>LR990987.1:5010000-10010000 GCA_905163435.1 Mamestra brassicae
TCTAGATGTCCGATTGCAGAAGGGGGCCGGTGGGATGAGGTCGTGGAGCTCCTGGACACTCTCCCCGAAGTACAATCTGTAGAAGACTGACAAGCGAGCAAATGAGCCGGTTTTACGTCGCCAATGAGCCTTTTAGCTCTGCGTTCCACCGAGTCATCAGTCACCGCTGAGCCATCCCAAAGGTGGCTGCAATACTCCATGTCGTTCTTAGTTCTACTATTTTGTGATTTTAAACTTACGAGACAAGTTTAAAATGAACATAAAAGAGATTTAGGTAATCTTTACCGTAATCTATATGAAACATACAGTACAGCTTATGCTGATAAAAAAAAAAACAAATTGTACTTATGGAAAAGTTTAAAAAGCAGTGACGATGTTGAAGGTAAAGTGGAATCTAAAATCAAAGAATTGCAAATAAAAATGACGAGAAAGAAAGCGACACTTATGTTTTTTGTGTGTCAAAAAATCATGTCATTCGTGTGACGTAATTTATGGATGACCCCTTATTTGAAGCAAAAAAAATCCTTGTGTTGACTGTTGACTTCAAATGACAGCTGCATAGAACAACAGGACGCTATTTTGTTATTCTTGGAATAACTCCGTACCTATTCCATGCATATCGGTGTTATAGTGAGTATTCCCGAAAAGACTCGCTATACCTCGGATTGTAGTTGGATAAACGTGAAATTGGTTAACTCTCGCGTAAGTAGCGATTTATTCCGAGACTAAAATTTATTCCAGTTTGGTCAAAGCCCTTATTATATTAGCGTAAAATTATTAACTCTTTATCAAGAATTCTTAGATTTAAGTAATTTTAACATTTTTACAGGATACGCCAATACCTACAGCAAATCTTGTTTTAGCTGATCAAATCAGGGAGGTTTGGAAATAAATGCACAAGTTCTGTAATATAAGTAGCTTTATTAATTAAAATAATAAATTCATAATACAAAAATATTAAATATGTATGTTTTAAGAGCTAATTATGCCTTGTCCTCTTTTTACCCTTATGTTGGTGAGTAGTGGCTATTTGCTTTTTCTTTCATTGGGTCGTTAATGTCCCAAAATTATTTAAGAAAAACATTGTACTTACATTTTTTTAATAAATATTTGGCCAAAATATCTTTGTGTGCAGGACACGTAAAAAATGTTACATTTAAATTTGTATTAATTATAAATATTATGTAACTAATTAAATTTATTTTGTTGGCATGCCCTTTATGTAGGTACTAGTTGCCGCCCGCGGCTCCGCCCGCGTGATTGTCGAAAATTATCCCAAGGGAACATATTCCCGGGATAAAAAGTACCCTATATGTTATTCCAGACTATAATCTACCTCTGTGCCAAATTTCATCAAAATCCGTTCAGTAGTTTTTACGTGAAAGAGTAACAAACATCCATACATACATCCATACTTACAAACTTTCGCCTTTATAATAGTAGTAGGATTTATATGCAAATGTTTTCCACTTGGGCAAAGAAATCGAATTATGCTCTTGTTGGATAGCACAACCACTTTTTATTGTCATATTCTTTCATTTTTATAAATTTGTGAAAACTCTGCATTTCATCGTCCTTTAAATTATTTTTGCAGGTGACACAGTTCTTATAAATATTATTCTTTACTAGTTATGCTATCCGCCCACTGCAATAACCTACTGCTGCGCTCTTTTCAATATGCATAGATTTGCTGGTTATCAAATTATTAGTATTTATTTAATCATTGTAAAAATAAATGGTTGCTGTCAATTTCATCTAAACATTCAGTAGTTGTATTGTCTCCAGGCTTTGCTAAAAAGTATTTTAGCCATTGGAGACAAACACTATCATCTTTTTCGTAATTTGATCATACTAAATGTGATGATGAAATATTATTGACTAATAATGTCTTAAATGCACCTACCAATGCAGACGCTGTTGGCATAATATTGTTGCAGCCATGAGCTCGAACTGTCCTAAAAAGTTCTCCAATGCATCTTGGTTAACCTTTTGACCGCCAGAGCATAAACAAATCGGCGTGCCCCCGACGCCAAGCCACAAATTCGCCGTACTTTTTGTCACATATTTGTGACGTTTGGCGTACAGGGCACGCGCTTGTTTGTCATGTATACTTGACAGTGGCGTTCAAAAGGTTAAAATTGCGCAGCAATAAGGAATTAACCCCTTTAGAATGTAAATATTCTAAAATTTTGTCTTCAATGGTCTTGATCCAACTTGTTATAGATGGCACTACTCCTTGACCTCTGGCATATAATTTATGGTGAGGTGAGGTTGGGGTCGCTGCAGCCATATAAACTTTTCCATTTTTAATTTCACTATAGCTACCAATTTCACTATTGAACAAATAGTAAAAAAATATTAGCAAATCTGCTGTGTTGGTGCTTTCTTTTTCCACAGTTCCGAATTCTGTAAAGAAAAAATATACTTTATGTATTTGGTGTAACATAAATTAGGTTCAGTAGGTTTACTGTCTCCCTTCTGTCTGTGATATGGGTGGTGATTTAAGGAATTTGCTAATAGCTAGGATATTGATACTCGATATTTCATTTGATATTTCGATATTTTATTTGATATTTCGATATTTCCACTAATGCAAACTGCACAGCTTGAAAGGTTTGTGGCAGAGCATGACTTAGTACATGTTTAGTGAAAATATGCATACCTGCCATGCATCCAAGCGCTACTGCTACAGACTTGCTGAAAATTTGAGTGCAATATTTCACTCTCATCTTCGGTATAAGTGCTGGTATCACATGATGAGCTGTAAGTTTAGGTACTAGTTTTACGCCTCTGTACCCTGGGCATCTATTATAAAAGGCTACAATGTGGCTCCATTTGGCAACGCATTCCGCGGTATTTTCAATTCTTTCATTATCAAATTATTTCTAATTCCTTTCATTAAGTGTGGTGGGTCAAAAATAGGGAAAATGCTCTCATTATTAATATCGGAAAATCCTTCTGTGGAGGGTTTGTCTTTTTTTATATAATCTTCCCTGGTTTCTTTTAGCAACATATTAATAGCATATATTGGAGCTGTCTTGGTTGCATATAGTTGCTATTTGCGGTTTTTTTTTATTTGAACCTTATGTTCAGCCGACTTGGTGCTTCCACTGCAGAAGTAATAGGCCAGGAGCTATTAATATTTATTAACAACGCCTCGTAATCATAAAGACTAGGGCATGGTCACAGTATTCATATTCTGTTTCTTTGCCGTTATCCACAAAGCCTATTATTTTGGCATTTCTTTTATTGTATTCTATACCTGGTCCAATTGCCATCTCATCAAATAGTAAGGTACAGTATTTGTACTTGTCAGGAAGTTTGGTCTCTCTTTGCTTCAAATTATTAAAAATCATTTCATTTGTGCCAGTTTTAAAATAATTTCATGAAGCAGATTTTACAATGTTCTTCTGCTTGGCAAATCACACAAATTGCTCAGTAGGCGATATGCTTTGGGTGATGGTTTGTACTGAGACAATGCCTTAAATCTTTTCATCTAATGTGCACCACCTTCTTTGCTTTTTCTTCCCACTCTGAGAGGGTTGCATTGCACAAAACATAGTTGCAGTAGGCGACATGTGCTTGGAAACAATTTTAAATGCATTTGTTTTTTTTTCTGGCAATAATTATATTTCCGTTTAAAATGCAGTTTATCATTTTCACATTTCTTTAACTGCTTTAATACAGATTTAAATTGTTTTTGTTCCGTTTTGATACATGAAGACCTGAAAAAAGTTGTTTCATAATTTGAAGTAGGTATTGATTAACTTTAACATTAATCACCTAAGTTATGCTAAATTTTAAAAGACTGATTTTTTTTAAACATTTATTTTTAGGTGATATTCAATATTGAGCCTATATTGTGATGTGTATTAACTTACCTTTTGATATTATGTTTTTCTTGTTTTGCTGCTGACAAATTTTGGTACCAAGTCCTCCTCTTTTCTTTAACACTGTCGAAACACCTTGATGTCCTGTAAATAGTTATAAATATTCAATATATTGTGTGTGAATGATAATAATTCAGTTATTAGGTATAATAAGATAATATAATCTATATTATAAAGAGGTTAAGTTGTTTGTATGTAAAAGGTAATCTCTGGAAGTACTAAACCAATAATAGATATAGCTAGGCTATTGCTATAGGCTATAGCTATTAAATACAAGTCCGAGGGGCTCGTGACTAAGTAATAGCAGCCACACGGGTCGATCATCAAGGTTAAGCAATGCTTGACGAGGTTGGTGCGTGGATGGGTGACCACCCATTACAAATCGAGATCCATCCATGTCTCGGAAAGCATGTTGAGCTGTTGCTTCCGACTGTCATTTGTAGGTCTTTGACAGTCGTTACAGGTAGTACGAAGCTCAAGTCTGACAACTAGTCTTACTAAAGGGTATTGTGTTACCCAGAAACTGGGTTTCGGAGGTCAGATAGGCATTCGCTCCATGTAAAATACTGGTATATAGTTGGGAAAAAGCTAGGCAGAAATTTCATTTAATTATGTCAATTATTTCCCAGAACAACAACATAAATCATCAGTGGAAATGTGTTACTAGCTAGCTATTATGGTTTGTGAGTTAAAGGAAAAGGCCACCTCACAAACTATTCCAAGACAGACAGACACAGCATCACAGGCTCACCAGTAAATCATGTTAACCAAATCAAGGAATTTTATACATAATTTGAGTAGTAAGATACAAACCTGATATAGGAATATCCCACTGAATATTTTGCACATCGGATGAAGATAGGGCAGGCTCCTATGTTTGAACAAATGTTTGTACTGGAATAAAAAAAAAACAAAGGTAAAATCTTAGATAATAATCAATAACCTGGTACACCTCACACACTGATATCTTATCCCAAACTAGGAAAAGCCTGCACTATGGCTACTAGACAGCTGATAAATATACTTATACATTTTTAAATACATACATATAATAGATCATTTAAACCCAGACATGGAAAAATGATCATAATCTTTACACAAAGATTTGTCCCGGGTGGGAATCAAACCTACAAGCCCCAGTTTAGCAGTTAGAGTCACTAACCTCTAGACCAACAGTCCAGTCGATAATCACATAGGTTTGCGAAGAAATCATTAATACTGATAAGCAACTTTAATTCTTTTATATTATTATTAAAAAGAAAAATATTGTGATTGCAGAAATTTGCCCAATCTCAAGATAAACACTAGAAACACAAAATTCTTCACTTGAAGGTTCCACTTTTATGGAACTCTTTTTTATTATGAACAATCACTTACCAGGTATATGCAGAACTGGAGTTGCTAAACTGCAGAGTTTATTCTTTGAATACTAGTGAATATCTTGAAAATGTTTATGACAAACACGCCTGTTGTCATAGATAGTCACCACAATTTAATATCCAGGTTTTGAATTTATCTGCAGTTGTTTCTGGTTTCGGAAAACGATGTAGAGGAACACCTGAAAGTAAAAATATGTTTCACTTTTTCATTTGTTTATGGGGAACACAAGTGTTATGTTAATTTTATTAATATGATAAAATGTTGTCAATGACAGTAAGGGTAAAAGCAACAGAATGAAACAAAACATGCATGCAAAATTATGAGCATCGGAAATAAGCATAGAAAAACAAGTGTTAAAGTGCACATACCATCTCAATATAATACAAATGTACTCTGTGTACCATCTTTCTAGTCGATCGACATCCAGGTACGCAACAAGAATTTTGTCCATGATTGAAAACCACTGTTCAGTATTTGCAATTATGGGTTCAAGCTCTACAAAGAGAGTGCCTATGCGAAATGGTTCACAGTAACTTCATAAAGTTCTTGTACTTTGTAGGTAGGAGGTAGGGTACTTTTGTTATAATTTGCAATTTAATAATCACACTTTGTGGGGACCTTTTTCCACCATCATGTTTTATATATGCAATGTAGCAACATCGACCTTTATTTTATTCTAACTAGGAACTAGATGGCGCTGTTTTCAAGAAAAGAAAAAAACAATATTTCTATAGTTCGCAGTTGTCATCATATACATACGATACAAATTTGTATAAATATATATATTATGTTGAGGCATTCATAAGTAGCTCCCGAATACATTGCATTTTCATAAATTTTTAGAAGCTCATCCCACAACACAAGGCGCTGAATGTTGAAAGATGAATAGAATAGAATAGAATAGAATTTTATTTTGCAAATATGGGTAGGTACCTACTTAGTATACATAGTTGTTACAAATAATAATTAAATTAAAGGTCAGCCATATTTTACCATTCGGCATGCAAACATTTAGGTAGGTACACATTTACATTATATAGGTACCTACTTTGATGTCAAGAACAATCAATGAGTAGGTAATCATAACGTAGGTATACAACATAAATTTAAAAAAATATATATATCAATATCATCACATATCATTATGCAGATGTCAATTAAAAAAAATACCATAATATTCAAATTACTAATCAATATAAATAAACAAAAAAAAATATATTAGATATAAATGTCATCAAATTATGCAATGTCAATTAAAAAATTACAATTAATATAACTCAAAACAAATATTTTTCTCAGTTAGAAATTCAGCAATACTGTAGTACGTTTTATTTATCAAAAATTTACGTAGTCTACTCTTAAACTGCAACTGAACACTCAAAGAAGATAATATGATGGAAAGATTGAACTTTTTGTGATTGACAATAGGTATCTAATCGCAATAAGGAGAGTTATGTAATCATTTTAAGACGATCAAGATGATAATTTAAACGACAGTGAGCAAAACGTAGGCATAGGTACGACTAATAAAAGAATAAAATTTCCTATTTATAAAATCGTGATTCCTGAAAAACTAAGGTTTGGAGTTTATCTGTAGCTACATCTAAAGTTAAACCAAGTGCTTTTGTTTTATATCTGTGTGGACTGGTATGAATGTCTCCCCCACGCTTGACACATACGATGTCTTAGGTATATATAAGACTAACTGCGTCAGTAGATATGTGGTATCCCTCCCCGTCCTTTGATCCCTCCCCGACCTTTGACTACCGAGCCAGCCCGCGTCGCAGAGCCAGTAGTTTTAAATCCCCTAAATAATAATGATATGACCCAGCCTGTCCCTTGCTGTCCTCCCGAAATGACGCCGCTAAGCCGAGTTCCGTATCCCGCAGGGGATGCCCTAAGCTAGTTTGTAAGCCCTGGCTGGGGGCCTTAAATTCATTTGTGGCCATCACAGGATAGTCCGGTTAAGCAGTAACCAGCCTTAGTGTGCTGAACTGCGAGAGGTACCCGTAAAAAAAAAAAGGATGTGGTATCAGTGCCGGACTGGGACCCGAAATCGGCTTGGGCATTTTAGAGACGATCAGCTTTCAGTATATTAAAGTGTACTCTGTGCGATCAGCCCTCCTCCACTCTCAAGAAAAAAGAAAATTACTATAAACTATAATATTTTTTAGTTTTAATCATAGATGGGGGTAAACTTAACTTATTTTTTCGGGGCGAGGCTATTGTTGTTTTTTTTTTACTTTTATTCGTAACTCCTCGGTTAAAATGAATAAGAAATTAAACAGTTAAGAAATTAAGACACAACTATTTTTAAGCGAAAACTTTTAATTCTCAATATTTTTGGTAGTCATTAACTTTTTCGCAGGATAAAGTTAAGTACCAACCAAGCCAATACTGCCAATAGATATTATGCACTCACCAGGTCATCGTGAGAGACGTACACGACATACCGCAGTCAGTAGGTAGATACTTTTCACCCAACATTTTTGCGACCCCATTAAACACTACATTACAGGACATTTAAAACCAATTAACGTACTATTAAAACAATATCAACAAATACATGATATTAAAAATACCGACAGACGAGAATGATAAGGTTTTACTAGGTACCCACTCTATTTATCTGAACCTTTGGCGGGTTTGGGCAATCAAAAGGAGATGCGGTACATAAAAATTTTACTACAACCTAATCTTAATTTTCGCCTGGATTCGCTTTGATCCCATGGTGAGATTTATAAAGCTGGCTGTTCATCGGGCTATTAACAATATTGTTTAAGTAGTACCTAGTCCGACATATATTTTTGTAGTTTAATGTAGTTGTTAAAAATAAATTATCGCCTTAATAGTGAGAGAGTTTATATTAGTATTAAACTTTAGTGTGAATATTTGAGTTTTATGTGGGTATTGATATTCCAAGTAATAACAAATGGAAAATCTGCATGAAATATTCATTTCTTACAGTGTAACGATGTCTTGCTGAAAGTTAATAAAAAAGTCAATTTGCGAGACCTGGCACACGTGACCGCATCAAACAAAACAAAACAATGTTTCCGCCTTGTAGGTACCTTATTGGGAACCCTTATAGCTTCACCATGTCCGTCTGTCTGTCTGTCTGTCTTCGGGTTAGGACAGAGTCGCTTAGCACTAGAAAGTTGGAATTTGGTAGATATGGGTAGGTATACCTACATATTAATAACGCCGACAAAGTAGTAAAATAAATGTAGGTGCTACATGATGTAAAGTAGCGATGATTTTTTTTCATCTTCTATCCCATGGTGTGGGGTTTGGATAGGTCGTTTAAAAATATTGAGGGGTCTACTAAAATACTTCTCCATCCAAGGATCTATAAATTGCAAATTTAGAGTCAAGTGTGTATACAGGGTGTCCACATTTTTTTTAAAGGAGGGCCTGTCAAAGTCGACGAATCTTGAAAATTTTAAATTCGTAGTTTAACAAATAGTCTCAATTCTCGGAAACTTGAGGCAATTGTGTCATTATTTTTTATTGGGATTCTAGAAATGTTATTTAGGATTACGTTTCCAAAGTTCAAATGAACAAAAATAAAAAAGAAAAACCACAATAACCGAAAAATGGTACAGTTTTATAAAATTTCTAGGTTTTTCTTAAAATGCCCATAATTTTCAAACTGCATGGGATAGATTTTTTTTTCAGATTATTCTCGTGATGGTTATGATCAATCCTGTCACCCCGTTTCGGCTTGACGTTGAGTTCTGTATATACTTTTTGATAGAAGCACATATTCTGTCAAAAAGTATCGGGAATTGATCATTTGTTTATGGTTCTAAATTCAATTTATTATTTTTATTTTCTTGCTAGTTTTTTATTAAAAGCCCCGGAAACATCAAAGAAAACTCCAACCAAATTATCACTGGTCAATAAAGAGTTATGTATATCAAGCTGTAATTGACAAACAATTTCCCTAGCAGACAGATTTCTACGAAAGCCAAATTAAATAGAAGGTACAATATGATTTTTTTCAAAATAAACTAAGTGATGCATCAACGATTGCTCAAATAATTTTCTAACACAGGAAGTGCTATGGGACGATAAGAATCGGGACATGATTTGGGTTTTTCAGGTTTTAAAATTGGTTCAAGGCAATCCACTTTCTATTTTGGAGGTATAATATTATTTTTCTATAACACATTCAGGACTTTTATGAATGTTTTTAAACCAGTAATGCTAAGCTTTTTAAATAGTATGTATGGCATTCCATCAACACCATAAGAAGTGCCTCTTCGAGAGGAGATGGCAGATATTACAACTGTTAATCTGCTGCTGAGCTATTGCTTCAATTTTAAATTAAAATATACGAGTATGACGTGTTTCTTGTATCTTCGATTTCTAGGTGCTGTACCTATCTGTCGATGAATGTTTTTTTTTCTAAACTATTAGGTATACTTTATTGCTCGTACACTCACTATTTGGTATTGCGGATTTCTGTTTGTCACTAGAAATATCTTGGAAAATTGTGTGCTGTCTGTTATTCAGTTTCGATATTATTATGCTCAATCGAATTAAAATATCATGTATTTACTATGGAAACGTGTAAAGCTGCCTTAAAAACTTATTACAAAGTTAACTTTTTCGATGGCGGATAATTTAGTTATTTACTATCAAAATTTATTTATTTATTGCACACAATGTACACACAGTTACAGACTTAACTAAACTTTGTGAATATATTACCCTGTTAGGGCGCAGCAATCAACTTATAGCTAATCATAAAATAATTAACTTTAACAAAATAATAAGCTTTAGGTATATAATAACAATAAAAGGAATACACAACACTAACATTATTACTAAGAACTAGCTGTACATTTTTGGGTATGTATACGGTACGGTATGTATATGGTTAGCTTTTACTTAAAAAATACTTAAGTAGTTTCTATACAAATATTTGACAAAACTGTTGCTCTGTAGGTACAAACTGTTATAAATAATATAATTTACAAAACACTAAAAATATATAGGTAATATGCTCTATTTTAAGGTAGTATCATCAAAAAATTCTTTAATGCAATAATAACTTTTTCTAAGAGTATTGATTTAAGTCTGGCTTTAAATATACATACCTAATGTTTTTATGGACCGTATTGTTTCGGGTAGGTAGTCTATTAATATTTGGATGCTTCGGAATTCTGGGTTATTTCTGTACATCTCTAGTCTCGGTACTGGTAGTATTAATTTGGTTTTACGGCGCTCATTCTTGTCAAAATTAAATAAGTTTACATTCTTTTTGACGAATGTGGCTATTTCGAGTAGGTATATAAACGCAAGGTAATATTAGGAATTTTTCTTGTATGAAGTAGGGTTTGCAACTATTTCTATATTTAATATGGAATATGATTCGGAGACATTTCTTTTGGGCGATAAATAAGTCTTTGTCGAGGGATTCGCACTAAGCTGCACATTTTATACATGAATTTTTTAACACATTGCTACGACATTATAATATTCACTGAAACCTGGTTAACACCCGAAATATTTGATAGCGAGTTCATTGATACTCGTTACGTGGTACATTGGTGCGATCGAGACCGTACTGCCACGGGTAGAAGGGACGGAGGTGGTGTCCTTGTAGCGGTACCGGAGTTGCGCTCAGTGAGAGTGGCTTCTCAGGTTGCTCTAGAGGCGACGAGGCGAATATGGAACACGTTCTACTTAGATTTCCAAATTCAACTAGGGGAAAGAAACAAATTGTTGGGGCGCCTTATAATCCACCTAGAACACCTGAATCCATTTATGCTCAATATTTCGATCTCCAAGCAAGGAGGCTCGCCGCCTCGCCGGAGACCGTGCGGTATCCCCGAGCCAGCCGGATGGCCATGACCCTTTGGGACGCGTTGAGCTGGCGGACTGGTCACCCCTTTAGCGTGAGGGCTCACACAGGGGCCCCATAAAGTACCATGCACCGCACGATCTCCACATAGAGCCTCCGGCAGGAGGCATTTGGAACCCCTAGATTGGGCAGGAGCCGCTTGAAGGCAGCTCCGGCCCGCTCCAGTCTGGGAGCCAAACGTCGGAAGTGCTCCTCGAAGCTCCACCGGCTGTCGAGAACGAGCCCCAGATACCTGATCGTCGACCCGACGCCGATGTGAACCCAGGAGGGGTTCACATCGGCGTTGCTTGGGATCCCGTTGGTGTCCTGTTCCGAGAAACATGAAAGCACATGGCCTCGGACTTGTGCAGGGCCACCTCGAGACCCAATTGCCGGATCCTTCCAGCGACTGTAGCAACTCCGCGTGTTAGTAAGTCGGCCTCCGTCAGCGTAGCAGACTACGCTACGCGAGACGCCGCTAGGGAGGTCGTCGCGCAGCACCAATTGTAGCCGATGTCCCACAGGAGCGGCCCCAGGACCGAACCCTGTGGTTCGGTTCTGGGGCCGCTCACGACATCGACAACGCGCACGACATCTCATAATGTCAGCCCTGCCGAAGCTATTCTTCATCACATCATAATCCAGCAATAACACGGATTCGTAAAGAAAAGGTCAACCACAACCAATTTGGTGGCTATCATGGACTATTTATTTGGTAATATGGATTCTCGTAATCAAGTAGATGCCATTTATACTGACTTTCGAAAGGCATTCGACAAGGTTGATCATGAGCTTCTTCTGAAAAAGCTTTCATTTAACGGAATAACTACGTGGTGATTTACTCCGATGGTTCTCTTCATATATTACGAACAGAACTCAAAGAGTCGTAATCAACAGTTTCAGATCTGCTGCAGCCATTAGTGTGACTCGATTCCGGGACCCCTTTTATTCGTCTTATTTGTTAACAATATTAATACTTGCTTTCGTAATTTTAAAGTTATATACTCTATGCTGATGATCTCAAAAATTTATAGGCCCATCAAAAATTTGCAAGACAGTATTTTATTACAGAAAGATCTGGATCGCTTCAGTGATTATTGTACTTAGATTTAATCAATACAACTGAGCGTACCTAAATGCTGTTGTGTCAGTTTTACGAAGAATAAGAATGTTTTTAAGCACCCTTATTCTTTGGATAATACTACTTTGTCGAGAGTGTCCCTTATTCGAGATCTTGGAATATTGCTAGACGACAGACTTCACAACTACATTATTCACAACTTTATTAATGTGGGCATTAGCCCACATTAACAAAGTTGTGAATAATGCCTTTCGGATGTACGGTTTTGTGATGAGATCTGCAAAGGAGTTTGTGCGTCCTTCCACCTATCTATATCTTTGTAAATCGCTAATAACGTCTCAGCTCGAGTAGGTACGCAGTGCGGTATTCGGAACAAATCGAAAAGTTTCAAAGAAAATACCTAAGAGCCATGTATTTCCGTTGCTTCTATAGGTACAGTTTTATCATATGATGAATTACTTAGGAAGAATAAATTACTTAATTTAAAATCAAGACGCACTCTTCTAGAGACGGTGTTTTTATTGATTTATGTAGCAAAGTTTATGACTGTATTGATATCCGCAATAAAAATTAGTTACATTGTACCTAGGACAACAGTTCAGCGCTGGGTGCGCGCACGTCCCCTGTTCGCAGTGACTCCTTGTCGCACGCACGCAGGTGAGCGGGCACCTCTGCGTCGACTAACCAAGAATTATAACTAATAACGATTTCCATCACATTGATATGTTTGTTCTTTCTGCTGGTAAATTAAAAAATAATGTACCTACTCAAAACATTAGGTCAGTAGTGGATCATATTAATAGTTATTTTAATTTTTATTTAATAGCTTTATTTTCTTTTCGTTTTAGTAATAAATTTCGCTTTAGTTTTGAGATTAGGAACCCAAAAAGCAATTGTTTTTATTAAAAAATATTGTTTTTTTGTTGTTTATTTAATTAAAGCCTTTAGTTAAAATCGCATGCTTTGCAAAGATCTTTTATGTGTATTAAGTGGAAAATGTTGATGGTGACACTTTTGATCATTTTCTTTTGTATTTTTTTCTAAAACATGTAAAGTGTCACTATTTGTTTTCCCTAATAAATAACAAAGAAATAAATATAAATTCACTGATTGTAAAAGTATTAAGTAGAAATATTTGGCTGGAGTTAGTACTATTATTTACTATGATGAGATAAAGAACTTGGGATGTGTGGCAGAAAATCTGGAGTGTATTTCTTTAAAAAATCGGAAATCCATGCGTTGTTTTCACGGTTATTAAAATCTAACGTGTTGTTATAGGTAATAATAACTAAATAAATAACGTTTTGTAATATTGGTGTGCATTTGATGAAAGTTTCACTTAGGGACAACACACAAATTTGATACAGCGTCTGTACACTTTTGATTCCACCGAGGAAGGGAAGATCTTCTAATCCTATTTGTACGACATGTGCGATTGCTGATATTTAGGTATATTGATATTACAATTTGGAATGGAATTAGCAGCCTTACCTACGTACAATTGTACAAAAATGATGATACGAATCGAGACGACATATATTAACTGTTTCAAAATCAACTAACAATACATCCACATTATTACTGTACATTTGCCAATCTACCGTTTTGTAATTTGGGTAGGTGGGCAAATGTTAGGCATTAGAACAATTTCTACAAGAATCGTTATTTTGAGTATTGCTAACCACAACCTTTATAATTGTAGGGATGTGACAAGTGATTACTACCGAGAGGACTATCATGTCATGCCATTCGCAATTAAATGCTAATGATGAAGAAACCAAAGACAAGTCCAGTGCATTAGGACTCCATGTTAAAGAGCCAACTGTTTTTACCTGATCATTGTTAAGCAGAATTCAATTATTTTTGCCGATAACCTCTAAAATATTTCGACCACGTGAAGAGTCAGAACAACAACCCCAAGAAGTGTGATGTGAATGCTGACTGACTGATGTGACTTTAATGAACGTCCCCAGCAAATATAAAAGAACCAGGAATAGACTTCATCAATGAATCAACATTTTCTAAAACTGACTATACCTTTCTTCTACTTTCTTCGACTATACCTTTATCTCCTTAGTATTAACATTAATTTTCACATAAATGTTTTGTAAAGAATTGTCAAAATAGGTGTTAAAAACCTACTATACTACTTATATGAACTATACTTTTATGAATTATAATGGTAACTCCATTGTGTTTCTTACCACAATCATTTCTTTCAATATTGTAATTTTTAATTTTAAAATTGTGTTCAGGTTTTAACAATGTTTCACTGATTTTTGCAATATGAATATTGTGTGTTTAGAGGAAATTGATAAATATGTGTTTGTTGCTATTAAGACTGCATTACATTGCCAAAATTAGCAATATGTCCATACCTTGGATACTTTAAACATTGTTTGACAGGTGAAATATAGCTGCTCACCTCGTAGCGCCATGAGTCCAGGTATAGGTATATAAGCAGGAAGAATAGTGGAGGCGAAGGTAACTGCAACTGCTTGGGTAAGTAGGAATTCGACACCGCTGAAACTTTTTACCCTGCACATGAAGCAGTTCCAAAACTGTGGTAAGAGTCAGGCGACTTGTACCACATTTTTGGAACTACCGATTAATTAAAATATTTCTTTGTTCGACATGTCTACAGGGACTGAAGTAAGGACCTCAGTAACCTCTGTGTCCGCGGCAGGAATTGAAGAGTCAACTGATCTAATAATTTCTTATTTTTGATGAACATATTTGCGTTATTAGGCAAATCGAATGTGATGCCAACCTTATATTTATTAATTGAACGCAAATGCATGACACCTGAGACACCATGCTCGCGTTTACCTCATGAGAGAGCCATACGATCCCCGAAGGCTTGTTTTCTTCCAGGTGGTTCAGGGATACAACCAACTCTTTTTGGTTTGTGTCCTCTGGATACTTACGGGTGTAACCCTTTTACCTTGAAGATTGCGTATTTGTCCTTCGGGTCCTTATTTTTTGCGTTATTGTAAGTAGAAAAACAAGTTAACGCTGATTCCTCTGAATCGAAATCAGTAACATGCTGAAAATGGGAATCCGGAGGTGTTACCCCGTCCTTCCTTTTTCTCTTTTTGACCATTATGAAACACTGGTACCTATGCTAATTAATAGATACGATAAGACTTCACACTAACTAAGTATTTATAAATCTTACAAAGATGTTGTGTAAAATTTTCAAATAAATGTTTTGAATTAATAAAAACGCGCCTTTCCTCTTCCACGTTTTCCCGCCTTTTTCGATACTACAATATTATGGACAGATCTTTTTTTTGGGATTTAGTGACCTGGCTACTTAGGCCTTTAAGTCAAGTTTTAGTTTTTTGTAAAATCACTGTGTTTTGCTTGAGAATGCGGATGTAACACATTATTGTAATGTTTGTTACAGTGTTTGGCTGCAAATATGTCGAGTCAGCCTTCCCGGCAAGCTTTCGCGGAGGTAGTCAATGTTATAATATTTTTTTAGCTCCACTTTATCGAGATCGCGCCTGTCTCAATGATTCCACATATTGCACAGTTGCGTGGACACTTGAAACACAAAACTACACCGATTTTATACCGTAATGTTTACTAAACAAATTGATGCAGATTTTACACACATTATATCTTTGCGAATAATTAAAATAGCCAACAACTACCTATACTTAGGAACACGTTATATTTCCCGCCAAAAACTTGTTTAATTTTGTCGGAAGAACAAATATCATAGTGGCGAGTCGTTATTTAGGTGTTTCCGCTAATTTTAACGTTTTGTTTTCCGTCTTTGCCAGTTTCCTCCAACAACTCAATCAAGCAATCGAACTCCACACTCGACAGTAGCATTGCGCTCACAGGACTAACAGAGGCCCTAATATGACGAGACGCACAGGATTGGTTGTTGTGGCGACACTTGGGGGAGGCCTATCTCCAGCAGTGGACATCTTTAGGCTGATATGATGATAATGATGAGTAGGGTTGCAGGGCAGTCAAAATAAATAAGTTCATATACCTATACCTAAGCTATCGTCAAATTATTCAGATTAGAAGAATTTGTCAAGAAAAGTAATAGCAAAAAGAGCCAAACGAACTACTTAGGTACGCAAACAAAAATAAAAATTACTTTTTGGTAACAACGACGTAAAGCAGTATTTTTTACAGAACATATTATAAGAAAACACTTAGACATTTTCAAAACACACGAATAAATATTGTTGCCACTGAGAAATTCCTAACGGTATTACAAAGCATGACACTGCACACTGGTACAAAACATTTTGCAAGGAAATTAAAATATTTTTGTTACTTTCTGGAAACGATAGTGTTTTTTTTTCTTATCAAAACATTTAGACCTTCAAAACATACACGCATATTTTGCTACTGTGAAATTCCTAACGGTAGGTATAACCTAAGAACACTGCCCAATCTGGTTATCGAAGAAGGTAGGTACTCCACTCCACCCTCGACAGCAGCATTTGCGATAACAAGACTAGCAAGGCAGTTAAAATAAACAAGTTTATCTATTAGCCACAGATTTTTCAGATTATTAAAGTATACCTAAAGCACAAGACTGGAACAAAACATCCAGCAAATTAAAATATTATTTTTGAATATGAAAAACAATAAGACATTGATTGGCGCACTTATTGTTTTTCCATCGTAACCATCGACTAAAATAAATAAAAATAAAACGGATAAATGCCAATAGAAAGATATTCTACCAAACGAGTTTCCTCAAATAGGAAGTCGTAATGCGACTTCCTTTCGCTTTGTTCTTATAAGTAGCATACTCTGAGTGCATCGTCCTTACATAATATTAAATTAATTTATGTAGGTATACCAAATTTTGTAAAATCATTATTTGAAAAGAGTAACTATGGAGTTTCTTGTCCGTTCTTCTCCATAAGAATCTACCTTTCCGAATGGACAGTAGAGTCACTTTATTAATGTAATATTGTTATTTTTACTGAACTGTAAACGATGACGTTCAAAAGTGCCGTTTAATGGCCTAATTGAAATAAACGTTTTGACTTTGACTTTGACTTGACTTTGCAAAAATTAAGTAGGTATAGCCCGGTCAAATTAGCCCAAAAAATAGGGGTACCCGGTACCCTTGCATTAATTCACAACAAGCTGAAAATTTACAGGCACGTAAGGGATACTAATGAAATCCTGAAAAGTCCCCATTGATCCCGTGTGTGCAAAAAAACTTGAGAGGTGTCAAGGGACACCCGGATGGAACGAAGTTCCAAATAAATATCATTTATCATTTAATATCTAAACTACTCATCGGATTACCAACTCTTCTGCAGATTGAAAGCTTCAGTACCTATCGCTGTGTCATAACTCATCGCACTCATTCTCGTAGCCTACTTGTTATCCTTGAAAAAAACACCATCCCTGTTCTGTTTCTTGATAGAGAAGTGAAACCGCATGAAATAGCTAGTATTTAATCAAATAAAAAAGTATTTCACAACTAAAAAAATATAAATGTTTTAAAATATTTGTAAGTATTGTTTTCAGCTTCAATTTGTTGCGTTCGAACGATCGCCAATTAAGTCCAAGTATTACGCTAAATAACTGATACGTTTCATAGTTTTTAAAACTGTTTGATTTTATTTCTAGAGCAGATATCATGCAATTTTTTTTTTGTTTCGAATGTTTCGTTTGTAGTATTTGAAGTTTTTGGGTACCTACCTACTTACAATGCCATATAAGTTACGAGACTCCTTTTTTCAAAATAGTCAATAGGTACTAATAATTATTATAAACGGTAAAATTCTTTGTTCCGTTCTACTGTAGATACAGATCCGATTAAGAAAACTCATTCATGAAGAGGCTGTTTTTTGTCTTCGAAAAATCATCAAAATAAATAAATAAAATAAAATAAATAAATATTCCAATAAAATCTTCTAGGATAGAATAAAAGGAGCTGAGCCGCGGGAAAAATTAGTGTCTAATCAATTAGGTACTTTTATCAAAATATTTGTATCTTATATTTTGGCGCATTATTTCGAAATTAAAACCACATTCTTCTTCGAAATTCAAACAAAAGAAACAAAAGACAATCAAAAAAGTGTCGTTACAACTTTTCGTACTTATGATTTTTTTCCGTCTAGCCCCCCTTCACAACGCGCGATAAGGAACTTCGTTCCAAAAAAAAATATTCAAGGTCAAAGGCCGCAAAAATTTTATTTTTTATTTTTGGGCAAACGGTTAGATTCAAATAAAAATAGCTTAAACTAAATTGTAGGTCAGGTAATTATCTACTAAAATAAAATTGTCCTATGCTTTTTTCTCTAAGATTACATTTCTGAGAAAAAGTCATTCGAAAGTTAGCTGGAGCTGTATTCTCCACAAATGCACACATTTCCACGCCACCAATGAGATAGTGTACGAGGCGCGTTTTTTTTAACGTGGTTTACCCGGTACGCATACTTCTTCGGTCTGTCATATAGCCAAAACTACCTGCTCACTCACTAAAAAAAAATGTTACAGAACTCAACGAAATACAGGACTCTGGATACCATCTCTAAATAAAATCGCTTAGAAGCTGCCTGCAGGACAGGCC
Organism: Mamestra brassicae; assembly: GCA_905163435.1. Lineage (NCBI taxonomy): Eukaryota > Metazoa > Arthropoda > Insecta > Lepidoptera > Noctuidae > Mamestra > Mamestra brassicae. The sequence continues at coordinate 5,028,771 of LR990987.1, forward strand.
TAGCCTATTGCAGGAATTCTTTGAAAAATGTGATTGATCTCTTATAAATTCAAAAGTGAAACCCAACTAGCCGAGTCGCTCGTACTCTCAAGTTTAAATTATGCGTAGGTAGTACATAGTTATTGGCGCTCGACTCCTGGCAGGAACTAATCGACTGATCCAGAGGATGCAATGCGCCGGCTCTCGATTTTGCTTCACAGTTTCGCCGAGAACTTAAGCACTCAATTTTCAAAATGAAGTCGCGTCAAAGTTACACTTGGCTTGCCTGCTGTTTGTGGTGACAAAGTACAAGCAGTCGATCTACCTTTACAACAGACTATATTATGTAGGTAATTTATACAACGATTAATTCTAACCCTAACTAGATACATATAACAAAACCAAAATAAAATAGATGCGGTACATTTCATCATCATTCATAATGTCTCGCTTGCTACAAACCATAAACATCAGCATTTTAGTCTTTTACTAATTTTCCACTTATAACCTCGTCTCGCTGATCATTGATTGAAGTTATATAATATATAAATTTCTATAAAACAAGTCAATATTATCTTAGAAATCCGATTACATGTTATATACAACAAATGGCACTGATGTTTTCAAACTCAAAGTAACCGCCTATATATTATTCTCTTCGGTCTCAGTGTTGTCTACACACAAACTTAATTTATTACCAGTTTACTAGTTATTTATTATAGAAGTAAATAGTATATATTTATATGGCTATATAATATATTTAACTTCTACCAGCATATACCTACATATAATTTACTTGTCAAAAGTTTAGACTTCTTCTCTAAAACCACTAATAAGACTTACCGTACAAATATATACGTTTCATACGCGTGGCGATGGCGATAATATACGCCCCCGCCCCACCTATTACATATTAGAGGTAAAACTGTACCTATGTAGATTTAAAAACAATACATATACTTAATCAAAATCACTACTTTGCCGTTCTACCCTGGTTTTGATTGAATTATTTGGACAAAACGCGGTCCCAAAATAGTTAGACATACTTATCTGCTCGCGGACTTTTTTATAGGTAGGCACTTCACCCGCGACTTCGTCCGCGCGTCAACTCCCGCTCTACCCCCTTTAGTTTTGGAAAATTAAGCAAAACAATTTTCATTCATTATTCAGCCATTTCTGCTGCTGATTATGTGGTCTCTAGATCAGCGCAACTATCCAAACCGTTCACCACGTCAGGGGTTGATTTTGCAAAAATTGTTAATCGGTTTCAATTATGCCAATTTTAGTTTGTTCATACCAATTCCCACGTAAATTGAAGTAAGCAATAATGTCCTCCTCTAAAAACTTCATCACCCCATTTCGCCCCTTAAGTGATTTATTTTCGAAAAATCCAAATATTTGCTACTTATTCTTAATTTTATATCCAAATCATTAATGGCGTGTTTCAACTTCATCGGATTTTACTTACTTAGAGCATTTTTATACCCGTCGTAACTTTGAAACGAAAGGTCTGATTTGAATAATTTAAAATGTAATTTACACGTAAGTACATAATCAACCTTAATTATCAAACCATTAAAATGGATAAGGATTGATATCTTGATATCAAAATACCTACTACTACTACCTACTGTTTTGTTTGTCTTGTGCGGGTCCCAAATAAACTTCTTTTAATATTTCTTTTTAATAAATTTCTTTCTTTTTTTATCACTTTTCCTTTCCAACTGGGCTTTAATTGAAGAATTTTAACAAAAAGCGGTCATTGTGACTTAACCATATAGTTACGACATATAGCCTCGCGGACTTTTTTCCTAGGCAATAATGAGTTCTTTAATTATGTAGTAGGTACATTATTTTTATGTTTCATCAATAGTTTTTGCAGCGCATGCGATGAAATACATTTTATAACAATTTTTTTACACCTTGGGTTACACGATTCAAGTTTTAGTAGGGATGCCTAATTCTTTCTGGAATTAAATATAGCCTATGAAATGAAATGAAATGAAATTGTTCATTGCCAGATTAACATCCAAACAGCACACATAAATAAGAGTAAATAATAAAAAAATAATGTTACCATACTATGTACATAAAAAAGTTGCAATAACATGACAAATGCAAACTTAGACACCATGAATCATGTTATCGGCGCGGGTATGGTAGGACCACCTTTGATGAAGAGGGCTGGAGGGGGGAGGGATGTTACTCGGTGAAGATGCAGCTATCTAACGGACACCGTTTTTTTTTAAATCGTTTGAAATGGTTTTTGAGCCAAATTGTTACAAACAAAAAAACAAATATTTCCTCTTTAGAATATTAATTTAGATAATGAGTACCTACCTACTTTAATCATGTAGTAAGTAGGTACATTATTTTATCTATCATCAAGTTTTCTCAGCGCACGCCAAGTAGGTACCTACTGAATTTACTAGGCAACATTTTAATACTTTGGATTACATTATTGCAATTTTCATAGCGATTCCAATTTTTTCGAAAATAAAATATGTTTTAAGTTAAAAATGTAGTTCTCTAATGGCGAAAGAATTTTTAAAATCGGTAGAGTAGTTTTTGAGCCAAATCGTAACAAACAAATAAATCATTCCTCTTTACAATATTATTATATTTATAGGTAATATAATATAGTTTAGATACACAGAGCCATGAATGTGGCTATGATATACCTACCTACAAAAATAATATTCCAAATCCGACTACAAGAGATTAGCACGTTCAAACAAACAAGGTCTTCAGCTTTCTTATATTAGTATAGATTAATATCTATAATACTGTGATCTATCTGTAGGTACCTACTATATAATTATAGTACCTACCTATAGATATCAATCTATCACAGAGACGATCTTAACAATACCGCCACCGCTGTCGAGTATCGTCTTCAAGTTTAAGGAACTCCTAAAATAGTATAGGTAATGGCATACCTGTGTCTGAAGCTGACAGTAACTAATGTATGTATGTTTGTGCGTTTTATATCTTGCAACTGTATTTTAAAGCAGTTATCCCCAACTGATTGAGCTGAAATTGCACACACGTTTAGATTACCTACCTATATTATAAGACAATATAATATATAATAATGTAACCTGACAATGTATGGTTAGCTAAGTTACGTCATTCTAAAATAAATATAGGGGACCAGTCAACATGGTGGACTAGTTATTTTTATGCACTGCCATGATATGGGTACCTAGCAATTGAAGGTTTTGCTGAGAAAAAAAAGAACAATATAATGACATAGGTACCTACCTAAGCTACCAATTTGAAAGAGTTATAACGCGGCAATGGTTGGAACAAATGTTTTAGGGACCGACAAGGGTCAATAAAATTGTTGACCATCTGAAATTTTTATATAATCGGCGACACAAAAATGTCGCCGATTACGATTTTGGGGCCGAATTGTTCATATCAAATCATACAAGAGAATTTAAAAAATCGAATGCTTAATAAAACTGAAGTAACAAAATAAATTAAGACAAGCTTTAATGAACTAAGAAGTAGGTATTAAATAAAACTGAGATGTGTACCTACCTAAAAATATATCATAACATTTTCTTTAAAAGCGTGAACGTTCATCTTACACTGTCTCAAACCTCAAGCTTTTAAAAAATGTTACACATGTTTTTTTACGTACTTACTTAAGTTTTATTTAGTTTTAAATAAAACTTAGGTAAGTACCTACGTTATAAAAAACGTACGTTCATACAAAATTGTCTCGGACCGTTTTTTTTTTTAGGTACTTAAATTTTTATGTTTATTTGATTTTTCCTATCGGGTTAGTTACACCATTATATAACTCAAGAACCGATGTTTATGTTTCATTTGTTGGACATCGGAAAATCCAAGAAAAAAAAATGTTTTTAAGAAACTTCATTTACTCATAGATTTTCTGTATACGACGCCATCTCTGATACATGACAGAAACAAAAGACGGACAAAAAATAACACGGCACTTATTGTTTCTGAGGCGGTGGGAAGTTCGCCGGGAAAGCTAGTATTTATGATAAAAAATATTTAATTAAAATTCAACCGTTTTTCTGTTCGATAACTCATTTATTAGATTTTCATTGACAACAACATGGCAACACTGAGACACTCGTCCGCCCTCTCGATCGTGTCGAGTCCATCCGTCAGTTCAGCACAGTTGAGCAGCATAGTGTTTCATTCAATGACGTTACTGACATTCGTAAATTATAAGCTAAAATAAACGTCCATTTTATTATATTGTGAGAAAATGGATCGCTTGCGAGTGCGTGTGAACTTTAAATATGTAACCAGTGTGTTCCTTTTGGTGTTTGCTGTCAGCCAGTCTACGAACGGTATGTCGCAACTTTCCTGCCCACGTAATGAAAACAATGCATCGTTTTATTTAAGTTTGACTCTTTGAATGCAGTTCTATCTAAAACTTTTGCAGAAGTACCTTTTTATGAAGTGACTTTGTTCTCGAAACTTTATTAGGTAGAAAATAGTTTATAGGTCACGAAATATTTTTCGTCAAGAACTACGAAAGAAGCGAAGGAAACCTTGAAAGCCTTTAAGCCGTTTTTTTATTAGCAAGTTTTGATACGTCATCTGTCGTGATCAAATTGTTCGCGCTTATTTAAATGTATTTTTTAATAAGTTAAAGGTATTCTTTTGTGTGACTTGTTGCTTTTGAAAGCGTGTCTTCTGCAACATATATGTTGTGCACTTGTTACAAACTTGCTATAAAACCGCCTTGCAATCTATATCGTTAACGTATTCATCAGTTTAATTATTATCGCGGTTCATAAGAGAATGCATTGATAGGACATTCTTTGAACAGTGGCTAGGTATTTATTATAGATAGTTGATGGATGCAAATGGACAATAAACAACTGTCTTTTTAAAATAGGTTCTTTATGTAAATATTCTTACTTTTACAACTTTAAAACTAAGCCACTTAAGTCTACAGCAGCAAAGCGAATATTCAAATGTATTTTCGTTTGGTAAAGGCACATATTGACTAACATTTCCTGAATGCAAGTATTACATTGGCCAACACTTTAGTTTCTGTGGAATGGCTCTTTGTTACTGACTAATTTATTGGGCTAATCTAAAAGGAATATCAATCAATAAAGATTGATTTAAATAACATAGACTCATTATCATAAACAAAAGCTAAGAATACTTGTAGGAAAACATCTTACATATAAAATATAATTTACCATTCATTAATATTCTTAAGATATGATGACACATAGCAGGATTTTTTGTAATACTTGCTATGAAAAGGAACTTTAACATAATGCATGGCTTGAAAAGCACCTTATGAGCCAAAGTAGGTATTTGATCTACTTCCAATGAGTAATGACAATCTTCTGCATCTGCTTGGCTGTAAGTTTGTTTTTATCCATCCTGTCAGTTGTTCTTCATCAGTATGTGTTTTGTGGCATTTCCAGCATTTACCCGGTGGATACAGATTTAACTAGCTTTTGCCCGCAATTTTGTATGCACATGTCCCATTCCCGTATAGCCTTCCCCATCAGTGTGGCTATCATATACAAAAAGCTTTTCCAAATCTGACTGATAGTTCCAGAGATTAGCGCATTCAAACAAACAAACTCTACAGCTTTATTATATTAATTTAAGGTTTGTGTAAGTACCTAATTAATTAAAAATTCACTCTCATACTCAAAACTATTGCAATCAAGGTTTTAATATGAATTTGCATGGCTCATGACCAAAGAAACAATAGATGTTGAAGGGGGTAAAGTAAGCCATACTGTGGTGACAAATCATGAAACAAAAAACCTTTAACAAAGGCTCGGCTACCAGTCAAACCAGATTTAGCTGAATACCAGTATTTTTACGTGGAGTGGCAGCCTATCAGACCTCCACAACCCAATAACTTTTTTTAATATTTTTATATATTTTTAATTTTATATGGGTTTGCTCTTGACTCTAGTCTAGGTCATAGATGACAGAGACAAAGTCGACGATGGAGCAAGCTTACCCAGAAGAAGCCTGTACACTCCTCTAATTTTGAAGAGATAAGGGTTGTATGTGTTCGGAAACACAGACGGACGCAGAGAGTTCCACTCCTTTGCTGTGCGAATTATAAAAGATATTTGGAAACGTTTAGTGCAAATTGGTAGAATAGCAACAAGGTAGGGATGGTAACTTGCAGTGCGGGTAGATGTCCAATGGTAGAAGGGGGCCAGTGGGATGAGGTTGTGGAGTTCCTGGACACTCTCCCCGAAGTACAATCTGTAGAAGACCGACAAGCAGGCAATCTTGCGGTGATGAGCCAAGCTGTGAAGCTCGTCATCCACCAGTTTTACGTCGCCAATGAGCCTTTTAGCTCTGCGTTCCACCGAGTCTAGCGCGGCAAGTTGGTATTAAGCTGAGCCATCCCAAAAGTGTCTGCAATACTCCATGTAGGATCAGACTTGTGCTTTGTAAAGGGTTAAAAGCTGTCCAGGCGTGAAGTATCGCTTCACTCTATTTAGGATGCCCAGCTTTTTGGCCGCAGTTTGGGCTTTGTGCTCAATGGTGGCACCGAAGTTCAGTCTGGGTGTCAGGTCCATTCCAAGGAGCTCGAGCCGATCGGTTACAGGGACAGATGTACCCCGAAAAGTAGGAGTTAGGTCGAAACGACTTCTTTTTGCGGTGCGGTAAAAAGACACGCTTGTGTTTTGGTGGCGTTAAAAGAGACTAGATTGTCATCATCCCACTGGGAGACTAGACTTAAGGTCAAATTTGTCTGCTCTCAAGGAACGAACTTCTTCCCCGCTGGATCTTGCGCTGGACAATTATCTCTCTGAATAACTGGGTAACGCAGTAGTTCTTGGCAAGACTGGAGTCAGATTTACTGGCTTCTGACAATCCTTAACGACTGCCAAAGATCTACAAATGACAGCCAGGACCAATGGCTTTACATGCTTTCCGAGGCACGAAAGAAACTAGGTATGTTAAGATGGTCACCCATGCTTGTTACCTCGTAACTCCGTCATTTATGAACCGATTTGAAAAAGTATTTTTTCATGTGAAAGTGTATACATTCCAATTGGTCCCATACAATATTTTTCACAATCGGTTCAGTAATTTGTTTTTTAAATCAATATGGCTGGAGGAAATAGTAAATATATCATCCAAGTAAACGAATTATCGTGTTTTGCTTTCCTGTGACTTTCCAGTGGTGTTGTTAGGTGTGGGGGGTACCACTAAAAAGTGTAAAATAAGAAACTTATACAACCAACTTCTAAATAAAAAATGCACTACAAAGTATAAAAATTACTTTAATTTCGAAATTTGGTGTTAAAATAACGCAAAAAAAAATACGCGAATACTATACATGGTACTATTGTATAAATGCTAGTTCTTCTAACTCACAAATGTGTTGGTGGGGAGTTTTTGACGCCACTTTTTCTTCCCAACTAAAACACTAGGAAGTGGTGACGGGCGGGTGTTTTGGGGGACTGCTGACACTCAGACTAATTTGAATAAATCACTTTTGATTTTAAAGATTGATTATCCTCCATTATGCAGTTTCCTTTATATGAAGACTCATAAGACACATAATGTGTGAGTTCTCCAGAGCATTCGAAAGTAACGATTACTTTGATAAATCTAGATCATTCTCACTCACTTAAATCCTAGTATTCCTGATGTAACTGAATATGTGTTGGGATGGATCAGATAAATGAATTAGGATATATCGGCGTTGTTGACAGGAATTAATGCCTGTAAGTTGTGATATCTGAATCAAGTCAGGAAGTCACTATCTGCAATAAAAATTAACAAGGCCAATATTTTTTTGTTAAATTGTTAGTTTTTAGGATTCCATAATAAAATAAAAATTAACCTAATTAGTCCAGGAAATTTTCGATGATTTCGCACTATGAATTTTTGCCTTTAACTTGTTGTATAGATGTCAGGGAGGTATGTTAAAATTTATCCCGCAAAAATGTTTTTACGTTTTTTTTCCTGATATTATGATTTTTTGTCTTTACCTTACAGATATATACATTATCTGTAAGGTAAAGACAAAAAATCAAACCTATAGTAGGCGCCAGATAATGTGGAATAAAGTATATTGACCTTTCCCTAATATCTGTTCATAGGTACCTGAACAATTAAATATGAATCGTTTTTCATTATTAGACAATGTTAAGGATCACGAGAGATGATGATTCGGGACAGCTTTGTGTCATTAATTCCGTTTTTCAAATTAAAAATGTCAATAATTGTAGGTGGGTCAATGACCGTTATTCCACGATTATCTGGCGCCTACTATAGTTAAATTATTGCAGATACCTTTTTTTTTGGCGTAATTTTCCTGTACTAAGGCGCGCGGCTTCACAAGAAATGCGCTGGTTTTTTTTAATGCTCCCTACATTTTTAATCAATCATGTTAGCACAACATCGCGCAACCTGAGGATGTACAAGCAGACAGGAAAGACTATTACAAAACTCGTTCTGACTCAAATCCTATGTTACTGCTGAATATCAGTGCCCATAGCACACGTTTACCAGTAGTAAAGTGTGGTTGGTCTGTAGAAATACCTATTTACTTTCATAAAGTAGGTATGGTTTTATGAACGCCCTTTCTGCCGGTGCTGAATTAGTTATCTCAACCATTGATGTATTAAAGATCTCAATTAGTATTCTAAAGAGGCAAATTATTTGTTTATTATACCTCTGGAATTAAAGTAATGATCATATTACGAAGCTTTTTCTCTGATAAGAAACCATAGTATCGGGATGCCATGGGGCTACTTTGTATCCCGGAATGATCTTCGGTTTCTATAGGATACGCCACGGGGGAAGCCGCGGCAAAGTTCCTTCCTTTTTTCATCGTCTTACACTATCATCATAATGATTAACCAAAATCTATGGTATAAACATTGTGTATAACAAACTGAAGCCCCTAATGAATTTATAAACTAAAACCCGACTAAATAGAAAATACGATTGAAATTATATTCTGAACTTATTACCTACTAGTTAAGTTATATAAAAGAATTTATCTTATATTTATATTTTAAGACTCAAAATTTTCTTTTATCAAAACGGTTTAGTAGTTTATAGTGAGAGAGCCGGACTCGCGCACGAAGGGTTCCGTACCGTTATCTATAAAACGGCAAAAAAATCATGTTTGTTGTATGGGAGGCCCCCTTAATTATTTATTTTATTCTGTTTTTAAGTATGTAGTGTATTTGTTGTTATAGCGGCAAAAGAAATACATCATCTGTGAAAATGTCAACTGTCTAACTATCCTGGTTAATGAGATATAGCCTGGTGACAGACGGACAGACAGACAGACGGACAGATGGATGGACGGACAGATGGATGGACGGACAGCGGAGTCTTAGTAATAGGGTCCCGTTTTACCCTTTGGATGCGGAACCCTAAAAATATCGATTAATTCTATGACCCGATACGCTCTGGCAGACCTGATTTTTTTACATGTTTAAGTGTTGATTAACGATCTAAAGATAGCCTGTTGGGGTAGAGTATGAGGTAGGTATTTTTGCAGCCGGTTTTCGCACTATTAGGCGCTACGGTGGAACATGCGTTAATATGTACTTGGTACCTACATATGTCAGCACACGGTGTAAAATGTACGTACATTTTTACATACATACATAGAGTGCTGAAATCATATACCTACCTGCCATCCTTTTGGCTTCGCGATTATCAAGTAAAAAGGCTGTTCTATTTTCTGTAGCACAATACCTTTACAATTAATTTTATATTTCAGATATCGATATAGGCAACATTTTGTATTGTAAGTATTTTTTCTGCCCGTCTGAGGTCGTTGAACGGAGATCAGGACCTCTTGTCAGTGCGGTGCGGTCCGACAAGTTCTCGTGACGTAGTGAGGCTTGTAGCTCTTAAGATCAAGGTTGCATCGTCTTCCTTGAGTTTTGATATTGAGTCTAATGATATTTGGGCATAACTACTCGTTGAGATGTAAGCTCGGTTTTTAGGGATTCGAACCCGTATGGTGAAATCTGGAACTCTATTAGGTACTAGACCTCCGCTGTGTGTCTACGACAGAGCTGTATCTTGGGAAGTGTAATATACCTTCGAATTAAAATATGATAAAAACAGTTTAAATTTTATCTACACGTAAAACGGTAATAAGTATCTACATAGTAGCATCAAATTTTATATAGTGCTAACACTAAAATATAACAAGAAATTTCACTAAATGCAATGGTACGGAACCCTTCGTATGCGAGTCCGACTCGCACTTGACCGGATATTTTTTAGTTTTTTTTTGTGACGCTAGTTCTGTGATAAGTTGATGTCACAACTGGTTCAGATACATTACCAGAGGAATCAAAGAGACCCGTATTTTAAGGAACATCGATATTACAATGTATTGTCTCAATTTATCAAAAACACCTTTATGTTCTCATATCCGATCCACACATTTTTGACTTTGATTGTCGCCGAGATAAGATTGCCACTAGAATTTTAATGTTTTGTAAGAATCGGCTTTTCGATATTAAAGCATCAAAAAAAAATTTGAGGTTTTTTTAACCATGTGCTTAACCCTTCACAGCGTACTTACAGCGGCGTGATTTTATGTGACATGAGATTTCAGCAATCCCAGTTCGTTTGCTATCATTTATTGGGGAGTTCCGTTGCCTATCTCCGAATTTTTCCATCAGATCTTCACCAAATTGAAATGGGACCACTCCAAGAAAGTACTCTTCCAAAAACTACCCAAATCGCTTCAAGTGTACCTATAAAATTTGAAGAGTTCTCTTTATTTCTCCAGGATCCCATCATCAGATCCTGACTTGATGATCATGAGACCACCTGAGAAGTATATATAGATATATATACCCTTTCAAACAAAAACAAAATCTGTATCGGTCCAGCCATCTTCGAGAATCGGGGAACATACATAAAAAAATAAATAAAAAAAGGTTCCGAGGAATTGAGAACCTCCTCTTTTTTTTTGAAGTCGGTTAAAAATGAGTCTACTGTCATTTTAAAATATTAGGCATCTACCTTTCTGCTTTAGAAGTAACGCTCCTTGGAAAACGAGTGCGATAACTTTTCACGAGTATCTCTTCAGCTTCTTAAGAATCAGCAATAATAAGAGGTACGTTTGGACTCTGTTTTTGCTTTACGCAAAACAAGCACCCATTTCAATAGAATTGTGACATCAGAATGCGTCATTTGTTTACGAGAATTCGATAAGTGTCAACATCTGGGGAAGCCTACGCCTGTTGCTTGTTGTGACTGTCGACTTGAGGGAATGGACTGCCAGTTTGATCTAACGCCCTTTTGTCGCAGGCTTCCTTCATCAAACAAATACCCTATAGCCCTATGGTGCTTAGCTCATCATTGTAAAATACTTTGCATACTATTGTATAAATTCAAGTTTTAAAAGCTTAACAGACAGATGTGTTGCTGGGGAGTTTGTTGCGCCACTTCTTCTTCCCAGCTACAACACTAGGAAGTGGTGACGGGCGGGCGTTTTGGCGGACTGTCTTTATGTAGAACTTTGACGTTCAAAAAGTGCTGGAACTCAGCCTAATTTGAATAAATGACTTTTGAATTTACTTAATAAAATATTTATTTAAACCTACATAAATCATTTCAGAAGGTGAAACAGCCCACTCACTTTTTAGGTCCAACGATAAACAAGTGTGCATGGTGGAAGGTCGTGTTAAATTTTGGATCAAAGTCGATAAAGAGGTCCACCCAACTTATTTTAGGTCGTGTTTCCGCCGTTACGCGTTTATACTTAGGTATTTGCAGTCATTATCATATTGGCCCAAATTGGTTCACTCAATTTATTAGTAGTAGTAGTAGTCAATCTGCACGGTTGGGTATGTTTTATTGTAGTATTTGTTTTAGTAGGTAGAAACATGAAGACAATTGAAGACAATGGAAGGACGTGCACAAAATAAAGAAATACCTATCCCCGAACACTAAGCTAAATTTTGCTTTGCATCATTTACTGAGAATTTATTTTTCAGGTCGAATGTCGTGTTGTACAGCATAGACAAGGCAAACACGTTAATAGGGTTAAATGTGAAGTTTTTCGCACCATTCTTGTGTGGATGGGATTCGTACGTGAAAATATATTCAGTCCTTGAAAATATTTGTCAAATAATACCTAGTACGTATGAATTTTATTCATTTTATTCATAAACCTACCTAAATATTCATAATTAATATTTGTCAATGTTATCGTTATACTGTATAGTTTACTTACACACTTAAAAATATGTCTGGTTTTTTTTTCTTCTCGCCACCGACAACTACATTAGAGATTCAATTTCAAAGACTGTCATGAAAATCTACGTCTCAACAGGCAGGTTACATGTATTTTCTAAGTTTTTAATGTAAACTACGAATGCTAATGTTCTTGTTATATTAAGTCAATTGTCTGTACGTTAGTTTGTTGTGTCATCCAGTTCGGTAGTTCCGCTAAAACTTGACCGATTTAAATATGATTTTCTACAGGAGCGGTTTAGGAATAAAAAGTTAAAAATTGCCTACTAAATCGCATCGCAATCGCAAAAGGATAGTGTATAATTTATATAAATAGTTAAATCAAGCCCAAAACTATTATTTGAATACAATCTACTGCACACAAGTACGTGATTTGTTAATTTTTTATGATGTTCTTTGTGCTCACATGGCGATTCTTTTTTTCTTTCTTTGAATATCTCGGGAACGTGACACTTTAGGGCACCATGTTGCTGAAATTCTTTTGTCCTCTCTACTCATACAGACATACACACATACAATCATATATACATGATTCATGGAGCCCGCGACATTGAAAAAAAAACAATCAAATGGCGGCTTTTGGCTATGCCAGCTCCCTTAGAAAAATGTGAGAACCCCTTTAAGTGATACAAAGTTCACCAGGTCACCTAGTAATTTCCATGATAGAACTGTTTTGTACTAAAGCTAAAGGTACCTATATGACAAAGATTTTATGTAAAAATAAAATTAGGTAGTCATCGACCGCATGCAATAATAAAAATGAATAGAAGCCAAAGACATTTTATCAGACAGCCACTACAGACAAACAATTTACCTCTGCGCATTCTTGTTATGCTATCATAAACAATGTTTTCTTTTTGTATTTCCATTATTATGTTTATCTCTTGTTTATGAAACGTACGTGACGTACCACTTCATACTTAATCATAATAAATATAAGAATATATGTATGCGTTCTAGTTATCATATTCATTAAAAAAAATATCAGTGGCTTTGTTCGTACTGATTCATTTTCTATCAATTATTGTGTCTTGTTCTTTTTTACTAAAACCTACAAATGTTATGAGCGCTATTACTCACAGTTCATTCAGAGATAAAGGTTAAGTTGGGTTACACTTTGACACTATTGATAAAGAAATGACGACTGCAAAAGCCACTACTAAGTTAAAGATATCGCAAAGTCGAGTTGCGAATTTATCCCAAAAGATCCATGTCCCATTATGTTCAATAGCAAAACAGCAGATTGAATAATCTCAATTTTTTTTTTCATTTTCCTGTCTTTGACTGTGAATCATTCAATGACGGAATAATACAAGAAGACAAAGAAAAAGTATGATGGATGGCAGGAAAATGGCGCATATATGTTTTTAAGGTTGGTTTCACAGCTGTCCGGGAGACCCGTACCATACGGGCTCCCAGAACGGAGACACACGTGAGGCGAGAACCTTGTGAAACAGCGGTGCGGATTGGTCCGTTCGCGACCCGCTCCGGGTAGAGCCCGTATAACCGGTATATTAGCGTATCGTACTGAACCCTCGTTTCAGAGCACTGCGGGCGCTACCCGCACGGGTCTCCGGGACAGCTGTGTAACCAGCCTAAAAGGAAATCACGGGAATTACTGATCTGATGAGGAAAACTCTTTCCCCGATACTGTAAAGTACATTGCTTAGCTGTTCATAAGAAACTTTTGTCCCACAAAAATCGGGAAAAGGCCTTATCTTCCAAACACGTCTCACCAGCGATGATTTCAGTGTTAATTATTCCTTTCACGATATATCAAGATATTGTTCACAAAGCTACTATCCACTTTCAAACAAAAACTTTAACGATGTGCCTCTCAGTTCTCCGCATCACTGTAAAGCATAATGTAGCACCCGACTGCGCGACGCAAAGGAGGGTAATGTGTTTATCAGCCTATGTATGTATGTATGTGGGCTTGTACCTTTGTGGCACTATTTAGACCAAACACGTGGGCCGATTTTGATAAATGACACATCGTTTGATTTGTCATGACGGCCCGAATGTCATAGAAAGCATAAAATTTGGAAAAAATCAAAATGGTCGATTTTGGACGCCATAATGTGAAACAAAAAAATATCGACGAACTATGTCAAGTGGGGTATCCTTTGAATAGGTATTTATTTAAAATCATTTTTAGGTTTTCAATCGGAATCACCTTTTAGGATCTAAAACGATTTAAGGTTGGTTAGTAACGATTCTCACACAAAGGCTTTTAGACAGAACTGATATAGATACGGTACTGCTGCCTGCAGATGGTCTTGAGGTAAAAGAAAAACAAGTAAAAACAAAAAAATAAAAATATCTGACCCTAAGTAAAAAGTGTAAAATAAAATAAGTTAATTTAAAAAATCAAAATACCCGACTGCGTAAAAAGTAAACCAAACTATGTAGGTAATGAAATAACTATGTAGAAAAAAAAAAAAAAATGAGCTTTATTAAAACTGAAAAGAAAAAAACGTCGTCTGACGATGTATCTCATGAAACGTGATAGTTAGACAGTTGAAATTTTCACAGTCGATGTATATCTGTTGCCGCTATAACAGAAATACTTAAAAACAGAATAAAATAAATATTTAAGGGGGCTCCCATACAACAGACATGATTTTTTTGCCGTTTTAATAGATAATGGTACGGAACCCTTTGTGCGCGAGTCCGACTCGCAATTTGCCGGTTTTTTTATTACACAGTTTCGTTTTTACCTAATAGCGTCCACAACACTTCAATATCTTTAGTCTTGATAGTGGCATTGTGTCTGCAAGGTCATTGGACACATGAGTTTCTGGTCACGTCCGCAAAAAGGCTTGCTGTCAATTTTTGTGTCACTTTTCATCATTAAGCTAAGAGAAAATCATTTCTAGAATTATAGCTGGTTTACACAGTGCGAGCTAGCGTGTGAGTCAGCCTGCCGAGTAGCTGCAGTCCAGTAACTCGCATCGTTTGGACGTATCTTACGAATTACCGGCACGTGCGAGTTGGATAGTAGCTTGCATCCGAGTTACTTCAACATTTTTTGTTTTCACTCGCCTGCTCGCCAACAGTAACTCGCACATGGCAACAGCTCGGTCATCACTCGCATCGTTCGGACGCGTTCGGCAGTAGCTGTCCAGGCCAGGCAGTTCCGAGCTGGACCTTTATTTTTGTGTGCTACGATTCGCATGATACTTGGGCAGCTACTATCACCGTGTAGTCAGCAAAGGCAAGCCGAGCTACTGACCTACCTACGAGTAGACGATCCGGGTAACTGTCTACCGTCTAGTTAGCAGCTCGCACTATGTAAACTACCCATTAGGCTTCGGACAAATGAAAAAATGACGCGGTAATATAAGAGAATAATTAAACGTTGTTACTTAAAGTAAATAAGATATTTTACCATCTTACTAACATAATATTAGTCTGATGTGTTTGTTCTTCGAGACTAATTATGCTTTTTTATCAGTTTTGTTCGATAAGTTTGTTTACAATATACATTATATAAGTCGGAATTCAGATCACGAACTGTTTATTGACAAAATATTTGTGTGGGTCATCTTTATATGGTAATAATAGCTTGAAACTTGTATCCAAAACATTGTAGATAAGTTTTTAGTTTGGGTCATAACATAAGTTCATTGAACTATAGTAGGTCAGTACCAGACTTCAATTAATCAATTCTTTTTAATATTATTCCAACTATGTATGGTCGGCTTCTAATCTAACCGATCAAACTATCATTAGATCGAAGGCCGAACCCATGGAAGCTGGGTACCAGGATTCCCCATGGCTAGACTTTTCCGGCTCTTGACTATCCGTAACGACTGTTGTAGATCTACAAATCACAACCGAGATCAACAGAACTGTTTTACGTTCTTTCCGAGGCCCGGAGGAGACCCCTTATGTAATGGATCATCCATCCCCGGAGCGACGCTGTCGGCAAGCGTTGCTAAACAGCCAAGATCGACCCTTATTATTTAGCCAGAGCAAACACAAAAGTACAAAGTTGTTTGATTATGACAAGGCAATAACAAAACTACTTTGTAAAACAAAAATACAAAAATATTCAAGGTTGCGCTTCCAAATTACTTGAAGTGAGTTACAGCTACTTCTGCGACTTGCATAGACAACATATTTTGTAATTGTGATTACTTACATAAAGAAATTGTAAATAAGCTGCCCTCTGATCACAGTGGACAATCAATAACGTTTTGCACCTACATTCCTTTACAAAAAATTCAAATTAAATTTAGACCGATAACAGATAAAAATTTAGAAAAACTTAATAATACTTTATCCAGTAAACTATGTGTCCAAAGTTTTAATAACATAGATGACCCAAATGAGTTCTACGCCGAGTTTTTTTCATTACTAAACACTGAATTTAATGACATTTTTCCAATTAAGTCTAAAAGTATTTACACTAAGTTTATATTTAGTGATTGGGCAACTCCAGGCATTCGCATAAGTAGGGAAAAGCTATACGAACTATATGGCCTAAAGCAACATGTGAATAATATAAGCTTTCATAAGTATGTTGCGAAATACTCAAAAACATTTAAAAATATATGCAAAACAGCTAAAGCTCTGTTTATTAGCAATAAAATAAAATCATCAGATGACAAAATAAAAACTACCTGGAAAATAATAAATAATGAAACTGGTAGTAAGAAAAAGCGTGAAACTGAACTTAATTTAAATACTGTACATGGCCCCATAAACTCAGATGCAGAGGTAGCTCAGGAATTTGAAAACTTCTTTGCTGATATTCCTCGTAAAACGACAAAGGCTCTTAACTCGTCACCCGCGCTCTCTGCTGCCTTACTTCGGAAGAACGTCAAGGTTTGTCCATCAGAGTTCAAGTTTCAACATACAAACCCCCAGGCCATTATAAAAGCTTTTAAAGATCTTAAAATTAAATCAACAGAAGATCTTTGGGGAATGTCTGTAAAAGTCTGTAGATCTATAATTGAAACTATTGCTCCCTACTTAGCTCTCATATTTAACTCTAGTGTGGATCAAGGAGTATTTCCTGATCTCATGAAACACAGTAAAGTCGTTCCACTGTTTAAATCGGGTGATAGTCATGAACCCAACAATTATAGGCCGGTGTCAATCCTGCCGGTTCTCAGTAAGGTGTTCGAAAAGTTAATGTTTAATCAGATGTTACTTCACTTTAATAAAAATTCCATCTTTCATGAACAACAATACGGTTTCACCAAAGGGCGTTGTACAACTGACGCCGGTGTCACCCTAATAAAGAACATCTTTAACGCCTGGGAAGATTCAAAGGACGCCATTGGAATCTTTTGCGACCTCTCGAAGGCGTTCGATTGCGTTAACCATGAGACGCTTTTGTTGAAATTCGAGCATTATGGGATTAGGAATACATCCCTTGATTTGATTAGATCATACTTGAAAGACAGACAGGTTAAAGTCCAGGTAAACGGTGTAAACTCACTAGGGTCTGAAATGACAATGGGCGTTCCGCAAGGTTCAATATTGGGTCCATTCCTCTTTTTAGTATATATAAACGATTTGCCCGAATTGCTTCAAAATCAACCAAAGATGGTATTATTTGCTGATGACACATCCTTGATATTTAGGATAGACCGACGGTCACAAAGTCTTGATGATGTCAATAACTCTATTCATCAGGTCCAACTTTGGTTTACGGCAAACAACTTTGTACTAAATGAAAAAAAGACCAAATGTATTAAATTTACTTTACCAAATGTTAGAAGCACCGAATGTGACATCGTATTGAATGGACAAAAACTGGAATTTATTGATCAGACGGTTTTCCTGGGAATCACTTTAGACGAGAAATTGCAATGGGGACCTCACATAACATCTCTTGCGGAGCGGCTAAGCTCAGCCGCTTATGCTGTTAGAAAGATAAGACAGTTAACAGATGTAGAAACCGCGCGCTTGGTCTATTTTAGTTACTTTCACAGCATTATGTCGTACGGTATTTTGCTGTGGGGTCGTGCTGCTGACATTGAATCTGTATTTATTTTGCAAAAGCGTGCTGTTAGAGCCATTTATAATCTTCGTCGCCGCGATTCTCTTAGGGAAATTTTTAAAAAGATTAATATTATGACAGTACCTTGTCAATTCATTTATGAGAATATTATGTATGTAAGAAAAAATCGACATCTCTTTAACAAAATTAGTGATAGACATCATATTAATACTAGAAATAAAAATAATTTAGATCAAACATTTTATAGATTAGCCAAAGTACGAACATCTTTCATGGGGTACTGTGTTAAATGTTACAACAAAATACCTTGTGACATATTAGAACTAAATGAAAGAAAATTTAAAACTTACATTAAAACCACACTTTGTAAACAAGCATATTACAAACTAGATTATTATATTAAAGATAAGAATGCTTGGAAACATGCTGGTCCTGCTCCATAGGACAATCGAGGGTATAGTAGAAAAAGTCAAACTTGTTTTATTTACTGGTTTACTTTCAGGTTTTTAATATGTAATTTAACTCACACTTTGATCCATTGTTTTAATTATATTGTAAATATGTGAGTACCTTGTCCCTTACTAGCAAACTTAATTTTATCTCTGCTGGTATTGCTTTGTTGTACCTATTAGTACATAAGTGTGTGCTGTATATTAGTGTAATGTTGGATGCATTGTGCTCACATAAATAATCAATTGATCAATGTACCTATATATGTACCTATATACAAAATATTGTAAAACGTATATTTGAAAAGAGTAACTATGGAGTTTCTTGTCCGTTCTTCTCCATAAGAATCTACTTTTTGCGAATGGACAACTAGAGTCACTTATATTTTAATTTTAAACTGTAAATTTGACGTTCAAAAGTGCCTTTTAATGGTCTAGTTGAAATAAATGAATTGAGTTTGACTTTGACTTTGACTTTGACTTTGTACTAATTTGGCGAATGTTTAATGAACCTTAACCAGAGCTACAGATAGGACTGCATGGAAATGTCACCGGAAAATTGCAGAATCCGTAAGATTGTAATAAATCTTTATTAGATTATAATTTCTCGATGTATTGTAAAATAGTTTTGTATTAGAGTCCGACCGAAACTGGTTTTCCGGCCGAAACCGAAACCGAATATTCGGCCCTGGCTTCAGTTTCGGCCGAAACCGAAACCGAAACTCATGTGGTCAAGTATAAAATTCCTTAAAATACTGAAATTTTATGTATTTTACACATTATGCTGCATTAATTACGACATGAAATTAAAACACAGTATATTAAGTTTGATGTAATCATTTATTTATTTATAAAAAATATTACTTATTAATATTTTTCAAATTAAGTTCTCAGGTGTTTATCAGTTATCAATAATCAAATCACAAATTGTTACTGTTTCATTAAATACTAAGTATTAGCAATTTGAAACCTTACTAATTAATGCTTTGGTTTGCATATTTTGTACTGAAAAGAATCATCTTTTTTCGGTACATCTTATGTAAAAATTATAATTACTAAAATTAGTAACTATTATTACAGTATTAGTTTCAGTTTCAACAGAGATAATCAAATCACACATTTAGAATTAACAAATATACCTACATCACAATTAGAAGGACAGTCATACTTACATTTAGAATTACACGACTACTTCCGAAATCAATTTCGGTTTCAGCAAAAGTTTCGGCCAATTTAGGCCGAAACCGAAACTGCCGCCGAAACTTGATTTTTGGCCGAAACTCGGCCGAAACCGAAACCGAAACCGAACTTTCGGTCGGACACTATTTTGTATACAATAAATCCCATCCAAATTCGATAGTTTCCAATACATCGGTGTCCTATTAAGAAAAAATAATTTACTATTTCACGCGATATTTTACAATCTTACGACGTTTGCCATTTTCCGGTGACAGATATATGGTAGCAAAACCGTTTTTTACAAAAAAAAAATAACCGCCTTCCAAAAAAAAAATACTAAAAAGTATAAAATTACTTTAATTTAACTTTAAGTCGGTGTTTTTGGTTGTTTCTTCGTATTCACAGGAAAGCAAAATACGCAATTTCGTTTACTTGGATGACATATTTTTTCCTAAAAGAAATAATGTTTCTAATCGGTTCATAAATGACGGGAGTTATGAGGTAACAAACACACAAAAAAAAAACATACAACCGAATTATCTACCTCCTCCTGTTTCTAAAGTCGGCTAAAAAATTGTTCCGAATTTTGCTAACTGCTTTATATTAGGTATATAGCAGTTTGCAAACAAACAAAGCAACTCATTAACAATACACAATAGATAGGTACATACTATTTTTAAGGTGTAGAAGGTTAAAACTAGCGGCCGATGATGATCTATAGAATAGCAATATTTTCATAATACACCCAAAATGTAGGATTTGTATCGTATTCGTACAATAGCTAACGGCAGCAGGTAGTACAGCTGGTCGCACATCACCAGTGACAGCTCGAAGCTGGCCTCTCATTGTAATGAAACAAAGTGCTTAGCCAAGCCAACTCAAGGTCAAAATGTTTCCACTGACGGACGTGCGTTCTCCTTGTACGACACGAACAAATATGTGAGTGGCCTACACGAATCTTTTCCGGGTTTCAGAACTTGCTGAAAAGAGAAAGCGTAAAAAGTCTCTAATATCAAATATTTATCTGTGGTAACAGATAAATAAGCAAGTACAAGCTTTGTCCCAAAGTGTATTCAGACCGTAGGGGTATCGATCTCTCTTCTACGGAACCCATTATTTCCGTACCCCTCTTAGTCAACCGATCACATCACCAATTAAACAGCAGTGCGATTCTGTAAACATGTCGAAGTGAAGGCTTAGGTGAAGTGATCACGAAGTGAGCTGTCAATCCGTGTAATCAAGATGAAATGACAGTTCACTTCGCGCTCACTCCACCCGAGTTTTCACGGTGAGAGGTTTACAGAATCGACGGGCTGTATAGAATTATCTTTCTAAGTATGGGTAAGGTTTTCTTAAGTCCACCGTTCGTTTTCGTTAAAGGCTGACGATACTGTCCTACAAACATATTCAACCTACAGACTAGTTGCTTGAGTTGGTTGCCTGCGGAAACTCTTAAGGCTAGACTACTGTTTATATTACTTAAGCGAGTCACGCTTCGAGAATGCAGCGCGGCATGTAATTAAAAACATACGAGCGCTCATCTACACGTCCTCGTCATTTAAGAACATTATTGTGGAAAATATCTCTGGCTTTAGGACCTGTCTTGCAATTCACTTAAAGCGTTTAAAGGTTCAATTTATGCATAACAGATTAAGGACTCAATACGCTACGCTATGCCTAAAAAAAATTGCTAGATATATAGATTAACCACTCATTATACTTAAATACGCAACGAATTTGTTTTTTATAAGACAATAAGTGTCCAACAAGTTTATAGCCTTAATAATTTCACAATTGCCGAATATCCAACCAATGTTTAATCATCCGCACATTATCCAGTAAAAACCTTTGAAAATAATCAAATCAAAAGGACAAAAATGAGTAATACCTCTGGTTTTCCTTGGGTGACTCATTCTTTTCGAATGTCTATAATATTATAAGTCTCCCCCTGTGGCTAAATGCCAAGGAATTACGTCCATTGATGAGTTACCAATTCGATAAGGGTTACTGCGGTCTAACGACATAAAGCCTAAATTTACGAGGCTACAAAATAATGACTCTGGACGTTATTAGTTTACTCGAAAGCTGTGGAGTAAACGTGTATCAACGTCATCTTAGGAAATCTTCTCGACCTTAGTGATCCAATGATCCGTTACATTCCTTCTGGTTTACGTGCTATATTATTTCAATAGATCTCGACTCTGCATTTAATTTAAGTTTTTCAGTCTATTCCTTCATTAGGAGCTTAGTGGTAACTCTGGGAATCTAGAAATTTCGTTTCTCTTAAACAATAAGTGTGAATAAGCGATATAGACTGAAAAATTCCTCGCGATGTTATAATGCTCAGCTGTGTGAGCAATTGTGGACTGTTGTGATGGTTTTGGAGGCCTCTGAACGCATGTTTTTAATTACGAAATCCATAAACAATGACTAACACTGAGCTTGGAAGACGTAAGAGGCATTACCTACCGCGTCTCGTGATGCACATTGTATACTCGATTAACAACAACTGTGAGTAAGCAAATCCATTGTGCGTGGAATTTTAAATAAATAGTATTACTAATGTCTTATCTGTCAAGTTCTTTGTCCTTTAATGAATGATATATTATATGTATAAGTTCTGTTTGACCTAGGAACGTTGAGATTATGTTGGGGGACACTGACCTTCTAAATACATATGTATAGAAGTCACGTCTAAAAAAAAATGATGTCATAAACGACATTTAAATAAAATAAAAGTAATTCTTATCTTGCGTCTGAAAGAGAAGTATTATTTTTACATTAATACTTATTGTTCGATCATGAAAACAAAACATAAATTAAGTAAAATATTAGACCAGCGAATGTAACAATGGTAGTAAAGAGCGGCCACTTGGCGTTAACAAACTAATCATCACAAATAAACATAGGGAGTCAACAGCCACAAATTAAACATTACGAGCAACAACGAACGTTTTAATTGAAAAGACAGGAAATAAGCTATTGTGTATTAAACCATGGTGCTAGTTCTCACACTCGTACCAATTTCTCCGTGTTGTGAATGCGAATTGTAATCATAACACTGGTCAATGACATTTGTGTGAATGCGAACCGCAGGTTATCCAAACATTAGTTATGGTCTAGCACAATTATCCGTGTAGGTACTTCAAGGCAATGTACGTATAGATAACCTCTTATGAATGTGAAGTTTTATCTTCACTGTTTTTTCAAAATAGTCTGCGGGTACTTATGATGTCTGCGACTGTATCGTCGTCTGTCTTTAATTTTGTTTCCTTTTGTTAGTCCTACTTCGTAGATTCCGTATTGTCTGACTTGTTTCCTTATTTGTCTTGCTCGTTGTTATAAATCAAGTTAATCATCAAAGAGTGTCTTTATATCTGTCACGGATGATTGAACTTAGAGGTATATCTCTCAATATCTTGAGAGATTATCTTGATAAATTGTCAAATTAACATTTCTTCTACGAATACAATTATTATTGTTACAATGATACGAATCAAAATTCTAGTTAAAAATCGCTCCGTGAAGTTCCAAGAAATAGTGCACTGGTAGAAACCGACAAACAATCAGTGCACAGGTAAACAATTTATCCGTTTTGGTGTAACATTAAATTGCAAACTTGGCTTTCATATTTTTATTTCATATTTTTTTCATATTAGATCAGTCACAATTTAATCAATGTAAAAAAAAAGGTTCCGACGAATTGAGAACCTCCTCCTTTTTTGAAGTCGGTTAAAAAAGGCGAGCGCGACGCGGAGGTAGGATGAAAAGAGCGTGCGGAGGAGACTGTGTAGTCACTGTCAGCTTATGTCTGGCAACTGCTTGATCGCTCGATGAAATTGCACCGTGCTGCTGACCGCCCGGAGCAGTCGCAACTGCTCGAGCTTCTTTCTCCATGTATGTTTACAAATACAACACTGTAGTTCACTATGCAGTCGACTTTGACTGCTTCAAGCTGCCCGAAGGCCGGCCTAGGTGTTAAGCATTTAAATGCACGTGCCGTTGCCCGATGTTAGTTAGGTTTTTAATGTCTAATTATAATGAGCCACTAAAGAAAATTCAAGACGGCGCCGACGAACATTTTTTCGAAATGGACGTTATTTCTATGATTTACCGGGTCGCTAAGAACGGTAATGGACTCGAAATGAAAATCCAAGATGACGCCGACGAAAATTTTGAACTTTTTTCGTATGAGGTATAATTTTCGTGGTGTTTTAATACATAATTTCAAAATTATGAATGCAAATGACAGTTCAAAGAGGTGACGTGAGCTTGCTGGAAAGGAAATTGTTTAACCTTCCATTGTCCCTCTAGTACTTGTACACATTAAAGCGGATTGTTCATTGAAAGTAACATAGCATGTGAGAGTCAATTTAGCGAAATAAACCCTCGTAATGGTTGTAGGCGAAGCCAACTTGTCACTCTTAAACTGATTGTGATCAGGCTTCAATGGTATGATTACTTCTTGCGTTCCTTACAAATCTACTTACTCAATTAAAGACGTAATATCTTAGTAAGTCCAAGCTTGTTTGAGCTCGATTCTTTCACTTAACGAACATTTTGTGACTCCGCGTCTTACTAATTTGACCTGATTTGTAATTGAAATAAGACTACGTGAAAAACCAAACTCCAACAAAGTCACACGTCTTCAAAGACAGTATTTAAAGTGGCATCCCTGGTTTACACTCAAAAGGCCCATGATATTAAAGGTCAAGCCGCATCATAAAACGTTTACGGCCCTAAGATTGCACCATTCTCTTAGAAAATTCCCAGCGGTCTTGACTCGATCATAATTCAGCATAACGTTGATTCATGTGCAAATAAAAACATTTGAAGTCTGATTAATATTGAGTTTTAAACTAGCAGTTGAAGTAAAAATTACTTTCTTTCATTGCGAATGTGTCATACATTTGTCTCTTGTCATGTCTTATCAAAACACGCTCATAAAATCTGACAAGTATAAGTAAAATTGAAATTGTTTGCTTAGATGTTTTGTATTATAAAAACTTGCTGTAAACACGACTTAAAGGCAAGGACATCGCTCTGGAGAACGTTTAATGCCTCTTTTATTTCTTGTTCAGACGAATACTTGAATTTGTAAGTAAAAATCAAATCTAATTACTTATACTCTTTGCCTGCCATTAACGAACACTTGTGTCACTTCATTCATTACCACATACATAAAGTTGCATCTTTGTCTCATGGGGGTAGGATGAAACTACAGAACACCACCTGTTGTTATACACGCATACCGTTTGCGAGCACTACGAACCTGGCCTTTCTCAAGAACAGCACCAATAAGATCCGTGTACTCCATGACTATATTAGTTGTCAAGTTTACAGCTTTTCAAGACGATTCTTGTTAAACCAAACAGGAAGGCTTTCAATACGCCACTTCATTTGTAGCAACTAAGATGGCCATTACAGTCTGCAAATATCCCAGATGGCGGTTAAAAGTATTTTTTAGCCTCATGTTTTTATGACACAAATAGTCGAGTGCTATTGTAATTATTATTCGGAAAGCATTGTACTGCGAATTAAAGTATAGTATAAAAACGGGTAGTTCATCTTGACGATTCTTTTTTTAGTCCCTAACCTAAGATACAGAAAAGTGACTCTTGTTAAGCTTGAGGAAATAAGTGTCAAATTTGTTCGTTCACAATTACTCGATGTGAGCAAGGATAACCATGCATTATCGGTATTAAGTACCATTAGAAGTACCAGGTTATTCTCAATAACAAGTTTATAGTGGTTAGGGGTTCCCTTACTTTAGCTCCACCACCAATATGACAGAATTGACAAATTTCCTTTTTCTTTTCAGCATGGAATGTAGAATATGCTCTGGACAGCGGCAGCTCAAGTCCGTTCCGGTACGAAATAGTGACGTTGGACCACAGCCGCCAGCGCAGGGATGTTCCGCCGCCCCCCCTGTCTTCAACAGTCTCTCCGTCAGCATCCACGGGGATGACACCAGCAGCTCCCGTACCATTAGAACCAGCACCAAAGTCGGCCAACTCACCATCGACAAACGCCACGCCGGGATCAAACAAGACTGCTAATGCCACTGAAAGTAAGTGGAATTATTTGAAAAACAATTTAAGAAATAAGAGCCCATTCGAATCATACTGTGCGCGACATCAGTTTGTTAGATATCTAAGGGACTCGCGATTTCAATAATTGTTATTGAATTAGCTGTAATCTGAAATGTTAAGTCGAAGTTGTCTCTATTTAGAACATGTGCTTCTCGATATTATCTTAATCTATTTTTAAATTCTAACATCTGAAACTGATTTGAACTTCATTTTAAAAACCTTGTTGCTATTCCACCAATGCGCACAGCAAAGTAATGGAACTCTCTGCGTGCGTCTGTGTTTCCGAACGCATACAACCCTAATCTCTTCAAAATTAGCGTGAACAGGCTTCTTCTGGGTAAGCTCGCTCCATCGTCGACTTTGTCTCTGACATCTATGACCTAGACTAGAGTCCAGATCAAACCCATCTAAAATAAAAAAAAAACTCTCTGCACCGTTCCGTCACCCGCCATGAGTAAATATGACATAGATTTTAATCTAATTTCAGCTTCAAAGATAGAGTTGTTCGTTATTTAATTAGTGTTATCATCGTATTTTCCCCTGACAGTTACAGCGAGTATTCTAAATATAGTACTTGCTTAGACCTGTAGTCTCATACATTTTAAATTACCCTTCTCGTACGTAACATCGTTTTCATGAAATCAGTGCATCAAAAATGCATAGGCAGCCAGCTTTTGAATTTTTGATGCGCTTTTCTGTTTAAAAATTCCCGTTTTCTTGATGGTTTGCGTGTTCTTTTACTTTTTAATGGGCTTTATCCAATACTTTCTGTCGTAATGCCTATTTGAAACGATGTTACCCTCGTTCGTGTCTTCTGACTGACATTTACAACACAAAAGTATCGAAGCAAGTTTTTGATGATTCAGTATTCAATTGGTGGCACATGTCTTTTAGAGAATATTAATCCCGCTCAATAAATAATGAATTGCAGTGGAAATTTTCACATGTGTCTCAAACAGATTCCATGCAAAAATCTCTCAGTTTTAATTTGCAGACATATTTTGTAAACTGAGAGATGCTATGCGCGACTCAGAACAAGTTATACTTCATTGTTAAACTGGAATTTATGGAATGTTCGTTTATCTCAAGAAAAAGAAAATTTACCTGCATCAGAAACTCCACCTGCGGTTATGATGACGCGTACTAACTCGCCAGCTAAAACCTAAGATTGACTTAATATGATTCCTTGAAATATGAGAATATTCCTTGTAGCCAAAAAAGTCTACTCCTTAGTTATTTTCAATTCTTGACATGGTCTTCTAGCATTTATTAAAATTGCCTGTCTAGTCTCTTGAGGCAGTCCGCATGGACTCAGGCTTCCCCAGAATGCAAGTTGTTCAAAAGAGGATGCTATGCATTTCCTCACCATTTAAGTTTTTTTTATCTTTTTCGTTTAAGTTCAAGTCACAGTGTAGCCTGCACTTGAAACCATACAATGTCATACCCGATGATCTATATAGGTATTCCAATTGTGTCGATCGGCGTCAATCGTGTGTAGGTATTATTTTTAATTGGCATGCGGGAGCCCCCTCGGTGCTTTCAAATTTTACTCCCCCAACTATAGCTCCGTCTTTCTCACTCTTATACTTTCCAAATACCCTCATTAAAACATCAGAAATCATACAACATGTCCCCATGGACATGATGATTATTATTATTTTTGATGTTTTCACACCCTTTCTTGTCGTCAGCTGGATTCGAAAGGAAACGATTTGTGGGTTTTCATTGTTGAGCTGCCTCTCAAAAATAATCGCTTCAATATTCCAATGCTGCTTGCTATATGAATCTACATGCAAGAAGAAGAGTGGCCTCCAAAAGTTTATTTCAATGATTCTGTTTTCAGAAATATTTCTTTAATTAAAACGTTTGTTATTCATTGGATGTGCCTCCAGGCAAAGAATAATCAAAATTTTTAAATAATTCACATATATTTAAATATTGGAGCGCGTCACAACTTTTATAAGCAGTTGTCATTTGGCATATAATATGTTATGTCCTTGTATACTCAGCTGTTCTATTTATATGTTTTTGCATGTTTTCGTCGGCATAGCGAATGTCCGTATTAATATGTGCTTGCAAATAGCTGGGTCATGCTGGCGTGGAGTTTTTGTATTGGATTTCCGGTTCTTATAAAACATATATGTAGATATTTTTGTTTCTCAGATCCGGTCTTTAAGTGGTTGGTAAACATAATATCGGTAGCAGGTAGTCATAAAATGTAAATGAACACTTCTTGATTATTGAATTAAACGTTATATTCCTTTATCACTAACTGATGGACGATAACTCTGTTTTTATGAATCTGGAATTCAAAGAGACTTTAAATCCGAAGCCAAGATGCGCTGCCATACTGCGTGAAAGCACGTATGAGCATAATGATGAGACAAACAACTCGAATGATATACGAAAACTCCCAAGTAGGGAAAAAATACAGATAAAAAATTTACAAGGATAAAAATAAAATCTCTACGACGACTTCGGTATAAAAATAATGTTTAATATTAAATTTATTTGCAGTTTCCTTGTTAGAATTGTAAAAAAAACGTGAATAATTATAATGTTAGAATAAATTATCCTTATGAAACAAGCCGATTAGATTTGATTGGCTGCTATTAACACTGCCGATCTTATGGAAAGGATAACGAATAAAATTAATTACTTCTAGAAGTTTCATTTTGATGGTATTTATTATTCAGTGGAAAAAGGATTTAAACCGTAATTGCTATCACATTTTTAAGACTTTTTATGAGTAGCGCGTACCTAGCTATGGTAAAATGGTATGGCTTGTTTCAAAAGAAATTTCTTCCAGCAGAACTGCGACAGAAGAGTGGATTTTGGGTTTCTCGTTGCTAAGCTTATATTTAGTCCATTCTCATGACACATTTTGAGACTTGAGATTGACATGAGACTTTTCTTTTTATGTCAAATTTCTTTCATAAAATTAAGATTGACAATTATATGACGCTGAATCACGCTGTTTGTTATCATAGCCATTGTTGATTCAGTGCGCTGTACGCAAAAGAAACAATTTCCATAAGGCTGGCCGCATGCGTACGTTTTCCGATTCGGAATTCCGTGAGACTAGAGCGTAGATGTTCGATTTCGGATCTTCTGATCCGACCGCACGACTTGTTTTTGAAAGGTACGTCAGGATTTTTTTTGCATTCGGAAAATCAAACGTCTCGTCGAACATATTGTGTGTAAGGCAGGACACCGAATTTGAATTCCTTATCAGGAAACCGTACGTATGCGGCCAGCTTAAAGGCTCTTTACACCGACGAGTTTTTTTTTCACACGTTTCGAGATAAAGAATGCGCTTGCGATTGACGTAGACGAGTCGCTATACAACTGTCTCAAGCAAAAAACAACTTATCCGATATTTTTCCGAAATCAAAATATGATTTGTTTTAAAAGTTCCTATGTTTTACTTTATTTAGAAACATATTAACAAACTAGCTTCTGCCAACGGCTTCGCCCGCGTGAAACTCGGAAATTACTATTATTAAAAATACTCCCGGGAAGAATGAATCTAGGTTTGAATATAGGAGACAGTTTGCCGGTAGGTTTGGTAGCTGCTAGCTATACAGACGTGAAGAGATATGAACTATCCATTTAATCTATGAATCTCCAACACCAACTTAAAAATTCCCTAAACCGTCTTTATGCTCCCAAAAACCTCAAACTAGTCAAGGATAGTGACTACTATTCTGACCAAATTTTCCAAGCAGTCTGTTGCAGTTGGTGACATCAATCTGTGATAAAAGACAAAGTATTCGTATGAACTAGTATTGCTAGTGTTTTGATTAATTGTCTTATCGTCGGCTCCACCTTGTATAGATTAACAATAATAATTTAAAAAACAACAAAGGTTTTGCACTCCGGGAGTGCCGGCAGAAGTGAAAACTTGAACATTAACGTTGTGCATTTTTGATATTTTGGAATGGTTAGGGAATAATTTCGCACGAATTGCTTTAATTATCAGTATAAAAGTACTATCATTTATGTGGTAAAATACAATATTCATTTAATGCGCCATCGTACACAAATATGACAATTTATATTACATTAAAAATTTTCACACTTCAGAATTTTCTCTCCGTCTTACGAATTTTCGATCAGGTCACGTGTGCTGACGCGAGTTTAATATTTTTACCCATCCCAAGAAGTGCACAACGCCGCTAAAGAAATTTTCACTTCAAAAACAACTAAATTAACCACAAACTAAAATATACCGTCAAAAAATCAACCTGTCCTCAACGCTGTCAGCTGGTAATGTGCCCAAGAGTATGGCTGGTAATGTGTCAATTTTGAGCTTATACTTTCAGGCTTATTAAAAAACTGATCAGATTCTAAATTCTCTCTCTTTCTCCCTGTGCATAAGATTGTTTATGTGGTCACGGTGGCATATTCTTGAAGATTTATGGCTTGTTTCACCACCTTATGACTTTTTCCGCTTTGGTTGGAGCGGAAGGGCGTGTCAGACTCTTACTGACTAAAACCTATCCGTGTTCTTCCTAAAACGACTCTTTCGAATCAATTCCGCAACCCTGGCAGGCTGTTCCACCACTTACGATTAAGTTCCCGTTAATTTACTTGGTAGATCATTCCATAAAGATTATGTTCCATTTTCGCATTTATGCGGTGACTTGTGGCTTTTCGGAGGTCGTGGCCCTTAGTCGTTAATGGTATCTATAGTAAACTGTAATGATTTACAAGCTATGCGAACTGTACTCAAAATTACTGTGCGTTAAAGTCAAAGACTTTGTTTTTGTGTTGGTTAATTAAGAATTATTTTATATGCTGAATTTGTAATATAGCGTCTAATAGCAGAATTATAAAGTTAAACTATGAAGTATTTTCATTTGTTGGTTTGACGTTGCAGATTATTTTTGTATGCAAATTTTTTGGGGTCATGTTCTCTTTGTATACCGCATACGTAAAAACAATTTTGGCGTTCGTTAAATACTTTACTTTATAGTTTTGTATAAGTATAACTTACTAGCGTCTACGTATGCGCATATCCGTTTCCGTAGGAATTTCGGGAAATCCCAAAGAAGGTTCCTTCAAAATTTCATCTTTTAACGACCAGTAGTTTCAGCTGTGGGTTAACAGTCAGTCACTCAGTCTGTAACGGAAGAAATTTATATATGTATTAGAATTTACATCTATAGGGAACGCTCCCTGCACTCCCTGCACTCCCCAAGGATGCATGCCAATTTTCGGCGTTGTCACTCAGTCATTCAATCACTCAGTAACGGAAGAATTTTAAATACATTGAGTGATATGTAGTGAATTTTGTATTGGACACATGTACCTACTTTTCTTAAATACGAAGCGCCATGCATTTCTGGTCAATTGCACACCTGTGTGTCTACCAGGTTTGCTCTCGTAGATACCTCTTCGTTATACTGCATCCCATCTATATATGATGGCTACATTTAAGTACATCCGGCTTAAGTTAAAAAAAGTCAAAGTCAAAACGTTTATTTCAATTAGGCCATTAAACGGCACTTTTGAACGTCATCGTTTACAGTTCAGTAAAAATAATAGAATTACATTAATAAAGTGACTCTACTGTCCTGACTCTCTCCTGACTCCGTAAAAATATCATTAGCCTCCTCATTCTCCTCGAACATAAACTCAAGTTTAGCTGGCTAATCTTATGTTTATTCCTACACCCATTTTTAACCGTAAAATATACGATATCTAATTTTTTTTATGTTTGTATGTCTATTCCAGCGGTATAATCTCTGAAATGGATGTACCGAATTTGACGGGACCGACTTTCACGTTCATATAGCTGATGTTATAAGGGATAACGTAGGCTACTTTAATTTTAGAAAAAGGATTAGGGTTTCGTGCAAAAAAAAAATGAAATCACATGGATTTGTTAACAGACGCGGGCAACCGCTAGATTTGTTTAAGTGAAATAAATACTGCTGAAAGTAGTGATATTGCTCATAATTATAATAAAGAGTGATGTTTGTCAAACAATTGGAGAACAATATCCCACCGGATCTCACACATCCTCTGCGGTAATGTTCTCAAATAAAACAACATTTTAAATCGTTATCGATCATAGTGTATCACTGCAGTACTGGATGTTGTATTTTGATATTGCAACAATGCAAATATATTGGGAATCCATGAGTTGTCGATAGCAGCGGTTTCACTAAGTCTTTTGCTATACTAAATATGAAACTTTGTTCTATTCGATTCGTATACAGGGTAGAATTAAATAGCCAGCGCGAGCGGTTGGTATGACGGGTATAGAAATCTAATCTCGCTAAAACAATTAAATATTTTAATTTCAAAGACAGTTGACTAAGGCGGTTTCAGCGGATGCTGGTAGTGTTTAAAAATATGAGTTAGAATATGTTTTACTAGCTTATGCCAGCGGCCTACCGCGTGAAAGTCGAACTTCATCCCAAGAGAACGTGCTCCCGTTATAAAAAGTATTATATGTTTTTATCCATGTTATAAACTATGAGTGCCATATCCGTTCCTCACTAACTTTCACATTTAAAATAAGTAGGAAATCATTAAATCGGGCCCGAGAATCTACAACTGGATACTGACTACATTGGATTAAAAAAATCTGTTAAGGATTAGGAAGGTAGGTATCGCCAGACTAAAAAAAAGTAATTTGTTAAAAATCAGCGCTTTCCTTTAATTTGTCATGTGCAATTACTTCACAGTAGTTTATCTTTATTAGTGACACTTGGATGGTGTCATAATGCAGTGTTTTTGTTTCCAAAATCAACGGGTTCGATTAGATTTTTCAAGAATCTAATGATACAGTTTCAGTTTTCATCAAAACCTGGGCAGAGACTCCTTTGAGTGTTTTTCGCAATTTTTCATAGTTTCATATTTAACCATCCACGCCCACTTGAAAAAAAACACCCTGTAGGTACATATAAACATGATACACTTAGGCGTCGAAGTATTCCCCCACATGGCTGTCATCCGGAAACGTGCCCAAGTAGGATTAATTTAGTCATTGGATAACGATACCCATCACATCCATGGAGTTTCGTTAACGAACTTAATTTCTACACTGAATTGATGCTTCATACCTGTCATTAAGTTACCAAGACGTTTTTATAAAACATTTTGAATCATAAATCAGTTAAGAAACAAAGGTGTATGTTCTGTACAAACCGAAAATGGGTGAATAGCCATAATATTATGTCTTAGTAAATTAATTTAATAGTTATATACCATAACCAAATATACACTGAAAACGTGGTCATAGATTGTTACCAATAAAATGTGTCATTTTATCCGCCATAAAATTGCAAAACAATTTAATTTAACACAAAAATTCAGCCGAAAGCGTGTCGCCGGTTTGAAAGTTTTTAGGGTACTGTACTCTGCGGGCGATAACCGTAACCCTGCCACTAAATCTGCGCTGCCCATTCCGGTTGGTCACTGAGCTGTATATTTGGAACTGTGACAGTATTTGTGTCACTTTGATCGCTATAACACCGAAAAATAAATAAATGAAAGGTCGTTTCTGCGTTTAATTTAATTTCGCTCAACAGTAAATTCATTAATACATAAAATCATCAATTTATGTAAGATAATACAATTGACAACTCTTAAGTATTTGGATCGGAATTGTAAGTTCGGAGCCCTTCATATGCGAAACCGACTCGCACTTGACCTGTGTTTTTTGACTTGACAGACTACGTGAATTTGCCGTGTAGCTTTTTTAATTAAACTCATTCGACTAATAAAAACCGGCCCAGTACGAGTCAGACTCACACGAAGGGTTCCATACAATAAACCGAAAGAAAACACGTTTCTTGTATCTTTGCCTTTAATTTTTATTTAATTTAATTTTTATTATTTATTTTGTTGTTATGGAAGCAAAAGAAATACACACTCTGTAAATTTCAACTGTCTACCTATTACGGTTCTGGAGATACCTACAGCCCACTGATAGACAGACGGACGGATGAGCGTTCAACGACTGTCAAAGATCTACAAATGACAGCCGGGAACGGCTTAACGTGCTTTCCGAGGCACGGAAGAATAAAAGTTTCTTAAGATGGTCACCCATCTACGGCCCGACAATGGCAAGCGTTGCTTGACTTTAAACATGGACCTGTCGGCTGTTATTATTTACCCACGAGGCTCTTTTATTAAAAAAAAAAAATTAAAACAAACCCTTTTATGTGTATAAAACAAAGGTTTATTAACCATTTATTTCCACATCTGTTACTATATACTAAAAGGGAACGTGTAAGTGGTATTTAATAATTCAATAGAAAAATACGGCTTGGAAGCAGTAATGAACGGTTATGGCCTTCATCATAGGGGAAGGACAAAGAAAATTCAATGACATTTTGCAAGAATGTTTCATTATTGCTCATCGCTGTCTATCCAGCTACTATTTTTTATTGGAATAAAAAACCTACAACTGTTGTACAGTTGTAGGTTCCCATAAAATAACTACACGACAAGTTTGTTCACGAGTCATCTTTTGTTAGTCAAACTTTAAAAAAAAACATATTCAATTAATAGGAAAGCTACGAAAAATGTAAAACGGCGTTTACTCACTAATGGATATCAAATTGCCTAAATCAAGAAGCCTAAAATGTTGCACAAGGGTACTTTACTTGCCACGAGGGTGAGCACTAAGAAAGGGTTTTATTTGTAAATGGAAATCTTATTTTTGACGGTGGGTAATCCCATCGGGCGGGCACACACGGTTTGTCTTATAGTAAAACTTTATCCTCTTGCGTATATCTCTTTGGGTTCTCCCAATTGAATGACTTTGCTGACGGACTACATTTTACATTCGAAATGAGAGCTGCTATCTTTCCCATGCACTGTTTAACTTATGAAAAATAATTAATATTGAATAAGACAGTCCATATGTCTTTTCCAAGATACATATGTTGTGGTTGAGAAAATGCAGATTAAAACAGTCGAATAGGATGCTGCTGAGTACCAGTGTTTCATATGGCGCGACTGACTGAAAATTGAAAATCCAGTTTTCGGCCATTGAGTCCCCGATGTTTATCGTGCTGTGACGTTGAATGTTTGCTCCAATCAAACTAAATACATCTACTTGAACTTTACTCTTGTAATTGTTTGTTGTTTACAGACGTTGTCCGTCCTAATCAAAACCCATCGTTTGTGTAATAGATTGATGAAGCATCCCACTTAGCAAACTGGAAACAGAATTTCCTAAGCAATGGATGATAATAAAATAACGAATGGCAAAGTCTGTAGTACTCCCTAAAGAAATTAACAGAGCTGCAAAACCATTGTTAAGGGA
Organism: Mamestra brassicae; assembly: GCA_905163435.1. Lineage (NCBI taxonomy): Eukaryota > Metazoa > Arthropoda > Insecta > Lepidoptera > Noctuidae > Mamestra > Mamestra brassicae. The sequence continues at coordinate 5,063,976 of LR990987.1, forward strand.
TCAGTTCTGAGAAATCTTCCTCCAAAAAGACAAACAATAATTTATTCAGAGTTTTTGGATTTTAAGCATGTAGAGCAGCCATAGGTTCTCAACTTTTTTTCTTCTTGGGCCACATAGAGCTTGTTCTATTATCGTGAGGGGCCACAGAACAGTAATTTATTAGAAAAGATTAATGGGATTTTTGAATTTGTGAAAAATGTACAGTTTCAATGAAATTACTATGACATGACAAATTTTTTGATTTAATACCAGGTGAATAGTCTCAGCACCTCATCTAGACTAGGAGTGATAGATAAAAAACCATAGAAATAATAATCAGATATAATAATTTTTTTTTATATCTCTGCACTAATATGCTAGGTACAGGGTCACACAGAAAAGCTTGGCGGGCCGCAGGTTGAGTATGGCTGATCTAGAGTAACCGATACTGGATATAGGTACTTTTCAAAGACAGTCAAGACAAAGATCTCTATACAACTTGTAACAGAATAAACATATAATAAATAAATTTTTATATAATAATTTTTTTTTTTCGCGATTTCAGTTTTGGTCCCAAAGTGAAAGTTGTTCATAATGATGAGCACAATGACCCCTTAACTGGTATTGCGTTTATTCCGTTACACGTTGAATAGTCATTCCGGCGAAACCGCAAATCTATGATCATGCACGTACATAAGATTCGAAGATAGCATTATGTCTATCTACGTAGCCACCGCGACATATTGCAAATCGTTCGTAGGTATCGTAAAAACCCGTTAGCATCGATGTTATAGTGCGCATGATATGACCAGGTGATGCAAGTAAGTACTCTGCGTGTTTTTCCTTGACTCTTATGAGATTTACATTACACATTCTGATTCAAGTTGAAGAGAGAATCGCGATTTGCTTATCGGTTTTAGACCTTCTACATTTATGAAAGCAGCCCGTACTTAACTTATATATTTATTTATATACTGCTGGGCATTATTATATATCACATTTATTGGAGGAAAGCACACAATTATAAAAATATAAGTCAGCAAAAATATATAATATAATAATATATCTTGGGACAACTTACACACGGTCATCCGATCCCAAACTAGGCAGAGCCTGTGCTATGGCAACCAGATAACTGATAAACATACTTATATATTTCTAAATACATACATATTATAGACAAAATATGGTATTGCGACTCCCATTGCGCCGGATGGACACTCAAGCCACTCATGGAGACTCGCTACCCTTATGAAAATGTCAAGATTTGCAGTATTCACATGACATAAGCGTAGTATTAATATGTTTGAAGAAACAAGCCTGTCGCTGGCACAATTTGTTTTAATCTAACTCAGATAAAGTGTTGCATGTCTCAATAAGGTTTTACCTCACAATAACAATGTCTTTCATCGGTTCATACCAGTGAATTTTTAAAAGAATCGATAGTTGTCAATGTAACAGCGTGTCTCGGATAGCCCAACCAACTATTAACTGGAGTTGTACCTAATGTTATTGAGACCGCTGTCAGATGCTAGTCTTCATATTTTCAACTCGCTAACGTAAAACTGAAGAGAATAAAATGTTACTACATATATACTAGATATGATCGCCGCCGTCGCCGTGGATTTTCACGGCGCGCCGCCGCGACGCACTTTAAGTAAGTCTTTAAATAAGCCTTTCGTATATTATTGTGTATATTAGGTTCATATTGTTAATGAAAAACTCTAAAAAAAACCATCAACCAACCAAGCATTTTTGGAAGCGTTTCAATAAATCCTATTGATTATATATTTTTCTTCATTACTTGACTGTACTCATCATCAGTTGGAGCACGGGACCATTAGGGGGACCATAAGGTCCCGTGCTTCACCCAGGTTCACAATTCCATATGCGTCATCATAGTTCTGATGTTCACATCGGTCGGAGACCGATGTACGCATCGGATTCCAAATGGACTTGGATAAAACCTAGGTTACCATCAAGTATCACGTCACTTAATCAAGATATTATTATACCTAACTGTTATAGGTTATGGAGCCAAGACGTCACTCGCTGTACGTTGGCCCATAAGTTGACAGTAACTAAGCAATATTATATTACATACGTTTTTTTGGTTAAGATCGCGAATCACCATAGGTTATGGAGCCAAGACGTCACTCGCGGTACGTTGGCCCATAAGTTGACAGTAACTAAGCAGTATATTACATACAGTTTTTTGGTTGAGATCGCGAATCGGCAAACTAAATATCAGCAAAAAAACGATCTTCACGCCGCTTTTCTGGTGGCCGAAGAAGCGCTCCATCAGCATTTGCTTCATGTTACAATCGGAAACCGTACTGCGCCGGGGCGCCGCCGTCGCCGCGGAAAATTTAAATCCACGCCGCCGCCGTCGCCGTCAAAGATCGCCACGGCGCTCATGTCTACTATATACAAAATTTGCCAACAATCCAGTCCAGCTATTGGGTGGGTACTGAAACCCCATCAATTTGATATGTGACTGGCTGGTAATCTGACGACCTCGATAGCGCAGATCACGGCTAACGCATCGCCACAAACCAGTCTGGCATATTCTTTTATTAATAACCAACTACTTATATGTGGTTAAGTCGACTTGCTTCGTGATTTTTTGCAATATTATACATTATTGATGTAGCAAGTATACACCACGACTTTTTGCAATTTTTAGGGTTCCGTGCCATTGGCCAACGAGATCCTATTAATAAGCCTCCGCTGTCCGTCCGTCTGTCTGTCCGTCCTTCTGTGTGTCAGTGGGCTGTACCTATCTCATGAACCGTAATAGGTAGGCAGTTGAAATTTTCGCAGACTGTGTATTACTGTTGCCGCTATAACAACTAATAATAAAAACAAATAATAATAAAAATTACTAGAAACGTGTTTTTTGCTCGATTTTAATGGCACACTAGTGGGTTATAATATGGTGCGGAACCTTTCATGCGCGAGTCCGACTCGCATTATGGCCGGTTTTTTGCTATCATCTTGAGATTTATGCAACGCCATTGTTTTAGTTATTTACTGAAACGAATGTTTTCTTAATCCACGAAGTGTTTGACAAATGTTGAAGTTTCCTCCCAGTTGGTTAACATTTATTGTCTTTATAAATTTCGTTTTTTTTTCCTTTTTTTTTCGTTTGCGTATTCTTTTCAGGAAGTATTTGAAACAAAAAACTGTATTCTGAACTAAAATATTTTCTCAGATTGACCAATTTTCTTAATAGAACAATGAAAGAGCGATCGACGGATCGAATTAGCAGCGACTCGCGATCACAACGACCGCATAACGTTCATTTTTCGATCGCACAACAAACTTGACCCGCACCTACGCGAATGCTCAATTGGCACACACACGAATATGTGTGCACGCATATCACGAAACTTATGTAGTATGCTATGTATAAGGAAACTTGCCTCGGCGACCCTTTAAAGAAGCGTCTCGAGGTTTGAATTATAACTTGTTTATTTATTTGTAGATCTGGGTTTAGGGCTCAAGCATAGTAGTTACAGATCCCTTGCCAAAAAATGTTTTTTTGATTTATGCGCTTATACACCCAAAAAGATACTTGTAGCTTCCAGCTCTGTATAAAGGCAGTTGGCTGATAGCAGTGTGTATGGCTATCGGAAATCTTCTGTCTCACGTATCAACGGCTACAGTGAAGTACGTCACTGACACAATTTTTCACATTACCATTCGGTGTTACGTTAAGTTTTACGGCATTCTCCTTGGAAATGATCCGATGACGCTAACGTAAGCTTGTTTCATGAAAACAAAAGCATTTTATAATCTCAGAGGCTTATGATTATATTGCAGTAGCAAGACACAATTATGAGAAAGTATTGCGTTTCGCCGTTATATCGCAGTGGCACCCAGCGACAACAATTATAGTATACCATGCAACCTGACTCCTAAGGTTTAATTCTTAATGCTAATTGCGAAATTTAATATTCCCCTTGTTATGCTGAGGCTTCAGAGAGCAAAGGTCTATTCAATTATTTATAAGTATGTCTGAATAATGGTACTGAGAGCATCTCAATCGCAGATTTTTATGGTTATTTTTACTACAACCGCGAATCAATGTCAACTTCATCTTTTAATATGCAATTTATACCATATCATAAAAGTCCCACGCCTCGTTAATCCTTACTATGATTGACAGACACAATTTAAAAGTGCGAACGTTAAGCGCTGTGTTAATTTAAAGTGACAGCACTTGCTCATCTCCCTCGTACCTATCAGCTGCGATGTCAATGAAGGAGTGTCAGTACTCAGATGATCTCACGACAGTAAACGGTCCTGGCCAATCAAGCGTGTAAGGCTTAGTGCAGATTGTCGCGATTTTGTCGCGTGAATGAGCGCTTATCTCTAGAACCACATATTCAAGCGACACCCCGTGTTCTCGAGTAATAATGCGAAGCTGTTTACGATCCAACACACTATTAATATTTATCGTCGGCAGCTATAAAATAGCATAGAATCCAATCCGGATTGCTAAACTGTCTTCAATGGAAAATTACTTCTACTGTAGTAAACAAATTCTGTAGCCAGTTCATATATTTGGGGCGCCTATTTTGTTCTTTAGTTGGTAACCTAACCTATTTTTAATTATGATAATGAGATATGCTTTTCCACGTGGTTTATGGCAATTTAATTGAATCACGATAATTATATTAAATCCGCGACACAACGTATCGTGTTGTCGCCTCTCGCACTGTCTGCAGGGGGCTTTACGGTCACTATTGTGCAGTGCGGGTTCAAGCGCCTATTAACATCCTCCGGTCATTTTCCTCAATTGATTCTTATAAGTAACGGGCTATATTTACAACAGAAACCTGTCGGGACATTTTTGTGATGGTGGTGGTGCTATGAGAGATTACTCAAAGATCCTCAGCCACGATGGACGAAGAAAAAAGGTATACATGGCATATACGTATACATATAGATCAACTTTTACAAGAAATACTTCGCTAATGTTAGACTACTCCGATAGGAGTCCTTGCCCCTTCATCGAAACGATCGCCGTATTTTATTGTGAAAAGCAATCGCACTTCCGATAAATACACTTGCGTAAACACGACTTATTTCTTTACAGCACATTATTTGGTAGATAATGTAACACTAGCGGACTCACGCTAGTGCTACTTAATATTATTATTATAAATAAAACTTTTTGCCAGACGCTTCCATAGATCTACCTTGGCTGCAGGTTTCTGGCAGACAAGGTAGATCTTTCTGACAATAAATAATTCACTACAAAGCATTTTCCTATTTAGAAAAACAAATATGGCGTCAGTGTAAACAAACAGGTAGGCGGGTAAACAATGGATAGTCATGTGAAGAATGAGATAACACTTACTAGTTCAGATAAGTATTTGTTAACCAACGATGTGATAAGTTTTATAACTAGTTCTTCTTGCGTCAGCTAACATCTCTAGGATGAAAACACAATAATTGGCTAAGTAATTCTTGAGTTATGTGCGCATTAAAACATAGACACATTGTAATGCTGCATAATATACAGTGAATAAAATATATCCATATAACAGGTGGACAAATACACAATGCGGGCCTTCGTAGGATCGATTATAATTAATATAATTATCGTTCATAATTAATAATTTGGCACATTGACGACGATATGATAGTAACCGCATTGTTCCGATTTATATACCCTAAAAGATTGGGACGTTCCAACGATATCTATTGTGTAAATTCAATTAAAATGTACCTAATAAACACGCCCCTATTCGTGTAAAAAATGTTACCATTAGCCATCACCCAACTTCATACAAATTTTCAACTATAATGAATGTAGTTTACGCGTAAATATGTACCTATGTATTGCTTGATTTATCATATCGCGTGCACAAGTTTGAATTCAATTTATCGTAATTCTTAATTCCAAGGAACCCTTTGTTCTGGCTGCTGGCCCTAATCTTAAGAACATCGTGTAAAATGAGATCATTTATTCTCAAGGCTTCTAAAAAGGCAGCTTATTATCCTTATCACATACACATGTTTATTAATATTCAATGATTAAAGAATTTAGCTTCTTTTGTTCGCGACAGAATAGGTTCTAACCTTGGATGTTAGCTCGCATTTAAGTACCGCAAGACTAAACCGGCGTTATAATTGCGTATCACACACGCCCGGTACTCGGAACATTAATAGGACGCCTGCAGGAAGTATTTATGAAGTAAAAGTTCCGAATTTGCAGGGGGCACAATCTACGTCGTGCACGTTCCCTATATCAATAAGTCTTGGCAAACTGACGGGAATATGCATGAAAAAAATATTTAGTATCTATACAGTTCTAAATAATAACGGCCGCACGGGTCGATCTCCAAGGTTAAGCAACGCTTGCCGAGGTTGGTCTGTGGATGGGTGACCATCTTAACATACCGAACCTCCTGCGTGCCTCGGAAAGCACGTTAAGCCGTTGGTCCCGGCTGTCATTTGTAAATCTTTGGCAGTCGTTACTGATAGTCAGAAGCCAGATAATCTGACACTAGTCTTGCCAAGGAGTACCGTGTTACCCAGTTTATGGGTTGTGGAGGTCTGATAGGCAGCCGCTCCACGTAAAATACTGATATTCAGCTGAATCCGGTTTGACTGGAAGCCGACCCCAATATAGTTGGGAAAAGGCTAGGCAGATGATGACAGTTTATCTAAAAATATACAAAAATATAATACTAACAGTGAAAATAGAATCAAAATTGATCGAAAAACAAACGAGATATAACTGTTTTTAACAAATATATCTGTCCCTCTCGCTAAGACGCTGTTTTCTATGGCAGCGGTATAGGCGACAATGCGACATAGTATTTGACGTCAGAGTTCGTATCGGACTTTTCTTTCTAATTGGTATCTTTGAAGCTATATAACGTTCTCGTTGTTGAAGGTATTTAAAAAAATATTTCATAATTATTTACTACAGCCAATAAGTACTTTATTTTGCAAATAAAAAAATTGCATGCATATTCCCTATTGAATTGATTGACGATGCTGGAAGAATTATTACAAAAACGGACGTCTTTGACATCCTCCTTCTGATGGCCTTTATCCAGGTTTCCATACGCACACCGCATTCGTACGATCTTTCAAGTCGGTGACATTATGGCATATAAGATTACTAGCTTCTTCGCCCGCGTGGTTCCTGACTGTAATCTATCTCCGTGCCAAATTTCATCTAGATCCGTTAAGCCTTTCTGGCGTGATTGAGTAACAAAGATCCACCCACCCATCCAAACTCTCACGTTCATAATAGTAAGATGTTAGTGTATTTTGCTGATATCATAACAACGCTAGTTATGATGAAATAATTGATGACTAATTTGTTATTAAAATATCACTGATACAATGCATTAATATCTCAAATGATTATGCAACATTTTGTAAATAAAGAATTTATGCGTTAATAATATTGGTTTCTACTTGTTATGTGCACAATAGAGCAGTTCAATTACTTTCGTCTGGGTAGTGGGTGCGTCAGTCGTGCATCCGACAGACCCACGACAATTTAGTTGAACCATTTTATTTTAGCGTAACCTAGTACTATAAATAAAATAAAACACTTTATAAAAATCGCATGAGATTTTGAACTCTTTGGATGGGATTTATTATATTTAAAATGACTATAATTATGTGCCTATGTTTCACAATATATCGACGCATTATAATCTTACGGTGTGGCCGGTGACTTATAGGAGTACACAAACCTTCGTCGTTTATTTATCTTTCTACAAAACCCAAATCAATATCCGTTGCGTGATTTAAAAGAAGTAAACATGGAAACAGACAAGAGGTAGACAGAGACTTGGTTTTTACTATTTAAAGATCACAGGGTTTTTTTTTCAACATAAATTATATGGTTACTAAACTTGCATATCGTGCCCTGCCTCAACCGGCTAAACTCCTAGTAAATGTTTACATTGCAGAATGGTCAACATTGCCTTGGATGACGTATAAAGGAAAAAAAATCTAAACAATGCGTGCAATTGATTTTACACTGCAACAAACACTATTGTGCACGTGAAGCGTAACTCGATAGATGCATTGGTGTAGGAATTGTCTATAAATAAACAGTTAAGTACATGTATCCGTGACGTCTACAAAGGGGACGGTAGACTCGGTGCCATCACAATTGCAATGCTGCGACTATTTTTTTTTAAGGATGGGAAATCATCAAATGACTTCTTCCGCTCTGGGTGGAGCGGAAGGGCGTGATCAGACTCTTACTGACTAAAACCCATCCGTGTTATTTCTAAAGCCCTTATCGTTCCAGCGCCAGATAGATAACCAATTTATCTATCAATTAAATATCACAAAAGTTTCGTTTACTTAAGTGCTAGGTTCTATATGTGTCGTATAATAGACTACAATTTTATTTACAAGTAAATCTCACTGTAGAATGGCGGAATTAATTCCTGAGGCATTTTCTGCCAGAACTTTTATTTTAGACTAATACCATAGACTGATAGACTAAATATTTGCCAGTTGCCACAGCCAATAACGTGTACATATTTAAGTATCTTAAATTTACCAGTCTTTTATAACTTTTAATTATTATCATTTAAAATTTAAAACTTTGGCAGTTATAATGAACAAAAGATAGTAAAATAATATACATTCTCAAGTCAACGTAAACCCTTTAAAAACTTATTAGTTACAAAGTAAGAAAAATAATCACTTTTCATTTTGAAAAAAAAACGATTTGAATGATGAATGATTATTCGTATCATCCCCTAGCCTACTTCTTATACATCTAAAAATCTAACGAGCGACGGTTGGTTGGTTTGTTTCACCGTTATGAATAAATAAAAAAAAAACATAAATTCTGTCTTTTTCTTTTTTTAATGTTTTTTCATATTTCATATTTGTTTTCTAGTATTATGATTTTTGTAACTGTGCTTTTGTGTGTTGTGTTTTCTGTCCTTGTACTAAATAAATGTTTTATCTATCTATCTATTAAGTAGTCATACATGAGACAAGAATTTTCCTCGGATAGCATCTGTTTCATAATTATGAACTCATGCGCGTACTTGCTGTTTTTTGTTTTACCGGATCCGGTAGATATTCCTGGATCCGCCGGACTGGATTGCAATTCCTATCTGTGACTAGACCCAAAATAGGCATCATATTTGGTTATGTATTTTCATTTTTAGGGTTCAGTAGTGGAAATAAGGAACCCAAATAGTTTCGCTGGTGAGTACCTTAGTCGCCTCTTACGACACCCACGGGAAGTGATGGAATGTATGTGCATATAACTCGACAAAATGAACTTGATTTTTTAAAATATTAATTACGCTGTCATGGTAGTAAAATAAAATCTGGAACAAAAATTTAAAAATTTTGCTACCTACTTTTGTCACGGTTGGGACGGGACCTCTTCACTGTGCTTGGCCCGACGGGTACTAGTTATTAGTATTTACTTTTGAGCTTGTGATGAATAGACTGGAAGTAGAACCCAACATAGTTAGGAAAAGACAAGGTAGAATGACTGACAGTTCATCCTTGGAAACACCTCGGTGCTACTTTGAAAATTTAGGAGCAACTGCTTGTCTTATATTAGACAAAAAAATATAATTTGTAATCCTATGAAACTAAATTATGCTTTGCATGGCGTGATATTAAAAAAAAACCAACTGCGTAAAAAGTAAACCAAACTATTTATTTATTTAAACTTTATGTACAATAGTGGTACATGGGCGGACTTAATGCATCAAGGCATTCTCTACCAGTCAACCTTTGGGTTATAAAGACTATACTGTGGTAGGTGTACAATCAATAAAAATAAGATTCAAATTGAATTTTAACATTTCGGAAAGAATATACAGACAATATTATATAATACTAATAAAATACATATATATGATAAAATAATAAACTAAAAAAGAAAGATCTTTAAGAAAGAAAGGAAAATCTTTATTAAAAACTGAAAAGAAAAAACAAGTAGGTCCAGTAGTCGATACTTTTGTTATTGAATATTATTGAATAAATATACCTACCATTGAAGTAGTTTCGTGATCGATACATTCAAAAAGAAAACATTCTATTAGGGAACATAACGATTTTAACAGTCAGGACCCATTAAAATCCCGCTTCCTAATAACGGCTTTCTAGTTTTTTAATAAAGCTAAATTTTTACTACACAACTTGGTTTACTTTTTTCGCAGTCGGGTTTTTAAATTTTTAAAATTAATTTATTTTATTTTACACTTTTTAGTTAGGGTCAGATATGTATTTATATATTTGTTTTTGCTTGTCTTTCTTTTACTTGAATACCATCTGCAGTCAGCAGTACCGTTGATACGGTAAACAGAACTGATATTGATATATCAGTTCTGTCTAAAAGCCTATAAGTGAGAATCGTTACTAACCAGCTATAAATCGTTATAGGTCTTAAACGGTAATTCTGATTGAAAAACGATACGAGAAACCTTAAAAATGATTTTTATTAGTTCATAGTTCGCCGATCATTTTACATTATGGCGTCCAAAATCGCCAATGTTGATTTTTCCAAATTTTTATGCTTTCTATGACATTCGCGCCGTCAAGACGAATCAAACGACGTGTCATTTATCAAAATCGGCCCACGCGTTTGGTCTAAATTGTGCTACAAAGGTACAAACCCACATACCACTATAACCAGATACAAACATAGGCTGATAAACACATTAGCCTCCTTTGTGTCGCGCAGTCGGGTAACAACGTTCTTGTTACCCGACTGCGCGACAAGGATACTTCATTGTTCACCATTACTTTGGCATATGTATTGGAGTAATATGAGAGATTGCCTTGGGAGAAATACATTTGCTACACTCTCATTATTGTTTAAACGTTATGTCGGCACTAAGACGATAACCTAACACCGGTATTGTAAACGTAAGTCGTCTTAGTAGATAGCTAAACATAGATTGCTTGTCATTTATCAACATACTCGTTTGCCCTCTACTACTTGACAATTCAGCTAACATAGAAAGTATCCATTCATCCTCTTCTACCGTTTCTTATGGGAAATCATCAAATGACTTCTTCCGGTCTGGCCAGAGCGGAGTGTCAGACTCTAACTGGCTGACTAGGGTTGTCAACCGAACTATAATATATAGTATTGGAGGTACTATATTTCGGGTCTGCGTACTATATACTGTTGAAGAAATATATAGTACTCAAAAATACTATATTTTCAACCTATGTTAACCCCAAACCCACCCGTGTTCCTCCAAATGCCCTTTGCGTTTCAGGGCCGCGGTATTTCTTTCGAAAAAATCCGCAACCCTGGATCCTCTTATACCTCAGGACAACTTCACCTGACCAAGATTTAAAAAGGTGTAGTCAACACACCAGCCCAGTTCCATTAAGCCATATCATATCGCATGCGATGAAGCAGCAAAGTCATTCAAATTATCTCCAGTTAAGGTAAGCCATTTGATAAGCAACCTGTCGTGAAAGCTTGGCAGGTGTAACGACATGAATATTTAAGTGCTTAAGCTACTGGAAAATTTCTCAGACACTACCTATTTTCTTTCTGGCGATTGAACTTCGCTAATGTTATAATGTTACATGTGTATCTCATTGGATTATTGCAAACACCGTAAGTTTGTAATAAATCTGATGAGACTATAAACTTTCGTTATGTTGTGAACAGATTTTATCAATACACGCCTATCAAGATTCGATACTTTATTATACAATTTCGTGGGTTTACAATTTCGCGAGATTTATTATAAACTTATGGTGCAGCGGTGTTTGCAGAAACCCGGTGGCGTACTTATGTTACGTTAACCTTAAATTTTTGAAAAGACATTTAATGTGTTGTGATAAGTAAGCCAAGCCAATCCAAGCCGCAAGATTGGTAATCAAAATCTTAAAATAATGATAAGGTCAAAGAGAATAAAAAAATCCTTTTTAAAAAACAAGCTTTTATTTAAATGCACTGAAAAGAAAAAAATAAACTTTTACTTTAAAACTTTTACTATCAACTTATAACGCCATTACACATTTTTTATGATATAAAAGCTTGTCGCGGGATTTAAGTACTCGTATTTACTTAGTTTGAAATTTTTAATAGTTAAAATCAATCACATCAAGTTATTATTTTTACTTGTTTATCTGATCTACACAAGTAAATCTCGCATCTGCATTTAAATAAAAGTTTGTTTTTTACTTTATTTGTTATTTATCGCTGGACACGTTTCTCACAAATTCCAGACGGATTGCAGCAACGGAGATTATGTTCAATATCTTATTTTTTTTAAACTCGCATTCGTATTCTCAGTAAGTCCTTTCATTTGATACCCATGTTGTAGGCAAGCATTAAAAACTTAGTCCGCCATATTGGATTTAGAGTGAAGCCACTTTATTTTTCGAGTTATTCTTAGCAAGCCCTTTCATTTGATACACATATTGTAGGAGTGCATTAGAAATAACTAGTCCGCCATCTTGGATGTGCCGCCATCTTGGGTGTGCTGCCATGTTGGATTTAGAATGACGTCACGCAGTTAACCATGCATTGTCTTCCAAACCGAACGTGTATACAACATTTCAGCTCAGTCGGTTGAAGATATCCTAGATAACTTCAAAAGATAGCTTCAAAATTGAGTTGTAAGAGTCCACCCGAACAAGCATAGTAAGTTATACACACATACATTGCAAGTTAAATAAATGCTTGTAAAAAGCAACAATGTTTTGGACACAACCGTCATAAATTCATCATCTCATCATTGTAACTGAAACGTATTAAAGCCATCTAATCTACACTAAAAGTCGGAGTTACGAGTACAATGTATCGGGCAGTGCCCGCTCTCTGCCCCGGCAAACCATTCACACAGTATTTAGGGACGATCTGTCTATAGCAGTTCACTCATGCGTGACGGCTTTGTTTACAATGGACATAATGAGTTCTGGTTATGTTATGTCGATGGAATAACTAACGTTGTTGAATGCCCCACTGAATGACTATCTACTTTAAATTAGTCTGTACACCTACAAATACTGACTTGTTGTACGACAACAGGAAGTGTTCTCAGTGACACAGATAATTATCTTAATGAAAATTTAATGACTGTTTCAATCTACATAGTCCGCGTTTGTGTCTGGTCGGTATCAATGAATTGCTGTGTAATCTTAATAACTTTCGATTTGAATGTTTTTAGACTTCGCTACGCCGCTCTTGAATGTTCTAGAACTATTCAAAAACAATCCACCTGATATTTTGGCTGTTGTAGAGAACTGATTGGCCTGATTGATTTGTATCATTAAAGCGATAAGCTTGCGTTTTTAACTTATTATTAAGGCTTTACATTACCAATGCGCAATGCTCTGGGATTCCCGGTAGCGAATGTGCATACCGACTTAACTACAAGTGTGGGACAGTAAACATGCTAGTCAGATAAATCCTTTATGACATCAGGGTCACCTCTTACATCATTGTGTCAGAATTTCGTAGAACTGCCGCGATGAAAAGAAAAACATTCAATGTAAATAATGTATACCGTTCCGTTAGTTTGTTTTTAGACAACTTAATTCAAGTAATTCTGCTGTATTGTTTTATTTAAATTATTTTGTTTCGGCTTAGTATGATGACTTACGTCATTTATAGTTGGATAGATGTGGCTAGTGATGCATCCTGATACGTAGTAACTTTACTTTTCGTTACAAATCACCAATAACTACGTGTTACGGTTGAAGGGGACAACAAACATATCTATTTAACAACTTTGACAGTCGTTACGGGTAGCCAAAAACTGACACTAGAAATGCTAAGAGGTGTGGTGTTACCCCGTTACTGAGTTGTAGTGGCCAGATAGGTAGTAACTCAGTGTAAAATGGGCAGATCGGCATGGCAGATTATTTTTTTTTTTTTGTAAGGTTTGTTGCACTAATATATTGCGAGACGTGTAGTCGCAAAGCTAAAAGAATACAGATTCTCAGAAAAAAAAGGTTTCAGTCAAGTAGTGAGCTCTCTCGTGTCATTAAAATCGTCAATATTTTCGGGCGAGAAAGACTTAAGTCTTGTAGTAGCAAACATTTGTTTTTGCTGTATTCCAACATTCCCTGCATCGTAAATTATCTGCTTCTTATGTAATCCTAAAAAAATGTGTTCCTAAAAAAAAAATATATACTATTTGGCCTTATATTTTCGATCCGGAATCACGTGGATAACGATGAATAACTGCCACTGGTCGATCTTCGATGTTAAGCAATGCTGGCAGATTAGGTCCGTGGATGGGTGAAACCATTCATTATAAAATCGAGACCCTTTCGTGCCTCGGAAAGCATGTTAAGCCGTTGCTCCCGGCTGTCATTCGAACGTCTTTGACACTAGTTTCGAGTAGTCAGAAGCGAAAAATGGACCCAATTTGTAACTTAATGAAGAACACGTGATGCAATTGGGTATATTAACACTATCCTCATACGCACAAATTGTCATCGACCAATCATATTCGTCTGTTTTATCGTCACTAACGAGAGTGCCAATTCCACAAATGTTTAAGCAACGTTCGCATTCGAATGTCAGTCGCAATCTGTCAAAAATGTATGAAAACTGAGGCTGTTTGACAGATTGTTACTAAGATGCGAATACGAATGTTGCTTAATTTTTTTTAGAATTGGCCCTCAGATTAAAAAAAAACAGTTATACGTTGAAATTATCTTTCTCCTTGCAACAAGTAGCAAGGAGGGAAACAGTTATCTAGCTGAAATCATGATTGACACCTAAATATAGCTTGTGTTGTTGCATAAGAAACTGACACATTGCACCTGCAAACAATTTGTTCGTACAATCAAATGTCTCCCTGTCCCTGTCAATTATTTTGCAGAAAACTGGAGTTTTATTCAATCCTTAAGGGTGGAAAGACCTCGTTGTAAATAGAAATGCTAGCGGTTCCAATGTTTGTTTTTATCTTTAACTAGCGACCCGCCCCGGCTTCGCTCGGGTACAATGCTGATACAAGTACCGCCGCAACCGCTATGCCCCTGCATTTTAAATGTGTAATATCTTCAAAAAATCATTTAAATTACATGCTGTAAAGGGCCATATTGATCTATATTTAACGCACAATGTATTTAAGGTACTTATTTGGTAAGGATTAATGGTGTATTGCTTAAAATCGCTTCGTAAATAAGCCATTATTTCTCGTAAAAAAAAAGGATAAAAAATGGTTATTGCGGGTTATCCCTAAGAGATAGACTTTTTTGTAGACCTTTTTAAGGTGTACAATACTGTAGTATATTATTTTGATCTACCTCGTAGGGTTCAGCCATCGATTGCAACGTAAGCGCAAAATATGTGTTTACTTACGGCATCACATTAGAAACCTCTAAAATTTTCAGTTATTCTCTACTATATTATGCATGTATTATACTTAAAAACCATCCTCTTGAATCACTATCTATTAAAAAAACTGCATCAAAATCCGTTTCCGAGTTTAAAGATCTAAGCATACATAGGGACAGACAGCGGGAAGCGACTTTGTTTTATACTATGTAGTGACGATGTTTTGAACTTTTGTATTTCATTTTTTTTTGTGCTGTGCGCTGATTTCACTTTATTATCAACTAGCTTTTGCCCGCGACTTCGTACGCGCATATCTCGTTTTTTCCCATTCCCGTATAGCCTATAGCATTCCTCATGAATGTGGCTATAATATACATAAAGAATTTTCAGACTTACCAGTCTGAAAATTCTTTCAGACTGGTTCCAGAGGTTAGCTCGTTCAAACAAACAAACTCTTCAGCTTTATTATTAGGATACCTTATTTTGTTAAAAAATGGATGAATACATAAGTAACACAACACTAACGGCCGGTATCAATAACGTAACTACATGACGATCCAGCTACTGTTGGTAGCTAATTTCACAGTTGGTCAAAGTAAGATACGTTATTGAGACCGGCCGTTAGTGAGTAACAAACTTAGAATTCTAAACTAACTATACAACGTGTAACAGAATAAACGCGATTCCTTATACAACGTGTAACAAAATAAACGCGAATGAAGGAACTGAAGGAGCGCCAACTAAAAACATACGATCTCGGAAACGTAATAGGCATGTTAATTAGCGAGCTAAGAACTTTGCCTCTGCGCATTTGCTGTTAAATTAGTACCTACAACCTTGCATTAGCACTGCGACATACTTTGATAATAGATGTATAATGGTGCAGTCTTTAAGCGCGTCATTGATGTACAATCAACTCAGTTCTAAAGTGTCGTTAACCACTAAACTTTAATCGTCAATCCATTGATTGACGATTCCTAGTCCTGAAAGGTCCATTGGTCTTTCAGGATGTTGATTACATATTGTCATGCGAAAAACATACCTAACACTTGTATTTTGCGCAGGTAGGAAAAATAGAGCACTGGCCTTACTTCTACAGTTTCTTTTTTGCGATTGTGATCTGTATCTTGAATTTGTGAACATGATACATAGCATCTGCAAAGTTCGCAGATGCTATATGATTTCACTGCTACCTATTCTAAACCTAGGCTTTTAAATGCCTGCCTGAATACGACTATTTACAGATTAAAAACTCTTTTTATCTCCATTATCCGCAGATGCAGTTCCACCTACAACGATTTCGGTGACACAGATCCCTCTGCTGGGGGTGAACGGTTCCGGGATCTTTCACGGAAACCTCACGGGAAACCTCCCCGGCAACCTGACGGATAACATGCCCAAAGTTAGCGACCCCATCGTACCTGATGACAGTATGTATTACATCTACACTTTTTCATAAATATCTTATACCGGATTTCTATCTCTACAAATAGTAAATGATATTTATTTTGCAACAATCTAAAAAAAAAATAGTCCCCCTAATTCAATGTGATCATCGCGCGAATACGTAATCGAAGCGATTGTTCTATTAACACGAGTGGTTGTCGCACCGGGAAAGGGCGCCTTCCGGTTTTGCCGACGCGAACAAGTGATCGGATAAATCGCGTATTCGCACGGTGATCGCTTTGAATTAGAACGACGCCTTAAACTTCAAAATGGACGAGCGCACCTAACCATCTTAGAGCTTTATGGTTGTTGAGTATCAAGCAAGAAGTAAGGAACCGGAGCCTTAAACAGTTATTTCTTCACAGATATGTGTTGCTACACCCACGTACGCTTAGTTCAGGACATCCTTATAAAACAGGGCTATACCATACTTTTGTGTTAGTCATCATCATCATATCATTTTCATGTCAGAATGTCTCCGGCGATCAAGCTGACGCATTCAAGGAAAACACACATGCAGCTGGTAGTCGGAAAAATATCCACTTTGCGATTTAACAATACATTGCCTTGTGTTGTCATGTATTGAAAACTCATGTTGCAATGAGCATTGTTGCACACGATGTTAACATGAACTGAATTACACTCCGGGAGAGCCAGTTTGGTGTTCCATCGTAACTGTTTCTCGACAAATTCAAGTTGAAAATATAACAATAGTAACATGGTAGGCCACACATACTGGATAATTTGATATTATCAAATGTTTTTTTTCCGCTCTGTGTGGAGCGGGAGGGAGTGTCAGACTCATACTGTCTAAAACCCACCCGTGGTCCTTCAATTTTCTAGTGTGTGGTCCTGCGATTAGTCTTTCGAAAAATTCCGCAACCCAATGCTAAGCTATTTAATTCGAGTCGTTGCGCTGCCAAGACGAGGACATGCTCGAGTCACCACTGCATGGATCGCCCGGAGGATACAGTGGAGCATAACGGTGGAGGTCTGCCCTGCTTGGGTGGAGCACCGCCGTGTTATCTAGAGGCGATCGGTGACGGCGACCTCTCGCGTCCGGCGCTAGTTCAATCCATGGTCCGGAGCGAGGGGGTATGGGAAGCACTCACCTCCTTCTGCAAAGTAGAAGGCATGACGCGTGAGGAAGAGGCAAACCTCACGCCCCTGTCGCCGCATCAGAAGAAGATGCGTCGGTCGGTCGCAGGGCGATGCCCGGCTATAGTTGGCGCGACGTGCGGACGGCGAGCCACCCATCGCTCGCCGTAAGCCTATAAGGAACAGGCCCGGGCTGACGGCGTGTTGTGTTCCACGCGCGCCTCAAAGAGATGCCATAATAAGCGGGGCCCACACGAGTGGGTTTTAATCAGTAAGAGTCTGATACTCCTTTCCGCTACGGCCACAGCGAAGGAGTCATTTAATTATTTACCATCCCAAAAAAAAGACCTTAGGGGAAGCTTGATGTTATGGGCCCTTTTTGCAAGCCAGATGACGTCACACTCATCTTTACCTACCAGACATAAAAACCCATTTAGTTTGCTTTGATACGTAATATCGTAGCGACTAATAAATAATAGTTAATCCGTGATTTACCGTGCAAATTGATAAATTAGCGGTTTCATAACATTTTCATTACTGACTAATAATATTAAATTATACTAGACTTTACCGTGGAAATAGTAGAAGTTTTAAACTACTAAAAGAACTAAAGATATTAGGATAGGTCAATTCGTCTTCTGTAGGTATCTTACCAAGGGATTTTGCAGAAGACATCAGACTACGGTCACAGTTTCGAAAACTATTCTCGACTAGTTTCTTCAGCCGTATTCTCATGATGTCCTTAAGGGCTACGCTACAACCTAGCCTTAAGGTTCCCTAAAAGATGTCTTTAAGTTCTCAAGTTCTCTTCAAGTTGTCGTTAAGTCGTTTGAGTTCTCGGCAGTGTTACCAACTTTCAAAAATATTTATCCCTAAAGTTTGTGTCAAAAACCCCTAAAATCGCCTTAATTATTGAGTTGTCCCCCTAAAAAATATATAAATGTAAATTCATAATGATTTAGAAATAATATGCTGTAATATGTTTCAAAAGTCTTTTTATTATAAGTTATGAAATATTTCGTCTTCATCTGAAGATTGAAATTTCTTGAAATCATACTTGTTGACATTGAATAAATTTAACATTTTATTGGATGGATTAAATGTTGACCAAGATCCACCATTTCGATTTAAAGAGTCAAAAAATCCCTGAAAATACCCCTACAAATTTCAGACCCCTAAAAAAAATCCCATCTCACTTATTTACCCCCTAAATCTGGGGGGAAAACCGTGGTTCTCGGGGTCAAAACCTATTGTACAATGCGGAAAATTCTTTTGGTTCAGTTCTTAATGTTAGCCTGTGAAGCCTATTGCATTAACGAGTAAACCAGAATAGCTGTCAATAAGTGTTATTGTTATAAACTCGAACCAGTAAACAAACATTCAACGAAAACAATGTCTTCTCAATTCCTTCGCTTCAAGGTGAATCGGAGGCGCGATAAAAAGTGAAATCCGACTTGGCTTTCACGACGTGATGTGGAAAATTTACGAATTTGTTACGGTAGCTGTAATCAGCCGTGTTGGACAGATTAGAATACTACTGTGTTACGTACGACTTGCTGTTTACTTTGCTAAACATAGTTAGTTTTCCCTTATCTTGTAACTAATGTATTTTCTGAAACTGGTCCGTTTTACATAATAAAGATTATTCTGTCCTACTTCTTACTAATATTGTAATTTTGAAATTTTGTGAGGATGGATGGAAGAATGTTTGTTACTGTTTCACTAAAATTTTAAACAGATTTTGATGAAACTGGACATTACTAAAGTTGTACTCGAATTAAAGTATGAGAACGATATTATATACTTTATTATATAAAGGGGAAAAGTACTATTTCGGCGCGAGCGGCAGCTAGTCTAGATAAATAGCAAAAGTGAAAAGATGGATGTAAAAAAGTTTCAAACCATTTCACCACAGTAGGCGCATTTAACATTTTCGAACAAAAAAATTCATTTAAAATTGGTGTAACAGAAATTATTCTTAAGGTGGCTAACCTTTACCGTACGTCGCCGTTGGTGTCGGCCGGAACTAGTACCTACTACTTGAATCAAAACATGAAACTAAACTGTCTCTATTCCACGTATGAGCTCACTCACCCGCTCACACCAAACTAATTCAGGTAAGCATACGCACACGTAGCCTCGTGGCTACCCCATGTATACTGTATGGCACTCTCATCGGTTTAGAAAGATTTAGCAATTTTGTTGAATACACAAAGGGGTGATTAGGGGGCGTTCAACTATTACGTAACGCAATTTTTGAAGTTTTTGACCCTCCCTCTCCCCATGTAACGCGCCCGAACGTTTTTCTGTACCCCCTCCTTCCCCCTCCCTAAACGTTACGTATCATCAAAGTGACAATTTTTACCTAAAAGTCACAATTATGTCTCTACTACTTTTTTTAAATTAAAAAATGCCATTTCAAGAAAGATATTGATGTTTCATTTTTGTAGTTACGGTTAAGGTAACAGGTAAAAGGACCTCTTATATCACCTTATTTTGGTGGTTAAATATACCTAAATATAAACAAAAAATCCGCGGCAAAACGAACACAGAGTGTTACTAGAAAATCAGATTTAGGTATTACTAAATTAAAATCGACTGCAGTTTAGCACTGACATAGGTATAAAAACTTTATTCTTAGACCCTGCTTAAAAGAATATATAAATAAACATAATTAGGTATTAGTAGCTGTGATTGATACTCCTAATCGGGTGTTTAACATTATAATACGCAGTAAAGAGCGAGCATAATAATGTTATTATATACGGTTATGCGACACGCGCTACTAGAGCCTGTAAACCACACTGAGATTGCGTAGTGCGTGTTAATAACTTATATTATATTTTTAAAGTAGACATAACTGATCATGCCTTCAGTTTGTCCAGCAGAGGAAATAGTCAAAAAACACAAAAGTAAGTGCTGGCGTCAACTTGGCATACTCTGGCTTATTCATTAAGAAATGTAAACATACAAATGCTTAAATGCTGTTTAATGCCCGGTTTCTGAGGTACTTTAGGGACGGTATGGCAAATAGCGTTAACCGGAACCTCATATCTAATATTGTGGAACTAGGAACTCATATGTTTCAAAAGTAAAGTTCAAATTCAAAAGTACCTAGTAGATAATGGTTTATTTGAAATAAATGCTTTGACTTTGAATACTGCGAATTGTAAACAGAACTGCCCCTGGCAACCAGCCAATCCTCGGAAGTGAAAAAGAGACGTATCAATGTGTTAAAATAAGTTGTTTATCAAATTACAATTGGAATGTGGCGTTTTAGCAAAAAATGGTCTGGATAGCCCAGGTCCATGAGAAATATCACATGTTTGACATAAAACTTTAACATGTGGCAAACACATGAATAAAAACAATATTTTTACCAGCTCTATTTGATTACTGCTAAAAATCTACACAAATGAATACTAACATATTTGAAAGATATTTCCAAAATAGAATAATTAGTAAAATAGAAAAATCGGTGGAAAAAGACGCCGTTGAGGTATTTCTTCTAATCTTTTGACGCAAAACATCGATCGTGCTGGCTGGATGGATTTGTTTTATTAGTGCTGTCTCTTTTTTTCTACATTATTACGCTCACATTCACAAATGCGTAATTTTTTGTGATTTTTTAAAAGATTTTGTACTGTATCTCATTTTCATCTAGAATTTGATTAAATTTTATGAAAAATATTCAGTCAAATCTTTAAGATTGTATTGTATCGAATCCATGGAAATGTTACTTTTTAGAAAATCTAACTTCACTTGAGAATCGAATAATTCAGATACTCGTATATTAATGTAATCGAAGCAAAATAAGTATGTAAGGAGCTTAGAAGCGTTATGTTATGCAGTTTCTGCAGACATCGCGTCTTATTTCCGTGGGAATAAGACGCGAGTTCTGTATGTGTGTAACTTTAAAACTAATAAATTTCCTTTCTAAATTTCAGATCTTACTGATGTGTTCAAAGAAACCCCCGAAAGGATCTTGTCGGAGCAGAATCTGACTAATTTGACCTACGTAAGTCATACACTGTCTTAATTATTTAACGTTTGTCTCTCGTTTTTATCTTGCGACTATTCTGATAGAGATACAAGCTTGTCTGTGTTGAATTGTAAGTATCTTTCGCCTCGAAAATGTAACGTTGTGACTACAAAAACAAGTCCAAATGATACTTGTTTTTGTAGTCATAAAGTTTACAGCCTGTTCATACAGCCTTTCCAATGTTTGGAACAACAAACTACAGTATACAGTTCAAATTACATTGCAACCTACATTTTATACTTCATTGGACTTTTAATACATACAAAAAAACGACTTAAGTTACACAACCTTAAAGTCGATAGATGAGGTTGATAGTGACGGATTAAAATTTTCTAGATTTATGAATTCAAGCATAATTGCCCAAACAAAAATTTTTTTTTGGATGTACAAGTACATAGATGAAAAAACTCAATTCAAACCCCAAAAAGGATAGCTTACAAAAATTTCAGAAGCTGAAACATATGTATGTCACCAAAAAATTGCAAACTCCGTAAGATTGTAATCAATCTTGATTAGATTCTAATTTTTCGATATATTGTGAAAAAATTGTTTTGTATACAATAAATCCCATCCAAATTCAATAGTTCCCAATATATCCGTGTCTTATTTAGAAAAATGGTTTACAATTTCACGCGATATTTTACAATCTTACGGCGTTTGCCATTTTCCGGTGGTCTTTATTATTATTATATTATGTTTAAGCCAAGACTCCGTAAACAAGGCACCGTGAATGTTTCAGGACCATCACAACTTCTACAACAGCACGTTTATCGGCAACCAGGAGTTCTTCAAAGATTACTGGGCGAACATCACCATCAACAAGGCAGAGGTGCACCAAGTGCTGAGCAACTCGCACCGGAGAGCCACTGTAAGTACTCGCATACATACATTCGAAAATAAATAAATGTTAGTCTTTTTTTATGGGACTTCATCAAATGACAATGTTAAATGTCATAATATCCACCCATGTAACTCTTTTGAACGATTTCGCAACCCAGGCCAGTAAATGTTAGTCTAGCGACACGTTTATGGGAAATATGAAACCTCGTATCCACTAGGCAACATTTGTCGCGCAAAATGTTGTTCATCATGTTAAGCCGCGTATTCTCTAGGCAACATTTGACGCGCAACACGTGACGCTCAACCTGTTCGGTAACAATGCGCAACAGCGCCAGCTGGCGCACAATATAAAAACGATACTTAATAAGGGTTGCTCGTTGCCGTTAAACATGATGAGCAACATGTTGTGTATCATGTCGCGCTTCAAATGTTGCCAAGTGGATACGCGGCTTTAAACTGCAACGAGGATCTTTTTTTAGTAACATTGTCAATGTTGCGCTCCTGCTGGCAACGTCGCGCGTTGTTGTGCACGTTGCTGATCATGTTGGGTGTCATGTGTGGCGCGTCAAATGTTGCCTAATGGATACGAGGCTTTATTTAATTGTACCGCCGTATGCCAAGTACGCAGCAATGGTAACGGTCACAATTTCCGTGGTTCATGGGTTCGAACCCGGACACCCGCTTGACTTAAGGGTTCCGTACCTCAAAAGGAAAAAACGGAACCCTTTTAGGATCACTTTGTTGTCCGTCCGCCCGTCAGTCTGTCTGTCAAGACCCTTTATCTCGGGAACGCTTGGAGATATCGAGTTGAACTTAAAACCATATACTCAAGTCTACAGTCCCTTGAAGCTGTAAAAAATCAAACTTCTAATTTAACGTAAAAAAGAGATACGGCCGTTTATGCCGCAAAAAAAACGTATATATTTCGACATTGTCAAGGGAATCAATTTTTTTCATAAATTACTAGTGGCCCCGACAGACGTTGTCCTGTCCGAACGTTTGCTTTGTGTCTGACGAAAAATTATAGAAATCGATTGCAGCGTCTACTACCGGGTCCAATTGTGAATCTAAACCATTCTCGAATCCCCTTGAACACACACAAAAAAAAATCATCAACATCGGTCCAGCCGTTTAGGAGGAGTTCAGTGACATATGTATACACGTACACAAGATATATATATTAAGATTTGGCATTAAAATACTTCAAATTTAATACTTCAAACTTTGGCATTAATAATTCAAAACGATGAAGCAAAACATCGTGAGGAAACCGAAGAAATGTTATATCCACCAACCCGCACTGGACCCGGTTTTTGAAGAGGCCTGTGTCGTTGTAGTGAGAACATTATAGGCTACTAATGTTTATTCTAAGTACTAAAAATATCTTTAGTCTGTTGGATTCAGTGGAGTGGTTAAACTATATTTATTCACATTCAAAAAAAGGTCTAAGGAGCATAACTAAACCTTCCACGAATGTCTAGTGACAGTGTCAACAAACTAAAGTTTTTAAGAGAAAATACTAATCAAATCATTGTTATTTAATCAAATCAAATCTGTTCCATTTAATTGTCTGTCAATCACATTTTAAGTTAGCAACTTTATTTCCTTCTGAAACATAGATTTATGACCATCTTGAGAAGTAGTTGGTAAAGAAGTAAAGCAAATCTGCTTTACGTTTGATATGTTTGTCTGCATGCATGCATGGAGCAGACAAACATTTCAGCACTTAAGAGGACGAACCTATTTGTAACCGTACTATGCTTCAAAGGCACTATTCAAGAATTCTAGAGATTTTTGTTTGAAATTTTGTTATTAGTAATTTAATCAGAACTCGAAAATCGGAGTTCGTAGGGTTTTGTGAAATGTATTGAACTACGTGCTTCTAGCAGCGTCTTCACCCGCGTGATTTTCGAAAATTATCCCAAAGGAACACACTTTCGGGACACAAAGTAGAGTAGTATAATCTATCTCCACACCAAATTTAATCCAGATCCGTTCAGCCGTTCCGGCGTTCCAAACATCCATCCTTTCAAATTTTCACATTTATAATAGTACAAGATTCTGCCCGCGATTTCGTACGCGCATATCCCGTTCCCGTATAGCCTTCCTCATGAATTTGGCTATAAAAAAGAATTTTCCAAATCCGATTGGTAATTCCAGAGATTACCGCGTTCAAACAAACAAACAAACTCTTCAGCTTTATTAAATTAGTATAGCTATAGATGTAAAGGCATATGGTAACTAGCAAGGCTATTTCATGATCTAACAACACTGTCGTACTTCCAGTCAATTCAGCTAACGTTCGACTTCCCGTTCTACGGGCACAACATCCGCAACGTGACGGTAGCGACCGGCGGCTTCATCTACACGGGCGAACACGTGCACAACTGGCTGGCGGCCACGCAGTACATCGCGCCGCTCATGGGCAACTTCGATACTACGCTCACCAACGACAGCAAGATTAAGCTGTACGATGACGGTGAGTTCACTTACATACTCTTCTTCTTCTCTACCGTTTCGGTCTTGGCAGAGCGCTCGTGGTCACGTAGAGGCTTCCACGTCGGTGGTAGAGGTGGTCACAGCCCTCATAGCGGAATGGAAGAACAAATCGTGTTGCACAGAACTATAGTAACATGGTACAGGGGCAGATAGTAATGAGAATATTTGTTTAGAATAGATGATAGCCCTGTACAGATACTAAAGTTTCCGTTTTAGTGATGACATCCAGTCATAATCAGGGTATAGTAGTAGACTGCTGGGCATAGGCATCTCCAATCGTGTAGTATTTACCTCGATTCTCGGCAAATCTCACCATGCTGTTATCATTGAACCTGCGAACACCGTCGCTCCGCCTAGCCTGACGGCGTCCCACCTTACACTAACCGATTCTTGGCCACTCAAGAACATGCCAGCCCAACGGTCATCAATATTAAGTCACTAGCACTTCGCCCACGACTTCGTTTGCGCAGATTTAGTTCAAACAATTTCCCCCCTTAGAGGTTTAATTTCCAAAAATGTCTTCAACCAACGCTGTGGCTCTGTCTCGCACACGAGTCTTAGCATTATGCTGAGCGTTGGCCGTTTTGCGCGAATGTGACGCATATCTTCCACCCTTGTTTAACTTTTGTAATTTTGTTTTTTTTTTGTACTTATGCGTCATGCTATGCACCTACATCAGAATAGAAAGAAAAATTCAATTTGTGCAAAATGTAATGTGCCTAGTCCCAGTAGTTTCGGCTGTGGGTGTATATATCAGTCGGTCAGTTACTCTATTAGATTAACTTCTGCCAGCGTTTTCGCTCGCGTCATTGTAGGAAATTGTCCCAAGGGCAACATGGTCGTATGTCATGTCCTGTATTCAGAACATGGTCTATGAGTGTGCTAGCTGGTAGTTATTGAGACGTGTAGAGATAGTAAAAGATCAATATCTTAATCTTCCATACACTCAAACATCCCCCAGTCTGTCTTTTGGGGGTAGTTGTGAAAGCAAATAATGAAAACCACTTAGGCCAGTATTCTTAAGGTCGTGAATTTTGAAATAACCTTTCTTATCGGATGCCTACATTATTGAAGGGATACTTTCTCCAAATTTCTCGTCTATACGACCAGCGGTTTACCCTGAGTTTTGATCGATGAGTCAGTCAGGACAAAGCCTTTTATATATGAAGAGATAACGCCTTTTATATATACACATAGACAAATCCTTTCATATACAAACACATATAATAAATAATTGCCGAATGTTTCAGGGGAGAAGTTCACGGCGTTCTGGGAGAACGTGACCCTGCAAGAGGACACGACGAAGAAGTTCACGTTTGCGGTCACCCTGTACAAGAACGGAGACATCATCTTTGCGTACAAGGACATTCCGATCGACGTGCAGGAGATCAACGACACGGAGCACCCGGTTAAAGTCGGCATCAGCGACGCCTACCTTACTGACAAAATTGTGTTCTGTAAGTACAATCTTAGCATAATTGTAAGTAAATAGCTTATTTTGCAAATATGGGTACAGTGCAGTACATGGTTATAAAGTGTAACAGCCGGTATATTCTGACAACATCTCACCGTGTAAGCGTAGGTGGAGTGAGCATGAAGTGAACTGTCATTCCATCTTTATGGATTGACAGCTCACTTCATGTTCACTTGTTCACTGCATGTTCACAGAATAGACTAGTAAGTAGTTTATTTATCTATTTGGAAACTAAACAGCTAGTTATTATTGTACATGAGTTATGAATGTTCACCTCCCCATCAATGAACAGCCAAATGCAGTTGCAACACAGTTACAGGCATCTTAGAGACTGCATACACTGAACATTGATAGCGAGATGATAACAATTATCTCTTAAGCCAATAATAGAGTTTCACGGCATTGACAAAGTTTCACGGCATTGACACTCTCAGTAGTTCAGCCATATTTTACCAAAAGGCATGCAAAGTTACATAATTTGACACTTGTTTAATGAAAATTCTACGTTGAATAGTTTTAAATGACAGCTTAGTTTTATATGCATCATCAGACTATGATTTCCCCACTGCAGGGGCACAGGCCCTTCTTTGTGAGGCAGTGCACCGTAATCCAGCAAGCGGACAGTGCGGGTTGCTAGATACTACGTGCTTTAATTTTTTTGGCCCTAGGACATGCCCAAACCGTTTTGAGAGCATTCTCGTCATAACAAAAAAGGACGTATTGGCACAAAACGAAGTAACTGATTTCCGACAGATAAATCAAGGTCTGACATCGATTACTTCGTTTTGTGTCGAAACGTCCTTTTGTCTTATGGCGGCACAAGCGGTAATGAATGTATTCGCACAAAGTAAAATGTCCGCCCGGGTTCAAACCCACTGCGAATAACTTGTAAGTCGCGGCCGCAATCATTGTCCAGTAACTTAGTTAACCTAACTATATTGATGGGCTCGTGGCTAAGTATTACCGGCCTCTCGGCTCTCTTGCCACGATATACATACTGACAACTTTCGGAAAGCTGGATAAGCCGTCGGTCCCAGTTCCCAGCTGCAATTTGTAGATCATGGATATGTAGTCAGAAGCCATAAAATTGACAGCCAGGCTTACCAAGGGGTATCATGTAACTCAGTAACTGGGTCATAGAAGTCAGAACTTCATGTACTTCTTACGTGTCGCTAGCAGGAAAGTGAATGTATCAGTTTTCACTCCTGTCAAACTGTCAAATTAGCTACCAACAGTAGCTGAAACGTCATCTTTGCCTTTTATACATGACGTTTCAGCTACTATTTGTAGCTAATTTGAAAGTTGGTCAAAGGTAGATACGTTATTGAGACCGGCCGTTAGTCACTACCGAAGGCAGATTCGCCCTACAGTTACAGTTAAAGCAGTCGCAGAAATTTGTTAGTTCGTAAAGATAACTTCTTATAATAAGTACTAGCTGACCCACGCAACTTCGTCTGCGTCACATTTTTCATGAATGCTCGGCTCTTATTGGTCGTAGCGTGATGTTATATAGCCTATAGCCTTCCTCAATAAATAGACTTCCTAGGGTTAGCGCGTTCTACCAAACAAATAGTCAAGAATAACTAACTGATCGAGTGGTAAATGATCAATTATCGACCGCCGAGAGTAGAAAATAATTAAAGCCCTAATATCGGTTGGTGATAGAAGGGTGAAAATTTAGGGTTGTATGTATTTTTATCTGCCACATTATAAAAAAATAAAAATTTTGTCCAAAAAATTAAAAAACATGTTAGGGGTGGACAACCCTTATCACTTAGGGGTTTGAAAAATAGATAGTAGCCGATTCTCAGACTTACTGAATATGCATATAAAATTTCATAAAAATCGGTCAAGCCGTTTCGGAGGATTATGGTAACTAACATTGTGACACGAATATTTTATATATAAGATTTGTAAAGACATCATGTACGGTTTAGACAGAGGCCAGCCAGAATAATATTTGTGGAACTCTATCGGATATTTAGAACCATAGGTGTTACGTAGATACGAGTGTTCGGACACCAGTCTTGCCAAGTACCGTGTTACCCAGTTACTGGGTCGTGGAGGTCAGATGGGCTGTCGCTCCATGTAATATACTGGTGAAATGAATCCGGTTTGACTGGAAGCCGACCTCAATATAGTTGGGAAAAGGCAAGGCAGATAGTAACGTAGATTTTCTATCATGTTTCACTGTGTGAATGTTTAAACTTAAGTCCCCGTATTGAATGATTTCAGACGTCCGCCGCAAGACGATCTACGAGTACCACCGCGTGTCGTTCAAGGACCACCTGATCAGCAACAACACGGTGCTGAAGATGACCGCGCTGCCCACCTGCCTGCAGTACGACACCTGCGACTCGTGCCTCAACCACGACACCGGCTTCAACGTGAGTAAACCACATTGTAAAAATAACAAAAAACCTACGCGCCAAAAGGAAAAAAATATAGTCTTGTGTGGGTGTCGTTCGGATTAAACAATTTGTGAATCCCTTTGAACTGTAATTCATCTTCCTGTCCTTATCCCATGTTTCTGGTCGGCGTAACACGTTTGACCTGTCACCCGTCACGCTATCACTCACTCCCATCTTTTTCATGTCACTCCGCACACAATCCTAATATAAAAAAAAAATCCGTTACTGAATGACTGACAGACAACGCACAGCTGAAACTACTGGTCGTAGAAACCTGAAATTTGGCATGTAGCTTCCCCACACACTCCGTAGGTGAGCACTAAGAGGATTTCCCGAAATTCCTACGGGAACGGGATAAAATGGGATAGGCGCGAAGTCGCGGCCAAAAGCTAGTCCACCCATATTTTCTTTGGCCTCCCGTTTCCTCTTCATCCATCCACATTTGTATTCATAACTCTTTTAGTGACATTCGTTTCATCCCTCCACTTCACATGACCATACTAGCGACTCGCCTTCAACTTTTCTGTCACTGGCGTACTACACCATGTCCATACTAATTATATTAACTAACTTCCGTCAGCGGAGTCGTCCACATCAAAACAGAAAATTATCCCAAGGGATCATACTCCTGAGAAGAAAATGTCCTATGTTCTGTTCCAGGACATGGACATTTACCCCTGTGCCAAGTATTATATAAATCCGTTCAGCCGTTAGGACGGTAAGAGGCCACAAACAAACAAATAAATTGTCTGGTTGAACGCGCTAATCTCAGGAACTATTAGTTCGAATTGAAAAATATTTTAGTGTTGGATAGCCCATTTATCGAGGAAGGCTAAAGGCTAAATAACATCACGCTACGACCAAAAGGAGCGAGTCAGTTAGTTCATAATATTATAGTTAGGTTGCAAATGTCACTATGGCTATCTGATTGTTGCCACTTCACGCCCAAACGGCAGAATATGTGACAAATGAAAGCCCAGGGTAGGCTTTCATTTG
Organism: Mamestra brassicae; assembly: GCA_905163435.1. Lineage (NCBI taxonomy): Eukaryota > Metazoa > Arthropoda > Insecta > Lepidoptera > Noctuidae > Mamestra > Mamestra brassicae. The sequence goes on from LR990987.1 coordinate 5,094,050, forward strand.
TCACATATTCTGCCGTGCCGTAAGCCATTGTCACAATAACTATGGTAAATGTGTGGATGAGGGGTATACCGATGCATTTATGCTCCGGCGTTCTAAAGGTTAAGATGATACACAATTTATTTTCCTGTCTGAACGGTACATGTTTATTTACTATAACTTTTTCTCAACAAAATGTCTCTTAATTGAAAATTGAAACATCATCTTCCTGCCCATACTACTTGGTGTCGGCGCAAAACGATTTTTTCCTCTATTCTGTCCTGTCACGCTATGACTGACTCCCATTTCTTTCATATCACTACACACAATCCATCCATCTTTTCTTTGGCCTCCCTCTCCCTCTACATCCATACACATTCATATTCATAACTCTTTTAGTTGAAAATGTTATCTTACAATTAATATAGATTTTTATTTATGGTTTTGTAAGTTTTTTGTGTGTTTGTTTTCAGTGCACATGGTGTCCGCAGATCCAGAAGTGTTCCAGTGGTACCGACAGGAACAAGCAAGATTGGTTACTAAGAAGTGAGTAATTACTGGGTGTATTCAACACCAGGGGCTCGGAACTGACGCGAAGTAAGAGGGGTGCCACACGCGGCGTTGCGTTGCGTCAACTGTTTTACATACAAATCTGTGACATGCGTTTGCCTGTAAAACAGTCGACGCTACACAGCGGCAATACGTGTGGTTTTTAGTCTCAATAGCAACCGGATGGTTGGATTTTCGAGATTAAGCAACGCTTGCCGAGGTCGGTCCGCCGATGGCGACCATCCATTGTATGTCGAGACTCCTTCGTGCCTCAGCTAGCTCGTTAAGCTGTTGGCCTCAACTGGCATTTTTGTAGATCTTTGTTAGTCGTTATGAATAGTCAGGAACCAGGAAATTTGACACGAGTTGTACCAAGGGGTATTGTGTTACCCAGTTACTGGGTTGTGGAGATCGGATAGAATACTGATAATAATCAGCCAACCATCTCCAGCCTAACTAAATGCAGCCGCCGGTTGATCTTGTAAACATTTCGAAGTGAAGGCTTGGGTGAAGTGATCACGAGGTGAGCTGTCAATCCATATAATCAAGATGGATTGACAGCTCACCTCGTGATCACTTCACCCAAGCCTTCACTTGGATATTTTAACAGAATCGACCGGCGGCAGCATTTAGTTTGGCTGGAGAAATAGGACATTGGGGTGAGCCCTATATTATATTATGTAATTTCCACTACTCGATTCAATCAAGTTTATTAATATTAATTGTATTTTTTTGACATGACCCTCATTTTTTCATTGTCATGGCGATTTAGACGTTGGAGTGGTGAAAGTTAAAAATATTTGAAGATAAAATATAAAAAGAGAATAGTGCAAAGGTACTGTTTATTACAAAACATTTTTTTTTAGTAAGGTTCGGGGTCAGAAGAGCAGGATGAGAAACATATAAATTTGTAAACGTAAGCATTGTATATAGGGATAGAATCAGTGTTAATGGGTTGAAATTTTTAATGATTTTCGTAAATTCTAAATTAAAATTAATGATTTGTTATTGTATGGACTTGGAGATTTTTGACTTTGTTTGGTGTTTCTTTACAAGGTGGTCTGCTAGAAAATATCGGCCACATTTAGTTGAAAATTATCAAGATAGTAAATCATTATTTTATAAATATTACTGATATATATATATATTGGTGGAGAATTATTGAGTTTAGTTGCCGGTGAGGTCTAAGGGTGGTTCATATGATATAGATTTCTATTAAATTTTGTCTGTGTAACAAATGTTGGTGTGGCAGAAAACTTGGAGTATGCTTGTTTGCGTATTTATTGGAGCCATTCAATTAATTGATAAATAGATAAATGAATTGACTTATTATTTTTTTAATAATGTCTGTACATACATTTTGCGACAAGTATGTGTATTTTTTTAAATTTGGACGTCGTCGTCTGCATAGATACTTTTAAATACAATGTGTCGTGTGGAGCCCGGCGGGGGTTGACCAGCGACGAAGGCTTGGGACGAACCTGCAGTAAGTATGTGGCCCCCGTCCGCCCCGCTTCCAGAGCTAGCCGGTCACGTTCCGGACCGCAGGGCCGTCAAATGTGTGTGTGTGGGCGGCCTTGAAATGTGAGTACTGCCGCCCAGTGCGTCTGCACCGAATAGCGAGTCCAGTGCCATATTCGGTGCGTGAACTTATTGAATACCGAAACTTATCGTTAATCCACGTTACTGGCCGCCATACATTCAAATAACTACGTGTATGTAACATATATTGAACATCAATTAAAAATTAAATGTAAAAAATAAGCGAAATGTAATTCATGACTTACTATGCTTATGCTTAAAATTTATACGTTCATGACAAGATTCTTCTGCTACGTGCGTAATATCTTCCGATTCGAAATATGAATAAAGATAAAACATGAAATTGCATTCTAAAAACATAGCACAACAGAAATCGAAACTAAAGACGCTTATTCCACCCGACGAATACAAGCTCATAGTAAGCCGACAATCTATGGCATCACCCAAACATTAAACCCGAGGCGACTACTTGTAACTTTAAAGGTAATATAATTATTATACATTTAAAACAGACGCAAATACTATCAACTATAACTATGTTTAAACTACTGACATAATAAAATATCAAATTACTCATACATAACCTCTATGCGATAACTAAAACCGAAATAATAGACGGAAAAGTGATTCACTTTTGAATTATTCTGCATACCTCTATACGCTACACTAAATAACGTGTGTCAGAAAACACGTTAAGGCTTGATCTCTCTCCGGTCGTGACAGATTATGAGAATAATGGAAGAGAAAGTGCATCTGTGTTGCTATTATTATTATACTAGAAATCGTTGTTTGTTACAAATATTTTTTCCTCTGACAGAGTGCGAAAAGACTACAATAGTGAACGCTACGAGCTGCGCCGCGACGCGACTGGACGCACCCACGGACTCGAGCGGCGTGCCGGCCACCGGCAACACTGCCTACACTACCGACCAGCAGCCCATGCGACATGATACCGTCGTCAACACCCGTACGTAACTCAACATCTTGCTTCTATACAACACTAGCTTTTGCCCGCGACCTCGTAAGCGCGTATCCCGTTTTTCCCGTTCCCGTAGGAATTTTTGGAAATCCTCTAGAAATCCCAAGGAAGGTTCCTTCAAAATTTCTGCTTTTTACGACCAGTAGTTTCAGCTGTGCGTTATCTGTCAGTCACTCAGTCAGTAACGGAAGAATTTTATAAATGTATTAGGATTTACATCTATAGGGAACGTGCAGGTACTATAGGGGGCGGCACAAAATTGTCATTGTCAAGTATATTTTACTTCTACGTTTCGAAATTGCAACGCTAGATGGCGTAGTCTACTTGGTGCACGTTAACCTAAACGTCGTCAATGCAACACTAAATAACTGACATAATCAACACTGTGCACGTTCCCTTTATGTGCTGATAGACTTGAGCATTCACTTGTAACAGAACATCGAGCACCGCCATTTTTTAATTAGTCGAACTGTACAACGAACAGAGCCGAGCATAGCGCCAAACATCGCTACGAACATTTTCACGATAATTCAGGCGAACGCTCTAGGAAATGCTCTCGTCGTCGTGTTTTATCTCTTTCTTTTTAATATTAGTATTAACTAGTTTTTATTTGTCTTATGATTTGTGATCTGTGCTTTTGTGTGTTAGGTTTTTTATTCTTGTACTAAAAATAAATACCTATTTAATCTAGCTAATATCTTAAAAAAAAAATACTCAGGACGCTGTCAAAAATGAAATTGCTCGGCTCGGCAAAAAACTCGAATCAAATTTATGGTCGTTCGCTAGAATGCTCGTTAAAACGCTCCTGTTTATTTTAAACAAAATAATATTCACGACGAACATTCTGTTCGGGGTTGAAACTCTGTTCGTGGGGTCCGATTGCTCATAACTTGTTTAAAGATATGTATGTCCAGATGCTTAGTTGATACTTCTCGGTCTTCGCGTGACATTTATGAGCACATAACTCGACAAAATTACTGAAAAGCTGATTTTTTCCCATAGAAAAAGTTGTTCAGAATGATGAGTATAATAATAGCCCCTTTTCAGGAATCGCGTTTTTTCTGTTATATTGTATAGTTAGTTTAGAATTCTAAGTTTGTTACTCACTAACGACCGGTTTCAGTAACGTCTCTACCTTTAACCAACTGTCAAATTAGCTACTAACAGTAGCTGAAACGTCATGTTTGAAAAGCAATCATGACGTTTCAGCTACCGTTGTCTCTAATCTACCTTTAGTAGTAGATACGTTATTGAGACCAGCCGTTAATAAATATCATGTCTATTAACATGAACAACTCATCGGCCCTCAGAACCGGACACCCCCGGGCCGAGCGTCGCACAGATGGGTGCGGCGGCGGGCTCGCCGGCGCCGCGCGAGGCACACTCGCCGCTCGGGGGCGCGGTGGCCGCCTTCCTCGCCGTCACGCTCGTGTGTGCTGCCGCCTCCTGGATCTTCTACGCCTTCAAGAACCCGCACACGCGCAGCGGACAACTGCTCATTAAGGTAAGCCAACGATGAAAGATGAAAGAAGCAGATTTTCATGAAAAACTTTTCAAGTTGCCATATTGACGTATACTATTTTATTTAATATGTACCTATTTATTAATTAAGTTTGTCCGTTTTTCACAATCGAGTCACTAGTTCTGTTTTTGAACTGACATTCACAAAGTCTCTATCAAGACTTTGTGAACGTCAGCCAAAGGAGGCTCGAGGCTTCGTTTGTTAATGAGCAGGGATCAGAATAGGTCGAGTATATTTACCGTAACTTCAACAACGTAACTAGCCGGCCATGCACGGGCACCTTGAAGCAGTCAGGGTCGACTGCTTCAAGCTGCAACTGCATAGTGAAATACAGTGTTCCATTTGCATACGTACATGGAGACCCCCGAGCAGTTGCGACTGCTCCGGGAGTTCAGCAGCACGGTGCAATTTCATCGAGCGATCAAGCAGTTGCTAGACATAAACTAACTTCTCATGTTGTCGACTGCTCTCGCACAGTTATCCTCTCCGCACGGTCTCTTCATCCTACCTCCGCGTCGCGCTCGCCTTTTTTATTCTGATTAAATTGTGACTGATCTAGCGGTTGTAACCGATGGCAGCTTCAAGTTGTTGACGATGACTGCACGAGGGGTCCGTGTATTCTGGTCACTGGCTAACAACCGTGCGAGCACACTAACATAGAGTGGGTAATATAATAGCCACCACCGTAATCCCAGTATAGACGAATTATTCACAAACAACTGCAGCAATTTGATAGAATTTCTTGGAGCTCAATTGGCGTCAATGGCATACAATAAATTCAACATACAATTTGCCAATAGCAGATGCTATATCGCAAACTTATCATCTGCCTAGCCTTTTTCCAACTACATTGGGGTCGTCTTCCAGTCACCGGGTACTTTACGTGGAACGACTGCCTAACCGACTAGTCTTGTGTAGTTTGCGAACGAACTAGTTCGTAAGAGCGTTCCCACATGCGACCTACGCGATCTAGGTCCCAAATCTACCGCTCTTTAGCTCGTTCGATATGGCCGACCTAATTGACTGAGTGGAAGCGCGGAGCTGTCCGACCTAGTTGTGTCACAGCTCGCTCGACACTCACTGATGCCATGTTGCGCTCCTTACTTATCGTTCGGTTGTTCATGTATCTGGTCAGTAAATGTTGTGTGTTATTTAAGTGGCAAGACTGTTGCAAAGATTGCGACCGGCGATATACAAGTTACTATTTACTTTTACATGTTTAAAACACGTTCAAAACAAGTTATAATTTAAACCTATGTGTCTTCAAGAATTATGCTGGAAGAGGACAGATGGTGTTATAAGCACGTCGGACAATTCCCTTCTTCGTCTTCACGTCTGCGACTCTGCTTGTTCCGTCTCTCCCAGGTAAAAGACGGAATACGCAGAGTCGCAGATTTTTTAAGTTTTTTTGTTTTATATCGAACTAGTAAATCAATGAAAATATTACGAGTAAAACGTATCTAAAGAACAAAATAACTACTTTATAAAGTTTACAAACCAACATCGCGCGTAGCAGTAAAGAGCAAACTGCAAAGGTCGCTCAAACTCTTATTTTCGAAAGCCATCTTCACTCAGTAAGTCTATTAGTTTACGGGGTGAGGACCTGGTGATCTGTAATACAAGTTTACATCTATAACAGACACCTGCTCCGCGCATTCAATTGCCTGTAAGAAATGTTCAACTGAGTTATTTAAATTTATATAATAATGCGTTTTATTTTGTGATGAGAAATAATAGTTATTAATGATACTAGTTCGGTAATAGTCACGAGTTTGTAAAAACCAATTTCCGCACGTATGCCATACAACGTTTTTCAACACAAAAACAGCACATAATAGGTTTTGAAACAAACTTTTAGTTTTTAGATATCAGTCGGAAAGTCGCCATAATCTTTGACGTTCCGTATGAAAATAGCGCGAATTTGCAAATGGCGCCAAGTGTGCGTGGTGATAATTAGAATTGCATCTTTCGCCTCATTTTCTCTTTAGTATTAAAATGAGACAAACGTATTGAGCAAAAAAGCTTCCAAGGAGGTTTGATCTTACAGCTTATTTTTTCTAGTTATGTGAGACTCCTTGGTCGAATTCTTATATATTATAATGGTAATTTAAAAAAAACGTAAAGAATAAGCACGGCGGTATACAACGAGGAGTGCGGTAAAATAGGTACTTACATAGATGAGAGTTCCTATTTTACCGCACGTTCCATTGTATGGTGCGTAACTTTTAACTTTCGAACAATGTATTCAGTCTTCGTAAATGTATTTTTTGAGCAAATTTGTTGAAAAATATATTGTTATTATTTTTCGGTTGTTACTTTCAATAAACACCACAGCACCAGCTGTCGAACCACAACTCAGGTCAGGCCACAACTGAAAAGCCTGTTCTACCGAATACGTGAAATGAACTTCTCTGTTACATGATGATAAAATGTATCTTTGAACTTTTCCAGTACCGGCCATCGCAGTGGAACTGGCGCCGCGGTGAGGCGCGCTACACGGCCGCCACCATCCACATGTAACTCCGCACCGACACGCGCCACGCCGCGACCCGCGCTTCGCGCCCTGCGCAACGTGCTAACTGACACTGAAGAGGGTTTTTGCTCACACTCGTACAATTGTTACTGCTGGACGAAGCTACCTACTTTGTCTGATAAAATATACCTGTCTATTTAAAATGTATGTCAAGGTATCCTCAAAAACAAATAACCAACTGGGTTTCGAGCTTTCCAGCAAATATTTGCTTCAAAATAAAAAAAAAATACTATGAAGTTTATTTTACAAAGAGGATACAAACATACGCAGCTCCCAGTTGTTACCTTTTTAATTTATCAAAGTTACTAATTGTCATGGTAGCTACGCCTCGTAAACTGCAATAAATAAGAAACATCTGGCAAATTAAATGCATCAGACGGGTTGACTCCGCTTTTGTAAACCTTATGAAGCACATGAACGAGTTCATTATTTAGCGAAGGCACCAAAAGGAAATGTGTATGTAAGTTCAAGCTAAGGGAAAACTATAAGACTACTAATAAGACATAGGTAAGATAAGGCGTTGAAAACAATTTTTAGAGCTATTGCTACATACTGCTGGGAGCAATTTAGGAACTGTGCCGTCTTTTGTCTGATGTTTGTTCATTTTTGATATAATTGTCGAGTCATTGTGAGATACACTGTCACATGTCACGGTAGTGAATTAACTGTCACGCTGCTTAGAATAACATTAATTCAAACACATTTTCGATGTATGTAGCTACACAGGGTCGTTTTACATTGTCATTTTGGGTAGTGTTAACTTGTAATTTACTTTGAATATTAATCATCTGATTTGTACCTAGTTATATCAATACAGCTGTACACGTATTTATTAAGGTCCGTAATTTCATATTTATGGAAACAGGATAATTAGTGTATGTATTTTTTATATTCTGATTGTCTACTAGGATAATCATTTTGTATAACGTGACACGTAAGATTGTAATGTGGTTTACACAAAAGTATTAATTTTCTCTTGAACATTGCCACGCCTTGATAATTTCATATTACGGCGTACATAAGACACGACAAACAATTACATGATAATATTTATAATTGGTGTGTAACATAAAAATAATGATACTGTCGCTGATCACAAACCGTCCTACTGTGTCAAACAATACATATGTCCATTTGGAATGTTTTACGACAAAAACAAATGAAATTGTATTTTAAACGTAATCCGTCTCACCCTAATATTATACTAACGAATCTTCCCCTATTGTAACACCCGTCAGAATACGTAAATTTCATGTCACGTCATTCAGAATAGTTCTCTGGTAAGATTAATGAAGCAACTAATTAAATGTGTGGCATCTTATAATATCTGCGACACACAAGCAAACATACTGGCCAGCCTTAAAAATAAAATGGTAACTTCATTAAAAACCATAAAAATGGACCAATAGATACATGGTTATAATTAAGCATTCTTAATCTCATACAATGTATATTTCGAATTTGTGAAGCTCATTTCCAGATGTTTTAATGATGTAGTTAGCACGTTACGCAGTATAAAAATCAATTCCAAAAGTAACTTATAGAACAAACAATATTTTTTCTTAAAAAATTATTAGAATTGTTTATTATTACGTAGATAATTGTATTACAGTATTTTATACACTTTTTTTGTATATACTATTATTTTTTGGACAAAATTAAAGAATGAATTATGAAAAATCATGTTGAAAAATCCTATTATAAATTTGATATTACTATAAAATCATGTTTGGTTTTAATGAATCATTATACTATTGTTAATTATGAGTCTATTTTGTTCTATAAGTTAATTTGTGACACATCACATGTAAAAGTTCGTTTATATGAATCCTTGTGCCTTTTAAAGAGTTCCGTAAGTGTCGAAGGATCCGTCCTGAGTTTTAATAGTTTTTTTAATAGTAATATGAAGATACTTGTCGTGCCGCAAGTCATTGAAACATGAAAGTGTGAACAGGTACCCAGGCTGTAAAGATACACCCAGACATCGCGTCGTATTAGAATCGGGCACGTTTCTAGTTAAATTTCTTCTTACACTGCTGGGTACTGAATATAGGTTTTTCGAGTAGCATTACTTCTGCGTGACCTCTTCGGCACTGTTTTTCTATGATTTGAGGTACTAATCTTCACTATGATTACGGTACGTATTAGCCTAACGCGCAATCGCAATTAATTGTCAATTCTTTAAAAAAAAACATTTTTGGTTTGTGTAATGTTTGGGATTTTCCACTTATTTTTAAGTCACTTTCTACGGCCATACGCTAGTGTTCACAGCTGAGATTATAAGTCGAAGGTGTTTGGTTTTCATTGAAGTTGTCAATAAAAACAATATGATGCTTTAGGCATTCTGTTTTATGAATATCCTTAGGTTATTTCGAAGATATATTTAAAAATACTATACCAACGGCTTTTATTTCTATTAGAATATTGATAAAGCGAATTACTAAAATCTTTTTTTTGTTCCGAGCACCTTTTACTTAGAAGTGTCAAACATAACAAGTAGATTTACTTTGGACCCTGAACATGTTGAGGCGACTGAATAAATGTACAAAACTCAAGAATCTCTTATCCACTTATCAGTATATTCTGTTAAAATTCTAATTGAATTTTTTAAGGAGAATAATGGTACTTTTTCTCCTACTTTTATGAAGAAAGTGCTATGTATATTATTGCATAAATGTGTCCTTCCTATTGTCTGAAATCCGGTGACTCAATCATACCACGCAATTACCCTTTGGATTCATTCAAGTGTCTTTATTATAGCGTATAATTTCAAAATAAATAGTGGGAATAAAGTACCAAATAATTTAATTGTGTTATTCTCATATTGATTGATTATAATGACTCGAAATGATAATTCGAATTGTTTATTTTCTTAATTATATATTTTTCTCAAAACTACGTAATATATTGTCTATATCACACAGAACAAGAAAACACACTTCAAAACATGTTATTGGCGTTTTACTTAATTTTATTTTTTGTTAATATTCTTTTAAAAGTAAATTTTATCAAATTCTTAATATTGGTTAGTGAAATTTTATTGAATATTAAATTGATGTGTTCTTAAAATTGTGAGATTTTGGTATCTTGTACAAAGTATTATAATATGTATTTTATAATCACTTTAATATCGGGTGAAGGGTAAAAGTATAAATATCTTTTTTAAAGTAAAACAAAACGGACGCCACGCGTAAGGTTCAATTTTGTAGTTTTACACATTTTTATGATAACAATTCTAACATTTATCGCCATTAAATGGCCTTAGTGTAAGGCAATGTGGTCCTTAATAATTTATAAAGTATCCCTTACGAAACTCGTCGTGTACGAAGTGCATTGCGAACTAAATTTCAAGCCGTACGTCGTTTGGTGTTATTAGTGTTATAAAATAGTGATATTATTATGTAAAATATATTAACGTATGTTACTCTACTTTGGGATGTTTTATTTTTAGTTTTTTACTCATAACAATCAATTTTTCGTAAAAATCTGTACACCAAAGAACTTGAATCGCGTTCGATAAGAGTCTGTAAAGTGTCGCTCAATCATCAATCTATTACATGTGTAATGTTAACATGGAATTATTGTAAATTATAATTTTAAGGTACCATTCCGACGTTTTCTTTTGTATTAAGGGACCATTATAGAAGTCTACAATAAATCCTGCCGTTGGAAGAATTTGCTGTGTTTTTATTTCTACACGCTTCCTGTATGATTAAATTGCATTTGAATTAAAATAATGATAGTGTTTAATAGTTGAATAGCACAAACTTCACAAAACTACGGGCTACGCTCGTGCAATGGTGATCTGCTTTATATTAAAATTAAATAGAATAGCAACGAGTTGCCTAAGCGACTAATCTAAAGTGTAATTTACATGTACATAATTAACTTTAATTATCAAACCATTTAAATGGATAAGGATTAATATCTTGATGTCAAATTCATCACTTTTTCTTTGGGGACTGGGCTTTGATTGAATCATTTTAACAAAAAACGGTAATTGTGACTTAACCATAATATTTAGACAGACAGCCTCGCGGCCCTTTTTCTAGATACTGAGTACTTTAATTATGTAGTACATTATTTTTATGTATTATCAATAGTTTTTGCAGCGCATGCGATGAAAGACATTTTATGTCAACTTTTGTTACACTTGGGTTAATTACTCAAGTTTTAGTAGATCCCTTATTATTTCTGGAATTAAATATAGCCAATGTTACTCGGTGAAGATTTAGCTTCCTAACGTTGAAAGAATTTTTGAAATCGATTCAGTTGTTTATGAGCCAAATCGTAACAAACAAACAAATCTTTCCTCTTTATAATATTAGTTTAGATTACAAATTGAAGTAACAGGTGTATCGGGCGTCGGAGGAGGGCATACGCTGCCCTCTTCCGGCCCCCTTAACTGGGTCCAGAGGCAGCGGACTTGGGGATGTCCGTCGCCCCCCATTCATCCGGACCCGAGGTGGCGGCGCGTGGTGTTGCGTGCGTCCCTCTTTGACGTAGCGGGGGGAGTCAAACACCTCACTCCCCCCACTGACGCGAGGTGGCCCGCAGAGGCGGGCCGGCACCAGCTGGGGATTACGGAAGTCGCATACGTTCCCGCGGAACACCGGGGTGGTTTTAGTCAGTAAAAGTCTAACAGACCCCTAGATATCCATGAGGATTTCCCCCGAAATAAAAAAAAAGGTGGAGCGACGCGCTTTGTAGATTGGCTCTGTATAAGAGTTGCCAAGAATCGACATAAATGGCGTACTATTGGAGAGCCCTATGTCCACTGCTGATTATAAGTACCTACAGAAGCACAGAAATGAGATATCCAATTTATAACGACAATACCTACTGCTTATTATTGTAAGCATTCGAAGTGTGTCTGTACAGCAGAATCGTTCAATTGAATGGTTTTTATTATTTTATTTTACCCTGAAACAGAAGGTACATGAAAAGTTACTTCGAAGCGCGGCACGAAAGCTTCGACAACGTGCTTGCGCATAAAATTGCGGCTGCTGTAGCCGCTCGCGCCACCGCCCGAGCGCGAGTTGCCGTACCTGCCGCCTTAGCGATTCCTGGCACGCTATTGCCACTTTGGTATATGGCGCGAATCCGGTTATAAACCCGCGCTTCATTATCCGCCAGGATGTCCAACGGTGGAAAGCGTACCAGGAGTGTTGCCGCCTCAAAGGATATCGTTCGGTGTCCACTCGCGATCCGAATAATAAAAGAGAACATTACTCGCTACGTGCAGTGTAAATATGAAGAACAAGACATTCAAGCCGTCGCAGTATCTGTTAAATCAAAATATTGTCACGTATCCATTGAAGCCGTATACTGTCCCCTATGGCACATGATTAGAAAAGAGCGATATTTACATCTCTTTGAACTATTAGGCCAGTGATTTTTCCTAGGCGGCGATTTAAATGCTAATCATAGGCATTGGAGATCAAGACTTACTGCAACTAAGGGTAGCCAGCTCTTAAGCGCAGTTAAAGATACACATTCCGAAGTTATGAGCACAAGTAAACCAACGTACTGGCCCACTGACCATCAGAAAATAGCGGATCTTATGGATTTTTTATCATAATTTGCCTAGCCTTTTCCCAACTATATTGGGGTCGGCTTCCAGTCAAACCGGATTCAGCTGAATACAAGTATTTTACGTGGAGCGGCTGCCTACCAGACCTCCAAAACCTATTAACTGGGTAACACAGTAGTTCTTGGCAAGACTGGAGTCAGATTTACTGGCTTCTGACAATCCGTAACGACTGCCAAAGATCTACAAAGGACAGCCGGGACCAACGGCTTAACGTGCTTTCCGAGGCACGGAGGAAACTCGGTATGTTAAGATGGCCATCCATCCACAGACCAACCTTGGCAAGCGTTGCTTAATCTTGGTCGACCCGTGCAGTTGTTTGTTCGTGATTTTTTAGCCACGAGCTCCTTTATAGATATTTTTTTATAGATTTTTATATGCTTAAATATATCCGCCAATTACGTCGGTTTGGAGGAAGGTTTTCATATGAATTTGGACCACTCTTCGATTATACTAATGCTTCTCGTAAAATCCTACTCAAAAAAGCTACTTAACCCTGGTTAAGAATTCAAAGGATGGAAAAGTTTTACCCCTGATCAAGATAACATTATCGACCTAAAACTCCGATAAAAAAAGCAAGATCAGTTTGTAAGTAAACAAATATATTGTTGCCATCCAAAAATGTGCGTGGAACAACACACCGCAATTAAAACGTAGATTTAAGGGATTTATCTATCCTAAGGAAATTGTGGATTTACTATATGAGAAAAGGAAACAACAAAGGAAGCAGTGGCAGCAAACAAGGTGCCCACGAGATAAAACATCATTAAATAACCTAACTTAACGATTTAAGAGGAAAATTCTTCAATTTGAGGATGAATTTCTGAATACCTTCTGCAGCTAATCAATGACAAATCAACGGATTACTCCCTTTGGAAAGCGACAAGAAATCTAAAAAGGCCGATTACGCAAATACCGCCCATCAGAGTCGACGGAAAATGGCCCCTAACAATGACCAAAAAGCGTTAAGGTTTGTCCAACACTTAGAATAAACTTTTCAACCCAATGAAAGCTCGATGGAAATACTTGAGACTGAAAATATATTACAAAACGAAAGAATTAAGCTTGTATACCAAAAGCAGTAATGAGAGATATTCAAAATAACATTAGCTCAAAAATGTGTCCGGGTCATTACGGGTGAAATATATAAGCTCAGCTCAGACGCTACCAGAATTGGCAGATATTCTAGAATCGTATAGAACTAATAGAATGTTTAGAATACGGCAGGAGGACTCATATTCCGAGCTAAAAACTATAAAAGCTGGTGTACATCAAGGAAGTGTGCTAGGCCCAATTTTATACTTGTTATACACATGTTACATCCCAGAACTGGAAAACAACATCTTTGCTACCTTTACATATGATACTGCAATTATGGCTACCGGATCCAGCCACAAAGAAACAGTAGAAAAAGTTCAACTAGCTGTGGACAAAGTTTATGAAAAGACACAAAAATGGAAGATCAAACTGAATGAGTCAAAATCAATTCATACTGACTTCACAAACAAACACTTGGACCATCTACATAAATAGCCTGCAAGTACCATAAATATGCTAATACAGCCAAATACCTTGGCATAACTCTCGAAGCCAAGTTGAGTTGGAAAGCTCAAGTCAAAAAGAAAAAACAGGAACTAGATATATCGTATACGTTATAAAAGTATGTATTGGTGACTCGGAAGGAAATCCAGACTATCAATCCTACTAATATTATAAACGCGAAAGTTTGTAAGTATGGATGGATGTATGGATGGATGTTTGTTACTCTTTCACGTAAAAACTACTGAATGGATTTTGATGAAATTTGGCACAGTTGTAGATACGTCTGGAATAACATATAGGATAATTTTCGACAATCACGCGGGCGGAGCCGCGGGCGGCAACTAGTACATAGTAAATGGTATCCATCTTTGGGGCTGTACTTAACAGAGCAACGTCAAAATAATCAAACAATTCCAAAATAAAGTACTCAGCGATGCTGTCAATGCACCCTGGTACATAAGAAATGACGACATACCGTAACCTTAAAGTGGAATTCGTCACTACAATTATCCAAAAAATTTCTGAAGCCTACGAACACAGACGTCATAGACACGTGAATGTTGAGGCAATCCAGCTGCTAGACAACATAGACTTAGTGCGTAGGCTAAAAATAACTAAACCTTTTGAATTAGTGCAGTGTAAAAAGTGTATGAATAATAATAACAATGTTGTGCTACACATATTAGGGGGCGTTCAAGTATTACGTGACGCAATTTTTTGAAGATTCTTGACCCTCCCACCCCCCATGTAACGCGCCGTAACGTTTTTCTGTATCTAGACTCTAAGAAAGTGCTTGTGTAAAAGTGAAAATGGACACTATTCTTAGTTTCAACATAATCAATCACGTAACATATTAAGTTAGAGTGAAATTGCTTATTAGTCTTTAAGGCTAAATCGTAATTCATTATTAAGAAGTTTGTTCTAACTAATAAAGTACAAAAAAAGACTAACAAGCTAGGTGGCTCTATGCTCCTCGGCAGTTTTATGAGGCGCTATCTCACAACCTAGCTCGCGGATTGACGTCACGACTCTTGCCATTCCGAGCTCGGAAGGCTGGTCTCATTGAAGGTCCACAAGCCAAAACCAGGGAATCGTTTGCATAGCCAACGATACTAGCGCCAACTGGGAGGTAGACACGCAGGACCAAATTGTATGTGAGATCCCATCCCATAAGAGTGGACCTAAAACCAACCCATGCGGAATTCACACGTAATCTCCTTCTGATGGACGCTACCATCCCTGCTCACGTAGCGAATATGCTGGTCGTTTAAGTAAGCCCCAACGATACAGTGCAGGTAACGGGGCACTCACTGATGTACAAGTGCCGCCCTAATCGTATGGCAGGGAGTTAAAAGCGTGGACGACAAACTTACTGCCAACGGGACACTGCCTGTTTTGGAACAGGCAGTGTCCCGGGATGGGGTGGCGTTGGATCGCATCCACTGTGGAACGCTGCTGCTGGAAGCTGTATTGGCAATCAGCGAGGTTAGGACCAACTCGTGACAAATGCCCGAGTCTTTCAGCTATAATTCTTTCGAATACCTTGGAAACCTCGTCGAGCAGGCAAATGGAACAGCAGTGCGATTCTGTAAACATATCGAAGTGAAGGCGCCCATGTAATCAAGATGGAATGACAGCTCACTTCGTGATCACTTCACCCAAACCTTCATTTCGACATGTTTACAAAAACGACCGGCAGTACATACAGACGGCGAACCAATTAATATTGTATATGCACCACACATAATTGAATATCAAATCATAGGCTTTGCTGAGAGGAATGTGAAAAATAAAAACTTATTCTTAAAAATATTTGATTGCCGATGTGACAATAGAGAGATTCAACATTACTGAAGTTTCAATTGAATGAGCACACATTGTTTTCAATCACGTGGACAACTATACCTACCTACTTAGGTATTCTATTTTTTCGTTTTTCAGACAGAATACAAGTTGCATGCTCATATAAATAAAAGTCTCAAAGCGCCGTAGTAGGCTACTGTTCGCAACACTCTTATCAGCCCATTGTTCTAACTCTAACTATCTGCAGGTGCTGATAACAAACAAC
The DNA here is from genome assembly GCA_905163435.1 of Mamestra brassicae. Taxonomy (NCBI): domain Eukaryota; kingdom Metazoa; phylum Arthropoda; class Insecta; order Lepidoptera; family Noctuidae; genus Mamestra; species Mamestra brassicae. Next base: position 5,110,351 of record LR990987.1, read on the forward strand.
CAGCGATTTCGGCTCAATCTCGCAAATGTAACGCTCTTCAATGGACCTGCTGTTAATCCTGCTCCTTGCCGTCTCCGCAGACGCTAGAATGTTCTGTGAAAAAACGAAGGCACCTTTGGAATTGGGCGAATGGAGGTACGACCTCAAGCATATGGACTCTGCCGTGGTCGAGAACCCACCTAATTCAATAAATGAAGGGCAAGTGTACGTGTATGAGAATTATTTTCAAAACTACACAATTAAATACATTCACGTGGACAATTTGGCTAAAAGCACGTGCGGGGCGAGTGCTTCCATCAAGTCCGGTGGCGTGGGCTCCTCGTCCGTGCTGATCGTGCTCACGGCGCGCAACAACCAGGAGATACGATCTGTTGTCGATATCTGGGGGAAGAAGACTGCGAACAACTCAACAGACACGAGACCTCGCCTGAACTCCGACGGCTCCAGGAATCCTAAATCACTGTATTTATTCCGAAATATGCGAGCCGTGAGTCATAATAGACCAAATAAACATGATTATTATTTATGATTTGAATATTATTATAAATTTATAGAATGCCAGTTTTTTTATATCAATGTACTTTTTCTATTAAATACTTTATTGCATTGATGTGTGTGGTTTTTTGAATAACATGACATTTTGTCATTGTTCCATCTTGGATATCCTATAGCAAAAAAGAAATCAGCTGGTCAGTACATTTTGTCGAGTTATGCGCACAGAAATGTATGGGGCAGTTGATTTTTTTGTCAGTGTTGGTCCCATAGTAAAAGTTGTTCATAATGATGAGTACAATAACCCTTTATGAGGTAAAGTGTTCTGTTACACGTTGAAAATTTTATTATATAATAGCAATACATACTCTGTGAGCATTTCAAGATTTCCCTGTTGCCATTATTAAAATCAAGCAAAAAAAACGCAAACAAAACGTTTCTATATTGGGGGAGCCTCCTTTAATTTTTAGTTATTTTTTGTTATATCGTCATTTGTTATACATTTTTTTTTTTAAGGATGGGATATCATCAAATGACTACTTCCGCTCTGGGTGGAGCGCATGTCAGACTCTTACTGACTAAAACCCATCCGTGTTCCTTCTAAAGCCCTTTGCGTTCCCGGGCCGCGGTGACTTTTTCTAAAAAATTCCGCAACCCCGGCAGGCTCTGGCCCTAGCGGGCCCCGTCTTCTATGCTGACACCTCTTGAGGCCCGCGCCTAAGGTGGCCGGGGATCGCCCTGCGACTCGGGAGACACCCCGGGCGTCGGGACGCCTGGAGCGTCTTCTCCTGTAGCGGCGGTTGGGGCGAAGGCCTTGCCTTTCAATCGCGCGGCCCGCCTCCTCCTTCGCAGAAGGAGGTGACCGCTTCCCAAGCCTTCTCGCTCCGGACCATGGATTCAACCAGGGCCGGACGCGAGAGGTTGCCGCCGCCGAGAAAGACATACTCTGTGAATTATTTTTGATTTATTAGCTACCTATACTTATACCTCAAGAACGCGGAACTATTGCAAACTTAATTCACCGAGAGAGATCCCTGATCTCCTGTTTTGGCGATTTCAACTGGCAAGCCAAATCCAGTTCTTTCTTTACTACATATGTGCACCAACTCAGGAAGAGCCTCTGACTTTCTCACCTTCATGTCATTAACACCTTCTAGTACTAGGTAGGTACATATTTTTTCCGTGCAAACTGAGTTAATATATTCTTTAAAAAATGGCAGTTCAATCATACAATGACAATACCTACCCACTTATGCCCCAAGTAGAGAAATTATTAAAACTTTCATATATTCTTGTAACTTTCTTTTGAAAAGACTAACACAAGCTCAGGCATACTGCTGAACCACTATAGCTAGCTCCATGACTTGGGCAGTCGGTACCTTGTATAGTCAACACGAGTAGATAAGTAAACACGAGAGGCCTTTTCATTTCTGATAAATAAGATTACAATAAAAGGGCGGTAAATGAGATTGAGTAACAAATTAAACACAAATGTACCAAACGTTAAATTACTTTATTGAATAAAGATACGTATATAAATACAGACATACGTTTGTCAACTTACACTTACTTAAATCGGTTATAATATTAGACTATAATATATAATATACCATGTATATAATATATACTTTGTATATATCTACTAACCAATTTGGATATCAATTCATTTTTGACTAGAGGTGGCAAACAAATTTAGTCATTTTCATACAATCATCAAAAAATAAACTTTTAATAAAACAATTAGTTACAATAATTACATTACTGTGAAAATATAATAGCACTATTTATACATATGCGTGTAATATAATTACTTTATGCCAATTAACATAGGTTATTACAATAATGTGATGTTAATGTCATTTATAATCAATACAATATTTTTCTTAATTATATATTATGCAGTGTATAACATTAATAATAATATTATAATATGACATTTGTGGCAACTATTTGTGACATTCGATGCTCTATAATATAATATTATTTTTTAAATAACCATTATTACATCTTACCGTCTAAATAAAGCTACATGTTAGATGCAAATATACTTCGTAAAGACAAAACGTCATCCTAAATCGACATGTATACTAGGCATATTAAAAACTAGGATTAATTGCATTCTCGTATAATATGTGTATATTGAAAAGGGTACATTACTTATAACTATGTCCTATATATCGATTATTATATTTCTTATTATTAGGTATATTGGTATTATATTAAAGATATACTCTAGTTTATCAATACAAGAGATTAAAAGATTTTCTACATAAATGGATACAACATTGAGAAAGATCTCTAAATCGTGGACAGAAAAATATATGACGTTTTAGATAATTGTTCTTTGAATTGGCAAAATTACAGGCGGTAGTTCCATGTAACTTTGGCAGGTTATCAATTCCTGAAAATGTCTTAATTCGAAAGATTATTTAACTATTATTAGGGCTTAACTGTATGAGTCGGTACACCTACATGTGTAGGTACTGAAGCCCTTTCGCGAGCAGTGTCTACGATTATCTTCCAAAGAATCTCCCTTCCCTCAAAACTTCAGACTAGTATTACTCACTTTATGCCATATTTTTGTTCGTTACTTCCTGGCATGAAGGCGATGGTTTCTCTCCAGTCCAGAACCATGACAAGATTTACACGCAAGCTTTTATACCCAAAAAGACCTATGACTTGACAGAAATACCCTGCCGACTTGTTATAGCGTCAGCCCTTTGATGAAACTGAACTGGTGGCAATAGGGTGGGTAAGCGAGGGTTAAGAAGGTCCAAAGATAATTCTGCCAAGTAGTTAAAAAGGTGGCGTCATCAGACTATAAAGTTGATAAACTCCTCGTTTAGAGAGGAAGTTGGCAGTACTGCACCAAGTGGACCCACCCAGTGATTACGTATGATGCAATGCTTGTTACTCTTGGAGCTAAAACGTCGATAAAGATGTTCTCTACTCTTCCTGCTCGCGAAAGGGTTTAAGTATCATAAGACTATGCTTGCTGACGTGAGCTACCAGGGTGTTAGTAGACTATTTCTGTTTACATTAAGACCTAAACAAACTATCTATTTCTCACTAACCGACTTTGGCAGTACAAATAATTAATATTGCATCCTTTCATTTTATTCTTACATTTACCGAGCACTTTGCTTTCTTTGGTCAAATCGTTTTTGCTCAATTTCAGTTAACAAATCAAAGCCATAATGTTTGTTAATATTTTTTTGTAGAGTCTGGTTTTATTTTTCTTTATTCCAAGAACCTTTCAATATTTATCAGTCTTCAAGTCACTACACCCCGGCTTTGCCCATACTAGCTAGAATGCTTTTTCCAGTACTATTCCGTTCTTCCTATTACGAAGCTCTACGTGGATGGTAACTTTGTCACCGCAACCTTGGCCTCTGCCCAACCCCTTTATGCTAGGTAGGATACATATTTATGTTACGTGAATGTTATATTTTTAAATAATACTGCTGGCGTTTTTAGTAGTTATAACTTCTGATTCATAAATTTCGTTATGTAGATTTATCTTTGAGAACGGACTCTTTACTGACTATTGATACTTGAATCTCTGAGCGGGCTGTCAACTGATGCATTATTAAGATATCAAACCTTACGATACTTTCTGGTGGCAAGCGAACGTGTGGCCCGTATTAATGACAAAGCATTGTCACAAGTCACAACGCGTATTCTGAGCGCGAGTCACGGCCATCTGGTAGGATGGTTACTGAGATTAGACAACTGATTTGTTCATGTTTAAGATTTGCTTTCGACACGGTTGCGGTACCCGTTCACGACACGAGAGCCAAGAAATCGCCGAGAAAACTCAAGAGCGAGCCAAGCAGAAAAGTATTAAGAAAGATGACAATGGCACTTTGCCAAGACAACGCTACGAAGAGGAAAATTATATTCTACTAGTTTAGTTTTACTTAATAATGCTGCCGCAGTGCTCATCATGAGACAAGAATATTTACATTGGTACATTAATGCTAAGAATAAACACGATTATTATAAATTAATACAGTAAAATAAAAAGCCATCAATGTACAACACGCATATTTGTATTCTCCGAACAAATGCGCCTAAAATAGCCTCATGTTGGTGCTTTCTTTAAGAATATATGGAAAGCGCTACACTACACTTCGCCCGCGACTTCGTCCGCGCGGATTTAGTAGGTACCCTTTAGTTTTGGAAAATTAAACAAAACGATTTTCATTCTTTACCCAGCCATTTCTGTTGCTGATTATGTGGTCTCTGGATCAGCTGGTCAGGGATTGATTTTGCAAAAATTGTTAGATCTGTTTCTATTATCTCAATTTTAGTTTGTTCATACCAATTCCCACGTAAATTAAAGTAAGCAATAATGTCCTCCCCTAAAATCTTCATCACCCCTTTTCACCCCTTAAGGGGTTAATTTCAGTTCCAAATATTTGTTATTCTAATTTTTTTTTTATCAAAATCATTAATGTCGTGTTTCAACTTCATCGGTTTTTTCTTCCTTAGAGCATTTTTATACCCGTAGTAACATTGAAACGAAAAGTCCGATTTGAATAATTTAAAGTGTACATGTACATAATCAACCTTAATTATCAATCTAGTTTAATGGATAAGGATTAATATCTTGATATCAAATCATCAGTTTTTCTTTGGGGACTGGGATTTGATTGAATCATTTTAACAAAAAGCGGTCATTGTGACTTAAACATAATAGTTAGACATATAGCCTCGCGGACTTTTTTCTAGGTAATAATGAGCACTTTAATTATGTAGGACATTATTTTTATGTATCATCAATCGTTTTCGCAGCGCATGCGATGAAAGAAATTTTATAAAAATAAAAAATTACACCTTGGGATCCCTTATTATTTCTGGAATTATATAGCCTATGTTACTCGGTGCAGATGTAGCTGTCTAACGGTGAAAGAATTTTTGAAATCGGTTTAGTTGTTTATGAGCCAAATCGTAACAAACAAACAAACAAATCTTTCCTCTTTATAATTTTAGTTTAGATTAAAAATTGAAGTAACTTAGAAGAACCTCGCTTAGAGCATCCTCTAGTCACTGGCACTACGTTTCGATGCATACCCAATCAATCATAAGTAGTTGGTCCATACTAACTATTATATCTTTCATTCTATCCAAACGTGTTTACACATTGAAATCTGACCATACAAACCCATCACTTGAGAACTGCAATAATCATTCAAAAACCGTTCAGAAAACCATTAAACATTCATCGGGTCATACACACACATAATAATTTGCGTTTACATGACTTACATAAAACTATTTACAGTTTATGATGTTGTGACATTGTATGTTTGTTTGCATCACGAGCGTTATCATCTGTTAGGGCGTGAATAACTCAAGCTAAGCAGACGTCACCTAGCTACTGTTCATTAGGCATGCGCATATTCGAAGCTGCGCTCTACCTGAAAGCGATGATTTTTTAATCGGTCATCATGAAAAAGTATTTTGGTCGTATTTTATGCATTGTCTCCGATGTTTTATCACAAAAGTTCTAGCTGTCTCTTAGCTATCATTATTCTTTTGATTTATGACGTGGTTTACACCGCTACACAAATCATTGTCTAAACTCAAAGAGATTTAATTGGTTGTATAATTTTAATGTCTTTGTCTAAATTTGTTTCTGTTTTGACATCTATCAGGTAGTCTGTCCCACGCGCGTATTTTGAATATTTGCTGGCTATGCTAGTATAATGTTCTATAAAACTGTGCTATACTTTTGAATCTCAGTTTCACAATTGCAGTTATTGGTGTTTTAAGTGTAGATGTTGAGGCTTATCATTATAAAACCGTATCTGATCCCTTAGTTGCTTTTTACAACATCCAAGGGATGAAATAGGGTGGTCTATTCTCTGCCGAAAATCGAAAGGTGACTATCGCTGTTAAAAGTAATGTTTAGATTAACGTTAACGATCAAAACATAATGATATAACATAATAAACTTATCTCTCTATCTAAAGCTAAGGTGCAATACAAACTACTTTTCGTGTACATCTAATGATTTATATAACCTATCTTTCCACCTACTAATCTCCTACGACCTACTTACCTCTTATCGCCCTAAAAACACTCCTACCGGTACAATTTTTCCAAAACCTATGGGGGTCTTTTCCAAGCCGAAAAACCTATCTTTCTCTAATCTACCCGATATTAATCTTTTTTCACGTCGGTTTCAACAAAGCATCTACATCGTGAACCATAGCGTAGCTTTCAGTACAACAGCAGCACATCTTTCACAGGATAGGGCGCTAAAATTAGAGTGTTTCGCGAACGTTATCATTACCGACTTTGTTTACCATCTCGTTATCATGCAACAGGGCGACGCCAACGCATTGCAGCTAACCTTACGTGAATGAGCTAACTACTTACATTAATGAGGTATGTGGGAGTAAAATGCTTATGACTATGATTAATAAATGATTTCTACAACTAACTAATAATATGTGGTTTGTAAGGAAAAATCTAGGATGCTTTTGTTTTGAATGAAAAATGACTAATTGGAGATCATTGGCGTCGGCGAAAACTGATCAATTGAAGACCTATTGATATAGTATGTTTATATTGAGTAATATGGAAGGCAGGCTCTAATATAGACAGTATATTAGGATTAATATATTGTTACGGAGTTTGAAGCTTGCTTACTAAACACAAAGAGCCTAAATTATTAAAAAAAATAAGAATATGCTAATCAGTGTACTTACCTTTAATTTTTTTATATCGTTTTTAAATTTTTTATGATATTTTTTTTTATATTTATATATTTGTATTTTTTTTTAAATATTTATTTACTTATTTTTAATACTTTTTTTATTTTTTTAACATTTTTATAAATATATTTTTGTTTTTCATATCTTATCTTTTTTTCATATCTATTTACTTATTTTTTTTTTATTTTTTACTTATTTTTTTTATTTTTTACTTATTTTTGTATATTTTTTTTTAATTTTTATTTTTTTAATTTTTTTTATAATATTTATGTATTTTAACATTTTTTATATTTTTTCATTTTTTTTATTTTTATTTTTTTATTTTTATTTTTATTTTATTTTTTTATTATTTTTATTTTAATTTTTTTTTTTTTTACTTACTTTTTATTTTTTTTTATTTTTAAGATTTCTTTTATGTTTTCATTTTTTTATATGTTTTCTTGTTTTTTTTTTGTTTTTTTAAGTTTTCCTAATTTTTAATTTTTTTATATATTTTTTAAATTTTTTATGATGATTTTTTTTTATATTTTAAATACTAATCTAATCCTTAAAATCTGTGTACTAATCATATGGTAAGTTTTTTATAAATAAAGCCTATGACAATACGTAAATAACAAACAAAAAAAGCATAATATAACTTAACTACTACTTTGTGACCATACTAACAATATATTCATGCAATGGATGCGTTTTTGGGAGAAGAGAAAGTTCTTTATTTTATAGTTGTACTAGAGCGGTCATAGGGTACAAGGTAAGAATGGCTGACTTAGGGCAATAACCTCATTTGTTGAGATATTTATCAGAAAAAGATTCATTATATTATTCTATTGTTGTTATACAAGATGAAAATAAATATTGTGAATATTTAAGAAAACCAATAAACCGGAATGTGAAATTGTGTATGCATCTTTTTTATTGAATTTCAGTAAATTTGTGTTATCAGTTTAATTTGAGATTCCTAAATAAGGATTAATAAATTCGGCCTACTGACACTCCAAGACAAGTGATTTGGTATTCAATAAGACACGACACGGTTTTTAAAATTCTAAAGCTACGCAGTTCGTATTTTCACAAAAAAACTAAGAATCCTATTTAAAGCTTCCTTATGCTAACTTTTTCTACCTTTCAAGTTATCTCTTAACGAAATTTTGTCGAAATTGGTTCAGCAATTGAATTTTGAAAACGCATAAAACAAACAGAAATACACCTTCGAATTTATAAAATTATTGATGAAAAAAAACAGCTAGTGGTTCAAAAGACGTCGATTGGTCCTGATTACTAATACTTGACTTGGACATATAATTTTTTGTAAACAAAATAGTTATGACGACTGTCCATCAATTGTTTCAATGAATTGCTTAAACAAATTGATCTTTTTGAACTTGTCAATCAATTGTTACAAGGCTGTTGAGTAGGATTTTGATTCAGGAAAATAATGGTTCTTTTAGCCTAGCCTACATTTAAAAAAATAGACAAAAGTGAAATTATGTTAAAATTAAGTCCATGTAATAACCTCAATTTATCCTACAAAAAAGCTTACATACCTAAGTGAATAATTAAACTAAACTTAAACTACACTTAAACTTAAACTAAATAATTAAGTATTATGCTTTTTTTTGTGGTTGGTTTGCTCTTGACTCTAGTATCGGTTGTATTTAATTTAATATTGCAGTATGTCCCCTTCTATTTTAACGACGTATTCAGTAGTGTTAATTTTTATGTTTTTTTGTAGGTATGTTCTATATATTTCAATCGTAGGTAATACATACTTTGTTCTTTTTTAGAGATTCGTACTAAAATGGAAAACCAAATCTTAGTTTTTCGGTCGCATAAACTTAAGATATAATGTTAGAAAAATATTATGCTCACGTAGGGACCCTTGGTGGGCGAATCCGATTCGTCTCTTACCAGTTTTTTTTTTAATTTGATGTCGATTTTTGGAAAAATATAAATACTAGAATTTTGAGTCATTTATAAAAAAAGAGTGGTAACATACCTACATACAAATTGCCAATGCCAATCAAATTAAATGTTAGGGAAATGTGGATTACTGATTAGAGAAACTACATTAGAACATAGGTACCCTAATTATATTTATTTAACCTACAATGTGACGATAAAATAGCAAAATTTTAAAATAATTATGGTTTATTAGAAAATGAATGAGCAAATGAGGTGCAGATTGTCATAACAAATTATTGTATGAAAAAAGTGCGCTATAGAGTAAATGTGCTAATGCAAACCTATTTACTGGATAAGAAGAGAAAGAAAAGCAAAGATACTTCTAATACATATATTTTTTGTTTTTATATTAATGGAACCGGTATTATTTAGTTTTTTTTTTTTTTTTTAGTTTAATTCCCTGAACAGCGATAATCACCAGAATAGTCGGAGGCTGGTAATATTGAAAGCCGATTTGAGATCTAACAGTCAGACTCATGATAATGAAATACATATAAAATAAAACAGGATAGTTCTAACAAGAATATAAGGTGATGATAGTACAGCCAGGGGGCGTTAAGCTAGCGCAGCGTGCTGGGTACGGGTCAACCCTCGAGACAAGACGGATCGCAGGAGCCGCGTCACTCTCAAAACCGACGCGAGTACCGTCCCTCCCAAGTGAACCCGAGAAAATAAGATCCGGAGTGTCCGTAATATGATCTGCATTGAAGCATGAGCCCTACGTCCGATTCGAATCCGAGAGAATAAGGACCGCGGGATACGAATTTTAATCTGTATCGAATTCGGTGTATTACGTCTGATCCGAATACGAGCCTTCATCACCAATTCATTAATAATGGTTTTTTTTTTAATTATTTAAGTTACCTGTGTTTTTGCGCAGTGCACAATTTAGTCATTCAAGCTATCATTGCCAGTAATGCAACGCGTCAACGTAGTCTTTGTCATCGTTATAGTTCTCTTAGATATTTTTGACCTGAACTTTGCTACTTTCCCGTGGAGGAATCTATGGCAACGGTACGCTGAGCTGTGTGTGAGTTTAGATGAAGTTAGAAAGCCACCACATACATATCGTCATAGAAATACCAACGCAGATCGACATGGTATTCAGAATAAACAGTTATTTTCTTAATATTAAATTGATCTTTTCAACCCCTATAGAGACGAGTCCCAGGGGAATCCAATAGTCCAACGGGAAGATTGGACTTGGACCTTTCGATCCTATAAGTCAAAACTTCAGCCGTTTTACTATCAATCATAACTTAGTAGTAAGTTTGTGCGTTTCCTAGCGCCGCAAGATTTTCTAATTTAAACATATTAACTAAGAGGGGTTTCATTAGATGGGCACCACGTACAGTGGTAACTTCCAACTAAGAACTATTCTAAAAAAGTTTATACATTACGATTACGTTACTTAATATCAAAGTTCGATTACTATAGCCTCAGTTTTGAATCATCGACTCAATGTCACTGGGTATTATAATAACGATTTCCAAGAAAGATAAAATCTCGACAGTACCGTGAACCGTGTTTTGAGTAACTGAAATCGAGAACCACAAACTAATGCTCGGTGTTATTGCCGAACACAAGGTGCAGGTGCAAGCCATCAGTCAACATTTGATCATTTTTTATTTTGAACGCGATTAGATTTATGAAAACGCTTTACGATAGTGTTCCAAATTTTGGACCAGACTTTTTTGAAAGTCATTTTTGGTAAAGACGGATATTTTTAGAGAAGAAGAAGTTTCAAAGTGCCGATGCTCTGGATCAGCAAGTATCTGAAGTGTTGTAAAGAGGTGCCGCTCAGCAGTGGAACACAATCATCAGAACGCCGATATAAACGCCAGCAGTAAACACAAGAGGCTTGTAAACGGTTCGCTTTGCATATACGATTATAAGGAAAAACAGAATTCGCATCAAGCTAAGAACGAATCTCTTCGAAAGTCTGCATTCTTCGTGAGAACTAGTCAATTCTGCGCCGAGACCCATGAAGAAATCCGAAGCCGAATGAAGTCACGATACAGAAGCTTTAAAACATTCGCGTTTAATGAAAATTTGCCGAAAAATGGCTCGATATAATGTAATTTTTTTTTTAACTTTGGTGATTGCTATTGAAGAAATTTTGATAGTAATCAATTTAACATCAACTTATAGTCCAGTGAATAATAATTTCCGTAGTCAGCGTCTATGAGGTCCCACCGATTCGTTTTTCCGTACTTCGGGTCCCACACCGTCCGATGGATGAAGTTATCCGACGATCCGAACCGCACACGTTTCTTAAACGGCGGCTGTTTCTACCGGAAGGCCTTCGTGGCCCTCTGAAAGGGTCGGACCCCCCAGTGAAGGCGCGATTTCCAAATGTTCACAGATCTAAACTATACGTGCTACGTACCGTCTAATCTAAGCAAATAATATAATGTCACAGTGACGGGTAGGGCGGGTGATTAGTCGATGTTGTGGAACTTGAGGATGGCCCGCCCTTTGATCTCGGAGTTGCCAAGCTTCCTCACGACCTCCTGAGCTTCCTCCGCTGGGAACACGGAGTGCGGAGGAGGTTCGATCTGTGGACAAATAACATTATGTTAGGGACCTACATAAAAATAAAACCTTTTTGTTTTCGTTAAAAACCCTTCAAGGGTAAAAACATTGTCGTAAAATAGAGGCGTCAATCTAAAAAGTTACATAGCATATTGACCCCATATCTCCGCAATGTAATGCAGACATTTCAATCGAGTTAAAATAACTTTAATTGCGGAAGTCGGTGTTTTTTAACCGACTTCAAAAAAGAGGTATTTTTTATTTTTGTTTTTGTGTATTTTCACCGATTTCCCCCCATTTGTGGACCGATTCTCAAAATTATTTTTTATTTGAAAGAGGTGTTTTTATTTGGAAAGGTGGTCCCATTGGCACCAAGTCAGGATCTGATGATGGAGTCCCAGGGAAATCGAGGGCAATCCTCAAATTTTAAAGGTATTAACAGTATTTTTCATAAGTATACTTTTTAACGCAATTCAGATAATTGTGCCTGGTAATCAACATCTCATCTTGCTGAACTGATGATGGAAGGTTTTAAGGAAAAGTTTTTACAAACTGGTCCTGTTTCAATTTGGTGAAGATCTGATGAAGAACTTCGAAGGTAGGCAACGGAACTCTTCAATATATGATAGCAAATGACCCGGGATTGCTGAAATCGCATGTCTGTTTATTGTTTACACCAGTTCATAACATAACATCACGCCGGTACACTGTGAAGGGGTACGCAGATGCAAACAAGTCAATCTGAATAACAATTTTTTTGGGGTTATCTATTCGGGTGTAACTTTATTGTTTATTAACCGATCTTGATAACTTTTTTTGCGCTGGGTTTAGTTATAGCTATATTGCATTTTCATTGGACAATGAACTTCAAAGATAAACCAGTGACTTCTTCAACTTAAAACCAATAAAATCTAGTACCAGAGCAATGTAGGTATTTAACTATGAGCTGGTCTGGACTTGGACTGCGAAGGCACATAAAGTAATTCCTTAACGGCAAATAGTTTGCACTATACTACCACTCAGTATGGGAATAATGTCACTTAGTTGTGGGGTAGTACCACTAAAAAGTGGAAAATAACAAACTTTTTTACAAAAAAATATTATTTTATGTTACACTTTTAATGGTACCCCACTCCTAACAAAACCACTGGAAAGTCACAGGAAAGCAAAATACGCAATTTCGTTTACTGAACAGATTTTGATGAATTTTCTATGGGACCAATCCTTTCATATATACAATATTTTTTAAATCAGTTTATAAATGACGGAGTTAACAAACAAACAAAAAAAAACATACAACCGAATTGATACCCCCTCTTTTTTTTGAAGTCGGTTAAAAAGTCGCGCGCTTTCGACACAATGCAACGTAGTTTTTTAGGGTTTATAAAAGTAGGACGTGTAGAACGTCTACAATCCTGATAAAGTCTGTAAAACGTCTTTAAATCTCATCACCTCTTCACCGCAGGACACAATAAAAACAAAAAATCAAATCATTTTCGTGGCGTCCAAATATTTATGTTTTTTATGATTGGCATCTTCAGGGCAACGTTTGCAAAGTAAATATCAAGTACTTACCTAGGCGTTGCACTGCCGACTTTAGTTTTGATGGGTGGCTAGAGACCTTTGCCCTTCAGTGGTAACAACTTTGGCTAGTAAACAATAAAAGTAAGTGGCTTTTGGCCACGGCTCACCTGATGGTAAGCGATGATGTGGCCGACGTGTACACTTAAGACTTAAAAGAAGCCGTAGTTATCAGAGCCCAACAGGGAATTTCACTCCTAAGCTCTACGAATTTCACATGAGTTTAGCTTGTCCCACAAATTAACCCTGACTTTGAACTTGACCGAGCGACGCAGCAGTGCGGACTGTAATTTTTTCAATTGCCCTCTACGAGTCCCGGCCAACTGGGCGTCATAAACGAATGAGAGATCGTATCAGACGGTTATCTAACAACATCCAGCGGTTAGATGATAACAGGATACTGCAAAATTCTGTTTTCCTTCTACGTGTGGAGGATGGAGGGAGTCGCTTCCTGGAGATGACCAGAGGCTCTAGATCTGTGTAGAGCTAGGTCATCTTCAGGAAGCGACGTGCTGTTCTTTAGGTGAATGCGATTGTCGAAATGCCAAAATTTAAGGGATTGATGACAGCGTTTGCCGATCCCATACATTTTTGAAGTTTTGAAAATCGCCTTCGCCATGCTACCGCTAACAGAATGTCACCTGTCTAAAACCTCCGAACGCATCAAAGTGATATATAATTAATATAAACATATCAGAGAGATATATAATTCTCTTAAAATATGAAACCTCAGTTCCACCACCCACGATTTAGTTCCCGTTAATTAAGTTAGCAGATTATTCCATACAAATTATGTTACATTTTCGAATTTATTCGGTAATTAGTGGTTATTCGGAGGTCGTGAAACACGCCCTAAACCTTTAATTTTAAGAGCGGTTAAAATAGACCGGTAACTCTCGAGGTAGAAAGAATAGGACTTTGTTACTGCATGGCAGCTTCAATCTCTGATCAGTTCATATACTGCCAAATTTTATGAACAAACGTATACCTACTGGGTGTGAAGTAATTGGTAAGAGGCTTTTGGAAACAAATAGTAGAAAAACTCAAATTGCTTATTCTCATTGAAAAAAAACCTACGACGGTTAAAACGTAATTGAAAATGGAGAACATAATTTAAAACCCCCGACTTAATAAAAACCCAAGAATACCCGTTCGGGGCTGCCATTAAATGAAGTAGTTTTTTTTTTGCAGTTCTTGTAACGTGAATTAGAATTATTGGAGATATTTTATTGCTATACTTCAGCAAACATTTATGCTGAAATTTAAAATAGTGATGGTAGCCCCCAGCGGATATTCTTGGGTTTTTTATTTTTTTCAATTACGTTTTAACCGTCGTAGGTTTTTTTTTCAATGAGAATAAGCAATTTGAGTATGAATTTGATTTTTTCATTTTTTTTAAATTTTCCTATTTTATTTCAAACCTTTTAGAGAACATAGTTATTATGTACATTGTACAGACTCCAACACCAAGCTACAACAATCTGTAGTGCAAATTTCTTTAATAGATTTTCAACTTTATCGCGAAAGTTTTAGGTTCAATTTCAAAGGGAAAATTTGACAGTTTCGGGTAGCTTGATGTGAGGGCGTCTGTACTACATTTCGATATAGTTTATTTGATAGTAATAATTATAAGTATTTACAACTTAACTTTGCCCGGGGCTTTGTTGTAACTCAACTCGATATCATTACGTAGAATGAAAATAATAAGTTGATATGATGTAGAAAGCATTGAGCCGCAGCTCAACTATGGTGGTTAAAGAGAAGAGAAGAAGTTTTGGTTTTTCACAAAAAAATAGCGCCCCCTGTTGAGTTGTCACCGTAACACATATCTTATGACTTATCTTAGAACATGCACCAATCAAACCCGAACCTATCACTGAAAACCGCATTAAAATCGGACTCGGAGTTTTGGAGATAAATGGCAACAGTGTTTTGCACGAACAAACAAACATCCTCTCACCCCAAACGCATGTACCGTCTCCGTACCGTCGTGGGTAATAAATATAACGTTGGCAAGCTATGTCTTTAAAGGTGCGACTGAGCGAAATATGTATAATAAACTAGTAACCCGCCCCGGCTTTGCATGGGTACAAATTATATACACAAACCTTCCTCGTATATTGCTCTTTTTATTAGTGAAATCAGTGAAATCTCGGACTCAGGAGAATTTAATTTATAACATTTAGAGACAAAATGCCTCAATCATCCGAAATGTTTTCTGTTTTATCTCAACACATTACACTTGACTATTTCATTAGTTGCGAGAGCCTGATAAACAGGTATTTATCACCTAATACACCTACCGGTAAAATTCTCGAGTATTGGACAACCTTGCATACATAACGAAACTTCGCGTAGTCTATTCCAAATAACACGATAATATTGAAATCTTTGTCTTCAAAAAAAAAATGTATATTTACCATAAAGTATTCTTGGATTTTATTTTTAATTTACGCGAATACACATAATTTAATTAAGAATTCAGTCTCTTCGGCCTTTAGTTTTTGAGTCCGAGCCTTGCAATCAAGTACTTAAATCATTTTGGTTAAATCGCGTACACATTAAATTTTGAGATACATTTCAATTATTTTACGAACATATTAGAAGAAAAGGTAACGCATCCGAGAGTTAAACAAATCATAAAATTCAAAGATTAAAATAAAAACGGGAGATCTTATCTTATGGAAATTAAATAAAATAGCTGAAATACATAATAAGTGAGCTTGAAAGATCTGCAGTCGAACAGGCTAAAACGAAGAGGTAAATTACAACAAACAGACGCCTAAATAAAAACAACCCGACAGTCCGACTACGTCCAGGTGCGTGAAAAATATTGAACACAAAAATGTAAGCCCAGTTGCAACGAAAATCTGCGACCAATAAACGAATTCGCGATCAAATCTATAAAAATCCGTAGTTACAAGAGTCGACAAAAGTCCGTAGAACAAAAACTTAAAAAGAATCCTTCGTTGAACATGGAGGCACAAAAAAAAACCTAAATTCAAAAAATCTAAACTCAAAAAATCAACACTATAAAACACAATATCTCAGAAGAAAAATTGCAATAAATAAAATAAATTGACTTACGCAAATAATTCACCGATGTGCCCGGGAGGAGACGCCTACAGGACTGTTAACTGCATGGGAACACCGAAGCGATTGCACTGGTAGCATGCAACGCCGAGAATGAAATATATTCCCTGATTGGAAGTTAACACTGCAATTGAATAAATTGGTCTAAATTGGCCTTGCATTGAGGGAGCGATTTGCCCCCTTGTGAATCAATCAGTGCAGTGTATAAGCCTGTATATATATCGTTGCAGTAGTGGTAGGTCTGTAGTCCAACGCCTGCGACTCCGCAATTTATTAGTTACCATCAGTTTGCTCGCACAAACTGCAGAATTAGGGGTCACTGATACACTCTTTGTGCTTCTTTAATGTCTTTATGAACATATCGGTACCCCTCATCTCGTGGTTAACCCAAATTGACGGTAAAGATGCTACATCCCTAATTATTTCTATGCTTATAGTGGAATTTAAGTGGTACGCAGAGCAAATCAGTTACTACTGACTCTCCGCAAATTGTATGAGTACACTGATGGTAACAGGTAGATGCGGGGTAGCAGGCGACGGACTAATAAAAACTTATCTTATGCGAGGTCATAATGACTTGGCTATGTATTGGATGTAGGATTATAATTACCCTATGTTCAGTACGCGGTAACATGGCAAGTCGTGGACTTTCCGCTCCTTGTGCGACTTTTGATACTTTCAGATTTGCAATATTGATGACGTAAATATGACATGATCCTAGTTCGAAATAACTCTTGGAAAAGTTTTGACCTGAAACGATAGACTTTTTAGGAGCCATTATTAAGACCCATAGTATTTCAATATGCTATTAACGTCACGTTTAAAAGTGCTCAAATCCCTTTTAAGAACGGTTAGTCTGTGAGGTATAAGAAATAATATAATATATGAAGAATTCTCAGGATAACCAAGTTTAACTGACTGACCCAAATACATAGCAAATGAAGCCTTCGAATATGCACGCGAAACAAATGAATAATTTGAAAATTCCACAGAGACGGAAAGAGCAATGCATCACTGTGTGCTTCCCCTGCTTTAAACTCAGGAAAAATAGCTTAAATACTTACTTCACCATTAGCCACTAGGGTCACCAGTTCCTTGAGCTGTTCTATAGAGCCGTTGGGAACGATTTCTATGTTGACGTTCATGTCTTCGGCCTTCTTCGCGAACTTGGGCAGAAGGTGCTCCCCGACATCCTCCGTCACTAGTACCACTCCTCCCTGAGAAGAAATAGATGTGTAAACGGATTGCTAGACGGCGTTGATAAAGGTGATGCAACGGTTGCCGAGTTAGGTCTGTGTATGGATGATCATCCATTACGTACCGACCCTCTGTGCTTCGGAAAGCACGTTTAAACTATTCATTCATGCTATGATATTTTAAAGATCTTTGAAATCCGTAATAGTCAAAGCCGTGTGACCACCAGGACCAATATCATGTTAGTCAGTTACCGAGTTGGGGAGGTCAGCCTGCGGCTAGTTAGATTTAGGTAGGTACATATTGACGAAGGAGCTGAAACCCTCTGGAGAGGGCCTTATTGAGGTTACTATTTTGTCCTACCAAATCAACTCAAACTATTGTGAGTCATTAGCAAAAAAATGCATGGGAAAAGAATATTTCTACTCACCGTAGCAAGGCATTGCAAAGAACGATGCAGTGATCTCGAAGTGGTGCCGAAGTTCAACACCACATCGACGGGACCCCCACACGCGTCTGTCGTTCTCTCGATGAGCTGCTTTTCATACAAGTCCTCGTTCCATTGGACTACTTTCACTCTGCATCAAATAAAAGATAGTCGAGCGTTAAGTCAGCCTTCAGGTTGGTTCTCCGGTTAACTAAAAATGGATTAGTTGAAAGATGATTTAAAGTTAGAAAAACAGTGAATTATTGAGAGGAAGGTAGAAACAGAAGTATGGAAGACAAAGACGTAGGCACTACAGGTACAAAGGCCGGAGATGATGAACAATTACCTAGGTATCTTTAGTTTTTGAAATTAACCACGAATAAGAAAAATTAACTAGGAACAACTACATAAAAGAGTAATGATGACCTCAATTATGGTCTTTCTGCAAATAAGGACTAACAAAATCGAGAGGTCATTTGGGCACCTGGTAAGTAAAGGATTTAAGTTTAATCGTGGTGATGAGACAGCAAGGTCTCTCCGATTTTGTAAGGTACAGAAGCAGATGCTGTGGTACGTATTTTTTTTAAACAATTGTGTCCAATTTCAATATTCATAGAATATTTTGCCATAGCCAAACATTCTTGTTCTATAACAATAAGTTTGGCTCGAAATCCAATACACAAGCTATTTTATCAGCTCGAACTTTATCTAGGTCCTAGCACACACGCAATAGACTTCACTTAGTTAGTAACAGCAAATTCAGAAGACAAGTTTAGATCATGTATTGTGTCGAGTCCACAACTACTGCCGGATTGAACCAGAAACTAATTGATTAATAAAACCTAACTGAACTGATCCGCCTATTGTGCACTGATAATGCAATTTCAATTGTGAGCTCTTCAATGCTATTCATATGTGCCGAGATGTTATTTATGCTCTTTCTTTGTCACCGTGCGAATATTTTTTGCGGAAGCCCGCATTAAAGTGATATCAAATCAAATGCAATCAAACAATACGTTGACCTCAACAACCTTGGGCAAAGATCAAAATAATATTTATTGGATGTTATTCTATCTACATATGTTAGAAATACGTGTGCATTGATAAGCTAAACAGAAAACATAAGACGTATGAAAGTACAACATGACACAAAAAAATATATTAATGTGAACTTACTCTTCGCATTCCTTCGCTAGGATGAATCCTTCGTCCTTAAGCGTGGCCACACAGATGCTGATGCGGTTGTTGTAGGAGGCGTGCTTGAAGTAGTGCGTGGCAATGCGCAGTGCCCACAGCGCCAGCCCGCCCGTGCCCACGATCAGCACCGTCGTGCTGTCCTTCTTCGACGGGCCCTCTAACACCCGCTTCAGACACTCGCCGGCTGTGGCCACAGTATTCGTCGCCAATAAAGCACCAGTAGGCAACATCGCCGCAACGCTAAGCGGCAGCTGCTCAGGTACAGGCACCAAGCACTTGAAATCTGGTACGACAATATACTCCGCATACCCATTGGGCACACCCTCGTAGGGGTACAAAACAATCCTGGAGCCTTCTTTGATGCCATCTAGTCTTTCTGCAGCCTTGCCGATCGCGTCTACAACGCCGGCGACTTCATAGCCGGGGAACAAGGCGCCGTCTCTTAGACCTATATGCGCAGGAGTGGCGTGAGTGTGGATGCCGAAGTTCTCCATTTCTCCTGAGAGGCTGCCGATGGAGGATATGGAAGATGTGCTACAGACGGAGGCTGAGCGAGTCTTGTTGGCTCTGTAGCAAGCTCCTGCGTACACCACTCGTATCCTGGCGCCGTACATGGGCACATCGGGCACGGGTACGTCGAAACTGAATACGCATTCCCTCAGGGTCGGTCCGGGGGACTCGATGGACACTTGTCTGCACAACTTACTCATTTTGAAATCTGTGGACAACAAAAAACATCATTAGTAATCTTCAAAGATTGTTTTAATATGCGGCGCTGCGGATGAGTGTAACCTACCAAACAACCGGATAAATTAAGATGGAAAACTTGATAACAAAAGGTGAGAACCGTCTTAAATTAAAACACTCTGCTTCATTAAAGTAGTTCCCTCGAATGTGTGACAACGATATGCAACAAAGTCTGTACAATAATATTAATTAATTCTGCACCGCTACACTGGGTATTTAAACGCGGCGTCCGTTCGTCCCGAGACCGCAAACAATTCTGAAGTAAGGAAAACTCACTATCTTTTAGTACACAAATCGATAAAGGAGATAACAAAAACATTCACAAAAGGATCATTTAGCATAACAATGGTAAGTAAAAGAAAGGTTTCTGTACAATAGCAGCAGCTTCCGTGATTTATAAGATTTAGAAAAACTTTTGACTTAGTGTTACTACTAAATTGATTAATACAAGGTCAAATTCATTAGTCAAATCTTTTAATTTCAAAGGTGTTTCTCGTCAATAACAGTACCAACACGTCTGCGGATTTTCTGTTATCATTTTAATTTGGCCATTTAGTAGTTAGTATAATCCTACTTAACTATATCAAAGTTGAAGATTTACCACCAACGTCAACCACGTCTGGTCGGATGAGGTCGTCTTTTCAGTGGAGGTTTCGGGGCTCGGTATTTCTTTTACATTTATGTCTTCTGCTTACACATGCTACTTATCTGCTAATCAGCTACAGATCTCACGTGTACACTACAGCCTACGGGTCATGGCAATCTATTTCATATTTTCTAAAGACTTGTAACCTATGTCGATCTTCGTTTCGATGTTTCGTCTGCACGTGTATTCGTTTCGCTGTCTGACGCATAAACAGGAAAAAGAGAATACATTTTGAAAATAAAAATAAAAATCTGGCCGAGTTGCGTTCTTACTGAAGGCAAGTAACGTAACACGCAAATCCTACTCGCCTACTTTTCATGTGGAATTTTGGTGATTACAACTGAAAGATAATCTTTTTTAATTAAATATAATCTATATTAATACCTACTTTTTTCCATAATCTAAATCACAATTTTTTTCACGGTAAAATAATTATGTACATATTTAATAGAAAGCACAATGTACTAAATTTGAAAAGAATATGGATACTCACTCAATTAAAGAGAAAAACAAATCCGAAAATACTTAATCATGGTCACATTTAGGAGTTTGGAATGATTAGAGAGATTAGATATTCGACCAAAAATCCTCGGAGAAATGCATTTTCTTAAATTTTGCAAGTGTAATCGGAGAAAAACGAGTACGAAAATCGCAATTTGCACCTTTAATTCGGTTCAAATCAAAGCTCGAAATTGCATACGTGCATTCACACACATAATAGTCTTCCTCAAAACACGATAACGTGTTTATTTCCACACATTAACTAGTGATTAGTTAATGAGTGACTAAGCGATCGCCATGTCGCCACGCGCATCTCACAAACAAAACCAGCTGCATTGAGGTGCCTACATCATTAAAATACTACTGCGTGACGAATATTTTATAGTACAATTGCACAAGTTATTGGCGAACATTTCGACGTCACTAGTTGTTCACAGGATAATCACATGATCGTTGTAAATAAGGAATACACATGCGTGTTTTTCTTAAAATTAGCTTGCTTTGGCATATTGGCATGCAAGTTACTAGCATACCTACAAGAAGGCCAAGTCCACGCACGATCAAAAAACCCTCCATTTTAGGAGAGATTACTTTAGAGGTGTTTTTGATAAATGAGCCTATTCAGTTTCACATAGGCCTAAATAGGAACTTAAAAAATGTCAGACGCTAGCGTACGGTTCGAATTGAGTGCACTGGTAGAACCGGCAAGAAACTCCAAAAATAGCAAAAAAACATAACTTAAGATACCAGGACTTCCTTCTTAGAGACAGAAACAGAATGTCAGAAGAAGCAGTCCTGAAGATTTTGTCAATAAGTGCATGAATCGGGTCAGGACATCAACCCCGCCTAACGCCTATTGTCATAGTTCCTTAATCAGAGCCACACTTGCAGATTTGACGACGTTTACAGTGCGAAACTAACCCCTGTCTTCTAAATCATTCTCTCTACTCGACTCAGTCTCCTTCAATCACATAGACAGGCTTAAGCTTGTTATTTTTCCGTTCTCATGGCGTCTGGAAGAAGTTTCCCTCAAAAGGGCAGAATATACCTAGACCCAGTTTCTGGAACGCATTTCTCTGGCGGTTTTCGGTTGTGTTATGTATTTATAACTTCAATTGAATTTTACTAGGTTTAGTTCAAAATCTCTGCAAACAACAATTAAATGAAAAATTATTGGCAGTATGGGGATAAATAAAAACAACGAAAAATTAGCATTTACAACAAAAATAATTTGTTTATTTTACGTAACGGAAATCGAATTAGATACCCATACCTATAAGGTTTTAACACCAAATGTTTTTCTATGAGCTATGCTTTTTTACCAGCACTAAATAAAAACAAAACTAATAATTCATCAGGTTTCTGTATTTATTTTTCATTAAAATACGCCGTAATCATTTCCTAGCATAAACAACAATTTTAGTGATCTCATCATTCTCATCACGCCAGTGACGAAGCAAAAAGATCATTTGGTTGATTATCAAATAAATCGTACTTCATTGCTAAAATAACACAAACCACACACACACCTCCACACCACATACATATATGTGGTGTGGAGCATAAAAAAAATTACACTTTTCAGTACCAAGTGTAGAAAACAAGGTAGAAGTATCCATCACCCGATAGTTACAGCGTGACTATTAAAATGAACTACTTTTCCTAGATTCTAAATTAATTTCATTATTTCTCCATTCTTCTTATCTTGAAATAAAATTTCAGAAATAATATTCCATAAGCAAATCCAGTTGTATATAAGCCTAATTATCATACTTAAGCTATATGTTCGTGCAAATAAAGAAATCAGTCCTTTCATCATAATTGGACAGGCTTCCTTTGAGTATTTTTCGCTATTCCTGATAGTTTAGAATTTGGTTTACTTGGAAAATTCGCCCTGAATGTTTTTCTTTCTGCCCTGTATACTGTTTATAATTTTAAATGTGAGGTTTTTGAGTCTCTTTATTTATTAAGTATTTAATTCGGGTGAAATTATTATAGTTATTATACGTTTATTCATTGACTTTAGAAACGTAGGTATTCTTTTACATTTTTAAACATTTCTTTTAAAATATCATCGTCAAATAGTTTTTATTGTAAAACATACCGTTATTATTTTTAATAGGACCGACCGATAATAATCAGGTCAATACTCTTATTTAATGTTAATAGGTAGGTACGTATTCAAGAATGTAAAATTTTCAAAATAACTCTGAATAGGTACAATTCTGTATTTTTCCGTACGATTTTCCTCCCACGATTGTCACTGTTTACAGAAAGAACCAATTAAATAACGCGACGAAATTTTAAATAAAGAACGTGGAACAAGGACAATCAAGATGGCTGACTTATTTTTTTTAAATCGTCTCGTGGGAAAGATACAGTGGGTCCTTGCCGCAAGATGCACAGATTGATTGTGATGGGCAGCTATAATATGCAATAGTAATAAATTGCATGCGACAATTGGCGTCAATAGCCACCTTCCGTTTCGAATCCAAGGCGCGAATTGTTACGAAAATTGCTGTGACTTTTATATAACACGTAGGTAGGTATGGTATCTTTATTATTTATCCTTTACTGACCTCTGCGTATTCAGGACGAGCTAGTTGTTGAACGTTTGACGTTACACAATGTACAGATATGTAGAATATCATTGGGTATGTGTGAGTGATTTGTCATCTCCCGAAGAAATTACAAGTAACTATGTTTACACTAGTAGTAGCGAAGTCTAACAACCACTGTATAAACCAATATTTATTTGAAAATAAGTTATTCTGTTTTCATGTTTGTAAGAGGTAAGTTCTAATCTAATTACGAAAATTCTTACAGTGAGAACCGGATACTCCGGATAGTGGGGATATTTCGGATATCACTGTCAAAAAGTAAATCAAACGGATATAAGTAATAAAACAACATTTTTTATTTACATAAACTCTCAATTATGCAATATTAATATAATCTTATCACTTAACTTAACAATATTTGTAATAAGTAAGTACCACATTGTGGTCTTTTGGTAAATATTTAAGTTTGAAAGAAATAATTAACTGAAAAAGAACAATGAAAACATACTAACTAGTCATTTCAGTTTGAATTAATTTATTTTGACAAACTCACACTCAGTTAAGTCTTGTAACGATTAATAATTAACTAAAATCTTATAAGTAAAACATATTTTAAATAAAAACAACATAGTTTAAAGGTATCTTTTTAGTTTAAAGGTTTCTTATAAAAATCCTCAAAATATTTATAAAAATACTCAAATCAAGGAAAACATTAAAAATATTTAACCAGTCATTTCAGTCTGATTAAATTACGAGATCTAAGAAACTAAATGACACTCAACATTTTTTTTAATTTTTGGTAA
Source organism: Mamestra brassicae (assembly GCA_905163435.1). Lineage (NCBI taxonomy): Eukaryota > Metazoa > Arthropoda > Insecta > Lepidoptera > Noctuidae > Mamestra > Mamestra brassicae. The sequence goes on from LR990987.1 coordinate 5,134,815, forward strand.
CTTCTCAGTTAAGTAACGATTAGTGACTAATTATTATTTAATTAAAAGAAAAGGTCCAACAACGTTATATTCTAGTATATTGTTCATTACAATTTAAGAAACAAATTTATTCAAATATTTTACTTATCCCAATTATTCGAGTAGGTAATCCGGATAAGTAGTATACACGATATACGGATTTCAAATTTGACGGATAATTCAGAGTCGAATGTTATGCGTTTTGAAGGGAAACCAGAGATAGAGTCGAATGTTATATTGATGGCATATGTGTCAACAATATTAGCAATACAGCTGTCATGTGGGTACATTTTACGCAGAAATCGTACAGTGCCCATTAATTAATAATGCTTTCAGGGTGTTGATGGGGCTGCCTCGCTTCTGTAGCGCATCAGGGATGTTTGCGGAAATAGGTAAGTATTGATTGCTTTATGCATTAATACGTAAAAGATCATGTGCGTCCTTGGTGCGCAGGGTGCGAGCCAGTTCCAACAGCATTCCGGGCATGATTGCTGACAGGGTGGACTGCCGTATTGTAAATCGTTGCTCCAGTATCACAGCTGGAATGCTGAAGCAATGATTATTTTGTTGTGTGTGTTTATGTAATTGTTGTTGTAATTGTATCATTAACATAATTATAAGTTTTTTTTATTGTTGTGTGAGTAATTGTTGCTCTCAATAAGGAATTTATTATTATTATTTTTGTTATGCTTTGTTTTCCTCGGCGAGCCGGGAAGTATTGATGGCACGGGCTTAAGCCAAGTGTTGATCAATTAGGATAAGAGTCGATGCAGTAGACTGTATGATAGATGGGGGTGTATCAGGAACTTTCTTTATAACCTGCACGTGTTCAAACGAATCAGACAGTGGTGTTGGTAAGTGCTTGAAGGTAGGTGTAAAGAATTAAGGGTTTGTTGAAGTTGTTTGGGTATGACTCCAGTAATTGTAGATAACACTATAGGGACTATTGTAACTTTTTGTATATGCCAAAGTCGGGTTACTCCGTCTTTTAGTTCGATATATTTGGATAGTTTTTCTGCGATTGTTGTCTGTAAGTTATGTGTATTTGGTACAGCTATGTCTATTAGATATCCTGTTTTATTTATAATTGTGATATCCAGTCTATTGAAATGAAATGTGCGGTCGGTGAGAACGGCACGATCAAAAATATAATTTCGTGGTCGCGTTTTCCAACACCGTTTTGGGGTAGTATTGAGTCTATAAGTTTGAATTGATGAGCTACGTTTTGGTGAATGATGTTAGCTACTTGATCGTGTCTATGTTTATAGTCTGTCTGGGCTATTGACTTACACGCGCCTGTAATATGTTAGATCGTTTCTGGAGAACTATTGCATTTTCTGCAAGTGTCAGTGGTTAAATTCTATTCTAGAATGTATCTACCGTGATTGTGTGTACCCTAGGTACTATTAGTGTCCTGTTCATTTAATGGTTCTATTTGTTCTCCTGTCTCTAAGGTGTATTGGTGTTTATAGTTCTGTCCTGCTCTAACTGAATTCATTTTGCATTTATCTATACCGAATTCCATTTTTATATCGTTTGTGAAATATTCTGTCAGGTTAGCTAATTCGTTGAGTTGACTCTCGGATTTTCCATATAACTTAATATCATCCATATACAGTAGGTGATTTTGTACCAGTAGCTATGAATTTGATCTGAACCGGGTGCTTTCCAGTTATGTAGCGTAGAAAGTACTTTATGGAATATTTGTTGGGTAATGTATTCGAATGTCATTGCTTGAATGTTCTCTTTGTTGTGTTATAGTTCTGTTTGTATCCAATCAGCCTGATCATTGTGTTCTATTGGTTGTTCCCATATACTTGCCCAGAAGTGTTTTAATAAGTTTGTTTCCAGGGTGACATAATTCCGATCATTTATGTGGTTTTCCTGGACATTCGTTGTTGCCTGACTAGTATTGCGATATAATAGTTTTTCGTTATGACTGAATAGAGTGTTTTGTTGTTTTCTTTGGGTGCATGCCTTCTATCTTTGTAGTCGACCTGTTACGACTGAAAGTTTTTGTTTCAGTGTGGCTAATGTGTGTGTTGCTTGTGTATTTGGTTAATCGTGTATTGTATGGATTTTGTATTGTTCTATGATACTATTGATATATATTTTATTGATATTGATACATGTTTTATTACTTTTTTACTTCTGTTGCCGTTGATAAACTGTGTCATTCTACCTATTTTTATCGTAGATTATTTAATTTTTGCTCTAGTCGCCTTTTGTCCATGCTGCACTGTATATAACCGTCTGAATTGTATCAAAGTCAGTGTCTTTATTGACGTTTTCAGGTAAAATTATTTTGTTAAGGTAATTAATTATTCTTGCGAGTTTTTTGGATGGTTTTTGTTTTGGGATATAAATTCTATTTATAGGACTAGTTTCTACATAAAATTGGAAGGCTTGTTGGAAGGTGTCGTCTGTTAATGGGACTCATGATTGTAGATTAGAGAGAAGCTCCTCTGTAATGTTTGTTTCAGTTTTATTGTAGTTATTTGAAATCTATAGTCGTTTCACTAGTGTAGTTGCTTGAATTTAGGTTTTTTGTTCTAATTCTGCAGCTATTTCTGACCTTTATGAATTAAATTTATCAGTTTTAATGTATTTATCTACACTAATATTATGTAGAGGAAAAATTTGTATTTTTGTGTGTTTGTCTGTGTATGTTTGTAATGAATAAACTCAAAAACTACTGTGCCGATATCAAAAATTCTTTCACCATTGTAAAGCTACATTATCAGCGAGTAACATAGGCTATATTTTACCCGTATTCCCACGGGAATGGGAACTACGCGGGTGAAACCGCGTGATGTCCGCTTAATTTGCTCTTCTTTGGTCAGCTATCCATTGTTCACACATTTGTAATTTATATGTGAGTACCATTTACCCAAATTTCTTTAGAAAATGAATAAGTTTACCTGAGCTGGTAATACTTTGTTCTTATAAGTAGCACACTCTGGGTGCATCGTCCTCACATAATATTAAATTAATTTTTGTATACCTAATTTTGAAAATCATTATTTGAAAAGAGTAACTATGAAGTTTCTTGTCCGTTCTTCTCCATAAGACCATTCCGAATGGACAGTAGTCACTTTATTAATGTAATATTATTATTTTACTGAACTGTAAATGATGACGTTCAAAAGTGCCGTTTAATGGCCTAATTGAAATAAACCTTTTGACTTTGACTTAGGTGAGCGAGTGAGGGGAAACTGTTGATAAAATTATCGTAAAAGGGTTTACGATATGCAGTTTCATTTCTGCCTAGACAGATCTAAGCAGATCTAGACTCGAAAATAGAACCGCATAATAGCTTCGTTCTGTTCATTGTTCCATCTCAATCTTGTGTTTGTACTTTGTTGTGTTATTGGCGTTTCAGAGGTTGTGGGATGGATTTGTGTAGTTTGTGTCGGTGTTAGTAATTGTTGTGTTTGATTAATGAACGTTTCTAGATATTGATGGTTATTTAGAAATTGATTAAGCTCTTCCTTGATTTCATTGTGTATCTCGTCTATTGTTTTTTGTGGTAGTAGTTTGCTACGTGTTATAGCACTGCGTTGGTCTCCTACTCTTTGCTGACTAATCTGCATATTCGGGTATTTTTCTATAAATTTCAAGTGCAACGGTTCAAGATAAGTCCTTCTGTCGGTATCTAATACAGTTAATTGGAGGTAAGTGCACAGTATAAACGTATTCATTTCAGGCGTCCATCGCCTACGCGTACTTTTAACGCTTGTAGTGGGTGCAAGGTCAGTATCAAGGTGGACATCTTGCACAACACTATCAAGCGTGCTGTTGGTGAACGATCTTGTGGTTCGTCTTGTCATGTAAGGGGGGCGAGTCGAAGGTATGGATGAAAATAAAGGAATCGGCTGCAGCTTCTACGTTATGAACCCGCCTGTTCAGTTCACAGCGACCGGCTGTAACAGATTTTTTGGTGAGGGTCCGCCTGCTCATCGCCTCCCCGCCTATGGTTCGCAAGCTATTGGCATCCAGCATCGGCTCCAGATGGGCCCCGGCGAACCGACCGTAAATTATATTTTCTCCTATAATTCATCTCCCTAAAAGGTAACCTGCCTTGTTAGGCGCGTAAGTTTTTTGTACATTGTACAGTACGCGTGTCCGCCCCCCACGGGGCTTGGTGTTCAGCTCAGACGTAAGGCAGGGATTTAGGGGCTTATTATTATTATATATATATTATAGCATAGCATGCCCTAGGTACAACATCACTGAGTGTCTTAGGGTAGGTACTTTTATCTCGTAAGTAAATAATGCACGGTTTCCGCGGGATAGGTCACGCTCGGGGCGTAACCTCGGGATAAAGTTAGATCAGTTATCAGAACGAGAAGATATAGGTACCTAGTTACCTTTTTTTGGATGGGTAATCGTCAAATGACTTCTCCCGCTCTAGGCGGAGCGGGAGGGAGTATCAGACTCTTTCTGAAAACCCAGCCCTGTTTTCATGCCCTTTGCGTGCCAGGGCCGCAGTAACCCTTTCGAACAATTCGATTTAAGATAAAAAAAAAACCGGTAAGTGCGTGTCGGACCACGCACAGTGTAGGATTCCGTAGTTAGCCGTCTCTTAAACCATGCCAGGAAAATAATAAAAAGAACTTAACTATTATTACATTATGAAGTCATTTTCTATGGAATCACTAGGATTTATTTACGTTCCATTTTATAAGTTGATCGACTATTACTCGTTAAACCTAGGTAGTGGTGATAGTTTTCCTTTTAAATTCGTTCTACTACTATGATTTTTTCACGTCTCCATAAACAAACGTTTAGCTGGCAGAGGGGCGGGGACACTTGACTCTGACAAGGATTAGCAGTTTAAAGCTTAATATTTCGCAAATGGATCCTTAGATAGAAAAACAGTTTTAGTTAACCCTGGATATTTTTAATAAACGACCTATCCAACGACACCCACACCAAAAGTAAACGATTAAAAAAAAATCATCGCCACTTTACATGTAGGGGAGCCACCCTAAAAAAATGTATTTCAAGATTTTATTTTACCACTTTGTCGGCGTGATTAATATTTATGTCCATACCAAATTTCAACTTTCTAGTACTAAGCGTCTTTGAGCTAAACCATGGACGGACAGACAGACGAAATGGCGAAACTATAAGGGTCCCTGTTGACTAACCCTAAAAACTTTGCAATGATTGATATAGTTTTCTAGGAAGCGACTTTTATGTTAAGGTAAGTTACCCATCCATATCGAAGATTTACATGAAAACCATTACTCTCCTCCGGAGAACGATGAAAGTAATCAATAAAAAACACGTTTTCAAATAATACCAGTTCCGTAATTCTGTTCTGCAAGCTAATAAATAGTATTGTCGACTAACACCCCCTTTCTGGAACTACCTATCAGAAAAATATGTTGCAAACTGTGATCGATCATTATATCGATGCCAATCGCATCACTTGCGTTTTTGTCACACGATAATACTATCACCGAATTATTACAAACACCGTAAGTTTATAATAAATCGTGTAAGATTGTAAGCTCTTTCTTCCCGATTAGGCATAAATATATTGTAAACTATCGAATTTCGATGGGATTTATTATATTCGAAATTATCTGTTCACAATAATGATATGTTAGAGAGTTTATTTTCTTATCAAGAATCATGGGCGCGGGAAGGGGTGCACTGGCACCCCTTCCCTCCGGCTTTCAATTCCCTTCCTCCCCTTCCGGCTTTCAATTAATCATGCGTACCATGGAGAATAAAAAAATATTAGAAAAGCGGAATGTAGTAAAAGAGAATTTAGCAAATCTGAGGCGAGTTAAGTAGGTACTTCGAGCTCTCTTCGGTCTGCCTTGCATCTGTCTTCTTTAGTTCTCCCCCAGTCCTGCCGGCGACCATGTCAATATTAATTACAATCTTACCGTGTTTGCTAAACCCTGCGACAATACTTTTGTTAAGAAACTAGGTGAACTAAAATCACGCAATTGAAACGAGTAAATAGGTACCGTCTATTTACGTAGCGTCAGTTCTAATGTAAGAATTACATATCATTAATGAATAGTTAAGATTGTAGCAGAGAATAGATAGATGTGTACTCTGTATGATACTCGGTCGGTACCTACTCCGTAGTTCTAATAAATTATTATCAGCTTGATCCTTTATAATTATGTCAAGGGCAAATTATTCCATCCAATTTTTACTACACCGATTCTATTGCGAAAACGAAATAAGTACTTATAAGAAAATGTTTTAGTTGAAACAGGTTTGGGTTTCTACGAACTTTAGGTTCACTTTTGTTTTAGTACAAATGTTTTTTTAATTTTAATTCACTATCATTCATTTTTTATTTTTCAAATAAAAAACGTTTTTATATAATCGCACTTCATTTCAGTTTCAGCAATAACCAACATTTAAATGTTATATACCTATACTTTAATTAAATAATTATTAATCATAAATAAGTAGTGCAACCGCATCAAAAACACGACGACGGATTTTAAGATTTTTTTGTTGATGAGAAGAATAATTAATTAAGTGGACAAAGAAGCAGAAACAAAAAGCGACTTTGTTTACTTAGATTTAGTTAGAAGATAAAATAAATCAATATTAGTGGTTTTCACAACAATTTGAGTCTCGACTCGACTGAAAACCTCTCGGTTTGGAATCTCCACGATAGTTTTATTGGGTATCGAAGACCGATTGACCGATTCACTGATGAGCTGCTCTGTACAGGCCTCTGTCTTCGGCTCTTCTCAGGGTCTCAGTGAATAGTGTTATCGCCTTGATCTAATCCGACTAACGAGTAGGTGAACGCTGTCTGGCTTTTTCCGACTAAAACCAGTGTTTAAAGCAAGGCTCGGATACCAGTTAAATTTTCAAACCGTTACTATACGCTAATACTTGACGCTAAACCTTTTCATTTGGGTTTCGTTCGAATAAACCGGTATTTGGAGGAATCTTTACATAAAGGTTTTTTCTGATTAAACGGTTTAGAGCAATAAATACCGGTATTGTACATTTACGGAAAACCATGTTAGTAATCTAATTCTACACATTGAAATCGAGTGGGGAAACAAGAGGGGTCTAAGGGAAATTATCGTTCGTCGTCCTCATCCCAATCGGCTCCGTTATCGTAATCATGCTCTTATTTTGATGCATTTTTGTCAGGCTCACACCCGACACCCCGGACCGGATTGTAATCCCTAAATCAGAGTTAATCCTTATTTTGAGATGGGCTGATGAGGCCCGGTAGTCGGTTTGCTTGAACCATCTCTATCAAATACCGCCAAGTCGTGCAAAAAAGCGGCACGGCCGTAATATCCTTTTTTCGAAACAGTTCAGGCCATTTTCGACCCTCCCATATTCATTATTTTAATGTTTAAGACGCCATTGTGTGTGTATTGTGTATACTATATGTATACACAATGGCGTCTTGTGTGCACTGTTCTTAGTACCAGCCTACTGTTCTTGTTTTTAAATTTGATTAATATTAAAATAAAAAAACTAGCCAAGGGCGAGTCGGACTCGCGTGCAAAGGGTTCTGAACGAATCTCATTTATATAAAATGTTATTCTAACAATATAGACCTCTTCTAGGTTTTCCTGTATTCTTTAGGTAAAGAACCTGCGTTTTTTTAACTTGAGGCTTAGTAGTTTCGGAAATAAAGGGGTTGGTAATTATTCTTCTAATTTCTTGAATAACTTCATGATTTTCATTTGATATGCCACACGGTACATTTTTTTTTCTTATAGTTTCTCCCCCAAATGTGACACCCCTAATCATAATTTTATTTTTTTACGCAACCCGTCTATGTTCGAGTCACAGAACTTCATGTGTGTACCGTAGATGTGGAGAAAATTGGCTGTGACAGAAGAACAGACAGACACCCGAGTGATCCTTGGGTTCCGTTTTTTACGGATGTTCGGAACCCTAAAAATATAAAAGTAAAGTTAACAGAAAGCCAACCTGTGACTTCTCATCGGTATCTTTTGACATCAAATCGCCGCCTAGTCAACGACCATAAAAGTGCCCGGATAGTCAGCTTTCCCGACTCGTTAGTCCATCTACGGCCGATCTCAATCTACCTTTGACCAACTGTCAAATTAGCTACTAACAGTAGCTGAAACGTCATGTTTGCCTTATAAAAATGACGTTTCAACTGAAGTTGGTAGCTAATTTGACAGTTAGTTAAAGGTAGATAGAGAGACCTTATTGAAACCGGCGGCTAGAGATGGACTAACGAGTCTCGAGTAACGATCTAACTATATGATGACGTAAATATTAGAAACAGAATGCTTAAGCCAATTAAACTATTTTAAACTTAGAGAGATGGATGTTATCATGTCAGGCGCATTTGCGTTCGAAAAACTGAGGGTTGCACAGTGTCTTGAACAGATCAAATGTTGTGGACGATTTTGTAGCCTAACAACAGAGAGTAAGTATATCTAACAAGTTATGGACAATTATGGCAGTAGGTAGTTATAATTTAAATTTCAATGCATTTTAAGTTACTTAATACAACGAAAGTATGAAGCGAGGGGGGAGTGATTAATTGATTATACATAGATTCAGACTATTTCCCGCCAATTTTTGTAAATAGGTATTTTTTCTAACAAGGTAGGTAGGTAGGTAAAATTTTTGATAATAAGTTAGTGTCTCGGGTAGGTGCATAAACAAGGGTGTTGATATTTTAATTCCTTGAATTTATATTTACAAAACAATTTTTTAAACAGAATAACAAGACAAAAGAAATATGGAAGTACCTAGATCTAGGTAAGTAAGTACATCAATTATGTAATAAGAAGTGCAAAATAACTGAGCGCAAAATTATACCTACACGAAAATATATACCTACACATACAATCTTTTGTTTTGTTTTGAAGAACCGCGTTCCTTTGTTTCCTCAACAAAAGAAATTATGCGTTTTTCCTGTAGGTGATTGTCAACACTATGACTTAGCAACACAGCACAGATGTAGGACTCACCTTTACTAAACACAAGACAAAAAGATTGGCCTATTTAACCGTTTATTCATGTGATATTTCGCACTCTGTGCTGTTTTAATATTACATTTGTAAAGCAACAAGCGCCCACATCAATACTAAAGTCCACTTCGAAATTCTATGGCTCTAAAAATAGTGAGTGAGCGAGAGGGGGCCTGATAACGACAACCGGGTGTTTTGAATATAATAGTAAACAAGGGCAGGACAATGAACGCGATCACACCGCAGTCAAGTGACCGCACTAAACATCGCGAAATTATATAAACACATCACTATGACCTTCCCCTACACTGAAGGTCACAAAGAAAAAATAAAAAAACCCAATGAGGGCAAGTTAGCACACTAAAAATACATTTTGAACAATTTTTGGAACATAGCTAAGAATCCGCGCGAGCAATTACATAAATAAGGCGTTTTATTATAATTTACGTCAACATTTTAATTCGTAAATTAACAATGAAACTAAGCATTCAAATTCATGCGAGTAGGTTCCTTACCTGATACGATGATCAATGAACACTTTTAATTTGTTTCAGCAGTCGCTACCTGTGCTTAATTTTTAAAATTCACGTTTTTATTTACAAGGACAAAAAGACAGAGACATGACGTCACTGACGTTTTTACATAACGTTCCGTTTCTTTAAAAAAAATGCAATCTTGATTCTTGATCCCTACGCATGCCTAATGCTTTGTTGTTGTCACTGTTACAACTAGTTACCAAGAACGGGAATTTGCGTAGAATGAAACGTTTTGAGGTTTTTTTGCGCTTGCAACATTAGGCAGGGATACTTCGAAAACCATTCTCGACATTATCTTTCCGAGTTTTGCTGACGATAGAACTCTATGCGAAAACAAAATATTTTTTTGACTGCGAATAGTGTCCTATTCATAATTTTAACTCAAACAAATAGCTATTGGTATCTTATTCACCATCACTAAAACTCAATAAAAGTGTAACACTAGTTAGTTTCTTATCTTATACACGTCTTACATGTTAAAACAATCTAAATTCTTTTCACATCATCACTAAAAATATTATGTTATGTCACTCTAAACTCGAAACTTCAAAGGTGTTTTTCATGTTCATTCGTGGTTCACCCAGAATTAAAAAAAAAATCTCGCTTTTTTTCATCTGGCAACTCAGATCGGCGTGGGTTTCGATGATTATTTGTTAGCGTGGGTAGATTGTTTTAATTATTTACACGGAATTATATCAAAAAGTGCACTAATACCGACGTAACAAAAAACATAAACCGGAGTATGGGTAAGTTAATTATTAACTATCATTAATTTGTACCTGGCGATGTGTCTTTTGTTATTGATTGATGTCATCCTCGGGGTGGTCTATCGGTGTGAAGCTTTATTTTTTTACGCCTTTGACTATTTGTGCGGGCGCAAACGTGTTTGGTCAAAATAGTGAGAAATGGAGTGCTTATAAGCAAAGCGATGGTTAGTAAAATTTAATGAATATTTGAAGTTTAACGTATTTATTGTGCAAATTGACGTTTTGCGCTAAGATGATTGTTATTGTACGAGACCAATGCAGTTCGAATAATTCGGTTTGCACTTGTTAAGGGCTATGCACCGTGAGATGATCGATAAAGATTTGCCTTGACTTTAGTAACCACCCATGCATAAACTTAATTGGAAGAAAGCAAGCAATCTAAATAACTTTGCTTTCAGTCGGTACATACAGTCAGTTCACGAAAATGTTGTCTTTGACATTTGGATATTCATGAACAAAACAAGAACCACTATTTAAAACAAATGCATATCTTGATTGATTAGTAAGGTACTATAAGCTCCTGAAATGGCATTGATTCTGTGTGCCAGGGAATTTGAATTTTGCAACTGTGAGGTTTTCTTTTCAATTAGTTAGCTTGAAGTCTGCTCATTAATGAATGTCTTTCCTTAAGTGGTACTACAAAGACCTTTAAGTGGTCTATGACAATGAAATTTTGGGGGTTTGTGAGAAGTAATCAAAAAACACAAAGTATCCCATTTATGCAGACTGTCATCAGATAGTTGAACCAACTAAAACAAATTGTATTATAACCCAAAGCCGGGAGGAATGAAAGGAAAAAAGGGAGGTCTTTGCCCTGCAGTGGGACATAATTGGCCAAAATAATAAAAATAATAATAACACATTATTTTATTAAATAGTGTGGGTAATCAACTATGAGCAGAGTTTAAAGCCATAGCTTTTTGATACTGTGTTGTAGTAGGCAGTGTTGAACTGCCCTTAGTGCGGCTAGAGTGGCCACTCTAGACACAGATCCAGAGGCAAAAGTGTATCTCTGTGGTTAAAAATGAAAGAATATTTCTTTTTTACATTGTATTGTCGAGCTGCTTGTTTGTTGCGACACCAGTTAACAATACATTTTTGAGCTAGCAGTACTCAATCTTCATCAATATGCACACACACATACACCCTATTTCAATTTAAGAAAGAAAATGTTTTGTCTAAGTCATAAAGAAGTTCCTGTTTTTGTATGAATGGACAAAAGACAACCTAACCTATCCATAGGTACCTCATAATATTATGCCCTTGGTTTGTGGTTGCCGTACAAACATACTAACGCATATAACTGGGTCCACATGAATGTATTAGTTATACTGTTTTGATAATGTTTACATCTCCAGTTTATACTATTCATAAGTGATAATTTAACCAGCATCAAAAATACAAGTAAAAGCAAAAAAAACAGTAAATAGTGCCAAGGGTTCTTGTGGACAAATAGGATTGAAGCTTATATGTGTAGTCAGAATTTACCTTATTATTTAATTACTAATCATTTAACAATATTCCATAACTTCACTTACATAAAAATCACCGGTTAAACTTTAAAAGTGAATTAATGGTTTTATGTAGCTTAAGCACCTAATATACCTCTGAATTGGCTGTTGGTCCAAACTAGAAGTTTAGGTGTATGTTAAAGTATATACTGACACTAGTCTATCCCATACATTTTGTTACTGAGTAAATAAATAAGGTCTGGGACTCTGGGATCTTAGTCTAAAGTTCTTAACTTAATCTTTTTATTTTATAAAACCGGGATACACATGGTGGGTGTTGCAACTATCTGGGTCCTTTATAGCTTGTTCTATTTGTTTTTTTTAATATGCACTAGATTATGACCAGAGATTGGAATAGGTAGACTACGTAAACCAAATGTTTGTGGAAGTAAGTAACATAAAGCTGATAATACCTCCTGTAAAATCCCAGAATCATAAACTTGACAATTGTAGCCCAGGATTTAAGATAATCTGCAAAACGGCTGGACTGATTTTGACGGGATTTTCACTGACAGATAGCTGATGTAACTTATGCTACCTTTATTTAAGAAAAATAAAAAAAATTCTCTTCCACTCCCAGAAATTAAAACCTATAGAATTGTGAACAAAGGTATTAATAAGTATGATAGGCATAACAAGACCTAGGTCATCCAATATTATAAAAGAACACTACTAAGAACACTGTTGAGGTTGATGATGATTAAAATAAATATATTTTCATCTTATTTCACATATATAATGCAATTGTTGCATTGTTTATGATTATAATACTTAGATAAATGATAATGTCAAATCATTGCATTGAAAATTTTAAAGTGATTCATTAAAAATCAGACAAGTGCGAGTTGGTATCACGGATCAAAATTCTTAAATGTAACCCAACTTGAAAAATATTTATTTTCAAATTATTAAAGAAATATACTTTGGAACACTTTCAACAAACCTTTTCATTTTGTGTTATCTATCACACAGCAAAGTTTGAGAAACTTGTTTTTAATTATGTCCCCCCCAAAAGTAACCCCATACTCAAAATGTATTAACTTACGTAACGCGTCTGAGTTTTGGTCATAGAAGTTCATATGTGTTATTTCAACTGAATTGGTTCAGCAGATTCGGTCAAAATTGGTTGTGACAGCAGACGGGCATACAAGTGATCCTATCAGGGTTCTGTTTTTATAAAGATTTGACGAATCTTTTTGTTTTTTTGAGGCAGTTATTAGACATTTTCAAGATAATACTGTTAATGAGGTCCCAGGGAAGTCACATGTGCTGAAGGAATATGGAACACGGGTTTTTCGCGATTTTGTGCTGGAAAACATATTATTATGCCACCTTAAAAATGACGCCAGGCCGCAGCAGCACTATTCTCAATCACCGTGTGCTCGTAGCTTGGTGGGAATACTGGATATTAATTAACGGCCGGTCTCAATAACATATACCTACCTTTAACTAACTGTCAACATGTGTAACATGACGTTTCAGCTAGTCTTGGTAGCTAATTTGACAGTTGGTTAAAGGTAGATACGTTATTGAAACCGGCCTTAAGTCAATTGTTATTTTTACGAACATTCAGTCACTAGTATAAGTTTTGGTAATTTTGACTCCACTAAAAAGAAGTAAGTTGTATCGCGAAAAAGTATACTTAGTGAAACAAAAACGTCAGTGACGCATACCACGTGATCTTCAAAACACGGAGTATTGTCAACACTTTTAATGCAAGTACAAAACCGTGTCACTCGCAAAGCGAGTGCACTATTTCTTACGTCGTTTACTATGACGTAGTGGTCACGACAAGTGACGTATATAATTGAATGGCGGCGGAACCGCTTTAATATTGTGCACTCAACGGACTCTCGGTGCTACGAAATCAATTAAAACTGCCGTATTTACCGCCACGGTTACTTCGTGATCTGTGAGCAGAATAAAAGTTTTATACTAAACTAGCTTTTGCCCGCAAAATTGACCGTGAGTAAAGTATTTTCATGGTTTTTATTTTTTGCACGGAACCCTCGTCCTTTTTCTAAAATTAGTCACTTCTTATAAAATCAGTTATCTGCTAGTAAAAGTCCCTCCAAAATCGGTCCAGCCGCTTCTGAGAACCCTCGTGAAAGGTATTATAAGTACATTCCAAAGTTTTAGGAAACTGAAAATGTAATAATTAGAGATCGGATAATCGGATGCATATTCAGGCTAAAGTTAATTTTTGGCTAACATATGATGGAGGCGGCATCTGATAAAAAAAAAAAAAACCTTTTGAACGCCAGAGCATAAACGCATCAGCGTACCCCCGACGCTTAGTCACAAATTTGCCGTGTGTTTTGTCACATATTTGTTGACGGACGTTTGGCGTACATGGCACGCGCTTGCTTGTGACAATGGCGTATATTACGGGATTGTATACCTAATAGTAAATAAAAAAAATATATACATTCATTGAAAACCGCCATTTTAAGTCAGTTCCTGCAACTTGAGGCATGTTTTAATACTTTTTTCTTTTATATAAAAAATAGGGAAAGCAACCATATAGCGTTATAACAAGGCGACTGACATTTTTGTCCAATCGGGTTTAATAACTTTAAATTTTATCCTGGAATTGTGGGATTTTTTCCACAAAAAAGTTCTTTCCATAATAGCCAACATCGTAATTTTAGGTCAATATGCATCCGAATATCCGATCTCTTGTACTAAGTAATTTTGTTGAAAATGTTCGTACTGTAAAAAATTATGAACAGTTTAATTGGAGTTGCGAAGATATTTTGATAATTACACAGAATCATATTATTACAGGTAGGAATTGAAACTTTCACAGAACGTTATTTAGGTTGCAGATAAATGTGCAATAACTGTTGTTGACCCACATACATTTGTTGACTTTCTTAATATCAGAAACAGACATAAAGACTAAGCTCTGCTGAATCGACTTCTATCGTGATCCTTTACATTCTTTAGTAATGAAAAAGGTACATAATTCATTGTTCGGGTATCTACGAAGGGTTATTAGGGAAAGGTCAATGATTTTATTGCAAGTTTATCTGGCGCCTACCAGTCTTTATACTCAAATTTTAGTCGGAGAGCTCGGACCGCAAAGCAGCTTACCTAAATTAATCTTGTTCTTTAAAAAGTCCACTCATACTTACCAACTTCAAAGGTTGTTACAACTGTATAAACAAGTTCATCAATTTTAATGAACGTTCAGTGTGTAATTGTAATGGCGATTACATTTATTACTTACCCAAATTACTCTAGAGATAGATTTAGTCTTTTATTTTTTATAAGCCAAACAAGCTATTAGTATGTCTTATAGCTTGCTAGGTACCTTTTAGAATCCCTCCGATTACTGTATTGAGGATTTTACAGAACTAGCCAAACTTTGACGCTCAAGTTTGACAAGTTTTCATGCTAGAGGTTGACAAGTTTTCAACTTCGATTTCTCTATTCGACACCCAGAGGCTCTAGGACAAGTGCCATTCCATCAGAGAATGCGATTGTCGAAATGCCAAAATATAAGGGATTGATTACGTGACATTTCGACAGCGCTTGTCAGTTCCATACATCTTTGACGTTTTGAAAATCGCCTTCGCCACGTTACCGTTGACAGAATGTCACTTGTCTTGAGCCTCAGGGCTTAGTAACGTAACAAAAGTGCACCTAGTTCATTGTGGGTTAAATTTGAAAAGTTTTATATTTAGGTAAATTGTTTGACATCTTTAACCCTAGAGTGGGCGCGCTATTAGCATTTTGCCGCCCTCGGAAAAAAAATACAAATATATTCTGAACTATGCACGTGACATGGTCAACCATCCTAGTAGCTGCCTCGGCATCCCTCATCTTCCTGTATCGCAAATTGAAATACAACCAGTGCGCTAACGGCTGCAGAAATGAAGGTTTGTATTATACCTTCAAGTTGTATCTGGCGGCAAATTGACAATCGCGCGTCCCACAATCGTTAATACATTTTTGACCAAAATTACTGAATTTGACATGACAAGACTACAAATTATAAGATTTTGCAATAAAACATGGGTCTTAACTATTGTGACACAAATTTCTAGAATTTTATCAATAAAGAACCTTCAGGAGAAGAATGGGTATGCTCGGTACCTACGTCCTAAAAAAACAAATAAAAGGGCCAAGTAGGGTGTTCTGTATGCACAAAGTTACGGTGCAACGGACAGTGTATGGACTGTACATTATATGTGTCCGCTGAAGTATTTATAAGAGATAGTGGTTTTTTTTTATTATTTTTGTTTCGTTCGTTTTTTTTTAATAACAAAAAAAAACTAAAAAAAAACTGGCATAGCCCAAAATTATCACATCACACATTAAAATCACACAGTAATTAGATACAATAGAATTAAGAATAAGCAGGTTTATATTAAAATAATCCTTAAAATTGAGCAAAGATGATTGAAGACCCATTACTCTTATTATTTTTGAAATCATTTGACTAAAAATAGCTTTTTGTAAACAATATTTATTATTTCAATGGTTTATAAACATTTGTAAGTTCGTTCAACTACCTGAGCTTAAATAAATGCATTTTTATATGGGCGGCAAAATACGCCACTTACGTTACAAAGCAAGGCGCGCCCACTGTAGAGTTAATGTATAACTTTGTAAAATCATCTTTGTTCTTGAACTGTCGCTTGCAAGTTGCCAAGTTCCCAAGATTACAAAACGAATCAATGGTTAATTGACACGGTAAAAGCTCTATCATTTTGCAGGTCACCGACTGGTCATTACCATTATTACAGGCCAGAGAATATCCAGTTGTTTTTTCCCATATTCTTGTGTAGTTTCGCTTAACGTAATTACAATTTTATAGTGATTTTCCTACAAAGAAAGGAAGAACAAAATGTTCTTGGCAACAGTTCATGTGGATCATGAACTATGCACCAAGATAAATAAAATGATTGAATACAGAAACATGACTGAGTTCAAGTTCCAACCAAAATTAGTCGGTTACAACAAATATTTTTAATGAATCTTTTAATTTCAAACTAGGGATTTCCTAAAAGACAGAAGTTTCCTAAAAAAAGGGGAATTCTTCATGATAAAAAGTAGCTACGCAGCTTCAGATAGCTTTACATCACGGACAGATTTATGAAAATCATAGAATAGAAGTAGGCAATAGGATCCTCGTTTCGACAATGAATTGAAGGACAGTTTCAGGCTGTCATGATGGGGTTCGAAGGGGATTGCGCGCTGGCTATACCCCGCAAGGTTTTAAAAACCTAACACAAACAGGTTGCACTTGGTGACACTTGGTGTGAGGTTGTTAAACCATACAGACAACTATTTGTAGTTGAAATAGACAAACTTAGTTTAATCTAGACAAACTATTACAACTAATTTTTAAGGCGAGTGGTTTGTTGCTAAAACTTCCTCCGTGATAGGTAGTTTAGAATTTTGGAGGTTCAAAGATTTAAAAGTATGAATAAACCTAACTAACAATCAGATATTCGGATGCATTTTGTTAAGATGTTGTATACCTATTATGGAAAGCTCTTTTTTGTAGAAAAAATTCCGCGATTCCGGAATCAACAGATTCAAGTGTATAGATGTAATAAGTAAAACCAATTTGACAAATGACAGTTGCATTAGTTCATAAACGTGTCGTAGTAGGACTTGGAAAATATAAATCTGCCAGCGTGACAGCAACAGGCGAATAATGTATGCACAGCGAACGCGTTTTCCCTATGGTAGACAAAGGTTAAAGAAAATAGTCATCGTTTTCCATTTTGCACTTCTTTCTACATATTTATTACGAAACAAAATGTGTCAAAATGAATGTGTCAACAAATGGTTAAACGCACTTACATTGTTGTGATTGACTGAGTGACTACAACAGCCAATTACACCAGTTTACGGTCGCTGGCCACTTATGCTTAACTTTTTTCGCAACGAATTTTAAGATTTCAAATGTCTTTTTCTTCAAATCGTTTTGGGAGTCTAAACTTGTGAGTCAAGAAAGTGGAATGATGTATGTTTAAAGTATGAAGTTTAGACTTTAAACCTACATCTCTTTACTTAACACATGACATGCTTGGAGCGACACGAAGCTGCTACTTCGCCCGTGCGATTTGTAAATTACTCTTTTTTTTTGTTTTTGTTATTTTTATTTGTATTAAAACCGGTAATGTATAATCGCCCACCCACACCACCACCCACATCAGTACCGGCACGGGTACCGGAGTGTCCCTGTGTTTTCGAAACCGGGAATTCCTTTAATCAAGCCGACGAAAATAAGAATCCCCGCTAGAGATGCCACGAATAGTGATTTTGACACGAATACTGGATATCGGGCGACGCGCCGGATATTCGGCGGCCGAATATTCAGTGACATTTAGTACATTTCCCGGGTAAGAGGTTGCGACCTACATAATTGTACCATTGAAGTGTGTGCGAAACTATGCCGTGGACGTATTTGTTTCGTTTGCGAGTAGGTCGTATCACAACACGCATTATTTGTTGATTGTAACATCGAATTGTGTTACTTATAATGTGTTTATCTTAAAAAATGCTGATTTTTTGTTGATATATTTTTTTTTGTAATAAATACGCTTTTTTGTTTAATCATGATGTATTCGGTATTCGGCCGAATGGTTCGCAATATTCCGCCTACTGAATACCGAATAGTAAAAATAGTAGCCGAATGTTCGTGGCATCTCTAATCTCCGCTTTCCACGTAAGGAAATGATTTTCAAGATTTTATTTCACAACTTTGCTGGCGTAAATAATTATAATGTAAAAATATGCAGTTTTAGCAAGAAAAGTCTCAGTGTTAAACCACGGACAGACGGACGAACGGACTTAACAAACTTCAAACTACAATGTTGTTTTATTATTTCAGAACCCTAAAAAGAAATTATTCGAAATCGGTCACCGTGGTAAAGACAGACTCATCATCTGCCTAGCCTTTTCCCAACTACATATATTGGGACCGGCTTCCCATCTAACCTCTACAACCCAGTAACTGGGTAAAACGGTTCTTCTTGGATAGATTAGTCTAAACTAATATTGTAAAGAGGAAAGTATTTGTTTGTCACGATTTGGCTCAAAAACTACTCAATTGATTTTAATTTTTTTTCGCAATTAGAAAGCTACATTAATTTAAAACAGGCTATATTATATTTTCTAAATAATAGAGATCCTTACGAAAATTGTAATAATGTAACCCAAAGTAGCAAAATGTTCCTAATAAATTCATTATTTGGCGTGCGCTGAGAAAACTTGATATACATAAAAAAAATGTACTACATGATTAAAGAATTCATTATTATTACCCATAAAAAAGTCCGCGAGGGTATATGTCTAACTTTTATGGTTAAGTTACAATGACCACTTTTTGTTCAAACTATTCAATCAGAACGCGGATGGAATGGAAAAGTGGTGCTTTTGGTATCATAATATTAATCCTTATTCATTTAAATGGTTTGATAATTAAGGTTGATTGAACACGGCATTAATGATTTTGATAAAAATAAGACTAACAATTAATGCTTGGATTATTCGAAAATAAACCCCTAATGGGGCGAAATGGGGCGATGAGGTTTTAAAGGAGGACATTATTGCTTACTTCAATTTACGTAAAAAATGCTATGAACAAACTAAAAGTGGGATAAATGAAACAGATATTTACAAATGGCAGCCAGGACTAACGGCTTAACGTCCTACTCGAGGCATGGTAAATAATTCAGACTGAATAAACAAAAAATAATAATCTATTAAATTGAAAATGTACACGTTGTTTAGTAGTTAGTTAATTAGATATGTGATCATATTGCAGAATAACATAAACAATGAAAAACCCATTCCTTAATTACGGCAACGAGGTACACCAAAATAATGATAAGATATTTATCAAAACCTCATCCCTCATGTTTTAACCACCTGAACATGTTTTAGTAATTGAATGAATATCTTGCTACAAAGTGGTTCGAATATTAAGAAACTGTCTGTGTTGTCCACCAAAGCTGATGCAATTCTTGAAATCAACGTAATACCGGTGAACACCATATTTCATTCGTAATAGTGAAGTGCTCGATACCCGAATCCGCGGATATCCGAGGGAAATATCCCTAATTATTTGCCGGATCTGTCAAACGTTTTGTATTACGTATGAAATTGTCGTTTATTTTCTGGTCACTTTGGACTATCATAACTCCGGTTGGACTTGTTATTTTAAATAAAATAGAAAATATTACTATTACAAAATAGTTAAGTTATTAATTTGTTTCTATGGGTTTTGTTTTTTCTGTAATATCGCCATATTTAGAATCCCTTTTGTATGAAATGTAGGAGAAATCGTGTTTTTTTATTTGAGTTCCAACGTGAAAACTATGCGTTTCAAACAGCACGCAATATCAATGCCTGAATGATGACAATATCAATGAATGAGGAGTAAGAGCAGTTGAGTTCCTTATCGGTATTCGCATATCGAGACACAAATTGATCCGTATCCGCGAATAAATTGACACACTAACGATGCAGGTCACTAATTTGTGCCCGTACTCGTAACCGTTGGTCGCGGGTCGGCTAGACAGTGACGCAGTGGTCGCGGCTTAGGGTGGTTGTGCGCTATCAAACGCCCTAGCGTGGGGTGTTCCGCGCTATTTAAAAACTAACTTCTTTTCTCCAATTTTAATTTTTTCGATTTTCGCGATTCTGTTTGAAAAGTGAAACCATGCAAGGCGAATTCAAGATACCGTCATATCCCTTATTTTCAATATTGTATATACAACTTTTCATTGATTCTTTGTGTTTTTTGTGTACGTCATTTTTTATTATTTTATTTTGTTTCGTTAATGGCCTACTGCTTGATTTGAATATATTTTGGAAACTTGATGAATATCGAATGCAGAGCTTTTTTATTTATTATTGTATGTTAGTAGTTATAATGCGCTGCAGCTCACTTTTTATGGTGCGACTTTATCTATCTAATGCTGTCGAATTATAAAAGCTGTTGCAAGCTATGACACAGTTGCCCATTTACGCAGATAAATATATATATTTAAAAAAAAAAACTATGAAAATGGAGAAATATTATTTTAACAAGCTACATACAGAATTCGCAGTGGGCAATTCAGAATCCTTTTTTTGCGAGTTTTTTTTTAATTTGATTATTCTTGTTTTTTTTTCTACCTTTATGTTGTATGTATGTTAAAATTAAAGAATAAACCTTGTGAAAATGTTTTCTTAAATTATATTTTTGTGTGTTTTCAGTAAACGACCACTTGCAAAGAAGGTTCGAGTAAGATCAAAGGTACGTTCTATTTGTTTTGTTTTTCATATGTTTAAATGTATAGCCTTATTCATAAAAACGTTTTAACCATATGCTCAGTTTCAGTATTTCTTAGCAGATTTTAAATTTAATTTATTTAAAGAAGATTTCTTTAATTAAGGACCCATAAGTTGATGGGAAGAGAATGCCCCCTTAGACATTCTCTGCCAATCAACGTTTGGGTTTCTGCTAGTCAAATTCGAATTAAAAATCTGCTAAACATTATTTAAGAAGTAAGGAAATGGTCAAAAAGTGTTTATGAATAAGGCTGTAAAAGTTTTTAAAAGTAGCAGATATAATCATAGGGTTAAGTAATGTTGAAATTAATATTTTTGGAACATTGCGGAATTTCTAACTGTAGGATGTTGTTATATATAATCTGTCCATCATTGTCTTCAACCTTAGTTATATGGGATCGGCGCAACATCACTCTTCTGTCCATACTTCTTTAGTTGTCCTTTCGGTAATCATCCCCTATCTAGAGCTCTGACACACGATAAGATACATGGACCATCTATCGTTTCTTTGTCCTCAAAACTTATTTCCGTCCCTTAGCAAACAATAATTTTGACTAACTTAATAGTAGAACTAACACTTCGCCCGCGACTTCGTCAGCTCGGATTTAGTCGGTACTCCACAAACTTCAACGCCCCGTCTAACCCTTTTTAAAGCTAAATTTTGGGAAATTAAGCACTACTAATCCATTACTATTATCTCTATTCTATCTACTATTCATCCCAATACCACTACTATTCATACCATTATCAAACCATTTAAATGGATAAGGATTAATATCTTGATATCAAAATCACTTTTTCTTTCCAACTGGGCTTTGATTGAATAATTTTAACAAAAAGCGGTCATTGTGACTTAACCATAATAGTTAGACATATAGCCTCGCGGACTTTTTTCTAGGAAATAATGAGTACTTTAATTATGCAGTACATTATTTTTATGTATGATCAATAGTTTTCACAGCGCATGCGATGAAAGACAATTGATGACAATTTTTTTTTGACACCTTGTTCTACATTACTCAAGTTTTAGTAGGGATCCCTAATTATTTCTGGAAATAAATATTGCCCTTGTTACTCGGTGAAGATGTAGCTTTCTAACGGTGAAAGAATTTTTAAAATCGGTCGAGTAGTTTTTTAATTAAATCGGAACAAACAAACAAACAAATCTTTCCTCTTTATAGTATTAGTTAAGACAAGAAACTGATTGAAAATTTCGATCTGCGCCAAAGAGTTCTCCAACGACAAGTAAAATAAACCGCAAAGGGGAATGAACATTTTTGTGGCGTAGCTACGCTTTTTTTTTCGAAATTGCGGCGCTCGATGGTCCACATATATTATATGGATAGAGGACACGTAAACAATAAAAAAATGTTATCAATGTGGCGCCCTTGTCGAGATAGTATTTGAACGTAACGTCGCAATGTAAAAACAAATTAAAAAAACTATTGATTACGTTCTTATATGCATTACATTAAATTCAAATAATAGTTCCTAGCTTGCGGCGGGTCGCTATGCCAGATCCCATACAAAATGTTTGAACCCCTTTTCAACTTGTTCGGTGTTGTTTGCTTGTGCATGTGGGGCAGGGATGGCGAACCTTTTTTGGTGATCGTGCCATTTTCATTACAAAAAATAAATGTAGCCATGACGTGCCGCCAAAATATCTTGACTTGGTGATTCCATGGATAAAAAATAACACTAGACGCTATTAACTTAACTCCTTTATTGTAACTATAAAATCATCAAGGAATCTTAATGTTATCAGCTTTGCGTTTCTCTAAATAAAATTTAAAGTTCAGTATGATTTCTGTTGTTGCTAATCATTCAAGATGCTAAGTTATCTTGCATAGGCGTGCCCAAATTATTTTTCTGCGTGCCATGACTGGCACGCTTACCATAGGTTCGCCATCCTAGCATGTCCAGCGAGCGTAAAATAAAACGATTAGTTGATAATTTAAGCAGTAGTTTACGTGCGCTTGGTCCTGAAACTGAGCAATCTAGAACTAAAGAGGAATATTGCAACTATTCTCTATCTATGACAAGACCTTAAAAAAAAACTTAAATTTATGTTTTGTTTAAAGCAAGGCTTTTTTTGCGGTCGCATTTATAAATAGATTTACATTTATAAATATAAATTTTAGCTTTGATAACGGGAAAAAATCTTACTAAGGTGCAGAATCCGCAGTGGGATTTCAACATTTTTTCTTTTCTTATAAATAACTATTTATAAATTCAAAACCAAATCATTGTTCTAATTAACTTCGTTAGCCTTCTCTTTAGAAAAGTGTGAATCATTATGTTGGAAGCTCCGCAACACTAGGCCGCGGCCAGTACTTTTAACTAGCTAACTAATCTCATTCGTCACCACAAATTCGCCAATATACTTGCACAATCCTAATTATCAACTCACTATCGATGGACATTCAGTAAAATAATGGAAAACCAAATTGGATTCTTTACCGCTGTTTGCAAATCGTGCACGTGATAAGCGTGCACCGTAAGCCCTTATGGTGTTCTTTATTCCGTAGTAGTAAAATTTTGGGTACCTAAATTTCGTCAATGTGTTTTCGATCAATATCACTAGTCAACAAGATTTTGTCACAAGGAATTTGCTTACTAATTGCAAATTATCTACCTACCCTTATTCCAAAATCATATTTATTTTGTTTTAATCAGGTCTAGTTTTTGTGTTACAGCTACTACCAGTAACATAATTTTTACCTTTAGCTTGTAAATTCCGATTTTTTTATTTTTCAATAAAGTAGCTGTTATTTTAGTTTACTGAGTTATTTTATGCAAATGATTCTGTCGAGTTTCTTTATATTTATGGTGAAATTATTTTTAAAACTCAAAAAAGAAATTCTGCACCATCACATTTAAAACAAAAACGTGAGCTTTATTTTGGCATTTTTTAATATAAAAGGATAGTTGAGTATACTGACGTGCCATCTACTACACAACTAATTCTTTAATATGATAACGTGCCTGTATTAGAATCACCTGAAAACTTCAGTTTTCGTCTCAAAGCACCACTTCAAAATCAGATGACAGGAAAACTGTTCGTGTCTCAATAATTCTAATTTCTGTTCTATGATACTTAAGCATGTTCTTAACATAATTAGTTAAAAAAAATCTTGTGACACACAAAAAGTGTTTTTTTGTTGACCAGTGTATTTAGCTTGACTACGGGTCTGATAAATAACAATTAGTTAATAACTAACAGTCAATCTTCAAGGTTAAGCAACGCTTGCCGAGGTTGGTCTGTGGATGGGTGACCATCTCAACATACCGAGATTCCTCCGTGCCTCGGAAAGCACGTTGAGCCATTAGTCCTGGCTGGCATTGGCTGTATTTGTTTGTCATTTGTAGATCTTAGGCAGTCGTTACGGATAGTCGGAAGCCAGAAAACCAGACACCAGTATTGCCAAGGAGTACCGTGTTACCCAGTTAATGGGTTATGGAGGTCCGGTAGGCAGCCGCTCCACGTAATATATACGGGTGTTCAGCTGAATCATTTGCGACTGGAAGCCCACCCCAGTTTAGTTGGGAAAAGGCTAGGCAGTTAATAACTAACAATTGATCCAGAAATGCATTTTAACAAAAATTTTAACCTTTGATTGAGTTAACTACGGATCAAAAAACTCGGTTTTAGTGTTACTGTTCCGCCTCGGAGCCCACAGGGTATGTTACGCGGGTGGTGCTTACCTGGTCAAGTGTTGTCTGCTATGAGATCTCCCGGATTAGAGAGCATACAAATGTACTTTTACTTTGAATTCTCGTTTAAAATAAAAATAGTGCCTTCACCTTTGATCTGCCCTTTGAAACTGGGCCATCCGCGTCGGGCCATGTTTGAATTCTGACGTTCTAATTGCCTACATCGTTCACGTTAATTCGGCTCTAAACTGACCATTTCGTTCCCGAGAATCAGAATCGAATGTTCAAAATACAATAACTAGCTCGAAAGTATAGGCTTGGACTGCGGTTGGAACGCGTTTTGTCATTTTTTTATCTCTGACCTAATTGAAATGTAGTATTGAATAAAATGGAGGAAATTAAGAAGCACTCAAGCGGTGATTTTTTCATAAAATCTGTCCTCGATACCTCTATAAATCAGTTAAACGTCGCGTCGATTCAAAGAAAAGTGCAATTTAATTTTCCACGTAGAAGAAGCCTTATAAATATGAATTTAATTTCAATTACGTCTAAGATGCCTATTAATATCTTTGCTCGCCTCCCATATTGATTTCATACCGATGAAAATGGTTGTAACTCGTGGCCCTAAACACCTACACTACGTTATCGTTAAGCAGGAAACTAGCAGCTAGCTACCCACACATCTTTCAGATACTGATGTTTTTGAACATACTTCTCTTGAGTAGAGACAACCTCTGGTTATGTGACTATAACTTCATGTCAGGCACAGATGTACCATTGTAACTCGAATCTAACTCTTTCAACTGCCACTTTCGACAGTTCGTCCAAGAGTAGGCGCTCTCCGTTTTCCATTAGTTTGAATAAATACCAAGAATTGTGTGTAGGTAGACAAACAGTTACCACTCGTCGTGGTTGATGAATTTTCCCGAAGCAAAACCTTTAACTGATGCACCCATTTAATTTTTCGGATTTTGTTGCATTCGGTGCAGCGATTTTTGAGTTGTTTTTAGGATTTCGATTTTATAAATATCGGTTAGCGAGGAGCTGTCCTGATTGGAATATAACATCGCGCCTTTTTCCGTTATGGTGGGTAGGCAGACGTATAAAATGGGGAGAGAAGGTGTGCGGCCTTACATTATACTTCCATGCGTTCGAAACTAAATTATATTTAAAACAGCATTTTTTGTGTGTCGTATTCAAACGATTGACAGGAACATAACGATGTTTAGATAACTACTGACTAACATAGCCCAGTTTCCTGAAAGGTATTTAATGCATGTGTGTGTTGTAAGGAGTAGTTGTACCTTGCAGTTTAGTGTACTTTAGAACATGTATCACTAAAATGGACTTATAGTTTAAACTTTCTTCACATGTTTTTCTTGAGGAAAGTTTTGTGTATGAATGTGGATGGATATAGTTATTATAAGGTCAGCAAAAGACCAAAGAAACGATGAAGGGATTGTATGTAGGTATATGATATGGCTAGAAAGTAGGTGACTATTGATATAATGCAAATAGTATGGACGCAGACAGATGACTTTTTTCTGAAGTGTAAGTCCCAATTCACTTGTAACTTAACGTTAGAAAAAATAATTCGACCTTTCATCGTCATCATATCAGTCGAATGACGTCCACTGCTGGACATAGGCCTCCCCCAAGTGTCGCCAAAACAACCGGTCCTGTGCGTCTCTTATCCATCGGCTACCCGCGACCCTCACCAAGTCATCGATCCAACTTGTGGGAGGCCTTCCAACGCTATGTGTTTAGATACGCGGTCGTCACTCCAGAACTTTTCGGCCCCATCGTGATCTGTTCTGCGAGCAATGTGCCTTGCCCACTGCCACTTCAGTTTGGAGAACCTTCGGACTATATCGGGAACCTTAGTTCTCTTGCGGATATCATCATTCCTTATTCGATCACGCAAGGAAACTCCGAGCATTGCCCTCTCCATTGCCCTTTGGGTGACTTTAAGCCTTCTGACTTCTGTTCCATAAGTCATCATTGGCACCACGCACTGGTCATAGACTTTTGTCTTGAGACAATGTGGTATGTGAGACAAGAAGATAACAACTTCCCGAATGCCGCCCAGCTGAGTCGGATTCGATGGTTGACCTCTTTCTCGAAGTTAGCCCTACCTAACTGGGCCGTTTGTCCCAAGTAGATGTATTTGTCAACAACTTCCAAGTGTAGAGTCTGCGATTTTGAAAGGAGTGGGTGCTATATGGGTATTTACCACTACCTTGGTTTTGTCTATGTTTATATTAAGACCCACTTTTTCGGAAGCTCTACTGAGGTCATCGAGCACTGTACTGTTGTTCTCCATAGTCTCAGCCATGACGGCTATATCGTCGGCAATTCGAAGGTGAGTGATGTACTCGCCATTGACATTATGCCTAGCCTTGTCCAGTCCAGAACTTTGAAGAAATCCTCCATTGCGGCTGTGAACAGTTTCGGAGAAATTACGTCTCCCTGGCTCACACCCCACTGCAAGAGGATAGGTCTCGAGGTCACGTTATTTGACCTCGAAAATTGCCACAAACAGGTCTAGTTTGCATTCTGGGTAAGGTAATTTAAGGAAATATCATAATATAGGGAATATTATATTTCCTTAATTAAAAACGTAAGTATTGTGCCAGTTAGGATTTTTTGTTTTCATTTATTATCAAAATTTAAAAGTCAACTTGATTATTTGTAAAAAAAAATAAAATGGCGTGGGACTCTGTAAAACATAAAAAGTGACACGTTGTAAGTTTGGGCTTGTAGAGTTAGTTTTTTTTTGCGAAAGACGGGAATAGTGCTAAAGCGTTGCCCAGCCATTCTCGAGACTGGGTGGATGTGTAAGGGATTACATAGACATATGTCATTAAAACATAACATTAAGATTTTAGCTGACGTTAATCGATAAAAAAACCTTTTAAAAAACAAGCTTTTATTTAAATACACTAAAAAGAAAGAAAAAAAACTTTTAATTTATTTTTTACATTTTTGTTATCGCTGGACACTTTCTCTCAGAAATTCCAGACGGATTGGGCAACGGGAGTTTATGTGCAGCATCTTATTTTTTTTTTAAACTCGCATGCGCATTCTCACTAAGTCCTTTCATTTGATACCCATATTGTAGGCCTATGTTATTAGTCCGCCATCTTGGGTGTTCCACCATGTTGGATTTAGAATGACGTCTCACAGTTAATCATGCATTGTCTTCCAAACCGAACGTGTATACAAAATTTCAGCTCAATCGGTTGAAGATATCTGCTTCAAAATTCAGTTGCAAGGTTCCACCCAAACATACATACATTGCAAGTTAAATAAAAGCTTGTAAAAACTACAACCAGTCAAAATTCATTATTTGTTCCGTGTTACGCCAATAACTTTGCATTTTCCTTGCTATATTTAAATACCAATTGCATGGAAATCAATAGTGAAAACTGAACTGACCGTTTCTTTGTAGGACGACTAAAAATAGATGATTTAATTATTCAGTGATATTGATTGGGCTCCGGCCATGTTCTGTGAAACTGTCTTCGATCGCTACTGCAGCAGTGTGTTCTTTCGTATATCTGTCGTCATGCTATTCAGTGATTTTTTTAATATCTCGAGGCATTTGTGTATACGGGGATCTAGGACGATAGAGTTACATCTACCTGAATTATAGGGCGTATTAGCTTTCTTATAGGAAGGAATTTACTCCAAGTAAGCCAAGACTACAGCGCGCTTTAATTTTTGTCCAAGATGAGGACTTAAAAAAAATCATTCGGTGCCCAATTAGTTATCTATTTAGGTTATTAGCCATCGGGAAGCTGGTGGGCTGCCAACGCTTCTTATGTCTTCGCACACTGCTGGTGCTGCGAACTTTCCTAACTAAGATTATATGCAAAAGCGAGTCTTACGGCCGGTTTCAATAACGTATCTACCTTTAACCAACTGTCAAACTAGCTATCTAACAGTAGCTGAAACGTCATATTTTCCTTTCAAACATGACGTTTCAGCTACTGTTGGTAGCTAATTTGACAGTTGATTACAGGTAGATACGTTGTTGAAACCGGCCGTTAAGGGATTTGGATGAAACTTGGCACACGGGTAGACCATATATTGGATTAGGACAAAATATACTTTTTATCCCTGTTTTATTCCCTTGGGATCATTTCAGCTTTATACGCGGAGGGCAGCAGCTAGTCTTATATAATTAGCAAAACCGTGTTTTAGCAATATTTCATATTACAAGGTCTTCGTTTTTAACCGACTTCAGAAAAAGCAGGAGGAACTCAATTCGGTTGTATTTTTTTATGTTTGTTACCTCATAGCAGTTATGAACCGTTTAACATCATCTATTAAATAAGTATTCATTCATTTAGATTTTTCATTCTAGTCAAAAGGGTTATTTTGACGGTGCAGCGGTATCATGTTTAAAGAATCGACAGGCAGAATTGATCGGCTGTTTCCAAGCAAGTGATTGCGCTGACCGAGGCGAGGCACACATTAATACATAATACATGCCGTAGCCTTGACATGTTTCTTGTAATGGTCCACCGGGCGGCAATCTCCATCATTTCCCGCGCTCCTACACTAGCATTCACCACAATAGACTGTTTCCTCCGACTTCGGACAACCATGCACCTGTTGAAACCAAATGACACTTGTGTGAATGATGATGTGTGAATGACACTTGTGTGTCAATGATGTGTTTACGCCCTAGATTAATTGAAAACAATGATTCTCTATATCATTGCTACCATACAATGAGACTTTTGGCTCCATAATCAGGCCTCGGTTGCGGCGACAAACTTCGTCCTCGTGTATTTAATTGTTTTAAACCGTACTCCTCCAGGACACATAAATTATAACGTCACCCGAAAAGTTTCGAATGGCATATTCGAAACTTTTCGGGTGACACCTTTATTTATCAAATATTATTCCGACCAGGATTCGAATCCGGTATCACAGTACTAAGGTCCGCTCAGTCATAAGCGTGCAGATCTATTGATTTTTAAACAAGCTGTTTCCAGGGATAAATTTGTTATTCCCTGTCGAAAAATTATAATACGTCCTTTCAATGTATCTTGGACTGATTTGCAGCTATACTTGGGATTTTATTAAGCCAACACTACTTGGCACTTAATTGTTTGATTATTTTTAGGATTAAGAAGTTCTAAGAATACTTAGTTACATTTTTGGTATTATATCGTGTTGTTTTCCGTATTTAAAAAGATTTATGAGGCTGTAACCAATTCAAGCCATTGCATAGAGACAGATAAAAATGTTTAACCTATATTCCCGAATCAGCATGATCGATACTCGGGTCAGGCAGAAATAATTTCTAGCTACGTTGACGAAATTAGCGTGTTCATAGGTAAACCTAAATAGATAAATGTTCCATTATAACGAGTATTGGTTCAGTAGCTTCTTCAGCTTCCCAGTTATTTGGAACTGTTCGAGTAAATACGGTGTTCCAACGTATATTTCACTGGAAAATCGCAGACTCCGTAAGATTATAATAAATCTTTATTAGATTATAATTTCTCGATATATTACGAATTTTGTATACAATAAATCCCATCCAAATTCAATAGTTTCAAATATATTCGTGTCTTATTAAGAAAAAATTGTAACACGCGATATTTTGCTGTCTTACGGCGTTTGCAATTTTCCGGTGATATTTAAACCCGGTGCGAGTATCTAATTGCCAAGTTATGGGACACGTTAGCGACCGATGCACGTTAGCGAGACTTCAAAGTCTTCACAATTTATTGGCTCGGTCCTTTGTAAACTTCGTTAAGTGATTGATCAGTTAACTAAGTTTACAAACCTGTACCTGTACTAACATTTTGTTGTATAGTATGCATGACTATATTGTTGTCTCCGTCCAGCTAGTTCATCTTGTGGGACACTATTATGTAGGTCGGTGTAGGTTTCTTAAAGGTTGTAAGATGTAGATTCATCAAAGTTTCACAATTCCCATTAGAAATTCGTGCTGCAAGCACGACTTTCTATTGGGAATTGGGAATATAATAGGGCAGGAGTTCTTTTATTGTTGCGTTCGATACTGGACTGATTAAAATCTATTTGAAAAGTACTACAGTAATATATAACTGAAATGACGTGCACTCGGTGGCAGCATTGAGACGTCAGCTCCAGGCAACTGAAACAGTCCATTTATATTTACCGATATTAGTTTAATTGACGTCAACATCATGTTTACGTCATAATTTATATGTTTTCGACGTGGAGAAACTGGCCAAAGTGACGCCAACTGGTACCGTGAATGTTCCTAAAAACTCTCAATACGTAGTGACAGAAGACGTAGTGTTGGAATACCTCAAGGTGGACCGATGACCTGGTGAGGGTCGCGGGTAGCCGATGGATGCGAGACGTACAGGACCGGTTGTTGTTGCGACACTTGGGGAAGGCAGTAGACGTCTTTCGGCTGATATGATGATGATGTTGAAGATGATCATGATGATGATAATGACGCAGTGTACCATGAGGAGCTCGTGACTAAATAATAATAACAGCTGCTCGGGTTTAATTTCGAGGTGAAGCTACGCTTGCCGAGTTGCGATAGATGGTAGATAGATGGTGGCGATAGATGGTGGAGTTCAGTCCGTGGATGGGTCCACGGACTGAACTCCACCATCTATTTATATTCCTCCGAGCAGCGGAAAGCACGTTTAGCAGTTGGTCCCGGCTGTCATTTGAGAGTCGTTCCGGGTAGTCAGAAGCCAGAGACTGACACCAGTCTTGTCAAGGGGTATCGATCACCCAGTTTCCGTTTCGACTATTACTCATTAAATCGTTAAGCCTAGGTAGCGGTGATAGTTTTCCTTCTAAGACGTAGTGAAAAATGTACTTATGAGATATATTGCCCACAGAGCGCCAGGCAAGGCACGGAGGCGGTCACCATCACCGCCGTCGACAATTCTGCCATACTCGACGCACGCACTCAGGTAAAAAGCAATGTTAACTGTTATCTTAGTTCTTACTTACTATTATAAATTCGAAAGTTTGAATGGATGGATGGATGTTTGGCACAAATAGATTATAGTCTGGAATAGTACATAGGTACTTTCTGTCCCGGGAGTATGTTCCGTTGGGATAATTTCCGACATTCACGCGGAGTATCTGATAAACCGCGGGTAACACCGCAGGGCGCAGCTAGTTTGATATAAATTTCAAGCCTAATAGCAATATTTTTTGTCATACAAGACAAGGTTGAAATTTCATTGAATACATTCTTTTTTTTAAACCTTTTAAATAGTTACTAAAAATCAATTGAAAATATGCAGCTCTAAATTCAAAGTTGGTGGTGATTGACTCCCCATCGGTGATCCCATTCGGGCATAGTAATTTTCATTAAAAAACACTATTCGTATGAAATATCTCCTTATTTCTTGTCTCGTGGCCTAACCCATTGCAAATATCTTTTGTATCACTTTATTTTAGTAACAGGGCATTTGACTAAAAATATCTAATAAGTCCGTCAGTTTGATTATCGAAAAATATTGGATACGTATTTTTTCTTTTGTCACGTTAACAAAAAATTAAGTTCTTTGAAAAATCGTGTGACGTCACTTACCAGCACACTTTTTACTTTAGAGCTCCCACTCTACTCCCACATAGCTTTGATGCGTTTTATCTTCGTAATTTTTATTGATTTGACAAAATAAAAAATACGTATCCAATATTTTTCGATAATCAAACTGACGGACGGATTATATTTATATAATCATATTTTTAGGCAAAACCATATTAAGATTAATATGATATTTGTTAAATCACCGCTTCTGGGCAGCTTGTCAACTACCCAATCCAAGAATGTCAATGAAACCACACTTAGTCCTATGTGGCCTTAGGTGAGAAACGTGTGACGACCATTGTCCTAGTGTGATTTCTCAATCACTCAGGAATTAAGATCGCTTTTGTGCATGTGCTATCAAATCACTGTGTACGATAAAGAATAAGTATGTAATTCGATTTTTAGAAAATTGAAAATAATATTATTAACCTCACTGTAATGCAGTACCTACTAGACACCATACTACCATAGACATCATGTGGAGTGTACTTTAAATGATGTCCTAATGTTTCAATGAATAAAAAAATCCATTCATTTATTTATTTGCCTGTGTACTATAAACATTTAATTAAAACAAGTAGAAAACCAAGAGTTCGTCATTATTTTCATTGTTTTTTTCTCAGGCTCTACTCCGACAATTGCCACGCGGGGTCTCCGTCACCGTCGTCGACAGTTCTGCCCCGCGCAGTAGACCCAGTCAGGTAAAGAATAGCTATATTACGTTATTATCATACTGGTATAGAACCTAACCCTTTTTTTTTTTTTTTTTTTTGGTCTCGGGGGGAAATCCTCCACCCTGGGGCGGGTGGAGGGGTCTGTCAGACTCTTACTGACTAAAACCACCCCGGTGTTCCATCTGCCACCTACGCCGGGGATCGCGGGAACGTATGCGACTTCCGCAATCCCCGGCTGGTGCCGGCCCGCCTCTGCGGGCCACCTCGCGTCGGCGAGGGGAGTGAGGTGTTTAACTCCTCTCGCTACGTCAAAGAGGGGCGCACGGGAACACCACGCGCCGCCACCTCGGGTCCGGATGAGTGGGGGGCGACGGACATCCCCAAGTCCGCCGCCCCTGGACCCAGTTAGGGGGGCCGGAAGAGGGCAGCGTATGCCCTCCTCCGACGCCCGATGCGCCTGCTGCGGGCAGGGAGAGCGGTTGTGATCTCCCTCTCCCTTTCCGCAGCCTCCTTCTGCGCGATAACTGTCTCGCAGAAGGAGACCACCGCGTATAGAACCTAACCCTAACCTAACCTGAACACGGCATATTCTATACATCCTCGGCATAGTATGTATATTATATACATACCGAGTTCCTCCGTGCCTCGGAAAGCATGTTAGACTAGTGATCCCGGCTGTCATTTGTACATCTTTGTCAGTCGTTCCGGGTAGTCATAAACCAGAGACTCTGACACCAGTCTTGTCAAGGGGTATTGTATTACCCAGTCTCGGGATCGCAGGAGTCAGATAGGCATTTGTTTCATGTAAAATACTCCATTCTATTCAACTGCGTCCGGTTAAGACTGGGAGCCGACCCAAAAAAAAATGGGAAAGGACTAGGCAGACGTAGTGAAACATGGACTTGCCGACCCCAAAATAAATGGGAAAAAGGCTAGGCAGACGTAGTGAAACATGGACTTGCCGACCCCAAAATATATGGGAAAAAGGCTAGGCACACGTAGTGAAACATGGACTTGCCGACCCCAAAATAAATGGGGAAAAGCCTAGGCAGACCTAGTGAAACATGGACTTGCCGACCCCAAAATAAATGGGAAAAAGGCTAGGCAGAATTAGTGAAACATGGACTTGCCGACCCCAAAATAAATGGGAAAAAGGCTAGGCAGACCTAGTGAAACATGGACTTGCCGACCCCAAAATAAATGGGAAAAAGGCTAGGCACACATAGTGAAACATGGACTTGCCGACCCCAAAATATATGGGAAAAAGGCTAGGCAGACCTAGTGAAACATGGACTTGCCGACCCCAAAATATATGGGAAAAAGGCTAGGTTAGTGAAACATGGACTTGCCGACCCCAAAATAAATGGTAAAAAGGCTAGGCAGATGTAGTGAAACATGGACTTGCCGACCCCAAAATAAATGGGGAAAAGGCTAGGCAGACGTAGTGAAACATGGACTTGCCGACCCCAAAATAAATGGTAAAAAGGCTAGGCAGATGTAGTGAAACATGGACTTGCCGACCCCAAAATAAATGGGGAAAAGACTAGGCAGACGTAGTGAAACATGGACTTATGAGATATATTGCCCACAGAGCGCCAGGCAAGGCACGGAGGCGGTCACCGTCACCATCGTTGACAATTCTGCCTTACTCGAGGCACGCACTCAGGTAAAAAGCAATGTTAACGGTTATCTTACTTACGAAAAATAAATGCTGAAAATTCGGAATGTTGGATGGATATTTGTTACTCAACCACGCCCGAACGGTTAAATGGATCTGGTTGTAATTTCGCACGGATAGATTTCATAGTCTGGAATAGTACATATACTACTTTCTATACCGGGAGTATGTTCCTTTGGGGTCATTTCCGACATTCACGCGGGAGAAGCAAGTTATTAAATATATTTGATATAAATTTCAATTCTAATAGCAATAATCTCTGTCATACAAGACCAAATTAAAATTTCATTGAATCAAAACATTTTTAGAATCTTTTAAATGGTCACTAAAAATCAATGGAAAATATGCAAATCTAAAGTCAAAACTTGACTCCCTATCGGTGATCCCATTCGAGTATAATAATTTTCATTAAAAAAACTTCTTATTTCTTTTCCCGTGGCCTAACCCTTTGCAAACATACTTTTGTATCACTCGGAATTAAGTTCGCTTTTGTGCATGTGCTATCAAATCACTGTGTTCGATAAAGAAAAAGTAATTCGATGATTTAAATTATATTATGGCTTTAGAAGATTGGAAACAAGATTATTTACTCAACTTTAATACAGTACAGTTGTGGCCACTGTACTTTAATATATGATGTCCTAATACGTTCAAATAAATAAAAACGTTCATTCATTTATTTCTGTAGCTGTGTATGTACTATAAGCATTTTAATTAAAACAAGTGGAAACCCAAGAGTGCGTCATTATTTACATTTGTTCTTTTCTTAGGCGGTACGCCGTCAATTGCCACGCGGGGTCACCGTCACCGCCGTCGACAATTCTGCCCCGCGCAGTGTTCCCAGTCAGGTAAAAACATAGCTATATTACGTCGTTATAATACTACATACCTACAGGTATAACCAACGCTTTTTACTACTAGTCGGAGCATCTGTCAACGAAGTGCGGTTAAAGTGAACATCCTTGCATTATTATGATAAATTAAGGGCACCTTAAACTAACTAAACACCTTCATCATCATTAATTATGAAAACTTTCTTTTTTTAGGATTCCGTCCGCGAGGTACGACCCGCGGTCACCGTCACCGCCATAGAGAATCCAGAGGTAAAATAAAAACATAAACATCTTTACATATAAAAGGGCCAATAATTCGCAATCGCATGTCAGTCGCATACTGTCAAAAAAGCCTCCATTTCCATTCATTTTTTATTCGAATGCGTACGCTACTAACAAATTTGTAGAATTGGCACTAAGGTGTCATTGAAGTAACTGAAAACTGTGAAGTTCATTGTATTCATATATTATTATGAACACATTATTTTACAAAGAACCTGAAAAAAAACATAGCTTGTATGATCACATCGATAAATGTGGAGCAAAGCAAAAAACAGCAAAAAAAAAAATAACATCTACAGGTGTTTTTTCCCTAGCCCCATACGGTTCCATGGCTAGGCATAAGCCAATAACTCTTCAACACAATTTCCAACCATTTTCCAGTCGTGTGTCTCTCTTCTCCTGAGATTCCTTTGTGAGATTTTAACAGAACAGAGGGCCAACACTACTAATTTTCAAGCAACGTTCGCATTCGCATGTCAGTTGCAATCTGTCAAAAATGTATGGAAATTCAGGTTTTTTTTAATGGGCCTTCAGATGTAGACAAGTGACATTCTGTCAGCGGTAGCATGGCAAAACGTCGAAATATATGGCATTGAGGCTGTTGAAATATCACGTCATCAATCCCTTGTATTTTAGCATTTCAACAGTCGCCATCGCTGATAAAACAGCAATTTGTCTAGCGCCTTAGGTCGGCTGCCGGGCCATTATTATCTGATCACATAATGATTTGATGAATAGTAAGCCATATCATGAATTTGAATAAAATAACATTGTAATGCTCAGTCATTTAGATTAAGAATAACAATTTAAATCATGCAAAAACGATATCAGCAGTATAAAATGAAATGAATAATGTATTTGATAAAATATTGATTAAACTGGTTTTAAATTACAGGCGTCTTCAGTTTGCACCTTATGTTCTAAATAAGGTTCTCTGTCCGTCTTGCTGTCCCATCGGTATATGAGAGTGATTGAAGAGGGACATCTGTGCTTGCGCACGCACTTGTGCATTATAATATGTACCGCGCCAATGGCTAGTCTCCGTTGAGATTAGCCGAAATCTGTCACGTAGAATATTATTTTCGACATACCAGTTGATACAGAAAATAGCGAAATATGTACATATATTCTTTAACAAACAATAAATAATGTAACGAAGTTGGCGCCGAGAGGTACAATTTTGAATTGTTGATGGCATTACTCGGCAGTTTTACGTTGCAAACTTACGTTACACCTCCCTATGTAACCAAACCTATATTTTATATCAGATTAATGATGATAAATTTACAATTACGACTGGTAGCACATCTCCAAACTATTTTCTTGGAGGGATTCTCTTCTACGCTTTTAAATGGGACAATAGTTCTTCCATAGAATGCTAATTATAATCAGTCCACTAAACCACCCAAACCCATAGCCTCTCATCTTTTGTTACCATATTCTGCAATAGTCCTGCACCGAACGGTGATTGTTCTTGGGTATACTTTCATAGTGCATACAGGGATAATCTCCGTTTGGTGCAGGACTATTGCAGAATATGGAAAAAAAAATGGGATAATTGCCCCACTCCAATTAAGATGTCTAACGGGGCCTCTGCGAGTTATCTTCGACCCCTCGTACACCTAACAAAGCTTCATATTATTATCTGGCTTTAAAAATATCTAAGGTGCCTATAAATGTTTTCCAGGAGCCCACCATGACGCAGCAGTATAGCCTGCGGTGGAACAACCACCAGCCGAACTTCATCTCGATGTTCACGACTCTCCTGAACACACAGACGTTGGTGGATGTCACACTGTCGGCTGACGGCAAGCAGCTACTGGCACACAAAGTGGTCCTGTCCGCTTGCAGCACCTATTTCCAAGTGAGTGAATGTAACTATCTGCAGATATCCCTAGGAAGGTATGCGCTTCTAATCTTCGGCTGTTTTCGGAAATACGACACCAAGATAAAATCACTTTCGAAGCAGTCTGATGCAGTTGGTAGTTTAATTTAGTTCAATCTCAGATTTGATACCCCCAAATGCATCATTCATCTTTTGTTTGGACCTTCGAAGTTATTATTGCGGTCGGGTTTTTTTTGCAAAAAATAGATAGTCCTTTTTTAAAAACATCATTCTTAAATATGACCACGCACTTCTGAATCACTCTGTATAGGAGCTCTTATAACTGTGGTGTTAGTGTCTATTTTGTATGACCACGTTTAACGACTCCGCATTTTTCCAAAACTACTTTTGACATTTTTGAGTGATAAATCAAGTTAGTAACACTACAGAGAGAAAACTTCATGCAAGGGCACAATTATAGATGCATTAATACAAAGCGAGCCTGTAGGCATGAATAAAACTTTCGAACGAGTACCATGCTAAACATCTGAAAAGTATCTAGGGTTTATTTATTGATTTAGGGTTCAAGCACCTTTGGCAAGTAAGATTGCTATTGCTGTATACTTTTTTTTACTCCTATTGATTCTTAGAAGTGTATACTGCTGTAAGCCGTCTAAATAGAATAAAATAAATTAATTTTAAAAACCTTTCTTCCCAGTTTGCAGTGAGTATTTCGGAAACACGAAGATTACCGAAGCGCATACACTTTCTGGTCTAACTGTAATTTATCGTCGATTATCTTTAAATATGAACTGTTTCTGCTGCGAGATTTTTAAACTGGAATCTAGTAATATAATCATTACAGTGATTATTTTAAAGTTTTAATTTGGTTGGCCTACTAAAATACTTATTTGAATTTCTTTCAAGTCTAAATCTCTTTTGATAAGCCTATAAAGAGAGTATCACCAAGGTTCAGTATAGTCGGAGATCAGCAGAACCAGTTTACAGTTTACCTGTGTTGTTATAATTATCGCCAAAAGCACGCGTAACATGACCACGTACAACGTTGATTCCTTCGCTCAGGATTAGAGCCGACTCTGATAGATAACATCATCATCAACGACAACGACGTGACAAGACAGAGTTTCGACCCCTTTGACTATATCAGGGCCAATCATAAAGTTTTAACCTTTTGAACGCCAGAGCATAAACGCATCGGCGTGCCCCCGACGCCAAGCCACAAATTTACCGTACTTTTTGTCACGTATTTGTGACGTTTGGCGTACAGGGCACGCGCTTGTTTGTCACCTATACGTAACAGTGGCGTTCAAAAGTTTAAGCAACGTTCGTGTTCGCATCTCAATCGCTATCTGTTCATCTCAAACACCTCTTACGTTTCTTCATTTTTGACAGATTGCATCTTAAAAATAGTAGAATTCCTTTTCTGTTTCTTCGGGTTTTTTCAATATTTTATTTTGTCTTTCGTATGTTCCGTTCGTACAGTGGTCACGTTATGCTAGCTGCACGCGCCAGAGAATTCATGACAAGCTTCAAGCCTAGCTGGCACATGGCACACTGGCGCCAGAGTAATACTTCTACTTTAAATAATTGCATTAGAGCTTTTGCATTATTTTTTTGCATATCAGAAGTAACAAAATATTACTATAAAATATGTTTTTTTTGTCATCATCGGCACTGATTTTCAAGGTTAAGAAATGCTTGCCAAGGTTGGTGCGTCGAGGGGTGATCTGCTACTGAATAAAGCCGTTGAAAACTTATGTGGAGTGACCATGAGGGAACTGTCATTCCATCTTGCTTGTATGAACTGTCAGCACACTATGTTCACGTCACCTAAGTTTTGACGGCTGTTGGTCCCGGCTGTCATTTGTTTGATCTGGTCTTGCCAAGGCTTATCTTGTAACCAGATTACTATTGGGTTGTTGTGGTCAGATGGCAGACGCTCCATGTAAAATCTAAATCTGGTCTTGCCAAGGCTTATCTTGTAACCAGGTTACTATTGGGTTGTTGTGGTCAGATGGCAGACGCTCCATGTAAAATCAGGTACTCCGTTGCACCCGAGTAGACTGAAAGCATACACAAACGAGTTGA
Organism: Mamestra brassicae; assembly: GCA_905163435.1. NCBI lineage: Eukaryota > Metazoa > Arthropoda > Insecta > Lepidoptera > Noctuidae > Mamestra > Mamestra brassicae. The sequence goes on from LR990987.1 coordinate 5,174,541, forward strand.
AAAAAGACTAGGCATTTTATCACCTGGTTTTACTTCCAGTATTTTTTGCCAAAGCCGACCGAGTGAGACTTATGTCATATTCTTTAAAAACATAAAATAAAAAGTACAAAGCGTAATTAATTAATTTTGTAATTAATGAAGAACTGTTTGATCAACAACAATAAAATTTACGTCAGACTGAAGTTCAAGCAGTTTATTTCTCAAATAACACAGAAAGTATTGACTCTCTGTGTTGATTGTTTGTATATCGCCTTTAATTCTATTACGTCGGAGAAAAGTGTCGGCTAGAAATAGAACACCCCATTCCTTCGATATAAATAATTGTTGACGTTTCACGATCTTAAAAGAATAATAAAAGCGTAAGAGTTAGACAATAATTATAAATAAATTACTTACGTCACACACCTACACTTCCTTCCTTTGCCTTTCTTTATTCTTCGCTTCATTTGTTTCTTGTGCACAAGTTAATTTGTATTAATAGCCGTAGCCCCGTGTTTTCCAACAACTCTTATATGTAATACAAAACAACAGGTCAGTTTCTTCGAAGAAGCAGTTTCCTTTAGTTTGTTATTTTTATTACTACCCAGAATTTATCCTTATAGTAGCGACACTTTCGAATGGTGTAATAATACAGGTTGTTTTTTTTTCGAAATCAACCGGGGTTCGTTTCCGGGCTAGGAATACCGATCTTTCAAAAGTTTTAGTTTTCATTAAAATCGGGCTTGAGATTCCTTTCAATTTTTTTCGATACTCATAGTTTCGGATTTGGCCATCCACGCACACTTTAAGAATTCATTCTGTATATGATGGATACATGAGACCCATGCACGGGCCGACTTCGACAAGCGTTGCTTAACGTTAATATTAACCCACGTCATTATTATATGTACATATATGGATACCACGAGAAAACTAAAACAAAAAAAATGATTCGTCTGTAATTTTCCGGTAGGTTATGAACTAACATTTTGAAGTAATTCGATGTGATGTTCTAAAGCTGTCTGTTGTAACATTCCAGACCCTGTTTGTTGAGAACCCGTCGCCGCATCCTATTGTGATCCTGAAGGATGTCACGTACGCCGACCTGCGTGCGATGGTCGACTTCATGTACTGCGGGGAGGTCAATGTCACCGAGGAGCAGTTGCCACAGGTGAGCTGACCCACCGACCACACGAACATGCTATTATAGAGGTATGCGGAACAGGGTGGAAAGTCCCGCAAACCTCCATTGAAAAGGGAGGATCCATCGACCAGTTGTGTGTTGTGTCTGGTGGGCAATATTGCCCAATGGTTGACTTCTGGGCTGTTATATATGTTCTAGTGTTCGATGTAGGATTTCTGATGTGTCTTTAATTCGTATGACGGTTCGCTACAACATCAGTATTTTAGTTAGTATGTGGCGGCATAGATGCCACCGATTGATGCTACACTTCGTTTAATTTTGGAATTCTGATACCAGTCTTGCCAGGGGGTATCGTATTACCCGGTTACTGGGTTGTTGAGGTCAGATGGGCAGTTGCTCCACGTAAAATACAGCCGGTCTATTCTGTCTACCTCTCACCATGTAAACTTAAGTGGAGCGAGTATGAGGTGAACTGTCATTCCATCTTGTTTGTATGGATTGTCAGCTCACGTCATGTTCACTTCATCAAAGTTCGTCGATCGAGATGTTACATAATCGCACTGCTGATACTCAGTTTCATTTGGTTATACTGGAATCCGATTCCAGTATAGTTGAGGAAAGGCTGGCAGATTGATCGATGTCTTGTGTATTTATATCAAAATGAAGGCGCATAAAATAAAAATATTTTATATGGAGTAAAGATTTATTTCTTTGTTTGGTTGTTACGATTTGTCTCAAAAACTATTAAACCGATTTAAAAAATTCTTTCGCCATTTTAAAGCTGCATTATTAACTTAAAACTTTGGCTATATCTTATTTTCGAACAAAATAAAGAAAATTAAAATAATGTAACCCAAAGTAGCTAAATTTGCCGTAATTTACAGTAAAAGTGTTTCTGGCGCACTCCAAATAATGAAGTTATTCATTATTTGGCGTGCGCTGGGAAACTTGACTATACATTAAAATAATGTACTACCTACATTATTACCTATAAAAAAGTCTCCGCGGGTATATACAACGTTTATGTTGACATTTATGTGCGCGCATAACTCGACAAAATGCTGTTCAGAACCGGTCTTGGTCTCTGGGCAACACTTGCTGGGCAACTCATTTTGGAGGGTAGTGGGATCCGAAGCACGGTGCCAGCCGTTGGCCGACCGCAGTCAGTAGGGGGCCCAAGTAGCACGTCAGCCACGTGCCAAAGGCTGCCCCGCTAACTCGCGTAAAATCCAGGTATGCTCCACCGTGCCAGCCGGCGACTGGATGGGAGGACCCGGTTGGCGTATCCGGGGGGGGGGTTCGGGCGTCCCCGCAGTCTCCAAATGAGTTCCCCAGGTTGGATTTGCTCTAGTGTTCCACTTGGTTCACTGAGCAGCGCCTCGACATTCCGACTTTTCCCCCCAACTACTCAAAAGTATCATGAACAAAGCAAAGAAGAATAAGGTTAAACAACGGCTGCACTTCCTCCCACTTAAAGTGCACCTCACTAACATCAGGGGGTTGCACTCCAATCTCGATCCGGTCAATCATCACCTTGAGGCCGAGAAGCCGCACCTGTTTTTCCTGACGGAGACGAAGATAGCAACTCCGTTGGACCTGGCGTACCTCAACTACCCGGGTTACTCTCTTGAACACAAGTTCAAGAAGCAGGCTCTGTGTGTACGTCCGCGATGACATTTGTTGTCGTCGTCTCCGTTACTTTGCGAAATCGGGGTTTTCTGCCATATGGCTATTTGTGGACACTGGCGTGGATAATTTCTCCACATCGGCGTTTACCGATCACACAGTGATGACCAGGAGACAACAGCACTGTTCAATTTCCTCGTGGAGTCGACTGACGCAGCCCAGCAACGGTACCCAACAGCGAAGCTCATTTTTCTGGCGGATTTCAACGCCCACCACAAAGAATGGTTGTTCCCGTACCAGAAAACTGACCATGCTGGTTTGGAGGCGTGCAAGTTTGCTTTAACGCTAGATCTAACCCAGCTGGTGAATATGGCAACGCGGGTACCGGATGTTTACGGCCATACACCCAGTTGCTTGGACCTTCTGCTGACAACTGATCCGGACAGTCATTCAGTATCGGTCTCAGCCCCGCTGGGAACGTCTGACCACTGCCTGGTGAAATCCGTGTCGACCTGCTCTCCTCCAGATGAGAGCCCTAGAGGCACGAGACGAGTATGGCGAAACGAGTCAGCAGATTGGGATGAGATACGGCACTTTTTTGCATCTTATCCATGGCGGCATGTGTGCTTCTCCTCGGGTGACCGTTCTTATTGTGCTTACGTGATTGCGGACGTGATTCGGCAGAGAATGGAATAAAATATTCCTCCTCTGCCATCCCATGCCATCTGACATCCCGCTCGATTACAAATCCCAGCCTTGGTATAATGCAGAATGCGCCCACGCTGAGGCCCGAAAAAAGTCTGCCTACCAAGCCTGAATCAAGGCCCGCGACCAAAAAGTTAGAGCACGCAGGGTTCGCGCGAGGAAAAGGGCTTTTAATTCTGCCGCTAAGTTCTGCAAGCGAGTTCTGCGTGTGGCTCGTTTTGACCATGTCGGACGTATCGGGGCCAAACTAGCATCACACCCTCCGGGTAGTAAACAGTTCTGGTCCCTTTCGAAAGCGGTTGAAACGAACTTTTGTCGGCCCTTTACCACCAATGCTATATAATAAACAGTAAGTTGCTGACCTACCTTGAATACAATGATCTTCTCAGTTACGGTCAATATGGCTTGCGCCGGGGACGGTCGACTGGAGATCTTCTTGTGTATGTCACGCACTGCTGGGGCGAAGCCATCAAGAAACACGGCGAAGCACTTGCTGTATCGCTCGATATCTCGAAGGCCTTTGACAGGGTCTGGCACGCTAGTCTTAGTTTCTCAGCAAGCTTCCTGCTTATGGCATTCCAGCAGATTTTTGTAGCTGGATATCAGACTTCCTTAGCGAACGGTCGATCCGAGTAGTCATTGCCGGCTGCTCTTCTGACCTCATGGCTATTGATGCCGGAGTTCCTCAGGGGTCTGTTCTCTCTGCAACTCTTTTCCTGCTGCACATCAACGACCTGCTTCAGCCTGGCATTGTTGGGTATGCAGATGACAGTTCGGTTTTAGAGAGATACTAGTCCAGCGCAAGATCCAGCAGGGAAGAAGTTCGTTCCTTGAGAGACGCCATGGTAGAGCGGACAAATTTGACGTTAAGTCTTGTCTCCCAGTGGGGTGATGACAATCTGGTCTCTTTTAATGCCACCAAAACACAAGCGTGTCTTTTTACCTCAAAAAGGAGTTGTTTCGACCTAACTCCTACTTTTCGGGGTACATCTGTCCCTGTAACCGATCGGCTCGAGCTCCTTGGCATGGAGCTGACACCCAGTCTGAACTTCGGTGCCACCATTGAGCACAAAGCCCAAACTGCGGCCAAAAAGCTGGTCTTCCTAAATAGAGTGAAGCGATACTTCTCGCCTGGACAGCTTTTAACCCTTTACAAAGCACAAGTTCCGACTCGGTGGAACGCACAGCTAAAAGGCTCATTGGCGACGTAAAACTGGTGGATGCCAAGCTTTACAGCTTGGCTCATCGCCGCAAGGTTGCCTGCTTGTCGGTCTTCTACAGATTGTACTTCGGGGAGATTGTCCAGGAACTCTACGATCTCATCCCACCGGCCCCCTTCTACTATCGGACATCTAGATGTAGTAGAGATCTAGATGTACTAGAGTAGTAGTAGAAGAGTACACGGTAGGGATGGTAACTTGCAGTGCGTCTAGACGCACTGCAACTGTGTTGCTATTCCACTAATTCGCACTAAACGTTTCCAAACGTCTTTTATAATGCGCACAGCAAAGGAGTGGAACTCTCTGCCTGCGTCTGTTTCCGAACGCATACAACCCTAATCTCTTCAAAATTAGAGTGAACAGGCTTCTTCTGGGTAAGCTCGCTCCATCGTCGACTTTGTCTCTGGTATCTATAACCTAGACTAGAGTCAAGAGCAAACCCACTATAAATTAAAAAAAAAAAAAAACAATTAATGGGTATAAGTTGTAATGCCGTGTGTTCTATGTGCAGGTACTGGACACCGCCAAGCTGCTAAAGGTCAAGGGTCTGACTGACATGCCGCCCGACTCCACGCTGACGCGGTCACAGGGTCCGTCCGCCGAGTTCCAGAGCCAAGGGGGGGACTCGTTGGACTCCGCGCGTCACTCGCCGGCAGCTTCGCCGTCTAACAAACGCAGGAGGTACGACTCAATCCTCTGTAAATTGCTATAGCTTACTGCAAAGTGGATGCCTCAGAACGAGGCCTAGACAAACAACCTGGAAAAATACTGATAATAGCACTTGACTTATATATGACTGGAAAAACTATAACAAATTTATGGTTTTAAAACAAAACGCTAAAGGTACGGTAAGTTCGGAACCCTTTGCTCGGAGTCCGACTCGCACTTAGCCCGTTTTTTATTTGACCAACGTTGCTGTAAACCAGTCTTATCAAATGTACAATACGGCCGAAAATGGTGCACCGACGCCTTCGATGTTTGTGTCTTCGAATTATGCACTCCGGTACAGTTTGGAGGAGATAAAGTACTATAAATAATCTAAACTAACAACAAGCATCGAACAATTTGATCCCCAACGTTGTCAGCTGGTAATGTGCCGAAAATACTGTTAGCATTGCCACCTTATGTAGCAAAGCATAGCCTCGGGCCAAAGTAACAGCTCTTGGGTCACGTGAAGTGTCATGCAGCCGTTTCGAGATTTCATTGAAAAGGCTGTATGAGCACAAGGGCCCCATGGCCTAAACGGCTCGAAAATAAAGTTACCAATAAGGTAAAAATACCTCTAAATAATTGTGTAGGCGCCGAAAAAGTTCAACGAGCTCAACGCAGCTGAACGTGCTCGAGAACGAGCACGGGCGCGCCGACGTGGGCGCGCAGACTGTGGAGGCTATCACACTGAGCAGTGTGCCGCAGCAGCGACGCATGCGCGAGTACCATGAGATCCGGACCATCGACAACTCGCAGCAGGTAGACGACGTTAGTACACACACTTATGTTTTTGTTTTGCTTTTTATCCCAACCCTATCAGCCAGACTATTCTGTCAACATCTCATCGTGTGAACTTAGGCCGAGCGGGCTTGAAGTGAACTGTCATTGCATCTTCGTATTTTGGATTAACAGCTCAATTTATATTCACTTCACCTAAGTTTGCACGGCGAGTTGTTTCCAGAGTCGCATTGCTCATATCCATCTCAATACACATACTTGAAAAGTAAAAAAAAATAATTTAATTTGTTAATTTTGACAAGTTTTTTCATTGATTGTCGTCAAGATAGTGTTGCGACTTCGATGTGAACCATTTTAGTCACCGAAGCCGAAATTGTAATGGGAGGTACTAAACATCTGAGGGCCAATTCTACAAATTTTGTATCAACGCGAATGCGAACGCATTTCGCTTTTTGGCCATCTGATTACTGCAATTTTTAAAGGCCTTTGTAAAACTGGAGTGAACTGTGAGTTCACTAAATTTGTCATATTAAAAAACCATTTTAACCTTAGTTGCTATTTATCTTTTGTTTTTTTTATCGTTTTATGACCGTTATTCCAAATATAGAATATTATTCTAATTTTGACACAAGCCGGTCGATTCTGTTAACATGTCGAAGTTAAACCTTAGGCGAAGAGAACGACAAGTGAGCTGTCAATCCATACTAACAAGATGGAATGACAGCTCACTTGCCGTTCACTCCACCTTACTGTACAAGGTGAGATGTCGACAGAATCGACCGGCAGTCTAGCCAAGGGGTGGGCTCAGATAGACAGCCGCTCCATGTAAAATACTGGTAGTTAGCTGGGTCCGGTTAGACTGGAAGCCGACCCCGACATAACTTGGAAAAGCCAGGCAGTTTGATTGGAGCATGTACCCAATTCTGAATCAATGAAGACCATTAATGTTTATGATTGCAGACAACAGAACAGGAAAACATGAACGTGGAGCCCATCGGAATGGAGAATACGACCCCAGCAGCAATCCCTCAAGGTAAATGCACTCCTTACTTCAATCGCTGTGTGATGGCTCTGTAACGACTTGTGTCAATCGCGCAAACTAGGGATTGTCTCTTTGACTTAGACAAATTATTAAATTTTTTAGCCATGTGAATTTTTACACTCCAAAATGTTTGGACCGTGTCAGCAGGTTACAGGAAACACCGTAAGTTTATAATAAATAGAGTTTTTTAAAAGGCTACTTTGGCACTTCCCTTCCAGGGACCGCTTCAACCATCCACCTCGTAAAAAGGTTTAATGTCAGTAGTATTCATTTCATATCAAAATTGACAACAGCTTTTTCATTCGAAAAATTATACGTCAGACATAGATTAGTTGATAGTAATAGTTTCAGATAAATATCTTGAAGTTCCTCGCAGGCAAAATTTTGCCTGAGAGGAATTTCAAGCTATCAAACTTGATAAGAGCTGAAACTTGAAAGCTGGTCTCTACACCAGAAGGTCTACTAAAATACCACAAAGTAGCAACTATGTATGTTAGTATTTAAAATGGCAATCATTTACGGCTAAATGTTCAAACGGAATAAAGTCGCTGCTTTTGAATGAATTCAGAAAGAATTACATAATTCATTTTGAGCCGTATTGTAGCGAATGACAGACTTTAAAGAATTTCTAAGTGGTGTTTGATTATCCGGGTTCTATTATCAAAACAGTTATGTACCTTTATCACGAGAGTTAGCGACAAATCACACATTGATGCCATATCATTCATATTTTTAAGTTCCATTTCTCTTTATTTCATACAATCGTATTTTTTATTTGAAATCTAGTTAAATGTTGTCCTTTTGAGCTTTCAATGTCTTATGAATGTCTTCTTTCCCCTTGTGTTCAAGCTTTTTAAAGTTCACATTTAAAAACTTTGATTGTGTCAAAATAAAAATCCAGTGGTTAAGTTATTTGAAAAAAGTTTTTTGTTCAACAAACCTAGTTTCTCCTTCGTCAATCAGTTAGGATGCCGGTCGGAGACACAATAACTGATAAATATTTATACGTACTTAGCCTATTTACGTACTAAAAATGTGAAGAAAAAAACTAGATAATGTCTCAAACAAAAGTATCAAACATCATCTGTTTCTCATTCACCTCTCAAACGTATCAATCCCATCATCTGCTTGTGCTTCATGTATGTACTCTGTGCATGTACCGCGCTATGTGTAGATAGTTTTATTGTTTCATACCCGCCTCAACTCAAAACTTGTTGCTTTGAGAATAAGCGGGAATGTTCATAAAAAATACTTAAATAACTTCTAGAAATAAATTCGTTAAAAGGTGTTTTATATACACCAAAAAAGCCAAGTTAAATAAAAAATGGTTTATCAGTCTCAGTACCCGACCGGGACGAACTTTTACTTTCCAGGGAAGGGAGATCAATGAGAAAGCGTTTGTTTGAACTTTAACTCTTAAATATGATAGTGTACCTAGAGAGTTTTATTAAAATACGTACATTTATCTCTCTTCCCAGGAGGACAGTGGACCATGATGGAGCACTCGTACCCGCGATACTCGAACGCGTGCATAGGCGGCGGTGCGCTGCAGCAGGACCCCGGCTTGTACATGAACAACGTCATGAACCCGCACATGGACGCCGAACTCAGCTACGCGCAGGGGATGGGCGTGGCAGGGCCTTCTCCCGGACCGTCGTGTGCCGACGTGCAGCCTACCGCCGAGCCCGCACCACCGCCGCCGCCGCCCAAGCGCCGCCGCACCAGCAACCCGCAGTCCGAGGAGAACTTCCAGCGCGCGCTCGAGGCCGTGCGCTTCGGTGGCATCGGCTTCTGCAAGGCGGCACGCATGTTTGGCGTTAACAACCGCACTCTTTGGCTCGAGTATAAGAAGAAGGGCTACCCCAACAACCGGCCCAGCATCAAGAGCAGGATCAAGCGCGAGCACACCACGCCGCCGCCCGAGCACAAAGACGAGCCGGCGCAGCCCGAGCAGCAGATGGCACTGCTGTGCCCGCAGCACCAGGTGCCGCCCGGCTTCCTGGACCCCAGCGCGCCGCATGGCTTTCCGCTGCAGAGCGTGGCGCACTCGTCGCCCCTCAACCTCCTCGGCGTGAACTTCAACTCGATGCAATAGAACGCGGCCTGCGGCGTGTCGCCCGACGAGTCGTACTCGTTGTGACACGAGTGGCAAGGCGCCGACGCCGGCCCGCAGCCCGTCGTGGCGCCTTCGCCCCCCCACGCCGCCCTCGCGCACCCGCATCACATATACATGCATCTCGCGTTGTAAATATTACTTGGAACACGTAACCCATGTACTTATATCGGTATCAGCTGCGGACTCCCGCAGATCATGTAGCACATTAGTAAGTGTATTGCGCTGTGACTGGGGCGTGTCGTCGTAGTGGAAAAGAAGAGGGGTGCTGAACTGAACCGAGCGCTCGGCACTCGATATTATGTGTCTAATTCTTGGCGGTGCGGTGGTAGGGCTCATCAAGCAACAACAACCTATCCAGAGAAGAACTCTGTATCTTTCTGGGACAGATTTGAATCTCTTCACGCAACCTGTCTGTTTCCGCCGACATAAGTGTCAAAATGATAAGTCAGGAAACGGGGTATTTGATACCATTTTCCTACGTTCCAATTGGCTGTCAGGCCCGGCCTTGGTATAATGCAGTTTGTGCACAAGCCGTATTTTGCAGAGAGCAGACATGCAAGGGCTTCAGCCTACAGCGCTAGCAGCAGGACATTCTTGGTGATTGCGCATTGCAAAAGGGTGTTACGGAAGGCACCCATCGACTATTCTGGAAGAATTGACGCCAAGTTGGCCTCTAAACCTTGCAGTTTTGCTCCCTCAATAAATCGGCCTAATCGAACTTCCGTCGTCCTTCGCTGCCTCCTATGCTGAAACTGCATGGGACACTGGCTCATACAGCGCGACGGAGCCTAAGCCTTACCACTTGTCAGCGACGATCAGGCATCTTCTGGGCTCGCTCGCTCTATCGTAGACCTTACTATGGTAAGCGATCGGTGAGGTGTACGATAGGTCGATGTGGTCGGGGAGATAGAGGTCAAGAGCGAACGATTTTGATCAAACTATGACGGCATAGCAGTACAGCTTGGCGGGTCGTTGGAAACATCATCACTTACCTACTAGTCAAGACAATCAATAATTAAAAAATATTCTAAAAAGGAGAATGGCTACCACTAATTCATAGATATATGTCACTTTGCCCAGTGTCTATGATATAAAACCAAACACGTAATAGCATAGTAATCTGTAAATAATATAAGTTTCTTCGACCTGACCAGGTGACGCCCGCAGTCGTAGTATTGCCATGAAAACAAAAACGTATTTTGTAGATCTCAATAGAACTAAGTTATGAACTGTTCGGTAAGCGAGTGTTTTTACATGTTATAGGGAAGTGCACAACCGTAGTAGTAAAGTCGACGGTTACATTTGATAGCGAATTGCATTTTTGTAACTCCCGCTTTTTGTGTATCTCCGGGACACAGTTTCTGCAAGTAATCGTTGTCGTCGCAGTAATCATGATTTGAAAACTTTTTATTTTGGATTTAACGCTTGATTATAGTAACAGTTGTGTAGGGAGGGTGCTGGTCACTCAAGTATTATACGTACACGACAGAGTGACACATGTGGCGAGCTTTTCTTCTATTCGGGAGCAATGGCCACACAAGGAACTGTATTCAGACACTTAGTATGAAATTCTGAGTGACGGGATTCACAGTTTTATCATAACTACCTCTATATATGTTTAATAAGTATGTTTAATGTTGACCACGGGACTTTTGGAAGACACCTGTGTATTTTAATAGTATTCGGATTCGTTTCGTAGTCACCTAAATCAAAGTACCTACCCGTAGTATTTTTCTTACTACATACTTTTAATTTAAGGTGGTGGTGTGTTCGTGATGTAGGATATTGAAATACGTCAAGGTATGTATAGTAGAACTCGACCGTCAAAAAGTAAAATATTCCCATATTAGTGTTACGGCGTTCCGTTCGTAAAACTATTCAACAAAAGTACATGTCGGGTTTCTTTATAGTTATAGTAGAAACTGTAGAAGTTTCGCAATATGACTCCAATGCTACTATGAAATATTAATTGACGTCGGCGCTATCGCTGACTATCTTAGGTTACGTGTGGTCACACAAAACAAGGAATAGTACATTGTTCACCGAGAGGAGAAAGTGACCGATTACCGTCGAGGGTGTCGTTTGAAGCCCGAGCCGTAGGCGAGGGCTTTAAAACACCCAAGATCGGGAATCGCAGTTTCTCTCGAGTGATACATAGTGCTTTATACTACACCTACAAGGAAAATAAAAAACGAAATCTTTACTAATTGAAATTTATATTGAAATTGTTGCAGTTAAAACTGAATCCTCAAACAACACACAAATTGGAAATGGCGCCAATGGCGTCTGCAATTTTCACATGTTCTTTTTTCAAATTGTTTATCCTGCCGCCGCAGGGTCGCACTGCCAGCCCGACACCATCCAACACACAGCTAGTGGCCAGTGTCATTTTGCGAACTTGGAGATAAAAACTCACTGTAAAAACTTTTTGGCTTTAGATATTTAGGTTACCGGCGCATAGTCTTACCCAAAATTAAAAAAGAAAAACCACGTAAGAAATGGATTTTCATACACTTTTCTCTCCCGCTCAGATGCGTTTTCTCCCCGCATATTTGTTCGATATGCAATGACGTACTTTCTACCGTAAATTTGATAAAGTATCAAGGTACTTTCCAAGCAGGTGTAGTATAAACTTACTTTTTTCCACACTGAAAAGAAAACAGTTTTTTATATGATATTATACTTCCCCTCGCAGTATACAAAATAATGTATACTTGACACTTTCATGTTCTACCTCGCGGGAGTTAATATACAAGTGAAATATTAAATTTAGTTTGCATGATTAGGTCCGTGTTTTTAGCGTAGGGCCACCCCGCTCCTCCAGAATGATACGCGTGCTGGGTTAAAATTGACGACCAATTATTATTTATAAATACACAAGCTTTTGCCCGCGACTTCGTACACGCATCTCTCGTTTTTCCCGTTTCCGAATAGCCTATAGTCTTCCTCATTAATGAGGCTATCACAATAAAAAAAAAACAAATCGGACTGATGACTGGTAGTTCTAGAGATTAGCGCATTCAAACAAACGAATAAACTAACTCTCCAGCTTCACTATACATATTGGTATAGATGGCAGCTGCAAGAAATAATGATTATGGAAATAAAATATTTTTAAATCTAGATCACTTGTATAATAACGTTATTATGAAACACACCACCATATTGATTTAATTGCAGTTATTTTACGAATTATAAAAAATATTGTATGATTTTATTGATAAAAATCATGAAAAGAAAAAGCAGATACTATGTTCTGTACATTCGTTGTACGTGTTCGCATAATTCGCAAATATTTAGGAAACAGCTATTTTGTCGTGATCGTGGAAAGAATTAAGTCACCGCTGTTTATTCAATATACAATGCCAGTAATGATATTTTATAACAATAAACTAAAGTATTAATTGTCCTCATGCATTTACGTTAGACTGATAAAATCACACATATCTTTGTTTTTGGACGTGTATTGAACACATGCCATTGCCTCATTGGTAGCTAGGTAACAAGCTCGAACAGGAACAATATTACCAGAGATCTCTCGTGTAAAGTAGTTAGGTAAGCATGTAATTATGTCTGCATTTATAGTGTAAGTAGTGATAAGTGGTGCCCGTGACGTGTAGGACGGAGCTTTGTCTCGCGAGCGGCTCCCGACGCTGGCGGCTCTATATCTGTGTTATTGTATCTTATTAAGCATGGTTTATTTTTAAGTATTTTAAGTCGAAGGCTCTTTAGCCATTAGTCTTTGGTACCTTCGCGACGGGCTTTTTTTAGCTACATATCTCCTCACTTATGTGTCGATATATATAAGTTTACATGGTAATATTAGCTGTGTATATCATGATCAGCGATCGGAATCGGTAGACTATAGGTACCTAATGTTCGTAGAAGTAAGTAAAATAGAGTTGATAATAACTCCTCTAAAATGTCGGAATCATAAATATGACGATTGTATCCCGGGATTTAAGAAATTGCAAATTGCATTGCGCTTTCAATACATTTGAAAAAAAAAAAATATATTGAAGAATCTTATTATGTTTTTAGAGTTACTAACTAAAACTGTTAAATTAAATAGCTTTGTTTTCACACTACTCTTTCTTCTTTTGATTCTTCAAATCAATAATTTGTCACCATACTCGAAAGTTCAGTTCATGTTTTTATAATCCCGGGTTTTAACTGTCATGATTCCATTTATGATTCCGGGATTTTACAGGAGGTATTATCAACTCTATGTAACTTACTTCCACGAACTTTAGGTAAATATAGTCTACCTATTCCGATCTCTGATCATGATATATGTATATCTGTCATTTTAAAGCAGACTTTTTGCGACATCTTCGGAGTTTTGCAACAAATCAGCTAGGTAATCGAATTTGACAGACGACTTGTCTGATTGATACCTAGATCCTGGAAATTATTTGGGTCGTGATAAAAAAATAGGCGGTATATAAACCTAAGCACGATAATAATGAAGCTTAAGTTTATTTTCGTTAACACTTGCTCAATCCAATACAGTTTTGAAGGTTTATTTTTAACTTATAAGCGTATTTTAAGCTGCCGCCATTCTTATATTGAAAGTCGGACCGCCCGCGAGTGCAATTTCATATCTTGTCACTATCGTCATTTTAGAAGTATTACTTTTTATTTTAGTGTTAAACTAAGGAGTATTATATTTTTCTATTCGCCTAGATTTACAACGATAATAACCAGTTTCGGCGTTTGCGATCTCTGTAACTTTTTGTAATTTCGACTGATTTTTTTAAATAATTTAGAAAGTTTCTCTCGTTTAGGCTGGCAACATAGCTGCTACGTATCGGAGGTAATTCAAATTGTAAATATAATAATTATGTATATACAACCCATGGTAGGTAATTGAATAGGTTCCTCTCTTCCTCGATTTATTTTTATTAGAGTTTTTAATCGAAAAGATTAAGTAATGTTGAATTGTAATTTGATCTTAATCAGTACAACTACGATTGAGTGCTACATACATCTGTCCCTTGTTAAAATTCATGTTTCGTTCATATACAAAGTGAATCTTTCAATTGGGCGGGGATGGCCAAATCCGAAACTATTTGGAATAGCGAAAAATACTGAATGGAGTCTCTGGCCGATTTTGATGAAAATAAAACTGCTTTATTGGATTTTTGAAAAAGCAATACCACTAGCCAGGAATCGAAAAAGTTTATTTAAAAAAAAAAGAAAAAGTATTATCGCACTAGAATAGATTCTAATTTTTACTCATTTATACCTTTAGTTTTTGCAATAATATTTTTCTGATAACTGTCACTTGTGGCTTGGTCCTTTTCCGCCTTGACGTCGATTTCTGGTACACCTTGTGTATCATCATTTGCGACCTGTGTGCAGCTACGTATTGTAGCCTATTTTGCCTTCAAACCCTTCATGATCACACCAATGTTTCAATAACACCTATGGTGTGTTAGTAACTTCTGTTGTGGAGTGCCCATAACAATATCAGCCAATAATATTCTCTGGGACGCAGGCCCCTTTCTGAGAGGGATATATATATGTTTTTATAATGTACACACTCCTACAGGAACCATGATATCAACTTTAGTTGTACTGACACAGATCTATTCCTTATTCAACCTTATGGTACAAGGTGACATTGAAATAACTGAAAACCTTTTAGTCCTCTGTAGTAGATTAGGCTGTAAGTAACATACCGATCAAGGTCCTACCAAATACATGGAAATTATTTTACAACGTTTGCACGCCTGTAGCCCGTGGTTTACTGTCCTAGCCCTGTAACCGATACAAAAACGCTTCTTGTTTTACAATGGTCGGTATTTACGGAAAGTCGGGCCTTTGTGATTTCGAAGAATAATAGCATAATAAATGCGACATATCTAATTTCCTATATGTTACATGAAATCCAAGAATGACTACAGCAAAATTTATCTTGCCTAACACGGACTGCTTTACATTTTGAGGCCGTACCTCAGTTTTTTCCTGTTGGCAACAATTTCCTTTTTTTTTAAATAATTTTCTTAATACACAATCACATAGAAAAAAATGAGACAGTAAAATGAAACATAAGTTTCTTCTTATCATATTATGTCGAATCCAAAAATTAAATAAATTCGAGTTCATGAGTGAACTCTTAAATCAGAAATATATATAAATTAATAATCAGTGCTTCCTTATATTTAGTCAAGTTGTAATTCGCGATTTCAGTGTTGGTTCCTTGGTAGAAACTGTTCATGGTTCAGTAAGTGAATTGACCCCTTAAACAGTTTTCAGTTATTACAATTGCACTTTGTATATCTCGAAAGACTGCTCAGAAATGAGGAAGTGGATGTCTTCTCATAAGCTAAACTCTATAATCTGAAATATTATATGTTTTGTTGTAAGTATTTTACTCCCTTTATTATTCGAAGTATCGAGTGAGCATATTGTTTAACATTAAGCTTGCCAATAGGTTTTAAAGCTATCTTTTTATAGTCCGGTGTGTCGTCGGTACACAGCTCGGCAGGTGACGACTAGTGCTCAGATTATAGAGAAAAACTGTCTTACATGTATTGTGTTTTAACTCTCTTTTTTTCTTGAATAAGTGCCATCCGAGGTGATTTCAGAGTATTATGTTGGTCAAGATGCAATTGGCCGTGAAATATTGATGTTACCAGATAACAAAAACGATTTAGTTACTAAATCTCGTCTGTGGGTAATAATAGGTAAGTTAATATTACGGGAAACTGTACATTACTGTCTTCAGGGTGGATCCTTGAGATGGTAAGAAAGAAAGTTCGCGTCATTATGTTAGATCTTATCACGGACTTGTATATTTTGCATTTAACTTGAGGTGCATTTGTGGGTTACACACTCCAACGGTTAAGGTACCTACTGCCTCTATCCTCAAACAAATAAAAAAAAAAGATTTGCTCAGTCAAGCTCGATTCACTGAATGCAGCCAAGGCTAGGCCTTTGGCAATAAGTTTAAATAGCATTACTAGCTATTTCTTCTTGCAAACATTTTTAGCTATTTGTCATTTATATTACCCTCATATGAGAAAGTGATTTATATGTACCAGTGTTTCTCGAAATAGTATTAATCATGAAATGTTTATAATAATATTGCATAGGTTTGGAACAGGGGGGACAGTCGTGCTCATTATAGATAATTATGGCCGTGTCCTAACCGAGACCGAATGTCGTGCGACTATGCGATTGTCGCGTTTGTAAGCTTAATCTACCGCGTATGTGCGCGACGCTCGCTTCTGGTTAGAACCCGGGGTAAAGTAAGAATCTGAAGATGTGTTAAGTAGAATTGATGAAGCCTGTGCGGAGTCACTAGTGAAAGCAATATGTAATAGCAATACGTACACTTAATGTAGTAAGTAGATAGATGCAGCGCCAGCTTGCGCTGTCAGGAGCGATCTGTGGCCACCTTCAGTTCATAAATGTTAGTACGCTGGTGGGTACCAGCGTAACGTACAACATTTATGAATTTAGAAAAAAGATAATTTTGTGTACCTATTAATATTGTGAGTCACATGTATTATTATCACATAAGGACCATGAGACTATTTAAGTTTCATAGCATTTGAAATTATCAAATGTTAAATGTATAATTAAGTACCAAATGATCAAAATGTTTAATGTAGTATCGTCAATGCTCACGACTGTCAACCCCCACAGGTTGTCCATTAACAGACAAAATTGGTGAATTTTGTGCTTAGCACTAATACCTTGTTCTATACCAAAATAGATAATAAATAGTTTTGATTATTTTGTAATTAACTCTTTTACTTAAACCTAATCCCATCCTAAGTTAACGAATATTTGTATTGCTACAGCAATCAAATTCCTCCAAGCAACAGTCCAAAAGAAGGCTCAATTTGCTGTTAGCAATATTATATAGTGTGTTGGTGCGGTGGAAGTGAATGCTGGATGCGGCAATACATGGTCAAAACACATAAAAGTAGAATAAATGCATTCTTTACGAAATATTTACGTGGTGGAATAATGTCTGGATTATCCAGATCCACTTTCGAACCCAACCTGTCTTGGTTGGCATAAATGAGCTCGCTTTGCTCGTTCTTGCATCTAGTTTCTCCTAGTAACACTATTTCATACCTAAACTTAGGTAGTCGGATACCAGCTACGAGAACGGATATCGCACGCAGTAGATTACTTGACCACTGTAATAACAAAAACAACGGAACTATCTTAAATACATTACATTAATTAGCTCACCAAACGAAAACCAAAAACTGACAAATAGGGGAAATAATTCGTGAATCAGCGAAATTTGGCATAGTAATTAACAATTTTATTTTTAGGATTAGACGTGCCATTCTTAAAGAATGTTATTTTTTTTAATGTCAATCTTCCTTCCATGTCTCAAATATTGATCCTAGCGAAAGTGTACAGAATCTTTTTTGTAGAAATTTTTATGTAGGTACCTACAAGAACATGTTAGTGTGCAGTTATTTATGAAAAACTAAAAGCGGACCTTTGATTACTTATGTATAAGATTTTTTTTGCTATAGGTCACCGTTTACGAGTAGGTAATTTACGAAAAACTAAAAAAGGGACCTTTATAACAATAATATTTATGAGTCGGCGCCAAACAAACAAATCAATCAAATAGGTATTTTTAGTGAAATATGAATTCGCCGACTCAAAATTATTTAGTAGGTACTTACACCGTAAGGGTTTCGAATAAGTATATCGGCTCCTTTCTTCGCTTTACAATTTTTGCGAATAAGATGTTTCTTTCACAGCACACAGGCGGGCCGCATGCCCCCAGAAGTTTAATTATTGCCATTATCTAATTAACACAATAAATTATTTAGCTCCTGCAAATCCGAACACTTCAGACGGCTGGAACCGACGGACCAAGCACTTCAAGCGACAGTCGCGGGTTCCCGATGAGCAGAACATTCGCAAGCAGACTTCCGAGCCCCTCCCCCCGCCGCCCGCCGTGTCCAAGAGCACGCCCATGCTACAGAAACACGAGTCCTACCCGCAGTACAGCACGTCTAAGGTGACTATAAAAAAATCCTACTACAGCTCTCCCAAACGCCTATAGGTACGTAGGTCGATGCCGATTCTTTAGTACTCGAACTAAACTTTGTGCAGGCTACTTCCACATAAACCTTTTTTCTCTAAATAACAAAAAAAAAGACGTATTGAAAGATCAATTGAAAAAAATACAAAAACCGTAAGGTCTTTTCTTCCACTCTAGCTGTCTTCATTCTAGCGATGCCCAAAGCCGAGGTCCGTACCCCACAGGGGGTGCCCTAAGCGTGGCTAGATGCTCAAAATTGTATCAAGTCAAGGTTGCGTTTTTCTTCCACATTCCTAAACTAAGTTTACCTAGTCCTTGAGTCGTCCAAATCGAATGCTGCCACTCTGTTTTATCAGTTTGGCATATTTCTATTCTCATCTTGAATTCAAGCTCAGTCTACGTTATAGCTAAAATAGGGAAACAATACTGCAAAGCCGTGGTAGACTAAAATCAGATGTGTGTCGCGATGTAACTTATCGACGTCTGTCTGGGTAAAGTTCACTTGTCAATTAGGGCCCACTCACTAGCTGCAGCAGATTTAGAAACTAAGGCCGCCTTGTGGTGCCACTCAAGTTTCTAGGTTGTCTGATCCAAATATAATATCGTTATTTGCAAAGGGTTGTTAGATTCTTGAGAATTTGTTTGTAGAAGAAGTATTTTAGGACAGTGACTTAGCATGAGTCTTGCATTAATTACAGCCTATATTTCAATGTGTGAAAAGGCAATATGTATGTCGCAGTGTAATTGGAAAAATCATTATTTCGAAAAACCATGCCATCCATCAACCAATTTATTTTATTTTTTATTAGCATTATATTTTTTACCCTGTGTTTCTAATCTAAGAGTCAATTCATAACATAAGTTTCCGTTATTTTTTATGTTAGCTGAAGAGCTAACCAGTGAACAATTTGATTTGCAGGCCATAGTTACCCGGAAGCCCCGCCTGGAGCAGGAGCTGGGCTCGCTGCTGATCCGCGCCGTGAGCAGCACCGAGCGGCAGAGCTCCAGTGCCAGCGCCACGTCCACTTCAGCGTCGTTCGAGTCGGCGGCGTCGGACGGGGCGCAGGCCACGCGAGCCTCGCACACGCCCGCCGTGCGCTCCGGCCCGCCGCTCAGCTGCAACTTCTGCTGGAACACCGTGGACGAGTGCGGCCGCATCCTGCGCCGCAAGACGCAGTACCACTGCCCCGAGTGCCGCACCAACCTCTGCATCGTGCCCTGCTTCCACGAGTACCACGACGGGCCCGAGAGTGACTCTAACAACGCCAACGCGCGGTGAAGCCTCCTGCTCGACGATGGCACGAGGCGTTTGTCAAAGAAATGGTGGAAGTTCAGCCTGAACCACGTGTAAACGCGGCATGTGAAATGGACACTTGCTATGCTAACGAGTGTTTGTCTGCTAGCAGCAACACTTAAACTTCACAGGCTTCACCTTTCAAAATAACTCTAGAGGATGTAGTTCAATCCATGTCACACTCTTTCAGATTTTCTTCTGGTACAATTATTTGTGCTTTGGAATTCTAATACTTTTGAATGCTTCATAAATAAGTATAAAATATTATATTTAACCATCATGAATTATCGTGTAGTGAGCGGTAGTATGATAAGATTTCTGAAATATTTCTAATATATGTGTGTATTTATTCGTAGTGGGTGTATATTGGTAATATGTATAATTATTAATCCTGGATCTCGAACACGGTAGAAATAATGTTATATTGAGTACACCAAACTTATATTTAATCATCAGTAATATTATAATAAACTGACCGTTTTTTATCACTAAGCAATGTGATGCCATATCGCAATATTTTAGTACTGAGTGATCCAAAAACAAAAATCAGTTATCTCATTACTTGCATCGAAGATCATAAGAATATGGATGGTGATAAATATCAAGTTATACATGTTTACACTAGAGATGCCGTCAACCTTCTTGTTCGTTTGTAATTTGCAGAAGCACTTAATGTAAGTAGTTATAGGAGAGTTCTTTGTAAACGATCTCGTGTGTGTCTGCCGCTGACATGTTGCCCTGGTGCGAGGAGTACGAGTGCCGGCGGGCGATGCGGGGTGTAGCGTCAGGTGGACCATCGTATCCAATATCATGAAAACATGTATTCGTTTAGAAGTTTATAATATGTACATATGTACCTGTCTATTTCAGTAATTTTTGTAGTGCCTGTTGAGGACCTTCTATAGGTACAGTTACTTAAACTGATGTAACGCTGACGTATTTCTGTTACTAGCTGATACATATATGTAAGTTACAAGTCCTTGTAATGTGAAGATTAACATTTCTGTAATAACCAATACTTCTTGCCATTCACGATTATGCATTCTATTGCGTATGCTTGTCGTGACATACGCGATTTCTTTCAGCATAGTCTAGTCGTGTTACATTCGGTATTAATTGATTCACTACTTAATATATTATAAGGTGTATATTAAACGTATTAGTGAGAAAGCTCTCAGGTTACTTACTGTTATATTCATTTAATTTCAGGGTGTAGTTTAGAAGTCCCTTTGTCGTACAGAGGTGTGTATTTGAGATGGAACTTTAAAGAAACCGAAATTTTGAAAAGTTGATGAAAGCTTCACAGCTTGGCTCATCGCCGCAAGGTTGCCTGCTTGTCGGTCTTCTACAGATTGTACTTCGGGGAGAGTGTCCAGGAACTCCACGATCTCATCCCACCGGCCCCCTTCTACCATCGGACATCTAGACGCACTGCAAGTTACCATCCCTACCTTGTTGCTATTCCACCAATTCGCACTAAACGTTTCCAAACGTCTTTTATAATGCGCACAGCAAAGGAGTGGAACTCTCTGCCTGCGTCTGTGTTTCCGAACGCATACAACCCTAATCTCTTCAAAATTAGAGTGAACAGGCTTCTTCTGGGTAGGCTCGCTCCATCGTCGACTTTGTCTCTGTCATCTATGACCTAGACTAGAGTCAAGAGCAAACCCATATTAAATAATAAAAAAAAAAAAAAAAAAAAGTAGGCAAAGTTTTCATAACCATATTCTGTATATGTGACATAATATGTAGTTTGCTCAGTAGGTAATATTAACGTTTACATTTGAGTATTGATGTCCTTTGAAATCATACGATGATGTTTAACTCGAATTTAAAAGACGGTTTATGTTGCAAACACCATTTCTTTGTCAAATATATAATTAATATAGAAGAATTTTATCATTTTTGTAAATAATACTTTTTAAGGTAAATTTTAAATAACGGTTGGACCGTTTTGTCGACATATTGTGTTGAACACTTCTCTATTTTTATCGATACTTCTTGTTTTACCGATGGCGATGGATAAGTTTTCTAGGTAACAAATATGTGAGGTACCTACTTTTATTTAATGCATTTTTATTTGTCTGTTGTTATCGGTAAACCTGAATAAGTGTACATTGATGTTAGTTATAAGTCTGTGACGAGTCATACAGTGATTTGAGATATATATATCTACTTATGCAGAGTAGGTACGTGTATGTATCCATGTGCAATTTGTATACCTATATATAATTACTATATCGCATCGATTCTCTTATTCGATGTAACGTTTATCGACGTCGTCTTTTTATCCATGTTTGTAGAAAGGAGACTTTAGTCTGCGATGAAAATGACATGATATATATTTTACGTATGCACTTATATGTCAACTGTTGATAACTATTTCAAGTAACTTAGCATTAGGGGGAAGCTCTAAGTATACTTAGATATATATATACCTACTTAATATTTTTGGATCGAATAATAATAAATCGAGTGTTGGCTGTTTAAGATTGTTGGTATATAGAGGCAGCGCTTGCCTTTTGTTGTATTGAGAAGTGTCGGGAAGTAACATATTATAGTAGTTTAGGCGCTCAAAATTCGGCATATTTGAAAAGTGAACTGTTGGAAATTTCGAACGTCAATGCAATTTGGTAAAATGGCTTAGGTTTAGATGTTTTGGGAAGTATTAAATGTTATCGGTTTTGATAAGAACTAATTCGATTTTTAATCAACTCGACCTTTTAAAAATGTCCTAAAATGATAGGAGTTTCATACGAGAAATTTTGTAGCATACTTTTATATATTGTAACTATTTAAAAGGAATTATCAAACTAATATTAATAACGTCTTTTTGGAAACACTTTACTGATAGATATTGTGTGTGATCGATTTTCTCGTAGATATTATACATCAAGTGTCCATGCACTTAGAGAGTTGTTGTACTGTGTTTTCACGATATTTTTCAAAAGAACATTATAAGGTTTCGTAGTAAAATTATATCGGACGTTAGTTGTACATACTTCAAATTACGAATTTACAAAAACATGTTACCTCCGAACTTAGATTTGCTTAAAAATATTTTCTATCTGGTATTTATCACGAAACTCTAGCTAGATTATATATTAATGATAATTTATAAAAGTTTGTCTCTTTGGACCTCTCTACACAGCTTCTATTACAATGAATATTTTAACACATAATAAATAATCTTCAAGCTGTAGTCAATTATTGCAAGCATAGCAATTATTGCGACGTTACCTACTCGATGTTTCTTTAATATAAGTACATGTAATTACTGAATTACGAGTAGTACGTACTTACTAATAAATCTCTATTCACTCTAAATGTATAATCTAATTAAGTAAATAAGTTGATAACATCTTCTATTGATAAATTTTGAAAAAATAATGTTTTTGTACCTAAATTATTGGGAAGGAAAATTACATTTGTCCCAATGTATTTTGGCTCTAGGTAGTTTATTTTAATCCTAATCAGCTACTGAAACATTTTGTAAAATTAGCGGAACACGTAATCAGAGTAGATGATCCACCCTTAGGCACATTATTGCTAAGCAGGCCCGCACACCACCGAAGCAGGATAGGAGGGTAGATCCTCATTCGCTAAAGTCTCAGTGAATTATCAAATTGAGGGTTTGATCAAATCCCTAGTAGATGATGGATTCTCGGCAGATGTTAAAATAACAACACTGTGGGGTCATTTTCCTTAAGAATGTAAATGATTTGATCAAATCCCTTATATTTTATATATATACCTATATATATGTATACTTTATATATTTATATATTTTATATATATATATATTCTATAGTCCAATATATTTTTGCGGCGATGCGGACTCGCTACAGCGGAACTCAGCTCGGTCGGCGAGCGTTGCATTTTGAGATGGATCGCCGCAAGCAGTCGCTGACATCTCCCAACTTCGTAGTTGCGAGGCATCACTTAAATATCCGTTTTGATTGAGATACGAAAATGACACATCTCTCCTCTCTGCTCAGCCCTGTCCACTAAAGCTAAGCCGATACTGGAAGTGTAAATAACCAAACTATATTAATTGATTTACAACACATCTGTGTTCTCATCTTCATTCTTGTCGAAGCGCGGGCCTAAACCGGCTTGTAATATAAACTTACACGATACCTAAATATTTCTGTTGTCATACAGTATTTGTAAGATCCCGGTAGTGTGACCGAATAAAATAGATACTTAATAATTGGTAATTTAAATGTGACATTGTGTGTAGAATATCGATATTATCATTCAAATATCAGTTAAATTGTATCTATCACAACTATCTTGCTATATATCCTTATTAATTGGTACATATCACGTCCTTTATCGAATCACGTTGTATGTATGGATGTATGTACACAATATGTATTGCATTGACAATGACATGTTCTTAATAAAATATACTTCTCTTCATATATTTAGGTACCTATTAAAAGACGATAAACGTTCACTGTAGTAGATACGTCCATTTTTGAAAAATCACAAGTATGTGTATGTACTACCTATTTAATACTGTAATATATTCACAGGATTTCATAACATTATGACTAATACTTTGTACCGTAACGTCGCCGTATTCTTATGTACTTTAATTATTAATATTTGATGTCAATCTAGATTGTCATGCGTTGACAACTGTTATGCTATTCTGTAAAACATTAACTAAGATTTGAATTTCAAGTGATCACAAACATTTGTAAAACGTAAGCCACTCAGGTGGATATTCTATGCAGAGTCACGATCGATCCCCGTTACGATCGCGCCAGACTACCAAGGTATCAGCTATACGAGAACCCAACCGTGCACTCGGTAGAATTTCCGCCAGCACAATACGAGAAAGATACCTCACGCCTGGCTAGCGACTTTATAGCAATATCTACAGTATCTCTGACAAATTCAAAGGATCTTTCGAAGTGATGTTACAGAATAGCACTGCAGCCCTAGTTTAGACGTCTTTATGACACATTATTAGTACCTACATATGTCACCGGAAAATTACCAGACTCCGTAAGATTGTAGGTAATAAATCTTTATTAGATTACTTAACATTTCTCGATATATTATCAAAAAACGTTTTATTTACAATCAATTCCATCCACATTCAAGAGTTTCCAATAAGTCCTTGTCTGATTTAGAAAAAATAGTTTACAACTTCCCGCGATATTTTACAATCTTACGGCGTTTGACACATACATTATATTGGAAATTAATATGTATATTTATAACCATCTTAAACCACACTACACAGTAGTCATACTTTATAGATTTAATTAATAGTGATGTAATAGTACCCACACGATATCTCTGAATTCCCTAATCAACTGTATTGAAATATTCTGGACTATTTACTGTTCAAATTAAACTGATTTCATGTAGCATACACCTTGTTTTATTGTTGTCGGATAATCTGTCTCATAATTTTTCATCATTTGAATAATTCCAATTTCGGAAAGAGTGTACAAAACAGGCTCAGCAAATTGGACTATGAACAAACAGAAAATCTAGTCACCAGTAACCCAAACAAATAATAGGACTGCACTACCAACACATCCAGACACACCGTAATTCTTACGAATACATACAAAAACATACCATCATGCACCACATGGGCAATCCTTTGACGTATGGGGAATCATAATCATAATTTAACGGACTATCGAATATTTTTGTCTATCGAAGGTATGGAGTTAGTGTACCTTGTAACTTTTATTTATTTCAAAAATAAATAAAACCAACCAATCAACTTAGAGGAATTCGTTTTATAAACCCTGAAGATACCGTGGCTACGTTTGAAAAAGGCGTGGAAGAGATCCATAAAGAAGAGTGGGCCCACTGCTTCAATAAATGGTTCCATCGCATGCCACGGTGCTTAGAAAGGAACGGAGACCACTTCGAAAAGCAATAAGAAACATTAACAGGCTTGTACATCATTCCATTTTTATTTTCTACATTTTACATTTTTTCAGTCTGACCCCATAAGTAGGTATATAATAAATTAAGGTAGAGTAGGGTTTTATTGCAAATACGAAAATAGTGGTTTTATTTAATTTTTCAGTTTTATAAAAATCTCAGCTCTCCATTTCTTTACTGTTTCTTTTCACAATTTGATTTAAATCTATATGTAGATTTAAAATAATAAAAATTATGTTATTTTTTTTTTAATCTTACTATCTTAAGGTTAAGATTATTACTTCGGGACCTGAGGCTCTAGACAAACTGCCACTATATTAGCGATGGCGGTTGTCGAAATGCCAAAATATAAGGGATTGCTCACGTGACATTTCGACAGTGTTTGTCAATCCCATACATTTTTGACGTTTTGGCAACCGCCTTCGCCACGCTTCCGCTGTCAGAATGACACTTGTCTAGAGCCTCTTAATAAACCTACCAAACTGTCGAAGTTGCGTATGTCGCAAACGCCTCAGCAACACATCTGCCTGAGTCAAATTAATCAAGTGTCGGCCACAAACAAATCCGAATTCTACAAGAGGTTCGGATTTATTCCGATTTACTTAATTATCAATCAGAAGTTGATTGATAATATCACATTATAAGGAATTCTCAAGAAGTGGACCAACCATGCAAGGCAATCCACTTCTGTACCCGAAAAATGGTGAAAACAAATACTGTTTGACTTAACATTAGTTGAAACTTTTTTTTTTTTTTTTTTTTTTTTTTTTTTTTTTTTTTTTTTTTTTTTTTTGACGATGACCACTCGCAGTTCAGCACACTAAGGCTGGTTACTGCTTAACCGGACTATCCTGTGGTGGCCTTAAATGACTCTAAGGCCCCCAGCCAGGGCTTACAAACTAAATAAAACTAAACTAAATGACCGCTCGCTAGGGCATCCCCTGCGGGATAAGGACCTCGGCTAGCGGCGTCATTTGGGAGGAACAGCAAGGGACAGGCTGGGTCGTAACATTATTTAGGGAGTTTAAAACTACTGGCTCAGCGACGCGGGCTGGCTCGGTAATCAAAGGTCGGGGAGGGTTATTACTGGGACGTCGCGACGGGCCCCGGCGGCGGGGCCGGAAAACGGAACGCGGTCTGTGTCGTGTATGTTTTCGAAGAGTGCTGGTTTCCCTACGGCTCTCTTGAATCTGGGTGATGGTTAGTTGAAACACGGCAGCGAAGCCTATTATACTCAGCGCGGTAACGAAACCATAGCGCGATCTAATTCGATGCCAACGCCATCTAGTCGCTTTGATGAAACGACGAAACCGTCAGCGACACGGGACAGAAGGTCAATTCTACTAATTAACGTGTCATGCGAAAAACACGAGACTAGATTGCGATGCGATTGTGAAGACACTGGAAAATGGTATTCTGCTAACTTTAAATTTCGATATATTCACATTCGCATCGTAGTGTCATCACATTCCAGTCGCATGGGAGTCAAGTTTGTTTACATTATTTTACGATAATAACTTGGTTTTGTGTTGGTTCAATATACGCAGACAATAATTATCGATAATTGTGATAATTACTATTTAAGTAACGTTATTTTATTCTATTAATTTAATATCCAAATTATCCGGCTTAGTTAAATACATATTCCCAATATTTTTATTTTCCGATAAATTTATACAACTTCAAAAACAATAAAATATTTAATAGAAAATGTGCCTCAATTGGAACGTACACGTACACGAATCGCGCAGGCGCGTGTAGCGGGTGGTTTAAGATGTCAAAAAGAGACGTCATTATTGCTAAAGTCAAAACATAAAATTATAAACTCTAACTCTAATTTTCTGCTGCCATTATCATGTAAAGATGTATTGCATTCTCAATGGAAGAAAGAATTTTTGTTGAATTAGTACTATTAGCTATCACAGAATCTTTCAGCGTCTGTATTATCCATGAGCTGCTGCTTTCGTATTCTGGAAGAATCTGAGTATTCAGGGTATATATGTAGATACTCTCGAAACCTTTGTATCAACGGTATTTGTGCTTGAAGTGAAAGGATAACAGTGAAATCATAAGAACTGTTTGTACCGTAATGATACAGGCGGTCTTTCGTACTGTACCTATCTAATGGGCTCGTTTGCTGATCGCAAAACAGCGGTTTCACCGATACCCTGACTGACTGAAGCTATACAGTGAATTTTCAACTTATGTTGGACTATGGATGGGAACTATTCGGTATATATTGTTAAACACAATTTACTACGTGTCAAGTTTCTGCTTATGAGTGTTACAAATAAAAACATTGATTTAGAGAATCTTTTTTTATTTTTTTACATTTCTTAATGAAAAAGGCTTAGTTTCCACTGGCGGCTGGGCTACTACAGAAAGAAATACAAAGTCCTAAATAATCATCTTATTAATATTTGCACTATACCTAGGTATTTGAGAACTTTAAAAAAGTAAGTAATAAATGTTCGCTTCGGAAGAAGCGGTTTGTTAGCGCATGCAAAGCAAGCAAAGGCACACAGATGAACACGTGGACAGATTAGGCGGACGACACACTCATTGCAGGCAGTCTTCAATCTTCACTCGACGACGGCGCCCCGCGAAAAGGACCGCGAACTTTTTTTTTTTTGACGATGACCACTCGAAGTTCAGCACACTAAGGCTGGTTACTGCTTAACCGGACTATCCTGTGGTGTCCTCAAATGAATTTAAGGCCCCCAGCTAGGGCTTACAAACTAGCTAATTATCATAAATGACCGCTCGCTAGGGCATCCCCTGCGGGATACGGACCTCTGCTTAGCGGCGTCATTTCGGGAGGACAGCAAGGGACAGGCTGGGTCATATTATTATTAATTAGAGGATTTAAAATTACTGGCTCAGCGACGCGGGCTGGCTCGGTAATCAAAGGTCGGGGAGGGTTATTACTGGGACGTCGCGACGAGCCCCGGTGGCGGGGCCGGAAAACGGAACGCGGTCTGTTTTTGTGTTTTCTAAGAGTGCTGGTTTCCCTACGGCTCTCTTGAATCTGGGTGATGGCGTCATCGGGTTTGACGAGGGTATGCCGCGGACGGCGAATCCTACTGATCTCTAAGGGAGTGTATCGGGTAACCGATGCGTTAAGGGGATTTTGGTGTTTTGATGCAATTTCGATGAAACGTTGCGATAGTCGTTTCATGAACTGCTTCACTGTCGGGATTTTGAGGTCGAAATGGAGTCGCTCGTTCCTAATGATCCACGGGGCGCCCGTGGCCTTTCGGAGAAATCGGTTTTGCAGTACATGCATCCTATGTATATGGTGTGACTTTGCGTGCGCGAAGGTGGCACACCCATACGTCATGATGGGGCGTATGCACGTCGTTTAGATGCGCAGTTTACATCTTAGGGACAGCTTGCTGCGTGCATTCAGCATAGAGTGAAGCCTACTGAGAGCGAAAGCGGCATGCGAACGTTCCGTCTTTATGTGCTCACCGAACGTAAGTTGTCGGTCGAGGATCACGCCTAGATATTTGGCTCGCTTCTCCCAAGGGATCGGCTTACCAAACATGGTGATCGGGTTGGGAGTGGGTCTGGAAAAGCGGCCACGCGATTTGTCAAACAAAACCGCTTGGCTTTTTTCAAGGTTACTTCGATCCTCCATTTTCGGAACCAGACGCCTAGGGCGTCGGCAGATTGTTGGAGGATTCGAGCTATGCACTGTTCGCTTCTGCCGGAGCGGTATATGGCCGTGTCGTCGGCGAACAGGGCTAAGTGCGTCCCGGGGAAGGTCGGGATGTCACTGGTATATAGCGTGAAAGCTAGAGGCGAGAGCGCACCGCCTTGGGGCACTCCGGCGCGAACGGGGTGGGGCCTGAAAGCGCATCCTCGATACGGTACCGAAAGGTGCGGTTCGACAAGTAGTCTCGTGAGATGAGCACGAGACGATCTGGCACACCGAGTCGATATAACTTGTATATCAGACCGTTGTGCCAGACCTTGTCGAAAGCTTTCGCCACGTCGAAGACGTCCCATCACTTGGCCGCGCTGGTAGCGGTCGCTGATGTGCTCAACGATACGGAAGACCTGTTGGGCGCAAGAATGATTGGCTCTAGAGCTGAACTGCTCGGGGGGAATCAGGCTCTTGGCCTCGACATAGTCCTTGAGTCGCTTATAAATAAGGCTCTCGTAGACTTTGCCTAGGCCGCTGAGCAAACTACGCCCGTCAATTTTGGGCCATTAGCTGGTTTATGAGGTTTTAGGCCAATCTTCTTCTAATGGTAGAATCGCTCACAGTCAATCCTCAAACTTCACGGAGCCGCTGCTGCAGTTGAATCGAGTTCAAGTGACGATTTCTTAGAGAAACTGACGCAATATACCGGTCATGTTGCTCAGACGTGAATCAATATCAACCAGATCCTGGACGGCGAGTAAACATACCAGTCTCCCGATAACGCTGATACACCGTATTGACAGCCGAGAGGCTAAGATGCAGTCGTGCAGCAACAACCTGACTAGGCCCTGAATCCTGCAACGCTCGTGGTGTTAGGCGGCTTCCATGGGCGAGGTATCCCTATATTTGTTCGGAAAAAATCTCTTTGGTAGGTTGTCGCAGAGCTAAGTTAACAATCCCCATTTAAAAAAAAAAACTATATTTTTTTGGAAAAAAAAATGTGATTCAATCATGGACGTATGTATAAAAAAGGTCGGACGGAACTCCCGCTAAGACAAAACTGTGACCCGTAATGGTTGTCGTGCTAGCCAAATTTACCCATTTATAATTGTTTTATTTTAGGAAAAATACAGGTCGGCAGACAAGTTTCTTGGAAATGTGGGCAGAATTATAACGTGCCATTTGAAAAGGGAAGAATTATAACGTGTAACGTACCATTCGTACAAAAATCTCCCTTTGAAAAAATATTTACAAAAAAAAAACAAACTAAAACAGTTAATAAAATTGAAAATATTTAATTGATCAAAATGGAAAAAAAACAAAATGTCTAGAAATAAACAACATTAAATAAATTTAATTTAATAAAAAACTATTTTACCTACTACCTATATCTCGAGTAATTAACACAGGTGAATATTGTTAACATGCTAAATCGGGAAATAAGTTATTGAATTATTATTCATTTACCCATGAAACGTGATTCCTAGATTTTATTTCTTTCGATTACTACGGCTTTTACACCATTCCACCACTCAAGACATGCTGTATCTATATATATAAAAATCAATTGCTGTTCGTTAGTTTCGCTAAAACTCGAGAACAGCTTGACCGATTTGGCTAATTCTTTTTTGTTTTGGTCGCCAGATTACAGGGCAGGTTTTAAAAAAAAAAGGGAACTAGGGTAGGTATGTAGGGTAGGTAGAGTAGGGTAGGTATGTAGGGTAGGTAGAGTAGGGTAGGTAACGGTTACCTGGGATTGGTGCTCGACAGCCGGTGGGATTTCGGCCCCCACTTCCGGCGGCTGGCGCCCAAGTTGTTGGGCGCGGTGGGGGCGCTGTCAACGCTGCTTCCCAATCTGGGGGACCCGAGCACCGCCTGTAGGCGGTTGTACGTGGGGATCGTGCGATCGATGGCCCTATATGGGGCCCCGATCTGGGCGGCTGACCTGACGGCCAGCACCATCACTGTTCTGCGGAGGCCGCAGAGGGTGATGGCCGTCAGAGTCATCAGGGGATATCGCACGATCTCCTACGAGGCGGCTTGCGCACTGGCCGGATCTCCGCCGTGGGACCTGGAGGCGAAAGTGCTCGCGTCACTGCACAGGTGGCGCGAGGGCGCGCGGGCGCGTGGCGAGCGACTGACGCAGCGACACCTGGAGTTGCGTCGGTCGCAGCTGCGCGAGGTCCTGGTGGCGGAATGGCGGGACAGGCTTTCGAGCCCTACCGCCGGCCTCATCACCATCGAGGCCTTCCGGCCAGTGCTCGACCTGTGGCTCGGGAGAAGGCACGGCTCTCTGACGTTTCGTGCGACGCAGGTCCTCTCGGGGCATGGCTGCTTCGGGAGGTTCTTGTGTCGCATAGGCAGGGAGCCGGACGCTCGATGCCACCACTGCGTCGACTGTCGGGAGGACACGGCACGGCATACGCTTGCAGAGTGTGCAGCTTGGGAGGAGCCGCGCCGTGCCCTCATCTCTGTTGTAGGCGGTGACCTCTCGCTGCCGGCCGTAGTCCATGCTATGGTCGGCGGTGAGGAGTCCTGGGACGCGGTGGTCTCCTTCTGCGAGACAGTTATCGCGCAGAAGGAGGCTGCGGAAAGGGAGAGGGAGATCACAACCGCTCTCCCTGCCCGCAGCAGGCGCATCGGGCGTCGGAGG
This sequence comes from Mamestra brassicae, assembly GCA_905163435.1. Lineage (NCBI taxonomy): Eukaryota > Metazoa > Arthropoda > Insecta > Lepidoptera > Noctuidae > Mamestra > Mamestra brassicae. Next base: position 5,206,368 of record LR990987.1, read on the forward strand.
AGGGCATACGCTGCCCTCTTCCGGCCCCCCTAACTGGGTCCAGGGGCGGCGGACTTGGGGATGTCCGTCGCCCCCCATTCATCCGGACCCGAGGTGGCGGCGCGTGGTGTTCCCGTGCGCCCCTCTTTGACGTAGCGAGGGGAGTTAAACACCTCACTCCCCTCGCAGACGCGAGGTGGCCCGCAGAGGCGGGCCGGCACCAGCCGGGGATTGCGGAAGTCGCATACGTTCCCGTGATCCCCGGCGCAGGTGGAAGATGGAACACCGGGGTGGTTTTAGTCAGTAAGAGTCTGACAGACCCCTCCACCCGCCCCAGGGTGGAGGATTTCCATGAGGATTTCCCCCCGAAAAAAAAAAAAAAAAAAGGGTAGGTAACGGTTGACGGTTGTTGTTGAAGGGAGCGAAGCCGCGGGCACAGCTTGTTTTTATATTATTGGGTCGCGTAGACATGTTGACTGTGCTGACGTTTGCGCGTGGAAGGTCTGATTTCTGAGTGGAACAATATTTTGTTAGCGAGAATCTGTCCAACCTTTTTTATACGTCCATGTATTAAATGCAGAATTCATACGGAATACACACAAAACACACTCATTTATTCGATGAAAAATTCGAAACTTTAAATTCAAATTAGGCATTTTGGTAAACCATTGCCAGCTATTTTAGGGCCGTATTTTTTAAATTATATCAGACCGCTTTTTTATACAATTGCCGCAGTACTTTGCAGATATTATCTAGCGTAGAGATAAGATCAAAAAGGATACTAACATCGGACTAAGCACAGGCATATTAGGTCGAACTTGTTTACAAGAAATAATTATATAGAAAATCAAAAATATTTTATTTAAACTATCATCAATTAAATATTGTATGTGATAATTAGTGTAGCCTCCATCCAAGAATCTGGGCCATCAAAGATCAGAATGGCCGTTTAGTCACTGAACTGGACAACATTTTGGAGGTTTGGAGGGATTATTATTGTCAGTCGTTGTTTCATGGCAAGATCCTCAGTAGCAAACTTTCGCACCCACGCGCCACGATGCCTGCGAGTAACATGCTCGGGCCGGATAGTCAGAAGTAAAAGCCACTATTCAGCATCTTAAGAATGGGATAGCGACAGGGAAAGAGATCTCCATGAGATCCCAATTGAAACGATACGAGCATTGGGAGAACGTGAATATCTTCCACATCATGTGCAACAAATGGCTCACAACGATATGGCTCACAGGCAAATGGCCCTCTGAATTGACTCACACAGTCTTCATTCCTCTTCATTAAAAGAGTTCCACGAAGAAGTGAAGCAACTTTTGACTTATTGGCCTGATAGCTCACGCTCGCAAAATAAAGCTACACATCATAAACGAGCGACTGAAAGCATATTTATCCAGAGAAATTGCGCCAGAACAAGCCGGAAAAGGAACCCGTACACAAATTCTCATCGTTCGTCAAATCATAGAGAAGGCTCGAGAGTTCAATAATCCAACTTACATATGCTTTGTGTTAAATCGTTCAACTCGGAGAAATGGCCAACCTTGTAGAAAACACTTCTGGACATGGGCACACCTCAACACCTCGTGCACATGTTCAGGGACCTCTACGAAGGGGGAACAGCTCCAATGCGGACGGATGACCTCCTCTCAGATAGTTTCCATCCAAGTGACAGTGATGCATAATATCACCTTTACTATTTAACAGCTACACCGAGCTTGCAATCCGAATCACTCTCGAAGACTGGACCGATGGTGTTACGATTGGTGGATACCAAATGCGATTTTGCGGTACGCAATGACAGCACCTTATTTCAGAGTAACGCTGGCCTCATGGAGGAATTACTTCTCAGAATGGAGCGCATGAGCCTTGCGTTTGGGTTGAAGATAAACCGAGTTAAGACCAAGATAATGATCGTCGAACGCGTAAACGACAACTCGCCTGACGTGCGAACTGCGACGGGCTTCAATTTTGAACAACGGCGGCTGCGTAGGTGACGAGAAACGGCGTATAGGGGGCGTAAGAACTGCGATGAAGAAGTTAAGACATGTGTGGAGCAATCGCAACATTACCAAAGCCACCAAAGTTAGGTTCGTACGAACTTTTGTATGCCCCAGTTTTCTTCACGCGGCAGAAACGTGGACAGTGCGCGAGTTGCAAAAGGGCAAGATAGATGCACTGGAAATGTAGTGCTGGAGGAACATGCTCGGAATATCGTGGACGGAGTTCCGCACCAATGTGTCCGTATGGACACACTGCGTGATGCATTCGTCCTGGAGTATTCCAGGAGCTTCACGCAGTGTCTGTCGGCTGAAGTACCAGACGCGCATACTGCAGTACTTTGGACATGTCTCTAGGCAGAATAACGACTCAATAGAGCGGCTGGTCGTTCAGGGAAAAGTACAGCTAACTAGATCGCGCGGCAGGTCACCTATGCGCTAGACAGATCAAGTAAAATCCGTATTGCGCCAGACAGTTTGCCAACAGGGAGAGATGGCGGGAGAGTTCGCCTCTACCACCGACTTGGTCGCCCCGACGTGACCGACCGCTCTGCCAAGACCGAAACGACAGAGAAGAGGAAGTAGCCTCCATCAGCAGCTTTGACGGTACCTAGTCTATCTCGCATAGATGCTACAAGGCGCGCGTATAGGTCAGTCCCCCTGATATGATTACATACCCGGACACTATGTGATCTAAAAGCTTGAGGGTTTCTTTCATTCTGACAGTATCAGCGTTGAACCATTATGCCCCATAGATGTTCAATCGGATTCATATCAGCTGACCGAGCAAGCGAATGAGACGAATGTTACGCAACATTACCACATTACTACTGTGGCGTGGTAGTAATGTGGTCGAGCTTTACTTTCTAACGACGTCAGCTCCCCGACATCGTCATGGCTCATCCACCCCAATAAGTTGACAGCTTTGCCGCATGCGTCCAGATTCAACGTGAGACACGACGTGAGCTTTATTATACTTATCGGCGCAATTACAATAATTTGTAATTTCAAGTATTAAAATAATTAAGACACATAAGTAATTTGATTGTCCAAAAATTATTAGATTGATTACTTTAAGTTTATTGCTATGTAAAATTACCGTTAAGCAGCATGTCACTATTCCCGTAATTATAATTAAAATGTTTCAATACTTAATCTAAAACTTGAGTACTACACGTGCACGTGGGAGGGGCAAACCCTATTAATACGGCTACACTGTCGGCAGCGCTTATGTGGTGGAGCACATAAGCTACCGAGCAAAGCAAAGCTACCGAAGCAAAATTAAAGATCAAAAACATCCATTTACCATCATTCGCTCCGTTCCACCACGTCGGTGTACGAGAATGGTGCCAGCATATCGATCAAGCGATCGAACCGTACAAGCTGGATAATTTCGATATCCGTATAAACGTCTGCCGCCTGTTGAAGGGGCTTGCAAAAATGTGGATCGATGATTGTATGGTTATGATATACGTGTACTACAACGTGGGGAAAGATGAAGAAAAATGTCATTACCACGTTCAAACCTGAAAATAGATACTCCAGGGATATCATCATGTTCAGTGATGTTAGCGACGAAAACATAATATAAAGTCATTAGATCTTTAATGTAATATATAATAGGTTATGTCTTTGTTTTTACAGAAAATAAGATGTTTGTAAATATTGGTAAATAAAGAGAGTATCTTGGGACTTTCATTTCCGACACTTGGTGGCGCCACATGTACCATGGCGAAAATAAGCTGAAGTACTACGTAACTTTACCATAACGAGAGCTATTTTAGTTTTTTGCTATTTTAAGGTCTTTAACCTTTTGCGTGTCTTAAGTTACACAGTTCGACATAAGAAAAAATGCTCCAAATGTCTTAAGTCGGACAGTTACACTTAAGGGCTTGGTCAGGATTGGACGATAAAAATCTGTGGTAGACACGCAAAAGGTTAATTAAGATTTTTTGTAATTAGCTAAATTAAGTTAATTCCTGTGATACAAAATGAATGTAACAATTTAAGGGATGTTTTACCACCAAATTTCGCCTACTGACGAATTCCCATACAAAAAGGAAGGAACGATCTGATTGGTCGAGCAAAAAATATTAGTGCCGTGTGCAAAATTGAAGCGTTCTGATTGGCTAGAGTAGCCTATAAAAGACGCCCGACGCTCGGCCGTGACGGACGCCCGACGAGCAGTTTGGTTTTCGAACCGAACACTCGTGCATCCAACAAGTTCACCGCATCGTCGAGCATCTAAGCGCTGGTTTCCAGCGTGGCTCGATGACGGGTGCCTTGTTCTTCGACATAGCGAAAGCATTCGACAAAGTCTGGCACAATGGCTTAATTTACAAGCTCTACCAACTCGGCGTGCCAGACCGTCTCGTGCTCATCTTGCGAGACTTTTTGTCGAACCGCACCTTTCGCTACCGCATCGAGGGTGCACTCTCGTCCCCTCACCCCATCCGAGCAGGAGTCCCCCAGGGCTCAGTGCTATCCCCCCTAGTCTTTACGCTGTTCACCAGCGATATCCCCAAAAGTAAAAAGGCGCAGTTGGCCCTATTCGCCGACGACACCGCCATTTACTACACCGGTCGCGAACCTGACGCTATCGCTCGCACTCTCCAAACATCTGCAAACATCTTGGGCAGATGGTTCAGGAAATGGAGAATCGAGGTTAACCCCGACAAGAGTCAGGCGGTTCTGTTTACGAAACCGCGGCATAAACCCCCTCCCCCTCGTCCGATCACCATGTATGGCAAGCCGATCCCCTGGGAGAAGCAAGCCAAATACCTGGGGGTCATCCTGGACAGCCACCTCACCTTTGCTGAGCACATAAAGCAGGCCCGTTCTCGCGCCGCCTTCGCTCAGGGAAGGCTCCATTACATCACGACCGCCCGTAGCAAATTGTCACTCAAGTGCAAATTGCGACTCTTCACCGCGGTCATCCGTCCCATCATGACGTACGCTTGCGCCGTCTTTGCACACGCAAAGCCACGTCATCTCCACAGAATGCAGACGCTCCAAAACCGTTTCCTGCGCAAAATCACGGGTGCCCCCTTCTACGTCCGAAACGAGACTCTACATGTAGATCTCAAATTGCCCACCATACAGCAGTTCATGAAACGCATAGCCAAACGTTTCTTCGACACTGCTGTAAATCACCGTGACCCCCTTATCGCATCGGCCGCCCGATACGAACCCTCCCGCATCTCCAAGGTACGCCGACCGAGGCATACCCTCGTCACGCCCGACGACTCTACCACTCTCCTCCAAGAGAGTCGCAAAGAGACCAGCACTCTTCGCAAACCACGACCGCCGTCCTTCCGCCCTCGCCGCCGAGGCCCGCCGCGACGTCCCCGTCAAAATCCGCCCCGACCCTTGCTCGAGCCAGCCCGCGCCGCTGAGCCTGTAGTCTTAAATTCCAGTTCGATCCAGCCCGTCCCTAGCTGTCCTCTCCCCAGCGACGCCCTAAGCCGAGGCCCGTACCCCACAGGGGGTGCCCTTAGCGTGTAGTCGCTTAGTTTGTAGGTTTTTTATAAGCCCTGGCTGGAGGCTTTAATATTATATTAAGGCCACCACAGGCAAGCCCGGTTAAGCAGTCGACAACCTTATAGGTTGAACTGCGAGAAGCCACTCAAAAAAAAAAAAAAAAGGCCGTGACGGACGTGCCGCTCCCGCCGCTCGCCCACTATCGTGTTGTGTTGTGCTCTACATCGTTCCGTCCCGCTTTCGCCGTGACGTCATCTGTGGTCGCTGACTACAACCCTAGATCCGAAGCCGCCTTTTTCAAGGCAGCGGACGATTATCCTGTTTCCGTAACGGAAAAGTCAAAAAACGTAGTGCCCCTTCAGGGAAAAACCACAGTTTCGTGGTCCTTGGTGGGAAACCTTACGGTGCCAACGAAACCAAGGGGGTGTTGACCCAACACACCCGCTGATCCCCTTCAGGGTGAAGCAGTGAATTGGCGTCGGGAGCTAGGTTTTGGCCTTGGGGGATCTCCTAGTCAAACCTAAGTCTTCGAGTTCTCTTCACAGCTACACACCTAGTGTCGGTTAAGTGTGTGTACCCCTTCGCACTAGACCCAAATAGGGCCCGGTTCGCACAATAAGACTGGCGACCGGTTACAAGCTTAGGGCTCACCAATAGGTACTCACCTCCCAGTCTATACCCGACTGGGAGGGTCACACACCCCCGGGCCCATCCACCCGGGGAGCTAGGTTGTTAAGGTTTAGGTCCCCCGTGGGAAATAATCCACCACCATTCCGCGATTTTAGGTCCCCCCACTCATGATGACGGACGCTATAATTTTAGCGTTCGTCAAGGAGGTCCTTTTAAAGGACCCCGAATTCCTCGCCGAATATGGCACGAAACTTGCTGCTATGCAGCAAACCAATCCGTCAACCTCGGCTGAAGAGGCATCCGTCGCTGGTTTCAGCGACGTCCTGGACAGCCCACTGTCTCCTCCGCCTGCGGAACAAAACCCGGCCTCAAATTGGGTACCGAAAACGGTACCTAATAACAGAGCCCCAGCCCCCGCGCCTTCCGCGAAACCCAAATCGGCTATTGTCTCCAAGACAATAGACACCGCCGCTACCCCTTCCGCGAAACAAGCTATTGTCCAAAAGACAATAGATGCCGCCGCTGTCCCTTCCGCGAAACCAACTATTGTCCATAAGACAATAGACACCGCCGCCGCCTCGTCATCAAAGACGAAACCGGCTATTGTCCCGAGGACAATAGACGCCGCGCCGACCGCTCCCCAACAGCCCATTGAGCCCTTAATGGACATGGATACGTCAGTGCCGTGCTCCAACCCTCCCTCCGAATCGGAAGAATCATACGACGCCTCTTCCTCTGACGACGGCTATGAAGTCGCCGGTAGAAAGAGGAAGAAGGGTAAATCTTCCCAAACCAGCAGGGCCAAGAAGTCTGTTGCGTCTCCCCCCTCCCCCTCCCCCTCCACCTCCGCTGCCCCCGCCTCACAGGCCAACCGTCCGCGCAGCCCCAACGCCCCCGCATCAGCTTCTCAAAAGAAGCAACGCCCTCCGCCGCCCTTGTACATTCAGGACAAGGCGAAATGGACCGAAGTGTCCAAGATGTGTGTTGTTCGTAAGATCAACTACACAAACGCCAAGGCCTGCCAACTTGGGATCAAAGTAGTCGTTCCGTCAGCAAATGACTACCGCGACCTTGTCCGCGCTCTACGTGAAAGGAACATCTCCTTTCACACTTACTCCCTTCCAGAGGACACGCCCACCCGAGTGGTGATAAAACGTGTCCCCAAGGAAATAAGCACAGAGGACATCAAGGATGACCTCCTCGCCCAATCCATCCCCGTCTCCGCCGTACACCGCTTACACAAAGCGAGAGGAGGAGAATATTACGACATGGTCCTTGTCGTATGCGACCCCACCGAGGGTCATCACCCGATCTTCAAGATAAAATCGGTGTGCTCCCTTACCGGCATCCAAATTGAGAAGCCGAATCGCCCGACTGCAATTGGCCAGTGTCACCGCTGCCAACTTTATGGACACTCCCAGCGCAATTGCTATGCGACGCCCAGATGCATTAAGTGTCTGGGCGAGCACAGCACTAGCGAGTGCGAGCGTCCCAAAGACCGCTCACAATGCGCAGAACCTCCCAGCTGCGTATTATGCGGCCAGTCCGGTCACCCGGCAAATTACAAGGGGTGCCCTAAGGCCCCCAAAATCGACCCCAAACTGGCTAAGCGCCACAACGCCCGCCAGCAACGCGAATCTCCACCCGAGAGGATTCCCTCCTCGGAAATGCCCGAACGGCTCGCTCCACAGAGACCCTCTCCATGGAACCGGCTGAACCACCAGAAAGCGTTCCCAGCTTTGGTGGCCACTACTTCCCAGCCCATACCAGCGCTAATGGACACGCCCGTCCCAGCGCCGATCCCCGTGCCCGTGACTCCAGTAGTCCCGGCTGCTCCCCTGCCTGCGCTCCAACACACCGCTGCACCCGCAGCAGTGCAGGAGCGCTGCACACTCCCCCTCAACAAGAATAACTGGCCTAACGTGGGTGAAACAATCACTGAAGCGTACTTGTTATTCATGACCCGTGAGGCAAGGTCCATGAGTGCTGAACTCAACAAGTTCAGAGGAAACGATGGACTTTTACATCTATCTCCAGTTCAGGCGAATAAGATCTTTAACGCCTACAGGCCCATCTTGGACCAATTAGACGCAATGGCTGCGATTGATGACTAATCAATGGATAAGCCACGCACTCATTTTAACAGACCCCGATCCCTCAAATTAGGATTCTTTAATGCCAATGGCATTAACAACCAAAGAGACGAGATCGCCAAATTCCTCCGCGACCATCAACTAGACGTCCTCCTCATCCAGGAAACCTTCCTAAAACCCCATCGCAACGACCCTAGAATTGCCAACTACCGTATAGTTCGCAACGATAGGACGCGTTGCCAAGGTGGAGGTACCCTGATTTATTATAAAAAGGAGCTGTACTGCATCCCCTTGATTCCTCCTGCCCCCCGCTCGTTACTCGAGTACTCAGCCTGTCGGCTAGGTATGACTGGCCATCAACCGATCACCATCATCTCTGCCTATTACCCACCGCCCTCGACCTCGTCTCCCACGCCTGACGACCCCATCGCACTCAGTAGCGACTTCACCACCCTCTTTGGCTTGAGTGACTCCGTTATATTAGCGGGAGATCTCAACGCCAAACATCCCGCGTGGAATTGCAACACAACCAATGCAAGAGGCAGGGTGGTGTTTAACCTAGGTGCAACCCTTAACTATGACGTCATCGCTCCGATGACGCCTACTCACTTCCCACACGATCCCAACCAAAGGCCCGATGTTCTCGATGTGGCGTTGCTAAAGAACGTAAACCTCCGTTTGCTATCTATAGAAACGACACACGAGCTCAACTCAGACCACCGTCCAGTGATCATGCACCTAGGCCCTCGCTCGGGTCAGCCCGACCCCGACCAACCTCCCCCGTCTCAAGTGATCACCGACTGGAGGAAAGTAAGCGAAAGGCTGAAATCCACTACGTCGCCTCACCTAGACAACATCCCCGACCACATCGTCTCAGTCGCTGACACGACGGCGGCGTTCGACTCGCTTACGGATCACGTTCAATCCGTCCTGAACGAATGTTCAAGGGAGGTTCCAGTGGTGGAAGACCACCGCTGGAAAATGCCGGACGATGTACGGAATCTGATAACCGAGAAGAACGCAGCCATTCGTGCGTACAGCGCATTTCCCTGCGACGCGAACAAAGCTCACATGCGCAACTTACAGCGAGCTGTGAGGAAACGCACTGCTGAGCTGCGTACCGCACGCTGGGACAAGACGCTCAGCGAGCTCGAGCCCACCCATCTCGCCTTTTGGCACCTTCAGAGGAAGTTACGATGCAAAGAAGAGGCCACAATGCCCCCTCTCATCCGCCCCGACAAGAGTGTCGCCTTTGACAACTCTGACAAAGCGGAATGTCTGGCCGACAGTCTAGAGGCCCAATGCTCTCCTAGCTCTCAACCAGTAGACCAAGCTCACCTCGACATGGTGAATGCTGAAGTCGAACGTAGAGCTTCCCTCCCACCAGTCGAAGATCCTGATGATCCTCTGCCCCCCGTCACACCCGACGAGGTACAGGAGATCATCAAAAGGCTCCAACCTAGGAAAGCCCCAGGCTCCGACGGCATCACCAACAAGGTGTTTAAACTCCTCCCCGCCCAACTAATAGTGCTTATGACTGCCATCTTCAATGGCGCATTAAGCAATAACATGTTCCCCCGAGCATGGAAACAGGCCACCGTTATCGGTATCCCCAAACCAGGCAAGCCCAAGTCTGATCCCGCCAGTTACCGTCCCATCAGTCTACTCAACGTTCTCGGTAAAATCTACGAGAGGCTTATTTATAAGCGGCTCAAGGATTATGCCGAAGCAAAGAGTCTTATCCCCGACGAGCAGTTTGGTTTTCGAACCGAACACTCGTGCATCCAACAAGTTCACCGCATCGTCGAGCATCTAAGCGCTGGTTTCCAGCGTGGCTCGATGACGGGTGCCTTGTTCTTCGACATAGCGAAAGCATTCGACAAAGTCTGGCACAATGGCTTAATTTACAAGCTCTACCAACTCGGCGTGCCAGACCGTCTCGTGCTCATCTTGCGAGACTTTTTGTCGAACCGCACCTTTCGCTACCGCATCGAGGGTGCACTCTCGTCCCCTCACCCCATCCGAGCAGGAGTCCCCCAGGGCTCAGTGCTATCCCCCCTAGTCTTTACGCTGTTCACCAGCGATATCCCCAAAAGTAAAAAGGCGCAGTTGGCCCTATTCGCCGACGACACCGCCATTTACTACACCGGTCGCGAACCTGACGCTATCGCTCGCACTCTCCAAACATCTGCAAACATCTTGGGCAGATGGTTCAGGAAATGGAGAATCGAGGTTAACCCCAACAAGAGTCAGGCGGTTCTGTTTACGAAACCGCGGCATAAACCCCCTCCCCCTCGTCCGATCACCATGTATGGCAAGCCGATCCCCTGGGAGAAGCAAGCCAAATACCTGGGGGTCATCCTGGACAGCCACCTCACCTTTGCTGAGCACATAAGGCAGGCCCGTTCTCGCGCCGCCTTCGCTCAGGGAAGGCTCCATTATATCACGACCGCCCGCAGCAAATTGTCACTCAAGTGCAAATTGCGACTCTTCACCGCGGTCATCCGTCCCATCATGACGTACGCTTGCGCCGTCTTTGCACACGCAAAGCCACGTCATCTCCACAGGATGCAGACGCTCCAAAACCGTTTCCTGCGCAAAATCACGGGTGCCCCCTTCTACGTCCGAAATGAGACTCTACATGTAGATCTCAAATTGCCCACCATACAGCGGTTCATGAAACGCATAGCCAAACGTTTCTTCGACACTGCTGTAAATCACCGTAACCCCCTTATCGCATCGGCCGCCCGATACGAACCCTCCCGCATCTCCAAGGTACGCCGACCGAGGCATACCCTCGTCACGCCCGACGACTCTACCACTCTCCTCCAAGAGAGTCGCAAAGAGACCAGCACTCTTCGCAAACCACCACCGCCGTCCTTCCGCCCTCGCCGCCGAGGCCCGCCGCGACGTCCCCGTCAAAATCCGCCCCGACCCTTGCTCGAGCCAGCCCGCGCCGCTGAGCCTGTAGTCTTAAATTCCAGTTCGATCCAGCCCGTCCCTAGCTGTCCTCTCCCCAGCGACGCCCTAAGCCGAGGCCCGTACCCCACAGGGGGTGCCCAAAAGTGGTCAGGCATTCCGAATCCAGCAGTATTATAGTAAGGAAGAAAGGAAGAAAAAGGAAGAAAAATAAAAGAAGAAGGGAACCTACAACTGAAGTCTTTTATTCCACGCTCCCCAACGCTTCTCAAGCCTCACCCGCCAGCAAGTTTTTTCAACAGTTCAACAAGTGAAAATGTTTACGACTCAACAAAAGACATCGCGGAGTCCTTTTCACGGGTTTGGATCCTTTGTAGGAGAGTCACCAAAGATAAACTGAGACGAACACGCTGTGGAGGCAGTAATTGGACGCGTTAACTATGGGCACTTTCGGATCGAACTATTGAATGCCAGGGCAACCACTGTTCCTGAGCTGATCTCAGTTGCAACATCCAAAACCCGAATCCCAAAACTGTCAAGTAGGGCAGGCAGTTCAATGGCCTGGCAGCCTACTGGCAGGTTACTTCAGGAAATACATTCCTGACTTTTCTCGTGTAATGGTACCTTTGTATGAACTGACGAAATAAGGGGCAAAATGGACATGGTCAGACAAGCACGAGAAAGCACGTAACACAATCATCGAATGCCTAACATCGGCTCCAGTACTTACATTACTCCAAGAAGAAGCACCCATAAAACTATACACTGATGCAAACAGCCTTGGATTTAGTGCACACACACACAGGTGATTGATGGACGCCAACATGCAGTTGCTTTTATGAGCATGAAAACCACGGAGACCACTCCTAAGAAAATTCATTGTGATTGTCCGTACTGCAGTGCATTACAGGCATCCAAACATAAAAAGAATCTCCTGCCAAGGATTAATCGCTGGTGGGCGTTTCTGCAAAATTATAACTTCGAAGGTGAGTAGCGCAAAGGAATGACATTAATTGGAAACCCAACTGAGTTTGCAGTTAATGTCATGACAAGGGAACTCAACACGAAGACACACAAGAACTCACTCAAAATTTAACAGCGACGGTACGATGAGCTGCGACCAATAATGCAAACCGCTAAGTCTGGTGCTGTACTACGTGTCGCTAATGAAAATCAGCTTAAAAAAGTTGGAATCTGTCGATGCAATCAAGGCCGCTGGTTTACAACTAGAAAAGCCAAAAGGTAGACGCCCTCGAATATTAGTTAAGGATGTACCATCTTCAATGTATGATTGCGCGTTCCTGAGCGCGATATACCGCCAAAATATTAAAGATGAGCTGAAAATAAAAGAGAATGACTTTATAAAGTCAACCAAATTAAGGTAGGCGTTCTTTAGATAACGATCGGAAATGGATTGGCATTGAAATAGAATCTTCGGTACGTAAGCACTTAGTATCGACCAAGGATAAATTATTTATTGATTGGGCTACCTGCCGTTTTATTGATGATGTCGAAGTAGTTCGGTGCCTACACTGTCAACAGTGCGGTCACGTTAAGAAACACTGCGTTAATAAATAACCTACCTGTGCTAATTGTTCGGAGGCATACGAAACAAAAGATTGCCCTCATAAGGACAACTTAAGTTTTACACTGACTTGCGTGGCGTGTAAACGCTTTAAAAAACAGTGTGATCATCGCTGCGAATCCCAAGAGTGTGTACTACCTACAAACTTAAACTCAAACAGTTAATCCTAAACACTAACCACTAATTAATTATAGATTATAATCTAGATATAGTACTTGTTCAAGAACAATACCACAGGGTAGTTCAGCTGGACTGCAGGGCACGAGCCGGAATTTATGTGGCGCGTTCTTCTAGCTTTACTGTAACGTCTTTATGTAATCTCATGATACCCCATTGCGCCGTTGCGGAGGTATCATCGCCTACCTTTGGTTTACGTTGTTAGCTGCTACTTTCAATATTCTGACCCTGTTACTCCACATATACGTAATCTCCGTCACGTCTTGAGGTCGCTTGCGGGCTGCAAAGTTATAGTTGTTGCTGACTTAAATGCATCTTCTTCGCTGTGGTGTGGCAAAGTTCGATATTCTGATTCCGAACGACGTTGAGCTGTTGAGAATTTTATTGCTGAGATGAACTTGTCGATTCATAACATCCCTGACATAACACCACCTACTTTTTGTAGCCAAATGGGGGAATCTTGTATTGACGTCACACTTTCTAGTGCAGACGTACGCTTAGATAGGTGGCGTGTTCTTTCTGACGCCTTACTGTTTGCAGTCGACTTCCTTCGGAGTGCTGGATTGGGAACAACTGGTGTCTCAGGTTTTTTTTGAGTCTTGTAATGTTTGCGGAGTCCGTGGTACGCAAATATTGCATTACTGCTGCTGCTGCCAAAACGTACATAGCGCCATATTGATGGACGTCGTGGTATTATGTTGCCCGACCATGGTGTCTTCTGCGGTTGCGGCTTTCATCTGTTCTATTTGTTTACCTAGATCTAGCAGTAATGAGCTCTGCTCCATTACCGTGTCTTTCTCGGGTTCATGTTTCAAGACCGGTACCGATAGGTTCATGATTCGATTGATTGGTGGAATTTCCAGTGTCAGTTCTTCAACTTGAGCATGCATTGTATCCATTAGCTGTAAGTAGTGCAGCTGAAATTTGATTCCCGCATATAACGCGTATTTTACAAGCGTCACAGCAAAATTATAGGTAATACAATTGTTTTTGTTTTTCAGTTCCAACCACGTGTTTTGGCAGCTCTCATGTTTTGTTTTGCAGCCCGACGAGTCTTGTTTATTCTTACAGAGGCTCTCTTCAGACCGCATGTGGTATATCGGTCAGCTCGTGGGGCACAACAGAGTCGTGTTGTCGTAGTGCGTGCATTGATATAGGTCAGTTGTAATCGTAGGCAAGTATGAATTCTTCTGAATGACGATTAATAACAGTTTCGCTATAGGCAGTAGGGTTACCATGTCGACGCTGTCCTTTTTTGGGACAGGTATGACGTAGTAGACTTCGTAGTTTTCTCTTCTGATTAATGGCAACCGTTTCTCGATGATAAGATATTTTTCTGCCATTTTTGCCTTTACTTGTAGAAGGTGGTATAGGTGGAACAAATCATCTTGAATGTTAGTGATGGGAAGTGCCACATCTCTCGATCTGACCGGATATGACGTTCAGTTCGTTTCGTAGACTATTCTGGCGCAATGAGTTGTAAGTCCATCTTGCCGTTGTAAATGTTGGTAACGGCGTCCAGCAGCACCTCTTGAACGTTTCTCAGATGCTCTATAAAACTGTTTGCAGCGATGGCAGACATCACAAACTCGATTAATATGTTTTGAGACTCAATTTCGTTGTTAGTTTTAAAAGGTTGTTAGTTAGCTTGTCTAGGCTTACAAGATGTTGATTAAATAATTTATATTGCGATTCGATTGTTTCTTCCGATCGTCTTAGAATGTTGTATTCGGCTTCTATATTATAGTTGTCTGATTTGTAGACAATAGGGCCAGGCGTTTTTCGTTTTGTTTGATTAGTTCTATGTCCCTTTGAAATTGTTCGGCGAATTGGTAATCTAATACGCCGAACAGGGAACGTGCGGTTGACCCGACACCGTTTGTAAGGCCGCGTTTGCTTCTCATATTCACCCGACCTTTGTGTTTGTTGTCGAGCTTACTGGACTCAGTAGGTAGAGCAAGGTCATCGCTAATCCGATCAGGTTGATTTTGCTTGTCTTAGAAGGTTGCTGACGTTTTGTCGTGATATCATGTGTAGCTTGTTTAACGTGTCCATTTTCGGTATTTTGTGGAGTAGAGTTTACCTCGCTGTCTATTGGTAGAATAGTTTAATTATGGTTCTCTGTATGGATCCGTTTCTTGTTTTCAGGGTCACGACACGAACATGTCCGTCGTTTCCCGGGTGAAGATCTGTTACTCTGCCCATCAACCATTTTCCTGCAGGCTGCTGGTCATCACGTACAAAAACCAAGTCACCAATCTTCACGTTGTTCTGAATCTTCTGCCACTTTGTTCTTGCTAACAGTTGGCTTAAGTACTCATTTTTCTACTTCTTCCAGATTTCTGTGAATGTTTTTCTAGTAAGCTCCCATCTTGTTCGGGCGTCTTCCCTTGTTTCAATTATGGTTAGCCCTGACCTACCTGTAAGAAAGAGTGCTGGCGTCAGACAGTCTAGGTCTTCCACATTTTCAGTCACCGCATGCAGAGGTCTGGATCTGGAGTTAAGACATGCTTCTAGTTTTGTCAAGATTATGGTGAACTCCTCTCTCAATGTGTTAACATTCGAGGAGTTCACCATAATCTCACCGTTTAAAACGAGTGGTGGGTGAGCAAAAGTTATTTTGTTGTTTTCTATTACCCCGTACTGTTCCATCGGCAGTCGATTCGCACCGACAAAGTTCGTGCCATTATCGCTGTACATATGGCGGGGGGCGCTTCTCCTTGCTGCCATTCTGTTAAGGGCTGCCAAAAATGCCGCGCTTGTAAGATCAGAGACCAACACAATGTGGACTGACTTTGTTACCATGCAAACAAAGATAGCTATATAACCCTTAATAGTTTTAGCCCCTCTTCCTTTATTCATTTTAACATCGACGAATCCCGTTTATTCTTGCGGTCGGCAGTTCACCCATGATTTGTTGTTGTTTTGTAGGACTGATTTTCGGCACGTTACGCATTTTCTAACTTGCATCTTCGTGACTCGCACACCACCGATGATCCCGTATTTTTGGCTAAGGTGCGACAGTGTGAGTCGCGGTCCGCCCTGAGACGTCATTTAGTGATCTTGATCAATGAGCAAGTGCGTTAGGCGGCTGTTTTGAGGGATGATCATTAGATGTTTCAACTCTTCAGTAACTGTGGCGTTGTTCAATCTTCCCTCGACTCTTAGCAAGCCTTCTTAATCAATGTAAAGATTGAGAGGCAATAACTTGATATTTGAAGTCACTCTGCCGTCTTTACGTAAATCACTCATATCTGTCTCAAATATGTTTTGTTGTGTCTGTTTCACAATTGCCTTGGTTGCTCTGTTCAATTCTTGCAACGTAAGGTAACTCGGTAAGTTGCTGTTTCGAGTCCAATGTTCAAACTGTTAATTTCAATGTTCTGCGTATTTATGCGAATGTTCGAATGACACGATTAATAGAGCTGTTTTCGCAATAATAGTTCGATAATGTTCGTAGTTTTCTTGTTGGTTTGAGTGGCATTAACTTGTTTCAGTGCCGTTGGTTTCCTCACTTCTTGGTCTGACGTATAGACCTGTTTGACAAGGGTCCTCATTTCAAAAGTAGGACCCTTGCCACCACAGATTGCTTTTCATTAATTGACCCGGCATAGGTACTGGCCTCGGCTTGCGGAGTCAGCAAGATTTCCACCTGATTTAACGTAATTCCTCGATTCTCCACATATTTTTTCCATCGTGATGGATCACCTTGTATCCAGCCCAGGACCACCATAGAATCGTCCAGCCATAGACTTGAATGTCATGTTGATGTAAGGGAACCCTAATCTTTTGCGTTAATTTGCATAGTAAGTGCGCTCCATTTAATTCCAGTTTAGGCAATGCTTTTCTGTTAGGTACAATTTTAGTGTTTGCAGCGAAAGTGTAACATTTCAGCTCAATCGGTTGAAGATATCTGCTTCAAAATTGAGTTGCAAGAGTCCACCCGGACAAACATACATACATACATTGCAAGTTTAATAAAAGCTTGTAATAATGACGGGAATGCAATCAGTAATGTGAAAATGCTGTTCTCCTTGTTTTTAAAAGAACGTGGTCTAAACAGTTTGCAAACCTCGTTGGTCGTAAATGAGCAGGGAGTGGACCCGGTGAGGCGGTCGTGGTAAGATTATCGTTTGCATGCTGATCATTGTTTTTCGGTTTAATGTCTATATTCAAGTCTGCAATGAGAACTATATTAAATACCCTGAATTATTATGATAAGACAATTAAAACTATGATATAATAGATCCAAATAATGATATGAGGGAGATCGGTATATAATACATAATGATAGCAGTACTTTCTATGCAACAAACAAGGCAATTTGCACAAAGATACGGGGGTTCATATGTTGCACTTGTTATGGACCCTTTAGAGTAAACTACAACTCCATCATGTTGTAAGTTATTGTTGCCAGTGGCATGGCAATTGTAGCCCTGGATTACCAGCAAGGGCCCGGTAACCTTGAGCCAACACTCAGTAAAAATGACAATATGAAATGAAGTTTTCGTAGTAGCCAAGTTTCCCATTAGGATCTTTAGAATCTTTCCGTATGAGGATTTTTCCATACGAGTTCCAGCCAGCAAGAAAAGTATGCTTTCGCAAATATCCGGGCATGGTTTTTAACAGCTTCTTGTTTGATGGTGTCCAATGACCACCAATGTATCAGATGCATCAACATAAATTGGTTTCTTTTCTCCAGGTACCTACGCCAATCGAATGGGAGTGTTCAGCTTGGCAGCCACTGGGCGTTCTTTGTTATAGCGCCGCACGCTTAATGTAAACTCGACTGATATAAACTCTACCACAATGGGTCTAGGAGTTCCGGGCGTTCCTGGTCTGGTAGTCGATAGAGATCACGTAAATTTGACCTCTGTATTTCTACGTTTGCAACTTTTCCCACATCTGACATCATGGCTAAGAGGTCCTGAATTCAAGAGTAGCTGGTCACGATTGAAGCTGCAGGTCCTGGATATATTGTTCTAGCTGATAAATACGATAGTCACTTTCTTTTGTATTGTTTTCTAAGTCGACTACTTTTTTTTTTATATCTTCATAGCACGAATTCACAATCTCCATACCGCGGTCTAGTTGAAGGTGCGATTCCCGAATTTCATAAAACTGAATTATCAGATCATTCAGGTCTTTAGTGAGTAAAAATAATACCGCATTATGCTCCTATTTTTAGTTTGCTAGACGGTCATCGTTCTCTGTTTTCCAAGAGGTAAGAAGATTTCGCTTTTGAAATCATTGAATGTCCGCGTGAATTGGTTTGCTTCACAGTTGGCAGAATCATCGATGCGCTGGCGTTTTTTTCTCACAGTAATATTACCAGCTTGCTTTCCTTCCGATTTTACGATAGATGCTAAATCGGGTTCGGACAATGATTGCCCTGGTCGGAGGGTTTTAGTTGAAGGTGGTGTTCGTTGAATATTCATTTCAGAAAACAAGTAATACGTTTGATGGTTTTACGAAGTCAAACAATACCTACTGTTAAATTTATTATAACTCTATTAAAATTTTATTTATAAACATGTAGGTACCTACATTTTATATTTTAAATACTAATCTAACTATATACACTTAAAATAAAAACTCATATCTAAAATATAGCGTCAAAAACTCCGTCCGCATCGCATCGCTATCGACTGGAAGTGAGCCCAAAAGACTGGCGGCATTGCCACGTTGTATGGCAATGCTTATCCTCTGTCCGACGTAAAAGCCAGCCCTTGGGTCACGCAAAGTGTGCATGAGCGTTAAATATAGAACTTGCTAAAAACACTCGGACCCCACGGTCCAAGAATTTCAACCACAAACGGCTCGAAAATATAATTTCCAACTAGCTTATTATATTTCCGCCGCTTGAGGTTCTCCGCAGCCGCAGCGGCAGCACCAGCACAGCACGACGAGCTAGGAAGATGGGATGGCGCAAGAGTATCGACACAAGTAGCGTCCCACACTAAAGGCCTACCCATCTTCCACGGGAATAAAGGCATAGGTACCGTCTGGTCGCGTGCCAGGCCATTGGGTAGATACTAATACGGCTGGTACGCTGACGGCGACAAGGGCGCGTCGGATAATATGTATTTACTTTATTTGATTTTATACTAGTGGTCCCAGCGAACCTGTCTGTGTGTTTTTTGTCGTGTTTTGTTTTTATCATGTATCGAAATGGCGTTGTGATCGAAAATGATTTTTGTAAATATTTTTTCTTTCATTTTTCCAATATTTTATAGTTATTCTGCTATGCGGGGCAAAGACAAATCCAACAATCCAAAGATCTTCAAAATCGGTCCAGCCTTTCTTGAGTTATAAATGGTGTAACTAACCCGACTTTGTTTTATATATATAGAATTATAAATATGTATAGATGCCGCGCTATGCGACCCGCACTTTGAATACATCACAGGCAGTGGTGCCCGAGGCTGTCTGTTGACAGCAGACAGTAATTATGGTCCTAAGCAAAGGGAAGCAGCGAGGCGGAAAGTGGTATCGTCGAATAAGGTGCCAATGTTCGACGACGGTACCTAGTGCGTGCAGCCAGTGGCCCGACACCCACTCACACAAAGCAGGCGTGCACGCTCCTCCGCAGAGGTTTAAAACTTTTGAAATTAGGTTCTTCTGAACTTCTTTGCAAAGCGACTCATCCCACCGTCTCTGGTATGATGGGTTGTCGGGTAAATTTTCATTCGGACAAGCAAGTCTCCAGTCATTCAGTCTCGGCAAAGAACAGCACATCAAAATCAATGAGTGTGGAAGCTAGAATATTTCTGATTAATTTATCATGCCGTGAACCGAGGATATAAAAGCCGGTAAACTAATACTGTTCATTTTGCGGACGCCGAGGCCTCCCATAAGCATGGGAAACGTAGCTTGAGCCTAAGCTCAGTCGTCCATGGCCACATTTAAAATTGAAGAAAGTGTATGCTTGATAATTTGGTTCATTTTTTCCAAAGACACTAAATTTAATCTCTTTGATTTTTTCCAAAAGGTGTGAGTGCTTCCATGGATGGGAAGCATGAAGGAAATATTTTAATTTAGGGCCGAAACAGCAGTGCCGAATTATGGTGATGGCCGAATGCATGTTAATTTTGAACAATCTTTCAGAAACGTCTATAATACATATATCTAGAATACCAAACATTAAATTTAGAATTTAGCTGTCGAATAATTGGGTAAATAGCTAAACTACTTCTATATATCACTGGTCCGAGGGGATCACCTTGTTGACAGCCAACAGCGGATTCCAAAAGGTAGTCCCGATATAGTAATTTAGATGGTTGTCTATAACATTAGCCAGAGAAAGCTGAAAATTCTGCCAGCAAATTGTCCCCATTTACAGAATTAAAAGCATTTTTATGTCAACCTTCAGGATGACTCCCCTTTGCCAGAATTTAAGTAGGTCACAGCCCCCTTTGGAACCGTAACCCAACTGCAGGTACTGAATTTTTTCCGAAACGACCTCACCATAAAATTTACAACAAATCTTGGCTGCTATACGATGATAAGTAGTTCCCACGGCAATGGGTCGAATCCCGCCATCGCTCTCACGCAGGGCACATAAGTTAGCCCCGTACAAGACGTCGATGACGGACCCGATTACCTTGCCGGAGAGCATGAGGTTAATCAGAGCCGTAAGCTCATTCAAAGGCAACTCACCAGCTTACCTGAACAGACCTGAACAGGTCCTTTAGGTGTTGAGGACTTAGGGCGTCGAGGCCGCCAAAAGAGCCACTCCGGAAGGAGCAAACGGCTGTGATCACAGCCGACCCCCCGATCCGGATATTCACTCCCTAGTGAATATCCGTATCGGGGGGTCGGGTAAGGAAAGACTATCCGCTGAGGCAGGATGTTTGCTCTCCAGAGCTGCCAGAGTACCTATCTGGAGAACACGGAGCCACCACATCTCTACTAAAAAGAAAATAAAGGGCCAAAACGTTACAGTATTCTTTAATTTGTGCTGTTGCTTTTTGTTTGCTAATTCTTATTAACATGTAAAATTCTGTAGGGGATAGTGATAAGATGTTCCCAGGCACTTTGTGAGTTCTCCCGGGCGGTACGGCGAACGCACCATGCTAGGTTTTGCCCACTAGAGGTCTAGCGCTGCGAGGAACTCGCTTTAAAACAGAAACAGAGTTTTTGAATTTTGTAAGAGTATTCCAAAACGGGTCAAAGGATGTAGCTGGTGTAGTAGGCGTAGAAGATGAAATGACAGGGTCTGAAGGAGTGCATTTTGGGATTTGTGCACCTTCCCAATCGCCTCGCACCCACGTTGTTTTAGTGATTTAGTTATCCTGCTTGCAAAAATCACTCAGCACTAGCAGATTTTTATACACTATGAGAGAAGTGTAATACACATAATTTGGCAATATTTACGGTACTTTTGTGCACTTTGACCCGTTTATAATAATTATTAATAATTTTACAAATTATTAATAATTATTATGTGTGATGGCACGACTACGGCTGAAATAGTCTTATCAGGCGTAAACAAGGTGCGCGCCTTTAAGGATTTCATGCCGGTATTGATGTACTTAACTACTCTTTTGGCATACTAAAATGGACTCAAACGGAACTTGATTCCCTGGATAGGCGAGTCCGTACTGGAATATCGAATGCATCACATCACCCACGGTGGTTGGTAATGAGACTGTATTTCCGACAGACGACACGGCGCGCGTAGTTAGCTTTCTCTCTCAGGAGCCCTAACCACCGGTAACTTGAACCCTGTTCCCGATGCCGGTGGGCTACTATTTTTAAATATTTTGTTATATTTTCAATAGAAATATTTAAAAATGAAAATAATGTGTTTATATAAAACAACCAAATGGAACAATAATTTTAAATTATTATTGATCCATAACATTTACTTATTTTTAATATTCAATGGCTATAATAAAAAATGTTGTTCTTATAATCGACACCATCTATCAAGTCGGATTTGACAGCAGGATACATTGCTTTACTAGTAAGTATGAAAGAGACAAGAAATAATTATATTTCGCACTTAGTTGTAAAGCAATTACCTATCTATCCCTTTCTACTCAGCTGTGAAATCCGAGTTCTGATTGTCACGCATATAACAAGCTTAGCAGTACTTACGCCGAATCAAGTTTTTGAAGTTGTCATAGGAAAATAAAACACTTTTGTAATTTACTCATTTTATTACGTTTCCAGGATTATACACGTACGTATGTACTTATATATCTATAGTAGTATTAGTGCTACTTGACATTTATAATATTTTTTACTTCAAGATTTCTTGAAGAAAGCATCGTATATTTTATACTAACAGGATCCTACATGAGTAGTAGTTTAAGTTTGGAGTGTAAATAGACATTTATTACGGATTTTCAATTATGAAGCGTGTTTAAGGAAGGTTATTCTTCATACAAATGAATGTCCTCAGGGGTAAATGGTTGGTACGATTTAGTAAAGTTATCGAAGCAAATGTGCATGTCGAATGCATTCACATCTCCATCAATTATATGGATGTTTTGCCGCGCAATGATAATGCACCGTATCTTGAGATACAGTGTTATAATAAATGAGTTCCTTAGGCATGATGAAATATCGAAAATACTGAGTCAAACCATAGGAACATTATCTCTAAATCCAGAAAATCGTGATTTCTAATAAATGCACTTTTTCCAGATTATATGTATTGTCATTGCACGACAACTTTCAAGCCTACCCCTGAGTTATCCATCCAGTTTCGAATCGAGGAAGAGTATGTACATAATCATCACATCATAACGTAGGTAATTGTAGGGCACTGGCGCTAAACTCCAACCAACATTATCGATCATCGAACTATCGAACCATTCAGTAACGCAAGTCACAAGTCATCGTTGGCCTATCGATCACCGAACAAGATCATAGTTCGCCGAAAAGTTTTGTCATACGTGAATGGAGGTGTGAATGCCTCGAAGACAAACGAAACACGACGTCATACTGTCCTAATGAGAATGCAACACGACAGAGAACCTAATCGCCAAAGACCTACAACAGACATGGAATCGAACGACCACACTGTAACTCGACCTTGCCTACCATCCACTCGACATTATCTATACGTTTACCTCCGTTTTAAACGACATAATACCAAGTGGTTTTAGTTTTGAAACTGATCAGTTTCCCGTACCTACCAATGAAAGTGTAGCAGATCAACTTTAATAACATAGCGTCAATTTTGTCGCGTCGTCAATATTACAAGTGACCGAAAAACAGACATAGTACACGGTACATATGTCCCCGGAAATCGGTCGAAATTTATATAAGTATTTCAGTTACTTAAAATAATAATCCATAAAAAACGTATTTTACATGCATGTGATGTCAAATTTCCATGACCATGATGTAGAATTTTGACCTTCGATTCAATTTATTTAATATAATTTCTAAATTAACCAATGAACAACATGGAGTTGTTTACAAACCATAATACTGCCTTAAAATATGTACATTGAATAATTAATAGTTATATATCTGAAGGGCGCCATTCATTAGAGTCGTCACACCAGAGACACTTCACTTGTATGAACATGCCGCTAGTGAATGTGCCTTACAATCACATATAGTATATATGGTATAGCATAGACAAACCGTCTACTGGGTTGCCACCTCCATTGGGCAACTAGGACCAAGGGCCTATTGTCAAAGAGTAAAACATTCGAACCTTTTTTATTATTTTTACAGACATGCCGATTAGAACTTAGGAAATATACATAGTGGCAAGACAGGTGGATAACGGGAAATACTGAATGTATGAGGCACTCAATCATTAACTTAACCAAATTTATTTAAAAATGAATAGCCCATATAATCGTTAAGAAACATTTTTTCCCAGTAGAGGTACAATATTTAACTAAAAGTACTTTAATAAAACTAATTTTAAATATTCGTAAACTTATTATCTAGTGCATAGACGTATTTACAGTTATAATGAAGAATAAGAATATTCGAAATAATAAACTAAGATGGAATAACTTTTAAAATAATGTATGTATTTTTTTGCGCGGACGTTCAGGTGCGGTTTAGTGAAACGACTAAGATGTTGAAATATTTGGCCCTTGAGGCGATTGTTCAATTGATCGATTGTCGTGGTCACTCTCCCGCCGGCGCCCGCGCACTTCACTACAGAACGAACATAGTTAGCAGTACAATAAAACCGTCCCTAACCTTTTCGCAAACTTTGCTCAGTCGTGAGCTGCCTCAACGAGCACTAAGAACACAGGGATCGGTTTGGTATTAAATTAAAATAAGCTATACATGCAGAAAAAAGTACAATAGTTTTGTACAAATGCAAATTTCCAAAGAAAATCCAGTTAATAAAAATAAAAAATAATAATAAAAAAAT
This sequence comes from Mamestra brassicae, assembly GCA_905163435.1. Taxonomy (NCBI): domain Eukaryota; kingdom Metazoa; phylum Arthropoda; class Insecta; order Lepidoptera; family Noctuidae; genus Mamestra; species Mamestra brassicae. Next base: position 5,230,596 of record LR990987.1, read on the forward strand.
TGGTTTAACTTTTTTTTGTTAAATAACATCCCAATCAAAAGACTGAAAAGGTCCGCAAATTTCGAATTAGTCATTTATTCGGACGGCTGCATAACGGACTGCATATAACGAGAGTAAACTTTAGAAACGAAACCGAATGTCTTGAACAACAGTGCACTCATCCCGCCTGCTCCTACACCTGCGCCTGCGCACAAACCAGACCCGATTCATTTTACCTAATCTCCTCCTTCTCCTCACAATGCTCTTTCTTATCGCTGTCCAATTTTGCCCTGAAATTATGAATAAATTTATTTCAAAATGTTGACTTCCACCCCAATCTAAATCTAATGTTATTAGAGTCGCACCGCGCAAGCGACTCTGTAGTCCGAATGTGTATTTTAATATGATTAATTTTAGCACATTTCCTTATTCAGTCGTCAGTCCTAGGCAATCGTGCTAAGTTTAAGATACCGGAAGTTAGTGTCTTCAGGTGACGTTATAGTATAGTGAACCCTTCCGGAATGAATACAAGTGCAGCCTTACATCAAATGATCGCGGCATTCATCGTCAATCCTTGCCCATTTCCTCCGACTTACGGCAGACGTGACCAGACCTGTTCCACTTTAACGTCGCAGCTTAGTGGGCAATGTCAGTTATATTTTATTGTAAGAGACCGTATTTGCGCTCCGTAGGTGAGGGTGGGAAGAATGCACATGTCCATGAGCATTCGTTTTGGTGAAAGAGGGAGAAGTCCCTTCAATAAGAGCTCGGTCGACGTCCCGAATGTTACAACTAATTCAAACGATCCAATATATTTTTTATTCATAATTCTAAACAATCAATACATTAGTCAGGTAAGCCATAACATAAAGAATGCATGAAATTGATAGCAAACGACTAAATAGTAAAGAAATGCACTGTTAGATAAAATAATTAATAATATATCGTTGTTAAATAAAATAATTTATAATATATCATTGTTAAATAAAATAATTGATAATATATTAAAGTAAAGCTGAGCATAACATGTAATCTGTACCGTTCTCGCGCGTGCCACTCCCCCAGCCGACACTTTACAAAACCATCGGTTAGCAAACAACAGCACTAAAGTCAAAGACTGGTTTTCCGTGAAGAGGACCTCTTCGCCGCGCATCGAACGACGCCTTACACTTCAGGTGTTCAACCCAAAGCTGCAGGCCAGCACTCAGTCGGTTACTTACAATACATACTTTGGGTTATTTTGTCACAATGACTGGAGCGGCGTTGTTTGCTAAGCAACGAAATACAAAAATACCCTATCGCTAACGCGATCTAATCCATAATCCCTAAAAAATCTCTAAATTGAGAATAAGCTCATAATTTTTTCTTTTGTAAATATAAAAGTCATCGTAATTTTTAATAAAAAAGGGAAAATATTTTAACAAAAAAGTGCGTAAGTTCTAACACGTGATATTAATAAATTGACTTTCATTTCCAAATAAAATACACTTAGGATTTAATATTTTTTTTTGCGTTTTTTTTTTCTTATTTTTAACACTTATCTATGTTCGAAAGTGCAGAACTCCGACTGTACCGTTGATAGGTACAGCCAGACATGATTCGTGCACAGCGTGGCTTTGACGCCACTTGTCCGACTGTACCGACACTTAGGGTCTATTGCAACTACTGGGGTGGGTCTCAATACTTTCAGGTTGACTACGATACTCATACTGTCTTATATTTCTATGATTCCCTATAAATGTTGCTACTCAGCCCAACACTTGCAATACACCGCAGGTGGCCGGTATAAGAAAGGTGGAGCTTCGTTACGTCTAAACACTGAAGTAGGATCGGTACAGCCAACCTCGCGATTTATTCAGGAAACTATTGCAAATAACTTGGCAATATTACAACTCTGAGTCTGTTGTCCGAAGTTGGTTGTACCTACAATACTTTTATGAAATAATTAACTGCTTTTGTTGCAAATTCGGGTTGCGAAGACAATCGTCGAAAGTAGCGATTGTCGTTAAGGAGTCCTTGTTCAGATTCGAATGACAATATTGAGAGCAAAACAGGGACTTTACAGTTTTGTTCCTATGCTCCCGAAATGAAAAGTACAACTGATTTGAGAATAGAAAGAGATGATAAAACTAACCATTCGGTGCGTTCAATCTCAGTGTCACAGTATCATCATTTCGGTAGCAGTTTTTCTGCGTGAAAAAACGAAGACTGGTATTTGTGTGATGAAGCAAGAACTCCTTTAGTTGTTAGTATGTACAGTACATATACGACTCATCGCCTATCGGTTACATGTAAAGTGGGACAAAAGCAGCCTTACTTTAGTTCCGAAAAGCCCGACTTTCATTGATGTCTAGTTTCAGGTTATACACACCGTTTTTAGAACCGGATCCCCGTTGTTATATTGTTTTAATTATATAACAAAACTTTGAGCGAGGGTGCGCAAAGGAATCGACAGAAAAAAAAAGGTTAGGGTTCGGACCACAACAGTGGCTATTGTCAGTCATTGATCATATTTTCGAAGAGGGAGGCCTCCCATGAAAAGGAAAATGCAATAAAATTGCAATCGAAGATAAAACGGTCAAAACCTTACACAAGCTCGCCTCAAATGTCCCGCTACACAAAGAATTATTTAAAAAAAATACGAGGATTCGGTTTTCGTGGTAGTTGACTTGAAAGTCGAGCGGACCGGGTGTCGTTTAATGTTTGACGTATGAGTATATAATGATGCCGGCTAGTATGAATCCGAATGTGAGAGTTAATGGTTTGTACAGCGACCTCTTGAGCTGGTGCCACCGCTCCGCCTCGCGCGCCTTCCTCTTCATGATCGACACGCGGTCGGCAAGTTCCCGCGTCCGACGGCGGCGCAACTCTGTGCCTTCGCCGACATAACTGCGCAGAAAGACACACACATACAGCAAACTATCTTACAAAATAAACAAACATTTAGTATAAAAAACATTAAAAGCTAAAAAAAACATGAGATGGCAGTAGGTTAATAATAATGCAGCGAAATGTGCTTTTTATTTGTAGGTATTTTGTGGGGTTGTATGTCTCTCCAGATAGCCTGTCACAAATAGTTACATACATTTTTTTTTGTTACTGTAACCTGCACGTCATTGTGCATCGTTTTCACATGATAATAATAACCCCCCGACCGAACTTCGATCAGCGTGGCCTATCTCAACGGAGATTAGTCATGTACGCAGGAGATATTGTATTGCTCAAGAGTTTCCGCAAACAAAGGTGCACTCTCTCTTCCATTACTCTCATATCTGACACGACCGGAGAGAGATTGGGCGCAGGACCAACGGCCTCACATTCAACATGAGTAACAAATGTTTTGTAACTATTTGATTCAGCATCGATGGAGGTTCTAGGACATTCTCCTCCAGAGAGGTTTACGCTTTTGAACGTACAATTAGCTTCATCTCTGACTAACCGACTCCTTGACCATTTAAAAGTGGTTTAATTCAAATTAATTACATATTTAAGTTTGTGAACCTTCAAATTTGTTTTTATATTATAGGTATACAATACAACCCTTATTTTATCTATTTGTTTTTTTTTGGTTTAACTATGTTGTCGTTTTGTTTTTCTATGAAGTGAGATTTCAGGAGTTTGATAACAAACTTCAAAAGCATTTAAAAATAATAATAATATGGAAATGACATATGAGATTCCACAGGGTGACTTAATTTATTGCCTTTCAGATTTAAAGCATTCAAGAATTTCGACAACTTGCACTATAGGATCAACTCTGAAATCTGCTGTTCAGAATATTTACGTAGAAATAACTCGACAAGATGTTGGTCACAGCATGTAGATCCCTATTTGGGGTCAGCCTTCTTGATACATTTTCGCCACTCTTGGCGATTTTGCTTCATTTCCGGCGTCAAGCTATCGTAAACGTATCGTTGTGGATTGTCCTTGTCCAGGTATCCGATGAGCGACCTCTGCCTCTCTTGCTTTCCTTAATGCCAGAGCCTGTCTGTATGCACGTAGGTATTTCTTGGTATTTCATTGTTGATCCCATAGACAAAGTTATTGTTGCATTTTATGAGCACATATAAACATAGCTAAAGAATTAAAAGCCAACCTTTATGTGGTGTAATGATCTATAATGTATGGTTTAGTAACTGAGACTAATCGGCGATGTTGGTGAAAATGCATTGCTTCACAACAGACAGATAAGACTTAGTGAAATACAAACACATTGCTACTGTGGACCATAGTATGTTAAAGTTTACCGGATTTCACAATACTCTATGCAATAAGGACTGAAATAAACAAATTATGTTATTTTTATGCAATTTATGTTACTTAAGCAATACCATGTACAGTCAGTAACAGTAGATGTAAACAATCTGACGCCAGATTCAAATAATTCTTCACTTCTTTGAATACCAATAACATCGCCACAATGAAAGTATTCGTATTTTATTGTAAGCACTCATTTATCTAATATTTTTTAAGCAGCCATTGACAGTCGGCTTGATTTTATACCCATCTTCAGTTTATTACGAATTATTTGACAGCGACAATAAACACCGTAACGACTATCAAAGATCTACAAATGACAGTCGGGCATGTAATCAACGGTCACCCATCCACGGACGGACCTCGGCAAGCGTTACTTAACCTTGAATCTCTTCAAAACGTGCGGATATAATTATTCAGCCACGAACTCATCGAAATATGTTAATGTGCTCAATTATGATAATTGTTAAAACTGGGTGCTTGCAATAGTTAAAAACTTGCCATTTTGAATGAGTGTACCTGAATGGCTTAGCTGCTTTTGATGCTGACTGTACAATAACAATTTGTAGCTTGTATGGTAACATGAAAACACTTGAATTATGTAAGTAGGCAATTGATATATTTTATGATAACTGTATTATCTATTCTTAGATAGGTACTTCATAAGCGCATTGTTTCCCCAATCTTCAGTTAGTGATTAAATATATTTACACCTAAGGGTGCAATTTTTCAATAAAATAAATGTCTATTTTCTCTAGGGTGCAACATAGTAACCTAATAAATAAGTATTTGAAACTGTGCTTGAGCTACATACACGCATTATTTACAGAGGAGATCCAAAATCGACTAGATTCGTTTATCAACTTGACTAGTTGTTGTTGATTTAACTTCCCTATTATTACCTATTTATCGTCTACACCTAATAGGAAACTAACACCTAAAACATTCAAAACCACTGCTGTAATAAAAAGCTAAATAATATCCCGAAACACTACACTATAAATCTAAAAACCCCAAAAACCCACACTATACATCTATAAAGCCCACACTATACATCGAAAAACGCCAAAACCCCAGACTATACATCTAAAAACCCCAAAAACTCATACTATAAATCTAAAAACCCCAAAAACGCACACTGTAAATCTAAAAACCGAAAAAGCCTGCAGTATACATCGAAAAATCCCCAAAACCCCACACTGAATCTAGAAACCCCAGAACTACACCGCACAACTAATCGTCATCCGATTCCCCATTATTATTGCGATTGAGAGGTTCACAATCAAGTCCTCGGTTCCTCATATTCTGTATGCAAGCACATCTCAAGGCCCTACGGAACATGTCAGTCACAAACCTTTCGGCAACGGACGCGCTGGGTTCGTCGTCTTCGTCGTCAGCCGATGATGCCGAAAGCGAATCGTCCCGCGAAACAGGAGTCGGCGGGCTTTCGTCAGAGCTAGAGTCTTGTGGTGCTGACAAATTCAAGTTTCCTGCGGAAATACATGTGACATACATTAGCTCCACTGTTCTTAGGAAAAGTAAAAGTATCTAAGATCATAGAATATAGGATATGTTGAGATTAAGCCTGGTTTCTGAAAGCATTTTGACACACACTGAAGGATGTTTCACAGATTCAGTGGCCGCGAAGCAGAGGCTTGGTTAGACAGTCGCCAAGATATTAAGTGGTCGCAGGGCAAAAAATGCAGTGAAAATTCAGGCTGTCAAGTGCAGGAACTTTGTCCAGTACTTTTTTGGTTGTTAGACCCGCCAACCAATCCAATAGCCTCTAAAAGATTTTTTCTATTTTTTTTACTTTTTAATTTTTCTCTTTTTTTTACTTTTTAATTTTTCTCTTTTTTTCTTTTTTTAATTTTTCTCTTTTTTTATTTTTTTATTATTTCAAGGCTTTCAGAAACCGGGCAGATAAAATGTAATAAATAAATTATTCCAGATAAGAACGAAAATCTCGGATATTGTAAACAATTAGAAATATGATTACTACTGCTATTCACAGCTTAAATATTTTATTATCACAATCAAATAAATTACTACTGAAAGAAATCCACTAGTAGCAAAAGAAATAAATCTTCAAGCAGTACAAACGTATTAATGAAATCGATGTATAATTGAATATGCAATCCCAGCTTAAAGCTTACGAGTGGAAAATCAGCAAAAGTCAACAATGTATCCAAAATAAGTTCCTATGACCTGAGATAAACATGAAAAACATTAATAAATAAGATTACAACGCTCATTGACATGAAGATAGTTTTACTCGCGGACGTTCAAACGCGTATTGTATAAGTAAAAAACCGCGAAGCCGTAAAGCTAAGTTCATTCCAATACAATAAAGATTTACTTCATACAGCTCGCATTCCTTCTCTAAAAAGAGTTCAGTCTCTGATCACGACCTAGATATAACAGATACCTAGTATTGAATGAAGCATGCAATATGGTACTGTATCTCTGTTTGGTGGCACGGTGGTCTCCTCAGCTGTGAACGATTGTTTTATATCTAGGTTTTCCGCTGCGTCGGCTCCTCTCGCTGTTTTGGCTTTATTCAAATACTCTTCTAAAATGTTGCTTGTAAAATGTAAATTGTATATATAAAATGTATAATAAATATACTAAATCTATACGGTAGATTATCTGGGATATTTTTTTTATACTTATGTTTCAGACACTGGTATAAGAGCACAGCAATTGGCAGAGGACGCTACAACCAAGAAACAAAACCGAATTCCCATACGGGAAAGTCTTCGCTCTGCCCTCAGGACAGTCGAAGGAGGACGACAAGCTCAAATCAATGGGGGTGATAAAGCAAATCAAAGTTGAAAACAAAAGAACGAGGTTGGTTCACTTGAGGGTGCGGAAGCGAGATCTTAGAAGCCTCCAGTACTTACCGAGGGACTCGCTGGTGGGGATGGCGGGGAGCGGGCGCGCGGGGGCACGGGTAAGGCTCTCGGCGCGCGGGGGAGGCGGCGGGGGTGCCTCTTCTTCTCCCACCATCACGTAGATGCTGTCTTCCAGCTCGTCTTCGTCCTTCTGCAAAAATAGTGCAACAGTATTTTATTCACCCGAAGCTTTAGGCCAGTCAGATTTAACGCAAGAATAGATAGATTAAACGCGTAAGGTCACAGTAAATTGTACTGATTTATTGGGATGTTTTTAATAAACAGAATGAATTTTTAAGTTTTTAAGTATGTGTGGACGGCCAGATCCGAAACTGAAAGGAGTCACGAGCCTTATTTTGATGAAAACTAAAACTGCATTATAGGATTTTTTTTAAATCGCTTTTCCTAGTCAAGAATCAAACCGGTTGTTTTGAAAGAAAACAAAAACACCCTGTATTATTACATCATCCGAAAGTGCCGCTAATAAGGATCAAATTCTGGTAATAATAACATAATATGTTAAACTAAAGGAAAGTGCTCATTTTAAACGAAACCTTCGTAGATTTATATGTATTGAGGTATAAGTACGTCAAACATAGCTTTTCCCAAATTTTAGTTTCAGTTTTGCAATCAAAGGAAGCAGAAGTAGTATCGCTACATCTACACTAATATACTTCTGGACACATCTATTGGCCCACCTTGTATTTTCAGTTTCGTTTGGTCCTAGCAAAAATTTTATATTAGGTCGAGCAAAAAGTTTTTATGCAGTTTTGAACCTGGCACATTCACAATTTCATTCAATAGTCTTTTTTTAATTTCGAACACAGAATTTAAAGAAAAAGACAATTTGGAGCCTGTTTGTTGATATCAAACAATCGAATACTAAGAAAACTTGGTTTTATTGGTTTACTTGGATTTAATTCTTGAAAAAGTGATTGATATCTTTGGTTTTACAACAAACATTACTTATTCTTAACATTAAGGTGAGGTTCTATCAATAATCTATGGATACTTCACCTCAAGTCGCCGCCCAAGCTGTGGCACTTATTCAGGCCGGACACAGCCAAAGAAACGTGAGTGCTCAACTTAATTTAAGTCGATCTGCGGTTCGAAATGTTTATCGGAGGTACCTAGAGACTGGCGGCTTTGTTCGTCGCCAAGGAAGGTCACGATCTCGGGTCACAACTGAAAGGCAGGATCGATTCATCGTGACGACCAGCTTGAGAAATCGTCACCTTACCTCCATTGAGATACATAACCAACTTCGCGACTTCCACGGAGTATCTGTGAGCGCTCGAACTGTTTGGAGAAGGTTAAAAGAACGCGATATGGTACCACACAAGCCAGCTAATGGGCCCAAACTAACGCGAGCCCACCGAACAGCGCGCCTTCATTTCGCACGCAGTCATTTAAATTGGACACAGCAAGATTGGAGCCGTGTACTCTTTTCTGATGAGTCTAAAATTGTGTTACATGGCAATGATGGAAGGAAGAAGGTCTACCGAAGTAAGGGAGAGCGTTTCGCACAATGCTGCTTTGAAGAGAGGATTGCTTATGGCGGTGGCTCATGGACTGTCGGGGCGGTATATCCGCGAGCGGCAAAACTCAACTTGAGGTTGTTACAGGACCACGGCTGCCAACATTAAATGCTGAAAGGTACATTCGTGAGTGCTTAGAACCTCACGTGATACCATACGCGGACTATGTGGGCCCAAATTTCCTTTTTATGCATGATAATGCAAGAGCCCATGCGGCCGGCATCGTCAGGGAATATCTTCGGGATGTGAACATCACAGTTATGGACTGGCCAGCCAGAAGCCCAGACATGAACCCCATTGAGCACATGTGGGACGAGCTAAAAAGACGTGTTAGGGCTCGTCAGCCAGTTGCTCAGACGATGCAGGAGTTGAAAACTGCCATAGAAGAGGAATGGGAGATGATCCCTCAAAATTGCATAGAGCGGTTGATAAACTCTATGCCTAATCGTATGAGAGCTGTGGTAGATGCCCATGGAGGCAACACGCGTTATTAAATTAAACCTTTATAAAACATGTTTTTTATTCAAAAATCAATTGCCTTTAACAAGGAGCATATCCGACTTGTTAGGCGTAGCTCCATGTCGTATGGTATTCTGAATTCAAATTTAAAACAATACGATCGAAAAAGATGGTAAAATGTATCAGGTTTAAAACTGCATCAACAGTTTTTGTTCAATCTAGCAATCATATTTCGGTAGGGGCCATCGAAAACTAAACTCTAAGGTGGGCCAATAGATGTGTCCAGAAGTGTATTATAAAGTGGAAAAATTTTAAAACTCCGGTGCCGATTTCAAAAGTTGTTTCACCATTGGAAACCTACATTATCAGCGAGTAACATAGGCTATATTTTATCCCCGTACTCCCACGGGAATGGGAACTACGCGGGTGAACCGCGCGGTTACCTATATTTATGTGCGTAAAACGTCTGAGAACATTCATTATCGACATAACCACGTATAAATAACTCATGTAAACTGTACCGTTGTGAAATTATTGATAATTCTTTGGTGACTCAAGAATTAATTTTGAGCACTTTTTTAATACCTTCCCTGCTCGATGATGTGTGTTTTTTTATGATGTTCACCTTACGCTCATCATATATTAGCATAGTTTTTTTTTTGCGACCAATGTTATTTAAAATTATTGATGTTTATCTAAAAATATGCTATACTTACTAACTATGTAGGATTGTAAATCCAATGTTTATTTCTTAAAGAAAATTTTATGTCATATTTTAGGTTATCTATTGATGCTATTAATTCTGAAGGAAGTAACAATTAGCAAAAGTCGTTGTTGTAGGAAAGATTCTTCTTCAAAAGCTCTTTCTGTTGGTGTAACTTATGGCTATTGAGCGCCGAACAGAAACCTTAACTTCGGTATCCAATTTTTCTCATATTTAGGTCTTTAACTTTAATCGGACAATCTCATCAAATTTTTACAATTAGCAAAAGTTATGTTAATAGCAAATGATCTTCTTAAAAGCTCTTTCATCTTATGGTTATTGAGCATTGGAGTATCTTCCCATAGTTGGATTACCATTATCTTTGATTATTATAAATACTAATTAACATCGTGTTGTGTATTTCAGTAGCGAAGTCAGTTCAGGTCGCTTCATCACGTAACGTTAATCACGTCCCTTAACGATGCGCCAATTTTGACCATAACCAAAATATGTGCTATATTTATTATTGATCAATGTATACTTTCTTTTCTGATTTTTAATTTTACATGAAAAAAATCGCAATACACTGGCTTATTCTTTGTTTTGTTCTCGAAAGTCCTACAATTGAAAAGACTGATTATTTTTAAAACTACCAATTTCAGTCTTTGGGGAAATTGCTCATGTTTGAAGTGCTATACCTCAATACCTATTAAACCTACAGAGCTATGATTGCGCTCAAATTGTAGCCAATTTTGTGAACTTTAAAAGTATCAAGATTGTTTTTTTTCTATGGAATTCACAAACGGTGTCAAAGCGGTGTCCGCTTTATTCTTCTAAACTAGAAGAATTAAGCCTAAATCTTAAAAATTACCGAAAATTAAGAAGTTTTCCGAGCACCACGCAGTTAGCGCAAATTTGGGCGTGGCATCTATTCTAACATCCCAAAAAATCTGGACAGTGCAATTTATTGCGACTTAAGATGGTTTTAATGACTGGTCTACTTGGGAACCTATTCCCAATTCAGCAATTAATCAATTGCTTCATTTTCATGGGTCCGAAACCAAACTCGAAGGTGGACTGAATCAACATGAAGATTTGACGAGAAAGGGAAAAACACCGCTTTATCTTTTGTCTATTTCGCTAGCATCGCATTCAGGTTAACAAGCTGGCCCGCTTACTATGCCGCGCGCAGCAATAAGTTGTTTGTAGAAAAATCAGTAGAGGAAAATAAGCTTAGCACAGCACAGCGCAGCAAACTTAATGTTGATTAGTCACCCTACTTGCCACTATTAAAAAACTATGTGTATTCTAAGAAAAGTTGAACACTTTTAACGAAATAGATTTAAGAGTCTTAACTCATTCAATTGAAGTCTCAACGACATAAGATGTAGTTAAACATCTTCGTTTTCTCAACTGGAAGACGTCCGCTTTTAGAGATAGCCTCTTGGATCGCCACAACGAACGAGTAGATGCGACCTTCATAAGGTCGACGGTTAACTTTACCCCAGGCTTACTTTAATCAGGCTCGACGAGGTACACCGAGCGACTAGAGCAGCCATACTCAACCTGCGGCCCGCGGCCCGTATGTGACCCGCCAAGCTTTTCTGTGTGGCCCTGTAGCCTAGCATATTAGTGATGATGTGCTGAGACTATTCACTTGGTTAGTAATTTCATTGTAACTACATTAGTCACAAATTAAAAAAATCCCATGATGTATTCTAATATACCACCGTGATAAAAGCACAAGAACTGTGGCCCAAGAAGTCAACTGCAAGGCATCAGAGATGCGTGTACCGAATTGCTGGTTCCTTAAGGAATAAAAAATTTGGCCTACAAGACGTGGTCTTCTATCGCTCAGTGTCAACTTTCAAAGGACATCACAAAGTGAAGTGTCAGTAACTCTTTCTCGCACTCTTAAAAGCTTAATTTATTTACACTCCGAAATCTATGCTTTCATAATTATAAAAGTTGATAAAACACTTACGTAGTTAGGATCCAATCGCTTGGCTCCTTCAATGACGGCTTGGTAGGAGAAGCGCAGTTGATCAGGTGTTTGGATCAGTCCCATACGGTGGCGACGCATCTCCAGCAACGTCTCCTGAATGTTTACGTTCTCGATTCCCTCCTTCTCGACCTGGTGGTTTGGAAGTCCGGTAAGAATCGGCCATCAAATGCTAGCGAACATCAACTGATTTGAATCAAGACTGGATAAGAAGGAAGCTTTTTTCCATCCATCTTAAATTTGAATACGGCGTCTTAACTGTGATTTATTAATCGACTTGAGAGGATATGAATATATTTTTTAAAGCTTGCCGAAAACGCTACGTTCGATTTCTTAGTCACATTTATTTCGTTTATTTTAAATAACGAAGTTCCAACTTCAAAATCTAGTGAGAATCTCAATATTTGATCACGAAGTATTGTTTTTTAATCCATCCGTTGTTGTAAAGACCAAAAAAAATTTTGTTCGAAGTAAAAACAAAAACAGAAACAAGTGCGATGAGCTATCGAATAAATTTGAATTCAGCGCGGTTTATTTAATTTTTTGAAACACTTCACACAGCGAAAACGTATTTATAATATTTGGAACAATTTAAAACGTTAATAATTTTTTTTTATTTTTATTGTTAATCTAAACTATTAATAAACTTCGTCATTTATAAAAATTATTATCGCTTTGCACTAACCGCTTCAGGAGCTGTGGCGGACGATGAAGACGGCGGCGTTGCTTCAGACATTTTCACTTCACTCAAATATATTGAAGAAAAATAAAAAGTAAAATACTTGAAAGGGCAAGAGTTCCCGGTAGAAGCCCGTTTGCGACCGACCGACCGCTGCCTGCCGCTGTCTACGTAGAAATGCAGCGACGATAGGTAGTCCATGTATGTACCTAGATATACGTCAGTCCAACCGCGATTACATATTTATAACTCTTCTATTGTACAAAGCGACGTATATCGACCTACGTTATGGCGTACCGACTACCTTTCAAAAGGAAATCGCAAATTTAACAATTACTTCATTATTTACCGAATGCAGAAAACCAATAACTTATATCTTATGGATGGAAAACGCTTGCTTCACACAAAGGAAAATAACTGGCCCTAAATGTAGACCAGCAAATTGACGTTTAAATAAAATATTAGGTAGATTCACGGTAGTCATTTTCCACCATCGTGGCTCGATTCCTGCAAGTCTCTGGAACGCATAGATAATAAGACATGCAAAATAAAAGAAACAGGTAGTATCGTGTAATCAAAGAAAACAGTAATGAAAGTAAAAAATAACATAGAGATAACAAATAATCATGGAAATAAGCTGGGTAATGACAACACGTAACTTAATAGAACAACCAAACATTGATAATTTAGTTCTGAGGTCTAATTCTACTCATTTTTAAGCAACGTTCGCATTCGCATTTGTCGCGATCCGTCAAAAAAGCCTCAAATTACATACGTTTTTGACAGATTGCGACTGACATGCAAATACGAACGTTGCTTAAAAATTTGTAGAATATGTACTCTGAAAAAATAAAATTTAAAAAGAACATAGGTATTTTAGAAAAAAATAACTAATAATTTAGCCAAATTCTGTTGAAATCAAATTTTGAACGAAAAACACTTATCTTGATTTCAAAAGAATTACTTACGATCACAAGGCAACAATCTACAAGGCAGAAAGTGCCAGAGCGTCCGATTCCTGCACTGCAGTGGATAACTGGTGGGCCGTCAGTAGGATCCAGGACCCCTGACTCGCGCACTCTCTTCAGGAACTGAAGAAAAGCGGTGGGCGAGCTCGGGACCCCGAAATCGGGCCAAGTGGTGTAGTGGAACTGCATGACATCGCGACACTCGCCGCTTTCGAGATCGTAGAGTCTGGTGGAGGACATTGATGTTGTAGGACTAATACATAAGTTATAATCGATGAGAAAATACTTCAGTGACACTAGATCTGGCTAACTAGCAGATACACTACTGAAACTAACGAAATAAGGACGAGGGGAACTCTCACAACGACACAGCGTTTATATTGAGTTAAGGTTTAAATTAACTTAAAAACCTCTTTATAATTTAACTGGTAGTACGAGTATGTATTAGCTCCTATTCGGTATGATTTTTTTCGACATCTTCAAAAACATTTGTCATTTTTCAGCCAATTTACACGAAACCTTTATGAATTATACACCTAAACTATCGTCATGAATTACTCCGGTCATTGGTGACAACCGTATATAAATCCGTTAGCTAGTTTTTGAGTTTATCACGTAAAGACATACAGATAGGCAGACACACACGAGGCAAGGGGAATTTGTTTTATAATATGGGGTGATAGTGTGACGTGTGAACTGCATCGCTAGCTTGTTAGTTTAATGCTCGGTTTCTGAGTTACTTTATCGGTTGTTTTAGTGTCCGTTAACGCTATTTGTCATAACGCCATTGGTTGGTTAGTGGTTAACGGACAGATAAAGACCGATAAAATACCTCAGAAACCGGGTATGAAACTCGTAATTTTAAAACAAACCCAACATTATCATAGGCATCTACGCCGAAAGAGGTAATTGTAAAAGGGCTTCAAGAAAGTCTTGCATCATTTAATTCCGTGAAAAATAAATTGGAACTAACATTTTCAATTCGATTAGTATTTAAATTACTCGTTCCGTGTCTGACTGACATTGAATTCTTCGTAGTACCTGGAAATAATTTCGTTACGAAGCTATTGAGGCCGTCGTATTTTTACGTTATTTAGGAATACTCTCGCATTGTCTTGAATCTAGAACTCTTACTAAAATGTTTCAAAAAAGTCGGATTTGGCACTATTGTCTTCTTTTTTTTTAAAGCACATGTTATGATCAAAGTCGTGGTCGGGCTTTAAGGGTGTTTCAGGATCAATACATTTTAAAAGTGCATCATTTTCATACAACCGAAAGCTTAATTATGATATCATTTTCTGGTTTGCTTATCAGATAATTACGTAGCAACTGTTAAATCGGGAGAATACTATTAAGTAAAGCGAGAAGATTTTCCCAATTATATTATCACATTGTTCATTGATTGAATCAGTTGTCAATGGAGCAATTAAATCAGCTCGGTTCAGTCGACGCGTTGGTCCCGTCATATGCGACCTTGGTGTCAATTTGTTGGCCTGCGCGAGGCACACTTGTGATAAATACGTACAGGATTTACATGTGCGATTTATGTTGTGTATGGAAACTCGATCTTGTTCGTGATTTGACCAAGGATATGATGAATTCTTAGTAAAATTATTCTTTTAAATTATTATTTTTTGAACTTTTTCCATATAAAATAAAAACACCTAAGTAAACGTCAAAAAATACTCCACATCGCCATCGACTGAAAGCCAGTCCATAAGACTGGCTGCATTGCCGCATCGTATGGCAATGCTTATCCTCTGTCCAAGGTTAAGGTCAGCCCAACACGCCACGTCAGGCGAAGTAGGTATTAACTAGGCGTTTGGATAGATCTTTAAATAACTGATGAGCACTCGGACCTATTGATTAATTTGCATTACAGGGAAAAAGTATTTATGTGTCATCTGAATTAGTCCTTGCAATTTCAAAAGGCTACTAGCACCATACTTAATGGCTATCAAACATTTATTATAGATTTAATTTTAAGTCCATTTGGACCAGTTGCAGTGGAATCTTTAAAAAGAAGATAAATAAAAATGTATACTTTAGGTAATCCATCATCATATTTTCACAATATAATATATCATATCCTTATAATATCATGGCTGTTTAGTTAAACTTTTTAAACAATTGAAAGGATAAACCTTCGAAATTTTAGAATTGTGGGACCAGGTTATGAATAAGGTACTATCCCGATGCCAACTTTGCTATTGTCTGGTACATCACCTTGCAGCCCTCAAAATAGATTTTATTTTTGTACACTTCTTTCTACATGTAAATTACAACATATTAAAATAGTAGCCGTGTTATTTTGTCATTTTCAAAAATTTAAGGGCTCACGATCACGCACCCGCATGATGCCTGCCAGAACTGTACTTTCTTAATTGCCCGATAATAAAATATCATTCAAAAATACTAGCCTTGTGGGAAACGGGTTACTCGGGTGGTTCGCTAGCCTTCTATATGTTTGTTCAGCGAAATGCCCGACAATTGACGTTTTTGACGATTATTTTTTTGTTTTCCTAGGTGGACCCGTCTTGTGACAAAAAATAATAATTGGAAACTAAACCGACATTCCAACTTCTTTTGGGAAGTCGGTGAATTAAAAAGGTTTTTTTTGTTGTTTTATTCGAGTATCGGTTGTAGGGAAATCGTTTTTCCTTCATACTTGATCTGTTTCACGTATAACAGGTATTGAAGTTGATATTTATCTCAGGATATCATCACGAATAATACTTATTAAGTTTCTTATTAAGTTTCAGGACTTTTTAGACATGTAACATCACGTCTGTATTATCCTTTTTTTGTGTATGGTACTGTATTGAAAACTGACTTGACATAATTTACTTTTACTTTAACAATAATTTGACATACTATCAATAATATTCTTCTTTTGTGCTGTTTTGTTATTTTTTTTTTTTACTGTTTTTATTATTATTATTCGAACCTAAATATGATTGTTCCATGTTAATTAGATTCCGTATTATTGTATTTTTTTTCTATTGACATTTCGCAAAATTTTACACACTGCATGCTGTTGATGACATTTCTGTTGAATTGATTTATTTTTATGTTAATGATGACTCACATACTGAGCAGCGACCCATCGTTCGTTTGATTGCGGTGCCTTAACAGGGTTTATATGCAAAATGTATTGTGTGCTTGAAAGTAAATAAATAAATAGAGCACCCACATTTCGGCAGTTATTTTTAAGTCCCATTTTATAGAAGGCGAGGCGAAGGCCTTAGTGCGAGAGTTTTAACGCTCCCGATCGCGTAAGCGTAAACGTCAATTTGTATTGAAGTTATTTAATTTTAAATAAATCGAATAAGTCCATCAGATAGATTTCCAAAAATATTCACGGTCACGTATTATTTCTTTTGTCACGTAAACAAAAAATGAAGACGATACAGTGCGTTGAAAACTCGTGTGACGTCACTTACCAGTACACCTTTTACTGGAAAGTGACGTTACAAGCCCCCACTCTCTGATGCGTTTTATCTTCGTTATTTTTTATTGATTTGATAAAATAAAAAATACGTATCCAATATTTTTCGAAAATCTAACTGACGTGACGGACTGAATAGAATAATAGGCAACATCCTTATTAACTGAATAAGCGCCGTCTGGTGACAATAACGGAAAACCTTTTTTTTTTTCATAATATAACACAACAACAACACGTTAAAAAACTCGCACTTACCCCTCCAGACTCCTGGCTGTTATGAATTATTCTTGCACATTGGTTTGCTTTTCCACGAAATAATTACAAACAGCCTACGGAGCTACAAATTGGAATGCACCACGCATTATTAGAAATCTGAGATGAATTTCGCTGAGGATAATTGCGCTTTCGGCACCCACCATCATTAGGGCAAAGCTTTGTTTTGACCGTTGCATTCCGACATCGTTTCCGAATAATTTCCACTAGAATTTAATGCAGCCCGTATACATCATTAGGCAATTTCCAAAATTAAATTCGTTGTTTACTTACACTATTATTAAAGTCGTATTTTCTTGTATTTTGTTTACTTTGGAAAACACACTTTGTGCTACTCGTTTTACCCCTTAGGGCAAGCTTCGTTGAACATCCTCTGAGGTATTTGCGATATAATATACTAGAATGAAACTATAGCATTTTAGACTGCATTGATATGCCAATCAGCGGAGTAATCGCTTAACACAATCAATGGCATTTGAGAATTCAAAAAAATCATTCATAGTTGTATTTTTCAAACATATGTAATTAGGTAAGGTCCTTCAAATTGCTTTGGATTGTGATAGAAAGTGGTTTACAGGTATGGGGAACAGAGTATAAAATCCCGCAACCTCGATTAAATAGGGAGAGTGCCCGACCAGACTGGTGTTTTTTTCTGGTGGGCCACTGCCCGCTGTGGGGCAGTTGTATCTGTTCGAAGAGGGGCGGGAGAACTCTGATAGCGCGATGTAGGATTTCTGTGATGTCAGATCTATGTATATGGCAGCATAGACAAAGGTGTGTGAGTGACAAAAGTTAACAAATATCAACAGTACTTACTTGAATAACCTAGTAGAATAGTAGCAGCAGTCCTCTTCCTTTTCCAGGACGACCGCCAATTTCACATCGTTGAAAGTCATCCTGTGTGTTTCGCCAACTCCTTGTGGCCAGTACCAGTGACATTTAATTTCGTTCTTCTCTATCACTTTATTTAGCATAAGTATAGCTTTTGTATTTTGTTCCCAGATCATCAACCAGAAATGGCCCACGGTGAATGCCAAGGGACCTTGAGTTAGTATGTAGCGACGGTTGGCACGCTCCATCTGGGGACAACACAAACATTTATAAGATCAGTTTAGATGAAAAGCAGCTGCATCCCTGAAGTTCAAGTAGTCGACAATGCTGCTGTTAATTTTCATACACTTAGTAAAGAGAACATTAGATCGCCGTTTAGCTAACCACTCCGCTGCGTATACCGTGTGTTAGTATTATACTAGCTCTTGTCAGCGGGTTCGCTTGCGTTGAAGAAGCACATGCCTATGGAAATTGTATTAAAAAATATTTAATTTGTTGTTGTTGTAAATTATATTTGTATGCCTTACGTAAAACAAGCCTACGTTTAAAAACTCTAAGCGGGTTTAAAAATTCTATTAACATCCATGCAATGATGTTAATTGATTTTTTAAACCAGCTGGCATGGTTCTTTAACTTATATGATGTACATAATGAGAGTATTTTTTTAAGATTTTTTTCCCTAATCAATTGATAAGAATGCATGTCGCTTTACGTTTTTACGTTCATTCGAACAAAAGTCAAAACGTTTATTTCAATTAGGCCATTAAACGGCACTTTTGAACGTCATCGTTTACAGTTCAGTAAAATAATAATGTAACATTAATAAAGTGACTCTACTGTCCATTCGGAAAGGTAGATTCTTATGGAGAAGAACGGACAAGAAACTCCATAACAAGATCGAACGTATAGATCATTATGTCCATTATAACTTAGAAGTTATTGCTCGGAATCGAACCAAATGTTTGAAGAGCAAATTTCACGTGCCTTTATGTTAGTAAAGTTCTCATCGAATATCACCGTACGTGTAGAACCGCCGTAAGGTGTTAACGTCTCAACGAACAATACCATCATCTGCCTAGCCTTTTCCCAACTATATTGGGGTCGCCTTCCAGTCAAACCGGATTCAGCTGAATACCAGTATTTTACGTGGAGCGACTGCCTACCAGACCTCCACAACCCATTAACTGGGTACACGGTGGTTCTTGGCTAGACTGGAGTCAGATTTACTGGCTTCTGACAATCCGTAACGACTGCCAAAGATCTGCAAATAGCAGCCGGGACCAACGGCTTAACGTGCTTTCCGAGGCACGGAGGAAACTCGGTATGTTAAGATGGTCACCCATCCACAGACCAACCTTGGCAAGCGTTGCTTAACCTTGATCGACCCGTGCGGCTGATATTCTTTAACCACGATCTCTTCAACGAACAATACCAAAGAAAGGAAATTGGGGTAGACCGCAAAAAACTATTCAAATTGCCAGACGAACGTTAAAAATTAACTGAAAAGTAAAAAAATAACCAACTCATAGTACAACTTCAGGTCAATACAATCTTCGGAAAGATTAAGAAATCAGCCAAAAATATTCGCAATACGAAGGGGAAAAACAAAAATAGTAAAATACTGGCAGGTACTTTACTCTCAGGTTTTCTCTGGAACGTACTTTTCAACGTGATGCCTTTGAAATGAAATGAAAAGTAAAGTTCAAAGTATGCCAATTTTATGTTTTGTGACGTAAGTGTGAGCAAGTTAGGTTAGCATAGGTTTTGTATAGACTCTTTCATTTAAAAGTGGGTAGTAAACAACTTCGAACTAGTTCATAACGGACTTCAGAAAACTTGTTTTATGAAACTAGATTTTTTAATAGTGCGAAGATAGTCTTTATAACCCAAAGGTTGACTGGTACAGAATGCCTTGATGCATTAAGTCCGCCCATGTACCACTATTGTACATAAAGTTTAAATAAATAAATAAAGTTTATTTTCGAAAGTTGACATCCTGTTTTTTAGGGTTCCGTACCCAAAGGCCAACGGGACCCTACTACTTACTAAGCCTCCGCAGTCCGTCCGTCCTACTGTCAGCGGGCAGTATCTCAAGAACCGTAATAGGTAGTGGAAATTTTCACTGAGTGTGTATTTCTATTGCCGATATAACAAAAATTTAATTACAGGGGGCGGGAGCCCCTTTCCTATAATATTTTATCCATAAGCCGAAAAAAAACACGTTTCTTGTAATCCTATGCAAAAACGTGTTTTTTTTTTCGGTTTATGGTACCTGCGGAACCCTTCGTGAGTCCGACTCGCACTTGGCTGGTTTAGAGGCTGGCACAGGAGCCCAGTCTTTTAAAATCTTCATGTTATTTATTACAAAAATCGTGTTTACATTATCCTTGTTACTTCTATATATAAGGACAATGCAAAGAAAAAATAAACTATATAAAACAATTCAAAATATAAAGATTAAAATTAAGAGGAACAATCCAGTCAACCAATACCTCTAGTACCTACAGTTGACAGCACAACAATGCGTAACTTAACACTTGCACTATGGAACTCCCCTTACAGCTACGTCGTAAAGACACCGTATATGTCAAATTCTTACCACTTATTTCAAAATATAATGATTAAAATAAGCCAGTGGCAGTTAAGAGATGACCTGTCTCAACTGACGGCTCGTTCACGAACATGACGCACCATTCAGCTCAACCATTTTAAGAGGGAACTGAATTATCCAACACACGCGCTACCATCAGCGAAACATTTCATGCTCTCAAGCTCCATATGCTCGTTGAATTCAAACAAGTAAACAATAACTAATCACTAAACATCAGTGTTGCAAGTACGGCTAGGTTCGTACCTACCCATTCTAGCAAGCATTCTAGCCAAGGACAGATGTCTTATTAGGTAATACTCGTGTATTACTTTAAGACCCCCGTCTTTCAAACTAAGAAAATCCTGTATCTTGAAGAAGTTTGCAGTACATTTCCCATTTAAAGCCCTGTACTCAAAACAGCAAGCGAATAGTTTTAAGATAGAGATTCCTTTAGACGAGACCTAGTTCTTTTCAAGTTTTTGTCAAGTGTTTAAAACTATGCTTCTTCTACTCAGAAGAAGCTTATTTTTAAGACTAGCACTCGCTAGTCTTAGTCCGGTACGGTTAAGATTACAGACGGCTTTTGTAAGTTGATTGAGCAAGACTCAGTCGAGCAGCTAAGGCTGCTCCTAGAAGTCGCGCGTCCTTTATGAAATCATTCATAGCAAGACGAAGCCGAGAAACAAATAGCCTAATGTACTTGTTCAAAAAGCCTTATTTATTGAACTGTAAAATGCCTCTTTAAACTTTAACCTTCTATCATATCTGTATTAATTGTTAAAATACGTAGGTAAAAGAGCTTGTGGCAAAATAACACCGTGATAAATAACGTGGCAAAATACATCCATGATGGGATAAGCAGATGACATCGATACTTGCAACAGAATCTGGACGGCCTACTTGTATTTTCTTTACAAATCATTCTTCGGATGAACTTTGACAATCCCCACCTGAGTTTTGTTGTGTTATGTTCAACTTACAGTCACACATTTCGAGAATACGTTTTTTTCTGCTTTTTCTCCCCTCAAAGCTGCTTTTTTAAACGATTTTGATGCCCTATACAAAGAGATAAGGACAAGCCAAGCTTTGACAATACCTATTAATTGGTTTGGCAACTAGAATTAGTCAGTGGTTTTTTTGCGTCAATATCTACTAGTATCACGAAGAAGTATTTTCGGGACTGGAATCAAGAGCAGTAAAGACTTAAAAACGACCATGACCAACGAGAATCATGAAGGACTAACATTTTCGGGGCCAACAACTAGTTATTAACTTTCAGTAGGATCCTCTATTTTATATATTATTATTTTGTCCCTCTTGACCCGATTCTGCTAGGCTAGTATCTAAATTTCAATTATTTTCATAAGCTGGCAAGCCTTTTTATTCTCATATCCTCTTAACAAATCCTCAAGAAATATGATATACAACATTTATCTACTAGTTACTTTAACAAGTTAAGTAAGCATAACTACTAATAGTATATCAACAAGTAATAAAAACTTAGTCCGCCAGCGATAATATTTTTCTCAACTTGAAATTAAAATTGCAGCACCACCTCCTATATCGTGCTGCTTATTAAAAGTTACGAGAAGGTGGAGAATATTAAACTCTTTGGTAAATAAAATGCCATGTTCCGAGCAATATACACGTCACTTTATTCCACTAAGACGTAGCATGTAAATTGAATCATATCAGCAAGTCTCCAATTAATTTTCCCCTGTCCTGCCTTTTCCGAACTACGCTGGATCGGCTTCTAGTGTAATATGTAGTGGAAAAATACTTTTTATTTACATCAATGTAAATAACAAGTGGTTCTGAGAACCCACTTACTGTTCGGTTTACCCACCCATAAACACTGTCAAAAATCTACAAATAACATTCGGGACAAACGGCTTAACCCAGGAGTTGTGTCGACATGTAGTGGATGGTCGCCCATCCATGGAGCTACCTCGACACGCGTTGCTTGAACTCGTAGAAGCAACGTGATTTAGTCCTTTAAATTAATTTCGTTGAACCGCGAATTGTCCGCTAAAAGAAATCATTTCTCTTGTTCAAATACTAGTCAAATTAGCTTTACAAAAATTTCTAAATTATTATTTTAATTGAATCGTTTATTTGATTTTAGCCTATGTAATATTTCCATAACTGGGATACTCCGAAAATAATAAAAACGCGTTTATTTCAATTGGAGTTCTCTAGTTTTCATTTTACAATATGTGAAGAGTAGGTAAAACTAATGTATTTTGTCAAAATTAAACATTTCCGATATGTCGTAACACAAATAACATACTTACGAATTTTTGAAAAAAATATGAAATTTTATGTCAGACATTGCCTATAAATTAAAATTAAATCCAATTTTCAGTTACAGTTTTGCGTGAATCGCTATCGCAAAATAACTTGCGCTAACAGATAATGTTCAATTTTGTTGGTTAGTGAATTGAGATATATAATGAAGTAATTTTATGAAAAGAAAGCAGTTTAGCTTGAATTAAAAAATATCATTCTTTAAAAATAGGTTAGTTGCACGGATTAAACATGTTAAATTTTTTGACCAACTTATTTGTAAAACTTGATCTCTTCTATTCAATGCTCAAAAATTGAAAATTATTTTTTGGTGAACTGACTCCTGTCAGTTCACCAAAAAATAAATTTTCAATTTTTACATTTCATCATTATACAACAACAAGCTTACCAAATAATTCACTTAAGAAAATAATTATCTGATAGGTACTTAAACTTTTTTTTAATACCATATTATTTGACAAACGATTTTTTTTATCATAAAACAACGTTTGGAATGAAAACGGTTTACATATTTGCACGAACGAACGATTAATCCAATGATTTTAATGATTATTAAAGACATTTGATATTTTAACTATGTATGAAATACCTAATGGATGACTCGCCTACAGTTTATTAATACTGCGCGCTGTTGTTTGCATGTTGTGATGGTTTAGAAAATGTTTTATAAAATGATATTGAATGTAAACGTGATTTTTCCAAAATAATGTAAATATCAAACATGATTAAATGTCATCCGAAACATTTGTAAAGAGAAGCATTTGCCAAATAAATATTTGTAAAGCGAGTGTTTATAAAATAAAACATTTGCGGAATAAGTTGCTTGTAAAATAAACAGTATACGATACGTTGGTTGTAAACTAAAAATTTGTCAATGGTGTTTTGGTGAAACATTGGTAAACTGCCCAAAACAAACATGCCAGTATTTTTTTTCCCATGAAGTTATTATTGAAATTAGATGTTTAATTACAAAAAAACGAACCCGCGGGTGTCAACTTTTTGCGGGATACATTTTCACATACTTCCCTGTACTCTCTACACATTAACAGCAAAAAATCTGAGTTTAGAATTATTGCAATGTTAGCCTAATTTTACACTCGTGTTACGGCCTGGAAGATGTGTTGTGTTGCAGCAGGAAGGCTTAGGAAATGGAAACACGTTCAATTTAATCGATTTCGACCCAGAAAATGAAATGGTTATGAACGTTAATTGAGGATTTTATTTCCGCTAGTTGAAAGCCGTCACTTCTATTAAAGTAGTAAATTGATTTTCAAAAATGTTGCCAACATAGTAGAGAATGGATTAGACTTTATTGAGTTGTCTGGATAGTCTAATTCTCTCTCCCTCTATTTTGTTGGCCAAACCTACCTGTTGAGGTAAGTTTGGCACCCTGCGATAATGAAATTTCAAACTGTTTACAACAGCATTTCAATGTAGCATTTTGAATGCAATGTTCAGAATAGCTACAGTTAGAAATTGTTCGGCTCGATACATATCACAGTAACATTTTGAATGCTATATTCAGAGTTTCAACAGTTTGGAATTTTCCAGTTCGATAACTGTAACTATTTAATGAAAGCCTTTCACGGATAGCTAGAGTTTAAAACTTTTCTGTCTATGTTAGGAATCGTAGATTTTAATTGTACTATTTACTACATTTTATATTGTACTACATTTACGTTTTCAATTTCAGACATGCATTTCAAAACTTGAACTAAGTTCTAAAGTAGGAAACTTAATCGGATTGGTAGATAGATAGAAACATGCAGATCGTTCGAAGCGGATTCTTCGGATTCATTTTATCTAACCATAAGACGTTGGTTTAACCTTTTGAACGCCAGACCATAAACGCATCGGCCCCGACGCCAAGACAAAAATTCGCCGTATTTTTTGTCACAACTTTTGTTTGCCACATATAAATGTGACAATGGCGTTCAAAAGTTTAAGACACTACGGTTGCAGTCCTAGGTCCTTACAGATATACTTAACTTAAATAAGTTCGTAAAATTGAACGCTATGTAAAGCGACACACAGGTCCAAAAAACCACAACAAATGATTAACAGTGAAACGAACGCTTCAATAATTTTATTCCAGCTACCGATTTGGCTTCAGTTAACTGAATCGTTAATACAAGCCTGTTCCGTTTACAGCGTAAATAAACTTTGTCATCAGTTCGATTTTGCCGTAGGCTTTGCGAGCTATACTGACACGAGACCGCCGCTTTGACTGACAATAACATTGTTTGCTCACCTACAGTAGCGAGTATCAAATTGCAATCAAAGCGATGGGCAGAGACCGCACAGGTGCATCAGTAAATATGACGACGTCAGTCACCAGTGAAAAAAAGCTCATTATTGACTGCTTCGGAAGAGTTGAAAATGTGTTCAGTGGATATTGCGATAAGTACTTATTTAGTTCACTTTATGTCAAAAGCTAGGGGCGCCCGGGGACTGGAAGAAGAAGTGTCGGTCGGCCGGCGGACGAGATTGTTGCCATCGCGGGTAGAACCTGGATGAGAAGAGAGACCTATGCTCAGCAGTGGGCGAAGTCGGGCTGTGGATGATGATGATGCTGATGTCAAAAGCATGAGAAATTAATTACTAATTCTGATAAGCCTTTTCCCATCCATGGTGGGGTCCACTTCTAGTTAACCGGATATTTTGTATCCGGTTAACTAGAAGTGGACACCACCTAGGCACTGGGCATGACTGGCTCTTGACAAGACGGGTGTTCTTACTTCTAACTACATCAACGACTATCAAAAGATCTACAAATGACAGCCGGGACAAACAACTTAACGTGCTGCCGAAGCACGGAAGAGAAGTCTCGGTATGACATGGATGATCACCAATCCATGGACCGACCTCGGCAAGCGTTGCTTAACTTTGGAGATCAAGAGTTTTTAAAACCATTTTTTATTAACTATTATATTTTGCGCGCGACTTCGTACACGCACATCCCAGTTAAGTGGGCTAAAACTATCTTCGCTTTATTGCCTTTCTATTGAAACCGGTTTGGGGCATATCGGTGAAATAGTATCAAAGTCTATAAAACACAAAAGTTGTTTTTCCCTAGGTAAGGTAGAAACAATTTTTGTGACATATATATAGATAGATTAATATTTAATTTATGAAATAGTATATCGTCCTAGTTTTTCCAACAATACAGTTCCGTGCAATATTAATAAACCCAGTAGCAGACAACACACAACAGCTAGAGTCTAATCGGATTAGTTCTCACTCAATACAAACTTGCAGACGAGTTGTTAGTCCTAATAACCACCTAACCACCTATGCAGAATAGTTTCAATGTAACTTGGAGCGGACCAATACAATACTCTGTTTCCCTTAATAGTCTGCGATTACAGGTAGCGAACTTTGAAGGTCTAGCGACGACGCGACGTATTTTAGTAAAATGATCCGAGCCCTCGGAAAATGTTGCTTGAATAAGTCGCAGTTTTCCCGCGGCAGAACTATTAGCCATCAGGTGTACTATCGAAACATAAAGTAAAAATAAAAATGTTTTAGTTTTCAAATAATAAAAAAAAAATCATAAACTCGAAAGCGTGAGAAGCAATAGTAACTCACTAGACGTGACGTGACACTAGTAGTACCTAACTACTCAACACACGCACGCGCCGCCGTTCGCTGTTTTCACCTTGTCAGCAGAGCAG
Source organism: Mamestra brassicae (assembly GCA_905163435.1). Classification (NCBI taxonomy): domain Eukaryota; kingdom Metazoa; phylum Arthropoda; class Insecta; order Lepidoptera; family Noctuidae; genus Mamestra; species Mamestra brassicae. The sequence goes on from LR990987.1 coordinate 5,257,198, forward strand.
TGGCGCGCCGACAAAGTGAAAAGCGATTCACAAAAGTTCAGAGCAAAAAGCTCTCGCGCGTAGTACGGCATTAACTTGCCTGCAAGCACGCGGCGAATGAGGCCCCGCGCAACACGCGAGGCATCCTTTTATGTTAACTTATTCGGTACCTATTGTGTTTCATTAAATCAGGAGTTGGTTGATACGCGAAGGGCAACGACCGCGGCCGCTTTGCGCGAAATATCGCGATGTTTAACTATTTATATACATATATATATATGTATAAATAGAATTACTTAATTGTACACCAAAAAATACTCTTATACACAAATTCCTACGAATAATTTCTTAATCAAATTATGAAAGGAAAATTGATAATATTTTTAACACACGTTCGATCATCAATAGAAATTTAAGCGTTAAAAATTACGAAAACTTATTATTTTGTTTGAGAACAATGGCAAAATAATTAAATAATTGTAGCGAAACATATTTTATCTTTAGAATTAGCTACGTCGCGGTTCATTCATCCGAGGTACAATACGGTGACACGCTGCACACGAAGCCGCCGCCAACCACTGTTCCAGCCAGACACAACAAAAGTTAAAAAGTTAGTAGACCAATGGAAAATTTAGAGACAAATTGAGCTTATTGTTTTAGCCTTTTCCGCAGTTCGGCTGATCTTTCAAAACTATTTGTTTTGAATTTCAAATAGTTTCAAAGTGTCTTCTAACTGACATGTTGTGTGTTTTTACACACAACATGACTTTATCAACATGTCAATGACTTTATTTTTTAAAGGATTTCCCTCGTTTTTAAGTTTACTGTTTTATTTATTCTGTAGTCTTTGCATCTGCCTTATTTCTAGATTTTCTAACAACCTGATGAATCCCATTCATTTAATACTAATTAAATAAATAGTAGGTAAGTAATTTCGTTTATTAAGGCCTACGCTACTTTCCTATCTTATAAAATGATGACAGCTACATACTCGTAGCCCGCCCTTCACAAACATACATTAATTGCGCTTAAAAGAAAACTCATTGAAATCGAGACTTAAACTTGCCTACCAGGCATGCGTAGGTGTATTTACACATCTCTTAAGTCGACACATTCCTGGCATGTTGCACTATTAGTACCTAGACAAATCGATAGTGGTCGCCAACTAAGGTTGCCACCCGTACTATATATTATAGAAAAAATATTTACTACGCAAAATACTATATTTTTGTCGCTTACTCAAATACTGAGGAGGATTTTTGGTAAGATCTTTTCTAAAATTTGCAAAAAAAAACTTTTAATTAAATTTCCGATATTAATTTTAGCAAAAAGAAGTTTGGAGGGGAGCCAAATTTTCGACCTCGCTGCGCTCGCTCTAGTGTCTTACATTCTCATACTTTTAAAATCTTCAGCAATTGTTTACAACTTGACTCCTATTTCTGTCTGACATGTCAAAAAAAATATCTGTTAATGATGATTTTTTAGCTGGAATATTCGGTGGTGCGAAGCGAACTTGAATATTCCAGCTGTTCTGGTCATTTGGTTCTGCAAAACCAAATGCCCCAACAGGCTTAGTCCCAAACATGGAACGTGATGCTGATTATGATTCTTTCATGCCTCCCGAAAGACATCAAAGAAAGAAAGAGGTCCTAAATTAAATTTGATAAATAACCAAATTTTTTTATAATAAATGTGTTTTTCTGAAATTTCCAAAAATACTTGTAAATTCAACGATTTACAAAAAATATTATAATTTCTCACAAAAAAAAAGGTAGCAACCCTATAGCCAACTAAGTTGATCCGAGTTCCCCGTCCTGTCATGCAGGTAACACGGATGCTGCGAACTTGCAGCCAAAGTGCGGTTTGCAGCAAGGGATTAAGTGCGGAGTGGCTTCAAGCGTCAAATAACTTGCAAGCCGAACTTGCGTAGCATCCGCTTAGGTTTGATGGAGTCGGACTTGCGGTTACTGCTTCGTTATGCGAAACATAGAGCACAGGAAGCTTAGGGCACCCGTGGTGGAATTTGTTCGGAAGAGTTACCGCGGCCTGGAACGAAAAGGGCATTTGGAGGAACACGGGTGGGTTTTAGTTGGTAAGAGTTTGACACTCCTTTGCGCTCTGCCCAGAGCGGAAGGAATAATTTGATGATTTCCCAAACAAAAAAGAGGGGTACCCCGACAGGGATAGGTTAGGTTCGAATGTCATTCATGTTAGGTTCCTTTTAACCTTGCAGACAGAAATCGAAGCTTCGTCGTCGAGGTTAGAATTTAGAAGTTGATCATTGTTTTTTATTCCAAAAATTAAATATTTAATATTATTTCGTCACACTATTCTAAAAGCATTAGCTATCGCCAACCCGTTCATTAAATGTTGTATGAGACGTAATTTTGGATTCTTGCTAACAATAAAGCTAAAATTTGGACCACCACAATACAGCTGAACGCGAGATAGACGCAATACATTATAGCGGCGTTTTTCAATCCGGCACGCCTACCTATAATACGGAGTATTATACGATATGGCTGCGACATAGGTACATAAGGACAGTTCAAAAGGTTCACAACCCCAGACAAAGAAGATACTCTCGTCTAAACTGACAAATAGGTCGCTGCGTGTTGTTCTTGGAAATATTACATTGTCTAGTAAATGGGTTGCACCTTAGTGCTTTCGATGAGCTATAAAATTACCTTTATGTCTAGGATAAAAGGTGTTTTGTACAACTAATGGAGAATCAGTACATGGGTGATCCACCTAATACCTTGTTTGTTCGAAAAACGTCTAGAATTGAATAGACCATACTTAGTAAAGCTTCTAGGAATATTTTATATATATGTACATACATATATGCTGAAGTTATAGGAGCTACAATCTGCATGAGAATCTATTATACATATGATATAACATATCGTGTAATCTTAATCTCCCTGTGGCGCGACGACGCGATCAAGTCTGTCGTACAAATGAACGTGACGATCGCATATTCGCGCAATGATCGCTTTGTATTAGCTTAACATATTCACTTCTATTATACAAACATCTACCTATACATCTCTCTTAGCATCCTGATCTCAGATGCTTGCAATAATCTGTGATGCATCTTGAGACCCATAATTCTGCTGTTCACTAGGTATTAAGCCAACTGGATATAACTGATATCATCCTTAGAAATAAAAAAAGTAATACTTGGGGAAACAAGCGCGGTTTCCATCAGTACCTCACAGTTAACATTTTGTTATCGGATCAGGGTTTTAAAGATTGCCACAAACAATAAAATAAAGACAGACATACAATTTTACGCTGTAGTACCTAAACAACAATTAACAGACAATCGACTTTTTTAAGATTATAATTTATGATCTTCTGAAAAAAAATAAAGTAATATTTCATGAAACTTCACATCACTTTGATGAAATATTCCAGCGGAATGAAATATATCGTCAATGAAATGCAGGATCTACGGTTTATCCTAAAAATGTGTAGGTATTTACATCACTGTAGCAATCGTAAAATTTTCACAACTTATAATGAACGAGCGAAGCACCAGAAACAGTTGAAGGAAAAGTAGTGTGTGCGGTAGTTTCAACAATTAAAAATTTTTAACAACCACGTATATGAAATACCGAAAAAACAATACAAGCCTCGCTGATAAAAAATAAAATTGCCACTAAAAAGCTAGAATCATAAATTGAAGTTGTAGCACACAAATATGCAACATCCTTTTCGACCACTCAACAAACACAAATCCTTTGCAAATTCTTCACGGTGATTTCAATTTCCCAACAGAGTAAGAGTGGATTCAAATTGCACCTACCGAATGGGGGGAACAAGTCTATGTAATAACAGACACAGGATTCGTGAAAGCATAAACCATCAGTTATAGTGCGTATCGGAAAGTAGAAACAATGTCTGCACTAGGGTATTTTCCTAGGTGGGAAAATAATAACTATTATTGGTCCGTCCGTTAGATTTTCAAAAGATATTGGACATGTATTTTTTGCCATTTCAAATCGATATAAATTGATAAGATAAAGGGCGTCAAAGTTCATCAGTGGTCAGTGGGGGTGGTGACGTCACGTTTAAGTAAAAAGTGTACGGTCGTGTGACGTCACGCCAGTTTTCAACGCACTGTCATCATATTTTTTTATTAACATGAAAAAACAAAAATCAGTGACCAGTATTTTTTGTAAGTCTGTTTGACGGACCAATTAGATTTTTTCAGTAAAATACCCTTTTAAGGTATATGAATATATATACCTACTATGTTTTCAATTTCACCCGCAGATGATTTAAATACATAGGAACCTCATTAATATAAGCCCCCAAAACGTTGTAAATAAAAAACGAAACAATGTCTTTAAATTCCTTATATGTTTTCTCTTTACAAGAAGAGTAAAAAGAAAACATAAAATTTGTTGCTCACTTTTAACCGACTTTTTACAATTTTCTTAATATAGAAAGCGGCCCAAAGTAAAAACTTATGAAGGTAATGGGGAGAGAGAATAGAACATAGAGTTTAAAGTAAAATAAGTCGCGTACCTATGCCATTAATCAACAATCTTAGATTACTTATAAGTTTTTCTAAATATTTAATTTTATTACTAGACACCAGTTTCGCGAAGATTGTCTTGCTTCCCAGTATAGGCCTCCCCTAAAGCTTGCCACATAGTGCGATCACATGTTTTCCTTCTCCACATAATGCCTGCTGTTCTTTTAATATCATCCTCCCACCTATGACGTTGCCTCCCTTTTATATTGTCTTGGATACCACTCGGTTACTTCCTTAGCCCATTTTTCTTTTTTATTTCTCATCATGTGACCGGATAGGTCACATGATCGCCATTTAAGTTTCTTAATACAATATGCCACACCTGTAACCTCTGCCATTACTTTAACGTAAATGGATGGGATATAAAATTCATACCTATGAAACTTACCTACAAATAAACAAAACCCATTCGAGCGACACGAAGTTACGACTTTATGCAAACACATACTTACACCAAAAACAAAAGACTTCCTAGAATATAATCGAAAATAGAATATTCAATCAGTGAAGAGGATTCATTTCGAAATTTTCGCGGAAACCAGAATGTGCGGTATCCTAATGGTATCTGTACATGCAAACGGGACTGTTCATTTAGGTAAGCCTTTTTCATGAAAAGCCAGGTTCGCGTTTATATTGCTCAAATGAATAGACACTCTGGCTTTTAGTAAATAATTTACATTAGTGAATGGGGTGTTATGGAATTAATTTGTTTTCATTTCAATATTAATCAAAACATGCAATGCAATAGATAACCATGCAACATTATTTGTTCGCTTTTTTGTTTAAATTGAATTTTGTGGTCACATGGTCACGTTTTGACATAACTAATAAACTGGATCCCTGTTTGTTTTTTAATTAAATATCTTTGGTAGAAAACTGTCTTTATCATGAAACACATCATGGAACTTTAAGACATACACGCATTGCCAACTGAAACTCAATCGTTCGAAATCTGATTCTTTTTTTTTCAGGTTCTTATGAAAAGGGAAAATGCCCAGATTCAGAATGGCTGATCTAGAAACAGAAGTAGTCCTAGAATGGCTGATCTGAAATAGTTTTAGAAGTCTGAAACAGAAATAGTTTTAGAAGTCTTCGAAACTCAAGTTGCTGTTGTGGTAAGTTGACAATAAAAACCATCACCAGATCGACAGATCAAAACGGAATTTATTCCACCAGAAATCCTGTCAAAGGAATTTAAGAATGAGCGGTTCTTACCGCTTTACTCAATCTATAATTCAAGCGTGAAGCCATATATCATGAACTGTCTAATTTATTCACTACAGGATAACATAGAAAGTCAAACAAAACACTGCGCTCTGTTTGAATCAGAATCGCAAAAATAGTTTTTTTTGTATGTTAATATTTTTGCCTACGTAATTGAAAAACATCTCGTTTAAATTAACAAGGCTATGATTTTATTTTAGATATCTCCGCAAGGAGTAATTGAAAGCTTGCTGTTATTCTTTATTTGGTGAAGTTAGTGCATACAATATTGAGTAATGAAACCAGGTACCGAACTGTGTGCTCTTTTAACAAACATAGGTACGCAAAACTGTATGTATTCAACACCGATTTGAATTACTAAATGGAGTAAATAGGAAACAGTGCCATGAAACCGCAACCGGTAGTGGCGTTATACATCCAAAACGTCACGGTATGACTCCACAGAGTAAATGAGACAGAACAAATAGGCAGAGGTCGCGTATCACAGGGGCGTGGAACAAGTGCACTAAACACTAACGGGTTAAGAAGTACTCAGACGCATATTGCGTGACGGAGAACGGAAACATGTGATATAAGCCGTTAAGTACTTGTTGTAACATAACTTTCCACATTCGCCGACGTCGGCTACTAATGTTGATTCGCACAATGTATTAAGAATTGCGAATAGTTGCGGTAATTTTTGATTTTCTTTTATAATAATCGTTTCGCTGATGACCCACCAGATGTAAAGCGGTACCTAATCTCTGGGACAACACCCCTTTGCCTTATGTCCAAATGAGGCTGTCGCTGCTTGGCTACACATTATTTTGTTTGGCCTATCACTGAACCAAATTCTGTCCATGGATTTCGACATTGTAAAGATGTGCTTGCACAGGTAAATCACTGTGCAATTCCAGGCCATAATCGGGTTTCGGCAATACCAATCTTAGCACTGTAATGCGAGTCCAGAAAGATACTGTTTTTTTTATTTTCCCTCTCTTGCCCACAATTTATAGTGACGTCACATCTTACATTATGTTATAGTGTACAACTACGTAGGCACGGACTGTTGTGACCATGTTTAGGTAGACCCAGAAAAAGTATAATTTCATTTTCCTGTTAGATTAAACTTACCACAGTCGCTATAAATATGGAATTTGTTTCAATGAGTACTGTTTGTAGTTAAATGATTTCAACAGTTTTTATTTTATAATTCCTTAAATTATATGATTGGATTTGTTCTACTGAAAATGTCTATAAAATTAACAAAACAAACATTCCACTAATTGGAAATCGTTAATACTTTTCACAATCACGTAGGCACTGCGGGCTATGAGAAATATGCAGCTGGGATGGTAGTAATTATTTTAATTAGGAACATAGAATATCTAATCCAATATAATAATAGGATTGATGTTTCTGATTTATTCCAACGCAACGTAGGAAATTTAAACAGGTAAACAACAAGTATTGTGCCATAATTTTAGTGATCATTTTGACTTGTCTGATAAAAGTTGCCGGCCGCCATATATTGAAATAAGAACTTGCGCGGTCTTTGTGAAAACCTACGGGAGAGTCCGTTTGTGGAGTCGGCCTGTTGAATTTGAGTTCAAAACACGTTAGTTTGCAGGTTTATCGAATCCCAGTCTGCGTGGCTGAAACATGTGACCTCGAAACTGATTAGAGGCTCTAGGCAGTGTCAATAAAGGATTGACCACGTGACATTTCGATAGCGTCAATTATTGTTAATTTCGTACAATTTTGACGTTTTGTTCTTTATGGTGTCGGACGTAAAAGAATCGTGGGTGGCGCGCATTCTCTGTGCATTGTAACAGCTACACTGCGATCGCCCCTTGGGGGCGGGCTGTGTACACCAGTGGACTTCTTCCGGCTGATATGATGTTTGACATTTTGACAAATGCCTTCGCCACGCTACCGCTGATGTCATTTGTCTAGCTAGAGCCTTAGGAGCAGTCAGCGTTTTTAGTAATTAGCGTACCAGAAACTGTGTTTTCCAGTTAGGCAAAATATACCCAAAGGATGAGTTTCTAACTAGGATAGTTTGGAGAAATACGTATTTAGTTTCCTATACGATCCATGTAGAGATACGAGGAATCTGTCATATGAATTGTTTGAAAATTTGGTTATTTTATACACTGCCAGCACAACATCATAGGCTGGGTTCTATTTTCCTCGTACCTATCTTTTATAGATTCGAATTTCGCCATTCTACGCCAGTTAACAAAATCACGCTGTATAGAGAGAAGAACGCTTTTTTTAGATTTGGCCACTCAAGAGTTGTAATCCGAATCAGACTGAGCCACTTAGACAGATTTAGCATCATTTAAACGGTCTGTGGTGTTCACCTTACATTATAAGTATGTACATAACAATGTACATTTATTGTACGTGTATCAAAAATGACTGGCAAAATGGGTTTGAAATGTGGAAGTAAAAATCAAAATGCGATGGGCATACGCCTACGGGATAAGATACAGTGATAAATCGCGCATCGCATTATCTCGAAGGGACATCAAAACTTTGAGATAGGTAAATAAGGTGAATTTGATAAATCTATTGTAAAAATATTTTATAATAAAATTCTGTTCAAACGACAACTAATACCAATAAATAAAATAAAAACGATATTAATACCAATCGATATTTAAAACAAAAATATTTTTTAAATTTTCCGATATCATCTGATTTCAAAGAAGCCACTTCATCGTTTCTGATTCTGACTGGCCAGCCCTCAGTCCTGACTTGCAATCCGATTGAACATAATTATGTGAGACGAGCTGAAGAGGCGGGTACGAGGAGGATGTCCAGCTCCTGCGTCGATAGAAGACCTGAAACTGCCTTTTTCGATGAGTGGCAGGAAATCCCACAGGATTCCATCAGGAAACTCATTCGGTCAATGAAAAACCGTTTACAAGGCAATCATTAGGGCCAGCGGGGGTAACGCAAAATATTCAGGGGTAAATAAGTTTAATTTAAAATAGAAAAAAAAACAACTTCCAATTCATTAAGACGTCCACAACTTCGAATTATTGCAGTAATTCCCTAACTTTAGAAAATTAAATTATTATATTTTTTTTTTTTAAAGCTAACATAATAAATTATACCTTCATAAATACCACTATGATTGCATAGAAATGATTGTAAACAATTGTTTTGAGCATCGCGCGATGAAGTGGTTCTAGTTTATAGCTTGCGAGTGTTCCCTTTGGCTGATAAATTTAATGGAATATCTATGAAATGAAAAAGAAAGAAAGAAAGAAAGAAAAATGTTTATTTGGGACTCGCACAAGATTAACAAACTAGTAAAATAAAATTAAAAACTAAACAGTATAAAAAAAATAATTATCTGCGCGAGGCCAAAATGGTCCCTATCTCAGCTTAAGCTGCGATATCTAAAAAATAAATAACCAATCAGTAAGTAGGTAAGTAGCTACTGCAATTTCCAATAAGCCTCTCAGTGTATTTGAAAGGCTGCTTGCGTCTCTTTGGTACGGTGAAGTCTATTAGGTTGGGTAGTGGCTGGTGTTACGGGGCATAATGTAACATGTTACAAAGCGAGCATTCGTACAGCCAGTACGTGGAAACGAGCATGAACACGCGCAAGTTACTCAGATTTTAGGACTCGCGTATCGTAACATGCTCGCTACGAATGGTCCATTACGGTCCGTCGTAACACCGGTCAGTACCTACACGTTTAGGATGAGTGCACACACGAACGTGTCTCATTAGTATTGAAAGTAGTTGTCGTTCCAGCCGATTTATCATACGCCCAGTCCTTAAATATACTAGGCGTAAGGCACATCGGATACCATGGATTCAGTACAGGCTTCTGAACCGAGTTGTCTAAAATACAATGCTTAAAAAAAATACTGAGTTTTTATTTGATGGAATTCCTATGGGTCTCTTTCATCTGGTGTCAGATGAAAGGGACCCATAGGAATTCCTTCTGCTAAAAAGACATAGATCGAGATACCTCATCTGAATGGGTTATTGTGTTAACACAGATTGCCAAGTTACAGAATTCATAAAAAAAAGTTTTTATTTCAACTTTAAATATCTTTTTTTAATTTATCCTAATGACTATTATAATTTTAACAACTCTTATAGAACGGTTTCCATTTGTGCACTGATGTGTCTTTTGTATGCCTTTGAATCTAAACATCCGCACAAAGTCCGGGTTGGTAGAGCTTTGACAAGCAAAATCGCTTAAAAAACATGTACCTACTCAAAAGCAGAGATCATATGGATATGAAATTTCGGATACGGATATAGAAATAAAAATATATACCGGTTTCGGATACGACTACGGATATAGAAAGAAAGAAAAATAGTTTATTTACGCTAAGCATGACACATCCAATTAAAATTAAAAAAAAAAACCGAAATAATAACAAAAATATAATCGGGATTATGCCAGTTAGGAAGATAATCGTCAAATCCGCGTAAAACGGCCATAACTCAGCACAATGCTGGGACTCGTGTGCTAGACAGAGCCACAGGCCATATGAAATTATTATAGGATATTAGATTTTTAATACTAAATAAACAAACAAGCAAGTGACGCGCGAGACTCGGCCGGGCAGAAAAACCTGCCATAACATATGTCATTTAGACTCCGCGCCTATCCGAAATTTTAATACCGGCTCCGGTTACGGTTACGGATATTATTTTATTTCAGATATCCGATAATTTCGGTTACGAAGCTCCGTAACATCCCTGCTCAAAAGTCAGCTCGCATCTTCATTCAAGGTTGGGTGTAACAAGTCGGTGACGCATCGCTAACCCCAGCTTTATATAAAACTTCAGCTACTTGTTGACTCCGAGGCCAAACATGCCGCGGATTCGCAACAAGTAAGAAAACGGTTGAAAGTGGTTTAAGAAAATGAAAGCGCTTTTACCGTAAGATTTAAAAATGTGCTACTTTAAAATATAAAAATATATTTTTCTTGGCAACTTTCCTGTGATATTATTTTTTCCCCGTATATCCCAGATACATGAAAACTTCATTATCTCTATAAAAAGGGTTTTAACATCCCGAAAACGTAGGTAGGCAAGTATTATGCAGAGTGGGAAAATCGACATGGCAGTAACTTATACTTCATACGTAATTCGTAATTAAAAACTACAGGAGAACTTTAAAGAGTTGTTACTACTATTTTTCATTTAAATTTCCTATTGTTCGTCTTTACCTTTGTTACCTTCAATCAATCGATATCATCTTGTAACGACGACTAGCAATCAACCTAATGGTAAGCCATTAGGCTTTGATAAGTCAAAGGACGATTGTGCACAAAGCCTTAAGAGAATATCCAAAGTGCATACATAATTCCTATCGATCACTGTGGAACATGGATAAACAGTCAAGTTAGTTGCAACAAAGGAACACCGGAGACGGTTTTACATTTTGCACTACCTAGTACTTAACATTCATACTAAGATTTTTCTTTTATTGCAAGGCTCGCGTATTACCATTACCTTACCCGATGGTAAGCTATGAAATAGTCGATGATTGAGGAGACTCCCCTAGATGTTACCTAGTTACTTGACGTCAATACCCCTATGTTGTAGGTATCAGGAAACAAAGACCGGTAGGGATTTCCATTCAGCTGTATGCACAATGAAAACGCCCAAAACGTTTGGTGCGTATGGGTATCCACCATAACATGGTTAAGGTGCGCCGCTCCACCACTATACTATAGTGGCGCATCGCTCTAAGTCGTGTACTCCGAAGATGGAATGGGCTTGATGGAATTAAATTGGGCAAATCCAACGCAAACTCCCCGAAGCGCAATCGATAGAAAACCGACTGGCCTGCAACTCAGCGGCGATGTTCAAGCGCTCGAAGCTTTGTTTTGAAGATTGAAGCATAAATTGAATTCATAGATAAAATTCACAAAGCTGAACTGAGCTTTTAGAAGCTAATGCAATAAGGTCCAGTTAGCAGTTCCACGCGTACCTGTGTTTATCGATGGATAAGTAAATGCATAGGTAGAGAAATAATATGAAATACGAAGTCCTATAACCAAGCCGATTGAAAATGTCTCGATTTTTTTAAATTTTATAGTATTACACCTACACTTGAAGTATGACACTTTTAATTTTTTTTAATGGTGACCTATATCTAAGAATTTTGTGTAGCCAAGAAATACTAATACAAGGTCTTCGGATACACTGTATAAGAGTAACTGAACGTAAGTGTATCCGATATTATCGAATCTTTTTTTTTTTTTATTTGAGATGGGCTTACTCTTGACTTTAGTCTAGGTCTGAAGTGACATGTACTGAGTGAAGATGTACCATATTCACTCAGAGTACAACACTGAAAATTAAAAAAAGTATATGAACGAAAGAAAGATGAAATGTTTATTTGGGACACGCCCAAGACAAACAAAAAAGTATATTAAATTGAAAACTATATGGAGATTCAAACAGAAGTATGATACTAACACGATGCATGAAACACCATATTTTATATTTCAGTTTTGCATCCAGAGTTAGCTAAAGTTGTTTAAAATTCTTAGTAAAATATTAAAACATTTTCATACATACAGGTAGGTAGGTACTGGCTTTCTCTGAACTGGAAATCCAGGTTATCCCAATTTCATCAATGGTATAATCAATGTCCGTATTTCGTTACTGAGTGACTGACAGGCAACGCACAGCCAAAACAGCTGATCGTAGAAAGCTGAAATTTGGCATGTATGTTTGGATTTCCCGAAATGCCTACGGGAACGGGAAAAAACGGGATACACGCTTACGAAGTCGCGGGCAAGAGCTATTTCTATATTATATCTCAATCCAACCTTATTATTCCCTAGTTTACTCCTAAATAAGTGGTCAGTGTTCCAAGCGAAGTCTCTCGGGAATTCGAAAACCTTTCTAAACATTTGGGTTTAAGAACAACTTTATTTCTCATAAAGAATTGCATACATAATTCACTTACTGAGAAACAATATCTAAAACTAAGATTAATATGTTCTTGACCATTTTCTTGGAATTGCACTACTAAGTTGCCCTTTTCAACAAGTGTGTCCTGAAAAGTGCTAAAGCCTTACATTATACAGTAACTGCCTAGAATGCTCATCAATGTGTGAGGTAGTCTGAAATGAGGATCCAAATTCCCTATCTCGACTTATCAAAAATCATTAACCGTACACAATCGAAGTCACACATAGTTAAAGCGAAGCTCAATGAAATATTCCTGGAGGTAGGTAGGTCACTGTCCCAGTGCACTATATACCGAATCCGTATATTATGCAAATCACTCACAAATACCAGTTTCTAGTCTATACGACCCAACGACGTTCGTGAATGCTGACATGTTATTAATGCACCGGTGACATGAAACAAGCAGCTCGGTAACACAATATACACCATTCGGCACCCTGCTAGGGACATCGATATGTAACCGCAGTTAATCATAGGATGGACCTATTGATACTGCTGCTGACTAGTGAAGCAAATTGATTGGTTGACGGCATCGGCGTAGGCACGACGTCAAACGTAATTTGGTCGAGTGATTTTGTACCTAAATCAGAATTAATGCTTGATTATAGTTCGATAGACGACTGAGCTTCAGACACCTATTTTGCTTTCGAAACATGTAGGATCAAGACTCTTTTTTCACAGTGAAAACAATTTTTGATTTACTAGAATCAATTTCAACATCGTCATCTGCCTAGCCTTTTCCCAATTATATTGGGGTCGGCTTCCAGTCAAACCGGATTCAGCTGAATACCAGTATTTTACGTTGAGCGGCTGCCTACCAGACCTCCACAACCCATTAACTGGGTAACACGGTACTCCTTGGCAAGACTGGTGTCAGATTATCTGGCTTCTGACTATCCGTAACGACTGCCAAAGATCTACAAATGAGAGCCGGGACCAACGGCTTAACGTGCTTTCCGAGGCACGGAGGAGTCTCGGTATGTTAAGATGGTCACCCATCCACAGACCAACCTCGGCAAACGTTACTTTAACCTTAAAGATCAACCCATGCGGCTGTTATTATTTAGCCACGAGCTCCTCAATCAATTTCAACACTAGCATAATAAAAATTATATGTTTAATATTAAAAGCTTTGTTTAGGTACTTTATCTAAAGAAATAATCCTTTAAACCCAAATGAAGTTGTTAAAATAACATTACCTAAGACTTGAAAGAAAATATTTTCTTTTAGTTTAGTGATAATGTTTTTTTTAGATTTTTGTTATAATTTCGGTGCGGAAAAGTAGAAAAATTGATAAGTAACTAGCTGATGCCTGCGAATTAGTCCGTGTGGATGTCAATTTTAAAGAACAAATACTATTTTTAGAAGGAAATGAAAGAAACCGCTCTGTTTCTTACTGACTAAACCAATATAAATTGCCCTCCGCGTTACAGGGTCACGGTATGGAAATATGGAATACTTTGTATTCACCGTGTTTATTGAAGGTAACCTATGCACAATTCTAGTCTTTTAAACCTTTGTTACACTGCAGTTATTCTTAGCTCAAAGAAACCGTTTTTACAATTCCCCCAGAATTGTAACTCACCTTTGTGCATAAACTGTTGTGTTTGTATTTGTATGTTTTTGTTCATGCCATTGTGTGCAATAAAGAATAAGAAATAGTGTTTCATTTAACTTGCCTGGTAAATAGGTTATGGGTCACACCATTCAACTTACTTTGAAAACAGTTATCAGATTGAGCTGCATAAAATAAATAATCGTTGGAAAATATATCGGTGACAAAAACCGGGCTATATATGACTTACATTTTGATGTATTTTTTTAATGTTCGTATAAGTCCGAATAAGTTAAAAAGTTAATAAGTTAAGTAAACTGCGAAATTCGTGAAAAACTGAATTTTCATTTTCCTATGGGTTTTTTTTCAGTGTTGGCAGGACAACGGCACTAATTTCTAAACAGATTTTATGAGAGGAGCAAAGATTGTCAGACGCTTGGGGAAGGACGTCGAAAGTGGTGTGACGAACTTATTACGTTTGCGGATCAAATTTGGACAGAGATTCCACAAAATAGAGAGGTATGGAAAGAGAAAGGGAGGCGTTTGCTCAGCAGTGGGACACAAATTAGGCAAGCAAAATAAGGTTTGATAAATCGAGTCACTATTTCGAAATAGAATAATATATTAATGTTGTGTTGAGAATGTTATCAGTACTGTGATATTTAAATTGTGAGTCTAACAATTAAGAGTAGGGTTACCGCAATTTGAAAATTACTCGGCCTGCAAATGGCACGATAGGTTGGCGTCTAACCGAGCGATGCATAGTTAGTATAGTAGGGAACTGCGACGCGCTGCGAGTTACGGTAGACAAACAAATTAACTAGCAGAAGATAGGAAAAACTGCTGTTCAACTTCCGAGTTCTTAACGTTTGATTAAAAACTGCTGATTAATTGAACACTTTTAGCTACCAACTATTACTTTATGATTTTTTACTTTTTCACTTTCGTTTTTTTTTACTTTACCTGTACTTTATTCTGTCCTAGATAAATGCTTAGCTGATATCTCCCCTTCAATTTTGCGTTATGCCTTTCCCGGACAATACGTCAGGAACGACCTCACATATCACACCAACATTTCTTTGTGCGAGGTAGGTAACTAACCATAACTTGATAGAATTTTCTTACTGTGATCATGAACACTTAGTAAAATTTGTGACTTTAATTTAATTCGCCAGTGATCTTCCTAAGTATTTCTTTTTATGTTCACAAAATATCCATTTTTGGTACTACCTACTCATTGCTTGGTCGGTGCAGTTTTTCGTTCTTAAACACAGTTTAAAAATCCAAAAATATATTTTTTAATCTAATAGCACAGTAAGCGGATACTCAAATCGTTTATTGCAATTCAGAATGTACACATACAGGTGGTAAATATTAATGAATAGAAACAATTATGGACCCTGTCGGGCACAGCACAATTAGATTAAATTATTAGGAGAGAGGAAGCGCTTTAATAATTTTACATGTAAAATAAATGATTATCATTTTCTATGTTTTCTATGTATATTTATGAATTATTAAGTAAAGTTAACATAATTATGTTTTATATTATTAAATTAATCCGTTAGGTATTCGTCAACTGTGTAATAGCTTTTTTTAATAAAGAATCGTTTTAACTTGTTTAAAATTATAGATACTAGTTTTATTTTCTTGTTTTATGTTTTCTGGTTATTTATTTTATTTTTTTGTTGACATAGAATATGGAGTAGAAGAGTGTAACTTAAGGCGGGACGGAGGCAAATATAGCCTATTTGGGGCAACGAATAGTTCGTTTGTATGTTTGTCTCCCCGTGTGTTGTAGGAATCTGGGTATTTGCGGACTAGTTTACATCATTTCAAAATATACCTTGTGTTTCTGAAATTAAGGCTTGCAACTATCTGTTCGATCAATGTTGGTAATTATTAGCATCAGCTTTTTTGTAGGGTAAATAGGGATGAAGCGTCTGTACTATTTCCCCATAGGTAAAAAACGCGGTTTGAAGGTTTGTAGTCTTTTTAATTTCGCGGATGAAAACTTTTTAATTTTTGTTACAACTTTCTGTAAGTATGTGTTTTCCAGTTTTTGTGTGTTTATTGTCAAACCTACGAGAATAAAATTATTAATTGTTTCTAATTTATTTTGATCAAATATATTTTACTTTTATTTGATTTTTCTGCTAGGGATAGAGATTTATTTCGAGATAATGTTCACTCAACCAAATTCTTCATTTCAATTGGCTGGAGTGAGGACAAAAAAACATCATCCTGAGATGAGGATAGACTCGTAAAGGGTTTCTTGGAAAGGATGGACAGTGGTCCTGCATAAATGTAAGCGAAAAAAAAAACTACGGAAAGCGTAACGTAAATTGAAAATAATAGAACTTCATAATTTTTCCCGAAAAATAATATTGAGCGAATATATTAAAGCAACTATAAGCAGGCACGGAGCAACAGGTTATTTTTTTTAAATACATATGTTTATGTCACATAATTATTGAAACGCACGATTTCGATAAGACCTAAGGGTTATACCTAGTCTCTTGCAAACTACCGAGTTTGAATGGGATGGGATGATGATGTATTTGAATGAATCTGTTCACTATACTGTACAAAGATTTAGGTGTGCATACCCACCAGTTTACAATCCCGGGAGATTAATCACAAACTAACGGAGCTTGCAATAATCTAAGGGATACTTGATTTCATTGAAAATTAATTAGCAAGGTGACGACAAGGCGTTGAATCAGACGGAAAACAGCATGATAGATAATGGCTAGAAATATCACAAAAATAAATTATACGCAAACTGGTTGACAACGGTCAAAGAATGTAATCACTCTATTAATGCACCAGCAATAGAAAGTTTCTGTAGCAAAATGGCTGCTTGAAAAATAAAAATAAATAAGCATAAACAAGAAGTGAATTTCATTTCAGTGCATAATTCCTGATATTAGTTTCTGCTGCAATTATGGCACCGCTACGTTACCTTTGAGTTTAAAAGTGTTTATTCAAGGAAAAATAAGGAAACGCTATGTAATTTTCATTCGTTATGCGCAGGTGTGCCTTTCTCAGAGAACGAATAAACGTAGCAATCAACGGGGAAATTCAATCTATAATGTGTTTACAAACTAACTTTAAAATGACTGCATTGCTTTGAATGCAAAAGAACTTATGGTGGCTAAATTGAAATTAAGATTATAGATTTACATTAACAGAACATCCCGCCTACCTGCCCAGGAGTTTAGGTCAAGATTTATCTATAGTAAAGAAGGAAATATAAAGAAAGAAAAACTGTTTATTCACGTGAAAGTGACGCACATGCCTACATAAAATGTTGTATAACAGAAGCCTAAAAAAAAAACAACAAAAAAGTGGTTATATACCTACCTATTCTAAACATAATAATACATATCCTAGACGGAAACATGCGTCACTACCGCGCCAAACGGCTATAGTGCACTCAGTTATGTACAAATCCCATGTTATGGGGGCGAACCTATTGCCATTCACACAAATTCAGCTACATAGAAATTCTATATGAAAAAACCGGCTTGCCTCTAAACAATATCTTATTTGGAGTACAATAAAGAATGAAGAACACAGGGTTTGCCCTGGGAATCGGACCGAATCATCATGCTTAACAGTAGTTTGGGACCACGAGCCCGTAAGATAATATACATGAAATCAGACATACCTACGTAGTAATATATATAAAAATTAGACATAATGTAGGTTCTAAAGCAGTACCTGTGCCATAGTCAGGCATACTTAATGGAAATCTTTCAATTAACGTGCGTCCTTGCAATAACTCAGAAAAAGAATAAGAATCTCCAACAAATGGAAGTCTGTAGGGCATTCTATTAACGCTATGCACCTGATGTGGAATTTGACTAAGTGAATAATACAAATACAAGGGAAGGGATAAACACCTAATTTTGAAGTCGATTCAGCACAAAACATCGATCGGGTTTCGGCTTATACATCATCTGCCTAGTCTTTTCCCAACTATATTGGGGTCGGCTTCCAGTTAAACCGGATTCAGCTGAATACCAGTATTTTTACGTGGAGCGGCTGCCTACCAGACCTCCACAACCCATTAACTGGGTAACACGGTACTCCTTGGAAAGACTGGCGTCAGATTATAATATGGCTTCTGACAATCCGTAACGACTGCCAAAGATCTACAAACGACATCCATCCCTCTCTTGTTGCTATTTATTCGAATTAAACGTTTACAAACATCTTTTATAATGCGCACAGCAAAGGAGTGGAACTCTGCCTGCGTCTGTTTCCGAACGTGTGCAACCCTAATCTCTTCAAAATTAGAGTAAACAGGCTTCTTCTGGGTAAGCTCACTCCATCGTCGACTTTGTCTCTGTCCTCTATGACCTAGACTAGAGTCAAGAGCAAATTACTTTGATGCTTAACGTACTTCACTATTGAACATAGAGCAAGGTGTGCTTCGGACAATAGCAATCAATTACAACCTCCCCCTGTGCACCCCCCCCCCCCCCCCTCCTGCCGCAGGCACTTAGTAATGTAACATGCAGACGTTTCGGCATCACAAAGGCCAAACACGTCTGCCCTGATAGACAGCGAAATAGATTAGATATCGTCTAGGTGAGCACTGGTCAAGACAAGTAATTTGGAAACCAGTTACAAAGCTGTAACTGGTGGACAGGATGCATTTCAACAGAGATATGTCGGTGGTTATCTATAGATATTTAAACCAATACGCAGTAATTTTTAATTTTAAAATGAGCTATCTTACGTCTCACATCACATCTGTAGCGCTATTCTGTTAAAATCTCTCCGTGATATCGTAGGTGAAGCCAGCTTCAAGTGAGCTGTCAGCCCCTGGCTACATTTGAAAATTTCACCGAAGTTTTCAGGGTGATTTTTTTTATTTTCAAAATGATCAACTTAATTCAGAAAGTAATCCCTTGTAAAATATCGATCGTTAGCCTAATTTCAATTTAATGTCCTGAAAATATTTTCATCGAAGAGATAGGTACCAACCTCATAGTCGTTAGATTATGAAGTGGTTGTATTTGAGGAAGTAAACTTGCTTTTACATCCATTATCTGCAATAATTACCTAGTCTTGCATGTTCATCAACTATCGAATATCCGTTTACCTCTCAAATTGCCGGGACCTAATAGAACAGGCGATCTTCTATAATCGATTCACAAAATCGAATATTCCTACATTCCCAACCCTTTTAGTCTGGCTCACTCGATTTATCCGCTAATGTTTCTGGATGATGGCTGACTGCGAAATGCAACACTGACATTGACCTGCCAGGGTTGCGGAATTTGTTCGAAAGAGTCACCGCGGCCCTGGAACGCAAAGGGCTTTAGAAGGAACACGGATGGGTTTTAGTCAGTAAGTCTGACACGCCCTTCCGCTCCACCCAGAGCGGAAGAAGTCATTTGATGACCTCCCAACCTTAAAAAAAAAAAACACTGACATTGAAATCCCTTCAAAAGTGCAAATGGGAGCCAAGTTCAAAGTTAATAATTTGCACGATTGTCGACTAATTGGCGACAAAAGAATTGAGATCTAATTGGGTGCTAAGTTATGTGGATAATCCTGAAATAAGATAAATTAAGGCTCAAGATTTGACTTGGCTAGTTCTTACGAGCAAATCAAAGTTTTAGAAGAGTAAAATATGTTGAACTTACAATATGAAAACTATAACTTGCGTATAACATAAAGATGATAAGTTAAGTCAAGTCTAAGATAACATGTATTTGAAAACTCGGCACACACGGCTGCTGCGTCGCCAGTTCCTTTTTCTTTGAACTTGGCTGGACACGCTGCCTCCTGTCTAGATTTAGGTAACTGTTCATTGGGATATTTCAGTAGCCCAAAGAGAAATAATCATTTTATAGGTTTGCATATTCAGAATTTTGTCATCGGAAATATTTATTTGATATTTAGTAGTTAGATTATTTTATTGAAGTTGTAAATTGAAAGATAATGGAAGTTTTTATAGGCATACCCTACCAGCACTAATATTTTATTAGTTTTGTTTTTTTTACAAATAGCTTTGTATATAAAATAAATAAAAATAAAATAACTGCCATAATATAATATAATGCTGCTGATGTACCTACCTAATAATACATATATAAAATATTTAAAGCTAACGCAGACACACAGGCACCACGTGCGACGATGTGACGACAAATTTTAATAGGAATGGTTCTGCGACCTTCATATGCGATACCTTAATACAAAATAAACTAAAAATGTTGAAAATCAGCATGTTGCATCACAAATCCACAACGAAAACAAAAGACTTAACGAGTATTATTTGTTCGATTAATTCGCTTACTTCGAAAAATTCGTTACGTTAAAAATAGGCTATGCTGCTACTTTACAAATATGCTTTAAAGACACTTTACTAAACCTAAGATGACCTTTCATAACGGATGAAAGGTTTTTGTTTAAATCAACCCCTCCATGGAAAAGTCCAAATGTGAAAATCTACGAGGAAAAACTCGCTTGTAAATGCATATCATATCACACATACATCTGCTGTATGCACTTGTGAAGTGAGTTTTATTTCATTCTATTTATTATTTTTCGATTCCATACCGCATAGATAGATATCTGCATCAGGGTTTCATAAACTGTCATACAGTTAATTAAATTGAGTATGCGAGCTTGTCATGTGGGGTCGATATACCTGACAGTCGCTTATCAGGCTGCCTGTCCATTGACGCGGAGCGAGGTAGTACAGAGTCGAGTTGCGGACTGTGCGGAGCAACGAGTTCACGCGAAGAGTATGTAAGTTGAGCGGGCGGCCGGTTCTTTTCCACTTCCCCGCACCGCTTGCCCGCTCTGCAGCCTCGCTCCGCTTCCCGGTTTTGTATAAGTTTTTAAACTAGTTCGCAAATCCCTGTCCACTGAAACGGAGCGGAGATGTGTTCCCTACAAACTCGTATGTTATTACTTAAATCCCCATCCTAAATCTTCCATACATACATACATATATATTATATACATAGATTTATGTCACGGTCGATTCTTCAACTGCAGTAAAAATACAAAAAAAAATTTTCAGGCTTTTACCTTTACTTGTGTTGTAAGACCTAGCTTCGTGCCAAATTTCATGATTCTAGATCAACGGGAAGTACCCTTAAGGTTTTGATTTACTTGTGATTATCAAAATATGTTTAAAAATGAGGCATAAATCGCCAATTGTTTTGATGTGTAACATCTTTCTTCTCGCTTTCCTGCAATCTGTGGGAGTGATACAATGAAATGGGACGGAACTGTGTAACAGGAAGCCGGGGAAACGCGCGCGATTTCACCAATGAGCGCGCCCTATTCTATTTGACCAATGAGCGCACGCAATGGTCGAGTTGGCTGTCAGTTGGTAGGTTGGTACTTTTAATGTTAATGTTGATATGTGAGTACCATGTCCCTTACTAGCAAACTTAATTTTACCTCTGCTGGTATTGCTTTGTTGTACCTATTAGTTTATAAGTGCGTGTTGTATATTAGTGTTATGTTGGGTGCATAGTGCTCACATATAATCAATTGATAGTGAATGTATACAAAATATTGTAAAACTTTTATATTTTAAAAGAGTAACTATGGAGTTTCTTGGCCGATTTTATCCATAAGAATCTACGTTTTGCGAATGGACAATCACTAATATTTTAATTTCAAACTGTAAATTTGACGTTCAATGGTGCCTTAAATGGTCTAGTTGAAATAAATGAATTGACTTTCACTTTGACTTTGATGTTACACATCCTATGCGACTACTGTTAGACTCGCTCTTTTTTTATTGCTTTCGACTGTTTATAGACTTCTAAGGGGCCATAGACCTACGTATTTGATATTAATTTCAAAATGGTACCTCCACGCGTTCGTGAAAAAACTGACAACGAAGTGGTCCTATAAGGGTTCCGTTTTTTTCTTTTGAAGTACAGAACCCGTAAAATTAAGTTACAAAAACAGTTTTTTTTTCATTTTGATAAGAATGTTCACAAAAAATGAAAAGCTACATGTTTAAAATTATTGTATTTTCATCCTCAAACAAAAGGAAAAAATGAGAATACTACAGCGGAGTATTATATCACCGGATTATTTCTAACTCCGCAAGATTATAAAATATCTTGACAATTTATCGAGAATTAACTCTCAATAAATTGTCAACTGGGCCTTAAGCTATGACTGATATGAATGTGTCAGATAGTAGCGTTGAAGCTCAACACGTTTAACTGTACACGTAATATATATCTCCTTTTTAGTGTTGCAATTACCGCTGTTTGTCTCTGCACCACCGAATGGTGGGCTGGTAGAAAATGCCTAATGATGTAATCCCGCATCTGTACTTTTGTGTGCATAAAGTTTAATAAATGCATCATTGCATACATTAAATAGAAAGTGTGCGTGAATACTTGTAACAAGATTAGGAAAAGAAAAGAAAGACATAGGTACAGCAGTGGACAAAGTCAGTGAGGTTAAGATGAAAACCATAGAAAAAAAAAATCTCTTTATATCTGGCACGGCCAATCAGCTTCATTGAACGGCACCGTTTAATAAGCGGGATATTATCAATAAAAAGTGCTTTCCATAATAGCCAACATCTTAGCTTTAGGCGATCGGATATTAAGATGCATATACATATATGCATCTTAATATCCGATCTGTACTCATGACTTCCTGTGTTAGGTAAGCCATCAAGGCTATTCACTAGTTGCCTTAATACGCTGTGATTAAATTATAATTATGCATAATCGTAGCATCTTTTCTGTGCAATTTAAACTACTTACGTTTATATTGCAGTCTTCATTGAAACCGTTGGAAAATTAAAAATGGTTTGACCTTTGGAACGTGACGAATCAACAATCTCGTCAGTTGCTATGAAGTTGATTTTTTTAAGCTAATTGCATCGTGTGCGTTTAATTAGTAATGCCGATAAATTGCACTACGACTACCTGGGAAGCGTCGATCCTGCTCAGCGGCAGTAGACCGACAGAAATCCCTGAAACGTGCTCTTTTATAAGAGCGCTTAGTGCGTTAATTCCCTCAGGATAAGCTGTACCACGGGTAAATACATACGTTGATCATACTGCAATCGCTTGCTAAGTAGGGTAATTATGACCAGGCTCTCTTGGGTCGGCGCTGCCGGATTATGGCAGCCAAGTGGATGTTTATGGGTTGATTCCAATAATAGGGAATAACGAGTTCAAAGCAGAAGCAAGTCCATTATTTACTGGTAACTTGATACATTTTCGTATAAAAGCGTGTGCACGCCGAGTAGGTTTACCGCCAATATCATTATGAAATCGTTACATGTTAAATCGAGAAAACAAATTGGATCTTTCGTACATATAATAATCAGTTTCGTTTTATAGCTAATAAAATATTTACGTGACTGTTAACTCAAACTGAGGTATCAGGCACCGTTCCTGCGCAGATGATACTATAGCATTAGGTCATACGAGTAGCTTCAACTTGTAACACGAAGAAGCGACAAAACAAAAGAAAATGTAGCAAATAAGCAGGATGAAATTTAGCCGTAATCGAATTAGTATCAAAAGAAATTAGTATCAAAAGGCGGATCCGGACCCAGCGTTAATCATGAGAAGTGCACTGTACATCATGTCCTACGAAAAATGGTACGAAATCCATTCCTTCGGACCCGTCCATACCTGAAGCGGGACGAGCGCACGGCTTCCCGAAATAGTAACCGCGAAATGTGAATGAAAATTGATATTTAAAGGCAAACTCTTTTATACACTATTTGTATTGATTTTGAACAAATAAATAAAATAATCGTTTGTATAAGAGCCTTCTGTTGCATTCGAATATAACAGCGATCGGTGGCAAACATAAAAAGAATTCATATATAATATTTGCCAGTCAAATATTATTACAAGCAGATCATTCTCTTTTTCATTCATATCAGTCAAGCAACATTCTCTTGCTCTTTTCTCAATTTATTTGCCATGCCAACATATTTAGTCGCCATCTCATAATAATCTCTGTCTCCTATCTTCGGTCACTGCAAGAACCACAATTTAGACATCATCATCATCATCATTTTCCTGCCCCTATCCCATGTTACTTGGGGTCGTTTTTTCCACTTTTGTCCTGTCAGCAGTCATGCTATCGCTGACTCCCTGTTCTTTCATGCCAATCCTCACACAATTCATCCATCTTTTATTTCGCGCCGGTATCCCTCTCCATTCATCCAAATTTATATTCATAACTGTTTTAGTGACACGAGTTTCATCCCTCATTTGACAAACGGAATTCTGCGTTTCTAATAACTAGAACTTATCATAAGTGTTAAAATTATTCTTCCATGCCTTCGTTTGTGTAACTACCCATAATAATGTCCAGACCCATTGCATTTCCAAGAAAAGAAAATTTTCTTCGTCCTTTTCATAAATCGAGTTCAGACTATTATGCAGTGACATGTGGCACGCTACCTTTATGTAATAAGCTGTCCATATGAGCAATAGGCAGATGACCTGCTTTAGCAATTTTTTCAATGATCACTATGTTGTACGTCTAACTGCTGTTGGATAAAAATTCGTTAGGCAGAGGCCGCTCGCCATTGACCTGGTGGTCCAAAGTCGAGAGAGACTTCAGTTGGCAAAATCACCGGAGCCGAAAACCTGACGAACAACCTGACGCGGCATGGTGAGGAGACACGACCTGAAATAATTGGAACAGGAAAGGACAAAGATGAAGAAGAACGATAACAATCCGTTAAAACTTTATAAGTCACTTCATCGAAAAAATAAACTATGCTCAAATTAACTCTTAGAATAACTATCTAGATAATGACTCTAAAATGCAAGTTACAAACCTATGCCACTAAATATTACCAAGACTACAGCTCTCACTCACAGCAACAGAAACTTTCAAGTATGAACATATCTTCAGCACCAAACATTTCAATTAGAAGATAGTTATGTGACCATAATTCACGGTCGACAGGTGCATTAAGAAAGCCAACGCAAGTCCATCTGTATAAGTCATCCATCACTTACTTCGATGCAAAACTTTCGTTTCAAAAACTATACTCGTTACCGAACCGTAATATAAGACTAGAAGCATCCTTCATAATTTACTACTACAAACTTAGTAAAAAGCTTTTGATGCAAGTTTCCGAAAATAAAGTGACTTGTGTTGGAAGGTCACACACTTGCTTTCTGTTCGAAAATTCAAAGCTTCGATGCTTCACAAATTAATATTGACGTGGAAGGTTTTCGACAACAGCTGGTTCATTCTGAAACCGAAGTTAGACCAGTGAACAAAATTTAAAAAAAAAGTTTGTTTAGGTCGAATTAGAAAGTGTACGTCACTAATAACAAGCCTAAAAGGCTGCATGCGACCAAGTTACGCTTGAATTAAAAGTAGGCAAATTTCCTGTTTATCCAATTAATATCAACCCTATAACATTTCTAGCCATCAATCAAGTGGTCTACGTGCCGATCACCTTACACGTGCAGTGCACCAAGGAGCTGGCCCTCAATTGTAAAGCGATCACTAAATTATTCAAGCCTCAGAGCCTATTTCCTACTGTTTGTCTGCGGTTCCAACGCTAACAGAACATGACGTATGCCATTACTTACAATAAAATTGTTCCATGACTTGGATAAATGACTGGTAAATAAATGTTAATGGGTCTACGTGCCGACCACCTTACACGTGCAGTGCACCCTTGATTATAAAGCGATCACTAAATTATTCAAGGTTCACAGTAAATATTATTGTTTGCTTGCGGTTCCGACGCTAACAGAAATTGACCAAACATGACGTATGCCATCATTTACAATAAAGTGTTGCATGACCTGGATGAATGATGCTAAATAAATATCGATACTTAAGTTAATAAACACCCTACTATGACTGAATTTCGCTTTGGCATTTTCCCAGGTACCTATTATGAATTTGTTGCAAAGTTTAATTAACTGACTAAAATAGTGAGTGCAGCTATCCGAGTAGTTATTTATTCGTCGACAAGGATTTTGCAGTTTTAATGAAGGAATTGTTTTGTGCGAAGGTATTCGGGAACCGGTAGCGATAGGTTGGCTGCAATTAGTTCGGTGCTCCGTTTACGCTCTGTCTGCTGCATATCGTCTTACACAGGGAGTACGGACATGAAAGGGTGAGTTGGGTCGTCTCGACTGTAGTACAGAAACAAGACGTATCTATAGTCAGTCGTGCTTTGACTAAGTCACGACTACGATCGAAATTGTTCCGGTGCTAATCGGAGCGGAGAAACTTGGAGACTTAATGAACTCCATAAAAAAATATTTTTATTACAGTGTGCCAGCATTAATAGTATGTTTGTAAGATGTCGAACTGACACAAACAAAAATGAATTTTATAAAATTCTTCAGTTCTGAAACGAGGCTGTTTCAGGCGTCATCAAATTCAGTGTCAAACCTGTAAGTGGGCCATGACATGACCTAGACTGTTTTAAAATTATTACCAGTATTTTTCAGCGACTGAATACTACATCCGGGAAGGGGTTTAGCGGTGACAGTACAACTCGGGGCAGTTATTAACTTGTCACACAGAATTAAACTTTCAAAGCATATTTCATTTCGTATTTCAATTTCACATTTAAATTGCATATTTCATTTCGAAATATGCAAGATTACGTTTATTTCTGCTGTAGCACATTTTAGTTGTTTGCAACGAAATGTGCTTACACTTTTATTTCATTTTGAGAATTCAGCAATCTATAAGTGCTTATAAGTTAAGCCGTGGTGAATAGGGTCTACGCTCAGATAATATTAAATCTATAGCGGGTCGCGGACGTCTCTTGTATTTTATTCGCTGTAAAGTTTAACCTTTTGAACGGCAGAGCATAAACGCATCGCCGTGCCTCCGCCCCCCGGCGCCAAGACACGAATACGCCTTACTTTTTGTCACATATTTGTGACGTTTGGCGTATAGAGCACGCGCTTGCTTGTCGTGTATACGTAACAATGGCATTCAAGAGGTTAAGATATCTGTTGGTAATAAAGAAAAACTTAAGTGAAATGACATTTAGAATAGTTAGTAGAAAAAATAAAGACAAACTAGGGCCTTATTAAGAAACTTTTCCAAGTAGAAAACGGATATTTTTTTTTTTTGCTGTCAAAATTTAGACATTGCATTAGGTTCTGCAATTTACATTCAACTTATTACTGTTTAGTGAACCTGTGCACGCTACTCTTCAATTAACAGCAATGGTATCAGAATTATTCGTTTTATATTTAGTTGCTTTTATACTTGCCTGTTACTGGGAATCTTGAAAAATCTATCATATTTCCAAAAGGACTTTTATTTATGTATACTTTTTTCAACAACTTGCTGTGAAGTTAAACGACTGATAAGTATTTTATCCTTGCTTTGTACAGCGATCTATGTTTTTTAATTAGTTTCGTACTTGCTTGATTTGAAAAATATCTCTTATTACGAAAAGGATTCTTTGAAGGCAAGGCAGGCACTTTTTACAAGCTTTTTATTGACTTGCTTCGTTCGTATGTGTGTCCGGTTAGACATAAGCAATGCATTTTCTTGTTTCTTATTGCGTAAGGTTCATAACATTTACAAAGCCCTGTCTGAATTCTAACGAAAGCCACAAGACAGCAATCGTATGGTGTATTATTCCATAACTAAACACTTAATTGCATGTTTGGTTCAAAATTATAGACTGAAATGGCGAGTTTCGAGTATTCGTTGTATCACGTTCGTCAAATTCCGGCAAGCGGTGCTACGAGCGCTACGAGAGCGTAGAGGCTGCTACGCCGTAGCCTGCCCGAACATGACATGACTTGCCAAATTACTAACATGCCAGGACTTGGGGTCTCAGAAACAACTATATATATCTAGAATCTATATACTACATTATACACAAAATAGTTACAATAGTTAACCTGGTTTTTGTTTATAACATATAATAATTTTGTTTCTTTTTTATGTTATCCGTCATACCTGGCGCAACCAAACATTTATTCTTTCCTTATTTAGTTTGAAGCTGCGGAAAATTATACGTTAATATATACTGTATTTCTGATAAGGTCGTTGTTTCCGAAACTCATTTTACAGAAAAACATTAGCAAACTTACCTCTTATAAAAATCGGTACCCGGATGACCGATTTTATTTTTTTGGTAAACGTTATCTAAAAATGAAACCTAGCTAGATCGATTTATCGCCCCCCAAGGCATACTAAATTTCATGAAAATCGTTGGAGTCGTTTCCGAGATTCAGATTATATATATGTCACCGGCAAATAACAAACGCCGTAAGATTGTAAAATATCGCGTGAAATTGTAAACTATTTTTTCTTAATAAGACACAGATATATTTGAAACTATTGAATTTGGATGGGATTTCTGGTATACAAAACGTTTTTTTATAATATACAGAGAAATTGCAATATAATAAAAATTATACACACATATACCTATATACATTTATACAATAATTGCTCGTTTAAAGGTATTAGATAATTTCCTTGGTATTAATTGCCAACGTACGAGTACATCAGTAATATTAGTGACAACAAATCATCATCCTAATTTGTCATTTATTCGAATTTGTTTTCACTAGCCGCCAACCTAGTCTGCTTTATCTTGGATGGGAAGTCTATAAATTACATGCCCTTTGCGTTCCAGGGCCGAGCCAAATCTTTCGAAAAAAACTCCGCAACAACCCAGTCTGCTTGGCATGATCATTATCTTTCTTCAAAAGTTACATGTTACGGCAGCCTAGCCTTTGTCCTTCTGGATCCAATTTCACAGCATCGTCTGTGGCAGCGCAGTCAAAGTAATAAAATTAAGAAATAAAAAATTACCAGTGCTTTTTATCCATGTAAACCATTTATTAACAGGCACTCATGCAGAGACGTTCCTCGATTATGAAGCTTGACGTTGTACTTTCGCAGGTAGCAGTTTTAAATTTTATTTAAGTGGTAGAAAGCTATTGGTCGATTCTGAACCGTCATTTGTCTTTGATTATTATTTTTAAGTTTGCACGGTGAGATAATTGCAGAATCGACCAGTTGATAGTGCCTTCTACCACTTAAATAAAATTTTAAGCTGCTACCTGCGAAAGTACACCGACAAGCTTCATAAGCGAGCAACGGCTCCTCGTGAGTGTCTGTTAATGAATGGTCTAGATGGATAAAAACTTCAGCCTTTGACTAAAAACCGTAATTTAAAAATATTACAGCGGTAACTTTCATGAAGCTTAGTTAATTTAAAAGGTTAAGAGGATAACATTATTAAGAGCGCTCTATAGTTATTGCAACAACAGCTTTATGCACAATATTAATTGGGTACCTTTGGATTTAATTTAATTAAAACCTGTGTTATCAGAAGCTGCTGAGAATTTATATACTGCGTTGTCTGGGTGTCGAGATTAAACTGAGTAAAAAACATTTACTTGAAGAAGTCTCCTGCATGTTTGCCGTAGTCTTGAAATTTTTATACGACGCTTCATTTCCAAAGCTAAGGCTAACTATACATACAACCTTTAACAGAATTAACGCAATACCTTTTAAGGGGTCCTTGTACTCATCATTATGAACAACTTTCACTATGGGACCAATACTGATATCGCGAAAACAAAATCGATTGCCCCATACATTTATGCGAGCATAACTCGACAAAATGTACTGAACAGCTGATGTTTCGCGTTTTCGTGGTTTGTCCCATAGTAAACGTTGTTCATAATGATGCGTACAATGATCCCTTAAGAGGTTTTTTTTACCCCTTAGCTTATTTAAATAAATTGTTATTTTAAGAATTCATTCGTTCAAGAGCTATCTGAAAATTATCAGTTGACTACCATTGGCAGTATTGAGGCGGAAAATTTAAAAAAAAACTTAAAAACTTCTATAACTCCATTATGGACCCCAATCAACTCTAGTATAACCCATTACAAGGAACGCACTTAATTATAAATAACCCTGTATACGATAGATAATAGTGTGAACGAAAAACAGTGTTCGAAAATTTCATGAATTTGTTCCAGGAAATACGTGTTTTTGAATTAGGCAAATGTGTTGTTCATATTTATTTATATTTAATGCATTTCCGAAGCCTTTAATTGTTCGAAAGTTACAATTACGCACCATACAATGGAACCTGCGGTAAAATAGGCACTCTCATCTAAGTACCTATTTTACCGCACTCCTCATTGTATAGCGCTGTGCGTATCCTTTACGGGTTTGTTTAATTTTCTATTAAAAAATGTATACCACCAAGGAGTTTTCACACTACTATTATAAATTAGCTGAATGATCGAACTTTTTTGGAAACGCTTTTGCTAACTTTAATACTAAAGAGAAAATGAGACGAAATATGTAGTTCTAATTTTCACCACGCGCACGTGAAGCCATTTGAGAATTCGCGCTATTTTCATAAGAAACATCAAAGATTGTTGCGACTTTCCGACTGATATCTAAAAACAAAAAGTTTGTTTCATTACCTATTGTACTGATTTCTCGCAAATGTGTTTAAAAACGTTGTATGACACACGTGCGGAAATTGGTTCTTCCAAACTAGTGACTATGGAAAGCATTCGACTTCGTCACGGGCTTACATTCGTCTACTCGTTCGTGAAACCAAATTACCGCAGTAGTATCACAAATAACTATTGTCATTTATGAACGTGCAAAGTTTAGATAAAATTTGTGCAAAACAGCAGATTTTTGGAGTCTTATACCGAATTTGTTTCTCCAAATTTTTATTTTTTGCTTTCATAGAATCCTAGATATACTTAGTGAACA
Organism: Mamestra brassicae; assembly: GCA_905163435.1. Lineage (NCBI taxonomy): Eukaryota > Metazoa > Arthropoda > Insecta > Lepidoptera > Noctuidae > Mamestra > Mamestra brassicae. The sequence goes on from LR990987.1 coordinate 5,288,199, forward strand.
AAATACCTATTACCTATTTAAAAAAAATCAAAGATTACAACGGCATAATCACGTACGAGCGTTTGCATGAAAAGTATGACGGGTTGACCGCTCTTAAAATACGAGAATTGGCCAAAAGAGGACGTGTTACTTAGGCAGTAAATTTCGGTGACATTTTTTTGTTCACGTAAATGATCTGAAATTCTAATGTCCAGTATAGTACATTAATGGGATAGGCAGAATAGCACGGGAATTCCTCTTATGACTAGATTGAGACTCAGGCTCACGAAATAGTGTTTGTTAGTATCGATTGCAGCCAATCAGCTGGACTGTGATTGTCAATAAAGATGTCACTGTAGTCATATTAAAATTAGCCTTTACAGAGTTTTAAGAAGCAGTTTTGTTTGTTTTCTGGTCATGATACGTTAGGACCTTTTTAAAATTTGATGAACACCTTTTCAAATTCTTATCAAAAACAGCAGTTTATTTCAGACAGACAACAAATATCCAATGCAGCCGCTTTCGGTCCTATATTTCAGCACTATTTTCAGCCACCTGTAAATAACTTCTGAAGTGGAGACCCACAAGTACTTGTATATTGAGAGTTTGAGAGTCGATCGACTGAGAGTATCGACATAAAGGTCTGCCGATATTGGTCTGCAGTAGAGACGATACGATTGTTATTGTTTAGCGGAGTGCAGTCGATGGGAAACCTAACCAACAGTTAACATCTCTATACAACGTGTAACCGAATAAACGCAGAACCTGAAAAGCGGTCGTTGTACTCAACAAAATGTATGGGGAAGTCAATTTTTTAAAGTTCCGTACCTACCTCAAAAAGAATAAACGGAACCCTTATAGGATCACTCAGTTGTGCTTTCAAACTTATATTTGCAGTTGAAGAAATGACCGTGACGTACATCTGCGCACATTTTTGCGAATATGAAGTTAATTTGTCCTTCAATCGTACTTATCTTTTCGTCAGAGTAATGAGAGTGTTTTCTTAGTTTTTTCGGTAGGTATGGTATACTCGGAAATAATCGAAACACGATTGCCGGAACAGTTTCATCGGTAGGTAATGGTATACTCAGAAATAATCGAAACACGATTGCCGTAACAGACAAGTATATCTACAGACGAGTTTGTACGAAACCCCCGGTGTGCGAGTCAGACTCGTATTTGTCCGGTTTGTTTCGCGATTTCTGAAAAGTTGTGATAATAATGATGTCATAATGATGAGCAAAATTACCCCTTTTCAGGTATTTCGTTTATTCTGTTAAACATTGTATAGGTGCTCCAAATAAAAAGCCGTATCGCAATCAATTTTAGATAGATTCTAGATATTTACGGGTTTTTTAAACTATCTAAAACAAAAAGGAAGCACCACAAAATGTTTGACGTTGTACCGCGCACCGGAGCGGCAACACGGTGGGAAGCGTCAGTAAACACACGACTAATAAACGGATACAAAGTGCCCCATGCAATTGACGCGTCGTAACTGCACAGCAAAATTCTCACGTTCAACCAACACGACCGAATAACCACATGCATTTTTCTAATAAAATAAATAAAGTAATCGCTATATTGTAAGTCAATTGGCGAAAAGTGGCCAGTTACGTGACCTTAGAGCTCGACGAAGATCGTCGCTGATTTAAGTGACCCCGATGCACTTCTGATTTATATTGTCAATGTCGGTAAAGGTTACGGCATACTGACTAGAGCTGCGTAGTTATATGAAGTTCCCTTTTGTGCCCGTGAGCGTCTGTTTAGTGGAAGCGCTCTAACAAGATGCTCGACCAACCCAGCTCAAAGCAATCGCTGTTACAAGGTAAAACTAAGCGTTTGCAGTTGTGACCTTTAAGTTCTTGCTTTGAAGAAACTGCGTTGTAAGAAGTATTGCAGTTTCAAAACCTTCTGATCTTAACTCAAACGGAATATTAAATACAATGCCTGAAATTCAGTTGAAGTATATCGTTTGTTGTAGTAAACTTTAGAAATAGCACAAAGGATTTCCGATGGTCCGATCATCATCTGCTTAGCCTTTTCCCCAACGATATTGGGGTCGGCTTCCAGTCAGTCCGGATTCAGCTGAATACCAGTATTTAACGTGGAGCGTGCCTACCAGACCACCACAGCCCTTTTAACTGGGTAACACGATACTTCTTGGCAAGACTGGAGTCAGATTTTTTTCCGGGTTCTGACAATCCGTAACGACTGCCAAAGATCTAAAAATGACGGCCGGGACCAACGGACTATAGACCGATAGCGTTAGGTTTTGAGGTTTCAAAAATATTTAAGTTTTTTGTGTTTCCCTTTAGTTTCCGAACCATTTGCCCAACCTAATACATCAGTTTGTGTCATCCTAGGAACAAAATTAGGTATTTGTATTTTCGATCAGTATTAGACGAAAAGAAAATTAGAGATGAAATTTTACTTTCATGATAATAACGAAGTAAAATCCTAATATTTAACCAGCACCTAACACGTCGCCCAACTAGGTTAAATAGGTGTTACGCGTTTTAGAGTACCTACTGATATCTGTTGTTATAATATTAATATTTTGTGTCGAATTCATCCACGACGTTTATAGTTTTTTTTTTATTACAACACCCTGTAAAATCCACAAAAGAAAATGCAAGTTATTAGAGTTCACGTATTTTTATTATTATAGTGTATCAAAACACTATTCATAATTTGTGTTGCTTTTATCCACGAGTTTTATTATTTGAAAAAAAAAATACCAGACATCTTCGCACGAAGGGCGAGAGTGGGGAAGGAACCATTGTTTATACGTTATATTCATTTAAATATCGTGCATGAAAATGACACAAATTTACAATGTCGATTTTTCATGCATATATGATATTGAATATGTGAACTCTAATGATTGTTAAATCTTTTTGAAGCGTTTGTAATTTGAAAAACAAGATAATTAAAAATAATTAAAATTGCATGCCTTAATTTGGCATATTAAGTGATCTGAGAAAGGAAATAATTATTTCATCAATTGTAATTTTTAAAGTGAAAACTTCTTTAGCGGCGTTGTCCACTTTTTGGGATGGGTAAAAATGTTAAACCCGCGTCAGGACACGTGACCTGATCGAAAATTCGTAAGACGGAGGGAAAGTTCTGAAGTGTTAAATTTTTAATGTAATATAAATTGTCTTGTTTGTGTACGATAGCGCAATAAATGAATATTGTATTTTACCACATAAATGATTATTAATTACAGCAATTCGTGCGAAAGTATTCCACTAACCATTCTAAAATATCAAAAATGCACAACGTTAATGTTCAAGTTTTCACTTCTGCCAGCACTCCCGGGTTGCAACGCCTTGTTTTTTTTAAGCACTGTTTTCTATTACATACTGACCCAATGTGAGTTTGTACTGGGCGAAGGTAATACAAACAGGGTTTGCACACTCCGCAGGCTATCCTAGATATGATAAGTACCTTAATTTTTGAAATTATTTTAAACTTTGAATTATTTTTACCAGTTTTGATTTGAATAAAAATAATCAATGACAGATACCACAAAACGCAATAATAAGCTTCATACGTACTACTGTATCCACTGGCAAGAAATCTAGAATTTTTAAACGTATGACATCAATATAGCCTATAAATAAAAAAAATGCGGTATCGATCTATTAACGTGCTTTCCGTGGTACGGAGGAATCTCGGTATGTTAAGATGGTCACCCATCCACAGACCGACCTCGGCAAGCGTTGCTTAACGTTGAAGACCGACACGTGCGGCTGTTATTCTCTAGCCGCGAGCTCCGGTAGTACGATCCAGTTGGATAATATTCGAGTTTCACACAAACGAAGTCCTTGGCAAAGGATATTCCTTCAAAAGTTAACGCAAAATACTGCACATGAGCCAGCTACTCATTTAACAAACATTACTATCACCGAAAAGCAGGTTCTTATTAGTGTTGCACTTATTACGCATACTAGGCCATCTAATAACTCGTTAGAAGACTATTGAGTCCCATACACAAACGCTGTTAATACAAAATGAGGCCAAAAGTGCCCCACTTAGTTAATATTTTCCTCTGTCTCAGAAGCAAAAGCGCACAACTCGTTCAATAACCAGTCAATGGTATACTCAAAATTGTAATGGAAACTGTATTCGATCCGCAAATGTATACAATGAATGCCCCTAGTACAGGAACTCATGACATGATTGAACTCGAGTATTTCATATAAGTAGGTATATATCTAGTTATCTACAATACATGAGTCAGTTGCCGAATACCTACATCAGACGGGTAGCTACAGCAAATCAATAACGCAGTGAGCGACGTAGGCAGGCTTAAGACATTGAAAGGTGAAATGTAAACACGTATTACATTTTTTCTCGAGAAATTTTCTAGTTTTGCTTTTTGCCGCACGTTTTCCAGCTGTTAGGTTTTGAGAGCCGTAGCCACCTGCAAAAACATTGTTTGAAGTTTCTTGCGATTCACAGGCTTCTCATTCGTGTTGCAAGTAAAAAAGTACCTTCCTTCATTTTACAAATTTAGAAAAACGTGTCGTAAACTTATTTACATGGCTTCAGTTTTTAAGCTGATCGAAGGTGCGTAGGTCGACGTGTACTTTTAACGTGCTCGTGAAAGTTTAATCACAAAAATAATTTTGGTTCAACCGAGCATTGAAACGTGATCCATATGCAAAATACTGTGAACGAGAATAACATAATTATAATAATTTATCATATCCCACAAATCTATCAACGAACAGCCGAAACTACTGGGTCTAGGAACCAGAAATGTTGCACAAGGCTTCCTTTTACGACGTAGATGAGCACTACGGGAAATTCAATCTTTAAGGGGGTGAAAAGGGGGAAAATCGCTATTCTTAGTCAGATTGAAGTGATTTGGTCAGCTTTGTGACGCAGCGTCAAGATCCCAAGTAAGATCGACCTTCACTCACCTGCTTACCGGATGAACCGTATATTTTATCAAATAAAATGTTTCTGAACATATACCAATAGGGTCGCCATAAAAAATGTGGTCATGGCTACTATTTTAATATATATATATATATATATTTATATATACAACGTGTAACAGAATAAATGCAATACCTCTTTTCTCGACAAAATGTACAGAACGTCTGTATTTGTTTCGCGTTTTTGGGTTTGGTCCCATAGTAAAAGTTTTTCATAATTATGAGCACAGTGACCCGTTGTATCAAATGACAAGCAAATGAATGCAACTACTATCTACTACTTGAACTACTTACCTGTTTGTACACAGCAACCAGGTAATAGGAACAAAAAACGTAGGCAACCTAGCTGTTACCTATTCTGTATGTTGTTTGGAATTTCTTTCGTTTGACAAGCAAGCACGTGGTTTTTTTTTCAATGTTCTTTAAATTATTCAAGAGGTATTGCGTTTATCCTGTTACACGTTGTATATACATATATATATATATAAATAAAATATATATTTAAATTGTAGCCATGACCATATTCTTACGGCAACCCTATTGGTATATGTTCAGAAACTTATTTTATTCGATAAAATGTAATTTTCATCCGGTAAACAAGTGAGTGAAGGTCGATCTTACTTAGATCCACTAGTATATCACAGTCACACAGGTGTAAAGTTATTGATTAAATTCTAGGAATATCACCGCTTTATATACGAAATGCCAACGTTCTCTATTGAATGTCACTCGCATTCAATCTAGTTGGATTAAAGCAATTGGTGGGAAAAGGGAATTTAAAAATATTGCTTTGCAGTTAAACTATAGGTACCCGGTTGATACTTGATAGTAAAAGGCTCGCTCTGTTTTACATGGGATTTAACCATAACTGGGGAAGTGCGGGCGTACCATGGGTATAGGTTTGCGAAATTGTTCAAAAGTTACCGCGGCCGTGGAACGCAAAGGGCATTAGTAGGAACACGGGTCGGTTTTAGTCAGTAAGAGTCACACACACGCTCCCCGCCGCTCTGGGCGGAGCGGGAGGAGTCATTCTATGATTTCCACAAAAAAAGAACTATGGGTGCAACTATAGTACACGATCATAAATATATGTAGTTAGGTGTGCCTATCTATTTGGGATTGCGAGCGTGATAGTATGTTTTCAGTTCTTAAACTATAGGTTCCTTGTTTGGCATTCGTGAAGAACAACTTCGCCCACTTTATGCACAATACATTTTCAGGTGATTTTCCCTGCAAAACATCTTTAAAAAGCAGTTCAAAACATCTTTAAAAAGCAGTTTAGCTGGAAGCCGCATTGTTCATTCGTCCATAGTGGAGGTAAACAGATATTTTACATATTCCGAAATGTATGTAATCTAACACTTTTTGTATTTCAATTATAGATCATTTAATTAATTAATTCCTAGGAATTTCATAGATGATAATGACGCACAATATTCTGTTCAAAGGATATTTTAAACAAATAATATCTCCCAGGTAATGTATATGTTTCCCAGGCATTGTACACAATTTCAAAATTGTGTTGGGAAAACTACACAGAGTAGACAACACTACAGAGCTTTTTCTTATGCTTTATCTAGGTGCATACATCTGGTCATACCAATTCTGGTTATGAACACTAAGCTTCTGATCTTTCTGAAGAACATTGACAAAAAATGGCTGCGAATGTGTCCTTTTCACATTTAAGTATTTAGCAAATTAGTCTTCGTTGAAGATGTTGGGCATTTTACGAATTGGGCATTAATCGACTAAGCCAAAACGCCGAAAGAAGGCGCGATGGCGGAGTCATCTTCATATAAATTCAGTTTGGTTGCAACGCGAACTAAATTAACTACTGAAATATTGTACGTAACAGCAAAGCAACAGTTTTGAAAAGGGTTTTAGTCTTGTTATTTATCAATAGCTCGAAAAAACATCACGTTGTATTGGAAAGCCAAATAAACACGTTATTTGCTTTTCATGCATTCGCAGGTAGTCGCGATTTGATTGTTTGTGGAGACCGATTGCTAGAGTAATATTGATTTTTCAAAAACCCAATTTTGTATTTTTAGTTTTCATCAAAATAGAGCCCGAGATTACTTTCGCGAGAGTATTTCTCGTTAATTCTCATTCATTCTCTCGTTAATCACTAAAGCACACTCAAAAGTTTTACGAACTGCCTTCTACAAAACTAAATGCTATTTGTGCTAAACGTAAGGGATTACAGAGTAAAAAATATGTTTAAAATATCATTGGATCAAACGCATCGACACACGCAAATTCACACATTCAATACACTGCCTTTCATTCTGGCAATTCAACAGTATTCTTTGCGTGTACCATGTTGTCAATCAAGCGAATTATCAACAGACTTCAAAAAAGAGATCTTGGCTTATATGCTTTGGCTTATAAACCTAGCAAATGTACGTTAGGAGACATGATCGAATGTGATTCTTCTGCAGAAAATCTTAACACCGCGATTCAGCGATTCAGAAAGTGACATCAAATAAACAACGTCATCTATCGACCATGGAGTTAAAATGTCAAAATAATAGTTCGGATAATATAACGATAAGACAGTAAAATATTCACTTTTCCCTTGCTACGTATTAAAAGTTTCACAAATAACAATATGTATGTGTTGGTGTTATTTCCATACAATACTACTAAACTATTACCATTTTATTTCATTTCGTTACGTGTATGTGTTTCGCGTAATGAAATGTAATTTCTTCTTGAACACTTTAAATACAAATATCTTTTGATAGAGTGAATCAATTACGATGAAACAAAAACTAAGTTGTACTCACAGTTACACATAATTTTAATGTATAAAAAGTTACTTTTTTCATGATGCGTGCACTACTAAACAGACAAAAGTTCTGTTATCTTTTAACTGCCTTGTTATTTTTTTGTTGAAAAACAAAATCAAAAAATACTTTGTTTAAAAAAAGGATAGTTTAGCGGATTAAAAATGTTTAATTTAATAACCATCTTGTAAAACTGACCTCTTGTACAAATGTTCGCACACATGGCAAACATGGCAGTTAATATTTTTTTCCATCGAGTTATTATTGTAATTAAATGTTTTAGTAAAAAAAAACGAACACGCGGGTATAAACTTTTTAAAGTTAGCTTAATTTTCGACCAAATTTGCCTGAACTAACAAATACCGTTACCAATTTTTATAAAAAAACGTTAATTTTTACGCTTCAGTGGAGTGGCGGTAAACGGCGAATGTGAAGAAAAAACAAATGTCACAATATAATAAAAAAATAATACCAAACGTACCTGGTTTGTTTTGTTGGCATGCACGTTAGGCATACGTAGACCATTAAGCTTTTGTACACGGAGAGAGCATTTATCCCGTTTAGAGAGCGATAATCTATTGATTATTTACTATAGAATTATTCTCATCTATGTTCGCATGTCTCATCTTGTTTATGTCATCGGGTTCATAATATTGCAGTCACCGTATCGCTCGTGATCAAAAACAATATTCTCGAAAGACACGGGTTTGTTGTGAGTATCGAATTACGATGGGGTTGACAAAGCTTTATCGCAATAAGATGAACCGTATAACAGAGTATACCAACAAATAAACTAAGATAAGAGTTTATCATCTTTTTTAAGATCTTGCAAGATATATGACAAACTTACGGTGTTTGCAATGATCCGGTGACATTTATATACAGGGTAAATTTTCAAAGCGAGTGTGGATGGCCAAATCCACACTCACTTTGAAAAAATGAGTAATATCGAAAAAAACTAAAAAGAGTCGAGCCCGATGTTGATGAAAACTAAACTGCATCACAGATTTCCGAAAAATAAATAAATGTTTTTTTTTTTAAATTGAAAATGAGCACTTTCCTTTAGTTTGCCATTCATAATATGTTATTACTTTCCAGAATGTAATCCTCATTAGCGACACTTTCGGATGGTAACAAAACAGGTTGTTTTTTTTTTTCAAAATCAACCGATAAGAAAAGCGATTTTTCAAAAAACCAATAATGCAGTTTTAGTTTTCATCAAAATCGGGCTCGAGACTCCTTTCAGTGTTTTTCGATATTCCTCATAGTTTTGGATTTGGCCATCCACGCACACTTTAAAAAAATTCACCCTGTATATTTCCATAGATTCAAGAAACTCTCTCCGTATAAATCGGCCTTTGACGTGTCAAAACTGAGAGTGGTTCCGATTCCGTTGCGTCCCGACTATAAAGTTGGACTTGGGCTATCCTTTGCTTAAACGCAAAGAAAGAGGTGCAGAGGATTCAGTCCTGCTAACTTTTAATTAGTGTGTTTTTAGTCAGCAAGTTCTTCTCCCATTATAACTTTCTTAGAAAATCTTATATACTTCTTTATTTCTTATTAGTCTTAAGATGTTGGTAAGCGCGATTTTGAACGATAGAAGTAGTCTATCCTTGCATCATAGAAGCAGAACCATTTTCAAGATTTTGAATACAAAATTGGATACACCGAATTCAAAAACAGGAAGCGAATGAGGATATTTCATGTTTTTTTTTTGGAATAATTATGATATTTACCTTTTTGCGTGACGTTGGTTCAGCTATTATTGAATTCGATGTCAGTTTATAAATACAGGCGTGAAAGTGATGAGAAAATTAAAAGTGCACCAGGTTAATTAATTAACAAAAAATGTCCTTTTAAAAAGATGTCCAGTAGGCTTTTCCTCCGAACCTGCTGAAAAACCCCGAAAGTTTTATTTTCTCATCGCTTTGTCGCAAATTAAAAGTGAAACATAATGAAGGTATTAGCGAAAATATAATTTAATGCTGTCAAGGATTGAGGGATACCTTAATTTTGTTTCAATAACTCAGCACCTAAAAATGTAATTATTTGAAATAGTCGCAGTGACCAAAGAGATAACAACACACATGAGTACTTGTTTCTAAATGTTATATCGCCCACCTATGCAATGTCGGCGGAACAAAGGCGAATGGGCAATTTGTACGGAACTAGATTCTAAAATCCATTTACAGGCTAAAATATGAAGTCTGAGTTTTGGTTTCTATGTTGTCCCAAATAAAACAATTTATTATTATTCTTATTAAAACGCTGAAACAATAATACCTCTTTTTTATTTTTCAGTTCCATTCAGAGTTAGTTCATGGAGATACAGTACCTACATATTTATCAAGTACCTACTTTATTGAGTTTCACTTTATTTTTGCATTGTCTACCAAGCTTAGCTCAGTAGTTGTTTACCAATGAAAAAGGAACCTTACGTTTTGTGCAATTGTGCTGACTTTGATTGCTGCATCTGACATTGATAGCCAATTTTATTGATGAATATTTTAATAAGGTTTAATCTATTGGGAGGCAGTGAAAGCTTGCACATCATGGTAATCTGACATGAGAAGGATTTAGAATAGAGAGTGCCTGCAGCCATTTTGTATGTGGCACCTATAATATGACTTTCATTCCCATTGGGTTTACATTTCAGCGTCATTGAAATTTAGTACCTAATCTGAAAATTGCCAATTTTTTTAAAGAATACTGTACAGTATACCAAAGTATAGACGACCTTTATTATAAAATGGGTTTTATATCTTAATTGATATGGTTTAAGAAACAAAACGAGATTTCAAAAACTTGTCGCTTACGATAAATTGGCGTTAAGGGTTTCATACTTCTAAGCTAGAAAAATACTAACTACCAATCACATTGATATACAGCAGGGTAGTCACATTTTCTATCCAGGGTGATTTCTTTTTTTTTTCTTTTGTCATAAATGAAAACGCTGAAAAGATACATGAGCTCAATTTTAGACAACATAACACTGGCGTGAAAAAATCACTCTGTATCATAAGGTTTTATATTTTTCAATGACCCTTGCACTTCTGCGTTTTCTAATTAGACCGTAATTTTTAGCTTGCTTCCTTCGTATTTACGCATTACTAGTTGTAAATTAGTAATGCGTTTGTTCCTGTAAATTGAAAAAAAGGGACAAGGAAATAATGTCATAAACAGCTAGGTTTTCTGAAGGCTTTTCAATGGAAAACCTATAAAGCAATCTAACATGAGAATCTAACATGTCTGTTTTTGCTCAATATATATTAACTTGCTGCTGTCTTAACACTTATATGTGTCGTCTCATATGTAATAACCAAATGTTGTCCTTTTTAACATGGTCAAAAAATAGGTGACATTGCTACAAAAACTGACCAATAGTCGTTAAAAGTTATCGTAATTGAGAACCGACCATTGTAACCATCTCGTGCTTTGACATTGGCAAAATCATCGAATGTTCGTCGATGGAGCCATAACCTTAAAAATATAATTACAATCTGTCACTTGACAACTCTTCTAAAAAATCTGACCGTTGAAAATTCAGCACATAGACATTTTTGTTTTTTTTTTAAGATGCATTACTAGTCTTGCGTTTGTCTATGAGGTTTTCTTAGTTTCATCACAACATAATAGTAAACTTTTTTTTTCTGGTACTTCCACTCTAGCTTTAATCAATACATTCCTTGTCCCATCTTTTTCAGAAATAATAACCCTCTTACTCATTTATTTTTTGAAACACTTCCTAAAGGCCATACTTGACTTGTCTTTCCTTAAACTGTTTGTCAAGTAATATTTTTCCTTGCATTTCATCACCATGGAAAGTACAAATAGTACATTCACCGCAGTACATGGTAACAATTTGACATTAGAATCATTAGTAGAAACTGTAAGGGTCACCCAAGTTATTGATAGAGTTCTACTGAAATGAATAAGAGGCTTATATTTCATTGTTTAATTAAACATATTCACAAACCTTTGTTGAACGCCTGCCACCTTATAAGGAGACCAACCAAGGAGTTCTGAAATGCACTAACCGTTACATAGTTAGCGTTAATGTAGTCCCTCTCACAACGCTTCAAGACAACCCGAGTGTGGTCGAATGGGTTCACGTCGCGGTAGCGGTTGAGTGGCTTGTTCTGAGGTTTCTTAGCTTCGTTCCAGCTGTGACGGAACCGTTGGCAGTCAATCCCGATCTTCTGTTGAGCAAAGATTGGAGGTATTAGTGAGAGTTATGTTAAATTGGTATCATATTGTATGAGTGTAGAAGGTTCAGTTGAATGTCCTTTCTATCTATCGGTGTTTGGTTACTGCAGTTAGTCCTGTTGTTAGAACATTGTATGTGTGCATGTACCTTAACTGATCAATTTGTCTAACTGATATTCTAAGTCTGATTTTTAAATAGAAAAGAAAAAAAAAATTGTTTTGAAATTAATAGATAAACTGCAATGTTGCTATGATGGCTCCACAATACAAAAATCTAAACCCCAGTTCATTAGAACACTCAACGAACCTACCACATTATCATGTAGCTAACTTTGGAGAATGTATAATTCATATTGGGCTTCACTAATTGCAAGTCTAATTCAGAGGTATTCTGATTGAACTATTCTAGGAATCATTCATTGATTTTCAGTTGAAGTGGTGAGGTTGTGCCTGGGCGGGGTGGGGTGCTGAGGTAGGGGGGGGGGGGGGGAAAGACGCGCTGTAACAAAGGGGCGATGCGGAGGGGGGGGCACTGCAGGCTTTTGTTCTAGGTAATGAATCTGCAGCGTCGCCCCTCGGGGGGGAGGGGAGGGCACAAAATGGCGCCGGCTGCGAAAATGAAACTACCCACACATATTTATGTTTTTTCAAGCTTTTTAGTTAAAAGTACAGACATAATTAGAGGAGATGACTTTTTCAATGATCAAGAAACGAGTAGATTTCTACAACCTGGGCAGGCTTTGTTTTTTATTTATATATAACTAAGATCTTTTTATACCCTAATATATGAAGATCTTAAAACACTTAGGTAGGTATTTTGAAGTCTCAGTAATATTTTCCTTTTTCCTAGAAGAGTTTGTTGATTACTGAGAAACTTTGAAAAGTGCTGTTTCTAATCCCTCCTTTTCATTCTTAGAGTAATTGTTACAAAACTCAAACTTTCCTTTTATTTCTTACTCTTTCTGTAATAAGACAGTAATATTTGAAGGTAGGTTTATTTTTACATTTACTTACCTTTTTTAATGATTGTGAAGTTGACTGATCATTGTGGTGGATAAAAATCAACATAGTTATTTTGATAATGTTTGAAAATTAAACTAATCTCAGGATATCATATTTTTTAATATCCTCCACCTAATATAATATTAAGAAACATTTATATTGTAGTGTTAAAATGCCAACAATAAACTAAATAAGTCTTCTTGAGTTAAATCTTGGTATACTAGGAATGAAGTCCAGGCTCAGCAGTTGAATGCTACCTACCCCACTATCCAGTGCATGCGATCATAGCAGGAATATGTAGAAGTCTTCAAAGGTATCCCTAAATATATCCCTATAATAATAAACACATACGCAATCCAAAAATGAAAAACCAAAAAAAAAGTAAGAGCCTACAAAACAATTCGAAAAAGTTAACAAAAACCAAAACAAAGTTGCAAATGCACTTATTTCTATGCCACGGCTAAAATGCGCGAGCAAAAACCATTACTTCTTCAAAGCAAGACCAAAGTTGTTAAAAAAGTTTCAAGAAATCGCGAGTCGAAGTAAGTTCACGGTATATTGTTGTTAGTTTTTAGCGCGTGGCACAGATACCGCGTTTCACTTAAGCGACTTACCTGGTAGACCAGGGCCCAAGCATTCTTGGAGACGATGTCCAAATACTCCTCCTCAACTTTGTTGGTGTACACGTTGTTTTGACTCATTCTTGAAGTTGTTTCCTTCTTTTGCTCACTCTTAACGAAGTATTGTTTGGGTATCGGATACCGCAAACAGTACAAGTTTGGAAGTTACTAACAATTGAAACAGGTGTATTATAATTTATAGATATAGGATGTGCCCGGTGCAGGTGGTATGCAAGAGTTATTGCGACCCGTAACAACTGTTCCAGCGACGAAATCAGAATGATTTAGTTTTGGCTAGCGGCCTGCGACATGAGTGCACCGCTGTCGGATTTAGTGTTGTCAGATTTTGTTTACAAAATCACTGCTCTAGGCAAATTCTACCATGGTAGTTTTGCTTTATCTGTATTTATTAATTATTCCATGAAAACGTTGTTTATACAGCACCTGATTTTTATTCAAAACATTAAAAAAATAACTCAAATCTTTTGTACTTCTACTTTTGGGGCTTCTACTTACTTTAATTAAAAATTCATCGCTCTTACCAACTTTCCCACTGTGTGGATCCAGCTTTACTTCAAAACGATTCAAAAACAAAAAAAAAATGAATTCCGCAGCGTTTAGTGTCTAGTGTAGTAGGTACTTATTTGAATTCAATTTAAAAAAAAATACATTTGCTTTTAATCACAATAAAAAACACACTAGTATTAGCATTCATTTAGCAGGTGTTTTCTATAAATTAACAGCAAGTTAATCTGTAGTGTAAAGAGAGAAGTCAAATTTTTAAATGGATTTAAATACATTATGTACCTAATCTAGGCTAATACTTGTGCTAAATTAATTACTGCATACTTATCACGAGTTTTTAAATAGACGCTGTATAAAAACGAGAATCAATCATTGTTCCCGACATTGTGATCATTATTATTTTCTGTAGGCGCCAGCACATTAAGCTACCCGGAACTGTCAAATTTTCCCAATCAACTTTGAACCTAAAGTTTTAGCGATAAAGTTGAATATCTAGAAATTTTACAGATTTTTGTAGCTTGATGTGCTGGGGTCTGTACATACTAAACCAGGGATACATTTGATTTGATGCTGCAGCATACCCTACTCCTCACTTACGTACAGTGGACGCTTAGTGTTTGGACTCATTTAAAGGTCTCCATGAATAGGTTATATACCTATACATTGTGATCTGTGTCTGATAATATGACATGAATATGAATATGAAATATTACAACCTATATTGAACTTCGAATATAAATCCAAAACAAGGGACACTAAGCTTTAACCTTATGTAAATCCATGAAAACAGGTGTTAACGCGGCAGTTACGAAACACGAAGTAAAGAAATCAAGATTGACTATGTATTGTTGTGATTCGATGCTGTGATCCGAGATCAAGATTAGAGTTAAATGATCACGATCAAGATTGACTGTGTTCGGGCTGCCATAGGGAACGTACACGACAATGGCTCTGCTACTCTGGTGGCGCAAATCCGAATCATTTACGAAAAAAGTACTTCATACACACTACATTAGTGGTGAGTCCTTGTCGAATTTTTGACGGACGAAACGCAACCGTTTTTTCAACGACGAAAACGGTTTCAGAAAACGGTCGTCCCCGCGCGATTCCAGCGTGGGCCGGAATCCATGCAAATTGCAGTATGTTACCCTCAGTGATGAAAGCAAATTCTCTTATTGAATAAATTATGGAAAGCTGTGACTTATCTTCGTAAGGGCACTTCGAGAGTCAGTAAAAAATATAGCTTTTTGAGCTTTAAAAGACAGAATTGCCAGAACAATCAAGCTATAACAATCTGAAATTTTTTTTGTAGTTTTTCAACTTTATCGCTAAGTAATACATTAGGCTCAAGGTTGATTGGGAAAATTTATCAGTTTCGGGTAGCTTGATGTGCTGGCGTCTATGTAACGGTTTACTGAATAATTCGTTTTATCGGTCAACATTACTATACCTACGAAAAAATGAACTTCCCTTCATAATTTTCCAAGCTCAGGCTCGAATTCCAGGAAATTTGTAACATATTTTGTACTTTTTAATTTAACAACTATATAATGCTTGCACGGGTTTGATCGTCGCATCACACACACTAGCACTGACGAGTGGTAATAAAATATCGACAGTGTTTCACACGCAAAAACGCAAAAAGTTTACTTTTCATTGGAAGAACTGTTGGACGAGTGTGATAATTGATTCAATGGGTTCTCAACGGTATTTTCTGAGACGTAAAATAAAAAATCGCAACAAGTAATTCAAAGACTGGTTTGTGCAAAGAAGACTGTTTGGACACAGGACGTAAAACGGTTTCGCCGTCTATGAACAAAAAATGGTCTTTGAGAACGGTTCGTTTTCAAAAACTCAAAACGCCCACCACTACTTGACATTGACATTGACGCTCTTGACGCTTCACGTAAAATAAAATAATCACAATATAAGTCAAACAATAGGTACATTAATTAATTAAAATTAAATGTATTGATGCATTTTTGTATGCTCGAACACTTCACCGAAAATTCCAACTGGTTTAAAATTCTATTACTTTCTCCGAAACAGTATTCACCATCCATGGTTATGGGAACTGATAAACGACAATTAAGTGGATAAATGCAGTAAATAAACATACCTATTATTGTAAGAATGTGTTTAAAAAACATTAAGAAATTACTATTAATATTATTTGTAAAAAATAGCTAAGTTTTTTATGTAGTATGCTGCTATTCAATACAAACAAATCTGTGAATAAAAATAACCTCAAAAAATTTTGTTTCAGTAAACATCAAAATCCCATCTAAACATACTACAATATGCAGCGCTCACTTTATTTATTGGCAACGAAAAATCCTTTACATCCGTCATATGTTCCCATAATTTTCCCTGGTGAAGAAATTATGATTAGAAAGACTTGGTCAAGTGCAACAAGCTGAATTTGTAGAGTAAATACTTTTGACAGGATGTCTTAATGTTTTTGGACTGGAGAAGGCTAGGCATAATTGTCAATGGCGAGTACATTACTTAGCTTCGATTTGCCGACGATATAGTCGTCATGGCTGAAGTTATGGAGGACCTTGGTACAATAGTCGATCTTAGTAGAGCTTCCGAAAGAGTGGGTCATAATGAACATGGATAAAACTAAGGTCATAAATACCCATGTAGCAGCCACTCCTATCAATATCGGAGACCCTACACTCTATGTGGGACAAACGGTCCAGTAAGGAGGGATATCCTCGAAAAAGAGGTCAACTGTCCTGTAAACTTAACTGGAAGTTGTGTGGTATCTTCTCATCTAACATACTACAATTTCTCAAGATGAAAGTCTATGACCTGTTGTTGCCAGTGATGACTTATGGTTGCTCACAATGGGCCTCATCACAAGGGTTAAAGTTACCCATAGGGCAATGGGGTGGGCAATGCTTGGAGTTTTTTTGCATAATTAAATCAGGAATGATGATATCCGCAAAAGAACCAAGGTTACCGACATAGCCCAAAATAAACTGAAGTGGCAGTGGGCAGGGCACATTGCTCCCAGAACAGATGGTCGATGGGGACGAAAAGTTTTGGATTGGCGACCTCATACCAGAAGGCTTGGTGTTGGAAGGCCTCTCACGAGGTGGACCAGACATACAGGACTAGTTGTTGTGGAGACACTTGGGGGAAGGCCTATGTCCAGCAGTGGACGCCTTTTGGCTGATATGATGATGATGAAATACTTTTGAGAATTGCTTACAAGAACCTTGTATTGAAGCAAGTGTTCAGCCAAAAGCAGTTAGATAAATTCAGATTGTGTCAGGTAAAAGCTGTGAAACAAATATTCCTACAGCTACCAAAATTATGAAGGATTTTAGTTGTATGCCCTTGACCAACATTCAGAAACTATACTTTGCCCAGAATTCCATGGGATATCTTTATTGAAAACGAAAATCTGCTAAGTTCAACTGGTGTGACAATTTCATTGATTAATATGCTTTTAAATTTAGACTATAAGACCATGAAGTTACTTATTACATAAATGAAACTCAAGACAGGACTATGTTTTTCAATGTTGAGTGTAATACCTACTCCAAATCCACAGAATGCATGTAGAATATTTGAAACCAACTGGTTTTTGTTGAACTCTGCATTGAAAAAGTTCATAATATAGCACTCAAAAGTAAACATGCCAGAATCAATTATAAAACACTATCTAAACACATTTTTAACACGCTTTTATTATTTATAATACACTGCACTGAAGTTCACACAGAATATCCCTCAACAGTTTAACAAAGAGTTCACATGTACCTACTCGTATTATAAAAATGGTTATACAGTCGTTGTTGTTAGTAAGTAGTTAGTTTTTAATTGGCTGCACTCTATGTGGCTTCATAAGTTTTGTGTCAAAACGCTATGGAGGCTGTTCTTGTGACTGCTTCATAACAAATTATTGCAGAATAACTGATTTATTAGAGCCTGGTAATACTGTTGTAGCAGATAAAGGATTCCCATCAATCAAATCACCTGTTTGAAAATAAGAAAATCATTTTAGTTATGCCGCCGTTCCTTCATGCACCACAATTTTCATCAGAGGAAGTAGAAGAAACTTACAAGATAGATTCTGGGAGAATCCATATACCTACCTAGAGATAATAATGCAGAAGATTAAACAATTTCATATTTTTGACAAACTATCAATAAGTTTATTGAAGTACAATTAATATGAAATACTTAATATATTATAAAGAGAGGAATGATATCTAAGGATACGTTTAGGTAGATGAAACCGACCATGTCCACGAAATTCTTGCAGTTGATTTTTTTACACCTCAAATATATAATATGTCACTTGAAAATTGCAAAGGTAGGTACGCCGTAAGATTGTAAATTATCGCGTGAAACTGCAAACCATTTTTTTCTAAATAAGATACGGATATATTTATTGTACCTATACAAAACAATTTTTTCATAATATATACATTTGAATGTAATAAAACTTCAATCTTGTGGAGTCTGCAATTTTCCGGTGACATACCTGATATCATAGATATAGTAAACAAGTTAGTATAATAAACAACAGATTTTTATATTTCTATGTACCTGTTCAATTTACGAGCACTTGCCTGATAAGCTCATATAAATTGAATAAACCTTAATGTTACAGGTAGAGGGTCCAAATTCGTTTGTTTTTAGGGTGGGTCAGATAATGTTGACAACCGACTGTACCTAATATAATAAATACATAAATTATGTGACATGAAATAATGGTGAACTCGCTGCTAAGATGATGTACCTACCTGAAGGAATTCAGAGATAAATAAAGGTACCACGATGTCGACAGTTCAGTACTCTGGTTAGTCTGTTAGTAGATATTAGTCACTTTATAAATCAATGATATTGAATTCTTCTACCAACCGTGGCACCGATACTGAACTTAGCCAGCGGCAAGAGTTCAATAATTCAATCCACCATGAATAAAATATGCAGGAAACGGTGCAGTTATTGTTAGTGCGGACATAGTTTTGAAATAAACCAACAATCAATACTTTGATAGATAATTGCTTGCGTCAGAGGTACTTATGAAGCCTTGAGTTAGTATTTTAGTACAGTGCAATTAATCACAAACAAAAATGATGTCCTTTTTTGCTGACTGATTTTTCACGTACCAATCGTCTGCCCATCTCAAAACAATGTTGCTCTTTAGTTTTTTAATAAATCACAGGTACCTACAAGGTAGCATATGCGGGCGGGGGGGATCCGGGCTTGACCCCGTTAAAGGCGGTTTTAGCAAAGTCGCAACACTATAAAAGCTCAAAAAAATATAACGCATAACAAGCCAGCTTAGATAACTTTTCGAAAAATCCTCAAAGACTTCGTTAGGATGTAGACTACCAAAGATGTCCCGGATCCGGCAGTGCTTTCCTTTTCCGTTCTAAAAATAAAAAAGGAAAATATATTCAGTTCATGATTCATGCACTTCCGGATTGGCTTTCGTGGCAAATCAGGCAAATAAATGACCGATGGGCCGGATGCCAGTGGGCCGGTAGGCCGGTGTGGCCGATTAGCGGTGTCGACCGATAATCGGCCACACTGGCCGTTCTTTTACTATTAAAAAAACATCTCAATACATCGATTAGAATAACATCCTCTACCGCCAAGTTGAAGACCTAATTCAATTTACGTTAGGTAGGTACTCTATAGCTCAGTAGTTGCTGCTTGCTGAAAGAATACCGTAGGTAAATACGTATCTTAAATGTTTCAGAAACGACCCCGGGCCCTTTTACAGATCTCCAAAAACACACTTTTGTAACGCATTTTGATTTGAACCTAAATTGGCATGGGAGGAATTTTGGGCTTTTCTCAAATCTGATGACTGAAAACTCCGAATTGGTCAATTTTAAAAGGATGTTGGCGAATAAAATAAATTCTGAGCAACTGTGTTACAGATACTTACTAGTGAATTTATGTACCTATTTGTATCTGACGGGAGGATGAAGCCCTTTGCAAAATATGTCGAAATTTCTTTATTTTAGAAAAGTATCCAAAACTGATCTTAACTTGGCATTCACTACTTAGGTACTAAAATCGATCGAGCGCCGAGGGTCATAGTTACAATACCTACAATTCCATCTATATATATTGTACCTATATACAGATGAATCCCTATTTTCCTTGGTCACGGCATCACGCGTGAACGGCTGGACCAATTTCGCTACTTCTTTGGTTGTTGTGCCACTAGTCTGAAATAGAAATGTTTGCGTTTGCGACATAATAACGTCGTTTTATGTTTTCGTAAATAGTTAATTTTGTTTTCCTTCATTGCCAGTTTCATCAAACAATTGACATAGGGGTGCCCCCCTATTTCTTTTCATTATTATATATTTACACAAGGGAACAGCATTTTTGTTGCATGAATAATTTATGACTACTTCAGATCGATTTCAGATCTGAAAACATATTGTTTTTATCGGCTTTAGTTTTTGAGATCTAGGTAATTAAAACGCGTTTTTAAAGAAAAATCAATTTTTTTTATTAAGAAAACCATTAGAAAAACAATCACTAGGTAAGTACTTATTAAAAAAAAATCTTTTATTAGATTTTCTTGCTTGACTTGGTTCACAAGGGCTGTTTTTAATGCTCTAACAATAGTCTACCATCATGTGAGCTTGCCAGTGACCCTGGTAACGTTCCTTCATGGTTCGAAAGTCTCGATGGGACCGTTCCCCTTGTTCTTCACTCAGATCACCAAGATTTTCAGGGAAACGGTCCAAATAGCTGTGAAGGAAGTGTAGGTACCTTGATGCTCACATTACAACCAAGCTGCTGGAAGTGCGACAACATCAGTTCAATATGCTCTTTGCGAAGCATATTGAACTGATGTTGTCGCACTTCCATGCTTTCATCCTTTATTTTCCTTTTATCTCCGATGCTTTTTTTAGAAAGACCAAGGTCTCTGACTGAGGTCTTCCTGATTATAGGGCTGGGGCTCAAAAGAAATATCTGGGTGAACATCATTTGTCCCACTTTCATCACTTGAAGAAGAGCTTTTTTCGTTTGTAGTGTACTGTGTAGCCTTAGGGGGGCTATGGTTCAAGGACTTAGAAAAATTAGAACCATTTCGACCGGTTTCTTTTATTAATCCCGATTATATCAACCACACAAAAATAACAATCATATTGTTGATTTGAAGGTTCCCGCCACATTATTTGTGTTTGATACTTAAAATGGGGTCTTTTCTTATTCGCCCATAATCTTAAAGACTCCATACATGTTTTACATACCATATGAGGGACCCAGTACTTGACACGGGTGTCCAAAGTAATAAAAATAAAAAAAAACCTGTTTTATGAACTTCGACACACATAAGTCTACAATTTTTGAATGTAAATTCACCACAGATGTTACAAAAATAGTTGGGATCGTTTTTACAGATATTTGTCGACGTGGACATTGTTAAACAAAAGACTAGGTACTTAAACACAGCTCGGTTGATTTGAAAGTCAAATGTGACTAGAACAAAAATATGTCTGATAGCTGTATCTCAAAAACTTAGAGCTGCTAAAAAAATAAACGAGGGTAGATTTGAAATCAGCGACCACAAATTAGTAAACAACAGGCATAAAATTCCATGCAACAAAAACAGAGTTTACTTTTGTTCCATTCTGTTAAAAAAGCTCGTTAGATTAGCTCCTTAGATGAGGATGTTTTTCAAATAATTATTTGAAAACTATGCCACTGAGCTAACAAATTATAATTATGTGGTACCTACTTACCAATTTGTTGGCTCAGTAACATAGTATTTTATTTAAATATCCACCGCTTTTTATGGCGTCTCTCGATTATATTAAGCTACTTACCTATGTTTTAATAATATACCTACGTAGGTATGGGTATTTTATTGAAATCAATCTAAGTAGACACACAATGTATCTTTCCAGTAGAGGACGATACAGTGCGTTGAAAACTCGCGTGACGTAACGCTTAATACACTTTTTAACCGACTTAAAAAAGCAGCTTCCGTATTCGACCCGTATGTATGCAACACATCAACATCTTTGCCGCTACGCTCGGAACACTAGGGCTCCAGCGCCGGCTCGCAATATTTGTTTGCGTTGCAAATTCGCCGCGCCGCCCGCGCAGCCGTCGAGGCGGCTTGCACGATCGTCCAATAAGATGACGGCGACCTGCGCGCCCCCGCACGATTTCTTGAGGATCTATTTATGTTGTAACTAGATTCCTCTAAGTTAAATAGACCACTCCTTGTACTCTAGAGTTTAGGCATAGCGTACTACGTGTTATGTAGGAACATTCC
Source organism: Mamestra brassicae (assembly GCA_905163435.1). Lineage (NCBI taxonomy): Eukaryota > Metazoa > Arthropoda > Insecta > Lepidoptera > Noctuidae > Mamestra > Mamestra brassicae. The sequence goes on from LR990987.1 coordinate 5,310,550, forward strand.
ATTTTGCATATTCCTCGTTGACGGTTAAATATACCTTTGTCGTTACGTCTGAAGTATTATTACTACATAACACCTCAGCGCTACAGTGGTGACCCCGACGTGATATTAAGAAGAGACCTTCAGATCCTCAATTCAAGCTTTCATCATGGCCATCAACGGTGAACAAGAAATCTCTGGTGTGTCGACATCGCTGCGCATCCAACCCATTTGGCGCGACAGGATTCGTTTGTGGTTCGCGCAATTTGAAGCCATTATGTCCATACAGAAGAAAGGCGATCAAGTTATGTTCGAGCTCGTCATCGGACAGCTTGAGCGGTAAGATCTCGACGAAATCTCCGACATAATTTTCCATCCACCAGAAAACAACCGTTATGAAGCATTGAAGAGTCGATTGTTTCAAGTGTACGAGGAATCCGAGCAAGGGCAAGTGCAAAGATTGCTATCTGAAATGGAACTCGGCGACATGAAGCCTTCACAGCTACTACGTCGCATGAAAAACCTCGCCCCCGATAATATCTCCTTCTCAGCGCTACAGATTATGTGGACAAACCACCTTCCACAATCGTTCGAGCAGTGCTCGCCGTCAGTGATAACATCGCGAAACACTACGATATCCACGAGCTGGCAATGATGGCAGACAAGATTCTCGAGCAGACGCAACCACTCGGCGCAGTCGCTGCAGTTACCTCCGATCCTGCCACCTCACATGCATTTATGTCAATTAAGAAGAAGATCGACGCGCTTACGAGAGAAAACGCTGAACTCAAGGTACACCAATCACATCATCATCATCATCGTCGACGCAGATCATTCGACAGACGAACATCTAGATCGCGGTCATCAAGCAGGATCAATCACAGTCGCGCGCGAAACGACCAATCAGCGATCTGTTTTTATCATCACAAGTTCGGCAAAGAGGCGCGAAAATGTACGCGTCCGTGCAGTTTCAATGACAGCAGTGCCCTCTCGGGAAACTAACGCCTGCGTTGGCTGAGGCGGGAGCCGGTGCAAGCAACACTTCTTACCGCCTATTTATAACAGACAAAAACTTACGTCTGTCATTTTTTATTGATACTGTCGCAAACGTCTCAGTGATTGCTTGTATGCAGCAAACAACACGGTCATTCCAACGAACGGAGAGAAAACATTGCAACTGGATCTCAACCTACGTAGACCATACACCTGGAAATTCATCATTACTGCAGTCAGCAAACCCATCATCGGTGCCGACTTCCTGAAACATCATCAACTTCTTGTCGACATAGCCGGACGATGTCTCGTCGACAAAGTTACCAACCTCACTGTCAAGGCACCAGTCACCTTTCCGCCGTACCGACAGTCAGAAGTATCGACGTTGATCAGCCATTACCAGCTAATCAGCAAGTTTCCTGACATTCTACGACCATCATGTATGAAGGATACTCCAAAACACCGTGTAGAACATCACATCGAAACCACCGGTCCACCAGTACACAGCAAGAGCAGACCACTACCATCACATCGGTACCTGTCCGTGAAAAAAGAAATCGATTCGATGATGCAGCGTGGGATTTGCCGTCCAAGCAAAAGTCCTTGGTCCAGCCCACAACATGTCGTTCCTAAGAAAAACGGCAACATTCGCGTCTGTGATGACTACCGAAGACTCAATGACGTCACCAAACCAGACCGCTGTCCAGTTCCACGTCTCAAAGATTTTTACCTACCTACTTCACGGCGAGAAAATCTTCACTACACTCGACCTAAATCGTGCGTACCAACAACTGCCCGTATACGAACCGGACATCGAGAAGACTGCCATCACAACACCCTTCGCCTTATTTGAATTTCCAAGAATGTGTCCAGGTCTCAAAAATGCTGGACAGACATTCCAACGATTCATACATCAAGTACTCATCGGGCTAGACCCGGGTTTCCATTCATTGATGATGTTATCGTCGCATCAGAAAATGAAACAAGCCACATCGAAGAAGGTGTTACGCAGATTCGACAATTATGGCATCACCATAAATCCATCGAAATGCGTCTTCGGCAGAGAAAACGTCGAGTTCCTGGGCTATGAAGTGTCGAGCAACGGAATCAAACCACCGCAAGACAAAATCACAGCAATCACTGTTTACCCAAACCTGAGACAGTTCAAGACCTACGGCATGGTAAACTTCTAATAGGTACAGTACATACAGTACTTTCGACAGAGAATTATTATCAATCTACATACATGGCAATCAAACACTTCAGAAAAATGTTTGAAGGAAGAGAACTCATTGTTTACACTGACCACAAGCCGCTGACTTACGCTATTCGTAAACCCCTGTCCGATAACGATACGCAACGGCGCACGCGTCAGCTTTTATTAATCAGTGAGTTCACAACGGATATTCGGCACGTCAGCGGGGGTAAACAACGTTGTCGCCGACGCACTCTCTCGCATCGAAACCATCGAATTGCCATCACCAATCAACTATGACGAATTATCACAAGCACAAGAAAAGGACAGCAATATTCCAATATTATCACAAAGAACAAATATCCAACTGAAAACAAAATATACAACTGACCAAGGACGCCAGTTTGAACATCGACTTTTCCAAAACGGAATCGTCGAACGCTGGCACCGAACACTGAAAGCCGCACTCATGGCTCGACTAAAAAGCAGCAACAAATGAATCTCCGAATTACCTACTGTTCTAATGGGTCTAATGGGACTAATGAGTCTACGAGCCGCCAACACAAGTGCCGCGCAGCTCACCTACGGCCAAGAGATACGCCTACCCGGCGATTTTATATCACCATCACCAGCCGCAACGAAGATGGCCCACGACTATGTCGATCACCTGCACGACGTTATCACGAAGCTCACACTTAGGTACATACAAACCGCATTCAAACAAGCGATGTATGTTCGTGCACAACGACCTACAAACATGCAGCCACGTGTTTGTACGCGATGACACCGTCCGTAAACCGCTGCAGCATCCATACAAAGGACCATACAAGGTCATTGAACGCAACGAGAAATACTTCAGTCCTACACATGACATGCAATGTGTGCATGTGTGTCCACGATTTTCTCAAAATCTACTGATCCGAATTGTATGGGGTACCTATTCGTTATAAATACAAATTTTTCTGGGAAGGTAATCAGCCGTTTAATTGGTTGCCCAGCCAATGAAAAGTCTAGGTTTTTAATTAAACGGCTGATTAAGCTAGTTGTTGCGACATATTATACGACGAGGATCTGATGAACTCTTCAATAACTAACTCCAAATTCTCAAAATTCAAAAAATGTATTATTGTTGTCACCATCATACCATACTATTATGCCCGTTTTGTTTGAAGGGGTTGGCAGATGTATCTATAGAGTAGGTACAACCTTATTTTGACGAAAAAGCTACTCCGACTTGGATGGGGCTTTCACAGTACCTACTCTTATATATTCTGTGCTTTCACTATTAGACTATATAATTGTAGGAAACAAAGGAAATGAGACACTAAATCGCACAAAATAAATACGTGTACATTTTTTATCGATTTGAAATGGCTAAAAATGCATGTCCAATATTTTTTTAAAATTTAATGGACGGAATATAGCCCATTGCATGAGTTTTTATAAAGCGAGTCCCCACTGAATGTCAGCAAAATAAACATAACCACGCAAAATAATGAATGAAAATAAATAGTTTGCTGGCCTCGAGGTCGTGGAAACTTATCGATGTTCTTCATTTTGAAGTGGGTAAGTACCTATATCAACAACGACTTTTAAGTACCTACCTATATTTAAAGTTGTTAATGCTACACAAACCTTACCTTCAGCAATTATTGGTTAACTAAAAAGAAGTACTATAAGCAGAAGTAGACATTTTTGAAGTGAAAACTTCTTTAGGCGCGTTGAGCACTTTTTGGGTGATCAAAAATCATAGAACTCGCGTCATCATCACCGAACGCTTTCCATGAGCTATATGTATACTGTGTATATATGTGCACTTTTTGGGTGAACAAAAATCATGGAACTCGCGTCATCGTCAGCGAACGCTTTCGCTTAGTTTTCACTTCGCCAAAGACTGTCCCGCATGTTTTCACTTACTTTTCATCTTTCTATAACAGTTGTGTCCGCAACTATACATAAGTAACTTCACCACACGGGCACAGCCTATAATAATTTTTAATTTAATATCGAGCGTCTCTGCGCACACATTGACTTTTTGTTCTAGAAGCCCGTCTCTTTAATCAACTTTACATCACGCCTATATAGTGAAAGGGACAGGACTTCGGAAGGATTCGGCCACAATGGCTGTCTAAAAAAGTTTTTGGATGAAGGAATTTAACACAGGAGCCCACTCAGAACTCTTTAAAACCTCTCACTAGACCAAAATGTAGAAACCATCTTGTCGTGTCGATAGCTCCCGCGTCATCTTCAGCTACACGTAAAGCCAGGAAAGTACTTAACGCGCCTACCTCCTAAGGATAGAAAGTTATGACGGGCTATCTTGTACCTCGAGCCATAATAAATTTATTTGAAAGTGCTTAGTGACTTTGTTTATTTAATCTAATTAGTTTATTTATTTATTTATTTATAATAAACACACTAACAGCACTGTCACTTATAATTCAAATAAAATTACATTCAAAATCGGGATTTCAGTAAACATGCAAATGACAGGTATGAACATAATGAATATTAGAGACAAAAGGAAAAACTAAAAACTGCGTCCAGTATACCTAAATCCTGAACACTACAAAAACAAAACAATTTGAGCTATTAAGACGTACATTGTTCGCACTGTTTGAAGAGGGAACGTCTGTATGAAGCAAAACTCATAGAGAAAACTTCGATAGGGTAATCCGTCAAATTGGACCTTTCATTATATAACCTTGCCATACGTGTGGCAATTGAAAAATGCGATGATGTCGCTTGCTACGTTGGCTAGTCCTAAAGTTAAAATAGTTAATCAATTGCGCGTCTATGGAACCATTTATAATTTTATGCAGTGTAAGTAAGTCAGAATGGATCCGCCTTTCTTTTAAACTAATTATCTTATAATGCCTTATCCTGTCATTATAATCAGGTACCTATAGCTTTTCGGATCCCATTCTTCATACATAGATACCTTACAAAACGGGCCTGAACAGATTCAAAATTATTTATTAGTATAACTAGAGTAAAAAGGAGACCAAATAGTGGAACAATACTCCAAGGAACTCCTTACCAGTGCGTTATAAAGTAGAATAATGCTACTATAATTACGGAAAGGTTTGGACATGTTAATTATAAAGCCGAGCATTCTTTTAGCCTTAGCAACTATAGTATCTATATGATCACGAAAGGATAGGGATGTATCAAAAATCCTAGATCACGGATGACTGATACTCTGCTCAGAACTGATCCATCAATATAATAATCAAATTGAACGTAATTCACTTTATTCGTGAAAGTAATAGTCTGGCATTTTTTAACATTGAGCGTCATTCTGTTGTTAAAACATCATTGTTGAAGGACATCAAGATCTCTTTGAAGATTCATATAATCACCCAGGTCTGATATCCTGCAGTATATTTTCTTAGTCCAGTATTAAGCAACCTGTCCAGCTCTATCATTTGCCTCGTTCGAAGGTGCAGCTGTTTGTGCACTATGGCCAACATAGGTAGGAGGTGAGGCATGTTCTGTGCCTTTTCCCGACCATGTTGAGGTCAGCTTTAAGTCTTAGGTACTGGATGTACATGAATACCATTGTTTTACATGGTGCGACTACCTAATCTATCCGACCCCCGCAATCCAGTAGCTGAGTTGTAAACCTTGTAGAGACACGCTGTCCGACCCCCACAATCCAGTAGCTGGATTGTAACCTTTGTAGAGACAGGCTGTCCGATCCCCACAATCCAGTAGCTGGGTTGTAAACCTTGTAGAGACACGCTGTCCGACCCCCGCAATCCAGTAGCTTGGTTGTAACCCTTGTAGAGACAGGCTGTCCGACCCCCACAATTCAGTAGCTGGGTTGTAACCCTTGTAGAGACACGCTGTCCGACCCCCGCAATCCAGTAGCTGAATTGTAACCTTTGCAGAGACTGGCTGTCCGACCCCCACAATCCAGTAGCTGAATTGTAACCTTTGTAGAGACAGGCTGTCCGATCCCCACAATCCAGTAGCTGGATTATAACCCTAGTGGAGACAGGCTGTCTAATCCCCACAATCCAGTAGCTGGGTTGTAAACCTTGTAGAGACATGCTGTCCGACCCCCACAATTCAGTAGCTGGGTTGTAACCCTTGTAGAGACAGGCTGTCCGACCCCCACAATCCAGTAGCTGGTTTGTAATCCTTGTAGAGACACGCTGTCCGACCCCCACAATCCAGTAGCTGGGTTGTAATCCTTGTAGAGACACGTTGTCCGACCCCCACAATCCAGTAGCTGGGTTGTAATCCTTGTAGAGACAGGCTGTCCGACCCCCACAATCCAGTAGAGACAGGCTGTCCGACCCCCACAATCCAGTAGAGACAGGCTGTCCGACCCCCACAATTCAGTAGCTGGGTTATAACCCTTGTAGAGACAGGCTGTCCGAATTTCGGACTTCAAACTACCCTTAACGATTGTCAAATATAACCAAATAGTGGCAGGGGGTAGGGGCAGCTGCGCCCCCTAGAACCCTTATAGTTTCACCGTGTCCATCTGTCTGTCGGTCTGTATGTCTGTCTGTCCGCGGTTTAGCTCAGAGCTTAGCACTAGAAAGTTGGAATTTGGTATGGGTAAACGTATTAATTACGCTGACAAAGTGGTAAAATAAAGAAGGCAGTGCACAGAAATATCGAGAGTATGTACTAAAACTAAGCGTGAATTCAAATATTTATCTTCCAGTAAGATACCTAAATTTGGGGTTCCGCAAGGTAGTGTACTTGGGCCATTATTATTTTTGCTTTATATTAACGATCTACCGCGTGAAATTCATCATCCAATGACATTATTTGCGGATGATAGCACAGTTATAATTGAATGCCAAGACAAAACGGATTACAAAAAAGATATAAACAACACACTTGCAACTATAATAGATTGGCTTAATAAAAATAATCTAGTGATAAATCTAAATAAGACACAAGTCATGCATTTTTACCAGCGACTAGAGCCTGAATATATTCCAATTAAATACAATGACCAAAACGTAGATACAACTACAGTAACAAAATTCTTAGGAGTTCACATCGACAATAAACTGACATGGAAACATTATGCTGAAAGCGTGTGTAACAAATTAAGTAAAGCGGCATATGCACTCTATAGTCTCTCAAAGAAAGTTAACTTAAATACATTAGTTACAACATATCATGGTTTAGTTGCTTCCTCATTAAGATTTGGTGTCATATTTTGGGGAAACTGCAGTGAGAGAGATAGAATATTTATGGCCCAAAAACGTTGCCTTCAATCAATGACAAGTCTTAAAACTACAGAAAGCTGTCAACCTGTTTTTAAATCTCTGAGGATCCTTACTTTGCCATCATTGTATATACTAGAAGTTTCCCTATTCGTTAGGACGAACAAGCACCTGTTCACATCACTAGTGGATAAAAGACAACGCTCAGGGCCAATAAGGTCACAATTTAAAAATCAACTTTATACAGGTGGTTACCAAACATCTTTACTTAACAAATATATTTTTACCGTGGGACCTCTTATATATAATAAACAACCGATTCATTTAAAAGAATTACCCATCATAGTTTTTAAGAAAAAGTTAACGAAACTGCTACTGGACAAGTGTTACTAGGCAATTAATGATTTTGTTAGTGACAAAACTTTCTGTTAATGTGTGCTGCTTCTTTGTGATTGAATTGAGACATTTGTAATGGAATTAGTTATAATTTTAATTTAATTTGTTGACATTTGTAATTGAATTTTAGGACATTTTTATTATTATTATCGTTTTGTTGACAGTTGTAGTTTAATTTATTGACATTTGTTACTGATATTTTTATTTTTTTTTCCTTTTTAATTTAAATTATTGACATTGTGCCTAATTCTTGAATAATATGAGTAGTTTAAATAATGATATTATGTTGCTTGATTTTTTTATTTTTTTTATGTTTGTCTGTTTAATATTAGATAATGTTGCATTCCGTGAGGCAAAATGTATCGGGACTATCATCAAAATAACCATCATATCTGTATACCTACATTATTGGCAAATAAATGATTTCTATTTCTATAAAATGTTGAAAGAACAAAAAATTGTTTAGAGTAAAAAATCATCGCCACTCTACGTGTAGTGCACGTAACTACACGTAAGGTGGCAATAAATCTGCTTAAATCATTTTCCCATCCAAGGATCCGTTTGCGAAATCTTAAACTGTAAAGTGCAAATTTTTGTTACAGTCAAGAGTGGGGGACACTTGACTCTAACAAAAAATTGCAGCCTCTGCCAGCTAAACGGTTGTTTGTGGAGACGTGAAAAATTCATGGTAGGAGCATTTATAACGAATTTAAAAGGAAAACTATCAAAGTATCAAAGTTAACTTGCAAAGTAGGCTTTACAAGTTAACGAGTAATAGTCGACCAACCTTTAAAATGTACCTACTTGGAGAAGGAAAATTTCGTACAAATTACTCTTCAGTTACTATCTTCCTATGCGGGCCCGTTTTTAACTGTTAAACCGTGAACTCAATAAATATATTCATAGAATCAAACAAAAAGCACCATTCAAGTCAGCACTTTCTCGTGCAACTACGGAACCCTACACTGCGCTTGGCTCGACACACTGCGATTTTCATAAAGAAAAGATTCGAAACTAAAACAGTTCCGAAGTGACACTGTCCGTCAAACTTGTGAGTGTGATGTGATGAGTCTTGCCTATAATAGGTATTGACACTGGCGAGCGCCATTTTTAGAAAGCAAGGATATTACTAAAGCCCAACGATGAAAATTGCATCAATATGGAGCGACGAGACGAGATGATGACAGCCGTCACAATGTTGTAAGCTGGTTGTAGGCAATGTACCGTGTTGCTCTTGGCACTACATAGAGCGTCATAAGCTGCCTCAAGACACGCTATAGTATCACGGGCAGTGTGGCAGAGCGACATGGAGGACGATCTCGCATCACCACTCGCAAACAGGACTGGTACGTCCAAAATACTGCTCGTCGAAATCGTACCATGATCGCCATGATGTTGGTTACGATGCTAGACAGCTCTTCAGGCATGCTGATAACCGACCAAATCATCCGAAATCGTTTACGTGAAGTGGTTCTGCTTTCCGAAGGCCGCTTTGAGTTCCACCTATGGCACCCCGCAATCGTAGGGCCCGTTAACAATAGGATGGCGATCACAGAAATTGGCAGGAAGAAGACAGGCGTTGTGTTTGCTTTTCCGATGAATCTCGTTTCGGCATGAGGCCGGATACAAGATGTACTCGAGTTTGGAGGACCTCTGGACGTCAGGAACGTTTGAAATTTCGTCAGGAATACATTCATATGGAGTTGATGGGGGAACAATAAGGGGTTTGAGCCGGTATTTAGATCGGTGATCGGTGGAGGAACCGATCTCATTTGGATCAGTGGCATCCTCAATGCTCAGATTTATGCGGAGAGGGTTGTTTCAGATGTGATCATCCCTTTGAGAAGTCGGTTTGGTGATTCGTTTCGACTAATGCACGACAATACACGTCCGCACACGGCTAGAGTCGACACGCTCTCTTGCCGATGCTCGCTTCAACGTCCTGCTCAACCCAATTGAGCAGGCATCCAACAAAGCTCCAAAGAAGAGCTCTGCCGAGTATGGATGCCGTACATAGGTACTCCACAACAACTTTTTGACCTGTTAGAAAGAACGTCATTTCTCAAAGTGAAATTGATAAACTGATTTTAAGCATGCCAAATCGCTGTGATTGTGTTATTCGTGTCGCCTCCGTATCAAAACGTCCAATTCGCAAAATGACCTTTAAGCAAATCTGCTGGAAGAGTATAAAAGTTATTAAAGGAATAATGCAGGAGGAGTTTTGAATTTTCCTTATTAAATGACAACTATGTAGAAAAGACTCAAGACCATAACTTATTGTACATATAGAGTGTGAATATACAACATGCTCCCGCTCGAAAAGTTAATTCCATTGCACTCATAACAGAAAGACATAAAAAACCAGTAAAGAAAACCATTACGAATACCAATAATTTGCAAACAACTGCGATGCTTTGTTGGACCCAAAGATTACGTCAAAACATCTGCAGGTAACCTGTCGGTGGGCATATTCAACGATTTTATCGTTCACTTTTTCTCTGACAAAATAGAACTTTACATCTATATGTTTTTTTGTCTGTATTGTGGTGAACAGGATTCATGGCTAATTTTTGTGCACTCTATCCCTATACAAAATTATGTTTAGAGACTTACCTGTTATATCGGATATCAGCCCTTTTAAGAAGCACGTATCCTTTATTGCTGTAGCCAAGGCCATATATACCTACAGCTTCAGCGGACGACAAAGCCACTGTAGGCTGTTTTTTAGCTTTCCACGATATACGGCCGCTGCAAGTTCATAATAGAACCCAGTGTAAGATCAGTTGGACAATTTGCCCAGTCTGCATCTGAAAATCCCCTCAAAGTTGTAGTATTACCTTTTTCTTTCCTGTTTGTAATACCACTATCTTTTGTCGCTTTCAGATAACGTAGACATCGTTTAGCAACATACCAATGTGACTGATCAAATTTAGAGTTAAATTGAATCAAATGACTTACGGTGTAGGTAGGTATTTACAGCCAGAAACATTAGACAGCCCATTAACTTTCTGTAAGGATGCTCACACTCACCTTTATTAGGCTCAAGTTTTTTCTTGACCAGTGAGGTAGAAACACCCTTACAATCTTGCATGTTATATTTCTTCAGCATCTTATCAATGTATGTACTCTGAGATAGCTTCATACCCTAATTATAATGGTGAATATTTATTCCCGTAAAGATTTTTTTTTGTACAAGATCTTTTGGTGCAAAATATTTTACAAAATGACATTTGAAATTGTCAAATGTTATTTGATTTATACAAAATTATTAGATCATCTACGTATACAGTCAGAAACAAGGAGTCTAAGTTCGCATTGTTTTTAAAAACACTGTTCAGATGTTGGCATAAAACCAAGAACTGACAAAGTCTGTTTCAACTTTGTATTCCAGGCTTGGAGCCTTTTTTTTTGATCTAGGGGGGAAATCCTCATGGAAATCCTCTACCCTGGGGCGGGTGGAGGGGTCTGTCAGACTCTTACTGACTAAAACCACCCCGGTGTTCCATCTGCCACCTACGCCGGGGATCGCGGGAACGTATGCGACTTCCGCAATCCCCGGCTGGTGCCGGCCCGCCTCTGCGGGCCACCTCGCGTCGGCGAGGGGAGTGAGGTGTTTAACTCCCCTCGCTACGTCAAAGAGGGGCGCACGGGAACACCACGCGCCGCCACCTCGGGTCCGGATGAGTGGGGGGCGACGGACATCCCCAAGTCCGCCGCCCCTGGACCCAGTTAGGGGGGCCAGAAGAGGGCAGCGTATAGCGCAGGCTTGGTGCCTGCTTCAACTCATGAAGTGACCGTTTCAATAAACACACTTTCGACTCTTTCCCTTCCCTTACAAAACTGGTGATGGCGGTGCGGTCAACGGCCGGCCGATCAGGAAGTGTCCTGGGGAGAGAGGAAGAAAATCTGTAGGACAAGAAGAAAGTGGGGACAGGGGTCGACTGTTCATTATAGCCGCGCAAATAACGTGGACAACTCTTCGAAGGTCAGATTAGTGTTGCCCATTACACGTTTGATTATATGCTTAGCCGATTTAATACCAGCCTCCGACACACCAGAAAAGAGAGGAGCGTAAGTGGAAATTGAAGTTAATATGCATGATTGCTGCAAGATCACTAATTCCTTTCGCGGCTGTTATTGTTTGTATTAGCTTCAATACATGCTAAGGATTTGCAGCAGCGCTCCTGCTTATTGGTAGAGTTGTTTTTTTACTACTACTTAGACGTATTCTCAACAATGTTAGCACGATGTTGTAAGAATTTTATTAATTCGCTTAGTTCAGGCATAGTGTCATCATCAGGATTCCTATCAGGGTGGAGTGATAATGTATGAAAATTTTTTTTTTCCATTTTTTTTCGATGGAATAGCAATACAAAGTTGCCTTTTTATGAGTTGGTTTAGCATACAAAATATTGATTACTTGTATTGATGTTTTGAGGTGCCCCCACCCAATTGAAAAATAGAAAAATCCTAAATTTTAAAAACTTTGATTACATTTTTAATGATAGTATTTTTCAAAATTTTCAGTGTATAATAAAACAAACTACATGGTAAAATGTTAAATAAAAGACTGATTAGTTGTTTTTATGTTTATTTATCAAGAAAAATGAAAAAAAAAATTACAAGCAATGAAAAAAATCAGAAAAAGGTCAATTATTAAATTGTTTTTTTGTTTCAAAATTAGGCATTTGCTGACGTGATAACAGTCTTGCTCTTATAAAACCGTCTCGTTTATGTTCTCCACAAACTGCACTTGAAGCTTCTGTGACCAACTTTATACAGCGCTCTACGGCTTGGGTATGGCATGGAAAATCTTTAATATCCTGACATGTCAAACCGCTTTTGACAATCTCTTTCAAGGCTTCATCAGATAAATTAGAAGTCAAAGGTGGTTCAGTTATCTTACAGTCTTGCCACGTAATTACATAGGTCGGTGTAATCTTTAGCATCGAAATTTAAAGCAGGCACTTTAAATGTTCGAAGCCTTGGAGTATTCTCACTCTTGCTTTTAAAATTCGCTGATATGCTAGTTTACGTATGATTTCTCTGTCGTCTCCAAGCATAGCAATAAGAATATTTTCTGGGTGACCAAAATATCCATTTCTAAGAATAAGTTGTAGTACTCTCTTAAGGCTGACAGTAGGAAGCGACGCTTTTCGCCAGATATCAAAAATTTCCGAAGCTAATCTTTCGGATATATCATGAACTGTCGGCTCTTTTGTTATTTTGTCAGGCTTTAATTCATATTTAATAAATAAGTAATTTTTCATAACAGCATTATAAGTTGGTAATTGAGACACTGGTAACTTCTCCGGTAAACCAAACACAGGACAACATGTCATTTTTCGGGTTTTGACTTGCGACATTTTACTGTAATAAAGGGAAATAATAGGTATAAATTACATCGGAAATATTTAATTATAAGATCTAAAGTGCTTTATCTGTAAACGGAAATTAAAAATATTACTTACATGTGTCTTATTTTCTTGCCGGCAGTTGTTAAAATCATTTTTTCTCAAAAGTAGAATACAATAACACGCGCGCACTTAATGGCGTTCGAACAACGATAGACAAGTGCAGTGAACTCACCCCTCCCGCTTCACCACCCCCCCATCTAACCGCACACTATTCGAAATTTAACTGTTGCTAACGGGAAGACACACAGAATATTATTGAGCGTTAATTTGACAATATTAGACGTTGGTGTTTATTGACAAAATTTAGTGATTTTCTCCAAATTTCATGATGTTGGGGGCACCTCTAAAATTATCATGGGCCAAATAAAATTTTGTATGTATATTTGTGAGCAATAACAGCAACTTTTTACAGGTATTCCGAAACGAATAAGAAAAAAAGTTTTTTTCACTCCACCCTAATTCCTATGTTCGTCCCATGATCGTTTGGTAGTGAAATCAAGTTTGTGGTACATAATTTGTAGGTACTATCAGTGGGTGCCATTGGTCCGTGGACTGACCGAAAGTTGACAGTGCTCTGAGATTTTTGTTGACATATAGTGTCAACAAAAATCTCAAAGCACTGTCAAGTTTCGGTTCAACCAACGCTCTAAAAGAACTTTCAGAATCACGGTGAGTGGGTTGTAGTTCAAATAAAATTAAATCTACGAGTTGATTGATCAAATGTCTCTTGTTATTGTACCTCTGACGCAGCAGGTTCCAAGCAACTGTGTAATTTTGGTCCAAGACCACTAGGTTAGTTAAAATGTTGGCTGCTTCGTCGGTTAAGTAAGAATTGAGATAATGGAATTTGTAAATAGGAAGTAATTGTGAGTTTTCTTGAATTAGTGATTGATTTAGAATAAGTACCATCAAAATTTGCTATTTCTATTTTAAGTAATTTAAAGTTCACACTGTTAGAATGCTTGCTCTGAGAATGATGATGGGATGGAAGTTGTTGTGATTCACTAGGGCATTGCCGCAAGATTGTTTCTGCCTCAGCAATCAATTCTATAAACTTAGAGTCCGTAGCATCCCTCTCATCAATTTCAATAGATATAGTTTCTACGGAAAGCTCATCGATTTGATCTCGTAGCACCACAAAGTTTTAAATAAATCGTTGATTATCTCTACTTTTGTGATTCTTTATTGTTTAAATATAGGTACGATTCTTTGGGCCAAGCGTCATCGTGTCGGGGGACCGCTACTATGGATACTAAGTATGTACCTATTATTACAAAAATTTGCGGTCTCCCGAGGCGAATACGCGTGGCCCAAAGAATCGTACCTATATTAAACTAAAAGGATCAATACCTACATTTTATTCTTTACTTTTTAAAGATTTTTGGGCGGGGTTTTTAAATATTTTATTAAATTTTTAACCATTTGAAGTTTTTGGTCTTTTGGAGTCGGTTAAAAAGCCCAATAAACTCGTTCGGATACTTAAACATAACACAACGTCTTGAAGGTAAAAAGAAATCGGAAACAAATATTATCATACCCAATGGGTGGGGTAAAATGACGATTAACGAGGTAAAACGACGTGGGGTAAAATGGCGCTTGAAAGCGGGTCTTAAGACCCGCTTTCAAGCGCCCATAAGGGACAAAGCAATGGAAGAAGGTGCTCAGAATGGAAGCTTCCACTTGGTAGAAAAAAACGTTTTTTTTTTTTTAAATTCCTATTTTGTTTGTTTTTGTTTTTAAATTATAATGTGTTCAATAATCACACAAACATTATAAAATAAGTGTGGTTGCCTCTTCCCTAACATATTTTCGGTGATAAAAAATATATTTTTAGTGATAAAACTATATTTATTTGGGTTTTACTGATTTAGCTAAAAAAATTGATAAAGTATCATTGTGAAGCTATAAACCTTGGTTTCAAGTCTTGTGAAAGACTGGTCAAAAGTTTTTGGCGGAATTTTGTCGAGTGAAGTTTAGCTGGTATTTTAATTATTCGTAAATTGATTCCTAGTGGATATTGTGACGAGAATTGATGTAGTTTTGTGTCTCAAGTGTCCACGCACCTGGAAAATATGTGGAATAATTAAAACAGGCGCGATCTCGGTTGTAGAGCTGAGAATTTTATTCTATAGTAGGCGCCAGATAATCGTGGAATAACGGTCATTGCCCCACCTACAATTATTGACATTTTCAATTTGAAAAACGGAATTAATGACACAAAGCTGTCCCGAATCATCATCTCTCGTGATCCTTAACATTGTCTAATAATGAAAAACGATTCATATTTAATTGTTCAGGTACCTATGAACAGTTATTAGGGAAAGGTCAATATACTTTATTCCACATTTATCTGGCGCCTACTATAGTGACTACCTCACTCGAAACTTGCTGAGAAGGCCGAATCGATATATTTGTTACCAGCTACTCCAAAAACCATTAGAATGTGTTACATCCGCATTCTAATGCAAAACAAAGGAATTAATACGTAATACTAGCCAATATGGTCAAAAGTTGATAGCCTTTTCGAAAGGGTAACCTAAAAAAAAAAATTAATGCCAAGTGGACGTCTGAAAAATTTTGACAATTCGCAATTCGCTGGTGTTTTGCGTGTGTACGTACACCGTTCGTTTCTTTAAACCATTTAAAAAACCACCACTATATTCGCAATTAGCAGCTAGAAAATGGCTTCCCCCCGAACCCGTAGGAAGCTGAACTCCATACGAAATATCGACGATAATAATGTAAGTCATTGTGTATTACAATTTCATACCCGTATGCTAAGAAAAATGTAATGAAATTTTTCGTAATATCTTGTTGTAGAAATGTTTCGAGTGTGGAACCTTGAATCCTCAATGGGTTTCTGTCACGTATGGCATCTGGATATGCTTGGAATGTTCAGGAGTCCACCGCAGTTTGGGGGTCCACCTATCATTTGTACGGAGCGTAACTATGGACAAGTGGAAGGACTTGGAGATTGAGAAAATGATGGTAAGTCCCTCTTTGACTTAGATACTTTTTCCTAGGTGAGATAACCGCAAAGTAACGAAGAAAAGTTTGTCTGAAAACCTTTAATGCTGGCGAATGACTAAGACTGTATCAATTTACTCTGCCTCTGCAATTAAACTTTGTTGGCCATTTGTTTATGCTATTTGTATCATTGTAGCTGTGTTCAAACACACCAATAAATTAGTATCACCTTGATAATCTAGGCAATCAATATAGGAATATTTGCTCCAATCTTATATGGACAAGTTACAATACAAGTGTCAATGCCTAAACAATCATAAATATAATAATATTCTGACTTACTTGTCCTCATACTAGACCTCATGAAGTCATGACCTACTTACATGGACTAGAAACATTGTAAGAGTATTGAATTATCTTAGAGAACTTTAAGCCAGACTTTAACATGGTGCCACACATTACGTGATACTATAAAGGTCCATTATTTGCAAATGGATGTTCAGAACCCTATAAGCTATAATTCATGGAAGCATACAATACTGACATAGAAAAGCTATGCAAGATACACAAGAAAAAAAAAGAAAAGCTGATTGTAATTGTTTACCCTTTCCAAATGCAACCAAAAGGTTCAACATACAAATTTTTATTATAATAAGAGGCCATATCAGCAGTGAGCTATTGTTCTTAAATTGGCTCAAGATTTATAGATACTGCTCCATTATTAACACTGGAAATATTGAGTCTTACAAAGAAGTTTCGTCATAAAGCATACAAGCTAAATTAAACTAATAACTCCATATTGAAACCTTCACAAACTTAATTAGGTCTTCGTCATAGTTAGATTGTTTGGTATTATCATAATCTATTACCATTGTCTAAAATTTTTATTTTGATTTCAAAAATTATTTATTTGTTGTACACCTACAATGGTGTAGTATTTTTTAACCCAAAGGTTGACTAGTCTATATATGTACCGCTACTGTAAGTACATGGAGTTTAAGAAAATAAACAAATTACAGTATAGCCATGGTTGAACCATCATCATGCTTTGAGTCAATTCTATATTTGTCATAAACTGTTGGCTGAAACCAAGAACACTGCTAAACCCTGTTTTGTAATAAGAATAGAGTAGAAATACTCTTTATTGAGTAAGTGTCAATACAAGAATTAACCTCCATGGTAGAGTTCATACAAGAATTACTTTAGGAATTTTATTATAGAAGGATGTAGGAGAGAGTAACATTTATTAAATTAGGGATAATAATTTTTACAACTGTTATTTAAACATTAGGGATGTTATTAGAAGAAGTTAAAAAAAAAATGGGCAGATGGTAAATTACTACAGCAGTAAAACATGAACAGTAATAAAAAGAAAATTCTGCAGTTATTTCAGGTTCAAAAATTATTGAAGCAGTGTAATATAGTACATTGTTCACCGAGAGGAGAAAGTGACCGATTACCGTCGAGGGTGTCGTTTGAAGCCCGAGCCGTAGGCGAGGGCTTTAAAACACCCAAGATCGGGAATCGCAGTTTCTCTCGAGTGATACATAGTGCTTTATACTACACCTAGAAGGAAAAAAAAAACGAAATCTTTACTAATTGAAATTTATATTGAAATTGTTGCAGTTAAAACTGAATCCTCAAACAACACACAAATTGGAAATGGCGCCAATGGCGTCTGCAATTTTCACATGTTCTTTTTTCAAATTGTTTATCCTGCCGCCGCAGGGTCGCACTGCCATGCCAGCCCGACACCATCCAACACACAGCTAGTGGCCAGTGTCATTTTGCGAACTTGGAGATAAAAACTCACTGTAAAAACTTTTTGGCTTTAGATATTTAGGTTACCGGCGCATAGTCTTACCCAAAATTAAAAAAGAAAAACCACGTAAGAAATGGATTTTCATACACTTTTCTCTCCCGCTCAGATGCGTTTTCTCCCCGCATATTTGTTCGATATGCAATGAC
Organism: Mamestra brassicae; assembly: GCA_905163435.1. Taxonomy (NCBI): domain Eukaryota; kingdom Metazoa; phylum Arthropoda; class Insecta; order Lepidoptera; family Noctuidae; genus Mamestra; species Mamestra brassicae. The sequence continues at coordinate 5,328,657 of LR990987.1, forward strand.
GTACTTTCTACCGTAAATTTGATAAAGTATCAAGGTACTTTCCAAGCAGGTGTAGTATAAAATAAATGGCCTGCTAATTGATGGAATGGGCAGTTCCCTGCGTGCCGCAACAACCGAACATTACATTGATTGGAAAGGTGCATCGGTGACGCTCACTGCACCACATGGGTGATCGACATTTATTATACTTTTGCACTGCTGAACTTTTCAATAAACACTCATTTTTTAATTTTTTACTTTCCAAATCTTCAATATTCAGCTGCCACTTTAAATCAGTGCCTTTAATAAGTGACATTATTAAATACTTTATTAGATAGATTTTTCTAGTGATTTGCTTTGGTGCCTATCCCTCAGACAGTCTATTTCATCCCGCAATAGTTTAGCTTTCTTTCATCTCTGAAAGAATGTTCGTAATGAGTGTTTTCTAAAATAACATATGATTCAGATTACCACTTCATAATATGCAACTGTGAAGTTAGTTATGGTTAGTTTTCCATTTAATTTCTATTTTGTACCCAGTTAGGGCAAAGAAATATGAAGTAATTAAACCAATACGATGTCATTATAGCTTAGTTTGAATTAGATGACTTTTGAGTCTATCCAGTGAGCCTGAAGCCACCAACTGCACTATCAACCCAATGCTGACTACCTACTTGGGCATTTTTTTATAGCATGTTGGAAAATTAGGAATACAGGCAACTCAAATGTTAACATTGGACGCACATGAATTCACGCCTTTTACCTATTGGTGTAGGTATACTTCAGTAGGCAACCAGCTATCCAATATTCATTAATAGCTGTCTTATGAAAAACAATGATAACAGAATATTATCTGTAGGAATGTCAAAAAAAGTCATTTATTCAAATTAGGCTGAGAGCCAGAACTTTTGGAATGTTGTGATGAAAGTTATACATAAAAAGGCAGTCTCCCGAAACGGCTATAAAACGAAATAACCGATTTTCGGCATTAAAAAAAGAACTTAAGGTCGGAAATTGGTTACTTTGTTTTGTGTAGATACGTCCTTTTTTCTTATGATAGTAGCCCCACATATCGTCAGTTACATTCCAAGTCCTATATAAAAGGGTCTAATCTAATGCCATCCATAATGACCTTATCCATGTTGCAAATGAGACATTCCATATGAAAAATACTAATCGAACCCCAGATCCAGTTTTGTCATTCACAGTCAATTTTATAATACTGACTGGTGTTTTGTCAATGTCCAATAATTGAAGAACAAAAGTCACTCATTCAATTTAAATCTAGCCTCGGTCAAATTAATTATAAATCTAACACCTTTAAAGTATTGCAGCTACAGTTCTGTAGCATTTACCATGTCAAACGACTTCTTGTTCTAGAAGTTATCAATGAAAAGTAATGTGAAACATTTCCTAAACCCTTTAAATTTTAAGAGAGCAAAAGGGTAACACTTTATTGTGCAAACGATTAATTATTTCTTACGTTTAATTCATTCATTTCTTGCGGAAATTAACTAAGACGACAATGCTAGTAACGTTAACACCTGACAATTGTTTAGTAGCAACGTGTTGCATTCCCTGCGCTTGCAATCAGGAAACGTAAGGCGCAGTACCCATGGGTTCAGCCTTTTACGAGATTGTGGGACGGCTTGGGAACATTATCGTTAAATTATTTGTACTTAAATTATCACCCTTATTCATAAAAAATCGTCTCTGTGAAAAATTAAAATAACGAATCTGCTGAACAGTATTTAAAATACGTTATTTTAATTATTTATAATTTTAAAGTGTTTTTTTTTATTTGAAAGTCGGTTGTATTTTTTGTAAAAATGTTTTTTCGTTCAGTTTTTAAATCATTGAGAGCTTATGTCAATTAGTAGCTTATGAGCATTGGCGTCATTGAAACATCCATCCATATTTTCGCAATTATAATACATAGTAGTAAGATTTCAGCTTATTCAGACTTACTATGGTAGGCGCCAGACTTGCAATAAAGTACATTGACCTTTCCCTAATATCCCTTCGTAGATGCACAAACAATAAATAATGAACCGTTAATTACTAGAGAACGTAAAGGATCACGATAGAAGTCGATTCAGGATAGCTTTATTTCTTTCTGTTTTTGATATTAAGACAGTCAATAAATGCATGTGAGTCAGTGACCGATAATGCAAATTTATCTGGTGTTTAACATAGTTCAGTTTTCCCTGTAAGTTTTGCTTTCCCTAGTCATCTAGGTATTTAATATTTTGGTAAGTGATAAACAATCCGCATTTCACTGACCGTTCTCAAGTCAAAATATTGATCCCTGATTTCTGAATTGGATTTGAATATTTGTCAAACTCAACTGTAGCCTGAAGACCTGTCAAAATTTGGCATTAAAATAAGGTTACGGTTAAATAAAAATATAAAATTCAGAAACAATATCTATGAGTTCGAGTGCCTGTTTCAATAGGCCACATTGCAATCATTGGCTTTACTTACCAATCTTTCAAAACGTGCTGGCCTTGCAATTCTAATGACCAAAAAAAAACCTGCATCACAGTTTGTAATATAAATAATAGCATCTCACCAGTTAACTTACTACGAGTACTGTCAGTAGAGTTTAAATCTTAAACTTTAAACAATAAAGTTCAGTATCACAAAGTTACTCGTGACGTAATTTAGCAGATAGTAGTGATTCAGTAGTTCATGTTAACGCGGATATAATCAAACAATTGTGATAAGATAGGAGGCTATTAGTATTGGGCGTGATAAACAAAATGAACTCATTCGAATAATGTAAGGAATATTTATATTCAAACAAGCCAAGTGGAGGTCGTTTAAAACACACATAAAATGAGGTTTGATCCAGATTCGGCCCCACTTCGTCTGCGCAGATTTGGTACAAAAAAAAATCCCCCCTTCTTCCCCTCAAAGGTTGAATGTCTAAATATCCCTTCTTAGTGGTCACTAGAGATGCCGCGAATACTCGCTATTATTCGGTATTCGGCATTACTCAACATATTTTTTATTATTCGCCGAATAATAGACACTATTATTAACGCTTGCGATTTAATTGCCTAGGAATCGTTCGTCTCAAACTTCCACTCATCATAATGCATCATAGATCGCAGCGCCGTCTTATTAGAAACAGTGGTTCAATTACATGAGGCAGGAAAGTCGGGTTCGATGGGCAGGAGAGCTCACAGAGCCAATTAGGCCAGAGTGTAGCGTGAGGCAGGGTTTCCTGACTTCACCTTTGTTGTTTAGTCTGTACGTGAATGCACTGATCGAGCGGCTCAGCAGCACACGTGTCGGTTGCTTTGTTGATGGAGTCTGTTTCAATAATTAAAGTTATCCAGACGACATGATGTTGCTGGCCCCCTCGGTCGGTGCGCTCCGTAAGCTTCTTGATACATGTGAGTCGTACGCTGCTTCTCATGGCCTTGTATAGAACAAAGTCTAAATACGTGGTCTTCAAGTCCGATACCAGGTGTCCCTGCTCTGATTGTTCGCCATTTTATTATAATCCACAATTTCTCGGGATGACTTCGAGAGATTATAGACTATGAAATTTTTATACGTAAAAAAGTATTCCAAATGTTCAGTTGCCAATTTATCGAGAGTTTAAAATCTCTCAAGTTTTTTTATAGTCTTACGGAGTTTGCTATTTTCCGGTGACAAATACATCCGATTTAGCCACCCAATATTATAAAAGTTAGCTAAAATCTGATGTGTTGAAGTTTAATTACAAGTCTAACAGGGGCAGATTGTGGTGCAGTAAGTTGAAGAGACTAGTGTAACATTATTATTTAAGAAAAAATAAACTATAGTAGGCGCCAGATAATCGTGGAATAACGGTCATTGACCCACCTACAATTATTGACATTTTTAATTTGAAAAACGGAATTAATGACACAAAGCTGTCCCGAATCATCATCTCTCGTGATCCTTAACATTGTCTAATAATGAAAAACGATTCATATTTAATTGTTCAGGTACCTATGAACAGTTATTAGGGAAAGGTCAATATACTTTATTCCACATTTATCTGGCGCCTACTATACATATGTTTATATTCCTTTTTTATGTCGAGTAATAATGGCCAGCATTTGACTATTCACCATTAGGAATGGCGATTAATCGGTATTCGACTATTCGCTATGCAACTATTCCCGACATCTCTAGTGCTCACCTACCTCATAATGGGAAGCCTTGAGCAAAATGTCATGCATGTTCCTACTCCCAGCAGTTCCGGCTGTGCGTTGATATGTCAGTCAATATGTTTCTCTGTTCTGCAAATAGTGTTCTCTTTTGTTTTCGAAAGCGGGTCGGAAATTGAGGCGAATGTGGAACAAATGAACAATGAGTTTTAACGTAAACATACCATAATTACTGATAGCGATAACATCCATTGCTGAGGCAGAGGCTTCCTGTCTGATAGGTAATATGAACACACGAAAATGCTTTGCCAATCGTCTCTAGCTGCCGCTCTTGAAATATATGTATGAATTTCTACTTGCACGGGTGATTTTGATAGATTCACTCATTCATTTTACGATTCCCACACACAATCAGACCATCTTTTCTTGTGTCTTCCTCTTCCTTTCCATTCATCGCCAAGACGAAGGTGGAGAGATGAACTTGATTCCTACCGGAAGGACTGACCCTCAAAGGCAAAAGACAGAAGTGTGTTGCAAGAAGGAGAGGTAGAATTTTGTCCAGCAGTGAGACATAACGGGCTAATTATATTATACTAAATCCTCCACAATTCAATTTGCACTTATCTGAATACTAGCTTTTGCCCGCGACTTCGTACCTGCATATCCCATTGCATATACCTATGCGTTATTATCGCATTTTATTCGTACTCAAAACAGACAAGACCGTATACAAATCAATAAGAAACTATTTCTTTATTATAATAACGTGAATTACTCAATATCAACAATACAACATTGCAACATTGTAACATTGTTTGTTGAATCGCAATTCGCTCAAGTGGCAGATATTTTCTTGCATTACCAATGCATTGCGAAGGTTATAATTATAGTTTGCAACAGCTGCGCAAAGAAGACGCAAAAGCGGGTTACAACCTTGCGTCAAACCGGGTGTATTCTAGTCACCTAACCACTAAGAATTAATGACAAAACGATTTGACAGTTACCGTCAAATCGTGTTGTCATTCATTCTTAGTTCGGGTTCCGAACTAATCGTAAGTCCGTAGGTGATACGGAGTAGAATACGCCCAAAACTATGGACTACGGGTTTAGAGAGTAGCCCCCCAGAGTTGTCTTTGAACTCAGTTAATTCTCAGCTCAGAGTTACACGAGACTCAAAAACAAAAAAATCCATGCATCACCTCGGGTTAGAAATAACTCGCGGGTTAAAAAATATCTCTGGTTTGTACAAGGTTACTGGTTCTGTTTGTTCTCTAAGTTCAAACAGTTCAAGACCCTATCCTCAATTGTTTGATATCCGGACGAGTCGTACCTACTAAGCGTTCCTCTTCAGCATTTATAATGCACTTTTGCCCGCGAATTCGTACGTATACATAACTCGTTTTTCCCGTTCCCGTATAGCCTTCCTCGGCTTTTTCCAGATCCGTATTCCGACTGGTACTTCCAGAAATTAACGCGTTCAAATAAACTCTTCAGCTTTATTATATTAGTATGATATATATAATTAATATACTAATTCTGATCTCATTTATACAAAACGCATCAAAACTTTATTTCTTGTTTTCAATAGATACCGAAAATAATGCCACTGAACTCCACATTCTAGGTCTTTTCCTCGAAATCTTTACAACTCCGGCAAGCAAACAAAGAGGACTTATTAAACTTCTGTGCTAGAAAAGTCTTTGAGAACTTAACTGAGGTAACTTGTCCAAAACTTTTTGACGTGACGCATGTCAAAGGCATATTTCGAGGAAACTACAGAAAATGGTATTCATAATGGCTCCCAGAACTCCATACTGCTGAACGCTTTCCAGCGATTTTAATCTGAAACAAGACGTCTATTAACAAATAACTGGTGTAAGTCAGAAATTGGGTTGTAGCGGTTGACGGAAATGGATGAAGATGGCCTTAGCAAGCCTGTCGGATTCTCTTTACGATTTTGAAAATACTTTGAACCAACTGACGGCCAGATGACAATTTGGTGCATTGATTTTGCTACAACTTTCATTCCAAAAAGTGAGCAGAAGTCAACTTAATTCGCGCCCATCAGATCAGTCGAAAGACGTCCACTGCTGGATATAGGCCTCTCCCAAATGGGGTTGTGGGTTGCCATAATCGCTACGCTTGGCAGGCGGGTTGGTGATAGCAGTGTAGCTGTTGCAATGCACAGAGAATGCTGCTTCCCATTCTTTGGCGAGTCCCTTAGTCGCCTCTTACGACACCCACGGGAATTGATGGGATGCAATTTAATTTTATACCAACACCAAAATGAATGTTCATTTTGTCCAGACCGGCTGAACATGCAGTGAACTGCCATTAGATTTTATTCTTAACTAGTGGTCCCGGCGAACTTCGTACCGCCTCAGAATATTTTTTTTTGCCGTGTTCTTGGTCGCGGCATTGTTAATGATAATATCGGCACGATAAGCTAATAGAAACTCGAAACAAATACATCAACCGGTCAACTTCAAAACTTCTAATTGCCAAATTTTCAATCATACTTAACCATAGATAACATTACGTTTAGCTGTCAGTTGCGTTTTGTTATTACGTGTCAATTGCGTTTTGTTATACCATTTTTAACAAATGAACGGCTAGACTGATATTATATATTTTCACTGATAAATTTTTCGTTTTTCTGTTTGTTGCGTATTGTAATAAATCTTATGTCCATCTCCAGGTTCTTAGCTACCTCCCCACCAATTTTCAGTTAAATCGGTTCAGTCGTTCTTGAGTTATAAATAGTGTAACTAACATGACTTTCTTTTATATATATAGATTCTTTTGTTGTACAATATAGTCCAACCTAGGGAACAGTGCAAGTTTCATCGAAATCGGATCAGTAGTTTTAGAGATAGACAGGTGTAGTGCAAGTGTGTATCAGTCACTTGGACGTTACGCTGTCAAGTCGTTGCCTTAACAGCAAAATGTAATTAGTTTCAATGACAAATGAATTAAAAAAAAAATAAGAAAAAAGGATATTTTAAAAAAATATTACCGACTTCAAAACTGTTTTTTATTTAATTAATAATAAAAAGGCAAAAATATTTTTTTGTCTTTTAAAAAAACTAAAGCAAGTATACGTACCAACTATTTTTTAAGGTCAGCACCAGCCTTAGTTTAAAATAAATGTTAACATGAGGAACTCCGCGTAGTACGACTGCCAAGTGACAACGTGTGTTGCAAATATTACCGACCTCAAAAAAAGTTGAAAAATTTACTGAATTAAAAGACACAAATTTTATTTCTCCTTTTTTAGTTATCGATAAATAAATTACAGTTTTGAAGTCGGTTTAATTTTTAAATTACTTGATTTATTTCTATAGATTGACAGCTCACTTCATGTCCTGTTCCTATAAGCTTACACGATGTTTACCGAATCGCACTGCTAGCTACGTTACGTAATGCACATACTCATGGAAGCCCTAGATAAGTTGCTTATTATCTTAAGCTGCATCTGTAGCGTAATTAGCACTTGCCACGTTTAAGAGCCATTTAGGTCCACTTGGCCCCGGTGTCAGATATAACCTCGCACGCAATCCGTCAATCTAGGAATCTACGTTATAGTTTTTAAGAGCTCATTACTAGTGCATGATGGCACGAGACAGCTTAGGAACTCAAGTGTCTTGTGGCTAGGAATTTTTCTATTTTCTTTTTGAACGATGACCTTGGCTTTCTTCATCATCATCATCATCATCATATCGAAAAACGTCCACTGCTGGATATAGGTCACCCCCAAGGGTGAGGGGGTTGCCATAGTCACCACGCTTGGCAGGCGTGTTGGTGATCGCAGTCTAGCTGTTGCAATGCACAGAAACATAGATAACGCTGCTGCCCATTCTCTCGTGGCCCTTGGTAGTGCAGATGTCAAATACGCATCGTTAGCAATTTACCTTCAGGGCCCTATTAAATTAATGCAATCAATTACCTAATCTGCCTAGCCTTTCCCGAACTTACTCAATCCAAAAAGCTCCCAGTCCACCCCGTCTAATCGGATAAGTACCAATTACCGTACCAATTTTACAAGGACCGTCTGCCCATCTTGCCTGAACACCCTAACACGTAAGGGCAAGACTTGTGAGATTTTCAAAAAGGACAGCCGGTACTGCCAATCGTTCAATGTGCTATCCGAGGCTCCGAGGCACGGAGGAGTCTCCTTATAATGGTGGTCACCTATCCTCGGACCGACCTCGGAAAGCGTCACTTAACCTCGAAGATGGTACTGTGCGGCTGCTATTATTTAATCACGAGCTATGTGTTAATATTATGTATTATTTAGCCTATTTCATACCGAGTAGTGTAAATTTGACAACCCGTACATTTGATAAATTCTACATGTTCTGCAATGTCTCAGTGGCTTAGTGAGAGTTTTTTAACGTTTTTGATCGCGTTAGCGTATACGTCAATTTCTATTGAAACTTAATAAGCGCCATATGGCAACAATAACGGAAAACCTTTGTTTCCATACAATTTAACATAAGCGAACGCGTTAACGTAAGTTAACGCGATCGAGAACTTTAAAAACTCGTACTATGCCCTCTGATGGCCCGCCTGCTTATTTGCCATCTCAGACAATAACTCTCCTTACCGTTGCTATCCCGACGCTGGGAAAAGCCTCCCCCAAGCCCATCCAGGCATTCTTCCCTCGCGCCGCTTCGAACCAAACTCATGGATGGTATGCGTTCAAATCATCTCACCGCTTCTTCTGTACCGGTCTCGACGGCGCCTTCCATTTTCAGAAAAATATAAAAAACGAGAAATTAAAAAAAATATATATTGATCACTAATTAGTACACGACAGGTAATCGCATTCCTTTAGAATCCCAGTAGGTATAGTCGCGCGCCCCTCTAAATCAATTATCTATTTGTGGAGGTTCGATCGCGTTAGCGTATACGTCAATTTCTATTGAAACTGAATAAGCGCCATATGGCGACAATAACGGAAAACCTTTTTTTCCATACAATTTAACGCGATCGAGAACGTTAAAAAACTCGCACTACGCCTTCTGATGGCCCGCTTGCTTATTTGCCATCTCAGGCAATAACTTTCCTTACCGTTGCTATCCCGACGCTGGGCAAACGCCTCCCCCGAGCCCATCCAGACATTCTTCCCTCGCGCCGCTTCGAACCAAACCTCATGGATGGTATGCGTTCAAATCATCTCACCGCTTCTTCTGTACAGGCCTTCCATTTTCAGGAAAATATAAAAAACGAGAAAATAAAAAAAAACACAAATATAATCATTGATAACTAATTAGTACACGACAGGTAATCGCATTCCTTTAGATACCCAGTATACTCGCGCGCCCCTCTTAATCAATTATCTATTTGTAGAGGTTCACGCTGAGCGATGTCACGTAGTCGCTTGTATCTATGTAACAACAATCTCTATCCTAGTTGGTACCCAATGACACCACCCAAAGACTACTGAGACTACTTTTAATGAGGCTTGACCTAATTATGAAGGAAATTCCAAAATAACCTCTCAAATTAAAGGCTTACCTTGAAAGTTCAAGCTGTTCTTTTTTTCAAAGAGATCGATAATCATATTGAATATTAATTAACTGATTCCTGTAATTATTTTTAAAATGTCTCTAATTGCTAGAGATTTTGAGCTAAATTTTACAATTATAAAAAAATAATAGTGCCGCATTGGCACTATTATTCTAATTCTAGTCGCATTTGCTAATGTTATTTGACTATAAAACACCTGGTGCAAATTGATTAATTAAGATTTCTTAATTATGTTACCGCTATGATAGCTAATAAGTGGCTGACCACTGACTAAATAACCGCCTGCCTTCAATAAACAAAGTGTAAAAAAATGAAAAGTTTTCTTAGAATTACTTTTAACATATTCTTAAATATAATAGTTAATTTATGTGGAAAAAGCTCTCACAATTTTATTGCACTGCAAACGCACTTAATCGAGTTTATATCCTTTTACAAGCCTTTTATACAAAAACTTACGTCACATATGTCAGAGCACTTAAAGAATAAAATGCAAACCCAGAATCATTAAAATTATGTCAGTTATATTCTGATTAGTTGTAACTCTGATTTATCGTGGTGTCCAAGGGGATAACGTAAGGTGCCAATTTTCCCGGAGCAATTTTCAAAATCACGGTAATTGTGATTAATTTGAACAATCAATTTCAATATAAAGCAGCTATTTAGCACAAAGTAACTGTTCATCTGTTAAGGAGCCTCGTGGAACTAACATCACAAAATCAAAATCAAAATTATCTACGAAAATTCAACCAATATAAAACCAAACTCCTTACTCACAAAGGCAAAAGAAAAAAAAACAAACACTTGAACAGGTACTTGTGGTAGCGTCTCCCAATAACCTTGTGTCAATGTCAAAGAATGAAATAATGGCGCATGGTTGACTCCTCTTACACGTTGATCCAATCACACCACGGACATGCATCAACTGCATGACTGAAAATACCTCGTAAGTGGTTGTTGGAGCCGTCTAGAACACTTCAGGTCCTCTTCTGGCTTCACACATGCTCGTTCAAATGAATTTCAATTGCTAAATTGATGGCACATGGAATATTACACCTAGGGGGTGTTCATCCTTTCCGTTCAAGGCATTCAATTATATGATTCGACCTACAGTCGCGAGCTGCGATGCAGTAGTTCAAGTCTGAGTGACTTATTGTTCAGATTGTAGAAGATTTTTCGACAATATTTGTGCTTCTGCGATTATTTACAAGGAATAAGTAATAGCCCGTTGGGTTTAGATGCGAGTCAGCCTGCCGAGTAGCTGCAGTGCAGTAACTTGCATCGTTAAGACGTAGCTCGCATACGAGTTACTTCAATTTTTTTTTTGTTTTCACTCGCCATTGGCCTGACAGTATCTCGCATATGGCAGCAGCGCGCGCGGACATCACTCGCATCGTTCGGACGCGGTCGGTAGTAGCTCGCCCGTGTCAGCCAGGCAGTTTCGAGCGGAACCTGTATTTTTTGTGTGCTGCGCCTCGCAGGAGACTGGGCAGCTACTATCATCGTGAAGACAACTAAGGCCGAGTATCTGTCTATTGTCTAGTCAGCAGCTCGCACTGTGTAAACTAGCCTTTTAAGTCACGGATCTCATGGACCACTCTTCTTATAAAAATATTATTTAATGACACAAATATCACGAGATTATACTTTTATTGAGTCGGTTCGTTTACTTCTTTAGGCTTTTTTGGGACTTTAAAAATACTCACTGAATATCAACAATCAAAATGTCTTAATGTTGGCTATCTACCAGATTAACGAAACACGAATTATTATTAGGCGTCTCTCCCAAACCATCCTTCAGCACTATTTTGTCAAGCTTCGCGCTTTCGATCTATCTGAGTCATCCCCAAAAGATGACGATCTCAAACAACAAGATAGACCTTCTGAGTCTTTCTCGACACCGTATGTAAATAAATCATGTGCTGTAGATGCAGGCCACTGTGATGCGTAGTATCGTCGGTTTAATTCGAAGATTACTAACTATAGTGCATACCCGGTGACAGGTTGCCCTATACGGTAAGTACCGAGTTCCTGTTTCTGGGAGTTTATAAACGAACGCTCCAGGAGCGAAGACGACATTATTCACCGTGGCGTCGGGCGGGATTGACGTTTACTGCTGTATCATTTGTGATTCAATAATAAAGTGTATATTTATCCTTCGCCGACGCGCTGCTATTCGAGATGGTACGTATTGCTTGCGCGCTCTGTTTTGACGCGAATTTGGGAATTCTTTCTTTATGTTTTGTTCCAATTTTGCTGCGTTTTTATCCGCGTTTGTCGGTTTATTGTATTTTAGTTTGAAGGCCGTCTTTGTTTTTGGGTTATCTTTCACAACGATGTTGCTTTGCGTGTTCTGTTAGGCATTCCAGCTTGGTGGTTGAAGGTTTTTGCCGTGATTTTGGCTTCCAAAGTTATGGCTGGCGTCGAAGTTTAATTTTTCTTGCTCATGCGCCGTCTTTTAGGTAGTGCCACTGAGCTGTACCATTATGACTACTAATACCGCTTTGCTTCTAATCCGAACTTAAAATTTAAAACTTCCCGATGCTAAGCTCCAGTCGCGCTGTAACTGCTCTAGGGTTCATTAGGCAAGAAAATTAATACCGCCGATTTGTAAGCGCCTTTTTTGTTAATTCATTTTTGGAGATACGTAGGCGTTTTCGTGTGCTGTGTACACTTTCGAAAAAGCCTTAAAGCGCAATAGCTCTGAAGATGTTTCACTTTGATTAATGAAAAGCGCACTTTAATAAGCATCTTTAAAAAAAAACTAAACAAGATAATGCTAGAAAAAGAAACAGGTGCGCTGATTAGTAGTATATAAATCTTTTTAATGCTAGTATTTGTTTGTCCAACAGATCGGAGGAAACGGGAAAGCCCGCGAGTTCTTCGAGAGCTCCCCAGACTTTAAGCCGGGGCTGACTATACCACAGAAGTACAACACCAAAGCCGCAGCCATGTACCGCCAGAAGGTAAGCACACAATGAGCGTTGACATTCAGACAGCGAAACAAAATAGTCATGATTTGCAACGGACGGCGAAAATTTACTCAGGGGTGCTAGCGGCATCCACATTATTGCTTTCGCCTCGCCTTGCCCTCGGCTGACTGCGTGACAAAGGCTTTATTTCTGTTTCCGATATTTGATTCCATGTTTTTTTCTAGATTTAGACCGCAAATTTTGAACACCATTGGGCACTCAAAAACCCTTGTTCGGTTTAACGTTATTATACGTTTTAACGTTATAATTGTGAGCTTGTGAACATTTTGATCAACAGTCTTGTTTGCTGTGTATGTCAATCGTGTTACAAAGTAAAAATAAATCATTCGCGGCGCAGCGCATAACAGTCGTCCTTGAATAGTTGACCATGATTGACACTGATTGGTCTCTCATTTAAACGTCGCGAGATAAATCTAGAACCTTGCACATTGCACCTGAGTGTGTTGTTATGACGTTATGTAACGGTTACATAATTTGATTGCCAAGCTGTTTAGAGTTTACGGGCCTACTCATTTTTGAAGTGAAAACTTCTTTAGCTGCGTTGTGCACTTTTTGGAATGGGTATAAAATGTTAAACTCGCGTCGTGACACGTGACCTGATCGAAAATTCGTCAGACGAAGGGAAAGTTCTGAAGTGTTAAATTTTTAATGTAATATAAATTGTCATGTTTGTGTACGATAGCGCAATAAATGAATATTGAATTTTACCACATAAATGATAGTACTTTTATACTGAAATTATTCCCTAACCATTCCAAAATATCAAAAATGCATAACGTTAATGTTCAAGTTTTCACTTCTGCCGGCACTCCCGGAGTGCAACCCTTTGTTTTTTTTAGCTAGGATTGGCCAGCGATGGAAACACTGAATCCGACGGCGTTCCCCAAGAATCTACGCTTGGACCTGATATGATCTTAGATTTATTTATTATATACTTTATTGTACACCAAAGTTAAATTATTAACTGAAACTTAAAAGTTAAACACATACAATGGCCGGCCTCATAGCATTCTACGATCTCTTCCAGACAACCTAGATAAATTTGTCGTTAAACAAGTTTTTGTGAATGTAATATTTATATAAATTTGATGGGTATATTGCTTATGGTGTAATTCTGCACTTTGATATTCTGTGTACGAAAAAAGTCACAAGAATAAGTGTATTTACTTATACAGGGTGTCCCAAAACTCAACGTCAAGCCGAAACGGGGTGACAGGATTGATCATAACCATCACGAGAAAAATCTGAAAAAAAATCTATCCCATGCAGTTTAAAAATTATGGGCATTTTAAGAAAAACCTAGAAATTTGATCAAACTGTACCATTTTTCGGTTATTGTGGTTATTCTTTTTTATTTTTGTTCATTTGAACTTTGGAAACGTAATCCTAAATAACATTTCTAGAATCCCAATAAAAAATAATGACACAATTGCCTCAAGTTTCCGAGAATTGAGACTATTTGTTAAACTACGAATTTAAAATTTTCAAGATTCGTCGACTTTGACAGGCCCTCCTATAAAAAAAATGTACTAGAGTGCCTTGGCAAGTGGCATTAAAAGTTGGCGCATTTAATCAGAATTCTAAAATGGTACAATACTTGTTAGTTCCATACAATAGAAAAGAGTAAAAAAATTAAAACCTCAAGTAACCCGATTTTTGCTATCTCATTTTACTCAGTTAAAATGTTTTTAATTCACACAAGCTCTAGGTAGGTTCTTAATTTTAAGACAAAATGATGAGAGAGATGGATAATGGGTATGTTCGCCATGAGTGAGCGAGACAGATAGTGACGCCACTTTTACCAAAGTGAAAAAAAGTTAGTAAAATTAGTAAAATAATTAATGCGAATACGAACGTGCGCAGTAGACGAATGAGCGAAACGTACTAACTGGTTGGTGTCGGACTGGTAGCGTAGCCATTTGCTTGGCTGAAACTAGTGCGAATGAAACAGATAGATGCCATAGCATCTATCTGTTTCATTCGCACTCGTTTAAACGACGCATCTCCGTCTCAATGCGTGGCGTCACTATCTGTCTCGCTCACTCATGGCAAACATACCCATTATCCATCTCTCTCATCATTTTGCCTTAAAATTAAGAACCTACCTAGAGCTTGTGCGAATTAAAAACATTTTAACTGAGTAAAATCTGATAGCAAAAATCGGGTTACTTGAGGTTTTAATTTTTTTACTCTTTTCTATTGTATGGAACTAACAAGTATTGTACCATTTTAGAATTCTGATTAAATGCGCCAACTTTTAATGCTACTTGCCAAGGCACTCTAGTACATTTTTTTTATAGGAGGGCCTGTCAAAGTCGACGAATCTTGAAAATTTTAAATTCGTAGTTTAACAAATAGTCTCAATTCTCGGGAACTTGAGGCAATTGTGTCATTATTTTTTATTGGGATTCTAGAAATGTTATTTAGGATTACGTTTCTAAAGTTCAAATGAACAAAAATAAAAAATAATAACCACAATAACCGAAAAATGGTACAGTTTGATCAAATTTCTAGGTTTTTCTTAAAATGCCCATAATTTTCAAACTGCATGGGATAGATTTTTTTTCAGATTTTTCTCGTGATGGTTATGATCAATCCTGTCACCCCGTTTCGGCTTGACGTTGAGTTTTGGGACACCCTGTATAAACATTAATTTATTTTCAAATCAAGTAAAAATTCTACTTTTAGCACTCAATTCTACTAAAATTGTTGGATTAGGATTAGAAACTTGGTTCATGTAGAAAGAGTAAAACTTCAGTAGGATGTAGAATCTTAGCAATTCGTTGACAGCAAGAGGCGATCTCAGAAAGGTAAGGTAGATTATAAGTTATTATTTTTATTTTCGTGCGGATTTTGGTTTTGTCGTGGTATTGAAGTTACCAGTAAACAAGCTACTTCGATTTAATTTTTCGATAATTAGGCTAAGTTTTACAGCTGCGCAAACCTCTTTAAGAATACATTTTTTCAAGAGAAATGTCTCCGTAGTATATCGGTACACTTCTGAGGACTTCACGAATGAGTTTTCACGATTCACCTATAATAATGATTAGCTGATTTAAATGCCTAATTTCGTTGGCAATCAAATTGTTAGCTCACTCACTCGATTTCATATCATTAACATTACACTATCGCTGATTAGGACATACATTATTTTTTATGGTTGCATAACGCACACGCTCCTGCACATAGGCCCGACGAAAATGCGATAAGTCTTTATGTAATAAGAGTTTTACGAGTATTACATGCGTAGACCAATTTCTTTGGACAGTGGTCGCAATGTCGCGTCGCGCCTGTTTGTCGGAGTCTTTGTAGACCATTGCATATCGCACAAGAATATAACACCCTTAAATCATGACAATAACATTGATTACAACAAATTTTAAACACTTATTACAATATTCTTAATTATTTGGGTCACAATGGCAGTCCTATCGCTGACAGCGATATCTACCAGACAACTTATTTAAAAAGTGTCATTTTTTTATTGTAACTTCGACACTATTAATGGTCACCAATGTGACGGTTTTATTAACAAAATATTCACTTGAATTGATTCTCGGCTCCAGATATTTCCAGTGAACCACAGAAACACAAACGTTTTAATAACGTTTAATACCTCCAAACTATCGATGCAGGCGGCATCCTCTAAAGAAATTGAAAGGGCCTGAAATGTATGGGCAACTGGTGCCTTTTTTATGGCACATTAGCGTTACCTTAATATGGCAGCCTTACTACGGCCTCAGTAATTATTGTTGTAAGTATGTAAGTACTCTACACATCTAACAAGTTGGCGGTAGTGTGCTCTCAAAAAAAACTGCCCAAGTGCGAGTCGTACTCGCGTGCAAAGGGTTCCGAACGAATTTCATTTTTGAAATATTTAAATTTTACACTATAGACTTCTTTAGGTTTTCCTAACTTCTTGAATAACTTCAAAACTTTATATTTTAAAATTATGAAAAAAAAATATAATTCAAACCTTCAGCGTAAGCCACCACATATGATATGTCACACGGTACAGTTTGAAAAACTTTTTTTTTTTTAATTTACTAGTTTGTCCCCAAAAGTGACCCCGTAGGTACTGAAAAATTATTTATTTACTATACGCGTCCGTGTTTGGGTCACTCATATGTGTACAAAGTTTCAATAGAATCGGTCCAGTGAAAATGGCTGTGACAGACAGACAGACAGGAACCCGAGTGATCATATAAGGGTGCCGTTTCTTACTGATGTTTGGAACCCTAAAAAGGCACCATTGTCGGGCATAGACCTTTGTTCAAACTTACAAGATTTTCATGAAAATTAAGTACCTACCTACTTATACTGTCAATACCTACCTTATACTTTTCAAGCGGCCCGCATTTCATTCGTGCGGTGGTACGACTTGATAAAATAATTTAACTTTCAGTCGTTTTTTTGTGATCGAATTTTTTGGAAAATGTCTATTTTTTTTGTTTCGCTATTTTTCCCTTAATCTTTATCAACTACCCAACATCACCCTTAAATTCGTACACGCATTTCTGGAACACCCTGTATACACTTTCAACAAGCATAAAAACTCCTTACTAAGTAAACCCTAAAGTATGGCGTCAAAAAATTCGTCTGCATCGCTGTCGACTGAAAATGTGCCCAAAATACTGGCGACATTGCCACCTTGTAAAGCCAGCCATTCTATAATACATAGGTCAATTTGTCGAGTTTTGAAAGAAACATTTTGAAGTTCTGCTTGGTCGTTGGTGAGATGCACATACAACGCCCTTACAAATAGCTGGTGAACTTACCAGGAACGATTCTAATGTTAAAAGCTTTATGACGAATCTCTTTCACTACAAAAATACTTTTAACATACCATACCCTGACTGCTAAACCGGAGGTCGTGGGTTCGATTCCCACCCAGGGCAAATCTTTGTGTGATGAGCATGATCATTTGTTCTGTGTCTGGGTGTAATTTGTCTATAATATTTGTGTATTTAGAAATATATAAGTATGTTTATCAGTTGTCTGGTTGCCATATCATAGGCTCTGCCTACTTTGGGATCGGATGACCGTGTGTAACTCACACACGGTCATCCCAAGATATTATTATTATTATCAAAATTGTAGATAATTATGTAATAGACCACAATTTTTTTTTTGTTTCTTTTTCTTGTTATATATTATAGAATGCATCACAAATGAAAGTAAGTCAAGTGCAGCGATTACCTGTTGAATACTCATTCAACTAAGATATTTTGTGTTCATTTCTTCTGCTTTCTAATTAAGCTGTTCTATATAAAGGAGATAACACATCACTGGATGTGCAAAATCTCAAAAACTGCTTTTGATGATGTCAAATAAATTTTAAAGCTATTAATAAAAAAAAATGAACCTTTCAATAGACTCTGAAGTATTTCG
Source organism: Mamestra brassicae (assembly GCA_905163435.1). Lineage (NCBI taxonomy): Eukaryota > Metazoa > Arthropoda > Insecta > Lepidoptera > Noctuidae > Mamestra > Mamestra brassicae. The sequence goes on from LR990987.1 coordinate 5,346,694, forward strand.
TGATAAGGTCAAGGTTCCAGCGGGAATTTCGGGTTGTTAATTATGTGACGCCACCTGCAACCTAGTTGTGTAACGTGTTTCGGCAAAGGTACTGCGATTTCTTTGCGATCCTTTTACTTACGATCCACTTGCCAAACAATCACATTCTCAGTTTCTTCGACACACTAGGTGCATTAGGTACACAAGTTGGTACTTAGTCAGAATCGCAGTGCTTTTGCCGAAAAACGCTACAAAATTGGGACGCTAGCGCGCCATCTTTCAAATAGGTTTCCCATTAGCTTAAATCCCCTGTTTTTTTGGATGAGAAATCAACAAATGTCTTCTCTTGCTTTGAGCGGAGCGGAAGAGTGTCAGACTCTTACTGACTAAAACCCACCCGTGTTCTTTCAAAATAGCTTTCAACCCCCTAAGGATAAAACTATTTCCTAGTTCTCACCCACGTTATGTGACTCCTATGCAAAATTTTCTGTGTCTATGATCTAGCTCACGTCACCGGTGTAAGCTGTGCATAGTTTGCATGGCAATCAGTGTTCGAACTTTATAACGAGCATTCCGTACACCAAAGGTCCAGCAATTTACAAACACAGTTTGATATCCTCGTCGCAGCAACAAAAACATTCCAAAACATCAGAATGCGCGGCAAAGGCATGGGTGAGGTGACCTATGAATTTGCCGCGCATTCGGAGTTTTGAATATTGCAAACAATAAATGTTATGCCGAGTGATGCAATTATTGTCACTGGTATGCACAGGAAAGGGGGTAAACATTGTTCATACTGTTCCCGCTATGTTTTCTACAATTCTTCTTCAAATTAATAAAGGTAAAGAGAAGAATTCTGCCATAAAAGTTTGTAAGGTTGGTCGGATTATTTTTTCATTTGTTTGTCATTTTATCACGATGTCGTTTTATTTTGTTATTCTGGAAGAGAAGACTTTTTCGAGAGAGTTTTTGGTCATTCGTTATATTAGTTAAACGTAGTTTGTAATTAAAATTAATATTAATCTAGAAGTAAATGAGATCGACCTTATCTTTCTTCGACTGTACCTACATCGCGTAAAAATTCAATTCAACCCTGTACTGCTTTTTAGCAAAAAAGGATTTGGACGTTGAATATTGAGTTTTATAGGATATCCTGTAGGCGATATTGGGTATTTTATTGCTTTTATAAACTCCCGTTTGAAGCTACAGCTAACGTAAATCCTGTTGAACCGTTTTGATTTTTAGCTGAAATTGGCTTCCGACCGTAGAGCTGAATTGATTACGACCAAACGACCATTATACTTTGAATCTTCTGTCGGGGCTTGAAAGAGCGTAAGTAGTTCATACTGTGGTAGAAAACAAGCCAGTCAGGAGGGGCTGACTGGGCAGATTAAATGGCATTCCCTCAATGTTCAATATGTAGAACGTTATTATGCTTAAGGCTGGCCGCATACGTACGGTTTCTGATTAGGAATTCGTAGCTCCTAGCGTAGACTTTCGATTTTCAGTTCTTCAGACCCGAACAAACGGCTTGTTTTCGAAAGGAACGTCAGGTTCTTTTTCCATTCGGAAAATGTTCAAAAATGTGCGCCTAGTTGAAAATTTTGTATGTAAGAGAAGCATTCAGAAAACTGTAATACAATGTTCGCCGGTGAAAATACTTGAATAAAGGTTGAACATAATCCTACTAATATTATAAACGCGAAAGTTTGTAAGCATGGATGGATGGATGGATGTTTGTTACTCTTTCACATCAGAACGGCTGAACGGATCTTGATGAAATTTGGCACAGAGGTAGATTATAGTCTGGAATGATTCATAGAATACTTTTCATCCCGGGAGTATGATCCCTTGGGACATTAACGCGGGCGGAGCCGCGGGCGCTTGCTAGTATTTTATAATTTACATACTACCTACATATTATGTTACTAAATTAGCGCGCTCTGGGAACGTCAAAATGTGATAGGTTTAGACTGGTGATTAGGTTTCCTGATAAGAATTCAGATTCGGATACCTTTCGGGTCTCCGAATCTGAATTCATGATCAATGATTTGACAGTCGTTATCGCTGAAGGATGTCACTTTATCCTATGTCAGCCCCCAGGGTGCTTAAATTTCGTCACTTACGAAGGTAGGTATTTTTCTGATTTATAATCCAGGTTCATGAAACCCTTCAAATATTATGTTCAACCTTTGTTCGAGTATTTTCAACGGCGAACATTGTAATACAGTTTCGAGGAATTAAGTCATTACTGCAGCTTTGAGTACCTATAGTTTCAGGAAACTGGAAAGTAGTCTTATTCTGAAGTATAAGCTGCATTTCGAAATTTCTCGCTATTACATTAATTGGTGCAGAAAATGGCGCATTGAGCTGTGTACTTGAGCGCATAATTTTCCGAGCATTTGAAATGTTGTAGAATTATAAATTATACAATCCGACAAAGTGGGCTTAATGAAGATATACATTTATAAGAGGAACCTACTTGAGTATTTTCTCCTCTCGGTATTTTATAGAAACTCGCAAGTCCTTATTCTTGGAAACATTAATTAACTAGCTTTTTAGACTAAAATAATATTATAAGACGGTCTTAGAAGCTATACCTAAGTTTGTTAAGACAGCTTAGAGAGACAGTGAGAACAATTTAAAGTGTTCTAAAGAAAGTGAAAAATCACTCCCTCTTGCTCTTCCTTTTCGAAAATAGTTTAGTTTTACGTATCTTGCGTATCACCTTTAGTTACAATCGGTTCATTTGCTAGAATAAGTAGAAAACTTACGAGTTTTGTATGAAATACCGTGATAAGTAAACGTCAAAGAACAATGCAATAAGTCAAGTCCTAGCCTCTTTTTGTCTTTAAACTAACCCGATGTAGCTGAATAGCTATAGATAATTTACATAAAACTACTTTTTTACTCACATCCACCGCCCAGATACTGGCAAGCACGAGTCACGACTCCCTGGGTTAGTAAGCCTTCCTCCTTTATATTGGCAATGACTGACAATAACCTACAAATGACAGCCGGCCATATTACTCCCTGCTTGTCGTGTTGTCGAAGGCACGAAGAGGAAACCAAAATGAATGGTCACCATTGGGTCACCCACCCAATTTATTATTCCAAAACAACATTAATTGTGTAGAAATTTATAAAAACAACTAGAACAAAGCATCACTTTTTAAAACAAAAAAATAACAATACAAACTCTAAAATACAGTTAATTAATACCCAATTATTTAATAATAAAAATAGAATGTCCAGATTTGCCCGTATTAAATAAAACAATCAGATTGAACATAGAACAGAAATGTCGTACTATCCAATAAAAAATAAACAAACAAAAAATAATAATAATCCACATTCATAATAAATTCAAAATCCATTAATTATCATATGTCATCCATTAACTTCATGGATACTATAATAGCCCTTTCTTAATAATATGTCTTTAATTTGTTTTGAAATAGGTTTGAGCTATTTATGCTTTGAAATTCTGAGGGTAACTTGTTGTAGAGAAAGACGCATCTTGTACTATAATGAACTATGTTCAGTTTAGGCTGGATTAAGTTTGGTAAGTCTTTCCTTCCTATCTAGCTTGTTTTTGCTCATCAGTTTCAGAATTGTAGAAATTCTTAACAAATTTGGTTAGCAACACCAGAAATTGAAGCACAGTTAAAATTTGAAGTCTGATGAAGACTCTGCCTCGTAGTACTAGTAATAAAAAAATTAAAAATATCAGACATATTTGGTCCATAATATAGTTAGTAGTACGACTTAAAACTATGTTAGACTAAAAAGTGAAACCAAATAAAAGCTTGTAAATATAACCTACATAGAAACAGGAAAAGACAGCTGTCATACGCATACAATCGGTTTACTAACTCGCCCTGGAAAAGACAATAGATAGTTGTAGATGAAATATTACTGGCACCGTAAGACTAGAACGAAATGAGTACCTGTCACCTCAGTTACTGGATGACCCATTTTTAAAGGTCTGGTTGGACTTTCAGCCTTCCGACTATCCGTCACGACTATCAAAGATCTAAAAATGACAGTCTGGAACCCCCGGCTTTCTGAAGTATATACTCGTAGAGACCGAGGCCTGAATGGTTTGAACAGGTTGAATTTTTAAAGTGTGTGTCGATGGCCACATCCGAAACTATTGACGAATATAGAAAAACACTGAAAGTAGTCTCGATCCCGATTTTTATGAATATTAAAACTGTATCATTAGATTTTTGCAAAATCGGTATTCCTAGCCAGGAATCAAACCCTGTCAGGGTTGCGGAATTCGTTCGAAAGAGTCACCGCGGCCCTGGAACTTTAAAAGCAACACGGATGGGTTTTAGTCAGTAAGAGTCTGACACGCCCTAACGCTCCACCCAGACCGGATGAAGTCATTTGATGATATCCCATCCTTAAAAAAAAAACCGGCCAAGTGCGAGTCGGACTCGCGCACGAAGGTTTCTGTACCATTATCTATAAAAACGGCAAAAAAAACATGTCTGTTGTGTGGGAGCTTCAATTTATTTTGTTCTGTTTTTTATTATTTGTTGTTATAGCGGCAACAAAAAATACATTAATGTGAAAATTTCAACGGTCTAACTATCACGGTTCATGAGATACAGCCTGGTGACAGACGGACAGACAGACGGACAGCGGAGTCTTAGTAATAGGGTCGTTTTACCCTTTGGGTACGGAACCTTAAAAAAAGCCAGGAATCGGTCTTGTCACATAGGGTGCTACCCAAACCCCCAAACAATAGAACCGCCACCAGACGATCGATATTGATAGGATTTTCCGAGCAAGCAAGTAATTGAATTTCCTCTAAAAGGTTGTCTATAGTATAGCTTGTGGGATCTTTGGTGCCAGTTCTGTTTCCGCCCTTTAAAGGCCTTATCAACTCAAGCCGGTCTCTTCTGTCAACATCTCACCGGGTCCACTCAGTTGAAATGAATATGCAGTGAGCTGCCAGTCCACACAAACAAGATTGAATGATAGTTCACAAAATGTTCACTGAATCTTACTGCAGGACACCTGCTAAATGTACAGATAGGTAATCTAGAGATGATACATACAGTTATGATACGTGGACAGTTCATTGTTATAGATGAATCCTTTTGACTAGATGAATCTATTGTATCGGTTTCATTCGAATGGATAACGCATCAGGCTTGCATTAGTTTTAGAGTCTTAACATTTGGAACTTTTATAATGAGCAGAGATCGGAATAGGAAGACTATATATTACCTAATGTTCGTGGAAGTAAGTAACATAGAGTTGATAATACCTCCTCTAAAATTCCGGAATCATAAACATGACGATTGTATCCCGGGATTTAAGAAATTGCAAATTAAGGATTGCGCTTTGAATACATTTGAACAAAATGATTATATTGAAGAATCTTATTACGTTTTTAGAGTTCCGTATCTACTAAAACTGTTAAATTAAATGGCTTTGTTTTTGCACAGCTCTTTCTTCTTTTGATTCTTGAAATCAATCATTTGTAACTATACTCAAAGTCCAGTTCATGTTTTTATTATCTCGGGTTTTAATTGTCATGATTCCATTTATGATTCCGGGATTTTACAGAAGGTATTATCAACTCTATGTTACTTACTTCCATGAACTTTAGGTAAATATAGTCTACCTAATCCGATCTCTCATAATGAGTAATGACGCTTAAAGGGCTGCCAAAGAGTAAAGTAGCAAAATACTTCTGGAGATTTTCATTTATAAATTGAACATGAACTCAATCACGATTTAGTCAAGAGTTAAAAAATAGCGTGAATAAGATGACGTGCACAATTCGAACACAAATTTCTGCCAGCTGCTTCGCCCATGTGCTTCAAATTATATGTTGTAGTAGTAAGTCGTAAATTATCCCAAAGAAACATACTCCCGGGATGAAAAGTATCCTAAGTCCTCTAAGATTCAATCTATCTCTTTACCACAGCTGGTGTAGCAGTGCGTGCATGAAAATGAAAACGTGACGAACGAACAGACAAACGAGAACTACTTTCGCACTTACAATATTAATTCTGATTACATTTGTGTGTCCGCTACGGTATTGAAATATTGATGGCTTATACCTCAAGACCACAACGTAACCTTAGCGATAATATTGTCGTCAGTAATGAGTCCCGGTCCTTGCGAACTATTGTCGGGTTGAAAGAGATAGCGGGCTCGCATAAATAGGAGCATCCTGTTGTAATTTGTTGCGAAGCGGGCTAACTGACTAACATGTGTATATTGTGTATAAGTACAATGGTGTGTCGCTTGTGTTACGTACGGTCACGTGTAACAAGTTGAAGTGACACACACATATACATCTTAATACTATTATAAATGCGAAAGTTTCGATGGACGGATGACGGTTTGTTATTCAATTATACCAGGACGGCTGAACGAATATGAATGAAACTTGTCATACAGATATATTATAGTATTTTTAACCAGAGAGTATGGACTTTGGGATAATTTTCGACATTCACGCGGGCGAAGCTGTGCTAGCTTCAGCCACTGGACTTTTGCAAACATATATACACAGTACACACTCTCGAAAAACCGCCCTGCAGTCGCGTACACTAAAACCCGAACACGGGAAAGACAACTATTGATGTTCAGATTTGCCGATAGATAGCGCTAGTAGTGTTCATATTACTGAAATATAGATTTGTTTTGCTATCGCTTGGTATACATATATTACATATATATGTCACCAGAAAATGGCAAACGCCTTAATATTGTAAAATATCGCGTGAAATTGTAAACAATATTTTCTAAATAATACACGGATATATTGGAAACTATTGAATTTGGATGGGAATTATTGTATAAAAAACAATTTTTTCGCAATATATCGAGAAATTAGAATCTAATCAAGATTTATTACAATCTTACTTACGGAGTTTGCAATTTTGGCCTCGCACAGATAGTTATTTTATTATACTGTTTAGTTATTAATTTTATTTTACTGGTTTGTTTGTCTTGTGCGAGTCCCAAATAAACATTTTTCTTTCTTTCAATTTTCCGGTGACATATACATAAAACTCACGCCGTTTCACATGACTGTAGGCAGAAATGATGGAACCCCACACGCTACGATACCTACATTATATACTTCTCTTGCTTCCTTGACGTTCATAACCACTATTTTATTTCTATTTTTTAGTCTGATATAATTCTCTCATTAATTCCGTAATTGTTTGATAGAGAGAGATACGAATTACGATACCATATAATATTTTGAGTTTACATAGAGTTAGTGTTCAAGGGGATGGAAATATAAACTTGTGAAAATCAATGTGCATTTATGGTTGCCAGGCGTCTCGATAAAGCCGGACAAGTTAGGCTTTTAAGGATGCGTGTCCGGCCAACTTAAACGGGTTTCCGGCTCCTGATAATTTTACTCACTTTGATTTTCACTTAGAAATCCATAATATTGAATCCATAATTTTTATTCTCATTATAAGTTATCAAAAAACTTAGATTGACTTAAAATAATGCCTAATAAATAAATAATAAGCAATGGCTGGCTAAATTGTAATGTCCAATATCACTACTCGTAAAAAGTAAGTATTCAATAAAACTTCATAAGAAATAGAAAGATGGACCCTACTGTAAACCTCTTATAGAGTAGTAATATGGCCGACTTTACTCTTTTTTAAAGAGCGTACCACACTTCTTGTTGTCAAACCTTTTTAAAAAGCGTAATTTTCCGATGGATTCGTCAGAACGACAACATAACGCTGAAGTATCTCGTAAAGTTAACTTAGTTATAAAAGGTATATGAATAAAGAAGTTTATAATACGTACATTAGTACTTTTGAGCATTTTAACTAATGACGTTATAAGCCTATTTTAAGGGATTTTTATAGATAAGGCTTTTAGTAGTACGACTTCGTTGTTGCCGACCTGCCGACCTATAAGCTTTCTTGATTTAGTTAATTAGTCGTGAATTTTCAACACCCACAGAAAATTGTTGAATTTGATGAAGTTACAAAATATACTTAATTTCCAATTACAGGCTCTTGTCAAATTCATTAATCAATTATTAATTTCATGTCAATATATCAGACCCCGACGGATACGGATTGTCAGAAGCCAGTAAATCTGACTGCAGTCTTGCCAAGAAGAACCGTGTTACCCAGTCCAGTTAAATGGGTTGTGGAGGTCTAGTAGGCAGCCGCTCCACTTAAAATACTGGTATTCAGCTGAATCCGGTTTGACTGAAAGCTGACTCCAATATATTTGGGAAAAGGCTAGGCAGATGATGATATCATACCCCGACATCCTCAGTGGACAAACCTGTTGATTCGTAGGTATACTTGAATTCATAATTCTAGATAATTTCAATAGATCACCACCAACCCAAGTTTCGACTTGACTAGTGACCATTTGTATTATAACGGTCCTAACGAAGTATGGATTGCAATGGAATTTGAATTTTGTCATGTATGACTAAAGGTTTACGCACACCGGGACGGAATAGCAGAAGATGTTTCCTCCGGTCAGCCAGCCCACACTAACTGCTTAAATACTGTAGCATTCCGGCGACCTACCAAGACACCCCTCGATGTGCCAAATGGGCGGCGCAAATGTGGTGTGGATGTACTCCCGCTTGCGATGCCACGGAATCAATTTTATGCGTTGGCATTTATGTCGTATTACTCGTATTCCTCTACGAGATAAGTTTAAATGTCTTTTGGTAAAAATTGAAATCCTCTGCCATTCTGTCCCGATGTGTGTAGGCCCTTAGAGTTTGGCGTTCCAAAATTAAATAATAGTCTCTAATTCTCAATTCAAATAAGCCAGTGATTTAAAACATCTAAGCCACAATAAATAAGTTAATATGTTATATTTAAAGTTTTTTTGTCTTTTTATGTTAACATAACTTTTACACACGATGTCTACATATCTTTTATTCGACTCTCCTTTCGCAGGTATGCTGGAAGAGATTTCTTTAGAAATAAGCATCACCTTTGTACCTATTTTTCTGTTCCCTTCTTCTTATTTATTTGTTAAATGTGTGTACATAAACTGTTAAATAAATAAATTGCGCTGTTCTGATTTCATGGGGTGTAAGATAGATTGCAGTAGTGTACACCCATTTTTTTTCTTTTTCAAAGACCTGTGCTCACTGCGTGGTGCGTGAAAAGCTTCAAAATTTTCGGTTATTTATCAGATTTTGGCTCATAACTTATTGACGGTAAATTCTACGTTAAATATGATCTGATCTCCATTGTTTTACAGTTGACAAAATTTGAAGGCAACCATTGCTCTAGGTTTAACAGGTATTGAGGTAATTATAAAATGGAGCCTTGCGAATTGCAGGAATTCGAAAAGTATGGGAAGGATAGCTCAGTGAAAAAAGGGTTCTTATCATGTAAAATTCTCCTGCAAAGGGTTCCGAACGAATTTCAATTTTGTTACAGGTTATTTTAACACTAGACTTCTTACAAGTTTTCTCTCTTTAGGTACTTACTTACAGAACTAATTATCTTCCTTTTTTTCTAAATTGTAGGCGTTTATATTATAATTATATTTTTATAATTTTGGGGTTTTAAGAGCGGGAACGGTAATTTTTCGTCTAAGTTCTTGAAATAAGACGAAAAATCACCATTCGCGCCCTTATTTCCAAAACTAATTCGCCAAAAGTGGACACACTCTTAAATATTTATATTTTATAATATCCTTAGAAAGATAATAACGATAATAATAAACTCATGTATTTCGTAACCAGTCCCCATATGCATACATGTGAAATTAAAAATATTACGATAAGTACATTAAAAATTAGTAAAAACTTACAATTAGATAAACATTACAAAAGTCATAAAAACATTATAATAATGTTTCATCTTAGTCTAAATTTAAGTTTGGATCCGGAGTGATCAACATGCATCCTGGCCTAGTACCGCATTATTGGGCAATCCAGATCCATCCCCCATGCAAACAGCTGATGATAGCTGTTGGAGCTGCCTCGTGTGCAGCGCATCAGGGACACAACTCTCTTGCGAATAAAAGCAGAGTGTCGTACGATTTTCTCGTATGCTTGACCCATAAGTTGCACGTGTAAAACGATTGGCAAAATGCCCTAAATAACGTAGCTTTTACTTCCGTAGTACAGCGCGCGAACCTACGAGCCAGCATATTAGCTCTAACAGACAAAGCCCTGCTCTCCCTATCTATAGCAATATCATCTGCAAGCGTCTCGGTGACCCAGTGGCCCAGATACTTGAACTGCGAGACTCTTTTAAGGACACTGCCATTCAGCATAACCTGTGGAACAGTGTCATAAGTTTTAGATCCCGCCTTAAACACCATGAGCTCGCTTTTAATGGCGTTTTTTCTGAGCCCGTGGGTCCCCACATAGCGCTCGCAGATCGAAATAAGTTTTCGTAGGGCGCTGATCGATGGACTTAGCAGCACCATGTCATCCGCGTCACTGATGTTGTTGACAAGAACACCATCAATAAAGCTTAGATGGTCAATAGACTAGTTGAGGAGAGTCGGCGAGGTTACTCCTCCCTATCTTACACCACATTCCAATCTGTACTCAACCGATAGTGACTCTGACCACCGTACAGCATTGCTCTGGTTGCTATACCCACCATTCTTTGTCTGCTCCTGTCCACTGTTGCTCAGAACTTCAAAAGCTCATTGCCAAATAAGGCTCCTGGGTTAGTGTTGAAATCCCCTAGTATATGTATACATTGTGTCAGTACCACTAATCTCTATAATAGCACAAATCTCGCCGATGCAACCCACAAAAAATTCTAAATTGTTAAGACTCTACGTTAGCATATACACCGACTTCACCAGTAACTTACGATCATCAAACACTACCTTAACGGCCACTATGCGCTCACTCTCACAGTCTACGACCGAAACCGATTGAAACACACTTTTACGCCATAGAAGAGCCACTCCGCCATATGGCTTCCCCTTCAGCGTACCCGACGAAGTGTCCACTGAAGATTTCCCGGTGTCCGCAAAATTTTGATCTATTTCTCTTCGGTATGGATTGTCGTCCGGTGGTAGCCATGTCTCTTGTAAAGCTAAAAAGTCTGCCGTGTGTGACACAATGTCCTGCCGTTTTCAATAGAGTAAAATTCACGAACCTAGTTCTGTTTATTCTCTTGCCTGTATTGTGATCATGTATCCTTATTTTTAAATTCAATAAATTGTCTAAATGTTATGCCTTCGCTTTTATCTTATGCAGAGTGACATGAACTCGGGTTTGTTTTAATATGTAGTCAACAATGTTCGTCTCTGATGTGATTGATGAACAAAGGTACTTGTTTATCAGCACCTATGAAGTTTTCACTGCCTGGTAATGCGTCTGTGTTTCCGAACGCATACATCCCTAATCTCTTCAAAATTAAAGTGAACAGGCGCAGCTCCATCGTCGACTTTGTCTCTGTCATCTATGACCTAGACTAGAGTCAAAAGCAAACCCATACTAAATAAAAAAAAAGATAATACAACTATGGGAAGATACCCCAATGCTCAGTAATCGTAATTGTAATAAATCTTTATTAGATTATAATTTCTCGAAATCCCATTCAAATTTAATAGTTTCCAATTTCACACGATATTTTAATATCTTACGACATTTGCAATTTTCCGGTGACATATACACTGTTGGAAAGAGCTTTTCAAGAAGAACATTTAATTTTGCTAATTATTAGGTACCTGAACGGGTAACCAACTAATTTTGAGCACTGTAGTAAAAATCTTTGTCATCCTTTAGCTATATGACACTCACCGTTGGAAAATATTTTTAGTAATAACATAACTTTTGCTAATTGTTTGTCCAATTGAAGTTAATGACCTAAATATTTAAAAAATTGGACACCGAAGTTAAGGTTTCTGTTATGCGCCCAATAGCCTTCAGCTACACTAATAGAAAGAGCTTTTCAAGGAGTATTTTCCTATTACAACGAATTTTGCTGATTGTTACTTCGTTTAGAGTTAAGGACCTAAATATGAACCTAAAATATGAAATATTATGCTATTTTTCTACTAAGTGTTGTAAATGTCGCAGCCAACTGGCTTAATCAGCCGTTTAATTGGCTAGGCTAGGCAGAATGAGGCTGAATGTCACTCACACATTCGGCGGAATGTGTGAGTGACATTCAGCCTCAGTGTGGCCTAGATTCTCCGAGAAGTTGGAGAATATAGGCCAAACTGAAAGAACCTTAACAATTAAACTTAAACACAAAGCAACTCGATTCCTAGATTCCATTTTGAGCTCATATCATTAGAACGTTTCAGTCTTAAACTATGTGTTTGTCATTAGTGGCACACATCCGCCAACAGAGCCGTATTGACTTAGTAAGACGTACTTAACACTAGATCGAACTCAGTAAAACTAGGTTAGGGAGAGAGATCTAGGAATTCATTACCACCCGCACCACAGTGTAAAAAGTACAGAAGTATCACCAATAATACGAAGAATAAAAAATGAATGCGAATGTCGCTTGGGATTAGAAATATCTCTTAATCCCTTAGGAACTGTAATACACATTTTACAATCATCATCTTCCTGCCCTTTTCTAGAAACGAGGGAGCGTGTGGTTCAAAGAAAAATGAACTGGCAACGCAGCAGCCATGTCTTGTGTGTTGCGCAGCAGCAACGTGTTACACGAACTGTTTCTAGCTACTTTTGACCCCTTCACAACTTGAAACCTATTTAACCTACATACATTAAATTTGGCACATTATTAAAGACCCTTAGCTTGTCTAGAATCCAATAAAAAAAAAACAACGGGTTGCACGTTGTGCATTTTGATATTTTGGAATGGTTAGGCAATAATTTCGCACGAATTGCTTTAATTATCAGTATAAAAGTACTATCATTTATGTGGTAAAATACAATATTTATTTATTGCGCTATCGTACACAAACATGGCCATTTTTATTACATTAAAAATTTAACACTTCAGAACTTTCCCTCCGTCTTACGAATATTCGATCAGGTCACGTGTCCTGACGCGAGTTTAACATTTTTTACCCATCCCAAAACGTGCACAACGCCGCTAAAGAAGTTTTTACTTAAAAAACTATAATTTGAATATAACATAAAGATGAAAAGTTAAGCCAAATGTAAGATAATATGTATGTGAAAACTAGTGAAGTCGAATCTGCCTGCTTTATGGCGCCGGAGCATATCAAGTATAGTGGTATCGTCCGCATACCTCAGGTTAGTAAGTCTTTCCGACAGAATACAGTCTTGACGCACGCAACGTTCCATCCGTTTGGTTTCCAGTTTCACAAAGTTAGTGGGTGCCATCAAGGTCCAGATTCTGGATAAAAAAAGTTAGATGTGTGGAACATGAGCGACAAGGTTCTGTAGTTTTCGCACTTCTTAGTAGAACTTTTCTTGTGCAGAGGAATAGAATATAGCGGATAGTGTCCAATCCACTGGCCACTGGCCTGTGGCCGCAAACGTTATGATATTCGAAATGAAAAAACGTGCGCCGCTGTCGACCTCGACGTCGACGTCCTTTCTCAGGCGTCTAGTGAGTGTCAATCCTCGTCCACCTCTTCGGGGGCATTCGTGCAACGTGGCCTGCCCACTCCATGTGTTAAGCTTTCTTTACAACGTGTAACACAATAAACGCAATACCTGTAAGTTAGAGCTCGCTTCATTCACAATGTACTTTATAACCTAAATATCTAAGAGAAACACAGTCTAAGCTTGGCTTGTGTGTGCACAAAGCCGCGGGGTATAAGTCTCTTGCAAGGTTCTCTCGATTCGCTTCGCCCTACATTTCTACATGTTATCTTTTCTCTAAATAGGAGACATAATTGTAAGGGGAGCAAAATCCGCGCTTTTATGAGAAAGACATGAAAACTTTCAAATCCTAAATACGATTTAAACTACTCTCGGAGTCTTATAAATACATATCTACTGAAAGCAGATCAAGGTCAAAAATGCTTAGATCTATAGAGCTGTTTTTTTGCATATTTTTTGTTGTAGTATAACAAATAAAAAAAGAAAGAATATGTTCTAAATTGTTATAATCCATTTCCAGCTACTTGTTGATGTTCAACACTAAAATCGTATTTATAAGTGAACTAGCCGCACCCGCCCGTTTCGTTTGGACTTCCGGTATTCACTGTACAAACTTTCACCCCACATTCAATCCATTTACATGGGAAGTTTCCTAAAATCCTTTCTTAGTTGAGGTTTCGTACTTATAAATAATCTACTCCCGTGCCAAATTTCATTTTCATAGGTCAAGTAGTTTTCGAGATTTCGTTATTAATCAGTGAATTACCGATCTTTCGCTTTTAGAAAATGGCAAATATTATATGCTCCATTTTTGTCTCAAATTACTAACGTTATTAAGTAGGAGGTATAATTATAGCGATTTTTTGTAAATATACACTGCGATTCCCGAGGCAACGATGCAGCGGATAAACTCGCCAGAAGGGGTTCGAGTATGGCAACGATGGGACCTGAACCCATCGCGCCACTCCCTTTCGGTTACCTACGCAATCAGGTAAGGAAACGCACCAGAGACAAACATCACAAGCTATGGGTTGACCATGGTGAGTGTAGGCAGGCCAAAGAGGCACTTCCCTCTATTGATGGCCGATTCACGAAACAAGCGCTAAGACTGACTAAACAACAGTTGCGTACAGTCACAGCCGTCACAACTTGCCACGGGTCTTTTAATTAACACCTCTTTGTCATAGGAGTTACAGACAGATCACCCTGCAGAGCCTGCATAGAGGAGGATTAGACAGCAGTATACCTGCTTCTAGTGCTTCTATGCTACCCGGTAGTCGTTGATTACAGGGCGTTGCTGGCCTTCCATGGGGAGCTGGGGTGGATCGAAAGACATTTGTCCCACCTGCACGCAAAATACGCGCTTAGTCGTGGAGTTACGGAAACCAGCCCGATTAACATATGTAAATATAATATATCTAATACCTTTCCTAATTAACTCATTTGTCTATGTTTCTTGATCTAAAATAGACAGTCAGTATTTCATTCAATATATTCAACAACCCACTAACCCACCCCGTAATATTAGCTATCTGCTTGAACTGTGCAATATCGGAAAGCCTAGAAAAATTGTAAGGATGATTGGAAAGTTCGAAGTTTTTTAAACTTTGTACTTTTCAATCATCTTCGAAGGAAGTTATTCGCAGATGGAAATAAAATCCATCCAGTTCTGCTGGGCAGCCATAAAACTAAAACCAATCGTCAAGAATCAAATTACACCAGAGGAACAAAGCATAAAGTTCATTCGTCCGCACTGAAATAGCAGCCAGGCTATGTTTAAGAGACAGCGATATCACAATGCAATTTGCTCTAAATACGACAAAAGCAAATTTCAATGGACTGAAAGTTAGAAATTATTGCAACTATTAAATAATGATGTTCAAACCCGTATTGATAATGTATCACGTAGCCCAGCCTACTTAAGCTGCGTATGCCGCTGTATTGGCTTTTGAGTCTGCACCGAAGCGCCCCTATTTAGGTAGCGACTACACCTGAATCATATACGGTTTGATCGAACGCTTTGCACGAATCCGTAATCGTTTGGTGTTCAATAATTTTATAATAGGAATAGAGCAGCAGTTAAAATATTAATTTGATTTAGAACTGAAAACATCATGCTTTTGCATTCAATCAAACACTTTATTCGAGAAATTACTATCTCTAATCTTTGGTTGGACATTTGATTTTAACTTGGGGTCGGCGCAACACGTTTTCTACTTTCATTCCATCCTGTCATCTATCGCTACTGACTCCCTTTTCTTTCATGTCAGTCATGTCATCACAGTCATCTAGCCTTTTCCCAACTATATTGGGGTCGGCTTCCAGTCAAACCGGAATCAGCTGAATACCAGTATTTTACGTGGAACGGCTGCCTATCAGACCTCCACAACCCATTAACTGGGTCAAATGGTACTCCTTGGCTAGACTGGTGTCAGATTATCTGACTTCTGACTATCCGTAACGACTGCCAAAGATCTACAAATGACAGCCGGGACCAACGGCTTAATGTGCTTTCCGAGGCACGGAGGAATCTCGGTATGTTAAGATAGTCACCCATCCACAGACCAACCTCGGCAAGCGTTGCTTAACCTTGAAGATCGACCCGTACGGCTGTTATCATTTAGCCACGAGCTCCTCATGTTATCACCGTAGCCATCATAAGTTAGCCAATCAGATTGAACATTCTCAGAAATTTGTAATCCTAACACTGAAGTAAAGTGTTGCTAGTAAAGGGTATTAAACAACTTTAATATGTTGTAATACCCTTTACTAATAGTTCTAGCTTCAGCACATCCCGTTAACAATGCACGGTTGCCCGAACGAAGAGAATATAGTAACCTGTTACCGACTCTCTTTGGTAACTACAGCTTTTAACAGAACTTTTACTAGGGACTAATGAACGAAAAAAGATACACATTAAAAAAAAAAAATTTCAGGTAAATTACACCCATTGCATAATAACATTAAAAATAAAAATAATTCGGACAACAGAAATAATAAAAAAAATAGTAATTTTTTTGTAAACCTTGCTGAATATTTTCGTGAAGAAATAATGTTGAAAGCTCCCTTAGCTTTCCACATTATTTTGTGAGGGCGTGGAAAAGGTGAAAAAGACTTAGGTAATGTTAGGGATCGAATCAATTTATTCCTCATTGCATTTACTGTTTACTTACAACGTGATTAAACTTCATTATGCAAGAATACTTCAGTAAAAAACCCTTTGACTTGAAAAGTAGGTAATCAAGGTGTTAACTTAGGTAAATTGAACAGTCATTCCAAACTAATTGGATGGATTGACAGCTCACTTCATGTTCAATTTACCTAAGTTTACACGTTGAGATTCTCACAGATACGCACCACTGTTCTTCCTACAACAAACAATAAACTTGAAAAGAAAACTGTGTGATCTCTTGTGCTTCATGGGTTAGTTTGGCTTTTAATAAAAACAAGTGTGACAACGTTGTTTTCAACGATAACTTTTTTTTTGGTATTCCTCTACTCTCTACCCGTATTACCAGCCACATTTATACTCAAAACACACACACACACACACAATCACATCAGCAGTCCAATTTTAGTGTACTTATCTCCCGGAACTGTATAGGAAAATAGATAGGTACTTTATTGCACAACACGCGACTCGCGAGGTAGTTGCATTTAAGCCGCTGCAAACACCTTGTACTTCTCAGAAGCTTTATAAGTTAAAGCACACAAAGAATCAAATAGTTAATTTTTTAAATCTTGCAACTTTTATTTGTGCCATGTAGGGTTCTTAAGTCTTAAGTTAAAATTAAGATAGTTGCAATCGATTTGTAGTTGCTTTACAAGGTGCAATACTTGGCCCCCTCTCTGAACATTTTCATCAGCCGCAGTTGCGTGCCAAACACTCCGCAGTCCGTTTTTCCACACGCAACAGACATATCTGTTGTTTTGTTATGCTCAAAGCAGTGTTAATTCAATAAACGATTTTGCCATCGAATATCAACAGACAAAATATTTTTTTTTTGAACACATTTGTTAAAAAACGCATTTACGAAGCCTGTATGGAGTGTTCGAAAGTTAAAAATTACCCACCACACAGTGGACGTGCGGTAAAATAAGTACTCTCATCTAAGTACGGTCTACTTTACCGCACTCCTCGTTGTATGATAAATTAAAAAAAAAATCGTAAAAGATACGCACCGCACTCCTAGTTGTATAGCGCAACGAGGAGTGCGGTGCGTATCCTTTACGGTTTTTTTTTTAATTTTCATAAAAAAATATGAGAATTCCACCAAGGAGTTTCAACTTACTAGAATAAATAAGCTGAATGATCGAACCTCGTTGGAAGCGCTTTTGCTCAATACGTTTCTTTCACTTTAATACTAATAAAGAATATAATAAAGTAAAGATATTTACGCATCGGTTCTCCAAGGGGTCACCGGTTCGTAAGCCAGCAGAAGGCCCGAAATAAGCTTGTACTTAACACAAAAAACCAATTGGATAAAATATTGTAGACCAAACCAAAAACAAACCGATACCTACTCCTAAGAAAGAACAAAACGAGGAATACATACCGTGGGTATTATGCACACATCCTCGGGAAGGATCGACTCACTGACTTGTTAAATTTCACCCATTAATTTTGAATTATCGCGCAAAAAATCGACTGCACCTCCATGTGTTCCACTGAGAATTGACCAGCTTTTTTATTTTTAGTTTGACAACAGAAAACTTCCAAATTTCAAATAACTTTTAAGAGGAAAAACGTTCTGGACAGCAAAGTTAAAAAAAAAATTTACTTTTCTCCAAAGTTATAAAGCAGTGATCACAATGCTGCAATATGTTTGCTCTGCTACAATATTAATAGTTATTACATTTAGACGTGTTTAGTATTCCAATGACTCCTGTAAATTAAAGTTGTGTTGTTGACAACTGGTTGCAAGTAAAACCACTTTATTATGCTCTAAATAGAGATAATTAGTTTGAAATGTTTCCAACTAGATACATTACAAACTAATTGCCTCTGTTATCCGAACGCTACAGAGCTCAGACATGCCTTGGCGGCCGATGCTAGAGATGGCGTTGTCAATACTTTCTTTTCATACAAAGCTGGCGTGTCAGTAAGTGTCACTCATAAAAACTGACGGCGGTGACAATTCTGGCTACTGGTATGCCGAAAAATTGCAAGACTATCCAGCGGTTATTTCTACCTATAGTGCGGGCGAGCGAGTGGTGCGAGTAATCTTTCGTCGCACAAGAGCACTCACTTATAGTCGAGCGACAAAACTATCGGAACTACACACTCGCTTTCCGCTGCTCGCCAACTCGTATCTAGTTTCTATAGTCGCTTCTCGCTGATCGTCGGCGGTGAGACAAGTGCCAAAAGTTGAAAATTGCGACATTTGTTTTTTTGCGTATGCTTACGTTATGAAATAAACTTACATATATTTAATATGTCACCTTTTAAGTAGTTTTGTCTGTACATTGATAGACAGGTATAGATTTTATAAGGATTGTGGTTTTCGTTTCTGCCGGCGGCATGGTGATTTTTTTTTTAATTTTTTGACCACTATCTCATCTGTCTGGTAAGAGATTCCGTGTTCTGTGGTCTTTGCGTTCTCGTATGTATGATTAGCGTTTGCTACAGCCAGCGTAACATTATTTCGTGGTTTGATTGTGTTACTCGTTGAGTGGACTGTTCATTGTTCAGTGAAATTCAGCCGAAACGGGTGCTATTGAAAGCCAATCTCGCTGCATTAGCGGACGAATTGCTCGACATTTTCACTTCTCGCTGTTTGTAGTTGCACTCAAACTCTAGTTTGATGAAATATCTCCACAGAGTGTGTTAAATTAACATACTCGTTTAGTACGGTAGTATTTAATTTCATTTACTTAGCCCGGTGTCTGAGGATTTTATCGGTCGTTTATCCATCCGTTAACGCTATTTGTCATAACGCCATTGGTTGGTTAGTGGTTAACGGACAGATAATCGACCGGCGAAAACCTCAGAAACCGGACATTAGTGTGCTTCCTCAATAAACCTATGCCACCACATATACAAAACTTGTTGCTTTTCTTATTTGCTCGTAAACGTTGCCTCAAACTTCAAACTGAGTGGTTGTTTGTAAATCCACGTCAATGGAAAAGGATGGAACATGAAAGATGTAGGAAATATAATGACATATTTCCATCACCTTATGGGAAAATATTCCAAAAATAATTATAGTTAAAGCTGTTTCTGTGTTGTATGTAGAACTGGATTAATATCTTTCCGATCTGATTAATTGTTGCACTAAAATTTCCTCTCTTATTTTAGCCCTGTTGTCTGCCCTCAAAATTAACTGTCGAAAATAATATTAATTAATTAAACGTAAACGCAACGCAACCCAGAAAAATCATTATTTATGTTAGGTTTTTTTTTAATTGCAATCCTCTCGATTTGTTTAATTTTTCTGCGAAACACTATTACTAATGAACTTTCTATTAGAGAATAGAAATGGGGAATAGTTGTTATAGCGAATAGTCGAATACCGATTAATCGCCATCCCCTATGGCGAATAGTCAGATTCTCGCCATTTATACTCGACATAATAAAAAACGAAATATAAAAATAGTTTATTCATTCTCAAATAATAATGTTACACTTGAACAGAAGTTGGTAAGCACCACAATCTACCCCTTTTGGTCTTGAATTGAGTTTTGCTAGAAAAAACACTGTTGGAGGGAACAAGAGTCTTTGCTGATCCACGCAAGATCCCTTGATCCACTTCGACGGACTAATTAGGTGGAGTCATTCACTATTCTTCTCGCATGGCAAGTGCTGCTGTAACTGTGGCTGTGGATCGCTATTTGAGATCGCGTTTTGTGAATTCCAATTTATGACTTCATCAAATCAATCTGGTTGAGCTAAGGAAACCACTGTTCTAGTAAGACGAAACCGCAATCTATGCATCATGATATGAGTGGAAGTTTGAGACGAACGTTTCCTAGACAATTTAATCGCAAGCGTTTTATTGACATCTAAATTCGAAAATCGATCGCGATCAAAGCTCTCTCCATAATCAAATCGTAATTCATTAAAATAAATCTTCTTGATAAAACCTTGCTATTTTATAGCAGACTAACGCAATTTTCATCAAGACACGAAGTTGAATAAGATCTAATCATGCCAGCGGCACAAGGGCATTCATCCTGGTTTCCAATAAAGCTAAAGTTCAAACTAGTAGCCAGTAAGCTATGCACTCATAATAATCTGTTACAGAAAGCCTTTGGGTATTGAAATGCCTACGAGGACGTCGTAAACATTTTGTGCATTGAAATTGAAACTATGTATCGGGGTGATGAAATTGGTGGGCGCCTTTGTCCTCGGGTATTTTCCGGCTTTGCTCGAATAGTGGGCGGCGGTGGTTTTAGAAGCCTTTCCCGCTGGTAGGCTAGGTCGCACGAGCAGGCGGGTAGGCACGAACTACGCGCATGCGCCGTGTGCAGTCGACGTATACGGCAAGGTACGGCGCGCCACTTCGAATCATCCCTTCAGTCCTGCAGTTCATTTCGTGACTCCGCCGCGAATAGACTTCATCGTAAGAGGTCTAGGGAGCCCTCGCCCCCCCCCCCACCACTTGTTCTTGCCACCCTGCATATGTAGGTAAGCCCTTGACAATATTTTTTAAAGTTTTCTGTTTTAAAAAATATTTATTACTTTACTTTTACCGGGATTTTTAAAATTTTTTTCATGTTTCCTATTCTTTTTTTGATACTAATTTATTTATTTAAAAAAGAAAACAAATTATTTTATTCAATGGACGTCACGGAACAACTTAGTTTTGGCGGCCAAGTTTTTAACTTTGTTAACTTTTGTTGAAAACGGTCACCTTTTCACAACTTTCGAAATATATGGTAAAATGAAAGTGAATTAAAGTCATAAAATATTAAATAATTCATTTTCAAAAAAGTACAATGCGCTTTCCTTGTTTTTTTTTTAAGATTTTATTTATTAAATTATATGTCATGGTGTTCATAAGGCGGATTAAATGCTATATAGTCAGTATCTACCAGACGACATTTCAGTTAAAACTAAATAAATGTCTTGTTTTTTTTTGGTAAACCATTTCTAAAAATGAAATCTAGCTAGATCGATTTATCGCCCCCAAAACCCCCTGCAAACTAAATTTCATGAAAATCGTTGTAGCCGTTTCCGAGATTCAGATTATATATCTATCTTATAAAAATGAATCGCTATTTCCCTTGGTCACGGCATCACGCGTGAACGGCTGGACCAATTTCGCAATTTTTTTTTTTGCTGTGTGCGTTATTGTCAGGAAAAGGTTCTTATAAAAGAAATTAAAAAGAAAAAACATCCGGACAAAGCCGGGGCGGGCCACTAGTGTATATTATATACAAGAAAGATTAGATTAGATAGATAAGGAATGTCAAAACGTACATAAGGGAAAAAAACGTTAAATCTAAACTTACTGAAATTTTAAATTCAATTTTAATATTAACGAAAAAGAAAAAAAAAGAGCAGAATTGAATGTTACCTAACAAAGTTTTAAAAGTTAAACTAAAATTGGGAATATCCGAGCAGTTTTGATCACACACATAGCTTCATGGACTTTGTCACGCATAGTTACTTACACAGTGCGGTTTAATTGAGCCGGACTGGACAATAGACTATGCCTGTGGAATATGGAACTGGTGACATTCGACACATACTGACTCGAATTTGAATGGTGGCTTTTAGGCACTCCACTCACGGTATGATTAATTTCGTGGTTTGTTGTGCCCTTCGGTACGCCGCCGCATCCGCGAACTGCATACGGAAGTGCTTTTCCAGTTTATAATTAAGGCGCCCGCAGATGCGACGCGACAATTCAACAAAGATTTTTCATAGAAATTGTTCTACGGAAAATATATGTATCCTTTGATATATATTTTTTTAAAACACAGTGTTGCATTGTCGCAACTCGCCTATCTGCAGGAGCCTCAAATCGTAGTGCACAAGACCATTTGATGTAACAGATTTTAGGTGTCTACATGTCTTAGTTTTTTCCTGAAGACGGAATATAGCTTTTCCCCAACTGTATTGGGGTCGGCTTCCAGTCAGACAGTCGAAGGGAGAATTACATTATAAATACAATTTGCACTACTGGCACAATTGATTTCATTTCATTTTGCACAACTCATTTTCGAGTTAAATTTGGCAAGATGGATCTCTCTGTTGAACTAAAATGGCATTTTTACTGTTTTTCGTTTCGAGGGGGTAACACTTTTTACGGGTTATTGTATCTGATATACAAGTAAAGCTAGTTTTTTTATGTGTGGTTCGTTATTTATCTCAACGTCGAATAATAGAGAATAGATATACAGAAACATACAGCCGGTCGATTCTGTAAACATGTCAAAGCAAAGGATCAGGTGAAGTGATCACGAAGTGAGCTGTCATTCCATCTTGATTATATGGATTGACAGCTCACCTTGTGATCACTTCACCCAAGCCTTCACTTCGACATGTTACAGAATCGACTGGCAGGTTCGAATTATTTTCGAAGAAATTGTCTTCAGTTGTCTCCCGCAAAAGTCTGTCACTTGAGAACCGCTGCAAGTGACAGACTCTTTATAGTCTAGTCAGCAAGTTGAAAGCGTGTTAATTCTTGATAGAGCTCCTAAAAATATGAGCGGACAGCTCATTCGATTTGGAATGATGTCTAGAGAAATGTATCTCGAGGACATTATTAACAAATTAAGTTGAAAATAGATTGCTTTCCGTTAATAACTCAAAAATAGGAATTTTGAAAAAAAAAGTCCCGGAGTTCTATTGTCGCTATTTATAAGTTTAATTAAACACTGAAAATAGGACTCGGCGCGGACGACCGCGCCGAGCCCCATTTTCAGTGAGTTCCTATTCTCGACGAACGCCTCAAAAATAGATTCTTTTTGAGTATTCAATACTAAGGAAAAAAATAAAAACAAATATTGAGTATTCTAAATAATTCAATGAATAAATTACCGTCAGAAACAAGTTTTATAGTTAATTTTTCAACAAGTAGGGCTATTGTTAAAATAATTATCATTTTTTTTCGGGCGTCCGTTTTCATTGAAGACGTAAAGATGTTTAAATAATTGCTATATACATTTTTCGCTTCTTGGAGCCCTTCTTATGTTATATATACGCATAACTTTAATATAAACTTTAACAACGTGATCCTATTACATATATATAAAGTTGTTAAAGTTTTTAAAAGTCAATTGTTTTACTTGTTATAACTATTTTTAAGGTAACAGGTATAAATGAAATTCCTAAAATTGTTGTAATTTTTTTTTGTAACCATAATTATGTAATATTATGATTATTTGTCATCTATTTGAGTTATTAACGAAAAACTAAATGCCATCTTTATTCATCTTAATTTATTACTTAATAATAATTGCATTTTTTATGAGCTAATACATCCTCGAGATAAATTTTTCTAGACATCATTCCGAATCGAGTGAGCTTTGATCAAGAATTAACACGTTTTTGAACTTCTTGACTATACGATTAGGCAAACTAAGAAAGCGATCTTTGCGAAAATGAGATGAAATGAAACTCTTTAGCTCAACCACGGCCATGTTGTAATAATGGTCATTATCGGTAATGTCAATTCTTTATACAAGAGATACATTTGCATTTTTGTACGATGTTAAATTCGAACCGGAGGCCTGTCGATTTATTATTTGAATTTTAGTTTACGGGTGTAGCCAAACTTGTTAGTGGCGTTCTCACGTTGAATCTCTCTCACAATTAAAATTATTGTTAGTTAACGCTAAACTTAAATTCTCGCGGATAGTTTAGTAGAGTCAGGAAAATCCATTACTGGAAGACTGAATTTTACAAATAATAATTTAAATGAACAGCCAGTAGCCTGTTTTGGCATAATCCCGTCGCGTTTGGTGTGGTGTCTGCGTCGCGCTAGGCTGGGTTAGGATAGTATATTTAGACTTAGTGTTAGTCAAAAATTGTATTTGAAATGTAGCCAGTTTTCCAGCTTTTGTCCATTACATTTATCTTTTTTTACGTTAAGCTGAAATAAGTAAGCTTTGCTTTTTAACAAACAATAGTTATGTTTGTTTTTATAATCCCAGCAACTTGATCTGTCTCATAAACAGAGGTATAAAGAAGAAACATTTTTATACTATCGCTGGGAGGCTTCGAGGCAGTTTTTTTTGTCTTCATTTTATTGAATAAGTACTAGCTTTTGGTCCGCGACTTCGTACGCGCATATCCCGTTCCCGGAGGAATTTCGGGGAATCCTCTCTTAGTGGTCCCTTACACTCCGCAAGAAACCAAATTTCAGCTTTCTACAGCCAGTAGTTTCGGCTGTGCGTTGGTTGGCTGTCAGTCACTAAGTCAGTAACGGAAGAATTTTATATACAGGGCCTCCAAAGACTTTGCCACATGGAGGAAAAGTGCCTTAAATACTGTAGATAGAAAAAAATATTGAATGAAGACTTCTTTTTTATTTTAAAAACAATACGAACTGCATTTAAAGAATTTTGAATAATCGCCTGTCTGAACCGGGAAATCAAGTCCGTTAAATGTAAAAAAAAACCCTATAATTTCACTATACTAATTGAAAGGCTCAATCATAAATATTTATTTCTTCTAAATAACATTGCACCTAAAATAAAATCAAGACCACGAAATTAAACATTTAATTGTAAGAAGATATATTGTGAAAAAATATTTGGCAACTTGAACATGTCGTTTATGCGCACTTTCACATTGACACTTAGTATTGAAGCAGACAATAATAAAGACTGTTTATTTGTTCATTTTCTAAACAAATTATTCTGGAAACTTAAGTAACTTTAAGCATTAAACTTTAAAACACTGATTTTAAGCCCGCTTCCGCTTAAGACTTGCGCGCTCGACGCGCTCCTTAAAACGTCGGCCGTACCACCAAAGCTTGAGTCGTTTCAGACGGGTAAGCGGTGATGCGTTTCACCGACGCATACACCATTGACAAGCCTCTTATCAATATGCAGCAATAAACGGATTACAATCAGAACACCACTGTTGGCTTCGTTACCAAAAATAATATTAAAACGGAAATGAGGACCCATTGTGCTCTCGCCCAAATTACTGAAATTAATATTTGGTAATGGATTCAATTCATTACGCTACGGTTTCATGTCGAGTTGCAGCGATGACAACGATTTCCTGGACCTATGCGAGTATATAGGATTTTTTTGGATACGCCAAGTTCTATTTCTTTGTTTGATAACGACGTGACTCTTTTTCTCTAGTTAAGTTATACTATTGTTCTCTTTTTTCACTATGTGTCTGTTGCTGTTGTATTGTGCCTGTTTCGAATAAATGTATTCGATTCTATTTTTTTTTTAATTTCAGTAGCTATTTTAACTTTATATCTATCTACTTAAAAACATTTTCAGATTACGATTTAAATACCCGTTCCAAGGACCATTTAAAAAATGCTGATGTCCTTTCTAGAAATCATACAAGACAGTGTTAATTAAAAAATGTATAAATTGTGAGCCAAGCTTTTGAAGGGCTGCTTAAATCTTTACACGGCTTTTTGAGAGGAACCACCCAATACTGTTCCCGGCTGTATAAAGTGGGCTTAGCCTCTAATGAAAACGTCCACCAGTAATCGTGTTTACGCGTAGTCTGTCATTAATTGAGTACCTGGGGTGGTAGTGATATCATTGTCTGGGCTTAATACTCATCTTGTTAGAGGTGCAGTGCCGCACGACAAAGGTATTAATATCAAACGCCGTTTCGCCATTAGTCGCCCATACACAGACTATGGGCTAATTAAATGACTTGCTGCACTATCGGAACTTATAAGCGTGTTAACAGGGTGAACATTAATTCACTAAGTATCTTTCAGAAGTACTCGTGAATACGAACGCTAGGGAATAAACACTGAAATTTTTCTTCTATGTTTATTTATACAAATCAATACCCTTACGTTAGCCAATACTCAATAATGGCTCGCAACCTATTTATAAAAACCGTAATGAACTTTAAACCTTGTGTGTAGTGTAGTTTTGAGTGGATTGAGTACTTTCTATCAATTATAATTACAGCTTTTCTGATGTATAAATATATAAAATAATAATAATAACAACTTACACATTTATAATATTGGTGGGAAGTAGAGTAATATTAGTAGTATGAAATATGAGCAGCTGTTTTTTTTTCTGAGTTTGGATCAAAGTTGCGACCCACTGACAGACAAGTCACCCTGTAAGTGCGGTGCGGTGTTGGGTGGGCTCAGAGCTTCCACTGTGTTTTAGCTGCAGATATACTTGACATTTGACTGTCTTAATTAGGTAAAGTTAACTCGATGTATTTCCATCGAGGCATCAGCTAATGGGTACTATTTATAGAGACTGCACCAAGGATTTCTCGAAATATGACTCGCCCGCGTCAATGTTGGAAATTAGGAAGAGAACATAGTCCCGGAATAAATAGTAGCATGTGTGCTATTCCAAACTATCATTGTGCAAATTGTATCGATTCTGTTCTGACGTTATTGAGTAACAAACACCTATCCATCCATAAAAACTTTTGCTTAAGAAACAACGCTTTTTACTTTGACAATTCTACAACATTAATTGGGTCATTAAGTCTGTTAAGGATTTCTTCTAAATCATTTTTTTTTGTATATGGGACATCATCAAATGAGTTCTCCCGCCTTGTGCGTAGCGGAGCGGAGGGAGTGTCAAACTCTTACTGACTAAAACCCAACTGTGTTCCTTCATCATCACGTTCTCAGATTCTGATTATATATATATATATATAATATGTCACCGGAAAACAGTAAGTGCCGTAAAATTTTAAAATATCGCGTGAAATTGTAAACTATTTTTTCTTAATAAAACACGGATATATTGGAAACTATTGAATTTTGGATGGGATTTATTGTATACATAACGTTTTTTTCATAATATATCGAAAAATTGCAATCTAATAAAGATTTGTTACAATCTTACGGAATCTGCAATTTTCCGGTGACATATACATACTAGCTGACCCGCGCAACTTCGTCTGCGTCACATTTTTCATTAATAAATCAATTATCGACCGCCGAGAGTAGAAAATAATTAAAGTACTAATATCGATATTAAAAAATAGGGGTTGGTGATAGAAGGGTGAAAATTTAGGGTTGTATGTATTTTTTAATGCCACATTATAAAAATATTAAAAAATTGTCCTTTCACACGTTACAATCCGTACAAGTTGCGTTTTTGTCTAGTTGTACTACAATACATAGGTAACGATTCCATGACTGTGACGAGACGAAAAGCGAATGGATACCATAATAGGACCAAAAATCAAATCCAATATTGTATACTGAGACAGAAGCACAACCCCGCCATTAAAACTGCTGCGGTGGAAGAAAAATTCTACCGCATTTTATCATCATCATCCACAGCACGACTTCGCCCACTGCTGAGCATAGGTCTCTCTTCTCTTGTGCCAATCCCCACGTTCTTGTGCCAGCCTCATCCAGGTTCTACCCGCGATGGCAACAATTTCGTCCGCCCATCTCGCCGCCGGCCGACCAACACTTCTTCCTCCAGTCCTCGGGCCACTCGGTCACTGCCTTTTTTTTTTTTTTTTTTTTTTTTTTTTTTTTTTTTATTTAAGGATGGGAACACTTCTTCCTCCAGTCCTCGGGCGCCACTCGGTCACTGCCTTACCACCACCTCTCATCACCGCGCCTTGCCAGGTGTCCAGCCCGGCCCCACTTTAGTTCCGCATTTTATAACTATCACATATTATGTCAAAGAAATGAAATTCAAAATGTCTTCTTGCATTTATTATGGTTTAATGGGCATTACTTAACGTCAGCAGCTATGTGCAGAGAGGGAGCTGAATTAACATACGGTCCTCCCGAAGGTTTAGGCAAAGGTGTCCGTGCCACCTGCATAACACCCGTCAGGTTTAACTTCAAGTTAGAGGCCGAGCCTATTACCGTTAACCAAACTCTTGGCTCCTAATGAGCAAATTCTGATGGAAAATATCAATAGCAATTTTTCAACTTGAGATTTGAACACATTGATTATATCTCACCGTAAAGAACTTAGGTGGAGTGAGCTTGAAGTGAATTGTCATTCCGACTTGATTGGATGGAATGGCAGCTCACTTCGTGCTTTGTTATTAAGAGTAACCTCCCCTTTTCTTTTTCTTTTATTTAATTATTATATAATTTAACACTGATCCGTACGACGTTTGCTAACAAGAACTAATAGACCTTTATTCGCAATTCCGTAGCCGCAAGAATGCAGAATTTTATTGTAGAAAAATGTCTGTGCTATCTCACAAATGAAACAGTAGTGCACTTTGGTATGGTTCCACAACTGTTACTGTAAAATCATTTAAGGACTAATTTTTCAGTAAACATATACAATTATCAATCCAACCTTATAAGCCATCATAACTACGATTATATTAAACATGTATGCCGCCTAACTGACTTACTAATCCAAGATGCGGTTTCAAAAATGTGTTGGTAAAAAGGATATAAAAGTGATGTGCTTCTCACCTGCGATTAATGTAAATGAAATATTTTATTTTTAGTGCTTATAACTATATCAAACGGTAAATAAGTTTGAGCTGTATGTCAATCTCGTGCTGTTATCTCAATTAATTTGCAGTCGGCGCAACACGTGTTCTTTCTCCATCTTCCTCATTAGTCGTAAACAACGGAAATGATATGCTTTAGCTGTACAAACTGATAGGTACTTAGGACTAAGAAATTATTGGCTCGTTGCTCCTAGCGCTTTTCAATCTATCTCAATAATGGGGTCGACTTTCTAGGAACTCCGCGCTTGCACGCTCTTGTTCAGATTTCAGGAATCCGTATTCCGATCTTCCAGTTCGATTCGTTATATCGTACATTCTCATATATTCCGCGGCTCAAATTCCTGAACTTCACCAAACAATGATGTACATGTTCAATTATCCTAAGGGGTTGCTCTTTTCGACTCCAGTCTTTTTGGTTTTACTGCTTTCCGTTACCTTTTGCATCTGAGTTCGTAACATACGTTTTGGGATTCACAAACGCGGAATTTTTGTTTGTTTATTATTGCAACAAGGCATCCTCTACCAGGCCAGTTTTTCGTTTGAAACAGAAGTTATTAATAAAACTCCCGTTCGTAACTTAAATAAAATAGCGACAACGGGACTACATTGTGCTCAATAGAGACAAAGGGAATTACATTGTGCTCAATGTTTTTATTCGTCGTTTTAGTTTAAAACTGTTCCTGCTGTCCGGGACAGAAAATAACAAATTTCGTCTCAAATTCATGAAAAACCCTTTAGCTCGCAAAAAATAATAAAGCATGCAGGTGAGTAAATACGATTTTATTTCATGTTAAAATAGTTGTCATTTTTCCTTGGAATACAAACAATTTTAAATGAATACTAGCTGACCCACGCAACTTCGTCTGCGTCACATTTTTCATGAATGCTCGGCTCTTATTAGTCGTAGCGTGATGTTATGTTATTAAAGCCTATAGCCTTCCTCAATAAATAGACTTCTAGGTTAGCGCGTTCTACCAAACAAATAGTCAAGAATAACTGATCGAGTGGTAAATGATCAATTATTATCGACCGCCGAGAGTAGAAAATAATTAAAGCCCTAATATCGCTATTAAAAAATAGGGGTTGGTGATAGAAGGGTGCAAATTTAGGGCTGTATGTATTTTTAAATGTCACATTATAAAAAAATAAAAATATTGTCCAAAAAATAAAAAAAACAATGTTAGGGGTGGACAACCCTTATCACTTAGGGGTATAAAAAATAGATAGTAGCCGATTCTCAGACCTACTGAATATGCATATAAAATTTCATAAAAATCGGTCTAGCCGTTTCGGAGGAGTATGGTAACTAACATTGTGACACGATAATTTTATATGTAAGAATTTAAATAGTTTGCACTCGTTGATTGCGAGGACTGCTTTGATAAGCGTTCTGGTCTCTGGTATAGAATAGTTATGTACCTGGGGATGAAAAATTGCACCCCAAAGTGTAAAATTAGGTGATGGTTGATTATTTACGGCTCAATTATCTATCTTACTAAGTTATGACTGTCTTTCAGCTTCGCATTTTAGGAAAGTAAAATGTGTGTGTTATGCTCAAAAGCTTTTGTTAATGTTACTTTTATTGTAGTTCAAAAAACACCGCAAGTGATAATAGTCCGTTCGAACAATTTCATTCATCAGCAGGGCAGTTTACCGTAACGTATTTAATTTGATTGTGAAGGAGTCCAAAAGGACGGTAATGGTTTCAGAGACAGCGTCTGTTAATCAAAATATCAAAATCAAAAGTCATTTGTTCAAATTAGGCTGAGTGCCAGCACTTTTTGAACGTCAAAGTTCTACATAAAGACAGTCCCCCAAAACGCCCGCCCGTCACCACTTCCTGGTGTTTTAGCTGGGAAGAAGAAGTGGCGCAACAAACTCCCCAGCAATAATATAATCGTAGAAAAAAGTTGAGTGGTAGTGTCAGTTTAAAATAAACAGTGTCGGGGTCGCATTGCCAGAAGTCCCCGATATTTTACGGTAAGTTAAGATGATACTAGAAAAAGAAAGATGTCTCAAGTAGCCAGGTTTTGTGTCCGTCTTGTCTTGAATCGAGATTTCTTACCTCTCAAACGCGATCTCTTTTGCCTTTTAGCTGTTTATTTCGAGTTCGCTTGCATTCTCCGTTATCTAGACTCTCCTTTATCCTAACTGTTTTGCTCCGGCTAAATGCCTTCATTTTTTAATTTAATTTAATTCTTGAGTTTGCTTTGACGAGTAAATATTTTCCAACTGAATCGTATTAGATTCAGTTGTTCTACACAGAAGTGAAGGTGGTGACTTGACGTCGCTTTTATCATCATTTGCGCGAACGTGACGCATACCTTCCCAACTTGCATAACTTTGGTAATTTAGTTTATTTTATTTTTTTCGTATGCGTCATGCTTGTCGCAAAGAAACTCTTTTTCTTTCTTTCTCATTCTTTCATTTGCCAGTGTGCTTTTATCACCATAAGCCACTATTCATTACCTGTCAAATAAACGCCTTCAGGTGGGGTCCAAAAGGTGTACTTTATTTAGTTTGCCATTTTTATACATAATTTCATACATTTGGCACGAATGACTACACACTCACACGATAGAAATACTTTTATAACACTAATTTGAATTAATAACAACTTTTAGCTGCTGAACTACTCGTATGTACGAGTACAATATTGTTAAAAAAAAAACAATTTTTCTTTCGGTATAGGCACGCTCAGCTAGCGGCTTGCTAGATAATTGTTGTCTTATGATTGTTCTCTTTTTTACTTTGTGTTTTGTTGCTGTTGTGTTGTGTCTGTATCGAATAAATATTTTCTATTCTATTCTATTCTATCGAGACAATTTCCTCGCATGTGTGTTCCTTTAAGATGTAGGTAGAAAAGTAGTCAGTAAGAGTCTGACACGCCCTTCCGCTCCACCCAGAGCGAAATAAATCATTCGATGATTTCCCATCCTTAAAAAAAAAGAAAAAGAGTAGAAAATAAAGTCGACAAAATATAAACCAAAAAATCCCTAACTAATTACGGGTACTTTACAAAGAAAAATATTCTCAAAACGGCCTTATTATTAGTCGCATATCTATCACCTTAAGTTTCAAAAGCTCGGTGGAATGTAATGATCTGAGCACTCAATTAAATGCTGCAAATATTTAGTTGTTATAAATACGCCGCTGTCTACGCGTGAATTAATTAAGCTTATTATTGGTTTTTTATTAGCGTTCGTTGTAGAATTAATTCATAAAATTATATTCATGTTATGATTATATTTTACTCAACCAACCATACTGTTAAATACGATAACAACAATACGAATACAACAAAGCTGCTTGAATTAGTCCAGCCGGTCGATTCTGTAAACATGTCGAAGTGAAGGCTTGGGTGAAGAGATCACGAGGTGAGCTGTCAATCCATATAATCAAGATGAAATGACACCTCACCTCGTGATCACTTCACCCAAGCCTTCACTTCGACATGTTTACAGAATCGACCGGCTGTACACATTACCCTATTAAAACATGTAACACTTTATGAGGACACTATTTACCTACGTAAACTTTATGGACACCATTGTTTCAAGACGAATTTGTATACAGCCTAAAGATGAGTGCGGAAATACTACGAGTGTTATTTTTCAGTAATATCAGAGTCACTATTTGTTATCACGAAACTGCGTGCTTCAGTACTTAAGTACCTACTTTATAATTGAATTTAATGTTAGCTATTAACATGTTATGAGCGAGAAGTTTCATAGCATTCAATTCAGTTACAAGGCTGCATAATAGGCTATATCCACACTAACGCGCATATTCACTAGGCCCTGAAAACCAAGCCAAATTATAGGGGACGTAGCTTTACTGTACGTAGGTAATTCATCAGCGCCGCAGTCGGGCACGGAACTTTGTGCAAGTCGGTTAGTTCAGCTGCTTGTCGGCTCTGAAATTCAGACGCGCTATCGTGAAGCTCGTTTTCCGACGCGGACGAAAATTGACTTTTCACGACGAGAAATTAGGTAAGGTAAATAAAAACATAAGTAGATTTTTATTTTTTTAACAAAAAACTGCGGTGTCATAATAAACAGTATTTTTTACGCATTTTGCTGATACAGTTTTTTGAGTTCATAATTTTTAGGTATCTGTTTGAAGACGGGAATTATTCATTTAATTAATACCTACT
This sequence comes from Mamestra brassicae, assembly GCA_905163435.1. Lineage (NCBI taxonomy): Eukaryota > Metazoa > Arthropoda > Insecta > Lepidoptera > Noctuidae > Mamestra > Mamestra brassicae. The sequence continues at coordinate 5,379,925 of LR990987.1, forward strand.
CTTTTGATGTAATGGACAGATGTCCTATTTGCTTTTACTTACACATCTTCGGCCTAACATGTAAACTAAACTTTTTTGATCATTTTTTATTTTTATTCGAAATATGTATTTTTTTAAATTCCTCATTAATTTCTTTAGTGCCTAATATTCATTAGTTAATGATGTTAACTGTACCTACGATCTGTCTTATTAGCCCGTTATGTTCCACTGCTGGGCAATTGCCAGGTCTTCAAAGTCCCCTACATTGTTGTTCTAGTTGCTAAAATCTGGATCATTTTGACCCACTTCTAGGCGAAAGCCGCCTTCGCCCTTTCTTTAAACTTTAGTTCTTACAAAAGGTTACTTACAAAGTAATTGTGAAATACTGGTCAAACGCGAGCCTTATTAAAAAAGTATGCATCGTTTGGCCAACAAACAATCTTTTTGTGAGCTAGATTGGCAAAGAGGTCGGCATAGAAATTTATAACCATCGTGTATCATAGAAACCTGCATAGTTATAATAAAGAAGCTCCAATCAGGATGTTAGCCGATGCGTTGCCAAGCTTCGAGCCATTGTTTAAGACTCATGTATCTGCAACCTATCAAACCAAGTTACAAGTTTTGACTGTTACATATACATCGCTTAACTTTGTAATAGGGAAGCAGGAGCTGATGTAATAGTAAGTTTATGAAAGAATTTAGCAAATCGACAACATGGTCTAGTTAAATTTACAGATGTTATGGAACAAATTGTTAATGTGAATACTTACAGCTGATCTACTGCTGCAGATAAATAAAATTATGAGTTCAGAAAATAATTTTATTCTATTAACATGGTATAATGGCGGACCGAGCACAGCAATTGAGTTTGAGGCATTGTTAACATCTTATCGAGAGATTAGGAGCTATTGGAGAGGTCCGAGTGCGTTGATTTACGATTAACCTCTCAAACTGATCTTTTTGGATTATGTAGTCACAAGTGACACAAATCTAAAACTTAGTCATGATACACACATAAAAGTGTTAAACAAGCAAGATTTACAACTATGTTGTAGGGATCGTAACATCTACTTTAAAATCTTAAATTCTGCTAAACCGCTGGATCTTCAAAACGCTACTACAGATATCAAACCCAGGACCAGTGTAAAATTCCTGTTCAAGACCACTCGAATAACGTCGGGCGTCGTTAATTTTCAACGGACCTATAAAATTTAAAGCAGAAACAAATAAACTACAATTCCTTTAACATTTCCACATAGTTCATGCGGTGAACATGCTATCGATAAATCGTTAATGGAGCGCACATACATACATAGATTACCTATTAAAGAGCAATGTTTTCTTCAATTTACTTTCATATCTAACAAGGCACCCTGCGGCTGCATGAATTGTTTATTCTCACCTATTCTGATGTTATTTACTGCTCGTGACCAATAACAACCGCATAGGTCGATCTGTAAGGTCAACGTGTGAGTGACCATCAATCATATATGAAGACCCTTTTGAGCCTCGGAAAGCACGCTAAGGCGTGGGTCCCGGCTGTCATTTGAAGAAATTTGATAGTCTGTTGAGGGGTCAGATGCCTGAAAGTCACGAAATATTCTTGCCAAGGTATCGTGTTACCCAGTTACTGGGTGTGCAGGTCAAGTTGGGAAAAGGCTTAGCAGATTGATTGACTTACTGCTTGGTAAACTGGCCACTTAGCAGAATGGCACGGAACAAGACCTTCAGGACTTAGAGATCGAATAAGGGAAGTTAAGTCGAAGTAACTTTACGATACATCACTGAGTTGTCGGTGCATAAGGGCTACCATATAGTGTTTCACAAATACCGCAAATAAAACATGTTTCTTTATATTTTGGGCATTGATTTAAAGCGGCTGTTGTATATTGTAGAATTCGTAAGTAAATAATTACAAAATGCATGTTTATGATTCGAAAAAAAAATTTAAATGGGCATTAATTATAATTGGCATTCTGCCCAATATATTATTATATATTGAGCAGAAATATGACTGAGATTGGCCAGTTTTTAGTGGTCAGTTAACAAATTAGGAATAAGTCGGTAAGAAATCTAAATTCGAACAACAATCAATTTCAACATTCTAACCTCGACGACGGAGTCCCGCTGCACGTCTGTAGGCAGGGTTTAAATGAATCTAACATGAATGGCATTCCGTGCCATACGAACCTAACCTATCCGTGTCGGGGTGCCCTATGTCCGATGTTCCGCTACTTGGCTTGGCAAGTCATTAAACTGCTCATTCCATCATTTTACCACACTGTTTGAATATTTTTTGAACCTGAATTGTATGATGAAATAACTGCCAATTTATTGTTTTCAATTGATCAAAATAACGTCCCAAATGTTTCAATAACAGTTGGAAAAATTATTACTCTATTTTTTGTACCGTTGTTTTTTGAAAATCAACTGGCCATTTAAAAATACACCCATATGCTCTGACAAATGAAGATTTATGTACACACAGAAAAAGTATCAGATATAACATTAAGGTAAGGTTTTTAATTGAAATGAACAACAATATTTTCATCAGTACAAATGACATGTTTTGTTTTGTAGTTGAAAGAAAACATCGGACCGTTATGAAACTTGCCAACGCTGTTCGGATAAAATAAACATTCGGTTTTTTTTCGATCACGGATTTTATTTATTGACAGACACAGCATTTAATTAAACTGATAGCCGGTAGCTCAGGAATAGTTACAGGGTGCAAAAGTACTCACTAATGGGGTTCTTAGAGGCACAGGCGCTTGGCACAATACTGACCGGATTGCACATAAACCGATCATGCATGTTGACAACACGGCAACGCACGTTTTTAAATTGAAGCGCGACTACTGTGCCGAGCTTTGTGAAGTTTGCCTAATTTTGATGCTGTTCACTGGTATTGCAATTACGTTTAACTTTTTGATGAATGATGGCCTATGTTCCAACATGTTTTTTGACTCTGAAATCATAATCGCAAATAATATACTTTTTTAAATATTTCAATTTTGTTTACGTATATGACTCAAATATTCTGTAGCTACTTCTAATCAATCTATAGGGGCACAATAAAGATGTGTTAACATAATCGAAAAACTTGGAGCGGCCAGACCTCCACAACCCATTTACTGGGTAACACGGAAGTTAGATTTACTGGCTTTTGGCAATCCGGAACGACTGCCAAAGATCTACAAATGACAGGCGGGACTAACGACTTAGCGTGCTTTCCGAGGCGCGGAGGAAACTAGGTATTTTAAGATGGTCACCCATCCATAGACTAACCTTGGCAAGCATTGCTTAACCTTGATCGACATGTGCGGCATTATTTATTAAAAAAAAAATAAGATAGAGAAGACAATATAAAGTACCCGTTTTTTTGACGTGACAATGTCGAATAAACCGATGAACACACGAAAAAAACTGGCTCATTGTAATGTTACGATAATTTCATCAATGTTTTGTTATGACGTTGTCACGTTAAATTATCGCCCGTAAACCGACTTTATAGACGACCAATTTTTTTCAAAAGAGTTTATAGCTATTGACGTTGGTCTCTGTTCAAGATATTTTATTTTTAAGTTTTTTTTTTTATCTTGGACACCTCACACACGGTCATCCGATCCCAAACTAGGCAGAGCCTGTGCTATGGCAACCAGACAACTGATAAACATACTCATATATTTCTAAATACATACATATTATAGACAAATATATATATTTTGTTCGATGAGTTCGACCCGACGGCACCTGAACTTGACCTGAATAATACATTGGCATTATTGTTTTCAATATATCAAGTTGCGCTCTCACTGGGACGCTTTTGCTTTCATACGGTATTTTTGTACCTACTAATCTATGTCAAACGTCTTTGAAAACAAGTTCCGAGTGGAATGTTTAATTTTCTACGACAAGTTTTAAAAACTCTTTCTCTCTTTTACTACCTTATGCTCCGCTTTAAGGCCCCCGCTGGCAGGTGCGATGCGACGATGGGATAATGCATTTTCATGGACACTATTCTAAAATTGCTCTATAAGTTGCTATGAAAAACGTTGTCGCATTGTCGCGTTCACCTGTCTGCGGAAGCCTTTACCATAGTTCGACTCAGTCGCAGCACTTGAAAGTTATTCTCAAAAAAAGGAGCTCGATTTCAGTCCATGAATTAGAATACACCGTGTTCCTCTAAGTATTAAATAAAATCTGATCTAAATTATATTGGGATTCCAGTATGAAATATCGTTTGAAAATTAATTTCAATATATTAGCGGTAAGCTCTATAAACGTTCTCATTAAGGATTCTGCGAATATTTATTTTCCCTTTTTGGTGGGTCTATGGCTTCTGCATTTTTAAAAGACGCTACGTAAATTCCGCTGAGTCTGTAACTTAACAAGACCGAGGTTCGGGGGCCCTCCCCCCGAACCTCGGTCACGATAGCTAATCTCAACGGTATTAGTTACTATAATAGCTCAATGGGTCTATGAGAGTACTTTTGGCAAATATGGTAGGTGAATGACTGAAGTAGTAGCTATGTTATTTTTCGTTTATAGTTTTGAATATGTTTTGACGACGTTTAGAAAATCGCCTTATACTTGCAACTTATTTCGCAATGCTGTCAAGTCCTGCTTCACTTTATGCAGTTTAGTGGCGGATGCTCCCCGGAAGCGAAGTAAATAACTTATCTCTTCAACAGCCCTCCTTAGACCTCCTAATACCGGCTTATTTTATTCGTTTTATTGACAAGCCAATTGACAACATCCGTTTTCTTGGAAAATAAGTTTACAGCTTGTCTGCACGGGGTATGCAGTATGGCTGTTTTACTCGTATATAATACCTATATACTAGTATAATAATAACTGAAACTTACAAGTATTTGGGTATGTCGGAAGCGTTAGGTATCAATGTTACTGACATGAAGCAATCGTTGAAGGAGCGCTTCTTTGGCCGCCTGAAGAAGGTATTCAATAGCCTTCTATCAGGCGGAAACAAGGTACGCGCCTTCAACGGTTGGGTCATGCCGGTATTGATGTACTCTTTCGGCGTACTCAAATGGACTCAAACGGAACTTGACGCCCTGGATAGGCGCGTCCGTACACTGCTTACTGCATATCGAATGCATCACCCATGGTCGTCGGTAATGAGATTGTATATCCCGCGAAAGTGTGGAGGTCGAGGCTTCTTAAATGCTAAGACTCTCCACAATCGCGAGATATGCAGTCTCAGGGAATATTTCCTAACTGTCGACGTGGGTATGCATCGAGATGTAGTGACGGTGGACAAAGGACTCACCCCGCTCTCTTTGGCAAATGAGAACTGGCGCAAACCTGCGGTGCTAGACACTAACGATCGCAGGGCGGTATGGCAGAGTAAGGAACTTCACGGACGCTATTTCCGGGCCCTACATGGGCCCGACGTAGATCAATTAGCGTCCGTAGCCTGGTTGCATTTCGGTGATCTCTTTGGAGAAACCGAAGGTTTTGTCTGTGCAATTATGGACGAAGTTATCATGACGAATAACTACCGGAGATTTATTGTGAAGGACGGCACGGTTGACATATGTCGGGCATGTCACCGTCCGGGAGAATCGATTCGCCACATTGTCTCTGGTTGTTCTCGTCTAGCTAACGGAGCATACTTGCATAGGCACAACCTTGTAGCCAGGATTATTCATCAGCAACTTGCTCTGAAATACTCTCTTGTGGAATCGGAGGTGCCGTACTACAAGTATGCGCCCGACCCAGTTCTCGATAATGGCAATATCACATTGTACTGGGATCGGTCCATCATCACTGACGGGACTATTGTTGCCAATAAGCCTGATATAGTGGTGGTGGACCGAATCGAGAGGCGTGCAATGATTGTAGACATAACCGTTCCGCATGACGAGAACCTCGTGAAAGCCGAGAAAGATAAACAAATCAAATATATTGACTTGGCTCGCGAGGTTGTCGACATGTGGGATGTGGACTCAGCAATCATTGTACCGATAGTTGTGTCAGCCAATGGCTTAATAGCCACGAGCCTCGACCAGCACCTCAGGAGGCTCTCGTTAGGCAGCTGGATCAAGGGCCTGATTCAGAAAGCGGTACTTCTGGACACGGCTCATTGTTAGGAGGTTCCTCTCTCTTGAGCCCTGACCGCCGGTAGCTTGGACCCTGTTCCCGATACCGGTGGGCTACTATTTTTATATTTTTAAATGTTTTTTTTATTTTTGTGTTTTTTAAGAAATATTTAAAAATGTATAAAATAAATAAAAAAAATATGAATAAAGGAAATAATAATATCTTGGGACAACTCACACACGGTCATCCGATCCCAAACTAGGCAGAGCCTGTTCTATGGCAACCAGACAACTGATAAACATACTTATATATTTCTAAATACATACATATTATAGACAAATTACACCCAGACACAGAACAAATGATAATGCTCATCACACAAAGATTTGTCCTGGTGGGAATCGAACGCACGACCTCCGGTTTAGCAGTCAAGGTCACTAACCACTCGACCAATAGGCCAGTCAGTATATAACATATACGAGTATATACTATATATTGTATGGCTCTAGCAAAAGCTAATTGAATGCTTTTGTACCGTATATTACTTATACCACGTAATGGAAAACTATTATTAACACTACTATTATTATTAACTATTATTGTAAAGATAGATAGATAAAACATTGGTACAAGAACAGAAAACACAACACACAAAAGCACACTTACAAGTAAAATTGGTGTCAGAGGAAAACAATAGGACTTTCCACAGTTCGAAGATATTACAGAAATACTAGGAGGAAGTATTCTTAAAATAATCTCCGAATCCGCGGCTCCATTTGTTTATTGCTTAGTAATTAATGATTGGCAATGGGCAGGAGCCGATATACTTATCACATACTCCGCAATCGTTTCGCAGCGAATGAAACATTAATTTCAATTGAAACGATCAGCAGTGCGATTCTGTAAACATCTCACCGTGAAAGCTTAGGTAAAGTGAACGTGAAGTGAGCGGTCAATCCACACAAATAGGATGGAATGATAGTTCACTTCAAGCTCACGTCACCTAAGTGTTCACAGTGAGCTGACAGATATCTGATCAAAAGTCGATTAACATATTGAAATAGTAGCAAAGATTAATTTACTTATATGTACAGGTACTCGTTGTATGGTACTAATGAAATGTCCAAAATAGAAATGCACTCATTAATTTTATTTGATGGTATAGTATAGTAGAACATTTATTCAATACTGATGGAAAGTGATCAGAATAAGTTTAACGCGTCCGTGAAGCGGTTTCTTTGTGATCAGTACTTAAATAATGTTATATTTGGGTTCGCTGGTAGATATGTAATTCCATGTAGCATTATACTGCCTTGTCTACACGTACGCATCAGTAAGTTACCTCCATATCGATTTTTAACAATTATTGAGATATTCTCGGTTGTTAAGGTTGGCGTTGAACGATATTGCTCGTACGCCAAGTTCCTCCTCCAATTGCTGGTAACCAGTGACTACCTGGTCATCAGGACTAGACGCAGCCGTTGCCACAAAAGGGAAGACATCAGCCAAAACATGTTTGCTATTGATCAGGTAAGGGCGCATACGTCACGAATCTCTCAGCTCTGATGCGCGATATCTTTATTGAACTTCTTTGACCTTGTACGATACAAAGGTGGCCCGTCGCCATCGTCGCTCGGCATCGCTATCACCGGTGCGGCTGTCGCGCCGCATGGAGCAGCAGCCTACTGCTCGTCGCCGCCACAAAAGTGAGCCCCCACGGCGCATCGCTCGTCAAGTAAGTTTAGATGTGTTAATAGACTGTCGACGGAGGCGTGGCTTCAATCACCCGTATTCTTAATCACATGCCACGAAGTATCATAACGACGGAGCGGCAGAGTCGTTCCTGACGCTCGTCGTGAGCCGTCCTGCATGAAACCAACTTTGCAGGACGACTCAGGCGCACACCAAGCGAGTGATGACGAATACGCGTCCAAAACGCTACGCCTCCGTGGCACGCCTAAGTTCGGCGCAAACACGACTCGGTTCGCGACTAAACTCGAGTCTGAATACCGCGTGGCGTTGCACACTAATTGGAAACATTAAAGCTTCACGAAAGGATGAAAGGGTCAAAATTGTTTAACGTCATGATTATGGGTTGTGGTGTAAATCGAAGTCGTGACTTTTTTTTCAGTGTCAATTAAATCACGTCAGTCATTACCATTGCATAGAGTTATCATTTAGAAAGCATTCTAACGTAAGCATCATTACAAATTGGGGTTTTGCCGTCGTTGCGCGACACGAGCGTGGACACAGACCGAGTTGCAGCCGATATGTGTATCGCATCCACTGTGCACAACCTGACTGCGCTTCTCTTGGTGTACCCTTTTGTTTAGGCTGTGACGCAGCTGTAGAATTTACCTATTTAGAATAGTATGTACTTGTTTTTATTTTATTGTGTGGTAACCCTGTGGTTACACTTGTCCATTTCTGTATGATTTTATGTCGTGTTTATTATTTGATAGTATCTATCTGTGTTATGTTATATCACGTGCTTGGCAATGTTTGCTGTGCTCCTGTGTAATCAAAATTGTGATGTCCTTTAATTTAAAGTGAATGTTGTAAATCATTGTTTGTATCTTAATTAAGGGCCGATTTTTCAATCGTCACAACTTTTATCTGAAGCTCCAATACGGCGGTTTGACATATTTTCATTTACAAAAGCTGTCATTATATTCTTTAGACAGAAGTTGTCTGAAACTAAATAAAGCGGCCCTTAAAAGAGTAGGTAGATCAAGTTATCTGTCTTTTATTTAATTTAGATTTTTATCTTTGTGTCAATTTATAGCACCGCATAAATAACTAAAGTCTTAGCATCGGCGAGCGTTTTGCTACTGCAATGGCTAGCGACATTATTGATATTTTTATTTATTGATGATGTGGCGACCTACACACAAATACTTTATGGCTTAAAGCCGAAACTCTCTTCAAATTAGTCCCGTAGCTTCTTGTTACAAATGTGTGTAAAATCGGCCTTAATCCCTTATTGATATATAGCTTTTGAGAGCGGCTTCGCCCGCGTAATAGTAAAAAAGGGTAGTCCGGCCATAATCAGGAAGGCAATTTTCGTAGGTACCTAAAAAGCGTTGAAATTCAAATCGCAATATCCTCTCAGTAACAGTCACTATGAAAAACATGTCAAAAAGTTAATCTTAATATAATTATACCAAAAAAATAGATATTTCATCATTTTCATTTGGCAAACGGAGTTCACAAAATCTTAATTAAAAATAATGTTTGAAACATTTATTGTGATTCACTTCCAGTTATGGTCGTCAATGTCGGGAAACGATGTATTGACTATTAACGCTAATTAAAAAAAGAAAAAAAATACCTAGTTTCAGTTCGGGGTGGTAACCAAATAAGTATTAACAAGAAATCCAAAATGGCTTTGAATCTGTTGTTTTTGTTGTAGTTTACAACTTTTTTAATGCGTTTTTAAGGTTCGTTGTTCTCGTAAAATATTTTTAAAAAATCAACGTGAAACGAAATGCAGTTGTCTATTACTTTCTAGTTCTTTGTAATCTTTTCTTGTCATCTAGACTCAAGTTAAATTGCAAACGGTCAGGCACTTTTGAACGCGTGTAGTTTTATCACGTTTATATGATAAAAAATATTACTGCCACTGTTATCTTGAGATCATAAGGAACAATTCAGTATGCGTTTCATTACTATACAGGCATACAGGGTAACTGACATTTAAAAAAAAAATAACTTAAGAGAAATTACAGTTGATTTCAGAATTTGCGTCTGCGATGCGAATGCGTAAGCTTCTTAAAAATACTAGAATTGCTCCTCCGGTGGTGTTCCTTTAAACTCTTTAAATATGAGGAGCAAAGTCGTACTTTGCTCCTGAAGTTGAACCTCTAAAACGTACGGTTAAACCTACCGATGCTTGCAACTTTACGTTCATTCCACGTTTCTTTTTAAACGGGTGATTAAAAAGTTTCCTTAAAGCCGCTCGCTGATGCTAAGACAACTCAGCCGCTCTTATCTGTCAACATGTCAACGTGTAAACTTGGGTGGAGTGACCAAGAAGTGAACTGACACTCCATCTTGTTTGCACGGATTGACAGCTCACTTGATGTTCACTTCACCAGAGCTTACACGGTGAGATGTGTATAAATAAATAATAATAATGTTTACAAAATCGCACTGCAGGACTTCGGTAGTTCATCGCCGATGTTAACGTCTTATTCTTTTCCAGATCTCCGCGCTGGCTGATGGCAAGCCATGGGCGATGTCTGATTACAAGCCAGAGTCAGTTGAACGTAGCCAGGACTGGACAGCCTCTCAGGATATGTACTCGTCCGCAGACAGCACGTTCCATACATCTGGATCGGATAACAACATTTCATACCAGTAAGTATTGTTTTATCCTTTCACTGTTTCATCTTAACGTTTATCTTTGTGGCACTGCAGTTTCGCGATACGGTGTCATCCTAAAACAAAGCGAAATTATTTTTGCGGCGAAACCGGAAAGCGTCCTCAGTCGGCGCGTCGACACGATCGGGTTTGCCGTACAAATCATCATAATCGCACGAACACGCGAATGTCACGTTGAAGACGTTTTGCGCGCTTTGATCGCTCTGTATTAGGACGACGCATATGATTTCAATATATCAGAGAAGAATCAAGCATCATTGTATGTATACCAAAATTCCTACCAAACCTCGGAACACAACTTTACTGTATGGAGACTATACAGTTGTGTATTCAGAGTTTCTAGAGAGAGAGGGTATCTGTCAATTTGTGCGAACCTGTAACCACATCAATTCCCTTTTGGTGTTTTAACGTTATTATAACCTTAAAGACGGTGTCGCAGGTAAATACAGTCGAACAAGTTATCTGGTATATGGGTAAAAAATACATCTTACTGCGCTGCTATAACTGCAGGGTGTTCAAGCAGTGCCTTGTTATATTTCAGGGTTATGGTCTGATTAATATAAATAAAAAGTAAAGAAAAAATGCTAAAAAAAAACAATTAAAAAAAACCGGCCAATTAAAACGACTATAAATAAAAAAAAACACTTTTCAAGCAGCCTGATTCAGTTGGTGATATCAAATCTATATTTGAAATAAAGTAAGTGCCACCAACTGTAACAAACTGCATGAAAAGTCATTTGTTCGGAACTTTCTAGCCGTTTCTTGTGGTCGATTTTTTTTAAATAAGTCACTTTTAGTTTTGCTATTTTTTCCTAAATTGGTATATTAGCTACCCAACATCACCCGTAAATATGACCACGCACTTCTGGAACACCCTGTTTAATAAAGCAACCAAAGGGTATTGCATTACTTACTTAGTAAATGCGTTGTGAAGGCCAGATAGACGGCAGTCGCTCCATTTAAAACACTGGCATTGCAACATTGTTGGTCTGGCTAGATTACGACACTCATAAAATTGTGGTAAAAGACAACCAAAAGTAATTATAAGTCGCCTGCCTGTACATCGATCTCTTTGTTTGACTGTACCTATCCATTGTTTTCGGAGCCCACCCATCCCACTAAATATTGTTCGCGTATGTTATTAAAATTATTTGTAAATTGCAAGAGAACTAGTTAATTACTAGGCACTTCATCTTCTTCGTGTGCCAGATTACTAGTATTTTGTTTTTTTAATAAGCGTTAACCCCCTTCTAAAGTGTCGATGGGTAGTAGGTTTATACCTAAGTCCTAGTCCTCGTCTATCACGGCCAATGTCAACAGAGACTAGCCATCGACGCGGGAAGTGTCATTCTGTCAGTGGTAGCGTGGCGAAGGCCATTCTCGAAACGTCCAATGTATGGGTGTGACAAACGCTGTCGAAATGTCACGTGATCACTTATATTTTGGCATTTTGACCATCGCATTCGCTGATAGAATGGCAGTTTGGAACCGCTGCAGGTCAGGTGGTCTTACCTGATGCGGCCAAAATATATTTTAATGTCTTGGTGCTGAATAACTGCCATATTTCTCTTTGCCAAGGGTAATTCTGATGCAGGGTTGTCACTCGTGCTAGATCATAAAGTATCTTGCTATATTTTATTTTCATTCGTCAAAACCTAGAGAAAAGATAAGACAGTAAAATAAATGTTTTAAAGTCTTAAAAAAATACGGTGTTGGGACCGTTTTTAAGTCTATGATAAACACAGACAGCACTAATTGTGTGACGTCACTTACAAGTCACGTTATCATATAGAATTAGCGCCATCCAGAACCAACGAGTTCTTGTGTGACTACAATAAAAGAATAATTTCAAAAGCGTGCAACTTAATTTTTCCACCGATTTCTTTTGAAAAAAAAAAGGCTTTTGAGAGTAGCCAAAAACCCTATTGGCGAAATGTGGCTTCTAGTCTCACCGTGGTAATAACGAGTCGATATGTCCATTGTCCAGGCATCTATAAATACAAAATCGAAATAAATAAATCTATCGCGGAAGCCGAGGCGGGCGTCTTGTTCCAACTAGTAACGGCCTATGTCCTTCGATACACGGCCATACGCATCACGACCTCAGCTGATTGATTATTGAAGACGTTCAGGTATAGTGTCGCCAGCCGACCGTTGAATCAATTATAGCCATACTAGGTACCTACTCCAATTTTGAAAACCTAACGAACACCACATGACACGACAGTGAAAGCTCTACATGTGAGAATGGCCGTGGTATGTCGTTCCTAGCCGATTAATGTCCAGCCATCTATCGCAGAACCTGAAGCGGGGTGTCTTGTTCCAACTAGTAACGGCCTATGTCCTTCGATACACGGCCAAACGCATCATGGCCTCAGCTGATTGATTCGTTGAATGTTCAGGGTCGGAGGGAACAGCGTTGCCAGGCTGACGCTAAATCATTTATAGCCTAGTTACACAACTAGTTGAAGACGTCAATCAATCAGTATAACCTTTTCCTGGGGTCGGCTTTCTGTCTAGCCGAATGCAGCTGATGCCAGGACCTAATGTGGATTAATCACACTGCTATTAATGTGACCACTTACTGGGACATATTATCTACGAGTGAATAATCTAAGAAAAGAAGGAGAAGTTTATAGTTTGAGATTCAGGCAAGTTAACATTACCAACAGTATTCTCAGTGTATTCGCGGATCGGTGGGATTCCCCGATATTGCGGAGGTGGGTGCGGCTCCATGCTGAATTTTGATTGTATATTTTCATCTGTATCTGTAACTGTAGAACTTAAGTAAAATTGTTGCTAACCGATGAACTCCGGTCTGAAATAAATCCTTTCTATTCTATTACTCAGCGTGAGCTTTGGTGATTTAGATGAAATTTAAAGCACCGGCAGACCCCGGAGTCTTAGTCATAGTTATGCTCAATTATTCTTGTAGTTACAACACTTATGTAATTTACACTTACATATTTGCTCAATAAAGGATTACATACATCTCTATCTGAATATAATTATCTTATTTTAGCAACAGCGAATACGGATCCGGGGGCTACAATGGATTTGGTAGCCAGAAGGGCTGCCAATCCACCCCCATGTCCCCGGTGCACTCCGGCAACGAAACTTTTGACAGCACTATTGCTTCACTGGCCACGGTAAGTAATACATATGACATAAACATTCACACAGGTCTTTCAAATAATTCTTTTAATTATCAAGCTTTGTTTTCGATGAGTCTGGTTGATGGCAATAGGGAGCGTGCTCGGCGTTTATTGTGCCATCATGTTGCAAATTCTGTCCTGCCACCTATGGTTCCTGCACGTTCCCTATAGGCTGGCCCCCTGTTACATGAGAAGGGTGATGGGACTTTAAGCCATTACTGGAAATGTCACCTCTGCCTTACCTTTCGGGAAAGGTAGGGATGATGCTATCCTATGTGCAATTTAAGACTCGTCCGTCTTTTTTTAACTTTTGTCAGATCTCAGCAGATATTGTCAATTCTAACTTAAAGGTGGCTCTGTATTCGCTTTTCACTACGCGGTACCCAGCCCCTCACCCACTGTCAAATGAATTTGCTACTGCGCAGTGGCAGTAATTCGCCTCGAGTTCCGAACTTTGATCGAAAAAATAAATCAAGTCTCCACAAGATTTTTGGTTTCCTCAGTTTTGATATTTTGGGAGTAATTTCGGCCAACCCCACTATTCCGCATCAACGCCATCGTGATCACATTTTGGGAGAGATACATTTTTCCATCAAAATGGCTATGACACGTCATAGTAGGCGTTCTTTTTCCAGCACCACATGACGTGCAGTTCCTATTAGTAGTGAACTGTCGACCGATATGAATTCGTTATTGTCATTACTTATTGAACGGTTACCCCGATGCAGGCCGATAATAGTGGCTCGATAACTGGTCATTTGCATTTTCAATAAATGTCAGCGTTGTTTTGTTGACATTTACTCCTTCGGTCAACACACAATTTATAGGGTGCTCTCTAAATAAGGCGTCTATTTGTCTATAAGCGTACTGTATATCATGAACTAGTTATCGGTAATAGGTACAACAAAAAATGAAAAGTAAAGGGTTAAAATTACAGAAATCTTCGTGTGTGAGTCCGACTATTTTTGTACATTCTCAGCGCGCTGGGACGACGCGCTCGTTAGGTCCACTGTCAATCCAAACTTATTTCAAGTTCAAACAGTAATTAATAAATGGACACTCGCGCGAGCTACCCGTGACCTTCACCTGATTTGAAAAATTTCTTAAAATTTTTCCACAACTTTCGTTTTCGTCCTAAATGAAATGATTGATAATACAGAAATGAACTAAGCACACGCCTGCTGAAAACTGACAAAAGTTTAAGTTACGAGGGAGCTCCTAAAAGCTATACTTTTAATAAAGGTCAAGTTCACTGTCAACACAAACTTATTTCAATTTCAAACAGTAATTAATAAATGGACTCTCGCGCGAGCTGTCCGTGACCTTTACCTGATTTGAAAAATTTCTTAAAATTTTTCCACAACTTTCGTTTTCGTCCTAAATGAAATGATTGATAATACAGAAATGAACTAAGCACACGCCTGCTGAAAACTGACAAAAGTTTAAGTTACGAGGGAGCTCCTAAAAGCTATACTTTTAATAAAGGTCAAGTTCACTGTCAACACAAACTTATTTCAAACAGTAATTAATAAATGGACTCTCGCGCGAGCTGTCCGTGACCTTTACCTGATTTCAAAAATTTCTTAAATTTTTTCCACAACTTTCGTTTTCGTCCTAAATGAAATGATTGATAATACAGAAATGAACTAAGCACACGTCTGCTGAAAACTGACAAAAGTTAAAGTTACGAGGGAGCTCCTAAAAGCTATACTTTTAATAAAGGTCAAGTTCACTGTCAACACAAACTTATTTCAATTTCAAACAGTAATTAATAAATGGACTCTCGCGCGAGCTGCCTGTGACCATAACCTGATTTGAAAAATTTCTCCAAACTTTCCCGCAACTTTCGTTTTCGTCCTGAATTAAATGATTGATAATACAGAAATGAACTAAGCACACCGCCTGCTGAAAACTGACAATAGTTTAAGTTACGAGCGAGCTCCTAAAAGCTTTACTTTTTTTAATAAAGGGCAAGTTCAAACGGTCGCGCAAACGGTATAACGAAGAGAAAGAGCGGTTTGTCCCGGACAAACCCAGATCATATGGGCAGTCGTTGTGGATCGTATGTATTCATTTTATAAAACGTTCGCAAACATTCGCATGATTTCGCACGACCTTCTGAACTTACCTTTGTGCTTGGCGACTTCTCATTGTCATCATTCCATGCATTTCTGAGTTTATCATAGACCAACCTTTTCACCAAGTGAGATGCCCATTTGCGACAAACTTGACTGAGAGTTAGTTGCTAATACGAATGAGCTACAACTATTTCATACAAACTGGGCCCTTTTTAGCAACTAACTCTGCTCTGGTTGATGCAAGCACATAATAGCAACGACAGTGAGACTATAACTAAATAATATGATTGTTATAAAGTAAGGACAAACGACATATTATGAAAACGTGCGGTCTATTCATCACACAACACTAAGTACATCTCTGTACTTCAATGAATGAAGTGAAAAAATTCGTTCCACGAAATCACCTAACACTCTCTTTGCTCTTTTCTTACGCATGCAGTCATCCTAACTGTATGATGTCCAAATAAGCCATATTCCCGAGGAGATGAATCGAGGACCATGCATTTGTATCAATAACATCTTTGTCGTTATTCATATCTTCCTAAGTTATATGAAGGAAAAATTTATGACATGCAAGAAAAAGGTCGCATCTGCCTTTATAAATCAAAATTTTGTTATTAGTTAAAAAATGTATTACTAGGTAATAATATATTTTACTACGAGCTTACGCTCCCATGCTCGAGTTACACTTCTTGTGAAGTCTGTTTTACCTAGTAAATCTTGAATACTTTTCAGAGGGCCAATTATTATTCTACTAATATTTAAGCAACGTTCGCATTCGCATGTCAGTTGCAAATTGTGAAAAAAAGCTTTAATTTCCCTACATTTTTGACAGATTGCGACTGAGATGCGAATGAGAGCGTTGTTTAAAATTGAGTAGATATGGCCCCTTGCCATCTTCCTTTTTCTTAGTTTTTGTGTTTCGGTCAGATGCGTCCTTTTCATGGTTCCGTAGGTAACAAGACACCCTTATAGTTTCGCCATGTTCTTCTGTCTGTCCGCGGTGTAGCTCAGGGACTTGAAAGATGGAATTTAAAATAAAATCTTGATTTTTTTCGAGTTCCCTTCACATAAATTTGCGATCTTTTTTATATCGTCTATCCCAGGGTGTGGATCGTTGGATAGGTTATTTAAGCATACATAACGAATTTAAAAGGAAAACTATCACAGCTAAGCTAGGCTTTACAAGTTAACGAGTAATAGTCGACCAACCTATATTTTTATTAGTTAGATAAAGTTGTTAGCAACGTAAAAAGGGTAGTAAATATAAATTCAAAGAATTAAATGAAAATCACAATTCTAAGTCGGCAATTGTGACGTGCAACTACGGAACCCTACACTACGCGTGGTCCGACACGCACTTGGCCGGTTTTTGCTTATGACGGCAGATATTTTCCTCGTCAAGTAAAATAACTGTTGTCTTTCTACCCGATCCAGACTCATTGCATGTCCAGAACAAATAATACTTAGCTGTTGCATTTCGCTAAGGCGCGTTAATGTACGGTGACATAGACATCATATGAGGCATTCCTGAATTGCAACGACTATAGAATGTTTTATTCAAAGGCACCTGTCCCACTGCTGACGGAAAGCGACTAGCTATCGACTATATTCTCACTCAATATACATGAAATGTACAACTTTGAATAGAATAAAGACATAACCTGCAAAAACTACTGCTCTGTTATGTGGGATTTCGTGATTGGTCCCATAGTAAAAATTCTTCGTAATGATGAATACATTGACGTGTTTTCAGGTTGTGCGTTTATTCGTTACACGTTGTACGTATGTCCCGTGTTAGTAAGAGTTGATTGCTGATTGCTCACACCTTTGGCAACGACTCATTCCTCACTAGTTCGACGTAGGCGACAAATCTATCAGTCGCTTAGTCGTTAGCCACAGTACTCGCATTTTCTAGTCGCTTCTCGCTTTTCGCCGTCGGCAGTGGTACAGGTCCCTATGCACGTTATACCCGAGTGTTTACTGCTCATGGTGTTTCATACAAATTTTCAACTCCCAATTCTTGGCAATTAATGAACCGATTGAAATGAAACTTGCTAAATGTCTTGTGATGCCTACGTAAGAAACTACTAGATCTAAAAAGTTTATTGAGAACAGCAGTGCGTTTCTGTAAACATCTCACCGTGTAAGCTTAGGTGAAGTGAACCTGATGTGAGCTGTCAATCCATACAAGCTATATGGAATGACAGTTCACTTGATGCTCACTTCACTTAATTTTACAGTCAGAGGTTAACAGAATAGACCGGCTGGTTACGAAAAAGAGTTCACAGGAAATAGAGAGTGACTTTCTATAGACTTAAAAGGTCTCTCTTGTTCCCTTGCCTTCCCTTACAATAGGTTCATGAATTTCCAAGAATATGGAATTGAAAGTTTGTATGGAACGGATAAAGTAAACCCTTGTACCACAACCTCCACGCAGGGATGGTCCTTATTTGCTTCCTCTGTGAGCAAGGCGGCCCGCTCCGCCACCGAGAGCGCCGTGCGCTACGGAGGGATCGCTTCTCAGAAGGTGTCTGAGATGGCCTCTACGGTGACTGAAAAGGTGAGACAAATATTATTTCATTTTATTTCTCGCGGAAGATTTAATGAATTATGTATCTACGTAACTAAATAGTCAGAATTGTGTGGAAAAGTCAGAGGGAGGCCTTGGCCCTGCTGTGGGACAATATAAGACATGCAAATTAAAGTCTTACCAGATTTGATAATAAAAAAATATTAGCAAATTGACGGATTGCTTCATGTTCCCTTTAGCTAAGTTTAAACGATGAGGTTTTTACAAAATACCGACGCTGTTTGTTTTGTACAGTCACGTGTAAACATATTTTACAATCTGTTCTGATTGGGCAACAAAAAAGAGTTAAAGAAGTTACTGCGTAACACTACTTGTGTTACGCAGTAACTTCTTTACAGTACATCAATCCTTACAAGTCAGACGGCGCGGCCAACCACCAAGTTTCATTTTATTTTAAATTTCGGTATAGAGCAATTGTTTCGGAAAACTCTAACTTTTTCGGCGACTGGCGGGCTTCGGTGGTTTACGTGTAAGGCAAACAATTATTTATTTGTTGTGAAGTCAGGTGAGTTATTTGTTTATCAAATTGACTACTAAGAACCCACTTCGATTAGTTTATATTTATATACATACAGATTATTCAATTAAGTACATAGAATGTAAACGGGTTATTGCAAATGCCGTAAAATTGCAAAATATGAAATGAAATCGTAAACTATTTTTTCTCAAAAAGGAAATATTTATAACTATTGGATTTATTTTACTTATTCAAAATGATATATTCACAATTTAACGAGAAATTATAATCTAATAACTATTCATTGCAATCTTACGGAGTTTACAATTATCCGGTGATATATACAAACTAATAAAAAATATATTTGTACATACAAGCGGGATAAACAGGGGAGGATAAAGGCTTATTGGTATAAAAAAATTGTCCACATCGCTGGCAACGGCAAAATTGCCCACAAACTGACAGCATTGCCACGTTGAATGGCAATGCTGATGCCGATTCTTTAACCGAAAAAAATGCCAGCCCAACTTATTTTTTTTTTCATAATAACAAACCAACGACTGTTATTCTGTGACAGTTGTATGACGGCTATAACTAGCAATCTAGCTTAGAATATAAATTTGATAAACAGTTCAATTCTACGACTGTACAAAGTAGGTGATACGTTTTTAAGAGTAGAAAACTCCGCCGTCATGATGTAGTCCCTTAAAAATCAACTTAAAATACACAACGCTGAATTCGTTACTTAAGTTGGTAGCGGCTTGAAATAAAACGACCTCCGAAACATGCCTGGTCTCTACTATAAACTGTTACTAAATAGTATGATTCGCAGGTGAACACCAGGGGAGGCTGGAGCACCCTGGGCGGCACCACCGACCAGCGCCGCGCTTCTAACGCCAGCGGCAGCAACTACCAGGCTTCTGGCTACGGCGCCATGAAGAGCTCCACCTCGGAGCCCTACAGCCAGTGGTATGTATGACTCTTGAACATATCTCCTTCTAGAAAAGGGTATTTTTCTGAAAAAAAAAATTAATTAGTCCGTCACATAGATTTCCGATTGGACACGTATTTTTTCACTTTTCACGTAAACAAAAAATGAAGACGAAACGACGTACCTACTATGACAATTTTTTTTTACATCTTTCCTAGCCAACCACCCTCAAACCCACCGCTACTCGAGCAGCTGACGATCGGTTCACTTATCAGCCATATAAGATCAACTATGTGTGTCAATATCAGCCGGCTCCGGACTTCGACGAGTTTTCAACGCACTGTATCGTCTTAATTTTTTTTTACGTGAAATGAAAAATAATACGTTTCCAATATATTTTTGATGAAAATTAGAACTACATCTTTCGTCTCATTTTCTCTTTAGTATTAAAATAAGACAAACGTATGGAGCAAAAGCGCTTCGAAGGAGGTTCGATCATTTAGTTTATTTATTCTAGTGATGTGAAACTCCTTGGTGGAATTCTTATATTTTTTAATGGAAATAAAAAAAAAAAAACGTAAAGGATACGCACGGCGCTATACAACGAGGAGTGCGGTAAAATAGGTACTTAGATGATAGTATCTACTTTACCGCACGTTCCATTGTATCTTGCGTAATTTTAACTTTCGAACAAAGTATAAAGGAAAAGAATTTTTTTTGAGCAAAAATGTCTTGAAAAAATATTTATTCAACGTACAATTACAACAATCATAAAGTTAAAGAAAATACAAGGAAAAATACAAGAAAAACACAGGTGGATGGGCACTTGGGGCACCCCATCGTTGGGCTGCGCACTCATATTGGGGTATCCGATGGGTCTATGAACCCCTATTTCACCAATTTCAATGGAAACCCCTGAAAGACACACTTGCAGCCATTATTCTCACCATCTGTTGCACTTTTGACTAGTTTGTCACAGAGTCGATCAGAAAATATGAAGCTAGTCTCAACCAATACATGTAAAAAAAACAATATAACACACATGTACCCAATCTACAACAGATACATCCACATAGTTCCCAGTTGGTCTCCTCACACTAAACACCTCTTGGCCTGCATTTTGACGCGGCTTACCAAACTTGGCAGTTGAGCCCGGGTATAGTTTATTTTAGATGAACGTATTGATTCTCATAAGTTAGTCATTCCACTTTCTTGTGGTTCTTGCTTGAAATAGAGACGTCTCAATTGAGCATTCCATATGCTTTGACCGCGTGTGTGGGTTTAGCACAATTAGTTGTTTCGAATACGATTATGAAGTAATTTCTATACAAACTTTCATCGCTTATTGAAGCCGTAGTGTGTAATTTTTATTAAAAACTCTTTGGCAGTGCTTTGTCTATTGTCATATAAAGAACTCTTTTGTAAAGTTTCATATTCGAGACCAGCAGATTAGACTGCACTGCTTGTCAGCAAATTTAAGTACACGACGCTCGAAGGAGGCCTATATCTAGTCTTTCCGCCGTAATGTTGGCTATGGTTGTAACTATTGTTAGAACATTTGTATTATTAAGAAAATATCAACTAAGGATTGTCTTTAAATAGTTTAGTCTGGCTCCAATTGTACGATCCCCCTTATTATAATGGAAGCGTAGAAAAATCTGAACGTGCCCGGGGCTAAGGTAGTCCCGGATAATTTATCCAGCAGATGACTAAAGACCTGAATTGTAGTGCTCTTGGATGAGAGGAAGAGCAAAGAACCGATGGACGGACGGAGAGAACATATAAAAAGAGGTGACTTCCGAAATGACTAATAGAGAAATATGGAAGAAGGAGACGTGCTGCGCCGACTCCAACTATATTGTAATGAAAGCAAGAGAACGATAATGACAATTTTATACATTTTGGACGTATTGAACAGAAAGAAAAAGTGTTTTAACAGCCAGATACGATAAATACCATTAAAAAAAACGAAACTGGTCGAAAACGACGCGAGCTGCCTCAATCTGACCAAAAGTCTCCGCACATTTTCAGGACCGAGTCGGTTCCTCACAAGGAGTCCGTTACCACTCGCAACGTGGACGGACGCGATCTGTCGCAGCTGGGCAGGGTACCCAGCCCCCCTCCCGTCAATAACGCTCAGAGGAGAGAGGAGGAGGAATCCTGGGACTGGCTCAACCAGTAAGCTGCCAAGGTACGGACATCCGTTACTATCATCATCCTCATCAAGAGCCCGACTTCATCCACAGCGGGGTACAGGCTCTCTACCAATGTGTAGTGCCAATGCCCCACGCTCCAGTTTTAACCTCATCCATACCATCATACTAACATTGTCAACATTACCCAGTCGTCAATAACACCCAGAGGAAAGAGTAGAGGAATCCTGGGACTGGCTGAATCAGTAAGCTGCTAAGGTACGGACGTCTGTTACTATCATCTTCAAGAGCCCGACTTCATCCACAGCGGGGTACAGGCTCTCTACTCGAGTGCCAATGCCCCACGCTCCAGTACTAACCTCATCCATACCATCATACTAACATTATCAACATTACTCAGCCCCGCGCTCGCCAATAATGTCCAGAGGAAAGAGTACAGGAATCCCCTGGTACTGACTGAATCACTAAACTGCCAAGGTACGGACGTCTGTTACTATCATCTTCTTCATCTTCTTCAAGAGCCCGACATCATTCACAGCGGGGTACAGGCTCTCTACCCGAGTGCCAATGCCCCACGCTCCAGTATTAACCTCATCCATACCATCTTACTAACATTGTCAACATTACTCAGCCATCAATAACGCCCAGAAGAAAGAGTAGAGGAATCCTGGGACTGACTGAATCAGTAAGCTGCCAAGGTACGGACGTCTGTTACTATCATCTTCTTCAAGAGCCCGACTTCATCCGCAGCGGGGCAGGCTCTCGCCTCTTGCCAACCCCGATGCTCCAGTACTAAGCTCATACATACCATCATACTTACATCACCATATTTAGTTGGGAATGGATCAAGTCACGATACTGGGCTGGATAAAAAAATAGGAGAATAGGTAAGGTATGAAGCATTTGTAAAAATTCTGTCGTGTTAAAATAACATTTAGCCTAACAAATAAATGTTAGCAATTTAACATGGTTCTGCATCCTTGACTATTTCATCATCATCATCATTTGAACCTGGAATAACTTTAGGTATAGGCCTCGACTTTTTAGCCTACTCAAAAAATTCTTTTGAATTCGTTTGTATGTTATGTGTTTTGTTCTGCCATACTTCCCGGTTTCGTGTGCCCCTATCGTGTACAAGTAAAGACATAACATAACATCACACCGGGCTCACGGTGAGTCCACACGCTACAGACTTCCACAACCTTCTATAGGGAACGTGCACGGCATTGACTAAGCCATCTAGTATTGCATTTTCGAAACTTTAACGTTAAGAATACTTGACGTTGAAGCTTCTGTGCTGCCACATATAGTTCCTGCACGCTCCGTTTAGGGGAACGTGCACGAAGTAGACTGTACCATCTAGCGTTTCGAAACTTATAAGGAAAATATTTTTGACATTTCTGTGCCGCACCCTGCTCGTTCCTGCACGTTTCCTATTGAATTATGTCTGTGCTGCAAACGTCAGTGTGATAGATTTTGTTATTCAAAGTTCATGGTCTTTACAGACAAAAGGCTGTATCGTGTGGACCCACCATTCCACAGAGGTGCACCTATGGTACACATACGTAAAGAAGGGTTGCGACAATACAGGAAACACGTCACAATGGCAAAACACCGAACCCACTGAACTTGCACAGAGATAAGGAATGCGGGTAGGAACAGAATCCGTTCGGTTGCACCGCAGATAAGCTGGCAGCCAACCAATCGTTTTGATGACCTAACCAGACTTGTGCGAAAACGGTTCAGCATAGAATTAGATACCTAAGAAATTTATTTTCGTTCTTTGAGTGGAAGTCGCACGTTTTTAATGAAAGTCATCTTGATAATGGGTTCGTTCTTTTCAGTCACTTGCACCCTTATTACGAACAGATACTAAGGACCGATTTCTGAATTGCATTTAGTTGGTTCTAAAACCATTTTAGTAATTTTTTGGCCGTTTTAACATATAGGAACACGCACATAGGAAGACGCGTTGTTTGAATATTAACTTAATAATTATGGTCCTAAATGAATAAGTAGAATTTGAAGTGTACACAAAATTAAAATGATGTTGCAAAGGTACCTATGAATGGAAAATTGCATGGTATTTTTTGTCTCCTGTAAAATTGCTATTTTTGACTTACGTGGTGTTAGAACTTAATCGACGATTTGTAGTTAAGAAAGTGTCAAGCCTCAAAGTTCTCAGGCTAAATTAATTAGATTTTAACAAATACTCAACTTCAAAATCTTAATACAGATATCGAGAGTAAGGCCCGATTTCTGAGTTATCTATTTGAAGTTGAATATTTACTACTTTAGCTTGAAAACCTGTCAAACTTTAAACTTGTCAAATACGGTGTGTAAATTTTAAAATTAAATCTTAAATCCTTATATTCTAATAAGACGTTTTTTTTCTATTATTTCAGAATGCGCTCCGGTCCCCATCACCAGAGCGCGGAGAGTTAGCAGCTATGGTTTAACAACGTTCAAAATATCCATCTTACGTATAAATCCTCGGAAGAACCGAATTTTGGCGAGTAAAATTGTGACTATCGTCCAATCGAAATTGATTTACATTCCAGAGTGACTCACTAGTTTTATCACTCCCCCTTATGAGACAACTCACATCTTATTCGCCTGATTGCGGTGCTTCCGAATATAGAGGGTTACTTCGGAGGCAGTGCTTAAATTTTAAATACAGCAAGATCATCAAAAATAAAAAGACACGTAGTTTTTGTTTCACCATGATTCGACAGCAAAAATAGAAGTAAAGTAATCAATAACTCTTTTAAAGTGATTTCAATGATTTTTAGTGAAATATTTCTGTTAACGATACCGATTGCGTGGAAAAAATGCGCACTGTCTCAGAAGTAACCCTGTATAGCAGCTACAAGAATGTTTAGACGCGCGTGTAAAATCGGAACTGACAGCGCCATCTTTTTGTTCCTAACAACAATGTTGACCAACAGCGCCACCTAGCGGTGTAATTCGAACTCCAAAAAACCCTTGTAGCCTAATACATAGCTTAGGGAACTGGACAGCAATACCGTCTCATAATTGACTAATCTGTAGAAAGAGCAGAGCGAATACGCGGCAATTACCTGTCTCTTTTCTGGGACGAAAGCGACACAAACAGCTTATGACGTAGACCAGCTATACTCAACCGTTTTGCTTCCTAGGCCGCAACGCTAGATACCAATTCTACTATATTAGCCTACAGTAAAATAACATAGCATCGAAATGAATGGTATTTCTGAATTTGTGACAAACGGAAAATTTTCAATAGAATCACTTTTCACATAATCTTTTTTCTACATTTTAGTCTCAGCACATTGTCAATGATTAAATCAGTAGGTACGCCGAGATCTGTACCGTAGAGGCACGTACTCGTATATAACAAAGCCTTGCTGAGAAATATAGTAGGTACATACTTACCAATATTGTTGTAGGCCACAGGACCACACAGAAAAAATGGACGGGCCGCAGATTGAGTATAGCCAACGAAGACCAGTCTGAACTTTAGACTCATGGAATTCTTAGTTCAGTCCAGTTCTTTATGTATATGTTCGTTTGAACGTTGTCAAGTCATAACCTTTCAGTTACATTAACCCCTCCCCTTCTTAACGCCGACTAAATTCAAAATTATTATTATTCATTATTTACGATTCGGTATTCATTGGCGGTTTTCTCGAGTGACTGGAATAGTAAGGCGCCAGTGTATTCGGAAGTTATATAATTCGGAAACGGTGGCAGTATTCTTTTTGTAATAGCTGAAGTTTTAAAGAAACTATCTCAAAAAGCCAGTTAGGTAGTAAGTTCAGGCTCTACCTCGTTTGGAACTTTAAGAATTGGAAACAGAATACGTCCACAATCAAAATTACAAATTGTTTTTTTTTACACTGACAATGTACCCAGTCAACTCAAAAACGTCAATGTAAACCTAATTATTGAATTTTAGTTGAACAAATCCCATATGTATAATAATATATAGAATTATAAATCGTTTTAGAATTATTGTATAAATATATATATTGTTAAAATTCTGTCCATATTTGGTGCCACATTATTTTAAAGTTTTTTGTTGAGTATCATTTGAATGTCTAGCTGAAATGGCGCAAACTAGATTCATGCGCTATTTGTAAAGCTGTACTGCTCGTCCGATAACTGTAAGGGCTTCGTATTTTATATAAAACTTGTGTAACACTGTAACTATAACCTTTCCCCTCCTTTCCTTAAATTGCGATTATTAGCCCTTTCGGACGAGACTCGCACTTGTAGCTAGCTACATATACTGGCCTATATATGTTTATCACTGGGCCTATATTTATTAATCTAATATTAGATGTAGTATAAGGGTGGTGCAAGTTGGTAGCACGTCGGTCTCCGTTGGATAAAGACGAAGTCTGATTTCAATGGTCAACCGCGTGCATAGTGTGATTTGAAACTGATATTTTGTACTGAGGCTCAGCCAGTACGTACTGTAGTAATTAAACGTGTCTGTAGTTTAATGCTCTATGTTACTCTGTTCGTGTGATCTGCGACCGGTACACAAGACATATCAAGTTAATCGTGCTTTTAAATGTCACCAAAATCATACTTTCTAATATCAGTATCGGTTGCATTTCAAATGGCACATTTATCTCATAGCATGCTGAGATAAAGCCTCACACGTTTTATTCCAATTATTTTAAGATTTTAGTAAATTTTAGTTTTATAGTTTTGTTAGGCATATTATGTATCTGTAGTCTCTCATAAATTATGTATGAAGTATGACGTCCTCGGACACATATAATTATAATATTTTGTATAATTTTTTGATGTTTAGGAAATAAAATTGTAATCTCTGAAATTATTTTTTTATTAACATTTTCTGTTGTATTTCTCTTATGTTTTTCTGTCGCCTTCCGACGTCGATAGATGAATCCTAAAGAACTTTAATATTTTAACTATGTCTACCCACTACCGTCCCCCTGTGATTCTTAAGATAAATAGAACAAAAAATATTCTAATATTATTTACTATTTGGGAAAGTTTTATCTAAACTATTTTTTATTATTCGGCTATTTATCTATCGACTTCGATAAAGCCTTGCTTGGTCTGAGATGATGAAATTATGCATCGAAACTAGTAAACAAAAGTAAATACATATTAAAATATCTTATGACTGGACGGTAGCCGAACAAGGCTTGAGTCCCCAAGATTTTATATTGGCAGGTATTGGTTTTAATTCCTATTATATTATATTTTGCCCAACTTTAATTTATTCTAAGATCAATTTTACTTTACTTTTAATATGTACAAATATAATTTATTTTTAAGACTCTGGTATAATTTTATTGTTTACCATTAGGTTCTTTTACATTATATACGCTCGATAACTTTCAAATATTAAACTAGATTAAATATTATTTTTGTTTTATTTGAGACTCATTATGTTTACTCACTATGACGTTATGGCAGTGCTGTGGAAGCGTATATGAACCTATCTCAATAAACAATTTCTGAATAGTGTAAAACAAAGTTGCAAGATATGGTTATCAGTTATCACTAATAGCAAGAGCTAAACGAGGACAGGGCGGTAATGAAGCGTGCTCCCAATGCTACCTTATAGACTCTTCACATAACCAGGAGTTTTCATTTGCTCGAGCCGGCGGTGTAGTGTGTAGGTATGGATGCCAGCTGCAACTTCGCTGTTAAATAGGATGCAGTTAACATAATACCATCTCTAAGCCGCCAACTTTATAGGGACTATGCTGTCGTTTGGCAGTTTCTATGTACCTACTTATGTCAACTTCACAAAACTGCAATTTTCAGTCCCACCCAGTATATATTTTTCACACGATAGGCACGCGTTTGACCACTATCTCACCTGATGGTAAGCGATGATATGATCGAAGATGAAGCACTCTTGCCCAGAAGTAACCTATTCACTCTTGACTTAGACTCCCAGGTTGTAGCTATCAGGAAAAACAGACTGGCAGGGATTTCCACTCCTAAGCCGCACACACAATGAATGTCTTCTCAAAACGTTTTATGCGTGTGGGTGGGATGTCCACTACGTACCGGTGGCGCATCACCGTACCTACGTGTTGTGGTCCGATGATGGAACGGGCTTGGCGGAATTAAACTATGCAGTTCCGTCCCACACTCCCCAAAATGCAACCTATAGAAAACC
Organism: Mamestra brassicae; assembly: GCA_905163435.1. Taxonomy (NCBI): domain Eukaryota; kingdom Metazoa; phylum Arthropoda; class Insecta; order Lepidoptera; family Noctuidae; genus Mamestra; species Mamestra brassicae. The sequence goes on from LR990987.1 coordinate 5,407,874, forward strand.
GACAGGTTAGCAACTCTGCATCGATGCTCAAGACTTTGGAGCTTCGACTCGACGAGCCTATCATTACTGATGATCATCTTGGCTCGTTTCTCAAGATCCGTCCCAAAGAGGAGATCAGACTCCATACACGATCGAACTTGCGCTTGATAAAGTTTGAGCAGCTGTTCCGGGGCGACCTACTCGTATAAGAGATATGGTTTATTCCCGCTGTCCCCGTACACCGTGTCCCCGTCCTACGGGGACAGCGGTACTTCAATTAAATATTTAAAAATACTTCCCGTTGTCGCCGTACACTGTCCCCGTCCTACGGGGACAGCGGTACTTCAATTAAATATTTAAAAATACTTCCCGTTGTCCCCTCCCCGTACACTGTGAATATAGTTGAATAAAATAAGTAAAAATTATTGCCCACAGTCCCCGTTTTTTCATTTTTCTGTAGTATTATGAATGTGTGCGTTGGCATCTTTTACCCAACAAACAAAGTGTATGGAAATATTGGTAGATGGATCAACGGTCACCAAATCCCATCCAACTCAAAGATTAGTATAGGTTAATTTGTTCTTTAAACAAAATGTGTAGGTTAGGTTAGGTTAAAACTGTGAGTCGACTGTCGGGAGGACACGGCACGGCATACGCTTGCAGAGTGTGCAGCTTGGGAGGAGCCGCGCCGTGTCCTCATCTCTGTTGTAGGCGGTGACCTTTCGCTGCCGGCTGTAGTCCATGCTATGGTCGGCGGTGAGGAGTCCTGGGACGCGGTGGTCTCCTTCTGCGAGACAGTCATCGCGCAGAAGGAGGCTGCGGAAAGGGAGAGGGAGATCACAACCGCTCTCCCTGCCCGCAGCAGGCGCATCGGGCGTCGGAGGAGGGCATACGCTGCCCTCTTCCGGCCCCCCTAACTGGGTCCAGGGGCGGCGGACTTGGGGATGTCCGTCGCCCCCCACTCATCCGGACCCGAGGTGGCGGCGCGTGGTGTTCCCGTGCGCCCCTCTTTGACGTAGCGAGGGGAGTTAAACACCTCACTCCCCTCGCCGACGCGAGGTGGCCCGCAGAGGCGGGCCGGCACCAGCCGGGGATTGCGGATGTCGCATACGTTCCCGCGATCCCCGGCGTAGGTGGAAGATGGAACACCGGGGTGGTTTTAGTCAGTAAGAGTCTGACAGACCCCTCCACCCGCCCCAGGGTGGAGGATTTCCATGAGGATTTCCCCCCGAGATCAAAAAAAAAAAAAAAAAAAAAAGGTTAAAACTGTGACCTCCAACGCACGAGCCGAGCGAGCGAAGCGAGCGGTGCCGCGGCAGCGGCCGGCGAGTGCTAGAAACGACTTGCATTAATAGAAGTTGTGTTATTTGTGTAAATTTAATAATTGTTTTTTTTTACCTCAAATTAAAATTCGAATACAAATAAATAAATTTTGTTTTATTCCCCTTTTCTTTTTCCCATGCTAAAAAACTAAGCTTAAACAATGCAGATTTAAGAGGACAACGACTCGTGAAAAGTTTACTTCCCGTTGTCCCCGTTAGCCGAATGTACGTTACGGGGACAATTGGAAATAAATTTAATCACGTCCCGCTGTCCCCGTGACGGGGATATGGCATACGGGGACAACGGGAATAAACGAGAGATATAGATGTCGGCTACCGCTTGCCTTCTTTGTTATACAGTGATGTTCCCAAGTTACTTTGCTGCACTAAAGTAGGTACTAAACCAACAGATTCCATCCGGGTTCTCCATACCCATGCTGTGTGTGTGTGCAAAGTGAGTTTGTTAGAAATCCTTAAAAATGGGAAGTCTAAAGTAATTGGGAAAATGTAATAAAACGTTATAAGTAAGTAGGTAGTTAAAAAGCAGACTTCAACCAATCTGAGAAAGCTTTAAAAAAGCGTTAACATAAGGTAAAATACGGCACAACTATCCTCTTAGCACTGGAACGTGAGGATTGGCACAAGCAGAGAGGCATATGTTCAGCAGTGGGCGAAATCGGCCTGTAGATGATGATGATCCTCTTAGCACTACCTCGGGCCATTGCTGAGATAGGCCTGTCGAATCGAAGACAAATCGAGAGCGTTACGCTGTACCTACCTCATCCATCCTGCTATTTCTCAGTAGCTATCTGGGTTTGAGCCCAGTTCTTGGCAATAGCCAATAGACTTGCCTTCCGAACGAGCCTGGACAACTCCATCTCGTCGGTCAAATATGTATGCCCTATTAGTAATCCTCTTGCTATCATAGATACCTATCTGAAAGTGTTATAGGTACTGTCTAAACAGGTCCAATCAAATCCGTGGCGCTTTCTTCAAAAGACCACCTCTGATATTAACCTACCTACATTACATAGTTTTCATATGATTTGTCCAGAACTGTTTGTGTGAAAAACAGACTGATCTCTCGGTTGATTGAAGTGTAAAATAAATATTGATCATCCGTAGGGACCAAACAATTCAGCGAATACACAGCACGTGTTTTGTAATATTTAGTATAAAAGTAGGGTTGTTAGGTAGGTAAGTACTTAATTAAAGTGATACTACGCAAAAATTAAGAACATTGTTTATTTATTTTCAGAGTTTATTCTCCTTCCAACAACTTGAATGCACATACAAAGTAATTTATAGAAGATCCATCAACAATGAATAACATGTAATAATTAACTACCTACAGTTCTGTGATGAAGTTTCAAGGAATCATTCAATACATAAATATGGAATTGTCGCTATTATATAAAATTATGCACACATACAATATTGGATACAGTACATTAGTTATGTACAGACGCTAGCACATCAAGCTACAACAATCTGTCAAAATTCTTTAATAGATTTTCAACTTTATCGCTAAAGTATTAGGTTCAAGGTTAATTGGGAAAATTTGACAGTTCCGGTTAGCTTGATGTTCTGGCGTCTGTACTTGAGTATAGTTTACATTTGCAGGTGTAGAGTAACTCTACGCACTAGGCACTAGAGCACTATCAGACAGGTAAATTATTTAATATATTCATTAGTAATTTATAGGTGCAAGTACCTAGCTAGGTATTATATAATAATAGTAGGAGGTAGGTACCTATTCTACAAGGCACAGATGTATTTGGCTTCTAAAGAAGAATTAACAAAGGCATAGATACCTAAGTACATACATAAAACTATAATTAGCTTGATTTGTAGTTTCATTATTATGATTTAGGTAGCTAATCCTGTTTCATGCTTGGAATAAGTGAGATTATAAAAAAGCTGAATGTTCCAGTGTTTCACTACCTACCTACTTAGTTCGTCACGGAAAATATCAAACGCAGAAAAAAAATTGAGATTATGTTAGGTAGGTACTAGTTGCCTACAGGGACACCTAAGCTGATGTTACTTCTTATTGACATAAAGAAAGCTTCCCATTAAAATATAGCAAAATACAATATTTATATGAAACAGAGCTATCTATGAATAGGATTGCAAACTGCGTCCTTCGAACTATTTTGTAACGTTTTTGTTTTTTACGCAAAGTATGGATGTCGCTAGTTGCTACTAGCTTGCACAAAGCTATTGTTTAATGGATCAGGGGCCTTACTATGAAGTCTTAAAACGATCATGATTCCGCTCTTAGAGAGAGACGGAGCTATACAAAGCTAATAGCACTGTCCCTTTTATATCATCGGAATTGGATGGCATTAGCACGTCATAGTAGGGCAGCAGACATCAGAATTCGTTACAATAATTTCACCATATCTGGTTCACTTTCCGCACAGCAGACACAATGATAAACAATCAGCGAAGACCACATGTGGTTCATGGGTCTGTGCATTTGTCAAAACAGTAAGTAATAGTAAGTATAACATCGAATTCCAACAATAAGAAAGTAGTTCTAATAAAAATACCCATTACAATTCACACTAGTAGGTATAGAAAACTTACCAAACCAAAAGACTTAAATACTAAATAAGTTAATTAATTACATAGGTACTACGTCTTATAATTACCAGTCTTACGTAGCCAGGGATGCTCAACATTCAAGCATATATTTTCAGGCGTATTCATAAACAAGACCTAACCACAAGTTAGTCTTAAATACCTACTTATAAGCAGATTCTAAATTCAACATTTAAACTAAGCATGCTTGGATTCCTTTCACGAATAAGCCTGTTTTTTTTACTGAACTCGTAGAAAACACTAACCGTTTGTTAGCCCTATGAGTGCTTCATATACCCTGGCTATGCTGTGTGACTGGTTTCCATCACCGTATTGTTCAAGTCATAATTACACCGCCTAAGCTTAATATATCATCTAGGTACTAAGCGTGTGGGGCCACCATTATTAATTGACTAATACTATTAAAACAAGTGCTCATTGTTGCAGCTTATATAACAGTAATATTTTACAGATATATCGTCATAAATAGGTATCCATTTTACCTTGGAATGAAAAGGGGTAAAGACCAAAGATCTGTACGCTATTATGATGCACTTGCTTGCCTTAACGATGCATTATAAAGTAAAATATTGAAAACTTCAAGAACATACATAACAATGTTCACAACACACAAATTATTGCTATTAACAATTTATTTCAGAATACAACAGTGTAATGGAATGTGTAGATTTTTTACTATTAAATAACTATGAGTATAGGAAAGGGATCTATTCCATGTATATTGAAAAAGTATACTATGCAAAACAAACAATTATTTTTACCCGACTGTCTGAGAAGGAGGGTAATGTTTTTAAAAGTAACTGATTGAGTAGAAACAATGTCACTTTAACTGAAATGCATGGAACAGCCGATTTTATCACCAATTTTGTTGAAGTTTCCATAATGTTAATAAAAAAAAGTCAATGTATTTGATTGCTTTCATATTATCATGCGGTGTTTTACTATAATTGTACTAAAAACACTATTAGTGCTACTAAAAACAATTTACGGGTAGACGGGTAAGGTTCTACATTTAGGTGAAGTCACATTATAATAACACCCATGACCTACACCTACTGATAATAATGATTCTGTCTGCATATATTGTCATATAACAGCTAATCTTCTAGCATAAGCACCCAATCCTATTTTATTACTAAGATAAATTGGTACAAGATAGAATATTGGCACAGGAGGCAAATTCTGTATTATTAAAGAATCTACATAGTGCAACTATTCATAATTAGCAAATATAACAAAAACCTATAGACATTACAAACTTTATAATTGATGCCTGGTTTCTGAGGTTTATCTGTCCGTTAACGCTATTTGTCATAACGCCATTGGTTGGTTTATTAGTGGTTAACAGACAGATAAGCAACCAATAAGGTACATCAAAAACGGGCATTATTCAATCAAATTAAAATATCTTCAGCATGCATAATATAGGTACTCTTAATTAACATTTTTAAAGCATTTACATAACAAATTAGCATAATAAAATCTTTATAGGCTAGCTCAGTAGATAGAATCGACATTCTAAGATAATAAATGTTGTTTACCTCTGCCTACCCAAATGGGGTATAGGCATGATGATATTATGAGGATTGAACAGAAAATACTAGTTAACATCCTAATATTTCTAGTATCTAAGTATAAGTAATAAGGATGTGTCATACACACGTCAACATTAAGTGTAAATACTGGACGAGACAATGAAGGTTGAGTGGTAAACCAGTTTAGCAATACATGTTGAGATGTGACATAATAAATGCAAGAAATTATCATGTCCATTGGAAATTAGTTATAGCTTATAAATGTTGGGGTCAGCAATTTTCCGGTGACATAACCATACTGAAGAGAGAGAAGAGTAAGGTCCCGAGTATCCCTTAAAAACGATAGATACAATTTACAGTATGAGAGATTAAGACAATTCATTTGAATAAACGTCACCATCTTGTGTTAAAACATGTAATAGCTGCAAACACTGATTATTTGTTGTTACAGTATTCTTAATTGAGAATTGACGGATACATACTTGTACTTTCTCATACCTTGACATTGGCACGTTCATCAATGACATGTGACATTGATTGTTGCTGAGATGATATTGTGTTCAAATGCAAAGAAATTTGAATACATTATTAGTATGAGAATTTGGCTTCTGTATTGCTTAAATACTTTTCATGCTGTACTTTACTTGAATATATATTTTGATCCCAGTATTTATATTTGCCAAGATAGAGCGGTAAAATAAAAATTGACAGTAATCAAAGCAAATATTGATTTGACCTATACAATTACACAGTTATGCTTCAGACATCTTTAAACATTGCCCAGCTATTTAAAACACTTGCATCAGCTAATTAGCTTCCAGTGTGTCTTCAGAAATAAAATTTGCGAATGCAAGATAAGTTGGTCAGAAGTGAATGTGACAACCAGTGATTGAATGTGTAGAATTGGACATACAATTGATGTTCTTAAAAAAAGACATTATTAAAAAAAGAACACAATAAAATATGAGTTTGTTCAAAATTAAAAGTTAATTTAGTTTTAGCTCAGCACCCATTTTACTGATGTTTGAAAGCAAATACACAATGGTATTATTGGCAATGAAAATTCCCATTAATTATTGAAAAACTCTAAAGACAAGTTGTTGAGTACACGTTTTAGGGTAAAAAAGATTACAAAATTGTTTTCCAAATATCAAATGTCAAGAATAATAACATTATAATTCCTTATTTCAACTAAAAACCTTAGTATTTTGTAATGTCCAAATTATTATTTCTGTATCCATTAAAGTAACAGACTTCCTATGAAGCCCACATGTAGAAGTAGATGTCTTGCCAATGGCTCAGATATTGGATGATTGGTTTGCAAATAAATGACATGACAGGTACTTTGTGTGCCATAGATGTCAAAGCATTCTCAATAACATTCTTTGAATAACCATTGTACATTGGACTCCTTAGTAAATACAAAACTAAACTTAACTTTCTGCGGCTTATCTCAAGTCGCTGGTCATAACTCAAATCTTTCATGTATTTACTGTACATCTTCATACTTGCAAGGTCCACACAGAGGGCTACGACCCACTGTTTCCAAGCCTTTGTTCCAAACACCCTCATGGATGCTAAATGTATTAGGGGCTTCAGGATGTGCAGTGACTCAGCATAAACCAAATCATTCACATTTGCAGCTGCTCCAGGCCTATCATCATGTATCTTCACTGGCTCCCAATCACGGAATGCCACCGCGGGGGCGCCGTCAACTCGTCGAATGACTCGTCCTGATCGCCGAAGAGTGAAGAAAAAATTAGCATTTTCATCTGTCTCTTTACCCTCTGTGAACTTCTTTCTCTGCAGTGCTGCTATAGGGGGATGAGCTATCGGCAGCTCCTTGAACCTGAAGAGCAGGACGAGCGCGGAGGAGCACTTGAACACCTGTAGCAAGGTCGCAACGGTCCACTTGCCTCGCGTGCCCCAACTGTTCTTAACAAGTAACTCTACAAACACTTCACAGTAATGGACGACTGTCAGCCATAGCTTGATCTGATTTCGGAGGCCGTAGTACGGCTCGTCCGTGCCGTACGCTTCTCTAATAAGTCTGTCGTTGAACAGTGACACGAGTTTGGACAGCGAGTAAACTAGCTCTGACACTATAGGCGATTTATTAATCTTCCCCGCTACGAAGTAAGATGACCACGTCGCTACTGTTTCGACGTCCGTCACTACCCCAGGATTGCTAATGACCCAACGCTTATAAATTGCGTATAGTTCTTGTAAAGATAATGATTTATCCATTTTGCTTACACGATCACGTCAGCTCACAAGATAAACACCAACACAATCGGATTTAACGACTAACTGTTCAGTTATATAAATAGCACCAGTAACAATAGATTTATGAAAGAAGGAAAATAGTATGAATCAAATTATCGTCAGTAAAATTTTGGCTGGACACCACACTCCCCCCTAGCGTTTGACTTTTGCCCCCAGCCAGCTAACCAATGACAATCTTACAATCTTGCGTCACTGTTGTCATTTTATTAGTTGTCTTCTTGACATTTGCACTACACGTTCTAAAATAGTTTTGTTTGGTCTCTGTGTAACAGGGAGATAATAATGCGTTTGCTTTTTGATAAAAGATGTATACTATATATAGAATAGTTTTGGGTTTACATAATTATTATTCCCAAACTTTGTAAAACTTTTATTTGAAAAGAGTAACTACGGAGTTTCTTGTCCGTTCTTCTCCAAAAGAATCTATCTTTTTGAATGGACAGTAGACTCTACTGTCCATTCAAAAAGATAGATTCTTTATTTCATACATTTTTTCAAAAGTGCCTCATAATGTCTTAATTGAAATAAACATTTTGATTTTAGCGTCTGCCTTTTAGCATGTAAATAGAAGGACGTCCTGTAAAAGAAACTTAACTTTTAGTACAGCGAAAAAAGTCGGAATAGTGACTTCACTTTTTTCGCTGTACACAATTTATGATATAGCCGTTCTACACGTATGTACAGACGCCAGCACATCAAGTTACCCGAAACTGTACAATTTTCCCAATCAACCTTGAACCTAATGATTTAGCGATAAAGTTGAAAATTTAACAGATTGTTGTTGCTTGATGTGCTGGCGTACATCCATGCGTTGATGTTTGATGAGCAAGTATTATTAAAAATAAAGATGTGCCTGGTGAATCTTGGTTCAAACATTTTGGCTTGATTTCGAGCAATATGTCCTAAGTTATAACGATGTATCGCTTGATCTTGCTCAAATTAATTGAAAAAACGTCGAGCACGTGTAGACTTGGCATTAGTCTTAAAACGCTTAACTACAAAATTAATTTGGCAATTGGCAACACTGAGTAGCTCTCTGGCTCAGTCAGTTCGTCTATGGAGCACGCCTCAGAAGTAAGTAGAATTCTTGTTTTGATTTATTATTACCAATAATGATTTTTCTTTTACAAAAGTGTAAATTATATTATCAATTATTCGTGTAGATATAAGTTTGCCGCGCACAAGCGACAAAATGGACGGGAGTCCTCCGGACGACCCCGATGCAGCGGAGATTTTGGAGGGTAGGCTCCAAGGATGTTTCACGAACTTGGAAGAGCAAGAAGACAAAAAGAAAGCATTATGGATGGGAGGCGTGATGGATTGCTTCACCACCGTCTTCTCCCTGTTCAGACAAGCAGACCTGACGCCCCAAGGTCAGTTAATCAATCATTTTGTTTGTTTGGGCCCTATGCATTTTGTTCTAAAAATAGATCGGAGCTGAAGGCCGCTGCGCTGCGCGTTCTTCTGGGGTAGTTTTGAGAATTATAGATGTTTTGAATGCAGTGGGCGGTGCGTGCGCGTGGGTGTACCAGTGGGTGACCGAGTCCAGGGCTCTGGGCTGTTCTGCGGTCTCGTTAACGGTGCATCATTCTAGCGAAAAAGATACCGCCCGGGTCGCATCCTTGACCCATATTCGCTTCCAGAGATCTACTCGTCGAAGCTTCCAGGAATCTCAAAATAAAGCTTAGAAATCAATACCAATATAATAATAAGTTAATAATCATATTGATTTCTAAGCTTTAAGATTCCTGGAAGCCTCGTGTTAACGGGGATAGTCAACTAGGAGTTTAGCTAAACTGTCTTATGTATAGCGAAGCTGGAAGTCTCACAAAGCACAAAGGAATGTTATTACATGTTCACATTTAATTAAAAATGCCTCTTCAGATATTGAATGAATGCCTTATAAATAAAGAACAACTAAATTCTGAGAGTCATATTGGAAATTTTTCTTTGGTTTTCAATAATGGAACCTAGGTTTCGGAACAAAAATTTGACAGAGTTTACCAATTGAGACATTTTTGTTGGTCAAGACTTAGATGGAATCCTTTTTAATATGATGAACAGCAAAAAATATAAAGACACCAACAATGTTGTCAATAAAAGGATGAATTACGTTTCTTATTAGTTGTTTTCTCAAAAAAGTAATTGGTATCACAGATTGTCATACAAAATTATGAACAAGAACATCAACAACATTGTCCTTAAAATGATGAATTGGTTTCTTATTAGTTGTTTTGTTGAAAAACTCATTGGTACCACCGATTGTCATCCAAGATCATCTGCCACCATCTGCTGTATTGGGGTAGGCTTCCGTTCCAACAGGATTCGGCGGAATACCAGTATTTTAAACAGAGCAACTGCCTATGTGACCTCCACAACCCAGTAACCGGGTCAATAGATTGACATCCAGCAAGATGAATGATATCTAATACCTTTAAACAATCAATTCTTGCATATATGTATATAATCTGAATCTCGGAAACGGCTCCAACGATTTTCATGAAATTAAGTATGCAGGGGGTTTCGGGGGCGATAAATCGATGTAGCTAGGTTTCATTTTTAGAACGTTACCCAAAAAAAAAACAGCAAAGCTTGGTCATCTAGTACTGAGTATAATATAGACATGCATAAATGTAAGCTTATGTGAAAAGAATTGGGTCTTATGGTTAACAGTGGTCTTCTTTTCAAGTTGATGGTTAACCCTTTATTTTATTTACACCCAAGGGATGGCTTCATTAATAATACTAAAACAGAATAATAATAATGCGAGTTGGCTTCGGCCTCTCATATATCTACCAAAGGACCGGGAGATTGTCAAACAAATAATAATAAGATTAATCACATTAACAAGAATGACAATGAACGGTGGCCCCCAAACTATACATTTTCATTTTTATACAGAGTTATACACATGAGTAGTTGCAGGATTGTACACAGTGATTACAAAAAAAAGCCGAGTAATATAAAAAGGGACAACTGTTTTGTTCCTTTTTATAAAAAAATTGGATTTTTTGAAATCTTCCAAATAAAACAGTCTATAAATATTATTTATTATCTGTGTTAAATAAAGTATGAGTCGGTTACAATATGATGATCACAAATCAATCAAAATGTTATCAGGATCAAAACAAAGTATAATAAGCAAAAAAATAAAATGAATAATCATACAAAAAAAAAACAAAAGAACAATTTAATGTATTTAAAAATAAAATGAAATAAATTCAGATGGTTTGTGCAGTCTTCAGTACGGGTGTGATGTGAGTGAGCTGAGTGTGGTTTGGGTAGTGTAAGGTGTGATTGAGGAAAGTGTGATGTGATTAATGAGTGCGGTGTGTGAGGTTTGCGGATGAGTTTAGGAATTTGTATCTATGCTATGTATAAATAATACTTTCTGTTTTGTTGTAACTGAAAGGGATATTCCTTTTTACTCAGGGATATTTTCAGTTCTTTTATGTTGCAATTTTAATGCCTTTGTTGTGGATGCATGTAAATAGGTAGTCCGGGGAGTATCTTGTCATAAGGGAATTTACTTGAAGAAATATATGTATCTTTAGAGTGGCATTAAAGATGAATAGCTGCCGAACCCGGAGGACCAGAAGTTCTTGTAGATACCATCCCTTGGGTATAAGAAAGGCACCTTGAGCATTACTTTAATGACTGCTCTTTCGTCTTCCATTAATGCTGTACTTCCTACTCCATCCCAGACAGAAATACCATACTGGAGGAGACCAAAATGTACAGTACACAGAATAGGCGAAGGTGTCACTGTCTTGCAGTTTTTAAATAATATAGATAAGTTTTCTGTCTCAACCAGGTAGTGCATGAATGAAAATGTTGCCTTAAAAATAAATTTTGATCTAGAGTGACTCCTAAATATCTCATATATTTTATACAGTGAATTACAGTACACAAACTGTCTGTAGTTTGGCCGTTAAGGCAAGTGTGAAATTTAAGAGAAAGGTGCTGAGGGGGCCTTGATGCCTTAGTTTTATAAAATGTTTTTATTTTAGTTTTATTTACATTTAAGGTTAGCAGGCTGTTGGTTGTCGAGAGCTTTTGTGCATTAAGTGCAGCATTGGTGGCATTCATTAATCCCCAAAAGTACAGGGCACTTAAGACAACATGTAGCTCATGTTCTTATCAGGGGCACCGCACCCACATTGTGTATCCAACGAGTCTATAAGCCCTGATTTCACCAAGTTGTGATGGCAGCGGACTACCTGGGTGTGCAATTGATTCAGAGCTGTCCAAATAGGCCACTGCATTTCACAACTGGGGGCAACTGGGTTTTATAAAGCCGTGAGGGGTGGATACTCTCTTCCCACAGTTTTCTTCTCTCATTAGTTGGCTTCTCCTGGATACAACAATGATGTTCTCATAATTTGGACTTATATAGGTCTTAGACACTCAAGACGAATTGTCTTGAGTGTCTAAGACCTATTAGACAATTTACAATATTGTCATTAAGATTATAAACAGCAAATATTAGTTACAGCTGATTTCATTCAATGAGGTTTGTATAATGAGAATGTTGTCATGCTGTTAGCTTGTGTTAATAGACAAGAGTCTTAGGTGTATTATAAATTTGTAACAGTGGTCTACCATTTATTCTTTAGGCTTTGAAACAATTTCTTAATACAGCTTCATGAGTATGAGTACTTAAGTTTTACTTAAGACTAGTCTCGCAGATTTGAGTTCGCTTGTGCTGGAAACACAGTAGTCATTAGGACAAAAATAATTAAAACAGTTGAATAACTGTTTTCGTTCATGTAATACTGCAAAGCATAAATGTTTTTGTACTTTAATTTACATTGCTATGTTTTGTAACAGTAGACTTGTACGATTTGAATCATTAGGAAACTTCATAATGAACCACAAAACGAAATATTTTGCATTTGCATACTATACGCAGATGTAAGGCTATAGGTAACTTGCCTCATTATGCAAATGCATAATATTTTGTTTGAATGTTGTAGAAGAATTGGAAAACTAAATTAGTACAAGATTATGTTGGTATTCCCCGAGGATGAGGTATACCTTTAGTACAGTCATTTAGCCGATCAGGTTAAATATAAAATGCTTAAAGATTCTGTATGGTAAACTAATTTCTAAAATACTTCTTAGCAGAGTTGTCCGATTACCTGTGTTTCCTTGATAAGTTGATTCAAGATTCAAAGCATTTAATTCAAATAAACCATTTACAGTTTGCTTTTGAATTGTCAAGGTCTGTTAGTCAAAAACATGATGCTATTTGAATATTCCTGAGCATAGATCTCTACGGAGAAGAACATGCAGGAAACTCTACGGACACTCCTTTAAATCATTTTATGTATTGAAGATCAATAGTCATCTAGAATACTTCAGTGATTGTTTTTGGAGTAAGCGCCTATCGTTGACATTAACCCAACTACATTATTTTGTTGACTTACTTTTTCTAGTATGAAAGCGATTCATAATATCTAGCTACCTATGAAAATTTATCTGGTGCCTACCGTACATAGTACCTGGTCAAAGGTTAACTCCTAACGCAGGGCTGGTCCTTGCTCTACCCTCCGCTGTAACGCACATAATAATTTGCCACTATATAGTATGTACTTTTAAGGATATGTTCTCATATTATGTTTATCGCGCAACGACTATTTATTCATCTATTCTGTAGAACAAATGAACAATATCTATGAAAACGCGTTGTCGCGTGGCGCTAGACTGCGGGGAACCTTCAAGCAATACGAGTAAAGACTTAAATTTTCACAACTGACACTGTAAAATCGTGTTGGGTTCATTTAATTTTCTCTTAGGAAGAATTAGGGTGAATGTTATAGTAATTAAAATGAGATGGTAAAGTCAATATTGACATGTTATTTCAAATATGAGTTCGCGCTTTAGTGGACACTTTGATGGGTACCGCCAGTGCATTTACAGTAATTAATAAGCAGTTGATACCGTTTCAAAAATAGCACCGAAATATTACAAGTTGGTAAAATAAATTTTAGAGATAGATTGTCAGAAGCCAGAAAATCTGACAGCAGTCTTGCCAAGGAGTACCGTGTTACCTAGTGACTAATGCTGGGAGGTCAGATGGGCGTTGCTCCACGTAAAATACCGGTATGCAGCTGAATCCGGTTTGACTAGAAACGACCCTAATTTATTATAGTTGGGAAAAGCCTAGGCAGATGATGAGTAATACTCCATTCCACGCGCACCTAAAAGTCACACGATTACACGCGCGGGGCACTCGGGTGCCCAAAGAAATTGATAGTTTTCTGGTTATAGATCTTAGAAAATATAATTTTTTAATGAAAATTTTTTTTTTTTTTTTTGAAAATGATCTTTATTGAGCATTTAACAAAATCAAAAAAATATGAATGTACCTTATGAAACCATCATTTCCAAGACTCGTTTTATAATCTTACAAAAATGTGAAACGTCAACAGAAGAACATCAAATTACGTAATTTTGCCAACATTGTGTGACAATTCGAGAGAATTCAAACTTTGGTTATAAAATTGGATACAAATGTTATATTATCGTCGTTTGACACGAGCTTTAGACATATCTTACTTGCTGTTCTGGTCTATTGGTTACGGCCAACTATCTCCCTTCTCCTACAATCATGGCTTCGCTTATTTTAACGGAATGTCGTTTTCTTAAGTCCTCATGATTATTACTACCTAATAAGTATGCCACATCACCCTCTTCTACTTCTTCAGAATTTTGGAGCCACTTCATTGTTAGATGTTCTGTTCGAGCCCTTGTGACTTATAAGTGCGAAATCTGAAAAAAATACATATAATATGAAATCTCAATATTATAAATGAAAATAGTGTTGTCATACCATGTTATAAAATAACACTAAAGTGAGTTAAGTACTTATTAATTGAAGAAAATACCTAAAACTGTTTTATATTATTATTGTCATGGTTCAAATAGTTATGTTATAACACGCACGGGGCACAGGCGTGCTCCGAAACCTTTTAAACGTTTGCAAAAACCACTCCCGGGCTCTGCAGTGTTGACGATAGCTCAAGAACACTAGCTAAACCTATTGAAAGCCAGAACCTAAGTCTATTATTTTAGAAGTAATAAGCTGGGTTGGCTGGGGCACACCTGTGCCCCGCGCGTGTAATAGAGTCTTTGAAAGATTTTTTCATTTAAATTAAAGTTGGTAATCAGAGTTTTACACATAATTGAAATCCATTTGATTCGAATCAAATTCGTGCATTTCTAGGTAAATAGAATAAAACAAAGTCCCTGTCAGTCTCTGTCTGTATCTCCGTTTACTTCTAAACCACGCAAAGATTTTTGATACTGGATTTTTTTTACTAATAGAAAGATATATAAACAAACAAGTTTTGTGTAAATCTGTGCTCGGTATGTCAGTCTAAAAAAACAAGAAATCGTATCGGTATGAGCTCAATAGCCTTCAATCATTTCAGCTTTTCATTAAAGCGGATTTGATCAAACCACTTACTTTCTTTAGGAAAACCAACCCCACGGAGTTGAAATTTTAACTTACAAAAAACCAATTGCGTGTCGGGTCACACACAGTGCAGGGTTGCGTAGTAAACACAAAAATCATGACAAAAAATAAATAGCAAATTTTATTATAAGATTGCAAAGTTACAAATGCTCTGAACTCATTTTCAATGGAATTATAACGAAATTTCTAGTTAATCAGTAACATTTTATAGGTTGGTCGGCTATTACTCGTTAGCTCGTAAAGCCTACTTAGCTGTGATAGTTTTCTTTTAAATTCGTTATATATGTATGCTACTATCATAATTTTTTTCACGTCTCCAAAAACAACCGTTTCGGTGGCAGAGGGAGTCAAGTGTCCCCTACACTTGACTCTAACAAAAATTAGCACAGAGCTTAATGTTTCGCAAATGGGTCCTTGGATGGAAAATGGTTTTCGCACTACTTTTAAACGACTTCTCCAAAGACAGCTCACACAAAAAAAAAATCATCGCTAATATACATGTGGGGCCCCCCTAAAAAAAAATGTATTTCTAGATTTTATTTTACCACCGCCACCCACACCCATACGTATACGCTTAGCAAATTCCAACTTTCTTGTGCTAAGCGTCTCTGAGCTAAACCTCGGACAGACAGACGGGACTGGCGAAATATAAGGGTTCCCTATTGACTACGGAATCCTATAAAACTTGCCTTTTTATTCATATTCTTTATTTTTTAGAGTCTCAATTGTAAAATATTTCATTTCCATGTCTGAATCTCGAAATGGAAATCCTAATAGGATTGATAGTGTGGATTCATAATTTGCTCACCAATTACGCTGACCCCGCTGGGGTCGTGTCGAAAGCTGCATTCGAAGCTCACCCACACTCAGGGACTTAAATTAATTTATGCTTCAGTGTGTGAAATATCCCTTTGTGATATTGTTGCATAACGTGTTTGTGAGAGCTCTTCGACAGATTCCATTATTCTAGGTATTAATTAATATGCTCTCAAACGTCACGCCAGATACTCCGAAGCTTGATAGTGAATTTAATTTAATTTACAAAAGAAACAAGCGGAATTATGTACACTTGCCAATTAAATGCATCTAGTATTAAATTGGCAATAGGATATGAAATTTTAATGCCATAGCGGATTGGTATTAATTATTACAGATTTTCGAAATGAAGCTGCAAATCCGGAGATTTGTAATGAAGCGAGTGTTTCTGTGTAAACTGAAAGAGGATAAAACTTTAGTGGCATAGTCACCCGTCGCCATTTTGATGTATTTCAAAACCACGGCGCACGATGAAACAGGTATATGGGTAGAGGACACTAAAACAAACAAAAAATGCTTGTATAAGGCTCCAAGACTTCCAGGTTTTTTTCGATTCTGGGATAATATGGGCCACTGCATGGTCGTTTATTTTGTCCGGCTCTTGCCTTAATAACACTGATCTAACTTCGAATTCTCTTCTTGTCAATAGAGGAAGAATGGGATATACCGTACGAGAAGCTGTCAAACTTGGTGTACCTGGGGGCAGGGGCCCAGGGCATCGTGTACTGCGGCGACTACGGTGGCGAGCTAGTGGCAGTCAAGCAGCTGCGCAGTAAAAATGACGTCGACGTCAAGCATCTGCGCAAGCTGAACCACGAGAACATCGGTAAGTCGCTTATAGCTTTCTGACGACGCGCGACGTCTTCGTTCCTGGAGCTGTGATGTAGGAGCTGAGGCTCTAGACAAAGTGCCATGCCATCAGCGTGTGCAATTGTTGAAATGCCAAAATATAAACGATCGATCACGTGACTTTTCGTCAGCGTTTGTCAATCTTTGACATTTTGACAATCGCCTTCGCCACGCTACCTACCGGTGACAAAATGACTAGAGCCTCTCTGGTGGTGGAAAATCTGTCTTCTGGCGCTTTAGAGCTATCATTGATCTATTGCGAGAAAGAGTGAGAGCGAAATAGTTTATTCAATTTCTAAGTTGGCAGAAACGAGGCATTAAGTCTGCCCTTGTACAGTGTTTGTTACTAGTGCACTGTAAAGCCAAAAGTTGACAAGTTTCTGGCTAAACTACGATTCAAAATAACGATAGTCGGGTATGTTTAATACAGCAATGAAAATAATTTTATTGCTTTTGGAATAAAGTACCTTTACAAATTCACAGTAAAAAAATAATAACAGTGAAATTTGTCATCGTCACAGTAATTTCTGTATTCTGTTCTGTGAGTCGACACTATTTTTTAAATAGTGTCGTTAAGGAGGAGTAACCCTGTTTGGAAAAAAAAAGTACTGAGCATGTTCACCTTGACTCTTAGAAAACACGAGGGGTTTCTGCTCTTCTAAATGCAAGGGCTGCACGCTGGTGCATGCAGTTAAAGCTAGTTAGAACCTTCATGCAAGATGAACACTGAAGTCCACCCATCGACGTCCCTTTTTGAGGATAACGCCAAAAAAGTTCAAGATGTTGTGTTGGCAGACCGACTAGTGACCATCAGACATTTAGCTGAAGTCATAGAGGTCTCATATGGTAGCATTTAATTGAAATTCTTACGAACGAATTGCATGTGAAAACTATGCAATCGTTAAGTGCCAAATGTGTGAACACTGCGGCGAACAAAAATCGAGGCTTAAATTTGAACAGCACCAGGCTGATCAGGTCCTTTCTCACTGACTTTTTATTACCTTTTCTTCAGAAATAGCTCCTCCTTGCTCATACCTTCTTTTCGGCTCTAGAAATTCCTTAGGGACAAGAATTTTGAAGAAGATTGTGTGGGACTGCATTTTAAGCGTTTTTTACAGGGGTTTGAAAAATATCATTTTTGGAGGGTAGTAGTGAGCGTTTAGAAAATCGAAGATCGTCTTCTAACTTTATAATATCTTGAAAAACAAATATGAATTTAACTGTTATTATTTTGTATATATATCGATTTATAATTGCTTTTGGATCACACATTAGCTTCAAATTCTTAAGTTAGAAATCGGGGGTAAATCTCAAACTCGCTCTCTCTATAGTTAAGCCGAGAATGTCACTCACCCAATGAACTATTTCGCCACGGAACAATGATGCCCTAAAAGCTAAAGAAGGCCAGATTTAGGTTAGGAGCGCAAGTTAGCTAAATTTAACAGTTTTTGAAGACTTCATCAATTTACCTACTAAATTAGTCAAATATATTCAACAACAACAATCAAATATAAATGAACACTTGAATTAGTTCATTTGCGCACTCAGCCTATTGTGTTTTTCTAGCATTTGACTTCAACTTGATGATATTAACGAATCCTGAAAAAAAATCGCTACAGACGGATAAAGGTTTTTGCGAAAATAATCCTGTATAATAAGGCTTAAACGCGCGCCGCCGTCGTATCGACATTGTTTTAAAATAACGGAATTGTTATTTGTAATATACAAAAACGCATTTCAGAGGATTTTTTCAAAAACGATTTTCGTGTTCATGAAATTTTCGTCAAAAACGGTAATGGTTTTAATTTGATTGAAAACTTCACAGTACCTATGTATTGGGTAATTTGAGAACCTATTATATAATAATTATTATATAATAAGTTCTAACCTATAATAATAACAATTTTAAACGATTTTATTTAGCTTGCCCTGTTTGTTTATTTATTTGTTTTACGGGGAATAAAGAACTATTTTAACATTTGACCGGGTTTCTGTAAAGGCATTTATTGAAGAGCGTGTATTTATTCGAGTTTAATATTTACGACTGACTGACTTTTTATTTAATATGTTAAATTGTTTTTGTGCGAGTGTGAAGCTTTTTGCAGACCATGAGATTAGTGAAGTGTAAGCTCAGCTCGCATAGCTGAGGTAATGTTTTACTTACTAAATGAGTACAAAGCACAGTATGAACAGTCGTGGTACGGCGGACTTGTTGCATGCAAAGCATTCTCGATCCGTCAAAACTATAGCTTAAAAAGTTAACAGTGTGGTGTAGCGGCATCAATGCCGCCACATGAAAAACAAAGAAGCGAAATTTGTAGGCCAACAAAAAGAACCGCAGCGCCATCTACGACGAACTAACATCGAAATCCTGCATCGCGCAAGAAAAGTTCTCCGTGCGATTTGAACTTATACGACACTCCGAATATCAACTATCGGGCAGTGGCCCATCAGACACAATAACCGTCTGGTTCGGAGGATCCTCCCTTTTTCAGTGGAGGTATGCGGGTCTTTACTCTCAGTACCGCATACCCTCTGTAGTGGACACCTACCACAGTGTTAACTTTTTAAGCCAAAGGTTGATGAAATCAATTTAAATTTTTAAATGTATTTATTTGTTGTATACCTACAACAACTAATATCTTACTTTTAAAATAGAAATTAGTTTCGTAAAGTTTCATATCATATAACGACGAATGATTTGCATCATTCGTCGTTATATTAAAAATACTTGTTTAAAACAACACACCCCGATAGGACACGTTTTAGAAATTTTTCTACTTAACAACTTAATACGTATAAACCAGCAATTAGAGTCAGACAGAAAAAAATTACCAGTTTTTTGGTTAAAAACCGACCGAAGCTTAGTATGAAAACTTACCTTAGATAAGCGAGCTTGAAACTTACTTAACTTAGCTCTTTGTCAGTTAGAACATTATTATTGGTTGCTTCAGTGTCACTATTGTGATTCCTACAGTGGAATTTAAATTGCTTGCTCCATGGTTAACTAAGAAGAAAACAGATCAAACGTGAGGACGCGTAGTGGTGTTATCAAAGTTTGAATTTATTGACACTAGTGTGTTTTGTACCGGCGCGAAGTTAGCTTACTGTGGTCGGAAGAAATGAAAGAGAAGAAGAGTCAGAAGAAGAATAGGAAGGAAAAGGACAAGATGAGGAAGCAGTAGAAGCAAAAGAAGATGGTGGAAGTAAAATATGATGAAGAAGAAGATCAAGAACAAGGCGAAGAAGATGAACAAGAAGACAGTCAACATGGTGTAGAGGTGCTGCCTGGTCTGTGACCTGCTTCGTCAATCAGGGAACCCATTGGTATGTGGCCAAATATAGCGCTAAAATCAAATAAATAATTTTTTAGAGTGCTATACTTACCAGTCAGGGGTGAAAGATTATATTTATACATAACTATATTTGCAACCTAACATGTTACTTGAGAAAGGTCAATTAAGTTAATATTTCTGCAAATTTATCGTCTGTTTCAGACTACAGACACCGGCCCGTGTTATTAGATAAGACCATATAATGCTCGCACTTTTCTATAAATACCGACACTTCGTGGAGCTCGTTTCAACAATAAGAAAAAAGATAGCAAAGTAATTAAAAACATGCCCATTTTTAATGTGTTATTATACTCTAGGTGTTCTTATAATATTGTGACAGTTTCCGAGCGCGATACAACCTCTCTTAGTAGTTTTTGTGTGACGCGTGTCTATGTTGACTGTCGTGCTACGCGGATCTACGTTGGCTGCCGCGCTACACGGGTCTACGTTGGTTGACGCGCTACGCGGGTCTACTTGGTTGCCGCGGTATGTGGGTCTACGTTGGCTGCCGCGCTACGCGGGTTTTTGTTGGTTGCCGCGCTACGCGGGTCTACGGTGGTTGCCGCGCTACGCGGGTCTACGTTGGTTTTCGTGCTACGCGGATCTTGGACGACTCCCGTTACGCCTAGAGTACGTTGCTCTAGCACGCAGCCTACCTTTAGGCCTGACCAGACGTTACTCTACGTCGTCAGTCTAATGCTCATATTTGTTTAGAGCTTTTTCAAAAACCAATTGCTAATAAACATTTTAATAACACTGTTTTTTCAACAATTCAGCCCCTGAACATTGTGACGCGTCAGTAGTTCTAACTTGACTTTATTGAATACACATTGATATCGAAGATATTGGTTTTAGTTGAGTACTCTGATCTGGTGCAACAGTACTCGGTGACTTGCCCTGACATTGACCCACTTCCAAACTTGATGAAGGCTATAGCTAGGCCAGGAAAATACTGTAAGCCTCTGAAAGGGTGTTAGTTAGTGGCGTTTAATATTCAGTTTATGTTTCAAACTAGCGACCCGCCTCGACATTTCACGGGTGCAATGTAATTTACGGTGGATTTCCAAAAAAAAATTAGAACACGCCAAATTTAATCATCGCCATCATAACGGCAATTTTTGGTTTCTTTGGGGAACTAGGTAACACGATTACCGCTAGTATTCAGAAACTATTGAACTATGACTCGCACTGGCAAACAGTCTGCTAGCTGATCAGAGTTTCAACTGGATGTTATCTAACAACATAAAGAGGAAACTTGGAGAAACTAATGATTACGGGTAATAGCATCAGCAGCTCTTAAATAATAAATTTGTTCAATGTAAGTCATATCCTTTGTCCGAAAAGTCTTTGTGGATGTATTCCCTTGATTGATCCTCTCGAGGCCCGAACGGGCTTAATCAGGTGTCTGCTATTATGGCCGCTGAAGGTGTATATATAGTGGTGTGATCAACATTCTTGACATAACCTCACGCCTGGGTTCCCAAAATGATTAGGCAGAGACTTCAATAGTTAATACAATGGTCGAAATTATACCATGGTCTTGACTTTCAGCTCACGTCTATAATTGTTGTAGAACAGACTCCACCTTGACATCGCACATACTTCAATGACATACTAGTCTCAAGAATCGTTTACGATTTCCATGAATCACAAATCAATAGGCCAAATCAATATACATATTTTATTATTTAAAACTCTTCCGTTGCTGAATGACTGACAGACAGCGCATAGCAAAAATAACACAGCAAATATCATTCAACAAAACGTCAATACAATACAAGTCATAATGTCCCAGTTTGTGGAGGCTCTGAATCAATGAATAAGCTCCTTAAAACCACATTTATCAATCTTCAGATAATAGTCGCGACATTGGCCGATTTACCTACATGTGCGGGTCAACGCAAGGTTTTATATACTATCTATTCTTTAGAGTAGTGGAATATAAGGCAAGTAAGTCGTATTTTTGTCAGATAGTTCTTTATACATGTAAAGAGGTATGCGGTACAGAGAGTAAAGTCCCGCATACCTCCATTGAAAAAGGAGGATCCTCCGACAGAACGGTTGTTGTTTCCGGTGGGCAACTGCCCTATAAATAATATTCGGACTGTTGCATCGGAAAACTCTGATACCGCAATGCAGGATTTCGTTTAGTAGTTCGTTGGTAGCGGGATAGATGACGCTGCGTTTCTTGTTGTTGCGGTAAAAATTTCGCTGCGTTAGTTTTTCTTGTGGCAGCATTGCTGCCGCTTCACATGATCTGGTCTTGATTGGTCTTTTGACAGGTTAATAGCCAGTTATTTGTAGGGTAAAAATGCTATGCGCATGCGACTCTAAGATCGCGCAAGCGTTGTCTGATTTAAAGGTAAATTTTAGGCTAGCTGAACAGTTGAATCTCCTAAACTCCGCACATTTAACTTCAAGTCGACGCTCACTTTACAACTGGGAGGCTAAACCTTTTAAATTCTCGGTTCTTTTTCTAAATTCATTCTAATGGATCCTCATATGCCTGGCTTGTGCGATCCAACAGGTTGTAGACCGCTGAATGAGCTCGCGTTATTGTCGGTACGCGTAACGACATTGACCTACAAACACACTTCTGGTTCGCGGGGATCGCGACATTGAAACACCCTGTGCGAAAGGTCTAAGACCCCTGGTGAAGATAGTGATGTCGTTCGCCCGTTTTGTAAGAATTTTGTATGTCTTAATGCGGTGCCGCGTTTATCATTTCGTATTGACGTAATAAAGTTACTATTCCTTGTCTAAAGCCTGCTTAGGACTTTCATCATTTTGAATAGTTGCATTAGGATCCATATGATTTCGCGGACGCGTGAAAATGACTTTCCAATTTTAACCCTGACTAGACAATGACCCGAACTTAATTTCAATATTTCCTAGTTCTTATAGTCAAAATCTAGTCTTCATTTGCTGAACGAAATTATCAATAATTTCGGATCACGTTCGACTTCCATCGAGACGGTTCGATTTTTTGGACTTATCCGTTGACTTTTACCGCGGATTTACTCAAAAGACAAACACCATAAAATATAAAACATGTAATAAGAGAGGGCACAGTAAAGGACCTTGAAAAATATCTCCTCCATAAGATTGTTAAAGTTTAAATAGAAAATGATGGACGCAATTTGCTGAGAAAAATTGTTTCTCAGGTTTACCATAGTTAGTTTCTACTAAACTTAGCGTGAATAAAAGGCAATATTTAAATTAGAGCCTAGTGGTTAAAGTTTAATAAAATAGATCTATTTCAAGAAATATTACACGCGCACTAGCTGGAAACTAAATGTCACGGCGCCGATCAATAATCCCACTACTCACTAACATTGTTAGCGGATGGATGGCCATTTTAATGCAATCCATCACGCCTGAAAGCCTGACATTGCAGTTTCAAAAAAAGCCTTTTACGTAGATTTTTCCACGTGTATTTCATTAGTCTAACTCATGAAATACACGTGGAAAAATCTCAGTGCATTTCAATAGAGAATGTAACAACAGTAGCGTCTATCACAGATCAGTATTTAAGGCGCTCTCCTCTTCTAATCATGTGGATTAGGAGAAGAGAGCGCCTCAAAATTCTCGTTAAAACTCTTATAAAGGAACAATAACAGGAATACGAATCATTTTAAATTTTCGCATAAGATCTCTTGTCAGCTGAAATGAAAAACACTGAGCGGTATTTATTGATATTTATACAACCGTATAGTAAATGTAAAAATACTTTATACGGGTGCGTTTCATAACGTATAATCTCATTTGGTCTGATTTCATTTTATTATCGTTCATAAGATATAATCAACGTGAGATATACCGTATGATATAATTTCTTTTCATATAACATTTATTTCTTCTAAAACTTATTTAATATAACATTGTTTGCTATAACGTTTATGTAATCGAAAATCATTTGGTCTAACGTTTAATATATATAAAAAAACGTCATTATGGTTAACACCCCGACTCAAAGTACCCCGACTCGGATAGGGTAGGTTAGCCTTCGTGGTTATTTTTTTTTTAAAACCACCCAGAAATATGAGCCTTGCGAAGCGGGGCTTCGCCGACCTATCTTAGCGCAGGTGATAATCAGTTACTAATTATGTGTTTATATCTTTTGAGTGGTATGCCAAACGATTTTATATATTTTAATGTATGTTATGTTTATAAAAGATAGTTATTTTAAAATTATATCAATCGTTTATTATACTAACTAATCGTTATATTGAATAAAATAATAGCTTCCGTTGTTATATGTTGTAAATATTAGAGATTTTGTTGTTATATCATCTATTACTCACCCACTTTATACATAGTGCCTCCGCCTACGGAGCCTGTAACCAATTTAATCACCAGTGTTGCTTGTAAAAATACTGACAGTTGTCCATAAGTATTTTTATAATCGTGCACGGGAATACATTTGACCATTAATTCACAAAAGACTTTGACTTAGGCAGGAAACGTTATTAAGAGAAACTAGTATGTAAGAGCGAGAAAAACGAGCTCGGCAATTAGTTCACCAAGAATTGTTGATAGATTAGGTTTGAAAGGCATGACGGGAGCCGTCTATTCCCATTTTTCCCACCGACTTGCCAGAGACGACAAACGGAAAAAAGTTCGTTTAATCTCTGCAAAAAACGGAAGGGTTTTAGTAAATAATTGTAAAAACATGATGGTGAAGTAAACAAAAAGGAAAATGCCATGACACATTTTTCCGAATTCTCAGTTTTTCTGGTCTTCATTTTGGTTTAAGAAAATAAAGAATATCATAAAAGAAAAAGCTAACACCAAAATTTTCAACAATTTTGAAGGCCATTTCAGAAAGTTATAATGATTTAGATCACTCTATTCTAAATTATTAAGTGATTTTCAACTTCATATACATTTTACTACCTATTTTTACAAGCTTTTATTAAACTTGCACCATTCGTATGTAGGTATGTAAGTTGTCCTTCAAAATTTGCAAACCATTTTTTAGTATCCGAGTGAGCTGAAATTTTGCATACACTTTATTTATTTCATGTGCCAATACAATGTGCAATACTCAAAATTGTAATAATTTCAATATGGCCGCCGCTCCAAGATGGCAGATTACATTTTTTTCAAACCCCTTAATATAGGTATCAAACGAATGAGCTTGAATGGTAAAAAAAAATAAAAGCTTGTTTAAAAAAAAAAATTAACATAGCAATGAAGATTCATTGCAATCGCAAATTAGTAGCGAGTAATTTTTTCGCCCACTTTTGGAAAAAAATGAAAATTACCTTTTTCGCCGCATTCGGAACAACGTTGGTTGGAATGCTCAACTATTACCGTAGCATTCAAAATCACGTAGGTATTCGCTATTAAAATCGCGAAGGATGATGTCGCGGTCAGAAATATCGTTAATACCTATCTACTTACCTTATCTTGGAATAATCCTAGCGAAAAGACATTCTTACGTCAAAATCTATTATTTTTTATTTTGTTCCACACCTCATAATTAGCATTGGGTAAATAGCATGATAAGCGCATTCATCATTTTGAACTTAACATGCATTTTAATATTTGAATAGGCAACATACAATTTCGATGTGGTTATGGTGCCAAACTCACGCTAAGTAGCGGAAACAAAAGCTTGGGCCCGAGGAGGCCAAGGAGCGCGAGGTAGACTGGTTTGCGGAGCACGGCGACTCCGGCCCCAACACTAGCGAGCTTGCCTTAACTGTATAGGTAACACATACAGCTCACACCGACGCCCTGGCACGTTGCGGCACATGCCCACTTGCCCAGTGCTGGTAACTTGTTGACTGAAGTTAAAATTAATTTCGATGATAAATTCGGTACCATAAGCAATTATAATACCCGTACTGAATTTTGCAAGCACTAATTTAATTGATGTCAAGTCCCTTTGTTTTTGCTTAATCGTGTTCGTATTCAGGACATAATTATATTTGGTCATAGCGTTAAATTGCGAAGGGAATATTCCAAAAACCAATATTCATTCAGAACTTAAACACAAAATAAAACGATTAGTAAGTTTATTTTTTTTTAACGCATCAGTTTTTACCTATAAACTCTTGAGCTCTAAAAGTTTAACGTTTTACCACTCAGTTTTATAATAGGGGCGCCTCTAGGAAACCCATGTATGAAACCAACCCATCCAAGATCTAAAATAAGTCTAGTATCTACTTCATTACCTTCAAAACACTTTCTCAGAAACTGGATCACATTCGTATCTCACCGTTTTTAGGCTCTCAATGAAATGTGTTTCGCAATGAAAAAGCGCCTGTGCATTGTATTTATAATATCAAGCTATTCGCCACGCGCCGGGCAGACCCCACCGAAGTCGCGTCTTAGGTTTTCCCGCACGGGTTTATCCGACAGTCCTTTATATCAATACCACGAGGGCTAATTTTACAAATTATTTATTAACTTTCGCGTTGACCCCTTAGGGTCTTTAGTTCTTTATGCGGCCTACCCAAATGTCCTTACTTTGGTATTGTTTATCAAATCATTGAGCTACTTAAAGTTCTAAGTTTGAGCTACACGATAACTGACAAATGCTTGCACTGTCTGGACAGGTCCCCTCAAATCTTTGTGGTACTTTCCTCAGAATACCACTTCAGACATTAACCTACAGGGTTCTCATATGACCAGTACGTTTGTATGGACTTAAAGACTTTGACCTCTGAGTTTGTTTCGGTGTTTCTTCTTAGGGTAAATGTCCAAAAAAGATTGACGTGTAAAAGTGTTATGTTAAACCTACTTACAAAATAAATATCATTTATCAGTAGGCTATGGCTAAATAAAACTCATCCAAATCAGTTCACACGTGTTTGATGAATAACATTTATTTCTTTAAAATGAAGTAAAAAAAAACTTATTCAGAAAATTCATTTAGCTGACATAAGTGAATACCTCACAGTAGGTAAACTCAAGAAAACGCAATATCTCTAAACGATATTGTTTCGACGACCTCGATTTCACGGACAAGAGCAGAGGCATGTTTACAATTTACGTATGTAAACATGACTGTATAAGATGTCCCGGTCTGCTCTCAGGTTGCAATCAATTGAATAGGGTACATAAAATACGTTCAGATGTTTTCATTTTAAAGAGTCTAATGTTAAATACACCATACAAAAATTAACACGCTTTAATTGATTATTGCCAAAATTGCGGTTTTAACACGTCTACTTCATGAAATGTTCAAACATTAGTGATCATATCGTAAAATAGTTAGGTACATAATGGGTGCCCAGTACTATGGGTGCAAGAGCGAGTGAAGCAAGTTCGGGACTTGGGGCAACCCGACTCGGTCAGGTTAGGTTAGAAGGGTCTGAAATACCCCGCCATTCCCTTCGAGGTAATTTTTTTTAAACCACCCAGAATTAGGAGCGGGGCTACGTCGACCGGGCCGACTGTCGGACCACCTAAGTTCCGTTTGAAGTTGTCATTTCATGATGTGGCCAGGTATTTCATGATATGGCCAAACGTGTATTGAAATATCGTTAAATGTTGACGTTTAAACGATATTGTCAGTTTTCGCTGGCCATTTCATGAAATTTTCAGCCACATCATGAAATTGCCAATTCTATGATATGGCCGCGACATTTGACGTAATCGATTGTTTAAATATAATATATTAACTACAAATAAAACGTTGCAGTGGTCCTTCTTCTATACATTTTTATAATTTAATCACAATTTTTCATAAATTCTGTACTTGCATCTTCCCTATTGATTTAAACATCTGGAACAGCCATCAGGGCATATGTTTGAGCGGTCACTACAAACCTTTATGTATAGGAAACTTCGCCGCGACTTTCAATTATTCTAAGGCTGAGAACTCACGAAGCGGTTTTCACCCGTGCCCGTCGCGTTCGCGAACCATTTGTACAAAATTAAAGTACATAGCACCACGCGTTTGACGCCCGTGGCGTCCGCGATTGATTGCGGTTCCCGTTGCAACGGCGGGCAACTATTAGAATCGCGCGGGTCGCGGTCACCCACAGCATAGGCGGTTTGCGCCCGCGCGCTCAGCGATCGGTGGGCGGTAGGGGTACAGAAATACGACGTCATTTTGTGTGTGGTGACTTGTTATTACAAGTACGCGTCTTGTAAAAAGAACCCTGGAAGAAAGTGGAGAGGGTGTATTCATGGCGGTCTGAAATTCAACTAAACGATCTGATCGTAAATAACCGCCCGTCTTGCGATGATCGCCCATTTGCAAGAGATTATCGCAACTGCGGCGGCTAAGTAACCGCACAGATCTCCAGTCTCGTGATTTTGGAAATAAGACGGCTGTTCCTCCACCGCGGCGGGCGGTAAAAACCCCGCTTCGTGAGTTCTTTGCCTAAGACCCATATGGGTAGGGTCCCGTACAGCTGTGACACCAGCCTTAGAGTCGCGGTTGAGCTATAAAGAAGCATTTTAATAAGAGCGTTTATACCTTGTCCGTATCACTTTTTGACAGATGGAACTAGGTTTTGCAGCAACGTAACATTTTGATTATTATCGATTGGATTATTGTCACTTTAATTAGTATGTAAAACTGATTATGAAAATTCATAAAAATCAATAAATCATTCTCTTTTTCGTAAAAGTTTTCAACCATCTTTAGGCTTTATACTTAGGTTATTCATGTATAAAACCAACCCATCCAAGATCTAAAATAAGTCTAGTATCCACTTCATTACCTTCAAAACACTTTCTCAGAAACTGGATC
The DNA here is from genome assembly GCA_905163435.1 of Mamestra brassicae. Classification (NCBI taxonomy): domain Eukaryota; kingdom Metazoa; phylum Arthropoda; class Insecta; order Lepidoptera; family Noctuidae; genus Mamestra; species Mamestra brassicae. The sequence continues at coordinate 5,436,796 of LR990987.1, forward strand.
ACATTCGTATCTCACCGCTTTTAGGCTCCCAAAGAAATGTGTTTCGCAATGAAAAAGCGCCTGTGCATTGTATTTATAATATCAAGCTGTTCGCCGCGCGCCCGGCAGACCCCTCAGATCAGTTTTACCCAATACCAACATATAACAATAACACACGTAGATCTAAAACCAATATAAAACCCAGGTCTAACAATAATTGAGGGAGACAGAGAGAGCAAAATGTTTTCGATATAAATTGAAAAATCATTCTCTTTTTCGGTTACCTTGTGTATGCGTGTTAAGTTTCCTGAAAATTTGTACTTCATTTCCAAGAATAAGGACTTGCCAGTTGGTATAAAACGCCGGAAATAAAGGAGTAAACGCTATCAACTCTAAGGCTGCGTTTCCATCAGAAATGTGCGAGGATGCATAGTGCATGCATGTGTTTGTGAAAAACCAATAGAATCGCTTGCGCTGAGCAAGACTAGATTAATTAAGCGATTCTATTATATCTTAACAGATACATCCCTCGTTACGCATCCTCACACTCTGGTGGAAACGCAGCCTTAATCCATACAAACCAGGGCTGTATTTGTTTACTTCTGCAACTAATACGTGGAAAATCTTGTCCAACGAGTTTTCCAATGTCAATTTTCTTAGATTTGATGTTGTTTCTTGTTATGCTCATCGATGCATGAAGTCTTTGTGTCTGAAGTTGAACCTGAACAAACAGGCACGAGCCGAGAACGCGACAACGTATTTTCATAGAATTGATTCTTTCAGGGGGTGAAAGTTCTCCTGGATATAAATAACTATTAATATTTAACCAAATTTGAGATCGCGAAAAAAACATGCGTGCGTTGTCTGTCAGTCACTCAGTAACAGTAGAGTGAGATATGTATATAGATTTCTTCCTTTTCCTTACTGTCAGTACTTAGTGTAGCGTGATGAATGTTTTCACTGGAACAGCGAATCTATGGTTGTGGAATTCTAGAAACTGACTATGCTCTATCCTTGTCCGGCTTACAGTAACACACAATGTGTGATTATTTCATTGAAACGTCAAAGAGAAAGGGATTTTAGGATTAATGAACAAAGCCCCTGTGCATTCGTGTCCATATGCCGTAAAATTGTTCCATGTCAGAATAGATGATTCAATACAGAGAGCCCTTTTGTGTGGACACAGCAACGAAATAGAGGAGTGTCTGCGCTAATACTCGTCAAAGCCTAATTATTTTCCCATTATAATCAGCAAGCTTAATTAAGATATTGACGTTTTGCTCAGGGCATTAAACAAACAGCTTCATTGCACTACCTGGAATTAATTAACTCTAATAACAAATCTCCAGTCCAGCGCGCTCCAATTGCGGGTTATGATCGAGCATTTTCATTGTAACCTGAATGCCACAGTCAGACAAGCCAATGGATCCGTCTCTCGAAACGTTATTATTATCAAAGCGTCCTTTGACGCTTTTATAAAAATAATGTTTCGATATTGAGTGGGAGAAACATTGAATATGCAATTTTTATTTCAAGCTGGCTTACATTGATATAATTGATCTGTTTGTTTCACTAACTAGATAGGGATCGGTCGTTTGAAGTTTATATACAGGATGTATTTTGTGGCCTATGCAACACGTTGGGCTCCAAACTGGCATTGGGTAGATTGACAAAATGGCCGCTTAGGCCGGATGTTGTGATTGACTTCGCCCTGTAGAAAAAACCGCTGGTATCTCTTTGAAGCCGCTGCAGATATCCTTATATATCGTAACCGTCTAAGTGCAGACTATCGGCTCATATTCACGTGGAAGATCTGTTTGACCACGTTAGATCTGCAGGGAATGTAAACTAATCGCGAAAGCTAGGCAATATAGTTTATAACTTAGCTTTAGAAACCAGCGCTTTATCCGGAGTCATTTCCGTTAAAAATTGCTCCAGAATTGCTTTACGTGCCTTTGAACTACCGGGGACATAGTTAAGTTGCTCCACGAAGTTACATACGAATCAGGTTACGTTGAATTTATGCGGTTCCGTCTGTTGCCTGTTTGTGAAGGGCAAATAGCAGAAATGTAGTGGAAGTAATGAAACGAGCAGATAACAGCAATAAGTTTAGTGGAATGGGAATATCTAATGTTTATAAATCAGATAGTAAGCACCTGTAGTAAAATATAGACAGAGCTTTAGAAATGTTGTACCTATCATTTGTTGTAATTTTCGTCAGGGATTATATTTATCAAGTTAATTTTCATTATGCTAGCAGATATTCATAATATCAAAACGCCATTGCGTTTCGAATATTCGCTGTAATAACCTGTTTTATATTTTTGTCTATAAATATACCAATTTCGTTATTGGCATATTATACATTCCACATTATAAAGATGACTATAAAATTCTGTGTGCGTACTGTGTTAATTCTGAGGGGCTACTCTCTTAGCCCGAAGTCCGTAGGTTCGGGCTTAGTTTCGGGCGTATTCTACTCCGTATCACTTACGGACTTGCGAATAGTTCCAAAACCGAACTAAGAATGAATGACAACACTGTGTGTGATTTGACAGCCACTGTCCAATCATGTTGTCATTAATTCTTAGTGGTTAGGTGATACGGAGTAGAATTTCCTTCGGGCTTAGAGAGTAGCCCCCCTGACACTGACTGAGCAAAAGTTCTTAATGTCCAATAAGTACTATAAACTAGGATTAACACACATTCCACGTCATTCCTAGTAATGTTACAGACGTTTTAAACTGGACATAAATCCAGGATGGTATAATGCGGGCCATATACGTTCAAGTAATTTGATCAAACCGGCTGGTTCCAACAATTTCATAAAATTTGCATGAATGTCTGCAGGAAAATTTAATCAAATATGAGTTGTTAAATGAAGTATGAAGAAAGAAATATGAAATTTCCATTTGATTAAACAGTTTGATAGTACTGTTTGATCAAATTATTTGATCGTCTTTGCAAAAGGAACATCAGTAATTAATTTTATTAGATTAGAATTTGGTACATAATAATAGGTATGTAATTATTTTACTGTAAATTTTTATTTAATTTTGTAACATTTTTTGTGTCCATACTTGTAATTTAGCTTTAAGATATTGATGTAAAATGTTACAAAACGTGATGAAACGTAAATAAAGACATTAGTACGACTTATTTTTGTGTATAATTTGTCTCATTTCCCTCAGTGTTTTCGCCTTTCACGTTTTAATTTTTCCTTTTTTTTTTTCTCCCTTTTTAGTGCAATTTAAAGGGGTCAGTACCGACGGCCCGAGCTCGTGCATCATCATGGAGTTCTGCCAGTACGGCCCGCTATTCGAATACATACATAGCGGGTCTTGCTTCCTACCAGCGCAAATCCTTAAATGGGCGAAAGAAATCGCACAGGGGATGTCTTATTTACACGTAAATAAGATCATCCACAGGGATTTGAAATCCCCCAAGTAAGTTGATTTTGTATTTTTTAAGTTACGAGTTTTAGTAAAGAATACTTTTTAAAAACGTGTTCTGAACAATGGAGCCCTAAATGAGGACCGACAATTCAGCCTGATGACCAAAAGCGTTAAGCGATATGTCATTGGAAAGATTTTTTTTATTCTCTGCAACTTTTACCATGGCGTCAAATCTCGGATCGCTGTGGGAAAAAGTTATGGCCAAGTAAAATATAACAGTGAATTGTAAACGTCTTAACACACCTTTATAAATAATAACGTCTTAAAAATGAATCGCGGAAATGTATATACTTACGCGCATAACTTCAGAACGACTGCACTAAATTGTATTTTTTTTTTATTGTGTTCACTATTTAATAATTACGCAACGACCCTTAGGAGTCGAGCAAAACAAAAAACCCGAAAACGGCGAGTGAAACCGCAGGGCACAGCTAGTTAAAACATAAAGGCGATTGTTGACTGACGTAAAACATCTAAAAATCTTTTTGAAACAAACTTTTAACCTTTTGAAAGCCAGAGACAGTAGAATATGGACGATCACGCCTCAAGCTTTCAATCATATATTATTTTTATATCAAAGTCAAAAATCAAAGTCAAAGCATTTATTTCAAATAAACCATTATCAGATACTTTTGAATTGTCAAAGTCAGTCCGTCAAAAACATGAAGCTATTTGTACGTTCGAAAGCGTAGATCTCTATGGAGAAGAACGTGCAAGAAACTCCACGGACACTCTTTTAAATCATTTTATGTTTACAAAAATCCTGGTTACATAAACCTTGTTGCTTCTATATATGAGAACAATGTAAAGAAAGAAAAAAAACAATTTATTGTATGAAATATTAAAATGAGGCTGTGGTAACCAAGGGATGACCAGTCTCCACAGACGGCGCCCGTTCACGAACATGACGCGTGCATCAGCACCATTCAGCTCAACCATTTTGAAGGGAACTGAATGATCCGATACACGCGCCACCATCAGCGAGACATTGGAGTGAGCATGACACACCCTCAACTGCCCCTGCTATTTCATGTCAAACAAGGAAACTATCTATTAACATAATGGTCCATGGTTCTCACATTTACAGAACTTGAAATAAAAATTGCTTCTACATTATATAAAACTATGAATATCAATCGAAAAAGAAAAGTTTATTCCAAACATAATATAAGATTATGCGGAATAGTATTATTATTAGACATAAAAGAGGGTGAGCATCTCTTCCGAATATAAAATCTAACTAGTGGAACCAAGCGGCTGAGGCTGTGGAGCAGGACTGGCATTTAGCCAAGCATTTTTATCAAGGATATAGTACTTTAACGCTCACATTTTCTGTTTAACGGGGGCCCAAGAGGTAATTCCTGTCACAAGTTGCCTTTTACTACAACCTTTTTAATGTGTTGATGTATAGTTTACGACGTTTAAAATTCTTTGTTTTATCTAATTTCCCACAAAACTATGGAACTTTATTCGGTCATAACCTTATTCCACAGCGATTCGATACATGCTGCCATAATCAAAGTTGTAGAATCTAAAAAAACCTTTCGAACGACATATCGCTTAACGTTATTGGTCTTTATGCTGGGCTCTATACATCTATTCTTCATCTATTCTTGCCGGTCCTCCTTTTAAATTCTATTTTATTCTGTGACTAACAGACTACAAGCTGCAACTTTTCAAAAAACTCTCCTTTCATTCAATTTCTCCGCAGTTCTAGAGATTGCATTATAGACAATGAAAATATTTATGTAATGTTTGTTGTTCAGAGAATGTTTACTCGGAAATGCGAAGACTTAATTTCCTTCCATTGTGCTAAGATTATTTCTTCACATTGTAGCAGTATTTATTGCATTGTGGGGACTGTCGATTCAAAGGAAACAAGCGTACTCCTTTGCACCAACAATCTCTCTTCACAAATGTAATTTTGCTTTTCTTTGTTTAAGTGAAATATCTTTTTGTGTAGAATTTGAAGGAAAGATGGGAAAGTTATGAAAGCTACGGTACGCATGTCGTGTGACAAACATTATACGACAAACATATTTTCCTTAACCCTAAAGTAGGCGCGCCGTGCTTTGTAACGTGAGTGGCGTTGGGAGCATTTTGCCTCCCATATTAAAATCCAATAATTGTTTACAAAAAGCTACACTTAGTCAAATAATTTCAAAACAAACAAAAATAATGGGTCTTTAATTACATTTGCTCAATTTTAAGGATTATTTTAATATAAACCTGCTTATTAAAAAAAAAAACTTGTGAAACAAAAATATAAAATGTTATTACTGTCTCTGATAAATATTTCAGCGGAATTAACACATGTAGGTATGTACATTCCATACAGTTTCCGTTGCACAGTAAGTTTGTGCATACATAACACCCTATTTAGGTCCTTATACTTATTTACCGCTTCCTGAAGGTTCTTTATTGATAAAAATCTAGAACTTTATTGTAACAATACAGGAAGGTGAGGCACCTACTAGGATGCCATGGCACGTGCCCAGTTCAGAATATATTTGTATTTTCGAGGGCGGCAAAATGCTCATAGCGCCTACACTCTAGGGTTAAGCACTTAATTCGTTGTTATTTGTACTTGTATGTTCTATAAAATCTAGAAATAAATCTCTTCTATGTTCCGTTCTCCTGTTTCTAAAAGAAATAATCAGATAGTGCTTCAATTATAAAAGAATTTTTCTATATACGATTAAAAAATTGGAAACGACTTAAATAGCAGATTTTGGTCATGGCGTCCAGTCTTTTGTTCTTATTAAGTCCGATAGTTAAGTGGTTTACCTGCCATGAAACCAGTTCTGAAGCTGTGTTGTACAGCGCCGTAGCCACTGACAAATAGTGGAGTGCTCGGGGAGTTTGAACACGGAATCCAATTAGGTACTGTGAGCGTATAAATGTAAAATCTTCTGAATTATGTTTTATAGACATAATTTGAATATTTTTTTTGTTGCTTCTTTTTTTAAATTATTTTAATAAAAGAACCTGTCAAAAATGGTCCATTTATCCAACAGCAATGAGTTTTATATTTTTAAAGGGCTTTCTAGGCTCTTTATTTCAGTTATAGAAGCTAAGGTCAATTGTGTCCCAGTTTATAAATATTGGGGTTAACGTAAATACACATTTTTGCACCAGTTAAGATAAACCAAGTAACGAAAAGTACTAATGAGGGTAATGTTTTCTGAAAGGGCTTTTTAAGTTCTTATTTTATGTCATGGAAACTACGATCAATAATGTCCCTGTTTTGAAATATTGGGAAAAACGAACACAGGCAGGTTACGACGACTGAGGATCGACCGTGTAACCTAGAGCATTGAGGCTAACACTATCTAAAGGGGCTTCTTAAGACCTTTAATTTCGCCAAATTTCATCTCCATAGGTCAAGTAGTTTTCGAGATTTCGTGATTAATCAGTGATCGACCTTTCGCTTTCATATTATAGAAGATAGCTTCTACCAGCGGTTCTACATACTCCCAGGATAAAAAGTATCAAGAGCCCAATTACAAGCTTTTCTCTAGTGCCAAGTTTATCCAAATCTGTTTAGCCGTTGAGACGTGAATAGGTAACAAACAGGCAGACGGAGTTACTTTCACATTTATGAAATTAGAATGGTTATTTGCACAAAACTATTCTCATAATCCTCTAATGCATCAGATTATATGGCATACTTCCGTGTTCTTTATTATTTCGTTTTAAATAAAAAGCAACGAATTTTAATTGATAAACTTTGTTCTATACTGTAGCACTAGCGGACTTCACGCTAGCACTACTTAAGAATATTATTCAAATAACACTCGGTTTGTGATTTAACTTCATAATATATTCGGCATCTGTCTTAGGGAGCGTTCAAGTACCTATTTCGTAACGCAAATTTTGAAGATTCTTGAAATGTAACGTATATCTGTACCCCCCTCCCCCTTCCTAAACGTTACGTATCATCCAAATGACAATTTTTACCTAAAAGTCACAATTATGTCTACTACTCTCGTGTTACCAAAATTTTAATTAATAAATGTCAATTCAAGAAAAATATTGATGTTTATTTTTGTTTGGCAAAATGACTACTGTTTAGTGACTGTGTAACTCGAAAATATGTTTAGTGAGCTAGCGTTAATTTAAAGAAACAATGTTACGTAACGCGTTGTTAGAACACCCCTCCCGCCCCTGTTACGCATCGTAACGTTTTACAAGACCCCCCTCCCCCAAATTGCGTTACATAATACTTGAACGCCCCATTAGAAGAGAGGTGGTACAAGAGTCCCATAGACAAACAAAACATATTTTAACATCCTTACTTCAAATACTATTTTACTTTTACTAGACGCTTGTCTGCCAGTGACGTGCACCCAAGGAGGTCCTGACAATACCTTATTAATAATGCGATCCAACAGGTTTCATAATCATACGTTCACAGGAATTGGATTCCGAAGTTTTCATAGTACCTACAGGCGCTAAAGGCACTCCACTAAAATCACAGTCTTTGACAGACGTCATCCATCCATATCTTTTCAATTACCGTTAATCGTATTATAACAAAAGTATTTTGAGAAAACACTGCATCCGTAAAAGGTCGTCCATTAATCACGTGATGTTTTTTCAGTAATATTTTAACCCCCCACTACCCCGGGTTGATACGTGGTGACGTTTTGGAAATCTGAATATCTGTAAAAATTTAAATAGCTACAGGTATAATTTTATTTTATTCTGGAATATTAAGTACCTAATTAGAAGTCTGGCGTCCAGCAAAAATAAATACACGTATCTCACTACAGCCTCTCTTGTGATATTTAGTGATTTTTGCAAACCCCCTTTCGAGCCTCACGTGATTAATGTCTACCCTAATTTGAAAACAAAGCTAGACCTCAATTGAATCCTGACTCATGTATTGACTGAGGTTCATAAAACTTAATTCATAAAGTTGAAAACATACTCAGCCACACTCGATTTATATACCGATGCAGACCTTTTCATACAAATTACCCAACATGCGATGAAAAATGAACTGATAAAAATAACTAGTACGGTACTAATGAGGTTAGTTGAGTTTCCAATGAGCTTTGCAAGTCCTATCAAGTGATACAATATTCACTACCGGTCGCTGAAGCGAAGCGAGATATCCGTCGAAGCCAACTGGTTTAATCCGCCATTTAATTAACAGCCTTGCCTTTTCTTGAACTGCGGCGTTTAATCAGAGGCCTAAGTGTCATAATGGCATTTGATTGAATAGCTAAGCAAATTTAACATGTCGACTACTTTTATAGTTTTAAACAAACACACGTTATTTTTTTACATATTAGTGACAGATCGAAAGCGATACTCCTATTTTAATTGTATTGTTTGACAAGTTACCTGTGACACAGGTGATGGCAACAAAACCTGCTTCAAAAATGTTATGCATCCGGAATCAGTAGCACATTTCAATGGGCCTGAACAAAGCATTGTTGACAAATCGATAGCCCAGACGATGCGTTGCAAACGAATGAGAACATTCGTCTGCAATATAAATGACCAGCAGCTAGTCTGCAGAACGGAGAGTCCCGATTTAAAAAAAATCAGTCGGGACTCTATAATAGTCTTTTGAACTATTTTTGGTTCCCCCTGTCCCGGTGTTGGCCGAGTCTGAATAGTTCGGCTAACGGAGCCACTTGTAAATGCTTCTTAAATATTCATAGAGTAAACTGCGCTTTAGCCCCGTCGTCGAGGCTAAGTCGATACTTACAAATCAATAACTTAGAATACTTCCATGTAGTTCTTGGCCTACTTTAAAGGTTTGTTTCACATTTACTAGATAACACAATAACCTAATAACTAAAATTTGATTAGATTTTCTTTGAAATAATTTGCCTAGGTATACTATACTCTAATTGTCTGATTCTATTTGAACACTATTTAGCCGCTACCAGATTGATAGAAGGTTACACAGCTAAATACTCGAAAGGTTCACTCTTTATTGTGAAATTAGTTTGTGCTAAACTCATCATGGCTTAAGATATACAAGAATAGAAAACGAAGACGGAAAAGCTGGCTTGCCCGGGGTATATAGGATGTACAAAAATGGAAAATGGAGGGCGGAAAACTGCTTGCCCGGGGTATGCAGGATGCACAAGAACACAAAATCCAGGGGGGAACTAACTAGCTTACCCGGGGGACGCCCGACGTTCTTGAATGGGATGTAGGTCCCAATCTCATAAGATCGCAGAATACTATATAATTTTACAATCCTATCAACTTGTTTGTTCTTAAATCAGACGACGCATCACCCGGCCCTTCTCTCAGGCTTTGGATACTATTAACAATATATCTATTATAATAGAACAGAATTTCACCGATTGTATTAAATTAAACGAATATTCGTAGAAGCCCGATAATCTGGAACTATGGTTATAAAGATCAGTTTATCTTCATCTATCTATCTGACAAGAGTATCGGGTGTAGCTGCTATTTTCTAAATCTTCGTATTCCACAAGGTGCTTACATGTGTGTCTTAACCCACATCCCTCAAGACTGTAAGTCTATCCCTCCATTTTCTAGGTTAGTCCTGTGATTAAACTGAGCTGTCCCCACGGTATTAGCACGAGGCTTTTATTACAAACCTTTATGTTTATACCTAAGACGTAAACGCTTACAATTTATGGTAGCCTGGTACCCCTACGACAGTTTCCTCGCTTCGAATTTAAATGCAACCACTTGAACGTGTTGTATCAGTTTTAAATTTACTCTTTAATACCACACCGTCCTTTCTGGTTTAAAAATATTCATAAATTTTATAATACTGAAGTATCTTGTCCTCATTATGATTAACCTGTATGATTAACCTTTTGCGTGTCTACCACAGATTTTTATCGTCCAATCCTGACCAAGCCCTTAAGTGTAACTGTCCGACTTAAGTCATTTGGAGCATTTTTTCTTATGTCGAACTGTGTAACTTAAGACACGCAAAAGGTTAACTTAGCTACTGGTATAACATTTTCATTACCCACTACAAAAGTTCCCGAAACGTACAATTATCAGGCACCTTAAATATCATCTAATGTATGTAAAATGTTGAATTGTATCTTATACCTAAGTTAGTTTCGTCCATACGTCTCCTGTTCGTGTCCGTAGATCTTTTCAGGGGCGCTTGAAGTCGCGATTTGAGTATTGCTAGTTACCAGGTTCCGTGACGTCACAACGCGTTGTTAAGGTCATCTTAAGTACTCGTGGAACTCGCAGACGCGCCAAAGATGGTCGTTAGATTGCATTATGAAACACTCACGTATCGATCCTCCATTATTACATATTTGAGCCTGTGTTCCAAATGTGCCTGTTGATCGTTCAGCAATGCTGTCTTTATTCCATGTTCTGCAATAGTCCAGCAACTTCTATAAACTTGCCCGTGCCATGGAAACTTCGACATGTCAAACTTTGTCTATGTATTATTTTACAACTGAATGCTTGGTCCCACAAGTTTGGGTTTTACAATTCTGTTAAAAGTTGTCCCTCCATTTCAAACTTCTGAAAACAAAAAGTTAAAACTATTCTGCCGAAGTCGGAGAACTGAAGCTAGTTCAGAGTAATTGCGAGAGGAATAAATAATGTAATAACTGTTCCTTCACGACTAAATTTGAAATTCTAGACTATTAAAATAGAAATAATAATTAATTTATAAAAAAAAACTGGTTCCATATAGGTACACCAATAATACAAATAATTATATAACAGAAGGCAGTACTCTTCGATACGGCTCGTATAGTGAGGAAGTTTCTTTCTCTGGAGCCACTGGTAGCTTGGGCCCTGCTCCTGATACCGGCGGACTACTATTTTTATATTATTAAATGTTTTTTATTGTTTCATGTGTTTTTTTTTCATGAAATATTTTAAAATGTCAATTTATATGTAAAGTAAATTAAATAAACGACATAATAATACTATTTGTCTTAAATCTAGAATTTTGGATCACAATAAATACATAGGCTTGTGTAAATTATTTCATTAGTTAAATTTAAAGCATGCCATAAAATCAGGTAATAAAATCAAATAGTCATAAATTATTTTATTATGCAGTCACAATTTGAATTCATAAAATATTGTAACCCGAAAGTTTGTACGTATGGATAAATGGATGTTTGTTACTCTTTCACGTCAGAACGGCTGAACGGATCTTGATGAAATTTGGCACTGAGGTAGATTATAGTCTGGAATAACACTTAGGATATTTCTCATTTCGGGAGTATGTTCCCTTGGGATAATTGTCGACTTTAATGCGGGCAGAGCCGCGGGCGGTAACTAGTAATTTACATGAGAATACATAGTCGCTAAGCCTACCCAACTAGCACAGTGTCGAATGGTGGCTGATAAGACACTCGCACTCCTCCCACCCACCGCCCACAGGATACTGTTGCGGCTGCCGCACACTCTATTCATAAAAGAGTCTAATTTTTCACGCATTATGTCATAAAAGTAATTTGCCAGACGCGCTGCAGCGGCTCGGCAGCCTCAAATTCACCCTGAAGGCATTATAAATTCCTAAAACACTTGAAAAGGTATATATGTTAATATGATACTTCTCTGGTGGTATCATCCTCTTTAGCTACCTAGCTTTCAAGGGATCTACAAGTATTTTCTATACCATGTAAATTACTCTCAAAACACCTTGTACCTAAGTATATAAAAATAAAATCCTTTACACCATCTTTAAAAGTAAATTATGTCATCAAAATGCAATCTGATTTCTTTCCCGTGATTTTTGCAGAACATAGAAATGTTACGTTCTAAAAATTCAAACAGCTAGTTGAATGAGCGATTTGGTTGGTTGATTCGTTTATATCAATATGCTGGATGCCCTTTACGGAAATTGCTTGGTTGATCAAAGGATGGCAATTTTAAAACATGCACCCGACGTCTCAAACGTTTTGTAATGGACTGGTTACTCGAACCGTTCGTGTACCTCGAATCTTTCTAAAGATTATCTCGGAACATAGAAGAGTGCAGGCTTTAAATCTTATTTTTTTTTTCATTTTGTATAGTGCTCTTAAGACATGAAATAGAAACCGCAATTAAAATGAACCATCGGAGGTTTTTCTATAAATATTACTCCTGAGTTACTAATATAGGTAATAGTATTTAGGACCACTTACAGAAATAGCACAGAATTCTACTTAATATATTTTAATTGCTCACTTTCATGATAACGCTGAAATGCAACTCAAGCTGACACTCAAATAGGTACATTACAACTATTTTCTGAATGTCCCTCGGCAATCATCGCATTTCCGAATACTAACGAATCCTAATTTCCATATCCATCAATTACTAGATTTATAGTGTATAAAAATAGTTGTACTGTAAACAATTCATTCGCTTCTACGCTTGCGTTCATACACTCGTATTAACTAGTCCCACCCACCCTTCAATAAATCGATATAGCATTTCAGATTCTTACTTTGTTTTCTTTTGCATGTTCAACTAAGTTAACAAATACGGGAAAAGCGTAATTTTCTTGGACAGAGAGAGATTTAGGATATTAAAAAATGTATTCACGCTCTTCTCCAACAAACCTGCGCTGCAACAAACCTTTTTTTCAGTATTCTGATTGCTGATAATCTCGTGGTAAAAGTAAGCGATTTTGGCACAAGTCGCGTATGGAATGACGTAAGTGCCGTTATGAGTTTTACGGGCACGGTAGCCTGGATGGCACCTGAAGTCATTCGACATGAACCGTGCTCAGAGCGCGTGGACGTGTGGTCCTACGGCGTGCTCCTCTGGGAACTCCTCACACAAGAGGTCCCGTACAAGAATCTAGAAACAAACGCCATAATGTGGGGCGTGGGAACCGACACGATCGCGTTGCCGATACCCTCAACGCTTCCCAGTAGCATGCAGCTACTGATGAATCAATGCTGGAACAGGACGCCCAGGAATAGGTGAGTGACAATCCGAAATTTCTTGTATTAAATTCTCTGTGAAGCATCAATTATCGAGCGCAAGCACACTGACCGGAACATTTCACTGGTTTTTTTCGTATCACGTTATTTTCGCGTTGCCATGTTCTGTGTGTTTACCCATTTTGATGTTTAAAACCTTTGACGTGGCAAAACAAAGTGTCAGGTGAAAATTAAAATTAATTTTATGTATTAAAACTTGTTGCGCTCATATCCGCAGCCCGTGTTTTGTAAATGACGCCCAGAACTTGCGTCAAAGTCCGTATAAAAATATGAAAGATATAAATAAACTAAACAAAAATGCACTTAGTAATTTTCTAAAAGTTCTTTGTTGCAGTCAAAACTCATATTGGATTAGCATATTGGCTGAATTATTCACACGGTGGATTTAGATTTTCCAAATATTACAGAATTAAAATAACTGGCTGTCGTCCACCGCCGCAGCCTGTCTGTTTTCAAAGCAATTTTAAGATTTTTCCATCTAAGGCCAACTTTTATTCTTTTTTGCTTTTTGCCAGTTGCACTATTGTCACGTTTTTCTACCAAAATTCATGGTTTTACAAATTAACCATTATTAAATGATGATATGTTAATTAAAAATATACGTCATTTATTTTCGTCTTGACTGTAATAGAACTAGAAACAAAATAATCCAGAAAATCGAAAATCCAAAAAAAATCGCGTAACTTTCTCGTGTAAACAAAGAATTATCCACATTTTTGTATGAGCCAAGCTAGGATCATAGCTATACAAAACAGCTGGCAAAAAAGAATAAGAAAGGATTCATCAGGCAAAAAACTACGCCGAAATTTTTAAAAACTTTTACCTGATTTTTTAATAGGGTAGATGACCAAAAATGTGTGTAGTCCGTCAGTTAGATTACCATAAAACATTGACACGTTTTCAATATTTTTTCATGTAACAAAAAGTAGACTTGTCTTGTTTTCATTGATTTTATAAAAGCAAAAATACGCGTCCGTAACAAAAAAAAAAATGTGATTGTTATTCTAACATCAGAAACGATTTTTTTTAAATTGTAAAATCATTCATAGTACTTGGAAGTCAGATTTTTGCTGACATTTTGTAACTTTTCTGAAAACTAGACTACATAAAAAAAACTGAGCGAAAAAGCAAGTCGACTTCCCAAACGCATCAAAAAATGCAAAATCAAAACATAAAAATGAGAACCGCTAGTTAATTAGTTATCCTTGTAAGCCACGTCGACGCGCGGCGGACCTGCGCAGTAAGCTCGACTCGCTCCCCGCCTCAGCGTGTCAGTTGGGACTGATGCACTGGTGCACCGGACTCACTACTTCAGCGGCACCGCACACGGCTTCCGGTCAGTGTTGTCTTTCCCTCGGTGATAGGCACACGGGCGCTTGCATTCGCCAACTGCACAAGTTTTCGTGAATAAATATTTTATTCTGAAATTGCATTTCCAATTCAGAGCTTTGTTTGTCTTGTACTAGGCCGACGTTTAAAATCATTGCCGCGAATTTGGAGATAGCCGGTGACGAGTTAGCGACGTATCCAGCAGACAGTTGGAAGAAGAGTCAGGTTGTTTGGCGAAAAGAGGTCGAAGAAAGCATGAAGCGCTACTTCGTTCGGTAAGTTTTTAATTTATTGCCGCGGATTTTAAACGGATTTTAGCTTAACTTTTGTGACGTTTTCGTTTATTCCAAATAAATTCAGTGAGACTTGGTTTTTAAATATTTTATTAGTGTTTTATTTTAGGGCTTACGTAGATGGTTTGGCCATATTTGAATGCATCTACGGTAAGTTTTTCAGGACATTTAGAATGTTTAAGGCGCGTTTTTCGTATTTATTTGAAAATTATAATTTAATAGTTTAGTCATATTTCATGCGTATAAATTGGTTTTGATTTATACTCACGCCAAGTCTCGCCGCTGTTACAGTAGTTAGGCAGAATAGTAGCCGTTCGAGAATTATTATTAGGATTTTAGAGTTTTGTTGAGTCGGTAAAGGAGTTTTTAATTTCTTTGCATAGTATTTATTTTTAAATATTGTGTGTTCGTTCATTTTAAAATAAATAAAATTTGATTTTATCAGATTTTTGGATCGAAAATGTATCAATCACATTTTAAGGTTTACGTTTTAGAAAATATTGGATCTGAGTTGGAAAGTCCATTGGATTTTTTCTATTCACGCCCTAGTCTCGCTGCTATTATTAGTAGGGCTGAATATTTTATCTTGAGAATTATTGATAGAATTTTAGTGAGTTTCGGAGACAAGGTAGGAGAATTAGGCCACCAGAGAACCAGTTTTTATTGAGAGCCATATTCATTTTTCTTTTTTCGGAATTGAGTTACAATAAATCTATCGAAACAAAGACTTATGCAATATGCAATATTCGGATCGTTTTAGTTTCGACTACTTGAAAAATCTGAATATTAACGATTGGGAATTATTGATAGGATTTTGTAGACTAGGTGACTTAGTGGAATATAGAAATTGAAAACTAACTTACTTTAACAACCGTCGCGGCGGTGATCTGGATTTTATTAGAGTCTGTTATATTGTCAACCCTTTCATGATAATTAAAGTACCTACGCACTAGGAATATTGAAAGCTGCTGAATAATTTTTCAACACTTATCTTTATTCCGTAATTATTTATTTTCGATTACTTTTTTAATAGAAACAAAAAATAGTTTTATTCCGGAAGTAGGTACAAGAAAGGGCCTTTCGATTTGTGGACACACAACTAAATATCCTTCAGAGTTACTAAGTTTTGAACTCGGCGCGCTTTTGTCTCCTTAGTACTTACTTTGTCTTTGTTCTTCAAGAACGTGGGCGCATATGCATCTTAGCTTTTATTAAAAGTGTTTAGTTCCTCAAGGTATTTCATACAGACTGTCAAGTCTTTTGAGAAATGAATACACCGATTTTAATGCAACTTTATACGCCTGTTCCAGGTACTTAGGTCTAAAAAGTTAATTAGGAACTTTTCCGGAAAAGAGATAAGAGAGAAAATTTTGAGATATATTTTAGAACAATTTTAATTAAAAATCTCTTTCTCTAAGTTCTCTTTCGGAAAAGTTCTTAATTATCTTTTTAGACCTTAGTACCTGGAGCATGAGTATAAAGTTGTATTAAAATCGCTTCATTCATTTCTCAAAAGACTTGACAGTCTCTATGAAATACTTTGAGGAACTAAACACTCTTAATAAAAGCTAAGATGCATATGCGCCCACGTTCTTGAAGAACAAAGACAAAGTAAGTAATAAGAAGACAAAAGCGCGCCGAGTTCAAAACTTAATCACTCTGAAGAATATTTAGTCGGGTGTCCGCAAATCGAAAGGCGCTATCTTGTACCTACTTCCGGAATAAAATTAAAATTTATTTCTTTGAAATCGGTTTATACATTTCCTAGATTAAGCACTTCCGAGTTTGTATGAAATATCTTATTATGGAGTAAAGGCTTTTAATAAAAGCTAAGATACCTGTGATCCTACTTTCTTGAAGAACAAAGACAAAGTCATATCAATAAGGAGACAAAAGCATGCGAAGTTACGAACGAAGTAACTCTGAAGAATATTTAGTCGGGTGTCCGCAAATCAAAAGTCTATCGTGTACCTACTTCCGTGATAAAATTAAAAATTTATATAAATGTCACCGGAAAATTGCAAACGCCATATGATTTATTTTTATTTTCACTTTACGCACACAAATGTAAAATATGGTGCATAAAAAGCGATTGATATTTAATTAATACATACAAACATTTAAATAAATAATACGAATGTATAAACTATACATACAATATAAGTATATATTAAATATTCAAATTAACAAGATAAATAGGTAGGTACACGAAATACTTAAACAAAAACAACAAATAGGTAATTGGAAAACATTAGCGATGTGATGATACTACTGCCAACTTCTTCGTTGCCAATATGTTCGCGAACTTTCACTTTGAAGGCTAATCGGTTGGTGACCATCCTGATTTCTTGGGGTAGCGATTTCCACAAAGAAATAGACTGAACAAAGAAGGCAGAGTGAATAAAGTCAGTACGGTGAGTGGGAAATTGAAGAAGACGGTTATGTGATGAGCGTAAATTCCGATTGTGGTTGGGGCAAATATATTGAAAGTAAGGGGCTAGACAACTGGGAGAGTTAGGAGAGTTGAGAAATGAAAACAAGGTAGTAAGAGCTCTTTGCTCCCTACGCTCGCGTATGGGCATCCACTTTTAAAGCGACCGATACGCGGATACATGATCATATTTGCGCAGGTTGAAAACAAATCGAATGCAGTAATTTAGAAGGCGGTCAAGTTTGTTGAGGAGATTTATGATTGTAAAATATCGCATAAAATTGAAAACTATTTTTTCTTAATAAGACACGGCTATATTGGAAACTATTGAATTTGGATGGGATTTATTGTATATACAAAACGATTTTTTCATAAAATATCGAGAAATTGTAATCTAGTAAAGATTTATTACAATCTTACGGAGTCGTAACATTTTCCGGTGACATATATATAAATAATTACGGAATGACGAAAAAATATTCACCAGTTTTCAATATTCCAAGTCGTAGGTACTTACATTATTAGCTAAGGGTTAACAATATAACACCCTAGAAAAATCTAGATCACCGACGCGACGGTCCTCACAGTAAGTTAAAGTTTTAAACTTCTACGTTCCACTAAATCACCTAGTCAGTTAAATCCTGTCAATAATTCCTAATCTTAAACATTCGGATTCTCCAAGTAATCGAAACTTAAACATAATATTTCATCTTCTATTCATGGACGTAAAATAGACACAAGTTTTATTGATTTATCTCAATTCTAACTCAACTCAGAATAAAACAAATTTGTTCCGGTGGCAAATAACTTGTTACATAATGCCGGCACTCCACTCATCGTATTTTTCAAAAAATTCGCGTCGCTAGTGCTATACAAACTATACGTTAAGATTGTATTGCAAAAGTGACACAACGCGTAACTTTGACTGAGCCGTGGATTCTCTTTAACGCCATTATTTCTTGCTTTAGGGTGTTCAGGGGCGAGAGCCAGGCGCAGGAAGCCAGCGACGCCAACCGCCGCGAGGACCTCAGGACCGTGCGACACATTCGCAGGATTTACGAGAACCAGCTCTCGCACGCCAACGAGCTGTTCCTCGAAGTGTGCGCCGTGCGGCTCCAGCTCGAGCAGAGGGAGAAGGAGGTGAAGGAGTAAGTACATTTGACTCTCATCCGTATTTGAATTCGAAATCTTAGATAGTTCTTTCTAATCTTAGGTAGACCAAGGGATTCTCAAACGTGATAATGTTTAAATTCTATTGCTACCGATTATTATTTTAAGACTTGAAGATGATTCAGGGGTTGGTAAATTATCTAAGATTTTTAATTAAACTACAAGATATTGCTGTGTTGATATTGTTTCCTTTAGGATTTTGAAGAGTCCAGATAAGACGTCGCAGCGTCGTCGTCTTCAGCGGTCAACTTCTGCGTGAGACTTACTTGAAGCGACATTGCGTTTTATTACTTATACCAATGGTACTCCATCAGTTTCACGGCCAGAATTTCGGTAGGTACTACTCGATATCGCTACGGCGCAATAACTCGGAATGTCGAAGCCGGCCACAGGTTGAGTACGATTGGTATTTGCATTTTCAGCTTGCAGTACCTTGGCTAAGCGAAGCCTCGCGACGAGTCTTCAAGAATCACATAAGTTGATAATCCACAGACAAAGCCGAAATTCCTTTGCCGTTTTAAGTAATAATGTGACTATCCAGAAATCGTGACAGCTTTTCTGTTCGTTATCCACTTACATTGATTCTTAAATGAAGGAGCGCTGCAGTCAATATTTAATGCGAATTTTCTGGCTGGCGTGTTCGTAAGTTGTGTTTGATAGGTACAGTCACGACCATAAATATGTGATAAAGGTTTTATGGTATAGCCGAACTGTTATGTCATGCGTTTATTCTTCAAGATACTAACGTTATTTCATGAGAAAATCGTATCTAATTGGTCCGTTAGTTCACTGTTGGGCATTGGCCTCCCCTTTTCCACACACGTCTGTCTTCTGTCATTGCGGGCCAGTCCTTTCGGTTCGAGTCAAGTTTATCTTTCCACCATCGTCTTGGTCTGCCGCGATGTCGCCTAGCATTTCACAGGTCACAATAATTGGTTATTTAAGCCTGCAGCTCACCTGACTTGCGGCAGACATGTCCCAAGAATAGCAACTTTCCGGGTAACATCTGGATAAAATGGTTGTTGAATACATAGAAGCTTTATAAGTACACATAGTGTGTGAAATTGGACAGACGTCACATAAAATTCTCAAAGTTCATGTCCGAGATAATATTTCACTAAGTACCTATAAGGTACCATCTCGTTAGTGAAAGCTAATTTAAACCTTATTGGCCTCAACTTGGCAAAAATTCAAACTCAATTTAAGTGGCCCTTTGAAGTAAAATAGTTTGAGATCTGATTTCATAGCTTCTCGAATAGATATCTATTTTATCTAATCCACCAGACCTTGCTGGTCTTGTTATTATGTTCCGTTTTCCCGTGAATCTGGTTGAGCATCCAAATATTA
This sequence comes from Mamestra brassicae, assembly GCA_905163435.1. Taxonomy (NCBI): domain Eukaryota; kingdom Metazoa; phylum Arthropoda; class Insecta; order Lepidoptera; family Noctuidae; genus Mamestra; species Mamestra brassicae. The sequence continues at coordinate 5,456,726 of LR990987.1, forward strand.
TCGAGTTGTTGTCAAAACTATTGACGGGTAAATAGCGGGCTTTCGAAATGTACCAGATACTTGCTCTGCGAGTTTATGAAAGGTATCTATCGGCTATTTATCTAATCCGACAGACCTGGCAAGTCCTGATATTTGGTTCCGTTTTGCCGGTAATTTGCTGGAGCTATTAAATAGTATCAAATAGTTGTCTGAAACTGTTGGCGAGTATATAGCTGACTTTTGAAATGTATCAGTTACTTGCTTGGCGAGGTTATTTGGTGAATAAATTCACATTCACAATAATGATGAGGCTTTCGCGCCCATTACAGGATCATAGTTTGTCAATATTTTAGAATGGTTGATAGTTTTTACCAACGTTTCCTTCTTAGGTAGTTTTGATACTTGTTAAGACGCACTTGCCCCCGCTACCCCGCAAAACGTGACAAGGCGAGGGCGAGTTGTGTTTTTAATTTTCAGGGCGAGGTTTGTTTGTATGGCAGATTTTTTTTTTTAAATACATCGGCAAAACCGAGGCGGGCCACAAGTTTATAAAAAAAATCGGTCCAAATGATTAGTTAACATACTGTCAGATCTAAATTCTAATTCTCTATAGAATAATCGAATTAAGAATCTGTCACTCAGTATCTAAACTAATCATAAGGTTACATTTTTAGGGTTCCGTAGTCAACAATGAACCCTTATAGTTTCGCCATGTCTGTCTGTCTGTCTGTCTGTCTGTCTGTCCGTCCGTCCGTCCGTCCGTCCGTCCGTCCGTCCGTCCGTCCGTCCGTCCGTCCGTCCGTCCGTCCGTCCGTCCGTCCGTCCGTCCGCCGTTTAGCTCAGAGACGATTAGCGCTAGAAAGCTGAAATTTGATATGGGTATTCATACATATTAATCACGCCGACTAAGTGGTAAAATAAAATTTTGAAACACATTTTTTTTATCATCTACCCCATAGTGTGGGGTGTCGTTGGATAGGTCGTCTAAAATATTGTGGGTTTTGCTAAAACCATTTTCCATTCAAGGTTCCGTTTCCGAAATATTAAGCTTTAAAGTGCTAATTTTTTTAGAGTCAAGTGTCCTCTGCCAGCTAAACGGTTGTTTTTGGAGACGTGAAAAAAATTATAAGAAACAAACTTCAAAATTCCATAGAAAATAACATAAAACCAAGTGCATTTGTAACTTTGTAATGTAATAATAGTTAACTACTTTACACTATTTTTCTGACATAGTTTAGGAGACGGGTAACCACGGAACCCTACACTGTGCGTGGTCCGAAACGCACTTGGCCGATTTTTTTAATAAATTGACTTTATATTTACGGGTTCAATGATTTTAAAGACGGGCATTCAGTAGCACTAATGAGTACAGGTATTAACAGCCCACAGTCTCGCCCACGGCTCTCTAAATCAGACAAGATGTTAACAGACATATCGTTAAAAGTTTGCTGTACGAGTACCTCATTATACTTGGTCTTCTCAAGCTCATCGCTAGTTGGTACCCAATAGCGGTCAATTAGCTTACGCTATCCATGTGGATTATGTAATAAACTTGGGCAAAGGTGACCTTAGGTAGTGAGCTCGTTAAAAATATGTTTTAATATGTGTAGATTTGTATGCGGGTGATTTTTATTCATAGGTACTGTGCACTCCTTGGCGGACAAGTTAGTCGTTGGAACTGTGGAAGCGTCGGGCAGAAATATAAACAGTGTTTGAAATATTAATGGAAAAAAGTAGGCTTTGTTTTATATTAAATTTCAGTCATGTATTAGCTCCCTAAGCCAGATGGCGTAAATAAGTATTCGTATAATCTATCTAATACCTTTAAACGAGCAATTCTTGTATATGTAGTATATATGATCGATATATGATTGATAAACGGCTCCAACGATTTTCTTGAAATTTTGTATGCAAGGGGTTTCGGGGTGGTAAATCGATCTAGCTAGGTTTCATTTTTATAAAACGTTTACCACAAAGAAAACCGAGCAAAGCTCGGTCATCCAGGTACTTTATTATAATATTAGGTAGTACCACGGGTAAGGTCCTGTGGTGCTATAGTACTTAGGTATTCATTCATGGACTGAAAGTATGTCATCCAAGGACGCAAATAAGCTGTGATATGTTAACACATAGCTGCAATTTGAAATTGAATAAACGCATGTGTAGTAAAAGTAATTGCTCATTTTCATGAGTATTTTCCCCCGCTCATAGAACTCTAATAAATTAAAATCAATCATTCGAACCATTACTATACGTAGGTATATATGGATATCTCTCTTTCATACTGCCACAGGTAAATTATTTCAAGACCAGCATTAAATCCGCAATGCTGTACCATAAAATGATTAATATTAAACATTAGTAGGAACAAAGGAGATAGTTTGGAAATGCATTGAAAATCCGTGCTCTATCGAAAAGCTCACATTTATGGAACAGCGCGGTGCTACCTACAAAATAATTGTAGCTTCAGCGTCTCGTATACCTGTAAGCGTGTAATTATTATGCACCCGTAATTATCTGTAGGAATATACTAACTATGCCTCGTGTGTTTATAAGTACAACTTAAATATGTTTGTAAAATAGTCATGCATACATCTAGATTTAAGTATAAAAAGTCGTTCAAATGCCTTATTTTGATTCCTATTGAAGAGATTCGTGCCGCCATAGATGAATGGCTTAAGCGTTTGAAGGCCTGCATTAAAAACAAGGGTGGCCATTATGAATGACTTATTATTGAAATCTAGATGTCAGTAGTTTATGTAAACAGAAAATTATATTTTACAACGCGACAAAAATGTTTTAGTTTGCAGTGAGATTTTGGTCGAAGCTAGTATTTGTTTTACACTTTCGCGTAAAAAAATTGATACACTCTGTACATATTCGTACCTATTCGTACCTATGTAAATTACACGGATACGGATATAGAAAAAGTATTTGTTTCCGGATCGGTAAAACATTGATTAATTATATGAAATTATTTCGGGATTATCCGATAGTTTCGGTTACGTTTACGCAGCTCCGGCCCTGGTTAAATTATTCGTTCTTGGCTTACGTTCAGCAGTGGACGGCAATTGGCTGATATGATGATCCGATAGTTTCCGTCACGATTTTTTAGGTATTGTAATAGTAAAACACAAATATAATTTTTAATTTCAACTAGTGTATTGGCTCGGCCTGGCAGAAAAACCTGTCATAACGGAGACCCGTTATGATAGGTATATTATTTAGACTCTGCCCCTATCCGAAATTATCTGAAACTCTTATCAGATTCGGTTACGGTTACGGATAGATTTTTATTTCGAATATCCGATTGTTACGGTTACGTTTACGGAGCTCCGGCCCTGGTTAAATTACTCGTTCTTAGAAATGAGTGGCGCAGAAGCATCGATCCGCTGCTCGATACTGATCAATCCATCCATGTCGGAATATCTTGATGGTGTGAATACTACACGATATATGACGCCTATAAGTGATGGATGTCTACGTATAACTGATGGGTTAGGGGATAACTTTGATCCCGTCTATAGGCATACGGCGAAGTGTGGGAGATTTAGCATAGGCCAAGTTCATAAGCACGAGTTTAGAAAAAAATGATCTAGGCTTATTCATAAAAACTGGTAACCCTATGATTAGTTAAAATACTTTATACATATTCTAAATGCAAATCTCTCTCCATAAAAAATTTGAATAAAGACTGCGCTAGTCAGTATTTAAACCAAGCATGTGGTATTTGTTTGATTGAGTATTAAAACAATCACAGTCGAATTCGACCACCGTGCGACCTTTAATTTAAGTAATTAACTATGAAATGACAATGAAGTCTTTGATTTGACGGCATCGCTCAAGATTCAGTTTCCAGCGGCAGATTTGTAACAAAGGGTAGGTGTGCAACCCTATTCTGGGAACAGAAGGCTATTGTCATTCAATTGATCCACGATTGCGGGTAATGCAATTGAATGTTAATTACAATTGCTTAGATCAGGTTTCTAGGTACGGACGTATGTACTAGTTAGAATCGATAATGTTTTGTAATTAATACAGGGTGACGACTTATATTTCAGTTCGTTCCTTTATGGATTGTGACCACAAAAACTTGGGGTCGGTCCAAATTGGGTTCTTTTCATCTCAGCAACAAGTAATGCGTGCATCGAAAAATGTGTACTACCAAGTACCACCAAAATACTGGCCCTTGCCTGTCCTTGCAACAGCTGATTTTTTTTTATTTCAGTCACTTGTCAAAAGTGGGCACTATAATACCATTTTAGAAAGCTTATTAAACACGGAAGAGTTTTCAGATTAGTACGAAAATTTGTTAAAAACTTCACCAAGTTATCGGGTAAAAAGCGTTGGAAATTAGCTCTTGTGGCTTTTCAAGGAACGCATTGAATTCCCAGTCACCCTGTATTAATACGGTACATTTAGCTAATATTTCGTAATGCAATAAAATTTACGAAGGTAATAATTTCTATATTTGATAATTTAATCGAAAATAATCAAATAAAAACAAAAAATTACGTTTTATGGAACACAAAATAATGTGTAAACAAAATGTTTCAAATCAAAATTGCATGTTAATAGCATGCTCAGTTGATTTAATTTAAACTTGTGGACAGTGTCGTTTAATTTTGGACAGCTCATCAAAAACAACGTCCGCTATTGTCGATGAACACTGAAGTTGACACGAATGATTGGAATATTCAATTTGATACCAGGCATAGATTTGTGTTCTGGTTCAGAAAATTAAACAACCAGGTATAATGCGTAGTCAGTAAATGTTTTTAGGGTTCCGAAAGTTTTACGAAAAAAAAAAAAAAAAAAAACGGAAACTTCAATAGAAGTTTATGCAGATGGAAGATAATCATATAGTGTCCCACAAAACGGATTTTTTAATTTCGAGATTTTAGGTTCAAATGTAGAAGTTGTAGAAATCCATCAGTACGTCCTGAAATCTGATTACAAATGAGTTTTAAGAGAGCCGGTTTATCCTTGTAATATAATATGCCTAAGTTTTAGCATTTTTAGTGAAAAATACAGTCATCGCGGCAGTTAAATGAATATTTATGAAGTGTGAATTCCTAATTGATACCTGATTGTAGACTACGTGGCGGCATCGTGGAAATTTTCCCATATGCTAGGTAATAAGCACCCTGCGATTTTATGGTTTCTGTTGTAGGCCAATTTAAATTGAAATCTATTTACTTAAACGCTGTTTGTATGTTGTTACGTAGTTAAATTGAGCTGTATTTAACCACCGATAGTAATGATAAATTAAACTGAATATTTTTGCGGTTGTCTGTTACCACAGATTGCAATATCTATTTGATTAACCGATTATATTAGTTTTTCCAAATGGAATAATGTGATCAGAATCTTATTTTCTGTAAAAAAACAAAATAATTGTAAAGATTTTGACTTTAATAAAGTCGAGACTGTTATATGTCATTTTTTCATAGTACAGTGACACTCGATCATCTGCCTAGCCTTTTCCCAACTATATTGGGGTCGGCTTCCAGTCAAACCGGATTCAGCTAAATACCAGTCCTCCACAACCCATAAACTGGGTAACACGGTACTCCTTGGCAAGATAAGTGTCAGATTATCTGGCTTTTGAGAATCCGTAACGACTGCCAAAGATCTACATATGACAGCCGCAGAGTGACACCACTGTTAGTTATTTTTTGAATAGAACCTTTACATCAAAATGTGTATTTATTTGGTTAAAACTCAAAAAAATATACATACACTTACAGTTCTGGTATAAAATGTGTGTAGGTCCCATAGTGAAAGTTGTTCAGTATGATGAGTACAATGATCCCTTTTCGGGTATTGCGTTTATTCTGTTACACGTTGCATATTGTACTTACTGTTTACTTAAGGTCCGCATGAAATAGGCAGTCCGTCATTTGGGAACCCCTGGCATAGACTGTAGAGCATTATAAAACCCTATTAAATTGGAGCGTCCGGCTTCAGCCTGGGACAATGTGGAGATTGAATCCCTGAATACGGGCTTACATGCAGCCCCATAACGTGCTATCACGGTTTAAGATAATTGAAGTTGATACCTCCCATAGTCAGGCTGAAAGGGTGAGCTTATCACATACGGCGCCGCCTCGGCTAGTAGCTATTATAATCATAACCCTAACCGGTAGGATTATGATTATAATAGCTAGTGACGTCACGATATCTGCTGCACTCCAGTCTTTCAGTGGTCGTCGAATTCGGACTATTTCGTTGTTGGCAACACAACATTTTAGTTCTTATTCATCTATTTTAACTGTCAATGTCACAAATGTCACTGCTGTACTAAGAACATTAAATGGAGCACACGTTTTAGTTATCCGCATTTTTCATTTTATACCAAGTTTCCCAACATTCGTATCAAAAGACAGCTAGATAGCTTAACTAAGCTATTATTAATTAATTAGTTGTTGATTTTTGAGACAAGAAGTTTTGAAGGTCACTTAAAATCAGTGATCGGATAATCGTGCGCTAATATACCTAAACTAGACTTTTCTTTCCACGAAAGTATAAAACGGACATGCTTTTCAGAATCCTAGATCCCGGAATCGTTCGAAATTCCTGAGATTGCTTAAAATGCCCGCATACAAAATATAGTTAGAACTCTCATGAATTAAAAAAAAAACAATGAAAGTCATTGTAATTTATTTTAAATTTAAAAAGCCTCTTCTAATGGAACTTGTAATTTACAATGAAAGTTTTTATTTTTATCCATTTGTTTTGAATAAAATAAAGATACTAAATCAAAATAGCACTGCTATAATTTCATTAAGTTTGTTATAGTTGTTTTTACAAAATTGTTCAATCCCGGGAACCCGGGATAAGTTATTTATTCAGAAAGGAATGTCCATATTATTCTTTCACGGGAAGAAGTTCAGGTATATAAGCGCCCGATTATCCGATCACTGCTTATAATGTCGATGTGAAAACCGTTTTTTTTAAATTCTGTTGTTTTTGTTTCGGCGATTACAGTGTTAGCCCTGTAATCGGCGAAACAAAATGTGCTAACACAGTGACCTTTTCAGATTTTTCGTTTAATCTGTTACACCTTGTATTTCTGCCAAAATTTTGAACCCTAACTCATCCCCTTACCCGTCAGGAACAGATTGGAAAGATAGGAAATTATTTAGAATACGGCCATGTCATAATATTAATACTGACTTAGGACATATTGCAATTTCGCTCGAGAGCTGTTTATGCATATTAATTAGCTAAAGCAACTTCAAAGTCTGCGAAAGTTTTACCACTTATAGCCACTGCCCGCGTTACTGCTCTTTCGAATACTATTCAGTTCTAATTAATATTTGTGAAATGGATTCATATGTATGTCGATATTTTGAAGGTGCATCTCACTGCGAGTTGAAAAGCTAGCGTTAGTTTATTTGTGAAAGTACTGTTGAACTCCATTCATTGGAGAACTAATTTTAGTGATTAGAAATGGCTGTGCTTCCTGGAACGTCTTCGCCAAAGATGCCTGTTGCTCACGTGCGAGCTTAGCATTGCTCGGGGCTGTGTGAAATGTTACAGTATAAATGTTGAATTGAAAGTCATATTTGTCATTGGAATCTCAACACTATTTTCTGCTTTTCCGAAGTCGAATAAAATCTCATAATTTGATAATAAACTACACAGTACAGCATTTTTGCACTGGTGCAGTAACGAAATCGCTTAATATGGATGTTAAAGTCTTTTTACAGTAGGCTTAGCGAGAATGAGCGACGACTGTATTTGTAGGGCTATCGAACTTATTTCCACGTCAAGCGACTGTTCCTTTGTATGCTCGCATCTAAAATTGTAAGCGTATTTGAAACATGTTTGAATGTTTCAACATGTCGGAATTTGAACGCTTTTATTTTCTTCTATTGCTTTGTTGCTAAGTGTTATCAGGGTCCACATGTTTAGGTGTTTGGTAGCTGTGTATGCCCGAATGTCACATTGCATGTCATAACAACAACGTCTATTTGACTATGTGCCCAATGAATGTCAACTTCAGTGAAAGTAATAAGTCCAGAAAAATGCGTGCAACTCCCGTTCAAAAAGTTCACTTCCCAGCCTAACCTAGTATTTCTTTACAGGCGTGAGACTGCTTTGAGAGCTTGCCGGTGCGGAATACGCAACAGGCTCAGGTACCATTACCAACCGTCCAGCTCGTCTTCGGACTTCGCGGCCAATGATTTCCGCCGCCGCCTGCTCGAGAGGCAGGGAGAGCCGGTTCAGGTAATAGTTACCTTTGACGAGAAGAAGCAGAAGAAGATCGTGTCTGTGGCCGTGCCGGAGAACGCCGTCGGCACGGTGATGCAGGACGTGACCTGCGTGTGCGGCACCAGCACTTCCGTCGAGAGGAACAACAACTTAGCCGCGCCAGTGATGCAGGAGACTGTCGTTGAGCAGAACGGCAATATAGAGATCAAGGGCCGTCGCCGCACCGACAACAACCACAAGATCCCGGACATCGCGCACGTGTAAAGTGCTTCTAGGTATCTCGATACCTTTTCTTTCTTCTCATCCGCGTGGGCTGCGCGTGCCTGTACCCATGCGTGATGGTCTGTTTTTCAGCGGCTCAACTAGTGAGCCCATTTGGTGTTTGCGAGGCAATGCCCGCTCTTCGTAGTGAGTTGGAGGAAAGGATCTCTCAATCGTAATCTCTTACCTATTCACTGTCAGTATATCTGTAAGAAAAAAGTTAAAAAAAAGGAAAAAAAATTGTTCGTGTTTTAGACTAGGACATGTCGTTGTTTGATTTTCTAATGGTTTCGATATTGCTTGTAAATCAAGTGAGATGGAAATCGAACCAAAGGTCTTGCAATTTCATCTCTTACGTCTATATAAGTGTCTATGCCATAACCAGTATGCTAGGAGGTAGCTCTGCTCGTCAGTTCAACGAAATTACTAACTGAGGAGTCATTGGTCTGTCGGCCACAATGATCGTAACTAACATACCTGAGCAGCTGTCTCCTACATTTAAACATAAGTCAGTGTATAACTGTATTAGTATTACTCTACATTCCATATTATTAGCAAAAGTAATGATCCTTTCCTGCTTCGTGAAGCGGACTGAAAGTTTGGCCGCCTCTGAATCGCACGGCAGAGGCTGCCAAGCCCACCATATATATCTTTTATTTAAAAACAATGCCCCGCTAACCCCGGCCGTTTTATTTCTTGGACCTTAAGGTTTCCATTGGCTTACTATAAACAGGGGCTTATCGCTTTAGCGTTTTCGCATGTACGAATTCGCGACAAATGTTTATTCACTTTCAGTCTGCGCGTAGAATGTAGTAGAAAAAAAATAGAAAATAAGTAATATTATCATAATTAGTTTTCGGATGAGTTAATGTTGTTTACGTTTCCCCATCTTATCTTTTACACCTGCTTCACGATATATTTTCGCTCAAGTTGAAGTTCAAACTCCTGAATAATCGAAACAGCTCAGTAATAGTATTAATGATTCGCGCGGATCTCTCCCACGAACAGTGGTTCGATCCGATTCCAGATTTCCGCTATAGAGTTAAAGATCGTAATTTGAAATAACGAAATACGCCATTCGATTTCTACATCGAAGAGAAACAAATACCATAAGAAACTTTTTTAAGACTGGATTAAGAGTTAAGAGAACAATCGAATAAAACTCTTTCAATTTTAAATGTAACTACAGTCATCATACAAAAGCGGATATATTCAGTAAAAATGTGAAATTCCAGAAACTAATAAATACCGTAAATTACTGAAAGATTCAACGAACTTCATCAAAAATCTATCTTAAACTTCATTTTTCACCTCTTAAATTGAATCAAAAGCAGAAAGACCAATATTCACTTCTATTACTATTTTAAGACTTCGTTTTCATTTCGAACTAATCTGTAAAGAAAAAATTAGGAGTGTACAGTTATTTAAGTTATTTTAAGTTTGACAGTTTTAGCTGGCCTAAAACTACTTATTTTTAGTTCCAAGGACTTGATTTTAATAATTTTGTCGGTGATTTAATTTTTTTGATTATTATACCGATTATTTTGAGGGTGGGTGGACAAATCTTCGGCTCTACGAAACGATTGTAGCGTGAGTCGATGGTTGGTCGGTGTACTTACTCTTTTCTTATCCCCATTTAGCTTTTCTACCCTATTTTTGTAAAAAAACTTAAGATTAGCGTGTAGTGAGAAATAATATTTTTATAACATATTTTTTGCTAAGCGTACCGCGTTTGCACCTACACGGCAGGAACTTACATAGTACAATCAGAGTTTAACATTATTTTTTAACCAAATTATCGTCGTCTCCTAGTTTCCTGGGCCTTTATGAAACTATTTTTCAAAAAAAACTGTTGTTTGAAAATTGATGTTTAATTAAGTTCACGAAAAAAAAAACCTAAAAAATTAAAATAGGTACTATGTCGTATTCTGCACGGTGCAAAAACGCGGCAAGAACGATAGGATGGATATAAAAAAAGTATTATTAAATTTTTAATATAAGGCACGGCGTTATTAGAAATTAACGGCTGTATTTATGAGCTTCGTCGTCGCTCATTTATTTGGGTTGTTTGAAAGCGGTCGCTTAGTTATCAATCGAACGTTCGATGCTAACTCTTAGACTGAACGTTGAATTCGGATGTCAATTTTTAGTTTTAGGGGTTTAATAACTTTGAATTTCTTTTCTGGCATCCAAGTCAAAATAAATTGAACATTAAAAACTACAGTCAATATACAGGGTTATGAGATGGCAATAAGGGCAGATATGGTTCGATTCAATCTTAATGGCAGCTCGGAACACGAAGCTAATAGCTGCGCACTAGCAAAGTCACGTGGCGGGGGGTGAGGGATGGCGCACTGCGCAGTGAGTAGAGCACTTCACAACCGCCATTCATCTAAAGAACTATAATAATATCTAAATGCCATGGGCCTAAAAATAACTATCTTTGTCTCATAACTTTGATAATTTAATTGTGATACGGCAAAAAATCTAAAAATTGTAATCATTTTTAAAGTAAATTATAAGAGTATTTGACCGCTTTCAAATCAAAATTAGGATCGAATAAGGAGTGAATTGCTAATCTTTTGTAAAATATATTGTCACGCGAGCTAAAACTTGCCAAAAGCAAAAAATATGTTAACAATCAAAATTTGATTTTTTTTACTCCTATTTTTGGGTTCCGTGCTTTATAACTATTTTATAATAAGTGCTCAATTTATTTTATATTTAATTTTATTTTTGGAATTCTGTGAGGGTCCAAAATTAGAGATCTCGAAACGTTTGCATTTATTTTATATACTTTAAGATTTAACTGCGGTTCTGTGCGGAACCCTGGTCGCGAGTTTGACTTGCGCCATTTTGTGATTATAGATTTTTATTTGTAAACCTACTAGTTGTTTGTATCAGAGCGGAATGGGAATATAGTTAGAGTTGACATTGACATCTGTCAACTAACTTGACAGCTCAACATGTCAAGACGAGACTTATAGTGGCGGCATTAGACCGAACGTGGAAAATGACATCAGCTTTGCGAGGCCCCTTTCATTTTCCAGTAACAGAGATAACTTTTCAATGAGCTGAAGTATTGTTGCCAATCTTATGATACCAGGGGGCCCTTTGCAAGCGAGACGCGTTACGCCGCCACTGCCTAGTAAAAGTAAAACCAAAGATCCTTAGTGTTGTCCCACTCACCGTCTGGTATAACTCAACCGGTGTTGCACCAGCTTCATAAGATCATAAGAAGGCTTTTCTTCACTTGACTAAGATATGAATGTATAGACTGCACTTAGTCTGAACATATTTTTTAAACTTTACTGTAACTACCGAATAACTTATAGCCCCAATGACCTCTTGGCACTGTTCTTATATTCTCGACTTTGTCGACGAAACGATTTTCAGCACATTTTGCTATCAAAATTTTACACGATGTTTTTAAACGAATTTTATAAACTACAATAACGATTTTAAAGTTTTTTTTAGAAATAAAAGAGTAAAATCTTTTCCAAAACTTTGTTCCTGACAGTGATGTCACTATTTTAGCTACTTGTACTTTGACAGTGCCATTTTGTCATTCTACAGCTAAAAACTTTTACCTCCTCTTAATACTTAGCATACGGCATCTGTCATAAACACTTTTCAACCAAACATTCAGGCAACAATATTCAAAATTACATTCCCAATGATACAAAATTAAATTAAAAATAACGAAAAAAATAGACTGTCTTACGTTTTTGCGAAAATTTTTAAGTTTTTGTTAGTAAATGGCAAAAATCCAAGTTCAATACGTATCTACGTACACATCCGGCAACGTCCAGATTTTTTCGTCAAATTAAATGTACATAAAAAGTTTATCGCGTCGCTTTGGCCGCTTTTAAATACACACGGTTCACATTTTGGAGGAAAAGTATTTATAGCAGATGCAATAGTCGGTTAAGAATGGTTGTAAGTCCCGTTTCTTTTGGAGAGTACCCGTGTCTTTTGAGTAGTAGGAGTTTTCGTTATGTTGGGATCCTACCACTAGCCTACCCTGAGGCTTGATTCAAGAAGCGAGATAAAAGAAATAGCGTTACCAACTTAGACGCCAAATATAAATTACTTACGGTACTCTCCCATCCTTCATTTTCTATGCCACCAGGGCTCTATCTATAGCTGTGTGTCCCAAATATTAAGTCACCTTACTTTTAGTCACTAAGTTTACTATGTTGTAAGTACACTTTTCGGCCCTGGTTTATAATTATATTATTATAGATTAGCCTAATTTTTGGTCTAGTCGATTTAATTTTAAGTGTATTCGAATATGTATTTAACTTATTAGAAATAAATAATATACTCAAACATATTGTTTTTTATTCAAAGTCCTTTTTGTAGGATCCCTATTTCCCTGTAGGTACACAATATCTCACACACATCAAAACAGCTCCATCGAAAACATACCAATTATAAAGTTTTTTTTAAACCTGCCTTTACTATGCCGTGCCCATACTATCATGATTCCGTTTTGAGAGAGAGTCGAGAGTCATACAGGACGATTTGCATTATCCCTTTAAAGAACGTAACCATGATAGATTATGGCATTTGATAGTAGGGGGCATGTAAAAAAAAATCTATCTACTTTAGACCTGAGTAAAAAACTCTAGGATGACCAAACGTTTTTCTCGTGCAAACTTAGGTGCAATTTAAGATAAACTTATAGCTTTTGTTTAAAATAAACCATTTAATTTGATAGACACTTGAATCGTTGAGGTTGGTCAGTCAAAAACATTTACGCTAGTTGCACTTCCAAAGCGTAAATCTCTTTGGAGAACAAGGTGCAAGAAACCCTATGGTCACTCTTAAGGCTGCCTCTCTATAGATGCGGAGCGAGGCAGCGGAGCGGAGCGAAGGAGTAATGCGGAGCGTGTTGCGGACTGTGTATTTCTATTGATGCGGAGCGATGTAGTGCGGAGCGGGCTTGCAGACTGTGCGGAGAGTATTTTGAGCGGGTCGCCGGTTTTTTCCACTTCCACGCTCCGCTGCCTCGCTCCGCTGCCTCGCTCAGCTTCTCGGTTTTGTACGAATTATTAAATTAGCTCGCAAATCCCCGTTTGTTCTCACTAGTTCGATTAATCAGTTCGATCGTCAAACTAGTGAGATGTTTTTTCTTAATTGTTCGACCGTCGAATGTATTTTAATCGAGAATGTGTTGTTCCTGACAAATGAGAAAAACAAATCTCACTAGTTGTACGATCGAACTAATGAATTGAACTAGTGAGAACAAATGCAAATCCCTATCCACTAAAGCGGAACGGAGATTTTATGTAATTCCATTGTTTAATACTGGCACAGCTCCGCTCTGCTCTCCTCTCCGCTCCAGTGGGCAGTCAGCCTTTATCAGTAAGTAGTTACAAAATATTTTTTACATGTTAAAATTATTCATGCACACAATTTTATAATACCAAAAGAAAGACATTGAATCCACACAAAATAACAAATACCATTGTCAAGACGTCAGAGAACCATGTAGGTTAATGTCTTAGGTGGTCTTTTGAGGAAAGAGCCACACAGATTTGAGTGGACCTAGTTCAGATGGTGCAGACATTTGTCATTCATCATGCAAGCTTAACTCAAAGTTTGAGAAGCTCAACGATCCGACGAATAATACCAACAAAGGGCATTTAGGTAGGCTGCATAGTGTACCTACTCAAACTGCCAGACAATCATGAAATCAACCCGTAAAATAACGACCTACATAGTCATAAAACGTCATTAGGAACCGTGGAGATTAGTATTTGAGATGGTATTTATAAGAAAAAACCACACAATTTGGGTGGACCTGTTCAGTCAGTGCAGGCATTTGTCAGTAGTGTAGCGTGTAGATCAACTCAGAACTATTTAGAAGCTCAACCACTCGACGAACAATACCTCTGTACTTAGGTACCTAATAATGAAAATTTTGAATTGTAGCTCGGTTTTTTTAACAATAGCTTGTCCATCGACAAAGACCTCCTCCAAAGACTTCCACCTATCTCTGTCTCTCGCAATTCTTATCCATTCTGGACCGGTAATTCAATGATAAGTAGTTCGATCCTAGATGGTAAGTAGGTATTTCACGGGTGGCGATAAAATATTTCGATTCAGGTAGTGAAGCGACAATGACTAAGCACATTTAAATAAATGGTTTGGCTTATTGGAATCGTCATGCAATCAGTAGCGTAGCTTACGAGTAGATCCGAGTACATGTGTTAAAAAGATATTACAGTTGCAGTTGCTAAGGTAGAGTCGACACACTGGTAGAACCTAATCAATAGTTATTTATGATACTAGTGCGGTAAGTTGGTTTTTATAAACGAGCAGACGAATTTATTACCTAGTTACGAGTTTGTAAAAACCAATTACCGCACGTGTGTCACAACGTTTTTCAACACATTTGCGAGAAAACAGTACAAACAAGGTATTGAAACAAACTTTTTGTTCTTAGATTTCAGTCGGAAAGTACAACAATCTTTGACTACATCTTTCGTCTCATTTTCCTTTTAGTATTAAAGTGAGACAAACGTATTGAGCAAAAGCGCTCCCATGGAGGTTCGATCATTCAGCTTAATTATTCTAGTAATGTGAAACTCCTTGGTGGAATCCTTATATTTTTTATGGAATTAGAATAAACCGTAGGTTAAGGATAAATGCATTTTTGAGCAAGTGTGTTGAAAATTAATAAAACGGAACGAAAGCTTGTAGCAGCCTTTTTCCCTTATCGATAGTTATTCTTTTTCCAAGAATATTCACAAAGTAGCCTTTACAGTTTCGGCTTTATATTGCTAAAAGAGAATTTTATTCAGTGGGTGGAAGGCACTTATATTCAATGATTAAAAAACTATTTCCCACCGACGGAGAGAGCTTTTAGCTAGATACTTATTTCCCTATAAAAGACATAATTATAGGAAAAGTTATTCGTTTATCAGACGAGGCGAGAGGAATATTTAGCTCGGAGTTTATAAGAGAAAAGAATAGAATAGAATACTCTTTATTATGAACACCATATACATTACTAAAAGACAAGTACACGGAGAAAACATTACATAGGGTGACGAGGGTGGACGCTTGTTATGTAAGGTGGGGAGAGGTTCGCAGAAGAACCCAGGCTATCGACCTGGAAAAAAGTCGTTGCACGGATAACGAACGGTCGATGGGGCCAAAAGGTTGCGACCATGTACCTATCGGAAGACGCAGCGTTGGAAGACCTTACACAAGGTGGGCCCATGACCTTTTTTTAAGGTTAGTAAGTCATCAAATGACTCCTTCCGCTCTGGGCGGAGCGGAAGGAAGTGTCAGATTCTTACTGACTAAAACTCATCCGTGTTCCTCCTAATGCCCTTTGCGTGCCAGGGCTGAGGTGACTCTTTCGAACAAATTCCGCAACCTTAGCAGGGATCGATGACCCCAATTGAGTAACTCATAAAATCGCATACCTATATTTTCACAATCGGATCGAATCGGATTTTTCAACTTTACGTTGTCAAGTAAAAGCTTGACAACGTAAAGCAAACTGACCTGTGTTACGGGCCGTAATGTAAAATTCGCAACGAGCGTGTTATGTTACGCCGTGTCCTAAAATCCCTGCTAAAGGAAAACACATACGCATCTTGTTCGTGCTCGTTTCCACGTAGGTACTGACGGACGAATGCTCGCTTTGTAACATGTAAGTACATTACGCCCCGTAACAACTCACCTTAAAATACGCAATGTTGGTTGCAATGTCAAAATAAAAGCATAGATAATATTTTTCATATTGTATTCTATTCTTATTTTCAAGTACCTACTTATTGAAGATTTAAATGAGCCAGACTGAGTGGGCGTTTTCAGATTGATGAAATTGATACCGTTGGAGGCAATACCGACCTACGTTCTAAACGTAACTTAAGCCTAGACTGAAACGAAAACGAATGCAAAACTGAAAATCAATTCTTAATATTTTATTTTACACACTTACACATCGTCTGATGCTAGTGTGCGGTTCGATTTGGTCGTGTCCTATGGAGAAGAATCGGCAAGAAGGAAATTTCATTGCGCAACACTAAAACCGAGTTTCTTTTGTGATTCGACGATAAATTTCTTATTACTATCTACACTTGGGGTTATCTAGTCTCCTTTGAGTTATTGTAGAAGCAGCTTGCATCATAATGATCATAATCATTTATTTGCATAAAATATGGTAGGTAGGTACAGATGTTACGTGATAAATTAAGTACACACATTACGCCATTTAGTGATGACATGCAAATATTTCGTCAGTAAAAATGTAGTAACATTAAAAAATAACACACAATTATAATAAAGAGATAGAATCGGTAGTTTTATAGATCTTGCTTTTCCTTTTGAACAATGGAATGGAACAATGTCCTGAAATCCCAGCCTCACCTGCCTGCCTGCTCTACGTCTGACCCGCCGACCTAGGTAACGTCGGCGGGTCAGACGTAGAAAAGGCGCTCAGTTCAACAGTCGAGAAGCCGCGCCGAGACTCGCCTACAGGTACGTCAAAATAAACTTTATCGATATAAAAGTACCAACTGTATTCAGCCGAGAATAAAGTAAGGAGCTTATTGAATCATTCCTAGAATTTGCTCTTGTATGTTATCTTCTAAAAACGATAATTAGTAGTCATATTTTTCTTTGAGTTTTCAGTGGAACCTACTTTTTGTATGATTTCTAAAGATTTTAAATCATACAAATCCTTAATGTAATTTGCCACACGCATACTACCTACCGAGTCCCTGTTTGTTCGTATCACGTTGAGCGCCTGACAAATAACAACGAGCTAAAAATAGCTTTCCTGAAACAGTCTGTGTTCGAAGCCGTAGGCGATTGTTGTTTGCAATGTTTCATTGAAAGCTCTTACTTGAACTCCCGAGTATACGTATAGAAGTACTTTATATTTAATTTTGCTACTTGGAAATGTCATAGATATTTTTGCATTAAAATTAAAAATGTCTTAAGCTAATACTAAAGATATCTCTGTATAAGCTCTCAACAGGATTTGTGAAAGCTTTTCAATCAAATCTATTGTAAAACTTATTCAGATATTAATTAATTAAAACTAAATGGTGGAGGTGGAGGAAATGTACAAAATAAACTTTTCACTACATTATTTGAGTGATCCAAGTGAAATATCTGGTTGGAGTTAATAAATATATTAATAAAAAAAAAAATACTCAGCAACATAATTATTCATGAACCAGGACTGCAAATTAGTAATATCCATCGCAATCCATTTCAAACGTTAAAGTCTAAAAAACCGCGAGAGGGTACTGCAATATTCATTTTCAGTTTCTTTATTTTGTTACTATTATAAATTAATACGACAATTCGTAGGTACTTAATTAAAAAATGTGTAGAGCTTTTAAGTTGTAAAAGGAATTTCCAGCGCTCATCCAAAAATCCGACCGCTCAGTCGATCAGCTGTTTGGTTTCAGAATCCAGCGTACCAGCGGTACCTATTGGCGAAATATTCGCGTCGTACGAATTTCGATGGCGCGCGCGTTACATTTTTCCGTATTATTTTTAGATAGGCGGCGGGCGGGCGTCGTCGCGCGCACACGGCGAGTCGCGCGCGGCCCGAGAGGACTGGAGCCCTATGGAGCCCCCGGCGTTCCCTCCTGGCGGCCTGCAGACGGTGCGGGCGGCCCCCGGGAGCGACGCCACCCTTGTGCTGCCTCTGCCCACCGGCACACCACCCTTCAACTTCCAATGGTACGTTTTTCACCATTTTTCTGTCCAGCTGAACAGATTTAGGTTATAATTTGGTCCTGTACTACGATCACAATAGATCGCGCAATGTCGGCGCGAGCGCAAGCGCTGCGAGCGAGCCGCGCCGCGCCGGCAAGCGTTGTTTGTTTTTCGTGTGTCGATTATAAATACAACACCAGGAAGCTAGCAAAGACACTTGACACTTCGGCGCTTACTATTATAATAATTTGGGGCATTTCGTAATAGAAAAATGTGTAGTACTGCCTGCACGAGGTGTTATTAAAAATAAAAACGGGATGCAGAGCTTTCCGTTAGCTCGCTGCAAACGAGAATGTTTTTGCTTAAATATATTTTTAAAATTTTAATGCAGCTATTAAAATGTTTAACAGCGTTGTTTTATTGGTTGTCAATGTCAGTTAGCTATCGATCGAAAGATACAATATGTTGTGTATAGGTGTGTTTGAGCATACCTATGTACTAGGTATGTCTGTAACAACATGTGGCGTATGATTTGTGAGTAATACCGACGTTTGCCAAACGCTACTGGAGCTTAATACTTTCTCGCATTCCCGCGTGTCGTGCTCGATCTTAATTTGTAGTCATCGCTAATATTTTAGCTTGAACTTATAGCGAACTCTGGCAAGCCACATTCGAACTTCAATGTAAACAATTTGTTCTACAGATGGTCACCATTGATACAAGATATTTATTACTTTTGTACTTAGTCACTTACACACTACTCACTACTATGTTTTATTTTCATCATGTGCCATGTGGTGATGTAATAAACAGTAGCGAGTGAAATGACTTGAAAACACTGTATTCTCTTTATGCAAATGCTCCTTTTGTCAAGAATCTGAATGCTCCTTGAATCGAAACAAAACATTAGGTAGACATATGGCTGACAACATTCTAAAACTGGTTACAGGATTTTCGACCAAGTGGACCTAGACAGTCCATTAGGCTCGTCGAAACTGTTTAGTACCTGTCTGCTGATTGATGGATAGGATGCAGCATCCCAACACAAATAGTTCTGAAATAGGAAAAGAAAATATTTTTTTTCAAATACTGGAAATATTATCTAGTTACAAACATGTTTTTAAATTGAACAGTCGTACTACGCTGTTATAATATTTAGTAAAGTTCTGACCTGTAGGTTTTATAGGTACTCATGTTTACATATCTAAGAGCTCATTAAAAGAAGAAACGATTTCATGTAAAAGGAATAGACGTGGGTTTTTCGTTTAACAAGGGCTTCCATATTTGTCTTGAGACTGCTCGCAACAAGTTGAGCATATATCTGAGTAATATGGCTGCCTTTAGTTGAGTTGGTTGGACTCCTCGAGTCTCGACCGGTGTTTCCGCACCGTTACACCGCCGCGTCTTTGCATTCCTCATTTTATCGGAAATTGTTTGTCCACGGAAAAATATAGAATTCAATTCTAGTCTGCATTAAAAATGCAAAGCTCAATGCGTATTCATATTACCTATTTGATACTAAAATACCCTTTAAAATGTAAAGAATTATTAAGTAATTGAGTGGCACTTAAAACTCAGTGCAAAAAATTTTGTACCTACTTATCTCTCGTTAGCAACAATTTTGCTCAGCTTGTGGTACAGCTGATGAGCATAAATTGTATCAAGAACGATTGTACCGCATTACTCCGAAAAACATAATCATCATTCCAACCATTTTTCCGACCTGCACTATACCGACAGAACAGTCATCCGAATTAAATTAGATCACGAGAGATATTGGTTCGACGTAAGTCTTGTTAAGGAACATTTATGCAAATATCAGCAGAAAACTGATTTGCGGTACCTTAGACGGTCACTAGTTTTTCCGCATATTGGCTTTAACCACAGCACAGCTTCTATTGTAATAAACGTATCTCCATCAGTAGAATTTATTGTTTTCCTCGTACTCGTATATTGAAATTGTGGTTTTTATGTCAGAGAAACTGTCGCTTATTACACGAGCTAGATGGAGTCGAGTAGATATAGGGTATTTGACTGTTTTTTTATTACGTTTCTCAAAACCTAGAGAGCAGACAAGACGCAGTTAAAAAATATTATTTAAAAAAGTGGCGGTGTAGTCAGCACTTTAAAATCTGTAATTAACAGAGACAGCACTAATTGCGTGTGACGTCGCTAACAAGTCCTGCCATCCTACCTATTGAATTGAAGCCATCCAGTACAAATAACATTTTGTGTGACAAGGATAGAAGAATAACTTCAAAAGTGATAACGACCATTTTTAGGGCTCCGTAGGCAACAGGGAACCTTCATAGTTTCGCCATTTCCTTCTGTCTGTCTGTTATTCCGCGGTTTAGCTCAGAGACGCTTAGCGCTAGGAGGTTGAAATTTGGTATGGGTATACATACATATTAATCCCGACGACAAAGCGGTAAAATAAAATCTTGAAATACATTTTTTTAAGGGAAAGTTGCGATGTTTTTTTTTTAGCGTCTACCCCATGGTACGGGGTGTCGTTGAATAGGTCGTTTAAGACTATTTTACCATCCAAGGATCCGTTTGCGAAATATTAAGCTTTAAAGTGCTAATTTTTGTTAGTCAAGTGTCCCCCCCCCACCGTTGTGTTTAATCAAAATCAGGGTGGAATCGAAAAGTGTGAATTTTGTATCACGATATTAATCCTTATTCGTTGAAATGGTTTAATAAATAAGGTGGATTATATACATGTAAATTACACTTTAAATTATTCAAATCGGACCTTTCGTTTAATTACGACGGGTATAAAAATGCTCTAAGTAAGAAAAATCCGATGAAGTTGTAACACGGCATTACTGATTTGGATAAAAAATAAGAAAAACAAATATTTGGATTTTTCGAAAATAGACCCCTTAAGGGGCGAAAAGGGGTGATAAAGTTTTTAGGGGAGAACATTATCGCTTGCTTCAATTTACGTGGGAATTGGTATGAACAAATTAAAAGTGAGATAATTGAAACAGATCTAACAATTTTTGCATTACCAACCCCTAACGGGGTGAACGGGGTAAATAGTTGCGCTGATCCTGAGACCACAGAATCAGCAGCAGAAATGGCTGGGTAATTAATAAAAATCGTTTTGCTTAATTTTCCAAAACAAAAGAGGGAACGCCCGCTCTGGGCCTTGACATTTGGAGAATATATTAAAACAATTTACCACGAAGTAACATCAAATTGTATCAGTGGCTAAGCTTATTATAATAATTGACGTGAGTTAATACGGTTCACATTGCCCTTTAATTCGATTAAGAAATAAAATCATCATAGACTTTAGAAAATGTATGGACTTCTCTAGTAACGTAATTAATTACGGATGCGTTCGAAGTTAGATATTTTAAATTACGTTCTGATAAATCAAGTAGTACATTTTGTTTTGAAGATTTACTAAAGTTTCCCCAGCTTTTAAAAATCAACGAATATATCTAATAATTACATTAACAATGCAATACATATTGGTGACAGTTTCATCTCGGTACCAATTTCTGTTTTTTCCTACTCCAACCAAAGTGACCATTGTTATTAAATGTACATAATTATACAATTCTGACAATGCTCGCTTTTACTGTTGCCGTGGGAACGATTGAGCATTTTTGTTTTGCCTATCCTAATAAGGTGTTATCAATAGGCTGTAGTAGTGTTTGGTCAGCATTTATACATATTATGTTTGTGCTGAAGCTCTTAAAAATTAATGAAAATGTTTAATAATTAACCGGAGGTTTTAAAAAAACTGTGGCAATTTAAACACAATCAAACGCAGGTAAGGGCAATACATCTCAACATTTTAAATAACATAAAACCTAACAGTCTAATTTGATGTCTTCAATACTCTCGAGGTTACTAATGTTAATAGTACTAATCATAACCACTAAAGGCGCTACCCCGACAAAAACCTTGCGAAGGTGCGTTCTTCTTAACTATTAACTCATTACATAAGATAAATAAACTACATCTAAAAGCACATTATTAATGATCGATATCCTATCATCACATTCCACGTTCTAATTTGTTTTTATGTGTTATAAAAAATATATTATAATTATTTTAAATATATTATTATATTTAAAAAATGACTAAAATTATTGTTTGCATGCATCTGTTGTTAAAGGCGACGCTCTAATGATTTGAGGATTACACTAATGAATGGATAATTTAAAAATCTGAATTATTCACGTATTATTTAACTTAAAAAGATCGCTTTTCCTTTATTATTAAAATAATTCCAAAAATTGTGGGAATTCTGTGATAAAAGAGAGTGCGCGGGTTGCGGGCGGCAAAGAGGGAATGAATGCTCAAGGTTATTTGATCAGGGAAACGCCTTAAGTATCTTCTCATTATAAGCGAACTGTTATTTATAAGTTCTTGTGAGTAATAAAGTTCTTTACACCCAATTGGAGAGCATAATTTTAAGCCGAAGCATTGACTTCGGCTTACAATTTCTAAAAGTAATTTTAAATTAGACATTAATTCACGTATACCGAAGTTCTTATAAGACAGTTGCAAATGCTTTTTAATTTTAAATGCTCGACACTTAGGTATGAGTTTCCTAAACGCCTTAGAGCTTTTTGTACAAAATTCAATGATACAGCTTTTAAACCTTTTTTTCGAGCCCTATCTATTCTAGTCCAATCAGTCACTTACAGAGTGTAATATTGGCAAAATACGACAAATGTTTTCGGCAAGAGATTGAGCAGCCAAATGACATCCTGAAATGTATTTTTTCTTATAAGAACCGTCGAACCATAGACCTAAACCACCTAGACGTGTAGGATGATAACATCAGCGCTAAGGATTATGATATGCACAGATTGGATTATTAATGCGTGAAATACTTGACAAAACATCATTGGATCGTCTTCCAAATGGATCGAATTTAAGTCACGTTCTTAAGTGCCTTATAATTTGAAACATTTTCTTGGATCGCGATCTACTTTTATTTGTGCATATCTAGGAGCAGCATTACAGTAAAATCCCTCTGCGTCAAAAAGGTACTTGCAGTAGTTTTAAAATTCGTAAGACGCTAAAATTTTTGTGTCAAATCCATGTTGATTAGCCAAAATAAATGTTTTTTGGGAGACTTATATTTGTTGCATCTTGCATTTTTTTTTCAGAACTACTTAGTTACAAAGTTGTCAAATTTACTTTTTTTTTAACAGGATCGGATAACTTTTTACTTGTCAGTGCAAATCGCTCATTTTCATAAGTACCTACTCTTCATTTTCTTCCTTATTTAGCAAACATTGCTAAGAAGTTCCATCAGCAAGTTCAAAGTTATTGTTTTCCGAAGCGCGCAGTTCAGACTTATGTTAAAATTTGCTTTAACGTATTAATTTTTTATCAACCGTTCATGTATTTTTTTTTACCTTTTTTCGATTTTCTAGCTATAAGTTATCTTTAATTATAAGAACCAATGAAATATTGTCACTAAAACAATCAATAAAATAGTTCCAAAGCATTTGTCCTGTCCAGTTACTTGACATCTAAGGGGATGGGGTATAAAAAATAAATGCACCAACAAACCTGGCAACATTAAGATTCACACATTATCTGCAAGCTTTTCTGAGTTCGAAACTATGAACAGAATGCGGTCTTCATATTTTGCATTCTCAATTTCCTTTGGCGCCTGCACTAATTACTGAATTTCTTCAAAGTTAATAAGGAAGGTATTAATTAACACTCCTTTTGCTTCGTTTATACCCTGCGTTACCGGGAAGCACTCATGCTTCGGCATGCGGTAAATTTTTGATCGTATGAATATTACACTTTATTGGAGTCCTTTTTCCTACGATTTTATATTTATATCGTAGCTATTAAGGTTTTTTATTTGACATCCATAAATGTGTATTTGTCACCGGAAAATAATCAGACTCCGTAAGATTGTAATAAATCTTGATTAGATTATGTTTTTTTGTTTTTTTTTTAAATTTATTTTTAAATAAATATATAACTAAATATTCTGTGAATATTTCAGGCGTCTACCTGTTGCCGTTATCAATATCGAGCAAAAACGAGCAAAAACTCACGTTTGTTGTATGGGAGCCCCCTTAAATATTTATTTTATTCGGTTTTTAGTATTTGTTGTTATAGCGAGCGGCAACAGAAATACATCATCTGTGAAAATTCCAACTGTCTAACTGTCACGGTTTATGAGATACAGCCTGGTGACAGACGGAAGGACAGCGCAATCTTAGTAATAGGGTCCGATTTTACCCTTTGGTTACGGAACCCCAAAATCGGTACAAAGTCGTGGGCAAAAGCTAGTTTGTAATAATTTAAAAAGGCAATAACATACGTGCCCAATATGTCACTCTAACTGCCGGACTAAATGTAATTATTATTTTCCTGTCCAGGAACATACCATTTTTAGTGCCACTGACGTGGCTGACAATGGCGTGTTACTCGAATCAATGTTCGATAACGAATTTATTCAGCTGCATAGTTAAATTCATAGCACTGCTCGTTAAAATGGATGCCATGCAATAAACACAGATATTATTGAAGACGTACTAACGAATACGGCGAAATTCACGCGCGTAATGAACCAGTTTTCCATAATAATTATACCGGAGCTTGCCAGCCGATAACATTTGTACGCTTTAAAGTTTATTGGAACAGTTACGTTCTATAAATAATGTTGACGGGTTTTTTTTTGTTAATGGCATATCATCAAATGAGTTCTCCCGCACAGAGAAGAAGTGTCAGACTCGTACTGGCTAAAAACCACCGGTGTTCCTTCAAAGCAACTCTTTCCAACAATTCCGTATTAAAGAAAGAAAAAATGTTTATTTGGGACTCGCACAAGACAAACAAACCAGTAAAATAAAATTAGTAACTAAACAGTATAATGAAATAATTGTGCGAGGCCAAAATGGTCCCTATCTCAGTTTATGCTGGGATATCTAAAAAATAAATAACAAGATAGATGGTGATAAAAAGCCTGAAAGCTTCTGCAGCAGTTGCATTGGTTGTCGGAGTCACAGAGCGATTCCCGGCCACCGGCACCCTACACGCGGACCTGGCAAGTGCTGGCCCTAGCAGACCCTTTCCATTATGCTGACATCTCTTTTAGGCGCGCGTTCAACACAACGCGCCATCGACCCGGACCGGTCTTTTTCGGACGGCCAGCTACCAATGGCTCGCCGTCCATAGGTCCGCGTTTAGACTGCCGGTGGCCGGGAATCGCTCTGCGACTCCGAAGCCAAAGGCAACGGCTGCGGGAGCTTTCAGGCTTTTTATCACCATCTAAATTGTTTTCAGCTGTTAGGTATATCTACCAAATTACCGGAAAAAAAATACTGATAAATCAAAGATGCGACTTAACTCTTAAAAAAACTCAGCTGTTACGAAGATACACTGATTTTTGCATTACTAAAAAAAAAGGTAGGAAAAAGTTTTCTTTCTTTTTCAAGTGTTGTTTTCGTAGAAACCGCTCTTTGATAAATACAAAATCATGTTTTATATTAAAAAGCAATAATTCCACTGAAGTAGGCAGAAACTCACCACATAACGTCGCTTACTACGATTTCTACATACTACGTATACATCTTTTACTTTCATACATAGACCATTTACTTATTAAAAAAAAACAACGGGTTACACCCCGTGAGTGCCGGCAGAAGTGAAAACTTGAACATTAACGTAGTGCATTTTTGATATTTTGGAATGGTTAGGGAATAATTTCACACGAAGTACTATCATTTTTGGTAAAATACAATATTCATTTGTTGCGCTATCGTACACAAACATGACAATTTATATTACATTTAAAATTTAACACTTCAGAACTTTCCCTCCGTCTTACGAATTTTCGATCAGGTCACGTGTCCTGACGCGAGTTTAACATTTTTTACCCATCCCAAAAAGTGCATAACGCCGCTAAAGAAGTTTTCACTTCAAATATTATACGTGTAGTAGATAAAGTATTAGTTCTTTCTCGGGTCTTAGCTCCTTTTGCAGCGGTACCGTGCATTTTTCCCCACACTGACACTTAACTATACCGAGTAAAATAATTGTCGTGTTTAGATCAGTTCCCCGAGATTTATTTTACGAACACTGATATAACAAACAATATACCTCTTTATAATATTACTTTACCAATAATTTGTGCATTTGGAATAAAACTGTAGATATGTTAAACATTAAAGTTCAAAATGTCGTGGCAGTTTCAGCTATTGTGTTGAAACCGAAATGTTGGTGAATGAAGTTGAATCCCCGTTGCATCTGAAAATTGCTCCAATTAACGAATGAACATTTTGAACGGTGGAGCGTGGTGAATGGTGATCTGTCGCGGGTGCAACCTATTTGTAAATTGTCTATAATTCTATATAGTCGTAGGCGTATTTTTCTTTCAATACAATTTCGTAAGTCGGTGTTTTGGTCGTTTTTCGTTTTTAAACACCGACCTCCGAAATTAAAGTTATTTTATACTTAGTTTTTTTTTTATTTGGAAGGCGATTCATTTTTTTTGTCACAGTTTTTTTTTCACTATTTAGTGGTACCTCACACCTAACAACACCACTGGAAAGTCACAGGAGAGCAAAATACGCAATTTCATTTACTTGAACAACATATTTTCTTCAGCTATTTGAATTTAAAAACCAACCTGCTGTATCGATTTTAAAGTATGAAAGTGTGTCTTTTCACATAATAAAATATTTTTTCAAATCGGTTGTTAAATGACGGATTTATGAGGTAAGAAAATTAAATAAAAAATACAACCGAATTGAGAACCTCCTCCTTTTTTGAAGTCGATTAAAAAAAGAAATGCATCTGCCACGTTATCTCTTCATAACCGTTGGTTGACTGGTAAAGAATGGTTAAGGCATAATGTCCTCACTCGCTTTGCCCATGATATTCCCAATGAAAAAAAAGAAAAAAATTTTTAGCTGGACAGTTTACTGTTACCTTCATATTTGATTACTATACTGTCTACAGCTTTAATAACATCAAAAACTTCCTTATAAATATTTTTCTTAACTTTAATTTTATCAAGAAGAGAGGTGGTAAAAATACAAATTCTAAAACCCGTTGCCAGTACATTTGAATTTTACTTACCTCGTCTTCTCTATTACCGGGAAACAATAACAAATAATTGAATACAATTGTGTAGTAAACTACGTACTATAACGATTTAATGTTTTATCTATCTATCTATCTATTTATTTATATATTTAGATTCCTGCACAAAGCTACAAAGGCAGACTTAATGCCCTGGGCATTCTCTACCAGTCAACCAACAGTGGTGAAGAGATATCATGGTAGGTGCATGGCAACAAATTAGTACCATTTTAGGACAAGCCAAAATGGCCAGACAGAATCATATTTTAGTTTATTTTTGACGTCGAGGCTGTTTCATTTTTGTCAACCATATTGGGAAAAACGGGAAAATCTATATACTGGAAAACCACACGTTGCAATACCGGCTCACTGAAAATATTTTTGAAGAGAGGCTTTTCATAAAACAGTCGAATGGGCGGTCTTAATTAGAATTGAAATTCGTCAAAAAATCATCCGGTAAAAAAATGTCCGCCGCGTCCCGCGTCCGTCCGTACGCCAATAAGCAAAAAAAAAGTACGGAACGGATTTTCATCCGCTGTCGTCAATGGACGGAGTGATTCACGAGGCCGGTTTAGGTCGATAATTCATTAAGGTTTTGTGTAAATTGGTTTAAATATAATTATGAGTTTTGTAGAAATCATGCCGACTAGGAGCTTAATCATACAATACGTAACAAAAACCCTGTGGTTCCTTAAAGGAGTGTGAACTTATAAGCTTACCATTTATGAAGTTACAATGAAAAATAAAGTAAACTGTCTTCGAAACTGTTATTTATTTATTTAATAACAAAAAGGGAGAAATCAGTTTTATCCTTTAAAAATGTAAAAAAATTATGCCAACTATTTTTTTTTAAGTCGAGGATATACATACATTTATGAAATTTGGCACAAATGTTCAGAAGCTCGTACAGACTAATATATTATACAAAAATTCAAATCTGACAATATTACATACTTAGGGATCGAATTGATAACCTCTTTTTTTAAAGTCGGTTAAAAAGTCGGTAAAATATTGTATCTACACAATTAGATTGCTTTGAAATTCGGCAAATTCAAAAACATTGACCGCACGGTAGTGTGTGTGCGGCGGTGGGCGACACACACACAATCCGTTCTACTTGCCAAATATTAATGATTTAATATTTCCTTTGATTTTTGTAATTGAAGAATTTTTAAAATTACCATGATCGTCGGATATTTATTCAAAAAATCCCTCTTCAAGGAACAACAGGGTTTGTTGGACCGAAGCCGGTGCGGATTGCTAGACTTTTTTATATTAGTCTATTCTGCCCCTCTTTGGGCAAAGGCAACAAAACGTTTCTCATAAGAAAAATGTTCAAATGCCGTGTTTATTGCTTGGTTAATTAAAACACCTTTTGTTATAGTATCAAGCTGACTTCCTTTATGAAAAAGCAAGATTTTTTACAAGCTTCTTATATAATTTGGTATCATTGTTCTTCCCTTTATTACCTGCGCCAGGTGACAAAGAAACAAGTCAAGTAAAAAATAAAATGTTGTCTGCAATATTTTCAAATAATTCCAAGAAATTCATTCAGGGATGCGCCAGGCTCCGTCCGGGAGGTTTCTGAAATGAAGAAAAGAAATTGTACTGGCTGAGAATATTATGAATTTAAAAAATAAATGCAGAGAGAGTCAGATATACTCTTTATTGCGCACTGAAGCAAATTAGAATTAGACTTGAAAAAAAAATGGTTTAACAAAGGACGGTCTTATTTTATTTATTCACTTCATTGATTTGAAAACTGTTCAAATGATGGCTAGTAACCTTAACGTAAGTACAATTTATCAGTCTTTAATAACGAAATTCATTTATTTATCATAACGGCACTCCAATGAATAGTTCACAGAAACAAGTACAGCCATCTTATTGTTTGGCATGTACATATGGCATGTACAGCCATTCTCAACAAGACTATGATGACACAGAATCGATATTAACCTACATAACCTATACTCGGAAT
The DNA here is from genome assembly GCA_905163435.1 of Mamestra brassicae. Classification (NCBI taxonomy): domain Eukaryota; kingdom Metazoa; phylum Arthropoda; class Insecta; order Lepidoptera; family Noctuidae; genus Mamestra; species Mamestra brassicae. The sequence goes on from LR990987.1 coordinate 5,485,947, forward strand.
TTTAATTCGATTCCAGATTTGACAATTTCAGTGTTGCAACGTTATGACAAGTACTAAATAGTGACGTTGCGAAATTATTCGATATGGAAATGGAATATTTCCGGATCGATTCTTCTCGTTTATAATTTTACTCCCGTAAACTAAGTATATCAGGAAATTAAATATTTCTGAACCGATAATTTAGTTTTGACGATTAATTAACGATCTGAGACTTTTCTTTTAAAAAATTGTGTGTGAAATAAATAAAAAAATGTGATCATGAAGGAACATGACAAATAAAACAGATAGATGTATTATGGCAATAATTTATTTTATAAATTGTCGCCGTCATCGCTATCGCTATCGCTGTCACTTTCTGTAACATTTATTATAAATGTGTCTGTGATATTGTCAATTAACATATCTATCAATTAACAGCCTACTCATTTTTTCCTCTTCTTTGACAACATGGGATACGCATTTAGACCATTCGGTAGCCGTAATTTTTTGAATGCCTTCCTGAAATAAATTTCTCACGTCTGTCAATTTTATTATATGATGATATAATAAGGTTTTATTTTTTGGCACACACACTGATTGTTTATCGATTTTTGTGTTCATCACTACACTATTATATGTGGTATCATTATTTCACAAAATGACAGTAGCTAATGTCAAATCTGGCATCGAATTAAAATTCTGACTATAGCTAGGACATGCACACTCATGCACACACGCACATACACACATACACACTCTCAAAATTAAGTTCGTTAATTATTTATTTAATTACATTTAACTTACCGTTAACATTTTCTGATAATTGTTTAAATTGTGGGTAGTTCGACAGGGTCCTCATTTAATAAATAGGTTATATTAAAATATAACATTATGGCCGCCCACTGTCTCTTAAGATACAGGTATACCCTAGTTTAAGAGACAGGGTAACATATATTGTCACCAGATGTACCTTGTACTTACATCAACATGTTCTACCATATAATGTATCAATCAATCAATAATTTATTTTGTTGAACATAGGTATGGTTACAGATGGTACATTGTCTAATATATATGCGCTATGTTTTGCCAATATATGGCGTACAAAATTTACATAAACAAGCAATTACAATTACAGTTCCAATTTAGATGGCATATTTATTATTTTTACATTACATTACATTAAACAAATAATTCAATTAATAATATGTCAGTTAGGTAAACAGGTCATTACAATCTTAGACAAATAAAAACATTCATGCTTAATCAATAAATAAAATCAAAAGTGCTTAATTAGCAAGTCGGAATCGACATACCTCTGTTTATCAGTAGTAAACTCAGTGATGGGGTAGTAACATCTATGTAATAGAAATTTAAACAGAGATTAGAGTTAGTTATTAAATAGAATATTAGAGTTAGTTACATAACCTTGTAGGTATATCTTGCTTTAACTAGTTCAAATTTTGTTTTCTCACCATCTGGACCTTTTTGATCAATAATTATTATTATGTTTACAATACAAATAATTTTTCACTTAAAGGTGCATGTGCACAACACTTGTCTTCATAAACAGCATACACAGCAAACTTAATTTGATTAAAAAATAATCAAATATAAGATAATGCATTGCATACAAAATCAATTTCACGATTCGCAGATTTGGTTTGCTACGTCGTAGCAAAGTAACGCTGGCGTAGCAAAGTAACGCTGGCGTAGCGAACCTGCTACGAAAGGCTCAAGTGAGAAAATTACCTTATTCAAACGAGTGCACGTAACACAAACAAAATATTAATTATTAATATACGAAGAAGAGCAGCTTTCCGTGTAGTCCAATTTTCTGTATAATATGCAATATGTATTTATGAAAATAACGTATACACAGAGAAGTTTCAAAAAACACACCTGCGCGTTACAGCGATTGTCATGAAACTCATTAGAATCCTTCCAGGGTGAAAGTTGTTAACTGTACTTTCTCAGTGTGTTAGTTATTTAAAATCCATGCAAATATGACATCTAACCACATCAAAGATTACAATGACTGGCCAAATTTTTGGCGTCTGCTAATTGATTTTGTGGGGTCAAATTATACTTGCTTAGGTAGAAGTATATATAGTTTACCCCACTAGCGGTCGGTTTCAATAACGTATCTACCTTTGATTAACTGTCAAATTAGCTGAAACGTCATGTTTGCCTTTCAAACATGACGTTTCAGCTACTGTTGGTAGCTAATTTATTAAAACCTTATAGAAACCGGCCGTTAGACTTGTCATCTTGGATTGATAGAATGTTGCGCTAAAACAAAAGCAGTGCTAAAATAAAAGTTAGAAAAATAATCAAAATAAAATAAAAATGCAAAGAAGAAATAAAAAAAGATCCAACACAAAACCTGTATAATATAATTGTTCACGAAAGTTATAAACTATTATGAAATGAAATTAAATGCAACCTACAAAATACAGAGTATAAATCGCACGATGAAAAACTCGCTCCAGCGTAAATTTACTCTTTTTTTTGTTTGGATTGCATTGAGAATTATGAGCGGGAAAGTGCCACAAACTATCAGGTGGCTAGAATCCTGAAGAAGTTTATCCTTCACATCCATCCATTCATCGTTTTTAGGGTACCGTACCTAAAAGGTAACCAACGGAACCCTATTACTAAGCTGTCCCTCCGTCTGTCTGTCAGCGGGCTGTATCTTAAGAACTGTAATAGGTGGACAGTTGAAATTTTCACTGAGTGTGTAATTTTTTTTTACAACATATTTGTCTAGATGAAGATGTTAATAAACTATTACGTTCGCTCTGGCTGGTCTCTCACAGAAAACCTTTGGATAGACTGAACGAGAAGAGATGGGAATTGACCCATCTACATTTTGTAGCTTTTCATTTTAACGTAAAGCCGTCCAATCTGTTGTAATCCTTAAGTTTTTTATCTGATGTTAAAAAAATATACAAGGTGAACTTTTCGAATGGGGGATGGCCAAATCCGAAACTATGAGGAATAGCGAAAAATACTCAAAGGAGGCTCGGAAGCTTCCGAGCTTCCTTTGAGTATTTTTCGCTTTTTTAACCTTTGATGAAATCTAACACTGCATCGGAACTGGGAGTTGGTCCCGTTTTGTGTTTATTCTGTTACGGTTATACATATAATGTAAATGAAAAATAATATAGCAGTGATCTTGTTTCATAAATTTTCGCTGAAGAAAGGTCAGGGAATCTTCAAGTAATATACCTTATGTCTATGGTTCACATATCTCATTTGATCTTGCCGCCCCTCCCGCCTGTCATTGTTCTGTCTGACGCCATGTTTGTTGACCTGTCAAAACTTTTGAAGTTTAAAGTTTCAGTATCGAACTTGTTCGAGTGAAGTTCCACGTTGATTTATTTCCGTCACTTAACCTCAATTTCTGAAGTTGTAATTTTATCGTGCAACATGTACAATAAGTGCTGTGTTGTGACCTGTGCTAGTAGTTAGTGCATTAATTGTGAAAAACTTAGAAGCTTGAGCTTCCAAAAACTTATAATTTTTAACAAAATTAAAAAAACAAGAAAAGAAAGAAATAAGAAAAGTTTTTTTTCCCTAACATTCCCTTTCCAACTTATTCATAAAACATATTGCAATAATCATTCTCATAAAAATGAAACTAAAATTACTAATTCCTAGCAAGAAAAACCATTTAGGCTGAAGTTCTGCAACGAATGCAATGCTACATTAAAAAAAAACTGTCATACATGATATGTGAACCTTAAACTAGTCGATTTTACTCTATGATAGTGCCCTGTCTGAAGTCTATGTGGTCTGTGGCTGCAGATTACGTCCCGACAATGATGCCAGCAGCTTGTGATAATATTGCCTCGTCTCCACAACACAAAGTAACAATTCCCCTGCTTGTAAAATCCGCCGCGACAGTAACTCTCGACTTTGCCTTCAAAATGTTTTATAGCTAACATTGTAGGTAGTTTAAAAAGATCTTAGTATTTTTTATAGAAGTGTTGTCTACGCTTTTTTAACGTGTATTTAATTTAATAATAAGAAGTAACAGAATTATTAGTCGTCTTTTGCTTGCTTGAAGATTGAAGAAGATTTCAAAACTTTAGATGGAAGCTGTCCTGCCTGCTTTGTGACAAGGGCGTTGTCGTCGAAAAAAGGAGATTAACAAATCTGCGCTTCGCCGAGGACATTCCACTTTTCTCTTTCTCAGCGGCTGAGTTAATCCTTATGCTCGAACAACTGAGCCATACCAGCCTCGAGGTCGGACTCAGAATAATTATGACGAAAAGTACGTTAATGTCGAATAGTACGAAACGTGAAGTAGACAGTGTGAAGATTGAATATGTCCAAGAGTACATATACCTCGGCCAAATAGTCTCAGTCCAGGCGAGGCAAGATCAGGAAGTTGCTCGACGCACCGAAAACCTGAAAGAGCCCGGAGACCACTAATGAAAGGTGCACTTCCACTTTCCCTCCAAAAAAATTAAATCGAAAATTGAAATTCTTAAATGTTACATATTGTTTATGTAACTTTTATAATTAAGTTTGCTTTGTGGTTATTGGGAAAGTTCTGCGTTGTAGTTCTCGTACTGGCTCAGTAGTAGTTTAAAAACCCTTTCATCTCATTCTCTTCCGGCAATTAATTACGCCGCCGTAGTTCAGCAATATTGTGCAGTTTATTTACAAAGTAGCATCTGTACTGTCAGCGGCTCCGCCCGCGTGAATGTCGGAAATTATCCCAAGGGAACATACTCCCGGTATAAAAAGCATATGTATTGTAGGCTATAATCAATCTCTGTGCCAAAGGGGATAGAACCTTTGTGGCACAGACACCCGGTCGCCATTTTTATTTCTAAATTCAGGAGTACGGTCAAACTTTTATATACGGCTGCCCTAAAGTGTCACGTTGCCGCGATATTTCGAGGTAAAGTCGCCATGTGACAATAATGACTATCATTTAGTATGTAACTATGCTTACATGCATTAGATTAAATACAAATAATAGTACGCAGACTTGATTTAACGATTTATTGGAAGAAAGTAACAATAAGGACATGTGAAAACTACTTTATTACTTGCCTACTAACTTGCATCGCAATCGCAAAATTAAGATAGTATTTAATTTATGTAAATGGTTAAATCAAGCCGAGAACTATTATTTTAATACAATCTACTGCATGTAAGTGACATGATTAGTTCATTCTAGGGTTTCGTTCTCGGTTTTAAGGATATTCATAGTTTTCACATGGCGACTCGATGGCAACGTGTCACTTCAATGCACCATGTTCCTAATTTTTTTGTTTCTTTAAGTGTCCTCTACCCATATGAATACAAATGTTTCATCGTGCGCCGCGATTTAAAAAAATACAAAATGACGGCTGGTGGCTATGCCAGCCCCCGTAAAAAAAAATGTTCGAACCCCTTTCGTCCAGGTCCGTTAAATAGTTCTGGCGTGATTGAGTCAGAAACATCTATTCATCCAAAGGTTCGCATTTACAATAGTAGTAAGAAGTGAGATTATAGTGGAAAACAGACAGTCAGACAGCGATTTTGTCTTAAGAAAGATGAGAGCAATATGTCTTCGTCTTCCAGACTTCTCTATTAGTCGTCATACACAAAACTTTTAAATGTTTTCTCTCAGCAAAATCCCCTTTAGTTTCGCTCCAACTCTGTAACATTTTGGACAAATATTTTGTTTGCAGGTACATTTAATCCGTATGCACATGAACTCAGGCATTATTAGTTTCGTTTGGCATCCTTACTTGGTTTAATTCAACTTGGTTGTGGTACATATTTGAATACCGACCGAACATAACCCATTTATTTTATCTGCCGCGCTTTTAATAGGTACTTCAACAATATTTAATTAAATAAGCTGGAATTTCTGAACAAACCTTAAACAAAATGAGGTTTTAATAGCATGCACTGAACATTTTGTAATGCTGGTCAGTATTATTCATATGTTAGTTTTTTCTAGATTTAAATCTTGATGAAAGCGAAAAACGCGATTTGTAATGGTAAGCTCTTAATTTGACGATAGATAAAAATGAATTAGAACATAACCGAGCCGGATTCAAGTAAAGTCTGTGAATAGTTTAGAAGTCCATTTTACAACGCGTTATCGAGATGAAGAGTCCTAGGCCTTTCTCGAGCAGTGGATTGAACTGGAATCAGTTTAGCATTTAGGCGGTAAATCGATCGATTGCCACAATGAAAATGTATCTAGGAGACCGTGTCTGCAATAAGTGGAGCTTTTAAAAGATTTCAATTAATAAAAAAAAAATCGACTGCCCCATAACTCGACAAAATGTAATGTAAGTAGAAAATGAACAGCTGATTTTTTTCGCGATTTTGGTGTTGGTCCCATAGTAAAAGTTGGTTATAATGATGAGTACAATGACCGCTTTTTCAGGTATTGCGTTTATTCTGTTACACATTGTATTTGCAAGTCAGATAGGATTTTTGGAGGGACCCATTCCTATTTTTTGTTTTGTTGCGTAAAATTTCATTTGTAACCTTTTGAGGCCTGTCACGTATACATGAAAAGCAAGCGCGGGCCTTTGTGCATGACGTCGGGGGCACGCCGATACGTTTCTGCTCTGGCATTGAAAAGGTTAAAACTTGCTGACGACAATGAGTTTTTTGCACATTGTGGGCTGAACATTCGGTATTGTTTACGATGTCTATGGCAAGGTATAGACTAAATTATGTTTCATACTTTGACTGAACGTGGCTATTCCACAACAAAAAAACGACTGCTCCATACATTACTGTGCGCATAGCGCAAAAAAATATTTTTTTCGCGAATTTGGTCCCGTGGTAAAAGTTGTTCATAATAATGAGTACTATGACCCCTTTTAATTTGAGCGTTTTCTTATATAATCTTAGCAAAGAGGCGCCAGCCATTAGAGAACTTATAGTTTTGTGAATATGTGTGAAAAAACTATTGAAACTTTCATCAGTACCCACATCCCTTTTGTAGGTATGTTTCATAATTTACACTAGTAACTTAATCAAAACTGCAAAAATGACAAATAAATAATTAAGTGCTGCAAAAACAGCAAAATGAGATATAAATAAAAAAAATCTTTTAAATACAAGCTTTTAAAATTATAATAGATGTTCGCTCCTCAAGTTTAATACTTATCACAATATTGTATATTAATGTAGATGCTGTAATTTTATTTAATACTGTAAAAGCTTGTTTAAAACTACAAATATTTTGTTAACTGTTAACTCAAAGCAAAGAGTATACAATTCACATTTTCCGGTCTTTGTTAGATACAATTACCTCACAAAGACCGGAATATGTGAATTGCAGATGGTAGGATGGTCTGCACGGATTGTCTCACAGAGTTCGGGGATTAAGGCGCTGTCCCCACTTAGAGCACCGAAAAATGCCCAGTTTTCGTCGCAGAGATCTCCGTAGTGGTAAAACATTTTCTAGCGGAAAAAAGTATACTGTATAGCCAAGTCTTTAGAGTAAAGCAAGATATTATATAAATACGGTCTAGAATATTGAAAAGAAGACTACAATTTTTCATCGTGAAATGCTCAACATTTTGACTATTTTTTTTAAACTTTTCAATAGGTAATTCAATGAGCTAAAGCAATAAAAAAAGGCTTAATAATGGTTTTTATCCGAATTTGCTTGATTTTTGCGCTCATAGTTCTGCGGGACTTGTTTGGAAGCGGACTTAAGTTAAATTATTCAAAATTCATTCGTTCTGATCGCCGTTGATCAAAATAATTCAAATAAAATACAAAAATGAGAAGTACAGAAAACTTAAACTTACTTCCACTTTATGATAAAGATGGTAGTCACAGATGAAGCATTGTTATTAGACGACATAACTTTTTGCCACCTTCTGAAGTTGGTTGAGATAAAATTGATTGGATTAATCCCACGTTTAGGTTTTTTAAATTTACATAACTACCTCAAAAATGACTCCCTCTCGCGCCTGTACCGGACACAATCCATCAACAAATGTTGCACATCCCCAATTTGATTACATCATCATCTTCCTGCGCTTATCCCATGTTACTTGGGGTCGGCGCAACACGTTTTGTTCTTTCATTCTGTCCTGTCAGCCGTCACGCTATCACTAACTCCCTTTTCTTTCATATCACTCCTAACACAATCCATCCATCTTTTCTTTGGCCTCCCTCTCCCTGTCCATCTTCATGCATGATGCATTTCATCCCTCCTCTTCACATGACCATAACAAAATAAGCGGTTCCCTTGGTGGCGCCAATTTTTAACAACCTCTAATAAACTCATTCCTTATTAGAGGTAGTTTAAAAGTAGCGTCAGTGACGGAAACGTTAAAAAGGAACCGCTTATCTTGGTATGGTCATGTGGAGAGGAGGGATGGAATTCTCTGCAATTCGGTGAATTAGCTTTTTTCATACGCAAATCAAACTTCGCTGATGGATAGTTTCTTAAAATTAATTTAACATAATTCCTATTGACTTGATCGTATACAGGCATGTGACTTCAAATTATAAAAAATAGAAAATTAAATATTATTATTTAAATTATATCTATATTAATGATGGTGGTATAGTCGGTTCCGTGCTCTATGACCATAATTCGTAAAGTATCTTGTTTATTCTAATTGAGCGAGCTCATAAAATATCGTTTAGTAATCGTACATGTTGTTGTGTTCAGTCGGCTTTGTGCTTGTGATTCCCTCCCGAGGACGTCTGACTCTGAACCGCGGGTGGGTCGGTACCCCGTTTGCTTGTTGTATTTTCTCTTACTTGTTACGAAAACAGTTATTTACTGTAGGAAACTGTTGAACCCAACACTAACATTTATTAATTATGCGCACATCACTAGCGCGTCTTTTGCTTGAATGTTACACACGGGTCACAGTGACAAAAGGATCAATAAAACCAAAAAGTGTATACATAATTATGTTAAATTTATGTAAACGCAAGTTATTAAAGTATTCGTTTAGACCATGCGTTTCACCTAGGTTCTCTTTCCCACGGAATATACAGTCGGAACTCTTGGGTAAAAATGGTTCAAATTGTAATATGTTATTGTAAATTATTTATTACTAGCGGATGTCACCGGGTTTCACACGCGTAGTTCCCGTTCCCGTGAGAGTATGTCTACTCACTGATAATGATCCATTGCTGAAAGAATTTTTCAAATCGGTCCAGTACTTTTAAGTTTATTCGTTACATACAAAAATACAAATCCTTCCTCTTTATAATATTATTAGTATAGATATAGATATTGAAACCTTTACGGTGGACCACTACTTACGCCACACCCTGTATAAACTTACTTACTAGAAACATAAAGAATACCTTAAACTTAAAAATATATACAATTGTCGGCCTTATCGCCTTCCACGATCTCTTGCAGGCTACCTGGTTTGGAAAAAGATAGTCTGGAAACGAAATGGGACTGCAGCAGGTGCAAATATTAAGTTGAACAATTTTAGATAAGAAATACATGGTAGAGACGGCGATATGACAATACATCGAAAACTGGCAATACTAGTTCATACGAATGTGTTGTCTTTTTTCACAGATTATGGAATTTGAAAGCTTATTTTTATAATTTCGGTGACTGGATTTATAATAGTTTCAAAATATTTCTATGAACTAGTGTTTTCGAGACGCTTTGTTGACACTTCAGGTGACACAAGGGCAGGCTTTTACCTTGGTTGAAGAATAAGCATTGCCATACAACGTGGCAATGCCGCCAGTCTTTTAGTTACACTTCCAGTTGACAGCGATGCGGATGAATTTTTTGACGCCATATATTAGGGTTAATTTAGTTAGGAGTTTTTATTTAATTTCTAGTGTATATAGTTAGTTAAGTATTTATGGAATATAGTGTTTTCATTAATTAATGTGTAGGTATAATTAACAAAAAAATAGATACACAAATACTAGTTATATCGTCTTTAAATCCAAAAATAAAAAAAATACCTGCTCATCCCCCTTGATCATTGACAATCAAATAATACAGCAAAAGCAGTACGAAAAATACCTTGGATTAAGAGCAGACTGTCAGTAAAGCTGGAAACAACAAATTGAACACGTCAGATCCAAGTTTTCTTCACTTTTGGGCTCATTGCGCAATGTTGTTCCTTCCTCATCGAGTGCGCCAGACCATTTACAACTCGTTAGAAAAACCGCATCTGATGTAAGTACCCATAGAAATATTTAAAAAAATGTTTATTATATCTATGGATGTACCTAATTAAAGTATGGGGCAACGCGCCAAAAACTAACCTACAGGGCCTACAGATCGCTCCAAATAAAATTACAAAAACTATTATTCCACTGCGACTACCTCACACCTCCAATTAAAATTTACAGGGAAACTAAACTCATGAACATTAGACAACTCCATGCATATTGTTCCAGCATACTTAAAAGAAAAAATCTGAACAAGTTCATTCACACACAAATACACTTCACAAAAATACATCAAGTACATAATCGTAGCAGTCGTAGGAAGGATCACATTTTGCTACCGCGGCCGCGGTCGCGAACAGTCAATGGCCGGAGAACAATTATTTTTGCGGGATGCAACAATATAATAAGCTACCTAAAGAGGTAAAGAATGAAAATCACATTCTAAATGATCAAACACTACTACCGTAAACATACTTGCTCTACTGCTGCGTTACTTTAATGTGGCACCGGGTTCGCATTCCTAATCTACTAATGAATATTTGCGACGACGACTGTTATGTTTTTGCGGGTAGATCGAAACATTTCAAGTCTTTGTGTTCGTTAATGTAATTTGAGTATGAAATGAAATATTATTGCGGACGTAACTGATTTGTTGTAAAGAACCACTATTGAGCACAAAGCCCAAAAGCTGGGCATCCTTAATAGAGTAAAGCGATACTTCACGCCTGGACAGCTTTTAACCCTTTACAAAATACAAGTCCGACCCTGCATGGAGTATTGCAGGCACCTTTGGGATGGCTCAGCTAAATACTTGCCGCGCTTGAATCGGTGGAACGCAGAGCTAAAAAGCTCATCAAACTGGTGGATGCCAAGCTTCACAGCTTGGCTCATCGCCGCAAGGTTGCCTGCTTGTCGGTCTTCTACAGATTGTACTTCGGGGAGAGTGTCCAGGAACTCCACGATCTTATCCCACCGGCCCCCTTCTACCATCGGACATCTAGACGCACTGCAAGTTACCATCCCTACCGTGTTGCTATTCCACCAATTCGCACTAAACGTTTCCAAACGTCTTTTATAATGCGCACAGCAAAGGAGTGGAACTCTCTGCCTGCGTCTGTGTTTCCGAACGCATACAACCCTAATCTCCTCAAAATTAGAGTGAACAGGCTTCTTCTAGGTAAGCTCGCTCCATCGTCGACTTTGTCTCTGGTATCTATGGCCTAGACTAGAGTCAAGAGCAAACCCATATTAAATAAAAAAAAACAATAGCTGCTTAGTTTAAGTATCTAAGTTTTTTATACCTAATAAAATATTTTAAGTTTTAGCAATTGTTCTCAAGTAAGTAAAATCTTTGTATTTCTTATTGATAAATAAATTTCTTTAACAATAATACATACATACTTAATATGAAAGCAAGAAAATATACTAATAACTAGAGTAATATGTGACAGGAAGTGTTCCTGAAACAGACAACGATTGCGCGAGTTTTTTGGCACTAGCAATGCATTCCATAAACGAGCGGCCTGAACTGTAAAAGATTTATCTAAAAAAGTAGTGGGATCATCAGATAACTAACTTAAAATGCCAATTATTTTAAGTTGGTTATCTGATGACCTTAGAAATCTCGTGTGAAAGTCGCAAAGAAATTGGAAACGTTCGTTTAGGTAAAGTGGTTGGTGGTTGGGGAAAAGAGAACATTATACAAGAGCACATTATACAAGAACACATTATACAAGAGCACATTATACAAGAGGACATTATACAAGAGGACATTATACAAGAGCATATTATACAAGAACACATTATACAAGAGCACATTATACAAGAACACATTATACAAGAGCACATTATACAAGAGGACATTATACAAGAGCACATTATACAAGAGCACATTATACAAGAGCATATTATCCAAGAGCATATTATCCAAGAGCACATATACAAGAGGGAAGAATATGAGCATTTCGGCGAAGGCGAATTGGCAACCACTTGAGTTTAACACGGCATTCGGATATTTGCGCAAACCAAATATGAATTTCTGTATAGAGCCTTTGCTATACGCTCAATCTTGCTTGCGCAAACAGTTTGTATAGCTACATGGTGTGCTAGCCATTTGCACGGTACCGTTTTGCCGTCTTAACGCACATGTTTGCTTGCAAAAACAAGAATTGGTGCAAATAACTTTGAGCGTGTAGTCTAGTGGCTTTATAGAGAAATTTTAAAAGTCGCTCAATTTATTTTCTACGCTATATCCCCACCTATCATTTATTGATATCGGATATTGATCAGATTCACCGTCTTAATTTACCTTGACTTACAATAAATAGGTCTTTGCCAATATGATATAGAATTAATGCTTTACCTTATCTTTGACATAAATTGCACTCACTGATAGACAAACTACATCTGGTTAGACTAGACCTACACGCTAATACATTAGGACAATGCGCATGGCCGGTTTTCATTATTGAAATAATATTCAGTACTTACTACATTGTTTCAGTGCAATTGATCACCAGTACCTAAACTAAACTGTAGTGGGATTCTGTAAATATCTTACCGTGTAAACTTGGATAAACTGAACATGAAGTGAGCTGTCAATACATACAAACAAGATGGAATGACAGTTCACTTCACGCTCACTCCACTTAAGATTGTGACAGAATAGACCAGCTGTATTACCTACGTATGTTTTCTACACCTAGATATGTAGCTAGTTGAAATTATACTTCAATAGTAATAGAAGTAATTGCTTGTAGAAATGCCGCATCGAATCCCGCGCATACCCCACCCGATGTAAAATAGTCAGCTGGCTCCCCTGCTCCCGGGCCAGAAATCTTATGTAATTTAAATAAGTGCCAAACATAGATGTAGGTTACTGAACTTCACTATTTTCCCCCGGACTATCGGGCTAGTATATAACTTTCAAATTAGAATAATGGCTGCCAACCTGTTTACCTTTTATAACCAAAAATAAATGCGAGCGACTCAAGCCGTGACGCGCACAGCGCCATCTAGTTTGTTACGTCGGAAACGCACTACCACTGTGACCTAGTAAATGTTTGTTTGTTTAACGCCATCTGCTGGTGCGCGCATGAACTAGTTTCCCAGCAGTTTATTTTTATAGTCAGATCATTGTTAGGCAATATAATTTTAGGAGTTTGATTTCTGGGAAAAGATTGTTGCTTTTACTTTTGGAACTATTGCCTTGTTCTACTTTTATAAAAGGAACAGGATTCCGTGCACTTGCGCGCGCGCATGCTATCGTTAGATGCCTAATTTGTTATGTATGAGGGCATTCCTTGAGGCATGGAGGAGTTTCAGACTTTCAGTGTGTAAGGGATGGTCACCATCCCCGGACTGACCTCGGCAAGCGTTGTATAAACTTAATAATCGACCTGTGAGGCTGTTAAAACATCGCACCAATAACCATGATAACTGATGATGATGATTCAACATACTGTAGCTTGTCTACTTCTTTCATAACGGCGCGTATTATTTATGAGAAGCTGAGGTTCAGACAAAAAGGCCAAAGCCGTCGCAATGGGAGTCAGAAGATGAGCGTCATCGCCGAGGAAGGCCTAGTGATGACGTGTGACGTAAAGGCGTTTGTGGGAGGTTGGCCAGAGAAAGCAATGCACCCGAAAAAGTTCTACTCCCCCATATACAAACGGCTTTAGGGACGGCCTTTGCTCAGCAGAGGGACAATCGTGGCTGAAAAAATCATTTGCTTTGTTACAGTTAGCCCACACAATGATATATGAACTATATAATACATCATACGATTTTTCAACACAGAGTGTAATGATTTATCACACTCAGTATTGAAAAAAAAAATGATAGCATTTAAGAATACCATAAAACAATAAAGAAAATGTTTAGTGATATTATCCTTTGTTAGAAAACGTTGACAAAACAGCGGTCCACTATTTTCTTTCCTGAATGATCGTTGAGACTAGAACAAAAAGGAGTAGGTACGTGTTAGAATCGTAGCGTCCTGTTGTTTCTTCCTGCGTGGGAAAAGGTCGTGAAAGGCTAGGCGTACCTTTTTCTCAACTATTGGGGGCGGCTTCCAGTAAGCGGCCGAGTGCCAATATTTTACTTGGATTTTTCTTTTTGTTTGACTGTGTCCTCGCAGTTCAACCTATGAGGTTGTCGACTGCTTAACTGGTCTCGCCTGTGGGGGCTTTAATATAAATATTAATATAAATATTAAAGCCTCCAGCCAGCGCTTATTAAAACTTACGAACTAAGCGACTACACTCTAAGGGCACCCCCTGTGGGGTACGGGCCTCGGCTTAGGGCGTCGCTGGGGGAGGACAACTAGGGACGGGTTGGATCAAACTAGGATTATTATTTAAGGACAGATTTAAGACAACAGGCTCAGCGACGCAGGCGGGCTCGAGCAAGGGTCGGGGACTTTACTTGGAGCGACTGCCTGTCTGACCTCGACAGTACCTAACAGGAAAACACGATCTTCTCGGCCAGACTGGTGTCAGATTTTTTAGCTTCTGACTGTCAAAGATTTTCAAATGACAGCCGGGAACCAGACGGCAAGTAACGCGTATTTATGTAAGTTAAACCTACCAAAAGTTTTAGCCGTTGTAGTCCTCACACGCTACCAATCTTGATAGGTTCAAGAATCTTCCATATTATTATGATTTTTTCCTTTATTCAACTTAATTTCTACCTTACAAAGCTTTTACAAGTAAAGCTTATTGTATATGACGTGCTTATTAAACTGTGTTTTAATTAGCGCACCATTCTCATTGCTCTAGATAATCTTGCGTTATTTCAGCTCCGCTGGTTAGCAATTATTTTTCTGTCCGGCCTTCACGTTCAGCATAATCCTTTGTGAAAAATAAAAGAATGTGAATATTGAATAATAAATATGGAGTGCTGTTTTTTTTTAATAGTACTTCCTGTATTATTGTTAAAGGCTTCGTTTATCTGGTTGTTACAACCGTAAATGTTAAGCTGAAGACTCCTTGGAACAAGCAATGAATATGTCAACGGATAATTGCAGACTCCGTAAGAGTTTAAAATCTCTTGAGAGATTGTAAACTCTCGATAAATTGTCAACTGAACATTTGGGATCATTTTTAACGCATCAATTCTCGAAATGACTTAATTTTGATGCGTAAAAAAGTATTCCAAGTGTTCAGTTGACAACTTATCGAAAGTTTACAATCTCTCAAGATATTTTATAATCTTACGGAGTTGGCCATATTCTGGCGACTAATATAAAAAAATGGCGGCAGTGCGCACCTACCAACTGTCAAATTGACAGCGCAGACATTCATGTTTCTTGCGTTGGATATACAAATACAAATCTTAGTCATGAAACTCACCATTATAATACATCGAACTAAGAATTCAAGAATCGTACTCTATCCGATACTCAATGCCTCCTCACTACTCAATGTCTCTCAATTCGCGTTAAGGCTTATGTCAAATCGTAAGAAAAAAAAAAGGTTTCCCAGTTTCAATTCAAATTGGCTTACGCCACTGCAACGGTTTAATATTGTTTAGTACCGGAAATCATCAAATACCTCCTTCCGCTGGAGCGGAAGGGAGTGTCGGACTCTTACTGACTAAAACCCATCCGTGTTCCTCCAAATGCAATTTGCGTTCCGGGGCCGCGGTGACTCTTTCGAACAAATTCCTCAACCCGGGCAGGATTCTGCAACCCTCTAGAGTTAGGTATTTAGCGATGAATCATTGCGTGCTAAGTTCGGTAACCACGACGCCGACGTCCAGGACCTGGCGCACCCAACCGTGAGTCGAAGGGTGCAGTAGATCTTACTCTGGAGGCTGAAGTTTAGCTTTCTTTTTGTCATTTTTCCTTATTGCTCTGCTTCTCAGTGTGGTACCTTGATGTTAAACCCATTTTAACCTTCCTAAAGAATGGGGCTGTCAAAAGTAATTAATAAAATCAAAGTCAAAGTCAATTCATTTATTTCAACTAGACCATTAAAAGGCACTTTTGAACGTCAAATTTACAGTTTAAAATTAAAATATAAGTGACTCTAGTTGTCCATTCGCAAAAATTAGATTCTTATGGAGAAGAACGGACAAGAAACTCCATAGTTACTCTTTTCAAATATAAGTTTTACAATATTTTGTATACATAGGTTCATTAATCAATTAATTATATTATGTGAGCACAATGCATCCAACATTACACTAATATACAGCACACACTTATATACTAATAGGTACAAAATACAATACCAGCAGAGATAAAATTAAGTTTGCTAGAAAGGGACATGGTAATCACATATTTACAATATAATTAAAAACAATGGATCAGTGTGTGAGTTAAATTACCTACATATTAAAAACCTGAAAGTACACCAGTAAATAAAACAAGTTTGACTTTTTCTACTACACCCTCGATTGTCCTATGGAGCAGGACCAGCATGTTTCCAAGCATTTTTATCTTTAATATAATCATCTAGTTTGTCAGAATAATCAGACTAGTAACAGGAGATTAAGGAATTAAACAAATAAAAAACTTGGATCCAAAAACCCGACCGTAAACAACTAGAACGTTTATTAAAAAGTCTCTTTTCAAGCAGTCAGATGCAGTTGGTGACATCTATTTTGGTCCTACCATAGATTTTTGTTTTGTTTGAATGTTCCAATCTCTCTCATCAAAGGGCCGCGGTACCTTTTACGTAGAATTCCGCAACTCAGGCAGGACTTTAGGTACTTAGGTTTTTACTATTGAGCTCTGTCTTTTCTTTTGGAGTATAGCAGGCATAGTGATGTGGAGGTTACAGGGCTGTTTTTGTCTTCATGTGCCAGGGTTAATTTGACAACGGTAGGCCAGCTACACGCTCGCGATTTAAATCAGATTGTTTGAATGATTGTCCGATTAATTCTTTCTTGTCTTACTTACACAACGTGTAACAAAATAAACGCTATACCTCTGCAGGGGTCATTGCACCCATCATTATCAAAAACTTTTCCTTTGGGACCAACACAAATTGCGAAAAAATAATCGACTGCCCCATACATTTATGTGCGCATAACTCGACAAAATGTACTGAACAGCTGTTTTTTTTTGCGCTTTCGTGGTTGGTACAATAACCCCTTAAGAGGTTATTGCCTTTATTCTGTTACACGTTGTATTGTTAACTAGTGAACCGCCCCGGCACGGTTGCTTTTATGCACAAACCTTCCCCTTTTATCGCTCTAATTGAAGTGAAAACTTGTTTAGCGGCGTTGTGCATTTTATGGTATGGTTAAAATGTTACACTCGCGTCAGGACACGTGACCTTATCGAAAATTCGTAAGACGGAGGGAAAGTTCAGAAGTGTTAAATTTTTAATGTAATATAAATTGTCATGTTTGTATACGATAGCGCAATAAATGAATATTGTATATTACCACATAAATGATATACTGATAATTAAAGCAATTCGTGCGAAATTATTCCCTTACCATTCCAAAATATCAAAAATGCACAACGTTCATGTTCAAGTTTTCACTTCTGCCGGCACTCCCGGAGTGCAACCCCTTGTTTTTTTTATTAGTTAAAACAGTGTACCTACAAGTGTATCAAGAACCAAATTAGAAAATTACAAGATTTGTACAGAAGGATTAGAAAATGCTAATCATGGAGTTAGAGCTAGACGTTCGCAACGTGAAGATGGACATGACGCAGGTGAAGAACGCGGCCACCATCAAGTCGTGTCGCGGCTCCAGCACCGCCGGCGCCAACACCTGCTTCGACCAACCGCCGGGTCCACCAGTGCCACCAATGGCGAGAGCTTGGGGTGTTTGTCCACCTTGCCCTGCACCATCCTAGCGTACCACCGACACCCGCTGAAAAAGAAGTAGTCAAACTAAAATTGCAGTTAAAGCAGACCGAGGAGAACTTCAAGCTCAAAGTTACTAATGCCCCCGTCAAGACCAGCCAAAGGAAGTGGGACATTACCAACCATTTCTCGCGGATATTTTCTCTTTTATTTTCAATAACATTAATACCCAACCCTTATACAAATACTTGCAAAATTCGGCCGAGGACTCTACTCGACCGAATTTTGCAAGATTTCTTAGATCCCTCAGTATCTAAGGAGGTGTATGGAATCCGAGAGTTGAATTCCCTGCGATTCTATAATCTTCCCTCGTTAAAAACAGTCCACACTAGATCCTATCCTGATATTACTACTGTAAGTTTAAGTTTCAGTACCTTTATTGTAATGATACCTACAAGTTACGTGTTTAATAAACTATTTGTTTTAAATTAGTCACAGAAACACATTATTTCGCTTCTTGCGGTGCCCTTATCTAACGAGAAAATATCAAAGATCCCGTCTACAAAATAATATATTTGCAGAAAAGAAACTACCTATTACTTAGAACACAAGTCTATGAAAAAGAAAAACACGTGATTCAGTTAACTAGCTCCGAGTTGAAAGGAAACTGCGCATTCATGGACTGATAAACAAACAGTCAGACTTGCTTTTTCAAATAAAAATGGTTTTTACCCGCAGCTATGCTCTTGCAGCCTAACTAAAGGGACCGTGTATTTGAATTCCGGGATCCTGGAAATGTATGTTACCTACTCGTATCTAATTGAAAGGAAGAAAGATAAATGTTTGTTTGTGACTCGCATAGGACAAAAGTACAAGTAAAATAAATCGTTAACTAACAATAAGTGATAAATGATATTTATTTTGTAAGCAGGTTAAACATAACACTTTTACACGTCAATCTTTTTTGGTCATTTTAAGCTAGATGTGGCCGTAAATAAGTAAGTAATAATAATTAAACAACATAATAATCACCTCTGCGTGACCATAAAGGTCTGTCTCAGCATTTATATTTATAACTAGTGGCCCGCCCCGGCTTCGCCCGGATGTTAATTACTTTTCAAAATTTTCTTTTATAAGAACTTTCTCCTAAAACTAACAAACACAACAGAAAAAGAATTAGCGTAATTGGTCCAGCCGTTCACGCGTGTTGCCGTGACCAAGGGAAATAGGGATTCATTTTTATATTATAGATAATTAAATTAATGATATGCGTCATGCTTGTCGCAAATAAACTCTTTTTCTTTCTTTCAAATAACGCGGCGCTAGTCTCCTGACAGAATCGAATATTTATATGAATAGAAGAACATACTAGCATTTTGCACGCGACTTCGTATGCGCGGTTTTAGTAGTTACTCCACAAATTTCAACGCCCCCTCTAACCCCTTTTAAAGGTTAGTTTTGGGAAATTAAGCACAACGATTTTCATTAATTACCCAGCCATTTTTACTGCTGATTCTGTGGTCGCAACTACACACCCCGTTCACCCCGTCAGGGGTTGATTATGCAAAAATTGTTAGATCTGTTCCAATTATCCCACTTTTAGTTTGTTCATACCATTTCCCACGTAAATTGAAGCAAGCAATAACGCCCTGCCCAAAAACTTTATCCTGCCCAAAAATAAGAATAACAAATGTTTGGATTTTTGGAAATAAACCCTTTATTTCCAAAAATCCAAACATTTGTTTTTCTTATTTTTTTATGGGACCAAGCATTAAGATTCTCTGTAGTTCGCTCAATCCGCAACATTTTTCTTACTTAGAGCATTTTAATACCCGTCGTAACGAAAGGTACGATATGATTAATTTAAGTGTAACATATATGTATATAATGAACCTTCACTGTCAAAACAATTAAAATAATTTAAATGGAAATAAATTAAATGATATGAATTTAAATGAATTTAAATGATACCAAAATCACAACTATCCGGGATTTGATTGAATAACTTGAACATACAGCGGTCATTGTGACCGGCACTGATTGGACAGGTTCACTCAAATCTGTGTGGTCCCCTTCTCAAAAGACCACATCAGACATTTACTTACATAGACTTTAAAAATGACTTTGACCTCTGAGTTTGTTTCGGTGTTTCTTCTCAAGGCAGTCAGTCACGAAACACTGGCCTCATTCAGTTTAAACTGACCAAAAATACTGATCTGTGGAGGTGTTATTCCTCGTCACTAAATAAATATTATTTAGAACATGCTTGCTTTGCGAAAAGAGGCAGATAGCAATGTTCCCAATATTTTTTATAATTCTAATGTATTTTTTTCTATTCTATTTGTTGTCTATCTATTAGACTTGTATTATCTATATATTCTATTTTTCTCTCTAAAACGTTTCACCCGTGTTCTTCAAAATACTCTTTGAGTTCCAGGGCCGCGGTAACTACCTCTCAGATTGTTTTCAACATGATTCAAAAACAAATTCATGCATGCAAATCGACAACCAAAGTGCATCACTCACAATCACTTTGGTTGTTGAATTGCATAAATGAATTTGTTTCATTTTGATACTCTTCATGACGAGTCTTTCCAAGAATTATTTATGAGAATATGAAATTACCTCCGAAGTCTTACAAAACATTTCGTACCTCTTCTTAAATTTTTGTAGTACATTATTTAGTGAGAATGTTCTGGAACTTCGTCATTGTTTTCTGAAGCCTTTGTACCGGAGAAGAAAGTTATTTATTTAGTTTAAGAAATGAGTTAAGAAATAAGTTTGACAATGGCAGCTTTATACGGAAAATATATTATTTGAAGTCAAGCCTTTCTGGACAATGTTTTCTATTTCACATGTCTTTGTTTTTCCTCAAGTTTTGGAATGTGAACTGCCCATTACTTTAGTTTAGCTTTGGGTTATGTCAGGTACTACTTTAAAACCATGTTGTGAGTGTGCCAAGCAGACAATTATTGTACACCACGTTCGTGAGTATGTCATAAGCTTAAAAAGTTATAATGCACACATAATAATAACTATGGGCAATGCAGTGGAAAAAATAATATTTTTGCCTGTATACCAAATAGCTTTGTTGACTGTACCTTGATTCTACTGCAAGTACTATTCATTACTGATTCGATTCGATTCGATCACTCAAGGGAACTACAAGCACAGCCCTGAGTGCCAATTCTCCTCATTTTCAATCAACGTTCGCATTCGGATCTCAGTCGCTATCTGTCAATCTCAAATCAATCTGGCTTTTTTGACAGATTTCGATTGAGATGCAAATGAGAACGTTGCTTTAAAATTAGTAGAATTGGCACTTTGTTCACTGCCCCTCGAGGTTTACTGTGAGCGACAATGTTTCAGTGTTCTATGTCGACAGTAGTGTTAGTTAGAGAGGCCCTCATGATTTTGTATTCCACGGCAAACTATTTGGTATTCATAGCTGCGTGCTTGTAATCAGGTGCGTCGGAAACCATGATCATGAACACTACAATGCAATCTTAATGGAAAGGCATTCAAGTGTCAATTAAAAATGTTTCTTTCGAAAAATCATATTATATGTAGTCTCCGAAATTTTAGCTGAAAATTTATTTTGATTGATTGAATAAGTTTATCTTTTCCTGACACTAATACTAAATTTGATTTTGACATAAGACTAATTTCCAATTTATAAAGTTTTTAAATTATAAACTTTGTAAGTGCCTATTCTAGGTCATTTTTCGATTATTTCTTACTGTTTGTATTTTCAATAATATGGAAATATTTGTACGCCGATACTTACGGCTGAACATGATTGGACTTAATCGATCTTGCATGCTCTTGTATGTATACAATATTTAAATAAAGAAAGAAATCTTATCTTATCATTTTCACCAACATTGGGAGAAAATTTGGTGATTGTAGAGAAAGAGGATTAACACTGAACGGAATGCTGACTGTTAAAGTCAAAATTGTCAATAATTCAATGACACAAGATATTTTTACTTCAAATCTAGCGTCTTACTTTCTTCTGCCATGTGTTTTCTGACATTCAATTTCAGAAACTTTCCACTCTTAGGCCGCGTTCCCACTGTGTTATGACGACAGATTATCGTGTCGTTTAAAGCGTCGTGGCTTGTGTATTTAAATGGACATATAGGACGACGCGATTAACCGTCGTCCACGACTTTTTACATACAAAATGTATGTAACAGTCGTCCAATGATAAAATCGTCACGCCATAGTGGGAACGCGCCCTTACACGGAACTCCAACAAACGAACATAAAATCGCGAAACGATAAGACTATAAACCCGATTCACTCAGTGTGGCAACATTGTCTGTCGCGAGTCGCGGGACGCGCGCGTGCAGCAAGCCTGTTTGCGACCGCGCGGCGCTAGAGTCGCTCACACGAAAATAAGTCTGTGCTCGCGCAGTGATCGCCCGGCCCCGCGGGTATTCGAACGAAATGCGCCCTCATTATGGGCAGCAACTGTTGCAAAGGCGATGCCGGCGGTAGACCTATCAGGTCTAACTCCTCTATATACAGCAGGTATTTCTTGCTGGCTATAACCATACTTCAGGAGTTCTTCGGCGTACCTTGGGTCCTCAGACCGTTACGTCCGTACGTAGTGTAGTGATAGTGCACCAGTGTAGTGTTGTGCTTGAGGTAGTATAGCCCTAGTTATGTAATTAAGGTCGGGTACCAGTGAAAAGTAAAGCATGGCTCGCTGAAATCGAACGGTAACATTTTTCAAGCTGAGTTCGAATTTCGTGTGATAAGATTGGCTTTTGGTTTTTCTCTGAGCGAATTTATTGGTCTTTATTGATTTTTTTTTTGTGACATAAAATCTGTCGATAACCCTCCGGATGCAACAGGTTGATTGTTGTCTAAAAGCCAAAGTGCGTAGTTTTATTTGTGTCGTAAATTAATGACTTCATCTCTTATTTTTGAGAGCCGCGTTATTTTTGTAGATAATTTGACGTCGTATATTTATCTGGTCGATTTGTGACGCTCTTGTCCGTGATGATATTGTGGACATTTTTGTTCATCGTTGGAAACATTGCATGGCGACTTTTATGATGTAATATACAAGAATTTCTCGTACATTTTGGTGAGTTTATGAATCTAGAAAAATGTTATACGAAAGCTCCTGAGACGTATTTATGCTATCTGGATTTGTTTACATGGAAAACTTCTTTAATATTAATTCATGAATACACGTTATAAAATTTTGAATGGGATACAGTTGAAGTAGCTCTTTTCACAGTAAATAAATAAATAGTCATAAGTTTGTTACAGCCAGAGCACTTCATAAAACCATTATTTATTATTTACAACGTCTTACTAAGAATTATTTAAAGCCGTATTCATTAAATCTTTCTAAACACGAGTAGCGATTATATTAAGTTTGATTCATTGAGTTGAGAGCAATGGCGGACGGATATACATTCGTTGTTTCTAACTATCCGAAGCAAATCATCATAGACTGTGCTTTTAATAGCCTAAAATGTGTCGTAACACGTAAACACTGCAACTGTATTTTCATTATTTGTCGAGATGTTTACGGACGGTTACGGTCTACCTGAATAATTTAAGACACAAACGAAGTTAACGTAACAAGTAACCCCATAAATATAGATAGGGTTAACCTTCGGAGACTTTGTGTAAAGCGAAATCATTAAAAATAAATATACATATATTTTTCGTACAAAATACTTAAATGTAAAGTATTCTCTTACACGTCAATTCTTCGAAAATAATAAGATAAAAAAAAAGCTTTTTTTAAGTGGTGAAATAGATTATATTGACGATAGTGATTGTATGGAAAAAAAATTCGCACTGTCTCCGAAGTTGTTCTTCATAAATGATAAATATTTTGTAAAAAGGTTAAAAGTAATACTTTTACACGTAATTTTTTTTTGTCACGTTATACTAGATAAGCCGGTGTTTCCAAACTAACTACTCTGAAACGAACTCAGAGGCCTAAGTCTCTTTTTAAAGTCCTAACAATTTATTTAATGGTCAGATCATATGAGAACCACGTACGTTAATGTCTGACTAGTTAGTTCCGCTTGTATTCCCATTATGTAGAACTTAATATAATAGGAGGTGAGCCTTCGCGCTGCCAGATTGAATTTTTGCGAAAGGGAATCGAACCCAAGACCTCTTGCTTAGTAGTAGCGCTTGCGAACACTTGACCACCATCGCAGTAAAGACCCCGAACAAGATGAATGATACACTACCGTTGAAAAGTATTAGGCCAACTGCATTTTGTGAGACAAAACAAAAGCGGGCACGTAGCTGGCTCTAAAGGAGATTCCTCACCTGCATTCGCCTGTAATGTAACATTTCAGATTCGATTTTGAGCATTACAATACAATATTGCCTCCCTGACCGACGAGCATTCGCTTGTAATGTAGCATTAGATTCATTCATTTATGTTACATGTTGTATCAAAATATTACATATTGTATCATCAAGTTGAGCACTGTAACGCTCGGCTCTGTGACGTTAAATTTACGTGTCAATTCTGTCTAACTGACTCATTGGCCAAATATTTCGGGCGATTTTGTAAACCGACAGCCTTTTATTCAAAGAGTCGCGAACGTCACTTTTCAGGTCGTCAGTCAATGTCCTATTTCCCCACCTGTGGCTGGCAATACTTCCAACTTCTATAATTAGAAATGCTATCAGCGCACAATAAAAATAACCACTTAAACATGTCATCATGGCTTTTTATATCATTCTCTTCGTAACCTTGTCTCTCGTATTTGGGTCATCATGTCAGATTCCTCCGTGTTTCTCCAATGGACAAGGTCTTCGTTACTTTTCTTTTAAAAGAATGATTTTTTTGTCGATGTCCCTGAGTTAAATATTTTGGTGGGCAACTATAACTCATTTGAGATGATTTATGCAAACGCGAACTTTAAATGTGTGTTGCAAACGTCGGTTGACTTGAAATCGGATGATTACAAAAAAAAGCAAGAAGAAATTCTCAATCGTTTTCTGCTGAAAACAAAAAAAAAATACACCTATGACCAGGATGTTAACGATGGAACAAAAAGTACTATTTTCTAATAAAAAAGAACAGGAATTGCAATATATGGCATGCTAATGTTACGCATAATGACAGATCGCAAGACGAAACTTTCAAACGAGCAAAATATACGGAGCTTCGACGATAAATGTGGCGGGCAGGTGTGAACCTTATATAAGAAAAAATAAATCGCAGATAACCACAAACAAGTTCAAGTGTCCGTCCGTCAAAAGTTTTCAAACCTTTCACGTTAACATCAGAAATGTTTCAACATTCATTACATATTAAATATTTTTGTTCCATGTATTTTTAGAGCCATTGAGGTAGACATAATTTACTATCAATCAGTTAGAATATCAAACACTGACTGCCATAGACTGTGGCATGTTTACTGCACCATCTTGTAATTTCTCCAGATAAACTTCTATTTTAGTTTATTAAGGTGCGGTCTTGGCATACTTCAATTTTATTTATTTATCTCAAGTTTTGTTTCATACTTCTTACTGCCTGGATTCTGAGCGAAACCAGCGAAGGAATGATGCGAGAGATCGGATCTAGATATCAAAGTAGAACAGTTTTTTCTTGGAAAAGTAAAATAATAGGTGCTTGAAACAAAATAAGTAGTCCATAAACAACGTCTGAGCTCTTAACCAGCAAAACTCTCAATACTTACGAGTAACTGCAAAAAGATTTGTTGCTTACTTTTAACCAATTATATTAGTTCAAATACTCAGCAGATTCTAAATTTAAATTCTCTATCATGGCAGCTCACAAAAAGATTCGCCACAGATGCGCCACAAAAAGGCAAAATTTGTTTAAAAAAAATGGAACATGTAATTAAACAAAACCCTTAAGATTCTTTTTTGCTCTTTTGTGAGAAATCATCTCGAATAAGCTTCACAAATTTGGAACCCTTATTATGGGCAAATACATTGATCGTATTGAGAACATACAAAAAAGATTTATTCGTTTTCTATGTTTTCAGCTACAGCATTCTGATAATTATATAAATGTTTGCAAGAATTTTCCTTTGCAACCACTTATAAATCGTCTAGCATTATTGCGTCCTGATCTCCTGCATAAACTGCGCTTCAATGTCCCCCAGAGATCGGTTAGATTAAATCCGCCTATCTCCATTCCTTTTTCCTCTTCTAACTACAGGCGAAATTCATACATAGTGCGGGCGAGTAAGGACTTTAATATTCTTTGTAAAGAGTTCTCATAATTATGACACATTTACCACTAAAACCTATTCTGCACGCACTCGGCATAACGCTGACTTTTTAAAAGTGCATACCTAGTGCTAACTTTACCAAAATAATATTTATATTCTTTTCTATCGTGCTTGTTAGTGATCCTGTTTTCTACTACCTACTTTTTCTGTTTTTACCCGTGAGAACTTTAAATTGGCTCTGTCTCATAAACATTGTTATCCATCTGTTATAAAACTCAACCCACAACCCAAATTATTTATTTCAATTAAACCATTGACAGGCACTTACGAATTGTGAAGGTCGGTCAGTCTAATATAACAATAATAAATAATAATATTAATACTTCTTTTTTTTTTTCAAGATTTATTTATTTTGAGAAAAGTTTAGTTTCCTTTTGTTACGTAAACAACTGAAGTGTTTCGAATTGTTGCAAGACTAACGCACGGGAATGGATTTTTGTTTACATTTTGTTAGGTATTATAAGTAGTCGAGAAAGTCAAACATTTTCAGTAAAATTCACAACGCAAATAACACCTCATCCGAATGCACAAGCCACATCGCCCAAAAACCAGAACGTCCAAATTCACAGCATTTAATTAATACAACATTAATGTTGCCAGACTTTTGGACACGTTTCCGGATGACAGCGATGCGGAGGAATATTTCGACGCCTGAGTGTATTTTGTTTTTGTATATATACATAGTTAGGTTTAGTAGATGTAAATATATTTTGATTAATTAAATAAGATATTAATACAAAATATTTTGAATACTTACTCAAAATAATTAGGTTACTTCACAAGTATGTAGGAAATGTAGAGAATAGTTTGAAATTTGTTTCTCGTAAATCAGACATAACGTGTTTAGTAGCGCTTATCGTATAAAGATTCAGTTTTCGAGTGTTATTGTGAATATGCAGTGAGCAGTTTTTTTTTGTGTGTTGAACTTAGTTTCCTGCACTCTTCTTATTATGCAAAAACTTTTTTAACAAAAGTAGGGTTAATAGCCGCCCTGGTGACTTGTAATACAGGTTTTTATAGAGACCTACTTCAAGCACCAGTCTCTCACAACGTTAATTCCATGTTCATGCTCCTCTGTTACTTTAGCATTAAGTAACTTGTGTAGAGGAAATTAATGATGTATTAATATTATTATTGTGTGTTAAGCGAGATTACCGCAGTTGATAGATTTAAAAAGTGAATTTACAATGTCACCACCAACGCAAAGTGACATTTGGAATTATTTTAAACCAAATGAACAGGTTAAGGCTGATTGTAGAAATAAAATAAAGATAGAATAAAATATCATAAGATCCGCATCCGCGGAAATGAGCCTTCAAATACCGGCTATTTGAAGACTCCGCATCCGATGTGAAAAAATCTGCATCCGCAACATCCCTAGTTTGAATCTACAACTGGCAGTAACTGGCCAGACAAATGAGGTGATTTGGGGTGGTACCTGCGAATACCCCTCGCCCACCTGCATCCCCATTCTCCCTGTCTACGAAACGCCACCATAGTTTTACATCAGCCAGGGGAAATGGTTTTGAGCTTTACAAAATCAATTTCCTGCGCGTAGAGAGTCGGTTGCATCGAAATTAATGAATATTAGCAAATGTTACGTTCGAACGATGTGGATTTTGAGATGCTATTTTTACCGTCTGTTTGCTGGAAGTCCGTTTTTTTTCAAGTTTCTTTAGTCTCATGAGTCAGCATATATATGCAACGTGTAACAGAATAAACGCAATACCTCATAAGGGGTCATTGTACTCAGCATTATGAACAACTTTAACTATAGGACCAACACCGAAATCGCGAAAAAAAAATACAATAAAATGCATGCCAAAAGACATATTTTATTTTCAAGTTTATAGAGGTATGCGTACAGAGAGTAAAGTCCCGCAAACCTCCACTGAAAAGGGAGGATCCTCCGACCAGATGGTTGTTGTGTCTGGTGAGCAACTGCCCGGTGGTTGATATTCGGACTGTTGTATATGTTCAAATCGCACGGAGATCTTTGCTTGCGCGATACAGGATAACGTTGGTAGTTCGTCGCTACAGGATAGATGGTGTTGCGGTTCTTTTTGTTGCCGTACAAATTTTTCAAAACCAATCTGTCGAAAGAGAATACTCAGGGATGTTATTTTTAAAATTAAGATTTTATTTTATCGGTTTCGACATAAAAACAGCGATGTATCAATATATCGATATTTTTTAAACAGACATGTATCAAAACATCGGTATTAATTTGGATAAGTCTAGTGAGAGCTGTATTTTGTATGGCTGCCTGTATATTCGTGTATATGGATATATCAATACATAGATATTTACGAGACGAGCTGATTCACTAATGAAAACCCAGAAGCGTAGCACATATTTTTTATAAGCATAGAGCTAAAGAAATTCTATAACAAGCTCAATGTTTACTGATTCTTAAAAGGGTTCAACGTAAATATTTTTAAATTATATGGAATAATATTGAAACATACCGACAAAATAAATGTAATAAGCAATCGGCGTTGAAAATAATCTGTGAAGAGAGCGAGTGTGGGTAGACTTAAGGCTAAAAATAGAAGCGTTTATATTAAGGGGATATAATTCGCAAAAACTCAAAAAAATAGTGGTGTACCTATTGCACATTTAAATTTAAAGTGTCGTGTTTTAAGTGTTTAAGACTGTGGTGGCAATAACACCTAATTTCATTTAAAACAAAGGACAAAGATTTCTTATATTAATGAAAATATTGTATTTGTAATAAATATTCGTCCCATAAATTATAACGTAGGTAAACCATTTTCTGCCAGGGTTGCGTAATTTGTTCGAAAGAGTCACCGCGGCCCTGGAACGCAAAGGGCTTTAGAAGGAACACGGATGGGTTTTAGTCAGTAAGAGTCTGACACGCCCTTCCGCTCCACCCAGAGCGAAAGAAGTCATTTGATGATTTCCCATCCTTAAAAAAAATAATAAAAGAAAAAAAAGGTACACCATTTTAATACCAAGTCCCTTTGCACTAACGTTGCAAAATAAACCTCATACTTTAAATAAATCTCTAACCACTTATTTAACAGTAAGGTTGTGTGTGGTAGCTTTCCCACAGCGTTTCCGAGAACAGTTGCATTGTTTTGTAAATATTTCATTAATAGCTGGTAGGTATGTAAACATGGACGTTCAAGTGGTTAGGAGGAACATTTGAAAACGTGGAACCCATGGCAGCAGTTTTGAAGAAAATACTTATTTAGACTTCATAATAAGATTTTAACTGTCTCTGTCATATCATTGTCTCATTTTATTCATAACTAGCTTTTGCACGCGACTTGGTACGCGCATTTCCCGTTTATTTTTCGTTCACGTAAAAATTTTCCGTTCCCGTATAGAATATATTAGCATTATATATGCAATATATATACAATATATATATATATTGCAATATATAGCATTCCTCATAAATGTGGCTATCACATTCAAAAACAATTTTGCAAATCCGACTGGTATTTCCAGAGATTAGCGCGTTCAAACAAACAAGAAATTCTTTAGCTTTATTATGTGCCATTACCTGTCTAAACTTCGAAAGAGATCCAACCAAAAGATCCAAAGAAGATTTATGGAAAACTAGTAGAAAAAGCCAATGCAACGACTGCCCTTCTCAAATCATTATAAAAACATACTTGCCATAAAAATTACTAAACGTTGGCACCTATTTTGTTTGAACCCTATTTTTCTAAATTAGGGTCCGCTTATCACTAATGCTTTTGACGGTCCGCTGTCTGTTTAATACTGTTCTGGCGTGATAAGCCTTTTCGGCCTAGTCTTCTGTCGATCTACTGCATGTCGAGATGGCAATCGTTCGGTCAACTGTCAGTCGAACTAGTGTTTAGTGGACCAAATGACTGTCAAGATAGCGTTCAGTCGACGTGAACTCTATCGGCTTACCGTTCTGTTGGTCTGCCGCAGTTCAGTGAAATGATCTGTCGAGATAACGTTCGTCTGGATACCTATTGTTTGTCGGAGTAGTGTGGAACAATCTCTAGTATTGCCATTGTCGTCAATGTAGAATATGTTGTGAGAGACCACGTCCCGAATATGTATCGTATGTATTGTTATTTTATAATTTCGAAAAGAATACGACACTTACATTAAGAGTTCCAAAAAATATTAAAGATATGCCAAAGTTGATATCTCTTTTTTTTAAAAGTACAGTGTTGTTTGTCGTTGACATAGTAATATCTATTGCTGCTTTCCGTTTTGTCTATCATCATTGACACAGATACGTCTTGTGTCAATACTTATAAGTTCACTCTGACAGTGGGTTTATTTAGTTTCGAGTGTGATCGCTATTACTGTTTTCATATATATGATGCTATATAGACAGTATTGATTGAATAGGTACAGCCGGTCGATGCTATAAACACGTCGAAGTGAAGGCTTGGGTGAAGTGATCACGAGGTGAGCAGTCAATCCATAAAATCAAGATGGCATGACAGCTCACTTCGTGATCAAGTAACTTCTTGATTATATGGATTGACAGCTCACCTCGTGATCACTTCACCCAAGCCTTCACTTAGACATGTTTACAGAATCGACCGGCTGAAGACATCTTGACAGACGACGAATTTTGAAGTACACAAGGTACTTCTAAATGAATAGCCATCATGGTAAATTAGCCAGCGGCTTCGACCGCGTGAATCTTGGAAATAATTCCATACATATATACATACTAGCTTTTGCCTGCGGTTTCATCCGCGTGGAATAGTTACTTTGGAAAGCCAATTTTATTTTAAGATACTAATTTATCTCTGTACTAAATTTAATCTAAATCGGACGTAACGGACAGGCAGACACACTTTCGCATTTGTAATACTAGCGGCAGCCCCACGGTTTCACCCGCGTAAGCCTCGATCCCGTGGGAATATCGGGATAAAAAGTCTATGTGTTAATCCAGGGTGTCAGCTTCCTGCATACCATATTTTATCAAAATTGTAAATTGAAGTAACAAATACACACACACACACACACTCACAAACTTTTTCCTTTATAATATTAATGTGATCAGTATGGATACTCCAGAGATATAAAGCTATTTCCCATGTGCTATGCCTTAAAACAAAACTATAATCTATCTCTGAGCCAAATTTCATCCAGATCCTCAGCCGTTCTGGCGTGATTGAGTACCTAACAGACATCCATTCATCCAAACTTTTGCATTTATAATAGTATAGTAGTAAGATTAGTACTTCCAAGGAGTAAAGTTGAATACAGTACAATACAAATTCCTACACAGTTTAAGTACTTATTGCTCCGCGTATCCGCTTACGAAAGCAGATCCGCATTGGACGTTACTTGTTAAATGAGCCCCTGATTATTATTGCCTCGGTGCTTCTTCGCCATTTTGCATTATTTAATAGGAAACCGGACTGCTTTTAAAATTGTACGTTGATAAAAATGTTATTTCAAAGATCTTTCAGCAATAGAATGATAAAATCTTTAAAAAAATGAGTGCTGCAATCGCTTTAGAACATTTTGTGGAGGTTTTCTATTCCATTTGCTTGAAATGGTCATTCGGACTTAGAAACTACATATGGCGGTCATTAGATGTTTCACATAAAAAAACAACGGGTTGCACTCCGGGAGTGCCGGCAAAAGTGAAAACTTGAACATTAACGTTGTGCATTTTTGATATTTTGGAATGGTTATGGAATAATTTTGCACGAATTGCTTTAATTATCCTTTATTACTATCCATTTATGTGGTAAAATACAATATTCATTTATTGCGCTATCGTACGCAAACATGACAATTTATATTACATTCAAAATTTAACACTTCCGAACTTTCCCTCCGTCTTACGAATTTTCGATCAGGTCACGTGTCCTGACGCGAGTTTAACATTTTTTACCCATCTCAAAAAGTGCACAACGCCGCTAAAGAAGTTTTCACTTCAAAAATACAATCATAATGAAGCTACTAATCAAGGTTTTATAAGTCCCACTTGCATAAACCGGAGTTATTTCTTAACTCGAGTTAGTATTACCCGGGGGTCATAATGTATGGAACATTTGTTATGACATGTAACCTCGTCAATATTGAGAGAAGTATTTAGCAATCCAAGTCTGGATTTTAAAAAGATTGGAGTAGTACAAAAATAGATCATAAATAATCAATATATCAATATCGCTATATATAAAATTCTTCCGTTACTGAGTGACTGATACCGCACAGCCGAAACGAATGGTTGTAGAAAGCTGAAATTTGGCATGTAGCTACACAGGATTTCCCGGTATTCCTACGGGAACGGTCAGAAACGAGATATGCGCGTATGAAACCGCAGGCAAAAGCTAGAGGGATATAAGGGTTGTTCAAAACAGTTAGAGGCTTTTATATTTATTGCCTCAAAAGTGTTTGTCTGCTTGGTTTACAGAAATAGCACCCACTTCAGATATAACTGTTAAGGTTACCTAAGAAAGGGAACACAGGCGGGGAGAAAAATGGCTTTGTGTGGTTTAAAACACTCAAGCGGAATTGAATTCGTTTGAAAATAGCAGCACGAGACGATTTTTTACTAAGGGCCAGAATACGATCCGACGAGCTATTGTAATCGGAGCATATAACTTATTGTAAAACAATTGGATTTTAAATTTCTGAAAAATTATTACGTTACAAAATAACGGTTGTCGTCATATTATGTTTACTTGTTAAATAAATTTGCTCGTTATTTATACGACTGTAGGCTTATCAAAATAAACGACTAACCGGAGTGCCATTTTTATTTTACTAATTTTTAATCAACGTTCGCCATTCGCATCTCAGTCGCAATCTGTCAAAGGAGGCTCCATTTACAAACATTTCTGACAGATTAAGACTGAGATGCGAATGTTGCTTTAAAATTAATAGAATGAACACTCTGGTTTAACTGAATTTAACCTGAGGGTCTCGCCGGGCTCGCTTGCAAGCGAGCTCCATCGTCGACCATAGTTTTCCATTAAATGAGATTGTAATCTATCGCGAGTCTACCAATAATGTTTATGTACGTCTAAAAGTTAAAATGATCCAATGCTGTAATGTTCAACTAAAACCTTAAAGAATGTCTTTAATATTCTCCTCTATATTTTATCAAACGTCTGTTAGCCATGAAAATATCTGTTGCGTGCGGAAAACAGCTCTTGACTAGAAGTGACTTTAAACCAAGTCTGATTGTGACATTTGAGTCTACGATAGTCACCAGTTGGTAAAAGAAGAAAGACAAATGCGTGACTGTCGTGGAACACTCGGTTGGAACGAAGTTCCTGTCGTAGTATATAATTATTGATAAATGTATTACCTATATGTATTTGTCGTTGATTAACAAATACAAATGAAATAATTCATCAGTACATTCTCCATCTTTATATTCAATCGTAGTAAGAAGCAATAGTTTGTGGTAACTAAAGTAGGAAACATGTTTGAGACTCAATTTTATCTTCTACACTAAAGCAAGGGTTGTGACGGAAAAATCTTACACTTTTTTCGCCTAGCCCCCATCCGCCAAGTCCGTACCGTGCGATAAGGAACTTTGTTTCAAAAGTATTTATTGACACACACATGACATAGCATACAAAATAATAAACCCAAACTAATATTATAAAATTACTTACCACTCGTATTCGTATATCATAAAAACAGTTTACATGCGTTTAATGCCAACGCATATAAACTGTTTTTGTAAAACGACAATTAATTTCAGAAGAAAAATCAGTTGTTCAGAACATTACAGGCCAGGATATTATGATTTGTTTAGAATACTGTAACACCCCTTGTGTTAGATATAGACAGGTACTCGGACTTTAAAACCGCCGAGTTAATTAGTTGGCGATCCAACAGGTTTCAAATTTCGCTCGTAGCTCGTCTCGGCTCGTACTCGCGAATGTTAACGCCGCGAGCCGCGAGCTGCCATTTTACAAGTTTTTAATTAAGTTGCACCGCTCGTAAGTTGTCCGTAAAATTAGCAAACCATTTTTCGACCATTTGTTGGTATCCGATTGAGTTGAAATTTTGCATACCTACACCTTTAGTTCTGGTAACAATACAATGTTCCATACTCAATATTGTAATAAATTTATATAAGGCCATTCGCCAAACAATAACATTGTGTGCCCCGCGACTGCACCAAATAGGTCCAGTTCAGCAAAGTGCCAGACAACTAGTAGCTGCCTGACGCTGGTTTTCAACTGAACCTTGAAGAAAAAATATGTAATCCGCCATTTCGGAGCCCGCCGCTCCGAAATGGCGGATTACATATTTTTTCTTAAACTCCTTAATATGGGTACTTATCATTCAACTTAAGGTTCAGTTGAAAACCAGCGTCAGGCAGCTACTAGTTGTCTGGCACTTTGCTGAACTGGACCTATTTGGTGCAGTCGCGGGGCACACAATGTTATTGTTTAAAATTAAGTTTTCTTTAATTTGTACCAACATTGTGTGTACCTGTGTGTGCCAAATGAACTATGTAGTTTTCTTTCTTTCTATCACACGAAAGGGCTTGAAGCTAAAAGTTAGTTTTAAAAAATCCTCCCTTGACGACATCGCGGTCCCCCTGGTACTAGACTTATAAGCAAGCTTCACGTGTGTCACCGACGTCGAGCCGAGTAATTTCACGAACTTAAACACCGCGTAGGTACTTTAAGTTCGTCGTTACTTTACTGAGTGGATGTCTGACCTTTGTCCGTTACATCGCCAGGCATATATCCGCATATATGCCTGGTGCTTACACGGGCTCAGCTCTTGTGTCTATGAGATACCGCTAATCCATCCGTTGTCCCCACAGCGCATGGATTAGCGGTATCTCATAGACACAAGAGCGGAGTGCATGTCTAGATAAGGCGTATCAAAAGCGCGTTATAGTAATGAAAAGGCTTTTCTAAATATCTCGGCTTTATTATACATGAATATAATATAAGATATTGACTGTGTGTGTAATAGAACTATAATCAAAGAATCATCCGATTAGCGGTAACGATTGTCAAATCCTGTAAATAGCCTTATTGAGTTACGCAAACATTTTTTTTTTTTTTTTTTTTTATTTGATTAAAGGGCTTTGTCGCTTAGCGACCATATCGCCCAAGACGCAAACATTAATACAAGTTATGGCATTGCGTGATGTGAAAACTATATAGTACGTCAGAATTTCAAAAATATTGGAAAAAATGAAGGAATAATGAAAATTGATTACGAAAATGTGACGTCAACCCATTGTATCGTTTTAATGTTATTTTTACGTGAAAAAAAAAATTGTGTCTAATATTTTTTGGAAATCTATCTGATTGGCTTATTATAGTTTTCTTTGAAAAACACTCTACTATGAAACAATGGATTACCATAGTTGGTGGTGGAAAACGTGCCATTCAATTAGGGTGCAGGAAAGTAACTATAATTACTACAGTTTGTCACTGGCATTTTTACATTTTTTTTCCGCATTATTTTTATTGAGTTATTATTATGGATTATTTCAAAACATTTCTGTTGCACGTTTCTCTAGTTCAAGTTTCAAGTTTTCAAGGACATTGTCACAGAAAATATCCTAGAAAAGATTATTTTCCAGGTCTAAAATATATATCTTTATACCAAATCATCATGTGGACATTCCGTTATGCTTGCATTTTGAATTTTAGAGAATCGTTATGGCTGATCGATGTCTCTTCTTAGGGCCTGTACTCACTTAGACGAAAGTCTAAATCGGAACGGGCCCTAAGCAGAGGTATAGGGTTATTTTTCACTGAATGATAAATATATACACAAAAGCAAACCGCCATTTTTATTCCTCAGGTAAAAGAAATCTGACTTTTGAAAATTCGGCCTGAATAAGTTTTTGAGATTTATGGTCACTGAGATGATATTGAGAATTGAGTTTGAACGCTATTTATACGCATATCAAGCTACCCGAAACTGTCAAATCAACCTTGTACCTTAACGCGTTGGCAGTAAAGTTGAAAATCTATTAACGAAATTTGACAGATTGTTCTAGCTTGATGTGCTGGCGTCTATACTAGTATTGGGCTTCAGTTATGCGCTGTTTAAAATACCAGACAAAAAAACATCATGGAAAGTTAACTATTTAAAGCAAGCAAGAGTAAACATTTTATTACATGTTCTCGTCACGGCGTCCACTCTCGCTGCCAAGTTGTGTTATGACAAAAATACTGAATGACGCCAAGAGCAGTTATAAACGAACTTTAGAATTCTTTATTGTATGTAAACATTATGAGTAAGTTCTGAGGAATTTTATCATTAGGGCCAGATATAAACTGTTCGTATAGTATAGCGGCGCTGCTTTCAACCATTAGTGATTTTATTTTAAGTTTAATAATATCTAAGTATGTCGAAATCGAAAACAAAAGAACGTTGAAAAGAAAAATACGTACTTTTTTTTCTTTTTTTTTTGGGACATCATCAAATGACTTCTTCCGCTCTGGGTAAAGCGGAAGGGAGTGTCAGCCTCTTACTGACTAAAACCCATCCGTGTTCCTTCTAAAGCCCTTTGCGTTCCAGGGCCGCGGTGACTCTTTCGAACAAATTCCACAACCCTGGCAGTTACAATTTAAACTTTGATTTTCATTTGATGATTTTTCATCCTTATAAAAAGGATATATGTCTACACAACCGTTTGGAGAACATCTTCATTCTGCGTATGATGATTGTTGTGTTAAATTTGCGAAAATATTGGGTACATTGATAATAACGATTCATGTGGAGTTGGGGTTGTCAAAAAAAGTATCGGACAGGCTAAGATTATTGTAGTTGTTATTTTTTTTTCTTAAATTAAGCGGTAGATACTAACAAGTTATTATTCTCAATAACTTGTAAGTGCTTCGTAATTTTATAGTTCGTCCTTCAGACAGAGGTAATTTAAGTTAAGGTTAAGAGAAATACACGAGTATTTCTCTTAACTTAAATTACCTCTCTTAATTCGTTTGACGTGAATGTTTTTATTTCGTAACCTATATTTGTGATTACCGGTGCAGGAGCCTTGATATGTCACATATTATACAATAGAATACAATAGAAATCAGTTAAGATTTTATTATGCCATATACTGCCGCTGGAAAAAATACCAGTGCATCCAGTTAGAATCAAAAGCCACCTCAGCATAGTTGGGATACAGCAGATCTCTCGCTAAAAAAAAGAGGACTTTTATATCAGAAATCGAATAATTTTACATTAGAGGCTTGGAGGCCAAGTTTAGATCAGTTTAACATCGAATCATTTTACGTTCGAGGCTTGGAGGCTAAGTTTAGATCAGTTAAACACCGAATCTTTTTATATTTGAGGCTTAGAGGCCATGTTTAGATCAGTTAAACAAGGAATCATTTTACATTCGAGGGTGGAGGCCAAGTTTAGCCAAGTTTAGATCGGTTAAACATCGAATCATTTTACATTCGAGGCTTGGAGGCCAAGTTTAGATCAGTTAAACATCGAATCATTTTACATTCGAGGGTGGAGGCCAAGTTTAGCCAAGTTTAGATCGGTTAAACATCGAATCATTTTACATTCGAGGCTTGGAGGCCAAGTTAAGATCAGTTAAGATATGTCCATAATCCTTCCTAGTAGTTGCTCGTTTTGGTACTTATAGATGTTAGTTTTTGGCGTTTGATAGGTCACCTGATGTTAAGCGTTGATTTGTGGTTGACGACGATGGAGCACACTTATTTAGAAGTAACTGGTATGAACTGAAACTCAGACCGCGGCTGGGAAATCTGCTCCATAGCTGTATGCATAATAAAAGTATTTCCAAAACATTTTACTCTAACAATATGGTAGTTTCCTAAATAGATAGACGCGTATTTTTTGCCATTGCAAATCGATAACAATTTACTAAAAAAACGCATCAAAACTAAAAAAACCGGCCAAGTGCGTGTTGGCCTACGCACAGTGTAGGGTTCCCTAGTTACTCGTCCCGTAAGCCATGACAAAAAATAGCAAATTTTACTATGAAATTACAACGTGACAAATACACTTAGCTTTAACGATATTTTAACCTAATCAGTTTAATTACTTGTTGACTACGGAACCCTAAAAATGGGGGCTAGTGACGTCAAATTTTTGTAAAAAGTGTACTATCGCGTGACATCACGCTAGCTGAACACACGTGAAAAAGGAAAAAATAATATGCGTCCAACATTTTTTGGATATCTATCAGACGGATAGATTTTTTTTCAAAAAACTCTATTACAGCATAGCACGAACTCCTCTTAGCTTAGAACCACAGGAGCCGATTGATCGTACGTAGATATTTGTTTATCATCGCACGGCATAGATATGCAGCGGCCTTTAGATCTGCACTATGTTGCCAGTTATTTATAAAACATGCCTGTCTGACTATTTTTAACTGCCACTAAAATCATTTTGGAACATTATCGAGACACTTGCTTTGGCTAGCGGATTTGTTGTGTGGAAATCCTCTGTTACTGCTTTGTTAGAAGTACGGATAAGCTCTACAAATAACAACGCTGCAGAGGGACGATTCCCGCATTTTTAATAACGTTATCATAAAATTTGGAATTCAGTCTTATTCTGACAAAAATTGGGTTAGGTTTTAGAAATTGACTGTCGCATGTCGTTAAGATTTATGTTTCCGTCTTTGTGGATTGGAATTATCGAATGTTTTCTCCCGCTTTGAGCGGAGTGGAAGGGAGTATCAGATTCTTACTGACTAATAAATAATAATAATAGTTAATAGGTAATAATTGTTAGGTTAGGTTCCTCTCTCTGGAGCCCCGACCGCCGGTAGCTTGGACCTTGTTCCCGATACCGGTAGGCTACTATTTTTTATATTATTAAATGTTTTTTTTTGTTTTTGTATTTTTTTAAGAAATATTTAAAAATGTAAAAATTAAGTTTAAGAAAACGAATAAACGGAATAATAATAAAGTCCGTTTATTTCCAATCTACAAATTATTATTACATGCATTTTAATTCGATATTTTAATTATTTTTATAATATATTTTCAAGTAAATTAATTAAGCAATCGATTCTGTCTACAGTTGCCTATGAACTAAATACTCTGAGGTTTATAGTACACTAAAAATAACGATTGTATATGTGTAAATGCAGTCACTGCATCGGTCGCGGTCTTAAACAACCATCGGTAATTACAAGAACATTTAAATGTGGCTTTAACGTAGGTACTAGCCCCTAATCAATACCAAAATTAGCAACATTACGCAAGGCAACCGCCACCGTTACATAGTGGGCCTTCCCAGTCATTAACACAAAATGTTTTAGGAACACTGCGTACAGCTATGGAGTCAAATTACCTGCCGAGACGTCTGTGTTTTAGTTAGTTCTTGATAACTATAACCTTTAAGTCGAGAGTGAATAGAATACTTCTAGTTAAGCACAATTGTCAGCGTGCTTCGTCCGACCATTACGGCTATCCCATTTCAAATCCTAGTAAGAGACACTTTTTCAAAAATATTATTTGCTATAATCTTTCGAGCTTTCTAACCTAGTAAGTCCCTAACAAATATAATTATAAACCTGTCTGGAAAACGCACAAAATAATCAGATATATTCAAGTATCATTCATAACCTATTTAGTGCACCAATTTACTCCCATGTGGCCACTTTAAAAGCTAAGTCTAAGAGATTACTATGTTTTAAATTTAGTTGTCACATAAACCTACTTAACATTTTACTCATCAAAATTACCTGGTAAGATCATAAAAGGTGTTCAATACAAGAAATGATAAAAATAAATATCTAATACCTATACACATATACTAAAATCCTGGTGAGTACGTTCATAACATACGTTAATTTTTTATCAAACATAAATTATTTTCATAGGCTGTCCTATTTTACAATTGTGTTTTACAAATGCGCTCTCCTGTAAAATTTAAAAATGTACTGTAAAATAAAAATAAAATCATCTCTCCGCCGCCATTCCTCATTATTCGTAGTCATCGTCATCTCCATTGTCCATTTCCACTGCCCTTATCCCTGTGATCCTACA
The DNA here is from genome assembly GCA_905163435.1 of Mamestra brassicae. Lineage (NCBI taxonomy): Eukaryota > Metazoa > Arthropoda > Insecta > Lepidoptera > Noctuidae > Mamestra > Mamestra brassicae. Next base: position 5,526,066 of record LR990987.1, read on the forward strand.
TGCATTCGCGCGTTCGTATTCATATCTCAGTCGCAATTTATCAACACAGCCTCAATCAATTTTTCTTTCTTTCAATCCCCATACATTTTTGACCTACTGAATGCATTTCTTTCAGGAAAAAGTCAGGTGAGGCTTCCATGCAAGTTTTACATACTCACATTTATATATTACTAGCTGCCACCCGCAGCTCCGCCCGCGTAGTTGTAGGAAATTATAAAAAAAAACTATGTGTTATTCTAGTTATAATCTACTTATGCGCCAAATTTCATCAAGATCCGTTCAGCCATTCGACGTGAAAGAGTAACAAACGTCCATCCATTCTCACATGCAAACTCGCATGTATAATAATATTACTAGTAGGATTTAGACTTTAGGGTGGTACATGGGCGGACTTAATGCAACAAGGCATTCTCTACCAGAATTGATTACTAACATACATTTAGGTTAGGGCTTGCTCATTCAGTTTCCATCCAATATGAATTCATAATGGGTAAAATATAGTGCGGCACAGACTTCATCAAACATCAATAGATACATATAATTGACGTACGAGCCAATTAGACACTCAATGCCGCATGGGCACTGAATATTGATAAAGGATTTATTCCTTTCAGTTTTTGCGTACAAAATAATCTGCACGTGCAGGCTTTTGAGGCTTCCGGCGACCGGGCCGCAATTAATTGGGTCCGCGGTCCCAGGTTCCCGGTTTATGGTACGGAACCCTTCGTGTGAGAGTCCGACTCACAATTGGCCGGTATTAAATTACGTAAGCACTAACGTCAATCATAGTGTGTGTTTTTTTATATTATATTATATAAATAAATTATATTTTTGAATAATACAGATTTTTTCTTAAATTATTAATTTGTAAATGTTTCGTTTGACTGTACTGGTTTGAACGATAGATTTTATTATTTATTTATGGGTTGGTCCCAGTTGCCTGCAAAAAATATTAAAAATAAATGGATCCGGCTTTTCACCCAAAAATGAAGTGAGAGAGCACACACAAGCCCCTATTTTAGCAATCATTTATGATCGTTTGACATCGGAAGGCAAAAGACTCAGATAGTGCTGTTAGTCAATGCAACAAAAATAAAAAGGAAACATTCAAAGGCATTCCTTAATTCAGCTTTCGATACACTGAAAGAGCTTTCAGCAAAATATTTCCATAATTATGAATGCTGAACTCGGGTTCTGATAATTTTGCTTTTGTCAACTAATTTATAGTGCAATCTGTGGTACTTGTTAACTGGTACGGCGAACCGAAAGTTGGATAAAAGATTTCCTTTTAATATTTTTTCTGAATTCAAATACGTACATGCCTCGGCATAAAAAACTAGTGTTAGTTACCGGAAACAATCTAAAAACGAACTGCCCACATTCTTCTACAAACAAACGTATTCCAATAAAGTCTCGGAATGTACGAGTGTGTTAGATTTGGTAACCGGCGCACTATTGTTCTTCTGTGACCAAAATCTGTGTACTTATGACAATGACGAATGTGTAGTGGCATTGTAAAGATTTATTGACTGAATATTTTTTAAATTATTGCATAAAACATTTTTCTTTTAGTTTTGGACATTGACATTCATTTTCGTATTTGATTGGGGAGCCGAAACTATAATCGTACCTACTTTTAATCCTCTATCCATGGGGCTGTGTTGTTTTTAAGGGCCTGTGCACACCACGTTTTATAAACGCGCCGTTGACGCGCGTTTTAGAAACGTACGTCGCCGGCGCGCTTTTATCCTACAGAGCAGTTTATATCGATACACATGCGCGTTAGCATCGCGCCTGTATCGCTACAAACGAACGTCAACGGTGCGTTTAAAAAACGTGGTGTGCACATGCCCTAAAACTTGATGTAACCTTTAATTTTATAAACTTAAAGGTGGTATATAACTGGTTGGAATGACGGCCGCCATGGCCCACGCACAATGGTCCAACATCAGGACTAAGTGCGGAAACCATACCCCAATAGATAGATAGATAGATAGGTGGTATATAATACGAGTATACAAGGTGGATACGACGATACGACAATAAATCAAAACACTGGCAATACTAGTTCATACGAATATGTTGCCTTTTATCACAGATGTGATGTCACTAACTGAAACAGACTGCTTGGAATATTTCTCCAGAATAGTTGTCACTATCCTTGACTAGTTTGAGTTTTTTTGACGTTTTATGCAACTGGGAGGTTTATTTTGAATTTCGGTGACAGGATTTATAATGGTTTCAAAATATTCCTATGAACCAATATTGCCAGTGTTTTTATTTACTATCGTATCGATGTCTCCACGTCTCCACATTATATATCCTAAAATCATCGGGATAAAGTTAATTTGTTATAAAAAAACAAGGTTAATATATGCGCAAATGGGCGAAGTAAGGTGCCAGCATAAGACCGTAGCGCGTTCACAGTACGAGTCAGTATTAACATCTGCAGCGAATCCGAATGCTATTAAACCAACGGGTGGGTTATCTGTGCGCACCTGTCAATCGTTTAGATTGCACGGCGTTTGGACGATATCCAGCGGTTGTGCAACTTGCGCAACTAGTGACTCTCGCCAGGGGGCCTTAGTATTTTGCACCTTCTTAAAACTGACCGAAACAGCATCAAAGGAAGGGAGCTTAAGGCAAAGTGTAGCCCTGACGAGTCAATTCCATTCATTCTATTACAAAAATTTAAAAAAAAAAACCAAAATAATCAAATATAAGCCAATGGCAGCTAAGAGATGACCAGTCTCCACTGATGGCACCCGTTCACGAACATGGCGCGTGCATCAGCACCATTCAGCTCAACCATTTTGAAACTAAATGATTCCGATACACGCTCGTAATGTACGTTCAAAAGAATTTTCAAATGAAATTTCCTGTCGACCGCGCTTTTTGTTTGGTTATAAATAGGGGATGAAATTGATGTTTAAAACAAACCTATTTTTTTTTGTTTGCTAAAAATTTTCATCAATTCTACATGCTTTTAATCATCTTAATCTTCGGACTGTCATTTCGATAATTTCTGTTTTAAATTAATGACACTGTCTTCATCACATTTTGCACGCTTTGTCACCTCGACTACCAAAAAAATGAATTTTACTTCAAAAGTATCTTTTCCGAACGTTTCATTATATTAAAGAGTTCTGTTCTTGAAATAAATAATGTATTGGAACGAGTTCCTAAAACAAATTAAGCTATTTCTGAAGCAGTACAGCTACAAGAATCGCTTTTGCTGATAAAGAAGCAAAATCGGCCAAATACGAGTCGGACTGCGCACGAAGGGTTCCGTACCATCTATAAAAATGGCAATAAAATCATGTCTTTTGTATGGGAGGAATCCATAACAGCTCATACAACAGACATGACTTTATTGCCTTTAAAATTTATTTTATTTTGTTTTTTAGTATTTGTTGTTTTAGCGGCAACAAAACACATACAACACTCACACTCATACATCATATGTGAAAATTTCAACTGTCTAACTATCACGGTTCATGATATACAACCTGATGACAGACGGACAGATAGACAGACAGACGGACGGACAGCTGAGTCTTAGTAATAGGGTCCAGTTTTAATCTTTGGGTACAGAACCCTAAAAAGCGACTTTTTTATATGCTGATGACTCAGAGATAGTATTCAAAAAGAAAAACTAAAGATCGATATACTTAGGAACACAATTAAAATCCAAACTTTTATTAAATTTTACGAAAATTATCATCTATTAATTTATGTTATGGATTTACATACAATACATAACTGTACAATACACAACTGAACTTGAAGGTTCCTTACTTAAAAAAATAAATTTTTGAAAATGATGTCTTATCTCTGAATCATAAGAGTTCTAATTAAATTAACAAGAAAGCACACATTCACGTCTACTAACAAAAGGGTATTATATTATCAAACCGTGAAAGTTGTGAGGCGAGTATAAAGTATCAAATGATGCTTTGGTAGCTAGTCGATTAAAAGACACAAGTGGGTACACCAATAAGTTGGTTTTTACAAACGAGTAGACGAGACGAAGTCGAGGGCTTACCATAGTCACGAGTTCGTTAAAACAAACTTCCACACGTCTGTCATACAGTACACTAATGAAACAAACATTTGCTTTTAGATATCAGTCGGAAAGTCGCAACTATCTTTGACGTTCCTTTTATGAAAATAGCGCGACACGTGCGCGTGGTGAAAATTAGAACTGCATTTTTCGCCTCATTTTCTCTTTAGTATCCTTGCCCTAGTGTGCACCGTTCTTTACAGTTACCTTCACCGTTCAGCCAAAGTTCAATAATAAATCTATGCTTCAACTTGTCTATGACCATCCCCGTGTCTACTGCATCTAGCCAATTCCCGCGACATATCAACGATATCGACTGTCAAAAAGTACGATATACAAGATTGATATGCACTACCGAAAACGTGTTCAATTCCAAAGATTTTGGACTCGCCGCCCCTGAATGTCGCTGATAAATTGGAAATCAAACGAGCTTACCTTAAGTCTTGATTCTAATTTTATGATAGGCAATTTGAAACACAATTTTATTTACACGAGGCCGTGATAACCCCATTCAAAACGTCGTGAACTATTCTTGATTTTTGTTTCCTATATTTACATAATCAATATAGATATATGTATAATAATTCTTCCGTTACTGAGTAAGTGAGTGACTGACAGACAACGCACAGCCGAAACTACTGGTCGTAGAAACCTGAAATTTGGCATGTAGCTTCCCCACACACCGTAGAGAAGCACTAAGAGAGGATTTCCCAAAATTCCTACGGGAACGGGAAAACGGGATGTGCGTGAACGAAGTCGCGGGCAAAAGTAATATATAAAAGGGGAAACTAACTGACAGATCAATGCACAGCCGCAACCATTGGGACTAGAAACATGAAATTTTGAACAAGGGTTCTTTTTATAATGTAGATGAGCACTAAAAGGGGTCGCGGGCGAAGTGCTAGTGGCTGATATAATGTCACTTTTTCTAAGTCTCTTTCACTAGTCGTCGGTAAGGTTAGGGGTGTCACCAACGCTGTGAATTTTGTTTAGTGGACGCGATGACTTTCCGTTCCGCGAGCCTTTTGACTTTTGCCACGATATTAATGAGTTTTTTTTAATTTGGCCTTTCTCTTTGATCAATTATGGTGTGACGCAATAACCCACAACACAGCTATTCACAGAATGCCAGTCAATTTCTGTAGTGTAAACGAGCTTTTAGTCTAGGAAACTTTTTATGAAAATTAACTGATAATATTTTATTATATAATCTTTCTGAATGCAGAAGGGAATCCATGCAGTTAATTTGTTTTTAACAAAAACCTGCTTGCTCTTTTTGGTTGAATTTTTTGTTTGTTGCTTTTTTAGTGAAAAATAATTGGACTCCGATTTCGTGTTTGTTTTGGTTTCAGGCTATTTGGTAAAATTAATGCAATGTTTCTCTTCACTCATGTTTTTTTATTTTCAAAATTATTTTTTTGTTTTATTTTATTCAGTGTAGGTCGGGTCTTATAATGGGATTTAGTACATACTATGATAAAGTAAGTGTACTCTACTTTTCACACCTACTGCGAGAAAATTGTGCTCAAGCCATGAAGTGTAGTGGCGGCGCCCGTCCGTCCCTGCTGCTGGGAGGAGGTCCCGCGTCCGAATTTTTGCTTCCGGCCCACCGGTCCACCATCCGGCAACAATGTGATTTGAATTTGAAACCTCATTTTGACTACGCGATCTGCACCTAGCAGCGGAGGCCGACGGGCGCCGCTCGCGGGCTATAATGACGTCAATACGAACCGTACCGTACCGTACGGGACGTCCTAAAGAACGTCAATGAAGACGACATAGACGTCAAGAACGTCAAAATGAAAAATTATATGTAATTTGTCATTTTCGTGTAGGTGGTTTAAAAAATATGTTAAAAGTAGGCCTACACTTGAAATTTCTCCTGTTTCTTAGGTGAATTTATAAGCATATAAACTCACATACACAAAAAGCCAGACCCGGAACTATCTGTAGGCCATACCAATATTTGTTCCGTGCGGGAATCGAACCCTCGATTCGCAGCGCAGCAGTCAATCGCTCAACCACTGCGCCGTGCTGTCGAACTATCGCTCTTTTTGTTTGTGAAAACCATAACGAAATCTGCTGAAAAAGTTAGCGGAGCAACAGTCAGAGGTGGTTAGCGACTTTATTTTTATAATATTGTAGACATAGACAATCAATTAAAAAAAAAAAAATCATCGATATTTTATCACAAAGCCTACTCTAAACATCTTTCGTAAATACCAAAAGGTCCTTTATTTAATAAACTGTGCACGGTGAACCGTGCACGGTCTATTAAGTAAAGCAGGAAGTTACTTTCCATGTAGACACCGGTGATATAAAGAGATACTGTCTGCCCCAACCTCGCGACTTCCTCTTTTAAAATTAGCTAGTGCAGTCTAGTGATGATACAGTTAAGGTAAAATATGCTTGAATAACTCGCCAGATGGATAAACTTCTCCTTTTTTAAAGTCGTATTTATAACTGTTCGTATAGTTCAATTAGACCGGCGCTTTTGCTAGTCACTTTTCTCGCGCGTTGATAAACATATTCGCAAATAAAAGTAGCCGATTACCGTCTCCGAGGACTCACCTATCTTTGTTCAGAAATTCGCCAAATCGGTTCAGAGATTTAGACGTGAAAGCGTAACAAACAAACACACTTTCGCATTTACAATATTAGTTAGAATTGTGGACACCAATGTGGTTACCGAATGTTGGACATTTGACAATCATTGTCGCTGTAGTCACTTTGTCTTGAGCCCCTGACCTAGTATCATTACTTCTGTCAATCATGATGACGCAATGGACATGTAGTAGTAGTATGACATACCGCAATGACTCAGTCAGCTTCCATTTTCATTCTGTAACCCGAAGTCATTGGCAGCCCTTACTCGTGATTCAATCTTGCTGATTCTCGTATGCCAAGTGTTTAATGTTGTTAGTACATCGACGTACTGGCATTAGTGTGTTTCTAGTCATGCTAGCTTTTTTGGCGGCTTCACTCCCATGACCTATCGGATTATTCCGCATTCGCCCAAATTGTTCGCCCCACTTTTGAAGAAAACCTTATGAATTGGGGCGATAAGGAATAAACAACCCATTTTACAGGAACAGTGCATGTTTTCGAGTCGAAAAGTAGCGTATAGGACTGAAGGTTTTAAAATTAAGAATCACTTTCAGTAGCAAAGATACACTAGAAAGGCCATTAAAGTGTAGGTACACGAAATAGAAATGCCCACATCGTGTTTACATAAGGTCATAATAATATATACCGTTTCAATCTCAAAATAAGTTCCGTATAAACAAACTAAAATGCTCATATTGACACACAGTATACGCAAATCATACAGTTTCCGCAGCACCCAAGTTTCCAAGCAGATTTGACTTCCGGGAAAATCGGTCATGGGCAAATATATATTGATATTCAACTTTCAACAATATCTAGTTCGGAGTATCCTAGTAAACTAGCTCCCGCCTGCGGCTTTGCCTGTGTGATTGTAGGAAATAATCCCAAGGGGTCAATATGTTATACAGTAAAAATAATAAAATGATGAGAAAGCAAGAGCGATAGTGTGTAAGGTATAGTGGTGGTGGGACCTAACAAGATCTACGGCGGTCGGCTGGCCCCCCCTAGGACACAGCGCCCGGTTTCATTGCACCCCTTGCAACCCCCGGGTAAATACGGCCCTGGATACTGATAGGTACGGAAACTGTAAATACATTTCCAGACTTTTTGTTTTTATGTGTGTGGTATCGAGTTACTCGTGCGTTAATATTGTAGAAACTAACCAAATACAATTTGTAAACGTGTGCTAATGAAACAACAAACAGACAGAGAGAAAAGGATTACAAAAAATCTCTGATTTGTGTTCTATTACTCTGCTTTAATCACACCGTTTTTTCATTTTTTTTTTTAATAATAATAATAATTTATTTCACCAAAACAATACAATAAATTACATATAATTATAGGCTAGTACATCAGTATAAAAAACAACGTGTTAGCATCTGTAGCCGAACTAGGACGAGTCCTGTATCTCAGCATACAGAGCCAAACCCTCGAAATAGACAATAATTTGTAGTCAGTAAGGGCTCCCACACATCGCGAATATCTGCGAGCTCGCACGTACTTACAAGTTCCTGCGATTGCGGCGTCGTATCGCATCGCATCGCGGTTTTGTGTGGGCGCCCTAAGATATGCAAAGAGACGCAACTGTGACATAAAATTTTAAAAACTAAGCAATACTTTAAAAAAAAGTGTAATATGTATAGATATTAGCTAAACTAACCGTAAAATAAAACTGTAAACGCCTCAATTCACAACGAGTGATCTTCCCAATTGGAAACATCTATAAAAATAAGGAAGTCACAAAAAACGGTATCTCAAACAAATTAGGTCGCTACGCAACTTCACATCCACTTCCTGGCTCACTCCACGTACTGCGCATTAAGCTTGGTTAACTAAATCGTAATATATTATGTTCAAATATCTACAATCGCCCCCGCCCTTTCTATGATATTAAATTTTAGGCTTCTATGAAAATCAATCCAATTTTTTTAATGATTGTTTTAATAAATACTTCTTTACAATTAATGACATTAATAGCTTAGTTGCATGAAGAATTCTCTTACGACTAATTTATGTACTATTTGCATTACTCTAAGAAACATAACAAAAAAAACCGATGAACATCTTTACAACGAGATTCATTGAAATGTTTGATTGATAGGATTCTAAAATAGAGATTAGTGGATGATACAGCAGCCCTACTATGACGTGCTAATGCCATCCAATTCCGATGATGTAAAAGGGATAGTGTTACTTGCTATGTATAGCTCCATCTCTCTCTTAGAGCGGAATCATGATCGTTTTAAGACTTCATAGTAGGGCCCTAGCTAAGTATTGACTATAAAATTTCCCTGAAGAAAGTGACCTAAAATGGAAATTGTCGTATTATATAGTATTCCTGAATCTCAGTGGTCGGTGTGTTTATAAAGTCTTAATGATGTTGCAATTGAAACAGTATCGTCTATAATTTGTTTTATACATATTTTAAAATTATTTAATTAAATATTTTAAATTGTTAAAATATTAGTTTTCATTTGACTTATTGCCTGTTGATCACTGTACGCTGAACTATAAACAAATTAGGTTCTTATATTTCTCCTGTAAAATTTAATTTATGACATTACCGCTTTATTGCCCGGGGCCAGCGATATATTTTATTGTAAATATTTTTCGTCGGTTTTTTATCTCGATAATATCGAACATAGTACAATGCACAGCGAAAACTACTGGGACTAAAAACATGAAATCTCTGGGCTGAAGCTCAAGGCTTCCTTTTATGGTGAAAAAGAGAAATTAAAACTCTATGGGGGTGAAAACGGGGAAAATCCGTCAAATCTCCTGATTGATGCTCCGTCATATATTAGATTTTAAGGGTTCCGTACCACAAGGGTAAAACGGGACCCTATTACTAAGACTTCTATCCGTCCGTCTGTCTGTCTGTCCGTCCGTCACCAGGCTGTATCTCATGAACCGTGATAGTTAGACAGTTGAAATTTTCACAGATGATGTATCTCTGTTGCCGCTATAACAAAAAATACTAAAAAACAGAGTAAAATAAATATTTAAGAACAACAAACGTGATTTTTTTTACTCGTTTTTGCTCGATAATGATAACGGCAACGGGTAGACGCTTGAAATATTCACAGAATATTTAGTTATATTTTCACTTTAAAAATAAATAATTAAATTAAAATAAAACAAATATTTACCCATATAACAGACGTAATTTTTTTGCTGTTTTTGTAGATGATGGTACGGAACCCTACGTGTGCGAGTCCGACTCGCACTTGGGTGGTTTTTTGTATTTGCTTGTCCCTAGTCCAAGTTATCCATTAGCTATGAGCGATACCGTCGCAACACTACGATTTCGACGGACATGGTGACGCAATACAATGCGGCAACGCACCGCTCTAGGACGACGCATCATCGTTCTCCGACGTAGAAGGGTGTGTCAGTCTTTGAACCAGTGTTATCAGTAGCCGATAAAATCAAAAGTAACATTATACAGCTCAAAATGTAACGTTTAATCGAGAAAAAAAATGGAAATTAGGCTTTTTTTGTTCGAAAGAACCATACTTAACAGTGAAGCAGTGTAGGGGTTAAAAAATCTATGGGTTACTAATTTTGACCTAACTCACCTTCGAAGTTCTTCCTTCTTGTCATTCTTTAAGTGTGAGAAAGATCATACGACCATGGCTCAAAATAAAATCAATATGATGAATATTGTATATTAGCTGCCGCCCGCGGCTCCACCCGCATTAAGGTCGAAAACTGTCCCAAGGGAACATACTACCCGGGATAAAAAGTATCCTTTGTGTTATTCCAGACTATAACCTACCTCTGTGCCAAATTTCATCAAGATCCGTTTCGTAGTTTTTGCATGAAAGAGTAACAAACATACATGCAAACTTTCGCGTTTGTAATATTAGTAGATTGCATTTTTTTTAAAAGGCCCTAAAGTATAAACGCAAAGTTAAATTTTTTGTCGTGTAGGTAACATCAATAGGTAAAATCAAAAGTAACGTAAAATGTTACTAAATTCTAAATTGAGTTTGTGCAGCACTGCTTTGAATGACAACGGAGATTGACGACCCTGCGTTGCTGCTCCGACAACGCAGTGCAGCCCCTCCTCTCCCGTCTTTCTTCCCGCTGTACGTTGCGTGCGCGACGTTTAAACGCACTGTGTGGCATGTCGTATTGATTTGTATGTAAAACTGCGCAGCGTCAACGCTCCGTCGACGCAATGCAACGCAGTGTGTGGCAACCCTCTATCTCTAAAAATAGTCAGCGTCGTCATCGCATTGTGTACATACATGTTGCACGCATTGTTATTAAATCGGACTTTGTACTGATTTACCGGACACGTTCCGAAAGGCGGAAGTTTTATTTCTGGGTATTCGAGAATTTTAACCGTTTTCGTGCGTGTTTATGTTGTAAAGAGAGATTTAGATTCAACCTAAAATTAAGTTTCTTTATAAACTAGAATACAGAGTGTAGTCATATTTAATGGTGAAATTATGTATTTATCTAATATTATTAATGCGAAAGTTTAAAGAAAGAAAGAAAGGAAGTAAGAAAGAAAGAAAAGAAGAAAAATTAATATTTGCATGATGCATAGATGTTTGTTACACAATCACGTCACGGCCGAACAGATTTTGATGAAATTTGGCACGAATGTATGTTATATGTCTGGAATAACACATAGCATATACTTTAGATACTTTTATCCCGGGAGTATGTTCCCTTGGGATAATTTTCGACATTTATGAAGGCGGAGCCGCGGGCGTTAGCTAGTAAATAATATAGAGTAGATAAACCAAGGCAAACGAAAACTCGACCGCAATAAGCGACTAAAACGTTAGTTGCAGTCGGTGGTATCAAATCTGTGATTGAATTAAAATATAATAATTATGTAGATACGCGTACTTCTGAAACACCTCTTATACAAAATACGAAAGGAGTTTTTTATTGCACCGGAAAAATACGATTGAACGACGTCAAAATACATGCTATAATATTGTTACAATTAATTAATTCTAGTGATGTCTCATTAAAATTGACTATTGTAAAATTTGAGCATAACAATTTACCTGTAAATAATGTCAACGTATCTAATATTTTGACGCTGTTCATTAATTTTATGTTGAGCTGTGTTTGTTTGAGCTGTTGTTACTGCTGTTAAATGATTTGAAGTCATGCGTTTCACATTGGACGCGTCAAATTACGTTATGCGCTAAAGTTTTTTTCATGAAAACATTAATTTGAAACGAATGTCGGTTTATAATTGCATTTTGACTCGCAATATCATCAAAAATTGGTGAAGCGGACTCAGGCGTAAAGTTGGAATAGTGCGAAATTAGTTCAAAGGGAGGGGAGAGTTTTGTTTTATTTTTGCCGGACATTTCCGACGGTGCCGTGTCGTGTGATTTGCCCCTTTTGGAGGCAGTGTGCGTAGCACGTGTCCACTACGCCTTTATAGTCTCCTAATCAGTCGAGCGCCACACGGATACATCCCTATTGTGAATAGAGTTGGAATGAACGAGATCTTTGACCTGATTCAAGTTGCATGTCAATGGTGACTTTAGACAAGCGTGTTGGAACTATTGTTGAATGCATTATTAATAAAAATAAAGCTGTGACGAACGTTAAAATGTAAACGGACAACCATACAAATATATTCACTTGAATTTGTATAATTCGTCATAAAGAATGATAATAGAAAACAAATAAGTAGAAAATAAAACATAAATAAGTAGACTATTATTGTCCAAGTAGTACTGATGACAGATTCAAATTAAATTATTTCTGAGTGTGAAGGTATTTGGTATTATATGCTCAAATATTAAATTTGAATCTTCCTCCAACTCCAAATGTACGCCTTAATTCGTAATTAAACTGAATATTATTATGCAAAACTAGCTACTCTTAAAGTAGGAAAAGTACTGCCCTACTTTATACGGTGGCTAGTTTTTATTTAGTAAACTAGGTTGTACGAAGTTTTTATAAAACTGCAATAACTTCAGGACTGGAAATTAGTTAACATAGATCTTAGTTACGGAACCATTAAAACGTTAAAAGTATCGTACCGACAATTTTCATGAAGTTTTATTTGGAGTCTGTTTTAAATACGACACTTTAAAAATATATGTAGCTACAATTTTATTCAGTTGAAACATTCAAAACTAACGGACGATATTTCACAAATCTCTAAAAGATATGAAACATTTGTTTCAACAATCTAGACTGTATAATACTAAAATAATAAGAGTTTGTTTATTTGTTTGATCGCGTTTTCTGGAACTACCAGTCAGATTTAGACATTTTTTCATGATATTCATGAAAAAGTCAAAAGCTTGTATTTAGGTAATTAATATTATAAATATAAAGCTAAAGAGTTCGTTTGTTTGTTTGGTTGAACGCGCTAATCTCAGGAACTATTTAGTTCGAATTGAAAAAATGTTATAGTGTGTGACAGCCCATTTGGAAGGCTAAGGTTATAAAACATCTCGCTATGACCAATAGGAGCGGAGCATTAACGAAAAATGTGACGCCGATGAAGTTGCGCGGGTCAGCTAGTCCAGCAGCATAATTATGCACTTCGTAGATGCCACAGGATTCATCAAACTAAGGTCATAATTTATTGATGAATTCCAGTTCGATTTTGATAAGGCTATAATAATCTTCATCATCATCACCCACAGCCCGACTTCGTAGTCTAGGCTACTCTTTTCTTGTGCCAATACCTAAGTTTCTGTGCCTCATCCAGGTTCTACCCGAGATGGCAACAATGCCATCTGCCCATCATAAGGCAAGGCAAGCAATGTCTAGCTCTGTCACTACTTTATAGACAGAGTATTGGTAGGAAATTGCCCATAGCCCGTTATATCGGAAGTGTTCTAAACACCTACTGACATATCTACATATCTGATTGCGTTGTACTTCCTTATTAGATATGGTCCACCGCAACGTAGTAGGATTGTGTCTGTTTATTAGATGTCAATAACAATACCCAGTGTGACGCGCTTTTTTTATTTAATATGGGTTTGCTCTTGACTCTAGTCTAGGTCATAGATGACAGAGACAAAGTCGACGATGGAGCGAGCTAACCCAGAAGAAGCCTGTTCACTCTAATTTTGAAGAGATTAGGGTTGTATGCGTTCGGAAACACTGACTGATATCCTGGAATATAGATATGATGTAGCTGCAAACTAGACTATCGTGTGTCGTTCAAAGATGTCTAAATAGCAATCTGAACATAGTTTTTAGATAACAATTAACAAACTTCACAACAAACTGGACCGACTTCTTAACAACTGTATTCGTTTCATTTTTGGCCTTCGTAAATATGATCACATTTCTTCCTTCCGTTCTCAGCTTAAATGGTTGCCTATCCGTCAGAGGAGATCCCTCAGATCCCTCTGCATGCTCTTCACTATCATTAACGATCCTTGTGTTCCTGATTATTTAAAACAATATTTTAAAGTGTTGGGCAGTTCTCACAGTCTCAACCTTCGAGCTTCCAAAAACTTACTTCTTCATATCCCTTCTCACCGCACCGGGTTTTTGTCTAATTCCTACGCTATTTCTACAATTAAACTCTGGAGTATGCTACCCCTTGATATCAAGAAGGCTGAGTCAAAATTTTCCTTTAAGCGTAAAATCCGGAAACACTACTTAAAAGCTTGTCATTCTTAGTTGTTCTTCGTCATGATTACTATGAATTCTCTTAATCAATATGATTATTATACATCATATTTATTAGTTTAATATCTGTATATTCTTTCCGAAATGTTAAAATTCAATTTTGAATCTTATTTTTATTTATTGTACACCTACCACAGTATAGTCTTTAGGATTCCCAAAGATTGACTGTTAGAGAATGCCTTGATGCATTAAGTCCGCCCATGTACCACTATTGTACATAAAGTTAAAATAAATAAATAAAAAAGCTACATCATTTTTCGTTTGTACAAAATCTTGAGGGTAGTATATCATATCAAAACGGCTGGAATCCTTATTTTTGTAATGGAAATATATAAACAAACGAGATGAGTCAATAACCACTACTGCTATACCTAACCACAATGGTATAAACATAATACAAGTGGTAGAATGCAGCAATAAGGGCTCGTTAGCCGCGCCTAGACCGGTTCCTTCCATTTTTCAAAAAATACGTCCCAATTTACAGTGCTCTGCATGTGAAAATGTGAAAAAAATACTTCTATTCTAGCGGGAAATCTTAATACCTAATTATGTTCTCTATTGACCGTTGAAGCCATATAAACCAAACTTGGTTCGCCAAAGCAGGCGAATTGTCCTGTCAAAAGGAACGTAATTTTTTTATGCGGTAATTTTGCTTTTTTTTCTTTTCGTGACCGTCTCAAAATGGAAGAACATAGTTACCGGAAAAGTTTTCTCTCATCCGTTAACTTTGTTTACGTTGACTTATTTTTATTCAAACATTTGTGCTGTGAGTTCTATTAGCAGATGAAAGCATGTGACGCTGAATTAGGGATGTTTAACTTTGATTAATGTCGTGTTTTGTTTGTCCATTTATGCTCTGCTTTCAAAAGAAATTTTTGGCTACAAATCCGGAGTTGACAGCCCTATTTATTTCGATATTTATTGCTGAGTTATATAAAACGTTTAGTGTTATCGTCATTTTTCATTTCACATATTTGATGTGTGTTTCTGATGGACTATCGTCAAATAAATATATTTTTTCTTTCTTGCAATAAAAGATTTGCTGAAAACTTTGTCGAAAGTCTGTTTAACTTTTGATTTTCTGTCCATAAAACACATAAATGGAACCTTAGTACATAGGCAATGATAGTATGGTTAAAGGAAACATTACAAGTATTCAAGGAGTTTCTTTACCGTGTTAAATTCCCTGAAAAGTACAGCAAGGTAAGTTAATCAGTCGGTCGACTAGTCCAACTTCGGCTTCATTGGGAACTTGTTGCATGCTTCTGAAACTGCTATTAAAGACCAACTAGTATCAAATATCTGATTGCCTTTAGTTTGAAAATTTCCTTGGAGATTGTAATTCTAGGAGCATTTAAAGGCAAAGTTAGGAACTGTCTGTAGTTATTTGTGATTTCTTAGCCCGTTCGTGGGGGAGGATTGGTTTCTTTTGTAATATAGGTTTCTGGAAACTTAAACCAATCAATGTTCACCGTTCAACTGAAAGGTGAGCATTGATTGGTTAAAGTTTAAGTTTTACTCATCTAGCACCGCGCTGGCCTGTCGAGAACTTCGGAAAATAATGCGCACAGCAAAGGAGTGGAACTCTCTGCCTGCGTCTGTGTTTCCGAACGCATACAACCCTAATCTCTTCAAAATTAGAGTGAACAGGCTTCTTCTGGGTAAGCTCGCTCCATCGTCGACTTTGTCTCTGTCATCTATGACCTAGACTAGAGTCAAGAGCAAACCCATATTAAATATAAAAAAAACAGTATAAAACAGTTTACACAGTACTTAAGCCATCAAGAATGTTGTCTGTCTGTGCAAAGCGCCTGGCATAGACTAATTTCAATGATTTTTAAATTTTGAAGCGTCGTAATCTCTACGTCTGCCTGGCCATTTAAGAGCGCTTATGATTCGAGAACCACTTTTTCGAATGACGAATATTCATTTCATATGTGAGTTTTCCTATCGCTAATTTTGTCCAAGCTGACAGTGCGGACATTTCAGAAAGTTAATCTTATGTTTATCTCAAAAGATCACATCGTCATTTTATCGCGGCGATAGATTTGAAGATACATGGCGGGTTTTAGTGCTACAAATAGGCACACTTGACGCCACTAAATTCTTATTCCCATCTTGTTTGTTCAGATCCACGGGGATCTATTTAGGCGGGTTCACTGACCTCTTTAATGCCCAGCTCTATATTTGTTATACCAACATAAATTATACTGATACGCATATTTTAAACGTTTATGGTTTAGTTTTAAAATGGCGGAAAATGGAACATTTGTTTGAAATACTTTTATTCTTGTTATGGTAGTTTTAATAGAGTTAAAATTGTTTATGTTTGTTAGGGATTTAATTAGTGGTTTATATTAAATTACATGTGTTTTAGCATGAAGGTATTTTGCGATACAATGCTTTCGGTTTTGTGCTCTCAAAATATTTTTATTAACCAGATTAATTGCCAGAAACGATTGGAGAGTGGTGACGGTGACGGTTACGGATTGTCAGAAGCCAGAAAATCTGACTCCAGTCTTGCCAAGAAGTACCGTGTTGCCTAGTTAATGGGTTATGGAAGTCTGGTAGGCAGTTGCTCCACGTAATATACTGGTGTTCAGTTGAATCCGGTTTGACTGGAAGCCGACCCGAATTTAGTTGGGAAAAGGCAAGGCAGATGATGATAAAGGACAAGATAATGATGATGATAGGTAATGTTTGTTTTATCATCGAATGGTTTTCATAATGTAAAGAAAGAAAGAAAAATGTTTATTTGGGACTCGCACAAGACAAACAGAACAGTAAAATAAATTAACAACTAAACAGTAATAATTAGTTAAAATATAGACAAACAAACATGGATAATTGTCTGTGCGAGGCCAATATGGTCCCTATCTCAGCATATGCTTCTCATATAGCCAATTGCCGTCCACTGCTGAACGTAAGCCTCCCCCAAAGATCGCCAACCATCCCGGTCCTGAGCGGTCCGCATCCATCCGCTGCCAGCCACCTTCTTCAAATCATCGAGCCATCGTGCCGCAGGGCGTCCCACACTATGCTTCAGTATAAAAAAAATAAATAACGCAGCGCTCGTATTCTGATGGGGCCAGTCAGTGGTGCCACGGAACACATACTAAAAGAAATATACAAGTAAAATAATTAGTATAAAATACAGGTAACAATTTTAAAACAGATACCTAAATACAATTAATAATGCAATGAAAACATGCATGCAACAATAAATTTATTAATTACCTATACTTTATACGGTAATTTTGCAATTTTCGTACAATACTCGGGCGCTAAATATTTCTATACTTTTACATATTTTCCAACTACAGTCCCAAAAAATAATGTCAACAAAAGTTGGTTTGCAATTCTGCCTTTGTTCTGTTTCTTTGCCTAAGAACCTTAGGTACTCAGTCTATTATGAAATTTTACACAAAAATACACATTATCCTCGCCTTTCACAAGTAATGCGCACCAACGAAAAGTATAGGTATTTATTTTTAATAAACATATAGGAACTTTTCTTTACTGTTTATTTTCTTATTAAATTTTTGATTTTTAATTTTCACAACAGCCTTCTTATTAAACATTTAAAAATAAGTCCATCCGACAGTGAATTGCAGGTTCTACCTAATTTGGGTGACACCGTCCACAAAATAAATTATCTGTATTTATTTATTTATAATATAATTATATATAATAATTATTATATATAATTATATTATAGTTTTAAAGTGATTAATGTTACAATAAACTAATCAACTTTACCCCTATTCTTATTATATACCAATACCTTCTGCCAGCGGTTTCGTGAATTTCGGAAATTATCCCAAGGAAACTACTCTCGGGATAAAACGTAGCCTATGTGTTATTCCAGACTACAATCTACCTCTGAGCCAAATTTCATCAAGATCCGTTCAGCCGCACACAGCTGCAAAATTATGACGCAGGTAAACTGACTTGGCAAAAGGTGCCACCGATTGGGTCCTAAACAGCAGGAACCGGCGACGCGATAGACCAAAAAGGAGATGGCGAGACGAGCTGGACTCCTAAGGAATTGGACTCAGCTTGCCCAAGACAGATTAAAATGGAAAGAAGGAAGGGAGAACTTTGCCCTGCAGTGACACACCACGAGGTTAAATTAAAACAGTTCTAGGCTCACACGATCAAGACAGCCATCATGTAAAAAGAAGTAGAATAGTCACAGATTATGCAAAACGTAGTCCTAAATAGAGATGACGTAGTGATGAATGGACGCGGTTGGCTGGTGAAGCTAATTTATTTCTAGTTACGCTCAACGGTCGTGCGATATTTAGGTAGTTTTGACGGCCTACCGTCTCCAACTACACTCAAAACGAATTGCTCGCAACTATTCTGGGAATTTAGAGTGTACGGTAACTTTTACAGACCAACTCTTTCAGAATACATTGGTTGTGTTACTACAGCTTCATATTATAAATAGATATTTGTGAGAGAAATGTCAAGATTCTCACTGTCGCGTTTACCTTGTAACAAACGAAAGAATCACAAAAAAAGAAAGAACATTTGGGTCGGCACCGCACGATTCCTATCATTAAATTGATCTTGCCGTACATCAAAACAAAAAATGTATAGATAAATGTAAGGCATTAAGATCGCTATTGTACCCTTGTGCTTGAAATTTAAACAAATATGTATTGGCCTATTCAGGAGTTACCATATATTTTATTCAATCGGTAAATAGTAAAAATCGTGATCGAAATTGATGCTACATCAATTAGCTCGCTTATAAAACTTAATATATGACCTATTTCAACGCAAAATAATTTTCGACTAGCATTCCTAAAAATTTTATATTTGCTTGTCCTCATTCGATACTTTATAAATGTATTATATTGCATTGCATTTATAATACTAATATTATAGACGCAAATTAACATGCGCTACTGAAATTTCTTGTGGTCACTACCAAACATTTTGTTATGTCGACTATAAGTCGATAGAATCCCACTTTGATTACAGCTGGGGCCCTACTATGAACGATCATGATTCCGCTCTAAGAGGGAGACGGAGCTGTACATAGCGAATAATAATATTAAACATTTATTTCAGATAAAATCCTGATTTCAACGCACACACATACACACACTAAAAAGAATTAATTGACATAAAAATAAAACAAAAAAATAATAATAAATATAACACACACAAAAAGAAAAACAGTTTAGGATACAAATACAAACATTAGGACGAGGAGGAACTCACATTGCAGTATGCAAACGTATCCAGTGGCGCAGCAGTGGAGAGTCCAACCTGTCTGCGAACACGCTTATAATACTGTTAACTAAATGATAACTAAATAATGAATAGCACTATCCCGTTTACATCATCGGAATTGGATGGCATTAGCGCGTCATATTAGGGCTGCTGAGCCAAAATGCGTGTAACCAAAATCTTAAGTTCCGCGTCAGGGCTTGAAAACAGAGAGTCACATGCCCTATTCGTCATATTTCATGCAGGACCTAAAGACCAATAGCCGGCCTTCGGCACGAGAACTTGGAAGCTAACCCGTGACCTTGCGTCCCTTTCGACACACGTCCGAGCTCAAACGTCCCGAAATAATGATTGCGATATAGCTGGTGGTCGCCAAAATCGTAGCCCAATTATTGTTTATACTGATCGGAAACCAATGGCCTAGTTTTCTGACGTGCGATTACTTTTTGGCTGTCAATAGCAATAAATAATTGATTTAACAGCAAGTATTTTTCATTCAGCAGGTTCAAGGAATGTTTTTCGTGCGTGTTTATGAGGTTTTTCGGTTCTGCTGCTTTTTACCCGACTTCGCCAGAAGGAGGGGTTTTCGAAAGTATACAAAGTGTAACAGAATAATGCAATATATACCTGAAAAGGGGTTATTGTACTCATCCGGTGCCTTCTGGTTCAAATGTGTTTAAAAAAAGAATGACGAACAATTTTTGCAATATATAGCGTTAATTTCCAGTAAAATTTATGTAACGCTCAAAGCATAAATATGCAATGGTTTGACGATGGAGCACTTATGAAAACTGATGTAATTATAGCGAAAGGAACTTCGTTCCGTCGGACTGTCCCGCAACCCCCACCCACTAAATAGAGCAACGGAGGACGGAATAGATATCGATCGATCTATGAAACATACTTGTACTCAGCTACATCAGGTTACAGTGGAAGCCAACCAGAACATGATTAAAAACCGGCCAAGTGTGTGTCGGGCCACGCAAAGTGAAGGGTTCCGTAGTAACTATGACTAAAAAATAAATAGCTAATTTTTCTAAATTCGTTATATACGCTACTACATGATTTCACGTCACCAAAATGTTGATTTTGGTGACGTTTAGCTGGCAATCGCGATCCTCTGCCAGCAGCAAACGGTGGTGCAAAAATTTGCATTTTTTTAAAGCTTAATATTTTACAAACGGATCCTTGGATTGAAAAATGGTTTTCGCACACCCTCAATATTTTTAAACGACCTATCCAACGACACCGCGCCATGGGATAGACGATTAAAAAATTTTTTTTTCAAGGTTTTATTTTACCACTTTGTCGGCGTGGTTAATACCCAACTTTCTAGTAGACAGACGGACAGACCGACAGGCCGTAACTATAAGGGTTCCTTGTTGACTACGGAACCCTAAAAAGGTGAGGCAAATGAACTCTCAAATTAAATACAACTGCAGTACGATTTTGTAAACCTCACACGTGTAAGTGAAAATTCCCTCTCGTTTGTATGGATTGACAGCTCACTTCCAGATGTTGTGTGTTCTTATTACCGACTGTACTGTAACGTGAATTAGTTTAGCATCAAGAGAAAGACGTCAAGATTGCGTAATAGTCAGTAGTCCTAGCTGGATTCGTCCCACGTCGGAACCTTGAATTCCACGCATATGCGTTTGTAGAACATCGTTCAGTAGATACGTAGGTACTTACGTCGTGTCTGACGACATAAAGCGTCATGGCGTCATGTCACTTATCATTACCTAACAGTCATAGACGTTGTAGTTTTAACCTGGCTACTTAGCGAAAATTATATTAATAATAAAAAATATTATAAATTGTTATTAATATTTTTTCTATGTTCATTTTCATAGAGTCATAATAGAGATTTCCGTGCGGGTTTCATATAGATTTTGAATTTATGACCAGCTTTGATATTAAAAAATATGATAAAATTTTGTAAATATTTTATCGTTGTCTTTAAGGGACCAGATTAGATGCTAAAGAATTTCATCAACAATTGCCTCGCCAATTTTCTATAAAAAGTTGCCGTAAAATATAAAAAAAAACATGAAGGGCAGTCTTTGGGGACTGCCGATAGAAGTGAATCCTAAGCGAAAGCTAAAACGTTCGGTGACGATGACACGAGTTCCATGATTTTTGTTCACCCAAAAAGTGTTAAACGCGCCTTAAGAAGTTTTCACTTCAAAAATCGTTTAAATGATTATTTTCTCTATACGATTTGTGTATTAACTCAGTAAGACAGGGCAACGTCGGTTCAACTAGCTTTCACTACTATAATAAATGCAAAATTTTGGCTGAATGGATGGATGGATGTTTTAATGGATTTGGTAGATTTTGCCAGATAGTACTCAGAAATAGCACATATTATGCTTTTTATACCGGGAGTGTGGATACTTGGGATAATTTATAACATTCACACGGGCGAAACTGCTGTGCTGGTAGAAGCGTACTATATAAATGTTATTCAATAGAATAACATTTATATAGTACGCTTCTACCAGCACAGCAGTTTCGCCCGTGTAATAAGCTAAAGTATTCCCGAAACATCGCGGCATTTAAGTCTTCCTGTACTTCACGTTATAGTAACTTACTATAACGTGTTGGCATAAATCAAGGTATATAAACTATACTTTGATTTATGCCCATTTTGACTATCACTAGGGGACATATAAATGTCTTGCTCAAACATTAAGCAGTCATTGTAGTACAGACGCCAGCACAACAATATACAACAATCTGTCAAATTTCTTTAATAGATTTTCAACTTTATCACTAAAGCATTAGATTCAAGGTTGATTGGGAAAATTTGATTATGACACCGGTATTTCCACAGTTTATGACTATTGGGGTTTGGTTTCCGTCATCCTGATGTTGAACCATTGTACGAATGCACGAGAACCGATTGGGACAATGATTTTCCGATGCCGTGTGCTGCTTCTATGTTCAGTGTATGTACATGCTCGACGTATTAACTGTAATAAGTAATAGTAGTTATATTTTCGAGCCGTTTGGGGTTGAAACTCTCGGGTCGTGGGGTCCGAGTGTCCTATCTTGTTTAAAGATCTCTCAAGATAAGCGTCTTGTGTTGACACTTCGCGTGACCCAAGGGCTGGATTTTACCTTGGTCAAAGAATAAGCATTGCCATACAACGTGGCAATGCCGCCAGTCTTTTGGGTACACTTCTAGTCAAAAGGTAAATTTAGTTAGGAGTTTTTATTTATTTCTGGTAAATAGTTAGTTAAGTATTTATTAAAACTGTTTATAAGTAATTATAACTTAGGACTTATTGCTCGAAATCGAACCAAAATGTTTGAAGAACAAGATTCACGTGGCTTTATTTATGTTTGATGATATTTGCTATGGAACATCAATGTACGTGTAGAACCGCCATTGCAGGTTGTGTGGTAACAGATTTCGAAATATTGACATATAGGCAAGTCGACAAGACCACAGACACTTTTCAAAAATACATATTTTGAAGTTTACTTGTTGTTTACTGAGAAGTTAATGGCCGTTTACTCTTCACGGGATTTCATACAAACTCGAAATAAATCAAGAGAGTGGTTTTTTACTTTGTGCAGAAATTTAAATGGCATTCGCTGTCTCTCAATTCTTTTTCGAAAAAGTTCTTAATTATCTTTTATTTTGCGTTTGCGTATCAAGTTTTGATTAAAATAAGTGCAAGTTTAATTTAAATCGGTTCAGTAGTTTTTGAGATACAGATTTAAGTGTGTTTCAGTCGCCAGGAACGTTTTGTTGGACCTGCTCGGACATATCGGTAACTTGGCTGGCCGCAGCCGCCGCTGAGCTTGTTCTTTTAAGTCTTTAGCGCTGAGCAGCAGCGGCTCTGAATTTCCACTTCAGCCATGTCATTTACCGGGATAAAAAGTAGCCTATGTGTTATCCCAGAATATGCATTATATGTGTGCCAAATTTCATCCAAATCCCTTTCGCCGTTTTTGCCTGATTATTGCACAAACATACAAACCATTTATAATATTATAGTAGGATTATTACAAAAAAAAAAAAAAGTAATTAAAAAAAGTTAAATAGGCTTTGAAACTCTAATTGATTTAATTAAATAACTGAAATGGGAGAAATCCGCCGTTTTTGCCTGATTATTGCACAAACATACAAACCATTTATATTATTATAGTAGGATTATTACAACAAAAACAAAATAAAATAAAAAAGTAATTAAAAAAAGTTAAATAGGCTTTGAAACTTTAATTGATTTAATTAAATAACTGAAAAGGGAGAAATGAAAGTTTAATCGTTTAAAATATCCAAAGTAAATGAGGCAACAATTTTTATGAGGTCGTTTCCAGCCTAACTGGGGTAGGCGGGATACCGATATACGACTACCAAGTGACAACATATTCTAGTTCGATCCAGCCCGTCCCTAGCTTTCCTCCCCCCAGCGACGCCCTAAGCCAAGGCCGTTACCCCACAGGGGGTGCCCTTAGCGTGTAGTCGCTCAGTTTGTAAGTTTTTTATAAGCCCTGGCTGGAGGCTTTAATATTATATTAAGGCCACCACTGGCAAGCCCGGTTAAGCAGTTGACAACCTAATAAATAGGTTGAATTGCAAGACGTCACTCATAAAAAAAAGTGACAACGTTTATTTGGCTCAGTCGCAGAATGTATCTTTCGCGAAATGCACCTCATACGCAAAACGCATTTTCAAAATGCACCCTTCTTAAGAGTTAATGTAGAAAAAAAGGTACGTTTCGCGAAAGGTGCATCATGAGAAAGGTGCATTATGAAAAAGTTGCATCATGAGAAAGGTGCATTTTGTAAAAGGTACGTTTTGAGAATGGTGCTTTTTTGTGAATGGTACGTTTTGCATATGGGGTGCATTTCTCGAAAAGTACATTCTGCGACTGAGCCGTTTATTTCAATGCTGGCACGGACCTAAAAAACTGTTGGCACATTAACTGTAGATTTTTAAAAGGTTAAACTCATTCTCCCTTTTTAGTTAATTGGTTACAAATTTGAAGCCTGTAATTTTTTATTATTTAAATCATTCATAGATACTCCTTACACATTTGTGTGACTGTAGAGGTACCTGGAAAACAAGCCAGCGACCTCTTTGTAACCCTATCTCCTAGACGTCTGTGTCTATTGTCTTTCATACGCCTGCGTGATTTTCTATGCGTCATGCAAGCCCTAGTGTCTTTGATTTAAGAGGGATTGTATTAGTAGAGGATCCCAAGCCAGATCGACCTTCACTTACTTGCTTAGCGGATGAAAATTATATTTTATCTAAATTTATTTTTAAAAAATATCCGCAGAAATACCAATACATTGTCTAAGATCCCAAGTCTTAGACAATGTATTGGTATATTTTTTGCGGATATTTTTTAAATGATTGGCGGATCTGTAGAATTTAGTACTGATGTTTTCCAAGTCTTGTTCATTTGTATATCATGTTTTTTTTTCACGAGTATATGTTTATTTCATAGATATAGAATAGTATTTGTGTCACGATCATTGTGTCATTAAATTACAGTTCATGAGTGTTTCAGTGTCTGTGTCTTTCATGGATCATTATAACAATCACGATTACTTCATAAGGATCATTTCATCTTTATGTTAATGTTAATCATGAAAATACCTAGAATGCTATAGAGTAGTCCCGAATTTAATCAAAATTATGTTATGTTAAAAGGAATGAATTTTATTTTTTATATTCTAAAGTAAATTATTTTAGTATACGTATTATTGTTTTTTACGTTATCATAAAATTTTATTGTAAAGGTCCTTGTTGTTGTCCCAAAAATTTGTCATTTGTCATTTTTGAAATGTCTTGTTCGTTTGTACTTGTCTTTTTCATGAAATCACAAAGTAATTTGAAAGGCAACTCCCATCCTTACGAACCTTTCCTAATAATAATTATTTTTTGTGCGATGTGCAGGAGTCGCGCAGGGGCGTCGTTAGATGAACGATTCACGGCGAGTGACGATGCAGGCGGCGTCCGGCTGACGGTATCCGCAGCTCAGACCGGCGACACCAATGTCTACACGCTGCAAGTGAGTATACTCCCTTATCTGAACTTGAGATAACACTGTATTGTATCCATGTTTGTGTTCCAAATGTATTGTTGGCAGTGTTCTGTTCTAACACTGCGATGTCTGGCCAATGAATAGGACGGGCTTTGACGGATCAGTGATTTAGTCGTGACCGGCTATTGAAGGCTATGTTATCTGTTTTGGGACCGGAAGACTGAATATCAAGGGCTTTAGTGAGGACTGTTTGTTGTGTCTGTAGTTATCGATTTTCTTGAAATTAAACAAAACATATACATTTTATAAAATGAAGTAAAGATCCAAAGTTAAAGTCTTATACAGTTTATCAATAAATAGGTCTTCGTCGAACTTTAATCCAATCCTTCCTTTAGTCCAATTTTCCAATTTAAAAATGGTGAGAAAATATGGAAAGAAGTTGTTTTCCTTCAGATCAGTTGACACAATTATAAACCAGGATAATTATGATAGCCTGTATTATTAGTAAAGTAGATTTTGGTTTTGTTGTGAGTGATAAAGAAAGTTTCATAAGTACCAGAAGAATAGACACATGTAGAAGTATTTTTAGGGCTGGAATTGTGAACAGTAGATTCAGAAGTACCAGGATCAGAAACATGTCGAAGCTAATTTTGATTTTGAAATAATCGTAGAAGTCTAGGAAGGTTTAATGGTGAAAAAAATTGTGGAATCAAAGTATTTCCGAGGCTGAAATAGTGAGTGATAAAGATTCACAAGTACCAGGAGATCAGAAACATGTCGAGGCTAATTTTGTTTATTAAATATTTGTGGAAATCCACAGAGAAGGTTATAGTGAAAAATATGGAATAAAAGTATTTCCAGGGTTGGAATTATGAGCGGTAAAGATTCACAAGTACCGGAGATCAGAAACATGTCGAAGCTAATTTTTGTTTCGATATATTTGTGAAAGTCTTGGGAAGGTTTAAATGGTGAGAAAATATGGAAAGAAGTAGTTTTCCTTCAGATCAGTTGACACAATTATAAACCAGGATTATTATGATAGCCTGTATTATTAATTATTATATAGGCAAACTTTATTTTCTAAAGTTGACACAACATTTATTGATTATGTGGCGGTACGAAGTTCGCCGGTCAGCTAGTATTCGATATATTTTGGAGCGAGTGCTAGCGAACTTGCACCGGTAGCTTTTGTTTTAACGCACCAGAGCGGGGCCGAAGTAACGAACTAGTTCATATACCGAAACAATGCGACAGTGGCTTTGCAAAACTTGAGGGTGTTCGGTAAAATGGAAACGTACTCTTTTGTCATCCGTTGAATGTAAAATAGAAAAAAGAATTACTTGCATTGAACAGGTTGGGTTCGTTACAACTGAGACAAAAGTTTCAACTGCTTAATGAAGAGAGGAACCTCCTGACAATACGAGTCGTGTCCAGAAGTACCGCTTTCTGACTCAAGCCCTTAATCCAGTCACCTAACGCGTAAGTATTTGATCGTTCATCGATACAATGATCAATGAGGCCACATCCCACATGACGACAACCTTGCGAAACAAGTCATACTTGATTTGTTTATCTTTCTCGGTTTTCACGAGGTTCTCGTCATGCGAAATGGTATGTCTCGTGGTCCATTATTTTAGTTTTATTCAGTGACGCGATAATGCCATATGGAGAACTGGGTCGGGCATGTACCTGTAGTACCTACGGCACTTTTGTTTCCACAAGAGAGTATTTCAGAGCAAGTTGCTGGTGGATTTGAGTTAAGTTATTGTTGGTGCCACAGTATTATTTCAAAGCCAGCGGTAGTCGAAGTTGCGGGATTGTTCGACAGAGTTACCGCGGCCCTGGAACGCAATGGACATTGAAGGAACACACCGCACTGTCTAGAGCGGAAGTCCTTTGATGATTTCCCATCCAAAAAAAGTGGAAGCAGATAGAGTTGCTTAAAAAAAAAACTTAAACTGAAGTATTTATTTATTAGATACGAGGATGGACTTGAATGTAGGGAAGCAGTGCAATTTTGCTAAATATTAATTTTTTAATATTATTATTATTTTTTTATTATTAATTTGATTGCTTATGGAAATACTTTTAATTCGTACAATCATGAATGTTCTATCAACCTTTTAAGTCGAAAGTCGAAGAAAATCGCTGTACATTTAACTATTTGTAATACTATAATATACAGTGCGTTATTAAAAAAAATAAAACAAAAATATCCAACATTGCAGTTATTTAGATATAAAGGAGCTTTAATTCGAGTCTACTAAATGGTTATAAGCCGAGCATAATAAAGTAGTAAAAACCAGCCAAACTTTAAGCTTTGAAATATTCAATGAATTGCAACAAAGCCACTTTTTTACATAAATAAAAGGTTTTTCTTAATTTAAACAGAACACAAAATAAGAAAAGAGGAAGAGTTTATTTGCGACAAGCATGATGCAAACCATTTTTAACTAACTTCCAAAAGGAGGAGGTTCTTAATTCGTCTGTATGTTTTTTTTTTATTATTATTGACAGGCTCGCGATAGACCACAATCTCACGCGAGCGATGATGTTGTCGACGACGGAGCACCCTTACTTAGAAGTAACCAGCCAGAGGTGAACTGTCAATCCATACCATCAAGTTGGAATGACAGCTCACTCCGTGATCACGTGACATCTTGATTGTATGGATTGACAGCTCACCTCGTGATCACTTCACCCAAGCCTTCACTTCGACATGTTTACAGAATCGACCGGTTCACTCTTTATTTAAAGAGGCAAGGAATTCGACTCCTTAGTTAAACGCACAATAAAAGTATCTATTCCCAAAACGTATTGTGTGTGTGGAATGTCCACCATGTACCAGTGGCGCATCGCCGTACGTCTTGCAATCCGATCCTAGCCAGTACCATCGTACTGGCTAGGCGAGAATAATATGAATAAAACAAAATGAATAACTTATGGGTACTCAGAAAGTCGGGTGGGAAGTCGTACATATGTTTACAAAGGCTTTTCATTTCGGGAGTATTTTCCTTAGGCAATTTTTTTTACTATAACTCGAGCGAAACGTTTACCAGAAGCTAATAGGTAAACAGATATCTAATATATGTCATAATATTTAATTCTGAAGGCTTCCACTTCGGTTGAATGTAGCATTTCCTTGACATGTCCTCGGCTGTCTCTAGCCCAGTAAAAGGATATCGATCGAATTTAAATTTAGTAGGTATTTAGAGCTACATGGCCATGTTCTAGTGGCCTGGTTCATGAAATCATTTAAAATGCAAAGGCTGAGGAATAAACGTTAGGTAACAGTTTGTTTGCGCCTTCGACGTTATAACAGAACAAAGGGATTTATTTGTTTTCGCAATGAACAAGTGAATACGTATTACTTTATAAATAAATACACTTTATTCATGTTATATCATTTTATAATGTTCACCCTTAATTGTGATGCCTGATCTGATGATCCTTCAAAGATTTGCTGGGTGAAAACTCAACTTTGAGATATTATATACAAGCTTTTGTAAATTAACTTCAATTACCACTGTTTTAGAAATATTTTTGGGGTGCAATAAAGAATTCGTTAAAACTAAGTCGTGAAATATCAGTGGTTTTCGGTAATTTATTCATGTTTATGTAAACTTGAGGGCTCACATTGCCCGGTTTTCAAAATATTGGTGCGATTCAAAACCTGGGAAGTACGAGTACCAATAATATTTTTATGTAGGAACTTTCCAGTGACCTCGAACGTTTTCATGCGAAGTCGGTAGATCTGCCTTCCAAAACGTTTTTTTACTTAATTATTCAAAAAAAGTATTTCTACCGATTTCCGGCTCATTGAACTCCGTTGCCAGATCGGTAGCAATACCGAAAAACCGGTAGCTTCGGGACTTTCAAAGGTAAAAAAAAATCACATCAGGCAATTGGAATTCGTTATTTAAAAAATAGATGCAGTTAAGTTCCTATGTATTAGACATGACCGAT
Source organism: Mamestra brassicae (assembly GCA_905163435.1). Taxonomy (NCBI): domain Eukaryota; kingdom Metazoa; phylum Arthropoda; class Insecta; order Lepidoptera; family Noctuidae; genus Mamestra; species Mamestra brassicae. Next base: position 5,555,601 of record LR990987.1, read on the forward strand.
CAAGATTTTTTGATTCTAAACCTTTGGCCTAAATTCAGACCTCGTCCTCTATGCCCCTATTCTTAATTCATTATTTATTTACATCATGAGAACAACAATTTTTTGCAATACTTTAAGTACCGTAAAACGGGGTGGATATAAATGCAGGAGTGAATAAAAACGAAACTAAGTATTATTAGGATTTTCACATAATACTATATTTATTATTTCTCACAAAGCTTCTATTAAAATATAAAATAATTGTTAAAAAAAATAGAGTTATTCATTGCTGCAAACAAACTTTGATTGGAATTTTCACGATATTTAATTTTTTTTAAATAATTTCGTGAAAATTACGATGAAAATTTCGTGACATTCTGTTCAACTATTACACTGATCAGCATTGAAAAAAAAAAGTTTTTCTAAAAGATTTTATTTTTGTACCCAGGCAAGTAATGCAGCTGGAAGCGACACGAGTCGTCTCCGGCTCGAGGTGTGCGCTGATGAGGCTCCAACCGGCGAGGACCCTCCCACCTTCCTCCGACGTCTGCAGGACCTCACGGTGAAGGTCGGCACCAGGACCCGGTTCCTCGTCGAGATCGTCAGCTCCACAGAGTGCAAGGTGAGTCGAGTTCAACAGACATTTGATAGACTAGCGCTTCGTCTACGCAGATTTAGCACAACCAATATTTCCTCTTTTCACCCCCTTAAATGTTGAATGCTCACCGAAATCATACAAGTAAGCTTTCTGCTTTTGCAGTTGGGGCTGTGCGTTGATATGTTTTCTTTCCGTTTATTTATATCAGTGGTTCCCAACCTGTTGTCCGCGAACCACTGGATCACTGGATACTGGATCCGCAAGGGCATAATGGCAAATATGGTCAAATATGGTCAGCGAACAGTTTAAAATATCAATATTTTTACTTCAAAAATGTCATAGATGCAAAGTGATCATAAGTTTCCATCAGAAATGTTGTGATTTCTATGACTTTAGTTTTGAATTTTCCTCTCGATTTCTAGTCCCTGCATCAAAAAATAAGTCAAAGTGGTCCCAAGCCAAATAAAGGTTGCGAACCACTGATTTATACAAACTGCTGGAAAGTTGTAGTTTTTGTACAGTAAGCATAACAGCATGGAAACTGCCAACCGTCCACGTGGTCAATTTGTAGTTTTCGTGCAATTCAAAGAAATGAAAGTCAGTCTATTTAGCCCCGTAGGCTCGCTTGCACCGGACAGAGTTATTAATTCCGACTTAGCTGCTAAAACGGGCCCAGTATGTATGAAATATTTGTTATAAAACCTCGTGTTAGCAACTAAGGCTTGTTTCACACGTAACACAACCACACCACGATCGACGATAATCGATTGGTGTAGTAAAACCTTAAGGATCATCGAAAGCCCGGTAGGTATTTGTTTGGTATTGAACACGTGACCACGTGCCATTTCAATGGCGCAAATCAAGTTCATGTATTTTGAATTTATTTCACAATCGTTGCCACTTTACCTCGTTACTTCTGAACGAACACAAAAAACCCTGTAGGTGTCGATTAGCTCACATTGAGCGTGGAGCTCAACCTTCTTCCGAGGTCGGTCTGTGGATGGGTGATCATCTTAATAAGTTAACATACCGAGACTCTTCCGTGCCCCGAAAACACGTAAAGCCGTTAGTCCCGGCTGTCATGCCATGTAGATCTTTGGCAGTCGTTACAGATTGTCAAAAGCCAGAAAATTTTACACCAATCTTCCCGTGTGGCCCAGTTAATGGATTGTGGAGGTCAATTAGGCGTAATTCTTCACGAACAATATGTACTGATATTCAGTAGAATCCAGTTTGACTGGAAGTCAACTGCAATATATTGGGTAAAAGCTAGGTAGGGTAGATGATGACGTCGAGTAGCTCAAAACCGAAACAAAAACATTTAGACAATTTTAAAAAGTTAGTTTTATTCGCCATTTTTATAAAACTAAACTCAGCCATTTCCATTAAGGATTGAAACACAATACAAACTTTTTGATTTTAAAACCATTTCTGTTTGAAAAGCTAAAAATAAAAAATTAGTGCCGAGCGTTGTCTGATGTGTAACTGAAAAAACAAAAGTGCAACGGATTATTTTTCAATTTTTATATTTCAAATGGACATTGAATTTAACTATGGTATGGTCTATATATATAATAATGAATCCCTATATCCCTTGGTCACGGCATCACGCGTGCACCAAGTTCGCTAATTATTTTTTAGTTGTGTTTGTTATTGTCAAAAGAAGGTTTCAATGAAAGAAAATGTTGGAAAAAAATATACATCCGGGCGAAGCCGGGGCGGCCCACTAGTTTGCAATAAAGTTCATTGCTCTTTCCTTAATTTATATGCGTAGGTACCCAGGTACCTATACCGATTCATAATTGATTGTCCAGACAATCAATTATGAATCGTTTCTCAATACTAGAAAAAGTAAAGAATCCCTATAGATGTCGATTCAGGACAGCTTTATATCATTATTTCTGTTTTCGGACAAACTTATGTCAATATATATGTGGGTCAATGACCGTTATTGCACGTTTATCTGGCGCCGACCATAGTTTTATTGAAGGGTGAATTTATGATTACTGACTATAGGAGTCTTCCTAAGGGGCTGCTGTTCATACCTAGATCGTAGGGTTAGGCTCGCCTTATAAATAAGCTGCCCTGTTGAGTTTGTATGTTTTCATGTAGAATAAGAACACGAACTGTGCGGGAACATGGTGCCAGCATGAAATAAATATACTCAAGTGATAGCGAAACACTATAGCGATTTTTTACTCTGAAATGCACAGTAACTTAGTTCACCGTGAATTGTCATCCAAATCTAACGTGAACAAAAAAAAACTATTCAGTTCAATCGGTTGCGGATAACAGTTTCAAAATTGAGGTGATGAAGTGTATGGGTTACCATACTAAGTCCATAGTAACAAGGTTTTACATTTTACTTACTTAGAAGCTGGTAAACGTGTGTCTCCATCCATCATTTTCGGTACGGTAGTCAACAAGGATCCCTTAAAGTTTCGTCATTTCCGTCTGTCTGTCCGTCCGCGGTTTAGCTTATAGACGCTTAACGCTAAAAATTTGGAATTTGGTATGGGTATTTATAACACGCTGACAAAGTAGTTTTTAGGCTTGCCACCCTACACGTAAAGTGGCGATGATTTTTTTTTATCGTCTATCCCATGGTGTGGGGTGTCCTTGGATAGATAATTTAAAAATATTGAGGGTGTGCTAAAACTATATTTCTATTCAAGGATCCATTTGCGAACTAGTAAGCTTTAATAGCCCCCTGCCAGCTAAACGGTTGTTTTTCAAATTCATGGTAGTAGCATATATAACGAATTTAGAAGGAAAACATTGACCGCTACCTAGACTTAACGACTTAATGAGTAATAGTCGACCTTTTTATGAAATGGAACTGGGTAAGACAAAAAATCCTAATAATACCATAGAAAATGACTTAAATGAGTTAACACCAAGTGCATTTGTAACTTTTTGATCTAATAACAGTTAAGTACATTTTACTATTTTTCTGGCTTGGTTTAGGAGACGGGTAACCACGGAACCCTACACTGTACGTGGTCACACGCTTGGCCGGTTTTTTTATTCGTTAGGTATTCTTTTAGTCAAATATACGTGATGTACCTCTTTATCCTTAATTCACAAGCCTAAATGCTCATACCAACCCAAACGATACCTTGTCAAGGTTTCTGTCACTTTACCCAGTTCCGAAGTCAAATACACGAAGAATACACGAAGAGAAAGACCTCTGTATACGCGTGCTATTACAAAAATAAAAGCGGCCAAGCGCGAGTCGAACTTTCACGCGAAGGGTTCCAAGGTACCATAAACCCATAAACACGTTTTTATAATGAAGCCCCCTTAATTTTTATTATTTTGTTGTTATAGCGGCAATAGAAATATACAATCTGTGAAAATTTCAACTGTCTAACTATTACGGTTCTGGAGATACAGCCCGCTGACAGACAGACGGACGCACACCGGAGGCTTAGTAATAGAGAGAGTTCCGTTGATTACCCTAAAAAAAGTATCATTTTCAGTATTTATTAAAATAACAATGCCGTTTATCTGTACCTGAAAGGAATATCAAACGCGTACCAAGTATCAATGGTATCAAATAGCTAATCAGGTGTGCAATTACCAACAATAGATAATTAATTTGTGACACACGAAGCTTAGAACAGTATATACAATTATCGTTGCACATAGACTACAAATTAACAGGTTGTGATTGTACTTGCACACAATTATGTTGTGGGTCCCATGTTAAAGAAGACGAACTTTATTTTATTTTATTTTACTTTATTGGGACATAAAACAGTAACACATTACAAAAAAAGGTATGCTTGAAAAAAAATAATTGGTGAACGTGTAACCCACAAATGTCCGCGAAATAATGGTAACGAACCACTTATATTTTTTTTTGTTTTTTTTTTTATGATAATTAAAAGCATGCGTTAATTTTATAGAAAAGTAGGTATTCGTAGGTATTTTAGGGATAATATTAGGTGTCAGTAAAGTAACTATTTTAAAGATTCAATAGCCATTCTTTTGAAATTTGAGTGTGTCAGCGCGAAAATATCTAAGTCTTAACTTATTTATTTTATTATGGAAAACTTAAAAACCTTCGTCGATTTGGGGATGGAACTCAGAATCTTACACTTTACAGTTACTCGGCCACTAGATCCATAACGGATAGTAGGTTCGGCACCCACTGTTTAGTAATTAGAATTGTAGGAACAACGATTGCTTTCCATCTTGTTGTCCGTGGGTCAGGGTTTTGGTAAAAATAAACGTAACTACTGAGAGAGACTTACTTGGAGAGGGCAATGCTCGGAGTTTCCTTGCGTGATCGAATCAGGAATGACGATATCTGCAAGAAAACGAAGGTCACCGACATAGCCCGAAGGATTGCCAACCTGAAGTGGACATTGCTTGCAGAACAGATAGTCAACGGGGCCGAAAAGTTCTGAAGCGGCGACCGCGTACCGGAAGACGCAGCGTTAGAAGGCCTTCCACAAGGTGGACCGATGACCTGATGAGGGTTGCGGGTAGCCGATGAATGCGAGACGCACAGGATCGGTTGTTGTAGCGACACTTGGGGGAGGCCTATGACAAGCAGTAGACGTCTTTCGGCTGATGAAACGAAATTAGGTCCACCACACCATACCCAAAAAAATGTTCGTTGTCTAACTGGCTGCTGGATTTGGACTATGAAGGTACAGAAAGTATCATCCAAACTATTAAATATATTTTTTAACCCACCCATAAGCACAAATTTACACAATACTTACGTGCACATACACAAAACACTCTCACACATTCACTAAAACCATAGGTACCTTTGTTATTGATTTACCTCTCTATCAAAATTGTTATTAAGTTAATAGTGTTATGTATAAGTAATCGAAATTAAGATGCCGTAGAATATGATCAAGTTTATAGGAGTGTGAGCCAGGAGATCTGTCATACAGGTCTCGAACCCAGTCCAGACTCCAGCTCCCACAAAGGTATAGCATAGCAGTAAGCATAAGTCAGAATAAGAAAAATAAATTACTGTAACAATGTACCTTTATGAGAGAAAATCTATATTTTATTATATTAGCAATCATAATATTAATATAATTACAAAAATAATATTCATAACAAACATAAACAGAATAATATTAATATGTTCGATACTCTCAACAGCCGAAATTAGTTTAAATTATTTTAGCGTTCCTGTATTTTGTGTAGACAATAGAGTATCGTGTTTTATTCATAAGGATCCCTAATAGCACTCCCGGTGGACATGCTGTCACTCGCTTGACGTACAAGCGTACATCGAGCAAATTATTCAGCACAACTCTTTTAGGTTTGGGTTTCAACATTTTGCCATAGAAATTTTGAGTTATGAATATGATTGTTGGAAAACATGCCTTACTCAGAAACCATGTTTCCTACAGATACCATACTTTGTGACAAGGAAACGTATTAGAATTAATATAGGTATGCTGGTAGACTCAGTTCAGTTACGACTTGTCTGTAAGATATGCCTGCCGGTCGATTCTGTTAGTGCGGTTGCGCACTACGTCCAATCCGAATCCGTCAAAATACTATCCGAGAAAACTCGGACCGAACTCGGATATTGTTTACTTACAACTTCCGATCCAAATCCGTGATTACCTCCTTTCTAGACATACAGATGATATGGCTTCACACACCATCCGTCGTTTCTTCGATCTTCCCCTACTCTTATCTCTTATAAGTACTTTCATCGTGTTTATTAGTGTTACCGTGTTAACCAAAAATTTACTTCTAAAGTCGGATCGTAGTGCGTAAGCGCTCTTAACCTGTCACCTTGAAAACTCGGGTGGAGTGAGCGCGAAGTGAACTGTCATTCCATCTTGATTCCATGGATTGACAGCTCACTTCGTGATCACTTCACCCAAGCCTTCACTTCGACATGTTTATAGAATCGACCGGCTGTATGTCATGCGAGCGACGACATGTCCAACCGGAGAATCGCTGTTTTTTTTTTTGTATAGATGTGGTATTGGCTTCATAGAGGTTAGGTTACCAATGACGGAAAAGTGGAGAGGGTATCGTTTGAATTGATATGGGCAATTGGGCGTGTGAATGTCAGATATAGCGGAATAGAACCAACATAGCACAAAGGATCGCCAAACTGAAAGTGACAGTGGGCAGGTGTAGCAAGTGGACATTGCTCGCATAATATATGGTCGATGGGGCCGAAAAGTTCTGAAGTGACGACCGTTTATCGGAAGACGCAGCGTTGGAAAACCTCCCGGAGTCGCGGGTAACCGATGGGTGCGAGACGCGCAGGACTGCTTCTTGTGGCGTCACTTGGGGGAGAGCTATGTCCAGCAGTCGACGTCATTCGGCTGATATGATGATGAAGAATAAAGTTGTTGATGGACGGAGAGAGACCAGGTTTTACATACCTTGCATCTCAATTTTTTAAACTACCACCCACAACCGGCTGAGCTGAGAAGATGCATTTCACATTTGGTTTGTATGACAATGCATGGTGCGCTGAGTGACATCATTTTAAATCCAATGAGGCGGACTCCCAACGATAGCGTACCAATTATTTTTAGCACTCCAAGATACGGGTATCAAATGAAAAGGTTTGCTGAAACGAAAACGACGAATAAAATTATCTCACTCTGAAAAACAGATTTTTATAAAGGTTTTGGAACGAAGTTTCTTATCGCGCGTTGTGAAAGGGGGCTAGACGGAAAAAAATTCATACGAAAAGTTGTAACGACACTTTTTTGATTGTCTTTTGTTTCTTTTATGTTTGAATTTCGAAGAAGAATTGGTTTTAATTTCGAAATAATGCGCCAAAATATAAGATACAAATATTTTAATAAAAGTAATTGATTAGACACTAATTTTTCTCGCGGCTCAGATCCTTTTATTCTATCCTAGAAGTTTTTATTGGAATATGATGATTAAATACTAGCTATTTCATGCGGTTTCACTCCTCTATCAAGAAACAGAACAGGGATGGTGTTTTTTCAAGGATAACAAGAAGCTACCAGAATGAGTGCTATGAGTTATGGTTATGACACAGCGATACTGAAGCTTTCAATCTGCAGAAGAGTTGGTAATCATATGAGTAGTTTAGATATTAAATGAGAAATGATATTTATTTGGAACTTCGTTCCATCCGGGTGTCCCTTGACACCTCTCAAGTTTTTTCTTCATTAATAATACTTACCTACTTGTTTAATATAATACCTGTTAACATAGATCTAGGTAAATACAGTCTGTAGGTATACTGTTGACATCTTTGAGCCAAATACTGTCAACGAGGCCGAAATTTTGGCACATAAAAGCTTTTATCCTCCAATTTACAACTAAGGGTTCCATTTCATTAAACCGAATATAACTGAGATCGAAATAACGTTTTTAGTTTACTTAATTAAAAATAAATTTATGGTGGTAGACGAAAATAGCGCTCAGCATCGCTTTGCGTCGCAGTGATACAGAGAAATAAGAACAGTGAATGAAAGTCTTTGGTTGATTAATTAGCCCTTTTTTGCCACCCACCTTTTTGCACGATGCTCCTTTAATATAATGAAATGAGCAATGAATGGAAGTCATTTTTAATTTAGTGTAAAAAATGTAAAATGCGTATCATGTTCGAGCATGCCTATAATTTTTATACTTCTAACATGCAACTGTCAATTTTTATTTCTAATGTGTGCTTTATAACTTTTAAGCTTATGACGTACTGACGAGTGTGGTGTACAATAATTATCTTCATAGCACTTGTTAAAAGTAGTTGCAAGTTAGCTGCCTGCATACCAAATAGCTTCGTTGACTGTACCTACCACATACCACAGCACAGATGCACTATGCAACACTAGGTATACTGCAGTATTTTAAATATGTTTATGTAACAAAATTGCATAGACAAAACTAATGATTGTGTAAAGGTCAATCATTGAGAAAGCTGCTTTACTTTAATAAAATATATAAATATCAAAAAGCACTGAATACAAAAATATCTACCATTATCCAATTTTTTCTCAAACAATAAAGGAAATACCCACGCATTTCCTTTATTGTTTGAGAAAAATTGCAATAAAATATTATGGCACCTAGACACAGTATAATAAATATATAATGCAAGACTACTATCTAAATATGTAGGTATGTTCATATAATAATGACCATTGAAGAGTAGCCAACTCCGACTATAGCTACAGAAATAAGAAGGAGTTTTACAAATCGTCGACTGTTTTTCGCATCTCGCCGAGTTGGTATACTACAGTCTCCAACCCACGTTCACCCGTAACACTATTTCATTAACGCCACGCAGAAACCTTGAGATCCATCGGAATGTACAACAAACGCTGTTCGTGACATAATTCGTCTATTTCAAACCGCATCCGTTGTATGTATTTATAATCTGTTATTCAGTTCCCGCGCTTCTCTTGACAGCTCCCGGAAAAACAAAGATGGCCGCGGAAGCGCGCGAATTATGAAGAAAGATTATTTTTAAAATGATTTATGCGAATTTAAACGAAAAAAAGAATGGTCATTTCTGACCCAGAATCCGACAGAATTAAGACCTATCGATTTTTTTTGTCATCTGAAGGTGGTAGAGCAAAAATATGTTTATTTTTCGTTTTTGATGACTAAATATCTTCAGATTAAGTATCGAAAAGTTATTTTTCATTCATTCTTACTTGGATGTCGGTCGTGTTTGAGCTCATTTAAATCGTCCCGAATGATAAAGAGCAGAAAGGTGGAAAGAGGTCAAACGTGTTTGTCGTCATTTCAGACCCGAAGTCCTACAGAATTTAGTCGCATCGTAGTGTTTTCGTCTTCTGAAGTAGAGCAAGAAAAAGTAATAAGAGCTCATATGTTTCTTACCTGTTGGAACTGTGGCTCTCTTAGGTGACTACTTTTATACCCATCGTATTTTTTTTACCACTGATAGGCACGCGTTTGACCACTATCTCACCTGATGGTAAGCGATGATGTGGTCGAAGATGGATGGATAGATGGTTTGGGCTCAATGAATCGTACGGGTTGGTACTATCCATTGTATTAGCTGTTAGTATCAATAATGAATAGTGATCATCAGAAGGATTCAAATTAACCCAAACGATGGCTATACTAGTAGCCAATAATCGATCCACTTTTCACCTTTCTGATCTCCAGCATCAGGGACTTTGTGACCAACAACAAGGAATAGTGCCCATCAGAACGCTTCAAAGGAGCCCAAACACGATGGTTATGAAAAGAAAGTGCATGAAAAATTGCTTTTCTATACTTTGCTTGAACGTACACTCAAAACCATATATACATGTGTTCGCCAACGAAATCGAAAAAATAAAAACTTATTTCTCTTTTTTTCAGACGACAAAGGTACTAAGATATATGTGATGTTTATCGGAGTTGGGTAAATTTTGTAAAGGCTTGACCATTGTTCTTTGCTTTTTATACAGCGGAATTCGATAGTCCCTAAGTACAAAAGGAGTTTTCAGCACTCGTTCTATATAATAGGGAATATGCAAGCAATTTTTTTTATTTGCAAAATGATATACTTATTAGCTCTAGTAAACAATTATGAAATAATTTTTAAAATACCTTCAACAGCGACAAAGTTATATAGCTTCAAAGATGCCAATTAGAAAGAGAAGTTCGATACGAACTCTGACGTCAAATACCATGTCGCCTATACCGCTTCCATAGAAAACAGCGTCTTTGCGAGAGGGACAGATATATTTGTTTAAAACAGTTATATCTCGTTTGTTTTTCGATCAATTTTGATTCTATTTTCACTGTTAGTATTATATTTTTGTATATTTTTAGATACACTATATAGATACTAAATATTTTTTTATGCATATTATTATAAACTTTATCTATGTCAAATATCATACTCCTCCGTGCGTCATATTCTTTAAAAGCGGCACATATTTTTCTCTTTACATATATTTATAGATTTATATACCTATATATATTCACATATTCTGTAAAAATCATCTGTCTAGCCTTTTCCCAACTATATTGGGGTCTGCTTCCAGTCAAAGCGGATTCAGCTGAATACCAGTATTTTATGTGAAGCGGCTGCCTACCAGACATCCACAACCCATTAACTGGGTAACACGGTACTTCTTGGCAAGACTGAAGTCAGAATTGCTGGCTTCTGACAATCCGTAACATCTGCCAAAGATGTACAAATGACAGCCGGGACCAACGGCTTAACGTGCTTTCCGAGGCACGGAGGATGGTCACCCATCCACAGACCAACCTTGGCAAGCGTTGCTTAACCTTGATCGACCCGTACGCTGTTATTCTTTAGCCACGAGCTTTTACGATATCAATAACAGTTAAAGCACACTATTTATCAGGTTGGCGTTCAAATGTGGTAATTCACAATTAACAACCATTTGTCTGCTTCACAATTTATTTATTAAACCCATTATTGTCTCTTAGTGACGCGTGTAATTTTATAAAAGTTTTGAGAGCTCATGTTGTAGGTATGTGTTGGTGAGCAGTGTCCAAAGCTGCTATTTATATATGTACATACATAGATACTATAATGATGTGTATCTGTTATTTATACCTATATTAAAGATCAAACTGTACGGTTCAAATAGCACAATACGTTAACAGCAGCATTCAAATTAACTCGAGCATTAATTTAATTGCTACCTGGCATAGTGTACCTAATAATTAGCAGTGGCGCATTCGGACAAAGCGATCCCAAATAGCGATAATAACCCATCGGACAGAAGGTCTATTGACATGATTACTGTGATGTCAACTGATAACTCGCTAGACATTGCTAATCAAGATAGGTACATCCCAGTCACAGTTATTTCACATCTAATAGCAACCTTGTAGCATCGAAAATAAAGATCACTGTAGTGCAAACCCACGGGAACTCTAAATACACTTTAGCACTCCAATATCTACTTGTTATCTGGAAATGCCCTGGCGAATTTAATGGTTCGACGGAATTGCAAATTTTCGGCGCTTTCAACGTTGAAAATACTATTGTAATGAATGTATGATTGACACCCGCCACTCGTTATTAAGGAAATTTCAACTCAAATTTAGTCCAGTTATTCTTGCCCAGTATCTCACCAATATTTGTCATCGAGTGGGATCAAAACATTATAGGCGTTATTAAATTTTGAGCGTTGAAATACATTTCAATTAACATACATTTTAGTGTAAATGTAGGTTCTGCATAGTGTCGGACGTAAAAGGATATCACCATCCCATCACTTCCCGTGGGTTTTTAAGAGGCGACTAAGGGAATCACCAGAGAATGGGCGACGGCATCTGTGCATTGTAACGGCTACACTGCGATCGCCAACCCTCCTGCCAAGCGTGCTGATTATGGCAACCCTCCTCCCCTTTTGGGGAATAAATTCATAGATCTGGTGGTTGTTTTGAAAAATGACTGCAAATATTGGCATTTTCTTGAAGTGAAAACTTCTTTAGCGGCGTTGTGCACTTTTTGGAATGGGTAAAAAACGTTTAACACGCGTCAGGACACGTGACCTAGGATCGAAAATTCGTAAGACGGAGGTAGAGTAGACCGCCTCCCGGCGCGGCGTAGGAAAGGTAGTAATATCCTCCTCTCTTTCTGCCGCGCGGAGAAAATGTATGCCTGCTCCTGCTGTTTCGTTTTTCACTTCTGCTGGCTCTCCCGGAGTGCAACCCATTGTTTTTTGAGATACTTCTCCTAAATGTAAAGTAGGTGCTATCACCTACTTTAAGTTCGTACGTCTATACGTGCGAACTTAAAGTCCGCGGTTTTTAAGTTCGTGAACTTACTCGGCTCAACAGCGGTGACACGTGAAGCTTGCTCATTACTCTGGTACCAGGGGGACCACGATGTCGTCAATGGAGGTTTTCTTTTTTTTTAAAGCATGCTGTTAGCTTCAAGCCCTTTCTTTTGATAGGTATCCATTTTAAGGGGGTTGAGAAAAAAATGTAAGCCGCCGTCTTGGAGCGGCGGTCATATTGAATTTAGTGTGATGTTACTAATTTAATAAACCTTTCATTTGATATCCATATTAAGGGTTTGAGAAAAAATATGTAATCCGTCATCTTGGAGAGGCGGCCATATTGAAATTATTATAATATTGAGTATTGCACATTGTCACTAGAACTAAAGGTGGATGCAAAATTTCAGCTCAATCGGAATCGAAAAATTATTTGCAAATTTTGACGGACAACTTACATACCTACATAACGAACGGTTAAAGTAAAATTAAAGCTTGTAAAATGGCGGCTCGCTCGTTGAGAGACGTGCAAGCCGAGGTGAGCTACGAGAAAAATTTCGCCAACGAACTAATTCGGCGGTTTTATTACACACGAGCGCAAAAGGTCGTCGAGTCACAAGTTCGCGTACTTACTCGCATGTCTATCACCCCTTAAAGACGTAGGGCAATTTTGAACATCTCTAACCCTTAATCTGGCAAGGGAAAAAAATATGAAAAATTATGTTTCTTTTTGCATTTTCGGCTTCACTAGGATTTCACTTCACAAGAAAAAATAATTTAAACATCTGGTAGATCCTCATTTTCTGAAAATGCATGTTCAGTATGCTGGACCTCGCCAGGTTCGCCATAAAGTTGTCAATCATTTTGATGTGCAGTATAGTGCACATTGCCAAATGATTACTTTCTACGACTCATTTCTATTTCGGTTTCGGTTTAAAGAAACTTTATTCCCAATAAAGACATATGTCACTTACTTGAGAACGATACTAACTACATAGATTACAAAAAGTTCGTCAGCAGCGTTACAACTTTATAGTACTCGTCCAATGCATTCATTTCTCCAGAAGTGACTGATCCGCAACTATGTGCTGGCTAAGTTGAGTTCTGAACGCATTGAAAGAGTGTACATTTCTAATACAGGACGGTAATTTATTATAGAGTTGTGCTCCTTCAAAAGTTAGCATTTTTTTGCCATAGTTAGTTCTTGTTTTAGGTAAAACTAGCAAACTTGCTCGCCGTGTGCTGCGTTGACTAACTTGTTTAAATTGGGTGAGTATTAAGTTTGAGTGAACGTTTTTGTTAAGAATATTTTTGATGAAAATATATGTGTTGTAGATATATAGTTGTTTTATATTCATTATTTTTGTGTCTCGGTAAATTGTACTGGTTGATGTTAGATATGGATAGTTGAATAGTATTTTTATGAGTTTATTTTGGGTAACTTGGAGTTCTGACAGTTTTGTTTTTGCAGCACTACCCCAAATTTCGATCAAGTTAAGTAGATGCGGCTTTACTAGGGAGTTGTAAATAGTATATCGTAATTTTGGTGGAATACAACGAACTATGTTACGCAGTGATCCGGAAAGTGCCGAGAGTTTACTCTTTATGTGCTCAATGTGAGCATGCCACGTTAGTGAACTGTCCATTCTAAGACCGAGATATTTTTCACATGTTTTTTGCTGTAGTGGAACATCATTAATTGTTAGTTGGTCATATGGGGGAACTGATTTATTTTTAGCCTTAAATATTATATAACATGTTTTTGAGATATTTATTGTTAGGAGATTGAACTGAAACCATACAAACAAAGTATTTAAATCTTCTTGAGCTTGTGAGATAATGTGATGGATGGAAGATCCGAAGTAAAATAAACAAGTGTCGTCAGCATATAAGGTAAGGTGACCATGTAATTTAATTTCATTTATATTATTTATATATATTAAAAAGAGTAAGGGACCCAAGATAGACCCTTGTGGAACGCCACACGTAATAGGTAATGCATCACTTTGGTGATTACCAAGTTTGACTACTTGCGAACGATTTTTTATGTAAGACTCGAAAATTTTTAGAGCATTTCCAGTGATATTAATTGATTCCAGTTTTTTTAGGAGTAGTTTGTGACTAACCGTATCAAACGCCTTTTTTAGATCAATAAAAATACCCAGGGCTATATTTTTTTTATCTATGTTTTGTTTAATTTTAGTGATGAGATCAATAGTAGCTGTAGTAGTGTTACTTTTCGGTCTAAATCCATATTGTCGGTTGGTGATAAAGTTAATAGAACTAAGATACTTTACTAATCGGTTGTGAATGATTTTTTCTAGTATTTTTGACATTACAGGCAACACTGAGATCGGTCGATAATTTCCTGGATCTGTGGTCGGGCCCGATTTGTAAATGGGCGTTACTTTTGCTATTTTTAGTGTTTCAGGAAAGTTACCGTCATCCAGTAGTTTATTCAGACACTTGCTCAGATCGTTTGCGATTAAACTTTTAACGGTTTTAATTACTTTGGTTTTTATTCCGTCGAGGCCCGTGCTGCAATTTGGATCGAGGTTAGTTATAATGGTTGTTATTTCATTGGCAGAACATGGACTAAAACTAGAGAGCTGCGCAGCGTTTTGGGTAATAGGATTTGGTAAAGCACGGTCACAATCGTTATGAAATGAGTGAGGTATATCGTTTGCTAAGAGTGGTCCAATTGTAGCAAAATATTCGTTAAATATTTGGCAAATATCATTTGGCTCTGTAATGTGATTGTTGTTTACTACTAGTTTTGGAGGAACACAACTTTGTTTTATTCTATTGCTTGTTAAGGTATTTATTAGGCCCCACATTTTCTTGGGTTTCTTAATACATTTGTTAAATTCATTACAGTAGTAGGAATTTTTTGTTCTTTCTATTAATTTAGCTACATAGTCTCTTTTCTTAGTAAATTCTGTTTCTAATGTGTCGTTACTAGGATTATTTTTAAGTTCTGTCCACAGTATGTTCCTTTGGTTGATTTCAGCGATAATGTCCTTATTAATCTAGTTTTTTTGTGGAAGGTTGAGAATCTTGGTCTTCATAGTTTTGCTTTCT
Source organism: Mamestra brassicae (assembly GCA_905163435.1). Classification (NCBI taxonomy): domain Eukaryota; kingdom Metazoa; phylum Arthropoda; class Insecta; order Lepidoptera; family Noctuidae; genus Mamestra; species Mamestra brassicae. The sequence continues at coordinate 5,570,967 of LR990987.1, forward strand.
TCTGACAATATTTTTATTCTATTTTCGAGAACTAAGTAGTCGTTGCTAAGATTATTGAAATTAGCTCCTTCAAAAAGGTTATATAATTTAGTGTAGTCTATTCCTTCACATTGAGTTTTCATTTTCGGAGGAGTTTTGATTTTTTTAAGTTCTAGGTACATCTGGTTATGATCAGACATACAGGATTCAATTATTACCACATGAAAGTAATCGTCTTTTAGGTTGGTGCTGATATGATCGATGATGGTCTTTTTTGTGGCGGAGTCTCTCGTACAATGTTTTTTGCTTATTTTGTTAAGCAGTGTGTGTCCAGCTTCCTTGACTATTGCTTTGTATTGTTTGGTCTCTTTGCTTTTCTTGGCTAAGAGATCGACGTTGAAATCTCCGAAAACAATTTTGTGCAAGTAATAAATTTTAAGATAATAAAACGCCATATTTTTAATTTTCGTCGTAAAAAAGATATTATATATTTGTTATAAATGTTCATACAAAATCTTTATTTATGAATGTCATGAGAGGTAAGAAGGAACATTTTACTTATTTCTTACTTAGGCGTGAGATGTGCGTGAGATCAATAATATAATCAGTCTAAACGAAAAGATATGTAACCGTTATTATTTTAAATAACGGATAAAATACAACAGTTTTAATCATATAATAATAATCAGTCGACATATTTAGGAACTTTCACTTACTATGGTAATTATAAAAACAATTTCGTTTGCGTACTAAACACAGCCTTTGATTGCACTTTAAAATAATCCAAAAAATAGTCCAAATGCGTACACTTACCCGCACTACTGCGCACAGTTACCCCTATACTTGGGTAAGTGTACGCATTTGGACTATTTTAATTTTGTTGATTTCCAAAGAATTTATGGCATTGAAAATGTTTTTTTTTGTGTTAAAGTTGTTGATTATTAAATATTGTAACTAATAAAGCTTGTTTTGTTTCATTCAACTTCACATTTTTTACTATATGACACTTCGAACCTTAAGTGCGCACACTTGCCCCACATGACTCTACACAATACAGATCCGTCTTATTTTGTATACATAGCTTGCAGCGACCATTTGACTCTCCAAATCTAGGGTAATGACATTACCATCTGTTCGACAGTTGTTGTTTCCAGATATACGAGATCTCCCTTTATTCTGTAACTCTCTTGCTAATTGGCACCGAAAAGACTTCAAAGCCATATGCTTCACTGCCCGTCTTCTGCAATCCCTGCGATAAACTAACCAGGCGTTGTTCACACAAATGTCGAGCATTTGAGCAAAGATTGCAGTATACCAACGTCGGCTCTTGTGAGTAGTCCGGTACAATGCAATCAGCATATCGGCGAGATCGACGGCCCCCATGTGGTTGTTATAGTGCTTTATAAGTTCCGGACAGTCCACGTCAACTCGGGCTTTCATTTCCCTGCTGTACCTCTTTGTTTTTCCCATTGGGTGAGCATCAGCGTACGTACTGAGCACAGTGACCACCTTATTGTCATACCATTTAACTACCGCTATCTTATTGTTATTGTCAACTACTTGGCAATAAGCCTCTACCTTTCTTTTTTTTTTTAATTTGTCACTCATCAGTAGTTTTTCGCAACCTTTTAGCTTGTTTTGGCGTATATAGTGCCTAGACTAAAAATACCACATTCGTTTCTTAGATGTGTTGCTAATTCTAATGTGGAAAAATAATTATCAAAATACACGACCCAGGCTCGCGTCTGTATTGTCTTGCATAAAGCAACGACAACTTTAGCTCCTAAGGTTAAGGTTTCTTCGTCTTGTGAAAACTGGATGTATCTAAATGTGTTACGACTTCCTGCTTAATGGAGGCATTAAGCAGGAAGTCATATATATATATATATATTGCCCGACATGCCTGTTCGGACAAAGATTTTGAAACCCCATGTATTGGGTTTAATGAGATTGTATTTTATTTAATTTAGTAAACTTACAGCTAGACAAATACAGTAACTAAAAGTTTAAACAAAATATGGCAAATTACAAGTTTCCACATGTGTCACTTGAAACAGAAAATTGACAAAAAAAAAGAAAACTATAATAAAAGCTTGTAAATAAGTATTTACGCTCGAAGAAGCTACTACTTGCTTGTATTGTCTCCTATTACCCGCCTTTTGCCTTTATACGGTATGGTCATCTCATCAATGCTGTATCTCATTTCCTCTTCCGTGGCTAAGCAGTTCCTCCTCACTTTCTTTGCAAAAGGTCTTACTTTAAAGTAGCGATCCGAATCTGGACACGAGTTATCAGCAAAATGGATATATCTGCGTATGGCTTCAAACCTTTTCAGTGACATGATTTCGGCAATAGCTGGGTATCGTAATTCTTTTGACCAATAATCTATATAGGATGGCTAATTTATAACCCCATAAGTAACAAAATGGCAATAAAATCTTTCATTTCGTCATCGGAGATATTGATGGATCGCCCAGTAATTTGAACTGAATAAACCTTTATTCTCTTTATGCTGTTTTGTACAGTAATCGTAATACTGTAATGTATACTGTGTCTACTGTATACCTACTGTAATCGTAATACTGTGTTATGTACTGTAAAACTGTATCTTGTAAAATATCTAAAGAAAATTATTTCCAAAAATAATTTACAGGTGTGAAATCAGTATGTATGTTATTCTTAAATTCACAATTAGTTATTTCGGCCTTGTGCAGGAGTTTGCCTTTTTCCACTTGTAGTTTGTGATTTTACGTGTCTGGAGCCTGATATCATAATAATAATAATATAATAATAATATCTTGGGACAACTCACACACGGTCATCCGATCCCAAACTAGGCAGAGCCTGTGCTATGGCAACCAGACAAATGATAATCATACTTGTATATTTCTAAATACATACATATTATAGACAAATTACATCCAGACACAGGACAAACGATCATGCTCATCACACAAAGATTTGTCCTGGTTGGGAATCGAACTCACGACCTCCGGTTTAGCAGTCAGGGTTACTAACCACTTGACCAACAGGCCAGTCAAATCATGAACACGAGAGTGGGTATTGACAATGCGTCTTCTCTTAGACCTCATTCACGGCATTAGGTACCGGTGATATGTCTTCAACAGACTATATATAAGATAACTTGGTGTTGGAGGCACTGCAAGTTTTTGGTCTTCTGGCTCGCTATTGGGTATCTCATCATCAGAAGTATTATTTCTCTCTTCATCACTATAGAAAATATTCAAGTTTTCTAGTGACGACGGTGTGGTTCGTCAGACGACAACTCCTCAATTTCTTGGCGGTTTGTGTTTATTCATCCTGTTTGACTTTCTGCGTCTGATGTAGTGTTGTTTGGTGGCACTAGTGCTAATAACTTTTACGCGCGTGATGTTTGTTTGAATACCTGCAAATAATATTATTGGAAGGAAAAAAAAATACACATACGAAATACGCATATTAGTTCATAAAATCATATTAGCAGTTACTTTTCTAACTAATTGGCAGTGTCCAATATACTACACATCGCAAAATCTCACTGAAATAGTACGTACTTGGCAATAATCGCAATATCGTCAGCGACTATCAATGTCAAAATTTGACAAAATGTAGGGAAATTAGACGTCATTTTGACAGTTTGCCGCGGCGATGCAATTGCGAGTGCTTCTTAATCTTAAAATTAAAAGACAAGTCCTTCAGAAACTGCTGTACGAGTATGTTTACCTGAACGTACCAACATATTTAAGAGTTTAAGTTTTTAGTATTTTTTTTTTAATTTTCCTTGCCAGGTAACATGGTTCCGCAACGAGCGACGCCTGTTGGAAGCGGAGCGAGTGGCCCTGGCCCGGGATGGCAACTTCTGGTGTGCAGACGTGGCCGCCATCAGTGTGGACGATGCTGGCCGATGGACCTGCACCGCGGAGAACGCTGGTGGTCGCGCCAGCTGCTCTGCGCATCTTAATGTACTTGGTGAGTTTTGGGTGCTTTTGAATTTTTTTAACAACCTACAGTGTACCACTGCTGGGCAAAGGTCTCCCCTATAGTCTCCACCCTTCCGTGTTTTTTCTTTTTGTGTTGCCCTCTCCGATCATTCCGTTCTGAACGCCTCCAAGTCGTCTTTATTAATTACATCTCGAAATTCCAATAAAATTCCAGACAATTTTTTTTATATCCTTAAAAATGTTTTTATTTTATCTAAGGCCATGTGTTTTTTTATTAAAGGTAACCTTTAGAAGTACTGATCTGTTAAACACAACAGTTCTTCAAACCCAACTTCCTTATATTATTTTCGAACCAAATGTTTCATTACCTGTTAACATTACAGTTGTTGGAGATACGTTTTCCTTTCATAACTAAAACTTAAAGGAAAACGTATTTTCAACAAATGTTGAACAAAAAACCCTAATCGACCATTTTGTTTCACAGTACCGAAAGCGTACAAACGCCCTGAATTCGTGGAAGAACTGCGCGCGCTCCTGACTGAGCAGGGGACTGTCTCGCTCGAATGCAAGGTTGTCGGCGTACCCACCCCCGTGCTGCGATGGTTCAAGGTAAGAGTCCTTATAATGGATAGTATGTCAGGTTTCCCCCAGGAGGAACTACGCGCTCTCTTGACTGAACAGGGGACTGTCTCGCTCGAGAGCAAGAGCGGCGTGCTCACTAAAAAAAGAGTCCTTTTAAAAAATCGTTAAGAGGGCTTACTCCTCATATACACCACAACAAACCTTCAAATCCATCTTGGAAATGAATAAATCGTATTCTAATATTGAATCTGAACTTATAACTAGGAGACTATGGCCGCTTATGACTTATTTTCCACATTAATATCTTCTCAAAAAACGATATACAGCGAATACCAGCGCCTAAAACATCGACGTATAAAAGTTGTTTCCAAGAAAAACTTTGACAGAAATGATATCATATCATTTTATGGAAACGTCCCCTATACTTGCACAAGTTACTTCAACTACCTTTTAGTTTAAGAACGTCGCAAGTCTCACCAGTAAACTCTTAAGATCACTCTAAAACGTTTCAAATTATCCCCGCAAAAATTTCCAAGTACACTTATAGGTAGACTAGCTTTTTCACGTGGTTTCGCAGCAGCTCCGAACCAAAATTCATCAAAACTGTTCGGCGATTTGGGCGTGCAAGTATAACACGAGCCTCAGCTCCCTTTGATAAACTTATTTCCCAGTATTCGTTGATAGGATGGCCTAGAGTTCTGATTAATTAAGATTGCGTCACTCAGCTCGGAAACCAATTTACAGGACAGTCGCGAAATTAAAGCCGGCGATGTGTTCGCGCTCACAGCGAACGCCGAGGACCCGACGTCGCTTGGGACCTACACCTGTGAGGCTGTCAACTGCATGGGCAGGGCCTACTCCTCATCCAAGGTCCACGTCGTCGGCCGCGGCAGCAGGGAGGGATCCGCCAGACCTAGCTCCAGGTAACACAGAATTTAAGCCCACTGATTTAAGGCGTATAGTGAACTAGCACTTCGCCAGCAATTTCGTCTGCGCCGATTAAGTACAGCACATCAAGCTACCCGAAACTGTCAAATTTTCCCAATCAACCTTGAACCTAATGCCTTATCGATAAAGTTGAGAATCTATTAAAGAAATTTGACATATTGCTGTAGCTTCATGTGTTGGCGTCTCTACAAACGATTTCCCTTCTTTTTTTATTTTATTAAACAGTAGCACAATAAGAAATAGTCATAATATCTTAAATATTACATTTTAAAACAATATTTATGATACCCACTACGTTCTCCACAGATTACAATTAAAACTATTTAAAACTAGCTTTTGACATAGATAAAGTACTTCAAAACGGTCATTCTGGATTTTTAAATTTATATTATATAAAAGAAAAAGTAAATTTGTGTGCGTGCATTAATAAACATTACCTACGTTGTATAGTTATCTGCTGATCCTTTAGAGTTCCTTGGAATTGCTTCTTGAATGCATTTTTACTAAGAAAAAGAATGTCGATTGAATTAAACTCATTGTTATAATTCTCAACCAAACGATGAAGTGGTGAACGCGAGCCAGCGTTGGATTAACAGACGCTAATAACGAATAGACGTCGAGTGCGTATCTCACGTACATAACCTTTTCAACTTTTCACCCCCTTAAAGATACAAGCAACCTTTCTGAGTGCTCAACTACAACATAAAAAGGCAAATAACATGTTCCTTCGGCTGTGCGTTGAAATGTTAGTCAGTCGGTCAGTCAGATTCCCTTTTAACTGCAGGGCGTGCCAACGACTTGCAGCCCTGTATATGGATTTCGATAGCAAGCTGCCTTTGCAAACGCCGAAATGCATAGATGCTGATCGGCCCAGGCAGTTTTTTTCGTACTTTTTGCCGGACCGGTAAGAACCATTGCCAATTAGTTCGGTTTGATAGGTTTGGTATCGGTTCTTGCTGCCAAACTGGCATCGTCTGCCTTTCCACGTGAACGCACCCTTAAGCCTCTCCTACAAGTTTCACAATTTCGACGGGTCCTGTGTTTCTCGCAGCGAATTCTCGCGACCTTTACAAAGTCGAAATATTCCGAGCAGTCTGTTGCAGTTAGTGACGTCGAATCTGTGATAAAAGACAACATTCGTATGAACTAGGATTGCCAGTGTTTTGATTTATTGTCGTATCGATGTCTCCACCCTTGTATAGTAATATTTTTACTTTACCTCATACTTTTTGCTCCCTTACTTACTTACTTAGGGGGGAGGGTGTGTTAGTACATCTTACCGTTAGCAAAATAATGGGTGTCAGATCCGTTTGGTGGAGAAAACTCTTACATAAAGCCATCCTTTGTACCTCACGTTTTTGCTGCCGTAGAGTAGACGCTGTGATAATGGTGTTTTGACGTCGCGCATACGTGGAACAATGAGTATGCTAAATGGGAAGGCGGCTTAATCCATAGACAAAGATTATGAACTAACCGTTCCCTTCAGATATTAAGTCAATACAGGCTGAATAGTGTGAAAGAGGTAAAACGATCGAGATGCCAGTAGCTGTCAGCTCTGATTACAATTCCGCTACACTCCCCAAGGAATTTACATGCCTAATTTCAGCTTTCTACGACCAGTAGTTTCGGCTGTACGTTGTCTGTTAGTCACTTAATCACTCAGTCACTAGTAACGAAAGAGTTTTATATATATATTGATTGATTGATGTCTGCAATATTCGTTTTTGAATCGAATGGAAACTCAATCGATTATTCAGCTTCATTTACACTCGATTCGATTTAAAACTCGTGCGTGTTGTAATTAAGTCTGAACGAATTAAGAATATACTTTCGCTATTACTGGAACTACCTACATATTTTGTGAAAGAATTTTCGAATAAAAAAAGGGTTCTAAACTTTATCCCAGAAAACGTACTTAGGTCTGCTTGCATCATGCGCTAAACATATTGACACACGTAGAATAAATGCACAAATCTAAACGTAAACTGTCAAAAACACCTTTTTTGACAAGTTTTTGGCATTAAGTAAGCGACCAGCTTACATCTAAGCGAAAAATGTTGAACTTGAATTTCAAAATTTTTTAGGTACGATAATTAATTAGTTGGCCTTCAGATCGAATCTATTAAAATCAATAATGATATAATCTGTTATTTTAACTAGCTAAACATACTGAGCGATTCGGGTGCATTAGATTGTAGAGGGCCGATACCATTCGAGGGTGCCTAATTGTACTTGCACCCCGAGTCCCGACCCATTTCAATGGAAGAACCGGAGGGGTTTTAGTCGCTAGGAGCTCGAGATTACACCTCTTTAGATGGAGGGCGTATCCATGACGATTTCCCAAAATAACCTCGACCCAAAAATAATGATAACGATTTATTGCTAACATGTTTTTATAAGATCAAGAAATAAAATGTTCATGTTTTGGTATTATAACGCCTACCTTCCTAATTAATTAACTGAAAAGTGAAATTGGTAGGTTATTTATTTCTGGGAAATAAATGCACTTGAATAGGAACATTTGGAGTAAACTTGTAAACTTAAATTCATTTGTTTAAAAACACTGATTTATTTACTAAAGGAAGGTTTTAGTACCCCGCATCACACTTGTTACTTATGTCCTATTAAAAGATTTCCAACCACTGAAGTTGAATTCTACTAAAGAAATACGGTTTGTGCAAAAATAAAATAAGAAATTGGTGAAAATAAGAAATCATTATTACACGCTTTTGAAGCTATTGTTATATCCTTGTCATGCAAAGCGTGGTTTGTGCTGGATGGTGCAAATTCAGTACGGCGTGAAATGCGAGCGAGTGAGTCTCGGTTTATCACAGATCGCTAACAACGTACCTATTTGAGATATTTAATTTTTTTTAAGTGAAAATTTCTTTAGTGGCGTTGTGCACTTTTTGGGATGGGTAAAAAATGTTAAACTCGCGTCAGGACACGTGACCAGATCGAAAATTCGTAAGACGGAGGGAAAGTTCTGAAGCGTTGAATTTTTAATGTAATATAAATTGTCATGTTTGTGTACGATAGCGCAATAAATTAATATTGTTTTTTACCACATAAATGATAGTACTTTTATTCTGATATTAAAACAATTCTTCCGAAATTATTCCCTAACCATTCCTAAATATCAAAAATGCACAACGTTAATGTTCAAGTTTTCATTTCTGCCGCCACTCCTGGAGTGCTACCCGTTGTTTTTGTTTTTTACTGTTTCTGGTCTTTTCTCTTGGTTTTGGGAAATGTATTTAAAAAAAATCAGTCAAACACCCTTATATAGTTACAGTATTGAGTGTTGTAGCATGAACTGAATCGTGCAAGAAAAACCAGACAAATAAAATTACCATCGGCTAAAAAGGGCCAATTCTACAAAATTTTGAGTAACGTTCACATTCGCCTGTCAGTCGCCGTCAAAAAAGCCTCAATTTCCATAATTTTTTGGCAGACGGCGACTTTGCTTAAAAAAATTATAGAATAAATGTCATGAAATGTGGGTCAAAAAAAATGCTGCAAGTCTTTACCTTACAAGTAAATAATCTAGTGAACATTATTCATCTAAAAATATACCAGCCACATTATTATACGAAGAAGAGACATCGGGCTACTAACGAGGTAAGCGTTGTGTTTCAAGGGCGGATCAGGGACGGTGGCTTGTTATAATAGTGTTATTTTATTTTAAGACTTGAGCCGTTAGTTTTTCGTTCATTTGCTATTAAGGATCCCGTAGATCGACGCTACCAACTTGCAATGTTTCTATGTTTGTTTGTCGGTTTAGGTCAAATCTTGGAAGCTGAATTAGAACAAGTTCCTCTGATCCTACAGAGTTGAAGTTTTAAGTGTCTATCCAGTTGCGATGACATTAAATGTCAATGATAACGATTACCTGATTTTCCATCTAGGATTGGCTCCAGACGAACAAATTCCTCAACGGTCAACGATACTCACACAAATTTTATACACGGGTTCAAAGTTTAAATACTAGTAAATCAAAGTTCTAACCTGCTGCCAAATCCCACTTCTTAGATTGTCACGAATAGAAGTAGGGTTTTTTTGAAAATTCAACCTTAACGGGGTTGAAAAGGGGTAAAAATGTTTGTTGAATAAATTTAATCTGCGCAGAAGAAGTCGCGGACGAAGTTCAAGAACTAACCATGTTCCTTCCCGGTTTCCCAGCAGTGTGACTCCAGAGCCGCCTCCAATCTTCACCAAGGAGCTGGAGGACCAGTTCGTGAGGATCTGCGAGCCGCTGACCCTCGGCTGCCATATTGTGGTACCGCCGTGGCCGCGCAACGTCGTCTGGTACAACAAGGAGGGAAAAATTGAGCCTAGTGAGAGGTAAGACACTGAGTGGTGTCCGTTTGATGTAATACACTTCACACACTAACTATTATTCATATTCACAGCAAGGAAACACCGACCTCATCTACTTTCAAATTAACAAAAAAAAGGAATTGTCGGTTAAAGTGCTATTATTAACCTTTTACCAGTGATGATTTATGGAACTGAAACGTGGTCGCTCACAATGGGCCTCATCAGAAGGCTTAAAGTCACCCAAGACAATGAAGAGGGCAATGCTCGGAGTTTCCTTGCATTTCCTTCATTCGCAAGAGAACCAAGGTTACCGACATAGCCTGAAGGATCGCCAAACTGAAGTGGCAGTGGGCAGAGCACATTGCTCGCAGAACAGATGGTCGATGGGGCTGAAAAGGTTTGGAGTGGCGACCGCGTACCGAAAGGCGCAGGTGGACCGATGACCTGGTGAGGGTCGCGGGTAGCCGATAGATGCGAGACGCACAGGACCGGTTGTTGTGGCGACACTTGGGGGAGGCCTATGACAAGCAGTAGACGTCTTTCGGCTGATATGATGATGAAAAAATAGTTTACAATTTCACGCGATATTTTACAATCTTACGGCGTTTGCAATTTTCCGGTGACATATATACAGAAAAATACATATTCATATTTGCAACGATCTAGTAAAAGCATTAGAGTCTGTGTTATTTCATTCAAAAAAGTTTATAATTCAATAAATCTACGGCTAAATCGTTTAAATAAACATATAAAATGACTTGAATAAGAATATATAATGAAATTCAATTATTGCCACCCAATATTCGCGCTAAGTGCACGTGTCCACCCGTCTGTTAATCCGACACTGCTGTGCAGTCCACCGAACGTCAATGTTACGAGTAACACTTTAATCATGGTAGTACAGTATTTTGGCCAAGCATAGTGCTTTTAATAAAATATGAAGCTCGCTTTAGGGTTGTCAAGTCGTGAAATTAAAGTATCGATCAGATCTGCCACTTTAGCCGGACATTTGCATAAAATTCTAAAAAGTCTAAACACTTTTTTTTTCAGGATATTTAATTTTATTTCTAATAATCTCTGAGGTTTTTAGCGATTGATCAGTAGTTTAATTCAAAAGTTCTCTAGAGAATTTAGATATATTTCAACTAAGAGATTTTTATCAACAAGGTCTTCTGCAATAGACGGCAAAAACCAAAAGAAAAAATGTTGGTTTTTACAAATTCTGCTTTCTTCAGAAATAACAACAACATTGAAGTTCTTAACAACATACTTTTGTAGAAATTACAGTGAGCAAAACAAAATTTGTTTTTTTTTATTTGAATAAAATACAAAGAAAACTCATTCATTAAACTTTGGTTCTACTTAAAATGAAAAAAGTCTGACAGACTGAAAACCGTCTGATTTAGAATCACATCCGATGAGTCTAAATATGGCCGGCTTTATCCGGGCGGCTGGCAGCCCTAGGCGCTTGTGTTAGCGTTGTTCCCACAGATACACGTTAAATGTACCGAACCCAGTTTGGCTTAAACTTAGGCCCAGCGCCCACTACAGGCACGGCTGAGGATTTTAGGTGATAAAAAGCATTATACATTAACTTCATGGCAATACAGTAGAAATTTTCATGATATATGATCGTAGTAACAAAAATACCGCTTCGGTATGCTTGAGGCTACTGCATCGGCAGCTTTGAGGCTGCTTCGGGATACTTCGGGATCCTTCGGTACGCCGTCGCCTGCCGCGCCGTCAGCGCCGAGGCAACACTCGGGGGCATCTTGCAAGCTTGAGGACGGTGCGGCATGCTTAACTACGCCTCGTCATCCCTAAGAACGTTGCAGCATGCCAAGACATAGTTTCCGACAGTGTGCGCTTGCATGTAGGAATGCCGAAGGATTCCTTTTCTTGCCGATGCCGATAATGAGCGCCGGGCCCTAGTTAACACATGCGTAGGAATAATTGCAATTTCAGATTTAGATTCAACCGCTGAGTATCCGTGTACAATGTACACGTTCGTGATTTCAGGCACAACAAACAGCAACTGAAGTATGAATTTCTCCGTGTTTAGTAATGAAGTTCCGTATTTTGAAACATTTGGGATTTTAGTATGAAATCGGCTTTTCATTAATTATAATATGAACATTCCGGGAAAAACGTTTTGAGTTGACATCCTCTACCGAAATGTCGCGTGATCAATCGCTTACATTATTACGACAGCAAAATTGCTTTCGCTAATAGAGTGACACATAAGTGGGACAAATATGACATTCGATCTACTCCAGCTCCTCAAGGAAGGCCAGTAAACGCCTTGAGACATCGCGTCGCGTCTTACGTCGGCTGACGTAATGTCACTTACATTGCGTTTGCGGTAGCGTAGCGACGGCGATTGTCAAAACGTGTAAAATATATGGAATTGACAAACGCTGTCGAAATGGCACGTCGTTAATCCATACTAATATTATAAATGCGAAAGTGTGTCTGTCTGTCTCTCTGTTACGCTTTCACGCCTAAACCGCTGAACCGATTTTGATGAAATTTAGTACAAAGATAAATTAGACCTTGGAGAAAGACACAGGCGGCCTTTTGGCGCGGGAAAAGGCTTGAAGGGGTTGAAAAAGTGAATAGAAGTTTGTATGGTAGTCCGCATTATTGAAGATAAAACCATGAACCTTTGTAGTAAGGCACTAGATAAAAAATAAATAAACATATGTTGAAGCGTTTTTGAAAAATAAGTATCTTAAAAATAAAAATGCAACGCATAACGAGTAAGCTGAAAATTCTAGTCACAGTCAAATGAAAAGGTTTAGTTGACAAAGGCACTCTAACAGCAAACTCCTTTTTTTACAGTAGCCAGTAGCCGGATACTTTCGTCTGTTCCAACATTTGATTTACCTTTGAACACAGCATCAGTTGGCAAATATCATGTACTTAAAAAAATATTTCTTTATTTGTCACACGCTATTCATGTTAGTAACACAGTTTAAATCTCCATGACTGACTGTATTTGCTTTCAAAATGACTGAGCCATTTTGCGAAAGGTATTGTGTTATTCAGTTACTGGTTTGTGGAGGACAGCTGATAGGCAGTCGCTCCCAGTAATTAGGTTGCATTCAGATAGACTGGCAGTTGAATTAAAGTAGTTGGGGAACTGAACACAATTTGAAGGCATGTGAGGTTTAACTTACAACACTGAGGTATATTATCACGCGGTGTATTAAGCGCATAGAGTCTACGTCCCAACCCTGGGGACATTATCGGCTGACAAGTCTTGTGTCCGATGGAGTGTCCCATCAGCAAAAATGAGGACTTTCCATCGAAACTTTCATGCTGTATTTATACCTGTCTATAATATGAACTGAGGTAGACGGTTGGCGAGAGAGGTTAAAAAAATGGATGGGTTGTGTGATGCTGATGACTGATTTAAAAGAAAAGTGATAACGGACGGTTCATAGGACGGAATGGAAGAAAAAACAGTTTGGCCGACCCCAAGTAAAATGGAAAAGGGCAGGATGATGAAAAGATGAAATTTCAAAAAGCGTTAACCTTTAACCACACATATCTAGGTAACACCCGAGATTTGGACGGACCGTGGTCCGACACGACCCGGACACGGACGTCTGTGAACCAATTCACATAAAATGTACGCACCGATATTTTTCAGCTCCTGTCCGACCACAACTCGGGCACGACCCCGAATATGTGTGGATTAATCCTTACCCAGTGATTCCACTTTCGTTGTGATAGAAACTCTTATACAATAATTATGTTTCTAGACCCAATAATTAAGACGATGCGTTGTTTGTCAGTAAAAACATGTTTATTAAATTCATCGTTCTCTCCTTATATAGGTACCACGTACTAGAAGATGGCGCTGGGGGCTACTTGCTGGAAGTGGCTAGCGCCGAGTGGCCGGACGAGGGCGAGTGGAAGTGCGTCGCGACCAGCACGGGGGGCCGCATCGGCATCTCCACTTGCTATGTCACCATGGATGGTGAGATACTCCCCTTTATGGTCTAAATCATTTCAATTGCTCTCTGCACTAACAGTTGCTACCAACACGTGCAGAGCTAACACAAATAATTAATTTATATTATTTGTTTATTCTTTCCGAAACAAAATTCTATTTAAAATTTTATTTTTATTTGTTGTAAACCTACCACAGTGTAGTTTTTTTAACGCAAAGGTTGACTGGTAGAGATGCCTTGATGCATTAAATCCGCCCATGTACAACTATTGTACATTAAGTTTAAACAAATAAATAAATAATTTATATACCTATAATAATTTATATTATCAATAATAAATAATACCCTCTTAAATCCCAAAATAATCATCGCAACTTTTTACAAATATTTATTTATTTATTAACACTTTACGCACACAAAGTGGACTTAATGCCATAGGTAACATGTGTAATATGTGTTTGTCTACTTCTGTATCAGCATCCAGACACACTATCTGCTGAGCGCATTCTGTTAAGTTAAGCATAAACATCGCCTGATTAATTGCTGCGTATTGTCCGGTTCGAGTCTGAACTCTTCGAGTCTGTTTCTAGAGTTCCGTACCCGACGTTTTAATGGAACCCGATTTCTAAGCCTCCGCTAGCCGTCCATCTGTCTGAGCGGGCAGTATCTCAAGAACTGTAATAAGACGGAAAAATCCTAATAAAAGTAAACAATAAGAATACCCGCGCAAGAAACGGTGTTTTTGCACTATTTATTTTTTTGCTCTATCCTACAAATATAATTAATATATCAAAGCATCAAACTTTTTACGCATAAAGGGGTCAAACTAAAAAAAAAACTTAAAAAATAATAAAAATCTATTAATTCGACGCACCAATAGTTTGCAGTGCCTTATTTTTATTGGGCGTGATAATCGCAAGAAGCAAGGTCTCGTAATCCCTTTAATACGTGTCTGACTCGCACTTGACCTGTTTTTACATAAATTCCACTTTAGAATACCTGGTTGTAAATTTCACCGAAAGATTTCAACTAAATATTTAATAATATATACACTTAAACAAAAAACTCTTAACTAACTAAAACTTGTCTAAAATATGGCGTTTGAAAATTCCTCCGAATCGCTGGCCACTGGTAATGTACCCGTGTGTGTGCCACTTTGTATGGCAATGCTTATCCTTTTCCAAGGTAAAAACCAGCCCTTGGGTCTCGCGAAGTGTCAACTAAGTGTATACATATGTAGAAATAGTTAGTTGTTCATAAATAGATTATAATTTATAACGAATTAAAAAAATATATGTACGCAGGCGTGATGTTAGGCACTTACTCCGAAAATAAACGATTTGTCTTGCGAAATATACATAATTATTCGGTCACTTGAGTGAGGTTTGAACTGAAAAAATACCCCTCACGAAGCAGGTATAAACTCGTATTTTATTTCGTTTTACTAATCAATACTGGATAAAATAATTTTAGGTTCAGAGTATAAAATAACTTTATCTTTGTAGAAACCAATTATACTGAGTAGGAATTAAAATTAATAATGTTGAAAACATATTTATAATTTATTTCGCTTGTTTTAAAGCTTACCTACAGGGTTATTGCATACTATTCAATCAAATTCGTTCATATCAAGGTGCCATTCGTTTTAATTTTTCCATTTGTATTGAAAGTAATCTTGTAGGTATAGGTGTTTTATTTTTTCTTAATTTCCACAGTGCCCAAAAACTACCGAAAGCCAAGATTCATGGAGAACCTTCAAGCAGTGCTAACAGAAGAGGGGCTAGTCTCCTTCGAGTGCAAAGTCGTGGGTTTCCCCACTCCAGTCCTTAGCTGGTTCAAGGATGGACAGGAGTTGAAGCCTGGAGACGTCTACCAACTCACAGGAACCAACTCCTTGGGGTCCTACTGTTGTATAGCCAGGAACTGCATGGGCCAAGCCAGCAGCTCTGCGGAACTGACCGTGGAAGACATCCAGAACCAGCTGAATGAGGAAGAGAAACTGCAGCTGTTCTCCAAGAATCAGGCTCCAAAGTTCATTCAGGGATTGAAGAGCGTCGAAGCGAAGATTGATGAGCCATTCCGTTTTACAGTTAAAGGTATGTTGAGCTTGGGTTTTGTAGATTTGTTAAATGTCTTGAAATGAAAAGGTAGACACTTTAAGGGTTCCGAACATCCATAAGAAACGGAACTCTTATAGGATCAATTGGGTGTCTTTCTGTCTGTCCGATTCTGTGGAAATTTGGTACACATATGAACATCTGTGGTCTAAACACGGACGCGTTATGTAAATAACTATGTAACTTTTCTCGTTTTCGTTTGACACAAACGAGAAAATCTCAAAGAAAAGTTTTTCTAAATGCACCGTATGACATATCATATGAAAGGGCTTATTGTAAGGGTTTCATATTATTATTATTTGATTATACCTATAGATTACAGGAAAACCTATAAGAAGTCTATAGTGTTAACATAACATGTTACAAAAATGAAATTTGTTCGGAACCCTTTGCACGCGAGTCCGACTCGCACTTGGCCAGATTTTAATTGTTAATTAAGTACATAAATTGGTTTGTTGGACCAAATATTGGTATGGTTTTATTTATTGCTAGCGATGCGGGAACCGTTTGTCAATATTTCTGTGTGTACCTAAGTGACATTCGTTGAACTTAGTAGTTTTACAAAGTAGCACTGTACTCAATGCGACTTAAATGGCTAGTTTTTACCTCTTATTATTTAAATCAAAATCACATGTATTACTTTTCAGTCGCCATTCCGCCTGAACCGTCGGTACTGTGGTACCGAGACGATCAGCCGGTAGACGAGTCCTCTCGTTGCCACCTCGGCCGGGAAGAGCGCGGCGTGTTCTACCTCGACATACAGAGCCTCGAGTTCCTCGATCAGGCTGAGTGGAAGTGTGTCGCCATGAACGACTTCGGCCACAGCGTCACCTCATGTTTCCTTAAACTTATCATACCTAGACACTATAAGAAACCGAGATTCTTAGAAAACCTTCAAGCCATACTATCTGATGAAGGAGCTGTAAACCTAGAGTGTAAGGTCATTGGTGTCCCACAACCTATCCTCAAATGGTACAAAGATGGTGAAGAATTAAAACCTGGTGATATTCACAGGATAATATCCGGCCAAGACGGCACCTGCTGCCTTGGTACTTACACTTGTGAAGCGCAGAACTGTATGGGCATTGCTGCTAGTTCTGCTTCACTTCTCGGATTTGATGACTCAATGAAAGCAAAGAAGAAGAAAGCTGAAGAACAAGCTCTACAAAGGAATCTGTCTCTGAGCACGATACACGAAGAAAGAACTTCTCAGATGTACGATACACCAGTCGGTGATGTCACTACCCTTGACGATAAGGGAGAGATATCCTTCTCATTCGACGGCAAAGAAGTTTCTGTCTCTCTTTACGAAACTCCAGACTTGACCGAAGAAGAAGCTTTACAAATTGTAGAAATGTACGCCGATCAACTATCGGAAAATATTACAGAACACAACGTGGTTGAACTCCCACCCTTAAGATTTGTTAAAGAAACATCCACGTCTGGTAATTTGTTGATGGAAGCTGTCATAATTGACGTCTCACCTGAATATTTCGTGTCTCCTGATGAAGATATGCGTACAGAAGCTGATCTCGAAGACTTATCTATAGCAGACGAAAACGGCCCGCCCCAGTTATCATTAGATCAAGACTTTGAGATTGGTGGAGAGGATTACTTAGAAAAAACAATGGCGTTGTTGTCGGATGAAAGAACGGATCTTAAAATAGGAAGAAAAAAATCTGATTCCCAGAGAAGCGCCGATGACTTCTTCAGTTTATCACGTGATCAATCACTATCAGAAGAAAAGAAAGACGATGACACCCAAGCCATATCTGATCTGCAAAGCTTTGCGAGTGCACACAGTTCCGGAAAACCTAAATCGAAATCTTCGAAACCATCAGGGGAAGACGGTCAGGAATCATCGGAGCCCACTAAAACTATTCTGTTTAAAGACGAAGCTTTGAAGCACTTGGACACCGAGCCAACTCCTGTTGTAAAACCTAAGAGAGAGCGCCGTACCAGCCGCAGTTCTAGACGATCCAGCTCAGGTAGTGAGAAGTCTGTAAGCAAATCGAGAGAGGAAGCCCTATGGAAAAAAGGGTCAATCGAAATGGAAATGGCCAAAAAGCCCGAAATGACAGATGAAGAATTCAACACAAAAATGGTCGACATCAGTACATCATTGTCTAAAGTTATAAACGACGTTCAAATTATTGAAAGAGATATTATACTTAAGTCAGAATTGATGTCATCAGCAGCAACTGCTTCAAGAAGTTTGGAAATTATTAGTAGTTTAATATCTCCACTGTCGGAAATCCATAGTATTGCAGATGCTGCCAAAGAATCAGCTTCAGAATCGAAAGAAGTTAGCAGTACATTATTCAATAGTTTACCTCAGCCTTTAAAAGCTCTTCACCAGTCATTAACAATCATTGAGAAATGTATTGACATGGAAAGTGACAGCAAAACCCTTGTGAAGAAAACTTGCGTAGCATTTGTCGAAACATGTGGCGGTGAAATGCAGAAACTGATCTCAGATATCAATTCCGTTACGTCCAAAGACTACTTACTCACTGAAGACAAAGTTCTCACCGAAATCGAGTCGTTAAATAACGAAATGAGCACAGTTATCAAATTCTCTACTGATACTATCAAAGCCAGGAATCTTCTTAGCGAAGCCAGTGAAATAAAAGTGGATGAGCCTTCTCTTGAAGTCAAGCATCTGCGAGACACACAAAAAGCGGTGTTTGAATTAAAAAGTCCTCTTATATCTTTACTATGTATAGCTGAGAGTGCTGATAGTGGAAAATTAATAGATGTCGCTAAAGTGCGCAATAGTGAAGTTATACTCAATGATATGTCGGCTTCTATACAAGACCTACAAACAGCTTTGGAACAAATTGAAACACTATCAGTAAAGGAATCAACCACGCTATTACATAAATACAATACCGAAATTATTGAAACTGTAATGGAGTCCGTTGTAAAACTTAGAAGTTCTTTCGAGCAATTATCTACAGAATCTGAAGGCGAAGATGAAACTGTTCTTAAACAAGCTGTAGCTTCAATTAAAGAAAACCTGTATAAAATATCAACACAATTAGAAGTTATTGAGAAGAACGTTGGTACATTTGATGTTTTACAGAGCGAAAATAAGCTGGATGCACTGCAAAAGATGGCCCAGATTCTTATCGCATTAGAAAATAATCTGCCGAGATTGGAACCGATGCCAGAAATTAAGAATCACATGACTGTTTTCCACAAAAATTTGACCAAAGTCTTGGAAAATGTAATAGAGAGTAACGAGTCTAAGAAATACTTTACTCTGATGGAAATTTGTGATGCAGTTAACAGACTTAATGCTTCGATCAAGCATCTAGATGTTGATAACGTATTGTCTCTTGCTAGCCTCAACAACACATTGAGAATAATTCAAGATCAGTTCATTACAAACGTCTTTGATTCAGAACTAAATTGTTCTCTTCTTACAAATATCGCTGACACATTAGTAGGTATTCAAGAGGCGATTAACACAGCTGAAGAAATTAGCATTCATGTTGACTCTGAACACATACAAGCCATTTCTCCTCATGAGTATGACGAATCAAAAGCTAAAGTTGTCTTGGAACATATCGACCACGCAATAGCCGCAATTGAAAATGTTAGGGCAATAGAAACGACACTGGACTTCAAGACAAACATTGCTCCTACATTAGAGAATATTTGTCCTGTACTAGAGGAACTAAAACGTAGTGTAGCTTCTGTTAAAGCTATCGGAGTTAATGAAGAACATATTTCCGAAATATCTGATGTATCATCTTTTGCCCAAACTTTTGCAACGCCGCTTTGTGAACTAAACCAGAACATTGTGGTACTGAATCAGCAAATTGTCGAAAATCTAGAGAGTTTGAAACAAAATAGTGATGTGATGGATACGATAGCTGAGCCCATTCACGAACTCCACAGGACACTTGAAATATTACAGCAAGTAGTTATTTCTCAATACGGCGACGATCTTACTCCGTATGATGTCAGTGTTAACATAGCTAGCGCAGTACAAAATCTACAAAGTTGTATTTTGATGATACAAGAACAGGCAGGAGTAGAAGCGTTATATGATATGTCTACTCTCGAAGATATTTCTGGAATAAAGACCACAGCAGACACTATCCTATCTGACCGCTTAGTACTGCCAGCTGCTGAAGAAACTGCGGTAGAACAGGCCATATCACCATTCAACCAGGAACTGCAAACTACTGCAACGGCACAAGCACTACAAACATTGCATGAACACATTACTGTGTTACAAAATCCTGAAATCATTGACGCGTTAGATACATTATCTGAAGTCAGTGATTATTCTAGTTTAAAATCGTTCGTTATAGGTTTAGGTGAATTGCATTCTGGAATCGAAGAGGTTCTACACCCTCTACTGATGGAGGGTTCAAATGAGATAGCCAGCTTAATAAAACCATCAAAACTTACAGCTATTGCTGAGCCGATGCAGGAACTACAGCAAAGTTTGTCGGTGTTAGACACAAGTAACATTCCAATATATGAAAATTTATTAGAGATGCCGACGGAAAGAATACATTCCGTGATTCAGAGTGTATCTGAGTTCAAAGAGCATTTAGATAAGTGTATGCTCGCTGTGTTCCCTGCTATGCACACTGCTGACAATACCGTTGAAATAGCGAAGAAAGTTGGTGCACTTAGAGAAGTGTGTGAGCATTTAAAAGACATTATTGAAACTACTAAAGCCGTAGAAAATATTCCGGTGCCAGAAGAAGTTAAAGCTTTGGAACGCACTGTTAACAGTTTACTGGATGCGACTGATGTTTCCAAAGGAATCAAGATTGAGCACGTTAAAATGATCACCGAAGACTTATATGAAAAAGTAGCCACCGTGCAAGAGGAGATGATTCAATTTACTCCACAAGCCCCGGAGAAATTAGCTCAAGAAGCAAAATTAATTCAAACTATTGATGAAGTACAAAGCAACATTGCTGTGCTAGAGCAATATGATTTTGTTGACCTTTCTCGTGCTTCAGACTTGACATGCACCACACCTCAAATTGCAGTTGAAATAGAATCAGACTCTCTAATGTTAATGGAAGATATTGTGGACAGCGCTGTTAACGTGGTGCAAGATTCCACAAATGATATGCCAGTGGCAGACCTGATGATAGTTGAAGACTTCTTTAAGACCTGCAAAAATGAATTTACCATTCTCCGCTGCCTTATATCTAAAGCTACAACTCATAAGAAGATAATAAGATTGTTACAAGAGTTTAGTTCATTGCAAAGTACAATTAATGATTTCAAAACGAAGAAATCAGAATTGAAGTTGACTGATGATGTTAACGGCTGTTTGGCTACTTTTCTGCTTCATGCCGATGATTGCCTCCAAAAAGTTCAAATTTCTCTAGTAAAGATAGTTGATTCTCAAGCAGAACTTTTAATTGAAACGCCATTGGCGAAGTTTGAAAACTCAGCCCAAGTACTTAAAGCTGCAAAAGAAACAAAACATAATGAGCAAATCTTCGAAACAGTTGACAAATTTGTGGCAATATTAGAAACAGTTAAACCTTCTCTGCAAAATATACAAGCAAACATTTTAGAAGAAATCAAAACAGCTAAACCTAACGTGGTTGAAGACAATACTTTGGCTAATATGATTGAAGAATTCGCAATATTTGTTGAGGAAGTTAAAATGCAGGACATTGATGAAGTTACAAAGGATATGTTAGAAAAAGTTTCAACTGTTATTGAGAAACATCACGACTTTAAAGATGCAAGCGGCACAGGCAAGACATTAATTTTATTGAAATGTTTGGCTGACTGCACTGACGTATTACAAGAGAACCTTTTTGAAGTAAAAATTCCGAAACAAAAGCTGGAAGAAGGTCCTTTGAAAGCAGTTTTGACAGAAATGTTAGAGCCTCTACAGGCATTACACAGTCAATTGACAAATGTTCAAGAGCAAGTTCTTAGAGGCGTTGATGAGGATTCGATATCTGTCGATATAACAACTACGGAGTCTCTTGTTCAAACAATGACTGAAAAACATAAAGAAATGATGGAAAGAATGGAAACGGAAGAAGCTATAGCAAATGAAGAGATTTCTCTGATCATGGAAGTAGATAAGGAGATACACTCGATACAAGACAGCTTGCGATCTATAGAAAACGTTCAAGTTGCACAGGTTGTCAAGGAAATTGCCAAGCCCGTTGAAGATATAGAGAAGTCAATGCAAGGTATTTTGTCTTCAGAGAAAGCCAACATTTACAGTGAAGATAAACTTCCTAAAGGTGAGTTTTATCATATTGATATTTGTTATATATATATATATATATTTATAAATAAGTATTGATTTTATTTACCTGCATAGAAATATATCGAATTTATGAAAAACCCCGAACATTTAAGTACCTAAGTTAATAAAATCTATAATAGTTATTGCATATTCGCAAAGCGGTTGAGATAAGTCAAAGATAAATAAATTCAATCGTTGTAATAAAGGATCATCCAAAAATAAAAATAAAACTAGATAAACTTTACTTTGTGTAAAGAAAAAATGTTTACAAAATTTTTACATAATAAATATTTCTGTCGAAATATTTTATAGATGTCAATTCGAATATTGATTCCTTGGAAAGCGCAATAAACCGCTTCGTAGAAATTGAAATGGATTTATTAGTCGCATCAGGTACATTTTGCGACGCTGATTTGAATGAAAGCTTAACTATTGCGACTGAACTACAAGGACTATTGGCACTTAACCCCGAAGAGTTGGCCTCTTTCAAAATAACAGATTTAAAAACCAAAAAAATTAAGTCTCTTAAAGCTATAATGTCCAAATTCGATTGGCAAAGTACAGATGCGTTCAATGGAAAAAACCAATTAGAAAGTGAAAACATGAAGCTCGTATTCCTTGCGGCTTATCAGCTATTGGTCGAGTTGGAAAAAGTTGATGTATTGGAAAATATAGAAGTTGAAGAAGGTAAATTTCGAGTGGATGTCAATAAACAGGCTTAGTTGATATTAATCAGAGCTTTGTATAAACGCCATCGTGACGCGAAAGCGAAATTATTATGCTTTAATGTGTTACAAAATAAATAACTACAATACAGCAGCCTATTTTCACGTCAGGCTTAAACTAAAAGCCACACGAACACGATATACAAAATCATTGTGTTCAACCGAATCAGTTCAATAACATTCCATAAATTCGTTTCGTCTAATCGTGTTTTTCATATGTTTTTCTAAAATAAAAAACTACAACTTTTACAAGAGATCCATCATTTTACAGTTTTTATAATGCTTTATTCTTCACAAATTTTAATGTTTTAGAGCCATCAGCAAGATTAAACTTAATTATTATATATTATATTTCCAGAAAAAGCTAAACAAATCATTAAACATATTGATCAATATATAGAATTGATCGAAATAGTGGAAGAAATATCTGCTGTCATAAAGATTGATGACATTAAAGAGACTATGGATATTGCCAAAGAATTACGTGAAAGTATTGCTGCCTCAGAAATTATCAAAGAAGGAGAAGAAACCATCGAACGAGTAAAAGAAGTTCGCAAAGAGCAGAACAGGTTGGCTTTAAAACTCCACACTGCATTATCTGCTTTGCAAGTTCAGGTTTTTGACAGCGTACAAGAGTTAGCGCCAGCACTTAGCACAGAAGTCATTCAACGAATTGCTCGAGTTACTGCTCAGTTACAAGCAGATTTAGTGGCAGTTACTGGCATCAGAGTGGCACTACAAGCTCCTGCTGAACCTTTAACCGAAACTCTAAAGAAGATTGAGGATGTCGAGAGCAAAGCTAACATCTCTCCCCCAGAATTAGTAACAGCAGCTGTGGGATCAGAACCAAACATTTTAGAACAGATTGGTGTTGTTGAGCAAGTAACATCATCTGAACAGTTAATTGCTACAACAGAAGTGTTAGAGAAGTCAATCGCAGAAACTAAAGAAATTGTCATAAAGGAAGATGCCAAGCTTATATCACCCGAAACGATAAATGAGTCGATTCACACCGAAACGGAAGAAGCTCTTGCCATAGAAGGCATTGAACCGGTTCTTCTGGAGCAGACTGAAGCAGTTTATACTGAAAGTATTTCTAAAGAAGATTCTGCGTTCTGTTTAGTTGAAGAAAATCGAGCCCAAGAAGTGGCATCTGTAGAGAAATTGAAATTAGAATCAGAAAGTGCTGTTGTGATTGAAGATTTCGGGCCAGTGTTGTATGAAGTTGATGTTGATGAGCAGCAGATTGATGTTGGAAGCCAAGCCGAGCTACAAGAGGCTCCCATAGCAACTATTGGTAAATTATTTTTTCTCTTTTCTGTTACTTTCATGTTTTAGTTATTTGCCTCTGCTTATGATGTAAAATATGACACCGTTTGTAAATTAACTTTACACACGTTGTAGTTTAATGCATCTCTTATTAGCATAAACTTTTTTTTTTCAGAAATGTTAGTTCTGCATATAGATCAGTTTATATCTGACGATATAACAGAAGCGATTAATGAATTAGCCAACGTCATCAATGCTGAAGAACTGAAGCAATCGGTTAGTATTGCTAAAGAAATGCGTGAGAACATAGCTGCTTCTGAAGTCGAATTAAAAGCAGAAACTAGTGATGTTCTGAAAGATGAATTAAATGAACAGCATGCACAACTAGCGCAACAACTGCAAACAGCTCTGGAGGCACTGGAAAACTTATCATTGGAGACTTTAACAGATATTCCGTCAATCAACAAAGATACCTTACAGCAAGTTAGTGAAATTACGGAAAACTTGCGCGCTGACCTTGTAGAAGTAAAATCAACACCAAAATTGTTTGATCAACTCAAAGACGTCAAGCTCAAAAAAGTTTCATCAGATGCTGCGACGACGAAAACTTCAGAGTCGGAAGTTCATGAAGCATCTGAATCAGCCAAACAATTAGAAATTATAACGGTTGAAGTCGCTTCTGTAGATCCTACTTTATCTGAAGTTAAAGAGAGTGTAGCTGCTGAAATAAAAGTAGAGGTAGATGCTGAGTTGCAAGAAATAAAACATGAAGAAGAAATTATACATCCGACGGAAACCACTCAACCATCATCATTAGCATTAGCGGAACCAGAATCAGTCGAAGCGGGTGAAGCAGTAGCAGTTACTAAAGGAACTGAATCTACTATTCTAGAAGAAGTTATAGTAAGTGATGTGAAGGCGGCGACTACACAACAGGTCATGCAGAAATCTGAAGAACTGCTACAAAAAGCTACAACAGGTAATTCTGTCATTTTAATAATTCTTGCTATTAGAAATTTTAAACTGATTTTTACTATTGTGCTATTTAAATGATAATTTTCCACTACAATTTTATTTAAAAAGAAACTGCTATTTTAATATGGGATTTCTGTACTTTTTAATTTATTCTCTACAAAATACGTATGTCTTCAGAACAAATCCAAAAGTATTTTGAGGCCCAAATATTACTGTGAAAAAGTTTAACAAAACTGTCAAAGAGGTGTAAAAGTGCGATCTAGTCTTAAGCACGTTATACTCATATACATTAATTTTTTCATGGATCGCGAATATTATTCATTCAATACCTTAAACACCTAGATATCTTATCATCACATATTATTGAATTCACTATTCATATGATATAATAAACCAAAACTTGACTGTACACTACATTAAAGTTACATATTTTCAGAAACACTGTTACAAAACATCAATGAATTTTTGTCGGACAACATTGTTCAAACTATTGATAATTTATCTTCGATCGTGAATGTTGATGAACTTAACGAATCGGTAGCAATTGCTTGTGAATTACGCGAGAGTAACAAGACAGCTACATACAATACGGCCACAATAGTTAATATGGTGAACTATGAACAACTTCAACAACTACAAAATGCATTATCTAAAGTACACACACTAGCATTGGACTCTGCCAATGAATTAAATCAAGTGATTGGAAAAGAAGCGCTAGAACAGCTTGCCAATGCTAGTACACACCTATCTTTAGAAGTTGCAACTATGATATCACAAACGAAGCCCGAAACACTAGAAGAAAAGGAAGAACTTAATGAATTAATCGTCGAAACTTCGCAGAAAACTGTCAAAGCCATATCAGACGCAGAAAAAAATCTGAAACAAATCGAAAGTTTTTCTGAAAAAGTGGAAAAAATGTGTTCTGAAGGTGATTATTTTCAAGCAAAAACAATGGAGTCAACTGCAACAGATACGGCTGAAGTTGTTATTACTCCTAATGAAACTAAAATAGCGAATTCATTAAGTACCGAGATAGATCCAGAATCAATGATTGAGGATAGTGGAATAACAGTTACTGAGTCAGCCGTCAAAAAAGAAAAAGAGCAACTCTTAACAACAACAATTGATACTACAGCAGTTAACGATACAGAAAGTATAATGTCCCCTGTAGAAAGTGAACTTCAAATAATAGCGGAAACTGTTGCTACTTTGGTTCAGGTTGATACATCACTGCAACAAGCTGTGCTTCTGAGAGATGAAAAAATTATTAAATCCGAAGTGGATTCCGAGTGTGTGGTTACTCAACCTATTGGTGAACCGCTTGAAACCTCTCAGGTAACACCAACCGTGCAACTGACTGAAGATGCTTCGCAAACTCTTGCTCCGGTTACTAAACAACAAGTTCAAAGTGCACCCGAAAATGTGAAACGAGTCGAAAACCAGGAAAAAATAAGTTCAGATATAAAAATAATTGATGAATTTTCTCTTAGTACAGATGCAACAACTGAAGAAGTAACATCCCAAAAACAAGAACAAACAACAGATAATGTTATTATTAAACAGATAGCAAGCGAGAATGTGGGCAATAATGTAGTTGCTGAGGAAGAGCTACTACTGCAAGCAGATGTGGTACCTGAAGAGCCTACTGTTAGGCAAATTTTAGATAGTGACAGAGCAGTCATTGTGATCACTGCAGGTGAAGAGGAAATGCTTACAATTGTAACTGATATTAATGAATTTGCTAACGATGTTGTCAATACCTCCATTATAACTTCTGAACAAGAAATTCAGCCCCTAATTTTAGAAAAAAAAGAGGTGCTTGAAGCGTCACTTTTCAAAGAAAGTAAATTTGCAAATGATGTCACAAAATTAGAAATAGCAATTCTTGAATCCACAGAAACATCTTCACCAATTATTGAAGAGTCCAAGTCTAAGGATGTGGATATTTTGGTATCGGATATCGAACATATTGATGACAAATTAACTGAAGAGCTTTCTTTAGATTTGGCGGCCAAAGCAACTGATTCAGTAGTTGAGCCAATCATTAGAAGCATAGAAACTGATGCTTTGCAAGAAAAATCTAAAGCTGATGTTCCTAAAATATCAGCTGAAGATATTATAGAGACTAAATCTACTGATGAAACAGAAAAAGTGGACACGATAGAAGCCAAAGCTAAAACAGAGGAACCTCCCGTTTTAGAAAATTTTAAACCAATTTCTGCTACCACCACAGAAGAGTCAAACGGTTTAGGACAAGAAATAGCCGTCACTGATATAACCGAGTCACTTTTAGCTGTTGGTAGAGAAACTACTGCTCTTATTGACGCGGAGGATTCTAAAAGCGAATATGTAGACAAATCTGTTCAACAAAAACTGACGGTGGTGGGAACTGAAACACCGTTGGTCACAGAAATTGTTGAAATAACAGCAATAACTGAGATAGTAGAGACTCTACCTTTACAACAAGACGCAGCCATAAGTGAGACCATTATTACAGAGCAAGCTGTAACTGTTGGAAAAGAAACTATTGCTAGATCAATATATCAAGAAGAGATAACAAACGACCATGTGGACAAATCTATTGAACTAGAAACTGAAAGACAAAATCTAACAGAAAGCGTTGAAATAACGGCTACTGATTCAGTAAAATCTCAACCTTTAGAACAAGACACAACCATTAGTAATGCCAGCGTAACAGAGCAACCCATAGCTGTTGGTAACGAAGTAACTTCTTTTATTGACGTGGAGAAAACTAGATCATTAACTCAAGAAGGGACAGCAAGCGAATCTATTGAGAAACCTATTGAACAAGAACTGAAAATTGTTGAAACTGAAACACAACTGGTTAAAGAAAGTGATGAAAAATTGGCGGTTGCTGATACAGTAGAACAACCTTTAGAACAAGGCGTAATTGCCATTGGTAAAGAAACTTCTCAATGTAATGACGTGAAGAAAATTACACCATTACAACGAGATGAAAATATATCTCTTAAGCTAGAAACAGAAAGCGTTGAATTATGTGCAGCTACTGGAGTAATAGAGCCTGAATCTTCAGAGCAAGAAATTATAGTAAATACCTCGAGTGTGGAAACAGCCATTAAAGAAACTGCTGGACCAGTGACCAAAATTGACTCCGTAGAAATTGATCCTCTACAAAAAGAAAAGATAATAATTGGCACTGAACAAGCAGAGGTATCAATTACTGAAACGTTACAAATGATTGCTGTTACTGAAAAAAATGAAGTAAAACAGTCAGAACAAGAAAACATAGTCAGTGACCATGAACCTTCTTCTAGTCTACTTCTGCAGGAGACTGTTGAAACAGTTACAAAACAGAGAGAGACTTCTGAAGAAAGCGCTCTTCAACCAACGGAAACAAAGAAAATAGCTCTTGGTAATATTAATAAATGTTGTGACGCTAGTATTAACGATTTGTTTAATTTCGTAGAGCTTTTGTTCCTCTAAAACGCTAAATAGCTACACAGTATGACCCTTTCTATAAGTTTTCTTTTAAAAGTATTTACCACTACTCGAAAAAAACTACTGTTACGCGTAACTTTCACATTTAACGGTAGGCTTGTTGACTGAAAGCACGGGTGAAGTGTGGAATAAAAGTTGTCTTACGATCTCATATACTTAGCCTTTTCCCAACTATGTTGGTGTTGGCTTTCGCACTCAAATGCAGTTGAATTCCAGTATTTTACATTTAATGTAAATGCCATTTCACCTGGTTTTTTATCATACTGTGGAGTTATACTGTAACGAGTACTTCTTAATCTTTATAAGCAGCATACCAAGCATAATCAGTAGCAATTGCACGGCTGGCTGAAACAAAAAGAACGTTATTTTTATCTCAGTGTAAATATTCAAATATTTTCTTCTTTCAGCAATATTTATTAAAAGCACTTGTTATGTTAATCTAGTTTATTTTAAATTGTATTTGTAATTCATTTATTTTCATTGCTCATTGCCTGTATTTTCTCGTATTTAATTCTGAAAGCACAAGCAAAAAGAGGAATATGCCCAGCCCATACATAAAAGAGGCCCAGGTGAAGTCGGACTGTGGATGTTGATTATGAGGCGTTGGGATAAGCCTCTAATTTAATATTAAGTACTTCAAGCTATATAACTTCGATATCTATACTATAATGTAGTTAGTACATATAACTCTTATTCACTCACTACATATAACTGTCATTTTGCAACATACAATTGCACACATTTAACACATAGCCGCATTTTTCTGCTTCTTACTTATTGCCTTAATAGATCTTAACGATACTTGTACACATACACATTTTTGAACTATACATTACTGTGAATTTGCTTTCACATAAATCAAATTAAAAATAAACAAAGTATTCCCTTCTTTACTACAACATGTACTGACTTTTCTCTTAATATATTGTACTCGATCTTGTGGTTTAATATTTTATAAAACTCGTAAATACGGTAACGTTAAAATTGAAAATGTGTTTATTACATCAATTTTACGACTGATTCTGCGGAGCATTCATGAAAGATATGACGTAGACAAAGTTGCGAGGATCAGCTATTTAACAATATTACATCTTTAAAATAACGATGCCTCAGTCTCACTAGTCTCCTTGTTATATTCCAAAAATAAATTATATGGTTTTTTACAGACACTCTATTACACACCATCAATCACTACTTATCCGATGATGTAATTGAAATAGTCAATACGTTGTCCACTGCTTCAAAAAATACAGAACTTTCTCAATCAATTGCGTTAGCCTGTCAGTTACAAGACATTTTAGTTCTTCAAGAAACACTTCAGAAAAACCCACAAATTAGTAAAGACCAAGTTCCGTTAGTGCAAGATCTGAACAGTGCTTTGTTGACATTGCAATTAGTAGCTCTGGAAGGTGTTGAACAATCAGATCCAGTAATTAGCAAAACAGCGTTGCTTAATATTCTCGATATTGCTGAATCTTTTGCTACTAAACTTAATAGCGTAATCTTAGAACGTTCTGTATTAATTTCTGATGACAAATCCATTGGAAACTCACATGATATTAAAGCCGAAGAAACTACCAACAAAGATGACACAATGCATTTATTAATAGATCAATCAAGGATAGACGATTTTAATAAAGATGATAGCAATATTTCCAATACCACTGAAAGTAGTGAAATTACTGATTTAGTATCTAAGGAAGAAATACTACACGACAAAAAAGTTGATGTTATAACAGAACCTCCAAAGGCATATGTTGATTTGAAAACAAATACTATTTTAGCAGTACCTTCAGAAGATGCAAGAATGAGTGAAATTACAATAAATAATCAAACAATTACAAATACTGTTATAGTTACAGAGACTACTGCTCGAAGTGATGTAATAGAATCATTGCTTATGGAAACTGCAAAAACTATAATAATTCCAGTGGTGGGTGACGTTCTTAAAGAAGAAAAATTTTACGGTAACGTTTTAAAAAACAGTGATTCTGAAGATTTGGATAGTGAAAAAACAAATAAATGCTTGCAAGTTATAGAAGGACCATTGGATTCACTTACACATACCGGTAAATTATATCTACTAATCCTCCACAATATATCAGCTTAGTTTGACAAAAACTATGAATTGTTTATAGCTCTTTAGAATCCGATTACTGTTAGATTTCAAAGATAAATAAAAATAAGTGAAATCATTTATTATTAAAACAGTTTAGTTTCTGAAAGGTGGCATCTAATAACTTCTTAATAGAGGCTTTGAATATTACTGTATTACAAAACTGATTAACTATAAAATCTTCTTCATTAATTTATGTGACAGTAGTTTTTTTAAATTATAACAATTTAAACGGTATTATATGACTCATTTATTGTTCACCGTCCTAAATGCATAGAATAGCCCAGAACTTGAAGGAAAAGCCTTACAAAAAACTCAACTCTTTCAGAATTAAAAATGGTTTTTGACGAAAATAAAGAAACAACCGATGAAGTAAAGTTGGAAGAAAAAGCAGAACTAGTGGATTTGAACAATCAATTAAAAAATGAAGTTAATGTATTAGATCAGCCTCAAAAAACAATGCCAGTTTCGCATGATAAATCATCCCCAGAAGATCAATCATCCCTTCCTCAAGAAGAAAATGTGCAAATAAGTGATGGGCCCGAAATAATTACCAAAACTTCATCAGCTGAGACACTAAACACAGAAACAAAAATTCACGATGTTGTTAATTCAGAAACCAATGATATACAAAGCGAAATGGTTTGCGGGAATTTAGAGCGTTCGCAAAATCAAGGCGGTAAAGGACGAATAATTATTTATTAATTGGCGTTGTAGTTAGCATAATAACGATTACATTTATTAAAAGAATAACAAATATTTGATGGTCGTGTTCAGAGCATACGTTTTTACATACACCATTATGCGTAAAGACTCTTGAAATTGTAGTAAGAGTATTAATTGCATTAAATAACAAAAATAATTGTTAAATGTTAAAGCAAAATCGTAGTAGTAGTGTAATCACGAGAAAACAAAAGACTTGTTAAAAAAAAAAACATCTAAAACCATTTTAATTCAAATTAACTTTTTTGAGATGATAACGCTTACACTTTTGCATGTACATTTACACAAATATTCAAATATACTTCCATATTTTCAGACACACTCTCTGAATGTGAGACTACAAGTACAAACAAAGAAATTAAAAATGCACCTGAATACACACATACTATTGATATATTCGATTCCAAGGAAGGGCCTGCATTGTTAGCGTTTTCTTCTAATGAAGAAATCATTAATGCTCAAAACTCCGAACTAGCTTTGCAAAGTGGATCTATTATCTTAACAAAAAAATTAAATTCGGAGAAAAATAGACCAGAAGCTGAGGTAGCTATATGTGAAACTTATCAACCAATGGTTTTAGAACCTACGACTCCTATTGGAAATCTAAGCTCAATGTCTGCAGTCCAGTTAAAATTTGAAATTGCTGAAAAGGTACTCCCTGGACAAGAAATCAAACCTATCACATTGGACAGAGTTATCGATGGAACTAATCAAAGTATTGCTGAGGTCAAAGATGTAGGACTTCATGAAGCTATTGGTGTATCATCTCAACTTACTGTTTTCGAATCTGTAACATCCAATGCAAATAACATGGAAAATGAACCGGTCCTTTTTGAACAAGTCACTCATGACAATATTGAGGAAACCTCTCTTAGAGAGTTGAATATAAGTCAAACAAACGAGGTCATTTTATCAGAACTTGTTAATGTTGATGAGGTTCCATCCACTGCAACTCTTATGGAAGAAGAGCAAAAGCAAGCAAACGCTTTCAGTGAAAACACTCAACCTTTGGTTTTAGAACAATTGACACTCATTGACAAGATCGCAGAGGTATCGTATCAAACTGATGTTGTTGAAGAAGGAATATTTGTTCCAAGTCAACTTGAATCAGTCATATTTGAGCAAATAGAAGATTACGACAAAAGTGCTGTTAACAGCGTAGAAGAAACTCATGGAACAATTGCTGTTAAAGAAGACATTCTGCCGATTGTAGAACAAGTAGTACCCATTGAAGAAGCTGGGATTACTGGAGAAATAACTGATGTTGTTGCTACTACTGAATCTCCTGAGGTAATCGATAACAATTTGATTTTAAGTGAGAATCTACAGCCACTTATTTTGGAATCCCTAACGCCTGTTGAAGAAAATAACATTGAATTGGTTCACTCAAATGTTGAGAAACCCTCTCTCAGAGAATTGAATATAAGTCAAACAAACGAGGTCATTTTATCAGAACTTGTTAATGTTGATGAGGTTCCATCCACTGCAACTGTTATGGAAGAAGAGCAAAAGCAAGCAAACGCTTTCAGTGAAAACACTCAACCTTTGGTTTTAGAACAATTGACACTCATTGACAAGATCGCAGAGGTATCGTATCAAACTGATGTTGTTGAAGAAGGAATATTTGTTCCAAGTCAACTTGAATCAGTCATATTTGAGCAAATAGAAGATTACGACAAAAGTGCTGTTAACAGCGTAGAAGAAACTCATGGAACAATTGCTGTTAAAGAAGACATTCTGCCGATTGTAGAACAAGTAGAACCCATTGAAGAAGGTGGAATTTTAGGAGAAATAACTGATGTTGTTGCTACTACTGAATCTCCTGAGGTAATCGATAACAATTTGATTTTAAGTGAGAATCTACAGCCACTTATTTTGGAATCCCTAACGCCTGTTGAAGAAAATAACATTGAATTGGTTCATTCAAATGTTGAGAAAACCTCTCTCAGAGAATTGAATATAAGTCAAACAAACGAGGTCATTTTATCAGAACTTGTAAATGTTGATGAGGGTCCATCCACTGCAACTGTTATGGAAGAAGAGCAAAAGCAAGCAAACGCTTTCAGTGAAAACACTCAACCTTTGGTTTTAGAACAATTGACACTCATTGACAAGATCGCAGAGGTATCGTATCAAACTGATGTTGTTGAAGAAGGAATATTTGTTCCAAGTCAACTTGAATCAGTCATATTTGAGCAAATAGAAGATTACGACAAAAGTGCTGTTAACAGCGTAGAAGAAACTCATGGAACAATTGCTGTTAAAGAAAACATTCTGCCGATTGTACAACAAGTAGTATCCTTTGTAGAAGCTGGGATTACTGGAGAAATAACTGATGTGGTTGTTACTACTGAATCTCCTGAGGTAATCGATAACAATTTGATTTTAAGTGAGAATCTACAGCCACTTATTTTGGAATCCCTAACGCCTGTTGAAGAAAATAACATTGAATTGGTTCATTCAAATGTTGAGAAAACCTCTCTCAGAGAATTGAATATAAGTCAAACAAACGAGGTCATTTTATCAGAACTTGTTAATGTTGATGAGGGTCCATCCACTGCAACTGTTATGGAAGAAGAGCAAAAGCAAGCAAACGCTTTCAGTGAAAACACTCAACCTTTGGTTTTAGAACAATTGACACTCATTGACAAGATCGCAGAGGTATCGTATCAAACTGATGTTGTTGAAGAGGGAATATTTGTTCCAAGTCAACTTGAATCAGTCATATTTGAGCAAATAGAAGATTACGACAAAAGTGCTGTTAACAGCGTAGAAGAAACTCATGGAACAATTGCTGTTAAAGAAGACATTCTGCCGATTGTAGAACAAGTAGAACCCATTGAAGAATGTGGAATTTTAGGAGAAATAACTGACTTAATTGCAACTACTGAAACTTCTGAGGTTATCAATAATAATTCGATTTTAAGTGAGAATCTACAGCCACTTATTTTGGAATCCCTAACGCCTGTTGAAGAAAACAGCATTGAATTCGTTCATTTAAATGTTGAGAAAACCTCTCTCAATCAAATGAATGTAAGTCAAACAGACGAGGTAGTTTTATCAGAACTTGTTAATGTTGATGAGGTTTCATCCACTGCAACTGTTATGGAAGAAGAGCAAAAGCAAGCAAACGCTTTCAGTGAAAACACTCAACCTTTGGTTTTAGAACCAGTGACACCCATTGACACTTACGCAGAGGTATCGTATCGAACTGATGTTGTGGAAGACCAAACATTTGTTTCAAGTCAAGTTGAATCAGTTATACTTGAGCAAATAGAAGAAAACGACAAAATTGCTGTAAACAGAGTAGAAGAAACTCATGAAACAATAATTGCTGTTAAAGAAGACATTGTGCCAATTATAGAACAAGTAGTCCCCATCGATGAAGTGAGTATTTCTTCAGCAAAAACTGATATCATAGTAACTGGTGAAGCTCCGGAGATAACAACTGAAAATATGATATTAAGTGAAAATCTACAACCAGTTATTTTGGAATCCTTGACACCAGTTGAAGAAAAAGAGCTTGAATTTTTTGCAGCTTTATCTATAGAAAATATTGAAAAATCAGTTGTTTGCCAGGAAACTAAACCGGTTTGTTTAGAAAGTGTTGATAAAACGGAAAGTTTTGCTATAGAGCCTACAATCATGTTTGACGAAAAAACAGTGGCGAGTGAGGACTTACAACCTGTTGTATTAGAAAATTTTGTACCATCAAAAGAGATTGAGTTAGTTTTAGCAAAAGAAGTGGAAACCAGACATTCCATAGAAGAAAAGTTAGTTCCCAGCCATGAAGCTGAGTTGATGATTCTTGAACAAATTGAAGACATTATCAAAGATGCCATCCACACTATTGAAAATGAGAAAAATGCCATAAATAAAGAAAATCCACCGCTTATTTTTGAAGAAGTTCAACCTTCTAACCTACAACATCATGCACAAAAGAATATGACTCAACAAAATTTAATTGAACATTTACTTGAGCGTGATGAGTTATCCGTCAATTTTAACGTAAGCCAGGAACCATTTAGAAATAATGCTACTGAATGTATTCCGGACTTTAATCCTATGACTTCAGACGTGAAATTACAAATGACAGAAGTCACATGCTTTGAAAATAAAGACATATCAGAAAATATTCCTGATAAAAAAATACCAAGATTAGAATCACTTTTGCTTGAAACGGTTAAAAGTGATGAAGATAAACCTGCATCTGCTATGTCCTTAGTATCAGCGCTTTCGGAAATATTTTCCATGAATCAAGAAACTTCTGAAGCTGAAATAACTAGCATGGTACCTGATGTTATCGATACTGGTATTCCGATTATACAAGATGCGGCTTCGACATTAGTTACGGTAATTCCATGCTCAGAATTAGAAGTATTGGATGGTACCCAAATCTCTCACCCTTTAATTTTAGAACAACTGACACCCCATGCAGTTAAACCTCAATCAACAGAAAAGGCTCTTTTGGAGAACTCTAAATTAGAATATGAAGATGTAAACCATGATTGTGCATCTCCAGAAAAACAAGAACAGTTTTCCAACGAAACATTTTGCAAACAATCATTAGTTCCTAGTTCAAGTAATGTATCAGATGTATCTGGTACAACAGTTGAAGTAGGTGCAAAATCAAATGAGTGCAAAAAAGATGAAACCATAATACATAATTTGGTAGCGCGAACCGGTAAACAAGATTATTTACTAAGTCATCTGTTTGAAGTTTTACATCATACCTAATTCATGACATTTCTTAAAATAATGACTTTTTTCAGGAATTAACAATTTTCTCTCCATATAACTTTCTATCGTGGCCTATTAGGTAGATAAGTAAATGTAATTTTAAAATCAGTCTTCCGACTGCTTAAATCGGTAATTTAAACGTAACTCACATTACCACGCACACACAAACACACGCACACTTTTACAGCCATTAATAACTGTGCAGCGTGAAAGTTTTGCTTTTGTCACCGAAATTTTTCAATAAAAGATAATTTTTATTTTTTATTTCTAGAACAAGGAGGCCTCATTCAACACATTGATGAGTTTATATCGGATGAAATTTCACAACTAGTTGGTGTAATTTCTGAACTAACTAATTCACAAGAATTAAACGCTTCGGTTGAAATGGCTAAAGTCCTGAAAGAGAGTATCGAATTTGTTGAAGTGGCAGAAGATCCCGGTGTATTGGAGGAGGCTAAAGTTGAACATGCTAAATTGGCACAAAGATTGCAAGATGCTCTATCAATGTTGCATACGAAAGCGTTGGAGAGTGCGGAGGAAATCGCACCGATTTCAAAACCTGATG
The DNA here is from genome assembly GCA_905163435.1 of Mamestra brassicae. Classification (NCBI taxonomy): domain Eukaryota; kingdom Metazoa; phylum Arthropoda; class Insecta; order Lepidoptera; family Noctuidae; genus Mamestra; species Mamestra brassicae. The sequence goes on from LR990987.1 coordinate 5,607,662, forward strand.
CTCTACAAAAAGTGTCGGAGATTATCACGCATCTGCAAGAAGATTTGGAAAAAGCAGTAGTTTCTGGGTTGCCTCTTGTTCTCAAAACAGCTGAGATAGGTAAAATATTTAAGTGACTACGAAAATTCCTAAGAACTATTTTCTTACGTATAACCTGTAATTATATCTTACAACTCTTTTAATAACATAATCATTTTAATTTGTTTGCAGTTGAACTTCCTGAAATTGAAGAAAACTCAATGAAACAACTAGAAGTATTGCTTCAAGAGGTGACGGATAAAATAAATGTACCAACTGTCAGAGAAGTTGAAGACAATGAAGCTCTCAGAGATGCACTTGATGAAGTACAGACTGTCATTATTAAACTCAAGCGGGATTATGACGGAGCTGCAAATGACACACTCAATGAGACTCTTGAAGACTTAGAGTGCAGCGTGAGGAGTGTTCAGCTCCAAATTAATGAGGACAGTCCACCGGAGTTACTCCAAGAAGCCTGTGCTACATTACAACTGCTGGTTAACAACATGAGTGAAACGCAAGAGGTTAAAGTTGCTGAAACCCTATCTATAGAAATCAAACATGAAAACATTCTTGAGAAATGTTCAATTGAAGCAGATGAAACCGTTAAACTTTTAGAGCAGGCATCTAAAGTTAATATCAGAGAAGATAACTTACTTAGTATTGTTTCGAGTTTGAATAATCTTAAGGATACAATTAAAACACTAAAGCTTAGTTTTGCGGATAGCGCTGACGTTTTGATAGAAAAAGGTGTTGATGTTGTACAAATTCTTGATCAATTAGAAGACAAAGTGTTCACGCTTGAGAAAGATTTGGCTGATGTAAATCTTAGTACACAAGTACGAGATCAAATATTGACAGCTGTCCATTCTGTTTACGGGAGTATATCTAACATGCGGGGAACTATTTCAAGCATACAAAAGATTTACATGTGCGAAAACTACGGTAAACCATCCGAAACTCTTTTACGCTCTATCAAGAACATATCAGCTATTTCTAAAATAAACGGATTCGATCAACAGAACTGGAAGGCATTTAAAAAATCATTGCGCAAGGTTTTGAATCATTTTGAAGACATTAAATTTTATATCAATCTAGATAAAACAGCTAGATTGCCAAGTGATGCTGCGTTTACTAAGATTATACTTGAAGAACTGAAATCGAATATCTGTGAAATAATGGTTCCACAAGCTTCGATGCTAGGCTCTGAAGCAATTGAAAAGGTTGATAGTCTCCTTGAATGTGTCAAAAGATGTCTTACTAACATCGAATCGAAGTCTACTTTAGAAGTCAAGGAAAAAATTCCTGCATTCAAAGAACTTTCTACAGAAATATTTGATGTGACTGATTTAATAAAAACCAAAATATTAGAATTATTCGAAGAAACTAAACTGCAAACAATGCTAAAAGAGCCAGAAGTATTAGAACAACCTACTATTGAATTAGAAACTTCCGAAATATTAGAAATTTCTCAAGATACTGCGTCATTTCCTGAACAAAAACTCGATACAGTTGAGGAAGTGGATGATTTTAGTAAGACTGTTCAAGAAACTGATCAAATTTTAGAACTGAAACAAGCAGATGAAATTGCGTCAGTGTCCCCTAGTACAAGTAAATCTGAAGTCAAAGGAAAAAAGAAAAAAGTTAAGAAACAAATTATGATACAGGAACCTGACATTAAAACTGAAATAGAACAAATTGCTTCTGAACTTGTTGAAGAAATAGCTGCCCAAGCTATTGCTGTTGTACAGAATTTGGAAGAATCAGGTATTTTATCGAGTGAAGCATTACTGTCTGAAGCTATGCCACAATCTTTTGAAGTGGAAGTACTAAAAGAGGCTGATATTTCTAAAGTAATTGAAGGAGTAGAAAAGGAAAATATTTCTGTACCTGAAGAGAAACAGACTTTAACAGCAGCAAAGTCCGATGAATATAAAGATTATTTTTCTATGGAAGGTGAAGAAATAGCAAGTGCTTCTCCTAAAGAAATAGAACAAGAAAAACTGGAACCTGAAAAACTCGAAGAAGAACGACATACTGTAAGCGAATCAAATAAAATTCAAGGAGAGTCACTGGAAACTGTAGTAGAAGAACAGCAAAGTTTAGAAGTTTCGGAAATTCAAGAGATTGAATCCGTGCAGCCACTAAGTGAAGATAAAACTAAAAAATCTCTAACAGAGGCTTCAGAAGTCACTGAGGACACATTACAAGAAAAAGAAAAGATATCTAAAAAGAAAAGAGACAAGAAAGTGCAAGAAAAGGAACCCATTCAAGAAAAAAATGATGAAGATACTACAAAACTTGAAGAACAAACACAAGGTGGAGTTTCGGGTCCTTCTACAAATAAAACGCAAGATTCAAAAGAAACTGCGTCACAAGAATCAGATAAAGAAGAGGAAGAAGTGGAAAAAGATTCTGAAGCAGGAACAGAACAAACTGAAGAAACGGAGCAGCCAGGTGATGTAAAAGAAAAGTCAGATGAAGAGCTGCAGCTGCAAAAAGACTTTTTCACAGATGAACTATCTCAAAAGCAGAACAAAGAACAGCAAGAAAGTATTTTGGAAGAAAATGTGGCAGTTCTTCAGACAGACGAAACAGAAAACTTAGAAAAAGTTTGGCAGGAACAAGAAAAACTTAAAAGAGAAAAAGAAGAACTAAACCAAGAATCAGAAAAAGTTCATGATGCTGTATTGAAACTTCACCAAGAAGACAAAACCGATCACGAAACCGATAAACAACGTCATCAAGATTTATCGCAAAAAGAAATTGATCAAAAAGCTGTAGAAGAGCAAATGGCAGTAGATGTTGACGAAAAAGCCGGAGAGACTTCAGACACAAAAGAACTAGATAAACAATTTAAGACACAAACTGATCCAGATAAAGATGATAAAGACACCGAACCTAATAAAGATAAGAAAACAACAAAAGTAAAAAAGACAGAAACAGAAAAGAAAGAAGACGAAATCAAACAAGCTGATCTTAAAGAACATTTGAAACAAGAGGATGAATTAAAGCTGGAGGCTGACAAGAAACAAGATAAAAAACGTTTATCCAGTGAAGCTCAGGAGATTGAAAAAACTAAAAAGGACGCAATAGTGGCAGAAATCAAACAAGAAGAAGCCCAGCTACAGACACAAGCAGAAACAAAAGAAATTGATGCCGCAATGAAAAAAGACGATTTTCTTGAGAAAAAAATTGAAGAGCTTGAGAAAGAGCAAATTGAGAGTGAAACAAAGCGACAAGATGATGAAAAACAAGATGAAAAGGAAAAAGAACAAGCTGAGAAAAAAAAACCAACACAAGAAGACAAAGACGCGAAATTAAAAGTCGAAGAGAAGCAAAAAGAAGAAGCTGAAAGTATTGAGAAGGAGCGCATTGATGTTAAAAAACTGGAAAAAGAGAAGTTAGAGGCTGAAAAGCTAATTGAGGCTGAAAAGATTGAGAATGAACAGGTCGAGGCTGAAAAACATGAGAACGAGAAAACCGAAGCAGAAAAGAAACGACTAGAAGATAAAGATAACGCTAATGAGAAAAAAGATCAGGCTGATAAGAAAAATATCACTAAAAAGAAGAAAAAAGAGGAACCCAAATCTCAATTAGAAACCGAAGAGAAACAAACTAAAGAGGCTGAAAAGCTCGAGAAAGAGCAAGTTGAAGCTGAGAAACTCGAGAAAGAGAGATTTGAAGCTGACAAGCTCGAAAAGGAGCGTGTCGAAGCTGAAAAACTCGAAAAGCTTGAAAAGGAGCGACAAGAGACTGAAAAGCTGGAGAAAGAAAGGGTCGCGGCTGAAAAACTTGAGAAAGATGGAGTTGAGGCTGAAGAACTCGAGATAGAGCAAGTTGAAACTCAAAAGCTCGAGAAAGAGCGCCAAGAGGCTAACAAGCTCGAGAAAGAACGAGTCGAGGCCGAAAAACTTGAGAAAGAGCGAAAAAAGGCAAAAAAACTTGAAAAAGAGAGAAAAGAAGCTGAGAAGCTCGACAAACAACTGGTCAAAGCAGAAAAGCTTGAAAAAGAGCGTATCGAAGCAGAAAAGCTTGAAAAAGATCGAGTTGAAGCTGAAAAGATCGAAAAAGAACGAGTTGAGGCTGAAAAACTCGAAAAAGAACGACTTGCGGCTGAAAAGCTCGAAAAAGAACGAGTTGAGGCTGAAAAGCTTGAGAAAGACCGGTTTGAGGCCGATAAGCTTGAACAAGAGCGACAAGAGGCTGAAAAGCTCGAAAAAGAACGGGTCCAGGCTGAAAAGCTCGAAAAAGAGCGTATCGAAGCAGAAAAGCTTGAAAAAGATCGAGTTGAAGCTGAAAAGATCGAAAAAGAACGAGTTGAGGCTGAAAAACTCGAAAAAGAACGACTTGCGGCTGAAAAGCTCGAAAAAGAACGACTTGCGGCTGAAAAACTCGAAAAAGAACGACTTGCGGCTGAAAAGCTCGAAAAAGAACGAGTTGAGGCTGAAAAGCTTGAGAAAGACCGGTTTGAGGCCGATAAGCTTGAACAAGAGCGACAAGAGGCTGAAAAGCTCGAAAAAGAACGGGTCAAGGCTGAAAATCTCGAAAAAGAACGGGTCAAGGCTGAAAAGCTCGAAAAAGAACAAGTTGAGGCTGAAAAGCTTGAGAAAGACCGGTTTGAGGCCGAAAAGCTTGAAAAAGAGCGACAAGAGGCTGAAAAGCTCAAAAAAGAACGAGTTGAGGCTGAAAAGCTTGAGAAAGACCGGTTTGAGGCCGAAAAGCTTGAAAAAGAGCGACAAGAGGCCGAAAAGCTTGAAAAAGAACGAGTTGAGGCTGAAAAACTTGAGAAAGACCGGTTTGAGGCCGAGAAGCTTGAAAAGGAACGAAAAGAGGCTGAAAAGCGTAAAAAAGAACGAGTTCAGGCTGAAATGCTTGAGAAAGAGCGATTAGAGGCTGAGAAACTTGAGAATAAACGAAAAGAGGCCGAAAAGCTAGAAAGGCGGCGACAAGAGGCTGAAAACCTCGAAAAAGAACAAGTCGAAGCTGAAAAACTAGAGAAGAAGCGGAAGGAGGCTGAAAAGCTGGAGAAGGAGCGAGTTGAAGCTGAAAAGCTCGAGAAAGAGCGAATTGAAGCTGAAGAGATCGAAAAAGAACGAGTTAAGTCTGAAAAACTCGAAAAAGAATTAGTTGATGCTCAAAAGCTTGAAAAACAACAAGCTGAAGCTAAGAAGCTTGAAAAAGAGCGATTTGAGGGCGAAAAGCTTGAAAAGGAGCGACTAGAGGCTGACAAGCTTGAAAAAGAACGAGTCGATGCTGAAAAACTCAAAAAAGAACGAGTTGAGGCTGAAAAACTTGAGAAAGACCGGTTTGAGGCCGAAAAGCTTGAAAAGGAACGAAAAGAGGCTGAAAAGCTTGAAAAAGAACAAGTTCAGGCTGAAATGCTTGAGAAAGAGCGATTAGAGGCTGAGAAACTTGAGAATGAGCGATTTGAGGCCGAAAAGCTTGAAAAGGAGCGAAAAGAGGCTGAAAAGCTTGAAAAAGAACGAGTTCAGGCTGAAATGCTTGAGAAAGAGCGATTAGACGCTGAGAAACTTGAGAATGAGCGAAAAGAGGCTGAAACGCTAGAGAAGGAGAGAGTTGAAGCTGTGAAGCTCGAAAAGGAGAGGGTTGACGCTGAAAAACTTGAAAAAGAGCGAGTAGAGGCTGACAAGCTCGAGAAAGAACGGGTTGAGGTCGAAAAACTTGAAAAAGAACGGTGCAAGGCCGACAAGCTTGAGAAAGAACGAAAAATGGCTAAGAAACTTGAGAAGGAAAGAAAAGAGGCTGAAAAGCTCGAGAAAGAACGGGTCAAAACTGATAAGCTGGAGCAAGAGCGAATTGAATCTGAAAAGATCGAAAAAGAACGAGTAAAGGCTGAAAAACTCGAAAAAGAAAGACTTGAGGCTGAGAAGCTTGAAAAACAACAAGCTGAAGCTGAAAAGCTCGAAAAAGAGCGGTTTGAGGCTGAAAAGATTGAGAGTGAACGGGTCGAGGCAGAAAAGATTGAGAATGAACGGGTCGAGGAAGAAAATATTGAGCAAGAGGGAATAAAAACAGTTCAACAACTTCAAGACGAAGAACGCAAAATGAAAGAAACAGAAAAAGTCAATAATAAAAAACTCTCGAAAAAGAAGAAGGAAGTGGAAGACAATGCAAAATTAGAAGCCGAAAGAAAGCGAAAAGAACATACCGAAATGCTCGAACAAGAGCGTATTGAAGCTGACGAAAAAGGCAAGGAAAAGCAAGAAAATCTCTCCAGAAATAAAACAAAAGAGGAAAAGACCAAAGCAGATGCCGAAAAATTCGAAAAGGAAGAGACTGAAATGAAATTATTAGAAACTGAAAAACAAGATAAGAAAGAAAAAGAAGAGGGTGAAATGAAAAAACTTGCAAAAAAGAAGAAAAATGAAGAAGAAGAGAAAGTAAAAACTGAAAGGGATAGGAAACAAAAAAAAGTTGAGGAGGAAGAAAAAGCTAGAAAAGAAGCAGAAATCAAACAGGCAGAAGAAGCTAGATTAGAAAAAGAAAATGCAGAATTAGAACAAGAAATTAAGGATAAAAAAGAAAGGGCAGAAACAGAAAGACGTGAAAAAGAAAAGCTCGAATCTGAACGACTAAAAAAGAAGGAAGAGGCTAAATTAAGAAAACAAGAAAAAGAGAAAATAGAAGCTGAAAAGAAAAGCCAAGATGACGAAAAGGTTAAAAAAGAAAAAGAAGCCGAAAAGCGGGAAAAGGATAAAAAAGCGGCTGAAAAGAAACGCAAACAAGAAGAAAAGTTGAAAAAAGAGCAGGAAGAAAAAGCTATCAAAGAAAAAGAAGAAGCCGAAAGAAAACGCAAGGATGATGAGAGGTTAAAAGACAAGAAACAACAAGAAGCTAAAGAAAAAGAAGAATACATAAAACAGGAAGAGGACAAAAAACGAGATAAAGAAAAGAAAAGAGCCGAGAGAATTGAAAAAGAAAAACAAGAAGAAAAATTACGTGAAGACGAAGAAAAGGCCAGGTTAGAAAAGAAAAGGATTGCTAAAAAGAAAAGAGAAGAAGAGGAAGCACGCTTGAAAGCAGAAGCCGAAGCAGCGGATACAGCTAGAAAAGACGCTGCTAAAAAGAAAAAAGAAGAAGAAAAACTTCGTAAGATAAAAGATCAAGAACAATATGAAAACCGTGAACAAGAAATAAGGGAAACAGAGAGAAGAAAAAGAGATGAGAGGCGACGAGAAATAGAGAAGGACTTAAAAGAAACACAAATGACTATCTCAACGTCAGATGACGACACGTTTAGACAATCTAAACCTAAAAATAAACAAAATGGTGACGTTTCTGTAAGCCGAGGAACAGACAGAGATGATCACTATATTAGAGAGTATCAATATGATCCATCAAAACAAAAGACAGATGAACGAAACAAATTCGTTGACCACAACCATAGAGATTACACCATGGAGTTCAGCAGGCCTTCTGGCTATAGAGAAAAAACATTTGAACACGAAAAGTTTTCTGAAAGGGAATCCTTGGGTAGAAGTGCTACGATATACAAGGCACAGACTATAATATTGGACTCCAAGCTGAGATCTTCAGCTCCACCTCAGCCCGACCTAAGCGAATCTGAAAGAAGAATAGAGAGGTATGACAGGAGCGATTCTGAAAGACGCGTCGATAGACACAGATCAAAGGCTCTAAGTGAAGCTAGAAGCCTGGTATCTGAAAAACGTTCAGGGCTTTCTAGAGACCTGAAGAGGAAACCAGTATTTTCTACTTACCTCACAGATAGAACTGCCGTCGAAAGCTCCCGAGTCAAGCTGACATGCAGCGTCCTATCATCATCAGATCCAAAAATCACGTGGTATAAAAATGGAGTTTTGCTAGACAACAAATTAAAGTATAGAACAAAGTTCATGGACGGCCTTATAACCCTGGAGGTGTTAAATGCAGTTGTCAGTGACTCGGCTGAATACAGTTGCACGGTCGAGAACGAGAACGGAACCGTCAATACTTCTGCAAATCTGAAGGTCTACCCGAGCTTCGAAGCTTCACCTATACCGCCCACCTTCACGAGATCTATTCGAGGTGAGTACGTTTTCCATAGTTTAATGTAACGTTTATTATGCAAAAGTATCGGTATTGGCAAGGGTCATTTAGTGTGTTAGAAAGTAAGACCATTACTTTTTTAGTTCAATTAGCACTTGTCCACTTTAATTAATGAATTAAAATCAGAATTTGCGTCAACATGTTTCTGATTAAAACACACATCTTAAAAGTGGCGCTCACAAATTGGCGTGCGTGTAGGGTCTGAGTGCGAAATGAAAAGAGAACACGGAACGCGATATTTCTTTAAATTTTATATTCACAATTCGGGTGGTACAACATAATCTATACTATATAATATTATCTATACTAATATTATAAAGCTGAAGAGTTTGTTTGTTTGAACGCGCTAATCTCTGGAATTACTGGTCCGATTTGAATGATTCTTTCAGTGTTGGGTAGTCCATTTATCGAGGAAGGCTATAGGCTATATTTTTATTTTTCAAAATTAGGGATCCGTAATAAAATTGCTATTTCGTAACACAAGGTGTAAAATCAAAAACCTTTTTTTGCGTGCGCTGCAAAAACTATTGACAATAGAACAAAATTATGTACTACGGGTTAGTAGATCCCATTAAGACCTACAAAAAAGTCCGCGAGAACATATATCTAGCTATCATGGTTTAATCACAATAACCCATTTTGTGTTCAAAATAATTATTAAATCGTCTAAAGAAAAAAAACTACGTTAAATATGTATCGTAATATTAATCTTTATCGAAATTAAGCATTATGTTATCAAGAGTATTTATGTAGAAGTAAAATACTTCTTGTTTCATCTCAATCGGATATTTCGTTTAAAAGTTATCACGTGTGTAAGATGTTAAGAGTTGGTACCTATTAATGAGTTATGGGCCATAGAGTTTTTTATCAATATACCTAAAATCCTGTAATAATCTTTTTCGAAATATATTTGTTGATGATTGTAAGTATAAGATCTTTGAAGAGTATAATAAATACATTTCTAAAATAACTCTGCTAAGGAAATCCACGCGCGCATAATGTTTTGAGAAGTTCTGAAGACATTGATAATTGCAAAAGAACTTGGCCCAAAGGAAATAATCCTTTGGGCCAAGTTCTTTTGCAATTGTATTGAGTGCTTTTATCATTTGTATGCTCAGTATTCCACAATCACCAGTAAATTCTATAAAGTTCAATGAACTTATTTGATCTTTATTATGAACTTTATTATAGCAATACAGAATAAAGCGAAATAGTGATACAAAAGCGGCTTTCAAATAATTCTCAAAGAGATATTAAAAAGTGGTCAAATTAACACAAAGGGCTCAAAACAGCTATTTTATAGGAACTAGCACTAACAAGTCTAAAGCAACTTGGGAGTTAACCAATTCTATGAAATTTAATATTCCTAAAATGATAGCAAGACATTTTAATGATTATTTTAAAGACTCAGTTCAATCGAATGCCGATAATTTGCGAATAATACTCAAACAGACACATCATCAGGATTATATATCTAATCTATCTAAACTAATATAGAGTAAAGATTAGTTAGTTTGTTTGTTTAGAATTAAGGTTGATAATGTACATGTAAACTACACTTCAAATTACTCAAATCGGACCTTTCGTTTTAAAGTTACGACGTGCATAAAAATGGTCTAAGTAAGAAAAATGTTACGGTTTGAGCGAACTGGTGAGAATCTTAACGCTTAGTCCGATGAAGCTGAAACATGGCATTAATGTTTTGGATAAAAAAAGAAAAATAACAAATATTTGGATTTTTCGATGCTCTAAGTAAGAAAAATGTTGCGGTTTGAGCGAACTGGGGAGAAACTTAATGCACGGCATTAATGTTTTGGATAAAAAATTAAGAATAACAAATATAAGGGGCGAAAAGGGTTGATGAATTTTTCAGGGGAGGACATTATTGCTTACTTCAATTTACGTGGAAATTGGAATGAACAAGCTAAAAGTGGGAAATTTGAAACAGATCTAACAATGTTTACATAGTCAACCTCTGGCGGGGTGAACGGGGTGAACTGGGTGGATAGTAGGCTGATCCTGAGACCGTTGAATGGATATCGTAGTGCTTAATTTTCCAAAACTTACCTTTAAAAAGGGTTTGAGGGGGCGTTGAAGTTTGTGGAGTACCTACTAAATCCGCGCGGACGAAGTCGCGGGCGAAGTGCTAGTATCACTATAAGTCTCATAATTATTCAAATAATGAATATATTTTTATGGAGAGAGAACGACAAACTATCTATACTTAATTATTATTAAGCTGAAGAGCTTGATTGTTTGGAACCACAGATAGAAAATTTGTTTTTTCTTATGCTCAATTCTTGAGAAGGGTTAAGATATTTTAAAAAACACTATCAGGGCGAGAGAGTCGATCCGAAATTAGGACGACCAAGAGTTAAAATTGTTATCAAAAGTTCGTTAAATTTGTTGTTTGATCCATTGTTGGTTACCTTTTAATTAATAGATATTTATTTAACCATTCGTCAAGCCTTACATTGATCGTAAAATGCACATTAACAAAGTTTAGGAGCCCCATCATTTTTAACCGAAACCGATCATTTTTAGGAAAGACAGTTAAGCGAAAATGCAAGAAATAGCGCGGCAGGGTAAAACCGCGGAGTTAATCTAACGAATAATAATGGTAAAAGAATAACAGGTCTATTCTGTCAACATCTCACCGTGTATATTTAGGTGGCGTGAGCATGAACTGAACTGTCATTTCAACATGTTTGTATGGATTGCCAGCTTACTTTACCTAAGGTAACACTCTGAGAGGTTTACAGAATCGCCCTCCTGAAATTACTATTAATAGGTCATCACGTAGCGACGTTTATGCGTGTCAAAAAAATATGCTAATCTAATAGCTCCTGGTGGGTAGATACTGTGAAAACGGACAGCCTATAAGGAAGGTGCGAAACCCAAACCATAGCGACTTTTAATTCGACGCAAACGCTATAAACAAGCGAACTTATGAAAATTAAATATGACGCACTAAACCAAAAAGCGATATAACACTGTTATAATAAGGTACAATAAACTGAAAAAGGTATGCGATATATATTATAAAATTATTGCACGTGTCGACCCTTGTGATGAATATTCATCTGCAGCCAAACAAAAAGGGCTAATTTGAGAACCGTCGAAACTAAGAAATTATGTTCATAAACCGGGTTTCACTCTTATATGCTAAACCTGTACCTGTAGTTGAAAAACAAAAGAAATGGAATTCTGAAAGGACATCACGCTCCTTATGACATATCTACTTAAAAGTTTTTAAAGATGTCTTGAGCTGAGGACAAAACATTGTTATTTTTATTCGCACTAATAATGCTCAGTTTCCCTTCTATGGGAATCGAAGAACTGTCATCACCACTTTCTTCCTTCTGTGTTTTTGTATTATCTAGTTCTACCGTTGAGGTATTAATCTTGTTTTTTCGAAAATAGTTGTGTGCTCCTTGTCTTCTTCTGTGACTTTGTTTGCGCATTTGGGCGCGGAGTAGAGATGTAAGTGAGCTTTTATTAGGAGTTCCCACTTCACTCGCAAATTTTTTTGTAGTCTTTTTTAAAACAGCATTTTTACTTGTTAATTCATTTACAGATTAAGCTGAGTATTTTCTATGTTTAAGCCCAGATTGAATTATGTCCTTTCGGAAAGTTCAGAATTCCTTTTTCCTGAATTTATAAATCTTCACCTCTGGGCAAACTGATACAGGCAACTCATTTTGTACCTATCAAAAGTGAAGTTGTCTGTTAGGTTAACCTACACCTCTGCCTACCTCTGGTTAATAAGACATGCTGATACGTATTTCTACGTTTTTTTAAATTTCTAACTAAGCCTCAAAATCAATAGAAATTTTCAGCTAATTTTTTTCTTGAACTCGCGCCTAAAAGACACGTACTTAACGATGACTCACTCCGAATTTCCCAAACAAAGTTAACTTTTCCCGTTCAAATCCAAATAAAGGTCACGGCCCCGTAATACGATGCGTCATCGAGGTTTTTCCTTACCAACACAGTAATACGCAGTCGCAAGCGCCATCTATGAGCGAGGGTAACAAACTAAACTACAGTCTATGCGAAATTTAAATCTTCGTTCTTTCTATTTAAACAAAATTGAACTACAATTTAGTGCAGATACAATTGATTTCGGAATAAAAGAATATTGCAGCATAGGTTAAGGTAATTTATAAAAGGTGGAATTACTAAAGTGGGAACGTTTTTTCTCGTAACTTATTAGACTCAACACGGGATTCAGGTGAGAGTCGCCCTCTATCAACAAATTGTTGAAGCAACTGCGCTGCAAGTAATCTGCAGTAAGTTTCACAGGTGGCGATTGTATGGATTTTGTTGAAGACGGCTGACAAATTGATGAAAAAGATGATGAAAAATTAGCACCTGTAAAACATATTTTTATTCTTATTCACAATAAAGAATTTCGCTGATCAGTTGTTAAACAATTTAGAGATTTTTAAAGTGGATATGGCTAAGCAGGGAGTGAGTTCTGAGCATACGAATACTTAATATTATACAGTCAATATAAATTAGGGGAAACTCGTACAGTCAGTGACAAAATTCAATGAGCAATTACAAAGTAACAAAAGTCGTGAACACCTAAAACATTAGTCACTGAATAGATCTAGCCACAAAAAACTGTGATCAAATAAATTTTACAAATTTCGCTGATCGGACATAAAAAGAAAAAGATTTGAACAGGTCATTTATTGAATTATAAGAATTAGGCCATCCATTGCCAACAAAGCTTAGGTTTAATACGTCCAATAAAGAAGGTCATCGAAATGTACGAATCCGTCTCTTTTTTGTAGACATTCGAATTTGGTCGGATTAGCAGCCGTTGCGTACCTACATATATTGTTTTTTGATTATATCTACTTAATGCGAAACATTCCAAGCTGAATATTTTCACCATATATTTTTGACTAAACGCACTAATTTTTGGTTTACACCTACACATCTTGGGTTGAGCCGGTTTCTTGTATTTTGACGTCAAAGTTATGACATCGTCGTTTTGACTTTTAGCAATATTATTCATTAACGCATGCATGTAGACTTTTGAAACTTTTTGTGGTTATTATAAGCGTCAAGACGACCGAATACAGTTTTCAGCGAGCTTATACGTTTTCTCATTTTGGCGCTGCGATATTGTTTCGGGTTTTCAAAAAATAACGATTACTTGAAAATTGTAAACATTTCCTTAAATCTAATTCCGTCACAAATACGCACAAATTAAGAGCTACTCGTGTATGTTTATTCCACAGGCGCACATACAATGGTTTTGGAGATACACGATTCTGAAAACGTTACTCCAGCAGGAAATGCAATATCTCGAAAACCTGAAGACGCACAAATTATATTTTCGGCGCACATTTTTGCACAAATATAAACTGTCTGCCTATGCACAATATTTCTCTCTTCGATCATTTGCTTAGAATTTTTCCAAAACGAAAACACTCACAATTTTTTAAGTGGCGCACATTAACAGCAGGATTATGCACTAATTATACGTTCCACTTATATCACTCTAGGAGCCACTTTCCTGCTGAGTAACGTTCACCGCTGACTGTACCACACCAAACCGGGCCTACGGGCCAGTTTCTCCCTTTTCAAAATTGATAATAGTAAATTGATCTTGCATACAGTACTGCCGACTTGTAAGAGATAATGCATATTTTATTCAAATGAAATCGTTTAAGATATAAAGCCTTTTTGCGAAGAGATGTCGTTTACGATAAGTTAGCGTCCGTGAATAAAGGCTTAAATGTTTTGCTTCTGGAAACAATGGGGACGAGTGAGTACATCTCTATGTACCGTGCGTGTTTCATGTAAGTGCTAAATAAATATTATTCTTTCTTCTTTCTTTCTTTCTATATACAATCTAAACCAACATTATGAAGAGAGAAATTAGTTTGTTTCTTTTTTGTAAAAAGGAATCTTCGAAAGTACTGATCCGGTTACGAAAATTCTTTCTATGATAGAAAAATGGACGACTTAACGCTAAGTGCGGAAGAAAAAACGTCAACCATGAGAGCGAAAACGAGATAAACGTCGTTAGTAATTAATCGGTCTATTAAAAAGTTAAAGCCTATTCAACTAACCCTATATTTCTCTACGCAGACACATACCACCTCGCCGAAAACGAGCTAGTCCTCGAATGCCGAATCCGCGGCCAGCCCCTTCCTACCATCACTTGGCTGAAGGACGACAAGCCGGTGCCCGCCAACGAGAGGTACCAGGCTTACTACCTCGCTGACGGGGTCTGCAGGCTGGCCATCAACTCCCCCACTCCTGAAGACAGCGGGAAGTACACCTGCAAGGCTGAGAACTCCGTTTGGACGGATCAGATAACTCACATTGTGAGTTTTACTGGTAAGCTGCATTACTTAGGATATAAATACTAAATTGATTTATCTACTTGCAAAGTTGGTAATAAATAACACTTTTACACGTCCATTTAAACTAGATGAGGCCGAAACATTAAAATAAACTCAGCGCTCAAAGTATCTTTTAAAATCCATGCAATTGTAAACACGTAATGTTAAATCATATTAGATGTATGTAGGCTAATGTTTGAGGTGGTCTTTTGACAAATGAACCACACAGATTTTGGTGGAACTGTCCAAGCAGTGCAAGCATTTGTCAGTAATCGAATAGGTCAATTTAAAACTTTAAGGAGCTCAAACAATTTGACGAACTAAGTACTAAGTAGGCCGCATAAAGCACTCAAACTGACAGATCTTAATTAATACCCTTATTCCTAAAAGTAGATACCTCATTATTTTGAGTCGGCACAACATGTCTCTTTTTTGTGTCTTTTTCAATCGTCAGTCACCGCGTTTGTAGATGACTTACCGCCTATTTATCGTAGACGACATTTAGTAGAAAATGCGATTTTATATCTTAAGTTATATAGTTTAAGATACAAAACGAGTTGTTAAAAACCAGTCGCTTAAGATAAGTTGGCTTTAAGGGTTCGATATGTTGTCGTTTATAAGTCAAACGTCTCAATAACTAGACAATAATACGCTTTGGTGCGATTCATTATTCGCAGTCAAAAGCGTACTACGTTGTTTACACGTTGCCAATTATGATCAATCACCGCGCTCCTGTCGCGTCATATTTCAAGGGCTCGGTCGGCGGTGCCGGGCCCTTCATCCAGTGTATCGCGAAACTCGCTGGCGACGTCACGGTGCGCTTTTGTCGCGCAAGCTTCTATACGACCGGTGTAAAATCGTACATTTACACTTCAAAACTACACGTTTCGAACTTAACAGGTAGCTTACATCATAGAAATTTTAATTTACTATTTAAACTGGTTAGATTTATGAGTTAAACGAACATTTTGTTGACTGTTGAAACTCTTGTCTGGGCTCGCATCCCTCTCCCTAATGCTTCGCGCCATGAGTTATAGTTGCGTTTATTGTATGTATATATGAGTGAACACGCACACAGTATTGCCTTTCATTTATCTCTGTGTAAGGGAGTTCTTTGTTCTAAAAATAAAGTGAAGGTGAAGTGGAAGATATTTTTATTTGAGATGGGTTTGCTGTTGACTCTAGTCTAGGTCATAGATGATAGAGACAAAGTCGACGATGGAGCCAAGCGTCAGGAAAACGAGATATATAAATATTCCCTAACATTCAAGTGTCTATGTCGCAGCCAAATAGCTTAATCAGCCGTTCCATTAAAAGCCTAGTGTTTTCATTGAACTGCGCCATTTAATCAGCGACATAAGTGACACGGGCAAGTTATTAAACGATATTGAATCAAAGATGTCACTTAGGTCGCTGAAAATTCGGCGCAGTTAAATGAAAAGCCTAAGCAATCAATTAAACGGCTGATTAAGCTTTTCGGCTGCGACGTCCAAAAGAGATCGTACTAACTATTGGGCCTAGGTCAAATGTAATAGTCCTAATTTCACTTCATTTAATTTCAGGTAAAGAAAGCCGCCTCAGTCCAAACATCGCAACCAGAGAACGGTCCCACTTCAACCGCCAAGCTTTGGAGTCCCGGCGTCCCCACTTCACCAACGTCCTATCTGACTACAAGGTCGCAAAGGGAGGCACCATAGGCCTCCAAGTGGAGATCAGAGGCTGTCCTACCAGGGTAGAATGGCTCCGAGAAGGTCGTTCAGTCACCGAAGTGTACAGGAACGCAAGAACTTTCGTCGAACAAGAACTTTATACTTTAGCTCTTTCGGATGTCACCGAAAAGGAGTCAGGCATGTATACTTGCCGTGCCTGGAGTACTCATGGCAATGTCGACATGAATGCTGCCATTACTGTGGTCACCAATGAGCTGGAAGGCAAGCCTGCTATAATTGCTGGGAGACCAGAGAAGGATATCCTTATTTCTGTGGGTGAAGACGTCAATATTTCGTTTAGGGTTCAAGGAGAGCCTAAACCTAAGGGTAAGAATTTTTCTGAATTTTTCACTCGAATTCGCGACAGAGATATGTTTTAAGGTGCATTTAATAACGGTTTTACACGAACGTTGATGTTCAATGAGCAAGTATAATCCCATAAAAAGTTCTAAGTTACAATGGTCTAATCTTTTATCTTCGTCGATGACGCACGTGTGAACTGAGCATTATAACTATCTTTGCTATGCTGGGTTATTGACGATCAAGCTTTTTATATAAATTCTGTGTCTTATTTCCACAATACTTATTTATTTCTATTAGTCTCTGTACTTACATTTAAAACGAACACGTGCGGACAGTCAAAAATTATATCTATTACTAGCGACCCACCACTTCTGCTGCACTTGCTAAATTTTATTCAGCCCAAAACTAACAAAGTAAGCATCAAATTACCAAATTTATAAACATTGTGGTTCAGGCCGAAATAAAAAGTGCAATATATAACCGTCAACAACGTCTGCTCTCAGGTGTTTACACCAGTTTGGAACACTATCTCTACCTCCGCTATAATTATTTGGTTGCGTGACTTACTTTAATTTTGAGTTATTTCCTAAGATGTTTATCCAAATTATGTAAATGATGTGAACGGCAATTTAGCTCCAAATTAACACTCAAGATGACGAAGACATTTATTTAGATAGGGATTTATACCAAATTGGTAAAAACACCTTTGCAAATAAAACAGTATTTTATACTAAATTTGCATATCTTAAAATGGTTTTTGTGAGTCAGTTTTTGTAGATATTAATATGTTCGCTAAAACTGTAGTACATTGTTTTGTTCTATCGTCAATAGTTTTCGCAGCGCACGCGTTGTAAGGAATGTTTTAAAATTCATATCTCTTCAATAATAATCGTTATATTTCAGCCTATTTACAAAAAACCTTGACAAATTTTCCGTTCAGTAGTTTTTGAGTTTATCGCGAACAGACAGACGACGGAGGACTTTGTTTTATAATATGTATAGTGATTAACATGAAATAACAGTCACACAATATTATTAAACAATTCAAGGAGGTTACTATTAGATATCATGAAAATTATTGGTTTATTCGTGGAAATAAAGGCACAGACATATCTATATAGGATTTATTTCAAGCCTAATAATATTAATGCTTCAATGGGAATTAGATACCTGGCCATCTGGCATTTATCTCTAAAATGTAAGTACCGTTTTTAAACCTCCGAAAAACCCATGGTTTTTTCTTTGTTATAAAGTATTTGGGATATCCAGCCCAAATAGGTACATAACTTATATGACCAATAAGCCAACAAATCACATGCTATTGCCAAAGGGTAATAGAATGCGATTTATTGGTGAAACTAGAATAAAAACAATCGAGGAATCTATTACGAAGAATCTATTATGATTTTACTCTACGTGCATTCTATGATATGTTTTTCGTCATTATCTTTAAACAACTCTTTCAACTTTGGCCAAAATGGATGCATACAACTGTAAATGAAGGTAATTTTTTATCAAAAGAAAATGACCATACTTATATATATTTTTTAAAAATAATAATATAGGGTGGCCAAATCGGCATGTATGCAACTTTGCTTTGCCACCATTTCAATTAAGGGCCAGAATTTGCAGTTTTATGTTATCCTTATTTGAGTTAAAGAGCCGAGTTAATTTGAATGTTCCAGAAGCGATTACGCACATTTTTTTTTAATCTTTTCGGGTAATACAAAAATCGTTAGACGGAAAAGCATCCATATTAATCAGACTTCGAAATTTTAAATATGGACATCAACGCGCAACGGTAGCCAAATCTTTAGCTTTGAGTTTGCTCGTATTCTTTTGTCGTGATTTAAATCAAATTTCGAACGACCCGATGATACACGTCCCTTTAGAAAACCATCAACCAACCAAACAAGGTCAGGATTCATTGTATCTTGTAGGTCCGAGGGTCAACCGGTCAATAGATTCATTACTAAAAAAGTTTTGTTAATAAAAAAATATAGGTCCATATAAAATTCCCCCTCGTCCTACAAAAAAAGAAAAGTATCTAAAAGAATATATAAAACGATTTTAATACTCAATTCAAATCGCGAATCACATCCTTACAGTCAAAGGGTTCGCAACGTTTTTGTGTCAAGCCTCCCCATATTATAAACTCCCCCGATTAGTTTTGTGACAAAACATCAAACGGACGCTGTTTTATTATTATTATATTATTAGTATAATGAAATAGATATTAGTGTTATTACTAGTGAGGTACTTGAGCTGGCCTGTTTTGTACTAGCTAGTCTATTCTAGGTACAGTTATTTCCAAAGCTATTGTCAGGTTCACGGCAAAGCGATGTCGCTGCTTAAGTTTTTTATTTATTAAACTAGAGCTGAAAATCCTATCCAGAACTTCTTCAATGTCAAGAGATGGAAGTCGTCTCTCAAGGTCCAATTGGCACTTCTTCTTCAATTGTAAGATATCGACAACAAATGGGTTTTTGGTGGATGTGCCAAATTGATGACTGGTTTTGTTTCTTGATAGAAACATCATCATCATCATCATATCAGCCAATTGCCGCCCACTGCTGAACGTAAGCCTCCCCCAATGATCGCCAACCATCCCGGTCCTGAGCGGTCCGCATCCATCCGCTGCCAGCCACCTTCTTCAAATCATTGATCCATCGTGCCGCAGGGCGTCCCACACTACGTTTGCCCATATGCGGTCTCCACTCTACCACATGTCTGCTCCATCGACCATCTGTCCGTCTACAGACGATAGTAACGGTAGTAAAAGTGATAGTAACGGTGAAATACATTTACTAACGCTTGCAAATGAGCCTATAATGTTCTTTTGTAGTTTTCGAATCATCGTACAGTTTTTTATCGCTTCGTATAGCCGAGATAAGGATAATACATTTCAGCAGATATCTTTGGATTCCAAAGTTGAAGCTTTATTTATTTATTTTATTTTTTTTCGGAAAACTTACAGCTAGGCAGACACAATATTAAGAGTTAATAACATGATGATGGCCAATTACAAGTTTTCACAGATAGTAAACAAATATAATTAATTAAACACTAGGTAGCGTCTTTCTATTTTATTATACAATGCAAGTTTATTATTAAACAGTGCAAGTGATATCTAGCGAATTTAAAAAAAATATGCAAATGAAAAAGTTGTTGCAAAGAGTGTGTTTGATATGAAACCTTGGATAAGATCATAGATCCTTGTTAATGTGCCCGTTTTGGCCCTGAAGCTTCAAGATTAGCTGATTCAAGGTTTCAACCTCCATTGAAGTGTTCATTGCTGAACATATGCAAAAAACATTTTTTACCTTGAACTCGAGAAAGAGGATGACATCTTTTTTCAATCCATGAACCAGAGCGTGTTTCCCACACATACTTCTGTGAGAATTCTGTGATCAGAATCGAGATCCTCGCAAAGTAAAATAAATAATCGATTGTTCAAAGCTCTGCTCTTGATGTAGTTATAGCCGAATCTACCGTCTGGCGTTAATTCTGTGGCAATCAAAGTCAAAGTCAAATCGTTTATTTCAATTAGGCCATTAAACGGCACTTGTGAATGTCATCATGTACAGTTAATATACAGTACAGATAATCTATTTACTTTCTTAATATAATAAAGCTTAAGAGTTTGTTTGTTTGAACGCACTAATCTCTGGAACTGCCAGTCGGATTTGAAAAAATATTTTTGTATATGATAGCTACACTTCAACTTTTGTCAATATTTTTTTTTTACTGTTGCTTTTTATTTACTTTAGCTTTCTGTTTGTTTTGTGGGAGTCCCAAATAAATTTTCTTCTTTCTTTAATTTTTTTTCACATTCATGAGGCAGGCTATAGGTTACCTATATGGAAACGGGAAAAAATGGGATTAGTGGGTACCAAGTCGCGGGAAAAAGTTAATAATAATATAAAAATAATAGGTAGTGACTCTACTGTCAAAGGTAGATTCTTAAGGAGAAGATCGGACACGAAACTCCATAGTTGAATTTTCAAATGAAATCTATACTAATATTATAAAGCTGCAGAGTTTGTTTGTTTGTTTGAACGCGCTAATCTCTGGAATTACTGGTCCGACTTGAATGATTATTTCAGTGTTGGGTAGTCCATTTATCGAGGAAGGCTATAGGCTATATTTTTTTTTCAAAATTAGGGATCCGTAATAAAATTGCTATTTCGTAACACAATTTGTAAAATCAAAAACCTTTTTTTGCGTGCGCTGCAAAAACTATTGACAATAGAACAAAATGATGTACTACGGGTTAGTAGATCCCATTAAGACCTACAAAAAAGTCCGCGAGAACATATTTCTAGCTATCATGGTTTAATCACAATAACCCATTTTGTGTTCAAAATAATTATTAAATCGTCTAAAGAAAAAAAACTACGTTAAATATGTATCGTAATATTAATCTTTATCGAAATTAAGCATTATGTTATCAAGAGTATTTATGTAGAAGTAAAATACTTCTTGTTTCATCTCAATCGGATATTTCGTTTAAAAGTTATCACGTGTGTAAGATGTTAAGAGTTGGTACCTATTAATGAGTTATGGGCCATAGAGTTTTTTATCAACATAAAATCCTGTAATAATCTTTTTCGAAATATATTTGTTGATGATTGTAAGTATAAGATCTTTGAAGAGTATAATAAATACATTTCTAAAATAACTCTGCTAAGGAAATCCACCCGCGCATAATGTTTTGAACAGTTCTGAAGACATTGATAATTGCATTAACTTCGGTAATGGTAGTTGAAACTTCTAATACAACTAAAGGAGTTTTAATCTAATAGAATTGAAAAACGCCCCAATTTTTTGGGTAACGTAATTCCTCCAAACTCACGAGATTCAACGAATCCTAAATTTTGTTTCTAATCTTGAAAATTAAAAGCAGAATATTTTTAGTATTTATTTCCTTTGGGCCAAGTTCTTTTGCAATTGTATTGAGTGCTTTTATCATTTGTATGCTCAGTATTCCACAATCACCAGTAAATTCTATAAAGTTCAATATATATAATATATAATTTGATCTTTATTATGAACTTTATTATAGCAATACAGAATAAAGCGAAATAGTGATACAAAAGCGGCTTTCAAATAATTCTCAAAGAGATATTAAAAAGTGGTCAAATTAACACAAAGGGCTCAAAACAGCTATTTTATAGGAACTAGCACTAACAAGTCTAAAGCAACTTGGGAGGTAACCAATTCTATGAAATTTAATATTCCTAAAATGATAGCAAGACATTTTAATGATTATTTTAAAGACTCAGTTCAATCGAATGCCGATAATTTGCGAATAATACTCAAACAGACACATCATCAGGATTATATATCTAATCTATCTAAACTAATATAGAGTAAAGATTAGTTAGTTTGTTTGTTTAGAATTAAGGTTGATAATGTACATGTAAACTACACTTCTAATTACTCAAATCGGACCTTTCGTTTTGAAGTTACGACGAGCATAAAAATGGTCTAAGTAAGAAAAATGTTACGGTTTGAGCGAACTGGGGAGAATCTTAACGCTTAGTCCGATGAAGCTGAAACACGGCATTAATGTTTTGGATAAAAAAAGAAAAATAACAAATATTTGGATTTTTCGATGCTCTAAGTAAGAAAAATGTTGCGGTTTGAGCGAACTGGGGAGAAACTTTATGCACGGCATTAATGTTTTGGATAAAAAATTAAGAATAACAAATATAAGGGGCGAAAAGGGTTGATGCATTTTTCAGGGGAGGACATTATTGCTTACTTCAATTTACGTGGAAATTGGAATGAACAAGCTAAAAGTGGGAAATTTGAAACAGATCTAACAATTAATGTTTACATAGTCAACCTCTGGCGGGGTGAACGGGGTGAACTGGGTGGATAGTAGGCTGATCCTGAGACCGTTGAATGGATATCGTAGCGCTTAATTTTCCAAAACTTACCTTTAAAAAGGGTTTTAGGGGGCGTTGAAGTTTGTGGAGTACCTACTAAATCCACGCGGACGAAGTCGCGGGCGAAGTGCTAGTGTTGTATAATATTAAATATGTTTACTTTTATGTTTCAGAGGTAAATTTATTTTCTAAATAAGTACATGGTACTTACATATTAACAAATATTAATTAAACAGTATGTGAGTTAACAGAAAAATAAATTCAAAGACAACATTGTTATTTCTCGTCTCTAGTCATCCCTAGGAAAACCGTCTAATTAATGAACTCCATTTTTTCTCCATTCAATATGATGTTTTTGAAGCCGGTTTTTCCGGTTATATTGTGTAATATTATAATCATTAAGAAAGAATTGCTAATACATACAAAAAAAATATCTACGCGTTAAGTTGATTTTTCTATCTAAAATGCAAACGCAGCCCGCGCCTCCTTGGCCATCTCTCAACGTCCCCCCCTAGGGAGACGCTCCCCACTCCTTGAAAAGCGTTGAAGCGTGAAAATTTGCTCAAGGCCAGTTATATGTAAAACTTAGCTACCAAATTGAGTAATAGTTATTTGGTTATCTTGTGACTTGCGAGGTGGCTCAATTGACACTAAAAATAATCCGAAGACAGACCCGTTATATTTCTTCAATCAAGTTATGTACAGTCAGGAAAATTAATTGTTTACCACTTTTGTCAAAAAATCTATCCGTGAAATGAAAATGGGACAGTTTTTTTACAAATAGGTATGCCATATTTCTACACATATTTTTCTATATTGTTTTTGTGAAGTTTTGCGCATTGCATGCACATTTTTTTAATCAAGTTAAAAGTTAAGAATACAACTACTCAAATTACTACAGTAGTCATTTTCTTAAAATTAGGTACCTATCCAAAATGAAACGAGCCTCTTATTAAAAAAAAAACCTTAAATCGAAACAGTGACAAAACAAAGTTTGCACAGAAACATCAGATTTGGCCACCTTATACTTATATAATAGGTATAACATCACTACCCGCTCCATGGATCGAAAAATGTAGACGTGATGTTTTTTCTTTTTATACGTATTCGGACATAGCCGGCGGCGATACGCAGACGGGCATATTAATTACCTTGCCGTGTGTGTTTCAGAAACAAAAAAAAAAACAAAGTGCTGTCTACTCTCTCGCCCCTCCCCGGCCTAAAGCACGCAGCGTGTTTTAGGTGCACGGTAGTGCGCCAGGCCAAGTTCCGGCCTAACATACGTAGTGTGCATATTACACGAAACATCTAAGCGCACACTAGTGCGCTAGGCCAAGTACCGGCCTAATGTCCATGACTCTAACATGTGTCTTTTGAATACCCGTGAACAGGGAGCTTGGATCTTTCTTGACCGTATAAAAATGATGAAACACTCGAAAAACCGTTTTCTTAAAAATATTACCCTATTATTAACTTGGAGAGTTTTTTTCTACAACATCGAGTTTACAATCAATTTAATAAAGAACAAAAACAACAAAATTTAAAATGTTTTTTTTTTATAAATAAAAAATTATGAAAATAAAACAGTTTCTCTAATAATAATAGATGAAAAAATTCGTCCTAAATTTTTGATAGGAGAAAAAGCTATTACTTTTCGTAAAGAAGTTTGATTTGATCCTCCAATAGCTTCAATTATAATATTTATAAGATTAAAATATATAAACAGGCAAAAGACGAAATCAAATTCCTTTAAAATCAAGAACATTGCATTACCCTGATTTATTTTCTTCAAATGTTCTCAAGAGTTGCTTCAGTTTTTTCTGTCGTGGGGAACAAATAAAATAAAATTATTAGCTTATGAGGACCGACCCTGACTTAAACCTTTTAACTTTAAAAACCTTTTTTTTTTAATTTTTTCCTTCAATTGCTGCAATTTTGATGATTCATACAGTGAGTCAGTTGGAAATTCTTCACTTTTTCAAATTTGGTCCCCTGCATGTCCTCAACGGTGTGACCTAATATTTTGAAACTTACCATAACTGGTAAGATAACTCTTCAACTAGGGAATACTAAATGGTCCAAGTTTCATCACGTTGTGATTGATTATTACAAGGCAAGTTATGGTCAAACAGCTCGAAATGTTTCGTGTAATATACACACTGCATGCGTTCGGCTGGATCTTAGCCTGGCGCACTACCGTGCGTCTAGATAATTTTTGTTTTCAAGTTTTTTTCAGCAACGTCAATTTTACAATCAATTTAGCCCATTAATGCATAAAGTTTATGTAAGCCTTTCTCATTACGGTAAATATATTATTTTATAATTTAAAGTGCCGTCAATGTTTATGACAAAAAAATTAAGAGAGTTCAGATCATATAGCCCGTCCGAAAAATCGGACGCTATGCATGGCGGACACAGTTGATGTTAAAAATAATTAAAAATAAAAATACGGGTGAAAAATAAAATGTATTATATAACAAATTAAAATATATGCATTTAGTTTATGAAATGGTGTGCCATTTAGCATTTGGGGTGCAGGCCCACATCATTTCTGACACTGAAATTTGCATTTCCCTCCCAATGGTTTGCACACCGCCCCGTTCTGTATTAATTGGGACAAGAGAAGAGAAGATATGTGCCGTCGTATCTCATTGTAGACAATGGTCTTGCTGGCTTGCATCCTTGATGTGGCGGAGTCCCATGCGTATCAAGTTAGCTTTTTGCTATAAAGAATCTAAAAGTGAACAGAGATTAAGTGTATTTCGTGCTGTCATTCTTTTGTACCAGTAACCGGGGCGTTTACTTCTGAGACGTCTACCAAATATAGGCCAACGACACTTCTTCATACGCATCGGAGTCCGTAAATTAGCCACAGCTTGATCGCATTTGTACACTCCACCCATATGCTAATTTGGTAACTTGACATAGCCTGATAGTAGCATCGCTCCTAAAATAACATAGATTTCGTCTTCAGTTACCATTAAAGGTTTATTTTTCTGCAAAGTGTAAAGAGGGTTGACAATATGCTTGATAAGATAAAAATAATTTGAAGTTTTCCAAGCTTGACACCTCTTACTTTCATCTGGTGGTGGTTTTGGATGATATTCAGTCCAAGTAAAAGCTGCTGCGGAAGCTGCTTTTACTTGGATTTTTTCCAACGCGTGGTTTTTATAAAGTCGGGGTAACAGACCTTGTAGGAGCCTGGTAGAGGCATGTAGATGTTGATGGTGTAGAAACTCGCTATCGCCTCGTAAACGTCGTAATTCGCAGCCAGCTTGAAGCAATCTTCGTCCTAAGTGATTTAGGTTTGCACCATGATCTCTATATTCGTCAGTGACTTCAATCGCATCCTCAATTGGGGGCTTAACATATAATGTTTTTTGAATAATTATCATTATCCTCAAACTCTAAAGCTCACAATACAACAAACACCACATGCAGTAGGTACCCACCAGGGCCGTCTTTACCCGAGGGTTCAAGGGGGGGGGGGGGCGGTGCGCCCGGGTGCAGAATCCTAGGGGGCGCAAGTCTGCCGCCATAAATTTCGATAGGTGCCTACTACACTGAGACCGCGCGAGCGGAGCTGCGGGCACAGCTTGTTCATTTTACATCATCATAGGTATTATTTTACTAAAGACACCGCCGAACGTGCCGAAAGCGGCATGCTCGGCACATCGGCACATCGCGAACGGTATGACTACCGTTCGCGATGTGCAAGTTAATTTCACTCTTATTATTACATAACTAAGAATCCTAATTCATTAAACACGTGCGCGCTAAAATGTCCTGTTCAAAAGTCGCGGTGCGCTTGTTTAAAACGAAATGGCTGAATGCTCGGTGATCGGCTGAAAACTGCGCTGCGGTGCTCTGTGGTCGATCACCGAGCATTGAAATGTCCGTAAGATTTTCAAAACATAGGACAGATATGTTTTGCCATTTCCAATCGATACAAATAAAGCGCATCGAAGTTCAAGAGTGGGGGCTAATGACGGACGGACAGCGGAGGCTTAGTAATAGGGTTCCGTTTGTTACCCTTTGGGTACGGAACCCTAAAAAAGAAATTTGAAACCGAATTTGCAGTTTTAATAAGTCCTTCAATTTGTAATGTCACATGACATTGATACTTGGAAAAACTTTTTTGAAAATTTTCTTATTTGTCTCTCAAAATGTATGTATTTATGTTTTGCGTTCGTGTTTGGGTCACAGAAGTTTGTGTACTAAATTTTAATTAAATCCGTCTAATACATTGAATCTATAAGTTTCCGTTTTTCGGAATACGGATTTTCGGAACCCTAAAAACGGATTTTCTACCACTGCCTACGTTGGTTAACACGGTTTTAGCTTGGAAATTACATTTTTTCTTCTTTAATTTGTAGTGTTTGGATTCCGATACTGGTATTAGTGGCAGAGATTCTTTAAATTGTCCAATTTGATTTCAATAATTTTTTTTTCAATTAAATAATGGCACTTTGCGCGCGATTTCATCTGCGCAGATTCAGTACAAATAATTTTCTCCCCTTTTCACCTCCTTGAACCCTTTGAACGGCAGAGCATAAACGAATCGGCGTACCCCCGATGCCAAGCCACAAATTCGCCCTATTTTTTATCACATATTTGTGACGTTTGGCGTACAGAGTAAGCTTTCGTTTGTCACATATACGAGACAGTGGCGTTCAAAAGATTAAACGTTGAAATTCCCTTCTTAGTGCTCACCTACATCATAAGAAGAAGCCAAAATGTCATGTTCCTACTCGCAGTAGTTTCGGCTGTGCGTTGATAAGTCAGTCAGACAGTTTCCCTTTTATATGTGTAGATAGAACAATCTCTCATTCCATAATATTGTCCACAGTGGTGTTCATGAAAGGCATACGCGACATTACAACCAACCAGCGCGTCTGCAAGATGACTTCAGATGACTACGTGAAGTTCACGCTCAAGAGGTCCGTGGTGTCAGACGCGGGGACCTACTGTATACTCGCGAGGAACGCGTATGGATGCGACCGAGCCTTTGTTACTGTCGTGGTGAGTGTACTACAATTTAACGTTAAGTTGCCACAACTAGGAATTTGCAATCCCGACAAGCGATATCCTGCAGGTTGGAAAAATAGCGCAAAATTTAATGTTTACTCCAAAAACTGCTACTTAATATTAACTTCTAATCCTACTAATAATATAAATTAGCTTAACTTCGGAAATTTCGGGACAAAAAGCCTATTTTCTATTCCAGACTATTATCTATCTCTGTGCTAAAGGGGTTGTTCGAACATTTCTGTATGGGAGCTGGCATAGCCACCAGCCGCCATTTTGTTTTCAAAATCGCGTCGCACGCAACAAAAAATGGTACCCTAAAGTGCGAAGTTGCCGGGATATTAGGAAGTAAAGTCTCCAGAACAATAAAAAAATAAAAATGAACTAATCACGTGCTCAGTGGAGTAGATTTTATTCTAATAATAGTTCTCGGCTTAACAAATTATAATCCATTTACATAAATTAAACACTATTACTTTGCGAAGTTCTTAATAAAGTGGTTTTCACATGTTCTTGTTTCTATTTTCTTCCAATAAATGGTTAAATCAAGCTGGGAACTATTATTTGACTTAAATTGAATGCATATAAGCACGTAACTACTTTTTTAATGATAGTCACTGTTGTCACATGACGACTTTACCTCCAAATATTTCGGCAACGCGATACTTTAGGGCACCATGTTAATAACATATTTTGTTCACAACTAGATAAATGACTTAGTTCTGTATCGTTTAATGTCTTGCCTAGCCAAGTAGCGGAACATAAGGCACAGGTAGCTTAGGGCACCCCGGCACGGATTGGTTAGGTTCGAATAGTATGACGGGAGCTAGAGTGAGCAAGCGTAGCAAGCGAACTTAGCTCCCGTCATGCCATTCATGTTAGGTCCTTTAAACCCTGCAAACGGAAAAACAAGCCCAGCGCAGCGGGTCTTCGTCGTCGAAGTTGGAATGTTGAAATTGATTGTTGTATTCTATGAACGGCCTAAGCACGCCAAGCCCGTTCATTAAATGTTGTATTAGACGCGTTGGCGGATGTCATTTATGCCGCTGATTAAATGGTTCCGTTCAATGAAAAGGCTGGGCAGTCAATTAAACGGCTGATCAAGCCTAGGCTGCGGCATATATACATACAAACAACAAACATGTTTCACCGTGACCCGCAATTTCAAAAACGGCGGTGCAGCTATGCCACAAGGGTTCTATCCCCTTTTATGCAGATCAGTTCAGCCGTTCTGACGTGATTGAGTAAACAACATCCATCAACTGTTTTTATCCGGGAAGTATGTTTTGGGATGCGATTCACGCAGGCAAAGCTTTGGGTGGCAATTCGTTTCAAAATTGATCAATTAAAAGTCTTCAAGTACGTCAAGATATCAGAGAATTTGCTAATCTTAGATCGTGAATTTATTTTGAAGAAAAATAACTTTTTATTTATATTTATTTTTACAAAAAATACAAACGACCAAAAACACTGACTTCAATTTCGGAAGTCGGTGTTTTTGGTCGTGTTTTCATATTTTAACAGCGACTTCCGAAATTAAAGTTATTTTATACTTTGGAGTTTTTTTTACTTTGAAGTCGGATGTATTTTTTTGTAAATTTTATTTTTTTATTTTACACCTTTTAGTGGTAGGTATACCTACCTACCCCACACCTAACAACATCACAGGAAAGTGTCAGGAAAGTAAAACACGCAATTTCGTTTACTTTAATGATATATTTTTTATTTCTTCCAGCTACATTCATTCATTTAAAAACCAAAAAACTGAACCGATTTTGATAAAATTTCTATGGGACCAATCGGAACGTATTCTTTCACATGAAAAAATATTTTTTCAAATCGGTTCATAAATGACAGAGTCAGGAGGTAACAAACTTAAAAAAATACTACCGAATTGAGAACCTCCTTCTTTTTTTGAAGTCGGATAAAAATACATGTATTTTTAATGTAGTGGAAAGTATATAGACTGCGGGACAAGCTGCGGGATTGCAATTCCTAGCTACTTGCTACAGCCTAGTTATAATACCAGCTTATTATTGGCAAAGGCTTGGTATACAGCGAAGGCTCAAAGCAATAATTACCACGCTTGCCCAAGGCGAGCTTCAACTTAAATCATTTATGGAAAAAAAAACGCCAGAAGTGGACGCCCTAGATAGGCCAGGTGCGTTGTATTCGTAACCGGCGCCCGTGTAAGACCAGAGGGGCGATTCTCGTATTTAAAGGAGCTATCGCATTCGCATCGTAAGAGCTCGTGGCTAAATAATAACAGCCGCAAGGGTCGATCTTCAAGGTTAAGCAACGCTTGCGGGGGTCGGTCTGTGGATTGTTGACCATCTTAATATATCGAGATTCCTCCGTGCCTCGGAAAGCACGTTAAGTCGTTGGTCCCGGCTGTCATTTGTAGATCTTTGGCAGTCGTTACGGACTGTCAGAAACCAAAAAATCTGACTCCAGTCTTGCCGATTTCGGGGTTGGTCCCATAATAAAAATTGTTCATAATGATGAGTACAATGATCCCTTAAGAAGTATTGCGTTTATTCTGTTACACGTTGTATAGTTACATTAGTATTTGAAATGTACATGTTGCTACAAAATAAATAAAGTTGACCAAATAAAACTGCTAATCTTACCGCTTTTGTAAGTGCTAAAGTTTAGATGGATGAATGTTTGTTAGGTACTCAATCACGCCAGAACGGCTGAACGGATCTAGATGAAATTCACAAAATAGTCTGAAATAACACATAGGCTACTTTTTATCGGGAGTGTGGTCTCTTGGGATAATTTTAAACATTCACGTAGGCGAAGTCGCTTGCAGAAGATACTTATGATCTATTGGTTTGAATATTTTCTCTCGTTTCCTTTCCCAGTTAAGACAACGAGCGTCTTCTGAAAATCTCATCTCGGACTGGACGTATCCTATGGATGACTCAACTATGTCTATTGGTGAAAGAAAGTATAAATGTAAGTATCATAAATCTTGTTCAATTGCCTCGTGAGGTCCTAGGTTGGATCCCCAGAGGTTTCCGCGATTGTCGGAATGCCAAAATATAAAGGATTGATCACGTAACACTTGACAGCGTTTGTCATTTGTCATTTTTGACGTTTTAACAATCGCCTTCGCCACGCCACCGCTGACAGAATGTCACTTTTCTTGCCTGTTGACGTAAAAATACAACCGAATGGAGAACCTTCTGTTTTTGAAGTCGATTTAAAAAGGTTGTCAGCCTATCAGTGATAACCTGTGATTGGAGTAGGCAGAGCTGTTTCTGGTACATAGTTTCATAGTATCGACATGCTTGAAATCTCGAATTCTTATTGTTAAAGTTGGTAACAATTTTTAGAAGATCCTAATTTGTATGTGTGTGTCTCCTGAAAAATGCAGACTGCGTAAGATTGTAATAAATCTTGATTAGATTATAATTTCTCGATATATAATGAAAAATCGTTTTGTATACAATAAATCCCACCCAAATTCAATAGTTTTCAATATATCCGTATCTTATTTAGAAAAAATTGTTTACAACTTCATGCGGTATTTTACAATCTTACGGCGTTTGTCATTTTCCGGTGACATATTGCAAACGTGACGGATAAAATTTGAACTTATAAAAACTACGAACTTAGATAAAAGTAAAACGTATAGCGGCAGAGTGATATAACCAAAATTATGGCGATGCTTCCGATAATTAACGCGGTCGATCCCAAACATTTTGCTATCGCGACAACCGGTATTACAGATACCTTCAATGTCACTTTGTGCTTAAATTAAGGTTGGTCTAGCCTTGAGAAAAGCGAGTAGTATTCGGTTTTGGGTTCCATTCCTAGGTCATGCTATGTGTTAATGACTTTATGCATTAGAACATTCCTCAGTACCTAGCTATCGAGACATTCGTCAGGACTACACCAGGGCTTGCAGTCTCGACATTGATTTCGTTAATTTCTACCGCATAATATCGATACGCTTAGCGGGCTGTCAAAATTCGACGCTAGGTTCGCAAAAGTTTCAAAGTTCAGTAATTTGACATTCGCTGGCTTTGAACGTAGAGGCTACCAAATACCGGTATTTTCAAATCGTAAGACCTTATTGACCGGTTTTCGGATTCGGTCGGTAGGCGATCGGTACCTATGTCGAGACTGCAGGCCCTGGAAACAACTTGGAAAAGCCTTCTAGGTACTTTAGCCATAACAGTTGTCACCTCTAATAATACTGATACGCTAGACGAGAATTCTGCCAAGAGATCAACTCATATTATTATGTAATAGACTCTTACCGATAGGAAGCTGTTCACGCGTCACCCATCAACCAGTCATAGTCACGATGACGGCAGTCTTGGGCACTCAGCAACTAATCATTAGATCATACCCACTGTTTATATTTAGCCTAACCTGCCAATTCTGGCTCGATCAATCTCAAATCAATACTATAAGTCAACTGGCAGTCTCGGCTGGCATATCGTCAAGTATTCTTTAAGGTCAGTGCCGCATCGGTTCTCGTTTTAGCCGTGCCGGACCGCATCCCGGGTGAACCGAGCGTCGTGGACGGAGGCAATAACTGGGTCTCTCTCGCCTGGCCGAAAGTTGACCCTCGGGACACCGCGCCCGTCCTTGCCTACAAGATAGAGAGCTGGCTCCTTGGCAAGGAAGGAGGCGCGCGCTGGACAGAACTCGGAATCACACCTCTAAACTCCTTCGACGCCTTTAATTTGAAACAAGGTGAAGAATACCACTTCCGAGTGACCCCTAGAAACAGATACGGGTGGGGAGAGTCAGTGCAGACGTCCTCACCGGTGGGCATCGGGCTCGCAGGCGACAGACCGGAGTTTGTCGACATCCTGCCAGGACAGCTGAAGGTGTTAGCTGGCGAGACAGCCAACCTGAGCTGCAGTGTGAAGGGCAAGCCGTTGCCTGAAATAGTTTGGATGAAGAATGGTCACGAGATTGAGGAAGAAAGCCGGATGACGACTCTGTACAACGGTCAAGACTGTTCGTTGACCATCAAGGACGTGTGCATCGAGGATGAGGCGCGCTACAGTTGCGAGGCTTCGAATGTGCACGGCAGGGCGTCCACGTACGCGAGGGTAGCCGTCGTCACCGACCGACTGATCTGGGAAGCTGATGCTAAGCTCAAGAGGTGAGTTGTATCCGCAATATATTATTAAATTACTATATTCAAAGATTCAATAGGATTTCATTTGTGAGTCAATTGTATGCGCTTGCGAATTTCTTTAATGAATTCTGTGTCTGTTTTGCATCGTTACTCACAGTTTGTAATAATAACAACAAGCTGTCTTTATTACTATTTCAATTTATTGACATTCTAACCTTAAATTTAGTAGGTGAATATTACACCTAAATATTTCGTATAAAGCATGTTGGTTATTTAGAAAAGAACGAAACTTCAGCCAATGTTTTGGTTGTGTGTGATGTTTGTAAATAGGAAAGTTTTGTCCCTGTCACGGTTCCAATAAAATGAATGACAGACGTACTACGCCGGTTGATCAAAATTGCAGAGATTTTTTAATACGACAGGCTTAAATTGGTAGATGCATTTATTTGCACATAATTTTTTTTCAAAACTTCTTTAGGCGCGTTGAGCACTTTTTGGGTGAACAAAAATCATGGAACTCGCGTCATCGTCACCGAACGCTTTCCATGAGCTAAATATGTACTGTGTATATATGTGTACTTTTTGGGTGAACAAAAATCATGGAACTCGTCATCGTCACCGAACGCTTTAGCTTTTACTTCTATCCCCGCCCCGTATTTTTTTTTAAGTCTTTTTTTTATTTAGGAGCATTTAAGTGTGTAGACACCTTATCACAAATTATTTTATAGACATTTTCTTTTACAGTCATTGAGTTGTCACTCATCACTATCAGATTCAATTTAATTAAATTTGTTTGCTCGCCAGAGTCGCCAGCCAATTGAGTGATAAAACCTTACATATTTTTGATCCATAGTTATTATTATGAACCTTTCTACAAACGCACATACTTATCTTAAATGGTTATTTATTTTTGGTAATTTATAGGTTAAATTAGTAGCCGTGTTCATTTAGTTAGTCGTTCTTAGAAGAGATCAATGGCCATGGTTGGAAGGCTTCCAACCCGATGTGCAGAGCTGATAGATATACTTGACTGTCACTATATCTATCTCTTTCATTGCATGCCTTTTAGTCATTCATTCATTCATATCAGCCGAAAGACGTCCAGGCTGGACATAGGCCTTTCCCAAGTGTTGCCACAACAACCGATTCTGTGCGTCTTGCATCCATGGGCTACCCGCGACCCTCACCAGGTCATCGGTCCATCTTGTGGTTAGCCTTCCAAGGCTGCGTCTTCCGGTATGCGGTTGCCACTCCAGAACATATCGGCCCCATCGACCATCTGTTCAGCGTGCAATGTGCCACTTTAGTTTGTTAATCCCTCGGGCTATGTCGGTAACCCGGGTTCTCATGCCTTTTAGTATTACAGAAAAAGGGAAAGTTAGGGAAGTTATGTACTGAGTTACTCATCAAGAATACCACCTAATCTTAGCCAAGATTAGGTGATATTCTTAAAGCGTTATTTTCGAAAAGTCAAAAATGTCACGTGTTTATTTCGGATTGTCCGCTATAGCTGCCAGAATTTCAGTTTAACTAGAGGTTCTAAGCGAAGTGGCATTTTATTTGCGGAAAGATTGTGGATAGATCAATATGTTTGGGACTGATGACGTGACATTTTGGTAGTGCTTGGTATGATTATCATAATCATGATATCCATTTTGGACTTTTTAGGGTCCACAAGGAACCCTGATAGTTTCGCCATGTCTGTCTGTCCGTCTGTCTGCCCGCGGTTTAGCGCAGAGACGCTTAGCACTAGAAAATTGGAATTGGGTATGAAAATATTGGTAAAATAACACAGACGCATTACGTAAATAAATACATTTTGAAAATGGAGTCACGTTTGGGGGATCATAATTGCCTAGCCTTTTCAAAAAGTATAAATTATTAAATTTGAGTGATAAATTAGAAAATTTTAAAATAAATGCTTTTCTAACTGTACCACTAGAAAGGAATGAGTTAAATCCTACAGGTGGTAGGTATTAGGATAGAAGCAGGAAAACTCCGGTAACAATAAAAAGTGGACTGTATTAAAATATAAGAAACATGAACAAACGGTCAATCAATCGCTGAACTTAAGGTTTTAAAGAAAAAATATGCGCTTCGTATGGAGGACGATGACGCAGTGTCGTGTGTGCCGGCCCGTGCGTGCTCGCAGCTTGAGCACCCCCGCCGCGACCGCTGCTACCGCCTGCGGTCGCCCGGTGCGTAATGATGTTTCCAACAACTTAAAATATGAAACGATGACCGAAAAGATGAGCGATGTATCAAATGAAAGGGCTCTTGTTGTGAAAGTTAAAAATATTTTTTTGTTTTGTTCAATATTTCAGAATAATAAATAGATTTCAAGTTATTTAAGCAAAAGATGTAAATTTACCCATTTCTTAACGAATCAAATGAGAATACATATATAAGAATACATATATGAAGTATAGTACTTATTACTGATTTTAAAAGCATGGAAAACATATGTTTTTTCGGAACCCTTTGCGTGGGAGTTCGATTCGCACTTGGCCGGTTTTTTGCAATTTTTTTTGGTCTGGCTGTGATGATTTGATCAGAAAACTATAAATCTCGATTCCAGAACAGGAATATTCAGCTATTCATTCATATAATATTTCGAACTCAAATTGACGTAATAAAATCCTAGAAACTCATCCTTATTGATGCACTGGTCGAGTCAAACCGCCAAAGTCTTGAACATCGACGCATATTGTATCGGTCACACTGCCGTGAGTGTGCGTCGGATTCGCACAATTCAATCACATTCCCCCTTGCCCGTTCTATGATACCGTACGTCTACAAGACGTAGGGCGATGCGCATCCGTTACAAAGACATTCCACCCATTCAATAAAACTCTCGGGAATACTTTCAGTGTTCCCAAAAAAACTATCAGAAATCGGGGGATTGTGCATCATTGCGCGCAAGTCACAACTGAAAAGAATATACTATAAGTAGTAGTAGGAAAAGGACCTGATTGGTCGGTTTCATGACCTGTTGCAAACTGCAATTGCATCCACACCCACTATGCTATACTATCTGAGCTTAGTGGTGCAATGCAGAGGTTTGTACACACGACCTAAATTCACAGTTTTACGAAAATTAGGACGCGACTCAAATTTAATCTGCACATAACAAAGCTTATAAGGCTATGTAGTAGCATAGCACGCCATTTTAAGCTCACATCATGAATAACAGTATCGTACATCGTGTAGGCATTAGCTTGTTCAAGCTGCAAAAAAGGTATGTGCCTAAAAAACCGCTTGTCCAATCGAATCGCTGCGGCAGCTAGCCAATCTCGAGCGAGCATTCGTTTTAACATACAGCACCTTATAGCTCAGTTAGGAGTGTTGAACACCCACCACAACTTTAAGCCGGTTGTAGAATACGAGCTAAATAAAGCTAGTTTACTTTAGCTCGTGGAGCTTTGGAATCTTTCATAACTGGATGCAAACTTCCCAAATACAGTCATTCCGTTTCTTTTTCCTGAGTGGTTTAGTGGTTTAAATCATGTTTCGCTTAATTTTAATAAAACCGAAAGATTATGTCAAAGTTATGGGATTGTCACCTATCGCCCGACCTGTCAGTCATATTCTTACTACTATTATGTTCTTAATAAAAATATCTATATAGATATAATGTCACCGGAAAATAGCAAACTCCGTAAGATTATAAAATAACTTGAGAGATCGTAAACTCTCGATAAAATGTCAACTGAACATTTGGAATACGTTTTTACGCATCAATATTTGATAGTCTATACTCGAAGTCATTCCGAGTAATTGTAGTCTTACATAAAATGGCGACCAATCAGAGCGCATTTTTAAAATTCATCCGTTTTCTATGACCTAGACTAGAGACAAAAGCATACCCATCTCAAATAAAAAAAGGACTTAATGCTTTAGGCATTGTTTACCAGTCGACCTTAGGGTGGTGCAGGGACAACATGGCAGGTGGCACTTAAAGGAAACACAAACAGAGAGAGCAAACATACAATCATAAATACATAACATACTTATACATAAACAAAGTTATTCAGCAAAACGAATCCAACGAATTAACGCTATGATGATTCTACCAACTTCTTGCGAATGCTTCTTTTAATTTTCTTTTAGTTTCAAGCTACTATAATTCTTTACTAGTCTCCAAATAAAGCATACTTCTATGTTAATTTCCAGGGAACGTTCGCAAGACGCGGAAGGCGACTACCCGCCGCAGTTTACGATGCGGCTGCGTGACCGTCGGGTGCAGGCCACGTATCCGGTCCGATTAACCTGCCAGGTTGTCGGCAACCCGCCCCCGACGCTCACCTGGTTTAAAGATGGCGACACGCTCGTGTTTGACAGTAAGTAGTTTTTACCATATTCTAGCATATCCATATTTTGATTGATTGTTTATTACATCCCAGAAAGAGAGATCCTGATTGCTACCAATTATTGAGAAATATGATTAGAACAAGATGGAGTCGTTCACCGAGCGCGTACGTGCGGTCCTGTCACTAAGTTTGAAGGCGGCGTGGGTCATGTTGGCAAAAATGCGTTGCCAACATGACAGCCCTGTGTTTGGAACTATGTCCTCTTTATGTAAAGAGCCGGCGTACATACTCCTCCTCTAAGTCACGACATCGACCCGAGAGTGATTTGGCCTAAAAGTGGGAGCGCGACTTCCGTTTCACTTTACGCAGCCAACCTCGTAGACGGCGAGATTGGACCGGCTTTATGTTTTCACTTTGATTACTGATAGACAAGGTCCGAAACATGAAAATGACCTGACAGTTGACCCTGACAGATGTGTGGGATGTAATATGGCGGACCAATTATTTTAATGAGGGTGCATTTAAATAACCAAACACGATTTCGCAAAAAATGTAACAATTACTTAGAATGTAGGTACTTATATGAAACACGCAAGGTTACACACTTATTGTTTATTAAGCACTTACATTTATTTAAAAACGTTTAAGGTCGCCGCAACACCTACCAAGACGAGCACTTCCACACCCTGGAGATCGCCCCCACGACCCTGGAGGATGGAGGGGTGTACGAGGCGATGGCTCGGAACAGCTCCGGAGCAGTCAGCTGCCGCTGCAGCCTGGTCGTGGACAAAGGCATCAGAGCGTATGTAGCACCAGAATTCTGCTGTGGCTTGGAACCGCTCTACAGACTTTCTGAAGGTAAACTGTCTCATTGCTGCTCAGTCCACAAATGCGTAAACGCTCGACGTTTTCATTTTATGTTTGATGATACTTGCTACTTGCACAACGTTCGTGTAGAACCGCTATAAGACTTACACTGTCTTGATTGTGTCAATGAATAATATTAAATGATCATTTAGGAACAAAGAAATTTTAATAGAAATCTTTCTCAGCTTGTGATTATTCTTGACCTAATTAACAATAAATAATATCACTAAGTTCTCCGGTTTCTGAAAATTTTAATCTTAAGAACTTGTCAAAATCTATTTGTATGCTAAAGTTTGATAATGTTTCGCTAAAGTAGAGTCTTCGATTAAAAAACCAGGGATTATAGTGTTTGAATACCTTATTCAAACACTAGATTAGATAAGTCTTAAATAATAAATATTGAGGTGTTTTTTTTTAAATTTTAAACTAACTGATTTTACAATAATGCCGCCCTCATGAAGCATTAACACTAAAACTTACATCGTATTCATAAACTACCACGGAAAAAAATGGTTGTGTGTAAATCGGTTTACGGACGATAGTTTAACATAACAACGTCGTAACAAAACATTGATGAAATGATCGTAACGTTACAATGAGCGTAACGTTACCATGAGTCATCCTTTATCGTGCGTGCAGCCGGCGTTTATCGATTTATTAGACGTTGTCACGTCAAAAAAGTTAAGCAAGCGTGGCTAAATATGGCTTCCTGCACGATATTACAATCCCACTGTCTACACAGTCAGTTACAAAGGGGCACGCCATTTATTTCACCCCTTACTTGGTAATATTGTACCACAGTAGTATACTTAGGCGTTTGCTATCTCACCTCACTTACAAGAATAAAACCAACGGGTCGATTCTCTTCAGTTTCTCCGTAAAAGCGTAGGTGAAGTGAGCTCTTATGCTAATACTGCTGCAGTGCGATTCTGTAAACATCTCACCGTGTAAGCTTAGGTGACTATAAAGTGAGATGTCAATCCATACAAACAAGATGGAATGATAATTCACCTCATGCTCACTCCACCTACGTTTAGACGGTGAGATGTAGAGAGAATAGACCGGCTGGTCTAGTTTGTCAATATGAAGTGAGCTAGCATTCTAGCAACGCATACTAACAAAACAAAATTACAGTTCACTTCATGCTCACTTTACCTAAGTGTACACAGTGAAATGTTTACAGAATTGCATCGCTGATTAGAGCTATTAATACCGAGCTAGCTACCTACCAGTAGCTCTCTTCACCTAAAATATCACTGTGAGATTTCTATAGAATAGCACTAGGTACTACTATTATTCAGAATCTTCCAATCAATTTCCAGGTGAAGAGCTCCGTATATCAGCCGTGGTAGAAGCATACCCTTCAGTAGGAGTCACCTGGTACCGCGACGGCGTCCGTCTTCGCCCAAGCAGACGCGCCATCATGACCCTGGACCGAGACGGTCAGATTGAACTGGCTCTAGCCTTTGTGACTTACCGAGATGCCGGTGTCTATACCTGCACTGCTTCCAACGAAGTCGGACGGGCTTCCACGTCAGGGAAAGTGATTGTTGTGGAGGGAACCCAGCCGAGGGAGAAGAGGACACCCCCAGTTGTGATCAATGCTCCTGATGAACCGTGAGCTTTATCTTTTTTCCTTCTTTCTAGTTTTTTCCCAACTTTACAGGGTTTAAGGCGCAATCGGTGACCAAACGAACGCCATGCATTCAAAATAACAGCGTTATTCATAAAACTTTTAGCCATATGCTTAGTTTAACTAATGATTGGAAGATTCTTAATATGAATTCAGAGAATGCCTAAGGTATAAGTATTCTATTCCAATCAAATTACTGGTTAGAACTCAAATTTTCTTTGAAGAATTTGCTTTTAAAACCTGCAACCATTAATGGGTGATTCCAGGCAAGACAATGGTGCTGATGACGATATGCTATGTTTTCAATATGGCAATATTGGCAGCAATATGGCGGTGCGAGCTGCATTTACAAATGCCAGTTCTGGCTAGCGTCTCCTATTGGCTGTTAAATTGCATACTCTTATAAATACCAACAAGAAAATCATTATGATTTTGCCAAAGGTTAACTTTGTCACTCTAGTAAATACTGGCTTGACATGTATCGCATAACATTTCATCTCTTTATTGTAGTTATTGAATGCTAACACGCCAACGACAGTCCTACTTCTTCTGAACATCTGTATTACCAGAGCAATACAATTTTTTTCCCAGCTATATTAATAATAAGATCAATATTAAATTATACTATAATAATAATATTATTTATTTATATTAATATTATTATATCTTGGGACAACTCACACACGGTCATCCGATCCCAAACTAGGCAGAGCCTGTGCTTTGGCAACCAGACAACTGATAAACATACTTATATATTTCTAAATACATACATGTTATAGACAAATTACACCCAGACACAGAACAAATGATCATGCTCATCACACAAAGATATTGGGTTCTAGTCCACCTGGAAGCAAATGAGTACTAATATTTTTATCAGACTTCCACAACCAAGTTAATCTCAGACTAGTGTCAGATTTTCTGACTTCTGACTATCCGTAACGACTGTCAAAGATCTACAAATGACAAGCGGGACAAGCGGAACAAACGGCTTAACTGTCATCCAAGGACTGGAGCTGATATTTAAATATTTAATTATTTCACCAGCTGCCGCCCGCGGCTCCGCGCCCGTGTATGCCGATTAAATATATCCTATGTGTTATTCCGGATTATAGTCTACTTCTGTCTAAAATTTCATCAAGATTTTAGCCGTTCTGACGTGATTGAATAACAACTATACATCCACTCAAACATCCAAACTTGCGCATTAATACGTTAAGTATGAATGCGTCAGTGTTGGCACCGCCCTGCTGTGCCCCTCTAAGTTGAACGCACAATGATATATATAAGAGAGTAAATACGGAACAAGATTGAAGAATAGAACCAAAGTCTTCAAAATCAGTAATCATCGCTCAAAGAATAAGCAAGCTGAAGTTTAAATGGGCCAGTCATATAAGCCACTCGCATCTGCCAGCGGCTCCACCCACGTGAATTTCGGAAATCATCCCAAAGCAATAAACTCCCAGGAAGCCTATATGCTATTCCGAACTATAATCTATCTCTGTGCCAATTTTCATCCAGATCTGTCCAGCTATTCTGACGTGATTGAGTAATAAACATCCATCCATCGTCACTTTCGTATAATAGTAATAGTAGTAAAAAAAAATTGTAAGATTAGAAGGATTCTTTAGGACGATTGATGATTCTGAATTATGCCAGTAGGTACGTCCCTAGACAAGCTTATCCTCAAATAATCCTTATCTAATCCTACTAGGGTTCTAGTAACGTAAAAAGTAAGAGGTGCTTGCAAATACTGAAGCCAGATCTTTACCATTGCAGATACTCCAGGGAGCCGATGTTCGTAAGGAAACCGCGCTCAAGCGAGGCTCGGGAAGGAGACACCGTCATCATCGCATGTGAGGTCATCGGAGACCCCAAACCTGATGTGTACTGGCTCAGGGACTTCCTTAAGGTCAGACAGATAAAGAGAATATACTTTATTTAACACTAAAAATAGTTCCACAAACTTAATTCTGTGGGTCTATGGCGGTCGACAGATATACATATCTACCACACTGAAAGAACTTTAAATAACGGGGGTAGCCTGTAATGTACCACTATAACTCATCTAAAGCCTAATAATTTAGTACTGTATTTTGAAGCGGTTAATTGAAAAACTATTTTTTTTTATGGATCTGAACGTCCATTTGGAAAAACCCTTATCTGTATGTCTGTCTTCCTGTCACAATTAATTCTCTCCGAATCGACTGGATCGATTCAGTTGAAATGACAATGCCAATCTACCATGTATGAAAGTTTTTGAAGAAGCAGCATTTGGTCCACCAAATGAAAACATCGTGCATTTTGTTCCTCAAGCCAACAATAATCTTTAAACCGAAGCGCTTCAAATTCTGTCTGAGGTGTCAAGAGAAAATAAAATGATATTGTGAATAATTTAGAGGCAAAAATTTACTTAATATTTGTTCGGGGTTGGGGTGAGATTGAGATTAACTAAGATTAAAGATTATAAAGATGCTATATTTCAGTAATAAAGGAAAACTATTAAAACTAATGAGGTGAATGAGATGGGATCGAGCCGCGTCCGAGATGCTATCCGAAAACGTACCGACTGTCGACTGTTTGTACTTAGGTAAAACATAAAATATTAAAGGCATATAGCGCGGTGTCGCAATTACGCTGACATGTTCACTTGTTCGGTGATTGACCCGAACAATATTAATGAATGGACACATCCACTATCGCCCAGTGGTCGAAATTCGACCATAATTTTGTATTAATTTCATGTATTTTTTAAGCATTTTTATAACGAAATATTAGCTTTCTGCACTGCTTCTTCAAGCAAGCTGGAGACCTGTTGGGTACTGCTCAACAGTTTGCCATGAAACTGCTTTGTGTATTGTATCTCCCTTAGTCCAGCTCATCACGCTTGGCATGTTGCGGCAAAGTAAAATCTACCTGCATAGACCTAGGGTTCACCAGGGTGCGTTGTTTAGCCCAGCGTGGTACGGGACAGTGTAATGGGATGTAAAACTCGGATTTATTTATTTTGTATAGCACAACATCTCAAAATATGGTTTAACAAATACCAATTAATTAACAAACAAAACATGTGCTTTTTATTTGTTTTTCCTGGGGCTGATTTTTGTTTTATTATTTATAGGGTTCCGTACCCGTAGGGTAACCAACGGAACCCTAATATTTAGCATCCGCTGTCCGTCTGTCCGTCCATCAGTCCATCTGTCTGTCAGCGCGCTGTATCTCAAGAACCTTAATAGGTAGTTGAAATTTTCACAGACTGCGTATTTCTATTTCCGCTGTAGCAACAAATACGAAAAATTTAATTAAATTAAAAAATTAATTCGGCTCCCATACAAGAAACTCGCACTTGGCCGGTTTATTTAGTGTATATTAATGCTATACGATCTTTATAGATTATCCAGATTCTCGCAATGTTCTTTGTCACACAAATTAACTTATGTCACCCAAACACGGGCGCGTTACGCAAATAAAAAAGAAATGATGTATGGGGTCCCTTTTGGGGAACAAATAAAACAAAATAATGAAAGGTTCTTTGTGACATATCAAATTAAGGTCTCAGATATACATATGTATATTTATTTAAAGGCTGTACATTTTTTTTACTTGTAAAACACACACATGCACAGTTCACTAGGAAATCACGTAAGTCATCCTATTTTATACTAGCTTTTTCTCCACGGCTTCGCTTTGCCCATCCCACAGGAACACAGTATCCCACTGGAAAATTTCCCAAATGAAGAATA
Organism: Mamestra brassicae; assembly: GCA_905163435.1. NCBI lineage: Eukaryota > Metazoa > Arthropoda > Insecta > Lepidoptera > Noctuidae > Mamestra > Mamestra brassicae. Next base: position 5,650,712 of record LR990987.1, read on the forward strand.
GCCTAAACGAGATTATTTAATTTTAGTCGATGGTGTGGTTAGTGAAATAGGTAACGTTATTTAAAAAAATAGAAACTTAAAATTGTTGGAAGATTGACGGTCAAAGCTTAACAAGCCAAGCATGAGGTCCTAAGTTCGATTCCTAAGACAGGCAAAGTTGTTTTGGCGTTTTTCTGAAGGATATCCCACTAGCAGCCGAATCTGCATTTGTGCTTTATTGATGGCAATAGGGTCGCCCCTATAAGAATGTTCCGAAGTAGTCAATACAACTGTTTGTATGTTAGTTTACGTAGATAGTAGATCCGACTTCCATCACCCGATTTCTCTCCGTCATCCGTGAGTCTCCAATTCGGAAGAAACATTGATGGGCCGAAGTAGCCGTAGTACTGTTTGTATGAACACTTTCGCATAACCTTGGATTCAAATCGGACATATCCAAAGATCTCCTGAATAGTTTGGATTTGGATCAGAGATCGGATTAGTGCGTAAACAATATCCGAATTCGGTCCAAGTTTTTTAGACTCTCGATCCATATTTTTACGAATGCGAATACGGTGTAGTGCGAAAAGCAGGATCTGAATTCGGCTCGAGTCTTTTTTATATCCGTATTTTCATGGATCAGATGCAGTGCGTTACCGCTCTAAGTGGGAATTAAATTTACTTGTTTGATAAGCCTGTCGTAATGTCTTAGCTCAAACTCAAACCTAAAAACTTCTACATAGCTGCTCTTAAAACCTTTCCACAGCCGGACTACTACAGAGACGCGACACACTTCAAGCGGGTCGGAGACGGCCCGGAGTATCGGTTCGAGATCCCGCACGCCAAACTGGACTACACCGGAGCCTATTCCGTAGTCGCGAGGAACGTGCACGGAGAAGCCAAGGCGATTATATCTCTGCAGATCAAGGCGAAAGGTGAGATTTTAACTTTTATTAACGGCTTATTAAAAGTCACTTAAATGTCAATAGATGTCACCGTCATGCTGAGCACGACCACTTCCATCTTTTCACCATTTATATAAAAATATTTTGTTATATCATTTCTGACACTATCCATTTTTCTATCTTTTGATTTTTTTTCCGGCAGATTTTTAATCCTGGGGACTCAAGGACAGATCTTTAAACACCGAGAGATGTTTCTAGTTATTTCGGGCTATCGTTACAAAGTCAATAAATAATGATCCTATTCAAAGTAAAATATGTAAACTAAAAGTCAAAGTAAAACACACATGTGTGAAATACACCGCATTGTGGAGCTAAAACAAATTCAATACAAAAAGTCAGTTTAATAAACATACGTTATAACATAACGTATAGAAAGCAACGCCTCCAACAATGGCAGGCATGCGCACTACCGTTCTAAGTTCAAACCGCCATTCTTCCTGCCATTGCATTGTTCCCGCCATTGTTCCTGGTTATTCAGTTTCCACCCCTAACAATACTGAACCTACCCTTACAATCAATTTGTCATAATTGTCACGCCCCCCGAAAATAAACCTCGTAAAACGCCCAGTGAACCACTTTGGGCACTTGATTTTTATGGGTTCTTCCCCTTTTATGAGCACGGGTGTGAGTGGGTCCCCGCACAATCGATTTGCTACATGCCTCACGCCCCTCGAAAATAATCCTCGTGGAACGCCCAGTGAGCCACTTTGCTTCAACCAGTAGGTAGGAGCCTAACTTGATTTATGGACACTTTACGTTTTTGTGAGCACGCGCGTGTGTCTCCGCACAATCGATTTGTCACATATCTCACGCCCCTCGAAAATAAACCTCGTAGAACGCCCTGTGAGCCACTATGATTCAACAAGTAGGTAGGAGCCCAACTTGATTTATGGACACTTTACGTTTTTTATGAGCACGCGCGTGTGTCTCCGCACAATCGATTTGTCACATATTTCACGCCCCTCGAAAATAAACCTCCGTAGAACGCCCAGTGAGCCATTTTGATTCAACAAGTAGGTAGGAGCCCAACTTGATTTATGGACACTTTACGTTTTTATGAGCACGCGCGTGTGTCCCCGCACATTCGATTTGTCACATATCTCACGCCCCTCGAAAATAAACCTCGTAGAACGCCCTGTGAGCCACTATGATTCAACAAGTAGGTAGGAGCCCAACTTGATTTATGGACACTTTACGTTTTTTATGAGCACGCGCGTGTGTCTCCGCACAATCGATTTGTCACATATTTCACGCCCCTCGAAAATAAACCTCCGTAGAACGCCCAGTGAGCCATTTTGATTCAACAAGTAGGTAGGAGCCCAACTTGATTTATGGACACTTTACGTTTTTATGAGCACGCGCGTGTGTCCCCGCACATTCGATTTGTCACATATCTCACGCCCCTCGAAAATAAACCTCGTAGAACGCCCAGTGAGCCACTATGATTCAACAAGTAGGTAGGGGCCCCAACTTGATTTATGGACACTTTACGTTTTTATGAGCACGCGCGTGTGTCCCCGTACAATCGATTTGTCACATGTCTCACGCCCCTCTAAAATAAACCTCGTGGAACGCCCAGTGAGCCAGTTTGCTTCAACAAGTAGGTAGGAGCCCAACTTGATTTATGGACACTTTACGTTTTCACGAGAGCGGGTATGGGTCCCACTATTGTGCATCGTATTGGATGGGACGTTTGGGGGCGGGTTTGGGTTAACATTTGTTAAGTTTATGGCAGAAACGGGTCACAGATTTATTTGGGGGAGGGATTATGTTTTTGGGGGCTTAGACGACCGAGTTTATGAAAATGGTTGAATTAGCTGCATTTCGTAGTTGTATGCCAAACGTATTTCAAAAAGTAATTAGTCATAAGCAATCGTTGCATTTTAGCCCGAAAATAGGACATCTTCAGGCTCAAACAGTTGAGTCGTCATCGTGTTCGTCCATGGCCTCGAACCGTCTATAGAAGCTAAGAATAGGGATTCTGAAACTAGTCCTCTTAGTCGGCAGGCAGGTTTGGTCCACACTACAGCAGCATAGTTTAAAAGAAAGAAGAGGGAAGGACTTTTTCTCTAACTGGCTGATAATAATACTAGTTTAATTAAAAAATAATAATCCCTATTCATGTATAATTTCAGACCCATCATCAACGGACGACTCACACAACATCAGATATGGGTAAGCCACACAATTATTATGTAACATGGACAGAAGATTTAAGCAAAGACTACATAATTTTGTCGTATTTCTAACAAATTATAAAACCTAAAACTACCTTGAGGTTTAAATAAAGTGACCAAAATTGAAAAGAGTATACTGATGTAGAAAATAAGTAGTGCCAAAAATTTAAAAGTGTATTTTATGGTTTGGTCATATTGAGAGGATGAATGACAGGCGTCAAACACAACGCAGATGTGAGTGGAAACGCCGGGAGTGGAAGCCTTATCTAGTAGGACATAAACATCGGTGTGAGTCTATAAATCTCGCACAGTGAAAGCTTAGGTGAAGTGAGCATGAAAGGAACTGTCACTCTATATGGACAAGATGGAATGACACTTAACTTCATGCTCACACCACTTAAGTTTACACGGTGAGATGTTGACAGATTGGTGATGTCCCTCAGAAAGGTCAGTAGCCTACTTACGAGTATGTTGCGTATGCATGAACAGGTTTATTAACGAAGATGAAGTTTAAATAGTAGGCATGTAGGGATCAAAATTGGTCGGGATGACTAAAACTATTATATTTACAACTTAAATCGGATCTTTTCTCATTCCAGCCGTGTGGAAGTGATCCCCCGCTTCGAGCGAGAGCTGACGGACCTGCTGTCGTACGACGGTGACGCGATTGAGTTCGAGTGTCGCGTCACCGGCAACCCGGAGCCGGACATCCGGTGGTTCCATTACAATGAGGTATGACAAGCGAAGAAAAATGGTTTTAGTCCCTTTAAGGTAGTGGTTTCCAACCTTTTATTGGCCAGGGAAAACTTTTATTACTTTGTTTTTAGCAGAGGCCAGAAGTCCAGAAAAAATGTACCTGAGTTAAGAAAAAAAACTTTAAAACTCAAGGCTTTTAGCAACATACCTGTATGGCTCAGAGCTAGTTAGTAGAGTTATGGTGAGTTGACGGTAAACCACGGTTTAGCACAAGAAATAGTTTATTTCTTAAAGTTACAAGATAGGTATAAGTTGGATGCCAATCCGTGCCAATCGCGATGATTGCAATTTTGTCAACTTAAGTAAATGATGTGTGAATATTATTATATATAAATTGAGGTTGCATTGTCAGCAACCAAATCGTTGTACGTGAACCGTACATGCTCCCAAGGGAAGAATGGGAGATGGATAGTACACGAAAGGCGAGATGGGCAACCAGTACATAGTAAAAAATAAAGTATATAAATGTAAAACAAACAAAGTTACAAAAGATAGTATAAGTAAAGTAAAAGTAAAACAAGTAAATAAAACACTGTAAATATTAATTTGACGATATGTCATCAAAACTAAATCCGTTTCTGGGTTCCTGTGTCGTCGAGTTACGGATCTCCCGCATCTCAATATTTACTTCTTCTTTGTCTGCTCCTTTCTGTTGTCCCAGTTTAGCGCTTGTCGCAGACTTGTGGTTCTTCATTATCCTTCTTTTCTTTATAATAAAGTAGACGCCAACCACAGCAAATCCTCCCAACAACAAAGAAGTCACGGAGTAAAAATACACGTCGTGCGTTGAAATACTTGGAGCTGCAGGTAGCACTTCATGTTGTTTTTGGTAAGAGATTTGACGCTCAATTTTTGACAAATCTGCTGCACTGTTCAATTCAGTGATGTTCAGCTGAACGTTCCTCCAACCGAGATCAAACATATTGTTTATCGTCGTATTTATGATCGGTACTTCGATAGCCAATCCCGTGTTTACCCTACTTCCTAAGTGATTGTAAGTAAATATCGTGGCGTCTTTTTTCTGTAATAAGCACTTAGGTTTCAAGGCTATGACTCCTGTTCGGTCAATGACCGCGGGTGTCACCTGATCGCTGCATATTACGCGCATCAGCTGTTTGTCGCACAACGTAAATAACCAAACGTTGGGTTTATGTAGTTTGATCCAATTCTCTTTACAAGTTATGTCATTAATGACACACGATAGTGAAGTTTGTTGACTAAACACCTTGGTCTCACACGGCGCATCTTAACATGTAGATTGTATACGGGTTGTCGCGAGATGCACGTATATTCATCTTCTCCGTATGAGGTGCAATGGTGCATGTCTTGTTCTTCCAAAGTTATGTATGAATTTTTAATCAAGTTGATAGCGATGAAGTCCGAAGGTTTCACTACTTTCAAGTTTCCTTGTTTCATGAATGGAATTGGAATTACACGATATATTTTGTAGTCTTCGTCGCTCAATAACGGAATGTGTAATTCAAATAGTAAAAAGTTACTTGTAATTCTAGCTTTCACTTGAATTAGTTCATAGATGACTTGAAAATCCCTTTGAATATCCTTAATCGGCAACGAAAGTCCTTGAGGTAGTTTTCCTGAAATGATATTCAGTTGCTCAATAAGTTGAGATGCTGAGAATAAGTGTGTGTCTAAATGTCCTCTGTAGATATTGGCCAAGGCATTCATCAGCATTTCTTGAATTCTATGTAAATCACTCAGAATTAAAGTTGAAGTTACAGCGGCAGAATGAACGTCATTTATAGTATATAATATTTGCGCTCTGTTTTCTATTCTTGTTATTGCTGTGCCAGTCTGATTCATGTAGTTTTGTACTGTTTTGAATTGTTTATCCATAAATTCCGAACTTCGCTTAATCATGTTATTTTCTGCTTCTATAATCAGCGTTTGATTCTTCATTAATTGCAGTAAATAGTTATCACTTGCTTGTAAGTATTGTATGTCCTGTTCATATTTTTGGGCAAAATCCACATCGAGAACGCCGAATAGTGTTCCTGCTAATTTTCCGACCCCATCGAAGTAACCTCGTTTTTTCCTTGAAAGTTGAGATAGTAACATGGAATTGTATTCAGTAAGGTGATTCAATTCGTAACGTAGGTGGTCGACCACGGCATCGCAGGGTGGGTAGTCGTGGACTATTCGTCGGCAAAGTATGTCCATTTGATCAATGTAGAACTTTATTTTGCTCGTGGCTTGAAAATATGAAGTTAAGTTATAATATGTCAACAGTGTCCATTCGTCGTGTATGAGTTGCAGTGTGCCGGCTTCATCAAAGTATATTGGTTGATTGTTAAGTATTGATGTCACCTTGTAGTTGCTTGAAGTAACAGGCGTCGCTTGTGTGATTCCTATCATCGTCATCATGCATAATAGAAGTAGTGATAGTAGGCTAGTTTTATTTATGCTGCGACCTCTCTGCTTTTTTTGTTTTTCAGGTTCGGACTGCTGTTGTTGTTTGTTTACTCCGTCTTCTGTTTCTTCCGTAGTTTCTAAGTTTTGGCGTAGCGGTAGCGGCGACAGTTTAATGATTGGTCGTTTTAGTTGTCCCTTTTTAGTTTTTAGGGTGACGACTCGAACCTTTCCGTCAGTCCCCGGATGAAGTTCCACTACTCTTCCGAGAGCCCATCGTCTCGGTGGTAAATTTTCGTCTTTAACTAACACCAAGTCACCAACTGCTAGATTCTCTGTAGTTTGTTGCCATTTACTGCGTACTTGTAGTTGCTGCAGGTACTCGTTTGACCAGCGCTTCCAGATGTGTAAGTTAGTTTGTTCAACCAGCCTCCATCTGTTTCTCAAGTCGTACTGTTTGAAGTCTTCTTCCTCCTTGGACATAGAAAATAAAGGACCACCAACAAGAAAGTGACCAGGTGTCAAGTATTCTAGGTCTTCAACGTCTTCAGATAGTGCGCAAAGCGGACGTGAGTTCAAGCATGCTTCGATCTGAGTTAATAATGTGGTGAACTGTTCGTAGGTTAGCTTCTGCTCCCCTAGAACCCGCTTCTAGTGATACTTCATGGACTTAACTGCAGCCTCCCAAAGTCCACCAGCTGATGGCCAGAGAGGAGCGTTAAAATGCCACTCTATCTTCAAGTTATTCATCTCGTCGTAAAACTCAGAAGTTTGGAAAGTTTTATTTCGTTCAAAGTCTTCTTGAAGTAGTCTTGCGGCACCGACGAAGTTAGTCCCGTTGTCTGAGAACATATGCTTCGGAGTACCTCGGCGTGCACACATTCGTTTGAAGGCAGCAAGAAAAGTTTGAGTTGTCAGGTCAGACACCAACTCAAGATGTACGGCTCTTGTAATCATACAAATGAAGATGGCTATATAAGCCTTGCACGTTTTTACGCCTCTCCCCTTGTTGATTTTTATATCAACATGTCCGGTAAAGTCCACACCGGTGTTTGTAAATGGCCTCGATGGTGTAACTCGTTCTTTTGGCACGTCAGCCATTATTTGCATGTTTCGTTGAGTCTTGAAACGGTGACATCGTATGCACTGCCTAAGTTCTTTTTTCACTGTTCTGTTCCCACCAATGATCCAGTACTTGAGACGTAAGTATGCTAGCGTGAGTCGTGCCCCACCATGGAGAGTTTCACGATGAGCCTCTTGGATGATCATCTCTGTTAATCTTCCAGTTGCAGGGAGAATCATTGGATGTTTAGATCCAGTTGGCAACACAGAGTTGACCAGTCGCCCCTTAACTCGCAGTAGCCCATTATTATCGAGAAATGGGGTTAGCTTCAAAAGATTGCTTTTAGTTGGTATTGGATTGTTCTTCTTCAAACATTCGATTTCGTCCCCGACGTTCATTCCCTGCACGCTTTTGATCACCATTTCCGTTGCTTCAGTTAGTTCTCCAGAAGATAACGACATAATCTCCTTATTATCGCCAGTTATGTTATTATTTTTGGTGCAATTTATAAATCGTCTAATCCACGCAAGTACTCGGATTACACGTTTGAAACTGCTGTGTTTATTTAACAGCTGGGTAATTACTTCACTGTTTTTATAAGTTGCAACGCAGCATTTATTGTTTGCTGTTAGTGTGTCACAAAGTTCATTGTCTTGTAAATAGACTGAATTGTTATGATTTTGTTTGATGTTTTTATCGTTGTAAGTTTTCAACCAAGATGGGCCCTCCCACCAGAATTTAAAAGTTAGAAGTTGCGAGGGAGAAAGGCCTCTTGTAGCACAGTCAGCAGAGTTTTCTTCCGACTTTACGTAGTTCCAATGTTTTGCCGGAATTATGTTGTTTATTTGTGAGACTCTGTTGGCGACATACTTTTCCCATCTGTTTATGTCTCCTTGTAGCCATGCCAATACGACTTTAGAGTCACTCCAACATTGTATTTGGAGATGTTTAGTAGAAAGTGTATTCTTAATTTTCTCAATAAGTCTGGCAAGTAACAATGCTCCACATAGTTCCATTCTAGGCAAAGAAATTTTCTTACTCAGCGGTGCGACCTTTGTTTTAGCAGTTATTATTGTAGTTGTGAAATTTCCGTTGTTGTTTTTCACTCGGCTGTAAATTACGCAAGCATATGCCTTTTCGCTTGCGTCGCAAAACCCGTGAATTTCAATATTGTCATCTGTGCACTGCAGCCATCGTGGAATTGATATTTTGTTGATTGAGGGCAAATCCTTTCTCAACTTTTCCCATTCCGTAGTTACGTCAACGGGCAGACAATCATCCCAGTCGATTTTGCTGATCCAGACCTTTTGAAAAAGTAGCTTCGCTTTTATTGTTGCAGGCGATAGAAAACCAAGAGGATCGTACAATTTACTTATTTCACTCAGCAATACTCGCTTCGTCAGCATTTTCTTTTCAGGCAGTCTCCATTGATAAGTAAATGTATCCTGTTTTTGGTTCCAGCTCATCCCTAACATTTTTGTGCTTGATGTTTCAGGGCTGAATTCTATGTTAGCCTTAGTGCTCTTTTGGTCATCTCGCAAGTCTTCTAATATAGTCGCTTCGTTACTTGTCCACTTTCTTAAGTTGAAACCTCCTTTACTCAATAGTTGAATGAGTTCTGCGACTATTTTCTTCGAAGCTTCAATGCTGTTTTGCCCATGGACGAGGTCATCCATGTAAAAATAGTTTAGTAGAGCGCTGACGCTCTCAGGATAGTTATCCTTTTCATCTTGTGCCAGTTGATGCAAAGTGCGCATTGCGAGATAGGGCGCGCTTTTCATACCGTAGGTCACAGTACATAGTTGCCATTCACGTAATGGCTCTTTAGACGAAGATCTCCACACAATAGTTTGTAAGTGCTGTTGTTGCTCGTTCAGCCATATATGCCGCCATACATCTTCTCAATATCTGCCGTAAAGACGTATTTGTACACTCGCCAGTTAATGAGTAGCGTAAACATGTCTTTTTGCAAGTTGGGACCAGAGTACATAAGGTCGTTGAGGCTGTTGTTATTGTTTGCCTTATAAGATACGTTAAAGACAACTCTTAGTTTCGTCGTTGTCGACTCAGCTCTCAATACCCCGTGATGTGGTAGATATACTTGGTTTTTACTCCGAGTTTCAGCTGATACGGGCTTCATGTGGCCTAGGGAAATGTACTCCTCCATAAAGCGTTTGTATTCCCTGCTTAGGTCGTTGTTTCTCAGCATTTTCCTCTCAAGTTGTAGGAACTGAGCTTGTGCTTGAGACTTTGTGGCTCCTAAGTGAGAGTTGTAGTTTGGTTTCATGGGCATCTGCACCACATATTTTCCATCATCTAATCTCTCAGTAGTCGAGTTGTAAAAGTTTTCACAATGTTGGTCTTCGTTAGTTGAAGTCGTAGTGTCAGCAATTTCTTAAGTTTCCCAGAAACGTGACATGTTTTGTAGGTCATTGAGTACTACAAAGCAGTTAAAAGTCTTGACATTCCCGCAGAGTATCCAGCCTACTCTTGTTTGTTGGGCTACGGGGAAATTGTCACTTTTTATGACCCCATTCAGTATGAGTTCTGAATAGATTTCGGCGCCCAGAAGTAAGTCAATCGGGCCCGACTTATTAAAATGTGGGTCTGCAAGTTTTAAGTTATCCATGTAATCCCAGTTTTGTATGGAGAAGGAAGCTGTAGGCAAGTTATTTACGAGTTTCTTCATCACCAAAGTTTCCAATTTAAATTCATAATCTGAATGTATAGATTTGCATTCCAAGTTAATTGACCCCTTACAATTGCCGGACAGTGAACCGACACCTGACACAATAGCGCTGACTTTGTTTCGGGGTAATCTGAGTCGTTGCGCGGCGTCTTCCGTCACGAGACTCACTTGTGATCCTTGGTCAAGCAAACCTCTTAAATTGATGTAATCTCCATCAATAGTCTTTACTTTTAAAAGTACAGTCGTCAACAGAATTTCCTTCGCTTCGTTTGTTAGGTTATTGACGGAATGTGATGTCGATGGCGTACTGCTACTTGTAGCAGCGGGACGGTTGTTTTGTTCATTTCCATCTTCATGCAAAAGCGTATGGTGTGACTTGTTACATTGTTTACAAGTTTTTTTCGAAGTGCATTTTTGTTCTCCATGACTGTACAAACAATTGGAACACATACGCAAATTGCGAACTGTGTCATTTCGTTCCTTTGCGTTCATAGCTAAGAATTTGCAACATTTCATTAAAATGTGTTCAGTTTTGCAAATCGGGCAATTCCTCGTTGTCGTGAAGAAGGCTTTGGACGATTTATACGGTCTGTTAGAGTTTGATGACCTCTGGTTATTATAATTATTGTTTCGAGCGAATGACGCGTTGTTATGCTGTTTGTCTGATGTCTGATTTTTATTCGATGAAGATAACCTTTGATGAGTATTTCCTTGTACGGTTTCCAACGCCATGAATTTGTTTTCCAAAAATTTGGTGAATTCATTCCAAGTCGGGGAATTCTCTTGGGTTTTTGAGATCTTTGATGTACTCATTGTAAGTCACCTTGTCCAGTTTCTGAACCAAAAGATGAACCATTATCGGATCCCAGGTAGTAATTTCTAGTCCAATGTTACTGAGTCCGTTCAGACACTCAAGTGTGACGTCATGCAATTTTCTTACACTCGCGGCGCTTGCTTCCGATATGAGAGGTTGATTTAGAAGCGTGTTCATGTAGGACGTGAACAACAGACGTTTGTTATCATATCGGTGCGTGATTAACTCCCAGCAGGAAGTATAGTTTTCCGCACTTATACCGAGATGCTGTACGATCTTTTCGGCTTCGCCCTTGAGTTTGGTTTTAAGGTGTTGCATTTTTCGCGCTTTTGACAGTAATGGGTTGTTATGTACACTTTCCAAGTACAGATCTTTAAAAGTTAACCATTGATGGTAGTTTCCGTTGAAGTCTGGTATCACAATTTTTGGTGTCGTCTTCTCATAGTGAGCGTTGTTCCAAATTTGATGTTGTAGCTTCTTTCGGATGTTGTCATAAATGTTTTCTATAGCATCATATTTTTGTTTGTAAGTTGAATCTGAGTCTTGGGAAATATAGTCAAGTTCCCAGTTAGCTTTCTCGACGAGTTCCCATTTGCATTTCAAGATATTAAGGCTGTCCTCTAGCTCCCATTTTTCGGATGACGAGTCAAAGTTTATTTTCTCCACAGTACGTTCGAAAGCTCTAAAGTTGCAGTATTGCTGTCGTAACAGTTCCTGCTGTTTTTCGTTAGTCTTGTCAGATTCACGAGGAGGAACATGAAAGTTGATGTCATCGAAGCTAAAGGTTGTTTTTGTTTTACCTTGTTTAGGCGTGGAAGGAGGCACTTCCGCTTTGCTCGTGGAAGCAGAAGGTAACTCAGCTTTACGTTTCAGAATGTCTTGCAGAACGTCCTCGTACATCTTCCTAGTGTTGCTGAAGACATCGTCGATGAAGTATTGGATGTCAGTTATTCCAGACTTCTCCAGTTGTTGATGATTGAACACAAACTTTTCCCAGTTCGTATTCAGCCGAGAAAGTCGCTCCTCCAGGTACTCCAAAGTTTTCCTGCTAGGACCGTCTTTCTTGTAGTTGATGCTGATTTGCTTCAAGTTGTTGAAGATTGTTTCTTGGCGGCTGATGATCTCGCTGATGTTCTGAGCCATCGTTGATTGTTGTAGAAGTTAAGTTGCAGTTTAAGTTTTGTTCGATAGTACCGCAGAGTTGCGTCACCGCAGGCACTAGTTCAGCAAACTTGCGAAGTTTTCGCAGTTGTTTTGTGGATACTAAGCGTATTCTTTCTCTACTAGAGATATGTGCGCCTTCTCAATCTTACTGGGGCGACCCGCTTGTGGGAGACCAGCAAGACCGATTCGCTATCACTAATAGAGACACTCACACACTTAATATCCGGCTCGAAGGACCATTTTTATGTATGGCTCAGAGCTAATTAGTAGAGTTATGGTGAATTGACGGTAAACCACGGTTTAGCACAAGAAATAGTTTATTTCTTAAAGTTACAAGATAGGTATAAGTTGGATGCCAATCCGTGCCAATCGCGATGATTGCAATTTTGTCAACTTAAGTAAATGATGTGTGAATATTATTATATATAAATTGAGGTTGCATTGTCAGCAACCAAATCGTTGTACGTGAACCGTACAATACCTATGTATTAAAATCAAAACTAAGGTGATTGACATAGAAGCACCACATTTCTGAGGGCACAATTTTTTTAGCAACTTTCGCATTCACATGTCAGTCGCAAAATGAATGGAAAATCTGGAAGAGTGAAGAAGGGCTTAGTGTTCATTTTTTTTCCTTTTTTTTAATGTTGTCCCACACTAGGAATTTCTCCTGTATCGTGGGTGCGGTCACAAACATAAAATATGTTTGTGACCGCACACAAACATAAAAACTCACATACACAAACAGCCAGACCTGGAACAGCTATCTGTAGGCCATAATATTTGTACCGTGCGGGGATCGAACCCGCGATGGATCGAATCGGTCAACCACTGCAGCAACCGTGTCGTCAAAATAACCGCTAATAACCGTCTGTTTTTATCTACTTTAACTAATTTAACTAAGAACAAAGCAACCCCGGTGTGGTACGTGAGCCGCTTAAGGCGTCATATTTTCATCGTTTTCCGGGTTAATCACCCGAAGGATAACACACGGAACTCTATTACAATGCCTCGTTGTCCGTCTATCTGTCAGCGGTTTGTATCTCATAAACCATAATAGGTAGACGGTTGACGCAGAATGTGTATTTCTATTGCCAGTAATAATTAAAGGAGGTAGCGTGCAATCGGCCAATCTATAGTCGCACATAGACTCATGGGAGACATTAATATCAATATCGATTGATAAACTTAAGCCGACGAAAACGGCAGCACACATATGGACCCCTTCCAAGAAAGTATTGCTTTCAGTTCGTGGTAAGGAACCCGTCGTGTGCAAGTCCGGTTCGCAAATTCCCGGGTTTTTCCTCATTTACGACACAATGTCGTAGTCAAGCTGCTGATGCCTATTTGATGAATAAACGCACACACTTAAACATTTTTACTATTAGCAGGATTGGCGAAACATGTAGGTAAGTATTAAAATACTCCTGCTTAAAGAGCATGTTGCGACGCTGGGAGCAGCTGGGGATTGAGTCAAATACCATGTTACTGGAGAGGCCGATATAAAGATATACCCTTTATTGTTCAACTAGCTGTTGCTCGCGACTTTGTACGCGCATATCCCGTTTTTTCTTGTTCCCGTAGGAATTTCCTGTTCCCGTCTAGCCTATAGCATTCCTCATGAATGTGGCAGAATTTCTAAATCGGTTCAGTTGATCCAGAGATTTCCCCTACATACAAACTTACAAACTTTACCTCCTTATAATAATTATTGTTCAATAAACGGATTATTCAGTTTTTGACTCCAGGCTTAGAAAGAAAAAGAAAAAAATATTTGGGACGTCGTTGACTTGGCGATGTTGTGGCGAAATTGCCTTAGTTTAGCCTTTTCCCAAACATGTTCGGGACTATTGGGTCGATTTCCACCGTCTGTTGTCTACCCAGATGCACCCGAATACCAGTATTTTACATGGAGTGGCTGCCTGAACTCAGCAACTGGGTAACAGGATATTACTTTGCAACTTTTCTATCCATAACTACAGCTCAAAGATCTACTAAAGACAGCCGGGAGCACATGGCTTACCGTTTTTCTCGAAGCACGCCAGGTCTCGCTAAGTACAAGTATTTTCACGCGTCTAAGGTCTGCAAGCGTTGCTTAACATTGAAGATCAACTGGTGTGGCTGTTTAAATTTAGGTAGAGTCTGTGTTTCCTGATAGCTACAACCTTGGGGTCTTTAGGTCAAGAATGCACAGGGTTTTGTGGTCAAACGCGAGGCTTCCAATGATAAAAAAGAAATCTAGAAACCCCGGTCTTATCGTATTATAATATGTCTAACTATAATTTTTCAGTTAATACACGATTGCCCAGACTTCGAGTCCTCGTTCGACGACGGCGCTGCGCGGTTGAAGATCAAACAGGTGACTGCTGAAGACGAGGGCACGTACTCCTGCGAGGCTTCCAATAACCTTGGCAAGGCCAAGTCGAGTGCCTGCCTGGTGGTGTACCGTAAGTTCTTTAACTGAATTAGGGCGGTATTATGCTGCTTCATTATCGTTTTCAATAAATCAAGCCAATTTGGCCCCCGTTTCGGGGTTAAAATCTTTACATATTGGCTCTAGTATCAGTTACCCTATTTACACAATATGTAACAGAATAATAAAAAAATAGCAATAACTGAAAAGTAGCCATTATCCTCATCATTAATAATAATAATAATAGACATAACCGTTCCGCATGACGAGAACCTCGTGAAAGCCGAGAAAGATAAACAAATCAAATATATTGACTTGGCTCGCGAGGTTGTCGACATGTGGGATGTGGACTCAGCAATCATTGTACCGATAGTTGTGTCAGCCAATGGCTTAATAGCCACGAGCCTCGACCAGCACCTCAGGAGGCTCTCGTTAGGCAGCTGGATCAAGGGCCTGATTCAGAAAGCGGTACTTCTGGACACGGCTCGTATTGTTAGGAGGTTCCTCTCTCTTGAGCCCTGACCGCCGGTAGCTTGGACCCTGTTCCCGATACCGGTGGGTTACTATTTTTATATTTTTAAATGTTTTTTTTTTATTTTTGTGTTTTTTAATAAATATTTAAAAATGTATAAAATAAGTTAAAAAAATATGAATAAAGGAAATAATAATAATATTTTACTGACATAAAAGTATGTTACATTAATATATGGAAACCCTGACTCCTGCGCTAGGTATCATTATGAACAACTTTTGCTCAAACTAACTGTCGAAAAGTCAAAAAAATCACCTTTTTCGTTCTCTTTTGTAATCTGACTGTATGAAATTGATCAAAATACTATGTAACACAGGTCTGGAAATCCTAAACTTGAGATCTCTTCCCTACCTACCCCGGTACGAGGATTACAGCTAAATTAGGGACATAAAACTGCACAACAACATTGCATCCTTAACTACTGACTCTAAAATAATTTACTTTATGAACGGCCTATGAATTGGAATCCTATAAATATGTATAAGACTTGGCTATGGCAGGCCATTTCAAATTCAGCTTAACTTGGAAAATCGATGTGTCCCTCCGCCAATATTCCTTCCATTGCAATGGAAGGTCACCCACAACGTGGGCTGTGAACCTGGTGACGGCTGTAAGTGTCCGCTTCATGGGAGAAGTACCATTCTGTTAGCGAAAGCGATTGTAGAAATTCCAAAATATAAGGAATTGCTCACGTAACATTTCTATAGCGTTGGAAATCCCATACATTTTAAGTTTTTCGACAATCGCTATCTTTGTCTAGTTGCTCGGGACCGTTGCGACGCTTGAGGAGCCAAACTTAAATCGAACGGTCCCGGGCCTTCACCCCTGTCGTCTTCTGGCTATAATGATGGCGATTTTTTTCAATGCTCAATCGTTACTTTCTAGCACCTGGCGAGCCAAACACCCTCAGTCAGCGTCTGCGGCGTCCACCGGCGCTGCTGTCAGCTGCTTCGACGCCTCGCTCCACACCGCGCAGCACCCCTGCTAGATCAGTCTCCAGAACACCTGGTAAGTCTTTATGGCCTTCTGACCCACCCTTTTAGACTAATGAATGCTATCAATGACTCAATGTGCTGAGTAGTTGGCCCTAGAGGCTCTTGACCAAGTTGATTCTTACATCTATACAGATTCACATAAATTCAAAATCACTATGAGCTACCAGAGTGTCAAAAGGTCAATCAAATACTTATATTTTTTACTTTTAGCGGGAAGACAGACGTCAGAAAACCGTAAAATTATGTGGTCGTTGAATCACCTATTAAGTCTGCCGGTCGATTCTGTAAACATGACGTCATGGGTGAAGGGATCACGAGGTGAGCTCTCAATCCACATAATCAAGTTGGAATGACATGTCACATCGTGACCACGTGACATCTTGATTATATGGATTGACAGCTCACCTCGTGATCACTTCACCTAAGCCTTCACTTCAACATGTTTACAGAATCAACCGGCTGTAGTTTATGCCTACTTCAAGGCTTAAGTTTAAGTAACAATGGTAACTTCCTTGAAGGTACATGGTTGCTGCTGACGTAAATGAATACTTTTAAAATGATGTAAGTGGATTTACCTAAATCGACTTCGTTTGAAATGATGTAAGTGGATTTACCTAAATCGACTTCGTTTGAAATGATGTAAGTGGATTTACCTAAATCGACTTCGTGTCTGTAAAGAGCACGTTGAAATCCTCCAACGTCAACATGGTTGAAGCCGGGTGACTTGCCACAGCGTCATTCTGCCTGTCTCCAAACTGGAGATGAATGAAACTGTTCGAAGTTGCAATAAATTAATGCAAGACTTTCCACACATGGAAATAATGAACACTAGTTTGTTTAGTACATATATATACACACAGTGAAGGTATAAATATATGGAAACTTAATTTAAACCAATAACATTGTGTGTCCCACAATAAATAAATCACACATCAAATACTCCTGCCTATTTAAAAACCTTAACTTCATTACATTTGATTACAGGCCCCGACACCCGTCGCCTCTGCAGTCCATCGCGGCAGATGGCGCCTTCTTTCTACACGTATCCCTTCAATAAGGTGGTAGAGGAAGGCGAAAACGTGACCTTCAAGTGTGCTGTAAAGGGCCAGCCCACCCCCTGGGCCACATGGGACAAGGACGGCATCATCATCACGCCCTCGGCCCGGTTCACCATCAGGGAGAAGGATGAGCTGCTTAGGATACTCGAAATTGAACAGGTTTGTTGGCTTACTTTCACTTTTGTTTATGAGCAGAGATCGGAATAGGTAGACTATTTTAACCTAATGTTCGCGGAAGTAAGTAACAAAGAGTTGATAATACCTCCTGTAAAATCCCGGAATCATAAACATGACGATTGTATCCCGGAATTTAAGAAATTGCAAATTACTTATTGCGCATTGAATACATTTAAACAAAAATATTATATCGAAGAATCTTATTATGGCAGAGGATACGGTCCATTATATTTTTTAGTACTTACTAAAAAACATGGTGGATCGTATCCTCTGCCATAACTTGTATTTGCAAAAGTAATTGCATCAATAAAATCATATTATGCCGATTCCAAATTTGACTGTGCAGCCTCATAATTCTCGTGTTTAAATCAAATTTAATTAATAAGGGCTTGTTCTGACTAAGGCTGCTATAGTAGGTACACATTGACTCCAGCCTTGCTGCTAATGTGCTAGCATGTCTCTATAAACAATCGACAGTGTAACATCATCAGTGTGTCATTTATGAAATTTTGATACTGAAAAGCTTTTTGTAGATCTAATTAGTCAATAAATTATTAATTTTAGTGCTTTTAACCTTTTAACCGCCACGGTCAGCTATAGCCGACAAATGAAAAAGTGCCCGACACGCCACCGTCAGGGTTCAAAAGGTCTTTTGAACGCCCGAGCATAAACGCATCGGTGTGCCCCCGACGCCAAACCTCAAAATTGCCGTTTTTTGTCGGTTCTAGCCGACGGTGGCGTGTTGGGCACTTTTTCATTTGTCTGCTATAGCCGACAGTGGCGGTCAAAAGGTTATGTCACGCTTTAGTCTCGTAGCGTAGAGCTATTTACAATTTAAGTTATTTACTAACTGCTCCAGGAGTCGCTATGGCATTATTTAGTACTATAAAAGAGTGTTCATGACTTTTACAGAACTAATCCCATAGCGATGTTGAGGGAGCTTTTAAAAAGCTAAAAGGTAACGTAATGGTTATGAAGTGTTTTCACACCACTTGTTCGCAAACGTCCAATTATATGTCATGTAAACCTAACCTAAAGTGAGTCATTAATTGCCGGAGGCACAGCCAGGAAATAATGTTGTACTTGTAAATTTTGATTTTAGTACTATGGATTCTTATTTTCTCACAGTAGGTTTGAAAAGTAGAGTAACCTCCTCAGGGATAAAGGTGTTTTTGACTTGGGCTAGCTTGAATCCCTCGCTGCATTCAGGATTCTTGAAAGTCAAAACTCCCACGCTGCGCTCGGGAGTTATCTCCCGAATCCTCATTGTGGTCGGGATTCAATATGACGCCCGTGACATAAGACACTGCTTTATCCCCTCGGTGCATAATTTCGATATTGCAACAAAACTAGTAGGTAGGTACTGTAAAATTTATTATGACGCATTATTAGAGCAAAATAGATAAATAAAAGTGTCAGTAAGGTCGTCTATTGTACTAAATAGTACCATAATCGCTTTTTTCATATCTAAATAAATAAATAAAATAAAATTGTTTATTGTTTCGAAATCAGTACATAAGTGTATTATGTATGAGGCAACCCCATTAAGTAATTTACAAAACTTGCGTTGGGGCCGACTCGCTACTTCCCCTATTTTACATTTACATAATTGAAACAAATAAACTAAAGTAAAATTATAAAAAGGAAACAAATGGAAATTAAAAACTATAATAGATTTAAAGTAAATGAGTGCTCTCAAGATAGTTGCTCAACTGTGTATGTATGTGTGTGTGAGTGATTGTGTGCGTGTGGGTAGTAAAGTGCGTGTGTGTGGGTGGGCGTGTACGTATGTGTTTGTGTGCATCTATTATAGTGCAGCACTTTATATTTTATATATTCTTTTGTATGGTCTTGTAAGCGTTCAAAGAGCTAAATTATAGAATTTAAATGCTCTTTAATCATAAAGAACCTAAACGCTCTGTTAAAAAAATCTTTATATAACAAGCAGTCACAATGGTAACCATTATAGATAGAAAGATAGATAAAACATTATAGACCTTCTATATCACTGTTTGGTGATAAAACGCTGAGTGAGTGACTAAGTGAATGACAGACAACGCGCAGCAGAAACTAGGGTTCGTAGATGGCTGAAATGTGGCATGTAGGTTCATTAGAGAGTGTAGGGGAGCACTAAGAAAGGATTTCCCAAAATTCTTACGGGAACGGGAAGAAACAGGATATGCGCATACGAATTTCTGCCAGCGGCTTCACCCGCTCGAAAGCCGAAAATTATTGTTTACTTACCTCTACTTTTGATTTCGATTTTTTTCGATTCGCTACCTTACCTTCCGGGTAGTGAATGCCGCTTAGGTCTGAACGGACCTTAACACTTCAGATAATGTCGTTTTAATTAGGTATTTGTATAGTAAGTATCAAAAATCTAAATGAATGAATACTTATTTGATAGATGATATTAAATCATTACGAAATGTGTTAAAATAAATAAAAATGGTCGAAAAACAGAGAAGTAATACACTTTTGAAGTTATTCTTCTATCCTTGTCACACAAAATGTAATTTGTTCTGGATGGCTTTAATTCAATATGGCGGGACTTTTGAATGACGTCACAGTCAGCAATATGTGCTGTCTCTGTTTATTATAGATTTTAAAACGCTGACAGCACCGCCAATTTTTGAGATTTTAAGCAATATTTTTTAACTTCGGTTAGACAAACCGCAGTTTAAAAATATTGCTTAAAAATCTCAGGTTTTGAGAGTTGTAATTAAAAAAGCCAGTCAAATACCCATATTGTTTGTTATTGTTTCCAGGTCACAATCGAGGACGTCGGCATCTACAGGATAACGATCGAGAACGAGTTCGGGAGAGCCGAGGCCTCAGCTCGCCTGGAAGTCATCACGCAGAAGGGCAAGTTCTACGCTGGCGTGAGGGCATACAGCCCCTCCCCGAGGAAGTCGCTCACCTATCGGAGGCACCCCTCGGTTCCCAGGCAAGACTAAATACCTGGTCGAGCGGTATGATTATGTAAGTCTCTTCATGGTTGGTAGTAGTCTTGAAAAGTTGATTGATTTTTTTTCCGCTGCCTCTGTAGTTTTTGGTTTTGCGGTGTATTGGAAATCAATTGGCGTTTCTGGTAATAGCGTCGCGAATTCGGGTACCCATTTGTCTGTGTAAGCTTCGCGATTTTTGCCTTTGCGCTTCGATCGTATCGCAATATTGTTTTCTCACGGAAAATGTTTATTTCAGGAAAGGAAACATCGCGCGTGAAGATAATAACGATAATTAATTACTTAATGTAATAATTTTGTTTTTTTTTGTTTCTATTGTAATTTATTTTCTGTGCATTTTATTTATTACTTTTTTACTCGTATGACGTAACTTTTGTTTTTCTAACGGCAAAGTAAGAAATATTAAGTTTTTGTTTTTTATTTTTGTTAGGTTATTCTATAAGGTCGGTTTACATGTCTCTTCTAAAATGAATCTTTAGGAAAATAGATTATTATATTATTGTTATTAATTTATTTCTAAGGTTTGTGTTTTTAATTGCATATACGAGTTTGTTTAGAGAAATAGAAAAAAATATTATTAAGTAAATTATGCACGAATTTTATAAATACTTCACAGGTTTCTTTTTTAGTTTTATAGTCATACTATTTATAAGTATTTGGCACTATAACACGTTCTTACCAAACTATGGCTTAATATCTACTTCAGAAAGCGAGTTGGAATTCATTAAGTATTTACTACCATTGTGTATAGTAAAAATATAGATACTTGAATACCTAACAAAGGCATTTTGAATATTATAAATCATTATAAGGCATTGTGTTTTGTTTTTTTTTCCTTTGCTTTAAAAATCATTGGATTCAGGATATTTTTGCTATTACGACAGCTACGCGTTACAGAGAGAAAAATATGGAGCGACCAAGTCTTGAGTGAAATTTCTACCGACATGTAAATCGACCTAAACGAAAATAGATCTTAGATCCATTATTATAACTTATAATTTGTAAAGATTTATTCAGCGTTGCCTAAGTTAGATAGTCCAACCACAGGTAGCAAGCACCTCGGGGTATAGGGGATTTCAAATAAATTTTATTACGAGTTAAGGAGTTGTTTGTTTAATTTTACTAACAAGTCTGGCCCAATACTAACTTGTATAAGCCCTCTCAGATATTTCGTAATAATAGTTGGCTAATCTCCTCTTTGAGAGTCTTGCCTAAGGGTACTATGGCCCAGTAGTGACTGCCTATTTGACCTTCACCCATCCTCCACCAGATTGTGGAGACTGCTTCGTAGGTTTCGCGGTCGCAAGCGCTTCTGCCAAGCGTTGAGACCTGGGTTCGATTCCCAGGTCGGGAAAAAGGGTTAATGAGTTTTTCCAATAGGAATTTCCCAGTGACAGCCCGGAGTTTGGAAGTCGGTGGTGCAGTAGTTAATCGTATTGAGTTTCGGCGTTTGGGAAGCTTTTAGGATTATTACACATTATATTCGGTAGTGAAAGAACTAAACATGCAATTTGTCAGACTTAAACTTTGACAAGCGCAACCTAGGAGCTTCGATGTTTGACTGTAACCAGAGCTGAGCAAAATACATGCTTTGCTTTAATTAAAATACAAATTACAAAATACTATCTCGCATGTATTTAAAATATGAAATACAAAATACTTTTAAGCCGTCTTTTTGTAATATAAAATACAAAATACAGAATTTTAACAATTTTATTTAAAATGCGAAAACTTAATTACAGAATACTGTCAGGTGGGTAAGGTTAGCCTTTTTGCTTACGAAAGCTATCGAGCGCTTTTTTCTGCAGAACGCACCCATTAATAAAATTGCTAAATATATTTATATTCAAATGTATTTTGAAGTCATAATAAGTATTTGAAATAATAACTACAAAATACCTCAGCGTCAGGTATTTCAAATACCAATTACAAATTTCTTACATTTTAAAAAGTAATTGAAATAGAAATACCAAATACGTATTAGTATTTCAATTACGTATTTTGATTTCAAGTAATTCAAATACTGCCCAACTGTGACTGTAACCAAAAAATATATATGCGTTACCCACTCCCTGTAATGACAAAATACAAAGAAGGAATATACAGCAACCCCATACACTGCGCGCGTACTTAGCTATCTTGCTACTGATTAATACTTAAAGTGCTAGCGCTATTTTTAGAGCTGTGATGTTTGTGCATGACGCATCTATTTATATAAATAACTAGCGACTCGCCCCGGCTTCGCACGGGTGCAATGCTGATACTAAATAAACTACAGAATGTCGTCTCTGCATTTTAAATCTATAATATCTTCGAAAATATTCATTTAAATTACATGCTGTAAAAGGCCATATTGATCTATATTAAATGCACAATGTATTGAAGATACTTAATTGGATAAGTATTTATTCTGTATTGCTTAAAATCGCTTCGTAAATATGCCATTATTTCTCGTAAAAAGTAAAGGATAAAAAATGGTTATTGTGGATTATCCTTAAGAGATAGACATGTATCATTGGGGACTTTTTTGTAGACCTTTTTAAGGTGTATAATACTATAGTACATTATTTTGATCTATCTCGTAGGGTTCAGCCAGCGTTTGCAATGTCAGCGCAAAAAATGTGTTTATTTACGACATCACATTAGAAACCTCAAAAAATATCAGTGTTTCTCCTCTAGTTTTAAAGATCTAAGCATACATAGGGACAGACAGACAGCGGGAAGCGACTTTGTTTTATACTATATTGTAGTGATACGTCATTGACTGTGACATATAATTATACTAGCTTCTGCCATCGTTTTCGCCCGCGCGACATTCAAAAATTCTTCTAAGGGAGCATAATCCCGGGATCAAAAGTAGCCATAGTGTGTATTCCAGACTATAATCTATCTCTGTGCCAAATTTTATCTAAATCCGTGCAGGCGTTCAGCCATTCTGGCGTGACTGAGCAACAAACATCCAGTCAAACTTTCGCAATTTATAATAATAGTAGTTGGGATAAGTCCAATTTACTTTTCTGTATCCTAGTTTACAATACAAAGCACCGCAATTTTTTAACAAAAATAAATTTTAAAATATTTTTATTATAGGTATTTGCGGCTAAATATTGCCAGGCAACCCAGCAGTAATTTCTTCTACTGTCACGGATCATTCAAGGAAACTAAGTTCAATAAAAATACAGATACCTGCCTGTCAGTTCTCTGACAGAATTTGTTTTTAATTTCTTCTTTTCTTGATTCATGCAATGAGATCTCGTACTAAAAGAGCAGAGACTAAGTTAAACTAAGCAGCTTAGGCTGAACTAAACTTGACTGTCGGTCTATGGATGGCCATCTGTTTCATATCTAGACCTCACCGTGCGTCGAAAAGCACGCTAAGCCTCCTTCCTCCTCCTAAGTCTCCGCTCATTCTTCATTTTTACATCTTTGACAGTTGTGGCGGTTAATCAGTCCAGCCAGCTGCAAGGTTGACAACCAGTCTTACTAAGTTTTATCGTATTTTTTTATTTTTACTTTATTGGGACATAAAACAGTTACACATTACAACAAAAGGTATGCCTGAAAAAAAAAATAAGCTAGGTGAACGTGTAACCCACACAAATGTCCGCGAAAAAGTGGTAACGAACTACTTATATAATTAAAAGCGTGCGTTAGATTTGACAGAAAAGTAGGTACTCGTAGGTATTTTAGGGATAATATTAGGTGTAAGTAAAGTAACTATTTTAAAGATTCAATAGCCATTCTTTTGAACTTTGAGTGTGTAAGCGCGAAAATATCTAATTCGATAAAGTGTTTGTTATACGTATCTACGATACGCCGGAAAGGCGCTCGTGCACCAGCGTGAGTTCTGCACCTTGCAGTGTGGAACAGCTGAGGCACGCGCGCCCCCCGACGCATTACAGTTCTAGGTACAATGTAACATAAGTTATTAGTAATATCAGTGCAATCGAGCCTGATATTGCATAGACCATGAAGCATCAAGGCCATAAGCAAGCTGCGTCTAGACTCCAAGCTTTGAAGTTTATAACGTTTCAATAACTGTGTGTATGGTATTCTAGACTTAGTGCATCTATAGTGCATAGCACGTAAGAATTTTTTTTGAACCATTTATAATTTTTTTATATATAAGTACATCAAAAATGGGACTCCAAATCAATGGGACTGCAAATTCCAATTGAGAGCGGACCAAAGCTGTGTATAGAAGTAGAAAAGTAGACGGCTTTTTAAAGTAGTTTGAAGAACGCATGACGAAACCAAACATACGATACGCTTTGTTAACAATGTTGTGAATATGGAGATCAAAGTGCAATTTCGAGTCCAGTGTAACCCCAAGATCTCGAATGTGGTCAACTGCTTGCAAACTAATACCATGTAGTCTATAGTCAAATGTTATAATGTTTTTGTTTTTTGTGAAAGTGATTGCATTGTACTTAGGTAAGCTGAGCTGAAGTTTGTTGTGTGAGCAATATCGAGCGAGTCTGTCAAGGTCTTCCTGTAAGAGTAGGCAAGCTTGTGTGCTTTTGCATGATTTGTAGATTTTAATGTCGTCGGCATACATTAGAAATTGAGAGTGATTGAAGCATTTCTTAATGTCATTGATGAACAGCGTAAAGAGTAGGGGGGCCATAATTGAGCCCTGGGGCACCCCAGAGGTGACAATGATTGAGTTCGATTGGAAGCCTTTAATAACTATCTTTTGTGTCCTGTTGAATATATAAGCCATGAACCATCGCAACAAGTTGCCACGGATGCCGTTGTATGCAATTTCATCCAAAAGCAGTTTGTGGTCCACCTTGTCAAAAGCCTTCACACAAAAATCAGTGAACAGCATGAGATTGGTATTCGTCGAACGAAGTTTAATAAACCCATGCTGCTCATGAATAATCAGGCTATGTATATGAGAGTATACTTCACTGTGCACAAGACTCTCGAAAAGCTTCGACAAGGCGGACAATATAGAGATAGGCCGATAATTTTGTATGTTGTGTCTGTCGCCACTGTTGAATACCGGTGTGATATGTGCCCGCTTCCAAATATTGGGAAAAGTGCCTTCGCGCAAACATTTATTAAATAAAATATGAAGTGGAAGAACAATAGTACCTGCGGTTTTCTTTACGAAGATGGGTGGTAAACCATCTGGACCAGGACCTTTCTTTATGTCTAATTGCTTTATTGCGTTATGTACAGTATCTACCGGTAAATAGACTTCAGATATCCAAGGCGAATTATCTGCAAATATGCTAGGTGGCTGCCACATCGCGGGGTCAAAGGTCGTGGGCTCATAGACAGAGGTGAAGAAGGTAGAAAACATGTTACATATTTCAGTAGGATTATTTGAGTTAACATTGTCAAGATACATATTTGCTGGAATCTCCGCCCTGCCCGTCCGGTTTGAGATATAAGTCCAGAAGTGTTTAATGCTAAGCGGAATACTGTCCTCGACCGATTTCATATTATACCTATCGAGACATTTGTCACATTCTGATTTAAAACGTTTACGATGGGTAGAAAAACTTCGTATCGTATTTCCCAGTAACGAAATAAAAGGGGTGTGGAATAGTATACTAGTCTATCTAACCTCCACTTCAAATTCTCTAGTGACATCTTGGGGCCTTATTTATAAAAATTGTCTGAATGACCTATGATTCGTTTTGATCCATGTTAGCACATTCTTAATTCAAAATTTTCTATAGACCTTTTGAATTTAGAATCTGCTGATCTGAGGGCCCAGCACCAATGTTTTGACGTATAGTAACGTTACAGTATTGTTTACGTCAGTGAATTTTGAATATAATAAACTACAAGCCCATTGTATTTTGGTTTAATTGTATGTGACGTATTATAAAATTTCTATCATATAAAAATATGAATATAGTATTCAATTCAAATAAATATTATGTGCAAAACGAGTATTATAATTATAGTACGTTACGTCAAAAATATTCGTGCGAGGTCTTTAGTATTTAAAGTCATCATATCGTTAGATTTTTTAATATAGGGCTGTTTGAATTGAGTATCTGTTTAGCAAGTGTTAAAAAGTTTAGTTTTTTTTTATAAATACCGAATCTGTTATATTAAAGTCTCCTCTAGTTTAGGGCTGAGACCTATAGTAGGCGCCAGATAAATGTGGAATAAAGTACATTGACCTTTCCCTAATAACTGTTCATAGGTACCTGAACAATTAAATATGAATCGTTTTTCATTATTAGACAATGTTAAGGATCACGAGAGATGATGATTCGGGACAGCTTTGTGTCATTAATTCCGTTTTTCAAATTAAAAATGTCAATAATTGTAGGTGGGTCAATGACCGTTATTCCACGATTATCTGGCGCCTACTATAGGTAGGTCCATCAAAATGACTTGTTTAGAGTGCCTGATTTTTCAGTTCAGAGTTTCTTGACAAGTGTCATTCCATCTGTGATAGTAGTGGAGCTAAAAAGTCAAAAGTGTACGGCTTGGCGAGAGAAAGTCTCGTTATTATTTATATATTTTGGCTATCACTTTTGGAATTACACTTAGAGCCTTTGGTAGTACTTTATTATAGGGTTTGGATACACAATAAAACAAACACTACAACATTTTTTTTAATAATATATAGCATATTTATTTAATATATATAATTTATACATATTCACAGAAAACACAATAATAATGTTGAGATCGTCACTAAGTTACTGAATGTTTTTCGCATCGAATGCAATCAGTTATTTGTTATTTGTGACAAAGTTCTTGAATATTTCCGTGGCTGGTGTGAATTTGTTGACATGTCTAATATTGCAATTTTTCAGGATGGTATTTTAAAGCTTTGATCTCTTCTGGTAATTTGGTGAATCAATTTAACGCATGTGTTTTAGTTGGTTTAAAGGTTTATCATTTATCAATAAATGAAATTCCTGTAGTTCACACAATAACAGACCTTGTGGAGATGTTCACCAACGAGTTATCAACTTATTCACCATAGTTCTGTTGGCCTAAATATGACACTACAATTAGTCAATTAAAATTTAGGTGCACTCTCTGTTCCTTTACTCTCATGCTCCGATGGAACGGCACTCCGATACGAGCGCGGAGCGATCGGGGGCAGGACCTTCTTGACGTGCTCCAGTTAAATGAAAATGTGAATCGCTGATTATTTTGGCATAAGGTTTTAAAATATTTGTTTGAATGCGAGATCGCAACATATTCCCAAAGTAGATTGGTCCAAAAATGATGTATCTTTGGAACTGTAAATCTTTTTTATTCCTGATGTCAAGGAACTATTAAGCCAATTTAAAAGAAACATAGAAATCGATATGTCAACGTGTTCACGCCAGCCACAGATTTACTGTATGGTATAAACTGCTTGGTTTTACATTTTCTTGGTTACAATTATTTTTCTTTTTATCTCATTTAGATTTAGATACTTATATAACATTATATACGTATATACATATTATATAATGAATTATCATAAATAGGGTAATTGATAAAACTAAAATTTTAAAATTTTGATGTTTTAAGAACTAACTGGTATTTTTTACAATGGAACTCAGTAGATGTGTTGTACTAACGTTTGAATGAATAAAGATTATTATTATTATTATAGATATATAAATCACGATTAAAATAAAGTATTTTTGAAATGTCTTCCTTTTAAAAAACGGTCGAATCGGGTCCTAAAATTCGTAACAAATTCTATGCTCAAAACGCACGCGGGTGTATTAAGTTCCAATTTAAAATAAATTGTAATCAGATATATATTTTTTTTTGTGTTGTGTACCTTGAAATGGAATATTCTACACCCAATTTGCAACGATTTTGGCCCCGATAACTTGGGGTCCAAATTGTTTTTTTTGCGAGTATCGAACTGTCGTTACAAAATCAATTACCAATTACCCTTTATATTAGTTATTCTAATTACAGATAAGAGTTATTAAACATTTATACCACTGTGATTCTATATATCAAAATGTTTAAGCTGCATGTGGATTGGAAAAATATAATTAGTTAAAAACTAATGTGAAAAATAATAAATCCACTTTAATTATTAATTACCGGAAATTATGCAATTTTTGGTGAAAAAAAAATCAGCTTGTAGATTTCATAATTACCTTTGATACGGAGCTACGAATGCATGCAAAATAATGCACCGTTTATTTACAATAATGTTTTAAGTTTACTTTTACGTTTATTTTGAAATGAAAATCAGGGGATTTTTCCCCATAAATTTGTGTGTTTTTCATCCCCTGCGGTCCAATTTGACATAACATATTTAAATTTACTGGACTATAATATAATACTTGACGTTTTTGAGCTGCCACCTATGGTTCAGGGCTCGGTCTAGAGGTGTCGAGCCGGGAAATTGCCCAGATTGGCAAAAATGACGGGCAGCAGAAAACATTCTCCAGTTTTTTATACATTTTACATTTCTGAACTGGCAGTTCTTATCGTTTCGTCAGAAAATGTAACTTATCCGAGGCAGGGTGCTTAAATTTCACTCCCTTTTGTCGCTCTCGTAGGATGTTCTTTTTAAGTATGTTGGTACGTATCCTCTAAACTGCTGTAAAATTTCGAATCATACTAGCTTTTTTGAAAATTTTTAGCTGTTGTAAAATTTTGAACTCACTTCGATTTAAGTTTTGCTCGAAGTCGTAAAAAAATGCATTATACGATTTCCAGTAGCCTCTTTATTCGGCGGAAAATATCGTGATTGCATTTATAGCTAGATCAAGCTGTTTTGCCAGGGTTGCGGAATTGTTCGAAAGAGGTATCGCAACCCTGGAACGCAAAGGGCGTTTTGAAGGGACTCGGGTGGGTTTTAATGAGTAAGAGTCTGACAGTCCCTCCCGCTGCACCCAGACCAGGTGAAGTCATTTCATGATTTATCAATTTTATCATCTAAAAACACAGGCTGTTCCTATATGTTTTCTTTAAGCGTGTAACTGTATTAGTCAATGGTTTATTAACCATAAGTATACATACATATAGAAGTAAATTCACAATTGACATCACTACAAACAACATTTAGACAATAAAGATACAAGACACTTAGACTGCCTGTCCACTGACGTGGAGTGAGGCAGCGGAGCGGAGTAACGGAGTAATGCGGAGCAACGGAGTAATACGGAGCGAAGTTGCGGACTACGCGGAGGTCACGTGTCGACTCATATGGTGGGTGGCCGTCATTTAAAACCCTGTCCACCGAAGTGGAGCGGTTATTTTATACAATTTCATTGGTTAATATTGGCAAAACTATTTATTTCAACAGGGCTATTTATGAATTGTGAATAATTATATACTTAATTATTATGATGAGATCTGATAACAGTTGAACAATAATTAATTTTATCTTTTTAAACTAAAATGACAGATCGGCAAAAATGACGGGCAGCAGAAAACATTCTCCAGATTTTATACATTTTACATTTCTGAACTGGCAGTTCTTATCGTTTCGTCAGAAAATGTAACTTATCCGAGGCAGGGTGCTTAAATTTCACTCCCTTTTGTCGCTCTCGTAAGATGTTCTTTTTAAGTATGTTGGTACGTATACTCTAAACTGCTGTAAAATTTCGAATCATTCAAGCTATTTTGAAAATTTTTAGCTGTTGCAAAATTTTCGAACTCACATCGATTTAAGTTTTGCTCGAAGTCGTAAAAAATGCATTATCCGATTTCCAGTAGTCTCTTTATTCGGCGGAAAATATCGTGATTGCATTTATAGCTAGATCAAGCTGTTTTGCCAGGGTTGCGGAATTGTTCGAAAGAGGTATCGCAACCCTGGAACGCAAAGGGCGTTTTGAAGGGACTCGGGTGGGTTTTAATGAGTAAGAGTCCGACAGTCCCTCCCGCTGCACCCAGACCAGGTGAAGTCATTTCATGATTTATCAATTTTATCATCTAAAAACACAGGCTGTTCCTATATGTTTTCTTTAAGCGTGTAACTGTATTAGTCAATGGTTTATTAACCATAAGTATACATACATATATAAGTAAATTCACAATTGACATCACTACAAACAACATTTAGACAATAAAGATACAAGACACTTAGACTGCCTGTCCACTGACGTGGAGTGAGGCAGCGGAGCGGAGTAACGGAGTAATGCGGAGCAACGGAGTAATACGGAGCGAAGTTGCGGACTACGCGGAGGTCACGTGTCGACTCATATGGTGGGTGGCCGTCATTTAAAACCCTGTCCACCGAAGTGGAGCGGTTATTTTATACAATTTCATTGGTTAATATTGGCAAAACTATTTATTTCAACAGGGCTATTTATGAATTGTGAATAATTATATA
The DNA here is from genome assembly GCA_905163435.1 of Mamestra brassicae. Taxonomy (NCBI): domain Eukaryota; kingdom Metazoa; phylum Arthropoda; class Insecta; order Lepidoptera; family Noctuidae; genus Mamestra; species Mamestra brassicae. Next base: position 5,681,106 of record LR990987.1, read on the forward strand.
CTTAATTATTATGATGAGATCTGATAACAGTTGAACAATAATTAATTTTATCTTTTTAAACTAAAATGACAGATCGGCAAAAATGACGGGCAGCAGAAAACATTCTCCAGATTTTATACATTTGACATTTCTGAACTGGCAGTTCTTATCGTTTCGTCAGAAAATGTAACTTATCCGAGGCAGGGTGCTCAAATTTCACTCCCTTTTGTCGCTCTCGTAAGATGTTCTTTTTAAGTATGTTGGTACGTATACTCTAAACTGCCGTAAAATTTTGAATCATTCAAGCTCTTTTGAAAATTTTTTGCTGTTGTAAAATTTTCGAACTCACTTCGATTTAAGTTTTGCTCGAAGTCGTCAAAAAATGCATTATCCGATTTCCAGTAGCCTCTTTATTCGGCGGAAAATATCGTGATTGCATAAATTTTTATAGAATTTACATTTCTGAACTGGCAGTTCTTATCATTTCTTCAGAAAATGTAACTTATCCGAGGCAGGGCGCTTAAATTTCACTCCCTTTTGTCGCTCTCGTAAGATGTTCTTTTTAAGTATGTTGGTACTAATACTCTAAACTGCCGTTTAATTTCGAATCAAACAGGTTTTATTGAAAATTTTTAGCTGTTGCAAAATTTTCGAACTCACTTCGATTTAAGTTTTGCTCGAAGTCGTCAAAAAATGCGTTATCCGATTTCCGTAGCCTCTTTATTCGGCGGAAAATATCGTGATTGCATCAATTTTTTATAGAATTTACATTTCTGAACTGGCAGTTCTTATAGTTTTTTCAGAAAATGTAACTTATCCCTTTTTGTCGCTCTCGTAAGATGTTCTTTTTAGGTATGTTGGTACGTATACTCTAAACTGCCGTTTAATTTCGAATCAAACAGGTTTTATTGAAAATTTTTAGCTGTTGCAAAATGTTCGAACTCACTTCGTTTTAACTTTTGCTCGAAGTCGTCAAAAGATGCATTATTCGATTTCCAGTAGCCTCTTTATTCAGCGGAAAATATCGTGATTGCATTTATTTTTTATAGATTTTACATTTCTGAACTGGCAGTTCTTATAGTTTCTTCAGAAAATGTAATTTATCCCTTTTTGTCGCTCTCGTAAGATTTTTTTTTTTAGGTATGTTGGTACGTATACTCTAAACTGCCGTAAAATTTCGAATCGTACAGGTTTTTTTGAAAATTTTTAGCTGTTGCAAAATTTTCGAACTCACTTCGTTTTAACTTTTGCTCGAAGTCGTCAAAAAATGCATTGTCCGATTTCCAGTAGCCTCTTTATTCAGCGGAAAATATCGTGATTGCATTTATTTTTTATAGATTTTACATTTCTGAACTGGCAGTTCTTATCGTTTCTTCAGAAAATGTAACTTATCCGAGGCAGGGTGCTTAAATTTCACTCCCTTTTGTCGCTCTCGTAAGATGTTCTTTTAAGTATGTTGGTAAGTATACTCTAAACTGCCGTAAAATTTCGAATCATACTAGCTCTTTTGAAAATTTTTAGCTGTTGCAAAATTTTCGAACTCACTTCGATTTAAGTTTTGCTCGAAGTCGTCAAAAAATGCATTATCCGATTTCCAGTAGCCTCTTTATTCGGCGGAAAATATCGTGATTGCATTTATAGCTAGATCAAGCTGTTTTGCCAGGGTTGCGGAATTGTTCGAAAGAGGTATCGCAACCCTGGAACGCAAAGGGCGTTTTGAAGGGACTCGGGTGGGTTTTAGTCAGTAAGATTCTGACAGTCCCTCCCGCTCCACCCAGACCAGGTGAAGTCATTACATGATTTATCAATTTTATCATCTAAAACACAGGCTGTTCCTATATGTTTTCTTTCAGCGTGTAACTGTATTAGTCAATGGTTTATTAACCATAAGTATACATATATAAGTAAATTCACAATTGACATCACTACAAACAACATTTAGACAATAAAGATACAAGACACTTAGACTGCCTGTCCACTGACGTGGAGTGAGGCAGCGGAGCGGAGTAACGGAGTAATGCGGAGCAACGGAGTAATACGGAGCGAAGTTGCGGACTACGCGGAGGTCACGTGTCGACTCATATGGTGGGTGGCCGTCATTATAACCCTGTCCACCGAAGTGGAGCGGTTATTTTATACAATTTCATTGGTTAATATTGGCAAAACTATTTATTTCAACAGGGCTATTTATGAATTGTGAATAATTATATACTTAATTATTATGATGAGATCTGATAACAGTTGAACAATAATTAATTTTATCTTTTTAAACTAAAATGACAGATCGGCAAAAATGACGGGCAGCAGAAAACATTCTCCAGATTTTATACATTTGACATTTCTGAACTGGCAGTTCTTATCGTTTCGTCAGAAAATGTAACTTATCCGAGGCAGGGTGCTCAAATTTCACTCCCTTTTGTCGCTCTCGTAAGATGTTCTTTTTAAGTATGTTGGTACGTATACTCTAAACTGCCGTAAAATTTTGAATCATTCAAGCTCTTTTGAAAATTTTTTGCTGTTGTAAAATTTTCGAACTCACTTCGATTTAAGTTTTGCTCGAAGTCGTCAAAAAATGCATTATCCGATTTCCAGTAGCCTCTTTATTCGGCGGAAAATATCGTGATTGCATAAATTTTTATAGAATTTACATTTCTGAACTGGCAGTTCTTATCATTTCTTCAGAAAATGTAACTTATCCGAGGCAGGGCGCTTAAATTTCACTCCCTTTTGTCGCTCTCGTAAGATGTTCTTTTTAAGTATGTTGGTACTAATACTCTAAACTGCCGTTTAATTTCGAATCAAACAGGTTTTATTGAAAATTTTTAGCTGTTGCAAAATTTTCGAACTCACTTCGATTTAAGTTTTGCTCGAAGTCGTCAAAAAATGCGTTATCCGATTTCCGTAGCCTCTTTATTCGGCGGAAAATATCGTGATTGCATCAATTTTTTATAGAATTTACATTTCTGAACTGGCAGTTCTTATAGTTTTTTCAGAAAATGTAACTTATCCCTTTTTGTCGCTCTCGTAAGATGTTCTTTTTAGGTATGTTGGTACGTATACTCTAAACTGCCGTTTAATTTCGAATCAAACAGGTTTTATTGAAAATTTTTAGCTGTTGCAAAATGTTCGAACTCACTTCGTTTTAACTTTTGCTCGAAGTCGTCAAAAGATGCATTATTCGATTTCCAGTAGCCTCTTTATTCAGCGGAAAATATCGTGATTGCATTTATTTTTTATAGATTTTACATTTCTGAACTGGCAGTTCTTATAGTTTCTTCAGAAAATGTAATTTATCCCTTTTTGTCGCTCTCGTAAGATTTTTTTTTTTAGGTATGTTGGTACGTATACTCTAAACTGCCGTAAAATTTCGAATCGTACAGGTTTTTTTGAAAATTTTTAGCTGTTGCAAAATTTTCGAACTCACTTCGTTTTAACTTTTGCTCGAAGTCGTCAAAAAATGCATTGTCCGATTTCCAGTAGCCTCTTTATTCAGCGGAAAATATCGTGATTGCATTTATTTTTTATAGATTTTACATTTCTGAACTGGCAGTTCTTATCGTTTCTTCAGAAAATGTAACTTATCCGAGGCAGGGTGCTTAAATTTCACTCCCTTTTGTCGCTCTCGTAAGATGTTCTTTTAAGTATGTTGGTAAGTATACTCTAAACTGCCGTAAAATTTCGAATCATACTAGCTCTTTTGAAAATTTTTAGCTGTTGCAAAATTTTCGAACTCACTTCGATTTAAGTTTTGCTCGAAGTCGTCAAAAAATGCATTATCCGATTTCCAGTAGCCTCTTTATTCGGCGGAAAATATCGTGATTGCATTTATAGCTAGATCAAGCTGTTTTGCCAGGGTTGCGGAATTGTTCGAAAGAGGTATCGCAACCCTGGAACGCAAAGGGCGTTTTGAAGGGACTCGGGTGGGTTTTAGTCAGTAAGATTCTGACAGTCCCTCCCGCTCCACCCAGACCAGGTGAAGTCATTACATGATTTATCAATTTTATCATCTAAAACACAGGCTGTTCCTATATGTTTTCTTTCAGCGTGTAACTGTATTAGTCAATGGTTTATTAACCATAAGTATACATATATAAGTAAATTCACAATTGACATCACTACAAACAACATTTAGACAATAAAGATACAAGACACTTAGACTGCCTGTCCACTGACGTGGAGTGAGGCAGCGGAGCGGAGTAACGGAGTAATGCGGAGCAACGGAGTAATACGGAGCGAAGTTGCGGACTACGCGGAGGTCACGTGTCGACTCATATGGTGGGTGGCCGTCATTATAACCCTGTCCACCGAAGTGGAGCGGTTATTTTATACAATTTCATTGGTTAATATTGGCAAAACTATTTATTTCAACAGGGCTATTTATGAATTGTGAATAATTATATACTTAATTATTATGATGAGATCTGATAACAGTTGAACAATAATTAATTTTATCTTTTTAAACTAAAATGACAGATCGGCAAAAATGACGGGCAGCAGAAAACATTCTCCAGATTTTATACATTTTACATTTCTGAACTGGCAGTTCTTATCGTTTCGTCAGAAAATGTAACTTATCCGAGGCAGGGTGCTCAAATTTCACTCCCTCTTGTCGCTCTCGTAGGATGTTCTTTTTAAGTATGTTGGTACGTATACTCTAAACTGCTGTAAAATTTCGAATCATTCAAGCTATTTTGAAAATTTTTAGCTGTTGCAAAATTTTCGAACTCACATCGATTTAAGTTTTGCTCGAAGTCGTAAAAAAATGCATTATCCGATTTCCAGTAGTCTCTTTATTCGGCGGAAAATATCGTGATTGCATTTATAGCTAGATCAAGCTGTTTTGCCAGGGTTGCGGAATTGTTCGAAAGAGGTATCGCGACCCTGGAACGCAAAGGGCGTTTTGGAGGGACTCGGGTGGATTTTAGTCAGTAAGATTCTGACAGTCCCTCCCGCTCCACCCAGACCAGGTGAAGTCATTTGGTCGACTCATGTGGTGGGTGGCCGTTATTGAAATCCCTATCCACCGAAGCAGAGCGGTGATTTTATGCAATTCCATTGGTTCACATTAGCAAGACTCCACTCCACTCCTCGCCTCTCCGCTCCAGTTTGCTATAAGTTAGATTTTGCTATCTGTTTCAGAAGGGCTATTTATGAATTTTGAATATAGGTACATACATATACTTAATTATTAGAAAGAGAATCTGATTACAGTCGAACAATAATTATCATCTTAAACTATATGACATATATGAATTGATTTTTTAAAAATTTTATTAGTCTAACCATTTTAATATTAAATATGGGTATAGTAGATATATTACAGTCAGAGAAATTATTTGTCTACCACGTCTTGAGACAGCAACTCCCCGTGAATGGATTCTGTCTGAGCGAATGGTGGAACTATGTTAGTACCAGTTTCTCGAGCGGATATTATCTCAAAATTATTGTGACAAATTGTCAGACGTATTTAGCCGTGTTTGGTTGAATGAGTTTTCAACAGCTTTATCTCGCCAGTTTCACATTTCAGTGACGTTCAACGTTAAAGTGGCAAATTCTTAATCTCTCTGAATGGATATAAGTTATTCGTATAATTAGGATTAACTATTTAAACAATAAATTTTATTATAACAATACAATGAGAAAGCTTTTGTTTGTTTTTTTTTTTATGTTCGGCATATATATAAAGGTACATTGTTGAGTCCATTTTGGTAAATCTGCAAAACTCATAGATTCGCTTGTCACATATTGCACCACTTTGAACGTTGTGTTCTTTCATTAGTTGACGTGCATAAGTTTAGTTAATGAAACTTTTCGTTCATGTCGCTTGCGCACTGTTTGACCACTCATAGAGTTCGCATACTTCAACAACGTACCTTTATGAGTATATATTAAAAAGTATTGAAATATTTTAAACTAAATAATCCTACAAAACTCGTTTCTGTTCCGTCTTGTTATCAACTCATTGCCTTCTAAACCACTGTGAATATTGTTTATTTTTCTTCACCATACAGTACCTACACAAATTATGTTCATATTCTTTTAAATACTTCACAAATTGAGTTCGTAATCTTTATCCACTCTTAGTCATTTACAGTATATTACAGATCTTTTTCGTCACGTGTAAGAATTGGGTTTATATTCTTCTAAACACTGCTCAAATTGAGTTCGTAGTGTTTATCCACTCAAGCTCGAATTGAGTCCCTAGTCTTCCTGTAGGATATTTTAAATACACACTATTTTAAGCACTATTTAAAATATTAGTTTATGAAAGACAGCTTTAACTAATTTTCTAACACTTATTTTTTTGTTTTTATTTTTTATTTTTTTTGGATTTTTTTAAGTTCTTTTGGATATTTTTTTTCAGGCTGCTGTATACTTTTTTTTTACTACAAAGCTCATAAAATGTTTGTGATTTCGTTCATATGACCGGGATCTGAAAAAAGAAAGAAAAATGTTAGTAAAATAATCCAAACGTAACTAAATATATATAACTAAATGTATACTTTTAAGCGGATGAGTCAAGGACATTTTCGGCTGTAGACAAACTGACATTATTTCGTAAACAATTTTATAAAATCAAAATGACTTTGTGACATTCGGTAGTGCTTGTCAATCTACTTTTTGGACGTCTTGACGATCACTAATGGAATGCCATTTTGTCTAAAGCTCAGTTTCGTCTCTCCCCTTTTTGTCAATGATGATATCGCTGACAGAATTTAATTTTGTCAAGAGCAGCGTTTTGTTCACGATAAGACGAAATTATCTAATATAAGTAACGAGCCATAATTTTTATAAAGCCCGCTATAAAACGATGATTACGATCCACAGGGGCGGGTTGTTATGTTTTCTTGCTTCTATAAATGTCGTGGCCATATTATGAAATTGATCACTTCATGATGTGGCCGGTCATTTCGAAATGGAAATACTCGCTGCCCATATCATGATATGGTCTGGCCAGATCAATGAATGAGTCAGCGTTTGTCGATATCAACAGCAACACACGGCTACTTCATGATATGGTCACCATTAGTGATCTGCCGGTCGATTCTGTAAACATATCGAAGAGAAGGCTTGGGTGAAGTGATCACGAGGTGAACTGTCAATCCATATAATCAAGATGGAATGACAGCTCACTCCGTGATCACGTGACATCTTGATTGTATGGATTCACAGCTTACTCCGTGATCAAATGATCACACACCCAAGCCTTCTCTTCGACATTTTTACAGAATCGACAGATCGTTTATATATCATAAAACTTTAACGTCTCAACAATATTGTCAGTTTTCACGCAACCACTTCTTGAAATTTTCGGCCACATCATGAAATGGACAATTCTATTATGACCACGACATAATAGGTATATACAAGCTGAAATTTTAATGGTTGTTTTCCTGTAGCGAAATGAGTTTGTTTTGGTAATATAATCGATTCATGAAAAATACTAAATTTAAAATCAAGAAATGGCAGAATAACAATTGTGATAAACAACAAAAAAATTACAGAGAAAAATGTTCAGAGCAAAATAAGGTCTCGCGCGTAGCGAGAGCTTATTTTGCTATAAATCGCTTTTGACTTTGTCGGCGCGCCTCTGCTCTGCCTAGTACCTACGTCACGTCTAGTAAGTTACTATTGCTTCTCAAGCTTTCGAGTTTATGAATATTCTTTTTAATAATAAAAAAATTAATTTAACTTTATGTTTCGATAGTACCTACTACTGATGGCTACCACTCTGTTACCTCCTGACTCTGTCATTTATGAACCGATTTGAATACTTAATTATTTTTTCATGTGAAAGGATATATGTTCCTATTGGTCCCAAAGAAATTTTATCAAAATCGGTTCAGTATTTTGGTTTTTAAATGAAAATAGCTGGAAGAAAATTTATCTTCCAAGTAATCGAAATTACGTGTTTTACTTTCCTGACACTTTCCAGTGGTGTTGTTAGGTGTGGGGTACCTACCTCTATCATGAAATGACTTTTTCCGCTCTGGGTGGAGCGGAAGGGCGTGTCAGACTCTTACTGACTAAAACCCATCCGTGTTCCTTCTAAAGCCCTATGCGTTCCAGGACCGCGGTGACTCTTTCGAACAAATTTTGCAACCCGGGCAGGCTCTGGCCCTAGCGGGCCCCGTCTTTTATGCTGACATCTCTTTGAGGCGCGCGTGAAACACAACGCGCCATCGACCCGGGCCTAGTGGTGATCGGACAGCGAGCCACCCAATGCTCGCCGTCCGCAGGCCCGCACCTACCTACCACTAAAAGGTGTAAAATAAAAAAAAATATTTTTACAAAAAAATACAACTGACTTCCAAATAAAAAAAAAACTACAGAGTATAAAATAACTTTAATTTTGGAAGTCGTATGTTTTGATGTTTCTTTGTATTTTAACAGCGACTTCGGAAATTAAAGTTATTTACACCTAACAACACCACTGGAAAGTGACAGGAAAGCAAAACACGCAATTTCGGTTACAGATATTCTATTTCACGAAGTCCGTTTGACTATGAATGTTGTAAGGTCTGTACGTGCACACTGTTTTAGTGTGCGTAACCTCGGGAGCGCTCAGTCACGATCGCGACGCGGTCAGAGTCACTAGTGTTTTGTTTCCGCGCTAAAAAATTCAAAGAGTAACGTCAGCATGGCAAGTAAACGCAGAAAAGTTGTCCACAGTGAGGTAACATTTTTTTAACTATTGTTACTACTTTTTGTGTGCTATTAAGAGTTTATCTATCTAATATTATGAAACTTGTTACTTAAATAGGTATTTCGATTTGGTTTTGTTCTAGGGTCGAAGCATGATAGCTAGCGTTTATCATTTCCTGCGAGAAGAGTATGAATTCACAAAATCAGTTGCGGAACCTAACTGTGATTTGTCTCATTTACGAGATATTACAAGGCGTACAGCTGAGGCTACAGGTATTTCTATGAAAACTGTTCAACGGATATTAAAAGAAGAGAAGGAATTGCCATCCTGCTCATCAAATTTCACTTCTCCTATGAAGAAAAGAAGAAAGCGGGATAGTAAGATAGAAATAGATAATTTTACAGCCGATGTTGTTCGCAGTACTATACAAAATTTCCATGTCATCCATAAAGAAATTCCAACGTTGGCTAAGTTAAAAACTGTATTAAATGAAAAAATTGGTTTTGATGGTTGTATCGAAACTGTTCGTCAATTGTTACTGAAGTTAGGTTACAAGTGGCGTAAAACAGAGAACAACCGTAAAGTTTTGACGGAGCGTCATGATATACAAATGTGGCGTTTAAAATTTTTGAAGAAGATGTCAGAATATCGCAGTCAAGGTCGCCCAATTGTGTACACCGATGAAAGTTATGTCCTTTCAACACACGTGCGAAACAACACCTGGGCACAAAAGAAAGAGAGTACACCATTCTTAAAAAAAATTAGCACAGGCACTCGCTTTATATTAGTGCATGCGGGTACAAAGGATGGATTTATTGAAAATGCTTCATTGATTTATAAAGCCAACTCAACAGCTGGCGATTACCATTCTAATATGAGCTACGATAATTATGTTAAATGGCTAAACGAAAAACTTTTACCCAATTTATCCCCACGCTCTGTCATTGTCTTAGACAATGCTTCATATCACAACACACGGACTGAAAAACTACCGACGTCGGCTACAAAGAAAGCAGACATGCAGCAATGGCTCAGGGATAAGGGTATAGCATTTGAGCAATCTCTCCTTAAATTGGAATTGTACGATATTATAAAAAAACACAAAGATGAACACATAACGTATAAAATTGATGATTTTATTAAGAGCAAGGGTTTTGATGTCATACGGCTTCCCCCCTATCACCCAGAATTAAATGCTATTGAAAATATTTAGGGTATTGTAAAAAATTATATCGCATCAAAGAATATCGAACAAAACATGACGAACATGGAAAGACTGATCTTTGAAAGCTTGGATAGAGTAACCAGTGAAACGTGGCAAAAAACCTGTGCTGATGTTGAAAAAATTGAAAAAGAATACTTAAAATACGTCGACCTGGATTTTGAGTTCATAATTAACTTAGGGAACGATTCTGACGAAAGCGAATCAGAAATTGAATTTGATAGTGATTAAGTGCTGATTTTTTTGTTTCTTCTCTGTAATAAATAAAAATATTATTTACTTTCAACTGTTGTTTCTTTTCTCTGCAACTTATCATTCTAATAGCTAAATATTATTTACTTAAATTGTCTATATAATTTATTAAATAAATATATAATGCGTGTCAGATTTCTTTCCTAACGCTACCTACGTTTACACACACTAGCGCGCCTATCACTACACGTCAGTCGTCACTACTACAACCAGAGCCAAACGGACTTCGTGAAATAGAATATCTGTACTTGGATGTTATATTTTCTATTTCCTCCAGCTATTTTGATTTAAAAAAAAAGTACTGAACCGATTTTCCTTTCAAATGAAAAGGTGTTTTCAAATCGGACCAACTCCTTCTTTTGAAGTCGGTTAAAAATAGCTGTATAGGGTATTTGACTGGATTTTTAGTACTTTTCATAAACCTAGATAAAGGCAAGACGAAGTAATCAAAAATGTTTGAAAAATTCAAGAAATTACGAAGTTGTAAGCGTTCAAAGAACAATAAAAACAGAGACGACAATAATAGCGTGTGATATCACTTGTGTATTTGCGCCACTAATTGCCAGGAGTCACGTAAATGTACCGTGTGAACAATAACTTATTTCCTAAATAATATCTACTATTTTAATAACATCTTTCAAATAATTAGTCCTCATAATTTTTATAGCAGTCAAATACCCTATTGTCAGAAAGAGGGAGAGAGGCGCTTAATATGACATTGACCGCATTCTATTGGTAATCGAAATCGTCATTGCTATTTTTGATACAATGGCATTTAACCTAGGTTATGGTACTAGGTTGAAACCTGTTGCTTTCTTTTAATAATCTGAAGAAAAAACCTTAGGGTCAATTTTATATTTTTTTAAGCAACGATCACAATTGCATCTCACTCGCAATCTGTCAAAAACACCATATCATCTATAAAGAACAATACCCATTTTGGGCCCATGCGTGTATAGCATAATAAACTTTAACTAAGTCGTGTAATCAATTATATTTAAAACAATATATTTTTTCAACACATTTGCTCAAAAAATGCATTTACGAAGCATGTATACATTTTTCGAATGTTAAAAATTACGCACTATACTATAACCTATTTTACCGCACTCCTCGTTGTATAGCGCTGTGCGTATCATTAACGAATTTTTTTTTAAGAATTCCACCAAGTAGTTTCACTCCACTTTTACTGATATTTTTGGTGATTATAGTAACTAAGTTCTTGAGATTTTTGTGTTTTAATATACATTTTTCTAAGTAATACAAATAATATCAGTGCAATATTTAAGTGTCCATAATTGGCATATCTGGGACCAACGATGTATGGCAGTTGGGCATTGTTCTTTTGACAGATTGCGACTGAGATGCGAATGCGAACTTTGCTTAAAAAAATAGTAGAAGTGGCACTCTGGTTTTTGCCAAAAGCATTGAATAAATGGTTAATTTGAACAGTTTTTTTTTATAAATTTTTACCTTTTGTCACAGTTCCAAATCGAAGGCTCCAGATCTTTAAACTGGATTACAATAACGCTTTATTATATATTAGCCTTAAAATTGAAGAATTTAATATTTTTCTGCGAGAATTTAGAAAAGAAATAAAATATAATAGGTTATTGTCATATAAATGTCATCCAGCATTATTTTTTAGGCTGAATTATGTAGAAAAGCTATAAGATTCCTTGTTTTCCTTGTTTACTACTAAAAAGAGAGGCCTATGCTTTGCTGTGGAGCAATAAGGGTTGAATTAATACTTTAAATGTAAAACAAATTATTTTTGGGACAGGTAACTTATCTTTCGCTCTTATGTGCAAAGGCAATAATTAAAAAATATACATATTCGAAAGTCGATTTAATGCTGTTTTTCTAGTTCACGCAATTTTTATAACTATCGAATCGCACATAATAACGCAAAGCGCCGAGCAACTTGAGACTGACAGTTAGAAATAAAACTTTAATATAAAATAATGGTAAATAAAAAACACAACAAGAATGTAGGCAAGGTAAAATTTAAAAAGAATACTAACGCGATTCACTTAATTGATACTACTACTTTTGCCCGCGGCTTCACTCGCATTAATATAGATTATCGCAAAAGAAGTCGCCAATAATTGTCTCAAATTCATCAAAATTGGTTCAGCGATTTAAGTGTGAAAACGTAACAAACAAACTCACTTTCGCATTTATAATATTAATTAGTGGACCAAGGCAAATATGTTATTTATACAGACTCAAAGATCGGTCTACCTCGACTCTTCGAGATAGACCGATAGCCAATACAATCATAAAATAATTTTAAAACTAAAAACTCTTTAAAATTATTTTATGATTGTATTGGCTATCGGTCTATCTCAAAACTCAGGGCAAACAAATAATAATTCAGTGGATCCCGTCCCATATGGTAAACGGTAATGATAAGGCACATTATTTGGCAAAACAAGAATGTTCGGATGGCACAGATTTTTTATTAAATCCACATTACACGGACTACATTCCGGTCCTTAAAAAGATATGTCTACAAAATTGGAAGGACTACTTTGATCTTCGTTCCAGGGAAAAAGATATTTGGTATAGAACAATCCATTCACAACCTTCATCAACCTTGGATTAATAAGTGTTTTGTTACCAGGGAAGACTTTACCATATTATTAAGGCTTCGTTCAGGACATATGCCTCTAAATAAATTCGGCTATGATGAAAAAATTAACATCACCTGTTTGTAGTACGTGTAACGAAGATGAGGACACGTATCACATTTTGATGAGATGTGTGCGGAATCAATCGCTCGGAACACAAATTGACGCGCATAACAGAAACCTATCAAACCCGTTATCGGATAATATAATTCCTGTGATAAATATGGTTCAGTTCGCCTTGAAGAACAGACCCAGAACCTAGCTGTACAATGTTAATACCTATTAAGTAATTTAAATGAATAACTTTTTGTATAGGTACCTATAGAGTGTCATATTCGCATTAGCGAAAAAGCTCCTTAAATAAAGATAAAAAAAATAGGTTAAATATAGCTTCTTAACCTTACCTCGCTTTTAGCTCGGTTTAACGGTTCTCCCGATTCATACTACGAATGCCATTGCTCACCTTTTTGTATTCTTTGACGAAGCGATACCATAGACACAAAGATGAGCAGTAAATTACACGTCCCTGAAACATCAAAAATATTCCTTTAGGTAAACATAACTAAGTAATTTTTCACAATTAATTGTAAAAGTGTGGTTAACACATTTTGGCTTTGAAGATGGTGAAGTTTTTTTCACGCGTATCCGAAGACGTGACGTTAACCTTATCATGATATTGTTTTGAAATAATCTATGTACCCGGCGGCTCTAACCAATTTTTCTTTTAATGAAAGCACTTGTTGCACAGATTCTTCACCAAGCATTGGAAATCAACCTTCTCAAGTTATACTCAAACGTAATTTCCTTCCGTTCTTATGTTGTCATATCTGTGTTTCTCGATACAAAACATTCGCTGGGAGGAACTCTTTCTTTTGGGGAAATGGTCACTTTAATTTGTTGAGTTAGAGGGGGAGGCTTGTTGTTCAACTAGCCTATCAATTTGCGTTTCAAATTAGTAGATAATTAACAATTCTCTTGTGTTTTCAAGTTAGGTAAGGCTACAACTCATTATAAGTGTAAGAAGGTTTTTTTAGAATTACTATCATCACAAAGAACTAGACTATTAACCGTAGTATAAACTCATTATTTTTGTGTTTAGAACACATTTTTATGAACGAGTTCAAATATAAATAGTAAAACTGACATTGTGTTAAATACATTTTTTTTTTTTGTGAACCTCCTTATTTCGGTGTTTAATTTTCATATTTTTGGCCCAAGAGGTCTGCGTTAACAGTAACATTAAGGTCCCCGTGTACAGATGCATGGTCACTTGGCTGGGGAACTCTAGCATGTAGATTATGCATCTTATTCTGGCCCTGCCGTAAAAGGTAAACCTTATTGTAATCCTTTTTTTGTAGCTGGGAAGTCGTCAAATAACTTCCCGTTCTCTGGGCGAAGCGGGACGAAGTGTCTCACTCTAACTGACTAAAACCCACCCGTGTTCCTTTAAATGCCTTTTGCGTTCCAGGGCTTCTGTAACCCTTTCAAACAATTTCGCAACTTTGGCAGACCATATTCCCAGTCATATTTGTGTATATTGGAGGTCTAAAGAGGTCGTTAACGGAGGTGAATTGAAAAGTTAGATGTAGTTAAGGTGTAAAAACCATATTCTAAGCAAGAGTGCTCCATCATCATCGCTTTCCATCAGGCGAGATTGTGGGTAAATGAGAGCCTACCAAACATATAATAAAAAAAAAACGTAAATATAGAAAAACGAGTGCGTCGACGCAAGACAGAAGTGATAACTTAAACTAATCTAAGTTGAACTATTTCATATAAAAATCGTCTGTCCGAAATACGACTAGCGTTAAGGGTTAGAGTGAGAGAGGAAGAGACTGCCTACCGTTGCAGTATGCGTGAGAGAAAGCGGAGTCAGACAGACAGGCACCGTAACTCATCACGTTACGAAGCGGTTTACCCTCCTAAAAGAAGTTTTCACTTCAATAACAAAGGTGAATTACCTACATACCCGCCAAGCGACTCTATGCAACAGGTTATCTTCGGAACCGAACCATCTACGTAACCTTGATCGGAATCTGTTGAGCAAAGAGATCGATATGTAGGAGAAATATAAACTTAGAATAAACATTCAATTCAAACAAATCATAAAGAAATCATTTCGCAAATAGCATCTTGGCTATATTCATCGCATTCTGCAGAATTAGAGGGATAAGTTATACTGAGCATGTTAGAACGTAATATATCCTGATTTAAAATGGCAGTAGCACACATACTAAACTCTATCTCGCGAAGGCTTGGACTTGTGTGAGCGGGCACAGCGTCTTGGAGGTACACGAAGGAATATTTTCAAGCAAGTAAACTTCCAAGTCAAAGAGGTCTCATGGCGCAGAGCCCATACTTACAGGCAGTCAGGACCCCAAGGCAGTCCCTCATTGTTGGGCAAAGCCCCTTGCTATCCTGACATCCCGGTAACACCAGATTGGCTGTACCTAAATCAATTTTCTTTGCATATACTTAGTTGTGCAACAGCAAATTAGAAGATTACATTCAGGATAAGAATGCTTGGAAACATGCTGGTCCTGCTCCATAGGACAATCAAGGGTGTAGACAAAATCAAACTGGTTGATTTATGAATTAACTTTATAGATAGGTATACTGTTTCTTTTTTGTGTTTTTATTTTCTGTTTAATTAATGGTTATTAAGATTATCTGTAAATATGTGAGTACCATTTACCTAATTTTTTTTTAGAAAAGGAATAAGTACCTCTGCTGGTTATACTTTGTTCTTATAAGTAGCATACTCTGGGTGTATCGTCCTCACATAATATTAAATTAATTTTTGTATACCAAATTTTGTAAATCAGTATTTGAAAAGAGTAACTATGGAGTTTCTTGTCCGTTCTTCTCCATAAGAATCTACCTTTCCGAATGGACAGTAGAGTCACTTTATTAATATATTTTACTGAACTGTAAATGCTGACGTTCAAAAGTGCCGTTTAATTGAAATAAACGTTTTTGACTTTTTTGGACTTTTTGACTTTTGAGCATTACTAAGGGGTATCGCGTTGCCCCCTAACTGGTTTCATAAAGACTTAGACAGTCACTTCATGAAAAAATACTGATTTAATATCTGTTGTTTTTGACTATTGGTTTTACTGCGTACACAGCCGATACCAACTTAGTTGAGAAAAGGCTAGACAGTAGATAATGACTTTTCTCTTAGAAACAGAGTAATCAAATTTGTGTTTAGTTGTGTGTTACCCCACAGCAAAAGCCTCCCTGGATTAAGTCAAAATTAAAGAAAAAAGTACGTTTTTCTATCATAATTTAACACCGGGGCCCAACATTGTAGCACTTTCTTGATTTTGTTTATTCAAGTGAAGATTCAAACTAGCTAAATATATGTATATAGGTGGTGTCGGGCATTGTGATGCTAATGATCTACTCGCACGATAGGTACCTATCTACTCAAAAATAAAATGGTTCATAACGGTAATCATTTAAAAAAATATCTACGTATTGGAAATTGAATTAAAAATGCAGCCAAGATCCGCCGCATGTCAGAACTCCATAACGGATCTTGATAACACTGCTGATTTATTTGGTTGCGATTCTATACAATCGCAGATTTAAAAACAAATCACATAGGTATGTACTAAGAACTATGCTGCAGCCAACTTGACGAGATGACGTAGAACCACAGAGCAAAGAACTTTCCGGTGACAGTGACTAGAGACACCTTCAGTGGCCGTGTAAATACACTACGCTCAATAGCTCTAGCATATTTCATAGCATAGCCATTCTCAGAATTGTAATGATCTCAGCTCTAGCAGTGGCCAACAAGGCCAAGCGTCGATGCTCTGTGGTCAGGCCTTATAATATTTTAAGTTCGTTAAAAAGTGCCACATTGTTGGGTATTTACTTCATTACTTACCCTCGGCGTGGCCGCTCGCTGTGAGCGCTGCTACTACTCAGCACTTCTGTTGATTTTGTTAATCGTCCTGTAGACCTAGATGGTCCGGCACGTTCTGCCGAGACACAGGAACGTTTCCGTTCTAATGAACGTGATTGACGTTCTGCTGAACGCGATCTGCGCGGCTCAATGGACCTTGCTAACGGCTTATATCTAAAAAAGAATATTACTGGAACTTCCTCTTCCTCTGGACTTGATTCCTCAGAGGCTCGAAGCTCCGACCTGCCCAGGGGTCTGGGCTTACATTTCATTAAAAGAGATTTAGGAATCTCTATTACTGGGCTTTCTATACTAGGCGTTGAGCTGTTCTTCTTTAAACTGGTAGCCTGGAGCATGAATAGTCTTGGGCTTTCACTCATTGAGTGTCCGGAATCACTCAGACCATCGTTACCGTACCCCTGCTCCTTCCGAGCTCCTAGGTTAAGTGAGGGCGTTGCAGGTATATCCAGATGGGTTGGATATTTTTGCAGACACTTGTCGGTCCCGTTCTCCGTAAGTTCCGCAACCATAGCTGTGGGGATAAAGAAATAGTCTTAGTTCTATCTTATAGGCATAGGTTTAGTCATCCTTGCCATCCGAAGGCGTCGTCAAATCAACATTTATTTTGATTTTTTGGTCATTCAGAAGCTGTTTTAATTTTACTAGGATTTGGATAATTTTTTTTGGATCATTTCGATTTTACAACAACGAACAAATGAACACAAAAATCGTTTTTGTATCAGGACGGCGCCTAAGGCTGGACGGCACTGTCGCAGAGGCTCTAGATATACATAGACATTTGATCAGCATCTGCAGTGCTATTCTGTAAACATCTCACCGTGTAACATGAAGTGAGCTGTCAATCGATACAAACAAGATGGAAAGACAGTACACTTCATGCTCACTCCACCTATGTTTACACAGTGACACGTCGAAAGAATAGACCGACAGACAAAATATAAAATCTTAAACATGTCACACTCCATCCTAAAAGTTTTGGACTTTTTGACACTGGTAGTCTGTCATTTTGTTCAGAGCCTAAGTTTAAGTCAAAAGTGTGAATTTAGCTTGTACACCATTTTGTCGGTAGACTCATATCTCACAAACTATTTTTTATTCTGTTTTTGCTTCGTTATGGCCTAAACTAATTCTAAATTTACTAAAGTCAATTGCCATACCAAAGTTTCGCAAAAACTCGAATATAGCTAGGGTGATTTTATTTTAACCGAGTAGTCTGGGTTATTTCGGATGCCTACCGACTAAAATCTCACGGTTCCTGCCACTACCATGAGTAACTGGGATACAAGTTCCTAAAGGGCAATCTTGCCCCACCCCCCACAGCTTTAAGATATATGCAATTGAATTTATGTATCTTCCAGACTTGTAAAGTAATAATTTATTTAGACTTCACACGCAATGGTAAAAAGGCGGACTTCATTCTCTACCAGTAAACCAAGGGTGGTGAGGAGATAACATGGCAGGTTCATTGTTTTATCAGTTGGTAGAAAATATTTATAAGTATACTTAAATAAAATCTTTTAATCAATTTATCACTTGCCAACAACAAATCTAATGAGCCAAAACATGATAGTGCTAACTTTTTTTGTTGAGGAGTTTCTATGGCCACCTTCCAGCTCCATCATCAGACCAGCTTCATAATACCATATTAATTAATTGTTCCCAAAGTTACATACATAAGCCAAGTTTAAGCTTAATCGGAAGTCAGAAAGTTCTTGATAATGGATTACTTAAATCCAACCGTACACAGATACCAAAGCATCATGTAACATAAAAAACGCAATACCTGAACAGAGGTCACTGAATCTCTACCATGTGTAACTGGGATACAAGTACCTAAAGGAGAATGGCCAATCCTGCCCCACCCCCAATAGCTTTAAGATATATACATACAAAGTTGTTCAAATGGTGAGTATGTAGAGATATGCGATACAGAGGTAAAGTCTGGTCGGAGGATCCTCCCTTTTCAGTGGAGGTACACTGAAAAGGAAGGATCCTCCGACCAGACGGTTGTTATTTTACGACTAGCACTTCGCCCGCGACTTCGTCCGCGCGGATTTAGTAGGTACTCCACAAACTTCAACGCCCCCTAAAACCCTTTTTAAAGGTAAGTTTTGGAAAATTAAGCACTACGATATCCATTCAACGGTCTCAGGATCAGCCTACTATCCACCCAGTTCACCCCGTTCACCCCGCCAGAGGTTGACTATGTAAAAATTGTTAGATCTTTTTCAAATTTCCCACTTTTAGCTTGTTCATTCCAATTTCCACGTAAATTGAAGTAAGCAATAATGTCCTCCCCTGAAAAATTCATCAACCCTTTTCGCCCCTTATATTTGTTATTCTTAATTTTTTATCCAAAACATTAATGCCGTGCATTAAGTTTCTCCCCAGTTAGCTCAAACCGCAACATTTTTCTTACTTAGAGCATCGAAATATCCAAATATTTGTTATTTTTCTTTTTTTATCCAAAACATTAATGCCATGTTTCAGCTTCACCGGACTAAGCGTTAAGATTCTCACCAGTTCGCTCAAACCGTAACATTTTTCTTACTTTGACCATTTTTATGCCCGTCGTAACTTTAAAACGAAAGGTCCGATTTGAGTAATTTGAAGTGTAGTTTACACGTACATTATCAACCTTAATTCTAAACAAACAAACTAACTAAACTTTACTCTTTATAATATTAGTTTATATACAGGGTGTCCCAAAACTCAACGTCAAGCCGAAACGGGGTGACAGGATTGATCATAACCATCACGAGAAAAATCTGAAAAAAAATCTATCCCATGCAGTTTAAAAATTATGGGCATTTTAAGAAAAACCTAGAAATTTGATCAAACTGTACCATTTTTCGGTTATTGTGGTTATTCTTTTTTATTTTTGTTCATTTGAACTTTGGAAACGTAATCCTAAATAACATTTCTAGAATCCCAATAAAAAATAATGACACAATTGCCTCAAGTTTCCGAGAATTGAGACTATTTGTTAAACTACGAATTTAAAATTTTCAAGATTCGTCGACTTTGACAGGCCCTCCTATAAAAAAAATGTACTAGAGTGCCTTGGCAAGTGGCATTAAAAGTTGGCGCATTTAATCAGAATTCTAAAATGGTACAATACTTGTTAGTTCCATACAATAGAAAAGAGTAAAAAAATTAAAACCTCAAGTAACCCGATTTTTGCTATCAGATTTTACTCAGTTAAAATGTTTTTAATTCGCACAAGCTCTAGGTAGGTTCTTAATTTTAAGGCAAAATGATGAGAGAGATGGATAATGGGTATGTTCGCCATGAGTGAGCGAGACAGATAGTGACGCCACTTTTACCAAAGTGAAAAAAAGTTAGTAAAATTAGTAAAATAATTAATACGAATACGAACGTGCGCAGTAGACGAATGAGCGAAACGTACTAACTGGTTGGTGTCGGACTGGTAGCGTAGCCATTTGCTTGGCTGAAACTAGTGCGAATGAAACAGATAGATGCCATAGCATCTATCTGTTTCATTCGCACTCGTTTAAACGACGCATCTCCGTCTCAATGCGTGGCGTCACTATCTGTCTCGCTCACTCATGGCAAACATACCCATTATCCATCTCTCTCATCATTTTGCCTTAAAATTAAGAACCTACCTAGAGCTTGTGCGAATTAAAAACATTTTAACTGAGTAAAATCTGATAGCAAAAATCGGGTTACTTGAGGTTTTAATTTTTTTACTCTTTTCTATTGTATGGAACTAACAAGTATTGTACCATTTTAGAATTCTGATTAAATGCGCCAACTTTTAATGCTACTTGCCAAGGCACTCTAGTACATTTTTTTTATAGGAGGGCCTGTCAAAGTCGACGAATCTTGAAAATTTTAAATTCGTAGTTTAACAAATAGTCTCAATTCTCGGGAACTTGAGGCAATTGTGTCATTATTTTTTATTGGGATTCTAGAAATGTTATTTAGGATTACGTTTCTAAAGTTCAAATGAACAAAAATAAAAAATAATAACCACAATAACCGAAAAATGGTACAGTTTGATCAAATTTCTAGGTTTTTCTTAAAATGCCCATAATTTTTAAACTGCATGGGATAGATTTTTTTTCAGATTTTTCTCGTGATGGTTATGATCAATCCTGTCACCCCGTTTCGGCTTGACGTTGAGTTTTGGGACACCCTGTAGATTAGATATGTAATCCTGATGATGTGTCTGTTTGAGTATTATTCACAAATTATCGGCATTCGATTGAACTGAGTCTATAAAATAATCATTAAAATGTCTTGCTATCATTTTAGGAATATTAAATTTCATAGAATTGGTTAACTCCCAAGTTGCTTTAGACTTGTTAGTGCTAGTTCCTATAAAATAGCTGTTTTGAGCCCTTTGTGTTAATTTGATCACTTTTTAATATCTCTTTGAGAATTATTTGAAAGCCGCTTTTGTATCACTATTTCGCTTTATTCTGTATTGCTATAATAAAGTTCATAATAAAGATCAAATAAGTTCATTGAACTTTATAGAATTTACTGGTGATTGTGGAATACTGAGCATACAAATGATAAAAGCACTCAATACAATTGCAAAAGAACTTGGCCCAAAGGAAATAAATACTAAAAATATTCTGCTTTTAATTTTCAAGATTAGAAACAAAATTTAGGATTCGTTGAATCTCGTGAGTTTGGAGGAATTACGTTACCCAAAAAATTGGGGCGTTTTTCAATTCTATTAGATTAAAACTCCTTTAGTTGTATTAGAAGTTTCAACTACCATTACCGAAGTTAATGCAATTATCAATGTCTTCAGAACTGTTCAAAACATTATGCGCGGGTGGATTTCCTTAGCAGAGTTATTTTAGAAATGTATTTATTATACTCTTCAAAGATCTTATACTTACAATCATCAACAAATATATTTCGAAAAAGATTATTACAGGATTTTAGGTATATTGATAAAAAACTCTATGGCCCATAACTCATTAATAGGTACCAACTCTTAACATCTTACACACGTGATAACTTTTAAACGAAATATCCGATTGAGATGAAACAAGAAGTATTTTACTTCTACATAAATACTCTTGATAACATAATGCTTAATTTCGATAAAGATTAATATTACGATACGTATTTAACGTAGTTTTTTTTCTTTAGACGATTTAATAATTATTTTGAACACAAAATGGGTTATTGTGATTAAACCATGATAGCTAGATATATGTTCTCGCGGAATTTTTGGTAGGTCTTAATGGGATATTTTAACCCGTAGTACATCATTTTGTTCTATTGTCAATAGTTTTTGCAGCGCACGCAAAAAAAGGTTTTTGATTTTACACCTTGTGTTACGAAATAGCAATTTTATTACGGATCCCTAATTTAAAAAAAAATATTCTTCCTCGATAAATGGACTACCCAACACTGAAAGAATCATTCAAATCGGACCAGTAATTCCAGAGATTAGCGCGTTCAAACAAACAAACAAACAAACTCTTCAGCTTTATAATATTAGTATAGATAAGTATATAAGTATAGATTTCAATGGTATATCGTTACTGACAGGATAGATGGCGTTGCGTTTTTTTTGTTGCCGTTAAATTTCAATTCTTAATTTTTCATGTGGCGGCATTGATGCCGCTACAGTACTCCTCTCCGGAGACTGGAGGTCGATAGTGGATATGTCGTCCATACATCTTTGATGATGCTTGCCATGAAAGTGGAAGGTTGGTTCCATTGAGTCGGAACCGGAAGTCGCAGAGTTATCTGTCAGTCGGAACTATCTGCGGTGCCCCAGTGAGTCGGGGTGCGTCATCCCAGTGAGTCGGGATGATGCTGCAGGCTCTAGTGATTCCGAGTGGTTCTGCTGGTTCCAGTGGGTCGGAGCTGTGCGATGTAGTGACGTGACTGCTTGGGGTCGACCAGGAGAGGGACTTCATGGCTCTTCTTGTAACTGGCCGAAGATGCAGTGTGCTTGCCAAGGTCGCTGATGAGGTTGACGATTCAATTTAATTCAATTCAAATATTTATTGCTCAACACAGTACATTATCAATACATTTCCAGATGTCAAGTGAATACGCAGTCTACTGTTATGTTTGGTACATCACAGTAGACTGCGTATTCACTTTTCAGGCATGCAAAATGTATCATTAAAATTATACAATTTCATAAATTTAGTTTTGATAGGTACCTTTATAAATGCCATAAATTCAAATCAATATGCTATAAAATGGCATACATTAAAAATAATACCCTTATAATGTCATAAATTCAAATTAAAAAAGTTATACAATGTCATAAATAAAAATTAACAAAGTAAAGTAAAGTTTATTTTCTAAGATTACAGGTACTTAAAATAAGGTGTAAATATCTAATATAATCAACACATACCGCCGATTTATAACAACAGGGCTTTTGTGTTTTGCCTAACGCTTATTTTATTTCTACGTCGCTCGCGAGCTGTGTAGTTTTTCAAATAAGTAGTAGTTTGTCTTCACAAATACAGCCAACTCACTTATACCACTAGTAGTACTACTGCTACTGTTAGTATACGGAAATTTGCAAAGAACGGTTTGCAGCTTTCCGTGCTTTTTATACCGCATATAAAACACCTTTTTTGGGCTCTAAATACTGTCTCCATGTTCGTGGAGTTGCACCAGATATATGATCCCGTACCGTAATGTAGACGTAACATGTGCATGATTCAATTTGAATAAAAACTTTTTGGTTTACCTCATTTGCGAGATATACATTTTTTGTTACCGTACAAATTTAGCTTCTTAGTTCTTCAAGTTGCGGCATTGATGCCGCTACAGGTACACCATTTGTATTATGGCAAACCCGGAATCGAAAAAGAAAGTCCGCTGTTCTGTACATTTTGTCGAGTTATGTGCACGTAAATATTCTTCGCGCGATTTCTGTGTTGGCCCCATTTTAAAAGTTGTTCATAATAATGTCCCTTTTCAAGTATTGCGTTTTTTCTGTTACAAGTTGTACAAAGGTTGTAAAAAAACGAAATCATAATTTATAAATTGTCTGTTAACGTGTTAAATGGATAGATGACCTGTTTTTTTTTCTTTGTATTATAGATATACTAACCTGAGCTACTATCACTTTGTCCGGAGCTTATCCCGCTCGAGCTAGACGCAGGCGCGGGCGACCGGACTCCTCGCTCCCTCTGCCACCAGTACACAGGTTTCGGACGATCATCACGCGTGGTGAAGATCTACAGACAATACATGATGAAACACTTTCTATTGATAACTTAAACTTGCTCTCTCTCTAAACGTTTTTCGAACTAGGTTTTGTCAATTTTTTCAGACATATGTATCTTGCGTTTAATTAAATCAGGATCATTCATTTCAAAGAATAAGGACTTGAAAGTCTGCTGCGTATTTAGTTGAATACGGATATATAGTACAGAAAAATTACTAAGATTAAACGCTCGTAAGGGTCAGTCAGCCGTGTCGAAGGAAAATGTGATCACGGCAGAAGACCGGTAAACGCCACAATTATGTGACCATAATACGGCGACTTTGTGGCTTGGTGTCGGGGGTTCGTCGATGCGTTTATGCTCTTGCGCTCAAAAGGTTAAGAAGGCTGTTGGACGCATCGTGTATCAAGCTGCAAAACACCGAATGACTTGGATACGAGTTGCATGTGGTCGCGATCCTCAGCAGTGAGAGAACGACAAAGAAGAGAAGAGATAGATTTTAACAGTAAAAATAGGGCTATTTTGTTTTGTTCGTTTGTTCAGCGATATTATCGCTAATAGTCAACCGATTTTGATGATTCTTCTTTTTGTTTAGAAGAGTAATTTTTGTGTACGAAACAGGTGGAGTTCTTTACTGACAAGTCTAAGATAAGATAATATTTATTTGCTAAACATGTGTCATACATACAAGAAAATACATGCATGCAAGATGGTAACAAGAACAAGATTATTAAGTACAACATGTTTGCCACATGATGTGACGTGCAAATGTGTAGATTGTTGCTTCTCAGTCTGAGTGTGAGCTTGCTTTTAGGTCTGGCTAAGTATATGTAGCGTAGTGTGCCGCGGAAGGAAAGCACCATCTGCTGCGTTTAGAGACGGCAATAGTTACCAATAATCAGTTTTTTATGAGTTAACAGTAGCACGCTTGGTTTAGCATAATGGAGTGTCCTAGCTAACAAGTGGCAAATAATAAAATTTAATTTTATAATTTACATATTGGTTTTTTTTTATTTTATAAATACTTAGTCTGCTTAATCGACAGAAGTCACTTCGTCTTTCCAGCTTAAACTCTAGAAAGCAGTGACGGGCGAGTCTTTCGAGGGACATTATTTATGCACATCAAGCTACCTGAAACTGTCAATTTTCCCCAATCAACCTTGAACCTAATGCCTTAGCAATAAAGTTGAATATCTATTAAAGAAATTTGACAGATTGTTGTAGCTTGATGTGCTGGCGTCTGTACAATTTAAACATTTAAAAACTCTTGGCTCTCGCCTCATTTTGATATTTTGTCATTGACAGTTTTGATTCATTTAATTTGATGCCGTCTGTAGACGCAACCGGCCAACACCGAGTGTCCGAGCTTACGACTGATAGTGTACTTTTGTCACAAAAATGTGTCAAACATTTGCCACAGATTCGAGAAACCACTGAATCGATCGTAAATAAACGGAATTAGAGCACTCTCTCAACGCCAAAGTTATCAGAATGTATAGAAAAACCTACTTTGACGATAAAAAACAAGAATTCCGTTTTCGTTACAAGAAAAACACAGCAATTTTTGTGTCTAGTGTGCGCAGATCCTTACACAAATCGAGCAGCAAGGCGAGCTCAACGCGTTTAATTCTTTAAAAGCAAAGCGTAGCGCTATAGAAGTCTTAAAATGAATTTACTAGGTTTTTGTAACTATAAAAATGAATTTCCTATGGTTTTTCTATCGATCAGAGTCTTTGAGGGTCATAGGTTCCTATAGGAAGTAGTCTACACAGAATCAACAAAAAAAATATTAGCTGTCATTTCTTTGGCTGTTTTAAGACTTTCGAGCCAGTTATAGCAAGATTTAATTCAAATAACTGAAAACCTATTAAAGTGAGATCCTTTTTATGCCTTTGCAGTCTCCGTTTTATGACTCTATCAGTCCAGCTCACAGTTAAAGCTATTTTGCTTTAGAATCGACATAAATCTAGCAATATCTCCGTCTTTTATAAATAATAGTTGTCTCCGGTAACTATATTCGAAGTCTAATTAAACGAACGCAATAAGAATCATCAAAATGGGTTAATTAACGAAAAAGTTATGGCCGAATAAAAACCCGGAAAAACATAATATTTAAAAAAAAACTGATGACCCTGGTGAACTGTAAACATCTGCGTACCCCTTCAGAGCGTATCGGCGGCGTGATAATACGATAAGAACTGGTGTAAGCAAAAAACTGGTGAAGAAACAAACGGCAGATTTGCTATAATTTATATCAAGGGTTCCATTGTCTCTCTTAGAACCAAAATTCCTTCGCCAAATTTAAACCGGACCACCACGGGAAAATATGCAGTTCCTTAAAGCTAGATTTGGCATTCATAACGGATTGTCAGGAGCCAGAAAATCTGACACCAGCTTAGCCAAAAAGTACCCAGATGCAGGCGCTCCACGTAAAATACTGGTATTCAGGTAAATCCGGGTTGGCGACCCCAATATTGTTTGGAAAGAGCTAGGCAGCTGATTATGTCCTTAAAACTTAACATCACTTTTTCACAAAACCTTTTTGCTCATCGCCAAAAGTATAAGATTTGAAGCTACAGCTTTTTTTTTTAATTTTATTACGGCCTTTAGCGAAAAGGTCCTGTATAAAATATATCGTAAGTTAAGATTGTCTGACAAAAGATAGAAGTTGTGAGTTTACAAGTAAATATACTTACAATGGCCGCTTCGGGTTTTACTTCCGAAATGCGGCAACGCTCGCCTAGCCATTCCACGACGGTATCTTTCATCGTTAGTTTTGCTTTCAAATCCGAAGAAAAATGCAACAGATCGTCTTCAAAACTTTCGAACCACTTATTCACTTGTGTAAACATTTTGTAACCTGAAAGTAAAACATCTGCTTAGTAACAAGTTTGGTCGTTTTGTAAAGCAGGTTGTTAATTGTACCCGGTGCTTGTAATCCGCGTATGTATCCCACGCAAAGGGCGGCTACATACTTATTCGGCACAGCCGCTCGGCAAAATAGGATTTTTATATGTAGATGAATATTTGGGAAAAAGGCGGCCTGGCTAAGCCAGTCGGGTTTCGTCCCGATCGCCACTAGCTGACTAAAATACAATGTGTAGTAATTGATTCGGGTTGCCTTGTCGGTCAACAAATACTGCCGAACCGATTGTGCCGGCCCGCTTAAGTGTGCAGTGCCCCTAACCCGCTAATGCAGCCCGCATGATAATAATTCTTGTATGTTGTCCACTCTTTCACATGCGCAAGTTACTAGCACTGTGAAGAAATCGAATCTATAGCCTTATATTATCTACAAACTTCGATGTGAGTTAAAACGCTAGGTTTCGTTAAATTCATAAATTAGGGTGGGTTTTTTAATCCGTATTTAACCAATGGTTAAAAATTACAGGCACGTAAAGTCCCTTAATCTAAATCGCTGCAGTTTTCATCAGGAACGGAGTTTTCCTCCAAATATTATCTTTGTTCAAAGAATTAAAATAAATTATAAGGAGTTTGAAAAATAAACTCAACCCTTTTGTCATTGTTTACTAGTGACAAACAAAAGCTAGAAAGAGACAGCAAGTTTTGGCTATTCTGGGAAACGAAAACATTTGCGGATCCAGTTCTTTGCCTGAATTAATAACAATAAAAAACGTGCCCACTGGTTTTTTGAGAATCTTCTCCTTTATTTTTATGAAGTTGGTTAATAAGGAAAGAGAATTCAATTACTTTAATAATAAAATGAATATCAAATATCCCGAAACCCGGAACAAATATCCCGGAAAATGTTTCTAGTCGTAAGGAAGTCTCCACTTTTTTTGTCTGTTCTTGAAACTTTAGGTATATTAGCTCACCTAATTCCGATCACTGATCATGACTATCATAAAAAAAAAACAAAATGGCGACTAGGGGCTATGCCAGCTGCCATAGGAAAGTGTTCAAATCCATTTCGTTAATGTGCGTTTCGTAAACCGTGGGTGTAACCTCGGATCAAAAAACTCGCCCTTCGTGAATCTGGATTGTTACTGACAAAAGGCTATCTCAAATTTACTTTACCTAAGTATTTAATAATTTTACTTGGAGTTTCATGCTTTTGATAACGAATCGAAATACGATAATAAAGCCCGCTTCCACAAATCAGAGTTATGTTTTAACTCCAAGTTACATGAATGAAGCCACTATGATGCAGTATTTGTATTTAACCTTGTTTTAGTTACAAACTCATTGAAAGATAACTCTGCTCTATGCAAACGGGCCTCAGGGTTGGGTCATAGACAACTATATAACGATGTCAAGAGCCACTGAAATGTCAAGTGAAAAACATTTTTGACTTCTGACAATCTTGATGTTTGTCCAAAAAAAGTCGAGCCGACGACTGTAGCATAATAGAAAGAAAATACATATATCAACTATAATAGATATCTTATAAACTATACATATAAAAAATTCAGCATACATATAAAGCATTCAAAATTTGTTGATACGCAAGGAGTAGAAAAAAAGCTTAAGATAAATGAAATAAAATGAGAAATGATTGAGCTGAATGAGACTGAGACTGATACTTTAAAAAAATATCAACTATAATAGTTATCTTATAAACTATACATATAAAAACTTAAGCATTTTTAATATATCAGCTACATGCAATTATGAAACATTCAAAATGTTTTAACACGCAAGGAGTTGAAAGAAAGCATACGATTAATGAAATGAAATGAGAAATGGGTTCATGGTGTGTTTTTATGGATATCTTGACTTTTAAGTTTCAAGACCATAACAACATAAAAATCCTGTATTCCCGTTGTCCTCGTTGAAAGGGATATAGGGAATTTAATAAAATCATTATAATTAGTTCCCATTGTCCCCGTACGCCTGTCCCCGTTAATTTATTATAAAATATACTTTTAAAATTATGGCCGTGGTCCCCTCTGCGTTAAAATTATAAGCGAGAGTGCCATAATATACTTATAGCTACAAATACATATTAAAAACAAACATAATATCTAAAGAATAGCTATATACACGAAATTAAAAATTTACTAAAATATTTACAATAGTAGTAGATAGTAGTATATTTTGTAATATACTAGCTTTCCGACAGCGGCTCCGCCCGCGTGAGTTTTATTTCCCGCGGGTAGTACCCGATAAAAAGTACACTATACCTATTTAGCTTACGGGTATACTAATCCACAACCAAATTTTGTCAAGATCCGTTCGGCAGATTTTACGTGATTGCAGCACAAACATTTATAATTACGATATTATTATGTGTAGCGACCAAAACCGCTACGACATCCGCTGCCGCTTATGAACGGTGAAACCCCGGCATCAAATCACGCCAACACTACGACACATCGTATGATATTGCGTCCTTTACGTTCGTTCGTTTCGTTTACGTCGTTGCGTAGCAAGATGGCCGCCGGCGGTCGTTCTTGGTATTATGAACCTGTATGAATGTCTCACTAATATAAAGACGACGTCCTAGCTTTTTCTACGGTGACCTCTTCGCAAACCACGACCGCCGTCCTACCGCCCTCGCCGCCGAGGCCCGTCGCGACGTCCCCGTCAGAATCCGCCCCGACCCTTGCTCGAGCCAGCCCACGTCGCTGAGCCTGTAGTCTTAAATTCGCCCCTCAATAATAATTCTAGTTCGATCCAGCCCGTCCCTAGCTGTCCCCCCCCCAGCGACGCCCTAAGCCGAGGCCCGTACCCCACAGGGGGAGCCCTTAGCGTGTAGTCGCTTTTAAAAATTGTCTACGGTGACTCCCGTTTAGTAAGGCTTGCTTGCGCTTCACGCTTTCTGCATTTCTCGCTGTTTACTTTTTGTAATTAACATAACATAACTTTTACACACGATGTCTACATATCTTTTATTCGACTCTCCTTTCGCAGGTATGCTGGAAGAGATTTCTTTAGAAATAAGCATCACCTTTGTACCTATTTTTCTGTTCCCTTCTTCTTATTTATTTGTTAAATGTGTGTACATAAACTGTTAAATAAATAAAAAATAAAATAAATAAATAGCTTTTGTGCAAGTAAATAAATAGGTACGTTAAATTAGTGCCTACATCACCTACATAAGAAGCGGCCCAAATCAACATTCACCCAGGGTCACTTATTTATGTTTAGAATGTATGTATTTGTTTAAAAATATGTTGTATTATCTTCTTATCTATACAAAATGTAACAGAATAAGAATAAGAATAATTTATTGTTTTTAGAATTTACAATCGATAAGTTGATTCCTGGAACTCACACTAGGATTCCCTGTGTCGTGAGATCCAGGCTCCTTCGTTCCGTTTACATTTATTGCTACGTACATGTAAAAGGTATTATAATTATGTACTAGTAAAGTAACAGAATAAACACAATACCTCTTAAGGGGTCATTGTACTCGTCATTATTATGTGTATCGACCAAACTGTACTCATTATTATGAACAACTTTTACTATGGGACCAACCCTGAAATCGTGAAATAAAATCATACGTTCAGTACATTTTGTCGAGTGATGCGCACATAAATATATGGGGCAGAAAATTTTTCTTTTCGCGATTTTAGTGTTGGTCCTATAGTGAAATGGTTGGTTCATAAACTTGAAACTTGGCACGAATACTGTACCTACCTAAGTAAACAATAAGGATTGGCATTATTAGTTTTCCCACAACTACCCTTTAAAGACTATTTAGAGGATGTTAATGTTTGTATGGAAGAATCTTAATACTTGTTCCGATGAAGTAGATCATAGGCATTAATGATTGTGATAAACGACAATAACGTGTGTTTGAATTTTTCAAAAATCAACCCCTGAAGGGATAAAAGAGGTGATAAAGTTTTAAGGGGACGAAAATAATCAATTTAATTGGAAAATAGTATACCAAATCTAGAAGTGTAATAATTGAAACGGATCTTAACATAATTTTACAAAACTACACGTTAGAGTTGAGGGGGTAGATTTGAAGTTGAGTACAAAACTGAATCCGCGCGAACATGCATGGGCAACGAAGTCGCGGGAGAAGCGCTAACTTAGCACAAATGATGGCCTAAATGAATCACAAAGGTTGTTTTTGATTCGTCTAAAATCAACCCCTGAAAGGGTGTAAAGGGGTGATGAACTTTTTAGTGAAACATATTACTGCTTGCCCCAATTTACTTGGAAAGTGGTATCAACAATTTAAAAGTGGAATAAGTATTTGATGCGGTTCTAACTATTTTATCGTAATCAGGGGTTGATTACGGGAAAATCGATAATCCGTCCATCGGTGTAAAAAGGTAAAAAATGGTTAGTATGGAAAAGCTCATACTTCGATTTAGAAACTTTATGCAAATAACTATGTGGTAAAGAATAAAGATCGCAACGATTAATATTTCAAGATTACCCTTTACCCTTCAAAGGGGGTCGGGGTGGGGGGTGTCGAAGTTTGCAGAAGAAAGTACTACATCTGCGCGGACGAAGTCGCGGGCGAAGTGCTAGTATTTACATTTCTACAATTTTACTGTCTAATTATAGCAATAATAAAGTGAAAAACTTCTACAACGTGTAACAGAATAAACGCAATACCTCTTAAGGGGTCATTGTACTCATAATTATGAACAACTTTTACAATGGGACCAACCCCGAAATGGCGAAAAAAA
This sequence comes from Mamestra brassicae, assembly GCA_905163435.1. Lineage (NCBI taxonomy): Eukaryota > Metazoa > Arthropoda > Insecta > Lepidoptera > Noctuidae > Mamestra > Mamestra brassicae. Next base: position 5,712,579 of record LR990987.1, read on the forward strand.
AAGCAGCTGTTCAGTACATTTTGCCGAGTTATGTACACGTTACACGTTGTATATAGGTAATATTGCACACTTACGTCCGAAAATGACAGTTTTCCCAATTATTTCATTAAATCTATTTTTATTCTTCAATATACTCTTAAGCGTTGATTTACAGCCTCTCTTATGTTTGTACATTCCTTTGAATATTGTGGAAAGTAAATTAAAAAAAAATAGAACGTACATGGTCTTCACAAAATAACACATGCGGACTTCTGGAAACGGGAAAACGTATTAGATTCTTTAATGTAAGTCAGTTTTCCTTTAAATAGCTTGTATGAGATTTTTTTAAATTTAGCATTGGTATCTGCACTATTGCACTACTGGGGTCTTGTAAATTGCCACTCCAGTATCTCAGCTGGAACTATGACGCAATGATTATTTTGTTGTTTTGATGTAATGTTGTTGTAAATGTATCACTAACATAGTAAGTTTATTTGTTATTACTAACACGAGTCTAAATGCTACCCTCAATAAATAATGTATTATTATTAATCCATTTATTTATTTTAATGTCACCGGAAAATTACAAACGCCGAAAGATTTTAAAATTTCGCGTGAAGTTGTATACTAATTTTTCTTAATACGACACGGATATTTTGGAAACTATTGAATGTGGATAGGATTTATTGTATACAAAATGATATAACGATGTATATCGAGAAATCATAACCAAATATAGATTACGGAGTCTGCAATTTTCCGGTGGCATATACATATTATTTACATTTTATAATATTTATTTAAAAACTACAACATTAAAAAATAGTAGTCCACCGGTACCGCGAACAGGGTTCAAGCTGATTGCAAGTGATCAGGGCTCCTGAGAAGGAACCCTCAAACTATACGCCCCGTGTCCAGGAGTACTGCTTTCTGTATCAAGCCCTTGATCCAGCTGCCCAACGAGAGCCTCTTCAGATGTAGGTTGAGGCTCTTGGCAGTTATGGAATTGGCCGTCACGATTATATTATTGATATAATGACTGCTGTTTTCAAATTCCCCATTGTCGACAACCTCGCGAGCCGAGTTTGTTTAGCTTTCTCAGTCTTTACGAAGTTCTCGATATAAGGGTCCGCTATATCAACAATAATTGCGCGACGCTCTAGTCAGTCTATCACCACTGTGTCAGGCTAATTTGCAACAATAGTCCTGTCAGTGATGATAGACCGATCCCTATACAACGTGCAGTTGCCATTTTCGAGAACTGGGTCGGGCACATGCCTATAGTACGGTACCTCCGATTCCACAAGATTGTATTTGGGAGCAAGTTGCTGGTGGATAATCCTGGCTCAAATAGGCTCCGTTAGCCAGACTAGAACAACCGGAAATAATGTGGCGGATAGATTCCCCAGGCCGGTGGCATACCCGACATATGTCAACCGTCCCTCATGATGTATTTCTGAAAGTTGATCATCATCACAACTTCGTTCATAATCGCACAGAAAAAGCCTTCCGTTTCAAAACATAGTCTGGCTACGGACGCTTGGAAGTCTACATCGGGCCCATGTAGGACCCGATAAAAGCGCCCATGAAGCTCCTTGCTCTGACATACCTCCCTGCGTTCAGTAGTATCTAATAAAACAGGTTGACGCCAGTTCTCGTTAGCCAAGGAGGGCGCGGTAAGGTGTAAGTCCACCGCCACCACATCTCGATGCATTCCCATGTCGGCTTCTAGGAAGTAATCTCTAAGGCTGCATTCCTCGCGGTTGTGTAGGGTCTTAACATTTAAGAAGTCAGGACTTCCACACTTCCGCGGGATATATGGTCGCATCACCGATGACCGTGGGTAATGCATCTGATTAGCGGTAAACAGTGAGAGTACCCTCCTATCCAGGGCGTCAAGTTCTGTCTGAGTCCATTTGAGTATACCAAAAGAGTACATCAATACCGTCATGACCCAACCGTTGAAGGAGCGCACCTTGTTTGAGGAGAGGGACCTAAGGTGTATGGAATCCGAGAGTTGGGTTCCCACGGATTACATAATCTCCCCTCGCTTTACATGCACATATATCCACAACAAATTCCACCCTGATGGCGCTACTGAAGGTTTCTGTTACGTTCAGTGGCTTCATTAGTTGCAAGTTGTTGGGAGAAAAGATTTTCAAGTCATCCATGTAAATAAGGTGCGATACATGACCACCTCTTCTCAACCGGAAGCCTTGTTTCGAACCCTCCAGCAGTGTACTGAGAGCGTTGAGGGCCAGACAAAACCACAATGGACTCAGACTGTCGCCCTGAAACATACCACGCTCGATCCTTATCGAGTCGCTGTTCGCCATCCGTTCTGTCGACATCCTGGATGGTGCAGGACCATCCTCCATTGCTCCATACAAGATACCAGGAAGGTACGTAGAACTACATCAACTTAACACTGCTCCAGCACCCTCATGAGCCATTTATGGGGCTTCTTATTATCTATACAACATGTCGACAGATCCTTTCGGGAACGACCAACATGTTGGTTAATGGCAATATCAATAAGGAGCAGCTCGTTAGTACCGCGGGACCCGTTCCTACATCTATCCTGAGAAGCAGATATAATTGAATTACTATCAATATGATGGTTAATCTTAGCTCTCAAAATGGATGTAAAAGCTTTATAGACCATCGGTATTACACGTGATTGGTATATACATTTTGGGCTCCGCAATACTTCCTATTTTATGGAGAAGGTGGGTTATTCCTGTAGTTAGGGCAGTGGAATTGAGATGCCAAGCGAGCTTGCGATCTTTGAAAGCCTAATCCAAAAACTGTGCAGCCCGTCCGATCCTGGAGATTTCTAGTTAGGCAACGGATGGATTGCACGAACTATATCTTAGGGGCTGACGGTAATTGTCCACATTTCTGGTATCGGATCGCACGTGTGCTCGACCTTTCGAGTCCAATCACCCTCGGCGTGACTGACAGGCACCGACCAGATGTAGTGCTAAAATGAACACATGTCATCATCTTCCGGCAGGCGAGTATCAGTCACAACTTGGTCCGGTCGCTCCCAAGGCCTATAAACCCACCTCTCATTGCTTTAGAATGTGCGCTCCACTCGCCGCTTGTACCGACGTATACGATTGGCCCATGCATAGATTTTATTATTATTACTTCGTTGTTAGGCATGCTGACCAACTTATGTTTTTACCGTGGCAAGAGCTGTTGTGTCATTACTACCCAGTAGTTTCGAACATCTAGATATTCTCTAGCAGGTGTGCTCTGTGCCACTAAACTCTTGGTTTTTTATAGTTAACTACTGGCCCGCCCGGCTTCGCCCGGGTGCATATTTTTTTTAGAACTTTCTTTCATAAAAACCTTCTCCTGACAATAATAAATACAATAAAAAAAGAATTAGCGAAATTGGTCCAGCCGTTCACGCGTGATGCCGTGACCAAGGGAAATAGGGATTTATTTTTATATATGTAGATAGATAGATATAAATATAATATTAATATATAAATTAGGTACTAGATATATTGTCATGCTTTTTAAATTAGTAATAAAATTTCCATTACGTTCTACATATCGTTAACATGGTCTAAATAGCCGTTATTCACCTTTGGGTCTTCATAACTCTCGTTTTTTTCGAATACTTCGTTATATATTTCGTCATACATTTCCCCATTCCTATCATAGGCTTCCTGACCCTTCCATTCTCCATTTCCCTCATAAACATCATTCTCCTCCTCCACCTCCTCCACCTCTTCTTCCTCACCTATAGATCCAAGTCCCTCCCGGAGTTCATCGATTATTTCTCTTAATAGCACGAGAGCTTCGTCAAATGCTCTATTAATTTGAACTGGGAAAAGTAATACTTTGACAATAATTTTTCTCGTCACGTAAGGTGCCAGTTTGAAGTTAACGAAAGGCCTATAGATACAATAAAAACACAGCACACACTTGTGTGTGTTGCCTGTCAGTGAAAATAAAACTTGTATAATCTAGCCAGGTATTGTATTGAAACTCCGTAACAGCGAGCTCAAAAATTACACCAACGCTTTACGCTGAAAAATCGGCTTAGGTAGGTATGTCTGACTTTAAGATGAACATTAAACATTGATCTCAAATACTTCTGTACTTTAAATCATGAATTATGAAAATGATGATGATGATGGTGAATTAAAGAAAAGATTTAAAATAAAAATAGTTTTTGATAGTATTACTTTACAGTCTAGTCATTTGGTAGATACTCGTATACCAGGTTAACCCAAATGAGCACCAAACGACTACTTTTACAAAGTGATACATCAAGAAAAGGAAGAACACATAGATTTTGTTTTAAATTTTCAGCCAACACAAATTTATTATATTTCGGGCTTAACACGGGTCGATTTGCTAGGTTTTTAGGTCTTAAAACACTGGAAAAAAAACAATCACTATAACTAAAATCGCTGCAAATGTTGGTAATTTTATATGAAATCCCAATGACAGGATCATCTCCGGCGGATTTTATCAACTACGTCTGTATTATACGCTTTTCCCCTATATTCTAAATCCTTTTGAAGGAAACTTTCTCCACTCCACGCGACTCATTCGCCTTGACTCGTTTAATGGAAATATAAAACAAGTATCGATTTGATTGAGGGAGACGACGTCAGGTCGAGTGGAGGTAATGACTAAGAATATAGGCGGGCTGGCACCAACACGATTAGCGTTAATCGACCCGTGTTAAGCTTACTGACAGGCTAGGCCTGTCCAAGATGGTCAATGTTAGAGCATTGTAAAAAATTCTTAATTATTACTTTTGTAATTTTGCAAAATGGAAATATAAGTACCTAAGTAAGAATTGGAATGCATCGAAAGCACGAAGGAGAAATAGTTGTGAAAAAAAAGGACTGTGAATTTAAAGAAGTTAGCAGTAAAGAAGGGCGAGAATGCCATGAATACAACATTATCTCATTTTTTTTTTTGGAAAAATAAACGAAGTTCTGTAATGGTTATCATGTGTATTTCTTCACCCCGATGTTTCACGAGTAAGAAAATATAAGAAAAGGTTTGCACTCTCAATAATTAGGTAATGCTCAGTCCAAAAAACTCGTAGTTAATTAACCAGGAATTTAATTTCAGACATTTATTATTAGGATTTTATTAAAGATTTATTTATGGAGAGAATACGTCATCGCTTGAATGTAAGAATACCTACTGGAAGTGTTAATTCTTGGGTACAATTTTTTTCTCCGTGAGTATTCGGCGAACGTGATGATCTGGGGCTCTAGACAAAGTCTAATATTACGGGAAGGACAATTGGAAAAACGCTTCCGAAATTTCATGTTCAATCACATTACAAATGACAACCATTTTCGCTGACAAAATATCACTTTGGAGGATGGATGTGGCCAGAAAATAAACAGGGTAATTACACCAACGCTTTACGCTGAAAAATCGGCTAAGGTAGGTATGTCTGACTTTGAGATGAACATTAAACATTGATCTCAAATACTTCTGTACTTTAAATCATGAATTATGAAAATGATGATGATGATGGTGAATTAAAGAAAAGATTTAAAATAAAAATAGTTTTTGATAGTATTACTTTACAGTCTAGTCATTTGGTAGATACTCGTATACCAGGTTAACCCAAATGAGCACCAAACGACTACTTTTACAAAGTGATACATCAAGAAAAGGAAGAACACATAGATTTTGTTTTAAATTTTCAGCCAACACAAATTTATTATATTTCGGGCTTAACACGGGTCGATTTGCTAGGTTTTTAGGTCTTAAAACACTGGAAAAAAAACAATCACTATAACTAAAATCGCTGCAAATGTTGGTAATTTTATATGAAATCCCAATGACAGGATCATCTCCGGCGGATTTTATCAACTACGTCTGTATTATACGCTTTTCCCCTATATTCTAAATCCTTTTGAAGGAAACTTTCTCCACTCCACGCGACTCATTCGCCTTGACTCGTTTAATGGAAATATAAAACAAGTATCGATTTGATTGAGGGAGACGACGTCAGGTCGAGTGGAGGTAATGACTAAGAATATAGGCGGGCTGGCACCAACACGATTAGCGTTAATCGACCCGTGTTAAGCTTACTGACAGGCTAGGCCTGTCCAAGATGGTCAATGTTAGAGCATTGTAAAAAATTCTTAATTATTACTTTTGTAATTTTGCAAAATGGAAATATAAGTACCTAAGTAAGAATTGGAATGCATCGAAAGCACGAAGGAGAAATAGTTGTGAAAAAAAAGGACTGTGAATTTAAAGAAGTTAGCAGTAAAGAAGGGCGAGAATGCCATGAATACAACATTATCTCATTTTTTTTTTGGAAAAATAAACGAAGTTCTGTAATAGTTATCACGTGTATTTCTTCACCCCGATGTTTCACGAGTAAGAAAATATAAGAAAAGGTTTGCACTCTCAATAATTAGGTAATGCTCAGTCCAAAAAACTCGTAGTTAATTAACCAGGAATTTAATTTCAGACATTTATTATTAGGATTTTATTAAAGATTTATTTATGGAGAGAATACGACATCGCTTGAATGTAAGAATACCTACTGGAAGTGTTAATTCTTGGGTACAATTTTTTTCTCCGTGAGTATTCGGCGAACGTGATGATCTGGGGCTCTAGACAAAGTCTAATATTACGGGAAGGACAATTGGAAAAACGCTTCCGAAATTTCATGTTCAATCACATTACAAATGACAACCATTTTCGCTGACAAAATATCACTTTGGAGGATGGATGTGGCCAGAAAATAAACAGGGTAATTACACCAACGCTTTACGCTGAAAAATCGGCTAAGGTAGGTATGTCTGACTTTGAGATGAACATTAAACATTGATCTCAAATACTTCTGTACTTTAAATCATGAATTATGAAAATGATGATGATGATGGTGAATTAAAGAAAAGATTTAAAATAAAAATAGTTTTTGATAGTATTACTTTACAGTCTAGTCATTTGGTAGATACTCGTATACCAGGTTAACCCAAATGAGCACCAAACGACTACTTTTACAAAGTGATACATCAAGAAAAGGAAGAACACATAGATTTTGTTTTAAATTTTCAGCCAACACAAATTTATTATATTTCGGGCTTAACACGGGTCGATTTGCTAGGTTTTTAGGTCTTAAAACACTGGAAAAAAAACAATCACTATAACTAAAATCGCTGCAAATGTTGGTAATTTTATATGAAATCCCAATGACAGGATCATCTCCGGCGGATTTTATCAACTACGTCTGTATTATACGCTTTTCCCCTATATTCTAAATCCTTTTGAAGGAAACTTTCTCCACTCCACGCGACTCATTCGCCTTGACTCGTTTAATGGAAATATAAAACAAGTATCGATTTGATTGAGGGAGACGACGTCAGGTCGAGTGGAGGTAATGACTAAGAATATAGGCGGGCTGGCACCAACACGATTAGCGTTAATCGACCCGTGTTAAGCTTACTGACAGGCTAGGCCTGTCCAAGATGGTCAATGTTAGAGCATTGTAAAAAATTCTTAATTATTACTTTTGTAATTTTGCAAAATGGAAATATAAGTACCTAAGTAAGAATTGGAATGCATCGAAAGCACGAAGGAGAAATAGTTGTGAAAAAAAAGGACTGTGAATTTAAAGAAGTTAGCAGTAAAGAAGGGCGAGAATGCCATGAATACAACATTATCTCATTTTTTTTTTTGGAAAAATAAACGAAGTTCTGTAATGGTTATCATGTGTATTTCTTCACCCCGATGTTTCACGAGTAAGAAAATATAAGAAAAGGTTTGCACTCTCAATAATTAGGTAATGCTCAGTCCAAAAAACTCGTAGTTAATTAACCAGGAATTTAATTTCAGACATTTATTATTAGGATTTTATTAAAGATTTATTTATGGAGAGAATACGTCATCGCTTGAATGTAAGAATACCTACTGGAAGTGTTAATTCTTGGGTACAATTTTTTTCTCCGTGAGTATTCGGCGAACGTGATGATCTGGGGCTCTAGACAAAGTCTAATATTACGGGAAGGACAATTGGAAAAACGCTTCCGAAATTTCATGTTCAATCACATTACAAATGACAACCATTTTCGCTGACAAAATATCACTTTGGAGGATGGATGTGGCCAGAAAATAAACAGGGTAATTACACCAACGCTTTACGCTGAAAAATCGGCTAAGGTAGGTATGTCTGACTTTGAGATGAACATTAAACATTGATCTCAAATACTTCTGTACTTTAAATCATGAATTATGAAAATGATGATGATGATGGTGAATTAAAGAAAAGATTTAAAATAAAAATAGTTTTTGATAGTATTACTTTACAGTCTAGTCATTTGGTAGATACTCGTATACCAGGTTAACCCAAATGAGCACCAAACGACTACTTTTACAAAGTGATACATCAAGAAAAGGAAGAACACATAGATTTTGTTTTAAATTTTCAGCCAACACAAATTTATTATATTTCGGGCTTAACACGGGTCGATTTGCTAGGTTTTTAGGTCTTAAAACACTGGAAAAAAAACAATCACTATAACTAAAATCGCTGCAAATGTTGGTAATTTTATATGAAATCCCAATGACAGGATCATCTCCGGCGGATTTTATCAACTACGTCTGTATTATACGCTTTTCCCCTATATTCTAAATCCTTTTGAAGGAAACTTTCTCCACTCCACGCGACTCATTCGCCTTGACTCGTTTAATGGAAATATAAAACAAGTATCGATTTGATTGAGGGAGACGACGTCAGGTCGAGTGGAGGTAATGACTAAGAATATAGGCGGGCTGGCACCAACACGATTAGCGTTAATCGACCCGTGTTAAGCTTACTGACAGGCTAGGCCTGTCCAAGATGGTCAATGTTAGAGCATTGTAAAAAATTCTTAATTATTACTTTTGTAATTTTGCAAAATGGAAATATAAGTACCTAAGTAAGAATTGGAATGCATCGAAAGCACGAAGGAGAAATAGTTGTGAAAAAAAAGGACTGTGAATTTAAAGAAGTTAGCAGTAAAGAAGGGCGAGAATGCCATGAATACAACATTATCTCATTTTTTTTTTGGAAAAATAAACGAAGTTCTGTAATGGTTATCACGTGTATTTCTTCACCCCGATGTTTCACGAGTAAGAAAATATAAGAAAAGGTTTGCACTCTCAATAATTAGGTAATGCTCAGTCCAAAAAACTCGTAGTTAATTAACCAGGAATTTAATTTCAGACATTTATTATTAGGATTTTATTAAAGATTTATTTATGGAGAGAATACGTCATCACTTGAATGTAAGAATACCTACTGGAAGTGTTAATTCTTGGGTACAATTTTTTTCTCCGTGAGTATTCGGCGAACGTGATGATCTGGGGCTCTAGACAAAGTCTAATATTAGGGATGGACAATTGGACAAACGCTTCCGAAATTTCATGTTTCAATTCAATTTCATTTCATTTCAATCACATTACAAATGACAACCATTTTCGCTGACAAAATATCACTTTGGAGGATGGATGTGGCCAGAAAACAAAGAGGGTAGAAAGTTTTGAAATGAGAAAGAAGAGACTTATGACCAACTATGGTACCCAAAGTACAAAACAAAAAAGTATCTTAATAAGAACAATGCTTCTAACATTAACCGTTTCGAAAACTGTCTACTTAATAAAAAAACTTACCGCGTTCTGGTGGGTCAGTGGCCGTGTTGTTGCCGCTGACCTCACCGCTTGCTTCGGCTGTTTCCAAAGACTCATCGAGGTTCACCTGGTTGCCCCCGAACCCACGGCTGGTGGAGGGTTGTTGGTCATCCATTTTAAAAAAATTGTTTTTAAAGACCTGGAAATAAAGATAAAGGATTTCAAGATTCTTAATTCTTTATTGTGCACAATAGCAACTTATATATTTTACAGTAACAAAAGTTCATGTACAAAGGCGAGCTTAACTCAACGTTGAGTTTGCTCCTTTGTGATCGTCCATTTTGGATTTTTTTTTAAAGACCTGGAAATCTAGATAAAGGATTTCAAGATTCTTAATTCTTTATTGTACACCATAGCAACTTATACATTTTACAGTGAACAAAAGTTCAAGCAAACTCAACTTCGAGTTAGGTTCGCCTTTGTAAGGCGAGCCTAACTCGAAGTTGAGTTTGCTCCCAGCACACCTTTTGAGTGATAAAAAGGATCACTATAGAGGGAAAGATCCAGTCCACATTAAAATAATACATATTTTATAATACATATATTTTTTTTATTTATGCACGTTGGTATATAAATATATATACATACATATAAACGAATATTATGTCAAAACCGAAAGGAAAGGCTCTTTAACTTTCCTCTTAAAGACATCACGAGAAGGGCTGTCACGTAGAGAGTGTGGGAGAGAGTTCCAGAGACGCACTGCGGTGACAAAGAAGGAGCCATCATCTGGAAGTGTGACACGGAGTACGAAGGAAAAGAGAAGTGGCAGTGCGACATGGTTTTCCCCGTCGGGACGATGTACTGAAAACGTTCACGAAGGTATTGAGGAGAATTAGGATTGTGAAAGATAGTATAGAGTAGGGATAGGATATGAGTATCTCGCCGACGCCAAATTGACTTCTATTTGGTCCGAAACTCCGACACGTGGTCTTATTTCCGGAGGCCAAAAATAAAGTGAATGCACATGTTGTGGAGTCACTCGAGTTTATTTTGGAGTACCTCTGTTTCATTTAGAAAACATACATCTGCATAAGTGGTAGAAAAATAGATTGAGCAAGACTGACCTAAGTGTGAAATGGTAAGAATTTTTGGAGACGTTTAAGAGACTGAAAAGAGCAGAATACCCTCTTACTAATTTCAGCAATATGAACCTCCCAAGAAACCTCTCTTGGGAGGTTTCTTGGGACTATCCATGTAGACGCCTTAGTTTTTAGCACTTTAAGTGTATAAAATGGGCACTGAGTCATACACTACTGACGGCAGAGACTGGTGACCTATTGACTGAGCACGTGTCTGCCACCAATTATCTCTGCCACCATAATGAGCGCTTGAGATTTAGTCGGGTTCAGCAAGAATCCAATTGATTTAGCCCATTTGTTGATATTTTCAAGGTCATCATTGATGGCCCCAGACAGTTTGCCCACTTTAAATGTCAACAAAACTGCAAGTAATCTGCATAGAGATGATATTTAGAAGTACCTTTTATTAGGACCTTTGTGATAGCGTTTATAAAAACTAAGAAGAGAAGAGGAGAGAGGACGAGACTTTGAGGAACACTCGTAGCTAAATTCAAGGAATCCCGCCATTCTGAGGAATCCTCGTCAGATCGGACGAACTGCGAGCGGCCCCGAATATAGGATTTAAACCACTCAATTACTGGTGCGGAGGCATTAAGGGAGGAAGGATTCCAAAAATCGTCTAAATCAACTGAATTAAAACCATTGCTGAAGTCTAGTAGAACCAATACTGTTCTTGACATGAGTTATCACAGTGCTATGGCCAGATCTGAAGCCAACTTGGTAAGGACTCAAGAGGCTATTAAAGGACAGATAATAAGACGGTTACTTTTGAACAATACTCTTGAGGACTTTGGAGAGGACTGGGAGAATGGATATAGAATAGAATAGAATACTCTTTATAATGTACACCATATAAGTTACAGAAAAGATAGATGAAGAAAAACATTACATAGGGTGACACAACGGACGGCCTTATAGCTAAAAGCGATCTTTTAAAGACAACCTTTGGATGGATTTTAAAGAGAGAAGGAAAGACAGTGCTGTAGGTAGTCTTAGGTGTACTATTTATATATACAGTTAATACATATATACAATAATAATTATGAAACAAAACCAGAGAACCCAAGAAAGGACAACTAAAGAGACAGATAGTGATTTTTCACCGTAGTTTTAAAAGTATACAAAGATTGAGCACGCCTTACCGACACGGGCAAGGTATTCCATAACCGCACCTCTCGAATCGTAAAAGATTTGTCGTAGAAGCTGGTGGAATGCATCGGCATCTCTTGTCTCAAGTTTTCCGATGACCACAGAAATATTTTATGTGTGTCATAAAGGAACTTGAAACGTTATTTAAGGTACGAGGAGGTTGAAGGATTGAACAGAATACTGTAGAGCAGAAATAAAATATGAGAATCCCGGCGAAGTCGTATGGGAAGCCACTTGAGCTTTGTACGAAATTCAGAAATGTGATCATATTTGCACAGGCCAAATATAAATCTTATGCAAAGGTTTTGAAGTTTGTCTAGTTGTGCCTGAGTGAGATCGAGATTACTGATATTGAACGAATTGAAGATTCATGAGATCTATTCATTATGGTAAGATTCACTTAGCTTAGCAGCGATTTTTTTTGCTATGTTGGCAACCTTGGTTCTCCTGCGGATATAATCATTCCTGATTCGATCACGCAAGAAATCTCCCAGGCGCCCTTTGGTTGCCAAGCTAAGTGAATCTTTCACTTAGCTTGGCAACCAAAGGGCGCCTGGGAGATTTCTTGCGTGATCGAATCAGGAATGATTATATCCGCAGGAGAACCAAGGTTGCCAACATAGCAAAAAAAATCGCTGAACTTAAGTGGCAGGGCACATAGCTAAATGTTGGCTTATCTTATTCCCAATCGTAATTAATTTATGAAGCATGGTTTTGACGAGGCATTTAATAATAAGTTTCATAATACAGAAGTTCGACATTCATTCGAAATCCATAAAAAATAAAACAAAAAAATATATTTTTATGTGGATTCAGAGATTCGGAGTGTATGACAATCCCATTAATTTTCCTGTACGCTTTTATGGGAATTTCATATTGTAATCGGATCATCGCCTTTGGACCGGCTTTATTAAATAGGCACAGAAGTTCCACACTAAACAATGAGAAGTAACGCATGCACACAGACATGCTTCACTCAGCTCGCGGCAAGCCCTCTTTTCAGGTAGTAGATTGTACTCATCATTATAAACAACTTTAACTGTGGGACCGTCATTATTATCGCGAAAAAAACCAGCTATTCAGTACATTTTGTCGAGTTATGTGCACAGAAATGTGTATGGGGGATTTAATTTTTTTTCGCGATTATTAAGTTGGTCCCATAGTTAAAGTTGTTCATAATGATGACTACAATGTCCCTTTAAGACGTATTACGTTTATTCCGTTACACGTTGAATAAAAACAATTTTAGCCAGCAGGCTGCTTCCTCCACGTCAAAGTCGAAAATTATCCCACGGAAATGTACTACCGAAATAAAATTATCCTATGTAATCATGGCCATGTTCTACCTGTTCTTCATGCCAACCTATCAGCGACAAAGGCCAATTGATTTACAAAATCAATCGGGCCTCAACATCCAATGATAACTAATTTCACATTCATTATGTTTATTCTACGAGTGCCCAGCACTGGCACAGTAACCTGGCTAGTAATAGGGTAATAATAATTTGGTTCGGTAGTCTTCATGCGACATAACATATTTCCCAGTTGGGTACCTATCATACCCGAACGTTTGCGATAACTGTACCTACCTACCTACTTACGGACAGTGTGTGAGCGTTTTTGCTTGTGGTATGGAATCGGCTTTCTGAATGTATCTTTTTTCTCGCCCGAGGCAATACATGCTCACATAACAGAAGGTCAGCCATACAATACGTCAGAGTAGCGAAGGTATTACGGTGATCTCAGACTATTTCAAGCAAATTCTAGTCGTAAGTGCGCTTATTGCTAGCTGGAGCTTTTTTCTTTTTTTTTTTTGGCTGTTTTATGAAACTCGTTTTCTGGTAGTATGGAGGCGGTTTTTTAACTCCCAATGCAAAACAAACACACATAATAATCAAACATATAACACCCCTCGGTGTTATATGTTTGACTGCTATGTGTGTCTGTCTGTGACACCGTCCGTTGCCACTCGCTTAGTTACAGCAGAGGTGTCATGTTTTTGAGGCTTATTTGGGCGAAGCTAAATGCACACTTTCATATCTGCACCGCACACATGAACATTTCCGTAACGCACGTGCTACCTCAATACTATTAATTTATTAAAGATTACGCAGGGACGCAGAGAAGCGCGCCTAGCTGGCATTTTTGCCTACGACTCCAGAAGAGAACGGCGAATTTTAATACGAGTAAAATACAAAATAAGTCAAATAAAAACTAACTTTGTAAAGCAGTTTTAGGGTTCCCAACGTCCGTTTGAAAAACGGATCCTTCTATCTATCTGACCGGCTGTTTTTCTGTCCGCCCTGCTGTCTGTCACAGCGTTCCGAATCTACTGAATCGTTTCTGATGAAATTTAGTACATATACATGAACTTCCGTGACCAAAACACGGGAGCGTTACGTAAATAAATACATTTTAAGTTTGGGGTCACTTTTGGGGAAAAATAAGAAAATGAACAAACATTAGTTTTTTCAACTTTACCGTGTGACATATCAAAAGAAAGTACTTATTGTGTAGATGTCGATCTTGTGAAGTAATTTGAGAAACTAGATGAAAATGGACTATTAAACCCCCGTTTCTCCAAAAGTAGGTACAAATTACAACTCACGTTCAAACTGCGGAATCCTTTAGGACTGAGCCCAGAAAAGGGTTCCGTAGCTTCAATGTGTGTTGTCTGCTTACGATATCAAGATACTCGAAACTCAAGGTCAAACTGTTACCAACCTATACTTTTTTTCGTTAATATTGGTAGGTCTGAATGCTAAGGCACGACTGCCGCCTGCGTCCGCACAGAGACCCGCTGAGATTTTAAAATATGGGCGTCTCAATATTGAACTTTTTCTTTGCAAAACATTGATTGATTTACAGAAGCAACGTTCATATTGTAGAAAATTTAACCACCAATTTTTCTATGTAGAAATATGTTTAAACTTCAAAGCCGTTTGAAAGGAATAGGCAAAATAAGTGAAAAAGTAGGGTGTTGTGAAATATTTTTTTACGACAAAACTGTTTGTCTTACGATAAAAATAAATTTACATATTGTTAAACGTAAATTCACAATAAATACATATATTTCTCCAATCTTTTGACGCAGCCGTTAATGAGGAGTAGTCTTTAGTAATTAAGGTAACTTTTTACGCAAGCACGCTTAAGGGCCTACCCTCATTTCAGAGGGAGGGTAGGCCCTTAAGTTTGTTTGTGTTTTTGCTCGTTGAATGAAGTGTACCTTCTGTACCCATCTGTTCTGTGGAGGGGTTTTCCGGGAACCTGTGGAGCAGACGTGCTAACCCGGGGCAAACATGTCTGCCTCGGCACGGTGGCGGTTAACAGTCACGGTCGCGTCGGGCACTTCACACGAGTAGGTTTACACGGTGAATTGGTCCCCGGAAATTTTCAGCATTTTGTTATTGACTCTACACGAGTACGTGTCGTGTTGGTTTATTTTGATGTCGATTAGTAGTTGGTAAGTTCATTAGAATCTCGCGTGTCCTTGTTGTATTGTAACAATGCATTTGAAATTATAGTTCTATTTGTAATACAAATAGAATTCAATTCAATTCAAAGCAGCCTACTTGCCTACAAATTTTACTATAAACAATTAAAATTTGGGAAAATTTTAATGGATGGATAGATGGATGTTTGATTACACTATCACACCAACGGGTCGATTCTGTAAACACAAGTAAAGGCTTGGGTGAAGTGGTCACGAGCTGAGCTGTCAATCCATACAATCAAGATGTCAACGAGATCATGAAGTGAGCTGTCAAACCATCTTGATTATATGGATGATCTCTTCACTCAAGCCTTCACTTCGACATGTTTACAGAATCGACCAGCTAGAACCGATCTGCATGAAATCGCTGGCAAAACCAAGTATTATAAATTAGTATGACAGTATGTGTGTTTGTTTAGTAATAAACATGCCTCACCGGCTGAACAGGTGAAGATGGAATCTGAAACACGGGTATTCCATGGTATAGATACTAGTATTTATCGCAAAGGAGGGGAACTTTTTATTCGGAAAAATCGGAGAAGGAAACGATCGTGTCGAATAGTGGAACTACAGTAAATCTTAGTCTCACGCGAGTCTCAGCGAATTCACCATATCGCGAACGTTTTGATAAAATATATTCAATTTAGGAGCCAGACAAGACTAATAATTGAGTACATTCCATTAAAATAAAGCACTTCATCAAAATAAAGCATTTCATCAAAATAAAGCATTTCATTCAAATAAAGCATTTCACCAAAATAAAGCATTTCATTAAAAAGCATTTCGTTAAATAATATTGTAGAATAATGTATATACAATTAAATAAATATGATGAAGGTAGAAGTCAATAAGAATTACGCGAGGGCAAAATCATACGATGTTAAGTAGTAAACAGCTGTGCGAAAAAGCAAACAATAGTGCGTGATGCGTGCAAGTGCGAGAGAGTAAAACATATTGCAGTGCGGTCAAGCTTTAAAGTAAACAGCGCGACAACGAACACAAAGCATACAAGTAGCTAAACAAAAGAGAGGTGTCGAACTTATCAGTACGGCAGAGGTGTTAAACATTTTGCAAAAAGTGATTGTGACACAAACGTAAACGGTTTTAAACACTTGGAGCCATTTAAGTAGAATATTACAAATTAGGAAAGTATGTGTAAATATTAAGAGGCACATTAGGCAATTTTGTTTAAATCTGACTCCTTCCTTATAATAAAAACTTTCGAGTGATTATTTTTAAGTACATGAATTTTACCATATTTAACCCATACGTACTCATAATGTTTATCCTTGGCAATGATTTTAACTTTGGTTAAAAGCTTTTTGTGATCCACGCTTAGGTGATCGTTGACGTACACGCGCTGAGATGAGCCTTGAAACTCGATGTCACAAGTGGACAGATCGTTCTTGGCTCGTGCCGCCGCAATGAAATCTTCCTTCACATAACGGTTCAAAAAACTCACTATTATTAGCTTTTCATTGGAACCAAAAATAGAGACCCTTGAAATATAGTTCACCTGGGCCTTGGGACAGCTGTAGTTAACTTTACGGCCAATAGCGTCGATAATTGAATACAAATTTTCATCTTTTTTGATAGGAACCCCCCTTAATTTCAACGTTGTTTAACCTGGATCTTTGTTCATAAGTCGAGAGTAGATACTTTGTGCTCGTCAAGTCAGTCTGTAAACAATTCACTGATTCGTGAAACTTCTCAAATTCCGACACTTTTGCTTCAACTATATATAACTTCCAGGAGTCTTGTGTCAAAATTGTCAAGTCTCCCAGCAGTACCCTCACATGTCAACTTAAGTTCTGCCAACTCATCCTTGATCACACGAATGTCACCTACCAAGGTCGGTAAGTTAAGCAGCTGCCGCTTCATGTCACGGATCTCGCTCAGTATGGTATCTAGCGACGCAGGTTCCGGGGCAGGCACAACTGGTGATGAGGTTCTGCAAGAGGGGCATTTCCATTGTGCCATCCTACTTGCACCCAGCTTTCTCCATCCGGTTTCTGAGATATTTGCACATCCGAAATCCAAGTGTTTCTTGCAACTGCCACACTGGACGCCATCGTTGAACTGCACGTTACAAACTGCACACGATTTCATTTTTAGAATTCTAGTTTAAACTGAACTAAAACGTAAAAAGGTTGGCGATCTATTTCCTTTGAGTAGCGCGTACTGTGCGTATGAGTGTTCACACAAGAGTGAAGGTGCTGAGTGAAGATGCTGGAACCTTCTTTGTATGGAGAGGGGACTTTGCTCTATAGCATATATAGGTACAGTAACAGACTGGTTCGTCTGGTTTTGATAACAAGGTTCGGGCTTATACCGGTAGAGCGACGTGAAATACACAATAACAGGGCGGATCCGTTAGGAGCTAAAAAATACCAGTGCGCACATTTTACATTATGAACTCGTTCACACACGTACGACCACGGTCCGTCCGCGTCCCGGGCACGGTCCAGGAGGGCTACTCTTTAAGCCCGAAGTCCGTAGTTTCGGGCTTAGTTGCGGGTGTATTCTATTTGACAGTTACTGTCAAATCGTGTTGTCATTCATTCTTAGTTCGGGTTCAGAACTAATCGAAAATCCGTAGGTGATACGGAGTAGAATACGCCCGTAACTAAGTCCGAAACTACGGACTTCAGGTTTAGACAGTAGCCCCTATGATACGTGTGGATCAACCTTCTTGTTTGCATAACGCAGAGAAGAGCAGGAAAAATAACAATCAGAGGGCCTAGTGATACTTTTGATACTCACTCGATAGCGATAACGTAATCGTCCGCTTATGTAGGTATTATGTCACCAGAAAATTGCAAGCGCCGCAAGATTGTAAAATATTGCGTGAAATTGTAAACTACTTATTTGGTCTTAATAAGACACGGATATATTGGAAACTATTGTATTTGGATGGGATTTATTATGTTTTATTATTTTTTGATACTAATACTCTGTGTATATCGAGAGACTATAATGTAATAAAGATTTAATTACTAAAATCTTACGGAGGCAGTAATTTGCCGGTGACATTTATACTTAATCGTTAAAAGTTTTTGTCACCAGACGGCGGCGATTATTTAGTTTTAGTACAAACTAGCTTTTGCCCGCGACTTTGTCTTATTGAAATTTACAACTGGCTCCAGTGAGAAATTAAAGCTCTTAAGGGTCATAACGTATGTAAAATACTATTCCTGCCACAGAAATACATCCTCATTCTTAATGTCTGGTCTCCTGGTTGGCAAATATGGTTGTAACCAGACTAAAGATCCTATCACGCAAATCAAAATAGGCAACTCTAAAATTAAGGATGCGAAGGAAATTGCAGATTCATTCATTCATTTGTTTGTTGATCAAGTCCAAAACTCAATATTTATGTCTCCGGTAATACCGGCTGATATAATAAGAATAATTAAAACTTTGAAAAACAAAAAAGTTTCGGATATCCGTCATATCCGAAACTTTTTTGTTTTTAAAGTTTTAATTATTCTTATTATATATATATTAATTTCTGTTGTGAAATTTGTTTCTGATGCTCCTTTTCCCTTGTGTCATATAATGAATCTCTGTATAAATTCAGGCATTTTTCCAAATAGCCTAAAAACAGAATTATAAAACCATTACATAAAAAAGATAGTAAAGAAGACATGTCAATATGCTGACCAATTGCTCTTGTCTCGGTATTTTCCAAGATCTTCGAAAAACTAATATATGTTTTTTTTTTATTGTATGTAAATATAAAACATTCTTAGCAATGAGCAAAAGAGATTCAGAAAGAATAAAATCATTAACATGGCGATATATGACTTAATACATAATATCATGAATTAATGACGAATGTTGACAAGAAAACACCAGTTTATGCTATATTTCCTGAAATGACCAAAGCCTTTGACTACGTTAATCATAATATCCTGCTACAAAAACTTGACAGTTACGGCATTAAAGTAATGTGTTGAGCCTTATAACGCGCACGCTATGGATCTGTGCGTCCGAAATAAAGTTATTATTATTATTATATTATTATTATAAAATCGTATCTTAAGTAAGTAATCGTAAGCAACATACAGACCCCACCGAGAGTGTCCTCACGTTGCCGTCGTGGTGGGGCTTGTGTGTCTCAATGATCTTTGGAGCTCTGCCGGTAGAGTTACTCATGCCGGAAAGGTCCAAGTGAGAGACCAGACAAAGCGGGACACGAGAGGGGCACACCGTTCGGAGACCTGAGCAGTGTTCGGGTCGTCGGACGGTGTGCGTTTCGAGCGGAAGCTTGCTTACTGTTCTCTGGTACGCGTCTGCTCATCAGACGTGACTGTGAGGACAGTGAGCAAGCAGCGTGAGAGAGGCCCTGTGAAAGGGCGTAGGGGTGAGGGACCACACCCTTTAAAAGGAACAAAAATTATGAGTAAGACACACGCAAGAGAATTACCCCAGGGCGGTACCAGCTGCTCAGCAGATGGAGAATCCGCCACGCTCCCTTTGGGAGCGTCAAGCCCCTCGTATTCTGGGGGGGGCAACGTAGGTCTTCAACCGCTTGCCAGTGGCAACATGAGCCGAGGAGGCTCCCGATCAGCGTCCTTTGAGGACCTGATCCGGCACAATTTTAAAGCGCCTGAAGAGGTGTCGGGCAGGCGTGGCGCGAAAGACCCGGCCAAACTGTGGCGGAAGAGCCCGCTGACGTGTGGGGGGGATGTGGGGTCAGACTCTGACTCCGCATCTGGCGTCAGCTCACCAAGCTCGGAGCGAGAGGGAGTCGAGGCTGCTGCGGAGAACTCTAAGTTCTTCCGCAAGCGCCCTAGACCGGAGGACGACCGAGGGTCGACCTCCAACAGTGAGATGGCCTCGGCCCGTAAAATCCCCACCAGCAGGCGGGGTAAGGGCCGAGAAGGAGGCAAGGGGAGGGGGCTCGCCTCCCAGGAAGCTGCCCAGCGAGCCGCGAAGCTCGCCGAGGAGGAGTGCCACCCTGGAGTGACTGGTCAAGAGGTCCTCCCCTCGGCATCTATCGGCGGTGAGCTGGTCATCGCTGGCGTTGGCGGCTCCGATAAGGAGCGCCAGGCCAGGTTTGCGGAGGCCGTTGAGGCAGCGGTCCGCGATGTGGCCTTGAAGAGGACCCAGGCCTCGAAAAACAAGGCCATAAGCGCGGCGTCGGCCTCCATTCTGGCGGCAGCGGAGGCCAACTATAGCGGGCTTTCGTCGACGGACGAAATTTCTAAGCTGCGGTCGGAGGTCACCCGCCTGGCAGCCGCCACGGAGCTTCTCCAAAAGGAGAATGCGAAGCTCCGGGCAGACCTGGCCGGGCTTCGAGAAGCCAGCTTAAAGGAGGCACCTCAAGGGGGAAGCAAGCGTGGGCCAAGCCAGACCTTGCCTGCGGATGACCAGCTCCTGAATCTGGTGCGGCAAGAGCTGGCTGCCTTTCAGGGGAGGTTCCAGGACCGGTTCTCTACCCTGGAGAGGATCGTTTTGCGCCCCCCGCTGGCGGCGAGCCAGATAGCCTCGGGCCAAAAGAAGGCGGCCTCGTACGCAGCCGCTGTGGCTGCCAAACCGGGGCCCTCCGGAAAGTCCAACCGAGGGGTCGCGGCGGCTCTGGGAAAACCGGCACAGGCACAAGTGGCAAAGGCGCCAGCGGTGCATAAGCCATCACCGCCTTCAAAGTCCCCGCCTTTAAATTCTCCTGCGGCGGAAGCCGGATGGCAAGTGGCCGGGGAGAAGAAAAAGGCGGGCAAGGCAGCCAGGAGGGCACGGAAACGGGGGAGGAAGCGGCGGAAAAAGCAGCGTAGCGTCGCGGATAGGCTTCGCGCCCCGAAATCCGCAGCTGTAGTGATCACACTACAGCCGGACGCGGAAAAGAGGGGCGTGACGTACCGCGACGTGCTCTCGAAGGCGAAGGAGGCGGTCAACCTGGGGGAGCTCGGCATCGCTGGGGGCCTCCGACTAAAGGTGACCTTGACTGGGGCCCGGATGTTGGAGATCCCCGGTGCAGCCAGTGGCCCGACCGCTGACGCTCTGGCTGAAAGGCTAAGGGCGTCCCTAAATGCGGATGAGGCCCGAGTGTCCAGGCCTACCAAGCGCGTCGACTTGCGTATTCAGGGCCTGGACGACTCCGTCTCCGAGGGGGAGGTGTCGGCCGCCGTCGCCAGGACTGGGGGGTGCTCTGCCGATCAAGTGAAGGTGGGCACCATACGTCCTGACCACACCGGCATGCGAACGGTTGTGGTGAGCTGCCCCGTGACGGCGGCCAAGAAGATAACGGAGGGCGGTAGGCTCCTTGTGGGCTGGGTTTCTGCGCAGGTCAAACTGCTGGAACCCAAACCTCTGAGGTGCTTCCGCTGCCTGGTGGGCAACCATGTGGGAGCTGTTTGCACCTCGGAGGTTGACCGCACCGGTCTCTGTTTCCGCTGCGGTCAGCTCGGTCACAGGGCCGGATCGTGCAACGCCACGCCGCACTGCACCGTATGTGCGGCAATTGGCAAGCCGGCCGATCACTGGGCTGGGGGCAAGGCCTGCGCTCCGCCCGCCAAAGCTGGGGGCAAAAGGAAGCCCTCCGCCACCGCCGTCTCCGCCGTCGCCACCGCCGCCGCTGCCTCTACCGCTGCCGCCGCCACTACTGCGAATGCCGCGGTGGAGCCCTCACAAAGGGCTCGGGAGGAGGCCGTAATGGAATGCCAATAACGGCCCCATTACGCTTCCTCCAGGCGAACATCAACCACTGCGCCGCCGCTCAGCACCTGTTGCTCCAGAGCTTGGCGCAGTGGTCGATCAACATCGCCGTGGTCGCTGAGCCGTACCTTGTCCCGCCCAGGGATGACTGGGTGGAGGACCTCAACGGCTCAGTGGCCCTAATTTCTTCGGCCGCCGCCGGTACCCCGTCTCTCGAGAGTGTCAGGAGAGGACAGGGGTGCGTAGCAGCACGGTTTGGGGAGATTGTAGTAGTGGGGGTCTACTTCTCTCCGAACCGATCTCTCGCCGAGTTCCACAACTCCCTTAGGGAGTTGGTTGTCGTCGTCGCCGGGTATCGTTCCCTCCCCGTGCTCGTACTCGGGGACTTCAATGCCAAGCACTTGGCTTGGGGTTCCCGTTATACGGACACGAGGGGTAGGATGGTGGAGGACTGGGCTCTGGAGGCAGGCCTAATCGTCCTAAACCGGGGTTCTGTCCCCACGTGTGTGCGGATGCAGGGTGAGTCGGTGGTGGACATTTCGTTTGCCAGCCCTGCTCTGTCACCGCGTGTCGTCGACTGGCGCGTCATGGAGGAGGTGGAGACGTATTCGGACCACCGGTACATCCGGTTTGACGTCTCCACCCAGACCTCAACCGCGCCAGTCCGAGAGACCCCGAGTGGTCCGCGGTGGGCGCTGAAGCAGCTGGACCGGGAGCTTCTCCTGGAAGCCTCGATCGTGCAGGCCTGGGTGTCACCACCAGACAGGCCTGCTGACATCAACGACGAGGCGGAGTGGTTCCGGGAGACCATGTCCGAAATATGTGACGTGGCAATGCCCCGGGTCCGGCCAGGACGCGCCCGCCGCCAGGTGTACTGGTGGTCGCGGGAGCTGGCATCGCTGCGCGAGGCATGCGTTGCTGCACGGCGCCTGTACACCAGGCATCGCAGGCTCCGCATCCGGCCTCCGGATGCGCAGGCCAGGGAGGCGGAGCTGTACGAGGAATACAGAGTTGCGAAGGCCGCCCTCCAAGCGGGGATCCTGCGAGCCAGGGATCTGGCTCGTAAGGAGATGCTGGAGTCTCTGAACGGAGACCCGTGGGGACACCCTTATAAAATGGTGCGGGATAAACTCCGCACCTGGGCCCCCCCGTTGACGCAGAGTCTCCGGCCCCAGCTGGTGGAGGACGTGGTGAGCGCTCTGTTCCCTTCGAGAGGGGAGCATGCTCCCCCGCATATGGCTCCGCCACCTGCGGTGTCCGATGCGGACCACACCGACGTCGGCGACGACGATGACGACGCCCTGGAGGTGACTGAGGTAGACCTGAGAGTGGCGGTAAACAGGCTGAAGGCCAAAAATACCGCCCCAGGACCCGACGGCTTACCTGGGAAAGCCTGGGTCCTGGCCTTGGAGGCTCTCGGGCCTCGACTAAGGGGGTTCTTAAGCGCATGCTTGGAGAGAGGCCAGTTCCCACTTCGTTGGAAGACGGGGAAACTGGTCCTCATTAAGAAGCCTGGGCGCCCTGCGGATTCTCCGTCCGCTTACCGGCCCATCGTGCTGCTCGACGAGGTGGGCAAGCTCTTTGAAAGAGTCATAGCAAACCGCCTCGTCGGGCACCTGGTGAGGGTGGGGCCGAATCTGGCGGAGAACCAGTTTGGTTTCCGCACGGGGCGCTCAACGGTGGATGCCATCATGCGCGTGAGAGCCCTCACGACGGGGGATGCGGTGTCCCGGGGCAGGGTCGTCTTGGCGGTGTCTCTTGACATCGCCAATGCCTTCAACTCCCTGCCCTGGAGTTGCATCAGGGAGGCACTCCGGTATCACCGGATGCCAACCTACCTCCGTCGCGTGGTCGAGGCCTATCTGACGGACAGGGCCGTCATCTACCCCGGTCACCGGGGAGAATGGAACCGGCGAGAGATGTCGTGCGGTGTTCCACAGGGTTCGGTTCTGGGGCCGCTCCTGTGGGACATCGGCTACGACTGGGTGCTGCGCGCCGACCTCCCTAGCGGCGTCAACGTAGTCTGCTACGCTGACGACACGCTAGTCTTGGCACAGGGGGGGTCGCACCAGGCGGCGGCCGAAGTGATGACACGCGGGGTTGCGACAGTCGTTGAGAGGATCCGGCAACTGGGTCTCGAGGTGGCCCTGCACAAGTCCGAAGCCATGTGTTTTTATGGTTCTCGGAACAGGCCACCAATGGGATCCCAAATAACGGTAGGAGGGGTTCACATCGGCGTCGGGTCGACGATCAGGTACCTGGGGCTCGTTCTCGACAGCCGATGGAACTTCGAGGAGCACTTCCGACGTTTGGCTCCAAGACTGGAGCGGGCCGGGGCTGCCTTCAAGCGGCTCCTGCCCAATCTAGGGGGTCCAAACGCCTCCTGCCGGAGGCTCTATGCGGGGATCGTGCGGTCCATGGCCCTTTATGGGGCCCCAGTGTGGGCACTGACGTTGAAGGGGCGACCTGCCCGCCAGCTCAACGCATCCCAAAGGGTCATGGCCATCCGGCTGGCCCGGGGATACCGCACGGTCTCCGGCGAGGCGGCGAGCCTCCTTGCCGGATTAACGCCATGGGATCTGGAGGCGAGAGCCCTCGCGCACGTTTACGCGTGGCGCTTGGAGGCGCTTCGCCGGGGCGAAACTCCGCTGCCACGGCAAATTGCTACGCGGCGGACGGAGCTCCAGCAGGATACCATGGCGATATGGAAACGGCGACTGTCGCAACCCAGCGCTGGGCACGCCACAATTGCGGCGATAAGACCCCTCTTTGAGGAGTGGCTGGAGAGGCGCTACGGCGTCCTCACCTTCCGCCTGACGCAGGTACTAACCGGACACGGCTGTTTCGGGAGGTACCTGTTTCGGATTAAGCGGGAGGACACGCCCGGGTGTCAGCACTGTGAGGATCGCCCGGAGGACACGGTGGAGCATACGGTGGAGGTCTGCCCTGCTTGGGCTGAGCACCGCCGTGTCCTTGTCGAGGCGATCGGCGGCGGCAACCTCTCGCGTCCGGCCCTGGTTGAATCCATGGTCCGGAGCGAGGAGGCTTGGGAAGCGGTCACCTCCTTCTGCGAAGCAGTAATGCTAGCGAAGGAGGAGGCGGGCCGCGCGAGGGAAAGGCAAGGCCTTCGTCCCAACCGCCGCTACAGGAGAAGACGCCCCGGGCGTCGGGAGTCGCAGGGCGATCCCCGGCCACCGTAGGCGCGGGCCTGCGGACGGCGAGCGTTGGGTGGCTCGCTGTCCGATCACCACCAGGCCCGGGTCGATGGTGCGTTGTGTTTCACGCGCGCCTCAAAGAGATGTCAGCATAAAAGACGGGGCCCGCTAGGGCCAAAGCCTGCCAGGGTTACGGAATCTGTTCGAAAGAGTCACCGCGGCCCTGGAACGCAAAGGGCTTTAGAAGAAACACGGATGGGTTTTAGTCAGTAAGAGTCTGACACGCCCTTCCGCTCCACCCAGAGCGGAAGAAGTCATTTGATGATTTCCCATCCTTAAAAAAAAAAAAAAAAAAAAAACAACATACAGAAATCTCAAGAGTATGTTCTAGATGTAAATTGGAATTTAAATACCTATCTGATAGAGAATTCAAATTCGGAGTTCCACAAGGGAGTGTCATAGCGGCTTCATTATTTCTTATGTATATCAATGATCTTCCGAGAAAAGTGCAAAAGCTGATGGTGTTATTCGCTGATCACAGCGACAGTAAAATGCGTGGAAAAAGCACATTATGAAAAAGATACTAATGACACATTAAAATCAATAATTATTTAGCTAAACACTAATAATCTAATTATTATTTTACAAATAACTAACACCCATATCCTTTAAAAATTGAATACGATGGACTAAATATTGACAAGAGAAATGTTATCTACTAAATTCTTAGGCATAGTAATTGTCAGTCAATTATCTAGGAAACAGCAGGCAGAAGAAGTCTGCAAAAAGTAAAGTAGAGGAGCTTATATGCTCTACAACTTGTCGAAAAAGTTAATATTGACACCATAATTATGGCTTACCATGATCTGGTTGCTTCTATCTTAAGATACGGAGAAGTATTTTGGGGGACGTGCAGTGAACGAGAGAGGTCAGAGCCCAAAAATAATGCATTAGATCTATGACCGGCATTAATTCAACAGACAGCTGTATTCTTATGTTTAAATCCGTAAAATTATTAACCTGTCCATCACTTTATATTCTGGAGGTAGCATTATTTGTAAAAACCAACCTAAATCTTTTTGAAACTATGATAAATCATTCTTCAAGACCGGGATCGACATTACTGAGATCCCAATACAAAGGTTTATTACGTACAGGTAGTTTTAAAACAGCATTATTAAGAAAAAATATTATGCATATGGGACCAGTTATTTATAATAACCAAAATATTAATAAATAATTAACAATAATTATTAATTTTTAGTATTGATTATTAATTAATTGGCCATATTTTGTTTAAACTTTTACTTACTGTATTTGTTTAGCTGAGGGTTTTCCTAAAATATATAAAATAAAATAATAATAAATACAATAAAATACCTTATGACATTAAATATGATACAACTTATTTTTTCAAAAAGAAATTAACGAAACTATTAGTTGATAAATGCTATAACGCTGTCAGTGAATTTTTAAATATAACATTGCTCAATAATATTTTATTTTTATTAAATTTGTTATATTCTAATTGTATGTTCCTAAGTGTATGACCATTGTTTTTCCCATGAATTTGACTTTTAAGAATATGACATTAAAAACTGATTACCTGACAATGATTGATTAATATAGATTTGCAATACTTATGATTATATAGTGGTAAATGTTGCATGCCTTACGGTAGAATGTACTGGATCCAATTGTTTTTCCCTTTACACTATCAAAACTATGTTTTATTACCTACATTCTTTGTAAATAAATGATTTCTGATTCTGATTCTGGTACCTACTAATCTTAACTGCTGCGATTCCCAACCCCGGAAATACTTCTACATGTTTTTTGGTCTCCTGATACTTATGAATCTTTACACTGAACCAGCAGCGGCTCTGTCAACTTCCTCCTCAGTCTCATAAATTTATTTCAGTGAATTTTTCGATATTTTAATACCTAGTTGTTTTGCTGTTCGGGGCGGAGACGAATCCAACAAATCAGCGATCATTAAAATCGGTTCAGCCGTTCTTGAATTATAAATGGTGTAACTAACCTGACTTATTAACGTTTCCGTTAACGCAATCACTAAGGCCGCTGGGCAAGACAAAGTGATTGACGACGTGATATTTCGTGGCCCAAGACAATCTCATAAATTTTTGACTTTCCGACTACCGTTATCGCTGATACAATTTCACTTTGTTTGTATGCTTTAATCAGTCTGTTGGCCCCTTTAGGAGTAGGTACGAACCTCATATTGATATCAAGTATATTTAGCGAAGAGAAACGAAGCTGTTATAGCAGAGCCAATGAGATCGTAGAAAAGAGATTTATAGCCTCAACTACTCCACAATGACATCACTTTCCACCCCAACGTTACGTGCTAACGTCCTGTTCGCTGCTGTGATTGGTCAGCGCATTTCTGATGCAGGCTTCCTATTGGTCGATTTCGTAACGGTTTGCTCATTCATAATTCAGTATGGAAATTTATTCTGCCGGGTGGAATAAATTTCTCTGGTGGCTTCGATTGGTTTAATTTTGCTTTCAGGTCCGAATTGAACAGTGTTTATTGGTCTGGTGAAACTGCTAGGTAACTATTTATTTATTTTATAAATTAATAAATACGTTTTATTTCCAAATGATTTGATCATGTTTCAAAAACCAAGCAGGTTCTTGTAAATAGGACCGCACTTGAGGTGGGTCTTGGGGACTTGATATACAAAGCGCTTCGGGTGCGCCTGTCGCGGCCAGGGCACTGTGACGAAAACGTATGACAAAAGTCAAAAAAGTCAAAAGTCAAAACGTTTATTTCAATAAGGCCATTAAACGGCACTTTTAAACGTCATCGTTTACAGTTCAGTAAAATAATAATGTTATATTAATAAAGTGACTCTACTGTCCATTCGGAAAGGTAGATTCTTATGGAGAAGAACGGACAGAAACTCCATAGTTACTCTTTTCAAATAATGATTTTACAAAATTTGGTATACAAAAATTAATTTAATACCTATTATGTGAGGACGATGCACCCAGAGTATGCTACTTATAAGAACAAAGTATCACCAGCAGAGGTAAACTTATTCATTTCCTGAAGAAATTTAGGTAAATGGTACTCACATATTTACAAACATTGGAACCATTAATTAAACAACAGTGTGTGAGTCAACAGAAAAATAAAAACACAAAAAAGAAACAGTATATCTATAAAGTTAATGCATAAATCAACCAGTTTAACCTTTTGTCTTCACCCTTGGTTGTCCTATGGAGCAGGACCAGCATGTTTCCAAGCATTCTTATCCTGAATGTAATCTTCTAATTTGTGATATGCTTGTTCACAAAGTGTACTTTTAACATGAGTTTTAAATTTTCTTTCATTTAGTTCTAATATGTCAGAAGGTATTTTGTTGTAACATTTAACACAATACCCCACGTCGTCGACGCGCGCCCGCGACGTTAAGTATACTTATACATATATTCCGCTACTTTGACGCTATTCATTTTATCTTGTAAGCGGTCAGCGCCCTGGCCGCGCGCCCTGTCTGCGTTGTATATAAGTCTTGTTGACTATTATAATTACTAATTATTATACAATTTAATAACAAATTACTAAACAATATGTTAAACTTTCATAAAAATCGGCACCCAGATTTTATAAAAAATGTGAGTAAAGTTTTTATTGTAACTTTTAGCACAGGGTACCGGTAAATGCGCCGCCCCGCCACAAGCTAGCAGGTATATCTTAAAAATACGTACTGTCACTACTCTAACCCGCACATTTTGTTACTGAGAAAATAAGTATCGTCTGGGTGCTCTAAGGCTAAAGCTTAAGGGTCTGAACAGACGGATTGTATCTTATGGCTAATTTACACAGAGGGAGCTAGCGTGCGAGTCAGCCTGCCGAGTAGCTGCAGTGTAGTAACTCGCAACGTTTGGATGTATCTCACGAGTGCACATGCGAATTGGATAGTAGCTCGCATCCGAGTTAATTCAACATTTTTTGTTTTCACTCGCCTGCACGCCGAGAGTAACTAGCACATAGCAGCAGCTCAAACATCACTCGCATCATTCGGATGCGTTCGGTAGTAGCTTGCCAGTGTCAGCCGTGTTGCGAGCGCGACCTGACAGTCGATTCTGTTAACATGTCGAAGTGAAGGCTTGGGTGAAGTGATCACGAGGTGAGCTGCCAATCCATATTATCAAGATGGAATGACAACTCACTTCCTGATCACGTGACATCTTGATTATATGGATAAACAATTCACCTCGTGATTACCTCACCCAAGCCTTCACTTGACATGTTTACAGAATCGACTGGCTGTATTTTTGTGTGCTGCGACTCGCAAGAGACTGAGCAGCTACTATCACCGTGTAGACAGCTAAGTCGAGCCGAGCTACTGGCTTACGAATAGACGATGCGAGTTACTATCTACTGTCTAGTCAGCAGCTCGCACAGTGAAAACTAGCCATTACTACTATTTATAAATGCGAAAATTTCGATAGATATGTGTAACTCAATCACGCCAGAATGGCTGAACGGATCTAGATGAAATTACCGCTTAGAGATTGATCATAGTCTTGCCCGTGCTAAAATAGGCAACTTTTACCAGGAGTTTTTTTTTTTAAGGATTGGAAATCATCAAATGACTTGTTCCGCTCTGGGTGGAGCGGAAGGGCGTGTGAGACTCTTACTGACTAAAACCCATCCGTGTTCCTTCTAAAATCTTTTGCGTTCCAAGGCCGCGGTGACTCTTTCGAACAAATTCTGCAAGACTGGCAGGCTCTGGCCCTAGCGGGCCCCAGGAGTACAGCTGCAATGTTGCAGTTTGGATGCAGTTGACATAACTGAATTTGAACTGCCAAATGATAGCCATTAGCACTTACTGCAACTGCAAGCGGACTGCGTATTTTAATTTTGTCAACGTGGTCCTCGGGCACGACACATAAACATAGTATTTAAACTTTGAACTTAATTAAATGGCCCAAATCACACACTCATATACCTATGTTAATACCCGTTGATTATGTAGTTTACTATTTCAAAAACAGGTTCCGTAGTTTTAAGAAACTAAATTTTGTACCTGACGACGAAAACTTACTAAAGCTAAATTCGATAATTATGCCTCCACCTTTACTGACCAACCGCTTATTATGAAATAAATACAGTAAGTAAAAAGTTTGGGTTTCTTGTAAAATTATTTAAAAAAAACCGGTCAAGTGCGAGTCGAACTCCCACACTAAGGTGTCCGTACCATAAACCAAAAATATACGTTTCTTGGACCTTTTAATTCTATTTTTGTTAAAGCGGCAATAGAAATACACACTATGTGAAAGTTGCAACTGTCTACCTATTACGGTCCTTCAGATACAGCCCACTGACAGATAGACAGACGGACGGATAATGGAGGCTTAGTAATAGGGTTCGGTTGGTTACCCTTTGGGTACGGAACCCTGAAAAGTACGGATATAATGACTGCACTTATTTTGATGTATTTTTGAGGGGTGTTGATTCGTTTGGGCTCTTTGTTTTAAATGATCTCTGGTTTTTGGATGGATTTATTCAAAGATACATGCCACAAACATTTCTATCTATTACAATAAATACTTAAAAAAAGGACCGCTTGCTTTTTTTCTTTTAAAGTTGGGAAATCATCATCACCCGGACCTGGTGGTGATCGGACTGCGAGCCACCCAACTCTCGCCGTCCGTAGACCCGCGCTTATGGTGGCCGGGGATAGCCCTGCGACTCCCGACTGCCGGGCCCGCCTCCTCCGTTTTTTTTGTTGTTTTTTTTTTGATCTCGGGGGGAAATCCTCATGGAAATCCTCCACCCTGGGGCGGGTGGAGGGGTCTGTCAGACTCTTACTGACTAAAACCACCCCGGTGTTCCATCTCCCACCTACGCCGGGGATCGCGGGAACGTATGCGACTTCCGCAATCCCCGGCTGGTGCCGGCCCGCCTCTGCGGGCCACCACGCGTTGGCGAGGGGAGTGAGGTGTTTAACTCCCCTCGCTACGTCAAAGAGGGGCGCACGGGAACACCACGCGCCGACACCTCGGGTCCGGATGAGTGGGGGGCGACGGACATCCCCAAGTCCGCCGCCCCTGGATCCAGTTAGGGGGGCCGGAAGAGGGCAGCGTATGCACTCCTCCGACGCCCGATGCGCCTGCTGCGGGCAGGGAGAGCGGTTGTGATCTCCCTCTCCCTTTCCGCAGCCTGCTTCTGCACGATAACTGTCTCGCAGAAGGAGACCACCGCGTCCCAGGACTCCTCACCGCCGACCATAGCATGGACTACGGCCGGCAGCGAGAGGTCACCGCCTACAACAGAGATGAGAGCACGGCGCGGCTCCTCCCAAGTTGCACAATCTGCAAGCGTATGCCGTGCCGTGTCCTCCCGACAGTCGACGCAGTGGTGGCATCGAGCGTCCGGCTCCCTGCCTATGCGACACAAGATGGTGATGCCGGATGGCCTCGATGGTGAATAGGCCGGCGGAAGGGCTCGAAAGCCTGTCCCGCCATTCCGCCACCAGGACCCCGCGCAGCTGCGACCGACGCAACTCCAGGTGTCGCTGCGTCAGTCGATCGCCGCGCGCCCGCGCGTCCTCGCGCCACCTGTGTAGTGACGCGAGCACTTTCGCCTCCAGGTCCGACGGCGGATATCCGGCCAGTGCGCAAGCCGCCTCGTAGGAGATCGTGCGATATCCCCTGATGACTCTGACGGCCATCACCCTCTGCGGCTTCCGCAGAACAGTGATGGTGCTGGCCGTCAGGTCAGTCGCCCAGATCGGGGCCCCATAAAGGGCCATCGATCGCACGATCCCCACGTACAACCGCCTACAGGCGGTGCTCGGGTCCCCCAGATTAGGAAGCAGCGTTGACAGCGCCCCCGCCGCGCCCAACAACTTGGGCGCCAGCCGCCGGAAGTGGGGGCCGAAATCCCACCGGCTGTCGAGCACCAATCCCAGATACTTACGGCCGAGGCGCCGAATGCGGCTCACCACCTGTGAGACCGCAGCCGTCGCCAGCAACGCTGCCTCCCTGTGCGAGCTCCCCCGGGCAGTGACCAGCGTGTCGTCAGCGTAACACACCAGGTTCACTCCCGGCTGGAGCCCGCCCCTCAGCACCCAGTCGTACCCGATATTCCACAGGAGCGGGCCCAAGACCGAACCCTGCGGAACACCGCACGACATGGGGCGCTGGTATCTGCCATCACGTCCCAGATAGGTGACACACCTTTCCGCCAAATAAGCCCCGACGACACGACGGAGGTAGGGAGGCACTCGATGATAACGTAGTGCCTCCCGAATACAACTCCAGGGCAGGGTGTTGAAGGCGTTGGAGATGTCCAAGGACACCGCCAACAACACACCGCCCCGCGACACCGCTTCCTCCGCCAGGACTCTCACTCGGGATATCGCCGTCACAGTGGAGCGCCCTTGCCGAAAGCCGTACTGGCATTCGGCCAGGTCCGACCCCTCACCGCACAAGTGGCTGACGAGGCGGGCTGAGACTATTCGCTCAAACAGCTTTCCCACCTCGTCGAGCAGCACTATGGGCCGGTACGCGGACGGCGAGTCCGCAGGGCGCCCCGTTTTCCTGAGCAGGACCAGACGACCAGCCCGCCTCCTCCTTCGCTAACATTACTGCGTCGCTGAAGGAGGTGACCGCTTCCCAAGCCTTTTCGCTCCGGACCATGGATTTAACCAGGGCCGGATGCAAGAGGTCGCGGCCAACGATCGCCTCGACGAGGACACGGCGTTGCTCCGCCCGAGCACCGAAAGAAACCCGAATAATAATAATAATATCTTGGGACAACTCACACACGGTCATCCGATCCCAAACTAGGCAGAGCCTGTACTATGGCAACCAGACAACTGATAAACATACTTATATATTTCTAAATACATACATATTATATAAAAATTACACCCAGACACAGAACAAATGATAATGCTCATCACACAAAGATTTGTCCTGGGTGGGAATCGAACCCACGACCTCCGGTTTAGCAGTCAGGGTCACTAACCGCTCGACCAACAGGCCAGAATGAAAAGGTTTAGCGTCGGTTTTAAAATTTAACCGGCATCCGAGCCTTGGTTCTGAATCTGTGTTTTGACCAAGTTACAAACATTTTAAGTTAAAAATAAAAATATATTAATTAAGTTTATTGTTAAAATGTCTTCATATTATTTCAACGTTCCGCTACCAAGTGGTTAAAAACCCTTGAAAAGGTTTTATGAAGAAATACGCATAAAATCGTACTCATACGTTCAAAATGCAAAGATTGCCAGGAAACTTGTCATCAGCCTAACCTTTTGCCTACTAAACATTCACGGGTAGAATTATATATTATGTCACCGGAAAAAGGTAAACGCCGTAAGATTGTAAAATTGTAAACTATTTTTTCTTAAATTTGGATGGAATTTATTGTATACAAAACGATTTTTCATAATATTATATCGAGAAATTATAACCTAATAGAGATTAATAACAATCTTACGGAGTCTGCTATTTTCCGGTGACATATACATACACTGACAGAGGATGCACTTGCCCACTTTAACGAAAGCCGATCACATTATATACCTAGGCGTCACGATTGACACAAATCTAAATTTCAGAAACACATCGATTTATTATGCAGTAGAGTGCGTAAATAAGCATACATTTTTAAAAAATTACGGGACATTTCATTTTCGGGCCGATTTTAATAGTTATTTCAGATAAGTACTAGTGCGGTAATGTTGGTTTTTAAAAACAAGTAGACGAATGTAACTTTACTATAGTCACGAGTTTGTAAAAACTAATTTCTGCACGTGTGTCATACAACGATTTTCAACACATTTGCAATTTTCCCAGTCAATCTTGAACCTAATACTGTAGCAATAAAGTTGAAAATCTATTAAAGAAATTTGACAGATTGTTGTAGCTTGATGTGCTGGCGTCTGTGCAATAGGTAAGTAATGAAACAAACCTTTTTGTTTTTAGATATCAGTCGGAATGTCGCAACAATCTTTGACATTCCTTATGAAATCGAAGCTCGAATTTGCAAATGGCGCCACGTGCGCGTGTTGATAATTAGAACTACATCTTTCGTCTCATTTTTACCCGACTATGGCAAAGCCAAAAGGAAGGGTTATAATTATAGCAGTCTATGTATGTGTGTATGTAAGTATGTTCCACCGTAGCGCCTAAATTGCTGATCCGATTTTAATGAATGAGGTATTTATAGATTTTTTTGTATTAAAGTGAGACAAACGTATAGAATAAAAGCGCTTCCAAAGAGGTTCGATCATTCAGCTTACTTATTCTAGTAATGTTAAACTCTTTGGTGGAATTCTTATATTTTGTTAATGGAAACTAAAAGTCCGTAAAGGTTACGCACGGCGCTATACAACGAGACGAGGATTGCGATAAAATTGGTACCTACTTAGATAAAAGTAGCTATTTTACCGCATGTTCCCATTGTATGGTGCGTTGTTTTAAACTTTCGAACAATGTCAACAAATTTACTTGGCTTTGTGGCAATCTATTTTTACCTACTGCATAACTTCCTGGGGCGTCGCAAAATCAAGTTTACTACTCCTAGAACGTGCTTACAGAACAATTCTAAGGGTCGCTAATTGTCGCCCATTTAGATTTCCCACCCACCAGCTTTATATGGCATGCAAGGTGCCAACAGTTCGACAGCAATTTGTTTTAAGTATAGTTTTACTGCAACATACTGAACTAGATTTTAAACCAGTACCTTCAGACGAGAGAAGATAGGATCTGGTTTGCACGAACCCTCAGACTAATCATGCTTTCACTAAAAGATTTTATTTACTTCCAGGACCTTACTTATGTAATAATATTAAAAAATTGATAAGATATATGATGTAAGTTACAATAGGTGTAGTATAATGTTATCAGATTATTTAACAGAACTAAATTAACTACTAACAAACTATTAGAGGTGCTGAAATAAAGTAGCTGTCATACTGTTATTATCTTAGCTAATATTTCAATAATGTTAGTTATAGATATAATCGACTGGCCTGTTGGTCGAGTGGTTAGTGACCCTGACTGCTAAACCGGAGGTCGTGGGTTCGATTCCCACCCAGGACAAATCTTTGTGTGATGAGCACGATTATTTGTTCTGTGTCTGGGTGTAATTTGTCATAGTCATAGTCATAGTCATTTTATTCATAAACAAGTAATTTTGTATCTGAATTTACACATAAAAATACACAATACAGTATTTACAATAAAATAATAACAATTGAATTTTATAAATTAAATCAACAATTACAAAATAATTTAACTTTTTTTTTTTAATAGCATTTCGACAATTACATAAAACAATATGGTCAACTCCTTAAAATTTAAAACAAAAACAATAAAATAATTCAATAAAATTACAGTTCTTCTACAGCATATAGACACTTATTCAATAGGAATTCCTTTAGTTTTATTTTGAAAGCACTATTGTAGACAACACTTTTTATTTGTAAAGGCAATCTGTTGAATAATTTTACGGACTGGTATCGTGGACTGTGTTTAACAATTCTTAGGTTCTGATTAGCAACATTTTTGGACTTCAAGTCCAGTCTACGGGTGCCTTCCCTTATCTGCCGTTCTTCTACTGTCTCAAAACCTTGTATGTTTTTGGCCAAATTACTTAAAAGTACCAGTACATAAAGACTTGGTACTGTGAGTATGCCTAAATTTATAAAATGTTGTCGGCAACTTTCCCTTTGTGAGATGCGGACCATGGTACGGATTGCACGTTTCTGTAGTACAAAAGCTCTTCTGCTATTATATTCATAGCTATTTCCCCAAAATAGTATACTATATCTAATTTTAGACTCTACTAGCGCCAAATATACAGTTTTTAGCTGTTCTATGCTTATTTCATTTCTCAGGGCTCTCAGAGCGTAACATGCAGACGATACCGATGCATCAATCGCTTTTAACTCTGATTTCCAGTTTAACAGTTGGTCAATATATATACCTAAAAATTTTACTTCGGCAACAGTTTCAATTTCGACTTCATTTAAGGCAACATTAAAATTATCTTTGTTACGGGCTGTAGTTTTAAATAACATTATTTGAGTCTTTTTACTATTAATAAATAACTTATTTGCCGTGAACCACACATGAAATGCTTGCAACGTAGCATTTATCCTTTCTGTCAACTCTATCATGTCATTAGCTGCCACTATGGCATTTGTGTCATCCGCGAAAATTACTAATTCGATGTCCGGTAAAATTGCATTTAGATAATTAATCAAGTCATTAATAAATAATAAAAATAAAATAGGTCCTAGAATAGATCCCTGTGGTACACCCGTTGATATGCTTACAATTTTAGATTTATACATTGTCTTATAATTATTCTGAGTTTTGTCAATTTCAACGTACATCCGCCTATTTTTTAAGTAGGAAGAGAATAGTCGCAAAGCATTTCCTCTTATTCCGTAATGTCTCATCTTAGTCAGCAGTAATTCATGGTCAATTGTGTCAAATGCGGAACTTAAATCTAAGAAAATCCCTGAAACTCTCATTTTACTATTTATTTTGCCTATCACATCATCTAACAAAGTATATATGGCGTCTGAAGTGCCAACACCGTTTTGATATCCAAATTGTCTTTTATTTAAAACTTTATTTACTCGCAAGTGAGCTAATAGTCGAATTTTCAGTAGCTTTTCAAATAATTTTGACAGCACTGGTAATAAAGAGATGGGTCTATAGTTTTTAGAATCAGACTTACTTCCCTTTTTATACACAGGTATTACTTTCGCCATTTTTAGTTGTTCTGGGAAGACAGCCTCTTTAATACATTTATTGAAGAAGTCAGATAGAGGCTCGGCTAATATTAAAATGTGCTCCTTGAACAGACAAATCGGAACTTCGTCATACCCACAGGAACGTTTGTTTTCCATTCTTTTAACTATGGTACAAATCTCGTTTGGAGTGGTGGGAGAAATATGCATGTCACCACTAACCATGTCCGTGTGTGCATGTAAAAATCCCGTAGCATGGTCTCTTTCATTTACGTCAGCAGCACCTTTATAGTCAAATTGATTCACTAGTAAGTTAGTAATTTCCTCTGGATTCACTACAATTCGTCCATCAACCTTAAGCCTAAGTTCCCTCTGAATCACTTTCTCTTCATTAGAGCATTTATTTACAATTTTCCAAATTTCCTTACCCATATTTTTTGATGTGTTTATTTGTGCCATAATAGCAAGCTTTTTAGCTTTAGAAACAATCTTTCTATATAGACTAACGTACATGTTTTTATATTTTAAAACACTTGGTTCAAGGTTATTTCCATTGCGTGCACATAAAAAACATTTCATTTTGCTGGAGGTGCGTATCCCTTTAGTGATCCACTTTAATTGTGATTTATTCTTAAGATTAGTTTTACATTCCCTCTTCCTGAAGCTATTGCAAAACACTTTAGAAAAAGTTTTAAGAAAAGAATTAATACCCATGTCAGTCCAAGATTCTTTAAGAATACCCTGTACGAATGCTGCATTATTTTTACTGTTGAATACTCTTTTATTTATTACAATAAACCGATTCTCATTCAAATGTGGATTGAATCGATTTTTCAAATGAACCTCAGCAAAAACACCTGCATGCCCATCGGCCAAACCATTGTGATCTACCTCAGAACCCAAAACACATGCATCAGGCAGATTGGTTATGATGTTGTCGATACATGAAGTACTATTATTACGGATGAAAGTAGCCGAAGAGATAAGATGCCTAAAATTATAACACTTTAACAAACTAAGGAATTCCGTACTTTTTTATAGTCCACTAGCAGATCAATATTAAAATCACCGAATATAATGCATTTCCTATTGAATAAGTAGTCCAACAACTTCTCCAATCTTTCTAAAAACTGTTCGAAATTTTTATCAACAGGATTTCGATAGCAACAACAGATATAAAGACCAGTGATAGTATCTTTAGCACCACAAATTTCAAAACATTCCATTTTATACAATTTGTTTATTGGTTCACAAACTTCGTTCTGTCTATCCACATTCCCTAAAATTAAACTACCTCCTCTTAATTTATTTTTTCTAGTATTGTAAGCTACTAATTTATAGCTGTTTAGATGAAAAACATTCGCAGTGCTCTCATTCAAAAAGTGTTCACTTATACACATGTAATCCAGCCTTTGATCAAGAGTTTCCACATAAACTTCTAGTTCATTTTTCTTGTTCATAACTCCACATAGGTTTTGGTGATAAATATTAAGGGAAATATTTTTATTGGGATCAGATACATTTGTCAAGCTATAAGAATTAATAGGTAATTTAGGATCAAAAAAAATCATTTTCATCTGTCTGTGTGCCAATGCTATCTGTTACTGGTTTGTAATGCTTAGATGAAGTTACATTCTCTGTCTGTGAATATGCATTATTATAACATTTTGATTTATTAGATTTAATTTTAACATATTCTAAATAGTCGTTTCTGTACTTTAAATGGAGAATTTCCTTATGGATTAGTCTACTTGCTCTCATTGTATTTATGTATTTTGAAGCTATTTTAGTATTCGTATAATTCAGGTCCAGCGGCAAAAATGAAGTGTTTTTAAAGTTGCTACATATTAATTTCAGTGAATTATTGAGCATATTAACATTGAGATAATTATTCTTATAGAGTTTGCCAACTAAGACGTTTGCATGTTTCACTTGTCCCAGTGTGTAATACAAAATTGACTGCAAATTCAAAGGATTAGAGTCGTTAGAACCCCCTAGTATTAATATGTAGTCTGAGTGGGTAAACTCCTTACACAAATCAACACATGAACTTATTACTTCAGCCATAGGGGCTCCTGGTTTAACCATCGAAGTAACTTGGAAAGAATTTCCTAGAAGCTCCTGAAGCACTTTCCTCATATCAAGTCCTGTTTGGTCAGCAAAAATCTTCACCTGATGTTTTCTAGCGATTAATTGACTTGTTTCTGTATTCGATTTTATATTATTAGTTAAACTTAAGTGTTTTTTTTCGTGGTCTGAAATATTATTCATATCTATGGTCAGGGTTCCAGCTGTCACTGTGTCAACTATTGTCCCCATTTCAATATTACCTTGATCTACAATCTGTC
Organism: Mamestra brassicae; assembly: GCA_905163435.1. Lineage (NCBI taxonomy): Eukaryota > Metazoa > Arthropoda > Insecta > Lepidoptera > Noctuidae > Mamestra > Mamestra brassicae. The sequence continues at coordinate 5,751,876 of LR990987.1, forward strand.
GATAGGAAAGCTGGTGACTTATTCTCGTGTTTTGCAAGTCACATTATGACGTTAGGGGCTGTTCAAAAAAGTAGCTTAAATTGTAGCTTTCGTTATCTTTTTTTTTATCTCTTACTGCGTTTAAATCTATTTCTTTAGAAGATGTTCTTGTTAAGCTTTTTCTTATACCAAATGACCTATATCGCTTTCGATACTGTGGAGAATAGAACTTGAAAGGCGAAGCAATCGATTTGTCACTCTTATTTGGTTCTAAAGAGCCGACAGATTTGAACAGATTAATTTTATGCTGGGCTAATAACAACTCTTTTTTTAAGGCGCTATTCTCAATATTCAAACTTTCTATCTCAGAGTTTGCTATTTGGAGTTCCTCATTTAATTTTTCAAGTTTATCGTTGAATTCTGTCAATTCATTTCTACTAGTTACGTTGTTTGGTAAACTTTGATATGATATGTTTAAATCAAAGTCACTGTCATGCAAATCTAAACTTGACCGGCGACATCTTTTTTGGGTGTTAACATTTTGCATATTTTCCATATTTCAATTTTTGTGTAGTCATACACGGTGTTGATAAACATTAAAAAGTTTTAATTGTGGCCGGTCTCGAACCCACGACCATACGTGGATAAATGTCTATAATATGTATGTATTAAGAAATATATAAGTATGTTTATCAGTTTTTTGGTTGCCAAAGCACAGGCTCTGTCTAGTTTGGGATCGGATGACCGTGTGTGAGTTGTCCCAAGATATATTATTATTATTATATTAATTATTTCTCCTATGCCTAGTTTATAATAAAGTGACGCTAACTGTTGTTCTTGCTTAGAATTTGAAAAGTCTCGTAGAGAAATGGCTTGAAGACAAGATCGGTACTGTTATCGTATATATACATATATATATATATTTTTTTTTCTTTTTGAAATCATATATTATATATTCATATCATAGTTTTTATTCAGATTATTATAATACTAGTTTAGGCCTAGATTAATATAATATACGCTATTGAAACATACGTGTAGATGCACTTTTTATAAACATATTACTTAATTATTTTTTTACGGTCGGTCCGGGACCCTGGCGTCCCTTTCCTTTATTATTATTAGCTAACACTTCACCCGCAACTTCGTCCGCGCGGATTTAGCAGGTACTCCATAAACTTTAACTTTAACGCAGTTTTGGAAAATTAAGCAATATCACAGACCGACCTTGGCAGGAGTTGCGTTACCTAGGAGATTGAACCGTGCGACTGTTATTATTGTAATTCAAGAGCGATCTTCAAGTGCGAATTAAAGTGATCAGTCGTGCAATTGTGTTTAAAAATTAGTGTTGAAAAGTTGCAATTAGTGTTGTTTAATCAAAGTATCATTTTTGGGTATTTAATCGACTGTTTTTAAGGTCAAGAACCATTATTTCACCACGAGCTACTACAGAACACACAGCTAAATCAAAGACGAAATCAAAACAAAGAAAATGTCGATTTGTATCGTATCGTGTCCATCGTGTGATATAGGTTGCTTAATGTGCAATTATGTGTAAGAACTAAATTACGTAATAGCGATGGGTCCACAAGAAAGAGTTTCGCAAAACAGCTTTTAACTCCTGCTGACAAGAGCTCTTTTCACTAGACACAGTATGAGTACCAACATAACATCATCATTGAGGCACTTTTCTCTAATTGCATGAAATTGTTGGTTTGAAGTTTATGCTCGATATGGAAACCCAAGTGTCTGAATTTATTATGAAATGGCGTGGGACTTTGGCAGCTGTATGCGACAATTTGTAGAGAGAATTGTTACATTACACTTAAACTGGCCAAGGAAAATGTGAATGTGAACTCATTTCTTTGATTTTTTAATGTTTTGGTCCTGGCGACTTCGCACTGGCTCAGAATAAATTTTGTAGTGTTTTGTTTTTGTCATGTATCAGCGTATCTACCTTTGACCGACTGTCAAATTAGCTACCAACAGTAGCTGAAAAGTCATGTTTGCAGAAATATCGTTGTTTTCGTTTTTTCTTTTTTGTCATTTTTTTTCTTTAACTTTTTCTATGTATGTTTTAATAGTTATTCTGCTATTCGGGGCAACGACAAAAAAACATCATCATGATCTCCAAATCAGTGTAGCCGTTCTTGAATTCAATTTTTTTACAATTTCGCCTGAAAATTTCACGAGTAGTTCGTATACCCAAGGCGGGCTGATGGTCAAAATTAACACCGAACAGCTTATTGCGGTCCTGTCAGCCTTCGGCAAGATCTTTGATTCGACACTGAATCAGTATTTCACCAGACAGATCAACCCAACGAGCCGAATGTCAGCATGGTTTAAGATCACGCAATTAAGTCTACAATTATGAACCACGTTAATTTTTGTAGATATTTCCGTCACACAAATAGATTAAAAAGAGGATTTGGAAGATTGATGAGGCCCATTTTGATTTTAAAACCGACCAACAAGTGCAAAGCGTTTTAATAAATAATAAATATAGTTGCTACAATCTTTTAAAGTTGGATTACTTTGGATCTGCCATATAACTTTAGCCGAAACTTTTAACCAATAGAAACAGTAAACACAGTGTGATGTGTTCCTATTGGAACGAAGTAAAGAGTTGGAGCCAAATTTATACCCCAGAACGAAACCCGAACTTACGGTACTTAAACGACGAAATCGAACAGCTCTCCGCAGCATCCGAATAACCGAATGAACAACAAGAGTTGAAAATTAGATCACGTAGTCGAACAGCATGTACCAAAATGTAAAATCCCTATTCCCATGTACTTAACAAGATACACTAATAGGAAAAACCACATTTGTATCAATAGGTAGTGGTAGTACCTGGATGACCGAGCTTTGCTCATTTTTTTTTGGTAAACTTTTTCTAAAAATGATCGATTTATCGCTCCCGAAACCCCCTGCATATCGTTGGAGCCTCATGAAAATCGTTGGAGCCGTTTCCGAGAGTCAGATTATATATTTATATATAAGAATTGCTCGTTTAAAGGTATTAGATAATATTCGATATCGCGTTGAGGCCTGTTCAGACTAACGCGGTATTCGATTCCCAGAGAAGTTGCAAAAGCTGAAAAGACAAGAGTAGGTAGAAGACCAGGAATCCCGATGATCAAATCTAAGTGGACATGGGTAGCGAGACTATTTTTTCCGCTAAAAAGCCTAAAACTCGGCCAGACTGTGAAAAGCAACAGTAAATATTTTTACAATATAATAATATTAATATCAATATCTTTTCCAACACATGGTTTGACTGAGCTATCGCCATCTGCTCTTCGGGACTCAGCTTTCATATCTATATAGTCACGCCCTGCCTTTTAAACCGAATTCATAAAATGGAGGAGGTTCTCAAATCGGTTGTATTTTTGAAGTGAAAACTTCTTTAGCGGCGTTGTGCACTTTTTGGGAAGGGAAAAAAAGTTAAACTCGCGTCAGGACGCGTGACCTGATCGAAAATTCGTAAGACGGAGGGAAAGTTCTGAAGTGTTACATTTTAATGTAATGTAAATTGTCATGTTTGTGTACGATAAGATACTTATAAGATACTAAGGGTGACTTGTGCAAAAATAAGCAAATTATCTGGTTACCCTAGATTTCTTAATTTGGGCTAACGAACTAACTTATTGATTGAGAGACTTGTTTTGCGCAATGCTATTTCTTTAGCCCGGGTTAACTATTTGGTTAGTCCCATAGACACGCCACACACATACAAGTCTATAATTTAAGTGACCTAAGCTATTTACTTATTGTTATCAGCCGATGATATACATGTATAGTTTACGGGTTGGCGCAAAACCTATTAAATAGGTATGAATCAATAAAAGTACTGAATCAACCCTTACTTCGGTTGAAAAAGTAAACAACGAAATTTCAAAATCTTAATTGCGGGACACAGTATATAATTATGTCACTCGATACTTGCAAACTGCGTAAGATTGGATTGTCGTTATTAGATTTAAATTTCTCGATATATTGTGAACAGATCTTTTGTGATGTTTTTAATCTTATATTTCACAGTATACGAACGTAGATTTGCTATGTTATCGCTAAGAACAGAATGGAAAGCTGAAGCTGGAACTTTTACTTTCTTTTTGACGTGATAACTTCTAATGGGAGGGTTAACCGCTTCGTAACGTAACGCGTTACGGCGCCGGTCTGTCTGGCTTCCCTTTCTCTCACGCAAACGGCAGCGGTAGGCAGGCTCTTCCTTTCTCACTCTAATCCACAGCGCTAGTCGTATTTCCGACAGACGCTTCCCAAATTAAATGGTTCAACTTAGATTAGTTTAAGTTCACTTCTGTCGGGCGTCCCGAGACGCACACGTTTTTTTTAACTAGGTCAAGCGTGAATTTAACTGTTTTGAAGAGTGACTTATCGAGCCGGGAATTTAACAAATCCAAAACTAACTCTCGCTAGGCCACGTTAAATTACAGCTATGACCAAACTTTTCCCGTCACCTTTGACCAAAGATTACGCTGAATAGAATTACGCCAATTATTTCTTGAATACAGAAATGTTATCATTTTTAGGGTTCCGTAGTTAACAAGGAACCCCTATAGTTTCGCCATATCGTCTGTCTGTCCGCGGTTTAGCTCAGAGACGCTTAGTCGGAATTTGGTATGGGTATACATTTTGAACTATGGAGTTTCTTGTCCGTTCTTCTCCATAAGAATCTACCTTTCCGAATGGACAGTAGAGTCACTTTATTAATGTAATATTATTATTTTACTGTACTGTAAATGCTGACGTTCAAAAGTGCCGTTTAATGGCCTATTTGAAATAAACGTTTTGACTTTGACTTTGACTTTGACTTTGACTTTGACTTTGACTTTGAACAATGTGATGAAATAAAATCTAGAAAAAAAAACCCTACAAGTACAAAGGCGATGATTATTTTTGTTCGTCTAGCCCATGGTGTGGGCTGTCGTTGGCTTGTCGCACTAAAGTGCAAATTTCTGTAAGAGTCAAGTCCCCAGTAGCAGGTCCCATTAAAAAAGGTGAACAAACTTTTAGAAATCATTCAGACTACCAAAATAAGGACAATGGTAAAAAAATAATTAGACAAACGCATTAGATACTCGTACTTTCAAGAAAAAAAACAGGTAACAAAAATACACTAAAAACGTTCAAGTTCAAGTTCAAGTTCAAGTTCAAGTTATTTATTTCTTAACAAAAATACATTTGTGTCGAAATATTTACACAGCAGGTACACAAAAAAAGCAACATAATTCAATCATACTTAAATAGAAACTTGCTTTACATATTTAAACAGAACAAAGTCCCTAACAATATTCTTAAAAAAAAAAAAAAACATACATTTAATGTCAAAATATGAAATATAAAAAGCAACATTTATAACAAAGTCAAGGAGCATTAGGTACACATTTAATTTAAGTTTAATTTAATGCATAAACACATCCATGTCTTTGTTATGACATAATTCTGGTACTACAAATGTGCAGGTGCACGTGATCACGTCAAGTACCTACCCATAATGTGTTTCATGTGTTTCATGTAAAATGTAAAACTTTAATGCAAATAAATTATTATTATTATTATTATAATAGATGTGTTTATTCTAGTGTGCCAAAATAGTTAGGCGAATCTAACCTTATGTAGGCTTACCATAGTCACGAGATTGTATAAACCAATTTCAGCACGCATGTCATACAACATTTTTCAACACATTTGCAAGAAAACAGTACAATTGGTAATGAAACAAACTTTTTGTTTTAAATTTCAGTCGGAAAGTCGCAATAATCTTTGACGTTCGTTTGACGTTTGAAAATAGAGCGAAATTTGCAAATGGCGCCACGTGTGCGTGGTGAAAATTCTTTTTTTTGTTTTTGCCATGCATCATCTAAGAAAAAACTGAGTTTTAGTTTATTTATTAAGTTTATTATTATAGTTTAAAAAGTTCTTTTAATTTTTTCTTGTTTGATCTCAGATTTTTTTGGGTTATTTATTATAGTTTTAAAATTATCTCTTTATTTACCTAGTTTTTGGTAGTTGTTGTTTTTATTTTATTTGCATGCTGAAAATGAGTAAACAACATATGATTTTAGCTTAAGAACATTATGTACCATATTTTACGTAAAATAAAAATATACTATTCTATTCGTCTCATTTTCTCTTTAGTGTTAAAGAGAGACAACGACGTATGACGACGATGGATGACGTATTGAGCAAAAGCGCTTCGAACGAGGTTCGATCATTCAGCTTATTTATTATAGAAATTTGAAACTCCTTGGTGAAATTCTATTTTTTTTTTATGGAAATTTAATAAAAAACCGTAAAGGATACGTACGGCGCTATACAACGAGAAGTGTGTTAAAGTAGGTACTTAGATCAGAATACCTAATTTACCGCACGTTCCATTGTGTGGTGCGTAATTTTTAACTTTCGAACGCTGTATACAGCGTTCAGCTTCGTAAATGCATTTTTTGAGCAAATGTGTTGAAAAAAATATTATTTTAAGTCAAAATACTACTTTAATGAGTGTAAGTACTTTTTGTTTGGATGTCTTTGGTCTAACCAAAGTACGTACTGAACGCTGTGCTAAAATTTTTCCACCTATTTTAATGGGACCCAGAAAGAAAACTTTCACTGCTACCTAAATTTAATAAGTAATTAAATAGTCGAAAGTAAAAAAAATCCTTAACTTAAAACCAAGTGCACTTGTAATTTTGTAATCTAATAATAGTTAAGTAAATTTTCCTATTTTTCTGGCATGGATTAGGAGACATGTAACTACGGAACCCTACACTGTGCGTAGTCCAACACGCATTTGCGGTTTTTTAATATTATTATAGGCCTATCGATTAATTAAACTGTTGTATTTTTTTTTTTCAGTTGTTTTGGCTTAGCAGCTGAACTGGACGATCTTCAGAGATAAGCAGCGCGAGGTCGGTCAGATGGGTGACCCTCTATCTCACCGACCTCGAAACTACCGAGACTCCTCCGTGTCTCGGAAAGCTCGTTCAGCCGTTGGTTCCAGTTGTCATTTAAAGATATTTGGCAAAAGTGACAGGAAATCCAGAAGCCAGAAAAATTGACACCAGGCTTGCCAAGAACTATGTTCCGCAGTGGGTTGTGGAATTGGGGAGGTCAGATAAGGAAGCGGTCCATGTAACACAGGTACTCAGCTGCAACTCCTTAGCCGGAAACCAAAAGGGCTAGGCAGATTCATTGAGCTCTTTCGATTCCCGGTTCAGGAAAGTGATATATCAAAGTCAATGTCAAAGCATTTATTTAAAATAAACCATTATCAGGTACTTTTGAATTGTCAAAGTCAGTCCGTCAAAAACATGAAGCTATTTGCATATAATTATAAATTATATTATTCGAAATAACATTTTCAGGGTTCCGTACCTCGCGGGCCGGAGCTGCCTTCAAGCGCCTCCTGCCCAATCTAGGGGGTCCAAACGCCTCCTGCCGGAGGCTCTTTGCGGGGATCGTGCGGTCCATGGCCCTTTATGGGGCCCCTGTGTGGGCCGTAACGCTGAAGGGGCGACCAGCCCGCCAGCTCAACGCGTCCCAAAGGGTCATGGCCATCCGGCTGGCTCGGGGATACCGCACGGTCTCCGGCGAGGCGGCGAGCCTCCTTGCAGGATTACCACCATGGGATCTGGAGGCGAGAGCCCTCGCGCACGTCTACGCGTGGCGCGTGGAGGCGCTTCGCCGGGGCGAAACTCCGCTGCCGCGGCAAATTGCATCGCGGCGGCCGGAGCTCCGGCAGGATACCATGGCGGTATGGAGACAGTGACTATCGCGGCCCAGTGCTGGGCACGCCACAATTGCGGCGGTAAGGCCCCTCTTTGGGGAGTGGCTGGAGAGGCGCCACGGCGTCCTCACCTTCCGCCCGACGCAGGTACTGACCGGACACGGCTGTTTCGGGAGGTACCTGTTTCGGATTGAGCGGTGAGGATCGCCCGGAGGACACGGTGGAGCATACGGTGGAGGTCTGCCCTGCTTGGGCGGAGCAACGCCGTGTCCTCGTCGAGGCGATCGGCGGCAGTGACCTCTCGCGTCCGGCCCTGGTTGAAAACATGGTCCGGAGCGAGGAGGCTTGGAGAGCGGTCACCTCCTTCTGCGAAGCAATAATGCTAGCAAAGGAGGAGACGGGCCGCGCGAGGGAAAGGCAAGGCCTTCGCCCCATCCGCCGCTACAGGAGAAGATGCCCCGGGCGTCGGGAGTCGCAGGGCGTTCCCGGCCACCATAGGCGCGGGCCTGCGGACATCGAGAGTTGGGTGGCTCGCTGTCCGATCACCACCAGGCCCGGGTCGATGGCGCGTTGTGTTTCACGCGCGCCTCAAAGAGATGTCAGCATAAAAGACGGGGTCCGCCAGGGCCAGAGCCTGCCAGGGTTGCGGAATTTGTTCGAAAGAGTCACCGCGGCCCTGGAACGCAAAGGTCTTTAGAAGGAACACGGATGGGTTTTAGTCAGTAAGAGTCTGACACGCCCTTCCACTCCACCCAGAGCGGAAGAAGTCATTTGATGATTTCCCATCCATAAAAAAAAGGGTTCCATACCTCAAAACACTTTGTTAATTTGTAAGTAATGTGGATTAATAATATATAATTATAACAAGTTATATTCATTGTAAGTCCGAGTGTCGAAGGACAATGATTAGTTTTTATAAGTATTTAAATTTGTTCTCATGTTAGTGAAATGTAAACTTCTTTATGAGAATTGTCTTTAACCAGAAAACGAAAAAATCGGAACCCTTATAGGACCATTTTGTTGTCCGTCTGTCTGTCTGTCAAGACCGTTGCTCTCGCGTGGAGGTATCGAGTTGAAATTTAAACCATGTACTTAGGTACAGTCTCTTGAAGCTGTGAAAAACTTCTCAAGTTAACGTAAAAGATATGGCCGTTTTTTCCTCATAAAACATATATTTCGACACTCTCAAGGGAATCAAAATTTATAGGGTACTTCCCGTTAACCTATATTAATAAAATTTGGAAAGAAGATAGATTTTAAAATACAAGTGTAGAAAAAAGTAAAAAAATTGCGAATCTTATCATACAATTCGGAGGTTTTATCATTATATTTTCGGTTGAAGAATAAATTTGACCGTGATGTACATTGATGTATGGGAAAACTATTTTCAACAACAAAGTTAAGTTTGTCCTTCAGTCTTACCTGCTATATTTTACTTTCATAGTTTATAAATTTGCGTAGGTAATATATACTCGGAAAAAATCAAGACTCGATCGGAACCCTCGGTGCACGAGTCTGACTCGCACTTGTCTGGTTTTTAATGCAATTTTACTCAATTTTTAAAAATGATTTTATGTAATTTTAAAATTTTTAATATATTTCGCCACCGAGGCCTGCTTTAACTTTTCACTATACATATATATATTGTTCTTATTTTATTTTAAGCTACATTAAGTTATAATTAAGTATGCTTACCTTTACAGATGAAATTGGGAGAAGTTGATGTGGTGACGTGCTGTAAAAAAAAAAAACATTATTAGCCAAATATAAACTTATACATAATAATTAATTTAAAGCGTCGGCCTCATAATAGGCCAGTCACCGTTGACAGATTATTATACGCGTTAGGTCGCAATAAATTGCACTGTCCTGATTTTTTGATATATTGTCAGTATAGGTGCCAGTAATGTAAGAATACCAAATTTTCGAATTCGGAAGCCCTGTGCTAACTGTTTGGTGCTCGGAAAATTTCTTAATTTTGGTCATTTTTCAGATTAAGGTTTAATTCTCCTAAACGGTGCATGCCACGGAGAAAGTCAGTCAGTAAAGTACTTATGTAGTTTTTAAGTATACAAAATTTGCTACAACATGAGGAACCGTAGCTCTGTAGGTTCAATTCCTATGTATTGAGGTAAACAACTTCAAGCATAGGTAATTATCCACAAAAAGTTTTAAGGAGGTAATATCGCTACACTACCGTATTTTCTTAAATAACGCATCTGATAACCTTTCTATACACGACGACGTATAAATAACGGTATTGAGATACCTATAAAACCTTCAGAGCTACGGTTAACGGCAAATTGTAGATATTTACGGAACGACATTTTACGGAGAATTCACCGTTTAGAAGTTATAACCCAAAATCTGATAAATGACAGAAAATTTTGAAGTTTTCCGAGCACCACGAAGTTACCACAGGTCTTTCGAAGTTTCCGGCGGCTGGCGCCCAAGTTGTTGGGCGCAGCGGGGGCGCTGTCAACGCTGCTTCCCAATCTGGGGGACCCGAGCACCGCCTGTAGGCGGTTGTACGTGGGGATCGTGCGATCGATGGCCCTTTATGGGGCCCCGATCTGGGCGGCTGACCTGACGGCCAGCACCATCACTGTTCTGCGGAGGCCGCAGAGGGTGATGGCCGTCAGAGTCATCAGGGGATATCGCACGATCTCCTACGAGGCGGCTTGCGCACTGACCGGATCTCCGCCGTGGGACCTGGAGGCGAAAGTGCTCGCGTCACTGCATAGGTGGCGCGAGGGCGCGCGGGCGCGCGGCGAAAGACTGACGCAGCAACACTTGGAGCTGCGTCGGTCGCAGCTGCGCGAGGTCCTGGTGGCGGAATGGCGGGACAGGCTTTCGAGCCCTTCCGCCGGCCTCATCACCATCGAGGCCATCCGGCCAGTGCTCGACCTTTGGCTCGGGAGAAGGCACGGCTCCCTGTCGTTTCGTGCGACGCAGGTCCTCTCGGGGCATGGCTGCTTCGGGAGGTTCTTGTGTCGCATAGGCAGGGAGCCGGACGCTCGATGCCACCACTGCGTCGACTGTCCGGAGGACACGGCGCGGCATACGCTGGCAGAGTGTGCCGCTTGGGAGGAGCCGCGCCGTGCCCTCATCTCTGTTGTAGGCGGTGACCTCTCGCTGCCGGCCGTAGTTCATGCTATGGTCGGCTGTGAGGAGTCCTGGGACGCGGTGGTCTCCTTCTGCGAGACAGTTATCGCGCAGAAGGAGGCTGCGGAAAGGGAGAGGGAGATCACAACCGCTCTCCCTGCCCGCAGCAGGCGCCTCGGGCGTCGGAGGAGGGCATACGCTGCCCTCTTCCGGCCCCCCTAACTGGGTCCAGGGGCGGCAGACTTGGGACTGTCCGTCGCCCCCCATTCATCCGGACCCGAGGTGGCGGCGCGTGGTGTTCGCGTGCGCCCCTCTTTGACGTAGCGAGGGGAGTCAAACACCTCACTCCCCTCGCCGACGCGAGGTGGGCGCAGAGGCGGGCCGGCACCAGCCGGGGATTGCGGATGTCGCATACGTTCCCGTGATCCCCGGCGTAGGTGGGAGATGGAACACCGGGGTGGTTTTAGTCAGTAAGAGTCTGACAGACCCCTCCACCCGCCCCAGGGTGGAGGATTTCCATGAGGATTTCCCCCCGAGATCAAAAAAAAAAAAAAAAGGTCTTTCGAAGTTGAAAAAATTGGGTGAACACTACTGACATCTATCCCAAAAATGCCAATTAAATCAGGACAGTGCAGTCAACCTAAGATGTTTGAAATGACTGGCATATAAACGTCGCGGCCATTTTTTTATGCCGAACAAAATGATCGCATCAACGCGTATTCGCGCGAATATCGCTTCGTATTAAAGAAAGATAAAAATATTCCGCCAAATAAAACGAAAAATTTGGTACAAAAAAAAAACCAACGCAGGGAGTCCATTTTATGTCCAAGCAATTACTGCCCATTACAGGTAGCTTGATAATTCAGCCAAATTAGGCCGAAAATTAGACTTTTTGCAATAATTTTTAACTCTGATTTTTGCCGTTGACGTGTAGAGTGGCATTGTTGGTTTTTAATAAAAAAACTAATTTCAATAATAACTCAATGGAAAAAAGGTATTAAAATGTTTGTTTGGAGCATTTGTATGTAGAAGAGATTGAGTTTTACAAGTAGGTCAGAAAAATTCACATTTTTAATCCGTGTAAATATCCTATTTTGTGTGTATATTTTTGATTTTGTAGGTACTTCTAGCTAAAAATAACTGTTTTCTTTTCATACAGTTACTTAATTAAATATCTCAATTCACTAACCAATACTATTGAACATTATCCTGTCAGCAAAATTTAATAACATCAGTTTTTTTTTGCGAAAACGATTCATGCGAAAATGTGTGCAAGGTGCTCACACAGTGCTGTTAAAAATAAATATTTTCTAAACAAACATTTGAGCACACTGTTAAGTCACCACTTTAACTTACCTCCTTTTACGTTTCATTTACGTTATATATTGGACTGGATGCTGGCTCCAAGCAACCACCAACTGCGATCTCCGGCATCGAAGAGCCACAACGAGGTATCGCTGTGACTCTTCGATGCCGGAGATCGCAATTCACATTATAAAGGTCCGAAGAGTAGATATTGTGCAATCTAGACGTGAACAAGGCCAACGGGCCTCCATTCCAGCGAGAGCGTTGAGGCTGTGTGGGCCTGAACTGTCTCCTGTGTTGACACGCTTGTTCTGGCTCTCTTTTGAAAAAATAACGGTGCCAAAATCTGGAAGCTTGCGAATGTACAACCTGTGCCGAAAAAGGGCGACCATGCAGACCCTGCGCATTACCGACCGATCGCCATTAAGTACCTCCATTCTTTGCAAGGGTTATGGAAAGAGTACTGAGCAGTAAGTTGCTGACCTACCTTGAAGACAATGATCTCCTCAGTGACCGTCAATATGGCTTTCGCCGGGGGCGGTCAACTGGCGATCTTTTTGTGTATGTCACGCACGTTGGGGCGAAGCATTTGCTGTATCGCTTGATATCTCGAAGGCCTTTGACAAGATCTGGCACGCAAGTCTACTCAGCAAGCTTCCTGCTTATGGCATCCTAGCTGATTTTTGTAGCTGGATATCAGACTTCCTTAGTCGTTCACTAAGGAAGTCTGATATCCAGCTACAAAAATCCGTCGATGCGAGTGGTCGTTGACGGCTGCTCCTCTGACCTCATGGCTATTGATACCGGAGTTCTTCAGGGGTCTGGTCTCTCTGGAACTCTTTTCCTGCTGCATATCAATGACCTGCTTCAGCCTGGTATTGTTGGGTACGCAGATGACAGTTCGGTTTCAGAGAGATACTTGTCCAGCGCAAAAACCAGCGGGGAAAAAGTTCGTTCCTTGAGAGAAGCCATGGTAGTGCGGACAAATTTGACCTTTAGTCTTGTCTCTCAGTGGTGTGATGACAATCTGGTCTCTTTTTGCCACCAAAATACAAGCGTGGCTTTTTACCGCAAAAAGACGTAGTTTCGACCTAACTCCTACTTTCCGAGGTACATGTCCCTGTAACCGATCGGCTCGAACTCCTAGGCCTGGAGTTGACACTCAGTCTCAACTTCGGCGCCACCATTGAGCACAAAACCCAATCTGCGGCCAAAAAACTAGACATCCTTAATAAAGTGAAGCGATACTTCACGCCTGGACAGCTTTTAATAACCCTTTACAAAGCAGAAGTCCGATCCTGCATGGAGTATTGCAGCTACCTTTGAGATGGCTCAGCTAAATACCAAGTTGTCACGCTTGACTCGGTGGAACGCAGAGCTAAGAAGCTCATTGGCGACGTAAAACTGGTGGATGCCAAGCTTCACAGCTTGACTAATCGCCCCAAGGTTGCCTGCTTGTCGGTCTTCTACAGATTGTACTTCGGGGACATCGGCGCCATGGAATTAAATTGGGTTTTATTTTAATTTATAGGCCACGTCTGACTTGATTGTAAAAAAATTAAACACAACCAATCATAAACATGTTTCAGGGCTACAATATTTAATTGTGACAGTATAAATTAGTTTTACCTATTTTTACCGTTTTTTTTTTCATTATGACCAGTTGTGGAAAATGTTTTATTTTTTTTATATAAGAGCTGAGATCAAGAACACGATTCAAGAAAAAATGTGAGTTAGGAATTTTTGCAAGGTTCAAAGCTAAATTGATTGGCCTATGAAAGAGATCGCGAAATGCGATTAGGCCGCAAGCTATTTGGTATGCAGACAGCTAACTTGCAACTACTTTAAGAAAATTTTGTTGGTGTTCTGAGTTGAAATTGAATACGTAGGTATATCATAAGCTTAAAAAGTTATAGTGCACACATCTATCTTCTATATAATAAAAATGGATCGCTAAATGTGTTGCTAAGCGCAAAACTCGAGAACGGCTGGACCAATATCGCTAATTATTGTTTGTATTGTGTTTGTTATTGTTAGGAGAAGGTTCTTATGGAAGAAAATTTTGAAAAAACATTGAAATCCGGGCGAAGCCGGGGCGTTTCACTTGTTAGAAATAAATATTGGCAGTAGAAAAATTAATATGTTTGCCTGTATACCAAATAGCTTTGTAGACGGTACATGATTCGTATTTAATTTGTAGTTTTATTAATGTTATTTTCGGTGTACAATTAAGCATGTAATTAATAAATGAATAATAATTAAAACAAAAGTTCTAGGATGACTTATAGGACTCGGAGTGAATATCTCCGCTGAAACTGAACGTGATTAGTCAAAACCACGTTCAAGAGCTGGCAGTGTCATATGTCACTTATTACTTATATTATTATATAACTAATTGACTGCTCTGTTGGTCCTGAGTTCAATTCCCTCAAGTAATAACGGACATTGAATTTTAAAATTAGGAATAACTTTGTGATAGCAAATAACTTCGCGTGGGTGTCGTAAGAGGCGACTATGGGATTCATCAGAGAATGGGCAGCAGCATTCTCTGTACATTGCAACAGCCACACTGCCATCGCCAAACCACCAGCTATGCGTGGCGATTATGGCAAATCCTCTGCTTTGAGGTAGACCTATGTTCAGCAGAAGACGTCTTTCGGCTGATATGATGATGATGATTTTGGTAATTCGGAGTTTGGGAGTTGGCGGTGAGAGACCCCGTGCCTCGAAAAACACCTGCACCAGATCTTTATCTGGTCGTACATCAGACTAGCTTTTCCCCGCAACTTCGTATGTGCATGTCCTGTTTCCGTATAGCCTCATAAACGTGTCCAAGTCTGGTAGTTCCAGAGATTAGCGCGTTGAAACAAACAACAATTTTATTACAGTTGGTTATTAATTATAATTGTATGTAGAAGACAAACTATGCAAACATAATTGTTTTGTTTTTCTTATTGTTACTTTAAATACTGGTATTCAGCTGAATCCGGTTTGACTGGAAGCCGACCCCAATATAATTGGGAAAAGGCTAAGCAGATTGTTACTTTAAGTAATTATATTACTATAAAATACTGTCTAATAAATCACAACATGATTTATTGAGTACTCTGTGTACACGCGAATTGATTTTTGGCAACTTTTTTCATTAATAGTAATCATTGGACTTCTTCAGTACAAATGATGACATGTTATTTTAGTTTTAAAACAAAGTATTATTAAACCACTATTGTTTATTTACGATAATTATTCATGTACAATTTGATTAATTTACAATGTAAATCTTATTACATTTAGCAAATTTTGGTATTTTGTATCTAGTAAACACGTGACTTGACGTGACGTACTTCCGTACGCCAGCGGACAGAGTTGTCGTGGAGTGGGATATCGTTTTATGAGAGTGTGCACTCGGTGTGCCAGTCAGTCTCAGTCTTGGTCTTGTCATTGAACTCGACTCAAGAAAGAGCTCCTGCTCCCGACAAAACTATCGGTTTACCTGGTACAGCACTGCTGTATATTCACATAGCTGTATTGGCTTGCTGATTCACTGTGTGTATTTGGGTGGCTTTTGCCCCTGTACAAACTGTGACCTTAAAGGTCTGTTTGAGTTACTGTATTTTTATTTATTATCGTTTATATTGTCTGTGTTTTTTAATGGCATAATAAAACCCTGTTATTGATTACACTATCTTGTTTACCCCAATAAAATGGGGACTCCAAACCCTGACATATACCGCTCGCCATCCCCTGCTCTTACATATATATTATATTATAGATTGCCGTCGCATCGGACTATGCGAGAGATAGAAAAGAGAGAACATATGGTACGCACACACTAGTGTACTATAATATCGCCCATGGCTAGTCTCTGTTGAAACTGGAACTGCCGCCATGACCGAAATTGCCCTTTATGAATTGATACTTTAAATGTTCAGTTTGCGTCTAAAGTCGACGCCAGATAAATTTGCAATAACGGTCATTGCCATTTCCTTAATATCTCTGCGTAGGTAACTGGACAATAAATGATTAATCGTTTTTCACTACTAGAAAATGTAAAGGATTTCTGTTTTCGGAATTCAGTATGTCAATAACCATTATTGAAAATTTATCTCGCGTTGTATAATCTAACGACAAGCATAAGAATTCATATAAAAACATGAAAGGGCAAGTTAAAACATGTTACAACGTGCCCCGAAATTTCGGTACAACGAGCCCCATGACAAAATTGTGAATAAACAAAAACGACTATCTATACTCATTTCAAAAAGAAATTGCAGTAAATTAGAATCAAGCTTTACGAGTTCAATTTCCTTATGTTACCTGGCAAAAATGATGCGCCTGCTCAGGACCACTTACTGCGTTCACCAACATAGGTCCCGTTATAAGGGGAAGCTTGAGTATTAAGCTGTTACTACTTACCCCTGTTACTGCTCGGCCCCGTCTCCCCTAATCCTCTGTGGGCGGATAATGTAGCCGAATATTTTTAACGATCCGTCAAAGCGGAGTAAGCCATTGAGGCGCACCACGCCACTAAGGCTAAGTTGCCCTTGTAGGCGGGTTACCCCGGTTGTTTCGAAATTGGTGGTGACGCTTACTGATCCCGGTATTCTCACCACGCCATCGAAGTGGGAATTGCCGGTGAAACTACCTAGAAATAACAGAAAATGGGTAAGTAATATATGATATTATTACAAAATCTCTAATATTCGCCAGCCTCAGACGCGGCGGCGAGTGTTAAAACCACCTGCTCCTCAGGTCGTGGGCCGCCTCGCCTTGCCGCGCCTACGCGGGCTTAAATTACACTCTAGAGGGAATGTGGCACTCCGCTCCGCTCCCGCCTTAACCTTCTAACCTAACCCATTCGAGTCGGATTGCTTTGAATCAGGGTGTAAACCATAAAGATGGTATTAATATATATTTTAAACGATAGACCTAATGATTTTCGATTAAATAAACGTTATATCCAATAACGTTATACGAAATAAGTTTTAGAGTATATAAATGTTATATCTAAAGAAATTATATCAACAGACTCATGTTTATTATATAATAATTAAACATCGAAAAGTAGCTGGTAATAAAATCTGTCCAATACGAGGCCGATGTGAATGACGCGTTAATCTCGATAATCAATTGGCTTAACCATAACTTAAAAATTAATTTTAAAAAAAATTCAAATTACCTATGCACTTTGGCTTCGGAAAATCTAGTACAAAAATGGACGTAATATTCCAAGACAATATAATCAATGACGTGGACACTGCTAAATTCCTAGGTCTTATAATAGATAAACAGCTTAACTGGAAGAATCATATCGAGACTATATGCAAGAAAATAAATTGCTCATTTAAACTTGCCCCAATCGTTAACACCATGGTCTTGGTGCATCTGTGCTAAGATACAGCATCATATTTTGGGGTAACTCTACGAATGGGGAAGTCGCGTTTAAAGCGCAAAAGCGCTGCATACTATGTTTAGGCTTCAGGTGACGGACAGTTGTGTACCGTATTTCAAAAAACATAAAATTCTGACACTACCAGCTTTAAATATATGTGAAACTGCCTTATATTATGTATTTGTGAGATTTAGCTGGATTTAAGATGCAATTTAAAGATTTTGTATGTAATAAATGCTACTATAATTTGAATGACAACTTAAATGACACTTGGACATCTTAATTTAATTCAATTTTTATTTTATTTCCAACTGACATCGCTTTGTGAATTTTGACTACCTATAGCTTTAAAAATATGATATTATTGTGAATTTCATTATTATTAAATGACCAATGTAACCTGTAAAATTTGTAGACCGATGTGGTAGAATGGTATTGTCTTGTTTTCCATAAAATTATTTGTACTATTATTGTTTCCATAATCGTCCTCCCTCATAATGTTTACTTGCACTATTATCATTTACACTAATAACGCTTGTCATATCACCTTATTAGTCATAACTTTTATATGTCATAAAATAAGTTTCCATAATAAATGTGTTATAATCATTAGTTTCTATAAGTAACACATTACATAATCGATACTTGACATAAGCAACATTTAATATAACTTAGAAACGTTTATTGTTTTGTACAAAAAAAATAATGTCATTTAGGCATTTGTAATCAAATGATTTATTACAGCAAACAATCTTTAGACAGTAAACAGTTTGTCAAATTCGAAACGGCTAGGTTAGAACTGTGACCACATGAAGTGAGCGTGGCGCGGCAGCGGTCGCTGAGCGCCAGATTTCCCCTTTTGCAAAGCAAGCATGCAAGGTAAATTAGGTTAAAATTAAGGTTTCCTTGTGAATAACAAAAAAATCTCTTGCATTGTTGTGATAGTATGGGCTACTGAATTTTATGGTGAGTAAAATGTTATGGAAAACGACATTATTAAACATGAAACATATAGTAAATAAATTTATGGATTCAAATTATTATGACACTTAATCGATTATGACCAATGAAATTAGTGAAAATGATTTAATGTAATTTCACGATTATGGCAACTGAAGCGTTACTTCTAATGAAATTATGGCAAATGCAATTATGGCATAATTATACAATTATTGCATTTTAAATTAGGGCAAAAATTAGTAAACCATGGTAGAATATGATGAGACAATTTCTGTTAACTTAAGACATAAATACTTATGATTATGACAATTATGATTATGATTATTATGAACGTAAGTAGAAAGTTAAAAGTACAATTAATTTTCGGGCTCAAAAAGGATTAGGATTTTTTTTTACAAAACAAGCGGGCCCCTTTTAGGTTTTCAGGTCGGAATTGTTATTGGGTTTTTCAGTATAATCATTTCTGTTTAGTATATTTATACGACGGATGCACCCGTTATACATTGAAACGAGGATAGAAATGTATTTCGATTGAGGAATATTCGAAGTCAAACTATGACAGGAACTTTTGAAATGTCAAGGTTGGTCAGTAAAAAAGAGGAAGCTAGTTGGACATTCCAGAGAATCTCTATGGATAAGAACGTGCAAGAAACTCCACGAACTCCTTTTTGAATAAGTGCAGAGTTATAAAATAGCAAAACACTTCTAAGCACGTCTGCCATCGGCGAGCTTAGATTAGATTCCCCATTCAACTTTAAGATCAAATTTTACATATCGCGGCTTAGGTTCTAACACATAGGATGTCAAAAGCGTTAACTTTTCAGGAGAGCAAATAAACTATTTACCTTACTCAGATTTGTGAAGAAACAGTTACGTCTTATTGCTGTGGCAATAAAAACTGAGTTATGTGCTATTGCTATGGTAATAAAACTGCTTTTTCTTTATAGCATTTAAGTAGATAAGACAACTTTGTGTACCATGTACAAACTACTTATTGAATAAACTCATTATGTTATGTTATGTTTAAAAAAACTGAGTAACGCGTCATCGTGACATAAGCGATATATTTTTATAAATATATCGAGAATATATCGCTTATGATTCGTCTTCTTTGATTCGTTAAACGATGCGTTTCACGATTCCCTATCAAATGGCATACAAAACGGATTTCGTTCTTTTGACTTCCACAGCGTTAGAACTTAGCGACGATATATTGGTCTAAACAGAACTTTGCTACGAGCTTTACGATTGGGGCATAAGTAGAGGGCCGATACAAAATGACATTCTATCAGCGTTAACGTGAAAAGCATGGGTGTCAAATGTGTTGGGATATGTCAAAATTTATCCCGCAAAAAGTTAACACCCGTTCGTGTATTTTTAATAAAATCTCCTTTTTTTCTCACGGTGACTACATCTCTTTTATTCGACTCTCCTTTCGCAGGTATGCTGGAAGAGATTTCTTTACAAATAAGCATCACCTTTGTACCTATTTTTCCGTTTCCTTCTTCTTATGTATTGGTGAAATGTGTGTGCATGAACTGTTAAATGAATAAAACATCTAATATCAATTGTAACTAGATGGAAAATAATTAACTGGCATGTTTGTTTGTAGCATTTGTAAAACAGATTGAGTTTTACAATGAGGTCATAAAATTAATGTTAAAATAATTATAAAGTTTTTTTTTGTGATAGTGATTCAGCCAAAAATAATTTATAGGCCATGTCTGACTTAATTATAACAAAAAATTAAACACATCCAATCAATTCATCAAAATTTCGTATTTATTTTTCTGACGACAGATTTTCAGAATGACCCGGAATGGAAAATGTTTATTTTTTATGTTATTAGAAGAGCTAAGACCAAATACACGATGCTAGAAAAAAATCAGAGTTTGAAATTTTTGCAAAATATCTGGGATTGACAAGCGCTACCAAAGCTTTATGACACAATTTTTCATTTTGGTAAAGTAATGCATGAAAATGAAATAAAATTATTGATTAGGGAATATTTCCTTACCGTTACCGTTGAGGTACACCTCTCCAATTATCGTAACATCTCCAACGAAGTTAATTTCCCCAATAAATCGCAGTTGTCCATCAACATGGTCCTGGCGCGACGTGGTGAACGTTTTTTGAACTTCTGCAACAAAGAAATTTTAAATTAGCATTTACCGGGTACTTTCACCTGAGAAAGTTAAAAAGTGCTAATGGTTCTTAAAATTAGCACTTTATACTTTTATCAAAGCTATTAAGGACACGTTAAATTAAGGGAGAGCTGTTAAATCGGATCTCATCTATCAACATAGTTATCAATTTCATGGTTTTCGAGGCCAACATCAAAATCCAAAATGTTTTCTACAAGGCAATATGTAATACTCATTATCTGAGACAAAGAACTGTATGTTTCGAAGATCGACGATGACAGTCGCAAACTTCATCATGCATCATATAAAGTGGTTGCGGATTTTTTTCGAAAGAGTCACCGCGGCCCTGGAACGCAAAGGGCTTTAGAAGGAACACGGATGGGTTTTAGTAAGTAAGAGTCCGACACGCCCTTCCGCTACACCCAGAGCGGAAGACGTCATTTGATGAATTTCCATCATTAAAAAAAATCACACAAGGTACCTACTGCTCAATTATATTTGCTGCATATTATAAGTAAACAATGCATGGTGAATGTATATTATAACATTGATTTAAGAATATGTTTTGCGGACGGCACCTAGGTCACCGTGAGCATTCGCTTGTCAGGTGAATACCGCCCTAGAGACAAGACATACGGAGAAAACATTGAATAAAACATAACAATCTACAACAATGTACAGGAACATTAGAGACACGTGTACGGTTCCTCTTCTTTCTTCTCTTCTTTCTTCTCTTCTTGTCGCAGAATAAATCACAAAGAAGTCTTTCAGTTAGAAGTGGCTGCAGATATTGAGACAGCAGCCATTATCTAACTGAGCAACCTATATGTGATGTTTCGAAGTCCGAAGATGATGGTCGAAGCGCGTCCTCTGTTCCATAATTGACTTATTTTTGCTAGATTATAAAACTGTACCAACTTAAATTGTGAATCTAGAATATTTATTTAATAGAAAAGCAAACTCCGTAAGATTATAAAATAACTTGAAAGATTGTAAACTCTCAAAAAATTGTCAACTGAACATTTGGACTTCTTTTTTAAGCATCAAAATTTGATAATCTATAATCTCTCGAAGTAATTCCGAGAAATTGTGGATTATAATAAAATGGCGACCAATCAGAACACAATTCAATAATTTATCTGTTTTCGTGTGATGTAAACCTGAAAACAAGGCTCTTCGTGTTTTTTTTTCAGAGAAAACAAAGACCAATGAGGGGTCAAGTTCCCAATTTAACTATCACACAAAAACAGTTAAATTGTAAACCAGAGAGCTGATTGGTCGCCAGTTTATGTCAGTCCACAATTTCTCGGATAGATTTCGAGAGATTATAGACTATCAAATTTTGATGCGTAAAAAACTACTCCAAATGTTTAGTTGACAATTTATTGAGGGTTTACAATCTCCTAAATAATATATGCCTAATAATCTTACGGAGTTTGCTATTTTCCGGTGACATGAATAAGACACACGACGAAAAATAATACATCAGACATTACAGTTAAACACATTGTACGTAGTAAAATGGAAAACACATCCTCAGTTTGTATTCTTTCTTCTCATCTGTCGCAGAGTTAGTCACAAAGAAGTCTTTCTTTTACAAATGACTACGAATATGAATAAATACTGGTTATTTCTAACAGATAAACTCAATGTGATTCTTCGAAGATCAGCGATGATTGCTGAAGCTCCTACTGTCCTAGAATGATCTGTAAATCGATACCCATTTATTCTAAAATTTACTGGTCGAGTGGTTAGTGACCCTGACTGCTAAACCGAAGGTCGTAGGTTCGATTCCCACTCAGGACAAATCTTTGTATGATGAGCATGATAATTTGTTTTGTGTCTGGGTGTAATTTGTCTATAATATGTATGTATTTAGAAATATATAAGTATGTTTATCAGTTGTCTGGTTGCCATAGCACAGGCTCTGCCTGGTTTAGGATCGGATGACCGTGTGTGAGTTGTCCCAAGATATATCATATTATAATATAATGAGTGAGGGGTAAAAAAAAATTTAGGTATCTTTGGTTAATCTCCTTTCTCCAACAGAAGAGCTGTTGCAGAATTAGTAGGAAACAAGTCACTCATGGAAAGGTCCATGGATTCACAAACCGCAGTCCTCAAATAAATGATGAACCTTTATGTGAAGTTCGGAATATCGACGATGAATGCTAAAGCACATACTTTAGTATAGAAGTTCCATAAATTACTATCAATTTCTTCTAAATTTTGCATATTTCTCCTGCATATAAATGAACAGTGCGATATAATGAGGCAACAACAACACTATAAAATGAAGGTAGTAATAGGCATAGAATGATTGGCAATAGTTTTTGGAATTGCATGGAGCAATGATAGGTGCACTATATATTAATCGTGATCTTAATAAATATTGCACCTATCATTTCTCGTTTGCGTGACGCTGTCTCACTAATATTTTAGGGGCCTTCCCTAGCTGGCTTCACTCAGATCCAAGAAAGCTGTAGGGTAACCAGCACGCTTTTTAAACACATAAACAGACCGCGTTCCGTTTTCTGGCCCCGCTGCCGAGGCCCATCGCGACGTCCCCGTAAAAAGCCACCCCGGCCTTTGATTACCGAGCCAGCCCGCGTCCTTGAGCCAGTAATTTTAAACCCACTAAATAATAATGTCATGACCCAGCCTGTCCCTTGCTGTCCTCCCGAAATGACGCTGCTAAGCCGTGGTCCGTATCTCACACGGGATGCCCTAGCGAGCGGTCATTTAGTTTAATTTAACTTAGTTACAAATTAAGTTAAATAAAACTAAATTACCTCTGGCTGGGTGCCTTAAATTCACTTGAGGCCACCACAGGATAGTCCGGTTAAGCGGTAACCAGCCTTAATGTGCTGAACTGTGAGTGGTCACGTCCAAAAAAATTAGTATATAATATCTTTGGGTAGCATTTTAATTTATTGAGGCTAATTATTTTACAAATCAGACACATACGTTTAAATATTGTAATGAGCTATTTTTACTGTTTAACTTTTTTGGAAATATATCTAACGAAATATTTTTTTTTAATCAAACCTTCTCGCATATAGTTGGTCCATAATAAGATATTAAAGATATTAATAAACATAGTTTACAATACATACATTTGAAAATACTTTAACAGTTGTAACAGCTCTGTTTAAGATATCCTCATTGCGCGTTTGAATTTCCGAAAATATACAATGATACATCCTCCTGTTTTTCGGTATGGTACATTCTGTCCACCAGATAATAACCTTAGATCGCAGAGCTCAAGATTTTCCTAATTTCCTAAATAATAAAACAAACGCATTCCTGTTAGCTTGGGACAGCAACATTTAAAAATAAAACCGACCAACTGCGTGTCTGGCCACGCACAGTGAATGGTTCCGTAGTTACCCGTGTCGGTAACCATAACACAAAATAAAAAGCTAATTTTACTCTAAGTTTGCAAAGTTACAAACGCACTAAGTCTTAAATCATTTTCTATGGAATAAAAACGAAAATTCTAGTTTTTTAGTTACATTTTAAAGGTTGGTCGGCTATTACTCGTTACCTTGCTTTTTTTTTGGGAAAAGCCCGCCACACATTCCCAACCATTGCAACTTCTGAAAGCAAAAATCAACAGTGGCGACCACCAGAAAAAACGCCCAGTCTATGAAGCGCGACATGAATGTCGAAAATATTCGTAACAGTGATAAATCTTCTTGCCGTATTTCCGTCATTCCTAATCCGGGATTAGGTTCTTCTACAATAAGACCTTTTTTTTTATTCATCTTGGACATGTTTTTTTTCTTTTCTTCTTTTATTATAATTATCGGTATTTTTAACTTGCCTCTTGCATCTAGTATCTAAATTAAAATCCTTGGTTTCAATATTATTATGTCATCAAAGACATACATTATTAAAGTCTTTTGACGTCAAGTGACACAGGTAACATTGTTGTTTTGATTCATTGTCAATTATAGCACTGACGGTTTTTCCGTCAATTGAACAAAGAATTAAACTGTGTCTCAAATTATTTCAGTACCAATTCATTTTATTTGTGAAAATGGTTCATATTTGAGTGTTAATGAAATTGACGTATTTTTTAATCAAATCGTCGACTCTTTGGCAATAAGAATCATGAATGGTCTACGATTAAACATAGTTTTAATATCCTACACTGCCATCGTTAACCCGCCTGCCAAGCGTGGCGATTATGGAAAACGTTTGGGTGAGGCCTATGTCCAGCAGCGGATGTCTTTTGGCTGATATGATGATTAAAAGGCAAGTTTGAACGTACAAATTTACGGATTGTGACTGTTTCTAAATTACCCTAGGCTGATAACATTATCTTTTTTTTTTCAAAATTATCCTTGATTCCGTGTTAAGGTTGGTTTCCCCTAAGGGGAAAAGGCCGTGCCCCGCCATCCGCACGGCCCCGTAGAGCTCGTCCCAGACTGGTCACTCTTCCGCCAATTATGATGTGAATTCCAAAAGTATGAAATAGTCCAATGCTTTGCCGCAATATTAAAACAGGGAATTGATTAAAAGAAATGGAAATAAACTTAGGAATTCATAGTTATGAAAACGTTAGAAGTGGTTTTAGAAAATTAAAATATAACTAAGGAATACAAAGTCAATTACTAATTAATTATAGATCGTGTGAGAAACCATTACGCTAGCGTAACAGGTATTTGGTCAATAGTTACTAACACGAGACCTCGAATCTGCTCCCACAGCACCTAGAGCAACGCTTCCTTACTTACACACTTAATTTGCCGTATTTCCGTCATTTCAAACCCGAGATGAGTTGATCTATAATAAGACCAACTTTTTTCATTCATCTTGGACATATTTTTTCTCCAATCTTTTTTATTATGATTTTCTGTAGTTTTAACTTGCCTCTAACATATAGTTAATCAATAACTCATATGTAACAAACATTCAAATAGACGGATACACAATGTAGAGGAGATATTCCGAAATTAAAATTCTTGGTGGCACAGGCTCTGCCTGGTTTAGGATCGGATGACCGTGTGTGAGTTGTCCCAAGATATATCATGATATATTATAATAAGGAGTGCATGGTAATAAAAATTTTAGGTATCTTTGGTTAATTTTCTTTCTCCAACAGAAGAGCTGTTGCAGAATTAGTCGGAAACAAGTCAATCATGGAAAGGTCCATGGATTCACAAACCGCAGTCCTCAAATAAATGATGAACCTCTATGTGATGTTCGGAATATCGACGATGAATGCTAAAGCACATACTTTAGTGTGGAAGTTCTAAAAATTACTATCAATTTCTTCTAAATTTTACTTATTTCTCCTGCATATAAATGAATAGTGCGATGTAATGAGGCAACAACAACACTATAAAATGAAGGTCATGTCGGTTATTATCACCGTAAGCAATCGCTTCTCAATCGATTACCGGCCTTAACACAATCAACACGGTGAAATAAAACACAGTGAAAATACAAATACAATGGACAGTGTAAAAATAAACATGTCTTCGTTTCCTCTTCTTTCTTCTTCTCTGTTGCAATTAGTCACAGAGAACTTCATGGCATATACAAACGGTTGAGCATATACGTACCATCGACAGTTTGCATGTTCATGAAATCCTATGTGCTGATTCGGCGAATGACGATTTATACCAGCGCATACTTCTAGGGAGAAAATCGGTAAATAGTTATTTACGTAATAAGTTAAGAATATTGATTACCTGGCTACATTTATAATTGTATACACATAACAGAGTTAATACCAGGATGGTACCAACTCATGCTTGCATTAACTTGTCAACTGAGAACTACGCTTTACGCAAACCACACGTCAAGAATACACATATTTTAACAATAAACTAAAACAATTAAAAAAATATATTCGACTTCCAAATAAGAATACCACGAAGTCTAAAATAACTTTAATTTCGGAAATCGGTATTTCCCCTAAGGGGAAATGGCCGTGCCCTGCCATCCGCACGGCCCCGTAGAGCTCGTCCCAGACTGGTCACTCTTCCGCCAATTATGATGTGAATTCCAAAAGTATGAAATAGTCCAATGCTTTGCCACTATATTAAGACAGGGAATGGATTAAAAGAAATGGAAATAAACTTAGGAATTCATAGTTATGAAAACGTTAGAAGTGGTTTTAGAAAATTAAAATATAACTAAGGGATACAAAGTCAATTACTAATTAATTATAGATCGTGTGAGAAACCATTACGCTAGCATAACAGGTATTTGGTCAATAGTTACTAACACGAGACCTCGAATCTGCTCCCACAGCACCTAGAGCAACGCTTCCTTACTTACACACTTAATTTGCCGTATTTCCGTCATTTCAAACCCGAGATGAGTTGATCTATAATAAGACCAACTTTTTTCATTCATCTTGGACATATTTTTTCTCCAATCTTTTTTATTATGATTTTCTGTAGTTTTAACTTGCCTCTAACATATAGTTAATCAATAACTCATATGTAACAAACATTCAAATAGACGGATACACAATGTAGAGGAGATATTCCGAAATTAAAATTCTTGGTGGCACAGGCTCTGCCTGGTTTAGGATCGGATGACCGTGTGTGAGTTGTCCCAAGATATATCATGATATATTATAATAAGGAGTGCATGGTAATAAAAATTTTAGGTATCTTTGGTTAATTTTCTTTCTCCAACAGAAGAGCTGTTGCAGAATTAGTCGGAAACAAGTCAATCATGGAAAGGTCCATGGATTCACAAACCGCAGTCCTCAAATAAATGATGAACCTCTATGTGATGTTCGGAATATCGACGATGAATGCTAAAGCACATACTTTAGTGTGGAAGTTCTAAAAATTACTATCAATTCCTTCTAAATTTTACTTATTTCTCCTGCATATAAATGAATAGTGCGATGTAATGAGGCAACAACAACACTATAAAATGAAGGTCATGTCGGTTATTATCACCGTAAGTAATCGCTTCTCAATCGATTACCGGCCTTAACACAATCAACACGGTGAAATAAAACACAGTGAAAATACAAATATAATGGACAGTGCAAAAATAAACATATCTTCGTTTCCTCTTCTTTCTTCTTCTCTGTTGCAATTAGTCACAGAGAACTTCATGGCATAAACAAACGGTTGAGCATATACGTACCATCGACAGTTTGCATATTCATGAAATCCTATGTGCTGATTCGGCGAATGACGATTTATACCAGCGCATACTTATAGGGAGAAAATCGGTAAATAGTTATTTACGTAATAAGTTAAGAATATTGATTACCTGGCTACATTTATAATTGTATACACATAACAGAGTTAATACCAGGATGGTACCAACTCATGCTTGCATTAACTTGTCAACTGAGAACTACGCTTTACGCAAACCACACGTCAAGAATACACATATTTTAACAATAAACTAAAACAATTAAAAAAATATATTCGACTTCCAAATAAGAATACCACGAAGTCTAAAATAACTTTAATTTCGGAAGTCGGTATTTTAGTTTTGCTTCTTCGTTTATGAAGTTGTTTACTTTATGAAGAGTTTTTGGAATTGCATGGAGCAATGATAGGTGCACTATATATTCATCGTGATCTTAATAAATATTGCACCTATCATTTCTTGTTTGCGTGACGCTGTCTCACTAATATTTTTAGGGGCTTTCCCAAGCTGGCTTCACTTATATCCACGAAAACTGTAGGGTAACCGGCACGCTTCGTAAATACATAAACAGACCGCGTTCCCAAGCCAGAAAAAACAACCAAAAAGCAAAACCAAGCTGGCAAGCACACGGCGAGAATTTTGCAATAATCAGAAATAACACAGATTAAAAAAACAACCTTCGTTTCCCCTGCTTCCTCTTCTTCTTTCTCTGAATTAGCCACAAAGCAGTTTTTAAGTTATACATTGTTTAAGAATATTTCTACTTCATACAATAACTAGCTCAAGAACCTCCATGTGCTGTTGCTTCTTTCTTCCACAGTTCAAACCAGTGAAGGAATGTCCTTAGGTAGTTTATTTAGGCTAATTATTTTACAAATCAGACACATACGTTTAAATATTGTAATGAGCTATTTTAAGATTTCACTTTTTTGGAAATCTATCTAACGAAATAATTTTTTTTTGTCAAACCCTCTCGCATAGAGTTGTTCCATAGTAAGATATTAATAAACATAGTGTACAATACATACATTTGAAAATACTTTAATAGTTGTAACAGCTCTGTTTAAGATATCCTCATCGCGCGTTTGAATTCCCGAAAATAGACAATGATACATCCTCCTGTTTTTCGGTATGGTACATTCTGTTCACCAGATAATATCCTTAGATCGCAGAGCCCAAGATTTTCCTAATTTCCTAAATAATAAAACATACGCATTCCTGTTAGCTTGGGACGGCAACATTTAAAAATCAAACCGACCAAGTGCGTGTCTGGCCACGCACGGTGAAGGGTTCCGTAGTTACCCGTGTCGTTAACGATAACACAAAATATAAAGCTAATTTTACTCTAAGATTGCAAAGTTACAAACGCATAAGTCTTAAATCATTTTCTATGGAATAAAAACGAAAATTCTTGTTTTTTAGTTACATTTTAAAGGTTGGTCGGCAATTACTCCTAACCTTGCTTTTTTTGGGAAAAGCCCACCACACATTCCAAACCATTGCAACTTCTGAAAGCTAAAATCAACAGTGGCGACCACCAGAAAAAACGCCCAGTCAATGAAGCGCGACAAGTCCCGGAGAAACTATTTAACTGACTTGGATCCCGCAAAGAAATTAATCAAAAAAGCAAAGCGAATGAGTAGGAAAAAATGTATAATTTCCACTTCCTTTCATTCAAACAGGAGACCGAATTGAGCTAGGCCAATAGGGGACATATACATCTGGGTTAAGCCCAGTTGCCAAGATCCACGGATTATATATTAACCTTCAAGCGGGCGCACGGTTTTTTGAAACGGCAGCGGTCGCATTAATTAATACTCATTTGTTACTTATATTCAGAATTTGTCTCGTTTTGAGCTACGAAATAAATTGTTTCAATTTTAAAACAAAATCATAAAAATAAACCACTTTCCTTGGATTAACAAATTATGGACGCCTAACGAAAGGCCTGTTCCTTCGGGAGTTTTGTTGTTTTACTTAGATGTTCTTTATTTTTACTAGCTAAAATAAAATAAATGGTGTCAAAATGTTTATTGTCAACTCTGGTTTAGATTATTGTAGAAACAGACGTCTCATCAAGGTAAAAATAAATATCAGGGGCGTGTAGTCAAAATCAAAATCAAAAGTCATTTATTCAAATTATGCTGAGTGCCAGCACTTTTTGAACGTCAAAATTCGACATAAAGACAGTCCCAGAAAACGCCCGCCCGTCACCGCTTCCTAGTGTTTTAACTCCCCAGCAACACATCTGTCTGTTAAGTTATAAAAACTTGAATTTATACAACAGTATGCAAAGTTTACAAAACATGACACAGAAAAATAATAACAAAATCAAATTTTATGAAATTAATTGAAACTTATTAGCTAGCACACTCCATTATGCCATCAAAACAAACAAACTCAAGCATTAACTAGTTAATCAAACTAATTAAGCCTCCAGGCATAAATGTTGTGCCCGCTCACACGTGCAATGGTATAATCTTACAACAGGATTGTGGACTGGAACCACAAGTGATGAACTAGAGCCAACGTAGTTAATATAATAAACTCTAAGTTTATCGTTATAATAATAATAAAAAACCATGACTAGCAAGACGACCAGCCACCACAAGCCGCACCCGTTCACGAGTATAACGCAAAGATCAGCCATTACCCCCCTCACCAATTTTGAGGGAAGGAGGTAGCCCGACTTCCGACGCTACCGCAAGCAGTGACATCTAAGGGAGCATGACGAACTTGCTGCCGGTTGTTTAGGCAAGAATAATATAAAACAGCCAGAGCTAGTTCATCACATCTTGCAAAACAACTCATTAGAGAAACAATTTTAATGAGTAGATTATGTCAAAAAAAAAACAAAAAAAATATGGTAAAAGATCACTGACCAATACGGCCGGACAAAATAATAATAAATTAAATGGATGAAATTGTGTCGCAACATTATTAATTCGGAGCCGCACGGAAGTCTACTTAATAAAACCAGATACCTTGTAAATGAAATGTGCCTGAATTTCAGCCATCTAAATAAGACATCACTCAAGGTGACGACCAGTGCTTAGACTATTTTAATGACTTATTTAGTCGTTTAAATACAATTTAACTGTTTTACAATATTCTGTAAAAGATCAGCACTCGGAATTCAATAAAAGTGAGCAATAAATAAGAAATGTATTGTAGCAAGGAATAACGATGGATAATGTTTCATAAAAAGGAAAGCTGTCTTCAAACAAAAAACAAACAAACTTATTTGGAATAATTAGAAACATACTTATATGTGCCAAAAAGATTTTGAAAAGCAATAAATAATATTTTTGTTTATGCCTGTTATTTCAGCTGAATCTTCGTATGAGTGAAAAAATCTTCTTGCCGTATTTCCGTCATTCCTAATCCGGGATTAACTTCTTCTACAATAAGACCTTTTTTTATTCATCTTGGACATGTTTTTTTTCTTTTTGTTTTTTATTATAATTATCTGTATTTTTAACTTGCCTCTTACATATAGTTTCTAAATTAAATTCCTTGGTTTCAATATTATTATTTCAACAAAGACATACATTATTAAAGTCTTTTGACGTCAAGTGACACAGGTAACATTGTTGTTTTAATTCATTGTCAATTATAGCACTGACGGGTTTTCCGTCAATTAAACAAATAATTAAACTGTGTCTCAAATTATTTCAGTACCAATTCATTTTATTTGTGAAAGTGGTTCATATTTGAGTGTTAATGAAATTGACGTATTCTTTAATCAAATCGTCGACTCTTTGGCATTAAGAAGCATTAATGGTCTACGATTAAACATTGTTTTAATATCCTTCCAGTGTGGGTACAGGTGGCACAGTTCAATCATGCTCTGACACACATTATCGTGCTCTGCCCACGAAATCAGGGCTGAACGCGGAAAGTGTGTGCGTTCGGTTTTAATAAGTCTAAGTCAAAACGTTTACTTTAATACGACCATTAAAAGGCATCACTTCCCGTGGGTCTCGTAAGACGCTACTAAGGAATTCATCAGAGAATGGGCAGCAGCATTCTCTGTTCATTGCAACAGCTACACTGCCATCGTTAACCCGCCTGCCAAGCGTGGCGATTATGGCAAACGTTTGGGTGAGGCCTATGTCCAGCAGCGGATGTCTTTTGGCTGATATGATGATTCAAAGGCATGTTTGAACGTAAAAAATTACGGATTGTGACTGTTTCTGAATGACCCTAGGCTGATAAAATTATCGTTTTTTTTTTCAAAATTATCCTAGATTCCGTGTTAAGGTTGGTTTCCCCTAAGGGGAAAAGGCCGTGCCCCGCCATCCGCACGGCCCCGTAGAGCTCGTCCCAGACTAGTCACTCTTCCGCCAATTATGATGTGAATTCTAAAGTCCAATGCCTTACTATAATGTTAAGACAAAGAATGGATTAAAAGTAATCTAAATAAACTTGGGAATTGATAGTTATGAAAACGTTAGAAGTGGATTTCGAAAGTAAGGGATGCTAAGTCAATTACTAATTAGTTATAGATCGTGTGAGCAACCCTTACACTAGCGTAACAGGTATTTGGCCAATACTTACTCACACGATACCTCACTTTTTTTTACGATTTATGTTTTGGTCCTTTAGTAAAAGTTGTTCATAATGCTGAGTTCAATGACCTTTCAAGAGGTATTGCGTTTATTATGTTAAACGTTACACGTTGCCTTCAGTTTGATATATTTTTCAAGTGATAAGCATATGAATGCAACAACTACCTACTACTTGAACTACTTACCTGTTTGTATACAGCAACAAGGTAATATGTAAAAAATTGGTAGGCAACTTAGCTGTTAAATGTTCTGTATGTTGTATTCTTTTGACAGAGAAGTAACATGATAAATATGACATCGTCTTGAGTTCAAAACAGCGACGAACCATCGTCTAAATGGTCATTAATGGAATAGTATGCCTTCGAACAAAGG
This sequence comes from Mamestra brassicae, assembly GCA_905163435.1. NCBI lineage: Eukaryota > Metazoa > Arthropoda > Insecta > Lepidoptera > Noctuidae > Mamestra > Mamestra brassicae. The sequence continues at coordinate 5,784,594 of LR990987.1, forward strand.
TTAGATTGATCTTTAGCTTTAAATGAGTTAAAAGGCAGGTCAAGAAAATAAAGTGAAAGTTTATTGTAAAAGCGGATACCGAGCCCCACAAATGAGTCGTGGACCTTACGAAGTCGGTGGGAAGGAGCCTGTAGCTTGTGTTTGTTTCTGGTGTGAAAGTTGTGGAGGTCGTTCATATTGCTCGCACAGTACGTTTTTGTAAGACAAATATATACACAAAAATATACAATATATACAGTATATTGTCTTACTTTTCTAACAGCGTAAGCGGCAGAGCTGAGCCTACCCGATAAGCTGGATATATGTGAGCCCCATTGTTGTTTGAGTCCACAGTTTCAAGCACCTCGTCACTTAAGATGATATTGGGTCCTTAATTTGTAACATTTGGCAAAGCCAACTTTATACACTTTGTTTTCTTGGCATTTAGAACGAGATTATTTATCGTAAACCAATCCGTAACCATTGAGAGAGCGTTATTTACGCTATCGAAATCTTGTTTAATCCTATCTACTTTAAAGATAAGAGAGGTATCATCCGCAAACAATACTAAGTCACAGATACCCTTTAAGAAAAGGGTAAATCGTTTATGTACACCAGAAATTAGAATGGAACCAATATTGAGCATTGAGGAACACCTAAATGAACTGGTATCAACACATTGGAACCTATTATATTAAAATGAATCAATAACGTTAAGAGCTTCGCTTTGGAGACCGTAATGAAGTAGTTTACGCAAAAGCGTGTGATTTAATACAATCTTCGGTTCCCCTTCTTTCTTCTCTTCTTTCGCTGAATTAGCCGCACAGAAGTTCTTAAGTTAGATACCATATCAGAATATTTTACCACATACACTATCTAGCTCAAGAACCTCCATGTGCTGTTACTTCTTTCTTCTTGTTTCTAAATTTCCTCTATAGGCAAAGTTTCCAAGTTTGATACTGTTACGCTTACTACATAGCCCACCTGTCATTGCACGATTGTGTTTAAGTTTTGTAATGCTGTCTAAAAGAAATCTGAAAGTTATTCTTACCTTTTGAATGGATTTTGAAATAGCATGGAGCAATGATAAATATTGCACCGTCTCACTAATAGTTTTTGAAATTGTATAGAGTTTTTGATAATTTACTATAAACCACGGCGTACGAAATATACATATGAAAATTCTTAATTAGTTAGCTCTGTATAAGTCAACTTTGTACAGCTCTTGTAATAGTTTTCCTTTTAAATTCGTTATATATGCTACTAACATGAATTTACACGTCTCCAAAAACAATCGTTAATCTGTCAGAGAGGGCGGGGGGCACTTGACTCTAGCAAAAATTGACACTTTAAGGCTAGCCTATATTTCGCAAACGGATCCTTGGAGGGAAAAAAACAAATTTTTTTTTGAAAAACCCCGCGGCTGTCAACGAAATTGAAAAAGGATAAAATAATTTGAAAACCCTCAACTTAAAATAAATATGTAACGAGAGATAATTCACGTAAAAGTTTTACTTAATTTAAAAACCCGAGAATATTACCCATTACGTAGAATCAAAATAATAAGTTGAAATGATGTAGATAATATTGAGCCGCAGATCTACAAAAGTCGTTTAAGATAAGAGAAGATGATGTTGCCTTCGTCTTTTGCTCCAGATAGGTACATACATATTTTGCGCTTAAACCGTGGACGACGTGGGTTTTTTATTTTTTTCTTTGTTATTTTTTCGAGTTTCTACATCACTAATCTCTACAGAAATACTTACCAATCGAGTTCTATCGAGTATCTTTAATATTTAGTAGTTAATATAAAATATATAACTGCAGCGCCTCTTAGTGAGTTACTCATATAAATATCCTCACTAATCAACCACAAACCCATTACTGAAAACCGCATCAAAATCGGACAAGTCGTTTTGAAGATATATAAATTGGTTTGCACAAACAAACATCCTCTCACCACAAACGCATATACCGTCTCCGTCCCGTCATGGGTAAAAAACATTTCGCAAACGCAAAATATTTTAAACGGCATAGGATAGCCGATAAAAATTTTCATTGCCACTTAACGTGAATACAGAATGAAAACATTTGTTCAAGATTTAATTTACTACTTTGTTGAAGTAATTAATGTGTATACCAAATTACAACTTTCTAGTGCTAATGCGCGTCTCTAAGCTAATTCGCGGACAGACGGATGGACGAACATGGCGAAAATATAAGGGTTCCTTGTTGACAACGGAACCCTAACAATGGCCTGTTTCCTAAGCTAGCAAGCACACGGCTACACATAATGTAACAATAATCAGAAATAAAATAAATTCAAAATACAATCTTCGGTTCCCCTTCTTTCTTCTCTTCTTTCGCTGAATTAGGCGCACAGAAGTTCTTAAACTATATAGCATGGGAGGATATTTCTACCTCATACACTATCTAGCTCAAGAACCTCCATGTGCTATTGCTTCTTTCTTCGTGTTTCTAAATAAGTGCGACGTTACGCTACATACAGTTATACCCTACATAGGCAAAGCTTCCAATTTTGAAACTGTCAAGCTTTCAAAATAGCTCTAAACTAATCCCCGAGCAGACTGGCTTCAGACTCGATAAGTCATGGTCTGGGCAATTCCTTAGACTGTCACAATACGTTTATGATTTATCTTTATTTATTTTTTATTTAATTATTTATTCAAACAATAAACATTGTGTAGAATATTCGCTAGGTACATCATAATTACAGTAAAATTGTCACATGCAAAACAATTTGAAGCTAAAGTATAGTAAAACATCAAGTCAATCAATTAAAAGATGTCTATAAATAAATAAATGTCAGACATAATGTCAAATGTACGCTATGTCAGATGATTAGTCAAAGTCAAAGTCTAGAAGTCAAAAATTAATTAATTAAAAGCTTGTTCAATTTTAATATTATAATCAAGTACTACTCTACACTACTACTCACATCGTATGACACTGTCAACGTCAAGAGATTATTCGTGAAAATGTCTGGCATGATTGACGATCAGGACTTCATACGTATACTGGGTGAGATAATGCGCAATAGGACCGTAACGAGAGGTTCCTTTACGCTGATGACCTTGCCTTGGCCACCCACACAAATAATTTTGAAGACGCAGAAAAAGTCCTAGATGTTTTCGGAAAGTACTACACAGACAATGCTCTTAGACCAAACCCAATTGAAACAAAGGCTTGCGCTTCCCAACTGCGCAACAGCTCAGCGACACGCACTCTCAAAATCAATTGGCAAGGAGTTACTATTGAACACCGCAGTAACCCTTCTTACTTGGGAGTTACCCTTGACAGATCACTAAAATTTAAGAACCACTGCTTATAAACAAAGAAAAAATCGAGTCTCGCAACAGTTTACTTAGGCGATTGACCAATGTCTTGTCTACGAACTATCGCTCTAGCACTCTGCCTCTCTGCGGGTGAATATGCGTGCCCAGTGTGGCACCGTTCCGCCCACGCCAAGGAAGTGGGTGTTTCTCTTAACGAAACATCAACAAAACAGCCGTACCATCACAGCCGGGATAGCACTTCCATAAGTTAGCTAGGAAGTTGCAAGTCCAGTCGAAAATCGAAAACAGGAGTGTGACACTAGACACCCACTATTTGGTGTACAACTACCAACTCAAAGACTGAGTAGCAGACACGGCTTCCTCAAATCAGTAGTTTCGCTATCAGGAAACCCACCCCTCTTGTCATGGTTTTGTAGATCAACTATTAGCACAGGAATCACAGAACAAGTATTCTGTTTTCCTACACTCTGCCTGCCAATCCTTGAATTTCTTCGTTTTTTCTTCTACAAATTCTGTATTTCTATCAACCTTATTCACCAAGCTATCTTATTTATGTCTCCCATTGCTATCATTTGTCTTCTACTCGCTCTCTAAACTAAATTTCTTCGCACAATCGTTCTCTCCAGACAAACCGCATTCAGCTGGACCCAGTATTTTACGTGGAGCAGCTGCCTACCAGACCTCCAATTTCCTTGGTAACACGGTAGTTCTTGGCAAGACTGGAGGCAGATTTACTGTCTGACAATCCGTAAACGACTGCCAAAGATCTACAAATGACAGCCGGGACCAACAGCTTAACGTGATTTCCGAGGCACGGAGGAAACTCGGTATGTTAACCTTTTGAACGCCATTGTCACGTATACATGACAAGCAAGCGCGTGCCCTGAACGCCAAACGTCACAAATATGTATGTGAAAAAAAGTACGGTCGATGCGTTTATGCTCTGGCGTTCAAAAGGTAAAGATGGTCATATAGCGTGACATCTGTGATTGAACTACAACAAATGCCACCAACTGCATCAGACGGTTTGAAAAGTGAGTCGTTTGGAACATTTTAGTCGTTATTTTGCGGTTGGGTTATTACGACCGCTCGGATATTTGATTTGAGTTCAAAAGCCTACGTCCAGCAGTGTACGCTTTTGGCTGATATGATGATTAAAAGGCAAGTTTCAACGGAATTATTTACAGATTGAGACTGTTCCTCAATAACCCTCCGCTGATAAAATCATCGTTTTTCCTATATTATCCTAGATTAAGTGTTAAGGTTGGTTTCCCCTAAGGGGAAAAGGCCGTGCCCCGCCATCCGCACGGCCCCGTAGAGCTCGTCCCAGACTGGTCACTCTTCCGCCAATTATGATGTGAATTCCAAAAGTATGAAATAGTCCAATGCCTTGCCATCATGTAAGGACAAGAAATGGATTAAAAATAATGTAAATAAACTTAAGAATTCTTAATTCTGAGTCAAAGACTTAAAGCATTTATTTCAATTAGACCATTTACAGGCGCAAAGTTGTTCATAATGCTGAGTACAATGACAATTGTAAATTATCAAATTTTACTGACTTTACTACTGAAATTTGAAATTGCCTTTATTTTGATATATTTTTCAAGTGGTAAGCATATGAATGCAACAACTTACTTGTTTGTATAAGGGCAACCAGGTAATAGGAACAAAAATAGGTAGGCAACCTAGCTGTCTACTTTTATTGGAATTTCATCCGTTTGGCAAGTAAGTCAGTGGAATATTAATTTAATTTTTTTATATTGATTACTTTTAGCTAGACCAGGTTTTTTACAGTAACCCTATTGGTATATGTTTAGACACATATTTTATTTAATGAAATATAATTTTTATCCGGTGAGCAAGTGGGTGAAGGTCGATTTCCCATGACGAAATTTCTAATTATTCAGTTATATTTTATTGGTTGGTCGGCAATTACTCGTTAGCTTGTAAGGCCATCTTAGCTGTGATACATTTCCTTTTAAATTTTATAAAATTGTCCTTTGTCTCCAAAACCAACCGTTTATCTGGCAGAGCTGAAATTACCACTTTTCAGCTTTAAACTTTTCGCAAATGAATCCTTTGATGGAATAATTATTTTTCACACCTTCAGTATTTTTAAACGACCTATCCAACGACTTCCAACACTATGGGATAGAAGATCCAAAAAATATTGACACTTAACGTGTACCCAGAAAAAAAAAATGGTGGAGATTTAATTTACTACTTTTTCGAAGAAATTAATGATCACAAATTAGGAATTATGAATAATAAGTAATGATTAATTTACTACCTTTTCAAAGTAATTATACCCGTACCATATCCCCACTTTTTAGAACTAATCCGCGGACAGACGGACGGACAAACATGGCGAAACTATAAGGGTGCCTTGGTTAGTATTATGGAACCCTTTAAGTGGCCTCTTTCTCAAGCTAGCAAGCTCACGTGTGAACAAGCATATTACAAATTAGAAGATTACATTCAGGATAAGAATGCTTGGAAACATGCTGGTCCTGCTCCATAGGACAATCAAGGGTGAAGGTCAAACTGGTTGATTTACTACTTTGTTGAAGTAATTAATATGTATACCAAATTACAACTTTCTAGTGCTAATGCGCGTCTCTAAGCTAATTCGCGGACAGACGGATGGACGAACATGGCGAAAATATAAGGGTTCCTTGTTGACTACGGAACCCTAACAATGGCCTGTTTCCTAAGCTAGCAAGCACACGGCTACACATAATGTAACAATAATCAGAAATAAAATAAATTCAAAATACAATCTTCGGTTCCCCTTCTTTCTTCTCTTCTTTCGCTGAATTAGGCGCACAGAAGTTCTTAAACTATATAGCATGGGAGGATATTTCTACCTCATACACTATCTAGCTCAAGAACCTCCATGTGCTATTGCTTCTTTCTTCGTGTTTCTAAATAAGTGCGACGTTACGCTACATACAGTTATACCCTACATAGGCAAAGCTTCCAATTTTGAAACTGTCAAGCTTTCAAAATAGCTCTAAACTAATCCCCGAGCAGACTGGCTTCAGACTCGATAAGTCATGGTCTGGGCAATTCCTTAGACTGTCACAATACGTTTATGATTTATCTTTATTTATTTTTTATTTAATTATTTATTCAAACAATAAACATTGTGTAGAATATTCGCTAGGTACATCATAATTACAGTAAAATTGTCACATGCAAAACAATTTGAAGCTAAAGTATAGTAAAACATCAAGTCAATCAATTAAAAGATGTCTATAAATAAATAAATGTCAGACATAATGTCAAATGTACGCTATGTCAGATGATTAGTCAAAGTCAAAGTCTAGAAGTCAAAAATTAATTAATTAAAAGCTTGTTCAATTTTAATATTATAATCAAGTACTACTCTACACTACTACTCACATCGTATGACACTGTCAACGTCAAGAGATTATTCGTGAAAATGTCTGGCATGATTGACGATCAGGACTTCATACGTATACTGGGTGAGATAATGCGCAATAGGACCGTAACGAGAGGTTCCTTTACGCTGATGACCTTGCCTTGGCCACCCACACAAATAATTTTGAAGACGCAGAAAAAGTCCTAGATGTTTTCGGAAAGTACTACACAGACAATGCTCTTAGACCAAACCCAATTGAAACAAAGGCTTGCGCTTCCCAACTGCGCAACAGCTCAGCGACACGCACTCTCAAAATCAATTGGCAAGGAGTTACTATTGAACACCGCAGTAACCCTTCTTACTTGGGAGTTACCCTTGACAGATCACTAAAATTTAAGAACCACTGCTTATAAACAAAGAAAAAATCGAGTCTCGCAACAGTTTACTTAGGCGATTGACCAATGTCTTGTCTACGAACTATCGCTCTAGCACTCTGCCTCTCTGCGGGTGAATATGCGTGCCCAGTGTGGCACCGTTCCGCCCACGCCAAGGAAGTGGGTGTTTCTCTTAACGAAACATCAACAAAACAGCCGTACCATCACAGCCGGGATAGCACTTCCATAAGTTAGCTAGGAAGTTGCAAGTCCAGTCGAAAATCGAAAACAGGAGTGTGACACTAGACACCCACTATTTGGTGTACAACTACCAACTCAAAGACTGAGTAGCAGACACGGCTTCCTCAAATCAGTAGTTTCGCTATCAGGAAACCCACCCCTCTTGTCATGGTTTTGTAGATCAACTATTAGCACAGGAATCACAGAACAAGTATTCTGTTTTCCTACACTCTGCCAATCCTTGAATTTCTTCGTTTTTTCTTCTACAAATTCTGTATTTCTATCAACCTTATTCACCAAGCTATCTCATTTATGTCTCCCATTGCTATCATTTGTCTTCTACTCGCTCTCTAAACTAAATTTCTTCGCACAATCGTTCTCTCCAGACAAACCGCATTCAGCTGGACCCAGTATTTTACGTGGAGCAGCTGCCTACCAGACCTCCAATTTCCTTGGTAACACGGTAGTTCTTGGCAAGACTGGAGGCAGATTTACTGTCTGACAATCCGTAAACGACTGCCAAAGATCTACAAATGACAGCCGGGACCAACAGCTTAACGTGATTTCCGAGGCACGGAGGAAACTCGGTATGTTAACTTTTTGAACGCCATTGTCACGTATACATGACAAGCAAGCGCGTGCCCTGAACGCCAAACGTCACAAATATGTATGTGAAAAAAAGTACGGTCGATGCGTTTATGCTCTGGCGTTCAAAAGGTAAAGATGGTCATATAGCGTGACATCTGTGATTGAACTACAACAAATGCCACCAACTGCATCAGACGGTTTGAAAAGTGAGTCGTTTGGAACATTTTAGTCGTTATTTTGCGGTTGGGTTATTACGACCGCTCGGATATTTGATTTGAGTTCAAAAGCCTACGTCCAGCAGTGTACGCTTTTGGCTGATATGATGATTAAAAGGCAAGTTTCAACGGAATTATTTACAGATTGAGACTGTTCCTCAATAACCCTCCGCTGATAAAATCATCGTTTTTCCTATATTATCCTAGATTAAGTGTTAAGGTTGGTTTCCCCTAAGGGGAAAAGGCCGTGCCCCGCCATCCGCACGGCCCCGTAGAGCTCGTCCCAGACTGGTCACTCTTCCGCCAATTATGATGTGAATTCCAAAAGTATGAAATAGTCCAATGCCTTGCCATCATGTAAGGACAAGAAATGGATTAAAAATAATGTAAATAAACTTAAGAATTCTTAATTCTGAGTCAAAGACTTAAAGCATTTATTTCAATTAGACCATTTACAGGCGCAAAGTTGTTCATAATGCTGAGTACAATGACAATTGTAAATTTTCAAATTTTACTGACTTTACTACTGAAATTTGAAATTGCCTTTATTTTGATATATTTTTCAAGTGGTAAGCATATGAATGCAACAACTTACTTGTTTGTATAAGGGCAACCAGGTAATAGGAACAAAAATAGGTAGGCAACCTAGCTGTCTACTTTTATTGGAATTTCATCCGTTTGGCAAGTAAGTCAGTGGAATATTAATTTAATTTTTTTATATTGATTACTTTTAGCTAGACCAGGTTTTTTACAGTAACCCTATTGGTATATGTTTAGACACATATTTTATTTAATGAAATATAATTTTTATCCGGTGAGCAAGTGGGTGAAGGTCGATTTCCCATGACGAAATTTCTAATTATTCAGTTATATTTTATTGGTTGGTCGGCAATTACTCGTTAGCTTGTAAGGCCATCTTAGCTGTGATACATTTCCTTTTAAATTTTATAAAATTGTCCTTTGTCTCCAAAACCAACCGTTTATCTGGCAGAGCTGAAATTACCACTTTTCAGCTTTAAACTTTTCGCAAATGAATCCTTTGATGGAATAATTATTTTTCACACCTTCAGTATTTTTAAACGACCTATCCAACGACTTCCAACACTATGGGATAGAAGATCCAAAAAATATTGACACTTAACGTGTACCCAGAAAAAAAAAATGGTGGAGATTTAATTTACTACTTTTTCGAAGAAATTAATGATCACAAATTAGGAATTATGAATAATAAGTAATGATTAATTTACTACCTTTTCAAAGTAATTATACCCGTACCATATCCCCACTTTTTAGAACTAATCCGCGGACAGACGGACGGACAAACATGGCGAAACTATAAGGGTGCCTTGGTTAGTATTATGGAACCCTTTAAGTGGCCTCTTTCTCAAGCTAGCAAGCTCACGTGTGAACAAGCATATTACAAATTAGAAGATTACATTCAGGATAAGAATGCTTGGAAACATGCTGGTCCTGCTCCATAGGACAATCAAGGGTGAAGGTCAAACTGGTTGATTTACTACTTTGTTGAAGTAATTAATATGTATACCAAATTACAACTTTCTAGTGCTAATGCGCGTCTCTAAGCTAATTCGCGGACAGACGGATGGACGAACATGGCGAAAATATAAGGGTTCCTTGTTGACTACGGAACCCTAACAATGGCCTGTTTCCTAAGCTAGCAAGCACACGGCTACACATAATGTAACAATAATCAGAAATAAAATAAATTCAAAATACAATCTTCGGTTCCCCTTCTTTCTTCTCTTCTTTCGCTGAATTAGGCGCACAGAAGTTCTTAAACTATATAGCATGGGAGGATATTTCTACCTCATACACTATCTAGCTCAAGAACCTCCATGTGCTATTGCTTCTTTCTTCGTGTTTCTAAATAAGTGCGACGTTACGCTACATACAGTTATACCCTACATAGGCAAAGCTTCCAATTTTGAAACTGTCAAGCTTTCAAAATAGCTCTAAACTAATCCCCGAGCAGACTGGCTTCAGACTCGATAAGTCATGGTCTGGGCAATTCCTTAGACTGTCACAATACGTTTATGATTTATCTTTATTTATTTTTTATTTAATTATTTATTCAAACAATAAACATTGTGTAGAATATTCGCTAGGTACATCATAATTACAGTAAAATTGTCACATGCAAAACAATTTGAAGCTAAAGTATAGTAAAACATCAAGTCAATCAATTAAAAGATGTCTATAATGTCAAATGTACGCTATGTCAGATGATTAGTCAAAGTCAAAGTCTAGAAGTCAAAAATTAATTAATTAAAAGCTTGTTCAATTTTAATATTATAATCAAGTACTACTCTACACTACTACTCACATCGTATGACACTGTCAACGTCAAGAGATTATTCGTGAAAATGTCTGGCATGATTGACGATCAGGACTTCATACGTATACTGGGTGAGATAATGCGCAATAGGACCGTAACGAGAGGTTCCTTTACGCTGATGACCTTGCCTTGGCCACCCACACAAATAATTTTGAAGACGCAGAAAAAGTCCTAGATGTTTTCGGAAAGTACTACACAGACAATGCTCTTAGACCAAACCCAATTGAAACAAAGGCTTGCGCTTCCCAACTGCGCAACAGCTCAGCGACACGCACTCTCAAAATCAATTGGCAAGGAGTTACTATTGAACACCGCAGTAACCCTTCTTACTTGGGAGTTACCCTTGACAGATCACTAAAATTTAAGAACCACTGCTTATAAACAAAGAAAAAATCGAGTCTCGCAACAGTTTACTTAGGCGATTGACCAATGTCTTGTCTACGAACTATCGCTCTAGCACTCTGCCTCTCTGCGGGTGAATATGCGTGCCCAGTGTGGCACCGTTCCGCCCACGCCAAGGAAGTGGGTGTTTCTCTTAACGAAACATCAACAAAACAGCCGTACCATCACAGCCGGGATAGCACTTCCATAAGTTAGCTAGGAAGTTGCAAGTCCAGTCGAAAATCGAAAACAGGAGTGTGACACTAGACACCCACTATTTGGTGTACAACTACCAACTCAAAGACTGAGTAGCAGACACGGCTTCCTCAAATCAGTAGTTTCGCTATCAGGAAACCCACCCCTCTTGTCATGGTTTTGTAGATCAACTATTAGCACAGGAATCACAGAACAAGTATTCTGTTTTCCTACACTCTGCCAATCCTTGAATTTCTTCGTTTTTTCTTCTACAAATTCTGTATTTCTATCAACCTTATTCACCAAGCTATCTCATTTATGTCTCCCATTGCTATCATTTGTCTTCTACTCGCTCTCTAAACTAAATTTCTTCGCACAATCGTTCTCTCCAGACAAACCGCATTCAGCTGGACCCAGTATTTTACGTGGAGCAGCTGCCTACCAGACCTCCAATTTCCTTGGTAACACGGTAGTTCTTGGCAAGACTGGAGGCAGATTTACTGTCTGACAATCCGTAAACGACTGCCAAAGATCTACAAATGACAGCCGGGACCAACAGCTTAACGTGATTTCCGAGGCACGGAGGAAACTCGGTATGTTAACCTTTTGAACGCCATTGTCACGTATACATGACAAGCAAGCGCGTGCCCTGAACGCCAAACGTCACAAATATGTATGTGAAAAAAAGTACGGTCGATGCGTTTATGCTCTGGCGTTCAAAAGGTAAAGATGGTCATATAGCGTGACATCTGTGATTGAACTACAACAAATGCCACCAACTGCATCAGACGGTTTGAAAAGTGAGTCGTTTGGAACATTTTAGTCGTTATTTTGCGGTTGGGTTATTACGACCGCTCGGATATTTGATTTGAGTTCAAAAGCCTACGTCCAGCAGTGTACGCTTTTGGCTGATATGATGATTAAAAGGCAAGTTTCAACGGAATTATTTACAGATTGAGACTGTTCCTCAATAACCCTCCGCTGATAAAATCATCGTTTTTCCTATATTATCCTAGATTAAGTGTTAAGGTTGGTTTCCCCTAAGGGGAAAAGGCCGTGCCCCGCCATCCGCACGGCCCCGTAGAGCTCGTCCCAGACTGGTCACTCTTCCGCCAATTATGATGTGAATTCCAAAAGTATGAAATAGTCCAATGCCTTGCCATCATGTAAGGACAAGAAATGGATTAAAAATAATGTAAATAAACTTAAGAATTCTTAATTCTGAGTCAAAGACTTAAAGCATTTATTTCAATTAGACCATTTACAGGCGCAAAGTTGTTCATAATGCTGAGTACAATGACAATTGTAAATTTTCAAATTTTACTGACTTTACTACTGAAATTTGAAATTGCCTTTATTTTGATATATTTTTCAAGTGGTAAGCATATGAATGCAACAACTTACTTGTTTGTATAAGGGCAACCAGGTAATAGGAACAAAAATAGGTAGGCAACCTAGCTGTCTACTTTTATTGGAATTTCATCCGTTTGGCAAGTAAGTCAGTGGAATATTAATTTAATTTTTTTATATTGATTACTTTTAGCTAGACCAGGTTTTTTACAGTAACCCTATTGGTATATGTTTAGACACATATTTTATTTAATGAAATATAATTTTTATCCGGTGAGCAAGTGGGTGAAGGTCGATTTCCCATGACGAAATTTCTAATTATTCAGTTATATTTTATTGGTTGGTCGGCAATTACTCGTTAGCTTGTAAGGCCATCTTAGCTGTGATACATTTCCTTTTAAATTTTATAAAATTGTCCTTTGTCTCCAAAACCAACCGTTTATCTGGCAGAGCTGAAATTACCACTTTTCAGCTTTAAACTTTTCGCAAATGAATCCTTTGATGGAATAATTATTTTTCACACCTTCAGTATTTTTAAACGACCTATCCAACGACTTCCAACACTATGGGATAGAAGATCCAAAAAATATTGACACTTAACGTGTACCCAGAAAAAAAAAATGGTGGAGATTTAATTTACTACTTTTTCGAAGAAATTAATGATCACAAATTAGGAATTATGAATAATAAGTAATGATTAATTTACTACCTTTTCAAAGTAATTATACCCGTACCATATCCCCACTTTTTAGAACTAATCCGCGGACAGACGGACGGACAAACATGGCGAAACTATAAGGGTGCCTTGGTTAGTATTATGGAACCCTTTAAGTGGCCTCTTTCTCAAGCTAGCAAGCTCACGTGTGAACAAGCATATTACAAATTAGAAGATTACATTCAGGATAAGAATGCTTGGAAACATGCTGGTCCTGCTCCATAGGACAATCAAGGGTGAAGGTCAAACTGGTTGATTTACTACTTTGTTGAAGTAATTAATATGTATACCAAATTACAACTTTCTAGTGCTAATGCGCGTCTCTAAGCTAATTCGCGGACAGACGGATGGACGAACATGGCGAAAATATAAGGGTTCCTTGTTGACTACGGAACCCTAACAATGGCCTGTTTCCTAAGCTAGCAAGCACACGGCTACACATAATGTAACAATAATCAGAAATAAAATAAATTCAAAATACAATCTTCGGTTCCCCTTCTTTCTTCTCTTCTTTCGCTGAATTAGGCGCACAGAAGTTCTTAAACTATATAGCATGGGAGGATATTTCTACCTCATACACTATCTAGCTCAAGAACCTCCATGTGCTATTGCTTCTTTCTTCGTGTTTCTAAATAAGTGCGACGTTACGCTACATACAGTTATACCCTACATAGGCAAAGCTTCCAATTTTGAAACTGTCAAGCTTTCAAAATAGCTCTAAACTAATCCCCGAGCAGACTGGCTTCAGACTCGATAAGTCATGGTCTGGGCAATTCCTTAGACTGTCACAATACGTTTATGATTTATCTTTATTTATTTTTTATTTAATTATTTATTCAAACAATAAACATTGTGTAGAATATTCGCTAGGTACATCATAATTACAGTAAAATTGTCACATGCAAAACAATTTGAAGCTAAAGTATAGTAAAACATCAAGTCAATCAATTAAAAGATGTCTATAAATAAATAAATGTCAGACATAATGTCAAATGTACGCTATGTCAGATGATTAGTCAAAGTCAAAGTCTAGAAGTCAAAAATTAATTAATTAAAAGCTTGTTCAATTTTAATATTATAATCAAGTACTACTCTACACTACTACTCACATCGTATGACACTGTCAACGTCAAGAGATTATTCGTGAAAATGTCTGGCATGATTGACGATCAGGACTTCATACGTATACTGGGTGAGATAATGCGCAATAGGACCGTAACGAGAGGTTCCTTTACGCTGATGACCTTGCCTTGGCCACCCACACAAATAATTTTGAAGACGCAGAAAAAGTCCTAGATGTTTTCGGAAAGTACTACACAGACAATGCTCTTAGACCAAACCCAATTGAAACAAAGGCTTGCGCTTCCCAACTGCGCAACAGCTCAGCGACACGCACTCTCAAAATCAATTGGCAAGGAGTTACTATTGAACACCGCAGTAACCCTTCTTACTTGGGAGTTACCCTTGACAGATCACTAAAATTTAAGAACCACTGCTTATAAACAAAGAAAAAATCGAGTCTCGCAACAGTTTACTTAGGCGATTGACCAATGTCTTGTCTACGAACTATCGCTCTAGCACTCTGCCTCTCTGCGGGTGAATATGCGTGCCCAGTGTGGCACCGTTCCGCCCACGCCAAGGAAGTGGGTGTTTCTCTTAACGAAACATCAACAAAACAGCCGTACCATCACAGCCGGGATAGCACTTCCATAAGTTAGCTAGGAAGTTGCAAGTCCAGTCGAAAATCGAAAACAGGAGTGTGACACTAGACACCCACTATTTGGTGTACAACTACCAACTCAAAGACTGAGTAGCAGACACGGCTTCCTCAAATCAGTAGTTTCGCTATCAGGAAACCCACCCCTCTTGTCATGGTTTTGTAGATCAACTATTAGCACAGGAATCACAGAACAAGTATTCTGTTTTCCTACACTCTGCCAATCCTTGAATTTCTTCGTTTTTTCTTCTACAAATTCTGTATTTCTATCAACCTTATTCACCAAGCTATCTCATTTATGTCTCCCATTGCTATCATTTGTCTTCTACTCGCTCTCTAAACTAAATTTCTTCGCACAATCGTTCTCTCCAGACAAACCGCATTCAGCTGGACCCAGTATTTTACGTGGAGCAGCTGCCTACCAGACCTCCAATTTCCTTGGTAACACGGTAGTTCTTGGCAAGACTGGAGGCAGATTTACTGTCTGACAATCCGTAAACGACTGCCAAAGATCTACAAATGACAGCCGGGACCAACAGCTTAACGTGATTTCCGAGGCACGGAGGAAACTCGGTATGTTAACCTTTTGAACGCCATTGTCACGTATACATGACAAGCAAGCGCGTGCCCTGAACGCCAAACGTCACAAATATGTATGTGAAAAAAAGTACGGTCGATGCGTTTATGCTCTGGCGTTCAAAAGGTAAAGATGGTCATATAGCGTGACATCTGTGATTGAACTACAACAAATGCCACCAACTGCATCAGACGGTTTGAAAAGTGAGTCGTTTGGAACATTTTAGTCGTTATTTTGCGGTTGGGTTATTACGACCGCTCGGATATTTGATTTGAGTTCAAAAGCCTACGTCCAGCAGTGTACGCTTTTGGCTGATATGATGATTAAAAGGCAAGTTTCAACGGAATTATTTACAGATTGAGACTGTTCCTCAATAACCCTCCGCTGATAAAATCATCGTTTTTCCTATATTATCCTAGATTAAGTGTTAAGGTTGGTTTCCCCTAAGGGGAAAAGGCCGTGCCCCGCCATCCGCATGGCCCCGTAGAGCTCGTCCCAGACTGGTCACTCTTCCGCCAATTATGATGTGAATTCCAAAAGTATGAAATAGTCCAATGCCTTGCCATCATGTAAGGACAAGAAATGGATTAAAAATAATGTAAATAAACTTAAGAATTCTTAATTCTGAGTCAAAGACTTAAAGCATTTATTTCAATTAGACCATTTACAGGCGCAAAGTTGTTCATAATGCTGAGTACAATGACAATTGTAAATTTTCAAATTTTACTGACTTTACTACTGAAATTTGAAATTGCCTTTATTTTGATATATTTTTCAAGTGGTAAGCATATGAATGCAACAACTTACTTGTTTGTATAAGGGCAACCAGGTAATAGGAACAAAAATAGGTAGGCAACCTAGCTGTCTACTTTTATTGGAATTTCATCCGTTTGGCAAGTAAGTCAGTGGAATATTAATTTAATTTTTTTATATTGATTACTTTTAGCTAGACCAGGTTTTTTACAGTAACCCTATTGGTATATGTTTAGACACATATTTTATTTAATGAAATATAATTTTTATCCGGTGAGCAAGTGGGTGAAGGTCGATTTCCCATGACGAAATTTCTAATTATTCAGTTATATTTTATTGGTTGGTCGGCAATTACTCGTTAGCTTGTAAGGCCATCTTAGCTGTGATACATTTCCTTTTAAATTTTATAAAATTGTCCTTTGTCTCCAAAACCAACCGTTTATCTGGCAGAGCTGAAATTACCACTTTTCAGCTTTAAACTTTTCGCAAATGAATCCTTTGATGGAATAATTATTTTTCACACCTTCAGTATTTTTAAACGACCTATCCAACGACTTCCAACACTATGGGATAGAAGATCCAAAAAATATTGACACTTAACGTGTACCCAGAAAAAAAAAATGGTGGAGATTTAATTTACTACTTTTTCGAAGAAATTAATGATCACAAATTAGGAATTATGAATAATAAGTAATGATTAATTTACTACCTTTTCAAAGTAATTATACCCGTACCATATCCCCACTTTTTAGAACTAATCCGCGGACAGACGGACGGACAAACATGGCGAAACTATAAGGGTGCCTTGGTTAGTATTATGGAACCCTTTAAGTGGCCTCTTTCTCAAGCTAGCAAGCTCACGTGTGAACAAGCATATTACAAATTAGAAGATTACATTCAGGATAAGAATGCTTGGAAACATGCTGGTCCTGCTCCATAGGACAATCAAGGGTGAAGGTCAAACTGGTTGATTTACTACTTTGTTGAAGTAATTAATATGTATACCAAATTACAACTTTCTAGTGCTAATGCGCGTCTCTAAGCTAATTCGCGGACAGACGGATGGACGAACATGGCGAAAATATAAGGGTTCCTTGTTGACTACGGAACCCTAACAATGGCCTGTTTCCTAAGCTAGCAAGCACACGGCTACACATAATGTAACAATAATCAGAAATAAAATAAATTCAAAATACAATCTTCGGTTCCCCTTCTTTCTTCTCTTCTTTCGCTGAATTAGGCGCACAGAAGTTCTTAAACTATATAGCATGGGAGGATATTTCTACCTCATACACTATCTAGCTCAAGAACCTCCATGTGCTATTGCTTCTTTCTTCGTGTTTCTAAATAAGTGCGACGTTACGCTACATACAGTTATACCCTACATAGGCAAAGCTTCCAATTTTGAAACTGTCAAGCTTTCAAAATAGCTCTAAACTAATCCCCGAGCAGACTGGCTTCAGACTCGATAAGTCATGGTCTGGGCAATTCCTTAGACTGTCACAATACGTTTATGATTTATCTTTATTTATTTTTTATTTAATTATTTATTCAAACAATAAACATTGTGTAGAATATTCGCTAGGTACATCATAATTACAGTAAAATTGTCACATGCAAAACAATTTGAAGCTAAAGTATAGTAAAACATCAAGTCAATCAATTAAAAGATGTCTATAAATAAATAAATGTCAGACATAATGTCAAATGTACGCTATGTCAGATGATTAGTCAAAGTCAAAGTCTAGAAGTCAAAAATTAATTAATTAAAAGCTTGTTCAATTTTAATATTATAATCAAGTACTACTCTACACTACTACTCACATCGTATGACACTGTCAACGTCAAGAGATTATTCGTGAAAATGTCTGGCATGATTGACGATCAGGACTTCATACGTATACTGGGTGAGATAATGCGCAATAGGACCGTAACGAGAGGTTCCTTTACGCTGATGACCTTGCCTTGGCCACCCACACAAATAATTTTGAAGACGCAGAAAAAGTCCTAGATGTTTTCGGAAAGTACTACACAGACAATGCTCTTAGACCAAACCCAATTGAAACAAAGGCTTGCGCTTCCCAACTGCGCAACAGCTCAGCGACACGCACTCTCAAAATCAATTGGCAAGGAGTTACTATTGAACACCGCAGTAACCCTTCTTACTTGGGAGTTACCCTTGACAGATCACTAAAATTTAAGAACCACTGCTTATAAACAAAGAAAAAATCGAGTCTCGCAACAGTTTACTTAGGCGATTGACCAATGTCTTGTCTACGAACTATCGCTCTAGCACTCTGCCTCTCTGCGGGTGAATATGCGTGCCCAGTGTGGCACCGTTCCGCCCACGCCAAGGAAGTGGGTGTTTCTCTTAACGAAACATCAACAAAACAGCCGTACCATCACAGCCGGGATAGCACTTCCATAAGTTAGCTAGGAAGTTGCAAGTCCAGTCGAAAATCGAAAACAGGAGTGTGACACTAGACACCCACTATTTGGTGTACAACTACCAACTCAAAGACTGAGTAGCAGACACGGCTTCCTCAAATCAGTAGTTTCGCTATCAGGAAACCCACCCCTCTTGTCATGGTTTTGTAGATCAACTATTAGCACAGGAATCACAGAACAAGTATTCTGTTTTCCTACACTCTGCCTGCCAATCCTTGAATTTCTTCGTTTTTTCTTCTACAAATTCTGTATTTCTATCAACCTTATTCACCAAGCTATCTTATTTATGTCTCCCATTGCTATCATTTGTCTTCTACTCGCTCTCTAAACTAAATTTCTTCGCACAATCGTTCTCTCCAGACAAACCGCATTCAGCTGGACCCAGTATTTTACGTGGAGCAGCTGCCTACCAGACCTCCAATTTCCTTGGTAACACGGTAGTTCTTGGCAAGACTGGAGGCAGATTTACTGTCTGACAATCCGTAAACGACTGCCAAAGATCTACAAATGACAGCCGGGACCAACAGCTTAACGTGATTTCCGAGGCACGGAGGAAACTCGGTATGTTAACCTTTTGAACGCCATTGTCACGTATACATGACAAGCAAGCGCGTGCCCTGAACGCCAAACGTCACAAATATGTATGTGAAAAAAAGTACGGTCGATGCGTTTATGCTCTGGCGTTCAAAAGGTAAAGATGGTCATATAGCGTGACATCTGTGATTGAACTACAACAAATGCCACCAACTGCATCAGACGGTTTGAAAAGTGAGTCGTTTGGAACATTTTAGTCGTTATTTTGCGGTTGGGTTATTACGACCGCTCGGATATTTGATTTGAGTTCAAAAGCCTACGTCCAGCAGTGTACGCTTTTGGCTGATATGATGATTAAAAGGCAAGTTTCAACGGAATTATTTACAGATTGAGACTGTTCCTCAATAACCCTCCGCTGATAAAATCATCGTTTTTCCTATATTATCCTAGATTAAGTGTTAAGGTTGGTTTCCCCTAAGGGGAAAAGGCCGTGCCCCGCCATCCGCACGGCCCCGTAGAGCTCGTCCCAGACTGGTCACTCTTCCGCCAATTATGATGTGAATTCCAAAAGTATGAAATAGTCCAATGCCTTGCCATCATGTAAGGACAAGAAATGGATTAAAAATAATGTAAATAAACTTAAGAATTCTTAATTCTGAGTCAAAGACTTAAAGCATTTATTTCAATTAGACCATTTACAGGCGCAAAGTTGTTCATAATGCTGAGTACAATGACAATTGTAAATTTTCAAATTTTACTGACTTTACTACTGAAATTTGAAATTGCCTTTATTTTGATATATTTTTCAAGTGGTAAGCATATGAATGCAACAACTTACTTGTTTGTATAAGGGCAACCAGGTAATAGGAACAAAAATAGGTAGGCAACCTAGCTGTCTACTTTTATTGGAATTTCATCCGTTTGGCAAGTAAGTCAGTGGAATATTAATTTAATTTTTTTATATTGATTACTTTTAGCTAGACCAGGTTTTTTACAGTAACCCTATTGGTATATGTTTAGACACATATTTTATTTAATGAAATATAATTTTTATCCGGTGAGCAAGTGGGTGAAGGTCGATTTCCCATGACGAAATTTCTAATTATTCAGTTATATTTTATTGGTTGGTCGGCAATTACTCGTTAGCTTGTAAGGCCATCTTAGCTGTGATACATTTCCTTTTAAATTTTATAAAATTGTCCTTTGTCTCCAAAACCAACCGTTTATCTGGCAGAGCTGAAATTACCACTTTTCAGCTTTAAACTTTTCGCAAATGAATCCTTTGATGGAATAATTATTTTTCACACCTTCAGTATTTTTAAACGACCTATCCAACGACTTCCAACACTATGGGATAGAAGATCCAAAAAATATTGACACTTAACGTGTACCCAGAAAAAAAAAATGGTGGAGATTTAATTTACTACTTTTTCGAAGAAATTAATGATCACAAATTAGGAATTATGAATAATAAGTAATGATTAATTTACTACCTTTTCAAAGTAATTATACCCGTACCATATCCCCACTTTTTAGAACTAATCCGCGGACAGACGGACGGACAAACATGGCGAAACTATAAGGGTGCCTTGGTTAGTATTATGGAACCCTTTAAGTGGCCTCTTTCTCAAGCTAGCAAGCTCACGTGTGAACAAGCATATTACAAATTAGAAGATTACATTCAGGATAAGAATGCTTGGAAACATGCTGGTCCTGCTCCATAGGACAATCAAGGGTGAAGGTCAAACTGGTTGATTTACTACTTTGTTGAAGTAATTAATATGTATACCAAATTACAACTTTCTAGTGCTAATGCGCGTCTCTAAGCTAATTCGCGGACAGACGGATGGACGAACATGGCGAAAATATAAGGGTTCCTTGTTGACTACGGAACCCTAACAATGGCCTGTTTCCTAAGCTAGCAAGCACACGGCTACACATAATGTAACAATAATCAGAAATAAAATAAATTCAAAATACAATCTTCGGTTCCCCTTCTTTCTTCTCTTCTTTCGCTGAATTAGGCGCACAGAAGTTCTTAAACTATATAGCATGGGAGGATATTTCTACCTCATACACTATCTAGCTCAAGAACCTCCATGTGCTATTGCTTCTTTCTTCGTGTTTCTAAATAAGTGCGACGTTACGCTACATACAGTTATACCCTACATAGGCAAAGCTTCCAATTTTGAAACTGTCAAGCTTTCAAAATAGCTCTAAACTAATCCCCGAGCAGACTGGCTTCAGACTCGATAAGTCATGGTCTGGGCAATTCCTTAGACTGTCACAATACGTTTATGATTTATCTTTATTTATTTTTTATTTAATTATTTATTCAAACAATAAACATTGTGTAGAATATTCGCTAGGTACATCATAATTACAGTAAAATTGTCACATGCAAAACAATTTGAAGCTAAAGTATAGTAAAACATCAAGTCAATCAATTAAAAGATGTCTATAAATAAATAAATGTCAGACATAATGTCAAATGTACGCTATGTCAGATGATTAGTCAAAGTCAAAGTCTAGAAGTCAAAAATTAATTAATTAAAAGCTTGTTCAATTTTAATATTATAATCAAGTACTACTCTACACTACTACTCACATCGTATGACACTGTCAACGTCAAGAGATTATTCGTGAAAATGTCTGGCATGATTGACGATCAGGACTTCATACGTATACTGGGTGAGATAATGCGCAATAGGACCGTAACGAGAGGTTCCTTTACGCTGATGACCTTGCCTTGGCCACCCACACAAATAATTTTGAAGACGCAGAAAAAGTCCTAGATGTTTTCGGAAAGTACTACACAGACAATGCTCTTAGACCAAACCCAATTGAAACAAAGGCTTGCGCTTCCCAACTGCGCAACAGCTCAGCGACACGCACTCTCAAAATCAATTGGCAAGGAGTTACTATTGAACACCGCAGTAACCCTTCTTACTTGGGAGTTACCCTTGACAGATCACTAAAATTTAAGAACCACTGCTTATAAACAAAGAAAAAATCGAGTCTCGCAACAGTTTACTTAGGCGATTGACCAATGTCTTGTCTACGAACTATCGCTCTAGCACTCTGCCTCTCTGCGGGTGAATATGCGTGCCCAGTGTGGCACCGTTCCGCCCACGCCAAGGAAGTGGGTGTTTCTCTTAACGAAACATCAACAAAACAGCCGTACCATCACAGCCGGGATAGCACTTCCATAAGTTAGCTAGGAAGTTGCAAGTCCAGTCGAAAATCGAAAACAGGAGTGTGACACTAGACACCCACTATTTGGTGTACAACTACCAACTCAAAGACTGAGTAGCAGACACGGCTTCCTCAAATCAGTAGTTTCGCTATCAGGAAACCCACCCCTCTTGTCATGGTTTTGTAGATCAACTATTAGCACAGGAATCACAGAACAAGTATTCTGTTTTCCTACACTCTGCCAATCCTTGAATTTCTTCGTTTTTTCTTCTACAAATTCTGTATTTCTATCAACCTTATTCACCAAGCTATCTCATTTATGTCTCCCATTGCTATCATTTGTCTTCTACTCGCTCTCTAAACTAAATTTCTTCGCACAATCGTTCTCTCCAGACAAACCGCATTCAGCTGGACCCAGTATTTTACGTGGAGCAGCTGCCTACCAGACCTCCAATTTCCTTGGTAACACGGTAGTTCTTGGCAAGACTGGAGGCAGATTTACTGTCTGACAATCCGTAAACGACTGCCAAAGATCTACAAATGACAGCCGGGACCAACAGCTTAACGTGATTTCCGAGGCACGGAGGAAACTCGGTATGTTAACCTTTTGAACGCCATTGTCACGTATACATGACAAGCAAGCGCGTGCCCTGAACGCCAAACGTCACAAATATGTATGTGAAAAAAAGTACGGTCGATGCGTTTATGCTCTGGCGTTCAAAAGGTAAAGATGGTCATATAGCGTGACATCTGTGATTGAACTACAACAAATGCCACCAACTGCATCAGACGGTTTGAAAAGTGAGTCGTTTGGAACATTTTAGTCGTTATTTTGCGGTTGGGTTATTACGACCGCTCGGATATTTGATTTGAGTTCAAAAGCCTACGTCCAGCAGTGTACGCTTTTGGCTGATATGATGATTAAAAGGCAAGTTTCAACGGAATTATTTACAGATTGAGACTGTTCCTCAATAACCCTCCGCTGATAAAATCATCGTTTTTCCTATATTATCCTAGATTAAGTGTTAAGGTTGGTTTCCCCTAAGGGGAAAAGGCCGTGCCCCGCCATCCGCACGGCCCCGTAGAGCTCGTCCCAGACTGGTCACTCTTCCGCCAATTATGATGTGAATTCCAAAAGTATGAAATAGTCCAATGCCTTGCCATCATGTAAGGACAAGAAATGGATTAAAAATAATGTAAATAAACTTAAGAATTCTTAATTCTGAGTCAAAGACTTAAAGCATTTATTTCAATTAGACCATTTACAGGCGCAAAGTTGTTCATAATGCTGAGTACAATGACAATTGTAAATTTTCAAATTTTACTGACTTTACTACTGAAATTTGAAATTGCCTTTATTTTGATATATTTTTCAAGTGGTAAGCATATGAATGCAACAACTTACTTGTTTGTATAAGGGCAACCAGGTAATAGGAACAAAAATAGGTAGGCAACCTAGCTGTCTACTTTTATTGGAATTTCATCCGTTTGGCAAGTAAGTCAGTGGAATATTAATTTAATTTTTTTATATTGATTACTTTTAGCTAGACCAGGTTTTTTACAGTAACCCTATTGGTATATGTTTAGACACATATTTTATTTAATGAAATATAATTTTTATCCGGTGAGCAAGTGGGTGAAGGTCGATTTCCCATGACGAAATTTCTAATTATTCAGTTATATTTTATTGGTTGGTCGGCAATTACTCGTTAGCTTGTAAGGCCATCTTAGCTGTGATACATTTCCTTTTAAATTTTATAAAATTGTCCTTTGTCTCCAAAACCAACCGTTTATCTGGCAGAGCTGAAATTACCACTTTTCAGCTTTAAACTTTTCGCAAATGAATCCTTTGATGGAATAATTATTTTTCACACCTTCAGTATTTTTAAACGACCTATCCAACGACTTCCAACACTATGGGATAGAAGATCCAAAAAATATTGACACTTAACGTGTACCCAGAAAAAAAAAATGGTGGAGATTTAATTTACTACTTTTTCGAAGAAATTAATGATCACAAATTAGGAATTATGAATAATAAGTAATGATTAATTTACTACCTTTTCAAAGTAATTATACCCGTACCATATCCCCACTTTTTAGAACTAATCCGCGGACAGACGGACGGACAAACATGGCGAAACTATAAGGGTGCCTTGGTTAGTATTATGGAACCCTTTAAGTGGCCTCTTTCTCAAGCTAGCAAGCTCACGTGTGAACAAGCATATTACAAATTAGAAGATTACATTCAGGATAAGAATGCTTGGAAACATGCTGGTCCTGCTCCATAGGACAATCAAGGGTGAAGGTCAAACTGGTTGATTTACTACTTTGTTGAAGCAATTAATATGTATACCAAATTACAACTTTCTAGTGCTAATGCGCGTCTCTAAGCTAATTCGCGGACAGACGGATGGACGAACATGGCGAAAATATAAGGGTTCCTTGTTGACTACGGAACCCTAACAATGGCCTGTTTCCTAAGCTAGCAAGCACACGGCTACACATAATGTAACAATAATCAGAAATAAAATAAATTCAAAATACAATCTTCGGTTCCCCTTCTTTCTTCTCTTCTTTCGCTGAGTTAGGCGCACAGAAGTTCTTAAACTATATAGCATGGGAGGATATTTCTACCTCATACACTATCTAGCTGAAGAACCTCCATGTGCTATTGCTTCTTTCTTCGTGTTTCTAAATAAGTGCGACGTTACGCTACATACAGTTATACCCTACATAGGCAAAGCTTCCAATTTTGAAACTGTCAAGCTTTCAAAATAGCTCTAAACTAATCCCCGAGCAGACTGGCTTCAGACTCGATAAGTCATGGTCTGGGCAATTTCTTAGACTGTCACAATACGTTTATATATCTCATCATCGTATGACACTGTCAAAGTTAGGAGATTCTTCCAGTGTGGGTACAGGTGGCACAGTTCAATAATGCTCTGAGCCACATTATCATGCTTAGCCCACGAAATCAGGGCTGAACGCGGAAAGAGTGTGCGTTCGGTTTCAATATGTCAAAGTCAAAACGTTTATTTCAATAAGACCATTAAAAGGCAACACTTCCCGTGGGTGTCGTAAGAGCCTACTTAGAAATTCATCAGAGATGGGCAGCAGCATTCTCTGTTCATTGCAACAGCTACACTGCGATAGCCAACCCGCCTTCAAACATGGCGATCATGACAAACGCCCCCTTTGGGTGAGGTATATGTCCAGCAGTGGACGTCTTTTGGCTGATATGATGATTAAAAGGTAAGTTTGAACGTAAAAATTTACAGATTGTGACTGTTCCTAAATTACCCTAGGCTGATATAGTTATCGTTTTTCCTAAATTATCCTAGATTTAGTGTTAAGGTTGGTTTCCCCTCAGGGGAAAAGGCCGTGCCCCGCCATCCGCACGGCCCCGTAGAGCTCGTCTCAGACTGGTCACTCTTCCGCCAATACTGATTTCAATTCCAAAAGTATGAAATAGTCTAATGCATTGTCAAAATGTAAGGACAAGAAGTGGATTAAAAGAAATGTAAATAAACTTAGGAATTCATAGTTATGAAATATTAGATGTGGTTTCAGAACATTAAAATATAACTAAGAGATGAAAAGTCAATTACTTATTAATTATAGATCATGTGAGAAACCCTTACATTAGCGTAACAGGTGTTTGGTCAATAGTTACTCACACGATACCTTACGTTTTTTTACGGATTTCGGTGTTGGTCCCGGTAAAAGTTGTTCATAATGTTGAGTACAATGACGCTTTAAGAGGAATAGCGTTTATTCTGTTACACGTTGTATATATTTAAATTTCACTGACTATACTGTATTCACAATAAAATTGCCCTCATTTTGATATATTTTTCAAGCGATAAGCATCTGAATGCAATAACTACCTACTACTTGAATTACTTACCTGTTTGTACACAGCAACCAGGTTATAGAAAAAAAATATGTTTTTATTGGAATTGCGTTCGTTTGGCAAGCAAGTCAGTGTTAATAGAATTCACACTGACTTGATACTATTTTTTTTTTATTATTAATTTGATTACTTAAATCCAAGACCATGTTTTTTTACGATAACACTATTTGAATTTGTTCAGACGGGTCTCCCTTGTTTGACCGAAAGGAATTTGCAAATTTTCACTTCCCAAAAAAATTTTCGCATAATTTCATTTGCCAAATTATTACTTAGCGAAAAATCTATTCACAAAAAATTATAATGCAAACCTAATGTTTGGGAAATGAACGTTTAAACTATAACTTGTTAACCAACTCGTACTTTTAACATTTTTTATTTAGTCAAATATTTCAGTTGGAATAACAGTTTTTTTTTAAAATAAGTAATCATCCTAATCTTCATAGTTCAGTTCCGGGTAACCTTCTAAAAACAAAATCTTTTTTCTATTAATGCAAGTCGTTTCTGGCACTCGCCGGCCGCTGCCGCGGCACCGCTCGCTTCGCTCGCTCGGCTCGTGCGTAGGAGGTCGCAGTTTTAACCTAACTTAATTTACACATTTTGTTTAAAGAAGAAATTAACCTAATCTAAGTAGTTGAGTTCCAGGTAACCTACTAAAAACAATATCTTAATCATTTCACCAAACGTTTATTGTCTGAAGATTGTTTGCTGTAATAAATCATTTGATTAAAGACCAAATGCCATAATGACATTATAATTAGTAATATTTTGCCAAGTAAAAATTTGAATAAATAAAAATATGCGTGCTAACATCATTCGAAATATTGCAATGGTATAAAAAAAGTTGCTAAAATTTGTTTGGGTAATGAAATTTTGTCAAAATATTTTCGGCAAAATGGCAGGATCCCGTTCAGACACATATTTTATTTGATGAAATATAATTTTCATCCGGTAAGCAAGTGAGTGAAGGTCGATCTCCCTTGACTGTATGGGGATATAGTCAAGGGAGATCGACCTTCACTCACAGCTAAGTAGGCTTTAGAAGCTAACGAGTTCATTATAGAAGTGGTACTATTACAAAATTTCTAGTTATTCAGTTACATTTTACAGGTTGGTCGTCCATTACTCGTTAGCTTCTAAAGCTTACTTAGCTGTGACACATTTCTTTTTAAATTCGTTACATAACTATGCTTCAACCATGAATTTATCACTTCTTTAAAAATAACCGTGTAGCTGGCAGAGGGGGTGGGAACACTAGCCTCTAACAAAAATTAGCATTATAAAGCTATATAGCTAATATCTCGCCAGCTGATCCTTGGATAGCATAATGATTTGGCACACTCTCAACATATTTAAACGACCTATCTAACGACTTCCCACACAACAGGATAGACGATATAAAATTCATTGCCAGTTTACGTGTACCCAGAAAAAAAATGTTGAAGATTTCTTTTATTACTTTGTCGAACCCATACCAAATTCCATTTTTCTAGTGCTAATGCGCGTCTCTGGGCTTATTCGCGGACAGACGGACGGACGAACATAGCGAAACTATAAGGGTTCCTTGTTGACTACGAAACCCTAAAAGTCGCCTATTTCCTTAACAAGCAAGCACACGGCTTCACATTATGTAACAATCAGAATTAAAAAAAGATTTAAAATACAGTCTTCGGTTCCCCTTCTTTCTTCTCTTCTTTCGCTGAATTAGCCGCACAGAAATTCTTCAACATTATAGCAATGAGGATATTTCTACCTCAAACACTATATTACTCAAGAACCTCCATAAGCTGTTGCTTCTATCTTCGTGTTTCTTAATTAGTGCGTCGTTGCGATACACAGAGTTATTTCCCACAAAGACAAAGCTTCCAAGTTTGATACTGTCACGCTTTCTTAATAGCCTGCCTGTCATTGCACAATTGTTTTTAAGATTTGCTTAGTTATCTACTCTGATTTTTTATTGTTATCAGTCACTCTTAAGATTTTGAAACCACATGAAACTGTTTTTCGGCGTGCAAATCAGGAAAATACTTCAATAGTTGTAACAGCTCAACATTAGTGGGTTTTTCCGAAGAAAGACTATGATACATCCGTCTGTTTCTCGGAATTGTATATTCTTTTACCCAGAACCCTAGATCTTACTTATTTTGACAGCATCAAAATCGTCCCAAGCTAGCAGGTATGCGTACATTCAAAGACACGGTTGGCGAAGTGGTTCAGCGATTGGCTGCTGTGCTGCATGTCGCGGGTTCGATTCCCGCACGGAACAAATATTTGTATGGCTTACAGATAGTTGTTCCAGATGTTGCTGTTTGTGCATGTGAGTTTGTATGTTTGTAAACGCACCCACGATACATGAGAAATTCCTTTTTCTTTTAAAACAAAAACAAAGACAGATAAAATGTACATACTAACACTACTTTATCCCTTTTATTTTGTTTTTGACAAAATAAGTAAGGTCTGGTTCTTCGATCTTAGGTTTTACCTGCTGGACAGCTTATACAATAGGGTATTTAACTGAAAAAATCTAATCAGTCCGTCTGATAGATTTCCAAATACTTACATTGAACACGTATTTTTCTTTTTTCACGTCAACAAGCAATGCAGATGATATCGTGCATGGAAAACATGCGTGACGTTACGTCAGACTTAATTTCAATGCTCTATATCGTATCATTGTTACGTTTTATGTTTACGTGGAAAAAGAAAAAATATGTGTCCAATATTTTATGGAAACCTATTGAACAGATAAATAATATTTTTTCAGTAAAATACGCTATTCCAAAAAAATGATGTCTTATACAGAGCTGTTGTAACTATAAAAGTATTTTCTCATGTATGTTCTGTAAGACGTGGTTTATTAAACCAAAAACTGTTAAAAACGTAAAAGTTACTTATGACAATCCTACGATCGTCATAAGTTATTCTTAAATTTTAACGTTTGCGTGACGCTTTAGTTGAAACAGCTCTGTATTAGATATCCTCATCACGAGTTTGAATTTTCGATAATAGACGATGATTGATCCCATTGTTTTTCGGAAATGTATAATATCCTCTCCACCAGTTCCTCTACCTATGATCGCCAAGCCCAAGACCATGCTTTTTTTCTCAATTACAAAATGTTTGGCACGGCCTTGCGCTAGTATGTATTTAATCTTTATTTATTTAATTTATCATAATCATACCTGCTAGTGAAAATGTTAGTAATTAATAAAAAATAATCAGAAATTAAAATAGATTTAAAGACAATCTTCGGTTCCCGTTCTTTCTTCTTTTCTGCCGCTGAATTAGCCGTAAAGAAGTGCTTAAGTTATATAGCACCGCAGGATATTTCTACCTCATGCGCTATCTAGCTCAAGAACCTCCATGTGCTGTTGCTTCTTTCTTCGTGTTTCTTATTGAATGCGACGTTACGCTACATACAGTTACACCCTACATAGGCAAAGCTTCCAAGTTTGATACCGTCACGCTTTCTAAACACCCCTTAACTAATCCCCGAGCAGGCTGGCTTCAGACCCGATAAGTCAGGGTTTGGGCAATTCCTCAGACCGTCACAGTACATAAAATGTATGATTTATCAGCGTATGACACTGTCGACGTCAACAGATTATTGGTGAAAATGTCTGGCATGATTAACGACCAGAGCTTCATACTCTACTTGGCGAGGTAATGCGCAATAGACGGTACTAAGTCCCCTTAAATTCCGAGAAAAGTCGTTAGAGATCACAAAAAATGGCCTTCCACAAGGACGTGTTCTAGCGCCGGGTCCATATTGGCTCACCTAAAGTTGACCCGTGTGCTACCGGCAATTTTCATAACACTCATGTTTCCGAAAATTGTAATTAATAATATCATTACTGTAAATATATTTAAACACCTACTGTTTTTATCATAACGCTTTTATCCCTAAACATAATTACCATATTATTTTCACTCATACTCAGAAAGAAACATTTACCAAGTGTAATAAAAAATGTATGTGGGTAGAAGATGATATGATTTAAGGTCGTTTCACTGATTTTTGTCTTAAATGAATGATATTCAGGTCAGAGTGTCGTCTTGGGGACACTATGAATATAATACCTAGAAAAATTTCTCGACCAATTTCGAGGTAGCGCTAGCCGGCCGCTGCCGCGGCACCGCTCGCTTCGCTCGCTCGGCTCGCACGTAGTTGGTCACAGTTCTAACCTAACCTAATCTTTGGATATCTTTGCAGGTACACACCGTGAATAAAAAGAAATCTAAACAAAAAATATATGACTTTGAATAATAGTGTATAAGATGGCAATGTTGAGAAAATGTAGGAAAACAAATAGAAGTATAATAGATGTTTATTGCTACTGACATTGTGAAGTTGAATGCTTCGGAAATATGAACATTAGATACAGAGTAGTTAGGAATTGTGATTGTTAGGATGAAGAACATTTTCTGATTTCCAACTATCGGAGTTGAACATTTAGGTGAACTTTGGCGCACCCTCTGGCGCCACATATTGAACATTGCGACAGGTACCTTTACGCTGATTACCTTGCCTATTGCCACCCAATTCAATAATTTTGAAGACTCTGCAAAAAGATGCTAGATATTCTCGGAAAGTACTATACAGACAATGCTCTTAGACCAAACCCAAATAAAACAAAGGCTTGTGCTTTCCATCTCCGATACAGCTCAGCTACATGCACTCTCAAAATCAATTGGCAAGGAGTTACTATTGAACACAGCAGTAACCCCACTTACTTAGGAGTTACCCTTGACAGATCACTAATATTTAAGAACCACTGCTTAAAAACGAAGAAAAAATCGGGTCTCGCAACAGTTTACTTCGGCGCCTGACCTTTGTCTTGTCTTCAAACTACCGGTCCAGCACTTACCCCACAGCCGGCATAGCACCTCCACAAGTCAGATAAGAAGTTGCTACTGCAGTCGAGAAAAACAAGAGTGTGACACTAGACACCAACCAACAACTCAAAGACTGAGGAGTAGCAGACACGGCTTCTCAAATGGGTAGTTTTGCTGCCAGCAAAACTTAGCTGACGCCCGCTGTAAACTGCGGCAGGACACTTCTCTCCAACCCATGGGCTATTTGCAGCCAAACGACAGGTTTAATCATGGACTTGTAGATCAACTATTAACACAGGAATCACAGAACAAGTATTCTGTTTTCCAACACTCAGCCAATTTCTTATTTTTTCCTTCCACACATTCTGTATTTCTATTGACCTGATACACCAAGCTATCTTGCTCATATCTCCCATTGCTATCATTAGTCCACTACTCGCTCTTTGAACTTCTTTGCAGAGTCGTTCTGTCTAGCACATCCCATTTTATTTTAGAAGGAGGACGCTTTTCGCCTGTGCTTCGAGACCAAGTCTTCTAATGGCAGCATATTGCAGTCTTTGACGTGCTTTATGTGGTTGAGCCTAACTAGAAACTGGGTGCTGCCCCTGAAGGTCTCCCGTCGGTTCCGCCCAGAATAATCCGGATCCACGCGGAAGTCTCCTAAATAAAACCAGATACCTTGTAAGTAAAATGTGCCCGTATTTCAGCCAGGTGAATAAGACATGACTTAACGTGACGACCAGCTCTTGGACTATTTTAATAACTAATTTAGTTGTTTAAATGTAATCAACAATATTCTGTAAAAGATCAGCACTCAGGATTAATTAGAAACGTACTTGTAAGTGCAAACAAGATTTATTAAAAAGCAATAAATAACACTTTTGTTTATGCCTCTTATTTTAGCTGAATCTTCGTATGAGTGAAAAAATTTTTTTGCCATATGTTCGATATACCTACAACGCCATCTAGCGGCAAATAGCGTCAACACTCTGCGGCGTGAACATCGTGCGTAATCTTCCCTTTTTTGCCCGGTTAGAGGCAGCACCGTCGCAACAGATTTCACTCTTCACGAATTCATCGGTATCTACTCGTTTATCTCACGATTTAATTATTGTAAATTGTTAAATATACGTTTATATTTTCAAGCAAAGCAATAAAACTACTTCATTGAAGACATCCTTGCCCTCATCACATAGGGATATAGGGAACGGTCGTAACATTTTGGTCCTTATCGAACTGGATATACGAAGAACCACGCGGCCACGTGAAGCGTCGCATCAAAAAGCATTGGAGAAGAGGATTGCCCAGGATTGTCGACAAGTAGCATCCGGTCAGGTCACAAAACCCATCCTCCTACTCCGTGCCCAACAATTTTGCGTTAATATCGTTATTTTTACGTTTTAGTTGTTCGTTGTGTTGTGCGGTGCTGCGCCGGCGTGGTGCTGAGCGGGAAACTGTAAGTACTCGTGCTTTCTACAGCCTACCAAAATGAGTGACGATGAGTGTTTTCAAATTGCCTCGGTTCAGGGTCCCGTTTCAATAACAGAAAGGTCTAAATCTCCCCGTTTAGGTGTTAGCACTATGACAAATAAACGTCTCGCTGATTTAAAAAAGCAGCGAGGCACGCTGAAAGGCAGACTTACGTTATTTGAGAAATTTATTGCAAAATTAGAAAAATTAACATTGAATTCCAATAGCAAAATGGAATTAGATTTACGAATACAGTCAACTTGCACTATTTTTCAAAGTTTTAATGATATTCAAGGTGAAATTGAACAATTAGTTGAAGATTCCGATTTATCTACTCAATTAGAATACCGCGAGTCATTTGAACATCATTACTTTTCCATCATGGCTGACGCGAAGTGCTTAATGAATCCTAACAATAGTGAACTTACTCAATCTACTTCTAATCACGTTTGCAATCCTGTGTCTATTAAGTTGCCAGTAATAAAGCTACCTGCCTTTGACGGTTCCTGTGATCAATGGTTAGAGTATAGGAACTCGTATCTCACTATGATACACAATCGTGAAGATCTTAACGACATACAGAAGTTTCATTATTTAAAATCATCTCTTAGTGGTTCTGCCTCTCATGTAATTAGTGCGTTAGAATTCACTGCTCCAAACTACTTACACGCATGGGATTTATTAGAAAATAGGTTTCACAATAATCGTTTATTAGTACAAAATCATGTAAAAGCGTTATTTGCTGTTCAGTCACTTCAAAGCGAATCGTATGATCAAATTAGGAAAATAATAGATTCAACGTTACGTAATTTGCGAGCACTTAAATCATTAAATGAACCAACAGATGCTTGGGACACGTTAATCGTTTATCTTATTGTTTCTAAACTCGATCAGTCCACGGAACGCGAGTGGGAAACACATAAAGGTTCCCTTGTGTCTAAAAATGATTCAAATAATATTAAATTGGACGATTTATTAGAATTTCTAAGAAACCGTGCGGATATGTTGGAAATGATAAAGTCAAATAACAATAAGGGTGTTTCTTCGTCTAAGTACAATAAAAATGACTCCGTTAAGTCGAATTCCAATCAAAACAAAAGATACGCTAATAAATCAAACAATATAAACTCGCAACCTGTCACACATTCATACGTTAGTAATTCAACTCAAAATAAAAATAATTAGGATAATAACAAACAAACACGTGTTTGTGTTGAATGTGGTAGTGATCAATATTTGTATTCATGTCCGAAATTTTTAAATTTGTCCGTGCAAGATAGATTCGTAATTGTACAAAATAAAAAGCTTTGTCAAAATTGTATTCGGACTGATAGTCACTTGCCAAGTGAATGTTCATACGGTCCATGTAAACTTTGCAAAAATAAACATAACACGTTGCTTCATAATAATGATACTTCTAATGAAAGAATAGGTATGGCCGTATCCACGTCTATTTCGCATCCGTTGCCGAGCGTAAACAAATCAGCTGATACATTAGTACATTCCGAGCGCAATGTACTCGCGTGCAGTGCCGCGGTACAGCCGGTTTTATTGTCGACGGCACTTATAGATGTTCCTGATTCAAGGAATAATTATCACACAGTTAAGGCACTTCTTGATAACGGAAGTCAGAATTGTTTTATCACAGAGTCGTTATGTAACCGTTTACAATTACCTATTATACAGTCCACAATTCATATTTCGGGTGTAGGACAAAGCGTTTCAAAAGGTTCTCACACCTGCAAAGTAAACATTCGTTCTAAGGTTAATGATTTTAATACGAATATTCAATGTTGGGTTCTTCCTCGTATTACATCAAAGTTACCTTCGTTAGACGTTCAATGTCAATTTATAGATATACCTAAACATATTTCGCTCGCGGACCCTACGTTTAGCGTTCCGTCGGACATCGATGTACTCTTACGAGCGGACATATTTTGGGATCTATTAAATAATGATAAAATAAAGCTTAGTAGTGGTCCATATCTGTACGACTCCAAAATAGGATGGATCATCTCTCTGGTCGTCTTTATAATAATCATTCGATTAAATCTGAAAGAGTTCAATGTAATTTCGTTCAAATTGATGCTCAATTGCAAAAATTTTGGGAGTTAGAAGAATTGTCTGACTTACCTAATGCCATGTCAAAAGATGATCGTTATTGCGAAAAAATATTTACAGATAGGTACTACAAAACGTGATGAACACGGTAGGTTCTCAGTTCGCATTCCTTTAAAGGAGTCACCCGAGTCGTTGGGTGATTCATACAACATGGCTAAGAATCGTTTCTTATCTCTCGAAAGAAAGTTAGATCGTTTACCTAACTATAAAAAACTGTATAGTGAATTTATTCGCGAATATGAGGCACTTGGTCACATGACCCTAGTTGCATCAAAAGATATTCCTGATATATTAAGTAAACCGCATTACATTCTACCTCATCACGGTGTTTACCGAGAGGATAGTGTCACTACAAAATTACGCGTTGTGTTCGACGCGAGCGCGAGTACGTCGAACAACAAATCGTTAAATAACATACAGTTTATAGGGCCTCCATTACAGAATGATATTTTTTCCATTTTACTCAGATTCAGGCAGTATAAATATGTAGCTTGCGCGGACATTCAAAATATGTACCGACAGATTTTAATTCAATCCGATCAACGCAAGTTACAATTGATATTATGGCGCGTAAGTCGAGACTTACCTTTACAATTGTATATTTTAAACACGGTGACGTATGGCACTGCGTCGGCTCCTTTTCTTAGCATGCGATGCTTAAAACAATTAGCGTTAGAATCTAATGATGATTTAGTTGCTAGGACGATTAACGAGGACTTCTACGTCGACGATCTTATTACGGGGAGCGATGACCTTGATTCGTTAATGCAGTTATGTAAAAAAAATCTCCGCGGTATTAAAAGGAGGTTGCTTTCCGTTACATAAGTGGACGTTTAGTCATGACGTGTCTTCCGAGAATTGTAAAGACCTAAATATCGGTGAGAATCACTTGTCTAAAACGTTAGGGTTAGGTTGGTATACGGAAAGTGACGAGCTTTATTTTACAACAAAATTTACACATAGTGACACAGTAGTTACGAAACGTATAATGTTATCAACCGTCGCACAAGTGTATGATCCTTTAGGTATGTTGGCACCCGCAGTAATTATAGCTAAATCATTATTACAAAAATTATGGTTAAACAAATTAGATTGGGATGACGAAGTTCCCAAAAACATTGCGACTTCATGGCATAAGTTTCTTGCTGATTTACATCATTTGCGCGATATTAAGATACCTCGTTACATAATTAGTGAAAATTATAAAGAACTTCATATATTTACCGACGCGTCTCAAAATGCCTACGGAGCGTGCGCGTACGTTAGATCGTGTCCTAATAATTGTAATAGTAGGTACCATACCTGTTTCAGTGCGTTTATTATGTGCTAAAAGTAAGTTGGCGCCGATAAAGGCAATTAGCATTCCTAGGCTTGAGCTATGCGGAGCTCTTTTAGGTGCAAAATTATATAATAAAATAAAGAAGTCCTTACGTTCAAATTTCGATAAAGTTTATTTTTGGACTGACTCGACTATTCTGCAAGGGTGGTTGCGTATGTCACCCCATCTGCTCAAAACTTTTGTACAAAATCGCTTCGTACAAATAAATGAATTAACTTGTGATACAATTTGGCGACATGTCAAGGGCACCGAGAACCCTGCGGACATAATAACACGAGGCGCTACGTTAGACACTCTAAAATACGATGATAATAATATTTGGTGGTGTGGCCCTACGTTTTTACGAGAATCTAGTCTCATATGGCAAAATACTAATAATAAAGAATTATCACCCGTTGATTTACCCGAAACTAAATCTGACACTATTAATTTACACTCCATTCAATTAACTTCATTGTTTGATTTTGAACGCTTTTCGTCATTTATTCATTTGCAAAGAGCTTGTGCATATCTATTGCGATTTATAGATAATGTACGAGCGGCGACGCACGGCGGCATGTGTATGCGTAAAACCGGTCCGTTATCTGTAGAAGAGCTGCAGCGATCGCTTGATACGTTGACACGTTTTGTTCAACAAGACTCGTTTAGTGAGCAATATCACAAATTAAAAAATAATGTACCGTTAAATAACAATAACACAAATAAGTTGTTATATAAAAAAATATCGGGTTTAAATTTATTCTTAGATAAGTCTAATATAATTCGTATAGGTGGTAGGCTATCTAACGCGGTTGAATTTAATTATGACAAAAAACATCCTGTATTGTTAAGTGATAAACATCGTTTTTCAAGGTTGTTGTGTGAATATGAACACAATCGTCTACTTCATGCTGGACCTCAACTTTTAATATATTCCATGCGTGAAAAGTGGTGGATCTTGGGAGCTCGGAACTTAGCTAGACAGGTAGTACATAATTGTGTCATATGCAAACGTATGAAAGGGAAGTCATTGACCCCGCTGATGGGTAACTTGCCTTCTGAAAGGTTAGAGCCTAGTTTTCCATTCATGCAAGGCGGTGTAGACTATGCGGGACCATTGTCAATATTGGACCGCAAAGGCAGAGGTGCTAAGCTTATTAAAGCATATATTTGTATATTTGTATGTTTTACGACCAGAGCCATACACTTAGAATTGGTAGGCAGCTTAAGTACACAAGATTATATTCTAGCATTAAAACGTTTCATCGCACGTCGTGGAAAGCCATATCAAATCTTTTCAGACAACGGAAAGAATTTCGTTGGGGCTGAAAAGGAGTTGTCAGTAATTTTTAACAATACTAATGATATTTTGGATTTTCTTAATAATAATCAAATTCGTTTAACGTTTATACCACCCTATAGTCCTCATTTTGGTGGGTTGTGGGAAGCGGGAGTCAAGTCCTGCAAGTATCATTTACGGCGGGTACTGGGCAATGCAAAACTAACACGTGAGGAGTTTTGTTGTTTTGTTTTTTTCTGTATTAACGCAAATTGAAGCCGTTCTCAACTCACGTCCTTTGTCCCCTCTGTCCTCAGACCCGAACGATTTCCTCCCACTTACTCCAGCACATTTCCTGATCGGCCGACCGCTGACAGCGCCTATCTGCGAGAATCTGACGACGATCGAGCCTACGAGACTGGGACGCTACGACCGTGTGGAGCAACTCAGACAGCATTTTTGGCAACGATGGTCGAAAGAATATGTTTCAGAACTCCAACAACGAACAAGATGGAAGGTAACCAGTGAGGACATCACACCAAATAGCCTAGTTCTTATCAAAGAAGAGAATGTTCCTCCACTCAAATGGAAACTGGGTCGAATAACGCAAGTATTCCCCGGAACTGATGGAATATCCCGTGTAGCTGAGATCCGTACAGCGCACGGCACAATACGGCGATCGTTCTCAAAGATCTGCCCGTTACTGTCACCATAATCAAGAAGCTACAGCGACGAGTACTTCGTGTTGGAAGACAACATCCTGGTACTTCCAAAGGGGCCGGCATGTTCGATATACCTACAACGCCATCTAGCGGCAAATAGCGTCAACACTCTGCGGCGTGAACATCGTGCGTAATCTTCCCTTTTTTGCCCGGTTAGAGGCAGCACCGTCGCAACAGATTTCACTCTTCACGAATTCATCGGTATCTACTCGTTTATCTCACGATTTAATTATTGTAAATTGTTAAATATACGTTTATATTTTCAAGCAAAGCAATAAAACTACTTCATTGAAGACATCCTTGCCCTCATCACATAGGGATATAGGGAACGGTCGTAACACCATATATTTTTACATCAGGAAAGTCATTCATTATTAAAATCTTTTGACGTAAAATGACACGCGTACATTTGATTGTTGTTTTGATTCATTGTCAATAATAGCAATGACGGTTTTTCCGTCAATCGAATAAAGAATTAAACGGTGTTTGAAATTTATTTCAGTACCATTTCATTTTATTTTCGATAGTAGTTCATATTTGAGTGTTAGCAGTTGTCAGTTGACGTATTCTTTAATCAAAACATCGATTCTTAGGCAGAAAGAACCATTAAGTCTACGATTAAACATTGTTTTGATATCCTTCCAGTGTGGGTACAGGTGGCACAGTTCAATCATGCTCTGCCTACGAAATCAGGGCTGAACGCGGAAAGTGCGCGTTCGGTTTTAATAAGTCAAAATGTTTATTTTAATTAGACCATTAAAAGGCACACCCATGGGAAGTCATTTTCCCGTGGGTGTCGTAATAAGCGACTAAGGAATTCATCAGAGAATGGGCAGCAGCATTCTCTGTGCATTGCTATACTGCAATAGCCAACCCGCCTGCCAAGCGTGGCGATCATGGCAAACGCCCCCTTTGGGTGAGGTCTATGTCCAGCAGTGGAAGTCTTTTGGCTGATATAATGATTAAAAGGTAAGTTTGAACGTAAACATTTACTGATTGTGACTGTTCCTAAATTACCCTAAGCTGATAAAATTATCGTTTTTCCTAAATTATCCTAGATTAAGTGTTAAGGTCGGTTTCCCCTGAGGGGAAAAGGCCGTGCCCCGCCATCCGCACGGCCCCGTAGAGCTCGTCCCAGACTGGTCACTCTTCCGCCAATTATGATGTATATTCCAAAAGTACGAAATAGTCCAATGCCTTGCCACAATGTTAGGACAAGGAATGGATTAAAATAAATATAAATAAACTTAAGAGTTCATGGTCATGAAATATTAGAAGTGGTTTAAGAAATTTAAAATATAAGTAAGGAATGCAAAGTCAATTACTAATTAACTAAAGATCGTGTGAGAAACCCTTACACTAGCGTAACAGGTATTAGGTCAATAGTTACTCACACGATATCTCATTTTTTTTTTACAATTTCGGTGTTGGTCCCATTGTAAAAGTTGTTCATAATGCTGAGTACAACGACAATTTAAGAGGTATTGCGTTTATTCTGTTACACGTTGTATATATTCAAATTTCACTGACTATACTACTGTATTCACATTAAAATTGCCTTCATATTGATATATTTTTCAAGCGATAAGCATATGAATGCAATAACTACTAACTACTTTACCTACTACTTGAACTACTAACGTGTTTGTACGAAGCAACCAGGTTATAAAAAAATGAATAGTAGGCAACGTAACTGTTACATATTCATTATGCTGTATTTTTTATTGTAATTTTGTTCGTTTGGCAAGCAAGTCAGTGGAATTCTAATATTATTATTTTTATTATTTATTTGATTACTTAAAGCCAAGACCATATTTTCGAAAACCCTATTGGTGTATGGTCGGACACATATTTTATTTAATAAAATATAATTTTCATCCGGTAAGCAAGTGAGTGAAGGGCGATCTCCCTTGACTGTATCCTCTACTATTACGAAATTTCTAGTTGTTCAGTTATATTTTATAGGTTGATCGGCCATTACTCGTTTGCTTTTAAAAGCCTACTTAGCTGTTATTGATTTCCTTTTAAATTCTATACATTATGGTAATTATGGTTATATTTGCATCAACCTTGAATTTATCACGTCTTTAAAGACAACTGTGTAGCTGGCAGCCTCTAACAAAAATTAGCATTACAAAGCTATATAGCTAATATTTCGCCAACTGATCCTTGAAAGCAATATGATTTGGCAAACTCTCAACATATTTAAATGACCTCTAACGACTTCCCACACCACAGGATAGACGATAAAAAATTCATTGCCAGTTTACGTGTACCCAGACAAAAAATGTTGAAGATTTAATTTACTACTTTGTCGAAGTAATTAATATGTAAACCCATACCAAACTCCAACTTTTTAGTGCTAATACGCGTCTCTGGGCTCATCTGAGGACAGACGGACGGACGAACATACGAAACCCTAAAAGTGGACTATTTCCTAAGCTAGCAAGCACACGGCTTCA
Source organism: Mamestra brassicae (assembly GCA_905163435.1). Classification (NCBI taxonomy): domain Eukaryota; kingdom Metazoa; phylum Arthropoda; class Insecta; order Lepidoptera; family Noctuidae; genus Mamestra; species Mamestra brassicae. The sequence continues at coordinate 5,825,037 of LR990987.1, forward strand.
CATTATGTAACAATCAGAATTAAAAAAAGATTTAAAATACAGTCTTCGGTTCCCCTTCTTTCTTCTCTTCTTTCGCTGAATTAGCCGCACAGAAATTCTTCAGCATTATAGGAAATGAGGATATTTCTACCACATACACTATCTTGCTCAAGAACTTCCATGAGCTGTTGCTTCTTTCTTCGTGTTTCTAAATTATTACGACGAAACAAACAAACAAATACATCTTTCCCCTTTACAATATTCGTTTAGATTTGAATAAATTAATACTAAGGTCTTGAACATTCGTTCATTATAAAGACGTATACATTGGCATTTAAATGAACCACCTGTTTTCTTGAGCCCGGTTTCAAAGGGACACAACTGTGTTTATTCCTAGTATTTAATTTATGTAGATCACTGTACCTTTTAAATAGATTAATATTTTTATGTGCATACAAAAGATTCCCATAAATATGCCGAGAGGGCACAGTCATTATATTATTCTCTTTAAATTTGTCTTTGAGGGAGTGTCTAGGACTCAATTTATAAATTGCACGAATAGCGTTTTTTTGAATACCTAATACTGTCTGCTTATAATGTATCGGCGGCATTTCCCTACAACAGAATGCAGTGTGACAACACACTATGACAATAACTGAAGTAAACCACGAATTTGGCTCACGGCGTATGCAACAGAGCAAAGTTTTTTGGATAATTTATCTATATATGGGCCCCACTGAAGCTTCACATCTAAAGTAACGCCTAAAAACACTGTGGTATCTTCGAGTTTTAAGTCTTTTCCTTTTATTGACAGATTGTTTACTTGTCTTACATGAGGTACTGTGAACTTGATGCATTAAGTATTTTTCTCGTTGAGCAGAAGATTATTAATATTAAACCAGTTATAAATTAATACGAAATTTCTAGTTATTCAGTTACATTTTATCGGTTGCTCGGCTATTATTCGTTTGCTTGTAAAGCCTACTTAGCTGTGATAATTTTCGTTTTAAATTCGTTATATATGCTACTATCATGGTTTTTTTCACGTCTCCAAAAACAGACGTTTAGCTGGCAGAGAGGGGGGGCACTTGATTCTTACAAAAAATAGCACTTTAAAGCTTTAAACTTTTAGGAAACGGATCCTTCGATGGAAATATTATTTCGCGCACCCTCAATTACCCTCAATATTTTAAACGACCTATACAACGACTTCCAACGCCATGAGATAGACGATCAGAAATTCATTGCCACTTTACGAGTCTCCAGAAAAAAAAAATTGTTAAAGATTTAATTTTTACTTTTTCGAAGTAATTATCTACATATTAAAAAAACTTTTTAACAAAATAAAACCGAGTTCCAAATTAAAAACACTATAAAGTATAAAATAACTTTAATTTCGGAAGTCGGTGTCAAAAAAGAAAAAACAAAAAAATAACACCGACTGTTTTTAGTTTGGAAGTCGGTTTTTTTTTGTTAAAAAGTTTTTTAGTATCACTTTTTAGTGGTGATACCCCACAACTAAGTGACATTATTACCATAATGAGTGTTTGTACTATTTGCCGTTAAGAAGATTCTTTGTGAGCCTTCGCAGTCCAAGTCCACACCAGCTCACAGTTAAATATCTACTTTGTTTTGGTACCACTTTTTAGGATGAGGCTGATTTTAAGGTGAGGAGGTCACTGGTTTATCTTTGAAGTGCATAGTATGCAATATAGCTATTACTAAGCTCAATGCAAAAAGAATAATTAAGATCGGTAAATGAACAATAAAGTTATGCCCGAACAGATAACCCCAAAAACATGTTAATTCAGGTTGACTTGTTTGCTACTGCGTACCCCTTTAAAGCCTTCCGGCGTGATTTTATGTTATGAACTGGTGTAATCAATAAACAGATATGCAATTTCAGCAATCCCGGGAGATTTGCTATCATTTATTAAAGAGTTCCGTTGCCTACCTCCGAAATCCTTCATCAGATCTTCACCAAATTGCAATGGAGCCAGTTTGGCAAAACATTCTTCCAAACAAAATAAGAATCATTCAAATCGGTTAACAATTGGAGAAAATATCGCTGATCAATCAAATGTCCTGGGATCCCTGCATCAGATCCTAACTTGTACCTTCCATCATCAGCTCAGCAAGATGTGGTGTTGATTATCAGATATAATTATCCAAATTGCGTTAAAAAATATATGAAAAACATTGTATGTGCCTTTAAAATTTGAGGGTTGCCCTCGATTTCCCTAGGATCCCATCATCAGATTCTGATTTGTTGCCAATGGGACCACCTCAGAAGTATAGGCTTTCGAATAAAAAAGAATCATCAAAATCGATTCATTATTGATGGGATGGTCGCATAACAAACATACAAAAAAAAATAAAAACCATACAGTCAAATTGATAACCTCCTTCTTTTGGAAGTCGATTGAAAATGAATCCCTATTTCCCTTGGTCACGGCATCACGCGTGAACGGCAGAACCAATTTCGCTAATTCTTTTTTTGTTGTGTTTGTTATTGTCAGGAAAAGATTCTTATTAAAGAAAATAAAAATTCGGTATTATTAAAAATTGTTAATGAGTTTTATTTACAACTTTTTCCAAGTAATTGTACCAATACCAAATTCCAACTTTCTGGTGCTTATCCGCGTTTCTGAGCTTATCCGCGGACATACGGATGGACGAACATGGCGAAACTATAAGGGTTCCTTGGTTAGTATAAGAAAACTCTAAAAACGCCTCTTTCCCATGCACACGGCGTGAATATTAAACATAATGTACCTATAATCAGAAATAAACATAGATTTAAAAACAATCTTCGGTTCCCCTTCGTTCTTCTCTTCTTCCGCTGAATTAGCCGTAAAGAAGTTCTTAAGTTATATACTAGCGAAGGATATTTCTACCTCATACAGTATCTAGCTCAAGAACCTCCATGTGCTATTGCTTCTTTCTTCATGTTTCTAAATTAGTGCGACGTTACGCTACATACAGTTATTCCCTACATAGGCAAAGCTTCCTAGTTTGGTACTGTCACGCTTTATAAATAGCCCTAAACTTACCCCTGAGCAGGCTGGCTTCAGATCCGGTAAGTCGTGCTCTGGGCAATTCTTCAGACTGTCACAATACATTTTTATGATTTACAAGAATATTTATTGGAACAGAAAAACAGTTTACAAAAAATTGTGTTCGTTAACAACCGCATTAGTATGGAATACTGTGTTGCAGCCATTAGCACCCACCTCCAAGAGGGGAGACGACAGCGTTCCAGGTATTTACACAGGAAAATAATAAAAAACTAAATATATGTGTTTTCGATGTTGGAGAATAAAATTTAAAAAACAAAAAAAATCGTATAAACAATAAAAATAATAAAATCTTAAATACTAATTATTATCAATGCATCTGAATGTGCATGTTAGTGTAGTGTATGTATGTGTATGCGCGTGAGTGAATGTGTGAATGTGTGTAGATATTATGTATGTTTGTCTGTTTTGTGATTTGGAAGGGTGTGGAAATGAAAGGGACCTCTTTTATTTTTTTTACAAGATGTTCAAGCTCTTCATAAGTCAGGGAACTGAGCCATTTATGTGTAATTGATTTACACTCGCGTGAAGTAAGGGGGAGATGTTCAAAATCTCATTTATTTTTTATACAAGATTGGGCTTATAAAATAGTATTTTCACCAAACTATTACGATGCTAGCTGGAACTACAGGGCAGACTTTAACAGGTTTACGTTTCTGCCTTCTCTGGCTGCTAAAAGAATGATCGAAACTTAGTTCTGTATGTTTTCGTAAGATTGAGTTAAGAAGAAAAGTGTGTCTAACCCTTGGTATTTGCAACAGAGCATACAGTTCATCGGTCGGGAAACGGACTGATTTGTGTGACATGACTTTCAGAACCGCTCGCTGCGCTCTTTCTTAACGAAGCATTAAGCACTTTCCAGAACTACCCCATACGGTTATACAATAGTTTAGGATGGAGTTTGCCAAAGCATAGTAAACTGTTTTAAGCGTAGGAAGATCCGCTGCTGATCTTAATTTTTTAAACACAAATATTTAATTTCTAACTCGTGCTATCAATTGTTACACCTAAGTATTTTAAACTATTTGTTCAGGAGACAGATTTGCAACAGCAGTTATTATTCATAGCGGAAATGCAATTGTAGATAGTCAAAGCGAAGGGTTAAACCGGTTGAGAAGCTATACGAGGAGCAAATGTGATAAATTTATTTTTTTCCATGTTCAGGGTAAGCAAATTATTTGATAGCCAGTCAGAAACTATTTGCAACGCAGATTCTGCATGGGAGCGGGTTTCAAGCCAGTCTTTTCCTTGAACAATTATTGCCGTATCATCTGCGTAGACTATAAGATATATTAAGTCTGCAGAGCTCGTTGATGTAAATCAAAAATAAAGTGGGTCCAAGAGAACTAACTTGTGGGACGCTCATACTTTCTTCGTTACTCAAATAATTTCCTAATTTTACAATCTGAGAACGATCACTAAGGTAACTTCTAAACATTTCTAGTGATAATCCTCTAATGCCGATTTTTTGGAGTTTATTCAGCAAGAGAGGAACAGAAACAGTGTCAAAAGCTTTTAAAAGATCTAGGACAGTAGCAATTGTTTTGAATTTATTGTTTAAGTTTTTAGACACAGTACCAGTTAATTTGAGAACAGCATCTTCTGTGTTTTTACCCTATCGAAATCCAAATTGATTGTCCGCCAGAATATTTTTTGAGTTAAGATAGTTAAGGAGCCTAAGATTAATGATTTTTTTCCAAAATTTCAGATAAGGTTGTTAACACAGAGTCTATAATTGTTGACACTACTTCTGTCCCCACTCTTGTGAATAGGGTGCACAAAGGCTCTTTTAAAGACCTTGGGGAAAATTCCAGTCAATAAGGAGAGATTAAATACATGGCAGATAATTAATATAATAAATAATAATAAATCATTTATCAGCGTTTGATACTGTCAACATCAAGAGATTATTGGTTATATTGTCTGGCATGATTGACGCACATGGCGAGGACAATACACATTCTTTTACAATAGACTAAAACACAATATAGAATTTTAAAAGCAATTTTCGGGTCCCTCTTTCTTCTCTTCTTTCGCTGAAGTAGCCGTAAAGTTGTTCTGAACTTATATAATGCAGAAGGATATTTTTACCACATAAACTTTTTAGGACAAGAATCTCCATGTAACCAGCTCTGCATAAGATACCCTCATCGTGCGTTTAAATTTTCGAAAATAGAAAATGATACATCCTCCTGTTTTTCGGTCTGGTATATTCTGTCCACCAGATAATCACCTTAGAGCAAGACTTTCCTAATTTCTTTAATTACAAAACATACGCATTCCTGCTAGCTTGGGACGACAACATTTAAAAATAAAACCGACCAAGTGCGTGTCTAGCCACGCACAGTGAAGCGTTCCGTAGTTACACGTGTCGTGAACCATAAAACAAAATAAAAAGCTTATTTTAAACTAAAATTGCAAAGTTACAAACGCACTAAGTCTTAATCATTTTCTATGGAATAAAAACTAAATTTCTAATTTTTTGGTAACATTTTAAAGGTTGGTCGGCTATTACTCGTTTTCCACATTATCATGCTCTGCCTACGAAATCAGGGCTGAACGCGGAAAGTGTGCGCGTTCGTTTTTATTAAGTCACAACGTTTATTTTAATTATACCATTAAAAGGCATCACTTCCTGTGGGTGTAGTAAGAGGCGACTAGGCAATTCATCAGAGAGTGGGCAGCAGCATTCTCTGTGCATTGCTATACTGCGATAGCCAACGCGCCTGCCAAGCGTGGCGATCATGGAAAACGCCCCCTTTGCGTGAGGTCTACGTCCAGCAGTGGACGTCTTTTGGCTAACATGATAACTAAAAGGCAAGTTTGAAATTAAACATTTACAGATTGTGACTGTTCCTAAATAAACCTAGGCTGATATAATTGTCGTTTTTTCTAAATTATCCGGCCTTTTCCCCTCAGGGGAAAAGGCCGTGCCCCGCCATCCGCAAGGCCCCGTAGAGCTCGTCCCAGACTGGTCACTCTTCCGCCAATTATGATGTGAATTCCAAAAGTACGAAATAGTCCAATGCCTTGCCACAATGTTAGGACAAGGAATGGATTTAAATAAGTAAAATTAAACTTAGGAATTCATAGTTATGAAATATTACAAGTGATTTCATAAATTAAAAATATTAGTTAGGAATGCAAAGTCAATTACTAATTGATTAAAGATCGTGTGACGTGTAGCGTAACAGGTATTAGGTCAATAGTTACTCACAAGATATCTCACTTTTTTATTACAATTTCGGTGTTGGTTCCATTGTAAAAGTTGTTCATAATGCTGAGTACAATGACCATTTAAGAGGTGTTGCGTTTATTCTATTACACGTTGTATATATTCAAATTTCACTGACTATACTCCTGTATTCACATCAAAATTGCCTTCAGATTGATATATTTTTCAAGCGATAAGCATATGAATGCAATACATAACTACTAACTACTTTACCTACTACTTGAACTACTAACGTGTTTGTACTAAGCAACCCGGTTATAAAAAAATTAATAGTAGGCAACGTAACTGTTACATATTCATTATGCTGTACTTTTTATTGTAATTGCTTTCGTGTGGCAAGCAAGTCAGTGGAATTCTGATATTTTTTTTTTATTTGTTTGATTACTTAAATAATAATAAATAAAATAAAAATCTTTTACGTCAGACAGAGTACAATAATTGGTTAGTATACAAAAACTTAGAAACTAGTGTTGGTACTTATAACTACCGCAACAAAATACAATTATATTCTTACACTAAACTCACATGCACGTTTATCCAATGCCCCAGTATGGGGCTGTCCCATCTGTCCGCAATAACTCCCAGGATGCTGTTGGGGCTGGCACGTACCCGTCGCATGGCGGAGGCGCAACGCTCGCGCATGATGGCATGAAAACCATCGATCTCCACCTCCGCAAACATGCCAGATGCACTACAGTAGCGGGGCAACCCCAACAACACCCTGAATGCATTATTGTACCGGACTCGCAGAGCGCTAAATGCCCTCTGAGTATAATTATTAAAGCCAAGACCATATTTTTCACGAAAACCCTATTGGAATGTATTCAGACACATATTTTATTTGATGAAATATAATTTTCACCCGGTAAGCAAGTGAGTAAAGGTCGATCTCCCTTGACTGTATCCTCTAGTATTACGAAATTTCTAGTTATTCAGTTACATTTTTAATGTAGGTCGGCCATTACTCGTTAGCTTCTAAAGCCTACTTAGCTGTGATAGATTTCTTTTTAAATTCGTTATATATGCTTCAACCATGAATTTATCACGTCTTTGAAAATAACCGTGTAGCTGGCAGAGGGGGGTGGGAACACTAGCCTCTAACAAAAATTAGCATTATAAAGCAATGTAGCTAATATTTCGCCAACTGATCCTTGGATAGCAATATGATTTGACACACTCTCAACATATTTAAACGACCTATCTAACGACTTCCCTTTTAGACGATAAAAAATTAATTGCCAGTTTACGTTTACCGAGAAAAAAAATGTTGAAGTATTCATTTACTTCTTTTTCGAAGTAATGAATATGTGTACCCATACCAAATTCCAACTTTCTAGTGCTAATGCGCGTCTCTGGGCTTATTCGCGGACAGACGGACGTACGAACGTGGCGAAACTATAAGGGTTCCTTGTTGACTACGAAACCCTAAAAGTCGCCTATTTCTTAAGCTAGCAAGCACACGGCTTCACATTATGTAACAATCAGAATTAAACAAAGATTTAAAATACAGTCTTCGGTTCCCCTTCTTTCTTCTCTTCTTTCGCTGAATTAGCCGCACAGAAATTCTTCAGCAGTATAGTTAATCAGGATATTTCTACCTGATACACTATCTTGCTCAAGAACCTCGTTGAGCTGTGGCTTCTTTCTTCGTGTTTCTTAATTAGTACGTCGATACGATAAACAGAGTTATTCCCCACATAGACAAAGCTTCCAAGTTTGATATTGTCATGCTTTCTAAATAGCCTGCCTGTCATTTGCACAATTGAGTTAAAGATTTGCTAAGTTATCTACTCTGATTGTTGATCGTTATCAGTCACTCTTAAGTTTTTGGAATCACATGAAACAGTTATTCGGCGTGCAAATCAGGAAAATACTTCAATAGTTGTAGCAGCTCAACATTAGTGGGTATTTCCGAAGATAGACGATGATACATCCGTCTGTTTCTCGGAATTGTATATTCTTTTACCCAGTTTCCCAGATCTTACTTATTTTGTCAGAATCAAAACCGTCCCAAGCTAGCAGGTATGCGTACATTCAACGACACGGTTGGCGCAGCGGTTCAGCGATTGGCTGCTGTGCTGCGTGTCGCGGGTTCGATTCCCACACGGAAAAAATATTTGAATGGCTTACAGATGGTTGTTCCGGGTCTGGCTGTTTGTGTATGTGAGTTTGTATGTTTGTAAACGCACCCACGATACATGAGAAATTCCTTTTTTTTTTTTAAACAAAAACAAAGACAAACAAAATGTACATACTAATACTACTTTTTTATCCCTTTTATTTTGTTTCTGACAAAATAAGTAAGGTCTGGTTCTTCGATCTTAGGTTTCACCTGCTGGATAAATTATACAATATGGTATTTAACTGAAAAAAATCTAATCAGATACATTTCCAAATACATTGAACACGTATTTTTTCTTTTTTCACTACAACAAAAAATGCGGATGATACACTGAATGGAAAACATGCGTGACGTTACGTCAGACTTGTTTTCAACGCTCTGCTTCGTCTCCATTGTTACGTTTTATGTTAACGTGGAAAAAGAAAAAAATTGTGTCCAATATTTTATGGAAACCTGTCTAACAGACAAATAAGATTTTTTCAGTAAAATACGCTATTTCAAAAAACAACAGGATGTATTATCGTCTATTTTCTGAAATTTAAACGCGCGGTGCTGATGTCTTATAAAGATCTGTTGTAACTATGACAGTATTTTCTCATTTATGTTCTGTACGCCATGGTTAATACAACCGAAAACTATTAAAAACGTTAAAATTATTTAGGACAATCCCAGATCTTCATAAGTTACTCTTACATTTTAACGTTTGCGTGACGCTTTAGTTGAAACGGCTCTGTATAAGATATCCTCATCACGAGTTTGAATTTTAAAATAATGGACGATGACTGCTCCCATTGTTTTTCGGAAATGTATATCCTGTCCACCAGGTTATAGCCTAAGATCTTTTGTTCTCAATTACAAACTGTTTGGCACGGACTGGCGGTAGTATGTATTTAAAACATAATCATACCTGCTATACTGGGGCGACGGTATGTAAGAAAAAATGGTTGCTTTCCAAAGCTTGTTAGCACACGGTGAAAGTGTTACTTATTATTTAAAAATAATCAGAAATGAAAATAGATTTAAATACAATCTTCGGTTCCCGTTCTTTCTTCTTTTCTGCCGCTGAATTAGCCGTAAAGAAGTTCTTAAGTTATATAGCACCTCAGGATATTTCTACCTCATGCGCTATCTAGCTCAAGAACCTCCATGTGCTGTTGCTTCTGTCTTCGTGTTTCTAAATGAATGCGACGTTACGCTACATACAATTATACCCTACACAGGCATAGCTTCCAAGTTTGATTTCGTCACGCTTTCTAAATAGCCCTAAACTTACCCCCGAGCATGCTGGCTTCAAACCCGGTAAGTCGTGCTCTGGGCAATTCCTCAGACTGTCACAATACATTTATGATTTATCAGCGTTTGATACTGTCAAAGTCAAGGGATGATTGGTTATATTGTCTGGCATGATTACCGCACACGACGAGGACAATACCCATTCTTTTACAATAGACTAAAATACAATAAAGATTTTAAAAACAATTTTCGGTTCCCTCTTTCTTCTCTTCTTTCGCAAACTTATATAATGCAGAAGGATATTTCTAACACATAAATTTTATAGCACAAGAATCTCCATGTAACCAGCTCTGCATAAGATATCCTCATCGCGCGATTTAATTTTCAAAAATAGAAAATGACATCCTCTTGTTTTTTGGTATGGTATATTCTGTCCACCAGATAATAACCTTAGAGCACAAGACTTCCCTAATTTCCTTAATTACAAAACATACGCATTCCTGCTAGCTTGGGACAACAACATTTAAAAATAAAACCGACCAAGTGCGTGTCTGGCCACGCACACTGAAGCGTTCCGTAGTTACCCGTGTCGTGAACCATAAAACAAAATAAAAAGCTAATTTTACTCTAAGATTGCAAAGTTACAAACGCACTAAGTCTTAATCATTTTCTATGGAATAAAAACTAAATTTTAATTTTTGGTAGCATTTTAAAGGTTGGTCGGCTATTACTCGTTTTCCACATTATCATGCTCTGCCTACGAAATCAGGGCTGAACGCGGAAAGTATGCGCGTTCGGTTTTAATAAGTCAAAATGTTTATTTTAATTAGACCATTAAAAGGCACACCCATGGGAAGTCATTTTCCCGTGGGTGTCGTAATAAGTGCATTGCTATACTGCGATAGCCAACCCGCCTGCCAAGCGTGGCGATCATGGAAAACGCCCCCTTTGCGTGAGGTTTTTACGTCCAGCAGTGGACGTCTTTTGGCTAACATGATAACTAAAAGGCAAGTTTGAAATTAAACATTTACAGATTGTGACTGTTCCTAAATAAACCTAGGCTGATATAATTGTCGTTTTTTCTAAATTATCCAAAATTTAGTGTTAAGGTTGGTTTCCCCTGAGGGGAAAAGGCCGTGCCCCGCCATCCGCAAGGCCCCGTAGAGCTCGTCCCAGACTGGTCACTCTTCCGCCAATTATGATGTGAATTCCAAAAGTACGAAATAGTCCAATGCCTTGCCACAATGTTAGGACAAGGAATGGATTTAAATGAGTAAAATTAAACTTAGGAATTCATAGTTATGAAATATAAGAAGTGATTTCATAAATTAAAAATATTAGTTAGGAATGCAAAGTCAATTACTAATTGATTAAAGATCGTGTAGCGTGTAGCGTAACAGGTATTAGGTCAATAGATACTCACAAGATATCTCACTTTTTTATTACAATTTCGGTGTTGGTTCCATTGTAAAAGTTGTTCATAATGCTGAGTACAATGACCATTTAAGAGGTGTTGCGTTTATTCTATTACACGTTGTATATATTCAAATTTCACTGACTATACTCCTGTATTCACATCAAAATTGCCTTCAGATTGATATATTTTTCAAGCGATAAGCATATGAATGCAATACATAACTACTAACTACTTTACCTACTACTTGAACTACTAACGTGTTTGTACTAAGCAACCCGGTTATAAAAAAATGAATAGTAGGCAACGTAACTGTTACATATTCATTATGCTGTACTTTTTATTGTAATTGCTTTCGTGTGGCAAGCAAGTCAGTGGAATTCTGATATTTTTTTTTTATTTGTTTGATTACTTAAATAATAATAAATAAAATAAAAATCTTTTACGTCAGACAGAGTACAATAATTGGTTAGTATACAAAAACTTAGAAACTAGTGTTGGTACTTATAACTACCGCAACAAAATACAATTATATTCTTACACTAAACTCACATGCACGTTTATCCAATGCCCCAGTATGGGGCTGTCCCATCTGTCCGCAATAACTCCCAGGATGCTGTTGGGGCTGGCACGTACCCGTCGCATGGCGGAGGCGCAACGCTCGCGCATGATGGCATGAAAACCATCGATCTCCACCTCCGCAAACATGCCAGATGCACTACAGTAGCGGGGCAACCCCAACAACACCCTGAATGCATTATTGTACCGGACTCGCAGAGCGCTAAATGCCCTCTGAGTATAATTATTAAAGCCAAGACCATATTTTTCACGAAAACCCTATTGGAATGTATTCAGACACATATTTTATTTGATGAAATATAATTTTCACCCGGTAAGCAAGTGAGTAAAGGTCGATCTCCCTTGACTGTATCCTCTAGTATTACGAAATTTCTAGTTATTCAGTTACATTTTTAATGTAGGTCGGCCATTACTCGTTAGCTTCTAAAGCCTACTTAGCTGTGATAGATTTCTTTTTAAATTCGTTATATATGCTTCAACCATGAATTTATCACGTCTTTGAAAATAACCGTGTAGCTGGCAGAGGGGGGTGGGAACACTAGCCTCTAACAAAAATTAGCATTATAAAGCAATGTAGCTAATATTTCGCCAACTGATCCTTGGATAGCAATATGATTTGACACACTCTCAACATATTTAAACGACCTATCTAACGACTTCCCTTTTAGACGATAAAAAATTAATTGCCAGTTTACGTTTACCGAGAAAAAAAATGTTGAAGTATTCATTTACTTCTTTTTCGAAGTAATGAATATGTGTACCCATACCAAATTCCAACTTTCTAGTGCTAATGCGCGTCTCTGGGCTTATTCGCGGACAGACGGACGTACGAACGTGGCGAAACTATAAGGGTTCCTTGTTGACTACGAAACCCTAAAAGTCGCCTATTTCTTAAGCTAGCAAGCACACGGCTTCACATTATGTAACAATCAGAATTAAACAAAGATTTAAAATACAGTCTTCGGTTCCCCTTCTTTCTTCTCTTCTTTCGCTGAATTAGCCGCACAGAAATTCTTCAGCAGTATAGTTAATCAGGATATTTCTACCTGATACACTATCTTGCTCAAGAACCTCGTTGAGCTGTGGCTTCTTTCTTCGTGTTTCTTAATTAGTACGTCGATACGATAAACAGAGTTATTCCCCACATAGACAAAGCTTCCAAGTTTGATATTGTCATGCTTTCTAAATAGCCTGCCTGTCATTTGCACAATTGAGTTAAAGATTTGCTAAGTTATCTACTCTGATTGTTGATCGTTATCAGTCACTCTTAAGTTTTTGGAATCACATGAAACAGTTATTCGGCGTGCAAATCAGGAAAATACTTCAATAGTTGTAGCAGCTCAACATTAGTGGGTATTTCCGAAGATAGACGATGATACATCCGTCTGTTTCTCGGAATTGTATATTCTTTTACCCAGTTTCCCAGATCTTACTTATTTTGTCAGAATCAAAACCGTCCCAAGCTAGCAGGTATGCGTACATTCAACGACACGGTTGGCGCAGCGGTTCAGCGATTGGCTGCTGTGCTGCGTGTCGCGGGTTCGATTCCCACACGGAAAAAATATTTGAATGGCTTACAGATGGTTGTTCCGGGTCTGGCTGTTTGTGTATGTGAGTTTGTATGTTTGTAAACGCACCCACGATACATGAGAAATTCCTTTTTTTTTTTTAAACAAAAACAAAGACAAACAAAATGTACATACTAATACTACTTTTTTATCCCTTTTATTTTGTTTCTGACAAAATAAGTAAGGTCTGGTTCTTCGATCTTAGGTTTCACCTGCTGGATAAATTATACAATATGGTATTTAACTGAAAAAAATCTAATCAGATACATTTCCAAATACATTGAACACGTATTTTTTCTTTTTTCACTACAACTAAAAATGCGGATGATACACTGAATGGAAAACATGCGTGACGTTACGTCAGACTTGTTTTCAACGCTCTGCTTCGTCTCCATTGTTACGTTTTATGTTAACGTGGAAAAAGAAAAAAATTGTGTCCAATATTTTATGGAAACCTGTCTAACAGACAAATAAGATTTTTTCAGTAAAATACGCTATTTCAAAAAACAACAGGATGTATTATCGTCTATTTTCTGAAATTTAAACGCGCGGTGCTGATGTCTTATAAAGATCTGTTGTAACTATGACAGTATTTTCTCATTTATGTTCTGTACGCCATGGTTAATACAACCGAAAACTATTAAAAACGTTAAAATTATTTAGGACAATCCCAGATCTTCATAAGTTACTCTTACATTTTAACGTTTGCGTGACGCTTTAGTTGAAACGGCTCTGTATAAGATATCCTCATCACGAGTTTGAATTTTAAAATAATGGACGATGACTGCTCCCATTGTTTTTCGGAAATGTATATCCTGTCCACCAGGTTATAGCCTAAGATCTTTTGTTCTCAATTACAAACTGTTTGGCACGGACTGGCGGTAGTATGTATTTAAAACATAATCATACCTGCTATACTGGGGCGACGGTATGTAAGAAAAAATGGTTGCTTTCCAAAGCTTGTTAGCACACGGTGAAAGTGTTACTTATTATTTAAAAATAATCAGAAATGAAAATAGATTTAAATACAATCTTCGGTTCCCGTTCTTTCTTCTTTTCTGCCGCTGAATTAGCCGTAAAGAAGTTCTTAAGTTATATAGCACCTCAGGATATTTCTACCTCATGCGCTATCTAGCTCAAGAACCTCCATGTGCTGTTGCTTCTGTCTTCGTGTTTCTAAATGAATGCGACGTTACGCTACATACAATTATACCCTACACAGGCATAGCTTCCAAGTTTGATTTCGTCACGCTTTCTAAATAGCCCTAAACTTACCCCCGAGCATGCTGGCTTCAAACCCGGTAAGTCGTGCTCTGGGCAATTCCTCAGACTGTCACAATACATTTATGATTTATCAGCGTTTGATACTGTCAAAGTCAAGGGATGATTGGTTATATTGTCTGGCATGATTACCGCACACGACGAGGACAATACCCATTCTTTTACAATAGACTAAAATACAATAAAGATTTTAAAAACAATTTTCGGTTCCCTCTTTCTTCTCTTCTTTCGCAAACTTATATAATGCAGAAGGATATTTCTAACACATAAATTTTATAGCACAAGAATCTCCATGTAACCAGCTCTGCATAAGATATCCTCATCGCGCGATTTAATTTTCAAAAATAGAAAATGACATCCTCTTGTTTTTTGGTATGGTATATTCTGTCCACCAGATAATAACCTTAGAGCACAAGACTTCCCTAATTTCCTTAATTACAAAACATACGCATTCCTGCTAGCTTGGGACAACAACATTTAAAAATAAAACCGACCAAGTGCGTGTCTGGCCACGCACACTGAAGCGTTCCGTAGTTACCCGTGTCGTGAACCATAAAACAAAATAAAAAGCTAATTTTACTCTAAGATTGCAAAGTTACAAACGCACTAAGTCTTAATCATTTTCTATGGAATAAAAACTAAATTTTAATTTTTGGTAGCATTTTAAAGGTTGGTCGGCTATTACTCGTTTTCCACATTATCATGCTCTGCCTACGAAATCAGGGCTGAACGCGGAAAGTATGCGCGTTCGGTTTTAATAAGTCAAAATGTTTATTTTAATTAGACCATTAAAAGGCACACCCATGGGAAGTCATTTTCCCGTGGGTGTCGTAATAAGTGCATTGCTATACTGCGATAGCCAACCCGCCTGCCAAGCGTGGCGATCATGGAAAACGCCCCCTTTGCGTGAGGTTTTTACGTCCAGCAGTGGACGTCTTTTGGCTAACATGATAACTAAAAGGCAAGTTTGAAATTAAACATTTACAGATTGTGACTGTTCCTAAATAAACCTAGGCTGATATAATTGTCGTTTTTTCTAAATTATCCAAAATTTAGTGTTAAGGTTGGTTTCCCCTGAGGGGAAAAGGCCGTGCCCCGCCATCCGCAAGGCCCCGTAGAGCTCGTCCCAGACTGGTCACTCTTCCGCCAATTATGATGTGAATTCCAAAAGTACGAAATAGTCCAATGCCTTGCCACAATGTTAGGACAAGGAATGGATTTAAATGAGTAAAATTAAACTTAGGAATTCATAGTTATGAAATATAAGAAGTGATTTCATAAATTAAAAATATTAGTTAGGAATGCAAAGTCAATTACTAATTGATTAAAGATCGTGTAGCGTGTAGCGTAACAGGTATTAGGTCAATAGATACTCACAAGATATCTCACTTTTTTATTACAATTTCGGTGTTGGTTCCATTGTAAAAGTTGTTCATAATGCTGAGTACAATGACCATTTAAGAGGTGTTGCGTTTATTCTATTACACGTTGTATATATTCAAATTTCACTGACTATACTCCTGTATTCACATCAAAATTGCCTTCAGATTGATATATTTTTCAAGCGATAAGCATATGAATGCAATACATAACTACTAACTACTTTACCTACTACTTGAACTACTAACGTGTTTGTACTAAGCAACCCGGTTATAAAAAAATGAATAGTAGGCAACGTAACTGTTACATATTCATTATGCTGTACTTTTTATTGTAATTGCTTTCGTGTGGCAAGCAAGTCAGTGGTATTCTGATATTTTGTTTTATTTGTTTGATTACTTAAATAATAATAAATAAAATAAAAATCTTTTACGTCAGACAGAGTCCCTTAATTGGTTAGTATACAAAAACTTAGAAACTAGTGTTGGTACTTATAACTACCGCAACAAAATACAATTATATTCTTACACTAAACTCACATGCACGTTTATCCAATGCCCCAGTATGGGGCTGTCCCATCTGTCCGCAATAACTCCCAGGATGCTGTTGGGGCTGGCACGTACCCGTCGCATGGCGGAGGCGCAACGCTCGCGCATGATGGCATGAAAACCATCGATCTCCACCTCCGCAAACATGCCAGATGCACTACAGTAGCGGGGCAACCCCAACAACACCCTGAATGTATTATTGTACCGGATTCGCAGAGCGCTGAATGCCCTCTGAGTATAATTATTAAAGCCAAGACCATATTTTTCACGAAAACCCTATTGGAATGTATTCAGACACATATTTTATTTGATGAAATATAATTTTCACCCGGTAAGCAAGTGAGTAAAGGTCGATCTCCCTTGACTGTATCCTCTAGTATTACGAAATTTCTAGTTATTCAGTTACATTTTTAATGTAGGTCGGCCATTACTCGTTAGCTTCTAAAGCCTACTTAGCTGTGATAGATTTCTTTTTAAATTCGTTATATATGCTTCAACCATGAATTTATCACGTCTTTGAAAATAACCGTGTAGCTGGCAGAGGGGGGTGGGAACACTAGCCTCTAACAAAAATTAGCATTATAAAGCAATGTAGCTAATATTTCGCCAACTGATCCTTGGATAGCAATATGATTTGACACACTCTCAACATATTTAAACGACCTATCTAACGACTTCCCTTTTAGACGATAAAAAATTAATTGCCAGTTTACGTTTACCGAGAAAAAAAATGTTGAAGTATTCATTTACTTCTTTTTCGAAGTAATGAATATGTGTACCCATACCAAATTCCAACTTTCTAGTGCTAATGCGCGTCTCTGGGCTTATTCGCGGACAGACGGACGTACGAACGTGGCGAAACTATAAGGGTTCCTTGTTGACTACGAAACCCTAAAAGTCGCCTATTTCTTAAGCTAGCAAGCACACGGCTTCACATTATGTAACAATCAGAATTAAACAAAGATTTAAAATACAGTCTTCGGTTCCCCTTCTTTCTTCTCTTCTTTCGCTGAATTAGCCGCACAGAAATTCTTCAGCAGTATAGTTAATCAGGATATTTCTACCTGATACACTATCTTGCTCAAGAACCTCGTTGAGCTGTGGCTTCTTTCTTCGTGTTTCTTAATTAGTACGTCGATACGATAAACAGAGTTATTCCCCACATAGACAAAGCTTCCAAGTTTGATATTGTCATGCTTTCTAAATAGCCTGCCTGTCATTTGCACAATTGAGTTAAAGATTTGCTAAGTTATCTACTCTGATTGTTGATCGTTATCAGTCACTCTTAAGTTTTTGGAATCACATGAAACAGTTATTCGGCGTGCAAATCAGGAAAATACTTCAATAGTTGTAGCAGCTCAACATTAGTGGGTATTTCCGAAGATAGACGATGATACATCCGTCTGTTTCTCGGAATTGTATATTCTTTTACCCAGTTTCCCAGATCATACTTATTTTGTCAGAATCAAAACCGTCCCAAGCTAGCAGGTATGCGTACATTCAACGACACGGTTGGCGCAGCGGTTCAGCGATTGGCTGCTGTGCTGCGTGTCGCGGGTTCGATTCCCACACGGAAAAAATATTTGAATGGCTTACAGATGGTTGTTCCGGGTCTGGCTGTTTGTGTATGTGAGTTTGTATGTTTGTAAACGCACCCACGATACATGAGAAATTCCTTTTTTTTTTTAAAACAAAAACAAAGACAAACAAAATGTACATACTAATACTACTTTTTTATCCCTTTTATTTTGTTTCTGACAAAATAAGTAAGGTCTGGTTCTTCGATCTTAGGTTTTACCTGCTGGATAAATTATACAATATGGTATTTAACTGAAAAAAATCTAATCAGATACATTTCCAAATACATTGAACACGTATTTTTTCTTTTTTCACTACAACAAAAAATGCGGATGATACACTGAATGGAAAACATGCGTGACGTTACGTCAGACTTGTTTTCAACGCTCTGCTTCGTCTCCATTGTTACGTTTTATGTTAACGTGGAAAAAGAAAAAAATTGTGTCCAATATTTTATGGAAACCTGTCTAACAGACAAATAAGATTTTTTCAGTAAAATACGCTATTTCAAAAAACAACAGGATGTATTATCGTCTATTTTCTGAAATTTAAACGCGCGGTGCTGATGTCTTATAAAGATCTGTTGTAACTATGACAGTATTTTCTCATTTATGTTCTGTACGCCATGGTTAATACAACCGAAAACTATTAAAAACGTTAAAATTATTTAGGACAATCCCAGATCTTCATAAGTTACTCTTACATTTTAACGTTTGCGTGACGCTTTAGTTGAAACGGCTCTGTATAAGATATCCTCATCACGAGTTTGAATTTTAAAATAATAGACGATGACTGCTCCCATTGTTTTTCGGAAATGTATATCTTGTCCACCAGGTTATAGCCTAAGATCTTTTTTTCTCAATTACAAACTGTTTGGCACGGACTGGCGGTAGTATGTATTTAAAACATAATCATACCTGCTATACTGGGGCGACGGTATGTAAGAAAAAATGGTTTCTTTCCAAAGCTTGTTAGCACACGGTGAAAGTGTTACTTATTATTTAAAAATAATCAGAAATGAAAATAGATTTAAATACAATCTTCGGTTCCCGTTCTTTCTTCTTTTCTGCCGCTGAATTAGCCGTAAAGAAGTTCTTAAGTTATATAGCACCTCAGGATATTTCTACCTCATGCGCTATCTAGCTCAAGAACCTCCATGTGCTGTTGCTTCTGTCTTCGTGTTTCTAAATGAATGCGACGTTACGCTACATACAATTATACCCTACACAGGCATAGCTTCCAAGTTTGATTTCGTCACGCTTTCTAAATAGCCCTAAACTTACCCCCGAGCATGCTGGCTTCAAACCCGGTAAGTCGTGCTCTGGGCAATCCTCAGACTGTCACAATACATTTATGATTTATCAGCGTTTGATACTGTCAAAGTCAAGGGATGATTGGTTATATTGTCTGGCATGATTACCGCACACGACGAGGACAATACCCATTCTTTTACAATAGACTAAAATACAATAAAGATTTTAAAAACAATTTTCGGTTCCCTCTTTCTTCTCTTCTTTCGCGAACTTATATAATGCAGAAGGATATTTCTAACACATAAATTTTATAGCACAAGAATCTCCATGTAACCAGCTCTGCATAAGATATCCTCATCGCGCGATTTAATTTTCAAAAATAGAAAATGACATCCTCTTGTTTTTTGGTATGGTATATTCTGTCCACCAGATAATAACCTTAGAGCACAAGACTTCCCTAATTTCCTTAATTACAAAACATACGCATTCCTGCTAGCTTGGGACAACAACATTTAAAAATAAAACCGACCAAGTGCGTGTCTGGCCACGCACACTGAAGCGTTCCGTAGTTACCCGTGTCGTGAACCATAAAACAAAATAAAAAGCTAATTTTACTCTAAGATTGCAAAGTTACAAACGCACTAAGTCTTAATCATTTTCTATGGAATAAAAACTAAATTTTAATTTTTGGTAGCATTTTAAAGGTTGGTCGGCTATTACTCGTTTTCCACATTATCATGCTCTGCCTACGAAATCAGGGCTGAACGCGGAAAGTATGCGCGTTCGGTTTTAATAAGTCAAAATGTTTATTTTAATTAGACTATTAAAAGGCACACCCATGGGAAGTCATTTTCCCGTGGGTGTCGTAATAAGTGCATTGCTATACTGCGATAGCCAACCCGCCTGCCAAGCGTGGCGATCATGGAAAACGCCCCCTTTGCGTGAGGTTTTTACGTCCAGCAGTGGACGTCTTTTGGCTAACATGATAACTAAAAGGCAAGTTTGAAATTAAACATTTACAGATTGTGACTGTTCCTAAATAAACCTAGGCTGATATAATTGTCGTTTTTTCTAAATTATCCAAAATTTAGTGTTAAGGTTGGTTTCCCCTGAGGGGAAAACGCCGTGCCCCGCCATCCGCAAGGCCCCGTAGAGCTCGTCCCAGACTGGTCACTCTTCCGCCAATTATGATGTGAATTCCAAAAGTACGAAATAGTCCAATGCCTTGCCACAATGTTAGGACAAGGAATGGATTTAAATAAGTAAAATTAAACTTAGGAATTCATAGTTATGAAATATAAGAAGTGATTTCATAAATTAAAAATATTAGTTAGGAATGCAAAGTCAATTACTAATTGATTAAAGATCGTGTGACGTGTAGCGTAACAGGTATTAGGTCAATAGTTACTCACAAGATATCTCACTTTTTTATTACAATTTCGGTGTTGGTTCCATTGTAAAAGTTGTTCATAATGCTGAGTACAATGACCATTTAAGAGGTGTTGCGTTTATTCTATTACACGTTGTATATATTCAAATTTCACTGACTATACTCCTGTATTCACATCAAAATTGCCTTCAGATTGATATATTTTTCAAGCGATAAGCATATGAATGCAATACATAACTACTAACTACTTTACCTACTACTTGAACTACTAACGTGTTTGTACTAAGCAACCCGGTTATAAAAAAATGAATAGTAGGCAACGTAACTGTTACATATTCATTATGCTGTACTTTTTATTGTAATTGCTTTCGTGTGGCAAGCAAGTCAGTGGAATTCTGATATTTTTTTTTTATTTGTTTGATTACTTAAATAATAATAAATAAAATAAAAATCTTTTACGTCAGACAGAGTACAATAATTGGTTAGTATACAAAAACTTAGAAACTAGTGTTGGTACTTATAACTACCGCAACAAAATACAATTATATTCTTACACTAAACTCACATGCACGTTTATCCAATGCCCCAGTATGGGGCTGTCCCATCTGTCCGCAATAACTCCCAGGATGCTGTTTGGGCTGGCACGTACCCGTCGCATGGCGGAGGCGCAACGCTCGCGCATGATGGCATGAAAACCATCGATCTCCACCTCCGCAAACATGCCAGATGCACTACAGTAGCGGGGCAACCCCAACAACACCCTGAATGCATTATTGTACCGGACTCACAGAGCGCTGAATGCCCTCTGAGTATAATTATTAAAGCCAAGACCATATTTTTCACGAAAACCCTATTGGAATGTATTCAGACACATATTTTATTTGATGAAATATAATTTTCACCCGGTAAGCAAGTGAGTAAAGGTCGATCTCCCTTGACTGTATCCTCTAGTATTACGAAATTTCTAGTTATTCAGTTACATTTTTAATGTAGGTCGGCCATTACTCGTTAGCTTCTAAAGCCTACTTAGCTGTGATAGATTTCTTTTTAAATTCGTTATATATGCTTCAACCATGAATTTATCACTTCTTTGAAAATAACCGTGTAGCTGGCAGAGGGGGGTGGGAACACTAGCCTCTAACAAAAATTAGCATTATAAAGCAATGTAGCTAATATTTCGCCAACTGATCCTTGGATAGCAATATAATTTGACACACTCTCAACATATTTAAACGACCTATCTAACGACTTCCCTTTTAGACGATAAAAAATTAATTGCCAGTTTACGTTTACCGAGAAAAAAAATGTTGAAGTATTCATTTACTTCTTTTTCGAAGTAATGAATATGTGTACCCATACCAAATTCCAACTTTCTAGTGCTAATGCGCGTCTCTGGGCTTATTCGCGGACAGACGGACGTACGAACGTGGCGAAACTATAAGGGTTCCTTGTTGACTACGAAACCCTAAAAGTCGCCTATTTCTTAAGCTAGCAAGCACACGGCTTCACATTATGTAACAATCAGAATTAAACAAAGATTTAAAATACAGTCTTCGGTTCCCCTTCTTTCTTCTCTTCTTTCGCTGAATTAGCCGCACAGAAATTCTTCAGCAGTATAGTTAATCAGGATATTTCTACCTGATACACTATCTTGCTCAAGAACCTCGTTGAGCTGTGGCTTCTTTCTGCGTGTTTCTTAATTAGTACGTCGATACGATAAACAGAGTTATTCCCCACATAGACAAAGCTTCCAAGTTTGATATTGTCATGCTTTCTAAATAGCCTGCCTGTCATTTGCACAATTGAGTTAAAGATTTGCTAAGTTATCTACTCTGATTGTTGATCGTTATCAGTCACTCTTAAGTTTTTGGAATCACATGAAACAGTTATTCGGCGTGCAAATCAGGAAAATACTTCAATAGTTGTAACAGCTCAACATTAGTGGGTATTTCCGAAGATGACGATGATACATCCGTCTGTTTCTCGGAATTGTATATTCTTTTACCCAGTTTCCCAGATCATACTTATTTTGTCAGAATCAAAACCGTCCCAAGCTAGCAGGTATGCGTACATTCAACGACACGGTTGGCGCAGCGGTTCAGCGATTGGCTGCTGTGCTGCGTGTCGCGGGTTCGATTCCCACACGGAAAAAAATATTTGAATGGCTTACAGATGGTTGTTCCGGGTCTGGCTGTTTGTGTATGTGAGTTTGTATGTTTGTAAACGCACCCACGATACATGAGAAATTCCTTTTTTTTTTAAAAACAAAAACAAAGACAAACAAAATGTACATACTAATACTACTTTTTTATCCCTTTTATTTTGTTTCTGACAAAATAAGTAAGGTCTGGTTCTTCGATCTTAGGTTTTACCTGCTGGATAAATTATACAATATGGTATTTAACTGAAAAAAATCTAATCAGTCCGTCAGATACATTTCCAAATACATTGAACACGTATTTTTTCTTTATTCACTACAACAAAAAATGCGGATGATACACTGAATGGAAAACATGCGTGACGTTACGTCAGACTTGTTTTCAACGCTCTGCTTCGTCTCCATTGTTACGTTTTATGTTAACGTGGAAAAAGAAAAAAATTGTGTCCAATATTTTATGGAAACCTGTCTAACAGACAAATAAGATTTTTTCAGTAAAATACGCTATTTCAAAAAACAACAGGATGTATTATCGTCTATTTTCGGAAATTTAAACGCGCGGTGCTGATGTCTTATAAAGAGCTGTTGTAACTATGACAGTATTTTCTCATTTATGTTCTGTACGCCATGGTTAATACAACCGAAAACTATTAAAAACGTTAAAATTATTTAGGACAATCCCAGATCTTCATAAGTTACTCTTACATTTTAACGTTTGCGTGACGCTTTAGTTGAAACGGCTCTGTATAAGATATCCTCATCACGAGTTTGAATTTGTTGTTCGGAAATGTATATCCTGTCCACCAGGTTATAGCCTAAGATCTTTTTTTCTCAATTACAAACTGTTTGGCACGGACTGGCGGTAGTATGTATTTAAAACATAATCATACCTGCTAGACTGGGGCGACGGTATGTAAGAAAAAATGGTTTCTTTCCAAAGCTTGTTAGCACACGGTGAAAGTGTTACTTATTATTTAAAAATAATCAGAAATGAAAATAGATTTAAATACAATCTTCGGTTCCCGTTCTTTCTTCTTTTCTGCCGCTGAATTAGCCGTAAAGAAGTTCTTAAGTTATATAGCACCTCAGGATATTTCTACCTCATGCGCTATCTAGCTCAAGAACCTCCATGTGCTGTTGCTTCTGTCTTCGTGTTTCTAAATGAATGCGACGTTACGCTACATACAATTATACCCTACACAGGCATAGCTTCCAAGTTTGATATCGTCACGCTTTCTAAATAGCCCTAAACTTATCCCCGAGCAGGCTGGCTTCAGACCCGATAAGTCATGGTTTGGGCAATTCCTCAGACCGTCAAAATACATAAAATTTATGATTAATCAGAGTAAGACACTGTCGCCCTCAAGAGATTATTGGTGAAAATTTCAGACATAATTAACGTTCAGAGTTTCATGCTCTACTTGGCGAGGGCATGCGCAATAGACGGTGTAGTGTATGTAGATATAAGTATCTATTATTTGTCTCGTGCGCATACGTCACAGCGTGAACCTGGAGGGGGACAGTCAGTGTCCGACCGTTAGACGGGTAGGACGTGGTGGTGCGTTGGCGAGCCAAATATACAAATAGGGGGAATACTACAGTTGGCGACGAGGATAAACCCTATAAGGAGATAAACAGTGAGTAAAATATAGATATATATTAAATTGGTTTTATGGAAAAGGAAGGAGGACGAGTATTTTGCGAATAAGTCGTAATCATTAACTAAGTGACGGTTGATGTATAATTATTCTTTTTTCTATTTTTTTTCGTATTACGAAACAAGTCAATAGTACAATATTCACTACAATAATAAAATTAAAGTTAAGATTAGTTACTGAGAAAAGATATGAAAAGACAAACGACTAATTATAACAAGAAATACGAGAATAACTAAATATTATTTTGATAAACATTAAACTAAACTTTAATTTTACCCTCCGTAATAAATATTCTATAGTAATAATTACTACGGTTGTCTATACCAACGTACTATTTGTGGAAATACGATAAAAGTTTCAACATAAACAAAAATGTGTAATTACTTATTGAGGTGATCCTTAGAATCAATGACCTACTTACTTGTTTACTATTAAATGCGCCGTGAGCTGTGAATCATAACAATGGAATGTCGTCCTGTGGCACAGTTCCGTGCTACTGATAACGATGCGCCTATTCATACCGATTAATTATGACTTTACGAATAATTATTTTAGATTAGTATTATAAGGTATTATGTTGGTTCAAAAATCAATTAGATACGTACTTATGAGTACATACGGGTGAAGTGGAATAGTCAAGGCTATGTATTACTATATTATAACCATTATAATACTTATAACTATAAATACCTAATTATAATTTGCATTAATATCCACTATTCCATTGCTGATATTGTATAAGATGGGTATTAAAGATCAAACGCCTACCATGTATTAGGAACTCGTCATCAATCTAAG
This sequence comes from Mamestra brassicae, assembly GCA_905163435.1. NCBI lineage: Eukaryota > Metazoa > Arthropoda > Insecta > Lepidoptera > Noctuidae > Mamestra > Mamestra brassicae. The sequence continues at coordinate 5,850,288 of LR990987.1, forward strand.
TAGGCTAAAATATAATAATATCTATAAAAGTATTGCACGAGAGCAAGTAGGTACACCTCTGCTCATTGAATTGACATTATTGTATAACCATGATTATGGTAGCAGCCCCGCTGGTAGTTAAATTGACATTATTGTATAACCATGATTATGGTAGCAGCACTGCTGGTCATTGAATTGACATAAGTATAACATAACCAACCTTTGAAAGTTACTGGATCATTTGACACGAATATTAGAATAGCTGATAAATCACAGGCAGCCACTTTTTATGTAATTGAAGATGGAACAAGAGATTTATTAGGCAAACAGACAGCTACACACATGGGAGTTCTCAAAATCGGATTGCAGATAAATGAAATAGAGATGCATAAACCTTTTCCAAAATTTAAGGATATCCAAATTAACATATCCATCGACGATAGCGTGCAATCAGTCTCTCAACCACTCCGAAGAATCCCCATACCACTTGAATAAAAAGTTAACAATAAAATTAAAGAGTTAATAGATAGAGATATAATTGAAGAAGTTTGTGGTTCTTCAAGATGGGTGTCTCCAATAGTACCTACCGGTACTAAAAGATAATGGCGAAATACGACTCTGTGTTGACATGAGACGAGCGAATACTGCAATTATTAGGGAGAACCATCCTTTACCGACCATGGATAAACTATTACCAAAAATGAAAAATGCTAAAATATTTAGCAAATTAGACATAAAGGACGCTTTCCACCAATTAGAATTACACCCAGATTCCCGGCACATTACTACTTTTATCACAGGAAAAGGACTTTACAGATATAAACGTTTAATGTTGGGTATTTCATGTGCCCCCGAGATTTTCCAAAAAACTTTAGAGAGGATCCTTCTAGGATGCGAAGGTACTATCAATTTCATCGACGATATTTTAGTGTACGGTAAAGATAGAGAAGAACACGATAAAAGATTAAAGATAGTTATTAAAACTTTAGAAGAGAACAATGTAGTGCTAAGACAAGATAAATGTTTGTTTGGTAAGACTGAAATACAATTTCTTGGGCATCAGTTCTCGGATAAAGGAACTAAACCTTTACAAAAGTACGTGTCTAGTATCCAAGGATTTTGAGCACCTATGAACATAGGTGAACTTCAGAGCTTCTTGGGGCTAATTAACTTTGTCGGGAAATGGATTCCCGATTTGGCAACAAAAACAGAACCTCTCAAAGAGTTATTACGGGACAAGCAAGCAAAGACACCAGAAATCAAAAATTACTGGGAGATCAAGCAAGAAACTGCCTTTAATGAATTAAAGTCTGCTTTGGCTACCATTCGCATTCCAACCTTAGGTTATTACGATGTAAATGATCGAACAGCAGTGACAGCCGATGCTAGTCCGGTGGCATTAGGTGGGGTCTTAATACAAATAGATAAAAAAGGGCCACGAATTATTGCATATGGTCATAAGACATTGAGCGATTGCGAACGGCGATATTGTCAGACAGAGAAAGAAGCACTGGCGCTGATAGCTTATCTAGATTGTGTAACTTACAAAAATCCACAAAAAAACACAGTTGTAGACGAGGTACGTCAAATAGTGGAGATGTCGAAACCCACTGCTGTGTCGTTGGAGGAAATTATAAAATATTCAAATGAAGATCAAGAGATAATGAAGGTCAAGGGAGGTATATATAATAATACTTGGGACGACACAATAAAGAATTACATGCTGTTCAAAACCGAGCTCTGTTGTTATGAAGGGATTTTGTTACGAGGCACTAAGATAGTTATACCAAGTAAATTAAGAAATCAAGTCCTTGCGGCAGCTCATGAAGGCCAGATTGAGAACCAAGGTGTGGTGGCCGAGGTATGACAAAGACGCCGAAACTTTAGTTAAAGCGTGTAAAGGTTGCACTTTAGTATCAGCCCCAAATCCACCAAATCCCCTTAAGAGAAGAGAGTTACCAAATGAGCCATGGGTGGATATAGCCTTAGATTTAATGGGACCTCTTCCAAGTGATGATTTTATACTAGTTGTTGTGGATTATTTTAGCCGATATAAGGAGGTTAAGATCATTCGAAAGATTTCTAGTTTTGATATAATCAAAATTCTAAAAGAAATGTTTAGCCGTTTAGGAAACCCGTCAACAATAACTGCAGATAATGGCAGACAATTTTGTAGTGAAGAATTTAGGAGTTTCTGTAAGGACAGGAACATACTTCTATTTAATACTGTTCCTTACTGGCCTCAACAAAACGGGGAGGTTGAACGCCAGAACCGGGATATTCTGAAACGCCTAAAGATCAGCCAAGCTGAAAATGGTGATTGGAAAGAGGGTTTGGAGGATTATTTAACCATGTACAATAGTACACCACACAGTGTGACTGGAAAGCCACCCGCAGAACTATTTTTAAAAGACAATTTCGTGACAAGATTCCCATGATCGGTGACTTCAACCGTCAACCAGAAGACTCGGAAGTGAGAGATACCGACAAAGAAAAGAAACAGCTAGGAAGACTATGCAGATAGGAAAAGAAAAGCAAAAGAATGTGATTTAGTACCGGGAGATAAAGTCTACATGAAAAACATCAGTAAGAACAACAAATTAAGCCTAAATTATGATCCTACTCCACATACTGTGGAAAAAGTACTGGAGGAGATGTTGAGGTTCGAAATGATTCAACTGGACAATTATCAAGGAGAAATGTAGTTCATTTAAAAAGAATTTAGGGCCAATGGGCAGTCCTTAATGATAAAGAAGACGATGATGAGAAAAATAAAGGAGAAAGTAGTGATTAAATAAACAAGATTAAGTTATATAAATAATATATGATAATGACGAATAAACACATAGCAAACTCGTAATTAGCAAAAATAAATTTATGAGAGTGTGAAAAAAAAATATATATTAAAAAATAAATCGATACCTGATTGGATAAAAATAAGAAGTTACATATTATTAAATACGAACGTAAAATTCAATAAATGTATAAAAACAAGTATACGAATCAAAATGACTATTTGGCTATACCTGTATACCACTTTAGACAAAAATAAAATACATTAAAACAAGGAAGGGATGTAGTGTATGTAGATATAAGTATCTATTATTTGTCTCGTGCGCATACGTCACAGCGTGAACCTGGAGGGGGACAGTCAGTGTCCGACCGTTAGACGGGTAGGACGTGGTGGTGCGTTGGCGAGCCAAATATACAAATAGGGGGAATACTACAGACGGTACTAAGTCCCCTTAAATTCCGAGAAGAGCCGTTGGAGATCACAAAAAATGGCCTTCAACAGGGAAGTGTTCTGGCGCCGGGTCTATATTGGCTCACCTAAAGCTCTTTACCCGAAATTGTACTTCCTAATGATTTGTAATCCGAATGATCACTCTTCCTAAAATATTTCATCCTAAAGTTTTCATTTATACTATTTGTAGTGCTACCGGCGATATTCATAACACTCATGTTTCCGAAAATTGTAATTAATAATATCATTTATGTAAATATATTTAAACTCCTACTGTTTTTATCATAACGCTTTTATCCCTAAACATATTTACCATAATATTTTCATTCATACTCAGAAAGAAACATTTACCAAGTGTAATAAAAAATATATGTGGGTAGAAGATGATATGATTAAAGATCGTTTCACTAATTTTTGTTTATAAATTAATGAAATTCAGGTTAGAGTGACGTCTTAGGGGCACTATGAAAAAAGTACTTCAAAAATTTCGGGTCCAATTTCGAGGTAGCGCTCGCCAGCCGCTGCCGCGGCACCGCTCGCTTCGCTCGCTCGGCTCGCGTATAGTTGGTAACAGTTCTAACCTAACCTTGAAGATCAACTATTAGCACAGGAATCACAGGACAAGTATTCTGTTTTCCTACACTCTGCCAATGCCTGATTTTTTTCTTTTTTCCTTCCACACATTCTGTATTTCTATCGACCTAATACACCAAGCCATCTTGCTCATGTCTCCCATTGCTATCATTAGTCCACTACTCGCTTTTAAAACTTCTTTGCACCTTTATCATTCTCTCTAGCATATCCCATTTTATTTTAGAAGGAGGACATTTTTCGCCTTGTGGACACTGTATTTTCATTGCTAATATCATATCCAGGAGTCTGTGCTTCGAGACTAAGTCTTCTCCTGGCAGCATATTGCAGTCTTGACGTGCTTAATGTGGTTGCGCCTAACTAGAAACCGGGTGCTGACCCTGAAGGTCTTCCGTGTGGTCCGCCCAGAATAATCCGGATCCATCCACACGGAAGTCTCCTAAATAAAACCAGATAACTTACGTTAGGAAAGACATACATTATTAAAAGCTTTTGACGTAAAATGACACACGTACATTGTTGTTTTGATTCATTGTTAATTATAGCAATGACGGTTTTTTCGTCAATCGAACAAAGAATTAAACGGTGTTTGAAAGTTATTTCAGTACCATTTCATTTTATTTTCGATAGAAGTTCATATTTGAGTGTTAAAACGGTTGACGTATTCTTTAATCAAAACATCAACTCTTAGGCCGTGTTGCGGACGGCAGGGACACGTCCAATGCCCGCACTGTCGTCCTGGGACAATCTCCCAGTTTGTTGACGTACGTTCCTTATCATCTCCTTATAATCTGCGTCGCCGTGATTCTCTTAGGGAACTTTTAAAAAAGATTAATATTATGACAGTCCCTTGCCAATTCATTTATGAAAATATTATGTATGTGCGGAAAAATCGACATCTTTTTAGTAAAATTAGTGATAGACATAATTTTAATACTAGAAATAGAGACAAATTAGATCAACCATTTTTTAGATTAGCTAAAGTCCACACTTCTTTCATGGGGTATTGTGTTAAATGTTACAACAAAATACCTACTGACATATTAGAACTAAATGAAAGAAAATTTAAAACTTATGTTAAAAGTACACTTTGTAAACAAGCATATTACAAATTAGAAGATTACATTCAGGATAAGAATGCTTGGAAACATGCTGGTCCTGCTCCATAGGACAATCAAGGGTGTAGACAAAATCAAACTGGTTGATTTATGAATTAACTTTATAGATGGGTATACTGTTTCTTTTTTGTGTTTTTATTTTCTGTTTAATTGGTGGTTATTAAGATTATCTGTAAATATGTGAGTACCATTTACCTAATTTTTTTTTTTTTTAGAAAACGAATAAGTACCTCTGCTGGTTATACTTTGTTCTTATAAGTAGCATACTCTGGGTGTATCGTCCTCACATAATATTAAATTGATTTTTGTGTACCAAATTTTGTAAAGTCGTTATTTGAAAAGAGTAACTATGGAGTTTCTTGTCCGTTCTTCTCCATAAGAATCTACCTTTCCGAATGGACAGTAGAGTCACTTTATTAATATAGTACAGAGTGCTTCCTACTGGGACCTCGGGAGAGAGACGGGTAGCCGGGAGGAAACAAATAAAAACAAGTATCCTGGGTTTCTTCTTGTTCCGCAGGTTTCGGCTTCCTTTTTTCTTCCTTATCTTGCCTCTTCGGTGGCTGTGTTGCGACTGCCTGTCGACCCGGAAATCAACCCGCCTTTTATACTGGCCGACGTTACCTTATAGACGCCCGCGCGATTTTGACCCTTTTTAGCGTTCAATTTTACTATGAGCCGAAACCCTTGGAGCCCTTATTTTATTAAAATTTCCAACAAATCCTTATAATTTATACATGGTTAGATTTCTTAAACCTTACTCTATAAAATAAAACCATAATTAAAGTCATAAACCTTACAACATAAAAGTTTCTAGAACAAAAACTAGAATAATTGCCAAGGTAACAAATTTTCACTATACATTTTGCCTTATATTTCCTAAACTACTTCTCTAATTGACTTGATTCTTTTTGTAAAAGTGTTTTTACATCAAGACCTTTCATTTGACACTAATTACAAAACAATATCTTCATAAACAAAAAAGCACATTTTCAAGTTACGTAATTATTTACGATACAAAAAGTTATGCAAATATTTTCTTTCAACTTGTTTAAAAACTAACTTATCGGACTCTAATAAGACTTCTTACATACAAATTTACCTTACTACACTAATTAGAAAATAATAAAAACCTAATACAACAAGATTCTAATTAGACCTTACGAATATTTACAAGAAACACGGTTGCCTATTGGTTTGTGGCTAGTTCGTCCCTACCACTACTTGCACCTAGGAGCGCGGATGGGGTCTTGTCGCCGACAGGCCGAAAGAAGCATTAATGGTCTACGATTAAACTTTGTTTTAATATCCTTCCAGTGTGGGTACAGGTGGCATAGTTCAATCATGCTCTGACATACATTATCATGCTCAGCCCACAAAATCACGGCTGAACGCGGGAAGTGTGTGCGTTCGGTTCTAATAAGTCTAAGTCAAAACGTTTATTTCAATTAGACCATTAACACGCTCACTGCGTTAGTCAAATTTGATGACTTTCAGTTGGTGCGGCATGGGGTCTATTATATCCGAAGCACGATATGTTTCTGGTGCGTTGCTGGGTCAAAAAGATCCGTTCGACTTCCATTTGTTTAGGAGGACTTATCTTTATAGGTATAATAATTAAAGCATATTCCTTTATAGCAATATGTCGACAAATAAACACTCAATAAAAGGCTGAAATCGTAGGTAGATGCACTGAATGGTTTGTTTGTAAATAAAGTAATTGCCTATCGGATCTTAAGGACCCGTTATCCGCACTGGTTAGCAAAAGTGTCGATACGTTTTTAGTGTTGTGGATGATAAAAAAAAAACATCGATATCGATAAAATGTATATATTTTTCAGAACTGTTCATTAGGTACATATAAAATTAACTATACCGTAATATTAGACGTATGATTTTCATTATAGCATTCTCGACATAATGTCTTTTTACATGCGTTACACATGGTTTTAACTTTTTTAACTTTATTTCCGGCTACTTTGCTACTTAGTGTTAGGCGTAAATTATCGTAACATCCTGAACAATTCCGTTTTTTGTTACCCATGATTAAGTTATGAACTGTTGCCGCTGTAGATGTTGGTAAAGTTGATGTTGAATCTATTTCCGGAATCCTTGGTTGCTTTCTCAGCGACACCTTCGAGAACTTCTGTATTATATGTTCAATAAACTCTTTTTTGGTCAATTTGTTTTCATTTTGTAGGTTGTACACTATCAAGGCATTTATAACTGCCGTTCCAAAAAGCAAATTCTAACATTACTTTGCGGTACCATTTAAGACCACGCCTTAATGTGGAGTAATAGGAAGACATCTGATCGCTATAATCAATACCTTTTTTATAATTGTTATAAGTCAGTACACAGTCAGGTTTTAAGATTTCTTCATTTGTCCTTCTTCGTTTCTTCCCAGTGTTTTTCAGTGAGGTATCATGATTTTTACACGTAGTCATCATCAAAACGGGACGTTTATCAAACCACTTAATCACTTTAATCCCTTTATTATTCATTTTACCTATAATGTCACCTTTCTTCAATTTCGTGCTGACAACAGGTTTAGGCAACCCTTTTCTGTTAGATCGCAAAGTCCCACAATAGAATGTTTTCTTGTCAATTAAAGCCTCCGTTAGTCCAATAGATGAATAAAAATTGTCTGCTACGACAATACGCCCTTCATTTTCGAAATCTTGTATAAGTTTCATTACTACGTTCTGAGCATGGTTTAGTTCTCGTCCACCGTCGCCTTTTCCAGTGTAAATAATTATGTTAAATGTGTAGCCCTCTGGTGTGCAAGCTTTATACAGTTTAACGCCGTATTTGTGAGATTTATTTTTTATATATTGACGAAAAACAAGTCTGCCTCGCCATGGCACCATGGATTCATCTACTACTAGGACTTTTCCTGGTTTGAGTACCTTTTTAAATTGCAACAACAGCATGTCATGTATTTCTCGTATTTTATACAGTTTGTCATTTGTAGAATTACTGTTATCACTAAAGTGCCAGAACTTTAACAATAGTAAAAATCTATCTCTGCTCATAAGCGAAGTTATATATTCATTTCTGTAAAGTTTATTTCTAGACCAGTAGTCGTTTATATGAGGCAGTTTCACAAAGCCCATCGCCAGCAGAATAGCAAAAAACTTGTGCATTTCGTCGGTATCCGTTGCCTTCCATAAATTAGCACGAGATTTATCAGCGACATTGTTAGACTCTAAATACTTACTAGCGTATTTATTTGTTGCATCGACTATTTTATTAATAATGTCATCTGTTACAAATAATTTATAATATTCATCTGGCTCACGGACATTGGAGGGGACTAAAATTTCAACGGAACCTTCAAACTCTTCAAAACTAAGTGGGCTATCTGTTATATCTTGCCATTCATCATCATTCGTCGCTGAAGATGGGTTTGTGTTGTAGCATGAATTTGCTTCTGAAGAAGTGTCATTAGATGAGGAATCTGTAGGTTCACTAATAGAAATACTATTATCTTCATTAGAATCACTATCGAAAAATGCAGCTATCGTTTGAGGTGTGTCCATCGGTAGTGGATTTGATGGTCTTACATTTTTCACGTTGGAGCTTGAAGGTATTGGTAAGTTCTTATCAGTGGAATTAGGTGGTATTATCTTAGTATTTATTGTATTTTTTCCTTTTTGTGGAGGAGTTTCTAATAAATTGAACAGCTGATCTTCATTAAATGATGAGTTAAGTGAAACCATGTTAGATGTCGAAATATCACTCAACGACCCGCATCTACTTGTTAATGCAGAGGACACGGTTTTTTCTCCTTTTTTATGTAATAAGAGGTCAACATCGCTTGTACGTGGCGTTTGTTTTTTACGATTTTTAGGTGAAGAAAAATGGTGTATTTGATCTGTCATTGTAGAGGGATTTTTTGTTTCAGTTACTAAACTGTATATCGGTGCCTGTTTCTTATGGTTCTTATGATTTTTAGGAGTAAAAAAAATTTCGCAATCATCATCGCTGGATATAGGAGAATGGCCATCAATTATTGGGGTATCGAAACTTTGGTAAGCTGGTTGAATAATTTTGTGTTCTAATATTTGTACTCGTTCACTATGAGCTGTACTGGTTGATGGTGTGGGTGAATCTGGTGGCTGGGGATTGATGACTGCAGTATTTAGAACTTGTAATGTTTGACCAGTTGACGGGCTAGTATATACATTATCAGATATATTCCGCTTACCCAATATTATTTGTCTTGGAGAACCTTCGCTTACTTTATTTTTCGTTAGCTTTTTACCCTCACATGACTCAAACAACATTTTCCTGGATCGCTTCATGTTCCATACACTTTCTCTTATCAGTTGCATAAAAACTCATCTAAACACACGGACGTCACTAACTCAACAAGCATGTAATCTAGTGCTTCTACCGGGTCATCGGGCACCAGGTCGTTTAGAACCGATAAACGCACTAGACGTAAAAAATGTTGCTTCAGTCGGCATCGGGTCGTAAGAACCCGATGCGATTTTTTCGAAGCTATATTATCTATTTAACGAGGCAATTCCAAAACACTAACCGTCTCATTCATATTCATAGGGAGACCAAATATATCTGTCCCGCACCAGCGGCTGGCATCGGATATAATCAACCCGATACCGCACCGAACGTGTTAAAAGGCATCACTTCCTGTGGGTATCGTAAGAGGCTACTACGGAATTCATCAGAGAGTGGGCAGCAGCATTCTCTGTGCATTGCTATACTGCGATAGCCAACCCGCCTGCCAAGCGTGGCGATCATGGCAAAAGCCCCCTTTGGGTGAGGTCTATGTCCAGCAGTGGACGTCTTTTGGCTGATATGATGATTACAAGGTAAGTTTGAACGTAAACATTTACTGATTGTGACTGTTCCTAAATTACCCTTGGCTGATAAAATTATCGTTTTTCCTAACTTATCCTAGATTTAGTGTTAAGGTCGGTTTCCCCTGAGGGGAAAAAGCCGTGCCCCGCCATCCGCACGGCCCCGTAGAGCTCGTCCCAGACTGGTCACTCTTCCGCCAATTATGATGTGAATTCCAAAAGTACGAAATAGTCCAATGCCTTGCCACAATGTTAGGACAAGGAATGGATTTAAATAAGTATAATTAAACTTAGGAATTCATAGTTATGAAATATTAGAAGTGATTTCATAAATTAAAAATATTAGTTAGGAATGCAAAGTCAATTACTAATTTATTATAGATCTTGTGAGAAACCCTTACACTAGCGTAACAGATATTTGGTCATCGGTTACTCACACGATACCTGTAAGACAATGACCCTTTAAGAGGTATAGCGTTTATTCTGTTACACGTTACATATATTCAAATTTCACTGACTATACTACTGTATTTACAATTAAATTGCCTTCATTTTGATATATTTTTCAAGTAATAAGCAAATGAATGCAACAACTACCTACTATTTGAACTACTTACCTGTTTGTACACAGCAACCAGGTTATAAAAAAATAAATAGTAGGCAACGTAACCGTTACATATTTATTATGTTGTATTTTTATTGTAATTTCGTTCGTTTGGCAAGCAAGTCAGTGGAATTCTAATATTATTTTTAATATTATTTGTTTGATTACTTAAAGACAGACCATGTTTTTAAGATAAAAGATATTGGAATATGTTCAGACACATATTTTATTTGATGAAATATAATTTTCATCCGGTAAGCAACTGAGTGAAGGGTGAACGGCGATCTGCCGTGACTGTATCCTCTACTGTTACGAAATTTCTAGATATTCAGTTACAGTTTATAGGTCAGTTGGCCATTACTCGTTAGCTTCTAAAGCCTACTTAGCTGTGATTGATTTTCTTTTAAATTCGTTATATATGCATCAACCTTGAATTTATCATGTCTTTAAAGACAACCGTGTAGCTGGCACAGGGGGGGGGGGGGGGGAAGACTAGCCTTAAAAAAAAATAGCATTACAAAGCTATATAGCTAATATTTCGCCAACTGATCCTTGGATAACAATATAATTTGGCACACTCTCAACATATTTAAACGACCTCTAACGACTTCCCACACCACAGGATAGACGATAAAAAATTCATTGCCAGTTTACGAGTACCCAGAAAAAAAATGTTGAAGATTTCATTTACTACTTTGTCGAAGTAATTAATATGTAAACCCATACCAATTTCCAACTTTCTAGTGCTAATACGCGTCTCTAGGCTCATCTGCGGACAGACGGACTGACGAACGTACGGAACCCTAAAAGTGGCCTATTTCCCAAGCTAGCAAGCACATGGCTTCACATTATGTAACAATCAGAATTAAAAAAAGATTTAAAATACAGTCTTCGGTTCGCCTTCTTTCTTCTCTTCTTTCGCTGAATTAGCCGTAAAGTTGTTCTGAACTTATATAATGCAGAAGGATATTTCTACCATATTAACTATTTAGCACAAGAATCACCATGTAACCAGCTCTGCATAAGATACCCTCATCGCGCGTTTTAATTTTCGAAAATAGAAAATGATACATGCTCCTGTTTTTCGGTATGGTATATTCTGTCCACCAGATAATCACCTTAGAGCAAGATTTTCCTAATTTCCTTAACAACAAAACTTAGGCATTTCTGCTAGCTTGGGACGACAACATTTAAAAATAAAACCGACCAAGTGCGTGTCTGGCCGAGCACAGTGAAGCGTTCCGTAGTTACCCGTGTCGTGAACCATAAAACAAAATAAAAAGCTTGTTTACTCTAAAATTGCAAAGTTACAAACGCACTAAGTCTTAATCTATTTCTATGGAATAAAAACTAAATTTCTAATTTTTTGGTAACATTTTAAATGTTGGTCGGCTATTACTCGTTTTCCACATTATCATGCTCTGCCTACGAAATCAGGGCTGAACGCGGAAAGTGTGCGCGTTCGGTTTTAATAAGTCAAAATGTTTATTTTAATTAAACCATTAAAAGGCACACCCATGCAAAGTCATCTTCCCGTGGGTGTCGTAAGAGGCGACTAAAGAATTCATCAGAGAATGGGCAGCAGCATTCTCTTTGCATTGCTACACTGCGATAGCCCACCCGCTTGCCAAGCGTGGCGATCATGGCAAACGCCCCCTTTGGGTGAGGTCTATGTCCAGCAGTGGACTTCTTTTGGCTGATATGATGATTAAAAGATAAGTTTGAACGTAAACATTTACAGATTGTGACTGTTCCTAAATTACCCTAGGCTGATAAAATTATCGTTTTTCCTAAATAATCCTAGATTAAGTGTTTAGGTCGGTTTCCCCTGAGGGGAAAAGGCCGTGCCCCGCCATCCGCACGGCCCCGTAGAGCTCGTCCCAGACTGGTCACTCTTCCGCCAATTATGATGTGAATTCCAAAAGTATGAAATAGTCCAATGCCTTGCCACAATGTTAGGACAAGGAATGGATTAAAAGAAATGTAAATAAACTTAGGAATTCATAGTAATGAAATATTAGAAGTGATTTCAGAAATTTAAAATATAAGTAAGGAATCGAAAGTCAATTAAAATTAATTAAAGATCGTGTGAGCAACCCTTACACTAGCGTAACAGGTATTAGGTCCATGGTACTGACACGATATCTCACTTTGTTTTTACAATTTCGGTGTTGGTCCCATTGTAAAAGTTGTTCATAATGCTATTCAAATTTCACTGACTATACTACTGTATTTGCAATAAAATTTCCTTTATTTTGATATATTTTTCAAGTGATAAGCATATGAATGCAACAAGTTTTTTTTTTTTTTAATGTTGGGAAATCATCAAGTGACTTCTTCCGCTCTGGGTGGAGTGGAAGGGCGTGTCAGACTTTTACTGACTAAAACCCATCCGTATTCCTTCTAAAGCCCTTTGCGTTCCAGGGCCGCGGTGACTCTTTCGAACAAATTCCGCAACCGATGAATGCAACAACTACCTACTACTTGAACTACTTACCTGTTTGTGAACAGCAACCAGGTAGTAGGAACAAAAATAGGTAGGCAAACTAGCTGTTACGTATTCTGTATGTTGTATTTTTTTTTCTGGAATTTCGTTTGATTGGCAAGCAAGTCAGTGGAATTTTATTCATAATTTTAATATTATTTATTTGATTACTTCAAGCCATGACCATGTTTTATTCGGTAATCCTATTGGTAGACGTTCAGACACATATTTTATTTGATGAAATATATTTTTCATCCGGTAAGCAAGTGAGTGAAGGTCGATCTCCCTTGACTGCATGGGGATACAGTCAAGAGAGATCGACCTTCACTCACAGCTTAGTAGGCTTTAGAAGCTAACGAGTTCGTAATAATAGTGGTACTATTACGAAATTTTTAGTTATTCAGTTACATTTATAAGTTGGTCGGCCATTACTAGTTAGCTTCTAAAGCCTACTTAGCTACGATAGATTTCCTTTGAAATTCGTTATGTTCCTTCAACCATGAATTTATAACGTCTTTTTAAATAACCGTGTAGCTGGTAGAGAGGGGGTGGCAACACAAGCCTCTAACAAAAGTTAGCATTATAAAGCTATATAACTAATATTTCGCCAACTGATCCTTGGATTGAAAAATTATTTGTCATACTCTCAACATATCTAAACGACCTCTTTTTTATTTTTAAAGGATGGGAATTCATCAAATGACTTCTTCCGCTCTGGGTGGAGCGGAAATGCGTGTCAGAGTCTTACTGACTAAAACCCATCCGTGTTCCTTCTAAAGCCCTTTGCGTTCCAGGGCCGCGGTGACTGTTTCGAACAAATTCGGCAACCCTGGCAGGCTCTGGCCCTAGCGAGCCCCGTCTTCTATGCTGACATCTCTTTGAGGCGCGTGAAACACAACGAGCCATCGACCCGGGCCTGGTGGTAATCGGACAGCGAACCACCCAACAGTCGCCGTCCGCAGGTCCGCGCCTACGGTGGCCGGGGATCGCCCTGCGACTCCCGCCGCCGGGGTCGTCTTCTCCCTCGCGCGGCCCGCCTCCTCCTTCGCTAGCATTACTGCTTCGCAGAAGGAGGTGACTGCTTCCCGAGCCTCATCGCTCCGGACCATGGATTCAACCAGGGCCGGTCGCGAGAGGTCGCCGCCGCTGATCGCCTCGACAAGGACACGGCGGTGCTCAGCCCAAGCAGGGCAGACCTCCACCGTATGCTCCACCATGTCCTCCAGGCAATCATCACAGTGCTGACACCCGGGCGTGTCCTCCCGCTTAATCCGAAACAGGTACCTCCCGAAACAGCCATGTCCGGTGAGTACCTGCGTCAGGCGGAAGGTGAGGACGCCGTGGCGCCTCTCCAGCCACTCCTCAAAGAGGAGTCTTACCGCCGCAATTGTAGCGTGCCCAGCGCTGGGTTGCGATAGTCGCCGTCTCCATACCGCCATGGTATCCTGCCGGAGCTCCGTCCGCCGCGACGCAATTTGCCGCGGCAGCGGAGTTTCACCCCGGCGAAGCGCCTCCACGCGCCACGCGTAAACGTGTGCGAGGGCTCTCACCTCCAGATCCCATGGCAGTAATCCGGCAAGGAGGCTCGCCGCCTCGCCGGAGACCGTGCGGTATCCCCGGGCCAGCCGGATGGCCATGACCCTTTGGGACGCGTTGAGCTGGCGGGCTGGTCGCCTTTTTAGCGTTAGCGCCCAAACAGGGTGCCCCTTAAAGGGCAATGGACCGCACGATCCCCGCATAGAGCCTCCGGCAGGAGGCGTTTGGACCCCCTAGATTGGGCAAAAGCCACTTGAAGGCAGCCCGCTCCAGTCTGGGAGCCAAACGTCGGAAGTGGTCTTAACGACCTCTTACGACTTCCCACAACATAGGATAAACGATAAAAATTCATTGCCAGTTTACGTGTACTCAGAAAAAGAATAATGAAGATTTCATTTACCACTTTGTCGAAGTAATTAGTATGTGTACCCATACCAAATTCAGACTTTCTAGTGCTAATGCTCGTCTCTGGGCTAATCCACGGACGGACGGACGGACGAACATGGCGAAACAATAAAACCCTTGTTGACTACGAAACCCTAAAAGTCGCCTATTTCCTAAGCTAGCAAGCGCACGGCTATACATTATGTAACAATCAAAAATGAAAATAGATTTAAAAACAATCTTCGGTTCCCCGTCTGTCTTCTTTTCTTCCGCTGAATCACTTCACGGACTGGCGGTAGTATGTATTTAAAACATAATCATACCTGCTAGACTGGGGCGACGGTATGTAAGAAAAAATGGTTTCTTTCCAAAGCTTGTTAGCACACGGTGAAAGTGTTACTTATTATTTAAAAATAATCAGAAATGAAAATAGATTTAAATACAATCTTCGGTTCCCGTTCTTTCTTCTTTTCTGCCGCTGAATTAGCCGTAAAGAAGTTCTTGAGTTAAATAGTACGAAGGATATTTCTACCTCATGCGCTATCTAGCTCAAGAACCTCCATGTGCTGTTGCTTCTTTCTTCGTGTTTCTAAATGAATGGGACGTTACGCTACAAACAGTTACACCCTACATAGGCAAAGCTTCCAAGTTTGATACTGTCACGCTTTCTAAATAGCCTGCCTGTCTTGCACAATTGTGTTTAAGATTTGCTAAGTTACCTACTCCGATTTTTGATCGTTATCAGTCACTCTTAAGTTTTTGGAATCACATGAAACTGTTATAATCAGGAAAATACTTCAATAGTTGTAACAGCTCAATATTTTAGTGGTTATATCCAAAGATAGACGACGATACATCCCACTGTTTTTCGGAATTGTTTATTCTTTAACCCAGAGCCCCACATCTTAGTTAATTTGACAGTATCGACACGGTTGGCGAAGTGGTTCGGCGATTGGTGGCTGTGCTGCGTGTCGCGGGTTCGATTCCCGCACGAAACAAATATTTGTTTGACCTACATATAGCAGTTCCGGGTCTGGCTGTTTGTGTATGTGAGTTTAGATGTTTGTAATCGCCACCCACGATACAGGGGAAATTTGTAGTGAGGGGCAACGTTTTTTTATAAAACAAAAACAAATTCAAACAAAATGTGCATACTAACACTACTTCTTCCCATTTATTTTGAAACTGACAAAATAAGTAAGGTCTGGTTCTGGGAGCTTAGGTTTTAACCTGCTGGACAGATTATACAATCGGGTATTTAACTTTAAAAAATCCAATCAGTCTGTAAGATAGATTTCCAAAAATATTGAACACATTTTTTACTTTTTTTCAAGTCAACAAACAATGCAAATGATACGATGAATGGAAAACATGCGTGACGTCACTATGATGCTTCAAGTTTTACCTGCGAGGTGACGCCACGCTTGTTTTCAACGCTCTGAATCGTCTCCATTTTTGTTTACGTGGAAAAAGAAAAAATATGTGTCTCATATTTCTAACAGATAAATATGATCTTTTCAGTAAAAGACCCTATTCCAAAAAAACAACAGGATGTATTATCGTCTATTTTCTGAAACTTACACGCGCGGTGCTGATGTCTTATACAGAGCTGTTGTAACTATAAAAGTATTTTCTCATGTATGTTCTATACGCCGTGGTTTATTAAACCAAAAACTATTAAAAACGTTAAAATTATTTAGGACAATCCCAGATCGTCATACTAACTAAAGCGTCCCGTAAACGTTAAAATGTAAGAACATTTTAACGTTTACGGGGACGCTTTAGTTGAAACAGCTCTAGTATATATTTAAAACAAAATCGTACCTGCTAGACTGGGGTGACAGTATTTAAGAAATAAATGGTTTCTTTCCAAAGCTTGTTCGCACACGGTGAAAGTGTTTTCCTACACTCTGCCAATTCTTGAATTTCTTCTTTTTTCCTTCCACACATTCTGTATTTCTATCGACCTAATACACCAATCTATCTTCTTAACGTCTCCTATTTCTATCATTTGCCTACTACTCGCTCTCTTAATTTATTCGCGCTATCATTCTCTCTAGCAAATTCCATTTTATTTTAGGAGGAGGACGCTTTTTGCCATATGTACACTGATTTAATTGCTAATATCATATCCACGAGTCTGTGTTTCAAGACCAAGTCTTCCCCTGGCAGCACATTGCAGTTTTTGAAGTGCTTTATGTGGTTGCGCCTAACTAAAAGCCGGGTGGTGCCCCTGCAAGTCTCCCATGTTGTCCGCCTTAACCTAATAACGCATTATATTTAGACCTTCCCACATATTGCTAAAGATTTAGTAAAATGTAATGTTTTACTGTCAGCCGCCAACCAGACACCAACTCTCCTTGGGAATGCTGTTGCTGATGGTTTACCCGCCACCACGCGGGTAACCCACTTTGCAGGGTAAATATTATTTATGAAATATATCTATGTCTGTTGCATAAAACAGAATAATTTTCCTATTCTTTTTTTATTCAGGCATCTTATCTTATTACTACTTAATGCAAAAGTAGTACTACCTTCACTGCATGTAACAATTAACCTGTCAATAGGCCATTAACCTTAGTATTTTTATTGCTAATCTCATATCCTTGGGAATGCTGTTGCTGATGGTTTACCCGCCACCACGCGGGTAACCTAAGGTGCTGAAATAGTATGCACGGTCTACGGCACCCACACTCATGGGATAAAATGGGGTGGCATTATTATTTATCCGGAGCCACACGGAAGTCTCCTAAATAAAACCAGATACAATGAAAATTAAATGTGCACGAATTTCACCCATGTGAATAAGACATCGCTCAAGGTGACGACCAGCTCTACGACTATTTTAATTACTAATTTAGTCGTTCAAATATAATTTAACTAGTAACCAATATTCTGTAAAAGATCAGCACTCAGGATTAATTGGAAACGTATTTGTAAGTACCAAAAAGATATAAAAAAAGCAATAAATAATGTGTGTGATAAATAGTGATAAAATGTTCTTGCCGGGATTAGGTTGGTCTACAATAAGATCCAATTTATTAAAATTCATCTTGGACATGCTTTTTTCTTATCTTTCTTTATTAGTGAATATTGTCTGTTAAAACTTGAGTGAAACATATTATTCTATAAATTTATTATATGTAGCAAACATTCAAATACACGAATCTACACATGTAGTGGAGATATTCCGAAATTAATATCCTTGGTTTCAATATTCTTATGACAGCAAAGACGTACATTATTCAAGTCTTTTGACGTCAAGGGACACAGGTAACATTGTTGTTTTGATTCATTGTCAATTATGGCACTAACGATTTTTTCCATCAATCGAATAAAGAATTAAACTGTGTCTCAAATTTATTTCAGTACCATTACATTTTATTTTTCATTGTGGTTCATATTTGAGTGTAAATGCAGTTGACGTATTCTTTGATCAAATCGTCGACTCTTTGGCAATAAGAAGCATTAATGGTCTACGATTAAACTTTGTTTTAATATCCTTCCAGTGTGGGTACAGGTGGCACAGTTCAATCATGCTCGGCCCATAAAATCAGGGCTGAACGCGGAAAGAGTGTGCCTTCGGTTTTAATAAGTCAAAGTCAAAACAATTAAATCAATTAGACTATTAAAACGCATCGCTTCCCTTCGGTGATGTAAGAGACGACTAAGGAATTCATCAGAGAATGGGCAGCAGCATTCTCAATGCATTGCTATACTGCGATAGCCAGCCCGCCTTCCAAGTGTGGCGATCATGGAAAACGCCCCATTTGGGTGCGGCCCATGTCCAGCATCGGACGTCTTTTCGCTGAAATGATGATTAAAAGGCATGTTTTCAGATTGTGACTGTTCCTAAATTACCCAAGGCTGATAAAATTATCGTTTTTCCTAAACCATCCTAGATTTAGTTTTAATGTCGGTTTCCCCTAAGGGGAAAAGGCCGTGCCCCGCCATCCGCACGGCCCCGTAAAGCTCGTCCCAGACTGGTCACTCTTCCGCCAATTATGATGTGAATTCCAAAAGTATGAAATAGTCCAATGCCTTGCCACAATGTCAGACAAGGAATGCCTTTCTTTTAGAAAAGTAAATAAACTTAGGAATTCATAGTTACGAGAACGTTTATAGTGGTTTTAGAAAATTCAAATATAACTAGGGGATGCAGAGTCAATTACTTATTAGTTATAGATCGTGTGCGAACAATACCTTATTTTTAAACGATTTCGGTGTTGGTCCCATAGTAAAAGTTGTTCATAATGCTGAGTACAAAGACCTTTTAAGAGGAATTGCGTTTATTTTAATACACGTTGTATATTTTCAAATTTTACTGACTATACTACTATATTCACAATGAAATTGCTTTCATTTTAATATATTTTTCAAGTGATAAGCATATGAATGCAAGAACTACCTACTACTTGAACTACTTACTTGTTTGTATACAGCAACCAGGTAATAGGAACAAAAATAGGTAGGCAACCTAGCTGTTACATATTCTGTATATTGTATTCTTTTTATTGGAATTTCGTTCCTTTGGCAAGCAAGTCAGTGGAATATTAATTTTATTTTTATATTGATATCTTATAGCTATGACCATGTTTTTTACACTGACCCTATTGATATATGGTCGGACACATATTTTATTTAATAAAATATATTTTTCATCCGGTAAGCAAGTGAGTGAAGGGCGATCTCCCTTGACAGTAGCCTCTACTATTACGAAATTTCCAATTCTTCAGTTATGTTTCATAGGTCCGCGCCCATTACTCGTTAGCTTGTAAGGCCTACTTAGCTATGATAGATTTCCTGTTGAATTCGTTATATATCCTAATACATATGTATCTTGGTTTTTTACGTCTCCAAAACCAACAGTTTAGCTGACAAAGGGGGAACTTAATTCTTGCAAAAATTAGCACTTTAAAGCTTTAAACTTTTCGCAAACGAATCCTTGGATAGAAATATTATTTCGCACACCCTCAATATTTTTAAACGACCTATCCAACGACTTCCAACACCATGGGATAGACGATCAAAAAATCATTGCCACTTTATGTGTACCCCGAAAAAACAAACTGCGGGGCAGTCTTTGGGGACTGCCGATAGAAGTGAAAACCAAGCGATGATGATCGTTGTTCACTCAAAAAGTACATATATACACAGTATACATACATATATCTCATGGAAAAGGGTTCGGTGACGATAACGCAAAATCCATGATTTTTGTCACCCAAAAATTGCTCAACGCGCCTAAAGAAGTTAACACTTCCAAATCGGTTCAAAAGAATAGCCCATTCCTGAAAGCTACAACCTGGATGTCTTCTAGTCAACAGAGAATAAGTTTCTAGGCAAGCGCGCCATCGTCAACTACATCATCGCTTTCCATCAGGTATGATTGTGGCTATACGTGAGCCAATCAATAAATTGGAAACGAAAAAGGAAAGTTTCTTTTTGTTAGGTTTTAGATATTGGAATTCAACATACCAGAACAATTTTTTTAAAACGACATCCTTCATTAAGATGTCGGATAGATAGACACGACGACAATGGCAAAAAACTACGTCTACTCTCCCTCCGTCTTACGAATTTTCGATCGGGTCACGTGTCCTGACGCGAGTTTAACATTTTTTACCCATACCAAAAAGTGCACAACGCCGCTAAAGAAGTTTTCACTTCAAAAATTGATGAAGATTTAATTTACTAGTTTTCGAAGTAATTCATTATTATTAATTATTAATTAGGTATTTTGAATAATAATGAAAAAGTTATTATTCATTATTATTCAAAACCGTACCAAATTCCAACTATCTAGTGCTAATCCGCGTCTCTGATCTTATCCGCGGACAGACGGACGGACGAACATTGTGAAACTATAAGGGTTCCTTGGTTAGTAAAAGGGAACCCTAAAAGTGGCCTCTTTCTCAAGCTAGCAAACACACAAAGTGAATATTATACATAATGTAATTATAATCAGAAATAAAATAGATTTATAAACAATCTTCGGTTCCCCTTCTGTCTTCTCTTCTTCCGCTGACTTAGCTGACAAGAAGTTCTTGAGATAAATAGAACCATAGGATATTTCTACCTCATGCACTATCTAGCTCAAGAACCTCCATGTGCTATGCTTCTTTCTTCGTGTTTCTAAATGAATGCGACGTAACGCTACATACAGTTATACCCTACATAGGCAAAGCTCCCAAATTTGAATTGAGTAAGGCTTTTATGCATGGCAGTTTCAATGAGTTTTGATATAATTAGTATGAGAGTAATTGGTCTGTATGTATGTATTTAAAACATAAGCATACCTTCTAAACTGGGGCGACAGTATTTAAGAAAAAAATGGTTTCATTCCAAAGCTTGCTAGCACACGGTGAAAATGTTACTAATTAGTTAAAAATAATCAGAAATGAAAATAGATTTAAAAACAATCTTCGGAACTCTTTCTTCTCTTCTCCCGCTGAATTAGCCAACAAGAAGTTCTTGAGTTATATAGCAACATAGGATGTATTTCTACCTCATGCACTATCTAGCTCAAGAACCTCCATGTGCTGTTGCTTCTTTCTTCGTGTTTCTTAATAAAAGCGACGTTACGCTACATACAGTTACACCCTACATAGGCAAAGCTTCCAAGTTTGACACTGTCACGCTTTCTAAATAGCCCTAAACTAATCCCCGAGCAGGCTGGCTTCAGACCCGGTAAGTCATGGTCTGGGCAATTCCTCTCAGAACCTCCATGTGCTTTCGCTTCTTCCTTCGTGTTAATGCGACGTTACGCTTAGCAAACGTTACGCAAACTTTCCAAGTTTGATACTGTCACGCTTTCTTACTAGCCCGAGGTTATTGGTGAAAATGTCTGGCATAATTAACGACCAGAGCTTCATATGGATACTAGGCGAGGTGATGCGCAATAGACGGTACTAAGTCTCCTAAAATTCCGAGAAAAGCCAATGGAGATCACAGAAAAATGGCCTTCCACAGGGAAGTGTTCTGGCGCCACTTGAAATTGAACATTGCGGGAGGTTCCTTTACACTGATTACCTTGCCTTGGCCACCCAAACAAATAATTTTTAAGACCCTGAAAAAATCCTAGATGTTCTAGGAAAGTACTACACAGACATTGCTCTTAGACCAAACCCTTATAAAACAAGGGCTTGCGCTTTCCATCTCCACAACAGCTCAGCTACATGCAGTCCCAAAATCAATTGGCAAGGAGTTACTATTGAACACCGCAGTAGCCCTACTTACTTGGGAGTTACCCTTGACAGACAACTAACATTTAAGAACCACTGCTTAAAACCGACGAAAAAATTAGGTCTCGCAATAGTTTACTTAGGCGCCGGACCTATGTCTTGGGGTTCGAACTACCTACCGCTCTAGCACTCTGCTCCTCTGCGGGCGAATATGCGTACCCAGTGTGGCACCGTCCACGCCAAGGAAGTGGGTGATGCTCTTAACGAAACATCAACAAAACAGCCGCACTATCACCGGCTGCCTCAATCCGACTCCGGTCAACTTACTATACCACCACCACCAGGAAGTTGCTATTGCAGTCGCGAATTGAAAACAAGAGTGTGACACTAGGCACCCTCTATTTGGTGCACAACTACCAACTCAAAGACTGAGGAGCAGACACGGCTTCCTCAAATCGGTAGTCTCGCTGTCAGGAAACCCAGCTGACGCCCGCTGTAAACTGCGGCATGACACTTCTCCCCAACCCATGAACTATGTACCACCAAGCGACACTTCTTCAGGTCTCCCATTTCTATCATTTGTCTACTACTCGCTCCCTAAATTTATTCGCGCAATCATTCTCTCTGGCATATTCCATTTTATTTTAGGAGGAGGACGCCCTGTGCCATATGTACCAACACTGATTTTTATTGCTAATATCATATCCAAGAGTCTGTGTTTCAAGACCAAGTCTTCTTCTGGCAGCACATTGCAGTTTTTGAAGTGCTTTATGTGGCTGCGCCTTACTAGAAGCCGGGTGCTGCCACTGCAAGTCTCCCGTGTTGTCCGCCTTATCCTAATCTAATTAATAACCTAATCACGCATAATATTTAGACCTTCACACATATTGCTAAAGATTTGCTAAATGTAATGTTATATAGTCAGCCGCCAACCAGACACCAACTCTCCTTGGGAATGCTGCTGCTGATGGTTTACCCGCCACCACGCGGGTAACCTAAGGTGCTGAAATAGTATGCACGGTCTGAAAATCCCCTTAGTCGCCTCCTACGACACCCACACACATGGGATGAAATGGGGTGGCATTATTATTTATCCGGAGCCACACGAAAGTCTCCTAAATAAAACCAGATACAATGGAAAAAAAATGTGCCCGAATTTCAGCCATGTGAATAAGACATCGCTGAAGGTGACGACCAGCTCTACGACTATTTTAATTACTACTTTATTCGTTTAAATATAATTTAACTGGTAACCAATATTCTGTAAAAGATCGGCACTCAGGATTAATTGGAAACGTATTTGTAAGTACCAAAAAGATATAAAAAAAGCAATAAATAATGTGTGTGATAAATAGTGATAAAATGTTCTTGCCGGGATTAGGTTGGTCTACAATAAGATCCAATTTATTTAAATTCATCTTGGACATGCTTTTTTCTTATCTTTATTTATTAGTGAATATTGTCTGTTAAAACTTGAGTGAAACATATTATTCTATAAATTTATTATATGTAGCAAACATTCAAATACACGGATCCACACATGTAGTGGAGATATTCCGAAATTAATATCCTTGGTTTCAATATTCTTATGACAGCAAAGACGTACATTATTCAAGTCTTTTGACGTCAAGGGACACATGTAACATTGTTGTTTTGATTCATTGTCAATTATGGCACTCACGATTTTTTCCGTCAATCGAACAAAGAATTAAACTGTGTCTCAAATTTATTTCAGTACCATTACATTTTATTTTTCATTGTGGTTCATATTTGAGTGTAAATGCAGTTGACGTATTCTTTAATCAAATTGTCGACTCTTTGGCAATAAGAAGCAATAATGGTCTACGATTAAACTTTGTTTTAATATCCTTCCAGTGTGGGTACAGGTGGCACAGTTCAATCATGCTCGGCCCATAAAATCAGGGCTGAACGCGGAAAGAATGTGCCTTCGGTTTTAATAAGTCAAAGTCAAAACGTTTAAATCAATTAGACTATTAAAACGCATCGCTTCCCTTCGGTGACGTAAGAGACGACTAAGGAATTCATCAGAGAATGGGCAGCAGCATTCTCAATGCATTGCTATACTGCGATAGCCAGCCCGCCTTCCAAGTGTGGCGATCATGGAAAACGCCCCATTTGGGTGCGGCCTATGTCCAGCATCGGACGTCTTTTTGCTGAAATGATGATTAAAAGGCATGTTTTCAGATTGTGACTGTTCCTAAATTACCCAAGGCTGATAAAATTATCGTTTTTCCTGAACTATCCTAGATTTAGTTTTAATGTCGGTTTCCCCTAAGGGGAAAAGGCCGTGCCCCGCCATCCGCACGGCCCCGTAGAGCTCGTCCCAGACTGGTCACTCTTCCGCCAATTATGATGTGAATTCCAAAAGTATGAAATAGTCCAATGCCTAGCAAGATGTCAATGTCAGACAAGGAATGCCTTTCTTTTAGAAAAGTAAATAAACTTAGGAATTCATAGTTACGAGAACGTTTGTAGTGGTTTTAGAAAATTCAAATATAGCTACCATGTTTTTTACACTTACCCTATTGATATAATTGTCATCCGGTAAGCAAGTGAGTGAAGGGCGATCTCCCTTGACTGTATCCTCTACTATAACGAAATTTCCAATTATTCAGTTATAGTTTCATAGGTTGGTCGCCCATTACTCGTTAGCTTGTAAGGCCTACTTAGCTATGATAGATTTCCTGTTGAATTCGTTATATATCCTAATACATATGTATCTTGGTTGTTTACGTCTCCAAAACCAACAGTTTAGCTGACAAAGGGGGAACTTAATTCTTGCAAAAATTAACACTTTAAAGCTTTAAACTTTTCGCAAACGAATCCTTGGATGGAAATATTATTTCGCACACCCTCAATATTTTTAAACGACCTATCCAACGACTTCCAACACCATGGGATAGACGATCAAAAAATCATTGCCATTTTATGTGTACCCCGAAAAAACAAACTGCGGGGCAGTCTTTGGGGACTGCCGATAGAAGTGAAAACCAAGCGATGATGATCGTTGTTCACCCAAAAAGTACATATATACACAGTATACATACATATATCTCATGGAAAAGGGTTCGGTGACGATAACGCAAAATCCATGATTTTTGTCACCCAAAAATTGCTCAACGCGCCTAAAGAAGTTAACACTTCCAAATCGGTTCAAAAGAATAGCTCATTCCTGAAAGCTACAACCTGGATGTCTTCTAGTCAACAGAGAATAAGTTTCTAGGCAAGCGCGCCATCGTCAACTACATCATCGCTTTCCATCAGGTATGATTGTGGCTATACGTGAGCCAATCAATTAATTGGAAACGAAAAAGGAAAGTTCTTTTTTGTTAGGATTTAGATATTGGAATCCAACATACCAGAACAATTTTTTTAAAACGACATCCTTCATTAAGATGTCGGATAGATAGACACGACGACAATGGCAAAAAACTACGTCTACTCTCCCTCCGTCTTACGAATTTTCGATCGGGTCACGTGTCCTGACGCGAGTTTAACATTTTTTACCCATACCAAAAAGTGCACAACGCCGCTAAAGAAGTTTTCACTTCAAAAATTGATGAAAATTTAATTTACTAGTTTTCGAAGTAATTCATTATTATTAATTATAAAGGTATTTTGAATAATAATGAAAAAGTTATTATTCATTATTATTCAAAACCGTACCAAATTCCAACTGTCTAGTGCTAATCCGCGTCTCTGATCTTATCCGCGGACAGACGGACGGACGAACATTGTGAAACTATAAGGGTTCCTTGGTTAGTAAAAGGGAACCCTAAAAGTGGCCTCTTTCTCAAGCTAGCAAACACACAAAGTGAATATTATACATAATGTAATTATAATCAGAAATAAAATAGATTTATAAACAATCTTCGGTTCCCCTTCTGTCTTCTCTTCTTCCGCTGAATTAGCTGACAAGAAGTTCTTGAGATAAATAGTACCATAGGATATTTCTACCTCATGCACTATCTAGGTCAAGAACCTCCATGTGCTATGATCTAAATGAATGGGACGTAACGCTACATACAGTTATACCCTACATAGGCAAAGCTCCCAAGTTTGAATTGAGTAAGGCGTTTATGCATGGCAGTTTCAAAGATTTTTGATATAATTGATATGAGAGGTATTGGTATGTATGTATGTATTTAAAACATAAGCATACCTTCTAAACTGGGGCGACAGTATTTAAGAAAAAAATGGTTTCATTCCAAAGCTTGCTAGCACACGGTGAAAATGTTACTAATTAGTTAAAAATAATCAGAAATGAAAATAGATTTAAAAACAATCTTCGGAACTCTTTCTTCTCTTCTTCCGCTGAATTAGCTGACAAGAAGTTCTTGAGTTAAATAGCTACGAAGGATATTTCTACCTCATGCGCTATCTAGCTCAAGAACCTCCATGTGCTGTTGCTTCTTTCTTCGTGTTTCTTATTGAATGGGACGTTACAGTTATACCCTACATGGGCAAAGCTTCCAAGTTTGTACCGTCACGCTTTCTAAATAGCCCTTAACTAATCCCCGAGCAGGCTGGCTTCAGACCCGATAAGTCATGGTTTGGGCAATTCCTCAGACCGTCACAATACATAAAATTTATGATTTATCAGCGTATGACACTATCGACCTCAAGAGGTTATTGGTGAAAATGTCTGGCATAATTAACAACCAGAGCTTCATATGGATACTAGGCGAGGTGATGCGCAAAAGACGGTACTAAGTCTCCTAAAATTCCGAGAAAAGCCGATGGAGATCACAGAAAAATAGCCATCCACAGGTAAGTGTTCTAGCGCCACTTGAAATTGAACATTGCGGGAGGTTCCTTTACGCTGATTACCTTGCCTTGGCCACCCAAACAAATAATTTTTAAGACCCTGAAAAAATCCTAGATGTTCTAGGAAAGTACGACACAGACAATGCTCTTAGACCGAACCCTAATAAAACAAGGGCTTGCGCTTTCCATCTCCACAACAGCTCAGCTACATGCAGTCTCAAAATCAATTGGCAAGGAGTTACTATTGAACACCGCAGTAACTACTTATTTAGGAGTTACCCTTGACAGATCACTAATATTTCAGAACCACTGCTTAAAACCGACGAAAAAATCGGGTGTCGGAACAGTTTACTTAGGCGCCGGACCTATGTCTTGTCTTCGAACTACCTACCGCTCTAGCACTATGCTTCTCTGCGGGCGAATATGCGTACCCAGTGTGGCATCGTTCGGCCCACGCCAAGAAAATGGGTGTGCAGTCGAGAATCGAAAACAAGAGTTTGACACAAGGCAACCTCTATTTGGTGCACAACAACCAACTCAAATACTGAGTAGCAGGACACGGCTTCCTCAAATCGGTAGTCTCGCTGTCAGGAAACTCAGCTGACGCCCGCTGTAAACTGCGGCGGGACACTTCTCCCCAACCCATGGACTATGTACCACCAAGCGATAAGTCGTATTATGGACTTGAAGATCAACTAATAGCACAATCACAGAACAAGTATTCTGTTTTCCTACACTCTGCCAATTCTAGAATTTCTTCTTTTTTCCTTCCACACATTCTGTATTTCTAACCTAATACACCAAGCTATCTTCTTCCCGTCTCCCATTTCTATCATTTGTCTACTACTCGCTCCCTAAATTTATTCGCGCAATCATTCTCTCTGGTATATTCCATTTTATTTTAGGAGGAGGACGCTCTTTGCCATATGTACCAACACTGATTTTTATTTCTAATATCATATCCAAGAGTCTGTGTTTCAAGACCAAGTCTTCTTCTGGCAGCACATTGCAGTTTTTGAAGTGCTTTATGTGGCTGCGCCTAACTAGAAGCCGGGTGGTGCCACTGCAAGTCTCCCGTGTTGTCCGCCTTATCCTAATCTAATTAATAACCTAATCACGCGTAATATTTAGACCTTCACACATATTGCTAAAGATTAACTAAATGTAATGTTATATAGTCAGCCGCCAACCAGACACCAACTCTCCTTGCTGATGGTTTATCCGCCACAACGCGGGTAACCTAAGGTGCTGAAATAGTATGCACGGTCTGAAAATCCCCTTAGTCGCCTCCTACGACACCCACACACATGGGATGAAATGGGGTAGCATTATTATTTATCCGGAGCCACACGAAAGTCTCCTAAATAAAACCAGATACAATGGAAAAAAAAATGTGCCCGAATTTCAGCCATGTGAATAAGACATCGCTGAAGGTGACGACCAGCTCTACGACTATTTTAATTACTACTTTATTCGTTTAAATATAATTTAACTGGTAACCAATATTCTGTAAAAGATCGGCACTCAGGATTAATTGGAAACGTATTTGTAAGTACCAAAAAGATATAAAAAAAGCAATAAATAATGTGTGTGATAAATAGTGATAAAATGTTCTTTCCGGGATTAGGTTGGTCTACAATAAGATCCAATTTATTTAAATTCATCTTGGACATGCTTTTTTCTTATTTTAATTTATTAGTGAATATTGTCTGTTAAAACTTGAGTGAAACATATTATTCTATAAATTTTTTATATGTAGCAAACATTCAAATACACGGATCCACACATGTAGTGGAGATATTCCGAAATTAATATCCTTGGTTTCAATATTCTTATGAGAGCAAAGACGTACATTATTCAAGTCTTTTGACGTCAAGGGACACAGGTAACATTGTTGTTTTGATTCATTGTCAATTATGGCACTCACGATTTTTTCCGTCAATCGAACAAAGAATTAAACTGTGTCTCAAATTTATTTCAGTACCATTACATTTTATTTTTCATTGTGGTTCATATTTGAGTGTACATGCAGTTGACGTATTCTTTAATCAAATTGTCGACTCTTTGGCAATAAGAAGCAATAATGGTCTACGATTAAACTTTGTTTTAATATCCTTCCAGTGTGGGTACAGGTGGCACAGTTCAATCATGCTCGGCCCATAAAATCAGGGCTGAACGCGGAAAGAGTGTGCCTTCGGTTTTAATAAGTCAAAGTCAAAACGTTTAAATCAATTAGACTATTAAAACGCATCGCTTCCCTTCGGTGACGTAAGAGACGACTAAGGAATTCATCAGAGAATGGGCAGCAGCATTCTCAATGCATTGCTATACTGCGATAGCCAGCCCGCCTTCAAAGTGTGGCGATCATGGAAAACGCCCCATTTGGGTGCGGCCTATGTCCAGCATCGGACGTCTTTTCGCTGAAATGATGATTAAAAGGCATGTTTTCAGATTGTGACTGTTCCTAAATTACCCAAGGCTGATAAAATTATCGTTTTTCCTGAACTATCCTAGATTTAGTTTTAATGTCGGTTTCCCCGAAGGGGAAAAGGCCGTGCCCCACCATCCGCACGGCCCCGTAGAGCTCGTCCCAGACTGGTCACTCTTCCGCCAATTATGATGTGAATTCCAAAAGTATGAAATAGTCCAATGCCTTGCCACAATGTCAGACAAGGAATGCCTTTCTTTTAGAAAAGTAAATAAACTTAGGAATTCATAGTTACGAGAACGTTTGTAGTGGTTCCTTTGGCAAGCAAGTCAGTGGAATATTAATTTTATTTTTATATTGATTTCTTATAGCTATGACCATGTTTTTTACACTTACCCTATTGATATATGGTCGGACACATATTTTATTTAATAAAATATAATTTTCATCCGGTAAGCAAGTGAGTGAAGGGCGATCTCCCTTGACTGTATCCTCTACTATTACGAAATTTCCAATTATTCAGTTATATTTCATAGGTTGGTCGCCCATTACTCGTTAGCTTGTAAGGCCTACTTAGCTATGATAGATTTCCTGTTAAATTCGTTATATATCCTAATACATATGTATCTTGGTTGTTTACGTCTCCAAAACCAACAGTTTAGCTGACAAGGGGGAACTTAATTCTTGCAAAAATTAGCACTTTAAACTTTTCGCAAAGGAATCCTTGGATGGAAATATTACATTGCACACCCTCAATATTTTTAAACGACCTATCCAACGACTTCCAACACCATGGGATAGACGATCAAAAAATCATTGCCATTTTATGTGTACCCCGAAAAAACAAACTGCGGGGCAGTCTTTGGGGACTGCCGATAGAAGTGAAAACCAAGCGATGATGATCTTTTTTCACCCAAAAAGTACACATATACACAGTATACATATATCTCATGGAAAAGGGTTCGGTGACGATAACGCAAAATCCATGATTTTTGTCACCCAAAAATTACTCAACGCGCCTAAAGAAGTTAACACTTCCAAATCGGTTCAAAAGAATAGCTCATTCCTGAAAGCTACAACTTGGATGTCTTCTAGTCAACAGAGAATACGTTTTTAGGCAAGCGCGACATCGTCAACTACATCATCGCTTTCCATCAGGTATGATTGTGGCTATACGTGAGCCAATCAATAAATTGGAAACGAAAAAGGAAAGTTTTTTTTTGTTAGGTTTTAGATATTGGAATTCAACATACCAGAACAATTTTTTTAAAACGACATCCTTCATTAAGATGTCGGATAGATAGACACGACGACAATGGCAAAAAACTACGTCTACTCTCCCTCCGTCTTACGAATTTTCGATCGGGTCACGTGTCCTGACGCGAGTTTAACATTTTTTACCCATACCAAAAAGTGCACAACGCCGCTAAAGAAGTTTTCACTTCAAAAATTGATGAAGATTTAATTTACTAGTTTTCGAAGTAATTCATTATTATTAATTATTAATTAGGTATTTTGAATAATAATGAAAAAGTAATTATTCATTATTATTCAAAACCGTACCAAATTCCAACCATCTAGTGCTAATCCGCGTCTCTGATCTTATCCGCGGACAGACGGACGGACGAACATTGTGAAACTATAAGGGTTCCTTGGTTAGTAAAAGGGAACCCTAAAAGTGGCCTCTTTCTCAAGCTAGCAAACACACAAAGTGAATATTATACATAATGTAATTATAATCAGAAATAAAATAGATTTATAAACAATCTTCGGTTCCCCTTCTGTCTTCTCTTCTTCCGCTGAATTAGCTGACAAGAAGTTCTTGAGATAAATAGTACCATAGGATATTTCTACCTCATGCACTATCTAGCTCAAGAACCTCCATGTGCTATGCTCCTTTCTTCGTGTTTCTAAATGATTGCGACGTAACGCTACATACAGTTATACCCTACATAGGCAAAGCTCCCAAATTTGAATTGAGTAAGGCTTTTATGCATGGCAGTTTCAATGATTTTTGATATAATTAGTATGAGAGTAATTGGTCTGTATGTATGTATTTAAAACATAAGCATACCTTCTAAACTGGAGCGATAGTATTTAAGAAAAAAATGGTTTCATTCCAAAGCTTGCTAGCACATGGTGAAAATGTTACTAATTAGTTAAAAAAAATCAGAAATGAAAATAGGTTTAAAAACAATCTTCGGTTCCCCTTCTTTCTTCTCTTTTCCCGCTGAATTAGCCAACAAGAAGTGCTTGAGTTATATAGCAACATAGGATATTTCTACCTCATGCACTATCTAACTCAAGAACCTCCATGTGCTCTTGCTTCTTTCTTCGTGTTTCTAAATAAAAGCGACGTTACGCTACATACAGTTACACCCTACATAGGCAAAGCTTCCAAGTTTGACACTGTCACGCTTTCTAAATAGCCCTAAACTAATCCCCGAGCAGGCTGGCTTCAGACCCGGTAAGTCATGGTCTGGGCAATTCCTCTCAGAACCTCCATGTGCTTTTGCTTCTTCCTTCGTGTTAATGCGACGTTACGCTTAGCAAACGTTACGCAAACTTTCCAAGTTTGATACTGTCACGCTTTCTTACTAGCCCGAGGTTATTGGTGAAAATGTCTGACATAATTAACGACCAGAGCTTCATATGGATACTAGGCGAGGTGATGCGCAATAGACGGTACTAAGTCTCCTAAAATTCCGAGAAAAGCCGATGGAGATCACAGAAAAATGGCCTTCCACAGGGAAGTGTTCTGGCGCCACTTGAAATTGAACATTGCGGGAGGTTCCTTTACGCTGATTACCTTGCCTTGGCCACCCAAACAAATAATTTTTAAGACCCTGAAAAAATCCTAGATGTTCTAGGAAAGAACGACACAGACAATGCTCTTAGACCGAACCCTAATAAAACAAGGGCTTGCGCTTTCCATCTCCACAACAGCTCAGCTACATGCAGTCTCAAAATCAATTGGCAAGGAGTAACTATTGAACACCGCAGTAACTACTTATTTAGGAGTTACCCTTGACAGACACTAATATTTCAGAACCACTGCTTAAAACCGACGAAAAAATCGGGTCTCGGAACAGTTTACTTAGGCGCCGGACCTATGTCTTGTCTTCGAACTACCTACCGCTCTAGCACTATGCTTCTCTGTGGGCGAATATGCGTACCCAGTGTGGCATCGTTCGGCCCACGCCAAGAAAATGGGTGTGCAGTCGAGAATCGAAAACAAGAGTTTGACACAAGGCAACCTCTATTTGGTGCACAACAACCAACTCAAATACTGAGTAGCAGGACACGGCTTCCTCAAATCGGTAGTCTCGCTATCAGGAAACTCAGCTGACGCCCGCTGTAAACTGCGGCGGGACACTTCTCCCCAACCCATGGACTATGTACCACCAAGCGATAAGTCGTATTATGGACTTGAAGATCAACTAATAGCACAATCACAGAACAAGTATTCTGTTTTCCTACACTCTGCCAATTCTAGAATTTCTTCTTTTTTCCTTCCACACATTCTGTATTTCTAACCTAATACACCAAGCTATCTTCTTCCCGTCTCCCATTTCTATCATTTGTCTACTACTCGCTCCCTAAATTTATTCGCGCAATCATTCTCTCTGGTATATTCCATTTTATTTTAGGAGGAGGACGCTCTTTGCCATATGTACCAACACTGATTTTTATTTCTAATATCATATCCAAGAGTCTGTGTTTCAAGACCAAGTCTTCTTCTGGCAGCACATTGCAGTTTTTGAAGTGCTTTATGTGGCTGCGCCTAACTAGAAGCCGGGTGGTGCCACTGCAAGTCTCCCGTGTTGTCCGCCTTATCCTAATCTAATTAATAACCTAATCACGCGTAATATTTAGACCTTCACACATATTGCTAAAGATTAACTAAATGTAATGTTATATAGTCAGCCGCCAACCAGACACCAACTCTCCTTGCTGACGGTTTATCCGCCACAACGCGGGTAACCTAAGGTGCTGAAATAGTATGCACGGTCTGAAAATCCCCTTAGTCGCCTCCTACGACACCCACACACATGGGATGAAATGGGGTAGCATTATTATTTATCCGGAGCCACACGAAAGTCTCCTAAATAAAACCAGATACAATGGAAAAAAAAATGTGCCCGAATTTCAGCCATGTGAATAAGACATCGCTGAAGGTGACGACCAGCTCTACGACTATTTTAATTACTACTTTATTTGTTTAAATATAATTTAACTGGTAACCAATATTCTGTAAAAGATCGGCACTCAGGATTAATTGGAAACGTATTTGTAAGTACCAAAAAGATATAAAAAAAGCAATAAATAATGTGTGTGATAAATAGTGATAAAATGTTCTTGCCGGGATTAGGTTGGTCTACAATAAGATCCAATTTATTAAAATTCATCTTGGACATGCTTTTTTCTTATCTTTCTTTATTAGTGAATATTGTCTGTTAAAACTTGAGTGAAACATATTATTCTATAAATTTATTATATGTAGCAAACATTCAAATACACGGATCCACACATGTAGTGGAGATATTCCGAAATTAATATCCTTGGTTTCAATATTCTTATGACAGCAAAGACGTACATTATTCAAGTCTTTTGACGTCAAGGGACACAGGTAACATTGTTGTTTTGATTCATTGTCAATTATGGCTCACGATTTTTTCCGTCAATCGAACAAAGAATTAAACTGTGTCTCAAATTTATTTCAGTACCATTACATTTTATTTTTCATTGTGGTTCATATTTGAGTGTACATGCAGTTGACGTATTCTTTAATCAAATTGTCGACTCTTTGGCAATAAGAAGCAATAATGGTCTACGATTAAACTTTGTTTTAATATCCTTCCAGTGTGGGTACAGGTGGCACAGTTCAATCATGCTGGGCCCATAAAATCAGGGCTGAACGCGGAAAGAGTGTGCCTTCGGTTTTAATAAGTCAAAGTCAAAACGTTTAAATCAATTAGACTATTAAAACGCATCGCTTCCCTTCGGTGACGTAAGAGACGACTAAGGAATTCATCAGAGAATGGGCAGCAGCATTCTCAATGCATTGCTATACTGCGATAGCCAGCCCGCCTTCCAAGTGTGGCGATCATGGAAAACGCCCCATTTGGGTGCGGCTTATGTCCAGCATCGGACGTCTTTTCGCTGATATGATGATTAAAAGGCATGTTTTCAGATTGTGACTGTTCCTAAATTACCCAAGGCTGATAAAATTATCGTTTTTCCTGAACTATCCTAGATTTAGTTTTAATGTCGGTTTCCCCCAAGGGGAAAAGGCCGTGCCCCGCCATCCGCACGGCCCCGTAGAGCTCGTCCCAGACTGGTCACTCTTCCGCCAATTATGATGTGAATTCCAAAAGTATGAAATAGTCCAATGCCTTGCCACAATGTCAGACAAGGAATGCCTTTCTTTTAGAAAAGTAAATAAACTTAGGAATTCATAGTTACGAGAACGTTTGTAGTGGTTTTAGAAAATTCAAATATAACTAAGGGATGCAGAGTCAATTACTAATTAGTTATAGATCGTGTGCGAACGATACCTTATTTATAAACGATTTCGGTGTTGGTCCCATAGTAAAAGTTGTTCATAATGCTGAGTACAAAGACCTTTTAAGAGGAATTGCGTTTATTTTAATACACGTTCTATATTTTCAAATTTTAGGTTTAGGTTTTAGATATTGGAATTCAACATACCAGAACAATTTTTTTAAAACGACATCCTTCATTAAGATGTCGGAAAGATAGACACGACGACAATGGCAAAAAACTACGTCTACTCTCCCTCCGTCTTACGAATTTTCGATCGGGTCACGTGTCCTGACACGAGTTTAACATTTTTAACCCATACCAAAAAGTGCACAACGCCGCTAAAGAAGTTTTCACTTCAAAAATTGATGAAGATTTAATTTACTAGTTTTCGAAGTAATTCATTATTATTAATTATTAATTAGGTATTTTGAATAATAATGAAAAAGTTATTATTCATTATTATTCAAAACCGTACCAAATTCCAACTATCTAGTGCTAATCCGCGTCTCTGATCTTAGCCGCGGACAGACGGACGGACGAACATTGTGAAACTATAAGGGTTCCTTGGTTAGTAAAAGGGAACCCTAAAAGTGGCCTCTTTCTCAAGCTAGCAAACACACAAAGTGAATATTATACATAATGTAATTATAATCAGAAATAAAATAGATTTATAAACAATCTTCGGTTCCCCTTCTGTCTTCTCTTCTTCCGCTGACTTAGCTGACAAGAAGTTCTTGAGATAAATAGAACCATAGGATATTTCTACCTCATGCACTATCTAGCTCAAGAACCTCCATGTGCTATGCTTCTTTCTTCGTGTTTCTAAATGAATGCGACGTAACGCTACATACAGTTATACCCTACATAGGCAAAGCTCCCAAATTTGAATTGAGTAAGGCTTTTATGCATGGCAGTTTCAATGAGTTTTGATATAATTAGTATGAGAGTAATTGGTCTGTATGTATGTATTTAAAACATAAGCATACCTTCTAAACTGGGGCGACAGTATTTAAGAAAAAAATGGTTTCATTCCAAAGCTTGCTAGCACACGGTGAAAATGTTACTAATTAGTTAAAAATAATCAGAAATGAAAATAGATTTAAAAACAATCTTCGGAACTCTTTCTTCTCTTCTCCCGCTGAATTAGCCAACAAGAAGTTCTTGAGTTATATAGCAACAAGGATATATTTCTACCTCATGCACTATCTAGCTCAAGAACCTCCATGTGCTGCTGCTTCTTTCTTCGTGTTTCTAAATAAAAGCGACGTTACGCTACATACAGTTACACCCTACATAGGCAAAGCTTCCAAGTTTGACACTGTCACGCTTTCTAAATAGCCCTAAACTAATCCCCGAGCAGGCTGGCTTCAGACCCGGTAAGTCATGGTCTGGGCAATTCCTCTCAGAACCTCCATGTGCTTTTGCTTCTTCCTTCGTGTTAATGCGACGTTACGCTTAGCAAACGTTACGCAAAGTTTCCAAGTTTGATACTGTCACGCTTTCTTACTAGCCCGAGGTTATTGGTGAAAATGTCTGGCATAATTAACGACCAGAGCTTCATATGGATACTAGGCGAGGTGATGCGCAATAGACGGTACTAAGTCTCCTAAAATTCCGAGAAAAGCCGATGGAGATCACAGAAAAATGGCCTTCCACAGGGAAGTGTTCTGGCGCCACTTGAAATTGAACATTGCGGGAGGTTCCTTTACGCTGATTACCTTGCCTTGGCCACCCAAACAAATAATTTTTAAGACCCTGAAAAAATCCTAGATGTTCTAGGAAAGTACGACACAGACAATGCTCTTAGACCGAACCCTAATAAAACAAGGGCTTGCGCTTTCCATCTCCACAACAGCTCAGCTACATGCAGTCTCAAAATCAATTGGCAAGGAGTAACTATTGAACACCGCAGTAACTACTTATTTAGGAGTTACCCTTGACAGATCACTAATATTTCAGAACCACTGCTTAAAACCGACGAAAAAATCGGGTGTCGGAACAGTTTACTTAGGCGCCGGACCTATGTCTTGTCTTCGAACTACCTACCGCTCTAGCACTATGCTTCTCTGCGGGCGAATATGCGTACCCAGTGTGGCATCGTTCGGCCCACGCCAAGAAAATGGGTGTGCAGTCGAGAATCGAAAACAAGAGTTTGACACAAGGCAACCTCTATTTGGTGCACAACAACCAACTCAAATACTGAGTAGCAGGACACGGCTTCCTCAAATCGGTAGTCTCGCTGTCAGGAAACTCAGCTGACGCCCGCTGTAAACTGCGGCGGGACACTTCTCCCCAACCCATGGACTATGTACCACCAAGCGATAAGTCGTATTATGGACTTGAAGATCAACTAATAGCACAAGAATCACAGAACAAGTATTCTGTTTTCCTACACTCTGCCAATTCTAGAATTTCTTCTTTTTTCCTTCCACTCATTCTGTATTTCTAACCTAATACACCAAGCTATCTTCTTCCCGTCTCCCATTTCTATCATTTGTCTACTACTCGCTCCCTAAATTTATTCGCGCAATCATTCTCTCTGGTATATTCCATTTTATTTTAGGAGGAGGACGCTCTTTGCCATATGTACCAACACTGATTTTTATTTCTAATATCATATCCAAGAGTCTGTGTTTCAAGACCAAGTCTTCTTCTGGCAGCACATTGCAGTTTTTGAAGTGCTTTATGTGGCTGCGCCTAACTAGAAGCCGGGTGGTGCCACTGCAAGTCTCCCGTGTTGTCCGCCGTATCCTAATCTAATTAATAACCTAATCACGCGTAATATTTAGACCTTCACACATATTGCTAAAGATTTGCTAAATGTAATGTTATATAGTCAGCCGCCAACCAGACACCAACTTTCCTTGGGAATGCTGTTGCTGATGGTTTATCCGCCACAACGCGGGTAACCTAAGGTGCTGAAATAGTATGCACGGTCTGAAAATCCCCTTAGTCGCCTCCTACGACACCCACACACATGGGATGAAATGGGGTAGCATTATTATTTATCCGGAGCCACACGAAAGTCTCCTAAATAAAACCAGATACAATGGAAAAAAAAATGTGCCCGAATTTCAGCCATGTGAATAAGACATCGCTGAAGGTGACGACCAGCTCTACGACTATTTTAATTACTACTTTATTCGTTTAAATATAATTTAACTGGTAACCAATATTCTGTAAAAGATCGGCACTCAGGATTAATTGGAAACGTATTTGTAAGTACCAAAAAGATATAAAAAAAGCAATAAATAATGTGTGTGATAAATAGTGATAAAATGTTCTTTCCGGGATTAGGTTGGTCTACAATAAGATCCAATTTATTTAAATTCATCTTGGACATGCTTTTTTCTTATTTTAATTTATTAGTGAATATTGTCTGTTAAAACTTGAGTGAAACATATTATTCTATAAATTTTTTATATGTAGCAAACATTCAAATACACGGATCCACACATGTAGTGGAGATATTCCGAAATTAATATCCTTGGTTTCAATATTCTTATGAGAGCAAAGACGTACATTATTCAAGTCTTTTGACGTCAAGGGACACAGGTAACATTGTTGTTTTGATTCATTGTCAATTATGGCACTGACGATTTTGTCCGTCAATCGAATAAAGAATTAAACTGTGTCTCAAATTTATTTCAGTACCATTACATTTATTTTTCATTGTGGTTCATATTTGAGTGTAAATGCAGTTGACGTATTCTTTAATCAAATCGTCGACTCTTTGGCAATAAGAAGCATTAATGGTCTACGATTAAACTTTGTTTTAATATCCTTCCAGTGTGGGTACAGGTGGCACAGTTCAAACATGCTCGGCCCATAAAATCAGGGCTGAACGCGAAAAGAGTGTGCCTTCGGTTTTAATAAGTCAAAGTCAAAACGTTTAAATCAATTAGACTATTAAAACGCATCGCTTCCCTTCGGTGACGTAAGAGACGACTAAGGAATTCATCAGAGAATGGGCAGCAGCATTCTCAATGCATTGCTATACTGCGATAGCCAGCCCGCCTTCAAAGTGTGGCGATCATGGAAAACGCCCCATTTGGGTGCGGCCTATGTCCAGCATCGGACGTCTTTTCGCTGAAATGATGATTAAAAGGCATGTTTTCAGATTGTGACTGTTCCTAAATTACCCAAGGCTGATAAAATTATCGTTTTTCCTGAACTATCCTAGATTTAGTTTTAATGTCGGTTTCCCCCAAGGGGAAAAGGCCGTGCCCCGCCATCCGCACGGCCCCGTAGAGCTCGTCCCAGACTGGTCACTCTTCCGCCAATTATGATGTGAATTCCAAAAGTATGAAATAGTCCAATGCCTTGCAAGATGTCAATGTCAGACAAGG
Source organism: Mamestra brassicae (assembly GCA_905163435.1). NCBI lineage: Eukaryota > Metazoa > Arthropoda > Insecta > Lepidoptera > Noctuidae > Mamestra > Mamestra brassicae. The sequence continues at coordinate 5,889,351 of LR990987.1, forward strand.
AATGCCTTTCTTTTAGAAAAGTAAATAAACTTAGGAATTCATAGTTACGAGAACGTTTGTAGTGGTTTTAGAAAATTCAAATATAACTAGGAGGATGCAGAGTCAATTACTAATTAGTTATAGATCGTGTGCGAACGATACCTTACTTTTAAACGATTTCGGTGTTGGTCCCATAGTAAAAGTTGTTCATAATGCTGAGTACAATGACCTTTTAAGAGGAATTGCGTTTATTTTAATACACGTTGTATATTTTCAAATTTTACTGACTATACTACTGTATACACAATAAAATTGCCTTCATTTTGATATATTTTTCAAGTGATAAGCATATGAATGCAACCACTACCTACTACTTGAAATACTTACCTGTTTGTATACAGCAACCAGGTAATAGGAACAAAATAAAATGTTACATATTCTGTATATTGTATTCTTTTTATTGGAATTTCGTTCCTTTGGCAAGCAAGTCAGTGGAATATTAATTTTATTTTTATATTGATATCTTATAGCTATGACCATGTTTTTTACACTTACCCTATTGATATATGGTCGGACACATATTTTATTTAATAAAATATAATTTTCATCCGGTAAGCAAGTGAGTGAAGGGCGATCTCCCTTGACTGTATCCTCTACTATTACGAAATTTCCAATTATTCAGTTATATTTCATAGGTTGGTCGCCCATACTCGTTAGCTTGTAAAGCCTACTTAGCTATGATAGATTTCCTGTTAAATTCGTTATATATCCTAATACATATGTATCTTGGTTGTTTACGTCTCCAAAACCAACAGTTTAGCTGACAAAGGGGGAACTTAATTCTTGCAAAAATTAGCACTTTAAAGCTTTAAACTTTTCGCAAACGAATCCTTGGATGGAAATATTATTTCGCACACCCTCAATATTTTTAAACGACCTATCCAACGACTTCCAACACCATGGGATAGACGATCAAAAAATCATTGCCATTTTATGTGTACCCCGAAAAAACGAACTGCGAGGCAGTCTTTGGGGACTGCCGATAGAAGTGAAAACCAAGCGATGATGATCTTTGTTCACCCAAAAAGTACACATATACACAGTATACATATATCTCATGGAAAAGGGTTCGGTGACGATAACGCAAAATCCATGATTTTTGTCACCCAAAAATTACTCAACGCGCCTAAAGAAGTTAACACTTCCAAATCGGTTCAAAAGAATAGCTCATTCCTGAAAGTTACAACCTGGATGTCTTCTAGTCAACAGAGAATAAGTTTCTAGGCAAGCGCGCCATCGTCAACTACATCATCGCTTTCCATCAGGTATGATTGTGGCTATACGTGAGCCAATCAATAAATTGGAAACGAAAAAGGAAAGTTTTTTTTTGTTAGGTTTTAGATATTTGAATTCTACACACCAGAACATTTTTTTTAAAACGACATCCTTTTTTAAAACGAATTTTCGATCGGGTCACGTGTCCTGACGCGAGTTTAACATTTTTTACCCATACCAAAAAGTGCACAACGCCTCTAAAGAAGTTTTCACTTCAAAAATTGATGAAGATTTAATTTACTAGTTTTCGAAGTAAATCATTATTATTAATTATTAATTAGGTATTTTGAATAATAATGAAAAAGTAATTATTAATTATTATTCAAAACCGTACCAAATTCCAACTATCTAGTGCTAATCCGCGTCTCTGAACTTATCCGCGGACAGACGGACGAACGAACATTGTGAAACTATAAGGGTTCCTTGGTTAGTAAAAGGGAATCCTAAAAGTGGCCTCTTTCTCAAGCTAGCAAACACACAAAGTGAATATTATACATAATGTAATTATAATCAGAAATAAAATAGATTTATAAACAATCTTCGGTTCCCCTTCTGTCTTCTCTTCTTCCGCTGAATTAGCTGACAAGAAGTTCTTGAGATAAATAGTACCATAGGATATTTCTACCTCATGCACTATCAAGCTCAAGAACCTCCATGTGCTATGGTTCTTTCTTCGTGTTTCTAAATGAATGGGACGTAACGCTACATACAGTTATACCCTACATAGGCAAAGCTCCCAAGTTTGAATTGAGTAAGGCGTTTATGCATGGCAGTTTCAAAGATTTTTGATATAATTGATATGAGAGGTATTGGTCTGTATGTATGTATTTAAAACATAAGCATACCTTCTAAACTGGGGCGACAGTATTTAAGAAAAAAATGGTTTCATTCCAAAGCTTGCTAGCACACGGTGAAAATGTTACTAATTAGTTAAAAATAATCAGAAATGAAAATAGATTTAAAAACAATCTTCGGAACTCTTTCTTCTCTTCTTCCGCTGAATTAGCCAACAAGAAGTTCTTGAGTTAAATAGCTACGAAGGATATTTCTACCTCATGCGCTATCTAGCTCAAGAACCTCCATGTGCTGTTGCTTCTTTCTTCGTGTTTCTTATTGAATGGGACGTTACAGATATACCCTACATGGGCAAAGCTTCCAAGTTTGTACCGTCACGATTTCTAAATAGCCCTTAACTAATCCCCGAGCAGGCTGGCTTCAGACCCGATAAGTCATGGTTTAGGCAATTCCTCAGACCGTCACAATACATAAAATTTATGATTTATCAGCGTATGACACTATCGACCTCAAGAGATTATTGGTGAAAATGTCTGGCATAATTAACAACCAGAGCTTCATATGGATACTAGGCGAGGTGATGCGCAAAAGACGGTACTAAGTCTCCTAAAATTCCGAGAAAAGCCGATGGAGATCACAGAAAAATAGCCATCCACAGGGAAGTGTTCTAGCGCCACTTGAAATTGAACATTGCGGGAGGTTCCTTTACGCTGATTACCTTGCCTTGGCCACCCAAACAAATAATTTTTAAGACCCTGAAAAAATCCTAGATGTTCTAGGAAAGTACGACACAGACAATGCTCTTAGACCGAACCCTAATAAAACAAGGGCTTGCGCTTTCCATCTCCACAACAGCTCAGCTACATGCAGTCTCAAAATCAATTGGCAAGGAGTTACTATTGAACACCGCAGTAACTACTTATTTAGGAGTTACCCTTGACAGATCACTAATATTTCAGAACCACTGCTTAAAACTGACGAAAAAATCGGGTCTCGGAACAGTTTACTTAGGCGCCGGACCTATGTCTTGTCTTCGAACTACCTACAAATAAATATATCTTTATCTTTATCTTTATCTACCGCTCTAGCACTATGCTTCTCTGCGGGCGAATATGCGTACCCAGTGTGGCATCGTTTGGCCCACGCCAAGAAAATGGGTGTGCAGTCGAGAATCGAAAACAAGAGTTTGACACAAGGCAACCTCTATTTGGTGCACAACAACCAACTCAAAGACTGAGTAGCAGACACGGCTTCCTCAAATCGGTAGTCTCGCTGTCAGGAAACTCAGCTGACGCCCGCTGTAAACTGCGGCGGGACACTTCTCCCCAACCCATGGACTATGTACCACCAAGCGATAAGTCGTATTATGGACTTGAAGATCAACTAATAGCACAAGAATCACAGAACAAGTATTCTGTTTTCCTACACTCTGCCAATTCTAGAATTTCTTCTTTTTTCCTTCCACACATTTTGTATTTCTATCGACCTAATACACCAAGCTATCTTCTTCCCGTCTCCCATTTCTATCATTTGTCTACTACTCGCTCTCTAAATTTATTCGCGCAATCATTCTCTCTAGCATATTCCATTTTATTTTAGGAGGACGACGCCCTTTGCCATATGTACCAACACTGATTTTTATTGCTAATATCATTTCCAAGAGTCTGTGTTCAAGACCAATCTTCTCCTGGCAGCACATTGCAGTTTTTGAGGTGCTTCATGTGGTTGCGCCTAACTAGAAGCCGGGTGGTGCCCCTGCAAGTCTCCCGTATTGTCCGCCTTAACCTAATCACGCATTATATTTAGACCTTCCCACATATTGCTAAAGATTTAGTAAAATATAATGTTTTACAGTCAGCCGCCAACCAGACACCAACTCTCCTTGGGAATGCTGTTGCTAATGGCTGCCTGCCACCACGCAGATAACCTTAGGTGCTAAAATAGTATGCACGGTCTCAAAATTCCCTTAGTCGCCTCCTACGACGCCTACACACATGGGATAAAATGGGGTGGCATTATTATTTATCCGGAGCCACACGGAAGTCTCCAAATAAAACCATATACAATGAAAAATAAATTGTGCCCGAATTTCAGTCATGTGAATAAGACGTTACTCAAGGTGACGACCAGCTCTACGACTATTTTAATTACTAATTTAGTCGTTAAAATATAATTCAACTGTTTACCAATATTCTGTAAAAGATCAGCACTCAGGATTAATTTGAAACGAACTTGTAAGTGCTAAAAAGATGTAAAAAAAGCAAAAAAAAATGTGTGTTTTAAAATGTTCTTGCCGGGATTAGGTTGGTCTACAATAATATCCAATTTATTTAAATTCATCTTGGGCATGTTTTTTCTCTTATATTTCTTTATTAATAAATAATTTTATGTTAAAACTTGCCTGAAACATATCAATCTATAAATTATATGTAGCAAACATTCAAATACACGGATCCACACATGTAGTGGAGATATTCCGAAATTAATATCCTCGGTTTCAATATTCTTATGACAGCAAAGACATACATTTTTCAAGTGTTTTGACGTCAAATAACACAGGTAACATTGTTGTTTTGATTCATTGTCAATTATGACACTGACGATGTTTTCCGTCGATCGAACATAGAATTTAATTTAAATTTTGTGTCTCAAATTTATTTCAGTACCATTTACATTTTATTTTTCATTGTGGTTCATATTTGAGTGTAAATGCAGTTGACGTATTCTTTGATCAAATCGTCGACTCTTTGGCAATAAGAAGCATTAATGGTCTACGATTAAACTTTGTTTTAATATCCTTCCAGTGTGGGTACAGGTGGCACAGTTCAATCATGCTCGGCCCATAAAATCAGGGCTGAACGCGGAAAGAGTGTGCCTTCGGTTTTAATAAGTCAAAGTCAAAACGTTTATTTCAATTAGACCATTAAAACGCATCACTTCCCTTCGGTGACGTAAGAGTAAGAGGCGACTAAGGAATTCATCAGAGAATGGGCAGCAGCATTCTCTGTGCATTGCTATACTGCGATAGTCAGCCCGCCTGCCAAGTGTGGCGATCATGGAAAACGCCCCCTTTGGGTGAGGCCTATGTCCAGCATTGGACGTCTTTTCGCTGATATGATGATTAAAAGGCATGTTTTCAGATTGTGACTGTTCCTAAATTACCCAAGGCTGATAAAATTATCGTTTTTTCTGAACTATCCTAGATTTATTGTCAATGTCGGTTTCCCCTAAGGGGAAAGGGCCGTGCCCCGCCATCCGCACGGCCCCGTAGAGCTCGTCCCAGACTGGTCACTCTTCCGCCAATTATGATTAGCTTGCCACTAACATATATGTAGTTAATCTATAACTTACGTGACGGATCCACATATGTAGTGGACATATTCCGAATTTAAAATCCTTGGATTCAATATTCTTATGTCAGGAAAAACATACATTATTAAAGTCTTCTGACGACAAGTGACGCAGGTTACATTGTTGTTTGAGTCATTGTCAATTATGACACTGACGATGTTTTCCGTCGATCGAACATAGAATTTAATTTAAATTTTGTGTCTCAAATTTATTTCAGTACCATTACATTTTATTTTTCATTGTGGTTCATATTTGAGTGTTAATGCAGTTGACGTATTCTTCAATCAAATAGTCGACTCATCGGCAATAAGAAGCATTAATGGTCTGCGATTAAACATTGTTTTTATATTCTTCCAGTGTGGGTACAGGTAGCATAGTTCAATCATGCTCGGCCCACGAAATTAGGGCTGAACGCGGCAAGTGTGTGCGTTTGGTTTTAATAAGTCTAAGTCAAAACGTTTATTTCAATTAGACCATTCAATGGCATCACTTCCCTTCGGTGTCGTACGAGGCGTCTAAGGAATTCATCAGAGAATGGGCAGCAGCGTTCTCTCTGCATTGGAACAGCTACACTGCGATCACCAACCCGCCTGCCAAGCGTGGCGATTATGGCAAACACCCCCTTTGGGTGAGGCCTATGTCCAGCAGTGGACATCTTTTGGCTGATATGATGATTAAAAGGCCAGTTTGAACGTAAACATTTACAGATTGTGACTTTTCCTAAATTACCCTAGGCTGATAAAATTATCGTTTTTCCTAAACTATCCTAGATTTAGTTTTAATGTCGGTTTCCCCTAAGGGGAAAAGGCCGTGCCCCGCCATCCGCACGGCCCCGTAGAGCTCGTCCCAGACTGGTCACTCTTCCGCCAATTATGATGTGAATTCTAAAGTCCAATGCCTTACTACAATGTTAAGACAAGGAATGGATTAAAAGAAATCTAAATAAACTTGGGAATTGATAGTTATGAAAACGTTAGGAGTGGTTTTAGAAAGTAAGGGATGCACAGTCAATTACTCATTAATTATAGATCGTGTGAGAAACCCTTACGCTAGCGTAACAGGTATTTAGTCAATAGTTACTGATACGATACCTCACATCTGCACCCATGGCACTTAGAGCAACACTTCCTTAGTTACACACTTAGCTAACCCAACCCCCGGAATCGCCCTCCTCGTAGAACACGTAAGACACTGTGATCGCAAGTACATCTGCAAGACATTGTGATCGTATCTGACCGAATTAGTGGTCGCAGATGTGATAAATTCAACAATAAATACAAATACTAATAGTTGAGAGTCATAAACTCAAGAAGTAAATAGACCTGAGGATTACAACTCTTTTGAAAGCCTATAGTTAGCCCCAAAAGCGCCCACCCGTCTCCACTTCCAAGTGTTTTAAGCTGGGGATCGATCGCTATGTATAATTAAACTCAATTTCAGCCTAGGGTAAATTGGAATAGTGATAGACTCACTCAACCTATCCACGCCCATATCATTTAAGTACTAGATTAGTCTAAACAGGACTATAGTCCGACTGTAATTAACTTCCTAAGAGCATTTTGGCCCTTGGTATTAACTAAGCCTCCTCACTTAACTAACTGGTCGATGTCGACTAAGTCCTCTCCAAGACTCGTAAATCTTGGAGAGGACTTGGCACGTTACGATAACTTTTTAAAGTTTTACAATATTTGGTATACATTAATCAATTTATTATATGTGAGGACGATGCGATGCGACTAATTTGAACAAAGTAATACCAGCGGAGGCAAACCAATTCATTTTCTAAATAGGGACATGGTACTCACATATTTAAAAAATTAGGAAGGATTAATGAATTTAATAATGATTATTCGCGACAGTTTTAAAACCTTTATGCGGGTTATTTGACACAATAGAGTTGAGCTGAGTTCTCCGACTCGCACTGATTTGCCTTAAGGTTGATTCACACAAATACGGGCCGTGCCCGGGACTTGGCCGAGCTGTGATACGTCCGGAACTCAAAACAACATCGGTGCGTACCTTTTATATGAGCTTGTTTACACACGTGAAGGGCCGGGCCGTGCCCGTAACATCTCAGATCACTTAGTGTTTTACCACGGCATAGACACGTCCCTGATATGTATGGACCCTCGGTGGGGTCACGGGGTCTCACACTTGGAATTTTGTTGCGTAAAAAAAGTATTCCAAATATTCAGTTGACATTTGCGGAGTTTGCCATTTTCCGGTGACAGATTTATATTATAATATTTAAAGTAGTATTGCACCGATTACAGCCCCATTTTATGTCCAGGAAATTACTGTCCATTCCAGGTTGCCTGCAAGAGATCGCGGAATGTAATAAGGCCGCCCATTGTACACGTGTTTTAGTTTGTAGTTTTCCTATTATGTTATTCTCGGTGTACAATTAAGTAAATAATAAATAAATACAAGTTTGCCAACTACCACTGATATAAAATTAACGCGATCTTAAATTTACAAGAAATCACAAGTATCAACTTTAAATTGAACGAAAATAGACAAACGGTTATCTTTATTTACATATACACTTAAAATAAAAACTCCTAACTAAAATATGACGTCAAAAACTTTGTCCGCATCGCTATCGACTGGAAGTGAGCCCAAAAGACTGGCGGCATTGCCACGTTGTATGGCAATGCTTATCCTCTGTCCGAGGTAAAAGCCAGCCCTTGGGTCACGCGAAGTGCTTACTAAGCGTTTAGCAAGTTCTTTATATAACGCATGAGCACTCGAACGACAATTCTATGTAATCTTTTCACGAAAACAATCAAAGTCGAATGTTGTGCGAGTTTTCGTGACATTTTTAAGGACGAGTTCGAGTCAAGTCGCGCGACGGTAGTAGTAGTAGCGTACATGCTTTTAAATAATTACAGTAAGTTTTTTTACGAAATTCATGTCAATATTTTATTAGGCTATATTAAATACGGTTGTAGTTATATAGCACCTTAGAGTTTAGGTTTCGATGGCCCCTACCGAAATATGATTGCTAGATTGAACAAAAACTGTTCATGCAGTTTTAAACCTGATACATTTTACCATCTTTTTCGATCGTACTGTTTTAAATTTGAATTCAGAATACCATACGACATGGAGCTACGCCTAACAAGTCGGATATGCACCTTGTTAAGGGCAATTAATTTTTGAATCAAATAAAGGTTTAATTTAATAACGCGTGTTGCCTCCATGGGCATCTACCACAGCTCTCATACGATTAGGCATAGAGTTTATCAACCGCTCTATGCAATTTTGAGGGATCATCTCCCATTCCTCTTCTATGGCAGTTTTCAACTCCTGCATCGTCTGGGCAACTGGCTGACGAGCCCTAACACGTCTTTTTAGCTCGTCCCACATGTGCTCAATGGGGTTCATGTCTGGGCTTCTGGCTGGCCAGTCCATAACTGTGATGTTCACATCCCGAAGATATTCCCTGACGATGCCGGCCGCATGGGCTCTTGCATTATCATGCATAAAAAGAAAATTTGGGCCCACATAGTCCGCGTATGGTATCACGTGAGGTTCTAAGCACTCACGAATGTACCTTTCAGCATTTAATGTTGGCAGCCGTGGTCCTGTAACAACCTCAAGTTGAGTTTTGCCGCTCGCGGATATACCGCCCCAGACAGTCCATGAGCCACCGCCATAAGCAACCCTCTCTTCAAAGCAGCATTGTGCGAAACGCTCTCCCTTACGTCGGTAGACCTTCTTCCTTCCATCATTGCCATGTAACATAATTTTAGACTCATCAGAAAAGAGTACACGGCTCCAATCTTGCTGTGTCCAATTTAAATGACTGCGTGCGAAATGAAGGCGCGCTGTTCGGTGGGCTCGCGTTAGTTTGGGCCCATTAGCTGGCTTGTGTGGTACCATATCGCGTTCTTTTAACCTTCTCCGAACAGTTCAAGCGCTCACAGATACTCCGTGGAAGTCGCGAAGTTGGTTTTGTATCTCAATGGAGGTAAGGTGACGATTTCTCAAGCTGGTCGTCACGATGAATCGATCCTGCCTTTCAGTTGTGACCCGAGATCGTGGCCTTCCTTGGCGACGAACAAAGCCGCCAGTCTCTAGGTACCTCCGATAAACATTTCGGACCGGAGATCGACTTAAATTAAGTTGAGCACTCACGTTTCTTTGGCTGTCTCCGGCCTGAATAAGTGCCACAGCTTGGGCGGCGACTTCAGGTGAAGTATCCATAGATTATTGATAGAACCTCACCTTAATGTTAAGAATAAGTAATGTTTGTTGCAAAACCAAAGATATCAATCACTTTTTCAAGAATTAAATCCAAGTAAACCAATAAAACCAAGTTTTCTTAGTATTCGATTGTTTGATATCAACAAACAGGCTCCAAATTATCTTTTGTTTATTTAAATTCTGTGTTCGAAATTCAAAAAAGACTATTGAATGAAATTGTGAATGTGCCAGGTTCAAAACTGCATAAAAACTTTTTGCTCGACCTAATATAAAATTTTAGCTAGGACCAAACGAAACTGAAAATACAAGGTGGGCCAATAGATGTGTCCAGAAGTATAGTATAAACATCGTGTTTGACATAAATAATCACGATAATGTTATTGTTACAAAGGCGGTTCTGCTTAAATGTCATGAAAATTTTGTTAGTAACTTATTTAATTGTATAACATACTGTATTATATACATATGTCTAGTTGGTCACTAAAAATAATAAAGAAATTAATAAACTAAAAACATTTTTTATTGAAAGTGCCAAATTCTCAAAATCCTGCAGTCAAACAAAATCTATTGGAATGTATGTATGTATAGCGTGTTATTAACATAATTTGATAGTTCGACTTGTAAATAGCTTGGAGCATTCTTTGGGCCGGCCAGACTTGTTGGCTGCGGGTCGAGGCTTGACTCGAGTGAACATTTCTATTCAAGAATCTGTTTATACCGCTGCAAATATCAGGGGAAAGTAATAGGTAGTGTTTCGAGTTTGTTGATGTGGGATTAAGTTGTGGTATTTTTAGGCTTCTTCTTTACGTTTTAAGTTTTTAGTGGAGCGTTTGGTGTTTTGTTTTAAATTGTCTTCTTATAAGATACCTACGTTATATTATTTAATTTTGTAATAGCTGTGGTTAATTAATGAAGAGTAGTAATTTTTTAATTGTAATGTTTACAAGAGAATGTATTTTTATTGGAATGTTCAATGTTCTTTATCTATAAAGATACTAGCTGTCGCCCGCGGCTCCACCCGCGTTAATGTCGAAAATTATCCCAAGGGAACATATTCCCGGGATAAAAAGTACCCTATGTGTTATTCCAGACTATAATCTACCTCTGTGCCAAATTTCATCAAAATCCGTTCAGTAGTTTTTACGTGAAAGAGTAACAAACATCCATACATACATCCATACTTACAAACTTTCGCCTTTATAATAGTAGTAGGATTGAGGCGATAAATTAAATCAATATACAGAAGTTCTCATTATTTTTATTGCCTCGAAGACATATTATTATTTGAGTGTCCAAAAATAATTATGAACTTTTCTAGAATTTGTATCAACGGTTTTATGTCAGGATCCTGTTCAATGTAAAAAAAGCGAATATCCAGAACCCTATTCGTCGGGTGACTTTGTTCTTTAGTTGAGTCAGTTGTACCTACGAAAGAGACAAAGAATACCAGCTGTCTTGTTGCATCTAGCGTGTTGTTTAGTCAGTCCGTCGCAATCGCCGAAGAAAATCGCGTCGTAATCGATCAAGTTCACCGAATTCTGGTAAGATATTAACTTACGAAAAAAAAAAATATACTTTTAGTGTTTTGATATGTATTGTGGAGAGGATATCCTTGGCTCCAGGTCTCTGGCAGACAAGGTAGCCTTTGGAAGCGTTTGGTGAAAAGCAAAAGAGAATTTGAAATAGGAATGTTAAAATATGTTTTGTTTTTATATGGGACTCCGGTACCAACGTTCTTTGAAGGCAGAACCAAATATATTTTAAAGTTTAAATCTCAAATATAGTTTTATTTGATAATAATATCATAAGTAGCTCTAGCGTGAGCCCGCTGGTGTTACAGTATGTTGCTTACGAAGGCCTATATCTGATTAATTTTGGTAAAAAGTTATAAATTGAAGTTTTATTGTAATATCATTTAATCATTCTCAGGAACCTCGTCTCAGAATCCTGTCGAATTGAGACCCAGGATACTAAGAACTATTCAGGATCCTGAGAGTTTATATCGAAATATTGTTTGTGTGCTAATTTGCATTTATTACAGCTATACACCACAAAAACTGATGTTACTAACCTGACTGAGTTCTGCGGTGTCATTCAAAGTAGCTGCCCTACTTTTTCAATTACTAAAAGTGAAATTGAGGAAATGGTAAGGTTAATTTCAGATGATCGACAAAATTTAATTGCCTTTAATGGCACAGTCAAAGTCCACAAAGTGCAGGATTGTGCTTTCATGCCACGAAAGCTACAATGAAAATTCTCAGCTGTTTTTGTGACGAGGTTATTAGTTGTAAACATTACCGAATGGGGCTACTAGTATATCCTGCAGAATCAAGAAAAAATGTCAACGTTTTCGAAAGTAATGATGACTCGGAGCAGGCTGAAAGTAGAAGTCCAAGTTTTATCGACAAAACTAAACATGGGAATAAGGCATAAGGGATCAACTTGATGATATCAGCATTACAAGCGAGGTTTTAGCTGCTATGCCTGATTTGCTAATCGACCCAACTAATGTCTTTCCAGACCAGCCCGAAGAGGCTGAAGAGGGTTTTACTGAGCCATTAAAACAGGAAAAAAGATCATAGGAAAGCTAGGATTCAAAAAAGAAAAGTTGAAGATACTGTTAACGTGGAAATAAAAAAGAAATCAAGGTTAACAAGGAAGTTAAATCTACAACACGGAAACCAGGTCAAAAAAGTAAATTTAATCCAAAGAAACGTACAGGTAAAGAAAATATGTTTATCAAAAATACCAAAGATGAATGACTACGAATCCAGTAATAGTGAGTGCCTTATTTGTGGTGTTCTCTATGGCGAAGATACGAATGAAAATGACTGGGTCCAGTTTTTTTGTTGTTTTAATTGGGCACAGGTTGACTGCATTATTGTTGTCTTAGTTATATTTTAAGCAAGATTAATATGTCTACCTATTAGTTTATTTTCATTTATTTTTTGTATGTTTCATTTGTGTATTTTTTAAGAATTATTATTGTTATTATTAAAGATGAATCTACAACGTTTATATGCCTGCTGGCTGCTCAGCTGACTGTGATTTAAAAAAATGGTTTAATAAGCAATGCAACGAGACTGCCTATTAATACATTATTATTTTTTCTTTAAACTCAGATTTATTATATTCGTTTTGTTGACTAATTATCATCTCCAAATTTTTTACATAATGTGATATAGGAGTTAAGAGAGCTCAAGAATAATTTAATGATTAAAGTTTCTGTTCAAAGAAGTTTTTTATTAAAAGCTTACTAAAAGTAGTAGATTTTCAATATACTAGATTTAAATCTGTCTAGTGTCGTTCAAATTCAGATAGTTAAAAGTCATTTTGTTAACTTGTTAAAAAAAAAAACGATTTGTTTTAATAATATGTCTTAAAATTATTACTGACCTAAAGCTCAAAGATAATGTAATATAATGATTAAAGTTCCTGATCAAGACTGGTTTAGTTATAGAATAAGTATAAACTATAAATATACCTAATTTTCGTTATTGGTCAAGATACTTAACTATTAATGGTAAGAAGCATATTTTTTATTTATGAAATAAATAATGAAAAAACTTTGATTTCGGTTCTTTTACATTTTTTTTCTCAATTTCCTGGTAACACTCAAAGTTTTCTGTTACTTAATTTTCTAAAAGTGGCCACAAATTCAAAACTTTTAAATATATTGACTGTCCAACTTAACATGGGTTAAAAGACGTTGTTGTCTTGATAATAGACTAAACTTCGCAAAGAGAATGTAAAAAAAAAGATCAGACTCACTTTCGTCCTTAGTTTGTAGAACAACCTTTTTATAAGGTGATTAAAGTTCCATAGCTAATAGTTAACAGTTTCATAGTTAACACAGTTCGTAATTCTATATATATTTTTTGTTTTGTTCAAATAACATTAAGTTAAGATATGCAATAAAATATTTATCTATTGTTTTGACTGAATATTCGAGTAAAAACGGTTATATTTTACGAGTTTCTATTTTGAGCATTTATACGGATAAAATCTCAATTAACACCTCCGAGGTACGGATAACATGATAGCATCCCCGAAAACTCACCGCAAAGTAAAATTATGGCTTCAATGTCAAATGCTGACTTAGATCAGAGGTGTCTAAAGTACAAGTAGCAAGCGGCCCGCGGCCGAGTTTGTAATTTACCTAGGTACCTATGAACAGTTATGTTAATCGATGTTTTTTGGGTATTATGGTGTATGATAAACCTTTGCCATTTTAATGGAATAACTTACATTGAATAAGACGTGTAGCGTTGTTTGCGGGTATGATATGTGTACGGTGCTGGGTAGATTGACGCTGCATTGCCGACGAGTACGGGATTTTTAGAAATTTTATAATCTAAGACGGAACTTATTATCGGTTTTTGCAATCGGAAAATTATAACCGGTTAATATCAGTTCAAAACAATGGCCTGCTTATAAAATATGTTGTATGTTAATCAGTATATTTTACTTAACGACGTAAAAGGTAATCTAAAGGTGCCAATGTTAATAACAATTGTAGGCAAAGCGCATCACCTATTCGTTGATGTGTGTTCCACTGACTTTCCCGAGGACAAAACAGACGAGACATTGGTGAAGCTAGTTTCCGACAATTTGGAACCGCAGCGATCTAAGATCGCCGAGCGACACGTGTTCCGGCTGCGGAGACAACGGACCGGCGAACCTTGATGGAATATTTACAAGTGCTTAAACATCTGGCAACAACTTGTAATTTTGGCAAATGTAAAAGTGTTCAACGCTCGAAGAAAAACTTAGAGATCAATTTGTTTCTGGATTAACAAATGACGCCATGCGTTCTAGAATATTTGCCGAAAGGAAAAAAGAATATAAGGAGACGGTGGAGTTGGCACTAGCACTGGAGGCTGCAGAGAAGCACGCGGAGGTGAGCGGCAGCACGATGCCCACGACGACCTCAGGTGCTGGCGGCGAGGCAGGCCCACCGCTGAGCGGCGCGGCGGCTGCGCCAGCATGCAGCGTTGCGGTATGGCGCATCGCGCGGACAGGTGCCGTGACGTGAATTATAATTGGGACGAGTGTAAACAAAGAGGTAATTTACGAGTGATGTGCAAATCAGTGAAAGGAAGTGGAGGTAGCGGCAGGTGAAAACCTGCACTACACACGCGGGGTCCGAATAAGCGCCCGCGGCTCACGCAGTCCGGCTGGCGCGGGGGGTGCGTCTGGCACGGCAGACGCAGCAGGCGCACACATTATAATTGTGACGAGTGTAAACAAAGAGGTAATTTACGAGTGATGTGCAAATCAGTGAAAGATAGTCGAGGTAGTGGCAACCGTGTGAACAGTCAGCAATATTATATGAGTAGCGAGGACGATTCAGATGATAATATGTTTAAGATTGTTGTGGGAGGTAAGGATAATAAACCATACTTTATAAAATACATCAATTCATGATAGATAACTTTGAGACCAAGTGTGAAATCGACACGGGTAGTCGTATTTCGGCAATCAATGAAGATATGTATACCCGCAAATTTTCTCTTAACTCTTTTCTTCATAGTGGTCCGTAGAGCTAACCACCTATTTATTCGCTTGTTTTACGATATAGCGATATCTGTTGGTTAAAATTTGTATTATAATGTACGACATTAACGTGACATTTGAACAGCGTCAATTGTCAGTGCATTGACGGTCAGAAGGAGAACTAAACTTTCAAACGAAAGTTACTGAAATTTGAATTCGTTGTTCTGCAAGAGTTATATTTCATTGGTAAGTTACTATTAACAAATATGAATTATTTATATGCTCAATTTATTGAAATATGATTAATAACGGTATAATAAGTATAAATATTACAAATAAACATAAGAGGTTTTTGACAATGACACCTTATTTAGAGTGGTCAGCAGCGGTAACCACCGTACTGTAAAGGCATAATTTTTCAATAACAAGTAGTATATTTTATATTGATTTTATTTTTGCAGATAATGAAAAGAAGAGGTTTATCAACCTGGGACATACATAGATAATGCCTTATCGGAATATGTCGATATACCTTCTGATGATGACAGTTATGCGGGTGGAGATGGTTCGGATATCGAAGATGAGCTCATCGTTGAAGGTCGAAGTACGACAACGGGAGAAATTTTCCTCGGAGAAGACTTCCAAGATACTAATCCACCAAACTCTGGATTTGAATCCGAAGATGACACACCTCTAGCCAGATTATCATGTGAGCCGTTACTTCCATCATCAGCACCAGCGCCACAAACCGGACCATCATCCATAAAATACAGGTTCCAGAAGTCGTACTCAATTTTACCTCCTGATGATTATGACCCCTTCACACATCACATACCTACGGACTTATCATCTCTGGATGCTCACAGAGAACTATCTCCACTTAGCATTTTTCAGTTATTCTGGACAAAATAGCTTGTTCAACTTATCACAGTTCACACTAACTTATATGCTGAACAAAAAGGAGGATCTTACAAGCCTGTCACAGAAGAAGAAATGAAAGTATTAATTGCTCTCAATTTGGCGATGGGAATAAAAAGGAGCCCAAGCCTAATAAAAAATCTTACTTAATTTAGCTATTTTCTTCACAGTGGTCATCCACAGTAACCACCCCACCCCCAACCCACATATGAAAAACCGACAAATCTACTTATAACTAACTCTAAGTAATTAAGAATACACAAAAATATTACATAGTTTAGTTTTACTCTGTAAATAAAAATCTGTGTTGCAAAGAGTCAAGATAATTATGACTGATAATTTGATGTTACGGTACATGCATCGAATCGCTTGGTTATATAGAAGTCCGAGTTAAGTTACGAGATGTAGAAGTAAAATCCTTGCCGCTGTATGTAATTAAAAACGGAGCGTGCCCATTACTGGGATGAGATTGGTTGCGTGCCTTGAAAGTAACACAAATAAATCTATATAAGATAAACTACGATGGATTCGTGAACTGTTTATGTGCTGAATTTTTGAAGGTGTTTACGGATAAGTTAGGTACTAAGACTAACGAGCGGCGGACGAAAGGCTGGAGCTCAGCTCCGCTTCGCTCCCACCTTAGCCTTCTAACCTAACCTATCCGAGTCAGGGAACTCTGAGTCGGGGTGTTAACCATAAAGACGTTTTTTTTATATATGTATATCAAACGTTAGACCAAATGATTTTCGATTACATAAACGTTATATCAAACAACGTTATACTAAATAATAAGTTTTAGAACAATTAAATGTTATATGTAAAGAAATTATATCAACAGTTGGTATATCTCACGTTGATTATATCTTATGAACGATAATAAAATGAAATTAGACCAAATGAGTTTATACGGTATTAAACGCATCCATTGTCGCCAGTTAAAACATTCATGTTAGGGTAATCTAACATATTATGCATCGTATCAATGTATTGCACAAAAGGTACTGCTACTGATTCCCAAGCTAAACTTGAGCTTGTGTATTGGGAAACAGTGTTCAGCCGCAAGAAGTATCATAATTATAGTAAAATACGAATCCTTGGTTTGAATGTCGCTGCAGTAGACTAAGAATATTCTTAGAATAACTTTCGGTAATTCTTATTCTATAACCTATTTTTTTATTTTATTTAAGTTTGTGGGTGATTGTGTATGGTGTGTATGATATATGTTACGCAATATATGCCAGTAGGTATCTTAATCAATAAACCAGTGTGTCGACGTGTGACGCCGCAAGACGTTCTTTACAAATTCAGGGGATGTGAATCGATTTAGGAACTCATGAAAGGTTTCCAACCGATTGCCAAAATTTGTTATTTTTTATAGTGTAATTTTCTAAAAAAAAATTAATTTGCAGGTCTGACAATAAGCATGGTGGGTGATGTAGTGATTCGTCCCTAGCATTTAATTAGCGCAGCCAAGACTTCAATGCAGTGTCATTAAAATGGTAAAGGTGCATTGACTATAATAGTCAAAACGTCGATTAACAAAATGTTTAATTTAAAAGTTAATGTATTTGTTTCTGCGGGCTTCCAATTTATTTAATAATCAACACTAGCCCGGTATCGAATCAGGGGGGTTACTCTCTAAGCCCGAACTTTTCCGTAGTTTCGGGCTTAGTTGCGGGCGTATTCCACTCCGTATCACTTAACCACTAAGAATATTGTCTTTCAGTCTTAGTTCTGTTGTGTTCTTAGTTAGTAGAATACAGCTAAGCCCGAAACTACGGATTTCGGGTTTAGAGAGTAGCTCCCCTGGTTTGGACAGCCCTGACTTAGATCGTACAGGACGCTTTTAACGCCATCTTTGGTTGGAAAAGTAAGTAAATTAATTCAACCCGAGGCCTTTGTCTGTGCCTGCCTTTGTGAAATTGTCACTGCTAAAACCATCTAACGAGCGCGAAAGGATCCAAACACGAACAAAAAATTGTTCGTCTAATTCGAAAAAAAAAATTACTTATAGCAGCCTCGTTTTTTTGTATAATAATAGCGTACAGATACCTCGTCTCAGGACGAGTCATCTGTACGCTATTATTATATTATCTGTGGTGTGGTCATTGCGTTGAACCAGGATATTAAAAAGACATTAAACGTTAATACATAATAAATTAAAATGTACATAGTTATGAAGGTTAAAGTGCGGTAATACTAAAATAAAACCAGGTATCTATACGATTTAGAAAAATGCCGCTTATATCAATAGATACAATTTAAGACCTGTAAAGAACGCACCTAAGTATATACCTAAAGTAGAAAAAAAAGACGCCATTTTGGATTTTGATTTAGACCTTGTTTTATATCAGCGCCCTGAATGCTAAAAAAATAACACCCAAGACGAATACTTCTGAAATGGTTTAAAAGAAACTGCAATACAGATATCATAGACCCCCCATTTCTAAGTTGAGCATAATACTACAATAAGCAGCTTAAAATTTAACTTTCACACGTTCTTAACTCTAAAATGCTCAATTCAGGAACCGGTTCAAGGTCTGACCTCACTTCACGTATTTGCGCAAATATTCGCCTGTCTTATATGTTAAAAATAACTTTAACTCGATGAGTTTAGGTTTTTTTTCTATTATTACTGATTGGCTCGCGTTTCACTAAAATCTCACTTGATGGAAAGCGACAATGTGCTCGACGATGGAGCACGCTTGCCTAGAAGTAACCTGTTCAGTCTCGACATAAAGACCCCAAAAAAAGACTCGAGCACAGAATTCCACTCCTTAGCCATAGGCACAATGAAAGTATTATAATTCTAGTTTCCTAATATCGCGGATATTTTGACAAATACGCCAAGTGAAGTGTCATCTTAAGCTTAGGTACTTACCTAGGGAAAAATCGACACCTGTCGGTGTCGCGAGTCTTTTGGGAAAGACTCGATTGATGGAATTCTGAAACAAAATAATTAAATTAATGTCTGATTGATGGTGTCATCTTAGATGTGATTTGTATAAATTTATTTTTCAATACCAAAGATATTATTTGATTGCTTATGATTAAATGTACTTTGTTTTATTTCAAACAAGCTTCTGTCAGCGGCTCCGCCCGCGGGCATGTCGGAAATGCTCTAAGATAAGCTATTCCAGGCTAATATATCTCTATGCAAAATTCATACCAAATTCGTTCAGTTTTTCCGTGAATAACAAACATCTATCCAGTATCCACCCAAACTTTGGCATTAGCAATAGTAGTAAGATATACACGATGTCTTTTAGGGTTCCGTACCACAAAAGGTAAAAAAGGAACCCTTATAAGATCACTCTCTTGTCCGTCTATCTGTCCGTGTGTCACTACCGATTTTCTCAGGAACGGGTGGACCTAGCCAGTTGAAATGTATACCAGATACTGAAGTCTATAATCCCTATTAGGTGTATAATTAAAACTGCATAATTTAAATATTGAAAAATCAATATTTAAAGCCAGGATTCTAACCCGTTACTTATAATTATTCGATTTTGGCCTTCCACGCCGATTTGGAAAATTCACCCTGTATATTTTGATCTTCCCAAATAATATTTACCTTCGACTGCAAAGGCGAACGGCCCGAGCTCGAAACCCGAAGGCGATGTCACAGCGACACAGCAGACAATCTGAAACAAAATGACAATAAGTTTCTTCATAAAGGTACAATTCCGTGCATCGCGGCTGATCGCAACCACGCTCGATCTATCGCGTGCGACAATAGTCAGAGTATGAGAATGTATGGAGCCGTGACTATTGTCGCACGCGACAGATCGCGCGCGACTGCGATCGGCCGCGATGCACGGAACTGTACCTTAAGAAACGTAACTAATATTAACCTTTGTAATCAAAACCATTTTGAATTTGACGACACGGTTGGCGCAGTGGTTGAGCGATTGGCTGCTGCGCTGCGTGTCGTGATTTGGATTCCCGCATGGAACAAATATTTGTATTTATTTGTATGGATAGTTTTTCCGGGTCTGGTTGTTTGTGTATGTGAGTTTGTATGTTTGTTAACGCAGCTACGATACAGGAGAAAATCCTAGTGCTTAAAAAACGTTAAAAAACTGTAAATAAACTGTTATAAAAGCTAGCCGGTATGCGTATGTGTTAAACGTACGTACTACTCTGGCCCACACAGTTTTTTGTGAGAAAATAAGAGTGAAGTGACGGTGATTAAGTTAATTAAGTGACTCTGAGATTGTAGTCCCACTGTAGCACAACATTGACAAAAAACGAATATACACCGGAAGCGCGTAAGGTGGCGCCACTACCACGATACTAACTTACGACATATTATATTTTTCGTTTTGTAATTATTCCAACATTAACAATTCGTACAAAATATAATATAATACCTTTAAACGAGCAATTCTTGTTTCTATGTATATTATATATAATCTGAATCTCGGAAACCGCTTCAACGATTTTAATGAAATTCAGTATGCAGCGGGTTTCGATCGATCTATCGCCTCCGGCGATAAATCGATCTAGCTAGGTTTCATTTTTAGAAAACGTTTACCAAAAAAAAACCGGCCATCCAGGTACTAATAAATTGATTAATGATATCCAGGTACACTACAATTATGTTTATAGTTATACGATGATCATATATTTACAAATATTGTTACTGTTTGGGCACTTTCTTTTATTTGTTCTTTCAACAGTAAAGATTGTCTTTTTTACTAAGAACTTGCAGTGTCAAATCAATTTATTTTCGTTCCTCCTTCGCTTGAATAATCATATACTCAGAATTTATCCCAAGGGGACATACTAACGGGATAAAAAGTAGCCTACCTACGTTGCTATTTCAGATCACAATCTATCTCTCTGCGAAAATTCATCCCACTCCGTTCGGCGTGGTTAAGTAATAAACATCCAAGTTCCGAATTTAAAATAATAGTAATATTTTCGTAGCACTGCTACGCGACCTACGTAGAGCCCGCGGAGCCAAGGAACCACGTAATACTTGAGGTTACAAATTCTACACCATTCTTGCGAGAATGTGTAGCGGGCTCTTTTCAGTTTCTCACTCGCGTCCATCTCTAGCTACCATTCCTCGCAAACATCCCTCGCACCCATCCTTCGCTTGTTTTGTACGTACAAAAACCAAACAAAAATTACTTTACCATGTTATTTTAAGTACCTTTATTCTCACAAATAAATAAATTTCATTTAATTTCAACCTCTCGCCGCTAAGCCGTTTCCACCGCAGCTGCGAAGAGCGAGTCTAGGTAAATGAAGTGATTCTATTGGTTCTAAACAAACACATCCCTCGCTATGCATCTTCGGACATCTCTGGTGGAAACGCACCCATAACGTGGCGTTAAGTGTATTTTTCCTTAAGTGGTTGTTTATCATCTGCCTAGCCTTTTCCCAACTATATTGGGGTCGGCTTCATCTGAATACCAGTATTTTACGTGGAGCGGCTGCCTACCAGACCTCCACAACCCATTAACTGGGTAACGTGGTACTCCTTGGCTATCCGTAACGAATGCCAAAGATCTACAAATGATAGCCGGGACCAACGGCTTAACGTGCTTTCCGAGGTCCGGAGGAGTCTCGATATGTTAAGATGGTCACCCATCCACAAACCAATCTCGGCAAGCGTTGCTTAACTTGCCACGAGCTCCTAGTTGTTAAACTTGAAAAAAATTTAATACAAGTAGGTGTATTTCTATCTGCGTAGTCTTTTTCCCAACTATGTCGGGTTCCTGTCTAACCGGATGCAGCCTTACCTCCAAGATCCTATAACTGGATAATACGATATCCCCATGTAAGAATGATCTCCGACTTTCTGGATAAGTTCCCAATACGATTGTCAAAGACGTAAACTTGATATCTGGGACTACCAACTCAACGTGCTTTCCGAAGCACGGTTATTCGGTTTGTTATGGATGGTTAATTGGACCCGTGCGGCTATTATTATTAAGACACGACCACCTAAGAAAGACATATTTTTTTTCTAAATTCGAATGTTTGAATTTGAACAAGAACGAAATATTTTATTTAAACCAATACTGCTTTTCTTTTTTTTAATAATGGGGTAACATTAAATGACTTCTTTCGCTCTGGGTGGAAAGGGCGTGTCAGACTCTTACTGCCTAAAACCCATCCGAGTTCCTTCTAAAGCAACAATATTGCTACAAATAATCCGAAGAGTGAATTTGTATGGCATGAATATCTTTTGTTCTTTGCGGGTTTGAAAAAATGAAATAATTGAGACCTTTTGGCAGTGAGGTTGGATGAATAGAAAGCCAAAACCAACAATGCTGGCAATAGGACAGATAGATTGATTAACCCTGTATATCCGTGCTCGGAATGTTACAGTTAAAACTCGATTTTAACTGTAACATTCCGAGCACGCTCATTTCTGGGATGTGCCAATGAAACCTCAGAGTTACAAAACCAAAAGCCCGAACAGTCCTGTTAATTAAAGCCGACCGAATAAGGTATTCAGTTACATTCTATTGAGCGGAAACAAAGGTCGAATGCCTTTTTGATGTACTATTTCGGCGTACTCGAATGGACTGAAACGGAATTTAATACCCTAGATCATTTGTGGCGTTAGCCTTGTATTCATTAGGATGAATAACGGCACGGCTGACCACAAATCGGATGCCACACCCACGTTCATCAGTGTTGAGACTGCATTTCCCGAGTCCGAAGCTTTGACATAAAGTGACAAAGGGCGAGCAATAGCTAAGACTCCCCATCATCGAAGGACTGTCTCAGGGAATTGCCGAACGTCGATGGCATCGAAAAGCCGATGTGTAGAACGTCGGCTTGCAGGAACATTTCCCTGAGACTACAGACAAAGGACTGAGCTAATAACAACTGGCTCAAACCCCGTAGTGCTTGACACTAACGATCAAAGAGAGGTACGGCAGTGTATCGAACTTTTTCCAGGTCCTAAATGGCTTTGATGTGGACCAATTAGCGTCCGTAGTTTTAGTGATCTCTTTTATCTATTCCATGAAACGGAACAAAGAATTCACTAAAAAAAATTGGCAGGTATCACCAAACCATCTTTAAAAAAAATCTTGTACAGGATTCCAGATATCATGTGAAATGATTGTCATTTTGATGAATATCGTATTTTCTTTTTACCATTTAAAATAATGACGGTTTATTTTTACCCATAATATCTCAACTAATTACAAACTGGCCCAAAAATCTCTGTCTCCTTTCATTTGTTTGGCATAATCATTGTTTATAATCTGGTGAGAAAATATAAAAACCAAAACAATCAACTCAGATTTGGTAAGCGGAACATAGAAAACACACTCCGGAAAATAATATAATATTTTCACATGAAGCTTAAAAATAACATTTTCATTGCCTGCAAAGCAACGAAACACTCCATTTTATACTAAGATTGAGAGGCGGCAGCCTTCCTACGAAAATTGTTGAACGTAATAAGGCTATTATAGTCTTAGTGAATGTTCAAGGAGTGTTTCCATGATAGGTACCACTTCAGCATCGGTATTGTTTGCGTTTGAAGACGTTTCCACTCAGAAAATGAGGAAAGATCCATTTATAAAGTCATCTTCTAATTTTACCTGTGTATGCAGGGTTTATTAACCCATACAGACAAGGTTATTGATTGCCTGAGAATGCCTAGGCCACATAAATCAACTTTTGGGTTCTTAGCGAAGTTACATAATATTGTACATATGTAACGCAATGAAATTAAAGAACAGATCCAAACTAAGCGAAAAACACTGAAATCAATCAATCAATGACTGAGGAATTAACTATTTCAATTTTAATATTTTTTCGCACAACCATTGCGATCACTCACTTAAGTGTGACGTTATTTTTCCCCAACCGGGAACATACATGCACTACAAACAACTCAATCGATCAACCGACTTTTTCGAGCGTGATCTGTCGTGTTCCTAGTCAGTTTTCGCAATAACTGCACACAATGGAATAATGAAAAGGTAACGAAACTAAATTATTTTTGCAACTTTTAAAATTCCCATATTTGTTTCATATTTAATAACTTTGCCATTAAACCGTAGAAGCTAGAAAATTTAACATCAGTCTTACAACCTGCCAACCCAATAACTGGGGTTCCTATGACCCAGTAACTGGGTCATACGGTACCCCCGTATGACCCAGTTACTGGTTTGTGGATGTTCGATAAGGGTCAGTGGGTCGTCTTAGGGGCGGAGTTAGTAGTCGCTCTATCTAAATACTAGTATTCAACTGCATCCGGTTGGACTTTACGCCATCCCCAATAAGTTGGGAAAAGGCTTGGATTAATCCTGCAAAAAGTAATAACATTGACTGTCTCTTTGTTCTAGTGGGCTGATTGTTGAATGTGTGGTCCTGAGTTCGATTCACAGGTTACTAAGTCTGTTGTGCATGCATCAAAGCTCACTCCATACTGCAGCGTTTCTTAACCCCGTGTCGTGGGCAGTATTGGGATGGTACAAGAACTATTGCTGAAATTGCAGGGCTCGTGGCTTGTTGTCTTAAGAAACATCTTAATCATATCTCATCCATATTTTCAAATTACCTCCATTTTTGAAAACCCGGCTTTATAGCTAACTCCTATTATATATAAATAAATAATAAAATGATACACTGAAATATGGGTCACATCCCTCTTCTGCGAACATTGGAAGGATGATTAATTAAAACCATTCTCATTAATTTATGTACGTTTTTTTGACAATTAAAGAACATCTGAAAACGAAACGATCTCATGTAAAAAGGCGTCTGTCAATTTATTGAATGAGTGACTTCGAATGGAGCGTGAATTTACCAGGATATTATCGATGCGTAACACAACCAGATGCCATCAACTGAATTCAGAAAAATTAAAAAAAAAACAGTGTGCAAAATTTTAATTCAACTGGGTTTCCAAAATAAAAACTCTTGCTAGGTAATGGTTCTCGTGCCGACCGGCTTTACGTCGACGAGTTTCAGGCGGTAACCTGCCAATGTTTCGACATAAATGTCAGACTGCTCCCGTAACTTTGTTAAAAGCATTTACACAAACACGTCTCGCATTGTCAGTATATTTTAGTATTTTGAACACCGTTGCCTATTCTGTATGGGCGCTTATAGCAAATCATTTGCGAAACATTGTGAGGGGCTGGACTTACGAAACTCCACAAACGTTTAGGCTATATCCTGCATTAGATATAGGATTCATTTTTTACCGGGAACATGATCCTTCGGGATGATTTCACTGGAACTACGAGTCGGACTCGGAATTATTTTTTTGTATATGATAGCCACATTAATGAGGAAGGCTATATGCTAGACGGGAACGGGAAAAACGGGATATGCGCGTATGAAGTCGCGGGCAAAAGCTAGTATATAATAAAAAGAATGTATTCAACACACAATAATTAATTTTAATATTATTGGTATTTGTGATTTCCATTCGCCATTAGATTCTGCTAGTGACTTCACCCGAGTGAAAGTTGGATACTTTCCCAAGCGGACACATTCCCGGGATTCTATGTCCTTTTCCAGGGCATGGTCTACCCGTATCATGCCAAGTGTTATCCAATATCTTAACCCATTAACGGCCGGTCTCAATAACGTATCTACCTTTAACCAACTGTCTCATTTGCTACTAGTACAGTAGCTGAAATGTCATGTTTGAAAGGGAAACATGACGTTTCAGCTACTGTTGGTAGCTTGTCCGTCTTCTGGCTACTAACATGAATTTCCTTACGTCTCCAAAAACAACCATTTAGTTGGCAAAGGGGGGGGGGAGGGGAACACTTGTCTCTAATAAAAATTAGCACTTTAAATCTATATAAGTAGCTAATATTTCGCAAACGGATCCTTGTATGGAAAAATGATTTCACACCCCCTTAATATTTTTAAACGACCTATTCAATGACTTTCCACACCATGGGACCATGAATTTTTGGTATACCCACACCAAATTGCAACTTTCTAAGGCTAAGCATCTCTAAGCTCCTGCCAGGGTTGCGGATTTTTTTCGAAACAGTCACCGCGGCCCTGGAACGCAAAGGGCTTTAGAAGGAACACGGATGGGTTTTAGTCAGTAAGAGTCTGACACGCCCTTCCGCTCCACCCAGAGCGGAAGAAGTCATTTGATGATTTACCATCGTAAAAAAAAAAAAAAAGCGTCTCTAAACTAAACCGCGGACAGACAAACAGACGGACATGACGAAACTATAAGAACCCTAAAAAAGGATCTAAAACAAATGAATCGGTTCCATTTTATTGTGTCCAATGATACCCTACCGGAGTTACCTATGAGAAAACATTTACGAAACAAAAGTTTAACCATATTCAGCGACAACTTTTTAGCCCTGGCCCCCACACGATCTTAAAAATTGTGACAAACAAATTATTACGAAAATAAATATAAGTTAAATAGGTCCCCTTAATAATAGAAATTCAGTCCCCCATTGAAATCAAAGGCCACCTGATGAATAATATAAATTACATACGTACATGCATCTCCAATGACCTGTTCATTTGTGGCTATTTAATTGCTTTCATCAAATTTTGCATCAATACCGACAGTACATGAGCTATGCGAGGCAGCTCAGTAGAGTCGAATTCCATATGATATACTATTTGCTAATCCAATAATTACAACGATTCCCGGAATCTATATGTTGAAACGAATTAAAAATTTAATTTATTTGATATTCTGGTGTATTTTATAACAGGTTTTGCGCACATACATTTTACAAATTTAAAATTCAAAGCGAATTCTGATAATATACTTATTCGCTGTATATGATTTATTTGAAAGCGATTATCCTTATTAACTACATTGAAATGTAACGAAGTATACGTATAAATTTAAGCTGCATGACCCAGTTACTGGGTAACACGACCACCCTATGTATGGCTGGGTGTCGTCATTTTGGACCCGGGTTATAAACCTAGGGTTAATTGACATTCCCATCACTGTATATTTATGAACTAGCATTAGACATCAGAAATAATATTAATAAACATGAAACGTTAAAAAGTACTAGGCTGGCAAGTACACTTCGTGCAATACGCAATGGAACGGTTATGTTTGAAAAGAGTGCATTTTGTATGGGCCCTAGAATTTATAAAAAATAACCCAGTGGATACCATAAAGAATGCTATAAATTTTAATGTAATTTAAAATGAGATACGTCTTTAATTTATAGACGGATATCATTAATAAAGCCTATTATTATGTAAATGCTTAGTTAAATGAAAAAATGTAATAAGAATGTACTGTCGACAAAAGTCCACTGCACTGCCAATATACATATATTTCTAATGTGTGCATTATAGCGTTTTAAGCTTATACCATACTTACGAGTGTGGTGTACAATAATTGTCTACTCAGCACACTCACAACTTTGTTTAAAAGTAGTTGCAAGTTAGCTGCCTGCATACCAAATAGCTTTGTTGACTGTACTTACTATTAATATTAAAATTTGTAGTAAATATTTGCACAACTGTTGAGGTAGAATGTGGCATAAAGAGCTTTTGTTGTTTGTAACGCCTCATGTATTCACCCATATTTCAGCAAACACATGATTTTGATTTTGTTTTTTAAATGCTACACATATTAAAACATAAGCAGCTATTTTAGCCGTAAGTCAAAGTACTAAACGACCATTGCCATTCAAAATTCTGTACACTTTTCGTTGACAGCGATATGTACGATTTTTTTATGCAGTCTCAGTTTACAGCATAAAAAAATTGTCACGCTTGTGCGTTTATACATATATATATATATTTATACATATTGTTTTTCTATACTAAATTGTGGCCCACGCCGGCTTCGCCCGGATGTTTTTTTTTTAAGTTTTATTTCGTACAAACCTCACCCTGATAATAACAAACACAACAAAAAAGAATGCCCGTACATACATTTCGGCGATTCCTTTTTTTTAATATAATTATAATAAGAGAAGAAGAAAAGAGTCTTTATGTCTTAATAACTGTATCCACCTTCAAATAAAAATCAAAAACTTCTGGCAGTAAGCATAGTGTCACAAAATCAGCGCTAACGATTCTCAAAAGTCCAAAATGCATTGATATTTGTCACAGAAATGTCATGCGGTTTAGATCTGGCTCTCTGGTGGACCGCAGTAAGGCCCACAATATGATGCCGAAATTGTTTAGTTGTTTTCGTATTTGTGAACTATTGCACTACATTTTTACTATACCTAACAGTAGTCTTTCCCTTGCCTCCTATTAGGTGAGATGTGTAAAGCACTACTTTCTCGTAACACCCATTGTACCATACGTTGTACAAAATCCTCCAAATTTCGACGCGCGCCTGTCATTTGTTTTGACATTGTTTGGCATTGCTTTGTTTTATTCGATTTCAAACAATGTCGTTCAATTATAATGAGTTGTTGGCTGCCAATGAACCGTTTAGTTATCTACCGGCTAATTTATTTGTGACTGACTGACTTTTATGGCATTCAATATTTATGAGTGAAAAATGTTACTTAAAATTCGTTAGAGGTAATCTTTGAAAGGACTTGCTACGACGTCCCAATGGCGATATGATTTTTGTACAAATAAGTTATTATAGAGCTATATAGTGCTATTCGCCTTTAAAAGCTCCATCTCTCCCTCACTCTAGAACCATGACGACTTTCAAAAGTCATAGGAGGTACCCTGATCCGATTACAAATTCATTGATAGAAACCTCTCTCCCAAGTTGAGTCCTCTTGCCTATTTTGGTTTTTCTTTTTATTTTCCTTTTTTTCTGATTAGCAAGAATGCTGGCTGCAGCAATTATGCGATTTTGCAGCCAGTATTATTTACTTTACAGCAATATTTAGTTTGTATGACATTTCATATTCGTATCAACCAATTACCGATTTAGGTCGGCAAATACTACTCGGAAAATCAGGCTGCGTCCGGCCGACGCTACCTATTTTCAAATACATAAAGACTTAAGCTGTTTGAAGCGCGCTCGTTAATAGCCATAACATGTGAATGGTATCTCATCAGAATGTATAGTTCAATAATTAATTATTCATAACCAAATTCCCCGAACAACCAACATGAAAGCAATGTTGAGAATGATGCCATTTTCATGGACTGTGAATTTATTGAATTTGTGTTCGATAAATTATGTACTTGCTTTACAAAAAGCTGTTCCGATATCACTCATACTTAACATAATTTAAATTATGGTTGCAATTTTATCATTGAAAATTTTAAGCTAAAAATGATGAAAGGACTGTTCACATCAGTATAATGACGAATTTGCATACAAAGTTTCATACTCTCAATAATCCCGAGTAATCAGCTTGAATTATACAATTTTCGGAATTTGTCCTTCTATCATGCTCATGTTTGTTATGTAAAAGCTTGACCAAAATTTTGTGTTTCTAAACTTGCGGTTTATGCTGTGTGGTACCTGTCAGATAGTAATTTTAAGATTTTTATCAGTATTTAGTGTAAGTAAGATTTATTACAATCTTACGGAGTTCGCAATTTTTTTATTTTTATTTTTTATGGGTTTGCTCTTGACTCTAGTCTAGGTAATAGATGACAGAGACAAAGTCGACGATGGAGCGAGCTTACCCAGAAGAAGCCTGTTCACTCTACTGTATCTGGTGATATAAACACTATTTAATAAGTTTGTATGTATCTTATACATTTTTATTAACTGGATTATTTTTAGATCTATACAGGCGTCCATTTTAATGTTTTTTGTTCCTTGCCTTTTTGTGACGTTGATGCCCGATCAACTATGTTTTGTCTGTAAATTTGTATTTGCGCTTTGTCATTGAGAAAGCCATCTTGTATTTTTATATGTGGTAGGATTAAAAGAAATACACTGTGTCATGAAAACTGTTTACCTTTCAAGGTTCCTGGTTTTTGGCTTGGCGCAGGTAGTCAGTCAGTGAGCCAAGACTATTTCGCTTTTATTTCGTAAACGGCTAGGCAGAAATCCTTGATTTTTATAATTAACTATCAACATGTGTCACTTGTAATTTATCATACATAGCACTTCGCCCGTGACTTCGTCCGCAAGTATTTAATAGGTAATCCAAAAACTTCAACGCCCTCTCCACCCCCTCTTAACGGTTAGTTTTGGAAAATTAGCACAACGTTTTTCATTAATTACCCATTCATCCCGTCAGGAGTTGATGATGCCAAAAATGTTTGATCGGTTTCAATTATCCCACTTTTAGTTAGTTCATACCAATTTCCACGTAAACTGAAGCAAGCAATAATGTCCTCCCCTAAAAAATTCATCACTTGAATTCGTTATATCTTAGTTTAGATTATATTAAAGTGAATTATTTTATATCTCTTTTTGTCTGGCTCCTCACCCTGGGTATGATCTAATTGTGGTGCGCAAGCCCCACCACGACGTCAACGTAGATATGCGTTGGTGGCGCTATTATATTATATATTATGTTTTTGAAAAAGTTTTTTACTCGGGTTTGCTCCCGGTGGTTTTTCCTTGTTCCCGCCCTGAGACCCTCAGGGAAAAGGAAGTTTGGATCCCCTGCTAAGCGGTTACAAATACTGTGTAAAAATATATAAATAGATTATTATATTATATTATTATGCGCTTGCGCATACTTCTCTAGAATGGCAAAAAAAAATACATTACGTCTCGTGATTTTACCTGCAACTTTCGTGGGACACACACGCGACATTTTTGACATTTTATAGCGTCATTTTTTTACCATTTCGATTCACGACATCACCACAGCACCTACTAACCTTTTTTCTTAGTCGAACGGAGACCGTCTGGTCTCATTTTGACTCCGAAACATCTCGGGATACCCCGAAAACAGTCTTTAAAGCGAAAAAAAAACTAGCCCATCAATTATGGCTAGAAAAATGGTATTTACAACATATTTTTAGGAAATATGGCATTTCGTGAATTTAATTCGAGTTTCTTTCAGGAACGATACGTAATTGAGCAGCCACTTGTTGCTTTAGGGTGAATGGCCCGACAGAGGCGGCAGACGGGATGCTAGTAGAACTGACCTTCACAACCGGCGGCGCATTGAGTAAGCTCTGCGAGGGTTGTAGCCACGCGGACCTATTTATATTTTGACGGCTTCATTTTCTTCGTTCAAAGTTTCGTTTTGTTCCGTTCAAGTTGTTCAATAATTGAAGTTATTTAAGTAGGGCGTTAAATTTGTAAAGAGATAAAGGCAGCTTACGAGAAGTTTATTTGAATAAGCGTCTCTTCTAGTGAAATAACCTGAACATAATAGTTATTATTTTCAGGTTACGCGTTGCATATGCGCGTGCGCAAGCGTTGCAAAAATACGTCGCGTTGATGGCGTCGCGTTAACGCAGCGTATACGCTGCGAATGGCCTTTCTCTTGCCTACTTAGGAATTTGTTTGTGATAGTTGCAGCATGTTTTCTTTTCTATCCATTTCTGATAGCGATCTTTTCAATATTCACCTGTAGGAAACGCTCACGTTTACAACGTTTACCTTTACACTGAACATTATTGTATTATTTGTATTATGTGAACCGGAAGAGGAGCCACCCTAATTATAGCTAGCTACTGTTTAAATTAGATTGGTACCTAAACATATTAAGTTCACGATTTCTGATAGGCAGTCGCTCGACGGAAACTACTGGTGTTTAGTAGCAGCGGCACCGCAATTGCGTTACTCAAAATTGCATTTTCTTACACATCTTAAATGTTTAGATCTCCAGTTGACAATGTTTAAAACAATCGCCTACTTGACATCACAAAACACGCAATGTCAAAATGAATCATATGTGAACGACAGCATTCATTTTTTAGACTTGAACGTTAGACTAGAAGCTGAACCCAATATAGTAGAGAGGATGCTGGGTACATTGATATTTAGTTTTATGTCTTTTTCTCATGCAAAAAAGATCTTTTCCATCAATATCAAGGTTCTAATTTATTTTTTAAAGTTTCATTCGAATACCACACCGTCGTATGTTTCAAAGGCTGTACGTTTTTGTGCTAGCCAAAGGTCTACAAAAACTGTCCATATCCATTTTGCCAGTCCCCATTGTGAAAGGTATCCTTGTCTATTTTGTTTAGCTCTCCCTTTATTACAGTCCCATTTGAAAAATAGTATTTTTCTGTTTTAGAAATTGGATATTGGATGACGTGACGGTAGGTTACAAGCTTAAAGGAGTGATTTCTGGCCTAAAGGGCGTGTGCGTTTTTTATTCCATTTAATTTTAACAATACAGGATAAATACAATATTGATTTTTTCAACGTTTCAATGTATTTGTGAGGCTGTAGAATAAAATAATCTGTATTACTACTTAATCTAATCTTTATCCGAATATGTTTTTCGTAAAATCACAAAAATCTCCTCGAAAAAAAAAAATTACTTCCTGACCATTTAGTACGGGAACGCTCAGGGAAATTTGATTTATCATTGTTCTTTTCAATTATTTTATAATTTATGTACATACAGTGAAACTGTAAGATTTAACATAATTAATGTTAGTACGAGGGAACTTGTTATTTTTCAAGATTTCTTAGACCATTATATGTATATGTCTCCTGTAAGTAAGTGTAAGAAATTTCTTTCGCATTCTAATTTCTTTAGAAATTTAATTCAAAAGAAGAAATTAAAAGAAAAAATAACTTTATCATAACTCATACAACTGTTGTGTGTCCATGTCGAATGAAATGTTTTCTATTCTATAAAAGTTATCTTTTATATGTATATAAAACTACCTATATACCTATATGTATATAGGTATGTATTTGTGTATGTCACCGAAAAATTGCAGACTCCGTAAGATTGTAATAAATCTTGATTAGCTTATGATTTCTCGATATATTATGAAAAATCTTTTTGTATAGGTACAATACCTAAATCCCATCCAAATTCAATGGTTTCCAATATATTCGTACTAAGAAAAAATAGTTTACAATTTCAAGCGATATTTTACAATCTTAGGGCGTTTGCCATTTTTCGGTAACATATGTATATAAGAAACAACAAGCAGCCTATTCCCTTGGGGAATTGACGCGTTAACTGCTTCACTGTCGAATCTCGTTTTAATTATTTCATAAGTGTTCTTATCGAAATATTCAATTTTTACTACTTATGCAAACCATTCATGAGCTTTTCCTCGCATTCCTATCCCATATAACTTGTCTAATAGTATTTTAAATTGCACCTTATCATAGGTTTGGCTACCTATGGCTTAGTTTTTATTTTTAATAATAATATAATAGTTAGAGCCTCTTGTACGTATTTGTAGTCTGCTTACGTTGTAGACCTGTTTTTACGGAAACTATTTTGGCAGTCGTTAAGTATTTTATTTTTATCAGAAAATGAGTACAGTCAACAAAGCTAATTGGCATACAGGCAAGAATATTACTTTTTCCACTGCACTGCCAATATTTATTTCTAATGTGTTCATTATAAGTTTTTCAACTTATGACATACTTACGAGTGTGGTGTACAATAATTGTCTACTCAGCACACTCACAATATTGTTTAAAATAAGTTGCAAGTTAGCTACCTGCATACCAATTAGCTTTGCTGACTGTACACGCAGTCACACATAGCCTTTTCAAAGATTTTAGACGTAGTTGGTAACAGCGCGATAGGGCGATAGTTATTAGGATCGGTTTTAGAATTTTTCTTATGTTTGGGTTTTATCGTGTTTGATGTAATTCGTAGTCAAGCTCATTGTAGTATTCGGAGAAGCCATAGATTACTATTTTTACGGAGTAGTTTTCCGTATCTTTAATTATTACTGGAGTTGGTGACAGGTGCTTCATAATTTTTATTTCGTTTATCTTCTATTTCATGAGTGGTTTTATCGTTTTGTTTATATAAAAAGTCAGTTTTCCCTTCAATGTCTCCATTGAGTCTGGTAACTGCTTTATTTATTTCAACTTCAATTGTATTTTGTAGTTCTGATGTTGTATAAATGATAAATGTATTATTTTCTTTTAAACGCTGTATTATAATTTCGCTAAAAATGTCTTGTGAAAAGGTCGCTTATAAATCCGCGTTTATATTAATATCCGTATCTTCTTGGTGGACAGTATCACCGAGAAAGCACGAGTCTACTGATGTTGTGGTGTCATTGTTGAACTTTGTAGTCTTCGTTGTGATGGTAATATTATTGTTGGTAGTATTTTCTAGGGGGGAAT
Organism: Mamestra brassicae; assembly: GCA_905163435.1. NCBI lineage: Eukaryota > Metazoa > Arthropoda > Insecta > Lepidoptera > Noctuidae > Mamestra > Mamestra brassicae. Next base: position 5,923,558 of record LR990987.1, read on the forward strand.
TTGACTAATTGGTTCTTTTGAAGTCTTAAAGCCTGTGTATGGATGACCATTTTAACATATTCAGATTTAAACCGTTGGTCCCGGCTGTCATTTGTAGATCTTTGACAGTCATTGCGGATAGTCAGAAGCCAGAAAATCTGGCACCAGTCTTAACAAGAAGTACCGTATTACCCAGGTAATGTGTGGTGGAGGAATATCAGTATTTTACGTGGAGGCAACCGCTCCACGTAAAATACTGGTATTCAACTGAATCCAGTTTTACTGGGAGCCGACCCCAATATAGTTGGGAAAAAGCTTGGCAGATGATGTTACCAAATAAAAAAAAAAAAAATCTCTACGTTGAAGTCTAAGTTATTTCTCTACTACCTCTCGGCTTTGCACGAACCTTATTTATTTACATAAACCTTCCTCGTATATCGCTCTATCTATTAGTGACACCCGTATCAAATTATTTTGCGTCGTTTACAAGAAGAAGAGGACTACATACTACGTTTACTCTTATTCAGTAATACTATGTCTTCCGTGTCCCTTGGACTGAAAGAGACTAGAACAGATAACACAACACAGGAAATCCTAGCGTTTCAATTTACCTAAATAATTGTGTATTTTTTTGCGCAATATCGAATATTATTATTCAAATGTCAAAAGAAAAACATCAACAATTTCAACCGAAGGACGTCTGCACGTATGGCCTTGGTCTCGGCCGGGTTTTGCCACTACGAACGGCCCTGAGATATAAATACACCCAGTGGGGTTTCCCCGTCCTTCACCGGCTCGGTTCTAGTTATCCGGCCATGAACTATCAGGGCGTTACATTAGCCTTGCGTTAGAGCAAGTAAACCGAGACAAAGACAGAGCAAGACAGCGACTTTCTTTTGTACTTTCTTACTACTAATGTAAATGCGAAATATTAGATACATATTTGATTCTCAATCACACTAGAACGGCTAAACTGATACAGTTTGGCACAGAGAGAAACTATAGTCCAGAATACTAAATAAACTACTTCTATATAAGTACTTATACTATACTATACAATAACTACTTTTTTTTCCCGGGAGTGTGGTCTCTTGGAAATATTCCCGGCATTCACGCGGGTGAAGTCGCTGAGGGACACTAGTTTAGACATACATTAGTTCATCTGACTGCGGGATCTACGGTAAGTAGTGTAGTTACAAATATATACTTATTTATTTTAGTCAGAGAAACAACAATCATATACATACCTGGACACATCTATTGGCCCACCTTGTATTTTCAGTTTCGTTTGGTCCTAGCTAAAATTTTATATTAGGTCGAGCAAAAAGTTTTTATGCAGTTTTGAACCTGGCACATTCACAATTTCATTCAATAGTCTTTTTTTGAATTTCGAACACAGAATTTAAAGAAACAAAAGACAATTTGGAGCCTGTTTGTTGATATCAAACAATCTAATACCTACTAAGAAAACTTGGTTTTATTGGTTTACTTGGATTTAATTCTTGAAAAAGTGATTGATATCTTTGGTTTTGCAACAAACATTACTTATTCTTAACATTAAGGTGAGGTTCTATCAATAATCTATGGATACTTCACCTGAAGTCGCCGCCCAAGCTGTGGCACTTATTCAGGCCGGACACAGCCAAAGAAACGTGAGTGCTCAACTTAATTTAAGTCGATCTGCGGTCCGAAATGTTTATCGGAGGTACCTAGAGACTGGCGGCTTTGTTCGTCGCCAAGGAAGGCCACGATCTCGGGTCACAACTGAAAGGCAGGATCGATTCATCGTGACGACCATCTTGAGAAATCGTCACCTTACCTCCATTGAGATACAAAACCAACTTCGCGACTTCCACGGACGTAAGGGAGAGCGTTTCGCACAATGCTGCTTTGAAGAGAGGGTTGCTTATGGCGGTGGCTCATGGACTGTCTGGGGCGGTATATCTGCGAGCGGCAAAACTCAACTTGAGGTTGTTACAGGACCACGGCTGCCAACATTAAATGCTGAAAGGTACATTCGTGAGTGCTTAGAACCTCACGTAATACCATACGCGAACTATGTGGGCCCAAATTTCCTTTTTATGCATGATAATGAAAGAAAGAAAGAATAATATTTTTTTAGCACTTACATGAAACACGCACGATACACAGAAATAAAATTAAAAAAAGAAATGTAGGTATGTTAAGAACTAAATGTGTGTCTCACGGCTGCACTAAAAAGGTCCATTTCAGCGATATGTCAGACAGACTGATGCTATCTGACGCTGGTTTTCTAATGAACCCTTGAATGGACGAGTGGCGGTTCATTTGAATCCATCTAATATAGTTATATTCTTACATATATCTACATATAGCATCTAAATAAAGTAAATAAAATAATAAACAGATATAATTGAAACAATGTGTATGAATGTGTTTGTGTACGTGTAATGTGTTAATGAATACTTAGAGAAACAAATACTTGAAACCAAAAACAAGCCACACGGCCAATTACAACAATAACAAAACTTCACTGTTCTTAATATTATGCTGTGGCGAGCCCGGTGACTCACAAAGCGATGCAAACCACCGAGCGCGTCAGACATACCACGTACATTTTATAGGTACTCAATCGAAGTTACCATGATAGTAACCCGTATTTTTATGAAAATAATTGATTTAAGACAAAGAAATTTATTTAACATGTTTCGGAGAAGGTTTAACGTGAAAAGTTGGTAATAAAGTGCGACGGAAATTAATGGAAGGTAAGCGTTACTTAATATCTTAACATAAATGTCAATTTTCTTATAGCTTCTAGTAGGTTCAAAGTGTTTGACAAGACTTCTTTTCTGTTCCAGTTTTGCAAGGTTTCCAATCTTTCAAGATACCTAACCCCATTTACACAAACAGAAGGTTCTACCAAGTCGAAGTGCGCCGCATGACCCTAACGCGTCGATTGCACGTCACAGTCACATGTAGACCAGGACCATTGGGTAAGTAGGACACATAACACACGTTCGAGGTTGATCTGCAAGACAGCTGGTTTTGAGAAAAGATGTAATGCGTCCGTTTGTGTCTCCCACAGGTCTCACAACAGCGACGGCACACAGGCGACTAGGATACCACGGCAGCACGTAACTTAGGAGGCACAACAGGAGGAATATGCCGGTCGTGATCGATGAAGATAATGCAAGAGCCCATGCGGCCGGCATCGTCAGGGAATATCTTCGGGATGTGAACATCACAGATGGACTGGCCAGCCAGAAGCCCAGACATGAACCCCATTGAGCACATGTGGGACGAGCTAAAAAGACGTGTTAGGGCTCGTCAGCCAGTTGCCCAGACGATGCAGGTGTTGAAAACTGCCATAGAAGAGGAATGGGAGATGATCCCTAAAAATTGCATAGAGCGGTTGATAAACTCTATGCCTAATCGTATGAGAGCTGTGGTAGATGCCCATGGAGGCAACACGCGTTATTAAATTAAACCTTTATTTGATAAAACATGTTTTTTATTCAAAAATCAATTGCCTTTAACAAGGCGCATATCCGACTTGTTAGGCGTAGCTCCATGTCGTATGGTATTCTGAATTCAAATTTAAAACAATACGATCGAAAAAGATGGTAAAATGTATCAGGTTTAAAACTGCATCAACAGTTTTTGTTCAATCTAGCAACCATATTTCGGTAGGGGCCATCGAAACCTAAACTCTAAGGTGGGCCAATAAATGTGTCCAGAAGTGTATGTCACCGCAAAATTGCAGACTCCGTAAGATTGGAAAAAATCTTCATTGGAATATAATTTCTCGATATATTATGATAAAATAGTTTTGAACACAACAAATCCCATCCAAATTCAACAGTTTCCAATATATCCGTGTCTTATTTGGAAAAAGTAGTTTCCAATTTCACGCGACATTTTACAATCTAACGGCGTTTACCATTTTCCGGTGACATATATAATAAAACACAACAGACAGATCAGCTATAGTCGAAGGACGTTTGCCGTCTGGCTTTGGTCTCGGGCGAGCTTCGACGCAACGACCGGCCTTGACTGGTACACCCACATCCAGCGGGTTTCCCCGTCCTTCACCGGCTCAGATCTACTCATCCGGCCATCACCTACCTATCTGTGTGTACCTTTGTGCTTATATCACGATCCAAGGTTGTGTAATTACGAATCTGTGTAGTGAGACTGAGGTAGGCAGCGAGTTGTTTTATACCATTTAGAGGTAGACAAGTACTTTGCCCGCTACACACCGCCGGCACAGATTTAATACAAACGAAATTCCCTCCTTTAAAGACTTTACATCCAAAAAAACTTCTTAATGCTCACTTGCATCACAAAAGGAAGCCGTGTGCAAAATTTCATGTTCCTAGTCCTATGGTAGGCGCCAGATAAACTTGCAATAAAGTTCATTGACCTTTCCCTTATACCCGTTCGTGGATACCCGAACAATAAATTATGAACCGTTTTTCATTACCAGAGAACGTAAAGTATCACGATAGCAGTCGATTCAGGACGGCTAGCAGTCTTTGTTTTTGATTATAAAACGCTTTTATTTATATAATTTGTGTAGATAAGAGGCACAGGGCCATCTTACATAAGCCTCTTAACGCTCACATAATATGGCTAGCAATAATATGAAGCTACAGATGCATGGGCTACTACTAGATACTATCGACTCACTAAGGTATCTGCCACGACCCTGTACCCCGCGCGCGCATAAGTGGATATCTTACTACTAATTAGTACCGATAGAGCTCGCACTATTACTTGGAGTTGTGATGACGCGTATAGGCGAGTTTATAACTAAATACGTCATTGGGGCCAGTTCCATTTCCTTCTCTTACCAACTCAATAATAGCTTTAGGTTGTCGAGTCGATGCTTCATTTCCCTTAAGAACCTACTTTTGTAGCCATATACCTACATTCAGCCACCATCATACTCAACTTAGCTCATGACGTTTTTCTTATTCATATTTTAAGCGCCGGTCATGTTTCAGAATCATGAGTGTATAAGTATCAAGCATCACATAAATCCGCTCGAATATTAACTGTATCCATTTAATAAAAATTCTTATAACCCAATCATGTTACTAATTTGCTATGCCAATATACGCTGGTTTCGAAATTCAAAATTGAGCCCTTAATTGTCTGAATATTTCACTGTCGGAATTTTTAAATAAACTTGAAGCCGTGCATGGTTCACTGCATTCGAACGTATGATACAAATATGTAATGCGATCTGAGGGGTAGTTCTCATATTTGTAATAAGCGCTCGCTTTCGCATTGCAGTTGCGAACTAACAAAAAATACCTCTGATTTCCAATGGTAAATCTGAGGAATTTCTCCATGAAATGTTAATCATGTTAAAAACTTGTTCAAATACAGATTGGAACAAGTTTTTAACATGAATTTATTCGCTGCGATAATATTGTGACTGGAATTTGAAGACTCTTCGGTAAAAACAAAACTGTAAAAAATAAATAGATCTGTTTTTAAGTTGATGACAAAGACAATTTTGGTTTTTGTCGCCGCGCGAGATATATTTCGAATTGCCAGCGCAATCATTCATGCTTATTGCGTTGGATGAACACATACAAATGTAACTTTGACAGCGGAATACGATATTTTTACCCAATTCTGATAACTGAATAAAATACATACACCGGAAATTCAACATCCACATGTTGACTTTCCATTGTATGTATAGAAATGTCTGTTTCATAAAAAAATAAGTACATCATTGTTTTCCCGTAGAGTTTTCATCTGAACTATTTTTAAGTACCTTCTAATACTTATAATTATGTGATGATAATGAGTAATCATCTATCTATATAAATGGAGGCGTTTAGTGGACACTTCACGCGACCCAAGGGCTGGCTTTTACCTAGGTCAAAGAATAAGCATTGCCATACGAAGTGTACCCAAAAGACTGGCGGCATTGCCAACGTGGCAATGCCGCCAGTCTTTTGGGTACACTTCCAGTGGACAGCGATGCGGATGAATTTTTTGACGCCATATTTTATGGTTAATTTAGTTAGGAGTTTTTATTTTTATTTTTAGTGTATATAGTTAGTTAAGTACTTACAAAATAAATATAAAATAACCTTATGGTGTAGATGTAAGTCGAAGTCTTTGGTTGACAGTCATTATTTTATTTTCTATATAAATAAAAATGAATCGCTAAATGTGTTGCTAAGCGCAAAACTCGAGAACGGCTAGACCAATTTCGCTAATTCTTTTTTTGTTGAGTTTGTTATTGGCATGAGAAGGTCCTTAAGACAGAAAATTTGCAAAAGATTAAGATCCGGGCGAAGCCCGGGGCGGCCCACTAGTTGCATAATAATTTTCTAACATTTATTTAAATTTTTATGGGGTAGGCGCAAAATATTTTACTTCACACATATAGGATGGTTTTTTTAGAGGCGGAGAACTTTAAATTGATATTAACAACAGTTATTTTTTGTAAAATGCATGAAATTGGCTTTATCTGAGAGATGATTGAGACATTTATGTTTGAATATAATTTAGGGCAAGTGGCCGCCACGGCTCGCGCGTACATGACGTGATCTGGATGTCCAATTTTCACATACTGGACCTGTTAACTGATCACCTCGTTCATGCGATTTGACGCCTTTAGATTATTTTCTCTGGGGATATGTATGTCAAACTAACTAATCTTATATTTGTATTGTGTAGGTATAATTATTCTTTTGTAGCACCGGTACGCATTTCGGGACCGACGGGATCAGTAGATACCTACACATTGCTAGACGTCGGCTCTACAGTTACCTTGATCGACGAAAGCCTCGCCAATCAGATTGGAACTGACGGCCAGACGAACCGCTACGCATAGCCGCCTTTGATGGCGAACTCACCGTTGACATGAAATTGCGCCGAGTTAACCTAGTCGTCAGGGGTAGCGACACAATTCAGCAAGAAATGTTCGCACGTACGGCCAATAACCTGGAGTTAGCGGCACAAAGAGTTCCCAGAGAAATAGTCCGAGAGTGTGTACATGAATAGAATAGAATAGAAAACATTTATTCGATACAGACACAACACAACAGCAACAAAACACAAAGTAAAAACAGAGAAAAACCTTAAGACATAACAATTATCTAGCAAAATGAGAATATCTTGAATGAGATAGTACACGATACTCTCACAATGGTTATTACCAGACCCCCAAAAACAGTGCGTTTTTATTTGTTTTTCACTTAGTCTTAATCACCATGTTAGAGATCATACAGAGCGTACAACCGTTTGCAAAAGAAACCGCTTTCTTTTACAAACATTCTTTGACTTAAGCTACACTACCAAGCGACAGAAGTAGTAGCGAGCTAGTAGCTTTCTGTTCTAAAATATGCTAATTTTCGTAATGGAAAATGAACGAAAGCTGTAATATGGGAACCGCGAGTAAAATATTTAAAAAAATCTGCCGTTATTTTTTCTTTGATATTTTTTCGAAATGAGATTTTTAATAAATAAAACACTGTTGTGGGAAAGGACATTTTTTAACCGACTTCGAAAAAGGAGGAGGTTCTCAATTCGTTTGGTTTTTTTTAAGTATGTACACCAATTTCTCCGGGGTTTCGATGCGGTACAATTGCCATTTATTTTAGTAAAAATTTAGTTGGCTTTAGTTTGGCTCAGTAGTATTTATTTTATTATCATTTTTGCGTACTTGGACGATGACGTCGTCCGTTTAACGGGTATTAACGACAAATAGCGAACCACTCATTATGGGAATATTCAAAATCAAAATCAAAAGTCACCACTTCCTAATGTTTTAGCTATAGTAGGCGCCAGATAATCGTGGAATAACGGTCATTGACCCACCTACAATTATTGACATTTTTAATTTGAAAAACGGAATTAATGACACAAAGCTGTCCCGAATCATCATCTCTCGTGATCCTTAACATTGTCTAATAATGAAAAACGATTCATATTTAATTGTTCAGGTACCTATGAACAGTTATTAGGGAAAGGTCAATGTACTTTATTCCACATTTATCTGGCGCCTACTATAGGAAGAAGAAGTAGTGCAACAAACTCCCCAGCAACACATCTACCTGAAAGAGTCCCCGCAGCCCTGGAACGCAAAGGGCTTTAGGAGGAACACGGATGGGTTTAGTCAGTAAAAGTCTAACACGCCCTTCCGCTCCACCCAGAGCGGAACAAAGTCATTTGATAATTTCCCATCCTTAAAAAACACATCTGTCTGTTAAGTTTAAAGAACTTGAATTTATAATTAAACATTTAATGATAGAACTGGAAACTTATTTTTATAGAACTTTACAGACCGGTCTTAACGGAACTGGGAGAAAATCCCCAAAGAGTAAAGAGGTATTCTTGTTAATGCTTGAACGTGAATACCTCTCCACTCTTTAGGCACTTCAGGATATTACCTAATGATGCCGCTTTGTTGCTCCGTCAGTTTACGTCACAAGTTTATGAAAGCTAACTTTATCGGGGCCTATTATTTCGTGTGTAAATTATCCCGTCCAACCGTGGTTTTACATCCGTGTATTTGAATAACATAGGACGCCCAATGGCTATGTGTTCCCGCAAAAAAACGTGGTGGAATATCAAAGAAAATGCTTGCTACTTTTTATGGAGTTGTAAATAAAAATGTTTTACTATTTGTACTACGAGCTATTTTTAAAAGTGGAGCAACTGTCCGGTTATGTTATGTCCTATGTGTCATGCAAGGGTCGTAGACCTTCCGCAGTTCTTGGTAACCAGTTCACTAAAGGCACCCAACACGTAACCTAATATCCTTTGTCTCCATATTCTGCAATACTCCTGCACCAAAGAGGGGGGAAGGGGGAAATAACTAGAATAAAGATGTTATGTATATCCTGAAATTCGATTTTCTGTATCTATTGTTTAGGTTTCCAAGAGGTGCTTTAAAAATTGTAAATACTAACCTTTATATACTTAACGAGTAAAACGAGTTAAGTTTAGTTTAAATGATGGTAAACCAAAAATAATTTTGAGACTTAAAAAAAATCCCGTAGTATATATATCTTCCTCCCCATATATCTTCCTAATGTCATGTCGATTTCAATAACGGCGAGCCCATGAAATTTAAGATGGCTGCTAGCGTATGGCTACACACACAAATGGCTTGTCTGACCGAATTTGGTTAATACCCGGTTACAGGCTCACAGCTAAGGGATTACAGTTAGCAGAATTATTCACATAGGTCTTAGGGCTCAGGTCGGGTTGGGGCTTAGGTCTCTCTACATATCACGTAATAATAAACTAGTAAATTATGTACAAGTGTTTGTTACAAGATTGTTTACTTTTTCAGAGTCAACAGGCATGATTTTATTTCCCTCAAGCATGCTCAAGTTTTTTTTTTAATCGAAGAAATAGGAAAGTCCTTAAACTTATATCCCGACGTATATTGCCCTTTCTCAGAATCCTTATGATACTTAAATGTTATAGTACTCGTATTGCACTATTTATTTTTTCCAAATCGCTGGTTGTGGTTGGTGTTGGAGGTTTTCACTTGGCACTGAATTAAGTGTCACCAGTATCGCCAAAGGTTATCGTGTGACCCAGTTGCTGGGTTATGGAGGTACCTACTGGTACACAGCTTCATCCGATTTGATCGGAAGCCGACCCTTTAATATGTAGTTGGTAAAGGCTAAACAGATTTATTGATTTATTTAGTGAGGTGCCATCCAGTGTTAGTAAAAATGAGCAGTATATATCAACCCATTTGTGTAGCAACACAAACATCGAGTTATAGAGAAAATAAAACCTATTTGTTTTCATCTCACATTTTTGTTCATATAAAATTGTTCATTTTATTTGTTCATACAAAATTGCTCATTTTATTTGTTCATATAAAATTGTGTTCATATCAAACTCTGATTTGCAACCTAGTTTGTTTGTTCACAAAAATATATTTGATCTGCATGCGGATTGATGTAGCAGTATTTAATGAATTTCAGAAAACTAGGAAAATAACGAAATGGACACTCGGAATTTTAGTTGCAAAAATTGGTTCATGGTAACAAAGCGAAATGCAATATCTAAGTTAATGATAACATGTTTTGTATATTTATTTATGAACTTTCATTACAACAGGGATTAACTTTACCATAAAAGTTTCTCTGGAAAATTGACATTTAATCCGGACAAAACAGAAACAAAATGTTTTGTATGTAAAATGCCATTTATGAGCTACTACATTGACCTGTTTGTTTGTCTATTTCCCTATACGATTATTGTCTCATAATTCTAATATTATAAATTCTACTTTTCTATTAAATATAAGCAAAACTGTGAGCAGTAAGTTTGGAACAAGGAACCCACAGTTTTTGTTAAGACAAAAATCGTCCTATATTTTCTTTTAGAAGTTGGGGTCGCCTTCCTTTCGAAACGGATACAGTTGAGTACCAGGCTTTAACAAGATGTTAAAATTGGTGGAGGTGGTGGAAGCTTTAAAATCTAGTGGTCAAAGAAACAGATGGATTTCTTACTAGAGCAACAGTGCGATTCAGTAAAACTTATCCGTGAGAACTAAGGTATAGTGAGCTTGAAGTGAACTGTCATTCCACACGGTAAGTGTGTCAGAGATTGACAACACGTCACTTTAGTTTTCACGGCGAGATATTTACAAAGTCGAGCGACAGATCAAGACAAAATTAGAACTCTGAACTCCATCAAAGCTTATCTAAAAGTGCTTCAGCAATGTAAAAACGTAGAAAAAGTGCCAAACACATTGTTATAGACACATAACGACTCCAATTTGTAACAAGACAATTTCAATTTTAAGCATGAATCAAAGGGTATGGTTCCTTTGTCTCGCATTAATTCCTAACTACATTTCCGCTGTCTTTGTCATAACCGTGCAAAAATCGATATTTGTAAGAAATAAAACTTCTTTAAAACAGGAGCACGTTAAGAATAACACCGCCGTTTAATTATATCGTTGCGAAGGGTGTTACCTCCTTAACGCAATTTCCTGTCGCGAAATTGATCAGTTTACCTCGAATATTTTTGCTAAGGATAAAAATGTAAAAATTGTTTCCAGCTTCCAGTTTTACTAGATTAACCTATTTATTCCTTGCCTGAGGCAAAATTAGTAAAACCGGTCAAGTGTGTCAGACTCGCATGTAAGGGTTCAGAATCCGAATATTTATTTTTAAACATAGGTAACTACTTATGTTTACAAATAAAGATTCGCAAGAAGTGGGATGACAGAATGGACGAAAAAAACGTGTTGCGCCGACCCCAAGTAACATGGGATAAGGGCAGAAAGATGGTGATGAAGAAGTGGGATGGTACATCTCACTCAGTGTATCTCTATACACACTGTGTGAGATGTACAGTCCCACTTCTTGCGATATCTCATGGTGTTTTCATGTGCCGAATCGCACATGACCATTTTTTATTATTTTTGCTATACTTTATACTATTAGCAATTGATATGCATAAAGGTTTGATATTTTAATGTATTTCCATTTTTATGATAGAGCGGAAACAAAAGTAACGCTAAAATAGTAGTTTATAATAGTGACACATATCAAAGGTTATTTAAAATATGAGTGAGTTTATAAGCCGAGCTGCAGGTGAGGATTATATTAGTATCACACGAATATTTATTTTTAGGGTTCCGTAATAAAACAAGGAACCCTCTGTTATTCTTTATATACAACTCTACATCGAAGCTACTAGACCGGTTCAGTCGAAAGGTACACATGTGTTATGAACTTGATAAAATTTGGCACACAGATAAATTGAAAATATGATTCATTCAGCCGAGCCGGTCTATTCTGTCGATATCTCACCGTGTAAGCTTAGTAGGTGAAGTGAATTGACAATCCATATAAACAAGACAAAATGACAGTTAACTTCGTGCTCACTGCCCCTAAGTTTACACCATGAGATGTAGACAGAATATATTATTCGTGCTTCCCGACCCAACGGCGAACCGAGCCCGAAGGCTGTTGTCTATCGGTGAATTTAAGAATTTATTTTAAAAAGCTTTATGAAGATAACGTATTTTTTGAGACAAACGAACAGCAATTGGTTTTTTATTATATATGCATATATTTTAAATAGTTTATGTATTTGAAATACATCAGCGGCCAATCCTTTCAAAGTTGTCAGCCACGGAATCCCAATTCAATGCTATATAGTCTTATTGTTCCATCAAATGCGCTTTGAAGTCCTTAAGGGCAGTCTTTAAAGGCCTTAGGGAGTAAGTTACATCGGCTAGCCGGGGTAACTTACCCCATAAGGTCTTTTATTACTACGTAGTTGCCAATTTGAAACACTGAAAAACAGCATAATTTACAATGATACGATAAGGTAATATTCTGTTGTGGGGTAATTGAGCTCCTTTGTAAAACCGTACAATAAGGCAACACTACCACTTATATTATACCTTTAATTTTGATTAAACTTATGCAGTTTAGTTTCTTCGTATATTGTGTAACTCGCTTATTCATCACTAGTGGTCCCGGCGAACTTCGTACCGCCACAGAATATTTTTATGCCGTGTTTTGTTTTTGTCATGAATCTGAAATGGCGTTGTATTCAAAAATGATTTTTGTACATTTTTTTTCTTCTTTAATTTTTCATATGTTTTAACAGTTATCCTGCAATTCGGGACAAAGACAAATCCAACAAACCAAAGATCTTTAAAATCGGTCCAGTCGTTATTGTGTTATAAATGGCAACTTACCCGACTTTGTTTTATATATTTAAGATTTATTTCTTTATAAACTTTGTTTGTAACTGTTCTTTTTCGTAATTTGACTCATAAGGACTTTGGGAGATCAGCGTCATTAATGCTGTAATTAATCTTCAGTTATTTAAATATTCTTCTTTTTTTTGTGTATCTTTTCTCATGAACAACATATTTTTTTTTTTGTGTTACTTGTTTTATAAACCTACTCATTTCTTTGTTTGTTTGTAAAAAAAGTGCTACAGGTAACCAAAAACTTTCAGGTTGTCATAGAACAGAGATGTGGATGCGATGAAAAAAAAAAGTCGCACGTCGTGAGAAACGTTTTGAGAATGAATGAGGTTGGTCAGAATATAGAAATACCATAGAGCCGATCGGAAAATAGGTGATAGAATACAGAATATGCATGAAACAATAAATCTAACCGGATTCTACAAAAATATGCAAAAGGCCCTCTCACGAAAACGCCGTTTTCTCTGCTATGACGCCACTATGACGCCCGTACCTACTACGGGCGTCAAAGTCTATATCGGTCTAATAAGAATAACTTCAAAAGCGTGTAACTTCTCTATTTTGCAACCGATTTCTTAAATATCTTTCAGTTACCTAAGCATTAGTATTGATTTTTGCTAGTAGTTAAAAATACCGTTCTTAAGCCAATTTATATGAGTAAGGGCAAGGTAAAAAGCAGTGTAAGTGTGTGTGTGTTGTTGTGTTGTGTTGTGTGTGTGTTGTTGTGTTGTGTGTGTGTGTATGTAAGTGGCGTGAAAATGCAGGTACATGGGCTTTGGGGCACTCCTGGATGTAGGTTATGTCCGGGGACCTAAGCGGTAATACGTTGCTATACCATAAGACATGACTAACTGCTCCGTGGGTCTCGCAAGCGTGAGCGCTGAGCGTGGAGACCCGGGTTCGAATTGCGAGTCGGGCAAAAGCGTTAATCAGTTTATCAATATATTCAGGAGGATTTAGAAAGCGGTGGTGACATCCCCGTGCCTCGGAAAGCACGATAAATCGTTGGGCTTGCGCCAGATCTCTCTTCGCTCGTGTCGGATTGGCTCCTCATCGGACTATGAAAGTGATGGAAGAGGGAGTGCACCTGTGTTTACGCACACACTTCTGCACAATATAATATGTCCCTCGCCAATGGCTTATCTAGATTGGCCGCTATCCGAAATTGGTCTGAGGCACTTTTATTAAGTCATGACGATTAAATCACACGATATCCATTTTTGGACTTATAAAAAATATTAATACAATTAAAAGCTTCAATCAATTCAATTCCTGGTAAACTGCAATCGTTTAAATTAATTAATATTAATGATGCAATCAGTATCTGCTCACTTTTTAGAATAGCTAAACAATATAGAACTTTATTTCCTACACGAAGAGGTAGGTATTTTAGTGGCAGAATTCGCATGGTGTATTCGAAATGAAAATTACTGAAATGTGTAGTTTATGACAATGTAAATAAAGTTCAGTTTCGTGTGGCATCTTTGTAGTGGCTAACTAAAGTCTAGCAGGACGACCACTCAACCAGTCTTTAGGTCATGCAAGCTCATTATATATTCATACGGCTGAAATTATATGGTGTGGTTTTCATCGAACATTTATCGTAAAAGGGACAAAGCAATTTTCAATTGAATTAAATTAATGGAGCGGCGTGTTTATTTTTAGAAGTAATATTTTATTATTATAAAGAAAAAGTATTTGTAATGAAAAGGTTCTAAAAATACTACACCGATTAAAAAAAAATCTCCAGTAGAAAACTTTATTACCACAAAATAAGATAGCCTTAATTTTATTGGCAGAAAGCTGAAGTAAACGCGGGTGCCAGGTTTAAATACATCAAAATTTATTTCGGATCGCTAAACTCGCTAATACATAAAAACGGCTTGATCGATTTTTATTATTGTTCTCTTCATCTCAATACTAGGATGGTATGGGAAAAAATAATGGTACCAATCAAACCATTTCGAGGTGGTACGAAATTCACCGAGTCGACTAGTTCAAAATAATTCAGAAGGAACCTTTATCCACTCGATTAAGAGCCTTGCACACGACGCCGACGACACACGTTTTACGTAGATACACGCGCTCACGCTTACGTAGATTTAAACCACGTTAGCGTGCGTCGTCTGCACGTCCTCGGCGCGTTAAAAAAACACCGTGTACATAGGCCCTTAGACGACTGGAGTGACTGTTTATCTTAGCACCACAACCCTGCAGGGATATTCGTTTATAGACTTAGGTAGGTACCTACTGGCTTCTGACTACCCGTATCGACTGTGAAACTTCTAAAAATGGCAGCTGTGACCACTGGCTAGATGTTAAAACAACCTTTTAATATTTTTAGCTACTCGTGGCATAGTGGTTACGTAACGTGACTACGACGACTGATTAAGTCTGGGTTGAGATTCGCACAAAACCGGTTTCTGTTTGTATTGCAGAATGTTTCTTTTTTTGCGTGGAGTGCATCTACTTTTATTGAATTATATTTCATTAAATTGTGCTTGTTGCTTCAATTGTTTTAATTTTATTTTGTTGTTTGTTAACACAAACTTATTTATCACTGGACGCCAAATTATTTTATGTCACCGGAAAATTGCAATCTCCGTAAGATTGTAATAAATCTTTATTAGATTATAATTTCTCGATACATTATTAATAAATCGTTTTGTATACAATAATTCCCATCCAAATTTAATAGTTTCCAACATATCCGTGTCTTACTTAGAAAAAATAGTTTACAATTTCAAATAAATAAAAAAAACAATCTTACGGCGTTCGTAATTTTCCGGTGACATATATTTATAATCTGAATCTCGGAAATGGCATCAACGATTTTCGTGAAATTTTGTATGCAGGGGCGAGAAATCGATGTAGCTAGGTTTCATTTTTAGAACAGGCAAACCAAAAAAAAACGAACTAAGCTCGGTCATCCAGGTACTACTTATTAAAACGGCAATTTCTTAGGTACCTTGTGTTCCTTCATGTCTAACTTAAGCAAGCGTACAAGTGCTAAAAGATATATGCTATAAGCAATTTATTGTTACTTATTACGAAAAACCGATCTCGGCAAGCGTACCAATAAAATTCGATCAGCTGTAATTATTAAGCCGCGAGCATTCCCTTTGCGGCACGTTAATGAATATGCATATAATAAATTCAATACAGTCATTAATTTCGATAAATCGGCACAGGTAATACAACGAAATTCCATGAACCATTGAGTTTTGTGTGAAAACGCATCCCAAGTCCAAACACACGGTTCGCCTGATTGATCCGTAGCAACGCAAATATTACTGAATTGCAATCAAAAAGGATTTGGCTTTATCGGAAAACATGCCTTGAAAATATTGTAGCCGGACCGAAAGTACCACTCTGTGTAAAGAAACAGAAACGGTTAATTGGACCGTGATTACACAAAATGTGCGCACAAAGAATTAGCTACTTACAAAACCCACCTAAAACTTTATCTGTGCTAAACAACGACCAATTCTTAATTCCTTATTTATTTTAGAAGATGAAACAGAAATAAAGTAAAACCGGGAAAGGGGCCAATATGAATTACTTTTACAATTGGACCAACAACATTGAAAAATGTTGAATTGGAAACATTGTAACAATCAATCAATTTAAAAAAGAGTACCTAACCCTAAAGTTTCTTGCCGGTTCTTCTCCATAGGAACGACCAATACAAACCGAGCACTAGCTTCATACCATTTTATAAGTGCCCATGTAGGCCTGCGTGAAATGAAATACCTTGAAAACTCACGCAGCCTAACGTATTTCCCGAAGGGTCAGGCAGAGGTGCACGAATAGTACCGTACACTTCACTTCACTTGTACAATGTAATAAAGATCACGAATCTCGCCTCTTGTCTGCTTTAACTCATCCATATCGCCCAACCATCGAACCTGATACGCAGCGATACCGCTTGCTATCCCTATACATAGCATTGAACTTAGTTCCTAACTCATATAGTAGTCACAACTCACCGTACTACCAACGATTGGACGTGTACATTATAGATTTACATTAAATAAAATACCCGCATCTGATTTTTATCACCCCAGAAGAGTCTCTAATTCTACACTATTTAAAAAAATAATATTGGACAATATTCTTTTTTAGCATTAAACCATTCAAATAATAATTATGCTACGTGAAGGAAAAACCCCTGAAAACATGTAGCGGCATCTAAACTAAATACGAATTACTAAAACAATGACGACATCACACAACTCCTACCCACATACGAATTATAAAAAAGACCTAACATCACACAAATACTACATCGCACTATAAAATTTCTCCGTCAAACATCGACTGCTGACGGACCAAACAATAGCGAGACAGCAAACGTCGGGTAGTAGCCCATCAGACACAACACCCGATCAGTCGGAAAATCCTGCCTGTTCAATTAAGGTCGGAGCTTTCGGTTTTAGCTTGCGAAATATAATACCTTTAATTAAAATTTAGACTTAGTAGTTTTGGCTGTGCGTTAATTATAGTCAGTCAAGACAAACGATTTATCTATCTAATACCTTTGAACGAGCAATTCTTGTATATACAATAATAATCTTTATTGTTCAGAAATATACAAAATTAAATCGGATAAATCACTGGTCTACTAGGATTCCCTGTGTCGTGGAGGCCAGTCTCTTTCATCGTGGTTAAAAAAATAAAAATGGGACATATCATAATAATATGTCTAACAAAGGAAAAGTTAAACAAAAACAAAAATTATAATATTTTAGCGTCTTGCAGTAAGTTTGTAGAAAAGTGTGAGCCGTATGGTGTTGGTGTGTGGCGATAAATCGATCTACCTAGGTTTAATTTTTTGAAAACGTTTACAGATAAAAAAACTGGGCAAAGCTCGGTCATCCAGGTACTAAGTATAAATGAGAAAGAGAGAAGACTTCTCAGTACTAAGTCAATAACGAATAAATAGTTAAGAACCATAGGAGTTCTAAATTACCAATGCAATAGCAACTTATTAATTTCCTCTGAAGCCGTACCAATAAACCCACGTGCCGCGCACGAGTATGATAAAAAACCTAGTTCCTAGAAAATATTTTTGTTAGAATTTTAGGAAGCGAAGTAAAAGTTACCAATTTCAATTTTGCTGCATGAATACATACATACATCTTGTCTGTGCGATATTTCTGAAGTTCACTTTGTCATACAAAGCATTTCGTAGATTTTTGCAGTGACGTGCCAAAGCGAGGTGGCCGAGGTGGGTCCACAAGCAAATGGCCGAAAGCCATTTTATTTTATTGCGATATTACGTGAAGTCACCCGTAATTCGTCACCGCATCACCGAAATTGTGGCAATAAGCGGCCATCGAGTGTTTGATCATGCCGATTTTCCCGTAAATATGTGTCCGTGCAAACATTAAAATAATAATTTCAGGTAGACAATACACAGCTACATTCACTCAAAGAGACAGTGACATAAAAAGCGTGGAAATGCACGAACAAAGGATGTACAGTCGATACTGTTCCTAAAGGCTTAACGAACATGTCATTTAGTCAGGATCTTGACTGACACCACCGCCTGGTATACCACGATGAATTGTTATAACAAAATAGAATTTAAAATTCGACAATAATCCTTCAAACCGCTAAATAAATTTCTGGTAAACCAGGTTTGCACAATACACATTCCACCTATCTATGTCGGGTATATTATTGTGTTCGCATGGAATATTCCCATGAAAGGTACGATAAAATAAATCTGTTAAAAGCATTCCTTTTTTAATCAAACTCTCATGTTCATAGATATTGTTTGAAACCCATTTAAAAATACAAACCGAATAAAATCAAACTTCAGTTCTAAATTCGTTCTGCCGTCGTACCTACTCGATGTCCATTTTTATTGTAGCATACCCGAATAGCCTGACAAAGTGGCTTACTCAACCAACTACATCAAAATGTCGGAACTTTCTTGGTATTAGAGTGCCAACCATCACAACTTTATTGCATTAATATGCACACACGTTTTTTATGACCCTGTCGACGCATACTTTTAAAAACCTTCTTTCCTTACTAATTTGCTATTCTAAAATAATTCCATGGATGAAGTTTTGCCAGCTAATTCCTCGAAGTAACTATATTTTAAAAGGCAGTCTAAACTCTTCGTTGGTTTCATAACCAATAATGATTTGATCATTAAAAACCCATAAAAAACACCTACCCAAGTAATGCCTCGAACTAAAAGCCTAGATAAGCAAGCATGCTGACTGGCTGAAACAAAGCGTTATATACATACATATAACAGAATCAATAATGAAGCTAAAAATCGATAAGCGATGCAAATGTATCGAGTTAACTCTAAGTCCCTTTTACCTGCAAACTACGATACAAATAAACCACGTAATAGATTTTTATTTCTTAGTCTCAAATATTGACAACTCGTTCATTACTTTAATTACATTTATTAAATTCCAATGAGTACAAAAAAACATCTAATTTGAACACTGGAATATTAAACATTTTCAGTCTGGATGTTTATTATTAAACCGGAAATCACAGACATTTGCGTTTAATAGCAGTAAAAGCTCTGGTTCCTACCCTCAGTGCTGATCTTTCTCTATAACTCAAAAGACTCAAAGGACTCAAAGGTGACCCCCTTTGAGTCCTTTGAGTCTTTGAGATACAGTCATAATAAAGACCATGTACAAAGGCGAGCTTATTATGACTGTAAATAATGTAAGCTTTTTTGTGTACATAATATAATTAACTAAAACCATATATTTTATTTGTATTTGGTAAAGCAAAATCAGGCATGAACTAAAGTACGCTTCGCTTATGATAATGTTACAATATACCTACAATATAATACTGATTTTCCAACAATTTGAATCTTGTACTATAATAATCCTTAGTAATATCCTTACTTATAATAATATATAAGGGAGCGTATTACGTAATGCATTTTTTGAAGATTCTTAACCCTCCCTCCCCCCCCATGTAAAGCGCCGTAACATTTATCTGTACCCCGCTCCCCCTCCCGAAACGTTACGTATCATCCAAGTGGCAATTTTTACCTAAAAGTCACAATTCACGTTACCAAAATTTGTAATTTCATAAATGTCATTTCTAGAAAAATATTGAAGTTTATTTTTATTTGGCAAAATGACTACTGTTTAGTGACTGTAACTCGAAAATATGTTTAGTGAGCTAGCGTTAAATAAAAAAAAACAATGTTACGTAACGCGTTGTTCGAACACCCCTCCCGCCCCTGTAACGCATCGTAACGTTTTACAAGACCCCCCCTTCTCCCAAATTGCGTTACGTAATACTTGAACGTAATATAATATAATATTAATCTCCTACTAATATTATAAACCCGAAAATTTGTATAAATGGATGTATGTTTGTTACTGGCGGGTGGCATCTAGTAATTATAAGAAATGACTACTACTTAAAGGCGCTGTAAAGGATACATTTACAAATAGCTAAAGTGAAGAATGTAATAAAATATAAGTGTTAACGAATCGAGGAGCTGAATCGTCATTTAGTTAAAAATACTGAACAAAAAGAATTTGTATCAATTATTAAAGTGGTGGTTGTAAGACAGGCCTTTATTTATTTGCCTAGTATATCCCAACTATGTCGGGTCGGCACCAGCCTTGTCCTTTTGAACGCCGGAGCATAAAAGCATTGGCTTGGCGTCGGGGCACGCCGATGCTTTTATGCGCCGGCGTTCAAAAGGTATATGTATGCAGCCGAATACTAGTCTAAATCTTAACTAATATTATAAAGAAGAAAGTTTTTTTTTACGATTTTGGTCAAAAACTAATAAACTGCTTTTAAAAATTATTTCACTATTAAAGTTTTATTATTAACTTAAAACATAAGCTATCCCTACGAAAATTGCAAATATGTAACCCAAAGTAGCAAAATGTTGCCTTATAAATTCAGTACTTGGCGTGCGCTGAGAAAACTATTGATAATACATAAAAATAATGTACTACATGACTAAAGTGCCTATCATTACCGATAAAAAAAGTCCGCGAGCGTGTAGGTCTAACTATTATGGTTAAGTCACAGACCGCTTTTTGTTCAAATTATTCAATTAAATCCAGGGTAGAATGTAAAAGCGGTGATTTTGATATCCATGAATGGTTTGATTGAGGTTGATTATGTACCTACATACATGTAAGTTACATTTTAAATTATTCTAATCGCACTTTTTACTTCAATTTACTTGGAAACTGTAATGAAATTGAAAAAATGGTATAATTTTAGCGGATCTAACAATTTTTTCATAATCAACCCCCGATGGGGTGTAGGAAACAACAGTTGTGCTGATCCTGAGACAACAGGATCAGCAGCAAAAATGGCTGACTTAATTAGTCAGCCTGCTTATTATAAATTGCATATATTAATTTTCAAAAACTACCCGTTAGTATATCAGCAGCGTGTATATCCTTTTAGGCTCCTGGCCTAAAAGGATATACACGCTGCTTATTATCAGAGGTTTCCCTGCACGTAAACAATCTGCCCACAGTCTTACAAGTTATAACAAATCTCCAAGTACTTGAAACAGACTGATATGTACCTACAAAAGAATAAATCATATTTTTATTCCGAGAATTTATTGCGTCTGCATTAAAACCCGACTGGTTGCGTCCAGAGCTTCTTTCCTGGGTAGATTTGCTTTGACCATGCTCTCGGTGCGATGTTATCAGCTTTAGATTTAAAACGCATTCAATTTGACTTCATTGAAGTCAATCTATTCGTGAATTTTAAACGAAGTCCTTTTATCTGTTATCGTTCCTGGATTAAAGTGTGTTATATTATATTGGTCTGATTTGATTTGAACCGAATTCGTTTTACTCGACTTACAGAAAAGCCTACACATACCTAAGAGACAACTCTGCTACGAATCCCACATGCTTAAAAACTGGCTTATAAAACTCGAGAACCAACCCGTACTAAAAATTTGTATGAAGATCAGCGAACGAGCATTTATATTTTCTCTAGAACCGAGAAAACTAACTTAAGCTAAATCGTTTTAGAAGACGACTCAGGCCTTTTTACTATCCGACACTAATAGACAGACATGTAGCAGTTAAGTCATTAAAATAATGACACCCGTATGTTTTGAACTGCGTGAAAATTGTTTGAAATAACTGTTTTTCCTGTGTTCATTCAAAGCATATGTATAATTTTGTGTCTGTGTTCATTAGTATATGTATAAACAAGGCATCTGAAATAAACTGATATCCTGAGATCCAGAGCGTTTTTATGTTAATTGCTAAGTCAAATCTCTACGAAAACGGTGACCGAGACAAATAGCGCGCTGAGTTTCACGTTAAACAACGTATTATACAAGGAGCCATTTTTGTGTTACAAAAGCAGCCCACAAATATATCCGACACAAAACACCTAGAGGCGCTTTTTTATAAATAATTCATTAAGATAATAGGTACAACAAAAATAGATAACTCATTAGAATTATGAAACACCTTGATAATAATGTTTACGAATTAAAACAATGTCACCATTCCATTCCGCGCCGTCCTTGGAAACAAGGCGCGGACTGCGCTCGCTCCTGGATGTTTCAAACTGCATCATGCGTCATGATTAGAGTTCGGAATAAGGTAGAGTTATTTAGGTACTTGCATTGAAATGTTAATATTAATATGGATCTTCCCGGGATTTCTAATAGACAATCCTGTGTGGCCAACAATATTAGAAATACATAATAATATTTTTCTTTTGTTCTCATAAGCTATGCTGTGCGAACTACAAATGTGGCAACATCGCGCGTGTGTGCATTGGAATTTTGCAACTTCGGACATCCGATGTCGTTGATGTAAATTTGGCAACGTCGCGCGTGTTGTGGTTTAAATTGTGTAAAAGTAAATAACTTTTTTTAATAAATCACGGATTTTAAAGAGCAGAAAAATCAGCTCTTTTAAATCTCGGGATTTGAGGCATATCCACTTTACTCTTTCGCTGTATGAAATCAGTGTAAGTGCATTAATAACTCTACCTAATTCCGACCTCTGGTCATGATTATGAATGATATTTTTTTTTTATAATTCATCATTTGAAAAAAATACAGGTCTTTTTCTATACATTACATTCGCAAACCAGTTTGGTTTCAAAGTAGGATTTGACACGTTCGTAACCCGAAATACTCTATTCAGAAACCAGTCCATTGTTTTTCATATAGGTTTCTGTTTAAGTTTATCAGGTTATATTTTGACTGCACCCTTAAGATTATATCTTTCGACAGAATGCTGAAAACCTTATTGAGCCTTTCAGTAACCAGCTCTTGACCTCGATTTCACCTGATGGAAACTCATGGTTGAGATCTACGATTATGAGTTTATTAAAATTAATTTATAAATAAAAGTTTTCGTTTATTTATTACTATTGACTTTCCTTAGACTGCTGCGCTCTTTCCACGCTATTAATTTTCCTTACAGGTTGAGTTATAATCGAGTTGATGTGGTGTTCTTTCAGCGTGCGCCTTAAGTCTTTACTTTTAATTTTATTGAGTCACTAATGTAAAAAAATGGTTTATTAAAATAAGTTTTTGAAAGAAGCGATGCGCCTGCCATAAACGTTATTTTTTCGTGGCACCTTAAATTATATTATTTGTGGCTTGTCGTATATTACCTCCATATTTAATTGAAATTTGAATATCGGTATTAGTAAAAAGTTCTACGAGGAGCGTTCGGACAGAGTGCTATCAGTGCGCGCTAGAACAGGTTTACAATGTGTAAACAAGCCTTTAGTATTTAGTATTTAGGTACAAAGTTTGATAGTTTGATACAACCAGATTCAACAGTTTGAACAAACATATTGGCAAGCAAATTATAATATTTATTAATACGTATAATTCATCAAGGTAGGTTTAAATGTGCGTCCAGACAAAATTATCGATTCGGTAAGGGCTGTGTACATTGAATATGATGAGTAAACGCGAAAGCTCATTGCTAACATTGAACCTTTCATGCAGCTTTGACTATGGGTGCTGTCCCTTATCTTTTTCATTTGCAACTTTCGTGAAATAAATGATGTATTTAAATAGTCTAATAGCCAACAGTGGGCAGAGTAATAAACAAAAGCGTCCGAGAAAAAGGTTTTCCTGAGAAAATTTCCCATAAATAGTAAAACCTGTTGTTGACGATTTTTTTTTTGTGGCCAATAATTGATGCCAGCGTTTTAATTTGCCTTGTCTATTTCACAAAAAGTACCGCTGAGTACTGCGGGAACTTTGAGTTGAGTTTAGTTGAAACAAGTAGTTACACAATCAAGATGACTAAATGGCCAAGGCGTTCTTTACTAGCCGACTATGTGTGTTAAAATATAGCTTAGTTGTTGCATTTTTCCGACTACTTGATGGTCAAAAGTTTTTTTTATTTTTAATTATCATAATTTTGAAAACGAGACGGAACTATGATGGAGATTGATTGAAAAGCTCCCTCTTTCATTCCAATTTAAAAAGTTAAGAGTTGTTTTATTTAAGTTTATATATAGTACTTAATAGTTATAATATTTATTTTTCTCACCACAATATTACAAAAATATAAATTAAATATAATATTATTGTGTGACTGTTATGATAGTAGAACGGGACTTTGGTAATTCACTATTGATTTTTTTTACATGGTAAAATTAAACGTAACTTTAAGAGTTGTCATAAGGTTTGTATTTTGTAAAGTTATTGCTACAGCTGCGATGTTACACCATAGAGGTAAGTAAGTTTTCAGTATTCTCATAATTCAGTTGTTGTACTAAGGCAGTAACTCTCTTTTTGCACTCAGTTCTCTAGTTTACTATAGGTTTACCATAGGTGACATCTTGTTCATTTTGTTATATAGAAAACCTAATTGGCAAAAGAAAAAGGTTTACGCAGAAAAAAAAATAATTTAGTAAAACTTATCTTCCTCTTTCAAACCATCACTTGCCCAAAGCCAGACAAAGCGAGACGCCATTTGTTTTACGCAATGTGTAAAAGATAACACCGATCCTACCAGTTTTAGTGGATATCTATTAAATCGGTTTACATCTCGAAGAAGAAAAATATATTTGGGATTATTTATTTTATTCATTATTTTAAATGGTTTAATGAATAAAACGCCACTGTATTTTTCATTTTGATTCATAGTGTCATGGTTTAAATTGAGTTATTAGTTGGTAATTTTGAGAGTCCCCGCTCAGTTCGGGTCACCGAAAAATAATTTAAAACTATTTTTACTAATTATGACACGGATATATTGGAAACTTTTGAATTTGTTTGGGATTTATTGTATAAAATCGTTTTTTTTTCATAATATATCGAGAAATTATAATCTATAAATAATGTAGATTTATAACAATCAAACGGAGTCTGACAATTTCTAGTAACAACAATGATCGGAAACCTCTTGCGCTTCCGATTATAGTGCGTTCATAGTGGATATAGCAATACCCGCTAATAATTTGCCTTCCGCAAACCAATTAACCACGTTAGAGTAAATCTGATACCCTCAGGCTATAATTTCAACTGTAACCCTATCAGAGATTTGATGTCGCCAAGGCAACATCAAAATCAACAATATTATTAATAATGCATATTCATATGCAGGCTGTAACAGTAAAAAACTGAAAAGGGGCTAAGCTAAACAAAACTGTATTAGTATAACTAATATTATTATGAACCACTTCTACTACCAAAACGGACCGAAAAAAAGGATAAAAAAAATCTATTGTCGCGTATATTTTTGTTTGCATAAATGGACCAAATATACTAAAGAGCCGAAATTTTCAGAATTGTAAAAGTTGTTCATAATGATGAGTACAAGGCTTTTCAGGTTTTTTGATTTTTTCTGCCACACCTTGTATATCAGCAGTATTTTCATTATCTAACCTAAAATTATTCAACATTTGACTAACCCAATTGAAAGAATTATAGTTCAACGGAGAAAGAAGAAAATAAATACTATTTTATTTTACCTACAGAAACCGTAGCCACTTGACTTCAAAAGTAAACATTTCTGGTTTATTAACAAATAGAACTAGGAAAACGGACTTGTGATATAGTAGTTAGTAACTATCTGTGTTTTATCAAAAAACATATCTCAAAGGATATTTTCTTCTGATGAAGCAGCCATCGTCGCAACGTCCATGATTCTGGAAACCCGGTTCGTTCTGGTTTGTTGGTTTGTATACCTTTCATTTAATGTCAACTGAATCAAAGTGACAGGCCGCTTTGTAAAAATACAGCGTATTTTTTCAAAGTGTATGCATCAGCGCAGCACGTCTCGGCCGAATTCCTACAACCTCGTGAATTCATTTTTTGGCAATTTTTGCGCTCCATATAACGTCATCAATCATGACGCAAGTATTTTGTGTTTCATATGTGTTTTATTTCATATGTCCGCCGGTGTGTACCTCATTAGGTATGTGTTTGCAGTAGGTACATATATACAAACAATTAGTACCTAGACAGTGACAACAAACCAAAACAATCCAGTTGTAAGAACATGTCACGAAGCCTCTTGGTGGAACGTTAAAGAATAAGAAAATGAGCGCAAACCTCAAAATCTAAATACAAGACTTAAGCCACAGACGTCGAAGGTGACAATAAAGTCAGTGCAAAGGAATGTAAACAATGATGAAAATTGTAATATGATCATGTTCTAAGTGGTGGCGCAATTATTATACTCGAAAATCGACCAACGGGACGAAACTTGAGTTTCAATAATTTTAAATTATAATTTAAAAAACATGAAACTTTCGCACGCACTTCTGCTCTATATAAACTCACACTCCTCGATGCGTTAAAGTCAAAGTCAAAGTCAATATATCTTTACTACAAAGACGAACTACGAATGTTTTTATGAATTCCGAACAGAAATTCTAATAATCCGCCCTATATTTAGTTCTCTTGTTCAAGATGTCCAATTTTGCCACCAGCGAGCAACACAAATTGACAGTCGGACGACTGTAATAAAAGAAAAATATACTAGAAACTGCATTTTCCCTAAAGTGTTTAAGTGACAACATTAATAAATCCGGAAAAAGATATATAATAATATATTTTGCGACAGCAAAGGTCCGAACTAAAACAGATTTTACATTGATTTAAAAGCTTTTAAGCTGTGTTTCACAAATAAGCTACGTTAAAATTGGATAGGAAAAGCGGATGCCTGACACTATAATATGAACATCGAAATATAGATATTGATATATTTATAACTTGACGCTGGACCAGGAACAATGAAATAAAAGAATTGAGGGTGGCAGAGGGATAGAACAGACTAGATATTTTAAGATGATAGTATGCATATCTTTATAAGAGGGATAGTACTTACACGAGCAAAAACAAATTTCAAATTAAAGGTGTCAAAAATATTAGAATATTAAGTGGGCGACAAATAGTAGGCGAATACAAATGTTTAAAATAGCGACTTGAAAATAAAAAATTGAGTTACTAGTTATTCAATACGATTAGTATAATAACTCTTGAGCGATCTTTTTTCTATTTTAGTGACAATTTTATAGGTTACGTTATATTTTTGCTGAAGTGCTTTGGTGTTTAATATCTTTGTAGGCGAAATATCGAAAATTGTTATACCTAGCTTAAAATGTCCAATTAACTTTTTATTTACGCTCGGTCGACAGAGCCTCGTGGGGCTCCTATTTCTGGGTGTTTTTTTTTTAAATAACCACGAAGGGGTTCTGAAAGACCCTGCCCGGCCCTTTAATCTACTAACCTTTCCGAGTCGGGGTGAACCAAGTCCCAAGCTCATAAACTTTGTTTAGTCACCGATTCAGTATATTTTTGGCCCGCTCTAGATGATCGAGAAATGCATTTTAACCAAATATATCTTAATTGAACAGTTAGGCAAATGACTTGGTTCAATGCCGTATAATGACTTGTCTAGCCAAGTGGCGGAACATAGAGCACAGGGAGCTTAAGGCACCCCGATATGAATAGGTTAAGTTAAAACGCAAGACAAAAATAGGAGCACCGCTCAGCGCGGCTACGTCGCGCGTCGTCGAGGTTTGAATATTGGTATTGTTATAGATATCGATTTTTGTTTGAATTTAGTAGTACCAAAATAAAACGTTGCGGAAAGTTTCGTCACATGGTTACCTTAGTCTATGGTAGTGTTATAGATATCGATTTTTGTTTGAATTTAGAAGTACCAAAATAAAATGTTGCGGAAAGTTTCGTCACATGGTTACCTTAGTCTATGGTAGTGTTATAGATATCGATTTTTGTTTGAATTTAGAAGTACCAAAATAAAATGTAGCGGATTTTTCGTCACACGGTTACCATAGTCTATGAACGGTCTAAGCATCTGCCAGCCTACTCATTAAATGTTGACTAATGCAATGGCTGGATATAATTTAGGTCGCTGATTAAACGGACCCGTTCAACCCGCTGATTAAGCCAGTTGGCTGCGACAGATACATTTGGTTAAAATGCATTTTTCGATAAATTTTTGATAATAAACTAATATTTTTAACTAATAATTATTTATAAAACAAATGATGAAGTTAAACATGATTAAAAAAAAATAATATCGGAATTTTGCCGCTGGTCCACATCAACATTGCCTTTTACATGAAAGTGAACTTTATCGATAGTATTTCACTCGCAGATTCAGATTCAGAATATATACCAGGAAAATAAATATTTAGCACTTATTGATCATTTATGCCAACATTTAATAAAATTGCGGATAACTCGATACATTCATCATGTTAATGATGACAGTTCAAATTATTATTCACCCGCGTAAATTTTGTTACAAATTATTCGTTTGTTGTGCCTTGCAGTGCCTGTGATTGGTTTTCCAATTGGAACGTAAATTTTCTTACGTTCTTCTTTTACGTTTCTGGCATTTTTTTGGTGAATAATATAGTGTTTTCATCAAGCTTAATTGGTTTAACAGTGCTGATAATTTTGCTAAATATATAGAAACGTGGCCCTTAGCAGCCACAGATGCCCAATAACTCAGCATTTTGGAACTGATAACTTCCATTATTTTGGAATTCAATTTAAAAACCAATTCCGTGGGAACCTATTAGTTTCTCCAGTCTTTCTTTTACTACTTTTATCTTTTATTTTTTGAAAAAAAATAACAACGAATTTTTGAATCAATGGTTTTTTTGTTCCTGAAAATTTTCCTATAAATCGAGTTTTATACACTAGGCATATTTTTAAAATAAAAACTAATTAATAAAATATAGTTGTATTTTCGAATTCACTGACCCCTAATTAGTATAAAATATAGCATTTATTTAACAGGCACACTTTGGTTGAACTACGGATCAAAAAACTCGCCCTCAGTGAGTTCTCCGTGATTTTGCAAACGCTACTTTAATCCAATTTATTCAGCGTACTGACAATCATTTACTTGTTTTATTTTCCAAGCAGTTGCTCTATACAGTCCAACATTAAATATAGTGGCTGTATTTTTTATTTTGTTTAAGAGCTGTTTTTTCAATTGTCCCTATTCCGCAAGATTTTTGCATGGGTATGCGTCCCTAGTCCAATTTAATCAGAAAATTGAAAGATAATAATTTGAAAATTTCTCCAAATGGTCGTTCTATAGGATCCAAATTTTAATATAGACACTGTAGGTATTAATACGACAATGAATTTTTTTATTTTTTGTTAATGGCCTGATTTTTAATACAAAAACCTAAGATAAGAGACCTTTAAACCTAAGATTTTTGCAAACGCGTCCTTAATCAGAAGATTAAAAGTCATTAATTTGATAATTTCTCCAAATAGTTGCTCTATAGGGTCCATATATTTAATAAAGTAGCTGTATGTATATATAGATATTTCATTTAAGGCCTGTTTTTAAATATACGAATTATGTTTAACTAAAGAATAGATACGGCTGTTCGACATATTTTCTGTACAAAGACTGGCAAATCGCTTTATCTATTAATTTGGCTAATGTTACCAGCCTATTTCAAAATCAGCTGTTATAGTTCTAATATTATTTTACAGGAAGACGGCAGGTAATTTTTCATTTTGATATTAATTTTATAACCTACTACTGTAAGCGAATAGGCTAACGTTTTGGTAAAATACATTTTTAATAATTAATTAAAACTGAAGGACGCGCAAGAAAATGACAAATTAAGAAACTGGTGTAACAATACGGTTCATCGAATTGTGTTCTATTTCAGAAAACGTTTGCGTGTCGCAGACTGAGTATTCTTGGTTGGCCATTTAAACAAATACTAACCCCAAATGCACTTGAAACATTAATTAAATCAGGCATGAGTTGACGTTACAAATCTCAATCCGGATGTTTCTTTAACCGATGATGATGATTATTTAACCGATTGTCCAAGAATTAAAGCGAGTTATTTTCTTATTTGTTCATGTTTAGTATCATATTTTTTTGTTCAGTCAGATACTCCATCGTCAAAAATAAAATAAAATACTTTATAGCAGCCTGTAACGTAAAGTACCCCATAAGCGGTCGTTCCAGGAATCCAGAGTAATCAAAGGAAGCGAACTATTTTTTTTCTTTTTGTGAACAGATTACTCCTCGATAAATCATTAAGTATTAATAAAGCGAACGTATTATATTAATTACGGTAGGTAGGTGCAGTCGGAACTTACTTTTGCCGTTTTCAACTTATTTTCTTTTTATTAAAAGAGGATCGACGTTTATGCACATAGATTTGCTTCTTAACTGTTTTTTTATAATCACAAAACTCGTTGGTATTACACTAAGTTCAAATGCACGCAATAGAAAACGAAAATGAGCATTTATTTTACTATATTACTTAAAATAGTGAGCTAACGTAACCTAAACCCACCTACATTAAGTGCCTCCATGCAGTGCCTATTTTTCGTCTTTGATAAATTGTCATCGTTTTTCAAGACAAAGAAATTCCAGGATAAGGTATTAGAGTATAGCTACAAGGTCCGCAAGTACGTACAATCATTAATATTTTTCAGGAAACATCCTTGTAACGAATCAGTGTACTTGGTTTATTTTTGCAGTATTTTGATGCAATTTGATGTGTTTTTCGTCAAAGCAATGCTTTACGAAATATTTGTTTTTCTTTGTCTTTGCGCTAATCAAAATCCGGTAGAGTTACTGTGAATACAAATATTGTGCTCATTGATTTGAAGGAAACAAAGGGCCAATTCCACTAATTTTTAAGCAACGTTCCCATTGGCATCTCAGGTGCGAACCTTTTGTCAAAAATATTTTACATTTTACAATATTAAAGGATGTCAATGAAAAAAACAAAGAAAGTTTCAAAAGAGAGAAGAAGAAGAGAGAAGAGGATCTTTGGTCATAATTCCGTGGTGAAAATACTCAGATTGGCCGTCGATGCACAACAGGAATCCGTCCCTTCCTCCCAGCTTTTAACTCATTTATTTTATCAATAATAACCGCGTGAAGCCTTCGAGAAAAACATCTATTCGTAATATCATTTCTCTAAGAAATTAGCTCTCAAACCATTTTTATCGAGTTAAACAACGTTAACGGCAAACCGTACGTTTGAGAATTTACGTGGCAACAGATTTCTAAGCGGATTTTAAAATGTTTAGTAGCTTACGTTGCGCTCTCAATAATAGCTACCCACGTTATTATTACAACAAAAGTTGAAGGCACCCGACATCTTTTAAAAATAAGTTTTCTGCTAGATATGACAATATGAGAGTTCATCTCCTTTACGTTTGATATTCCATAGTGTATTTGGAGTGGGCGTTTCAAATCACCAACAAACAAACTTGAGAAAGAAATTGATATCAGGGCAATGCACATATCATATCAAAGAGCACGCAATCGATAATGAGAAAACGTTTATATAAATGGTAAGATCACATCGTCGGCAGCAACTCGGCTACGGGAGGAAAAGCTGAAAAAGAAAGAGTTGTCTACTGCTGCTTACTGCTGGCCGCCCATCGTCAAACATTATTAGGAAGCTGTAAATGAGGTGGTACTATTCTAAACAATAAATAAAACCAGGATCGTCGTAAATTCTTTATTCGTTTTAATGACACCAAAGTTACAAGTTAATTAAATAATTAAAAAATAATTCGTTGCTTCCTTCTTGCATCTGCGGAAAATAGTCTTCAATTTCAGGAACAAGATTTGTGGACGCTGACACTGAACTGGACCTCCTCATGACATTATCCCGTTAAGTATAATATTCACACGTTGTTAAATTGTTTTCACGACACTTTATTATAATAGAAACTTATTTAAAAAAATATCACGGAAAAAAGGCAATAAACGAACTTTTTTATGTAATTTTCACACTAATCTCCGTTTAACAGAGCTTTGAAACACTTAAGGAGTCGAGCAAGAGAAAGACAAGACAAAAAACTGCAAATAGTTTCGTGGCATTTTTTTTTCCGACGGGTTGCGCAATCACCATAAAATAATGTTTTCCGGCTTAAATTCTTAATTAAATCCCGTAAATTATGCATTTACATATCCGCTGGATTATTTTACGCGAAGTTACCTAGTACTTTTCCCGATTAAATCTTAGTCTGATTTTTAAAATGCACTTTTTTAACACTTGACAAATTAATAAAAAAAATCGTAAAAAAATTGAAACCCGCGTTAATTTAAATTTAAAAAATAAAGTAAATAAACTTACCAATTATTTGATTTTTTCCTTATGTATTTCAGCTGTTTTCACATGCCTATATTCGGATAGGACTCGACGCGAACACGAGTTGCACCGAGCGCTTCCCAACGTTTTACTGTCGACGCGGATGCGTTGTAACTGAGACCCGCGTCGTCCACAGCAATTTGGTGCATACGGCCTTCCAGTTCCTGGGCAGAGGGCTTTTATACTGGGGGCGGAGATGTCCGCGCACATACCCCTGCACCATTTTCTATGTATGTAATTTAAGCTTTAGCTACTCCCTTCCGGCTATATATTGGCCATTTTCCGAAGGATTTTTTTAAGATTCATTCTTGGGGTGCGACTGTCGTAATGGTTGCTGAAAAATTGAGTTTTTGGGATAAAAAAATATTTAGCAAAATATAAAAACAACCCATTGACCTAATTGTTGCATACAAAGAGTCCAGTGCCAAAAGGCAGTAAGTGATTTGCAGGTTGATATTGTTTCGTAGCTGCTGTCTAGGTGTTAATGTATGTTTTTCGTTACAATTGATTGGAAATTATAATTTTATTACATGAGAGGAAAAGCTGTGACGCCCATGTAAATTCTAGAACGGCATTTTCTACGGCCAAATCAAGTTATATGAGTTTTTTTTTTGCATTTATTTGTCATTCAGCAGAATTCTGGAAGCACTGGGCTGGTAAAAATTTTAAACATTTCATAGCTTCGGGTTTTTTTATATGAGGTTATTCAAGCGGGGTCATTGTGCATTTAGGTTCAAATCGCGAAGTTTCGAGGGTTTATTTTCTTTTGTAAAATACTATTTTTCGAGTTTAGGGGATTAAGGTAATGCGTTGAAATAGTTGTATTCCTGTTTTAAAGAAATTTATTATTTTTTTGCTGTTAGTGATTTCTGTGACACGTAAACTTATTTATTGTTATTCGAATAATCATTGATTTAATTGATGGTTCAAAATAAAATTGCTTATGAAAAAAAGTAGACTTATTTGTTTTTTTATACAGGTGCAATGTTTTTGATTATGTTTCCTTTGTTATTTGTACATAATATGTTTATTGAGTTTTTTTTGTTTGATTTATATTTTCGATTTTTTGATGCTGTTGTCTTAGATTCTCCAGGTTAGAACCCTCGATTCGAAACCCGATCGAAGTAAAGATATTTATTTTCGAACTTTAGAGGTAGGATTGGCGCTTGAGTATTGATTATTCAGAAGATATTCATAATAAGATTTTTAGTTTTAAGCTTGCACTTAGTTTAGCCAGCCATTTCTTTTTTGCTCCCTAACCGAATAACAGTGACGCTACTCGGCGCAAAAATACGTTCATGAGTTATTTCAGTCTGTTTTATGGAGGCTCCGTTTTGTGTGGTTCATTTAGGCTCGAGACGAAAGTGACTGTGTGGGTAAAAGCGAAATCAAGTGTAAAAAGTGAAAATGTTTGGGTCACTGACCTCGTGACATTTCTATAGTGCTTGTCAATAATTTTGGACTTTTGACAGTAACATAGCTGTAGAATGTTACTTTGTCTTGATTCTTCGTTTATGGTATTTTCTGTAAATACCATTAATTTGAGAGGTGCCCAGGAATTATCTAAGCACTTTCATTGTTTCACGATTTAGGTCGAGTAGATACTATTAGAACGCTATCTTGCTTCATTATTGATTATTCACTAAGTTTTGATGTGGAACTAAACTATTATGTCAACTATTAAGCTTGATTTAATCATTTATATTTACTTGTTTCCAACAAGTAAAAATAAGAACACGTGAAAACCACGTTATTAAGAACTTGCCTACTAACCCGCATCGCAAGCGCGAAAAAATAGTATTTAATTTATACAAATGGTTAAATCAAACCGAGAACTAATATTTGAATACAATCTACTGCATATAAGCACATGATTAGTTATCTTTTAATGATTTTCATTGGCGTAGAAAAATGTTCGAACCCTTAAAGCATGTGTTTGTACAAAGCGAGTATTGTACGACTGGGTTTACGAGTTCGTAGTTCAGTGCCACGCCAAAGCTCCGTGCTACGCCGTAGCTCGATGCTACGCCGTAGCGGCGTAGGTATGTAGCATGCACGTAGAACGCAGAAGGCCAATTCTTGTTGTAAAATAAGAACAAGTAAAATCTTTTTAAAACAAGCTTTTATGTACTCAATATAATACTACTTACTTGTCAATACAAATGAGCCTAAACAAGATGGTGCTAATTTGTTTGGTTGCGGGGTTACTTCCAACTCCTAAATCAGAATAGCTCCATATTATTGCGCCCAAATTTGCATGCTAAATTAAGGCTTAAACGGATGACAGGAAGTCCTTGAAAAATGGATTAAATTGTTATAGAGTCGAACCGGACGCACATACGAAGGTAAGTTAATATGGAGTTAGTAAAAACGTTTAAATTCAAAACGAAATCTCATTTCCCTTTTTAAGTTTGTTTACGTTTTTGACAGTTTGAGAGTGACATTAGAAAGAAAAATTCTGTTTTTTTGTATATAAAATCAAATCATAGGAAAATACGAATCCATCTCACACTTGACCAGTTTTGCTTGGTCGATTCGACCTTTCGATTCGATATAATTTCTTTGTTATGCATATACTTTGAATTAACGTTCGCATGATTTTTCGCCGGCGAATCGACAACAGCCACCAG
Source organism: Mamestra brassicae (assembly GCA_905163435.1). Taxonomy (NCBI): domain Eukaryota; kingdom Metazoa; phylum Arthropoda; class Insecta; order Lepidoptera; family Noctuidae; genus Mamestra; species Mamestra brassicae. Next base: position 5,958,496 of record LR990987.1, read on the forward strand.
CCTTCTACCTGAATGTAACCCATATAGGTAACTTGACTTGACTTAGTTAAGTCGTTATTTGAAAAGAGTAACTATGGAGTTTCTTGTCCGTTCTTCTCCATAAGAATCTACCTTTCCGAATGGACAGTAGAGTCATTTTATTAATATATTTTACTGAACTGTAAATGCTGACGTTCAAAAGTGCCGTTTAATGGCCTAATTGAAATTAACGTTTTTGACTTTTGACTTTGTAAACAAAGCAAAACAAAAAAATATAATACTGAAATTGTGTACTGAAGTTTCAAATTTCAATGAAATATGATAAAAATATTATTTCATAAAATTTACTGCTAGAAAAGAATAAATACAATACTTTGATAACAGCATTTGAAACTGAATATAGCGGCAAAAAATGAGCTCACCAAGCTTTTTCACTCGAATCAAATCATGGAAATATTCTACCATACTTTTTTACAAACAGGCAGTGTTTGTATAAAATTATTCACAATGGAGGAAAAACTGATATCAGATAATGGATTCGAATGAAAACATACAACAAAAATAGTGGAATTACAAAAAACTGTAAGCTGTAGCTTACAGTTATTTTTTAATTCCACTCACGTTTACAGTATTTTAAAGATCCTCTTTAATCAGAAACCAAATCAAAGACAAATACAAGTTCCATTTTTTTTAAATAACTCCTATATTAGAGCGAACAAAACTAAAAAAAATTCAAATCGTTCAAGCAGTTTTTACACTCCAGCGAAACTAACAGCAATTTATTATCGAAAAAAAAAATGGAACAGATAAACATGAATCTTAATATGAACAAGAAAGGACCTATTTATTACGCGAACGAGCATTTCATTGACTCCGAGCTTTCGCTGTACTCACAAACGAGTCCCTATTACGTATTGCGATGTCCACGGCCGAATGGCTATCACAGATTTTTCTTATATTTTGAACATTTTGTTTTTATGAAATATTTAAGGTGGGGAAGGTGGATTGTGAGACTTCGCTGGTGTGTTGAATGAAATAAAAACAAGATTGTATATGCATTTTTTTTTTTTACAATTAAATAAATTAAAATGCATTTGAATTTATTTCATTGGCCCAAATAGAACTTTAGTTGACTGTGTTAATTGTCAGTTCAAGTTAAAATAATTGATGTCTGAGGGACGCAGTAAAACTCCGTACTTAATTGTAATTTGAGACACAATCTATACAGCAAACTGAAGGTGGGAATAGATCATTTTGACTGCGTAAGTACACGAGTAATAGAAAAACCCGTGACTAAAAGTTTTGCTTCGGTTGCCGTTCGCCCCTCGCGCTCCGGTTTCGTACGGTGTAAGTTTTGTTTTTAGTTTTTCAAACATATTCTTTCATACAAATCTTAGCCTTACAATTACGACCACAGCAAATAAAATACCGACATACATGAGGCAAATGATTTTATTTATATTAAACTCTACCGAAACTGAATACTGATATAAAATATTGTCGCCATTTTTATCACTTTTGTAGTACCAGCACAAATTCTGAACAATACAAAAACGGAACATTTTTAAAGCTTAACATATAAAAATGGGTATTATAACACCAATATAGGGACACACCAACGCTCGAATTTAATGTTATGTAGTAACCGCTGATCCTGTTTTCATGACAATTTCATGTTTATCCACCAATTTTTTCAGGCAAAAATTAATTCTTTAGATCACTACATAGTATAAAACTAAGTCGCTTCCTGCTGTTTGTCCCTATGTACAAACATATCCTTGATCTTTAAAACTACGTAACGGATTTTGATGCGGTTTTTTTAAGAGGAGTGTTTACATGCATAATATAGTAGAGAAACACTGATAATTTTAGAGGTTTCTAATGTGATGTAAATAAACACATTTTTTGCGCTTACGTTGCAATCGCTGGCTGAACCCTACGAGATAGATCAAAATAATGTACTACAGTATTGTTCACCTTGAAAAGGTCTACAAAAAAGTCTACGATGGTATATGTCTATCTCTTAGGAAAACCCACAATAACCATTTTTTATCATTTACTGTTTACGAGAAATAATGGCTTATTTACAAAGTGATTTTAAGCAATACATCATTAATCCTTATCCAATTAAGTACCTTAAATACATTGTGCATTTAATATAGATCAATATGGCCCTTTTCAGCATGTAAGTTAAATTAATATTTTCGAAGATATTACAGATTTAAAATGCAGGGACATAGCGGTTGCGGCGGTACTTAGTATCATCAATGCACCCGTGCGAAGCCGGGTCGGGTCGCTAGTACACGTACAACTGCATATTTTATGTTGTTCAAATAGAGTATCATCGCAACCGCAAGACGTACACAGCTAGACAAAGATCTCACCCAACGACAAACCGACAAAAAAAACGTACCTAATATTTCCTGAATAACTTACCTTTGTTTGTCTACAGAAGAAAAAATAAAAATTGGTATTTTAGAAGTCCTTGGATACAACCTACATTTTTATTTTTAGGATCCAAATAAAACGGTTTAACTGGGAAAACATTAAATCGACAAATATTGCAATATATATATTATAGGTACGTATGATATACGTAACACTCAAGTAGATCTAAGTAAAGCTCAAAATTTGATTTCACGTTGTCATAAGCACAGGACAAGCAATCCTTTAGTACCGTAATTGCTTCCGCAAATACTCGTACGTACGCACAAGCCATCCAAACTATTCACATAGCAGTTCAATTTGCCCCACAGTTCCTAAACGACCATCGAATACTGGGTCGACCGTCGGTCAATATTCCAAAACCAAGCCAATGAAATGCATGGTCCGACACACTCCACAAACGCCAGGATTTGAACGGTGGACTGAAACAGCGCAAAGCTCTCTACGTACTACTCTGGACGGCCCGAAAATATGATGTAACAGATACATAGGAACGTCAAAAGGAACTATTACTTCAGATATTTTGTTGGCCCCGGCGGTAGTTGAGGTTTCTACGAAACTCTTTGATCTTTGCCTTGCTACAGGTCGCACATGTCAATTAACAAATGAAATTTTAGATGCAATGCACACTCCGAGTAACATTGTCAAAGAAAACAGAACTCTCGCTCCTTTTTTTTGAGTGTCCCATTCAAACACAAGGATTTCAAAATATTTTACAAATATGTTTGGACTGTACCTATACAAAATAAGCTGATATTACAGCGAGCTCATTTACGATAGCCGAGTAAATATTTTGCACAGAATGCAATAATCGCTGGCTCCAAAAATATTCAGGCAAAATAGCTCCGCGAATCAATCAGTATTTATTTCATTCCACATCACATATTTGAATAAAGTTTATTATTAATAATTTCATATGAAGAGATCGGAAACGATTTCGTTTGAACGAAACCTGTTCATTCGTGAAGTTTCGAGAACACTTTGGGCAAAGGTGATACAGGTTGAAAAATAAATATCTCGTCTACATTCTGGTACACAATTTTGTTTCAATAATATTTTCATTTACTACAAAAACTTACTACTGAAATATCGCAGTAAAAATTGTTGCTGCAGCTAAGTTGAATATTGCTGCGTTTTAATTTCGATTTCTAGGAATCCATAGGCTTTGGTACTAGGCGCTTTAAACGGGATTCCTCACGGTTCGCTTTTGGCAGGCCGCTAATACCCATATCTACATAGTTGATGGCTATTAATGGTAGTTCCGGATACGTAGCTATGCTTCATTACAGCATAAGGCTGCGTTCCCACCTGAGATGTGCTATGAAACGTTGCTATGGATGCGTTTGATACCCACCAATCACCAATCATATTCATTCTACATAGCATAGCACCGGTGGAAACTGATTCAGCTAAGCTTTTTTGTATGGAAGGATACGTGCTATGGATGCGAGCCATGGATGCGTGCAATGGATGCGAGCTATAACACTTTCCGTCGGCGCTTCAATGTATTTTGACCTGAAAGCAGAAACGATTAACCATTTACAGGCACTTTTGATTAGAATGTTTTCCTGTATAGTAAAATAATAATTGTATTGGATATGTCAGTTAGATTTTCAAAAATATTTGACACGTATTTTTTCAAATCAATAAAACTTTCAAAAACAAGGCACATAAAAGTCCATGAGTAGGGGCTGGTGACGTCGCTTGTTGGTAAACCGTGTACCACGCGGCGCGACGTCGGCCGAACCCTCAACGCAATGTTTCGTTTTCATTTTTTGATAGCGCACAAAAGAAAAAACCGCAAATAGGTGGCACATAGTTTAAAAGGCTCGAAGATATAAACCAACAACTTTAAATTAGAGGTGTCGGTTTTTCTCTTCAAGCCATTCCTATCCAACCGACGCAGGTAAACACCAACATTTGACCTCTACCCTCAAGTGACCGAGTAAAACGAAACCCATTTGTATAATTAAAGTAAAAGCTGTTTAATGCAGAAATCAATTTAAAATTAAACTTTTAAGGTATCCACGGGAAGCAATTTTTATTAAAACCCTCCACGTGTGCTCAACTAAGCAGCCTTCATTGCTGGAAGCTTAACGACAGTAAGTAATAGAAAATGAATATTCTTATTGAAAGAAAATTTCTGCTTAATTTTGCAATCTTAACTTTTCCTCTTATGAAAGAAAGAGGCTCCCACCTTAGTAATGACCTTCAATTGCAGAGGATTATAATGAAAAATATCCGCTTTAATTAAAAACATTGAAACATTCGTGGAACGGGTATTACAATACACGAAGTACGCGAGGAGACGCCATGATATATCCGAGGGTGTCAACGTAGGGGGTTTTTTGTCCGTTGTAACAAAAAGTGTTGTAACTATTCCCTTTAGAAACTTTAGAACGAAACATTTTTGTCTAACTGCTCGCTTTTACTTTTTCCTAGTCCATTTTACAATTTGTATTTCAATAGCTATTACCTTTGTGTAACTTTCATGAATTAAAGAGAAAATATGTTTCACAATTTACACGCTCTAACGTAGGATAAACTAATGAGATCGGAGTTTGAAACTTTTATCGCCAATTAGCGCTCCCCCAGTTTCAAGCATTCGTTCTATGTTTATGTTTCATTAAATATTTTAGTAAGTGCATTCCACGTAATAACTTCAAATCCCAACTCCGGTGCTGTTGCTAAAACAACGCTGTGCGTTCTTATAAGCCGATTCCCAGCATATACATTGTGGTTCGATGTGCAGGATTATATTGTAAAGGATTATAGCTCTTGTGTTAATTTCATGCTTAGAGTCAGCCTTGCATTTCCCATAGCCAATTATCATTGAATATCGTTGGCATTAGAAGCTTCACAAGCGGGAGCGGAGCGGAAACAACTGAACGTCAGCGGATTGACATCGTCCCCGCTCGTTGCGTAGCCTTGACACCGCTGACTTTGTGCCCTCACTATTTAAACATTCGTGTAAGTTCCATCGTAGCCTGTCTATTTTATATTCACGAATTGGTTTTTGTTCGTTTAAAACGACTTTTCCATTATTGTCATTGACACCGAATTTGTTATTATAAGTTATTTGATATGTTAGTACCTATTGTGTTTCTGTTTTAAAATTGATTTTATGGTCCAATTTGCTTTGGGAGCTAAAAACTAAGTAGAAGTAGCACAATACCAATGATTAAAGTTACTCTTGTTCTAAATGTGAAAATATTGATTTGTATGTTTTAAAGTAAATAAACTTATTTATTAACTAAATAATGTAGACAGAATACAAAGCGTTGAAGTGAGTCAGATTGAATAGAAAACATTACATTTTGTCGTTCAGACCAGATTTTATTGAACTGATATTATATGTTTTCGTAAAATTAAATCGTCTTTAGTATTCTGTACAATGTTATTGCCGCTTACTGTAGTACCTAACTAATACTTGGAACAGAACCCTTTACATGAGTGTTTCGGGCAAATCTCTCGTTGCGCTCCATTGCACAGATCTCTCTGTTTTGTATACCATGCCTTCTCGACCTAGTTTAATAGGAATGAGTTTGAAGCAGAAAAGCTAATTTATTAAATATTATTATTAATATAACGTCTTGTAGTCACCACTCACTCTTTATTACAAAATAAGTTACAGAACTAAGAAGTTAAAAACAACGTGAATACGTAAAAAATAAAATGAATTAGAACAATGGAAAAAAAGACGTACTAAGTCCGATAAAAGTTCCGATTAAACTTATTTATACCATACTAATAATTTATGCCACTCAATTAACCAAATTCAACCACACCTTTGAAGTGTCGAGAAGTCAGTCAGTCAGAGAAATGATGCTAACCGCATATTCCCAGGGCTAGATTAATACGAAGGCCGTGCACCAATAATAATTGAACCGTAGTGAGATACCTACCTACGCACGATCGAGACGAGGCAAAACACACTTCATATAGTAAAATCGATCGAGCTAGAAAGCAAGAGGGTATCTTCAAAGTAAAAGCTGTACTGTACTGACCTGTATTTGCTGTAGTACCATAGTGCATAGATAGAGAGGAAAAAGTGTCCCTTCTATCAAAAATCCTATTCCCCTTGTGCAATTGTAACAAAAAATATACTCGACCCGTTTTTCCAACAACTGTTGGACCAATTTATTTTTCCGGGATAAAATTGGCCTTTGGAAGTCGTACTTTTTATCAGTGACAGCATTCTCGGAATCAAATCAGTATTTCCTGAAATTACTTTCTACAGACAAGCAAATATGTTTACTTTTTAATCATAGCTGATTTACATACATATATGTGAATTGTGGTCACCATTTTGTATTTTCACTCATCCGAAGAACCAGGCCACGTCTCAACGTTTATAATAATTTCTTGACGTGAAGCAAAAACCATGAATGAATCCTCCAATCCATATCCAACTATGTCGGGTCAGCCTCTAGTCTAACCAGACGCAGCTGAATACCAGTATACCAGTATCCGGCACCCAAAACCCAGTAACTGGGTAACAGAACAACTGCATCCTTCAAAGCTGGTATCATATTTTACGGACCAACTATTTATTTTATAAAATTGAATACGAGGAAAAGCTGTCAAACATATTAACTTTATTCAATCAGAAACCCACATTGAGTTCATTGCCTTCAGCGCTAATAGGCAACAAAGAACTTTCACATGTAAAAATATTATTGTGAGGAGAAAATATTCTCGCGAGAAAAATATACATCAAATGATGTTCCCTCATCAGCTATTCTTAGAATGCTCTTCTCTGTTACATAATATTGCTACTACTCACGATTCTCACACGTTTTCCGCGCGAGAAATGTGACTGTGGTAATAAAAGTCACGAGTTGGAAATCAGGGATCGAAACAGGAATGAGAATTGTATTTTGGTTACAATTTTTATTACTTGTATAGGTATTTTAGAGGTAACCTTTGCATTTAAAATTGAGTAAGAGAACCTGGTAATGTATCGGTAATAAAAATATATTACCTCTTTTTTATACAATTTAAGTTACTGCACTACCAGCGATCGTTGTCACCATAGTCGGGTGTATAGTAAAACTGCAACTCACAAGTTAAAAAAAAACTTTTTTTTGTTTTCGGGAACCAACGTGGCCTTATTAGTAAGCCTTGGCTGTCTGTCTTTATCTCCTGCATTACACTACGTAGCAGAGTTAGAGGTTACTCCAATAACTTAAAATAAAATAAAGAAAAGAAAGACAAATTTTTATTTGTGACTCGCACAGGACAAACAACAAAAATAATATAAAGTTATGAAAACTAAAATCTCAAAGTCGTGTACTTGTGTTGGAGCTGACTTATTACTTACACTTGTACATTAACGCGTTTATCGTAAATATAACTTGACCCCGTTCGAGTTCCACACCTACTTTTTATAATTTGAATATTATGTAAACACTACAAATACGGTATTGGTTTCAGAAGTTTTCAATTATCGATAAATAATTTCCATGTTTTAATAAGCAATTCGCAGAACTGAAGCCTTTACATGATAGTACGTTTTATTTGGTTTTACAAGTAATGGAACTTTTTAATTGCGTTCAAGTATTGCCAAATAAAACGCTCCTGATCTACTTCGTTTTATGAAGTTTTTAAATAGATATCGTGTATTTTATTAAGTAATATTTTTCTTCCAGTCGGATTTAATATCTACTTAGCTTTTTTAGAAGTCTTGCCTCACTGGTTAGGGTACCTACCTAATGAAATAAATGTGCTAGAGACGTAACACAGCCTGGACTCAGACTCCGGTAAATCGATACCTCCGATTTTTATTACACCACCCGGCCGGTACCGACTTCGGTTCAGAATTTTCGACATTACAATCGATTTATTGTGCTGTTATTGAAAACATGATTATTTTTACTTTCAATGCTATACTATGCAATGTAGGTTTATTATTTTTAATTGAAATGAAGAGGCGCACTGAAAAAGGTTTTTACAATTTTATTTTATCAAGCCTCCGATTCCAACTCCGGTTCTGACTCCGAAAAATGATATTTAAAAACTCCGTGAAATGTAACGCGGCGCTTTGTAGAAATGCGACCATCATAGATATTTATTTTTAATATGTGTGAACCTACTAACGTTTGCTTATAAGTTTTAGTTTATAAGTTTGTTTATTAGTTATAAACTACTTCAAACTTACTAACAAACTGCACCGTGTGTTGTCTGAAGAAATAAATATTTATTATTTATTTATTTATTTATTTTTTTTTTTTTTTTTTTTTTTTTTTTTTTTATTAGCTCTTGGTTTGATTTTTATGCATGATATTTAAAACCTCGTTTAAGGCATATTACACGCATAGAAGCGTATGAGATCTGGCATAGTTAAAGTTATTATTGAGAAAGAATGCAGAAAGCAAATTCTCTTGACGAATATCGCCTGAATTTCGACACTAGTTGGTTTCTACTCGGATATTTCTCGCGACGTTGTGGTAATGGACCTTTAGAAGGCGTACATGGGGCCGAAGTGAACTCGCAAAGGCCGCATTAGACACTTTCATTGAAATGAGACACTATCTTATTTTTTACATAAGAAAAACGAATTGGAACAGTTATAAGAAAAACGTATTGGAACAGTTACCAGTTAACTTATAAGACTCTCGTGCATGCATGAGAAAGACCTCAATTTTCTGTTTTTTTCTTGTCTCATTCCATTTTATTAAGTTGAAATGTTCTTTGTTCAAAACCAGGTCGACGTGATGTTTCTTCAAAATTTTGGACACTACGAGATTATTGAAGAGAAACAAAATAAAATTGCTTTCATTCACTTTTGGCGCGAGAACTCGAATGTAGGTCACGAGCTGGTCGCCCCATTTCTATATTCAGGACATTCCGTTCCAAAAAAATCTCACATACGGAAATTACAGTTATGGAACCATGAAATGATTTTTCTTATTTATTTAATTCAAGCTTTATGTAAATATTTGTACATGTTTGAACTTAATGCAACAAGGCTCTCTAACGTACACTTAATGCTAAAGTGTTAACTTCTTAGCTTTTTAGTGTTTGTTAGGGACTTTTCGCTAGTTTTTGTTCCGTAGTTAACTCAATCAATAGTCAAGTCAAAATCAGCGTGTTTTGTAGCGTGGTCAAGTTAACAATTGATCGAAAAACGCATTTTAACGAAAACCCACCATGCCATTAGCGTAATTGAGGCCAAGAATAGATCGATGTGATCATTTTTATAGCCTCTCTTTATTAGCTCACTTCTGAGTAAAGGCTTCCCAAAAGTTCTTCCACAAACTCTTCTCCGCCCAAACTGTATATACTTCCATACTTCCTAAGTAATATTATAAATGCGACACTGAGTTTGTTTGTTACTTCTTCAAGTCTTAGCGGCTGGACGGATTTGGATGAAACTGAACACACGGGTAGACCATGTCCTGGAATAGGACTTAGGATACTTTTATCTCGGGAGTACGTTCCCTTGGAAAGGAGGTTCCTTTCACGTGGACGAAGCGAAATTTAAAATAATTCAAATCTAATTTAAAAACCTGTGAGTTACTTAACTTTTAAATACAACAATAAAAGCTTTGCCAAACACAAACATTGCCAAATAATTCCACTGAAAATAATTGGCTGTGACTGACTACACACGGTATGCTTCAAATATATTAGTAGTATTTTTTATTAGCTCCGGTTTTTGAGTTTGACATTTTCTGGTTCTCGCCAAATATTTAGTGTTTTGAAATTTGAAATCACTTCTTTCGCCACTTTTACATAATCTTAAATACACGATTTTCAAACATAATCAGGTGCCCAAAGCATGTCATTTTATACAAATGCATCCCAAAATACAGAAAATAGATATTTCTAACAAACTCCTTAAAAGCTTTTACACTTACTCTCCATAAATACAGCAAAACGATTAGGAATGGTTAAAAAACATTTGCTTGAGCTGTTCATGTCGCAAAAACTTAGATATTATTTTAAACACAGTAAAAATTTATGTATAAAACTGTCCCGTTACTGAGTAACTGACAGACAAGGCAGAACCGAAAGTCGTAGAAGCTGAAATTTTGCATGTAGGTTCCTTAGGGAGTGTAGGGGAGCACAAAGAGAGGATTTCCCGAAATTCCTACGGGAACGGGAAAAAACGGGATATGCGCGTACGAAGTCGTGAGCAAAAACTAGTAATTCGAGCTACACAATTTTTTTTTGAGGGTAAATTTAAAAATAAAAAACATTAAAAATTTTTGTAAAGAAGTATTATCATTAATATATTAAGTGATTGTTTCGAACGTTTTTCGTATTTATTTCAACTCAAATTATATTCAAAACGATGGAATTATACCTTATACTATTATATTTTCGAATTTTGCCGTGCGCTATTCAATGGCGGCCACAACGCAGGCATTCGAATTCGAAAGCACAATAGTTACATTCCCGAACGTAATATCATTTTATAAATTCGCGATTTCAGTGTTGTTTTATTGTAAAAGTTCATTATGACGAGTACAATGATTCTTTTGATGTATTGCGTATATTCTGTTACACGTTGTAGATATTGGTACATACTGTCACCATTGCATTGTGTATTTAAAACTTTTTATGACCAGTGTCGCAACGTTGGGTATGATTTAAAAAATACTATAATTGAGAATGAGATACAAAATGATTGCCTCGGTCTTGGTTTTCTTTTTCAATGGAACTTACATGCATTCTTGAATAATTACAGATTGTTTTACGTATATATGGCATTTGAACAATTTCTAGGAAACTCCTAGCAACTTTGTCCCAGTTGTGGTAAAATGTGTTTTCATTCAAATTCTATACTTATAATATATATATAATATAATATAATAATAATATCTTGCGACAACTCACACACGGTCATCCGATCCCAAACTAGGCAGAGCCTGTGCTATGGCAACTAGACAACTGATAAACATACTTATATATTTCTAAATACATACATATTATAGACAAATTACACCCAGACACAGAACAAATGATCATGCTCATCACACAAAGATTTGTCCTGGGTGGGAATCGAACCCACGACCTCCGGTTTAGCAGTCAGGGTCACTAACCACTCGACCAACAGGCCAGTCAGTAATAAATGATTATTACCAAAATATTACAAAGTTGTTTGTTACATTGGCCCCAAACTATGCAAGCCTGTATCTTGGGTACCAATATCGAGAGTTTACCATTCAAAATGTATGCTTAGGTAAACAACTGGAATGTAATTTACTGACAAGGTCCCGCCACTGACGAAACATCATGGCATCACCACGAACCGGTACCCAATATACATATAGCGAAGGAAGGGTAGACCACACAAAAGACGGAGCGATGATATAATAAAAATAACAAGAACATCGATTAGAAACGTCAGAGATGGAATAGCATGCAAACGAATAGAGGAGGCTTTCACCGCTACCGCTAGCGGTCCTTCATCATCTGCCTAGCCTTTTCCCAATTATATTTGGGTCGGCTTCCAGTCAAACCGGATTCAGCTGAATACAAGTATTTTATGGGGAGCGGCTGCCTACCAGACCTCCACAACCCATTAACTGGGTAACACGGTACTCATTGGCAAGACTGGTGTCAGATTATCTGGCTTCTGACTATCCGTAACGATTGCCAAAGATCTACAAATGACAGCCGGGACCAACAGCTTAACGTGCTTTCCGAGGCACGGAGGAGTCTCGGTATGTTAAGATGGTCACCCATCCACAGATCAACCTCGGCAAGCGTTGCTTAACCTTAAAGATCGACCCGTACGGCTGTTTTTATTTAGCCACGAGCTCCTCCCGCTTCTCGCTAGCGGTCCTTGTAGGTACGTAATTTTATTAAAGACTCCTTATCTCTTAAATAATTTAAGAAAATATAATGACCACTAAGTTCAGTAACAAGGATAATAGTTACTTAAGTATATACAACAAACTTGAAATGCTCAACTTACTATTACTATAATATATGGGTACACTTAAATAAGAATTAAAATCTCTTAAAAGAACTAAAACTAAATATTATCTAAAATATGGCGTCTAAAAATTCTTCCGCATCGCTGGGCAATGGTAATGTGCCCAAAAGGCTGGCAGCATTGCCACGTTGTATGGCAATGCTTATCCTTTGTCCGAGATAAAAACCAGCCCTTGGCTCACGCGAAATGTCAACGCGTCCACACAGATCTTTAAACTAATTATGAGCACTCGGACCCCACGACCCGAGAGTTTCAACCCCAAACGGCTCGAAAATTTAACTAACAACGAAGTTATATTTCCGCCTTAAGGACCGCCACAGCCCTACCACTACCTTCAATTTGTTAAATCACTCATAATTTCAGTGAAGGCAAAGGTAATTTAAAAGGAAAAAAAAGCTATTTTATTTAGTTATCATCACCAGTTGGCTCGGCAGCAGGGGGTGACTGTGACCGCAACGAACGGATGGGAACGTTTGAAATTTCCGCGCGCCCCGACTCTCGGGTGCCGCTTCTCGGGACTCGCGCCACTATTTATTTATTTAATTTCAACTTCTCGCTGCACTTACAGTACGAACCAAAACGTACAGAGAGTCAACAATCTTATTATAAATTATGATTAAATAGCATACACAGAATACGATTAAACGACAATTCGGATTTCGGTTGAAATTAAATTGTTGCACAAATATTAAAAAGCCGGCAAAGTGCGTGTCGGACCTCGCACAGTGTAGGGTTTCGTAGTAATCCGTCTCTTAAACCATGCCAGAAAAATTGTAAGATGCACTTAACTATAACTAGATTACAAAGTTAGAAATGCACTTGGTTTTACGTCATTTTCTATGGAATGATTAGGGTTTTTCTATTTACCCAGTGTCATTTTATGACTTGGTCGACTATTACAAATTTTTTTTTCAAGGTTTTATTTTACCACTTGGTGTGTTTAATATAATCCATACCAAATTCCAACTTTCTAGTGCTAAGCGTCTCTGAGCTAAACCGCGGACGGACAGACAGACGGACATGGCGAAACTATAAGGATTCCTTGTTGACTACGGAACCGCATGCCAAACGTGGTGAAGAAATCGCATAACCAACACACAAAAAGAAACAAACAGTCGAATTGTAAACCTCCTCCTTTTTTTAAGTCGGTTAAAAAAAGGACGGACAGATTCTCGCTAACAAAATATTGTGTCACTCAGAGTCGGCCAGTTTGCTGTACGTACGCACAAATTCACACCTGAGTCAGCCAATACACGCGTAAACGTCAGTAGGCACAGTCAACATGTCTACGCGACCAAAAAAATTTAAAAATACAGCATGTCTTGTGTGGTGAAATAGTGTAAAAACCGAAGAAATCGAAAGAAAAAAATCCAGGAATCACGTTTCATATATTAATGAATAATTCAATCACAGTTCCTGAAATCAATCTTCATTCACCAAATTCATGACAAAGCCAGTGCTGCCAACATTCACCTGTACAAATTACCCGAAATATAGTTTATTTATTTTTTAACCATTTATTTATGTAATTTACGACTAGGTACTTAATTTTTACATTTTGAACAATACAAATATTTTCAATTTTATTAAATGTGTTTTGTTTTCTTTTTTTATTTAGGTATGTAAATATATTTTCATAGGGAGCTCCTTTTTGGTTCTAAGTTGAGCTACTCAACTACTGGCCAAAGCTTGCACTGACTGGACAGGTCCACTCAAATCTGTGTGGTTCTTTCCTCAATAGACCATTTCAGACACTGATCTGCATGGTCCTCAAATAACGTATTGTGAATGAACCCCTAATATTGCGATTTACATGAGATCGCAATATTAGGGGTTCATTTCATGGTAGTCTGGCAGTTTGAGTTCTTTATACGGCCTACCCAAATGTCCTTACTTTGGTTTTGTTCGTCAAATTGTTGAGCTCATTAAAGTTTTAAGTTTGAACTACACGATAACTGACAAATGCTTGCACTGTCTGGACAGGTCCACTCAAATCTGCTACTTTCCTCAAAATACTACTTCAGACATTAACCTACATGGTTCTCATATATGACCAGTACGATTGTATGGACTTTGAAAGAGACTTTGACCTCCGAGTTTGTTTTGGTGTTTCTTCTCAGGGTAGTCAGCTGCTAGGAAAAACCGACCTCATCTTATTTAAAATTACCCGAAATGATTGACGTGTAAAAGTGTTATGTTTAACCTACTTACAGAATAAATATCATTAAAAAAAAAACGATTTTTCTAAACTAAACTCTAAACTATAGTGTAAGTAGTTATGTTTATGTTAGTAAAGACAAGTTAAAAACTATATAAGAATAAGAATAAAAATAACAAAAATATGAGTATAAATAAAGTAGATGTATGTCGTGGTTGTGGCAAAAGGGTTTCCACTCAGCATAATGCTGTGCCGTGGGGGACCCATAGCACGGCGCTGATTTTTAGTCGTCGCCTAGGACATGATGTACTGAAACCAAGTCTGTTGTCCCTGTGAAAATAGATCATACTTAAAATATAAGATAATTAAAGTAAGATTTAATATCATGTGACTAAAGCCAAGCACGAGTGTCTTGACAAAAACATAAAAGTAATACGCAAAACGCAGGCACATTCGATGTCTCGCTCCCACACCGTATTGTACACTCGCGTGCGCGCTGCGTGTCGTCAGGACAGCGCGCGCTACTCAGACGCGCGCTTGTCTGCGTGTTATGACGTCAGGCGGCGCACGAGTCCTGTGCAGTAGTCCAAGGAGGCCATACCACTCCTAAACATTAAACTTACCAAGCGCCTTCTGCGACTGGATAGGGGCAGCCTGCGAATGGTGGCAGGGACCATCACCGGACACTGCTCACTGAATAAGCATTTCCATACACTAGGTATAACAGACAGTCCTCTGTGCAGAGCATGCATGGAGGAGGAGGAGGAAACGGTGTCGCACGTGCTCCTTGAGTGCACAGGCGTCGCCGATATACGTAGACAAACGATAAGGACACCAAATTCACTCACAGACACCCTGAACTCTTTAGGAGGACTGATCTGCTTCTGGAGGGAGGTTGACTGGTTGGAATGACGGCCGCCATGGCCCACGCACAATGGTCCAACATCAGGACTAAGTGCGGAAACCATACCCCAATAGATAGATAGATAAAGTCCTGTGCAGTCATGTGCCATGGGATTGGCTAGTGGTAGAACGATGCTTGATAACAACAACAAAGAAAGAAAGTGTGGTGCTCACTAAAAAACATCGCTGCCTGTGTGATTGTGATGCCGCCTCGAACCGCTTGGATACGAAGCCATTTTATTATGAACCTTAAGTAAGTAACTTTAAAGTCAAAAAAGGTTTTTATTTTTAAACTTACAACTCAACAGGCCAACTTTCAACGGGAGCACTGGTTCTCGTCAAAGAGAAAAGCCAACCACCCTTGGTGTGGCCACTGGGACGTGTCATAAAGGTCTTCCCTGGCTGCGACGAGAGTTGTGGCGTGTGGGACGCGGGCCATCGGACCACTTCGCTACTGATCTTTAACGACGGTACGCGCGCGCACTCCATACGTTTGCTAGCATCGATACTATTGTAGCTATTTGGATTTTACATATATTTATTTAAGTTACAGTCCATTTAGTTTAGTCCTTAGTAAGCTCCCTAACATATGGTTCACATATGGTTCAGTGCAATGCTCGATGACCCCAGTAGAGTTCCAAAAGAGTGGGTCTTAAAATGAGCATGAAGAAAACCAAGGTCATAATAAATTCCCATGTAGCACCCACTCCTATCAAGATCGGAGACTCTACACTCGAAGTCGTAGATGAAAACGTCCACTGGGGACAAACGGTCCAGTTAGGTAAAGATAACTTCAAGAAAGAGGTCAACCGTCGAATCCGAATCTCGGCTGGGCGACGTTCGGGAGGTTGCGTGGTATCTTCTTGTCTCACATACCACAGTGTCTCAAGACGAAAGTATATTTCCAGTGTTGCCATTGATGACTTGTGGAATCGAAACGTGGTCGCTCACAATGAGCCTTATCAGAAGGCTTAAAGTCACCCACAGGGCAATGCTCGGAGTCTCCTTGCGTGATGGAATCAGGAATGATGATATATCCGCAAGAGAACCAAGGTTACTGACATAGCCCGAAGAATCGCCAAACTGAAATGGCAGTGGGCAGGGCACAATGCTGCAAACAGTGAACGAACGGTCGTTCAATGTTTTTTGTCACGGTCGGGTGTCACAGGCCGCCCCCTTGCTACGCTACTGCTTTGCCCCCTTCGCGTTCAAGAGCCGCGGTGACTCTTTCGAATAAATTCCGAAATTAGTTTTAAGTTTGTATGTATATTCTAAAGTTATATTAAAGTAATTTATGCCATAAAATCCCTATCACCCAATGCTTTCTTTTTACTCGTGTTTTGCATATCATCGCAACCAAAATTCCAATACAGGCTTCTTTTTATAAATCCCTATCCATATGACATTGTGTGAACACAGAATGTGCGTCTAATGTCGATTCAATTCCATAATTCACCATCTGTCATGGCTTTTGGAATTGAGTGCTCTCGCATGAGAGTGTTATGGGCGTCATAGGCTCCCATCCGGTGAAAAAATCCTTCGCTGAATGAAATAATGTCGGCAGAGTTTGGAAAAATAGAAAATAAGATGGCTACTGGCAGGTCGTCAAAAACGGAGGTCAAGAAATAGATTTCACAGTGAAAAAGGTGAAGGTACTGTTGAGTCGGTTAGAAACTTTGTTTGTATGAATAAAGTGTCTAAGTACGCATGTGCGGATAATATTTCAAGTAAAATAGTTATAAGGACTCACGTACAGATAACCTTGGTTTACAATGAAAACAGAAAAATAAATCAAACAAATATGATGCTAAAGTATGGCCTGATGGGATTTCATTTAGACGCATTGTTATTTTGCAGAGTGAAATATGTCCCATAACATGGACGACTGTAAATGGGTAAGTAATATAAATATGATATAATTGTAAAATCTCCAATATTTACAAGATATAACAACTGAATCTATAATTAGATTTGATATAATCATCTGTTTACATAATAAACAAAAAATTTTGCTACTTTGGGTTACATTATTGCAATTTTCGTAGTGATCTCAAATTTTTCGAAAATATATTATAACCTACGTTATAAGTTAATAATGTAGCTTTCTAATGCCGATAGAATTTTTAAAATCGGTTGAGTAGTTTTTGAGCCAAATCGTAACAAACAAACAAATCTTTCCTCTTTATAATATTAGTTTAGAAGTTTAGATTACAAATCTCTTCGCGCGTTAATGGCCACTGTTCTAACCTAACCTTACAAAAATCAATAAAATAACTTATATGATATGAGACAAACCCAAGCATCGTCCTTGATAAAAATAAATTGTTGTAACCTAACCTCAAAACACTAAAGTTAAAAAAAAACTTCTGCATTGTCTTCGGCGCTGCGGGAAATGCAATCCCTTCGTCCTTACATAACAAAGAATTGGACCCATGACCCATGCTCACCTCTGCAGCTCGGCCGCGGCTAACTATTCACCTCCGACGACCAGCCGCTACGGCTCGCACGGGTGCTTAGGCTTTGTTACAGCGGGCGGGGGGTTTTCACCCTTCGCGCCTCCGGTTTTTATATATACTCTAGGGGTAGCAGCCAAAAACACCGGGATGCCCCGCTTCGGTTTTGGAACAGATTCGACCTCGAATTCAAATGTGCATTATAGAAAATTGTATGGTATCAATTAATACATACGAGTATTGTAAACGATTTACCTAATGATTTTCGATTAAATAAACGATATATAAAATAAAGTTATACGAAATAAACAATAAAGTTATAATACCTAGGTATATACATGTATCTTACGTTTATTACATCATGTGAACGTTATTGAAATGAAAATATACCAAATAACTTTATATGATATGTGACGCACCCGCTATAAATGAATACAATATTGGTCACATTTAATTGTAAATCTGTCAAGGGACACTATGGACGGTGTTCAAGCATTATGCAGATTAGCGACATTGTGGCCGTGCAGGACTCATGCCATATGACGTTCCTCTGTTGCGCACAATTGAGCCCGACTTTGGTCAACTGGTATCCTGTTAGGTAGTGCCCTATGGTGAGGTCGCCTTTCTTTGGAGAAAAAGTGTTTTTCAAACGGTGTCTGTCGTTAGTTGTAACAATGTGCGGTTTTCAGCTGTTAAAATTGTGTTATCACACAGATCGATCTAGGTGTTTAGCGTGTATAAGCCTACAAATTGTGCTGAGAACTTAAGTGAATTGACAGAGTGCTTGAGCCGGATTAATGCCATTATTGAGGAACAACAGGTGGAAGCTTGTTTTATTCTAGGTGACTTTAATGCCCACTCAGGTGAATTGTTTGGTAATGAGTTGCAACAATTTTGTTTAGAGCAAAACTGGAATTGTGCTAAAAACGTTACGTTAAATGTTACTATAACTTTATTACTCGTTCAAACATTTTTTTTAAACATTGCCCCACACTAGGAATTTCTCCTGTATCGTGGGTGCGTTTACAAACATAAAAACTCACATACCTACACAAACAGCCAGACCCGGAACAACTATCTACATACAATAACAATACTTGATCCGTACGGGAATCGAACCCACGACACGCAGCGCATTTGAATTGAATTCATATTTTTATAGGATAGAAATTGTGTGTATCGCATTAAATTTAAGGTACTATAGGGCTGTAGTTTTTTATACTCAAAAATACACTTACATTAACGATACTGTAATGCCAAAACATTCGTGTTAGCCCCTTTGTACAATTCAATTGTTAATGTGTGTGTGTCGTATGACATGTTGTGGTCAGACCATTTTCCTTTGGTTTTAGTTGTAATTTTAATTACAACTAATGTGTTGTAACATGTCAAGGATATTAGAATCATATGGGGAAACAAACATGTAGAACAATCAGTTAAGTCAAAGTATTTGTTAGTGTGATACAATAGGTCTTACAGTTAAGTTATGGTAACTCAAAAAACTACCCATAATATACATACACTATTCTTGTTTTACCAACCGTTTTGGATCTAGGTAAGGCGGCGAGGTCGACTGAATACAGGCGGTCCAGGTGTAGTTCTGATATGATGAACCGTTCTATGTTTGGGTGAGCTATGCTTACCGGCTGGTCGTGTGATTTCGGGAAAATCCCGCATTAGACGATGGAAGGGATCTTCATCCGGGGCTGCATAGGTCGTACGAACGGATGAAATGCCATCCGCTGACCGCTGACGAGGAGCCGGAACGGTAAGTGTTGTAACCCCATCTACGATGTGTTGATTGCCGCAGTCGACAAGCAAATTGTAAAACTTAAAAAATCGACATCGATGATGGGCTTGGGTACGTCAGCCACAACGAAGCAACAACTAAATGCACATCGTATACCTATATTCAACTCCAGCTGTATTTAGCCATATGTAGCTACAGGTGTTACATTGGCTGCGAACAGATATTAGTTTTCGGATGCGATTCCCGTTCAGATGACCGGATGACATGACGAGGATACACACACGAGTCTGAACCCGTGTCGACCAAATACAGCCGTTCGATTCTGTAAACATATCGAAGTGTAGGCTTGGGTGAAGTGGAAGTGATCACGAGGTGAGCTGTCAATCCGTATAATCAAGGTGGAGTGACAGCTCACTCCGTGGTCACGTGACCTTTTGATTGTATGGATTGACACTGCTCACCTTGTGATCACTTCACCCAAGCCTTCACTTCGACATGTTTACAGAATCGACCGGCTGGATCTTTGAGTTGCGGTCATTGATGAACAGGAGGTACAAAATACTGGGGCAGTCGCTTATCGTCGGCTACCTTAGTTATTTTCCGGCTTGTAATTAAACAGGGCTTTATGCACTTCCGTGCTCGTTCCTTAAAACTATACAAACGTGTAACAGAATAAACGCAATACCTCTTAAGGGGTCATTGTACTCATCATTAAGAACAACTTTTACTATGGGACCAACTCTAATATCGCGAAAATAAATCATCTCCCTCATACATTTATGTGAGCATAACTCGACAAAATGTACTGTACAGCTGATTTTTTTTTCGCGATTTCGGGGTTACTCACATAGTAAAAGTTGTTCGTAATGATGAGTACAATGACCTCTTAAGATGTATTGTGTTTGTTGTTTTACACGTTGTAGTGATACCAGCAGAGGGGATGGTCATGGGGGTGCAAACGTGATTGGGAGCGACTACGGTTCCTGTAGGAGTCTCGACTTTTTGAATCGCGTATGAACGTCTGCCGCGCACCTGCGCCAGCACCAACGCACATCGATTACGTATAATCGCGTGGAAGCCGTCCACGTGCGCCTCCGCGAACATGCTACTCGCGCTACAGTACCGCGGCAGCCCCATCAACATTCTGAACGCATATATCCTATGCGTGTATTTAGTCTATCCTGGCAAACCATAGGGTTGCTTCGTCCGGGTGGAATGGCGGTACTCTCACTCCAACTCTGAGCGTTTTTGCTGCCCCCCCTCCTTCGCCGACTCCGTGTTGTCGTCAATTTGTTCTGTCGGGGTCACCAATGAAGTGGCTTTGGGTGAATGTCCTCTCCGGTGTTGATATTTAAATTAAAGCAGAAAGCACTAATTAAACTTCTGCTATAATTAATTACAAAAAGTAAGCAGCAAGAAATACAGAAAGCGTGAAGCGCAAGCAAGCCTAGCCTAGAGCGGAGTGTTGCGCAATTTGTTCGAAAGAGTCGTCGCGGCCCTGGGACGCAAAGGGCTTTAGAAGGAACACGGATGGGTTTAAGTCAGTAAGAGTCTGACACGCCTTTCCGCTCCACCCAGAGCGGAAGAAGTCATTTGACGATTTCCCATTCCTAAAAAAAAACTAGGTCGCGGTATTTATATTAGTAAAACATTCATACAGGTTCAAAATACCAAGGACGACCGGCCATCTTGCTACGCAACGACGAAAACAAAAGGACGCGACATCAAACATTGTGACGTAGTGGTGGCGTGATTTGACGCCGGGGTCTCACCGGCAGCGGATGTCGTAGCGGTTTTGGCCGCTACAAAAGTATACCCAAAGCCAATCCACCCTTGTTACAAAACTATTGCAGAATATTGTAACAAAAGATGAGGGGCTATGGGTTTCAGTGGTTTAGTGGACTGGTTATCGTATAATATGGAAGTACTATTGGCCCCTGCCTGACCACCGATAATGTACACGGCTTTAAAATGGCAAGGGCTGACTTGCACACTCAATAAATGGGCCTCCGAAAACGGTCACTAGGACAAAGTGACGTAGCGCCAAGGGGGCAACATATCCTGACAATCCCGGAAGTACGGTCAAGATCCCTACCAGCATCTTACTGGATTATACATCTTTCCCGCGAGCACGTTTGCTCTTGCTAATCTCCACTCAGACAAGCCAATTAAGGCAAGCATTGGACCGCGCAAGCCCTACCACGACATCAACGTAGAGATACTGCGATGGGGTTATTATTATTATTTATTATTCCATTTTCTAAACTTATTTTATGCATTTTTTTAACTTATTTATTTATTTATTCGTGACCGTCTTATTTTTTTCATCTTATAGGTTACACGTTACACCACACACATATATATATAGGTATATTATTATGATTACATGTGAGCGGCCTTAATTCCATGAAGGTATTTGCAGGATATCAGTAAAATAATATAGGGTGTATCAATAAGAGTGCACTATGGAGTGTGTCCGGATTGAAAATACGAGGATCTATGTTTTTGGGTGCTGTAAATCTTTCAATATTGGTATTTGTAACACAATACTCGTTTATCCAATGTCCAAAAATGCTAAACAGTTAGTCTTGAGGTAGATTATAACAATTATGTAATTTTTCAGTACTGGTCGATATGGTCGCCAAGCCTGCAATCAGTCACAAAGCTCTGTAATCAAAAAAAAAAGAAGCGCACTATTGCGTTTAAAAATAAAAACACCTATTTTTGAGTAAGCTGTGATATTTATATTGCATTATAAAGTAGGCATGTTCCGATTATAAATGGAATAAAATATCCGGCAAAATGGCCCCCGCGGCTCTGATGACAGGCCACATTACTCTTTTCATTAAATTTCCATTACTTTATTTTTTTCAAAAAGTTGCTCCACACTATGATTTCTCCTGTATTGTGGGTGCGTTTACAAACATCATAGTATGAATACTCGAAAAAAATCGAGACTCAATTCCCTTAATAGACATTTTATTAATTTAATATATTTTTTAAGCTTTAACATAAAAACAAAAAAATCATACTCTTTCGTCCGCGTAGTTACGTAAAAATGAGTAGGTACAAAGTTTTTGCTTCACGTATTTATACATAGATTTTGATAGTACCTAGAATAATATCCAGTTGCTATTGAAAAGGATTTCTGTGTAAATATGGTCGATAGATTCATCGCCCGGCTTATATAGGTCACAAAAGCGGTGGCGCCAATGACCTGCCACGCCCAGAGATACCTGACGAAATCTATCATGGGATGAAAGGCACTATAGAGTATATTTTAGAGAAAATCTAGGTGTATTTGGGCCCTGCCATAGTGAAACAGTATTTCACACAAAATAAAACCTAATAATTCCATAGAAAATTACTTAAAACCAAGTGCATTTGTAACTTTGTAAGCTAATAATAGTTAAGTACATTTTGGTATTTTTCTGACATGGTTCACGAGACGGGTTACTACGGAAATATTTAACTATGATAAATCTCATAAGATTTATCATACTTAAATATTTGGAGTAACAGTTTAAAAAGCCATTTTTATGTTCATTTTGAACCATTGGGCGATCAGTTTTACTTATACGTGTATATATTTAAATTATGTAGTGGTACCATTTTATACGAAAAACAGCTAATCACCAAATAACATAACTATATAACTTCGCTCTTCAATATCTGGATTCTGGCTCCGCCGCACTCCGCGTTTGCTCTCGTCCCACGAGTTTCCCGCTAACTGGCTCGCTCGGCTCAACTCGGCCCAAAGACGTATTGTCAACGAGTCGGGGGAAAAAGTTTCACAGTTCGGAGAAAATACGTCTCGACACCTGTTGCGTCCTAAAAACTCACACCCCCGATTATATTTCTCGCGGGACTCCTTTAAGGAATTCGGGACATCTTGGAGCGAGAACAATTGGGATTACGCTGGGTTTAGATTCTGGAGATCGCAACGTGTAACGATTTGTAGTGATTGTTGATCTGCCAGTCGATTCTGTAAACGTGTCGAAGTGAAGGCTTGGGTGAAGTGATAACGAGGGGAGCTGTCAATCCACATAATCAAGATGGAATGACAGCTCATTTCGTGATCACGTGACAACGTGATTATCTATAAATGGATTGACAGCTCACCTCGTGATCACTTCACCCAAGCTACTTCGACATGTTCACAGAATCGACCGGCTGGCGTTGACGTGATTTATATATATGTACGAGTATATTGACTTTTCTACTGTGATAATAAAATATAACCAGGCCTATTCTGTCTACATCTCACTTGAATGAGCATGAAGTGAACTGTCATTCCATCTTGTTTGTATAGATTGGCAGCTCACTTCATGTTCACTTCAACTAAGCTGACACGGTGAGAGGTTTAGGTACAGCATCGGACGACAGTACGACGTTATAGGAATAAAATATTTTATTTGTTATAAAAATATTTCCTCCTACCTCTAGTAAACATTCATCCCAATCCCAAATAATATTATAAATTCAAAGTTAATTTGTTTGTTTGTTACCTCTTCACACATTAACGGCTGTACGGATCTGAATGTAACTAGGAACACAGGTAGACCATGTTCTAGAATAGGTCATAGGATACTTTTCGTACTGGGTGTACTCGTATTTTCTATTGGGAATATTTTCAACTCTAACGCGGGCCGAACAGCGGGCAGTAGCTAGTCTAAAATAGTAAATCAATATACTATTTATTGCAGTATTGGTGTTCTACTTGGCTTACCTGCTGTTCGGGTTATAAAGTGCAGGCAGCCGAGCTACTTTTACAATATACTGAGCTGGATCGCTAGTAGAAGGGAATTCGCAAGCAGACAGTGATCGAACAACTTGCTACTCAGCCGCACAAGACAGCTGCCTTCATAGGCAGTATCAGGTACGCTGCATTCAAATTCTGGAACAATATTCCCCCGTCCATAAGAAACATTCTGTTCGCAACGAGCGTCACATAAATAGTTTTACATATTTGGGTACATATGTGCATGTAGAATAAGTTAGCTGAAGTTCTAATGTAATGATGAAAATTAAATTCATTTTACTGTTGTTGTTTCCTACTTGACCCATAAAAAATTCTTGGGGCAAACTCAAACTCAAAGCATTTATTTCAATTAAACCACAGTCACTTTTGAATTGTCAAGGTCGGTCTCTCCAAAGAGATGAAGCTATTTGCTCGTTCCAAAGCGTAGATCTCTATGGAGAAGAACACGCAAGAAACTCCACGGACACTCTTTTAAATCAACGTTTTTTACAATGATACGGTTACATCATTCGTGTGAAAATTAAACAAACATACATATACCTAAGTATGTGAGAACGATGTAAAAAGACTTGCACGATCAAGAAGTGAAGTAAACAAAGCAATAATTAAGAATAAATAATTAAAATAAACCGTGGCAGCTGAGAGATGACCTAAACCTAGCAAACGACCTGAAGTCCTAGCAAACGGCACTCGCTCAGGATTATGACGCCTGCGCTAGCACAATTCGGCTCAACCACTTTGAAAGGCGCCAAATGATCCAGCACCATGAGCCAGACTTTTAAGTGTACATGTCATTCCCAACCGCCAGGGCACATTCAAGTCAAAGAAAATTATACTTTACGGTACACAGTACTCACACATGAAATTATATAATGCATTTATTTCTACATTATAATAAAATAGACAGGTAGGGTAAACACACTCCCTCACACATCCCCTAAGGTAATGTTTTCAACAGGTATTTATGATAAGGAATTGTCTGGTAACAGGAGGTAAACATACTTTAAACATTTCACACATACCCACACAGGACAATAACACGTAAAAGGTAATCGGGTGGACGAACACACCACCTTCATTTACTAAACATAAATAAATATCTAGCTTTACAGTTCAGATTACCTAGAAACTGAAAACCCCAACCCAGCATTGAACTCTATCTAGACATATTAACATATATTTAGAAGGATAAGGCCTTAAAGCCACAATAAAAAAAAAACTTTATTTTTCCCCTTCCGGGTTTTTGAGCTTATAGTGATGCCACCCTTAGAGGGGACAGTTGTTTCTGGGGAACGATGCACCTACCTTGAGGTATATAGTATGACAGCCGCCAAGCCTCAGAATTTCCGGAACCCCAAATAGTAATTATAGATTCACAACACAAAGATAAATTCACTAGTTCCGTTGAGCTAACCCTTCAGTGGACAGGGTTGAAGGGGTGGTTTTCAACATAAAAGACGGAGAATCCCACTGACTTAACGGAGAGGTGCATCAACCCTCATCCCGACTTAGTTTAGTCTTAGATATAGCCGCAAAAGGTATAATAGTTAAAGTTAAACCTTCGATTAAATAAAACTTACATTCAGCGATTTTGAGAGCCTCATTACTGTAAAGTAGTGTTGTACGATAATAAACCGTTTAAAACATAGAATTTGTAGTCATTGGCAAGAAATAATTAGAATCTATAACTAAATATAGAACAAATAGTCGCTAAAAAGTTCCCTAAACTGCAGTGTTAATAATGTATTCTGCGTCTGCATTTATCCCCGGTAAGCAAACATCCCCGACCCCAATCTATCCTGAAGACAGCAAGCGAAGATAACAAGAAGGAAGAACGGTTCACGAGAAGTACGAGAACCCATAGTACGGGTACAGCAATTCAGCGCGTCTGAACGCTGTCGGGTTGTTCACTGTCTACATCGAAGGAATTCAAAAAGGATAGACCTACCCCAAACACACCCCGTTTCATTCGATCACGCCCGTCCGGTACACATAAATACGAATTCGACGTTAACCGCAGGACTATGAAAAAAAAAACGCGTCTTGTCAAAAGTCAAAAAAGTCAAGACAAAAAAGTCAATTAGGCCATTAAAACGGCACTTTTGAACGTCATCGTTTACAGTTCAGTAAAATAATAATATTACATTAATAAAGTGACTCTACTGTCCATTCGGAAAGGTAGATTCTTATGGAGAAGAACGGACAAGAAAATCCATAGTTACTCTTTTCAAATACTTAATGATTTTAAAAATTTGGTATACAAAAATTAATATAATATTATTTGAGGAGAATGCACCCAGAGTATGCTACTTATAAGAACAAAGTATCACCAGCAGAGGTAAACTTATTCATTTTAAAGAAATTTAGGTAAATGGTACTCACATATTTACAAACACTGGAACCATTAATTAAACAGTGTGTGAGTCAAAAGAAAAAGAAAAATACAAAAAAGAAACAGTATATCTAAAAAGTTAATACATAAATCAACCAGTTTGATTTTGTCTACACCCTTGATTGTCCTATGGAGCAGGACCAGCATGTTTCCAAGCCTTCTTATTCTGAATGTAATCTTCTAATTTGTAATATGCTTGTTTGTCTTGTAAACACAATTGATCACAGCCAATCTTTTACTTTCAACAATGCTTTCAAATACTACACACAATCATATCTTTTCTATTCCTATGTATATGTATGTATGCATTCTAATATAACACACTCCTAAAATACAAAATACAATATTTCAAAAACTTTATTTCAGACCATGGTGTGTCCATTTTGTTAGTAAAAATGTTCTAATAGACTAGTGTCAGTAATACTTAAAACTAGCCACAACAAAAAGTATAAAAATAAAGTAAACTCACCAATCACTACGGCCCCATTCCATGACAAATGGCGAAAATAGTAATGTATCATACTCACTAAACTGTTCGAACAAGCAAAACCACTATTCACTTTTTCAAGTTTTAACTGTTTTGCATCCGCTGACATCCGCATAGGTATCGATATTATGATCCAACGATTTTTTCAACTGAAAAGTTTATTTCGTCCTTCAATCCTGCCTGCTTATATTTGTACCAGAGTAATGAGTGCGAGAGTGCTTTCATACTATGGATACTCGAAAAAAATCGAGACTCAATTCCTTTAATACCTACTCTACGCGAGTCCGACTCGCACTTGTCGGGTTTTATTAATTTAATGTATATTTTAAGCGAGGAGCTCGTGGCTAAATAATTACAGCCGCACGGGTCGATCTTCAAGGTTAAGGAACGCTTGCCGAGGTCGGTCTGTGGATGGGTGACCATCTTAACATATCAAGATTTCTCCGTAACTCGGAAACACCGTTGGTCCCGGCTGTCATTTGTAGACCTTTGGCAGTCGTTAAGGTTTGTCAGAAGCCAGAAAAGCTGACACCAGTCTTGCCAAGAAGTCCCTACCGTATAACCCAGTTAATGGGTTGTGCTTGATCGTTAATGGATTGTGGTTGGAGGTCAGTTAGGTAGCCGCTCTACGTAAAATACTGGTATTCAGCTGAATCCGGTTTGACTGGTAGCCGACCCCAATATAGTTGCGAAAAGGTTATAAAAAAAAACTTTAATTCAGAGCTTGATCCATATTATGTTAGTATTTAAACTTATAAGCTGCTATAATACAAAAAAGAAATAAAAAAAATCCCATTTGGCGCAACTTGGAGACACACCTCGCACAAAGATAGAGTAATTTACTTTTTCAAATAAATTTTAAATAAGTAGCTAACTTGGCACTTCTACTACAGATTACCATAAACAAAGTTCTGTTTTTCTTTTTAATGGTTGTTCTTTTTTAATATTTGTTTTTACTCATTTTTATTTTAGTCTTCTGATTTTTGTCACTGTGCTTTTATGTGTAATGTTTTCTCTTCTTGTACTGAATAAATGTTTTATCCATCCATCTGTCTGGGAACTATCGATCAATGTTTTTTTTTTCGACAAAAAAGGCTACAGTGCGCGACTATCGAATACATTTTTATTAAGGCACTCCGACTGTGATGTATTGTAAGTGCGGTTACACACTGCATCCGAATCTGTAAAAATACGCATGTAAAAAACTCGGACCGAATTCAGATTTTGCCTACGCACTAATCCAGTCTCTGATCCAAATGCAAGCTATTCAGGGGCCATCTTTGGATATATCCGATTTGAATCCGAGGTAACGCGAAAGCGTTCATACTAACAGTACTACGGCTTCTTCGGCCGGTCGGAAATCGGATCTATTGCGTAAACAACCATTCCATGGTTGTATGACTATTCGGTACGTATTTTCACGGATTCGGATCGGATGCAGTGCGTAACCGCTCTTAGGCCAGACGCACACATACAATTTTCAAATCGATCAAACGGTATCAGACGAGTAGTGTGCTTGTGACGATTTTAAAATTGTGTGTTTATTCTGGCCACACCTATAGGCCAGTCAAATTAGCTTTGAACCTTGGAAACATTCCTAACTTTATTTTTTTTAATGTAATAATTAAACATTTTCCGTAAACACTTTGATTCAACTGACAGTCTGTCTAAATGCAACTAAATAACATAATTTTACTCGGAGCGACTGCCTATCAGGTGTCCTCCACAAACCAGTAACTGAATAACACAATACCTTTCGCAAAATGTATCACAGTCATTTTAAAAGCAAATACAGTCTGTCAAACAGATTTAAACTATGTAACTTATAAAAATAGCGTTTGACAAATAACGGAATATTTTTGAAGTACATATTTGCCAACTGTTGCCTTGTACAAAGGCAAATCAAATGTTGAAACAGTTCAAAATGTCCGGAAAAAAAAGAGAATTTATGAATTACGTACGCTTTGCTTTTGAAAAACACATTTTTGTTTTTTTCAGAACTATCCAAATGATTAGTTATAATTTATTTGTTTATCATGAACGAGCGGTTGAGAGTAAGTATGTCATGTTCACACAAATATTTCGCTACGTGTGTTGGATCATTCAGTTTCCTTCAAAATGGTTGCTGGATGGTGCCGATACACGCGTCATGTTCTTGAACGGGGCCGTCATTCGAGACTGCCACTGGCTTATTTTATTTTTTATATCTTACATTGTGGTAATGAGTTTCTTTGTTTTTTTTTTGCATTTTACCTCACAGGTATACTTAATGTACATATAATGTAGGCAACAAGGATAATGTAACCAAGATATTTGTAATACAATATAACATGATTTAAAAGAGTGTCCGTGGAGCTTCTTACAAAAAAAAATACAAAATAGTTTATTGTGACACTTAAATCATTACATTACATTTAAATGTGTTTGGAGCCTCCTTTTAAGCAAACAATGCCCGTATTAGTCATTGTCGTACACTTATACCAACTAGAGTTAATATAGTGTTGTGACCTTATGGGTAAATATGCAATGTACATTTTTCTGTATTTAGCTTATATAAACTAATCTTAAAAAAAAATAAAAAATGAAACAAAAATACAAAAGCAAAGTTGCAATTTTAAATATTGGCATAAAAAAAAATAAAAAAAAACTTATTCCCAATTTTATTAGTTCATGTGATGTAGTGTATATAGTAGGCGCCAGAAAATCGTGGAATAACGGTCATTGACCCACCTACAATTATTGACATTTTTAATTTGAAAAACGGAATTAATGACACAAAGCTGTCCCGAATCATCATCTCTCGTGATCCTTAACATTGTCTAATAATGAAAAACGATTCATATTTAATTGTTCAGGTACCTATGAACAGTTATTAGGGAAAGGTCAATGTACTATATTCCACATTTATCTGGCGCCTACTATAGTATGGTGTGGTTAGTAGTGCGGTATTATGTGGTGTGGTGTGGTGTGGCATTGTGCGGTGTGGTGTGTGTGGTGTGTATGGTGTGGTGTGTGGTGTATGTGGTGTGCGTGATGAGATGTGTGGGTGAGTGGTGTTTTAAGTTATGGTATGTGATTTATTTCGGCTACTCAACGTATTCCAGGAGTGCCTCGGTTTCCTCATAGGTAAGTTGTTTTATCCATTCTATTACGCTTTTTTTACAGTCGTGGTAACTTTTATTATATACATAAACATGTTTGTTAATTTTGTTATAGAGCTGAGTAGAGCGTTTGTTAAATTTCTTGCATGCGAATCTAGTTTTAGTTTGAGAAACTTGCACAACTAAATCTTTTCTCCTTTTAGATTTTTTGGTATCATTACCTCTATATGGTAGGGTTTTATGTATTTTCTTGCACGTTCTTCTCCATAGAAATCTACACTTCGGAATGTTTTTGACTGAGCGACCTTGACAATTCAAAAGTACTTGTACATGGTTTATTTGATTGGTTTCATTATGGTTTATTTGAAATAAGTGTTTTGAATCTTGAACCTGAGTCATTCTAAAAAAACGCGTTTTTTTTTCAATAAAAATCAAGCTATCTCTTTTTTTACAATATGTAAATAATAATGATTTATTAGTCACAATAAAAATAGTTATCGGATTACAAAAACGTCTTCGGAACGTATCGCAACCTGCATCTTAGCTAGGTTACATAGTAACCTGTGTTAAAGATACCAGTTCCATTCCAAAAAGGGTTACAATATCACTATTATAAAATAAGTTTATTTGTTTTAGGTAATCCAAAATTGTTAGAATGATTTTAACATATTAATAAAGCTAGGGAATTTACGACAAAACAGAAAAAAATAGAACTAATTTACTTTGACAGAAATAAACATTGTTGCCCTCTAAGGAATGTCGTTAAAAAATAAATACCATACTTTGAAAGATTTATTAGATTATGTTTCATTTTTTATAATTAAGTCCGACATGGCCTATAAATTAAAAATAAACACAATTCAATTGTTCGAAAAAAAACTGAAGTAAATAACTTGCGCTAACAGATAATTTTAAACTTTATCGGTTGGCGAATTAACATATTTAATTAGGTAAATTACAAAACCAAAAAATAGCATTCTTTAATAACTAAGGATAGTTGCACTGATGTTAAAAATGTTTAATTTAATGCCCTACTTGTAAAACACTATCTCTTCTACAAAATGCTCCAAACAAAATGCCAATTAATATTTTTCCCATCGAGTTATCATTAAAATTGCATATTTTAATAAAATAAACGAACACGCGGAGTTAACTTTTTGCATAACATATCATGTACTTTCACGCCTACACTCCACACGTTAACGGCCTTAATTTCGGCGTAATTAGCCAGAACTATTTGTGAAACCGGGCAAAAAAATATAATTTTCATTGATTTATTTATTTCTCCATTGTACATAACAGGTAATGTAGATCAGCTATATATGATGCGGAATTTTTTCGAAAGAGTCACCGCGGCCCTGGAACGGAAAGGGCTTTAGAAGGAACACGGATGGGTTTTAGTCAGTAAGAGTCTAACAATCCCTTCCACTCCACCCAGAGCGGAAGAAGTCATTTGATGATTTCCCATCCTTTTTCTTTTTAAAAAATGTTAGCTGTATATCTCAAGTAGATACATATATATGAAATGTATGTCTGAATTCCAAATAATAGGGGTGGAGCTGCTGCTTGCGACCGGACATTAAGATTATGTCCCCAAGCTGCTTTTGAGAAATTTCTAGGTAATTGAGCAGCAGAAATTCCGATATTACTGCGTCACCTCTTTTATTCATAATACTGGTAGACATTGTTCTTCGAAGTTATGCAATACTAGAAATAGCTGCCCCGTGGCAAATAAATCAATGCCTGTGCAATGACTGGTAACCGGGTCAGAGAGCGTTTACCTTTTATATTTTATTTGCGCGCGACTTCATACGCGCATAACCCGTTTTTTTTCGTTCCTTAAGAATTACATGAAAGCTGCTCTTAATGGAGTCCCCTACGGAGTGTAGGGGAAGCACTAAGAGAGGCTTTTTTAGGCTTTTGAGGCCAAGGAACCTACATGCCAAGTCTCAGCTTCATGCGACCAGTTGTTTCGGTTATGCGTTGTCTGTCATACACTCGGTAACGGAAGAATCACTATCGCTACTTGATGATGACTACACGATGACTGGCCTGTGGGTCGAGTGGTGTGACCATGTCGTGGGTTCGATTCCCACCCAGGACAAATCTTTGTGTGATAAGCATGATCATTTGTTCTGTGTCTGGGTGTAATTTGTCTATAATATGTATGTATCTAGAAATATATAAGTATGTTTATCACTTGTCTGGTTGCCATAGCACAGGCTCTGCCTAGTTTGGGATCGGATGACCGTGTGTGAGTTGTCCCAAGATATTATTTTTAAGAAGATATTATTATATAATAAAACAAAGTCCCCCGCCGCGTCTATCTGTCTGCCTGTCCGCGATAAACTCAATAACGACTGACTGGATTTTCATGAGGTTCACCCATGGATGGGGTTATTCATGAGTAAGGTTTAGGTGCATAATTTTTTTTTATTTGCTGAAATAATTATGACGCTGATTTTTGCCCAAGGTATCAAAAAATTGCTTATAAAAGTCATTATT
The DNA here is from genome assembly GCA_905163435.1 of Mamestra brassicae. Taxonomy (NCBI): domain Eukaryota; kingdom Metazoa; phylum Arthropoda; class Insecta; order Lepidoptera; family Noctuidae; genus Mamestra; species Mamestra brassicae. The sequence continues at coordinate 5,991,380 of LR990987.1, forward strand.
TAGCGTGCGCTGCGAAGAATGTTGATGTTACGTATAATAATGTACCTACTACGTGTTTATAGTAGGTACTAATCAATACCCACAAAATCTCCTCAAGGCTAAAAGTCACAATAACCGCTTTTTGTTCAAATTATTCAATCAAACCCCCATATTTGTTAGAAAAAATCTGAACAAGTCCATTCAAACATAAATACACTTCTCAAAAATAGATCAAGTAAATAATTGTAGCAGTCGTAGGAAGGATCACATTTTGCTACCGCGGCCACCGCGGGTGCGAACAGTCAATGGCCGGAGAGCAATTACTTTTGCGGGAGTGCAACAATATAACAAGCTACCTACAAGTGCGAGTGTTATACATAAATAAGTTAAGTAAAAATATAACAATAAACAGCAATTACTGTACAAAAGTTTTTACAGTACGGTGTAAAAACTTAAATAGCTCAATAAAAACAACAAACAATTTTACCTCATACAAACTGTAGGTACCTAATTCAGTGAAAATAATAAATGAATATAATTAAATAAATTAACTAAAAGTGAACTAAAAACCATCAACTGTATATTTGTGAGGGTCAAGAGGTCAAAAGTTGTAACAGCGAATCGTCCTGTGTCGGTCGCGTCGATCGTTGAGTAAACATACTTTGAGAGAACTTATTTCAACCTTTTCCACTAAGTTGATTTGGTCTACCGGTAACAACGCCAGACTGTGACGAGTGTCGCAAGCTCGATCCCAAGCGACGAAAGCTGTTTTTGTAAATAAAGAAATTAAAAAAAAGTTGTCCAGTTTGAATAAAGTGGTAAGCAGTGCCTGCAAGACGTCAACACAAGTTACTTGAAACATCTGCAAGAAATATGTTAATACTAAACATACTGCTCTATGCTCAATAGAATAGTGTTTTTAATTTATTTATGTGTATTGATTATGCGTGGGATATCCAGAATCCACTTATCGCCTTAAGGGCATCGAAGCAAGAAAAAAGTAGAAATGTAATCGGACACAAATAGTGATGTAGCTACTTCCAAGAAAACACTTAGAAAAAAAACAACATTCTTCAAGTAAATCTTCTTTGTCACAACAAGAGATGATTCGCAAGCAAAACTTTGTATTAAGTGAGAATACTTATTTCTCAAATACCGGCCACCCGTGTACAACATACAAACAATTATGATAAATTCGACGCAAATATATCTACAGAAAACTCCTTCGAATCTTTGCAGATAGATGAAGATATCAATATTTTGTCTCATACTTTGAAAAAGGTATCCACAACTAATTAGAAGCTGTCCAAATATTAGATCTTACACTTTTGATTTAATAAAAGAATTAAAAAGAAAGTATCTAAACTGACGAAGAACTTAGAAATGGCTAAAAATGGCTAAAAACCTTTTATCGGCAAACTGCTATCTTAAAAACAAATGAATAAACAAACACTCAAATTAATCAACTTAAATATATTTGTAAATCGACGCCCAAAAGAACATCAAATCACAGAAGAAAAGAAATAAAAGTCCCATTCAAACTAAATTATACTTCTGAGAGCAACTAATTAGTCCGAAGCCTAACGCATAATGCTTACAAACAAAGGACGACGTACATTGTCTAAATTATCAAGGTGCAATCCAGGAAATTAACAATGATATTACCAGAAAGATATCGTTGGACTTCCCAAATAAACAACGAAATGTAAACTTAAAATGCACAACCCAATTAAAACGCACTTCAAATAGAAAGAAATATCTACATAATTAACGGAGACGAAAAAGTAAGAATTCTATCAGCACAACAAATACACACAAAGACAGGAAAATGGAATAACAATTACACCATCGAGGGAAAAGTCCAACCCTATGCGTAGTCATGCGAGATTTTACGAAATCCAGACGTGATCAATCAAGCACCCTATCCGACAACGATATATTTTACTCTCCGTTGGTGTACATGATAAAAATCCATATCTACATGTTGTAAACTAACTTGTGTAACTTAGTACATATCATGTTATGTTCAAATGAATACTTTAAAGCTATTTAAGAAAAAATGTGAAAATTGACCCGCTCCTCTATAAACGAAACTACGTACTAAGGTTAAAATATTACCGAAAATAGTTTTAACTTTTTTAAACCTATCGAAAATCTATTGTCTAATAATGAAATCGTTAATCTTATGCTTAACAACTTACCTTTTATAGTTAAATTACGGAAAAAAATGTTTTTCAACTGCAATGCGTAAGTGGATCAGCAGCGCGATTTTGTAAACAAAAACAACCACAACAAAAGATAATCAGCCTGCATTATTGTGCATTCGCTTGAAGCGTAGTGTCACCTTAAATTTAAATTTGGTTGGTTATTCATCATGAAAGCCAGCGATAAAATCTGATTGAAATCTGATTTGTCGCTGGTATTTTGTAAAGGATGAATAGTTAATGCGTGGAATTCTGGTAATGATAAATAGATTTAAAATTTCAGTATCTATACACTCTGTATGACATAATAAGTTCCAATTTAAATGTTTTTCACAACATCAAGCTTGAACAGTGATGCCAATTAAGTTTTTATAATGTACGTTTTCTATTCTAAGCTGATTTTAATGAGATGTTTCGATCTCGAACCTTATCGAATACAGCGTTTGAAGTTGTCTTGTTATATTTCTCAGAAAAAAATAAATATCATGAACTACTATGATGAATTGGTGTAATGTCGGAAAGTTCGATTATATTGTTGCGGACTAGGTACTATGTAGATACGTGTTAAGACCAAGACGAACATGGCGGGACGAGGTCGTCTCTTCCCGAAAAAACTAGGCCGCAAATTCAAGGCTTGTTGGCCACGAAATCGTTTCCTTGTACTTTCGTTGCGACAGTTCTACCTTAATCATCGGTTGATCGACGAAGATTCATTGGATAACCATTACTGCCAGTGATAGTCTCTCGCGTCACTTTATGTGGATAATTATTGGAACACTTGCCGTCGACCGTTCACGGTGATATCCCAATTACCGCGCTTCGGTGCGCGTGCTTTCAACCCCCGTTGATGGCGCCACACGGTCCGTGAGTCATGTTCGTAATTACAACATCATGCAGGTCTGGATTGGATTCGGAATCAGGAATCTCGGCACTTATGATGATGCAGGCTGGGAATGTCGATTTTATGATTCAAAATGTTGTAGGCAAACATTGCGTCACTTAATTGTCTACGTGTATCCAGTTTTTTTTTCATTTATGTTTGTGTATTTCGTTTCATGTTGGAATGCTTTAGTTTACCGTTGTACGAGTGTATTAAGTATTTTTGTTTTTAACAGACTTCAAAAAAGGAGGAGGTTCTCAATTCGAATGTTTTTTTTTGTATGTTTATTATGCGATCATTCTGTCAGTTATGAATGGATTTTGATGATTGTTTTATTATTTTGAAAGGTTTTACAATTTTTTAGAACAAAGCCCAAACATTATCAATGCTCTTTTAATAATATTATTGTTAATTATATAATATTATAAACTAGACCGTGTGGATTAAAATTTAACTTCTTACCAAACAGTACATCTTTACAGTTTCAACTTTCTTAATTTTGTCACCAGAAATATCACTGCATATTTGGATATTTTCTCGAGAATTTAACATGGGATTCTTTTAATTACAGTTACGGTTACACCATTGAACGAGCCGATTTAGGTCATTTTAGGGATCCGTATCTTAAAAGGTAAAAAAGGAACCCTTATAAGATCACTTTCTTGTCCGTCTGTCCGTGTGTCACCACCAATTTTCTCAGGAACGGGTGGACCTAGCAAGTTATACCAGATACTGAGGTCTATAGTCCCTATTAAGTGTATAAAAATCAAGGTCCTGAGTCAACACGATAAAACGATTATGCAAATTTATATTTTCTCGAAAACTTGTAAATACGAAAATTTACCTTAATTTTAAACTTTTTTATTTTTCGGAATTTTTCCTTTACTTGTGCTTTAAGACCTTGCTTTTAACCAAAGTTGACAATTCTAGGTCAACCGGAAGTACCCTATAGGTTTTGGATCTAAAACCTAAATGGTAGTTCACGTTGACCTAGAATCCCGAAATTTGGCAAAAAGCAAGGTCTTACAGCACAAATAAAGGAAAAGTTCCAAAACATAAAAAAGTTGAAAATGAAAGGGTGTCCCCATACACACATAGTTTACGCCCGCCCCAACATGTTACATCGCTAAGTGTATTTTGACGTTGCCTTTTAATGGCCTAATTGGAATAAACTTTTTGACTTTGACTTTGTGGTATATATTCTGAAATAAACCAATGTACCTGGTCTGTTAGTGAGTGCACTCATATTATCCATTGCCGACTTGTAATCACACCAGATTATCACAGCAGTATGACAAACAGGATTTTTTCTCGTTTGTCACACGACTGATTTTTCCACACCATTTATACGATAATTGCTAGTGTAGTGCACCTTTATATTCTAATTAAGTCGATCTGCTGATCGGCGTTCACCGACTTTCGTTTTTTGCCGACTATTTAGATTTTTCTACTTTTAAACCCCCGACGCAAAAACGATGGGGCTTTATAGGTTTGACCTGTCTGTGTGTGTGTGTGTGTGTGTGTGTGTGTCTGGCTGTGGCATCTTGAACGAGTGAACCGATTTTGATTTTGTTTATTTTGTTTGAATGGTGAATTAGTCGAGAGTGTTCTTAGCTATGTTTGATAAGACGGTCCAAGATGGCCGCCGCCATAAAATGGCGGTTATTTTTCACCACTCTCTAAAATATGGGTATCAAATGAAAGGGCTTGACTAGTAGAATAAAGTAGCTCTCAAACAAAAATCAAAAGGCTTTAGAAGGAACACGGATGGGTTTTAGTCAGTAAGGGTCTGACACGCCCTTCCGCTCCACCCAGAGCGGAAGAAGTCTTTTGATATTTTCATCTCATTCTTAAAAAAAAAAGAAATGTATGTATGTATATGTATGTTACGTATATCTATATTATTTGTCTGATCAATGCCCTAGATTGATGAGGAAATTGGAGTGATGACTGGTACCTAGGACCTAACGAATTATTAGCTTTTAGTACATTATAGGTAAATTAGGTTTTAAATGCATGAAATAAAATTTTAAAAACCCCCGACATAAAAACTTTAAAAAGTAAAAAATTAAATGTAATGATCCTTTTAGTTTAATATAGGTACGATTCTTTGGGCCACGCGTCATAGTCTCATGGGACTGCTCCTCATTTGGGTTGAACAATTTCGAGCTCACTTTTCTCGCTCTTGAATTTTACACTCTTACAAGTTTTGAGCTTTCCAGCATACGTCAAATAAGTTTCTTCTATTTAAGTACGAATGGTCAAAAGAAAATCAAACCTATGCAAAAATTTACGAGTTCTGGTGTTCAAAGTCAAAGTCAATCATTTATTTCTACTAGACCATTAAAATGCACTTTTGAACGTCAAAACTACGTTCGTGAGCTTTCTTTCGTATATTATTTCACATTATTGGTATATACTTATTTATCCTTACGATACTCCAAAAAATCGGATCTTTGCAATTTATTTCGACCTTAAGCGTTTAATCTGTGTACGATATTGGAAATATGTCATTTTAGTCCAGTACTAAAATTCCATTTTTGTTCCAATATCGACTGTACTCATATTGGGCGTTGCATCTCAGGTTAGGGGCCAGGCCCCCCCCTGGAATAACATCCTAGAGATACGCCAAACTGTAGCTCCTTCGGTACTGATTGAATCACGTTAATGAATTTACTTCTCCGATTGTACTTTGGCTTGGTTCAACCGAATAAAACATGTTATACATGTCGACGCAATATTGTTGAAGCAATCGACAAAGTCGCATCAAATAATAGGGCGTCATCCATAAATTATGTCACACGAATTTCATGATTTTTTGCCTCTCCCCCCGTCCTTGTCACAGCTGGTCACATTTGTGAGACTCCCTCCCTCCCTAGTGTGATATATTTTCATATATTTCATAATATATATTTTGCAAATTTACATTTATGTATGTTTCATATAGTTTACGGAAAAGATTACCTAAATCACTTAATTTGTTCATTGGAAACTTGTTTCGTAAGTAAAAAATCACAAAATAGCAGAACTAAGAACGACATTGTTTCATCCGCGAAAGTCAGTGGCCAAATGAAATAGAAACAAAGAAATCACCGCTAGGCGCAAAGCGTTTGGCGGCATTTATCAAAGGGCGCCTAGGCGGTCGGCGCGTAACACTAGTAGAGCGAGTAGTCGACAAAACAATTTGTATCTCATATTTACACAGATATAGTTTTATATATATTTGAGGTTTTCGTAAAGTAATAGTTTACAAGTTCTTGTTTTAACACTTAGATTATAATAGATTTTGAAATGTGACGTCACGAAATTTAGGACACCTCCCACCCCCTTGTCACACAACGTCACACTTCGTCGACCCCTGCCTCCCCCTTAACATGTGACGTAATTTATGGTTGGCCCCTAGCTAGCATTTTGACGTCTCTGCGACGTTGTTCTGCGACATGTAAGCACAATATCGCGCGTTTACAAGTATCACAATTACGACTTCTAAGGGACTTCGGTTTAGAGAAATTTATTTCTCATAAGAACTTACAGTCCGCTTATAATGAGATACAAATATGCAAAATTGACACATTTTTATTATGAAGTGCGTATAAGTATGTCAATGTAAATCTTACTTGTCAACTAGGATGTTATGTGCATGGAAAAACCATATGACAGATTTGCGAGCTCAATTTTATATCATATCATTACGGAGGGCTCGCCGCCGCCGGTCGCCAGTCATCCAAGATTTAAATCACTAGATAGGCCCCAGCGCGTCTGGTTGTGTGAGCTCACTCTTAGTTAGTTAGTTTTTTAGTTTTTAGTGTTTCTGTGTGTTTTTTTCCGGCAGAATAAGCTGATTTACTTTCTTTCTTTTTCTTATCTTTAAGCAAAAACACTTTTCTCAGCATGTATTATAAAGTCTACGGACAACACGTCGGCCAAAAGTTGAATCATCTCAGGCCAAGTCACCTGACGACTCAGTTCGCAGCCAAAGATGACCAAGTTCGGCAGCAAGCGATTGACGCTTGCAACCGAACAGTTTGCCTTTATGTTAAGAACACTTCGACCGAACTTCCTTCGGGTCGCCGAAACGAACTCGTCACGAAGACGATTAATAGAAAGTGATTATGCGATCTTCGCATTTATTTCTACGGCAAACCTGAACGCGCTGGCAGAGAGTGCCTTCCAGTTTTACCTTACAAATGAGCGCGCGACAATCCCGTATTCGCACGATTATCGCTTTCAAAGAATGACGCCTTAATGTAAATTGTTGTGTGGCATATCTAGCGATTTAAATCTTTAGTTGTATGTGTCAAATTAAAATGGATCCGCTCCCTACATAATTTAACTAATCTTTGAATGAAGCCCTTAATCAACTTCAAGTGTTTGCACACTCGTAGCTGATTAAACGACGTAGCGGCAGCTATAATGCGTACGGCAGTGTGCGTAGGCAGAAAGCGTGGCACTCAAGCAAACCGCTACGAAACGTAGCACGCTACGTAGCAGTTGCTAGGAGCGCCGCCTCGCGTCGCCAGGTCGGGACTCTGGTCGCCCGACCACCCGGTCGGGCGACGCGAGGCGGCGAAGGTGGCGCGGTGGCGCTGGGGCGTAGCGCCGGGGGCCGGTCTGCTGTCGCCGTAGTGGATCGTGCATGCGTGCGCTCTAGACGAGCGCGCGAAGCGGAATGTTTTTGATGTCAACTTCTTTTAAGTATAGGGAACATGCATGAAGAACGCTCTGCCACCTAGTGGCGCAAATCCAAACTATTTACGCAAACAATAGTTGACACTGACACTGCATTATAAAATAATCACATTATAGAAGTGACAAAATAACATTTAACTAAGTGAAAATGTATTGTTTCATTTCTGGATGCTCGAACACTTCATAGAAAAACAAAAATAAGTCAAATGGTGTAAAATTCTATTACAGGGTGGGCAACTACAATAATAATAATAAGTTTATTCAATAAGAAGTCTGTACATGGTATACAAAGTTGTCTAATCTACTTAAATGATATACCTAAAGAAAAACCAGTACAATAATAATAACATGGGTCGTAGGACTCCCTTTCATAAACTAGGCAGGAAACCTGTGTGTATCTTAAGAAATTTTTATTTACAGTCTTATTGCGTTTACAAAGTATTGGTACCGTAACTTGGAGGTATACAACATTTTTTTGCCGCCATTTTGTTTTGGCGGCAAATATGACAGTTGTTTCATGAAAATTATGTTGTGTAGAGACGGCAAATTTGTTATGGAGCGTTTTACGACTAAACAACGTGTTTTGATTATTAAAACATTCTACTCAACCCAATTAGGTACAGGGTGGGAAACTTGGAGGTATACAACTATTTTTGCCGCCATTTTGTTTTGGCGGCAAATATGACAGTTGTTAAGTTGAACGACAACTTCATCCACGTCGAGTAACAGTTTGGTGTGGAACTTGGTCAGAAGGAATAATTGGGCCTTATTTCTTTGAAGATGCTAGTGATGCTGTTACAGTGAATGGAGATCGGTACTGTGAGATCATAAATATCTTTTTCTTTCATTAAGTGAATCTGTTGGGCTTAGGAAACATATTATGGTTCCAACAACATGGGGCAACATGTCATACAACACCAGCCACAATCGAGACATTGAAAATAACGTTTCCGGGTCGATTAATTTTGAGAAACGGTGACATTGATTAACCCCCAAGATCCCCGGATTTAACAACTCCTGATTTTTTTCTGTGGGGCTATCTAAGGGGACGTATCTTTGCTAACAGGTCAATGAACCTTGCAACAATTAAAACAAAATATCCGAGACAGTCACTGAGATAGCGAATGGAAGAATGAAGATAGGAAATGTGTGAAAACGCATTGGGTTCACATCTGCCATGCTGCTAGAGGTGGACATTTGTCCGACATTATTGTCCATAATTAATTGCCGGCACTAAATGCCATATTAAAAAAAAAATATCTTAGAATAATATTTAAAAATAAAGTACCTGTTTTTGCCCACCCTTTATTTGCCCACAAATAGTACTCACTTTCCATGGTTATGTCATAAACGACAAAAGTGAATAAATGCAGTAAAACATATGTAAAATGTGTGTATGAGTTTCAAAACATTAACAGATGATCAATAATGTCCCACGATCAGAATGCAGGAATGCAGACATACGTCCGCGTCGAGGCGATCGGCGGCGGCGACCTCTCGCGTCCGGCCCTGGTTGAATCCATGGTCCGGAGCGGGGAGGCTTGGGAAGCCGTCACCTCCTTCTGCGAAGCAGTAATGCTAGCGAAGGAGGAGGCGGGCGGCGCGAGGGAAAGGCAAGGCCTTCGCCCCAACCGCCGCTAAAGGAGAAGACGCCCCGGCCACCGTAGGCCCGAGCCTGCGGACGGCGAGCGTTGGGTGGCTTGCTGTCCGGTCACAACCAGGCCCGGGTCGATGGCACGTTGTGTTCCACGCGCGCCTCAGAGAGATGTCAGCATAGAAGACGGGGCCAGAGCCTGCCAGCCAGGGTTGCGGAATGTGTTTGAAGGAACACGGATGGGTTTTAGTCAGTAAAAGTCTGACACGCCCTCCCGCTCCACCCAGAGCGAAAGAAGTCATTTGATGATTTCCCATCCTCAAAAAAAAGGCATACCAAATAGTATAAACAATTCACTGAGGTTCTTGCGGAGCCGTTGTCGAGCTCATGTCTGAGCATGGAAATGCAAAGAGAAAGCGACAGTATTTGTCTATCACTGTCAGGATGTATTTATTCAGCAGACTGGTTCCCTAGAAATAGACGTAACAACAGTCAACTCTGTCAACATAGGTCTCGGACTGCACTTATGCGCAGGAGTGTTTTTTGTGTAGCACCCATTATTTTCAATAAGCTTCCCAATGACTGGAAAGAGCTAAACATAGAAGCATTTAAAAATAAATTAAAATCTTTTTTAGCTAGTAAAGCATGATGTGAATGAATTTTTAAGGGAATCTTTTTTAAATTGACATGTCACTCTTTAATATATTAAATATTAATTTAATCTCGAATGTTTGTAATTTGATAATGATTTTTGTATTGAATATTTTGTTTTTTGGACCTACATTACATTACAAATAATACATTATTGTATTAATACATTATTGTATTATGTTTTAATTTTTTTTGATAATTGAATATTTGACATTTTTTTATGTAACTCCCATCTATATATTTTGTTTAAATTTATTAAGTAATCAATTAAATTTAATTTGTTTGCTTATGTCAGCATTGTCAAGGTTAATGAATGTTGTTTGTTTTTACTGTAAATTCAAACTTAAGCCTATTAATATTTGCACACCATGACAAATGGTAAACATGTTAGCACAACTCCGTCGACCTAACACCTTGCATGCATTTTTTATCTTATAATTGTATGTACACACATGTTTGATCAAATAAAGTTATCTGAATCTGAATTTGAATTCTTTGTGTTACTAGGTATACGATACGACCTTTAAAGTCAATACTTCGTCTTCCTAATGGAGATGTCGCCTTAATTAGATTGCGGCCAGGTTCGGTTGATTTCAAATATCAAGGCTTCAATTCCGAACAAATACGACAAGAGTTTGTCATATTTTTGATTCCTTAAATAGAATAGGGTAGATTCTTAGATCTCGTCCAGTGTACCATTCTTGTATCGCCAGGGTGGCAAAGGGTTTCATTCATGCAGGGAGACCTTTTTGACTCATGCAGTGCATTATTATTACATACTAGCACTTCGCCCGCGACTTCGTTCACGCGGATTTAGTAGGTACTCCACAAACTAAAAGTTTTGGAAAATTAACCACTACGATATCCATTCAACGGTCTCAGGATCAGCCTACTATTCACCCCGTTCACCCCGTCAGGGGTTGATTATATAAAAATATCCCACTTTTAGATTGTTCATTCCAATTTCCACGTTAATTGAAGTAAGCAATAATGTCCTCCCCTAAAAACTTCATCACTCCTTTTCGCCCCTAAGGGGGTTTATTTTCGAAAAATTCAAATATTTGTTATTCCTTTTTTTTTTCATCCAAATCATTAATGTTTCAACTTCAACAGACCCATAATCAACCTTAATTATCAAACCATTTAAATGAATAAGGACTTGATATCAAAATCATCACTTTCTTTCCAACTGGGCTTTGACTGAACAATTTTAACAAAAAGCGGTCATTGTGACTTAACCATAATAGTTAGACATACAGCCTCGCGGACTTTTTTCAAGGCAATAATGAGTACTTATGTAAATTATGTAGGTAGTACATTTATTTTTATGTATCATCAATACTTTTCGCAGCGCATGCGATGAAAGAAATTTTAGGACAATTTTTTTAACACCTTGGTTTACATTATTCAAGTTTTAGTAGGGATCGCTAATAATTTCTAGAATTAAATATAGCCTATGTTACTTCGTGAAGATGTAGCTTTCTAACGGTGAAAAAAAATTAATACGGTTTAGTAGTTTTCGAGCCAAATCGTTACAAACAAACAAATAGGTATTTCCTCTTTATAATATTATAGACATATTATATTATAGACAGATTATAGTTTAGTCCAGCCTTGTCCAACATCCATGAGAATTCCTTGTCTTGAAAATTACATAACTTATTACGAGCAGTAGATATGTAAAACAAGGCAAATCTTCTTGTACAACGAATGCTCGTCGATCAAATGGTTACGTTTATTCGTAAACAAACTCACTAATAATACGTTTATTCGTAAACAAACTCACTAATAATAATATGTATAACTCCAAAAAAGTCCCGGCAAATAAACTTAAAAAACATATGGAAGTAGAAGAGAATATTCAAACACAATAAAAGAGGTTTCAAGTTTTTAAATATCCATCGCACATGAAACACATTTCATCCCCCTGTGGCTGCGCATTAATTGCCATGGATTATTGCCTTGACATGATATGCCTTTTATCTAATGCTGTAGAAATAGGCAACGCGACGTTCGAAAACCTTTCGAAAACAATTTATTGCGCGTATTCCAATTCGACGAATTTTGCGTTTATAGGAGTGGACACAGGGGGATTAAATTTCATGGCAGAGCGATAATATTTGTGCATATCGTTTTTCACATCATGCAAGACTCAAAAGTGCATTTTTCCAAGTACTCGTTCACCGTTCGAATAATTCATTTTTTTCCGGCTTCCAACTCGTTAAGGATCGATAACCGACCGGCCGGGGCTGATGGCAATTTGTTTCCAGTATCTGCATGTGATTAAACACAAGCATACCAATTTTCAAGCGGCTGCCTGACAACTTTCTTTTTTATTTTCTTCGCTCCCGTATAGGGCGCCGGTCGCACCAGAAGGGATGGCAGTTGAAGAAAAAACCTGAAGTTGAACTAGTGTGCTACTCGCACTTGACCAGTTTTGATTTTAATTCAATGTTTATCAGATCATCACCTCGGGTGTCGCCTGATGGAAAGCGATGGATTAAATGTTTGTGTGCGCATGTTTTATGCTTTGGTATAAACGAGGAGATAGATGAACAATAATCGGGTTGGCGAACTGTGCGTCGAAAAAACGTTATATCTGCGAAAACCAGAAAAGTGAAACGTTCTGTCGGCGAAACGTGCGTCGGCAAAAAGTTACATCGGAGAACCACCAAAAACTAAAACGTTAACCTTGGACTGTCGTCTTGAACAACTTTACAGAAAAATAAAATGTAACACATATACTGATTTATCCTGACTTTTCACAATAATGGAGGCTGAAAAAACGAGACATAGATGACGTAATCCAAAAGTTGTCAAGATTTCCTTATTTAAGGAATTCTGCTTTTTTAATTAGAAACTTGTTGGCCCATCGACATTTCACCCGTCAAAAGTCACATGTCACTTGTCGTGTTTATTAAATAGGCACCGGGGCACGCGGCCAGAGCGCTGACAAGATAAAATATTTGGCGTCAGACGAACGAAATATACTTGTGTCGCAGACGCGCGGACAGACGCCATACATTTTCGTCACAGCGCCCTGGCCGCGCGCCCGCAGCGTGCCCGGAGCGTTTTGTAAATCAAGTCCCTTCCTGGAAGGCCTCCCACAAGGACCGATGACCTGGTGAGGGTCGCAGGTAGCCGATGTATGCGAGACGCACAGAACCGGTTGTTGTGGCGGCACTTGGGGGAGGCACGTGATAGATCGGTGGTCTCCTTCTGCGAGACAGTTATCGCGCAGAAGGAGGCTGCGGAAAGGGAGAGGGAGATCACAACCGCTCTCCCTGCCCGCAGCAGGCGCATCGGGCGTCGGAGGAGGGCATACGCTGCCCTCTTCCGGCCCCCCTAACTAGGTCCAGGGGCGGCGGACTTGGGGATGTCCGTCGCCCCCCACTCATCCGGACCCGAGGTGGCGGCGCGTGGTGTTCCCGTGCGCCCCTCTTTGACGTAGCGAGGGGAGTTAAACACCTCACTCCCCTCGCCGACGCGAGGTGGCCCGCAGAGGCGGGCCGGCACCAGCCGGGGATTGCGGAAGTCGCATACGTTCCCGCGATCCCCGGCGTAGGTGGGAGATGGAACACCGGGGTGGTTTTAGTCAATAAGAGTCTGACAGACCCCACCACCCGCCCCAGGGTGGAGGATTTCCATGAGGATTTCCACCCGAGATCAAAAAAAAAAATTTTTAAGCTCCGCTGTTAGTATAACCCACCTTCTCCATGGATCAGGTAGTCCTGATCTATGGAGAAGGTGGGTTATTCGTGTAGTTAGGTATGGGGCAGCGACCCAGACTCCAAGGCAGACTAAATCTAAAATGTCAAGGGAGATTTCGATCTCCGGAAACATTTCCAGAAGTTGTGGAGCCCGTCCGGCCCTGAAGATTTCCAGTTAGGCACCGGACGGACTGCACGAGCTACCTCTCAGTAGCTGTTGGTAATATGGTAATGGCAGCGGCGGCCTTAGGGAGTGGCGAGCGGGGCAACCGCCCGGGGCCTCGCTCTTACAGGGGCCTCGGCTACCCGAGTTAAAAACCTTACATTTGAAATGTTTTAAGTATACTTTGAGCAATAAAATGAAGTTATTTCACAGTAAATTATTTAATAATATTAATAGTAATAAGCGCCATCGACTTTGACGAATTCTATGACAAGACCGGTTTAGTTTTGCAATTTTTTTATATAAATAGCTCATTGCGATTTCATTTTTAATTTTAGTCTTAGGAAACGCCGCAAACATAATCAGAAATACCTACTTTCATATGAATTTCATAAAGAACAAGGACCTCGCAAAACATCTGTCGCCCGGGGCCTCGCCAAGGACTGCCACCCGGGGCCTCGCAACGGTAAAGGCCGCCGCTGGGTAATGGTATAGGATCACACACGCGCTCGATTCCCGAGCAATCACCCTCAATGACCAATGTTTGTCAATGTTGTGTGTGTGTGTGTGTGACAGGCAACGACCGTTACCAACTATCAACCCCCCTTTCATTGCTATGGAATGTGCGATTCCGAGTGTATCGCTTCACTCCACCGCTTGTGTATCGCTTCACTATACCGACGATTTCAGTTTGCCTATGCCTAGATTTGCTTCAGGAAGTTGATAAGTTCTGTTCATCAACCACGCCGATCTAGCCTCATCGATACGACGCTCGAACCTGCACAAACAAACTAGTACAGCTGGTCGTGCAAGTCTGTCACTATTAAGAAATTTAACGTGAGCAACATCATATGCTGCTGCAGTGGCACAGTACAGGAACGCTACTGTCAACAAGATACGCTACGAATCTAGAACGCACGTCAGCGTCCTATATCTGCCCTGCTCTTGTACATGCGCAAACGAGGCCTAAGCCCAGGCGGTTCGGAGTGGTACTCTCGGAAGGCATCCTCCAAAGCGCTGCTCAATCATTCATTGCATTGGGTACTCACGGATATAGCCTGTCATCATCATGGATGTCACCGACGTGATCGGGTCGCGATTCGCGTTCGGTGGCGAATCAGTAGGGACACAGCTACTCCGTGATAGTAGGCGTAGTTTATCAAGCACGGCGTCATCCAACATACGGTTATGCTAGATGCCGCTCCAGACTCGATATTACTTGTGCCCAAAAGTTGACATCTGCTTCAAAAGCGCCTAAAACAGAGAGGTCCTGACCACAGTATGCAGTCTGGTTAGTTCCCCCTTTGTAGCTCCAAAGTATGAGCGCAGTACATTTTCGTTTATGACTTGCGTCCATTGCATGTGCTGCACACTCCCACCAGTGGCGAGGAAGGGTGCATGTAGCACATGCAATGGATGCAAAGCCGTACCGGAGGCCGGTGGTCGGCCTTTTCCACGCCGACTCGCAGGTGGTGGAATCGTCGGCGGCGAGAAGTATTCGTCACTCGAGCTCGATGCAACTGCAGCGACTGGACTCACGGGGGGTTACGGCTGGAGCAGATCCCGTCGGCTGTGAGGCCGAGCTGAGCGACGAACCCGAAGATGTGGGATGTGTTTTGTATTCATGCCCGGCTTCTTGTCAAAAGACACGAAAAGTTTTGTTTTTTAATATTGTATTTTTTTTCTTGTTGTATTTAAATTCTGGATAATGGACAGTTTGTTGATTGGTTTTGAAATTAAATTATATAAAAAAATAAAGAATAAAAAAAAATATATCACACTAGCCGGGCCGCAATTTGTTATTATTATTGTATAATCAAAAAATAGGTCACACACGCTTTCCTGAAATTCTTCATCTGGACAGAATACTGCATCCGTGGGCATCTTACAACGATTGTTTTCCATTAGGTCGGTAACTCGGAAATACATAACGATTCAGGTAGCTGCAAACACTTTGCCGGTGGATGTTCTATAGAAATTGTCTCTTCTGCCATTTGAGCATCATTTACTTCAAGTAGTCGTTATGGTTCCCTCACAGGATTTACGGAACCCTTTGTGCTCTTAGCCAGCATGGTCTGGAAATAAAGGTAAATTTTAATTATAATAAAATTTAATCTAAAAATCAACAGTCCCATTTACTCTTTTTTGATTAATATCCAAAAGGTATGTGGAAATCAATGTGATTAGGTTTAAGGAAAATATGGAGTTAAAATTTTGAGTATTAATGTGGACGGCTCTAGAGTAGGCGCCAGATAAATTCCTTAATTTCTCTGCGTAGGTACCCACCCGGACAATAAATTATGGATCGTTTTTCATTACCTGAAAAAGTAAAAGATGAGTCAATTCAGGGCAGCTTTATGTTATTATTTCTGTTTTCGGAATAAAGTACCTATATCAATAAATGTAGGTGGGTCAATGACCGCTGTTACAATTTTTCTGGTATCAACCATAGCTTCATCCAGCGGCTTCGGTCGCGTGTCAAAAAATATCTCAAGGGTGTCAGTCCCTCTGTCAGTCCATCACTCAATCACTTGTCACCAGTAACGGAAGAAATTTATACATATTAATAAACACAGTCTAACGCAGTCTACCGCTGAAAAAAGATTATTCCTTAGATCAACCAAAATATTCACTCTGCCCCTCCCGAACAAATCCACATCCTGAGGCCTCAGAGTGAGTTTTAATCGTGCTCAAAACTGGCTATGCGCCGTTTGGTGGTAATAACAGAGAACCTTTTTTTTTACATACTTTGGGTAGAAAAGTAACCAGCTACCAGACTAAAAATAGGGGCAAGCGATTTTCGACCTTATTGACATTAGTTTTATTGCTTGTTTTTAGTTACATAATATCTGCTCTATAACCTTGTTTATGTTTAAAATAGCGAGTTTTTAACTACAGTCAATAAGGTCGAAAATCACTTACACCTATTTTTTTAACTAAATCGTTTAAATAATGAAATCTAACTATTTTTCCTTTCCAAAAATCTCACAGGGGCCGTATTATGAGGTTATTATAGTACCATCATGATTTCGTAGCGAAAAAGGGATGATGCTAACGTTCATCTATAGCTGCGTCACTCTCTAGCACCGACATTACGTCATAATACGGCACCACCAAATTTTAGGTAAAATACAACTACGTAATTATGTTCTCCTTCTATTTTAATACCCTATACCTGGTGCCGTATTATGACGATATAATGCCACCATGATGTCGGTGCTAGAGAGTGACGCAGCTATACATGACCGATGGAACCAACACTTTTTCGCAACGAAATCATGATGGTATAATGACCTCATAATACGGCCTCCCGTGAGAGTTTTGGCACGGAAAGATAGTAGGATTTCATTATTTAAACGATTTTTTGTTGTAAAAATAGATGCAAGCGATTTTCGCCCTTATTTACATTATCGTTGTTGCTTGTTTTAGTTATAAATCTCCTATATTATCTTGTTTATGTTTAAAATAGCGATTTTTTAACTGAAATCAATAAGGTCGAAAATCACTTGCACCTATTTTTGCAAGCACTATCGATGTCTGATTACTTTTCGGTAGTCTTTAGTTTTGATTTCGTTACAAACGCGTATCTCGCGACACATTCAACTTTTATTTACTGACTAAATATAATTTTGATCAAGCATCTTTGCCTCTCTGAAGTTAGGTGTTTGTGACGACCGCGCAGGTGCAATCGCGTAAAAAATTGTTGTAGTGAGCAAGCGAGACACGAGTAAGCCTCGAACGTATGCGAGCGACGGAGACGCCACTACACGCGCCAGCTTCCGCGAGACCGCGCATGCGCTGCGAATTGTGACGAACTTCAGAGTGGCAAAGTTGTTTGACGCTTATCGTAAGCGCAGTACCTACTACAATAACAATAATTACCTATTTTGAGAATCTATAGTAAGGTGGTAGGTACTGAACCCTTCGTATGCACGTCTTACTTGGACTTGGCTGATTTTATTATTGTCTTATTATTATCCTGTACATTCATTCGTTTTAATGAAGCCTGAGCCGATTTTAATACTTAAATAAATAGGATGTCATTGAGTTCATTTTAGTTTCGCACATATGAGTGCAATCATTTAGCGTCATCTGGATACTTTTATTAGTTTATTATCATACATCATAGTTTATTATTATTTTTTTAAAAACATCAGGGAGAAAATAACGACGTGGCTACTACGACATCTGAAGCAGTAATTACTAAAACTCATGAATATATTTTACGATAGATCAAAAAAGCATTTTACTGCGAGGAAAACGAATAATACGAAATAAATTAAGATTTCTCACCGGATGCATCTGACTGAAAATTTTACAGAAAAGCGTAAGTTCAGATAACAGAAACAGCCAGCCAGAAAATAGTAAAAACACCATCAACTATTTCCAACATATCTTTAGTTTTGAACACAATAGATTTCATAGCATCCCCTTCAGTCATATTTGAAGCTAATACGTTGCAAGACACTCCTAAACCACACACAAACTGTATTTTAGATTTGACACCAACTTCGACACATGAAAATAATGGACCGTCTAGGTACGAAACAAATCTGTCATCAAAAAGATGCCTCAAAAAATTATTTCAAAACGAATCACGAGGATGAAAAAGAAGGAGAATCATCAGTACCGTCTCTTTTACAACCCGCAAATATTTGTGATTGTACATTGTCGGACAAAACGATTATTAATAATGAAAGCATAACACCTAGTCCTCAAAATCTGAGAGCCCTGATCATAATGGTGACCATGATGGAGAAGACCAAGCCGAAATGCATTCATTAAGTACAGTTCAAGAATCGACCAAAGTGAAAAAAAATGTAATTCGCCAGTTTGTGGTGGCGGCCATCTTGGATTTGCAATGTTTCATGGTGAATAGTATTTTACTAGTCAAGCCCTTTCAATTGATACCCATATCGAGGGACTCGTGAAAAAATATGTAATCCGCCATTTTGTGGCGGCGGCCATCTAGGACCGATTTTCATCAAACATAGCTTAGAACACTCCCGACTAATTCACCTTTCAAACAACAAAAACAAAATCAGTTCATCCGTTCGAGAGCTACGATGCCACAGACAGACACACAAATACACACAGACACGTCAAACTTATAACACCCCGTCGTTTTTGCGTCGGGGGTTAAAAATACAAGAAATCGTAAACGAAAATTAAAATGTTAGGACTAAAAAATTCAGGTGAAACCTATATACCTAGGCTGCAAATCGAAGAAAATGTATGACAAAAATGTTTTAAAAGCTAGTTGTAAGTGCACCAACAAATGTAGAGAAAAGATAACTCATGAGCAAAGAGAGTACATAATACAGCAATGTTGTAAAATAAGAGATCACGAGAGACAATGGCAATATATCGTAAATCAAACATTAGTCGAAGATGTTAAGCGAATCACCGTAGAGCGAAAACGCACCCGAACTCAATCGATCAAATACTCCTTTAGATTCAAACAAAATTCAAGTGTGCAAAACTTTTTTCAAAATAAAACTCTAAGCACATCGAACTGTTTATACAGCACTAGAAAAATCCAATCCTGAAGAAAACTTTATAGACAAACGAGCACATTAAATTGTTCCCCACTGTTGAGTCTGATTACGCTAGAAAAGATTCTACAAGGAAATACCTCTCAGAACTACTTAACATATCCAAAATGTATCGCCTCTACACAGCTTGGTTTGGACAGCAAAGATTTGACTGCCTTTTGGCAACTAAACGTCAATACGAATAATGTTTTTTTTTTTCCTTAGCCTATTGTGTCCCACAGCTGGGCAAAAGCCGCCCCCATATCCTTCCAGACATTAATTATTCATTTTTAAACCGCAAAAAGATCAGTGCTCTCAGTGTACTCGTTATCGACAGCCTGATTCAAAAACTCAAGAAACATTGCAAGAAAAATATAATACACATAAAGAAAACAAAGAAAGAGTACGGGCAAATCAAAAACGAAGAAAAAGAATCAGTTGATGCTACAGACACAACCGTAGCTATCTTCGATTTGAAAAAGGTTTTGAGTATCCCACAGTCTGAGGTTGGATCGTTTCACTACAAAAGAAAGTATTCCATTTATAATTTCACTGTGTATGATGCTACTCAAAGTAAAGGTTTTTGTTATGTTTGGCATAGTCAGATTGCTAAATTAGTAGTTGCCTATGGCAATTTCTACATAATGAAAAACAAAGAGGCATCCAGAACATATCATTTTACTCCGACGGTTATTGCGGGCAAAACAAAAACGGATTTATATTCGCTCTATATAGTCTTGCTGCACAGATGCTTCAGTTGAACATCACACATACAATTCTTTGAAACCGGACATGGCCAGCGTGAGGGAGATTCCATGCATTCCAACATTGAACGTGAATTAAAACACTGAGTTGTATACACGCCTGATCAGCCGGTCGATTCTGTAAACATATCGAAGTGAAGGCTTGGGTGAAGTGATCACGAAGTGAACTGTCAATCCATATAATCAAGATGGAATGACAGCTCACTTCGTGATCACGTGACATCTCGATTATATAGATTGACAGCTCACCTCGTGTTCACTTCACCCAAGCCTTCACTTCGACATGTTTACCAAACCAAAAAATATCATGGACTCAAATCATGGAAGTGAATGCCTCACATTAAAATGCATCAATTTTAAAATATAAATACAACTCATCATCTTCCTGCCTTGTCAGAAGAATAAGAAGCAAGCGGGGTACCTGACAGATACCAAGCCAAAGTCCTAGCTGTGTGCCCGAACTCCAAACGTTGTACACTGAGCCTAATACAATAAACAAGGCTTTATACGATTATCTTACGAGCCTCTGTAAGGCAGGAGATATTCCAGGTTACTATCGTGGTTTCTACGAATCCTTGACTTATGGCGGTAGCTGTTCTAGTGACAATGACGACAATGAGGAAGGTAATGACGATTAATCACCTACCTTATTTTTTTTTTAATTCAAGGATAAATGTGATTATGAGGCTGTTTTATTGATAACGAAATGGTAAAAGATTATATTTCTTAATAGTTTCATTAGTGTTGTATTCATTATTCACATAATATGGGATCATAAGGCTGATTTTAATTAACACCAATTTAAAAAGACTAATAAGAGTAAATAAGAAAAATACTGTTGTTTATTACTATTACTATTTTGAATAAAACTTACGTTGATTAACATGTCATCGTTTTATTAGGAAACCAAATTCAGTCCTTATCAGATTAAGACGATATTAAAGTATTATCAGTATCACTTGCTTCCTACAGATAAGAATGTTGAGATGGATGTGTGGAGTATCGAGAATGGATAAAGTGTGGAATGAGTTCATTAGAGGTAGCTTAAAAGTGGCGCCAGTAACGGAAAAGTTAAAAGGGAACGGCTTATCTTGGTATGGCCATGCGAAGAGGAGGGATGAAATGCACGTAACTAAAAGAGTTATGAATATAAATGTGGATAGATGGACAGGGAGAGGGAGGCCAAAGAATAGATGGGTGGATTGTGTAAGGAGTTATATGAAAGAAAAGGGACGTGACGGTAGTGATAGCGTGACGGTTGACAGGACAGAATGGGAGAAAAAAACGTGTTGCGCCGACCCCAAGTAACATAGGATAAGGGCAGGAAGATGATGATGACTTGCTTCCTAAAGACCCGTAGAATAAAATGATAAGTGAAGAGTCGAATTTTTGATTCTGGTCAGGATGTACGGAGAATAAAATGATAGATGACATTATACAACGTAGACGATGATTAATTTTGTATAACTTCTTATTTTTTAAATGATATCTCTATTTTGATACTTAGGCGTATTTCACTAAAACATTTAGAACAAACGAAAAATAACCTTTTTTAAAAGCTGACAATCATCTGTCTATGTCCAGTATTTAAGGAGCAATCGACGAAGACTTGTTATTTATTTTTCCTGAAAAGTTGCATTTTTGTAGTTATCATTTTAATCCCCGGGGACGATGGCATGTGCAGGCGCACGTTACCACATCAAGTACCAACCCAAAATGGATGTGTTTATTCTAGTGTACCGAAAAATTTATTATTGTAGGTAAAAATAAAATAATATATTAAACATTTTTTTTTAATTGAAATAATAAGTTTACAAAAAGTGTACAAATGGTTCAGTAGTATATATTAATATTGACCTTTAATAGTATTATAATAATCTGGATAAAAACTATGGTAGGTATGACAAGTTTATGATTACAGTTGCAAAAATAGAATTCTGAAGCATTACCTTCAGAATTCTATTTTTGCAACTGTGCGTAGTGCGTTGCCCGATCTAGCTTTATTTAAACCTGTGTTTCAGGCCAGCAGTTCTTTCTACGACGGTACTTTTCAAATAGGACAGTCAATTAATTAAATTAACATATATTTTCAATATCTAAGTAGGAACAATGTTTTGCGTTACCATTTTATAAACTAGGCTAATCTAAACTAAAATTATAAAGAGGAAACTTTGTTTGTTTGTTACAATTTCGCTCAAAAACTGCTCGACCGATTTTAAAAATTCTTTCACCATTAGAAAGCTACATCTTCACCGAGTAACGTAGGCTATATTATGTTGTATATTTATATCTAAAACTAAAAATATAATAATATAAGTTAGGTAAATACAGTTAAGACAGCTACTTTATTTCAGCACGTAGTAGTTTTTCCGTGTCGAGTAATTTAGGTTCGCTAAATAATCGGATAACATTATACTACACCTATTGTAACATAAAAATATATGGGTATCTTTAGCAATTTGTTAAATTTATTATAGTAAGGTCCTAGAAATAAATAAAATATTTTAGTGAAATGTTTAGTCTGGGGGATCGTGCTAACCAGATCCTTTCTTCTCTTGTCTGAAGGTCCTGTTTTAAAATCTAGTTCAGTGTGTTGCAGTAAAACTATACTTAGAACAAATAGTTGTCGAACAATCTGAATGGGCGAAAGGAGGCGACTTTTAAAATTGCTCTTTGAGCACGTTCTTAGATTAGCAAACTTGATTTTGCGGCACCACCCTAGGAAGTTATGCAGTAGGTAAGAAGAGATTGACACGAAGCCAAGTAAACCTGTTTAATTAATTTAAAGTCGGCTATGTCCCGTAAATTCTTCAAAATGTAAAACACCATAAAATACTTTAATCAGTGTTTTTTTGCTTGGTTATCTTTGGTTAGAGGTACTGAACGCTGTGTTAAAATTTGTCCACCTATTTTAATGGGACATTATCACTACATTGTATAAAACACCCGCTGTCTGTCTGTCCCTATGTATGCTTCGATCTTTAAAACTAAGCAACGGATTTTGATGCGGTTTTTTTTAATAAGATAGTGTGATTCAAGAGGAAGGTTTATATGTATAATATATGCATAATATAGTAGAGAAAAACTGATAATTTTAGAGGCTTTTTTGCGCTTACATTGCAAACGCTGGCTAAAATCTACGAGATAGATCAAAATAATGTACTACAGTATTGTAGACCTTAAAAAGGTCGATGGTATATGTCTATCTCTTAGGTATACAACACAATAACCATATTTTATCCTTTACTTTTTACGAGAAATAATGGCTTATTTACGAAGCGATTTTAAGCAATACAGCATTAATCCTCATCCAATTAAGTACCTTAAATACATTGTGCATTTTATATAGATCAATGTGGCCCTTAACAGCATGTAATTTAAATGAATATTATCGAAGACATTACAGTTTTAAAATACAGGGACATAGCAGTTGCGGCGGTTCCGGCCGGGGGCCCGGCCGGCGGCGTGCCTATCAATAGCGTTCAAGTTAGTGTGAAAGCACCAGGGTAGACCGCGAAATTCAAATGTTTTTATGTTTTTTGCAATTTGCAAGTCAGTGTCAGGCTGTGTGTTGAACAAAATATGATTTGATCGTAACACGTATTTTCTTACAGAATTATAATCATTAAATCATCAATAAAAACCTCTAAGTCCATTTACCTCGATTGAATGAACAAAAACATACAACCCTAATCTCTTCGAAATTAAAGTGAACAGGCTTCTTCTGGGTAAGCTCGCTCCATCGTCGACTTTGTCTCTGTCATCTATGACCTAGTCTAGAGTCTAGAGCAAACTCATCACAAACAAAAATAAAAAAGTAATAAATAACATATTATACATATTATATATTTATTTATTTATTTATTTATTTAAACTTTATGTACAATAGTGGTACATGGGCGGACTTAATGCATCAAGGCATTCTCTACCAGTCAACCTTATCTATATGTTATTTCATAAAAAAGTCATTCAATCGAGTTACATGAATGATACAACCTGTATTGATAATTTTAATTGTTATAACTCAGTAAAGCCATATTTGTTACCGTCGCTAATCGTATTTTTATCAACTGCATGTTGATAAAATTACGATTAGCGACCTGACACTGACATGCAAAATGCAAAAACGTATGAAAATTTGAATTTCGCGGGCTACCCTGGCGTTTTCACCTTAAGTGCCCAAGATGATTCCGCGAAAACACTGACATGACACAGTTCCAATTTACTGTAGTATCAGCATTGCACCCGTGCGAAGCCGGGGCGTGTCGCTAGTATATAATAAGTTAAACTAAGATTATTAAAAAAGTAGGTCAGTGTGACTTACTCTCTAGTAACTAACCTGCATTGCATTAATCTTCGCTTGAATAAGCACCGCTATACCCAGATATCGACCACGGCGTTATTTTCACAGAACTGGTTAGTTGCAAACATGATAGGTACGATGGCAGGATTCTAGCTAGCTTCCACAATATATTTGATCTAGGTGCAAAATCGGGAGTCTAGCTTGTGAAAGCCAATTATTTTCGTCAGAGTAGGAAGCCAAAAGCCTTGTAGAAATCGAAGGTACACAAAGCTATGGAAAAGAAATACAACGTCAATTTTATTGACGTGTCAAAATATGACACGTTCTGTTTGTTTTTTATTTATAACCATAATGGCAACTTCAGGCTACAATGGTGACTTTTATTAATGGCTCGACTTTAATGAGTCCACAAAGGTTGTATTTTTTTAATCCGAGATTTATTTCACACATGAAAATATAACGTTTAGGAGAGTCAGTCCCGTTAACTCTTTAATGTCGTCAAAGTACATACACGAAAAAAAGGAACCTAGTCGTTTCTTCTCGAGTATGTTTGAAACCGTCGTTTGTAACAACTGAGCATTGCACTCTCGGCTCTAATCACCTCGACCGCAATGACAAACTCTGCTCACCGGCTTGCGTGTTTCAAAACACGTTCATAATTTGAAAAAAATTCAGTTATGTGACAATAAACTCCGACTTACCGTTAACGTATCATTCCAACAGTCATTCAAATAAAAGCCTTTAATTTATCACTACCACTGATATTCCGCTGTTACCATTTTATGTTAACATACGACGCAGTTGCATTATTGGTGCAACAGGGGTCAACTAAGAATGGTTTTCAGCGTTCACGATGTATTCCCATATTGATTTTCGAATTACGTAGATACTAGTACCGAGTTAAATTGTTTTACCATCGCTGCCTTGTTTCTATAAATCAAGATCATTTCAACAGAAACATTTTCACTGCTGGACATAGGAGTCCCCCATATGAGCTTTTTTGTATCCCGCGGCCATCACCATGTCATCGTTCCACCTTGTGGGTGGCGTAAGCATTTGTCATTGAGTCCTGGCTCTGCATCATCCCCTCAACTAAAATGACAATCTTCACTCACTTGTAAAAAAATGTATCTACCTACATACATATTATAGTGAACTTTAAACAGTGCGAACAATGTACATCTTAATAGTTTTTTCGTTTGTTTTTGTAGTGTTCAGGATTTAAGTAAGTATACTGGATGCACTTTTTAGTTAGGTATTCTTTTTGTCTCTAATATTCATTATGTTCAATGTCATGCATACTTGTCATTTGCATGGTTACTGAAATGGCGATTTTGAATGTAATCTTTATTTGAATTACTAGTGGACCACCCCGGCTTCGCCCGGATATTAATGTTTTTTCAAAATTTTCTTTCATAGGAACTTTCTCCTGACAATAAAAAACACAACAAAAAAGAATTAGCGAAATTGGTCCAGCTGTTCTTGAGTTTTGTGCTAAGCAACACATTTAGCGATTAAATTTTATTATATAGAAGATTGATAAGTGACAGTGCTGTTGGTGGCTTATTATAAATAAATCATTAATGTATTTACTATGAATGAACATCGCTGCAACAGACATTGCATTCGTTACATTTGTGTTTCCTTTCTGTTTCTTTTACAATAAAGCCTTTTTTACGATTGATGATGATCGATGTGTCTGAAAAACAGACCCCCGATATCACCATTTTATATAAACACACGACACAGTTGCATTATTGGTGCAACAGGGACCAGCTAAGAATGGTTTTTAGTAATAGACGAAAACATATTCGCAGATTGATTTTTCATTGAAGTAAGGCCAAGTGCGAGTCGAGCCATGCGCAGTGTAGGGTTCCGTAGTTACACTTCACAATTATTGCCAACTTAAAATGGTGCTTTTTGTTTGATTAAAAGGAATTTGTACGATTTTTTCCTTCTCCAACTACATTTTATAGGTTTGGCGATTATTACTCGTTAACTTGTAAAGCCTAGTTAGCTGTGTTAGTTTTCCTTTAAAATTCGTTATGTATGCTACTACCATTTTCTCACGTCTCCAAAAACAACCGTTTGGCTGGCAGAGGGACACTTGATTGGATGGAAAAATTACGTGAAGGTGGGGTACACTAAAAAAAAGATTTTATTTTACCGCTTTGTCGGCGTAATTAATATATATACCCATACCAAATATATACATGTGACAGAATATACGCAATATCTCTTAAGGGGTCACTGTATACACTCATCATTAAGAACAACTTTTACTATCCCGAAATCGCGAAATCGCGTGGATTATGAGTACAATGACCCCTTAAGAGGAATAGCGTTTATTCGCGGACAGACAGACAGACAGACGGATATGGGAAAAAAAAATTAAATGGTTTCCCCTTCGCTACCTTGTTTCTATGAACCATGGATATTTCAGCAGAATCACGTCCACTGCTGGACTTAGGTAGCCTAGGTGCCTCCCAAAATGCCTTTTCGCATCCAGTGAATTCCCACGGCCAAAACCAGGTCATCAGTCCACCTCGTGGATGGCCTTCCAACGTTACTCCTTTCGGTACGCGGTCGCTTTTGCAAGTTTTCCTGCACACTGCTACTTAAATTGAATTAATCCTACAAACTTAACGTAATATATCAACATTTATAGTTAAATACCCACCACAATGTGATACCGCGTAAGTTTTACTTTTATGACCAATATCAATATTACTTTGAAACAAGTCTCCTTACTGGAAATACTTCCATACTGGCTGAAAAAGCCAACACTTTGCGCACAAATTATGTCACAAAACAGAATCTAATTAAATCTGACAATATCAAGAATCCATGTAAAATTTTCACATTTCACAAAATAAACGTAGGTCAACGAAAAATTCTAAGTGAAACAAATGTAAATAAAAACAATAATGGAAACATTAAATCGGATTACAACAACATTCGAAAGTGTAAGATCCAACATAAAGAGCAAGAACTCTTCAGAGCGACTCCAAAACTTGAAGAAAGACATTCAAACCCTCTCCAATGAACTGGTAGTCCTAGGAAAGGAGAACCACGATCAATATGTAAGGTCCCTAGCGATGGAAGGGTATCTGGCCCTTCTCTCCGCCAAAACCATGCCTTTATCCCTTATCGAGAAAAGGAACATGCTACAAGCGTCATTTGAAAAATTGAAACAGTTTGCCCTGAGGGACGAATGTCTCTTCATCTTATTAAGAATACAGAATCTTCTTTGCTATTACATGATCCAACTAGACCAGACCACATTGGCTCGCGAGATCCTCGAGAGCATGGAAGACCTGTACGACCAGATCAGCAAGTCGGAGCCAGATAAGTTTCTCGATGCCGAAGATTTGTTCACGGTGGAGCCCGTCACCAACATCAAACGAGTGAATCCTGAAAAAGTTGATAAAGTCATTACCAACAACGTTCAGATGCAGGCATTTTTGTACAATAAAATGAACTTGCCTCAGAAATACACGTTATACAACCACACGGCTCTCCGGAGGCAATTGGAAATGAAGGAAGGCACGCCACAAGACTGGGCTCTAAGGACGGCGCGGCTAGGAAACTATTTTACGTATCTTAATCAAATTGGCAACGCACGCCACCACCTGTGCGCTGCTTACCACGTGCTGAGGACCTGCCATGACAACTGCAAACTCATGCCTGAAGAATTCGTATTACAGAAGGCAGATTTTGAAATCCACTTTTTAGAGTTGAGCCACCACTGGGTTAAATTTGGATTGACGCTTTTTAAATTGTCTAAAAAGAAAATTCTGAACAAATACTTCACGCAGCCGTCGTCGGGCGCAGACCTGTGGAAAACCGTGGACTTGCTGGAAGACAGGCTCGACGGCTCGGAGAACCTAGAAGATGAAAACTTGAAAGATCTGGGAGCAGAAAAGTCTGGAAAGGGAGATTGCGGGACCCCAGAGAAGTTGTTCAATTTTCCGTCTTTGGATTTGAAAGAGATGGAAGGTAAAGTGCCCTTAGAAAGCGTTTGCGGCGTTGACGAAGCTAGAAAGCTCTTCGCGTTCACATACAAATGGCTGATGAGGGCGAAACACTACTATGACTTCGAGCATCACTCGGCGCAGTACATTTCGTGCTCGCTGCAGCTGGCGGAGCTGTACGAGCACTTGGCATTCTTCGAGCGAAACATAGACAACCAGTACAGTATCCAAAAGAGACGTGCAAACGTTCTGGAGACGCTTAATTCTTTACTGAAGACGTGTGATAACGTAATGTCGGTGCAAATCGACGTGATCAGAGAGCTGTCGCAGGTCCAGCTGGAGTTGATGGCGCTTAATTTGCAGAAGCTGTGGCGCGAGGAGTCCCATACCAATATATTTAATATGGATACGGATGCAGACTCGATCATAAATTCTCTAGGATCAGAATCCAACAAGACCTTGACGGAGAAAACTCTGAACACGTCCAGTAAGAATATGTTTTTGAGAAAAATGGAAGCAGCGACTTCGATCAACGGCAAACTGTTCCGGCTGAGCGGTCAGCTGGTGGCGCGGACACCCTCGCAGCTCAGCTTCGGCACAGGAATTCTCAAAAACTGAATTTTGAAAGTTAACTCATTATTGGTCCCATGTAACTATTATTATTGGAGATAAAAAATGTTGTGGGAAAAAATTTACGAAATGAACTTTAAAAATTATTGTGGTGGGATAATAAAATTACACAATTTTGTACGTTATTGGTTTTATTTCTTAGGTGAAGGGCGTAGTGTAGGCGGTGCCCCTGCCGCGCCATTATCTCGCCACCACCTCGCAGCTTGAATTGGCGCGCGCACATTGCACGTGTCACACATTCTTAGGCCAAACACCTTCAGCGCTTCGGCGGACTGGCTACCACACCAATCGATCGTCGATCGATGCCATAGATCGATGGTAGAATGGATTAGTCGACGTCGATCGATAGTTTCTAATACTTCATTCTTCAATCAGCCGCACATCAATTGTTTATCGTCCGGTATCCGTCGATCAGCCAAAGCTACCACACCAATCGATCAACGTCAATTGACGTCGATCGATGGAATCAATCGATCGATTGGTATAGTAACACCCTAATGGTGCTTGTACACGGTGCAAGCAACTGGATCAAGTAAAAGCGACTTTTATTTGCCCGAGCGTACATGCACAAGTTAATCGCGTGTGCTTGTACATGGTACAAGTAACTGGAGCAAACAAGGCGCAGGCTACTTGCGCCTCTTTTCACAAAAACAAAATTGAAACAAAACAACAATTAAACTTGTGTGGGTAGCCCGCACGTCGCGTTGTAGATCACGCTGTCACTGTCGCTCGAGTCACTGGACCCACTCACCACCTTTCTATGGACCATATAACCTGCGCAAGTGCCTCAACATGCGCAAGGTACATGCACCGTGTACAATAGGGTGGGACACTTATATATGAAGAAAAAAAAATAGTTTTTACATGGGCACAGCGACCCCCAACGCCGTATCTCTACGTCGACGTTGTGGCAGGGCTTGTGTGCCCCAATAAACCTTAGACTTATGGTGAGGGGCCAGACAAAGAGAGATACAATCCGCAAGGCAGTTTTGTGGCGAACTGTTGGGCAGTAGCGGACCATGGAACAACCCACGGACCTGATCTCCCGGGAGCAATCTTGTTCCTCATCTCCGGCTTGCCTGTATTGGCTGGCTGGGGTGAACACTTACGAGGAAAAGAGCTCCCACCTCTTTCTTGCCTTAATTGGCAAGAGTAAACGTCCTCGAGAGAAGGATGTATGTATAATCCAGTAA
The DNA here is from genome assembly GCA_905163435.1 of Mamestra brassicae. Lineage (NCBI taxonomy): Eukaryota > Metazoa > Arthropoda > Insecta > Lepidoptera > Noctuidae > Mamestra > Mamestra brassicae. The sequence goes on from LR990987.1 coordinate 6,021,648, forward strand.
AATGCTGTTAGGGATCTTGACCGTACTTCTGGGATTATCCTGATAGCCGTGGTATACCTCTCCACTCCTCTAGCACCTCAGGATATGATGCCCCCTTGGCGCTACGTCACTTTGTGCTGACGTCCGTTTTCAGGGGCCCATTTATCGAGTGTGCAAGTCACCCTCTGCCATTTAAAGCCTTGTTAACTGTCAAGCCAATAGTTTTTCCATAGTATACGATTACCAGTCCACTAAACCACTCAAACCCATAGCGTTTCATTTTTATTTCCATATCCTGCAATAGATCTGCAACAACCGGGTAGTGTCCTTGGGTATACTTTCATAGTGCATACTGAGATAATCCTCGGTTGGTACCCCATTCCATTTGAAATTTCTAACGGGGCCTCTGCGAGTTGGCTTTGGCTTTGGCTGGATCCTGAGGTCCCTTTCCTTTGGTAGGCGTACGAGGGGCAAACACATACAAATAATAATAACCGATCCCAGTACTATACTGGGATCGGTCTATCATCACGGATAAGACAATTTTTGCCAATAAGCCTGACATAGTGGTGATAGACAGATTATCGCGCCGCAAAATGATAAATCGATGTTACCATCCCGCATGACGAGAACCTCGTGAAGGCTGAGAAAGAGAAGCTAATCAAGTATCTCGACTTAGCACACGAGGTTGTTGACATGTGAAATGTGGACTCGGCTGTCATTGTGCCGATTGACGTTACGGCCAGTGGCCTCATGGCCAAAAGCTTGCATAACGCCAACCGCGTTACGCAAGCTTTTAAACTTAGCTTTTAGCTTAGGTAAAGGGCTTGATCCAGAGAGAAGTACTCCTGGACACAGCTCGTAAAGTCAAAAGGTTCCTCTCTCAGGAGCCCTAACCACCGGTAGCTTGGACCCTGTTCCCGATACCATTAGTTAGATTAACCCAAGTAAATAACATAGAGTTGATAATACCTCCTCTAAAATCGTGATCGTGATAGTTAGACAGTTGAAATTTCCACAAATGATGTATTTCTGTTGCCGCTATAACAAAATATACTAAAAAACAAAATAAAATAAATATTGAAAGGGGCTCCCATACAACAGACACATTTTTTTTGCCGTTTTTATAATGGTACGGAACCCTTCGAGCGCGAGTCCGACTCGCACTTAGCCGGTTTTTTCAATATTAACGATGACATCCCGGCCGACTGCACAGTCAGAGTGTAGTTTTAGGATTAGGGACTCAACATCAGCTTCGTCTACTTCCAGTATTTTATTTTTTTATTTATTTAAGCTCTACGGAAGACTTACAGCTAAGACAAATACAAAATACAAAAAAAAATACAAAAATCTTTATTTCTTTAACAAATTTCTTCTTATAATTAGTTGCTGGAGTCTCCTTTTAAGCATGTCAATATGCCTGTGTCAGGAGGCTCCGCTCTTCCTTAACGTATTAACAGCATACCTAGCAAGAAACATGTAGACATAAGTTTTGTATTTTAATTATTAAGTAGGTAAGTAAATATTTTTTTTTTTTTTATTTATTATACTTGAAGAAGTTGTGTGAATTTACAAATTAATTGGAGTGTGAGTGTGTAAATATGATTAAGTGACGAGTATATTAGACTAAGGTGTGCTGTAAGGTTCCCTAGCCCCACGAAGTTGGGGTCGGTTACAGTACCATTAGGGGTGTGTAAGTGCATGTGTGTTTGAGTGTGGTTGTGGTTGTGTGTGTGTGTGTGTGTGTGTGTGTGTGTGTGTGTGTGAGGGTGTCATCAGTGTGTGTTTGTGTAATCAATGTATGTTTATTCCACGTATAACAATAGTGTTTCGGTTTCTTCATAACTTAGGGTTTTTATCCACTTTATCAGTACAGATTTGCACTCATGAGAGGGTTTGGAAAAAAAGTGTAATATTTTATTAATTTTATTGTAGAGATAAGCTGATCGTTTTTTGAATTGGATACTAGCAAAAGTAGTTTTTGTAATAGGAACATTTGTGACTATGTTTTTCCTACGTTTAGTTTCTATGCAAGGATCATAGGTTAGTGTTTTATGTATTTTTAATATGGTGTATACAACATATAATTTTCGAACTGACAGTAGATTGGACACCTGATATAGACTCACAGTAGGGAAACGTTGCTTTTTGAAGTACATAACTTTTATAAGAGCTCTTTGAGCCCTTTCTACATCTAAAAACCGCGTTTTGAGAGCCCCTCCCCATATGGGAATACAATATAAAATTATGGATTGCACTAAAGCAATATAAATTTCATTTAGGAGGTTTTTTTCAGAGTTGGGGGTATTGGACGCAGTTTTTGGGACAACATGGCGCAGCGATTTAAACATCCATATAAACTTCCTTATCCTGGAGGTAATCTGCTCGACTTGGGGGTACCATGATAGTCTCTGATCTAATATAACTCCTAGGTATTTAAAAGAAGACACTTTTTCTATTATTGAGCAATCACATTGATTTCTGGCTGTACTATCATTTTCATTACATACGTGTATTTTTAATCTGAAATCTTGACTGGGTTGTGTACTATTATTGATAGTAAAGCAAATGTAATTTGTTTTTGATGTATTTAACGTGAGGAGGTTATACTTTAGCCATTTAGCAACCCTAGACATACCATATTCAGCGTCTGTTTTAATAGAATCCCAAGAAGACCCAGAGAAAACGATGGCAGTATCGTCTGCATATGAAAAAATTTTGGCATTTTTGATCTTCATATTACAGAGGTCGTTAATGTAGATTAGGAAGAGGGTAGGCCCCAAGACACTCCCTTGTGGTACACCACATGTTATGCCAATATCATCGCCAATGTACTGTTCCAGTTTAACCTTTTGTTTTCTATCAGACAGATAGTCTTTAAATATAGAGAGCTGTGTTCCTCTGATTCCAATTTTTTCAAGTTTCTTCGCAAGGATGGGGAGAGAGACGGTGTCAAAAGCTTTTTTTAAATCTATGAAAACTGATAGACATTTCTTGCCAACATCAAGCTGTTCTACAACAAGAGTACTAAGAGATGTTACTGCATCCTCAGTTGATATACCCTGTCTGAACCCAAATTGTGATGGAGATATTATGTTGAAAGAAGTTAAGTAATTTTGTAGTCTATTATTTAGTAGTTTTTCTATTATTTTAGATATTACGGGAAGAACTGAAATAGGTCTGTAATTGTTAACGTCGTCTCTATCCCCACCCTTGAAAACAGGAGTAATAATTGATTGCTTTAATAAAGAAGGGAAGGTGCCCGTTCTAAAACAAAGATTAGCTAGATAAGTAATAACTGGAGTAACGTCATGTCTAACAAATTTAATGAACCTAGTTGAAATATTGTCCCACCCAGGGGCGCTGTCAGATTTCAAATTTACTATAATGTTATTGACCTCATCAAAGTCGGCGTCATACAGGGCAAAAGACTGAGGTTGTATTGGAAGCTCATTAATGTAATAATTTTGATCATCCACACTCGTATTTGATTGAATGACTTCAGCTAGCTCTTTACCTATATTAGCGAAGAAGTTATTAACAAAATTAGCAGACTCAACAGGAGACGGTTTTAAATAGGTCAATTCCGTGTTTAATTTCTTAGATTTAGTAGTATAAGTTATTGCTTTGATATTTTTCCATAGCAATTTGTTATTTTTAGTTGATTTAGCAAGTATTTCTCTTTCATATTTTCTTTTTATTTTTTTTATTAGGTTGTTACAATGATTTCTATATCGTGTGTACGTAATTTTTTTAGTTTCGTTAAAGGGATCGTTACGAGACTCTTTTTGTAGCTTGTTTCGATTTCTAATACATCTGAGAATGCCAGTGGTGATCCAGGGTTTGATTATACGTTTGTTACTTGGAATTTTTATAGTCATGGTATTGTTTTTTATAGAATCAATTATTCTTTGAGTAAGGCAGTCAGTTAGTATGTTAGGGTCACTACACAAAAGTAGATCTGTTAGCTTTTTTTCCTGTAAATATGTTAGAGCCTTTTCAAAATCTGTGGTCGTATTGATTTTGAGTGCATTTTGATGAACTTTTATTTTACTTAATGAAAGAAGTGTTGTGAAGTGGTCAGTTATGGAAGTGTGCAAGATTGCAATAAATGCTGTGATTTTACTTCTTTTTATTTTGAGCATAAAATGGTCAAGGCAGTTTTGGCCTCTGGTAGGTAGTGAATGTCCAGAAAAGATGCTGTAGGCGGTGAGCATGTTTAAATAATCCGCCCTATTTTTATACTCATAGGAGTTGTCTGTAGGTTTAGGTATTATGTTGATATTTATGTCGCCCGTAATAATAATGTTTTTATTTTGCGATCTCAGGGTGGATAAGTAAGCGTCTAGAGAGTCAATGAAATTTTCAGCTTTTTTGAATGATGGTGAGCGATAGATGCATATAATTATGTTATTTAACACTTCAACTTGAAGGCAGGAGGCCTGGACTAGTTTTATCTCTTTGACATTCGATTTTAGGCTATTTTTTATATAAACGACTACTCCGTCGTTTTGGTTAAGTTGACATGTAGTTACAAATGAGCGATATTTATCTAGATTAGGTATAGGTTTATGGGCGTTAAGCCGACATTCTGTTAATACAATTACATCAGTTTCAAAGCTAAAACTAGTTAAATTTACTAAGAAATCATCAAAATTGTGGTATATACTTCTAATATTCTGAGCTATAACAGTAAAGTCATTTTTATTTGCCTTATAAAGCTTAGAAAATTCCGTACAGTCACATGCTATTGTTTTTGCTATATTTAAGTTGTCTATTTCTTGTATATTTTGAATGAAGTCACCCATTTATCAAAGTTATAGGAACTAATTTTATTAAATGATGGTGCTTATTTTGTTTAAGCTGAGTAGTATTTTGTTTTATCAATTTATGAAGTGCTGTTAATTTTAATTTATTGCATAAACTTGTTATGTTTACATTAATTATAGTACTATGTGGATAATGATAATATATAAAATGTGAATGTTTAATTTTGTGTTGTTTGGTATATTGTGTGTTATAGATATGTGTGTGTATGTATATTGTTTGAATTTTGTGGTTGTATTGGAACGAGTATGAAGTGTACCATGGTTTTTGAGTTACAGTTGAGATAGGATTAATTTTACTTACTAAGAAACTTAAAGAGAATATTATTTTACAATAATATAGACAATTTAATATTATGGTATAAGGAGACATTATACAGACTATAACCAAAGAGTTCAAAAAAGTATTATTTTGTGATATAGTTAAAGGACCATAATCAGGGTCTAGTCAATTTTCCGCCATTATTAATTGCTGTATTTGGGCTTCATTTATGATGTTTATAATAGGCGAAGTTTCATTTTTCCGGACGTATACTTTCCCATAAGCAGTCCAGCAAAATTTATATTCTTTAGATTTTGCTAAATCCCGTGCGAGGAAGTGGAGTCGAGATCCCCGGAGCGTTAAGTGTTCAGACATAAATATTGGAGTGTCCTCAGAAGTTCGGAAACCGAGATGCTTCGCACATAATTTGTTCTTATGTTTGATGTTAAAATCTTTACTTAATTTTAATATTTCTGTTTTCCGCAAAGTTGAGTTGGTTTCAACTATGATTGAAGTACCAAGAGTATCCGTCCTTTTTCCTCGGATTCTGTAAATGTCCTTTACATCTGTTGTGCTCATATTACTTCCCAGGTTCTTTGCAAGGCAGGTAACCATTTCCAGTAGATTTTCTTTAGTTTCGTTTTTCATTTTAGGTACGTTTTTAATTTCAAAATTGCTTTTCCGTTGATTTTTCTGCAGCTCCTCAATTTTATCTTCTAGTAAGTTAATACATTTTTTGTCTTCCTTAGCTTGACTCTCTAAAATCTCTATTTTCTTTTTAAAATCCTCATTCTGTACTGTGAGGAAAGCAACAGTGGTTTCAATATTCTGATTAACCTGTCTAATGTCATTTAGTGTAACCATAATATCTTGAAATTTTTCTTGGTGTTTGTCGAGAATAGTAATCATCATTTGTCTCATTTCTTCCTTGAAAGTTTCATAATCCGGTGTATATAAATCTGTTAGCGACCTCTTATTACGGGCGAAAACATAGTTAGGTGGTGTTTTATTTTTATGAATCAAGACAGACAGGACAAGATCAGTAAATAACACTGTTAGACAATTACAAGTCTCCACTTTTAAAAACAGTAAAGAAGTAAGTTCTATGGACATTCACATCAAGTTACTGACTAACTATTAGTTATACTACAATGTTGTTCGCACTGCATAACAATCATTACATCAAAGTTTAACAACTTTTATGAAAATGTTTCGGCTTAAACACTTCCTGGCTGAGGACACACTAGTTGTGCACGGATCTAAATCGTGCTGTTTACAAAACTTGTTTAAATTTCTGCTTGCACGTACTATGTATGAGTTCTTCCTATAATTTGTTGAAGCAAATGGCACACATATAGGTGGATTAAATCGTTTCGACTTCCTGGGGGTGTTGAAATAGAATTTTGACAAAATATCGGAGCAGTTAATATGATTATTAAAGATTTTCAACAACAGAACACAGTCGGAAATCTCGCGGCGGTCGGCTAGAGGTAGTATACGACATTTCTTGCAGTATGGTGAGAGAGTTTACTGGTGAGTTTCGAGTGTCCTTAGGTGAAGGTGAGGGATGGCTACCGGCCGGTGATGATGCAGTGTCATTCGTTATTTTCATAGCTATAAAAATTAAATACATCATATTTAAAATTGGCCTACCTCATTAATTGCAGATGTTGGGCTGTCTCGTATTGTGAGTAGCTGCACTGGGCTATGTTTTGTTTTGTGGGTATTTGTAATTTGTTTAATTGTTTTCCAGAAGGCTTTGGGATTATTTTTGTCTTTTTAAATTGACCGATTCGTAAGATTTTTTTGGTTTTCTTAATAATTTATTGCAGAAATTACGATAACGTGAATAAGTAGTTTTTAGAATAATACTTTCTGACGTTTTTTTTAGATTTTATGTGCATTTCATCTCTACTTATGTTTTTTTTTAAGACAAGAAGGGGTTATCCAGGATTTAATGATTCTCCTATTTCTGGGATTTTTAACTTGTTTTGAATGGTTCGATATTACTGATTTAATTATACTTATGAATTTATTCACTGCTGCATTACTGTTTTTGACTTCATATATTTATGTAAAATCCACATTTTCTAACTCCTCCACAAAAGCTTTGTGGTTTAGTGTAGAAGTAATTATATTTGATTTTAAAAATACATGATCCAAACAGATCTCATCTCGAGTGGGGAATAAGTGTGTTGACATAAGACCATGCATTTAGTGTGAGATAGTCCAAGGTTCGTTCATTCATATTATTTTGTTTTATGTCAATGTTTAGGTCACTCACAAAAGCGTTATTATGCATGCGATATTATAGTATACAGATTTAATATTTTGCTTTATCTATCAGAATTGTAAAGAAATTGACAATATTCTCCCTCGAGTTTAATAAAGGAGAGCGATAGATCGGTACCACAGATAGTCTTTTGTCTAAAGTGACACACTATACAAGTAAAGTCTGGCTTCCATGCTGTAGTTTGCTAGCTTCATATCAGCCAATTGCCGTCCACTGCTGAACGTAAGCCTCCCCCAAAGATCGCCAACCATCCCGGTTTTGAGCGGTCCGTATCCATCCGCTGCCAGCCACCTTCTTCAAATCATCGATCCATCGTGCCGCAGGGCGTCCCACACTACGTTTGCCCATACGCGGTCTCCACTCTAACACATGTCTGCTCCATCGACCGTCTGCAAGAGTTTGCAAGCTTGATTTTGTATAAATAATTATTCTTGCAGTTTGGTTTGGCAGTTTGTATTCGTGTAGTGTGAATCAAAACCGTCCAACAATGGCATATTGTTGATTTTAATGAGCCAACACTCGGTTAGGTCAATAATATCAATATCCACATTTAACAAATTCAACAGTACTTGAAGATGCGGAAATTTTTAATTGACACCACGGATGTTTAATTGTTTATATGTAATAGATATATGTTATTTCCAGATGTGTCTAAATAATTTAGACATTCTTCTGGATTGCAAACAAAGGATTTTCCCTGGCTTATTTGGTCAAGGTTATTGACGTTAATTAAGTCAGCCATTAAGAGAAGAAAAATAAGAACAATTAAAATCATTTCCATAAACCGGTAAGGGGACAGGGCCGTCAGGGGGTACAAGAGTCACGTTGGGTTTTAAATATAAAGATTTTAATAATGGGATTGGAGCCTTTAAGTAGTTGGACGTGTTTGTGTAAGTAATTATGGGCGTGTTTGAAATGTTATTGCAGGCAGTGATTCGATGTGTGTTGTTTTTTGTAAAGGTAGACGTAAGTGTTTGTGATTAAGTAAGCAGATATCTAATTGTAATATAAACATTCTTTGTTTATATGACATAAATATCATGCAATTTCGTAGTCAGATATTCAGTTTCCGTATATTGGTAAGGTCTTGGAGACATTTTTCTGAGTGGACCAGAATTTGCTTGTCACCTACTTGCTTACGGAGGAAAATATTTCCGTTGCTGATCCAGCAGAACTATTTTTAAATTATTGATTATTCTTTGCAAATCGTCGTGTCGAGTAGAACAGCCGGTCGATTCTGTAAACATATCGAAGTGAATGACAGCTCACATCGTGATCACGTGACATCTTGATTATATGGATTGACAGCTCTCCCCGTGATCACTTCACCCAAGCCTTCACCTCGAAATGTTTACAGAATCGACCGGCAGCTTCTTCGAACGGACATAGACGGCCTGGCGTTTGCCTGGGCCACCAATCAATTCCGTGTTTAGTTTGTCTTCCTTTAAAGTTTTCGTTTTGTTGAATGATCAGATAGCCATCAGTAGATTTTGTTTGGTATATACCGTTGTTAACTCTCACTTATACAATAATTGCATCTTAGTAAAAAAATTCTCAATAAAAACATTCATACAAATTCATTTTACGAAAAAACATCAAATGCAAATACAAATGACATACAACTATAGGTACTCACCACGCACCAACTATGGCAAAAAATGTAATGTTCGAAGGTGCTGCAACGTATAATAAATCGCCAAATAACATTAAAATGCAAGATCAATGTCAATCTTTAAAAAGCACCTAAAATAGCATATTTTTAACAAAACAAGCGCACCTTAGTAAATACCACTTCCAGTTGCGCGTACTCCGTGTATTTTTACGTTTTAGTTTTACTTATGAAATATTTAGTGTCGGTTATAATTTTTCCCACAACTATTGTTACTGTGTGTAAGTTTTAAGTGCAATAATGTTTTTGAATTTTTCAAATTGCTCATGTAAGTGAAGTAATTGTTATGGGAAATAAAAATAGCTCAAACCTCAACTCAGCCACGAGATCTTTGGCTTGGTTTTCCAGGCTGACGATACAAATCACGGATTTCGGATTAATATATTGGTGTTCCAACAAGCGTTCCGATATTGCAAATGGTATTTGATCGTTTGACTGTAGTTTAATTTTCTAATTGAAGAATATTTTCTTATTTATGACACGCTCATCATGTATATTATACTGCTGATCTTTTACTTTATTTTCAAGTGTTTCTATGTAGCGTCTCTGTTCTGTCCTCTCTTTCTTTAAATGTTCTTCTTCTTTTTTCATTTCTTCAAATTGTTGGTTGAAATGTTGCATCGACTTTTCAATTTCGGCATTTGTCTTACGAATCTCGGTGTTCAAGATCTGTTATCGGCATTTTGAGCCTTAATCTCAATTACGTCCTCCATTAATTTTGTATCAATGTTGTTTGTGACTCCAGCATCTTGGTCACACGAGTGTCCTGATCATTTCTCCATAAACTGAGTAGATCCTAGTTCCTGTTGATTTAAAGCAGGCTCAATTTCTCGAGGATTTTCTTTACATTTTTCGATCACCACATTTATGTCGGGTTCAGATTGAGTCTGACATTGACCTTGCAATTTTAAAGGTGGAGAGCTGTGGACGCCCGTTATACCGCAACAAGTATTCACCGTAGATGTATTTTGGAGTTACTTGCAAAGACTGTTAAGCTATTAGATTTTTTCATATAATTGATAACACTACTTCGGTGAACCTACTACTTCGGTGTCGTAAAATCGTGACTGTTTTCGTAGCACGCTCGTAGCACCGGTCGCACGTAGCCGCCGCCGTAGAGGGCCCAGATGATGTCAGCCTCGCGTAGCACACCGGTATTTCGTCGCCCGCTGCTACTTACTCGATGGCGTGGCGGTAGGCGCACGGCTCGGATGCCCGTGAGAGGTCGCAGGTTCAGATCTCACAAATCCACGTCACTTTTTCAAACGAAGTTTGAGACGGCAATGTCAAAAAACTGTTTATCTCTTTCAAGGACCCAGTGGGCGTGAAGTCCGGGTTAAAACAGTTAATGAGTGACAAGGAAAAAAAAGCAAAAAGATTTAAGCGGCACAATTTCCGTCCGGCGACCGAGTTCAACAAATTATGAGAGTAAAAAGATAAGTTTATTGCTATCGGAATCAATCTTTTGCCTCCGGAGTCATGTGGAAATAGTCAATAAATATGGTTAAAAAGGCCTAACAGAATGGCATACAAAGTTACCCCATGAACACCATTGATAAATAAAAGTCTCAAATCAATAATAAAAATAATAGCTTTATTAAAGAGCAAATATTTTTACAACCATAACAATAAAGAATAATTATTCAAATGAAGGGTTTATGGCGAATTAGTTTGTGGCGGAATCCTTTTTTCTTGAGTCTATCTGGGCTTTGATGAAACCTTTTTTTGCGATGTAACCATTGTTTTCGACTCCTCTCGCGTGGGGTGCGAGCTCTCTGCTCTCTGCCCTCCTTACTTCTTTGTCCTTGAACTTAACCAAACAATTTGGTATTTATCGTTACTTAAAACTTACATCAATAACTTGAAATCTGATATCAATAACTTGAAAAAAGTATTAGTAAAGTGACTTCAAAAATGTTTCTTTTTTTAAATAGTTCTATGGGCAAGGCAATAAAACTTTAAATAATCTAATAAAATTTTACATATAAATTAACGACACCATTTAGCACCTTTTAAATGCTGAGCAGCAGAATTTTGAAAAAAGAGAAGAAAAAATATGACGCACCCTAGTGGACAAACACCATTATACACACTATACACAGCCTAGAAACGCGGCTCCGTCATCCTGAGCCCTAATGCGGGCTATAAACGTTCAAGTAATTTGATCAAATAGGCTGGTTCAAACAGTTTCATAAAATTGACATGAAGGAATGTTTGATCAAACATTAGTAGTCAAATGCCATGCACTTGCAACTTGATCGTGTATGGCCCGCATAAGGGACTTGACTATATTCTCGCTGACGAAAAAGATATAGATCCCGTGTGAGTAAGAGAGACACATACATTTACAGTCGATAGCTGGCTGTTCATACTGCCGGCAAGAATTCTCTTACCACTAGTTTGTCTTAGCGATACTCGCTCAGCGATGCTCGCTTGGCGGTCAGAAGTCATAATTCACGCCGAGTTACCAACCGGCGGTATTTTCTACCTATAGTGCGCCACACGCCCGAGCGAGTGGTGCGAGTAATCGCCCGTCGCACAAGAGCACTCGCTTAAAGCCAAGCGACAATCTATCAAAACAACACACACACACTGCTCGCTGCTCGCCAACTCGTATCCAGTTGCTAGCTTCACTCGCTACTCGCTGTTAATAGGCGGTAAGACAAGTGCCTAAGGGCTCCGTGACTTATCAATTGAACCGTGCATGTCAAATTGCCAGAAGCGTTTATCCGATGTTATTTCTCGGTCAACATTTATTTAGTAGGCCGGCAGTTGCGTGACTCCCTTGATGTCTTCCGCTGTATGGGTTTAGATCTGAGGTTCAATATTAATTTCGTAAGCTTAATGGGTTGCCTGCCTGTTTACCATGAACTAATATCGGGCTATTGACTAGGTACATACATATAGGTATGTAAATAGGCACCGTAATGACCTGACATGACCTCTTAATATACCTAAGGGTCGGCTGACACGGACATGCGATGCTACGAGATGAAGCACGCGTTTTTAAAAACGCATGCGCTTCCGCGGGTGCGTTGCGTGTTGAAAGCAATTCAACTTAGAACTTTATATACGAGTAAGAGGGCGAGCAGGGGCATAGTCTTTTCAAGCAAGGAACAGTGCTCTGGTATACCAAATACTCCGAAATATTTTATTCCTAATTACGATGTTCCGGTTTTCAAAAGTCAGAATGTTATAATACCTAAGAATTATAATTTCAATTATTAAAAATTACGAAATTTATTTTACCTAAAGTCGTAAATGCGGTTTCTTTGATTTCCAATTTTCATATGTTCGGAGAATCAAATGCTCGATGGGTTCTCGGTCCGAAAAAAACATTCCGATAGTATTCTCGTGAGTTTTTGGGCATGTGTAGTGAGAACATGGAAGAGTTTATTAAACTAAATTAAATAACATTTATTCCAGATCATACAATCCATTTCGTTAGTAATATAAACAAATAACTTAAAAACTAATATTAGTAGGTGGCTACAACAAAATAACAAATAACAATTTATTGTAATACTAGCTTTTGCCCGCGACTTCTTCCGCGAGGAATAGTTGCTTGGGGCAGACATTTTTATTTCAAGGTTATGAAGTTTCACAGTTTCAGTCAATGCTACTGGCATTGACTGCAACTGTACTAAACTTCATAGAGAAAGAATAGATAGATACCTTAACAAATGTTCGACGTGATTTTTTAAATTGGCATAACTTTTTTATTTATGAACCGATTGTCATTAAACAAACATTAAATGTTAAGTGAAGCTTACTACAATGTATTAGTGAGAATGCGTTTTTGAGATTAGCGTGCACAAACACACAGACAAAAATTAAACACAAAAATTGTTTTGGGTCAAATGTTTTGGAACAAATGTGGGTGATATTTGCGTCGTCCCAGTGATATTTTTTCTCATATATCTTCCATGTACAGACAGCAATCCGTTACATTTTTATTATATGTATGTTGTATGTATAGATTACTTCAGGGCACGGATTGAGGGAAGTACCTGGGTCTTGGTCCAGTGTCTTAATATTTATGAACCGAATAGTGACTGGGGATGAAACTTGGGTTCATCACTAACTCAAAACAAGAGTCCATGCAGTGGCACAGAAAAGGCGCAGCACTGCCTAAGAAGTTCAAGGTGTCACAATCGGCCGGATAGAATGTGGCTACAGTTTTTTTGGGATTCAGTGCGGATTTTGTTGATCGATTATAAACATAGGTATCAATATCACGGGGCAATGCTACGCTAAGCTACTTTTTTTTTAATTCAAGAAAAAAGAAGGTGAAAGTGGTCTCGAGGTGTGCTCCTTTTGCACGACAACGCGACCGTTCACAAGAGTCATGTTGCAATGGCTGCCTTAGGTACACAAGTGCGGCTTCAAAACTCTAAACCACCCTCCCTACAGTCCAGCTTTGGTTCTTTTTTTTAAGGATGGGAAATCATCAAGTGACTTCTTCCGCTCTGGGTGGAGTGGAAGGGCGTGTCAGACTCTTACTGACTAAAACTCATCCGTGTTCCTTCTAAAGCCCCTTTGCGTTCCAGGGCCGCGGTGACTCTTTCGAACAAATTCCGCAACCCTGGCAGGAGCTTTGGCCCCTCGTGATTATTATTTGTTGCCAAACATGAAAAAAGATTTCCGCCTGACAAATCATATTTTATGTACGAATATTTATGTGTATTAAGGTTAATGTAGAATATATTGTAAAGGGAACATAATTTCATATTTAATTTGGTTATTTGTTTAGTTCGTGGAATGAAGAGGATAGTGGTGCCCTTCTTTTTCGTTCCGCGTTGTGAGTGTGCTGTGTAGACAATTATTGTACACCACACTCGTGAATATGACATAAGCTTAAAAAGTTATAATGATAAGCACATATGCACGCCTTTTAGGTTATTTTATGTAAGCACGTGTCTCTTTGTGCCTCTTCATATGTTATTTAATATGACATTATTTGTTGTAAAATAATTACAGATTATTAATTTACCTACTACATAAAAACGTAATTTAGCTGCATAACAGTATTAATTTTAACTGTCAAGCTCGCGACAGTGGCATTGTATCCTATAAGAGCATGCCGCCATTATTGCGACTTCCACCCAGACCCTTGCTCGAGCCAGCACGCTCCACTGAGCATGTAGTTCTAAATTCGTCCTTAAATAATAATCCTAGTTCGATCCAGCATGTCCCTAGCTGTCCTCCCTTAGCAACGCCCTAAGCCGAGGCCCGTACGTACCACGTTGCGGGTGCCCATAGCGTGTTTTCGCTGAGTTTGTAAGTTTTAATAAGGCCTGGCTGCAGGCTTTAATATTTATATTAAGGCCACCACAGCCAAGCCCGGTTAAGCAGTCGACAACCTCATAGGTTGAACTGCGAGACGAAACACACAACAAGTTTGTCTCGGGACGCCGGACAGAAGTAATAACTTAAACTAATCTAAGTTGAACTATTTAATATGGGAAGTGTCTGTCCGAAATACGACTAGCGCTGTGGGTTAAAGTGAGAGAGGAAGATCCTACCGCTGCCGTATGCGTGAGAGAAAGGGAAGCCAGACAGATTGGCGCCGTAACGCGTTACGTTACGAAGCGGTTTACCCTCCCATAAGAAGTTATCACTTCAAAAAAAACATTGCGACCTCAGTTTGTCTCCCTAGAGTACATAATAATAGTAGGTACATTATGATACAAGGGAGCTAAGTTGCTCATTACACACGAGATTGGGTTGCCGTAGCCCGAGCCGTAGGCGAGGGCGTAATTCAGCCGAGTGTGTAGTGAGTGTTGTGATATTTGGTTGGAATAGTATTAAATATATTATTAGTAAAATAAGAGTTAGAAAAAGATGCTGAATGACAAAAGTGTTTATTTCAAGTAACTAGGCAATACATTAAGAAAACAATATATCTATAAAAACAAGTCCGCACAACAGAGGTTATACTTTTCTACAACAGCCGCCCTTAATCGAAGTTGTGCAAGACAAACACACTAACAGAAAACAAAAAATAATAAAACTAAGTTTCTAGACCTAAGCTAACTGTACATCGTTTGTGTACTATAGGCCCTAGTGGCTTTGTTAGCACATCAGCAGGCTTATCACTAGTTTTCACATATTCTAACATTATAACGTTATCGGATACTTTTTCCCTAATAAAGTGAAAACGAGTATCAATATGCTTCGTCCTGCTGTGGTGTACGGGATTTCGAACCAGATTAATGGCACTCTGACTGTCAGAAGCTAAGTTAACTGATGAAAGTTTACCTGTTATCTCATAGATAAATCGACGCAAGTAACACGCTTCCTTCGTGGCAGACGCTAGTGCCATATACTCTGCTTCCGCCGAGGATAAGGCAACAGTAGGTTGCTTCTTGGACTCCCAAGATACAAGACCTCCACTCAACTTGAAGGCGTACCCAGTATATGATCTTCTATCTATCGTGCAGTTTGCCCAGTCAGCGTCACAATAGCCTTTTAAGGGGTTTCCGCTTCTCCTATAAACCAATGAATAGTTTACAGTACCCTTTAGGTACTGCAGAACCCTTTTTGCAGCATTCCAGTGTTCCTTCGTATAACACGTATTATACTGACTTAAGTAGCTCGTGGCGTAGGCGATATCGGGCCTAGAGTTTACCGAAAGGTACATTAGACCTCCTATTAAATTCTGATAAGGATAAGACTCTCCATCTTGTCCATCGGTTCTCCTTTCCATATTCTTTTTAACTAAAGGAGTATCCACTATCTTGCAATCTTTCATGTTAAACTGATCCAGTAACGATAAAATATCATTTCTCTGATTTACTTTTATACTCTCGGAATCATATTCAATTTGTAAACCTAAATAACATTTTAATACTCCAAGATCTTTCAGAGAAAAATATTTCGACAAACCCTTTTTGACAATGTCAAATGTCAATTCAGATTTAAAGAAGACGATTATATCATCGACAAAAATACCTAGTATAACGAGTTCTTCACCAAAAAGTTTCGTATATACGCAAGGCTCAGAAGGAGTTCCTGTAAAACCTATTTTTATAAGCGTTTCGTTTAACTTTTTGTTCCAAGCTCTTGGCGCCTGTTTAAGGCCGTACAAGGATTTACGCAACAAACACACCTTGTTTTCCTTGTCTTTTGCTTTGAAGCCAAGGGGTTGCTCCATAAAAACTTCTTCTTCTAAGTTTCCGTTAAGGAACGCGGTGTCAACGTCTAAGTGTTTCATTCTTAAGCCCATCTCTGCAGCTAATGCAAACAAGGTGCGGAGAGAAGAATGACGAATTACTGGCGCAAAAGTCTCGTCGTAGTCTACGCCTTTAACTTGCTTAAAACCTTTGACGACGAGTCTGGCTTTATATTTAGTGACATTACCATAAGCGTCCTTTTTAAGTTTATAAACCCATTTACACGGTATGACCTTTTTGTTTGGTCTATATACTAGTTCCCATGTGTGGAGTTTTATCAGAGAGTTGTACTCATCAGCCATCGCATTGTGCCACTTATCAGCATCGTCAGCATGAGTAGCTTCATAATAAGTCGTAGGTTCATTTGCATCATCCGTCGACAAATTATAAGAAAGAAAATCTGGTGGTTTTCTGTTTCTCGTGGGATACCTCCTCTCCTCTTCCAAACTAGGTGGCTCTTCATCGACACTAGGAAGTCTCAGCTCAAAGAATGGTTCTGGTTCTCTCATATTTGCTGATTCTTCTGTACTTTCTACATTTAACTGTGTAGTTGGCTCATCTATAGGATCGGCACTCTCAACACAATCGAAAAATTGACAATCGTTATGTTCAGGTTCCTTATTTTCAAATAACAATATGGAATCTGACTGTACCACAGGCTCAGACTGCCTCTGCTCTTTCAACCCTTTGAAGCAATTTTCAAAAAAGGTTGCATCTCTGGACGTAAACACTTTTCGTAGGTTAGCAAGATTCCTAAATATATAAGTATTTGGATTTTCTTACTAACCGACAAAAATCGCTTCCTTTGCTTTTACGTCTAACTTTTTCCTTTGACATGAAGGTATATGTACAAGTGCTCTGCATCCAAACACTTTCAAATGACTGAGGTCATTTCTACAACCACACCACCTGTCCTCGGGAATTTGACCACCTAAGGCTCTGTGAGGAGACCTATTTTTCAGGTATACGGCAACTTGGAAAGCATCTTCCCAGAATGCTTTAGGTAGTAAGCTTTCTGCTAACAACGTCCTCGCCTTCTCTGTAATTGAGCGGTGGGTACGTTCAGCTACTCCCACTTGTTGAGAGCTGTACGGCGCCGTCGTTTGATGTTGGATACCTTTAGAGGCAAGATAATCATCGAATTCCCTATTAACGAACTCTTTACCGCCGTCAGTTCTAACTGCTTTAATTTTCTTATCTAATTGATTTTCAACAAAGGTTTGGAAAATATTAAATTTATTTTTAACCTGTCTTGAAAGAAATAAAGTAAGCAAATACCTTCCTTGTATAATCATCAACAATAGTTAACATAAACCTATTCCCCTGAAAAGAGGTTGTAGACACAGGTCCCAATAAATCCATATGTATCAGTTCTAAAGGAGAAGTAGCTCTGTTATATGCTACCTTCTTAAAAGGTTTCCTTGCCTGTTTTCCTTCCACACAAGCGATGCAACTGCTTTTATCTACTACACTAAACTTTACACCTACCTCGTGATTCTTCAGTTGGGTCATGCCTATACGACACAAGTGTCCTAACCTCTTGTGCCAGAGTTTGTAACTAATATTCTGACAGTCAGAGTGCACATCCTGCGTCAAATGATTACTTGCCATATCTTCGGGAACATTAACAGTACCATCTACAACGTACAGTCCACCACAGGGCGAGGCATGAAGTACCGAATCACCTGTAAAATGAAAATGATTAGATTTATAAAAGTTACATCCATTTTTATCAAAAATACAAACAAAACCCTTATCAACAGCTTTCTGCACAGACAATAAGTTAGCTTTTAAGTCGGGGACAAAAGCAACATCGCTGATCTTGTTGATTACGTTCTCGGGTGTATTTATTGAAATGTCTCCTATGCCGCAGCATTTAATCTGCTCTCCGTTTGCGACAGTAACACTATCTTTATTTTGTATCGTAATGTTCTGAAGCCAATCTCGTCTAAAACTCATGTGTTTAGTACAACCAGAATCTACGTAAAATACCTCCTTGCTTGAGCAGCCAAAAGTATTGAGAGCTGTAAACGTTATGTTCTTAGCTTTCTCCGTTTTGCCTTTCTCCTTGTTTCTCAGCGGACAGTCAGGTCTCTTATGACCAGGTACTTGACACTCGTAGCAGACTATTCCCTTCTTCTTGGATTTAGGCTTCTTCTTCGCATGAAAGGCGGAATCTATAGA
This sequence comes from Mamestra brassicae, assembly GCA_905163435.1. Classification (NCBI taxonomy): domain Eukaryota; kingdom Metazoa; phylum Arthropoda; class Insecta; order Lepidoptera; family Noctuidae; genus Mamestra; species Mamestra brassicae. The sequence goes on from LR990987.1 coordinate 6,040,036, forward strand.
CATAGCTGCATCTTTAGACATCTCATTCAGCAGTTTTGTCTTTACTAAGTCAGTAGTCACGTCTATATACAACTTTCTAGAGCCATAATGAGAGGTTCATATTTTGAAGTGAGCCCTCCCAAAAGTATAGCAGCAATAGACCTATCCTCTATGACAACATCAATATCCGCAAGATCCTGTGCGGTTGATAAAACTGCATAAATGTACAGTTCAATATTTCCGAAATCTGACAGACTCAACCTGTACAGTTTTCGCTCTAAAGCTAGTCTTCTTCCCATTCCCTTATCTTCAAACGCCTGTTGCAAGTATTTCCATGCTTTGGCTGCAGTTTTCGCACATCTAACGTGAGTAATAGCTGCACCGTCAACTGTTAAGCAAATTTTTGCAAGAGCTTTCTCGTCGTTGCGTACCTTGATCGAAGCAGGGGTCGTGTCACCATCCGGATAACCACTAATTGTTACCCACAAGTCTTCGTGTAAAAGGTAATTTCTCATCTTAAACTTCCAAGTAGGATATCCATCTTTATTTCGAAGACAAAATGATGGAATCGAAGATGAATTCGACGTAGAGGGATTAGACTTATTAACACTCGAAGCATCTCCAGTTTCACGTGACATTTCGACTAGTAAAATTTTTAGTCACACAAGAAACTCAACTAATTTTATTACAAATTATATTTTAAACTCTTCCACAGCTTCGTGCTGATAACGTGTTGTGATATTTGGTTGGAATAGTATTAAATATATTATTAGTAAAATAAGAGTTAGAAAAAGATGCTGAATGACAAGAGTGTTTATTTCAAGTAACTAGGCAATACATTAAGAAAACAATATATCTATAAAAACAAGTCCGCACAACAGAGGTTATACTTTTCTACAACAGTGAGCACAGCTCACGAGTTTCATACGACGTTTTTCAACACATTTGCGAGGAAAAAACAAACATGTACCTTTTGCTTATATCGTTTAATTATTAAAAGAATTGGTGAACGTACCATTTTCAAAGCGATAATGGATTGATTTGGATGGCGATTTCACAGTTTGTGACATTGGTGCTTGCCACTCCATTAGTACTTTTGTTTTCTTCTTGTGTAAATGTCGGCGACAAAGGCCAATCATAGAAACAACTGGTAGCAGTAGGCACCAAATAACTCATGCGACGAGATGTAGGTACATGGTTGTGGTTCGGTTAAAATGCCATCATTTTTCAGCACTTTTTGATATCAACACCATGTTTAAGCTTAAACATGCTTCTTAACCTGGACTAGATGAACCACAGGGAGCTGGGCTTGTATGTGTTGGCGAGTTCAGAGAAATTCGCCAAAACCACGTTTTCAGAAAATTACAGGGTTTTTTTCTTGCTCTTCCATTGTAGGAAACTATCGTAGGCAGCTACTTAAGTACTTTTCTATAGATTTTATAGTTTGCATTTTGTGCTTCATTTAGGTAGTATTTCTGGCAGGGTTAACTCTATCAATTGTTCATTTTCTGCAATAAAATTTGTCATTTTTTAAATAAATGACCAGTAAATGACTGACAAATAGAATAGAATGACAAAAAGGTACGATAAAAACAAAATATGAAAATGAAAGGAAATGGCACGCAAGATTTTTTTTTTCACGCGCCAAATGCAAGGTGAGTGAACATACAGCCTTCTTCAAAATCAAAATTTTAAGGGATATAATGCAAATATTTTGTAACAAAGTATTGTGAAAATGTTTGTTTGACTTAATTAAGGACGTACACATTTATTTATTCCAAAAATGTATATGGATTTTCAGCGGCATAAAACCACTTTATTGTTTCTAAAAAAAACTGTACTACCCGATTAAATTGTAAATGCTCTGGTTACTCAGAACTAATTTAACTTTGTAGAGATAATTCTATTACGCACTAGTGTGTATATCTCTAAAAGCTCTGGTTTATGGCCTTAAAAGCAATGAAATAAGGCTCGCTATACGAGAAAGTGTGTTGAAAATCATGTTCTGTGGTTTGTGTAGGTACAGACGCCAGCACATCAAGCTAACCGTAACTGTCAAATATTCCCAAACAACCTTATTAAAATTTGACAGGTTTTTGTCTGTACCTACCTACAACGTGCATGGAGTCAACGTCACCCGCTATCGAGTAAGTTGGATCTTGTCAAACTTATTTTTGACAATATTAAATTGTAAAAATATGAGCTGGTAAATATTTAATATGCCAAATACATGGTGACGACTAAAATGGCACCGTGTATGATAATTATTGCTATAATACGAATTGTTGTAAGTAATAAATAAAACAAAAATGTGTATGAACTAGTCTTTTAATTTACCCGCGTAACCAAAATATATTATAAATTAAAAACCATTTACAGAACACAACAGCTTTCTTTGGATTTGATACCTACCTACTAATTTTGCACAAAATACAAATACAAATGTTTATTTCTGAACCAAAAAGTTTTACATTAGTTGGTGATTGGAGCCTCCTTTTAAGCAAATAATGCCTGTGTTAGGAGACTCCGCTCTTCTACAGCGAATACAATTTATTGAGTACCTACCTTAGATATAAACAGTATGTGTGTGTTTGTGTGTTGTGTGTGTGTGTGTGTGTGTGGGTGTTTGTTTGTGTGTGTTTCATAATTTAGTGTCCTTATCCAATTTGTTACATATTTTTTACACGACATAAAAAAAACGTTTGGTGTTGTTAAGTCTTGTAAGCATTTTCATTTTTAATATGTTTATTTTAAAAAAAATGCTCATTGAGATTGAATATTTGGCATCAAATTCAATTCAAATGTTTATTGCTCAATTAACAGTAGGTACATAATCAATACATTTCCAGATGTCAAGTGAATGCGCAGTCCACTGTGTTGTACCAATTCATGCATGCAAAATGTACCTATCATTAAAATTATACCATTTCATAAATTCTAAAAATTCAATATTGATACCTTAAAATATTTTTTAAGGTATCAATATTGAATTTTTAGAATTTTAAGAGTTATGTAGGTATGGTATTCCATACCTAAATTCGTATCAATATGCTATAAAATGTCATAAATTAAAAATTTATGACCCTTTATAATGACATAAATTCAAAAAATCATATTCGTGTACACACTGGTGAGAAACCTTACAAATGTGAAAATTGTCAGCGTAGTTTTGGTGGTAAAAGTAATTTGATGAGACATTATCGATCACATGGAGATTTAAAAACATACATATGTGACTATTGTCAGCGTGGCTTTAAATTAAAGCATGATTTAGTAAATCATATTCGAATTCACACGGGTGAAGCACCTTTCAAATGTGAAGTATGTCAAAAATGTTTTAAAGTAGCGGGTAATTTAAGAAATCATATTAGAGTGCACACAAATGAGAAACCTTACAAATGTGAAAAATGTGCGCGTAGTTTTAATGAAAAAGGTCATTTAACTAGACATGTTCGTTTACACACGGGTGATTGGCCTTAAGAAGAAAATGTTAAGAAAGCTTGTCTGCGAACTGCAGACCACCTTAGACGATTTGCTGGTCTAAAAAGGAGTGAGCTCATGCTGCTCCCATTTCTTATAGTTGGTGCACTTATGGTTTTTTTTAAGGATGGGAAATCATCAAATGACTTCTTCCGCTCTGGATGGAGCGGAGGGCGTATTACTGACTAAAACCCATCCGTGTTCCTTCTAAAGCTCCTTGCGTTCCAGGGCCGCGGTGACTCTTTCGAACAAATTCCGCAACCCTGCCAGGGGCGCACTTATGGCTACTCTACGCACTTCATTCAGCTCCCAGTGTAAGTACTAGGTACATGGTGGTAGGAGTTTCTTTAACAAAATCAAAAGTCATTTATTCAAATTAGGCTGAGAGCCAGCACTTTTTGAACATCAAAGTTCTGCATTAAGACAGTCCCTCAAAACGCCCGCCCGTCACCACTTCCTAGTGTTTTAGCTGGGAAGAGATGTGACGCAACAAACTCCCCAGCAACACATCTGTCTGTTAAGTTTTAAAATCTTAAATTTATACAGTAGGTAGTGTGCAAAGTAATTTACAATACATGACACAGAAAAATAATATATCCAATAATGTAACGTCATACTATAAATGACGTTTCACTCAAGCTAAATTAAAGGGTATTAAGGTAGGCTGAAAAAGAAAAATAATAAATCCAATAATATAACGTCATACTATTACTGACGTTTCAGTCAAGCTAAATAAACGGGTATTAAGGTAGGCTTACCTACTACTTATAACCCATAATATCATGGGCGTATTTACCCTTAGGCCAAAAGGGCATGGCATGGCCCGGGGCGGCAGGCTGCGAGGGGCGGCGTATTTCGCACATCGCTCAGCTTTTATAACTTCAACAAATTCAACAAATTTAAAAAAAACGTACCTAACTTAGCACAAAAACTACAACTCATTTCGTTGCAAGTTTGGCTCGGCTCGCGCTAATCAAGAGGAGAGCGCAGCGCGCAGAGCCAAACCAGCCAAGGCCCGTTTCAGAGCTGGCTCCCAACGAAATTGCAATATTTCGTCATTCGTGTCATTTTCTTAATTTTCGGATTCGCAAATTACGAAAATAGGCTGGGTGCAGAGTCCTAGGGCCAATATAAGTAGATAAACTAGGTATTTAATAAGACCAAGAACCAAAAAAAAAATTGTAATCAATAATTAAAATCACTTATGTTATCAATAAAGAAAATATAACACATACAATTGTTTTTTGGACAAGCCCGCCACACTTCCCAACCACAGCAACTCCTGAAAGCCAGAACAGTGGCGACCACCAGAATAACGCCCGAGTTAATGAAGCTCGCAATTAGTTGAATCGTTTTGGATCCCGCCGCAACCTTATCAGAAAAGAACGGCGGAAGAGTACCTACTTTACTAGAATTTTACTTTGACGAGACTAACTCGAATTACGCCTAACTTGATAATTATTTAATCGAAGCATGTAAACTCAATAATGTGTATCCTTCAATTGAGTACCTACCTATGCATCACGTTATAATGTATGGTGTACCGCGTATTTTGTTAAAGACTATTACTCGTTGGAAGTCCTGAAAATAAATAATAAACAACTTTGAGCCATGTCGTGGAAAACTCATACTGACCAGTGTATGTAAACGCCTGAGTCAACATTCATATGCTTTACGTTATCCCGCAAAGGTTTAATTACGGCGTACCATGCACATGTTACGTTTACATTACGATACGGGATCATAGACAGTAGTTACAATTTTAGAGCGCAAAAGGGGGGTGTGTTTGGGTGATATATGCGGTATAAAATTTACAGGTAACTAAATTCATGAACATTAGACAACTCCATGCATATTGTACCATACTTATAAGAAAAAATCTTAATAATGATAATATAATATCTTGGGACAACTCACACACGGTCATCTGATCCCAAACTAGGCAGAGCCTGTGCTATGGCAACCAGACAACTGATAAACATACTAAATACATACATATTATAGACAAATTACACCCAGACACAGAACAAATGATCATGTTCATCACACAAAGATTTGTCCTGGGTGGGAATCGAACCCACGACCTCCGGTTTAGCAGCCAGGGTCACTAACCACTCGACCAACAGGCCAGTCAATAAGTCCATTCACACAAAAATACACTTCACGTCTGTACATTGAGTATGAAATGTAATATTATTGCGTAGATACATGAATGATTTTTTGTAAAGAAAAACAATAGCTGCTTAGTTTAAGTGTCAAAGTTTGTTATACCTAATACGATATTTTTTAAGTTTTAACAATTGTTCTCAAGTAAGTGAAATCTTTGTATTTCTTATTGAGAAATAAACTTCTTGAACCATAAAAAAGGACAGAAAGCTGCAAACCATTCTTTGCTAATTTCCGTATATTAACAGTACCCTGCCTATAGGTACATATGTGAGGTGGCTGAGTTTGTGAAGACAAACTTCCACTTATTTGAAAAACTACACGGCTCGCGACATGGAAATAAAATAAGCGTTAGGCAACACAATAAAGCGGTGTTCCATAAAAATCTCCTAGGAATGGCACCACGTATTTATAATAAATTAGGTACCTAATGCTTTGTTAAATATTAAAGATAATAATGTATTCAAAAAGGAACTCAATAATCTACTGATAAGTAAGACATACTACACGATAAATGAATACCTGTAAAAAAAAAAATACGTGTGTTTAAAAAAAAAGAATAATAATAACTTGACTCCAATTTTTTTTTTTTTTTTTTTGTATTCTTAACTATGTGTTGATTATACAGGGTGTCCCAAAACTCAACGTCAAGCCGAAACGGGGTGACAGGATTGATCATAACCATCACGAGAAAAATCTGAAAAAAAATCTATCCCATGCAGTTTAAAAATTATGGGCATTTTAAGAAAAACCTAGAAATTTGATCAAACTGTACCATTTTTCGGTTATTGTGGTTATTCTTTTTTATTTTTGTTCATTTGAACTTTGGAAACGTAATCCTAAATAACATTTCTAGAATCCCAATAAAAAATAATGACACAATTGCCTCAAGTTTCCGAGAATTGAGACTATTTGTTAAACTACGAATTTAAAATTTTCAAGATTCGTCGACTTTGACAGGCCCTCCTATAAAAAAAATGTACTAGAGTGCCTTGGCAAGTGGCATTAAAAGTTGGCGCATTTAATCAGAATTCTAAAATGGTACAATACTTGTTAGTTCCATACAATAGAAAAGAGTAAAAAAATTAAAACCTCAAGTAACCCGATTTTTGCTATCTCATTTTACTCAGTTAAAATGTTTTTAATTCACACAAGCTCTAGGTAGGTTCTTAATTTTAAGACAAAATGATGAGAGAGATGGATAATGGGTATGTTCGCCATGAGTGAGCGAGACAGATAGTCACGATAAAGTCTAGCGGCAGCACTTGCGTTGCATCTGCATTCCCCATAAATGAGGTGCATGTTCGCATATTCTTGTGAAGTGTAGCGCGTAGGCATGGTAGATAAAAAGGATGCCAACACAAAAGTCCAGAGAGAAGCCAAAGTTGCCGGTATGTTATCAACAAGTCCAATTCACAAAGATTCAAGTCCAAAAAGAGAAGCCAAAGTTGTCAGTACTAAATCAACACAAGCGAATACGAACGTGCGCAGTAGACGAATGAGCGAAACGTACTAACTGGTTGGTGTCGGACTGGTAGCGTAGCCATTTGCTTGGCTGAAACTAGTGCGAATGAAACAGATAGATGCCATAGCATCTATCTGTTTCATTCGCACTCGTTTAAACGACGCATCTCCGTCTCAATGCGTGGCGTCACTATCTGTGTCGCTCACTCATGGCAAACATACCCATTATCCATCTCTCTCATCATTTTGCCTTAAAATTAAGAACCTACCTAGAGCTTGTGCGAATTAAAAACATTTTAACTGAGTAAAATCTGATAGCAAAAATCGGGTTACTTGAGGTTTTAATTTTTTTACTCTTTTCTATTGTATGGAACTAACAAGTATTGTACCATTTTAGAATTCTGATTAAATGCGCCAACTTTTAATGCTACTTGCCAAGGCACTCTAGTACATTTTTTTTATAGGAGGGCCTGTCAAAGTCGACGAATCTTGAAAATTTTAAATTCGTAGTTTAACAAATAGTCTCAATTCTCGGGAACTTGAGGCAATTGTGTCATTATTTTTTATTGGGATTCTAGAAATGTTATTTAGGATTACGTTTCTAAAGTTCAAATGAACAAAAATAAAAAATAATAACCACAATAACCGAAAAATGGTACAGTTTGATCAAATTTCTAGGTTTTTCTTAAAATGCCCATAATTTTCAAACTGCATGGGATAGATTTTTTTTCAGATTTTTCTCGTGATGGTTATGATCAATCCTGTCACCCCGTTTCGGCTTGACGTTGAGTTTTGGGACACCCTGTATAAGGTATAACTTAATTATTATGACATTATATAGGTACTCTGACATTAGGTAGGTACTTAATTATTCATATTATTGTAATTGATTCTATGACATTACTTGTTGATTTTTATCAACAAGTAATGTCATCATATAAAAATATTTTAAGGTATCAATATTGAATTTTTAGAATTTTAAGAGTTATGTAGGTATGGTATTCCATACCTAAATTCAAATCAATATGCTATAAAATGTCATAAATTAAAAATTTATGACCCTTTATAATGACATAAATTCAAATTAAAAAAGTTATACAATTTCATAAATAAAAATCAACAAGTAATGTCATAGATTCAATTACAATAATATGAATAATTAAGTACCTACCTAATGTCAGAGTACCTATATAATGTCATAATAATTAAGTTATACCTTATATAATCAACACATAGTTAAGAATACAAAAAAAAAAAAAAAAAAATTGGAGTCAAGTTATTATTATTCTTTTTTTTTAAACACACGTATTTTTTTTTTGACAGGTATTCATTTATCGTGTAGTATGTCTTACTTATCAGTAGATTATTGAGTTCCTTTTTGAATACATTATTATCTTTAATATTTAACAAAGCATTAGGTACCTAATTTATTATAAATACGTGGTGCCATTCCTAGGAGATTTTTATGGAACACCGCTTTATTGTGTTGCCTAACGCTTATTTTATTTCCATGTCGCGAGCCGTGTAGTTTTTCAAATAAGTGGAAGTTTGTCTTCACAAACTCAGCCACCTCACATATGTACCTATAGGCAGGGTACTGTTAATATACGGAAATTAGCAAAGAATGGTTTGCAGCTTTCTGTCCTTTTTTATGGTTCAAGAAGTTTATTTCTCAATAAGAAATACAAAGATTTCACTTACTTGAGAACAATTGTTAAAACTTAAAAAATATCGTATTAGGTATAACAAACTTTGACACTTAAACTAAGCAGCTATTGTTTTTCTTTACAAAAAATCATTCATGTATCTACGCAATAATATTACATTTCATACTCAATGTACAGACGTGAAGTGTATTTTTGTGTGAATGGACTTATTGACTGGCCTGTTGGTCGAGTGGTTAGTGACCCTGGCTGCTAAACCGGAGGTCGTGGGTTCGATTCCCACCCAGGACAAATCTTTGTGTGATGAACATGATCATTTGTTCTGTGTCTGGGTGTAATTTGTCTATAATATGTATGTATTTAGTATGTTTATCAGTTGTCTGGTTGCCATAGCACAGGCTCTGCCTAGTTTGGGATCAGATGACCGTGTGTGAGTTGTCCCAAGATATTATATTATCATTATTAAGATTTTTTCTTATAAGTATGGTACAATATGCATGGAGTTGTCTAATGTTCATGAGTTTAGTTACCTGTAAATTTTATACCGCATATATCACCCAAACACACCCCCCTTTTGCGCTCTAAAATTGTAACTACTGTCTATGATCCCGTATCGTAATGTAAACGTAACATGTGCATGGTACGCCGTAATTAAACCTTTGCGGGATAACGTAAAGCATATGAATGTTGACTCAGGCGTTTACATACACTGGTCAGTATGAGTTTTCCACGACATGGCTCAAAGTTGTTTATTATTTATTTTCAGGACTTCCAACGAGTAATAGTCTTTAACAAAATACGCGGTACACCATACATTATAACGTGATGCATAGGTAGGTACTCAATTGAAGGATACACATTATTGAGTTTACATGCTTCGATTAAATAATTATCAAGTTAGGCGTAATTCGAGTTAGTCTCGTCAAAGTAAAATTCTAGTAAAGTAGGTACTCTTCCGCCGTTCTTTTCTGATAAGGTTGCGGCGGGATCCAAAACGATTCAACTAATTGCGAGCTTCATTAACTCGGGCGTTATTCTGGTGGTCGCCACTGTTCTGGCTTTCAGGAGTTGCTGTGGTTGGGAAGTGTGGCGGGCTTGTCCAAAAAACAATTGTATGTGTTATATTTTCTTTATTGATAACATAAGTGATTTTAATTATTGATTACAATTTTTTTTTTGGTTCTTGGTCTTATTAAATACCTAGTTTATCTACTTATATTGGCCCTAGGACTCTGCACCCAGCCTATTTTCGTAATTTGCGAATCCGAAAATTAAGAAAATGACACGAATGACGAAATATTGCAATTTCGTTGGGAGCCAGCTCTGAAACGGGCCTTGGCTGGTTTGGCTCTGCGCGCTGCGCTCTCCTCTTGATTAGCGCGAGCCGAGCCAAACTTGCAACGAAATGAGTTGTAGTTTTTGTGCTAAGTTAGGTACGTTTTTTTTAAATTTGTTGAATTTGTTGAAGTTATAAAAGCTGAGCGATGTGCGAAATACGCCGCCCCTCGCAGCCTGCCGCCCCGGGCCATGCCATGCCCTTTTGGCCTAAGGGTAAATACGCCCATGATATTATGGGTTATAAGTAGTAGGTAAGCCTACCTTAATACCCGTTTATTTAGCTTGACTGAAACGTCAGTAATAGTATGACGTTATATTATTGGATTTATTATTTTTCTTTTTCAGCCTACCTTAATACCCTTTAATTTAGCTTGAGTGAAACGTCATTTATAGTATGACGTTACATTATTGGATATATTATTTTTCTGTGTCATGTATTGTAAATTACTTTGCACACTACCTACTGTATAAATTTAAGATTTTAAAACTTAACAGACAGATGTGTTGCTGGGGAGTTTGTTGCGTCACATCTCTTCCCAGCTAAAACACTAGGAAGTGGTGACGGGCGGGCGTTTTGAGGGACTGTCTTAATGCAGAACTTTGATGTTCAAAAAGTGCTGGCTCTCAGCCTAATTTGAATAAATGACTTTTGATTTTGTTAAAGAAACTCCTACCACCATGTACCTAGTACTTACACTGGGAGCTGAATGAAGTGCGTAGAGTAGCCATAAGTGCGCCCCTGGCAGGGTTGCGGAATTTGTTCGAAAGAGTCACCGCGGCCCTGGAACGCAAGGAGCTTTAGAAGGAACACGGATGGGTTTTAGTCAGTAATACGCCCTCCGCTCCACCCAGAGCGGAAGAAGTCATTTGATGATTTCCCATCCTTAAAAAAAACCATAAGTGCACCAACTATAAGAAATGGGAGCAGCATGAGCTCACTCCTTTTTAGACCAGCAAATCGTCTAAGGTGGTCTGCAGTTCGCAGACAAGCTTTCTTAACATTTTCTTCTTAAGGCCAATCACCCGTGTGTAAACGAACATGTCTAGTTAAATGACCTTTTTCATTAAAACTACGCGCACATTTTTCACATTTGTAAGGTTTCTCATTTGTGTGCACTCTAATATGATTTCTTAAATTACCCGCTACTTTAAAACATTTTTGACATACTTCACATTTGAAAGGTGCTTCACCCGTGTGAATTCGAATATGATTTACTAAATCATGCTTTAATTTAAAGCCACGCTGACAATAGTCACATATGTATGTTTTTAAATCTCCATGTGATCGATAATGTCTCATCAAATTACTTTTACCACCAAAACTACGCTGACAATTTTCACATTTGTAAGGTTTCTCACCAGTGTGTACACGAATATGATTTTTCAAAATATTTCTTCGTAAAAAACTACGCTCACATATATCACACTTGTAACGTTTTTTTCCCATGTGTACTTGAATATGTTTTTTTAAATTATCGAATGTATTGAATCTATGGCGACATTCATCACATTTGAACGGTTCTTCTGTATTACTGAATATTTCATGTTTAAAACTATTATCACGGCAATGACCCATATCTTCATGCTTAGTGGTACGATTCACTTTAGGCATCCTTGTATTCGAAGACTTTTTAAATTCAGGTTTGGACGTACGATTATGAGCTTTCCGAATAACTTTCGGGTCTTCTCTTTCAGTTTCCTTTTGCAGAGATGTAAATGCATCTTCTGGTTCCGATCTTCGTTGGTTCAATGTCGGTTCCTTCGCGCCGGACGCCCCTGTGATTATAAATCTGGTTAGTTCAAAATATTGACAATGGGGACGAAGAGGAACGTCGACCAGACGTGCAAAATTGCACGATCATCGACACACGGCCTCCCTAGTTCTCAGGCTCAGGTTCCCTTATGCATTTACTGCTTATGACAAAATTACAACGCAGAAGAATAAGAAGAATATTCTAAAGCGCGAGCTCGATTTATTCACCCCTCTCGATAGATATATAGATTCGGTTTTCTTTTGTTTATTTCATACAGAAATACTATGTTTGTTAAGATTAATTAAACGTGACGTGAAGCGGTAACAAACAGACAAATATACGAACTATTTTTTTTCAAATGACTCCTTTCGCTCTGGGCGGAGTGAAAGGGAGAAAAGATACTATGGAAGTACGAGAATTATTCTTAGGATGCTATACTTTACTTAACGAATACTTACTTATCGTGTTCTCAGCGTGTCGTGTCTCCTGAGATACTTCTTGTTCTTCGTCCATATCAAAATTTAACAGTATCAAGGGTGTATCATCATTCGAACCGGACTCACAAAGTTGTGGTGGTATATTTTCTGGTTCAAGCTGCGGCCGTGAATCATCTAGAACTAGATTATGATCTAGATGTACTATGTCTTGAAATTCGTGTTCTGACTCTGAAAAGAGACAAAATCAGTCAAAAGCAAAGAGTGATGCTTTATATTTTTAATTTCAAAAACCCTGAGGGCGAGTTCTTTGATGTGAAACATGTTTAGCCGCGGGCAAAACCGACTGTTGGCGTGGCCACGCTATACGATGGATATATATACAGTCTATATGTATGTTTTTTAGTATGCCATATTTAGTTACTGTCGTAATCTGTTTTTTATGCATATTCCTGGCAAGACTGGTGTCAAATTTTCTGGCTTCTGACAATCTGTAACGACTGAAAATATCTATAAATGACGCGGCTTATCGTGCTTTCCGATGCATGGAGGTACGTCGGTATGTTAAGATGGTGACCCATCCATAAACCGACGACAACTCCCTGACCTCCACAAATCAGTTACCTACTGGGTAACACAATAATCCTCGGATCTATAAATATTCCGCATATCCAGTTCCTTCATCAGACTACAAGATGTCTGGTGATGCGCCGCCGGTACATGTAAGACATCCCACCCATAGATACGTATAAAACGTTTTGGAAATACTTTAATTGCGCCGTACAGCTAAAAAAGCCTAAATTTCCATTAATTTTTAATAGATTGAGACTGACATACGTTTGCGAACGTTGCTTTCAAAACTGGCCAAGTGCAAGTTGAACTTACACACGAAGGGTTCTGTACCATAAGCCGAAAAAAACATGTTTCAGGTATTGAAGCCCCTTTTAAAAAAGAAAAAATATATATTTTTATTATTTGTTGTTATAGCGGCAACAGAAATACATCATCTGTGAAAAATTCAACGGTCTGGCTATCACGGTTCATGAGATACAGCCTGGTGACAGACCGACAGACGGACAGCGGAGTCTTAGTATTAGGGTAACCCTAAAAATGGAATTCCCTGACGGAGTCAGTGTTTCCTGTTATCTACAACTTGGAGGTCTTTAAGACAAGCAAGAGTGAATTATCAAGTGTGCTCTATCGTTGACCACATCACCGCTTTCCGGGTGAGATTGTGGTCAAAGTCAACCAATCAATATTAAAAAAAAATTAACATACCATTTTCATATTCCTCTTTCGATTCAGCAATATCATCTTGTCTCTCAGTATCAGCCGGTAATTCCTCTTTGATTAAATGTTGACTGTTTGTCGGACATTCGGCATCTATACTTATGAATACAGTCGGACTTATACTGTACCCACTGTACTCTAACTGGCCTTGGTCTAGAACAGGTTTTGTCTGTAAAAGTTCAAATGCGCTATTGATCATGGTCACCATGAGTATAAACTGGTTTACTCATATGGGTATGCGGAATAGGGTGTAAAGTCCCGCATACTCTAAAGAAAATGGGAGATCCTTGTCTTGTGTCTGGTGGGTAACTGCCAGATGGTTGTCTGGCTGTTGGATACGTTCAAATCACATGGATAACTTTGATATATCTGTATTTTATGTAAATAAATGATTATGATAGCACGATGATGGTTTTGTATGACGTCACGTCTATATCGTGTCGGGTAGTTAGGCTAGTCGCAAATGGTTTGTCATAAAAAAGTAATTTAATGGGATGAGATGAACTTAGAGGATTGTATTGATGATTTTAATGATTATAATATTCTGTAAATATATGTAGGTCGCGAATCATAATTCGATACCAGAAATATCAATTAACGTAAAAGGACATTTTGTCATTTTGCGTAAATGAACCTTACGTTAACAGTCGTAGGGCTATTTTTGCATTTTGGGTAAATGTCCCTTAAGTCAATTGATACTTCTGGGATTGATATGTTATTCAACATACAGCCTGACACTGACCGGCAAAATTGTAAAAAACATAAGAAAATTTGAATTTCGCGCGCTTCCCTGGCGCCTTCACCTTAAGTAGGTTCTTTAGCAATAAACAAAACATTTAAGTCATTATTTCTTCTCTAAATTGTGTCATTAATAGTCCAATCATTTGGTAGTTTTACCTGGAAAGTTTTCCGGCAGTTTTGAAAATGGGTAATTTTATAGATTTTAATGTGCTCTTTATGTATTTTAACTTTGCCGCTCGCGTCGCCTTATTGGAAAAATGGCTTCGAATAGCATTTTTTTGACAGGACCTCCTTTACAACTCATTTTACGATACAACAATTTATGTAAAACCTTTTTTTGTAAAGTCAATAGTTTTAGCGTACGAATGTCGCAAAGTGTATACTTCAACATGCGTTTTGTCTAAAAAAAATATATCATAACATTCTTATTGTACCAACCATTCGTCAATAGCTTAAACCCTGTTTTTTGAAAGCAAACCACAGGAGCTTTGTTGGCAGTAACGGCAATTAAAATATCATAACCATATTTTTTGAGGAACTGTTCTTTCACCGCTTTTATTATGTGGACGGTAATCACCTTCAATTTTGGCCACCAATTCGTCCAGAGAAAACTGACACTCTTTGGAATTCTGCTGGAGATAAGTATAAAGTGTACTGCATTGCAGTATCGATCTCGTATGCATACCGACCTCTTTTTAGGGTTCCGTACCCAAAGGGTAAAACGGGACCCTATACTAAGACTTCGCTGTCCGGCTGTCCAGGCTGTATCTCATGAACCGTGACAGTTAAGACAGTGGACATTTTCACAGATGATGTATTACTGTTGCCGCTTTAACAACAAATACTAAAAAACAGAATAAAATAAATATTTAAGATACCACACAACAAACGTGATTCTTTTGCCGTTTTTATAGATAATGGTACCGAAACCCTTCGTGCGCGAGTCCGACTCGCACTGGGCCGGTTTTTATGTCTTCAGTTGGTGGCGCTTAGTACAATTTGTGATACCGTGCCTCGGCTACAACCAAATCATGCTCGAGACATTCAACTATCGCTCGACTCCAATCATCATTATTCGTAATGATGATTGGAGTCGAGCGATAGCGCGAACTTTCTAGAGTTCGCTCTAGAAAGTTCTGAAATACGTTAAGTGCATTATTCTGAACAAAATTTTAATGAAATATTAAACTTCATGGTCTTCCTTTTATGTTATATGCTATGGTTATTTAGAAGAAATAAATGTAAATGATTGAGCCTTTCCATCGGTACAGTAAAACTACAGGTTTCTTTTCACGTTTAACGGGTTCGATTCCCGGTTCAGACAAGCGATTATTTAAACTTCTTTGAATGCAGTTCGTATTGTTTTAAAATTAAAATAAAGTCTTCATTCAGTAATGTTTTCTATCTACAGTATTTAAGGTACAGTCAACAAAGATATTTGGGATGCAGGCAGCTAACTTGTTTTTATGTTTACATAACTTTTACACACGATGTCTACAAGAAGAGATTTCTTTAGAAATAAGCATCACCTTTGTACCTATTTTTCTGTTCCCTTCTTCTTATTTATTTGTTAAATGTGTGTACATAAACTGTTAAATAAATAAATAAAATAAATAAACTTGCTACTACTTTTAAACAATGTTGTGAGTGTGCTGAGTAGACAATTATTGTACACCACACTCGTAAGTATGTCATAAGCTTAAAAAGTTATAATGCACACATTATAACTTTTTAAGCTTATATTATTGGCAGTGCAGTAGAAAAAAAAAATTTTTTTGCCTGTATACCAAATAACTTTGTTGACTGTACTTTCCCTTCATCATTTGGCAAAGTCGGACACCTTGTATACCTGCAATACATAGTAATGCGGCCTGCCTGGTTCAATAAAACACTTTGCGGCACTCGTACGCTAAAACAATTGATTTAAAAAAAAAATTGTTTGCAAATGATAATAGGAAACTTTCTCTAGTTTAATTTTGTATTTATGTTTTACCGTCAAATGAGTTGGAAACGAGATATTGCCAAAAAGGATTTTTGGCAATATCTCGTTATTATAGCATTATTTTTTCAGTATGGCGGCGCAAGCGGCAAAGATACGAGGTGGCAATGTTGAAATTCGGGAAGAGAACATCGAAATCTATAAAATTACAAATTTTCAAAACTTCCGTAACTTATCAGGTATCCTCTTTATTTCAGACCAAATGACTGGACTACAAAGCGTTTTTGGAATTTAGTCGTTGATTTATTCGTTTTTTGCTGATCGCACCGACCCTGTTGTGTTTGATAGAGGTAATGTGAACGCTCAAAGATACGTTTTTATTTTTAGTTGCTTTGCAATCGGTTGGACCTTCAGCAGATTTTTTGTGCGGATATTGACTGCTGTGGTCCATTCTTCCACCGAAGAATCTGCCTCCCAAAATTGTTTGGGCTTTGTTCAGTAAAGTCCCATATCGTAGGTCCAGGCTACTGTCCCCAACCGTCGCTACAGGAGCAGACACCCCGGGCGTCGGGAGTCGCAGGGCTATCCCCGGCCACCGTAGGCGAGGGCCTGCGGACGGCGAGGTGGGAGGGTGGCTAGCTGTCCGATCACCACCAGACCCGGGTCGATGGCGCGTTGTGTTTCACGCGCGCCTCAAGGAGATGTCAGCAGAGAAGAAGGGGCCCGC
This sequence comes from Mamestra brassicae, assembly GCA_905163435.1. NCBI lineage: Eukaryota > Metazoa > Arthropoda > Insecta > Lepidoptera > Noctuidae > Mamestra > Mamestra brassicae. The sequence continues at coordinate 6,057,012 of LR990987.1, forward strand.
TAGGGCCAGAGCCTGCCAGGGTTGCGTAATTTGTTCGAAAGAGTCACCGCGGCCCTGGAACGCAAAGGGCTTTAGAAGGAACACGGATGGGTTTAGTCAGTAAAAGTCTTACACGCCCTTCCGCTCCACCCAGAGCGGAAGAAGTCATTTGAGGATTTCCCATCCTTAAAAAAAAAAAGGGGGGACTACTCTCTAAACCCGTAGTTTCGGGCTTAGATGCGGGCGTATTCTAGTCCGTATCACCTACGGACTTACGATTAGTTCCGAACCGAGTGGTTAGGTGATACGGACTAGAATACGTAGTATAGTAGCCCCCAGATGTGACCTCGATGTGATGTGTGATGTGACCTGTGTGTGTGTTGACCTCTTAACGACCATTTATTGGTAAAATTGGATTTTTATGCAAAAAGTTTCAAACAATAATTCTGGAGGTAACTCGTAAGTGCCTCTTGGATTTCACTGAACTTTCATACGTTTAAAAGAAAAAAAGAATTGAATGAAAACCTTAATTTGGTATAACCTCGTAAGCTATACTGGGCTAGTTAGATCTTACGAGGTTACACCAGAAAAAAATTATAAAAGATGCGCATTATACCAAATTTGTAAAACAGTTTTTTGTCAAATTCGTAAGCTCACGTCTCGTCTCCAGTAACACTGCGCTTCATGAATGTTGGTTCGGAATTGACTCGTTCTAGCATGTCCTCAGCGACTCTGATTGAGTTTTTGGAGAAAATGTAGGTCTTTTGGGATTAGTCAAGAGGCAACATGTTTCATACCCAAGTGATTGTTTAAAATGGTACGAATCGACTCGTGTTGCACAGAAAGTTCAGCAGCTATCTCTTTCAAACTTGAATGAGGATTGTTAGTCACTATTTCCTTCACTTTTGCAATGTTAACTTAATTTGAAGATGTTGATGGCCTACCAGAGCGAGCCAAATCTTCCATCACATGTCGACCGCATATGAATGCATTCTACCACTCATAAGCACGCGTTTTTGATAAATTCGATTCACCGTAAGCCTTTTGTACCATTTTCAGCGACTTCGAACACGAATATCCATTTGCGATGAAAAATTTGAGACAAACTCTTTGTTCGATTCTTTGTCCATTATGAAATTCGCAACACACACTAGAGATGATCCAACAAAAAACGGTACTGTATGTAATCTAAATAAAACTCAGCCCCAAAATGGAAAACAGTTGTGACAAAATAGCAACAAAAATAAAAATTATAAATTGAATTTAGAACCATAACCAAAAGATCAATTCCCGATATTTTTTTGATAGGATGTATATGTTTCTACCATGATTTTTGTCTCGACAAACAACCATTTAGCCGGCAGAGGGGGGTGATGGGACACTTGACTCTAACAAAAATTTGCACTTTATAAGTAGCTCGACATTTCGCAAACGGATCCTTGGATGAAAAAAATATTTTAGTAGACCCTCAATTTGTTTAAACGACCTATCCTACGACACCGTACACCATGGGATAGAAGATTAAAAATCATCGCCACATGTAGTTACGAGCACTACACGTAAAGTGGTGATGATTTTACCCTAAACAATTTTTTTTCTACATTTTAATTTACCACTTTGTCGGCTTTATTAATATGTATCCCCATACCAAATTCCAACTTTCTAGTCCTAAGCGACTCTGACCTAACCCGTGACCAGACAGACAGAGAGACCGACATGGTGAAACTATAAGGGTTCCTTATTAACTACGAAACCCTAAAAACAGACTTGTTTTTACTTTAAACAAAACATTGTTTTGTTTTGTCTGCGCGTAACTAGGTAAGTGAATACATATCCATTAGCTTGGTTGGTACCTAACTTTAACCTGCCAAAAAGTTATTGATTACCAAAAACATTGAGATTAATAAAAAAAATCGCTTAAAAAAAAGTCCTCGCTTAAAAAATAGTCCTGTTTTAATTTCTTACCTGTGTAATTTCTTATTAATTTTTTACCAAGGAGTTACAAATACACTTAAGTTTATCCGAGTAAAGTAAAAAAAAAAAAATATTGCCTCTCCCTGAAAAAAATAAGTTAGGTTTATCCCCATCAATGATTAAAACAATATAATTATGATTTATTAGTAATTTTCCTTAAGTGCAATGTTTTTTTGTCAATATTTATTTTAATGGTGGTGACTAAATCAATAGTGTAAAAAAACAAGCTGTTAGATTTGGGTCGGAAACTGAACTACTCATAAATATAATTGATGTTGTTTAGGTATTTTTCTAGTCTTGTGTCTGTGTCGCTAATTCCCAGGATCTGACTTTGTGCCAGAATTGTTTATAGGGTTGACTTTTGCAATTTTTCAAGTTCATATTTACTTCATACACAACACCCATTCTTCAAGACATGTTGAAGAGTTAATCACAACCAAGGTTAAATCCTCACCTCAAAATCCTCATTCAACATCTGAGCAAACAGATTCTCAGCTTCCAGACATTTCCTCTGGAATCGGCAGCATTGCTTTAGTTTAGAGCAGCAGAGGAAGCAAGCAAGCATCGGCCTACAGTCACCAGTTACTAACTACAACAAAACTACTATTGAACTATTTGTATTTTTGAATAAGAGTACCTGGATGACCAAGCTTTTTTGGGAAACATTATCTAAAAATTAAATCTAGCTAGATTGATTTATCGCCCCCGAAATTCCCTGCATACTAAATTTCAAAAAATCGTTGGGACCTTTCCAATATTTAGATTATATATATGTATGTCAAAGGAAAATTGCAGAATCCGTAAGATTGAAATAAATCTTTATTAGATTATTATTTCTCGATATATTAAGAAAAAGTCGCTTTGTATACAATAAATCCCATCCAAATTCAATAGTTTCCAATATAACCGTGTATTATTTAGAAAAAATACATTACAATTTCATGCGATACTTTACAATCTTTTCCGGCGACATATATTCATATATACAAGAATTGCTCGTTTAAAGGTATTAGATTGTGCATAGGGCTAAGAATTGGAATTTCGAGTCAGTGTTTCCAGACAGCCTAGGGCCTATAAGTCAAATTTGAACAGCTTACTTCTAGGCAAGCATGCTCCACCATCAACAGGTGAGATTGTAGATCAAACGCGAGTCTACGATTAATAGAACAATTCCAAAATTTACATAATTTACTTACTGGACTATCAGTCAGCTTCTCATATATCTCCTGTCCTATCACTTGTTGGCAACCACGTACATGCGAACATTCTCCCCTAAACATATCCTGCACATTGATAGTTTTTCCATATTTATTTTAAAACACTACCTACTGAGTTTTAATAACTGTGTACGACTTCTCTATAATCCACAAAGGCATTCTCCGAATATAAGCTTGGTTAACCTTTCGTGTACGCTTTCTTCCAGAATCCCAGTAAGATGCAAAATTGCAAAGCATCCATTCCACCTAGTATTTTGTCAAAAAATAATTCTAGTAGCCAACAATCAACAGACAACAAGCAAAAGTTTCATTTTGTCAACAACGAGACTGTCAAGTCAAGTGTCAATGTGGCGCTGGATCATGGATTTACTTATTTATTGAGCTGTCAATAAATAAGTAAATCCATGATCCAGCGCAAAAAACAAGCTGAAAAGTGTCAGCAACACTGACAGATGCTGATCTGTCAGTGTTGCTGACACTTTTCTGTCATCAAGGATCTAGAAAGCGTTAAATAATCTATATATTATAAAATCTATATATCTATAATCTAAAAGGCGTTATACTAATACAAACCAATCATCTGTTGTATGGTCAAATTAACGTGACAGTTTCGTGCGATGATCGTTTTGTATTAGGACGATGCCTTAGGGTCATCAAACACCGATAGGCGATGCGATGCGTGCTAAAGAAGCCTGTTTTTGTTTTATCGAGACACCTCGAGGCGCAAAAAATATACCTAGTGACACCGCGGGCCCTAATCGGAATCGGAAGGCGCAGCGCAGGCGAGCTTTTGGACACCGCTACGACTGCGATTCTGTAAACACCTCATCCTGAAAACTAAGATTGAGAGAGCGTGTAGTGAAATGTTTTTCCAGCTGCTAGGCTGGCATGGAATTTTTAGAAAGATTTACCGCGGCCCTGTTACGGAAAGGGCATTAGGAGGAACACGGATGGGTTTAGTCAGTTAGAGTCTGACCTGACACTCCCTTCCGCTCCGTCCCCCTAGAGCAGAAGGAGTCATTTTGATGATTTCCCACAAGCCACTGAGCTATTCCGTCCACATCTCATCGTGTAAACTTACGTGGAGTGAGCATAGACTGAACTGTCATTCCGTCTTGTTTGCCAAAATCGCACTACTGCAGTACAATTCTGTAAATATGTCACAGTGATTTCGGTGAAGTGAAGTGAACCAGCAATGCGATTCGGTAAACATGTCAAAGTGAAGGCTTGGGTGAAGTGATCGCGAAGTACCTAAGCTGTCAATCCATGTCAAGATGCAATGACAGTTCACGATGTGTTTACAGAATAGACCAGCTGCGCATCGTGGAGTCTGAACTAGGGTTGCCACCCGTACTATAGAATATAGTATTGTACAGACGCCAGCACACAAATTTTCCCAATGAACCTTGAATCTTTTCTTTTTAGCAATAAAGTTGAAAATCCATTGAAAAAATATGACAGAATATGACGCTTACTCAAATACTTAAGAATATTAAGGCTGAAATACATTATCTAGTAAAAAGCTGTTCGGAGGCATCATTTTTGAGCTCGCTGTGCTTGCTCTAGCATCCTACACTCTAAAATCATGCAGCAAGAAATGTATCCGTTCCAAGGCGGGCAAGCTAAGAATATTTGAGCTCGTTTAGCTCGCTGTAACATTTATCTTTTCCTTAAGTTTTTCTGAATGGCTGAGCTAGGTTGCAAAACCAAATGCCCTGACAGGTTAAGTCCCTCATCCGTTCAACTTAACAGTACATTATAAATTTGTGCTTTTTTTTTCTTGAAATTTCCAAGGTCGGTGCTATACCTAGTGTTACAATGATTTACAGAAAAAAAAATACTATTTTTCTCCCAAAAAAAGTTGGCATCCCTATAGTCTAAACGCTGTCGTAGCGGCGCGGCGTGCAAAAGCTCGCTAAGACTGCGCTGCGTCTTTCAAATCCGATTAGGGCCCGCGGCTTCTCTATGTTTCTCGCACCTCGCGGTTTGTTGATAAAACAAAACAGGTCTCTTAAGCGTCGCTGCATTGCATCGCCCCTCGGTGTGAGCTGATCCTAAAGGCGAGGCCACAACACTGCGTTACGGCGTCGCATCGCATAAACGACGTCGCACAGCAATACAATTATAATTAGATTTTTGCGATACGACGCCGCAACGCAGTGTTGTGGCCTCGCTCTAAGGCTTCGTCCAACTACAAAGTGATCATCCCGCGAATTTGTTGCGTTAATTTGACCATGCAACATGTAGCCACCACTCATCACAGCACGTTTTGACATCACCGTAAAGAAACAAAGAAGCAAACAGTTCTGAAATAACTCTTTATCTCGTTCCGACTTTCTGTCTAGAAGAAACAGTACAGTTCTCACAAGAACTCTGTAAGAAAAATAGGACAGGCACTGCTAAAGACACGACGCTGTCGTATTTTCTGTCTTCGGTCGCCGGCGTCACCACGCACACGCGTAGACAGCAGGAGACAGTTCCACTCGCCGAGGGTCGCGCGATGAAATAGTACGCGAAACTGCGCGTCACCTTTATTTATTCTCGCGGCGGGCCGGACTCCCGCGCGACCCGCGACATAACCGACTCCAGCGACACCGTGCGGATCGTATTGATAACGAAGTGCTGTGATGTGATTGGACAAGACTTTGTGAATATTTAGTTAGTATTTTTTTATTGGTTAAGCTCATATCTGTAATTATTGTAAATTGTGTAAAAGAAGACACTTTCTAAAAATAAATCATTACTCTTCGCCCGACGCTCGCCCGTGACGGACGTGCCGCTCCCCGCCGCTCGCCCGCTATCGTGTTGTGTTGTGCTCTACATCGTTCCGTCCCGCTCTCTTATCTGTGGTCGCTGACTACAACTCCAGATACGAAGCCGTGTTTTTAAGGCAGCGGACGATTATCCTGTTTCTGTAACGGAAAAGTCAAAAAACGTTGTGCCCCTTCAGGGAAAAACCACAGTTTCGTGGTCCTTGGTGGGAAACCTTACGGTGCCAACGAAACCAAGGGGGTGTTGACCCAACAAACCCGCTGATCGCTTTCAGGGTGAAGCAGTGAATTGGCGTCGGGAGCTAAGTTTTGGCCTTGGGGGATCTCCTAGTCAAACCTAGTCTTCGAGTTTTCTTCACAGCTACACACCTAGTGTCGGTTGGGTGTGTCTACCCCTTCGCACTAGACCCAATTAGGGCCCGGTTCGCACAATAAGACTGGCGACCGGTTACAAGCTTAGGGCTCACCAATAGGTACTCACCTCCCAGTCTATACCCGACTGGGAGGTTCACACACCCCCGGGCCCATCCACCCGGGGAGCTAGGTTGTTAGGGTTTAGTTCCCTCGCGGGAAATATTATAATATGACCGGCTATTGTCTCCAAGACAATAGATTCCGCCGATATCCCTTCCGCGAAACATGCTATTGTCCACAAGACTATAGATGCCGCCGCTGTCCCTTCCGCGAAACCAACTATTGTCCATAAGACAATAGACACCGCCGCCGCCTCATCATCAAAGGCGAAACCGGCTATTGTCCTGAGGACAATAGACGCCGCGCCGACCGTTCCCCAACAGCTTATTGAGCCCTCAAAGGATATGGACACGTCAGTGCCGTGCTCGAATCCTCCCTCCGAATCGGAAGAGTTGTCCTACGACGTCTCTTCCTCCGACGACGGCTACGAAGTCGCCGGAAGAAAGAGGAAGAAGGGGAAATCTTCCCATTCAAGCAAGGCCAAGAAGTCCTTGCGTCTCCCCCCTCCCCCTCCACCTCCGCTGCCCCCGCCTCACAGGCCAACCGTCCACGCAGCCCTAACGCCCCCGCATCAGCTTCTCAAAAGAAGCAACGCTCTCCACCGCCCTTGTACATTCAGGACAAGGCGAAATGGACCGAAGTGTCGAAGATGTGTGTTGTTCGTAAGATCAACTACACAAACGCCAAGGCCTGCCGACTTGGGATCAAAGTAGTCGTTCCGTCAGCAAACGACTACCGCGACCTTGTCCGCGCTCTACGTGAAAGGAACACCTCCTTTCACAACTACTCCCTCCCAGAGGACACGCCCACCCGAGTGGTGAACGTAAAACGTGTCCCTAAGGAAATCAGCACAGAGGACATCAAGGATGACCTCTTAGCTCAGTCCATCCCCGTCTCCGCCGTACACCGCTTACACAAAGCGAGAGGAGGAGAATACTACGACATGGTCCTTGTCGTATGCGACCCCACCGAGGGTCATCACCCGATTTTCAAGATAAAATCGGTGTGCTCCCTTACCGGCATCCAAATCATGCGGCCAGTCCGGTCACCCGGCAAACTACAGGGGATGCCTAAGGCCCCCAAAATCGCCCCCAAACTGGCTAAGCGCCACAACGCCCGCTAGCAAGGCAAATCTCCATCCGAGAGGATTCCCTCCTCGGAAATGCCCGAACGGCTAGCTCCACAGAGGCCCTCTCCATGGAACAAGCTGAACCACCAGAAAGCGTTCCCAGCTTTGGTGGCGACCACTTCCCAGCCCATTCTAGCGCTAATGGACACGCCCGTCCCAGCGCCGATCCCCGCGCCCGTTTACCCAGTGGTCCCGGCTGCTCCCCTGCCTGCGCCCGCAGCAGTGCAAGAGCGCTTCACACTCCCCCTCACTAAGAACAACTGGCCTAACGTGGGTGAAACAATCACCGAAGCGTACGGGTTGTTCATGACCCGCGCGGCATGGTCCATGAGTGCTGAACTTAACAAGTTCAGAGGAAACGATGGACTTTTGCATCTATCTCCAGTTAAGGCGTATAAAATCTTCAACGCCTACAGGTCCATCTTGGACCAATTAGACGCAATAGCTGCGATTGATGACTTATCAATGGACAAGCCACGCACTAATTTTAATAGGTCCCGATCCCTACAACTAGGGTTTTTAAATGCCAATGGCATTAACAACCAAAGAGATGAGATCGCCAAATTCCTCCGCGACCATCAACTAGATGTCCTCCTCATCCAGGAAACCTTCTTAAAACCCCATCGCAACGACCCTAGAATTGCCAACTACCGTATAGTTCGCAACGATAGGACGCGTTGTCATGGCGGAGGTACCCTGATCTATTATAAAAAGGAGCTGTACTGCATCCCCTTGATTCCTCTTTCCCCCCGCTTGCTACTCGAGTACTCAGCCTGTCGGTTAGATATGACTGGCTATCAACCGATCACCATCATCTCCGCCTATTACCCACAGCCCTCGACCTCGTCTCCCACGCCTGACGACCCCATCGCACTCAGTAGCGACTTCACCACCCTCTTTGGCTTGAGTGATTCCGTTATATTAGCGGGAGATCTCAATGCCAAACACAACCAACGCAAGAGGCAGGGTGGTGTTTAACCTAGGTGCAACCCTCAACTATGACGTCATCGCTCCGATGACGCCAACTCACTTCCCACACGATCCCAACCAAAGGCCCGATGTTCTCGATGTGGCGTTGCTAAAGGACGTAAACCTCCGTTTGCTATCTATAGAAACGACACACGAGCTCAACTCTGACCACCGTCCAGTGATCATGCACCTAGGCCCTCGCTCGGGTCAGCCCGACCCCGACGAACCTCCCCCGTCTCAAGTGATCACCGACTGGAGGAAAGTAAGCGAAAGGCTGAAATCCACTACGTCACCTCACCTAGACAATATCCCCAACCACATCGTCTCAGTCGCTGACACGACGGCGGCGATCGACTCGCTTACGGATCACGTACAATCCGTCCTGAACGAATGTTCAAGGGAGGTTCCAGTGGTGGTCTTCCACCACTGGAAAATCCAGGACGATATACGAAATCTGATAACCGAGAAGAACGCAGCCATTCGTGCGTACAGCGCTTTTCCCTGCGACGCGAACAAAGCTCACATGTGCAACTTACAGCGAGCTGTGAGAAAACGCACTGCTGAGCTGCGTACCGCACGCTGGGACAAGACGCTCAGCGAGCTCGAGCCCACCCATCTCGCCTTTTGGCAGCTTCAGAGGAAGTTACGATCCAAAGAAGAGGCCGCAATGCCCCCTCTCATTCGTCCCGACAAGAGTGTCGCCTTTGACAACTCTGACAAAGCGGAATGTCTAGCCGACAGTCTAGAGGCCCAATGCTGTCCTAGCTCTCAACCAGTAGACCAAGCTCACCTCGACATGATGAATGCTGAAGTCGAACGTAGAGCTTCCCTCCCACCAGTCGAAGATCCTGATGATCCTCTGCCCCCCGTCACGCCCGGTACAGGAGATCATCAAAAGGCTTCAGCCTAGGAAAGCCCCAGGCTCCGACGGCATCACCAACAAGGTATTTAAACTCTTCCCCGCCCAACTAATAGTGCTAATGACTGCCATCTTCAATGGCGCATTAAGCAACAACATATTCCCCCGAGCATGGAAGCAGGCCACCGTTATCGGTATTCCCAAACCAGGCAAGCCCAAGTCTGATCCCGCCAGTTACCGTCCCATCAGTCTACTCAACGTTCTCGGTAAAATCTACGAGAGGCTTATTTATAAGCGGCTCAAGGATTATGCCGAAGCAAAGAGTCTTATGCCCGACGAGCAGTTTGCTTTTCGAACCGAACACTCGTGCATCCAACAAGTCCACCGCATCGTCGAGCATCTAAGCGCTGGTTTCCAGCGTGGCTCGATGACGGGCGCCATGTTCTTCGACATAGCGAAAGCATTCAACAAAGTCTGGCACAATGGCTTAATTTACAAGCGCTACCAACTCGGCGTGTCAGACCGTCTCTTGCTCATCTTGCGAGATTTTTTGTCGAACCGCACCTTTCGCTACCGCATCGAGGGTGAATTCTCGTCCCCTCACCCCATCCAAGCAGGAGTCCCACTGGGCTCAGTGCTATCCTAGTCTTTACGTTGTTCACCAGCGATATCCCCAATAGAATCGAGGTTAACCCCGACAAGAGTCAGGCGGTTCTCTTTACGAAACCGCGTCACAAACCCCCTCCCCCTCGTCCGATCACCATGTATGGCAAGCCGATCCCCTGGGAGAAGCAAGCCAAATACCTGGGGGTCATCCTGGACAGCCACTTCACCTTCGCTGAGCACATAAGGTAGGCCCGTTCTCGCGCCGCCTTCGCTCAGGGAAGGCTTCATTACATCACGACCGCCCGTAGCAAATTGTCACTCAAGTGCAAATTGCGACTCTTCACCGCAGTCATCCGTCCTATCATGACGTACGCTTGCGCCGTCTTTGCACACGCAAAGCCTCGTCATCTCCACAGGATGCAGACGCTCCAAAACCGTTTCCTGCGCAAAATCACGGGTGCCCCCTACTACTTCCGAAATGAGACTGTTTCTTTATGTAGATCTCAAATTGCCCACCATACAGCAGTTCATGAAACGCATAGCCAAACGTTTCTTCGACACTGCTGTAAAACACCGTAACCCCCTAATCGCATCGGCCGCCCGATACGAACCCTCCCGCATCTCCAAGGTACGCCGACCGAGGCATACCCTCGTCACGCCCGACGACTCTACCACTCTCCTCCAAGAGAGTCGCAAAGAGACCAGCACTCTTCGCAAACCACGACCGCCGTCCTTCCGCCCTCGCCGCCGAGGCCCGCTGCGACGTCCCCGTCAAAATCCGCCCCGACCCTTGCTCGAGCCAGCCCGCACCGCTGAGCCTGTAGTCTTAAATTCCTTAAATAATAATCCTAGTTCGATCTAGCCGCTAAGCCGAGGCCCGTACCCCGCAGGGGGTGCCCTTAGCGTGTAGTCGCTTTGTTTGTAAGTTTTTTGTAAGCCCTGGCTGGAGGCTTTAATAGTATATTAAGGCCACCACAGGCAAGTCCGGTTAATGTACACTCACAAAAAAAAAAAAACATTTCGATTCGATTCGATCATTCGATTCCATCTTGTACTCTTCAACACTCAGTTGGTTTTATTTCTATCAGTAACCATCGACTACCAAAAACAGAACGTGATGATCGCCTTTTCACGCAATGATCGATAGGACAACGCCTTAGCATAAAAAGCTATGCGGCCTAAACTAAATCAAAGGAGCTTGAATAGGTCTTAGTCTGCAACCGGCTATGACAGCCGCTAGGTGCTCGATACAGTCAAACTTAAATCAGAATAGGTCTAAACAAAAACTATTTTGAAAATCGGTCCACTAATGGAGGAGAAATCGGTGCACCTGCACATACATAAAAAAAATACATAGACAGTCGAACAAAGAACCTCTTCCTTTTTTGATTCGGTTAAAATTCAAACAAGATTAAATGTCCCAGTTAATATTAATTAATTAATGGTTTAGTAGAAGTAAAGCCCTTTTCATTAAGAAGCCCTAACTATCCTGCTAAATAACCGATTGGCGGAAGAGTGCTAACTAAATTATAACGGTGACCCCTCTGCATACCCCTTTCGCAAGAAAAATACGCGTGACCCAGTTTTGGCTCCACAGTTCGAACTCGGATGTTCTACATTTGCCTCGGCAAAGCTAGCACCTAGTAGCGCAACCTAGCGTCCCAGCTACGAAACTTCAGATTGAAATCACTGCCTAGATGGCTGTGATTTCAGCCTGGTAATTATCAAAATAAAGTCTTAGATTTTCAATTAACGAATATTATAATATAACTTGCTTTAATTCGTCAGTCGAAAATCTAGCCTGTTGTGAAAATGATGTTTTGTAAACTACGATTTTCGCTATTGCTGACAAGCCTGGATAGGTGACAGCTGACACAATCTTAGCTTTGTGGTGAAAGTGTGCGTCAGGATTGAGGGTCACACCCGTGAAATGAAAAACAAATCATGACGCACATAAGATTTTGTGTGAAACTAGGACTGCCCGTAACTACGCCCGCATAGGTACCTATTATGTTGATAAAACCAGCCAAGTGCGGGTCGGGCCACGCACAGTGAAGAGTTCCGTAGTTCGGGTAACTACGGAACCCTTCAACGCCGTGTCGTAAACCATCACAAAAAAATAAACAGATAGCTTATTTTAGGTAAGTACTATAAGATTGCAAAGTTTCAAACGCACTTAGAGCGCTTACGCAATACGTCCGATCCGAACCCGATCAGTATCCGTGAAAAGACGGTCCGTCGCGTCGGCGTAGTCGTAGAACAATTTGTATACACACAGATTTCTGTTATCCGATTTCTCTCTGTCATCCGAGAATCTCCTTTTCGGACAAGATTATCGACGGACCGTAGTGGCCATAGTAGGTATTATTTGTATAAACAGTTCCACACTACGTCCGAACCAAAGCCGAGCTGCGTCCGAGAAAAGAGGCAGAGGGGCCGGGGGGCGTGGGGTGAAGTGACTCGGCCCTTTTAGTACTTAGTTGGAATAACTGCAAAAATCTTATAACAATTTAATTGGATAAGTAATCATGGCTGAGATGGATGGCAATTTAAATTGTTCTTCTTAACAAAAAGCACTTTGAAGCTAAATATTTCGCAAACGGATCCTTATGTGGCAAAATGGTTTTCGCACAACCTCAATAGAGACTGATATAGACGAAAAAAAAATTCATCACCACTTTACCAGGTAGGGGGTAACCTAAAAAAATTTTGTTCAAGATCTTATTTCACTACTTTGTCGACGTGATTAGTAAGTACAGACGCCAGCACATCATGCTACAACAATCTGTCAAATTTCTATAATATGTTTTCAACTTTATCGCTAAAGCATTAGGTTCAAGGTTGATTGAGAGATTTTTTTCGGGTAGCTTGATGTTTCGCCATATCCGTCCGTCGAGAGGTCCTAAGCTACTTTAATGTTTTTAATTAATCCGTTTAGCGGCTTGGGTGGGTAAACATAGTTTACGAACATGGTTACTTTAGCATTTCGAATATTACTTTGGATTTTTTGTGTGAGTAATTTCGATTACTAGTGTACAGGAAATCTGGAATGTTCACTAGAGACGTCCTCCCTTTTAATAACAAGTTTCTTGGCGAAAATCATAGCTGAAACATTTCTGCATAGCCCCTTCGCGAGCGAATTACGCGTGACCCACTTTAGTCCTCACACTACTGCCCCACTTCCAATGACCGGGATCCCGGATGTTCTATTGCTTCTACTTTACCCATAGCGAGTGTAAAGCGGGCAACTAGTAGCGCCATCTAACAGGGCAATTTTGAAACATCAGATTGAAATCACTGCCATCTATTGACACCTTTCACGCAACATAGGGCGTGGGATTTTTAAAAAGAGCGTCTTTTTTAGCTTACAATGTGAAATGAATCTTACATTCTTCTTAAAATTTGAGCTCTAGACTATCATAATTACTTTCAAATGGTGTTTGGTGTAATGCTCGTAGAGTTTAGTGAGTAGGTAGTTAATATTCCCCTTTTTTAATTTAGAGTTTACCGACTACCTGCTCGACAAGTATGCAGCTACCTAGACAGTTCTGACTTTTGTCTCGTTCTAATTCTGGAAGGTGCAAGTGGTTATGCAAGTTAGGCTGGAATGGAGGTGAAGGGGCTCCTCACTGGTACTGTTTCACAGTTTCTGATTCTACAGTCACCAACCACGTCACAAGTCCACCTTAGAGATTTACATATTGGCCACTACTATTCGCGTCTGAGAGGCAGATATTCTGCCAGAGTGATGGAGTGTGGTGGTTGACTTAGGAGTATTCTCCCACAGTCCGCATATCTCGTCTGCCGTTTTTCCAGAAGAAAGCTAATATGAAGATCGTTTTCGGAGCTTATATAAAGTATCAAAATATCAGGGGATACATAAATAAAATAATGCGGTTCTTATATGATATATTTTTACAGAATAAGTAGTATGACAATATCAAACGACAACTATCTTATTACACTGGTATAATAGTTGTACAATCAGCTTTCGAAAACGTTGATCACTTTTGTATTTTGTCATTGGTTTTCAGTAGTTTGCAAATTTAAATGACGGTTCTAAGTATGGTCAGCGTTTCATAGGCTGAGTGTACTTAACAAGTAATCCCATATCGCGATCGGTACGAACTACTTCATAATTTCATTTTGTAGTAGCTCGAACCTATTGTAATGAGTAAACTGATATCGAGGATAGCTTCCTAAATGCCAAACAAAAGCACTCAATGAAAGTGTTAAGCAGTGTTGAGTCCAATTTACCAATTTTTTATTACATAATCTCACAAAAATCTCAAGGTTTATTTCCAAAGGGCCTTTGTCTCTATGTCTCTTACAAGTAGGATACTACCCTCATAAATAAAGTGACTATATTTTCCACACAAAAAGCTTATACTATTAGCATTTAAAACGTTTTTTGTAGGCCCATTGAGATCGGCCATAGCAACAACATAGTGGCCTGTACATTCCGGAAAGACATTTGAATTTGGAATTGATGCACCAACAGCCAAAAATTTAGCGCAGCGCCATCTAGCGGCGGTGTGAACTTTAATTGTCTAAAATGCCCAACGTTTCCAACGCAGCACATATAGCATTTCTTTAACTAAGTAACAATAATATTATTAAAGTAATGTCTTATAATCGCCAACACAATTCACATTTTCTTTGGAACAAATGTTATTTTGATTTTATACCTACATGATGAAATGTATGTTACAGAAAAAAAGCAGTACCTACGTTTTTAAAAAAAAAATGATATAGACAACAGAGTCTTTCGGTAGGTATGCGTTGCTGAGCTGTGTCAGCGATTGCAATAGAAAACATTTACTTGATAAACGCTGAAACACACAAGTCCCATTCTGCTACGTTTAAAAATGGTCAATACATATAGGTAACATTATGTTCTTGGTTCTTATGTCGAGACAAGAAACTTATACAAGATGAACATTTATTCGACCAATCGCAGCAGCTAAACGACGTTTGACAATTGGTCATATTAATTTCCTGATTATTTTCGTTCCAAAAACTGACTTTATCAAATAAACGTACCGTATTTACTTTTTATATTGGCTTTTTGAAAACTCGATTCTTCAAAAACAGTCTTAGTAAAACTACACTTACAAGTATTACGGGACATTTTCTGAAGAATTCTTACTTTTACGCATTGTTCGTACTTTAAGCTCACTTCTAGGGTTCCGTACCCGAAGAGTACCAACGGCAAAACAATATTAGCACAGTGTATAATTATTTCTATACAACCAATAACATAAAATATTGCAAAAGACATGATTTTGTCTGTTTATAGTACGGAACCATTCGTGTGCGAGTCGACGAGTTCGACTCGCACTTGGCCGGAATTTTAACAGTATAGTATTCTAGTTGTATTCAGTACATGATAAATGCTAGAATAATCTTTATGAAAAGACTATCTACGGCTGGCCATTCAATGTATTTAATTTTCCACCGCGTTTTTTTCGGAGACAGTGCGTATAGACACGTATTTTTTTATTTTACCTTGTTTAGAAAAATCTAATCAAAAGTAAAGTACAGTCACTCTTTTCGATACTTAACGAAATACTTAAATATACGTATTTTTTCGTGAAATATGATTTATTAACGGTACTAATTGCATGGACAAAAAATGCGCAGTCTCCGAAGTAACCCTGAATATACATATTTAGGTAAACTATGTAAAATATCTTAATTGGCAGTATATAATGAACATTATTAAAAGTATTTTGTAAATTAAGGTCACCTCCATTTCATATGTGATTTTATTCAGTATTCCTATTTTTTTTTTATATTAAAGGCCAAATTATGGTTTTTGAATGTTATTTTCGGGTAGTTTGAAAGCTAAACTCAAAAAACTTGTGCTACTAAATTCATTCTAGTGCATCTATTTTGAAGTGAATATTATATAAGGCGTTAAAAAATCAACTGCAAGTTTAATGAGTTGTTTAGAATAAGAAATAAACATTAACCAATATTTTTTAATTAAATGACAATCCGATTCAAAGATATACTATATTTTTATTCAGGATTTCACCTGACTAACACCCGGTTTCTCAAAAGCTAATCAACACACAAAATGCCAAAAGAATCGATTGTGGTAATCGGTTGAATGCATTATCTATAATTATTTTCAGTGAACGAATCAAACTGAAAATCCAGAAAATGTAAATGAACCCACAAAATCTGACATCAGTCATGCCAAGAAGTACCGTGTTACCCAGTTAATGGGTCGTGGAAATCTGGTAGGCAGCCCCTCCACGTAAAATATTGCCGACCCCAATATACTTGGCTGGGAAAAGGGTAGGTAGATAATGATCCGAATGTAACTAAAATAATGATGCCAATCAAATAACTTGTCTTTAGTTTATCTGTATGTTAATGAATGCTCAGAAACCGGGCGGCATAGAGAGTTTGTTCTTGTTCTGCCATGGTAAATTATTATTTACAAAATTGAAGTTGGGACTTCGATAACTATAACACAGTTAAATATACGCATACTTGGGAATGTTATTTATAGGAAAACTTAAATATTTTTCAGATTTTTTCTTCGGGTATTATATATTATTGTGAAAAGGGTCGTAATAGTTGTTAAAATGGTTTTGTTAAAATGACCCGGAGGACAATATCTATAAAATGTATTAGCATTATTGATGCCTCGCGTCTGTCTGCGGGAGCCTTTTGGGATAGTGTCACAAATATTCATAAATAAAAAAATAATTACTTAATTAACGAGTCTCGTTAAAATTAAAAATAGTTTTGTAAAAAGGACAGGAGCAGGACTTTCATCGCAATTATTATAAGACTTAAGATCTAACACAAGCACAATAAAGGTTACAATAAACATTTAAAGCAATTTAAAATGTGTCACAATAATCATGTTTGTACAACACCAAATAATTTTGAGAAAAATTGGAATGTAGATTACAATCACAAAGGGCAAAATAGAATCAAATTATTGCATTTACTTACAAGCTTAATATTTTACATTTTTATAGACTGGCGTTCAAAGAAATTACATTAAGAAAATATAGTACAGGGCAGCAAACCTGTCTTGCAGTCATCAATATGGAAGCCCGTTGTTTGAAAGTACTTTGATGCAGTTTCTTCAAACGACAGTGGATTTTTGTAAGTAAAAGCTATTCAACATGATACTCCGTTACCAAGCCATATAAATTGTAAATGTTAAATTACTTACTTATATAAAATTTTATAAGATTTAATTACATTTATTTTTAAACATTTATATTGTAAAATTTCAAGAAAATTACGGGCAGTGTAATATTAGAACCGCATTTTTAAAGTCTATTTATTAATGTGTATGAAAAAAATAATTCTCGGCTGACCCACATACGTAACATGACAAAACAAAAAAAAAAGTTTCAACAAAAAAAATTACATAGTATTAAAACTTATAAAAGTGTTGTCCTAAGAAAATATAAAAATATCAATATATTAAAAATACTATTTCCGTATAACGCTTTGTTTCATGATACAGAGTTCCGATTGGTAGCTTCGGTAAAAAAATATTTGACTGACAAAAAAAAAACAGAACTGTGTGTCACCGCAACCATATTTCTGTTATAAATACAAACTATTCGATATACCTACATAAATAGACAATTTGCTACAGTCACTTCACTAGACATCAAATATGATTTTTTTTTGTATAAAAAGTGTTGGCAGTGCTGTATCGAGGCCACAGTTTCATCTCACTGTTGTATCAAGCATTAAAAATGTACATAACTGTCTTTGATTCTTTAGTTTGTCACATTATGGTTCAACACACAACACAATTTAAACGATTTTCCTTTATCTGCTTATCCATATAATTCAATAAAAGCTGGTTTTTACAACCTTGTCTTTTTGTTTAGTTTCGACGGGTCACATATTGCAACTGAATTTTAAAACAGTTATCCCTTACCGATTAAACTGAAAGGGGTTCGAACATTTTGCTATGGGAGCTGGCATAGCCACCCACCGCCATTTTTTTTTCAAACTCTTGGCCTACGGTGTATCTGGTATATATGGATAAAAATTTCTGAATTCGACTGGGAGTTCCAGAGATAAGCGCGAAAACTTTTCAACTTTGTTATATTGATATTAAGTATAATAAAGAATTCTACAACAATTTTGTGCGATATCTCTAGAGTTGGATCTATGTATTATATCAACTATACAATAATTTACTGTGCGTATTAAGAATTCGTATTTACTTAGAGAACTCGCAATTTAGTTTTCTTTGAGATGGATTTTGTTAGTTCTGAATTAAGAACAATTTGCGTCTTTTGGTTATTTACTGTAGTACAGTTTGTGGAATATAGATGTTGTATACCACTTGTAACAGAATAAACGCAATACCTCTAAAGAGGCATTGTACTCATCATTACGAACAACTTTCACTACGGGACTAACAAGGAAATAGTGGAAAAAAAATCGACTGTCCCATACACATGTGCGCATAACTCGACAAAATGTAGGTACTGAACAGCAATTTTTTTTTCGCGATTTCGTGTTTGTGCCCATAGTAATGCCCCTTAAGAGGTATTATGTTTATTGTATAGAGTGGTGGTTGCTGAACAATGTAAAAGTGGTTGCTAGGTCTGTGCAATATCTTTGGTAGGATAGTGACATGCTCATGCGAAGTCATAGACACTTTCATTCACTTACTTACATTATTTGAACACTACAGTTCTCATTAAAAGTCAGGCACTTATAAACACTTACAATCAGTTTTCTATCCAACTTAGGCTCTGTCTTGTTTCCATGTTTATAAGTATTAATTTGGATACATACGGTCGTGCTTTTTGTTCTTAGTAGTAGTCCTTTCATGGCGACTCCCGTTGCGCCATCTCTTAGAATTAGCAGGAACTACAAATAAACCAAGAAACATTCTCATGAATATTGTAAAGTAACTGCAATAGTACCTTGATTAATCTTTCTTGAAAGAAATTATCTACGGGTCACAAATTAAAGGCAAGTCAAGTGATGCAATTGGCTGACTAAAATTCGTTCAATCAATCACAGCAGCTAACGTGCATTTGACAATTTGTCACATTAATTTTGCGATAATTTTCGTTTCAGAAACTAGGCCTAAGTGCTTGTGTGTGTCAATGTCTAGTGGCATGTGAAATTGCAACTACTAACAAGTTAAAATCACGTAGAAAAATGAACCTTATCTTGGAGAACAACAACGTTACAGCTTAATCCTGGGCAGAGATATATTTCGTTGGATTTGTTTGTAGACCCAAGTAATTTTATTTCGGTAAAATAAGATAGTAGTAGGTATAATTGGTACGTGTGTTTATAGAAACGAATATAACAAGGACTTTTAACTCTTCAAATAACAAATACTCCATTGTAGTGAGGAAGTCTTGTCTGTAACTTAATTCTTATAAATGTGTCGATTTTCATCTTTTTTGGTACAGTGTATATATATATATAATCTCAATGTAAAAATATTCAATATAAATAATATGTTTGGTGTATCTGTTCAAAAGGCTAAATTCAGTCGATTATTTTTCTATATTATTATACTATGTGTTTTTGTGATCGGTTATATGCAAAAAATAAATAGTGATATTATTAAAAAACATTAAAATTGAGAACCTGTTCCTTTGGAGGTCTGTCAAAATGGGCATAATATTCTCCGACGGTGAATGTTTTTAACTATTTTTGTTCATCTGAACTGTAACTTTTTTATAATAAAATACAATTACAAGGATCATATTATTCATTCTCATGCTAACATCATAACCATTCAATCACAGCAAAATAAAAAATGTATGTACCCATAAATTAAGTTTTTAACCTTTTGTACGCCATTGTCACGTATACATGCAAGCGCGTGCCCTGTACGCCAAACGTCACGAATATGTGACAAAAAGTACGGCGAATTTGTGGCTTGGCGTCGGGGGCACGCCGATGCGTTTATGCTCTGGCGTTTAAAATGTTATATATTTGATTATAAAATAACATTCAAAAGTATAAAAAAGGTAGCCCACCGGTATCGATGAGGGCTACAAAGAGAGGAACGTCCTAACAGTATGAGTCGTGTACAAAAGTACCGTTCCCCAGCTGATCATCGAGAACTTGCTAAGGTGTTGCTCGAGGCTGATTCATTCAATTTTCATTATATTGACGAGTCAAAAGCCTAGATTTATTTACTATAATCCTGCTCAGTATTATTTTAAAGACACAAAATCGAGAAAAGGATAACTTGCTTGTCACATTGTATGACTAATTTAATTACCTTTGGTTCTGCCTGTGAAAATAATTGTATGAGTAAATAAATATTTAACTTGTCTGGCCTTTTTTGACCAATTTTACCCAAAAGTTTGGCTGAATTGGCTGGTCTGTTTGGCTTCCTTTCTGGCAACCCTAGCCACGATACTCGACTAACACTTTAGGAAGTTCTCTGTACAGTAAGTTGTTAATTTATTTTACTGTTTTGTTTCCTGTCTTGTGCGAGTCCCAAATATATATTTTTATTTTTCTTTTTTGCAGATAACCGACCATCGAAAATATTTTATACTATCTATATGTATGTTATTTGATATATTTTGTTCGAAGAATATAGAGTTAGGTAGTAGAACGGACTGAGTAAGGAGTGGTTGAATAGTAGCTGTGTAGAGCCAGAAAAACGTGAATGTCCTAAGAGGAAGTTCGCATTTGGCAAGATTTTTGGTTTTTGGAAATGTAGAGGTCCAAATTATAATATTTTTTACTAAATATCTGAAAGCCTACTTATCAATATTTATAGGTAAGTCGTTCGTAAGCAGAAGGATTAGATATAGTAGTAACAATGGTTTAAACTTTCAGAACCAACCTTATGGTATAAAAACGATTTTGTTATTGAAGTTCATAATTCAGAATTATACTTTAATCAAATAATTGTACGTCAGTGATTTGATTTAAGTAGAATTATTATGAACAAATTCAGAGAATCTTTGTTTAAAATGCTTTAGAGAGTCAAAGCATTTTAAACAAAATATGTATGTTTTTTTTTACTGAAATCAATATTGAAGTATTCTGAGTTTGAAAAGAATAGACAGAGTACGGAACACCACGCTGCGCTCCAAAACAGGAATCATAGACGTGGGCTAAAAGGCTGCCAGGCTCAAATGGTACTGGGCGGGTCACGTTGGCCGCATACATCATCAAGCAGAAAAAGAGTGTTTGGAAAGATGTGTGGGAAGTCTTTGCTCAACAGTGGGACACTATAAGGCTATTAAAAAAAAGTTGTTTTTTTTTAACTAATTTAAGAAGATAGTTAGCAGTGAACATCAGAAAAGGCGAAGTGACTTAAGACGAAAATTTAAAAAAAAAAATAATTTCAAGTAAAATGTATGATAGAAATAGCGCCAAAGGATATTTGACTAGTTTCTATTAAATCGTTTTGTCAAAACTTAGAAACAAGAAAAGGTATTATAAAGATGCTTAGATTTCTCCAAATAAATGGCGAAGCGTTTAACAAGTGTTTTAATTAGGAACAATCCCGCTATCATCTGACGTCACAAGACAGAAACGCCATACCGACTTAGCATCATTCAGTACAAACCATGTTTTGCGTGACGAGGATGGAAGAAAAACTTCGAAAGTTTTCATTAGAAAATTTTTCTACCGATTTTATTTACTTGTTGACAGAATAAATTTATTTCAACTTTATGCACAGCGGTAAAAAAATGCTAAGGCATAGTCTACCAGTCAACCTTCGGGTAAAAAAAGTGGTGGTAGAGGCGTACAAAAAATTTACAACAATGAATAGAAAAAAAATGGTTTCTGTAATCCATGTAAATTTATGATCATAGTCAAATACCCTATTAAAATGTTTTGATACAGAATAGAAGATAAACAAGAATTAAACAGAACAGTGTGATTAGGCAAAACATACGTTTGGTAATACTGTGCCAACAGCTACAAGTTTATAACTAATGCAAATGCTGCAATGCTTGCGCAATCGGAAGAATTTTGTACGATTTTCATAGTCCAGGAATAACTGTCATTTTTTGGTGGACAGTGTAGCGGCTAGTGTAGCGCTCAACCGTAACCGAGCCGGTAGACGACGCATTCTAGAGGTGCGCGGAGTGATTAAATGAGGTAGTGCTATCATTAATAAATATTTTACATCAAATTTAAAAAAAATGACAATAATTTCATGTCATGGCATTTACTTATGTTTCAATTTTGCTCTTCTAAATGCTACAATCAATAAATGCAATGCAAATCATATGTACCCATGCATACCTTACTGGCAGTAAACAATTTAACACACATTGAAAATCGTACAAACTCCTATCCTGCGTCAAAAATCAAGCTTAAAACCAATCGGAACTCTTGGGACCTCCTATCTACCTACCGTCTCTGCGCTGCAATACTTCGAACAACACCACATTGCTGTCAAAGTCGCTATCCTCGCTCGCGGGCCAAGCTTGATCCTCGAGCAGCGGCGTACCATGCTCGCCCTTCACCTTCGAAGTTCGTCGAATGGACTCGAAGTCCTGGATGGCGTCGAAGTCCTGGTCTATGGCGTCGACGGTCCCGGCCACGGACTTGATGAAGAGAACCTTGTGGATGATGTGGCCTATGATGCCGAGGAGACAGACCCCTAGGCCGACCACGTTGATCGGGGAGAGCACGTCGCCGCTTACTTCGACCGCAAGGACTAGGATGCACATTTCCTGGAATGTTTAAAGAAGATGTTATAGGGAGCGTGCAGGAACGTGTAGTTTTATATGATAAAAGTGCCGAATTCACAACACTAAATGGCACAGTCTTTGATGTGGCCGTTTCCTATAGTCAAGGTTTTTTTTAGTTCAATGGTCATAAAAACCAAGTACAGCGGTGCTGCATCTTTTGTGTCCAAATGAGTAATTTAAGGAAGACAAGATAAGACAAGACAAGAGAATAAAGCGCTTATGTTTCGGCCAACAATTTTGAATTTAGACCAAAATGATGTCCTTTATTTATTACAGTGTAACCGGGATATCGGGGATCTAGAATTTTCATCACTTAAACATGCTCTTCCAGGCTACAGCTCACATCACTAGGCGCCCACCGTGGTCATTTCGGTATGGACGCAAACGCAGATTTCATAATATTTGATACATCGCACCCGACTTAGCAACCGCGCGATGTCTTCTCCCTTGTCGAAGCCTTAGGATAACTTTGTATCTCACTCATAAACATAAACTAAATTACTGGCTCGTTGTCGTTTACATATGTATCTGTCGCAAGCCAAACTGAGCGTAAGGTAAGTTTGATTCCTAGGGCGGGTGGGCAAAAGTTACGAGGTTTTCCTTTAACAATGTTCCCAGTGGCATCTTGGACAGTGAAGGTTGACCACACGGCCCCGATATGTGTGTTCAACCTTTAGACATGTGGATTATTGTTCATGCTCAAAGACGTTCGGTGCAGAGTGGCAGCGCTAGCAGTGACTAGAGAAGCCATTACTAATAATATTTGTGTTGACGCAATAAGCGTTGCACTCAAGTTTTAGCTAATAGCGCCGTGGTCATTATTGTGACTGTGTTTACATTGTGTGCACTATAAATAAATAAAAAATTGGGGCAGTCTTTGGGGACTGCCGATAGAAGTGAGAACTAAGCGAAAGCTAAAGCGTTCGGTGACGTTTTCATGATTTTTATATCGGTGTTTCATGATTTTTGTTCACCCAAAAAAGTGCTCAACGCGCCTAAAGAAGTTTTCACTTTAATAATATTTCTTATCACTCAATTTGCGTTGTGCTCAAGTTTTGGCTATCAGAGTCATAGTCAATATTATCACGGGCCGACAATTTGTATGAGTAAAAATGCCACTCACGGACAACGACATAACTTAATATTCGTGCCTAGGTATTTTGCGTTGTGCTCATCTTCGGCTATGACAACCATAGAAAGAATTGTCACGGGCCCTCGATTTTTACTATGAGTAATCGGTGACACTCTCTGACACTTGTGGCTTGTATGCAATGTTGATGATGAGGTGGAACTGGTGATTCAGGGCCAGGTGGCAGGACCAGGTCGCTGGACTGACCGAATACAAGAAGCTACTGAGTCCACCATGGTCCAGTGTCCTCGTAACGTGTCCAGCCGGCAGAAATGGAAGCTCATCGCTGAGAGAGCAGCCCCCCGAAAGTCGACGACCCACCGAACCCTCCATTGACCTCGTCTGCGCAATCACGACAACTCTGACAAGTGTCCGACTAAGAAAAAGCGGCCGGTCCGGGTGTCTGGAGCCCTGAGTGTTAAGTTGTTCATCATCAGGTCTGCCTAGCCTTTTCCACCTGAATACTAGTATTTTACCCCCACAACTCAATATCTAGGTATCAAGATCTCCCTTGTCAGATTGTCTGATTTCTAACTATCCGTTATGAATGACAAAGAACTAAATACTAATGATAAATTTTCTAAAGCACTCGAGTCTCTAGAACTCGATGGGCATTGCTTAACCTTGAAGATCGACCTAATGTGGCTGCTACTTTCCCACGAGCTCCTCAGTAACGCCCACGAGTTCATCAAATCACCAGTACATGGTGGACATCACACCCATACGCATAAAACGTTTTTGGAATACTTTCATTGTGGGTACAGCTAAGGAGAGGAATTCCCCGCCGCAGTCTGTGTTTTCTGATGGCTGCAAACAGGAGGTCTTTAAGTCAAGAGTGACCAAGTTACTTCTAGGCAAGCCTGCTCCTCATCATAGCTTTCCATCAGGTGAGATTATGATCAAACGCAAGTCGATATATAAATAAAAAAAATTAAATCATCAGTTCTCATACCTTAAATATACCAGAGATGGACAGGGTGAGACTAGAAGTGTATGTGACGACGAGGAACTCGCTAATCTCCATAGCGAAAGCTATGGTGGCCCCGACAGACACCTTCAGGATCGTCGGCATCAGCTTCTCCGCAGACATCTTCTGAAGGTGGTCGTAGCACGCGAAACCTGGAGTTGACGACGGTCAAGATCATTATATATAATCGTTTATTTTAACCTTGAAAGATCAATCCGTGCGACTGAATCAATACAAGGTCACCATAAAGGTATAGTAAGTGAAAAACACGTGTGACTTCACAGTTGATATGCTGTCTGTATAAATTATGAAGATTATGTAAATATGTTTCGTATGCCATGTGTGTGCTCTGGCTCTGAATGACACGACACTGGGGTGAATCAAGGTGACGATAAGGCTCTTACAGACAGGCGTGACGCGACAATGAGTCAAGGCTTTTTTTGACAAACTTCTATTAAACGTTTTTTTTTTAAGTATGGGACATCATCAAATGACTTCTTCCGCTCTGGGTGGAGCGGAAGGGCGTATCAGACTCTTATTGACTAAAACCAATCCGTGTTCCTTCTAAAGCCTTTTGCGTTCCGGGGCCGCGGTGACTCTTTCGAACAAATTCGCAACCCTGACCGGCTCTGGCCCTGGCGGGCCCCGTCTTTTATGCTGACATCTCATTGAGGCGCGCGTGGAACACAACGCGCGTCTTCTACTGTAGAGGCGGTTGGGGCGAAGGCCTTGTCTTTCCCTTGCGCGGCCCGCCTCCTCCTTCGCTAGCATTACTGCTTCGCAGAAGGCTGACCGCTTCCCAATCCTCCTCGCTCTGGATCATGGATTTAACCAGGGCCGGACGAAACTTTTAGTTTACAAACATTGAATTAGAATTACTTCCTCTTTTCCTACAGAGTCGAAATTTAAATTTCACATGTTGATTCAGCTCTCATGACATTACATTCATACATAACCTGATTCTCCAACTAGGACTGGCTCCAGGTGAAGCGACCCCTCAATAATCAGCAGTACAAACACGATATATTTAACGCGTTAAAATAGCAGCTTGGTTTTTTTATATATTTTTATTATGAATTCATTTTATATGAAAACGTATCACATCATCGTTTCCTATCTGTCTGCGGAAGCCATTAAACTATCCTTCAATAGTAAGGGGCATTTTAAGCAATAGGTATAAATGCCACCGGATAATTGCAGACTCCGTAAGATTGTAATAAATCTTTACCTATAAATATATCGAAGCCTCCCACAGAAGGTCGGAACATTCATTTAACTGAAATCGTTTTTTGTGCTATGACAACCAGCTTAAATAGTATTACGTATTACTAAAATCCAAATTTTAATATCTTATATAAATAATGAGTTTTTTAATGGATATTGGTCTTAACATTTAAACGCTCCCGTGCATTAAGTCGCGTGGATAGTTCCGTAGAGAGATACGAGTTTGCAGGACGCATATAGTCGTAATTCAAACTTACGACTTTATTCGTGTTGTTTATGTCAAGTTTATGATCGCATACAGTCGTAACAATAAGATACGACCTTTTTTAAGTTTTAAAGTCGTAAGTAAGTAAAACGATTTTTTCGGTAACTACAATTTCTTCTAATATCAAGCGGATATTATAAGGAATTGTATTATTCCACCCTGGGGATACATTCTTTAACCAATAATTGACAGCATATTGCAAAAATATCTGTTGAAAAAATTAACAATAAATTTTATCATTAACATACACAAAAAATGCTCTCCTGAAAAAAATACTTTTAGCCTTACGACCTTATGCGTGGGAGGCGTCGATATTAATCCCTATTTACCTTGATCACGGCATCAATTTGCTCCTTAAATAAAAATATCTTAGTTTTAGTTTATTTTTAGGCACTAAAATGTTATTACTGTTGGCTAAATGAACATTTTTGTAAACGTTTTTATTTAAATAAATTATTTTTTTTAAATCACACGTAAACGGATGGACCAATTTCGCTAATTCTTCTTTGTCGTGTTTGTTATTGTCAGGAGAAGGTTCTAGAATGACATTTATTTCACCAAAAATTACAGAATAATTAATAATTCAAGTGGATTTCCAAATTTTCACATAAGTTTTTAATTAATTATAGTTTTTTTTTCTGATCCAAGTGCAGCTTAAACATTTTGATATGACCGCGTAGTTCCCGATCCCGTGGGAGTACGAGGATAAAATATAGCCTATGATACTCGCTGATAATGTAGCTATGCATTGCTGAAAGAAATTTTCAAATCAGTCCAGTACTTTTTAAGTTTATTCGTTACATACAAAAATACAAATCTTTCCTCTTTATAATATTAGTATAGACATATAAATAAAATCTAGATTGACTGGACGAAATAGGGAGCTTGCAGGAACTATTAGGTGGCCGCACACAAGAGACAATGTCAAGTATTTTTATGTTGTAAATTCCGAATTTACAACAGTAACAGTCGTGCAGTCTACGCTGTGAATAAAGGGAGCATGTAGGAGCGCCTAGAAGCAAGTATTTATACGGAAACAGTTCCGAATTTGCAACACTAGGTGGTACAATCTTCGACGTACACGTTCTCTATAGTGTTCAACAGTTACGATATGGCACGTCATGGTAAGTCGAACACGGTTGTCTGTGCCGCAGCACAATGCATTAATCATTCAGTGATCGTCGTTGAATCTACAACGACCTAGGTTGTTTATATTTTCACAAGTGTTTTTCAAAAGGTGAACCTTGTGTTGGTAATAGAAATAACTTGAATCTACATTAACATAAGCCTACCTGTATTCGTAATTGAGATGAAAAAAACGGAATACAGTAGCCATGTTTTTTATCAACTAATCAAAAGTGAGTAGTGTTATTCACTTTTGTTTTGTTTTTTTTTTATTTGAGATGAGTTTCGTCTAGGTCATAGATGACAGAGACAAAGTCGACGATGGAGCGAGCTTACCCAGAAGAAGCCTGTTCACTCTAATTTTAAAGAGATTAGTGTTGTATGCGTTCGGAAACACAGAAGCAGGCAGAGAGTTCGACTCCTTTGCTATGCGCATTATAAAAGACGTTTGGTAACGGTTAGTGCGAATTGGTCGAATAGCAACAAGGTAGGGATGGTTAGCCGATAACAATCATGGCTGCTGTATTCCGGGTACCCCTTGGCAAAACAACAGTGTAAGATTTTCGTGCTTCCGCCTATCGTGTGTAAGCCTTTATTTAAATAAATACACACACACACACATTAATACAACCATCAATTTTTTTAGTTTTGTAAAGCGTTTTTAAATTGCTCAATTATGTATGGAGTGCGAAGTTGTTGGTATTAAATTTGCTCTCATCCAAGTTTGCTGCCACAAACAACCAGTTTGCGGCTTACTCGCCGGTAAGTACTTAAGGAGTGCTATGTTCTAGCTTATACTCGCCACCGGAAAATTGCAGTCTCCGTAACATGTTTTAAATCTTTATTAGATTATAATTACTGGATATATTAAGAAAAAATCAGTTTGTATACAATCAATCCAATCCAAATTCAATAGTTCCCAATAATTCCGTGTCTTATTAAGAAAAAATAGTTTATAATTTCACGCGATATTTTACAATTTTACGGCGTTTGCAATTTTCCGGTGACATACTTACCCATATAAGAACACCAAGGATACTTAACACATTTTTTCCAAGGGAGTAAGTAGTCACTAAATGCCACAATTACGCTAAAACGTCTCGACTCCATAAGAGGTTTTCAGATGAGTTTAGGAATAAAATCTGTTGGAATGCACCTAGTAATTGTATAGGGGCTTATTATTCAATATTCCGACCACTTTTATCTAAATAATAATTACAGCGACAATTTCTATTCTGCATAAAAAAGTTGCCAACCGCCAGTAATAAGTTATCTGACACTGAAGGTTTTCTGAAATGGCGTGCACCGGATAGCAGCACTCAGGCGTCAGCTCTAGGTCCGTCAAACCCTATATTTTCCGACATTAGATAAATTGACGTCAACGTCGTGTTTAAGTCATAAGTCGTTTTCAATTTAGCAGACCTCTCGCCTACCTAGACGAGAGATCAGGGAAAACCACCATTGGAAATAGGCCATAAATGTTAGGAAACTTTTGCCTTGACCAAGATAAGATAAACTCAGGAACCTTACCTTCAAAAATAATAGTGAACGGCAGCAGCGACACGAACATCCAAGGCTGCACGTGGAATACCATATCGACCGGATTGTGGAGTCCTAGCTTGGACTTCTGCATCAGCATCTGCGCAAAGGTCCAGCGGAGCCCGGCAGCGAAGGACGCGATGAGCAGGAAGTTGAAGCCAAGCAGGTTGAACTGGGTGGCCTTGTATGTGAACATGATGAGACCAGCTGCTATCATGAGAACAATGCCCACGAGAGACCATGACTGCGGAACAAATTGTTGGGTATTAGGTTCACTCTTAACTAATTAGTGTGACGGGTATAACCTGTGTGGTTGCATGCAGTTGGTGTTTAATTAATCTATGGAACTTTAGAAGGGGCGTGCTAAAATATGGAACAGATTCAAATCTGATCAGTTTACGAAACTATTTCTCAGTAGACCTGTGTAAGCTCAAAATACTTATACATATTACAGTCTGGTATCAAACCAGACTGGAATATGTATAAGTATTTTATCAAGCATAAGTTGCGAGTTGTTGTTGTTGACCTGAAGAGTCATACCGAGCTCCCTATGCACGGTGTGATGAACAGAGGTCGGAATTAGGTAGAGTTATTTATGTACTTGCATCGAAATGTTGATATTAATATGGATCTTCCCGGGATTTCTAATAGAAAATGCCATGTGGCCAACAATATTACAATGAATAAAAACCTCAGAGATAGATAAGACAACACACTAAGAAAAAACAATAAAAAAAGGTAATTAACATACAATTTTTATATTTAATTAACAAAACAAATTATTAATAGTCTTAAGCAAATTCTCAAACTTATACTTCGCCTTTTTTATAAATACGAAAATTTTGTTAAAGTAAATAACTTTTTTATTTAATGAATCACGGGATATTTCTGCTCTTTAAAATTAATCTCGGGATTTGAGGCATATCCATTTTATTCTTTCGCTGTATGAAATCAGTGTAAGTACATAAATAACTCTTCCTAATTCCGACCTCTGGTGATGAAGAAGTGGGAACATTAAAGGCTGATTACGCTTCTATTCTATCCTTCTTCTATATTAAATAAAATATTAAATTCGAAAGTTTGGCCTTTTTTCAATTACTCGAACCTGCTTAAGCATTGGATGAAACTATCTTGGAACAGGGGAAGGTCAAACCCTGCAGTAGAACATAGGATATTTGATTCTGGTAGTACGTCTATGTAATACCTTTAAACGAACAATTCTTGTATACATGTATACATAGAATCTGAATCTCGGAAACGGCTCCAACGATTTTCATGAAATTGTTATGACGCAGTGGTATTTACGGCTCAGAGTTGTAGATCTTACTATTGGATTCGAACTTTACTACTCATGTAGGTACCTGGCTTAGATCAATTTATTACATCTCTACTTAGTATTAATATTCAAGAAAGTCGCTTCTCGACTTCTGTACACTTAGATCCATTGAACTACACAACGGATTTTAATAAGGTTTTCACTTTCATTTAGAGAATTTCTTCTGGAAAATTATAAATAATGTTGAAAAGTCGTTTTTTTTTCCAAGTGTCCATAAAGCGATGTTTGGGTGCACATCAGTAAATTTTACCCATGCGAAGTCGGGGCGGGTTGTTAACCGAAAATAAAACGTACGAATGTTTTAGTTCATCGTTTTGAGAAACCAAAATTACCTAGAACCGAAAATACAAACATATTATGTGACATACAATATACGCACAGGACCACGTGTCGCAAATTATTACCAAACAGTATCCATTCCCTTTCACAGAGGGCCTGTGTATAAACAGCTATACCAGACAAACAGCCGGTCGATTCTGTAAACATGTCGAAGTGAAGGCTTGTCGAGGTGAGCTGTCAATCCATATAATCAAGATGTCACGTGATCGCGAAGTGAGCTGTCATTCCATATAGATTGACAGCTCACCTCGTGATCACTTCACCCAAGCCTTCACTTCGACATGTTTACAGAATCGACCGGCAGCTATGCTAGACGGTAATCAACGGATCCGTTTTAATGGGCCTTGTACTTCGTGTGAGCCAGCTATTAATTATACTATCTGTAAAAACGTTGCGAGTCATGTTTGTCAGTGGCATGTTAACCTTGGCTGACATATGGCTTCATAAAACAAGCATGGTGTTCTAGTACCCGCCTACAGTATAGGTACCTATGTAACCATGCCATCAGCAACAATACTACGTTGAAACTGTCACTTTTACATTTAAATATTGGTTACTAACTGTTGCCCGCGACTTTGTCCATGTTTTATTTGCACGTCACCCTAATCCTTTTTCTTAATGAAAAGTAGCTTCTCCTTATAAAATCAGCTATCTGCCACTGAAAGTGCCTTCAAAATCGTTGTAGCCGTTTTGGAAATCGTCCGGAACAAACAGACAGACATTTTTTAAGTATTCGTATATTTACTTTACTTTCATATGCATTAAATAATACACTTAAATTCTATTTATTTGTTTAGATAGATTTATTGGCTCCATACGTGTCGGTAAACTGCTTTATACTTGTAAATTATTATGCCCTATAATTATGATTTTTAAAGTGAAACGTTACACACTTTCGTTTAACGTTTTAGTTTGAAAAGTTTGTGTTTCTGACTGTATTTCTTTGTTATACCGCCAGGAAAAGAGGGTCAAACATAAACAAACCGTTTTAATAAAACCTCGTTACGTAAAAAAAATACCGTTTCAACAAACAATAACATGGTTACAAGGGGAACCCCACAAAAGCGTAAACTTTACCCCTCATAACGTGAAACCTTAGAAACGAAGAAATTAATTGAGCCAACACTAGCAACAGGAGTAGGTACAATAACAACTTACAATTTCTTTCAAGATAAGTTGATTAAGGGCGATGTTCCGTCAACTTAACTCAAAATTGAATGCTCAGCAATTAAAAGATTTCGCTATCGAAAAAAAATGTACACATCAAACAAAACAACAACAAAGTCATCAACAAAACTCTTTCAACATCCGGCTAGTTTCCTAGGCTAGGCAGATGATATTCAGCACAACTCTTTCAATATCTGTCTGGTTTCCTAGGCTAGGCAGATGATGATCAACACAACTCTTTCAATATCTTTCTAGTTTCCTAGGCTAGGCAGATGATATTCAGCACAACTCTTTCAATATCTGTCTAGTTTCCTAGGCTAGGCAGATGATATTCAGCACAACTCTTTCAATATCTGTCTAGTTGCCTAGGCTAGGCAGATGATGATCAGCACAACTCTTTCAATATCTGACTAGTTTCATAGGCTAGGCAGATGATGATCAACACAACTCTTTCAATATCTGTCCAGTTTTCTAGGCTAGGCAGATGATGATCAACACAAATCTTTCAATATCTGTCTAGTTTCCTAGGTTAGGCAGATGATGATCAGCACAACTCTTTCAATATCTGTCTAGTTTCCTAGGTTAGGCAGATGATGATCAGCACAATACTTTCAATAACTGTCTAGTTTCCTAGGCTAGGCAGATGATGATCATCACAACTCTTTCAATACCTGTCTAGTTTCCTAGGCTAGGCAGATGATGATCAACACAACTCATTAGTTTAGATTGTTCAAATTACACGATTAAATGACTTTTTCAACTATGCTGCATTTTATTAAAATAAACAGTGTTTTGTTGATGATTTTAATGACAAAACTACAGTAAGAATAAAAATATGGGCTAATAATATTAGCGAATATTTTTTTTAGTTATTATCTAACAGCTCACAAACTAAAACCGAGCTACAAATTGCAAAAACGTAAGAATATTTTAATTCCGCGGATTACTGGCAGACTGGCTCTATGCCTTAAATTAAAAGAAGATGAAATCATAAAACATTCGCAGAAAGTTACCGAGTAAATTCTATTCAGCGAATGAATATTGAATGAAACGGAACGTTGCTATACCAGCACCTGTACCTTTTATTGACGTCTTTGAAAACTCGGTATTTCCTTGAGGCAGAAGAGCTTTGATTTTAGAGATAGATTAAGTATTTGAAAGCTGCTAATGCTTCTACTAAAGGTACGTTTCCAAACTTTAATTAATTTTAAGAGACTGGCTGTCGTTATCAGAAGATTAAATAACGGAGCCGTATCTGTACCAATTATTGATGTCTTTTAAAACTCGGTATTTCCTTGAGGTAAAAGAGCTTTGATTTTAGAGCAACATTAAGTTTCTGAAAGCTGCTAATCGACGTTGAAGTGCCAATACCTCCTAACTGACATTTTTTGTGTATTTAGTTGCAATTGCAATGCTTATTAACTAATTAAATATTGATACTAATTAATTTTCAACTTCTCAAGATATTATTTTTCTTTCAGTTTGTGTAAATCATTAATTTCAGCAGTTAGGAGTTAATGGCACTTCGCCGTCGTAATGCTTCTACTAAAGCTACGTTTCCAAACTTTAATTAATTTTTAAGAGACTAGCTATCGTTATCAGAAGATCAAATAAATAAAAATACTAAAATGTAAATGAGGAAAATCTTTTGTGGAAATGATTATGAATGTGGATGAACTTTAATGAAGCATGATATGCCTAAAAGGGGGTGGCTTCTGGCATGCCTACAAATAAAGAAGTAATTTTGCGCCGAACACAAATAAAATCGGATGATAGCAACACAATCATGATGTTAATTGGCACTTAAACAAAGCTTCAAATCGGACGACATTGTTGTCATCGAGGTAAGAACCTGAATTGAGGCAGGCACATGGACGTGGGGATTGGCATAGGAATCGCATATTATTATGCTCAGCAGTGGGGGAAGATAGCTTTTTTATCATCTTCAGCCTCAAAAATCTCATAAAATGAGTTCTATTTCTGACTTTATTTATATTCATTATAATCAATAGATGTGGACGGATGGACAGGGAGAGGCAGGCCAAAGGCTGGCTTGTGTTAGGATTGTAATGAAAGAAAAGTGAAGTTAGTGATAGCGTGATGGCTGACAGGACAGAATAGAAAACAAAACGTGTTGCGCCGACCCCACATGGGATAAGGGCAGGAATAGACTCTTGCAGGGCAGCGTATAAAGTCGCAATGCAATCATTTACTCTGATGGTTTGATAGATACCTGGTCGCAAAACCGCAAGACCCACGGACGCTTGGGGTAACAACCCCTGGTCCGGCAGAAGAAGGGTTTAGGCTGAAATGATGATGAGGATGAAAGTCGCATGTTGAGCTGATACTTACTAATTAATTATTTACATTCGCATATAAATAAATTATTACTTTTAACATAACACATCGTTAAGCCTTGGCTGCACACTCAATCTTATAATAATAGATCCTTTATTTCAGGCAACTACTACCGTAAAACAAAATACATACTATAAACTAATATATATTTAATAAATAAAAGTAAAAAACTACTGCACACGAAGTGGCGGCCACCAATTCTTGTTTGTACAGACATTAACCTACAACAATCTGTCAGATTTCTTTAATAGATTTTCAACTTTATCGTCCAAGCTTTAGATTCAAGGTTGACTGGAAAACAAATCAGTTTCGGGTAGCATGGTGTGCTGGCGTCTGTACAAGCAAACATGTGCGTTAAGATGGCAAAACGGTATACCGTAGAAATGGCTTGCACAAAACGATAGTTTGTACAAAGTTGATTTGCACAATACAAACATAAATGCGCAAACTTTTTGCGCATGCAATTCGCTATCGCGTGGACGCCATGCAACTATTGCGCGATTTTTTGCACAAACTGTTTGTGCATGCAAGATTGAGCGTGTAGCCAAACCCTTACAAATCGCTGTTGCTAAAAGTTCGAATTCGCTAGGATTTGCATTGCAGAGACTACCAAGACTCTCTAGATCGAGAGATTTTGAGGAATGCACAATAGTCATTGTATTTATTATCTGTTATTAGGAACAATGTACATTCGGGGAAGTTAATCGTTTTGTAGGTTGACACACTAAAGTCAATCTACCGCGTTACATCTATTTCATGCAATTGCCAAAGGATGAAGGCTGTTGCGATTTGAATACTTAGGTACCAACGTTTTAATTTGACAGTCTAAAACTAGGTACTGACCGGTGTTACGGGTTGTAATGTAACATTCGCAGCGAGCACGTTATGTAACGCCGTGTCCTAAAATCAATGTAAAACAAAACATATACGCATCATGTTCGTGCTCGTTTCCACGTACTGACTACACGATTGCTCGCTTTGTAACATGTTACATTACACCCCGTAACACCGGTCAGTACCCACCTTAATAATTCGATTTTAAATACGCTAGGTATGTCAATAGTCAAAATTGAAATAAATCTTTTTTACAAAAAAATACAACCGACTTCGAAATAAACACTACAAAGTATAAAATAAATAAAAATATACCCACCGAATTGAAAAACTCCTTGAAGAAACAACCAAAAACACCAACTATCGAAATGATAGTTATTTTCTACTTTGTAGTGTTTTTTTTAATTTGGAATTCGGTTGTGTTTTTGCTAAGTTTTTTTCTTATTCACAAGCCCCCAGTAAAAGTTCTGTGAAAAGCTGTCGTTTCTCAAGAGAGTCGGTGCTAGCTGTACATACATTTTGTTCAGTGCATTGTCAACGGAAACTGTGCTGAAGCTATTAGGTAATCTTTTGTAATACCCATTACTGGGACTTAGAGCTCGTTACTTCAGTGTGGGGATTACACTTTTCTGAGAATGTTTAATCCGATTAGCTGATTTATGATGGCAACTGTGAGGACTGACATTAAAGAAAAGGGAGTCAGTCGCGATAGATGACAGGATGGAATGGAAGTAGAAAACGTGTTGCGCCGACCCCAAGTTAAAATCAAATGTCCAACCAAAGATGGCCGATTTTAACTTGCATTCGCCCGACCCCATCGCAAAATATCGTAAGACATAATGCTGTGAAAGTAATTAAAATAGACCAAACGCACAGTTCCTACATCTGTTACTGTCTTATATTTCTAACAGCATATGCGGCTAAACTTAGTCGCTCCGCAAGAGATGTTAGGTATATGAAGTAATTCTAAATCAGATTAATATTTTAACTGCTGCACTATTCCTATTATTGAACATCAAAGGATTACAGATTCCTGCAAAGCGTTCGATCAAACCGTCCACATGATTCGAGTTTAGTCGCTACTTAAATAGGGACGCTTCGGTGAAGACTCAAAAGCCAATACAGCGGCATACGCAGCTTTAGTGTGCTGGGCTACGTGATACATTACCAATACGGGTTTGAACATCATTGTTTAAAAAAAGTTGCAATAATTTCTAAGTTTGAGTCCATTGAGAAATTGGCTTGTGTCGTATTTAGAACAAATTGTATTGTGATATCGCTGTCTCTTAAACATAGCCTGGGTGGTACTTCAGTGCGGACGAATGAACTTTATGCTTTGTTCCTCTGGTGTAATTCGATTCTTAACCATTGGTTCTAGTTTTATGGCTGCCCAGCAGAACTGGATGGATTTTATTTCCATCTGCGAATAACTTCCTTCGAAGATGATTGAAAAGTACAAAGTTTAAAAAACTTCGAACTTTCCAATCATCCTTACAGTTTTTCTAGGCTTTCTGATATTGCACAGTTCAAGCAGATAGCTAATATTACGGGGTGGGTTAGTGGGTTGTTGAATATATTGAATGAATACTGACTGTCTATTTTAGATCAAGAAGATATATTGTATTTACATATGTTAATCGGGCTGGTTTCCGTTACTCCACGACTAAGCGCGTACCTTGCGTGCAGGTGGGACAAATGTGTCATATCCACCCCAACTCTCCAAGGACGGCCAGCAACGCGGTAATTTATTTCACTGATTAATAATTTATTTCTACAATTAAGGACGCGTTTGCTGAATTGATAGGCATAGAATCCAACTACAACATTGATACGGTTAGCTGCGCCAAGTGAACTAATTTTGATACTTTCGAAGTATTGTTACGTGCTAGAATTAATGCCGGGTACATAACGACATTAGGTACTACTAGCACCATCTAGTATCGAGTAGCATAACTAGTAGAGTCAAGTACCTTCTAGTCTTTTTTATGCTAGAACATCCAAGGGTTCTCGACTTCTGGTCAGTCATGACCGGTATTTAGGCGAACTTTCCAGATGTTTCGACAGTAGAAGGTTCTGGAATTAACTGACCTATATAAGTCAGTATTGGATTTGCGATACAAGCGAATACTTCGGAAGCGATTTTCAAGTGCGATTGAAGTGATCAGTAGTGAAGTTGTGTTTTATAATTCGTAAGTTTAAAGTTATAATTAGTGTTGTTAAAGTGTCATTTTGGTTACTTGATCGGCTGTTTTTATTGTCACGAACCCCAAGCTCGTAACAGTATGTTTTTTTTAATCATTTCTTTTTAATACTATGTACCTACAAAAAATATTTCCTATTGCTGAGGCAAAGTCAAAACGTTTATTCCAATTAAACCATTAAAAGGCACTTTTGAACGTCAACATAACAATTAAAAGAATATGTATACAAATAAAGCGACTCTACTGTCCATTCACAAAGGTAGATGTAGCTGTTTATATTTTTACTAAAATAATAGTACTTAGATACAAATACCTACTTTAGTGACTGCTAGGCACTGAAAGCCTTCTACTAGTAGAGAGACGTAGGCTGTGGACTTAGGGCTTGTTTTGTAAACACCTAGTTCTACTCATCAAGCAGTTCAGTAGCAGTCACCGAAGTACACCTTCGATCACTCCATCAAGTCCGGAGGTAAGGTGTAATCATGACTAACAAAACGAGCCCAAACTCGGTACACCCAGTTCTAGTCTTCGAGCAGTTCCAGTAGCAGTCACCGAAGTACACCTTCAGGTCTCTCCATCTAGTCCGGAGATAAGGTATCTTCATAAAAATAAGCTCCGGGTTTTATTTTTTTCACAACACACAATTTGATAGAATTATTTACTAAGTTTAAGAATTGATTATGTCTGCCTACTGTATTTATAAAAATCTTAAAATATGTTGATAATAGAACAATAATGTACCTAAACTCAACCCGATATCACAATTTGTGGAAAATGGTATCGTAAGATCCTTTTTACAACATAAAAAATTATAATTTTTAACAAAAATGTAACTATCATTTGAAGATGAAGAACCGCACAATATGTTTTAGTTATTAGTTTTATTTGAATTGGTTGAGTTTAATCACAAAATGTACCGAAAAACAGCATAATTTTGCAAACGCTTCCTTAAGATTTAAGCATTTTATCATTTTGGCACATGTAGTGCTTACCTGTAGAAAATTGTGGCACTACACCATTGTTTCAAGCTTAGTATTTTTTTATATTTTTGCTGTTAACAATTGTTGGTGAGCCTAATAAATAAATAACGAAATCTCGAGAACTGCTTGACCTATGAAGATGAAATTTGGCACGCTTGACGTCAGCTAAGAAAGGATTTCAGGAAACTCCCCTTGTAGGGTTGAATGTGGAGTGAAAGTTTGTACGGTGAATACCGGTAGTGCCAACGAAGCGGGCGGGTGCGGCAAGTTCACTTGTAAATACGATTCCAGTGTTGAAGATCAACAAGTAGCTGGAAAGGGTTTATAACAATTCAGAACATATTCTTTCTTTTTTTATTTGTTATCTATTCTACAACAGGGTGTCTTTTAATACATTACAAAAAATCAGGTCTAAAGATCTAAACATTGTTGACTTTAATCTGCTTTTAGTATGTATTTATAAGACGACTTCTTCAAGGTTCAGCAACGCTTGCCAAGGTTAGTCTGTGGATGGGTGACCATCTTTACATTCTGAGTGTCTTCCGTGCCTCGGAAAGCACTTTAAGTCGTTGGTCCCCGCTATCATTTGTGGATCTTCGGATCGTCAGTTACCTTACTGCGGTAAGCGTGTTCTACAGTAGGTACTCGTACCGCATACTACGAATACCAAGTGATAATGATTATTCCAAATATAAAGGCTGGCATCGACCTCAAAACTATAAGGGCCATTAAAATAGATGGTCAATTAACACTGCGTTTAGTACGTCTAACCAAATATTTCCAATCAAAAATAAACACTGATTAAGGAAATTTTATTTTAACATCTAAACTAATATTATAAAGAGGAAAGATTTGTTTGTATGTTTGTTACGATTTAGCTCAAAAACTACTGAACCGATTTTAAAAAATTCTTTCACCGTTAGAAAGCTGATGTAGCTTTCTAACGGTGAAAGAATTTTCACTCAGTAACATAGGCTATATTTAATTCCAGAAATAGGGATCCCTACTAAAACTTGAATTATGTAACCCATAAAATAATAAACTGCCAACATTTTAAGTGTATATTCGTAAGATGATTTTTTTCTTGTAAGTATCTAATGCATTTTGCTTATTACTTTTTTATCATTGTCCTTATTTTGGTGGTCTGAATGATTTCTTAAAGTTTGTCCATCTAGTTTAATGGGAGCTTATACAACGTGTAACAGAATAAACGCAATACCTCTTAAGGGGTCATTATTCTCATCAGTATGAACTTATTTTACTATGGATCAACACTGTTATCAAATGCGGTTATTATTGAATCACAGCTTAATCAATACACATTAAATCGTATGTTACATCATAAGTTATTACTTATACAAGACAATAAACGCCCACGTCACTTTGAATAAAGACATGCGTGACGAGGGAGAGGGGGGGGAGGCTCGATACACTGATAACAACAGACTAGCTTTGATAGGCGTCTAGACAAAAGTCGAGGGTTACTGAAAACTGATTAGAAAACCTCCCACATAGTACAAGTGTGAGGATTTAATGTAAGCAAAGTAAAATTACACTGATTTAACCTTTTGAACACCGTTGTCACGTATATATGACAAGCAAGCGCAAGTCCCGTACGCCAAACGTCACAAATATGTGACAAAAGTATGGCGAATTTGTGGCTTGGCGTCGTCGGGGCCACGTCGATGCGCTTATGCTCTGGCGTTCAAAAAGTTCTTCAATCAACTTCGACAATTAATTCGACTCCTGTGCTGTGCGAGGAATGAAAATATTTCCAAAAAGTTTTGTCAACTTAGAACGACGTTTTCATTCAAAAATTAAGCTTCAGTAAGGACATCTATGATTCAGTGGGACAAGGTACGGGTCATCAGAAACTCGAAAGTCAGGCAACCATTGGTATCGTGTCACCCAGTAACAGGATTAAGAAAGTCAGATAGACAGTTGCTCAACGAGAAATACTGGTATTCAGTTGCAATTGGTAATGAGTTATTCTGTTTATACGGAAATCTTTAGAAAAAGGCGAGGTACAGACGCAAAGATAACTTTACAAGTTTTCAACTTAGTTAAAAACTTCAAAAGTAGAAATGGTCCAATTTCCTGTCGATATGTAGCAAAGTTACATTTCTGTTTCGAAGTTCCCTATTTAGGTCCAATTAGAAGTCGGACTTCAAATGTTTTCCAATACGTTACAGTAAGTGCCTTTTCATACGCGCCGACTCTTCGGTAACACATTCAGCTTTCACATGAGACGATTTTGTATCCAGTAGCGTCTAGACCGTCAATGCGAGCGCAGTTGCATTGAACTACGTATACCATTGTAACTGGGTGACTGGCCGCCTCGCCGACCGGTGCGTATGAAAGCATGTGCGCTTTCCATACACCACTGCGCATTCGGCCGCCGGCTAACCGGTAAGCGGCGACCGGACGCACAGTGATGGATCCGGCGTGTATCCAGCGATCGCCTGCCGGAAAATTGACGCCGGCACACGTATAAAAGCTAATGTAGGTACATGGCTATACACTTCGCCGGCAGGTACCCGGCATCGGCTACCCAGCAACCGGCATGTATGAAAAGGCACTAACTGCATGCTATGACGGCCGAGTCATTAGCGTTTAACTTAATAAAAGCTTTTCATTTAGTTTATTTTGAACTTGCACTGTGGCGAGCTTATCACGTTATCGTTAAATTATGTTTAGGCTGTTCTGTTTCAATAGAAAATTTAAATATTAAGTAAATAGGGATTTAAGGAAGAGTTAAAGAAAAGGAAATAAATGATAGTGTGACGCTTTACGGGGGAGAACTGAAGAAAAAAACGTGTTGCGCCGTCTCCAAGTGGTAAGTTTAGTAGAGATTCGATAACCTGGTGGTGTAAGATGACTCACAAGGGACAGTATTTAACGGTTTAACGGGACCCCAATACAATAGCAAAATCACACTAACAAAAATAAAGAAAACCACACTATTCCCAACCACTGCAACTTCTGCAAGCCAGAATCAACAGTGGCGACCGAGAGAATGATGCTCGACGAGCAGAACAATGATTTTACTGTCTTTGATCTTGCAACGAAATTAACCAGTGGTGCGATACTGTTAAGAACTCACCGTATAAACAAAGGTGAAGTGAACATGAAGTGAGCATATCAACAAGAAATGACAGTGTTCACTTCAAGCTTACTTAAAACATTATTACGACGGTACAACAGTCGGATAAAAATAGGTGATATTGTTGGTGCTGGTGTCACACTAACGATATAAGGCCTATTCAACAAAACCGAAAAGCGACAAGCGTCAATCGTACAATTTCTAAAGTTTCTATCCTACATTTTCTGCTCCAGTAAACAGCACCTGACGCACTAATGTGACAATAGGGAATTTGACTGGTTTTTTAAACCAATACGGTTTTCGATCAGGTAGAAGCACAGAAGATGCAGTCTTAGAAGTAACTGTAACTATAGCAAAAAATATAAAGAATAAACTCAAGAATAGCAATTTTCCTAGACCTTTCAAAAGCTTTTGACACAGTCTCTGTTCCCCTCTTGCTTGAAAAGTTGGAACGGATTAGTGTTATAGGAGTGTGTCTAGACATTTTAGGAGTTACCTGAGTGGGCGTTCTCAAACCGTAAATATAGGAAATCACGGGACTACGGAGTCCCGCAGTCCTTGGGCCTACCCTGTTATTTATTTACATGAATGACCTGTGTAATCTGGCTCTACCTAACGCTAAAATTATAATCTACGCGGACAATAAGTCATGCTCATTCATGTTAAGATTGGTTGGAAACTGCTTATATGCAGACCACTCTGCTTGTTGCGAAATGTCTAAATAAAAACCTGCTACTTAACCCTCAATGTAGAAAAAACAAAGTTCATTACATTTGCTCCAAGTATAGCCTCTCAACGTCCTTTCTCCCATAATCTGACGGCGTATACAAGCAGGTTGACATCGTCTGATTGCACCGTTTGTGCTCAGATTACGCGCACCCATAGAATAAAACACTTGGGTGTTATAATATAATAGATAGTACGTGTTGGGAACTCGCTTTCTCGAAGACCACAGCGGCGGACGAAACTCTCAACATTATTAGAATTATATATGTTTGTCCGGGACAGTTTTAATATTGTAAATTGATCGACAATACACCAAGCCTATTTAGATACAGTCCACTTTTATTTATTCCCAACGAGCGTTTCTAACAGTACGCTGACATGGAAATACAAATACGCAATCCTTCCATACAAACTGCACCTATACGCTACAAGACTTTTTGTCGTAAGCTTTTAATTGAGTTTCAGTTTTTTTTCAATCCGGTGAGTGTTTTAGATAGATTTTTCCTTATTTTTATAAAGTTCTACCGGATTGTAACTGGATTTTTAACTGAAAAATTTCGTATTGGTGTAAAGTAAGGTTTTCCAGAAAACGTTTAATGGAATTAATTTAGCGAAAATAAACCTCAAAAATATGGAGTACTGATACAGTAAAATACTGTGTTAAGCGGTGTTGTATTTTGATGGAGCCAGTCGTTAGCGTGTTTTCGGAAGGAGATTTTAAAAAGTTACTTTGAAGCCGAATTTCCGGCTTTCTCCGGCTAGGGGAACACCCCGGTCTACGTCGAGGTCCAGGCCAGCATTTTAGGGAAGTTAGACGAGACCGCTAATTCCTGTTGCCGAGTCTGGGAGTCGGCTGGGTCTACAGACAACCCACTGCCTGCAGTTAACCTAAGAGGTTTAAAAGTGTTTCGGAAGGAGGTCTTTTTCCTCCTGACGCGGATCGTCGAGGGATAGCTCGCATGGCCGGTACTAGCAGCTTTAGATTTAAACTTCTATTAATCCTTAAATTATGTTGTGATTTCTTTAAGCCAATTTTCTCGGACAGAAACTAAACGTCATTAAAATTTCTTAACCGAACGGTTAGTTAAAAAACTGGTTGCTCCCGTTTTAGTGACAGGAATTCCTATTGGTTATTGTAATTAAGACGTAACTATAGAAAATTTATCGTGTTTTTGTGCCGTATCGAACCTTCGATATTTCTTGATGGTCTTATTTAAGATAACGACTGCCTTCTTTATATTGATCAAATCATTGTGCCTATACCTGTTTTTTTTTAAATATTTCGAATTGTCTTTTATCACGACATGAATTGTACGTTCAAATGTGGTCAAGTATTTTTTATTTAAGCTACAAAACACACAATCTCACATAAAATTACACACTGAAAATATTGTTCAGGTTTAATTTTAAGTTCATATATTTATTCATTGTTTGGTTAGGTACTTCGAGACTAATTTTTAGTTTAGCTTTTGTCTCGACTATTGGAAGTGGGCGACAATGACTGGGACACAGTATTATACTAATGCAGTTGTTATCGAACACAGAGATTCTGTTAAATAGATATTTCGTTTCATTAAATTAATTATTTATAGTTATATGACCAGCTAAACCACTAAAGCAGGTCCAGAACCACATCAGTAGTTTCGCACAAAGGGCTTACGTAATGCTAAGCGCGTACTGTTACTTACTATGGATTAATTAGCAAAGTCCAATCACTAATGACAGGACAAAGCAACATTGCCTTTGAACGAGCTAATCAGCCGGTCTATTCCGATAACATCTCACTGTATTAAGGTGATGTGAGCATGAATTGAGCTATCATTCCATCTCGTATGTTAGGATTGACAGCTCCGGTAACTCTACATGTAGTACATTGCCGGTCGATTCTGTAAACATGTCGAAGTGAAGGTGAAGTGATCACGAAGTGAACTGTCATGTAATCAAGATGGAATTACGGCTCACTTCGTGATTAGTTCGCCAAAGCCTCCACTTCGACATGTTTACAAAA
Organism: Mamestra brassicae; assembly: GCA_905163435.1. Classification (NCBI taxonomy): domain Eukaryota; kingdom Metazoa; phylum Arthropoda; class Insecta; order Lepidoptera; family Noctuidae; genus Mamestra; species Mamestra brassicae. The sequence continues at coordinate 6,100,992 of LR990987.1, forward strand.
TTGACTGGCTGGTAAGGACCAAATAAAATGAATATCGTATTCTTGCAAGGCAATATTCCTTTTTTTAACCGACTGTCCCAGAAAGACGGCTATGTTTTTCGAGTGTATGTTTGTACCTAATGTATATTTCTTTGGCAAAATGTGTAGTTTGGTGGCAACAAATCTGAAATTGAACCAAAATGTCTGCCACCAACTGCATCGGCATGCTCGTCTTTCCGTCGTGTAGTTTGACAATATCATCTATCGTCGCCTGGGTCTGCAAAAAAGGATGGCAGGACGAAAATGCCTATCGACAGGATTGGTCCACACTTGCCCAAAGCAGAGAAGAATGGAAAGAAGAAAGGAAGGCCATTGTCCTGAGTGGGACAGAATAGGCTCAAAATAAAATGAAATCACACCTAAAACTGCATAGAAAGTATTTTTTTAAACTGGCTTAGCATAGTATGTAATCGAACCGATAAACAGCAACGCAATCGTGTAAGTAATTTCCTTGCACAAATTGACGAGGTCTCAATAATGAGAAACGAATCATCAAGGTCTTAAGAAACGTGTCAATTACGTCAATCCTTTTCAGACATTCATCCGTTACTTTAAATAGTTAACTAGTCGCAGAACTGGAAACTAAAACTTTGTAGCCATCCACTTCAACCTAGCTTAAATTACATCGGAAGGTTTCCTCTACTACGGAAGCAATTAAACTTTGTGTAGCCAATCGATTGACGTTCAGGGATGAAAAAAGAGGACTATTTTTAGGGTTCCGAACGGCCATAGGAAAAACGGAACCCATATAGGATCATCGTGTATCTCTCTGCCTGTTCGTTTGACACAGTCAATTTGCTCCATATCTATTGGACCAATTCAGTTTAAATTTAGTACACATCTGAACTTTTGTGACCCAAATACGGACATCTAACTTAAATAAAGTTTAACGTAAAAAAACTTTGAGTGGTTGAAACAAATTAGCAAAATACAAACAAGTTTTACACACAGTGCTTTGTGTTGTGGCATACCAAATAAAAGCATTTATTGTGAGGGTCGCAAATATTTGGTGTTTATAATTTAAAAATAAACAATTTTTAAGTTATTGAAGAAAATACATGAAAATTTTACATTCCACCCTTATCCCCGAAACAACTGAACATAACATTAAAACATACAGTTAAAAGTTCTTTACCTTCTTTTACATTTATTGCAGAAAAACCTATAAGAAATCTTTGGTCATAAAAATAATGTTTCGTTCGGAACCCTTTGCGTGATTCCGAGTCGCACCTGGCCGGTTTTTATAGTTACCGGCGTTACCGCAGACTTCTGAAGCGTAAACTGAAGGCTAGAGATGACTTCAATGATTATATTCACGCTATTTGATCTCGCAAGGTGAGCTGCTCTCAAGGTTATTATGTAGAAAACAGACTTATCGACTGTGTTGTCTCGTCAAAATGAAAGGGACTTTCATACCAAGGGCGCTCATGCGGATCAAAAAAGCATTGGTTCTGAATTTGAATTACTCGATATTAAAATAATTCTATTTAGTCCGTCCGTTTGATTTCTAAAGAATATTGGACACGTATTTTTTACTATTTCAGATCGATAAAGATAAAACATATCAAGAGTGGGGCTGGTGACGTTACGTTATTATGAAAAACACTGTCGCTATGACGTTACGCGAGTTTTCAACGCTTTGTATCATCTTCATTGGGTGTATAGTTTAGATGAAAAAAAGCTGGCTTTTTACGTCAGAAGCTTCGGACTTCTCGTTTTAATAACAAACTTTAAAGCTTTGAAACATCGTCGCTCATGAAAATATTTTAAAAATTCTTACATAATTGTTAGAGCAAATAATTTTAAATTTAGCAAATGTTAACATTATCATGAATCGTGCGCATTCTCTATTATGCAACAGTTTAGCCGTGAACCGTGTCGAAGCATCGTTGTCGCATTGTCGCGTTGTCATTAGGCTCGCCTTTGTCCTTGAACTCTCTAATCGTGCAGTAATAGATATACTATTTTTGGGATACAACGGATTTCCGACGTTTCCGAACTGGGGCAGACACTTGATAGTGGTTTTCCTAAGTTTGAGATAAATGATAAAAAAACGCAGGGATAAATACTGCGGGGTAATTGCGAAACACTCAATCAACGATTTATCAGGCAATGGGTTAAAATTCCTTGGATTAGTTCCTTTAATTTTTTTACATTGTGATATAAATATCACAATGTAAAAAAATTAAAGGAATTTGAGTTAAGTGGTCGGCGTGACCCATAAGAACTGTTAAATATGATTACTCCCAATATGCAGGATCAACTTTTCAAGTGGGCGTGGATGACCAAATAGGGTACAATTATAAATAGCAAAACATACTAATTTTGAATAAAAATAAAAGCCCGAAATTCGATTTTTGAAAAAAAAAAACAACATTTTTATGATACCTATGTGTAGTCGCATTGTCCTGTCTTGAGTTGTGAACTCTCTTGGATATCCTAATATTTTATCTGAAATAAGAGCTCGCCTTCGTCTAAGAACTTTAAATCACTACCTATCTGTATTATATTATTTTTGGTGTACAGACGCCAGCACATCAAGCTACCCGAAACTGTCAAACTTTCCCAATCAACCTTGAACCTAATGCTTCAGCAATAAAGTTAAAAATCTATTAAAAAAGAAACAACGAGTTGAACTCCGGGAGTGCCGGCAGAAGTGAAAATTTGAACATTAACGTTGTGCATTTTTGATATTTAGGAATGGTTAGGGAATAATTTCGCATGAACTGCTTTAATTATTTTTTTCAACTTAAACTTCATTTATTGCGCTATCGTACACAAACATGTCAATTTATATTTATATTACATTAAAAATTTAACGATCAGGTCAAGTGTCCTGAAGCGAGTTTAACATTATTTACCCATCCCAAAAAGTGCACAACGCCGCTAAAGAAGTGTTCACTTCCAAAATTGGCAGATTGCTGTAGCTTGATGAAAAAAATAAAGAACCCTGTACAATAACCGTCGACACCAGCGAAGGACCCGTAACAATATTCAGAGGACTCCACTGCATAAAAGAATCCTTCAATATATTTGCATGTCAAACATCCTGAACTTGCTTCTGACTTTGTGGAACGAAAATGAGAATTTTGCAAGAGTAGGCCAGTTCGTTGCATTTGAAAGCCACATTAACATATTTTCGTCATCTAGTCTTTGAAAGTTATTAAAGCACAGTTTAACTGTGTATTTGTGTGGTTTTACCTAGTTTATAACATAGTGTTACGAGCTTGGGGTTCGTGACAATAAAAAAACAGCCGATTAAATAACCAAAATGACACTTTAATTTAACAACAGTAATTACAACTTTATACTCACTAATTATAAAACACAACTTCACTACTGATCACTTTAATCGCACTTGAAGATCGCTTCCGAAGTATTCGCTTGTATCGCAAATCCAATACTGACTCGGGCGCGAGCTATGCGGGCCTTACCTATATAGGTCAGTTAATTCCAGAATCTTCTTTTTTTCTTATTTAATCTTCGCCTAAATACCGGTCTCGACTGACTAGATGTCGAGAACTCTGGAAGGTTCTAGCGTAGAAAATACAAGAAGGTACTTAATTCTGGAACGTAACAATAGTTAGGAATATTTTTATGCGAATCCGAACTAATATTATGAGATGATATGGATCCTTACTTCGTAACAGAGTTCCGTCCAACCAACGGTCGGTGTCCGTCCGTATGACCGCCAGCGGGCTATAGGTGTAAGGATTGGCGTAAGGATAGAAATGAAGCAACTGAATGCTGATATAAGACTGACTGTTTATTGGGATAACACACCGTTATATATGAGATTACAATAGTCTTAAAGTTACTTGGTTACACTACCACTACACCTTCCCCCTTTGGGAAAAAAAAAGTGTTATATAAGGTAAAAATTACACTTTTTTTTTTTTTTTTTTTTTTTTTTTTTGCATTTTGAATACATTACAGATTATAAAATTATTACTGAAAGTAAACAATATATAGTAGTTTACATGTTTTTTATAACAAGCTTAAATTATGATTATAAAATTATTACTGAAAGTAAACAATATATAGTAGTTTACATGAATCATGAATTATGAATCTAAGTATACAATGTTCCTAAAACTAACCTTTTATTGCATTATAAATGACAAGCCATTCCATGTCATGTCAGTGATTACAATTTAAAACATTGAAAGGCTTCGTACGGTTTTTATGAACTATGTCCTCTTTTCCTTTATTGACAATTTTCACATTAGGATCCAAGTCCTCTAACACTAAATATGGTCCAAGATATACTGGATCCATTTTATTTTCAGATGGATTCCTTAATAGTACATAGTCGCCTTTCTTATAATATACAGGTTTCAAATTGACATCGTGCTTAGCTTTTCGCTTGAGTTTGCTAGTAAGCAAATTATCGCGAGCGTCTTTTTGTGCTAACTGAAGTCGATATTTTAGCTCTAACGCATAGTTATCGTGGGCGTATAAAGGATCTACGACATTACCCGATAAATTATTCGGTAAGATACATTTCCTACCAAAAACAAGTTCATGAGGTGTATACTTAGTTTCAGTGTGTACCGTATTGTTGTACGCAAAACACCAATATGGTAACCAGCTGCTCCAATATCCTGTTTTATTTTCACAGTTAATTCTAAGGTACGCACCCATAGTTTTATGTGAATTCTCCAATGCTCCTATACTCTCGTGATGGTAAGCTGTTGAGGAGAGTTGATTGATTTTTAAGAGTTGGCATACTGCTTTCATTGTACTGGATAGGAACTCTGTCCCCCGATCAGTGGCGACTTCACGAGGTATGCCAAACCTTAAAATAAAATTATCTACTAAGGCACGCGCTACACTTACCGTATCTTTGTTTTGTAATGGATACGCCTCGGTGAACTTGGTAAGCTCACATTGCAATGTGAGTATGTAGCTGTAGTTATTGACATCTCTGGGCAGTGGCCCCATTATGTCTAGAAATATTTTATCAAATGCTGACTTAGCCGTACTCGTTACTACCATCGGTTGTTTAGTATTTATTGAATATTTCTGTTTGTGACACTGCTCGCATTTAGAAACATACTCTACTATATCTTTATGCATGTTTGGCCAATAATAGTATTTTTTGATATTACTCTCCATTCTCCTGATGCCCGCATGACCACTTGTGGGTAACAAGTGAAAGTCGTTCAATATTACTTTTATGTTATCAACGTTATTTACTCTTTGCACCTTATTTACAATACATATACGAGGTCCCGGCCAACTTTGATATTTTTTTATTTCATTTATAAGACCTGCAATGAATTCTTTATTATTTTCATTTCTCAGTATACATATATTATCGATATTAATTGTCTTACATAAACTTACCAAATCCCTCACCAATTCGTCTCGCGATATTGATGATCGGGATGTTCGGTCTAAGTATATAGTACATTTACTCGGTGCATATAATAATTTATTAAATTTTTGTAACCATATTCCACGTTTTATTAATTTACGCAATTCTCCACTACTAATTAGCAAAATTTCAGTAGAGTGATTTGGTTTTTTAACTATCTCGACCACTCTCGGTTGACTGTTATTCAAATTTATGTTGGTGTTATCAATTAACTCATTGTTACTAATATTTTCGTCATCCGCTGCTTGTAGTTTACGACGTTGAGCTCTTGTTAACACATTTATCCTTGTTCTTTCGTTCATATGTTTTAAATCGTCAGACGACATAATAATGCGTGATAAAGCATCCGCAGCTGTATTTTGTTTTCCTTTTAGATATTCTATATCAAAATTATACTCCTCTAATTGTAACCGGAACTTAAGCAATCTACTTGAGGGGTCACGCATTCCAAACAAATAAACAAGAGGTCTATGGTCGGTCTGTATCTTGAACTTTCTGCCGTATAAATATGGTCGAAAGTACTTGACACTCCATACTATTGCTAAGAGTTCCTTTTCAATGGTAGGATAGTTAATTTCGGCCTTATTTAAACTGCGACTGGCATAAGCTACAGGCCGCCCATCCTTATTACATAGCACTGAACCAATAGCAATCCCTGAAGCATCTGTTTGCAAAATAAATTCACTGCCTTCAGTAAAGTCAGGATATTGTAATACTGGCGGATTTATTAACGCCAATTTCAAATGTTGGAACGCGTTTTCACAGTCTTTTGACCATAAATATGTTACACCTTTTGAACATAACCTATTTAAGGGTTGCGCGACCTCTGCAAAATTCGAAATAAACTTTCTGTAATAATTAGCAAAGGCCACGAAGCGCTTGACTTCATCAACACTTTGTGGCCTTGGATAATTTTCTAAAGCCTTTATTTTTTCCTTATCAGGTTTAATACCGTTTTTTGAAATAACATGACCGAGGTACAAAACTTCTTTTTGTAGGAAATTACACTTTGGTGGGTTTAATTTCAAATTTACATTACGTAATCTGCTGAAGACGTCCATTAAGTTCTGATTATGGGATTTCAAATTTCGACCGAACACCACAAGGTCATCTTGATAGACCAGGCATTTGTCGTAATTTAGACCTGACATCGCTATTGTCATCATCCTACTGAAGCTATTGGGACTAGATTTCAAGCCCATTGGCATTCTTGTCATTTGGTACTGATTTTTCCCAGTTGTAAACGCTGTGCATGGCCTACTGTCTTTTTGCAAATTCGTCTGAAAAAATCCCTGAAATAAGTCAAGATGCGAGAAATACACCGCTCCCGATAAAGAATCCAATATGTCTGATATGTTGGGAAGTGGGAATTTATCGTCCTGTATTTTATCATTTAGTTTACGGTAATCGATTACTACGCGCCATTTTTTTTCCTTAGTAGCGTCAACTTTTTTCGGAACCAATAATAACGGACTAGACCATGCACTCCTGGCTTCTTCTATTATCCCACTTTTTAACATGCTATCAATTTGCTTATCTAATTCTGCCTTTTGGGCGTGGGGTAAACGGTATTGCTTTGTGTAAATGGGGGTACTATTTGGCTTTAGCTCAATAGTTTGCTCATATACTGAAGTGACTGTTAACTTGTCGCCAGGTAAATGAAAGACGTCTGGAAACTTTGCACAAATTTTTTCAATTGACTTTTGTTCCTCGTCATTTAAATGTGTCAAATTGAGTAATGTGAATAATAATTTCACCCGATCCGCGTTTATACTGGGCCTATCAAATTTACAGATAAGGTATTCATTTAAATTATTTGTTTTAATTTGAACTGAATTTAATTTAACTTCTGTATCCCTAGTGTTTAAAATTCGTATCGGAATTTTTCCTTTAATTGGCCTGGACAATGTACTGGCTAGGAAAACTCCTTCGCATAGTTCCTGAGAAGTTACTACACAATCTTCCCTTATATTAGACTGAATATAATGTATTGATTCGCAACGCTTAGGTACAATAATGTATGAATCACTTGAGGGTGTCAAGTAATCAACCCGTAATGTAACCCGTTCGTTCCGTTCTGTTACTAATTCTAAACTGTTTAACTCATAATTTATAAGTGCACGATATTTTTTAAGAAAATCCTGTCCTAAAATTCCCTGCGTTTTGCAAGGCAGGCTTTTAAATATAAAAAATTTATGCGTAAAAATGTTCCCCTTATACTTTAACTCTAAATAGCAATACCCTTCCGAAAAAATATCTCCTCCGATACCTTTGACCGTAATGTTCTCTTTATGGGAAGGTATTTGTAAACGTTTCACTGAATCGGATTTGATAGCTGAAATCGATGCTCCAGTGTCTATAAGTAAGTCATGTCCACATTTGTCGATCAAGAATGAAACTTTGTTTAAACTGCTACATGATAACATAAACTCAGTCCCGAAAAAAATGATTCAGCGTTTCCTTATTGGGACTTGCTTGTTCCGTGGTATCTGGATCATTGCCCTCTGTTGTCACGAGATTCATGTTACCCTGAGTGGAATGATTTTCTGCACGATTTTCCGAATAATTTCCGTTAGCGTAATAATTACTTCCACGATGATTACCTCTTGAGTACGGTACCTGGGATCGCTGAGCAGGCGTGCGCCGGTACGTATTATGCGTGCGTCCTCTGGAGTTGGGTTGATAGTCTCGACCTCCTCTGTACTGGCCACGTTGAGGTCTCCTCCCTGTGTTGAAACGATAACTGGAGTTATACATACCTATCATCTCCCCCGTAGCGGATTGAATTTCTTCATCTTGCGCCGCCTGGACTGCTTCTGTCAAGGAATCGAAGTTTCGCGCAGCGATTATAGTACTTAACCGACGATCTCGCAGCCCGTCGGCAAACCTTTTTATTGCCAATTTCTCATTAAGAGGTCGCAAAACATTATAGTTGTTAGGGTTTCCATCTGCCTGCGAGATAGTCAGGTCTATAAACAAGTCTGAAATTTCCTTTCCAAAGTCAAGAACCGTTTTATTTTCCTGTTGAGCATGCTGTAGCTTTGTTTGTAAAGCCACATAACTTTTGCGGGGTAATAATAATCGTCGCATGTCCTTTACAAGCTCATCGACAGTATCATATTTCGGTAGTAATTTTAGCTTTGCCTGCTGCGATAATCGGCTTTTCAGTATGAACATTATTAATTTATTTTTACATTCGGGTTTTGTTAGCACTGAGTCATAATATTCTATAGACTCAATTAATTGCTTTGTATTCTTATCTTCATCCGTCATGACAGGGAATAGGCTTAAAGCTGTTTTTAAATCAAAATTATCTCCCGCCATTGTTTGTGTTTCAAGCAAAGATTTCTTAGTCCCAGACTGATCGATACACAAAGAAAGGACTTCCGTAAATAAATTGTCAAATTCTTCACAAATTTTGGTAATTAAGGAAACTTCTTCTTTCGAGTATTTACCTAATTGCGATTTATATGTCTCTAAAAACTTATTATATTTTAATAGCACTATATCTGCTTCGCTTCTTTTTATCTCTATTACTTTACCTACTCTACGACCGGGACCGATTTTAATAAGGTACGTTCTTATAACTTTTAATTCATTTAAAATTATCGCCAATTCCTCTGCCATAACACATAATTATCTTCTAAATAAACTAGCGTTAAACATTATAATGTGCATTAATATTCATAACCATGCACATAAATATACTAATACAAAATATGTTGTTATACCGTATCTAAAAGAAAAGTGTAATGCATAATATTCATATATCTATAGCATAGCAACGTTAAGCACAACTAAATAGACAGTATAGTACTCATTACTAAACATTTCCTTTAAATACGGTCACATTGAGCCCCTTACAATTTATGCACTGCATACTCGCATCACTTTACGCACTGGGATATGGGTAATCTTTGCACTCCGCACAAATCACGGCACCAACACTAACACTTCTTCTTCACCTCATACTACACTGTCTGGTTTGATCTCGTGTCTGCGCAGGATACTCGCATAGCGCGTCAGCCTTATCTCATCCAATCTCCTTAGTATTTGCTTGTCATGGCACCTTTTTGCCAATTTATACACGACTATGATAATTCCAAACACCAACGTAGTACATATGATGATAAGTAAAATATTTGTCGTTTCGTGTTGCTGAACTTGTTGTGTACTAGCTGTATTTTGGCCCCCGCTCTGAGCAATTACAACTTCCTCCTTTGAGTTGGTGCCTCCCATTTTTGAAGATAGATAATACTTTCAAGACCGAGTTTTTGATTAAATTGTCGCGACAGTTGCACACAGTGTCTAGCTTCTGAGTAATAACACATCTTGGTAAATTGAATAATGAATAATTACATTCAAAAGTCACTGGTCCCGATAGATGTTTACATAACTTAGTCCTTATTGGGACGCGCGAACGCACTCGTGCAGACTTCGGGTGTCACGGTCGCCATGTAAGGATTGGCGTAAGGATAGAAATGAAGCAACTGAATGCTGATATAAGACTGACTGTTTATTGGGATAACACACCGTTATATATGAGATTACAATAGTCTTAAAGTTACTTGGTTACACTACCACTACATAGGTATCTCATGAACCGTAGACGGACAGTTCAATTTTTCAGTGCATTTCATTGCTGCTATCACGACAAATAATAAAAAATAAATTAAGATTAAATGTATGCAAGAAACGTGATCTTTTCGGATAATGGTGCGGAACCCTTCGTGTTTGACCATTTTTTATTGTTTACAGGCTGCCATCCGCGTGAATGTTGAAAATTCTCCCAAGGGAACATACCCACGGGATAAAAAGTACAAGTGTTATTCCAGATTATAATCTACCTCTATTTCATCAAGATCCGTTCAGCCGTTCTGACGTGATTGAGTGAATAACAAACATCTATCCTAATGTCTTCAACAACTTTCACATTTATAACATTAAGTATAGAATTAGTATAGATAAGTAAAGATAATTACGAAAACTCTTTCACTGATAAAGAGCTACAATATAACTGCTGCGTGTGGAACATAGGTTCCAAATACCGGAAAAATGCATGGTGAGACAATATTTTGTATCGGCGCCGGGAGCAACCCCGCAAAAAAAAGCTTGTGTTGTTAAAATACCAATTACGGATTAAAAACAGTAGGCTTATCCATAATCTATTAAAATGTTCAAAAACTATTTTCAACCTTATGACAATGCCAAAAACAAATACCGAACTACATGGCGATACGATCCTATTGAATAAAACCTATTGTCTAGTTCACCGGGCAAAGCGCAATCCAAAGGAATTTATCCGTTGAAAAGATCAAACGAATTCCTTTGGTGCACTCTTGTATGACTTTTGCTGCGAACCGTCTGCTAAAGTGATCACGGAACAATGCTAATTGTGACTTCCTAAAATAGCCTTCTTTCTTTCTTTCTTTCCATTCTAATTTAGTCACAGATCTAGTCTAGACTGTTCAACAGGTTTTTTAAAGAGATCTGTAAACGTAGAGCGACAGTAACTCTAATTTGGTGAAAAATCTCAAAAAAATGTGAATTCTACAGCACTACTTTCATCTGACGTCACAAGACAGAAACGCTAAGCCACTTCACGCCATCTAGTAAAACGATATTTTGCGAACATGAAAAGCGAGTTACTTCTCAAATTTTTCCACCGATTATATTATATACTTTTTTTGTACCTTACATCTGTAAAATCAGTATTCATTCATGTAGTACTGATGCTACCATCAGTAAAGGTAACTTTGCTCTTCTTCAAGCAAAAGCGGCATTTGTACAGTCGCAGTAAAGATAGGTTCGTCACATATAGGTAAGTAGGTATTTATAATTACAGGTATGTATTTGTAATGTAAACATACCCAAATACCATGAAACTTGTAAGTTTATTCCTCCCCAACCTCTTAGACAACTGTTTCGTAAACTTATCTATGGAAACCTGCTCAATCGACTGGGTATCATGTTGTTAAAATACAGAAAAAAAATTCCTTAAAACTAAGAACAAAAGAATACGTAAAAAGTTGATCTGTGTGATCAACTTTTTCTAGTCAGTCTACATAAAAAATATATCGCAGTTTTTAGTTCCTGTGTGTTCCTCCCAGAAAAACCCTTTCATTTGATACCATACCCATAGTCCAATATCATTAAACACTTCGACATTAAGAATACAGTTTTGTTGTATGTATAAGGCGTCGTCCTAATTAGCTAACGATCGTACGAGTTAACTATGCGATTTCGTCGCGCGATGAAAATGATCCAGTACTCGCGCTATGATTTGCAAGCTCTTATTCGGATACTCAAAAGAAATGTGTGTTTAATCTCGTCGTGCGACAAAATCGCATCGTTAATTCGTACGATCGTTAGCCAGTTAGGACGACGCCTAATACACGTAGATTCTTGATATGACGTGGCCTGCAGACCCTTATCGTCGACGACATCATCGCTTACTACCAGAAGGCCAATTCTGCAAATTTGTAAGCAACGTCCGCATTCGCATTTCAGTCGCAATTTGTCAAAAAAAAACGTTTTCTATTTTTATGAGAAATGGCGAGATGCGAATTCAAACGTTGCTTGAAAATAGTAGAATGGCACTCAGGTGAGATAGTGATCAAACGTAAACAAACTTAATGACAAAAGGCATTGATAAAAGAAAATAATCAAGACTGACGAAGATTTTAATAATTAAACTGTAAAAAGTGTAAGCTCCTTTTAAAAGAGACACAAAAAATGCATTACGTGCAAGCTTTTATTGCTGACAAGAAATGAAAAAACGCACTAGGCCCCACTGATAGGGCTTTTAGTTTCCAGGTATTATGATATTACTGTTTGCAGAAGCCGCAAGAGAGTGGAACTTTAAGAGTTCTTGACAATCTCAGGAGCGTGGTAGTTTTCTAGTTAAAAAAACTTTATTGGTTTGTTTTTTTTTATGAATAACTAGCTTTTGCCCGCGACTTCGTCGGCGTGGAATAGTTACTTTGGACATCATTTTTACTAATAAGATACTAATTTTTCAAAACCGCTTGAATTTTTAGGGTTCCGTACCTCAAAAAGAAAAAACGGAACCCTTATAGGATCACTTTGTTTTTTTATTAGGTGCCATAATACTAAGGTTCTTGGTTATAATAATGACAGAGTTCCATTCAAACTTCCATCCCTTTTTCACCCCCTTAAAGGATGATTTCTGGGACAAAAACTATTCTATGTCCTTTCAGGATAAGAATGCTTGGAAAACATGCTAGTCCTGCTCCATAGGACAATCAAAGGTGTAGACAAAATCAAACTGGTTGATTTATTATGTATTAACTTTATAGATATACTATTTCTTTTTTTTTGTGTTTTCATTTCTGTTGACTCACACACTGTTTAATTAATGGTTCCAATGTTTGTAAATATGGTACTCACAACCATTTACCTAAATTTCTTTAGAAAATGAATGACCTCTGCTGGTGATACTTTGTTCTTATAAGTAACATACTCTGGGTGCATCGTCCTCACATAATATTATTATAATTTTTGTATACCAAATTTAGTTAAATCATTATTTGAAAAGAGTAACTATGGAGTTTCTTGTCCGTTCTTCTCCATAAGAATCTACCTTTCCGAATGGACAGTAGAGTCACTTTATTAATGTAATATTATTATTTTTACTGAACTGTAAACGATAACGTTCAAAAGTGCCGTTTAATGGCCGAATTGAAATAAACGTTTTGACTTTGACTTTGACTTTCAAGGGACTTAAACTATTTCAATACCAAACTTCTTCTAAATCGGTTCAGCGGTTTAAGTGTGAAGAGGTAACAGACATACAAACTTCCGCATTTATAATATTAGTATGGATATGGATGCAAGAGCCGTTGCAGAAGTTTTTTTTTGTAAGCCTACAATCAAAGTCCTTGTGATTTCAAATTCACAATGAGTTTGTGGGTCTGCCCAAGGCACATTGTAATGCTGATTTCGCGGAGGAGCCTAGTGAGTGAGTGTGAATTTCCTGTTTCATTCTTCACCGACAGAACCAATCAAGACTAACTATGAATTCCCTAGTTTTATTACTATATCTTTCAATCGTTACCTTGTCCTAACATTGTGACAAGGCATTGGACTTTTTTATACTTTTAGAATTTATTTCATAAACGGCGGGAGAGTCACCAGTCTAGGACGAGCTCTACGGGGTCGTGCGGATGGTGGGGCACGGCCTTATCCCCTTAGGGGAAACCGACCTCACACAACCCTCAATCTTGGATAATTTAAGAAAAATGAAAGTTTTATCAGCCTAGGGTAATTTAGGAAAAGTCACAACCTATTTTACGATACAATTCCAAAATAAATCATAACACCAACATTCAGAAAATGAGATCAAATGCACAACGCCGTCTATAACGATATTCAACTGTCAACAGTAGTTATATTTTTAGTCTTCAGATGGCGTTGCGAGTATGTGAATTGCGTGTGTCGTGATATTTTACTTCTTGAACACTTTAAATTCGTATATATTTTGATATAGTGAAACGATTGCGATGAAACATGAAACTAAATAATACGTCTAGTTACGCATAATTTTTAAGTATAAAAGTACATTTTACGTGATGCGTGCACATCCAAACAATGACAAAAACAACAGACAAAAAATCCAAAAATGCTGGAAATGGGTTCAATTTGTTAAGCATTAACAACCTGGCTTTATTTTTCGAAATATTTTCTATGTATAAAACCGATTTTTCTACAGATTTATTATAAAGTATAGATGTAGATTATATAAAATCTTTAATATGAAGTGTGTCGTGTCTGGTCATCAGTGTCTGACTCGTTAAGGCGAATTAATATGGTAAATTTTATCAACAAATCTACCATAATAAGGCATTTTGCCCCTATTGTTTTGAAATGGCGGCAATTTTTTAGGGTTGCATACCCAAAGGGTAACACGGGACCTACTATTAAAACTCCGCTGTCCGTCCGTCTGTCTGTCTGTCTGTCCGTCTGTCACCAGGCTGTATCTCATGAACCGTGATAGTTGGACACTTGAAATTTTCACAGATGATGTATTTCTGTTCGCGCTATAACAATCAATACTAAAAAAAAGAATAAAATTAATATTTAAGGGCCCCCTTTAAATATTAATTTTAGTTTAATTAAATTATCAATCCCATACAACATTTTATTAATCCCATACAGCAAACGTGATTTTTTGCCGTTTTTATAGATAATGGTACGGAACCCTTCGTACACGAGTCCGACTCGCACTGGGCCGGCTTTTTTTTAAATGACGTCGTGTGGTTTCGTTTATTTTGCAACATCTACCGATGTATAGGTCCTAGAGACAAAGTGTGAACAAATTTGATTTTTTATTTTTAAATGTTTAAAAAAACTAGATTGACTTTACATACCTTTTTTTAGGGTTAGGTTAGGTTTATAGGTTTTTTTAGTTTCGCTTTGTACGTCTATTTGTCCGTCCGCGGTATGCATATTAATCATGCCGACAAAGTTGTAAAATAAAATCTTGAAACACATTTTTTTTAGGGTGCTACATGTAAAGTGGCGATGATTTTTTTTTATCGTCTACCTCATTTTGTGGTGTATCGTTAGCAATGCTCTTAAGTTAAAATCATATTTTGCTTACTCATTATCAGCATCCAAAAAAAAAAGTTAAAATTAAGATAACAACTACTAAAAACTGGGTTCAGAGAACATTTTACAACTATAATAACACATTTTTTTTCCGAGATCATGCAAGACAAAATTAAACACTGTACTTGCCGCAACTAACGGTGTATATCTTTAGTACCGTCCTGACATTGTTACTCGGGGTGGGTCTTGGTGTCCTATAACACAGGTTATTAGCCTAGCTTAGGCACCAGTCTCCCACAATATTGTAGTATATTTTAACATTATTACTAAACAATATTCCATGTAATCTTTAAATATTGTGGTGAGAAATATATGAAATGAATTGTAAAAATGAATTGAATTGTAATTGTAAAAGAAACAATTTAATTTAGTTTGTATTTTGTTATTTGTGCTTGTTTTACACTTCAGGTTTTTCTGAGATTATGCATAGCAAAACAAAAGAAAGATGAATGAAAACGACGATGTAGTTCTAATTTTCACAACGCACACGTGGCGCCATTTGCAAATTCGCGCTATTTTCGAACGTCAAACGAATGTCAAAGATTGTTGCGACTTTCCGACTGACAAAACGTTTGTTCCATTATCTATTGTATTGTTTCCTCGCAAATGTATTGAAAAACGTTGTATGACACACGTCCGGAAATTGGTTAATACAGTCGTGTGGTAATGGTAAGCCCTCGACATCGTCTCGGGCTTACATTCTTCTACTCGTTTGTAAAACCAACTTACCGCACTAGTATCATAAATAACTATTACACACATCATAAATTATATTTCAAAAGAACAAATCAATAATACTCAAACTCGGTTCAGTTACAGATGGTAGACCTAGTTCTTTTTGCTATTGGTTTTTCATATAGTCCTCTAACATATGGCACCGGTATCACTTCGGCGAAAAGAAAAAAAAAATGCCAGCTTTGTTTGGAAAAGTTGCATTGCCCTTTGTAAAACACGAACACAAAAACCAACAGAGTAAAAGCTAACAAACAATGCATTTTTAAAATGGTAGGAATCCGAAAAGTATTTTTTTAGAAATTCGTTGACGCTATAAAAATTTACTTGTATTAGCCATTTTTGTAAGAAAATACAAAATTTATGATAGGGTAAGTCAACTATTATCTTAGGAAGCCAGTTATAAATTAATGGTGCATTTAGAGGCAGCTCTGTCTGAACAATTCAATTTTGGGTACCGGTAATTCTAAATATGGTTAACTGTACGTTTGTTAGTGTTATTTTTATTTTGAAAGAGTTTAATATACTTAACAAATTTAGCTATCTCTAAAATGTAGATGCTAGGAGCGAATAAAAAGTTTGCTGATTTTAAAAACAGGTCGGCAAGAATCAGTCTAACGCATATTGAATAATGCACGCAAGCATTTCTTTTGGGCTATTAATACTCTCGATAGCTCTGCTGTGTAAGTATCCCCAAACAACTATACCATGTATTATAGAACATACATACGCGTGGTATACCAATAATGCGGTATGTTTAGAAGTTGTTTCTTTGACCTTCTATAACGCGAATACAAACTTTTTTTTTGTAAATACTAGCGACCCGCCCCGGCTTCGCACGGGTGCAATGCTGATACTAAATATACTACAGAATGTCTTTATATATGTCACCGAAAAATTGCAAACGCCGTAAGATTGTAAAATATTGCCTGAATTGTAAACTGTTTTTTTTTTAATACGACACGGAAAAATTGGAAAGTATTGAAAATAGATGGGATTTATTGGAAAGAAAATGATTTTTCCATAATATATTTTGAAATTATAATCTATTAAAGGTTTATTACAATCTTACGGAGTCTGCAATTTTCCGGCTTTTTGGCCGGTACCACCGCAACCGCTATGTCCCTGCATTTTTTATAATCTGTAATATCTTCGAAAATAATTTGAATGACATGCTGTAAAAGACCATATTGATCTATATTAAATGCAAAATACATTTAAGATATTTAATTGGATAAGGATTAATGCCGTATTGCTTAAAATCGCTTCGTAAATAAGCCAAAAGGATAAAAAATGGTTATTGTGGGTTATCCAGAAGAGATAGACTATACCATCGCGGATTTTTTTGTAGACCTATTTAAGGTGTACATTACTGTAGTATATTATTTTTATCTATCTCGTAGGGTTCAGCCAGCGTTTGCAATGTAAGCGCAAAAAAATGCGTTTATTTACGACATCACATTAGAAACCTCTAAAATTATTAGTTCTTCTCTACTATATCATGCATATATTATACATATAAACATTCCTCTTGAATCACTCTATCTATTAAAAAAAACCGCATCAAAATCCGTTGCAAAGTTTTTAAGATCTAAGCATACATAGGGACAGACAGACAGCGGGAAGCGACTTTGTTTTATAATATTTATATTATTATATATATATATATATATATATATATATATATTTATACATATATATATAGTGATTATCAACGTGTTCTTTCCACGTGAGATGTACGTCAATTATAATGCTTAAGAATTTAGTATTGTTAATCTGTTCTAGGACTAGTTGATTATTACAAGTTAAATCAATGCGTGTACTTTTTTGCGTTTTAAAATGGATTATTTTTGCTTTTACCAAAAATATTTTTTTTATTCTTGCAAGAACTTTCTTGCCTATAATTATTGCTGTATCATCTGCTAACAAAAAACTATCATGTTAGCGCATTGCTTGGGGGAGATCATTTATCTAGAGATCAGTAAATATGTGTAATTTAAGTAGGTACTAATGCTATCATTAAGGAATTTTAGTTTGTAATTTGTGAGTTGCATTCAGTCAGCAATAAATCGTCTTTCTTCCTTTCTTTTCTTTAAAGTATAACACGGGATTGTACTGTAAGGTATGAAAGTATTCTATGTCCTAAGGCCATTGTATATCTGTGACCTACATAATTCCGTTCAGCTGTTGAGGCGTGATCGATTTTAACAAACGTCCATGGCACTCTGCTCCAGAGTTTCAAGCCTTTTACATGTTCAAAGCAGAGCGTAAACTTAAGTGATACAGATTTTCCATTGCACGATAGATTTTCAGACGTGCGTAAAATCGGTTCACATGATCGCGCAATGAGCGTAGGCGATGGATACGTTGATTCGTTGCTATCTGCCACCCTGCTCTGATCAATTGATATGGACCTTTATCTATTAACATTGTAAATGAACGGCGCCGTTGCACTTTTTTTCTGATAAAAACAGAATATACACTTCTCATCAAAAAAATCGAAACACTTTCGTTTTTATTGTTTTTGTCCTAATTTTTTACAAAAGAGAATTAATTCCATGAAAAAAAAAACATTATTGTGTAGCTGGCAGTTTGGTCATTACAGTAAGAAGAAAAAAATCAAAATTCTAAATTAGAATTTCATTTGTTTATCCTATAAATGAAATTAATCACTGTTTTGAGACAAATGTGTATTTAGGGTTGGAGTACGTTTCTCGTTTAAAAACTAAAATTAGCGCTTGTCTTTAAACTTTTTGTTTCTTATTTCATTTACTGTGACTTTGGGACGTCTGAAAAAACTTTTTTTTCTAAAACATATGGATACTTCGCCCGCAGAAGCCGCCCAAGTGGTGGCATTGCTGGATTCTGGACTTAGTCAGCGTGTTGTGGCTGCAAGATTGCATCTAAGCTTATCATCTGTTCATAGAGTCTACAAACGCTATCGGGAGACTGGTTCGTTCACGCGCCGTTCAGGATCTGGCAGGAATCGGGTCACTTCTGAGCGAGATGATCGATTTATTGTAACAACCTCTTTACGAAATCGACGCCTTAACGCTTTTCAACTGCAGCAGCAGCTTCGCGTTGTACGAAGAGTAGCTGTAAGTGACTCTACAATAAGAAGAAGGTTGAAGGAACGCGGATTGGCACCGCATAAGCCAGCGAATGGGCCGAAATTAACTGCAGACCATCGAAGAGCGCGCCTTAACTTTGCACGCGAGCACCTAACTTGGTCATACCTTCAGTGGAGCAAAGTACTGTTTTCTGATGAGTGTAAAATTATGCTGTATGGTAACGACGGAAGGAACAAGGTCTACAGAAGAGATGGAGAACGCTTTGCACAATGCTGCATTGAAGAAAAGGTCAGCTATGGTGGCGGTTCGTGGACGGTTTGGGGAGGAATCAGCGCCGACAGTAAGACAGAACTTGCCTTTGTATCTGGGCCACGGCTGCCTGCACTAAACTCTCATCGGTACATCGAACAGTGTCTTGAACCTCATGTGATGCCCTATGAACATTTTATTGGCAACGACTTCATATTCATGCACGACAATGCTAGAGCTCACACCGCGGGCGTCGTACGAGATTATCTTACCGAAGTCGGTATCTCCATTATGGTATGGCCAGCAAGAAGCCCGGACATGAATCCCATTGAACATCTATGGGATGAATTAAAGAGACGAATTCGAGCAAGAGATCCAGCCCCAGAAACACTTAGCCAGCTGCAAAATGCAATCCAAGAGGAATGGGATAATATACCACAACATGTGATCGTGACTCTCATCCGATCGATGAAGAACCGTATGGAAGCAGTAATAAGAGCTCGCGGAGTCAATACAAGTTATTAAATAAACGTTTCTTACATTTTTTTTCATTTACGCGTGTTGTTTTACCCATTTCCTTCATATTCCATACAGGGTAAAAATTACTCATTATACAAAATACGAAACCTATGAAGACTTAATTTGAATTTAGAACATTAACATTAGGATTTAAAAACCTCATACTACTCACTATTAAATGACATTTTACATTTATTCCTAAATATACGCATTTTTCTGATAATCCTTATCAAATCATAAACTGCGAGGTGTTTCGATTTTTTTGATGAGAAGTATATATTATTTTAGAGTTGTTTTTGTTGTTGTATATTGGTGACTATTGAGGTGACAGCAAATAGAGATGTATGGACAAAAAAGACATGTTGCGCCGACACCAGAATGAATTGAGATAAGGCCAGATAAGGATGATGATGATCATGATGATAATTTTTGTCATACATTTTCGTCTATTTTACATGTTCTACTTTAAGAATCAACCAAACTATAAAAAGCAGATACCTTAAACTATGTACTATCACTACTATCGTTATTATCACTGACGCCAAACAAAGCAACATAAGTTTGGATAGTGTATCACGTGAGCTGAATTGTAGACACCCGTTTCTCTTTTTACAAGCTTTTATTTAACTTGCACCGTAAATTTGCAAACGTTTTTTCAACCATTTGCTCGTATCCGATTGAGCTGAAATTTTGCATAAACCTTTAGTTCTGGTGAAAAAACAATGTGCAATATTCAATTTTGTAATAATTTCAATACAGCCGCCGCTCTAACATGGCGGTTTACATATTTTTTCTCAACTACCTTAATATAGGTATCAAATGAAAGGGCTTGAAAAGTATAAAATGATGAAGTTAGTAACATCACACTAACTTCAATATGGCCGCCGCTCCAAGATGGCGGATTGGATTTCTCTCAAAATCTACATTTTTGACACTTAAAGTCAAGTTTGGTGTCTGTTATATTGTTAGAAATGTGTTGCTAGGCAACCTGATGAGTTGTCTAAATTACAGATCGGAAAACCGGTGTCGTAACTTGTGTGATAGTCTCCCTTTGCGATTTCTAAAATGTTGTTTAATAATAGAAGTCGATTAAAAAAGCTCTAGACAGATAGGCTGAATTTAAACTGCATGCCAGCCGTTATTTTGGTTCTGTGCTGTTGGCTTAACTGCACCGAGAATTCAAGACCGCTTACTGTTTGCGTAGGCAGCAAGCAAGGTGTTTACTTTGCTGAGATTGTGCAGTTGGTGTGCATTTCTAATGATAATCTCCTCGACCGAACTTCGATCACGGTGGCCAGACTCAACGAGGATTGGCCAAGTGCGCAGAATATAAGTATTGTAGTGCACAAGTATGGGCACAAACACAGGTGCACTACTATTCCGATGGAACGGCAATCCGACACGACGTAAAACGAGCAGCTGTAGTAAGCAAGAATCCACAATGCCGACCACTGTCCTAACGAAAGCACGATAGTTAAACGATCAATACGCTCAATTACAACATTATTAATTCACACTCATTCCTTTCAAATTACTTCGTAACACATTTTTATTAGAGGCTCCGCGACCAACTTCATTAGTGTGCCGAGAGTTTACCTAATTATGATGGAGTCGGCTTCCAGTTTAGTCGGATGCAGCTTAGTACCAGCCGGTCCTGGGTCCATTCTGTCAACATGTCACCGAGTAAACTTAGGTGGAGTGAGCATGAAGTTAGCTGTCATTCCATCATGTTTGTCTGGATTGCCAGCTCACTTCATGTTCACTTTATCTAAGTTTACACAGTGAGATGTCAACAGAAGCGCACTGCAGTATTTTAAATGGAGCGAATATATTACTGACTCCTACAACCCAGCAATTGGTTAACGCGGTACCCATTGGCAGGATCGGAATCAGATTTCTTCACTTCTGAGTGCCCGTAACGATCCTCATCCCTGAGGATTTTGAAATTATAGCCGGGACTAACGACCTCGGCAAGCGTTCGTCTACTACTTTTTGAGCATTCTCCATGACCATCTTGGCATGTCTAAGGTCAGTGCAAGAATGCTCACACCACATCAAAAATAGCAGCGCGTCGAGTGTTTCTGCGAGTTTTTAGACCTGTCTAGTGAGAAAAGGATGAGTTTATGAACCGAAATGTGACGCGGGATGAAACTTGGGTTCATCACTACGAACCTGAGTCAAAACGAGTCCATGCAGTGGCACAATAAAGGCGCAGCACCGCCTAAGAAGTTCAAGGTGTGACAATCGACCGGATAGAATGTGGCTACAATTTTGGGATTCAAAGGGAATTTTGTTGATCGATTAAAAAGATCAAGGTGCTAATAACATGAGGCAATGTTACTAAGCTATTAGAAAAAATAAAAAATGCAAGAAAAAGAAGGGGAATTTGGTGTCGAGGTGTGCTCCTTTTGCACGACACCGCGCTCGTTCACAAGAATCATGTTGCGATGGCTACCTTAAACAAGTACGGCTTCGAACCCGAAAAATAGCCGAATTGTTTGCTCTAATTAGCGAGAAATACGTGGAAAACTCATTGAATGGACTTCCTTTTCCTTTCCTAGAGACTTGAGATAAATATAATTATGAAATCGATCAATGTTTTCGTTACATATTTTATTGAGTGTCTTTGTTATTTATAAAATAACAAAGACACTTGTTGTGTTTAGGTTTTGCTTTCTAAGGTTATTTTGCCATCCTAATTTAACCTTTCTTTCTTTTCGAGATAATTTAAATCCATTGCCACCAATTCGAGGCTTTAGCAAAATGTTTATAATTGATTTTCATGTGACGGTTTATTATATTAAGGTCCTAACCAACTGTCAAATTAGCTACCACAGTAGCTGAAACCTGTCGAGACCTGTGTGAGTGTAACTGAGTCCTGTCGTACTGTATCGATCAGAATGTTGGGCTGTGAAAAAGACGGATGAGAAAAGATTGAATATAGCGGAGTTGAGAATGTTGAGATGGATGTGTGGAGTATCTAGAATGGATAAAGTGAGGAATGAGTTCATTAGAGGTAGCTTAATTAAAAGAAGCGCCAGTAACGGAAAAGTTAAAAGGGAACCGCTTATCTTGGTTAACCATGTAAAGAAGAGGGATGAAATGCACGTAACTAAAAGAGTTATAATATAAATGTGGATGGATGGACTGGGAATGTGGTGATAGGAGTGATATGAAAGAAAAGGGAGTTAGTGATAGCGTGAAGGCTGACAAGACAGAATGGAAGAAAAAAACGTGTTGCGCCGACCCCAAGTAACATGGGATAAGGGCAGGAAGATGATGAGTAGCTGAAACGTCATGTTCGCCTTTCAGAAATGACGTTTCCGCTACTGTTGGTAGCTAATTTGACAGTTGGTTAAAGGTAGATACGTTATTGAAACTGCCCGTTAATGGAATTGGGTAAAACTTGGCACACAGGTAGACTATGTCCTGGATATGGACATAGAATATTTTTATCCCGGGATCCGGGAGCAGGATACTTTGGGATAAGTTCCAACTGAAGCGGGCGTATCCGCTGGCAGAAACTAGTTGAATATAAATAACTATGTACTAGCAAAATGTATTGATGGAGTGAGTGATCCAAATTAGCTTGCAACAATCCACTACAACAAACAATAAAAGTAGGACCTAAATGAAAAGATAAGGTTATCAAGAAGTAAGGTTACAATGGTTACAAAGTGCAATTAATAACATCTTCGGGAATTCCCGTTAGTTAATTAGCTGGGTTAAGAATGCATAATAATTAACTGATCATCAAATCAACGACTCGCGCTCAATGGGTTTTAGAAAATGGAGATAAAACAGTAATTCAAATATTTTAATTACCAATCGTATTAATGTTTAAATATGTTTGGATGGATGTTTATTCTCAATTACGCTAGAACGGCTCAACGGCTCTGGATGAAATTTGGCACAGAGATCAATTATGGTCTCGAATAGCACATATACCTTCCTTTGGAATCATTTCCGTCGCACACGCAGGCCGGAAGCTAGTATGTTTATATGTTTGTTTAAAAGACAAAAGGAGACATTTTAAACGATTTGAAAAAAGAGCAGATTTTATCAAATCAGGACACATCATACGTACAAGCTACGGTAGACGGCAACGATGAGACAACAGTTTGTAAAACTATAATTACAAGTATTTAAAGTCTAAAACAGCATACAACTTTCAACATGGTCTAGTTAACATGAAGCTAAACCCATTTTTATAAGCAGGCAGTTTTGAAACAGCATATCTACAACGTGTAACAGAATAAACGCAATACCTCTTAAAGGGATTTCGGGGTTGGTCCCATAGTAAAAGTTGTAAATAATAATGAGTACCTCTTAAGAGGTATTGCGTTTATTCTGTTACACGTTGTATAAACAGTAACTGAGTGTCACTCTGTGACAATCAAGTCCCGCAAACCTCCATTAAAAAGGGCGGATCTGATCAGACGGGCGTTGCGTCTGGTGGCCAACTGCCCGATGGTTGATATGTGGACTGTTATACATATATGTTCAAATCGCACGGAATACTTTGATACTGCAACGTGGGATTAAATTTGTGTCACGTCAGTTTTTTTTAGTTCGTATGTGGCGGCGTAGTTGCCGCTACATTACTATGAGTGGACTGTGGAAGATTATTTTCAACTAACACGCGTGCGAAGTCGCTGCAAAAATCAAGTTTTAAAAAAATAGTAACGATAACCTTGAAACACTTAACATAGAATAGCATATCATTATATTGGCAATCTTGATATGATTCATCGCCAAGGCGCCAACGTGGATCGCCTTATCGACGCATTGTTTAAACGAATATGGTTTGATACGATTGATTGTATAGTGTGGTGTGGGCTATTTAAGTAAATAAATCAATATCAATCGTACATCTAAACCAATATTTTTAATCCGAATATAACTCTGATAAGTTTTCACGCTTATACCGCTGAACCAATTTAGAAGATTTTTTGTACACAAAGATATTGGACTTTGGAGAAGGACACTGTTTACTTTTATTCCGGAAGGACGTGCCCTTGGGATTATTTTCAACCATCGTTTCTTTGCTCTTCACCAACTTTTATGGTAAATATATAAATGTTACTGAAAAATAGTGTTACAGCCAAATTCGACCGATTTTAAATTTTCCATAGATTACCAATTATCTTTTTTTAAAATAAGTCATTTCGAAAATGTTCTCTGATAACTATTTAGACCTATGTATCCTGCTTATGCGTAGGAAGATTAAATTCGGTCTATTCATTTCGAAGATAAGAACTTTAAAGTTTGTATATCTAATTTATAATAAGATTATGACTCTCGTACTCTACGTGTGGCTACTTACTGTAAGTGCAGAGAGTAATTAAAGCTAAATTAATAAATAAGGTAAGGTTAATAAGGTATGAAATGCCGTACGGCGTCAACGCTCTTAAAACTTTTAGGTAAAATTTTATAAAAAAATCCGAAACGGACAACTTATCCAAGGCAGGATTTTGTGGCTTTAAAATAATATTAGTAGCATTATTGTAAGTAAATCCAAGCTTTTTGACTCGTCAAATAAAATAGTTTTAAATTACTGAAAAATGAAATATGGATGAATAAATCGTCTTAATATTCCAATTTTCAGTGGAAATCTGGTAAAATTAAAAGCCTGGCAAAATTTGAACGGGCGCACATTCTGAAAACCTGGCTATGTTCAGCTTTATCCAGACGCCTGGCAACCCCATCCCACCCACATGCCCTTACTAACACCATATCTTCTCCTGAACTGGACCGGTAAACTAAGGGTCAATCCATCCATAAACATACCGGCAGCAAAGATGAAACAGAAACCTCAGCTGCTCATTGAAAACAATAAATACAATAAGTTTTTCCGTATGTTACAGTAGTCAATAGAAACCGAGACAGTCGCTGTAAGTTAACACATAGATGCGCTAGTTCAGGTAAATACACATGGAGCGGAAGCCAACCGGCTAGGGGTGCAAGTGAAATTGCATACAAAATATGTATGGATTTATTCATAAATATAATTGCATAAAAGGAATAGTTATAGGATGTCCATTAAAATTTACAATCATATTCCACGTCTGTTGAGAGAACTTGTCTTATATAAGTTTCAAAAGCAAATGAAGTTATGGTTAATGGAGAACTGCTTTTATACCCTAGATGATTTTAACTGTAAGACTTAATCTCTGTAAGTAATGTGTCGATCTCGTATTGTATTTGTGAACTATTTTATTCTATATTACTGCACCAAGTAGTAAATTTTCGCATGCCTCCTATAGGTGAGATGTGTAAAGCACTAGGTACCTACTTTCTTGTAACACCCATTGTACCATATCTCTGGCGAAATAAATGATTTATGATGATTTATATTAAACAAACCATAAATGATATTTAGAAAGTAGCAACACTATTGATCTGTATCCTGATATATTTTATCTATGGTTTAAGCACGTCACCCTGCCGACCGATCACACGAATTTTACCTATCGGAAATACAGCCAGATTTTACATGTTTTTTTGTGGTTTAATTTATAACCAGCGCGCCACAGGGTCATCAAAAGACTATTTATGAAGCTTATCACCGGTGAGGAACACCGAATCATCATCTTCCTGAGATCTATTATATTCTATTCTTGTAACATGTAACTTTTGTTCGGTGTATCTCATTTCTTTCTTCCATTCCGACCTGTCAACCGTCAAATGTTTATTTTTTATGTTATTTTCATGTTGTCGCTGTCAGTCAGTCGGGCGTCGGGCGTCGGGCATGCTATAGACAACTGCTGAACTGTGTTCTGTTTTGTTTGTGGTGTGACCAGAGACTTGATTTAATTAATGTTCGGTCCTGACATGGGCTGATAGTGATGCGTTTTTTATTTTTAGTTTGTTATATTCTAGTTGATAAGTTATTTATCTTTAAGTGTTTATGTGCGTCCTTTCCGGCAAAATAAACTGATTTTCTTTCTTTCTTTTTCTTCTTTCACGCTATCACCGATTTCATTTTCTTCCATATAATCCCTCACACGTGCCTCTCGTCTACATAACCAATGTCAATTTAAACTAGCTAGCAAAAGTTCGAAAATGCGAAAGATATTTCTAACTATGTATAATTGTTGCACTATGTTCGCCCATGTAGGTACCACAATTGAACATAAAAATTAAATAAATTAATAAATAATTTCAAGTAACTGTACTGAAATACCGTCGAGTTCGTAATCAGCTGTAGTTACATAAAATTAAGAGTTAATATCGATATCCACCGAGTCCGCTGTTACGTTTCTGTTATGATGCATTATTATATTGCTGAGCACAGGCTGAGGCCTCACTCCAGGGACGTGGACAACTCATTTAAAATATAAAATATGATTCAGTCTTGCCTTTTACGGTGTCCAACAAATGCAACAATAAATAAGGAAAGTTTAAAATACAGTCAATTTAAATAACCTTCACGCGACGCTACACGTGTCAAGTGACAGAGAAAATTAAGGAAAATTGTGAACAAAAGAAAGCAATTAAAAATTAAAGCGACTAAAAGCAAGTTGGCACACAGTGGGCAAAAACGAAGAAAAGTTTTTACTGCCTTGATCATTATCTACTACACCATCACTACTTCCACCCTCGTGGAACCAGATGGACTGCAAGGACTGAAGAGACGTCGACACGGGAAGCAGAAGAGGGTCGGTTTTATAATAACGGATTATAATAACCCTATTATAATCCGTTATTATTAAACCGACCCTCTTCTTTCTTTCTTACTTCTTTCTTACTGAAAAAATGTAATTAGTCCGTCAGATAGATTTCCAAAAAATATTGGACACTTCCTTTTTCACGTTAACAAAAAATGAGGACGATTCAGTGCGTTGAAAACTCGTGTCACATCACGACGACGTGAGCTTTGATAAAGCATCTTGATCATTTTTTATCGATTTGAAATAGCAAAAATTACATGTCCAATAGTTTTTGAAAATGTAACGGACGGACTAAATAGAATCATAATTTTTCTATGTAGTAAAATACTCCATTAGACATGGGGCAAGTATTGTTAAAAATAAAAAAAAAACGTGTGCGTCTCGGGACGCCCGACAGAAGTGATAACTTAAACTAGTCTAAGTTGAACTATTTAATATAGGAAGCGTCTGCCCGAAATACGACTAGCGCTGTGGGTTAGAGTGAGAGAGGAAAAGTCTACCTACCGCTGCCGTATGCGTGAGAGAAAAGGAAGCCAGACAGACTGGCGCCATAACGCGTTACGTTACGAAGCGGTCTACTCTCCCATAAGTTATAACTTCAAAAATAAAGTTATATTTGGAATTTAAGATAGTATCATGTAATCCAGGCCCTGTCTCGACGCTAGTCAGTACCTGATAACCGGTGCATAAAAGGACTATATACTCTATGAGTGCATACGTATTGTCAGCCCTACGTCCATTTAATATTCCGGAACACAATATTTATGCAAGCATCGCGCGCCATCCCTTTAATCGGATGCTGCATCGCAGTTCAGTAGCAAGCGATTAGAATCATTCTATTAGATGCAAATAGCTCGGTTAAGCTCAGTTATGTAACATAGCGCCCAAACGGCATGGCTTAATAGTAACAAAAATCTGACACCTCTTTTGCCATGGGGTATTCTATTGTCACTTGCCACATTACTAGGTCATGGAGGACAGATAGGCAGACGTTCTATGGCAAGTGCATACGGTAAGACTAGAAGCCGCCGACGGCGGCGATCCCTTGCGTCCGGCCCTGGTTAAATCCATGGTCCGGAGCGAGGAGGCTTGGGAAGCGGTCATCTCCTTCTGCGAAGCAGTAATGCTAGCGAAGGAGGAGGCGGGCCGCGCGAGGGAAAGACAAGGCCTTCGCCCCAACCGCCGCTACAGAAGAACGCGCCCAGGGCGTCGGGAGTCGCAGGGCGATCCCCGGCCACCGTTGCGGGCCTGCGGACGGCGAGCGTTGGGTGGCTCGCTGTCCGACCACCACCAGGCCCGGGTCGATGAAGCGTTGTGTTCCACGCGCGTCTCAAAGACGGGGCCCGCTGTCAGTGTTGCGGAATTTTCGAAAGCGTCACCGTGGCCCTGCAATGCAAAGGGCTTTGGAAGGAACAAGGATAGGTTTTAGTCAGTAAGAGTCTGACACGCCCTTCCGCTCCACCCAGAGCAGTAGAAGTCATTTGGTGATGCTGATGTCCCATCCTTAAAAAAGCACAAGACTCGAAGCCGATCTCAAAGTGGGAGGAAAATGGATGGATACATTATTCGAGTACAAACGGAGTACATGTATGAACGAAACTTAACATAAGTGAAGCTTGCAAAAGGAATATTTATAAGGATTGTCGCAGCCTATCCCCATAGGCAAAAGGCCCGAGTATGTGTGTTATGTCTGTATACTGCTCATGGCTCGTGGCAAATAACAGCCGCACCGCCGATCGTCAAGGTTAAGCAACGTTTGCCGAGGTCTGTCTGTGGATGGATGACCATCTTAACACACTGAGAATCCTCCGTGCCTCGGAAAACACATTAAGCTGTTGGTCCCCTTTGGCGTAGTCGTTACGGATTGTCAAAAGCCATAAAATCTGACACCAGTCTTGCCAAGAATTACCGTGTTACCCAGTTTCTGGGTTTTGAAGTCGCTCCGCTCCGGTTTGACTGGGAGCCCGACCTCAATATTGTTGGGAAAAGGCAAGGCCGATGATGACTGCTCAACAATACCGCGTTAGATTAGGACTAAATATTCAACATGATATTGAGTGAGCGTTTGTACCACAATCATTGTTTTTGCTGTCGGAAGCTAATGCCGGTTCGTTCGATATATTTATGGCATGATAACGTTCTAAGATAAATGAATTGGGTAATCGCCGGTTTAGTGAACTGAAATAATGTTGAACAACTAGAGAATAAATTCTCTAGTTGTTCAACTTATGAAAACTCACCTTAAGCACCATCTTTTTTTATTATTTACTTAAACTTTGTACACAAGTAAAAATCAATGAACAAAAGTGGACTTAATTCCATAGGCAAAAAAAGAAATGTAAAGGTTGGGCACCTTTGAGACAACACTTCTTATACTTAGTCCAGCTTTTGCCAGCGACTTCGTACGCGCATATCCCGTTTTTCCCGTTTCCGTATCTAAAGCATTCCTTATGACTGTGGCTATCATATACAAAAAGAATTTTCCAAATCCGACTGGTAGATCCAGAGATTACCGCGTTCAAACAACCAAACAAACAAACTATTTGGCTTTATTATTAGTATATATTGGTATAGATTAGTATACAGATCGGAATCTCCCCGGAATTAAAAAATACAAACAGAATTATTTTACCTGTCGTACAAAAGAATGTATGAAAAACGCATATCGATCAATGATATACAAACCATAGATTCGGTACCGGCACTCAAAAAAAAACATGAAATAAGAGCAACTGCCGGGATCCTAACCCCGCGCACGAACACGTATCCTATTTTGTTACCGATTGTTAGCGAATGTGTTTGCGCTGTTTTTTAGAGCCGTGATATTGGTGCATGACGCGTTTTTAAATATGTTACGGTAAGTGTGATTGGCACAAGAGAAGAGAGGCCTATGCTCAGCAGTGGGCGAAGTCTGGCTGTGGATGATGATGATGGTGTTTAATTGAAAATTATTAATAATTACCGAACATTATTAATAATTACCGAAACTCGAGGTAAGAAATTAATCACTTTTATCAGTGACTAGTGCCCCGTTCCGGCTTCGCCCGGATGTATGTATGTCTTTTTTTCAAAATTTTCTTTCGTAAAAGCCTTCTCCAGACAATAACAAACAAAACAAAAAAAGAAATAGCGAAATTAGTCCAGCCGTTCAAGTGATGTCGTGACTAAGGGAAATAGGGATTAATTTTTATAAATACAGATATTATAGAAGATAGATTATATTAGTAATGTTACCTTAGTACCGATAGTTGTAATAAATTTTCGAAAATAACATACGCTAAGCGTCTTTTTGAAATGGAAGATCAACTAATTACAAAACCAAACATACACCTGATTTATGGGCGGAGGGAAAATACCCCTCCTTCCTATGCCCCTCAACGTGGTCGTCGTCGACTGAGGCCCGGCCGACGGAGGGTCCTATTTCCGACTGGTTTAAAAAGTAAACACAAAGGTGACTGCGGGATCTCGGGGAAAGAGCCCGCCATCCCGCAGTCAGTGATCCCGATGCAGAGTTCTCTGTATTACAAACTGCAGACTGTCATAATGATCATTAAAATATTTGGTATTGCAACGTAGATGTTAATGACTCAAATCATTAGCGATGTCGATGGACCCGATTCTGAACTGTCCTACTATTATAATAACAATATTAATCTATCTATATCTTAATATATACATATATTTCTTGTGTACGGCTGGACCGATGCTAATGAAATTGTTTGTGTGTGTTCAAGGGGATTCGAGAATGGGTTAGATTCACAATTGGACCCGGTAGGTGGTGCTGCAATCGATTTCTATAATTTTTCATCAGACACAAAGCAAACGTTCGGACAGGACAACGTCTGTCGGGACTACTAGTCTTCTTTCTATATATATAATGAATCGCTAAATGTGTTGCTAAGCTCAAAACTCAAGAACGGCTGGACCAATTTCGCTAATTGTCAGGGCGAGGTTTGTACGAAAGAAAACTGAAAAAAATTACATCCGGGCAAAGCCGGGGCAGACCACAAGTTTAATATAACTTTAAAATTAATTTCGTTACGTCGAAAAGTTATTAGCAATATACCTATTACCACCGGAAAATTGATGGATGTCACCGGAAAATATCAAACGTAAGATTGTAAAATACAGCGTGAAATTGTAAACTATTTTTTCTTAATAAGACACGAATTTATTGTTAACTATTGAATTAGGATGGGATTTACTGTATACAAAACGATTTTTTCATAATATATCGAGAAATTATAGTCTAATAAAGATTTATTCAAATCTGACGGAGTGTGCAACGTTAAATGACTTAATCTATATATACTTCTGGACACATCTATTGGCCCACCTTGTATTTTCAGTTTCGTTTGGTCCTAGCTAAAATTTTATATTAGGTCGAGCAAAAAGTTTTTATGCAGTTTTGAACCTGGCACATTCACAATTTCATTCAAAATTTTTTTTTTGAATTTCGAACACAGAATTTAAAGAAACAAAAGACAATTTGGAGCCTGTTTGTTGATATCAAACAATCTAATACCTACTAAGAAAACTTGGTTTTATTGGTTTACTTGGATTTAATTCTTGAAAAAGTGATTGATATCTTTGGTTTTGCAACAAACATTACTTATTCTTAACATTAAGGTGAGGTTCTATCAATAATCTATGGATACTTCACCTGAAGTCGCCGCCCAAGCTGTGGCACTTATTCAGGCCGGACACAGCCAAAGAAACGTGAGTGCTCAACTTAAAAGTTGATCTGCGGTCCGAAATGTTTATCGGAGGTGCCTAGAGACGGGCGGCTTGAGAAATCGTCACCTTACCTCCATTGATATACAAAACCAACTTCGCGACTTCCACGGAGTATCTGTGAGCGCTCGAATTGTTCGGAGAAGGTTAAAAGAACGCGATATGGTACCACACAAGCCAGCTAATAGGCCCAAACTAACTCGAGCCCACCGAACAGCGCGCCTTGATTTCGCACGCAGTCATTTAAATTGGACACAGCAAGATTGGAGCCGTGTACTCTTTTCTGATGAGTCTAAAATTGTGTTACATGGCAATGATGGAAGGAAGAAGGTCTACCGACGTAAGGGAGAGCGTTTCGCACAATGCTGCTTTGAAGAGAGGGTTGCTTATGGCGGTGGCTCATGGACTGTCTGGGGCGGTATATCCGCGAGCGGCAAAACTCAACTTGAGGTTGTTACAGGACCACGGCTGCCAACATTAAATGCTGAAAGGTACATTCGTGAGTGCTTAGAACCTCACGTGATACCATACGCGGAATTGGGCCCAAATTTCCTTTTTATGCATGATAATGCAAGAGCCCATGCGGCCGGCATCGTCAGGGAATATCTTCGGGATGTGAACATCACAGTTATGGACTGGCCAGCCAGAAGCCCAGACATGAACCCCATTGAGCACATGTGGGACGAGCTAAAAAGACGTGTTAGGGCTCGTCAG
This sequence comes from Mamestra brassicae, assembly GCA_905163435.1. Classification (NCBI taxonomy): domain Eukaryota; kingdom Metazoa; phylum Arthropoda; class Insecta; order Lepidoptera; family Noctuidae; genus Mamestra; species Mamestra brassicae. The sequence goes on from LR990987.1 coordinate 6,133,733, forward strand.
CCAGTTGCCCAGACGATGCAGGAGTTGAAAACTGCCATAGAAGAGGAATGGGAGATGATCCCTCAAAATTGCATAGAGCGGTTGATAAACTCTATGCCTAATCGTATGAGAGCTGTGGTAGATGCCCATGGAGGCAACACGCGTTATTAAATTAAACCTTTATTTGATAAAACATGTTTTTTATTCAAAAATCAATTGCCTTTAACAAGGCGCATATCCGACTTGTTAGGCGTAGCTCCATGTCGTATGGTATTCTGAATTCAAATTTAAAACAATACGATCGAAAGAGATGGTAAAATGTATCAGGTTTAAAACTGCATCAACAGTTTTTGTTCAATCTAGCAATCATATTTCGGTAGGGGCCATCGAAACCTAAACTCTAAGGTGGGCCAATAGATGTGTTCAGAAGTGTATTAATATTTAAATCGGTGACCCGTCAGTTCATCAAAAATTAATTCAAAAATTTTTACTTGACTAGCTACGATTGGAATAAACATTATTTGTCATTTCATTATTATAGAACAAGTTTACCAAATAATTCACTTAGCAAAATAATTATACGATAAACTTTTATTTAATAACGTATTATTTGACAAAAAAATCATACTATACAATTTCATATTTTTTTCATTTTATCTCATATTACAACGTTTGGAATAAAAAAAAACATTATCACATTACACATATTAACTTATTATAATGCAATTTTATGAAAATTAAACTCACATTAACATAATTGCAAGTTGCTTGCCAATTTCTATAAGCACAAATTTTGTGACAGAAATGAATCGCTGCAAAACCGACTCCACGTAGTCTTTTATGCCCTACCCCCAGAGTGTAATTTAAGACCGCGTAGGCGCGGAGGGGCGAGGCGGCCTGCGAGCTGAGGAGTAGGTGGCTTTAACGCCCGCCGCCGGCGCCGCTGCGGTGGTGAGCGTTAAAACCCTCTGCGGCAATGAGTTCGCGTGGTACCGCCGGAGCCCCGCAGCGCCGGAGATGTGACAGAAACCATGCCTGCTGCATGTTGCATGCATGCTGCATGTTGCATGCATGCTGCATTATTGCAAACTACATGCTCGCTGCATGTTGCATGCATGCTGCATTATTGCAAACTACATGCTCGCTGCATGTTGCATGCATGCTGCATTATTGCATACCACATGCTCGCTGCATGCTTGCATGCTGCATTATTGCATACTACATGCTCGCTGCATGTTGCATGCATGCTGCATTATTGCAAACTACATGCTCGCTGCATGTTGCATGCATGCTGCATTATTGCATACCACATGCTCGCTGCATGCTTGCATGCTGCATTATTGCATACTACATGCTCGCTGCATGTTGCATGCATGCTGCATTATTGCATACCACATGCTCGCTGCATGCATGCATGCTGCATTATTGCATACTACATGCTCGCTGCATGTTGCATGCATGCTGCATTATTGCATACTACATGCTCGCTGCATGTTGCATGCATGCTGCATTATTGCAAACTACATGCTCGCTGCATGTTGCATGCATGCTGCATTATTGCATACCACATGCTCGCTGCATGCTTGCATGCATGCTGCATTATTGCATACCACATGCTCGCTGCATGCTTGCATGCTGCATTATTGCATACTACATGCTCGCTGCATGTTGCATGCATGCTGCATTATTGCATACCACATGCTCGCTGCATGCATGCATGCTGCATTATTGCATACTACATGCTCGCTGCATGTTGCATGCATGCTGCATTATTGCATACTACATGCTTACTGCTTGCTTGCTGCATGCTTACTGCTTGCTTGCTGCATGCTTACTGCTTGCTTGCTGCATGCTTACTGCTTGCTTGCTGCATGCTTACTGCTTGCTTGCTGCATGCTTACTGCTTGCTTGCTGCATGCTTACTGCTTGCTTGGTGCATGCTTACTGCTTGCTTGGTGCATGCTTACTGCTTGCTTGCTGCATGCATGGAGTATGCTTGTTTGAAATGAAAAATGTATAAATGACTAGCACTTCGCCCGCGACTTCGTCCGCGCGGATTTAGTACTCCTCAAACTTCAACGCCCGCTCTACCCCTTTAGTTTTGGAAAATTAAGCAAAACAATTTTCATTCATTTCTGCTGCTGATTATGTGGTCTCTGAATCACCGCAACTATCCACCCCATTCACCTCGTCAGTGGTTGATTTTTTGCAAAAATTGATAGATTTGTTTTAATTATCCCAATTTTAGTTTGTTCATACCAATTCCCACGTAAATGTCCTGCCCTAAAAACTCCATCACCTTTTTTCGACCCTTAAGGGGTTTATTTTCAAAAAATCCAAATGTTTGTCAAATCATTTAAATAGATAAGGATTAATATTTTGATATCAAAATCATCACTTTTTCTTTCCAACTGCTTCTTTGCAACAACTTCGATTGAATAATTTTAACAAAAAGCGGTCATTGTGACTTAACCATAATAGTTAGACATATATGCCTCGCGGACTTTTGTCCAGGTAATAATGAGTACTTTTATTATGTAGTACATTATTTTTATGTATCATCAAAAGTTTTCGCAGCACTTGCGATGAAAGACATTTTATGTAAAAAAAAATTGGTTTTCATAATTCAAGTTTTAGTAGGGATCCCTAATTTTTTCTGGAAAAAAATATAGCCTATATTACTCGGTGAAGATGTAGCTTTCTAACAGGGAAAGAATTTTTGAAATCGGTTCAGTAGTTTTTGAGCCAAATCGTAACAAACAAACAAATCTTTCCTCTTTATAATATTGATTTAGATCAAATATCATGTGTTGCATTTGTTAAAAGAAGTACCTATTTGCCAAATAAACGTTTGTAAAACGAGTGTTTTGAAAATTAAATATTTGCGGAATAAGTTGTTTGCGAAGTAAATAGTATACGAAACGTTGGTTGTAAAATGATATTTTTTCAATGAAGTTTTGGTGAAATTTTAGTGAACCATTTAAATCAACTAAACCAAACTATATACAAACAAACATAAACCTAGGCGTCGAAGTATTCCTCCGACAGTAATGTCGCTGTCATCCGGAAACTTCCAGCGTTGCAGAAGACTGGCAGCGTTGCCGCGTTGAATGGCAATCTGTAACTCTTTGGGCTAAGAACGAGCCAGCCCTCTGGTAACGCAGCATCGATCAGACGGCGAGATATCCCTGTAAACGAGACACGCACTCGGACCCCAGGACCTAAACAGGTCAAAACTGTAATGACCAATAAGGTTACAGTATTTGCGCCGCTTAAGGGCCTCAAAATTACTTAGATTTTCGTGTTTGAAACAATGTCGTTAGTACACTCTACAGACAAATACGCTATTAATATCACTACTCGCAGGCACGCAAGTTGCGATAAGCTCAAGTTTCAGCTGTCGCAGGTAAAGTCGCAATTTCCACGAACCGTCAGGACCTACCTAAATGTAAACGGTGACACTCATGGCGGTTCTACCCGTTCGTTAGTTCGATAAGCAACTATCATCATCTGCCTAGCCTTTTCCCAACTATATTGGGATCGGCTCCCAGTAAAACGGATTCAGCTGAATACCTGTATTTTCGAGGAGCGGCTGCCTACAATCCTCCACAACCCATTAACTGGGTAAAACAGTACTTTTTTGCAAGACTGGTGTAAAGTTTTCTGGCTTCTGACAATCAGTATCGACTGCCAAACACCTAAAAATGACAGCCGGAACCAACGGCTTAACGTGATTTCCGAGGCACGAAAGAGTCTCGGTATGTTAAGATGCTCACCCATCCACAGACCGACCTCGGCAAGCATGCTTAACCTTGAAGGTCAACACGCGCGGCTGTTATTATTTAGCCACGAGTTCCTCGATAAGCAACTATCATCATGAACGAACGTAAAAACGTCGAGTTCGAATGGAAAATGTTTTTGATGCTCTGCTGCGGACAGAAACGACTCCGATATCCGAAGTCTGCGGCAGAACCAATATTGTATTTATAAACCAAACAAATACGCCCAAATTGAATTTCGTGAATTCCGCTCGAATATGATCACTAATTGAACAAATATTTGTTTCATAAGAAAAGCTTAGTTTTTGTTGCCTATTGAATTTCGGACATGCATGAAATATCCAATCATGGAATATTTGCTCAGTCTGGATGCACTTCACTATTTGCTTATTAACTGAATTCATAATGAAGGTATCGAGGGGTAAAATGAATACATTGGAGACGCAGTGGGGTGAAAAGGGGCGCAAAAAACCCCACCCCCGGGGGTGAGCGGGTGACCAGCGCTTTGATTTTAAACTTTTTCGTTTCTACTGTCAATTTCCTGAAAGCGAAATACTTGTTCAAATAATTGTTGCCGTATTGCGAGTTTTGTTTAGCTAGTGAACTAGAGGCGATATCATAAAATAACTTAAATCACGCCTGTATCCTCGAAGGGTTAGGCAGACGTGTACCTATTGTCCACCTACATGTCTTCAGTTATGTATAAGTCCCACGTAATAATTGCCCATAGGTCCGAATTGTGGACATAGGCGCTTTATGGCCACGTCGGGAATTATTTTATTGAGTTTCATCTGGCATTTGTTAGTTATATACAGTGATCGGATAATCGGGCGCTTATATACCTAAACTTCTTCACGTGAAAGAATAATATGGTTATTCCTTTCTGAATAAATAAGTAATCCCGGGTTCCCGGGATTGAACAGTTTTGTAAAAACAACTATAACAAACTACAGCAGTGGTTATTTTGATTTAGTATCTTTATTTTATTCAAAACAAATGGAATACCTATAAAATTATAATGTGCACAATGTGGTCATTGTGTTGTATTTATTACACGATAAAAAGGACTATAATATTTTTCATGCTTTTATGTAACTTCTAAATGCCTGAACCGACTTAAAAGCATGTCCGTATTATACTTTCGTGGGAGTGAAGTGAAGTTTAGGTATATTAGCGCCCGATTATCGGATCACTGGTTATATAGCTGCCAGGAAGCTGTATTTGTGCAAGGTCGAAGGCAATAAGCTCGTCCCCATCCACATTGGACTTTAATATTATGTAGCTGTCGAAATTTACTGGAATAGGTACACTTTTACCTTACTCTCGAAGAATATAGGCGTAATGTAATGACACCAGCCATAAACTATCAATAGAATGCGACACAAAATATCCGCATGTCCGATGGGTTCCACAGAGCATAAACAAGTTGCATACAGGTATAATGCGTCGCGGGTAGCGTTCCATTACAATAGGCGTACAGGTTTCATTGTACGCTAATTGCGAACTAATTGGACGAAAATGATCGCATATAATCAGCCGGGAATGCTGTGACACCCCGTCCGTAGACACATGACTGTTTTGTGACTGCAGTGTGATGCATCGAAGACTCTTTGTGTAATAATACTAACGAGCGATTTTCGAATGAGTCATTGTCAAACTCTACTTTATCCTGATAGCCTATCAAACTTTGGCATTAAAAGGGTTTGCCAAATTCTTAATTCAAAATACCGAATTCAGACACCGGCCCTTAGATACGTTCTTTAGTATTAAAAAACCGGCCAAGTGAGACTCACACTCCAAAGAGTTTCGTATCTAAGAAGAAGAAACTTCATCCACTTCAAAGGTTCATTTTACTAATTTTGAAGCAACGTTCGCATTCGCATCTCAATCGCAATCTGTCAAAAAAGCTTTAATTTCCATACATTGTTGACAGATTGTGACTGACATGCGAATGCGAATGTTGCTTGAAAATCAGTAGAATTGACCCTCTGGTCCAAGATGGTTTCATAACACGCGTTAAAAACTTCAAAACGCTTTATCTGTAGGACGGAGGCGTAAAAAGAATAGGTGACATGCACGAAGTAGACTGTGCCATCTAGTGTTGCATATTCCAAATATTAACGTTAAGATTTTTTTTCGTGCATTTCTGCAAGCTCCGTTTAGGGGTAATAATCCTAGTTCGATCCAGCCCGTCCAGAGCTATCTTCCCCCCAACGACGCCCTAAGCCGAGGCCCGTACCCCACAGGGGTGCGCTTAGCGAGTTGCCGCTTAGTTTGTAAGTTTTAATAAGCCCAGGCTGGAGGCTTTAATATTTATATTAAGGCCACCACAGGCAAGCCCGGTTAAGCAGTCGACCACCTCATAGATTGAACTGAGAGACACAAAAAAAAAAAACTCCGCTTAGGGGGACGTGCACGAAGTAGAATGTGCAATCTAGCGTTGCAATTTCGGAACTTATAGTAAAATGTACTTGACAATAACACTTCTGTGCTGCCACCTATAGTTCCTGCACACCCCTATAAAAACCATGGCTTTGCAGATCACGTCATTCACATGTCACAGACAACCGAACCACTCTTGCTAAATCCCTATGAGTTTTCCGATCTAGAGTATAATATATCAGGAGGATCGTGCAATTATTTTCCTTGTTTATTTTTATGTAATCAATATCAATGAGAACACTGCATGAAGTTTATGAAATACCTCGTTAGTATTTCATCGAGAATTCCACTGAGTGGAATATTAAACTTTTCGAACCAAACGCGCTTGATTCCTCCAATTTTGTGGAAAGCTTCTACCTCGTGGCCGAGGAGATTTCTGAGAACAGCTCTTTGAGTGACGTGCAGGATTTAGACGGGAAAACTGAGGGTTAGTAGCGTTAGTTTAGACAGGCAACTCGCCAACTTATACACTGGGCGGTGCGAGGCATTCAAGCTCAAGTTAAAAGTTTTAATTGCTGCTGTCAACATCATTTATCACTAGGCTATGATAAATAGCTTAGTAATAAATGATATTAATTTGCAAATTGGGGCCCTACTATGAGGTCTTAAAACGATCATGATTCCGCTCTAAGAGGGAGACGGAGCTATACATAGCGAATAGCCCTTTTACATCATCGGAATTGGATGGCATTAGCACGTCATAGTAGGGCTGCTGGTTATAAAAACACTTTTACACGTCAATTTTCGACTATTTAAACTATATGAGGCCGATGTTTCCTAGCTGACTACCCTGGGAAGAAACATCGAAACAAAAACTCTATCGAGGTCAAAGTCTCTTTTAAAATCCATACGATTGTAAACATGTAATGGTCACATCGTTTGAGAACCATGCAGATTATTGTCTGAGATGGCTTTTTGAGGAAAGAACCACTCAGATTTGAGTGGACCTGTCCTGTCAGTGCAAGCCTTTGTCGGCAGTCGAGTAGCTCAACTTAGAACCAAAAGGAGCCGGGTGGGCCACAAAAGTACTCAAACTGCCAGACAGACTGCTGTTCCGCGAACGTCCTGCCCGAAATTCGGGTTTGCGTTGGATAAAAAATGGTGAAGCCGATTTCAGTGGCGTCTGCCGGTCAAATTATGACACTCAAACACATTAAGAAGTTCAGTGATATAAAAACGTACTATACTATAAAAAGTCAAACTTTATATGTAAAAGGAAAAAAAAGCATTTTATTTTAGGAGTCCGGTAAAATTCAACCACTCAGCGCCCACTAGTTGCATTAAATTAAATTGCGTTACAGTAAACGGGCGGCAGATACGGGTGTTAAACTAATTTGGCATGGCGTCATTAATCATCGTGCAATTTCCCTTCAACTATCGGATTATCGTCAGTTTCAGTTTCCACGCCGAATTTCGGTCCACTAACTGTGTAATTAAGTTTTTCGCTGCAAAACTGAATTTCACACTGAAACTCGTCACGTCAAGCACCACAGCCTAAATTAAGTTCGTGGCTCCAATTTCAACGCGCACTCGATAGGCCCGATACCTACGTTTTGGATTTGAATTGTATCGGTTTTAGTTGCAGGTGGATAACGGTTTTCCTATATTGGCACAATACAAATAATTGGTTAAAATGATATCAAATCTACATTACGATCTAAATTCAAAATGCGTTCTATCATATCATAATTTAAAAAAAGACCGGCCATGTTCGAGTTGGACTCGCGCGCAAAGGGTTTCGAACGAATCATGTTTTTTTAGTATGTTACTTTGAAACCAGAGGAAGTCCTATGAGAAGTCTACTTTTTCCTGTATCCCTCAAAGGTTTTCTGAGAGTAAACTCAACTGTGAGTTAAGCTCGCACATGGACTTTTCTATCACTACGAGTAATATAAGCTGTTTTGGTGTACAATAATGAATGAATTAAAGAATCATTGCTTACAATTAGGCGACATAGAGATCAAACGCGAGCTTATCAATTATTGAAATAAAAAATAATTACGACGACGAATCGACATATCCACCTAATCAAAAAAAAAATGTTTCAGCAGTATTTAGTTACAAGTTACTCGTATTTTTCACGAAACTCACAAGAAAGTGTGTGAATGTTTTGTAAATGATACTCATAATAGTGCCAAGTCGGAGGTTTTCCTAATTGGGTAATATAATACTGTTTCCTCATATAAATTTAATATGGGCAAAAGGATGACGTTGAGCCATACAACTTCAAGATATAATTGAAAACATTTTCTGAATGCTCCAGGCTTTACTACAGCATTCAATTGTTTATTCTTTATAAATCTCTTGACTCTAGAGATTAAGCTGTACCGTGGACGCCAGGTAATAAGTCATCATCGATATTATGACTTCATTGAAATTTTAAACATATACCCCTTGTGCAAATCCAAATGTAAAGCAAAAATAATAAATTGGCTTCTCGATTTGGATTATTCTGAGACAGAAAATATTTTAGCTGTTTTAAAATAAATAAGATAGTAAATTAGTAGACTTCATTTTAATACACACACCTACACTCACTCTAACAAATATACTTTCACACACACACACGCAACACGCACAATACACTACACACTCACAGACACACCATTTTTAGTTTTAACATTTTCTCTATTTTAGTTTTTAAATATTCCTCTATGTACGTGAAGGCTTGGATGTTTACAAATTAGTGCTTAATAGTATTGTTTTAAGAGGGTGAGAGCCTGGAGATCTGTCATACAGGTCCCGAACCCACTACAGACTCCAGCTCTCACAAAGGTTACAAATTTGATTGAAATCATATGTCACGAACCAATGTCGGTACCTTTTGAGAGAAATAAATCAAATTATTATTATTATTACTTGCTAGCTGGGGCAGAGGGCGTCCACAGTGCACAGTATTCCTCCATCGCGAGCGGTCTCGAGGACTTGAGCTTCACGCTTCACCTCGCCCCTGTTTGACGGGGCCGGCCATGTCACCGCCAGCATCAATATGAATATGGCAAATTATTTGCTTGTTTGTTTTTTTGAAGAAGGTGACCTCTGGGACTTGAAATTCTATTCTTTAGACAGTTAGGTAATTTTTTTTTTTTTTTTTGCTTAATATGGGTTTGCTCTTGACTCTAGTCTAGGTCATAGATGACAGAGACAAAGTCGACGATGGAGCGAGCCTACCCAGAAGAAGCGTTTAATGACACATGCTACTTTTCATCCCGCAAAAGCCACGGTTCCTGTCCCCTCCAGCTCAACCAAGTAAAAGCTTATTGCTCAGCTAAACTAATTCCTAAAATATTGCAACTTCAACTCATTAAGATGCAAGGGAATAATTCTAGCTCTTTCAACAACGGCTAAAATCCTGGCTTCGCACAGGAGTGTTTGATTTTGCAATAAAAGTTTATTTCATAATGAAGACAAGCGCATCATTTTAATAGTTTCGTTCGTACATAAAGCGGCTGACTTGACGCTCATTCATATGTCGGATTTACCTGCATGTGTCTGAAAAGTTGAAAAGGTCAACATGAATATCTTAGTACTTCATCGGAACAGTTTGATTGCAGGGTGGATTGACAGAGCAGGTCAGGCTATCGAGCTGTTGTACCTACAAGAAAGCGTTCTAAGGCTAACTGCATTGACCTATTTTGCAAATACACAGAGAAACCAACCCAGAGCGAGTCGGCCTCGCACAAGAAAGGATCCTTCTCCATAAATTAAATCACGTTTCTTGAAATTTTCATTGTTATAGAGGCAATAGAAATACAGCCCTATTTCTGTACATGAGATACAGCCCGCTGTCAGACAGATGGACAGCGACAGAGGAGGCTTATAAACTTCGTTGGTTGGAGTTTCGGTGGTTACACTTCAGGCGCGGAATCTTAAAATGTAAATTGTAATCTTTTATATTAACAATACCAAACGATGTAGTTTTGTTTAAGGATGCATGTAACTCGGGCTGGTTTCCGCAACTCCTTACGCGTTAGAAAAAACGTTTGTTTAAGGATTAAAAGAATCTGAAATGAACCATCCGAAAAAAGAGATACCTACCTACTGCAAAAGTCACATATCGTAATAACTGTTTCTTTACCACCCACACTAGCTTGTACGTCAGTTGACAGTTTAGCACAAGAAGAAAGTTATTTTTTTTATAAGCCTGTTGTATCCCACTTTAGAGCGTAGGCATTCCTTCCGTCTTTAAATTTACTTTTTTTCGTAAGTAATACTTACTATTGCCATGTCAATGTTACGATAAGTGTCATTAATTGAAAATAATTAATAATTACCGAAAGTCGAAGTAAAAGTAAGAAATTAATCACTTTTATCGGTAATTATTAATATAAACCTTAGTATCGATAATGTAATCAAATTTCAAGATTTACTAATTACGAAAACCAGACATCATAAACCTGATTTATGGGGGGGGGGAAGATCTACTACTACGACCACGTTGGAATGCATGGGGGGGCATGCATTCCAACGTGGTCGTAGTCGACAGAGGCCCGGTCGACGTAGCCCCGCTTCGCGGGGTTCCTATTTCGGGTTGGCAAGATCTTTCAGATCCGGCCATCCCCTTCTAACCTAACCTGTCCGAGTCGGGATGCCCTAAGTTCCAATACTGGACAAATAACTCCGAGATTTATTTTATAACTTTTACCAACGAGAGTAATGAATAATAAAAACTGCTAAAAATGATGAATTTCAATTTTATATTCACATTTACCAAATCATGAGGTAATAATTAATAATGTTCGGTAATTATTGATCATTTTTCAATTAATCACATTTACCGTAACATCAGTACTATTAAATTCTTTATGTCGAAGTCTAAAGGTGGGTACTGACCGGTGTTAGGGGGCGTAATGTAACATTTTACGAAGCGAGCAGTCGTTCAGTCAGTACCTACGTGGAAACGAGCACGAACATGATGCTGTTGTTTTGTTTTACACGGATTTTAGGACACGGCGTAACATAACTTGTTCGCTACGAATGTTACATTACGGCCCGTAAGACCGGTCAATACCCAGCTTTACATGCTCGCTGAGAATGTTACATTAAGGCCCGTAGCACCGGTCAGTACGCAGCTTTACACGCCATATCCTTTTTACGTTTGAAGAAAACTTAGAAGCTAATTCGGTTCTCGGATGGCTTCGATGTTCAGTGTTTGTGTGGCGTCTCCCCGCAGTCCATGGCCCACTTTTCATCTTGCGCCGCATGCCCTGTCACCTATACATGTGAGGACCTTATGGCTGCGCCAGCGCATATAGTTCCCGTTACTGAGTACTGGCCCAAACATAAAATGTAATAACACTTGGCGGACACGCTAAGACGAAGAATGTAATTTTTTTTTTAAAACGCGCCGCATTGAGACAAACTAGTTGTTTTTTTCTCGTCAAGGTCTCTTCCAGAGGACCGTAACTGAATAATAGAATAACTCGATATATTATAGCATAGACTATGAGAAAGCACTATACCAGTCAACGCAGCAATCAAGTTATGCTAATGCAATTTTGCTGCCACAGTTCCCCGCGACCGATGCAACATAAAACAATGGTAAATTGAGTTATTTGCTGCTTCGGTAAACAAACAGCTATATTCCGATGTGGCAAGAAGCAGAAACAGCATTATATGGCTTGAAATGTTATAGCGGTTCTCACGTGCGTTGATGTTCGATGAGCAAGTATCGTGAATCTTGCTCTTCAAGCATTTTGGCTCGACTTCGAGCAATAAGTCATAAGTTACAACGGTCTATACGTTCGATCTTGCTCGAATGAACGTAAAAACGTCGAGCATGTGCATGTACGCACGTGTGGACTTAGCATCATTACATTTAGTGACAAACTAGGCTGAGTTTTTAGCGTCAAAGGCAAACGCGATGGAATGTGTTCAATGGACTCTGCGAACCATATCTAGCGGATTTGGCAAAATAAATAAGAACATGTACGCACTGCATTCGATAAGAATCCGAGAAATCTCGGTCCGAAGTAGTCGTAGTACCAGTACATTTCCATTTCGGATAGAACTTGGAACTATAATCCACTATGGAAACGGCTAGACAATTATTTATGTCAGATTTCTTGTCGAAATAATAATATATCTTATTGAAGTTTTGTACAATCAGGGAATGGTTGAGAAGATTGACACGATACGTCATTTCCTTTGGGCAGGTAGAGAACGCTGAAAGCATTAAATCCGATTTTGTTTCTTTTTTAAGAATTGTAATGAATTAACGTTTACAATTCTAATAATATAATATTGATTCATTATCATTATTTTATTGTTGATAAGCGTGCGCTTATCAATCAATTTGCCTGACTTTACCCTTGCGCATTTTGAAGCGGAATACTTGAAGCTGAATTATGTATTAACCTTTAAGTCGAGAAACGTTCACGAGTACGAAGAAATACCTATAAATATCTTTTTCCAATAGGGCACAGCATTCGAAAAAAAACCGTCAAATACATTAATTCCGGATCCAGCTATCGAACGATCATGTTTTTACTTGGAAATTGTAGATAAGAGATTGAAATTGTATAAATAAAATTGTTATCAGAATTCAACGTGTGCCTTACTAAAAACATTGGTAACAAAAGTCCGTACTGCACAAAGCAACAGCTTTACACCGAAATATAATCAATAGCAGTTTTCAATCGCGAATTTCATCTGAAACTTTTCTAGAAAATTAGAACACACTCGAATGCGCTTTCAAACAAATTAATAACTGGATGCTTACCTTTTTCTCCAGCCCCAGCAGGATCGCGAAGCTCAGAATGAAGATTATGGTGGTAGACTTTGTCATGGTATATAGGGATATGGTGACGAGCTCCAAGCCCCAGTTCGAGAAGCCGACGTCAATTCCGCTGGCCAGTCCCGTCGGTCCCACGGACTTGAGGCAGGTCATGAACGGCAGCAGCAACTGAGGGGTGCCCGTGATGACGTGGAGCACCAGCCTGACGAGCACTGACAGGATCCACTTCACTATAAGGTGGTACATCACCACTGAGAGTGGGAACTTGAAGTCCTGGAAATGAGGAAGTGGTTCAGGCATAGTAAGTAGCAAAACGATTTAATTTGAAACTAGCAACCTCGGCTTGGGACGGGTAGCAGAGCATTATATAAGCTCCCAAACCTTCAGCCTTCCTCATGAATCACTCCGAAAACCCGTTCGGTAGTTTTTGAGTTTATCGCGAAAAGACAGACAGACGAGGCGGGGGACTTTGTTTTATAGAATCTCATGTAGTAATGACGTTCAAAAGTGCCTTTTAATGGCCTAATTGAAATAAACGCTTTGACTTTGAAGTGATTACAATAAATCTAATTGAACTCGAGTAATTATAATGATATAAATTCCACAGAGAGCTCTTTGACTTTTTTAATTTTCCGCTGTGTTGATCACTTTGTAGTGTCCACAATGAAATTATCAGAAACGTAGAGCGGACTTGAGTAAATGGTAGTACGGAAACCTTATTGAAAGTTGAAAGACTCAAGTTGGGGAAAAGTTTTGTTATGACAAATGTTTGTTTTTTCGGGCGTCGTCAACGAGGAAGGCCTTGGAAACGCTGGCGTGACTTAAAGGAGTTCATGACGGATTGGTAGGAGGAAGCAGCACTCCGGGAAGAGTGGAAGGCTATGATTATCCTAATGGCGATATTACACGGTTCACTTGTCACATTCAATTTAGAGGAAGCAACCACATTGAATCATGTAACCATAAAAGTGATTCATTCAAACACAGTTCAATCATATTCAACCGTGTTGAAAGAATTGAGCTTGCAATATTTTCACCTTTGTCGTTCATCGTTCAACGCAATTGAATGAGACTTCCCAAGCGTACTACCTGATTCAAAGACATATGAATGAGTAATGTGAATGGAATGGTTTATTTTATAATTTAAATAGTTCACTTCAAAGATACGTGTAAAGAGCATTATCTTTCTCTTCTGCGCCTTTCAACCAAAGTGAATCAAATTGGTTGAACCGTGTAATATCGCCATAACGAACTTACAACCGGGATAAAAGTATCTTGTTTTCAAATTCAAGTCAATGTGCCAAGTTTCATCAAAAGCCTTTGAGCGGTATAACCGTTAAAACGTAACAGACAGACATGCAAACTGGCTTTTGTATTATAAGTATGGATTTTGCCAGCAACACTCCAACATTTCATGTAATAAGCAACATAACTTTCCAATTTGCATAACTTTTGTTATGTTGTTAATTTTGTTTTGAATGCTTCCTACTTGGCGCAAATAAACTCTTTTTCTTGTTTTATTTTCTTTCTTTCTTTGTATGTCGCACAGCATTGTTGCCCATAGACAAAGGAGCTTACCATGCTATGTGTGATGACATTTAAAGAGACCCCTTATAAATGTCATGAAACTTGACTTCTCCCACTTTCGGCGGAGTGGGAGTGAGGGAGTGCCAGACTCTAACTGACTAAAACCCCCCAGTATTTCTTCAAATGCCCTTTACGTTCCGTTCCAGGGGGCTACTCTCTAAACCCGAAGGTTTAGTTTCGGGCTTAGTTACGGGCGTATTCTACTCCGTATCATCTACGGACTTACGATTAGTTCCGAACCCGAACTAAGAATGAATGACAATACGATTTACGATCGTGTTGTCATTCATTCTTAGTGGTTAGGTGATACGGACTAGAAGACGCCCGAAACTATGGACTTCGGGCTTAAAGAGTAGCCCCCCCCCAGAGCCGCGGTTAATCTTTCGAACAATTCCGCAACCCTGACAGGATTTATAGTATGTTACCACTATCAAATGCCATGATTTCATAACCGGTATAAAAAAACATACATTATGTCAACGTTATCAATAACATTGAGTAATCGATTACAAAACACATCGAACTCGCGTCAATTAGTAATGCCATGCATGCCGCCTACAACAATTCATTTAAGCATAACATTCGCTAGCACCAATACAACATAAAATAATATAAAATAAACAACACAATTTCCACCTTTGTACAGTTTTACAAGTGCATAAAGTTTTAAAATACCAAATAATGACGGGATACGTCATAGTCTAATGATCGCAAGCGCGGAGCTAGTGCTGAGCGTGAAGAGGTTCGATTCCCGAGTCGCATCGTGGTATTGGGTCTTTCCACCTGTTATTTCTCAGTTCATGAACGGCAGTAGCAACAGACCCAGTAGTTATTTATTTATAAATACTAGCTGACCCGGCAAATGTTGTTTTGCCATATAAATTATTTCCAGTGAATATTTTGGTAGTCAAATAAAAAATAACTAACTTATTGTGTGTGGGGATGTGGTATTTGACTGAAAGAGGAATGGAGCGCTGTGAACGATGGTGGCCTATAAAAATAACAAAACACCAAACAATAATTTTTTGAATTCATTGTACTTTATAAAACTAGCACTTCGCCCGCGACTTTGTCCGCGCGGATTTAGTAGATACTCCACAAACTTCAACGCCCGCTCTACCACTTTTAGTTTTGGAAAATAAAGCAAAACGATTTTCATTAATTACCCAGCCATTTCTGCTGCTGATTCTGTGGTCACTGTATGAGCGCAACTATTCACCCCGTTCACCTCGTCAGAGGTTGATTTTGCAAAAATTGTTAGAAGTGTTTCAATTATCCCACTTTTAGTTTGTTATACCAATTCCCACATAAATTGAAGTAAGCAATAATATCCTCCCCTAAAAACTTCATCACCCCTTCTCGCCTTCATTTTCGAAAAATCCAAATATATGTTTTTCTTATTTTTTTTATCCAAATCATTAACTTCATCAGATTTTTCTTACTTAGAGCATTTTTATACCCGTCGTAACTTTGAAACGAAAAGTCCGATTTGAATAATTTAAAGTGTAATTTACATGTACATAATCAAGTTTAATTATCAAACCATTTCAATGGATAAGGATTAATATCTTGATATCAAAACCATCACTTTTTCTTTCCAACTGAGCTATGTTTAAATAATTAAAAAAAAGCGGTCATTATGACTTAACCATAATAGTTAGACATATCGCCTCGCGGATTTTTTTTTAATCGTAACAAACAAACAAACAAATCTTTCCTATTTATAATATTAGTTTAGACTAAACTAATATTTCTATCTATCTATAAATAAAAATGAATCGCCGAAATGCATATACGCGCATAACTTGGGAACGACTTGATTTAAAAAAATCTTTTTTTGTTGTGTTTGTGATTGTCAGGGCGTGGATTGTAAGAAAGAAAATTTTGAAAAAAAAAACATCCGCGCGAAGCCGGGGCGGTCCACTAGTAAATATGAACTAATGAATACAAATATTCTGGAATGGTTTATACAGGTAACACACTGGTTCTTGTTGGCGGGAGCGCGTGACACGTGTTGAAAACTATTGATTTGTATGAGATCACTTAATTAACTGAACGTGAGAACTATCTTGTGCAAAATGGGAATCTAATACCTTTCTTGTATATTATTACTATAATTTAGTACCTGGATAACCGAGCTTTGCTCGTTTTTTTTTTGGTAAACGTTTCATAAAATTAAACCTAGCTAGATCGATTTATCGCCCCCGAATCCACCCTGTTTTTGTTTTTTTAAGGATGGGAAATCATCAAATGACTTCTTCCGCTCTGAATGGAGCGGAAGGGCGTGTCAGACTCTTACTGACTAAAACCCATCCGTGTTCCTTCTAGAACCCTTTGCGTTCCAGGGTCGCGATGACTCTTTCGAACAAATTCCGCAACCCTGGCAGGCCCCCGAAACCACCTGCATACTAAATTTAATGAAAATCTGTCAAGCCGTTTCGGAGGAGTTTTGTTACAGACACTGACACGAGAATTTAATAATCAGAAGAAGATAAAGATATTTATTGGGTTTTTTTCCATACACTAAAACAAAGCACATAATTAGAACTCTGGGGTCTGTCTTAGCATGCCATGGCCTAAAATTTTATCAACGCGCTATAAACAGTTAAGTTATAATCAAGTTGATGTAAAGTTCTTTCAGCTTCCGCTTTATGTTTTTACTATTCATTGAGTATCTAATGTCTTACCAAGGAGTACCGTTTTACCCTGTTAATCGGTTGTGGAGGTCTGGTAGGAAGCCGCTCCACATAAAATACTGGTATTCCGGTGAATACAGTTTGACTGGAAGCCGACTCCAATATAGTTGGGAAAAGGCTAGGCAGATGATGACTAATAAAAAATAAAAAATAAAATAATCTTCTAAATAAACTAATGATGAGTCTCTACTGTCTACAGATATTTGATTTAGTAAATTGGGCATTGTGAAAGAAGCGGTACGCCTGCAGTAAAAGTTATTTTTGCAGCGTCATTAATGATAACAATTCTTATATACCTATGTGTCTAGCCTGGAGTGGAAAACAATAGGTTTGGTAGGAAGTTTATTACACAAAAGGGTATTTTCCTAAAAAAATCTTATTATTAGCCCGTCAGATAGGTATCCAAAAATATGGGACACATTTTTTTTCGTAAACAAAATGAAGACAATACAGTGCGTTGAAAACTCGCGTTAGTTTCATTTTAATACATTTTTAACTAAAACGTGACGTCACCAGCGCCCACTCTTGAACTTTGATGCACTTTATCTTTATTATCAATTTTTATCGATTGAAAAAAAAGACGAAAATAATTTAATCATTCAATTTAGTAATAAAATAATTATTTTTCTATCTTGAAAAGTACCCAATTGTGGTACCGGACATTGGTTCGGCTAGGTGGTTAAACATGTTTAATTAGTAGGTATAACTTTCAATTAATTTTCGCTAATGAAGCAGTATAATAATTGGACCATTTGTGGCATTCTACTATATTATAATAAATCAGTAGATAATATTTAAGGGAGACTGGTCTGTGACACATTGTGGGCTGTGGTCTCATGGTCTCACATTACTATCGTCAATGCGTTACAGGTTATGCGTTTTAATTGTGATCGTTCGTATGATTTTACTGTTATTCATTCAAATTGACATTAATGATATTCTGTATTTTAAACAATAATTTATAATTGTGATTGTTGACTCTCTATAACTTTTGGTGCAAAGAGTAATTGAAATAAAATAAATAAACTAGCTGACCCGCGCAACTTCGTCTGCGTCACATTTTTCATGAATGATCAATTATCGACCGCTGAGAGTAGACAATAATATCGCTATTAAAAAATAGGGGTTGGTAATAGAAGAGAGAAAATTTTGTGTTGTATGTAGTTTTAATGCCAAATTATAAAAAAGTGTCCAAAAAATAAAAAATAAATGGTAGGGGTGGACAACCCTTATCACTTAGGGGTATGAAAAATAGATAGTAGCCGATTCTCAGACCTACTGAATATGCATATAAAGTTTCATAAAAATCGGTCAAGCCGTTTCGGAGGAGTAGGTAACTAACATTGTGACACGAGAATTTTATATATAAGAAGATTAACTGTTTAGTACACAAGCTTTCTCTTTATCAGAAAAGGCCTATGTTGTGTGATGTATGTGTTGGGAAAATTTTAATTATAAAGACAATTGAAGATTAGCAATTGATTAATTGTTAAATGTCACCAACTAACCATTGATCAACTGTACTGTACTTGATTATGTCCATTTTCAAATATCTTGAAATAAGGATGTTATCAATCAGTAATTATATTAATGTTTTGGCAAAAAATGTTTTTAAAATGTAAGTCAACGCAACTCAGGCTCCCAAGATTCAGGCGATGCCTAGTATGGGGACCACTGTTCAAATGACCATGCTAATATAATTTTGTTACTATTTAGCACAATTATTTTATAAATATAAGTACCATTTGTCATTTTATTTTGGAACGACTTCAAAAAAAGGAAGTGGTTTTTAATTCAACGGTTTTTTTTTTGTATTTTGTTCAGCGATATTTTCGCCAATTGTCAACCGATTTGGATGATTGTTTTTTTGTTTGGAAGACTATTTTTTTCATACTGGTCCCATTTCAACTTGGTGAAGATCTGATGAAGAACTTGTGAGATAGAGAACGGAACTCTTTATTAAATGATAGCAAATCATCCGGGACTGCTGAAATCGCATGTCTATTTATTGTTTACACCAGTTTATAACATACCATCACGCCGGTACGCTGTGAAGGGGTACGCAGATGTGTACAGGTCAACCATGTTTATGGGGTTACGAACCGGTTTTGATTATTCTTTTTGCGTTGTGTTTAGTTATATAGGTATATTGAATTTGAATTGGACGTTGAACTTGAAAGATAAACAAGTGTCACCCTCAACTTTAAATCTATAAAAATCTAGTAAAGTGAGATATTGTGAGGTTTATGTTAATCCCAAAGCAAAGTAGATGTTTAGGTAACTATGAGCTGGTCTGGACTTGGACTACGAAGTAATTTCCTTATCAGGAAATAGCGCAACCACTCATCATGGGAATAATATCAATTTAGTTGTGGGGTTATCACCCCTAAAAAGTGAAAAATAAAAAAACTGTATACCAAAGAATACAACCGGCTTGGAAGTCGGAGTCAAAAAACGAAGAAACAACCAAAAACACCGACTTCCGAAATTAAAGTTATTTTACACTTTGTAGGGTTTTTTATTTGGGAGTCTGTTGTTATAACAATGGACCAATAAATTATTATTTAGTATAGTATTATATTTTTTCTATATAAACTCACGTCTTTTACCATGACTTTTGCTTCATTTACGTTCATACACGCCGACTGTGAGTACCTACTACGCATCTGGCATATTTCAATATTCTTTTATATTGGAAATTTAAGCGTTTAAAATTCATCCGGAATTTTATCTAAATATGACAACAATATTCTGACTAAATATGACATGGTTTAAGCAGCATTCCACATGACTGCTACCGCTAATATAATAATAGTGGCTATACCTACTAACGTGCATTCAGTTCCAATCGTTCATCAATTATTATATCCAAGGCTACATGAGTAAGTTTCATAGAAATGTGGTTTGATTTTCCTATGATTTCGTCGGTTATAGCAAATCATAGTATGATGTGTTTAGTCACGTTAAAGGTTAAATGAAGCCTCTTGAAATAGATTTTTTCTAAATCTAAACTAATATTATAAAGTTTCAGCTCATTTGTGCCATACAATGAGGACTGCCACCTGTGACTCCTGAAGTTATGCGCACGGACTCAATAAAATATCTTGGAGTCTGGGTCGACGGCGCGTTGACATGGAGTGAGCAGATCAATTCACTGGTCTCTAGGGTAAGAAAATTAATTTTTGTTTTTAAAAATCTAAGGACCTCCGCAAATTTCTCTACCCTGAGAACTGTGTGCTTTGCTCTCGCCCATTCCGTTTTAACGTACTGTATTTCGGCCTGGGGTAAATGACTTCTGCTGCGGTTGGAGAGGGCGCAGAGGGCTGTCCTTCAGGTAATGGCCTTCAAACCCTATCGGTTCCCAACCAGCGAACTGTACACGCTATGGAAGCTACCTTCAGTAAGACACTCTTTTGTGCTAAATACAGTGTTGCGGAAACATTCGGACTTGTCTTTTGACCCTGAGTTTAGAAGTCAAAAACGTAGAACTGATAGTCCGCCCAACATCGGGTGTTAAATTGGAAATTGTCCGCCGGCAGTTCAGTTTCTGCAGTCCCGTGCTTTATAATAAAATAAATAAAGTGCTTACTATTTATCCATGTACTCTCCGGGATTGCAAAATAATTATTGATCAATGGCTTCATACTCTCACATACGAAGAATTGGAGAATTTAGTCAAACCCTAAAAATCTTTCTTCCGTAGACATGCACACCAAATACGCGTAGCGTAGTGTGCTCGTGGGGAGGTTCCACATGCACACTCTACACTTACACCCCACAGACACGCACTACACTCACATACAACACTCCCACGAGCATAACACTAAGCACTTATCTATTTAAATTTTTACTATTTGTTTTTGTTCTTTTTTAACCCCTGTGAAAATACTTCTCGGGAATCTGGAACGCTGTCGTCTCTCTCTTGGAGGTGGGTGTTAATAGCTGCGACACAGTTTTGTAACTAATGTAGCTATTTACGTACGCAAACAATTTGTAAAATGTGTTTTTGTTCCAATAAAGATTTATTATTATAAAAAAGAGGAAAGATTTAAATGCATTAGAAAGATAATGTAGCTTTCTAAAGGCGAAACATTTTTTTAAATCGGTTGAGTAGTTTTTAAGCCAAATCGTAACAAACAAACTAACAAACAAATAAATCTTTGTTCTTTATCCTCTATAGACTTAAAACATAGGGTATATTTTATTTTAGAAAAAATAGAGACCCTACGAAAATTGCAATAATGTAACACAAAGTAGCAAAATTTACCCTTATACATTCATTATTTGGCGTGCGCTGAGAAAACTATTGATACATTAAAATAATGTACTTCATGATTAAAGTACTCATTATTACCTGTAAAAAAATTCGGGGGGGTATAACTATTTTGGTTAAGTCACAATGACCGCTTTTTGTTCAAATTATTCAAATTTTGGTATCATGATATCCTTATCCATTTAAATGGTTTCATAATTTAAGATTGATTTTGTACATGTAAACTTTAAACATTTACACAAAAACATTTACACTTTAAATTATTAAAAATGGGCCTGTCATTTAAAAATTACGACGGGTATAAAATGCTCTAAGTAAGAAAATGTTGCAGTTTGAGTGAACTGCGCTACGTTTAAGTCTACTAATAAGTAATTTACACATTTACGTTTTTAGTAAACTAATAAAAGATAATAATCTATCTATTTACAATATAAAAGCGAAAAGTCATTCATTCGATTAAGATATCTCGAAATGAAATTGGCATAGGGGCAGAATAGAGAGTAGGAGAGGAGATGTCAACTAAGAATCAATTTTAGGAAACACTCAATCTACGCGGACGAAGTCGCGGGAGAAGTGCAAATGATAGACAATTTTATTTTTTTTGAAATTAAACATATTTAAGTATATTTACAAAGTCTGTGTACAGTGTTGGAAAGTTAAAAATTACGCACCATACAATGGTACCTACGTACAGTAAAATAGGTACTCTCATCTAAGTACCTATTTTACGGCACTCCTCGTTGTATAGCGCCGTGTGCATCCTTTACGGCTTTTTTTAGTTCCAAAAAAATATGAGAATTCTACCAAGGAGTTTCAAATAACTATAATAAATAAGCTGAATGATCGAACCTCCTTGGAAGCGCTTTTGCTCAATACGTTTCTCTCAATTTAATACTAAAGAGAAAATGAGCCGAAGAGAACATAGTGCTCTTAAGTTAAAATTATATTTTGCTTACTCATTTTCAGGATGCAAAAAAAAAACTTAAAATTAAAATAACAACTACTGGATTTAGTTTTTCTGTAAAAATCTTAATAAATATTTAAAAAAACTGATGTTCTGGATTTTTTCAATATTTTTTCCGAGATGTAACCGTGTTTCATTTCATGAACAAAAGTGATGTAAACTAGTGTCAGCTAACTAGGAATAGTGTGCCCACTTTTTAGTGAGACACTTTTTCGTTAAACCTTTTCCCAACTACATAATTATGTTGGGGCCGGAGACTATCCGAATTGCATACAGCTGAATTATAGCAGTATTCTACACGTAGCGACTATCTTTATGCCATGCATTTCTATGCCATATCCAAAACTCCGTTACTGGTTCTTACGATATCCTTTGACCAGACTGTTTGCTCACCAGAAGTATTGCCTAAAAACGAAGACTTATACAATTTTGGTTGCTCCAAAACCATCGTTAAATTAATTAAAGAGAAACATTGCTATGTTAGTGTCGTTCCAACACTAATTGAGACCCGTCTGCCTTGAACATGCGCCCGTCAAATATTTTGCATACCTACTTTAAGTGACTAAACGATGAATGACGTATTAAAATTGCTACTTGAGCTTCGTCTGCATATTCTAGTCGTCCAAAAATGGTTCCGTTAAATTAAATTCCGTTTAAGCAGTTTTTACCATATCGAATATCAATAATAAAAAAAACATAGCCGTGTTCTTTTTATTGTTAAATATATATAAAACACTCCCGTTGCTGAGGGACGAGTGACTGAGAGGCAACGCAGAGCCGAAGGTCTTAGATAGCTGAACGGGAACTGGAAAATACGGGATATACGCGTACGAAGACGCGATAAGTTTGTGGTCTAGCTGATACTTCTTCTTAATATAAATTTGAAGCTTTGTTAGTATAAAATGTGATGGAAGTGTATCAAATTAGGACACAAAAATGGGACATATACAGCAGCGGCATTTGCAGAGTCTCAAGATCCCCTCAACCTCAAATCTTAAGGTACAGCAAGGATTCGAAGTCTAAGAAAACTTGCCTGTCGGAATAGCATTTAACCGCGGCAGACAAGGCCGCACTGGTGTCAAATAGACACGATTTTTTATCGTCGTGTTAATAAACGTGCACTGGTCCACACCTGCTCCTGACTGCACTCGTACATTTATAGACTACAGGGGGACGTTAATAAATTGCATTACAGTCACTCGTGTTCATACAATTGTGGTATTTGAAATAAGTGACCGTTTCCTTTGCCTAAGTCTGACTGACAGGCTAACTAGCGATTTTCTTCCATAGAAGTCAACAGGTCTGATTACTGTAGGTACTGAAGAACGTGGAAAGTTACGTAGCCTTGATCCCGGTGAGACAAGTCAGTCCCGCACACATCTTTCTTATATCTAGATGGTTCTGCATGATTCGATCAATTAAAGTTGGAAAAAATAAATACTTCGTACAATAAAGCCCGGCCACCGAAGTTTGAACAAAGCCGTCTCTGTATGTAGGCTTCGCACGCGTGTGAATCATTTTTTCATAAACAATCCGCGTTTATCACTCTTTCTATTAGCGAAAACCGCATCTAAATCTGTTGCGTGGTTTAAAAGTTAGCGGAAAAACAGACTAAGGACGACAGCGACTTTGTTTTATACGGTAGAGATGGTCAACCAACTTCAATAGGGTATTTCTACTGAAAAAATCAAATACGTCAGTCAGATAGATTTCCAAAAAATATTGGACACGTAATTTTTCATTTTTCACGTAAACAAAAAATTACGATGATACAGTGCGTTGAAAACTCACGTTACCTGACAGTTTCGGGTAGCTTGATGTGCTGGCGTCTGAACAATTTTTACTAGCGACGTGACGTCACCAAATGCCTCTCTTGAACTTTGATGCGCTTTATCTTTATTATTTTTTAGCGATTTAAAATGGCAAAAATTCGTGTCCAATATTTCTTCACAATCTAACAGACTGACTGAATAGAAATCATACTTTTCTACCTAGTAGAATACCCTATTGTCCGTTCAACGTTCATTCGAATCACTCGTATTCAAGTTATTTATGAGAACGTATCCGAAAATTTCTAGAAATAATGACGAACACGAGTGTCTGAAATTGCGTTCGTTAATTACATGAATAAACACTTTCCTTGGACATACTATAAAGTCGTACTTTTGCAGTACATACTTCGAAAAGTATGTACGGCAAAAGTACGACGAGAAACGTGGTTTTTAGGCGTGATACGGAAACTTTGAACTCCTCAATGATTGTCATATCAATTACGAAATCAAACGAATGTTTCCGAAAGATTGTAAGAAGAAGCTATGCTGAATGTTTTTACATTTAGATGGTTTGTATCAAAACTATTTGGAACTACTTTTATCACTACTTCAATGTATTCATTTATTCATGGCAAACATGACATGCCTGTGTAGACATTTAAAATAAGCTGCAGCTAATAAATAAATTTAATTTAAGAATTAATAATAGTTAGTACATTGAAGTGCTAGTTCTACACTATACCTACTCAGTATATAGTATAAGTTGTGGTCAAATCTAAAACATACTTTCCTAATAAGGTTAAAACTCATTTCTTCTACTTTATTTTTATTTTATTTTTTTAATAAAAGTTTTAAATATATATTTTAACAAAGCATTGAAACTATGTTATTACTACTTACTTGAGTTTAAAAACATAACTTGAAGCAGTTCTCCTGTTCAAGCATGTCAGCTATTTACATTATGAATCCTTTCATCCTTAATTTTGTTATATCAAAATATTTCTTCATTCTTTTTATTACAGCATCTTAGTAACAGGCTCTATATTTAAAAATGTAATTTACAGATTTTTTTATGTGTAAGTATTATAGTGAATAAAGGAGACAAATTCTTAAAAAATGTTGGTCATTATTTTTATTTTTTCAATAAAAGTGTCAAAACAAAATAGAAAAAATATCTTTCTCCACTTGACAGTGTTCAGATAAAAAACTGCCTCTGAAACTAACTCTCAGACTAAAAATAAAAATATCTTCAGCTAAAGTTTACTGATAGACATTTTTATTCAGGTACTGATAACTCACACATTTAAATATTATAAATTATGTATTGTCCTATTAATAATAGATCATATTGGAATTTATGTTATCAAAGTATGTACCTAGTTAACCCATAAAGAATATAGTTTAATACAAGTTGATTTTGTATATTGTTAACAAATAAATCATAAACATATTTGTTTATTTAAATTTGAATGGATAGATAGCACCATACCATCAGCCATATTTTAAAGTTACTCAAAGTAGAATAAGAAATATACAGATGTTTCTTTTACTTTTTCAGCTGAACACCAATTAATTCCAAAGAAAATATGTTCAGTATACCATATTCAAAGAGTTCATACTTACCTGTTTTCGTTTGTTTGATCTTAGCTATTAGTTTAGCAGTAGGTACTTATCATAATAAACATTTGGTGACGTAACTACAACAAGGGGAAACACAGCGTGAGATACTGCCATGCAAGATAAACAACACAACAACTAGAATATAATATTAAAACTTGAAACAGCACATCAAAAATAAATATCTCTGTAAAATATCACGCAAAAGTGCGCGCAGCGGCAAACTAAGTTCAAACACAGCACGCACCTTAAAAACACGTAGCAAAAAAAAGAAAACAGGTAAAATATAAAGCAAACAGTTACATACTGATAACAGAATTCTTACCGTCAGGAGCCATCTCTGGTAAAATGTGAGGCCGATGGACAGCGAGAAGTACAGGAGGATTAGCCCCAGGGACAGCAGGCTCTTTTGCACGCACACATCAGACCATTTCGGCTTCGGTTTGGTTGTAAACACGTCCTCATCAGCATCTGACTTCAACGGCAGCTGTTCATACTTTGCGCCTGGCATGGTTAGCGCAGGACGACGAAACCGCTTGCAGAAATTCACTATGGCGCATATCAGCAAAGATTTTCGTTCGAAAGAATTTTAAACAACTTCAAAATACGACTTGCAATAAAGTTTCTCGATTCCCGTTTCAGATCGCGATGCAGTCCACCTGACGTTGTTCCACAGACTAACTATAATATGACGTTTACGATTACAGTGATAACAATGTTGCCGCTCATGAAAAACAAGTGTCAGTTGAACTTTTTACGTGTGCTAACTAAAAGCAAACTAAAATCAAAGCATCTAATAAAAAAATTAAGACTGGAAGGTGTTAGCTTTTTAGCTGTACCTGTACGAATGATAAAATGTGTTTTAATTAAACAATACAGTTATCAACAAAACATAAGAGCAATAGACTCGAATTTCAGAAAGAAAATAATGTGCTTGCCTATGGTGGTTTCATCGATTTCTCGTCGACATTTCCGTGTTTCGTAAACAAAAAGGAAGATAACACAAAAGTTATGATCCTACTTGAAATGACGCATTACTTTGATAAATCCTGTAAATTTATCGCTTAGTCTAAGTGGTGCAGTGTTTTGCTTCGTATGATGTCCAAATTATTTGTTTGACTTTGAGAACAAAGGTGATTGTTTTGTTATTCAAGATGACTGACTCAAGTTCGTTTACGTCTCTTTTTGCATTGGTGGATAGCCATTTATCCAAGTGCAATTTGAACGACAGTCCCAGCGAAGATGGGAGGGTTGGATCGCTGCCAATGCCGGTGTTAGATCTCCCTCGAGGATTGTCAGACACTAGGCTCACATCTCCACCTCAAAGATTGCCTATTCCGACGTTCAGTTTGAGTGAGAGCCCCATCACCAATGTCCTCTCAGAACAGCTGTCAAACATGCTCAAAGCCAAGGAGCTCAAAAAGCAACAAGAAATGGAACAAGAGAAACTACAAGAGCAGTTGAGACAAATGGCTATTGAGGAGAAAAGTTGTGTGATTGATCTGATGAAAGCTGTGCAGAAACCTGGACTGCCAGAACAACAACATACACAGGAAGTCATCAGCCCCAGCAGTTCTTTTGAATCTCTGGTTTTGGACTACAAAGAGTTTGTTAGCAATTCACCAAACCGGGCAAACTCGTTTGAAGGGATGCCACTACCACCACCACCAATACAGCCTGAGCCATTACTACCAATTACAACAGACATGTCATACATGCTGAAAGAAAAAGTCAGGATGGGAAAATGCTCATCCTTTGGAAAAGTATTAACTTCGCGTTTGAGGCCTGTGGCTGCACCGTATTTGCGAGAGAAGGTCCCTAAACACGTTGTCAGGTTTGACTTTAGCACGAAATCTCCGTGTGACTTGATTAAAGAGAAGTTGAAGAGGAAGCCTGTGCACACTTCAAGTAACACGTACCATGACTTTTTCTGATTAATGGGTGTTGCTATTGATGACAGTGATTCTGATCAATAGTAATGTTAAACCAAAAATTACTACTCATGCGAGTTAACTTGGCACCTGGCTCAAATGACGTTTTGATGTTTTAATTTAAAATTAACAATTCAATTTCATTGAAAATAATATAAACACAATGGTTACAGTGATGCTAACGCATTTATATGGTTTTTATTGAAACCAAATTGTTCAATTTAAATTAAAAAGTCATTTTAAAAAACGTCATGTGATATACACGTGTCGAGCTAGGTGCCAAGTTAACTTGCATAAATTATATATGTTTACTATTGATTGGGGCTTCTTCAATCAAAAGCCCTGCTCATTAATTTATTCAATCCTAGCTGTAGTATATTTTGGGTTAACGGTTCCAGGAGTACTTAAGTTATATTTTATCTTTTGTTATGTAGTGTTTTGATGATAAAAAATTACAGTATTTAGATTATGATGAAATATATGTTTGTTAACTGTTTATATTGAGTATTGGATTTGATGTTGATGGATTTTTTTTATTATTTGTATTTCATCATACATTTATTTATAAAATTACCTTTTATAAAATGTAGTTGAAGCACTATCAACATATAACTAATGATGTTTCCCAGTAGCCGGGGATAGGGTAAAAACTTTGATCAATATTTTGCCAATGTAATACTTTATATCATTACTATTTAGAATCAACAGTGTAGTTGTATTTTACTCATTTAGCTTCCCATGTGTAGCCAGAATGTGGCTAATAGATATATGTAGTAGGTTTCTTTCTAAGTGTATTAATATGATGATTTTTCATTGTAATAGGTAACATTGTATTTGATCAAAACATCTTGTTCACCTCTCATATAGTGAGTTACACTTGGTTAGTAGGCCACATACATAACTCTGATTAAGAATGATATCAATACATATTATGATTATTATATTATATAAATATACATATTCAATATTTTCAAGTAGTTTCTCATTGTATCAAATATGTTAACTCTGGATTTAGTAATATTGATAAAGGTAGTAATTTTCATTGTATCAAGTATATTCATCCTAGATTTGGTAATAGTAATAAAGGTAGTAATTTTCATTGTATCAAGTTAATTCATCCTAGATTTGGTAATAATAATAAATGTAGTAATTTTCATTGTATCAGTATCAAAAATATTCATTCTGGATTTAGTAATAATGATAAAGAAATATAATAATCTTTGATTAGTAGTATTATTTGTGTTAGTATGATATAATCATAACTTTTATTAAATTCCTAGTAAAGTGCAATCTTGAGACGTTTAGTAAAAACAAAATAAGTAAGTTTGTGGTAAAAAAATATCAAATGAACATCTAAAATGATAATTTTAAAATTATTATTATTCTGACATAATATACCCATTTTACAAACTACACTGACTATCCTTTATCCTGCAGTTGCATTGATATTAAAAATTAATATAGTAGTGTTTGTGTAAACAACCAAAATTTAAAAAGGAAAATGTTGGAAATGATTTGAGATTATTACTTCACAAAAGAAAACTATGTAACTTACTGGAATTATTTTGTAAATAAAACATTGATTTCAAATGTTTATTTTTATTTAACTAACTACAGAAATCGCTTACTAACTAGATCTAAAAATTGCTTAAAATACATGTATGGCAAGAATTTTATCTACTACGACTACTACCTACTAATATAACAATAAAATTGAACATTTCATTATGGAAACCACTATGTAAAGAAGAATTGTGCATAAAAATTGAATTACATAATCACAAATGAGCGTTAGTAAATACATATTAATTTAATAGACTATGCCAGACTTAATTTCAAACAGTGCTTCACACAAAATGTACGTGCAACTTGGCCTATTTATGGCTATGTTCATATATAATTTTAATACATATACAGCTTTTGCAAATGGAGTCTTTTCACCGCAACACAGAGGAAGACTTATGCTAACGAAGTCGGTATTACCATAATTACAGTTCAAACATACTAGTTGGTACAACACTATACACTGACAAGCAAACAATGACAGACAATTAATTAATGAATATAAGTGTTAGTAATACAACAGTTAACCCTTTGAATCTAAATACATCAACTATATGTTAGATTGCTTATAGATTCCCAATTGAACACCTCAATTGATCAAATTGGCTTTATTTCTCAATCGTTTTTTTTTCTCATTGACAATTTCATCAATTTGTCACGGTTAGGTGTAAAACCAGAGCATCTATAAGCTGAAACTATACAATCCTGATTTAACTATATCTATGTATGTGTTTATAATTATACTAGGCTATTGCAGCACGCGGCTTCATGTATAAGCTATGGCGAGGTTCTATTTCCTTTCAAGAACAACCGAAACATGATCTGTGAATTACACAAATTTGCTAAATTTTGTCATAAAAACTGAATCTTGAACTGAAAATCCACTTATTTATTAGACCTTATTTTAATATCTTAGGTATTCTACATAGCTTACATTTAAGAGTTAGTATAATTTAGTATTCCATTTTGCCCAACTAGTCCCTAAATGGTGTTTCCTTCACTCTTTTATAAAGAGGCTACTAGATATTGTATCATTGGAACTCTATGATTTTTATTTTAAGGGTCCGAGCGTTCGTAGGTTAAAACGGACTAAACGGAGCCCTCATAGGATCGCTTGTGTACACACCACATCCACATGGCACAGTCCGAATCTACTAGACCAATATTTTTGCCGATGGTAAACGATTATGTGGTCGGAGATGGAATTCTATCTATGAGCTAAAATTATACACAATGCATAGCTGTAATGGGTTAGGACGTAATGTAGATATGAACTAGTTAGCAAAAAGGTCGTCCCCAGATGTTCTATTTGGACTCTAATAATATTGCTTCCGGTTCTATTTTAGGCTCCTAGGAAGTCAGTACCTACGCCTACTTTATATCTAATACAAAATGGTTACTTGTATCCTAATCAAACACTAATATTGAGATTTTAGTATCTATACAGCACTGGCAAAAGCTTATTTACATAATATCAATTATACAAAAGTAAACACAATATTCAAACAATATATAAGGTCCCATTAAAATAGATGGACAAGCTTTTAGAAATCATTCAGACCAATGGTAAAAAATAATAAGAAAAACGGATTAGATACAAACAAGTAAAAATATCAGCTAACGAAAATACACTAAATATGTTGGTTACCAATGCACAAACACAAACTTATATTTACTTATTTTGTTTTTTTTCAATTTTGAACAATTTTTTTTTTTCAATTTTGTTAACTGTTTTATTTTGTCTTTATTTCATAAATGTGATACTACAAATGTGCAATTTATTATTTTAGGTCAAAATAAAATCACTTTTTTTGCTTGGATAACTGATTAGACATACTGAAAATTTGTCCATCTTATTGGGACCATAAATATGTTAAATAATTTAATAAATAGTAATCATATCTGCACATAAATGGCAAAAACATTTGAAATATTAAAAACAAAAACATAACATATTAACATTAAATATTGCACTTATTTCATACTTAAGCATAACAAAGTGGTTTATTAGGGTAAAATTATAATTTTTACATAATATCTTGGACTACAAAATACTTTTGAAAAGAATCATTTTTCCAAAACAATAATATCGAGTTTAATTTTGGTACCATCAGATTTCTTCACAACACTAGTTCCAAAATTGGCCATTAATTTTATTACTGGCCGTTTATTATAATTTTTATATTATTAAAGCCAACCTTTGACCCACATTATTGCCAATACCACCACACTAGAGCCGTGCTATGCGGATCCACGATAAGATTCCGCAAATTCAGTCTTCAAATCCCAAAATACTAATACTGTGGACTGCCCAACAAAAGAAAAACACTGAAAAATCTCGCAAATTAAAATGAATACTATGTTTCTGCCCTCTACTTGTTTCGAGGTAGCTTTGTATTTACGTTGCTTTCTAATGAGCCAATCACTTAAATTGAATTCTAACTTAAAATCTACAGTGTGGTATTAATAATTTACAATACTCCGTGTAACCGAACATGCTTACTAAATTTAAGCCTAGGCACTGTGGGACGTATTTTAAAATGAATTGTGAAGCTGATGTGGATGAAGCATTAAAATATAAAGTAACTATTGTTAATACCGCTCCGGTTCTTGCTTTTTCTCCCCTGGATTTTACAGCAGTTTTATGTTTCCATATTTACAAATATTTGAGCTGTTTCTAAGAGCATAAATAGAATAAAATAACTGATTCTTAGTTTACTATAATTAAACAGTGGACGTGCAGAAAGTTATGTTACGTGCGATTTTGACCAACAATAAATTGATTATCATTTATATCGTAATAATATTAGAATAACTGTTAAAACTATGACTATGCTATGTTCAAAGATAAAAAGTTATTGAACTAAATAGTAGCTAAAAGCTTATTGAATTATATTCTGCGAGCCTTCGGAAGAATCAATCAATAATCCTATTTCTAAACTACGATCCACTATAGTGATCACTATGCTTTAAGCAGAAAACTACGAAAAAACTCAGTCCTAAATAATGGCTATTGCACACAATGTCTCTGTGACACTATCCAGTTGTTCTTGCCATATCGTCGTTGATATTGCGACACGTTTTAGGTCACTTTGAATAAAATTAACGGGAGAAACAAAAATTGTTTTTGTTTCCTACGTACATCAAATTATTATGTTGTCAATGGTTTATGACCAAAATATAATCAAACTAATACTACGTTAAAAGATGCTAACATGGAGCCTATTGCGTTAAGTTGATTAAAAAAAAACATCATAAGTATTGCAATATCAACGACGATATTATACAATGTCCCGTTGGGGGTTCGATGTAACCATTTACGGTTGGTAGTGTCGGCCTAATTGCTCCTTCTGCTCGTTGGGTTTCCTGGTCGCCTGGTAGACGTCGCGCTCCTTGTCAGGGTACTTGGTCGGCAGGTTCGGCGAGTGCAAGTTCATTTTGGCTGCGTATCTGTGAAAAGTTATGATGTTGTGGTTTGAATTGAATTACTGGGCGACCATTAGTATAATTATTAATCCCATAGCTGGCCTAAGTTTAACTAATCTGTATTTTTTAAATTTTTAGTGACTCTCAGATTATTTGCAACAGTTGCAAACAATCCAATGAATACCAAAAAAAAATAGTGCGGTAGGTTAAAAGCAACACAATTTAAGAAAATGTCTGTTCATCAGTATAATCGATAGCATATTTAATTATACTTTTTTATTTCGTCAAAAGACAAGACGATATAAAAATATTGTTTAGCAAAAAACAGTCTCTGATAAAATGACACAGCACTAATTGCGTGTCTTCAACTCTTCACTGACCGAGCCGAAGAGCTTCTTTGAAGGATCTCAAAAAATCTAAAGCGTTAAATGAAAAGCTGCTCCAGGATATTGCAGAAGGCAAGGTGGAAGGGAAAAATGTGGTACTTAAAAACACCTGTCTCAAAAATGAGCTGGCTGAGCTACACACTCAGCACATGGACTTAGCCGAACAACACAGTCAACTTGAATATCATGTGTCAACATTTCAAAAGTGCAGTGACACTTATGAGCTGACTTTGAACCGTGTCTCAGAACTTGAACAGGAATTGTGTGATGCCCATAAGGCACTATCTGTTGCAGTTTGTCAAGGTCAGTGAACAGTTAACTAACACAAATAGTTTATATAATCAGTTGGTAGACAGTCTCCAATCTAAATCAGTGTGTGAGCCAGCTGTAACAATTGATTTGACAGGTGATGATAACATCACATTATGTCCTATTGCTATGAGTCATAACAAATAAAACAAAAATATTAAAAGAAAATGATGAAACCGTCTCGGAGAGCAATAAAAAAACTAAATCTCTGAGAAAGGACCGAGTCAGTATAACAAGTAGATTGAAAACTTGTACAGAAGAGCTAGACAGATGAGTTGAATTAGACAGATGTAAGGAGCAATATAATATAGATACTCAGTGCCTCCAAAATGATTTATTATACAAGGAGTACTTGCTGAAGAATATGTATGATAAATATAGAGACTTAACTACAACAGCTTCTACAGTACAGTGCAGTCGGCGCGGCGGCCTACGCGGAGTACAGTGCGCATAGTCAATAAATTTATGCGTAGTGAAAATATTGTATATCTTTGAAATGTTACATGTAAGTAAGTATATTAAAAAAATTCGTGATTAATTTTTATTTATTAAGTATTCTTAACATCTTAAATTTCTGGCATATTAATCCGCTCAGTTGTAGGGTGAATATAAATAAATATCATAAGTGAAGTTAATCCCAAATTGTTTGTTTATTTCACTTTCTTGCCTCATTTTTTTACATTTGCTACTGATAACAACTCAAACAATAGGATCTGTTTTTGTTAAGAATAAATGTGTGTGAAGTAACATATAACTACATTTAGAATAATACTTTTGTTTTTTTTAAGACCCTGGAAGGTCATATCCAGAACTAAGAGGAATATCGAATAGTCAAAGGAGTCTTAGGCCCGATTTTACAAATGCTGCATGATTTGATTTTTGAAAAATTAATACTCCTTGCCTGAAAATGTATTTTTCAAAAAATGCTCAGCCTAGGGATCGAAACCATTGCTTCAAAAATCACTCTGCTTAGTGGAACATTCAATCTTACCTTATTCCACCGATATCAATCTCGTAGTGCCCTGCGAGTACGTATTCCGTGCTGATTGGTTGAGGGACTCCAGCATCGTCCAGTTTTTCGACGAAACCGAGGCAGACCTTGACAATTAACAAAAAAATATTACCACAAAAGAAGAATTATTTTCTAAATTCAAATATTGAAATTCGCTCATTTAAATGCAACTATACTCAGTAAGTTTACCATTTAATCATTATCGTCTGCCTAGCCTTTTCCCAACATATTGGGGTCGGCTTCAAGCCTAACCCAATGCATATATTTTTATGAAGCCACTGCCTGTCTGGCCTTCACAAGTCACAACCCAGTTACTGCAGTTACTGGGGGTAACACGGTACCCCTAACTGAAAGTCTGAAACTGGTTGTTAAGTTTTCTGGCTTCTACTACCCGTTATGAATGCCAAAAATCCACAAATTCTGACCATTGATTCCAAGTGATCAACGGTCATTAATTTGTAGTGTTTTTTTTTACAGTCATTGAATGTAGCCAGAAACTGGGTTATCGTATTACTCAGTTACTGTGTTGTGGAGGTCACATTAGCAGCCGCTCTATGTAAAATACTGGTATTCGGCTGCATTTGGTTAGGCTGGAATATAGTTGGGAAAATTCTAGGCAGAATCTTTTTCTTTTTTAATGAGAAATCATCATTTGCTTTTTCCGCTCTTGGCACAATTCCGCAACACGATTTACCTGCTTCTTGAACGTGAAGCCGTAGCTGGTCGTGGTGGTCTGGCCGCAGTAGTTGCCGTCGCGGTAGATGGGCTCCCCGCCCCAGGACCACATGTCGAGCTCGTGGTCGTGGTCAGTTAGGAGCAGCTGCACGTATTGGCGACAGATGCCTTTCTCTCTCTGGCGCTCCAGAGCATCGCGTCCGATGAACTTGATGTCTTTCTGTAAGGTAATGTTGGATTTTAGAGTGGCTGGTGAACACATCAGTTGAGTTCGTGCAAGTAAGTTATACACCGTGACGTTTTAGTCATCTTACAAAGGTAGTTCACTCAATGTATCCGACATAAAATACCTCTCTAGGCGGCACCTAGAGAGGTATTTAGGTGCAATAACATATTTTTGGGGTCAACGGAGGAGTTGTTTCGAGAATGTGTTTGACCTGGATCACGTACAGCCTGTCTAGATCGCTACCATATTCAGGGTAGCGATCTTCATTGAAAGATGTGCACTACAAGTCCATCTGCACTCGCCACATCCGCTTATAGTTTGTGACTGATCGCGGATAATCCCGAACATGAAAATAAAAACTCACATCAAACTTGACGCGCCAGGTGCGTCCGCACTCGAGCGGCGTGGTCATGGTGTCTAGGTCCTGCCCCCAGAAAGCGAAGAACTTCTCGACTCGCAGCGCGCGCGACGCGTAATAGCCCACGTGGGAGATGCCGTACTTCTCGCCGGTGGTCATCAGGCGGTTGTACACATGCAGGGCGAACTGAAACGTACAAGTAAATATTCATCACCTGCCTAGACTTTTTCCATATATATTGGGGATGGCTTCCAGTAAAACCGTCTGCCAAAATTCAGCTGAATTTTACATGGAGCGATTGCCTAGCTGACCTCCACAATCCAGTTACTAGGTAACACGGTACTTCTTGACAAGCCTGCTGTAAGATTTTCTGGCTTCTGACAATCCGTAACGACGGAACGGGCACCGTCAGCTGGGACTGGTCATTTCTCGGCTGCCACGGTTTATTTACTTGTTTCTTTGAATTGTTTTTTTAACTCCGGATGCTTTTATCCTGCACGTTTTTTACATCGCTCTCACTTATTTGTATAATTTCAACATGAATGATGTAACCATAACTTTGTAAAAAAATATTTTTAAAAGAGTGTCCGTGGAGTTTCTTGCACATTCTTCTCCATAGAGATCTATGCTTTGAAACATGCAAATAGCTTCATCTTTTTGACCAACCATCGTGACAATTCAAAAGTGCTTGTTAATGGTCTAATTGAAATAAATGCTTTGAGTCTTTGAGACTGCCAAATATTTACAAATGATAGCCGGGACTAACAGCTGAAAGTGCTATCCGAGGCACGGAGCACTCTCAGTATGTTAAGATGGTCACCCATCCACAGACCGAACTCGGCAAGCGTTGCTTAGCCTTGAATATCGACCCATGCGGCTGTTATAGTTTTTTTAGCAGTGGAGCTCTTTCAGTACAACTAAATATTACTTTTATATTTTTTTTCCAATCATACTTATTTTTTAAACTTCTTAATGATTTTCCTGCAATCTACATATAAGTAAATAACACTTTTGTGTGCAGCGCCCCTTAGTGGAATCGGGTCTTAACGTACCTC
This sequence comes from Mamestra brassicae, assembly GCA_905163435.1. Classification (NCBI taxonomy): domain Eukaryota; kingdom Metazoa; phylum Arthropoda; class Insecta; order Lepidoptera; family Noctuidae; genus Mamestra; species Mamestra brassicae. Next base: position 6,170,519 of record LR990987.1, read on the forward strand.
ATTAGGTATATACAGCACATAACCCAGCTCTCCAGTGTGCGTCAAATTCATCGCTCGGATCCCATTCGCGAGTCCAACATCGATCTCCTTGAAGGTAAAGAAGGGGAAGTTGGACGGAGCCAAGTCCGTATCAGTTAGTTCAGACAGCAGGTTCCTGGTGAAGGGGCCCATGATGCAGATAGCCGTGTACATGGACGTGACGTCGGAGAGCGTGACTGAGCCGTTGGCGGGGAGGTGACGCTTTAGCCAGGCCTTGCAGCGGGTCTGCTGGATCGTTGGCGCTATCATCATGTAGCTGGGAAAAGAAAAGATGGTTTAATATTGTTTCTGTGTACTATGGCTCCTATTTCTATCTCCATGGTTTAAAGGGACCTAACATGAATGGTGTGACGGGAGCTAAGTTCGCTCGCTTCGCTTCGCCCGTCATCCCATTCGAACCTAACCTAACTGTGTAGGGGTGGGTTCTTTCGCGATGCTATTGCATCAGTTAGGGCGCAGAACGCGTCATGGCTTTTGTTCATTGCCAAAACGCGTTGTGGACGTTTTGTGCCACGTTAGGAACAAGTCACAACGGGTTGTGAGCTGTTTTTCCGCTCAATGAGCGTCGGTTTCGGTCCTTGGGCGTAATATTAACACTCACAGGTTGTCAGATATTCTGGCGAGGCTACAGTCGTTTTCGTAGCCGCCGCGCTCGTTCTGCATGCCCGTGTGGATGATGCTCCCCACCGGCACGTCCACGTCGTTGGAGCACAGATACTGCAACAAGTCCACCACCTCGCGACCCTGGGACTGAGGGCAAGTAGCTTGTTAGTATATAGGGAGCGTGCAGGAACTATAGGTGGCAGCACAGAAGTGTCAATGTCAGGTATTGACGTAATGGTTTTTAATTTACAACGCTAGATGGAACGGTCTTTGCCGTGCACTTTTCCTATTAAAATAAATTAAATTCAAGTGTTGGTTTGAAATATCAAAGTAACAGCTTTTTGGATGGATATTAAACTATATTTGATACTTGTAAAATAAACACATTTATTTTTAATTCTTGTCTGCTGGTCTGTAGTCTTCGAAACTGTTGGACCGATTTTGACGGGACTTTCACTGGCACATAGCTAATGTTATAAGAAGCGGTTTGGGATCCTTAAAATATTTCCCGTACTCTTTCAGGGTAATGTGACTGATTACCCTGAAAGAGTACGGGAAATATTTTGTGTGCAATGCACTATATACCTAAGAAAATAAGGACGTATTCACCCATATATAGATTACAAGCCCCACTCCTTCGGGATTATCACATATCATTTGACTATGCACTATATACCTATGAAGGTAAGGACGCATTCACCTGTATATCGATTTTAGTGAAGGACGAATAGTCGGCGAGGCCAACTCTTTCGCGGCAGGCCCAGTATTCACGCTGCACGGTCTCGAACCAATGGGGTTTGTTGAAAGTCTTCGTGTAAGCTACCTTGAATGGACGAGGCTTGTCGCCGGCTTCTTTGGGATCTGGAAAACAGATAAATGGTTAAAGATATTTTTTTTGCTAAAACATGTGTCATACATACAAGAAAGACGTGCATGCAAGATGGTAAGAACATTATTAGGTCCAGACATGTTGTGGTTGAAGACATTATTAATGTACAGTAAGCAAGAAAAGAGTGTAAAAGAGTATTTAAGGTTCAAACAAGAAAACTTGTTTGGCAGGTATGTGTAGGAGCCAATTAGCCTAATCAGCTTTTAATGAGGGACCTAACCTTTTCATTTAACGGCGCCTGTTTATCAGCGGCCTATCTGTCCTGGCATTTAATTGATCAGCTAGGCAAATAACATGGTTCAATAACTTGCCCAGGCAGGTCTGCTCACTTACCAACAGTTTCGAACCACGTAGGTCTCTCGTAGCCCATGACCTGGCCGAATACAGCTCCGTTGTCGCGCAGAGTCGGGTAGATAGGCGAGAGGCGCAGGTTGCGACCGGTTTCGAACTCGTGGAACGGGTACGGAAGGCCGTAGTGGACACCTGGGAATAATGATACGCTAAGATATATCGGACTATCGACGACAATCAGGCGAAGATGGCGGGACCAGCTTGACGCCTATTCACAAGATTGGTCCAAACTTGCCTGGAACCAGGAGGAATGGAAGGTAGAAAGGGAGGCCTTTACCAGGGCAGAGGACTCCCTTTGTGTAAGTGGGGCACTATGGGCTGGAAATAATAATAATAAGATAGATCGTATCTTCGGTAGAACAAGAGCATAATAGCAATATGATTTTTTCCGTACGTACCAAAGTAGTACATTATCTTATATTTATAAAAATGAATCCCTATTTTCCTGGGTCACGGCATCACGCGTGAACGGCTGGACAAATTTCGCTAATTTTTTTTTTGTGTTTGTTATTGTCAGGAGAAGGTTCTGATGAAAGAAAATTTTGAAAAAAGAAAAATATACATCCGGGCGAAGCCTGAGCGGGGCGCTAGTTTTGTTTATTATACTCACGGTGTGTTTTTTCATTGTCGCTATGATAAAAAAATACTAGTTCATTTGAATATGTTGTCTTTTATCACAGATTTGATGTCACTAACTGCAACAGACTGCTTGTTACCTTTCATCAGTCTGTACGAAGCATGAAATCCCAGTTTCTGGGAACAGTATCGTCTTCCCAAGAAACTCTTTGGTGAGACTGGTTTATTAGTCCTTTGAGCTTGTATCTGCCGGTCAAAGATCTACAAACAACATCTTAACAAGATACTGGGGCACGGAGGGAAAGCACGAACCGATCTCAGGAAGCCTAACCTTTGTTTATATTACTGGTAAAACTTTGCGAATTCTTTTATTTACTGGGTGTGGAAATCCGATAGATAGTCGGTTCATATAAAATAGATAATGTGGGGCTGCAAACGCTTGCTACTAAAGGATTGTCAAACACTACCTACTTTTCCAGCCAGATCTCTATCCGGTCGTGTCGGGTTGCCGTCTCATCGGAATATGAGAGTGATGGAAGAGGGAGTGCATTTGTTTGCGCGGGACATATTATAGTGTACACACTTGTGACTTTAATTCCTGCGCCGATGGCTAGTCTCGGTTAAGATTGGCCGCCATGGCCGAAATCGGTCAGGACTATATACTCTTGGACCCTATTCATGACACAATACGTTTCTCAATAGTTTAGGTTTCTTTTAATACAACGGGGTCTAATTTACAACAATTCAACTAACCAGGCACTTCCTTAACCCGGTCTCTGAGGAACCTCTTATTGTTGTGAAGACCCAGGAAGCGGTTGAGGCCCAGTTCGTACATGTCATACTTGGAGTACCCCTCGACTATTTCGTCGGCCGTAGCTTCGGCGACTCCGCCAGCAGCTGATATGCCAACGGTCTTCATGCCGGCAGCCACATGATAGTTGAACATCTGAAAGACAAAGGTTCCTCCTGGTGATTTCGATGGTGGACGAATGAAAGGAGCAGAGGGGTAATGATCAAAAACGGAAATCGTATTTTAGGTGATAGTAAAACAAAAAAGTACTCCTTATTTTACACTTTAGATTTAATACTTTAACAGGGTGTAACAATGGGCCGTCTTACAGCTGAAAGTCGATATTATTACTTAGACAGCCCTGATTGTCTTCATCACATCACCATTTCAGCCGAAATATGTCAACTGCTGGACAGAGGCCTACCCCCTGAGTCGCCACATCAATTCCTGTGCTTCTCGATCCAGCGGATTTCACCAGGTTATCTGATTTAGCTTACTTACATATCGACGACCTGCTCGGCCCCACTGCTTAATTCCTGACAAAAAAGTGCACACACGGAAAGTGACGGTTACAAATCCAACATACACAAAACAATAACAGTACACAGGTAAATATCAAAAAGTGCGTGGTGTCAAATTGGATACTATAGGAAATAGCATAAAAAAAACTCAAAGGCATCATCCACTATTCACGCGCCAGACGCCGCCGTATTGGGATTTGTTTTAGATTAATAATTCTTTTATTTTAAAGAGTGTTCGCATTCTCATCGCAGTCGTAAACTATGAATCTAATTCCCTTTTGACAAGTAGGCCAGTGCAAATAGGTTATACCTCAGAACCCAGCGATAAAAGATGGATTTGAATGGTTCCGGATTGTTTTGAGTTTCTTATTCTAAAAGAAAAAAAAATCATATTGTTTTACTTTTTTGTTTTTTAATGGGAATGACTTTAATTTTAGTGTTTTATTATCTACATTTTAAAATTATATTTTTGTTTGAGAATTATTTGGCCAAGATGAGCTGAAAAAAGCGGTGCACTATCGCCTTTGAGTTTCGTTGTTTTTCGAATCCTTATTGTTTTGGTCTGTATAACAGAAGAGCCCAAATTACGTAGTAGTCAGTAAGAGACTGATTCACTCTCTTACTGACTCACTGATGATCATCAAAATTCTAGGGTACTTCCAGAAGTATTAAAAAGCTGAAGTTAATTTTTCAAATTAACGGATTTCAATCGCAACTTTTTATTTTGTGCAGTTCATATGGCAGTTCTATTTGGAGCAGTAAAGAGAATGGCAGGCTGAACGATTTTATGCCATAGAAACCCAAAAACAAAAACTCATCCTAATCCAGTATTTATAACGGAGTTCCGTCATTTTCTCTTAATAATGCCTGGTTTTTACATTGATTTCCCTGAGTTGATATTATTATTGCGACTTAAAATTGAATGCTTTTCAAGTACCAGAATTGGCCTTCCTCTTAGATCTTTTTAGGCCGAGACATAATAAGGGCTATCGTGTTTGATTTCACCGTTAAAGGTGATAATATTTGAGTGAGATCTTTGTAATTAGCTTTAAGAGCACAGCAGACACAATAGTTAAACAATCACCGACGACCACGTGTGGTCGATGAGACTATGAACCGGTTAAACACGAGTTGATCTACAATCAGGATGCCTTTTTGAATAATTTTCAAAGGTAAAGAAAGTACAAGGGATTGTATTATTTGCGTAGATTTTTGTGCAAGGTTGACTAGAACAATAAACAAAAATATCACACATTTCTATCAGTGCAAGTACAAACATTTGTAAAGGACTATGCTCAAATGTGAAGACGATATAATTATAACTATAGGATTTAACCAAGCCCGTGCCACCGGATAATTGCAAACTCAGTAAGATATTAATATCTTGAGAGATTGTCAACTAAACATTTCTTCTACCGTGATACGAATCAAAATCTCGTATTCTATAATCTCTACGTATCGCTCAAAGAAACTATGGCCTGACAAAAACTAGCGTGTGACAGTAAAATTTGGTAGGGAAAATTGGGCAGAGTTTTCGCTAATTGACATTGATTTGAGCATAGTCCTTGCCAAAAATAAAGCAGCATATTTCTTCTTCTCATTTCTTCTCTCTTCCGTCTCCCACGATGCTTTTCCTTCCCGTCACAACATCCGATATCACGAATTTAGCGATCATACTTCTTGCTATAAAATCCGTCATATTGAATGCTCCGACAAGAAGGATATCTTCTTTCTTCTGTCTTCTTTTGATGATGGAACTCTAACTCAGTGAGCAATCAATAGTTCGTTGTTACAAGTTTGAGTTGACGTAAACCACTGGCGTATAGACCTATGGTCTACATCAACCCTAGCCTGCACACGACGCGGCAAAAGAGGAAGAAACAAACCAGCTTATTTCGCACACACAATGGATATGTCACTGGAAAATTGCAGACTCCGTAAGATTGTAAAATATCGCGTGAAATTGTTAACTATTTTTTTCTTATTAAACACGGATATATTGGTAACTATTGAATTTGGATGGGATTTACTGTATACGATTTTTTCGTAATTTATCGAGAAATTATAATCTTATAAAGGTTTATTACTATCTTACGGAGTCTCCAATTTTGCAAATAAATGAATGAGCACACGTGCTAATGGATTAGTTTGAATAACTCTTTATTTTACAGGGTTATTTTTCAACTCTGAAATACGAAAACAAATTATTCTCAGTACGTTGTTATTCGCGTCACTCGACAAAAAGGTCACAGATATACTGTCGGGTGTAAGGATTCTTAAAAATAACCTTGTTTAATTTAATAGTACAATATTTTATAAAACACAATATTTTTGATTTATTTTTCACCAAGAATAACACAATTCATTTGTAAAGCATATTGCTTCACAAGGAAATCTTGTCTGAACCAAACACATTATGATCGCACTTCCTTGGCGTATTTGCGAAAATATTCGCCAGTCTTATTCGTTAAAAAAATAACTTTATCCAAAATTGATTTACGGTAAATTTTCTATTGTCTAAGTAACGCAAATAATCGGCCAAATACGCAAAGTGGAGTGCCAGCATTACATAATAATCAATCAGAAAATTAAAACAGTAATTTCATATCTACCGTAAGTAAGCTACGGTAAGGCACGGTCCTCACTGTATCCTGGCTTTACCGCTGGTATTTCAAAGACTAGGGTTATATTTAAAAGCAGCAGTTTAAATTACCTTGGCTGAACCAACCGAGATCACTTTGCTAGCAGTCTGGCACAGTTGATGGCATCAAGTAAAGATTAGGAAAAGCTGTGAATTTATACCAGCAACTGCATCAGAATACTCGGAAAGTGGTCTCGTTTGGAACTTTTAGTTCTATGTGTAGTTTTCAGTTACCTACGAGGATTTGTCCCTAAAAACTTGGACCAACCTACCTCGGGTGCCTCTCCGACAATCCACTTGCAGTCGGGCGAGAAAGCTTCGAGTCCGTTACAGAGTTTATGTAGCACCGCTTGGCTGAGGCTCGGCACACGTTTGAGCAGCTGCTGGAGGAGGACGTGGAAGTGATCCCAGTCTTCAGGCACGCAGCGCTGCGCCATAGATGTTACTGTGGAGTGGGAGACAGAAAGATTGGAGTCGAGGAGAAGAAAGCGTCACAACTGGTCGTCTATTAAAACCTCCATTCCGAACCCCCATTTGAGGCTCAAATGGATCAGGGTCGCTTCAATGTCTTCAGAAACAAAGTAGAATGCGCACCGATGTGGGCCATCGCACGCCTTTCGTACTTAATGCGAGAGGCTTCCCAGAAACAAAGTTAAAAAAACCTATCTACTGGTATAAATCTATTTCCCGCACAAAATGAAATACTCAAAATGCCACAATACGTTAATTGATACTTCCGCTTCCGGTATCGATATGTTGAAGTTTTTCTTAAAGAATTTTCCTCTGCTGCACTCCTGTTAACCAGATTCTTTATTGCAATATCTCATTCCGATGGTAAATAATGATGCAGTCGACGATGGTGCATGCTTGACTAGAAGTAACCTATTCGTTAACACTGGATTTTAAGTCACCAGGTGAAAGCTGACTCCGGCAGGGAATTTACGCGCCATCAAAGCATTCCGAAAACTCTTGAACCGATATATACTTTAGATCTCCATGGTCTTAGGCCTCCTTTATTCTTTCTTTCATCAAAGTCGCGGAGAACTTACTTTCTTCTTCGTACACGGGCTTCGCGATAGGTTCGAAGCCACCAGCCAGGATGCAGCCGTCTCTTTCTCGTAGGTAGATATAGCCATCAGGATCACGGATAACTGGAACAGATATTGTGAAATGTTGAAGCATAATCTCTTCGAATGTTAGGCGTTAAAGTATATGTAGAGTGCGACACGATAGCTCGAGGTTCACCTGACCAATGATATCGTTTAGCGAATTAACGATAGGTTGAAAGAACTACGAACCGAAGACCGGTAACCCCAATAAGCGTTAGACTGACGAATGATTCCCCGAAGAACTATCTCCCGAATTATTTTTTGTGTTTTTCGATCGTACAACTTTCCGAAGAACGACCGCCCGATTTATCGTTTGCCCGCATACCGTTGGTCGAACGAACCATTGTGAAAGAATGGTCGTCATAATTATCAATTGGCCGATGAGCGATTGGTCGAAAGAACGACTGCCGAGGACCGGTCGCCCGAATTATCAATTGACCGATGAACATTTGGTCGAAAGAACGACTGCCGAGGAACGGTTAACCGGGATATCAATTGGTGGATGAGCGATTGATCGGAAGAACGATTGCCCGAATAATCGTTTGGCCGCCGAACAATTTGTTTGCCCGCATACCGTTGTTCGAACGAACCATTGCCAAAGAACGGTAACTTAGATTATCGTTTGCCTGCAGTACTATTGGTCGAACGAAAAATTGCTGAAGATCGGTCGCTCGTATTATCAATTGGCCGGTGAACGTTTGTTCTCAGAAGTTTCAGATCGTTTGGTCGAGAGAGGGTTGCGGAATTGTTCAAAAGAGTTACCGCGGCCCTGGAACGCAAAGGGCACGGAACACGTGTGGGTTTTAGTCAGTAAAAGTCTGACAATCCCTTCCGCTTTGCCCAGAGTGGGAGGAGTCATTTGAATACTGCCCATCCAAAAAAAAACCGTCGCGTGATTTATCGTTTGCTCGAAGTACGGTTGATCGAACGAACGATTGCTGAAGAACGGTCACCAGAATTATCAATTGGCCGATGAACGCTTGGTCGAAAGACCGATATTCGAGAAGCGGTCACCCGAATTATCAATTGGTCGATGAACGATAAATGGAAATTATAATTTTTTGAATAGTCGTTCAACCGACGAACTATTGCCCGAACTATCGTTTATCCGAAGAACTGTTAGTCGAACGCACGATTTCCCAAAGAGCAGTCGCGTGAATTATCGTTTTCTCGAAGTACTGTTGGTCGAACGAACAATTGCCGAAGAACGGTCGCCTAAGTTATCGATTGGCCGATGAACATTTGGACGAACGAACTATTAACGAAGAACGGTCACCTTAATGATCGTTTGGCCAACGAACGATTGCTCGATTGGAAGAATACCCGAAGAACGATCAACAGAATGATTGTTTGGTCGTCGAACGATTGCTTGAAACAGAAAGATTGACTGATAACCGTTTCGCTGACGAACGGTTGACCGAATTATCGTTTACCTGAAGTACTGTTGGTCGGACGAACAATTGCCGAAGAACGATCGCCCGTATTATCAAATTGGCCGATGAACGCTTGGTCGAAAGACCGATATTCGAGGAGCGGTCGCCCGAATTATCAATTGGTCGATGAACGATAAATGGAAATAATGATTTTTCGAATAGTCGTTCAACCGACGAACTATTGCCCGAACTATCGTTTACCCGAAGAACTGTTAGTCGAACGAACCTTTTCCCAAAGAGCAGTCGCGTGAATTATCGTTTTATCGAAATACTGTTGGTCGAACGAACAATTGCCGAAGAACGGTCGCCTAAATTATAATCGATTGGCCGATGAACGATTGGACGAAAGACCGATATTCGAGGACCGGTAACCCGATTTATAATTTGGCCGATGAACGATTGGACGAAAGACCGATATTCGAGGACCGGTAACCCGATTTATAATTTGGCCTATGAACGATAAGTGCAAATAATGATTTTTCTAATAGTTGTTCAATCAACGACTATTGCCCGAACTATCGTTTGCCTGAAGAACTGTTAATCGAACGAACGCTTTCCCAAAGAAAGGTCGGTGAATTTCCGTTTTCTCGTAGTACTGTTGGTCGAACGAACAATTACCGAAGAACGGTCGCGTCGCCCAAATTATCGGTTGGACGAACGAACGATTTTCAAAGAACAGTCAACAGAATGGTCGTTTGGTCGACGAACGACTGCTCGAACTATTGTTTGCCCGAAGAACTATTAGACGAACGATTTCCCTAGGAACGGTCGCGTGAATTATCATTTACTCGGATACTTTCGGTCGTACGAAAAATTGGCCGATGAAGGATTACACGAAAAAAAAAGATTGTAGAAAAACGGCTGCCCGAATGATCGTTTGACTAACGAACGATCGCCTGAGGACCGATCACCGGATCACCGAATTATCAATTGGCCGATGAACGATTTATATTGCGTAATTCGTCGACTTACTTATAAATAAAAATCTGTTCACCACTATTTTTCCCACCTTTCTCGTCAACCTTAGTCATTCCTAACACTACTGTTATTATTATTTTTTATTCTGTCGTAAATAATAGTCAAACTGCATTCATTTATCGACGCCGCGACTTTGCACGGGTGCAAATTATTAAAGACCCAATAAATAAACCCCAAAAAAACGGTAATTTTATATGATTTTGTCGTTTTTTTGATAACTTAGGCTGTATTTGGAATTATGCATACGAATAAACATTATATTTAAGCTCTGTTATTATTTTTCGTTAAACAGTTTTTTCTTGGGTATCCTTAAAAATTATAACGATTGACTCTTAAGAAAATGTGTAATTTTTTTAATGAGTTCCAACGTGGAATAACTATGTATGCTTCTCAAACAGCACACAATATCAATGATGTACAGTCACGAGCAATAATATGTCACCGGAAAATAAATCTTGATTAGATTATAATTTCTCAGATAACATGTACAGTTGTATACAAAATGTACATACATCATATATGTAATAGAAATTGTATACCTGTTATAGAAACATACCTACATTTTCCTGTTTTTAACCGATTTCAAAAAGGATGAGATTCTATTGTCCACTGTATGTTTTTTTCTATGTATGTTAACCGATTTCTCCGCCAATTTATGGACCGATTTTCAAAATTCTCCTGAGGTTGTCCCATTGTCACCAAGTCAGAATCTGGTGATGGGATCTCAGGGAAATCGAGTGCAACCCTCAAATTTTATACGCACATACAATGTTTATCATAATTTCTAACGCAATTCAGATATTTGCGCTTGTAATCATCAGCTCTTGTTGCTGAACTGATGATGGAAGTTATAAGTCAGGATCTGATGACGGGATCCCAGGAAAAATGTTTGGTCAGCGATATTTTCGCCAATTGTTAACAGATTTGGATGATTATTTTTTGTTTGGAAGAGTATTTTCCCGGATTGGTACCATTTCAATTTAGTAAAGATATGATGAAGAACATCGGAGGTAGGCAACGGAACTCTTCAATAAATTATAGCAAATCTCATACTGTAGTGTTGGATACTGCGTGACGTTTGAAATGCATAGTTTCCACATTGGAACTAATTTTCGAAAATAAAACAAATTATCTTAGATTACCGACAACAAGGGTTATAAATCCGGCGATATTACAGAAAAAAGAAAACCCCAAGTAACAAATTCATAACTGCTTTTGAAAAAGAAGAAAATTGCTTAATATTAAGATCTATTTAAATTTTAAATTCCAAGTACATAACCTCCTTCCGAACCAAGGTTCAAAGACGCCCGAAAATAAAACGGGAACTTCATAGGCAAAGACTTCAATATGAACACAAACCATCAGCGTTTATCGCCCTTTCCATAATTATGTTAATACCGTCTCAAAATCGATTGCGTGGTTAATGTTCACAATTGTTACCTAGTTACAAAAAATATTTCACAACCTATGTTAGTAAAGACATAATTATTACACAAAGGTTGGTATAGTCGTGAAACCTTTCGCTCGAGTTCAGGTTAGATTGGTACGCTATCCGACCAGATTCCGAACGGAAGCCCTCATGACTAAGCTCATGGTTAAGAAGGAAGTGGAGATAAAAAAAAATCAGAAAGCGATTTTGTTTTATAAGTACTCGTACTATATCCAGATAAATGCTTAGAGGCCGACTTTTGAACTTTTAAAGACCCAGTCGGACAGGAAGATCTAGATAATTGCACAATAAATATAGATATAAAATTATAATACTTACCAGGAGTCATAGGATCTAAGTTTTCTATAGGTTTGGTGTGTAGGTAGTAGTGCTCGCAGGGAAGAAGGGGAACTTTAACTTGAGGACGAGCGAGTTGGCCAACCTGAAAGAAACAACTTATTTCAATAAAAGAATCTACGTTGTAACAATATTGTAACGATTAGAAGTCAAACTGACCTGACCATTCCAATAAATAACTACATCGAAAAGAAGAAGGATATAGAAAACTGTCTCATAATAGACAGTGAGACAACGATAAGCCACTGAAGTCGGAAACATTTTAAAACGATATCAATAATAATCTTCATTGAGAGAGGAAACGCTATTTAAAAAGATTTCTTTGAATAGTCGAAGAGTTTTACGCAATCTCGAGAGATTTTTTCTGAGAAGCTTATTAAGCTTATTAACCCACATGACGGTTAAGCTTATTTTTACCCACATGGTCAAAGATGTCGCTATAGATTCTATGCAAAGCATTGAATATTATCGTCAAACCGCAGCAGAAGAGGGCTGTATGCATCAGCAAAATTGTGATCGCGATACATATCCTCATTATCCTAATGTTATCCATTTTGGCAAATTAAGATGTCGCACAAGACAATTGCTAATAGCACGAAACACCGTGAAAAGCCTTAGATTAGCGTATACGCAGAACTGCTTGAAATAGGCAGAAGCAAGATACACAAAATAAGAAAACTTCACAGAAGATAAGTTCAAGAAACAAATAACCACACTGTAGTGAACTTGCTGTTTCAACTATCGAGGCCGGCTGAGGAATAACTGTGCTACGCTTGACCGTGGCCTTTAAATACTGGTTGAAAACTTGAAAGTTCTAGAAGCATGCAATTACGATATCAATAACACTACTGCGCCGTTACTGAAACTTCTAGCCTTAAGCTCTTTATAATCGGTGAGTAAATAAAGACGGAAAACTGTGTGCATTCGTTCGCTTAAGACTCGCCTCACACTGCGAAGCAACGCTGCATACGAATTCACATTTAAACGGGAATTTCTTTAAAATGATATGTGCACGTTTTTGTGTGATAAATAAAGCTCCATATTTCTTAGCTATCTGGGTATAGTCCCGGCTGGTTTTGAAGATCTTTCAAAATCAAAAACCAAAATCAATCAACTCAACTTTGACAGTCAAATCAACTTTGACAGTCGTTACGGGTAGTCAGAAGCCAGAAAATCTGACTCCAGCCTTGTCAAGGGGTATCGTGTTACCCAGATACTTGAGAAGCCAGCTAGGCAGTCGCTCCACGTAAAATACCAGTACTCGACTGCAATTGGTTAGACTGAACGCCATCCTAAATATAGTTGAAAGAGGCTAGATGGATTGTTTCGCAATCTAAAAGCTGCACACAGCGTCAAGTGTCGACGTGAGATGATTCCTAGTAGAAGTCCTTGAGCGAGTTCCCCTACATGGAGGTCTACAATAAATTGCCTGGGCGATATTATAAGCGACACAAATTGGTCATAACATCCGCGTTGCAGATCAAGTGGACATGAATAGGAAAATTGCAGCAGTTTGAGTGACGTCCCGGTGCAATCTGCATTATACAATACGCACACACTGTGAACGTGCCACCGCACTCGTTCCCCCAATGTTAGAGCAAGTGCACATGCCGGTTTTTTTACAGGTTTAAATGCAACATCCGCTTATTATCATGGTAGAATACGCGGCCATCGTGTGAATATGGCTTGGCATATATATTATGTTGTTTACACATCGCCAGCTTTTAGGTTTTATGTAATAGTAACAAACTTCGGGGTAATACTGAAAATGTCTTACCTGAAAACTAAAAACGAAATATAAATTACATATTTAAATGCGCTAGCTGATAGTTCTCCTAAAAGGGATAAACAAAATTAAATTTAGAATTTGCTAATCAGAGATATTTCAACTACCTACTTGATCAGTTTTTTTATTACAAATTTGGTAATGCAAAATGCAACTGTACATACGACGCTGACTTCCTGTGCTTAGTTACGACGCTGAATTGAATTGAGTTGATCGCAATCTTTGCTACAAGTTCTAAATATTGGCACTTCGCGTCGAGGCAAAGTTGGGCGCGCGGCGATATCGCAACTGTCAAGTTAGCTTCGCGCATAGCAGAACCAAAATTGATAAGAAATAAATATTAAAATTATAAATATTTTGAAGTTTTTACCGCAAGCAAAGTAAAAGTCAAAACGTTTATATCAATTAGACCATTACAAGGCACTTTTTAATGTCAACATTTAAAGGTAAAAATATTACAGTGACTCTAGTTGACAATTCGCAATGATAGATTCTTATGGAGAAGAACACAGCACAAAAAAACAAGTCGCAGATATTTTTTGTCTTATAAATATTGTGCTGATGTTATTAAACTGTATTCAAGGTAAACCTCCCTTTTTCATAGTCTGGAAAATTATTTTCAAATTATTTTTTTTCAGTTAATAGCATTCGCTGCAGTGTACGTCGTACACTAATATTATAAGTGGTCCGGTCAAACATATCAATAAACGTTTTTTCTAGGTCGTAGTTTCAAGTAAACGTGACTAATGTCGAAATGTTTACTATAAAATGACGAACGAGCAAAAGAAAACATTGCAGGTCGTTTTAGACTCGTTAGTTTAAATAATTAATAACAAAAATTGTATTGGTACCTACGTGGAAAATATAGAATAACGAAAATATTTTTTTCATTCGATATTTCAGAGGAGCTCGTGGGTAAATAGCAAAAGCCGAGGTCGGTCTGTGGATGGGTAACCATTTTAACGTATTGAGACTCCTCCGTGCCTCGAGGAGCGCGTTATTCCGTTGGTCGCTGCAGCTGTCATCACTAGATCTTTGGCAGTCGCTAGTGATTGTCAGACGCCAGAGAATATGACACCAGTCTTTCGAAGAAGTACCGTGTTACCCAGTTACTGGGTTGTAGGGATCTGATAGGCAGTCGCTCCACGTAAAATACAGCCATTCAGCTGAATTCGGTCCGACCGAAAGCTGACCCCAATATGGTTGGGAAAAGGCTAGACAGAAGACAGACATTTTCTTCTATAAGATATTTCTACAAAACTTTTAGAAATACGTTACCAATTGTTCATTTACCGAAACACGTAAATGTCGAATGATTTTTATCAGACTTCAATTCAAAAAAAGGTGGAGGTTCTACTTCTACTCCTACTACTAATACGTAAGAAGTTATTATTTTCATTCTCTTTATTTTTAAGCCGTCTTTTTTTTCGAAATCAGTAGGTAATTAATTTGCTTCTTTAGGTTTGATTTTTCTGAAATATCGCCATATTAATAACCCTTTTTGTATGAAATCAGGGAAAAATCATGTCAGTTCTAAATGTAATATAAGTTCCAACGTGGACACTATATGCGCTTCAAATGGCCCGCAATATCAATCACGTATAGGAACTTAGCATCGTTAACGAACATTCAATCGCTTTCATTTGAGATATTTTACGTCCCAATTCGACCTACTTTTCTGGGTTGTCACGGGGTAAAATCTAGATCGATACAGCCCGTCCCTAGCTGTCCTCCCCCCAGCGACGCCCTAAGCCGAGGCCCGTACCCCACAGGGGATGCCCTTAGCGTGTAGTCGCTTAGTTTGTAAGTTTTTTATTAGCCCTGGCTGGAGGCTTTAATATTATATTAAGGCCACCACAGGCAAGCCCGGTTAAGCAGTCGACAACCTAATAGGTTGAACTGCGAGACGCCACTCACAAAAAGATAACGGGGTAAAGTTTCCCAAACGAAAGCGATTAAAGCAATTACGCACAATTCGTGTGACAACAGTACCAAGGCCGTACGTCATTGATATGGCGTGAGATGCATGGTATCAACGTCATGTTGGATTTCATTTCGAAACACAATGTTTTTTTTTTAAATTCATGCATTATGAATAACGGAAAAAATGAAACCCGCAGAAACAAAATATAACTGATTTCGAAAAAGGAATAACATGCTATAAAAGTATTCTTTATTTGAAATCATTATTTCATAATCGACCGAAGTTATCGTTGCTGAAAGTGGCCCGAAAAAAAAGGCATTTTTATAGACAAAGACCAGATTTATAACAGTTTAAAATGTTTAATCTAAAATGTATTTGAACAATAAAGATGTATTTTACTCTCTTAAAAGAAAAGCTTTTTTGCTGGCCGAGTTTATTAAAAAATGTAAAAGAATTGTAGGTAAAAAAATAAAGCATGACTGCAATACTGTCGATGCATAGAATCCCATCAAATAAGCGAGCTTATAAATAAAAAAAAACTTTTTCGGTTGTGTTTTTTGTAAAAAGTTTCTTTGTTTTCACTTTTTAGTGAACCCCACACCCCACACCTAACAACACCACTGGAAAGTCACAGGAAAGCAAAATACGCAATTTCATTTACTTGAATGACTTATTTTTTCCAGCTACTTTGATTGAAAACAAAAACTACTGAACTGATTTTCTTTTTGACTAATCGGATCACATAAAAAATATTTTTTCCAATCGGTTCATAAATGACGGAGTTCTGAGGTAAAAAAAACAACCTAATTGAGGACCTCCTCCTTTTTTGAAGTCGGTTAAAAATGAATACATTTAACAAAAAGTCTTGCCTTAGGCCGAGTTTATCAATCCGTAGTTAACTCAACGAATGGTTAAAAATCATGGGCTTGGTGCCTTTCTTGGCAATTTCTGTGATTTTTCGGTATAATGGTCAAATATATAGAGTGTATAACTAAAAAATTTAGAAAAACGCATTTACCAAATTTTTTATCGCAATTTAAATTAAACCATTGGTTAACAATGGATAAAAAAAACTCGCCCTAAATCACTCACTGACGAACTAATCAAAGATCAGCCGACACCCCAGGACCTAGAAAGCTGAAATTTTGCACAAATATTCCCTTTAGAATGTTTTCCTCCTCCTTGAGTCGTTTCCCCAATGCTAGGGGTCGTGACCTTTACAACGTAGAGTCGTAGACGAAGAATAAAGCTAGATTTACGAAATCCTCACTGGATAGGGGAGTACACGCGGACGAAGAAAAAAACTCGGCTTTGCCCAATAGCGGGACAGCTAAGGCTAGCAAATATAACAATTATAATTATCCGGATTATACCTCATTTAAAATCTAACAGCCTCTTCTATACGCCTTTAAACGGCCCGAAAAATGACGTTAAAAATAATGAGAACTTGCCTGCCTTGCCCAAAAGCCAGCGCAATTGACGAAGTATTCGCATTCGATTGCTCCGCGGTTCGTCTCCACTCCGCAGACTCGATCGTTCTTCGAAAGCACAGCGGTCACATAGCAGTCTTCCATCACGCCGACGCCTGAAAAGAGAAATAATTTTAAAAAAATCCGGCGTAATTTCATCTCAGGAACAACCACTGTCAAAACATTTCAAAAGTGTTCCTAAATTAAATTGAAACTGAGATTAGTTTGCAAACGTTCTTAAAAAAACCGGAAGATAGTTGAACATCAAATAAAATAGGTAATACTCACTGTATCATCAACTTATAACCAGAAAACATAACTCCCGCAATAAAAATCTGTAGCGTAATAAAAACGAAGCAAAAACAATTTTAAATCAGAATTTTACAGCAAGAGACAGTGATCAATACGGATTTGCTGTCCACGAGCGTGCGTTCCTAGGCAGTCCTAATTGCGATCTATCCGAGGGGAGCCCGAGCCCTCCTATATATACAGACAATGTACCTAGTACTTGTGCTAGATGCATATATACGCAGCACAAGAGCAGATTTGCACAAGGGGAGCCTGGAGCAGGGACGGAATTGGGAGTTTACAATGGTTTATTTTTATCACGAATTGTTGCGTCTGTCTGACGTTTCGGTTGGTGGATTAGAATACAGACATTGACACACGAAATTTTTACACATGCTTAGCCCAACTTGCCGTTAATATACTAATTAGCTTTTTCAATTTTTCCAGTGAGTTAGAATTTAGACTCTGGTAATCAAATCCGTGTTTAAACAAGTCAAATAAATGCTTATTTTTACGAATAAACCTGTCTACCTGAGGATTAGCACTATTCCATAGATAAAAGTTACATGATATCTCTCAAAATACCAAGCTTCTTCGTATAAGGTTATTCCGTTGCTACCGCTGATCCATTCATATTGATTGATAATCTTTATCTCAATAAAGAAAATAAATAGTCATCAGGTCGTCCTGCATCCACCTATCTTCAACATGTTTTACTCATGAGAAATGATACACAAGAAGTTTGTTGTTCGGGTTCCTATCGAGAGGTACAAGGGGAAGAGCAATGTTGGTTAAGTCGACTCCATCTCTGTCATTTTTAATAACAGCGAGGATCGAGAAACTCAACGTTGTCCAGTCTATAATATATCAAGCCTGTACTGCCCAAAGCGCAATACAAGGATTTATTATTACACAGACATGTCGTCAGTTCTGTTTGAGACCTATCTATTGACCCTTCGATATTAAATACGACACAAAAAGCAATACTCTTTTTGTGTCGTATTTAATATCGAAGCTCTGTTTGCGACGTATTTGGTATCGAAGGGGCGAATCTATTCCAACTAACCAGGCTCAAAGCTAAGGTTCCAGCTGCTTACACATAACATCAAGGCGTTAACCCCAAAGGGATAGACAAAGGTGTATTGAGGGACTAGTCAGCCACTGCATCTGTTGGAAGCCAGAATTAACAGTGGCGACTTACACAAAAGCGACGAGACAATGAAGATGGACGTGTCCCGGAGATACGATTGAACTGTCTTCGCTTCTGTAGAATTTAATCAGAAAATAACAGTGGAGAGCAAGAAAAAAACAATAACTTTCACTTCCCTACACAACAAGGAGGAGGCAAAGTGTATGTGAACGAATAGTACCCTCATTTCTCTAGTAATGGTTCTCTAACCCTACAACAAAAAACGGCAACAAATTCCTTCTGATGCAGTTGGTGGCATTTATTTTATTAACCGACTTCAAAAAGGAGGAGGTTATCATTTCGTATGTTTATATATATATATTACATATGATCGGGCATAACTCCATGATATACAGGGTGTTCCAGAAGTGCGTGGTCAAATTTAAGGGTGCTGTTCTCTAGTTGCTATAGAGTAAAGAAACAATATCAAAATATTTTTTTTGTTTTTTGAAAAAACACGGCCTCAAAAAACTACTTGCTACTAACTAAAAACTTACTTTTCAAGCAGCCTAATGCAGTCGGTGGCATCGAAACTGTGATTGAACTAAAATAAACACCACTAACTGCATCACACAGCTTGAAAAGTCGGCTGAAAACAAAACAAATAAACAACAGAAAATAGCACGTACCGTTTTCCACACATTCCCTCATGAGGGCCATGCACAGCAAGTATGGGTCTCCGACGCCATCGCCAGGTATCCACAGGCCTCCTAATACGTCATCAACGTTTAACAGTGGCCATAGTTCCTGGCATTTCTTCGGGGTGACCAGCTCACAAGGGATGCCCCAGGAACTGTTGGAGAAAGAGATTCATGATAGGAAAGGGATAAAATGTCATGATTTACATAGTAGTACATCTCTAGCGGGCTAGTCCCTCTACCAGCTACACCAATTTTCTCTCGTCATCATCGTCAGGGAAAAGACATTCATTCATTTGGTATAGTCTTTATAACCCAAAGGTTGACTGGAGAGAATGCCTTGATGCATTACGTCTGCCCATGATGTACCACTATTGTACATAAAGTTTAAATTAATCCTAGTCACACTAATATTATAAAGGCGAAAGTTTGTAAGAATGCATGTAAGGATGTATGTTTATTACTCTTTCACGTCGGAACGGCTGAAAGGATCTTGATGAAATTTGGCACAGAGGTAGATTATAGTCTGGAATAACACATAGGATATTTTTCATCCCGGAAGTATGTTCCCTTGAGATAATTTTCGACATTAACGCGGGCGGAAGCTAGTAAATAATAAATAAATATTGGGTTTCCCAGTCCAACCAGTTTACACTGGTGTCAGGCTTTTGGCATCTGGACCTAATGTGGCTGCATAATAAGATGGCGTTGCGTGCCCTAAATTAAACCCAAAGCGATTCATCCGATGTTTTATTTTACACTTCATCAGCGCGTAATGACAACGGTTTGCAGGGGGTGCAATTCCAACTGCCAGTGTTTAAACTTTAAAGTGCATCATATCGTATCAAAACTATATTCCACGAAGGATTAGGTAGAGGAGCACCTAATTACAACCATATTATGCCAGTGGTGTTCAAATCCCATGATATAACCGGTCAAAAAACCAGAATCCAAGCCGTTATGAGAAATTTCAAATAGAAAACCTTTGCATTCTCCCGTTTTTTTCATTATTTCGCTCGAGTCACTATCTCACCTAATGGTAATTGAAGATGTGATCGAAGATGAAGCTCGCTTACCTAGAAGTGGTTATTCACTCTTAATTTAAAGACTCCCAGTTTATTAAAGATGAGTAATGGAAAACGCCTACGGCATAAGCCCGCCTTTGTACATTGCTTATTACTAGTGCAAAAAGATTTTTTTGTTAAATAAAATGTAGGCATTCCGTAACATTACTTTTAGTTGCGAAGGCGCTTTGATCCCTATCTATACCGCCTATATAATCCCACTACAAGGATATTCCTTCTTTTTCCCCTTTCACTAAACAATATTAAATCTGAGAGTCTGTTTTGTTTACATTGTTATCGAGAAGCACAAAGCAATGTAGACTGGACTCCGATATATCAAACAAAACCATTTCCAGTCTAAGTTGAACTCTTACAAGACAGAAAGCCGACATAGGAGTTCCATACACATTTCAAACTACTCATGAATATGAATGAATGTACAACCATGACACGTCTATGAAGGATGAAACTGAGGGATCATCTATGAAATATGAAAAGAAGAAATCTGCTGTCACCTAAGACCCACTGTTTTGTCGAGTTACATGAATATAAAAATGAGAGCTGTTGTTTTTTTCTCATTTTCCGTAGCTACTTCTATTCAAAGTCAAATTCAAAGCATATAAACCATTTACAGGTGCTTTTGAATTGTCAAAGTCAGTCAGTCAAAAACATGAAGCTATTTGCACATTTCCAAAGCGTAGATCTCTATGGAGAAGAATGTGAAAGAAACTCCACGGACACTCTTTTAAACTATTTTATGTTTTACAAATTTCCTGATTACATTAACCTTGTTGCTTCTATAGGTAAGAACAATGTAAAGAAAACTTATTAACGAGTACTTATCCTTCCTTTTACTTCCTAAATTATTAAATCACCCTGTATAACCAGCCCCTCTGGGAAATGCGTGCTGCCAGACGGGTGTTATTGATTTTTAGCCTGAACTATAACCTCGAGGCTACAGTACGGTATCATGAGTGCTGCCCGAGCCACCCCGAATGCAATTAGGCGTGCACCGCCTTCAATTAAATTTGATCCCCCTACGTAGGTACGCTGCAGCTCGCAAAACAATGTTTCCCTGAATTTTGGCCCACTAATGAAATGTACATACATGGAGTGAGGCACAGTACGAATAATTACTGCAATTAGTGTATTGTAGTCATTATTTTCACTGTGGTATACGAAATTTGATGTTAGTTAGGGGAGAGCATTCATTACTGGAGTTTTCATTAACAGATGCAGCAATTATTACGTATTCATATTTTATGCTTCCAGTGAGAAAATATGGAGTAGAAAAATAGCCCGTGGCTTGCGATACCGAAATTTCAGTTCTGTTATAAGAACAAAAAAACCTATTCTTTCTTTTCTAAATGTACTACCGGCGCACCCTGGGTATTATCAGTCCCAAGTTGGTGTCTCTATCTCTATCAATTTCAATGGAGCTTTCTGCTTTATATTAGAATCCACACCTCTATGAAATTATTACCGAAAATACAAAAACACTCCAGTAAAACGTATAAGTGGAGTATTTAAGCGTACTCTATTGCTTTTGTAAATTTGTATAGTACGCCTAAGCGAAATGGAGAAGAATATTGTTGGTTGGCAACCGTACCGGTGGCGTATCGAGCATGCTGGCACAAAGAAGAAAATGAAATATATACGTACACAGATTGGCTCTTCATTCTCCTATACACCGTCATCCGGTCTCTGTTCCTCGCCAGCAGTAAGGATCCGCATTGCTTCCAGCCAGTGTCTCTGCCCTTAGCTTCCAGGTCTTGCAGGAGTCTTATGGAGGACTGGGTTAGACGAACTTGGGCGAGGGTAGGCTTGAAGGCGCCGACGAGGCCCGAGGAGTGCCAGCGGCTACCACTACAGACTCTGTCAACAAATGTACCAGATTAACACTTTGCGGAGGTATCCAAGGAAAGTCTGCTGGAAATCCATTTGTCCTATAAGGGGTTGGTGCGATAAGTTCTTTCTTAAATCTCTAGCAAGAGTCCTCTCAGAGTTCACTTCTTATGCATACAATACTCAATCTTCTCTTTAGTTGCTCTCTTTTCCAAAAGCAAATGTAACGTTTAACCTTTAAATTTCCAAATGCAGGCTTTGTTTAGCCAGTATGCAAATTTCAGAAGTTCCAAATAAAGGCTTTGTTTAGCCATTATGCAAATCGCAGTTTAAGGTTATTCAAGCCCAAAAATATCTCAAAAGTTCGATTCGACGTCGTCATTGCGGCCGCGAACCATATGATGCAGAGGAATCAAGCTCAAGATCGATTAGAAGTACACGCTTCTTATCGATTTAGCGTCATGCAGCTGGATTTTAGCGCATTTTGATGATTGCACATAAAAGGATTAGGTATTATCGATGAAACAACGTTTTAGAAAATGGAAGACATAGTTAACTAAGTTTAGAACAGACTCAAAATCCTATTCCTAATTACCTTTGTGCAGGCCATTTTAAAAAGTTTTTCAATGTTTGACAGGTACGATATTCCAGACATTTCAGATGGACATAGGCTCTGGCTCTAGGGTTTATGAAGCAGCTGCCATGTAATTATCTCTGCATCATCCTATTGTCGAATATCGAAACTACTAGTTGGTAAAAAAAACGAATTATTATTTTATAAAAGAATCTCTGCCGCTGAAATCCGTCCCGGAAACTGACACCAGGACTAATATACGTCGCGAGTAGTTTGCCGCTCTTCTAGCGCTCGTTACACTTAAACTGAATACGATCAATTGCACAAAGACGAGGAAGACACGTAGCGCACGGATTGTGATGCACATCCGCCGCTTATCTAGTTAGCTACAGATCAACTGTAATTGAGTGTTTTCCTGAAAAATCTTGTTTCCTGAAAATGTACCAAATAGATTTTTTGGACGAGTGGTCACCGAGATGTCTGGTTCACTGTGGCTTGCTAGGCTCCGCATACGTAGGAGACTGAGCATGTTTGCTACTAGGGTATTTTGGAGGAGTGCTCACCGAGCTGCTGGTTCACTGTGAACGAGAATTATCTACGGAAACGGGAAAAAACGGGATATGCGTACCAAGTCGCGGGCTAAAGCTAGTTCTTAATATAACTCCAAATACTCAATTCAGAAACTAATCCTCAGTTAAATTTAGTCAGTTTTAACCTCAGTGAAGTACCTGTCAATTTACTGAGAGCCAAGTGATAAATAATATTTTCACTAACTTTACACAAGTGCACTTTGCAACTTGTGTGAATTAAATGGAGGATTTCTTTATTTTATCTTAAATGCACTGCCAGTGAAAATATGTCCTATGTTGAAGGAAACAAATAGTCCGTTCAAGTTAGTTCGAAAAAAAATGGGGGTGGGTGTAAGTGTTATTTCTGCACATTTATTGTAATTTTATGATGTTATAATTTTGTTTTTGCATGCTGTGTCTATCGCATCATATTGTACACTATGTTTTTATCATATTGCTTTTATTATTAGGACAAACAGTGTTACAATTGTAGATAGGCCAATAAATAAATAAATTCCCAAGAAGCTGAAAATTTACATGAAAGTTAGGGTACCATTATATTGAAATTATGAAAAGTCCCCATCGATCTCATGTGTGCAACCCATGTTGTGCAAGCTCAAAGTTCGTTTTGGATTTTTTAGCAAAACGGTACGTTTATGATTAAAATAGCTGAGACAAAAATTGGAGATCACGCAATTAAATATGTACAAAAAAATTGTTTTTACACTCTTTCCTCCAAAATTCACCATTTCTGAGTTATAGCGATTCAAAAACTACGCCGCAAATACAGGATGACTGGTAGTTGAATGTGTTCCTTGAAAAAGGTTATATTAGAGCTGATTTGCAACGATTTTTATCCCCAAATTCATATCCATATTGGATTTTCGAGTTAGCGGAAGTTTTAAGATTATTATATATTTTCTGCCTCACGATAAAAATTGCAAATTATGAGAAATCTACTTCTCTCTGGACAGTCAATTTATACTATTCGGGTAGGTCATAAATGAATGAATCCTTTATTAACTACTTACTGATATTTAAAAAATCCACAATAAGCAAGGCGAGCACCAATAACCATCAAAGTACTACCTTTTCAAGGAACAAATGTGTTTTTTTTTTTAAAGTGTAAGTACGTTTTTTGTAGATTATTGCATGATCTATTTTATGTCTGAGATATTTTTATCCTAAATCAAACCGTTTCGCAAAAAAAATAAAAAAACGCATTTTTGCGAACTTTGACCTTTTTTTTTTTTTTTTTTAAGGATGGGAAATCATCAAATGACTTCTTCCGCTCTGGGTGGAGCGGAAGGGCGTGTCAGACTCTTACTGACTAAAACCCATCCGTGATCCTTCTAAAGCCCTTTGCTTTCCAGGGCCGCGGTGACTATTTCGAACAAATTCCGCAACCCTGGCAGGCTCTGGCCCTAGCGGGCCCCGTCCTCTTTGCTGACATCTCTTTGAGGCGCGCGTGAAACACAACGCGCCATCGACCCGGGCCTGGTGGTGATCGGACAGCGAGCCACCCAACGCTCGCCGTCCGCAGGCCCGCGCCTACGGTGGCCGGGGATCGCCCTGCGACTCCCGACGCCCAGGGCGTCTTCTCCTGTAGCGGCGGTTGGGACGAAGGCCTTGCCTTTCCCTCGCGCGGCCCGCCTCCTCCTTCGCTAGCATTACTGCTTCGCAGAAGGAGGTGACCGCTTCCCAAGCCTCCTCGCTCCGGACCATGGATTCAACCAGGGCCGGACGCGAGAGGTTGCCGCCGCCGATCGCCTCGACGAGGACACGGCGGTGCTCAGCCCAAGCAGGGCAGACCTACACCGTATGCTCCACCGTGTCCTCCGGGCGATCCTCACAGTGCTGACACCCGGGCGTGTCCTCCCGCTTAATCCGAAACAGGTACCTCCCGAAACAGCCGAGTCCGGTAAGTACCTGCGTCAGGCGGAAGGTGAGGACGCCGTGGCGCCTCTCCAGCCACTCCTCAAAGAGGGGCCTTACCGCCGCAATTGTGGCGTGCCCAGAACTTTGACCTTGCACAAATGTTTTGCACACATGGAATCGGTGGAGAGTTTTAATAATGTATTGTTATCCCTCCACTGTATTGGTATCCCTAACTTTCACGTAAATTTTCAGCTTCTTGGGAATTTAAGCAAGGGTGAATGTCTATTTTAACCGGACTAAAAGTTTATGTTGGAATATTGATGTGTTGCAAAATTAAAATAACTTTTTTTAATTACATTTTACATAGAGACCAAAATACTTTTCTAAACAGATTTTGTTGCTGGATATTTGATCAATACCAATGAATGTTTGTAAAAAATAGGCATTTGAGTTTATTTTGGTATTGCTTATCGGGAAGAGGGGTATGTGCTGTATACTTAACGTTAGTACTTGTCAAATCTTATTGTAATAATAAGATTGACTAAGTAGTGGGTAGGCGAGTTTTCTTCAGTTATGTTTTATACTGTTTTTGCTACTTGGCACAATAAATGTATTTACCAAAATACAGTGTTTTAATAGACATAACAGTGGCGAGGAAGGTTAAACATATACTATGGAGCGTAAATTAGTGACATTTCATGAGTTCATTGTGAAAAATGACAATTGGGACAGTTACATAACTCGGCAAAATTATCGTTTTGAACCAAGTGGAATCATCGATGATTCACTAAAAAAAAAAAAAAGCTAACTTTTTACGGTTTGTGGTGCTGAAGTGTTCGAGACCTTTCTTGCGCTAATCATTGCACAGAAATCTAGTAATGTGACTTTTATTTATGTGACAAACATTTTGACCAAACATTACTGTCCGAAGCCTAACTAATGTCATTGTCTTACAAATTCTACAAACGTGATCAAACTGCGGGTGAATCGGCATCAGAATATATCGCTCAGCTGAGGAAAATCAGTACTAACTGTTATTTTCCAAACCTGGAACGCATGTAGCGTGCCAGGTTAGTGTGCGGCATGAGCGTTCGCAAGCTACAGTACGAATTGTCGAAGAAGGACGAACAGGCGACGACGCTGGACGTCGCCCAGCGCAAAGGTGTCTTCGTAGTCTGCTGACGAAGCAAAGGATGTAAACGCAATGCAGGGACCGAATAACCGTTATTTTTTTTATAACGCTACTTATTACAGTTACGTTAACGATAAAAAAGTAACGATATTAATAACGAAACCCACAAGTCAGTTACTATTATCTAAATACCAGTATTAGTACCGGTAAAAATTACAATTGTTATACCGGTAATTAATAGGCCTATCTCTTTTCCTTCTCCTGAAAAAAAAAATCGGCTCAAGATTGGTCTTGGCTAGTTTTCACATAAGTATTTGTTATCTTATGTTTGGTTTTTAAAATTCAAACATTGCGTTGAATGACGTGATCGCCTGGCACCACGGCAGACAACGTAGTAGATACTGTCGGGCGTCAGCACAAGGTACTTTTTAGCGCGCGTGAACGCCTGTAATATTTTTGTAGGTAATTATAGCATTAGGTATCTATATTTCCCTATGGAATGAATTATCGATTTCTTAGTTAATTCAGCTTGTATAAAATCATGTTTGTGTAATTTTGCACAAATGTACCTTAAATGATGTAATCATCACTAAGGGGTTAAAGTGAGGGTTGAAAGTTTGTATGAAAATTCTTAGTCTTGGTCCAACTCTTAGCGAGGTGAAGGACGCAACAGATGCGCTGATACTGTGATCTCAACAGAAAAATGGCTAACTGATAAATAGGAATCGTAAAATCTAATTTTACTAAACTACCCATTAAAGGACGGAGTAACAACTTAAGTCGCATACAGGCCTTGGGTTCGGCCCGCAGTGACAGGTGCGACGATCAGTGTTCGCGCAATGAAAAGAGCGTATAATTCTGCTGCTAAGTATTGAAAACGGGTGTTACGGAAGGCGCGTTTTGGAAATGTTGGACGAATTGGGCTAAGTTGGCATCCTACCCTTCGGGTAGCATGAAGTTCTGGTCCCCGTCTAATAGTGTCTAAATTGGTCGAGACAGACTTCTGCCATCCTTCACTGCCTTCTATGCTGAAATCCTTGGCTGCTCATCGGATCATATGGCTATTGATGCAGGTGTTCCTCAGGGGTCTGTTTTTTCTGCGACTCTATTATTGCTGCAAATCAACGTCCTGCTGCAACTAGGTGCTATCGGGTATGCAGATGACAGCAGTCTCAGAAAGATACCTATCCAGTGCAAAAGCCAGCAGAGAGGAAATTCAGGCATTTTTATGTATAATTTGAGAGTTATCCGAAAGAGAGAGAGAGAGACGTTCCTGCTCAATGGACTTTAATTATTAAGTTTTATAATCTTAGTATATTCGTTTTTGTGTATATATTTTAAAACATTTGCTCCATGGCTAGTCTTTTTTTTCATTAAAACACTCCTATCCTACTATTAAATAATGTGAAAAGTGTGTGGGATTTTTGAAAGAAAGGAAATACATTTATTTCAGCTGCGGATATTCACAAAACTTTTCAAAGCATCATATCTTGTTCAAAATAATTGTCGTTGAATAATCGTGTTTATTAAATAATAGTAATACTACTCTCATGATTTTTTCAGATTTTTTATGAAATTCTTGGGAACACACTTTTTTTACTTTTTTATCTTTCCCAATATGCTATTGAATGAAAGTCACTCAACAACTTTGATTGCATTTTTCAAAACCTATCCTTATACAACCTAAACTTTAGGATTTTAAAATAACCATAGAATAACGTATGGAGTCGAGGGACCCTCGGCAGGAACAAAGTTCAAAATGAAAAACGATTTCGAGGGTGATGAAAATATCTAAGACGGCGACGGCAAAAATTTGGATATTTGCAGCCGCCACCTAGGATTTTTATTTTGACCTCACTATCAGCTTCAGCATCCTCGAAAACCATGAAAACGATACCTATTACGAAAAATTTGGATATTTGCAGCCGCCACTTTGGATTTTTATTTTGACCTCACGATCGGCTTCAGCATCCACGAAAACCATGAAAATACCCATGACGAAATATTTGAAACTTTTTGCAGCCGCCATCTTTGATTTTCATATTGACCTCACTATCTACTACTTACTTATTTCTAAATAAATACCTATTAAAAAAACCGAAACTCAAAAAATATCAATAAGAAAAATACTGAAAAAAGAAATGCAATTCCTAAATTTCATAAAATTCCTCCACATCACTGTCTACTGGAAATATGCCCAGAAGTCTGGCAGCATAGCCATATTGGATGAAAATGTTATTATTTGTCAAGAATATTCTAGTCTTCCGGTCACGTGAAGTATTGATCTTATGATAATAATAAGAAGGTACTATATAGGTAGGTATATAGGTACTTTTCGAAGGTAGTATGAAATCCACTCATATTATCATTATAATTGGTAGAGTCGAAAACACGTCCCTGAATATAATTTGACCTTTACCAGTGAAAGATTATCCAGAGACATGTGGTCGCAGTCTATTGTAGGTAGTTAGGCAATTTTAAAAATCGTAGGATATAAGAACGGTTTAAGTAGTGTATCCAGAGATGTATGGTCGGCAATACCAACATAAATCAATAATTATGATTCATTAAAGAATAATATAGTAAGAATTATACAGTTTAAGTAGGAAGGTTAGTAGGTTCTTATGTTTCAATGACATATAAGTAGATTTATTGCTTTCTATGAAAACCTTGAAATGTCGGTATACTTTGTTGCACTTCTTTCGGCCCATAATAATATTTTTACACAAAGTTAATAAATAAGTAAACACAGAAGAATTATGTCTGACGTACGCGATGTTTGTGCGCCGTATGTATGATTAATTGATTATAAAATGAAGCACGCGAGCGCGAACCGCGTCGTATTCATATTTTTGTTGCCGCTCCGCTAGAAACCCTGGCGACCGCACGGCGCGCTTGGCAACAGACCTTGATAGATTTTCCCGAAGTACCCTATTAGCATCGGTATTTCAATACCGGTAAATACTGTAATTTATCGTTATTTTTATTGTTACATATTTACGAAATGTTTTGGTAATTTTACCGGCATTTTTTTGGTAACGTTAACCGTCCCTGGCAATGAAGGTCAGACCGAGCGTTCGTCTATGCTACCGATGCGGCGATCGTCATGGTGGTAAATGCCGCTTTGTCAACGCAGTGTGCCGGCATTGTAAGAA
The DNA here is from genome assembly GCA_905163435.1 of Mamestra brassicae. Classification (NCBI taxonomy): domain Eukaryota; kingdom Metazoa; phylum Arthropoda; class Insecta; order Lepidoptera; family Noctuidae; genus Mamestra; species Mamestra brassicae. The sequence continues at coordinate 6,199,746 of LR990987.1, forward strand.
GGGACACATCGAGAAGATCTGCACTGCTAAGAAGAAAATAACCCTAGCAATGTGAACTACGCCGGTAACGACAAAATTGATGCGCAACTGAACGGAATCTACAAAGTGGCTGGTACCCACTTGCACGTGCCTGCATACAAGTAGCGTGTGTCGCTGGACGGCGCACAGTGGGCTGAAATCGCGAAGTGTGGACTCAAGGATTGGCATGTACATTTTTGAAAGCTATATACTAACACAATATTTTTATGGTCGACGACTTTTTTCGTCAAGCCGTTACTTCCAGAGTTATACTGCTTTCAACATTGTATGAAAAAAATATTCAAATAATGGATGTTTTTGTATGTACGTACAAAGATATTCCACACCACTCCAGTGACCTCATTTGTTTGTGTCCAAAACACGGCCAAAATTTTCTTATCAGTAGACGCGTAGTAATTAGTGACGTCATGACGTGCACCAATAAGAAGGTAGTAAATATAAGGTAGGAAACGTCAAACGACAACCTTAGTTCGTTGTTATCTACAATTACATACGGACTACCCTACTAATTTGATTTTTGTGCAGTTACGGTTGACGAGTTTTTATGTGAAAATGTTTAGTGACTAACCTTGATATGTTCGTGAAATTAAAAGCAGCAGGGTGTATTTAAAATAATAACTTTTTGTACAATGAAATTAGGTCAAAAATATCTAGTTTAAGCATTGATAATGATAAAAAACTGAAGCAGTTTTGTGCAAAGTATGGTTTTGATATTTATAGGAAATGGGAAAGTTCTCATAATAAGGAACAAGTATTCCAAAGCAATTATAGTGAGTGGTTAACAAATACAACAGCTAGAATAGAATAACAAGCTCTTATGGACCTTACTGTGACAAGATCAATTAAATCAACACCAATTGATGAGACGTAGAAAGAAATGATACTGATAAGTAAATGGGGTTTTGACGGTGGTTCTAATCAAGCCAACTATAAGCAAACAATGCATTTAGATACCACAGAAGAGAGTGATTATGATGATTCTAATGTTATTATGGGTAGTTTGATACCTATCAAATTGATTTCTGGTGATCAACTTGTTTGGGAATATGACTCTCCTAACTCTGCTCATTATTGTCGTCTACTCTTTTTTCAATTTGTAAAAGAGAGCACATGTAGTATTCTATGGGGAAAAAGATGCAATCGAGGCAGAGAGAGATAATTTAGTGAAGACAGAGATTGGAGAAATGAAAATCTCACACGACTTTATTAATATTAACGATGATAGATGGTAAAGCGACAGCTATTCTTTGAGATACATCATCTCAAAGATTTGACATTTATGTAAAGCTACTTCAAAGGAGATGAATGACTTGCCCTTGATATTGACAAAGAAAGTTGATGTCGACCTATATAAATATGGTCTATCGTCGTTACACATTTGGATCATCTCATGGAATGCATTCTTCATATATCATATAGATTACATTTGAAGACGTGGATTGGTAAGGGTGACAGCAAGGATATTATGCAGAGCAGAAAGAAAGATATTCAGGAAGCGTTTATATCTCAAACAGGACTTTTAATTGATGTCGTAAAACAGGGCCACGGTACAACCAATGACGGAAATACCGCTTGAAGATTTTTTGAAAACTCCGAAATTGCGGATTCGATCATCACAGGAGTCGATGAGAATTTGATAAAACGTTTTAAAACCATACTAGAGGCATTTTCTTCTGATCACCCAATAGATGTAATTAAGTTCAAAGACTATACCGAAGCTACCATGAAATTGTTAATTTGTATAGTTAATAATTTATTAATTTGTTCTGACCCAGTTATTTAAAGAATACGTCATAAACTGTTGCGAAAACACAAAGCCCTCTCAGATGAGGCAACAGCATTGTTGATTATTATTTATCCTGACGATAACGATCAGGAAAACATATTACATTTAATTTCGGACCCATCATTGTATAATGAACCTGAATTTGACTTTTCCGAACAATCAATTAACGGTGCCTGTGTCTAAGCACAAACAACGTTTTACGTATTGGATTAGGCCTACTGGGGACACCACTGTTAAAAAAAACGCGCCTAGTTCTCTACCTCTAAGGTGGTGTGGAACAGAGAATTAAAAAAATAACTCCAATATCACAGCATATCGCAGTACCAGATTATATGCTAAAATGGGCAAATCATTTGTATTATTTTAATCTGTAAACCGTTTGATGAGAGTTCTTGAAAATTACGCGATTTTCACGAAGATGTTTTTTTCATACAAAAAAATCTTTAAATATTCATAACACTGAAAATAACGGTCAAAACGTAACAGTTGTAGAACATAAAATTGTATTTGACAGTAGATTTCAATTTTTTTAATAACCGATGAGTTTTTGTTGATTCTTAAGTCTTCTACGAGTTCATATCGGCCCACCGTGCGGCGTGCTCGTCGATATGGAAGGAGACCCATGCGACGCGTCCTCGCTGATCAACGAGCGCACGTAGGACCGCTTGCCGCCGCGAGCCTCGCCTCGACCGCTACGCACGTGGAACGACACTCGGGTGTCGGTCATCAGCCAAGTGACAGTGACGGTACAATATAAGGACATTAAGCGCGAGCTGACTGTAGTGGTGGCTAGGACCAAATCTGATAGGTCGTGATGGCTTTGAAGCTCTTGAAATATCGGTAAGTGTAAATAAAAATATTTACGTCGATATGTCCGATATTGATAAGTTGTTATCGAAAAATAGGAAGGTTTTCAATGACGAACTCGGTACCTACCGAGGTAATCCTGTCACGATTTAATTAAAACCGAATTGGGGTGCGCCCAAGTTTTAAAAAGCGTGGCCAGCACCCTACACCATTAAAGATTAGATAGACTACTTAGTCAATCTTATCATTACAATAAAATTTGACAAGTACCCACGTTAAGTTTACAACATATCTTTCCCTCAAGTATGTAAACCATATACAAACAAAAGATAAACAATACTTCAATACTTTACACATTTTTCTTCAATTAGTTACATCCTTCAAACTTAAATATATTATAAATATGCATATTTATATAGGTTTGAAGGATGTAACTATTAATATTAGTATTAATAGTTAATGTTTAGTCTTTACCATTATTTCTTTTACTTTGTCTTTGTTGCTGTATGTTTGTTTCTGTGACAAGAAAATGTTTTCTATTCTTTGCTTACATGATTTAAATACTATCTACTACTAGTATTCATAATATCATTCAGGAATACTAAGTTAAACATCTGTCTACACGTCTCCATGTCAAATAATTAAAAAAAAACTTTCTTATTTTCATTATGAAAGCTCATCTATCAACAATAGGTAATTACCTCTTTTTATTATTACCGGTGTTTGTTTCAGTTATACTATTTCAGATTTATTGTGATGATTCTCTTAGGGAACTTTAAAAAAAAATAATATTATGCCAGTCCCTTGCCAATTAATTTATGAAAATATTATGTATGTGCGGAAAAATCGACATCTTTTTAATCAAATTAGTGATAGACATAATTTTAATACTACAAAATAAAACAAATTAGATCAACCATTTTTTAGATTAGCTAAAGACCACACTTCTTTCATGGGGTACTGTGTTAAATGTTACAACAAAATACCTTCTGGCATTATTTTTTTTTAATAATAATATTTGACACTTCACGTGACCCAAGGGCTGGCTTTTACCTTGGTCAAAGAATAAGCATTGCCATACAACGTGGCAATGCCGCCAGTCTTTTGGTTACACTTCCAGTCGACAGCGATGCGGATGAATTTTTTGACGCCATATTTTAGGGTTTATTTAGTTAGGAGATTTTATTTTTATTTCTAGTGTATATTGAAAACAAAATTCTGACATATTAGAACTAAATGAAGGAAAATTTAAAACTTATGTTAAAAGCACACTTTGTAAACAAGCATACTACAAATTAGAAGATTACATTCAGGATAAGAATGCTTGGAAACATGCTGGTCCTGCTCCATAGGAAAATCAAGGGTGTAGACAAAATCAAACTGGTTGATTTATGTATTAACTTTATAGATATTCTGTTTCCTTTCTGTGCTTTTACTTTTCTGTTAACTCACGCAATGTTTAATTAATGGTTCCAATATTTGTAAATATGTGAGTACCATTTACCAAAATGTATTTAGAAAATGAATAAGTTTACCTCTGCTGGTAATACTTTGTTCCTATAAGTAGCATACTCTGGGTGCATCATCCTCACATAATATTAAATTAATTTTTGTATCCCAAATTTTGTAAAACCATTATTGGAAAAGAGTAACTTTGCAGTTTCTTGTCCGTTCTTCTCCATAAGAATCTACCTTTCAGGATGGGCAGTAGAGTCACTTTATTAATTTTATACTATTATTATAATATTTTACTAAACTATAAATGATGACGTTCAAAAGTGCCATTTAATGGCCTAATTGAAATAAACATTTTGACTTTGACTGTGGAAATCATATTTAGAAGCATAATAATTTTACTTTAGAATGAGGATAGAATAATTATTCATTTGCACAGAAAGTAGGAACAAGATACAGATGTTATTTATCATACTTGATACCTTTCTTTTCGGGGTATCATGAAAAACTGTTTTCAGAATTGAATGAGGATTGGCAATGTCTGATAAGCTGATGTTATGAGTTCAACAAATAGGTATATAGTAATTACATTTCTTGAAATAGTATAATCTTCTCCTAAATATTAGAAATGAATATTGGTTCTCCAAGTTTTTGATAATTCATAACTAGATAGATGTGAAGCCATTGTCTGTTTTGCGCACTGTACCCAAAAAAAGACAATGGCTGAATGCACATAAGTAATTTGAAACATACAGGCATAACAGAGATTGGAACTGAGGACCAAGTTATGGCCGCCGCACTCTTTCTGCTGAAGTCTGTAACAAAGAGCTAGTCTATTAATATAAAGTACGAAAGTACTCACTTTTCTTTCTCTATGACCACGGTGTTCTCGCCCCAGCCGCGGCGCGCGAGGTGGTACGCCACGGCTGCTCCCATCATCCCTCCACCACATATCACCACTTTAGCCTTCGGAGGCAACGCCGACAAACATCCCTCTAACCTTTCTACATGGTCTAGCGCGTCCAATCGACTCGAAAACTCCCTACATGCTATACCTATACATTTATGTGCACTGTATCTCTTTACCCCCCAGAAACCTTTTATTAACATCTTATCAACGCATAAGTGAAACTAAATAAATAAACTAATATAAAAGCTGAATTATATGTTACATATATAAAATAATCTAAAAATAATCAACGAATAACTGAGAAGAACTTAGTTGTTTTGACGGTATTGACGTAAGCTTGACAGACTTGATCGTCAGTGTTGTCGCCACAATAAAAACGACAATAGAGTATTAAAATTATGAAGAAGGTAACAAAAAACCAAATTACACATTTCCACATCATTATAACTTTGCGAAGCACCAGCCCACACGAGATATGAAAGCTTTATGTCTGGCCAAATAAACCGCACCGCCTTTTATACCGGTATTTTGGTAGGTAGCCATATCGATTAACTCTATTTCTGCATGAGGCAGACGAATAGTGTCCCAAATTCTATTGTAATAAAGAGATTGTTGTTGGGTGAATACAAAATAACATGAAAATATTCATTATTTGGGAGCTCAAAATAAAGTCTTAACGTTGCAAAGTGGTTTTAGCGCGAAAACAAATCATGATCGTTATCGATTTAACACTTCCATAGATTTCGAAATTAGCAATAAACATTGGAACCGCATTTTATAGATTGTTGTTGTTCCTCTATATATATTATAATACTCTTTGGATTGTTACGTTGTTTCTATAGCGACCAACGGGGTTCAGTTCAGTTTTTTATAATTTTTAAGTTCAGTTTTTTGCTCTCCTTTGCTGTAATGTCGTTGGTTGAAATAATTCAACATGACGAAGTCATCTACACCATTTTGGACAAACCACCTCCAGAACCACCGAAAACTCCTAGGTAATGTTTAAATTTGTTGTAAATCCGTACCTACCTTAATACTACGCATGGCACACATGGCACCTAAAACCACTTTTATTTGACACCACATTACCTATTAGTCGTCAGCCATCTCCGTAATAATCTTTTTGCCACACTTCAGCTACCAGGTAAGTAATTGCGCCCAGGGGCGGATATACTTAATAGGGCCGAGCCCAGGGCCCCGTGTATACAAAGGCCCCCCCATTGAAGACAAAATCGACAATATTTAAGCAAAAAAAAAAGACTCAAAAAATTACGGAATCCTTCGTGCGCGAGTCTGACTCGCACTTGGCCGGTTTTATTTTTTCCTTTACCGTGTACTATACTATATTATTACCAATCGAAAACAGTTTTTAGACAAAATGACAATTATTTGTAGATGATTAAGTAGGTAGTAGAGGACTAAGTAGTATCAGCCCGGGCCCCACAAACTCACGGCCCACCCCTGATTGTGTCTGTCTGGTGACTGGTGAGCTGTTGGTGCTGCCGGTGAACACAGCCATCACCCCATAAATAAGAACCCAATAAGAAGAGGTTAGCAACTGAAGAAGCATAAACACCAGAAGCAGTTTCTCTAGTTATCATTTAATAAAAAAACTGGTCAAGTGCTAGTCGGGAGTCGCGTGAAAAGGGTTCCGAACGAATAAATTTTTGTAACATGTTATTATAACATTTTGGACTTCTTATAAGTTTTCCTGTAATCTATAGGTGAACTAACTATTCTATTAACTATTAGCTGCATTTTTTTTTTCAAAATTGTAAGCCTTATAGTTTCGAAGATTAGTATTTTTTCGTCTAATTTCTTGAATAACTTCACAACTATTTATTTTAAAATATTGAAAACAATATAGACTGACTTTTTTAACTAAAAGTCTTCGTCTTGGTCCCCTAAAAGTGCCCCCCATACTCAAAATGTATTAATTTAGGTAGAAAACGCGTCCGTATTTGGGCACAGAAGTTCATAGAAATGTGTAGGTACCAAATTTCAACAGAATCAGTCCTACTGGATCTTGAAATTGACTGTGACAGACGGACCGACTGACATACACCCGAGTGATCCTATAAAGGTTCCGTTTCTTACGGATGTTCGGGCCCTAAAAGTCGTTGAACAGATATTAATTAATTACAGATACGAATCCAAACTAGAAAAGGAATTGAGATTAGCTAAAATACCGCAACTACGACGCACATTTGGTTACGCTGAAACTCCAGTCAATCCTCCGACTCAGTTTTTAAAGAAAGGTGAAGGAATAGGTCAGCCTCTCAAGAAAAGTGACCATAAATGCTTCGTGTCCGGTAATCTACCACCAGTACCGAAACGCCCTCCGCCGGGAAAGAAACCAGAGAAGCCAACAGTTAATTTCAAAGTTGTAAACATTAAGAAAGCTATAAAGATAAAAGGGAAACCTGTGGAGCCAAGGTAAAATTATATTTTTTTTTACAATCCTGCTCCTGTCGGCAGACATTGTTAGGGGTCAACTCTGCCAATATTTGAGAAAACCGAGCAACTACTGCACCGACGATATGGACGCTTCGAAATCGTTTCGTCAGTCTTGATAACTCTATCCATACTTAGATACTTTTCTTTTTTTTCCTTAGTTATTGTGTCCCACTGCTGGGCAAAGGCCTCCCCCATATCCTTCCAGACATTCTTTTCTTGCGCCACCTCGAACCAGCCTTCGCGGTGTGCATCCAAGTCATCTCGCCACCGCTTTCTGGGCCGGCCTCGGCGACGCCGTCCATCCTCTGGCACCCATTGCGTGGAGACTTTTGCCCAGCGGTCATGACCACTTATGTAGGTACTAATAAGTATTTATAAAGCAAAAGTAACTCTGTAAACCTCTTCACGTCTCGGCACACTGGTAGGCCCACAAAACTTTTTATAATAATAATAATAATGAGTCCATCAGACATATTATCTCTGGTTGTTCTCGTTTGGCTAACGGCGAGTACTTGCATAGGCATAACCAAGTGGCCAGGATAATCCACCAGCAACTTGCTTTAAAATATCAACTTGTGGATTCCGAAGTACCGTATTACAAGTATGTGCCCGACCCAGTTCTCGAAAATGACCATGTCACGTTGTACTGGGATCGATCTATCATTACTGATAGGACTATTGTTGCCAATAAGCCGGATATCGTGGTGATAGATCGATTAGCGCGCCGCACAATGATAATCGATGTTACCATCCCGCATGACGTGAACCTCGTGAAAGCTGAGAAAGAGAAACAAATCAAGTACCTCGACTTAGCACACGAGGTTGTCGACATGTGGAATGTGGACTCGGCTGTCATTGTGCCGATTGTCGTTACGGCCAATGGCCTGTTGTCCAAAAGCTTCGACGACCATCTGTCGAAGCTGTCGTTACGCGGTTGGGTAAAAGGCCTGATACAGAAGGCAGTACTTCTCGATACGGCTCGTATTGTGAGGAGGTTCCTTTCTCTGGAGCCCTAACCACCGGTAGCTTGGACCCTGCTCCCGACACCGGCGGACTACTATTTTTTATATTTTTAAATGTTTTTTTTTTTTTTACAACTGTTTTATAAAAGAAATATTTAAAAATGTAAATTTCTATGTAAAGAAAATAAAATAAACGGAATAATAATAATAATATTTATTTGCAGAAAACACGGTATTAAAAGATGTTACAATACAAATTGAGTCCAACATGTTTTGCTTAATATTAAAGCATGCAAAATTATGGTATCAACATTACAGTTTATGTTCAAGAAATTCTTTAATACTATAGAAACTATTGTCATTGTTATTTATAGTTACCCCAAAGGGGGTAGACCAGTCTTGGGTTAGGACAATGGATGCTTTTACTTTTCATCCCAGAAGTACGTCCCTTGGGATAATTTCCGACTTTCATGCGGTTCAAGCCGCTGACAGATGCTAGTTTATTATAAAACAGTTGCAGTACCTACTAACTTAATAAAACCAATGCAAATTTTCCTCATTTAGACTGGTCGACACGCGAGACGGGCATATTAAGAAGATCAAAGGTTCCGGGGAGGTTCCAGAATACTGCCTCAGGCCAGACTTCGGTCAGATGCCAGCGTACCTGGTAAACAGAAACAGAAGACTCCAGAAGGCCGCAGAGAAATTGCAATACGAGGAGGATCATAAGAAAAGTCTGTGCAAGCTCATAAGCGACGAAGATCGCACGAAACTTCTTGATGTAAGTTGTTTTTGCACACGTTCATTTAAACATTTTCTCAATAGGACGCTGAAGTATCTAAGGTTGACTAGAAGATTCCCATATTCCAACAACGAAATTCTCTTCTTCGCCAAATGTTTCCAAATCACTTTCATTGTGCGTACCTCGTCAAAATGTTCAAAAACTGGCCAAGTGTGAGTCGGACTATCACACAAAGGGTTCCGTACCATAAACAAAAAAAACACATTTCTTTTATGGGAACCCTCTTCAATTTTTAATTTAATTTAATTATTAAATTTTGTTATAGCGGCAATACAAATAGGTACACCCTCTCTGAAACTCCTTTTTGAAAATTTCAAATATCTACCTATTACGGTTCTAGAGATACAGCTCTCTGACAGACGGAAGGACGGAGGGATGGGCGGATAGCGGAGGCTTCCGATGGTTGTCCTTCGGTTACGGAACCCTAAAAAGTGACACGAAGAATGGGACTATGGGCTGTGGGTCCTGATATAAAGTTCTTCAAAGACAAAGTTCCGGACAAGAAGGACGATCCTGTCCGAAACTTTGTCCCTGGCCTCGACAGTGCTCCCAGTCTCTACGGCTTGCATTGTTGTGATGTGATTTCTGCAAGAATGCTACGCTCCAAAATGTGTTACACAAGGGAATCGGGAGACGGGCGTCGCAAAAGTCACCCGCCGACCAGCCCCGGATCTACGATTATTCCGAGCCGGGGCAGAAACTTGATAGAGGCACCTCCTTCTTTTTCACGTTTGTAATGAATTTTATTATGTACTGGGTGTAAAACGACCCTTAACGAAAAAGAAGAGGCATTGTACCCATCATTGGCATACACATTGGTTTTGGAGATATTGAAGGTCAAAGTACTTTTTTTTTTGTTTTTTACAAAAACTAATTCCAAATGTGATATAAATGTGCGATGTTGAAAAATAACGCATTTGAAGTTACAAAAACGCTGTGAATATCAAACCCGCCGCTGCCGTCTATAGGTACAATACACACATAGGCACAGTGGTTGCGTGAATTACATTGCACGCGCATACAATTTTGGTGTCGTCGGGGTCGGCCAGATCTAGCATTAGTAGGGACGCCCATTTTAAATTTTCTTTAAAACTTTCACAGGATCTGAAGCACAATTGGTCACTGATGCAGAAGGCTTTTCTTCAACTACCTATGCTTACCGATACAATACCCAAGATACTTCGCAAGACCAAGATGGAAGCTGAACTGAGGCAGTTGGAAAAGGACATAGCTTTAGTTGAAAGCAATCCCTACATTTACATTTATGAATAAGATCTTTCCTGGCTTTTGGAGAAGACTGTTGTTTTATACTCCTAAAGGAATTAATTTATACTTTGAGTTTAACGAACGTAAAAAGAAATTAAGGTATAAACCCGTGATTGAATACCGAGATACCTACCTTACCTAGAAAAAACGATCATATTATAAAACTTTTATGTGTCCTCAATTTAAAATAGTCGGCCAGTGAAACCAGTCCTTTTTTAAATGAGAGCTAACTAACAAAAGAACTACCCTACCTCTTGTTATAAATATGTGAGCGGCTACTGGCTGCCCCCAATGAGAAAACTTTGTTGCATCCTATTTACAGCAATGCCGTCTGCAGTCTGAATGCATCGATTTTGAACCTCTGCACGTCGGCTTTGAACTTAATTGTGGGTAAAAATAGGAACGGTCATTTGTGAAGGTTGAGCTATTTCTTTCGGCCTACCTTGTCGCTTTCATTCGAATAAGGTAGTGTCGGTAATGGGGCTGCCCATTCCTATTTATTCAAGGCCAGATAATGCACTTATCGTACGCACTTTCACTGGGCCACTTGGCATGGCATGGCGCCACAAGCGTCTGGACTCAGGCGTACTATGCTGGAAACAAAATGCTCGCATAATTATTATAACTTGGAATTGTTATGAGGGGGCTCAGGAAAACAGCAACTACTTAACTGCCAGCAGTGTAAGACCGTTCAAACATACGAATCAAATAAAGAACCTTATTTTTTTGATTCGGTTTATCTATTTAAGTATAAATATTTTGATAGTAACTACCTAAGTAGGTACCTACTTTCTTGCAGTAGGTAGGGTACATGGAACAGAAAAATCCGTGGTAGGGTAGTGTATGTATATCTATATATACTATATAGCCTAATTTGAATTTTGGTCTTCATGTTATTTCGAAATTTAAGACAATCGAATCATTTAATTTTGTTCTAATTTCAGTTTTTGAGGCCTTTTGTTATTTAGTATATAATAATAACGCGTAACGTGCACAAAACGATTAATTAAACACTGTGTGTTTTCCTACGTGCAAAATTAGTTTCTATATTTATTGTAATAAATTGGTGTGAAGATACTAACTTGTCTTTAATTTTTAACCTATTTCAGCCATATTCTCACCAAAAACAGCTTTAGTCTCGTAGCAGTAACATAAACTCACAAAAAGAGCTATTTAAAATTTAAGTTATTTAGCAACTGAACCAGGAGTCGCCATGGTAAGTATCTAATATTTAGTACCTACTAGATATAAGTACCTAGGTATAAGAGTTTTCATGACTTTTACAAAAATAGACCCATAGCGTTATTAAGGGAGCTTTTAAGAAATTAAAAGGTTACGTAATATGTAGGTAGTTATGCAAGGTAAGTACCTACCTACTTCTGTAGTGCAGATTGATCCTGTAATAGTGTTTTCGTTACTGCTACAATACTAGAACTAATCTATCTAATAAGTAGGTACCTACCTTTAAAAGAGCGATTCTTGTATACTTTTAAGTATATAAACAATATCGGTAACGGCTCCAATTTTCATGAAATCTAGTACCCAGGGGGCTTCGGGGGCGATAAATCGATCTAGCTAGGTTGCATTTTTAGAAAACGTTTACCAAACAAAAACGAGTAAAGCTCGGTCATCAAGGTACTAGTATATTATGATTATGACACAAGACAAAAGTGCGCTAAGTTGCTGATAGTCATTGCACACGATGCCACGAGGCTGTGGGTTGCAGCCCGAGCCTTGTCGGTGGCAAAAAACGAAGAAACAACAAAAAACACCGACTTCCGAAATTAAAGTTATATTATTCTTTGTAGTGGGTTGTATTTTTTGAAAAGTTTTCTTCTTATTTATATGTCGGCGACGAAGGCAATTCATAGAAATTACTGGAAGCAGTAGGCACCAAATAACTCATGCTACGAGATGTATGTAGGTGCGTGGTTGTGGTAGGTACGGGGCAAAACTTCTTTGTCTTTGGCTCTAAATTAATGACGCGTTATTTTGTCACTAATCTTTTTCGCCTTGTTATGAATAGTCTTCTATGTATGTATGATTAAGCGACTGCGTCAGAACGCCATCCGCAATGTCGCGAAAATCGGCCCCAGGTCTAAATACTTCGCAATTTCTCTTGGCATATTATCGAATTTGTTAATACCTACCGATTGTTTGTGCAGTACCTATGTACATTTTCCTTTTTGAAAGTTTTGGAAAAAGCGGTCATTCTTTGTTTTTTTTTTTAACGGAAAGCTTGAGATTTTTTTACTATTTCACGTAACTTTGCGTGCATTGTAAAAGATCGTGGAATATAGATGGAGAAGCATTTCTCCGTTGGGTTTCTACATCTCTTGTTGTAATATTATAAAGCTCTTGTCGTCTACACGCACCAGTACCTAACACCGAATATAAAGGCAACCTGCAAAGAAATCAATTATCTAATTAGTTGCTAAGAAGTTATGCTAAGGTTACCTACGCAATTAATTAGATACGTTTAGATTAATAATATTCAACGTACCTTTGTTGCTAGCTAGGTAGGTACTGACTATCCGGAGCCTCTTTCAAAAACTTCCACGTCGGCTGGTGACAAAACTTTGGATGTCCAACAGTTTTACTGGTTTACCAACAGTCGATTGGTCCATGAACCGTTGGTCAACATTATCTTTAAACCATTAACTTTTCATCCACGAACGTTTCACCAGCATAACTCTACGTCAGTGAATGCTTAACCAACAGAATGTTTTGACCAATAACTTTTTACCCAAAGAACAATTGGCCCACGGACTGTTCCCCAACAGAACGGTATGTCAGTGAGTGTTTAGGTAACCTCTAGAAGCAATAATAGCCTGGGGATATCTCCAGGCTATTATTGCTTGACCGTTGAACCACCAAGTCACAGGTCGTAGGTTCGAACCCCGGCAGGCACCAATTTCTTTTCGAACTCATGTGCGTATTATAAATTAATTATGACTTGCTGAAATCGGTGAAGGAAAACATCGTGAGAAAACCAGTACACCTGAGAGATTTTTCAACGGTGTGAAAAGCCATGTCAATAAAAAGATTTGGAACATTTTATGTACTAAAGATATTGTAAGGGCTGTTCCATTTGAAGTCTCAGTAATGCCAAGGGAAAAACGCCACTAAGCTTGTGAGCGGAGATCCTAATTTTGTATATTTAAGGCACTAGTGCAATGCAACGCAATCATATCATTTTAGATAGGTTGATGAGGTGTAGGTACTGTCAAAAATTAAAACCTACCTACCTAAGATATAAAGAACTCTGTGTTGGTAAAAACATTTTTTTTCATGGATTTCAAGAGATATAAATAATCAATTTGATTCGATTTAAAATCAATCTCACGCACTCCTGTAGACGTCGTCACTCGTGACTCGACGAAACGTTGCCAACTCGCCTACCCTACACACACATGCACATTGTCATACAGTTCTTTTATTTTTTTTAGAAGAGTTTTCAACCGTTTAAAACGATTTTTTTGGGGTTTAAAAGCAACATTTATCTAAAACCTTTTTTAATCGGTTGTTTTACATCTACAGTTCTGAGCGTCAAGCGAGCATCGCTTTGCGAATATCTGTTAGCGAATATTATGTTTGATACCCCTTGTCGCTGCGACAAACTAGTGTCTAGTGATAATCGCTAAAATGTGGCTTTTGGCTCACACGGGATCTATATCTTTTGTTCGTTTCAATCGTTTCCTCAGCGAGAAAAGCTTATCGCTTTCTCGTCGGCGATGAGACAAGTGCCTGAGGCCCGGTTGCACAAACCAGAGTTAATCTTAACGCAGTTAGTTCCTGACACGAGGGTAAATGTCCAACATTCTATACATAAGGACCCCGGGTTTACACTAACTCGGAGTAAATAATTGAGAACCTCCTCCTTGTTCTAAGTCATTAAAAACTGGCCAAGTGCGAAAATTTTAGGTTCAGTAGTTTCGGTAATAAAGGGAATGGTCATTTTTCAACTAATTTCTTGAATAACTTCAAAACTATTTATTTCAAAATATAATTAAAACGTACCCTCATAATAAGTTCTTACATTTGATATATCACACGGTACAGTTTGAAAATTTATTTTAATCACGTTTGGGGGAGAAAATAAATAAAATACATAGGTACCTAAATCATGAGTATGGGGATTCTCATACTCATAAATATGTTTACAGACGCCAGCACATCAAGCTACAACAATCTGTCCAATTTCTTTAATAGATTTTCAACTTCATTGGTACAGCATTAGGTTCAAGGTTGATTGGGAAAATTTTACAGTTTCGGGTAGCTTGATGTGCTTCTTCAAAATAATACGTCCAGTAGATTCGGAGAAAATTGGTCGAGACAGACGGACGACCGAGTGATCCTATCCTATAAGGGTTCATTTTACACGGATGTTCGGAATCCTTAAAATAAATCTGGAAAAGATAGGTCCCTTTGAATCGTCGGGATTAATGGGAATTCCGTTAAATAAAACACTTTTTGGACAAATCCAACAGTTTTATTCAGAATATTCACAAAAATAATGTGTGATCTCTATAAAATATTAGCCTAATTGACTAGATTGAGAACTAGACTAAGGAGAGACTGAGCCTCAAAAGATATGTCATTGTGGCCAAAGTCCGACTTAACACTTATACTACAAATTGTCGTAAGGTTAGAACTACGTATCTGAAGACGGGCTCTTTACTAGTATTACTATTTGGGTACTCATATTTTGTGGTGCGTCAGCAAAATTTGATTATCTGGCTTTAACCTTTTAAACGCCACTGTCACGTATACATGACACGCAAGCGTGTGCCCTGTACGCAAAACGTCATAAATATGTGACAAAAAGTATGGGTGAATTTGTGGCTTGGCGTCGGGGACACGCCGATGCGTTTATGCTCTGGCATTCAAAAGGTTAAAGTACTCTTTACATTAAATTTTATGCACCTTATTAAGTTCATGAGCGGAATCGCACACCAGTAAAACTCCACGCCTTGACAACATCAAAATAATAATTTCTAGTCAAAAAAACTGCAACTTAATCTAGATAATATTACCTGACTACTATTTGTTTGAACACAAATGGAAGAATCATTCGATGCCTGTTCATTTGAGGTACATTATCATAGGTACTAAAAATTAGGTACACAACATCTAGAGGTATGAACGACGAACGATAAAATTGGCACTAAATAATTTCTGTAATATTTGAAAATAATCTTAGGGACTATACAATACGTACAAAATATCTATTGGATAACATATTAGTTTTCTATACGACGGATACATGCAGCTGTAGATAAGAAATTATGAAAATAACAATTTAATGCATATCATAACTATGTAATGGAAAAAAACCATAGCTTTTGCTAGGCGTTACAAGTTTACAAAACCCGGGCATTAATATTGTACATCGAGCCTTAAGAGACTGCTAAATGTGTGAGTAACAAAGAGGTCACTCTACAAAGCTCAACCTTTTTTTAAACTCGATGAGCAATATTAACGCCTACGCACTAACAGTTTTAATTTGAATTCAGAATTCGATATAATTATCAAATTTTGGAACAACAAACTCTATGTCATACAAAACAAAGTTCAAAATGGATCAGAAGCCATAATTTTACGGCCTTTAATTTATACAGAAAAATAAACTGAACACACGTCTAAAGTCGATAGTTCAGTTGATGGCGACGGATTCAAATTATCCCAAATTATACATTCAAATGTATTAATTTAAACTTAAGTCTTTACAGCCACAAAACTACAATCATTTCTTGTAACGAAATAGAAATAAAATCTAATTTATTAAATAAAATTCCCGTTCCTTGATTGCAAATCTATCCCAAATATTCTTACTTATACAAGAAGCAATGATATTGCACAGACATTTCAATACTTAGTCACACTTATTTAACGCATTTATATACAAAAATAATTTATTATACTTATTAGCGCCACGAATTGTAGTAACTCAATGGCGAGAACGGATTGAAAGTAAGGTTTAGTCGACCATGAATTGCTTACAGAAAGAAAAAAATGAGTTTTTGTTACAGAGAAGAGACGCATACTGCCTGATTTGTGTATCACTAATCCAAACGTTTTTGCAGGTATCCATCAAAAATATTATTTATTCGAAAAACTTACCTTAATGAAAACATCCGTTCTTTATATTAATTAGTCTTCTCTAAAAATGTATCGTATAGATCTTTTTGACAGTGAAATGCCCGAAAAATGTTAGGATAGTAATAAAAAATAATCACAAATGAGCAACTTCTTACTCGAAATGCTTAATGATATCTAGTATTAGAATAGTGAAGAACTGGCCGCACGATAGCTTCGTTTCTGACGCACTTTTCTGATCGTATACAATTGACAGCGATACAGAGAATGCTTGGTTCTGCCAGTCTATGGTGTGCTCTACAAAACTAAACTTTTGCAATATTTATAACAGTACTTACAGTTACCATTTTGACTTTATAAAATGTTGTAGTACCGTCTATTACTATAGGGATGATCTGAGGATGGCTTACTCCTCTCAATCAGGACAGATTCTGATGCATAACAATTAAATCTATAGATACTAATTTCATAAAGAGTGAGATTTTGTGTTTGTGTATATGTGGAGGAAAATCTACGAAACTACTGCATCTATTTGAAAAATTCTGACACCATTCCAAAGGCGAATTATTCCTGAGGTTATTTATTTTGTATATAATCCGTTCAAAGAAAGGGCGAGCCGCTAGTATAAAGCATGATTTTCATTCATAATCACGTGCATGAACATTCTACTATATTTACTTGTGAGGCAATTAGGTTATTCTACAAATACAATTTTGAATACTAGACCGTTACATCATCTACGTCTACCCACCTATTGTGACGAAAATTATCTTCGAGTACGGACGTATAATCCTACCGAGGCAAAAGATGAGTGGGAGAAACGCATGACCGAGCCAGACGCCACCAGCCGGTCTATTCTGATGACATCTCACCGTGTACACTAAGGCTCACTCCGAGCATGAAGTGAACTGTCATTCCATCTTGTTTGTATGGATTGACAGCTCACTACATGTTCACTTCACCTAAGCTTTCACAGTGAGAGATTTACAGAATCGCACTGCGGTTTAACTTGTCATAATAACACGAACACTGAGCTGAGCTGGCTTATTTGCTAATCACCTGGCGGTACATACTAAGCAACCGGCCGCACTGATACATGCTATGGTACGCGCCTGATAAAGGACGTCATTCGTTTTGCGCTTAACCTTTTGAACGCCATTGTCACGTATACATGACAAGCAAGCGCTTGCCCTGTACGCCAAACGTCACAAATATGTGACAAAAAGTACGGCGAATTTGTGGCTTGGCGTCGGGGGCACGCCGATGCGTTTATGTTCTGGCGTTCAAAAGGTTAATGGTGTCTGATAAACAAAAAAAAAGTATTATTCGGAAAGAATTCTTTATTCTCACTATGGAACCAAATCGATTCGCCATTCCCTGTGCTGCTATTCGGGTTTGAAAAGTACAAATGGTACAGTATGTTTTAGCTGCAATTTGAAAATGTCATATAAGTATGAAAAGTGATTTTAGAATTAATTTGCCAGAGTTGAGAGTGCCCTTCAGAGTTGGCCCTATAGAAAAAAAAATAAGATTTTTTATTTGGCACTTTTTATTTGGCCCAAAACATAACATTTCCCTATTACCTCTTCTTAGGTACCCAAAAAATAAATTATATTCAAAGCTAGATATGCAGTCTCTCCACGAAAAATAATGGTATTCACCTTTTAAACGCCATTGTCACGTATAAATGACAAGCAAGCGCATGCCCTGTACGCCAAACGTCACAAATATGGGACTAAAAGTATGGGCGAATTTGTGGCTTGACGTCGGGGACACGCTGATGCGTTTATGCTCTAGTGTTCAAAAGGTTAAACTAGAAGCCGACCCTAAAATAGTTGGGAAAGGGCTCGGAAGATTGCCTGTTCGAATTTCACATTCCTCCCATTGAAACTGTGATATTATGAGCAAGATATAAAATGTATTTAGGACCGCATATGCCTCACCACTTATCGCAATCTTTGATTCATAATCACGATCATCATTTCACAAAATATCTAGAACACCGCACATTCTTTTTACATTTTTTTTTCCATACACATCTTTGGCCGGATACAGAATCCCTGATTAAGTAATATTATAATTACTAATAATTTTATTCTTAAAATAATTCAAGGAGTCGGAAGAAATGGGCACTATTGAACATTGTTGTAGGTTTATTAATTTTATTTGTTAAATTACCTTACAGCTCTAAATATAGTTTTCATTTATTATTTATGAGATAATACTGATGGACAATGCTTTAACAACCTTTGTATTAAACTTACAATACTATTCGTACAATCAGAACCTCTGTTAAAACTGCAGCCAAGATCAAATGAAAAATTCTAAAATTATAAGAACCTTACAATAAATTTCCTATTTCACCGCCTCAATATAAATTTACATTCTATTACTTAGCAGATGCTAAAATTAATAAACCACAACAAGATAACATTTTTGGCAATGATCATTTTCTATTCTAAGTTGTACTAATATCCGATTTGGAAACAAGTTTCACCGAAGGACATCAACTTGTCACAATTCCTAGTTTTGAACATAATAAGGAAATAATTGCGGATTTTTTGTCATTTTAAGGGCCTGTTTCACGACCTCCGAATAGCCACTAATCACCGAATAAATTCTAAAATGGAAAATAATTTCTATGGAATTATCTGCCAAGTATATTAACGGGAACTTAATCGTAGGTGGTGGGAAACAGGCCATAAGAATTGTAGATTGCTGCTGTTAATTCACCTGAGGCTCTAGGCAAGTGACATTCTATCAGTGGTAGTGTGGCGGAGGCGATTGTCAAACTGTCAAAAATGTATGGGATGGACAAACGGTGTCGAAATGTCACGTGATCAAGCATATCGACAATCGCATTCGTTGATGTAATGGCAATATGTCTAGAGCCTCTGCAGTGCCGTTATGTAAACATCTCACCGTGTAAGCCTAGGTGAAGTGAGCTGTCAATCCATACAAAAAAGATGGAATGAGAGTTCACCTCATGCTCACTTCACCTAAGTTTACACGGCGAGGTGTTGACAGAATAGACCAGCTGGTAAATAGCGGTTAACCAGACACTGGCAATGCCTTCGATAATACTTCAGTGTTCAAGCGACACTCAAAATTTTGCATTTTTAGGCATTAAGTATATTTAGGTGTCGCTTGACATTAGTTTACTATATTCAAATACATGAAATAACAACAATGTATAAAAACGGGTCCAGAAATTGGTAAAGTCCAAAAAAATCCTAGATTAGGCAAGATTTAATTTAAGTTAGCATACAGTGCCCTCTACATATTTATCGATATTTTTTGTCTTGAGCAATAGTTTTTTTATCAGGAATGTTTTAAAAATAATGAGATCATATTTTTTACTCAAATGCACGTTAAGGTTTAGGTTTAATTGAGCAGCAGGCTTGAATCGAGGAGGTTCATACCGAGCAGTTGGTATAGTCATTGCAATATCATAAATTATTTCATTGACATAATTTTGCTTCAGAGTACACTTCTATATTATCAGGATTTCGTATTGTTTCAGAAGTGCCTGGTCATATTTCTGGGTTACGTTCTGTATCTGATATATAGTGAGAAGACACTAGCAAAAATAAAATAAAAATCTCCTTTAAAAAGATCCGGTCTTTAAATAATATCTAAAGAATTCCAAACAAATCACTTTTCAAGCAGTTTCAGCTTGCAGTTGGTGGCATTTGTTTGAGCTCAATCACAAATGTGATGCCACCAGCTGCATCAAACTGCTTGAAAAGTGATTTTTTGAGAATTTTTAACCGTTTTATGTGGTAGGAATTTTTGAAATTTCGTTTTTTTTTTTGCTAGTGTTTCTTAACTTTATATAATATACAGAACGTAACACTTACATATGATATACATATGAGCACGCACTGCTGAAACACCCTGTATAGTTAGGTCAGGGCGTACCGCACGTTTTTTTTGACGCCACAAATAGACCTGTCTAGCTCGAAGCCAATTCGCCCCGCGACACTAAAAATGGCGTGGTTCTAATATAAAAAAACGTTAGGACGGCCCTATATTAACTGTTTGTATCTATGCTCACTGTCATAGTATGTAGTTCTCTTCATTGAACCTGCTACTAAAATGAAACCTTCAACTTCATAATTACATTACTATCATTTACATACATTCATGTTGATGTGGACTATACTGCGAAGACGGTTCATGACGTAAGCTCGCTCCATTTAGCCGATGCTGGAAATAATAAAAGATATACGTAAATAAAATAATTAATTACTAATGAACAGTTTATAGTAAACATGAACTGAAAAAAAAAACACCTGTATGCCAATTCTTCTTACAAGAGGCATTGATACTACTACTGATACTGGTCGGACAAAAGTTGAACATATGAGACAATCGACTCGACAAGAAGGTGACAGTGAATTTTTCGTACAATTTATTTTTGCAATGAAAAGTTACAATCTGTGATTAGAATGCGACCGTTCATTAAAAGGCAATTAAAAAGTTTACTATAAAATAAATAGGATTGATATACACATTATGTGTTATAGAATGTGTACAAGGATGTTTTGATGCGTGGCCGAAATTGTAACAAATGCCGCCATCTTGTTTTTTCAATACATTTTCCACGGGCAATATCACACATTTTTAATTACAGCGTTCCAAAAGTTCCTTGTTGTATACAGCAGTGCGATTCTGTTATGCTTACACGGTGAGGCCGTGTAAGCATAGGGAAAGCGAACATGAAGTGAGCTGTCAATCTACATATACACACGAGAAGAATGACAGTTCACTTCATGCTCACTTCACTTAATTTTATATGGTGAGATGCTGACAAAATAGACCGACTGTATGGTAGAATCATACAGTCAGTGAGCATGGAGTGAACTGTCATTCCACTTTGCATGGATGGATTGACATCTGACAGCATGTTCACTTCACCAAGCTGTAATGGTGAGGTTTTTACAGAATAGCAATGATCAACATGTGAACCTGGGCAGAGAGGCATGGGTGGATTAGTTCGCCCATTGTAATATTTTCATCTTCTATCTTTTCTGTTACTCATCATCATCATTTGCTTATCCTTTTCCCAACTATATTGGGGTCGGCTTCCAGTCAAAACGAGGTTATTCTGTGAATGAAATGTGAATGTGAATGGTGATCTTAGCATACCGAGAATCCTCCGTGCCTCAGAAAGCACGTCAAGCCCTTGGTCCTGGCTGTCATTTGTAAATCTTTGGCAGTCGTTACGGATTGTCAGGAGCCCAAAAATTAGGAGAGCTAAGAAGTACCGTAGTACCGTGTTCCCAGTTACTGGGTTGTGCAGGTCAGATAGGCAGTCGCTCCACGCAAAATACTGGTATTCAGCTGAATGTAGTTTGAAGCCAATCCCAATATAGTTGGAAAAAGGCTAGGCAGAAGATGATATGGTGTACATGCATTTAAAAAAATCTATTCTATGCAACTTACATTTTAGCAGACTTCTTGCTCAATTTCTGATACAGTGAGCCTTTAGCGATTCCAGAAGGTCCTTTGGCGAGGCTGCTGGGGCCGCGGGCGTTGGGGACTGGCCTGTCACGAGGCTGAGGACCGTCAGCCTTGACGGGTTGGGCGCTGCGGAGCTCTGGGTCGGGCCCCTTCCAGGGCGTGTAGTCTGGCCTGGTCATTTAATGAAGGTTCAGTGAAAACACAAGCAAGTCTACGTCTACTAAGAGTCTACTAACTTTTTGTTATGTACGATGACATAGTTTTTAGGTCCAATATTTGAAAATAATTTCAAATTATGAAAAAAAAACGTAGTTTTTTCCTGTGTTTAATATTAAGAGCTTGGTTAAAAGCGTATAGTGTGGTGATGAACAAATTACGTGATGCTGTGAAAGCTCACGACGCCAGGGCCGCAGTGATACGATAAGACACTTTCGAAATGCAATATTGTAAACGAGATGTTGTGTTTGCATAAGCTTGCGACCTTTAATGCCACGTTTAGATGCAACTTGCTGGTTCAGTCCGAACAAGTGCGTTTTTTAATGCTTTATGAAGAGTTTAGACAGATGTCAACGAGCCACACGGGCCTTATAAATACTCCTGTTTGGCAATAGCTGTTGACCGAAGTGGACTGAACAGCAGAACTAGATAGCCAAAAATATGTGTAAATATTTTGTCGTTGTTTTATCTCACCGATACGGAAACGATACGTCACTATGCATACTGTTGCACTTCTCTTTAGATAAAAATCACACTAATATTATACTTTTTCATGCGCAAACGGCTGGACCGATTTAGATGAAATTTGGTATAGAGATTGTTTGAGTCCCGGGAAAGGACATAGGATATATCTGTATCCCAGGAGTAAGTACCCTTGGGATAATTTCGACATAACGGGGGCGCTAGTGAATAATAAAATCATCACAGAACTAAAACATAACAATCTCGTCTAAATACATACAGTAACAAACTGTCCTTATGTCCGTGTCGCAGCGACGAGTTCGGACCGTTCGTTGGCGAACTATACTGTGACTTGAACTTGGGCTCCGTGCGGCTACTGCTCTTCAAGATTGGCCTGCAACATTCGCAGTCCAAAGTTTGAACCAATATTTGTAGCAAACCAAAGAGATAACACAACATGCAATACTCCTAAAGACTATTTTTATTACAATTCTAAGGAAATCTTTAAACTATTGTGCTTCTGAAGTAATCGGTGATAAAGAGTGACTCTGAGGAAGCTAAATAATAATAAAATGATCATGAATGTGAGGCTACTAACGAGCGAGATCTAGGTATGATGATCTAAATCTATTCGCTAACAATTTTATTATAAGAAAATCAGTCTCATTCATATCTTCTATTTTGTAATTATTTAACAGTTCTAATCGAAATCATTAAAAACATAATAACTAGGGTTATATTATTCTTTCCATGGTTAATCTATTTAATGAATTCGTCTATGACGTCCTTTATGTCAAAAAATATACAATACTCGGTACCAATCTATACTTTTGAACTGCTAAGGATTTAATTTAAGGAACATTTAAAACACATTAAGTCTAATTTCAATAAACAATACAAATCACAACACACATTTCTAAAGATACTCCTATCACTCTGTTACAAAATCTGATTTCATTTTTTCCTTAGAATACTTCAAAAGCGATTAATTTCTAGCCAAAATGCTTTTCAAAGTTGATTCATTGTTACAAAATAAGCCTTAACATTAGAAAACTCATCATAAGCCTTTGACTAATTAAACACACCATGCTGAACAAAAAACTCTTAAAAACACACATTTCACACAGCTAACTAAACTTGACAATCACAAAAGACATTCACGAAACATACGCGATACATTTAATTTATTTTGTCAACACACACATTTTAATTTGTAAAATCACAATATGGTGCTCTGCAAGGGTCGATGCTGGGTCCTATTCGTTTTTTATGTTGAAATCATCACAAATATTGCAATCAGTGATACTATTAGCTACGACGACAACAATTTAATAAGAAGTTCGCTTTCATATTATTGTATCAATTTTAATCAGTGGGTTAAGATCTCTCCAGATAACACGCGATAACAAGCTTCTTCAAGCTGCAATTCCAGTAGTTTGTTTTTTCTGTACATGTACATAGTACATACTCAATCAACGTTCAAGTAAAATCAAGAACCTACACGAATAAATCATATGAACAGGGTGCTATTTGGCGAATACTAAGTACTTGAATTGTCTGGGATACTCTTTTATTTTGAATTATCGTTTTTAAATAGACTCCGTGTTGTATATGTTAAATATTTACGCAGCTTAGGCGTTCCCGAACAGTTTGGTCCTTCGAGCTGTCCCGAATAGCAGTCCGCTCAAGAAGATGGTTGGGACACGAAAGTAAAGATGGAGCATTAGTTGAAAGTCACCAAAATTAGAAAAGGACTTGTTAAAACTTATACAGTTTATCAAACAACAACAATGACTGGTAGAGAATGCCTTGATGCATTAAGTCCACCCATGTACCACTATTGTACATAAAGTTAAAAAAATTAAATAAAAAATGATGAGTTGGCTCTTAATGGTAACTGTGACGAATGGCTTGACTTCAAGACGGCGCATCTATTTAATCAGTGACGTTGGATTAGGTATATTCTGTTTGGTTGGTTTATATGTTATCTACATTTACTGTTTTCTTATTTCTGTGTAAAAAACTCACACACGTTTTAATCAATGGTTGCAATATTTGTAAATATGTGAGTACCATGTTCCTATTCAGAAAATGAATGAGTTTACCACTGCTGGTATTACTGTATTCCAATTAGTACATAGTATACTCTAGGTGCATCGTCCTCACATATATAAAATTAACAAATGTATACCAAAAATTGTAAAAAAAATATTTGATAAGTGTAACTATGGAGTTTCTTGTCCGTTCTTCTCCATAAGAATCTACCTTTGCGAATCGATAGTAGAGTTACTTAGTATTTATTAATGTATATACTTTTAACTGTAGATGTTGACGTTCAAAAGTGCAGTTTTAACTTCGAAAAACAAGACCCAGCATCATCAAAAGCGTTCTGCACGTACTTCAAGTGCTCGGTCCACGTCTTGATGCGGCGCGAGGCAGGGGCCGCGGGCGCCGGGCTCGGCTGGCGCGCCGCCTCCACACTGGCGCACGCGCGTACAATGAGTCGCGAGCGATCACAGCGGAGGCGATGAGCATATTTTATTAACTTTGTGAACTTTTCTGTCTCAATGTGGGAGGAAAAGGTGGGAAATACCTACGTTTTGTTGAAAATTTCGGCAGGAATCGTTGTGTTTTTTTTTTGTTTTATACACAACTTTGTGAACAATTCTAAATATTGATTATTATTTATTCATTTACACATAAAAAATAATATGGGAGGAAAAGGTGGGAAATCCCCACCACTATGTTGAAAGTTGCAGTAGGAATGCATTTTTTTGCTTTATCACACTCAAATAAATAGAGATGGAATAGAAGGACAGGTGGAAAGTGAAGGGGGGAATTCGGGGCCCAGGATTTACAGGATAAGCTAGCAAATTAGGTATATGGGCGCAATAGACAGATTTCGCCAAAACTATAATGAGGAAAACCCGTATCGCGAAAGGTGAAATAGGAGGAGAGCCTTTGCCTATAGTAGGCGCCAGATAATCGTGGAAGATCGGTCATTGATCCACCTACATTTATTGACATTGTTAATTTGAAAAACGGAATTAATGACACAAAACTGTCCCGAATCATCATCTCTCGTGATCCTTAACATTGTCTAATAATGAAAAACGATTCATATTTAATTGCTCAGGTACCTATGAGCAGTTATTAGGGAAAGGTCAATATACTTTATTCCACATTTATCTGGCGCCTACTATAGTAGTGGGCAGAATAGGAAAGCAAAGTGAATTTGTTGGTCAAGACATAGGAAGAATCTGGACGAATTAGATATATTTCGTCAAAACTGGAAGAAGTGCGGGCTCAATAAAGGATTGCAGGAACGCTATTGCCCAGGACAAAACTTTACAAAATTTGTGACTGTTTACTACCATTACAAGAGTAGAAAAAAAAAAGGATTAAGAAGAATAAGATTGTTAGGGGTGGGAATAATTTTGTCAAACTATAAAATTAACATCATAGGGATGATTGTTATCCATTTATAATAAAAAATTAGGTACTAATATATATTTTTATACTCATCAACTCCGCCGTATTAAAAATAATTTTCTCATGTATGTTAAAGTGTTGCGAAAATATCATCGAATGAATAATGTATGTTATACAAACGTGTAACAGAATAAACGCAATACCCGGGTCATTGTACTCATCATAATGAACAACTACGGACCAAAATCCGCGATTTTGGTCCCTTTTCAGGTATTGCGTTTATTCTGTTAAACGTTGTGTATTAATGAAAATTGATCAATACATTGGACAGTGCTGTTCGATGTAATGTGATGTTCATGTATTTGCTTGTAATAATGAGAAATTAAAAATTGTTATAAAAGAAAGTTAGTATTTTTAAATTCATAATTATCTATTTTAGATTTACTTTCATCCAACTTACCGACTGAAACTGGCTGCAGTTAGATGCAATTTTAGTTTTAGGGGAATATTGTTTTTTTTATTTATTATCTTGATTTGTACAACCAAAAGATATATTATTTAGATATTTTAGCAACACCGTAGTGTGAGAAGCTAAAAAGCATTATGGTTAAGGTTGGATTAAGAAAGTGGCCACAGATTTCATACTATACATGTGTCGTGAAAAGAAAAAGTGAACTAAGTATTCCCCGTCTTAAAATTGAAAATCTATTGCAGACATTGGACGTCTGCGAGAGTGACAAGTGGACAAGGCAAATGTCTAAAAACTTATCCCTTCTTTCTTAACACGACAGAGATACTCGACTCCCTACATCCGTCCACTAGCATACACAGAACGCAACTTTTTTACGAAAAGAGTTTCTTGCACATTCTCCATAGGATCTACTCTTTGGAACATGCAACTTCCGCGCCGGAGGATCGGCGAGTGTATTGCTACAGAACATATTTGCTGACTAGCTCCAACTATTAGACTGACAGACCTAGACAATTCAAAAGTAAATGGTCTATTAGAAATAAAGGTTTTGGTATTTGACTCTTTCCGTGTTGCTTAGCTGGGTAGGCTGTCAAGTACGTAAGGAATCTGTGATCATAGTGTTAGGGCTGTGGGGACATAGTAACTACTGTAACAACGGAAATTACCGTGTCAAGTAAAAGAGTACAGTAGTTTAAGAAAACATAAATTATATGTGTGGGAAAGAGCTAGGTTTTCGAACTAGATATTTACTTCCCCGTGCTTTAGAGGGGAATAAATACATAGTTTATTAACAGGTTTAGCTCAAACTTTAAAGCAGCGATTATTCAATGACATTGCTAACCAATAAACTGATTATTCATAATGTAGCCAGCCTAATAAAGGATTTAAAAATATGACAGTTTGACATAATATACAAATTCTATCAAACCACAAGCAACAATGATCAGACTGACAAATCTATACCAATTACAGTTGAAACCAAAGTTCTTGATTTCCCTATCAACTGTATCAAAATAAAATAATCACTGCTTTAACTGGAATCTCTGATACTAGAAGGCAAGTTAGGATAGTAAGATCATTATTTAAAAAAAAACACCTGGTACTGAGGAAATTGGTATGTCCTAGAAGCAAAAATTCGAAGATATGGCCCGCGTGGTGGACTACAGTTCATTCCTTCTCATAGAGAGAAGGCACACAGTGTCCCAGCAATGTGAGCATTAAAGGGAACATGCATGGCGTAGACCATGCCATCTACTGGCGCAAATTCGAAGCTTTTACGTTATAAATACTTGACATTGATACTTCTGTGCTGCCACCTATAGTTCCTGTCCGCTCCTTATAGGCTGATTTATGAACCACCTGGCTTTACGAATACTCATCTCTACCAGTGAAAGCATACACTATAGTGTTGTCATTATTTATAAAAAAACTTCATGTATGTATCACTATAGCAAAATAAAGCAAATACTATAATCCGACAGTTGTCTGAACACCTAATTTTGACACAACTGAGCGACAGCAACGACAGGCTTATGATATTTAACCATAGAGTTTGTACTGCAAACGAAGTCGCGGGCCATGGGCTAGTTTAACAATAGTAATTTTACAACCAACACTTTTTGTCAGTTAGATTGACATCCAGACATTCGACAACTCCTTGAAAATGTCAAACCTTACTATCCTAACTTCCTTCGTGCCACACCCCAGGTATGTCCTAAGTCCTAACATCGAACAGCCCATGCAACTTACCCCTTCTTCGGTTCCGCGGTGCTCGGCCGCTGGGTCTCCTTAACGACTACCTTCACGACCTTCGGAGCGGATTCCTCCTTCAGCACTCCGATCAGCATCTTCTCCGCCCGGTCCTCGTTGTAGTCAACGCTTTCTAGCGCGAGCGCTATCACCCGTTCTGCTATGCTGCTGTATTTCTTCTGGAGTTTTTCTTTCACTGTAATTGACGGAATTTATCGTGAATTTTCGAAATATTTTTGGTGGATTATAGTGTATCTTAGTGCTGGTAAAGTGCTCTTTTTCTGTTCCAAACCTCGATGTCTTGTACAATCTCAGGCCATTGTCTTAAAACAAGTGATATTCGGCAAGCGGTCGCGTGGCGAAGGCGACTGCTAAAACGTCAAAAATGCATGGATTTTAACGAGTTCAGAACGAAGCGGAACACCGAAACTTTACATACATCTGGATTGACTAAGTCGTGAGCTACAAACAAGTATTTAAGTCAAGACTGAATAGATTACTTCGGGGTAAGCGTGCTCCATCGTCGACAAGATCATCGCTTGCCATCAGGTGAGAAGGTGAGCGGTCTACTGCGAGTCCATCAGAATATGATTAAAAAAACCTCGTGCACACATTTCTATCCAACTTAAAAAA
Organism: Mamestra brassicae; assembly: GCA_905163435.1. Classification (NCBI taxonomy): domain Eukaryota; kingdom Metazoa; phylum Arthropoda; class Insecta; order Lepidoptera; family Noctuidae; genus Mamestra; species Mamestra brassicae. The sequence continues at coordinate 6,228,759 of LR990987.1, forward strand.
AGACGATCGCAGTCGAAAATTCGAATTCTTCTAAACATGGTTGCACTGACCGCTGCTCCCAATACAAAAAACTGGCCAAGTGTGAGTCTTGAGTTAGAATTTAATTTTTATGACATGTTATTTTAACACTTTAGGTCACACACATAGGTCTAATTTCTTGAAAAACTTCAAAAAAAAATTAATAAGCCTTTTCGTTTGATATATCACAAGGTACAGTTGGAATTTTTTATTTTCTTATTGATATGGCCTCAAAAAATTACAAAAATGAAATGAATGAAAAAAAAAATCTTATTTTTGTTACGCGTCCGTCTTTGGCTCACAGAAGCTTATGTGTGCCAAATCGCATCCAAATCGGTCTACTAGATTTAGAGAAAATCGGCTGTTACAGACGGACAGACAGACAATCGAGTGATTCTATAAAGGTTCCGTTTGTCCATACAGTTCCGTTTTTTCCTTTAGACTTGATACTAACACTGATTCTTCTCCGCCGTAGTCTTCATGATGGTGACGACCTTCTTCTGCGGCAGCGGCGTAGCTTCCTTCTCCTTTTCCTTCTTCTTCGCAACGGTCTCTTTCTTGATGAACCCCATGCCTATGAGCTCTTCACTGGCTTTCTGCACGTTGTTATCTTTGTTTGCTAACACGTCCAGGATCAACGTTTCCTCCGCTTTTGGGAATATGCTTTTGAGGTATCTGTAATTTTAAATAGATTGACTTTAGTTGGGTATTTATTTATTTATAGGTACTTTAAGAAAACCTTAAATAAAAAAAAAACATGTTAGTGTTTAAAATAAATCTTTTATGTGAACGTCAACGACATAAAACAAAACGAGTGTGTATCGATCGAGCAGATGGCGTTTTGTATTTTCTGCCTACTCCCATGGGAAAGAGTAGCATGTTTGTATTTTGGCTTGTATCTTGACCAACAGGTTGGAAAACAGGTAATTATAATCTTTAAGATTAAGCAGCACTGGCGAGGCAGGTCTGACGATGACGTTATATTCCAAGTCTCCATCCTTACCTCGGAAAGTACCTTAGGCCTCGTTTACGGAGACGCGGGGCGAAAGAAGCGATTTTACAAGAGTTTTCTTGAAATGCAGGCGAAGCCCGCGGATGGCATTGCCGTGTCGCACGCTACGATTATCAATGAGGCGCACGAACGTTGCAACCAGCTATTCCTGCAATTCTCCGTTCATGGTAAAACGTAGCGACAGCCGCGGCGGGGCTCGCGGCGTGCATTGCCGCAAACGAGGTCTTAGCAATTAGTCCCGGCTGTCATGTGTATATCTTTGACAGTTGTTACAAGTGATGGGGAGATGCCTGAAAATCAGCCACCAGACTTGCCAATGGGTATCGTGTTACCCAGCTACTGGGTCGTGCAGTTGAGATAAGCTGTCGCTTCACGTAAAATACTGGTGTACTGCTACATCCGGTTAGACTTGGAGCCGGTCTCAACATGGTTGGTAAAAGACTAGGTAAGATTAACTTCATCTGAGCAATACTCAAGGTCATATATACATATATGCGTAAAGCAATGAAATCGAAAAAAGTCATCTTGCTCAAAAAAGCTACGATAGACTTCAATTCTGTCGTAATGTGGGTGAGAAATGGCCTTTGAACGTTATTAATACTGTTTTAAAGCACACATTCGCGCAACATTTAAAGTAATACATTTGTAGCTGACCTGTCTTGAACACCAGCATCACTAATTTTTGTGTATGCTTCATCAAAAGAATCTTTGTCCGCATTTCCACTAACACAAGACTGCAATGTCTTTAATATATCGGGGTTACGATCTATACGAAAAAGTTGCCTAAACGACAGTTTTCTTCCTATCAATTCCAACATTATTTTTCTTTACACTATTTACCCACAAGAAAATTTACAGTATTTGGTATGGTAATTGAAATATTGACGTCCGAGATAGGCAAAACTGAGCAATGTAACGGTGATAATCTTAATAATATCGAGATTACGTTGATAACGTCTCATGATGAATCAAAGACAACGATACAGGCCGATATGCCACGGAAGTCCCCTTGTACTTCTTATCCATAAAATTCGGAAGTTGCCATTTTTTCCGAGCCACTTTGAACTATCATACATAACAACGGTTGGATTTGGTATTTAAAATTGAAGTGGACTTTAATGTAGGTAAGCCCTTTTCGAAAACAGTTAAGAATTTGTTTCTTAAGGTTTTGTTTTTTCTGTAATATCGCCATATCTATAACCCTTTTTTTAGATTGATTAAATCATGGAAAAATCTCATTTTTAATATGTGTTCAAACGTGGACCCTACGCGTTCCAATCGGCACCGAACTTTATCATTCCAATCACATTTGTTTGAGATATTTTACCTCATAATCATAAATCAACCAACTTCTACGTCACAACAGTCACGGGGTTAAATAAATACCCCAAACGAAAGCGGTTGAACCCATAACGCGTAATTCGTCATCAAAGCTAAGTCCGTATACGTCATTGATATTGCGTGCTTTTGGAGAAGCATGGTTGTCAAGTTGGAACTCATTCAAAAAATTAAACAAACATTGATTATAAATATGCAGAACAACAATACCCACAAAAACGAAACAAAAAATCATCATCCTCTGTCTAGCCTTTTCCCAACTGTATTGGGGTCGGCTCCCAGTCAAACCGGATTCAGCTGAATACCAGTATTTTACGTGGAGCGTGCCTACCAGACTTCCACAACCCATTAACTGGGTAACACGGTTCTTCTTGGCAAGACTAGTCAGATTTTTTGGCTTCTGACAACAATCCGTTAACGACTGCCAAAGATCTAGAAATGACAGCCGGGACCAACGGCTTAACGCGCTTTCCGAGCCACGGAGGAGTCTCGGTATGTTAATATAGTCACCCATCCACAGACCGACCTTGGCAAGCGTTGCTTAACCTTGAAGATCGACCCGTGCGGCTGTTATGTTTTAGCCACGAGCCACGATTTAAAAAAAAGTAAAGGGCTTAAATATAAAGGATACATGAATTCAAAGTTCCTAGTAAAGCCGAAGTTATCGTAATTGAAAATTACAAAAGCGTTCATGGTTATATATTATGTGACTGATATAAGACTGAAAGTTCTAACTCACTTCAGCTTCATTTTAGGAGAATGATGTCTTGGTGGTTGGCCGTCTGATCTTGCGCCATAGTAGCTAGAAGCGCCGGATGCTGGTCGAAGCAATGATGGAGAACCTAGTAAACATTCATTTAAACATGTTAACGAAGCGAACAACCAAAGAAACCATACAGACAGATGTAAGGATGAGACTGTGTGTCACATGCAGTGGCGGCCTTAGGAGGTGGCGAAAAGGGCAGCCGCCCGGGGCCTCACTCTTGCAGGGTACTCGCGCAACCCGAAATCAAAAACCTTACTTTATAAACGTTTAATATTATTAGTAGAAAACGAAGTCATTTTAAATAGATTTGATACGAGCGAAATAGAAGTGTCATCGAATTCAATGACACAGGATCGGTTTTTAGCTGTGTTATTTATTCACTTGTATATTTCGTAGCTCATTGGATATTTTTTTTTTATTTTGTTCTTAGGAAAAGCCGCAAACATAATCAGAAATACCTATTTTCGATTCATATAAATTTCAAAAAGAACATGGTCCTCGCAAGTCTTCCGCCCGGGGCCTTGCAGATATACCGTCTGGGGCCTTGCAGATCTACCGCCCGGAGCCTTGCAGATCTACCGCCCGGAGCTTCGCAATAGTAATGGCCGCCACTTGCCACATGATATGTCAAGAAAGTGGGCGAGATGACAACTTACAGAGAAGTATGGCAGAAGACATGTTACGTCGAAGATAAATAATTGGGATAGGGGTATCAATACATTGATGAATAATGATGATATTTTTCAAAACATTTGCTCAAAAATTGCGTTTACGGAGCCTGTATACATTGTTCAAAAATTAATACTAAAGAGAAAATGAGACTCGGAAAGATGTAGTTCTAACATAGAAATATAAAAAACATCTATGAGTTCTAATTTTCACCGCGCGCACGTGACTCCATTTGCAAATTCGCGGTATTTTCATAAGAAACGTCGAAGATTGTTGCGACTTTCCGACTGATATCTAAAAACAAAGTTTGTTTCATTACCCACTGTAGGTACTGTTTTATCGCAAATGTGTTGAAAAACGTTATATGACACACCGAAATTGGTTTTTAGAAACTCGTGACTATGGTTCCATTTGTCTACTCGTTTGTAAAAACCAACTTACCGCAATAGTATCATAAATAACTATTACCTGCTTTCATTTGAGTACAAAGTATTTTACAAATAATTGCCTATTTCTTTTAGAAGACGTTTGATAATGAAAATGGGCCCTCACCATGTGGTGTGCCTGTCATGGGTGTGTAGTGACTAGATCCTGGTATAGACCCAGACATGCCTTTAGCGAGCTGCAAGGCAGAGTGGAGCCCTGGGGCCCCCTTCTGCAGCCGCACAGCTGATGGCGACATCGTCAGGGGCCCTGGCGTCGTGATAGGGTGCTTCTCAACCTGGAGCGCTGATATTACCACCGCTTCTCTGTTGTAGTACCTGAGAACAGTTTGGGTGTAGAACTGTGGGCAGTGCCTTTCGCTGCAGCAGAAACAATAGCGCTACATTGAGGTACATTCAAATTAGATAGGAATAAAGAAATTCGCTTAGTTATCACAATTTAATAGTAACTAAATCAAGTGTGGTATGCCACTGGCCTAATATCTTTGTCCAATGTGGCTTTGTTTGAAGAAATTGTAAGATTTTAATCCATTAGCTAACAAATCCTGGAGAAAGGAGAGAGGCTTACTACCCTATTTTTTGGAAAGTTTAAGCAGAGCACTTACTTCTTCAACAATATCTTGATATGCGTTTCGCTGACGGTTGGGAACATAGCGCTTATTTTCGCTACCAGGGCATCAGTGTCAGCAGTCAGTGTCAAGGAGTCTTGAAACTTCTCGTTGAGGTGGGAGACCCTGCCTGGGATCGGGCTGCCTCGGGGCGTGAGGCATAGTGCCCGACCCAGAATAGGGCTGTCATTCGGTGTTCCATATGCGCGAGGATCCTGAAGACAGGTATATGAGAAATTTTAATGCAACTTCAACTCGTTTTGATGAAAAATTTCAAATTGTGCCTGTGTGTGTTTAAGCATTGCATTAATAGTGCACATTGCCATAATAGTCATTATTTTTGTGCCACTCAGTGATTTCAGTGTGCCGACCCATTTGATGTATTTACAAGAAAGCAAGTGTCCGAACCATTGTGAATTTACTCTCCAGACAAACACATTTAAGCAATAATAATATATTCTAGCCAAATTATTATACTACTAGTGTTATCAGTGCTGAGTGCTTAAAATATGTTCATCCCTCCTGCATATAAATATGCAGCATGGTTTTCATACCTCCTTGCCAGAGATGAAATTGAACTCTGGAAAAACTTTCTCCCTATATTTCATAATATAAATCTCCACTGAAGACGAGAGTAAAACAGAAGCTACACCATCAAAAGTTGATTTAATCCAACACTTTATTTTCATTGACAATTAATTGCTGATTGTGATTGTAGAAAGATCATGCTTTTAAATTATGAAGAGTTCTTCCGAAAGTCTCACATTTTTAGCAGCTTGAGAGAATTGATTATTTTATGCTATCAATTTGATGGTCTAAGCTCCATTCAACAATAACAATATCCCAAAGTCAAGCGTATACTTACGAGGTGAGGTTTGAGCCCCTTCGGATGGAACATCTTGGGGCTGTGCTGTGGATTCTGGAATGCATGCTGGAGCCGTACTGGGGAAGGGTACGGGTGCACATGATATGGTGACCCGTGTGCCGCCTGCTAGTTCCAATGCACAGACATGGGTGGACAAATACCACTGTGAACAACCGTGCAGAGTTGGCATAACTGAGCTTTTTGAAATTCTCCCCTCCTTGATTAACTTTGCAGCCAGTAGAGGTACCGGTGGAATCGATTGGAAGTCACATTTCTATATGAATCCACTGGACAACACAGAAAATTGAAATAGAAAGTGGAACATCTGCAGATATTATACATCAATTGGATATACCCCTCATTCATGCTTTAAAATTCCTTGAAAAGGTGATATCCAGTGTTTATAATGGTGTCGCCTGTCTGAGCTATACATCTGCCTAACCCAGAAGGAATTAGACGGGATATGTTATGTTGAATTGCATCTAGATTCTTTAATATACACAACTAGCTATGCCAACTTGTGCTTCCACACTGTGAATATCAAACATAAAAGTGTTATATTTATGATTCCTCACAAGCCAAAATAATGAAGTGAGAGACAAAATCATTGTTGAAGTTTCTCAAATGGTAAATCTGACAAACTGCAACTCTCTCAACATAATCTACAAAATGAAATCAGTGAAGTTTCACAGAGTCATTTTCTGGTTTCCCCTTTATTCCATGAAAAATTAATTATTACAAACATAAAGATCCCCTGTGAAATGTTGCACTTTCATTTTGGCTTTAGCGGCATCATGAAATATATGCAGCACATTCAGGGAAGCAAGACACAAAATATATAATATAATAGCTTTAATACCCACTATTTCAATATTAGCTGAAGCATAAAAACATTGGTAACTCATCCCTTATCAAGCATCACCAATCAAGTAATTTCTAACCTTACAGTAAAGCATAAAACTGAATAGTTTGTGGTAACCATTATACCAGAGAGATTAACCAGTCACAGCCGTGACTGGTTAATTTCTTAAGCAGCCATACCAATGCCGCCGCCCGTGGGATGCATGTGACCCACAAACTTTTTTCTGTGTGGCCCTACCAATCACATTATTAGTGATATCTATACTGAACAGGTTTCGACTTCCAGATTCTTTCATTGACTATGTGCTGAGATTATTCATGGTTAATCAAAACTGGTGCATTTGTCACAAAATTATAAAACCTTTTGACTCAAATGGGGTGTTTTAATAGACAATACTATTAAATGCACATTTTAATTTACAGTGGATTATTGTAGCCCGACATCATAAAGTAAGAGCTATGTGACCCAGGAAGCAAATAAGTTGGCTTAAAATGTTTGATTGGAGCCAAAGAGTACCTACTATTCATAAAAGTATAAGCTACTTATTTATTGCTATAATAGTGTTGTTCGATAAGCAACAAGTTTTCTAGCTTTTGGAATTGTTTAACCTAATCAAAACGCTAGTACATTAGTTGAGGGTCATTCCTTGGGACCAGTTGTTGTGGGGACATTTGGGGGAAGCCTATGTCCAGCAGTGGACGTCTTTCGGCTGATATGAGGATGATTCCTTGGCAAATTGTCTCTTGCTTCCCTAATTTAACATAGCTCAGCATTAGTGAAATATATTTATTTACACATCAATGGCAGTGCTTATTATGTACATTGCACACACACATGTGCAGTTTATTAAGCAGTAATACTTTGTAGCAGCCAGCCTGATAGGTGTTATGGCTGAGTCCCCAGCGAATCCGGCTCTTCATGATGATAAAAAATTACTTAAATCAATGCTTTATCACATCTGAAAAATGATTAAGAAGAACATTATTTTAGCTGTAAAAAATGGGGTACCCTTCTTAGTAATTTGTTGAAGAACACAACACTCGCAAACGTATCTGAGTTGGTAAAAATTATGCCCCAGGCTAGCGGAGGTAGTTCCTTACCATCTGTGGTCGTTTTAAAATTTGATAGCGAAATTATACTGCAGCACACAGCCCAAAATTTCGGCTTGTAGCTTAATCGAGATACTTAAAGTATTCAAGATTAGTTTTATAAATAAAAAAGTGTTATAGGTACCTGAGGGTGAATACATTCTAGGGCAATGTGGTGAGCTGCACTCTGCAGCGACTTGTGTTTAGATCTCAACTCCTCCATTTCATCTAGGTTCTCGTAATTATTACACAAAACACACACGTTGAGAACTAGCACTCAACTATATTAATACGTTACAGGAGAGAACTGAAGTAATTCACATTTTGCCTCTAAATTAAACAATTATTCAAATTACAAACATTGCAATTTGCGTTCTATTGATGACCGGTATTATTTGACATATTTTTTTAAATATTTCCCTCCTCTTTGTTTTCGTCGTAAACTCGGGAAGCCACCATTGACAATACTACTAAAATTAAGAGTGCGTACTTCAATGCCTTCGTCGAAGCGGAATCATGAAAATAGAACTGCTTAGTGGAGCTTTTAAACTCGGTCACGTTATATTGCGTCGAAAAATGGCGTTCGGATAATCAATACTAATGCAGATGTCATGTCATTTTACGCATGTCGACTACCGCGAAATTTATTTTACTTTCATGTTTGTCCTACATTGAGATATTGGTCATACAAGATATGCATACAGAATACTTTAGTTTTTTTTTTTGCTTTTGACCAAGATTTATCCATATCATTTGTTCGAAATGTTTTGATATAAAGCACAGATTACATTTACCCCGGCGGGACGAACGAAAACTTATATAAAAAAATTCCAACGGCTTGCGACACTAGCGCGCCAATATTTGATCCGCGAAACTACTTTTCGCGCCAGATTCTAAAACTGATGACTATATTTTATTTTTTATTTAAGAGATAGTACCTATCATGAAAACAAAGCAAGATTCCGGTATTTAAATTGAAATTACCTGAATTTCGGTTTGTTTAAACATGTTTATGGAAAGGTATTTTAAATAAAACGATGAAGCAAGTAGGTATTTTTTTAAATAAGTAGATACTTATTTATTTTTCGTTTCATGGCTATTTTTTAAAATACAGTGTTGTTTAAGCATATACATATACATAGTTGTAATGATTCTATGTATTCCATTTTTATCAAATGCTCAGAACAATCAAGCAACCATTCGAAATTTAATTATCTTCTTAAAATTTCTATAAATTCTCTTTTTATTTTCACTTTACACCCATCTTAGCTTATCCAAAAATGTATTATTAGTTGTTGCAGCAATCTCCACGGTCTCAGTGCATTTTACTAACATAGTGTAGACTGTTGCGCATACAATAGCATTCTTTAAAACTTGTGAATAAATGACTTGCCTCAGTGTTATGCTGCAAGTATCGTAATTTTGCAAATGGGTCCAAATTTTTTTATCACGTAACCACATACATGTAGGCTTGCAGTTCTCCAAAACACTGAGGTATTACAGTATTCGATGCTTCTACACCTTCTGTTATATCAAAAGTTTCAACAGCTACATTTGTTTCTTTGTTGGGGTTAACTTGTGTTAAAAACGATTTTAAATCATTTATTATGACATTTTCGGCTTCTTTGCAGTTCTTATTTTACTGCTATGCAATAAATTGTTAACCATGGAGGTTTTGAGAGCTGCAGATTGTAGGGTGTTTGGGTTCAGGTTGCATCCACAATTGCTGCAGATGCAACCAAAACAATTTTCTAATGGGTCTTGATTGAGACTGCATGGTGATAAACTTGCCATATTATATTGTCTTTCTAAAATTAAAAATAGACACTCAACTGCATGTCAAGTTCTTATAAAACCTTCCTGCGAAGGCGGTTTACATCTGGCCCCAATAAATACTTATTCTTAGAACATGGGTTTCATTTCTTTAAAATAATTTAAATGAGGACTTCTTCGGGTATAATTTGTAAGGATTTTTTTCCTCTTTTCTGATCAGGCGTATCGCCATTTAAGGTGTCGAACAGCTGGTCTATTTTCTCAGCAGCATCGCTGTCGTCGTTGCTTCTTGTGGCAGTTCATCTGAAAAAAAAAACACTTATTTTTTTATTAATTGTGAAAGGTTAGGGAAAATTAAATGACACTGAAGTCAAAGCAAGGCAAGCAAAATTAATTACTATGGAAAATGTTAGACTCCTAATGCCGGCTGTATACTCTAGTCGAAACACCACGAGACAGGCCTAGTATGAGCGCCCTGGTTTGCTTTCGGAAGCGTGTCGAGAGGCACGAGACGAGCGTGTCAAGCAAATAATTACACCTAATGTAATCTTTATAAAAATATTCAAATATAAAAGGAAGCTTGTAACCTCAAGTAGCTTTATTTTATCTTATAATAATGATTATTTGAATAACTTTTAATAATAGTTGATTGATAATTCCAGAAAACATCCCTACTATTTTTAATTAATAATAAAAATTATCTTAATATGACATGTTTACCATTATGACAACTTACTGTTTGCAATCTTCACAAGTATTACTGCAGCGACTGAGTGGATGAATACTTGGCAAGCTAAGCTGACCTTCATCTTTTGTTTGAAATTAGGTTCAATATGCTGCTTGGTTAAACCAGGTGCAAAAGCAAAACTTTGATTTCCATTGTCTATTTCGAAGAATTATTTTATGTGGCTCCACTTGGCTATACCTGTAATAATAAACATATATACTAATATTATAAAGAGGAAAGATTAGTATTTTTGTATGTATCAAATAAACTTAAAAACTACTGGACCGATTTGAAAAATTCTTTCAGCAATGGATAGTTACATTATCAGCGAGTAACATAGGCTATATTTTTTCTCCGTACTCCCACGGGAACGGGAACTACGGGGGTGAAATTGCGTGACGTCCGCTAGTGTTAAATATATTAGAAATAATAAATGTTCACATGAACATAAACTTGCTGGGGCCTCTAATGGGAATCCCATTAGAGGCCCCAGCGAGTTTATTTTCATCTGACGATCAGTCGCGCGGCGAGTTTATCAAGACACCATTAATCTTATGAAGTCTGAGCGTCCGATAACAACCCTTTTGAATTTATCGCATGCCACCTTTGAGCTTAGTTATCATGTACTCATGTCATAACTAATTATTTTCTATTATTTACAAAATTTAAATTACTTGGTATAGATTTTACATCATTTAGCAATACTTGAGGGCATTTGATGTTGTACTTCAGCATATTATTCCTGAAGCATTTGATTAGGTGCGGTGGGTTCATACTTGTGACAATTTCATGGCCTTAAAAGTCAAAATATGGTTAAGCCACTGAGGAACCAATGCTCTGATGTTCACACCTAAGTTATCTCATACAGTAGCAGTGACGTTCAACCCAGCTTGGAAGCGTGCATCAAGCACCTGTAAATACAAAATATATTTAATCTAATATATATATTTTGAAAATGCACTGGTCTAATTTTTTTTCTTCTGTCAAATATATTACATACTTACTTTTTTTATAAGAACAGATAACCTATCAGCCGTAACACAGTCGCCAGAACAGTAGAAAGCTAAAGATTCCTTCCAATTCATTCTGATTCCAATAGCCATAAAAAGCAATGCATGTGTGGCTGGCTCCATAGTTCAGCCTTGATTTCCGTGATCTTGATAACCATCAATAATATCTTGTTTACCATTGTATTGTAAATTAGACATTTTGTTGAATGCCAAAATGCAGTTTTTCTTCCGGTTCGAATATTTGGCTATTTATACTGCATATCATGGAATTTTAATGAGTAATGCTTTTAATATACCTTAGCTTGGTACACAAAAAAGTCGCCTCATCAGTCTATAGCAGCTTATACTTTGTCATTTACACTCCACCTCAGTCCAGGCTCAGTTTTCTGGAAGTATTTTGAAGTTGACTTTGCAACAATATAGCAAATGGCCCTGATATATTTTTATTCATGAGACTTATGGCATTTCTATCTGTAGTTAATTTTTGAAGAGGGTGTGCGGTTGATTCTTAATTTTTTTAATTTGTTTCATTATTTTGCTCAAGTTTCTCCTACATCTTTGGTAAAGTTTGAGTTTTTTAGGGGCCAATTCTACTGACTTGCTTAAATCCAGCCCCCTGAAAATCCCTTTAGTCTTTAATGATCTGGAAATATAAAAAGCATTAATAAGTAAAATATTCTGATCATATAGAGCCTCGTTTCTTTAACAATTGGTAAGTAAACTGTGGATTCAAAACCTATCAAGGACCAAAGTAACTATTTAATTGACATAGATAGTTTTAAACAATGAAGAAACTTCTTGATACCTGAGCAAACGTCATTACCAAGATCGGAATAGGTAGACTTTATTTACCTAATGTTTGTGGAAGTATGTAACATCATAGAGTTAATAATACCTCCTCTAAAATCCTGGAACATAAACATGACAATTGTATCCCGGGATTTAAGAAATTGCAAATTACTTATTGCGCTTTGAATACATTTGAACAAAATTATTATATTGAAGAATTTTATTATGTTTTTAGAGTTCCGTACCTACTAAAACTGTTAAATTAAAGAGCTTTGTTTTCGCACAACTCTTTCTTCTTTTGATTATTCAAATCAATAATTTGTAACTAAACTCAAAGTCCAGTTCATGTTTTTATAATCCCAGGTTTTAATTGTCATGATTCCATTTATGAGTCCGGGATTTTACAGGAGGTATTATCAACTGTATGTTACTTACTTCCACAAACATTAGGTATGTATGTAACTCGGGCTGGTTTCTGCAACTCCACGACTAAGCGCGTATTTTGCGTGCAGGTGGGACAAATGTGTCATTCGATCCACCCTAGCTCCCCAAGGAAGGCCAGCAACGCCTTGGTGTTACTAACTATCTCACAAAGGGTACCTGGGTTACCGAAGTACTTAGCCCTGTAATCAGCGACTACCGGGCAGCTTAGTAGCAGGTGTGCTGCTGTCTCGTCCTCCTCCATGCAGGCTCTGCAAAGTGGGCTGTCAGTGACTCCTATGACATAGAGGTGTTTATTAAAAGACCCATGGCCACTTGTGACTGCTCTGACTGTACGCAACTGCTGTTTAGTAAGTTTTAGGGCTTCGTGAAACGGCCATCAATAGAGAGATATTCCTCTTTGGCCTGCCTACACTCACTATCATCACCCCATAGCTTGTGATGTTTAAACATTAGGTAAATATAGTCTACCTATTCTGATCTCTGGTCATTATGTTGCTATTAGTCAACATAATTTGCAAGCATTAGCTTATTTCTTATTTATATGAGAAATTGGTAACTGATCAAAATTGCCCAGGAAAACATCATCATTATTATTCTATAAGACCAAAAATGTGAACAAATGTTTCACAGGTTTTATTGTTCTATTTATAAAATGTGAGTGAAAATTAGTAGGTATAGTACAAACCTTCAGGCTATCAGTAGTTGGTTCAAAAATGGTTGGCACCTGAACAGGTAAAGATGTAGTTGAGTTCGCTATGGTTGGCATCTGAACTGGTTATGAAGTTTCCATTGTTACTAGCACCTGAAAATTACAATTAGAAGATTTTGTGAACAAAGTTTTTATCAGTTTCTACATTAAAATTATCATTTCAAATTTCATATTTTCTTTTTTTTTGTTCTACTTGCTGAACTTCTATTTTTATTTATTTTGCTTTTTAACAATACTATGGTAGACATTAAGTTACCTGTTTTTTTATTACTGATACAAGTCCACTCTTGACCTCAATCATGCCTAATGGTAATTAATGAGGTCTTTTTTTTTTTAAAGAAAAAAAAAAGAATGTTAACTTACTTGAGGTTTTTCAACTGAGATATTTGTATCTTGTTCCCGGTGAAACTTTACCATTAAGTCCTGTGTTCCAATTGGGATGGCATAATTGGTTCACCTTATCCAAGCATTGCTAGTAAATGAGGAGTCCTCAAAGTGCTTACTACATAACATCTTGTGTTGCGAGAGCAAGTCTCTTAGTGATTTCGCAGTAGACTAGTCTCCAGTAGGGTAAAAGTATGTAGCCCATGCCTATGCCCTGGAATTATTTAAAAAAAAGATTAGTATCTATTTATCACGGTTTAACTTGTAACTACTCCATCTACCCAGTTTAAACTAGATTTTAACTAATTGCGGCTGCTTCACTATTTCAGTGACCGCTTTTACATATTTGTAGAATGTTATTGACAACAAAACATTGATGGTTGGACTCTGTAGTCCTGTACAAGGTAAAGTTTATGTTTTATTGAATTAAATGATTAATCATTTAATTAACAATAATGTACACATATGTTACACATAGCAGATGTGACATTTTAACAAATAATGCACCGACACACTTACAGGAAATGATTCTTTAATTCGTAAAATTGTCCAGGCACAAATAATTACAAACAAAATAATACAACGAAATGAGTCCCTATCTCGTAAGTTTCCAGCAGGCACACAAAACAAAAACACAGCAGCACGAAATAATTACAAAAATTAATAATGAGTCTCTATCTCGTAAAAATCTTCAAGCACATGTTAGAAAACCAAATAAAAACAATAATAAAATACAACATTTATCGCGTCCGAGAACCACCAAATTTGTTAAAATTTGTTTATTTTCAGGTTTAGTTGCAGATAAATTTTATCCATAAAATATTGTTTATGTAGAAACGGAATCATAAATCACCATTTTAAAACATTAAAAATCTACCAATATTGTAGGAATGTTCTAATCTGTTGTCTCTGTTTCGTCTTTATTGCCCGACGTTTCCATTGGCTACATAATAATTTGACTTGAGGACCAGTGTTGCCACATTGAATCCCTAGACTACCATAAAAAAGTCCCTAGCTTTTTTTTTTCTTTGGCTTCGCACGAAGTCCCTAGTTATAAGTGAAGTAACAAAAAAGTGAAAAAAAAATCGAACTTGTTTTAGAATAAGATTTAGAAAAGAGCTAAAACTCGACGTCTAATAATGTTCTAGGAAGCTATTCTTCATCTTCACTCCCTTCATCAGTACGGACAATTTGAGATGTACAACGTGTGCTTGTTATTTATTTTAAATTGACAAAGTAAGGGATTTCAATTTTGTTGTAAATGTAAAGTTGTTTATTTGGAACGTTGTTGTGATATTTTTATATGTTTATCTTTGTAAAAGCTAGATTTATTTGTTTCGGTTCCCTTACATTTTATGATTTCGTCATCGAATAAAGCATAGTATTACTTAGGCCTAAACTTGTTTACCATCTGGTTAACAAAAATTGAAGTAGGTAAGTACAGGTTGTGCAAATGTCGCTAAAACTTACCAGAATATTTTTTGCCGCTAAACATTGAAACTCGTTAGATTTAGCGACAAAGTCGCCCAAGTTGTACCACCGGTGAGGATCTTCAAGGTTGAGAAAAAGCCCACTAAAAAGCCAGACCATAAAACTGTAGTACAAGACGATTGTTCAACAATGCTTTTTAAAAATAATCTACAAGCAACCTAAGCAAAATTGATGTAAACCAAGCTAGCATTTGAATTTTAAGAACGAACCAATGAATGACATTCAAATTCATTCAAACTCTAACTTTCGAGATAGGTATCTCGAAAGTTAGCAAAGCTACGCGAGCCCGCGAGCCCCTGAACGCAATAAATGTCATTAAAACATGATTAAAAAAAACGACTAATCCCCGGTTTCTAAATAAAGATCTGTTCTTTTTTCTCTTTCTCTCTTAACTCTACTTTAACCTGAAAACCTGTCAAACTTTGGAAACTTTTGTCGGATTTATGTTTGACAATAAAATTGACACTTTACTACACGTTCACGTACACGTACACGTACGTCTATTATACGTTCGGAAAACGAGTATTGTTCGTATGTAGTTTTATTGAATTGTACAGACGACAGCACATCAAGTTACTCAAAATTGAAAATTTTTCCTCATACTACTCTCTTACTCAATTTTGTACCTAATACTTCAGCGATAAAGTTGAAAATCTGTTCAAGAAATTTAACATATTGTTGTAGCTTGATGTGCTGGCGTCTGTACATAACATTTGTTTTCTTTCCTACACTTTATTTTTCATGATGCGAAATCATCAAATGACTTCTTCCTCTCTGGGTGGAGCGGAAGGGCGTGTCAGACTGTTACTGGCTAAAACCCATCCGTGTTCCTTCTAAAGACCTGTGCTTTCCAGGGCCGCGGTGAATCTTTCGAACAAATTCCGCAACTCTGACTTTTTACCTTCACTGGAATGTTTATTTACGTAGATATTTACTTGCAACTGTTTTAGTAAATAGGTAGGTATATAGGTTGAAACTCGTGGCTAAATAAAAATAGCCACACGAATCTTAGAAGCAACGCTTGTCCATTACATAACGAGACTCACAGTTGGTCACAGCTGTCTTTCGTTACGGTTAGTTAGAAGCCAGAAAATTTGATACCAGTCTTGCATAGGGGTTGTATACCTGGGTTTTGGAAGTCAGATAGCCAATAGTTTACTTTCATATTGCTTGAAAATAAACTATAACTACCACTCGAGCCACTTGGAGGGTATTATGACAGCAATGCTATGCAACCCGTCTATTACTCACGCTTTCCATTTCCACACCGTGTCAAACATTATCGGGGTATCTAAACTAAAACTGATTCCGCTTCAAAAGCTCTCTCCACTGGTCGGGCCAGTGGGGAGAGCTTGTGAAACGGAATCAGTTGCAGCCGTTGGGCGGGTGGTGCAAATGGTATTAGGGTAGACTTAAGAGCTGGAAGAGTTTATTCCCTGCGAAAAGGCCAAAAAGAAGCAAGCCATTGGAATAAAAGCACACGACACCACCCCCAGCTTGTGGTACCTACATCTGCCACTTGGGCATGTACTACAGTTGCATAAATGGAAAGCACTCAATTGATAGGCAGGCCGCTGCCGCTGTAAAAACAACTCTGCAAAATGCGGATTTATAAACACTTCTGATTATAATAAATGTGAAATCTGCATTTCTATCCAGAACATGACCCACATGCTGAAGTAAAGTACCGCAAGTGCCCATACACATGTACCTTTTACAGAGGCGTAGTTTCCGCCGTTTCAGTCGTATCAATTACATTGGGCACCCTGCTGTCCCCGTTACGAAGCAAAACATCGTAATATGTTGTCAACACGTTCAAATTCGTATTAATGAGAGGCCCGCAACGAATGAATAATGATGATATTATAGGATAACTACCCAACTAAACCCCAACTTTAAAACTGGGAGAATGGCCGAATGAGCGAAGCTTCGATTGTAAATTATCTTAATAAAATCATGAAAACTTAACTTCATTCATTCAGTCCAGAATGCTCTAATAAACGGAGTAATCTTTAACGAAGACTCCCAGGATAGTCCTGTATTTTATATTTTTTATATTTTGTTGTTACACCGATCAACCGCTAATAAAAGCTTAAGTTTTAACTACATGATGCATGGTAAGACTGATTGTAGAAGATGTCTGACTAGTAGATTAGTGAAACTGACATTGACTATGAGATGAAAGAAAATGATTTATGTAAGCGCAGAATATGGCATATCATTGTAAATGACACATGCACACACAATGGTGTGTGTGTACCTACAGACGCCAGTGCATGGAGCTACAACAATCTCCAAATTTCTTAATAGATTTTGAACTTTATCGTGGTACTGTTAGGTTCAAGGTTGATTGGGGAAATTTGTCAGTTTCAGGTAGCATGGTGTGTTATTTAAAGCCCTCATGTTTCTCTAATTTTTTTACTCCTTTAGGCTTTTAATCAAGTAATTTTGATGTAGGCTAATTTACTTAGGCGAACTTGTAGCTTTTATAAGCTATAAATTCACACTACCTTGAATTGGGATCAATTCAGGTTAGTGGCAACACTCACATAAAAAACGCATAGATACAACGTGGGGTAATTTTGGACCGGGGGGGTAGGCAGCGCACTTTGTTTCATTGCCAGAGTGACTACACCTGTGTCGAGTGTAGCCGACGCTATCGTTCGGGTGTTCATTTTATAACCGTGTGTCGTCGGTCGGAGTTGATTCTGGATTACTGGTAAGTGCTTAAAATTATTACACAGTTTTTTTATTATAGGTCCGGCTGAGGTCTGGCTGGTAAGTGAAAAATAAAATCCGAATTGATAACCTGCTCCTTCAAAGGTCGGTAAAGATCCACAAGTACCAGGAGACCAGAAACATATCGAAGTATTTCTACCTACTTGCTGCGTTATGGGGGTTGCAGGTTGGCTGCCAATAAATAATAATTTGTAAGTAGCTAGGTACTTACTTTGTAGCCTTGTTTATTTCGTGGTTGTTACACGGTGTCCAGGATTCGATCCTTACTTTAGGTAAAGTACCTATAAGGATTTTAACAAATTCGTTGTCAGATTCAGAGTATTTATTTGTAAACATGGGTTACAGATACACAGGTGTGTAGGTAATATGTTACATTTTTGTAAGTTCTCGATGCTTTGCCATTAGGCGTACAAATGTTTGTCTAAGTTTCAATTATTTAATTTCACAATATCAAATAAAAATTATAGAAACAGCTAGAGTGTTGAAATAATACTCTCCTGACCATAAATTCAATCTCAAATAAAAACTACAATGTCAAAACAAGACCAAATTCATTAAATATTTAAAAAAATGTCAAAAAATAAAAATACGATACCGTCAATTAATTGAATTTATACAAGAATGTCAAAATAAGAAACAAATCAATGGAATATTTTTAGAATATCAATACTTAATAAAATAAATGCCAAAAAAAAAAAATTTTTTTTATTCCATAAATACTTAACTAACTATATACACTAAAAATAAAAATAAAATCTGGCAACAACAACGTGGCAATGCCGCCAGTCTTTTGGGTACACTTCCAGTCGACAGCGATGCGGATGAATTTTTTGACGCCATATTTTAGGGTTTATTTAGTTAGGAAAAAAAAAATTAAAAAAGAAAAATATTAAATACACTACACCGAATACACGCGTTTGATTGACTGTATCAAAACTTTTTATGGCATTATTAACCGACTTCAAAAAAGGTGGAGGTTCTCGATTCGTCGGAACCTATGTTTCCCGATTACTCGAAGATGACTGGACCGATTTGGATTTTTTTTTGTTTGAAAGGGTGTACCTCCCAGGTGGTCCCATGATCATCAAGTCAGGATCTGATAATGGGATCCTGGAGAAATAAAGAGAACTCTTCAAATTTTATGGGCACACTTGAAGCGATTTGGGTAGTTTTTGGAAGAGTACTTTCTCGGAGTGGTCCCATTTCAGTTTGGTGAAGATCTGATGATGAACTTCGGAGATAGGCAACGGAACTCCTCAATAAATGATAGAAAATGGACTGGGTTTGCTGATATCTCATGTCTGTCTATTGTTTACACCAGTTCATAACATAAAATCACGCCGGTACGCTGTGAAGGAGTATGCAAATGTGAACCACAAAAAAGTAAAAAAAAACTTTTTATTGTTATTATTTTTGTTATTACACTTAAACTAAGCAAGATACCTAATAATGATGTTACGTTTGATAGCGTCTCATATGCTGAGTATTTTAGCGCACAAATGAATCTCGTAACTTTGTTAGATCCGATTATATACGAGTTTTTTGGTTTTTTGTTTTTCTTTTTTTTTCTCAAAAATTCCGCCATCTTGAGAAAAGTTATTTATACTGAAATTATTCTGTTTACTTCACCATCAACCACATAATAAAATTATGACATACCAAATCCATGAACTTCGAAGTTGTTCCAATTTAACTATTTTTGTTAGGGTTGTCAAACCTTGTTGTTGTTTTTGTTATTATTTAGCTCGTGGCTAAATAATAACAGCCGCACAGGTCGATCTTCAAAGTTAAGCAACGCTTGCCGAGGTTGGTCTGTGGATGGGTGACCATCTTAACATACTTACCGAGACTCCTCCGTGCTTCGGAAAGCACGTTAAGCCGTTGGTACCGGCTGTCATTTGTAGATCTTTGGCAGTCGTTACGGATAGTCAGAAGCCAGAAAATCAGACACCAGTCTTACCAATGAGTAGGTACCGTGTTACCCAGTTCATGGGTTGTGGAGGTCTGGTAGGCAGCCGCTCCACGTAAAATACTGGTATTCAGCTGAATCCAGTTTGACTGGAAGCCGACCCCAATATAATTGGGAAAAGGCTAGGCAGGTGATGATGTTAGGGTTGTCAAATTTTTATTCGGATTTGTTGATCATATTTTTAATCGATATTGACTATCACAACATCATTCATATTTAAAATTTAACGCTCATACTATTTTTTAGGGTTCTGTAGTCACAATGACAAAAAGAACGTACACCATTTTACTCGCAGCCTACCAAGGCCTTTCAAAAATGTAAATTTACAAGGCCCCTTCAGATTTACCTACTACATTTGTACAATTGTTTGAAACTTTAAAATAAATGGCAAATCAAGTGCAAAAACAAGTTTGCATTGAATACTATTGAAATGATAACCTTCGAAATTAAAAGCTTACGATTCCGATTTCCAGTTGTCTTTATATTTTAGTTATATCTATTGTTTTTTAGTTAAACCTCACTCTCTATAGAATATCTTCTTCTTCTTCTCTCTATAATACAAAATGTCTTTAAATGTACATCGCTGAATAAGTTTTTTTTTTAGATACCAAGCTGGTATCCTTGCGTCGTACATCAGATAATCAAAAACACAAATTTTACCAACAAAAATGCTACCAGGTAGATATATTTTTTAGCAAAATCAAATCAGATCCGGACAAAAATCATTATCTGAGAACGTGACAACCTTGACGACGTAAAATCCGGATCAAACTTAAAAACGTAGTTTCCAAGTTCCATGGATTTGGGATGTCATAATTATGTGGTGTGTTGGGGAAGTAAACAGAATTATGTCAGTATTAATAACTTTTCCCAATAAGGCGAAATTTTTGAGAAAAAAAAATCTAAAAACCAAAAATCTCGTATATATCTGGATCTAATTAAGTCACGAGGTTCATTTGTGCTTTAAAATACTCAGCATAAGAGACGCCATCAATGTGCATAACAAAATATTTCGTGTCATGCTTAGTTTAAGTTTAATATTTTGTTTTCTAAATATCGAGATGCAAATTGGTCGATTTTCAAAAAAATATTACTCAAAAACTAGACTTGGTAGCGAAATCACGCATTAAAATGATTATTTCTATCAGTTTTTCTAATAAATATGTGATGTCTGAAAAATGGGTTTCATAAAACACTGTGCGACTGCCGAAACTAAAGTTATTTTATACTTTGTAGTGTTTTTTATTTGGAAGGCGGTTGTATTTTTTGTAAAAAGTTTTTAATATCTACAAACGACCGCTTGAAAACCTTTTTAAAATATTGCACGTTGTTAAAGTTAATACTTCAGTTGATGGCAATGGTTTTAAATTATCTCGAACTAGCCTTTTGCCCGCGACTTAACGCTCTTTCTGAAAATGAAATAAAGCCTATGTTATTCAATCTCAAGTAGTAAAACTATGTCGTAAAAAAGTCAGCAGCACGTTTCTGTATCAGTTATTGGTGGAGAGGCGGATCTTCAAAATTTCAAGTGCGCGATCTGTGGACGTTCTTTCAACGCGATTTGGTCGCACTTTTTAACCGGCTTCAAAAAAAGGAGGAGGTTCTCAATTCGTTGTAGCCTTTTTTTATGTACCTATGTGCCCCGAATACTCGAAGATGGCTGGACCGATTTGGATTTTTTTTGTTTGAAAGGGTATAGGTACGTCCCAGGTGGTCCCATGATCATCAAGTAGAAATGTGGTTGCGACTTCTAGGAGCGCCATTGCAGTTAGTTTAGGGTTCCTTGGCGCAAAATGTTAAATCATTAGATGCAGAGGATTGTAAGAGATTTAAACATATAAACAAAATAAATTATAACAATTCGGTCAAGCGGTTGGTATCAAATTTTTGTATTTTTATTACGTAACTATTCAAATTAAGTATATTTAAGGCTTACTCTTTGTTTCTATTTCCTAAACCGAGAAAGCAAGTCGCTTAACAGAGGTGGTTGCAAAACCAACGCAATGAATCTATTGAATTCTGAAAGAATAAATTCGTTTTAGGTAGGTACCTATTCTAATAATATTTCAACAAAAATTGTTGCTTTTATAGCGTTTTTTACCATGACGCGGTTCTGGAAAATGTTTTATATTTTTTGTTATTTTTATCTAGAAGAGCTAAATTTAAATCATAGGTTCAAATACACGATTCATGAAAAAACAGAGTTAGGAATTGCTGCAAGGATCAAACCTTATGGCGGCAGGTACCTACATTATTAAGCTTTAAAGTGAAATATTTAATACTTACCTCGTATTTTTTCTCCCTTAGTTGTTAACCTGAGAAAAATAATGGACGACGACTTTGTACCCGCAAAACGCGCGAGGATGAGCTTCTCGAAGCAGAAGGAAGATCCCGAGGCTATGGATGTAGCTGATTCCAGCACTAACCCAGAAGACGAGGTCATTGTAATAGACGATAGCTCGGAAAGTGGGGACAGTGAGGAACATGAGGATTCTTTAGCAGATTCGAATTCGGGGAGCGACGCGAACTTTTCCGAAGGAGAAGAATCCGACGTGTATACAGATGCAGAAGAGCCGGAACCAGAGTATGATAGTCCTGACTATCAGGATACAGACGACGACGATTCGGAGCAAGACAGAGAGGATGAAGACCATGGACGTCGTCAGGGTATGTAGACTGTGGTATCTTGCATGCTAATAATATTGGTCAGTGGTCACAAGCGCTACAATCTGAGTATGAGGTCATGGGTTCGATGCCCGGTGGGTGAATGTAGTGTTGATACGCCTTTGCTTCATCCCGTATCTGGCGGATAAAACAGGAGTGATGCTAAGGGCTGATTTTTCAATAGTTGATAACTTTCACTGAAGAATAAATATCTCCGTTTGACATAGTTCCCGTACAAAAACTGTCAAACCTCCATTGTAATTCCGCGGATTCGAACGAATTCGTCTTATGAACGTTAATATACTTAGCGTCGCGGACGCGCGGAAGACGTCATACTTTTTCGTCACAGCGCCCTGTCCGCGCTGTTACTAGTTCGATCCAGCCCGTCCCTAGCTGTCCTCCGCTCAGGGACGCCCTAGCCGAGGCATCAGTCCCAACATATAAAAAAGGCACAACAATTCTTTAAGTATAAAAATAACCTCTGGAAGTACTGGTAAATAAATAGGTACCTACTGTTAACATCTCAACGTGAAAAAAAGTGGAGTGGGTTTGAAGTGCCATTCCATCTTGTTTATATGGATTAACAGCTCACTTCATGTTCAAATCACCTTAGTTTACATCGAGAGATTTTTACAGAATAGCACCACTTATCACAATTTGACCACATTTCTTTCACTTATGTGAAGAATTTTTACAAAGAAAGTTAAACTTATGGCTGAGTACCATCGTTTACATCACGAGCAAAAGTAACAAACCTTTTTAGAAAAACAAACTTGTATTTAAAAGACCTAAAAAAAAAAAAATACTTTAAAGCTTTTACTATCAACTTATAAGGTCATTATCATTACACAATAATAATTTATATGATATAAAAGCTTGTCGCGAGATTTAAGTAGGTAGGTATACCTACTCGTATTTACTTAGTTTGAATTTTAATAGTTTAAATCAATCACATTAAGTTATTTAATTTACTTGTTTATCCACACAAGTAAATCTCGTGACAAGCTTTTTTACCCGACTGCGACAGAAGGAGGGTTATGTGTTTTGCTTTTTATATTGTAGGCAAGCATTAAAAACTTAGTCCGCCATATTGGATTTAGAGTAACGCCACTTTTTTTTTCGACTTATTCTTAGCAAGGTATTTCATTACCCGACTGCACGGACGAAGGAGGGTTATGTTTTTCGAGAGTATGTATGTATATTGGCACGCTCTGCGGCCTGAACGGCTCGATGGATTTTAGCTTGAGAGGTGTCGTTAGATTCGAATTTACTGCGAGAGTGACACTGGGTTTATCAAAATAAAAATAAAACAAAATGGCGGACTTTTGGCGCCAAATTCAAATGTTTGGCACGCTCTGCAGCCTGAACGGCTCGATAGATTTTAGCTTGAGAGGTGTCGTTAGATTCGTATTTACTGTGAAAGTGACACTGGTTATATCAAAATACAAAAAAAAAACACAATGGCGGATTTTTGGCGCCAAATTCAAATGTTTGGCACGCTCTGCAGCGGCAGCGTGAACGGCTCTATGGATTCTAGCTTGAGAGGTGTCGTTAGATTCGTATTTACTGTGAGATTGACACTGGGTACCTATATCAGAATAAACAATAATAAGCTAAAAAAATTTAAAAATGTTAATTTAAAAAACTTAAAAACCCGAATTTGGAAATGAAAAAGCCCTTAAACAAGAAAGTCGTCATATCCGATTGCACTTAACTTAAGAATCGCCAAGATTTAAGTTAAGTGCAGTCGGGACCCATTTTAGAAAGTGTCACGTGAAAGCTTAGTAGTCCAGTCATCTTTGTTAAAATTAGGTAAGTATCTCGAAATTTCAGATACCCAGCTATAAACTCGTACCTATAAACTTGTATTTGGCATCCTAAAAGTTGTTTCAGAACCTACATATGGTAGGGTGTTCGCGAGTGTCAAAATCTAAGGTCAAAGGTCACAATAATTTATTTCTTGTACCTAATTAAAATATACTTATAGGTACGTAAGTGAAATAATTCTTTATTAATAATCATGTATTTAGCAATAATTAATAAACTATATATGGCGTGTTTTTGAACGTGACTACCGGTTGACTAACTAATTTTGAAAACAACAGTTGTAGGGAATTTAATCCTCTACAATATTGATGAAAATACAAATAGCGAAAAACCCATAGGAAACGAGATATTTGCAAAAAATGTGCAAGAAATCGATTTTTGTGACCTTTGACCTTAGATTTTAATAGTGGCGTACACCCAAAGAGATTAATTTTATGTCTTTGCGTACACCCTACCATATGTTGGTTTTGAAAAAACTTTTAGGATGTCAAAATACAAGTTTATACGAGTTTATAGCTGGGTATCTCAAATTCCTAGGTCAACTTACAAAGATGACTGGACTATAGGTGAAGTCATTGTGTTACCCAACATAATGTTTTGTTATGTTGAATTTCCTTTCGAAGACAGTTATAATAATTTTGTCATTTAAAAGTTGGTAACACATTCACAGTAGTGACAGATGTCGGATGTCAAGTGTCATGTTGGAGCCTACATTTTTGGCATATAGTTGTCTGCCTGGATATTCAACCATTGAGTTGAACACCTTTTTGGTAGTATAAATTAATTGTCTTTGAACACATTAAAACGAATTAATTCTACACCATCCGTATTTTATTGAAATAACCTGCACTGATATTTCACATATTACATTTCGTAACATTCTTTAAAATATCACCGTAGGTACTTATATAATAAGATAAAGTGAACATGAAGTGAGCTGTCAATACATTTAAGATGTTTACGAAATCGGAATACGTAACACATACATATGAACGTATAGTTACCTAAGTACTCCACATACCCATACCAAAGCTAAACCGCGGACGGACCGACATACAGGCATGACAGAAAGACAGACAGACGGACATGGCGAAACTACACACATCAAAAGTGTCTTGGGATCAAGTACGTTTTAGGGCCCGCGCGCACTAGCGATTAAAGTTGTACAACTTCGTACAACTTTTAATTTTCAAGTGCGCACACTGCCATATAACTCTATACTGATCCTCTGACCGATCAAACTATCGGCCAACTTTAATCTCTAGTGCGCGCGGGCCCTTAGAGTATCGCCGCAGTTAAGGATAATTATTTTAACTTTTTTGGATTGTTATTGATTCTTATGAGTAAATTTCACTATTTGAATAAGTAATTTTCCTTAAAATTTTATAAAAAATAGAAAATCAACTGCCAATCAGGATTCCTATAAAATTGTGTAATAGCGTATTTATAAAACCATTACAATTTCTGCAACGGAACTGGAAAAAAATTGCATCGAGATGGAGTGACGACATCATTTGACACGAGAAGAGATGATGAGAGCCGTCGAATTTTGTTTTTCTTATTAAATACCTAGCCCCACACTAGGAATGTCTCCTGTATCGTGGCTGCGTTTACAAACATACAAATTCACATACACAAACAACCAGACTCGGAACAACTATGGCCATACAAATATTTGTTCCGTGCGGGAATCGAACCCGCGACACGCAGCGCAGCAGCCAATCGCTCAACCACTGCGCCAACCGTGTCGTTGAAGGATCTCGCATCACCACTCGCAGACAGGACCACATCCAATATACTGCTCGATGGAATCGTACCATGACCGCCATGTTGTTGGCTATGAGGCTCCACAACTCTTCAGGCTTGGTGATAAGCGACAAAACCACCCGAATTCCTTTACGTTAATTGGATCTGCATTCCCGAAGGCATCCGAGAGTTCCACCTAAAGCACCCTGAAATCGTAGGGCCCGATAACGATGGCTTCGCGAACACAGAAATTAGGAAGGGGTAAGCAAATGTGAACCACTAAAAAGTGAAATAAAAATCATTTTACAAAAAAGTACAACCGACTTCCTAATAAAAAACACTACAAAGTATAAAATAACTTTAATTTCGGAAGTCGGTGTCAAAAAACAACAAAAAAACACCGGCTGCCGAAATTGCCCTTCACAGTGTACCAGCGTGATGTTATGTTATGTAAACAATAGACAGACATGAGATTTCAGCAATCCCAGTCCATTTGCTATCATTTATTGAGGTTGCCTATCTCCAAAGTTCATCATCAGATCTTCACCAAATTGAAAAATTCTCTCTTTTTCGTCAGGATCCTATCATCAGATCCATAAACTTTCAAACAAAAAAAAATTCAAATCGGTCCAGCCATCTTCGAGTCATCGGGGAACATACATAAAAAAAAAAAGTTTCCGACGAGTTGAGAACCTCCTCCTTTTTTTGAAGTCGGTTAAAAAGAAGACTGGCGATGTGTTTGCTTTTCCGATTAATGTCGTTTCGGTATTAGGACGGATACAAGACGTACCTACTCTAGTTTGGAGGAAAACATTTCAGCCAAAATATCAAACGTTCTTGATGTCCCCTCTGGACATCAAGAACGTTTGGCTGAAATTTCATTCATACGGAGGGGGAACAATAATGGTTTGGGCCGGTATTTGGATCGGTGGAAGAAACGATCTCATTTGGATCAGGGGCAACCTCAATGCTCAGATTTATGCGGAGAGGATTGTTTCAAATGTGACCATCCCTTTGCGAAGCCCGTTGGGTGAGTCGTTTCGACTAATGCATGACAATACACGTCCACACACGGCTAGAGTAGTCACACGCACTATTGCCGATGCTCGCATCAACGTTCTGCCGTGGCCTGCTCAATCGCCAGACCTCAACCCCATTGAGCACGCATGGAATATTCTCAAAAGAAGAGCTCTGCTGAGTATGGATGGGCGGTGGGCGGCCATTCCTCAAAGTGATTTTGATGAACTGATTGCATGCCAAATTTCTGTTTGTTTGATTCGTGACATTGGTTGAAACACAGATTATTATTTTCTTATTTAAACAATTAAAAACGAAATAATCCTTATTTTAGCCGTTTTTTGCCATTTATTTGAAGATTAAAATACGAAACCAGTCTGGAACACTAGATTTGATAAGTATTAATTGTTTTTTTTTGTTGTTAAATACGTACTTGATCCTTAGACACTGTTGACGTGTTTACGTATAAGGTTTCCTTGTTGACTACGGAACCCTAAAAAGGATAAAACGGTATTTTGTTCTAAATGACGTTTGAGTCTCTTCCTACACTAGGTACTACATTTTTGATGTATGAATTGTGTGAAAAGTCCCAGTTATGGGACAAAATAGGCAGATAGATAGATAGATACATTTTTATAATCAAGTGCCAGAAACTAACCCTTTCCTCTTTTTCAGAAATGCAATATCTTTTAAAAAGAATAAATCGAATAAAATCTAGTCTTCGAGAGGCTAAGCGCCAGTCTGTTCCCGCTCAAGAGAACATGGAACAAGATGAATTAAATTTGAATTTACAAGAACGTAAGGACAGATACAACTCGGACGCAGATCGGGGCCCGGTAAATAGTTTTGCGATCCTAAGTCACTTACCAAAGAGGCAACTCTCGTTTCTGTAAGAAGCGCTCGCATTCGCGTCACACTAGCAAATTGTCAAAATAGCATCTAAAGGAAATTGATCAATTAGGTACAAGCAATACTAGTCGATTGTGACGTCACAAAATATCAATCAATTTATGGCAAACGGCAGCAAGCGTCAACTAGGCGAAATGTATTGTTATGATAATATTGTCTTTGGTCATTGTCAAATCATCAAATGTCAAGTTTAATCTTAATGCTCATCGATAAAAAACAAAATTAAAAATGACGATATGGAGAAACTCCCAAGAAATTAGGCAATACTTTTATACATTAGTAATTTGCTTGAAAAAAAAAAACCTAAACACGGACAAAGGAATATGGAATATTTGGAGCGTCGTCTATTCATTTGTATAAAATGAATAGACGATATTTAAGACGACATTTAATTTCATTGAATTTCAGACTTTTTATCCTAATTATATTTCCGCATAACATTATTAAACGCATAATTTTTAAGCGTTTTTTCTCTAATCACAATAATGTTTAAACATAACATTCACAAGCATAAATTTATTAATGCATAAGGATATTAAAAGTATTTTAATAGGCAGAACAAATAAGTGGGCAGGTACGCATAATACCTAATTAACTCCACAAATGTTAGACACTTCATGTTTATGCCTTAATTATGCCAAAACAAATTTACCTTCAAGATAATTATTTCATCATAAACTGCATGCTAAAAACAATTATGGCAAAGCATTATTGTACCAAAAATAAATATACCGTGTATTAAGAAAAAAACTTTGCGAAAAGAAGGGATTCGATTTGGAGCACCTAAAACATTATTTGCGAAAAAAATTACGCATTTTATTGGAGTTGCCCCACTTGCTCCTAACTTCCCCACATTTTATTGACCCTAGAAATATAGTCTGCGTAAAATTGACGCATTTGTTTTAGAAATATTGCTCTCACTTTCTAAATAGCGTGAATCCGTAGCTGTGCGTTTAGGACATCTCATTCATCGCTAGGAGCTACCGTGAGGCGTAACTGACCTTGAGGTAAGTCTCACCGATTTTGAAATACGACGCCTATGTGAGTCAAAATGACACATGATTATATAAATAATCATGCGATAGAACTGTTTCTGACTATGAATAAGAATAAATTTTATTAAAAAGAAAATATAGGTTACAATTATTGTGTGTTATACAAGATTGTTTAGTTTCTTTAAAAATTAATCCTAAAAGAATTTTCAAAGACTTCCTGCACTAGGCTAGGCCTGTCCCGCAGAAAGCTTTTAGGATTCCTATGCAGTTACAAATTATTAGTAAGTGTACACAGAATAACAATGATTACAATATTACTAGAAACTATGGGTACAATAATGAGCAATACCGTTTTCTTTTTTTTTTTCTTTTTTTCGTTAAGTTTAATTCTCCAGGGAATTATAGTTATGTTATAACTTATAATATAAGAACTTAGATTAAGTAAAACTAGATAATTGCATTTAATACCTATATTTATTTAAAGAACTATGAGATCACAATAAGTGTTTTATAATATTTTCTGTGTTTTCGTCTGTCCAGTCTGTTGACTCTTTGGTTATTTTAATTTTTGCTTCACGCAGTGATAGGTTTCTTAAGCACAATTTAGTGAAGTTATTATAAACGAGGGTTGTCATATAGGTGCTGAACCTTTTAGCGAATTCTGTTTTAACAGGGATGATGGGTAACTTGAAGACACGCCTCCTTGCCATGTGTTTATAGTCCGGTGAGTTAAGGACTTATTTGTAGGTAACATGAGTGATTTTTAGTAGGTAAATTCTTCTAACACTAAGTAATTGGGTTTCTTTGTAAAGGAGAATGGTAGGGAAACGGAAAGGCTTTTTCATCGTTGTTTTAAGAACTCCCCGTAGTGATCTTTCTAACCCTATGAGATGGGATGTAGCAGTGCCACCCCAGGCTAGAATACAATAAGATAAGATCGACTGACATAGTGTGGTGTAAATTGTCCTTAGAAGTTTTAATGGTGCTACATCCCTCAACTGTTTCATAACGTGTATAATATTTCTTACCCTGGCAAATGTAGCTGCAATTTGCTCACTGAAATTAAGTTTTTCGTCTATGATTACTCCTAGATATTTCGTGTGTGTTACTTTATTTATCTGTTTGCATGTACATGATGGTAAGTTCGAGTTGAGATAGAGATTGGCAGATGGTTGACAGCTATGCACTATTAACCTTAAGTCAGGTGAAGCAGCTGAGATGGCAGTTTTATGAAAGTTTGTCTTTGACGTGTTTCAGGTTAACAGGTTACTATTCAGCCATTCCACAACTCGTTGGAGACCAGTTTGTGATAAAGACAGCACGCTATCCCACGTTCGACCGTGAAAGATTATAACTGTGTCGTCTGCGTAGTTTATAATATTTGCATTTTCTATGTGAACGACAGTACGACAATTGGCCTTTTTTTTATGTCGGTGGTAAATCCTCATGGATGTCCTCGGGGGTTTGGCAGACTCTTACTGACTAAAACCACCCCGGTGTTCCATCTCCCACCTACGCCGGGGATCGCGGGAACGAATGCGACTTCCGTAATCCCCGGCTGGTGCCGGCTAGCCTCTGCGGGCCACCTCGCGTCAGCGAGGGGAGTGAGGTGTTTGACTCCCCCACGCTACGTCAAAGAGGGGCGCTCGGGAACACTACGCGCCGCTACCTCGGGTCCCGGATGAATGGGGGGCGACGGACATCCCCAAGTCCGCTGCCCTTGGACTCAGTTAGGGGGGGCGGAAGAGGGCAGCCCTCCTCCGACGCCCGATGCGCCTGCTGCGGGCCGGGAGAGCGGTCGTAATCTCCCTCTCCCTTTCCGCAGCCTCCTTCTGCGTGATAACTGTCTCGCAGAAGGAGACCACCGCGTCCCAGGACTCCTCACCGCCGACCATAGCAAGAACTACGGCCAGCAGCGAGAGGTCAACGCCTACCACAGAGATGAGGGTACGGCGCGGCTCCTCCCAAGCGGCACACTCTGCCAGCGTATGCCGCGCCGTGTCCTCCCGACAGTCGACGCAGTGGTGACATCGAGCGTCCGGCTCCCTGCCTAAGCGACACAGGAACCACCCAAAGCAGCCATGCCCCGAGAGGACCTGCGTTGCACGAAAGGACAGGGAGCCGTGCCTTCTCCCGAGCCAGAGGTCGAGCACTGGCCGGATGGCCTCGATGGTAATGAGGCCAGCGGAAGGGCTCGAAAGCCTGTCCCGCCATTCCGCCACCAGGACCTTGCGCAGCTACGACCGATGCAGCTCCAAGTGTCGCTGCATCAGTCGCTCGCCGTGCGGCCCGCGCGTCCTTTCGCCACCGGTACAGTGACGCAAACACTTTCGCCTCCAGGTCCCACGGCGGAGAACCGGTCAGTGCGCAAGCCGCCTCGTAGGAGATCGTGCGATAACCCCTGATGACTCTGACGGCCATCACCCTCTGCGACTTCCGCAGAACGGTATTGGTGCTGGCCGTCAGGTGAGCCGCCCAGATCGGGGCCCCATACAGGGCCATCGATCGCACGATCCCCACGTACAACCGCCTAAGGCGGTGCTCGGGTCCCCCAGATTGGGAAGCAGCGTTGACAGCGCCCCCGCCGCGCCCAACAACTTGGGCACTAGCTGCCGGAAGTGGGGGCCGAAATCCCACCGGCTTTCGAGCACCAATCCTAGGTACTTCATGGTGGACTCGACAGCGAAACGGGCCCCCCCGACAACGATGTGCGATTCCGGCGGCGGCGCTCGCCGGGGGCCATGAAAAACTATGGCCTCCGACTTGTTGAGGGCCACCTCCAGGCCGAGGCGCCATATGCGGCTCACCACCTGCGAGACCGCAGCCGTCGCCAGCAACGCTGCCTCCCTGTGCGAGCTGCCCCGGGCCGTGACCAGCGTGTCGTCAGCGTAACACACCAAGTCCACTCCCGGCCGGAGCTCGCCCCTCAGCACCCAGTCGTACCCGATGTTCCACAGGAGCGGGCCCAAGACCGAACCCTGCGGAACACCGCACGACACTGGGCGACGACAATAGGCCTTCATTAAGGACGCAATCATAGATGATTTGTTTTAGAATGGCAATTTAATGACCGCGGACGGGCCTTTCTTCATATCATAATGGGAGCCGTTTTGCATGCAGTATTGAAGACCACTCTAGATACCGATTCACGACGACTTGGTCGTTTTTTTCGTTTTTTTAAATAAAGTATTTCAATAATCTCTATTGCTATTCTAAAACGAGACATCGGATTGTTTTATTTTTTACATAATTATGTATTTTGTTTTCCAATGCCGGCAATTTTTATGCCGGCTTGTAGGTGTTATAACACCGTAAAATGACGTAACACTCGAGTGAGAGACCACAATCGTTGCGCGTTAACTTAAATTAATTAATTTCTGTCATTTAAGTACTGATTAAAAAAAATACTGTTTTATTTTGCGTTAAATATGATATTAAAAACATCATGGAACTTCTCTGTGTAAACAAAGAGTAGGAACAGCCGTGTTATTATAATTCGATTTCAGAGTTGGTTCCATGAATACTATATTCGTGACAATCTAAGAAGTCTGATTTGACAGCTGAGTAGAGAGGGATAGAAGATCACTTTACCTTATACGACTTACGGCAGGTCTCAATAACGTATCTCTACCTTTTACCAACTGTCAAATTAGCTACTAACAGTAGCTGAAACATCATGTTGCCCTTTAAAAAATGAAGTTTCAGCTAGTCTTGGTAGCTAATTTGACAGTTGGTTAAAGGTAGATACGTTATTGAAACCGGCCGTTAGTGCGAAAGCGATTTATTTCATGGTGCTTTCTTCAATCTAGTAAAGCAATGTAGTACGAGTATTCTGCTGTCAAATCGGACTTCTTAGATTGTCACGAATATAACAATTTTAGTACTTAATTAATTATTTATTGTTTCAGCCGTCATCGGAATAGGTGCTACCCTTATGAAAATACTCTGCTCATTTTTCACACAAGAGTAGTAAACTTTCGAAGGGAGTAAAAGGTAAATTTAAAGATTTATTTACTTTTTTCATTTAGCATCATCATCAAAGAAACTCGAGCACATTTTACGTAAGTGAAACTACGTAGTCAGGTATATTGACAGTGTATGTATCGCGTGATATAGGGAAAAAGAAAGAAGAAAAAAGGTTTTAACCTATGAGAGGTCGATTAAAAAACAATTTAAAAAAAATTGTTCAAGCTCTGCACAGTATCTACCCCACACCTTGTGCAACACCTCACCCCTGCTGTTACATGAATTTGATGACCCGCCATTAGGTTTGATTATACCTGTACGTTCTTTTCCGATTTCATT
Organism: Mamestra brassicae; assembly: GCA_905163435.1. Classification (NCBI taxonomy): domain Eukaryota; kingdom Metazoa; phylum Arthropoda; class Insecta; order Lepidoptera; family Noctuidae; genus Mamestra; species Mamestra brassicae. The sequence continues at coordinate 6,261,926 of LR990987.1, forward strand.
TCGAATAAAATAAAACAACCAAGATCTGCGCATTTAAAAAAGATAATTTATTTATATTTTCGACATTAGCTATTAATTGGTGTTTTAGTTTGCCGATCATTTCTAACGTTCTTTTTTTCTCTGAAACTATTTAAAAACAACCATTTTTCAGAAATGAATATTTTATTACTAATTTTCTTATAATTTTGTAGTCAAAACTATAACTCTGTCGCAGCCTCACACTTTTCTTTTAGGTAGGTACAATTTTTTTTTAATTGGCTAAAAACAATTTTTAAGCAACCTTCTTTTGAGGTTCAATGCTTTAGGTAAATCTAATTGGGCCTCTTTGTCTTTTCCACGTAGGTGTCACAGATTGGCTTTCCCTGTTAACGACGATCATCCGAAGTCTGTGGACATCAGCTACTACAATACTATTCCAAAGAATATTTCCATCCTCTATACTCTATAGATTCTGAAAGCCTGAACCAGCAGTAGCAGCCTCTATCAAAGCGCCAAGCTCGGCGAGTTCCACTGCTCTATTCTGTCAAAATCTCACCCTGTACTAATTAGGTGGAGTGAGCATGAAGTGAACTGTCATACTTCTCGTTTGTATAGATTTACAGCTCACTTTAAGTTCACTTCACCAAAGCTTACACGGTGAGAGGTTTACAGAATCGCACTGCCAAGTCAAATTGAATCGATCAAGTGTAAATTAGGTCTTTCTCCGCTGATCCACTCTGATTAATAACACTATGGCATCCATGACAGTTGAATCGTTTCTCTGGGACTCGACGAACTTGGCACTTTGATCCTTTAGTATCGAGGTGAGTATAAAAAGCCGCGCATGCCAAGAACGTCTCATCCCCAAGCATGATGAGGCCAGCGTCCAGTCCGAATGCAGGTGAATTTCACATGTGGCGATTTATTTTCTCATCTTTACAACCTGGTTTCTGAGTAACACGATGCGGCTCGCCAATGTTTTGCAATGCGATTTATAGACTGCATCAACTGTGACAGCGAATTTTAGCTCGTTAGTGCCTTTCTGCTATTGGTACCAGCTAAGCACATCACTCCTTACTGTATGGCGCCGTTCTTTGCTTGCTTGACTTAGGGCAAGATTTTTGAACCGTAGTTAAACATTGGTTAAAACAAAATTTTGTTAATGTGCGTGTATTTTTATCAATTTTTGGCTTTTTTTTTCGTTTAGCTCATTGCAACGAATTTTGTCTCACATACTGATATAAAACGATTTGTTGGCTTAACTACGGATAAACGTTCGTACGATTACGTCCTATTCGCAAATCGTCCTATTGGCAAAACGTCATATTCGCAAATCGTCCTATTAGCAAAATTTCATATTCGCAAATCGTCTTATTAGCAAAACGTCATATTCGCAAATCGTCCTATTAGCAAAATTTCATATTCGTAAATCGTCCTGTTAGCAAAATTTCATATTCGCAAATCGTCTTATTAGCAAAACGTCATATTCGCAAATCGTCCTATTAGCAAAACGTCCTATTAGCAAAACGTCATATTCGCAAATCGTCCTATTAGCAAAATGTCATATTCGCAAATCGTTCTATTAGCAAAATTTCATATTCGCAAATCGTCTTATTAGCAAAACGTCATATTCGCAAATCGTCCTATTAGCAAAATGTCATATTCGTAAATCGTCCTGTTAGCAAAATTTCATATTCGCAAATCGTCTTATTAGCAAAACGTCATATTCGCAAACGTCCTATTAGCAAAATGTCATATTCGTTTGGCGATTAGGCAGTTGAGGTAGACGACAATTGAAACACCAGTTTGTATGATATGATGATCATGATTTATTGAATAATGTCCCTACTTACATACTATTTTACATGGTGGAATTAGCGTCAGGTCTGCAACACCAGTAGAATTAATCCACCAATGGAGGTGAAGTCCAAAAATGCGGGGCGCGCAGACCAGCACGGTCATTGTAAGTTATTTAGCGCTGAGGCTATAAATACAAGTGGCGCGCAGTGGAGACTCCGAAGCCCTGGCTGGGGGCCTTAGAGTCATTTAACCTTTTGCGTGTCTACCACAGATTTTTATCGTCCAATCCTGACCAAGCCCTTAAGTGTAACTGTCCGACTTAAGACATTTGGAGCATTTTTTCTTATGTCGAACTGTGTAACTTAAGACACGCAAAAGGTTAAGGCCACCACAGGATAGTCCGGTTAAGCAGTCACCAGCCCTAGCGTGCTGAACTGCGAGTGGTCCCCATCAAAAAAAAAAAAAAAAAAAGTGGAGACTTCAGTATGATGTTCAGGTCGTGCGCGCTGCCACAGTGCTCCCCCTCAAGCAAAGCGTACCGGCGGTTTGATGACTCGGCCGAAGCGCGATGTTTTGTTTACATCTGTTGTAGGTTTATTCGCTGCGGCGACGGCGGCGGGGGCTGCTTCGGCGTCACACATGGTAAAAGCAGGCTTCAGACGGTCGATGGAGATTACTGCCACTCTTCCAGGAAGTTGTAGTGTGAATGTTTTGCTATCTCTGTGTAATACTGCGTACGGACCGTCGTAAGGTGGCTGTAGTGGTTTCTTCACGGCGTCGACTCGCACGAACACTTGTTTACATGTTTGTAGGTCACGGTGTACAAACACAGGGCGATTATTGTTATGCGACTGTGCATGTACCGGTCGTATGTTGCTGATTGATGATCGCAGTTTTTCGACGTAGTTACTGTCCATTGATACTGCTTGTGACGTCACGAAGAAATCACCTGGTAGGCGTAGATTTTGTCCGTATATTAACTCTGCGGCGCTTACATCTGTGTCGGTTCTGATTGCGGCACGCAGTCCCAATAATACGGTGGGTAATTCTTCGATCCAGTTATTGTTACTGAGACGTGCTGTGAGTGCAGTTTTCATGCAGCGATGCCAGCGTTCTATAATGCCATTGCTTTGGGGATGATATGGCGTAGTTCTTATCCTCTGTATCCCAAACAATCTGGTGAGTGCGGTGAATAGGTGACTTTCAAACTGACGACCTTGATCCGTAGTTATTCTTGCTGGGCAGCCGAATCTTGCAATCCATCCTTCATAAATGGCCTTGGCGACGGTTTCGGCTGTTATGTCGCACACGGCGTGTGCTTCGGGCCAGCGTGTAGCACGGTCGATCATGGTGATGATGTAGCGATGACCGGTTGGTGATGTTTTTAAGGGTCCTGTGATATCGGCGTGAATATGTTCGAGGCGGTTTGACTGTTCGAACATAGCTGTGGCACTTGACGTATGACGTTGGATCTTAGATCGTTGACACGCGATGCATGTTTGAACCCATGTTTTCACGTCTGTGTTCATGGATGGCCAGAAGTATCTTCTCTGTATGAGCTTCCTCGTAGTTCGTATACCGGGATGGCTGAGTCCGTGGATGGCGTTGAAAGCGTTAATACGGAACTGCAGTGGTAGGTACGGGCGAACGTCGTGGGTTGAAGTTTCACAGTAGATATGCTGAGATGAGCCTGGTAACATTATCCTCTTCATTTGGATGTTTGTTTGTTTCATCATTTCCTTTATATTCTCGTCCTTTTCTTGCGCTTGAGCGAGTGCTGTGTAGTCGATCAGGTTCGGACAGCTGATTGCGTCGACGCGTGATAATGCGTCGGCGACTACGTTATCTCGCCCGCTTATGTGACGTATGTCGTTCGTAAATTCACTAATGAATAATAACTGTCTTCGTCGGCGCGGAACCTCTGCTTCTGACGAGATTTTTTGCATGGCGTATTGGAGTGGCTTGTGGTCTGTGAATACTATGAGTTCACGTCCTTCAAATATTTTCCTGAAGTGCTTCATAGCCATGTAAATTGCTTGAAGTTCTCTGTCGTACGTTGAGTAATTTTGCTGAGCTGGTGTGAACTTCTTTGAAAAATAGCCAAGTGGTTGCCATTTTCCATTCACTTGTTGTTGGAGAACTCCGCCTGCACATCTTTGGGACGCATCACACATCAGTCCTAGTGGCGCTGAGTGATGAGGGTGTGACAAACAAATTGTTTCTGTGATACAATTCTTGCAGTTTTCGAACGCTTGAGATGTACCCTCATTCCATTGAATTGTTGTCTTGTCTCGCTTCTTCGTGTTGTGCAAGTAGGTATGTAACGGTGCTTGAATGGCGGTTGCGTTAGGTATGCTATCTCGGTAGAAGTTGAGCATTCCTAAGAATCTTCGTAGCTCCTCGATGTTTTTTGGTTTGGGATATTCACTGATTATCTTGATCTTTTCTTCTGGCGGTTTTAGACCTTCTGCTGAGACTTTGTAGCCGAGAAATGTGACTTCACGTTGGCCAAACACACACTTTGCTGGGTTTATTGTTATACCATACTCGTCCAATCTTCCTAATACCGTTCGTAAGTGCTGTCTGTGCGTTTGTTCATTTTCCGAAGCTATTAGCAGATCATCGATGAACGGGTACACGAAGTCAAGTTCACGCAGTACTTCATGAATGAAACGCTGGAAGGTTTGTCCTGCGTTCTTCAATCCTGGACACATTCTCGGGAACTCAAATAGTCCGAATGGTGTGATGATTGCGGTCTTTTCCACGTCTTCGGCACGTACGGGCAATTGTTGGTAAGCTCGGTTCAGATCCAGTGTGGTGAATATTTGTATGCCGGCGAGCTGGTACGTGAAGTCCTTTATTCTTGGAACTGGATAGCGATCTGGTTTCGTTACGGCATTGAGACGTCGATAGTCTCCACATGCTCGCAAGTCTCCGTTCTTCTTTGGTACGATATGTAATGGGCTGGACCAAGGGCTTTTGCTGGGTCTGCACAGGCCTTGACTAATCATGTTCTCGAATTCCTTCTTAGCTCGTTCGTACAGGTGCGGTTGTATTGGTCTTGCTCTGGAGTGAATAGGTGGGCCGGTTTGGAGGTTCTTTGAGCCGGTTCTTTGGAGGTGAGCTTCGTTACGTTGTCGATGAGTCGCTGGCTTCGTAAGTCGACTAGTAAGTTGTGGTAGCCGAGAAAGTCTGCTCCTATTATTGGCTTCGAAACTGCGGCGACTACGAACTTCCACTTATATGGTCGACGAAGATTGAGGTCGAGTTCCAGTGTTTTCTCACCGTATGTCGGTATTATCGTGTTATTTGCGGCGTACAGTTGATATGGTAGCGGTGTTGATTTTGATCCTTTTCTTTTTGGTATGACGGATATATTGGCTCCTGTATCTACCAAAAAACTCATGGATGTCGTCTTGTCAGTGATGAATAGGCGGTAAGACTTGTTGTCGACGTTTGGATCCGCCACTGCCAACGCCTCTTTTAGTTTTCCGTCTTCGTAACATTGTTAAAAGTGCCCGGTGTTGTGCATCGCTTCGCATTTTGTCCGAATCGCCGATGATAATAACAATGCCCTGCCGGCGTAGATGAGCGAGAACGGGTTCGTGACGTTGAACGCGCTCGGTGTGAGTTGCGCCCGCCCGCGCTGCCGTATTGTCGCCGTGTCGACGATCGCGAGCGGTCGTGGCGGTATGATGTTTTGAGTTCGGCGATTTCCAAATGTAATTTCTTAATCTCTTCAACGAGATTCTGGATGCTTACTGGTTGGTTCTGTGCTTGCTGGGATGTTGATACCGATGCGACGGACACTGATGTTGCTTCCGATGTTTGTTCAAGCATTTTGTCGGCGAGTTTGGCTAGTTCTTCAAGTGCTGTTTCTTTGCTTATAGTGTCACTTACTACAAGTACTGAGCGAACGTGTGCGGGTAGTAAGTTCACCCACATAAGCCGTAGTGTGTTGTCAGGAACCTTGTTGTGTGCGAGATTGCGCATGCGACGGAGTAATTGGCTGGGCTTCTGGTCTCCTAGTTCCATGTCGGAGAGTAGCTTCTGTAGCTGCTTGCCATCAGATTCCTCGTAAGCGGAAATAAGACGATCCTTTATGTCGGTGTATTGACGATCGGGAGATGGGTTGTACAGTAGGTCACATATTTGCTCAATGTCTTCCTTCTGTGATTCGCTTCTCTTGAGGTCGCGAGTTGCTGCTTCAAAAGTGATGAACCATAATCTGGGTTTGTCGCGCCAGAAAGGTGGTACTCGCAGGGATAGCGAGATGCCGTCGATGTGCTGCGATGATAGCGAAACATCCTGAGGTTGCGCTGAGCTTCTTGCTGACTCCATACCGGGTTGTTCAGTGTCATCCGGCATAGCTTGGTTGCGATTTGTTCGTTCGGGGTCACCACTTTGGCGATTAGGCAGTTATGGTAGACGACAATTGAAACACCAGTTTGTATGATATGATGATCATGATTTATTGAATAATGTCCCTACTTACATACTATTTTACATGGTGGAATTAGCGTCAGGTCTGCAACACCAGTAGAATTAATCCACCAATGGAGGTGAAGTCCAAAAATGCGGGGCGCGCAGACCAGCACGGTCATTGTAAGTTATTTAGCGCTGAGGCTATAAATACAAGTGGCGCGCAGTGGAGACTCCACCATCACCCAGATTCAAGAGAGCCGTAGGGAAACCAGCACTCTTCGAAAACATACACGACACAGACCGCGTTCCGTTTTCCGGCCCCGCCGCCGGGGCCCGTCGCGACGTCCCAGTAATAACCCTCCCCGACCTTTGATTACCGAGCCAGCCCGCGTCGCTGAGCCAGTAGTTTTAAATTCCCCAAATAATGTTACGACCCAGCCTGTCCCTTGCTGTTCCTCCCAAATGACGCCGCTAGCCGAGGTCCTTATCCCGCAGGGGATGCCCTAGCGAGCGGTCATTTAGTTTAGTTTTATTTAGTTTGTAAGCCCTGGCTGGGGGCCTTAGAGTCATTTAAGGCCACCACAGGATAGTCCGGTTAAGCAGTAACCAGCCTTAGTGTGCTGAACTGCGAGTGGTCATCGTCAAAAAAAAAAAAAAAAGTGGAGACTCCAGTATGATGTTGTGCGGCGCGCGCGCAGGTCGTGCGCGCTGCCACATTCGTAAATCGTCCTGTTAGCAAAATTTCATATTCGCAAATCGTCCTATTAGCAAAACGTCATATTCGCAAATCATCCTATTAGAAAAACGTCCTATAAGCAGAATGTCCTAATGTAACAGTTAAGCTGAAAAATTAGGTCGGTTTCTCGTCATAGCGGTCGGTTTTTCGACATAGCTCATTAATTTATTTATTTTTAAGGAAGCAAAAGTTCGGAGACGGGCTGAAATCTAGAGCGATAAAGACTCACAAACAAAGTGACATGACAAAATGTTGTTTACAGGACCAGTGCAACTACAAAACCAAAAAGGATGCTTGTGGGAAAAATATTTCAGCAGTCTTCTTTTCTTCATGTCGATGTACCTACCTGCATCTTCTTCTGGTCCAATACTTTGAAACTTCTATCGCATCGCCGGTGGCAGCCATAGATTTAAGAATCTAGTACTTCACCCGCGACTTCGTCCGCGCGGATTTAACACTTTCCTTTATGAACTTAAACACCCTCCGTTTATGAAAAGTTAATGATTACGATCTTATTGGTTTGACTTCACCATCAATATGAGTGACATTATAGTTCACTTAGGTCAGTATTCGTACCAAGTTTCAAGTAAATTGGCTTAGGGAATAAGATTTTCTATACAAATTTCACCCCTTTAAATGACGGTTGATCACGGACGAAGGACGATGTCGCGGGCGAAGTGCTAGTTTGCACGCTCTTACTCCTGTTTTAGTATTAGGACATGTAGTGTTTTGAAAAAAAAAACAAGTTTTGTTTTATAGGTACTTTGGATGCATTGAATGCCGTGTCTGATCTGTATGCATTTCGTTAAACTTTATACCTACCTATATATTCTTAGTGATGATAAAAAAAAACTTTTCGGATAAGGTCATGTTTGTATGTACCATCGGTGCAAAAAAATTTCTTAGGAATTTTTGGATTTAGATAGGTATTTAAGTAATTTGGTAAAATTGCGAAACGCACAAAAATTTAGGTAGGTATAATAGTCAAGTAGGTAAGTTATGCTTTGCTTATATCACCGGGTTATTGCAAACACCGTAAGTTTTAACACCGATTACGGTGTCATGTTTAATATATATTATTAAGGTTATATTTGTGTGATTAGTTATTCTTATCTTTAATTCTATTTTTATGATGAAAAGAACCGGGCTTAGCAATAAGACCGTCCATTGACTTTTTAATGTTTGCCCTGTGTTCGATTTGTATTATGTGCTGTGCAATAAATAAATTTATAATTTACGTTCGATTAAAAATCAGTATTATTAATAATAATTACGTATTAAATGTTTTGTGGCTTTATTTAGGTACTAAGTTTGAAGTTTTAATTTAAGCTCTATTTTTTAAGTAAACTAATTTATGTAGTAGTATTTAGGTAAGTACCTACACATTTATTTATCCCTGTGGGTACTTGAATAAAATTATTCAAACAATAAAAAATAGTCAGCTAGTTAGTAAGGTATATACTCACATAATAGATAGTATTATATAATAATAATTTAGAATTTAAGATATTTGATTATTCTGAACTTAATACGAATCATGTAATGTCTTATAGCAGTTAAATAAATACATTTAGTATGACATCGCTTCGCCTTCAATCCTTTTACTTTGGTTGACATCAGATAAACGTGCAATAACGGTCATAAAACCACGTCCCACATACATTTATTGACATAGGTAGTGTATTCCGAAAACAGAAATAATGCCATAAAGCTATCCTAAATCGAAATCTATCGTTATCCTTTACTTTTCTAGTAATAAAAACAATTCATAATTTATTGCCGCAGAGAAATTAATGAAAGGACAATGAACTTTATTGCAAATTTATCTGGCGCTAACCATACCTACCCCTCTTTTAGTTTAATCAGTTCAATGTTTAGGTACTACCTACCAAATTCATAATCTTTCAATCACGCGGCCCTGGAATCAAAGGGCACATGGTGGAAAACGGGTGGGTTTTAGTCAGTAAGAGTATGGTAAGAGTCTGACACTCTCCCGCTCCATTCAGTGTGGGAGAAGTCTTGATGATTTCCGATCCAGAAAAAGGTACTTACTGCCGTAAATTAAATCCAATGTTACATGAGGTAAGCATGCCAAAGATTAAGGGCCCAGAGTTAAAACTCACAATTTTCCGTGAACGGCGGACGCCCTCAATTAAAAAAAAACTTTCGGCGCCTTAATTCCGTAAACTCTAGAATATCCCGTGAGGTCTGTCAAGGATGATGACGATCTATCAAAGGGAGAAATTGCACTACTAACAATCTCTGTTTCCCATTTATCCACACCTGTGTGTCATCTAGTTAGGGTTCCGTACCTCTAAAGGTAAAAAATGAAAGTCTTATAAGATCACTCTCTTGTCTGTCTGTCTGTCCGTGTGTCACCACCGATTTTCTCAGGAACGGGTGGACCTAGCAAGTTGAAATTTATACCAAATACTGAGGTCTATAGTCCCTATTAGGTGTAAAATCAAGGTCCCGAGTCAACAAGATAAAAAGATATCGGCAAATTTATATTTTCGCGAAAACTTGTGAGTACCTACCAAAATTTACCTTAATTTTAAACTTTTTTATTTTTCGGAATTTTTTCTTTACTTGTGCTGTAAGACCTTGCTTTTAACCAGAATTGACAATTCTAGGACTCTAGGTCAACCGGAAGTACCCTATAGGTTTTGGGTCGAACACCCATATGGTAGTTCCCGTTGACCTAGAATCACGAAATTTGGCATAAAGCAAGGTTTCCAGCACAAATAAAGGAAAAAAATAAATGAGTTGAAAATTAAAGGGTGTCCCCATACATACGTAGCTGACGCCTGCCACCAATAAAAAGATAACAATTGGATACTGGCGGTATAATGGGAAGTAGTAGTTCTCGTACGGAACCCTCGACGTTCGAGTTCGACTCGCACTAGAGACGACAGGTACGGTTTTTTTTTATTATCTTACTACTATCAATTTATATGTCACCGGAAAATGACAAACAATGTAAGATTGTGAAATATCGCGTGAAATTGAAACCAATTTATTTCTTAATAACACACGGATACATTGGAAACTATTGTACCTAAGCAAAACTATTTTTTCAAAATAAATCGAGATATATTACAATTTTAAGGAGGCTGCAATTTTCCGGTGACATTATATAACACTCTTCCGTTACTGAGTGACTGAGTGACTGAGTAACTGACAGAACGCACAGCCGAAACTACTGGTCGTAGAAAGCTGAAATGCGCGTATGGAGTCGCGGGTAAAAGTTAGTAATGTTATAAATGCGAAAGTATGGACGGATGAATGGATCTGTAACACTAACGGCTGAAAGGATCCGGATTAAATTTAGCACATTCTTTCAGCTACTTTTCATTCCAAGAGTGCGATAATTTCCGACATTCACGCGGGCAAAGCTGCGGTCTGAAGCTAGTCATTCCGCTAAGTCCGCTCCATCATTAGTTATTCATAAGACTGCGGCGGCGATGCGTCACCGGGACCTGCACGGTGGTTTTCCCACCCGTACCTCCGTACATTTTTATGCTTTCATTGTGTGTAGGTACAGCTAAGTAGTGGAATTCCCTGACGGAGTTTGTTTTTCCTGATAAATAAGTACCTACTACAATTTTGGGAAAGCATCTAGGGTAGCATTTCTACGCATAATTTATCAATATTTAATTAGGTACACACCTTCGTCCGCGTGTCACTGCGGGGTGCTAACAGCGCTGGGTGTCTGAATATTGAACTTAAAAGAGAAAAGAAGAAAATACAGATAAAAGAGCACAAAGGGATTTCTTTCAGCAGACCTGCGACAGGAGAGAGATTAGGAGACTTAACCATGACGTAACTTAAATGTAATAAACTTAACTAATTTATTGTTTTGAATAAATTTAACGAGTTCACCTATTTGTCCCATTACCTGTTTGTTCGATTGGACTTTAACCAATGCGAATGCATGTAATAGCTAGGGTTTATTTATTAAACCCCACATAAAATAAATAATCAAGATCGGTTTATAAATTTAAAGTTAGGCTGAGAATTGATATCCCCTGAAAAAACATGAAAATTTTACGTAACCTAACCTAACCATCTCAACAGTGATATAATTTATGTGCAGTGACAGCTAGAGAGTGTTGTGGCAGGTACAGGTAATTACTGCTTTATGTAATGGACGTGTTGGTGTCAGATAATCTTAATCCTTCGTTTGGCAAAACAGATTTAACTTTGCTAGCATGATGAGTTGGGTTGCTGTGTTCTCTAGCGTTCCTTGCCAAGGTCAGTCTTGCTCAAATGTCCAGTTGAGTACAATAGAGGAAGGTTCCTGTGATTTTAATGAAGATACCAATGACTCAGCCACATTTGAACAATTTATGAACATCCAGCAAGAGGAAGAAGAAGAAATTGAAGAAGGCATGACTGTTAAAGTAGACTTTCAAGAGTATGAATCTGATTAAAATATCTAAAGAAATCAAAACAATAGTTAACCCAATAATCAATTGCAATATCAATAATAAGGTAATATCTAGAACGTGACGGGTACCTATTGTTCCCTTAAATTATTTCCCGATATCTCAGGAATGGTAACTCTTAAAGGTATTTTTTTAGAGTATTTTAAGATCTCTGACAATCAGAGACTTTGGTTTGAGGTTTTTTTTTTTGATAAAACTTACCGTTTTCGAGAAAAATCCAAAAAACCTAAAATTTTGACTTTGACCCCGAATAACTTTTGTAGCACACATAATCGATGGGGATTTTATAAACTTTAAATGTAATAGTAGTAACTTTAAATAAACTTTGTAATGGTAAACCCCAGCTCTCCACCAATATTTGGCTCTCCGGGAATTTTCGTTATTTTAAATGTCTATATTGACCGGACTAAAAGCTGTTAAAGCTACTTACCTAAATCAAATTATTTATTTCCCGTCCTCTTAGCTCGTCGACCGTCACACTGTGCTGGCGCTGTCGCTGCGACTGCTGGGAATCTCAAACGGTGGAAATAAAATAGCCTAGTTGGCAGTTACATTTTCGAATTGTTTACTCTTGGACAAAATGATGGACAATGCTTATCATTATGTCGTATAGTCTTTTGGGTTTCACTTCTAATCGACTGAGATGCAGGAAAACTTCTTTGATTAGGTATATGCCATATTTTAAAGTTTAAGACTATTTTAAGTGTAGGCAAGTATTTAAAAGAATAAGTTTTATTTGCTAGAATGTAGGTAGGTATAAATAAACTACAACAAGATGGAATATGGCCCGCTAGGGCCAGTGCCGCTGCTAGGGTTGCGGAACTTGTACGAAAGAGACACCGCAGCCCGGGAACGCAAAGGGTATTAGGAGGAACACGGATCGGTTTTAGTCAGTTAGAGTCTGACACTCCCTTCCGCTCCGCCCAGAGTGGAAGGAGTCATTTGATGATTTCCCATGGAGTCTCGGTAAGTAAGTAATGGATGTTCTCCCATCCACAGACTGACCTTGGCATGCGTTGCTTAACCTTGAAGATCGATCCGTGAGGCTGTTTTTATTTATCCACGAGCTCCACAGCAGTTTACAAAATCCACAGCCAACTGTTTAAATCAGCCGTTTAATTAACGGCCTAGCCTTTCATTGAGCGGCGCCTTATAATCAGCGGCCTAAGTGGCATCCAGCCAATGCGTCTAGTACAACATTTATTTAATGAACGGGCTGGCTAAGGCCGTTCACAAGAACTGTAATAGGTAGACAGTTGAAATTTTCACAGTGTAAACCTATTTCTATTGCCGCTATAACAACAAATTAGTAAAATAAAAACTGCCAAACCTCCACCTTTTTGCCGCCCATAATGCGATATCTTGTTGTCACGTTTTTCATCTAATTTTCTTAATTTTATTAAGGTATATAAAATATAAAGTTACACATATTCTGCTTTTAGTATTTAAAAATCCACCATGGCAAATACTGCTAAATAAGGGATCATATTAGATCCATTATATTATATAAGTGATTTGTAGGTATGTCTTTTTCGGCGTGGGGTCTCTTCGAAGCTTCGTAATGAACGCATTAGTACTTTTATAAAGTGGACCTAAAAGGGCCCAACTATTCAAAAATTAATATAATTTGGTAGTATACCGTTGAGGGTAAAGTACCCTAGACCGTAAAACCGTAAACCGTAAAATACCGTAAAGTAACGTAAATACGAAATAACGATTATGATAAGTAAAAAGTCAAAGTGAAGGATGCCTTATATACTAGCCCATGTAACGAAACCATAGCGACTTCTAATTCGACGCCAACGCCATCTATCGAGGTAGGCGAAAAGACGTTCATCCCTCATGATGTTCCATCCAACCCGAATACACAAAAAGTACTTTCAGTTTTTCCCGAATATTCAATTTTCTCGCGAAAATTGTGTTTGTGTTTTTTTTAATCACACTAATATTATAAAGGCGAAAGTTTGTGAGGGTGTGTTTGTGTGTATGTTTGTTACTTCTTCACGCGCAAACGGCTGGAAAAATTTTGATAAAATTTGGTATGCAGGAAGCTGACACCCTGGATTAACACATAGGCATTATGTATATAACACGTTTTAGTGTATCTAATTAACCGCGGGTAACACAGCGGGGCGCAGCTAGTCTATACTTCTATAATAATATTATTATTATAAACAGGAAAGATTTTTATTTTGTATGTAACGAATAAAATTAAAAACTACTGGACCGATGTGAAAAATTCTTTCAGCAATGGATAGCTACATTATCAGCGAGTAACATAGGCTATATTTTATCCCTGTACTCCCACGGGAACGGGAACTAGTCCGCTAGTATTATATATGCGAAAGTGTGTCGGTCTGTCTGTTACGTCTTCACGCTTAAACCGCTCAACCGATTTAGGAGAAATTTGGTAAAGAGATAGATTAGACCTTGGAGAAGGACATAGGCTACCTTTTGTCGCGAGAAAAGGGATTGACGAGTTTGAAATAGGGGATGAAAGTTTGTATCGGAGACCATTATTGAAGCTAAAAACATGAACTTTGTATTTAGGCACTTGTTAAAAAATAAATAAACATGAAAACGCTTGAACGTTTTTGAAAAATTGGTAAGTAGAAATCTTAAAAATAAAAATGGCTGCCCAAAGTAACTATTCCACGCGGAAGAAGTCGCGGGCAAAAGTTAGTAAACTATAATTGTACATGTAACAGTCGAAACCCTGAAGCTAGTTGCACGTAGCGAGTAAGAACGTGAAAGAAACTCCTCTCGGAATCGGAATCGGACTGTCGGACAGTCCGATTCCGATTCCGACACACCGATTTGTGAGAACAGTGTAAATAAAACAATCAAAATGAATCTACTTTTGCTCGAAACCGAAACTGGGGTCGAAACGAGATTTTTGGGCCGAAACTGGCAGAAACCAAAACTTAAATATTCATTCTGGTTAAAGTTGCAGACTCCGTAAGATTGTAATAAATCTTCAGTAGATCATAATTTCTCAAGATATATTAGGTATTTAAAAAAAAAAATATATAGGTACTATAAGTCCCATCCAAATTCAATAGTTTCCAATATATTATATCCGTGTCTTATTAAGCAAAAATAAGTAGGTAATTTAGGTACCAATTCACGCAATATTTTACAATCTTACGGCGTTTTCAATTTCTCGTTGGCATATATGTATACCTACTACGTGTACTTAACAGAATATATGCAACACCTCTTAAGGGGTCATTGTACTCATCATTATGAACAATTTTTACTATGGGACCAAACCCGAAATCGCGAAATAATGTTCGCGACTGTTCATTACTATTTCTCGAGTTGTGCGCATATTAATGTATGGGGCAGTCGATTTTCTTTTCGAGATTTCAGTGTTGGTCTAAAAGTGAAAGTTGTTCATAATGATGAGTTCAATGACCTCTTAAGAGGTATTGCGTTTATCCTGTTACATGTTGTGTGTGTGTTTTTTTACATATTATTAATATTATTTGTACTATGAATACGTACACACACTTAACACACGGTGGAGATGACAGTGTGAGCCGACCAGCCTCGACCGACGGCATCCGTTCACGGACATGACCCGCACATCCGCGCTGCTTAGTTCAACCATATCCGTGACCATATTTTATAGACTGAGCTCCCAGAGCTGCCAAACCTTTGGTATTTTCTCATTAACTAAATATGTGGGGTAGCTACAGGAGAAGACGCCCCGGGCGTCGGGATTCGCAGGGCGATCCCCGGCCACCGTAGGCACCTGCAGACAGCGAGCGTTGGGTGGCTCGCTGTCCAATCACCACCAGGCCCGGGTCGATGGCGCGTTGTGTTTCACGCGTGCCTCAAAGAGATGTCTAGAAGACGGGGCCCGCTGGGGCCAGAGCCTGCCAGGGTTGCGGAATTTGTTCGAAAGAGTCACCGCGGCACTGGAACGCAAAGGGCTTTAGAAGGAACACGGATGGGTTTTAGTCAGTAACAGTCTGACACGCCCTTCCGCTCCACCCAGAGCAGAAGAAGTCTTTTGACGATTTCCCATCTGTAAAAAAAAGAAAAAGTATGTACTTTTAACATATACATACCTGCTAGGTTGGGCCGAGGGCCTTTTACTAACACTACTCTATCCCACACATTTTGTTAGTGAGAAAATAAGAGAGGTCTGGCAGCTCTGGGATCTTAGTCCATTAGGGAACTTAATGACTAAATGCACCCAACATTGGCAGGACATTTACGTGAGTATGACAGACTCACTCTGGCATGCAGCTTAACATATTATAATATTTTATTATTTAAATATTACATAATAATATTTTATTATTATTTTCATTTTACACAGGAGACATAATTTAGGGTGTTTTTTTGTTTGTGTTGGGAATGGGATGGGAGTTATTTTAGGGGCCTTGTAAGGTGTTGTTCAGGTGAGGTCTGATGACCAGGGACTTCGCCAGCCTGATTAAGGCTTCCATGACAGCTGCGTCTCGGTGCTGCATTGCCGTGTTTAGATTGTGGTCGACGACCGTTTTAGTCGACGCATCCATCGCTCTCTTCGTAAAGCGACATGTGGCGTCATCGTCTTCGGACTAATAGACGCAACTGCCCGTATTTCTCGACACCATTACTATTGCGTGGGAAATGCCGTCATGAATTTGGAGCCTCCTTGTTGATGAAGAAAACGCTGTCGTAGGTCAACTCCTGAGCTTCGTGATTGGTTAATGTGCGCGACCGTTTGCCGGACCCATGTACCTACCTGGCTAACAAGATAAGCTTTCTCTTCTTGTGTGTGCAGCAGGAATAGAGTGTTTTGAAGTATTCTTGGTATTTGAGCACCAGTGTACCCTTCCACTTTCAGGGAGTGGACCCGCGCAAGCGACACCTTGGAGGAGTATATACCGGCGAATATCCCACTTAGTGTAAATGCCAAATACCGTGGCATTAGCGTGCCAGCCAACAGATATGGACGGGTATACCTTAACTCAAATCGGTTCTCTTTGTCCAAGAATGGTAGCTGATTTATGTCTCTGATGATCACAATCTTGCTTGTTCCGGACAACTTTACTGCCATGACTATGGCTCCAAAATGGTTCATAAGAACCTTGTCTGCCGTGAGGTAGTTTGCTTGAGCGCTTCGTTTCCTCCTCATCGAGGGCCACGCAGCCGTCATTTCTCCTAAGAAAACTTGAGATTTAACGAATTACTGCCAAGGAGGCCGAGGCGGCCGTATACGAATACGGCCGCCTCGGCCTCCTTGGCAGTAATTCAGTCTTTCTCTGGAAAGGCTGCAGGATCTTTCAGCACGTCATGAGATTGACCTATCTGGATGCTATTTACTCGAGAAACTGTGGGCTCTGAAGAAGCTCAAAGTTTCTCCCCCAAGTTCCTTGTGTCCTAAATTCCAAAATAACTTGGCTAGGCAAATCTCTAAACGATTTTGTACCAAGGCGCCGTTCAATAAAAAGGCCAAACCACTAGTTAAACGGCTGACTAAGCTAGTTGGCTGCGACATTTACATTACCTAGGTAAAGTATTTAATCGACAATGATATCCATATATAAAATATGAATCCCTGTTTTCCTTGGTCACGGCATCACGCGTGAACGGCTGGACCAAAAAATACTATATTTTTTAAAAAAGGTGGAAACCCTAAATGGAAACCTCAAGGGGCGACGTAACGTGTTGGCCAAATATACTCCATGGTGTTGGCAGAGGCGACGAGCATCGGATTGATATGGAGCGACGGAAGGTGTGAAGCTCAAGTAGTGTGTCAGTAGTCTTACTGTGAAACTTCTTTCTTAATGGGATGCTCTCTGCCCCAGCTGGGGGACATAGAATATTAAGCCAAGTAAGTCTGCTATTTCAGGCTGATCAGTTGAAAACGGTAAGTATGGGGAAAAGCTCAGGCAAGAAAGAGGTTATGTCTAGAAATGTGTCACTACAGAAGTTTCGAAACAGTTTTTTTAACAGTAAAATCATGGATTTCTTTATCAAAATTCGAACCACACAACCATCGTCGGCGGTGGGACAAGTGCCTTTAGGCCCAGTTTTTGAAACGTAAATTATTATGAAAAAGCAAAAGGAATGTGACAAATTATTATGAAACGCTTACGGTTGTACAAAAAAATGTCGTCAAGAGTGAATAGGTACCTACTTGCTTACTTCATTTCACATTCTCATTTTTGTCGGCCCACTTTACCACCAATACTGAAACCTCCGCTCCGCTTCGCTCCCGCCTTAGCCTTCTAACCTAATCTATCCGAGCGGGGTACTCTGTTTATATATATTACGATTATAAATAGGATACACCTAAGTTTCGCCACCGGTGTGCGGCTGCACCTAGTTCTACCCGCTATGATGAAGGCTAAACCTAGTTAAACCGAAGATAAGAGGATACATCTAAGTTTACCGCATGTGGCCGGTTGCACTTCGGGTATTAGCCGTAACATATATATATATATAGAAATGAGCTCTTTTCTTGCTACACATCAATGACCTGCTTCAGTCTGGTATTGTCGGGTACGCAGATGACAGTTCGGTCTCAGAGAAATACTTGTCCAGCGCAAAAACCAGCGGGGGGGAAGAGGTTCGTTCCTTGAGAGAAGCCTTGGTAGAGTGGACAAATTTGACCTTTAAGCCTTGTCTCCGAGTGGGGTGATGACAATCTGGTCTCTTTTAACGCCTCCAATTCACAAGCGTGTCTTTTTACTGCAAAAAGGAGTCATTTCGACCTAACTCCTACCTATCGGGGTACATCTGTCCCTGTAACCGATCGTCTCGAGCTCCTAGGCATGGAGTTGACACCCAGTCTCAACTTTGGCGCCACCATTGAACACAAAGCCCAAACTGCGGCCAAAAAGCTGGGCATCCTAAATAGAGTGAAGCGATACTTCACGCCTGGACAGCTTTTAACCCTTGACCAACCACAAATCCGATCCTGCATGGAGTATTGCAGCCACCTTTGCGATGGCTCAGCTAAATACCAACTTGCCGCGCTTGACTCGATGGAACGCAGAGCTAAGAGGCTCATCACTTCAATCACTTCCGGGATTGTCATGATATCCGTGGTATTCCTCTCCACTCCTCTAATACCTCAGGATATGTTGCCCCCTTGGCGATACGTCACTTTTTGTTGGCGACCGATTTTGGGGGCTCATTTATTGAGTGTGCAAGTCACCCTCTGCCATTTAAAGCCTTGTTAATTGTCAGTGGTCAGGCAGGGGCCAATAGTTCTCAAATAGTATACGATTACCCGTCCACTAAACCACCCAAGCCCATAGTTTCATTTTTGTTCCCACATTCTGCAATAGACCTGCACCAACCGGAGATTCAAAGTCAAAGTCAAAGCGTTTATTTCAATTAGGCCATTAAACAGCACTTTTGAACGTAATCATTTACAGTTAAAATACAAGAATGCCACAATGCACTAGAACGCGTCACGGTGACAAACCGCAACACAGTGCAGTGTTGCGGTTGCTAAAAGGTCTGCAGTGGATAAAAGGGCTGCAGTGGATAAAAGGTCTCAGCGGATCACTAGGAAATGACGCGGCCGATGAGCTGGCCAGGAGGGGGCAGAACGCTGGTGGGCCTCGGCACCAGGCTGCAGGCAGTCCAAGGAGACTATACTACTCACTAAACAATAAACTTACCAAGCGCCTTCTGCGACTAGATAGGGGCAGCCTGCGAATGGTGGCGGGGACTATCACCGGACACTGCTCACTGAATAAGCATTTCCACACAATAGGCATAACAGACAGTCCTCTGTGCAGAGCATGCATGGAGGAGGAGGAAACGGTGTCGCACGTGCTCCTTGAGTGCACAGGCGTCGCCGATAAACGTAGACAAACAATAGGGACACCGAATTCACTCACAGACACCCTGAACTCTTTAGGAGGACTTATTTGCTTCTGGAGGGAGGTTGGCTGGTTGGAATGACGGCCGCCATGGCCCACGCACAATGGTCCAACTACAGGACTAAGTGCGGAAACCATACCCCAATAGATAGATAGATAGATAGATAGACGTCCGTGGTCAGTGTTTTTAGTGTTCGGTGTGAAGTAACTGACTATAGTATTATATATATTATCAGTATATTCTTTCCGAAATGTTAAAATTCAATTTGAATCTTATTTTTATTTATTGTACACCTACCACAATATAGTCTTTATAACCCAAAGGTTGACTGGTAGAGAATGTCTTGATGCATTAAGTCCGCCCATGTACCACTATTGTACATAAAGTTTAAATAAATAAATAAAACGTTTTAAATAAAAAGTTGCCGTTTTAAACCCAAAATAAATCATTTTAAACGGTGCGTAAGGTAGGCGAGTTGGCGACGTTACGGCGAGTCACGAGTGACGACGTCAACGAGAGTGCGAGAGTGTGAGTTTGGTTTAAAACCGAATCAAATTGATTATTTATATCGTTTGTAAAAATGTTATTACCAATGTAGAATTGTATAACTTAGGTAGGTAATACCTACGCTTGGTCGGACGGACCAACTAGAACTAAACCCGCTAAGTATGTATATCAATATCAGATTCAGAATATCACACATTTTAAAAATCTTTGTACAGTTTATAGGTACTCCGTTATATCCCTACTTCGGTAAAATCAAGAAAATATAATTAAGAAAAACATAGTCATCAACACCAACCGTTTTAAATCGAAAAAAATTGCATATTTCGGTTTTAGACGATGTTTTTCGTTTTAAACGGATTGATTTAATTGGTTTTAAACTGGCTTACATCTATACAACTCACCGAGTTAGACCAGCACCGGTCGCTATCGGTCTGCCGCCGGATTAGCCCTTACCCGGGGTCCGGCCTAATTCGACCATACACGTTTGTCACGAACAATCAGAGAGATTAGCAATTGCATAAAAGCATTCATTTGCTATCTATTTATCTGTAATCCGGTTCGGACTTAATGCGCGTAGTCGTTCCATTAAGAACATTGCTTAAGAGTCTGTCACAGATTGATTTGATCCTTTGTTATTTTTTCCAGATTTTAATTTCACACATGATAATAGTTTTACAGTGATATAATAATTTGACATGTTAGATTTCTAATAGGTAGAGTTATTTTTCGCATAGAATCCTTTGCTAAATCAGTTTTACCACTCAATAAATTATTTTTAAGTATGAAAAAATACGGAACTCAGCTAACTTTGGCTCACAACTCCTGCAAAAAAATGACAGTATTTAGGTATTAATTCATTTTATTTTCAGCAGAACAACCGTTCAAATACTTCCAGCATTGTTTGAAACAACAAATTAATGGAAGAGACTTGCTGCTTTTTAAGTTTCGCGCCTGTCACGTGACACATGAATTCGACGAATCCCAAAGCAGTGTTGCCTGTGTCAAAGATGCTTCTGACAAGTACTTGCAACATCAATAAATTTTACAGTTTACGTTTAGCTTAGATCGTCCATCTGAATAAAATGATGGATTGCAAAAGCAAGAACTGCTGCAACAACAGCTAATTTATAGTTATATTAATTAATCATATTTCAAAGATAAAGACCGTGTTAGGTGAAATAAATTAATAGATCTTCAAACGTATACGTACACAACGTACGTACGTACTCAACCTAGACAAAATATTGGATTTTAACTAAATGTTATCATAATTCATAGAATATTATGATAACCAATGGCTGTACAAATAAACTAAGATTCAGAATGAAATGGGCACAGCCGAACGAAAAATTGTTGAATAAAAACTTTTTTGCAAAAAAAAACAGTTTTGCCATAGTCTGCTATTGTTTAACACAAATAAAAAAACTACGCTGGATTTATACACACTAGTAGAACTTCGTAATACCGAAAGACTATATTAAAACGTATAGAACGGTGTAAATTTATATAAATGTGGATTATTAATTCCAGATTTGTAATTTAAAATTCCCGCCATAACCTATGTAGCGTACGTGAAATGTTTTTTTCATTTTTCGATTTAATTATGGCGGACCGTGGTTGGTGGGTGAACGAAGTTCATAATCATTTAGTGTGAGTGCATACAAGTTGTTAACGTTCATGTGATAGTTAAAATTCATCCGCACCGCAAGGGTGTATGCCTGGGTGGGCGGAAACAAGATATGGCGGAGAATAGAGGTTCGGACAACGTCGTTATGCCGGACATTACCGAAGTTTCCGAAGCCGATCCCTTGTCGGCGAGGGCCGAGCACGACGCCGCCCGATCTGGTGGCGGGGCTGTTTTGTCGACTACAATCAAAAATACAAGATTGTCTAGTGATTCTAATGGAGTGGTCACGGTGCCAGTGTCCCTGCCGGTCGGCACACTTATTACTGGCACGACATTTAACGTGATAACGTCAGATCAGCTGCCGCACTTCAAGCCAATGATTTGTGTTGATAATGGGTTTATATCAGGTGGGCCAGTGACAGATGACATAAAGCCGACTCACATCGTGATACAGAATCCTCCGTCGCCTGCAAACCGACAGGAGGACAGCTCGAGTGCTCCAAATGCGCGGCACTCGAGCGCGCGCTCATGGGCGGAGACGGCGAACATGCCCATTCTGCCCATCCGCTGCAAGAACACGCCGGCTGAACTACACAAACAGAGGTTCGGATCTGGCGGCAGGGGCAGATGTATAAAATACGGAATGGAGTGGTACACACCAAGTGAATTTGAAGCCCTCTGTGGAAGGGCTTCTAGTAAAGACTGGAAGAGATCTATTAGGTTTGGAGGGCGAAGTATCCAAGCCCTGATAGATGAGGGGATACTGACCCCCCATGCCACAAGTTGCACTTGTGGGGCATGCTGTGATGATCAGTCAGGTGGGGCCTGTGACAGTACTTTATTATGATACAGTAAGTCAGTAATTAGCCAGGCAAACATACCAACAAGTACTTCACTAATCATTCTAGTATGTTTTAAGGTTATAGGCATGCAAAAATGAAAACAACAAACAGGCTACCAGGCCAAAAATGCACATTTTTATGTTGATATCAATATGAAAGCAGTACACATTGACAATGACACCTATAAATATAATAAATCACAGCAGTATGCTGTTACACAACTCTAAAATTACTTTTTTTGTCCTTAAATCTTCTATTTTAGTTTAAGTAGGTAGGAATGAGGCATATAGTGGTAGAGACAACGAGAAACAGACAGGAAATGATAAAAATAAATGAGAAATTGTAGGACAACAGATCAAAACAAACACATAGAATATGGTTGATTGTAGAACAACATAGCATCATTTTGCCATGTCCTGTGTTTATGTATGTGTGTTGGTATACAATAAACCATTCTATGGCAAAACATAGATTTAGTGCAGTATGAATTGACCGGGGAATAGATCTTACCAACTTTAGGTAGTATTATAGCATAATTACATTAAAATTATAACATGAATGAGAATTCTATATCATAATTCATAATTGTATGAAACTATAGTTCACAAAATTTGTTAATACAATTTCACAAGCACTGTTACAATGTAGCTGAACATTATTTAGAAAAAAACAATGATTAAATGAAATTATTGTGCAAAACCTTCAACATACAAACAAAGTATAAATTTTCCCATTGCTGGGCTTCTGATACTGAACTAACAGTTTATAAATATGAAATATTATTTTATTTAAAGGTACCTTGAGGAATCAAAAGGGAAATTATGCATGACAAATTAGATGTTTAAAGGTACCTTGAGGAGAGTTAAAAGGGATGATTATTTTATAACCACAAGCACTATCAATTTCTAAAATGCAGCAATTTACACATTTCTATGGGTGATATCTACATATAAGTATCCCTCAATGTCAAGGTTTCCTAGAAACACACCAACAGATGTGTATGAGATTATTTTGAGTTACTATTTGGTACTCAGAGGGTGACTGTAGAGTTTATATAAAGGGCTCCTGAACTGTTATAAATAGGATTAACACCCTCATGCAAAATGGACTGCGTAACATGCAAACGGATAAGAGCAACCACATTATTTTAACATTTTAGTGGTAAATTAATGTATGATAGACTAGTGGATAGTAAATTATACTGAGAAATTATAATTAAAAAAAATATTGAGTTGTTTACCTAATAGGACATTAATTGTTCTATTAGGTAAACAACAGATTTTTTTTTTATATTAGATATAGATATCCTAATCAAAATATAAACATGAAAATTGGTGCCTGCTAGGTCTTATCAAAAGTAATTAATGACTTTTTATTATTATAGAATATTATATAGAAAATTCTTAATTAATTGGTATCAAAATTGGGTGAGCAGAAGCCATATGTCTTGAGCAAAATATTGATGCAATTAAACAATAAAACAAATAAATTTATAAATGTATGTTGTTTGTTATTTAAACACTAATGTGTGGTTAACTATAGGAAATGGTCAGTAAGGGAGTTTAATTTTCACATGTAGTATAAATTTAATTTATTTATGTGACAGATATTTATGTCACAAATAGAAGATTGTTGTCAAAAGGGGTAACAAAAGTGGTAAACGATTGATTTCCCTGACAGCAAATAACATCAGCTAAATTGACTTGAGGGGAAGCTAGTGATGATTTGCAGAAAAACAGCCTTATGATTGAAGGTCCATGTTCTAACTTGGTTCACAGTTCTTTTCTTTTTCCCATAGAACAATCAAAACATCTCACCTAATTTTAATCACTGTAACATACTGCACACAAGGTATTAAAAGCCACACACCAATCTGAATTTCGACTTTACAGCTATGGGCCCTGTGCGGCTGTTCACACCCTACAAAAGACGGAGACGTCACAACCAAGATGGGGAAGAGAAGAAGCCAAAATTGAAGAGGGAGTCCAGCATAGGAGATGGAGAAGACAACATACACCAGAGTAGTAACAATAGCAATAACTCCAAGGAAGCATGGCAGACTATTGCCGAGGGCTTGGACACCAATGCTGACTACCATTTACTCGAGAACCCGGACACCAACACTGAATCAATATCAGGTAATTTTTATTCATAGAAGGAAAAAAAGGGAAAGTTGATGAAGAAGCTGAAGGATTATAGACTTAATGCATTGTGACATAAAGGCTGCTATTGGTTGGATATAGAAGTTCTACACTTTATGATGGACAGACTTGAAATTATAAAAAATTGTAAAGAAGCTGTAGGATTAGACCTTAAGTCCTGTAAAGACTAAGGCACTAAGTCCGCCTTTGTGCAGTGTATTGTACTTGGGAATAAAGTTTAAAACAAGAACTTGTTGAAGCTTTAGCACTTATTAGCTAAAAAGCTAAAGAATTGTAGCTAACTCTACAATTCTGAGAGACAGGGACAGGATATACCAGGGATGCGGAATTTGTTCGAAAGAGTCACCGCGGCCTTAGAAAGAACACGTATGGGTTTTAGTCAGTAAGAGTCTGACACGCCCTTCCGCTCCACCTAGAGCGGAAGAAGTCATTTGATGATTTCCGATCCTAAAAAAAAAACTAAGGGACAGGATATAGGGCCCTTAGACTTTGTTATTTAGATCTTCATCTTTTTTGGCAGTTTACCTAGATGCATAAATACTTTTAATATTTTTATGGTTCTTTATCCAAAGGGCAACAAACGGAACCCTATTATTACTGGGTGACAATACATATCATGGCACAGCAAGCTGACTGCAGGCATCGCACGCATACAACTTGAAAATAATGATTGCAATTTTAAAATGTTTCTGTCTAGTCTAGCCTTAATCTGAATGCAGGGTATGAGATGGTCAGCTCAACTTTTCTTTTATTTCCAAGTAGCATACTAGAGTGAAATGGGTGAATAAACATGCCGGGGCAATACGGACAATCCTTTGGGAGGTGATTTAAAAATAATTTTGTTTGTTGCCAAAATACACTTTTATATTTTACAAATTAATGTAGAGACTGTTAATAATAAACCCTTTTCTTTTTAGGGTTCCATACCCAAAGGGTAAAAACGGGACCCTATTACTAAGACTCCACTGTCTGTCTGTCACCAGGCTGTATATCATGAGCCATGATAGCTAGACAGTTGAAATTTTTACAGATGGTGTATTTCATAATTAAAGGGGGCACATACAAGAACCGTGTTTTTTTCGGTTAATGGTACGGAACCCTTCGTGTGAGAGTCCGACTCGCACTTGGCCGGTGTTTTTTTTTCCATGCACCCTTGCATTTCTATTCACCCCTTTTACGGTACTAGGTTCAGACGCCTGCACATCAAGCTACAACTTTCTGTCAAATATCTTTAATAGATTTTCAACTTTATCGCTGAAGCATTAGGTTCAAGGTTGATTGGGAAAATTTGACAGTTTCGGGTAGCTTGACGTGCTCGCGTCTGTACATAAGTATAATGATAAATATTGTTTGGTTTAGTCTATATTTGAATGGTCGCGTCGCGTTTCTTTGCAGGAGCCTTAATGCTGGTCTAAGCACCATCAATGTAGCGTCATACCTTTTTGCAGGAACCTATAACATTTGTAATAAAATTTAATATTAAGATTCAATCAACTACTTTCGTTGCTGACTCTACTTTCACCGAACGCACTTTCCAAATTAATCCTCTTCTTTGTAAGAGGTCTCTATTGTTAGGGGATTAAATTGAATAAAAGGGTCCGTCATGTAGGAAAATACATCACGTCCGTCCATGTACAGGTCATTCAAAAAAGTATTTATTAAAAGACATTTCAAAGACAGATGTAGGGTTGATTAAAATTTTGGGGTGCACTATTTCTCTTTGTTCAAATTTTGATTGAGTCGCTGCAGCGGCTCATGTTTATAAGGGTTGGGGGAAATAGTCTATGCGTCAATAGATGTGGGGTTGTGATATACGGGGCGTATTTGGATTGTGGGTTATGTACCATTAGAAAAGTGGTACTTATATACTTTTTTTCTAACTGAGGGTGTTTTACCTAACATAAAAAAAATACCCAAAGGGACAAACATTATTTATGTGTTCTAGCCAGCTAGAACACATAAATAATGTTTGTCCCTCGTTAAAAGCGATCTAACAAACCAATAGAGAAAGAGCTATTGCATTTTTCAATATCAATATTGCACGCTTGTTCGATTGTTACCATTATGATGTCATAAAAAGCCATACAATAATTTAAAAAATATGTTACTTTTCTCTGCGAAATGCGAAAATAACTTTTTGAATCCTGTTTTTTATCAAATCGGTCATATCAAATTTTGTCACAGATAAAGTTAGATCTTAGCGCGAAAAATCAAAGCGAAATCGCTTATGCAGTATAATCGAGGCTATGGAAAAAAAAATATTACGAACAGCTAGTACATTTTTGCTCTTATCAATTAGACATACAGCGAACTAGCACTTCGCCTGCGACTTCGTCTGCGCTGATTTAGTACAATGAATTTTCCCCTTTTCACGCCCTTAAAAGTATAATTTCCAGAAATCCTTTTTATGTTTTATGTTACTGCTCGCAGTAGTTTCGGCTGTGCGTTGATATGTCAGTCAGTTTCCCCTTTCAATCTATAGTTTGCGCTATGCTAACATTAGTATCTCAAGTTGAGCTTCCTGGAATTTGCAGAGATCGATTCAAAAGTTTATCCGCTTCGCGAGGTGTCAATAAAAAATCGCGACTTGACGAGAACTGCTTAGCTGTGATGCAATTAATTAATATTCATATTGTATCCACTTAAGCTTGAAGCTTCAGTCATCAGCAAACTTACGTAGGTATTAACCGTTCTGAAGTTCCTCCTCAAAATTACAGAAACTCTTAAGATGAGACTTAAGCATGTTTGAATGTGGCTTGCTAATTTGGCGATTTTTTTTTGCCATAAAATGCCTCGTCGATTTTCTTACCTGCACAAGCTGTGCCTCTCGCTCGACCTTGCCGATAATTAAGATAGAAAATACACTTACACTTTTAATAGAAAAAAAAACAACAGGAAAATATGAAGTCGTAGGTATGAAATGCAGTGCGCATGACTTAATATCCTATTAATTGTTGGCAAATTAATAAAGACATTAGCTAATCCCAGGCGATTGTTATTCTTTACTCTAAGCGCTATCTGCCGTTGCGATTTATCAGCGCCGCTATGCGTGTTTTTCTTTTTCATGATGGACCCTTTTATTAATTTGAGTTGTGTGTGTCATCATCATCATGGACATCTGTTGTGAAGTTACCTTTTTGAATGTCCTGTCGGGATAAGAGGGCCTCGCGCACCGGGAGAACCGTGAAATCTTAAGTGGAGTGAGCTTGAAGTCAACTGGCATTCCATCTTGATTGGTTGGATTGACAGCTTACGTCGTGTTCACTTCACCTTTCACTGTGCGATTTTTACAGATTAGTACTACAGGTTTCTGTTTTGTCTACGTAGATATGACGAAGTCTTGGAAATGAACGCAACCCCTACGATTTTACCGGAACGGCTTTAGTGCTACATATATTTAAGACTTATTTTTCCTTATCTTCCTCCATCCTGACCTAAAAGATTCGTCGCGCGTTGTTACCTACTTAATTTTTGATCGGACCCTTGCATTATTTGGTTGCGGTAATAATGTATCGTCAAAGCGAAATAAGGATTCGGTTGATTTTAATTTCGGTAAGCTGTCTACATCCGCCGGCACTAACCCGCCGGGTTCGTTTAAGAAGTAGCGAGCCGGTCAATTTTCCGGCAAGATCGTTAAAATCACGCCCGCCGTGTTCGTGCTTAGGTTTCCTTGGCTTAGGTGTGTAGACAGCTTTACGGAGAAGCATTATCATAATATACGTAGGTGATGCTGCCTTGATATTGTTACGTTTTATCAGAGATAAAAGCTTTTTATAATAATAAATCTTACGACTAATATAAATGCGACAGTTTGGATGGACGTTTGTTACTCAGCCACGACAGATCGGCTGAACGGATTTGGATGAAATTTGGCACAGACATAGATTTATAGTCTGGACTTAGGTGTTAGGCGTAATTCACGTGGGCTAAGCCGCTGGAAGAAGCTAGTCACGACATAATTAAATCACCATGGCTACAAGGACGTGGAAATCGAAGCCAATTAACTATCAGCCTCATTCGAGGATTTTCCGCGCCCACACAATTATTATTATTAGGTATTAGTAACGTTTCCACTAAGTTAACCTTGAAGCAAATACTAACCGAAATATTTGCAAATATATTAAGAGTAGTTTCGAGAAATTTCCATTAACCATCGCAAACTACTTATATTAGGTACTCATCGTTTTCTTGTTTTCACCTTACGTACCGCAAACTAGACAGAATTTGAAATTCGTTTTCAACGTACGATTTTTCTAAGTCCCGAAACGTAAACAAAACACTTCCCACTCGACCGATGGTATTAGTATCCCCTTTGTGCACCCCCGATTTTAATACGGTATTCATACGGGATTTTGGGGAGGTTGGGGAGAATTTAATAACTGGCTGCTTTGATCTCCGATCGTCCCGTGTTTGCGAGTGCAACTTCGAGCAGACACATAGGAGTCACTATGTGTCTGCTCCAGGTACATTATTTATTACTTCCCCTCACAGACAGGGGCAAATTGATCTCGTTTCAAGGTTAAAGTTGCCACGTGTAACTAAAATTTACCGACGTTGTACCCTTTCGTATCATGTCGTTATTTGGAATTATAATAGCTCAAGCGGTACGTATTCATGCCGACTGCTTTGATCATGTTATTCGAATCGGACGTATGCAAATTAGGGTGTCTTCTTTTGTTGCGAATATTTTATTCTTGGTTGGTAATAATTGGGCAGTGGGCACACTACATCTGTCGTATTAAAATGTGTACAATTACAGAGGGTAGATCGTCGCTAAATAATAACAACCGCACGGGTTGACCTTCAACGCTTGCCACGGTCGGTCCTGGGCATAGATATAATAAATTTCTATGGTCCTTGGTATCTTAACGTACCGAGATTCCTCTGTGCCCCGGAACGCTCGTTATACTATTGTTCCCGGTAGTAATTAGTAGATCTTTGACAGTCGTTACGGGTTAAAAGCTAAGAAATCTGACACCAGTCTTCTTAAGAGGGGTCTCGCGATACCCAGGTACTGGGTCGTGAAGGTCAACAAGGCAGTCCCTCTATGTAAAATAATGGTTCTCAGACACATCCGGTTAGACCGGAAGCGGGTCCGCGTAATTGATTTCCATAATACTCTACGTGCCCTAAGTACAGACGCTAGCACATCAAGCTACAACAATCTGTCTTTTTAATAGATTTTCAACTTTATCGCTAAGGCGTTAAGTTCAAGGTTGATTAAAAAAATTGTGAGCGGTCATGGGACGCCTGGCAGGTGTGAAACATTGAAATTATTTTAACAGATTACTACAGGAACTAAATATGGCACAATGAAAAATTTCATATTGACTGTAAATATATATATATATGTCACCGGAGCATGCGTCGCCGCGCCAACAATCTGTTTTGCCCGCGGCTATAAATGTTTCACATCAAAAAATGTCAGTTTCGGATAACTTGATGTGCTGGCGTCTGTATGATACGCAATATTATTATGAGTATGAATCACAGGAAAATAATTATTATTTTTTACTTTATGTACCTGAGTAATATCATAATATATCGATTGTTTAGTTCAATGTCTATGTCATTTATTGAGATAACACATAATTTAGACAGTATTTATGCAGCTGGTCCGCCATCTACTTGGGAAAAGGTTTGGTCAATTAATTAAGTACATTGATTTTGTTTTGGAATTTAAAAGTGATGGACGACTGTGATCCTGTTACGCTAGGAAGATTACAAGTGGTTATTTACCCGTTAGGTTCGCTCGGTTCCCACAGCATTGAATACGCGGAGTTTTGTTCTTTTTTAATTGATTTTTGCCACCTGCCGAGATGAATAGGTAGAAATTACAATAGTAATTTATTTCAAGTTAATTTAATCCTTTTTGCTTGGCAGCTATCGTCCCTTTCCCTCTGTTCTTACTCTAGCTTGTTATAGAGTAAATCGGACTTAGTTCTATGTGTGTCCCACCTCCTTCGTTCCTCGTTCTTTAACTCGTTTCTCCGGGACTCGCCGAGCTTCATTGTCTCGACGCTTTTTCACTGTTGATTCAGGCTTCCAGGAATTATACATAGTGTGGCGAGCTAGCAGTTTGAAGTTTATTTGAAAATTGACTGTCCATGTGAAGAAGATGTATTTTGAAGGGTTGATGATGCAACTATTTTCACTTATCTTAAGACTGAATAAAACATTCCGTAACGTCTATTCATGAATCATGTTCCGGTTTTAATTATGTAACTATTTACGTCTTCATGGAGTTATAAAGACGTAAACAGTTACATAATTAAAACCCGAACATAAAACTGTAAAAAATATATTTGTTTATTGCCCAACAGGCTATGTCACCACTCGCTTGTTAAAAAGGTTGTGCGACCGTTGTCGGAATAATAACTTATTATATACATAGTTACAACGTTCTTTTGTTAATGTTTTGATATTTCGACACCGCAAAAGGAAAGTTCTGGGTAATGACGTAGGTCGACTTACAAAACACGAAAATAAAGAAAAAACTACAATAAGCCAACCCCTCGGTTTGTAGCAAAATTTTCCATCTTGCGTAACGTTCAAGTTCAGCAGAAGCCCTGTAAAGAAATGTTTCGAAACAAACAAAAGTCATGTTAGTAAATATCTAAATATATTTATTTTCGGTTCTAAAGGCCCCCAGTTTGTCAAGAAATCATAAAAAGAAAAAGTTTTTCTTGATTGTGAAATGTCAAGGTAGGTAGATCGGGCTGTTGGTTATTAGAAGACCTATAAATTGAGCCTCAATTTTCATTTTCATTAGTTGTGTTTAGAACTTGGTGTTAACGAGGGCTCTCGGGCGTAGGAAGGATATTAATCCTATGAGCTCTAAATTTAAAGTATCAGTTGTTATACAATCATGCATCACCCTTATTATACGGGGTCGCATCATCGCGTACCTTCACCCAGTAATCAGCGAATACCATCGCCGAAACCTCACGGCGAACCGACATCCAGCCTTCTTGGCATACCGTCACCCAGCCATCAGCGAATACCATCGCCGAACTCTCTTGTCATACCGTCACCCAGCCATCAGCAAAAACCATCGCCGAACTCTCTTGGCAAACCGTCACCCAGCCATCAGCGAATACCATCGCCGATCTCTCTTGTCATACCGTCACCCAGCCATCAGCGAATACCATCGCCGAACTCTCTTGACAAACCGTCATCCAGCCATCAGCGAATACCTTCGCCGAACCCTGATAGCATACCGTCACCCAGCCATCAGCGCATAACTTCGCCGAACCCTCATGGCATACTGTCACCCAGCCATCAGCGAATACCATCGCCGAACCCTCTTGGCATACCGTCACCCAGTCATCACCGCATACCGTTGCCGAACCCATACGGCATACCATCGTGGCACCCTCACCGCATATTCTCAGCAGGTAAGATAGTGGTCAAACCAGACCCTTTTTATTGCTATTTGGCGACGAACACGTTTATCTAATAATTGACCCCCAAACGAAAATCTAAACT
Source organism: Mamestra brassicae (assembly GCA_905163435.1). NCBI lineage: Eukaryota > Metazoa > Arthropoda > Insecta > Lepidoptera > Noctuidae > Mamestra > Mamestra brassicae. The sequence continues at coordinate 6,293,779 of LR990987.1, forward strand.
TAGTATTATAAACGCGAAAGTGAGTTTCTATAGAGGATACTAGGATACTTTTTTTGCAAAAATCTATGTAAGTTTTACCTATATTTGGCAATTTGTCCATGGCTAACTCTTCGCCCGAGACTTCGTTTGCGCTGATTTAGTACAAACAATTTGCCCCTTTTTCATTCTCTTAAAGGTTGAATTTACAAAGAAATCCATTCTTAGTGCTCACCCACATCATTAAAAGAAGCCGTGGGAAAAATATCATAGTCGTCCCAGTACTTTCGGTTTGCATTGATAATATGTCAGCCAGTCAGTTTCCCTCTTATATATGTATGTTACTTGAAAATGGCAAACGCCGTCAGATTGTAAAATATCGCGTGAAATTGTGAACTATTTTCCACGGATATATTGGAAACTTGAATTTGTATGGGATTTATTGTATACAAAACAATTTTTTCATAAAATATGGAGAAGTTATAATCTAATCAAGATTTATTACAATCTTCTCCGTCTGCAATTTTCCGGTGACATATATATGCAGATAATAATGATATATTCAGCTAGGTACTTGTAGATTGGAAGCCGATTCCAGCATAGGCAGATGAAGAAAAGTAAATTCTTAGTTAATCACGAGCAAAAGTGACAGTAACTGTCGCTGTGCGCTGATGCAGAAGGTTTTTGTCTTGGGCACGGCATGCTTTGTAAGGAGGTTCCTCACTCTGAGCACATTAGTCGCCGTTAGCTTGGTTAGGTCTTGCCACCTCGACGCGGTTGCATTACTATTTCATATCCTTGAAATAGCTTATACTAAAGCTGATTTGAAACGATTTTGACCCCAGTTACTTGTGATCTAACCCAATATGGAGCCCAAGTTCTCGGGGTCAAAATCGTTGCAAACGGGCTCTAGTATAACCTATTGAAACGCAAATAATTACCAGTCACCCTCTTTATATTAAAACAAAGTCGGGTTCATAGATATAATATTTATATTACCACACTGAGATAAATTTTATTCTTGAAATTAAAAAATCGTTTTACAATGTCCGCTAATACTTTTTGTTAATAAATCCAACAGAAGTTAACTTTTAAATAATAGGGAATCATAATGATTACAAACTTTTGTTAATTTCATATTGGAATAACTATAAAATGACTTTTGTTTTAGATGGTATTATCAAAAAATTATAAAAGTTACAATGCCCGTTGATATCAATACAGTATTAATTATTTTTACAAATAACTATAAAACATCCAAATGTAATAACAACAAAAGGATTTATAAAATTATGGAATACTGCAATATATTTCTTTAACAGTTCCCTCATTATACCAAGTGTATGTATGTATTTGTGAAGTTGAGTGAAATTGTTTTGTATTTTCTTCTCTTTGTAATTCCAAACGCACAATGATTATTACGAGTAAGTACTTCTTATTACTAAAAATTGATGTAGTTTTTTGTGACATTAAAAAAACTTTGTATTCACAAATGAATCTATTATTTTTACAAGTGATCAGTGATCGATCACACTATACTTGATTTAATCGCAAATCATCATTTTTTTGCTCCACGGATGAATAACGTGAAAGTTAGATTTTAAAAAAAAATGCCGTTAATGTATAATATATTGATGGATAAATTGGGCCAAGTTAGCCCACGATTTTCGGAGAACGGGGCCGACGCCTGAGGGCCAGATATAGTCAGTGCAAGGTGTTAAAAAAGTTTCCAGAAAGATTTCATGAGGTGATTCTATCCATTAACAATACAACTTTAACAATATAAACAACATCGTACTTCTCTTCTTCGAACTTTGAACACGTCGTTTTTCCTCCCTATAGTAAACCCAGAAGCTTATCAGACATTTTTATTGGGAAATCAAATATTGTTGAAGTGAAAACTTCTTTAGCGGCGTTCTGCACTTTTTGGGATGGGAAAAAAATGTTAAACTCGCGTCAGGACATGTGACCCGATCGAAAATTCGTAAGACGGAGGGAAAGTTCTGAAATGTTACATTTTTAATAAATATAAATTGTCATGTTTGTGTACGATAGCGCAATAAATGAATATTGTATTTCACCACATGAATGATAGTACTTTTGTACTGATAATTAAAACAATTCTTGCGAAATTATTCCCTAACCATTCCATAATATCAAAAATGCACAACGTTAATGTTCAAATTTTCACTTCTGCCGGCACTCCCGGAGTTTTTTTTTTACTAATTTCGATGTTGTTCCCATGGTAAAGTTGTTCGTGTTGATATAATCACACCAAGAAATGTCATTGGGGACTCATGTAGCTACCGCGTCTTCTTGTACTTCGCTTCACACCGTGAACTATGAACCGAAGTACGAAAAGATGTGGTAGCTATTTGAGCGAAGGTTAACGAACTTGGCTTCCTTTCGATTTGTTCCCGGTGTGCCCTGCGCTTTGGCTATTGCGGGATCACTAAAAACGAGTACCTGAAATTACAAAACACCCACAATAAATTGAACTACACGAATGTATTTCCTAGTGAAGACAATGCAAAAAGATTATTAGAAGGAACAAATTTTGAGTATAAATGTCACAACACAAATGTAGAAATCATAAACCGGTTACCTGAAATCACAAAATCTATATCCTAGACTAGAGTCAAGAGCAAAACCAAATTAAATAAAAAAAAACCAACGTCGGTAAGTCATACAAGACACCATTTTGATTAACTTGAAATGACAAAGTTTTATTAAGTTCGCTATTTCTTTTGTGTTCCTACACATACTTTTTACTTATTTACATAAAATTTAATTTACAAAAGTGCGATTGTTACGCTAACAGTAAACTTGTTTTCATGGGAATAACGCGTATTTTAGTAATTCCAACAATATTTTAGTTAATTTTTTCCTCTATATGGTCGGGTTAGTTACATCATTTATAACTCTAGAACAGATGCACCGATTTTAAAAATCTGTTTAAGTTTTGTTGGATTTGTGTCAGCCACGAATAGTAAGTAGCATTACTATAAAAACATCGGAAATATTTCGAAAAAATAAAAATATTAATTCGCATGCAACGACAACGCAAACTCTCTAATACATGACATGCACATAATACGGCAAAAATTAATACTGAAGGCGGTACGAAGTTCGCCAGGAGTCGGGACAGCTAGTAAATACATATTTAAGAAAAATACATTGAAATAAGTTTAATACGTATCGTCTTTATCCATATTTTTAGTGCAGCCGTGAGACATACACTTGGTTCTTAGCATACCTACATTTCTTTTTTTATTTCTATTTACCGTGCGTGTTTCATGTAAGTACTCAATAAATATTATTCTTTCTTTCTTTATATTTTGTTTCGTGTCGCGCGTGTACTTTTTTGTGTAGTTACTAAAAATCTAAATTGAGTCGCTGTTTTTAGCGAACGCAGAGTTGTCCCTTAGTAGGCGTGAGACATACACTTGGTTCTTAGCATACCTACATTTCTTTTTTTATTTCTATTTACCGTGCGTGTTTCATGTAAGTACTAAATAAATATTATTCTTTCTTTCTTTATATTTTGTTCCGTGTCGCGCGTGTACTTTTTTGTGTAGTTACTAAAAATCTAAATTGAGTCGCTGTTTTTAGCGAACGCAGAGTTGTGAAAATGATAAGTCTGTCAGAAATTAGTACAAATCGTAAAGCGTTATTGGGTTTTTCATTTCTCAGTATCAGCCCGGAGTTTGGAAGGCAGTAGTGATACCTCCGGTCGTTTTAATTGATGCGTTCAACCAACCGACTTTACGAGACGAATTCTAAAGGCCATAAGCATATGTTTTTTTTAGGAGTTCATATCAGCATCATAATTCAGCCAAAGTACGCCAATTTCGAACAAGTCAAAATAAACATAAACTTATTTAATCGTTCTAAAAGTACTTTTATTCTCAGCAAGTAACTTGCACCTAATGAACTGACACGGAGCCTCAAGAAACTCATAATTAGCTTATTCATATAAAAATTGCTTCAAAACAGAATTTTTCTTTGTTCGAACTTCCGATGCCATAAATTGAAATCGTATAAAATTAATATACCTGGTGCAGACACGACACTGATCGATATTACACCCCCGTTTGGGAAGGGTGGTTCAATTATGGTGTCTGATTGAATGTACGCACACATCAAACGCACAGATGCAACCCCCGCGGCCCCATAGCGAAGTCCGTTTTCATCATACCTTATATGGTAACGTCTGCCGGCAAAACCGTGGGTTATGGGGAGAAATGCACCCCCATCGCTCACAAACGTGAATTTGTGTGCCTTTGATAAACCCACTCAATTTGTTAGAGCAAAAATGAAGTAGTGTGCGTCCATGTACTCACTCAATTTGTACAGACAAATGATTTTGATCGTTGATTTTGAATTAACGGGTCTTTATATATTATTATCTTCATAAGCTTCCAAGATGCTAGAAATTTAGTAATCTCCTGGCTGCTCCTTGACTTTATTAAAGTAAATTAAACATTAAAAAAACCGGCCAAGTGCGTACAAAGGGTTCCGAACGAATCTCATTTTTGTGACATGTTATTGCGGAATGGTAATTTTTTTATCTAATCTTGAACTAAAAAATTGAAAAAAGAAAAGAAAAAAAATTTCAAACCCTCGCAATATGACCTTTTTATTAAATATGTAACGCGGTACAGTTTGAAAAACATTTTATTGTCATTTTCTATTTTGTATATACCCTCAAAATTTAGTTATTATTTAGCTACGAGCTGAGTCTGCAATCAAAAGAATCAAACCATCGAGTCCACCAAAGGTCCAAGTCCTAAACTATCAAGGATAATAAATCAGTGCATTCGTGTTGGAAATAACAAGTAGGTAGATGCTGAGCCCGGCGGCCGGTATTCCAGAACGTTCGAGCCCTCGTTCCCCCTTCCCGAGTGGTTGGGGTTTGCACCCTGCAATTGATGCATTGCGCAGGCGCGTCCGGCCTCGCCCTTCCGAAATAATATTCCTTCCTTGCTTTCGTATTATTATGTTATTTTGATGGTCGCATTCTGATTTCTAAGACTTGATTTAATGTAATTTATTACTCACACGCGGCCGGGGGAAGATATGACTAGGCCCCGTGTGAGTAATAAGTGACATGCCATCAAAGCGCAGGTGATGTACTCACTGCTCTACTAACACCATGTGGGTTGACGAAAGCGTGATGCTATTTATGTATTTTCCCAAAGGGTTTTTTAACTATGTAGGAACATTGGACTCCCATAGCTATTAAAGCGCAGGTTCTACCAACACCGTCTCGGGCAAAGTGTGATGCTATGTATGTTCTCAAGGCTTTTATTACTACATTTTTGCATGTAACTCTTTGGACCATGTTAGCTCGTGGCTAAATAATAACAGTCGCACGGGTCGAAGTTAAGCTACGCTTACCGAGGTCGCTCCGTAGATGGGTGACCATCCATTGCATATCGACACTCCTCCGTGCCTTGGAAAGCACATTAATCTTTTGGTCTCGGCTGTCATTTGAAGATTTTGACAGTCGTTACAATAGAAGTCAGAAAATATGACACCAGTACTTCCAAATGTCTGGGTTCTAGTGTTCAGGTAGGCAGTCGCTCCATGTAAATACTGGTATTCAGCTGCTTCTGGTTAGACTGGGAGCCGAACCTAACGTAGTTGGGAAAAGGAAAGGAAAAGGCAAACAAGTTCTTAATCGAAAAAACCCTACAAGTGCGAGTCAGACTCGCGCACCGAGGGTTCCGATCGAGTCTTGATTTTTTCCGAGTGGTATACATTACCTACGGAATTTTATAAACTATGAAAGTAAAATATAGCAGGTAAAATCGAAGGACAAACTTATCTTTTTTGGTGAAAAAATGTCTCCCATACTTCAATGTACGTCACGGTCAGTAAATACATTATGATACAAATTACAATAAACACGGTTCCTTGTTGACTCTTCTTCTCTTCTCTTCTCTGTCGTTTCACTCTTGACAGAGCGGTCGTGGTCACGTCGAGGCGTCCACGTCGGTGGTAGAGGCGGACACAGCTCTCCGCACGATCTCCCGCCATCTCTCCTTGTTGACTACGGAACCCTAAAATATTGAGGCTTAAACCATTTTTCCATCCAAGAAACGGTTTGCGAAATATTAAGCTTAGCTTTAGAGTCAAGTGTGCTCCCCTCTGCCAGCTAAACGGTTGCTTTTGGTGACGTGAAAAAAATCATGGTAGTAGCATATATAATACATTTAAAAGGAAAACTAACACAGCTAATAACTAAGGCTTTACAAGTTAACGAGTAATAGTCGACCAACTTAAAAAATGAACTGGGTAGGTAAAAAATTCTAATAATACCATAGAAAATGACGTAAAATCAAGTGCATTTGTAACTTTGTAATCTAATAACAGTTAAGTACATTTATACTTATTACTATACTTAAGTATGTGAAGATTGTGACTCGAATCTGTACTAATATAATATCACACTTCTTGTTCTAAAGGTTAGACAGAGGTGAAACTATTTATATCTATGTATATTCCGTTAGCTATCTTTAACTCCCTTATAATGGCGATTCAATTGCCATAATCAAATAGAAGTCAGCATAGGAGACGGGGCCCGCTACGGCCAGAACCTTGCCTGTGTTGAGGAATTTGTTCGAAAGAGTCACCGCGGCCCTGGAACGCAAAGGGCTTTAGAAAGATCACGGATAGGTTTTAGTCAGTAAGAGTCTCACCCTTCCGCTCCGAAGAAGACAATTGATAAATTCCCATACTTAAAAAAAAAACAATAAAAAAATGCTAATACAAAAAACATTGAGATCGTGAAATCGAAGCCAAGACGCTAGTGCCACCAGTATACCAACGAGGCACTCTTGCTTAGGAATATAACATCGCAAGGGTCAGGCAGACACAGGTATACCCTACACAATCTAGTTCATAATACCCATCTTGGGTAAATTTATCTTAAGCTCATCAGCACGACTAGCTTCTGCCAGCGGCGTCGCCCGCGTGAAATCCATGCTAATATTGTAAACGCGAAAGTAAACTCTTTCTGTCTGCTTGCCTGTTACGCTTACACGCCTAAAGTGCTGAACCGATTGCGATGAAATTTGGTTTAGGTATTGATTAGACCTTGGAGATGGACATAGGCTACCTGTTGTCGCGAGAAAAGGGTTTTAAATAGGGGATGAAAGTCCCTATTTAGACAGTGGATAAAAAATAAATAAACAAAGTTCTAGCAAAATAATATCTTAAAAATAAAAATAGCTGCCCAAAGTAACTATTCCACGCGGATGAAGTCGCGGGCAAAAGCTAGTTCGATTATAAAATCTCAAGGGGACATACTTTCGGGACAAAAAGTCCCATTTCAAGACATAGTCCACCTGTGTGCCAAGCTGCATCCAAATCCATTCAGAAATGGCCGACAGACAGAGTACTTCAGGTATTTGTCAATAGCATCCCAGAATCTGGTATATACCCAATTTATCGCAAATAGTTACCTATTTCCCATCATCCGGGCATTTCCCTCCTGCATCAAAATATTAGTCCCGCATACCTGCAGGATCGAACTATCGAAGTCATAAAAAACTCTTTGCTCGGAGTGGCTCGTGGCTAAATACTAACAGACGCAAGGCTACGCTTATCGAGTTCGCTCCGTGGATGGGTGACCATTCATAATTGCGTAAAAAAATGGATGGTGATAAACAAATCTTATTGTATACAGGGTGAATTTTTAAAGTGTGCGTGGTTGGCCAAATCTGTAACTAAGAGGAATATCGAGAAACAATGAAAGGAGTCTCGAGCCCAATTTTAATGAAAACTAAAACTGCATTATTGGTCTTTTGAAAAATCGGTACTCCTAGCCAGGAATAGAATCGGTGTTTTTGAAAATAAAACTGGGACTAAACTAAAAAAATAAACAGGGACTAAAAAAATGTAATATAGGCTATTACATTTTTTAGTCCCACCAATCCCGTGGATCCCGTACTAACCCACTATAATAGTGCGGGATAAGCTTCCCTAATGATAAAAGCTATATAAATTCTCTCTCTCTCAAAAATAAAATGTAAGAAATTACTATTTTTGGTTCATAGTTTGTAATTGATTTTTGGTGCAACTTTTAAGGGTTTTATAGCCTCCATTAAATGTATTTTATTTATTTAAAAATACGCGCCCCCTATCTTGCGACTTAAATATAGGTTCTTGGCGAAATGTAGGTGCATTATAATTGCACCTCTGCCTAACCTTGCGCGGATTCCAAGCATGATATTATGTAATTTGTTCACATTATTTATTTCCCTATTGATGGCTGAGCTCTGCCCGGGCGAGCTAACATATAGGTAACTATGCACTTTTGTAAACATGGATGCGGCAATAGGGTGGCAACGCCATCCCACTCACTACCCATTCCACTCTCGCCTACGTGGGGAGGCTGCACTCCCTGACATTTCGAGAATATTCCGTGTTCCATCATGCACGCCCCGCGCTGTACCCTTCTTGCACCGCCACCGCCTGTTTGTTGTTACCTAACATTATGTACTGTGATTTTCATTACATAACATACGGTCTTTGTTTACGGTAATACCTGAATTTTCGAAATTCTACTTTATGTACTCGCAAAGACAAAAGCATGATTATATCCTGATGATTCATTATACAATTTGGTATCATATCTCGAAGAGACCACTTTTTTTAGCAAAAGTTTGTACCTTCGTTCGTCGCGACTTACGGCATTATTTGGGTGCAACAAGACCGCGGCCGTTAAACGAGATAGTGACATAACTGGTATAATGTGACACATTTTGAGCCGACGGAACTTAGCATATTCACTAAAGAAATCGGTTACTCTCATAATAAACCTGACCTCGTCACGTACGCTCTCTTGAACCTGTTGCGAACTTGCGACACAAGTTCAAGGTTCTGTGCCGGGTGTTCATGTGCAGGCAATAGATTATGTTAAGCACACCCATGGCACGGCTCGCGCGCCCTAGAACTTGGCTCGGTTGGCAACGTGCCAATGTTCCTCGACATCGGGGATGAACTCTACTTTCACTCTAAAAACAAATAAATGCACTTGCTGAAGGGTAGTGCAGAATGGTGAATTATAAAAAAAAATATTAAAAATTATTTGTATTCTATTTTTTTATTATTCGTCATCTATGACCTAGACTAGAGTCAAGAGCAAACTCATCTCAAATAAAAAAAAATAAGATATAATTTGTAACCGGACAGAATAGGCGTAATGGCAGGTCGCGCTAAGTAAATTCATCGGAAACGTATAATGCAAAAATCATAATACGAAGCTAAACCCGTACTGCGTCATTTAACCGTAGAAAGCGGTCTGAGACAGACTGACAAGTCTTGGATAATAATTTGATTTTAACTAAAAATCGGTTAGACCTATCAATAAAATCAGACAAATGACAAATGATGACTCTCACTGTAATTTAGGATACACCTCTGTATGTATATGTATGTATCGTGTCTTGTATATGTATGCATAAAAAAAAGATTTTGATCGCATTGTAATATGTTAGTACCTAGTACTTAGTGGTCTGTTGCTGTCTTATTTGTGAATAAATAATGCTACGTATAAAAACTCAAATTAAGTTGAATCTTCAGCCCGCGCATGTGATTCAAAGTTGAAGAAAGATTAAAAATGGCAAGGTTCAAATTAGGTACCTATTTAATTAAGAATATCAATTTTCTTCACGAAATTAAAGATTTTTAAAGGAAAAATACAAATTAAATTACTCAGACATTTGATTTACGAATTAAATGTAAAAAAACTTATTGTAATTCAGCAACAATAATGTTTACATTCAAAGAAGATGGCCTCTGGTCCAAGAAACTATTGAGACTTTACTTTACCCAAATCTATTATCGTATGTGGTGCTTTTCAAACACCAAGCTCATGGAAAACGCTAAACAAAAATTGATTAAATTTTGCTAGTACTAAAATATAAAGATTACGCAAACTATGTTCACTACCTACTTTAAATTATTATGATAATGCCTATACATATATTTATTTTGATCAACGTAATTGTAACCTTCACGACTGTAATCCTTAAAGGGGCATGCAGACATTGCTGTTGTACGCCAGTCACAGTTGGTGGCATTCGTTCTTATGAGATGAAATGCAAAGTGTTGGCAAGTTCTTGTCACACGGAACCATCACGACTGTCATCCTTAAAGGGGCATGCAGACATTTTCTAATTTAAGTGACCAATATACAAAAGTTATTTACTTATTTTATATGCGTCCATGTTTGGGTCTCAGAAGTTCATATGGGTACCAACATTTAACTCAATCGGTTCGATTCGGAATAAATTGGCTGTGACAGACGGACAGACAGACATACAGACTAGTGATCCTATAAGGGTTTCGTTTTTCCATATGTACGTTCGGAACCCTAAAACCTAAGCTATTTATCAAAAATCTAGGTTACTACGGTAACAATTCCCAATAGTTTTTCACTACGTTCCCACATAATAATATTTTCATAAAAATTTGAAAACTATTTTACAGGCTCGTTATTAACTAATGGGTCGAAAAAGTGGTTTTCTCAAGAAAGCATAATTTTTGTTGCAATTTTTTTTTTCCAAAAAAACAGTCCATTCCCCCCTCCCACTGTACCTAAATGTAAGTCCTAAGCTTTTAAAATGAGTGATATTCAAAACCCGAATAGTTAGTTCCTTTGTTCTCGAGCTGATGCCCGGGCGAGCGTGGGCGAGTAAACATAATAATATGCAGCTCTATGTACACGGATGCTGTGCAACATGGCCGCTCAACCCACCCTCCCCACACTCCGTAGTCTCGAGAGCAGAGTAGCGGCAGGGGTGGGGTGGCAAAATCATATTGCGTTGCAGATCCTAGTTCGCCGAAGTGAATTGACGCAGTGATACCCTCTCCGATCCTCACGCCGCATCCCCGCTAATTTCGTATGGCGCAGTCTTTTTGTTTACCTTAGTGCGCATTTTCAAATAATTAATTTGTTTAATTACGAACACAAAGCGATGACAGGGCTGTACCTTAATGATCCTTGTTACCCATATACTAAACTGATACAAGATTCTTTAAGAAACTCCATCACAAAAAACTACGTGCGACGTCATTGTCAATCATTTTCTTGAGCATGTTCCAAGACCCAGTCGCGATTTACATAAGTTCAATTCAGTTCAAGTTCAGTCTGTGAACCCTGGTAGGGTGTCGGGCGTCTAAATGACTGTTTTATGCTAAGCATACCCACTAGGTACCCTACCCCGCGTTTTATTGCTATCATGCTCCAGAACTTGGCCCAGTTGGCATCGCTCCAGTTTTACTGGCAGAGCGGGTGATGGAGGTGGAATTTACTTTCATTTTCAAATAAAGTCAGACATACTTTAGAATTTTAAATTTTTCATCAAAAATTTTCGAAATTGCCATAAAATGACGCAAAATCGCCAAGTGTTCCCAAATAGGAAAAAAAACCAGGAAATCGATTGAATTCCGATATTGCCATCATCGTCATTATCCCATATCCTAATTTATTTGTGATTAGCGCAAAATGTCTTCCTCCATGCTTTCTCTGTTGCTATACATATTTATACGATGCAGTTGTTAGTTCCCCGAACTGATTTAACGCAGTACCGTCCCTCGCCGATCCTCACGCCGCATCCCCGCGGAATATCGTATAACGCAGTCTCTTTGTTTACCTTAGGGCGCATTTTCAAATAATTAATTTTCTTAATTATGAAGAAAAAGTTATGTAAGAGGGCTGTACCTTAATGATCCTATATAAATAAATAAGTATAAATTGCTGGACCTAGATCTCCTCCAAATGTATCTATTGCATTTACACTAATTCTCGGCTACTCTCATCTTGACAACAAAGAGCTAATTATCCCCAAAAAAACCATAATGTCAATTTTGTCCAAAGTTTGTTGTCTGCCGTTGTTAAGGGCGGAGCTAGGGTATCTAGGGCGTAGGTGTGTCCGGGCTAGCATTCATTTATTGATCCACCCTCCCACAGGGCTGCGTCACGCGGAATGCAGCGCAGCTCCTGACAAGGATATAAAGCTACACATCGCGTCAACGAATAAAAATATTTTTATGACTTTTCAATCTGAAAATTGAAAATTATGATAAAATTAGGCTAATTAGTGACGCATACGCAATTAGTCAACAAGATCAGAGCAACGAAAGCAAAATTAGTCGAAAAAAGAAGTTTTTTGCTAAGTTTGGCTGAAAACTGAGTTTGTTGGCATAACAAGCATCGCAACAACGCCGAGTTGCTATGACAACGAATTCAGTCCCTGTTGCGCGACGCACAAGCGAGAGAGAAACATTCCGAGCACGCAATAATCGAGAACGTTACTCTCAGGGTCTACTCACCCCAGGGGAAAGATTTACAGGCCCATTACTCATTGTTAAACCTCGAATGAGAGGATTACTAAGCATGCGCAGTACTGGCACACATCATGAATGAGCCAGCTGCCAGCGGCACGCCGGTTTGTTGTGACTGAAAAAATAATGACGTCAGCAGCGTTTCAGTTCGTTTCCCCTAGACACCAGCCCCGACCTACGTTTTGTGACGTCATGGACGACGTAGCTGACAAACCTTGTTGCCATGGATACAAGGTCAAATTCTTGTCCCCATACTCAGTAGCGGTGGCAATTGCGGTGGCAATCGTGTTGGCATCCCCAGGAATGTGGGTGGAATCGTTTTGCATGACTTTCAGCACGTGGCTGAATGATGTCTTACTGAAAACTTGTTGATTCTGCGGGGGTTTGTGCTTAGGGATGGGGTGGATGAACATTTTATGTTCTGTGAGGTGAGGCGAGGGGGTGCTAAAAAATCGTTTTTCATTGATGTTTAGGTGCGTTAAGGTTTACGTTAGGGTAGGTTGGTGCGCCTGAAAAGGTGCAGTATATGCATTGATGCATTTTAGTGCATTTTTTTTTATTTTATTTTTTTTGTTTATTAGCCGTTTAGGATTTGAAACATGATATTGGAAGCCGGGTTTTCATTTAATTTGTATTTTTTTTTCAAAGTCAGTAAGTTGACAAGACGATCCAAATCAGCAACGAATTTGTTATCAAATGAGGAGCATTCAATCATATTCTTACAAATGCACAAGTACGAGCACAGATTCACGAGGCGCATCTAGATAAACTAAAGCGAAGTACCGGTCTGAATTTCCCCACCCACACCCCTACGGCCGGGGAAATGGAAAAGTAATAATGATATTTTGATAAAGTCTCAAATCACAAAAAAAAAAAAAAAAGCACATGTTTAACCAATATCTGGCTTTTTATTTCATGGGTCGATTATAATTTCGTGAATAAAAAAAAAAAGATTATTTGGCGTCACTGATGACGTTACAAAGTTAGTAAGATGGATGTTTTCGTGTTTTTAGGTATTCGTTTTAAACGAATTAAACGTTTTAAAGCACTCGTCTTATTTTAAATAAGACGAGGGCTTTAAAAATACATAAAAATGTTTATATTATTTTTTAATTGAGCGAATTAAATCAGTTGTTCATAACGTTTTCGGTAAACCGTTTAACATATTGTAATAAAAAAAAAAAATATTGTACTAAATATTAATTCAATAAATAATGATTATTTTTAAGTGCACCTAAAATAATGATTATTTAAAGTGCACCTAATTGGTTGACAACCTTTCTGATTAAAACTCAATAATTTAATAATTCATGATTTTAAATACATATAAACATAAAATCACGCCTTTTGTCTATGATGGTTGGCAGAAACACACTTTTTTTTAAATTTTTATAAAAATCGCTTTGGCTTTGATAAACCGGCAAAAAATCGTTAAAACGCGCTGACCATTTGACCACCGAAATTAAAGATAAAATTTAAAACAATTCTAAGCTTGTTGTCTTTAAAAGCATGTTGAATTTTGATTATTTAATGTTGTTTTGTATTCTGTAATTTAGAAAAAAAGGAAACAATTTGATGTAATTGCTCGTATTTTGCATACTATACTTTTTAATGGAATCCTGTTCGAATTAAGTGATTTTTTTATTTAATTTTACTAGGTGTTAATTAAAAAAATAATCTAGTTACAATGAAAAAATTTAAAATAATTTAAATTAACCAACACTATTACAGGAAGACGTTAAGAGGCCACAAAATTACGATCTTCCTTTTGTTCAGAGTTTATGTAAATTATAGTTCAATTAATAAAAAAAAATATTATTTGATACACAATTTAAAAAAAATATATTAATGTAGGAAGCAGAAATTGACAGTTAATTCTAAGTCATGTTAGTACCTACATAATTGCATAGTTTTGAGTTTTTTTTTCTAATTATTCCACATATTAATCGAGTGCTGAGGCGGCTACGAAAGCCGGAATAAATTCTAAAGCATTGAGATATTAATATACCATTTGTATTTCGTTTACTTAGTTCAAAAGATTAATCCACGATCTCGTAAGAATGGCGTTCCCCAAGTTATGAAAATATTGCTTCGGATATTGGTTTATAATCAATAAGATAATAGGCGAAAAACCTGGCCGCCATTAATTATTCTAATAACTATTCTCCACCACTCAAATAAGTCTGACGTTGCCGAAATCCTTTGGTTTTTCCATAGATATACCTTAGAGTGCCAAAGTTGGCCGGAAATCACAGTCGAAATGTAAAAGGCCTCTTAAATTAATTAATTAAATACCTATATGTAATTGCTTGACTTACTTGAAACTTAAATCTTAAATGATTCAATAATTTAAATCGCTTAATTGAATAGTTATTTTGGTAAGTTAAAAAACTATGCTATACCCACACTTTTTAAATAAAAATTTGCGTTCCGATCATGTATTCCCTATCCTAAATCATACAATTGCTATTTTAGGGTCATACGAAACGTAATTATTGAAAAATCGTGTTTCTTTGTTCTTGAGCTAAGTACCTGAGCTGAGCCCTGATTGCCCGGAACCGGTCAATAAATGGAACCTTCCACCCCCTATGGAACATTCTGGAAAATAGTTCGAGGCTCTAAACCACTCTGCCCATTCCAAAGTGCATTAATATAGGGATGGGAAAGCGCACTCCTCTCCACAGCCCCCTCCCCCTTCTCTGTCCCGGGCCGTGTCTAGGCAACGTACCTGCCAGATATGATCGATAGCTGCACCCACACAGATAAATCTCCCCCTTGCTTTCATCTGTGTGTGTTTCAGCCGCGCCCACGTTATAACTGCACGCTGTTTATTGCGTATCTAGGATGGGCAGAGATTACAAAATTTACAATAAAAAAACATAATCCAAGATGCGTCTTTCCGTGCCTGTCACAAGAAATAGAGACGTCAAGTTCATAAAAATCGTGTAACCTCGAAATATTTTCAATGTCCTTGGTTCCTTACGCACAATTCCTTACGCAACATTCCTTGCGTCGTCCCGGACCTACCCCACGGTGCGTAAGAGGCCAGGGTCGCGAAGGGTTCGCCTAAATTTACAGACTTGAGGAAAACGAAAACAAAGACCGATGGTTAAAATGTTACCACAAAATTAAAAAAAGAAATAGCATCACGACTTGCCCGAGAGGGTGTTGGTAGAGAAGTAGGTCCTGGGTGATTAATTAGGAGCAAATCTATTACCACAGTCCGAAGACCTAATTGCATGGAATCAAGTCCTTTGGGAACATACACGAATAGCATCACGCTGTGTCCCACATGATTTTGGTAGAGAAGTAGGTCCATCATCCATACTTTGTTGACTATAGGAAAATAGGTAGGAAAATCTATTGCCATAGTCAAACACACGTCGATTCTAAGACTTCGTTGTTCTAACTCGTCATCGACCTCGGGATTCTCCGGCCTCACTATCCTGACTTGAGATTTTTTGACCAGGAAGCAACGTATCCCTGTGTAGGTACATATATTCGCAAAATTTGGCCAACATTTTCGTAAAATTTTGGCAAAAAATGTTGTAGAATGTAGCCTAAGCCTAATTCAGATGTTACCCTGACCTACCCTACACGCTTATATTTATAAACAAGAGGTTTTTTGGCTGTCCAGAAATCTTGAAAGTACTAGGCCTTTGTTCTTTGTTTCGGAAATGCGTAGCAGCGTCCCGGGCAGCCCGGACGAGCTGTATCGATCGGCGTCCTAAATAGGAAATACAGAATGAAAACGACCGAATCTAGGTTTGCTAGGGTCCCTTTTTGCCTGATGTCTAGACCAAAGCCAACGCGCCTGCGCGCCCTCCGCAGCCTAGCCTATAAATAGGAGGGGCGCCCGGCAGCCCGGCACTTCGGTTCGTTCAGTTGTTCGGTTCGGTCGTGTCTTTACTTATCAATTTTTTGGGCCTGCTTCACTTCCCTCAGTGATTCAAATCAGTGTTTAGTTCTCTATTTCGCGATATTACTGTGTTAAATTCGGGAGTGTCGCGTTATTTTCAGAATTTTTGATAATTTTCCGGAAATTATAATTATTTTCGTATAACGACTACCTTGAAAACGTTCGATTTCATAGAGCTCTTTTTTTAGTACGCTATCAATTAGTTCGTCCTGAAGATGCACTTCTAATTTAGTTCTATCCGTCGTCTATGTAAGTATAAAGCTCCCGAAACCATTATCCCTTCGCCAGTCCTCTCATCGGATCCTAATTCCTAATTATCATCTCTTGCACCGGTAATCCTCACCTCACCGCCCACTACCCACCGACCCACGTCCGCCACCC
Organism: Mamestra brassicae; assembly: GCA_905163435.1. Classification (NCBI taxonomy): domain Eukaryota; kingdom Metazoa; phylum Arthropoda; class Insecta; order Lepidoptera; family Noctuidae; genus Mamestra; species Mamestra brassicae. The sequence continues at coordinate 6,310,412 of LR990987.1, forward strand.
ACCGCCTGCCGACCCAAGCCCACCACCCACCGCCCACTGACCGGCACCCACCACCCACCAACCACCACCCACCGCCCACCACCCACCGAACCGAACCCACCACCCACTGACCGCACCCACCGCCCACCGCCTGCGCCCCGCCCCGCTGCACCGGTTAGGCGCCCTAGGTCCTGCGGGGCTGCGTTCATTTCCGAGTGAGTCGTCGTCGCGTTCGGTCGTGTCTTGGCTACGGCCTTCCGCGGCCCTAGTTGGCCGTGGATGGCCGTATAGTCTTCTAGTATTTGGCGATAGTACAGTGGTAGCTTTCGCGATTAACTTCAGTGTTCCAATTAAAATCAGTGCAAGTTCGGGCAGTGTTTAAAAAAAAAAATTGTTTTAGGGCTTCCCGATACGAGTGGTGTTCTCAAAAGACTGGACGACATAGGTCAATCTCTCGTGAGGCTCGCCAGCGATCTCAAACAGTGCGTCGAAGATGTGCGATTAGTTAATGCTCGGCAACTCGAGCGCCTAGAGCAGGAGCGAGCCACCGCGTTGCTTGCCGCGAGTGTGGACGCGCACGTCGAAGCCGAGCAGGTGTCTCTTCACAACGTAGACGACACCGAGGCGAAAAAGGTCAGTGTAGAGTTAAGTTTTCAGCTGGTTTCAATTATGCTTACTAACATTGGGAATTGGAATTTTGTACTGTTTTGTGCTATTTCATGTGATTATCATAGGTGCGGCAATTTATTCATGTACTGCGCGTTATTCATCCTAGCGATTGCACTTGTACGACGCCATTTTCAGCCATCCGCCATTTTGTGTTAGGTGACGCGTCGCCAAACAGCGCATGCGCGTCGTTATTGCGCATGGTGACGCCATCTTTTACATCGACTCTGCACATGGGAGACGCCCATCTTTTATCGTCACTGCGCATGACCGAACCAACGCCGCCATTTTAGGTGACGCCAACGCCGCCATTTTAGGTGACGCCAACGCCGCCATTTTAGGTGACGCGCAACGCATGCGTGGACTGATGGGTGACATCATATGAAGCCATTTTGAAAAACTTGAAACGTGTTTCCATTTTAGGTGCAGCTTACAAGGCACATGCTGACATTTTGATTTTATTGATTTTGCTTTTGATAGTTCATAAACTAATAAGCATGTGGGAGGAGAGATTTTCTATTTAAGTAAGACATTGAATAAGCACACAGCACACATTCATAAGCATAACAGGATTGTAGATTGGACTAACAAATTCTGGAATGATGTTCGTAGATACTTAGCACTACTTATCAGCTAACACAATGCAATATAAAACATTTTGTGCCGTCACAACTGCATCATCACTAACCATTACATATTATGACTTATTTTCATTAAAATCTTCACGATCATGATTTATTGTATTAGTTAGGCGACATGTTAATAAATGCCTAGATGTTGAAAATGCAACTTAACGCTTTTAAGCATTTATTAAGGTGTCGCATAGTGTTTGTGATATGACATAGGTGTTTTACCAGCGTACGGGCTTTTCTTAAACAACAGTTTTTTTGATAGATTTTCTCTATATACTTCGATTTGAATTCTCATTATTATAATTTTCTGTTTTCAACCCTTTTTGTGGTCTCGCCAAAAACTTGGTTGTTCTTGACAAGGGAGAAAGACAAAGGAAACAATTAAACCATTCTAGACTAGGGTTGTCGCGGATGCAGAATCATCGATATCCGCGGAGGCGGACTTTAGGGACATTCGCTAATGTGGACGCGAACTTTAGAGCCCACTTCCGCATTTGTGGGTGCGGACTTTAGGTCCCCATCCGCTTATGGGGATGCGGACTTTAAGGGCCCCATCCGTTTATGTGGATGCAGACTTTAGGGCCCCATCCGCTTATGGACATGCGGACTGTAGGGCCCCATCCACTAATGGCGATGTGGACTTTAGGGCCCCATCCCCATATGTGGATGCGGACTTTAGGGCTCCATTCGCTAATGGGGATGCGGCCTTTAAGACCCCATCCGTATATAGGAATGCGGACTTTAGGGCCCCATCCGCTTATGTCGATGCGGACTTTAGGGCTCCATTCGCTTTTGGGGATGCGGACTTTAGGGCCCCATCCGCATATGGAGATGCGGACTTTAAGGGCCCCATCCGCTTATGTGGATGCGATCTTTAGGGCCCCATCCGCTAATGTGGATGCGATCTTTAGGGCCCCATCCGTTTATGTGGATGCAGACTTTAGGGCCCCATCCGCTTATGGACATGCGATCTTTAGGGCCTGATCCGTTTATATGGATGCAGACTTTAGGGCCCCACCCGTTTATATGGATGCATACTCTAGGGCCCCACCCGCTTATGGACATGCGATCTTTAGGGTCTGATCCGTTTATGTGGATGCAGACTTTAGGGCCCCATCCGCTTATGGACATGCGATCTTTAGGGCCTGATCCGTTTATGTGGATGCAGACTTAAGGGTCCCATCCGCTTATGGAGATGTTGGACTTTAGGGCCCCATCCGCTTATGGGGATGTGGACTTTAGGGCCCCATTCGCTTATGGGGATACGGACATTAGGAGCCCCACGCGCTTATGTGGATACGGACTTTATGGGCCCCACGCGCTTATGTGGATGCGTCCTTGTTGGATGCGTCCTTGTTGTTGCGGGGCTGGGGGGGGCCCCCAGCCCCGCAACAACCCTGGTCTAGATTACTAGTACTATTACATCTTAGATATAATTTGGTCACTAACACAACGAAATGAATGCTGTGAGTTGGTAATCCAACGTTTTGACCAACAATTTCTCTGTAACCAGTAAATAAGATGGTTCTAAAGTATGATCTAGTACCTACAAACAATTGATCACAATGCCGGGAAAATCAAGCTACTTGCAGCTTCGTTGGACGTTTTTGAACAACCATTGTTTAGGCGTTGAAAATGGCAATAAATAATCGTGTTGACTATGGAACAAATGCGGTGAGATTTGTCAGACAAAGTCGGACAACATCGGGCGATATCATCTCTGGTATACACCAAAATTCCAAATTTTTTAAGCCTGTGCGATTATAAAATGCCAAACTTTTGACAAAATTATATTATCATGGAGGACGTGAGAACCATGCAAATAAGTGTCCAAGTTGGTCTTACTGAAAGAAACTACACACCGAGTGGACCGGTCTAGTCAGTGCATGCAATTCTCAGTAATCGTGTTGTTCAACTCAGAAATACTTAGGAGGTCCATAACTACGAACTCTAGTAGTCCTGACCGATTTCGGCCATGGCGGCCAATCTCAACGATGACTAGCCATCGGCGCGGGAAATAAGTAAATTATACTGCACTAATGTGTTCTCTTCCATCGAGACTGGATCGACGATATTGTTCGTCGACCAACCAATGAAAGAACTCATGGATATCTAGGCCGTATAAACCTTGCATACCTTGAAAAAACTTACAAGCACTTGCAGGTACCCTCGTGGTCAATTACTGTGAAAAACACCTGGCAAAAGACTTCATATTGTCTCTCGAACTTGTATATCGTTTATGATGTCGCCCGACTTGGTTCGACTTAGCCTGCCGTCCCTAGCGACGCTAGGTAGCAATACAACAGCACTATTCTAATTACTGGATGTTTTGTAGAAGAACCGACACTATTTCTTGAGAGATAAAGAGTATCATTTGTTAGCAGAGAGTCGTTTTATTTTCATTTTGAACTAGCTTATACAACGCGTTTTTGTCTCCGAGCCCTATGCTACTTGACGATAATGAAGTTTACTATCGGGGAAATAATTTACGCAATGTGCGTAGTAAGGCGTCAAATACAATTAATTAAAATGCCTTGCATTTTAATAAAACAACATAATTCATTGCCTGCTTTACGCTATCGATCAGACGAATTTTTCAAACATATGAAGCAATAGACTTAGTCATTTCCGTCAAATTGCTTCTTGGTAGAGAGCATGTTTCGCAAGTAGGTTGCAGATCTGTATTTACATGTTTACAGAGATTAAATTGAAACACAATTGATGTCTTTATAATGTTAAAGATTAAAAATCTCTTTGTAACGGAGAATGAGCGTCGAACTATGCCTCAATGTTCTATTGCCATAAGATGTAAACTATTTGAAAGAGCTTTTTGAGGGATCTTTGCTTCATGATGGAAAGCCAATTGTTAGTTCCTATAGAATTAATTACCTAAAAAGATTTTTTAGCACAAAAAATATGTGATTAGATCAAGATTTCAAATAGAACCGTTAGTTTAAATCAACTTTTGCGGAATAGTAGTCCGTTTGGAGTTAATGAACAAAATGGGTTATGGATAGGGCACCGAAGATAAGGTTTTTGTTTGGTGCCCCATAGGCATAATTATTTATTACGACCAATAGCTATAAGATAAATGCCATTGGGAAGAACTTTTCAAAAAGAACGCTACCAATACGACTATTGCCAGTAAAAAGTCCGTTTGTTGTTAATGACCTAAATAGGTGACTAATTAGATACCGAAGTTAAAATTTTCAGTGATAAATAGTCAAGCTTCTATTAGTGTATTAACTTATTAACTAATAGAAGCTTTGCAAGTAGATTATTTGCTACCAAAACGACATACGCAAATAATTAGGGTGTTCGGAGTTAATGACCTAACTAACTCTACACGGAAGTTAAGATTTGTTTGGCGCCTAATAGCTGTTAGATATGCACCATTGGAATTAGCGTTTTTAAGAAAAACATTGGCTACTAGCATAACTACTAACAATTATTCTTTGTTCATTTTGAGTCAATGACTTAATTATTTTGCGGTTTTTTTGCATCCTATAGCCAAAATATAAAGACCAATAGAAATAACATTTCAAGAAGAACCTTTGCTACTAACACAACTTTTGTAAATCCATTGATACAAATACACGAGGCTAGCGAGTATTACCCATATCCAAATAAATGAAAGTCCAAGTTTGCCAATTAAAGAAATAGCAGAAGGTTACACCTAATTTATTACTAACAGTTAATGCTCTGTAGCTCCATACAAACTGACATTTGAAAAAATTGATCAAATAAGAAATCTACCACTTAAAGAGATCAATCCAGTGGCATATATCTTAACGCTATTGTGGGGAGAGCCAGGCTTTACGTACTTAAAACAATAATCGTAAAACATCACATATCAGACCAATGTTTAAAATGGACCATTTTAAACTGTTAAACGATAAGTGAGCAAAGAATGTATAAACTATAGTCAATACCAGAACTTATAAAGTGTAGTTTATGCCCGGTTTCTAAGTTAGGTACTTTATCGGTTGTGTAATTGTCTGTCAACGCTTTTTTCATAGCGCCATTGGTTGGTTGGTGGTTAACGGACAGATAAACGACTGATAAAGTACCTCAGAAACCGGGCATTAATAACTTACATTTAAAGATATGTAGCTCATTACATATCCACAATACAGAGATATTACAAGAAATATTCGCCTTGAAAAGATATATGCAATGAAACGTATCTTAACGCTACTGAGGCTTAGGCGTTGCCGTTGGGCAGGCATAGCGTTCTATTTGAATTTGACCGAGTCAACAGTTAAAACATTGATCCTAAAACAGGATGTAAGAGAATGTTATAAAGTGACATTTTATAGGCTTTTGAAACGATAATTGATAGGCATAGTATTAATGAAGGTAAATGATATGTTGAAAATCCGGAAATCAATGAGATTGAATGACTAACATTAAAAGCTCTGTAGTTCACATATCCACAACAGAGAAGTTTTCATAACGGACATATTTGCATTGAAGAGATCTATCCAATGACATATTCTATACGCTATTGAAACGAGAAGCTGGTCTTAAGCTCGGTCTAACCGAGCCGACTTTAAAAACATTGCTCCCAAAACGGCAACTAGCAGGCCAATTAGTTGACCCAATATTGAGTTACGCTCTTGGACTGTTATGGACTTACTTTCAAAACTAATTTAGATAAAATAGAAGCATAGCAAATTAGATTTTTAAAACTTTTAGTAAATAAAATACTCAAACCAAATGTAAAGCCACTAGCAAGTATGCAAAATTCTTTCTATAAGTCATCAAAACATAGAAACCTATTTCTGGTTAACAGTCACGGCAGCTGGGAGCGTCACTCGCTAGTTACTCATAACCACGCAACTAGGACAGTATCGGCAGGTAAATTTGATGTACCTAGATTATTCTGGCGACCGAACGCTTGATAAAAGAGTACCATACATTCTCAATCAAATACCTGCAGATATAAGAAGTCAGTCAAAGATCAATTTGTCAAATTAGTTAGCTGTTCTTTGTCAGGAATTTGTACACTATGTTTTTAGGAAATTGGTTTACGGATTTCTGTGTGTATTTAAAGTGGACGCTTATATAGACTTATAAAACGGAAATGTAAGTAATTGTAATTATAACTGTCTTATAGAAGGAACAGAAAAAAAAGTAATTAATTGACAAAATACTGCTGACATTTCCACAATCCAATGTAGTCGACATAATACCAAATGAAGCTCTCCTAGGAAAGATCTATCCAATGGCATATATCTTATCGCTATATGGGGTGGGGTACAATTATCCATTCTCCTTTGCGTACATTAACACTGTTTTAAGACCCGAATGACATAAGCCCTTTTGTAGGACCAATTTGCACATACATCTGATTGTTAATGTTATGACGACTGAAAGTAATTGCAGGTATATGAGTAATTAAAAAAACATATTTATGTAAACTTCATGCATTCTTTACCCGCCACCAAGGGTGGTGATCAGATGCACGGAGGTGCATAGCTTTTTGAAAAAAAAGGGAAGGAAGATAAGTACAAAATAAGTAGCCCAACAAGTTAGGTCGAAGTATGACACTTTAAGATTTAGTTAAGTCGAAGTATGACACTTTAAGACATAGTGGTGGATATGACTCGAATGACTCCTCATATCTCGCAAGAAAATTGTCTTTTTTCTTCTACCATACATGCTGTACAAAAAATAAAGTATATCGCCGTTTTTTTAATAAAATGAGTTGGAAAGAAAAGAAGGTACTGGCAGCAAACTAAGATGACCAGTTTTTTAAGAAAGCCCGATAGGTTGGTAAAACGCCCCATACATGTTATGAGGTCTTACAAAAATAATGAAATAATAATTTATGATACTAGTGCGGTAAGTTCATTTTACAAACGAGTAGACGAATGTAAGCTCGAGACGAAGTCGAGGGCTTACCATGTCACGAGTCTGTAAAATCCAATTTCTGCACGTGTGTCGTACGTTTTTCAACACATTTGCGAGAAAACAGTACAATAGGTAATGAAACAAATTTTTTGTTTTTAGATATCAGTATAAAAAAAAAAGTAAAAACAAAAAGTGTTGAAAAACGTACGACACACGTGCAGAAATTGGTTTTTACGAACTCGTGACATTCGTCTACTCGTTTGTAAAAACTAACTTACTGCACTAGTATCATAAATAACTATTGAGGTTGTCAGGGTTGGTTAGGTAGGTAAGGACTTATGATACAAAAACATAACAAAATACCGGTACACAAATTTATATCAGATTTAAATTATGCACAGGCGCGAATAAAAAGGGAAATTTTCATTGGGCATCTAAAAATTCGTCAACATTGCTGTCAATCACGCTAATTGGCAACGCATTGCCACGCTGAAAGGCAATGAAACAATTTACAAGGTTTTTTTCCAGCTATAAAACGAAAATATTATTGTTGTGCTAGACTTAACTTTGTTTATGTTTTTAATTTCTCTGAAGCTACTGCGAATACTATAAGCGAGTGTTTTTAATGCCTAGCCAACCGAATTGCCTCTTAAAATATTTTGCGGACTTATTTTGTAAGACCTTATTTTTAATTTGATATTCATAGAAATTGTCACTAGAAACTCAGGAGTATTCTAGTGCCCTTTCTATAAAAAAGAGTTTGTTCATTCAGTGTGCGAACTGCAACCGGGAAGCATCAGCGGAGTGCTCTCTCTGTCGACGAACGCCGTACTGCTCTACGTATTGTCAGAAGAAAGACTGGGCCGCTCATCAGATCGAGTGTTTACGCTCTGTGCCCACCATCCACGCGGACCCTCAGCAGCACCAGTCCATCATGCTGATAGTCGAGAGCCAACATCAGTAGCTGGGTCAGTATCAACCTCCACTACTTCATCAGCTTGCTATCTGTCTGCGTGCGAACACTATGCTAAACTGTTGTCATAAATGTGTATCTTCCTTTGCCCTAGCATGTGAATTAATGAACTGCCATTGCTAATAAATTACTTATTACAAACATTATCAAAATTTTCTGATGATAACCTATTTTTCTTTTTTTTTTTCAGGAAAATAACATCTTTGACTTTTCAACATCAAGCCTTGGACGTCTGAACGCAGAAGACCCTATCAATACCTCTTGTTGCAATATTTTGTTTTATTATTGTATAATTGATTTAGGTGTAATGTACTGTAAATATAGTTTTTGGTGTTAGGCTAATTTTCTACGTGTATTATTTTACGCAGCCTGACTTAGGGGCTACCCTAAGTCAGGCTGCTCAGTTCCTTGTGCTCTTGACTTACCATCTATTGTATCCGTGTTGGCTGTAATTGTCTTCTCAAGCTGATTTGGCAGTTACGGCCTGTTTGTAACGTATAGCCATGGTAGAGGTACATCATACAGCCGATCACAATCGGTCCGAAATTCAGCGAGAATAGAGCATAGGACGTACGTCAACGCAGTCCCCCAAACGAGTGACTCTTGCCAATCCGATCAGATTGTTATCGGTAGTATGTGTAGGACAAGGACTGACGTACAAGTGAACACACGCAACGATGGACAGAAGACGGCTGCGTTTAGTTGGTAGTCGATTTCACCGACTAAGGCTGACTGTCCACTGAAGTGGAGAGGAGAGGAATGGATAGGACACAGCTCCTCTCCGATCCAGTGAACAGTCAGCCTAAGGCTGTGGACAAGTCATAAAATCGGCCACCGAGTGAAACTGGTCGTTCTTTATTCGACCTCAATCAGTAATTCTTGTGCGTGTTGGTGATGGCTATACGCCTTTTTCTTCTATGATAATATTAGCAATAAGATCGTCGATAAGTTGTTCATCAACGGTCTTTGGAAAATTACTCGCAGTATTTCTTAGATCATTGTGAACGTTTTGTGTAATTTATCGTTGTCTATATATTTAGGATAGGCGTTGCAACTGTTTTATTTTGGCGTTCAGGATCTTTGACCGGGGTCGAAGGTCATCTAAAGATTAACATTGGCATTTCTAGTTTCGTGCTGGGGAAGCTGCCTACTATGGTGTAATCTGACATGCAATGCGTGATTCACATGGGACGGTCATGCGACTCTTTTAACGATTTTGAACGCTCGATAATTTGGTAGGAACTGTTTTCCGATATTGTTGGATACCAGTTTTGTATCTAAACCGCATTATATCTTCATGTTCCGAGTGCCTCAGGGCCGGCGCACATCCGAGACGCTGCACCGCATGCACTATCAAACTAAATTAAAGCCGCCTTGAAATATTTAAAATAAATAAACATCCCAAGGCCCGAAATGCATTTAATCGTCCCATTTTTTGGACCTGGGGCAGTCTGTTCATTTTAAACATTCCCGCATTATTTCAAGCCGAAGTTAATATTAGTTTGTCAGTGGAGACCGCGCAGCGTTGCACCTCGCTGCAGAAGTGCGCCTTTCCGAAGGCTCAAGAACATGGAGATATAATCCCCCTTATTCAAACAGCGTCTAGATTGCTAATTATACTCCTTTTCAACAATTTTCGTCAGTGCAAGCTGACAAAAATGTATGGAAATTGGAGGTTTTTTTGTCAGATTGCAACTGAGAAGCAAGTGCGAAAGTTGCTCGAAAATTAGTAGAATTGGCACAGGTTAGCGTGCCGAGTTACTAATAGTAGGGTCCCAACGAGAAAGAACTGAATGGTTCTCTAAAACATACGCTGGCCACATAGCTAGGTTTGTTTTGGACGGCGCAGTCTTGGGCAGGAACTCAGGCTGTATGCAGGTTTAGACTGAGCCGATCGTTATCGGTGCGTCTGCTATGAACGTATCCTTAGCGTCGGTCTCACCTGGATCTCAGCAGTGCGACGCGGTTACGCACATGCCCTCAGTCAGGGCCGAGTGGAAACGCGCATCGTGTCTGCTTTATTTCCTTTGAGCAATAAACAAAAGGAATAAAGCCAATAAAACGAGCTGGCCTTAAAAGCAAGTTGGGCAGCACCATGGTGATCGTTGTGCTTGCTGGTGTTTCAGGCAGCAAGCACGCTGTGACAAGTATGCAGTTGTCTTCTTGTTTATTCGGTAAGCCGTAGTTCGAGTATAATGTACTTGTTTTGTGCGGCGACTTGCAGAATACACTTATATTCGTACATTTTGAGTTTTTCCTGGTTCAGCCAAGAAGGGCTCATAATGCAGCCTGGATGTGACAGCGTTGCATATTCGTCCCCGAGTATGTAGATGTTTCTCCAGAAGGCCTTGGTTGGGTTTGTGAACACCTATCAACCCGTAATACCGGGGCACATACCTCCAGAGTTTCTGCAGTAAGACGGTTAAAATGGCGGCTAGTGTACACTACTAGGTTTGGTGTACATAGTACGTCAGATTGTTGAGATTGAGATGTTTAATATACGGTAGGGGGCGGGGGGGGGGGGGGGGGGGTTATTGGGCAAAAATTTGTAATTCGGCACCTGCATTACATCTTTTAGTTGGCGCTCGTTTGATGATGAAAGTAAGACTTCATCGACCCATAGCCTAGTGGAGTTTTTCTATCACAGGGGTACTTTCTGTTACCGTTACTCGAAGAACGGTAATGGGGCACACGCATATGCGATGCTATGCTCTGTTAAGTTAGTCGTTTGTTTTTTTTAACAGTTGCAATCTTATTTAGTTGTAAGTGTAGTGTTCAGATTTGGATGTATTTTTTCATGTCACTTTTCAAGTTTGTTTTCGTCGCTCTGCCTCAGTTCACGACCGTGAGGCTAGAGCGGCCCAGGAACAGTAGGAGGCAATTATTTTTGTAATAAGCGACATCTATCAACATATTGTAGCGTGTTGATAGATAGTCGTATCGAAATTCATAAATTTAGTCTCTGCGCTGTACTGGCATTTTCTGTCGTCTTCGTATATTGCGCCACGAATATTTATATTATTCGGCTAGTCTATAATCAATATTAAATGATTTAATAATAATGAAACTAGATATGGACGTCTACGCCTTATTTTTAATTTTGTTTCATTCCTTAAGTTAAATTCTTCAGATTTTTTTTAGGGCAGTAATTGGTGTTTTTATTGTAAGGATGTGAAGGGCCGGGCGGGGTTACTTCGACTGTTGGATGATTCTTACTAATGATAGTCACAAGTGAGAATTACCCGACAGTCGAAATAACCCCGCCTGGTCATACTCACCTTCGAGTACGCCGTCCGTGCGCAAAGGACGCTCTCGCAAAGTCACCTGGCGACGGGCTCGGCAGCAGCCGGTCTATATTAAAGTATCCGTCCGTTGATATGGCACAGCAAGTTTCAGAAAGCTCCGCCCTGTAGAGCGATGGCTTTTTACTGTCGAAATCAAAGTGTTGTCGACAGAGATTTCTCTCTACCGAAAGACTCTTTTCTTGAAATGAAGCCAAACCCGTATTTTTAAGAACGTTCACGATCTAATGTCAGAGTGATCATTTATGTTGTATCAATGTTTTCGCTGATATGAGATTGCGGCAGTTTTGGTCTTTTAACTATGGGAGTTGATCTTCTGATGTGCGATATGAACGGCCGTACTGCAAGCGTGCGCACGGCACGTACTCACGGGTGTAAGACTGCGGGTAGCAGACAGAGACACGGAGGCTCGGGGACCCTGCTTCCTGCAGTGTTGATGGATCTCTTTCGTTCCTTTACCTTTTCGGTTCCGTAAACAAATTGGCATTTAAAACTGAATGTTGACGCTTCGGCTTCTGCCTAGGGTTACTAAAAGTGTCTAGCGATTTGATCGATTTTAGACGGCGTGCTATCTTTATGACTTCTTCTAAAAAATTGAATTGGCGTTCTAGCCAATTCAATTTTTTAGGCATCGTTCGCATGCGCGTTTAAGTCGCAATCTGTAAAAAGTTTAACGCTCTTATTGCAGATTGCGAATGAGATGCGATTGCGAACGTTGCTTAAAAATAGTAGAATTAGCCGTCTGAGCAGAAACAATAAAAAAAAATGCGTTGTTTGTATCGTCAAAAATCGAGCAAATCAGTAGCACTGTCGTCTATTCTCTTCATACTTGCAGCAGGTGACTTCTGACAATCGCACAACACGGTGGGAGATACTGGGAATGTAAAAGAAGATAGCGTTAGAGCTGTTTGTGAACCATCTTAGGAGACGGACATCGTCGGATTTAAGACTGCCACAAATTTGTTAGGTCGCAGACATATTTTTTCACGAATCGGGACATCCGGAGCTGTAATTCCATCTTAGCTACAACCATCGTGACGGATGGTGTCTGCGGACACGGATTCTGTCTTCTTCCTTCTAAATTGCCTTCCATTATTGTCTATTATGATTTATCTAAAGCTGTCCTTGCGAGTAAAAACTATGGACAGCAGTCTATTTTGTTCGTCTAAGTCGCCACTATTGCTTAATCTTAGTTTCCCTAGCACTTTGATGCGTCAACTTTTAGTATTGTTACTTTCAAAATTCCATTTCTAATTTATTTACCTATAAAATCCCAATTATTGCCTTTAAATAAACTGAATTTTAAATAATTTACTGTACAATATGTTTGTGTATTTTGATGAATTTGAATGTTTTGTTCTATTTCAATGAAATGTTGTTTGAATGTTATTTAATTGTTGTTGACGTTTCTTATTAGTTATATGGTTACCAATTACAATACGTTTGTTTTTAAAGTGTTACCAAATATAATTGTATCATTTAGGTTTAGTTGTGCGTGTACTATTTTGTAAATGTATTTCTTTATGTAAAATGATTTAATGGTGTGTCGTTACGTTGTTGATTCTGTACGTGTAAGTTACAATGTTTTAATTTATTTAAAGGACGTTTGTAACTTGGGGGACGGATAAGAGTTGTTCCTCTCATCGTTTAATTGAAGTAGATAGAATCCAAATGAGACAATCTATTTCGAATCTGACTACTACATCTGCATAACACCTAGTTAGACGTGCACCACGTCACACCTAGCAAGACGATGCCTCTTATCTGTCCACTGAGATATTGTTTCATATCTATGTTCTGATAATATCCAACAGAATAAGTATGTACGTATTAGCTCTTTTTGAAAAAATCTATTAAAAAAGCACTGTTTCTTCTTCCTGGAAATATCACTTCGTACTTCAGATACTTCTATCCAACATATTCTAAAACTATTCCTTTGTCTCGTTTATTTTAGGCACAGGCTCTGTTCAGGTTTTTCTTGACATAGGTACTTACAAAAAACTTAAATTTGTTCTGGTTCCTCACCATTGCCAAGATATTCTTAACACCTCGAATATAGACATTCTCACCATCTCTGGTTTTCAACGAACTAAATATTTGGTTGTTTCTGTCTCTTTCAAAACTAGAACTTAAGATCTTCCTACTCACTGTTTGCTGCCATCAGTGTTCTGTGTGGCATCTCCTTCTTACCATCGTAGTCATCTACACTCAGGAGATGCCATTTTTCTTCATCTATCTTTTTCTGGGACAACTAGCTTCGTCCGTCTGAGTCCGTCTTTCGTGACTGTTCCTTCTCCTGTCCTACATTCCTAACACAGAAACAAAAGGTTGGCTCTTCCAAAATGGAAAGTATAATATCTCCAAACCGCGTGCAAGGAATGTTTCTCTTATCTTGTGCACGTCTTGACTCCATTGGGGTTCTTCAGTTGTGATTGTCCACTCCCTGTCCAAGTCTTAAATGTGTGTTACTAGCGACGAACGATCTGACTCCCTTGACTACGAAATTATTTCCATCACAAAATGATATTTCTTAGTGCTGCTAAATAGAAGAATAATTCCCTCCCACATATTGGTTGACATCCTGAAATATGATGTGTACATAACTCCTGCACATTTCTATCATTATGTCAATCGATATTTTAGAAAGAGTTGCTTTTGTATTTCGCTGAGTAAGCAGAATCGCCACAAGACCTAATGGCGAAAACACAACACCCAATGCCGAGAACGAACTACGCAACATGAGAAACTAGGCTCGCTATGAGCATTTACAGATGTCAATTTGTTATGTAAAAATGTTGTAAAAGAGCAAAAATGTACATACTTGTAATGTTCGCACTACCACCACCCTAAGTGAATAATCAGCACGAAGTAATTACAGCATTATAAAACTAATAATTATATATTGTTTATCATTTTAAAGAACCCTCCTATCCCCTACGTTTAAAGGTTTTTCTCAACATTTTTACAACCATAATTAACTACACTTTAAACTGCTGAAGTAGGTATACTTAAACTTTTAACTAGTCCAAATTGCTAATGGAAACTAGTCACTTATAGGATTCCTTACCCGAAGGATGAGCGATTTTAAGCCTGTCTTTGTCTGTCTCTAATTCATAAAACTGTATATCTTCAAACGTAGAGTGATCTCTTTCTTGACAACGCAAATACTGTTATTAAAACTACTAAATGTAAGAACTACAAGCAATATAAAATCTGGGGACCAATTCTCTGGCTGAATTTAGGTCTTGTTACAGAAAGCAGAACTTACATATGTGGTACTTCGTTCCTTAGGGCTTTGATTATGACTTGGGCCGTCGTGGCTGTTCGATACAGTCTAAGCGATTAAGGAGACGAGCTATATCAGGTCAGGGGTACCTCGCAATTGAAGTCGGTTGTTAGAGCCTGGGCTAGCCAAGTTAGGTTATCCAAAGAAGCCATGTCTCGGTGGGATTTGATAAGTTGCTGAATACTTACGTGGGTCACACTGAAAGTTTTTAGAAGATTTAAAACGTAATGATGTAGAAGCCTGTTACTATTTTTATTCCTTATTGAAGTAGTCGCCCTTCCTTTCTAAGCACCGGTGCAGAACTATGCTGTTTCATTTAAAATTGTAATTGAAAAGAAATGTGTAATAGATAGATCGCACAGGGTTTTGTCCGTAAAAAGTAGATCATGGTTCCGAATCAAGTTGGCCACCCCTGGTTTATATGTTTAGAAGGTACCTGCTGGATAATTGACGGTTGTGGCCTGATCTGAGTCAGTGTAAAAAGATCTATTCAGCCGGTTGCACACCAAGAGCTAAGCCTTGCCTTTAAAGTTAAGCTAACAGCTGAACTAAGGCAGCTGTAGAGATACCTACTAGAAAGCTGCAAGCATGTGACATGTATCCGAAGGCGGAAGCATGAGGAAGTAATCGTTTATTTAGCAAAAAGATTAGCCTAGGTAACATTTAAAAATAGGCAGGGCTAAGAATAAGACCTTCAAACTGGGAAAAATCCTGTCTTGAACAGTTTTCTTTACATGAATTGGTAAAGTTTTACAAGTTGATAAATTTAATAAATAAATAATATACATACGTAAGGGGAAAGCCAAGTTGTGAAAGTAGTTATTATGATCGATTAATAAAGTTTTTTGATGATTAAACTGAACAGGGAAGAAGGATTAATTATACCGACTTACGATTACTCGAACATAAAGATAATTCTTTTGGATAATTATTCAACACATCAAAATTTATCACATTGAAGAAGGGTGGCCGGGGGAGGCGAGTGTAGCTAGCTTAACTCAATAAGCTCTCATAGATTCACACACACAAATTACTTAGCTAAATTATTTCTCTAAGTTTGATAATGAGGAGGATGTTTGATGTTACGAAAATCGCGGTCTGCAACTATTTTAGCTTACCGAAGCTGCGCGACGAAACACCGTGTGTGCTGAGCGACTGGATAATCAAAACTAAGTAGACTTTCTATAGACACCTGCAGCCCTACTATGACGTGCTAATGCCATCCAATTCCGATGATGTAAACGGGATAGTGCTATTCGCTATGTATAGCTCCGTCTCCCTCTAAGAGCGGAATCATGATCGTTTTAAGACTTCATAGTAGGGCCCCTGACGGAGAAGCTGGAGCGTTTGTTACGCCAATTCTTTAATACCACAGCTGACATAGAAACTAGAAAAAATGGGCGATTTGGGGGCTTTTGACCTTTGAAAGGTTGATTTTGGACTTTATAATTAAAGATTATTGAATAGGTACCTATTCTTTACTATTTCATCTACGATTCTGAGACTGCCACGAACTCGTGGTTTGCAGATGTGCTCGCAGTATAAGGACTTCCAGGGTATGAGCTGAGAAATCATCAAATGACTTCTTCCGCTCTGGGCTGAGCGGAAGGGAGTGTCAGACTTACTGAATAAAACACATCCGTGTTCCACCTAATGCTGTTTGCGTTCCAGGGCCGGTGACTCTTTCGAACAAATTCCGTAACGAGCTAGGCCTTCTTCTATCTACATACAAAAACTAATGCAATAATGACTGCGTCGTAGATGTAGAAACGTGGTTCCAAATCTAACAGAGCTTTGAAGTCCTGAGTTCGATTCCCGGGCAAAGCTAATAACTTAATTAGTGATTGTATCACAAAACCTTAGATATAAACATAAATACTCTATATTGTATATTAACATAAATACATAAATTTCGTTATTTTTATAAACAGTTGCTCAAATATTTGTATGCCAGTAAATGGCAAAACATGATAGTTCATGATTCTAAAAATAAGACCTTAAATGTACCGTGTTTTAAATGCAAATAAAATATTCTTGTTCTTATAAAGTATCATTGTGTTTTTCAACAAACACATATCCAAGAAAATACGCTGAAACTGGATGAGGTCGGTGTTTCGTATTCCGAATACTCAGAGAAGAAACAGCGAAACAATCTCAAATGTTGTGTCTAAAGCAAACTAGAGTTATTAACTCAGAGTCAGTTGCTAAAACGAAGTTTATTTCATACATACCTAATGACCTCAGGTTTGCAACTAACTCGGAGTTAATGATGGGCTAGAGGGCCTTAAATTGTCATTTTAGGGAAGAACCACACATACTTGAGTAGTACAGGAATTTGTAAAGTGAGGGATAGTCCAGCTGGATTTAGACTAGAATGTCTCGTTTTCTGCAACCTTAAGGTTAATGCAGTAAATGAGATGTCGTGTGAGTAACTAATGACTGACTTGAATATCTAAATACCGGTAACGCTAGCATGAGTAAAACCGGAAGGCTTCGTCTGTGGGCCCGATGACGTATTCGGTTAAATCAAAAGGCGCCATCTATCGGTGAGACGACGCGTTCGTGTGAGCCGAACAAACGCGTTCTAGCGCGGTGGTTGCTACCCATATAGTAAGAATGTCCCTTATCCAAACAGACGCAGACGTGCGCCACTAGATGGCGCACGTCTACCAAACTTTGTGATAGGGTGAATTTTTTTATCCTTAGTACCCATTGCTTAATTATAGGCACCTACATTTCTTAATGTGCGTATATATAACTATTAGTTGAAAACTATTTGTTAATAACCAAAATTTAAATAAGTAGGTAGTGTATGTAATTTTCTAGTAAATATTTGGAAGGAATCACTTTGTCATTAGGTAATACGTTGTATTAAGTATCTATGTATAAGTATTTGGTACGAATAACATTAAAATATAAGTAGGTACCTAGGTATTCCACTTAAAATTTCTCGGGAAAAATTCATGGTGTATTTTGTAGATCCCACTTCACAAATAACAAAAAAAACCCACCGAATTGAGAACCACCCCCGTTTTTGGAAGTCGGTTAAAAGTAATCTTTTACTTTCATCACGTATAGGAAACAAAATTTTTAATTTTTAATTTACCATTTTTATTTTATTTTTTTGAGATGAGTTTGCTCTTGACTCTAGTCTAGTCTTAATTTAAGAGGGTAGGTTTTCTTGGGGTAACCATCGCAATATTATCATGCTTATATAGTAAATATTCATCATAGACTAAAATGTATACGATAAACGTGTCGTTCATTCTCAACGTCTCGATATTGTATTCATTTTCAGGTTTTATTTCGTTTTAGGTATTTCGTTGAGCTTATTTTTTTAAAGCAATATCTTACTCCTTAATGATGATAGCCTTGTTTATCAACTGTTGAATGATTATAAAGAATTGCGGTATAACATATAGTTAAAAATACAAACAACCAAGGTATCTACAGTGAGTGATGAAATTGCTTCATTGCAAAAGTGATAGAAATCAAGGAAAATGGACTCATGGAGTGCTTGCAGAGTACGTACTGTTGTTTTTATTAGGGGGACTTACAAAACGCAGGCGAAATTAAACAAAAGTTTACTTTACACTCTCCAAAAAATGTTTTTCAATTTGAAAATCGCTTAAAATCTATACGTGATTGAAAAGTTTCATTTACTGTACCTACTGCTAAATACAAACCAAATAATGACAATAAAAAATTTTTTTTTTCTTGTTTAGTGTTATTTTGATTATAAAGCCACATTATCCATTTGTTTGGATACTAAATATATCTAGTGTTTTGATTGTTAAGTCTCATTACCAAGTATTTGGAAGGAATCACTAAATTAAAAAGTCTTAGTATCTTAAAAGTACCTACCTATTTGAAAGGGATAACTTGATTATTACGTCTTTGTATCTAATAGCATGTGGAAGGAATCACATTATTATAATGTATTAGTATCTCATAGAATGTAGAAGGGATCACTTTATTATTTATTCTTAGTATCTAATAGTATGTGGAAGGAAACACTTTATTATTACTTATTAGTATCTCATAGACTGTAGAAGGGATGACTTTAGTATTTATTCTTAGTATTTAATAGTATGTGGAAGGAAACACTTTATTATTACTTATTAGCATCTCATAGACTGTAGAAGGGATCACTTTAGTATTTATTCTTAGTATCTAATAGCGTGTGGAAGGAAACACTTTATTATTACTTATTAGTATCTCATAGACTGTAGAAGGGATCACTTTAGTATTTATTCTTAGTATCTAATAGTATGTGGAAGGAAACACTTTATTATTACTTATTAGTATCTCATAGACTGTAGAAGGGATCACTTTAGTATTTATTCTTAGTATCTAATAGCGTGTGGAAGGAAACACTTTATTATTACTTATTAGTATCTCATAGACTGTAGAAGGGATCACTTTAGTATTTATTCTTAGTATCTAATAGCGTGTGGAAGGAAACACTTTATTATTACTTATTAGTATCTCATAGACTGTAGAAGGGATCACTTTAGTATTTATTCTTAGTATCTAATAGCGTGTGGAAGGAAACACTTTATTATTACTTATTAGTATCTCATAGACTGTAGAAGGGATCACTTTAGTATTTATTCTTAGTATCTAATAGTATGTGGAAGGAAACACTTTATTATTACTTATTAGTATCTCATAGACTGTAGAAGGGATCACTTTAGTATTTATTCTTAGTATCTAATAGTATGTGGAAGGAAACACTTTATTATTACTTATTAGTATCTCATAGACTGTAGAAGGGATCACTTTAGTATTTATTCTTAGTATCTAATAGCGTGTGGAAGGAAACACTTTATTATTACTTATTAGTATCTCATAGACTGTAGAAGGGATCACTTTAGTATTTATTCTTAGTATCTAATAGCGTGTGGAAGGAAACACTTTATTATTACTTATTAGTATCTCATAGACTGTAGAAGGGATCACTTTAGTATTTATTCTTAGTATCTAATAGCGTGTGGAAGGAAACACTTTATTATTACTTATTAGTATCTCATAGACTGTAGAAGGGATCACTTTAGTATTTATTCTTAGTATCTAATAGTATGTGGAAGGAAACACTTTATTATTACTTATTAGTATCTCATAGACTGTAGAAGGGATCACTTTAGTATTTATTCTTAGTATCTAATAGCGTGTGGAAGGAAACACTTTATTATTACTTATTAGTATCTCATAGACTGTAGAAGGGATCACTTTAGTATTTATTCTTAGTATCTAATAGTATGTGGAAGGAAACACTTTATTATTACTTATTAGTATCTCATAGACTGTAGAAGGGATCACTTTAGTATTTATTCTTAGTATCTAATAGCGTGTGGAAGGTAACACTTTATTATTACTTATTAGTATCTCATAGACTGTAGAAGGGATCACTTTAGTATTTATTCTTAGTATCTAATAGCGTGTGGAAGGTAACACTTTATTATTACTTCTTGTTATCTAATAGTATGTGGAAGGGATCACTTCATTATTACTTATTAGTGTATAATAGTATGTCGAAGGAATCACTTCATTATTACTTCTTGTTATCTAATAGTATGTGGAAGGGATCACTTCATTATTACGTCTCAGTATCTAATAGTATATCGAAGGGATCACTTCATTATTACGTCTCAGTATCTAATAGTATGTGGAAGGGATCACTTCATTATTACGTCTCAGTATCTAATAGTATGTGGAAGGGATCACTTCATTATTACGTCTCAGTATCTAATAGTATGTGGAAGGGATCACTTCATTATTACGTCTCAGTATCTAATAGTATGTCGAAGGGATCACTTTGTTATAACTTATTAGTGTAGTATGTCGAAGGAATCACTTCATTATTACGTCTCAGTATCTACTAGTATGTCGAAGGAATCACTTCATTATTACTTCTTGTTATCTAATAGTATGTGGAAGGAATCACTTCATTATTACGTCTCAGTATCTAATAGTATGTCGAAGGGATCACTTTGTTATTACTTATTAGTGTAGTATGTCGAAGGAATCACTTCATTATTACGTCTCAGTATCTACTAGTATGTTGAAGGAATCACTTTATTATTACTTCTTGTTATCTAATAGTATGTGGAAGGAATCACTTCATTATTACGTCTCAGTATCTAATAGTATGTCGAAGGGATCACTTTGTTATAACTTATTAGTGTAGTATGTCGAAGGAATCAGTTCATTATTACGTCTCAGTATCTACTAGTATGTCGAAGGAATCACTTCATTATTACTTCTTGTTATCTAATAGTATGTGGAAGGAATCACTTCATTATTACGTCTCAGTATCTAATAGTATGCCGAAGGGATCACTTTGTTATTACTTATTAGTGTAGTATGTCGAAGGAATCACTTCATTATTACGTCTCAGTATCTACTAGTATGTTGAAGGAATCACTTTATTATTACATCTTGTTATCTAATAGTATGTGGAAGGAATCACTTCATTATTACGTCTCAGTATCTAATAGTATGTCGAAGGGATCACTTTGTTATTACTTATTAGTGTAGTATGTCGAAGGAATCACTTAATTATTACGTCTCAGTATCTACTAGTATGTCGAAGGAATCACTTCATTATTACGTCTCAGTATCTACTATAGTAGGCGCCAGATAAATGTGGAATAAAGTACATTGACCTTTCCCTAATAACTGTTCATAGGTACCTGAACAATTAAATATGAATCGTTTTTCATTATTAGACAATGTTAAGGATCACGAGAGATGATGATTCGGGACAGCTTTGTGTCATTAATTCCGTTTTTCAAAGTAAAAATGTCAATAATTGTAGGTGGGTCAATGACCGTTATTCCACGATTATCTGGCGCCTACTATAGTATGTCGAAGGAATCACTTTATTATTACTTCTTGTTATCTAATAGTATGTGGAAGGGATCACTTCATTATTACGCCTCAGTATCTAATAGTATATCGAAGGGATCACTTTATTATTACTTTTTGTTATCTAATAGTATGTGGAAGGGATCACTTCATTTTTACGTCTCAGTATCTAATAGTATGTCGAAGGAATCACTTTATTATTACTTCTTGTTATCTAATAGTATGTGGAAGGGATCACTTTATTATTACGGTTTATTATACATGACTGCACTCTCTATGCATGCATTACATTGAAATGATCTATCCATAACACCAAAATGAAAAAATCCAAAGGAAAGCTTCCTGTTAGGTCTAGTCAAACAAGTGGTCGCTTGAAGAGGTGGTCGAGAAACCGGTGCAATAACCCCACCTACCGTGCCTCAGGTTACGTGTAGTCGTAGTATCATATCATGCAAGACGGAGAAAGCAGAAATGTTTTACAAGAATCAGTAGTACGTAATGGTCATCATAATTCAGTTTAATTACTCGACTTTAAATAAACGGCTTAAATACTCATGCTTTGATTATTTCTATGTGTTTTGGGTAGCATTGTTGGAGATACTGAATAAATAAGAAAACAAAATATATCTCTATAATGTAAGTTTACGTTTGGTGGGAGAGTGACTCACAGAATACTAGTGGTCTCGAATACGGATGTAATACTTCTCACCGCGAGTTACCGGAAAATACTGCTTTTCATAAAAAAATGGCCTAAAATAAGTAGTGAAAACTATAGTCTGCCCGGGGCTCAGCTTAGAAGATAGAGTGTTTAGGCTCAGTGAGCCTGAACAAGCTGTGTACCGAGCTGAGTCGAGAGTGGTGCAAGAAACCTCTTAAAAAGTGTCCCGCTTAGAATTAGTGACGCTTTTCCAGCTAAAATGTCCGCAGTCAAATCCACCAATGGTAAAAGATGACGCTTAATACGACGTCTGCTATCAGTTTTTGAGGAGTTGGTTAGTGAACAGACTTTCTGGCTGCAGCAGTAAGTCAAAGACAGCCGTGGCAATGAAATATAGTTAAAGACAAAATTTAGAGGTCGCATAGCTAAAGAAAATAGCGCCAGAAATGCTACTTCCCCATTAAAATTCATTTTATTTTCTTTACATATAGCATACCTACTCCAACAGATATAATTTTCATCTATTTTCTTTTCTACGCTTTATTTTTCCTATTAATTTCGTCACGGGATCTAAGTCATAGTGCATGCTGTGCTTCTCTGTAAGTGATGAGTAGTCATAAGTTTGCAATGTACACATTATAAAGCTATAGTGTACTCATTGTTGCGAAGCCTTATAGTGTATATATATATAAATGAATCCCTATTTCCCTTGGTCACGGCATTACGCGTGAACGGCGGGAGCAATTTCGCTAATTCTTTTTTTGTTGTGTTTTTTATTGTCAGGAGAAGGTATGAAAGAAAATTTACATCCGGGCGAAAACGGATTGGGCGACTTGTAAATAAATAAATAAGACTATTGAATCGTTTGTCCGGGACTTACAGTCGCTTAATGCGATGGCGAAGTTTGTGCTACGACACGTCGAGGCCGAGTGGTTATAATAGTTAAAATTATAAAAGAGTATTTGCGGGTTTTACAATATGTATTATAATGAAGCTTCAGAATTAATTGATAGTAATAGACCAAGCTTTAGGAATTCAGACAAAAACAAATTGTGCAGCGAGTAGCTTTTCCACTCAAACGTAGAAACGTGAAATTTGGATAGCAGTGTGAAAACACTTTTAGGAATAAAAATAAATGGCCGAGTATTAAAACCGAACAGTTTCTGTGACAATGTGGTGGGAGAGCGACTAGGTATGTGGAGGCGCTCTACAGGGCCACGCGGTGGCGGAGCGTTGCCCCTTTCCCTATGGGGAAGCCTTAGGGGATTAGCTATACCTTGTTCATCAGGGTAATCACTTTTTGACAGGTTGTATATGATATTTATGTTGCCGACCATTTACTGAAATGGTTTTATTTCATTAAATGAGATATATACGGAGTAATCCACCCTCAGTATCTAATAGTATTTGGAAGGGATCATTTTATTATTTCTTATTAGTTTCTATTAGTATGTGCCAGGAATTATTATTTTATTACTTTTTAATATTAAATAGTTTTCCGTAGTGATCACTGCATTTTTTTCTTAGTATCTAATAGAATCAGAAAGGGATTACTTTATTATTTCTTCTTGGTATCTTATGTGAGAGGAATCACTTTATTATTACTATCTTATAGTATGTGACAGGAATTACTCCATTATATCTCATTAATATTAAATAGTATTTCTCAGTGATCGCTCCATTTTTCTTCTTGGTATCTAATAGAATCTGGAAAGGATTACTTCATTATTAATTCTTAGTTTATAATAGTATGTGGAAGGAAACACTCAATTATAAAGTCTCAGGATCTAATGGCATGTGGCAGTGATTACTCCATTATATCTTATTAATAATAAATAGTATTTCTCAGTGATCACTACATTTTTCTTTTTATTATCTGATAGAATGTGGAAAGGATAACTTTATTATGAATTCTTAGTACTTGTCTAATAGTGTGTCCCACATTTTTTTAATTATTTTTTATTATTATTTAATATGGGTTTGCTCTTGACTCAAGTCTAGGCCATAGTTGACAGAGACAAAGTCGATGATGGAGCGAGCTTACCCAGAAGAAGCCCGTTCACTGTAATTTTGAAGAGATTAGGGTTGTATTATTATTACTATTTAAATAAATGGTCTCCCACAAACAATACGCAAACAGGACAGCGCTTTCTTTGCAGATGATATAAGAATAATTATAGGCTGCAAGAATAAAAGTACTCTTAGTGCGTAATAAATAAAACGCCAAAACAAGTTATGTCATTTCCTTCTTAGTGTAGGCCGTCTTTTGATGGAAAGCAGTTAATGAGGTAAGTTGCAGCAGTATTGCAGCCGCCGCCGTCCGTGCTACACGTATGCTGTGGGGGCCCATAGCGGGAGGCACTCTACAGGGCCGTGTGCTGGCGGGCACGGCCCCTTCCCTTTCAGGGAAGCCGCACATTTACATAGAGAGTTTGTAACATAAGCAAGATTTGTTATAGAGATTATGTATTAAAATTTGTTCATTTTGTATACTCTCTATGAATAGGGAGCGAGTAAAAGTGTAACAACCACACGGACAAACAGAGTTATTTTCGCATTTATAATATTAATTAACCGCGATTAATTTGAAGTATTACGATGGAACGAGGCCAACCCAGATCAGGTAGGGTATAATCCTCAGGTGTTGAGGTTTCTTGTGAATTAGTTACAGTATTTAATCGACGTGATATGCTTACATCGATTGGCTATAGATAACTGTAACCAATTCTCAAAGACCTCTTCGCCTTTGAACAACGTGGGATAAGAAGATATGGTGGCGTTCAAGATCTCTGGCGCGTTGTATGTGGGACTGGTCATCTTTGGAGCTGCAACAGGACAACAGATGACTAGTCTTCTTTGTGCCTATTACAGGAGCGAATTCCTATTCCTATTAATTTCGTCACGGGATCTAAGACTATTGAATCGTTTGGGTTTCGGACTCGTCGTCCTTAGACCTTAACTTCCATGAGCACTTAGCCTATTATGTTTTCCTTTTTAATAATGCTTTAACCTACAGTCGCTTAATGCGATGGCGAAGTTTGTGCTACGACACGTCGAGGCCGAGTGGTTATGATAATAAAAATTAAAAAAAGAGTATTTGCGGGTTTTACAATATGTATTATAATAAAGCTTCAGAATGTATTGATAGTAATAGACCAAGCTTTAGGAATTCAGACAAAAACAAACTGTGCAGAGAGTAGCTTTCCCACTCTAACGTTTCTACGTTTGAGTGGGAAAGCTAGCGAAATTTGGATAGCAGTCTGAAAACACTTTTAAGAATAAAAATAAATGGCCGAGTATTAAAACCGAACAGTTTCTGTGACAATGTGGTGGGAGAGCGACTAGGTATGTGGAGGCGCTCTACAGGGCCACGCGGTGGCGGAGCGTTGCCCCTTTCCCTATGGGGAAGCCTTAGGGGATTAGCTATACCTTGTTCATCAGGGTAATCACTTTTTGACAGGTTGTATATGATATTTATGTTGCCGACCATTTACTGAAATGGTTGTATTTCATTAAATGAGATATATTCGGAGTAATCCACCCTCAGTATGTAATAGTACCTATTTGGAAGGGATCATTTTATTATTTCTTATTAGTATCTAATAATATGTGCCAGGAATTATTATTTTATTACTTTTTAATATTAAATAGTTTTCCGTAGTGATCACTGCATTTTTTTTCTTAGTATCTAATAGAATCAGAAAGGGATTACTTTATTATTTCTTCTTAGTATCTTATGTGAGAGGAATCACTTTATTATTACTATCTTATAGTATGTGGAAGGAAGCACTCAATTATAAAGTGAAAGTATCTAATAGTATGTGTCAGGAATTACTCCATTATATCTCATTAATATTAAATAGTATTTCTCAGTGATCGCTCCATTTTTCTTCTTGGTATCTAATAGAATCTGGAAAGGATTACTTCATTATTAATTCTTAGTTTATAATAGTATGTGGAAGGAAACACTCAATTATAAAGTCTCAGGATCTAATGGCATGTGGCAGTGATTACTCCATTATATCTTATTAATAATAAATAGTATTTCTCAGTGATCACTACATTTTTCTTTTTATTATCTGATAGAATGTGGAAAGGATAACTTTATTATGAATTCTTAGTACTTGTCTAATAGTGTGTCCCACATTTTTTTAATTATTTTTTATTATTATTTAATATGGGTTTGCTCTTGACTCAAGTCTAGGCCATAGTTGACAGAGACAAAGTCGATGATGGAGCGAGCTTACCCAGAAGAAGCCCGTTCACTGTAATTTTGAAGAGATTAGGGTTGTATTATTATTACTATTTAAATAAATGGTCTCCCACAAACAATACGCAAACAGGACAGCGCTTTCTTTGCAGATGATATAAGAATAATTATAGGCTGCAAGAATAAAAGTACTCTTAGTGCGTAATAAATAAAACGCCAAAACAAGTTATGTCATTTCCTTCTTAGTGTAGGCCGTCTTTTGATGGAAAGCAGTTAATGAGGTAAGTTGCAGCAGTATTGCAGCCGCCGCCGTCCGTGCTACACGTATGCTGTGGGGGCCCATAGCGGGAGGCACTCTACAGGGCCGTGTGCTGGCGGGCACGGCCCCTTCCCTTTCAGGGAAGCCGCACATTTACATAGAGAGTTTGTAACATAAGCAAGATTTGTTATAGAGATTATGTATTAAAATTTGTTCATTTTGTATACTCTCTATGAATAGGGAGCGAGTAAAAGTGTAACAACCACACGGACAAACAGAGTTATTTTCGCATTTATAATATTAATTAACCGCGATTAATTTGAAGTATTACGATGGAACGAGGCCAACCCAGATCAGGTAGGGTATAATCCTCAGGTGTTGAGGTTTCTTGTGAATTAGTTACAGTATTTAATCGACGTGATATGCTTACATCGATTGGCTATAGATAACTGTAACCAATTCTCAAAGACCTCTTCGCCTTTGAACAACGTGGGATAAGAAGATATGGTGGCGTTCAAGATCTCTGGCGCGTTGTATGTGGGGCTGGTCATCTTTGGAGCTGCAACAGGACAACAGATGACTAGTCTTCTTTGTACCTATTACAGGAGCGAATTCCTATTCCTATTAATTTCGTCACGGGATCTAAGACTATTGAATCGTTTGGGTTTCGGACTCGTCGTCCTTAGACCTTAACTTCCATGAGCACTTAGCCTATTATGTTTTCCTTTTTAATAATGCTTTAACCTACAGTCGCTTAATGCGATGGCGAAGTTTGTGCTACGACACGTCGAGGCCGAGTGGTTATGATAATAAAAATTAAAAAAAGAGTATTTGCGGGTTTTACAATATGTATTATAATATAGCTTCAGAATGTATTGATAGTAATAGACCAAGCTTTAGGAATTCAGACAAAAACAAACTGTGCAGAGAGTAGCTTTCCCACTCTAACGTTTCTACGTTTGAGTGGGAAAGCTAGCGAAATTTGGATAGCAGTCTGAAAACACTTTTAAGAATAAAAATAAATGGCCGAGTATTAAAACCGAACAGTTTCTGTGACAATGTGGTGGGAGAGCGACTAGGTATGTGGAGGCGCTCTACAGGGCCACGCGGTGGCGGAGCGTTGCCCCTTTCCCTATGGGGAAGCCTTAGGGGATTAGCTATACCTTGTTCATCAGGGTAATCACTTTTTGACAGGTTGTATATGATATTTATGTTGCCGACCATTTACTGAAATGGTTGTATTTCATTAAATGAGATATATTCGGAGTAATCCACCCTCAGTATGTAATAGTACCTATTTGGAAGGGATCATTTTATTATTTCTTATTAGTATCTAATAATATGTGCCAGGAATTATTATTTTATTACTTTTTAATATTAAATAGTTTTCCGTAGTGATCACTGCATTTTTTTTCTTAGTATCTAATAGAATCAGAAAGGGATTACTTTATTATTTCTTCTTAGTATCTTATGTGAGAGGAATCACTTTATTATTACTATCTTATAGTATGTGGAAGGAAGCACTCAATTATAAAGTGAAAGTATCTAATAGTATGTGTCAGGAATTACTCCATTATATCTCATTAATATTAAATAGTATTTCTCAGTGATCGCTCCATTTTTCTTCTTGGTATCTAATAGAATCTGGAAAGGATTACTTCATTATTAATTCTTAGTTTATAATAGTATGTGGAAGGAAACACTCAATTATAAAGTCTCAGGATCTAATGGCATGTGGCAGTGATTACTCCATTATATCTTATTAATAATAAATAGTATTTCTCAGTGATCACTACATTTTTCTTTTTATTATCTGATAGAATGTGGAAAGGATAACTTTATTATGAATTCTTAGTACTTGTCTAATAGTGTGTCCCACATTTTTTTAATTATTTTTTATTATTATTTAATATGGGTTTGCTCTTGACTCAAGTCTAGGCCATAGTTGACAGAGACAAAGTCGATGATGGAGCGAGCTTACCCAGAAGAAGCCCGTTCACTGTAATTTTGAAGAGATTAGGGTTGTATTATTATTACTATTTAAATAAATGGTCTCCCACAAACAATACGCAAACAGGACAGCGCTTTCTTTGCAGATGATATAAGAATAATTATAGGCTGCAAGAATAAAAGTACTCTTAGTGCGTAATAAATAAAACGCCAAAACAAGTTATGTCATTTCCTTCTTAGTGTAGGCCGTCTTTTGATGGAAAGCAGTTAATGAGGTAAGTTGCAGCAGTATTGCAGCCGCCGCCGTCCGTGCTACACGTATGCTGTGGGGGCCCATAGCGGGAGGCACTCTACAGGGCCGTGTGCTGGCGGGCACGGCCCCTTCCCTTTCAGGGAAGCCGCACATTTACATAGAGAGTTTGTAACATAAGCAAGATTTGTTATAGAGATTATGTATTAAAATTTGTTCATTTTGTATACTCTCTATGAATAGGGAGCGAGTAAAAGTGTAACAACCACACGGACAAACAGAGTTATTTTCGCATTTATAATATTAATTAACCGCGATTAATTTGAAGTATTACGATGGAACGAGGCCAACCCAGATCAGGTAGGGTATAATCCTCAGGTGTTGAGGTTTCTTGTGAATTAGTTACAGTATTTAATCGACGTGATATGCTTACATCGATTGGCTATAGATAACTGTAACCAATTCTCAAAGACCTCTTCGCCTTTGAACAACGTGGGATAAGAAGATATGGTGGCGTTCAAGATCTCTGGCGCGTTGTATGTGGGGCTGGTCATCTTTGGAGCTGCAACAGGACAACAGATGACTAGTCTTCTTTGTACCTATTACAGGAGCGAATTCCTATTCCTATTAATTTCGTCACGGGATCTAAGACTATTGAATCGTTTGGGTTTCGGACTCGTCGTCCTTAGACCTTAACTTCCATGAGCACTTAGCCTATTATGTTTTCCTTTTTAATAATGCTTTAACCTACAGTCGCTTAATGCGATGGCGAAGTTTGTGCTACGACACGTCGAGGCCGAGTGGTTATGATAATAAAAATTAAAAAAAGAGTATTTGCGGGTTTTACAATATGTATTATAATATAGCTTCAGAATGTATTGATAGTAATAGACCAAGCTTTAGGAATTCAGACAAAAACAAACTGTGCAGAGAGTAGCTTTCCCACTCTAACGTTTCTACGTTTGAGTGGGAAAGCTAGCGAAATTTGGATAGCAGTCTGAAAACACTTTTAAGAATAAAAATAAATGGCCGAGTATTAAAACCGAACAGTTTCTGTGACAATGTGGTGGGAGAGCGACTAGGTATGTGGAGGCGCTCTACAGGGCCACGCGGTGGCGGAGCGTTGCCCCTTTCCCTATGGGGAAGCCTTAGGGGATTAGCTATACCTTGTTCATCAGGGTAATCACTTTTTGACAGGTTGTATATGATATTTATGTTGCCGACCATTTACTGAAATGGTTGTATTTCATTAAATGAGATATATTCGGAGTAATCCACCCTCAGTATGTAATAGTACCTATTTGGAAGGGATCATTTTATTATTTCTTATTAGTATCTAATAATATGTGCCAGGAATTATTATTTTATTACTTTTTAATATTAAATAGTTTTCCGTAGTGATCACTGCATTTTTTTTCTTAGTATCTAATAGAATCAGAAAGGGATTACTTTATTATTTCTTCTTAGTATCTTATGTGAGAGGAATCACTTTATTATTACTATCTTATAGTATGTGGAAGGAAGCACTCAATTATAAAGTGAAAGTATCTAATAGTATGTGTCAGGAATTACTCCATTATATCTCATTAATATTAAATAGTATTTCTCAGTGATCGCTCCATTTTTCTTCTTGGTATCTAATAGAATCTGGAAAGGATTACTTCATTATTAATTCTTAGTTTATAATAGTATGTGGAAGGAAACACTCAATTATAAAGTCTCAGGATCTAATGGCATGTGGCAGTGATTACTCCATTATATCTTATTAATAATAAATAGTATTTCTCAGTGATCACTACATTTTTCTTTTTATTATCTGATAGAATGTGGAAAGGATAACTTTATTATGAATTCTTAGTACTTGTCTAATAGTGTGTCCCACATTTTTTTTATTATTATTTAATATGGGTTTGCTCTTGACTCAAGTCTAGGTCATAGTTGACAGAGACAAAGTCGATGATGGAGCGAGCTTACCCAGAAGAAGCCCGTTACTGTAATTTTGAAGAGATTAGGGTTGTATTATTATTACCATTTAAATAAATGGTCTCCCACAAACAATACGCAAACAGGACAGCGCTTTCTTTGCAGATGATATAAGAATAATATTATAGGCTGCAAGAATAAAAGTACTCTTAGTGCGTAATGAATAAAACGCCAAAACAAGTTATGTCATGGTTTAACAAAAATAATTTTGGAAAAAACAAAAATAAATATTTTCAAAACTCAATAAAGTACACCCATAGATTATGATATAACTTTTTATAATCAACCACAGTAGAGTTGTTCAGACACAGCTGTCTCTATATGGCACCGTTAATTTAAATTTTACTTCGGACCTTTTTTATGTCACACAATTTTTACACATGATATTTCCATGATCTAAAAATATGTCAAATAATTCATATAGCAAAATAGACATTGGTCAATAGATTTCGGTAAAATGAAATTCGAAAAAAAAAAATCGAAAAAGTGATCGGTTCCCAGAGGTAGCAGACAGACACACTTTCGCATTTATAATATTAGTATGGGTTATTTGTTAACCATATTCATCATTAATACGCATCACAAATAGCCTTTCTTATTTATCCAGGCCTAATTCCTTGTTCTTGAGGTCGGCACTGAAGAAGACATCCATTTTTTTTTGTTATAATGTGTTTATTATGTTTTTTATAATGTATAATGATAATAAATGTTTACCTGTCATTATGGATGATTACATTTGTATACTTTAATTTTATTCAGTTCACAGAGTATAGCTGATGACTAAAATAATGATATCATAACGCCAAACTAAAGTTAAGTAATATTTATCAGTTTTGTTTGATCCTTTAATTTAATGCTTTCAAAATGGTTTTGATAAGTCAATAGTTTTGATAATTATTTCAAATTCTTTAATTTTGAAAATAATTAAAAGTGACAGGTATAACTTAAAATTGGCTTGATTTTTTCTGAACTGACACTTTTTATTCTTATCCATTATAAAATCTGACAATTTCAACTCACTGATTAATCTTTTATTTAAAAAAAAATCTCAATTGTAGAAAATGTGCCATTTTGATAATTAGCCATTTAGAGAATTGGTCATTTTGAGAATTAGGCTTTTGGAGAATTGGCCATTTTGAGAATTAGGATTTTAGAGAATTTGCCATTTTGAGAATTAGGCTTTTAGAGAATTAGCAATTTTGAGAACTAGTCCTTTTGCGACTCTGTTGTCTGAATTAGGCCTTTTGCGCCTAAACCGTATTTTAGACCCTAAGAAGACGTTTTTCCAAGTGTGCCGTGTTATAAATAAGTATAAAATTTAATAAATTGGATATTTATCACACGGTACAGTTGGAAACACTTTTTTAAAAGTGACCTTATAAGGTTAAAAAACATGGAAATAAGACTATAGGTACCTAGTCTTAATTTATTTACTTTTAGAAATAGGGCAAAAAACTAATCGTGCAAATAGCTATTACCACACAAATGCTGAAGCGTGGAATCTGAATAGCAGTGTGAATACACTTTCAGGAATAAAAACAAACAAGATTACCTATGTGACAATGTGGGTGGGGGAGCGATCAAGTATCGGGCGGTGTTCTACAGGGCCGCGCGCTGGCGGAGCACGGCCCCTTCCCCTGCAGGGAAGGCGATTAGCTTATAGTGCTTATGTAAGGATTAGGAAAAGCTACATATTTAAATGAACAAAATAGGTAGTACTAACCTTGTGAAAAGTTAGAAGCTAGGAGGTGAAATAAAGCTATCTAAGTATACCTACTTACTTTCAAATGCTTCGTTATATTTTTCAATAATACTCAATCCAATGATTATTAACAAAATTATGTTTAACATTCCATGGCGGGAGAATCATTGCGAATGCCACAGATTAAAATTAAATAAAAAGTTTGCTTTAAAGTACATTATTTAAGTTAAATCTTTCATTCTTACTCCAACTCACAATCTTTATTTTGTCAAAATATATATATAATTACATTGAGAGAATGTCTCTCAATAGCCAGATCTACAAGGAATTCGAGAGGAGTTCTTTCAAGGAATGTTTATGCTGTCTGATTGCATTATGGTGCCGTTATTGGTGTATACTAAATTTTATTCTATTTTTCAATATTTGTTAATTTTAAATACTCAGAACAATAATCAAATTAGACTTACTCTGAGGATGATGTAACTTGTTTACAGAGGATCCTCTCGAAAATGTTTTATCAAAACATTGTTTTTAAAATAAGTCGTTCGTTTGTCTATGTTAAATAAATAAATATGAAATGTTTAGTTGTCTATTTTACTGTTTCCTGTTGTTAAATTTAGTTATTTTTGTCTTATCATTGTTTATCTACTTTTAAAGTATTACGTTGTAGGTACTAAGCAGCAATTTGAAATAAACCGAACTAAGGTGTGCGTGCAACAGAGAGTAATAATTTGCTGTACCTATGCAGTAACAAGGATACAGGCGTGATTTGTTGTGTGTGGCTTTCATGAAAACAGTAATTAAAGCCTCTTATTGATTAGGGGACAAATGTCTGCTGAGGGAAGTCAGGTGAAGTCGTCGAACATCAGAATCCATTGTATTTATTTCCGTAGGTATGCGGCGCCTATGGAAGTTAGAAGACCCACCTAGAAGTTAGAAGAAATGAAAGAAAATAATGGTAAGTTAAGTGCAAGTTGGGCATTTGCGCTATGAGTTTCGAACGAATCATGTTGTTGTTGTCTTTTGTTGTCGTGTTGTAAATGCTACCATCGATTTCTTATTGTTTTTTTCTGTTTTCTATATTATTATAAGATCTTTTTTTTTTTTCAAAATTTTAATCTTAGTAAATTCGGAGGTAAAGCTGAATGGAATTCTAAATTTACTTAAATCCTACTAATATTATAAAACGCGAAAGTTTGTAAGAATGTATGTATGGATGAATGTTTGTTACTCTTTCACGTCAGAACAACTGAACGGGACTGGATGAAATTTGGCACATATTTATTTATTTATTATCTATTTATTTATTTATTATATTCTTTATTGTACACCTTATAATAAGAACAGGACAATCAAACATAAAATAAGTGTACAATGGGCGGTCTTATCGCACAAGGCAATCTCTTAATCACATAGATAGATTATAGTCTGTAATAGCACATATACATTATGACCTGACTGGCCTGTTGGTCGAGTGGTTAGTGACCCTGACTGCTAAACCGGAGGTCGTGGGTTCGATTCCCACCCAGGACAAATCTTTGTGTGATGAGCATGACCATTTGTTCTGTGTCTGGGTGTAATTAGTCTATAGAATGTATGTATTTAGAAATATATAAGTATGTTTATCAGTTGTCTGGTTGCCATAGCACAGGCTCTGCCTAGTTTGGGATCGGATGACCGTGTGTGAGTTGTCCCAAGATATATTATTATTATGATTTTTATTTTGTACCGTAGGAGCATGCTCCCTAGGGATAATACCCGACAGTCACGCGGGCAACGCCGCGGGCAGAAGCTAGTAGTAGTAGTAGCGTAGTAGACCCGCCACACGGCACAATAGGCAATTTTTTTTAAAGTGACTCATTATAAAAAAAAAATATTAACGTTGCACGTTCGTTTTTGGGTCACAGGAGTTCCTAAGTGTTCCAAATTTCAACTTAATCTATGTATAATTGATTAGGAGCTGGGGTTGCGACAGACGGACAGACAGACACACGAGATCCTATTAGGCAGGGGTGGCAACTTGGAGGAATGCTTTGCTTGGGTGCAGCAGCGCGGTGCCCTTGGGGCGGGTAATCTCTCATCTTCTCTCATCAGTAGATAGATCTTTGGTCCGTAGTTCGAAGCGAGAATATAACTCTCACTCAACGACCATATACTTTGCTTGCACAAGAAGGGTAACTGGGCGTCGAAGAGCTCCCAATGATCTCCGGCCACCATGAGGAAAAAACGAAGAATAAAAAGAACGAAAATAAAGAAAAGGAACCGAAAGCAAATATAGAAAAAAAAGAAAGTAGGTACAGAAGAAAAGGACGAAAATAAAGTAAATAAAGAAAGAGAACTTAAAGCAAATATAGAAAACGAAGATAGAACAGAAAAAAGCATAGAAAAGCAGAGATGTACAAGATAACCTCAGTATAAAAGTATCTGAAATACGAAATACAATTGAAATAAGTATTTGAGATAAAAAATACTTTACAAATTATCTCAAATACTAAATACAAAATACGTATCTTCTAAATACTTTTATTGTTCAGATACAATTCATTAAATTAATCAATGAAGATCACTTTGCAAATGGTAGAAAATATTGAACATTTGAATGTTTTAAGTTTTAATTGAGACTTAAGTTACACGTTCTTTAAACATTTTATCGTTCACTTTTCTTCGGTGAGGTCTCATCATCATACCTTTAAAAGAAAGGAGTCGCTCCTCAGGGCCAGAACTAGGCAGACAGGTGATATATTTGATAAAAAAAAACTATTGTAGAATAATCATTAAAGCTCTGTCACAGATGGGTTTTAGTCAGTAAGAGTCTGGCACGCCCTCCCGCTCCACCCAAAGCGTAAGATGTCAAATGATGATTTCCCATCTTTAAAAAAAAGTATAGGTTCTACTAGAATTCAATTCAAATTTAATTCAGTCTTTATTGCGAACTAAGTGTATAGAATGTTGAAGATGTTAACAATAGGTAGGTTCTTAGAACTTAGTTGCCTGTTAAGGCATTGTAAATTAAATGGCTATATAAATAAAATAATTAAAAAAAAATATACACACTCCATATTAAAAAAAATTACAGTTAACATTTTACTATGTTATCATTATTAATACATTTAATATTATTATAATTTATACAACATTATAATAAGTATCACAGTCATTTTAATCCTATTGAGCGCGAAAGTTAGTGTAAGTATGGATGGATGGATGGATATTTGTTACTCTTTCACGTAAAAACTACTGAATAGAATTTGACTAAATTGCACAGTGGTAGATTATAGTCTGGAATAACACATAGGATACTTTTTATCCCGGGAATATGTTCCCTTGGGATAATTTTCAAAAATCACGCGGGCGGAGCCGCGGGAAACTAGTATTAAATAATTGTATTTCTTCAAGGAACTCTTTTACACAATAATATGCTTTTTTAATCAGGAAGTAAAAATACCAATTGAATGTAGGCTCTTAATGGCATGTCATACAAAAGATACTATTGCTATATACTGCAGTGTGGGATGGTTTATTGCGTAATGAATTTAGAAGACCCTGTCTTTTCGCTACATACAATAGAGGAATCAGAGACCAGGGTTGCGGAATTTCTTCGAAACAGTTACCGCGGCCCTGGAACGCAAAGGACATATCGCGGAATGGAGGAAAACGGATGGTTTTCAGTCAGTAACAGTCTGACAACGGCTATCGTCATTTGATGATTTTCCATCCTTAAAAAAAAAGACAAATGTATGCGACACTGGCGACTACGGTGACAAAGGCGACTGGCAAAACAACTAGACCATAGAGTCTGAAGTCTTTACAGTGTGTTCAGTTTTATCTGCAAGAATGTATAGATAATAATGTAAAAAAATCATAGGTAAGCACTAAAAGTATTTTAACCAAAAAAGTATTTACCAAATACTAAGACGTCAAATGAATGTATCTAAACACAAGATGATTACTCTCAGATATATAAGATGGAAATACGTATTTTGTATATTGTATCTGTATTTCATATACTTGTATCTTAGAAAAGTCATATATTTGTAGAAAAGAACGAACAATAAAAAGAACGAAATTAAAGTTAAGAAAAAATAATACGGACGTGAAGAATTGCACGAAAATAAAGTGCAGCGATAATAGAGAAAGAACAGAAAGAAACTATATTTACTTCCACATGCAAATACTTTGTGTTCCAAATAGGTCTTTCCAACGGAGACGACGAATCGAAGCGGTAAATACCTTCTTGCCTGGTCTCACGACCTTATAAATCGCTTCCATTGCCCGACTTTACCTGACCTTTCCAGCGACACGTGTTGCGAAACATTTGTCCCCTCATGATTTGCAGGCTTATAACACGAGAAAAACTCAAATGAAACGTATACCTAGTTATTTTGGTATGTAATAATAATATCGTTTATCTTTTTTATATCAAAATAACTATACTTATACTAGCACTTGCTTATACACTTACTTGCTTAGACACTGGCACGCATATTTGATAAAAGTAATTTAAATACAATGAAACCGACTTCAAACCTGTATTTTATTTTATTAATTACTTAAAAAAAGAAATAAAAGCTTTATGTTTTAAAAATCTAAAGTAAATAAGCCAACTATTTGCCTTAGATAATTTAATTTAATCCTAAACGTAGGATAATTTTCAGAAAAACGAATCGTTTATCAGCCCTAGGGTAATTAAGGAACAGTCACAAGGAATTGGGTTTGCCATTTAACAGTCCAAAGTTGTTTTTGATTTTGAATTGACCAAGTTTTATACCGTGTCTTCGCAAACGGAAATTATTCAGCGGCACAGCTGGGTGTTGTCTGTCAGTCAGTAAATAAACGAAACGAACCTGAAGGAATCGGAGACTTTTACGATTTTAGACCATCGGGGGATGGTCAGAGACTTGTAAGAACTTCTTGAGTTTGACGTTTACGATTTTATTATATTTATAGATATAGAATATAGATATATAGTATAGATATTTGTATGTGTCTCTTTTGCTGCACAATAAATGCATTTTCTATTATATATATATTTTTTATAGATATTTATTATTTTACATGAGATAAAATTTGCATATACAAATTTTAAATAAGGGTTCAATTTTTTTTTCATGAGTGAAGGTCTGTACAAATTGCTATGTTTATAATTTTAAATATAAAATAATGTTTGCATATATAATTTTCGGCGATATATTTAATTACCTACCTTAAAAGGTCAGAGTGTACTAACATCCCAACATTTTAAAAAGGTTGAATGAATTTTATAGTACAATCTCATTAATATTATTGCTTAAGTTAAACGATGGTGTTTTCAGCCTCTTAAATAGCTTGATTGTCGTAATATATATCTACTTATTCAAAATCTATTTAAGTTTCTCCTAACTGAACTGTATGTGGGTCTTTGAGACAGTCAATTCAAACTAAAAATTAAAAAGTACCTAAATGTTTGGGGGACTTCCAATTATTACTAGTAAGATTTTATGTGATACATGAGTGATACATGAGTGATACATCACTACAAATGCAATTGAGTCTTGCTTTCTATGTCCCCCAAAACCTGCAAACAAAGCGACCAATGCGCTGCCCTATTGGCGTTGCCGTTATAGAAGTAGCGAAGTATCGGGCTGACAAAACTTAATTTACCATTGATATGAAGAAGAAGTGGTGGCCATCAAGTGGTGCCCATGTGCTGTAACTCACAGATCGTCGTCAGCTCAGAACGAATTAAAAACATTTGTTCTTCTTAAAAGGTGAGATATTAATGTCCTTACAGTTGACATATTGTTATACAAGCTACAGAATTCCATCATTACATAACATTGTTGTTGCAGGACTCACGCAAGAGAAAAAATAAATGCTTCACCATAATACAACACAACATATAGATAAATGATATTTGATTTGTACACAGGTTAAACAGAGCATTTTTACGCGTCAATCTTTTTCGGTCATCTGAAGACCCTGAGATGAAACATCAAAACACCGTCATTTTTAAAGTCCATACAATCGTACTGAACTACGTACATAGTTTAATGTCTGAGGAGGTCGTTTGAGGAGAGCACCACACAGATTAGAGCGGACCTGGGCAGTCAGCGCAAGAATTTGTCAGCTATCGTGTAGCTCAAACTTAGAGCTCAACGATTTGACGAACAATACCAAAGTAAAGACGTTTGGGTAGGCGCACAAATAACTCAAACTACCAGACTAACATGAAATGAAGCCCTAATAAATGCAGTAAAGCGCATTAAAAGCGACATAATTTTCGAAGTTGTGTGTTTGGTGCTGGCTTAAATCAAATAATCAGCAATATGGTGGGAGAGCAACTCGCGGAATTGTAGATATTCCGCGAGGGCTTTGCCGGGCGGAGCTCTACAGGGCCGCGCGATGGCGGAGCACGGCCCCTTCCCGTTTAGGGAAGCCAGTAGGGAATAGGTATGCATGTAGTTTTTGAACTACGTGCATACCTAATTGGAACGGGGAAGTCTTTGAATGAAAAAGCTTTCTTGTGTTAACTTGTTAATCTATTTTGTTACAGTGTATCAGAAAAATGTACTAACAAGAATTACATGCATAGTCTCGACCGTGAGTTAAAGTGACATTTTCAAGGAACTTTTTAAAAAAGATATCAAGTATGGATATAATTAATATTGTTTTGGCAGTAGTGTTTGGATTGTTGTTGATTATGTTGATGTTACTCGTGTATCGGATGAACGAGAGTCGTCAGAGCCTGGAGCAATTAGAGGAACGTCTGCTGAATTCCTCCCAAAAGGTGAGCGAACCTATCCTTTTTATTGGATTTCCGATTGGTTTCCTCCCCCCGGGGGTCCCGAGAGAGAAACTCTTACTGATTTAGACCTCCCCGGTGTTGCCTCGTACACTTGCTATCGAGGCTGCGGGTGCGCATGTGACGTTTGCTGCAATCTTACCTAACCTAACTGTTGACATGTTCAATGCGACAAAGACATTCCATCATATCTTTAAACATTTTTGTTGCAGGACTCACAGGAGAATTAAGAGAGCAATCAGTTTATAGTTCAGTTCAGCGTATATTCGTGCAGTGATTGAAATTGTGTTGTGGCTTCTAAAACATTTTGTGAATTGTGCGGACTTCACCATGGAAGCTGCAATAGTTGCGGCCTTATCGGTTTTACTGATTATTTTGACGTTAATTATTATTCGTGTCCATAGAGCACATATCGTAGTAGAAATACGGAGGAAAGAGATATAAAGGTAAACAAAAGTGAGATATACGGGTATGTCCCTGACTGTACTTGAAATACTTAACCTGTTGGAATAAAACTATATTATTTTTACATAACGTATACGAAAGTTGCAAGACAAATACGGGAAAGCTAGTTTCGAAGAGACGCAATTTACAGTTGAATTAATACAAGATATTATTGACTGACCACTTGTGTATACCTAAACAAATGGTGAATATAGCACTGCTGCACTGTAATTATTGTTTTCTTAGATTTAAGTAAGTAGGTAACGCAGACAAACTGATATTAGCACGGCAAAGTGTGGTAATGAAACAGCAAAATGTTATTAGTGAAAAATTCCAAATAATATTTTGCTGTATATAATAATATTTTCTTTTAATTATTAGTAACCGGCAAACCATTTGAAATTATAAGAACCTTACAGAAGGAATAGTATAGCTTAAAGTCCACAGGACCAGTGCCATCGTGTTTTAAATTAGTTATGCTATATTTAAACCTGACTGTTAGGTTCGCTCTGACTGACACTTTTCAGATAGCTGATGAACGAATAAAAAAAAATATCGCATTGTAAAAAAATTGACATATCTTTGGAAATGAAGCGTCGTTAAGTCCAAGGTATCAAAATTTCTTGAAATATTTCTTATTTCAAGAAATTTATATACCAACCAATGGTTTCGACCAACTACTTTATCGGGATCAATTGCGTATGTTTCTGCATTTTTTATTTTTTTTTCCTTTCTTGTGTTAACGTGTTAATTTACGTTGTTACAGTGTATCAGAAAAATGTACTAAAAAGAATTACATGCATAGTCTCGACCGTGAGTTAAACTACCACTTTCAAGGAACTTTTTATGAAAGATATAAATTAATAGTTCGTATATATATTTTTACAATATGTGTAACCTATACAATGATCTCGCCGAGGGAATATTATTAGGATTGATGGTGATTATGGTGAGGTTTCTATTAAATCTGATGAACGAGTATCGTCCGAGGCTGGAGCTAGAACGAGAAGAACGTCTGCTGAATGCCTCCCAAAAGGTGAGCTAACCTAATCTAACCTTTCGTTTTTTTCGACGGGTTTGAATTCTCATTGGTTTCCTCCGCCCTGAGAGTCCCGAGAGAGAAACTCGGTACTGACTAAGACCACGTCGCGTACACTTGCTACTGCGGGTGCGCATTTGACGTTCACTGCAATCTTACCTAACCTAGTTGTTGACATGTTCAATGCAAGAATGCATCATAATTTAAAATATTTTTGTTGCAGGCCTTACAGGAGAAGAAAGACAGAAATCAGTTTTAAGTTCAGTGTAGGTGTAGGTGTATTCGTGCTGTGATTGAACATGTGTCGTGCCTTCCAAAACATTTAGTGAATTGTGCGAACAAACGACTGTTTTCAAAGTGCACGTGCCGTAGCAGATATACGAAGGTTAGAAATATAAAGGTAAATAAACGTGAGATATGCGTTCCTACAGCTGAATTTCCCAACTTGTTGGAATAAAAACACATATTAAAAAACGTTTATTTTTGCTGCAGGACATAAATACGGGAAAGCTACAGTTTCGAAGAGACGCAATTTACAGTTGAATTAATACAAGATATTATTGACTGACCACTTGTGTATACCTAAACAAATGGTGAATATAGCACTGCTGCACTGTAATTATTGTTTTCTTAGATTTAAGTAAGTAGGTAACGCAGACAAACTGATATTAGCACGGCAAAGTGTGGTAATGAAACAGCAAAATGTTATTAGTGAAAAATTCCAAATAATATTTTGCTGTGTATAATAATATTTTCTTTTAATTATTAGTAACCGGTAAACCATTTGAAATTATAAGAACCTTACAGAAGGAATAGTATAGCTTAAAGTCCACAGGACCAGTGCCATCGTGTTTTAAATTAGTTATGCTATATTTAAACCTGACTGTTAGGTTCACTCTGACTGACACTTTTCAGATAGCTGATGAACGAATGAAAAAAAATATCGTATTGTAAAAAAATTTACATATCTTTGGAAATGAAGCGTCGTTAAGTCCAAGGTATCAAAATTTCTTGAAATATTTCTTATTTCAAGAAAGGCGAACGGCAGGCTTGTATGGGAATTTCGTACCGCTAATAAAATTTCGTGTTTTGGGATATTTTTTATTTTAATTGGTGGTTAATATGATAGACAAGCCTTGTTTAAATTCTTAGATTTTTAGAACTTGGGAAGTAAAAGTTATAACCAGTTTTGTTTTTTAAGGTTATGTACCCATGTAGGTTGTTACATCTAGGTATGTAAACATTATTATGGTAATAAAATAAATGTTCTACCTTGCTTGTCTCTTAATCTTGGTGTGTTTTACTTATAATAGGGTATTTGACTAAAAAAATCTAATTAGTCCGTCAGAAAGATTGTCAAAAAATATTTGAGACGTATTTTTTATTTTATCAAATCAATAAAAAATCACGAAGATACATAACATCAAAGGTGCGAGA
The DNA here is from genome assembly GCA_905163435.1 of Mamestra brassicae. Taxonomy (NCBI): domain Eukaryota; kingdom Metazoa; phylum Arthropoda; class Insecta; order Lepidoptera; family Noctuidae; genus Mamestra; species Mamestra brassicae. The sequence goes on from LR990987.1 coordinate 6,352,689, forward strand.
AATGCGTAGAGTGGGAGCTTGTATCATCACTTGCCAGTAAAAAGTGTACTGGCGTGTGACGTCACACGAGTTTTCAACGGACTGTATCTTCTTCATTTTTTGTTTACGTAACTAAAGAAAAAATACGTGTCCAATATTTTTTTGGAAATCTATCTGACGGACTAATTAGATTTTTTTAGTCAAATACCCTACTAGGTAAGTAGATAGATTGTGATAAGGATCGTACCCACTCAGGAGGGGTAGTAGTAGTAGTAGGTTGCACTTAGGAGATACCTATGTCCAGCAGCAGACTGCAAGTTTGTTAATTGTGAAGTTCTTGGGTTTTGAGTGTGGGTAAATAAAACAATACTTTGTTTCTGTTAGTACATTTATTTAATAAATTCAGACAATTCTTAGTACAACTTCATCTAAGAAGGGGGCACGTCGGATAATACCCTGATGGCGAGCATAACTAAGATACCAAATAATGCTCATCCCACTGTCCTTAAACCTACAATGCAGTTACAGCAATAACTTCTGATTGCGTCCCGACCACTCATGTTTGATTCTGCAACTATAAATACAAAATAAGTTTTAGCAGAAGAATGGCGGGACTTTACTTTAGCACGAAGCAACATTCTGTTTATTCCCTCTAAACCATTTATCCTCTCTCGGGATACCTCTAATAATCTTCTTTTTTTTTTTTAAATTATTAAGTAATCCGGAGTTCTAAAAATACTACACTCGCATGAAAATAAATGACTTAGTTGCCTTAATAATTGGTACAAATTCTATAACTGAACAACAACAAAAATATGTGGTACAAAATCTGCCGTTCGCCTTTATATACCAACCAATGGTTTCGACCAACTACTTTATCGGGATCAATTGCGTATGTTTCTGCAAAGTGTGTCAAAAGTGGGTACTTATTTAACCATTTTAGAAAGCTTATTAACTTTTATGTCAAGTGTCATACTTTTTTATTTTTTTTTCCTTTCTTGTGTTAACGTGTTAATTTACGTTGTTACAGTGTATCAGAAAAATGTACTAAAAAGAATTACATGCATAGTCTCGACCGTGAGTTAAACTACCACTTTCAAGGAACTTTTTATGAAAGATATAAATTAATAGTTCGTATATATATTTTTACAATATGTGTAACCTATACAATGATCTCGCCGAGGGAATATTATTAGGATTGATGGTGATTATGGTGAGGTTTCTATTAAATCTGATGAACGAGTATCGTCCGAGGCTGGAGCTAGAACGAGAAGAACGTCTGCTGAATGCCTACCAAAAGGTGAGCTAACCTAATCTAACCTTTCGTTTTTTTCGACGGGTTTGAATTCTCATTGGTTTCCTCCGCCCTGAGAGTCCCGAGAGAGAAACTCGGTACTGACTAAGACCACGTCGCGTACACTTGCTACTGCGGGTGCGCATTTGACGTTCACTGCAATCTTACCTAACCTAGTTGTTGACATGTTCAATGCAAGAATGCATCATAATTTAAAATATTTTTGTTGCAGGCCTTACAGGAGAAGAAAGACAGAAATCAGTTTTAAGTTCAGTGTAGGTGTAGGTGTATTCGTGCTGTGATTGAACATGTGTCGTGCCTTCCAAAACATTTAGTGAATTGTGCGAACAAACGACTGTTTTCAAAGTGCACGTGCGGTAGCAGATATACGAAGGTTAGAAATATAAAGGTAAATAAACGTGAGATATGCGTTCCTACAGCTGAATTTCCCAACTTGTTGGAATAAAAACACATATTAAAAAAACGTTTATTTTTGCTGCAGGACATAAATATGGGAAAGCTACAGTTTCGAAGAGACACAATTTACAGTGGAATTAATAAACATACTGACCAGTTGTGGGATACTTAAACAAATGGTGAATATAGCACTGTAATTATTGTTTTCTTTAGATGTAAGGTAACGGAGATAAACTGTGATATTAGCAAGGTGGCAAAATTTCATTAGTGAGAAATTAAAAATAATATTTTGCAGTATGACTTCACCCCTATTTCGAAAAAGAAAGGGCTTCAGTAACCGTTTTCATTTAAAAGAACTTACCATCAGGAATAATAGAGCTGGATGCTCAAAGGATCAGTACTCGTGTTTTTCAGACTACAAGATAACCCCCATTTTTATAAGTACTTATCATCAGGAATAATATAGCTGAATGTCAAAAGGACCAGTACCCTTGTGCTGTTAGTTATTTATTGAAACTTTATGTACAACAGTAGTACATGGGTGGGCTTAATGCATCAAGGCATTCCCTATTAGCCAATCTCTGGGTTTGAAGACAATACTGTGGTAGGTGAACAACACATTAAAATAGAATTTAAAAAGTAAATTGTTTAGGAAAGAATAAACAAATAATACATATAAATGAAACTAATATAAAACATATACTTATGCTAAATTAAGAACGAACTAGTAGGTATAACTTCACTCCCATTTCTTTTAAAATAGGGGCTTACAAACCGTTTTTCATTGTAAGAACTTATAAGTACGAATAATATAGCTGAATGTCCACAAGACGAGTATGAACCTTCGTGCTTTTAGTTAGTTATGCTGTTTTTAAACCTGACTGTTAGGTATAACTTCACCCCCTTTTCGAATAATAAATGGAGAGAGCGTTATAAGGAAGTATATATTTTTCAGGCGGGTAGGGTTAGTTAATAAGATTATTTCTTATGGAGTAAACCTTCTAAAATAAATATTTTTTATTCTGTTTTGGGAACAAAATCATTATTTTATTGTTTTGGTTGCTGTAGCTTTTTAAAGAATTGGTATTTGGTGTATTTTATTTCAAAAAAAGCGATTGCTTGTTTTTACAAAATGTATTTTTTGTTGAAGTCACCGTAAATCATGTTCTACAAAATCATTATTATTTTGTTTGCTGTAGCATTTTAAAGAATTGGTATTTGATGTATTTTATTTTAAAAAAAGCGTTTGCTTGTTTTTATAAAATGCACTTTTTGTTTGAGTCACCGTAAATCATGTTCCACAAAATCCATTGCTTGCTTACTACTAAGAAATTATAAAATATCGTATCATCAAGCTGGCAGGCATGACTTCAACCCCACGTCTATTAAAAAAGAGGGTAAGAAACCATTTTAATTTATATGCTCATCATCAGGACTAATTAAGCAGAATGCTTAAAGGACCAGCACCCTCGTTATTTAAGTTTGTTGTTCTACATTTAAATCAGACTTTTAGGTATGACTTCACCCCCGTTACGAAAATGAAAGAGAGTCAGAAACCCTTTTTATTTTGAATACTTATCAGTAGCAATAATATAGCTGAATGTGTACAGGACCAGTATGTTCTCTCGTGCTTTAGTTATGCTGTTTTAAACCTGACTGGTAGGTATAACTTTACCCCCTTTTCGTATAATAAAGGAGTCCGGTATACAAAGCGTTATAAGGAAGTACATATATATTTTCCAGGCGGGTAGGGTTAGTCAATAAGATTATTTCTTACGGAGTAAACCTTCTAAAATAAATATTTTTTATTCTGTTTTGGGAACAAAATCATTATTTTATTGTTTTGGTTGCTGTAGCTTTTTAAAGAATTGGTATTTGGTGTATTTTATTTCAAAAAAGCGATTGCTTGTTTTTATAAAATGTATTTTTTGTTGAAGTCACCGTAAATCATGTTCTACAAAATCATTATTTTATTATTTTGTTAGCTGTAGCATTTTAAAGAATTGGTATTTGATGTATTTTATTTAAAAAAAGCGTTTGCTTGTTTTTATAAAATGTACTTTTTGTTTGAGTCACCGTAAATCATGTTCCACAAAATCCATTACTTGCTTACTACTAAGAAACTATAAAATATCGTATCATCAAGCTAGTAGGCATGACTTCAACCCCACGCCTATTAAAAAAAGAGGTAAAGAAACTATTTAAATTTATATGCTCATCATCAGGACTAATTTAGCGGAATGCTTAAAGGACCAGCACCCTCGTTATTTAAGTTTTTAACTAGCCTTTTCCCAATTATATTGGGTTCGGCTTCAAGTCAAACCGGATTCAGCTGAATACCAGTATTTTACGTCGAGCGGCTGCCTACCAGACCTCCACAACCCATTAACTGGGTAACACGGTACTCCTTGGCAAGACTGGTGTCAGATTATCTGGCTTCTGACTATCCGAAACGACTGCCAAAGATCTACAAATGACAACCGGGACCAACGGCTTAACGTGCTTTCCGAGGCACGGAGTAGTCTCGGTATGTTAAGATGGTCACCCATCCACAGACCAACCTCGGCAAGCGTTGCTAAACCTTAAAGATCGACCCGTGCGGCTATTATTATTTAACCACGAGCTCCTCCTCGTTATTTAAGTTTGTTATTCTAAATTTAAATCAGCCTTTTAGGTATGACTTCACCCCCGTTTCGAAAAATAAAGAGAGTCAGAAACCCTTTTTATTTTGAATACTTATCAAAAGGAATAGTATAGCTGAATGTCTACGGACCAGTATGTTCTGTCGTGCTTTAGTTATGCTGTTTTAAACCTGACTGGTAGGTATAACTTTACCCCCTTTTCGTATAATAAAGGAGTCCGGTATACAAAGCGTTATAAGGAAGTACATATATATTTTCCAGGCGGGTAGGGTTAGTCAATAAGATTATTTCTTACGGAGTAAACCTTCTAAAATAAATATTTTTTATTCTGTTTTGGGAACAAAATCATTATTTTATTGTTTTGGTTGCTGTAGCTTTTTAAAGAATTGGTATTTGGTGTATTTTATTTCAAAAAAAGCGATTGCTTGTTTTTATGAAATGTATTTTTTGTTGAAGTCACCGTAAATCATGTTCTACAAAATCATTATTTTATTATTTTGTTTGCTGTAGCATTTTAAAGAATTGGTATTTGATGTATTTTATTTAAAAAAAAGCGTTTGCTTGTTTTTATAAAATGTACTTTTTGTTTGAGTCACCGTAAATCATGTTCCACAAAATCCATTGCTTGCTTACTACTAAGAAATTATAAAATATCGTATCATCAAGCTGGCAGGCATGACTTCAACCCCACGTCTATTAAAAAAGAGGGTAAGAAACCATTTTAATTTATATGCTCATCATCAGGACTAATTAAGCAGAATGCTTAAAGGACCAGCACCCTCGTTATTTAAGTTTGTTATTCTACATTTAAATCAGACTTTTAGGTATGACTTCACCCCCGTTACGAAAATGAAAGAGAGTCAGAAACCCTTTTTATTTTGAATACTTATCAATAGGAATAATATAGCTGAATGTCTACAGGACCAGTATGTTCTCTCGTGCTTTAGTTATGCTGTTTTAAACCTGACTGGTAGGTATAACTTTACCCCCTTTTCGTATAATAAAGGAGTCCGGTATACAAAGCGTTACAAGGAAGTACATATATATTTTCCAGGCGGGTAGGGTTAGTCAATAAGATTATTTCTTACGGAGTAAACCTTCTAAAATAAATATTTTTTATTCTGTTTTGGGAACAAAATCATTATTTTATTGTTTTGGTTGCTGTAGCTTTTTAAAGAATTGGTATTTGGTTTATTTTATTTCAAAAAAAGCGATTGCTTGTTTTTATGAAATGTATTTTTTGTTGAAGTCACCGTAAATCATGTTCTACAAAATCATTATTTTATTATTTTGTTTGCTGTAGCATTTTAAAGAATTGGTATTTGATGTATTTTATTTTAAAAAAAGCGTCGCTTGTTTTTATAAAATGTACTTTTTGTTTGAGTCACCGTAAATCATGTTCCACAAAATCCATTGCTTGCTTACTACTAAGAAATTATAAAATATCGTATCATCAAGCTGGCAGGCATGACTTCAACCCCACGTCTATTAAAAAAGAGGGTAAGAAACCATTTTAATTTATATGCTCATCATCAGGACTAATTAAGCAGAATGCTTTAAGGATCAGCACCCTCGTTATTTAAGTTTGTTATTCTACATTTAAATCAGACTTTTAGGTATGACTTCACCCCGTTACGAAAATGAAAGAGAGTCAGAAACCCTTTTTATTTTGAATACTTATCAATAGGAATAATATAGCTGAATGTCTACAGGACCAGTATGTTCTCTCGTGCTTTAGTTATGCTGTTTTAAACCTGACTGGTAGGTATAACTTTACCCCCTTTTCGTATAATAAAGGAGTCCGGTATACAAAGCGTTACAAGGAAGTACATATATATTTTCCAGGCGGGTAGGGTTAGTCAATAAGATTATTTCTTACGGAGTAAACCTTCTAAAATAAATATTTTTAATTCTGTTTTGGGAACAAAATCATTATTTTATTGTTTTGGTTGCTGTAGCTTTTTAAAGAATTGGTATTTGGTGGATTTTATTTCAAAAAAAGCGATTGCTTGTTTTTACAAAATGTATTTTTTGTTGAAGTCACCGTAAATCATGTTCTACAAAATCATTATTTTATTATTTTGTTTGCTGTAGCATTTTAAAGAATTGGTGTTTGATGTATTTTATTTTAAAAAAAGCGTTTGCTTGTTTTTATAAAATGTACTTTTTGTTTGAGTCACCGTAAATCATGTTCCACAAAATCCATTGCTTGCTTACTACTAAGAAATTATAAAATATCGTATCATCAAGCTGGCAGGCATGACTTCAACCCCACGTCTATTAAAAAAGAGGGTAAGAAACCATTTTAATTTATATGCTCATCATCAGGACTAATTAAGCAGAATGCTTAAAGGACCAGCACCCTCGTTATTTAAGTTTGTTATTCTACATTTAAATCAGACTTTTAGGTATGACTTCACCCCCGTTACGAAAATGAAAGAGAGTCAGAAACCCTTTTTATTTTGAATACTTATCAATAGGAATAATATAGCTGAATGTCTACAGGACCAGTATGTTCTCTCGTGCTTTAGTTATGCTGTTTTAAACCTGACTGGTAGGTATAACTTTACCCCCTTCTCGTATAATAAAGGAGTCCGGTATACAAAGCGTTACAAGGAAGCACATATATATTTTCCAGGCGGGTAGGGTTAGTCAATAAGATTATTTCTTACGGAGTAAACCTTCTAAAATAAATATTTTTAATTTTGTTTTGGAAACAAAATCATTATTTTATTGTTTTGGTTGCTGTAGCTTTTTAAAGAATTGGTATTTGGTGTATTTTATTTCAAAAAAAGCGATTGCTTGTTTTTATGAAATGTATTTTTTGTTGAAGTCACCGTAAATCATGTTCTACAAAATCATTATTTTATTATTTTGTTTGCTGGAGCATTTTAAAGAATTGGTATTTGATGTATTTTATTTTAAAAAAAGCGTCGCTTGTTTTTATAAAATGTACTTTTTGTTTGAGTCACCGTAAATCATGTTCCACAAAATCCATTGCTTGCTTACTACTAAGAAATTATAAAATATCGTATCATCAAGCTGGCAGGCATGACTTCAACCCCACGTCTATTAAAAAAGAGGGTAAGAAACCATTTTAATTTATATGCTCATCATCAGGACTAATTAAGCAGAATGCTTTAAGGACCAGCACCCTCGTTATTTAAGTTTGTTATTCTACATTTAAATCAGACATTTTGGTATGACTTCACCCCCGTTACGAAAATGAAAGAGAGTCAGAAACCCTTTTTATTTTGAATACTTATCAATAGGAATAATATAGCTGAATGTCTACAGGACCAGTATGTTCTCTCGTGCTTTAGTTATGCTGTTTTAAACCTGACTGGTAGGTATAACTTTACCCCCTTTTCGTATAATAAAGGAGTCCGGTATACAAAGCGTTACAAGGAAGTACATATATATTTTCCAGGCGGGTAGGGTTAGTCAATAAGATTATTTCTTACGGAGTAAACCTTCTAAAATAAATATTTTTTATTCTGTTTTGGGAACAAAATCATTATTTTATTGTTATGGTTGCTGTAGCTTTTTAAAGAATTGGTATTTGGTGTATTTTATTTCAAAAAAGCGATTGCTTGTTTTTATAAAATGTATTTTTTGTTGAAGTCACCGTAAATCATGTTCTACAAAATCATTATTTTATTATTTTGTTAGCTGTAGCATTTTAAAGAATTGGTATTTGATGTATTTTATTTAAAAAAAGCGTTTGCTTGTTTTTATAAAATGTACTTTTTGTTTGAGTCACCGTAAATCATGTTCCACAAAATCCATTACTTGCTTACTACTAAGAAACTATAAAATATCGTATCATCAAGCTAGTAGGCATGACTTCAACCCCACGCCTATTAAAAAAAGAGGTAAAGAAACTATTTAAATTTATATGCTCATCATCAGGACTAATTTAGCGGAATGCTTAAAGGACCAGCACCCTCGTTATTTAAGTTTTTAACTAGCCTTTTCCCAATTATATTGGGTTCGGCTTCAAGTCAAACCGGATTCAGCTGAATACCAGTATTTTACGTCGAGCGGCTGCCTACCAGACCTCCACAACCCATTAACTGGGTAACACGGTACTCCTTGGCAAGACTGGTGTCAGATTATCTGGCTTCTGACTATCCGAAACGACTGCCAAAGATCTACAAATGACAACCGGGACCAACGGCTTAACGTGCTTTCCGAGGCACGGAGTAGTCTCGGTATGTTAAGATGGTCACCCATCCACAGACCAACCTCGGCAAGCGTTGCTAAACCTTAAAGATCGACCCGTGCGGCTATTATTATTTAACCACGAGCTCCTCCTCGTTATTTAAGTTTGTTATTCTAAATTTAAATCAGCCTTTTAGGTATGACTTCACCCCCGTTTCGAAAAATAAAGAGAGTCAGAAACCCTTTTTATTTTGAATACTTATCAAAAGGAATAGTATAGCTGAATGTCTACGGACCAGTATGTTCTGTCGTGCTTTAGTTATGCTGTTTTAAACCTGACTGGTAGGTATAACTTTACCCCCTTTTCGTATAATAAAGGAGTCCGGTATACAAAGCGTTATAAGGAAGTACATATATATTTTCCAGGCGGGTAGGGTTAGTCAATAAGATTATTTCTTACGGAGTAAACCTTCTAAAATAAATATTTTTTATTCTGTTTTGGGAACAAAATCATTATTTTATTGTTTTGGTTGCTGTAGCTTTTTAAAGAATTGGTATTTGGTGTATTTTATTTCAAAAAAAGCGATTGCTTGTTTTTATGAAATGTATTTTTTGTTGAAGTCACCGTAAATCATGTTCTACAAAATCATTATTTTATTATTTTGTTTGCTGTAGCATTTTAAAGAATTGGTATTTGATGTATTTTATTTAAAAAAAAGCGTTTGCTTGTTTTTATAAAATGTACTTTTTGTTTGAGTCACCGTAAATCATGTTCCACAAAATCCATTGCTTGCTTACTACTAAGAAATTATAAAATATCGTATCATCAAGCTGGCAGGCATGACTTCAACCCCACGTCTATTAAAAAAGAGGGTAAGAAACCATTTTAATTTATATGCTCATCATCAGGACTAATTAAGCAGAATGCTTAAAGGACCAGCACCCTCGTTATTTAAGTTTGTTATTCTACATTTAAATCAGACTTTTAGGTATGACTTCACCCCCGTTACGAAAATGAAAGAGAGTCAGAAACCCTTTTTATTTTGAATACTTATCAATAGGAATAATATAGCTGAATGTCTACAGGACCAGTATGTTCTCTCGTGCTTTAGTTATGCTGTTTTAAACCTGACTGGTAGGTATAACTTTACCCCCTTTTCGTATAATAAAGGAGTCCGGTATACAAAGCGTTACAAGGAAGTACATATATATTTTCCAGGCGGGTAGGGTTAGTCAATAAGATTATTTCTTACGGAGTAAACCTTCTAAAATAAATATTTTTTATTCTGTTTTGGGAACAAAATCATTATTTTATTGTTTTGGTTGCTGTAGCTTTTTAAAGAATTGGTATTTGGTTTATTTTATTTCAAAAAAAGCGATTGCTTGTTTTTATGAAATGTATTTTTTGTTGAAGTCACCGTAAATCATGTTCTACAAAATCATTATTTTATTATTTTGTTTGCTGTAGCATTTTAAAGAATTGGTATTTGATGTATTTTATTTTAAAAAAAGCGTCGCTTGTTTTTATAAAATGTACTTTTTGTTTGAGTCACCGTAAATCATGTTCCACAAAATCCATTGCTTGCTTACTACTAAGAAATTATAAAATATCGTATCATCAAGCTGGCAGGCATGACTTCAACCCCACGTCTATTAAAAAAGAGGGTAAGAAACCATTTTAATTTATATGCTCATCATCAGGACTAATTAAGCAGAATGCTTTAAGGATCAGCACCCTCGTTATTTAAGTTTGTTATTCTACATTTAAATCAGACTTTTAGGTATGACTTCACCCCGTTACGAAAATGAAAGAGAGTCAGAAACCCTTTTTATTTTGAATACTTATCAATAGGAATAATATAGCTGAATGTCTACAGGACCAGTATGTTCTCTCGTGCTTTAGTTACGCTGTTTTAAACCTGACTGGTAGGTATAACTTTACCCCCTTTTCGTATAATAAAGGAGTCCGGTATACAAAGCGTTACAAGGAAGTACATATATATTTTCCAGGCGGGTAGGGTTAGTCAATAAGATTATTTCTTACGGAGTAAACCTTCTAAAATAAATATTTTTAATTTTGTTTTGGGAACAAAATCATTATTTTATTGTTTTGGTTGCTGTAGCTTTTTAAAGAATTGGTATTTGGTGGATTTTATTTCAAAAAAAGCGATTGCTTGTTTTTACAAAATGTATTTTTTGTTGAAGTCACCGTAAATCATGTTCTACAAAATCATTATTTTATTATTTTGTTTGCTGTAGCATTTTAAAGAATTGGTGTTTGATGTATTTTATTTTAAAAAAAGCGTTTGCTTGTTTTTATAAAATGTACTTTTTGTTTGAGTCACCGTAAATCATGTTCCACAAAATCCATTGCTTGCTTACTACTAAGAAATTATAAAATATCGTATCATCAAGCTGGCAGGCATGACTTCAACCCCACGTCTATTAAAAAAGAGGGTAAGAAACCATTTTAATTTATATGCTCATCATCAGGACTAATTAAGCAGAATGCTTAAAGGACCAGCACCCTCGTTATTTAAGTTTGTTATTCTACATTTAAATCAGACTTTTAGGTATGACTTCACCCCCGTTACGAAAATGAAAGAGAGTCAGAAACCCTTTTTATTTTGAATACTTATCAATAGGAATAATATAGCTGAATGTCTACAGGACCAGTATGTTCTCTCGTGCTTTAGTTATGCTGTTTTAAACCTGACTGGTAGGTATAACTTTACCCCCTTCTCGTATAATAAAGGAGTCCGGTATACAAAGCGTTACAAGGAAGCACATATATATTTTCCAGGCGGGTAGGGTTAGTCAATAAGATTATTTCTTACGGAGTAAACCTTCTAAAATAAATATTTTTAATTTTGTTTTGGAAACAAAATCATTATTTTATTGTTTTGGTTGCTGTAGCTTTTTAAAGAATTGGTATTTGGTGTATTTTATTTCAAAAAAAGCGATTGCTTGTTTTTATGAAATGTATTTTTTGTTGAAGTCACCGTAAATCATGTTCTACAAAATCATTATTTTATTATTTTGTTTGCTGTAGCATTTTAAAGAATTGGTATTTGATGTATTTTATTTTAAAAAAAGCGTCGCTTGTTTTTATAAAATGTACTTTTTGTTTGAGTCACCGTAAATCATGTTCCACAAAATCCATTGCTTGCTTACTACTAAGAAATTATAAAATATCGTATCATCAAGCTGGCAGGCATGACTTCAACCCCACGTCTATTAAAAAAGAGGGTAAGAAACCATTTTAATTTATATGCTCATCATCAGGACTAATTAAGCAGAATGCTTTAAGGACCAGCACCCTCGTTATTTAAGTTTGTTATTCTACATTTAAATCAGACATTTTGGTATGACTTCACCCCCGTTACGAAAATGAAAGAGAGTCAGAAACCCTTTTTATTTTGAATACTTATCAATAGGAATAATATAGCTGAATGTCTACAGGACCAGTATGTTCTCTCGTGCTTTAGTTATGCTGTTTTAAACCTGACTGGTAGGTATAACTTTACCCCCTTTTCGTATAATAAAGGAGTCCGGTATACAAAGCGTTACAAGGAAGTACATATATATTTTCCAGGCGGGTAGGGTTAGTCAATAAGATTATTTCTTATGGAGTAAACCTTCTAAAATAAATATTTTTTATTCTGTTTTGGGAACAAAATCATTATTTTATTGTTATGGTTGCTGTAGCTTTTTAAAGAATTGGTATTTGGTGTATTTTATTTCAAAAAAAGCGATTGCTTGTTTTTATGAAATGTATTTTTTGTTGAAGTCACCGTAAATCATGTTCTACAAAATCATTATTTTATTATTTTGTTTGCTGTAGCATTTTAAAGAATTGGTATTTGATGTATTTTATTTTAAAAAAAGCGTCGCTTGTTTTTATAAAATGTACTTTTTGTTTGAGTCACCGTAAATCATGTTCCACAAAATCCATTGCTTGCTTACTACTAAGAAATTATAAAATATCGTATCATCAAGCTGGCAGGCATGACTTCAACCCCACGTCTATTAAAAAAGAGGGTAAGAAACCATTTTAATTTATATGCTCATCATCAGGACTAATTAAGCAGAATGCTTAAAGGACCAGCACCCTCGTTATTTAAGTTTGTTATTCTACATTTAAATCAGACTTTTAGGTATGACTTCACCCCGTTACGAAAATGAAAGAGAGTCAGAAACCCTTTTTATTTTGAAGACTTATCAATAGGAATAATATAGCTGAATGTTTACAGGACCAGTATGTTCTCTCGTGCTTTAGTTATGCTGTTTTAAACCTGACTGGTAGGTATAACTTTACACCCTTTTCGTATAATAAAGGAGTCCGGTATACAAAGCGTTACAAGGAAGTACATATATATTTTCCAGGCGGGTAGGGTTAGTCAATAAGATTATTTCTTACGGAGTAAACCTTCTAAAATAAATATTTTTAATTCTGTTTTGGGAACAAAATCATTATTTTATTGTTTTGGTTGCTGTAGCTTTTTAAAGAATTGGTATTTGGTGTATTTTATTTCAAAAAAAGCGATTGCTTGTTTTTATGAAATGTATTTTTTGTTGAAGTCACCGTAAATCATGTTCTACAAAATCATTATTTTATTATTTTGTTTGCTGTAGCATTTTAAAGAATTGGTATTTGATGTATTTTATTTTAAAAAAAGCGTCGCTTGTTTTTATAAAATGTACTTTTTGTTTGAGTCACCGTAAATCATGTTCCACAAAATCCATTGCTTGCTTACTACTAAGAAATTATAAAATATCGTATCATCAAGCTGGCAGGCATGACTTCAACCCCACGTCTATTAAAAAAGAGGGTAAGAAACCATTTTAATTTATATGCTCATCATCAGGACTAATTAAGCAGAATGCTTTAAGGACCAGCACCCTCGTTATTTAAGTTTGTTATTCTACATTTAAATCAGACTTTTAGGTATGACTTCACCCCCGTTACGGAAATGAAAGAGAGTCAGAAACCCTTTTTATTTTGAATACTTATCAATAGGAATAATATAGCTGAATGTCTACAGGACCAGTACCTATGTTCTCTCGTGCTTTAGTTATGCTGTTTTAAACCTGACTGGTAGGTATAACTTTACCTCCTTTTCGTATTATAAAGGAGTCCGGTATACAAAGCGTTAGGAAGTACATATATATTTTCCAGGCAGGTAGGGTTAGTGAATAAGATTATTTCTTACGGAGTAAACCTTATAAAATAAATATTTTTTATTCTGTTTAGGGAACAAAATCATTATTTTATTGTTTTGGTTGCTGTAGCATTTTAAAGAATTGGTATTTGATGTATTTAATTTTAAAAAAAGCGATTGCTTGTTGTTATAAAATGTATTTTTTGTCGAAGTCACCGTAAATCATGTTCTACAAAATCATTATTTTATTATTTTGTTTGCTGTAGCATTTTAAAGAATTGGTATTTGATGTATTTTATTTTTAAAAAAGCGTTTGCTTGTTTTTATAAAATGTACTTTTTGTTTGAGTCACCGTAAATCATGTTCCACAAAATCCATTGCTTGCTTACTACTAAGAAATTATAAAATATCGTATCATCAAGTTGGTAGGCATGACTTCAACCCCACGTCTATTAAAAAGAGGTTAAAAACCATTTTAATTTATATGCTTATCATCAAGACTAATTTAACAGAATGCTAAAAGGACCATAACCCTCGTTATTTAAGTTTGTTATTCTACATTTAAATCAGACTTTTAGGATTGACTTCACCCCCGTTTCGAAAAATAAAGAGAGTCAGAAACCCTTTTTATTTTGAATAGTTATCAATAGGAATAATATAGCTGAATGTCTCCAGGACCAGTATGTTCCCTCGTGCTTTAGTTATGCTGTTTTAAACCTGACTGGTTGGTATAACCTTACCCCCTTTTCGTATAATAAAGGGGTCCGGTATATAGAGCTTTATAAAGAAGTACGTATTTTTCAGGCGGGTAGGGTAAGCCAATAAGATTATTTCTTACGGAGTAAACCTTATAAAATAAATATTTTTTAATCTGTTTTGGGAACAAAATCATTGTTTTTATTATTTTGGTTGCTGTAGCATTTTAAAGAATTAGTATTTGATGTATTTTATTTCAAAAATAGCGATTGCTTGTTTTATAAAATGTATTTTTTGTTGAAGTCACCGTAAATCATGTTCTACAAAATCATTATTTTATTATTTTGTTTGGTGTAGCATTTTAAAGAATTGGTATTTGATGTATTTTATTTTAAAAAAAGCGTTTGCTTGTTTTTATAAAATGTACTTTTTGTTTGAGTCACCGTAAATCATGTTCCACAAAATCCATTGCTTGCTTACTACTAAGAAATTATAAAATATCGTATCATCAAGCTGGCAGGCATGACTTCAACCCCACGTCTATTAAAAAGAGGTTAAGAAACCATTTTAATTTATATGCTCATCATCAGGACTAATTAAGCAGAATGTTTAAAGGACCAGCATCCTCGTTATTGAAGTTTGTTATTCTACATTTAAATCAAACTCTTAGGTATGACTTCACCGTAAATCATGTTCCACAAAATCCATTGCTTGCTTACTACTAAGAAACTATAAAATATCGTATCATCAAGTTGGTAGGCATGACTTCAACCCCACGTCTATTAAAAAGAGGTTAGAAACCATTTTAATTATATGCTTATCATCAAGACTAATTTAACAGAATGCTAAAAGGACCATAACCCTCGTTAATTAAGTTTGTTATTCTAAATAACGAGGGTGACTGTCAGACTTTTAGGATTGACTTCACCCCCGTTTCGAAAAATAAAGAGAGTCAGAAACCCTTTTTATTTTGAATAGTTATCAATAGGAATAATATAGCTGAATGTCTCTAGGACCAGTATGTTCCCTCGTGCTTTAGTTATGCTGTTTTAAACCTGACTGGTTGGTATAACCTTACCCCCTTTTCGTATAATAAAGGGGTCCGGTATATAGAGCGTTATAAAGAAGTATGTATTTTTCAGGCGGGTAGGGTTAGCCAATAAGATTATTTCTTACGGAGTAAACCTTATAAAATAAATATTTTTTAATCTGTTTTGGGAACAAAATCATTGTTTTATTATTTTGGTTGCTGTAGCATTTTAAAGAATTAGTATTTGATGTATTTTATTTCAAAAATAGCGATTGCTTGTTTTATAAAATGTATTTTTTGTTGAAGTCACCGTAAATCATGTTCTACAAAATCATTATTTTATTATTTTGTTTGCGGTAGCATTTTAAAGAATTGGTATTTGATGTATTTTATTTTAAAAAAAAGCGTTTGCTTGTTTTTATTAAATGTACTTTTTGTTTGAGTCACCGTAAATCATGTTCCACAAAATCAATTACTTGTATACTACTAAAAAACTCTAAAATAACGTATCATCAAGCTGGCAGGCATGACTTCAACCCCACGTCTATTAAAAAGAGGTTAAGAAACCATTTTAATTTATATGCTCATCATCAGGACTAATTAAGCAGAATTCTTAAAGGACCAGCACCCTCGTTATTTAAGTTTGTTATTCTACATTTAAATCAGACTTTTAGGTATGACTTCACCGTAAATCATGTTCCACAAAATCAATTACTTGCATACTACTAAGAAACTATAAAATAACGTATCATCAAGCTGGCAGGCATGACTTCAACCCGTCGTCCATTAAAAAGAGGTTAAGAAACCATTTTAATTTATATGCTCATCATCAGGACTAATTAAGTAGAATGCTTAAAGGACCAGCATCCTCGTTATTTAAGTTTGTTATTCTACATTTAAATCAAACTCTTAGGTATGACTTCACCGTAAATCATGTTCCACAAAATCCATTGCTTGCTTACTACTAAGAAACTATAAAATATCGTATCATCAAGCTGGGAGGCATGACTTCAAACCCACGTCTATTAAAAAAGAGGTTAAGAAACCATTTTATAACTTAACATTGTTTAACTTTACCCCCTTTTCGTATTATAAAGGGGTCCGGTATACAGAGGGTTATAAGGAAGTATATATTTTTCAGGCAGGTAGGGTTAGTCAATAAGATTATTTCTTATGGAGTAAACCTTATAAAATAAATATTTTTTAATCTTTTTTGGGAACAAAATCATTGTTTTATTATTTTGGTTGCTGTAGCATTTGAAAGAATTGGTATTTGATGTATTTTATTTCAAAAAAAGCGATTGCTTGTTTTTATAAAATGTATTTTTTGTTGAAGTCACCGTAAATCATGTTCTACAAAATCATTATTTTATTATTTTGTTTGCTGTAGCATTATAAAGAATTGGTATTTGATGTATTTTATTTTAAAAAAAGCGTTTGCTTGTTTTTCTAAAATGTACTTTTTGTTTGAGTCACCGTAAATCATGTTCCAAAAAATCCATTGCTTGCTTACTACTAAGAAATTATAAAATATCGTATCATCAAGCTGGCAGGCATGACTACAACCCGTCGTCCATTAAAAAGAGGTTAAGAAAACATTTTAATTTATATGCTCATCATCAGGACTAATTAAGCAGAATGTTTAAAGGACCAGCATCCTCGTTATTGAAGTTTGTTATTCTACATTTAAATCAAACTCTTAGGTATGACTTCACCGTAAATCATGTTCCACAAAATCCATTGCTTGCTTACTACTAAGAAACTATAAAATATCGTATCATCAAGTTGGTAGGCATGACTTCAACCCCACGTCTATTAAAAAGAGGTTAAAAACCATTTTAATTATATGCTTATCATCAAGACTAATTTAACAGAATGCTAAAAGGACCATAACCCTCGTTAATTAAGTTTGTTATTCTAAATAACGAGGGTGACTGTCAGACTTTTAGGATTGACTTCACCCCCGTTTCGAAAAATAAAGAGAGTCAGAAACCCTTTTTATTTTGAATATTTATCAATAGGAATAATATAGCTGAATGTCTCTAGGACCAGTATGTTCCCTCGTGCTTTAGTTATGCTGTTTTAAACCTGACTGGTTGGTATAAACTTACCCCCTTTTCGTATAATAAAGGGGTCCGGTATATAGAGCGTTATAAAGAAGTATGTATTTTTCAGGCGGGTAGGGTTAGCCAATAAGATTATTTCTTACGGAGTAAACCTTATAAAATAAATATTTTTTAATCTGTTTTGGGAAGAAAATCATTGTTTTATTATTTTGGTTGCTGTAGCATTTTAAAGAATTAGTATTTGATGTATTTTATTTCAAAAATAGCGATTGCTTGTTTTATAAAATGTATTTTTTGTTGAAGTCACCGTAAATCATGTTCTACAAAATCATTATTTTATTATTTTGTTTGCGGTAGCATTTTAAAGAATTGGTATTTGATGTATTTTATTTTAAAAAAAAGCGTTTGCTTGTTTTTATTAAATGTACTTTTTGTTTGAGTCACCGTAAATCATGTTCCACAAAATCAATTACTTGTATACTACTAAAAAACTCTAAAATAACGTATCATCAAGCTGGCAGGCATGACTTCAACCCCACGTCTATTAAAAAGAGGTTAAGAAACCATTTTAATTTATATGCTCATCATCAGGACTAATTAAGCAGAATTCTTAAAGGACCAGCACCCTCGTTATTTAAGTTTGTTATTCTACATTTAAATCAGACTTTTAGGTATGACTTCACCGTAAATCATGTTCCACAAAATCAATTACTTGCATACTACTAAGAAACTATAAAATAACGTATCATCAAGCTGGCAGGCATGACTTCAACCCGTCGTCCATTAAAAAGAGGTTAAGAAACCATTTTAATTTATATGCTCATCATCAGGACTAATTAAGCAGAATGCTTAAAGGACCAGCATCCTCGTTATTTAAGTTTGTTATTCTACATTTAAATCAAACTCTTAGGTATGACTTCACCGTAAATCATGTTCCACAAAATCCATTGCTTGCTTACTACTAAGAAACTATAAAATATCGTATCATCAAGCTGGGAGGCATGACTTCAAACCCACGTCTATTAAAAAAGAGGTTAAGAAACCATTTTATAACTTAACATTGTTTAACTTTACCCCCTTTTCGTATTATAAAGGGGTCCGGTATACAGAGGGTTATAAGGAAGTATATATTTTTCAGGCAGGTAGGGTTAGTCAATAAGATTATTTCTTATGGAGTAAACCTTATAAAATAAATATTTTTTAATCTTTTTTGGGAACAAAATCATTGTTTTATTATTTTGGTTGCTGTAGCATTTGAAAGAATTGGTATTTGATGTATTTTATTTCAAAAAAAGCGATTGCTTGTTTTTATAAAATGTATTTTTTGTTGAAGTCACCGTAAATCATGTTCTACAAAATCATTATTTTATTATTTTGTTTGCTGTAGCATTATAAAGAATTGGTATTTGATGTATTTTATTTAAAAAAAAGCGTTTGCTTGTTTTTATTAAATGTACTTTTTGTTTGAGTCACCGTAAATCATGTTCCACAAAATCAATTACTTGTATACTACTAAAAAACTCTAAAATAACGTATCATCAAGCTGGCAGGCATGACTTCAACCCCACGTCTATTAAAAAGAGGTTAAGAAACCATTTTAATTTATATGCTCATCATCAGGACTAATTAAGCAGAATTCTTAAAGGACCAGCACCCTCGTTATTTAAGTTTGTTATTCTACATTTAAATCAGACTTTTAGGTATGACTTCACCGTAAATCATGTTCCACAAAATCAATTACTTGTATACTACTGAAAAACTCTAAAATAACGTATCATCAAGCTGGCAGGCATGACTTCAACCCCACGTCTATTAAAAAGAGGTTAAGAAACCATTTTAATTTATATGCTCATCATCAGGACTTATTAAGCAGAATGCTTAAAGGACCAG
This sequence comes from Mamestra brassicae, assembly GCA_905163435.1. Lineage (NCBI taxonomy): Eukaryota > Metazoa > Arthropoda > Insecta > Lepidoptera > Noctuidae > Mamestra > Mamestra brassicae. The sequence goes on from LR990987.1 coordinate 6,372,029, forward strand.
CATCCTCGTTATTTAAGTTTGTTATTCTACATTTAAATCAAACTCTTAGGTTTGACTTCACCGTAAATCATGTTCCACAAAATCAATTACTTGCATACTACTAAGAAACTATAAAATAACGTATCATCAATCTGGCAGGCATGACTTCAACCCGTCGTCCATTAAAAAGAGGTTAAGAAAACATTTTAATTTATATGCTCATCATCAGGACTAATTAAACAGAATGCTTAAAGGACCAGCATCCTCGTTATTTAAGTTTGTTATTCTACATTTAAATCAAACTCTTAGGTATGACTTCACCGTAAATCATGTTCCACAAAATCCATTGCTTGCTTACTACTAAGAAACTATAAAATATCGTATCATCAAGCTGGCAGGCATGACTTCAACCCCACGTCTATTAAAAAAGAGGTTAAGAAACCATTTTAATTTATATGCTCATCATCAGGACTTATTAAGCAGAATGCTTAAAGGACCAGCATCCTCGTTATTTAAGTTTGTTATTCTACATTTAAATCAAACTCTTAGGTATGACTTCACCGTAAATCATGTTCCACAAAATCAATTACTTGCATACTACTAAGAAACTATAAAATAACGTATCATCAAGCTGGCAGGCATGACTTCAACCCGTCGTCCATTAAAAAGAGGTTAAGAAAACATTTTAATTTATATGCTCATCATCAGGACTAATTAAACAGAATGCTTAAAGGACCAGCATCCTCGTTATTTAAGTTTGTTATTCTACATTTAAATCAAACTCTTAGGTATGACTTCACCGTAAATCATGTTCCACAAAATCCATTGCTTGCTTACTACTAAGAAACTATAAAATATCGTATCATCAAGCTGGCAGGCATGACTTCAACCCCACGTCTATTAAAAAAAAGAGGGTAAGAAACCATTTTAATTTATATGCTCATCATCAGGACTAATTAAGCAGAATGCTTAAAGGACCAGCTTCCTCGTTATTTAAAATTGTTATTCTACATTAGATCAGACTTTTAGGTATGACTTCACCCCCGTTTCGAAAAATAAAGAGAGTCAGAAACCCTTTTTATTTTGAATAGTTATCAATAGGAATAATATAGCTGAATGTCTCTAGGACCAGTATGTTCCCTCGTGCTTTAGTTATGCTGTTTTAACCCTGACTGGTTGGTATAACCTTACCCCCTTTTCGTATAATAAAGGGGTCCGGTATATAGAGCGTTATAAAGAAGTATGTATTTTTCAGGCGGGTAGGGTTAGCCAATAAGATTATTTCTTACGGAGTAAACCTTATAAAATAAATATTTTTTAATCTGTTTTGGGAACAAAATCATTGTTTTATTATTTTGGTTGCTGTAGCATTTTAAAGAATTAGTATTTGATGTATTTTATTTCAAAAATAGCGATTGCTTGTTTTATAAAATGTATTTTTTGTTGAAGTCACCGTAAATCATGTTCTACAAAATCATTATTTTATTATTTTGTTTGCGGTAGCATTTTAAAGAATTGGTATTTGATGTATTTTATTTAAAAAAAAAGCGTTTGCTTGTTTTTATTAAATGTACTTTTTGTTTGAGTCACCGTAAATCATGTTCCACAAAATCAATAACTTGCATACTACTAAGAAACTATGAAATAACCTATCATCAAGCTGGCAGGCATGACTTCAACCCCACGTCTATTAAATAGAGGTTAAGAAACCATTTTAATTTATATGCTCATCATCAGGACTTATTAAGCAGAATGCTTAAAGGACCAGCATCCTCGTTATTTAAGTTTGTTATTCTACATTTAAATCAAACTCTTAGGTATGACTTCACCGTAAATCATGTTCCACAAAATCAATTACTTGCATACTACTAAGAAACTATAAAATAACGTATCATCAAGCTGGCAGGCATGACTTCAACCCGTCGTCCATTAAAAAGAGGTTAAGAAACCATTTTAATTTATATGCTCATCATCAGGACTAATTAAGCAGAATGCTTAAAGGACCAGCATCCTCGTTATTTAAGTTTGTTATTCTACATTTAAATCAAACTCTTAGGTATGACTTCACCGTAAATCATGTTCCACAAAATCAATTACTTGCATACTACTAAGAAACTATAAAATAACGTATCATCAAGCTGGCAGGCATGACTTCAACCCCACGTCTATTAAAAAAGAGGTTAAGAAACCATTTTAATTTATATGCTCATCATCAGGACTAATTAAGCAGAATGCTTAAAGGACCAGCACCCTCGTTATTTAAAATTGTTATTCTACATTAGATTAGACTTTTAGGTATGACTTCACCCCCGTTTCGAAAATAAAAGAGAGTCAGAAACCCTTTTTATTTTGAATACTTATCAATAGGAATATTATAGCTGAATGTCTACAGGATCAGTTTGTTCCCTCGTGCTGTAATTATGCTGTTTTAAACCTGACTGGTAGGTATCACTTTACCCCCTTTTCGTATTATAAAGGGGTCCGGTATACAGAGGGTTATAAGGAAGTATATATTTTTCAGGCGGGTAGGATTAGTCAATAAGATTATTTCTTATGGAGTAAACCTTATAAAATAAATATTTTTTAATCTTTTTTGGGAACAAAATCATTGTTTTATTATTTTGGTTGCTGTAGCATTTGAAAGAATTGGTATTTTATGTATTTTATTTCAAAAAAAGCGATTGCTTGTTTTTATAAAATGTATTTTTTGTTGAAGTCACCGTAAATCATGTTCTACAAAATCATTATTTTATTATTTTGTTTGCTGTAACATTATAAACAATTGGTATTTGATGTATTTTATTTAAAAAAAAGCGTTTTCTTGTTTTTATTAAATGTATTGTTTGTTTGAGTCACCGTAAATCATGTTCCACAAAATCAATTACTTGTATACTACTAAAAAACTCTAAAATAACGTATCATCAAGCTGGCAGGCATGACTTCAACCCCACGTCTATTAAAAAGAGGTTAAGAAACCATTTTAATTTATATGCTCATCATCAGGACTAATTAAGCAGAATGCTTAAAGGACCAGCATCCTCGTTATTTAAGTTTGTTATTCTACATTTAAATCAAACTCTTAGGTATGACTTCACCGTAAATCATGTTCCATAAAATCCATTACTTGCATACTACTAAGAAAATATAAAATAACGTATCATCAAGCTGGCAGGCATGACTTCAACCCGTCGTCCATTAAAAAGAGGTTAAGAAACCATTTTAATTTATATGCTCATCATCAGGACTAATTTAGCGGAATGCTTAAAGGACCAGCACCCTCGTTATTTAAGTTTTTAACTAGGCCTTTCCCAATTATATTGGGGTCGGCTTCCAGTCAAACCGTATTCAGCTGAATACTACTACTTATCAATAGGAATAATATAGCTGAATGTCTACAGGACCAGTATGTTCCCTCGTGCTTTAGTTATGCTGTTTTAAACCTGACTGGTAGGTATAACTTTACCCCCTTTTCGTATAATAAAGGGGTCCGGTGTAGAGATCGTTATAAGGAAGTATATATTTTTCAGGCGGGTAGGATTAGTCAATAAGATTATTTCTTACGGAGTAAACCTTAAAAAATAAATATGTTTTAATCTGTTTTGGGAACAAAATCATTGTTTTATTATTTTGGTTGCAGTAGCATTTTAAAGAATTGGCATTTGATGAATTTTATTTCAAAAAAAGCGATTGTTTGTTTTTACAAAATGTATTTTTTGTTGAAGTCACCGTAAATCATGTTCTACAACATCATTATTTTATTATTTTGTTTGCTGCAGCATTTTAAAGAATTGGTATTTGATGTATTTTATTTAAAAAAAAAGCATTTGCTTGTTTTTATAAAATGTACCTACTTTTTGTTTGAGTCACCGTAAATCATGTTCCACAAAATCCATTGCTTGCTTACTACTAAGAAACTATAAAATATCGTATCATCAAGCTGGTAGGCATGACTTCAACCCCACGTCTATTAAAAAAGAGGTTAAGAAACCATGTTAATTTATATGCTCATCATCAGGACTAATTCAGCAGAATGCTAAAAGGACCAGTACCATCGTTATTTAAGTTTATTATTCTTAATTTAAATCAGACTTTTAGGTATCACTTCACCCCGTTTCGAAAATGAAAGAGAGTCAGAAACCCTTTTTATTTTGAATACTTATCAATAGGAATAGTATAGCTGAATGTCTACTGGACCAGTATGTTCTCTTGTGCTATAGTTATGCTGTTTTAAACCTGACTGTTAGGTATATCTTTATCCCTTTTCGTATAATAAAGGGGTCCAGTATGCAGAGTTAGTCAAGAAGTTTACTCAGTAAGATTATATCTTACTGAGTAAACCTTATAAAATAAATATTTTTTAATCTGTTTTGGGCACAAAATCATTGTTTTATTATTTTGTTTGCTGTAGCATTGTAAAGAATAGCTATTTGATGTATTTTTTTTCAAAAAGCGATTGCTTGTTGTTATAAAATGTATTTTTTGTTTAAGTCACTTTACATAATTTTCCACAAAATCAGACTTATAGGTATGTCTTCACCCCCATTTCGAAGAATAAAAAAGTTCAGATACCTTTTTTATTTTGAATACTTTTCATTAGGAATAGTATAGCTGAATGTCTACAGGACCAGTATACTTCCTCGTGCTTTAGTTATGCTGTTTTAAACATGGCTGTTAGGTATAACTTTACCCCCTTTTCGTACAACAAAGGGGTCCAGTATACAGAACGTTATAAGGAAGTATATATTTTGCGGGCGGGTAGGGTTAGTCAATAATAATATTTTTTTCTGAGTAAACCTTATAATATAAATATTTTTAATCTTTTTTGGGCACAAAATTATTGTTTTATTTGCTGTAGCATTTTGATGTATTTTATTTTAAAAAAAGCGATTGCTTGTTTTTATAAAAATGTATTTTTTGTTTAAGTCACCGTAAATCATTTTCCACAAAATCCATTACTTGCTTACAACTAAGAAACTATAAAATATCGTACCATCAATCTGGTAGGCATGAGTTCAACCCCACGTCTATTAAAAAAGTGGTTAAGAAACCATTTTATTTATGTGCTCTTCATCAGGACTAATTTAGCTGAATGCTAAAAGGACCAGCACCCTCGTGCTTTTAGTTTGTTATTCTTAATTTTAACCGACAGCTAGGTATGACTTCACCCCCATTTCGAAAAATGAAGAGATTCAGAAACTATTTTAATTGATGAGTAAGTACCTATAATTAAGAATAATAGAGCTGAATGCCCAAAGGACCAGTACTCTCGTGGTTTTAGTTAGTTATGTTAAATTGAAATCAAGCTGGTAGATATGCCTTGACCCCCATTTATTTTGATAAAGGCGTTCAGAAACCGTTTATCATTATTAGAACTTATTAGTAGGAATAATATAGCTGAATGTACACAGGACCAGAATGTTTCCTCGTGCTTTTGGCTATGCTGTATTTTAACCTGACTGTTAGGTATGGCTTCACCCTCATTTCGTATAATAAAGGAGGGTAGGGTTATAAACGAAATGAAACGTAATCTGTTTTGGGCACAAAATCATTATTTTATTTGCTTTATTATTTTAATTCATTATAAAAAAACCTTTGCTTGTTTTCATATATCATATATTGTTTAAAGTCACCCCACATCATTTCAACCAAAAAATTCTTTGATATGTTTCTAGCTAGACTCTTAGGACTTCTGAATCCGATCTGAACTAACAATTCAAGCTTAAAAAATACTTTGACATGTTTCTTTTCTCTTGTTGGTACTTGTGAATCTTTAGCGCTTCAAACCCAGCCCCGGCAATACTTTGACGTGTTTCTGGTCTCCTGGTACCTACTCGTCAATTATTTGCGCTCATAACACCATCACTTCCGCTTATCGAAATCTATTAAGAAAACTTAAAAATGGAAAAAACAACAAAGTCAGATGCTAAGTTCACATAACATAGAAAAATATGTTTTTAAAAGGGAACAGAAACATGAATTCGAAAAATATTGGTGTTTCCTTCCCTTTTTTTTCCAAGTAGGTATCTACTGGTATTTTTTTATTACCATCCTTTTTTCTTAAGGATTGGAAATCATCAAATAGCTCCTTCGGCTCTGGGTGGAGCTGAGACTCTTACTGACTGTTATTCTTTTTAAATAAAAGTTTTACAATAGTTGGTATGCATTAATTAATTATATTGCGAAAGCGATGCATCTAGAGGTAACAAAACTATAGTTTTGATCAAGTTTCTTTGCCTCTCTGAAGTTAGGTGTTTGTGACAACCGCGCAACCGCAACAGGTGCAATCGCGTAAAAAAGTGTTAGCGTGTTAAAAAGTGTTAGCGCGTTAAACTATTTTTGTTTTATACGTATTATGTTATGTATGTTCTTGAATAGTGTTTTTTTCACTCACTTGAATAAAGTTGTAGAAGCAGTTTGCGATTGTAATATAAGTAGGTAAAAATGCATGAGAAGGTAATAAAAATAGGTAATTGAAAGTGAGGGATTGTGTTCGCACCAAATAAATGAAAGCTAAAGGTACATGCACTCACTTGAAGTATAGCCAGCTAACTCGTTGTCGCAGGTCGAAGGTGGATCACAAACACAGAAACAAGCAAGGGCACAGCGCATTACCCAAACTAGTTCAATATAAAGTTTATTAGTCAATATAAAGTCTTTTAGTATTCACTCAGTCACTATCGCTCAAAATTTCCGAAACTCCTTCCATAAATAAATTTGTGGGGCCATTAAAGGCATTAAAAGAAGATAAGAAAACAATAACAAAAACAACTAATTAAAAATACAATGTGTAACACTTGTGGCATCGACAGTCCTATTGCATTAAGCAAGCGAGACACGAGTAAGCATCAAACGTATACGAGCGACTGAGAGGCTACTACACGCGCCAGCTTCCGCGAGACCACGCATGCGCGGTGTTATTTATGATCGGTTGTAAAATAGACTACTGCGCTGCGAATTGTGACGAACTTCAGAGTGGCAAAGTTGTTTGACGCGTACTGTACTAATACGTACAAAGTAATCCCAGCAGAGGTGTTTTGATAGGGACATACTAACAAAAATTGCATTTATAATCCATTTTTCCATTTCCAAAATTTCAAATCCTTTTTATCATGTGATGGCTCACTAAACCAGATCCCAACTGTGAGGGACGTTCAGATTAGTTTGATTACAGGATGATTCCCAACCATTTAAAAATACGTTATGATTGGTATTATACTTCATGTCAAAGTAGTTTAAGAGAATGATAGAAATAAATTCCATTTTATAAACAGTAGGTAGGGGGCCCTCCATCAATCACGTGATGGTTTTTTTTTTTTCAGTTTTAGCCCCCCCCCCCTTGGTGATACGTGGTGAGGTTTATGACTAAAATACACACTTAAATACAGATATAAAGTACAATCTAATTTTATTCTGAAATTAAGGACCATGATAAAAATGTCTAGACAGAAAGATTGCAGGTTGTTTTTGACTGGCATATAAATAATATTAAAGGAATGGGGTAATCATGCAAAAAACATATATTAAACTAGTACATGATCATATTTAATGTACATTGTCCTCGGACCACGGATTAGCAAGACTGTCTGCATATTCTTGTTTCGCATTAGCCCACAATACATTAAATTCTTTTTGAGCCACACTAGGTTTTTTTCTTTTCTTATACTCTGCAAATAGGTCTTTATACTTACAGATCACCTAGTTTAGACATTGTTTTAATGCAAAACGTGCGAGGTAACGATTTACGCATGTATAAAATAACAGAATAATTGGCGACTGGCAAGCCGAGTAGGGCGGTCGTCGCGGCGCGCGGTGCGCGGGTCTTTGTTTGTTCGGCGAGTTAAGGTCACACTACATGCCGCTTTTCGTTTTAGAAATCGTGCGTTTGACGAAAAAATAAATACACGTGATATCTTACTACACCCCTTCCCCCCTTGTGATATTTCGTGATTTTCGCCAAACCCCCTCCCCCCTTTCGAGCCCACGTGTTTAATGGACGGCCCCTGTATAGTTAATTACAGTGTAGTGTTCACTGTCCGAGATGACAGGCAATAGTTTTGCCATTAGGTGGGTCGCGTGCTGTGTGAGTGCGGGAGACCGTGCACGTGCGGCGCGTCGCTGTGGAGCGCGCGCGCCACGGAGCTGCGTGCAGGCTGCATATGCGGCCGCCCGTGTATCTGCGGCGAGGCTACGTCGCGGCCCGACCGCGTGTCTACGGGCCCTCTTCGATACGTCCGTGCGGCTACAGCACGGATGGCTGCCTCGTGCGGCCCACTTACTCACTTCTAGTCAAAAGTGAGTATCCGACGGTATAGCTGCTTTTACAATAACATTCACAGATATATTCAGAACCATCTTTCACCATTCCCTAGGGGTCCGCCGACGGTCCTTGAGTGGTGCGTCGGCAGCCCGTTTTTGGCCAGCCTTCGGCCCGTCTTCGACCGGTCCAAGACAGGCGCCAATGCGTGAACGGCTCGTCACTGTGAAGCATGCGCGCTGCCCGCGGGGCACTGGCGCTGCTCCTGCAGCCGCCTCTGTACCTGCGGCGAGGTCGCAGCTGCAGTCGGAAGCTGCAATCGACGCTACGGCCCGTCCTTGCGTCTACGGGTCGCCTGCAATTCCTCCGTGCTTCTACGGGCCGGCTGTGGTTTGTTCGTGCGCCTCCAGCACGGATAGCTGCCTCGCGCAGCATACTTTAACTCAATTTTAGTCAAAAGGTATCTTATATAGCCATTACAAAAATATTGACAGACACATTCAGCACCATTATTATCTATCATACATCATTCCGCAGAATTCCGCCGACGACCGATGATCTTCGACCCGTTATCGGCAGTCGTCTCGTCTCGACTCGTCTTCTTCCCGTGTCCACCACGTCTGCGATCAGTCGCCTGCCCGCCTGCGCTGCGTCCGCGTGTCTCCAAAACACTACCTTTTGAACGCCAAAGCATAAACGCATAGGTGTGTCCCCGACGCCAAACCACAAATTCGCCGTTTTTTTTGTCGGCTCTAGCCGACTGTGGCGTGTTGGGCACTTTTTCATGTGTTGGCTATAGCCGACCGTGGCGGTCAAAAGGTTAAACTCGATCCCCGGCGTAGGTGGACGATGGAACACCGGGGTGGTTTTAGTCAGTAAGAGTCTGACAGACCCCTCCACCCGCCCCAGGGTGGAGGATTTCCATGAGGATTTCCCCCGAGATCAAAAAAGAAAAAAAAAGGACTGAGCAGCTGCCTGACGTGGCACACTTTCAGTCAATTCAAGAGTAAAGGTGAGAGCACGGTAAAAAAGAGCTACAGATATTATGTCTAAAAAGTAAGATATAGATATAGAACGGGTCTTTTGTAAATCGATCGAACGTATTTTTTCGGCTCGCGCCATGACTTTTCATGATTAATATTTTATCAAATGTAGTCTTCCAGACTGGCTTCTTACTTTAATTCCTATGTTTAGTTAACAACTTATCCCTATATTTTGTAAAAAATAATAAAATTGCAATTTTTGCAAATTGTGGGAAATTAACCTAAGTTATGTCGTCAATTAAATGGCAAAAATAGGGGTGGGAGGGATACAATGTTTTTGTTTTAAAATTAAGCTGTCTTTTATTAGTATCTACAATGTGTATCTGTGTGTGTGCCAAATAAACTAGTTTTCTTTCTTTCTTTCTTTCAAAAAGGAAAAATCTGTATTTTTTATTTTTTTATTGTAAGCATAAAAAAAATCTGTGTTTCCACCATACACACGAATCACAAAATCACAGCGATTTGGCTTGCTTAAAATCAGTTCATCAAAATCACTTTGAAGAATGGCCGCCCACGTTCTTTCTAATAAGTCAATAAGTCGTTGTGGGGTACCTATGCACGGCATCCGTACTTGGCAGAGCTCTGCTTTGGAGCATAATATCCCATGCATGCTCAATTGGGTTGAAGTCTAGCGATTAAGCAGGCCACGGCAGAACGTTGATGCGAGCATCGGCAAGAGTGCGTGTATTAACCCAACCGTCGCCATGTCGACGCGTCATAACGATGCAATTTTTTTTCAGTTCCGATGCATTAATTGTATTGTAATGGTTTTGTATACACAATTTTATAGGTATCCTTATTGACAGTTGGTTTTCTATTATTAATCAAACTTTAAAGAAAATTCTTTATTAAAATAGTGAAATTCACTAAAAAGAATGTATAACGATCCAAAAAAGTTAAAATAATAATCCTCAATTGCCGCGTTACTCTTTAGAGTATTGAGGATCATTGAGGATCACGATTGGGGATTTAAGTACGTTTAAACGTATGTATTTGAAGCACTAGACACTTTTGATGTGTGTTGTTTCTAGCTTTTGCCCGCGATTTTGTGCGCACATATCCCGTTTTTTCCCGTTCCCTTAGGAATTTCGAGAAATCCTCTCTCTCTCTCTCAAGGAACTTATAGGTTCCGAACTGAAGCCCCACCGCATTTTCCGTCGGCCGTCTGCCGCTGCCGTCTGCGATCTGCCGTGTTGGTTGGAATCATACTTTTAAGGTCAGTGAACCACGAGAAAGATAACTATGCTTTAACAATTAGACTCACAGTTATATTCACCAGCTGATGCATTATCCGTCAGCATCCCATAGGGGACCACCGGCGGTGTTGCGTCTGCGGACTGTGTTCACCTCGTCTGGGGTCAGTCGGAGCGCGCCTGCGCTGCGTCCGGAGGTCTACAAAAATCATCACCACATCAACACGGATGGCTACATCTCACGGAACACTTGAAATCACTGGATGTTAGGACCAAGGTAAATGTAACTATGCTGTACGTAGCTCTAACTATTAGACTCACAGTTATATTCACCGCCATCATTATCCATCACCAGCCCCTGTACTTTGGGGGATTTGATGATGCCACTGACGCTGCAATTGATGTGGCCACCTATTGATATGACGGGCCCAAAAAATCTAAGGAGTTAACCATCAACTCGAAAAGAAGAAGATGGAAAGAAAAGCTGCCTCGTACGGAACACTTCAAGTCAGTCTTCTAGCCAGTCGAAGTGAGTATCCAAACCGACAACATCCTTTTGCTGTGCGTATTTAGGCCATCTACAGGTCTCCACTCCGTCTGGGGTCCGCAACGCTGTCCAAGTCGAAAGATAAAGATAAGGTTAAACTACTATTGCGGGTTGTAAGTACCTTGCACAATGACGTAGGTGATGCCGTTTTAATTGTTTTTATATTTATCTTTACATGTATGTAGGGTGTAGCTATGCGGAGCTGTGCGTATTTAGTCTGTCTACAGGTCTCCACTTCATCTGGGCTCAGTCACCAGTCCGCCAACACTGCGTCCGAGTCTGCACCACACTTCAACAAGGATAGCTGCACCGTTCGAAACACTTCTGAAATTGTTTTGATATTTAGATATAATTAATTAACGCACTTAATTGCACCTTTTGAAAGCATAAGTGTCAAACATCTGGTGGTGACTGATCTTGCCTAATTTCATCGACCAGAACTAGTCGCATTAAGTCAAGTAGCTATCATCACATACCGAAATTAAGAAAATCTGCAATAAGTAAGGTGTTTGTCGAAAAATGTATAGGTACTACCAAGTACTATCAAAGTACTACCTTGTCGGAAACAATTAGGTATTTTATTTCCAACACGTGCCAAAAATTGGTATTATTATACCATTTAAAAAGCTTATTAAACGAGAAAGTGTATCGTGCAATTTGTACGTCAAGGACTAAACATTTATTTTGAGTAAATTGTCTCAATAACCATAGATAATTCAAGAAATGTTCATAGCTTGAACTTTACGACGCTTCATTTCCAAATATATAGCATTTTTTTTGTAAAAATTGTTATTTGAGGAATTCATTCGTTTAAGAGCTACCCGAAAAGTATCATATGACTATCCAGAGTGGAACAGATCACTCTTCTAAAAATCATAAAAACAACGATAACTCGGAAACTACCCAAATTGGACCCCAAGATAATGGGTTAAAATCGTTGCAATTCAGTTCTAGTTTAACCCATTTCAAGAAACGCACTTAATTACCATCATACATTCATTCACTTACTTTTATTCATCATAAAATCTCAAAAACTGCTAGACCTTCGAAAATGAAATTTGGCTTAGAGGTAGATTATGAGTAGGACACGTCAGCTGAGATAGGATTTTAGGAAACTCTTCCCGTAAAGGGATGAAATAGGGGGTGGAAGTTTGTTTAAAAAATCTTATTCCTTGATCCAATTTACTTGAAACTTTGTACGAATGCTCGCCTAAGTGATCTATAAAGATTGGCAGTATCAGTTTTTTCAGAACTACCCACATCTAAAGCTACATTTGAAAGGGGGTGGAGTAGTGTTTAATTTATGTAAGTATATGCAAAAAATATTGACATTCATGAATTCATGGTGCAACCCACACCCATGATGTGGAGTCATTATGATCACTAATAGTGGTGAAATTAAACATAAAATAATACTTAAAGATCGTGAACATTCTTAAACAAAGTACTCTACACAGGGGTCGGAGGGGTTTTTTTATGTTCATAGACGAAAGTACCTAATAAAGTCATGCGGACGAAGTCGCGGGCGAAGTGATAGTTCACATAAACAGTTTTGCTTTCTTTTCTTCTTTCATATATAATATTATACGCTGCGTCTGCGGTCCGTCTGCGGCCGGTCTTCGGGCGCCTTCACCCCCCTTGGGGTTAGTCACCGGTCCGCCAACGCTGCGTCCAAGACTCTACACAACACTTCACGGATAGCTGCCTCGCACGGAAGCGAGGCAGCTATCCGTGAAGTGTTTTTTCACTTCGAGTCAATTTAATACAATAGGTGAGTAGTAAAATATCCTCTAACATTTATATTCACAGAATAAGGAATATCTTAAAAAAGTTACAAGTATAACTAAAATATGGTATAGATATGGACTGGTAGCGCTAATGCCTCGCTATGTTGTTGTTATCCGTCACTATACAAACGGCATATAGTCGTCGGTTTGTGAAATGCCAAAGGCACATTGTCAGATCCCTTGTAATTTTGTAAATGTACAAGGAGATTTTTGATATTCATATGACATGCTTTATTTCACAAACATCGTTTTCTCCTTCCAGGATATTTGTCAGAGGCGTTTCTCACACACATTTAAAGTGAGTCGGCATCGAGACACGGCAGGAAACCTGCCTGCAGTGTGGCTTGCTCTACTCAAGAATAAAAAAATGAGTCCACGGTGACTTGACTCTCAAAGAAGAAGTGAGTAACAGGTTCTGTTTGGGTGTTCGTTTTAGTGTCATCATATTTATTATGAAAGTGCGGTTTGTTTTATTTCAGGAGCGTCTTTAGCGGTTGCGCGCTACACCTGCCTGTGTCGAGCAAGTCTTCGACAGTCCCGAAACCCAACGACCTCGTGACCCGCGTTTTGGTTTGCCAGTAAACTGTGTCTCATTTAAATACCCTAACTAAGGTGATGTGTGTGATTATACATTCTTGTAACCCCACATCATAAAATTAACATTTGGAAATATTTTTGCTCCGGACAATCTAGGGTGTATTAGACAAAGTCAAACTTGTTGATATGTTTGTATTGATATATTTTAAATTACACGTGTACTTAACTAAGTACACGTGTAATTTAACACGTGTAAAAAGTGCTCAACGCCGCTTAAGAAGTTTTCACTTAAAAACAAAAAAACTTGTGAAAACTTCTTAAGCGGCGTTGTGCACTTTTTGGGATGGATAAAAAATGTTAAACTCGCGTCAGGACACGTGACCTGATCGAAAATTCGTAAGACGGAGGGAAAGTTCTGAAGTGTTAAATTTTTAATGTAAGTAATATAAATTGTCATGTTTGTGTACGATAGCGCAATAAATGAATATTGTGTCTTACCACATACATGTTTTAGTACTTTTATACTGATAATTAAAGCAATTCGTGCGAAATAATTCCCTAACCATTCCAAAATATGTATCCAAAATGCGCAACGTTAATGTTTAAGTTTTCACTTCTGCCGGCACTCCCGGAGTGCAACCCGTTGTTTTTTTATGTAATTTAATTCACACACCGAACATTTGTTGTTAATTTTATAAATCAACGGTTAAAAAATTTGTAAAAATGTGAGTAAGTTTGCTATATAGCAAGGGACATACCCTTCCTATATAGCAAACTTATTAATTTTATCTCTGTTGGTATTACTTTGAAACCATTAGTAGCAGTCGTTAGTGTTATTTTGGGTGCATCGTCGTCACATAATTATAATCAATCAATCAATGATTAATGATGATAAATGTGTACAAAATACTGTAAAACCATTATTTGAAAAGAGTAACCATAGAGTTTCTTCTCCATTATTCTCCATAAGAATCTACCTTGGCAAATGGACAGTAAAGCCACTTTATTATTTTTATATTATTATTTTAACTGTAAATGATGTCGTTCAAAACTGCCGTTTTGTGGCCTAATTGAAATAAACGTTTCGACTTTAACATTGACTTTAATTTTAATATACTATAGTTCTTTTATTACCTAGGTCAAAGCACTTCAGAAATCAGTTTTAATTGCCTAGGCAAAGTAAAACTGATTGCTAACCTCTGCACCGCCTCCTGTGCCGATCACACACTACTGCGCTAGCTCATGAAATACAGATGTTAAACTCATTTGTTTTCAATGTTTCGAAGTTCAAAGTAATCTCATTGCGTACAATATTTTACATGCTGTTGATCATTTATCTCTTGGCTAAGCGCCCAGAGCTTGAAGTCGTATAGTGAAATAATATTTAATCATTTAATTAAGTGACGCCCCGGGCGTCGGGAGTTCCATTCCCCGGCCACCGTAGGCGCGGGCCTGCGGACGGCGAGCGTTGGGTGGCTCGCTGCCCGATTACCACCAGGCCCGGGTCGATGGCGCGTTGTGTTTCACGCGCGCCTCAAATAGATGTCAGCATAGAAGATGGGGACCGCTAGGGCCAGAGCCTGCCAGGGTTGCGGAATTTGTTCGAAAGAGTCACTGCGGCCCTGGAACGCACAGAGCTTTAGAAGGAACTCGGATGGGTTTTAGTCAGTAAGAGTCTGACACGCTCTTCCGCTCCACCCAGAGCGGAAGAAGTCATTTGATGATTTCCTATCCCTAAAAAAAAAAAAAAGTTTTGCTAAATCTAGCATATTATATTTTCAGTTTATAACAAACCTACCAAATGATTATAATTTTTGCGTTTAAGGTTAACAAGTAGTACAGCCTGAGCCGCCAAGTGAAAACAATATTGGGAACATAGTGTCTTAAAGTGTCGCGATTTGGAGGTAAATTCGCAATTTTTCGCGACGGCAGAAATCTTTTACTTGACATAAACAACTAACGTGTAAGTATTGGATAAAATAACACTCAAGTTTAACTTTCCAGCATGAATCAGCATTGTAAGTATAAACTTTTTAAGAACTTAGAAGTTTCTGGTGGGAGAGTAGCCTAGGAATGGATAATATATTCATTTCGTGGGCCCATAGCGGGTGGCGCTCTACAGGGCCGTGCGTTGGCGGAGCTCGGCCCCTTCCCCTTAAGGGAAGCCATTTTCTCAATGTTTAATGATTTGTTTTCCTGATAACGGTATCTTATCTTTCAGATTACCCTAAAGAATGTTACCATCGCTGCCGAGAAGAAACCCGTGAAGATGGCGACGCTGGATTTTTCGAAAGACCCAATGATTTTTTTAAATTAATTCTGTGTATGTTAGTTACCGAAGACAAAGGTTCAAGAAAATTATTTATAACATGCATTATTATTATGTAGGCGCGTGTTACGTGTTATGAAGACCAGCATAAGCTGAACTCGTATTTAAATGAAAGTTGGTACTATGCTAGGCCTCCACAAGGTTACAACTGGTAGTCAGAACTGACGTGCCGCCACACATGTGGTTTTGTTTTATTTATTGATATTATTTAAAATGAGAACTTGATCGAAAGAGATAAATGAAAGTAACCGACGGCAGAAATCTTTAACTTGACATAAACAACTTACGCTGAGTTGTTCAAATTAGGAAAGGTAGGTACTTCTACTTGTAAGTATTGTATAAAATAACACTCAAGTTTAACTGTCCAGCATGAATCAGCATTGTAAGTATAAACTTTAAGAACTTCGAAGTTTCTGGTGGGAGAGTAGCCTAGGAATGGATAATTTATTCATTTCGTGGGCCCATAGCGGGTGGCGCTCTACAGGGCCGTGCGTTGGCGGAGCTCGGCCCCTTCCCCTTAAGGGAAGCCGTTTTCTCAATGTTTAATGATTTGTTTTCCTGATAACGGTATCTTATCTTTCAGATTACTCTAAAGAATGTTACCATCGCTGCCGAGAAGAAACCCGTGAAGATGGCGACGCTGGATTTTTCGAAAGACCCAATGATTTTTGTGTATGTTAGTTACCGAAGACAAAGGTTCAAGAAAATTATTTATAACGTGCATTATTATTATGTAGGCGCGTGTTATGTGTTATAAAGACCAGCATATGCTGAACTCGTATTTAAATGAAAGTCTGTACTATGCTAGGCCTCCACAAGGTTACAACTGGTAGTCAGAACTGACGTGCCGCCACACAAGTGGCTTTGTTGCGTTTTAACATTTAAATATTCCGTTGAAAACAAAAAATAAAATTAAAGTCAGATTGTTCTATTTTACAAGTATATGTAAATTGCTGTTGTTTACATAAAAAATATTTATCATTGTTATTATTACTTACATATACATAGATATTTTGTGTGTTCCTAAAAAAATAATGTCATGTTGTGATTATAAAATATCTGTAAAAAATAGTTGAATATGTGCATTCCCTTCCAAGTCTTTCGGAAGAAAAAGTTAGTTAAGGAAAAAAATGTAAAGTTATCTAGTTATAAGATGGTCGTTAACGTTGGTGGGAGAGTGACCACGATAAGTAGTCTGCCAAGGGCGGAGGCACTCTACAGGGCCGTGCGATGGCGGAGCATGGCCTCTTTCCCTCCTTAGGGGAAGCCAATCTTAACTAAACCTGAAATGTATTGTTCATAGTTTAAGACCAAATTATCTCGCCACCTCTTTCTGGGCCAGCCTCGACGGCACCTTCCACTTTCAGAAGGAAAAATAGGTAAAAACGGTAAGTAAAAGAGGAAATAAAGAACAAAAACCTAAAAAAGGTAAAGGTAAAAAACGGTAGCGCTCTTTTTGGAAGTCGGTTAAAAAAGGTAATGATGGTAGTTGGTTTAAGACGAATTTAAGTTTAATGTTAGTCTCAACTTTGTATGTAGCACTGCTTATCTCCGTAATTTGTGTGTACCTAATGTATTCAATAAATATATACTAAACAAAAAATAATTAGATTGCAAGCGCCTTTGAACTGGTAAGGTAATGGTAATAAGGTAAGGTTTTGTTACAGTTTGCTGGGAATCCTTCACCGCCCCGCTGTCGCCGGAGAGAAAACAAAAAAGCTGCAGAAGACAAGTTTTGAAAAACTATTAATACAACGTATGAGAAGGTAGTCAAGTAAAAACTGTTTTCTTTATCTCACATATTTCACGTCATTATTATTATTTTTCTTATGCGAGTATAATATAATATTTATTCACTATACAATTGATTTGTTTCAATAACACCATTAAAAGGCACTTTTGAACGTCAATATCATGTTCTGCCTACTCTCTTAGAAAAGAGGCGCTTTATGTATTTTCGACGAAACAGACAGAAATACGAACCATGTCTAATCTTCGCATTTTGTTTGCAGAGAGTGAGAGAGACAAATTTATTTATCAATTGTGAACATTATTGAACTGAGTTAAAAATAAGTGAAAGTCATTCAGAAGCTGCTGAGTACGCGCGACTGACAGTCCGGTAGGTTCGTGCTGACCTCGTCGATGACAAAGAAATGATTAATTTTCGACAAAAATATCATTATTTATTTTAGGCCGAAAGTTAACCGTTTCTTTGTTGCTTATGGCGTCAGTCCGAACCTAGAACCCTGCCCGCTAAATCCTGAGAAGAAAGAAAGGAAAATAAAATACATGTAAAATCTCCGAAAATAACATCGAAGAAGATGACCAGAACTCTTAGCAACGGAAGCGACACCAACGCTGGCTGAAATAATGGAGACAGTGACACTCTTGAAGACTTTTTTCTATGCACCAGGGAGTTAGGATACTTTTATGTGTATGTATAATTATTATCTATTTCATCTTATCTGCTTTTGCATTATGTAACATTCACATATTACAAAGGCTCATGGTCACCCGGCTGGCCCGGGGATATCGCACGGTCTCCGGCGAGGTGACGAGCCTCCTTGCCGGATTACCGCCATGGGATCTGGAGGCAAAAGCCCTCGCGCATTTTACGCGTGCCGCGTGGCAAATTGCAGCGCGGCGGTCGGAGATCCAGCAGGATACCATAGCGGTATGGAGACGGCGACTATCGCGACCCTGGAACGCAAAGGGCTTTAGAAGGAACATGGATGGGTTTTATTCTATATTAGTAGTATCTCAATTTTTGATATTTTTACAGGAGCGAGAGACAAGGAATAGAGCTAAGGAAAACATAAAATGAACTGATTCGTAAACCGAATAGTGCACGCTAATGAGAGACCGGTATGTTCCAGCTAAAAATCGCACTTGCAAGGAAATGCCAATTGCATTATTTTTTTGTATCTGAAAGAGTCAGTCGGAACCTACAGTACTACCAGATTAATTCCGAAAAGAAAAAAAGTGCCAAAGAATAGCTTTAGATGGTAAAACACGAAGAAGATGACAAGAGATGGCAAATAGTGGCGCACTACCGCGAGGAAGTTACGGGAGGCGAGACCAATGGTAATGGTGGTGGTGGTGGTAGGAATTCAGCCGAATTAAAGGACACACTCGGCGACACTCTTTTTTAAGACTCACCAACACCAGGAGGGATCAAAAGGAGGGGACGAAGGTAGAGTAACTATACATTACAGACAGCTATACAAATATCAATTGATCTAAATTTCTTGTTATTTGAAATGCGTGTGTGTTTGTGAGTGTGTGTGTGAACTTCATTCAAAACATCACGTGCTCATACAAAGCATAATAAGTAGTATCTAAACTTCTCTATTTTGTCAGGAGAGAGCGACAAAGAGTAGAACTAAAGAAAAAATTAAAGGAGACTAACTCCGAAGATGAATAGCATGAGCTTATGACAGTTCGGTAGGTATCGAAGCACTCCCCTAATCACGAAGTAATGCTCGAAACGGCATTTCTTCGAAACTAATTGAGTAGATCGGTTCTACAGGTTTGCAAGCTAAATCCTGAAACGGAAAAAGAAATAGCGAGGAAGTAACGGATGGCGGAACTGATAGCGGCATTAATAAAGGAGACGACGACACTCTTTGAGACTCTATCAAATGCACCGGGGCAAAGGTAGGATGCCTCAAAATAATTAATTTTTATTTATTCTTATCTGCTGGTTATTAAAAGATCTTAACTTCACTTATTATAATCATAACACCACTTATTTACACAAAACATAAGTAGTATCTAAACTTCTCATACTTTGACAGGAGAGAGTGACAAAGAGTAGAACTGAGGACAAAATAAAAGGGGACTAACTCCGAAGATGAATCGAGCTTATAACAGTCCGGTAAGTGTCGAAACTTTCGCTTAATCACGATAAAATGACGGAAAAGTAATTTCTTCGAAACTAAGTGAGTGTGTCGATACATACAGGTTTACCAGCTAAATCCTGAAACGGAAACTAGCGAGGAAGTTACGGGTGGCGAGATCAATCAAAACAAAATTCCGAAAACGTTATTTCTTCGTGACTAATAGACTGACAAAGTTACGGATGGCGAGACCAATGGTGGCTTTAATAAAAGAGATGGCGGCACTCTGGGAGACTATTCCATATTCAGCAGCTGCTCGTTGTTTGCAGTAAGTTTCATTCATATATCATAACACCACTGAATCACAAAACAAATATTTTTTCTATTTTTTTACCGTAAAGTGATAAGTATTCAACTAGGGAAAAACAAAACTTATTATGGCTGGAGAAGTAGCTGTGAACTTCGACTAGAGAAAAGGAAGACGAACAGAGTATTTAGCAGAGATTCGCACTAGTGCGAAGAAGTAACGATCTTGGATAGATAGCCATCTCCTGTAGTCTCTCTATAGGAGATGGCTGACTATCTGAAACATGCGATAGCAACGAGGACTCGATTTAATAGGGCAAAAGTAAAACAGTACGAACACCATCATTAATAAAACACAAATCCAATGAATCTCAGGTAAATTAACCTCCAAAAATCATAGAATTTTTGCTCTTTGGTATTTTAGTATTTACTTAGATAATTATGTTTTCTTGCAGAGGCCGAGACCGAAACTTTATGAGGAAACTTAAAGAATATAAGGAACAGATTATGCAACCCAGTGAAATGTTCTACAGTATTTTCGGGCTGCTGGTGAAGACAGAAGTGGAAAACTCTACACACTGGCGTGCCTTCATATACCTGCAGGTTTTACAGCTCTCGAGGTAAATATATCTATTATATGGTACTCAACCGCCACGTCACGGCCATTTTCTGATTTTCTTCTTTTCTTAATAGGCAATCATCATCAGCTTGGTTGCTAAGCTGTCCAGAAGCAGCGGAATATCAGTTTTGTATAAAGTGCTTACCTATAAATGACCTCCCCATCTTCAACTCCGGGTAAACGATTACCATAGTAAGGCTTTCGAGTTATTTACTATTCGCTAAAATGCTGATCATGCTTTTCGAGGAAAGCAGGAGTTTTGGTATAGACTGTTTGGTCATCTACGAATCAGCCAAGGCTTAATCTTGATTGATCAACCCGAGGGGCGGTTACATATTCACAAGCCCGATAACTACTGAGATGAACTGGAACTTCAATCAGTTTGATCTGAAAAAAATGTAGCGCCTGACACACGTGTACTCTTGGAAGATCCGACTACGGTCAGAATTATTGGATGAAGATTTTATTTGATTCGACGACCACGTTTCAAGACATGCAGTTTTAAGACGCTGGCAAGCAGATAAAAAGGCGCTGACCGATATTTGGCTCTACATCCACACGAAGACAATGAGATTGAAATACGCTCTGATTATGCTAGACGCTACTGTGATATAGTGTGTAGGTAAACACTTGTTTATTGGACAACCTAGTAAAGTACCTCAAAAATAAATAAGCATTGTCACTATCTATGCAATAAAGAAAGTACAATACCTGGCAAAGTCTGCAGATAACAAGGCCTGCAAGGAAACAAAAACATGCTAATTCACACCAAAACGGTATTCTACTGAGTAACTTCTCAAGAAACTGGATGACTTCATATTTTTACATGTATCAGTACATTAACATAATTTGTTTGTGTTCTGATTTCCATTGAGCGCTAAAGGAGGACCAGGAATGAAAACAGGAGAGGTCCAAGGTGTAATTGGTAATGTTCTTACCGATCACTTTACGCTTGGAGAGTAGGCCATCCACTTGCTGACTTCAGTGCTTTCGCCTACAGACTGTCCACCTCTAAGAAGTCCACTACCCTGCACCGTTCTACCGCCTCTTTGCAGGTAGAGGCGGTGGAACGGTGCAGGGTAATAGTCCAGGTAGACTTCCAAAGAGAAAAACGATTTTCACAACCTTGGGCCATGTCAGGGAGACGGACAACTTGCAAGCGAGTGACATGGAACAGGTCAGGGAGACGGACAACTTGCAAGCGAGTGACATGGAACAGGTCAGGGAGGAAGTAAACCACCTTGACTCGCTTCAGTATCTCCCACTGCAAATATTTTGCTTCTTTGACTGGTTTCTGCCTGCTCATTGACGGTGACCCGTTCTCTCGCACCAATGTGCGTGAGAACGGGTCAGTTTATTGGCTGGCAGGAATTACCATTACCCTAAACCATTGCGCCGCCTCCGCCTGCAAAGGGGCGGCGGAACGGTCCAGGGCGTCGAAGAGAGAAATTTTAAGAGAATGGTTATACTCTTTGGAAATCTACCTGGACCCCCATCTGAACCGTTCCTCTGCCTCTTTCGGGCAGTAAGAGGCTGTGGATAGGTTCAGAGAGATGTCTAGGGGCGGACACTTTGTAGCAGACGAAGTCAGGCTGTCTGCAAATTGTTCGTCTCTAAAGACTACCTGTATATATTGTATTATAGCTATGATAAGTATTTTAAGCTATTTAAGTGGCCTTTCTTTCGGTGTTCCCGCTAGGTAGCTTGTGTGGATAAATGAGTGAATTAACTATTTAATAGGTAATTCTTACCTAACACTTTACTATAGTTATTTCACAGTTTTAGTGGTTAGGGCCTCCTCCAACTATTTGCCGCTCTCCCTTCCTGTTGGTAGACTAGTACAAGTCTTCTCAGTCGTGCACACTTTGTACTCTTTTCATCTTTTGAGGGGTTGCCCATATTTTCTTTTCTTCTTTCAAGGGTTTCAAGGGTAAGGGTAAGGGTAGTTTTAGAAAAAGCGACCTTAGGGTCGCTTTTTCTAAAACTACTAATTTTGCTTTCCGTTGCAACTTGATACAAAATGATGGCGACAGTACAAATTACTCACAAAATATATGTTAGGTAAGCCCTTGTTGGGGCCCGTAATTGTAATTGTATCTTTTACAAATCTTAAAAAAAAATCTAAGAATAAAACTTAAATCTTGAATATTTATTTCAACTTATACTACGGTTAACTTATAAATACCTACTTTATCTCTATAAGTATAATTAATTTGGTTTAAACAATTAGATAGTTTAAATATAGAACGAAAACTTATAATCTCAATTTTTTGAAGATAATGGAATATCCATAAAATGATGCAATATGAATGTTACAAGAGAATTCGTGTTGTTAAGCAGAAAGGTGCTGTTAATTAATTTTAGAGAGACATTAATAATTATATTATTGTTACGAAATCTTGAATTAAGTATAAAATGTTGTGTCCTAATTTTAAATGGAACATGTACCGATGTTGTGACGGAATTGCACAAGCTCCTTGCGCCATACAAGAAGATCGCATCTTGAGACGTAATAGCGCAGCTCCAGAAATACCTATGAAAGCCGTGCGTGGTTGTTGTGGCGCAATTCCAGAAGGACCTATGTACGTTTTGGCTCAGCAATGCCACACACAGACGAACCGTGACACTTAAATGACCCACCCATGTTGATGAAATGATGATGATAATGATGACAGATGGCTTATACTGGCACAATTCAAGAAGGACTTATGTGCAGATACAAAAAGCTGTTAGAAACTTCCCAAAATAAGGCAAAGAAAACGACAACGATGAAATGAATGGTAAATAAATAAATTTTAAACGCATTGGTAATTACAGTATTATACAGTCAAACTATATCAGTAGCCGGTATCGATTATTTTCTACTATAACTTTTGTATCTTGAGCCGTTTTTAATGTGATTGAAGTAATTCAAAGCTTTAATTTTCCTAAATCGAACCGCCCTGCATTTTTTTTTTGCGTAAATTTCAACGTGTTTTAGATGATTCTCAATTTTGGAACAAGATAACAGCAAAATTCTTCTGATGGTCAGCAGGTATAAAAACCACATAAAAATAATTTTGGCTGACTTCACTGATTAGTTTTCTTTAGGTTAGATCCCAACTTGCTAATATGTGCCTCCTAAAGTACATGTTTGGATCTTCTTAGTTTTAATCATCATTAAAAGTGAATGCGTAACCCAAATATTTCAATTGCTGTTCTATTAAGAAATGAAATAAAATTAAGAATCGCTAATAAAATTCGTCTGGATTCCAATTGTTTTTATTGTTACAGTGCTTCAACGCTCTGTTGAAAATACAAGATGGCGGCCAAGTTTGACTTCGAGCCAAAACAAGGTCCTACGACTATAGGTGGGTATTCCTCGCTTTTAGGCGACAGGTCAAACACCGACATGTGTATTTCTGTAAACAGCTATGATGGGTATTTTGACGGGTGATGCTCCAATGACGATGTTTTTGATGCAGCCGGTCGAGTCGCGATGCGAGTTCTTGCCGTGCACCATGCTGAGGTGGCGGATGTGGCCGCCGCCGATGAACAGTGCGGACTGCGTCTGTGTCGAGGAGCCGCGTCCCAGCCACGGCTTCGAGAACTGCCAGTCCCGCCCACGGTCACCACGACAGTGACTTCATCACTGGAACGATTAGAAATAGGGTTACTTAATTAATAAGTGTAAGAAAGTGTTGTGCTGTAGTGTCTGCCTATCCCTGTGGGAAATGGGCGTGTGTTAAATATATGTAGAAATTGTCATAAATGGTAGTCTTAGATTATTTATAAATATATAATCGCGTACGACAAGCAGTATGGTCAAGTCAACATGTTAAAATAGTTATTTAAAAATAATTGGAGCTCTTCAAAAATTGTATCATGACTCGTTCACCATTAGGGTGACTCGTTATCGCAAATAATATAGGTCGTCAGTACTAGAATACTTTACAATGGAACTTTTCTGGGGAGGTATAATCCGAGTAGTTAGTTGTTTATCTGTTGTGAAACAGGAGCGATCAATATGAGTAGTACAGTAGTCACATTCGCGGTATTACACTCTGTATTCTCTATTAGGACGGCACCGCGGACTACAGTCTAATGTCGATTCACACGTATTCCATTGTTACTAAAAAAAATTGTACTAAGGGAAGAATTGTCCTGTAATACTTGTACTACATTATTGTTGTGGTAGATTAAAGACGTTTTTAAACCTTTTAAATTGAAAAACATAACGCAAAAATTATTTTCTTGCAACGTGGTTTGGAAAGGTTAAGCATAAATTAATTATGATGATGAGAACCAAAATTGTTGGTACTACTTATTTTTATTTTACAATGAATCTTAATTAGATGCCCCAATCCCCTATATATTTTTTGTATTTTTATTGAAACGGTGTTAAAGCTTTTGGTCAGAGTGTCGTCTTGGGGGCACTATGAAAAAAAAATTTCGCGACCAATTTCGAGGTAGCGCTCGCCGGCCGCTGCCGCGGCACCGCTCGCTTCGCTCGCTCGGCTCGCGCGTAGTTGTTTGAACCAACAATTTTTTTTTTTGGTTTTCTTTACTGCTCATAGAGCGTAAAATCGAATTCCAAAAAAAAAAATTAAGTATAATAAGTCCTCGCGCCTTAGCGCCCCTAAGGCTACACTCTAACCAATTATTATAAGATATTGAATTGTGATAAAAATTTCATTTTAATTTCATTGGACACTCTCACTCATTTGGTTAAAATTATAATTAAAATTTTGTGATTTCAGTAATATCAATAAATGAGTGTTGTCAGTTTTTTTTTTGTATTTTCGTATTGTTATCCTTAATCCTATGAAAATATAATATTTTCAATCATTATTTCTTGAGTTTCATTTCTACCCAACCACCTGATACCTAGTCACTAAGTTCAAGTTCCATTGTAAGCACATTTTTATTACAAACTAGCTGACCCGATGCACTTCGTACCGCTTCGAAATTAATAAACGTACTTAGTTCTACAGGGCCGCGAAACGTGCGCGAGCGAGCACCTCTCGCCTCAACACACTTCTAGGAACAAAGCAATGAACTATAGTGGTTATGTCTGTGATCAAACACATCATGATGGAACATCGTTTCAAATAATAATCTTCGAGACTCTAAAGTCTTTAAGAAGACGTTGCTCCACACTAGGAATTCCTAGTGTGGAGCAACGTCTTCTTAAAGACTTTAGAGTCTCGAAGTCTCGAGTCGTGGGTGCGTTAACAGACATACAAAGTCACATACACAAACAGCCAAACCAGGAACAACTATCAGGCCATACAAATATTTGTTCCGTGCGGGAATGGAACCCACGACACGCAGCGCAGCAGCCAATCGCTGAACCACTGCGCCCACCGTGTCGTCAAATCTTATATTGTCATTAAATATAATTATTAAAGATGTCTTTGAATGTTAATGTTGGTGGGAGAGTGACCGCGGTAGCCCGCCAAGGGCGGAGGCACTCTACAGGGCCGTGCGATGGTGGAGCACGGCCTCTTCCCTCCTCAAGGGAAGCCAATCTAAACAATAATTTGAAATAAAAATTAATAAAAATTATTTTTATTAATTTTTATTTCAAATTATAGTTGATATTTTTTTATGCCGAATACGCCGATTTTCAATGCCTTAGTCCTATGCACACTTGTATGTCCCCAACGCAGTGGGTACTTAAAGATTCATTGGGTTTTAGAGGAGCGGTTGGAGAGTATTCGGGCACACGTGATAAATGAGACCTATTTCTATTTACATTTATTATGGTGCAACTAGTGCTAAAATGAATATATTTACAATATACAAGTCGTTAACGCTAAACCTTTAATTATTATTTAAAGTTGTGGTATTAAAATATTTCTGCCTGATTGATGTTTCTTGTTTTTAAAGATATGGACTTTTGCTAATTAGGACTTTTGATGGAAGAGTGAATACGTAGTAGATATTATGTCTATAACGGAGGGCCTTGCGATGGTGGAGCACGAGTTCTTTCCGCTCAGGGGAAGCCATTTACAGGGAAGACATATGCAGCGGGGGGCGGGGGGGGGCTGAAGGTAGGATTCCTATTATACTTTTTTAATGTTATTGGCTTTTTATTTTTCATACCACCACTGAATCACAATTTTCTCATTTTACAGTCAAATAGTAAATGTAGATCAGCACTAGGTACCGACCCTTTTCGCGGGGCGACGTTGAAAAGTGAAGACATCTGTGTTCGTATCTCGAAGTTCCGTCGTGATATCTCCACATTCTTCACTACACCGCTCTTATCAGAGCGAACTGACGCGCGCGTGTGACGTTATCAATGTACGCGCCGCGTCGATGCTATCCCATTTCTTTGGCAGAGTTGTTTGTTTTTTTCAAGACGGTTTGTTTTCATGGATTCATGTGGTAACTGGTAATGTTTCTGAAGGAGGTACGGTAGTGTTAATGGTACTATGTTGGTATCACTTGTAAAGGAGGTAAGGTCATGCGTGAGAGTACTGTGTCACTACAAGGTACTCACTTGAACATTTTCAAAGTATTCCTTTAAATTGCATTCAGGACATTCGGGTGGATAATTATGTAAATATTGAAATTTGTCTATTTAAAAACAATCGCAAATACCTACATACTGTGTCGAACGCTAAACCTTTAATTATTTTTTAAAGTTGTGGTATTAAAATATTTCTGCCTGATTGATGATTCATGTTTTTAAAGATATGGACTTTTGCTAAATCAGGACTTTTGGTGGAAGAGCGAATACGTAGTAGATATGTTGTCTATAACGGAAGGCCTGCGATGGTGGAGCACGAATTCCTTCCGCTCAGGGGAAGCCATTTACAGGGAAGACATATGCAGCGGGGGGAGGGGGGGGGGGGCGGAAGGTAGGATTCCTATTATACTTTTTTAATGTTATTGGCTTTTTATTTTTCATACCACCACTGAATCACAATTTTCTCATTTTACAGTCAAATGGTAAATATAGATCAGCGCTAGGTACCGATCCTTTTCGCCGGGCGACGTTGAAAAGTGAAGACATCTGTGTTCGTATCTCGAAGTTCCGTCGTGATATCTCCACATTCTTCACTACACCGCTCTTATCAGAGCGAACTGACGCGCGCGTGTGACGTTATCAATGTACGCGCCGCGTCGATGCTATCCCATTTCTTTGGCAGAGTTGTTTGTTTTTTTCAAGACGGTTTGTTTTCATGGATTCATGTGGTAACTGGTAATGTTTCTGAAGGAGGTACGGTAGTGTTAATGGTACTATGTTGGTATCACTTGTAAAGGAGGTAAGGTCATGCGTGAGAGTACTGTGTCACTACAAGGTACTCACTTGAACATTTTCAAAGTATTCCTTTAAATTGCATTCAGGACATTCGGGTGGATAATTATGTAAATATTGAAATTTGTCTATTTAAAAACAATCGCAAATACCTACATACTGTGTCGAACGCTAAACCTTTAATTATTTTTTAAAGTTGTGGTATTAAAATATTTCTGCCTGATTGATGATTCATGTTTTTAAAGATATGGACTTTTGCTAAATCAGGACTTTTGGTGGAAGAGCGAATACGTAGTAGATATGTTGTCTATAACGGAAGGCCTGCGATGGTGGAGCACGAATTCCTTCCGCTCAGGGGAAGCCATTTACAGGGAAGCCATATGCAGCGGGGGGCGGGGGGGGCTGAAGGTAGGATTCTTATCTATTATACTTTTTTAATGTTATTGGCTTTTTATTTTTCATACCACCACTGAATCACAATTTTCTCATTTTACAGTCAAATAGTAAATGTAGATCAGCACTAGGTACCGACCCTTTTCGCGGGGCGACGTTGAAGAGTGAAGACATCTGTGTGCGAGTCCGCTTCCATCTCGAAGTGCAGCCGTGATATGTCTACATTATTCAGTGGAAGTCGATACGTCCCAGCCAGGGACGTGGCGAGCGGTCACAGGGCTATGATATATCCACATTCTTCACTACACCGCTCTTATCAGAGCGAACTGACGCGCGCGTGTGACGTTATCAATGTACGCGTCGCGTCGATGCTATCCTATTTCTTTGGCAGAGTTGGTTATCTTTTTCAAGACGGTTTTCTTCCCATGAATTCATGTGGTAACTGGTAATGGTTCTGAAGGAGGTACGGTAGTGTTAATGGTACTATGTTGAACACTTGTAAAGGAGGTAAGGTAATGCGTGAGAGTACTGTGTCACTACAAGGTACTCACTTGAATATCTTCAAAGTATTCCTTTAAATTGCATTCAGGACATTCTGGTGGATAATTATGTAAATATTGAAATCTGTCTATTCAAAAACAATAGCAAATACCTACATACTGTGTCGAACGCTAAACCTTTAATTATTATTTAAAGTTGTGGTATTCAAATATTTACTGGAAAGAGTTGATACAATAGGGCCATGCAAACATAGAAGTAATTTATAGGGCCAGGCAAACAGGGAATAAATCTACAGGGCCAGTGAAACAGGGAAAAATCCCATTTTTTAATGTATTTTTCTCATATCTTCGACCCTGATTTCTGAATTATGAATTTGAATTCGGCTTTGGTCAGAAAACTTGTGAAACTTTGGCATTACAGTGGGGTTTTTAATCCAAAATACTCAATTCAGAAAGCGGTACCTACTCAGTCGATGCTCCGCTAGACTGGCCAATATTGTATTTTGTATGTAGCACTGCTTGTCTCCGTAATTTGTGTGTACCTTAATAAATAAACACTAAGCAAATAATAATTCTTTTGCGAGTGCCATTGAACAGGTATGGTATGGTAAAGGTATTAAGGTAAGGTTTTGTTACAGTTTTGCTGGGAATCCTTTATCGCCCCGCTGTCGCTGGAGAAGAAAAAGAAAGGCTGCAAAAGGCAAGTCTTGGAAAATATTAATATGCACAACGTATGAAAAGGGTGCAATCGTATTTTTGAAGTGAAAACTTCTTGAGCGGCGTTGTGCACGTTTTGGGATGAATGAAAAATGTTAAACTCGCGTCAGGACACCGTGACCTCATCGAAAATTCGTACGACGGAGGGAAAGTTCTGAAGTGTTAAATCCTTAATGTACTTAATATAAATTGTCGTGTTTGTGTACGATAGCGCAATAAATGAATATTGTATTTTATGACACAAATGATGGTAGGTACTTTCATACTGATAATTAAAGCAATTCGTGCGAAATAATTCCCTTACCATTCCAAAATATCTAAAGTGCACAACGTTAATGTTCAAGTTTTCACTTCTGCCGACAATCCCGGAGCGCAACCCGTTGTTTTTTTAAACCTACAGGTTTATCAATACCAGGGTGGCATTCAAAAGAAAATTCCGATAGAGGCTTTAATAAAGGAGATGGCGACACTCTGGGAGATTTTCATATGCGGCTTGCGAAGGTAGGATTCCATATTTAATTTTTTAATGTTATTGGTTTTTTATTTTTCATACCACCACTGAATCACAATTTTCTCATGTTACTGTGAAATGGTAAAATATTAAACTCCGGAAAAAACAAACTTATTTCAAATCTGAAACCAAAGTGAAACTTTTCAGTTAAAGACCGACCGAAGAGGAATGAAATTCAAACCAACAATTTCAACGATGACTGAGCGACTGGCAGTCCTTTACATGAGTCCTGCTGACACCATCAGTGACAAAGAAGAGAAGAGGTGTGGGCCAGATGCCAGCAGAATCTCGAAAAGAAAGAAATAGCCCATAAAAATGGCTGGAGAAATAGAGATGAGAACCTGGACTGAGAAAAAGAAGACGAATAGAGTATTCAGCAGAGATTCACACTAGTGCGAAAAAGTAACGGTCTCAGACAGTCAGCCATCTCCTATAAGAGACGGTTGGCTATACGAAACATGCGAAAGCAACGAAGCCTCTATACAACGGGGCAATGTAAAACATTTCGAGCACTATCGTTATTAAAACACGAATCCGATGACTCTCAGGTAAATAAACCTCCGAAACCAGAGACTTTATGCTCTTCGGTATTTTAGTATTTACTTCGATATGTTTTCTTGCAGAGGCCGAGACATAAAGTTTACATGGGTTAAAACTAAAGGAGTAATAGGTATAAGGAACTGATTACACAACCCAATGAAAATATCTACAGTATTTTCGGGTGAAGACAGAAGTGGAAAACTCTACGCACCAGAAACCTGCAGGTTTTACAGCTGTCGAGGTAAATATATCTAGTATATGGTACTCAGCTGCCACGTCACGTACATTTTCTGATTTTCTTATTTTCTTAACAGGCAATCGTCATCAGCTTGGTTGCTAAGCTGTTCAGAATTAGCGGAATATCAGTTTTGTATATATGCTAACCTACAAATGACCTCTCCACCTGTGACTCCGCTAAGATGCTGAACATGATTTTCGAGGAAAGCAGGGGTTTTGGTATAGACTGTTTGGTCATCTACGAATCAGACAAGGCTTAATCTTGATTGATCAACCCGAGGGGCGGTTACATATTCACAAGCCCGATAACTACTGAGATGAACTGGATCTTCAATCAGTTTGATCTGAACAAAATGTAGCGCCTGATACACGTGTACTCTTGGAAGATCCGACTACAGTCAGAATGATTGGATGAAGATTTTATTTGTTCCGACGACCACGTTTCAAGACATGCAGTTTTAAGACGCTGGCAAGCAGATAAAAAGGCGCTGACCGATATTTGGCTCTACATCCACACGAAGACAATGAGATTGAAATACGCTCTGACTATGCTAGACGCTACTGTGATATAGTGTGTAGGTAAACACTTATTTATTGGACAACCTAGTAAAGTACCTCAAAAATAAATAAGCATTGTCACTATCTATGCAATAAAGAAAGTACAATACCTGGCAAAGTCTGCAGATAACAAGGCCTGCAAGGAAACAAAAACATGCTAATTCACACCAAAACGGTATTCTACTGAGTAACTTCTCAAGAAACTGGATGACTTCATATTTTTACATGTATCAGTACATTAACATAATTTGTTTGTGTTCTGATTTCCATTGAGCGCTAAAGGAGGACCAGGAATGAAAACAGGAGAGGTCCAAGGTGTAATTGGTAATGTTCTTACCGATCACTTTACGCTTGGAGAGTAGGCCATCCACTTACTGACTTCAGTGCTTTCGCCTACAGACTGTCCACCTCTAAGAAGTCCACTACCCTGCACCGTTCTACCGCCTCTTTGCAGGTAGAGGTGGTGGAACGGTGCAGGGTAATAGTGGAGGTAGACTTCCAAAGAGAATAACGATTTTCACAACCTTGGGCCATGTCAGGGAGACGGACAACTTGCAAGCGAGTGACATGGAACAGGTCAGGGAGGAAGTAAACCACCTTGACTCGCTTCAGTATCTCCCACTGCAAATATTTTGCTTCTTTGACTGGTTTCTGCCTGCTCATTGACGGTGACCCGTTCTCTCGCACCAATGTGCGTGAGAACGAGTCAGTTTATTGGCTGGCAGGAATTACCATTACCCTAAACCATTGCGCCGCCTCCGCCTGCAAAGGGGCGGCGGAACGGTCCAGGGCGTCGAAGAGAGAAATTTTGAGAGAATGGTTATACTCTTTGGAAATCTACCTGGACCCCCATCTGAACCGTTCCTCTGCCTCTTTCGGGCAGTAAGAGGCTGTGGATAGGTTCAGAGAGATGTCTAGGGGCGGACACTTTGTAGCAGACGAAGTCAGGCTGTCTGCAAATTGTTCGTCTCTAAAGACTACCTGTATATATTGTATTATAGCTATGATAAGTATTTTAAGCTATTTAAGTGGCCTTTCTTTCGGCGTTCCCGCTAGGTAGCTTGTGTGGATAAATGAGTGAATTAACTATTTAATAGGTAATTCTTACCTAACACTTTACTATAGTTATTTCACAGTTTTAGTGGTTAGGGCCTCCTCCAACTATTTGCCGCTCTCCCTTCCTGTTGGTAGACTAGTACAAGTCTTCTCAGTCGTGCACACTTTGTACTCTTTTCATCTTTTGAGGGGTTGCCCATATTTCCTTTTCTTCTTTCAAGGGTACCCTAAGGTCGCTTTTTCTAAAACTACTAATTTTGCTTTCCGTTGCAACTTGATACAAAATGATGGCGACAGTACAAATTACTCACAAAATATATGTTAGGTAAGCCCTTGTTGGGGCCCGTAATTGTAATTGTATCTTTTACAAATCTTAAAAAAAAATCTAAGAATAAAACTTAAATCTTGAATATTTATTTCAACTTATACTAAGGTTAACTTATAAATACCTACTTTATCTCTATAAGTATAATTAATTTGGTTTAAACAATTAGATAGTTTAAATATAGAACGAAAACTTATAATCTCAATTTTTTGAAGATAATGGAATATCCATAAAATGATGCAATATGAATGTTACAAGAGAATTCGTGTTGTTAAGCAGAAAGGTGCTGTTAATTAATTTTAGAGAGACATTAATAATTATATTATTGTTACGAAATCTTGAATTAAGTATAAAATGTTGTGTCCTAATTTTAAATGGAACATGTACCGATGTTGTGACGGAATTGCACAAGCTCCTTGCGCCATACAAGAAGATCGCATCTTGAGACGTAATAGCGCAGCTCCAGAAATACCTATGAAAGCCGTGCGTGGTTGTTGTGGCGCAATTCCAGAAGGACCTATGTACGTTTTGGCTCAGCAATGCCACACACAGACGAACCGTGACACTTAAATGACCCATGTTGATGAAATGATGATGATAATGATGACAGATGGCTTATACTGGCACAATTCAAGAAGGACTTATGTGCAGATACAAAAAGCTGTTAGAAACTTCCAAAAATAAGGCAAAGAAAACGACAACGATGAAATGAATGGTAAATAAATATATTTTGAAACGCATTAAACGTAATTACAGTGTTATACAGTCAAACTATATCAGTAGCCGGTATCGATTATTTTCTACTTTAACTTTTGTATCTTGAGCCGTTTCTAATGTGATTGAAGTAATTCAAAGCTTTAATTTTCCTAAATCGAACCGCCCTGCATTTTTTTTTTGCGTAAATGTCAACGTGCTTTAGATGTTTCTCAATTTTGGAACAAGATAACAGCAAAATTCTTCTGATGGTCAGCAGGTATAAAAACCGCATAAAAATAATTTTGGCTGACTTCACTGATTAGTTTTCTTTAGGTTAGATCCCAACTTGCTAATATGTGCCTCCTAAAGTACATGTTTGGATCTTCTTAGTTTTAATCATCATTAAAAGTGAATGCGTAACCCAAATATTTCAATTGCTGTTCTATTAAGAAATGAAATAAAATTAAGAATCGCTAATAAAATTCGTCTGGATTCCAATTGTTTTTATTGTTACAGTGCTTCAACGCTCTGTTGAAAATACAAGATGGCGGCCAAGTTTGACTTCGAGCCAAAACAAGGTCCTACGACTATAGGTGGGTATTCCTCGCTTTTAGGCGACAGGTCAAACACCGACATGTGTATTTCTGTAAACAGCTATGATGGGTATTTTGACGGGTGATGCTCCAATGACGATGTTTTTGATGCAGCCGGTCGAGTCGCGATGCGAGTTCTTGCCGTGCACCATGCTGAGGTGGCGGATGTGGCCGCCGCCGATGAACAGTGCGGACTGCGTCTGTGTCGAGGAGCCGCGTCCCAGCCACGGCTTCGAGAACTGCCAGTCCCGCCCACGGTCACCACGACAGTGACTTCATCACTGGAACGATTAGAAATAGGGTTACTTAATTAATAAGTGTAAGAAAGTGTTGTGCTGTAGTGTGTGCCTATCCCTGTGGAAAATGGGCGTGTGTTAAATATATGTAGAAATTGTCATAAATGGTAGTCTTAGATTATTTATAAATATATAATCGCGTACGACAAGCAGTATGGTCAAGTCAACATGTTAAAATAGTTATTTAAAAATAATTGGAGCTCTTCAAAAATTGTATCATGACTCGTTCACCATTAGGGTGACTCGTTATCGCAAATAATATAGGTCGTCAGTACTAGAATACTTTACAATGGAACTTTTCTGGGGAGGTATAATCCGAGTAGTTAGTTGTTTATCTGTTGTGAAACAGGAGCGATCAATATGAGTAGTACAGTAGTCACATTCGCGGTATTACACTCTGTATTCTCTATTAGGACGGCACCGCGGACTACAGTCTAATGTCGATTCACACGTATTCCATTGTTACTAAAAAAAATTGTACTAAGGGAAGAATTGTCCTGTAATACTTGTACTACATTATTGTTGTGGTAGATTAAAGACGTTTTTAAACCTTTTAAATTGAAAAACATAACGCAAAAATTATTTTCTTGCAACGTGGTTTGGAAAGGTTAAGCATAAATTAATTATGATGATGAGAACCAAAATTGTTGGTACTACTTATTTTTATTTTACAATGAATCTTAATTAGATGCCCCAATCCCCTATATATTTTTTGTATTTTTATTGAAACGGTGTTAAAGCTTTTGGTCAGAGTGTCGTCTTGGGGGCACTATGAAAAAAAAATTTCGCGACCAATTTCGAGGTAGCGCTCGCCGGCCGCTGCCGCGGCACCGCTCGCTTCGCTCGCTCGGCTCGCGCGTAGTTGTTTGAACCAACAATTTTTTTTTTTGGTTTTCTTTACTGCTCATAGAGCGTAAAATCGAATTCCAAAAAAAAAAAATTAAGTATAATAAGTCCTCGCGCCTTAGCGCCCCTAAGGCTACACTCTAACCAATTATTATAAGATATTGAATTGTGATAAAAATTTCATTTTAATTTCATTGGACACTCTCACTCATTTGGTTAAAATTATAATTAAAATTTTGTGATTTCAGTAATATCAATAAATGAGTGTTGTCAGTTTTTTTTTTGTATTTTCGTATTGTTATCCTTAATCCTATGAAAATATAATATTTTCAATCATTATTTCTTGAGTTTCATTTCTACCCAACCACCTGATACCTAGTCACTAAGTTCAAGTTCCATTGTAAGCACATTTTTATTACAAACTAGCTGACCCGATGCACTTCGTACCGCTTCGAAATTAATAAACGTACTTAGTTCTACAGGGCCGCGAAACGTGCGCGAGCGAGCACCTCTCGCCTCAACACACTTCTAGGAACAAAGCAATGAACTATAGTGGTTATGTCTGTGATCAAACACATCATGATGGAACATCGTTTCAAATAATAATCTTCGAGACTCTAAAGTCTTTAAGAAGACGTTGCTCCACACTAGGAATTCCTAGTGTGGAGCAACGTCTTCTTAAAGACTTTAGAGTCTCGAAGTCTCGAGTCGTGGGTGCGTTAACAGACATACAAAGTCACATACACAAACAGCCAAACCAGGAACAACTATCAGGCCATACAAATATTTGTTCCGTGCGGGAATGGAACCCACGACACGCAGCGCAGCAGCCAATCGCTGAACCACTGCGCCCACCGTGTCGTCAAATCTTATATTGTCATTAAATATAATTATTAAAGATGTCTTTGAATGTTAATGTTGGTGGGAGAGTGACCGCGGTAGCCCGCCAAGGGCGGAGGCACTCTACAGGGCCGTGCGATGGTGGAGCACGGCCTCTTCCCTCCTCAAGGGAAGCCAATCTAAACAATAATTTGAAATAAAAATTAATAAAAATTATTTTTATTAATTTTTATTTCAAATTATAGTTGATATTTTTTTATGCCGAATACGCCGATTTTCAATGCCTTAGTCCTATGCACACTTGTATGTCCCCAACGCAGTGGGTACTTAAAGATTCATTGGGTTTTAGAGGAGCGGTTGGAGAGTATTCGGGCACACGTGATAAATGAGACCTATTTCTATTTACATTTATTATGGTGCAACTAGTGCTAAAATGAATATATTTACAATATACAAGTCGTTAACGCTAAACCTTTAATTATTATTTAAAGTTGTGGTATTAAAATATTTCTGCCTGATTGATGTTTCTTGTTTTTAAAGATATGGACTTTTGCTAATTAGGACTTTTGATGGAAGAGTGAATACGTAGTAGATATTATGTCTATAACGGAGGGCCTTGCGATGGTGGAGCACGAGTTCTTTCCGCTCAGGGGAAGCCATTTACAGGGAAGACATATGCAGCGGGGGGCGGGGGGGGGCTGAAGGTAGGATTCCTATTATACTTTTTTAATGTTATTGGCTTTTTATTTTTCATACCACCACTGAATCACAATTTTCTCATTTTACAGTCAAATAGTAAATGTAGATCAGCACTAGGTACCGACCCTTTTCGCGGGGCGACGTTGAAAAGTGAAGACATCTGTGTTCGTATCTCGAAGTTCCGTCGTGATATCTCCACATTCTTCACTACACCGCTCTTATCAGAGCGAACTGACGCGCGCGTGTGACGTTATCAATGTACGCGCCGCGTCGATGCTATCCCATTTCTTTGGCAGAGTTGTTTGTTTTTTTCAAGACGGTTTGTTTTCATGGATTCATGTGGTAACTGGTAATGTTTCTGAAGGAGGTACGGTAGTGTTAATGGTACTATGTTGGTATCACTTGTAAAGGAGGTAAGGTCATGCGTGAGAGTACTGTGTCACTACAAGGTACTCACTTGAACATTTTCAAAGTATTCCTTTAAATTGCATTCAGGACATTCGGGTGGATAATTATGTAAATATTGAAATTTGTCTATTTAAAAACAATCGCAAATACCTACATACTGTGTCGAACGCTAAACCTTTAATTATTTTTTAAAGTTGTGGTATTAAAATATTTCTGCCTGATTGATGATTCATGTTTTTAAAGATATGGACTTTTGCTAAATCAGGACTTTTGGTGGAAGAGCGAATACGTAGTAGATATGTTGTCTATAACGGAAGGCCTGCGATGGTGGAGCACGAATTCCTTCCGCTCAGGGGAAGCCATTTACAGGGAAGACATATGCAGCGGGGGGAGGGGGGGGGGGCTGAAGGTAGGATTCCTATTATACTTTTTTAATGTTATTGGCTTTTTATTTTTCATACCACCACTGAATCACAATTTTCTCATTTTACAGTCAAATGGTAAATATAGATCAGCGCTAGGTACCGATCCTTTTCGCCGGGCGACGTTGAAAAGTGAAGACATCTGTGTTCGTATCTCGAAGTTCCGTCGTGATATCTCCACATTCTTCACTACACCGCTCTTATCAGAGCGAACTGACGCGCGCGTGTGACGTTATCAATGTACGCGCCGCGTCGATGCTATCCCATTTCTTTGGCAGAGTTGTTTGTTTTTTTCAAGACGGTTTGTTTTCATGGATTCATGTGGTAACTGGTAATGTTTCTGAAGGAGGTACGGTAGTGTTAATGGTACTATGTTGGTATCACTTGTAAAGGAGGTAAGGTCATGCGTGAGAGTACTGTGTCACTACAAGGTACTCACTTGAACATTTTCAAAGTATTCCTTTAAATTGCATTCAGGACATTCGGGTGGATAATTATGTAAATATTGAAATTTGTCTATTTAAAAACAATCGCAAATACCTACATACTGTGTCGAACGCTAAACCTTTAATTATTTTTTAAAGTTGTGGTATTAAAATATTTCTGCCTGATTGATGATTCATGTTTTTAAAGATATGGACTTTTGCTAAATCAGGACTTTTGGTGGAAGAGCGAATACGTAGTAGATATGTTGTCTATAACGGAAGGCCTGCGATGGTGGAGCACGAATTCCTTCCGCTCAGGGGAAGCCATTTACAGGGAAGCCATATGCAGCGGGGGGCGGGGGGGGCTGAAGGTAGGATTCTTATCTATTATACTTTTTTAATGTTATTGGCTTTTTATTTTTCATACCACCACTGAATCACAATTTTCTCATTTTACAGTCAAATAGTAAATGTAGATCAGCACTAGGTACCGACCCTTTTC
The DNA here is from genome assembly GCA_905163435.1 of Mamestra brassicae. NCBI lineage: Eukaryota > Metazoa > Arthropoda > Insecta > Lepidoptera > Noctuidae > Mamestra > Mamestra brassicae. The sequence goes on from LR990987.1 coordinate 6,410,275, forward strand.
GCGGGGCGACGTTGAAGAGTGAAGACATCTGTGTGCGAGTCCGCTTCCATCTCGAAGTGCAGCCGTGATATGTCTACATTATTCAGTGGAAGTCGATACGTCCCAGCCAGGGACGTGGCGAGCGGTCACAGGGCTATGATATATCCACATTCTTCACTACACCGCTCTTATCAGAGCGAACTGACGCGCGCGTGTGACGTTATCAATGTACGCGTCGCGTCGATGCTATCCTATTTCTTTGGCAGAGTTGGTTATCTTTTTCAAGACGGTTTTCTTCCCATGAATTCATGTGGTAACTGGTAATGGTTCTGAAGGAGGTACGGTAGTGTTAATGGTACTATGTTGAACACTTGTAAAGGAGGTAAGGTAATGCGTGAGAGTACTGTGTCACTACAAGGTACTCACTTGAATATCTTCAAAGTATTCCTTTAAATTGCATTCAGGACATTCTGGTGGATAATTATGTAAATATTGAAATCTGTCTATTCAAAAACAATAGCAAATACCTACATACTGTGTCGAACGCTAAACCTTTAATTATTATTTAAAGTTGTGGTATTCAAATATTTACTGGAAAGAGTTGATACAATAGGGCCATGCAAACATAGAAGTAATTTATAGGGCCAGGCAAACAGGGAATAAATCTACAGGGCCAGTGAAACAGGGAAAAATCCCATTTTTTAATGTATTTTTCTCATATCTTCGACCCTGATTTCTGAATTATGAATTTGAATTCGGCTTTGGTCAGAAAACTTGTGAAACTTTGGCATTACAGTGGGGTTTTTAATCCAAAATACTCAATTCAGAAAGCGGTACCTACTCAGTCGATGCTCCGCTAGACTGGCCAATATTGTATTTTGTATGTAGCACTGCTTGTCTCCGTAATTTGTGTGTACCTTAATAAATAAACACTAAGCAAATAATAATTCTTTTGCGAGTGCCATTGAACAGGTATGGTATGGTAAAGGTATTAAGGTAAGGTTTTGTTACAGTTTTGCTGGGAATCCTTTATCGCCCCGCTGTCGCTGGAGAAGAAAAAGAAAGGCTGCAAAAGGCAAGTCTTGGAAAATATTAATATGCACAACGTATGAAAAGGGTGCAATCGTATTTTTGAAGTGAAAACTTCTTGAGCGGCGTTGTGCACGTTTTGGGATGAATGAAAAATGTTAAACTCGCGTCAGGACACCGTGACCTCATCGAAAATTCGTACGACGGAGGGAAAGTTCTGAAGTGTTAAATCCTTAATGTACTTAATATAAATTGTCGTGTTTGTGTACGATAGCGCAATAAATGAATATTGTATTTTATGACACAAATGATGGTAGGTACTTTCATACTGATAATTAAAGCAATTCGTGCGAAATAATTCCCTTACCATTCCAAAATATCTAAAGTGCACAACGTTAATGTTCAAGTTTTCACTTCTGCCGACAATCCCGGAGCGCAACCCGTTGTTTTTTTAAACCTACAGGTTTATCAATACCAGGGTGGCATTCAAAAGAAAATTCCGATAGAGGCTTTAATAAAGGAGATGGCGACACTCTGGGAGATTTTCATATGCGGCTTGCGAAGGTAGGATTCCATATTTAATTTTTTAATGTTATTGGTTTTTTATTTTTCATACCACCACTGAATCACAATTTTCTCATGTTACTGTGAAATGGTAAAATATTAAACTCCGGAAAAAACAAACTTATTTCAAATCTGAAACCAAAGTGAAACTTTTCAGTTAAAGACCGACCGAAGAGGAATGAAATTCAAACCAACAATTTCAACGATGACTGAGCGACTGGCAGTCCTTTACATGAGTCCTGCTGACACCATCAGTGACAAAGAAGAGAAGAGGTGTGGGCCAGATGCCAGCAGAATCTCGAAAAGAAAGAAATAGCCCATAAAAATGGCTGGAGAAATAGAGATGAGAACCTGGACTGAGAAAAAGAAGACGAATAGAGTATTCAGCAGAGATTCACACTAGTGCGAAAAAGTAACGGTCTCAGACAGTCAGCCATCTCCTATAAGAGACGGTTGGCTATACGAAACATGCGAAAGCAACGAAGCCTCTATACAACGGGGCAATGTAAAACATTTCGAGCACTATCGTTATTAAAACACGAATCCGATGACTCTCAGGTAAATAAACCTCCGAAACCAGAGACTTTATGCTCTTCGGTATTTTAGTATTTACTTCGATATGTTTTCTTGCAGAGGCCGAGACATAAAGTTTACATGGGTTAAAACTAAAGGAGTAATAGGTATAAGGAACTGATTACACAACCCAATGAAAATATCTACAGTATTTTCGGGTGAAGACAGAAGTGGAAAACTCTACGCACCAGAAACCTGCAGGTTTTACAGCTGTCGAGGTAAATATATCTAGTATATGGTACTCAGCTGCCACGTCACGTACATTTTCTGATTTTCTTATTTTCTTAACAGGCAATCGTCATCAGCTTGGTTGCTAAGCTGTTCAGAATTAGCGGAATATCAGTTTTGTATATATGCTAACCTACAAATGACCTCTCCACCTGTGACTCCGCTAAGATGCTGAACATGATTTTCGAGGAAAGCAGGGGTTTTGGTATAGACTGTTTGGTCATCTACGAATCAGCCAAGGCTTAATCTTGATTGATCAACCCGAGGGGCGGTTACATATTCACAAGCCCGATAACTACTGAGATAAACTGGATCTTCAATCAGTTTGATCTGAACAAAATGTAGCGCCTGATACACGTGTACTCTTGGAAGATCCGACTACAGTCAGAATGATTGGATGAAGATTTTATTTGTTCCGACGACCACGTTTCAAGACATGCAGTTTTAAGACGCTGGCAAGCAGATAAAAAGGCGCTGACCGATATTTGGCTCTACATCCACACGAAGACAATGAGATTGAAATACGCTCTGACTATGCTAGACGCTACTGTGATATAGTGTGTAGGTAAACACTTATTTATTGGACAACCTAGTAAAGTACCTCAAAAATAAATAAGCATTGTCACTATCTATGCAATAAAGAAAGTACAATACCTGGCAAAGTCTGCAGATAACAAGGCCTGCAAGGAAACAAAAACATGCTAATTCACACCAAAACGGTATTCTACTGAGTAACTTCTCAAGAAACTGGATGACTTCATATTTTTACATGTATCAGTACATTAACATAATTTGTTTGTGTTCTGATTTCCATTGAGCGCTAAAGGAGGACCAGGAATGAAAACAGGAGAGGTCCAAGGTGTAATTGGTAATGTTCTTACCGATCACTTTACGCTTGGAGAGTAGGCCATCCACTTACTGACTTCAGTGCTTTCGCCTACAGACTGTCCACCTCTAAGAAGTCCACTACCCTGCACCGTTCTACCGCCTCTTTGCAGGTAGAGGCGGTGGAACGGTGCAGGGTAATAGTCGAGGTAGACTTCCAAAGAGAATAACGATTTTCACAACCTTGGGCCATGTCAGGGAGACGGACAACTTGCAAGCGAGTGACATGGAACAGGTCAGGGAGGAAGTAAACCACCTTGACTCGCTTCAGTATCTCCCACTGCAAATATTTTGCTTCTTTGACTGGTTTCTGCCTGCTCATTGACGGTGACCCGTTCTCTCGCACCAATGTGCGTGAGAACGGGTCAGTTTATTGGCTGGCAGGAATTACCATTACCCTAAACCATTGCGCCGCCTCCGCCTGCAAAGGGGCGGCGGAACGGTCCAGGGCGTCGAAGAGAGAAATTTTAAGAGAATGGTTATACTCTTTGGAAATCTACCTGGACCCCCATCTGAACCGTTCCTCTGCCTCTTTCGGGCAGTAAGAGGCTGTGGATAGGTTCAGAGAGATGTCTAGGGGCGGACACTTTGTAGCAGATGAAGTCAGGCTGTCTGCAAATTGTTCGTCTCTAAAGACTACCTGTATATATTGTATTATAGCTATGATACGTATTTTAAGCTATTTAAGTGGCCTTTCTTCCGGCGTTCCCGCTAGGTAGCTTGTGTGGATAAATGAGTGAATTAACTATTTAATAGGTAATTTTTACCTAACACTTTACTATAGTTATTTCACAGTTTACGTGGTTAGGGTCTCCTCCAACTATTTGCCGCTCTCCCTTCCTGTTGGTAGAGTAGTACAAGTCTTCTCAGTCGTGCACAATTTGTACTCTTTTCATCTTTTGAGGGGTTGTCCATTATTTCCTTTTCTTCTTTCAAGGGTACCCTAAGGTCGCTTTTTCTAAAACTACTAATTTTGCTTTCCGTTGCAACTTGATACAAAATGATGGCGACAGTACAAATTACTCACAAAATATATATTAGGTAAGCCCTTGTTGGGGCCAGTAATTGTAATTGTATCTTTTACAAATCTTAAGAAAAAATCTAAGAATAAAACTTAAATCTTGAATATTTATTTCAACTTATACTAAGGTTAACTTATACTATACCTACTTTATCTCTATAAGTATAATTAATTTGGTTTATACAATTACATAGTTTAAATATTTCTATATTTAAACTATCTAATTGTTAAGAATAAAACATAAATTTTGAATATTTATTTCAACTTATACTTAGGTTAACTTATTAATACCTACTTTATCTCTATTAGAATAATTAATTTGGTTTATACAATTAGATACTTAGTTTAAATATATAACGAAAACTTATAATCTCAATTTTTCGGAGATAATGGAATATCCATAAAGTGATGCAATATGAATGTTACAAGAGAATTCGTGTTGTTAAGCAGAGAGGTGCTGTTAATTAATTTTAGAAAGACATTAATAATATTATATGATTGTTACGAAATCTTGATTTAAGTATAAAAATGTTGTAAGTATCCTAATTTTAAATGGAACATGTACTGATGTTGTGACGGAATTGCACAAGCTCCTTGCGCCATACAAGAAGATCGCATCTTGAGACGTAATAGCGCAGCTCCAGAAATACCTATGAAAGCCGTGCGTGGTTGTTGTGGCGCAATTCCAGAAGGACCTATGTACGTTTTGGCTCAGCAATGCCACACACAGACGAACCGTGACACTTAAATGACCCATGTTGATGAAATGATGATGATAATGATGACAGATGGCTTATACTGGCACAATTCAAGAAGGACTTATGTGCAGATACAAAAAGCTGTTAGAAACTTCCCAAACTAAGGCAAAGAAAAAGACAACGATGAAATGAATGGTAAATAAATAAATTTTAAACGCATTGGTAATTACAGTATTATACAGTCAAACTATATCAGTAGCCGGTATCGATTATTTTCTACCTTAACTTTTGTGTGTTGATCCGATTTTAATGTTTGAATTAATTCAAAGCTTTAATTTTCCTAAATCGAACCGCCCTGTTTTTTTTTGCGTAATGTCAAAGTGTTTTAGTTGTTTCTCAATTTTGGAACAAGATAACAGTAAGAATTCTTATGATGGTCAGCAGGTATAAAAACCGCATACAAACAACTTTGGTTGACTTAATTGATTAACTTTCTTCAGGTTAGATCCAAACATACCAATTATGTGCCTCCTAAAGCACATGTTTGGATCTTCTTAATTTTAATCATCATTAAAAGTGAATGCGTAACCCAAATATTTCAATTGCTGCTTTGTAAAAAAACTAAATAAAATTAAGAATCGCTACTAAAATTCGTCTGAATACCAATTTTTTATTTTTGTTACAGTGCTTCAACGCTCTGTTGAAAATACATGATGGCGGCCACGTTTAGCTTCGCGCCAAAACAAGGTCCTACGAATATAGGTGGGTTTTTCTCGCTGTTAGGCGACAGGTGAAACACACATGTTGTGATGGGTATTTTGACGGGTGATGCTCCAATGACGATGTTTTTGATGCAGCCGGTCGAGTCGCGCTGCGAGTTCTTGCCGTGCACCATGCTGGGGTGGCGAATGTGGCCGCCGCCGATGAACACTGCGGACTGCGTCTGTGTCGAGGAGCCGCAACCCAGCCACGGCTTCGAGAACTGCCAGTCCCGCCCACGGTCACTACGACAGTGACTTCATCTCTGGAACGATTAGAAATAGGGTTACTTAATTAATAAGTGTAAGAAAGTGTTGTGCTGTAGTGTGTGCCTATCCCTGTGGAAAATGGGCGTGTGTTAAATATATGTAGAAATTGTTATAAATTATTTATAAGTATATAGTCGCGTACGACAAGCAGTATGGTCAAGTCAAAATATTAAAAAAGAAATTTAAAAAAATTGCAACTCTTCGAAAATTGTATCTTGACTTGTTTACCATTAGGGTGACTCGTTATCGCAAATAATATAGGTCGTCAGTACTAGAATACTTTACAATGGAAATCTTCCGGGGAGGTATAGTCCGAGTAGTTAGTTGTTTATCTGTTGTGAAACAGGAGCGATCAATATGAGTAGTACAGTAGTCACATTCGCGGTATTACACTCTGTATTCTCTATTAGGACGACACCGCGCCCTACAGTCAAATTTCGTTTCACACGTTATCCATTGTTACTAAAAAAAATTGTACTAAGGTAAGAATTGTCCTGTCATACTTGTACTCCATTATTGTTGTGGTAGATTAAAGACGTTATTTAACCTTTTAAATTGTGAAACATAAAGCATAAATTATTTTCTTGCAACGTGGTTTGGAAAGGTTTAGGCATTAATTAATTATGATGATGAGAACCACAATTTTCGTTATTACTTATTTTTATTTTACAATGAATCTTGATTATGTAGATGCCCCATTCATTGCCTTAAATATTTTTTGTATTTTTATTGGAACGGTGTTAAAGCTTTTGAATTAACGTTAGTAAGCATTTTAATTCTGAGTGTGTATGTGCTAGCTTCATATTTGTGATAAAGATAATTATTTTAAGATATCGAACTGTCACAAAACTTTCATTTTAATTTTATTGGACACTCTCACTCATTTGGTTAAAAATATAATGAACATTTTGTGATTTTAGTAATATCAATAAATGAGTGTTGTCAGTTTTTTTTTTGTATTTTTGTATTGTTATCCTTAAATATAATATTTTCAATCATTATTTCTTGAGTTTCATTTCTACCTAACCACCTGATACCTAGTCACAAAGTTCAAGTTCCGTTGTAAGCACATTTTTATTACAAACTTGCTGACCCGGTGCACTTCGTACCGCTTCGGAATCAATAAACTTTGTTACATTAAAAAAAATTAGATAAAAAAAATTGGTCATCGGTCTTGAGTTATAAATGGTGTAATAAACCCGACTGTGATGCATTGTACATAATTATATTATAAAAAAGTCTGAAGAGTTAATAAAATGTAAAATGTTGAAATCGTTGGGCGGTACTCACATATACAAATTCTGCAGACTTCTCAAAAAATATTTATTTATTCATTTTGAAATAACAAGCAGTTATACACTTCATCGAAACTATCTTATGTACATGATACAAATGTGCTACACACACCGTTATACACAGCATAGGTACCATATGGAAATGGTGATGAGCAAACAAGAAAAAACAAATAGAAACCCTTTAGTTGGCATCGGTAGTATATCCAATTGGGTAAAAGTTTACTAAAACTGTTTAAATACGGTGCAACGGTGCGCGGGCTCCAGCATTAGTTCTACAGGGAGAAGCCGCGAAACGTGCGCGAGCGAGCACCTCTCGCCTCAACACACTTCTAGGAACAAAGCAATATACTATAGTGGTAATGTCCTGTGATTATACACTATCAGGCCATACAAATATTTGTTCCGTGCGGGAATGGAACCCAAGACACGCAGCGCAGCAGCTAATCGTTGAACCACTGCGCTAACCGTGTCGCCAAATCTTATATTGTCATTAAATATAATTATTAAAGATGTCTTTGAATGTTAATGTTGGTGGGAGAGTGACCGCGGTAGCCCGCCAAGGGCGGAGGCACTCTACAGGGCCGTGCGATGGTGGAGCACGGCCTCTTTCCTCCTCAAGGGAAGCCAATCTAAACTATAACTTGAAATAAAAAATAATAAAAATTATAGTTGACATTTTTATGGCGAAAACAGCGATTTTCAATGCCTTAGTCCTATGCACACTTGTATGTCCCCAACGCAGTGGGTACTTAAAGGTTAATTAGGTTTTAGAGGAGCGGTTGGAGAGTCTTCGGGCACACGTGATAAATGAGACCTATTCTATTTATTATGGTGCAACTAGTGCTAAAATTAATCTATTTACAACTAGTTGCCGCCCGCGGCTCCGCCCGCGTGATTGTCGAAAACTATCCTAAGGGAACATATTCCCGGGATAAAAAGTATCCTATGTGTTATTCCAGACTATAATCTACCTCTGTGCCAAATTTCATCAAAATCCATTCAGTAGTTTTTACGTGAAAGAGTAACAAACATCCATACATACATCCATACTTACAAACTTTCGCCTTTATAATAGTAGTAGGATATACAAGTCGTAACAGGGCGCGCAGGTCATGCGTCGCGTCGTCCACACATACGCTACGGCGAGTACGGCATACCGGCTAGCACATAAATATGGATCAGCACTAGGTACCGATCCTAGGATTAGCCCGGAGCCAATCCACTGCACTCCTGCGCATAGTGCTTCGTGTTTATACCGCTCGGACCGCACCCAGCCAGTTTTACTTGTGAGTTGTCGTGGGTGTGAGTTACACCGCACCAAGGGGAACACACAGGGGAGACCGCCCCGTCTCTGCCCGGTGTGGTAACACACCGGCGCCGTCACCATGACGGTGTGTTGCCACACTGGGCTCCAGCACATCATGCCGCCTAGAAACCCGGTGGTCGTAGGTCCTTGACCTGTATCCGTATTGCCGGTTTTCAGCAAAGTATTTGAAAAAGTGATGCTCAATGAAATGCTCATTCATTTTAACATCAATAAAATATTACACGATCAACAGTATGGTTTTACCAAAGGTCGTACGACTGACGCTTGTGTCACGTTGTTAAAACACATATATACAGCGTGGGAAGAGGCGCAAGATGCCATAGGAATCTTTTGTGACCTCTCCAAGGCATTTGATTGCGTAAATCACGAAACCTTGCTCCTAAAACTAGAACATTACGGACTAGGTTAACTTGCACCCAGTTTAATGAAGTCTTACTTAAATGACAGACAGCAGCAAGTTCAAACAAACGGTGTTAATTCAAGGGGTTTAAAAGTCAAAATGGGGGTTCCACAAGGCTCAATATTGGGTCCTTTCCTCTTTTTAGTGTAAATTAACGACCTACTCCATCTTTTAAAAAATCAACCAGAAATGGTGTTATTTGCTGACGATACGTCCTTAATTGTTAAGATAGATAGACGTTCGACAAGTCTTGACGACATAAATAATGCACTACAGCAGGTCCAAAATTGGTTCACTGCGAATAATTTGGTATTAAATGGGAAAAAACTAAGTGCATCAGATTTGCCTTACCGAATGTCAAAAGTAATACTTGCGACATATTATTGAACAAAGAGAAACTTGAATTCGTCGAAGACACGGTTTTCCTAGGGATCACACTTTACTCAAGGCTACAATGGGGTCCTCATTTAACATCTCTTGCAGGACGGCTAAGTTCAGCAGCATATGCATTCAGAAAAATTCGTCAATTTACTAATATAGATACCGCGAGGTTTATTTTAGTTACTTTCATGGTATAATGTCTTACGGTATCTTATTATGGGGACGAGCTGCAGACACCGAGTCTATATTTATTCTGCAGAAAAGAGCCATCAGAGCCATATACCATATTGGTCGGCGCGATTCCCTAAAGGAACTGTTTAAGGATATTAACATCATGACGGTACCTTGTCAATACATATACGAAAACATTATGTGTGTTCGGAAAAATCTTCATATTTTAGTAAGATTAGTGATAGGCATAATTTTAATACTAGAAATAGGAATAAATTAGATCAATCCCGATTCAGATTGGCTAAAGTGCACACTTCTTTTATGGAATATTGTGTAAAATTTTATAATTAAATACCACGTGAGATTCTCGAACTGAATGAGAAAAAATTTCAAACTTGCATTAAAACGCACTCTATGTAGACAGGCATATTATACACTGGAAGATTATATCCTTGATAAAAATGCTTGGCTAAATGCCGGTCCTGCTCCACAGCCTCAGCCGCTTGGTTCCACTAGTTAGGTTTTATATTTGGAAGAGATGTTCACCCTCTTTCATGTCTAATAATAATACTATTCCACATAATCTTATATTATGTTTGGAATAAACTTTTCTTTTTGTCTTTTCAGATTGATATTCATAGTTTTATATAATGTAGAAACAATTTTCATTTCAAGTTTTGTAAATGTGAGGACCATGGACCATTATGTTAATGGATAGTTTCCTTGTTTGACATGAAATAGCAGGGGCAGTTGGGGGTGTGTCATGCTCACTCCAATGTCTCGCTGATGGTGGCGCGTGCATCGGATCATTCAGTTCCCTTCAAAATGGTTGAGCTGAATGGTGCTGATGCACGCGTCATGTTCGTGAATGGGCGCCGTCAGTGGAGACTGGTCATCCCTTAGTTGCCACTGCCTCATTTTAATATTTGATACAATACATTGTTTTTTCTTTCTTTACGTTGTTTTCATATATATAAGCAACAAGGTTAATGAACCCAGGATTTTTGTAAACATAAAATAATTTAAAAGAGTGTCCGTGGACTTTCTTGCACGTTCTTCTCCATAGAGATCTACGCTTTCGAACGTGCAAATAGCTTCATGTTTTTGAAGGACTGACTTTGACAATTCAAAAGTACCTGATAATGGTTTATTTGAAATAAATGGTTTGACTTTGACTTGGGGCACGACACCGGCTCCACACCTGACCGTCCGATGGTATTAAAACACGTTGATTTTCGTAATGGACAGACTGAACTGGTTTATTCAACAACGTAGTTACATATAAAAAAATATAGATGGCGTTACTTGTGACAGTTACTACACATGCTTCCCTAGATGCCTCTGAAAGAGCGACATATTCTGCCTCAGTGCTGGATAAGGAAACTGTCTTTTGTTTCTTACTCTGCCAGGAGATTACAGAGCCACTCAACAAAAAACAGAACCCTGTATAAGACTTACGATCTAGACTCGCTAGCCCAGTCTGCATCAACAAAACCTGTCAGCTCTGAATTACAAGTATCCTTATAGAGATCCTGCCGTTTTGCCGAAAAGATTTTAACAAAATTTCATTACCCAAACAAATTTTAGCAACCTTTTTTTATACCATTGCAATACATATTTCGAATGATTTTAGTACGCATATTTTTATTTGGTCAAATTTTTACTTTAATGTCATTATGGCATTTGGTCTTTAATCAAATGATTTATTACAGCAAACAATCTTCAGACAATAAACGTTAAAACCAATAAACATTTGACTTGTTGGTTAAATTTGATGTCTTTTGTGTACTTCTTTGTAAGTTTTTGTGCTTGAATTTGTTTGAAACAAGTCAAAGTAATGATTACTTGATATTAGTTTATTTATGGAAGTAGTTAGAGTAGGTTAATTATTGAAAAAATGGTTAGGTTAGGTTAAGTTAAAACTGTGACCTCCTACGAAACGACTTGCATTAATAGAAGAAAGATATTGTTTTCAGTAGGTTACCCGGAACTGAACTATTTAGATTAGGATAATTACTTATTTAAAAAAAATATGGTTAGGTTAGTTTTTGCGTAAAAACTGTTATTCCAATTGAAATATCTGGCTAAATAAAAAATGTTAAAGTACAGTTCCCTTGATAAGTTGGCACTGGTATGTGATCCTTCTAAAAATACACAATCTAGCAAGATGGAGTTTAGGGTGCAGTCATTTTTATTAATATAATGACCCGTAATTCCCATGTACGAGTCTTTGTTACTTGATGTCCATAAATCCGCTGTGACACAAATCGATTCAACATCATTTCCAACTTCCGCCATTTTTGAAGTTCGCAAACTTTCATAGCGACTTGGCAATAAATTGTTTGCAAAATATTTACGAGTTGGAATAACATAAAAAGGAAAAGCAGACTGAATTAATTGTCTAAAACCTCTGTCTTCGACAATACGGAATGGTTGAAAGTCCATGATAAACATGTCCATTATTAGCTTATCTATATCAGATTTACATTTATCAACATTTTTTTAATATAATATGTATGAAGCTATAGTTTTTGAACCATGTTGTACTTTTTCACCTGTCACTGTCACTTTCGAGTTAGTCGCTGAGTTTTTAAATTTGTGCTTTTTGCTGTTGTTAGCAGCGAATGCAGCGTCGCTGGAAGAATCCACATCATTCTTTGAAACCTCCATATCAATTAACTTAGATTTTATTGCATCGGTGGTAATCTGCATACCCGAATGCTCAATGGCCGTGGCCTGGGCGAGAATTTTTCTGAAAAAACCTGCTAATAATAACGATCCGACCCACTCTTCGATTATTGTAAATCCTGTGCCTTTTAATCTCTGAGCCAAGTCCATAACTCCAAAGATGATCTTGTTTCTTTAATATGCACTTAAAATCTAGGGTCAATGGTTAAAACTAGCTTCGCCTTGGCTTTTGCGTCATCTGATGCTTTTGGCTCGAAATTAGCATCTGGCTCCGACTTGATATAGTTCACCAGGTTGTCGAGCACCAAAAAATTTTCCACAGCAAAACTCCACTCGTCATAATTATCTCGTCCTTTCAGCTTCGGAATGCTTTGGAAATAGTTCACAGCCATATTTCCACGAATAATCAACTATTGTCGATTGTTTTAAACTAAATTTACACAGTGTAAAACCAAAAGTATTGGATTTATATGCCCATAACCAATTAAAACACGTTGATTTTTGTAATGGACAGACTGAACTGGTTTATTCAACAACGTAGTTACATACAAAAAATATAGATGGCGTTACTTGTGACAGTTCCTATTACACTATTTTTTTATCTATTTTAACAGATGGGGATCGGGCGACGTCACTACCGTTCATCGGCGACCCGACGCCCGCTGCTCCATCAGCCGCTTCAGATCCGAAGAGTACGACTATCACCGGCTCACCGACACCGCCGTCGACTGCGCGCGCTTCGCCGACGCCGTCATCCAGCCGGCAACCGGCCGTCCCGGTTCGCCCCACCGCCTTTTGCCCCGTGCCCATCCAGGCCCCGGGGCCTACCGTCGCAAGCCGCGCCCAAGCAGTGCGCGCCTCTGCTCCCGTCGTGCGCTCCGCTGCGCCGGGAGCGAGTGCAGTCGCGACCGCGCGCCAGGTGGCGCCACCTGAAGCGAGTTCAAGAGCGGCCGCCCGCCAGGCGGCATCACCGGCGCCGCTCGCGAGTGCGACCGCAACCGACGACAGGGGGCGCCACCGATGGCGCCACCTGTACCTTCCGCCGCCGCTTTGGCGCGCCCCGTGGCGCAGCCCTCGCGCTCCGTGGTGCAGTCAGCGCGCCCCGTGGCGCAGTCAGCGCGCCCCCTGGCGCAGCCCTCGCGCTCCGTGGTGCAGTCAGCGCGCCCCGTGGCGCAGTCAGCGCGCCCCGTGGCGCAGCCCTCGCGCTCCGTGGTGCAGTCAGCGCGCCCCGTGGCGCAGCCCAGGCCCGGCACCGCTGCCGCACCAAAATCCGCACAACCTGCGCACAAACACGCCGCGTGTGCGCGCCCGGTCGCTTCCCGCCGCGCCGGCCACCGTGGCCGCTCCCGTTCCCACCGACGCTGCCGTGTCCTGTGCACCCGCTGCCGCTGCGCCTCCCGCGCGCGCCGCCGTGCACCCAGCACCGAAGCAGCAAGCTGCAGCTCGTCAAACCGTGTCGCCCGCTCCCCGCCGCTTGCTGGCGAGCGCAGCCACAACACCCGTGGACTCAAGGTCGGTGAAAAATTTATTATTTTCTCCAGCCCCACCTAGGGGCTCCACCCAGGACTCCCCCGCCATGATGTGGACATGTTCCTCCCGTCAAGGGTCGGATATGTCGGCTTCATCTGGGGGCTCCAACGCCGGTCGACGTGACGTGTACATGGACACGCCCGTACGAGCCGGCATTATGGACGTCGATCGCCCCACCACCCTGACAGACTCGCTGGGCTTCGGCTTCGAGTTCAACTCGAGGCCAGGCCCCAGCGCCACCCCAGAAGCCCGGACGATGAGGCCATCGAAAAGACCAAGCGCTGCTACCGCCGCGTGATTCGCAGGCCATCCGCCGCCGCTGACCCGGCGTGCCTCTCGCCCGTACCGACAGCGGCACTAGTTTATGAAGCTAGTGCTGCTCACCCGGACGCGACCCCTTCCGCGGCAGCACCCGCGGCACCTTCAGCGAAGGACGCGACTAAAAAGAAGTCACTCCGATACCCTCCGCTGATTGTGGAGAAGCTCTCAGACTGGACCGCCCACTTCAGAGCGGTGAGTGCCAAGTTGGGTCACCCTCTGAATGCTCAACCGTATCAGGGTGGCATTCGGTTCTTGCCCGAATCTGAAGGCGAGTACAGGGTGGTCCTGCGGTACCTCACCGACTTGGAGGGGAAGAGCGGACTATCGGTTTGCTTATTCGCTACCAGCGGAGCGCAGCGTAAAGGTTGCCATACACGGACTGCCTGCGGATACTCCACCAGAAGAAATCGAGGAGGAGCTCCGCCTGCTGGGACATGAGTCGGAGTACGTGCGCAATACTAATGCGCGCGAGGGTAAACCCGGCTGCATATTCCATGCAGTAATAAAAAGGACGCCAGGATTTCGCAAATTCTACGACACCACGAAGTTTTTCTACATGCGTGGTGTCAAGATCGAGGCGTAGAGGGGCAAGCGAGGGCCTGCCCAGTGTCACCAATGCCAGCGGTTTCGACATAGCTCGCGCCAGTGCCACCTCTCGCTCACCTGTGTGAGATGCGGGCAAAACCACGCCGCGGGTGATTGCCCGCGCCCACGGATGGAGCTGGCCACCTGCGCTATAGTAGGCGCCAGATAATCGTGGAATATCGGTCATTGACCCACCTACATTTATTGACTTTGTTAATTTGAAAAACGGAATTAATGACACAAAACTGTCCCGAATCATCATCTCTCGTGATCCTTAACATGGTCTAATAATGAAAAACGATTCATACTTAATTATTCAGGTACCTATGAGCAGTTATTAGGGAAAGGTCAATATACTTTATTCCACATTTATCTGGCGCCTACTATAGCTGCGCGGGCGACCACCCGGCGTGCAACACCAAGTGCCCTATCTTTAGCCGTGAGATTAGGAACAGGAGAGCGGGCACTGTCGTTATTATACATATCATAAGGGAACATCGTTTCAAGTAATAATCTTCGAGTCTCTAAAGTCTTTAAAAAACATTTCTCCACACTAGGAATTTCTCCTGTATCGTGGGTGCGTTAACAAACATACAAGTCACATACACAAACAGCCAAACCCGAATCAACTATCAGGCCATAGAAATATTTGTTCCATGCACCAATCGCTGAACCACTGCGCCAACCGTGTCGTCCAATCTGATATTGTCATTAAATATAATTATTAAAGATGTCTATGAATTTTAATGTTGGTGGGAGAGTGACCACGATAGCCCGCCAAGGGCGGAGGCACTCTACAGGGCCGCTTTCCTCCTCAAGGGAAGCCAATCTGAACTATAATTTGAAAAAAAAAATTATAAAAATTATACTTAGTTGATATTTTTTAATACGAATACGTCGATTTTCAATGCCTTAGTCCTATGCACACTTGTATGTCCGCAACGCAGTGGGTATTAAATATTAATAAGGTTTTAGAGGAGCGGTTGGAGAGTCTTCGGGCACACGTGATAAATGAGACCTATTTCTATTAACATTTATTATGGTGCATCTAGTGCTAAGATGAATCTATTTACAATATGCAAGTCGTTAGAGGGCGCGCTGGTTGCGCGTTGCGTCGTCCACGCACACGCTACGGCGAGTACGGCATGCCGGCTTGCACATAAATATGGATCAGCGCTAGGTACCGATCCTTGGATTTGCCCGGAGCCAATCCACTACACTCCTGCGCATAGTGCTTAGTGTTAATACCGTTCGGACCGCACCCAGCCAGTTTTACTTGTGTGTTGACGCGGGTGTGAGTTTCACCGCACCCAGGGGAGACCGCCCCGTCTCTGCCCAGTGTGGCAACACGCCGTCGCCGTGACCACGACGGTGTATTGCCACACGGGGCTCCCGCACATCATGCCGCCGAAGAAACCCGGTGGTCGTAGCTCCTTGGGGCACGACACTGGCTCCCCGCCTGACCGTCCGATGGAGGATCGGGCGACGTCGCTCCCGTTCATAGGGGCCCTGACGCCCGCTGCTCCACCAACCACTCCAGATCCGAAGAGGACGACCATCACCGGGCTCACCGACACCACCATCGACTGCGCGCGCTTCGCCGACGCCGTCATCCAGCCGGCAACCGGCCGTCCCGGTTCGCCCCACCGCCTTTCGCCCGTGCCCATCCAGGCCCCGGGGCCTGCCGTCGCAAGCCGCGCCCAAGCAGTGCGCGCCTCTGCTCCCGTCGTGCGCTCCGCTGCGCCGGGAGTGAGTGCCGTCGCGACCGCGCGCCAGGTGGCGCCACCTGAAGCGAGTTCAAGAGCGGCCGCCCGCCAGGCGTCTTCACCGGCGCCGCACGCGAGTGCGACCGCAACCGCACGACAGGCGGTGCCACCGATGGCGCCACCTGTACCTTCCGCCGCCGTTTCAGCGCGCCCCGGGGCGCAGCTCTCGCGCACGTGGTGTAGTCCGCGCGCCCCGTGGTGCAGCCCGGGCCTTAACCTCTGCCGCACCAAAATCCGCGCAAGCTGCGCACAAATCCGCCGCGTGTGCGCGCCCGGTCGCGTCCCAGGCGCGCCCCGCCGCGCCGGCCACCGCGTCCGCTCCCGTTCCCACCGACGCTGCCGTGTCCGGTGCGCCCACTGCCGCTGCACCTCCCGCGCGCACCGCCGTGCACCCAGCACCGAAGCATCAAGCTGCAGCCCTGCATGCGCAGAGCAGGGCGTCCCGCAGCACTCAAGCACCAGCGGCGTCGCATGCTATCGCAGCTCGTCAAATCGCATCGCCCGCTCCCCGCCGCTTGCTGGCAAGCGCAGCCACAACACCCGTGGACTCAAGGTTGGTGAAAAATTTATACTTTTCTCCAGCCCCACCTAGGGACTCCGCCCAGGACTCCCCCGTCATGATATCGGCATGTTCGTCCCGTCAAGGGTCGGATCTGTCGGCGTCATCTGGGGGCTCCAACGCCGGTTGGCGTGACGTGTACATGGACACGGTACGAGCCGGCATTATGGACGTCGATCGCCTACCACCCCGACTGACTCGCTGGGCTTCGGCTTCGAGTTCAACGCGAGGCCAGGCCCCAACACCGCTCCAGAAGCCTGGACGATGAGGCCGTCGAAGAGGCCAAGCGTTACTGCCTCGACCCGCTGCTACTTCCGCGTGTTTCAAAATTCAAAAGTCATTTATTCAAATTAGGCTGAGAGCCAGCACTTTTTGCCTTTGTTGTGACAGCTTTCTCAGTAATTAAGGATATCTGGGACCCTTGATCGATCAAGGCGCGCATGGTTTGGTAAGTACCATCCACACTTTTGACCTTCATGAGAGCAGTTGCTAGCAATATCTCCGCCTTTTCTTTTTGAGATGCATTTACGGTGCCCGTCACGGGTTCATTACGCTTTGCGTTTTGTTTCTCAACGTGGTTGCCGCTTGACGACAGCGTTGATGCATTTGCAAATTTCGCAAATGCGTCATGTAAAATGGTGTTATGTTGATCTTGGCATTTTCGACATGTTAAGTTGGAGGTGCATTGGTTTCCGAAATGACTAAATAAACAATTTGTGCAAAGTTTTAATTTGCTTGCAGTTTTTAGCCTTTGGTCGTCACTCATTTTTAAATATGTTTTGCAATTATAAATGCCGTGTTGGTTATTGCAAAGAGGGCATTTTATGTTTGACGCATGCATCGATTTCGCAACTGCTCTATTTCCGTTGGTTTTGTTGGTCAAATTGTTGTAATTATTTTTCTTGTTGTTAGATGTTGGATTTGGATGATTGTTTTGATAAGATGAAGTCTTCGAGGGGACACTATCTTTACGGCGAACTGTTTCCAGGGATGTAAATTTTGTCTCCAGAAAGTCTAAGAACTCTGCGAGAACCGGTAGTTCTTTCGAATTCTTCAGCGACTCTATGTAGTCCGTGTATGTTTCTGTATCTAGTTTTTGACCTAAAACATGTACGATCATTGGATCCCACGATGTGGTGTCAACTCCCAAGTTTTTGATGGCGTTAAGACATTCCAGCGTGGTGTCATGCATTCGCTTAATCTGCTGTAGCGATTGTTGTTGTATGTTTGGCAGGCCTAACAAAATGTTCATATGGGACGAGAATATTAGTTTTTTGTTATCATACCGATGGGTGAGAATATTCCAGCACACCGAATAGTTATCAGTACTTATCGGCAGATGATGTATAAGTTTCTCTGCTTCTCCACGAACCTTACCCTTTAAATACTGCATCTTTGGGCTTGATAATGAAGGGTTGTGGTGTATTACTTCCGTAAATAGGTCTCTAAACGATACCCATTGGTTGTAGTTTCCGTTGAAGTTCGGTATCTCAAGTTGAGGTGTTGATTTTTCCCTGTGTGCTACTGACCACATTTTCGTGTTAATAGCCCTTTTCAGGTTGTTGAATTTTTTCTCATACTTATCGTACATGTTGTTGTATTGTTCGTTCTCTCCCTCCAATTCGATCTCGATGTCCCAATGTAGTACATCAATAGCTGACCATCTAGTCTGTAGTGACCTCAATACGTCCTCAAATTCCCACTTGTCTGAGATAGAGTCCACATCTATGTTTGCGGTGGTACGCACAAATGCTTTAAAGTTTGCATACTGTTTTTTCAACAAATCATCTAGTGAACAGGCTTCTTCTGGGTAAGCTCGCTCCATCGTCGACTTTGTCTCTGTCATCTATGACCTAGACTAGAGTCAAGAGCAAACCCATATTAAATAAAAAAAAAAAAAAAAAAAAAAGCTTGCTGTTTGGCTCCTTGTGTGGCTTCTGAGCTAGTTGATCACTCGGCTGTCTTGAGAAACTTGGTCCCGCCTCCTCACCTGTTATACCTTCTGCGCGCATACTCGACGCCGCTGGTGACCTGTCTCGAGCTGTTTGCTCATCTGTTGCCAGACTTCCTGTTATAATCCGCTGATACAGTTGGTTGATCAACGCCTTAGTGGACTCATACACTGTACTTGTTTTCTCGTACTCTCGGCCGGTAAAATAAGGATCTGTTTTACTTACCTCCCCCTCAATTCGCTCATGATTAATTCGGTAGTCATTCCAATAACTCTCCAAAGTGTTAAGCTTCCGCTTAAAGTAATCTACTGTTTTCCTATCAGCACTATCCTTCTTCAAGTTAATGCCAAGTTTTATGATGCTATCATAGATCATTGATTGCGTTTCGATGAGTTCCGCCATTGTTATAAGATGTTGAAATGCAGCCCTTACTGACTATAAATAAGGAAATGTATTACTTGTATTCTCCGCTTGTTAGCACTCAGCCTCTGCTGCAACTGCTCTGTTCTGCTCCAACGTTCGCTCCGACCGCCTCAAGACGACGTACACACACTGTTGTTTGTTACGATAGTTCAGACCTCGCACACCAAAATTCCGTATTACCGAAATTACGCGACGCGTGATCCGGCTCGAAGAATTGACACTTGTTAGCTAGAATACTCAATTGTGCCATCAAAAAAATAAACAAACTCAAGCATTAACAAGTAAATCAAACTAATTAAGCCTCCAGGCATAAATGGTGTGCCCGCTTACACGTGCAATGGTATAATCTAACAGGATTGTGACTGGAACCACAAGTGATGAACTAGAGCCAACGTAGTAATTATTATAAACTGCAGGTTTATCGTTATAACAATAATAAAAAAAAACCATGACCAGCAAGGCGACCAGCCACCACAAGCAGCACCCGCACTTTTTACTCGCACAGCACGATTTTGTAAGACAAATATATTTTGTATATCAGCAGCTTTTCCTCACAATAGATACCATAAGACATAACGCTATGAAATAACTAAAATAGACTATCCGGGCTGTGTCAACGTCAGTATATTGTCTTACTTTTCTGACAGCGTAAGTGGCAGAGCTGAGCCTACCCGATAAGCTGGATATATGAGGGCCTCATTGTAGTTTGGAATCAACAGTTATACCCAAAAATACTGCCGAGTCCACAGTTTCAAGCACCTCGTCACTGAAGACGATATTGGGTCCTAAATTTCTAACATTTGGCAAAGCAAACTTTATACATTTTGTTTTCTTGGCATTTAGAACTAGATTATTTATCGTAAACCAATCCGTTACCATTGAGAGAGCGTTATTTACGTTATCGAAATCTTGTCTATTCCTATCTACTATAAAGATAAGAGAGGTATCATCCGCAACCAATACCACGTCACAGATACCCTTTAAAAAAATGGTAAATCGTTTATGTACACCAGAAATAAGAATGGACCCAGTATTGAGCCTTGAGGCACACCTAAATGAAATGGTAGCCCGGAAGACAGCACACCATTAAAATCATTACATTGGAACCTATTACATGAGAATGAATCAATTTCTTAAATAAATGACATCCTATTCTACTGATAATAATAAATAAATGACATTATATTATATAAATGATAATAATAAACAAATGACACTAAATTCTAATAATAATAATAAATAAATAATATACTTTTCTAATAATACCTGATAAAAAATGGCAATACCAATGCAGATAATAATTAATAATATGTATAAAATATTTAATAATAGATACAAAATGAACAGGAAATAATTAAACATACATTTAACAAGAAAAGTTAACAAAACGCTCTTCCTCTCTCCTAATTAATTATTTTAAGTTTTGCTATGCCCGACAGGGTCCATAATTGTTTCTATTTATTAATTCTACCACCTATTTATGTGTACAATATGGATTGCAATAAACTATTTGAGATTTGAATTACGTTAAGAGCTTCGCTTTGGAGACCGTTATGACGTATTTTACGCAAAAGCGTGTCATGGTGTTCGCAAACAAAACAAAGAAATCACAGAAAACTCCAATTGCAGTTTACGAGTTCTCCCATGCCTTAATGCAGGTAAGATGGAGATAGGCCGGAAGTTGCCTATGCCATTTTTATTACCTGATTAAAATAAAGGTATAACTTTACTACTCTTCATGAGATCAGGAAGAGTTCCTAAATCCACGCATTTATCAAGATCGAGGCGTGGAGGGGCAAGCCAGGGCCTGCCCAGTGTCACCGGTGCCAGCAATTTCGACACAGCTCGCGCCAGTGCCACCTCTCGCTCACCTGTATGAGATGCGGGCAAAACCACACCGCGCGTGATTGCCCGCGCCCACGTATGGAGCCGGCCACCTGCGCTAACTGCGCGGCGACCACCCGGCGTGCAACACCAAGTGCCCTATCTTCATCCGTGAGATGAATAACAGGAGAGCGGGCACTGTCGTGATTATACACATCATAAAGGAACATCGTTTCATAATCTTCGAGACTCTAAAGTCTTTAAGAAGACGTTGCTCCACACTAGAAATTTCTTCTGTTGTCATTAAATCTTTATTGTATTATATTGTCAAAAACTCTTGTGTGAACACTCATACGCACAGTACGCGCCACTCAAAGGAAATAGATCGCCAACCTTTTTACGTTTTAGTTCAGTTCAAACTAGAATTCTGAAAATGAAATAACGTGCAGTTCAACGATGGCGTCCAGTGTGGCAGTTGCAAGAAACACTTGGATTTCGGATGTGCAAACATCTCAAAAACCGGATGGAGAAAGCTGGGTGCAAGTAGGATGGCACAATGGAAATGCCTCTCTTGCAGAACCTCATCACCAGTTGTGCCTGCCCCGGAACCTGCGTCGCTGGATATCACACTGAGCGAGATACGTGACATGAAGCGGCAGCTGTTTAACTTGCCGACCTTGGTAGGTGACATTCGTGTGATCATGGATTAGTTGGCAGAGCTTAAGTTGACATGTGAGGGTACTGCTGGGAGACTTGACAATTTTGACACAAGACTCCTGGAAGTTGAAGCAAAAGTGTCGGAATTTTAAAAAAGCTTCAGGAATAAGTGAATTGTTTACAGACTGACTTGGCGAGCACAAAGTATCTACTCTCGACTTATGAACAAAGATCCAGGTTAAACAACGTTGAAATTAAGGGGGTTCCTGTAAAAAAAGATGAAAATTTGTACTCAATTATCGACGCTATCGGCCGTAAAGTTAACTACAGCTGTCCCAAGGCCCAGGTGAACTATATTTCAAGGGTCCCTATTTTTGGTTCCAATGAAAAGCCAATAATAGTGAGTTTTTTGAACCGTTGTGAAGAAAGATTTCATTGCGGCGGCACGAGCCAAGAAGGATCTGTCCACTTGTGACATTGGGTTTCAAGGCTCATCTCAGCGCGTGTACGTCAACGATCACCTAAGCGTGGAGTACAAACAGATTTTAACCAAAGTTAAAATCATTGCCAAGGATAAACATTATGAGTACGTATGGGTTAAAGATGGTAAAATTCATGTACTTAAAAATAATCATTCGTAAGTTTTTATTATAAGGAAGGAGTCAGATTTAAACAAAATTGTCTAATGCGCCTCTTAATATTTACACATACTTTCCTAATTTGTTATTAACTTTTTGCAAAATGTTTAACACCTCTGCCGTACTTGTATGCTTTGTGTTCGTTTTCGCGCTGTTTACTTTAAAGCTTTACCGCACTACAATATATTTACTCTCTCGCACTTGCACGCATCACGCCCTATTGCTTGCTTTTCCGCACTTACTACTTAACATTGTATGATTTTTGCGCTCGCGTAATTCTTATTGAAGGTAGAAGACTTTCATTATATTTATTTAATTGTATTATACATTATTGTACAATATAATTGAACGAAATCTTTATTTTACTGAAATGCTTTATTTTACTGAAATGCTTTATTTTACTGAAATGCTTTATTTTAATGAAATGCTTTATTTTAATGAAATGCTTAATTTAAATGAAATGCTTTATTTTGGTGAAATGCTTTAGTTTAATGAAGTGCTTTATTTTAATTGATTATACTCAATTAGTTGTGTTTTTTACACTCTTTCTTTCCAATCTGTTTTATAGAAGTGATGACTTTTAATTGGCTGTCAGTCTCACCTGCTATTATTTATTCTGTATGTTTTAGCTGTAAGTCATCCATAAATAAATAAATAAATAAATAAATAAATAAATAAATAAATAAATAAATAAATAAATAAATAAATAAATAAATAAATAAATAAATAAATAAATAAATAAATAAATAAATAAATAAATAAATAAATAAATAAATAAATAAATAAATAAATAAATAAATAAATAAATTGTCTTTGAATGTTAATGTTGGTGGGAGAGTGACCGCGGTAGCCCGCCAAGGGCGGAGGCACTCTACAGGGCCGTGCGATGGTGGAGCACGGCCTCTTTCCTCCTCAAGGGAAGCCAATCTAAACTATAATTTGAAATAAAAATTAATAAAAATTATAGTTGATATTTTTATGTCGAATACGTCGATTTTCAATGTCCTATGCACACTTGTATGTCCCCAACGCAGTGGGTACTTAAACATTAATTAGGTTTTAGAGGAGCGGTTGGAGAGTCTTCGGGCACACGTAATAAATGAGAGACTTGTTGCTCGTTTCGATGTTTTACTCTCTGTTAAATTTTCCTATTTCTATTTACAATATACAAGTCGTTAGAGAGTCGCGGGTCGCGCGTTGCGTCGTCCACGCATACGCTACGGCGTGTACGGCATGCCGGCTTGCACATAAATATGGATCAGTGCTGGGTACCGATCCTTGGATTAGCCCGGAGCCAATCCACTACACTCTTGCGCATAGTGCTTCGTGTTTATACCGTTCGGACCGCACCCAGCCAGTTTTACTTGTGTGTTGTGGCGGGTGTGAGTTTCACCGCGCCCAGGGGAGACCGCCAGTGGTCGTAGCTCCTTGGGGCACGACACTGGCTCCCCGCCTGACCGTCCGATGAGGGATCGGGCGACATCGCTCCCGTTCATCGGGGACCCGACGCCCGCTGCTCCACCAACCGCTCCAGATCCGAAGAGGACGACCATCACCGGCTCACCGACACCGCCATCGACTGCGCGCACTTCGCCGACGCCGTCCCGGTTTGCCCCACCGCCTTTCGCCCCGTGCCCATTCAGGCCCCGTGGCCTGCCATCGCAAGCCGCGTCCAAGCAGTGCGCGCCTCTGAGCGGAGCGAGTGCAGTCACGACCGCGCGCCTGGTGGCGCCACCTGAAGCGAGTTCAAGAGCGGCCGCCCGCCAGGTGGCATCACCGGCGCCGCTCGCGAGTGCGACCACAACCGCACGACAGGGGGTGCCACCGATGGCGCCACCTGTACCTTCCACCGCCGTTTCGGCGCGCCCCGGGGCGCAGCCCTCGCGCTTCGTGGTGTAGTCCGCGCGCCCCGTGGCGCAGCCTAGGCCCGGCACCTCTGCCGCACCAAAATCCGCGCAACCTGCGCACAAACCCGCCGCGTGTGCGCGCCTGGTCGCGTCCCAGGTGCGCCCCACCGCGCCGGCCACCGCGCCCGCTCCCGTTTCCACCGACGCTGCCGTGTCCGGTGCACTCACTGCCGCTGCACCTCCCGCGCGTGCCGCCGTGCACCAGCATCGAAGCACCAAACTGCAGCCCTGCATGCACAGAGCAGGGCGCCCCGCAGCACTCAAGCTCCAGCGGCGTCGCATGCTACCGCAGCTCGTCAAACCGCATCGCCCGCTCCCCGCCGCTTGCTGGCAAGCGCAGCCACAATACCCGTGGACTCAAGGTTAGTGAAAAATGTATTCTTTTCTCCAGCCCCACCTAGGGACTCCGCCCAGGACTCCCCGTCATGATGTCGGCATGTTCGTCCCGTCAAGGGTCGGATCTGTCGGCGTCATCTGGGGGCTCCAACGCCGGTCGGCGTGACGTGTACATGGACACGGTAGGAGCCGGCATTATGGACGTCGATCGTCCCATCACCCCGACAGACTCGCTGGGCTTCGGCTTCGAGTTCAACTCGAGGCGAGGCCCCAGCGCCACCCCAGAAGCCTGGACGATGAGGCCGTCGAAGAGGCCAAGCGTTACTGCCTCGACCCGCCGCTACCAGCCAGCACTTTTTGCACGTCAAAGTTTTACATTAAGACAGTCCCTCAAAACGCCCGCCCGTCACCACTTCCTAGTGTTTTAGCTAGGAAGAAGAAGTGGCGCAACAAACTCCCCAGCAACACATCTGTCTGTTAAGTTATAAAAACTTGAATTTATACCATACCCGGGAGCAGTATGCAAAGTTTACAAAACATGACACAGGAAATTATATGTCTAATATGTTAATCAAATTTTATGAAATTAATTGACACTTGTTAGCTAGCACACTCTATTATGCCATCAAAAAAATAAACAAACTCAAGCATTAACAAGTAAATCAAACTAATTAAGCCTCCAGGCACAAATGGTGTGCCCGCTTACACGTGCAATGGTATAATCTAACAACAGGATTGTGACTGGAACCACATGTGATGAACTAGAGCCAACGTAGTTATTATTATAAACTGCAGGTTTATCGTTATAACAATAATAAAAAAAAAACCATGACCAGCAAGGTGACCAGCCACCACAAGCAGCACCCGTTCACGAGCATAACGCAAAGATCAGCCATTAACCCCTTCGCCATGTTTGAGGGAAGGAGGTAACCCGACGTCCGACGCTACCGCAAGCAGTGACATCTAAGGGAGCATGACGAACTTGCTGCCGGTTGTTCAGGCAAGAATAATATGAAACAGCTATAGGACAATAATAGTTCATCATTTGTTGCAATACAACTCATTCAAAAAAATTGTAATGATTAGATTATGTCAAAAAATATATATATATAATTATATAGTAAAAGTCACTGACCAATACGGCTGGACAAAATGATAATAAAATCTATATTTATATTTATTATATGAACTCATATAACTTGTCCTAAGCTAACTTACAGAGAAAGAACATGATAAATATGACATTGTCTTGCGTTCAAAACAGCGACCAACTATTCTTATCGTCTATATAGTCATTAATAGAAAGGAATGCCTTCGAACAAATGTTAGATTTCACTTTAGCTTTAAATAAGTTAAAAGGTAGGTCAAGAAAAGAAAGTGGAAGTTTATTTTAAAAGCGGATACCGAGCCCCACAAATGAGTCGTGAACCTTACGAAGTCGGTGGGAAGGAGCATGTAGCTTGTGTTTGTTTCTGGTGTTAAAGTTGTGGATGTCGCTCATTTTAGTGTATAAGTGTATATTTTGCCTAATATATGAAATGTTTGCAAACATTAATTGAGATGCTACCGTGAGAATTCCAATCTCTTTAAAAAAGTTCCCTAACTGATATTCTTGACCCAAGCTGATATATTACTCGCACAGCACGTTTTTGTAAGACAAATATATTTAATATATCAGCAGCTTTTCTCCACAATAGAATACCATAAGACATAACGCTATGAAAATAACTAAAATAGGCTAACCGGGCTGTGTCAACGTCAGTATATTGTCTTACTTTTCTGACAGCGTAAGCGGCAGAGCTGAGCCATCCCGATAAGCTGGATATATGAGGGCCTCATTGTAGTTTGGAATCAACAGTTATACCCAAAAATACTGCCGAGTCCACAGTTTCAAGCACCTCGTCACTGAAGATGATATTGGGTCCTAAATTTCTAACAGTTGGCAAAGCAAACTTTATACATTTTGTTTTCTTGGCATTTAGAACTAGATTATTTATCGTAAACCAATCCGTAACCATTGAGAGAGCGTTATTTACGTTATCGAAATCTTGTCTATTCCTATCTACTATAAAGATAAGAGAAGTCTCATCCGCAACCAATACCACGTCACAGATACCCTTTAAGAAAAATGGTAAATCGTTTATGTACACCAGAAATAAGAATGGACCCAGTATTGAGCCTTGAGGCACACCTAAATGAAATGGTAGCCCGGAAGACTGCACACCATTAAAATCATTACATTGGAACCTATTACATGAGAATGAATCAAGTACGTTAAGAGCTTCGCTTTGGAGACCGTTATGACGTATTTTACGCAAAAGCGTGTCATGGTGTACGCAAACAAAGGCTTTGGAGAAATCACAGAAAACTCCAATTGCATTTTACGAGTTCTCCCATGCGTTAAATATGTGTTTTAGGAGAGCAACACCCGCATCTGTAGTCGAACGTCCTTTCATAAAGCCATACTGTTCATTATGGAGTAGTCTATTTAAATTAAAATGTTTTAACAACTGCTTGAGAATTAACTTTTCAAATATTTTGCTAAATGCAGGTAAGATGGAGATAGGCCGGAAGTTGCCTATGCTATTTTTATTACCAGATTAAAATAAACGTATGACTTTACTACTCTTCATAAGATCAGGAAAAGTTCCTAAATCCACGCATTTATCAAGATCGAGGCGTGGAGGGGCAAGCCAGGGCCTGCCCAGTGTCACCGGTGCCAGCAGTTTCGACACAGCTCGCGCCAGTGCCACCTCCCGCTCACCTGTGTGAGATGCGGGCAAAACCACGCCGCGCGTGATTGCCCGCGCCCACGGATGGAGCCGGCCACCTGCGCTAGCTAAGCGGGCGACCACCCGGCGTGCAACACCAAGTGCCCTATCTTCATCCGTGAGATGAAGAACAGGAGAGCGGGCACTGTCGTGATTATAAACAAATCATAAGGGAACATCGTTTCAAGTAATAATCTTCGAGACTCTAGTCTTTAAGAAGACATTTCTCCAAACTAGGAATTTCTCACATACACAAACAGCCAAACCCAGAAGTCACATACACAAACAGCCAAACCCAGAACAACTATCAGGCTATACAAATATTTGTTCCGTGCGGGAATGGAACCCACGACACGCAGCGCAGCAGCCAATCGCTGAACCACTGCGCCAATCGTGTCGTCAAATCTTATATTGTCATTAAATATAATAATTAAAGATATCTTTGAATTTTTATGTTGGTGGGAGAGTGACCTCGATAAGTAGCCCGCCAAGGGCGGAGGCACTCTACAGGGCCATGCGATGGTGGAGCATGGCCTCTTTCCTCCTGAAGTGAAGCCAATCTAAACTATAGTTTGAATTTTGAAATAAAAATTAATAAAAAATTACAGTTGATATTTTTTATGCCGAATACGTCGATTTTCAATGCCTTAGTTCTATGCACACTTGTTTGTCCGCAACGCAATGGGTACTTAAAGATAATTTAGGTTTTAGAGGAGCGGTTGGGGAGTTCGGGCACACATGATAAATGAAAGAAAGAAAGGCAATTTGATATTTCAAATATAGAACGAAAACCTATAATCTCTATTATAATTTTCGTTGACTTCACTGATTAATTTTCTTTAGGTTAGATCCAAACATGCTAATATGTGCCTACTTAAGCACATGTTTGGATCTTCTTAATTTTAATCATCATTAAAAGTGATGAATGCGTAACCCAAAATTTCAATTGTTGCTTTGAAAAAAATACTAAATAATATTAAGAATCGCTAATAAAATTCGTCTGGATACCAATTTTTTATTTTTGTTACAGTGCTTCAACGCTCTGTTGAAAATACAAGATGGCGGCCAAGTTTGGCTCTGCGACAAAAGAAGGTCCTACGACTATAGGTGGGTATTTCTCGCTATTAGGCGACAGGTCAAACACCGACATGTGTGTTTCTGTAAACAGCTATGATGGGTATTTTGACGGGTGATGCTCGAATGGCGATGTTTTTGATGCAGCCGGTCGAGTCGCGCTGCATGTTCTTGCCGTGCACCATGCTGAGGTGGAAGATGAGGCCGCCGTCGATGAACAGTGCGGACTGCGTCTGTGTCGAGGAGCCGCAACCCAGCCACGGCTTCGAGAACTGCCAGTCCCCGCCCACGGTCACCACGACAGTGACTTCATCTCTGGAACGATTAGAAATAGGGTTACTTAATTAATAAGTGTAAGAAAGTGTTGTGCTGTAGTGTCTGCCTATCCCTGTGGGAAATGGGCGTGTGTTAAATATATGTACAAATTGTCATAAATGGTAGTCTTAGATTATTTATAAATATATAATCGCGTACGACAAGCAGTATGGTCAAGTCAACATGTTAAAATAGTAATTTAATAATAATTGCAGTTCTTCAAAAATTCTTTCATGACTCGTTCACCATTAGGGTGACTCGTTATAGCAAATAATATACGGTCGTCAGTACTAGAATACTTTACAATGGAACTCTTCTGGGGAGGTATAATCCGAGTTGTTAGTTGTTTATCTGTTGTGAAACAGGAGCGAACAATATGAGTAGTACAGTAGTCACATTCGCGGTATTACACTCTGTATTCTCTATTAGGACGACACCGCGCCCTACAGTCAAATGTCGTTTCACACGTTATCCATTGTTACTAAAAAAAATTGTACTAAGGTAAGAATTGTCCTGTCATACTTGTACTCCATTATTGTTGTGATAGATTAAAGACGTTATTTAACCTTTTAAATTGTGAAACATAAAGCATACATTATTTTCTTGTAACATGGTTTGGAAAGGTTAGGCATAAATTAATTATGATGATGAGAACCAAAATTGTTGTTACTACTTATTTTTATTCTACAATGAATCTTAATTAGATGCCCCATTCCCCTTAGTATTTTTTTGTATTTTTATTGAAACGGTGTTAAAGCTCTTGAATTAACGTTAGAAAGCATTTTAATTCTGAGTGCGTATGTGCTAGCTTCATATTTGTGATAAAGATAATTATTATAAGATATTGAATTGTGATAAAAATTTCATTTTAATTTAATTGGACACTCTCACTCATTTGGTTAAAAATATAATGAACATTTTGTGATTTTAGTAATATCAATAAATGAGTGTTGTCAGTTTTTTTTGTATTTTTGTATTGTTATCCTTAAATATAATATTTTCAATCATTATTTCTTGAGTTTCATTTCTACCTAACCACCTGATACCTAGTCACAAAGTTCATGTTCCGTTGTAAGCACATTTTTATTACAAACTTGCTGACCCGATGCACTTCGTACCGCTTCGGAATCAATAAACTTTGTGTTAAATAAAAATAAATTGAAAGATTATAAAAATTGGTCATCGGTCTTGAGTTATAAATGGTGTAATAAACCCGACTGTGATGCATTGTACATAATTATATTATAAAAATGCTGAAGTGTTAATAAAATGTAAAATGTGGAGATCGTTGGGCGGTACTCACATATACAAATTCTGCAGACTTCTCAAAAAAATATTTATTTATTCATTTTGAAATAACAAGCAGTTACACACTTCATCTAAACTATCTTATGTACATGATACAAATGTGCTACACACACCGTTATACACAGCATAGGTACCATATGGAAATGGTGATGAGCAAAACGAGAAAAAACAAATAGAAACCCTTTAGTGGGCATCGGAAGTATATTCAACTGGGTTAAAGTTTATTAAAACTGTTTAAATACGGTGCAAGGGTGCGCGGGCTCCAGCATTAGTTCTACAGGGAGAAGTCGCGAAAGGTGCGCGAGCGAGCACCTCTCGCCTCAACACACTTCTAGGAACAAAGCTATGTACTATAGTGGTAATGTCTGTGATTATACACTATCAGGCCATACAAATATTTGTTCTGTGCGGGAATGGAACCCACGACACGCAGCGCAGCAGCTAATCGTTGAACGACTGCGCTAACCGTGTCGCCAAATCTTATATTGTCATTAAATATAATTATTAAAGATGTCTTTGAATGTTAATGTTGGTGGGAGAGTGACCGCGGTAGCCCGCCAAGGGCGGAGGCACTCTACAGGGCCGTGCGATGGTGGAGCACGGCCTCTTCCCTCCTCAAGGGAAGCCAATCTAAACTATAATTTTAAATAAAGTTAACAAAAATTATAGTTGATTTTTTATGCCGCATACGTCGATTTTCAATGCCTTAGTCCTTTGCACACTTTTATGTCCCCAACGCAGTGGGTACTTAAAGATTAATTAGGTTCTCACTTAAATATCTTCAGAGTCCTTAGTCACAAGAACCTTCACTCAGAATAGGTATCACTACACTTGTACACCAAATGACTTATTTTATTAAGCTTTATGTTTTTAAAGATATGTACTTTTGCTAAATCAGGATTTTGGGTGGAAGAGTGAATACGTAGTAGATATGTTGTCTATAACGGAGGGTCTTGCGATGATAGCGATGGTGATAGTCCCTTCCGCTCAGGGGAAGCTATTTTAATTTAACTAGAAAAAATTCTGGCTATGTGCGAGTCGGACTCGCGTGCAAAGGGTTCCGAACGAAAGTCATTTTTGTATTATATTAAGTACTTTAAAACCATAGACTTCTTAAAGGTTTTTTGCGGTAATGTATAGGCAGACCTATTATCGATTTTGTTTTTGTGTTTGAAAAACTTTTTTAAAATGCACTATTTTTTTCCCAAAAGTGTCTAAATGTATGTATATTACTATATTTATGTAACGCGTTAGTGTTAATGTCACAAAAGTTCATATGTGTATCAAATTTTAACAGCATCCGTTCACTAGTTTCGGAGAAAATTGGCTTTGACAGACTGAAAGACAGACAACCGAGTGAGCTATGAACAAATAAGGGTACCTTTTTCGACGTAGATCCGGATCCCTAGAAATATTCGCACATGGCTTATCATCACGCTGCTGTGATAGTTATTTAAGGATGCATGTATCTAAATATATATATAGATATAATATTTACCTACCATGCCTCACATACTTACAGGAACATACAACCAGAATTTTTGTCTTTTTTCGAGGCGCTAAAATCCATTCTTTAACAAAAAAGAAAACATCAACGATTTCATACATTTTGTCGAGCAGGAGGCAGAAGAGAAAATTTACGGAATAGCAGTGTTTTTCTTTTGTAAGATTAGGGTTTTGAGTAAATCGTGTATTTAGGTACTTGATATATCGGTTATAGACAATAACTTTGTCTAGAGAGGTTGGTATTCTACAGCATTATGCAAACCGTCCTGTCGATGGTCAAAGGTTGACAACATGTAACTGTAATGTGTCAAATTTTACAGGAGAGGGAAAAAACTGTATAATTTCGAAAATAAATTGAAAAAAAAATAAAATAAAGAAGTAGTTGGTAGGTAATAAAATTATTTATTTATATATTTTAAAACAATGATATGCCCACATAGATTTTTCGTTAAATAATCAATACACAAACATTTACGAGTAAACAATATTAGAAAAACCTCGCTATCTAACGTGTTACGAGCAGTCAACAATTACTTACAAGTTGTCAATTTGACAAAAAACACAATTTTATTAGATTACATGTGCGGCAAATTATCACAAAAAGAGTGATAACTGAAGGTATTACAGTTTTAAGAGCTTGCAAGTAGTTAAATTTGCATGAAGTAAGTTTAGGCGAGTCCTTACAAAGTTGTTCGTAGGTTATTAAGGGAAAATTAGAGCGACAAAATACACAACTGCAAGTCTTAAATCTGCAAGCGTATTACATGAATTTTCATTTCTTCTTCACCCTATGTAGTCTTTTCCATGTTCTCGTAACTTTTTATTCATACAGGCTTTCCAAATCTCTAATTCTAATCCTTTGTTTTTTCTTTTTCTTCCTTCCAGTACTATTTCCTTCTTTTATAAAACCATCATCATCTTAGAAGAGCAGGATGTCTGATCCGGATCATAGTTACGATCATCGCTCGTGCTACTGCTCGTGGGTACTACATGAGAAGTTGATAACCCAGGTTCTAAGTTGAAAACATGAGTTCAAAATAGTAGGAGTTCGGCGCTAAGTACTTCCAGGGGAACATTCTCAAATCAATCTGATGAATACTTTTTTGTAAAAGTAACATTTCTCCGTTTCTATTTACCCCGTCCTCGTAGACATACAACTGTAGTTACAAGTTACAAGTGTAGGTCACTTCTTGTGATTGACTTTCACAGACAAACTCCGTCCTCTTATTACGAGAAACGATAACAGCAAGTCCTTGTTCCTTCAAGCCAGTTACAACTTCATTCAAAAGCCCTTCTTCACTGTTTTTCCCTCGATAACACTAAAATAAAAGAGCTATTTTAGTACCTTATTATCTTATTGCCTGCCTACGTTTATGATCCATGTTGAAACTTATTCGCATGGATCTTAGCTGATAAAGAATATTAGACAAAGTAAGTACGTAAACTTAAGCGTCGATCAAACTAATTCTTATACCAATTAATGAATGCCTATCTTACCCTATCTTAGTTAAATCAGTGTGTATAAATGAATACAAATAGTTACCTATAGGATTTATTATGATTATTACCTAAAATATTATTGAATAACTCAGTAGTTCTCATTAATTAGTATTCCAGTAAGTTTTAAATGGTCTTAAAATTTTAAAAGTGAGCTTCTATTGAGTGTTTTATGTAAAATAAAAATAAAACTTACCAATATACCTTCCAAAGACACTTTTCGGAAATTAATAGACGTATTTAAAGTTGTAATTAAATATAACACTATTTTTTAAACAATTCAAACTTGCGCCAACTGCATTAGCGTTGACACCTCGTAACGCGCGCACAAGTCAGTTCAAGTTGATACCTGTTAATTGTGAGTTGTCAGCTGTGCCTGTGGCATAAATTGTTAGAGTGTAATTTTTTGTGAATTACGAGTTATCAACAGAAAGATTTGGCGCTTAATTTAAAAATTTTTGATGTACAAAACTCATTTTGCGAAAAAATGTGGGTTACGAGTTGTCAACGTATGACCATCGCTGTATTATAAGTATATATTTTTTTTTGCTTTAGTCGCTTTGTCAATATGCTGAATGCGTTTTTTCTTCAATAATTGTAGTTTTATAATTTAAACAGCATAAATCTTCTAGGTACTAAATATTCAGCAACGCCCGATTACAAATTACATCATAGTAGGATCAACGGCTACCGTTCGTCGCAGCTTTGTCACATGGCTGTCCCAACTATGTGTTGTATGGTTCTCTTCAGGAAGAGGACAAGAAAGATAAGGAAATAGGATCTTTTCCGTGAAAGCAGACAGACATGCCAGGTTGACAGGAAACGGTCTACGGGTCAGGCAAACAAAGAAGTGATTAACACGGCCAGACAAACAAAGAAGCAATAAACAGGGAAGAGTAGATACTACAGGGCCAGGCAAACAGGGGGGAAGAGTAGATTAAGTACTACAGGGCCAGGCAAACAAAAGAATAAACAGGGCTGGGCAAACAGGAAAGAGTAGATAAGTACTAAAAGGCCACGCAAACAAAGAAGTTATAAACAGGGCTTGGCAAACAGGGGGGAAGAGTATATAAGTACTACAGAGCCAGGTAAACGAAGAAGGAATAAACAGGGCTAGGCAGACTGGGAAGGGTAGATATAATAGGGCCATGCAAACAGAGAAGTAATTTATAGGGCCAGGCTAACAGGAAATATCCTATTTTTAAAGTATATTACTTATATCTTCGACCCTGATTTCTGAATTATGAATCGAACTCATAATTTAGAAATCGAACTCGGCTTTTGTCAGAAAACTTGTGAAACTTTGGCATTACAATGGTGTTTTTAATTCCAAATACTCAATTCAGAAAGCGGTACCTACTCAGTCGATGCTCCGCTTGACTGGTCAATATTGTATTTTGCATGTAGCACTGCTTGTTTCCGTAATTTGTGTGTACCTAATGTAGTAAATAAATAAACACTAAACAAATAATAATTGAACAGGTATGGTATGGTAAAGGTAATATTTCGTATATGTAATAAGGTAAGGTTTCATTACAGTTTTGCTGGGAATCCTTTATCGCCCCACTGTCGCTGGAGAAAATGCATGCAGTGCAAAATGCACGTCTTGGTGCAATCGTACTTTTGAAGTGAAAACTTCTTTAGCGGCGTTGTGCACGTTTTGGGATGGATAAAAAGTGTTAAACTCGCGTCAGGACACCATGAGTAGTCAGGTACAATCGTATTTTTTACTTATCTCCGTCATTATTATTATTGTTCCTTTGCGAGTAGTATATATTTATTTACCATGCAATTGATTTATTTCAATAACACCATTTAAGAACCTTTTGAACGTCAACATTGAGTTGTGCCTACTGTCTTGAGAAAGATGCGCTTTATGTATTTTCGACGAAACAGAAAGAAACACGAACCATGTCTAATCTTCGCATTTTGTCTACAGAAAGTGAGAGAGAAAAATTAATTTATCAGTTGTGAACATTATTGAACTAAGGTAAAAATAAGCGAAAGTGATGCTTCTGAATCACTTATTTTGACCTTAGTAGCTGCTTAGTACGCGCTATTGAAAAACTGGTAGGTTGAGCTGACCTCGGCAATGACAATGAAATAATTTCCGAACCTAGAGCCCTGCCCGCTAAATCCTGAGAAGAAAGAAAGTGCCAAAATATTGATGCACCTAGGTGGTTAAGTAAAATGCAGGTGGAATCTCTGAAAATGACATCGCATAAGATAACCAGAGGCTCTTTGCAACGGTGGCGAATCCAACGCTGGCTGCAATAATGGAGACAGTGACACTCTTGAAGAACTTATTGTATGCACCAGGGAGTAAGGATACTTTTATATATCCCTAGGCGTAATTATTTTCTAAGTTTTTTTACCTGTTTGTTATTTGCAGTATATAACATTCACATATCAACCACGTATTCAGACAAAACATAAGTAGTATCTCAACTTCTAATATTTTTACAGGAGCGAGAGACAAGAACAGCTGTCACTCCTTATTACATGGAAACTCCACATGCGTAATTTATATGTAACTACAAGAGTCAATCGGAATCTACAGGATTGCCGGATTAATGCCGAAAGATAATAGTGCCAAAGAATAGCTGTAGGCGGTAATAACACTTGGATTCTCCGAAATAAATTGCAAAAAAGATAACCAGAGACGGCAACTGGTTGCGCACTACCGCGATAAAGTTACGGAAGGCGAGACCAATGGTGGTTGAATTAAAGGAGTTGTCACCACTCTTCTTGAAGACTCACAAACCCAAGGCGGGATGCACAAAGAGGGCACGAAGGTAGGGTACCTATATACATTACAAAAAGGTATACAAATATGGATTGATCTAATCTTCTTGTTTTTTGATGTGTCATAAACTTCTCAAACTTCATATTCACACAAAACTTCTCATATTTAACAGGAGTGAGAGAGAGAGACAATAGACTAAGGATATATAAATGAAGCTGATTCCGAAGATAAATAGTACGAGCTTATGACATTTCGGTAAGTTTCGACGGACTCTCTTAATTATGAATAAATGCCGGAAACGTTATTTCTTCGTGACTAATAGACTAAATCGAAACCTACAAGACTGCCAGTTAAATCCTGAAAACAGAAAATAGCGACAAAGTTACGCATGGCGAGACCTATGGTGGCTTTAATAAAGGAGACTGTGACACTCTGGAAGACAAACTGCCTCAAAATAATTAGTATCTATTTAATTTTATCTGCTGGTTATTAAAATGATCTTAACTTCACTTATTATACAAAAGTAGTATCTAAACTTCTCATAATTATTTTGACAGGAGAGAGCGACAGAGAGTAGAACTAAAGAAAAATTAAATAGGACTAACTCCGAAGATGAATAAATAGACGACACGAGCTTATGACAGTCCGGTAGGTATCGAAACACTCCGTTAATCACGAAGGAATTCTGGAAACGGTATTTCTTCAAAACTAATTGAGGGGTTTGGAATCTACAGGTTTGCCAATAGCTGGGAAGTTACGGGTGGCGAGACCAATTAATTCCGATAGAGGCTTTAATA
This sequence comes from Mamestra brassicae, assembly GCA_905163435.1. Lineage (NCBI taxonomy): Eukaryota > Metazoa > Arthropoda > Insecta > Lepidoptera > Noctuidae > Mamestra > Mamestra brassicae. The sequence goes on from LR990987.1 coordinate 6,447,054, forward strand.
AAGGAGATGGTGACACTGTGGGAGACTTTCATATGCAGCGTGGGAGGAGGGGGGGGGTCGGAGGTAGGATTCCTTAATTATTTCTTTAATATTGGTTTTTTATTTTTCATAGCACCACTGAATCACATAAAACTATGTTTCTCATTTTTTACAGTTCAATGAAAAAATATTAAACTCGAGAAAATAACTTATATCAAACCTGAAACTAAAGTGAAACTTTTCTGTATCATGTCATGTAAGAGGATATTAATTAAATTCAAACCAATAATTAAAACGATAACTGAGCGACTGGCAGTCTAGTACATGAGTCCTGCTACCACCATCAGTGACAATGAAGAGAAGAGATGTGGGCCCAAAGCTACAAGAATCTCGAAAAAAAAGAAATAGCCCACAAAAATTGCTGGAGGGATATGGATGAGATTCTCGACTAAAGGAAAAGAAGACGAACAGATTATTCAGCAGAGATTCGCACTAGTGCGAAGAAGTAACGGTCTCGGATAGTTAGCCATATCCAATGGTATCCCTATAGGAGACGGTTGACCATAAAAAACATGCTATAGCAATGAAGCCTTCATACAACAGGACAAATGTAAAACAGTTCGAGCACTACAAACCTGATGACTGTCAGGTAAATAAACTTCCGAAAATCATAGATTTGATGCTCTTTGGTATTTTAGTATTCACTTAGATTTGTTTACCTACAGAGGCCAAGACATGTAGTTTATATGGGTTAAATAAAACTTAAGGATATAAGGAACTGATTACACAACCCAATGAAGTGATCTACAGTATTTTCGGGCTGCTGGTGAAGACAGAAGTGGAAAACTCTACGCGCCAAGGTGTGCCTTCATATACCTGCAGGTTTTACAGCTGTCGAGGTAAATACATATATGTATTTTATTTATGTGACTCAGCTGCCACGTCAAGTAAATTTTCTGATTTTCTTCTTTTCTTGATAGGCAATCGTCATCAGCTTGTTTGCTAAGCTGTCCAGATGCAGCGAAAGCGGGTTTTTATAAAGTGCTTACCTATAAAAAGCCCTCTCCACCTTCAACTCCGGGTAAAATGATGGTCTCATAGTAAGGCTTTCGTAGTAAGGCGAGGAAAACAGGGGTGTTGGTATAGTCTGAATGGTATGGTACCTACGAATCGGCCAAGGCTTAATCTTGATGATCAACCCGAGGGGCGGTTACTTACTCACAAGCCCGATAACTGCTGAGATGATCTGGAACTTTAATCAGTTTGATCTGAACAAAACGTAGCGCCTAATAAACGTGGACTCTTGGAAGATCCGACTACAGTCAGGATGATTAGATGGAAGATAAAGAAGATGTTATTTGACCTACATGACAATCACATTCCAAGACATGCAGTTTGAAAACGCTGACCCATAATGGTAAGCACACGAAAACAATAGAGACTGAAATACGCTCTGACAATGCTACACGCGACTTGATATAATAAAATTCGTCGGGATACCTATATAACTTTATTACAATTGTTACAGTGATATGCGCTGCAGCTAAGTTCACGCGGAGCGTGCCCGTGGCGACGCGTGCTGTACTGCCGAGTGAGTGGTGAGCGATGAGCGGCGCGCGCGCGATGGCGGCGGCGCGGCTGCTGGCAGAGGCGCGCGAGCAGCTCGGCGCCACGCGCACTCGCCGCCGAGCGTGCAGTGATAGATAAAGTTCGTTGAAGAACGATCTTTTGGCGCAGCGCTGTTGAAAAACAAGATGGCTGCCAAGTTTGGTTTCGCGCCAAAAGAAGGTCGTACGACTAATAAGTAGGTATATTTCGCTATAAGTCGACAGGTCAAACACCGACATGTGTGTTTTGTAGGCAGCTGTGATGCGAATTTTGACGGGTGATGGTCTAATGATGATTTTTTTGATGCAGCCTGTGGAGCCGCGCTGCGAGCGCTTGCCGTGCACCATGCTGAGGTGGCGGATGTGGTTGCCGCTGACACCGCCGACTGCGTCTGTATCGAGGAGCCGCGCCCCAGTCCCGACTTCCAGAACTGCCAGTCCACGCCTACGGTCACCATGACAGTGACTTCACAGCTGGAACAGCAGGGTTACTTAATTAATAAGTATAAGAAAGTGTTGTGCTATAGTGTCTGCCTATCCCTGTGGGAAAAGGGCGTGTGTTTGTACCAATGTAGAAATTGTCATTGATGGTATTCTAGAGTACTTTCAGGTTTTTAATATGTAATTTAACTCACACACTGCTCCATTGTTGTTAATTATGTTGTAAATATGTGAGTACCATGTCCATTACTAGTAAACTTAATTTTATCTCAGCTGGTATTGCTTTGTTGTACCTATTAGTATATAAGAGTGTGCTGTATATTAGTGTAATGTTGGATGCATTGTGCTCACATTAATTTTATCTCAGCTGGTAATGCTTTGTTGTACCCATTAGTATAATATACTAATGGGTACACTAATATACAGCACACACTTATATTATAAGTGTGTGCTGTATATTAGTGTAATATTGGATGCATTGTGCTCACATAATATAATCAATTGATCAATGTAACTATGTATACAAAATATTGTAAAACTTATATTTGAAAAGAGTAACTATGGAGTTGCTTGTCCGTTCTTCTCTATAAGAATCTACTTTTTGCGAATAGACAACTAGTCACTTATATTTTAATTTTAAACTGTAAATTTGACGTTCAAAAGTGCCTTTTAATGGTCTAGTTGAAATAAATGAATTGACTTTGACTTTAGTATTTATAAATATAAAAATCGCGTACGAAAAGCAATATAGTCAAGTCAACATATAAAGTAGTAAGTAAAGTAAATAGTAATTTTAAAATAATTGTAGCTCTTGAACTATTCTATCATGACTCGTTCACCATTAGGGTGACTCGTTATCGCAAATAATATAGGTCGTCAGTACTAGAATACTTTACAATGGAACTCTTCTGGGGAGGTATAATCCGAGTAGTTAGTTGTTTATCTGTTGTGAAACAGGAGCGAACAATATGAGTAGTACAGTAGTCACATTCGCGGTATTACACTCTGTATTCTCTATTAGGACGACACCGCGCCCTACAGTCAAATGTCGATTCACACGTATTCCTATGTTACTAAAAAAAAAATTGTACTAATTTAAGAATTGTCCTGCCATATTTGTACTCCATTATTGTTGTGGTAGATTATAGACGTTATTAAACTTTTTAAATTGTAAATCATAACACAAAAAATATTTTCTTGCTTCTTGATTGGGAATGCTGCAATGGGTGGTACTCATCAACTCATTTTAACTACGCTTAGGCGTAGTTAAAATGAGTTGATGAGTACCACCCATTTCGTGCTTTTTATTTAAAATTGATGTTATATCTTTATCATAAGCTTCATTCCCCCAAATCTTTATTCTTATTCAAATTGTGTCAGAGCTTTTGACTTAACGTTAATAAACATTTTAATTACTGAGTGTGTTCTTTATGTTTGAATTGTGATATAAATTTCGTAGGTATTTATTTATTTCATTGGACACACATTTAATTAAAAATAAAATCAATATATTGTGGCTAAAGTAATACTAACTTCCATAACTTGATTGTTTTCGGTTGGAATATTATATTTTGTTATCCTATAATAAATAATACCATAACTACCATAACTTGATTGTTTTCGGTTGGAATATTATATTTTGTAATCCTATAATAAATAAAACTTTCAATAATTATTTCTTGATTTTGATTTCTACCTGATACCTACCTACCTACTTATATAAAAATAAATTTAGGGCAAAAGGGTGCTTTTATTATTCGTAAGTATTAACAATTACCAATTTATTTAATATACCTATTCACATTCACATAATTTTAAAATACCTTAACTAAACTAACTACAAAATTTAATAGCATCAAAAAAGTAATACCGAATATAAGTATATCTGAAAAGTTTCAGTTACGAAACCAAAGGTTTTTGAGATTTCCAAAATGCACTATTTGTACCACGATCTTCAAAGCCGTTCATTTTGATTCAATCAGGTGCGACTTGGCGCAAAATGACTTTCAAATTGTCCGAATCAGAGTTTTCAAAGTCGTCTTATATGTGCCCAATGTCCTCGTCAGATTTGCCTACTTAAGTCATTTTGTGTCAAGCCGCACCTGATCTATTCAAAGTGATCGTCTCTGAAGATCACGATATAGTGTGTTTTTAGGAAATCCGAAAGAAGGCCTTTAAACACAGAGCTCATATCTGAAAATTTATCAGAAATATTTTCGGTATTCTCTCATCAGGCTGCACCTATTCAGCTTTCAACGTTTCGCCCTGTAAATGGTTGCTCAACCACCGTGCAAACTTCATTTTACGGAGGTTTAGATTAGGGGCCCCTTAGTAAACATTTTTACGGGTCCCGCCCTAGCTTAATCCGACACTGTACCTACGTACGAAGCCGTTGGATTCTAATACAGCTGGAACACCGACGGTGAAGTCGCCGAAGAGCTCGTCGGATGATGTCGTTTAAATTAGCGTGACGCAGAAAACGGCCCGCACTGCGGCTACAAGAAAGGCCGTGGTGCCCGAGGCTGTTGACAACTTCAACACAGTGACAACGATGTGGAGAACAATATGGGGCTCCTAAACGTAGTGAAGCAGCGAGGCGGAAAGTGGTGTCGTCACTCGTCGAACAAAGTGCCTAGGTTCGACGTTGGTTCGTGAAGCCAAAGACCAAAATATATCATCAAATTATTTTAGTTTTTATGGAATTCAAAATTAGAGATTATGAAATATTGGAACAATAAACTCTATTGTTATTAGTGACAACCAGCTTTTGAAACCCAGCAGGCTACTGGTTAAGTATTTACTTCGATGAAAGTTCCTATAAATATGGTGTCTAAAGAAGAAAATACTAGGTTAAGAAATACAAGCCAAGGCGCTTATTTCAATTAAGTGTATGAACTCCTAAGAGAGCAGAAAACAATTTAGTACCTACCTAAGACTATAAAGGAAATAATGAATATATTATACTAAAATCCATTTAACATAGCTACCTACACATAATCAATACGACTATTAGCAGTAATCAGGATATAATATCAAATAACTTTCGTGAACCTTGGTAAAAGATCTTTCACAAACTGGAACTATGTAGGATTCAAGAAGTACCTAATCTGATTTACAATAGCTTAACTGTTAAATCAGGTAGGTAAGTGCGATTTGAGCAGAGCTTTGTTAATAAAATTAGGTACAACTGCAAATAAATATGAGTAGATATATATATGTAGAACTTTTTCAAAAATATTATGAAGGTTGATACCTACAACTACTATGCAATCAAGAATAGCGCGTCATATAATACAAAGGAGAAAAATATAACATATTGTAGGTAATATATATGGTTGGATCATGGTGTTACACAGATTTAGAATAGGTAGTGCAGAGAAAAGTGCTTTCTCTTTGTCTGACAGATATGACCCAAGCCATAAAGATCAACGCCATCTGCTAGCACAACGTCAAACTTCTGACGTGTATAAAACCTAAATGTTTATTACAGGTATCTACTGTTATCGTATCGGCAGGTCGTTGAAAGAAATAAAAAACCATTTATTTGCGACTATTTTTAAGCTTTCCGTATTAGAACATAGATGGATTGAACAAGGGGGGCTACTCTATAATCCCGAAGTCCGTAGTTTCGGGCTTAGTTGCGGGCGTATTCAAGTCTGTATCACCTAACCACTAAGAATTAATGATAACACGATTTGTCATTCATTCTTAGTTCGGGTTCGGAACTAATCGTAAGTCAGTCAGTAGGTGATAGGGAGTAGAATACGCCCGCAACTAAGCCCGAAACTACGGACTTCGGGTTTAGAGAGTCGATCCACACAGTGGTGACACCCGGGCGTACCCTGCCGCTGAATTCGAAACAGGTACGATTAAGACGACCGTGGCCGATGAGTACCTGCGTCAATCGGAAGGTGAATTGGGCTTCCCTGCTATTACAAAAAGTTGACATCGGGTGGCTAATGGACGGGGGTAATGTGGAAAAATCTGAACAACGCCATCTGTTGGCATAACGTCAAACTTCCACTGTTAGTAAGTCCTAAATGTTTTCTATAGGAATTTGGGGTTATTGTAGATGGCACTGTAATAGTAATCGTCAGAAGCCCGAAAATTTTACGACCCGTCTTACTTACTAAATCGTCGTTGAATGAAATAAAAAACATTATATTTGCGACTACTTTATTTTAGTATTACAACAGAATATTGATATCTACCAAAATTTGTACGTACGTGGCCTACACGTATTATGTGAATTTATAATTATGTTTATATACAATATATACGCACCCACAATATAAGAGAAACTGCTAGTGTAGGTGGTTTTCAAATAAATAAAAAAACATAATTAAAAAATAAACTAAAAATTTAAAAAATCCCCGACAAAAAAATTAAAAGTAAAATTTACCTACCTATTAATCCTTTTAGTTTAATATAGGTACGATTCATTGGGCCAAGCGTCTTCATCTCGGGCGACCGCAAATTTTTGTAATTAATTTAGTATAGTATTAGTGGTCCCCGATGCGATGAAAATTACGCTAGGCCCAAAGAAGCGTAGGCACCTGTATTAAACTGAAAGGGTCAATACATTTTGTCGGGGGTTTTTTAAATTTTCATTTCATGCTTTCTAAACTTCATTTACTTAATAGGTACTACTAGAAACCCTATGATCTACACCTACCTAAACGGCACTACATCGTCTACCAAAATATCATAGGTATCGATCGAACGAGTGAAAGTAGCTGAGCATTTCTCCCCAATGTATTCACTCGTTTCTTTTTTCAGCTTCATTATCAGACTCTGATCACATGATCCCTGATCTATTTATAGCCTATTCATTGCGATCATTCAAATGAATACAAACACGAAGGGTGTGCAGTAAGTAGGTAAGTTAGACGTTGGGTATCCTGCAGAAGATCAAGTCATGCTGCAGCGTCAGGTTAAAGTTACTAATAGAACTTTATTCTGTTCATTGAAACAATTCCAATGAGTCCAAATACTATACCTACCTCTGCTGTAACTAAGTGAAAAGTTGGGTACTCTGCAGACCACAGGTCATACTGCAGGATCAGGTCAAGGTTAATATGTTCCTGCAATATAATTGAAGTAAAAGAATAGGCATAAAATTTCGCATCGATCAGATCTGTCGATGTTGCTCACATCCCTTCATCAAATAGAAAAGAGCTGATTAACCCTGAAACCGTTGAAACAATTTTAATAAAACATCTCGAAAAACCACCGCTAGAACACCTGCGTTCAAATAATTTAAAACCGCATCCAAATCGGTTCACCCGTTTAAGAGCTACGTTGCCACGGACAGACACACATAGCGATCAAACTTATAACACCCCTTTTATTTGGTCGGGGGTTAAAAAAGGTCCTCCCATACATCGCTGTACGTCACGTTTATTTCTTTAACTGCAAATATAACATGTAATCCCTCAAATTTTGAGGGATTAGGTACATGTCAACTCCAGTAACCGAGATGTTAGACCTAATACATTCAAGGAGCAAGTTCCGCCCTGGTTCCTGATGTATGCTATTAGCTTCCTGTTGTCTGATTGGACTAAAATTTGGTTATTCTGTAACAGTGAACTCTTATTACTTTAAAAACGGCATATCTACATCTCTCATGATCGAGTTGCCAGGCTTTTTGGTTCGTGGCCCATTTGCCCGAAAAGAACTGACGAGCAGCTGTCCTGGCTTAATATGTTTGTCAGAGAGGTTTTTATGCCCTGTACTTTCCGGGTGGGCAAAGCTATTGTCTGGTTCTGGGTATCCCTGACCAGGCCCAAATATTCCAAATTTCAAGTGGGCTCTGCTACCGATTTCTGGTAATTTATGTGTCAACCCAGTGATTCCAAGATGGCCAGCATTTCCGCAGTGTACCAATAGCTTGACCGTATACAATTCGTAAATCAAAAATTAAAATTATAATCAATATTTAAAAATTACAGACACACGTAATACATACAGCACTAAATTAAAGTATATAATAAGCGCAGGCGCTGGCATGCAGTTGCAGCCACCTCCGCAAGAAAGACGAGTCTCACTGCTCGGATAACACTCTCAAGATCCCGTTCGAGCTACCGCGACTGTTGCGCAGAAGCGACGCACTTTTTTTTCTAACAATGCAGTGGAAATCATCGGTTCTAGCCTCAGCAAACATAACTGACCCTGTACAAAAACGCGACCGCAGAAAACAGAATCCTGAACGCATTCAGTTCATTCTGTATGCCCGCTGAGTGAAGTTGGTCCACAGGCTGCACGTGTAGAAGGTCTGGCACTACGCCTTGAACAGGGTTACCTTCACCTGCGTAGAATAGCGCGCCAACCTGCGAGCCAACATGTTGCACCGGAGAGACAACGCCCTACGTTCCCTCTCAATGTCTGCATTGTCAGACAAATCATTAGTGACCCAGTGACCCCGATACTTGAACTCTGTTCAAAAGTGATTCGCAAAGAGTGACAGGAGGTACAGCTGAGTAGCTTTTAGCACCCGCTTTAAAGATCATGTATTCATTGTTCTTTGGGTTATATCTGAGCCCATGAGCCTCCGCGTTAGATTCACAACCACTCAACAGTTTACGTAACGCCGAAATCGAAGGGCTCAGCAGCACCATATCATCCGCATAACTGATGTTGTTTATACAAACTCCCACAATAGAACAACCGACTTAAGTGCCGCTGAGTTCCCCAATCAACTGGTTCATATACAGGTTGAAGAGACGCGGCGAGGTTAATCCACCCTGCCTCACGCCATACCCCAACCTGTATACGTCCGAATTCGTTCTTGCCCACCTGACACTGTTCTGCTGATTATTGTACCAATACTGAAACAGCGATATAACGTTGTGACAATTTCGTCTCACATCGCAATTTATGCCATAACTTATGCATAGGACACCATATCAAAAGCTTTTGAAAGGTCTAAAAAGCATGCTTATACAGCATAACCAGTTTGCTTGAGTCGACAGGCCAGGTCTAAAGCCAAATTGAGCGTCATTTAGATTTAGGTGCTTTTCCAACTGTTGGTCAAGCAAACTATCCAGTACCTTACTTATGACTGTTGCTAGCAAGATGGGTCTATAATTAGAAATATCAGCAGAATCACCAGTTTATTTTTTTTATAATTAGAACTACTACGGAGAACATTAAATCATCAGGCAGGTAACTATGACTCACACTCAAGTTGAAAAACAAAGCAAGAGCCGACCAATAACAGCAGCCACATCCTTGGCAGAGAACCTAACGGCAATGTCACGTGGGCGATCCCCAGCAGCGAGCACCCGCGACGCAGGCCCGAGCGGTGATTCGACCTTGAAATGTCGCTGGAAGGCACAGGCTATGTCCCGGGGCTCCTGTGCGCAACCGACGCTCATGGGCAGGTTCGACACGGGATTCAAGTTTTTTGTTTTTTTCCAGAAATCACTTAAGTTCTTATTTGCATGAAGCGCAGCTATATTATTCATTTTGATTTGTACTTCATTATTTTGACAATATTTTAATTTTGATTAAAATATCTTCCTTGATTCATACATATCTTTGAACACAGATCCAGTGCTAGGATAACCATGGCATACAAACGTCTGAAAACAAAGTCGAGCCCTTCTGTGAGCGTCACCGACAAACCTGTTCCAACCTGATACATATTTATGTTTTCTACGATCAGGTTCATATTTATTACAGCTGTTCTCAGCTGCTTTATTCAAAACATTTACAATTCTTTCATACATTTTACTTATTATTTACTTGTGGGCCTCATTATCACACATTCGATCGGCACAACGTGTACACTCTGTTGGGAAATCTAATTGTTTTATTCTGAATTACAATAATTAAGAAAAACTTCTATTTGTTTATTATTTCTAGTACCCCAATTTATTTTATTTAGTGACAAGGTAATTGTCTGAGTTTTGGGTTAAATTACATTCCACCAGTAAGGGAAAGTGATCTGACAAATAGGTGTCATACAGAATAGATACATTATCTACCGAACGTCGCGCTGAACCGGTCACCACGCAGTCGTCGAGCCAGCGCCGGCATCCATGCGCGTCGCTAGTAAACGTAAACGTATCGGGAGGTCAAAGTTTCATGTCTTCGCACGACCACATCTGTTCTGCACAAAAACTTAATAGTTCATAAGAAGACAGCTTACCTGGGTGCATGTTGAAGTCCCCAAGGATAAACACTGTTTCTACATCATTACTCTCGATTATGGCATTTAATTCACTCAAACACTCAGTAAATTCTGTCAAAAAAAAACCCAGTTGGCATATACACTGTTATGACTAGAATTGAACTGCCATATATCACTATCTTAATTGCCGCGAGACGCACACTTCTACATACACGAAAACACAGACTTTCTCCACAGCAGAGCGACCCCATGATAAGGTCTACATCCTACAATTCCGGCAGATGTATTCACAGCAGAATTACCGGTGTAGGAGCACGCGTCATCAATGGTACGCAGGAACGATATATCATGTGGGAGAAGCCACTTCTCCTGAAGCACCACAATGTCAACTGATCGACACACTTTCCTTACACAATCAACCGAACGAATGACGCTTCTATTAAAATTCATTATTAGTAGGTTTCATAGTATTAGCCAACTCCCGATAGGCACGCTGCATCGTGTTTCGATTAAATTCAACGAAACGGCAATAAAGTACCCCATCAGGTCAAAAGTTATTATTTAAAAACACTTCCACTTTAGATCTCGGAACGTAAACAATGTATACATTGTAATCCTTAACTGTTTTTATGTTATTTTTATCTAAATGAACGTCTAGCTTAGCCTTGTTATATATGCTTAAATGTCACACTCAGACGCTTCCATTGACACGTTATAAATATAAATCGGAGGCTTAATGTCAGCTGCTTTAAAATTAGTATTGGAGTTCACAATTTATTGCTGTTCCTGTCTTGCCCTAAAAATGATTTCTCAGTCGCCTTCTCTGTACAAGTTTCCACTCTTCAGACGGTTCTTGTGTTGTTACTTCTCCACTCTGAATAACGTCCGAAAAACTTTTATTTTTTACGCAGTTTTTACGGAACTTCCCTCATCAGAAAAAAATAATGGCTGCTTTTTTAGCGATGATGACTCCGAAGATCGTTTCACTGTTTTGATAGCACTACATATCGGAGAAAAACCCATTGGCCCACTGTCATGCTCAAAGCTAGGTAGTAAGCAGGCGCCCCTTTTGCCATTTTCTTAAGTGATTCCACTTCAGCACCTAGCTCCTTCACCTGTTTCACCCTTGCATATTCGGTAACAATGCAATTTTCTTTCAAAACTCTGGTCACGTCTACATGGTCAAACAAAACCGGAGGCAGTTTTTGCACATCTCTCGCAACAAAAATTGGAATCTCCTCAGGATCCAAGTTCTTCAGTATCCAGACAATATCATCAATATTTCGTAGCGTCTTTCCCTCCCTTCTTCTTATCTTCTTGCGCTTTGCAGTAGACACCTAAAACAGCATGGTTAAGGATTTTAATGGATTATTATGAAAAATATAACGAAGCATTGGAAAGTATACTGCGCTTTATTTAACCTCCTAGCCCCTGAAGTTCAGAACTGGGATTACAAACGGATAAAATTCCAGTTTACCTGCGCCTACTAGTGGAAATTTGAATTTCAAATCTTTGGGCTGAAAATTAAGGCGAGTATAAAAATGATTGTTTATAAGTAATTTGCGTAGATTCGTAAACTATATATGTAGTGTAATCCAGAACAGTATTAGTGGAAAGCATCTAATACTTAATTGTTTTAATGTTAATTTCGATTTCATATTTTTACAAAATAATTGAGTTTGTATTTCATTCTATTGACATATTTTTCATGTTAAAAAAAAAAGAACATAATGATGAATTCTTTTCCCTTTATAATACTGTTGAGAATTTGAACTTGGACAATGAAAGTCTGCTGAAACTATGGACCTTTTATTAGCAAGCTTTTATTAGCAATAGAGAACTCTAAATTTATGTTTAACAATAAAACATACCTACCTATGTAATTTTCTTGGCTACACGTTTCATTTATTTAGCCATAAACTAATACAGTCAATAACAAGTTTCAGACTTTTGTATATTATGATGCCCGGAGTTGAGGAAGTTGAACGGGTATGCCTGGGGCGGTCTGGGACCTGTCTAAACGCGGTACATCGTCATTGGTGATCGGAAGAGCGGAGTTCATCACTGACGCGTCGCAATCGTGGCAGTGAGTCTGGATGGTGCTTCGAGGGATTGTCGGAGCAGTGTGATGCTGATGAGCGACCGCGGAGGTATGAGCGCCAACACAGGCAATGCAGAGGGTGATCAATGTGAGTAGGTACATCTACTTCAACACCTGATAGTGACTTTTAAGAAGCAATTCTGCTAAGCATTTCAAAGGAGAAGATACTGAATCTGTAACTAGTGTTGTTGAATATGAAAGTCGTTGTCTACTTCACAGAATCATTTTCCAATTACCTAATGGTTATCCATTCCGTTCCTGAATTTGATCCCTTAAAAAAAAAAAGTACATTCAGTAGAGTGTTTCACGTTGTCCACAGTCCATGTATAATGCCGAATCGTAATATCAGCGATCCTTATGTTACACCATTGCGTAACATCTCCCTCCGTAGAACAGTAACTATTTGTTAACTGCTGTTAAAAATGTTGCTGTGAGATGGCTGGGGGTCATCTTGATTCCAGCTGGATGATTATTCCTTCTTGGTTCTATTTCAGCATAAATGTCTTGATCTGCGTTCGGCTCTATAGATGTAGGGTCAATCTTCTTATCCTTATTTCCCATCCAGTGCCGGTATGTAAAGGCAATGGCAAGTACACCTGCACTAAATAGTAATAGGTATACAGGTATGGTACTATGGTAGAGGCTTCCATCTGGTATCTTGTTAAGTTTTACTGGAGGCTGTACTGAGATTTTCTTGTAACTCTCGTGGAGGTTCTCGAGGTTGATTGAATTAAGCTGTATCGATGATTCTCCAGTTTTTGATATAGTGCTCCAGTCCCATAGTGTTCGTATTCTAAGTACGTGACCCTTAATTCGGTTGTGAATGTTAGCGATAGTGAATTCGGTGGTTCTCATCAGGCAACCTTGCGGTATTGTAGCCAAATAACTTCCTTGAAGTGTTCTGAATTCTTCCTGTCCGCACGACGTCTGTACTTTTGCAGGTGTCGGGAAGGTTAGTGTGTAATGTTGTTCGTCAAGTTGTTCCAGAGCTTGCTTGTGTAGAGTGACTGGCGTTAATGTACAGGAGTTGAGATGCTGTTGAGTTATGAGCTGCTGCACGCAATCCGGCTTGTCTATAATCTTGAAGCCAACTTTCTCTTCGCAGAGGTACCAAGAGTTAAGCTTCGGACATTCTGTCTCTATGTACATAGAATATGATCCATGAATTGCTATATAAGGTGAGGTAGGAATAAGGGCCATATTATTTTTGTTAGGAATTATGGGCAACTTATATAGGATGTAGGTTCTTGGTAAGGCAATCGGCACCTTTATAACTATAATTATTTTCTTATCAATATAATACGATCCTAATTTTAAAATGTTATAGTACTCTCGAAGGTCGATATCAATGATTTCGTCTCTTGAGTATAATAACCCTAATTTACTTATCATATTTCTAAGATTACCTAAACTAATCATAGAATGGGTAGTGCTGGAAGCACGCGTAAAAGCTACCATGAGTTCTATTTTATTTAACTCATCCGATAATGTCTCTATATTATCGTTTAAAATAAGTAGGTGTTGTGCTAGATGGGAATACGTTACTAGATCTGCCTGTTTGGATGCATCTTGTTTTATGATTTGATTAAGTTTATTAGCAATGGTTTTCTGGTTGTCTACTATACTTTTTAATACATTAGAATGTTCTAACATCCATTCTTTAGTCAAACTTATGTGACGGTTAAGTTCCGTTTCCAGCTTATTGTCGTTACCTTCTAAAACTTTAATGGCGTTATTATATTTGATTGCATCTGTGTAGTCTAAGTTTCCCGAGATACTTTTTATAACTGATCCTAATCCATCAATGAGTCCTCGTTTAACACGACTGGGTTTAAAGCTTTCTAATTGTATAGATATCTTTTCAAGTTTTTCCCCAAGGTAACTTAGATGGGGTTCAAAGAGTGATAGCGTTTTATTGTTAATTAGTGGCCTAAATTCGCTTAATTGCAATTTGACTAAATCTACCTTTGACTGAATATCTTCTAAGTCAATGTGAAGGAGGAAGGAATGATAATGAGACACGATTTTTGTAGGTCCCAATTTGAAGGGGAGTAATCCAGGTCCGTCTTCTAGGGACTCAAGTAATATGTCCTCCGCTTGGACCACGTGTAGTAATATCGTCAGTGGTATTCTGCAACAATTGTTTCGTGTTAGGTGTTCGTTTAAGACGTGATTTGGCAACGGGACCACGCTTCTTTTTTGTGTAAATATGAATGGGCAGGTCAGCTAATACTGTGTCATGTGTGTAACGAGGTGCTAGTTTCTGTTTGTTAGCTAGTGGATTCTTAACGAATACTTGTTGGTCTGGCTCGTATTCCTTTTCAGGCTCCCTGTCTTGGTTCCTGTTTTCGATTAATTCTGTGCGGTTATGCAGGGACGTTTCATTAATGGCCTCGTATACCTTAGACATTTTATCTCGGTGTTCCTGCACATATTGCTGAAGCAAGTGCACAGATAAGTCTATATCCAAGGGATCACGAGGATCCGTATGTCCGGTAACTACTTCAAGTGGTCTACATTTCGTGAAGCTATGTATGCTACTATTGTATCTAGTAAGGCGTATATCATTAGGTTAACAATCGCTTCGCTACGGTGTTGTAATTTTAGAATTCTCAAGTGTTCTAGTTAAGTGGAGTGTAAGCGTTCCACTATCCCATTATCGTTGGGAGTATGGGCCAAGGTTTTATGATGTTGTATTTTATGGACACGCGTAAATTCGGTAAATAGTTGATTAGTAAATTCGGGTCCCTGGTCCGTGACTATTGATACCGGAACGCCATGATGGGAGCAAAACTTTAAGAAGGCTTGTACTACACTAACTTGCCTGAGCGTATTTAGAGAAAGCCTCAATGATAGTCAGGTATTTCTCATTTTGGGCCGTAAACAAATCTAGGTGAACTACATCAAACGGTTTTGCCGGTGGTGGTACTATGCAGAATCTTTGTTTTATAGGATTTCGATCATATTTAGCTTGCCCGCATATATTGCATTCATTTATATATCTTGAGATTTGGTCTTTCATTTTTGGCCAATAGTATCTATGGGATAAGGCTAGGTAACACTCAGTTATACCGCGATGATTGGTTTTACCTTCGTGGTATTTCTGAATGATCTCTTGCTGTCTGAGGTATTCTTTTACGTTTTCTACCTCGATTTTGGTCAAAATAAGATTCATAGCGGAGCTCTTGAACTTTTCTTGGATTATTGGAACTATTTTATACATAGCTAATGGGGGATGTATTATAATGCCTGTCTTAACTTTCGGGTTTGCAAATTCTTTAATTGCGTTTATGACATCCTCTTCTAAATTTGATTCGGAGAGTTGGATAGAAGTACGGGTATGAGTCTCAAATGGCTTTGAAACTGCTGGGCGTTTCTTTATATCGCCTACTACTGTAAAACATATTTGTCTGTTAAATTTATTTAAGGGGTCATCTGAAATCGGTATTTCTAATATTGGACTTTCGGCACTAGTGTGAACTGTGAGGGTGGATGAGCCCATTACAGAAGGTGGTTTTTCGGATACGTTAACTATGATGGAGCTCGTTTCTTCATTATTAATTTCGATTCGCGATAGAGCATCAGCATTTGTGTTAGTTTTGCCCTGCTTATAAACTACTGAATAATTATATTCACTGAGCTTGTGTCTCCAACGATTTAGTCTCGAGCTAGGATCTTTGAGGCTCATGATCCATTGAAGCGGTTTATGATCTGTTATAATTTTGAATTTACGTCCGAATAGATATGGCCGAAAATATTTGGTTGCCCAAACTATAGCTAGGAGCTCCTTTTCTATCGTACTATAATTGATCTCGCTTGTGTTCAGCGTGCGCGAGGCATAGGCTATTGGTTTGTCTGAACCTATAGACCCCTGTGAGAGTACGGCTCCTATGGCTAGATTTGATGCGTCTGTTGTGAGTAGGAAATCTTTATTAAAATCGGGATATTGTAAAATTGGATTTTTCGAAGCAGTTTACATAGTTGGCATCATCGCAAGTTATTTTTGAGCCTTTCTTTAAACATTTGGTCATTGGTTTCGTGATTTTGGCGAAATCGGGAATGAACTTTCTATAGTATCCTAGTAACCCTAGAAATCTTTTAATTTCCGTAGCCGTTTTAGGAAGTGGGAATTTCTGTATGGCTGAAATTTTATCGGGATTCGGCTTAATGCCATCTACACTGATTATATGTCCGAGATACGCTGTTTCCAATTTTAAGAATTCCGACTTATTCATTTGTATTTTGAAGTTCGAATCTCTGAGTCTTTTAAAAACCTTTTCCAAATTCACTATATGCTCCTGTAAACTAGTGCTAAAAACGATGACGTTTTTGGGATGTCATTTGGGTCCATTTCGACTTGATAAAAGCCACTGGCGAGGTCGAGAGTTGTGAAATATTGGCAGTTGCCTAATTTATCGAACACATCAGTTATATTGGGAATAGGGTACTTATCATCGATGGTTTTTTCATTCAGTTTCCTAAAATCTACTACATTTCGCCATTTGGCTTTACCGGATTCATCAGCTTTTTTTGGGACTACCCAGATGGGTGAGCTCCAAGCCGATTCTGAAGGTTGAATGATTCCTTGTTCTAGCATTTTTGAAATTTGACTGCGTACTTCCTCGCGGTGCACGAATGGGTATCTATAAGTTTTGGTATAAACTGGTACCTCATCTGAAGTACGTATGCTATGTTTTATTTTATTGGTAAAGGTAAGTGGTTCTCCCTCTATATAAAATATATCAGCATATTGCGAAACCAAAGACTTCAAATTAGCACGCTCTTCTTCATTTAGATGATCAATGCGTAAACGAGATAATACTTCCTCTACCCGAGATTGAGGTGATTGGTGAGTACATTCTAAGTTATATGTTTCCGCTTTAATGGGTTGGTCCATGGAAAAAATTAAGTCATTACTAGTTGGGTTAAAAATTTCTAGATAACCTCGATTATTTTTGACACTTATTGTATTATACACGTTTATGCAACAATTTGAAATTATTTGATCAGGAATTAAAGCATCACCATCTTGTATGTTAACTGGGACTCTGACTAACCTTGAGGAATTTGCTGGAATAATATCTTCATATAAATTACTGTTGCGCTAATTGTACATAACTATTGGGTTGACTGCAGTTTTTGTAATTAATTTATTATTCTTAAGATCAATATTTGACTCCCATTTGTTTAACAAATCTAAACCGATAAGACCGTCAAAGTAGTCGTGAAACCTGTAAATGTAGAATGTTAAATCATTATTGTCGTTTATTTCCTGAAAACAAGGTAAGTTGATGGAGTAATCATTACGGCTAGTTGCATGCACATTTGTTACCTCAAAAGGGTCATAGTTCCATGGCAAATCTGGATAAAACTTTTGAACAGCTTCAGGGCTGATAAATGACTGGTTTGCTCTGTGTCAATTAACAATTTTAATGGTGGGTGAGAAATTACTATATATGGTAGGTAACGTTGGGTTTGTAGGTTGACTTTTATTTTGATTCTTTTGAAGTCTGACTCTTCTGAAAATTTTCCTGGTTAGAAGACGTTGACTCCTCAGTGGATTTCCCTTCAGATGTCGCCTGACTTACTTCTGGGGTCGAGCCTAACTGCTGGTTCATATATGCATTCAAAGCTTCATAATAAAAATAGTCGCGCTGTTCAAAGAAGTTATACTGATAACCGTCGAAGTTATTATCGCAATAAGGTTCAAACATATATGGATATTCAAAGCATTCGTTAAAATTCATTTCTCTTGTCTTAAAGTAATTAGAAGGTGGTGGGTTCCCTTGTCTAGTCCAATCGTTACCCCGGAATGGCATTGGTCTCTGTACGAAATGAGATACACCGCTCATTGGTTTTGGGGTATCATTTGTGTTTTGTCCTTTAAATTGATTATTACCAGATTTAAAGATTTAAAGAATTATTTTGTGGATTATAGTTAGTACCACGTGCCCCGAATATTTGTTGCGTACGCGATGGGCCTTGTTGCTGGAACTGTGGTGGCTGGTTAAAGCCTGGTCTCCACATTTGCGGTAATCGTTGCAATGGGTGTGGCATAGCCATATTTGATCGAGAGGGACCGGGCATATTAAAATTAAATGGCCTCTGCATGGGCATGGGAATTTGCGGCATGACAGGATTGAATAGTTTGGTCTGATCGGTCGGCGCCTGAGGCTGTGGCTTTTTAGCCGGTGTATGCTCGTTTCGCTGTTGTAAATAGAGAGTGTTCATCTCCTCATGAACAAACTCAAGTGCTTTTTCAATCGTGTCCGGCCGCATGCACCTAATGCGTGAACCTAAGGGGTCACGAAGGCCCCGTAAGTAAGATTGCAAAGTTATTTTTTTATAAAGAGAACGTTTCGAATCAATCGTGCTTTGAACGGTTTCTTGTAGCGACACGTAAGTCATAATAGTGGCAAACAGAGTTTGGCACTTTTCGTAGAATTCCTGTGGTGTGGAAGAGCCTTGAGTTAACAGAGCCATGTCATTATAAAGCGAGGTCTCATCGCGTTGATCGGAGAAATTGTTAACTAAAGAACTACGTATGCCATCCCAAGTTTCTGGTACGCCGTTGGTGTTAATTAACCGGGCTGCGGGTCCGGTGACCTTGTTGAGAATCCCGTTTAAAAGTGTCAGATTTATTAATTCGCGCCCTGGTCCAGCTGATACATAGGCCTGTACTAACTGGTCGCACAGTTTTATGAACCTAGTGAGTACATTAGGGTTTCCGTCAAATTCGGGAACTATGCGTAAGGCCTTGTAAATTTCGTCTATCGCCGACATTTCTATAGTTATTTCTCGATTTTCTAATTGCCTAAATGAATCTAATAATAATGATCTGGACGATCTATCTAACCTAGGGGTCCTCGATTGCCTGGGATGGAAAATCTTGGGTTTTTTTTTATGATTAACACTTAAGGATAAGGATGAGCAACTCAAGAACTATTCTAAAGTACTCACATGAACATGATTGGTCCCTCTGCGGTATCGATATCTGGATACTCCTCCCGCCGACAGCTTCTGAAGATCCGGATACTCGTACGGTGCTTGATAGTCACCCGGGTGACTCGCGAGTCGCGATCCTAAGGTCGATCCTATGAATTTACTCTCGCGAACCGGCCTGCGAGTATCCTACCGACTGCGCCAATTACGTTTTCTGGAGCCGGAGGATGCAAAAAAAACCAATTTACTTTAGACTAATTTATTGAAATAAAAGAATTACAAATTACAGTTTAAAATTATGTAGGTGATAATTGGTCGATGGATGTACCAAGAATGCCCGCAAACGTGGAATCGTGGAAGGCATCGCCGGTGTCCGGTCCCACGGTTGCGAAATGCTGCGTAGGCACCACGTGCAAGTCGTATCGTCATATCGAAGTCACGTTGTCCACAGTCCATGTATAATGCCGAATCGTAATATCAGCGATCCTTATGTTTCAGCATTGCGTAACAAACTATAATGCCCGTTGATTATTATAGAGTCACTTATAGTTTTGGATGTAATATATTTCTAAATTTGATTAAAATACTTTACAAATAAAAGCTCAGGATATAAATAAAGTTCAAGAACCCATTGCATACGTTATTTCTGGAGGGCCGAACGGGCTTAATGGATGCTATTGTTTTACTATTGTATCTGCCATTATAACCGCTCAAGATGTATGGATTATATATTGAAAAGAGTTAAATTATACCCTGACGAGATGGAATGTAATGCTAATGACTATAACTTTAAATGAATCGACGCCTGTTGTGTAGGTACAGGCCATACAAGTTAGCCCATGGTGGCAAAGAAAAGGTCAAGGTTATGATAAAAGTACTTATTAAAATTTGTCTAAGTTTGAGCTACACGATAACTGACAAATGCTTGGTCCACTGAGATCTATGTGGCTTTTTCCTCAAAAGACCACCTCAGACATTAACCGTTCTCATATTATTTGACCAGTACGAATTGTACCTATGGACTTTAGAAGAGATTTTGACCTTTGAGTTTGTTTCGGTGTTTCTTCTTAGGTTGGTCAGCTTGGAAACACCGGCCTCATCAAGCTAATATGACCTTGCAAAATAAATATCATTTAACACAATAAGTTGGTTTGTTTTGCGTACCTAGTACCTAGAATTAGAAATGTACGTATTTTATTAGCAAGAGTTTCAAAGAGTTCATATAAGTATAAATAAATTGGTTATAAAGTGGTTGCAACAGCGCGAATGGCAAGTGGAAGTATCACTCGTTATGCGAGTGTGAACTAAGGAAGATAAGTAAGATGGGATGATTTTCTTTATACTTACTTAATTAGTATTTAATTAACTTTGTGCACTAGGTAGTAAAAAGCACCATACAAAGGCGAACTTAAAGCTTTAGGTATTTTCCACCAGTCGACTTTAAAGTAGTGCAGAGACAGAACATGGCAGGTGCAAGAACAAGAAAATAAACTAAATATATACCTAGATACTCTGTTGACGCGAAAACTAAATAGACGATTATAGGCACAATACATACAATTTATCCAAGGTTAACATAAAGTAAAGATGAGAGATTAGATCAGTTGGAAACCAGAGAAGCTGAAGTAGACAACGACAATACAAACAAACGACCTGACTACTGATGATTAAATTTCTGCTACTAATGATTTTTTTATGAAAGTGAATTCGATAAGAAATAGTACATTGTTCACCGAGAGGAGAAAGTGACCGATTACCGTCGAGGGTGTCGTTTGAAGCCCGAGCCGTAGGCGAGGGCTTTAAAACACCCAAGATCGGGAATCGCAGTTTCTCTCGAGTGATACATAGTGCTTTATACTACACCTACAAGGAAAATAAAAAACGAAATCTTTACTAATTGAAATTTATATTGAAATTGTTGCAGTTAAAACTGAATCCTCAAACAACACACAAATTGGAAATGGCGCCAATGGCGTCTGCAATTTTCACATGTTCTTTTTTCAAATTGTTTATCCTGCCGCCGCAGGGTCGCACTGCCAGCCCGACACCATCCAACACACAGCTAGTGGCCAGTGTCATTTTGCGAATTTGGAGATAAAAACTCACTGTAAAAACTTTTTGGCTTTTGATATTTAGGTTACCGGCGCATAGTCTTACCCAAAATTAAAAAAGAAAAACCACGTAAGAAATGGATTTTCATACACTTTTCTCTCCCGCTCAGATGCGTTTTCTCCCCGCATATTTGTTCGATATGCAATGACGTACTTTCTACCGTAAATTTGATAAAGTATCAAGGTACTTTCCAAGCAGGTGTAGTATAATAGTACATTGTTCACCGAGAGGAGAAAGTGACCGATTACCGTCGAGGGTGTCGTTTGAAGCCCGAGCCGTAGGCGAGGGCTTTAAAACACCCAAGATCGGGAATCGCAGTTTCTCTCGAGTGATACATAGTGCTTTATACTACACCTACAAGGAAAATAAAAAACGAAATCTTTACTAATTGAAATTTATATTGAAATTGTTGCAGTTAAAACTGAATCCTCAAACAACACACAAATTGGAAATGGCGCCAATGGCGTCTGCAATTTTCACATGTTCTTTTTTCAAATTGTTTATCCTGCCGCCGCAGGGTCGCACTGCCAGCCCGACACCATCCAACACACAGCTAGTGGCCAGTGTCATTTTGCGAACTTGGAGATAAAAACTCACTGTAAAAACTTTTTGGCTTTTGATATTTAGGTTACCGGCGCATAGTCTTACCCAAAATTAAAAAAGAAAAACCACGTAAGAAATGGATTTTCATACACTTTTCTCTCCCGCTCAGATGCGTTTTCTCCCCGCATATTTGTTCGATATGCAATGACGTACTTTCTACCGTAAATTTGATAAAGTATCAAGGTACTTTCCAAGCAGGTGTAGTATAAATAATATTGTGAACTTGTAAATGATGGTGTAATTATGTAATATAAAGTTATTTTGGTGATAAAATAAATAGGATGTACATTCATGAAAAATGATGTAATTGTTTAAAAACTAGTTTGGAAGGTACCAGATGCACATGAGGCCGATAAGCCAAATAAAGGAGTTATGCCAGATGTTTTGACAACGTTTTTTCAGCACAAATGAGGCCGATAAGCCAACGAAGGAGTGTGAAAGTACGTTGAGTGTATATGTTTTAGTATTAATTACTTTTGTGAAGTATCTGCATACACATGAGGCCGATAAGCCAACTAAAGGAGTTATGCCAGATGTTTTGACAACGTTTTTTCCGCACAAATGAGGCCGATAAGCCAACGAAGGAGTGTGGAAATACGTTGAGTGTATATGTTTTAGTATTAATGACCTTTGTGAAGTATCTGCATACACATGAGGCCGATAAGCCAACTAAAGGAGTTATGCCAGATATTTTGACAACGTTATTTTCACACAAATGAGGCCGATAAGCCAACGATGGAGTGTGGAAATAAGTTGAGTGTATATGTTTTAGTATTAATGACCTTTGTGAAGTATCTGCATACACATGAGGCCGATAAGCCAACTAAAGGAGTTATGCCAGATATTTTGACAACGTTATTTTCACATAAATGAGGCCGATAAGCCAACGAAGGAGTGTGGAAATACGTTGAGTGAATATGTTTTTTTTTTTGTAATTATAATGACCTTTGTAAAGTATCTACATACACATGAGGCCGATAAGCCAACTAAAGGAATTATGCCCGATATTTTGACAATGTTATTTCCACACAAATGAGGCTGATAAGCCAACGAAGAAGTGTGGAAATACGTTGAGTGAATATGTTTTCAAACTGAATTTTTTTTAATGTAATTATTTTCTGTGATAAGTTTATATTGTAAAGAGCTGGAAGTAATTTTAAATTGATGGAACATTTTTTTTATTTATTTGATGGCCGAAGCAGTTGTTTAGTGAATAGGTATATAAACCTGAATTATTGTAGGATTTAACTTAAGATTTATTTTTAGTGTATGTAGATACGATATACTTTAAGATTATTAATTATTTCAAAACTAATGTAACCATGATTTTGTAAATACTGATTTAAAAGAGTGTCCATGGAGTTTCTTGCACGTTCTTCTCCATAGGATCTACTTTTTCGAACGTGCAACTGCTGCGCTGGAGACAGGGTCAGTGAGTGTGTTTTGCTGCAGAACAACTTGCTGCTCTTGTAGCTAGCGCGGCAGAACTAGCTTCGTCTATTTGACTGACAGACCTTGATCATTCAAAATGCCAGTAATAAGTCTGTTTGAAATAAAGGATTCTGATTGATTGAATGAGTGATACCATCCAACAACGAATAACATACGAGAGGACTCGTTAAATGCAGAATGGCCGACTGTTATCTTTTATTATTTTGCTGATATTCTATTTTTAAATCTGAACATCAAACTACTTAAAATGAATAAGCATTAAGTAGTTATTTCGGATGTTCCATTTTTAATATAGTTGAATTTTAAGTACTTAAAGTGAATGAGCATTAGTTTAATGTGGCGGGGATTTTTAATCTGTGGCATTCGCGATTGTCCCCGCCATGCCATTAAACGTCAACATGTTTTTGGTTAAGGATTTTAATGGATTATTATGAAAAATATAACGAAGCATTGGAAAGTATACTGCGCTTTATTTAACCTCCTAGCCCCTGAAGTTTTTATTATTTATTTGTGTATATCTAAACCCACATGTTTAAGTAAGAAATCGTTTCTGAAAATTGTCAATTTTGCATTAAAAAAATGACAGGGTATTTGATCCTGTGAAGTAGGTACACACAGCGCCATCTATTAATCAACACATGATGTTTAATTATTGGTGAAAATACCTCTTAAGTAAATGAAAAGTGAATAATTATGTAAATGCCTTAGAAAAAATTGTTCTGAATGAAAATATTATTCTACTAGCTGTTGCCCGCGACTTTGTTCGCAAAAAATTGTTTAGATCAGATATCTGATATACGAACTGTCAATATCCTGCATTACCAAACACCTTTTAGAATTGAGAATTCGGAAGAGTGTTATGCAAAGCACTGACTTTATCACGTCTTCCGTTTGTAATGCCGATCAGTCCTGGTAATTTTTCGTGATGAGAAACGTTGAAATGATAACGCTTCTCTTTACATGATGTAGCGGTATCACCCGGACACAAACAATAAAGATGCTGGGGTGGTGCGATAGAGCTACATAAATTTGGCCATGGGATAAGCAACCAGAAGAGAAGTTTACCCCCGCAACGGGTAATGTCTGGCCATAGACTGGTCATGACGTATCATGGGAATTGAAAAGGTTTGAAACTAAACGGAAAATTTACGAACATAATTGTTGGTTACTCAATAAAATTTAAACTGTAGATACGTTGCCCGCCAACTGAAAAGACAATATAAAAGAAGGCAACTATCGCGACGCTATACCACACGCGTCTTGCTACCGATTACTTCTCAGTGCTTAGGTACACTATTCTTTTGAGCTGCTGTGATGTGGGTGCATGACGCGTGTAACAGAATTAACGCAATTTTAAAAAGGGGTCATTTCACTCATCATTATGAATATTTTTTACTATGAGACATATTATCACGAAAAAAATATATTTTCAGGCATCACGACCATTCTGTTACATGTTGTTTTATGTGAAATTAGAGCTATTTTGCCCGAATACTTTGGCAGTTCAACTTCATGTTCGGGTTGTGCGTTTGATCTCATGTTTTTAGTCTCAATGTTAAGATTTCCCACATAAATATGTCATTATCTCATGTTGGACAATGATAAATCTTCGTCAGCAGATTTATAAGGTAAAGTTACACAATTAGATGCCCATCTTTATGACGTGGCAGGAGCCACGGCATTAACCGCAGGCAGAAGATGAAACCCTGTTATAAGGGTCACGCGACTTCTAGGACAAAAAAAAAGTTGAGTTAACGTTAAAGTGATCGGTGCTACAAAATCTTTTCGATGTGCGTTGTTGGTTCAAAATAATTTATGAATTAACTTCATTCGATAAGTAGTTTCATACTTCTAATTTTAAGACTAGCACAAATTGTTCGATGGTTTGTTTTTTATGGTTCCGTACCTCAGGCGGCAAAAATAGAACCCTTATAGGATCACTTTATTGTCCGTCTGTCAAGACTCTTTTTCTCAGGAACGCGTAGAGGAATTACCTAAGCTGAAAGTTTTTTGAGGGCACCCGACACGTAAAGTGGCGCAGATTTTTTTATCGTCAACTCATAGTGACTGTCGTTGGATAGGTCGTTTCAAATATTGAGAGAGTGCGAAAACCATTCTTCCATTCAAGGATCCGTTTGCAAAATATTGAGTTTAGGAGGCCTCTCTTCTGCCAGCTAAATGGTTGTTTTTGGAGACGTGAAAAAATTCATGGTAGTAGCATACATAACGAATTTAAAAGGAAAACTATCACAGCTAAGTAGGCTTTATAAGGTAACGAGTAATAGTCGACCAACTTAAAAAATGTAACTGATTAGGTAAAAAATTCGTAGTAACTTTTATTGTAAAATTTGCTATTTTTTGTCATGGCTTACGTGGCGGGTAATACCGGAACCCTAAACTGTGCGTGGCCCGACACGTATTTGGCCGGTTTTTGAGTATGCTCGGTGCGCCACTAACATCGTGTACTTATAGAGAAGCGCTATCATTAAAAAGTTTCCGTTTAAAATGTCGATTTTAAACGGAAGAGGTGATACAGTCAGTGTCCTGCATAACACTCTTCCAAATTCCTAATTCTAAGAGGGGTCAGGTAATGCAGGATGTTGTTAGTTTATCTTATCTTAGCGACAGCTTTTTATTTTCCAACAAACACGCGAACGAAGTCGCGGGCATCAGCTAGTTCAGGAATAAATTCGGTTTAACTTCAGTTTCTGGTAAAGCTTTTAACAAAAATATTAAAGGAAACATGTTCCTTCCGTCTGTTAGACAATTTCCCCCCCAATTATCTAGTGTGTGTGTGATGTTTGTTACATCCCCGTAATGTTTTATTACGTGAGCAAGAGCTATATTCACAGCAGGTCATTGTCGAGTTTGAAGTCATTTCATCAGACAAAATTGGACTTGGAAAAACTACCTGACTTTCTCAAAAGATAAACACAACTGGTCCGCCAATTAGGCAAAGATTTTACCCACTTTCACCAGTTAAATTAAAGATTTTTAATGAAGAAATAGATAAGATGTTGGACATGGGAGTAATCCGTCCATCACGCTCGCCATGGGCGAATGCTGTTGTTATGGTCACCAAAAAAGATGGTTCAGTTCGTTTCTGTGTTGATAGCAGGAAGTTGAATAGCGTAATTATCAGGGATGCATATCCTCTCCCGCGTATCCATGATATTTTGGATAATCTTACAGGTACATTAGTTCTCTTGATTTTCGAAGTGCTTTTTGGCAGATCCCTTTAGCGGATAAGGATAGCTGTGCGAAAACTGTTTTTATAGTTTCATAGCGATTCCACAAAGACTATTTGAATTTGTTAGAGAGCCATTTGGACTTACAAATGCTGCATCCGAGATGTAACTTCTTACTGATATGATTGTTAATTTCGAGTTCACTTCGATTAGCGACGACTGTGTTTTTGGATACGTCGATGATTTAATTTTGGTTTCGAAGGATTTTCAGTCACCTCGCACTTCTTAGAAAGGTGTTGTGTTTTAAGAAATGCGAGTTTTGTAAGAGCGAATTGAAATATCTTGGTTACATTGTAAATGAAAAGGGCTTACAAAGTGATCCAAGTAAACTGGAAGCTATTAGAGATTTCCCAACTCCTACCACGGCATAATCTTTACGCGGTTCCTACTAAAGACGTTTTGTTGATGGTTTCTCGTCGATTATAGCACCCCTTCCTGCACTTATTGGTAAGAGGAAGGGACGAGATCCAATAAATTGGGACGACACTACTTATCAAGCTTTTGTTAAGTTGAAACAGGCTTTAATCAATACTCCTGTGATGTCATGTCCAGATTTTTCTAAACCAGTCGTTCTACAATGCGACGCGTCAGCTGTTGGTCTTGGTTCAGTTCTTTCACAAACAATTGATAACGTTGAACATCCTATAGCCTATTATTCTCGTCTTTTTTCCAAAGCTGAACGTAATTACAGTACGACTGAGCGTGAGCTCTTATCTGTTTTAGATTCCATAAAACATTTTCGCTAGATGGAATTAAGTTTTCTGTCATTACCGACCATATGGCCTTAAAGTGGCCTCTTACCCTAAACAACCCTTCTGGTCGTTTAGCGCGTTGGGCAACGGTCATTTCGCAATATACGTTTGACATTATCCATCGTTAGGGGACACAATATGTTGTACCGGATGCCTTTATCTTGAATGTATGCTTGCCCAGTCACTTTTGACCAAGGACCTGATCAGACAGCCGACAGATGGTATAAAAAGGTGTATTTAGGCATGCCTACCACTTCTCCTTTGGCTTGAGATCCATCCTGCTGAGAATGTACCTGCTGCGATTTGGGAAGTATATAAGAATTTTCCTTTAGTACACCCTGGTGTCACTAAGTCATATCTCAAGATAAAGGAGATATTTTATTGGCCAAATATGTTCCGGGGTTGTTACTGAAACCGTGAGGTATTGCGAAGTTTGCAAGGCATACAAAATCGCTAATACCCAACCGCGAGGTCAAATGTTGTATCCTAAACACATTACGTTACCCTTACAATTGATTTTTATAAATTTAATTGGACCATTACCAATCGCCTATTACGGGTATAAATATATTTTATCTATGGTCGACGTATTTTCCAAATACGTTTGGCTTATCGCTCTTAAGAAGGTTGACGCTAGTTCTGTGGTTAAAGCTTTGGAATCTGAAATATTTTTCAATTTCGGAGTTCCGTGAGCACTACTTTGCGATGTAATGTGATGCTACCGTTTTTCGTAGTTATCACTTTTTAAATTTCTTTAGATCTTTTCATATTGATTCACCGATTTACACTCCCTATTATTCCCCTCAAGCCAATACGACAACGCTATAACCAAAGTGTTATTACATGCCTTGGCATCATGGTTGGTGAAAACCAAAGAAATTGGGCAAAGATGCTACCCAAGGTAAAACTCTATCTCAATTCTTGTATTAACTTGGCTACAGGTTTTACTCCAAATTTCCTTATGTTCGGTCGAGAAGTTTGTATGGGTTCATCACGTGCAAATAGCCAGACTTTAAGTACTAATTTAACTCCTCTCTTACTGAGGTCTCTGCGAGGGTTACTGATAGTCTATCAATGGCTTTTCTCCGAAACTCTAGAACGTATAATGCGAATCGTAGAGAGATCACTCTTAACATTGGTGACTCTGTATGGAGGCGGTCTCTAGATCTTCAGGTGCAGAATATTTTTCTGGAAAGCTAGTTTCTCGTTTAATTAAATGTCGTGTTATTAGTATCGTCTCAAGGACTATGTACGTCTTGTAAGACTGTGATTCTGTTCATTCTGGCATGTATCACATTAAGGATATTCTTAAATCACTTAAGAATATCCTTAATACCTACTACATAAATTGAACCCTATTTATGTTGCATGAATTCAATTTAGTTATTGGATTTAAACACAGTTGTTTTCATACTAAAACGAGTTTTCATATTAAAGTTGATAAAACTCGAGTTAAAACCTTCGAATACCACATAGTTTCAAAGGATCTTTCCCTACTTTTTCAAATTTCCTTATAATTTCGAAAGGGTTAATCTAATCTATATGATTCCAGGGGAGTAGGGGGAGAGCGGACATAACATCATTCCGGCCCCAAGTGTCATCCTCACCTGCACGCGCTACAAGGCGGCAGCTGTCATCTGACAGCCGTGGTGCTCCCTGCTGGATAACGAACGAGGCTATGGCGACCGAGCAATAGCGGGATAACTATACACCCATCCGGCCAACTGGGTTAGAAGAGGCTGCAGCGGCCTAATGGGCTAAATAACCCTTAAAATGTCTGGTGCAGAAGGCAACGGGAAACCACTGCACTAGTTCCCACGAGAGTCACAATGAATTTAAAGAATAGCGAAGTAGATCTGTTGAGCGATCCGGCTGACGCCCGGCGCCACCAAACCGGGGATGGTGGTGTGAAATGTGCTACCGGCCATGTGATTGTGTCAGATCAGGCAACACATGGAAACTATGTTACTGATAAATCGAAATCAGCTAGACAACCTCACCGCCTAGGCACCTGGAATGTACGCGGCCTAAACCAACCGGGCAAACTCCAGATAGTAGAGAGTGAAATGAAAAGGAAGAGAGTCACTATCCTCGGACTCAGCGAAACACACTGGAGAAATTCCGGTTATTTTTCGACTGACCAGTCGAACAAAGTCTACTTTTCAGGACCTGAGAGTGAGAGCTCCAAATGTGTTGCTTTTGTGGTACCACTTAGCATAGACAAGTATGTCAGCGGTTACAACCCGATTAGCGACCGAATAATTGCCCTAAAAGTTAATACAACTCCCTGCAAGCTGAACATTATACAGGTATATGCGCCTACCGCCCAATCTAGCGAGGACAAAATTGAGAACTTTTATATCGCCTTGGCAAAATCTCTCAAAGAAATACCTAAAAGGGAGATAACGGTAGTTTTAGGTGATTTTAATGCCAAAATCGGTAAAACAGATAGCGACGAACATCTTTGGCGGGTGGTCGGGAAGTATGGAATCGGTAACAGAAACGAGAGAGGCGAACGTATGCTTCAGTTCTGTAGTGAAGAAAATTTTATCGTGACGTACACCTGTTTTAAGCAACATATCCGACGATTGTATACTTGGATTTCTCCTGGCGACTGTTTTAGAAACTAAATAGACTACATCCTCATCCAGAGCCGATGGAAATCGTCTGTTATGAATACTACGACATACCCAGGGGCGGACTGTGGCTCTGATCACCAGCTTTTAGTCACCACAGTCCGACTTCGGTTGAGAAAACTGCTCAAGCAAGAACGCACACTGAACATGCGCCATGTTGACTTACAAGCCTTCAGAGAAGCGATTGAACATAATGTGCCTGATTGTTCTCTAAGTTACGGTACTGACCCAGACGTCACTTGGAAGGCCTTGAAAAAAATTACTGCCAAGGAAAATATGCTGCCTAAACCTACCATGAAGCCTTTTATATCTTCGGGAACAGCTGACCTAATTCTTCGTAGGCGTGAATTAAAGAGAAAGGGTCTGACCTTACAAGAAAACAGAAGGTGATATGATCAACTCAGCACAGAGGTCCAGAGAAGTTGCCGCAAAGATTATGACCAGTACATCAACAACATTTGTGCTGATCTTGAACAGAATTCTGCGAAACACGAGACTAGAGATCTTTTTCGCAAGGTTAGAGAGCTCACTAAATCTCGTATTACGAGAACCTGCACGATCGCAGATGAAGCAGGTAAAGTTCTCACTGAAAAGGATCAGGTTCTGGAACGCTGGAAACAGTATTGCACAACACTTTATGACACCGGTCAACCTGTCACAAACGGCGCGCAGACAGATGTATCACCACAAGAACCAGAAATTCTGCAGTCAGAGGTCGAACGTGCCATTGAATGTCTAAAGGTTAGAAAATCTCCAGGTAAAGATGGAATACCTGCCGAGTTACTCAAAAACCTCAACACCAAAGGTGTGAAGCAGATTCAAAATATTTTCAACTCCATCTGGAAGACCAGAAGATAGCCCGAAGAGTGGACAGAGTCGGTGTTTGTTCCACTTTATAAAAAAAGGCTCTACCAAAGACTGCAGCAACTACAGGGCCCTGGCACTTATCCCACATGTCAGCAAGATACTCCTGTACATCATAAATAACAGGCTAAAACACTTTCTCGGTCCACAACTTCCAGAAGAACAGGCAGGGTTTGTTAAAGGCAAAGGCACGCGGGAACAAATCCTGAATGTTCGCCAAATTATTGAGAAAAGCCGGGAATTTAACAGCCCTGTCTTGTTGTGTTTCATTGATTACAGTACGGCCTTTGAGTACGCCACAACACCTTATTGATCTAGTCCGATGCCTATACATCAACAACCGCTCTTTCGTTAAAATAGACACCGACTGTTCAAATGTGTTCTCCATCAAGAAAGGCGTTAGACAGGGATGCGTCCTCTCACCTCTGCTCTTCAATATATATATATGGAGAGTATATAATCCGAAAAACTCTTGAGGGCTGGGAGAAGGGGTTTGCTGTTGGTGGAAAGCGCATTTCCAATCTGCGATATGCAGACGACACCGTTCTCCTTGCTACTACTTTTGACGACATGCGGGAGATACTGTATAAGTTAGAGATGGAGAGTGACAACTTAGGGCTTGCAATAAATAGGCAGAAAACCAAGCTTATGGTGATAGATCGTGCGGGAAAATTAGCGGGCGCCAATGACATCCAGGGCATCGAGACCGTGGACAGTTTTATTTATCTGGGCTCTATTATCAATAGCTAGCTGCGTCCCGGAAATAAGGCGACGGATAGCTATGGCTAAAGATGCTATGACGCGTCTCCAGAACATCTGGACAAACCGCGGTATAAGTTTCAAAACCAAGGCCCGTTTGGTCAGAGCACTGGTTTTCCCGATTATCCTCTATGGAGTTGAGACGTGGACAATCCGAGCAAGAGAAAGACGGAGGATAGACGCATTCGAAATGTGGTGCTGGAGACGGATGCTCCGAATCCCATGGACAGCCAAACGCACAAATGTGTCTGTCCTTTCTCAACTCAATATCAAGACCCGACTGTCTACAGTTTGCTTACAGCGTATATTAACTTATTTTGGCCACATAATGCGAAGGGGAGATAGCAGCCTTGAAAAGCTGGTAATTGTTGGCAATACGGAAGGAAAGAGAGCACGAGGCCGGTCGCCAACACCAACACGTCGGACCAAGTTAAAGAAGCTATGTCCTCAAGCAAATTCCAGCAGGTGGTGATGGCAACTTTGGACCGGAATCGATGGAGACAGATTTTCCGCTTAAAGGGGTCCAGTGACCACGATCCTCAGTAATGAGGGACCGACTGAAGAAGATATGATTCCATCTGAGATATTATTTTTATGGTTTATTCTATCTATTAACACCATTTTTATTAAAATAAATTCTTAATTAAAAAAGCCAAAAAGTTTTTCAAATTACGACCGTAACTTGACATGTTAATGTTAAAACAAACTTCTCGTTGCCATGCAACTGATTAATTTATTTAGAGCAGTTGTCAGTTAATGACATTTTCGCTTCCTATAGTGATGTACGTGTAGGTATCGATAAAATCTTATCGATAAAATTATTTATCGATAATTTGTTTTAATCTTGTAATTATCGATTCTTTGATTTTGGAATTATCTTTGAAGTCGAGATCTAGTTGGTTTGATTTGAACTCAAGTTGTATGTTTGAAACTTGAGTTA
This sequence comes from Mamestra brassicae, assembly GCA_905163435.1. Classification (NCBI taxonomy): domain Eukaryota; kingdom Metazoa; phylum Arthropoda; class Insecta; order Lepidoptera; family Noctuidae; genus Mamestra; species Mamestra brassicae. The sequence goes on from LR990987.1 coordinate 6,479,624, forward strand.
TACTTATTTCTTGATTTCGGTTCCATGTTTGAACTAGAGTCTTATGTTCTTAGTCTCAAGTTGTATTTTTGAACCTGAGTTTCTTAGGGTCTCTTTACCTCTTGGCTCCCGTTCCTGGTTTGAACTGGAGTCCTCTCTTTTTGACTGATGTCTGTTCTATGGCTGATGTCGTTTCTTTGTCTGACTTCGTTGCTTTGACTAAGGTTCTTATTTAACCGAGGCCGATTTTTTCTGACTGAAGACACTTATTTGACTGGAAGTTATTTTTTATCGTAGTTTTTTTTTTGACTCTTTGTTGGCTACAGCCCTAAGATTAAGGTTCTTATTTATTTCTTGTGCTGAGTCGTAATTTCTCTGGTTGTGCTAGAACACTGTCTATAAATGCTTGACGATAAATTTCATTGATCTCGTGTTGTGACATGATCAATAAATGCTTATCGAAGAATTATACAATTAAATTTGGTGTTACGAATTTAACGAAACATAATATGCCATGCAACATTATACAACATCGCGACTTGTTTCCTCGATGGGATGGGTAGAGATGTTGTTTAGATTTCTCATCAGTTACTTTAATATTTAATGATTACCCTCATAATCAGACCAGTTCAGACTGGCCTGTTGGTCGAGTGGTTAGTGACCCTGACTTCTAAACCGGAGATCGTGGGTTCGATTCCCAACCAGGACAAATCTTTGAGTGATGAGCATGATCATTTGTTCTGTGTCTGGGTGTAATTTGTCCATAATATGTATGTATTTAGAAATATATAATTATGTTTATCAGTTGTCTGGTTGCCATAGCACAGGCTCTGCCTAGTTTGGGATCGGATGACCGTGTGTGAGTTGTCCCAAGATATTTATTATTATTACGTAAAATACTGGTATTCAGCTGTACCCGGTTTGACTGGAAGCCGACCCCAATATAGTTGGGAAAAGGCTAGGACATAGATATAATAAACAAGGAGGTAAACAAAATATATCGGAAACCAGCGTCTCCAGTTAACCCCCTCCACACGGCAACACTACATAATTATGCAGTTCAGTAAAAGCAATAGATACGCAGTCGCGCACACGCCCGCATTTCCTAAAACAGAACGTACTACACAATCAATTATAAACCTTATCCCATCAAACGTAGCGCGTATTTACCATGCACCGTACAACTTACTCACACAAAAGCAAGGGACGGTTTCGTTGGGCTGTAAAAAAGCAATTTATTTTACATATACGCTAGTGATTAACTAAATCGGAAAGTTATCGAATTTTCTATTTATTATTGTACAAAAATTTTTTTGAGTTCCTGAAAACAAAGTGCCATCCAGAAAATATTATAATAAAAATAAACAATATGTATGTAGCTAAAAAGTATATATATCTATTATTAAGTAAATTAAAACAATAAAAATCCGGTTACGTCGGTTAGGCTGTCATGGCGTACCTATTGAAACAAAAACATTGTTGAAACCTGCTATGGTGTTTACTCACTAGCCTCACCATATATTTGATTGCTAATACATTGCTTCATTTGTTTGAAATATGGTCTGCTCAACAAAGTAAATAACGCAATGAATGTTGTTGAACTGTTATAATGAAAGCCATTCCTACTGTAAGTATATCACTCAATTACCCCGCAGGTAAGGTTTTTGTTCTAAAAAAACCCCTAGTTAGTAAAGAAATTGTTAAATAGATACATGAAAACAAACACACACCCATGCATAAGAAATAAATAGCATGAATATGTTGACTTATTTTAAGCATAAGTCACTAATATACATAATTATCTGAACCATGCCGATTACTATAACGCATTCGAAGCTTTAACGGAAGTAAATTACAAAACCATGAAAAGTATAAGTCGCACGAGGATAAAGCATAATATACCTACAGTAATTCAAGGCACATTCCACCGATTATTAAACGAAAGAAGTAAAAACCACTATTTCACATCGATCTTCCAACCGGGTTAAAACGGTTGACAAATTGAAAAATAGACAACAGTTGCAAATATTTCATTCGTCAATCGATATTGTTGTCGATACCCTACGTTAGTGGATCTGCACAAGCATATCACTAACTCGTCGCAAGAAGCAACGGCTGTACTACGCGATGCATCCGCTTAATAGAGTATCGCTTTGTGATTTTTACATTACTTGTCACAGTCACTTAGCGGCAAACTTAGGTAGTGGTTAAGGAGCAATGTATTTACTGCAAAAATAGTACCTAGTCGCTGTGATATTTGAAAACAAGAATAACATAGTAAGAGCAAGAAATATTTTACGATTTGTTGTTTTTCATGATTTTAAAGACAAATACTTGTATTTATATATGGGAAGTGATTCCATAGTTTGCAAAGTTTTGGTTTAGGCTTTGGTTTTTACATGAAACCACCAAAAAATACGGCGTTCTTATAAGTTGTCTCGATCGCGGTCGAAAACGCACTAGTTCGCGGAGACGGCCTAAGACATGGTCAACTAGACCATGTCGTGCGGACACCGACACGCCGCCTTGCCACTTCTCCTGTTTTTTTTATATTTTTGTGGACTAGGCAGATGATTATTTATTATTATTACTATTGGACTTTTTCACTTTCGTCTTTAATTCTTTGAATTACTCGACTTATTTTTTATTTAAGCCGTCTTTTTTCTTTGACTTAAGTCATATTTTTTCGGTCTAAGGTTTGACCTTATGAATTGAATTGGGGGGTTATTTTTAATATCTAATGAATTATGACATTATTTATTATTCATTTAGGTCAGTATTTGTGCCAAGTTTCAAGTTTATAAACCCAAGGAATAAGACTAGGTACTCATTACAAATTTGAACACTGTAAATCGTCTTTTGGGGGTAGTTTTGAAAACGAATGATGACAAACTTTATAATTTACTTGGGTCAGCATTCGTACCAAGTTTCAAGTAAACTGGCCTAACAAATAAGATTTTCCATACAAACTGCAGCCCCTATTTCACCCCTTTACGGAGGGAGTTTCCTAAATCCTTCTATCTTAGCAGACGGCTCCTGCTCATAATCTACTCTCATGCCAAATTCCTTCTTCATAAGTTAAGTCGTTTTCGAGATTTCGTGTTTAATCAGTACGTGAATGAATGAGTGACCATTCGCTTTTATATAATGTTTAAAAAGCGAAAGGTCTAAGAAGGGAAGGGAATAAGAATATACTAAACGAACGTTAGAGAAAGTGTTGCTATAATTAAAAAGGCGAATCATACGGTCTGCTCTCGGCCATTTGCCCGCGAGATGGCGCTGAAGTCAACATTTTTAGTTAATTTGGGTTTTTTGTGTTATTTGAACATTATTGAATCGTAGGAGTAGCTGACGCAGCACTCGGGCATAACACTTTATTGAACTGGGTCATATAATTGCCTAAAAATCCACCCAATTCGACAAAAGCTCAAAAATAACATCTGCCATTGAATATGAAAAAAACAATGTTTTTATAAAAATAAAAGTTATATTTGTAGGCGTAAATTGTTTAATTGATTAATAATTTTGTGAAATAAATTATTTCAACATTAATTACGATAAAACGCAGTTTTATTTTATTACCTTACAGGCTTACACTATTGAAATGATTTATAATAACACAAGTATTTGAAGTAACACATGCCTATTCACTCAAAACTAATAACACTGATGATTTGTAAGTTGTAACACAAAAGATAACAACAATAATCTAAAACACGATTTAGTATGCGATAACCAGGAAGGTGAAAAAATATTTCCTAAAACCAAAGCACTCATAGGTAACTACCAAAGCTTTTAGTAAAACAAAAATCTAAAGAGAAGCTTATTGAATTGAGCAGTTGGTTATACCTACATAATAAAGTTTTATTTCACCTTTTGATTTAGTAGTAAATACAAAATAAAAATAAATATACAACGACTAGCTTTTGCCCATAACTTCGTCCGCGTGGAATAACTACTTTGGGCGCCATATTTATTTAAAAAATACAATTTTTTCAAAAACGCTTGAACATTATGTTTATTTACTTTATGAACATAAAGGTTCATGGATTTATCTTCAATCATGACGGAGCCAAGCCCTTTCGCGACAAAAGGTATATATTATATATGTCCTTTCCCAAGACTCTATACCAAATTTCATCTAAATTCGCGTAATAAGCGTGAAGTCGTATCCATTGAGCGTACTTGTGTGCCGTACAACAAATAAGGAAGCGTACGGAAAAGGCATGCGCCATCCTCCAATATTGGTACAATAGTAAGGTTTATTAATTTCCCACTTGATGTTAACCAACTCTGCTCCCATTTTTAGAAATAGACATAGACAAATGTATAATGTAAAAAATTGCGAAAAACAATACACTAAATTAAACTTCGAAGACAAACTAAAAGAAAACTATAAGCATACACAACAAATCAAACACAAATATTTTATTCCAGTTCGATCCAGCCCGCCCTAGCTGTCCTCTCCCCAGCGACGCCCTAAGCCGAGGCCCGTACCCCACAGGGGGTGCCCTTAGCGTGTAGTCGCTTAGTTTGTAAGTTTTTTATAAGCCCTGGCTGGAGGCTTTAATATTATATTAAGGCCACCACAGGCAAGCCCGGTTAAGCAGTCGACAACCTTATAGGTTGAACTGGGAGAAGCCACTCATAAAAAAAAACAAATATTTTTACAATAAATTATAAGAGTATTTGCTTATGTTTTTAAGTGAGTTCAACCTTTTTGAATAAAATCGGATTGAGTTTTCAAACATGTGTCAAAATAAAATGTAATTTAAATTAAAAGCACTATGGAGTATTGATATCAACTTCGAAGCAAATCACCGCCAAATTAACTTTCTACCCCTTTTTAACCCCGTTGGGGGTGAATTTCAATAAAATACGAAACACGCATTCCGTCAATTCTGTTAAAAAATGTTTATGCAAAATTTGAAGTACATTGGACCAAGGAATCACGTTGTCGAATTTCGGAAAATCCTTTTTTATCGGATGCCCACGTCAAACAAAGAACACACCCTCCAAGTTTCAGGTCTCTACGATCAGCGGTTTAGGCTGTGCGTTAATCCGCCAGTCAGTCATTTAGGACAAAGTATTTTATATGTATAGATAATGTAGATTCTAAACAAACTACCTACTACAAAAATACAATTAAAACAAAAATTATTTGACTTGTTGATTTCCACTCCGCCTTGAGTCTTCTTTCCTTGAAACCACTGGTACACAGCTGCTGCAAAGAAAAATTACTTTACTAAGTATATTTGTTACTTTTTGACGAATATTAGGTACCTATTTACCATTAAAGTCAAAATTTTATATATTTTCCATCAATCTTCTATGCTGCACTAAAACGGCACTTTACTTCTCTTCTTTGCTCGAATTTCAAACAAATGTTGACGTTGAACGACGACTTTTCACTAGAATAACAAAATAATATATTTTAGACATTGAAATTCATACAATTTATTGAGTAAATAAAAAAGTAGGTATTCAAATCTACATAAAATTATTTCTAGCGGAATACAGTTTTTAAAAAAGTCAAATAGTTCAGTCAAGTCAAATAGTCAAATAGTTAGTCGATAGGGACCATTATGGCCTCGCGCAGATAATTATTTTTTTTATACTGTTTAGTTTTTAATTTTATTTTACTAGTTTGTTAGTCTTGTGCGAGTCCCAAATAAACATTTTTCTTTCTTTCTTTCTTTCAAATAATTTAGGTATCATATTGCTGATAAATTCATTATTTCGACAAACTTCGATGACAGTCAAAGAAATAGTGACTGAAATAAAAAACATATGAAGTAGCATTTATCCATTTTGCTGACACGCATTTGTCCTTGATCCTGAAACACATTTGCTCAAAAAATGCATTTATGACGCCTGTATTCATTGTTCGAAAATTAAAAATAACGCACCATACATTGGAACGTGCGGTAAATACTCTCATCGAGTAATATAGAATACGCACGGCGCTATACACCGAGAAGTGCGGTAAAATAGGTACTTACTATTTTACCGCACTTCTCGGTGTATAGCGCCGTGCGTATTCTTTACGGTTTTTATTAATTACCATTAAAAATATAAGATTTCCACCAAGGAGTTTACATTACTAGAAAAATAAGCTGAATGTTCGAACCTCCTTAGAAGCGCTTTGCGTTGCTCAATACGTTTGTCTCATTTAAATAATAAAGAGAAAATGAGGCGATAAATAAATGTAGTTCTAATTTTCACCACGCGCACGTGGCGCCATTTGCAAATTCGCGCTATTTTCATGTAAAGAACGTCAAAGATCGTTGCGACTTTCCGACTAATATCTAAAAACTAAAAGTTGTTTCATTGCCTATAATGTACATTATTTTCTCGCAAATGTGTTGAAAAACTTTGTATGACACACGTGTGGAAATTGGTTTTTACAAACTCGTGACTATTCGTCTACTCGTTTGTGAAAACCAACTTACCCCACTAGTATCATAAATAACTAATAAATTTAGAGAAAACAAGATACTGAAATAAATTGTAATGTAGACATGTAAGTAATAGAATTTTGAATTTACTTGATGGTAATAATCGTGCTTTTTATTCATCAGTAGCTGCAGACAGCAGCTGCCTCTAGGTTTTAATTTTTCCTGGCCAATGATGGAAAGCACTTGATCTCAACAACAGCTATCTCATTTTCAATGATACCTGTAACAAATTGACATAAAATATAAAAACCATTTGCAGATGTTTTATTGACACTGAATTTGAGTTTTTTTTTACTGGATGTATCTACATTATTATGTATGTTACGTCCAAAGACCGAAAACGCTCATTGAGCGATAAAACCGCTCATAATGCATTGGGGCAAGTTCCAAAATACCACATCATGAATTTCGCGTCGTGGCACGTAAGAAAACGGCCACAGCGCGTTGTGGAAATGAAGAAATGTCATGACGCATTCCGAGACCTAACTGGTGCAACCACAAAGCGAAATTCGCGTTGTGGCCATTCTTAAGAAGCCACAACGCGTTGTGAGTTGTTTTTTCGCTCATTGAGCGTTTTTGATCTTTGGGCATAGAATGTATAATATCTACATTATAATATACTAGCGGACGTCACGCAGTTTCACCCGCGTAGTTCCTGTTTCCGTGGGAGTACGGGGATAAAATATAGCCTATGTTACTCACTGATAATGTAGCTTTCTAATGGTGAAAGAATTTTTGAAATCGGCACAGTAGTTTTTGAGTTTATTAATTACAAACATACACACTCACAAAAATATAAATTTTTCCTATTTATAATATTAGTGTAGATAAATAATAAATATTGTTGAAAAGTCGATGTGCCCACAATGCGATTTTCGGGCGCTCATCAGTAAATATTACCCGTGCGAAGCCGGGGAGGTTCGCTAGTAGTACCTACACATATAATAGCCGGTAGTACTCACGTCGTCAAGTTCCGTCAACTCTCTCCTGTGATGGTCGACAGCATCCTTGACTGTCTGCACGACGCTGCTTGTTTTGCATACACCTATAAGGTAATAGGATTTATTAGTATATCATGGTCAAGAAGTGTACCAGATAACATCGTTGAGTAAGTCTAAGAGGGCTGTGTTTTGATGGAAGAGTAACTCGGCACAGTAGTGCACCTAAAGTTCAACGGTCAAGCTAGTTAGATATCGTTTGCGTCGAAGTACACTAAGTGTGAGATGAGTCTGACAAAGTCCTCTTGAGAAAGTCTCTTTGGTACCTTACAGAGACCAGCTGATGATTGACACACTCTAGAGGCAACATGTTCATTCAGCCAATACGAAACTTATAGTATTAGACGGAGACCTTTAATATAAGCATTTTTTTTTTAAGAACTATTTGTCGCTAGCGTGATTTTCGAAAATTATCCCAAGAGAACATATTAATATAATATAATAATATATCTTTGGGTCAACTCACACACGGTCATCCAATCCCAAACTAGGCAGAGCCTGTGCTATGGCAACCAGACAACTGATAAACATACTTATATATTTCTAAATACATACATATTTTAGACAAATTACACCCAGACACAGAACAAATGATCATGCTCATCACGCAAAGATTTGTCCTGGGTAGGAATCGAACCCACGACCTCCGGTTTAGCAGTCAGGGTCACTAACCACTCGACCAACAGGCCAGTCAAATCCTATTCCAGGGATAAAAAGTCCTATGTGTTATTCCAGACTATAATCTACCACTGTGCCAAATTTCATCAAAATCCATTTAGTAGTTTTTGCGTGAAAGAGTAACAAACATTCATCCATTCATCCATACATACAAACTTTCGCGTTTATAATATTAGTACGATATTTCGCCCTGTAGTGGAGCAGTTACAGGCTGGTATTCATATTTATTTTTCAAAACTGTCAGTATTTTATTTAATAACTAAAAAAGGAGAAATAAAAGTTTAATCTTTGGAAATCTAAAGTAAATATGCCAACAATTTTTTGAGCTCGATGAACGCTTTGCCTACTGCGGATATCTTCGATTATTATGGGACCTTTATGTCAAAGTTGGTCAGGTAGGCTGCCACTCCATGTAAAATATCAGTAGAAAGCAGCTTCTGGTTAGGTTAGCCGCTGAGTGCAAAATATTTGGGAAAAGCCTAGGCTAATTGGTTGATTGGTTCATCGGTACCACTGTCCTATCACAGCGCCTTCCCTCGACGTTTTGGCAGCAGCACTGGCCGGACGTGTCACACTGCTAGTTGCTGGAGCCCTGGTACATGGTGGAGCCCCACTCAGCCCTCCGCGGAGGAGCCGTAGTGGTACGCGCGGCAGACGTCGCAGTGTTTACTGAAACACAAAAATACGTTCAATTAAAATTTGACTATGGAGAGAGCGTATTATTTTCGCCCGCGTGAATATCGGAAATCATCCCAAAGGAACATACTCCAAGGCTACGGGAGCCTACCTGCTATTCTATATCTATCTCTGAGCCAATCTCTCAAAATTTCATCCCATCAGCCGTTCTTGATTGAATCACAAACATCTATCCATCCATCCGCCCATCCAAACTTTCGCATTCATATAATATAATACTAGCTCTCCTAAAAACTTCATCACCCATTTACACCCCTTCAGGGTGATTTGAAAAAATACCTATTACAATACCATGAAATACGTATTTCTTTTTTTGTATCAAGAGTGCCAATTCTACAAATTTTTATACAACGTTCTAAATGAAATGTATGGAAATTGAGGATTTCTTGACAGTTTGCGATTGACATGCGAATGCGATCGTTGCTTAAAAATTAGTAGAATTGGCCCTAAGATTGTTGCCAAGTTCCAACTTCATCATACTAGGCGGTAAGATTCTTCCATACAAACTTTAACACCCCCTAAATAGTGGTAGTATTGAAAAAGTAATTATGACATTTTTTATCGTTTATTTAGTTCAGTATTGCCAAGTTTCAAGTTTATTAACCCATAAGGAAGAAAATTCTTCCATACAAACTTCAACAACCAAAACAACCCCTAAATCGTTTTTAATTCTGAAAAACTAAAAATGACGACCTTAATCATTTAATAAGGCCGGTATAAGTATGTACTAAATATCAAGTATATTGGCTGAAAAAGTAAGATTTTTCGTACAAAATTCCACCCCATATTTCACCCCTTTACGACGTCATCCTTTCTGACGTCTCCTGCTCATAAGTTTTTTTAATGTCTATCTACTATCTTTCTCCCACTGACTTACCGCTCAAACGTTTGTCACAATGTTCACCAGCCATGTTGTAGATACACTTGAGACACTCCCCAGTGCTCCTGTTGCAGTTGTCGACAGCGTGGGGTCCACGTTACAGATGCACTGGCAGAGCTCGCACTGTTTCGGGGGTCTTAACTGACCGGTGAGGTCTTCGAACTAATCGTCGGCACAGACCTCGCATTTTGGTCCTGGAAATAAAAGATGGTGTCAGAAAAACAAATAGGAGTTGGGAATTTTATATCTTGAGATTTGAACTGTCTTGTCACCAAAGACTAATAGGGAATACTTATGCATAGGATTTATTTATTTGCAAAATATAATCATTATTAATAATAGTGAATTAGTAAACAATTATGAAATAATTTTTAAAATACCTTCATCAGCGATGAAGTTATAAAGCTTCAAAGTTGACAATTAGAAGAAGTTTGATACCACTCTGATGTCAAATACTATGACGTCTATAGAAAAAGGCGCTTTCGCGAGAGGGACAGATATATTTGTTTGAAATAGTAATATCTCCTTTATTTTTCCGTCAATTTTGATTCTATTTTCACTGCTAGTATTATATTTTTGTATATTTCTAGATAAACTGTTTAGATAATATATTTTTTTCCCAATCGGGACCCGAAGCAGGCGTGCAGGAACTAAAGGTGGCAGCACAGAAGTGTCAATTTTAAATAGAATAAATATAGAATATCATTTATTTGCATTTTTATATTATGAAAGTTCAGAATTTACAACACTAGATGGCGCTACGCGCGTCTAACGTGAATGTTCCTTTATAGAGAGAGTGTAGGATCTACAGGTGACAGCACAGAAGCTTCAATGTAAATTATTTAAACAGCAAAAGTTCCGAATTTATACGCTAGATGGCACAGTCTTCAGCGTGCACGTTCCCTATAGGATTGATACATTTTCGTGGCGTAGCTCGGCTCAGCTCACTTAGATAGAAGTGATCAATGAAGCTAAGTTTTCAGATTCCTGCAAGTGCATCTTCACAGCAATTAGCTCTATTGAAAAAAAACTAACTTTGTGGCTTAGGCTCACCGTGTAGCCATGTGGCTACACATCATATTCTATTTTAAGATGTGGAGATAGCGATACGACAATAAATGAAAACACTGGTAATACTGGTTTATAGGAATATTTTGAAACTATTATAAATTCTGTCACCAAAATTAAAAATTAACTTTCCAATTACATAAAACGTCAAAAAAACTCAAACTAGTCAAGGATAGTGCCTACTATTAGGATAGTGACGGAATATTCCAAGCAGTCTGCCTGCTTGGAATATTTCATCAGATTAGTGACATCAAATCTGTCATAAAATGACAACATACACTTCTGGACACATCTATTGGCCTTTTATTTTCAGTTTCGTTTGGTCCTAGCTAAAATTTTATATTAGGTCGAGCAAAAAGTTTTTATGCAGTTTTGAACCTGGTACATTCAGAATTTCATTCAATAGTCTTTTTTTGAATTTCGAACACAGAATTTAAAGAAACAAAAGACAATTTGGAGCCTGTTTGTTGATATCAAACAATCTAATACCTACTAAGAAAACTTGGTTTTATTGGTTTACTTGGATTTAATTCTTGAAAAAGTGATTGATATCTTTGGTTTTGCAACAAACATTACTTATTCTTAACATTAAGGTGAGGTTCTATCAATAATCTATGGATACTTCACCTGAAGTCGCCGCCCAAGCTGTGGCACTTATTCAGGCCGGACACAGCCAAAGAAACGTGAGTGCTCAACTTAATTTAAGTCGATCTGCGGTCCGAAATGTTTATCGGAGGTACCAAGAGACTGGCGGCTTTGTTCGTCGCCAAGGAAGGCCACGATCTCGGGTCACAACTGAAAGGCAGGATCGATTCATCGTGACGACCAGCTTGAGAAATCGTAACCTTACCTCCATTGAGATACAAAACCAACTTCGCGACTTCCACGGAGTATCTGTGAGCGCTCGAACTGTTCGGAGAAGGTTAAAAGAACGCGATATGGTACCACACAAGCCAGCTAATGGGCCCAAACTAACGCGAGCCCACCGAACAGCGCGCCTTCATTTCGCACGCAGTTATTTAAATTGGACACAGCAAGATTGGAGCCGTGTACTCTTTTCTGATGAGTCTAAAATTGTGTTACCTACATGGCAATGATGGAAGGGAGAAGGTCTACCGACGTAAGGGAGACCGTTTCGCACAATGCTGCTTTGAAGAGAGGGTTGCTTATGGCGGTGGCTCATGGACTGTCTGGGGCGGTATATCCGCGAGCAGCAAAACTCAACTTGAGGTTGTTACAGGACCACGGCTGCCAACATTAAATGCTGAAAGGTACATTCGTGAGTGCTTAGAACCTCACGTGATACCATACGCGGACTATGTGGGCCCAAATTTCCTTTTTATGCATGATAATGCAAGAGCCCATGCGGCCGGCATCGTCAGGGAATATCTTCGGGATGTGAACATCACAGAAGCCCAGACATGAACCCCATTGAGCACATGTGGGACGAGCTAAAAAGACTTGTTAGGGCTCGTCAGCCAGTTGCCCAGACGATGCAGGAGTTGAAAACTGCCATAGAAGAGGAATGGGAGATGATCCCTCAAAATTGCATAGAGCGGTTGATAAACTCTATGCCTAATCGTATGAGAGCTGTGGTAGATGCCCATGGAGGCAACACGCGTTATTAAATTAAACCTTTATTTGATAAAACATGTTTTTTATTCAAAAATCAATTGCCTTTAACAAGGCGCATATCCGACTTCTTAGGCGTAGCTCCATGTCGTATGGTATTCTGAATTCAAATTTAAAACAATACGATCGAAAAAGATGGTAAAATGTATCAGGTTTAAAACTGCATCAACAGTTTTTGTTCAATCTAGCAATCATATTTCGGTAGGGGCCATCGAAACCTAAACTCTAAGGTGGGCCAATTGATGTGTCCAGAAGTGTATTATCCACCTTGTATAAAGCGGTAAAGTCAGGTTTACCAGCATAGCCCTCAGGATAGTCAGTGCACACGATGCTGCCATCCATGAGCTGAAATCAGCTGCATTCCTCGGGACATGGGCAGGGTTTGCAGTCGTCAGGGGAGCCGATAATCGCGTTGCCATAAAAGCCCTTGTCACAGAGCTCGCTGTTGCTGCCCGTCGTGTAGTTTCAGATACAAAATCCTGGAAAAAATAATATCGATATTGGTATATAGGCAGAAGTAGGGTAGGCAGGGGGAATGACGTTCGCCAGGCAATGGCGTCTAGACACTCATTCACTGATTAATCCCGACAAGTAGTTATTGAGATTCCATAATCTCAAAAACTACTTGTCCTATGAAGAAGAAATTTGGCATAGTTTCAATCATCTTAGGCGTAACAAGTTTATCTTTTTCGTCTCTATTATAGCGTTATCTCAGTGTTTTTTTTGCGCTATGATTTTATTTTTGTTAAGCTTGATATAGCTTGTCTAAGTAAAGATGGTGACGTTACGTGACTGGAGTCATACCCCATACCTGTGAAACAATTGACTTGTGACTATAAAATATAATATTACATTCGCGAGCAATAAACTGGAATATTTCACTTCATCGCGCGTTGTACAAAACATTTTTTTACAATTTATATGCAATGAACTATGCATACCATCTATGCAAGACGACCCTCACTGGATAGGATGACGACGTGAGCGGTCCTATAGGTGTGGTTTCCATTTTCTTTTAGCTTTAGTTTATCAGTGACGTAAAACATTGGACTGATGACCAATTTTCAAAAACTCACTTCACCCACTTTTTATAGGGTTTCAAAACTACCACTACTACGTCAATATGGTGTTTTGTTTATAAATTGATGTCTTTTGTTTTTACGTTCCATGACATAAGGTGAATAATCTTTGGTTATGATATTGAAAGAGGTTGAAAGCTAACAAAATTACGTTTCAAGTGATGACCACAATGCTTAGTTTATTGCATATAAATTGTAAAAAATTGGTTTGAGAAACGCGCGATATAGTGATTCCAGTTTATAACTCGCGAGTGTACCTAGTAAATGACTTTGAAACTAAAGCTACTGCTCCGTGTAAAATATTTTAAAGAGCCACATCACTTGAAGCGGTCTCAAACTAGTAGTGATGAACGCGAGCCTATCTATAATAATAAAGCAATCTGATAACAAGAAAGTGTAAAACGAATACTAGCTCTGTACAACATCTTCCCTCCACATTCTGCATTCACAAGCACACGCCAGTCTGCAGGACCCGTTAGCATAGGACCCAGATTCGTTGGGGTGCGTGCAGAAAACCTCCTCGTGTGCCTGACGGCTGCTGGTTCCTTACGAATGCGTTCGGGGGAAAGAGCAGTTGTCGGGCCGGTGCACCCTGGGCACGGCCAATAGTCTCTCCATGTCGGAGGGGCTATTGTCTGTGGCGGATTTCTGCGGGGGAGGGGGAGCTTGTAGCTCCACGACGGTTCCTCCACGTGTCTCTCTGATTATCAGAAGGACTGATAATCAGAGGCACTGTGGAGCAACGTCAGAGTTGGGGTCGCTCCTGTCCGATCGACAGTCGTCGATTGGCGAAGGATGCGACCAAGGCCGCTGCGGTGCAGGCGCACCAAGGCGGCAGTTGCTCTCTCTTCACGGAGCAATCCTGAAGAGAGAGTTCCCGACGGGTCCGCTGAGTCGGGTTGTCCGGACAGCGGACGGAGGCATGTCTAATGCCGCCGTCGGGGGCTCGGCTTAACCGCCCGGCCCAGAGGAAGGATACCTCTAAGATAAAAAAACCTCCAATCCTAAGCTCTGAAGCGCGGTGAGAGAATGCATGGCTGGAGGGAGTCCAGTCGTTAGCGCTTCCCCTGCAGAGCACCTGCCGCACTCTGCAGTATGTAGGCTTACCGGGCATCTAGGCTCTGCCCGGTGGACATTCAAGACCTATATTTTCTCGTGGGAACAGTATGGACTACAGAAATAAAAACAAACAAAAAGAAGATGGGCCAGTTCTGGCGGAGCGTGTAGAGGTGTCTGCCGAAAGTGGCAGTGAGAGCCAAGGAGGCTCCCGTACCCCCTCAAAATTTTGGGGGAAGCGGTAGCGCGGGGAGGGATTAAATCCCTCCTCAAGTGAGGAGGAGCTATCGGCCGCAAAAGTGCCGACATCTCGGAGAGGTGGTCGGTTCTTGCGGCCCGCTACGCCGATCCCGGCGGCAGCGGTCCGCATGGATCGGCCCGAAGAGATGGAGAGTGACGAGCTCCTGAGCGGCGATTCCGCTGCGTCTCCGCTGCTGCTAGACAGTAATAAAGCGGAGGTCAACGCTGCAAAGCGGGCGCAGCGGAGGGCGGTCGCGGTCGATGAAGTCGGCGAGCTGGCTCGACAAGCTCGAGAGCGGCGGGCCGCTCAGGCGGCCTCCGGGGAGGGCGTAACGGCGGCGACACTAAGTCGCCAGGTCCTGGACGCCGTGGACGTTGTCCTGAAAGTTGCCACGAAATCGGGCAGCTTGAAGGGCACGTTCACGCGCGCCCTGAAAGAGGCGGCTGACGGTATCAAGGAGGCAGTTGGGGTCCTCCTTGAACGAACTAGCTCTGAGGAGACGGCGAAGCTGTGGGAGGAGCACGGCCGTCTCCGAGCAGAGATGGAGGACCTCAAGAGGGAGGTCGCCGCACAGAGGGGGTCTGCCCCTTAACAGAAGCGTACGGCTCCCGCAGCTACCGCCTCTCGGGCAGTTGCGGCCCCGTCGTCGACCCCTGCCGCTGCACTGGCGCCCGATGCGGAGATCGAGAAGATCGTCCGCATATGCATGCAGCAGTGCGGGGGCATGATGAATGCCCGCCTGGAGGCCTTAGAATCAAGGCTCCTCCCGGCCCAGAACCTCCGGCCACCGCTAGCGGCGGACAGGCGGAGGATGGACGAGGCTGCAAGGCCAGGGCCGACGACCGTGGCGGCCAAAGCTGGTAAGGGGGGCAAAAAGTCCGCGGAGGGGCCCAAGAAGCCCGCGGAGGGTGCGTCAGCACCCTCTCCCAGCACAACAGCGACCCCGGCGACCGCATCCGACCCCACAGAGGCTTGGACGACGGTCGTCAAAAGGGGTCGTAAGAAGAAGACGGCGCCGCCGGCTCAGCCCAAGCCCGCACCCAAGAGGAAGAGGAGGTCCCGAAAAGGTAAGGCCCCACGCTCCGCGGCTGTGGTTCTCACACTACAGCCCGCGGCCATCGAGCGGGGCCTTACCTACAAGGAGGTCCTCGCGCAAGCGAAGGCCAAGGTCGCGTTTCCCGACCTTGGCACACCGACCGGCTTCAGAATTAAGTCGGCGGTTACGGGGGCGCGGCTCTTCGAGGTGTCGGGACCTTCGGGCGGCGAAAAGGCGGACATCTTGGCCGCCAAATTGAGGGAGGTCCTCAACGATGAGGACGTCCGAGTGTCCAGGCCCGTAAAGACCGCTGATTTGCGCGTCGATGGCCTGGACGACTCGACGACCCCGGAGGAGGTCGTGGCGGCCGTCGCCCGAGTCGGTGGATGTCCGCCGGGCGACGTGCGGGCGGGCGAGATTCGCACCAACGCTGCCGGGCTCGGCACCATTATGGTGAAGTGCCCGGTAGCGGCGGCGAACAAGATAGCCGTCAGCGGACGGCTATTGGTGGGGTGGGTTGCGGCACGCGTGAAGCTGCTGCAACCAAGGGCTATGCGGTGCTACCGCTGCCTCGACGTTGGGCACGTCAGGGCACGGTGCGCCGCCGCAACTGACCGCAGCGAGCAATGTTATCGCTGCGGTAAGCCCGGCCACAAGGCGGCAGCGTGCTCCGCGACGCCAAACTGCAGCCTCTGTACGGATGCAGGGAGGCCCGCGGGGCACGTTGTCGGCAGAAAGGCCTGCCCGCCCGCCCCTAAGAAGGGCAGTAAGAAGGCGACAACCAAGGCTGTCGGGGGCCCTTTACACCCCCCTCAGCCTGGTTGCTCTTCGGCCGACTCCCGGCCTAAGAATGATGCCGAGGGAATGGATTGTGTTTAATGGCACAATACCATTTCCTCCAGGGCAATATCAACCACTGTGCCAGAGCTCAGGATCTCTTACTCCAGAGCATGGCAGAGTGGTCGATCCATGTGGCTGTGGTCGCCAGACAACTGGGTGGGTGACCTGGACGGCTTGGTGGCCATCATCGGCGGGGCTCTTGTCGACCCGTCCCGAGGTCACGGCTGGGTGGCCGCACTCGCGGACGGCGTTGGCATTGTTGGGGCGTATTTCTCGCCCAACAAGAGCCTCGCCGACTTCGAGAGCTTCCTTGTCGAGTTGGGTGCCGTCGTGCACCGGTACCACCCTCGCCCGGTGCTGCTGCTCGGGGATCTTAACGCCAAGTCTGCGGCGTGGGGAGCCCCGGTCACCGATGTCAAGGGCAAGGCGTTGGAGGAGTGGGCGGTCACGACCGGCTTGACCGTCCTGAATCGGGGTTCGGTTTACACGTGCGTGCGACAGCGGGGTGGTTCTATAGTGGACGTTTCGTTCGCTAGCCCCGCTGTCGCAAGCCGTGTCCGCGATTGGCGTGTCGCCGTGGAGGTGGAGACGTTGTCGGATCACAGATATATCCGTTTCAACGTCTCCCCCCAGACCGCAGGCGGCCGCAATCCAACGGCCCCGCGAACGGTCGGTCCGCGTTGGGCGCGAAAGCGCCTCGACAGGGAGCTACTCGAGGAGGCTGCTATTGTGCAGGCCTGGATCCGGGAGTCGGCAACGACCGGACCCGTTGACGTCGAAGAGGAGGCGCAGTGGTTCCATGGGGCGATGACGCAAATTTGCGACGCGTCAATGCCCCGGGTTCGCACACAACCCAGAAGGCGCCAGGTGTACTGGTGGTCCGCCGAGATCGCGCAGTTGCGTGACTCGTGCGTGGAGGTCAGGCGCCAGTACACCCGATACCGGAGAAGACGTCGTCGGGTCCCTGACGAAGAGGCCGCGCGGTATGAGGTGTACCGCGCGGCTAAGAAGGCTCTGTGGCTGGCCATCGGCGAGGCGAAGACGCGAGCCAGGGAGGAGATGTTGGAGACTCTCAACGGAGATCCGTGGGGGCGTCCTTATCGCTCGGTCCGAGGGAAACTCGGACCTTGGGCGCCCCCGCTTACGGAGAGTCTCCAACCCGAGCTGCTGGAGGTCGTGGTCGCAGCCCTGTTCCCGGCACGAGCGGAACACGCTCCGCCGTCGATGGCTCTGCCCACAGCCGCAGAGCCCGAAGAGGACGCCAGTGTCCCAGAGGTGACAACCAGAATTGAGGGCGGCCGTGACGCGGCTCCGGGCGAAGAACACTGCCCCGGGGCCCGACGGAATTCACGGCTGCGCGTTGGCCCCAGCTCTGAAGGAGCTGGAGCCCCGACTAAGAGGACTCTACTCGGCGTGCCTGGAGCAGGGCCAGTTTCCCGCTCACTGGAAATCTGGTCGTCTGGTCCTGCTCAGGAAAGCGGGGCACCCTGCTGACTCGCCGTCCGCGTACCGGCCCATAGTGCTGCTGGACGAGATGGGAAAGCTGTTCGAGCGGATTGTCGCAGCTCGCCTCGTCAGCCACTTGTGCGGAGAGGGGCCGGACCTGGCCGAATGCCAATACGGCTTTCGGCAAGGGCGCTCCACTGTCACGGCGATATCGCGAGTGAGAGTCCTGGCGGAGGAAGCAGTGTCGCGGGGCGGTGTGTTGTTGGCGGTGTCCTTGGACATCTCCAACGCCTTCAACACCCTGCCCTGGAGTTGTATTCGGGAGGCACTGCGTTTTCATCGAGTGCCTCCCTACCTCCGCCGCGTCGTCGGGGCTTATTTGACGGAAAGGTGTGTCACCTATCTGGGACGTGATGGCATGTACCAGCGCCCCATGTCGTGCGGTGTTCCGCAGGGTTCGGTCTTGGGCCCGCTCCTGTGGAACATCGGGTACGACTGGGTGCTGAGGGGCGAGCTCCGGCCGGGAGTGCAGCTGGTGTGTTACGCTGACGACACACTGGTCACTGCCCGGGGGAGCTCGCACAGGGAGGCAGCGTTGCTGGCGACGGCTGCGGTCTCACAGGTGGTGAGCCGCATACGGCGCCTCGGCCTGGAGGTGGCCCTCAACAAGTCGGAGGCCTTTGTTTTTCATGGCCCCCCCGAGCGCCGCCGCCGGGATCGCACATCGTGGTCGGGGGGGCCCGTATCGCTGTCGAGTCCACCATGAAGTACCTGGGATTGGTGCTCGACAACCGGTGGGATTTCGGCCCCCACTTCCGGCGACTGGCGCCCAAGTTGTTGGGCGCGGCGGGGGCGCTATCAACGCTGCTTCCCAATCTGGGGGACCCGAGCACCGCCTGTAGGCCCCGATCTGGGCGGCTGACCTGACGGCCAGCACCATTACTGTTCTGCGGAAGCCGCAGAGGGTGATGGCCGTCAGAGTCATCAGGGGATATCGCACGATCTCCTACGAGGCGGCTTGCGCACTGGCCGGATCTCCGCCATGGGACCTGGAGGCGAAAGTGCTCGCGTCACTACACAGGTGGCGCGAGGGCGCGCGGGCGCGCGGCGAAAGACTAACGCACCAACACTTGGAGTTGCGTCGGTCGCAGCTGCGCGAGGTCCTGGTGGCGGAATGGCGGGACAGGCTTTTGAGCCCTTCCGCCGGCCTCATCACCATCGAAGCCATCCGGCCAGTGCTCGCCCTGTGGCTCGGGAGAAGGCACGGCTCTCTGACGTTTCGTGCGACGCAGGTCCTCTCGGGGCATGGCTGCTTCGGGAGGTTCTTGTGTCGCATAGGCAGGGAGCCGGACGCTCGATGCCACCACTGCGTCGACTGTCGGGAGGACACGGCACGGCATACGCTGGCAGAGTGTGCAGCTTGGGAGGAGCCGCGCCGTGCCCTCATCTCTGTTGTAGGCGGTGACCTCTCGCTGCCGGCCGTAGTCCATGCTATGGTCGGCGGTGAGGAGTCCTGGGACGCGGTGGTCTCCTTCTGCGAGACAGTTATCGCGCAGAAGGAGGCTGCGGCTGCTTTCCATGAGGATTTCCCCCCGAAAAAAAAAAAAAAAAAAAAAGGACCCAGATTCGTTACAGCCGCAATGCTTGCTACCCTGGGTGGTTAACTCTTAGTAGTTCACAGACGTCACACATGTCGCCAGTCACTCAGGAGTAGCTGGCGACAGTGCAAGCCAGGGCTTGCAGTGACACTTGGCTTCGACGTTACATTGGAGGCTACGGGAACCTGGACAAGGAAAACGTTTATGTTAAAAACCGGCCAAGTGCGAGTCGAACTTGCGTGCAAAGGGTTCCCAACGAATTAAAAAAATTGTATAGGTATTTTTAAATCATAGATTTCTTTCCCTGTAATATATAGGTAATACAACCATCAGTATTTTTTTTTAATTAGGCCCTGTAGTTTCGGAGGTAAGGGGGTTATGGTAAATTTTCATCTAATTTCTTCAAATACTTCGAAACTGAATAATAAATAATAATAATAATTTAAAAAATCCCTTTGATTTGATATGTCACAAATAATCAAAAAAATCCCTTTGATTCGTCACACGGTACAGTTGTTTTTTTTTTAATTTTCTTATTTGACCCCCAAAAAGTGAAATCAGTTTTCAAAATTTATTTATTTTTGTGGGACGGTCGTCTTTGGGTCACAGAAAAACATATGTGTAACAAATTTCAACTGAATTGGTCCAGTAGAGTAGTGAATCGGCTGTGACAGACGGACAGACAGACAGACAACCGAGCGATCCTGTAAGGGTTCCGTTTTGCATACAGAGGTTCGGAACCCTAATGATCATACATGCATTATAGAGGGTAAGATTGATGTTGCGATCAACGTGGCCACTTACTAGACCCAAGTAATAATAATTGAAGAGACGCTTTTTCTTAAATCTAAAGCGTATTTTATAAGTAACTTTATTATTAAGTAAGTGGTCGTATGATACCTAATCGTCGACTGGAGGCTAAATCGTAGTGTGAATTTGAGTGTGACGCGTTTCGGGGGTTTCTAACATATTCGGCACATTCTAGGCTTTCTGTTGGCTTTAAATGCGATTAATTGATCATTTGTGTGTGGTCCCTAAAACGTATCAAACGGTTAGGAACTATTGCCATGAGCGCAATTTTGAACTCTTTTATATCATTACTTCTTATCCTATGCTTTTTAAGATTAATGGAAAACCATAATTTTACGTACCAGTATTCAGTTGCACTGTAAGCTGATGTCTCCGGAACCAAGTTCTCCTTGCACCGCTCGCACCGTCCTTGTTCTCAGCATAATACTTGCAGCGACCTGCGTGGCTAGTCCTCTCGTACAGATCCTTGTCGAACTCGCACTTGTTCGAGAATCCATTGCAGTTGCAAACTGTAAATGACGATATATAATAATCAGGGTACGCAGATGTTATTGCTCTGTTGTCGCATCGACAAGAGTGGCAAACTTACTTTACTTTACTTTTGGCAAACTTACCACGACAAGTTTCATTCTCAAGAGAATGAAACAATTAAGTTTGCCAAACATGTGTCGACGCTAGATTAACACTAGCCTTATCACCGGTTTCTGTGTATTTGCCAAACTCTGCTTTTGCCTGACAAGTTCTCAAACTATGTTGTTAATGTAATGTTCTTTCTGGTGTCAGATTTTCTGACTTTTGAAAAACCGTAATGACTGCCAAAAATCTGCAAATGACAGCCGAGACCAACGCCTTAGCTTGCTTTTCGAAGCTCGGAGGAGTTTCGGTATGTTAAGATGGCCACCCATCCACAGACCGACCTCAGCAAGCGTGGCTGAACCTTGAAGATCGTCCCGTCCGGCTGTTATGGTTGTGCTTATGCTTTTGTTGAAACTTGAGCACTATGGGATTAGGAAATAAAGGGTAAAGTAAACAAAGGGCTCTAC
Source organism: Mamestra brassicae (assembly GCA_905163435.1). Lineage (NCBI taxonomy): Eukaryota > Metazoa > Arthropoda > Insecta > Lepidoptera > Noctuidae > Mamestra > Mamestra brassicae. Next base: position 6,501,162 of record LR990987.1, read on the forward strand.
CTTTGTTTACTTAGTTCATACTTGATGGGCAGACAGGTTAAAGTTCAGATAAACGGTGTAAACTCAATAGAGTCGGAAACGACAATGGGCGTTCCTCGGGGTTCAATATTGGGTCCATTCCTTTTTTTAGTTTACACAAATGATTTGCCCCAATTACTAAAAAATCAACCAAAGATGGTGTTATTTGCGGATGACACATCATTAATATTTAAAATAGACCGACGCTCACAAAATCTTGACGACGTCAATAGCTCTATTCATCAGGTCCAAAATTGGTTTACAGCAAACAACTTGGTTTTAAATAAAAAAAAACTAAATGTATTAGATTTTCTTTACCAAATGTTAAAAGTAGCGAATGTGAAATCATATTGAATGGAGAAAAACTGGAGTTCATTAATCAAACGGTTTTCCTAGGTATCACATTGGACGAGAAATTACAATGGGGGCCTCATATAACATCTCTTGCGGGTCGTCTAAGCTCAGCCGTGTATGCTGTTAGAAAGATAAGACAGTTAACAGACGTAGAAACCGCACGTTTGGTCTACTTTAGTTACTTTCACAGCATTATGTCGTACGGTATTTTGCTGTGGGGTCGGGCTGCTGACATTGAATCCATATTTATTTTACAAAAGAGAGCTGTCAGAGCCGTTTATAATCTGCGTCGCCGTGATTCTCTTAGGGAACTTTTTAAAAAGATTAATATTATGACAGTCACCCTTGCCAATTTATTTATGAAAATATTATGTATGTGCGGAAAAACCGACATATTTTTAGTAAAATTAGTGATAGACATAATTTTAATACTAGAAACAAAGACAAATTAGATCAACCATTTTTTAGATTAGCTAAAGTCCACACTTCTTTCATGGGGTATTGTGTTAAATGTTACAACAAAATACCTTCTGACATATTAGAACTAAATGAAAGAAAATTTAAAACTCATGTTAAAAGTACACTTTGTAAACAAGCATATTACAAATTAGAAGGTTACATTCAGGATAAGAATGCTTGGAAACATGCTGGTCCTGCTCCATAGGACAATCAAGGGTGAAGGTCAAACTGGTTGATTTATGTATTAACTTTATAGATATACTGTTTCTTTTTTTGTGTTTTTATTTTTCTGTTGACTCACACACTGTTGTTTAATTGATGGTTCCAATGTTTGTAAATATGTGAGTACCATTTACCTAAATTTCTTCAGGAAATGAATAAGTTTACCTCTGCTGGTGATACTTTGTTCTTATAAGTAGCATACTCTGGGTGCATCGTCCTCACATAATATTAAATTAATTTTTGTATACCAAATATTTTAAAATCATTATTTGAAAAGAGTAACTATGGAGTTTCTTGTCCGTTCTTCTCCATAAGAATCTACCTTTCCGAATGGACAGTAGAGTCACTTTATTAATGTAACATTATTATTTTACTGAACTGTAAACGATGACGTTCAAAAGTGCCGTTTAATGGCCTAATTGAAATAAACGTTTTAACTTTGACTTTGACTTTGACTATGGTTAAGGGTCAAAATCGAGGCGACCACTGGAAAACGCCAAGTCAATGAAGCTCGACGAGTCCCGGAGAAACAACTGTCTTGGATCCCGCAACGAAAATTAATGAGATGATAATAATAGCGGAGGAGTTAGGAAAACAAAATTTCCAAGACTTTCGCATATAAAGTAAATAAAACCGCAGTGCATGTGGTGGCAAGCAATGTATGTGCCACTTACCTCGTGCACATTGTTCGGAGAGGCTCTGCCCCAAGGCGCGTCGTTGTAGAAGTCTAAACGCTTCTCGCATTCCTGGCCGGCTGCATTGAGCATCTGGAAAAAAAATGTTCAGTTTACGTTAATGTGTGCAACGAAGCAATGGTGGAAAGACAAGCGTGCTCCGTCGACGACCACATCATCGCGCTCAAACGAGATACTGGTCAAGCTAACCATACATTTTAACAAAAAGTTATTTTAAAGAGCGGAGTCTCCAAACACAGACATTTCTTGCTTAATCAATCACATATATTCTAACTACCAAAACCTGTTTTGTAAATAAACGATTTTTATTATTATCTTTGACAATCTCGGCACCCTGGGGTCCCCAGATTAAAGAGTTTCGAACCTATCTCATTTTTGTAACATTTTACTTTCAAGCTATACACTTCTTAGGTTTCCATTAAATCTATACTTAAGTAAAGAACTATTTATCTTTTTTTTTTCTTTAAAAAAAAACGTTGCCCCTCACTAGGAATTTCTCCTGTATCGTGGGTGCGTTTCCAAACATACAAATTCACACTTTACACAAACAGTTGACTGTTGTGTGAATTACCCAGAACGACTATCTGTAGGCCATACAAATATTTGTTCCGTGCGGGAATCGAACCCGCGACACGCGTCGCAGCAGTCAATCGCTCAACCACTGCGCCAATCGTGTCGTATTTTTTTCTTTCACACACGCAAGGGTTGTTTTATATCTAATTTCTTGAATAACTTCAAAACAACCCTCACAATATGGGGCTTTTATTTCATATGTCAAACGCTACAGATGGAAAACTTTCTTTTTTTTTACCTAATTTGCTCTCCAAAAAGTGACCCCATTTTCATATATTTTCCTTTCAGACACAGAAGATCATATGTGTACTAAATTTCAACTGAATCGGTCTAGTAGATTCGGAGAAAACGGACGAAGACACACAGACAGACAACCGATTAAAAGGGTTCCGTTTTTTCAGATAGGGGTTCGGAACCCTAAAAATCATTTAGTATTTTACCTGCAACTCAGCGCAGTTGTCAAAGAAAAGCCAATGGTCGCCCTTCTAAAGTAGAAAACCGCAGTGCGATTCTGTAAACCTCTCACCGTGAAAGCTTAGGTGAAGTGAGCAGGAAGTGAACTGTCATTCCTTATTTTTATGGATTGACAGCTCATTTCATGTTCACTTCACCTGAGAGTGAGCTGATGTTGACAGAATAGAACGGCAGAAAGTTCTGCTCCTGTCAGTGGCGAGATGTCTGAGTACTCGCTGGTACACATAGAGCGCGGGTATCTGCACCAAACTCCGCGGCTCTCTGCTCTTGAACACCATAGTGAGTCGACAGGAGGCACTGGAAGGAAGAAAATACTTATATTAACCTTTTGCGTGTCTACCACAGATTTTTATCGTCCAATCCTGACCAAGCCCTTAAGTGTAACTGTCCGACTTAAGACATTTGGAGCATTTTTTCTTATGTCGAACTGTGTAACTTAAGACACGCAAAAGGTTAATAACTCCTCAATGCTTTTTAGGCAAGAAGAAGTTTCCTTGATCGTTATATTTTGTTATTTAACTTCGTGCTTGAAACTAACTCTTGAGTTAAAAGATGACTCAGGTTTGCGAAGTGGGCCTTAAAAAACCATTAACGTTTCTATGATGACAAAGATCCGAAAAATCACCAACAATGCTATAAATTAAGATAACAACTAATAAAAACTAGGCACAGAGATCATTTATAAAACTATAATTACACTTAATTTCTATCTGAGATCATGCAATATCAAAATCATACACTGACATAGGTCACGCATTTTGTCAAATGTAGGTAGGTACCTACTAAGAAAACGATTTTAGAAAATAAATGTGATTCAGAAATAGTTCAACGAACGTAGCTGCAAACTAGGTACCTACGTAAGATTACAAAATAAACTCTCGTTAAATTGTCAAATAAATATTTGTTCTGCAATTATACGAATCAAAATCTTCTATTCTATACCTACCTAATATCTCCATGAGTTCCGAGAAATTGTGGACTGACACAAACTGGCGACCAATCAGCTCTCTAGTCTATAATTAATTTATCTGTTTTGGTGTGATAGTTAAATTGGAAACTGGTCTTTGTTGGTGTGAGCTCATATCTGAACAGACCAATGCAGAGCCTTGTTTCCAGGTTTACTATCACATAAAATTGAAGACTTGTGCTCTGATTGGTCGCCATTTTATGTCAGTTCACAATTTCTCGGAATGACTTCGAGATATTATAAACTATCAAAATTTGCAATCTCTCAAGGTACCTATTTTATATTCTTACGGAGTTTGTGATTTTCTGGTGACCGATACCTATATTTTAAGTTACCTTTTTAAGAGTTGAAGATGTCTTGAAGTTATCTACCTGAAGTATTGGAACTGCTACCAGACCCTTTCCTCGTCATTCTTCTTATAGATGGCGAGACACGTGAGGCCTGGGCGAGTAGAACTCGATTCTAACGTATGTGATAGATGTCGTACGCCTTGTCTGAAATAGCCAACATTTAGATATTAACATAGGTAATGTAGCTGGGCAGTATAACATCTATAGCTACCTATCTCTCTTTATAAGTATTTGTCAACGGTTTATGCAAACTCCATAAAATTGTAATATATCGCGTGAAATTGTATACTCATTTTTCTCAATAACACTCGGATATATTGGAAACCATTGAATTTTTACCTAAGTAGGTAAGTACCTGTAGGATATATTCCAAATTTCAAAATGATCCGTTCACAATATCATCTACCTAATTACTTTTAATCTAATAAAGATGTACCTACTATCTCACATAGTTTGCAATTATTCGGTGACATATACTTAGATAATTATCCTAGGTAGATATAGGTACGTTCTGAAGTATAACACTGTTAAACGGCTGGAGCGATTTTGATAAATTTTGGCGTGGTTAAGTGGGCCCCAGGATGGTTTAGATTCACAATTATCTGACGTGATAGGTGGCCCAATCGTTACTAATATATATTTTTTTTTCTTACGAAAAGCCAACTTTCTGACAGGACAGCGTTTTTCAGAACCGGTAGTAGGTAGGTACTGTGTACGAGTGAACATTTGGTTCGTTTGTGTTCGAACCTCAACACCAGCTTGGGAAAATGGTTTTTTGAGGTAAGTACGTGGTATGTACAATCATATAACCCGGGCAAAGCTGAGGCGGCCCACTAGTCTATACATATAAAAACCAGCCAAGTGCGTGTCGGACCACACACAGTGTAGGGTTCCGCAGTTACCCGTCTCCTAAACCATGTCAGAAAAACAATTGTAAAATGTACTTCACTATTATTAGATAACAAAGTTACAAACGCACTTGATTCTAAGTAATTTTCTATGGAATTATTATGAATTTTTACTTACCCAGTTCCATTTTTTAAATTGGTCGACTATTACTTGTAAATTACTTTTTTAATTACTTGTAAGGCCTACTTAGCTGTGATAGTTTTCCTTTTAAATTAATAATATATGCTATTAACATAATTTTTTCACGTTTCCAAAAACAACCGTTTAGCTGGCAGAGGGCACTAGACTCTAACAAAAAATTGCACTTTAATGCTTAATATTTCCCATACGATTCCTTGGATGGAAAAATGGTATTAGAAAACCCCCAATATTTTGAAACGACCTATCCAACGACACCCCATACCATAGGGTAGACGATAAAAAAAACTTCGCCACTTTACAAGACCACCCTAAAAAAAATGTATTTCAAGATTTTATTTTACCACTTCGTTGGCGTGATATATGTATATATATATGTACCTATACCCATACCAAATTTCAACTTTCTAGCGCTAAGCGTCTCTGAGCTAAGCCGCGAGTGCGAGAGTGTGAGCGAGTATTTGTTGTTTGTCACTAGTCACTGATAAATAAAGAATACTGCACTGTCGATTTGAGCGAAGCTGCGGGTAGCTAGTATTCTATACAAAATTGTCTGTGTGTGTGCAAAATAACAGCTTTTTACTAAATGCATACGAATATATTTACAATAACTATACTTTTAAAGAGCGATCTGCGAAACGGCTCGATCTATTTTGACGGGACTTTCACTGGTATATAACGGCTATCAATAGCTGAGGTTTTAATGGCCGTTCTAAATCCTGAAATCTCCTATAGGTCCTTTAGGTTACGCGAGACTGCTGATACGCGCCCGAAAATAAAACAGCATTACCTATCATACAAAATTTATTATATTAAAACTTATCCTAAAATATGACTAACAGCATTAGTGATTAGTGATTAGATTACACATAATACAGTCAAGTTAATGTTTGAGTAATATGATGAAATAAGTTACTGTACGCCAAGTGCAACTCGGCTGCTCTAAACTGAGTTACTATAATGCCAAGTGCAACTAGGCTGCTCTTAACTGAGTTACTATAGTTATGCCAAGTGCAACTCGGCTGCTCTAAACTGAGTTACTTTATACCAGGTGCAACTTGGCTGCTCTAAACTGAGTTACTATATACCAAGTGCAACTTGGCTGCTCTAAACTGAGTTACTATATGCCAAGTGCAACTTGGCTGCTCTAAACTGAGTTACTATATGCCAAGTGCAACTCGGCTGCTCTAAACTGAGTTACTATATACCAAGTGCAACTTGGCTGCTCTAAACTGACTTACTATATACCAAGTGCAACTTGGCTGCTCTAAACTGAGTTACTATATGCCAAGTGCAACTCGGCTGCTCTAAACTGAGTTACTATATACCAAGTGCAACTTGGCTGCTCTAAACTGAGTTACTATATACCAAGTGCAACTTGGCTGCTCTAAACTGAGTTACTATATGCCAAGTGCAACTTGGCTGCTCTAAACTGAGTTACTATATGCCAAGTGCAACTCGGCTGCTCTAAACTGAGTTACTATATACCAAGTGCAACTTGGCTGCTCTAAACTGAGTTACTATATACCAAGTGCAACTTGGCTGCTCTAAACTGAGTTACTATATGCCAAGTGCAACTCGGCTGCTCTAAACTGAGTTACTATATACCAAGTGCAACTTGGCTGCTCTAAACTGAGTTACTATATGCCAAGTGCAACTCGGCTGCTCTAAACTGAGTTACTATATACCAAGTGCAACTTGGCTGCTCTAAACTGAGTTACTATATGCCAAGTGCAACTTGGCTGCTCTAAACTGAGTTACTATATGCCAAGTGCAACTCGGCTGCTCTAAACTGAGTTACTATATACCAAGTGCAACTTGGCTGCTCTAAACTGAGTTACTATATACCAAGTGCAACTTGGCTGCTCTAAACTGAGTTACTATATGCCAAGTGCAACTCGGCTGCTCTAAACTGAGTTACTATATACCAAGTGCAACTTGGCTGCTCTAAACTGAGTTACTATATGCCAAGTGCAACTCGGCTGCTCTAAATTGAATTCAAGAATCTCTATTTTATCTAATTTTATGGAGAAGCAAAAACAGATTTTTGTATTTTTTTAATATCTCCCACATGAATAGACTTATAAATGTAATTTTATGACATGTTACAGTTGTTGAAGAACCTAATTACATAAGTATATTTTTTGTTTTTTTGTTATGGTGAAATACCTCTAATTTTTTACTTAATTTTTACGTCTGTTTTCAGATACTTGAAAGCTTCTTTTAAGAATAGCTCCAAACTTTAAGCAAATATGTGCTTTTTATTTTGATGTAGAAATATGAAAAAAATCGAGATATTTGAATTTAGCTTAATGCAGCCGAACAATGCCAAGGCAGTCTATTCTTCAATATAACAACAGTATCCCTCATCGTCGATATGTTGCGGTACGACCCACGCGGCGGGGACGACAGGAGCGGCGGGGGGAGCGGGCAGCAGCTGCGGCGGCAGCGACTCTTCGCCGCGCACGCGCAGTGCGTACACCGCCATCTCCACCTTGTTCACGTTGGCGCGAGTCGTGGCCAGCTTGCGCATTAGTGGCCGACAACCTGTTAGGCCTGGCAAGAAATTTTGAGATGTTTCAGTACTTTGTTGAGTGGGTTTCATGGTTGCAGTACAGAAGGGAACTGTTATGGAACTGCATTTTCAGCTGACCATTATTTTGGTGCTAGCTAGCTAAACTGGAAGTAGGAGATTCAATTCTAACTTACTACCTAATGTGATTCAAACTGGATTTTTTTTTCCTGCAATGGACACAATATCACCATTTGCCTTACCTGTTGTACCACAAATCCACATCTAAACTAATATTATAACGCTAATCTCTCGAACGAATTTAACGATTGGTTTGAATTGAAAAATATTTTTTATTGTTGAATAGCCCATTTATCGAGGAAGACATCCATAACCATAACATCACGCTACGACCAATAGAAGCGGAGCATTTATGAAAAATGTGACGCAGACGAAGTTGCGCGGGTCAGCTAGTAAATGATAAATTTGGACACACATATGCTCATATGGGGCGCAGGGATGCAGAACTCCGACTTTTAGAAAGTCCCGTGGGTGCTCAGAATTGTGATATTATGACAACTTGTTTAAAATAACCAACCGAGTGCGAGAAAACAAATAAGTATTTACAGGTTTGGCGCCCGGGCCAAATTAATAAATTACATAATAAAAAAAACCCAAATTAATTAATAAAAAAAGAAAAGTAAGCATCTCGGATAACTTAGGAATGTGGTCGACTTTTGTAAAAAACTTGATAGTCGAGCCCAACAAGTGAGATAATTTAGTAACCTGGGTCAAAAAGGTGTTTTTTTAGTGAAGGGACTACACCATTGCATTGGCATAAACAGAATCTGAGTAATTAACATCCTCTTTGTGTATTTCATGACACAAGTGCCCCATGTCAGTGTATTTTTTAGAAATGTTTGTAAAGTTTTCAACATAAATTGTGTCAATCCTTACCTAAATAACCAGTATACATGTGTCTGAGAACATCACAGGCTTGGAAACACTCCTCACTGTCCCCACTGGATATGCTATTGATCGCCTTCCGCATCAGCTCCCCAGTCAGGTCAGCTAGACCCAGCATATAGTCAGTTTCTGGCAACATAGTCACCAATGCCCGTTGATTCTCATCATCTGTGATGTTATACTCAAATTCCTTCTGGCATTCTGGGTATGTGATGATCCTTTTTTCAGCCATGAGGGACAGTAGGGTTCTAGCTTCAATGTACTCCTGGAAACCAGCTGTGACAGCCCTGGAGTGTAAGTGAGCGGGGCTGTTTTCTAGCTCAAGACCAATGTTTTTGATTGGACCATTGATTAGCTTCTGAATCCGTTGTTTAGCTTCGATGACAGTCTCTTCAGATGAATCTTTTCTGAAAATGAGTTATGTTCAAATGAAATGTTATTTATGTCCTACAAAGCCACTGAGGTCTATTTCTATGTTATATCAAGTTCTTTTACTTCTTCTTGGGGTCTTGTAAAACATTAGGATGCGTTACAGGGGCGACAGGGGTGTTCGAATAATGCGTTATGTAACATTGTTTTTTTTTAATTTAACACTAGCTCACCTGCACGCAAAATACGCGCTTAGTCGTGGAGTTGCGGAAACCAGCCCGAGTTACATACATACAACCCTAGCTCACTAAACATATTTTCGAGTTACACAGTCACAAAATAGAAGTCATTTTGAAAAACAAAAATAAAACATCAATATTTTTCTTGAAATGAAATTTATAAAAGTAGATTACATGACAGTAGTATTTTATATCTTCTTTACGAAATGTTAAAATTCTATTTTAAATTTTATTTTATTTATTGTACACAGTAGTCTTTATTACCCAAAGGTTGACTGGTAGAGAATGCCTTGATGCATTAAGTCGGCCCATGTACCACTTTTGTACATAAAGTTTAAATAGATAAATAATTGTGACATTTAGTTAAAATGGTCACTTGGGTGTTTAGGGAGCTCCTTAAATGTTATAGAAAACAACAAAACAATGAAGCAAACACACAAATATGTAAAAAAAATTGTATAATATGAAATGAAAAAGTCTTAAGTCACTCTAATGATGGTCATACGTCATTTTGATTCACATGGTTGTAATATCTCAAATTAGTGAGATTTTTTAATAAAAACAAATTAATCTGGGAACTATTATTTGAATACTAGCTGTCACCCGCGGCTCCGCCCGCGTAATGTCGAAAATGATCCCAAGGGAACATACTTCTGGGATAAAAACTATCCTTTCCCGGGACTCAAACAATCTTTATACCAAATTTTATCTAAATTGGTCCAGTCGTTAGCACATGAAGAAGTAACAAACATACACACACATACTCACAAACTTTCACCTTTATAATATTAGTGTGGTAATCTAATGCATATGTCACCGCTAAATTGCAAACGCAGTAAGACTGTTAAATATTGCGTGAAATTGTAAACTATTTATTCATAATGAGACATGGATGTATTGGAAACTATTGAATTTGGATGGGACAATTTTTTCATAATATATTGAGAAATTACATTCTAATAAAGATTTTTTACAATCTTATAAGAGTCTGCAGTTTTCCTGTGATACATATTAGCATGACATTAATAAATTTTTAATGATAGTCATTGTTTGCACATGACGACTTTATCACGAAATTACTAATAGTAAAATAATAATAGAAATATGATGGCACGGAACCCTTCATACGTGAGTCTGACTCGTACTTAGCCGGTTTTTTTTACTATGTATTATTTTATTTGCTGTTTTTTTTGTATAATATTGTACGCCTTCTTGGCAAAACATAGCGCCCATGTGCTCAAACCTAAACCTTTATGTAAATACCTATGTTTCACAAATAAAAGTCTGATTCTGATTGCTGTTGTGTTGTGTCTGTCAAATTAATGTTTTCTATTCTATCAACATAATTCACATATAGGTACTCACGTTATAGGCGAATGCAACAAGAATATAATCCTCTTGCTCTCAATGGTGATATCACGCGACATTTTGACGAGCCGCTCATGCCTGTCCTGGCGCTCATTCAATTTGCAGGCAGCCCCTTTGAATATGGCCAACACTGGACTGTCTGGCGCGAAGGACATCGCGATATCTCGCGCCACGGTAGCGAGCGTATGGTCGGAGTTGTCGTTACCATTTTGATTGCCGCGTAATCTACCTGAAACGTTATTTGGAAGATGTATGAGACATATTTAGCAACTTCGTTGCTTATTGATACTAATAGAATAAAGATTTTCTTAAATCGAGTATTGGATACTGAAAATGGTTAGTAAACTGAAAACAAAACAAGTTCTTCAATAAAATCAATAAGCTATCTATGTATCTATCTTTTGTGCGGAATAAAGTTTGATAAGTTAACTTACTTGGACCTGGCATAGTTGTTTTGTAAATAGTTACTTTTTCTTAACTGTTTTTTATGAAAAGATGAGTTGTTTTGCCGAATTATCACTTCAGCAAATTAAAAATTCCGCTAGCGCGTTTATTGATTTCTAGCTGTCACTGTCAATTTTTTGTTTTTGTGTACCCCGAAGAGAAGGCTGTAGTCTTTTGACCATATTGCCTGGTCTTACGTCCTTAATTTTTTGTGTTTGTTTTGCATTAGAATGCGGATGTCATACATTCTAATGGTTTCTGGAGTATCTAACAAATATATCGACTCGCCCTGTGGCACGATAGATCTATGATTTGAAGAAGGTGGCTGGCAGCGGATGAATACGGATCGCTCAGGACTCGGCCTTCTCGGCAAGTTTCGAATGATAAACCTTTAGAATAACGGAAGACGATAAGCAATTTGATAAAATGTGTTAGACATAAGTGACATTACAATACAGCAATGCATATTATGATGACATCCCTAAAGAGTTTGGTTGGAATACCACATTCCCCTGCCAGGGTTGCGGAATTTGTTCGTAAGAGTCACCGCGGCCCTGGAACGCAAAGGGCTTTTAGAAGGAACACGGATGGGTTTTAGTCAGTAAGAGTCTGACACGCCCTTCCGCTCCATCCAGAGCGGAAGAAGTCATTTGATGATATCCCAGCCTTAAAAAAAAAGAAAAAACCACATTCTTCCGACCTTCAGAAACAACGTAATCTCCTAAACGAACAGGCGGTCTGCGTTCCCTTGTTGAATGCCGGGGCTCTGAGTATGGTGTAGTTCTGTCCTGTGTATTATCTTGTGTATTATTTTGTCCTTGGGAAGCAAAATAGTTAAGGGTGGCACCTCGTTATCTTGGACATTAAGTTCATTTTGTGGAATGGAATCAGTTAATTCGCCAGCAGCTATTTCGGTTTTGATTATTTCTCCGTTTTGACCAAATGGTGCTAAATAACGATTTGATTTGTCTATCCTGTTCGGTCGATCAGATCAACTTCTACTATTGGTTGATAGATCGAATCTCCGCATCAGTACTTGGTCTGAGTTTGTTAACTAAGTAGGTATAGAATCACCATTTGGTGACCTCCTCGTGTGTGTAAACATCCTCTCGTGCGGCGTAAAGTTAGTAGCTGTGCAGAGTAGGGAGCGAATGAATAGAGTGTAGAACCTGGTTTAAAGCCCTTTCCCAATCCTAAGTATACAGGCTGATTTCAGAATCGTAAGGCCAATTGGATAGTTTTCCAAAAAGTAGAGTTAAGGCGTTCTACTTGTCCGTTCCCTTGGGGATTATACGACGTTGTTCGGCTTGTTGCAATACAGCGAGAGTGTAGAAACTGCTTATTTTCAGATGATGAGAACGATGTCCCATGATCAGAATGTAGGAATGCAGGTATACCGAATAGCATAAACAATTCATTGAGGTTCTTGACGACCGTTGTCGAGCTCTTGTCTGAGCATGGAAATGCAAAGGGAAAGCTAGAGTATTCGTCTATCACTCTATCAGGATTTATTTATTATTTATGTTAATAGGACCTTTAAAGTCAATAATTAGTCTTTCGAATGGAGATGTCGGCTTAATTAGATTGGGGCCAGGTTCGCCTGGCTGGCAAAGGATTTCATGCAAGGAAACAAGTTTTGTTGAAGGAGATTCGATAGCAGCGCATACACGCGACAATTATGTGACAGCAACATTTTTCTCTTTACTTGGACGGTAAACGATATCGTATTTAAACGGAGTTAGTTCTAAACGCCATCTTTGTATTTTCTCATTTTTAATTTTGCTATTTAGCTTGATATCACACTACATATCTAATATTTTAAAGGCGAAAGTGTGTGAGTGTGTGTGTATGTTTGTTACTTTTTCACGCGCAAACGGGAATATGTTCCCTTGGGATAATTTTCGACATTCACGCGGGCGAAGCCGCGGGCGGTAGCTAGTAAAACATAAAAGCTACCGATCTTTGGGTTTTGGTCTGTTTAAAATGAAATTATTGTTTTCCGATAAGCAACTTTCGCCATTTCTTTAACGATTCGACTATGGCGTACGCTTCTTTCTCAACAGCTGAGTGGTTTTGATTCAGGGTTCGAGACAAAAATGCTACAGGTCGATAAGCTTGCGATAAGGTTGCAGCGATTAAATGTTCAAATCAGTTTCAACGAGAAAAGGTATCTCGTTATTGATAGCGTGAATAGAAGATTTAACCATTTCGGCTTTCAGTGCTTTGAAATTTTCGAAAAGTTGTTTATTTAGTGGGAATGTTCTTGTATTTGCTTGTATTCTTTCCGAGAGGTTGTTATAATGTGCAAACATTCCTATCACTCTTCGTAATGACTGTGTGTCATTTGGTGATGGAAGATTAAGAAGTGGGCGCAGCCGTTCAGCATCTGGCTTTATAACGTGGTCTTTGATGGTATAGGTAGCTTAAGATATCGATGCTATTCTGAGGGAACTTGCTTTTTGTCTTTATTGAGAGTGAGACCATATTTTTGTGTAGCTGCTAAAACTTTCTGCAAATTTGCATCATGTTCAGATTGCGATCGCCCACAAACTGTTATACCTATCATCGAGATATGCGAAAGTACCTTCTAACTTTTCTTTTCGAATAACCCAGTCAATGGTTCTTTGAAAACTTGACACTTCGTTTGTATTGTTACGCCAAATGGTATGCGTCGAAACTGGTACAGATTTCCAGCAGTATATTGTCAGAAGGATCTCCTTGGCTCTAGGTTTCTGGCAGACAAGGTAGCCCTTTGGAAGCGTCTGGCAAAAAGTAAAAGAGAATTTGAATTAGGAAAATGAAAATATGTTTTTTTTTTAAATGGGACTCCGGTACCAGCGTTCGTTGAAGGCAGACGCCAAATATATTATGAAGTTTAAACCTCAAATATAGTTTTATTTATCTTAATAATATTAAGTAGCACTAGCGTGAGTCTGCTAGTGTTACAATTTGGTTTTTCTTCTTTTAGGATTGGTACTTGATGGTAAGCACTTTGCAAATCGATCGCGCTGAAGATAGAATATTTCGAAATATTAGAAACTTGGTCCTCCATATTGGGAAGTGGATAAGCGTCGAGCTGTGTATACCTGTTTATCGTAAGCGAATAATCAATGAGGAGGCGTTTCTTGTGATTAGCGTTCTTTGTAATTAGTACTTGGGGTGCGTACGTACGTTCTTCTATAGTGCCATCAGCTAGGAGTTTTGTGATCTCTCCTTCAATAAACTTTTTATCGTCTTCACTGTGGCGGCGAGATTTGATCATTCGCAATAGGCTTATAGAGCTATCAGTATCGATTAAAGCTTCAGCTTTTATCCCTTTAATGTAAGCTGGAACTGTAGCTTTCTTCAAGGAAGGTTGCGATGCAGCTAGAATACAACCACAAAGGCTATAATTTCCTTCGAGAATAGCGGCATTGATATGGCTCTTGCTTCAACATACAACAGCGTAGTGACCCATCTTGTTACAAAATTGACAGATAGAGTCCACAGCCGGACAGTTTTACGAGGAAATACCTACCACAATAGATGCATTTGCGTCTGTGGTAAGTTGGCGTCATTTCTATTGTAATAGTATGTAGGTTATTGTGATTGTTTAAAAGTCCGACAGATTTTCCAGTTTTCTTTTGTTTGGAAGTGGTGGCGATGGCAGCAGCAGTATTTGCATTTGAAGATTTAACGTTTTTTGCATTAAAATTTGCCATTTCTAGTGACAGCGCTTGATTGTGTGTTTCTTCTAGTGTTAACGTCACATTTTCTTGTAACCTTTGTCTTATCGTAACTACTAGATTTTATTCTAGAGATGAATGCGTCACGTAATCACGTATATAATATTGTAGTTCTTAATTGTTTGCTTAGCTTTGAAGTCGCAGTCTTTGGCTAACTGTTTTAATGCTTGTAAGTAGATGTCTATTGTTTCGTCGCCCAGCTGTTTCCTAGATGCGAATGCATGCTTGACGACTTGACATGATGTTTTTAGGCTTTCCCGCCAAAAACTCGTCATCAGTGTTACTAACTGTCAGAAATATTTACATACTTACCCCTAATACAAAAGTTAAAACCCCTAAAATCTCCAACTCCAGAATTCAAACACACACATAATTCGAAAAATCCATAAATCACGTAATGATGTTCTATTGTAAAACTCAGCATAATTTTAAGCTTCTTTTTTTATTTAATATGGGTTTGCTCTTGACTCTAGTCTAGGTCATAGATGACAGAGACAAAGTCGACGATGGAGCGAGCCTACCCAGAAGAAGCCTGTTCACTCTAATTTTGAAGAGATTAGGGTTGTATGCGTTCGGAAACACAGACTTAAGGTAAATTGAGTTTCACAATAACTGAAAGATGCTTGCACTATCTGGATTGACCACTCAAATCTGTGTGGCACTTTCCTCAAAAAACCACCTGAAGTACTTAGATAATCTACATGGTTCTCATATGATTAGTCTAGTACGGATTGTATGAACGTTAAAAGAGACTGACCTCTGAGTTTGTTTCGGCGTTTCTTCTCAGGGTAGTCAGCTAGGAAACACCGGCCTCATCTAGTATTAAATATAAAAGAAAAAAAGATTGACGTGTAAAAGTGTTATTTCCAATCTTTTTCCAAAATAAACATAATTTATTTTTCAAAATAAATAAGACACATGGAAGAATAGTAGGGTAGGCGTTAGCTAAAATTTTGAATTTTATTTACTCCTACTGACTCATAAACCCGATAAATACAAAAGAGTTTCCCGCGGAAATGTTAGTTATCCGCGTAAACAGACCTCATGTTTGCGAGTTAATCCCATTGATTAGCATAGAGCAAATGGAAAATCTCGATCATAATGAGATGTTTTGTACCAGTTTACATAAAATACCGCATTGCTAAACACTAAAATGTATCTGTAGGTTGAATACAAATGTATTTCCAAGTTACTAGTACTGTAATTCTAAGTTTAATGCTAAATTCAAAATATTTGTATTTTGAAACTAAACGAATGTTTAAAACAAAATGTAAACGAATGTTTAAATGCAAATTAATTTCTAAATATTACCATTGTACATAACGTTATTGCGTTTAAATGCAATTAAAAACTTATTAAAATTATAAAAAGGAAGAAATGTGGTATACACAAATAAATGTATGAATGACTCAGCCAAGTGATGGCGCGATGGCACCTGGACGTGCCAACATTGAGTATGTACTGTATATGAGCGTACGTACTGAATTTGGTTGTTTAACTTAAAACCCTAAGTCCTAAACCAGTGATCATAGTGAACACCACAGGATGTGTTCTTACTTGGTTGCTTTTTCTTGTGTACCTGAGGGTGAACTGCAAGTCATTTCTAGGAACAATTAACTTACTCAGCCATCTATCATACAGCTATCGCCATTTTGGTGAGCTCACAGAGATCTCCTATTACATAGGGGTTGGGGTAAGGGGTCAGAACCTTGTCGATCTTCAAGGGATCGCGTCTTGGCTAGCTTTGGGTACACTAGACACTAAGTATGTGTTGGCTTTCAGATATGCAAAAATCATCGCCAGACTCGAAGAAAGGAGAGGACTAGATAATAGTTTTTGGAGCGGTTGGTAAAATTTATAATTATACTAAATCCTTTTTTTAGGGCTGAGAGGATAAAAATGTAGGCTACCAATAATAAGAAGGCCTCGGTCTACAAAAGGCGTCCAGGTGGCATCCACTCCACACAGCTTCATGTTAACTATCTATAGATATGATGCTGTGTATCGATCGGTTTTTGTCTGGACATTGTAGTGTGTGTGCTCAGTGCCCAGGGGTAAATCTGTATAACGAACAGAGGAACCACAGAGTTACTAACACATAGAATCGACAGTTGCCATCCAAGCGAGTGTGTGAGCGACTTGCGTTTTATTTTTCCATACTTCGTTGTTTTATTTTATAATATGTACATCACGTGAATAATATACATCACTCTTGCCCTAACTACCAGTACAAAAACGTTAAATCAAACTGGTTTTTAATTTCACAGCAGAGCGATTCTGTAAATATATCAACGTGTAAGTTTAGGTAAAGTGAACATGAAGTAAGCTGTCAGTCCATACAAACAAGAGGGAATGTCAGTTCACTTCATGCTCACTCCACCCAAATTTACACGGTGAAACGTTGCCAGAATAGACCGACTGTAAAGTAA
This sequence comes from Mamestra brassicae, assembly GCA_905163435.1. Lineage (NCBI taxonomy): Eukaryota > Metazoa > Arthropoda > Insecta > Lepidoptera > Noctuidae > Mamestra > Mamestra brassicae. Next base: position 6,518,373 of record LR990987.1, read on the forward strand.
GGGGAGCCACGGTCTGTCTTCAAATGGACGGCCTATCTATAGATATTATGATGCTGTGTAAAGATATCGGTATCGATCGCATTTCGTCTGGACCTTGTAGTGTGTGTGCTAAGCTCCCATGGGTAGAGCTGCTAATAAAGGAACCACAGATAATATGCAAACACACAGATTCGATAATTTTACCCACACGCGTATCATTCACACACGTGAATGATTTCCGTAGTTTTGTTGTTTGTTATTTCTTATTCAAAGTATTTGTGAAAAAAAAAATTAAGTATATTGAGGTGGAACTTCAGCAGTGCTTTTATCAAAGTTTACTTTAAAAATGGATTTGCTTTGGTTATTTACACAGGTAACATACTAAAACCAACAAATTGTTCCATGTTACAGTCAACTATACCAGTCCGCAGGATGACCGCGAAACTGGTTCGAGAATTAGGCGTGGTTAAGATCCGGTATGTACCAATTATGCACTGAAGTGTGCTATGGTCGTTTTAGGGTTCCATACGGAACTTGTTTGCATCTGCGTACCCCTTCACAGCGTACCGGCGTGAAATTATGTTATGAACTGGTGTAATCAATTACATGCAATTTCAGCAATCCCGGGAGATTTGCGATCATTTATCCGAAATCCTTCATCAGATCTTCACCAAAATAAAATGGAGCCAGTTTGAAAACGTAGTTACTAAAAAGGGGACTAAAAAAATACAATTGACTTCCAAATAAAGTCATGGTTTTCATATGATTTGACCAGTACGATTGTATGGACTTTAAAAGAGACTTTGACCTCTGAGTTTGTTTCGGTGTTTCTTCTCAGGGTCGCTAGGAAACACCGGCCTCATCTAGTTTAAAAATGACCAAAAAAAAAAATAGGTACGTGTAAAAGTGTTATGCTCTTTTAATGTATATATTTATCATTTATACATTAAAAGAAGTGACTTTTTGACTCACATAGAAAAGGACAAGAACTTTGGGAATGTAGAATTCAAAAGCGAGCGTAGCGATCGATAGCTAGGCGGTGGCCTACGTCGCCCACGCCTAGCGCCGCCTCTGCCAATATTATTATTATTTATTTTTAGAAATAATAATAATAATATCTCGGGACAACTCACACACGGTCATCCGATCCCAAACTAGGCAGAGCCTGTACTATGGCAACCAGACAACTGATAAACATACTTATATATTTCTAAATACATACATATTATAGACAAATTACACCCAGACACAGAACAAATGATCAGGCTCATCACACAAAGATTTGTCCTGGGTGGGAATCGAACCCAATGCCTCCGGTTTTAGCAGTTAGGGTCACTAACCACTCGACCAACAGGCCAGTCGAAAAAAATTCTAATTTGCCAGAAATAATTTCTTTCCAATTTGTAAGCGTTTTCATGATGTTTATGTAGGTCTAAAGTTAAAGAATTCAGCTTTTCCCTGCACATCACTGACATCGTCGACGCACATGGGCACGCTAGGCTTATGATTAAGTATAAACTTACATGATTATTTCAAGTTATGTAATAACCACGTACTCATAATTTTAATTCAAACAATAATAATCTACTCATAATTTCAATACATATGATAACCATGTAATCGTAATTATAAGTTTTAAAATAGTACCTACTCATAATTTTAATTCAATAATAAAAATCTAAAGAAATTCAACAACTGAATTTTATTTCAAACGCACCTAAAACTAAAAATATACTGTTTTTCCTCAATTAAGAAGTAGCAATATGTAAGTGGCATATCATTTTAGAATTCAGTCTAAACGCACCATCTTTTAAAGTTACTTGCCAAAATAGCTTAGTATATTTTTTTCAAGTACACACGGGTAAAGTTGGGTAATGTAATAATTTTGAATTCAATGTTGGGCAAAAATGTAACATTTTATTTAAAACTGAGGCAGTTAACTGTAATTTACAGAAGGGTTATTCAAGGTTAAATCACAGAAAAAAAACCGACGAAAAATTAATATTTGTAGTCACAGGACTTGAAAGATCATCCCAGGGTGTCACTCTTTGAGATTTATTTTTGAATGTATAAAATTTGAAAAGTATATGACCAAGATTTTTTTAATATTTTTCTAATAACCGCCACGACTTGGCCTATTGCCCGTTTACGGCTTGACGTTGATTTCTGGGACATGTTGTATAATAACCATGTAGGTACTCATAAATTCAATTCATATTTAAATGACAATGTACTCGTAGTTTTAAGTTATAAAATAAATAAAAATCTATTCCCTTCCCGTTGAGTCAATTCGCTGATGTGGTAGGCACTATAGAATCCCAGACCCCTCCATCCAGTCGCAAACGTAATTGAAGCTGACACAGTGAATCGGCCTCCAAAGCAACGCCCCTTTTAATGTGCACGTTTCTCGCCAAGAAACCCAACATAGCGCTGGAACTACCCTTCACCCAATTTCATTCAGAAGATTTTTAAATAGTAACAACATTTCCAATATCTATCAATGTCCAATAGATATCAAGGGAGTTGGCAGAAACCGCGTTTCAGTAAAGTTTGCATTCTCTCAGGATGTAAACGCATTTCATCAAATAATGTTTTAGGTTCTTACATATTTGAGGCAGCTATTCCATATTTTAATTTAACCCTTATGGGAGTTGTAAGTGGAATTCCGACTGAATTTTCTGATGAGGAAGCCATTTCCATTCTGAAGATCCCAGCGGGCTGTGGTCCAATCATCAAAATCCGTCGTTTGAATAGAAAAGTCATAAAAGATGGAGTGGATGAGTACAGACATACAGAAACTTGTGTGATTACTTTTGATGGACAAGTTATCTCAAAACGAATCTTCTGTTTTTATACATCTCTTACTGTTAACCAATACGTACCCTACTATTCAATGCCGTAAGTGCTGCCGGTTTGGACATGTGGAGTCTCTCTGCCGTTCCATACCCCGCTGCAGCAAGTATGGTGTGATTATTCCGGTGAATTAACAGTATCGCTGAGAGCGAAGCTTTCTATGTGATGTGCTCAGGATGCTACTTTGCGAATAGCAAGGCATGCCCGGAGTATAGTAGGTAGAAAACTATTAAAATCGTTATGGCTGAAAAGGTCATGTCATATTCTGACGCTAGCAAAACCGTTCCCATTTCTTCCCGCAGTTACGCGGACGTTACCAAATCTCAGACTCAATAATTCCGTAAAACAGTGTTTCTAAAGCCAATACCCCTGCTTCTCTTCCCCCTTCCTACACACCTTCAGTTAACCTATTCACCCCCATCTTCTTAACCTAACGGCAGTGCTCTTAATAGGCATAATAGTCACCTAAATGAATCTCCCGAAAACTTTTCTTCAATCATTATTAAGTACACTACTTTTATCTTTCATTTCTTCCAATAAATCTCAATTACCGCTCAACGTTGTTTCATCACTTATAAATTGTCTTGCTCAACATAATTATGGCGCAGTGCGTGTTCCTTCAATATAATGTGAGGAGCGTGTGTCATAAGAAGCACGATCTCTTATTCCTCTTGAATAAGTATAAAACTCTTGCTTGTTCCCTCGCCGAGACTTGGTTAGTTCCAAGCGTCAGTTTCCGTTTACCTTTTTTCAACATTCTTAGATGCGATCGATCTGATGGCTAAGGTGGGTCGGCTCTCTTTGTGAACAATCGTGTTCTACTTGTGCCTGTTTCTTTGCCTCCTCTAGATGGAGATATTAGCATAGTGGCAGGTAGAGAAAAGGGTATAACCCTTTTATCCGTTTATACTGCGCACCCCGATCAGAGCTCATCCCAATTCTGAAGGGGTTCTTAAAAATTTAGTAGGCCCTGTACTTGTTATGGGGGACTTCACCTGTCGCCATTTTAAGTGGCGTTCTGAACGCATACAACCCTAATCTCTTCAAAATTAGAGTGAACAGACTTCTTCAAGGTAAGCTCGCTCCATCGTCGATTTTGTCTCTGTCATCTATGACCTAGACTAGAGTCAAGTATAAACCCATATTAAATAAAAAAAAAAACAGCGGCTGCCTAACCCGTCGGTCACTACCTGGCCAGCAACAGAGTTGCATTGATCTTACCTTTTGTTCATTGGATATCGCGGCGTCATGTCACTGGGAATGTACCAGTTTGACACATGGTCGTGATCAATTTCCTATCATAGTATCTATAACTGATAAAACCTACTTAGAAAAATCAAATCCTCCTCTCTTGAAGTATAATTTGTCTAAACCAGAATGGGTGGGAAAGTATTCTTCAGTATCGGAGGATAAAAAAATAGATTTCCTTCCAAATTTAGCTTCCCGTGATCTTAATTCCCTTACACACACTTCACACATGGGTCAAACTGCTATGACAATCTTATTACTACCACAACAGACAGTGCTGACTCACCCTTTCCTGTTATAAACTCAGCTCGCGTCAAGTTTCCTTCTCCCCCTTGGTGGGATCAGGAATGCACTACAGCTATAAAAGAAAGGAATTAAGCCGAACAGTCATACAAACTTAATATCTTTCAATAGGTCCCTCTACTCCAAACGGCTACTGCGTAGGAAGAAACGGGCTCGTTGGGCAAATTTTTGTGGCTCTCTGAATCGTCGGTTAAGATGCGTTTGTTTCTCCTCTGTTTCATCTCCCATCACTCGAGAGACTGCTGAAAAGTTTTTCAACAGATGGGTACCGTTGGACCGTATGTTCCAACGGAAGCTGAATTTTATCAGCGGTCTTTCATTCCTTCTGTTGATCCCTTTGATATGCCATTTTCTGTTCTAGAGCTTAATTCGATTTTAAAGCATATCCGTGACTTTACCCTGGTATAGATGGCATTGTCTATTCCTTTTTATCTCACGCAGGTCTTAGAGCTAAAGAGTATCTCTTAGATATATTAAATCATTCATACTCCAATGGTTGGTCCGTGTTTCATGGAAAACCCAAGTTATCATTCCGATTTTAAAACCAGCTAAGCACGCTGATGAAGTGATGACTCAAATGGGTTCAGATCAATAGCTTTGTTATCCGTCCTCGCAAAATTACTGGAACACCTCATTAAGAACCGATTGGAATTTATTGTTGAATCTAGGAACCTGCTTCCTGAGTCACAATTCGGTTTTAGAAAGGGGCTGAGCACCATGGACACTGTTGGTATTTTGGTTTTAGACATTCGCATGTCTTTCTCGAAAAACGAATCCGTTGTCGCTGCCTTTTTAGACATTTCTTCTGTGTATGACAATGTCCATCTCCCCTGTCTCAAACAAAAGTTGCTACAAATGAAAATACCGGGGAGGATGGTTCAATGCATTTGTATTTTGTTAATGTCTCGATCTTTGATTTTAAGAAGTGAACAATTTGACGTTAGGGTATCATAGAAGGGCCAACCCCAAGGTTCTGTTCTCAGCCCGTTACTTTATAATTTGTATACAGCTGACTTTGGCACCTGCCTTAACAACGATTGTCGTATTTTGCAATATGCTGGTGACCTGGCTCTGTATGTCACCAATAACTTAATTGTCGACGCTGTCAGTGGATACCCATTGTATACGGATTGTTCAAAAAGTTAAATCTTAGGCGTTTTTCTAGATTCCAAACTGTGTGGCTCACTTCATTTGAATTATTTAGTAATTAGATGTGAGAGAGTTATTCCAATATTAAAAGTACTTGCCGGTGGGTGCCCACCCCTACACCATGAAACTGGTGTACAATGCCCTTATCCGAAGTATATTGGACTACGGCTCTTTTTTGCTGATTCCTTGCAACAAGTTCGCTTTGTCTAGACTGGACCGAATTCAGGCTCAAAGTCTTCGGATAATTTCGGGCTGTATGTAGTCCTCGCCAAGTAATGCTCTGCAGGTATAGTGCGCTGAGACTCCGCTGGCTATGAGAAGGCAATATCTAGCATCGAGATTTTTGGGCTTGAGTTATCCCAAAATCTTGCCACCCCCTTATACACCAAAAGTTAATGACTTAGATGCCGAATGCAGAAGATCCACCTATTGGTGTCATAAAGAGGTACCCTTATTTCTAAAAACCTTCCGGTATTTCCGATCGCGTCCCCCATTATCCAATTCCCGGACTTTTGGCTATGATGTTATTTGTTATAAGCCAGAGGTTTTCTATGACATTGGACAACAACAACACAATATTTCGAAAAAGTCAGTTTTGGCGGACTCTATTTTTAATGCGAAAGTTAGTGAGCGATGGTACAATTTCGAGAGATTTTTCACCAATGCCTCCAAATGATCGGCTTCCGGCTTCACTGGTGTAGCGGTTTACTACCAAAACTCCAAAATTGTTATGCAATTTAAATGCCCTGTACAATCGTCAGTATTTACGGGCGAGTGCGTGGCATATGCAGCAACCCTCGCCCCGTTATTATTATTTATTTGAGCCTTTTATTTTCCAAACACACACATTTAAAATTCATTACATAATATCTTAAAAAAAAAAATAGTAAATTCATTGGTAATAATTGAAACATGCATTTTAACAATAATTAGATCAACAAAATTACATTTTTACATAAATACATTGATTTCATAGATTAAAAATAAAATAAATTCGCTACATAATCATTTGTACAATTAGGTACTATAATTGGGTGCCCATTTAAGGGCGAAGGCCTCCTCCATCTTTTGCCATTCCTCTCTGTCTTGGGCTATCCTAGTCCAGATGGGGCCGGTCACGGCAACAATATCATCGCACCACCGACGCCTGGGTCTGCCCCGGGTGCGTGGTGCATCGCGGGGGTACCAATGGAGAACCCTTTCACTCCAGCGTCCATCTGTGACTCTGGCTACGTGTCCTGCCCCTCGCCATTTCAACTTGCAAGCTAATTCCATACCATCTATTATTGTAGTGCATAGCCTTCTCTTTGCTTCTTTTACGGATTTGAAGTGTAATTCCTAACATGCTCCTCTCCATTGCTCGCTGGAAGGCTTAAAGTTTGTATGTAACTGCCTCTATTAGTGTCCAACTTTGACAAATGTAGAGTAGAGTAGGTAATATAATGGTGTCCATAGCTTTCTTTTTCAAACGAATCGGGATGCGTGATTTAAATACTTAACGACCAATATCTTCTCCATGCACTGTTTATAACTCTCAAGCTTCGTTCTCGATACTAGCATAAACACACATGTAGTTTCATTTACAGACTCGCCATTTCGCACTGAATTTAGGAGAAAAATAAATTATATAATACAATGTTAGGTAGATTAAAAACTATTGTTCGTGACTTTGACATTCGCGCTAAACCAGCTCATTCACATATCATTGCTTCGCTGTTTCCCATATATTTCTTTGTCTTACAGTAGTTCGAGTGCGTTTTTACATTATAATGCCGAAAAGACAGAGTGTATACTATATACTATTTGTGTAAAAAACTTAAAAAGATAGAACGTGAAATAAAACGTGGATGACGTACTCGCTATGAAAGTATGTCGTCATCGGATGGTGATTTTACTAAACCTTATAACCTGCAGGCTGAGTCATTGACCTATTTATTTCGTGTTTACATTCTAATAGGTTCCTTTTAGCAACTAGGTGGATTAGAGGGCTTGGGTATATAAAAGTGATAGTTTGCTACCTAGTGGAAATATGGGGTACCGCCGCTAAATTTAATAATTACAAACTGCTCAAAATAAACTATTAAAAACGTTATTTAATTATAACTATCTTACTCCAACAGAAACTATACAAAAAAAATAATGTAATGAATAAAACGCAAAAAAACATATATAATACATGCATACTAATACGAAAATACAAAACAAAAATATACACACAAACATAACCTTCACAAAAAATATAAAAAAACACAAAATGAAACTGAGACGTGAACAAGACTTTTTACAACTACACCCAACCCGCACAAACTACGGAAGAAAAACTATTATGTATGAAGGATCTAAAATATTCAATACATTGCCGAGGGACCTCAGAGAAATTAAATCTAAAACTACTTTTAACAATTAATTAAACTATTTATAATAACAAACTCACTTTCCCTAAAATAGTTTCGAGCCACATCCAGTAACCGCTGATCTGTGTTGTACGGAAACTTCATTACATACTTTGACGGTTGAGCCCGTATATCTAACACTTGTTAATTTTATACCCTCAAAACATTATAATCGATGCCCAGTTTTTATAATACGTCCAACATTTAGTTTATTTTGTTGTGATATGTTTAGTTTTAATTTTCTCATGTAAGTGAATTGTAATTCTAATGAGAATAAATTAATAATGATCTCTAACCTAAATTATCCCCTGTCTTTAACGAGGGGTTTAATGCTATAAATGACTCAGTATGGAAAATAAAGGTTGCTACATATTCCATGGAAATATTTAGTGATGCCTCAACAACGGGGTGGGGTGCCGCCTGTGGGGACGAGACTGCCAGTGGACCTTGGAGTCAACATGAGCAAACTCGATATATTAATTATTTCGAAGAACTTGCAGCTTTTTTTGGGCTTAAAGCTTTCGCACAAGATTTAAAAGATTGTCGGATTTTGTTACGTATTGACAATACAACGGCAATATCATACAAACATAAATAGAATGGGTGGCGGCCTGTCGTCATTTCATCCATCCTGCGTTGATCCGGTGCGTTACGTCTCGGTCTATATCGCCGTCCCCCTGGACAAGCGACCCGAGGTACCGAAAGTCGGAGCAGATCGGTATAGGCGTTCCGATGACAGCTACAGGTATAGCACTGGTATTGTTATCGCGCCAAAATGGCCAACACAGCCCCCCCCCACCCCTTTTAAAAGACGCCTGACCTCGAAACCTCTAGTTTTAAAATCGGAGGGTGATTTAATTATTTCTCGTTGTAGCGAACGTGCTATTCACCGACAAATTGTGGCATGCTCCGCAGCAGAACCACTTTGACTACATTATGTAAAAATTACAGGATTAAATGTGGATAATGTCTATATTTTTGTAGCTTATTATCAAAAATTGTATATTGTTAGTTTCTTGGAAAATATCAATTCAAAGTGGTCATGCTACAGAGCATACTCTCCAGCAGAACCACTTTAAAATAACGGTTATTTCACGCTGATTATGCCATAGGTCATAATGTAAACAAATTTATATTTATTGTATATCAAGATAATATCTACAATTTTAGATAAATACTTACTGATTTTTAATAACATGTAAATGTTTTATCGGAATGTGCCTGGCATGAATTTCTTAGCAAATAACAAGATTAATATATATATATTTCTTTACGATAAATAAATTAATAAATTGTATATCAAGATAACAACATCTACAATTTATTTATAATTATTAATTAATTTTTAATTTCGTTCATCTCTATACTTGCACACAGACTGCCAGACCCATCAAAAGACGTGGAATTTAATACACTGTCATCTCGTATATTCCTTAGAAAGCTTTTTTTATTTGTTCCCTGGACGTTTCACTTGTAGAATTGGTTGTTAAATGGCTCTCCCTACTTCTCCAGTTTAATTATGGCTCTGCTGTTCTTGTAAATTTCTTTCAAAATTTGTAGGTATTTTGTGTGTACTCCTTGTTCACAAAGAGATGCATGGGGTTCCATAGGAATTCATGGGAGATAGAGTCAAATGCCTTGGAGTTGTCTACAAAAGCTACTTAGAGCTCTTTATTGTGTTCATTGTACTTCTCGATCATTTGTGTTATCGTGAATATGTGGTCGTTTGTAGTGAAGCCCGATCTGAATCCTGCTTGCTCTCTAGGTTGGTTTTTGTCTAAGTCTTTGAGATCCTTTTGAATATTAGGCTTGTAAATAATTTATAAAGTATCTGTAGCATAGGAGTATGCTACAGACACTTTATAAATTATTTACAAGCTGCCATTTGGCCTGAATCATCTTTTTTGTAGAGTAAGATATTCCAGTCAGGTGGTATTGACTCTTGTTTCAAGATTTCATTAAATATTGTGGTTAAAATAGGTGATATTGGCTCTCTGAGAGCTTTTAATATGTTATTTGTAATTTTGTAAGTTGTGTTATCCATATTTTGCTAGAATCTAGTCTTTTGTAAGCTCTTTTGACTGATGGAAATTTCTCTAACTCATATTCAATAATATTATATCTACGTTCTTTTGATTTCCTTTCTATTTGCATTCTAATTAATTTGTATAATGCCGATAAATGTTTATTTAATATACTAATTTTGTTTTTCTTCTCTTTTAGCAGAGCCTTTTCCTTTATTAGTCTTGCTAGGTATTCTTGAATAACAGATTCACCCGCGACTTCATCCGCGCGGAATTAGTTGGTACTCCGCAAACTTCAACGCCGGGTTTTTTAAGGTTTGTTATGGAAAATTAAGGACTACAATATTCATTTAACGGTCTTAGGATCAACCTACTATTCACCTTGTTCAACCTATCAAGGGTTGGTTAAAAATTGTTAGATCTGATTCAAATATCTCACTTTAAATTTCTTCGTTTCAATTTCCACATAAATTGAAGATAATGTCCTCCCCTAAAAACTTCATCACCCCTTTTCGCCTATTTAGGGGTTTGTTTTCGAAAAATCCAAACATTTGTCATTCTTTTTTTTTTTAAATTAATAATGTGTTTTAATTTCATCAAACCAAGTATTAAGATTATCCCCAGTTCGCTCAAACCGCAACATTTTTCTTACTTAGAGCATTTTTATACCACCGTAACTTTTAAATGAAAGGCCTGATTTGAATAGTTAAGTGTAATTTACATGTAGGTACATTATCAACCTTAATATCAAACCATTTAAATGGATAAGGATTAATATCATGATCCTAATATCACCACTATTTGATTCCACCCGCATTTGAACTTAATGCTTTAAACAAAGACTGTTATTGTGGCGTAACTATAATAGACATAATGCCATCGCGGACTTATTTATGAGCAATCATGAGTACTATTATTAAATAGAACACTATTTTATATGTCGTCAATAGTTCTCGCACTGCACGCAAAATAATGACTTTTATAGGCAACATTTTGATACCTTGGGTTACATTGTTCCAATTTAGGTAGGGATCTCAATTTGTTTTGAAAATATAGTATAGCCTAAGTTACTCGGTGAAGATGTAGCTAGTAGCAGTGTAATGGTGAGAGATTTTTTAAAATCGTTTGAGTAGTTTTTTGTGCCAAATAGTAACGAACAAACAAATCAATCTTTACCCTTCATACTATTAGTTTAGATTATAAATATACAATAAGACCTTGTACTTGTAAACATTACGGTGCAATAAATATTTTGAATTTCAATTTCCCGGAGGCCAGAATCCCCACGTACCATACATTGCGACGCGACGGGCGGACCGAATGACTGCCGCGCGCGTAATATCTTCTAAGATATTTGTTTAAACTAGAAAGAGTAAAGGGCACAAATATTCAATATTAAATTTCCGTTCTAACAAATTTATTTTTTTAGATATAAGTAGATTAATACCATATGGGTTAAATAAGCTTCGCAAAATATATTTCTTTTTAATCTAAAATTTTAATAGTAAAAGCAGTTATTGTGAGTTATCTGTCGGAGATAGGCATAATTATGCTATTACGGACTTTTTTTTATAGATATTGATATGTTCTTTAATATTATAGTACATTGTTATGTTCTATCATCAATAGTTTTGGCAGCGCATGCGATGGAAGACATATTAAATAAAAAAAAATAACACCTTGTGTTACATTATTCAAGTTTTAGTAGGAATCCCTAATTATTTCTGTAAATTAATATAAGTTTAATCCGGTAGACCTGAGTAGCGTGGCGAAGGTAATTGTGAAAACGTCAAAAATGTATGGGATTAACAAACGCTGCCGAAAGTCACGTGATCAATCACTTATATTTTTGCATTTCGTTAATCGCATTCGCTAATAGAAAGACACTTTGTCTCGGGCCTCACGTGGTATGCAATAGCGCTCGGCCACCCCCAAATGGGGTGGAAGCCTGGGGGTGAGTACAGACTCTGTGCTGGACGTACTGCGCATGTCCAGACATGCGCAGTACGTCAACTGAGAGGGCAGCGTGGGAGGCAATGCCTATTTAAGGCGGCCGCAGTCGCTGAGAGCTCACAACCTGGGCCCAGCTTGAAGCTGGAACACCACGCTTGGCCCAGGTTGACCTATAAACTTATGACAAATCTCTACTCATAACCCCTGTTATGAGTAGAGATCGGATAAACGGATGCATATTTAACTAAAGTAAATTTTAGAATTCTTAGAATCTTTTTATTGAAATAAAATCGTATTTTATAAGTAAAGGTAAATAAAAAAAACATAAATTAATACAACAGAACCGTTAATATGATCACGCTTATTACAATATCCCGCACAAACCCCCAATTTAACTCAGTCCCTGCAACTTGAGAGATGTCTTCATACTTTTTTCTGACAATAAAATTAGGGAAAAGCTAGCATATTGCGGTGCAACAAGGCAACTGTCATTTGTCAAATTGGGTTTACCTATTACATCTCACGGAGTATACAATCCGAAATTTATTGATTCCGGAAGCTCGGTATTTAAAAAAAATTAGCTTTCCATAATAGGTACAAGTACAACATTTTAACAAAATGTAAGTGCGTGAAACAGTAACATACATACACACACACTCACAAACTTTCGCCTTTATAATATTAGTGTGAAGTGTGATTTGCCATCCCTCTTCACGATGCAATTGAATTTACAAAATATACTTTAATATTCCGTGTATTATAAAGAAGTCCTCTTTGTAAAATTGTTGCTATCTGAACTAGGGTGCCAATTTCCATGTATATTAACCCAAGAAATATATAAAAATTTAAATAATACAAATTTTAAAATACCATGATCGTGTTTTGGATTTTTTTGTGAAAAACTAATAATGACAGCCTTTATTATTTTCTTTGGCTTTATTATTTATTCGTACCAAGTTTCACGTACATTGGGCCAAGGAATAAGATTATTCCATACAAACTTCCAACCTCTAGGGGGTGAATTTTGAAAAATCCTTTCTTATCGGATGCCTACGTCATCCAAAGAACACACCCTCCAAGTTTCAGGTCTCTACGATCAGCGGTTTAGGCTTCGCGTGATCCGCGTCATTCAGGACAAAGCATTTTATATGTATAGATGACAAAATCGTTACAGGTCGATAGTTATTGACGTCATCACGAGCACCTTTTTTGTGTATTGGACGTATCACCCCTATGTTTAGTAAGTATGAATACGTGCCGGTCTGCAAGCAGCAATTGATTAGCTGGGACTAGATTAGCAGAAGAATGCTTAACATCCATAGCACGTATTCCGTCGTAACCGGGTCTTTGACCAATCATTCAATTGTTTGATTGTTTGAACGAATTATTCGTTCAACAGTGTCTAGTCGTGCAGAAACTCTTATCAATATATTAGCATAATCTTACCAGTTAAACTATTCACAATGCTGCATAACAGTTAGTTTGTTTTTAAAAAATTGTGGAACTTCTGTCATTATATACTCATTTTTATGTATTGTGAATATTTTGTTTCCCTTATTTCTATATTTATTGTACAATTATCTTTTTTGTGGGTTTTTTCATCTTTGTGCCAAATTTTAAATTAGCACGCTCGCTCGTTATCGCACAACTGGTTTTACAGTGGTCGGCCAGCGCGGTGCGGTGTTAACAACAGCTGTCTAAATGTTAAATGAACTAGGATTGCGAATAAACACATGGTCTATGCATGACTTCGATATTCTGTCACTGTATTTTTCTATGCTCGTGTATGAGAAAAATAATTCTTCAAGAACTCGATAAAAACGTTGGAATTACAAATTTTACTTTATAACTACACGCATCATCCACGTATGAAAGTTTACATCTTGTTATCTTCATTACCCCTCGAACTTCATGAAAGACTATGCGATAGTAAAGACCTCACTTAATCACTAGAAGAATTTCTAGACCCCAAACCAAGTATGCGGGTTTAACAACGTCGATTTATTTCTCGAGTCCGAGAAGCATCACAGCCAAGAAAACTATAATAATATCTTAGGACAACTCACACACGGTTATCCGATCCCAAACTAGGCAGAGCCTGTGCTATGGCAACCAGACAACTGATAAACATAATTATATATTTCTAAATACATACATATTATAGACTAATTACACCCAGACACAGAACAAATGATCATGCTCATCACACAAAGATTTGTCCTGGGTGGGAATCGAACCGACGACCTCCGGTTTAGCTGCCAGGGTCACTAACCACTCGACCAACAGGCCAGTCAATCAATTGCAAATATAACTGCCCTAACTGTGAAAAATCCGTTACTGATAGGTACCTCTCTACAGCTTATTGAGTTATTAGAAGTTTGTAAGACCTTCTCAAGCTTGAAATCCTTTGCAACTTTCCCTAAATATAACGATACAGATTTTTTGGTGTTTTTTTATCATCAAGTATGTCTTCAAAAGTTTTTGTAGCATTCGAGTTCAGCCGACCCCTCTCCCGGCAGCCCTTATGAAAGCGCATGCGCTATTGTATTGATCGAACCAAAGGGGCGACCGTTTCGCCGTCGGCGTTTTGTCTGCTCCGTTAGTGTTCTCTGAGCCCCCGAACGAACGCGACGTCATGTGTGAAATCGGTGAGGAGCAACTGTTCTCTGTTTCGGCGCATTTGAATCCAAGTAAGTCATAATTATTGGATATACCTAATCATGCTTGGTAGTTTTTCGTTGTGTACCTGTAGATGAATTGCGAGCCTTTTTTAGGAATATTTTACTTACTCAGCAACTTCGATGTCGTTATCGCCATTTCGGTGAGCTCACAGAAGTATTGTGTTACATAGGGGTTAAGCTGGGGAGAAGAGGGGTTAGTGAGTACGTTGTTGATTTTCATGGGATCGTGTGTTAGCAAACCTTAGGTACATGTGATACTAACTATTGTGGGGGTTTTCAGGCATGCACACATCATTGCCAGACTCGGAGAGAGATCAGGACTGGAAGGTCTCTCTGGGAGTGGTAAGTACAACTTTAATTAAGTAACGTTTTCACTAAAAAAGTAGGTAGTTACAGTGCCAGATGAAATTTTGCTAGGTACAATTAAATTATGTATTGTGCATGGTGTTATGTGTTTGATTATGATCAACCAATCAACGTCCAAAAAGGCTCGACGCCTTGTTCTCAATAGTGTGCTGGTGTCTACACTTAGGTATGTAAGGAAGAGTACTCACACACTCGCACAATGTCTGCTATGATCTCAGATCGTCCCGTGTTTGCGAGTGCAACTTGGAGCAGACACATAAGGGTCACTGTGTCTGCTCCAGGTACATTATTTATTACTTCCCCTCACAGACAGTGGCGAATTGATCTCGTTTCAAGGTTGGACTTGCCACGTGCAACAAAAATTTACCAACGATGTACCCTTACGTATCATGTCGTTATTTGGAATTATAATAGCTCAAGCATGAAAGAGAGCATAATGATGCTGTGTGTAGACATCTGCCGGTCGATTCTGTAAACATATCGAAGTGAAGGCTTGGGTGAAGTGATCACGAGGTGAGCTGTCAATTCATATAATCAAGATGGAATGACAGCACCCTCCGTGATGACGTGACATTTTGATTGTATGGATTGACAGCTCACCTCGTGATCACTTCACCCAAGCCTTCACTTCGACATTTTCACAGAATCGACCGGCAGTATCGAATGTATCGGTCGTATTTCGTCTGGCCGTTGTAGTATGTGTACTCAGCCCATGAGGTAGATCTTTATAGCGAACAAAGACACCACAGAGTTACAAACACAATCGACAGTTGCCACACAAGCGTGAGCAACTTGCGTTTTATTTTTTCACATTTCTTTGTTTTACAATCAATTTTGTTTTTGTAAAAAAAACTTTTATCCAAAGATTTCAAATATATGGAACATAAAAAAAACACATTGTTTCTTGTTACAGATTACTCTCGCAGTCCGCATGAGGGATGACCATGAAACTGGTTCCAGAATTAGGCGGGGTTTAAGATACGGTATGTATTACTATCAATTCTACAGTTTTGGCATTATTTGAGTCTTTTTTTACCATCCCGTTTTAGCGTCTAGAAGTCAGTGGTATTACTTCCCCGGACGAGCTTCTTGATATACGAAGGGCTCCATTACCATTACGCATTAGTTATCAATCAAAGACATGGCTTATGCAAAATATCACTTTTCAAAAGCTGATGTGTGCTCGTGCTCCCATACAAAAGTTATACGTTATATAGAGCATTGGTTTACTAAAATAATGTCTCTTTTCAGGTGGATTAAATCTGCAACGCGCAGAAGAGATCTCAAACTTTAGAAATTGATGAAAGTTGGCACCACGCTGCTTCCCTACACTAGTATAGTGTGTAAGTATATAGTAGTTGTGTATTTACAGTTATTGCAACTTTTTATTGTAATTTGTAAAGCAAAGGTCTTTTTGTTGTTTCAATGGGATTTGAAATTTGTTTTCTCATGAATCAATGCATTTATGGTTCCGAAACATAACAACTATTCAAGATTCTGCGCGGTCTGTTTCTAATCGAATTACAATTTTAAATTGCTCTACATGTGCGATGCTTCAACTTATATGATACATGGTTTTTAACTTTTTACATTTTGTCATTTGTAGGTGTACGGGAAGCTGCCAACGAACAAGAATGATAGTACCCATAGCCACTAGTAGACCCATGGCTACTGGTGGCTGAAAGTTGGCTATACTAGCCATATTCGAGCACATGCTCGGAACCCCACCACAACCACAGTCAACAGAACTCAGCCACTGTAGCCGACTTATACAGTGGCGACAGTAACAACGTCCGGCTCAAGAAAAACGACCTAATTGAAACGACAGTCGCACGAATGTGTGTCATGTTGTTTATTGTGGGGCTTTAGGGACGATATTGTTTTTTGGCAGAATGAAACCTTGATGTAGATTGTTATGTATTAGTAGGTTTTTGTTCAATATTTATTTGATCAAAGGGTTTTATACAATAATAATAACCCCACCACCGTATCTCTACGTTAATGCCGTGGTAGGGCTTGCGTGCCCCAATAAACCTTAGATCATACCTACCTAGGGTGAGGGGCCAGGCAAAGAGAGATACAATCCGCAAGACAGTTTTGTGGCGAACTTTTGGGAGTAGCGACCCCACGGACTTAATCTTCCGGGAAGTCTTATCTCTGGCTTACTTTTGTTGACTGGCCGGGGTGATCACTGACAAGGAAGAGAGCTCCCACCACATGCTTGCCTTAATCGGCCGGTCTGAGTGGAGATTCGCTAGAGCCAACGTGATCGGTGGAAGGATCAATAATCCAGTAAGATGCTGGTAGGGATCTTGACCGTACCTACTTCCGACTGAGATTGTCAAACACATACAAATAATAATAATAGATCCTTTTTTAATTTATATTAATTATTTAAAATTTGAATTTTATTATTTAGAATTTTAATGTTATTGTAATCTAATACTTATATACTAATTGCTGTAATATTTTCTTGTTTCATGCATGTATTGATATTAACTAGTGAGTGGTCTCGCGACAAAAATCAGTGCTCTCGAGGGCAAAATAGATGAGCAAACTGCTATTGATCTTGTTAACATTAACTGTTGAGGGTACACCGAAATATGTCCCTCCGAAACGACGGTGGTCAAGAGCAGCCGGAGATTCCAGCGACTACACAGCGACCCTTGCGGCAAGCGCGAGTTAATTCAACCGCTACAACCAAAATTGCATACGCAGCCGCTGCAAAAAAGTCAGCCCCTGCAAAATCAAGGATCGATTGGGATATAGGTGAGACAAATAACCTACCCGAAACTGAACAAGTCAAGGCGATTGTAACTGCAAAATCATAAGCTACCCACAAAAACAACTTTGTCATCGCAGCAGTGTGGGGCGGTGCGTATTTTCGCTGAAGTCGTCTTCAGCGAAATTAAGCACCGACGACGTGAAGGATAGTCGCCAGGAAAACCTTACCTCCGAAGAAGGCTGGAAACCGGCGCGCAAAGCACGTAACTCCAAACGGCGAGTGGTCACTGGCAGCGGACAGGAGGACGACGAACTCAAAAGTGTAGATAAACTGAAATATGTACAGGCTTGGTCTTTTAAACCAGAGACCACGGTACAAAAAGTACTTAACTATTTGAATAAGCTTCAAGGTTATGAACAGTATCTTGTGGAGAAACGTGTAATAAAAACTAACTACAGGCACGCTGCCTTCGTAATTGCCATTCCTGAGAGCTTGAACGAGCGGATAAATACGCCGGCGACGTGGCTCGCGGAAGTGAAGTTGTCGGACTGATTTCCGAGGCGTCCCCGCAAGAGCGTTGTTGAGTCTATGGTTGACTTGGTAGCCATAATAACCGAGACTGGAATAAATGACTCGATACATGATGGTGAGCAGGCCTCGAGTGGGTACACAATACTTAGATGTAACCGCGCGGATGGCCGTAAAAACGGAGGGGTCATGCTGGTCGCCACCGCACACGGCGCTCTCGAGTTACGCAAAGTACCGTTACATGATAACGCTTGCTTGAACCACCGCCTGTTCGAAATCGTATGTGCGACGGTATTTAGACAAATTTTCCTCTTAATAAAATTATTTTTATAAAAAATTATTTTCCTCTTTTTGTGTTGTGTTGCGTACATTCCACCAAAAACGATTGAAAGGGAATATTTCTATATGTTCCATTTATTGGAGTAGTAATTGTGTCTAGTAATTAACATCTCATCTTGCTGAGCCCATGATGGAAGCTATGAGTCAGGATCTGATGCTGGGATCTCAGGAAAAATGTTTGTTCAGCGATATTTCCACCAATTGTCAACAGATTTAGATGATCGGTGATGATCTGATGAAAAATTTTGGAGATAGGTAATGGAGCTCTTCAATAAATGATAGCAAATCTCCCGGGATTGCTGAAATTGCATGTCTGTTTATTGATTACACCAGTTCATAACATAACATCACGCCAATTACGAAGGTGACAGCCGGAGGACTTAAAAAAAAATTAAAGAAAAGTTTAATTACTTTCAAATTACAATTTTGATTAATATTAAATCTTAAGTCTAGACTTGGACGATGCTAGTACCGAAGTGTCTAATTAATTATTCCAAAAAATACGATTCTAAACGATTGCGGAATGCGGATGCGGTATCAGCAGATTGGAAGTAGGTGGCCGATGGCTGCACGAGGCGACGACTCAGCAGAGTCCCTGTGTTGCAATTTTATGTAGAATCATCTGTTGTACGTCAATAACTTCTTATGTCGCTATTCAGCCGATTTGGTGTAGGCAGGGCACGTAACACGTCGGTACGCTGTGAAGGGGTACGCTGATGCAAACAAGTCAACCTGAATTAACATGTTTTTGGGGTTATCTATTCGGGTATAACTTTATTGTTTATTAACCGATCTTGATGATAATTTTCGTGTTGGCTTTAGTTATAGCTATATTGCATTTGTACTGCATGGTGTACTTCAAAAAAACTGTGTACTTCTAATAAAGTGACATATTGTTAGGTTTATGTCAATCCCAAAGCAAAGTATGAGCTGGTCTTGCCTAGAACTGAACGATGAATATAAACAAACACAAAGTAACTCCTTAACGGCAAATAGCGTGACCACTCATTATGGAAATGATGTCAATTTAGTTGTGAAGTATCACCACTAAAAAGTGGAAAATAAACTGAAGTCGAAACTTACTTTTGACTTCAGTTTATTTTCCACTTTTGTGAAAATGAAGCAATTGACCCCCAAACTCAACAGATTTAATAACTGCGGACTTATTCTTTAGGTTTTCTGAAGAGGTACATCGTGGTCAATGTTTTAATAGTGGGATCCCTATTAAAGTATGCGCAAAATAGATGAAAATCACAACAAAAAGATATCGCATTTTCGAGCAGCAAACAGATACAATTTTGATGTTATCGGTATTAAATAATCCAGAATCATAAAAAAATAACGAGTAAATTTCGTTTAAAGTTGGACACATCTGATTTGGCCACCAGACCTAAAATTATGAGTACATTGTTATTTTATAACTTAAAATTACGAGTACATTGTTATTATATGAATTAAAGTTATGAGTACATGGTTTTTACATAACTTGAAATTATGAGTAGATTGTGTTGTATATTCATACTCTTTATGTACAAAAAGTTATTGTCTTGAGTCTTTTATCTATTGGTGTCATTCTAGGTGTTTTCATTAAAAAAAATTCGATATTCCCCCTGCATTATTCTTTTACAACTTTTATATTCTTCCAACAGATTGTTATCAATTATATAAACTTAAGCATAGGCCTAGCAAGCCTGTGTCCGTCGACGTCGAGAGTGACGTGCAGGGAATAGCTGAACTGTTTGATCTTTCTCCCCCGAATATATTACAAACAGTTGTAGTGTAGCTAAAAATAAGACTAGACTATTGACTGATAGGAATATACGATAGACCTATTTCACTGGCTACGGTTGTGCCTAAGGTATTGGACAGCGTGCTTAATGCGCAATTAAACATGTTAAATTACCTACATGAAAACCAGTTTGGGTTTCGACCTGGGTTGTCTACCGATAGTGCTATAGTGGGCTTTAAGCACGCTGTGGAGTACTACACCATAGCACCGCGGTTTACGTCTGTTTCCTCGACCTATCGAGTGCTTTTGATGTGGTTTCGTACGACACTCTCTGGAAAAAACTTAATGATGCGAAGTTACCACCTCAAATCATAAATATTTTTAAGTTTTTGTACAGGATTCAGATCAACTGTGTTAGGTGGGACGAGGCATTCTCGAATCCATATGGTCTTGAGTCAAGTGTGCGGCAGGGTGGTCCGAGTTCTCTTACACTCTTTAACTTGTACATGGACCAGTTGATTGAGGAGCTGAGTAGCCCCAGAATCGGATGTTAAATTGATGCATATGTGTCAACAACATTAACTATGCAGATGACATGGTCTGTTTCGGATTAAGCGGGAGGACACGCCCGGGTGTCAGCACTGTGAGGATCGCCCGGAGGACACGGTGGAGCATACGGTGGAGGTCTGCCCTGCTTGGGCTGAACACCGCCGTGTCCTCATCGCGGCGATCGGTGGCGGCGACCTCTCGCGTCCGGCCCTGGTTGAATCCATGGTCCGGAGCGAGGAGGCTTGGGAAGCGGTCACCTCCTTCTGCGAAGCAGTAATGCTAGCGAAGGAGGAGGCGGGCCGCGCGAGGGAAAGGCAAGGCCTTCGCCCCAACCGCCGCAACAGGAGAAGACGCCCCGGGCGTCGGGAGTCGCAGGGCGATCCCCGGCCACCGTAGGCGCGGGCCTGCGGACGGCGAGCATTGGGTGGCTCGCCGTCCGATCACCACCAGGCCCGGGTCGATGGCGCGTTGTGTTTCACGCGCGCCTCAAAGAGATGTCAGCATAAAAGACGGGGCCCGCTAGGGCCAAAGCCTGCCAGGGTTGCGGAATCTGTTCGAAAGAGTCACCGCGGCCCTGGAACGCAAAGGGCTTTAGAAGGAACACGGATGGGTTTTAGTCAGTAAGAGTCTGACACGCCCTTCCGCTCCACCCAGAGCGGAAGAAGTCATTTGATGATTTCCCATCCTTAAAAAAAAAAAAAAAAAAAAGATGACATGGTGCTGCTCAGTGCCTCAGTCTGTGGTTTGAGGAAACTGGTGAGTGTGTGTGAGAGGTACGCCAGTGCTCATGGCCTGTTGTACAATGTGAAACAGAGTGTCGTGATGGTGTTTGGGGCTGATAGAAAATGTCCAGAAACGGTACCTACAATATGGATGAATGGTGTACCATTATCGGGAGTGCACTCATTCAAGTACCTTATGGGCATATCTTGACCGCTAGACTTAAGGACGATGACGAAATTGAAAGGGAGCGAAATATGATTGCCCGCAGGTTTAAGCGTGCATCTACGGAGGTTAAAAAAAAAAACACTTTTTAGAAACTTCTGTTCCTCATTGTACACCTGTAGCCTGTGGTGGGTACATTTTACGCTGAGATCGTACAGTGTCCTTCGCATTCAGTATAATAATGCTCTCAGGGTGTTGATGGGGCTGCCTCGCTTCTGCAGCACATCAAGGATGTTGGCGGAAATGCGTGTTAGTTGCTGTTTTGCAATGAATGAATAAAAGATGTGCGTCATTGGTGTGCAGGGTGCGAGCCAATTCCAAGAGCATTCTGGGCATGATTGCTGACAGGCTGGACAGCCGTATTGAAAATCGTTGCTCCAGTTTTTCAACTGATATGTTGAAGCAATGATTATTTGTTGTGTGTTTATGTAATTGGTGTTGTAACTGTATCACTAAAATGGTTATAAGTTTATTTATTGTTACTAACAGTATATGAGTATCGTTGCTGTCAATAAATATTTTTTTTATTATTATTTCGTTTATTCAATTATCTTTACATATCTAATTTACATTTTTTATTATTTATTGTTAAAATTATTTTTTTAAAACACATGAAACAAAAAAAATATAATATTTAACTTAAAATTATGAGTACCTGTATTAATCGTAAATACTTATTTTGACAGATAAAGCAAATCTTGTTTAATCAATTACTTCTATACTTCCAGCTTCCAGCTTCCAGTGTCTAGCGAGATCAGATTTGTTCAACAAGGAAGCAGCAGGACCTCACTACTCACTAGACATAACCGCAAAGCTAGACGCACGCAGTACATATCTACAGCCTGTGCTGGCTTTACGTTGGAGGCGCGCCATAACACCAATTTCAAGTCATTCGTGGAGCGCGTTCCGACCCATCATTTGGAGACCTTCCTCAAGGAAGAGTTTTGGTCGAAAGGTGTGCTGTATCGGCGTTTCCGCGGCTGGCTATGCGACTCCTTGCAGCGTAACACGACGCCGTCACTTCGTGTGCAGAAGTTTTTTATGTTTTGGTTATCACATATTATTATTGATTAGTTTAAAGTTATTGTTTTATACTTATATATTTATACTTATATATGTATATTGTTTTATGGGCCTTAGTTGCCTGAAATAAAGGTTCTATTAAAAAAAATATATCCTCTTCAATTCCATTATGAATGACTTACAACACAAATAATACATAGTTAATATCAATACGTGCATGAAACAATAAAATATTACAGCAATTAGTATATAAGTATTAGATTACAATAACATTAAAATTCTAAATAATAAAATGAAAATTTTGATCAATTTACCTAAACAAATTAAAAAAGGATGTATTATTATTATTTGTATGTGTTTAACAATCTCGGGACCCTTAAGTCCCGGTCCTTTGGTAGGCATACAAGGAGCCGGAGCCAACTCGCAGAGGTCACGTCAGCCATTACAAATGGAATGGGGCACCAATCGACGATTATCAATGTATGCACTATGAAAGTATACTCAAGGACAGTCCCCGGTTGGTGCAGGTACTAATAGAAGAATTCTCCCGGGAGATCAGTTCCGTGGGGGTCGCTACTCCCAACAGTTCGCCACAAAACTGTCTTGCGGATTGTATCTCTCTTTGCCTGGCCCCCACCCTAGGTAGGTATGATCTAAGGTTTATTGTGGCACGCAAGCCCTACCACGACATTAACGTAGAGATACGGTGGTGGGGTTATTATTATATAAAACCCTTTCACACATCAAAACTTATCCTTCTGCTTGATTTCAGTAAATTTCACACGTTGCACGAAAGTGCTTTATTTACAACGAGAATACTAGCCTGCGACCAACTGATTAGCAGTTTGACAGATCTTTAAATTGATCAAATAAATCTACATGAAATATTCTGCCAAAAAACAATACCGTCCCTAAAGACACACAATAAACATCATGACACACTTTCGTGCGACTGTCGTTTCAATTAGGTCGTTTTTCTTGAGCCGGACGTTGTTACTGTCGCCACTGTATAAGTCGGCTACAGTGGCTGAGTTCTGTTGACTGTGGTTGTGGTGGGGTTCCGAGCATGTGCTCGAATATGGCTAGTATAGCCAACTTTCAGCCACCAGTAGCCATGGGTCTACTAGTGGCTATGGGTACTATCATTCTTGTTCGTTGGCAGCTTCCCGTACACCTACAAATGACAAAATGTAAAAAGTTAAAAACCATGTATCATATAAGTTGAAGCATTGCACATGTAGAGCAATTTAAAATTGTAATTCGATTAGAAACAGACCGCGCAGAATCTTGGATAGTTGTTATGTTTTGGAACCATAAATGCATTCATTCATTCATTCATGACAAAACAAATTTCAAATCCCATTGAAACAACAAAAGGACCTTTGCTTTACAAATTACAATAACAAGTTTCAAAAACTGTAAATACACAACTACTATATACTTACATACTATACTAGTGTAGGGAAGCAGCGTGGTGCCAACTTTCATCAATTTCTAAAGTTTGAGATCACTTCTGCTCGTTGCAGATTTAATCCACCTGAAAAGAGACATTAATTTAGTAAACCATTGCTCTATACAACGTGTTACTTTTGTATGGGAGCACGAGCCACATCAGCTTTTGAAAAGTGATATTTTGTATAAGCCATGTCTTTGATTGATAATTAATGCGTAATGGTAATGGAGCCCTTCGTATATCAAGGAGCTCGTCCGGGGAAGTAATACCACTGACTTCTAGACGCTAAAACGGGACGGTAAAAAAACTCAAACAATGCCAAAACTGTAGAATTGATAGTAATACATACCGTATATTAAACCCCGCCTAATTCTGGAACCAGTTTCATGGTCATCCCTCATGCGGACTGGGAGAGTGGACTGTAAAAAGAAATAATGTTTTTATTTTTATATAACAACCCGTGTAACTTGCCCAAGTCCTTCACATTTGAAGTAAACTTTGTGAGTTTATTTTACTAGAAACACTTTTACTAGAAGGACCTTTATATTTTAAATATTTATTTAACTTCGTGTTCTTTGTTCACTATACAGATGTACACCTTAGGGCTGAACTCATACTACAATGTCTCGACGAAATACGGTCGATTCCAATGTCTATTCACAGCATCATATCTATAGATAGTTATGAAGCTGTGTGACGGACGCCACCCCCTGTGTAGACAGTGGCTGCCCTCTTCAATATTCCGTCGAGAAATAAAAAAATAATCTGATTTAAAGTAAATAATACGGGCAGTAAGAGTTATGTTTATTATACACGAAATTTTTGACCAGCGAAGGGTATTTCGAAAAAAGAAATAGAGATGAATAGATTTAACTTAACACTCCGAGAGATGTCCTCCAGTCCTGTTCTCTCCCTGAGTTTGGCGACGATGTTTGCATATCTGAAAACCAGCACAATACTCAGTACCGTATGTGCCTAAAGTAAGCTAACACGCGATCCCTTGAAGATCCACAAGGAACTGACCAACCCTCAAACTGACTATGTCTATGTACCTAACACAAGATCTCTGTGAGCTTGCCAAAATGTCGGTAGTGTCATTGAAGCCGCTGAATAAGTTTATTTTTCCCAGTAAGTAAATTACTCACGTATCAGCCATGTTAAAAACTAGTAGCGCGTGGCGGTAGTAGGTACATACCGTATCTTAAAAACCGCCTTATTCTGGAATCAGTTTCATGGTCATCCGTCATGCGGACTGCTAGAGTAAACTGTAACAAGAAACAATGTGTGCGTTTTTTTTTATGTTCCATATACTTATTAGAAAGCATTGGATAAAAGCACTTCTGATGGTACTTCTTAGTAAAAGTTTTTTTTACAAAAACAAAATTGATTGTAAAACAAAGAAGCATGAAAAAATAAAACGCAAGTTGCTTACGCTTGTGTGGCAACCATCGATTGTGTTTGTAACTCTGTGGTGTCTTTGTTCGCTATAAAGATCTACCTCATGGGCTGAGTACACATACTACAACGGCCAGGCGAAATACGATCGATACATTCGATACTGCCGGTCGATTCTGTAAAAATGTCGAAGTGAAGGCTTGGGTAAAGTGATCACGAGGTGAGCTGTCAATCCATATAATCAAGATGGAATGACTCGTACAAAATAATCTCGATGTTTCATATCTGCCAGGCGTCCTGTGAAGGCTCACAATTTTTCCAATCAACCTTGAACTTAACGCTTTTGCGATAAAGTTGAAAATCTATTAAAGAAATTTGATAGATTGTTGTAGCTTGATGTGCTGGCGTCT
Organism: Mamestra brassicae; assembly: GCA_905163435.1. Lineage (NCBI taxonomy): Eukaryota > Metazoa > Arthropoda > Insecta > Lepidoptera > Noctuidae > Mamestra > Mamestra brassicae. Next base: position 6,544,418 of record LR990987.1, read on the forward strand.
GTACTTAGGGTACGTAGAGTATTACGGAAATCAAATACGCGGCACCGCTTCCGGTCTAACCGGATGTGGCTGAAAACCAGTATATTACATAGAGGAACTGCCGTGAAGGTCAACTTCACGACCCAGTACCTGGGTATCGCGATACCCACCTTAACAAGACTGGTGTCAGATTTCTTAGCTTCTAACCCGTAACTACTGTCAAAGATCTACTAATTACTACCAGGAACAATAGTATAACGAGCGTTCCGGGGCACAGAGGAATCTCGGTACGTTAAGATACCCAGGACCAACCGTGACGATCTAACCTCTGTACTTGTACACATTTTAATACGACAGATGTGCTGTGCCCACTGCCCAATTATTATCAACTAAGTATAAAAGATTCGTAACAAAAGAAGACACCCTAATTTGCATACGTCCGATTCGAATAACATGATCAAAGCACGACTGCTTTGCAAGCATGAAAGAGACGTATTCATGCCGACGCATGAATACGTCTCTTTCATGCTTGAGCTATTATAATTCCAAATAACGACATGATACGAAAAGGTACATCGTTGGTAAATTTTTGTTACACCCCCCCTGTTTGTGAGGGGAAGTAATAAATAATGTACCTGGATCAAACACATAGTGACTCTTATGTGGCTGCTCCAAGTTGCACTCGCAAACACGGGACGATCGGAGATCAAAGCAGACATTTATTAAATTCTTCCCAAATTCCCGTATGAATAAAATTAAAAGGGGGTGTGCACAAAGGGGAGACTAATACCATCGGTTGAGTGGATAGCAGTGTTTCGTTACGTTTCGGGACTTAGAAAAATCGTACATTGAAAACGAATTTCACTTTTATTGTCTAGTTTGGGGTACGTAAGGTAAAGACAAGAAAACGACGAGTACCTAAGTAGTTTGCGATGGTTAATGGAAATTTCCCGATTGAATCTACACTATATTTGTAAATATTTCGGATCGTATTTGCTTCAAGGTTAACTTAGTGGAAACGTACCTAATACCTAATAATAATTGTGTGGGCGCGCATGGGCGTATTTACCCTTGAGCCAAAAGGGCCATGGCCCGGGGCGGAAATCTGAGTGGCGGTGCAAACCACACATCGCTTAGCTTTTTTGACTTTATATGCCTGAACAAATTTAAAAAAGCGTACCTAACTTAACACTCAACAAAAACTACAACTCATTTGGTTGTAAGTTAGGCTCGGCTCGCGCTAATCAAAGACCGGAGGAGGGCGCAGTGCGCAGAGCCAAACTAGCCAAGGCCAATGTCAGAAGATGACTCCAACGAAATTGCAATTTTTCGTCATTGGTAATCTAGCACTGCACTATTCTGGCAGCAAGGTAGTGCCAATTAAATCTTAACAAAAAGGCTTCCTGTAAAAATCGATTTCCTTCATTTTTACCACAGCGGGGCCTTTTTCAGAGCCAAAGCTTTAGTTAAGCGTCCCCTTTGGATAGGAGCATAATCGGTCGTTAAAGACTGAAGCTGTGATCAATTAGGCTTCCCTTGCCCGTTGTAGGTTATGTATTATAGGTATGTGTATAAAGTTGCAAATAATTCTAGAATATTTCTGAAATGAAAATCACTGTCAGAAGATGGGGTGCTAAAACTTTCGAGTTCGCTTCGCTCGCTCTTGCATAGTCGATACGCTGATACTTTCAGTGGTATTAAATCGCAGGTTTGATGCCACCAACTGCATAAGACTGTTTGAAAATTGACTTTTTTGGAACTTTTTATTTGATTTTTTGCGGTCGGGTTTTATTGTTATGGCATCAATGCCTTATCACATCATTCCTCACTCTATCAATAAAAGTTACACCTCACATACCACGCAAGGAAAGTTTCTACGTCATTTATTCTACTTTCATGTCTATTTTGCCTCACCCAACATACGAGTACTCTTCCATACATAAGTGTAGACACCAGCACACTATTGAGACACATTCCGCTTCGCGTGTTCCGAGCGAACGCACGTCTCTCTGTGCTACGAACTCGCCTACGAGCCACCCGGCGCTACGCCCTAGAGGCCGCGCGCCACCTGTGCCGCACCGAGTCGCCCGCCCGACACTACGTAGCACTGCTACGAGTGTGCTACGGTTTCGTAGCAGCAGTTTGCTTTGCTACGCTTTGTGTCTACGCACATTGTTGTGGCATTCAGCTGTTGCTACGCGCTTTGTAGGTAACAAGTGCGCGAACACTTGTTATTTACAAATCGTTTCTTCGTTTTTTACTCCTTCTGAGTGAAATCCACTTTCGGTGGTACTTGGGGGAAACCTTACGGTGTCAACGAACCCAAGTGGTGTGGACCCGACACACCTACCTAGCCCCTTCAGGGTTAGGTATAAGTCGGAAGGGCACTGGAATCGCGGCCTTGGGGGATCTCCTAGTCGCGCCCAGTGCTTAACCCCGCTCTTTTTCAGCATTCACCCGGGTCGGTTGGGTGTCTCAACCCCAACGAACCGGACCGGTCGTGAGACCCTAGGGCCCCGTTGCACATTAAGATAGGCAACGGGTTGACAAGCTTAGGGAACACCTTAGGTACGCACCTCCCTGTCTTTACCCGACAGGGAGGGTACTCATTCCTGGGTACTCCCACCCGGGAAGTTAGGATAGAGGCCCTTCAGGTCAGACAGTAGTGTTGTCGGTGAGTTTGTTTGGGTTTTCTTCTCACCGACTATAACACTTAGGAAACACCCAAGGGAAGGGAGCTTTGGGAGATACTGTCACTCGGGGAGCTCACGTCTGACGTGTCTCCTCGAGGTGTAGGTAGGCAAGCTCTTGCCCCCCGCCCTTTTTAGTTGCTCAGCAACATGGCCGCCCCTCAGGTGGTCACCCCCCCGCCCCCGTAGGCGCCTCAAACGAGGCTCTTTTGTCAATGTGTAAGCTGTTGCTCTCACACATACGTGACCCCCGCGTTGCGAACGATCTTAGCGCCAAGTTAAAGGCCATGACCGAGACGGCCCCCCCCGCATCCCCTCAGGACTCAGCCTCAGCGGCTTATCCTCTTTCGCCCATCGTCGACATCGCGCATAGCGATGCCGACACCCAACTCTCCCTCACCCAGAGGTCGAGCTCACCCCCCCTCCCTCATGGAGTATGACTCCGACGCCCCCTCCACCGGATCGAGTTCCTCCTCTTCGGACTCTTCCTACGGCGGCACTGCCGCCGGAGGAAAGAGGAAGAAGAGGGGCAACCCGAAAACTACGTACTCTTAGTAGCCAGGAACATCCCGTTTCACTCCTTCGCTTTCGCGGAGGAAAAACAAACCCGCGCCGTCGTGCGCAACGTCCCGCACGAGATATCAGTGGAGGATATCCGCCGCGACCTTGAGTCGCAAAACATTCCGGTGGCACAGGTCCACCGTATGCACCGCCGTGGGGGCGCTGCATACGACATGGTGTTGGTCGTTTGCGACCCCACCGTGGGCCACCACCCCATATTCGCCATCTCCAAAGTTTGTGGCCTCTCTGGCCTCAAGGTGGAGACCCCCGCCCGCATCGGCATAGTTGGACAGTGTCATCGCTGCCAACTCTACGGACACTCGCAGGGGAATTGCCACGGCAAACCCCGCTGCGTCAAGTGTCTGGGGAGTCATGGCACCGCTGACTGCCCCCGCCCCAAGGACCGTACCTTGTGCGCTGAGCCACCCAGCTGTGTGCTGTGTTGCGAAACAGGGCACCCGGCTAACTACCGGGGTTGCCCCAAGGCGCCCAAATCCTCCGCCCCCAAGCTGGCGAAGCGTGCTCACGCGCGCCAGCAGAGGGAGTGCCCCACGCTAGTGGGGAATCCTTCGGGGGCCTCGGGCCCCCAGCGTCCGAACCCATGGAACGGCAACCATAGGGCCCACTTTCCGGCCCTAAGGACTGCCGCTCGCCAGGCCCCACAACCCAACACTGCGACTCCACTCGCCCCGGCCACAAGGGCCATTCCGGCCCTTATGGACCTGAAGTTGGACATGGCCATCCCGCCCTTCTCCCCGCCGACGGCGACTCGGGCAACGCTCGCAGGGCGCCCCGCGCTCCAGGCACCGGCCCTCCCCCCACCTACTCCTAAGGCAACCGCCGGTGGAGATGTGACCAGGAACATCATCCTGGTCACATTTAACGCGTTTTACTCCCCTAGAGCCCTGGCAATGGCCCGGGCCCTAGAGGTGTGCAGAGGCAATCACGCCTCTGTCTTTGCCAAATTTGGCGACGTAGTGCGCCACGTCGAAACTTACGCGTCACTTCATGGATAGGTCCCCCCCCGCGCGTAGGTTCAAACCGAAGGCCCTCCGGATAGGGTTCTTCAATGCCAATGGCCTTCCACGTCAACGTGACGAGGTCGCCACGTTCCTCCGCGACCATAGGTTAGATATTCTTCTGGTCCAGGAGACCTTTCTCAAACTGCGAACGAAAATTGCGAACTATAGTATAGTTCGCAACGACAGGACTCGTTGTCATAGGGGAGGGACTCTTATTTACTATAGGTCGTCCCTTTACTGCATCCCTATGGATCCGCCCGCCCTCTCTAGACTTGAGGTCTCCGTCTGCCGGCTGGGCATGACAGGCCATCAACCCATTACGGTCATCTCTACTTACGTCCCACCTGCCATCCCGACGGAGAACACCTCCGCCATAAAAGATGACCTTACCAAACTTCTCGGTATGAGTAACTCCGTCCTTCTGGCGGGGGATCTCAATGCCAAACACCCCTCCTGGAATAGTCAGACGAGCAATGCCAGAGGCAAAGCCGTGCTTGGTCTATGCGGATGTTTCGATGTCATCGCTCCGATGCATCCTACCCACTACCCTCACGATCCCACTCACCGCCCCGACGTACTCGACGTAGCTCTCCTCAAGAATGTCAACTTACGGTTGCATTCTGTGGAAGCGATCGACGAGCTCAACTCGGACCATCGGCCCGTGGTCATGGAGTTCGCTCCTAGATCAGGACCCATGGACCCCGCACAACCCCCTCCGACCCGAGTGATCACTGACTGGAGTCGAGTAAGCGAAATGCTGAAAGACACAAAATCACCTCACTTAGACAAGATCCCCGACCTTATCGAGACCGTCGCCTACACGACGGCTGCGATCGACTCTCTCACGGATCACGTGCAATACGTCTTGAACGAGTGTTCGAGGGAGACTCCGGCGGTGAGCGATCATCGCTGGAAGCTCCCAGACGATGTGCGTGACCTGTTGACGGAGAAGAACGCGGCTGTCCGTGCCTACAGCGCCTTCCCCTGTCAGAATAACAAAGTTCACATGCGCTACTTACAGCGTAAAGTAAGTAATCGCATTAATGAACTGCGCAACGCTGACTGGGATAAGATGCTGGGCGACCTCGAACCCAACCACTTGGCATTCTGGAAACTTCAGAAGAAATTACGATCTGCTGAGGTCACCTCTATGCCACCCCTCACTCGCCCAGATAACACCGTCGCCTTCGATGACGACGAGAAAGCCGAGTGCCTAGCCGACAGCCTGGAGGCACAATGCACTCCCAGTTCTCTACCAGTAGACCAAGCTCACCTTCGCATGGTGGATGCTGAAGTCGAACGTAGAGCTTCCATCCCCCCCGTTGAGAGATCATAGGCAAACTCAAACCCAGGAAAGCCCCTGGGTCCGATGGCATCACCAACAGGGTGATCCGTCTCTTTCCCGCCTCCCTGATGATGTTGATGACCGCCATCTTCAATGGCGCTCTGTCCAACAACATGTTCCCACAATCGTGGAAAGGGGCTACCGTTATCGGTATCCCCAAACCAGGGAAGCCCAAGTCCTCCCCGACCAGCTATCGTCCCATCAGTTTGCTCAGCGGCCTAGGCAAAGTCTACGAGAGACTTATTTATAAGCGACTCAAGGACTATGTCGAGGCCAAGAGCCTGATTCCCCCCGAGCAGTTCGGCTTTAGAGCCAACCATTCTTGCGCCCAACAGGTCTTCCGCATCGTTGAGCATATCAGCGACCGCTTTCAGCGCGGCCAAGTGACGGGAGCCCTGTTCTTCGACGTGGCGAAAGCTTTCGACAAGGTCTGGCACAACGGTCTGATTTACAAGTTATATCGACTCGGTGTGCCAGATCGTCTCGTGCTCATCTTACGAGACTATTTGTCGAACCGCACCTTTCGGTACCGTATCGAGGGTGCGCTTTCAGCCCCCCATCCCGTTCGCGCCGGAGTGCCCCAAGGCGGTGTGCTCTCGCCTCTAGCTTTCACGCTATACACTAGCGACATCCCGACCTTCCCCGGAACGCACTTAGCCTTGTTCGCCGACGACACGGCCATTTACCGCTCCGGCAGAAGCGAACAGTGCATAGCTCGAGTCCTCCAACAATCGGCCGACGCCCTAGGCGTCTGGTTCCGAAAGGGGAGGATCGAAGTTAACCCCGAAAAAAGCCAAGCGGTTTTGTTTGACAAAACGCGAGGCCGATTTTCCAGACCAACTCCCAGCCCGATCACCATGTTTGGTAAGCCGATACCTTGGGAGAAGCAAGCCAAATATCTAGGTGTGATCCTCGACCGACAACTTACGTTCGCTGAGCATATAAAGAAGGTACGTTCGCGTGCCTCTTTCGCTCTCGGTAGGCTTCACTCCATGCTGAATGCACGCAGCAAGCTGTCCCTAAGATGTAAACTGCGCATCTTCACGACGTGCATACGCCCCATAATGACGTATGCGTGCGCCACTTTCGCGCACGCAAAGTCGCACCATATCCATAGGATGCAAGTAGTTCAAAATCGATTTCTCCGAAAGGCCACGGGCGCCCCGTGGTTCATTAGGAACGAACGACTACACGTCGACCTCAAAGTCCCGACAGTGAAGCAGTTCATGAAACGACTATCGCAGCGTTTCATCGAAACTGCTTCAAAACACCAAAATCCCCTTATCGCATCGGCTACCCGATACACTCCCTCACAGATCAGTAGGACTCGCCGCCCGAGGCATACCCTCGTCGAACCCGACGACCCCATCACCCAGATTCAAGAGAGCCGTAGGGAAACCAGCACTCTTCGAAAACACACACGACACAGACCGCGTTCCGTTTTCCGGCCCCGCCGCCGGGGCCCGTCGCGACGTCCCAGTAATAACCCTCCCCGACCTTTGATTACCGAGCCAGCCCGCGTCGCTGAGCCAGTAGTTTTAAACTCCCCAAATAATGTTACGAACCAGCCTGTCCCTTGCTGTTCCTCCCAAATGACGCCGCTTGCCGAGGTCCTTATCCCACAGGGGATGCCCTAGCGAGCGGTCATTTAGTTTTAGTTTTATTTTAGTTTGTAAGCCCTGGCTTAGAGTCATTTAAGGCCACCACAGGATAGTCCGGTTAAGCAGTAACCAGCCTTAGTGTGCTGAACTGCGAGTAGTCAACGTCAAAAAAAAAAAACACTATTGAGAACAAGGCGTTAAGCCTTTGTGGACTGAAGTGTTGATTGGTTAATCAAAATCAAACGCCATGCACTATACAAAATTAATAATACCGAGCATAATTTCATCTGCCACTGTACCTACCTACTTTTTTAGTGAAAAAGTTACTTAATTAAAGTTGTACTTACCACTCCCTGGGAGACCTTCCAGTCCAGATCTCTCTCCGAGTCTGGCAATGATGTGTGCATGCCTGAAAACCCCCACAGTAGTTAGTATCACATGTACCTAAGGTTAGCTAACACGCGATCCCATGAAATCAACAACGTACCTACTGACTAACCCCCCGGCCCCCCCTTTCTTCCCAGCCCCTATAACCCCTATATAACACATTACCTCTGTGAGCTCACCAAAATGGCGATTACGTCATCGAAGTTGCTGAGTAAGTTAAATATTCCTAAAAATGGCTCGCAGTTCATCTACAGGTAGACAAAAAAAAGCCACCAAGTATGATTACATCAAATAATTATCACTTACTTTGATTCAAATGTGCCGACACAGAGAACAGTTGCTCCTCACCGATTTCACACATGAGGTCGCGTTCGTTCGGGGGCTCAAAAAACACTAACGGACGGAGCAGAAAACACGGCGTCTGCCAAACGGTCGCCCCTTTTGTTCGATCAATACAAAAGCGCATTCGCTTTCGTAAGGGGTGAGCAGAGGGGACGGCTCAACTCGAATGCTACAAAAACTTTTGGAGACATACTTGAATTTAAAAAATACACCAAAAAATCTGTATCGTAATATTTAGGGAAAGTCGCAAAGGATTTCAAGATTAAGAAGTTTACTATAGAAGTAACTCAAATGCATACCCGTGGATGAAGAATTTCACTAAAGGATGTGATCGTTTTTAATTGAAAAAGAGCAAGTGAAAATTCAAAAAAAATCTTGAAAACAACTGTTTAAAACTACAAAGATCTGTACTGACAGATGAATTTGGAATAAATCTAGATTTTACAACCGAGAGTTGTTCATCAGAACATTTTAAGGGTACCTATGCAATCAGTGTTTTATGTTGTTGTCAGCCAAAATTAAAAAAAAAATGTTGGTTGGTGTAGACAGAAAGAGAAGTGCTTTCGCTTGTCTTGAAAGTCTCTCAGTAATGACCCGAACCTTAAGGAATGTTAAATATGATTCTTTATGGGTGAATCATTACGAGCCTAATAGTCAATTGTTAAAACAAGGCACAATTCTTTTAGAACTAATCATAACGTGAGACCGCCAAAAAACATTTTTTTTTTTACCGTCAAAGTCTATTCCTTTTTAGCACGGTGTGTTTCTCAAGTACCCACAGTGAATATCCATCCATTTCTACAATAACTACAACGAAACATGTAATAAACTGAGATGCAAATACACGTATTAGTCCGATTAAAAGAGAGAAAAAACTACATAAGATCACAGTAATGTGTCTTGCAAAAAGTGGACTTCGGCAGACTCTAATGTGGAAACATTATAACAACGCCATCTGTTCGCATACCGTCGAACTTCCACCGTAAGTTAGACATAAATGTTTAACATGTATTGTATTAAAAAACTACAAATATTTTGTACTAGTCATTGCTTTATTTACATAATGACAGTCGTTGTCATGGTGACCAAAGTCACAATACATCAGTCCTCCACCGCGAATTCTAGTGCCACGGCCAGGGGGGTGACACTTCCATACATTGGCTTCGCTAACAAAATATTCACTGATTGTGCTGCCATCTTCGCGGCAAGGAACCGCAATTTTGACCATAGTTTCAAATTTTTGCCGATAGGTAGAGCTAGTTGACAACGGTGCAACAATATACATCCAACTATCCAACTATTAACAATAAATATTTATTAATATTTCAATAAGTTAACTATCAATAATTTAAAAAAAAACATACTAGCAAAATTATTAACAGTTTTTAAAGTTCATGTATTGAATAAGTGAAACGAAACGTAAATGTGTAATGGAAAAGTACGTTGTCATTTGAAAAGCAGAAAAGATTTTTTCCTATTACTTACTATACTCTTTGGCCACGGCTCCCGGCCGCAGCATCTGGTCCACATGCCGTCGCACCATCCCTCCGTCTTCAGTTCGTCCCTCATAATGGACTTGGTCCATGCGACGCAATACCTTGCCGAACTCCCACATGGTATCTGAGTTTCGATATGCGCGTATTTGCTCTTATTCTCCTGGAGTAAACATTTTGATGCAAGTTGTAATGGTGGAGTACGTTGCGTTGCCTTGTGGCCCTCCCCTGTCTCAAGTGATCACCGACTGGAGGAAAGTAAACGAAAGGCTGAAATCCACTACGTCGCTTTACCTAGACATCATCCCCGACCACATCGTCTCAGTCGCTGACACGACGGCGGCGATCGACTCGCATTTGTTCAGGTACAATCCGTCCTGAACGAATGTTCAAGGGAGGTCCCAGTGGTGGAAGACCACCGCAGGAAAGATAACCTAGAAGACCGCAGTCATCCGTGCGTACAGCGCTTTTCCCTGCGACGCGATCAAAGCTCACATGCGCAAGTTACAGCGTGCTGTGAGGGAACGCACTGCTGAGCTGCGCACCGCGCGCTGGGACAAGACGCTTAGCGAGCTCGAGCCCACCCACCTCGCTTTTTGGCACGTTCAGAGGAACTTACGATCCAAAAAAGAGGCCACAATGCATCTCATCATCATCATCATCATCTCATCCGCCCCGACAAGAGTGTCGCCTTCGACAACTCTGACAAAGCGGAATGTCTAGCCGAAAGTCTAGAGTACCAATGCTCTCCTAGCTTTCAACCAGTCGACCAAGCTCACTTCGACCAAGCTTCCCTCTCACCAGTCGAAGATCATGATGATCCTCTGCCCCCCGTCACGCCCGACGAGGTACTGGATCATCAAAAGGCTTCAGCCTAGGAAATCCCCTGGCTCCGACGGCATCACCAACAAGGTGTTTAAACTCTTACCGGCCCAACAATAAGTGCTAATGAGTGCCATCTTCAGTGGCATATTAAGCAACAACATGTTCCCCCAAGGATGAAAATAGGCCATCGTTATCGGTATCCCCAAACCAGGCAAGCCCAAGTCTGATCCCGCCAGTTACCGTCCCATCAGTCTATTCAACGTTCTCGATAAAATCTACCAGAGGCTTATTTATAAGCGGCTCAAGGATTATACGCAAGCAAAGAGTCTTATCCCCGACGAGCAGTTTGGTTTTCGAACCGAACACTCCTGCATCCAACAAGTCCACCGCATCGTCGAGCATCTAAGCGCTAGTTTCCAGCGTGCCTCGATGACGGGCGCCTTGTTCTTCGACATAGCGAAAGCTTCGACAAAGTCTGGCACAATGGCTTAATTTACAAGCTCTACCAACTCGGCGTGCCAGACCGTCTCGTGCTCATCTTGCGAGAATTTTTGTCGAACCGCACCTCGCACTCTCGTCCCCTCACCACATCCGAGCAGGAGTCTCCCAGAGCTCAGTGCTATCCGCCCTAGTCTTTACGCTGTTCACCAGGGATGTCCCCAAAAGTAAAAAGGCGCAGTTGGCCCAATTTGCCGACGACACCGACATTTACTACACCGGTCGCGAATTTGACGCTATCACTCGCACTCTCCAAATATCCGCAAACATCTTGGGCAGATGGTTCAGGAAACGGAGAATCGAGGTTAACCCCGACAAGAGTCAGGCGGTTCTCTTTACGAAACCGTGGCACATACCCGCTCGTCCGATCACCATGTATGGCTAGCCGAGCCCCTGGGAAAAGCAAGCCAAATACCTGAGGCTCGTCCTGGACAGCCAGTTCACCTTCGCTGAGCACATAAGGCAGGCCCGTTTTCGCGCCGCCTTCGTTCTGGGAAGGCTTCATTCCATCACGTCCGCCCGTAGTTTTAAATTCGTCCCCTTATAATAATTCTAGTTCGATCCAGCCCGCCCCTATCTGTCCTCCCCCCAGTAACGCCCTAAGCCGAGGCCCGTACCCCACAGGGGGTGCCCTTAGCGTGTAGTCGCTTAGTTTGTAAGTTTTTTATAAGCCCTGGCTGAAGGCTTTAATATTATATTAAGGCACAGACCACCACAGGCAAGCCTGGTTAAGCAGTCGACAACCTCATAGGTTGAACTACGAGAAGACACTCAAAAAAAAATGTCGGCTTCGTTAGTGTTCTCTGAGCCCCCGAATGTTCGCGACCTCATGTGTGAAATCGTTGAGGAGCAACTGTTCTCTGTGTCGGCGCATTTGAATTAAAGTAAGTGATAATTATTTGATGTAATCATAGGTACTTGGTGGGTTTTTCTTGGGAATATTTCACTTACTCAGTAACTTTGATGACGTTATCGCCATTTTGGCGAACCCACAGAGGTATTGCGTTACATAGGGGTTAGGCTGGAAAGGAGGGGGGGGGGTTAATCAGTACATTTTGATTTTCATGGGATCGCGTGTTAGCTAACCTTAAGTACATATGATACTAAACATTTTGAGGGTTTTCAGGCATGCACACATCATCGCCAGACTCGGAAAGAGAATAGGACTGGAAGGTCTCTCTGGAAGTGGTAAGTACAACTTTAATTAAGTAACGTTTTCACTAGAAAAGTAGGTAGGTAAGTACTGTACCAGATGAAATTATGCTAGGTATTATTAAATTTTATGAATAGTGCATGGTGTTATGCATTTGATTATGATCAACCAATCAACGTCCACAAAGGCTCGACGCCTTGTTCTCAATAGTGTGCTGGTGTCTACACTTATGTATGGAAGAGTACTCGTATGTTGGGTAAAGCAAAATAGACATGAAAGTAGAATTAATGACGTAGAAACTTACCTTGCGTGGTATGTGAGGTGTTCCTTTGATTAAAGAGTGAGGAATGATGTGATTAGGTATATAAATAAGTTTGTAGGGACAAAAATTTCAAAGTGCCGTGCACGTGAACGTTGCTGGTGAATTATCCTGGCCACTTATGTCTATGCAAGTACTCGCCGTTAGCCAGACGAGAGCAACCAGAGATAATATGTCTGATAGACTCACCCGGACGATGCCATCGCCCGACTAACGTCAACCGTCCCATCCTTCATAATATATCACCGGTAGTTATTAGTAAAGATAACTTCGTCCATAATCGCACAGACATAACCTTCAGTTTCCCCAAAGAGGTTGCTGAAACGTAGCCAGGATACAGACGGCCCAGGGTTGCGGAATCTGTTCGAAAGAGTCACCGCGGCCCTGGAACGCAAAGGGCTTTAGAAGGAACACGGATGGGTTTTAGTCAGTAAGAGTCTGACACGCCCTTCCGCTCCACCCAGAGCGGAAGAAGTCATTTGATGATTTCCCATCCTTAAAAAAAAAAAAAAAAATGATACAGACGGCAGGAAGTCTACATCCGGTTCGTGAAGAGCACTGTAGAAGCGCCCGTGAAGCTCCTGGCCTTTCCAAACCTCCTTGCGATCATCTGTAGTAAGTATTACAGGTTTGCGCCAGTTCTTTTTAGCAACGGGGTGAGTCCCTTATCCACTGCGACCACATCTCGGTGCATACCCACATAAGCTTTGAGAAAAAATTCTCTGTGATTGCACACCTCGCGATTATGGAGAGTCTTGGCATTCAAAAAGCCTCGACCTCCACACTTCCGCGGAATGTACAATCTCATTACCGATGATCGTGGGTGGTGCATCCGATTTACGGTCAGCAGTGTACGGACTCTCCTATCCAGGGCATCGAGTTTGGTTTGAGTCCATTTGAGTATGCCGTAAGAGTACATAAGTACCGGCATGACCCAACCGTTGAAGGCGCGCACCTTATTTCCGCCTGACAAAAGACTATTCAAAACCTTTTTCAGGTGGCCAAAGACGCGCTCCCTCAGCAATTGTTTCATGTCAGCACCGTTAATGCCTAACGCCTCCGACACACCCAAATACTTATAGGTTTCGGTTGAGCTGAGGGATCTAACCTGTATGGAATTCGAAAGTTGAATTCCCTCAGATTCCACAATCTCCCCTTTTTTAACATGCATGACACCAAATTCTATCCTGATGGCACTACTGAAGGTTTCAGTTACCTTTAGTAGCTTTATCAGTCGCAAATTGTTGAGGCACAAATAGTTTCAGATCATATACATATAGCCCAAGCCTGAATCCTCCAGTAGTATGCTTAGAGGATTCAGAGCTACGCAGAACCAAAGTGGACTCAAACTGTCCTGGATCCTGATCCTGGATGATGTCGATCGGATCAAACGAATAGCGAAGGACTGTTTTCCATTGCCTCATACTTGACTCAAGGTGCGTAGAGTTGCATCTATTTTGTGCAACTCGTTGGAGTTGTACAAAATAGATGCAACTCTACGCACATACATACACATACATGGCTCATGAAGGTGTTGACCTTCATGAGCCATGTATGTGGCACAGAGTCATAAAACTTCTTGTAATCTATCCAACATGTCGACAGATCCCTGCGGGATCGACGAACCTGTTGGCTAATGGCCATGTCTATAAGGAGTAGCTCCTTAGTGCCGCGGGACCCCTTCCTGCTTCCATTCTGAGAGGCGGACATAAATGAGTTATTCTCTATGTGCTCATTAATTTTTGCTCTCAGGATGGATGTTAGAAGTTTGTAGACCGTCAACAAGCATGTAATTGGTCTATAATTCTTGTGTGCCGCGGGACTACCTGTCTTATGGAGCAGGTGGGTAACGCCAGTTGTTAGAAGCTGTTGAAGCGGCCCAAACTCTAAGGAAGACTGGAATTGAGATGCCAGTAGCGCGTGCGAGCTGCCATACCATTTAAGCCAAAAGTTGTGCAGTCCGTCCGGTCCCGGAGATTTCCAATTTGGTAACGGACGAATTGCTTTGGCTACATCTAACTCTGAGATGGTGTTTTTTTCCATTTTTGTTATAGCATCGCACACACGCTCGACATCGTGCATTCAGCCCTAACCTCGGTGTGACAGACAGGTACCGACCAGATGCTTTGCCAGAATGCACTCGTGGAATCATCATCCGGTCGGCACGCGTCTGTCACATTTTGTTCAGGTCGCTCCCAAGCTCTATATACCCACCTTTCATCGCTCTGGAACATGCGATTCTGCGAGTATCGGTCAACCCGCTGCTTATATCGACGAATACGGTTTGCCCATGCACAAACTTTCTGCTTCAGCAAGTCGATGCGCTCTGTGATACGGGACGTGTATTCCTGAGGGCTGATTCCAGCCCCGAGGACGCCCGCCTCACAAAGCGCACACGTGGTCGTGTATTGCCCTCCCTAAAGCAGTATACTCGGACTCGGCTCGGGGCCGGTTTGCCTCTAGGTCCCAAGCTCTTCGGTGGCCGGCCTCTCCCCTGCCGACGCACTGGTGTTGGTGACGTGGGCGGCGAGATATACTCGTCGCTGGAGCTCGACGCGACTGCAACCGCCGGTGACATTGGTGATCTGCGCGGCGGCGAGGTGGAGCTGAGCGACGGGTCCGGGGATGGTGGGCATGCGCGTCAGCATATAAGTATTTTTTTTTTTTTTTAAGGATGGGAAATCATCAAATGACTTCCTCCGCTCTGGGTGGAGCGGAAGGGCGTATCAGACTCTTACTGACTAAAACCCATACGTGTTCCTTCTAAAGCCCTTTGCGTTCCAGGGCCGCGGTGACTCTTTCGAACAAATTCCGCAACCCTGGCAGCATATTAGTATTGCTTTCATACTTTCATTTATCGTTTATTAAGTTATTTTATTAGTAAGTGACATACGTCATCTGTCCGGGTAGTGTGTTTTTATCTTGTGTTTGTCTTCTTTTCCGTTATTTTTTTTGGCTTATGGGTTCTGAAGAGTCTGTACTAATGTATTCATTTCTTTCTAGAGGCTTTGTGTGAGAAAATTGCTCAAAAATTTGGTAAAAAAAGTGTTATTTCCTATTTAAATCTTCGTGAGTGAAAGAAACGACTTGTGTTGCCAACGAGAGTAGCCAGTTATTATTATTATTATTACTGTGGAATACTGAATAGGGGAGCCACGGTATTCACAAGGGGTGGCTTCCAGTCCACACAGCTTTACAACTATCTATAAATATGATGCTGGTGTAGACATCGGAATCGATCGTATTTCGTCTGGACGTTGTAGTGTGTGTGCTCAGCCCCCAGGGGTAGATCTGTATAACGAACAAAGGAACCACAGAGTTACTAATACATAGAATCGACAGTTGCCACCAAAGCGTGAGCGACTTGAGATTTATTTTTGTCCATACTTCGTTGTCATTTTTCTTTCCTTCAGTGTGTTTACAAAAAAACCTTATTTTGAGATGGAACTTCTGTCACGTTCCTTCTTCCTTAGCTGTTAGGTTTTAAAAAAAGGAAACGCTGAAGTTTAAAATAAAAAAACGAATATATTTTAAAGTTAAAAAAATCCGAAACGAGAGGGTAGAGGTAGGGCCGGTCAAAGGTCGGACCACGTAGAAGGCCGTCAATACCGCACTCTCCTGCTTGGTGCCAGTCGGAGACGTCGGTGATGGCTTCGGAGTCAGTCTAGCAGGGTGGTTCAGTGCCGGGTGCCGGTCCAAGGGGGCCGTCCAGTCAGCCAGCTACGCTGATCTTCAGCCGTGCAGAAGCTCCTGGAACCCCGTTCCAAAATGGCATTAGCACCTTTTCTCGCTAAGCCTCAATTGCAAGCCCTTACAGAAAGAGATTGGCATCTACTAGAAGGCTAGTCTAGGTTCAGTAGGCAATAAGAAGAAAATACTATTCAAGCGACTAATTACTAATGAGCACTTATAGTAAGCAGTAATAAAGGGAAAGTGGAATTAAGGTCAAATAATTGGTGTTAGCGATAGTGTACATCTTGAGTTACTATTTTTACAAATGTAGGTATCCTAAGGATATCATTTAAAAATTAACCGTTACAAACGATCCAGATAAAGGAGGCCCACAAAGACAGTAACGAAGTTAAATCAAATAGTTTGTCCTTTTAAACATAAAGCATAGAAAGCAGCGGCGGCTACACACATATCTAACAGATTAAGAAAACAAAACAATGATTCAGATTGTACAACTTACCCAGTACGGGAAGAACACTAGGCACTTACTAATTACTTCAATGACTACTACGGTTTCTAGGTGGTTTCCAGTAACTATAATAAAATTATATGGAGTACGAGGGAGCAGAGGTATGTACTGTTTAGAGAACTTAGTATGCGTGGTTCCTCGATAGCCGATTGAGTGTCACTGGCGGCTGCCGTCGCGGAATGAATGCGCTCGCGCTTCGTGTGGTAGGTGAAAGGAAGGGATTTTAGAATATATATAAAACCGCGCGCCACAAGAAGTTGTCGTGTCCGTTTGTTCATAATTTAATTTTATTTGCATCAAAGGTAATTAAATTGATATGTAGATTTAAACAGTTTTAAAATATTTAGAAATTAAGTTGGTAAGTAAATCGTGACACTTCAGAAGTGCTTTTATTTAAAGTTTACTTCAAAAATGTGTTTACTTCTGCAATTTACACAGGTATTTACTAAACTATAAATTTATTTCTTGTTACAGGTTACATCCCTCGCAGTCCGCATGAGGGATGACAATGGAACAGGTTCCAGAATTAGGCAGGGTTTTAGATATGGGTATGTACTGCCACCAATACGGCACTACTAGTTTTAATAATCCCCAGCCAATCGCCACTTGCGTTTTATTGTTCCATACACACTACCTACGTTGTTTTATTGTCAGTGTTTTTAAACAGTGTCATAAAAAATAGGTTGAGATAGAACTAATGTGTTTACTTCAGCCATATAAATAGGCATTTAAGTTTCAAAAAATAACACATTGCATTTTGTTACAGTTGACGCTCCCAGCCCGAATGAGGTATGACCATAAACTTAAACTGACAAGCCTAATGAAATAAATATCTTTGTCTTGTGTTTTATATCCAGTATTTTCTTTACAAAACCCTTTATCTACATACAATTTATATTTATAGGAACTGTCGTAAATAGTTAATAACCAGTTACCTATGCATCTTGATGTCAAAGCTTGATGAAACTTTGCTTCTAATATAATGAAAGTAAAATTCAGCGTAAATAAACCCGTTTTGTTCTTTCTTGAAGTGTTGCCGGTCGCTTCTGTAAGTAGGTAAGACTGGTTGTCAAACTTTCGGATCTCTGACGATTACTTGTAAGCGCCATCTATCGTAACTGTAGATACCAATAATAAACACTTACGTTTTACTTTCGGTGGAAGTTTGACGCTATGCGAACAGATGGCGTTATTGTCAAAAATACTGATTGAAGTAAAATTAAATAATAAATATTGCCATTATACATTTTTCACGACTGCCTCTAAAATGGTACGAATAATAACCTCAAAATCAATAAAGGTTGTGATTACTTACCTACTTCTTTTTCACTACCCCAAAACAGGTTTGAATTGAAGATTAGTAGGTATTCTTTGGGTTAATAATCTTGAAACTTGGTACGAATAATACTTAACTGTTTTTTTTTTCAATTTTCAAATGTTAGACCTTTTGGCTCAAGCAGGTATAATACATTTATTAATAAACATGTACATTTCATATTTTAAATACTAATCTAACTATATCGATGGGTCCTACGTATTTAGGCCAATGCAACAATTTGAACATTTTCACTTTTTTTTCCGTTAAATGCTTCCTTTTACCCTAGTTGAAAACGTGCACTAAAAAAAATACACATTTATAAGTGAAAAAACTGTTTTTTGCTGCAGTAAAAGGGCTTATATGGCACAATTTTAAACGTATTAAGGCCAAACGGTTATTCGAGACATATACCTACGTGGAGAGATTTTGCGTCTTTGTTTACTTCAACGGCCAATCAAACATGACTCACAATATAATTCTACAAAATTTTGTACTACATTTGGTTTACAAAAGGTGTTGCTGGCTCCTTGTGGTGAAATTAGTTTATTTTATTATTATTAGCGATTGAAAGTTCATAATTTTTCCGTGTTTTATGTTGGAAATTTGGTTTGTACCTCCTACCTACTTGTGGAATGAACAAATAGCTATGAAGGGCTCAAACGAGCTAGCTGAGTTTACGATATACTTAATCAAACTTAAGACTAAAGAAGACTGTGATGACTAGGTACATTTTGGTTAGATAATTGTACTGGTGAAAATAGAAATAGGATGTTTTTATGTAGGTACCTACCTTTATTTAGCTAAACAGCTTAGTATAACCTAATATTAAAAATACTTTATTTGAAAAAGAACATAAGTACAATGAGTGCGATTCCATACATGCCACAATTGAGAAAGACATATTATAAGAATATTTATACACCGTAGTGGAGTTCATTAATTAGATGGGCTTAAGTAAAAACAGCTCCTTATTATGTTATAGATGTACCTATTGACTTCATAAAGATGCAAGCGAGTGCTTGTTTTAACTGAACTAAAAATTAAGATAGGCAAAAAGTGCCTTGGTTTAAAATGAAATAAGTTCGTGACAGTAAACATGAACCATAAGTACATTCTGTTTTAAAAATTGGAACTATTTTATTTTATTTTTTTATTTTCCTTTATTGGCCAACCAACAATTGTTTACACTGTAATTATTTAAAGTAATAATCAACTATAATCTAAGGTTAGTGTAACAATTTCTTACAGGTTAGCACCGCATGCTCCATAAACATGTTAGATGTGCTACAAGCTCTGTACAATAATATTAAGTGTAATTAGCTAAAAATACAAAAAATAATCAATTTTAAATTAACATAACGTGTTGGAATATAAAACTGACATGAAAAATAAAAGTAAAATACAATAGAACAAAGAAAACAAAGACACACCAAAACAGAAAAATAATAAAATTAAAAATTAAATTTAAATTAAACATTACAATTAATTCTCTACCTGAAGATGCTTTCGAAAACCACATGTTGGAAATAGCTGATAGATATACGGAAATACCCTTAAAACTATGTTACAATCAGTTCATCAGTTGTTACCAATATATCCATGCAGAAAATTGATTTATGTCGCAGTTTAGTTTATTTGGTGATATGTTTAGTTTTTAATATTATGCACTTAAGCCCAATGCGATTTCGGGAGGTTTTTAAAATTTAGTATTGACTATTTGATTGCCTTTGCATTACATAAACTTCAATAATTCTTTAGAAAAAATATCGAGTAATTTGACTTCGATATTTTTTTTCTTAATTATTTATTTGTTTTTTTTATTTGTATTGATTTTTGTGACCTAACTTACTAAGGGTTGAGAATATTACAACACCAAGTAAAATAACGTATAAGTGTCATGTGAATTATGCCATAAACTTCGTAGATTATTATTGTTTCTTTAAGTTATTTATTTATTTTAAATATTATTTATAAAAATGTGCAAATAGTTATAAATGTTAAAATACTTACACGTTTTTTCGATATTAGCGTATGCCAAGTAAATCGTCCAAAGTGACACTTTGGCCTTTTACTAGTTTTTTTAGTATAATTATTATAAGCATATATATAAAATAAACATATATAGGTACATACATCACGTATAAAGGCGTACCTACATAATTTAAAAAACTAATATATTTAAAAATAAATCGATGTAGCTTAAATAACGAACATATGTGTAACTATGTAAAGTTTCACAAACATCAGATGAAGCGTGTAAAAATATATATCAAATTGAAACTTTAAGAGCCTCTATTGAAAACTCCTAACTAAAATATGCCGCCGAAAAATTCATCCGCATCGCTATCGACTGGAAGTGAGCCCAAAAGACTGGCGGAATTGCCACGTTGTATACGGTTTGAATTCATTAATTTCTAAAGTTTACAAATCACTTTTACAGAAAACTAACAATTTAACATAACTAGATTTAGGTATACATTTTTGTTGTCCAGAAGTATCGAGAGCTTAATATAGTGTTATTATTACGAATGTAAGAAGTTAGTTGTTAAATTTTTTATATTGACTACCGCCGTGCGGCGCGTTGATGCGATCGACGTGGGATCTTTGTTTTTGTGTATTAAATCTAAGGACTCGTTCACACCAGAGGCAAATTAATTATTATATTAGTTAATAACTTTTTTGTATATCCTTTTAGTTATTTACTCACCCAGTACCATTTTATAAACTGGACGACTATTACTGATTCACTCGTTAAGCCTAAGTACCGGCGATAGTTTTCCTTCTAAATTCGTTAATTACTTTTAAGATTTCTGACTACACCTACCCACCTAATCCGTTACTGATATTTTTTCAAAAATCCAATGATGAAGTTGTAGATTCTTGGGCCCGGTGTTGATGAAAACATAATCTGCATCTTAGATTTTTGTTAAAAATTAACACTTTGTAGTCGGGGTGAGTCAGCTTTAGTAAAAAAAGGGCTTTGCTATTGGCATAAACTTTAATCAAACTAATCACAAAATTATGACACAAGAATCATCATTACAATGCCGCCATATTTATCGTATGACGACGATTACAATATTATTTGTCAACCTAACCAACTAATAGACAAATCAGTGGCTAGTATTCGCGCCGGCTCGGCTATTATTAGTCGGCGCGAGGCGCGTGAACGAAAGTGCGTTTGGATACACACACATCACGGCGAGTATCGTTCAGGTGCCTTACCTCGACCTGTGCGACCAGGGAGACGTTTGGATACATCCGCTATAACTTTCCTTTAGTTTGCCATATGTTATTACTTCCCAGAATTTGAAACTTATTAGCGACACTTTCGGATGGTGTATTTATACAGGATGTATTTTTTTCCAAACCAACCGGTTCGATTCTTGACCAGGAAAATCGATTTTTCTAAAACCCAATAATACAGTTTTAGTTTTCATTAAAATCGGGCTCGAGGCTCCTTCCAGTGTTTTTCGATATTCCTCATAGTTTCGGATTTGGCCATCCAATACATTTCAAAAATTTACCCTGTTTAACAATACATGTTATAAACACGGTATTGTCTTATTTTATGTTGCAATGTCATATAGCAATGGCAAATAAAGTGGACGTGTTATGTAGTATAAGTTATACAACATGTGACTTAATCTGGACTCATTTAGGCTCCGCGCAAACGGGTCACCGACCACAGCCACCGGTGGCTGACGACAAGCTACACGTTTTGTATGATATCGCCGCACACGTGTAGCGAGTGGCACTCGCGAAGTTGCCACAGCTAGTTTATAGTGTATCATCTATAGTCGCGACTCAGTGTCCGCGACATGCCACAAGTGACGGCCATTCGTTACTCGCATCCACCGCGACCACAGTGACAGTGGCAGCCACCGACTCTTCAATTGCGCGGTGCCAAAGGACGTGGCGCGCGACAGCCACCTAGCTGAGGTCGGTGGCCCTTTTGCACGGAGCCTTAGAGAAAGTGTTCTTATAACAATGTTTTTGTTATACATACTGAACGTTAAATTAAATGAAAATTATGTAAGTGTTGTTAGATGGCGTTATTTTTTAAACGTTATGGCATTTGAAAATCGAGCAAATATTCTCATACCCACAAACGAGGTGAATAGGAATGCAGCGTCACACGCCCCAGCCGGCACTAGTCTCCGATTTTCTTAAAATTTCGCGAGGATATAGTCCCAAAGTTGTACTATTTAGTATATCCATTTAAAAAAAATATACCTCTTGGGTTTCGCTACAAAATGAAAAACAAAAACAGCCGGCAGTTTTTGTTTTTCATTTTGTAGCGAAACCCAAGAGGTATATTTTTTTAACGTTATGGCATTTGAAAATCGAGCAAATATTCTCATACCCACAAACGAGGTGAATAGGAATGCAGCGTCACACGCCCCAGCCGGCACTAGTCTCCGATTTTCTTAAAATTTCGCGAGGATATAGTCCCAAAGTTGTACTATTTAGTATATCCATTTAAAAAAAATATACCTCTTGGGTTTCGCTACAAAATGAAAAACAAAAACTGCCGGCTGTTTTTTTTTTTAAGACTGAGATGCGCAATATACATCAAATAGTTGTTCCTACATACAAACCTACTAATACTTAATATGAACTTGATAGCGCGTACCAAACGGCCACAATATTAAAATGAAAATCGTAAAAATATACTTAACCTAAAAATTTTGCTCCTAGAAAAAAAGCATTTTGATGAAAAAAATATCTCACCAATAATTTTACCCATTTAGTACCTCTCGAAAACGTAATTATATCACATAAATAAAATCACCAACACAGATCTGAAGATCTTCGCGATGACTAGATGTGGCAAACCCGATTTCAAGTAGGTACGGTACTAAGTGAACTTTTTTTTTAATGTTTTGACGTTCAATCAGTGATTGAAGTAACAGTTGATAAAATGTTCTTGGTTTTATTTGACTTCAAAACGTCTGATTTTTCGTACTTTTTCGATTAAAGGTTTACTCAAAGAGATTATTGTTTTGTCCTGCTTTGACGTCACGTAAGTAACAACTTATTTTAGTTCATTCATACATTCCCTGCATACAAAATTAAAATCCGGATAAGTGCGAGTCTGACTCGCGCACCAAGGGTTCCGTACAAACTTGTAAATAGATAGTCACCTATTAAGGGAGTCAAGTCTCGATTTTTTCGATACACTCATTACGTACTGAAGTTTATAAATTATGAAAACACTCATATCATTACTCGGACGAAAAGATAAGCAGGATTGAAGGACAAACTTAACTGTCTCTTTGATAGACCTTCGTATTTGAAGATAATTTTAACATGATACCTCCTCCTTTCTAAAAAGTTAAAAAGGTCGTGTCGTGACAGACTATCAGACAGATAGATGGACAACGAAGTGATCCTACATATACGGATTTTTCCTTCTGATGTACAGAACCCTAGAAAATGCAATAGGTACGAACAATATTAAAAGTAATAATCTTAAACTCAACTTGATTTTTTCTCGAATACCACAAGGACGCTGATAGCAACTAAGCAGGAAAAAAAATTGTCTACCAAATGACGTTAGTTAGAAGAAGAGAGCTTTCTACTGGGTCTTGCGTCATGGGGGTGCTCGGTTTGACCACATTAGTCGAATTGGAAACAAATCTGCTACATACCCAGCTGGTAGGTAGTAAAGTTTTCTGGACGCTGGCTAAGTCAGTTGAAACGAACATTTGCTATCCCTCACTATCACCAATGCTGAAATATGTCGAACTGGGCCAGCCACCCGGCCCACTCCGCTGATGGGAAAGCGAACTTGTTTACTCGCGGCCCTTTGCTTCTCCTGATGAATCCGAGACAAATATGTCGGACTTTCGCATCTATCAGAAGGACGTCCGTATAGTCCTGACTGCGTAACCTTGACGTGAACTAAGCTAATGGGCAGGACGGGATGCCGGCAATTGTTCTTAGAACTTGTCCCTAAACTGTCTTCGATTTTGATAAGCCTTTTTCCCTTTACGTTTGAGACTAGAAAAGTGCCGATTGTTTGGAAGAAAATAACGTACAACCCATCTCGGAAACGTTCGACGTATTCTTTGAGTATGGTACAGTAGCTCAACAATAAGTTCCTAGCATAACTAGGTGCTAAAGACATCCTTAGTGACCATCGATACGGGCTCCGCCTAATTCAGTCAACTGGGGACTGAGGCCAGCGAGAAACACAGGGAAGCACTTGGCTGACTTCTTCGACATCTCGCAGGCCTATGCCAGGCGACAATGCGCACCGAAGGCGCTGTTTGCCACGGAAAATAGTAAATAGTACGCTCCGGCAGACAAACATTGACTTATTTTGAGCGTTGATCTACGTTCCGGCAAACGAAAGGTTAACACGATATGCCACAAGAGCCTTATTGGTATTTTCCTTCCTTCGGTCTACCGATTGGACTGTGTGATTAGATTGTTAATTTCCTGAGAGATCATCCGAGTGGTTGTCAATGTCTGCTCCTCCGGACATGAAACGACACGAAATCTAAATGCCCTTCTTTACCCGACACTTCGAATTTGAACCAGAAGGGATAATGTTCTCCTGTAGCCTAAATAGGAGATAGATTTTAACAAATGAAGTAACTTTAAATTTGTCGTAAGAGTCGTACTAACATAAGCTATATAAATTTGGAAAAGGAAACAAGGGGACAACCGCCGTTACATAAGTAAAGCCATATGTTTATCTTGACATGTGGGATAACAAAATAAATGGCTAGAGACGGTTCCAAAAATGCAACTCACTAAATTAATAAAGTTTATAAAAGGATTCCTTGTATCAAATACTTTAAATTTAGTTCAATTATCGATTGAACATCAAATCATTAGAACAAAAAAACTAAAAAAAATGTTAATTCAGTACCGTACCTACTTGAAATCGGATTGCCACATCTAGTCATCGCGAAGATCTTAAGATCTGTGTTGGTGATTTTGAGATTTATTTTGAACCTGAGCCCTGTCGCCCTGAGCTTCTAAGCGTCCCTGGTTGACGACACTTCCAACGAACTGTTGGCGTTGGCCTACGCTCAGTGTTCGTATGATCGATCGTCGATCTATGGTAGAATGAATTAGTTGACGTCGATGGCTTCTACCTCCACCCCAATTGTTTATCACCCGGTAGGACACTAGGTACCTACCTAGGGAAGATGCCAAAGCTACCACACCAAATCAATGGTATGACCGATGGCATCGATCGACGATCGATCGATTGGTATGGTAATAACACCTTATGGCACTTGTTTCACCGTCGACGATCAGCGAGTAGCGAGTGAAGTTAGCAACTGGATACGAGACGAGTGTGTAGTTTCGATAGTTTTGTCGCCCGGCTTTAAGCGAGTGCTCTTGTGCGACGGGCGATTATTATCGCTGGTTGGTTGCTCGGCGTGAGTTCTGATCTAACCGCCAAGGGAGCATCGCTGAGTGTGTATTGCTGAGCGAGTATTATATGTGGTTGCTCGTGTCGCCAAGACAAACTAGTAGTTCTCACCGGCAGTGGACAGCCAACTATCGACTATAAAGTATGTGTCTTTTACTCACACGGGATCTTCTGTCCGTTTCCTCAGCGAGAAAATAGTCGATAACTAATCGCTTCCTCGTTGGCGGTGGGACAAGTGACTTTTTTAGGCACTTGGAAGGAAAATTTAAAAAATGCAATGCAATACACTTGTTTATTTTCCCTTAAAAAATCCAAACGTTATTGACATTGTTAAACCTAACAAAAAGAAAATGACCTAAACATAAATAGTTAAAAATGAACTAGATATATATATTATATAACTAGATATATTATTAATACTCCTCGCCGCCTTCTCCTTCCCCTTCGCCGGAGTCCATGCCGACCTCCTCGTAGTCCTTCTCCAGCGCAGCCAAATCCTCACGAGCCTCCGAGAACTCCCCCTCCTCCATGCCCTCGCCGACGTACCAGTGCACGAACGCTCGCTTGGCATACATCAGATCAAACTTGTGGTTGAGCCGCGACCACGCCTCCGCAATGGCAGTCGTATTTGAAAGCATACAAACAGCACGTTGCACCTTCGCCAAGTCTCCGCCCGGCACCACGGTCGGCGGCTGGTAGTTGATGCCCACCTTGAACCCAGTAGGACACCAGTCTACGAACTGAATAGTCCTCTTCGTCTTGATGGTTCCGATAGCAGCATTCACATCCTTGGGCACGACATCCCCGCGGTACAGCATGCAGCAGGCCATGTACTTGCCGTGCCGCGGGTCACATTTCACCATCTGGTTGGCTGGCTCGAAGCACGCGTTGGTGATCTCCGCCACTGACAGTTGTTCGTGGTATGCTTTCTCAGCGGAGATGACAGGTGCGTATGTCACTAGAGGGAAGTGAATACGAGGATATGGTACCAAGTTTGTCTGGAATTCGGTCAAGTCCACGTTTAAGGCGCCGTCAAATCTCAAAGACGCAGTGATAGATGAAACTATTTGACCAATCAGGCGGTTCAGATTAGTGTATGTGGGTCTTTCAATGTCCAAGTTCCTCCTGCATATATCATAGATAGCTTCGTTGTCCACCATGAACGCCGCGTCAGAGTGTTCTAGTGTCGTGTGCGTGGTGAGAATAGAGTTATACGGTTCTACGACGGCTGTCGAGATCTGTGGGGCGGGATAGATTGCAAACTCTAGTTTCGATTTCTTGCCATAGTCGACGGAAAGTCTTTCCATGAGCAGGGATGCAAAGCCCGACCCAGTACCGCCACCAAAAGAGTGGAAAATCAGGAATCCTTGTAGGCCGGTACACTGGTCGGCGAGTTTTCGTACCCTGTCAAGCACCAAGTCCACGATTTCCTTGCCTATGGTGTAGTGTCCTCGCGCGTAGTTGTTGGCGGCATCCTCCTTGCCTGTGATGAGCTGCTCCGGGTGGAACAGCTGGCGGTAGGTGCCCGTGCGGACCTCGTCCACCACCGTGGGCTCCAGATCGATGAACACCGCCCTGGGCACGTGCTTGCCAGCGCCAGTCTCACTGAAGAATGTGTTGAACGAGTCGTCACCTCCGCCGACGGTCTTGTCCGAGGGCATTTGCCCATCCGGTTGGATGCCATGTTCAAGACAATACAACTCCCAGCAGGCGTTACCAATTTGTACGCCGGCCTGTCCACCGTGTATAGATATACATTCACGCATATTTTATAACTTTAAAACTGGATAAAGCTACTACTTAAAAAATAGATTTTTTATTTCACTTGGACGCTTAAATTGCAGAACCTTCTGGATCAATTCTCAGTTTAAACAATGCAAAAACGAACGCCGCTCTGTTCCTCGGTCAAAGTTTAAACATTATTTTTATAATTTAAATTTAAAACAATTTCTTCATGGTCTGTCAGGAACAAAAAGTATTTATCACAATAACATGACTCACAAGAAAAGTGGTTTCAAAAGGGCAATCAAATATTTTTTTAAAGTGGCTCACTTGCGGGAATCGAACAAACTCAAATGTGGATTAAACTTCCTCCAACTAAACCCCAATAGTCCGAGCAATAACCGTCTGAAAAAGGTGAAAGTAAAAGTGAGAGTAACTAATAAATATTTTAGATTCTAACATTAATTTCAAAGTATCTACTAATCTATACAAACAAGTTTTCATTTTTGATTTTGGCTCCGAAAGTTGTCATTTCGTGATGTGACCAGACTTTAATGATAGGTTCAGTTTTGGCTGACCATTTCGTCAAAATTCATCTGCCACATCATGAAATGGCCAATTCTACGGTATCCCCACGACATATTATGATATCACCCTAAAATTGCAGACTCAAGAACTCAGTTAGTAATTGTAATAAATCTTTAAGAGATTATATGTATATATATATATTTCTCGATATATTATATAAAAAATCGTTTTGTAAACAATAAATCCCATTCCAATTCCATAGTTTCCAATATATCCTTGCCTTATTAAGAAAAAATAGTTTACAATTTCAGACCATATTTTACAATCTTACGGCTTTTGCAATTTTCCGGTGAAATAGACAAGCAGCTACAAATGTAAATGCGCCCCAATATTACTGGTCCGTGAGTCGATTTTCTATTTTTAATTAATAAACACTATTCAAGACTCAAACCCAATTAGAACGTACTAATTCCATGCTAGTATCGAACCCACCATGTGTGGCGGCAATAATAAATGACACATTAAACTTTTTATTAAATTCTATTTTTGTTAAGAAGCGGTTTGCTTTTAAATTGTGAATTTTAATGCCTAAGTAAGAACTAAGCAAAACAAAGATGAATTTGTGTTGGGAAAGTTTGGCCATGGTAAAATGCAAAACTTGACAAATACTAATAGATTTTTTACTTGAGCACAACCTGCAACTTTTGAACAGTTTACTTAAGAAAAATCTTAGCAGAGAACTAGCATTATCAGACACAGTTCAGGTGGAAAGTAGCTATGCTAAACATCACGATAAGCTTACCTGCTTTAGCGCTAAAAATCAGGCAAAAGACAAGTAGGTACAATCTAAGCAAGACAAGCTTATTAAATTAATGAGAGAAAACACCTATTCAATAACAAAATGAAAAAGTAAAACATAGAAAAGAAAACCGAGCTGAGCAAATAAATCAAAAGAAGCATAGGAAAATCAAGAGAATATTACAAACTTTAGAAACATATATTTAAAAAACAGGCGGAACCAAAAAACTGCGGGAATCAAATCCGTGGTCATCTAATTTGAAAAACAACGACCAGAACACCACAAATCGAAAGGAAATATATGAAACAGCTTCACAAACCTAGCAAAGCCTTTGTTCCAGCAAAGATATTTTAAATCAAATTAGATACGCAAGTTAAACTATACCACCTTCAACACTTTCCGAACCTGAAATTCTACCCAGTGAAGTAAGACAAGCAATAAGTACTTAGTTAAAAGCTCGACAAATCGCTAGGACCTGAATAAAATCACTAATGAGTTACATAAAGGGACCCTGGAAGTATGGGTTCCTGTGGTAACTAAAATCTTCAACGACATTTTACTATCAGGATTCATTTCGAAACTTTGCGACACCTCACATGTAATTATAATACATAAAACCGGCAAAGTGCGTGTCGGACCACGCACAGTGTAGGGTTCCGCAGTAACCCGTCTCCTATTTGTGTATTTTATCTATGGGCCTTAATTACCTGCTAATAAAGAGTTATTATTATTATTTTATGTCTTTGAAAATCTTGGCACCCTGGGGTCCCGGTCCTTTGGTAGGCGTACAAGGGACCACAGCCAACTCGCAGAGGCCCCGTTAGACATTTCAAATGGAATGGAGCATCAACCAAAGATTAAATTATCCCTGTATGAACTATGAAAGTATACCCAAGGACAATCCCCGGTTGGTGCAGGACTATTGCAGATATGGAAACACACAATGGGAGGCTATGGGTTTTGGGTGGTTTAGTGGGCTGATTATCGAATACTTTGGAAGAACTATTGGCCCTTTCCTGACCACTGTCAATATACACAGCTTTAAAATGGCGCCCGACTTGGCGACATTTTTTTTTTATCTTATACGATAAAAAAAAATGTCGCTACTTGACGTGTACAGCAAAAAATATATATTTATACTTCGAGATTTTATTTTAACACTTTATCGGCGTGTTTAATACCAAATTCCAACTTTCTAGTATTAAGCGTTTCACTCAGCTCAACCGCGAACGGACAGACAGACGGACATAGAAAACAACAAGTCTGTTGTTTTCTATATCCATCTGTCTGTGCGTCCGTCCGTCCGTAATCAAGCTTATTAGTCAATAAGCTTGATGTCTAATTTATAAAATCTCCTCAAAGGTCATTTTTGGGCAAATAACCAACACACTGAATGAAAACCAACCCATGGAGCAGGCGGGATTCAGGAAAAACTTTTCCACAATAGATTATTTACATAAAGTGAAACAGATAATGGCAAAGTATAAGGAGTACAACAAATCTCTGTATATGGCCTTCATCGACTACACTAAGGCCTTCGACAGTATCACCTATGAAGCCATATGGAAAAGCTTACAGGAGCAGTGTGTCCTTCTGTCATACATCATGATCATCAAAAACATACATATAATTATATTCCCACAGCAAGGCAAGAATTCAGCTTGAAATACAGGGAGGCGTGATTAAGATAGGAAGAGGAGTTAAACAAGCGGACCCATTATCTTCAAAACTGTTTTCAGCGGTAAAGGAAAATATATTCCGAAAATTGGATTGGGCCCAATTAGCTTACGCATAGATGGAAGAAATCTTAATTCACTTAGATTTGCAAATGATAATTATAATCTTATTTGAATGTAATCGACATAACTTAGGGGAAATGATTGAAAACCTAATAAGCAAAGTGAGAGAACTGGTTTATCCATGAACATAAGCAAGACCAAACTACTAACAAACCGCGAAATTCATGAGAGAAAAATTAACAACCATCCTCTCGAGTATGTGGAAGAGTATATAAACAACGTGTAACAGACAGAATAAACGAAATACTTCTTAAGGGGTATTGTACTCTGCTCTATGAATATCTTTTACAATGTGACGCACATAAATGTATGAGGGAGTCGATTATTTTTTGCGATGTCAGTGTTAGTCCCATAGAAAAAGTTGTTCATAATGATGAGCACAATGACCCCTTACGAGGAATACCTCGTAACTACGTGCAACAGAATAAACAATAGTTTATTCTGTTGCACGTTGTTTACACTTCGACAAATAAAATCATCTCACACAAAGACCACTCTTCCAAGGAAATCAACTGACGAACAACAAACAGTTGGAAAAACGATCATTTATTAGATCGAAAACTGGAGTAACTCGCTGGTTTTTAAAGATAGACCAACTGAAGTAGAGATGGACGTGGCCATTTATACAGCGTAGTGCCCAAGAAAAGAGGAGCAAAATTGTCACAGACTGGTATCTATGAGATGGTAAACGGAAAAGAGGAAGACAAGAGAGGAGATGGAAGGATGAACTAAAACTAACAGCTGTTCCCACTGGAGAAGAGTTGCTAGAGATAGGAATCAATGGAAGGCGTTAGAGGAGGCCTATGCCAAGAGGCACACTCAACTGAGATACATTCTTTGAGTACCACCGTAATGTAAACAACATCCTGAATAGTTCAGGATTAAGGTGGAAGCGCCAGGGTAGCCCGCGAAATTTAAAATTTTCTTATGGTTTTTGCAATTTGCAAGTCAGTGTCAGGCTGTATGTTGAACAAAATATGGTTCGCGAGCGTAACACGTATTTATTTACAGAATTATAATCATTAAAACCATCAATACAACCCTCTAAGTTCATTAAGCTCGATTGAGTGGTTATTTAATAAAAAAAGTCATTTAATCGAGTTACATGAATGATACAACATATTATAACTCAGTAAAGCCATATTTGTTACTGTCGCCAATCGTATTTTTATCAACATACAACCTGACACTGACCTGTAAAATGCAAAAAGGGTATGAAAATTTTAATTTCGTTGGCTACCCTGGCGCTTTCACCTCAAAGGCTTATTGTTTGATTAGATTTGCAGTGGCGGGGGCCGTCGCCTTCGCACATAACGGTCGGGTACGTACCAGTGCAACCACTGCAGCTTGGGTTGTGCTCTATTAAGTATATAGAAATTTATCTTGGACTTCACCTTGAATCGGCGATATTAGAGAATTAATGTACGTCACGGTTAATTCTTCAATCGAAGATAACAATTTGGTATCGAAAAAAATAAAAAAATTGTGATATAACTACAAATTTCCAATTATCTGACTTTTTCCTGTACTTGTACTGTAAGATCTATCTTCTTGCCAAATTTCATCACTCCAGGGAAGTAGGTACCTTTTTTTTTTTTTTTTGTTTTCGGGGGGAAACCTTCAAAAGGCGCCTGGACTTTTGGGGTAAAGAACAGGGAGTGTGGGATTTTTACCTCACTAAAACCACCCCGGTGATCACCATCCGCATATAGAAGGGGCTCCGTTACCTCTTAAAAGACCACTCCGGAACCCCCTCTGTGCAACGCCTGTTAGGGCACATCCCTGGGGAGACTGTAAAGGGGTCACCCCTTAGCCTCGCTGTGCACGGCAGCACGTGACCACTGTGCCACCGCCTTTCCTAGGATCACTGGGTTGGCGGACAGAGTCCCCACTCTGAGCGCCCGCGACCCTGGAGACCCACCTGCCGTTAATGATGCAGGCGGGGTTTCGGCGTTTAGGCGTCGAGGCAGTTGCCTCACCGACGCCTCCTTCTCCGAACGGGATCAGCCCTTTCACGATCTCGTTCGGCGGCCTCCTTCTGGACCATCACGGCTTCACAGAAAGCGGCCATTTCCCTCCAATTTTCCTTATCTGCCAGTACAGCCCTCACTACCGCTAGCAGAGTCAGGTCTTGCCCAATCTTAGCGACCAGGATTCGCCGCTCAGAGGCCCACGCAGGGCACTCCTCGAGCGTGTGCTGCGCAGAATCCAGGTCGCTTCCGCAATGGTGGCAATTTTCCGTGGCCTCTCGCCCAATCCTATTCAGGTACTCACCGAAGCAACCATGTCCGGTCAGCACCTGAGTGACTCTGTAGGAGATGCGCTCCCCTCTTTTCAGCCAGGCTTTGAAGTGCGGCAGGACGGCTTCGACAACGCGCTTGCGCAAAAATTGCGGTTGCTGTAGCCGCTCGCGCCACCGCTCGAGCGCGTATCGCCGTTCCTGCCGCCTTAGCCTTACTAAAGCAATTCCTGGCACGCTATTGCCACTTTGGCGTATGGTGTGAATCCGGTTATAAACCCTCGCGTCCATATCCGCCAGGATGTCTAACGGTGGAAAGCGTGCCAGGAGTGTTGCCGCCTCAAAGGATACCGTTCGGTATCCACGTGCGATGCGAATGGCCATTTTACGCTGCAGGCTGTTAATTTTAGTTCTACAGCGTCGGACACCTGACAGTCTATTTGACCAAACAGGCGCACCATAAAGGACCATTGATCGCACAACGCCTGCGTATAGGCGGCGAACTTCTTCCCGTGGACCCCCGAGATTGGGCAGCAGCCTGTGCAAAGCACCCACTGCCCTTCCAACACGGGGGAGGAAGTAGGTACCTACCTGCCTTATAGGTTTTGATTCCCTTGCGAATGTCAAAACATGCGCCACAAACGGAGCATAAACGGCCTTATCTTCAGATTGTGTTGAATTAAAAGTTTTTCCGCTGTTCCAATGAATTGCAGACCTGAGAATTACATATTAATTTCAGCTTGAATACTCCACGCGTTCTTGTAAAAAGGGTCTTGACAGATGGACAGACGGACAGACAGACAGATGGACAACAAAGTCATTCTATAAGGGTTTCGTTTTAGCCGACTGAAGTACGGAACCCTAAAAAAACGTCACTAATTTCTCTATTTATGTTTAACTAGTTACCGCCCGGGGCTCCGCCCGCCTTTGTCGAAAATCGCCGCAAATGAACAGATTCCCGGGATAAAAAGTATCCTATGTGGTATTCCAGACTATAATCTACCACTGTGCCAAAATACATCAAAATCTATTCAGTCGTTTTTGCGTGAAAGAGTAACAAACATCCATCCATCCATCCTCACAAACTTTCTCATATACATATGTAGGATTCGTGCACATAGTCTCGAGTATTTAAACACCAAGTGCAATATTGAGGTTACATCAATATCTTCGTCCATTGTTTGTACCTTCTGAAAAAATAAGTGCCCGCTCCAAAAACTGGCGGTTTCACTGTGGCTAAAACATTTATTTGAACACGTAAGTACATTAAAAAAATATTATACAGCTCACAATAAAGAAAATAATGAGATTTTATTCCATCAGAAATTAGTTTCGCTACTCCACGCTACATTTGTTTGGCTACTCTTTACTAGATGGCGCTAGTTGCTGAAGAACCCAAGTTTCAGAGCAGTGAAAGTAGAACAGTAAAGATGAAACTGCTAAAACTCATCAGTAGATTTTTTGTGTTTCCTTATTTCTTCTTCACTATGTATAAATTATATTTTATTCTATTTATGTTGTCCATTTTTATGTTAATTATATTTATTGATGCCTTTAACTTGTAAACTTTGAAAATAAGTTATAAATTTTAACATAAAAACTGAAATTGAGCTAACTCAGTCTGTTTAGAAATATTATGCCATTTAACATCCTGATTCGACCCTACAGAGCTGAGCAAAAAGAAATAAATCAGTAAGAAAAAGGTATTTTCCTGAAAAAATCTAATTAGTCCGTCAGATAAATAAACAAAAAAAAATGGACACGTATTCTTTCTTTTTTCACGTAAACAATAAATGAAGACGACGTGAAGTGCGTTGAACACTCGTGTGACGTCACATTTGAGTTAACTTTTTACTCACTTGTGACGTCACCAGCCTCCCACTCTCGAACTACATCAATTTTTATGAAAGCAAAAATACGTGTCCAATATTTTTCAAGTAACTAAATGACGGACTAAATATAATCATATTTTACTTACTCAGGAATCATCCCTATTTTTCAGTAAGAAACGAGGTAACACAATATTCCGACGCCATTCCTTCATCTTATTCGATGCAAAGCGTGAATGCTTTTATTCAATTTTGTCGGCGATGTTGCGCTGCGCCGCAAACTTCGTCATGGCTGTAACAGTGGCAGGTAACCAGGGCTGGCAAAAACACTGAAGAGCCACCTTAAAAATCTGTTGAAGAGATTTTGTGATGTCAGTCATTGGCGTGACAGTCCACAAGGCGATGGTTTGGTGCCATGTTTAAGGTAAACCGAGGGGCAATTCTCGTATTTAAAAGGAACATGCGTATTCGTATCGTAGTCGCAAACTCTCAAAAACACTTCAAAATTCCCTTTTGAAAAGTTTTCGACATTTGTTGAACGCTTTTTTATTACGAGAATAGGCCTTCAGTGAGCATGACATCACTCGTCACACGTCAAAAGCCCACTGTTTGCAAGGTTAAAAAAACGATTGAGTACTCATCAAAGTCAAAGTCAAAGTCAAAACGTTTATTTCAATTAGGCCATTAAACGGCACTTTTGAACGTCAGCATTTACAGTTCAGTAAAATAATAATATTACATTAATAAAGTTACTCTACTGTCCATTCGGAAAGGTAGATTCTTATGGAGCAGAACGGAAAAGAAACTCCATAGTTACTCTTTTCAAATAACGATTTTACAAAATTTGGTACACAAAAATTAATTTAATATTATGTGAGGACGATACACCCAGAGTATGCTACTTATAAAAACAAAGTATTACCATATTATTAAGTATTTTCTAAAGAAATTTAGGTAAATGGTACTCACATATTTACAGATAATCTTAATAACCATTAATTAAACAGAAAATAAAAACACAAAAAACAAACAGTATACCTATCTATAAAGTTAATTCATAAATCAACCAGTTGATTTTGTCAACACCCTTGATTGTCCTATGGAGCAGGACCAGCATGTTTCCAAGCATTCTTATCCTGAATGTAATCTTCTAATTTGTAATATGCTTGTTTACAAAGTGTACTTTTAACATAAGTTTTAAATTTTCTTGCATTTAGTTCTAATATGTCAGAAGGTATTTTGTTGTAACATTTAACACAATACCCCATGAAAGAAGTGTGGACTTAAGCTAATCTAAAAAATGGTTGATCTAATTTGTCTTTATTTCTAGTATTAAAATTATGTCTATCACTAATTTTACTAAAAAGATGTCGATTTTTCCGCACATACATAATATTTTCATAAATGAATTGGCAAGGGTGACTGTCATAATATTAATCTTTTTAAAAAGTTCCCTAAGAGAATCACGGCGACGCAGATTATAAAGGGCTCTGACAGCTCTCTTTTGTAAAATAAATATGGATTCAATGTCAGCAGCCCGACCCCACAGAAAAATACCGTACGACATAATGCTGTGAAAGTAACTAAAGTAGACCAAACGTGCGATTTCTACGTCTGTTAACTGTCTTATCTTTCTAACAGCATACGCGGCTGAGCTTAGACGACCCGCAAGAGATGTTATATGAGGCCCCCATTGTAATTTCTCATTCAATGTGATACCTAGGAAAACCGTTTGATTAATGAACTCCAGTTTTTCTCCATTCAACATGATGTCACATTCGCTACTTTTAACATTTGGTAAAGAAAATCTAATACATTTAGTTTTTTTTTTAATTTAGATCCAAGTTGTTTACCGTAAACCAATTTTGGACCTGATGAATAGAACTATTGACGTCGTCAAGATTTTGTGAACGTCGGTCTATTTTAAATATTAGTGATGTGTCATCCGCAAATAATACCATCGCTGCTCCGTGTGAAGTTATAGCATACAAACAACAGGACGTCAGGGATCAGTCAGGAGTCAATGAAGTACGTATCTACACCGATGGCTCAAAAACTCCAAAGGGTTCAGGGGCTAAACTTCCACCTGCCAAAAGGCGAACACAGCTCAATATTCCAATGCGAGTGTGTCGCCGTAACACAAGCCGCAACAGCCGTAAAGCACCTAGGGATGCACAACTACGCAATTAGACTCGTATCTGACAGCCTTGCTGTGCTTAAAGCCCTAGAAAACAATCAAACTAACAACAAATTAATCACCTCGCCCTGGAGAGTATATCGCTGTCTAACAGAATCACCCTTCAGTGGATCAAGGGGCACAGTGGATCCCTAGGCAATGACGCCGCAGACGAACTTGCAAAGAGAGGTTTCGAGATGGCAGTGCTAGGCCCGTATCCACTCCTTCCCCTACCTTTCTCACAGTTTGGCTCACAACCAGAGATCCACTGAACTGCATAACAACAAATGGTCACGAGCTACAGACTGCAGGCAGTCAAAAATGGCAATGCTGAGTCTACATTCACGACTAACAAAACAACTACTCAGCCTAAGTAGAAATAACCTCAGGACAATAATAGGGACAATTCTGGGCCATTAACCCTTAAAAAAACATCTTTTTAACATAGGCGCCACAGACAGCCCACTCTGCAGAGGCTGCTTTGATGCTGAAGAAACAGCCACCCACGTCATTCTGGAATGCGAGGCCGTGGCTACCCAACGTGAACAAATCCTCGGAACGGTGAGGTCGCTCCGCGAAGCTTGTGAAGCTCCCAGGAAACTTCTGGGCTTCTGGGCGGAGCTAGGCTGGCTAACGTAGCCAGGACACCTACGCACAGCGGACCCAATTAGAGTCTAAATGCGGAAAATGGAGTCCCTACTTTACTCTACTCTACTACAACCGGAGCAACTCAGACTGGGCCGTGCCTGAGACGTGGCCGGGTAATCTCTCCGGAGCACAAAACACTCAATTGTTATTATGTCATGTCCCAAGGAAACACACTCCCGGGATGAAAATGATCCTACCCCTACGTCTACCTGTATGGTCAGGTCTACCTGTGTGCCAAGTTTCATCCAAATCCGTTTAGCCGTTTGGTCGTGAAGATGTAACGAACAAACAGACAGATAGACAGAGTTACCTTCGCATTTACAATATTAGTGTGGATGCAGAACCTACAATACACGAACGAATACTACACAATGACGAATGACCAATAACGCGAGGCTGCAAATACATCTACGTTACAAATACAATGGTGTGAGCCTCTTTCCAGGAACTGTAAAATGAATTTCACAATATTCTCCAATAACTGAGCGAGAGCCCGTGATTGGCTTATGGACGGCCAATGCCCGTAGAATATTTAGTTTATCTTAGTTTCGCTTGTCTGGTGCAACGTTCAGACGAACTTTGGAGTTATGAGTTCAAGAGGACCTTTGATTGCAGAGAACTTAAGGTTCTTATTGCAACTGTCGCAAAGACATTTATTTATCAATAGCAATTTCAAGTGTTTTGATGACGTTTAGTGTATATTCTGAGGGTTTTATAATTGCTATTTATTCGTTATATGATATCCTGGTAAAACTGCAAAGGTTTTATTGGACCCATTCAATCAATACTTGCCATGGACGGTTCAGCTTACATTTACGCTAAAGTTAAGTTTCAAAATTCTATGTCGATACTTCTGGCACCGCTACGAATGAGATAAAAACAACAACCTTTTAATAAAGTGGAAATTATTTTTTTCCAACTGTTGTTTTCAGATTTAGGTTTTTCGTTTCTCCGGGATTCGGTGAGCTTCACTAACTCGGCGTCTTTCTGCAGGACTGTTGATTCTGGCTGTCAGGAGTCGCAGTAGTAAGGAAAAGTGAGCAGGTTTGTCCAAAAAAAAAAACGTGCTAGTCTTACAGTAGTCGCATAGGATGTGTAACATCTGACGTCTCACTTTGGTAAAAAGCTCATTGGTTAAACCGAATAGGGCGCGCTCATTGGTCATATCAAATAGCGCGCGCTTCCTCTGCTTCCTGTTACACACTTCCGTCCCATTTCACGAAATCACTCCAACAGATTGCAGGAAAGCGAGAGGAAAGATGTTACACATCAAAAACCTTTTAATCAAGTTTCGTGTCAGGAAACAGGTGTCGACAACCCTGTGGCACATTTCCACAAATTCGTATTATTGAATTACATCCGCCAGCACTGAAAGAGTAACTGTTCAACAATTATAGAAATACTACCGCTTCGACATAACTTGATCAGAGTTCATTGAAAGTGTTTATTTATTTCAACATAATTATGGAGTTCACGATTAATAACTAGTGCATGAGATAAAGTTAGGAGTTCAGTTTCCGAATAGAACACATTTTTGAGCTAGATAGAGCTCAAACATGTGAACCTACTATTTTTGGTTTTGCCTCATACATTATGTTGTAGGATGTACCTCTCAATACGTCTTGTTACTTTAAACTCGTAGGTTTTTGTACTGAAAATCTAGTACTGAACGAAAACTACACTATTTTATGTTTCCGTAAACTACACTATTTTATGTTCCGGTTAAGCAGTAACCAGCCTTAGTGCGCTGAACTGCGAGTGGTCATCGTCAAAAAAAAAAAAAAAACTATTTTATGTGTCACAATATTGTGCTCTCATTACGTAATCGAAGGTAATTAAATTGTGGTGGATCACAAAATTATATTAAACACCTATTTGGAAATGCACCTGAGTGTAAATTTGCGGCTACATCAGTTTATGGTAACGCCACATTTCAGAATGAAGGTTCCTGAATGTTGTATTAATTGACGACACGATTGGCATAGTGGTGGAACGATCGACTGCAGCTGCGCTGCGTGTCGTGGGTTCGATTCCCGCATGGAACAACTATTTGTATGACCTATAGATAGTAGTTCCGGGTCCGGCTGTTTGTGCATGTGAGCTTATACCTATGTTTGCAAAAGCACCCACAATATAAGAGGTATTACGTCATTATGTTATCGTTATTATGTTACGTCTAGGCAAGCGTAGCCCATCGTCGACCACATCGTCGCCTTCCATCAGGTGAGATTCTGGACAAACGCGAGCCTGTCAATAATTAAAAAAGCCGTCAAACTGTGAGTGTGTCAAAGTTTGCTGTAGAAATTATTTTTATCACCAAAACTAAAGCAATTATTTGCAAAATATTGCAGAGTAGATGGTTGTTTACAAACAAAGATGATCATCGAGTGCCAGCGTCCGCCTGTTAGTGACCAGTTTATTTTCGAACGAAACATTCTAATTTTGGTCAGCCCACTATTTCTGCCCAGTGAAACTATTTCAATGATATTAGATGTCTATTTCCGTGGGACCACGTGGCTCGTCGGTAGTAGGTACACTTGTTGATTGCTGCACATTTTTGTAGCTGTCAATAGTTTATTATTTATGAATCGTTTTGTCTGTGACTAAAGTTTGTTGTTTGTTTATTGAGTCAGGGATGCGCTACACGGATCAGCAGTGCGATTCTGTCAACATCTCACAGTAAAAACATATGTAGGTGAAGGTAGCTGTTAATCCATAAAATAAAGATAGAATGAAATGAACTGTCAACGCTCTTAACGCTCACTCCTAGGTGGAGTAAGCGTAGAGTGAACTGCCAGTTGATTCTGTAAACAAATCGAATTGAAGGCAATAATCAAAATATCACGTGATCACGAAGTGAGCCGTCATTCCATCTTGTTATATGGATTGACAGCTCACCTCGTGATCACTTCACCCAATCTTTCACTTCGA
This sequence comes from Mamestra brassicae, assembly GCA_905163435.1. NCBI lineage: Eukaryota > Metazoa > Arthropoda > Insecta > Lepidoptera > Noctuidae > Mamestra > Mamestra brassicae. Next base: position 6,584,219 of record LR990987.1, read on the forward strand.
CATGTTTACAGAATCGACCGCCTGTTTACACGGCGTGACGTTGTCAGAATAGCTCGGCTGATCCGCGACACCACCAACAAAAATATCTACGAAGCTGTACACATTGCCGAAGACCGAAACAAATGAAAGCGATCGTACGAAAAGCAATTCGTGGAGGGGCACGACCCTCGGCAATGAACACGACAGAAGGACGAGGGGAAAGTTTGTTAGGGGGCCTCATTGTTGTTTTCATGTTTAGGACAGTCCGTCACAGTTCTCTCTACCAATTTCATTACACTATTTGAAATTTTTTTAACATGACACGCAAAACCAATCTGCTTGCAAAATAAACTTGCGACTCAATGAAAAACAATTGATTATCGTAATACAATGCAAAAATAATTTAAACCATTAAAAAAACTCTGTGTGACAGAAAAAAACACTAAATAGGTAGGTACATTTGGTTTTGCGTTCAGAAAAAATATTTCTAAAGTTTCCAATTTTTTAGGATGTTGAGGATTTCCAATCGTTTAACTGTGCGCGACTCACATGTCATTTTGAAACACAAAACAAATTGTTTTAAGCGACTCCTTAAGACTGACTTGCATAAAAAGTTTGAATACAAGTTTTTAAAACTTAAAACTTCTTTGAAAAGTGATTTCTCGATGCTTTAGACTCTGTTAGTACTTAACTGAGCTATCACACAGTCAATTTTAGACCAAAAAGGCTTTCATAGAGTTTTTTAACATCAAAACAAAGTTCCTAAAAATGTGTAAACAAACTTTAAGTTTACAGTTTTAAAAATTAGTTTACATGATTTATAGTTATTACCCGCAAAGATTATTGAAAAAAATACTCGGGAATAATTTTAAAAACAATTTGGAAGAGTTAGTTTGGTTCGCGAGAGTTACTCGTATGAGTAGTTGTTTGGTGTCGCGTGAGGAGGAGCACGGTCGCGTCTGCGCTCTGCGAGAGCCGCGCGCCTTCTGCGCTGAGTGGCCGCGCCGCCCGCCGTGCGAGGGAGACGGACATAGTTCCCGCGCTCCAGCCCGCGCCGCCCCGCACTCTAGCCACGTCCTCTCAATAATACATCCCAATTCCACTTACATGTAAATGCGACCTAGTTTAACCAGCCTAGCATACCTATAACGTTTGTCCTTTGCATCTCAAGCAGACAAACTTTACTCAACTTGATCACGAAACAATGTATAAATAAAAAACAAAAAATGTTCAAACACAAAAAATTAAAATATTCGCAAACTATAATCTACACTATCAACTGCAACGATTTTCGTATTCTGATTTTTTTTGAAAAATGTAAACTTAAAGTGCCTAAATTTGAGCAAATCCGGGTAACTGGGTCGTCCTTGATCAATTCTAATCAAGAATGGCCTATTAAACTCGCTGGAGTTTCATTACCGCTAGGTGGCACACTGCAGTTGACCTTCTGCGTGTGCCGGCGCGGCGGCGCGCTAAGGATGTACGCACGCTGCCCGACAGCGCGTACTGCGCGCGCTCACCCCCGCTTATCTTGAGATTTTCTCACGCATTCCGCCCAAAAACGCTCGCTCAATTTTCATCATGACGTCGATTTCGAACGTCATCATATAAATAAAGGGTGTCGTATGTCCGTGGGGGTTGGTCTTCTCCGCCGCAACGCACGCCCCGCGCTATCGACCATGCGCGCATGTTCCGCGCCGCGCACGGGCCTGTGGCCCGGACGATTCCGCGGGGCAACCTAGTGTTGCGCGTGTCCTTTTCGCTGCCACATCGACCACTGTTCGCCGAATAGGATTAAACGCGCGAGTGCCGCGGCCGCGCTCGGCAGGCTCGCGATCCACTCGCTCACTGACGCCAGCGGCGCGCCGCCCGTACTCGCTCGCACCCCATGTGTATCCCACCCTCTGTCCCATTGACCCCGACAGGCCGGCTGGACATGCTCCGCAGTTAATCACGCCACTGCTGCCCGCAAACACCGGCCGCACCGCAGCCTGCACACAGCCCACACAGGTACGTGCCATCCCACAGGAGCCGCGCCGAGCCCGCATCGAACCCGCACCTAGGCGCGCCAGCCGCCAATACGCGCGCTGGACCGCAGGAACCCAGTGACACAGTTTCGTTTATGTAAGTAGGTACGTCGATATCCCAGCAAGGGAGGGGGTGAGGCGAGATGACTGATCCCCAAAAATTAACAGTTGTTAAAAACCATTAATAGTTTCATCTAAAATCTCGGGAAACAAAAATACACAGTACTTGTTTATTAGGCGGTTATATTTAGGTTTGAAGACTACAATCCCATCCCGACACCCTGACACACTGTCCCCACATCCCAGAGACTTAGAATTAAGGCTTGCGTGGCTATATTGCGATTTAAGCTAAGCGTGTAACACTGTACAGCAAGGCGATTGCTAATGCATGTTTTATGACCGCAATACAGTCGGAGAAGTCGTGAGAATCATAAATCGAGGACCTCACAGTCGTGGGTGTGGGTCACGTACAAGTGTCACAGCCCACAGCACTGTCTATTGCAATGCGAATGAGTCCCGACAGTGGGCAGGTCGCGCCGAGCCCGTCTGTGTCGAAAACATTCCGAACGAAGTGCATTCACATAAAATCGCCGCGCGTTGTAGTCTTTTCTAAGAGAAAACGGACCGTTCGAATGAAATTAAAATAATCGCAAAAGTTCTTCTAACTCAACGCAACCTGCTGTTAGGTCTTATCGACGTCCGAAACACTATGAAACACCACACCTAACCACTCCAGTCTTATATTCTCGCTAGCGACTAACCACTAAGATTGAACTACCTCCTAACTTAAAGAATCATCTTCCAAATCTACCGTAAAGGTGGACTAAACCCCAGCATTGCTGTGCAGTACAGTAAACCAATGGCCCGTCAAAATGAAACCACAAAAATCATTAATAACATTCCTTACCATCCAAAACATAAAGAATGTTCCGTAACGATGTTATTTTAATATGACTGAAGCATCTTCATTCATTGGGTGAGCAGTTGTACGAGCCAAGTCGAAGTAATACGAAGAATCGGCCAGTCATCACTAAATCAAAGATTATTCAAAGCTGTGGTTTGATACATCAGCACTCTCAATCATAAGCAAGCGAAATCGCAAAAAACTATATAAACAAACGAAATGTTGATAACAGACCTCTGTCTTATCGAAACTGGACCAATCGACTTGTATCCACTTCTTTGCATCCTTAGAAACTCATTTATCAATAGATTATGTACAAACATTCCTTACGTTTCAAAGGAATCGAAAATTCTAGGCGCGGTCCGGCAGATCATTGCTAAGGGAAAATTCCGCCATAACAGCTAAAACACGAGATTTTTTTTATAAGTTTTGATAAAAGTGTGTTCTTACAATAGATACTCACAAGTTCCAATCAATGTATAAATCATAAATCAATATTTTTATAAGTAACTTTAATGAAATCAACTGTAGCGATAATATTTACTGTGACATAAGAGTAACTAACATTTCAACCCATCTACATCATAAGTAATAAATAATAATAATAAGTTAATAATGATTCATATTAAAAAAATAACTATTGTATAACAAACAATCACTTTGGTTAAAACGAATAAACTTAAACACATTTATAAACGTAATGTTCAAATAAGAAACGGTCCGACGTTGCTATTTACACCTAAAAACTTGTCTAGCATGCTTAGCAAGCACTTTTAGCAAGCCTATATTCGAAGCTATTTTGAAGGAAACTCCTCCAATCTCCTGCCTCAGTCACCATGTCAACGAAAAACCCTTAATTATTGTCAATAAATGAAAAGTTATAACTGTCAGATTGACTGAGTCGAGTGGCGGGAAATTCTTAAAATCTATATTTTAAGTCATGCCCACCACAAGTTTAACCTCTATATTTCCCCTATAGTTATTTCCTCTTGACGTTTTGAATACTCCACATATGCTCATTATATTCCATCCAAGTTCCACCCTAAACCACAATCAGAGTTAATGTTCCAATCATCTCCATCTTTCTAAAAAATCTATCAAATTCCTTTCCCCTGCCATCTTCCTAAAAATCAATCGAATCCCTTCGTTATCGAAAGCTTTTAAAAATGAATTCCTACACTAAACTGCGAGCTTTAAACAAAGCAGTGTGACAATAGTTCTACAAAGAAAGAGCCGCAAAATAAAATATAAATAAAAAACTACGCGGTTTAAAGTAATGTAGAAAATCACCGTTGTTTGTTTACGAGCGCATGCAGCACTCCAAAACTTAACTATTGTTTACAAACATCAGCGTATTTCTCGTGAATTGGATGCTTTAATAATTCCACTTGATGTGTGCCGGCCATTCATTAAATTAATAAACGATTGATATGCGAGCGTGGGAAAGTGAATGCGGCTCGCTCGAAATATTGGGCTCGTATAGTACACGTGACTGACCAATTATTGGGCTAGTACAGATGTATCGCATGAGATTCAATATAAATGCGAAAATGACCGTCAATCTGTTTGTAACGCTTTTATGTCTAAAAAGAGGGCTAGATTTTGATGAAACTTGGAAAACTCTCTCAACCTACAAACGACCTTTCTTTCTAAAATATCACCTAAAGCTGGTATTCAAATAAATGTAGGTAGTTCGCAAATTGTAGTTGGTTACTCCTGCATGCATACTCCACAAAAATAAATGACATACAAAAAATAAAACAATGTACGGGTTCTCCGTTGATTTTTTGTACGTTTATCCTATCGGTTTCACTTTCATAGCGTTTACGTACGCGAATGATTGTGAAATTCGGAAAAAAAAACATACTAAACAACTTTCCCTGCTCGGCTGATGAACACGAAAATGTAATGATTTTCACAGAACTCCTATTTTTTTCATTCTACATTCGTTTTAAACTTGATACTTTCACGTTTGTTATTTTATTTTACGCTTCGAAATAAAATAAACTCGGTCTGAAAAAGGAATGTCCTTTTTTTTTGTTTTTATTGGACTTAACTTAAAGATATCGCGATAACACAGTCTACAGATCATTGTCTACCTCTCAAGGAAGACAATGATCTAAAGACAAAATAAATAAAGCGTACGATAAAGAGTTATCAATAATAATAATCTCAAGCTAATAACTCACTAGATTTTTTTTTTGTGAAAACATTAATTTACTTGTTGTTTCTGAAGTTTCCTTCAACAATCTTAAAAGTCTTAAACTCAAGTTTATAATTAAGTGTAATAAAAATTAAAAAAGGTAAAAAAATTAAGTCGGAAAAGTTTATTGATCACCAAACGTCAAAGGTTTTGCTTTAACTAAAATTAAAAAATGTCAAAATGTAGAAAGTTGAATTCCCAGGCAAACACAGCGGTATGAAACTTTTTAGGCATATGTATATTAACTAGCTTCCGCATGTTTGTAGGAAATTATCCCATAAAATAAGCGAAAAAATTAAAAAAAGTGTCCTGTGTGCTATTCCATACTATAATCTATCTCTGTGCTATATTTCATCTAGGTCTGTTTGGCCTAGATGAAATTACCATGTACCGGGGCCCCTTCAAGGTACCGGAACACATTCAAGGTACCGGGGCCCCTTCAATGTGCTGATGGTGATCACCGGGGTGGTTTTAGTGAGATAAAAATCCCACACTCCCTGGTCTTTTTCCCCAAAATGCCACACTCCCTGGTCTTTTACCCCAAAATCCCACACTCCCTGGTCTTTTTCCCCAAAATCCCATAATTCCTGGTCTTTTTCCCCAAAATCCCATACTCCCTGGTCTTTTTCCCCAAAATCTCACACTCCCTGATCTATTTCCCCAAAATCCCACACTCTCTGGTATTTTTCCCCAAAATCCCAAACTCCCAGGTCTTTTTCCCCAAAATCCCTCACTCCCTGGTCTTTTTCCCCAAAATCCCATATTCCCTGGTCTTTTTCCCCAAAAGCCTAAGCGCCTGTTGAAGGTGTCCCTACGAAAACAAAAAAAAAAAGTTCTGTTAAGCCGTTCCGGCTTGTTTGAGTTACAAATATCCGTCCATTCATAAAAACTTTTGCATTTCATAGTAGTAGTAAGGCAACTATTAAAACCAGATCTAACAGTGAATAGTTTTGTAAAATAACACTTTAATGGAATACAATCCTTAAATAATATAACATTGTCGGAATATTCAATAGAATTAAAGATTCAATAGGACCTTGACGTGCACTCGATGATTGCCTTTGACCTCTGATTCGTGAACACGCTTCAACGAATCGGAGGTCAAAGGCAATCATCGAGTAAAGCCGGTTACCTGCAGCTGTCTGGTTCACTGTCAAGGCCACTACATCCTACATGAAACTGGGTCATTTCATCAACTAACGTGTGTAAGAGAGCAGCCGTGATTCGATTAACAATCATTATTAACCAAACTGTTTACAGCGCGTTTATCTACCTGATGTAAAAACGTATACCTACAATTTGTAAACTTAATCACAGTTTTGATCATAATTTGAAGCTATTTAAGTTTACACTTAAATTTAAATAAGTAGGTGTAAGTAAAATCTTTTTAAAACATGCTTTAGTGAACTAAATGTTATTTCACCAGTCAATACTTATCCAATGACCCCAAACACGATGGTACTGACTTATTTGGTTGAGGAATTGCTATGGCCACCTTCCAGTGCCATCATCAGACCAGCTGCTACTACAGCTACCTATTAAATTATACCGTATTATTGCATTGTGCCCAAAATTTCATAAGTACGCCAAGTTTAAGCTTAAAAGGATGTTAAAAGGAAGTGCTTGAAAAAACACACAGAGCGAGGACTGTTAACTTAGTAAATAGTAGATTTTTATTCAAGGGGCTAAAATGACCCATTATTTATGATAAGTTTTACTTCAGCTAAAATTAAATAGAATCAGAACTGCGCTTTTTACTTTTGCAAGCACTACGATTGCAAGAAAATAAAATGATATAATACAATTTAAAAAGTTTATGTCTCAAAAGGTCAAGCTCAAAAAGTCCGTCATTGTTACGTAAGTACCAGACGTTACAATGACGGACTTTTTGAGCAAGAGTAGTGAAAAACAAATTAAAAGATGGCGTCGAAAAATTCTTTCGTGTGGCTGTCAACTGTTAATCAATATATATACAATCTGTCAATGCGGTTATTCGTTTGGACACACCAAACGAATAACCGCATTGACAGATTGTATGGCAATGCTTATCCTTTTGCTGAGGTAAAAACCAGTCCTTGGGTCATGGTAAGTGTCAACCAAGTTATTGGTGTAAAAAGACGCAGTACTAAATTCAATATAAGTCAGCGAGGTTTTTGAGTTAACTCAATTGAGTTAACCATGGATCAAAAAGAGTCTCTAGTCAAACAAATCCGTCAATTTTGTTAAAATGTGTTTAAAATATATACAACTAATAATTATTGTGTATTGGTTGAGTTAAATACGGATAATAAAACTCGCACTAAGAAACTGAATGAGAATCTTTAAAGTATTATATAGTGTTATAAAACCAATACATCTTTGAATCAATAATTGACAAAAGTTTTTCTAAAATGTAGGTATGCCTATTACAGTACCTACGTATTGGGGCTCATATGAAAACATTAAACCAATAGTAGATAAGAGAATATAAAATAGTAGATATACAGCACAGAGTACTTTTATATAAGAGGTAGAAAGAAATATAAAAAAATAACATGAGACTCACTCATTTTGTGATAAAATCTTGGTCTCTGAAATGCATTTTAGGTAATCATGACATGAATGCATTTACAAAAATCAACTTAAAATACGGCGGCCACCTTGCTCGCTTCTAAAACTTCTGTCCGATGCAATTTAAAGTGCGATATTACATGAAGAAAAAAAAGAAATAATATCTTCTAAGAATTTCATTCTTAGAAGATATTAGTTTCACATTTGCGTTGTACTCAGACTCGTCAGTTACCACTTATCAATAATGAATCATCAACTACAGTAAAAAACTTGTCAAAATAAAGGGAAATTACGGCCTGCGCAGACTGGCGGATGGGACGGAATTTAATAGTTATCCAATCGAAATCAGGTATATATTTTAACTCAAAAAGCCTTATCTACGCTTGCGAGGCGTACACGCAATCAAAAATTCTGTCTCTTTCTTACAAGTGAAGTTAGCGCCTCGTGCCGTTTAGTCAACTCGGTGGCCGACGGGTGCTTGCCGATTGTGCCTGTGTCGCTAATGTAATTCCCGCCATTTTTGACTTACTGGGGTACAGCACGCCTAGGAGACGTATGTTTAGGCTTTGTGCAACTTTTAACTAAGATTATGTAATTTTAATTTTGTTACTTTTTAGTAATTCATGGCCACAACAAGATCAAGAACAATAAGAAACCCTTAAAAGATGATAATTCATGAAGCAAACTCAGAACAGATTTGGTCAAGCCTTGGATGGAGATGAGACGTCGAGCTCAGAATTTGAACAGATTTTTACGAGAAAATATTATCCAAATTCCCGTAAAACCTACTGATTTATGATATGATATTGAACTTCAGTCGGGAGAATCTGAGCCCAAAAAACGTAGATGTTGCGCTTTTTGTTCCTACAAAAAAAAGGGAATGCCGAAATTAGTGTGATAAGAGCAAAAAGTCTGTTTTTTGCTAGCACAAAGTTGATGTCCGTCTAGATTGCTCTAGAATTATGGCCAGTCATTAAAAATCAGATAAATTTTAATGTTTGTCCTAAGAATAAGTAATGAATGTTAAAACATAAAAACTGATTGATAAAAAAATATATATGTTTCAATTGATTTCTGAGAACCAGATATTTTTGTTTGATTTATTTTTAAATATATTAATATATATAAACATCTATATTTATTTGTAATAAATAACAGTGATTGTAGTTTTCATTGATAAAACTGTGTTTTATTATTAGTTTATTTCCCAACCTTAATTTTCCTTAAAAAATAGGATATAAGTAGGAATATTTTAGCATGTAGGCTGTCATTTATATATTTAAGCTTCTGAGAAGTATGTTTAGGCTTTATCTACCTCTTATATAGATTAGGCTTCTAGAGTTATTGCTCTATGATCGGCCAAAAACTGCGCTGCGACGCTCCGAGGCCCATCACTGAGCATTGAAATATATACCTTTTTTAATTATAAAAACAAAAACGCCTCTTTGAAATACAACAAAGCACTATCTTAAACACTCACTTTTGCCCGCAACTTCGTACGCGCATATCCCGTTTTTTCCCGTTCCCGTAAGAATATCCAGTTCCGGTATCATCATGAATGTGGCTATCATACCGGTATCATACAACAAGAATATCATATAAAAACGACTAGTAGTTCCAGAGATTAACGCGTTCAAACTAAGAAACAAAAGAACTGTTCAGCTTTATAATATTAGTTTAGATGTGGAAAACAACTAATGTATAAGTGTTTAACAATAAACACTCATCTAAATTTCTAGATTAAAATAGCCACAAGCAATCTTGAGAGCATCTATGAGTATGGCGGTAAAGTTTGCGGCGGCAAGCCACTTATGCGTTTAGAACTTAGCTCCCGACGCGACGCGTCGACGTATCCCCCTCAGTTAACTCTTGAAACCAAGTTTAATTGCCGCGAGCATGCTCTCCCCTCTCATTATCTAAGTACACAGACTTGTGGCAGCTTAGGTCGACAAATGGTAATCCTAATATGTAAAATTCTTCCGTTACTGAGTGACTGACAGCCAACGCACAGCCGAAAGTACTGGTCGTTGAAAGTTGAAATTTAGCATGTAGGTTTCTTGAGAAATGTAGGGAAGCACTAAGAGAGGATTTCTCAAAATTCCTACGGGAACGGGATATACGCGGTATGGCATAAGCTTGTTAAGTAGAAAATCTGAAGAACGTTACTGAAATTCATTGCAGAGCTTCAAGTATTTGATCTGTTAAATTTTACTCACTGCAGACGCTTAATTTCAAGAAACGTGGTTTTTAGAATGGCGCTTATTGTTTATTTTATTTTTGTACTCATGACAAGCTCATTGCTCATTAGCAATGAGCATCAAGCAGAAAGATTGACCGGTGAGGAGCGCCTCATCGGTCAACCTTTCTTTCTTTTATACTTGTAAAATGTGTATTTTTTCAGAATAAATAATTATTATTTCTGCCGTCATCATAAGAAAAAAAGACGTTTACACAAAACGAAGTAACCGATTTACGATATTAAGAAAATAACTTAAGGTCGGAAATCGTTTACTTCGTTTGTTCAGAGACGTCCTTTTTTATGGCGGCAGATTTAGAAGAAACGCATGTCGGGGTTGGTCCGTGGATGGGCCCATAATGAAACACCTCCTAACTTCGTAAAGCACGCTATGCCTGCTGGTCCCCAGTCCCAGCTCTCATTTGAAAATCTTTGATAATCGTTACGGTAGCCAAAAGCCATGAAAAATCTGACACCAGTCTTGAGAACGGATATCGTGGTACCCCATGCTACTGGGTTTTGGTGTTCAGCTAGGCAGGCGCTCCGTGTAAAATACTGGTAATAAGATAGGCTGGAAGGCGACCGATGTTATCGTTTGAAAAAGGTTAATTATAATTGTTGAAATTTTTGTGTCTCTTATTATTAGGTCCTTACATATGAAATTGGCGTTTTGTCGCACTGACCACCGTGGCACCAGTGCTGCAAAAACGGCTCGAAGGGTTAATGATGTGTATGGCGGCGGTGTCGTAAAAGAAAACACAGTGCAGTTGGCAGTTGGAACGTTTTCGTTCTGGAAATTTCGACCTGCAGAACAAGCCCCGTGGACGGCCAGAGATCAAAGTTGATAATGAAGAATTGAAGGCTATTGTGGAAGCGGATCCATCGCAAACCACGTCCAACTTAGCTGCAGGCTGCGGTGTTAGTGATAAAACTGTTTTAATCCACTTGAAGCAAATTGGGAAGGTGAAAAAGCTTCAAAGGTGGGTACCTCACGAATTAAGTGAAGCAAATCGACAAACGCGCGTCAACTACTGCGTTACGTTACTTAACCGGCACAATAATGAAGGCATTTTAAATCGAATCATTACCTGTGATGAAAAGTAGATCCTGTACGATAATCGAAAGCGCTCATGCCCCAAGCGAAAATTGACTCAAAAAAATTTACTTGTGAGCGTTTGGTGGACCAGTGCCGGTGTCTTTCACTACAGCTTTCTTAAATCAGGCCAGACGATTACGGCAGATGTCTATTGTCAGCAACTGCAAACCATGATGGAAAAGGCCCTAGGCCACTGCTGCTCCAGGACAACGCTAGACCACACACTGCACAACAGACGGCTACCAAATTAGAGAAGCTTTAAATGAAATGCCTTAAACATCAACCGTACTCTCCACACCTTGCTCCAACAGATTACGATTTTTTTTAGAAATATGGATAACTTCTTGCAAGGGAAAAAGTTCTACTCCGATGGGGCTGTCCAAACCGCCTTCAAAGATTTTATTGATTCCCGTCTGAATGGTTGTTTTAGTAAAGGGATCAGTACAATCAACTACTTATGAAATGGCAAAAGTGCATAGATAGCGTTGGTACATACTTTGATTAATTAAATATTTTATATTCAAATGTAAGGACCTAATACAGATATTATACACTAGCTACTGCCCGCGACTTTGTACGCGCATATCCCGTTTTTGCCGTCACTGTGTTTTTTTTTTCGTTCTCGTATAGCCTATAACTTGCCTCATAAATGTGGCTATCATATACAAAAAGAATTTTCCAAATCCGACTGGCAGTTCCAGAGATGAGCGCGTTCAAACAAACAAACTCGTCAGCTTCATTAGATTAGTAGGTATGGATTGAAATCGAGTAGTACACAGAAATTGATATTAATCCGCCCTCCCCATGTTACCGCATGACTGCAATTAATCATGCGGATATAGTGCAGCGGTAATCCCTATTAAGGGGATGGGTTATGCAATATCCTTCGCATCTTCAGGTTAAGTGGTGTAAGTGTAAACTTAGCCTGCAATTGAATATAGAAACAAGAAATTACTGTAACGTAATGAATTATTAAACACAATTTTTTCAGAATGTTTCAACTGTATTTTTATTTTTATCACTGTTACACTGATTAAGTACTACAATTTTTTTTAAATAGTTACCATCTATAAGTTTAAATTAGTTACTAAGTAGTTTTAATTTTAAGTGTTTACATCGTTAGTTTAGTAGTTAAAAACAAAAATTTGTTATACTTAAAAAATTTTATAACTGTTACTTTTTACTATGTGTCATGGTTATTATTGTAAAGTGTTGAGTTAATTATCTCATAAGACGCTTTTTATGTAAAATAGCTGAATAAGTGTAGTTTCCTTTGAAACTAATTAATTAAATAAGTATATTTGAATCCCTTACTGTTGAAGAACCTGTTTTATTTTACAATATCTGACCCTGTGTTGTCATCAGAAGTGGGATCAGACCCACCTTTATCTGGGACTGCCTGCAATTTGATACATTTCATTTCGGCTAATTTGGAATCAATTTAAAAAAATATATGTAGCAGCTATAATGACACCTCGCCACATAGCACCCAGTATGCAGTCGATGCTACTTCCTTTCGATCCTGATGCGCCTGAATCAGACATTATCAACTGGTGTGCGTTAAGTGAGATCGCAATTAAGAGTAAGAAGCTAGAAGGTGTTGACCTTATTTTAGCCCCCACTCACTCCCGCCATGTGTCTTTATAAAATCAAGCCACATTATATTTTCTGGGTTGCTATTAAGGAAATGCTGGTCTCTAAATTTTCCAAACCCAGGATCATTTTGATTCAATTATCAAATGACAAATTGACAATAAAATAAACCGCAACTGAGGCAGGATTGCGATTGTGGCAACTTATTGAAAAGGTTCCTGATGAGAATTTACCGAAAAATTTAGTAACCGGTTTTGCCATATCCACAGCAACTCAATACCCAATGCTCCACAGATTTTTCAAGAGGCTATAAATACTACACTTAAAACTCTCAAAGACGATACTATTCTGGTCTGCATAATGACGTACTTTCTGCATCAGAGATCGTTCAAGAAGGGTTGGTTCGTTTTTGCTAGATTTATTGTCTAAAGCCAGGTTTTCTTTTAACATAAAAAAATGTTCATTAGAAGACAAAAATAAATATCTGGTTTTCATAATATCCTCTGGAGAAATCAGACCTTATCCCAGACAATTATTTTCTTTATTACCTACATGGGCGAAATTTACGGTTTTTACTGACTGTAACGCCTTAAAGGTCTCTTCCAATAAGGACCTCAGTAGAGTTTAGTAGGGACTCCATTTTCCGCACTTAGACTCCCATTCGGTTCGTTGTGCGTAGGTGTCCTGGCGAAGTTAGCCACTCTAGCTCCGCCTAGAAGCGCAGAAGTTTCCTGGAAGTTTCACAGGCTTCGCATAGTGACCACACCGTTCCAATACTTTGTATATGTTGGGTAGCCTCGGCCTCGCATTCCAGGATGACGTGAGCGGCCCATGATTGTCCCTATCATTGTTCTTAGGTTATTTCTACTTAGGCTGAGTAGTCGTTTTGTTAGTCGCGGATGTAGACTGATTGCCTGCAGTCTGTAGCCCATGACTATTTGTTGTTATGAAGTTCAGTTGATCTATAGCGAATCCATCTACGAAACGATGAGAAAGTTAGGGGAATGAATGGGTACGGGCCTAGCACTACCATCTCGGAACCTCTCTTTGCAAGTTTGTCCGCGGCGTCATTGCCTATGGATTGTGATTCTGTTAGACAGCGATATACTCTCCAGGGCGAGGTGACATTCAAAGATCACAAATCTTACGTTAGAACAACACACTCGCATTGGAATACCGAGCTGTTTTCACCCAGTGGTACGTGAAAGTTAAAGTTGAGTTATAGGGATTGACACCAGCCCCTGAACCCTTTGGAGTTTTTGAGCCATTTTTGTAGATGCGTACTTCATTGACTCCTGACTGATTCCTGTCTTCCTGTTGTTTGTGTGCTATAACTTCTGTTGAACATAGGTTCATTCAGTGTCCTATCATACGGAGCAGCGATGAGAGGTTGGTATTCAATCGCTCAGACCAGGATACCAGCGTGCGGACAAGTATGGTTCATCCCCAAACGCCTAAGTGCATACCTAAGCTAGATAGCTGCTAGTGCTGCCTCCTGCTGTATGTACATGAAAATGGACCTTACACCTAGAGTATACTTACCCATACATATGTGGTGGGCAATTTTGCAGTCGTATGACTTTGATATCATCTATAAAGAGGAAAAAAGCACATGCAGACTTCCTTTCACGTAATCATACTGACACATCTTTTACTACCTACTAAACCAGCTAAAATTGTAAATTTGTCTGAACTAGAGAGGAGTTGGTTATCTGTGGAACAGCAACGAGATTCTGAAATATCAAGCATTACTTCCAAATTCCGTTCAAATGACTTGCCGTCTGAAATATCACTCAGGTACGATATTAGGCACACTTTACTATAAAATGGAATGTAATAAAACCATTACCAATATTGCCACACTCTTTAACCTGACCTGACCTTGAAAAGTATGCTCACTATAACTGAAACAGATTCGGATAGCTTATGGCAAGATCATTTAGGCGATATTCAATTAGCTCTCAATAGTACTCGTTGTAGAGTAACAGGGTTCACGCCCTTAAACTTAATGTTTGGTATTAAGGATATTAAGAGTGTCTACTAATCATCCTGATGAAGATAGGTTAAACCTTGAAACCATTCGATCCGATGCTTCTGCTAGTATAAAAGACTAGCCCAATATGATTAAAGGTCGATTTAACAAGTATAAAGCTATAGTAAAACCTTTCTCAGTACTCATTGTTTGTTAAATGCGAAGAAAAAAACCAATCGAAACTGGACCAAAATAGAAACCACTATTTTATAAAATTATATGTTCGAATTAAAACACATGAATGGAAACAAGAGTCTACAAAATGTTCTCACGAAAACTTGCGAGAGAGCAGAAAATTATGATGAGGATGACGGCGAATAAAGATGATGAGACTAGGCAACAGATTAACAATGATGATAAAACTGCCTACTTATATGCCTATATACTACGTCTACCAATAGTGATACCATGTCTGTCAATAGTGATACCATGTCTGCTAAAAGTGACAACCTGATCAAATGATCCACCAATTCCCATAATAATGCAAACTGTAGAATCCCTGGTTTACGTACTGATTCAGTAGAATATATTGGCCCTGAATCAATTAACATTGTAACAGAAGTACTTGTAAACCAACCGAAGAATTGAGCTAGTTGTTAATAAAGCTAAAGAAACAATATTTGCTTCGCCTAGCTGAGTCCGGTCCAATTTAACCGTAGGGCACACCTGAAGGGCAAAATATTTGCCGGACCAGGGGACTTGTAGGGTAAGAAGTTGACCGGAGCAAGAAACAAGCCTTGTAGAGTCATAGCTGACTAGACCAACTGAACTGAAGAGTCTAAGTAGACCGGACCAGAAAAAAAAAGCAGGATGACCGGTACTTAATCAGTTTTTCGTGTTTTAGATGTAACATTGTAAGCTGAGCGTACGAGGACGTCCGCACGTCAGCATGGCCGTGTCGGCGTCGTACTGTAAACAACACGAGCATCAGGCCACGCGGTAGCTCGCTACGTCATTCTCCCACCTCCTCGCAACGGGGCACGCTACGTCGTAGATGTCTACGTCGTAGCGCGCTACGTCGTCACCCTTCCTCCAACAATCCGTCAAAATAGCAAGCCCTGGCTGGCTTCAATATTATATTAAGGCCACCACAGGCAAGCCCGGTTAAGTAGTCGACAACCTCATAGGTTAAACTGCGACACGCTACTCAAAAAAAAAAGCAAAACGGTATTCTGACTTCAGGCGTTGCCCGGTGCACATGCTCTTAATTATAATGTTTACTGATTTACTGTGTGTCATGGTCTTTTCATATAAAGAGGCTGATTAAGTGTAGTTTCCTATGAAACTAATAAGTTATAATAAATTCTAGTTTGTTACTGTTGAAGAACCTGTTTTATTTTACAATTTGTCTGACCCTGTGCCGTCATACTTTTAAAAATAAATAATAAAGCTTTGGTTAATCATAATATGTTTCAATACATAGAAACTTATGGCAAAGTATGCGAGTTAGTTTGACAGAACGTAACAATAGTTAAAGACACGCCGTTGAAAAATTAAGCAGCAGAGAAAGCAAAGCTTCAAACAATTTCTGTCATAAAACAAACAGAATTCATTGCACATTCTCCATCCAAACACCGACACAATTGGCCTAATAAAGTGTCCTTTTTCTATTATAAAGTCGCCCGTTTGTCTCGCTCGAAGTCGCGCACTCACATTCCACTCGGCTGTAGTAATGCGCCAATGTCCGATTCACCCGGAACGGGCTCCCGGATTGGCGGAAACATTCACTTCGTGTGTCCAGAGGAAATTCTTCATCTCCTTTAGATAACACAATTATTTTTAGCGCAGATCAAATGCAATTTCTAATCTATATCGCTTTGTGGTTTAGACAAAAATGAGTTTTTACAGTTCACTTCATATATGAAGTTCAAAGAACTTCATATTCATTTCTTGTAGGGGTTCTTTTTGAGAAGTTTGTTAGTCTAGAACATGTGATTTGACTGCAAGTTTTCCAAAAATTTGTATAAGTGTTTAATTGTATATTGAATTAAAAACAAAATTTGCCAAGTGCGTGTTAGGCCACGCATAGTTTTTTTATATTAAAAAATGCCCCACACTAGGAATGTCTCCTGTATCGTGAGTGCGTTTACAGACATATAAACCCATATACACAAACAGCCAGACCCGGAACAACTATCGGTAGGCCATACAAATATGTCTTCTGTGCGGGGATCGAACCCGCGACACGCAGCGCAGCAGTCAATCGCTCAAGAATAGGGGTTCGTAGTTGCCCCCATAACCATGAAAGCGACACCCATACCATGTCAAGAAATGTGCTTCACTATCGCCACCAAGGAGTTTTATTTTTGGATCCATTTTAAGTACTTTTCTAAGGAAGCTGGTGGAATACTTGTTAACTTGTAAAGCCTAGCTCTTTATTTGAACTTCCTTAATATACAACGTGTAACAGAATAAAAGCAATACTAACCTGAAAAGGGGTAATTATACTCATTATTATGACCAACCTTTGGGACCAACACTGAAATCTTTTGTGTCTCTCTATCTTTTGTTACACGTTGAAAACTACTATCAGTCTATCACGCATACTTTTCATGTATCCAGAAACAACGGTTTATTTGGTAGATACATGACTCTAACAAAAAATAATACTTTAAACGGGACATTATCCGAATTTTGACTGTATGAAAATCAGTTAGTAGGTCAAATAAATAAATTAAAGCCCGGAAAAAAATATAAGTGAGAGATACACCCTTGTTTTAGACGCAAGTGGAATTCAAAACACGAAATATAATCATTTAGTCGGGGTCATATTCTAATATATAATAATTTTGCCAAACTAGCGAAACTGTTCTTGGATTTCTTGTTGATTTACCACGCGACTCTGAAAAGGACGACACCAATGCCAATATGTGTGCACAATTTGCGGCTAGTCTCCGCTGAAATTAAACCGCCGTGGCTTAAACTCGGCGGAGGACTAAATGGAATAATCACAAATACTGGCTGGCTAATGTACTTAATTATTGATATTATTATTAGCTCCTGACGAACCAGTCTTCGTCCACGACACGGGCAAGACTTGGATATGTATCTGATCTGATTAACCTTGATTGTAACATGTTTGCAACAGTTGTAGATTAGTGGCAGAAAATTTAGGATTGTCAAAATTGACAACTGTTATTAGTATATTAAACTACTTTGGCCCGCGACTTCGAACGCGTATGAATTTCGTGAAAGCCTTTTTTACTGCTCCCTTACACTCTCCAAGGAACATGCCTGCAAATTTCAGCTTACTGCGACCAGCCGGTCGATTCTGTAAACATGTCGAAGTGAAGGCTTGGGTAAAGGGATCACGAGGTGAGCTGTCAATCCATACAATCAAGATGTCAACGATCACGGAGTGAGCTGTCATTCCATCATTTCAACTCATGATCACTTCACCCAAGCCTTCACTTCGACATGTTTACAGAATCGACCGGCTGTAGTTTCAGTCAGTCACTCAGTAACGCAAAAATTATATATATTAGGATTACAAGTTTCTACCAGCTGCTTCGCTCGCTAGTACCTAAGTCGAACATTATTCCGAGGGTACATTACTTGGGATAATGTTCATCCTAGCATGTGCCAAGTTTCATCTAAATCAGTTCAGCCGTTGAGACGTGAAGACGTAACAATCAACAGAGTTATGTTTACATTTTAATATTAGTATGGATGGGTCCCTGGCCATCAACTTCATTGACAATCTACTAAGTTGTAATGTAAACGTCATGAATTAATGATAGAATGTTTAACTCCTCTTCGATATGCGTGGTCATTTAGATTTCTATGGTTAATACTCACTGCAATATTACAAGATTGTTTCGTCTTGTTAAAATCTCTTGTTAAAATGAGAAACAGAAAGAACTGATAAATACGGATACCATGCAAATGTCATTCATGTCCGTAGCAAATCTGGAATGTTTATGAAAATTTTGCTGTCGCCCGCGGCTTCGCTCGAATAAAAGACGAAAATTATACCGGGATAAAAACTATTCTTTGTCAAAATCAAGGACATGGTCCTACTGTGAGTCAAGTTTCATCGCTTCAGCTGAAAAACGTGAAGAGGTAATAAACAAACAAACAAACTCACTATAGCATTCATAATATTAGGTTAGGTTGTGTTCAGTCTAAATTTTGACAACGGCAAGAGGTCATCTTTATGTCGCAGCCAAATAACTTAATCAGCCGTTTAATTGGTTGCCTAGCTTATTCATTTTACTGCGGCGATTTTTCAGCGACCAAAGCGAAATCTTAGGTTCAATATTTTTTAATGACTTGCCCATATCACTTATGTCGATGATTTAATGGGGGAGCTCAATGACAAGGCAATGCTTTCAATTAAACGGCTGCTTAAACGTATAGTTAGATGTACGCCTTCATTTTCAAAACGAAGAATAATAACATTTTAACCCTTGATTATTGTAGAATAGCAATAAATATATTGAGTATTGAGTATTGAGTAGAAATCGAAATAAATAGCAGTAACAACAAAATTGCAATACCGACTCTCTAAACGTAATGAATTTAGTGTGAATGACTTTTTTATGCCCATTAGTTACTTTTGATTTTATACGCGTTCGTACATAATTTCGCAAATTTATTTGTGTAGTTGTGTTCAGAGTTTTTCCGGTAATACGTTCAGTTATTTCAATTCCATTTTTATGCCATTCTTTGGCTCTCGGTCAGCTACGCGTATGATTCTCTAGGGATCGACTAAATCATAATTGATATTAAACACTACATACTTGATTCCGTAAACTTAAAATATCATAATAACAATATTTCTTCTCTGATCTCTTAAAGTAAACAAGAAAATCGCTGTCAGCCTCTCCGCGATGTTTTCGGTTTTGTTTTAAACGGATTTTTTACGGTTTTGTCTAATATAAAAAGCGATGAAAAAAAAAAGTTAGTCTACATAATTTACTATAAACTAGTTTTTTCGCTCAACTGGGAAGCCACCGTGAGCGTATGATTCCGTGGCATAGGTGTCTACCAGAAATCGTTTTTTCGGAGATACGCCACGGGATCCGTCCCGTGGTATATCTGACAGTAACCTAGAACTTTTGCGGGATTTAAAGTTGCTTATGACACGATACGGCATCGATAGAGTAGCTTTATAGAAATTCTATTTAAACAATTGACAAAACCAAATCATACTTCCAAAGATCCCCTTGTACGATCAGGAAATAAACAAAAAATTGGTAAAAAATAGACATACAAATATACATAATTTGTACGCTCAAAAATATCGCTAAAATTTTCTAATACATTTCTTATCATATGCAGGCCTAAATTCTAAGTCATTTCCTCCATTCACCCAACCCCTCTCAATCATATTACAACTTATTCTGTGCTTGTTATTTATTTATATTAATCGAAAGTTGTTCCGTTGTTATGTTGAGTCTAAGTGGAGGGAGTTTCCTTTGTTTAAAGTGTATGACAGTGTGTTGGCTGTAATTTGTGTGTTGGGTGTAACTTCGCTAGTAATTTGAGACATCTTTAGAGCGAGTCTCCACTTAATCAACCTGCTGAAAAGCAATTACAGTAAGACATTTTCTCGAAAATAAAATAAATAACGTTGATATTGTATTCTAGTCCGGGATGTGTTAAGCCTCAATGTTGTTACTATTTATGAAAGAAAGATAAAAGTAATGGCCGGCCTCATCTAGTTTAAAAATTACCAAAAAAGATTGACGTGTAAAAGTGTTATGTTTAGCCTACTTACAAAATAAATATCATTTATCAGTTATTAAAAGTCCTTCTTCCTGTAACTAAAGTTTATAAAGCCATATAAAAGCAATTTGTCCAAAAAAAAAAGAAATGAATAAAAGTTGTAGTACCCTTAAAACACTAACAAAAATTAATAAAAACTACTTAACCTTTTCTTATCACAATTGTATATTTGGTATTTCAATTCGAAAACATAAAAAAACACTTCGAAAGCTTAAATAAACGTTAGAGAATGTATTTTAATAAGCTACCTAAAATTTTGAATAAAAACAAACAATATGTAATAATGTATTAACATGTGGTTGCGTTTGTCACACGTTGCGTCACAAATAACTCGCGTAATTCTCATTACGCGAATTATTTGTGGAACCCAACGTAATGAACCCACAAACAATGGACACAGAAATATCACACTAAATATTCCAACACAGATTATTTTACATCGACAACAGAATCAAAATGTTTTAAATCAATTTTGTTTTTGATGTATACTGTACCATATGTAGAAAGCCTAAGGTCCATAATGCTAACCTGGCATTCTCGTCTGCGTTGATCAGTTGTATCTCTATTCACATCGCTGACATCATTAGGTACTCGGAACTAATCAATTAGCCGCACAACGAGATTCAAATTAAGTGATATAATTGGCCAGGCTATCGTGAAATTGTCGTCAGGCGATATGCTCACGTATAACTAATACCTTTAAACGAGCAATTCTTGTATATGTGTATGTAATCGAGCCGTTTCCGAGATTCAGATTATACATATACATATATACAAGAATTGCTAGTTTAAAGGTATTAGATATATGTTTAATCTGAATCTCGGAAACGGCTCCAACGATTTTCATGAAATTTAGTATGCACAGGGTTTCGGGGGCAATAAATCGATCTAGCTAGGTTTCAAGTTTAGAAAACGATTACCAAAAATTTTGCCATTTATCTAGTTATGTTAAACTGACATTTACACAAGTGATATTCTATCAATGAAAATGATAGACAAATAGTCGAAAGGTTTGGAGTTTATCACGTGATCAATGCTTTGCCTTCTTGAATTTTGACAGTCAATAAATCTGCCTAACCTCCTCCTAAGTCTGTTGGGGTCAACTTCTAGTCTGAGTGGAAGCAATTGAGTACCAATATTTTACATGAAGCGACTGAATGACACTTTGTCTGGAGACACCTCTCCCTTCTCTGTAATTTGTGATGTAAATGACGATAGAAAGAGATTTGACTTGAATAGCTTTTCATTCAAAGTCCGAAAAAATCTTGAACCATAACTATAGCAGCTACGGCGTAGCAGCGTAGGCATCGTAGCAGCATAGGCAATGTAGCAGCGAAGGCGACGTAGCACCATAGGTGGCGTAGCATCGTAGGCAGCGTAGCAAAGTAAGTGGCTTTTGTTCGAAATATTTACCGCGGCCCTGGAACGCAAAGGTCAAAGGTCAAACTCATTAGGAGGAACACGGTTGAGGGTTTGACACTCCCTTCCGCTCTGCTCAGAGCGGGAGGAGTTTATCCATTGAAAAAAAACGGGTGTTATTTATTGGCATAAAACATATTAGGTACTAGCTGTGCCCGCGACTTCGTTCGCGTGGATGTCGGAAAAAAATGTGTCACACAGATGATGAGAAGATGTATGGCTGTCTAATAAAGCTGAAGAGTTTGTTTGTTTGTTTAAACGCGCTAATCTCTGCGCGCTAAAACTACCAGTCGGATATCGAAAATTCAAAAAGAGTAATATATGTAATGCATTATATGCGACGGTGTTTTTATAGACATGGTATTAATCCTTATCCAAATAAATAGGTTATTCATCGCAAGTATTTAATTCTGAGAAAAGTGCCCTTACATCATTCGATTTTAATGAATGTCTTAGGAAATTTCAAATATCACAGTTTTAAAATAACTCCCGCAGCAAAAATTGGCAATATTATTACATACCTACATTTTATCTTTAAAAGACCCCAGTAGTGTTACCCAGCGTTCCACTCTTACTGATCATAGTGGGTATATATATACTCTTAACGTAGAAAAAAAAAACAAAATCAATCTTCAAATTTAACCATTTCAGACATACAAACAATATTTCTACTGGTTTCGTCCACACGATTTTAAATTAGCACTGTAGGTACCAAATTTTCTCCTAATCTCACTTAAAATTAAAATAAATATTTATTTTAATTACATTAGTACACTAAAGGTAGAACGCACTGACCGGTGTTACGGGGCGTAATGTGACGTGTTACAAAGCGAGCATTCGTGCAGTCAGTATGTGAAACCAAGCACACGATGTACCATAACATGTTCGCTGTGAATATTACATTGCGGCCACAGCATGCATTGCATTGTGAATAACACCTCTCAGTACACAGATGAACAATACAAAATACCAACCAGTAACCCAAATTAAAGAATTTTCCAAAACGAATAAACAAACACCCAAGACATTTTCTATGGCACAGAAGATTTGGAGAAGCTCTTGGCTAAATAACACGCGAATCGATGTTCCAGGTTAAGCAACGGTTGCCGAGGTCGGTCTGTGGATGATTAACCGTCTTAACATATCGAGAGTCCTACGTGCCTCGGAATGTACGTGCCGCTAATCCCGGCTGTCTAAGACTTAAAAACTCAAATCTACAAAGATTTGTGTTCAAAGTTGTAAGTCCAACATATGAATTGTTAAAAAACCGGCCAAGTGCGTGTCGGACCACGCACAGTGTAGAGTTCCATAATAACCCGTCTCCTAAACCATGCCAGAAAAATAGTAAAATGTACTTCACTAATATTAGTTTACAAAGTTACAAATGCACTTGGTAAGTCATTTTCTATGGAATTATGTATTTACTCACCCAGTTCCATTTTAAATGTTCGTCGACAATTACTCATTCACTTGTTAAGCTTAGGTAGCGGTGATACTATTTCATCTCATTTCATCACTTTTTTTACATCACCAAAAACAACCGTTTGGCTGGCAGAGGAAGGGGGACACTTGCGTCTAACAAAAATTAGCAAAGCTTTAAAGGTTAATATTTCGCAAACGGATCCTTAGATGGAATGTTTTTTACACCATGAGTTAGACGTAAAAAAAGTTCATCGCCACTTTACTTGTAGTAACCCTAAAAAAAATTGTTTTGTACAAAATTTCATATTTATTACGAATTCTGAATTCATGTATGACCACACTGTCAAAAGTTATAATAATAATATTAGTATGAATATCTGTTTTCGAGGAAAGTACACGGTTTTCGTTTTTGCATTGCTTAATCATAGCCCTGTTTATGATTAAGCAATACAAAAACGAAAAACGTTGCCCCACACTAGGAATTTCTCCAGTATCGTGGGTGCGTTTACAAACTTATAAACTCACATGCACAAACAGCCAGACCCGGAACAACTATCTGTAGGCCATACAAATATTTGTTCCGTACGGGAATCGAACCCGCAACACCCAGCGCAGCAGTCAGTCGCTCAACCAATGCGCCAACCGTGTCGTCAAATATAAAATGTGACCACGCACTTCTAGGACACCCTGTGTATGATTAAGCAATACAAAAATCTTAAAAAATCTTAATACGAAAATCTTTGGCTTGTCAAATATGTATGAATTCAGAATTCGAGGTAATTATCAAATTTTGGAACCACAAACTCTGTATACAAAACTGATTTCAAATTCTGTTGTAACCCATATTCTTTATGGCCTTTATAATATCTACAAATGGGCACTTAATACATTTATAATACACAGTCGATAAGATCTCCAATAGGCGATGACGAATTCACACTATAAATTCGAATATATTCTCGAACTACAAGAACTAAAAGGGTGTACCTCCCTCGAAAAATACACAGTCGATAGGATTTCCAATAGGTGGTGACGGATTCACACTATAAATTCGAGTATATACTCGAACTACAAGAACTAAAAAAGTGTACCTTCTTCGAAAACACAACCATACATTAACAAAAAAACACAACACCACATCCAAACTAGTGTTATGATTTCGAATCATCCCTGAAGTACATTTTCGAATATATTTTTAGGACATACAATATTTTTCATCCCGGTAACAAGTTCCCATGGATATTAAAACACTTTTCAGGCGAGCAAAACGCGGTTTAAAAATAAAAAAAATATTGAGAAATAAATGCTTTGTTTTGCTGCCCGCCAATTATGACGCCGGAGGTGTGGACAGATCCTATTATGGACTATTTTTGGCAACAAATTTCGGAACAACCAACCCTATGTCATACAAGACAAAGCTCAAATTCCATTGCAACCCATACTTTATCGCCTGTTTGATATGAATGGTCACTCGAAAATCGACGTAAAGTACACTATTTAAGGTCGATATTAGAGTTGGTCGCGATGTATTGAAATTATAACGAACTAGTTTCCGCCGGCGGCTTCACCCGCGTTTAAGTAGAAAATTATCCTAAAGGAAAGTATCCTATTCCAGGATATGGAAATTCGATATGGAAATATCCGAATTCGTTAAGACGTGAAGGGATAACAAACAAACAAACAAACTCACTTTCGCATTTATAATATTAGGATTATGAATTCAAGTATGTGTAGTGCTGGCACTTTACTTGGTGTATTTGTCAAAATATTGGAGTCACTTGTGCAATAAAAAATATGCCTTATTGACTTAAAATAGGGTTAATTTTGTATTGCACAACTGACGTGAATATTTTGACACGCCAAATGAAGTGCCAGCATTAAAATATTTACGTTACGAGATTGTCACTTTGTCCGTGCATAGCACAGGGAACACTCAGAAACTGGAACTCCGCCAGCTATGATTGTTCGATATTTAAATATTCTTTTTCTCTTTTCCTCTTTTGTTGTTTCAGTTTTTAACAGACTTCAAAAAAGGAGGAGGTTCTCAACTCAGTCGTATTTTTAATGTTTGTTATCTCATAACTCCGTCATTTATGAACCGATTTGAAAAATTCATATGAAAGGATTTACGTTTCGATTGGTCTCATAGAAATTTTATCGAAATCGGTTTAGTAGATTGGTTTTTAAATCAAAAATAGCTAGAGGAAATAGAAAATATATCATCCAAGTAAACGAAATCGCGTGTTTTGCTTTTCTGTGACTTTCCAGTGGTGTTGTTAGGTGTGGGGTACAACTAAAAAGTATAAATTAAATACTTTTTTAAAAAGTATTTATGTTATAAGTCGCCTTTGTAAAGTTTTGTTTGAGGGCTAGTTTTTTATCTGCAGTGCGATTCTGTAAACATCTCACTAGTAAGCTTATGTGAAGTGAAGATGAAGTGAGTGAAATGACAGTTCACTTCATGCTCAATCCACCTAAGTTTATACCATGAGATGTAGACAGAACAGTCCGGCTATAGTTGAATCTACCAATGATTATTGTGATAAAAAAAATCGTTAAAATGCATTATTTGATCAATTATAAGCTTTTAACTAATACTTTTTTCTTTGACCTTTGGTCAAGCAAACAATTAATAATAAAAAAACATTTTAACGAAATTTTTACCACGTTTTAACCACTGGTTGAGTTAACTAAGAATAGAAAAACACGCCCTTAATCGAATACGTTAAATCGACGCTTGTAAGTATATATTTTTATTTCATAACCGCCATATTACACGCTTTAACGTGACGTTATTTGATCTCTATACGCGGAGTACTCCTACCAATCTAATGAGAGTGCCAATTCTACTCATTTAGTTTATTCATTAATACTATGTACTTATTAATTAATATAATATATAGCAATGGTTCATTCAACAAAAAGATTTGTGGGAAGATGCGGCGGGGCTCTCCCGAAATTACATCAGCCTATAGTATCCTAATTAAGTCTTAAATAATCAATATGTAGGTATAATTAAATAATTATACCTACATATTGATTATTATATATTAGTATTTCGTTACGGTGTCGAGACGTGATTAATAAATATTAATCACGTCTCGACACCGTAACGAAATACGCTTTATCCCCGTAATACGACATTCACGCGGGCGAAGCAGCTGAAAATGCAAGGACATCAAACTTTCTTGACACAAATTTATGCATGAATCATTCAAATATAGAACACGGAAATGCATTAAGTAATATCCAACTAAATATCGTCCAGCAAAGCTCTACTTAAGTGACTTGAGATGTCAAGAACCAAGAACTTTCAATAGAACGTCCGTAGACGTTAAAGAATTTATTCAATTTTGAACTGAACTTAGATGAGTTCCGACAGCCTTACGGTCGAAAGTTGTTTGAATATCAAGCGATGAGCTTTTCATCAATAGCAAGTTTTCGAGCCATTAAATTCGCGTTGCATTCAGCAAGAATTTATTGATGCTCGAATAAATTAAATCTGTTGCCATTTTTCGTTTTGCTTCTGTTGGCCGTAGTTCCGATATGCGCTCACTTGATAAATACTTCAATAGCTTACTGAAATTATTGTGAGGGGATTTCATTTATTGTTTTTTACACGCAGATATTGTCAGACATTCAGTTGAAAAATGCTTGCTCTTTATTATAAGTATTTGTTTTGTTCGTAGTTTGTATTTTATTTCTCTTATTATTAGTAGGATTTTGCAGTTTGTTTTCGTTACGTATTGAATCATCCTCTCTTTCTTTCAACTCTCAAGTAACGAAAATGTAATGTTACAAAATTCGACATTAAGGGATATCATTAGTTCAAGCAAACTTTCATTATGTGTAATCTATCTAATGGAAGGATGAATAATTGTTTGCTTTTATCTTAAATTTCTCTAGCAGTTCTAGTCCGATTTAAAAAAAATCGAGATACATACATGCACTATAGCGCAGTGCTATAGAGGGATGCGGTACAAAGAGTAAAGTCTCGCAAACCTCCATTTAAAAGAGGGAATCCTCCGACCAGACGGTTGTTGTGTCTAGTGGGCAACGGCCCGATAGTTGATATTCGGACTGTTGTATATGTTCAAATCGCACGGAGAAATTTGCTTGCGCGATGCAGGATTTCACTGGTAGTTCGTCGCTGACAGGATAGATGGGGTTGCGGTTCTTTTTTTTAACTGTACAAAATTTGCTTCTTCGTTTTTCATGTGGTGGCATTGATACCGCTGCAGTGCTATAAGAATTATTAAATTCAATAGGTGCACATATAATTTAATTATTATATGTGCACCTATTGAAAAAAAAAAACAATAAATATTGCATGCAACTTTTTGCTAAAATCATACACACTGATGTTTTAAAAATGTTACGCAGATATTTAAAAATGGCGTTAGATCACATTTTTTAATCAGGGAATCATCGACCTTAGCACTAGCACAAAATCAAATCAAAAACATTTATTTTAAATAGATAATTTATTAAAGGCTATTTAGAATTGCCAAGGTCGGTCAGTCAAATAGATAGAGCTACTTCTGCCGCGCTAGCGAGGAGACCAGTAAGTAAGTATGTCCTACAGAAAAACATATTCACTGCTCACGTCTATAGTGCGGCAGAGTTGCACGTTCCAAAGCGTAGATCATAAAACCCACCCTGTATACTTATTTACACTTTTATAAAACTAACTTCAATTTTATTTTCTCCAACAGGTAACAAAGTAACTTCTGAATAAACGGCTGTCAAGTGAGTTTATCAATTAGATTAGACTTAGAACGAGTGATGGGAACCCCTCGCAGCGAATCACCACTGTTTTGCAACACTGCTGTTTTAAAGAAATGACGACGGAACTCGAGACATTCACACTGTTTGGTACCGATGGCCTTTATTACGTAAGTTCACATTATCATGTTGGTACGTACTGTTAATTAGATGTACCTACATCGAGATTGCGCAACCTGTACTAGCTCATTTCATCATCGGAGTACAAGACGTACGGCGATGCG
Source organism: Mamestra brassicae (assembly GCA_905163435.1). NCBI lineage: Eukaryota > Metazoa > Arthropoda > Insecta > Lepidoptera > Noctuidae > Mamestra > Mamestra brassicae. The sequence goes on from LR990987.1 coordinate 6,612,419, forward strand.
ACACCGGTACATGGTTGACATCCCACCTACATATATGAACAAAACGTTTAGGGAATGCTGTCATTGTGTGTTCAGCTATAAAGTGGAATTCTTTCCTTCTTTAAGTAAAAAGAATAGGTAGCTTCAAGGCAAGCGTGCTCCATCGTCGAACAGTTTGTGGTCAAACGGAACCCTGTAAATAGTAATAAAAGTGTGGAGTTAGATTAGCCGTACCCACAGAGAACTAAAGGTGGGTCCACATTTGTGACTAGGCTTCAGGACCGTGTTAGCAACGCGTGTCTGTAGATACTGTTGATGTGACGACATCTGTCACGCAAACAAAAGTCACGACATACAATATCGGTGCGATCCACCCCGAACTACTGAAATATTGGGAGTCACAGTGAAATATATGTATGTTACGTGTCACGAGACAGTGTGCACGCTGCATTTTTTTATGTCACGAATAAATTTTACGGGGCACCAGCAAATCCAATTAAAGTCTGTTTTTTGCAAAAGATATCCACGTGATCCGATACGCCCACACTTCCGTTTTTGTCACGCATACTTGTCACAGCTTCGGTCACCTTAGGCTACACGATAACGGAGCATTGTTGTATTGCATCCCCTCCTGCCCGCCCGCCACCGCCCGCCGCGATTCCGCACCGTACCGAGCGGTGGTTGCAACTCGCACTATTTGCTTGAGAGTAAGTGGCCGGTGCCTATAGCACCGCGGCGGCCTCGGTATTTTGTTACGTCTGCCGTCTAGATTTGCTACAAAGCCGAGTGACGTAAGCCCCCTTTACACAGCCACTCTATCGCGCGTTCTCAGGAGCGTACAAGATTGGACGTGGGTATGCCTGCACGTTTTTGAAGTTTTTAAAGCTAACTAAACATATGTAGGTATTCACAGGATTAAAGCCACATATAGTTAAATCAATGTGATGGCCTTTATGCAGTCTATACTATACTAATATAATAAAGCTGAAGACTTCGTTTTCATGAAATATGTAGGTTTGAGTTTCCACCTAAAAAGAGTTTAGTCAGTGTAGTCGTCTGATTCTCACCGCGAGCTCATTTTTACTCTTTTTGCCCGCCGAGTCATTTCCGTTCGACTGTTTGTTAATGGAAACAGATGTAAGCAGTTTTCTCTTGCGAGGTAAAAGAAGGCAAAATGGGTCCGCTCCGCTCGCGGTGGAAACCGGGCTTAATGAACTACAGAAAGAGAATTTAGTTCAGCCCCAAAAAGTTTGCTCTGACATCTCTAAAGAGTATAAAAAATATTTAAAAATACCGATATTCTTCGGACAAAGCAAACGTGAAGTCAACGGATAAAAAAGAAAAAGTTCGTGATCCGTATCGTGGTCAAAGGGGATTATTCGAGTCTACCCGCATGCCGATTATTGCAGGTCGCGCTTTGTTTCATCTTTTTAGGAAAGTAAAGGCACTGGTATTTTATGCCCCAGCATTAGAAAGTCCCGCTCTGTTGTGACGCCGGCGCCGCGTTCTGGGATTAATATTATTTTATTTTTCACCGTTTTTATAATGGCTTAGTAAAGGACGTTGCTTTTTCATTCGATTATTAGCAGATATATTGTGATTTAGAATTTCAAAGAGTGATCCTGTAAGTCTCTGCTGTTATTTCAGTGGGCAGGACCAACGGTAACATCACAAAAAAATTAATAAATACTAGCTTTTTCCCGCGACTTCGTGCGCGCATATCCCGTTTTTCCCCGTTCCCGTATAGCCTATAGCCTTGATGTGGCTAGAATGTGGCTATATACATAAACAAATCCAAATCTGTCTAGTAGTTCCAGAGAATAGCACGTTCAAACAAAACAACAAACTCTTCAGCTATATTATATTAGTATAGATAATATGTGTTTATGTCGTTGCCATATCCTAGAAATCCGTTATGGTCCATTTTACGGTTTGGGCGATTAGGTTAGAAGTCAGAGTGGAAGCTAGAGTGATCAAGCAAAGTGAGTGAGTCTCTCGTCATCCCATTCAAGTTAGGTTCCTTTAAACCTTGTAGACAACAATTGCGCCCTGCGCAGCGGGGTTTCGTCGTCTAGGTTTTGGTCATTTCATGAAGTGGCCAGCAATTATGAGAAATATCCGACCACATCATCATATGAACAATGTTCCGATATGACTGCGACATACAAACGTTTACATTCTACTCTACAGTCTATCAATATGCAACGAAAACTAATTTTAATTTATAGAGCGGAAATTATTAATCAACGCGTTAATTACTCTTCACTTTATTATCCACACGCCGTTGCAACCTGAAATAACTTGTTTATTACTATAAATTTATAATGATTTCCGCGTTATTTTGTACCTGACGTTTATCTCTATTACCTGTCATGGAAGTGTTGTAGTTAATTTAATATATTTCAGGCGATAAATGTCGGTTTTGTAAATTACATTTATTGGTAGATAAAATTGTCAGTTTCGGTTTTGTACAATTAATTAACGTTAATTAAGGCTGATGTGTGGTTGTTAATTAAAAATAACTGTTTAATCCCAGCCAGGGGCGACGCAAATTTTTAGAACATATCAACTGAAGACTCCCATTCGATTTCGGGGGACATTTGCATTCTTGCATTTAGAGACAGCTGTCTTATGAGGTCGGCTTACTAATATTGGACTGGAGAGACTTGGATTGGGATACAATTAGCCAGTGACTTCATTGCACCATTGAGTGATTGTATCGACAGTCGACCGCATAACGGTTTCACTTGCCCGCCGTCTGTCGATCCCTCTGTACGCTTAGATCTTTTAAACTACGCAACAGATTTTAATGCGGTTTTCACTATTATTTAGAACATTGTTTCTGAAAGGTTTATGTTTTGTCAAGTGTACAAAGAGCGATTTTCAGGCACACGTAAACATTACCCGTGCGGAGCTGGGGCGGCTCGGTAGTCAAAATTTGACACAGTAGACCCCTAGGGCATTTCAAACTATTCTATATGGAAAACAAAATTCAAATTCTGTGGGAAACACAGCTGGAATCTAATTTGATTCTTGTGATTGTGCTGTGTATGTTGCGATGCGTTTGTTTTGGTCAGTGCGCCTCAAACGTAATTGTTTAGTGTTCGTTTTTGAGTCTTTGCAGGATTTTAAAAAGTAAATACAAATATATTATATGTACAAAAATACAACCAACTTCCAAATAAAAAAGCACTGTGTTTTTGGTTGTTTCTTCGTATGTTAACACCGACTTCCGAAATTAAAGTTATTTTATACTTTGTGGTGTTTTTTATTTGGAAGTCGGTTGTTTTTTTTTTTGTAAAAACGTTTTTATTTTACACTTTTTAGTGATAGATACCCCACACCTAACAACACCACTGAAAAGTCACAAACAAAACACGCAATTTCGATTACTTGGATGATTTATTTTCTATTTCCTCCAGCTATTTTGATTTAAAAACCAAACTTCTTAACCGATTTTGATAAAATTTCTATGGAATTAATTGGAACGTATTTTCTTTTAAACATTTTTTTTTTCAAGTCGGTCGAATGACGAAATTATGAGGTAACAAACATAAAAAGCATTACGTCGGACGGTATTTTGCCGTGGGGTCGGGCTGCTGACATTGAATCCATATTTATTTTACAAAAGAGAGCTGTCAGAGCCGTTTATAATCTGCGTCGCCGTGATTCCCTTAGGGAACTTTTTAAAAAGATTAATATTATGACAGTCCCTTGCCAATTCATTTATGAAAATATTATGTATGTGCGGAAAAACCGACATCTTTTTAGTAAAATTAGTGATAGACATAATTTTAATACTAGAAATAAAGACAAATTAGATCAACAATTTTTTAGATTAGCTAAAGTCCACACTTCTTTCATGGGGTATTGTGTTAAATGTTACAACAAAATACCTTCTGACATATTAGAACTAAATGAAAGAAAATTTAAAACTCATGTTAAAAATACACTTTGTGAACAAGCATATTACAAATTAGAAGATTACATTCAGGATAAGAATGCTTGGAAACATGCTGGTCCTGCTCCATAGGACAATCAAGGGTGAAGGTCAAACTGGTTGATTAATGTATTAACTTTATAGATATACTGTTTCTTTTTTTGTGTTTTTATTTTTCTGTTGACTCACACACTGTTGTTTAATTAATGGTTCCAATGTTTGTAAATATGTGAGTACCATTTACCTAAATTTCTTTAGGAAATTAATAAGTTTACCTCTGCTGGTGATACTTTGTTCTTTAAGTGGCATACTCTGGGTGCATCGTCCTCACATATTAAATTAATTTTTGTATACCAAATTTTGTAAAATCATTATTTGTAAAGAGTAACTATGGAGTTTCTTGTCCGTTCTTCTCCATAAGAATCTACCTTTCCGGAGGGACAGTAGAGTTACTTTATTAATGTAACATTATTATTTTACTGAACTGTAAACGATGACGTTCAAAAGTGCCGTTTAATGGCCTAATTGAAATAAACGTTTTGAATTTTGACTTTTGAAAAAAAAAAAAAACTGAATTGAGAACCTCCCCTTTTTTTGCACTCGGTTTGAAATATACCCACTTCCGAGAGTAAATTTAGTTTCGGAAGTCAGTTTTTTTGGTTTTGTTTCTTCGTTTTTTGACACCGTCCTCCAAAATTATGAAGTATGTTGTAATGTTTTTAAGTTGATTAGGAGGTTTTTGGGGTTCCGTACCTCAAGAAGAAAAAATGGAACCCGATAGGATCACTTCGTTGCCCGTCTGTTGGTCTGTCACGACCCTTTTTCTCAGGAATTCGTGGAGGCATCATGTTAAAATTATTATCAAAAACGTAAGTGTGTTAGATCAGCTTGTCGAAATCATTAACCTAAACATCACAGCAAAACAAAATTAGCTTCGAAAGTCTTCCTCGATAATATTAAGTGGTTTTTATCTTTTCACTCCTCAAACTGTAGCTACATTTGAACACTGTTTGCTCGCAACTAATCATTAAAAAAAATACAAGCTAAACTCAAACTTTATTAACTCCAATTCGTTCACTTTACTCCAATCTGTCATCGGCTTTCAATGGCAAAGCTGCTGGCTGAATGCGATTGATTAAAACTCTCAAATACTCTTTGCTGTCAAAGCGTGCAAAGGGCTTGTGTCAAAGCCTTTTAATTTAAACAATTCGATAGCTGGACATATCGATGAAACGTCGATTATTCCGATGTCTTTTTTTTAAATTCGTGTTCATTTGACGGGCGTTTTAAAGGAAAAGGGAATCATCTGTGTTCCTGTTAACATTTATTTATAAAATAGTAAAATGTTGTCTTCGTATGAATTGCGTTCCACGATGTAATGATAATAATATGATAGTAACAAAAGACATAAAGTCGTCCCTTTTAGGACACAGCTACGTGATAAGATTTTATTAAATAAAAAAATGTATGGCTGATACCTCGGATTCAGAACTCAGTCGCAACCTGTAAAAAAGTATGTCACTATTACAGAATGAATTTATAAAGTGTGCGTAGATCTTCTTGAATTCTTGAAAAATCGGTAGCCAGTTGATTTTGAAAAAATAAAACACACCCTGTATTATTACACCATCCGAAAGTTTTGCTAAAAAGGATCAAATTCTGAAAAGTAATAACACATGGCAAACTAAAGGAAAGTGCTCATTTGTAAAAAATATTTTTTAATAAAAAAATATATCAACTGATTTTTTTCAAAAATCTTGATGCAATTTTAGTTTTAATTTACATCGGGCCCGAGACGCGACAACTAACTGCATCATTATATTTTTGAAAAAATATCAGCTTCGGTTCAGTTTAGATAAATAGGTTTACTAAAAAAATTTAAAAGTAATTGGTTCCGTAGTTGCACGTCACAATTGCCGACTTAGAATGGTCGTTTGATTCTATGAATATTTATGAATTGGTAGAGTATTACTCGTTAACTTGTAAAGCCTACTTAGCTGTGATAGTTTTCCTTTTAAATTCGTTATATATGCTACTACATTGTACACTGTTTTGGTTTTGGTTTTAGTTTTTTATTTTATTTATTTTTTAGTTTAATCTTTATGTTCAGCCCTGGCTGTAGCAGTGATATTGATACTTTATTCATTGAATAGCGAAGATGATAGCTTCGTAAGTGTTCCATCTATTGTTTCTGATGTCTCCAAGAACTTTAATGTGGTTCATATAAATGCCTAAAGTATCCCGGCTCATTTCCTTAATATGCTGGCCAGTTTTGACTGTAAGAGTATTCATGTGATTCTTGTTTCTGACTCATGGTTAAGACTTTACTTCCCTCTTTCTCTTACTCTCTTCCTAGTTTTCAACTCATCAGAAACGATCGAGCGGTGGTGGTGGTGGTGGGTTGGCCATTAATCTTCGTAACTACATTCCTTTTTCTATTGTTAACATGTCCACACAGCCACCTCCGCCGAACGCCAGTGAACATCTTTTCCAAGTTGAACTACATCACTCTAAGATTCTCCTTGGGGCCTACTACTGCCCTTTTCTACAAATTAACTTAATTTCTTCTTTTGAACGTGTATGTTGCCTGTGGTTTATTTTTGCTTTCAAACGATTTAACTCTATGGTAGATAAAAATGTTTTGAACTGTCAGCACTGATAGAAAAAAATATATCGTCGATAACATTTAAAAAACAGAATAATATCAAATCACCCAAACATCTGTTCCACTAGAGACCACTTGAGAGGTTGATGTTTACGATTTTTTTATAAATAAACCTAATTCCCAAAATTTCGTGTAAATGGATCCAACAGTTTTGTCAGAAATCAACATAATAAGACAACATAGAACTTAGAAGGTGTAGAACCGCAGCGATAGCGTTTTTTGTGAGCGGTATCGTATTACACTGTGATACGCGAGCGCCAGCCGCGCCGGCGGCCGCAGCTGACCGGTTAAGTCGATCGATTTAACTCTATCCCACACCATGGGATAGACAGTAAAACAAAATCCTCGCCACTTGTTGAAATGTTTTCAAGATTTTATGTTACCCATACCAAATACCAATTTTCTAGAGCTAAATTGCGGACAGACAGACATCTCGTATGTCTGTCTGTCCGCGATTTATCTTAGGGCAAAATTATAAAGGTTTCTTGTTGACTACGGAAACCTAAAAATGAAGGGTGACCAGCCTTTTTACCCAAATGTCCGGTTGAACTGGTTGGTCTGTTCGGCTTTTCGGTTTGAAGACTTGGCAACCCTAGGTATATACAATTACAATTGTAAAGCATCATGCTCGACATAATTGAAACACAAAATCAGTAACATTCCGGTACAAGGTTTTATTGAAGAACTGTTCGAATGATCAAACAACAATTCTTCAATAAAATCACTGAACAGTCGATCAGTTTCAAGATCTCATCTCAATGAAACCGCTGCACACGTTCCGTCGGTCCATTCGACTGCACAAGTAATCGTAGATCATACGACATACCGTAGTAATTTAAATACTGGTGCATTCCCCGTCCCCCGCGCCCTTGGATCCGCAGGCCGCGCTGACGTGAAAGTTATTGCAAAAATCTTGAGTCTGGAATCTCTGCAAATGCGGTGTGTGTGAGCAATTTTATTGGGACTATTGTCTTGTTTTTTACCAATTGTTGCTTTCTTTTCACTGGTTATTAAGATAATTAAGATTCTATTCAAGTGGACTAAGAAAAAAGTTATTTTTCATGTTCTGTTTTTTTCCTTACCATGTCATCTATCTTAGTTGATTTAACTAAGCATTTGGAAAATAAGGCCTATCAAATTCCGTTTGAAGGAAACTTTCTCCACTTCAATCGAGTCAGTCGCTATAACAGCGAAAACCCTCGACTAATGCATGACGGGTTTTTGAGAAGGAAAGATACATAATATATTTCAAACGTTTTCTTATTACTGCAAATGTATAAGAAAACGTTTGAAGTATATTATTAAGTTCTATATTAACTGCATTTAAAGTTTAAAAAAAAAACCAATCGACCCTGTTTCTAATTAAGGTAAAACATTCCCTGACTTCAACTAACAAAAAGCCATAAAAGAAATAGTCCAGTCAATCTAGATTTTATTTATATGTTTTATATCAAGTTGAACCGCACAGGGGAATATGTCGGGAAAAATCCCCTGATTATCATATCAAAATGTTTAAGCTACACGTGAATCGGAAAAATTATAATTAATTAAAAACGAATGGGCAAAATTGAATCCACTTTCATTAATTACTGAAATTTTTTCCAAACGATCAGCTGATCGTCTAATGGCGCCGGACCCCAGTCACGTGATGCGCGCCATGCGCAAATCAATATTAAAAGTGAAAAAAAACCGCTTAGTTATTTTGTTGCGGTGATTTGAAAAGTTTGCGCAGAGCGCGCACTTTTCACGAAGTCAAGCATTCTAAAGATGGACTATTTTAATTGGCAATTTAGCTCCACCTCACTGGTTGAAAAGGTATTGAAACTGAAAGGAGGTTTTTTCACCGTTTATTTTATGCCGGGAAAATGGGAATATTTCTAAAGCCGCGATGGATTGGTTGCTATGAAGCGCTAGTTCAGTATTTAATCTAAATGGTGGGCTTCGCTCTTCGCTGATTCTATTTGTGCAGCGCTGAATCCGCTGCAGGGATATCCGTTGTTCGAGCGTCTAACTTTTAGTGTATTTGCTCTGTAATGTTACAACTGTAGGTACGAATATTAGATCTAATTTTAGTTAGGTAGCGCTAGTGGACAGGAAATGGTTGTTTTTTATAAACCGCGTTTTTTTCTGATTGTCTTACTTGTTTGACTAGTTTTTAATAGGTACATATATACATGCATATATTGATCTGATTACAAGTTACCCTAGTAGATTCTCGTGCCTTGCCGTGCCCCAAAAATCGTTGTCGTTTTTTCATATCGAACATTGAATCCTTCAACGACGGTTTAGTGTAAGTAATTTTTGAGCGGCCTCATTACTAACTCTGAGATTGGTTCGGTGTTTCTTGTTAGCGTAGTCAGCTAATAAACACCGACCACATCTAGTTTAAAATTACCAAAAATTACTGACGTGAAAAGTGTTCTGTTTAACCTATTTACAAATTAATATAATTTTTCATTTACTGTGTTTAAAGCTAAAAAACAGTTTTAGCACTGAGCTTAGAAAAGATTGAGTACATGTGCACAAAATGTTGAATACCTAAGTACACAACAGTCGGAGAGTTCTTTTAATAAAAATGCAGCAAACAATTGCAGAGAACTCCGAATCTGTACAAAAGGATAACTGGACCATGATGTGATCGTTTAAACTTCTGTACGCCGCAGTCGCCACAGTTCAATCGCGGCTCTGTATTTCCAAATTGCTGTTTTTAATGAAACAAGGCTTTAATAAATAAACTTTGTAAATTGTGAGCTTCAATTCTGAAGCGGGGTTACGGGCTTAAAATATCAAATACAGTTTTAAATGATTCTATTATTACGGTATGTTTTTATTTTTTGCAATAATAATAGGGGCGGCACGTCACTTCGTGCAGGCAACCGTTTTCGGGGGCTTATTTATTGAGTGTGCAAGTCACCTCCTGCTCCTGCTCCTGCTATTTTCCTGGTTGGTGCCCCATCCCATTTGAAATGATTATGTCTAAACTAAGCCAACTCGCAGTGGCGCACTGCGAGTTGGCTTCGCTCCTCGTACGCCTACCAAAGAACCGGGACCTCAGGGTCTCGAAATTGTCATAGACATAACATTACAGCTGTTTTTTTCGAAGGGCTAGGCAGTGATGTGCCATTAATACACGAACTTTCCGCCGCGTGGGGCAAGAAGTTCCTATTGTCTATTGCCGATCTATGTTCTTTATGTAATTAGTATTGGTTTTCAGAGTTTATTTATCTAACTTTTAACCGTTGGTTGAGTTTGGAGAATTAAGGATCAAAAAACTTGCCTATTCCCATAATTATTTACTGTTGTCGACACAAAGCCACTAGGTATGTGTTCATTTAAATTAAAGTCCTAATTGTAAGTGAAATGCCTATGGGCGTTCCAGGGAGTGAGGTGCTTTGTACTTACCTAATTATTGGAACACAATTATTAATTAAGGAACGGTGGTGTAAATATGAACATTTGAACAACTAACTTGTGCCATTGCCATCGCCCGCGTGAAACTTGGAAAATATCCTAAGGCAATGTGCTATCGGGATTAAAATAACTTATGTTCTCATTCAAGCCACGGTGTACCCGTATCTCTTCAGCCGTTGAAGCGTGATTAATTAACAAAAATCCAAACACATGCAAATATTTTATAATATTAGGTAGTATCATGTAGGATTGCTTTACTATCGAAACTATAATCGCAATTATGAAATACATAGAACGTTAACTTTAGGAAAAAGGACATACTAGTTTACGCTTTAAACGGTTTTGGTTGAGTATCTATGTACCTTATGGCTGACTCACACGAGTAAGCAGAATTCAGCACACTTATTCAAATTTCACCTTTCGATCGATATGCCAACGAATCGACATGCAATGTTAGTTTAGGGGAACGCTACAAATTGGCAACGTTTTGGTTTAAACTATTTATTTTAACTTTATGTACAGTGATCAATGCACTCTCTACCAGTCAACCTTTGGGTTAAAAACGCTAAATTGTAGTAGGATACCTATTTACAATGGTGTGTTTCTAAAAATATGATGTCCTACTTTGAGGATAAGGACGTAATATAAATTTAAGCCGCCGCCATGGTTCATATAGCTGTGGGCAAAAAAACAGAAGTGTTTGAAAAAATATGTTAAGTTATGTTCGAAAATAATTCTTTTGTTTTTCAGATGTAGTATATATATTCTTTAAAAATACGTAATTACGATTCGACCTACAGAAAGTTGGACTGCGATCAAACTAGCTTTCTTTGTCAGGTAAAGATGAGGCTACGTATAACTGCTCAGAGAAAAGATTGCTTTCCTACAATACTTTGAATAGGCGAGACGTATCTATGCATTTTGTTTCATTTGAATCTTCTAGAACGGGTAGGTACTGTCTTCCTACTGTGACGCGTTGTGAGAGAGAGACGGATACATACAGGACGAATAGCACTGTCCCTTTTCAAAATGGATTCATAATAGTAATGACTCAGCTGAACTGTAGCGGAACAATACAGGTTTTGATATAAATTTATCGTTAGGTACTATTTATTTTTGGGTTTTTCGTTAAATCAGCAAGCAGTTAGTCGACTCTTCACGTGACCAGCATGCTGGCTGTTTTCTTCGGCCAAATAATCAGCATTGCTTTTCAACGTGGCAATGCTGCCAGTATATTCGGCACTTTTCACATTGACAGTGTTAATGAGGATGATTTTGTTTTATACCTTAAGATTTATTTTGTTTTTAAACGCGAGCATACAAAGACAGCGAAACGGTTGCTTTTTTTTGATGACCAATATACTTACTAAATCAATAACAACCGCACGGGTCAATTTTCAAGAATAAGCAACGCTTGCCGAGGTCGGTCTGTGGATGGGTGACCATCTTAACATACCGAGATTCCTGCGTGCCTCGGAAAGCACGCTAAGCCGTTGGTCCCGGCTGTTATTTTGAGATCTTTGGCAGTCGTTACAGATTGTCAGAAGCCAGAACCTCTGACACCAGTCATACCAGGAAGTACCGTGTACCCAGTTAATGGGTTTTGGAGATCTGGTAGGCAACCGTTCTACGTATAATACTGAGATTCAGCTGAATCCGGTTAGACTAGGACTCCAATATAGTTGTGAAAAGGCTAGGCAGATGATGATATAATGAATAGTCAATTATTACAATCAGCTCCTCGTCTTTGAGTGCTTGTACATATTTCCATATACATGTGTTATATTATCGATGTATGTAGTTGTCTATTACCGCTTGCACTGGAGTGTAGCACCAACACGCCAAGCTGTTAGTGCACGATTTTAAAAAATAAATTCATGGAACGTGGTTTATTCACGTATAAATTTGGAACGTATACATTCAAGTCAAGTCAGAACCTATGGCTTATGTATTGCTCATGACTGTAGGTTATGATGATATCTATGTAGATAAATATTTTTTTTCCAATAGTTTTGAGCCGTTTGGGGTTGAAACGCGTGGGTCATGGGGTCCGAGTGCGTTTTCAAGGACATATCTCGCCGACTTGTGTGACCAGAGAGCTGGCTCCTTCTTTGCTCAAAGAATTAGCATTGCCATTCAACGTGGCAATGCTGCCAGTCTTCTGGGCACTTTTCCGGATGGAAGATGATGGCATGCGGAGGAATACTTTGACGCCTAAGTTTATTTTTGTGTGTGTATATGTATATAGTTATGTTTAGTAGATATAAATAGTTTAATTAAATAGTTTTAAGTTAGTTATGTACATTTATTGTTACTTGCAAAATGAATTTAATTTGTAGATGAATATCTACTACAATTTCATCTCAGTATCCGAATAGCATTTACAACTCACTGTCTACAAAATCATTCGAAATGGAACTCAATTGAGTTAACAACGCGAAAGCTAAGACCGAGCTTGCATCATTTCCTACGCGATTTTCCCAAACAATAGTCTTCGATCTGGGGAGCGGTTAGTGTTCAAAAGTGAATGGTATCTCGGTGGCCATTTTGAATTTAGTCGGTCGACAAGACCGAGAAACGAGGAACTGAGCAGTTTCCAAAGGATAAACTTTCAAGTAATTTGTCACTCATTGTTCCGAAAGAACCTATAATAATTATTCTATAGTTTAAAATGTCAGCAAATTATAAAGTGTGGCCGACTTTAGTTTGCGATGCAGTTTTAACCTTTCCGGGTAAAATTGAACTCTACAGAAAATTGATAATAGATACTTATAATTTTCCGCGTATTCGTTTGATTCCTGCGACCTTAAGAAAATTTAAATTTTAGCGAACTTTGTGATGGGGCGAGATTTTTCGGATTTTCTCTGGTGCGCTCACCAGTCGAGTTAAACAAAAAGGGCTTAGTCACATTTGACCTTTGTATTGTCGTCGAGGGGATTGGGTGAAAAATACAGTATGAATTGTAGATAGTTTTCATTTATTTTGTAGACGGGGATTCTTTTTAACTTCGTATGTTTTAAAAAAATATATTTATCAGTATCAAAAAATTCCTTCACATCGCTAAGGGAACTGTGCCTTAAACACTGGCAGCTTAGCCGGGTTTAATGGCATTGAATGCTGATTCTTTGGCCGAAGAAAAGCCTAGTCCTTTGATAGCTAGGCAAAAATTGATTCTATTCCTACATTCGTTATTTTCATTAAAGTTTATAAAATCTCTGAAATAAAAGTATTGTTACAAATAAATAAATCCAAGCATAGGTTCCTACCGACGCCATCTTTGTCTCAGTTTTAAAGCAAAACTTCTCAACAGAGAAGAACTTTATCCATAGTCCAATAAATAGAACTCGTACTTGTTCAAAGTTGCTCGTTGCACGTTGCGCATTCCAACAATTTAAATGATACTGCTTGAGAACTTGCAACTTTAGAGTAAGTGGAAAGTGCACAGACTTAGCAAACTATGCCACTAGCGGTTCGAGAGTTATCTTCCTTCAATAAAACAGAACAAACAAGAGCTCGTATTATTATTCTAGTTGCGCTCGCCGTTGGAAACTGCAAAGATAATGTAAGCTGTCTAGCCTGTTCCCAACTATTCCCGAGGTCAGCTTCATGTCTAAGCGGATATAGCTGAGTATTTAAGATGGATTAACTGCATATCTGACCTCCACAGCCTGCCTCGCCTCGATGCCTCAGAAAGCACGTTAAGCCGTTGTTTTTTTTTCCTTTTACGGCTAGTGAGCCGGATCCGACTATTTTGCAAGTGTCACGTCGTGGCGGCACCACAGAGAGGCGTTATTCCTGGCTGTCATTTGTTGATTTTTGACAGTCGTGACGGATAGTCAGAAGCAAGAAAATCTGACACGAGTATCACCAAGGGGTATCGTGTCTCTCAGTTACTGAGACCTTCACAAGAGGTCAGTTAGGTAGCTGCTCCATGTAAAAATGCTGTTACTTAGCCACATCCCGTGAATCTGGAAGCCGCCACAAAAATAGTTGAAAATAATTACAAATATTTAAATAATCGCACAATACGCTAACTTCAATTAAAATCATCATAAAATCAAACAAAATTAAACACAGTATTAACCTGTCAATAAGGCATTTTAGACCAAACCGTACAATTTCAAATGAATCGCTTCCATATTGGTTTACCTAGAAACACATTCGCGTTGAACGGATGGCCCCTGCTGCTGTCAGCTGTCGACGCTATCGACAATCAATGTCATAGAGTAAACCATAGAGCAGCGCAGCGAGGAATATTTGTTCCGCTGAACGTTTTTGTTTCTGACCGTTCAAAAACACTGTCTCTTTTTGTTTTGTACTTTTTATATTGCGTTCTTTTTAATACGAGAAAATCTTTGTTTTAGTGAGAAACAGTGTTGAATGATGTGTGGTAGGTGGTAGGTTATATAACCTATGCTATATCTAAATAAGTTTCAGTAAATTTCTATGTCAATTGTAAATGTCTTGTAGATAGTTTCCATCTAGACTTTATTCTACAATGGCCCTTGTTTTTGGTGGACAGTATGAGTTAATCACTTATTTATATTTGCACTGAAATTAGGGGCCGGTTTTTAATTGAGTATATGGAGTTAAAACAAGTGAAGCGTTTGATAAAAAGGTTGGAAAATATGCGGCAATAATTGGTACATTGCTTTTGTTTTGCTTCGCAATTCTTTTCTTTTTATAAAGTAAGTTAGTCTTAAAGGCCAACCAAAGATTTATGAACAATGATAGATTGTCCAGCAACGTTAACTCATTCATTTTTCCTTGACTCATTAAATATTATATTGGCGTCGCATCCCCCCCGCTCCCCCGCTCTCTTGCCGTGAGCTGAATGTATACCTTCTACTAACACAGTTTGCGGACGCTGCGTCCGCAATACTAGGGCACGACCCCACCCCACAAATTAAAACGCACCTTCACTCACTCAACTCAGAACTCAAATTCCAATACAAAACCGTATGACGGGAAGCGTTTATTGAAATTTGAGATTTATGTGCGTCGAGTTAAGGTTTATTATGTTTTGTTAGGAGTAAACCCTGATAAGTTGAACTCCAGCTAAAATTCGGAAGCATGGGGTGAGAGCGTTCTAATAGAAAATCGATGGCAACAATCCCGCTTTGTTGGTGGTTCTACCAGCCACGAGCGACGCGTGCCTTACCGGGAGATGACGAGATCGCGTCCAATTTCCATTTAAGTCGTCTCCAAATACGTTGAGAAGGTCTCAGTTGGTAAGGGAATAGTAGGACGATGTTATTTGTACTTGGATGGTCGGATACAAATACAATCGGGTTGACACTACGGTTGTTTATAGGCTTTTTCCGATCAGCTTAGAGCATCTTTTGTGTAAATAGTCTAACTTTTAGCTTGTTTGAAATGAATTTCGCGTGTTTACTTAGACTACATGCAAAGAAGAAGTTAGCTTTGTTCACTGTGCCTTACTGTAACATACATTACCATACATTAAATGTATTTGGTCATCTGCATTTTGTGAGGCCGTTACTAAAAACAATGGTGGACACATATTATTATATTAAGCATGATGAATGGCCTTTGAAATAGCCCAAAAAGCGTGTTCTTTTAGAGAAATTGCTTATAAATAATTGAAATCACTACGAAGTCGTTATTTTTTTATCAAATACCATTTTTGAGTGGCCAAATACTTTTGAGCAGTAATGTAAACTTCTTAAATAAAAAAAACTACAACCGACTTCCAAATTAAAAACACTACAAAGTATAAAATTTTCCTGATAAGGAGTTACTTTGTTTGCCTTTGTAGTCAAATCCAGACCGGCTCATTAGTTACTTAAACATCTACTTTGCTTTGGGATTGACATAAATCTTACAATATCTCACTTTACTAGATTTTAAGTTATTTATCTTTGAAGTTCAACGTCCGATGCAAATTCGATATATATATCTAAACTCAACGCAAAAAGAATCATCAAGACGGTTCATAAACAATACAGTTATGCCCGAATAGATAACCCCAAAAACATGATTGACTTGTATAGATCTGCGTACCCCTTCTCAGTGTACCGGTGTGATGTTATATTATAGACTGGTGTTGATAATAAACAGACATGGGATTTCAGCAGTCCATGAAGATTTGCTATCATTTACTGAAGAGTTCAGGTGCCTATCTCCGAAGTTCTTCATCAGATCTTCACCAAATTGAAATGGGACCAGTATGGAAAAATAGTATTCCAAACAAAAAAGAATTATCCACATCGGTTGACAAGTGGCGAAAATATCGCTGAACAAACATGTAAAAAAACCTCAATCGAATTGAGAACCTCCTCCTTTTTTGAAGTCGTCTAAAAACCAGGTCTAATATATTTTTTAATTGCTCAGTTTTCCAATTAGTTTTGTTGTTTTTGCTATTCCAATATGGCGTAAGGAGCAGTGAACCGCAACTCTCATTGAGTGCCGATAAAACAAGAAACAAAGGATTCAGATTGATTCAACGTTGATGTAGAACAAGAGCTTTATCTAGTTTGTTTTGTTATGCTCAAATGGGTTTAAATTATCTGATTTATTAAATCAAAGACGTATAAAACATTGTTTCTATAAATCGCCAAAAAATTTGAGTCGAAAACACAATAATCTTCTGAATCTTGATGGAAATCAGGACGAACAAACGGAACAGTGTCTGATATACCTATTCAGATAGAACTATCTTCATTAATTGCGGTAATTTACTAACCTAATGAATCGTCGTTTGAAAATACGACAAAATTGGCATACTTACGGCCGGTCTCAATAACGTATCTACCTAACCAACTGTCAAATTAGCTACCAAAAGTAGCTGAAACGTCATGTTTGAAAGGCAACCATGACATTTCAGCAACTGCCGTTAAAGCTTGGTACTAACCGGTGTTACGAGCTGTAATGTAACATTCGCAGCGAGCATATCATGTTACGTCGTGTCCTAAAATCCGTGTAAAACAAAACACATGCGCATCATGTTCGTGCTCGTTTCCACGTACTGACTGCACGAATGCTCGGTTTGTAACATGTTACATAACGCTCCGTAACACTTACCCATCTTAACAGTCATACTTTCGGATTCGTTTAAAAACATATGAAAGAAACGTACGAAATAGTCAGATTGTCAGAATATTTATAATAGAATATAAATATTAGAATTTATAACCTATCACTTGTCGCCTGCCTGTTTACCACAAAGGACAGTGTGCCTGTCACCCGCAGCAGTGACACGAGATCCGAAACTAATCCGACTAGAATCCGATCCACCAAGCTGACCTAATTCTGCCATCCATATATTACCTTAACGATCGAAATGCTCCCCAGTTTCAAGATCACAGTCACAACTCCCCGATTCAAGATCAAACCGACCGCAGTACTCAAAGTTATGAGGCTTCGCAAACTGTTTGCAAGTGCAGTTGGAGCTTAGACTTTCTCTTGTTTAATTTTTGCTTTAAATGAGGTCAAAGTCGGCCTTTGTAAGTAAGTTGAAATGTGTACTCACCACTTGCATTACAGGATTTTATAATAAAAGTTGTGAGACCTTCGAGCGAGTTTTAGAACGTACTCGATCGCGTTAACGTAAACGTCAGTTTATATTGTAACTGGTTGGGGTTCGTCTGGAGACACTAAATCTCTTTATTCGATACAAATTGATACAAGTGAGCCTTTACGTTAGATATTAGGAAGTTTTTAAGGTTTGGTAAAGACACTACAGAGTGAAATTAATCAATCTATTCCTTTCTGAAATAGTTCAATCATGTGTAAGAAACCGGCCAAGAGCGAATCGGATTTGCACACGAAGGGAAACCGTGTTAATTATTTCGTGTTTTAGCGGCAATAAAAATATAATTTCCTGAAAGTTTCAACTATCTACCTATTTCGGTTTACGAGATGCAGCTTGCTGTCGGATAGACGAACGGACAGCGAAGGCTTAGTAATAGAGTTCCGTTGGCTACGTTTTGGGTAAGAAACCCTAAAAATGGCGGAAGATCTTGTTATCTTACGACGAGCAACGTCTCTTCAGGTCTTATCACGGACTTATGGATTTCCCTTTTAACTTGAGTCGTCGCAAGTTGTTCCTGTGACCTGTCGCTACTTCATCCATTCTGGGTTGATCCGGTGCGTTACGTCTCGGCCTATAGCGCCATCCCACTGGACAAGTGACCCGGGGTACCGAAAGTCGGAGCAGATCGGTAAAGGCGTTCTGGTTAGAACTATAGGCATAGGACTGGAGAGACCGCCAAAATCGCAGTACAGGTATTCTGTTTTGCTTCTGCAATTTCAGGCCAACACTCACCAGTCTTTGCCACCACGTCTCCAATCTACTCTCTATCGCTAATACCAAAACCAGGAGTCTGTTTTATGAGGTCAAGTCTTCTCTTAGCACCGCGAGCTACTGCCAGATCAAACGCGGTAGTGGATTGCAGCAGCGTCTCTCCTTCGTTATTGGGCCTTCTTAAACCCCATCCCCTATGTACTCTTTCATAACAATTTCGTGTTCTTCCTACAAGCCCATTGAAATCAATTCATCATTTCCTATCAATTCCTCATGCACGGGGATTTTCATGATAGTTGTATCAAAATCCTCCCGAAACTTCTGTTTTACCCTTTCATCACATCCTACCTGTGGGTCATGCACACTAACTATATTCAGCATCACTTTGTTCATCATAACTCTCACAACTTTCATACCTTCATCATGCTTTCTTTCAAATTACTATCTAAGTAAAACTATTCCCTCGCCATTTCTTTTACCGTCACTTCCACAGTAGAAAAGCTTGTATACTTCACCAATTTCCCTCGCCTTTGTTCCCTTCCACTATGTTTTCTGCAAACAAGCTATATTTATGAGTCTTCTTCTTAATATGTCCACTAACTGTCTATCCAATCATAGCTCCAACATTCCAACTTGCATACCTCAATCTCACTTTCCAAAGTATCTTCTGACGTTGCCTTCGCCCGGGGTGGTATTATAACCCTAGTCCCACTACCCCATTGGGCCGGGTGCATGCACAGATACATTTACAGTGAACGCGTTCACGTGCGCCACTGAATACCGCCAGCGCCATGAGAATTTAATCATATCCAGACTGCTATTGAGCAATATAATCCTGTTGATGGCACGGAATAACGTATTGAATAATTCACTTTTATCTCTGGAAGCCAGGCAATATGTGTGAGCTACTAGCTATTCAATTATGTTTCTGTACATTATTGAATATTGTCCCAAATATGCATAAGCATTGTTGAAGAGCTTATCAACAGTGATAAATTAAGCTTTTATCTCAAATTTTTAAAAGATCTGTTATTTTTTCCCGCTGCTGGGAAAAAAGTATAAACTCTTTTTTTAAATTTAAAAACACATTACTGTACTAGGTTTTGCCCGGGACTTCGTCCGCTTGGAATAGTTACTTGGGGCAGACATTTTTATTTTAAAATTATGAAGGTTAGTAAAGTTTCAGTCAATGCTACTGAACAGAGAAAGAATAGATAGATATAGATTGATTCTTTAAATTGGCATAACTTTTTTATTTATGTACCGATTGACATGAAACCAACACTAATGTATAAATGAAAACCACATCTAAATCGGTTAAGCCGTTTCTGCGATTAGCGTGCACAAACGCACAGATAAACAGACAAAAATTCTAACAATCATTGTTTTGGGTTGCTATTTGCGTTGATAAAGGTCCTAATAGTATTTTTCTCATAGATCTTCTACATGGTCAAAAATAATGAATGTCAAAAATTATGAAAATATCTTTATCTAAAAATTATCGTGTGCCAAATTTCGTTGAAGCCGTTGAGTCGTGATCGATTAATAAACATACTGATTTCCATATTTGTAGTATTGTAGGTTTAACTAGATAGCTAAAACTAATTACATGATCAAGTTTCAATGGGTTTTACACTAACTTATGATAAAAATCAGTGTGTGCAGAAGCGTATTAACCTTTCAAGTGAGAGAATTACAGGCTAATATTTTCAACAAACTTTGCAGTTGAGAATATGGCCCAGTTTCTCATACGAAAATTATTGCCAAGTTAATTTCAACAACTTGTCAAACGCATTTAGCTTTTGTTTAGCATGAATTTAGCATAGAATGGGTTACGTGCCTGTTTTTTTTTTAAATATAAAGTCCATGCACCTGCATAAATCGTTCGTGATGGTGTGTGTGTGTGTGGAACTCTCTGCAGATCAGAAAATATTTCGCTATCAATAGGCACACTCGTCGTTATAATTTTTGATTGGTAGGGCTGTTGCTCCGATAGGGCAAAACGAATACTACAATGTAATGTTGGTGCATCGAGCTGTACATGCCAAAACATTTTAATTTAAAATACACACACAGCCTATTGTAAAAATATCAAAATGTCATGAAAAATATTGTGACTAACTAACAGTATCAGTGATAAAAAAATATTCATCAACGAAAAAAACATATTTCATGTGAAGCTTCAAAACACCGCCTCAAATAGGATAGGTTTTCTTTTGCCCAGAACTAAAGAAAACGGCCGAACGCGAGAGCTCGAAGTACCACGCCTCGGATTTGCTAGGTCAATTTGTACTAAATCCACTTGTCCAGTTTTTTCAGTAATATCTGCATGCTTTCGTATGTTATATAGAAAGCCCAGGGGGTGCAAGTGCACCCCCTTGCACCCTCCTCCCGGCGCCCATGCCGGATATTGCATCGGTAAATGTAATATTATTTGAGTGTAGCCCACCTCGAAATTCTCTCGTGAGTGGCATCCTAAACGCACGAGGGTATTAAAGTCACATAGCGCAGTCAAGCGGAATATATCGGAAACTCTAACTGCACTAATGGCCCCCCTCGGCTCGGGGCACGTTCGTCTGATCCGGACGGCTGACAGCCTACGTCTATATTGTTATTCCGTTTACTAATAGATTGTTCCATTTGTGGTGCCTCTTTATCTGTACCTGTTTGTCATGATGATTGTATGGCTGTCACATTATCTCTGTTACGACAAAATGATGTTATATGTTTTTTTAAAGACAGATAGATAGACAAAACATGTATCTGATACAACACAAAAAAAAACAAATTAAATGTCAAACTTCAACTTTGTCTAACAGCACTGTCAGCTATCCATTCCATAGAAATTAACGTCTCAAAAGTACTAATAAAAAACAGGCATAAAAAAGTCAGTCATCATTCAATTGAACATTCCATTAATAATCCGCACATCAAAACCAAGGATAAAACTAAACCAAAGCACAAATTGAAGCCGGGAGTATAATAAAATCGCGACTGAAATGCAGCGCATTTTCTCAGCAAAAATATGAGAATTGTCGAAACCTCAGCCGCCTCAGCGTCTAAAAATGTTTCTGAAGAGCATCCCGTTGCCTCTCAACGAATTGACCGCTTTTATTATTAACGTTCCGAAGACAGTTACAAAAGACGCTGTCAGTAGCGGAAATAAAACACTCTATTGTTCAGATAAATATTTTTAGTTCAAAATAGAAACTTGCTTGCTAGGCACGGTGAAAGATTGGAAGATACTTTTAGGTAACTTTAGAAGTTATTTTTTAGATTGAGAGTGCTGGAATGCATTTATGGCGGTTCTTCACGTATGTTTATGTAGAGATATAAGTTAAGTCACGTGAATCTTGCTCTTCAAATATTTTGGTTAAATTTCGGGCAATAAGTACTAAGTTATAATCGTCTATACGTTCAATATTACTCGAATTAACGAAAAAACGTCGAGCATGTACGTGTGAACTTAGGCATCACATTAATACATGTCGCGGTAAAGAGTGTGCATTTGTGTCTATTATTGTAAGGGCATAAAGCAGAGATTCCTTTGTCATCGTCTTGATAACACCAGGTTAAAACCGGCTGTCAAGGACTGTTAAACCTCTAAAAACTCACACAGACGCATAGCGAATGTCCCCTTCCCGTTTAATCTATTAAAATAACATGAGATATCGTGTACAGAAGTCGTAAAACGAAATGAAGTGCGGCCACCATTTTGTTTGACATGAAACATTTAAGGCCAGCTCACACCGAGACGCAACGCGACGATCCGCACTTCATTACATCTCGCACTTTTTAAAATAGCGATACTAAATGGAACTTTTTCACTGCATAACAATGTAAATATTGCAATTTAGTGTGAGAATAGGATATCTGACAGGATCAAAATAACTGTTTTAAAATAAGGGAGTTATGAGCTTTCATAATAAACTCAAAGCAAGAAATAAAGAAAGCAAATTTATTTAATACACACAATGTAGGAACAAAAGAAAGAGCACTAATTACGCGCGACGTTAGTCGCAAGTCACGCAAACAAACAACATTTTGCGTGACAAGGATAGAAGAATAATAAGAAGTGCGCAACGTCGCATTTCAACTTATTGTGAGTTGACCCTTAGTTATAAAAACAGTTTTTAATAAAAATGTATTCGTGGGTACCTGTTTGGTGACATTATTCGTTATTTAGATTAGATCTTCCTGTGCGCTCAGAGACGTCAGATACAAAAATCAATTTTAACTCTTAATTCGACAGTGGGAAGTATACTGTACATCGACTTTAAAAAAATCTGCAGCATTACTTTTTGAACAATATTAGTTTTTTTTATATATGGAATGACTTGGTTCTGTCCTATATTATTACATAAAAAATAACTGTCAATGAGCACGTGCGCTCGGCCGATCAGTCGTCGCCGCAACGTCAGGGAGGATGAACGCGTCACGACCGCTCTCGGTAAGTCTCGATTTGTTTATTTTTAATGTTCTAAAATAAATAGTTATTTCTTTTCTGTATATTCCGTAACGTATTTTTATATGAACGTGTATACTAAAATCATAATATTACTTATAGATTTTTCGTTATGCTCTGCGAAACTTGTGTGTCCAGTATACATCCCATTGCCGGGTTCTCGAGGGTTTAGTATGGTTTTGTGATGTGCAGTATACTGGACATTGCCAATGAGACAGACAACTAACAATTAGTATAATATTATGAACTAATATCTATATTATGTATGTTATATGTTATATATGATACATAACAATATTATTATTTACAGGCCTTCAAAAAAACATCACGTGCCTCAAAATTATTAGCTTTAGTGCCACCAATTAACGCTCTATCGGACGTAGAAGGCCAGACCAGCTCAGATGAAGAACCAGATTTGCACAATGGCCAGGAAATTGATGGTGCCACTCTGTGATGGACATATCACCGGCACCAAATATTGTAAATACCAGGTCAAAACGAAAAAAACCCGTCAATACCAACACTCGCATTAGACACGTCAAATCAAAAAAGCGTAAGACAACCAATTACAATTGGAAAAAAGGCAAGTTCTTGCACAAGGCTGAAATAAAGGATTGTGAATTTGTTTTTGACATACCTAACGACGACTCACCTATAGTTTATTTTCATAAACTCCAAGATATAGTCCATAACACAAACCTCTACGCAGTGTTGACCTTGCCGACATGCTCATAGCACTATATCGGACTACTTACAAAAGTCGACGCTGGTACACTGCCATTTTTGCTCAAATGATCGACATTTGTACAAATAACGCTTGGTTATTATACCGAAGAAATTGTAATCGGCTGGCAGTAAGGCATATGCCGTTAAAGCTGTTTCGCTGTCAATTTGCTAGAGAGCTGCAAACTAAAGGGAGATCTAGATTATCCATAAGAAAATATATGAACAGAAGAACTGATGATAGCGTCCGTTATGACGGCGTAGGGCATTGGCCGCGCTTTGGAGAATCCTATGGTCGCTGTAAATACTGCACCAAAAATAAGACTGATGTATATTCCGCTAAGTGCAATCAAAGGTTGTGTGTAGTGCGTAAGAGAAATTGTTTTTATGATTACCATAGCAAGTAAGTGAAACTATTAATTGTTTTAGAAAAGTTTGACTGATTAGATATTATAAGCTCTTGCTTAGATATTATAAGTGTTTAAAAAAAATTACAAAGAAGAATTACACTTTTTATGTTTTATACAAGCCAAATAAATAACAATAATGTCATTTTATATTTTAAAATTGTACAACAATAAATATTTTCATTATACACATGCATTTTATTTTTGTTTATTTTATAATTGCATAAATAAAGATTTTATAAAAATTCTCTAACGATTCCTTAATTCGGCGATATCCAATATACTGGACATCGATATTTATAATTACTTTATGGAGAACCTGGCAATGTCCTGTATACTGGACATGAATTTTCTCAAAATCGAGATAATATACTAGATTTTTTAAATTATTTTTCCTGGTTTTAGAAACATCTAACGATGACAAAAATATATAAAAAAAATAAAATTTCAAGATTTTTTTCTCTTGCCAGATTAAGGGTTAAATAACTAATTGGTGAGTTAAATATCAGCAATGAAATAATGTTCAAGCTATAGAAGTTTAGAAATAAAGGTCCGACTTTTTCACCAAAGTGAAGAAGGTACGCCCATACCTGCCATAGAAAACGGGGTTTTCACAAGCAGGACAAATTTAGTTGTTAAAACGGTTATAATTATCTCGTTTGTTTTCGATAAACTTTTATTCTGTTTTAACCTTTTAGTATTCCATAAATTGTGGCCATATTTATCGATGACTCGTTATTTTTCATAAAAATATTTCTGCGGTTTTCAAAACCTTTTTTTAATTATTTGGGGGGGAAATCCTCCAACCTGGGGCGGGTGGAGGGGTCTGTCAGACTCTTACTGACTATCCCAACTCCTTCCAGATATTTTTGTCCCGAGCCATTCGAACCAACTCTAACAGTGGCGTTTAGGTCGTCTCGCCACCTCTTCTAAAGCCGACCTCGGCAGCGCCGTACCTACAGTCATATCATCAAAAATAACGTTGGATAATTCGGTGCCATTCTACGAAATACCTATGTTTGCTCGCGATTATTGGCCAGTGTCCCGTCATTAATATGATGATACGCCGACAACACACGGTACGTAACCCTCGACCTGAATCCATTAATAATTCTATCAATACAAGCTGATTGGCCATCGACAATGGAGAGTCGAGACAATAGACACACATGCACCCTTTGAATTGTCGTGCAAAACGGAATGCTACTGAATCTAAACAAATGTCACATCGATGAATAGAAGTCGATGTTGGGAATTTTTCAAACGGTCGCTGGTCCTGTGTTTTTGAACTGGGTATTTCAATGGATTTTTGTACCTATCATATTTATCAAAGCTTTAAGAATAGACTAGACTCAGTTAAACGAAATCTCATTAAATAGCAAAGTTGGAAATGTATCAAAATCTACGACGCAGAGACTCTACAGCTCGCAGTAACTTGGCGCCATTTAGTACAAGCGACGAATTTACTTCAAAAGCTTACTGCCTATCTCTCCTTCACAGTCCAATAACTTGGTAACACCATACCTTGAAGCAAGAATGGTATCACATTTTGAGGCATACATCGAAACTATACCTAATTATAAAAAAATGGTTTGCTTGCTATATTGCAAAACTACCCATATCATAAGCGAAACTATAAATACCTTTGAATTCTGCCACATAATTGAATACCAATCTTGTCAAGGAGTATCGTGATACTTATATATATACATATTTACTCGGTTACAGATATTCTATTTCACGAAGTCCGTTTGACTATGAATGTTGTAAGGTCTGTACGTGCACACTGTTTTAGTGTGCGTAACCTCGGGAGCGCTCAGTCACGATCGCGACGCGGTCAGAGTCACTAGTGTTTTGTTTCCGCGCTAAAAAATTCAAAGAGTAACGTCAGCATGGCAAGTAAACGCAGAAAAGTTGTCCACAGTGAGTTAACATTTTTTTTTAACTATTGTTACTACTTTTTGTGTGCTATTAAGAGTTTATCTATCTAATATTATGAAACTTGTTACTTAAATAGGTATTTCGATTTGGTTTTGTTCTAGGGTCGAAGCATGATAGCTAGCGTTTATCATTTCCTGCGAGAAGAGTATGAATTCACAAAATCAGTTGCGGAACCTAACTGTGATTTGTCTCATTTACGAGATATTACAAGGCGTACAGCTGAGGCTACAGGTGTTTCTATGAAAACTGTTCAACGGATATTAAAAGAAGAGAAGGAATTGCCATCCTGCTCATCAAATTTCACTTCTCCTATGAAGAAAAGAAGAAAGCGGGATAGTAAGATAGAAATAGATAATTTTACAGCCGATGTTGTTCGCAGTACTATACAAAATTTCCATGTCATCCATAAAGAAATTCCAACGTTGGCTAAGTTAAAAACTGTATTAAATGAAAAAATTGGTTTTGATGGTTGTATCGAAACTGTTCGTCAATTGTTACTGAAGTTAGGTTACAAGTGGCGTAAAACAGAGAATAACCGTAAAGTTTTGACGGAGCGTCATGATATACAAATGTGGCGTTTAAAATTTTTGAAGAAGATGTCAGAATATCGCAGTCAAGGTCGCCCAATTGTGTACACCGATGAAAGTTATGTCCTTTCAACACACGTGCGAAACAACACCTGGGCACAAAAGAAAGAGAGTACACCATTCTTAAAAAAAATTAGCACAGGCACTCGCTTTATATTAGTGCATGCGGGTACAAAGGATGGATTTATTGAAAATGCTTCATCCTACTACTATTATAAAGGCAAAAGTTTGTAAGTATGGATGTATGCATGGATGTTTGTTACTCTTTCACGTAAAAACTACTGAATGGATTTTGATGAAATTTGGCACAGAGGTAGATTATAGTCTGGAATAACACATAGGATACTTTTTATCCCGGGAATATGTTCCCTTAGGATAGTTTTCGACAATCACGCGGGCGGAGCCGCGGGCGGCAACTAGTTGATTTATAAAGCCAACTCAACAGCTGGCGATTAACATTCTAATATGAGCTACGATAATTATGTTAAATGGCTAAACGAAAAACTTTTACCCAATTTATCCCCACGCTCTGTCATTGTCTTAGACAATGCTTCATATCACAACACACGGACTGAAAAACTACCGACGTCGGATACAAAGAAAGCAGACATGCAGCAATGGCTCAGGGATAAGAGTATAGCATTTGAGCAATCTCTCCTTAAATTGGAATTGTACGATATTATAAAAAAACACAAAGATGAACACATAACGTATAAAATTGATGATTTTATTAAGAGCAAGGGTTTTGATGTCATACGTCTTCCCCCCTATCACCCAGAATTAAATGCTATTGAAAATATTTGGGGTATTGTAAAAAATTATATCGCATCAAAGAATATCGAACAAAACATGACGAACATGGAAAGACTGATCTTTGAAAGCTTGGATAGAGTAACCAGTGAAACATGGCAAAAAACCTGTGCTCATGGATTTTGAGTTCATAATTAACTTAGGGAACGATTCTGACGAAAGCGAATCAGAAATTGAATTTGATAGTGATTAAGTGCTGATTTTTTTGTTTCTTCTCTGTAATAAATAAAAATATTATTTACTTTCAACTGTTGTTTCTTTTCTCTGCAACTTATCATTCTAATAGCTAAATATTATTTACTTAAATTGTCTACATAATTTATTAAATAAATATATAATGCGTGTCAGATTTCTTTCCTAACGCTACCTACGTTTACACACACTAGCGCGCCTATCACTACACGTCGCTACTACAACCAGAGCCAAACGGACTTCGTGAAATAGAATATCTGTACCACTGCAGCCAAACCGTGACAAAATTCTAGTATAAACTAGTTTATCAAATACATCTCTTCCATTTTGAATATTGATATGTTAGAATATTCACACTCGCTGCTTGTACGGTTGATAAACCAAGTGAAAAATACATAGCGGTACTTTCAAACGCCCGACAGCCGATATACCTGTCTGATCTCGATATGTTTCCTTCAACCGACGATTGCATTTTATATTTGAGAAGCTTCAATATTTCCGTGTGCGCCTTGGAAACGTTTTGGTATTTTCGGTTTGTATGCAGGCAATATGCGTGTGGCATTTTTCTTTTATAGTTCTGCAGTTAATTTTTTTTTCATAATCACGGTGTAAATCTGTGTAAGTTCTTACTTGTAGTAATATTGTGTAGGTACTATCTACATAATTTGCTATTCTGAAACCGTTTTTACACAGTCTTCGTCCATTAAATTTTATTCAAAACCAACGTTTTTACTAAAATTTTATTTCAAAGGTAACCTTTTATCAATGATATAAAGAACAATGGTCACTTTGGACTAGGAAAAAACAGAAATTCGTACGGCGATGAAACCGTCACCAATATGTAGTGCATTGTTAATGTAATTATTGGATTTCTTCGTTTTTTTTTAAAGCTGGGAAAAAATCTTTTCAAAAATATACTGCTTCGTTTATCAGGACGCAGTTTACGAACGCATCCTTAATTACTTACTTTACTAGAATAGTCCATACTTTTACTCAAGTCATGAGTTTATTTCTTAATCGAATTAAATCCCAGGCAATGTGAACCATTTAAACTCACGTTAATTATTATAATAAATTTAGCCACTAATAGAATTTGATGTTACTTCGTGGTAAATATTTGTGAAGCCATGAATTAAATGAAAAAACTAATGATTTTACATCTAAAAATCGACAG
The DNA here is from genome assembly GCA_905163435.1 of Mamestra brassicae. Lineage (NCBI taxonomy): Eukaryota > Metazoa > Arthropoda > Insecta > Lepidoptera > Noctuidae > Mamestra > Mamestra brassicae. The sequence goes on from LR990987.1 coordinate 6,640,979, forward strand.
TGTCATAAATCGGTCGATTACGTCCCTCCCTATTTTTGTCAAGTAAACAAAAAATTGACGCGCCGTCCGTGTTGTTCTAGTCTCATTGACGACTGTGTTCTGCTCCTATATTATTATTATACCTACTCTTTGGTGCTATGTGTGATTTACTGTTATTTGCCTGATTTAGACTTATCTGGCATGAACTTTTCTTATCATAGAGTTGAAAACATAATGCTACAGATTAATAATAAACATAACCTCAAAAACATATTTCTTTTTTTTTTGTTCATCTATTTGGTTCTTTATTCCATAAATACTTAACGTACTATATACACTAGAAATAAAAATAAAATCTCCTAACTAAATAAACCCTAAAATATGGCGTCAAAAAATTCATCAGTCAAAACATATTTCTTAGTTACTTGATTCTCCGACCTTTTAAAAATATATGGATGGCCGTACTTAGTCATATTTGTAAAGGCGAATGAAACGACATTCGTTTCATAAAGTTACGTTTTGTTAGATTTTACTAGTCCAAATATTTTAGCCGAGTGGCCAATGTTCTTTTTGCATCTGCAGTTAACTTTGCGTTTGAACTGACAAACAAACTTTTTTATATCTTTAATACCAATACAAAACTCGTAGATGGGAAAGAAAACTTGTTTTTTTTTCTCGCGAATCAAACGAACGATTGAGCCGGCCACCCCACTGCGGCTCCGCCATCAGTCGAGTCGGGAGCGTATTTTTTTTTTTAAGAACGCGATCCACTTTTTCTCGTCCCGCAAGCGGATGGTGGCAGGTTTCAGCGGGCTTCCGATATCTGTGTCGGACCTTTTGCCGTAATGAAAATCTTTGTTAAAATAGTTTTCGTATCTATCGATGAGTTTTGTAACAAGTACCTTGTGCAATACTGTACAAAATTGAATCACCGAAAGAATAAGTATCAAATAAGTTTAATTTTCGAGGCTTAAAGGTGAATAGGAACAATAGGTGGCAGCACAGAACTGTTAATGCCAACGATTTAGAACGGAAAAGTTTTGAAATTGCAACACACAGATAGATAGCACAGTTTCTGCTGTGCACATTCCCCTAAAAGTTGCGTGCAGGAGCTATAGATAGCAGGACAGCAGTGTCAACGTTAACTATTTGTAACGTAAAAATTTAGAATTTGCAACACTCCAATACAAAGAATACGGCACGCACGTACCACTCTATGAGACAAAACATGATGTCGGCTGTGATACAAAAAGATCGTGGAAAAATTCACAGAAGTAATAAATAAAATGTATCTTAACAGCACTCGGTTAACGAGTGCAAATGCAAACCTTTGTTTAAAACGTTTCAATCATATCTCAACTACTGGTTTATTGGTTTTTCATTCCATAAAGCTACCGACCGGTTTAATAATATTTGATGGGTTTCAAATTAATTGGCACTCTCAATATATTGGAAATGGCAAAAAGAATTCAACTATCTGTTACCTACTATGGGATTTTTTGAACTTAAAATTGATGATAAACAAATATTGCAGAATATCTGACTGATAAAATTAAAGAACCTAGGAGCTTTACCGAAGGACACGGAGCCGTTTACTGAGTTGAGAATCTGAAATCAAGAACATGTCCACAGCCACTGTTATACCAACGTTTGGCAAGATTACTGACTTAAATGAAGTTTGACTAATCCTTACTCAATTTCAAATTCCTAATTCAGATAAGTGGGATTAACATAGGTTATTTTTAATTGAAGAAGATTGTGTAAGTAATCCATATTATTGTAGTACACAAAACTTGCGGGTGGATTCGTAAAAAAGTACTTAAACAGCAAAATACCACACAGTATACTGAACACCAGTAGTGTAGTCCTTGGGAAGCAGTGTACCCAAGGACCACTGGTGGTCCGTCCGCATGGGCTAAAATATGGTCTGCAAAAGGATTAAAGTTTCAATCTTTTCTCCTCAAATATTTCATTGATGTAAACTGATTTTAAATCACTATCAGAAATGTTGTGTTTTTTTTTTTGTATTTTACTATTCATATTTGACTACAAAGAATAGTTAGGTACGCTACAAGTATTGAATATCTATATTTTATTTTATTTATTGGGGACAAAAAACATGCTTCAAATAAATAAGAAATTCTTAAGATTAAAATCACAAACATGTACCCACGTATTCACAAAAGAATAATAGAAGTGAAGGACTGTGGTAGGAGTTCACAAATTTCTGTGATACTTAATATAATTAATTTTAGTTACATTTAATTTAATTTGCTTTCCAATTCTGTCAGTAAAAGATTACAGATCTCTGTGATAGCTACACAATATAATACAGTTCAATCTATATAATATTAGTTTATTTTTAGGTTTAATTTTCTTCTTGATATTTGGACCCTGCTAACAAGTAACAAATAAATCAAAATGGTCCCGGGTCAAATAAAGATTGGGAGCCACTGACCTAACCTCATCTTCATCTACATGGGGTAATACAAGTTTATTATAATAATATTGCAATAATAGTCCATGTGCAGTTACCCTACAATTATGCAATATCCAATAATTAAATACCAAACCACAACCAGCAATATTGAACAATGAGACTATGTTATTACAGTAAATTTCAGATTGAAGTTATTGGAAACCTCATAGGAGAATTTTGGTGCAATGGAAACCGAGCTTTGTTTAAGTGAATTGAGGTTTATTACTACACCATCGACATGCTGGAATTTATCTATTAAACGGCTTTTAACAGCAAAATTACTATTTCGTGTTATTGCAACAACCCAAATTAAGCCTACTTGAACTCAGATTCCGAAATATTTAATGAATTATGGAAGTACAAGCTCTATTACTTACACAACAAAGTTCAAATTCTATTGCAACCCATAATTTTACACATACATGTAACGCTAAAGCTGATACTTGAGTTACTGATGATTGACCGTGTATTGGTTTGATAGTATAAATGGTGATTTTTTATCGAAAGGTTCTAAAATATATTCACTCCTGTTCTATGCAGTATTAGGGCTTGATTTACTGTAAAACATTAAGCTGCACCCACTAACGATAGTCATTTATAAACTGGAAATTTTCTGTTGTCCACTCATTCACAAAGTTGAACTGAACAAGTTGAACAGCCAGAGGGACAAATCGGTTTATTACAATCATATATTGATATAATGCAGCTTCCATTTCTGTGGATTTCAATGAAATACTCGAGATGTTTACGCAAAATGTATATAGCTAATGGTTTAGCAGGGGCAGTCGAGGGTGTGTCATGCTCACTCCAATGTCTCGCTGATGGTGGTGTATCGGATTATTCAGTTCCCTTCAAAATGGTTGAGCTGAATGCTGCACGCGTCATGTTCGTGAACGGGCGCCGTCAGTGGAGACTGGTCATCCCTTAGTTGCCACTGCCTAATTTTAATATTTGATACTATAAATTGTGTTTTTTTTCTTTACATTGTTCTCATATATAGAAGCAACAAGGTTAATGTAACCAGGATTTTTGTAAACATAAAATGATTTAAAAGAGTGTCCGTGGAGTTTCTTGCCCGTTCTTCTCCATAGAGATCTACGCTTTGGAATGAGCAAATAGCTTCATGTTTTTGACGGACTGACTTTGACAATTCAAAAGTACCTGATAATGGTTTATTTGAAATAAATGTTTTGACTTTGACTTTAGTCCTTTTTTTAGTTTTTTTATAAAAATAAAAATGCTACTTAAATTTACTTCTAGGCAAGCGTGCTCCATCGTCGAACACAGAATTGCGTTCCATCAGGTGAGATTTAATATTGATGGACTCGCGTTTGATTGGTCAAACGCTTGTCCATCAATATTAAATCTCAATATCCTTGCTTAGAATATTATAGCCTTCCAAGTATTCTCGTTTTTGCTTCTTTGCGTGATAAGAATTGACGTGTAAGTTCATAAAACGCGGTAGGGCCACACTATGTAGGTACGATTATCATCATTGAATGACTGTGTTCTGTCCATGGAAAGATAGATATTTCTATCAGCAAAATGACCATTATATTTTTCGCTACCTAGCGTTACACTATAAAACACATTCGACAAACTACACGAAAACATGTCATCCCTATGTCTGCCCACCCATCAGAAAATTGAAAACCATTCTTAAAATACAATCCAAACAAGTGAACGTTTACACAACGCGAACGAAAAACGGACAAAATACGAGTTTCAAAACGTAAAATGGCCAAGAAAATTCACGAATATAAAATGCAGCGCGGAAAACTGCAGTTTGAAATAAAACAACACGAACGCGACGAGGCTGGGATACATTCACGTTACCTGTCTCTGGCTTGTCGGCGCTCGTCGCTCTTTTTATAGACGAACGCTCGCTCACGGGAGAATATTCAAACATTAATATAATATTTCTGAATGAAAATTGTTAACATGTCGATTCGACATCCGAACTTTGTCTAGCCCACAGCATGCCGAAAATAAGTTAGTCAAACGTGTAATTTAATTTATTAGTTTTTGCTCCGTTCGTTCTGACGAGTTCGTAATTGTTTTTATTTGGCTCGTTTTTTATGATTTGTTACTTTACATGTCGTAAAACGTTTATTTATTAAAATAAATTGATTGATAAGTTGATAAGGAGAATGTTTCTTAGACTGTTTGGTTACTGTTGTAATAAGTACTGATATTTGTGTTTAGAAAAATAAACGTAAAATAGGTACGTTCCATAATAATTACCTACCACTGCAGCAAAAATGTATCTAGTACGATTTCGAGAATCATTTAAAAGTTTAAATAACTGGTGGAAAAACGGTGCGGGGTACATCAGTAGAAACGCAAACTCCTTCATAGTAGGTATATTCTCAGATTCATGAAAACTTCCGTGAGACCTTCAGCGTAGCTAACCCTCTGGGAAATTAATTTGATGCAGCAGATACTGGTAACTAGTTTATAAGAAGATACAACGTATTTTCCTTCCAAGAATACGAGAAATTGTAATTACCGTTGCATTTTGCTGCGGTATAAAATATATTCTCCTTTGTTTGAAGCTCTTCTAGCTAGTCGATTCTGTACCTAAACAACTCCGTGAGAACTTAGACGAAGTGAGCCTGAAGTGAACCGTCCAACTTGCCTGGATGGACTGGCAGCTCAATTACCTAACGATCACCTCGCCTCAGCTTTTGCAGTGCGATTTTTACAGAACATTACAAAATCTTCAGTGGTCAGAGTGCCTATACAAGTTTTTAAGCAACGTTCGCATTCAAATGTCAGTCGGAATCTGTCGAAAATGTATGGAAAATGAGGTTTTTTTGACAGATTGCGACTGAGATGCGAATGTGAACGTTGTTTAAAGATTTGTAGAATTGACCCTCTGGAAATCGACGAAACTCTCCTTTGAATTTCATCATGAACTTCATAAGAAAATGAACTTAGTCAGTTGTTCTAGTAAAAAGTATGCGCTGATTCCATGGGCCAATCAGTATATGACTTGTAGGTATTATGCCAGTGAACATAAATGCTGCTAATCAACAACTTACGAGTAACAAAAATACTGTTCCGTTAATCCTATAATGCAGATAGGTACTAAATGACAGTGTTACACGAAGTAAATGAAACTTTCCGTGGTAGACAAGAGAGTTTAATATTCAATATTACATGTTCACCGTGCCTAATACAGATTGCAATTACTGCATACTCCTAACACTGGTATATAGGTGCGTGTGCATGAATGTTTTCGCACTGAAAACAATTTGAAGTGCAAATCAAAACTAAAATGAAAAAAAAACAACAGAGCATTTAGCTTGACTAGCACTGGGATTTGGAATAAATCCGATGTGCTGGAATCAAGGGCGCCCGTGAGTTTTAATTAAAAAAAAATATTTGATCAAAACAATTTCGATGTTTGCCTGTCTACCTAAATTAAATACTTCGCTTAATTGGTTTTGTTGAAAGTTTACTGATGATTTTAGTATGTATAATTATCCATTGCACATTCTTGCTGTAACGTTAACTATACAACAGCTTGAAGTCAAGTTCTGAAATTTTTAATAAGCCTTATCTCCGCTGTATTTCATAGCAGAACGCGATTCTGACAAACGATAACTGCATCTTTTAATCTCGCAAACGGTACGTACTGACGAATACGTCAAAGGCAAGCTCAAAGGTCGCCACTCCTATTACACTAACTCAGTTCTGAAATCCGTCGCTAGCAAGTTCAGATGATCAGATATTGAACTTTACGGGCAAAGCTTTCTCGCAAAAGTTGAGATAAACTATGCAAGTAGATGAGAAATACTTCGATCTGAGTTACCATGAGATCCGTTGCAGCAAACATACAATGGGATGAGCTGCGACTTCATTAGCGAATGCACTTTCTGAAATACGTTGGAACTGCGACGTAAAGCGAAGTAAATTCAGACGACAGAATTAATGGTATTCGGGATTTCTGAGTACCTACTACTTGTAATCTAGTTGAGAGCAATTTTTTTTCATTTTTTTTCTGAGCATATTTACATGTTCAGATTTAAGACATTAACAAGCACAAGTAGGTATAAAGAGGGAGGCAGAACTGGTTGGGCTTCGAATATTTTTGACGTAACATAAGTACCCTATATGCTGGCACTTTACTTGGTGTATTTGTAATAATATTCGCGTCACTTGTGCAAGACATGATACCCTTGCAGCGTGGTAGTATTTACCAAACGGCCGTTTTATACGCCAGTTTAGTACGCAAGCGATTATTAAATTCAACCGGGGCACCAGTCAAACCTTACCTAACCGATCAGAAGCTGGTTGATCAAAGCCCTTCGGTGGCTCCGTTCAATTTACGATCTTGCATGCTAAAGTGCTTCGACACCTTCGTCCTTTCAAGTATCGACCGCCGTGATATCGCTAGTAAGCCAGTGGAAACGTTCCAGGTTGATAGGCCTGCTCTAAACATTCTGTGGGATTGGAGTACTGTCAAGCTAAAGGAGATTGCTTTGGAGATTATTGGTGCATAGGTTGATGTCATAGATACGTATAACATCTCGTCGACGTTCACCTGTTGGTTTGAGTTGTATTGAAGCTACCTACAACTATTTACTATATATTTGTAATTACCATTATTTTTGTTACTTTTTCTTTGTTGCCGTACATTTGGGTCTTTGCCGAATAAATGTTTTCTATTCTGTTATATTCTATACGAAATAGAATATACCTAGCTATTGCCGAAATGTAAAGGTGGCACTTTAATTGGTGTACCTATTTGTCAAAATATTGTGTTACTTTGGTAATAGAAAATAAATCCTAAAGTCATCGAAATAAACTTCATATTTTAAGGAAGGCGATTTATTGTGCAAATACGCCAGTATAAACGATTGACCACGTGAGATTTCGAAAGTCAATCCCAAAATCAATTTTTATTTTTATTGTCACTAGTTTAACTCTTAGTAGAAGAATTTTAATAGTTTTACTTTATGGCGTAGCTCTTTGCAAAGATGGATTTTAGCAAACTAATTTTACCAAAATTTGTTTAAATTTCGATCAAAATCGTATTTTTTGTTATTCCACATAGCTTCTGATTTGGCCATCCGCGCAAAATTTACAACGCTTATTTCCAAGTGTTTTTATTTGTAGTATGTTATACATACAGGGTGAATTTTATAAGCAGATTTACCGTCCGTTCTAATAGAGTGTCATAGCGTTCGTCACCGTGAGCGTCGGGGGGGGGGGGGGGGGGGGGACAGGTCTTTGTGTGACCTCTTTTATTATTCCATCTTGCATCTTTCTCTCGCTCGAGGTACGAAGTTCCATCTGAATTTGAAGAACCTTAAAAGGTAGACAGTTGAAATTGTCACAGAATATGTAAATATTTCAAAAAAAATAATTAATTTAAAAATTATATACATTCCTGGAACAAAGACTTCGGTAAGTTGCGGGAACACAATTAAAAAAACTGAAAAGAAAAACAAAAATTGTCAAATAGCACAAACATGTTGTTGGTAGCAGTGGGCTACGTCGTAGCACTCGTAGTGGTGACGACGGCTACGTCGTAGCAACGCAGCTCAACGTGCTACGTGGTTACAATATCCACTTGTGAATGTATTAATTTTATGCTGGAAGAGATATCTTTAACTACTTGTAAAGTGATAAAAACGTATAAGTCATGGGTGATTCGAATTCTGGAAAAAGGCCAGAACTTAATTCATTTAAAATAAAACTAGGCAGGTTTTAAAGTATTTTGTTATATTCACAAGAAATTAAACATGAAAACGAACAAAATCGGTTTCAAAACCCTTTTTACAAAATGAAAACTGCGAACACCGAATGAATCGTAGGAACAGAACAAGCAAAACACAAAAAAAAAACGAAGCAGTACGGACAGTTCTCTGAACGATACTGAAAGTTAACATTTCCGTTTAAATAAGCGAAACTTATATTAACTATAAAATTAAATATATATTAAATCGAAATTAAATTTTCAACTTCAGAAAACAGAAACTCCCCTTTGAACTGCATCTGTCTTTTTCAGTCCCATACAAACATGCAAACGAGTGAAAAGAACAGAAAAATAAAGGCAATTTTCAAAAGTGGTGCCGCTTTAACATTTGTTCTTAGTTCACGTTCGAGAAATATGAATTCGAAGTAAAATACCGAGTTTGTTTACTGCAACGAATGCAATATTAAATCCGTTTGTACGTACAAATCTTACAAAGAATTCTCATGAGGAATGAAAGGTTTTATTATCAAAGGAAAGGAGATCAGGCTCCTGCTTCGGTATTTTATTTACTTTTCTCGGTATATTTTAATCGGATGTCGTGAGAGCGAATGTATGGCACTTTGAGAACCGATCGGATTTACGCGTTTATCCAGCTTGGTATCCAAAATATAGGAGCTCGGGGTTGAGTAATAATAGGCACACGGGTCCAACTTCGAGGTGAAGCTACTATTGCTGAGGTCGGTCTGTGGATGCATATTTGTAGATCTTTGACAGTCGTTACAAATTGCCATAAGCCAGAAAATCTGACACCAGTCTCCCCAAGGTGTATCGTATTACCCAGTCACTAGGTTGTGAAGGTCAAATAAGCAGTCGTTCATCTGGTTCGACTGGAAGCCAACGCGATATAGTTAAAAAAAAACATTTTAAAGTAAAGACTAGGCAAATTGATTTTATTTTGCTTTTGAAATTATCTCGTTCATTCATTCATGTTATACGCGAGCGTTGACCGAGGCAAAATAAAGTGAATGCAAATGAATGCGTTCCAATATTTAATTGGACCGTTGTAGCGGATGATTGCTATTTTAATTAATAATATTCAAGCGTTTTATAATTCCAAATAATGAATTACTGCAAAAGGTTGGTTTACTGTTCAATGTGGAACATAAGCCTCTTACATCCCGTTAAATATTGAGCAACGTGACTATCCAAAAAATCCTTTTAATTAATATGGGAATTTCAATATTCATTCATATTTCAATATAATTTTCTCATTGTACGGACATCCTATGCAGCATGAGATTGGCTTGCGATGTTTGGCTTGGTATGTAGCCGTGTGTACTTAGAATATGGCTCGTCCGCAATCTATTCGTGCCAGTGTGACTGATCCTTGAGCGAAATAGTACATAGCTCGAAGTTGTTAGGTTGGTATTCATTAATAATATTTGTATATTAACAAGCGCTTCTCGCCATCAAACTAATAAGTTTGAGGAGTAAAATTGTAGAGAGAACAAATATTGAAGGCTAGGCTTTATTTTCTTTTAGTCTTAAACTGGTAGGCCAGTATAAGACTGAAAAAAAATTTAATAAATGAGCTGCCATTATCATCTTTCATCTAACCCGTTTGAAGTATTTCTCAAATGTCCAGTCACCGTTAATTTCTTTCATTAACAGTATAAATCCAAAGCAATTTGGGTGGTTTAAATGGGTTGCATTGAAATTTGATCTTTGTTTTTTTGTATAACATAGAGTTTGTTGTTCCAAAATTTGGTTCGAATCGGTTTCTGAATTCCAATATACATAAGTGTCATTACTTCATGCACTGTACAATGAGACTACGGGTGATTTTCGCTTGGTTTTGGGTTGATGGTTTGAGCACTCTTTTTATATACATATCTAATAGCTTTAGCCCGAGGCTTTGCTTACGTTAACAAACAAAAATGTGGCCTTTAACCGCCTCCAGGATCCCATCTATCAATAAAATTCATCAAAATCGGTTCAGCGATTTAGGCGTGAAAGCGCGGCGTAACAATCGAACTTACTTTCACATTTATAATACTAGTTACAATTAGGATAGGATTTTGTACTTCTACATATTACCTCGAAGCTTCCTAATACCTATAAACATTACCAGTAATACTATATGCGATCTTCCTTGAAACCGTACGCTGAGTGACAGCATGGCGTGTGGTGAACCGAGCGATGCGCGCTCAGTTTAAACGAAAACAAGTAACCTTTAAACCGAATAGGTAACACTCCACGTATTCTATTCAGACTTAAAAAGAACCTAAAAAGGATGGGATGCATTGCAATTTGGACTTTGTCATGTAAGCCATAGAGTTTGCTGTTGCAATATTGGTGGCGATCTCGAATTTACTTCATGCACAAGTACAATGTGACTATGGGTGATCTTTACTTGTTTTATCGGTTGTTTGGTGGTCGGAAGGGTCTGAGTATCTTATCTTGAAGGAGGAATGTACACCTTTTTTTTGGATGGAAATTCATCAAATTACTTCTGGTGAAGGGAGAGTCAGAGTCTTACTGACTAAAACCCATCTGTGTTCCTCCAAATGACCTTTGCGTTCCAGGGCCGCGGTAACTCTTACGAACAGTTCCGCAACTCTAGAAGGGGGAATGTTCACCTATAAATTACCCCAAAGCTTTCCAATACCTGTATTTAAAAGTACTATTAATTCTTGATGCGATGTTTCTAGAAACCCATAGCTGAGTGATAGTATGGCGTGCTGGTGCATCACTTAGCTTAAAAGAGAACAGACAACTAACCTTTTACCTGAACACCAATCAACGTGTTTTATTCGGAACTGACCTTTTAAAAACAAGTTTATACCGAGACTTTTTAACGTGGTGACAAGTTAATCGATTTAAATACCAAGAACGGAACCTGAGCGGGTTTTTCAATTAACATTTGGAACTAGATTTTTAATATGCAGATTGATACTGAGAATTCGGTTTTGTAACAAACAAAAAATAACATTGTTTTTAAAAAGTTTGTGGTACAACGGGCTTAAATACCAACTTATGATTAATACAAGATTATAAAAAGACGACTTATTAAGTTCAAAATATGAAGTAAATAGTAACATTATCTTGAATTTGAATGATGCAACAATAGGGTTTTAAGTTCCATTAAAAAAACCGGTATATTTACATAAAGAAAATAGTTATTAGTACACAGCATCTGACCTCCCATCCCAGTTAAGATGGCTACCCATCCACAGGCCGACCTCGGCAAGTGTTGCTTAACCCTGAAAATCGTTTCGCGCAGTTGTTATTATTTAGCCACGAGCTTTATTTGCAGAATTTAAAGGATATTTAGAAATCGGAATTGTATTTATTTACCCTCGCCTCACAAATAGGGCTGTGTGTTATAAAAAACAACAATGAAAACCTCGTTTATTTACACATAGCGTAATTACTTTACTAGTTCTCAAATATCCGCTCTCTGTTTTTGCAGCGAGTTGTAATTTTAGTAAAAGGTATTATTGAATTTTCCTTTTTTCCTTTTTTAAAGTGGTTTTCCCGACCAGTTATGGTGTTAGAAATTGGTGGATTTTTTAGCTGAAACCGAGGGATAACAACGGATTGTCGGATTGTTAGATGTCATCTGTCGTCTGTCGGGTTTATTGAATAGGCTCCAGGTCCATGACCACCTTGTGGGAGACCTCATAACGCTGCGTTTTTCGGATCTTCAGATCACCATCCTTCCCTTCTGCAATATCCTGCTCAATAATAAAACCATTTTATTGTAAATTCAGGCACAATGGCAGCGCAGTGCACATTGTGTCCGATGTTTCACGCTCAGCGCTCCTGATCGATGCTGCGTCACAATAATTATGCGTTACTATATTCACACGCCTTGTTGACAGGTTATTGAACGTGTCAACCATTATCACCTTTATTTATTCGTTTCATTGTTCGAGGTGCAAAAATAACGTATATTGTAGGTAGGTATGGGTACTTTTTGCATCATTAATAAAATTAAGGATATATTTGCAATGAAATATCCGTATAGCGGTTCTATACTTACGTACCTACGTTGATGTTCGATAAGCCAGCATCATCAAAAATAAATATTAACCCGTGAATCTTTCTCTTCAAACATTTTGGTTCGATTTGAAGCAATAAGTCTAAAGCTATAACGGTATAACGTAAAGACGACAAGCATGTACGCACGTGTGGACTTAGCATTATAGAAGATACGACTAAACAGGGCCATTGAGACTACTCTGTAAATTTTGTTCAAAAGTGAACTCTATTGCGTTTCAAATTCTTAGCAGATATTTACCCTGTTTTATTTCGAAGTGAATTCTCCTTAGACAATCTGTCAATGAAAACAACGATGGTGCGAAATATTCTAATTTACCTAAATTGAGTCTCGATTTTCCAGTGATCCAAGTTTGTACGGACGATCATAATAAGACTTAGTCACTACTGGATTCCTCAAGGCTTCTCAGAAAATCTTATTTATTTTCATAAACAACCTGGAACTAGTCTCCTTAAGAGTAACAAGCAAAATCCTCGTGATAACGTTTCTCGAAACGTTTAACTCAACCGACGACGAAGCACAAACACTAAGAAATTGCATTTTATTTTATTTCACGAACCGTTTGCAGTGTCAGTGCCCGAAGCGACCCTTTTCTGCGAGCGAAAACTATGTTGCCAGACCTCTTTACTCCAAATGAGCGGCGGAGCCTTTGAAATCGCGCTTACAAATAAATTTAATATACATATAAAATGTTTAATAACTTCCATATTTTTGAAGAGAATCTGTTTGGCGACAGTAGGTGTGCCTCGGGGAAGGTAAATATTTTAAGGTAACAGCAGCGGCAGTTTTGGGTATTTCATTATATATTTTAAGCGTGTATTCGCGATATGGTTTGGTTATCATAATTATCCGTAACGCTGCTCTGCAAAGCGTATTGGTTGTGTACCGACGTACTGTTTATATGTATTCGTAGAGTTTATATGATACAAATGTAAACAGTACGAAATTCAACGAAATATTATTATATATTTGATTAATGGCTCCACTGTAAATATAATGTTCAGTAAATAGTAGCCAATAAAGTTCTCAATACAAGTTGAATTATTTTTAAATCGCTTTAATACGTTCGCTTCAAAGCATTTGAAATAGATGTGAGATAAAATCTATTTCCGATTATTTAAAAAAATATCGGTTTTCAGAATCCAATTAATTGTTTGCAACACTGGTAGCGTTGAAAACAATGAATTCTAGGTATTTATTTCTAAAAGCCTACATTCCTATACTGGTATTGAACGCATTTACTCGAACAACATTCATTGGCTGTAAATTGAAAAGCCTCACATTTTGTATTTTTGCTTTTACGAGTACGAAAAATATATAACTAAGCTGGTTTTTTGCTTTTATTAAAAATATTTGGCAAAAGTATTCAGTCGCGTGCGAAAAATGCGGAAATTGTACATGTGGTAAAAATATCGTAAGTATGTCCTATTTCAAGTATTAGTGCACATTCAGCGTTGAGGCGTGATTGAAAAAAAAAACATCAAAATATACAGAACTTCATATGAATATTTGTATGATTATAAAAAGTAAAACAGGAAACGACAATATTAACGTGCTTATATAAAAATGTCAATCAAGTCACGTTACGTGCGTAAGTGGAATAACTTCATGGAAATTTTCATTAAAGTCTATTTTTAGCACGACACTTGAGCAAACGTGGTTTCTTACACTTCAGTGCATATTGTGTTAGTGCAGCCCTACACACCTATTTGTACAGCTCGCTTGGATCTTCCATCACCCTCCGTTCGACCTCGTTACTGTGGATAAACTTTACCACTAGTGTTTTCTGCTGGCAAACGTTTTTTTTTTTCCGGGTAAAATTATTAGCCATTTGGATATTAGATTGAAGGAGTTTTCTACGGTATTCTTTCTAAACTGTTAGGTGTTTATATAAAATTTTAATTAGAAATTGCAGCTCGCCAATAAAAGGGAAACTAACTGATATATCAACGCACAGCCGAAAATACTGTGAAGTATCAAGAATATTAAATTTCGCACAAGGCTTAATAATGTAGGTGAGCATTTGTGGAAATCTACCTTAAAAGCGGTTACACACTACCTCCGATCCGAGTCCGTGATAATACGGATACAAAAAAATCGGACTGAATCCGGATATTGCTTTTCGCTCTGCATCCGATTTGAATTCGTGAAAGCATGGATCTAGAGTCTAAAAATCTCGGACCGAATTCGGATATTAAATACGCACTAATCCAATCTTTTATCCAAATCCAAGCTATTCAGGGGCCATCTTTGAATAGGTCTGATTTGAATGCGAGGTAATGCGAAACCGTTCGTGCAAACAGTACCACGGCTACTTCGGTCCGTCAATATTCCTTCCGAATTGGAGACTCACGGATGACGGAGAGAAATCGGATGACGGAAGTTGGATCTAGTGCGTAAACTACCATACAAATAGTTCTATAACTTCCCGAAACGTATTTTTACGAATTCGGATCGGATGCAGTGCGAACCACTTTTAGTGGACGTTTGAAAAGCCGGCCAATTTAAAATATCGATTTTTCAAAGTATTCAATGCACTATTTCACGCCAAGAGTATTAAAATACCAGCATGCTCGGATAGGGCAATTATTTAGAACCACCTGTATCACTGTATCAAAGCTCCGACATCGTCATTTAGTGGGAGTTTTGCGCCACACCTCTACAATTTTACAATGGAACAAACAGTCGGTCAGTTTGTTAGGTTTTCTTTGAACATGCCGCCATAATGCAGTGGGGCTGTTACGGCACGCGATCGGTAATTACAACCTGAGCGGTTTATTAATAATGTACTCGCATTATGGATTAGCGCAATCCTAAGTCTGCCTGTCAAAATGCTAGATTGACACGGTAATAATAATAGGAGCCTGCAGATGTAAAGTTTTCTACCAATATCATTTTGCGGTTCGTGGCACAGATTTTTCAATGCAATCGAGTTGGGCAACTTTTCCAAACCGAACTGGGTCATATCGAGTACTGTTTCCACTTTTTGGTACGCTGAAAAAAATATTCTGAACGCAGTTCAATAACTTTTTTTTACATTTGTATTGATTTGCAGACACTTTAAATTTATTCTATGAATTTTCGAGCAAGTTTGATGTTCCGTTTGTCGTTCCAATCAACGAAGTTAGCGAGCTGGCAACACACAAATTGGCCGCGCATACTAGGTCAGAGCGACCTGTTATATCTAGGAATCAGTGTTGCCATTCTTCTAGGCGGATTACCAGTCGTTAGCAGGGGCCTTGGTTGCACCTGTACTAGTGAGCATTGAAGGATATATACCGGCGATTATGTATAAGCCAACCTGTGGTATCTTTTCAGTGAGCTTTAAAAAGTTGCTCGGAGATGGCGATGCGTACAGCATATAGTGTGGGCCATTCGTCGGGCACACGAGTTTGGAGTTCTGTTCGAATGGGTCATTGTGTACTTCTACCTGACATTCTCCTTTAAAAACTACATACTTAATAAGTTAATATTTACGTAAACAAGTCAACCTGAGTCAACTCTACAAAATCGTCAATCAATTTCGTAACGACATTTTAAATGGTCATACCCACTGAAATTCCATTTCCGTGATTTTTAGAGCGAAATCCATAACGATCATTTGTCGAATGTACTACCGAGGTCGAGCCGAGGTTACGCCTGCATGTACCACAATAAACGGTTAACCTTACATTAACCTATTTTCGTACTAAGCAGCTCAATACAACCATTTTGTGTTCATAAATGCCCCACTTATAAGCAACGGGTTAAGTCACAATTATACGGAAAATGTTCGGCGAGTGTTCAGTTTTAGAGTGCCATTTAGTGATTGCTGGGTATCGAGTTAGTTACGAGCAACCACGTGACCGGTAATCGATTGTGAGTTACGTCGCCAGTGTAGCAAAATCCCATTTTAGTGGCGTTTTTGAAACCCAGGATTAGAGACGGGTAACTTGCCTCAGATGAATCTGCTCTTGTGTTGCTTGATTTTGAAAGCCAAACTTGTAGTCCACCCGTCGAATAAAATTGCTCGAAAACTAATTGAATAAATTTAAAGTCTCTGCAAATCAATACAAATGTAAAAAAAAGGTACTGAACTGATTGCATTCTGAATATTTCTTTCAGCGTACTCGTACAAAAAATTGGAAACAGTACTCGATACGACCCAGTTTGGCTTGCAAAAGTTTTCCAACTCGATTGTATTGAAAAAACTATGCCACAGCCCACAAAATGATTATGGCAAAGAACTTTACATCTGTTGGCTCCCATTATTAAATTATAAACCTTCAAGACAGAAATATAGTCTTTATTTCCCATAAAAGTGACACACAAGAAATTATCTAGGAACGTTTAAGTGTCGACAGCAATGCAGTAATTGCTCCAATGGCACCACGGCCGCGCCGGAGTAGGTTTGTAGTCAGAGACCTAACGTTCGACAATCGCGAAGGAATTGCTACAGTACTATGTATGTAATATAAATATTTTTATTGACTGTTTAAAAACTAGATTGTGTAAGTAGTTGAGGAGACCCCTTTTAAACATTTGATATTTAAAAAAACAGCTGCTAATTTTGAGCCTAAGTAAATGGCTAGTATAAACGACTTTAGGAATTTCCGTTAACGTGACAAACCATGCTTTGCAATTTCTTGTCATGATTCAGAGTTTTAGTTTATTGACCCAAGGTGCAAACGTAAATAGATAAAGAGGGGAGTTTTTCACATGCAGCTAAATCATAAAGAGGGGAGTTTTTCACATGTAGCTAAATCATAGCAGACACGTAGTCCCCAAAGGGCAGCACGATTATAAGATGCTTTGGACTCTGTCTGCTATTATAATCTGTGGCTCATAAACTATTGCAAAGAACTTGGAACGAAGCAGTTGTATGTTTTCCCATAATTATAAAGAATAAGAATTAAACTTTTTAATTTCCCATTGAAGTAGTCACACAGTAATTTTAAAAAAGAAGGCAGTATTCCTCGTTGTTAGTTCCTGAATTGCAAAACTTGATATAAACTTTAGTAATAGAAAATTTCAAAGAAAAATTGTTTGCGCGAACTTGCAAGAATAACATCAGAAGACTATCTTACTTCTGATCATCATTCATAATCGGAACTTAGACAATCGTTTGTCCTAACTGACTATCAACGCACAGCCGAAACAATTAATTGTTCCATTCATATCACGTCTTGATAATCTTCCATTGTTTCTTTTTTCCTCCCCGACTTCCTTGTTCTCCAAAGATAGCCAACCATGATCTTGCTGACCTTACTGCGTTATGTTTTCGTCAGTTCCAGTTTAACTGGATACAGCTGACTGTCCTAACATGATGGGACTGCCAAATAACTTTCAAAACTCAGCTACTCGTTAGCACGCAACCTCAACTTAATATCCAGACTTTCGGGTTATGACTACAGCTGACAACTGTCAAAGCTTCAAATGACAGCCGCAAATGGCTTCACGTATTTTCCTATGTACGAAGGGGTCTCAATACCTAGTCACTACAGAAATACCTTGGTGTTGTTTGTTTACTCTTGAATATCGACAGGTGGGACGTTTATTTCTTACCCTCGAGATTTTCCAACAAATCACAAAAAAACACATGTAATTTTATTTTCTATGAATGTTTGTACTGACTGCAATTTATCGTTGCGTGACACAGCATTTACCGGTAGCACACGTGCTGTCTCCCACAATAGTGGGTGCTGATATATATGAAGGCTACAATAATAATGACAGCAATATTAGCATTTCCTAGGTAAATGTCACAGTTGCACCGACGACGAAATTGCTGGGTACTGAAACCCTGAATAATAAATGTGGAATGAATAAAATAGTAGTTTTATATTCCTTTTCTTTTTAAAAAGTTAATGTGTCGCCGTCAGTTTGTTAGAATCTGAAGGTTTAGTTATGAATTGATGATACTAGTTCTTAGTTCTGTTTTTCTATTGTTTCTTAACACTAAAACGATGACGTAATTCTCTCTTGAGTGGTATGAACCAGTCAAGAGAGAATTACGTCATCGTTTTGTCATTTTTATAACATAAATAAGTTAATGAAAAGTTTAAGATTTTCTCATATCGACACTGAACCTTCTATTACATAACTATGGCTTGCAAACATTTTCCTCCTAAACGTTAAATGTATAAATGTCCCATAAATAGGTACAACACTTGCGTATAAAGTTATCTTTCGTACCAAACAGGATAGGCACGCAACTATTGGTTAAATTCCCCTGTTTCTGACTGCAAAAGCCTGTCCAGGCTTCCCCAAGCTTCCACAGGGACTTAGTAACAACATAACGGAAACTTTTAAGCATGTTTGCAACTGCAAACCTATTAAATTTAGTCTGCAACTCTGCACGCAAAGTTTCTCACTTAATACCCTTTTCAGCCGGCATTGTGTAGGTAAGCCCTGTACCGGCCACCCGATGTTATTAGTGTTCATTTCGAGGAAGTTTTCCAAGTTATGTTTGCCCCCGTTTACATTGAGTTCGTAAGTTCAATAGTGACGGGGGCTTCTTTAGAATGCACGTTAAGCTGTTTATCGTGTTTGTTATTCAGCTCTTAGACAGTCGTTACAGGAGTCATAGCCAAGATTGAACATCAGTCTTGGGTATCGTGTTCCCAAATTAATGGGATGTAGAGGTCAGATAGGCAGTCACTTCATGTAATATATGGATTCCTCAGACTGGAAGCTGACCCTAACCCAGACGTGTACGTCCTAAAATTTAGCGGGCAACGAAAAGAATCCCACTTCTGATATTAATTTTGTATGACCGGTATTAAGGTACACTTATACACGTCTAACACTTTCAAATATCAAATACTGAATTGGAACTGGACGAACTGGTGAATATTGTCAAGTTTAAACTGTCATCAGCAAACGAACTTCACACTCATACCGCAGTAAAAACGCTAAAAGAACGAGCACATTGCACGGTAATCTGTATCATTTCATGTTGGCAGAACAATAGTTGAATAAATTAAGAAGCGAGCACACGCGCGAAGTGATTATGCAAACTTCATACAAACATTCGCAAGCGATGCGTTCAGCGCGGTGTGCATCAAAGTTTGCTAGAACTTGATGCGTCTAGACGTGTGAGACTCATCAGAACACTTTCATATTTCTCAAATAAAAAGATAAAGTTCTTTTGTTTGTTTGACTTAATAAAGAGTTTAACTCTGCTCGATTTAATTTTGATTGCAATTGATGTTCCTGATTGGTATTCAAAATTACCATTCCATAACCAAGGCGTACCTAAGTACAGTGGCAGTCAATCATTAGGTACTTGGTAAACAAGCAGGGTGACAAAAATGACAAGCCCTGCCATCACTTTCCAAAGCGTAAAACGACCATAATGATTTTTGATAACACACGATATAACTTGGATGAAAATCTGCGTCAAAATAACAATTTAAACCCGTTCAATTTCTCAAAATCCAACCACGGTACTTCATATTAGTTTACAAACTGTGACTACTAAATTACACCACAATTCAGCTCAGTTCACGTTCAATTATTTTCAACGTCAACAGAGTCAACAAAAAGTCTGAACGTAAACTCGAGTGAATCTATATTTAACTAAGCCCACGACGGCAGGCTATTAAAAATTCTACTAGGCTATATTTGATGGCCAGAGTCTATAACTTGTTGAGCTTTGAACGATAAATAAACCATTAGAACAGGTTGCACCGACACCTGTTAACCACAGTTTTATTCTTGTCAAATATTGATGATAGGGTAGTTGACAAATCTTTTTCTTAAAATCAAAACCAAATTGAAATTGAATCTTTGTTTCAAATGGATTATAACAGGGGCTTTTTAATTGTTTAGCGGCCGGTTTCAATAACGTATCTACCTTTAACCAACTGTCAAATTAGCTACCAACAGTAGCTGAAACGGCATATTTAAAAGGTAAACATGACGTTTCAGCTACTGTTTTACTTTTTTGTAGCTAATTTTACAGTTGGTCAAAGGTAAATACGTTATTGAGACCGGCCGTAGGTTTGTCAGTTAAATGTCTATCTGTCAGTCAAAAGAAGCTAGTTCTACCGCGCTAGCGATAAGAGTATCAAGTATATTCTGTCAGTGCACTGACACTATCTCCACCGCGGCATTCACACGTTCCAAAGAGTAGATAATATGATGAAGTACGTGCAGGAAACTCCATGGAAACTCTTTTAAATCTGTGTCTAGTAACAAAATCATGGTTACATTCATTTTGAAAAATTAGTCAGACAAAACAAAAAACACAAAGTTTAAATCAAACAATTTGTAATATTTCATCTTTAAAGAACGACTGTAAGTACTCCAAGCTGTACAGTAACAATTTTTACCCACGTCATCGCTTCTAATGCGTCTCCTAAAAGAACCGTGCTTTCCGAAATAAAAAGCCTACAGACACTCATCGGTAGTGTCGTTTCCTGTCACTGAAAGAATCATTTACGTAATCGGATCAGTAGGTACATTTTTTCAAAGATCAACTTTTATAAACAATGTTAGTTTATAAAATAAACACATACCAAACCCATTCTTCGCACGTTGGTAATTAATAAAAACAAAATACGAAAACGGCTCTCAACTTCGATGGCACGGCCATTTATTTAATAAAAGCCGCTCGTTGCATTCTGTATTTATCTGTCAGATACTGGAGAAACAGGGCAATTACCAGCCTCGCGGCCCGATATTTTAATTACTTATTTCGAATTAAATAGCCAACAATAAATGGACTATGAGTCCTTGTTCAGCCCGAGGGGCTTCAGACAAACTGACATTGTGTATCAGCGATAATGAATAGTAAAAAAAGTATGGAATAGTCCATTCGATATTTTAATCCCATCCATACATATTATTGGACTTTTTTATAATAGACTTCGCTAGTAAAACTTTACTATGTCTAGAGCCTCTAAACCGTCCGAACCATCCGAACCGTCCTAACCGAGTGTCACGATCACGATTATGAGAAAAAAGATGTTTTAAGATGGATGATACACATGACGCTGGCGTCTTTAAATCTGTAAAAATAACTGTAAAACCTAAGGTGAACTGTAAGTTTCGATTGCGAGATGTTTAGGTACAGAATAGACCGGCTGATCGTATTCGCACGTGTGACCATCATTGAGTCGTGTCGAGAGCGTATGGTGAACAATAAAAAAAAGAATAAGAATAAAAAGAATCGTACCGTTCGATTGAACCACCCTACGCTTACAGAACAAAGACATTCACGTAAAGGCAGAGAATGAGTGGCAGTGATTCAAACGTATTTCATAAAAAAAATGTATTTTGCACTCGTTCTTCGTGCAAATTTAGACAATGCCAAATCTCACACTCCTCCGTGAGTGCAAAAAACATGACGCCCAAAAATTTTCCATTCACTTATTGATGTATAAATTCTTATATTTACAAGCAATTGTCGGTCTCTCAAATATGCATCAATATATGTAGTGATAATGAACATTACCTACAAAGGCTTTCAATTTCAACCTAAGATACACTGGGAATGGAACCCTTTATGCCTGCGCATCTAAATTTACCTCAAAACTGTGCACTCGTGTATAATATACACGTAGATATTAATCAGGTGGTTCCATTAACACTGACCACAGCTACTCGTAATGTGCATGAGACGCATTCAATGCCTTTGAGCATCTTCTGTGAATAACATTCAGTGAGTTAATGCGCAATCATACAGTGACAGGTCCTTTGCAGTCAGTTCTACAAGGAATTTACTAATGTACACGTGTGTGTAAATACCCCTGTTTGTTTCAAGTTCTCCGAGATTTGACTAAGACGTTTACACAGAAAAATAGTAGCGAATTCCAAATAAAAAACCCTAGGTACAAAAGACACAATAACTTTAATTTCGGAAGTCGGTGTCAAAAAACGAAAAATCTACTAAAAACGCCGACTTCCGAAATTAAAGTTATGAGCTATGATTCTCTTTCCTTATTTACATTGAAATTCCAATTTTTATTTTTACTACAGTAAACAAGAAAATGAGGTATCAAATTATCTAGCTAGAAACGTTCAGACTGCAGCAGAACCTGAATAATATTCTTACAAACGTAGATAATAAGCTGTGACAAAAGTAGGGCTGTTTTTCTTTATTCCCTTGT
This sequence comes from Mamestra brassicae, assembly GCA_905163435.1. Classification (NCBI taxonomy): domain Eukaryota; kingdom Metazoa; phylum Arthropoda; class Insecta; order Lepidoptera; family Noctuidae; genus Mamestra; species Mamestra brassicae. The sequence continues at coordinate 6,663,301 of LR990987.1, forward strand.
GCGAGCAACGGATACTATTTCCAAGCAAAGGCTTGTGAGCAAGATATTTAAACAATGCTCCGCCATTTCTATTGATATTTACAACAAAACAAATTCCTCGGGGAATTCTATTATTTCTGAGTTCCGATATTTAATAGCTAATGAGTCAGCGTATCTTTGTAAAGCAGAAATATTTATTTACTGCAGAAAAACAGCGGATTTAATAAAACCTTTGATATTTTCAAACAGTCGCACTAAAATGAGACACCTGATTTTATTTTTTACTTCATTCTTGATCGTTCTCAATTAAACGAAACACCCTTATTTTTCAACCTTCCCCAACGCCATTGCAGAATATATTCTATATATTTGCAGGCAAGTTATGTCGATACGAGCATTAGTCGTGTAAGTAAACGCTCGAAGGTGCAGGCATGCAAGCCAGTCTCTGCGTTCTATACGAACACGAGAATTTATTGAAATACCGACTCCCTCGCCTGCTGCACATATCCTGCATATTTTCAATACGACCTCAACTATTTTTAATCAACATCTTCCGATTAATTTATTGTAATTAATTAAGAAAGGTAAACTCATCAGACATAAAAGTGGTTTGCTTGCGAATTTAGTGAAAATTTTCATAACCCTGTAAAATACACTCTTAAATTGTGAAAGAAAAATATGCTTTGCGCTTTATAAATAAATTTATAAAGCTACTTGCAGCGCTTCCCAACAATGTCACATAGCTTGTTGTCGGTATTCAGCGGTAATTCCGCAAGGAATCTTAGTGTTGTTCACGAGAAAATCGCACTTCTTTTCATAATATACGGAAAAATTCTTGTCGGAATTCAGTATAAAAATGTTTTACCGGAAAATTAGTAGAGCCCAGAAAAATACGGTTGAAAAATATTTCCTGGAGTATTGCTTTGTGAAGCGCCACAGCTTTGCTTTTGATTGAGCAAACATTTGCTAGCACACAGGATTAGATTTTCTCCTGGGGATTATAACGCATTATTATTCGAAAATGTTTTCTTTTTAAACTAACAGTTAGTGTTTCTTTCACCACCTATTACTATATTTAAGTCTAACTAGGCAGATATTTTAGTATTGTTATTGTTCATTTTTATTAATTTAGTAACTGGTGGATGTTTAGACATCGTGTAACAGGCCGTTAATCTAAAAATAACTTATTTACCAGCTTTGTCTTAAAACTATTTTTTTCTAAAGTTAGTTCACATAGTATTAGTTGACCTGAAGACCTAACACGTTAACGTGTATTTTGAATTTAAAAAAATACAACCTCATAGTATTTTTGGTTTCATTTAATGCGACAAACAAAATGTGTATCGTACAAAAATAATTCAAATAAATATTATGTGCGAAACCAGTTTTATAGTTACAGTAAAATTTTACGTTACGTTACTATACATCAAAAACATTCGTGCTAAGCCATCTGTAATCTGTTTTAATCCTTTGTTTCGGAAAATATTGGCAAAGCTATGTTTGGATATAGGTATGTGGCATATATACGCGCTTATTTCCCCGAAACTGAACGCAGAATGAATGTAGAATTTATTTGGGATTAAACTTTATTTTAGAAAAAACGGTTTACATTGCAAAGCTTATTTTTTCCCATTTTATTAAGAGCTAATGGAATTTTATACAGAATTCCTATCAATGGAATTTTATTGTTAGTTCCAAAAATCCATCCATTACAAGCATACTTCTAATCTATGGATTCTGTCTGGAATCTGGCTGAATTTTCTAAATATCATGTCCATAAACTTGGTGTTTGTGATATTTAGAACATGCAGCCAGTCTCTGGCTCGACAAGTCGTTAGTCGAGATTGACTGACTAATAAGTTTACGTCTAAAATTACTGAAATAGTTAACGATTAGCAGTATGTGTCCTAAAATGTTACTGGGGCAATAAATCGGAGCAAATTATCATATAAGCCGATTAATAACGTGTCTTAGATTTGACGTCATCACAGTTTCTCTGATAATATTTGAGATAGCTGCAGTCTATCCAAATGCAGTATTGAATGTGAATCAACTATGTAAATAAATACACATAATTTGACCTGAGGGTAAAAAGTGCCATAAATGTTTGTATCAGAACTAATGACAAACATAACAATGTGGAAAATTAAGCCGTGAATTGAAATTCCCTCATTAGTCAACCGACCGTGTACGAAATATTAAATAACATTTTTTTTCTCATTACGCTTAAACAAAACGAAGGATGCACCCGTCGCAACTACCAAATATCCAATTTCCTGTTAGGAAAATAAAATACATTTCTATTTTCAAATTCTTCAAGTGGCAAACGAAACGAACTGTGCCGAGGTAACAAAGTTATTGGCGTACCGCGAATGCCACAGTCTGCAGAACTTGCAGTGCGACAACTAATGTATGTATCATGTTTTTCTTGCCTAGGCGGTGTGTGCGGAAATTGGTCCGCGGCCGTGCGGGAGAACTTTGTTCAACTAACTCGAGATGCAACTAGCTCAGGTTTTGTTTGATGTTTACACATCTACTCGTAGATACTAAGTAGTAAAGTTTCTGCCGAAATTTAATAGGATGCGTCCCAAATTATAACAACAAATAGGATAATATTTCTTGAAGTTAAACTGAATTTAATGGGTGTGTATAGTTAGGTATAACCATGTTTAACATAACAACAAACGATATAATTCCGTTACCGACTGACTTAGTGAGCCGAAACAACTGGTCGTAGAAAGCTGAAATTTGGCATGTAGGTTCCTTGAGGAGTGTAGGGGAGCACTAAGAGAGAATTAAAGTTGACGGAGCCGTAGGAGCCGGAGCTCCGATTTCTGTCTGCAGGGTTTAAAGGAATTTAACATGAATGGTTACGGGAGCTAAGTTCGCTAGCTTCGCTCACAGTGAGTGAGCTCCCGCCATCTCATTCGAACCTAATCTATCCGTGTAGAGGTGCTCTAAGCTCCTAAATTGCAGCGTTTAGATCAAATGTCAATTATTCGAGATGTTAAATTAGATCAAAAGAACGTAATAATAAATAAGAATATAATAAAACGTTAGAGAAAGTGTTGTTAAAACGTGATGTATTCTGAACGATACATTCAATGAAAATTATGTAAAGTTTATTAGATGAAGTTTAGTAAACGTTATGTCATTTGAGAGTTGTAGCTTTTGAAAATAGAGGAAATGTTCTCATATTAGTATAACCCGCTCATTTAGATGAGCGGCCCCCGATTTGAATTTGTAATATTTGTCTTTGTCTCTTGACACCTCACTACAAATAACTTATTAAAATCAGTAATTTAACTTCAAGGAATAACTACCAACTCCCTATTTATTTTTAATATTCGCGACGCGTCCTAATAAATTTCGGCAGAAACGTTCAACTGCCAAATTGCAAGTAGAGTAAAGAACCAAGATCGTTGTGAATCGTTTTGTGGATAATTTAAACAATCCGCTTATTGTGCGGTTGCGGTGTTAGGCACGTAGGCTACTATAAACCGTAGGAGCACTGCAATCTGCATAACTAATGTAGGCTGTGTCCAGACGAATATGTATTCTCTCTAAGTACCTACAATATTCATGCAGTATGTTTTTTTTCCTTGATCGCGAATAACAAACGTTTAATGCGGCTGGTTGACACCTGGGCCGGACGTAGATAGTACGGACCAAGCGGGTCGGGCTAAGTGTGGCGTCCTATAAATGTGTACCGGATGGAGGACATGTGAGGTAAATACATGGACCGCCACAGTTTATAACGATAAAATAGCTTTATCATATCAGTATTACGTTTACGATTATATTTTTGTAGTTGTCTTGAAGTAGTTGTAGCACTATTTGGTACGTATTTCCACAGTCTCGGCAGAACTTGCATTAAAAAACGACATCAGAGTGCAAATTCTAAAAAAAAATAAGCAACGTTCGCATTCGCGTGTCAGTCGCAACCTGTCCATAATGTATGGAAATTGAGGCTTTTTTTACAGATTGTAACTGAGATGCGAATGCAAAAAATCTCGTAATACAAAATATGTAACCCTAGTTGACCCTACACATTGTAATGAAGCCGCGTTGCACTTTTGCCGAAACCAAGCTTAACATAAAAATCTCTGAAAGCTTAAATCGAAAGGTATTAAAATCAGATATGCTAGCAAGCGGGTGATGGGGAAACACGGGACCCGCGAGGGCGCATGCGCGCGCCCGGCGAGGGTTCATACCGTAGAACCGCTCCACATTCGCATTGTATCTCGGGCCCGCGGTCGCTGGTTGCTCGGTTCTCCCCGCTCGCTCGGCCGACGGTATCGCTCGGATATCTACCTGTTCATTCAGGCCGCGAATACTTCTAAGCGTTTCTCCGTTGAGCCGCTCGGACATTTCACCCTTCTGTTCTTGGTTGTGAGTATTGAAATTAATATTTGTATTTAGGATTTGATTTATATTTTCGATTTCTTTTTTTATTTTTAGTTACTTTTTTTCTTTTCGCCTTTGAATTTTGTTATTGATTTTGATGTTGTGTTATCGTAAGTGCTGTTTTTTTTTAATATCTTTTTTAAGGAATAATTCGGTAATCATTTCGGTTCTGGTGACATTTTAATTAACTTCGATAGTTAATTTTGCTCTTTATTAAGTAAATATGTTCTTTAACTGTCAACTTCGAGTAATTGTTTATTTATCGTACAAACGACCGTTTTTAATTATTATTCTGAATAACAATACTTAATGGTAATTATTCACAAAATTCGACAAAAGGAGGCGCGTTGTTAGAATACGATAGAAAAAGGAACAACAATAAAATTGAGCTTTTTTCGATTAGCTTTTAAGACAGTGAATAACAAAATTATGACAAATTTTACTTTGCTACAAAGTGACGGAAATCGGGACATTCTTTTGTTTATACGAAAATCGGATTTATTACGGAAATCGGGATAAATTCTATGCAGTTTTCTTCGGCCTTTTTCTGATTACGTGAAAGCATTTTTATAATGTCTAACTGATCCTCGTGCGAGCACCTGATCCTCTGGTAGTATTTTTGGTATGCCCAGGGAAAGAGACAGTAGCTAGATTTAAAATTAGCATTCCTATTTTCAACTACGTCGACTCCAAACTTTATTCATCTAGAGAGAGATTTAGGAAGCTAGCTAGCAGTTCTCTATCGCATCGGATAAAGTCATTAGAACATCTAAAATTAGGTAGTCGAAGCAAATAAAATTGGTAGGACGACATTTTTTACTGCAATATGGTGGTCTGATGATAAGAAATTGAGTTTTGTTTCATGCTATGTTTGATGTTTATAATAATAATAATGTTTATTTCCAACACTTATTTTCCAAAGGTTACAAGTACAGTAATATGATACAGCAAAATAGTGCGCTTATAGTATTATCTCCTGGCTCCCAAACTAGGTTTATAGCCTGTGACTTGGGGACCAGTGATTCCATATGGGTAGATACAAAGTCAGAATCTGTGGTTATGGACGTTTTCAATGAAGAGGCGCTTCAAATCTAGCGGACTGCACTACTATTTCTCATTTTAATTTATCTAGGGCATCAGTGTCTAGATTTTTAAATATCATCCCTGTTTTGTACTGCCGATATTCTATCTTTATTTTATGAGGTTTTTATGAGATGACAACCTTCTGTGATGGTTTTCGATGACTATGCTACAAAACGCTTTTCGGTCTTTTGTTACCTCGTCTTTTTTTTAGATACATTTCAATCTAAAGTGGGATGCAGACAACTAGTTGTATTTTGGTGGCGTCACGAATTTAGAAATCAGAACATTAGCTTAGACTAATACATTTGGCTGGTCAACCATTTAACTGGATAGTTATTCGTCGGATTGTAGAGTATTTTATGTAATGATAAGTTCTGAGTTCGTTTTCGTCGACTAGTAAAGCACTTTTTGGGGACAAACAACGCTTTAAAGCATTAATTTTCATGTCCTATCAGTTTTTTTGTTTTTCCCTAGGGACGACACATGACTAGATTTTGAATTAGCATCCCTATTTTAAACTGTTTCGATACCGAACGCTATCAATCTTGAGAGGAATTTAGGTAACTAGCTGAAGTTCTACAGCATGCCAGATAAGTAATAAAAACATCTAAAATTAGGTAGTTGAAGCAAATAATTGCCTAGACGACAATTTGTCGTCTATTTTAAGCCTAACCTCCACTGTTAATTATTTAGATACCGAGTTTGCTCCCACGGGGAAAACAAATGAATTTGATTTCGTTAATTCGAACATTTTATTTACTAGTGCTATAAAATTGACACGCATACATAGTATTTAAATCGTCTCATTCTATTTTAAAGTGTCTAATAGGACTCGAGTTGAAAGATCCATTTCACACGAAAAATCTCCATTTGTATTGTATCCACTACCCGTAATCCCGAAAGATGCACATACGCAGTGCATGCAGATTCGTATAAGCAAGTTACTGGCGAGTAAAACGGTCCAATGTAACGCGAGTACCAATAGCGCGTTCCGGGTACTCCCGAGCTAGTGACTTGCACAAATCACTAGTATTTTGTACCAAAGGTTCACTCTAGCTGGCATTATCCTAGTACCTACTCCATATTTGTTCTCTGTTGTACCATACAACAAAATCTATACAATAGAATTTATTGATAAAGGTTGTTTAGATTAATTTAAACGAAATGTCCTCTCGTTGTATGGCATTCGAAAGTACTGTCGTATCCAACCCGCGCTAATACTTCGACGCTGGTGAAAACGTAGCCATTAAGATTATTAATAAAATTAAAATTGGAATGGATGGACCAAATAAGATTCGACCTACTTGCATGACCTGCAAATACTCGAGTCCGGTCTGGATTTTCTTGCATGTGAGATGCTCCTATAAACGTGTTTGGTACAGGCAGAAAACATAACATTGAAGTGACATTTTTTCAAATATATCGTCTATGTTTTCAAATACTAGCTCTTGTTAGCGATTTTTCGCGCAAGAAAATCGGAAATCATCCCAAGGGAATGTTGGTACTACCAAGTTATAAAGGAATCTATGTCATAAACCAGGATATGCCATGGTATAAATGCGTTCAGCCGTTTAAGCGTGATTGATCATATCAAACATCCACACCAATGTCTAAACCAATTTCCAAGCCAACATACCGACCAACATTGCGACTACCATCCCAACCCTCTTGCACTTTAATAATATGAGTACATGCAGATGTCAAAAGTTCTCACATTTTTAACCGCGCAAAATATTAATGAGAATGGAAAATTCGAGAACGGAAAATTGTGATAGACTTGACAGCGGCACTCGCGCCACAAGTATCGCTAGTTTTGCAGCCTGCCAGAGCTCGGAAGTAAATGTTTTGCGATCGTTAATGGATGCACCTCCGGTCCTTTTGAAGAGAGTGGGAGTGGGCCAGACGGAATACATTATGGTAACAAGATAATGTACATTTTGTTAAAGCAAACGTGTTCATGTGAGGGGAGGCAGGCTGACGTATAACTATATACGTATCTTTCATAGAGAAGTGAAATATCTCAGTTATTTATGCAAGGCCTGCTCGTAATGCTGTTTAGTTCGTATTTCAATGAGGAGGTTGCAGTAGATAATTTAATTTCAGTTCAACAAATAAGTTATACTAGGCGAAATTACATCACTTTACTGTGAGCAATCGCGGTTGCGAATTGCTCAAATGTTTGGAATTTACCACGTGATATTTAATCTTTATTACTACTACAATGGACTACATCTTTGTCTAAAGCCCAAGTACATCTCTTCTGTACGTTTTTTTTTATTGTGACACTTAATCAAATTAATGCAGGCGTGTGCCTGTCAGTAGGTATGGACTTACCGCAACACAGTAACAGTATTGGGTAAATAAATGAAAAAGGTTTTCAATTAAAATCAGAATTAATTACAAACTGCGAATTCCCGGTACGGCTACAATAGTCATTGTGTACGTCAGTCGCGTGCATATAATATCCCTTCGGCCCATTCACACTGAGACGACTTCTCGAAATTAAATTTTCGGATCGCATACAGAAACGCAGCAGAAAAACGCAAAACAAAAAGCCGCGCTGAATAACCCGCCATACGATTGTTTTCGGTAGCTGAAAAACGTTTGGTGAATAGGACGCCTACATCATTAGTTGGGGAAAAATCGTTTCGTAATTAAAACTTTTTGAAGTCGACAAAAATCTTATGCGAAACGATTTCGTAATGTCGTGAAAGGGGATCTCCCTCCATGCGTCACATTATGCGCGTTTCGCAACCAGCTCCCTTGCTGCAAATTAAGTGATACCTGCAAAGTTTATTTCATATGCGCGAGCTCGACTAATTTAGAATTTCTAGGAAAACTCGTTTTGAGTCGTTAGAATGAGACGCTCGCTTGACATTTGTATTAAAAAGGCGGAGTTATATAAATGAGTCGTAATGAATTCGTGATCACTTAATAAGCTTTAACAAAGCTTCATTGTAAAAATGAATCGTTCCTTCGACTTATATTATTTTGCTACTGAATTTTTTTCCTTGAGAACAAGGGAAATATGTGTCAGTGTTTGGCTTTAATAAATATTAATAATTGCATTGGATGTATTGATGGAGTGTGTATTGAATGCAAGGAATCTTTTTTTGGTTTTAATTATTGAATAGTTCTTTTTGAGTTCGAAAAACTAAAATATGTATTTTATGATGTAACAGGGTGTTTTTTCACGAATCTCTATTACTGGTTGTTAGAAATTCATTTAAAGCTTATCTTAAAGGGGGTCTATGCAAAGTCACATTCTATCAATGATAAATAATGTCCATAAGTTCACAATTTATGTGTATCACAGATATTTTGGTCACTTTGTCGACGTTCCACGTATAAGAGTAGCCGACCACAAAGAGCGGATTTAATTCAAAATAACGTTGAAATGCATCTCTATTTAATAACAAGAACGGATCAAATTTTCCGGCGCAGTAAATATGAAACAGGAAATGAATTTACCGCCGTATTCATTGGAACTTTGAGCACGAAATGGTTCGCGCAATCGGCTCATGTATTGTCTAATTAATAGCTGTCGCCACAAACGGGACATGTAATGAAATAAACTAAGTCTAATTAAAAATTGTAATGCGTTGATTTAAATTAACAGATACTTAACGGGGACAAATTCACAATGGTGTCCTCTCATGCGCTGCAATGACACGGATAATAAAATTCGCGTGTATCAAATTGCAGACTTTTGACGGATATGTTCTTTACAAAGTAAGATAAGTTCTACTACCCTTCCATTTAACGCGTGTTTACATATATGAACGTGGACAAACCTGAGCTCTTACACGCCACGTTTTTTTCAGGCGCCGTTGACGCGTGTGGCACGCAACTGTAACGCGCTGCAAACGTTCATAAACGTTTTTGTTTTTGATCTTGTTAAGTTTAGCTTACAAAGCGCGCTTTTCGCTATCGCGCGTGAGATAACAGCCTAGAGTTTGTTATTGACAGTAGACTTGAGTCCAATTACATGAGACTATTCATTAAAGACGGCGGTGTAGGTGTACCTACACGTCTGCCTTTGCCTCCTCGAAAAAAGGAGCGTTACAAAAAATTATCTCATTGTATTTCTATCGCAACTCGAAACGTTGCATTATGAAAATCAAAGCCCGCTTTAACCAATGAACCAGCACTTGTATAGCGGTAAACTATAACATAATGCTGTTAACATCGCCGCCGAAGTTCCGACGTAGACGGGAAACCCGACCTAGTTAACATAGTTACGAACCATAAGCAAGGGAGCACACGGGGCATTATATACCCATCGAGCACACGATTAAGGTTCGTTAAGTCCTGCGTTTGAATATTACAACGCACGTATCCGAACGAGGTGCGAAATATTCAAACGCACTAAATTTCCTAGAAGCGACCAAATCTGTTATTCGAATCATTGGATTACGGTTCCGAGTGCAGCTAACAATAGCTCTAAAAGGATTGTTTTGAATTTATTACCATACCATCATGTTTTCCAGCTCCTCAACTGAAAGGTTGGTTCAAAGGTAGTGGTGCTACTTAATCGAATTGTCAACCCGATAGTGTATTTGTGCGAGCGGTTTTATGTTTCTAGCACTCCTGCAACAATGTTTTGCTGTTTAAATGTAACGTTATGTGTCTTGTTTCTTGTGTCGCATAATACAAATCGTGTCTTTCATACGTACGTATGAGTGGATACAAATGTGGATAAATGAGTGTGATTTTTATATTTTTGATCATTTTCGGACCTATACAGTTTTGTTAAAATGGACCATTGCGGGTTGCCAATCCGACGAGCCTACAATTTGGCAGATAAGCTTATTAAGGTTCACTGTAGCTACGAAGATTCGTGTGTCACTGCGGAGTGCCAACTGAAAACCAGCGCTGGGTGTGACGCCCAATAAACGCTGATATTGTAACCCTTTTGGTACTGGCACGCTCAGCGCAATATTACCGTATTATTATTCTTATCTTTAACAATATGCTTGTTGTGTCTGTGTATATTCTAAAGTCATATTCTAAAGGTCCATATAAGTTAATTGCATCTTTAGAATGACGGGGTCGACTAAAATTTAACTCTATTTTAATACTAACAAGAGTTCCGGTCTCCTAAGTCTGTACAAACGTCCAAGTTTCGAATTTCGGACTGCCAGCGACCGTATGACTTCTGTCTTTGATTTTGATTGGCGCACTGATCGCTGTACCCCTTACCGTTTGATCATCGTCTTCAAAGTGGGGGACACGATAGATACTAGCCAAGGAAATTGAAATTTGTGCAGATCTATCGCTCAGTTCGATAACCATTTAGAATTGAACTCAGGGTGTACTTCCAATTCTACGTTTTGAGATTTCAATTAACAGCGGTTTTGTATTGTTACAGACACAATGTCGTCGGTTAGACTGACAACAGTCGTAGTCACATGACAATAACTAGAATAAAGGTAAATATTTTTAGTACTGAGGAGTGTATACTTTGTAAAGAGATGGATTTGAATTCAAGTACATAGGAACACTATGGGTTGTATAAAACTGAGAATTATGATAATTTAAATATATCATTATAATTATTGATCTCAAGTCCATTGTTTACAGAATTGTATCCATACATTGTTTTATACTTAAAGAGATTTTTTAACTACATACAAGTTAATTAGGATGCACTCTACTCAAGTGACGCTCTTGCGATTGCGTTCCTTTGCTTGCTTCTATAATTTCTGCTTTGCGAGTCTTTTTCATAATTATGATTGTTTCATTACTGCAATGTCGTTTGTTTACAACAACCTAATAACGGCGATTTCTTTTTGAACTCGTATTGTTGTACATATGTTCATTTGTTTGTATGTCTGTTTGTCTGTCTGCCAGTGTCGGGAGCGCTCATGAGACAGTCGTGTCACCGTCTGCTGGAACATCAACACCCGGGAGGGGAGGAACCCCCTCTGTACTCACCCTTAGACCAAATTTCAGGTAAGATAATTATGTAGCATTTTTAATTATAGTGCTAAGGTTTTGGAGAGCTGGAACTGTAATGGCAGCAACACACGGTTCAACCAAATTCATCAAGTTGAAAATTCCAATTGGTACATTCAACTAAACTGAATTGCTGCTACTACGTCGGTCTCAAAACTCGATGCTTCAGATATTTCCTGCTGCTACAAATCGACTTGTTCCACAAACAAGTTTCCCGATAAAAACTTGAACAACTTGAAATTAATCAGAAACTGAAAATTTTTAATTAAGGACCAGTTTGCTCCAAAACCGTAGCATCAAAATTTAGATTAGTATATCGAGATCAAAGTTATCAGCTAACTCGACGGTTTATAAATACTGGGCCAAGGATAGTAGGCCAAACTGACTAATACGAGAAGCCACAACACCGGAAGGACCTAAGATAGAACTTGAAGCTAGATAACAGACAGAAATAAGAATGGTAGCATAAAGCATGCTACCATTCTTATTTCTGTCTGTTATCTCGAGAGTTTAATGCTATATAGTGAAATACAACTAGAAATATTGTTAATTTTTTAAGTAACTTCTGAATTAATTGTCGTTTTTGTGCCAGTGTTGAATTTTTGTTTGTTTGATAATAACTAATAACTAAATTGACTTTCATTTTGCTATGTAAGAAATAAAATGCCAATTACTGCTCCTACTTGAAAGTCAATTGCAGGCACTAAGAAGGATTTTGTACCGGTTTCGAAATCTAAGATATTAAAGTCGCTGGTATGACAATGTACACAGTGTACATTTAAATAAAAACGTACAATGCAGTGACAATAAAATTATGATATTGTAATAAAATTATTTAAAACATATCAAAGGAAAAATCTTTCACAATACTTTATTTCCATTAACGAATTCCATAATTAAAAGTACAAAAGATTGACTACCAAATAAACCAATACATTACTCTTAAAAGATGTACTACATTCATATTAATTTACGTACCATTTTAAAAGCTCGATTGGAAAACTTTTATAAAATGGGAACCACATTTTTGAAATGGGGCTTAGTGCTTCAACGGTGAGGGCTTAAATATCTAGGTGACGGGTGGCTTAGCTGCATCCGAGGGCTTATGGTGCATCTAGTCCGAGCTTAGCCTCACGGAATTAAGTTCAAGTTAGCTGATAACTTTGAACGCGCTGATAATACTGAACCTTGAACTATTTCTTGAAATCAACAAATTAATTTCATTATTTACATCTGACCTCATTATTGACTCTGTGGTACCTAGAGATTTAAATGGTTTTAGAGACTCGTACGACTAAAAAATAGACACTTGAAGTGACTGGAATATTCTCGGTTTTGTAGCATAAATGTTTTATAGCAATGCTGACGTTTAGTGGCACTAAAAGTCACCATTGTTTTTAGTCTCAAACCACAAAAATTTCGACGTGCTCTTAACCTTATCTTGCATTATCCTTTGTTCTTGTTATCCCTATCCATTCTAAAGAGAAATCTAAAAGTACTTCTTCTCCGGTTGACGAAAAATGATCTGAAAAAGAAATCTATGGCGTCTCAAAAAATAAAAAAAATAAAAAAATAACTATCAAAACTAAAGCTAATCTAAATCTAATTAATTTATAAACTGTAACCGTATATTCGTTAACTTTATTGCTTCCAAACTTACGTCAGTGTGATGTGTTTGGACTCTGGATTCATTCAAATAATGTTCTTAAGGTTGGAATACCTTTCGATAGGTCTTTGTTACGGTTAAACAAGTTACGAATGAAAATTCTACAATAATAATAACTTACACATTTTTACTTCTTCATACTTAATGCAGAAACAAATCTCGAGGAGGAGTGTGCATATATCTCGCAAAGGCCAACAAAAGTAAGAAATTAAGCCTTTTTTAATAATATTGCATGTAAATTGTATTTAAATGTTGTGGCATAGAAATAATTGGTCACAGACTGACTGTCATATACATATATTGCACGCCTAAAATTAAAGACTTTGTTAAAAGCTTGCCAGCTGAAAATATGAATCCACTTTATGAGTTGCAAATGGTCATAATAGTTTTAATGCTCACTTAATTACATAAAGCCAAGGTATCTTATTAGCTCTTGAAATATCAATTGATAAGCCAAAAGAATGAAATGCAAAACATTGCGAAACTAATTAGTAAAACAAAGCAAAAATAATCAATTCCGAGTAATCCTCATCAAAATGATATGTACTTATCCAGAATAAAATTTAATTTTAAACCATCCTCTTTTTCGACCACCAATTATAATTGGTAGCTGTAGAATATTAATATGTAATTTCAATTAAAATTAAACCAAATCCGTGATATGATAATTAATATAATGTGAATGCGACTAAACCGCTATTATCCGATACAACCACAACGATTCCCGGATTTTAGGCACAAATGTTAGCTTATTGTCCAAATAATCATTTATTCATAATATTTTAGTATTCAAACAAATCAGTTATAATCACATGAGGTGACTACTTTTCAATTATTGATAGACCTGCGTTTAACCACTAACTCAGCCGATGATAAGCGATGAAGTGGTCGACGATGGCAAAAGTGAATCAATTTGGTTGAACCGTCGAGCTATGTCTTAACATTTATGTTTTGGAATTGACTTAAACGAACATTATGGTGGCTCGAAACACTGCTAGAGACGCTGCGCAATAGCAAATTCATGTGACAGCCGGTATGAACACAGCAAAAAGCGACCTTCACAGACGTCATTAGTTTGAATCGACGAACGTGTGTGTTATGGATCTATGAACATCGAAAGTGGCTATTCTACATCTAATCATCCAATTCAGTCATTCGCAGTCCACTGCTGAACATAGAAATATCCATATACTCTCCCGAACTTAAAGTGCAGTAACTGCATACACGAAAGTTTTGACTTTAGAGGCTAAATTTTAGAGTTGAAACTTTTCGTGTTTTTGCTGTTACTTTAGTTTCAGGAAGGCAGTATAGCCATTACGCCTATTGTTTGCTTCCGAACCATCCAGTCGCTTTCCCCATCATTATAATCTATACTTTAAAACAGTACACAATAATTCAAGTATTTCGTTTCAATTTCCGTATTATCAGCGCGATCGTCTATTGTATAATAAGTGAATGTAATTTATCGTATGTTCTTTTATACCTCCTAAGTTTAAGATTCATTGTGAACATTAGTGCTGCTACCGTTTCAATATCGATATATTTTTGAAAAACGATGCTGGCTGAAAATGGGTTCCTTGTTCGAACATATACAAATTGTATCGATGTCGTAACATACAGCACTATAGTTTAGATATCAAATTCGTGTAGCAACATTGCACGCTTTATCATTTCACTATTAACATCATTTTGTCATACCTCATAATCTTTTGTATAAAACTATTTATAAAAATAATTTTAATAGATGATTTAAACAAATGGTCTGACAGTCTCTCTCCCGTGCACACTTTTCTTAAACTGGCCAAAGTGCACTCGTCATTCAGCTGAGTATTCAGCATCATTTTATTTGTTTTGACATTTCATTCAATGACCAACAATACATTCAACGTAGTCACAAAACTATTTATTACACTGCGCTCTGAAAATATTTTTAAAAGTATGCTGAAATAAAATGTTTTGTTCGAAGGCAAAAATATTTCAAAGCAAAATGATTCAATACATTCATCGACTTATTAAAAAAAATCCTTTCAGTTTCAAATGAACATTACATAGCAATCGATACAAGACCATCGAAAATCCCGATGCAATTAATTAAAATATTTAAAGCGAACGTTTTAATTTTAACATTCCTGCCAATGTGAAGTACACTTACTGTCCGATTAAGGGCTCATACGCAAATAAAAGTTAATTTCATGTTGAAAGCTTTCACGCCATACGAAGTGGTACAGGCAGCTCACCACTTCGTATGGCTTTTGTAACTGTTACAGGGCAAATAAAAGGTACTTTATTCAATTAAACTATAAGGTATGCAGAAAAAATAAATTAATATTTAGAGAAGGAATGTAGATTGCCACATTTTACCAGCGGATTCACTTGCTTAAAAGTCGGTAGGGAGATAACAAAAAGTATTTTGTCTAAGAGCCATGGTCTACGCGGGTTCTACATTTTATTCAAAACCGATAAGCCATTGAGGCATGATTAATAAACAAACATCCAACACACAGACTTTCACTTTTATAATAAAACGTGTAACAGAATAAACGCAATACCTCTTAAGGGGTCATGGGAGCGGGTCCAACAAGGAAATCGCGAAAAAAAAATCAGTTGTTCAGTACCTACATTTTGTCGAGTTATGCGCACAAAAATGTATGGGGGAGTCGATATTTTTTCGCGATTTCGGTGTGCAAAAAACGGGCAAGTGGCTGCGTGGTTCACACGAAGGGTTCCGTACCATAAGCCGAAAAAACACGTTTCTTGTATGGGACCCCCCTTTTATTTTTATTTTATTTTCATTATGTGTTGTTATAGCGCCAATTGAAATAAACACTAGAGTACGTGACCCTAAAAACTTGCATTATGTGGGTGTAATAGAAGACAAAACTTCCATGTTATCGAAAATTTGAAATGTAAAGTATAATGTCAAACTGATTTGACACTTTTTCGGAGTGATATAAGCAAGCAAAATAAACACTCGATTTATGTCCTTCATTGTTTACCTCGTTGCTAAATAAAATTGATAGCAGGCACATGGTTGATCTTCAACGCTTGCCGATGGGAAGCACGTTTAGCTGTTGATCCCAGCCGATAGTAGATCTTGGATAGTCGTTACGGGTAGTCAGGGACTAGGATATCCGTCACGCGTCTTGCCAAGGAGTAGTGCGTTGCCCAGTTTCTGCGTTGTTAAGGTTAGAAAGGCAATTGCTTCAGGTAAAACGCAGTATTCAGCTACATCTGGTTAGGCTGAAAAACCGTTCCCAATAGAGTTGGTTGGGCTGTTTGATTTTTTAGCTTTATGCATTAAGAATATAAACAGGTGCCTTTTATCATTCGGGAGGATTACCTCTTCACAGCCTTTTTTTACAATTTAAAAATGTCTGAAGCAAAAATGTTTTAATTTCATTACACGTAAACCACACGTAAAAATTCCACATCAGTGGAATTTTTGATTCCACTGATGTGGTTTCATATAATCACGTTTAAAAAATAAAAATAAAATTCAGCGTTGAATATTGCCATCATTTAAAAAATGTATCTGCAACTTAGACAACAATAGCTATTGATATGCATTTAAGGGTACTAATTGACGTGGCATTCTATCATTGTACAGAAGACCTTATAATAAGTACTGAATGAACGTCAAAACAAGGTATAAATAAAGTAAAAAAGCGAATATGATTACAGCTTATCGCAGTAGGAAAGTTCCGACGGCCAGTTACACCGCTTCGACATGTTTCACAAGCGAGTTTCAATAGAGTTTGATCATAAGATCAAACGGTAGTGGGAGAGTTTCAATACAGTTACATCATATGATCAAACTGTATTGAAACTCAGCCTGTCACGGGCTGATGTCCGCTAGTTAAAACTTGTTCCATGGTAGTTAAAAGTTATGCAGTTTGCGCACAAACTTGCCTTTAGTAGGTCATTTTCACTTTTAACTGGCGCTCACTGTGGTGCATTTGCTTTGTGATGTGCATTCGTGTTTTTTAGACGAACGTGAATTATTTCACGTTTAGGAAATATAGGAATTGTACTTTATTCTCCTTTCTCCTTACACTTTGAGAATGTACATGGTTCACTTATACCTAAATTGAATCTTTGTAACACAAAACTGAAACATTGATATGACATTCTGCCCTATCCAATCCATTAATTAATTCGGTTGAACCGTGGGTTACGGGTATTTAGTTTTTTCATGACTAGATAATTAAAATCTTAATTTAGATACAGATTTATCTGTGATCTTTTTGTTTTTAATTACGCCAAACCCGTGTTAATTGGAGGGATAACTCTGTTAATGCAAATAGGTTTTTATGTCAGAGCTATTACTGTTGAATTTAGATCCGAACCTAAAGAATATGCTGAGACAGATTTGTTTCATGAGTCGAGTTTATTGTAGTTGCACTGTGTACCATAAAATTGTACACGCTGACCATCAGGTGCAGGGCGACGGAATATATTATATCACAAAGAAATATGTTTTGACTGCGGTTTGGAGGCAGATCGTGGTTTTGAACTTGCTAGGATTAGTGGTCTCTAACTATGGTGATGTGATCTTGGCTGATCCAACGTTTCCTACGCTATTTAAAACTACAACTTTGAAGCGACAGAATCGCCCAGAGTCTCTCTCTACCCTATGTAAAATAAAAATACGAGAGATACCGCCTTCTAATCTATAAACAGTCACACAAAGCAAATCGTCGCTACAAATCCCATCGCGCGAACAAATTCACTTTGTAAAACACTCGACTCGCTTCAACTAGGCAAAATGTAAGAACGTGTTTAACGGTGTTTATTCGCCCATAACTTCATTCGACATTATTTGCACCTACAATAGCATCAGCAATTTCCACATAGCCGTGGGCACTCGTGGAAAATTACGTTACCCGGTTATGCGGTTAACCTACCGCTTGCATCACCCGGCTGCAGTTATCCGGATATAAGGCTCTTCCAAGCGTGTGATTATGCGAAGCGGTGTATTGAGAAACATGATCAGTTCGATAACTAAGTTAATCCTGTACATGAGTTATTGTTTACTATATTTTACGTTGACATTGATTAGTGGTATGTGATATGGACGATAAACAAGATACGTTCCTTAGTGCCTATTGACCTAGTTTTGTTTTATTTCTTGCTTGATATTGAGGGAAGTGGTGATCGTATTGTTTATGTCTCCTCTGTTGTTCTTTATGATTGATTGCGTTGCGGATTCAAGACCGTTTCTCTAGGTCTTGTCGTACTTTTTGGAAGTGAAGGATTTGCAGTAGTTGGAAATAGTGTGGCGTCTTTGTATAAGTAGCAAATCAAAAGGGCAGGTTTGTGAGTTAAACTTTTTGGTAGGAGTATTGCTAATCAGTAACAAAAATGAACTCGGGCTAATTAAGTAAGTAGTCGTATTTAAAATCCTAATATTACGAAACTTTAATTCACAATGAACTTAGTATATAAACAGTATTAACAGTGTTAATAAACCTTTCGTTCCGCGCCAAAACAACATTAACTTGGTCATAATGTTTATACACCCGCTCATTATTTTGTACTAAACTGATTAAGAGTAATTCCTTACAAAAAACGTTTATCTTCTTGGTCTACAAAGAAACATTTGGTGCTAAAAATTACATTGTAGCATCCTCCTCAGAGTCACAGAAGATACCAACTTAGAAAGACTCATCAACTCAGCCTATCACAGTCCTCTGCTGGATGGATGGGATGGGCCTCTTTAACTGAGAATTTTGGCATGCCAAAACACCCAGCTCTGCCTTCCGCATCCACTCTGTTGACACACAATCTGTTCATCCACATTCTTAAGCATGGAATGTAAAAAACACAGCTTAGAACAATGAAGTTTAATAGACCCGTTTGATACCCAATCTGAGTGCAGTGTTTTCCAGGACATGCGCACACGTGGAGTACACCAAGTGCTTATAAGGGAATATCTGCAGCTATGACGATGAACGAATGCCATTGACGCTACCATTGGCGTGACCTGCTAGGCCCAAATTATCTAAAAAGTTAGCCATCGATTCGAAAAGAAGACGCTTTGTACTTAATAATAGCGAAATTCTTCTAAAGTGCTTTAAATTGTCCAGCACTAAACTTAGATTTTGTCCAAGTTCTTATTACAGCAGTGCCAGGACATGCTCTTCTACGCAGACGAGTTGCTTTGCAATGTATTTAGTTCTTTCTAGAGGAATACCACCTCAATCATATACAGGATAATATAGCTGTTACAAACATAGGTCCTCTGAATGACTAGAAGGCTCAGGCCACGTTCCAACCAGCAATAAGCTCGCATACAAGATGCATTACATTACGGGTTGCCGAGGTGTTGATGTGATCAATCGCTCTTTCGTGTCCCGCAATGTAATAAGACTTGCATGCGAGGAATCCGTGCCTAGACGAAGTGACATTTTATCAACTATAAAAATTGACAGAAAGTCTGAAATGTTTAGAAGTAAGAGCGGTTATGCACTCATCCGATCCGAATTCGTGAAAATACGTTCCAAAGTAATCATAACCATCTGTGTGGTAGTTAACGCTCAGATCCGACTTCCGTCATCCGATTTGTCTCCGACATCCGTGAGCCTCCAGTTCGGAAGAAATACTGACGGAGCGAAGTAGCCGTAGTACTTTTTGTATGAGTGCCAACGAAATGTCACTTGGTGTCATCACATCTTTTAATTAATATTTGAACTATAGCAAAATCTTTATCGCTGATAAGTCACTTTATCTGAAACCCCTGATCTTCGCTTTTCTCCTCAAATCTCTTCATATATGCAGAATGGATGGTAATGACGGGCGCATATAACAATGGATCGCGGTTTCCACGTTTCCGCGTCATGCTTCCCCGATAATTTCAGCGGCCCATATAGTAGCTTATCCCTCTGTTAGTTACAGCCATACTAAGGTTTCAAATGTATTTACTTGAAATGGTGTTTTCATGAAAACCTTCAAGACATTACGAAATCTAATTCGAAAACCTCTAAAATCGTCATCAAAGATTGTTCTTTTAAGTTACTGACAACATTGATCTATTTCTTCTTCGACAAAGGGACATAAACATTTTATTGGTCCAATACTTCGCTACATCAAAGATATGCTTATCCATTCCTGACGAAAGGAAGTTTGCTCAATCACGTACCATTAGTCACACCACCGTACCAATAGTCTCCAATAAATGTGTAACTAGATTCATACACAAGCATGCACACAAAATACTCCCGATCTCTGAACAAAAAGCAAAAACAGAAAGCAAAACTGATAAAAGGACTCGACGAAAAAGCTTTAAATACCTCCACACTTATCAAAACATTTATTTAAATGCCCGTCATTCAGTGCAAAATAAACTGTGAACAATTTCTGTCAATAACAAAACATAAAAATAAATTTCATTCAGAATATCTGAAAGGCAGCGTGGGCTCGCTGCGGAAACACCTGTGTTTGTAAACAACCTTAAATCGTAGTACTACGACGGGCGACCTGAAATCAGGTTTCAGACTCGCTTTCACTTCTCGAAACTAGAGTACTCTCCCTTCTATTGTTGCGAAGCAGTGTGTCCGGAAATTGAATTTCCATTGTAACATCAGTGTCAGTCAGGGCATGCTCGACAGGCGCACTAATCAAACGCATCGACTGACGTCAAAGTGACGTCACGTAGCCTTCGATTTTGCGTCAGTTTTGGGCGTAAATTAACTCGTATTGTCGTGATGTTAGTCTATAGCATAGGTTTGTTTGGTTAAGTTTATAGCTGTTATATCCTTATTATTTAAAAAAAAAATTGTTGTTATGTGCGTAAAATAAAGTTATTATACATTTATGAACTAAGTAAAATATCTTTGAATGTTTAAGAACATAGATATATCTCGGATGTCCAAATGTTCTACAGAACAGAACATATGGCCAATTCCCTTTAATTTTAAGTAACATTCGCATTCGCAACGCAAGCGCTGTAGAGGTGTTTTTGAAAGATTGCGATGTTCCATTTTAAGTACGAAAAATGCCTTGTCCAGTCATTTAAATAACTTAGGTCACATTAAGTTGTACTGTTCTGATGTTGGGATGTTGTTTTTGGGATTTTATTAAGATAGATACCGTTCTGGCTTCATAGATAGAAGCCAGTGTACACACAATTTTTCAACTTTGAAAGACCTGTACTAACTGCTTGGTGCTTGAAAATCTTCAAAATGTTTGGTCCTTTATCAGATTTTGGCTTATAACTTCTAAATAGTGAATTCTACGTAAAAAGTTAATTCGTACACGTTTAAAGTTGATAAAACTTGCAACAATTTGAGTGCAACCCTGGCTATGTAGGTTTAAAAGGTATTGCGGTACAGCACTTCCAGCATGAGCCATTTTTCCCAACGGAGCCTTGCGAATCGCAGTACATTCGAAAAGGATATGAAAGAAAGCTCAATGGAAAACGTATTTTAACATATAAAATGAGTATAACTAATATAAACGTATAAATTTATCTTAAATATCACAAATATTTTGATTAACGTTGCGCGATGGCGGGACCTCAGTTGACTTCTGCGACAAAAATACACGACTCAATATAAATTACTATTTAGTTTTATAATAAACAACAACATGGTAATCCAACAGCCATAAGCTTTAAAATGAACCTTTGCTTGCCAACGAAGGCAAAGTTTATATTCGGCGCCCAATAGCCATAAGCTACCTCAATAAAAAGAGCTTTTCAAGAAAAATATTTCCTACTACAACGACTCTTGCTAATTGCTACTTGGTTCAGAATCGGCGTAAATAGATAACCTAAAATATGGCATAATAATCTTTTTTAAGGAAAAAACATTAGATTTACAAACAAACACAGTTAACGATAATAGCATATCTTTAGATAGAAATAGACCAGCCATTTAAAATATCTTTGGTCGCAAAAATGCAACTCTTTGATCAAGAAATATTTAATTATATATGGCGGCACCTTACGCCTGGTTTCACACTATTCCATCCTTACAACATCCAAAACAATCAGGACAGTACAATTTACTGCAACTTAACACGTTTAATCTGTCTACTGGCCTACACAAAGAATTAAATCCGAGTTTTTGGAATATTGGAAAGTCTCAAAATGATCCCCAACAGTCACCACATAGATAATATAGCATCAGCAAAACCTGATACAAACAAGTCCCTAAATCTAAAATCGCATAGTAGCAAAAAGTCTTAAGATAAAAACGCATAACATGCGGCCATTGAAAGCATTCATTCATAAATTGCTCGTGTACAAACAGCTGACAATTCAATGAATGAAACCCGTGTTTGTGTATCAGAAATTCCAGATTTATCTGTTCACTCCGGGAGAAATACGAGAGCCGGAGCGAAAATGAAGTAATACGCTCGAAATCCGCGCCCGTCAATGAACGGATTTCATGAACTGCATCACAGAGTAATGAAGTGATTTAGAGAATTTTCTCGAGCAAAACATTCTTTCGTGTTAAAATATGTGAATAATATTTGATAGCCGAGTTTGTGTATTGTCGTCTTGTCTTTATTTTCAAACTACCATTAAAGATTAATTATACTTACTTCCTCCTAAAAACATTTATATGAGAATAAAGTTGTCTCAAACCTCAAATTTATAGTAATCTAAAGAAATTACAATATGTTGTTAAAGCACCTACGTCTTCTAAACATGTCTTCTATCAGTGCACTATATCATTCAAATCATTGTCGGTGTTTACAGTATTGTCATGTGCATGGAATGTCTTTCACATCGTCTGCCATCTGACCCAACACCTCTTCGAAATGTTATCATACTATGTATCAATTCGTAACTCATTCCTCTGTTGTAAACACTCATCTTTGTTTTCATTCATTCGAATTTGTCCTCACAAAAGCGTGCCATTTTCCAGCAATTGAAGGTATTGCCAGCAAATTGCACGATTAAATTCAACATGTTTAAAATGAAATGTCTAAATTCCACAGGTATTTTTCACTGCTTAAACAAGAGATTAAAAAAGAATTATAACTCAAATGGTGTAAAATTGAGAAAAATATTCAGACACTATTTTGAAAACAATAAATCGTGTCCATGTTTTGTCCATCGTGATATTGACCAGGGTGCTAAATTTTTATTTTTGATAAAACTTTTATTTTTTTGCTAAACTTAAAACCCGGTTAAAATTCCGACGTTAATTTCATTTCCAAACCAGTTTGTGGGTATCGTTGAACATCAAAATTGATTAGGGACCCTGTCGTGGCCATCGAAGCTAATTGGCAAACGGTGAAAGGTTCGATGCTGAGTAGGTACTCGTAGCACCAACCGTACAAAATTATGAGCCACGCACTCTCTCGGTAACCCAAATTCCAAACCACAAACTCTGCGTCGAAATAAAACAAACAAACATACGGGAAAAGAAAGACGAAGTGAATCGGGAAGTTAGTTATGTAAAAAATAAAATAAACAAGTAGTTTTGACGCAGTGGTACCAGACCATGTGGGCCGGGAGGCCGGAGGCAAGCTGACACGATATGCGACGACGGAGGAAGACGAGACCACACTCAGGGAGCTACTACTTAGGTACGTGACCATAGCGACAATACAGGATAGCTTTCCGCCTTTAATACTGGCTTCATTTGCATACGATCACAAGGATCTCTCTATGTGTCGATGTGTCTTCTACATTTTGTTTCACCTTGGCTTGGCATCCTATCTCGTAAGACAGATATGTCGATGCACCCGACGAGTCGATCGCGGAGGCTGAATCATTCACAGTTCCTATCATAACATCGGACCATGGCACCGTGGTTAGCATCAATGGCCACGACCTTGTTCGTCTCTCGCTACCCGGAACACATGCGTGCTTAGCACTTGCTCTGACATTAACCTTGGGTAGGACGGGGTTGTGCTTGCATGGGTGTGGTTGTAACGTTTCAATGTAGTGTTTAAATCAAGTGTTTTCCATAGAAATTAGAAGGCTAGACTTTCCTAAAAAAGTTTTTTTTATTTTTTTCGTTTCTCAAAATACAATGTACAGAGTTTTAGTTACAGATGAAATTAAACTTAACTCACTGCATCCACCTTTTGTCTTTGTTCACCTTTCACCTTCGAGTTTTGTTACATTACCTTATATAACTAAATGAACATTATTTTACTTTGATTAGCACAATGGTATTTATAACTCACACGAAACACTAAATACGCATAAAGAATTCTCGTTTGAAACTTATTAAAATTCTATTCTGTAAAATCAAACACACTTAAGTGACTCATTATATTTTTATTGATTCTGAAAAACTACAGAAGAGAAATTGAAAACGGAATTAAAAGAATGTTAGGACAAAAGTCTTATCATTTTTCATTTTGAACTAATCCGCGAATCTTAAAAAAAAATCATGACCTCTAAAAGCATTTCATGTGAAAACTTATCAGTTTCTGCGTAAATATGCAGTGTGATATCGATAAATGCTGATGTAATAAATTAATATAAAATATCGTTTGTTTATATTTTCCACATAATCAATGTGAGGTCGCCGGGCCTTCCTCGCTTATCAGACAACAGACGGGCTGTTTACTAAACATTAACAGTAATTTCTTTAGTTTGTTAGATTTAAATCTCGTTCCGTCTCAGAGAAACACAAATTGAGAAATAACTTGGAAGCGCAATACTAAGTTCAATCGAAACGCAGGATTAGGTTGCAATGGCTACCTCCTAGCACTTGGAATGGTTTCCAATTCAGGAATTGGCGCTCAGTTTGATCGATCGGAATTAGTTCTGTTTCCAAGTTTGGTCGAAGCAACAGATCTGTTGGTACATGACATTCTTGTTAGCTGTCGTGTAGCGAGGAAGGTTCCGCGGCTGAGGTCCAAGCCCGCTGCTGGTGTGACTAACATTGACTTTGGCTGTAGCCTACAGAGACAGGTGAGCATAATGAGCATGAATCTATCCGCCAAACTGGATGACCTGCAACGTGGGGACCGTCAGCTCGAGACGACAGTCGCGCTCTGCGAGATCCGCACACAGCTACAGGAACTGACCAAGAGTGTGGAATCATGCCAGAGTGAGGTCTCCGAGGTAAGTGCTACTATATAACGTTGTAATTGTTCTATCTAGGTTTAAACGAACGAATGCTCGCGTTGTGATAAAGTGTGCAATGTTAAAATTATGTAAAATTGAGCGAAAAAATTCAAAAGCTGTTTTATATCAACATTTGTTGAAACAAAATTCTTGCTCATAAACATGTTATGCTCCTCCCTTTCAGGCATTAGTTAAGGAGCACGCTTTTGAATTTTGCTTCGTGTACATGTTTGTAGACGTGACTGTGGACATCCCTTGGGATGCAGACAAGCGTGCAACTTCTATGACGTCTCCGGCTAAGTTCAGATCCCAAGCGCTTTGCAGCGCGATTACAGTATCAATTCAAACGAGGTCCTCCTACACAGACGTCTTGTGAAAAGCCTGTACACATATTAACATGACATATAAAGGGACTGTAGATAGATAGCAGAATCAAGTAGTAAGTAGCTATTAAAATAGTTATTGAATGCACTACTGCAAATTGATCAGAACTGATGTACTGGCTTCACCTTTGATCCGACTCCGACGGTGTGGGGCTAAAGCCTCAAGTGGCTAACCTCTTGCACTATGCCTCCCTACTTACCCTATGAGTGTCAATTCTACAAATTTTTAAGCAACGTTCGCATTCGAATCTCAGTCGCAATCTCTCAGAAAAAAAACAAATTTTCCATACATTTTTGATGTATGGAAACCATACAGAATTGTCACTCTCACACAGAAGACTGAGAACTAGAAAACTCTCTGTTAAAGACCCTTGTTTTCAGTAGCGGACATAAATTGATAACAAAAGTTTCTTCTTGATATTAGCAGCCAAGTTTTCATTAAAAAATATGTTTATCACATTATTACAGAATGTTCAAATGAGCAAAGCACTTCAATATTTTATCAATACAATAGTTGTCGTTACAGCGATATTAAATAAGGCTCATTTAATTTACAATGTGGACGAGGGCAGATGACACGGTAATCGATGCACACTTAACACAATAATTAATGAAGTGATAGATGATGCTGGGATGCAGTTCAATTGATTGTCGTGCTAGCTGTCAAATAGATCGAAATATTTCGTTAATCATTCAAGGTTTTATTTAGTTTCATTTTGTATTATTCGCTAGAGTTAGCAGATGCATACAATTCATGATTTATAAAATAAGATTGATATTTATGTTTTCGGCAACTTCTTTTTATTGTTGTTAGTAGACTAGTTTTTTCCCACGACTTCGTACCTGTGACCTGTCCCCCAGACGCCGAACATTTTTCCGAGATTAAGAGTACAAATAACTTTTAAAATTCAGAGATAGTGTAACTTTATATGAGTGTAAGAATGTCTTAATCGGACCTGTACTTCCAGAGATTAATTACCCTTAACAGACATGTTAACAAACTAACTATTGCCCGCGACTTCGTACGCGCATATCCCGTTTTTTCCCGATCCCATAGCAATTTTGGGAAATCATCTCTTAGTGCTCCCATACACTCTCCAAGAAACCTACATGCCAAATTTTAGCTTTCTACGACCAGTAGTTTCGGCTATGCGTTGTCCGTCAGTCACTAGCGGCCGGTCTCACTAACGTATCTACCTTTAACCAACTGTCAAATTAGCTATCAACAGTAGATGAAACATCATGTTTGCCTTTGTAACTTGACGTTTTAGCTACTGTTTGGCAGCTAATTTGACAGTTGGTTAAAAGTAGATACGTTGTCGAGACCGGCCGTAAGTCACTCATCCAGACATCAGTAACGAAACAGTTGTAAATATATTGATAAACAAATGTTTCTCTTTACTAATAAATAAAGATATAGACTAGTTTGTAACTTAGCTTTCGCCGCAGGTTCGTTCGCGTTAAAGTTATAATAATTGTCTCCAAAATCTCCAAAAATCGTCAGAATCAGTCGGCGACTTAGGTATATAAGCGTAACAAAAAAACTCAGTTTCATATTTATAAAATTAAGTTAGAATTGTATGACGATTAATATTCAAAACTTTACAAGGATAATGACTGATGGATAGACCATAAAGGAAATGCAAGGTTTCAATCAAGTTAACTACTTAAAATAGGACGATTTCCACAAAACCGATTCCGCACTACAATTACAATAGAATTCAAAGTGAATAACAGATAAGCCATAATTACTGCACGAGTCATTTTGCTATATTCCTATAACGGTACCTTGATCAAAGGCAGTAATTAAATCCATTCTAATGATACATCGGCATCGTTTAAATAACCAAGTAAGGTTTTGCGGCTATAATAACCTCGATTGGGATTTAATTTATTTATCAATTGAATCAATTTCATACAAAGTAACAGAAGCAATCTTTGATCTTGCACGGTTAGTGCTATATATTATTATATGGCTATGTTGTCCTATAGAGATATGCGGTACAGACAGTAAATTCACGCAAATCTCCACTGAAAAGGGAGGATCCTCCGACCAGATGGTTGTTGTGTCTTGTGGGCAACTGCCCGATAGTTGGTATTCAGACTGTTGCATTTGTTTAATTCTCACGGAGAACTTTGCTTGCGCGATGCAGGATTCCGTTAGTAGTTCGTCGCTGACAGGATAGATAACGTTGCAGTTTTGATGCCGTACAAATTTTGCTTCTTAGTTTTTATGTGGCGGTATTGATGCCGCTACAGTCCCACTGCTGGGCAAAGACTTCCCCTTTCCTGTTTAATCTAATCAAATTGAAAGTCAATACATCAAAGTTGAGTACAGTTCATCCCGCCATATTCTTCTGTGTATTTGACCCCATAGCTCATCTTGTTACCACACGACCACGTAAGACATTCCAAATAGGACACCTACTGCTGATTATACTTACCTGTATGCACTATGAGAGTAAAGGACAATAGATCTGCATTCATTTCCGGGCAGCACTTGGTCCAGACCCTGCCAAACGAACGTTTCTCTTTTCTAATACATTAAAATAAAAACTGGTTAATTACTTAACTTTCTCCCGCGGTTTCGCTCACGTTAAAGTAATAATAATAGTCTTCAAGGTCTCCGAAACTCATCAGAATCAGTCGGCGACTTAGACCGCTTTCACATTAGGATGTAAGCAGCGCGAGAGTAGCGCGGCAGAAGCCCTTCACATTATAAGAAACAAAAGCGGCCTTAGGTGTGTAAGCATAACAAACTCAGTTTCACATTTATACAATTAAGTTAGGATTGTATGCACGATTCATATTCAAAACGTTATTGAGAATAGGATAAATACTTCTGAAAAGACCTCAAAGAAAATGCACTTACAAGGATAATTACTTAAAATAGGACGATTTCCACAAAACCGATACCGCACTACAAAAGAGAATTCCAAGTGAAGCCATAATTACGGCACTAGTAATTTTGCTTTATTCCTTTAACTGTACTGTGATCAAAGGCAGTAATTATAGCCAGTCTTATGACTAATGACACATCGTTTAAGTAACTAAAGCATGGTTTTGCGGTTATAATAAGCTCGACTGTCTGGATTTAATTTATTTCTCAATCGAATCAATTTCATACAAAGCAATTGAAGCAGTCTTTGATCTTGTACGGTTAGTAACTTTCTGCAAATAACTATGTAGGTAAAGAATAAAGATCGCAACTTTAATATTCCAAGACCTTCAAAGGGGGTCGGGGTGTGGGGTGTAAAAATTTGCAGAGGAAAGTACTAATTCTACGCGGACGAAGTCGCGGGCGATGTGCTAGTATTATTATAAAACTATGTTGTTCCACTGCTCATTTTGAATAAGTTAGCAACCGCGGCTAAGTTATGTAAAGAGAAGTGGCGGAAACAGACGAGCTGGGTATTTTCTTGCTTGCGATTCTCTCAACTTCAGGCTTTCAGGCAAAACTTATTTCTGGGCCAAAGACATGAGCGGGCTCTCTGTACTAATAATAACAAGATCATGAGGCAATTTTTTTTTTAAATTTTAGTTGTTCTAGAACAGCGATGGCGATCCTTTTATGGCGAACGTGCTATTTTCATTACAAAAATATTTTTTGCCATGACGTGTCACCAAAAATCTTGACTTGGTGATGCAATGGACAAAAAATAACACTAGACGTTATTAACTTAACTCTTTTTTTGTAACTATAAATTCATAAAGCAATCTTAATGCCAATCAGCTTTGTGTTCAGCATGATTTCTGTTGTTGCTAATCATTCAAGATGCTAAGTAATCTTGTATAGGCGTCCCCAAATTTTGCACGCGTGCTAGTCGTGGCAACGACTAGCACGCGTGCCATAGGTTCGCCATCCCTGTTCTAGAACATAATAATATCATTACTAAAAAAGGTAAAAAAACATGCTATTTTTTCGCCACTTTGTTGAAAATTGTCCTGCTCGCGAGAGCTCACTCGTGCATTCTCGGCTTCATTGTACCATTTCTTACCTCGAATGTTGTCCTACGATGAAATCATATTAAAAAACGAAATTATTAAAACAAAAATAAGAACAGTACTCAACGTTGTAGGTGAGATCTTAAAAATGTAATAGCAATCGAACTCGATACTGCGAAGCTCCTTACAGAATCTGAACGATGAATTTGACTTTTCCAATAAATTCTTTTCGGAGCGGCAAAATAAAAGCGAAGGTATTTTTCATTAAATAAATGCAAAGTTTTTAATTCTGTGTTGAGCATACTGATTTCCCGGCTTTTGTCGCGAGGTGTTGGGTAATTAAATTGTTTTCTGCTGCAGCTGGAAACCTTATGCTGGAAAGTAATATTAAAAATGATGTAGGCAAAGTGACATTTTATCAGCGGTTGGTTAAAAGTCCGACATTTTTTATATAAAGTCCGAAATATGTGTTAAATAGCGCCCCACCCGGCTTGGTATGACTACTAATAGGGTATTCTACTGAAATAGAAGTTTTTCACGTAAACAAAAACTGATGAAGGTACAGTGCGTTGAAAACTCGCGTGACTTCACTACGACAGTACAATTTTTACTAACGACGTGACGTCACCACTCCTCTTTAAAATACGTGTCCAATATTTGAAGATTATATATGTTTTTTCTACCTAGTAGAATAGTTTATTGTACACAAACCTTGCTGGTTTGTCGTTCTACCTGCTTGTGAAATCCGTATCAAAATCCATTTCGTGGTTTAGAAGAAGTTAACTTAGAAACAGTCAGCTTCGTTGATTCATGCTATTAGAGAAGAGAAGAGATAATATTAATCTTGCATTCAATAAGTTTAAAAGAGTCGTTTGCAATGTTTGTCTTGACAAAGTGACGTTCTATCCGGTGTGACCGATTACAATCCTATCCTATTAATATTATTAACTAGCTATTACTAACTAGATATTATTAACTAGCTTCTGCCCGCGACTTTGTACGCGCATATCCCGTTTTTTCTCGTTCTCGTAGGAATTTCCCGTTCCAGCCTATAACATTCCTCATGAATGTGGCTATCATATATACAAAAATAAATTTTCCAATTCCGACTGGTAGTTCGACTTATTAGCGCTTCCAAACAAACAAACAAACTCTTCAGCTAGAGTATAGATGCAAAAGTTTGTGTGGAAGGATGGATGAATGTTTGTTACTTTTAACGCAAAACTACTGAACAAATTAAATTTAGGCAAACATTATAGTTTAGAATTAATTCGTGGAAACTTTTAAGTCGCAATGCGAAGTCCACGCAGACAAAATCGTGGTCAGAAGCTGGTTGTTAAATACACCAAAATTTCAAGTTATCAATGCCAAAAATATTGAGTTTTGGCAAACGTTAACGTTGCTCGATTAGGGCACTAGCCCCCAGTAACGCTAAACTGAATTCTATGAGCTAAAAAAAGCGTACTGACTAAAAAGCATCCGTTGCATTTTAATCTACCTACACTCAAGATGCCCCTCTAAAGATCCCCTTATTAAGGGCAGCTTATTAGTATACCTAAGTTACCAATAACTAGTTCAGTAATACTTTACGCCGAAGTAGGGCAACGCTCGTTAACTTGGCAAGTTACACGTAAGTGCCAAAGTAATCCGTAGTTAGGGTTGCGGGCGGGTCAAGGTGTCTATAAGCGGTGACTCTGGCGACCCGCGACCGCTCGAGTGGAGGTCAAACTTGCAAAGAAGCTGAGAAAGATGCTGGGAACGAGAATAAAATGTGTTTATGCAGCAAAGATGTTGGTTGACAAGTAAATACAAGCAAGTTTCGACTAGGCTGAGTTTCTGTTTCTCGGATCGTATTTAAAAACGTTTGAGTCTATTTATCTCCCTTTTCCGCATAACTATTTCTAGTATGAACTTAAACGAAAATTTTGTACGTTGCGAAAAAATCTATTTAGGGTTATAAAGTTATGCAAAGGTGTAAAGTCCCTCAAATCTCCGTTGAAAAGAGGGGAACCTCCCACCAGACGGTTGTTGTGTCTAGTGGGCAACTGCACGTTGGTAGCTGTCGGGCTGCTGAACAAGCATATTATGTTCAAATCGCACGGAGAACTTAAATAGCACGATGTAGGAGTCGTGTGACGCCAGGTCTATTTTTGTAGTTCAAATGTATCGGTTTAGGTGGATGTCACTACAGAGTTTTTTAAAGCATCCATTCTACCATACATAGCATGTATGTACAGATGTAATGCGACAAAAAGCATCCTGAGTTTTCACCGACATCTATGAAATAAGCTATAATTATCGATGGATCAAAACGAAACAAAATATCGAACCATCAATTGCATTACTCAGAACCCAGCACGTGTTTTACGCAAAATATCCCTATAACACCCACATTGAGCAACTTCACAAACATAGACAGATTTTATACACTGTAGCCGTTCACATGAATACCTTAATATATATGCTCGCTTTCAGAGCGTCGACTTCAGAGAATTTAATCTGTGGGAGGTTCTATTTAGAACTAGTGCATACATGTAAAGGCTATATAACCTGTTAAGAGAGTTTCGTTTGACACGCCCACCAAAGTATTGATGTAATATATAACGTAAAAGCTTTGTTCGGCTGCATTTCAGTGGCCGGTTGTCCGGTCGCAAATTAAATGAAAAGTCGTGATAGGCGAGCATTGGACCAATCGTGGAGGAGGATTCTGTTGTCGTGATAGAGTGAAATATAGAAGTATTATGGGTTTAAATCTATTAATAGGTCCTATGCCTGATTGGTTGACCAATCAGAGAACCTACAAAGTTGAGCCAGTAGCACTCGATATGGGCTCGCTTCTGCTGTGAGAAATTCATCTGACCTAATTGTTTCTATAACCCAGTTTTCTGTCCATTTCCGCTGCATGTCTTTATGATTTTTTGTCGAAATTTAAGAATGCCAATTTCGACACTATTATTTCGTTATCTGCTATTTATATTTGACAGCTATGGCAATTATCCCACGAACATAAATACCGGAAAGGAATCAAAACCTGTTAGGACATATTATTTTGATTCTTTTGTCCCTGTCATGGTCTACCCGTATGCCAAGTTTCATCGTATTGTATCGTTGAGACGTGATTCATTAACAAACCCATATGCAGACAGACATTCACGTTTATAATATAATAAGAATATTTCATTTCCATAAAACAATTTAGTACATTAATTAAAGGTTCGCACCGTAAACCTTGCATGAGGTTTTAAACGTTTTTGTAAACATCATACAAGATCATAAACACCTATAATAATTTACTTATTACTGGCATAGAAACATTCGAATAATTGATACTAATAATAAAAAATATTACATATAAAACTAGCCTACTCAGACTTGGGACATACATATATAGGACTAGCAGTGATATGAAACATATCACACGCGTGCTCTGCCTAGGTTCAAACCCACGAACTAAAATGCAAATAACGCCAACAACACTCGAAAAGATGTACCCAGTACTAGCACTACAATGAAAACTGGTCTACCCGCGCTTCATTCTCGTACGATTGCCCACATTCAGGCCGATACGTGCTACAAATAGCTCGATGATTGCGCGGCGGCACCGGTATTGCATCGCGTGGGTCGCGTGCAGAGTCGTGCAGAGCCGTGCAGAGCCGTGCAGCTCGATGGAGTTCTCGTCTTGCCGCTTTCAAGGCACAATAACCTCTGATTTACGAGTATTTCCATTAAGTATATAGGGCTGTCGCTGCGTTAGGTTCACTGCAACTGTTTTTGGTATTGATTTTTAAGTTTGAAAGTGGGAATTCGTTGTTAGTAAGTGGAACTCGTACAAGAGGGTTTTTGTGCTCTCATATTGTATCAGCGATAACGGTTGTCTGAAAGCCGAAACGTTAGGGATTCACCATGCGGGCATTATATGGGCTACCTAAATGTCACGTGGCCAATCCATAATATTTACTGACTTTTGATAATGTTTATCGCTGATCACTTTGTATTGAGCGCAAGAAAACGTTTTGCCATATTTTAAACTCATTTATTTCGCCAGCATTTGTACAAACTAAAGCATTTGTTTTTGGTGTGAAAACGTGAAATGAACAACAGACTTATTAAAACCTTGGAATATAATACTAGTTCGTTAGATCTTACATTTCAGTAAAATGTTATGTATTTCACTCCTAACGGTTGCCCTTCGCAAAGCTAGAAATGCATTATTCAAATGAGTTTCATTAACTTCAAGTGATCATGTTTCATATGTTTGTTGCACAATTATTTATAATGAACGGACCAATTTAATGGTTCAATTTTATACTGCAGTTGATACCGCAAAAGATCTTACATAATATATTGCTGGAGCTTACAATTTTGCGCCGATTGCGGAATACTATTGTGAAATGGGTCATAGCAACAAAGAATTAGACTGAACAGAGAATATAATATATTTGACAGCTCACCTCGTGATCACTTCACCCAAGCCTTCACTTCGACATGTTTACAGAATCGACTGGCTGTAGGCATGTCCGTCTAAGTTCTCTCTCTCTGCCTTGTCACATAATTCGTCGCGACGACGGTCCGAAGTTTCGCCTTTGATTTAAGTATCCCTGATAAAGCCTATTAGGGTACTGCATAATATGGTATTTTCTTATTATTTATTTCTTAATTAACATACAAGTACAACCACAACAACTTTAAAAAAGAAAAAAAAATTAGGTACAAAGGCAAACTTAACTCAATGGGGTTCTCTAACAGCAAACGTCATTGCGATAAGGAACAATGCGTGGCGGTATTTTTAAACCAACATCAAATAAAAGTGTTCACATTCAAAGATACAGTTTTAATATTTAAAAAAAAATGCAAATGCAGTCGCTGCAAACTATTTATTCATCAATACTCGACATGACACATTCATTCATCAAACCTACAAAAGATCAAACGAATGAAGTTTGATCGAAATATTGTTTACGAAGTATTGTTCTATAAATTGATGGATTGAATGTCCTTAATTGTCCACCATTTAGCAGTTGGATTGGTGGATAAAAATTAAGGTAAAAATAAATACTACCTAAAAAGTTTAAGTGGTAGTGTCAGACAGTGTCAAAAAACGCATTCACTCGACTTTTCCGTCCAGAATGTAAAAAGTTTTTTTCTATATTTTCCGAAAGTGAAACAAATAAAAAAGCTACATAAACTTACAGTAACGTTGGCCATTTTTAATAGAAATAGACAAAAGTAAAACGAAATATAAATGTCGCAGCCAACTGACTTAATCAGCCTTTTAATGGCTGCCTATTAATTGAGAACATTGGTTTTTTTTAATCTAGCTTTTCCGGGTTTACTAATGTGTACGTTGCCTATAACGGCTCCACGGTCCCATCTATCGTTATACCAAAATTCATCGAAGGTTCAGCGATCTAGGCGTGAAAGCCAATGTTTAGTATGACGGTTATGTCAAGTTTATTCACTGATTAAATTCCCTGCACAATCCCAATACAATACATTATCAGTATTGTCAAACAGCTCTAGGCCATCCGCTTCGATATTAACTAATCGGGAGTATGCGGTGACAATACCTCATATCTCCGCCCACCATTTGATTGCTTTGACAGCTTGTCTGGCAGATCACCGCAAATAAGCCTGTACATAGTGACTGCTAGCTGACTAACACGGGTATTGCAGCTACTAGGTCAAATATGTAATACTCTTTATCTACAAACTCAAACCGAACCACGCGCCAATTCTATATTCACCCAAAGTGGACTTCCAAAAATTATACCATGTGTTTGCGAAAGCGTAGAACAAGTCTAAGTTGAATTTATTTACTTCTAAACGTAAAACTTCATGGTTTAATAAAGCCAACGCAATACGAAGAATATTCCTTTCCAATTAAATTACAACTCAAAACTTTTGATTTTGCGAAAAGCATTTGAGATTTTGAACAAGATTACCATTAATTATAGAAATAACAGGTTGCACCCAATTTTAGTTTATTGGCAGGCCAATGAACTAAAATTGGTTTCATAGATTCATAACACAACATTCATTTACAATATTAGTCGTTCCTCAAACAATATTATTCAACTAGTACTTATTGGTTGATTCATCAAAGCCATTGTGGTAACAACATATACAAAACAAGACATCATATGATTGGAACAAGAAACAAGGTTCTTTTTAGAATAAAAAATCAGTTTAAAATCTACCTAAACTACATTATCCTAAAGTCGAAACTTTAGTTGGTGGCGATAAATTCTTATTAAAACTTCACATACGTGTATAGACAGATTTGCCTTTACTCTTAGACATCAGTGTCCCTCTAATAATAAAATAAAAATAATGAAAAGGAATAAGATAGTAAGCAACTGAAATCTGTGAACAAGCTGTTTACTGACGAATCAAAGATCTATAATCTGAACTTAGCCGTAGCAAACTGACTCAAATATGGTGATAACGCTCTGCATCTATCCGAGAAAAGACGATCCAACAATCGACTCAGTCTCAAATAAAATCTCTCTGAATTGAGGACGTTATTGACATTGAATTTAAAACAATTACAACTTTTAGCTATCAATTTAACAAAGGGAGGCTGATCTGATGTTGAAACGATCTAGAATATAGGTGTTGGAATATTTCTCGAAACTTATCGTATTTCGGATGCATTGCGTTATCGCACTAATCATAAAATCTACTCTCCAGTTTTTTGGTTGGTATAGAAGTAAAATAATTCTCAGGTGAAACGTGACATGGTCGCCATCAAGCAAGAGTTGGACACTGTGCAGCAAGTAAAAGAAGAAATAGAAGAGCTGCGAGAATACGTGGACCGGCTTGAGGAACACTCACAGAGGCGGAAACTCAGACTGCTAGAACAGGTACGTACAATGATAACGATATTAATAAAATACGTGAGTTAAACTGCGTATCTATAAGGTATAGGCTTAGTGGTGTCGATGTTGACCAAACTAACGAATTTGAAAGTGTCACCTTTGAATTCGACATTCGATTTAGGAGCTTAAATAATTGTCAAATTTTATGTATTCTTGTTGAAAGTAAAAATGCTTAATTATGAAGGTAGAAATTATTAGTCCTAGGATTTGGTTAGACAGATTATACATATATGATAGCACTAATAGAATACAAAGAAGAGGACGAGACAGGCGTCAGACAGCTGGATCAGGTACTTAATTAGTTGTGATAATTATGTGTCTTTAGTTATAAACAGGAACAATTTTCCTTTTTTAAATTATTAATATTATCATTTGTTTTTATTATTTTAGAACTGTATAATGGCTTACTCTTTACTTTGATGTCGTGCATGAATGTTTAAATTAATTAATCACAAATGGTACAAATACTAAATACCAATAACTAAGGAATTAAAATGATAACATTGGCATCGGGCTCAAAATTTGGGATGGATCTCGCTATACCAGGCGAAGACTTTACAACAGGTACCGGACCGTAGAACAGGTAGGCAACTTATGATGAATTGGATACCAACAGGTTCGAGACATCAGAAGAGCAGCAAAATACGCCACTACTACTTGCCTGAAAGTAGACCCATCAGCAGTAAGTGATGTCATGATGTACTACCAATATAGTAAGTGCAAGACATCGTGTAAAGTTCACAAGGTTCGAAAAGCGAAGAAAGTTCGCAAGAGCTGTTTTCCGATACAGGTTGGTATCACAATATTGTAGAACCAACATGTTCAAACATTGGCTTCGATAGATTCTGACAACAGGGAGACCATGTAGGTTCAAACACAAAGCTTCAACAACTACGTTATCCGGGTTGATAAGATAACAAAGTAATAGCGGCAAAAATATTTCCATAAACATGTGCATAGTGCAGAGCCCTCGCCGCGTACAACGTTGAAGGAAAAAATTAAGTTAGTGCCGTGGAGCGTGGACTAAATAAACGTAAACGCAGTTACCACACAAGGCAATAATTCGATTAGAGCTCACAAATTGCATAAAAACGCGTCTCTCGTTTTGTAAGAGCATTTTAATATTCATACCGTAGCAAATAGAGTTAGTCTGTTCGAGTTTATTATAAGATTATGCTGTGCTCTGAGGCCGACGGCTACCTATTAAATAGCATCTCAGCGAAGTTATTTCAATAGATAGAAATAATATTTGCCATTCTGTTCAAGAACGCGTATAATATGAGCACTGATAAATTATGCCTTGTAAAAAAAATAGTTTTTTAATGATCCAAAATATGTAAACTATTAAAAAAATATTCGGGGAAATCCAGAATTTCAAAATTCGTAAACGCTAGGAGCTTATGTTTGATTTTAAGTGCTGCTTATTACGTTAATTTGTGTTTTTATATTTTATTTTTATTTTTGTTTTTTGTGTGTACTGTAGATTTTATTTCAGTGGATGTCCTCGTGTGAATTTTTCACCGCAATAAATTATTATGTAACAATAAACTCAAGACTTAAAAGCGCTGTTCACGTCATGACATGTGTTATTATTGAATTTATGCACTTTTTTCGATTTTTTATGTTATATATCTAATTTGTTTCTGGTTGTTATGAAGTGGTATTGTTTCAGGGTCTTACCTTCTTCCTGTCGTATGCTATTCTGGCGGCAGTCCTGGGCATGTTGCAGTTCGGGTACAACACTGGTGTCATCAACGCTCCTGGCAAGGTTAGGCATACAGAATATTTTTTCTGGCTCCAGCCTGTTTCCATTGCCTCTCCTCATACGAAGAAAGAAGGTTCTCGTATGAGCAATTAAGCGATCATTACTCAAGATGGATGTGCAAATTCAGTATCAAAAATCCAGTTTCCACCACTAGATTTTCCTTCGCTGTATGTGAATGTATGTGTGTTGTGTCTCCGTTGTAAAGGTGAATAAAAATGTTTGCCAAATTGCTGTATTTTCTGAAATTTGGCACTTGAGATGGGTAGAAGGACGTTGATTATGACACTAACGATGATCCTGACTTAGTGTCGAATACAATCATATCAATCTGCAATCTCAGTGAAGCGTTTCTAACTAATTTTATTCAATAACAACTACACAGAATACTATAATGTGGATTTCATAGTTAAAGCTAGAACTCAGACTTTTTTTTTCGAGTTTTTATTTGAACCAACAGATCCAAATCTACGTATTGGAAAATCACTTGAACAAGCACACCTTTCTTTGTCTTTGTTATCCACTGCTAGTAACTTTACTGGGAACCTTCTCAGTACCGAGAACAGCATTTCCTTTAAACATTCATGTTTGGAGTGCAGTAGACCATTTTTATTGTTATCGATAACAATATAAAACCGAATACGAATAAGTGGATTTCATAGTTGAAGCTAGAAACTTTTCTTTTCAAGTTAGTTATTTTATTTTATTTCAATAAGTACAGTTACAGACTACAGACTAAGATAATTCAGCACAGCTATGAAAAATGTACGTTACACATATCTGAAGTCCAATTATTACTGTACACAGCGTTCAATGTCTAATATACTTCATTAGTGATAGTTAAAACTGTATAAAAACAAGTCCACCTTAGAGCATATTTCATTATTTTGACTGTACATTCTGGACAACTTTGAGCACCGTCCAACCGATGCATACGAACTGACTTGAGACCACAACTTTCATTGTTATGCATTACTAGTCATTTTTAACCGACTTCCAAAAGGAAGAGGTTCTCAATTCTATTGTATGTTTTTTTTTGTTATAAAATATCTCTGCACTGGAAACTGCATTTATTGGCGTGCAGTTTATTACTATCAAGCGCGATAAATCTTACTAGTACTGTTGTTTAGAGTAATCTCAATACAGAAAAGAACATTTCTTTAAAACAAACATCACATTGGAGTACATCGTGAAATCAAATACATTGCTGCAATTAGTTGACCAGTTGATAAACACGAGCAAGAAAGTCCATTTACTTACGTAATAGTCGCAGTTTACAGTGACTAGACAAGTTAGTTCAAGCAATGTGCCGACACTGAATTAATTCCACTAGAGTCTCCAACGACTTGTAGGGAAACTAGATGCATTCAAACACTGAGGTGGCGGCGACGGAACTCAACTCAATGAGCTACTAAAAGATCCGAGTAAATCAATTAAAGAAAAGAAACCGTCTCCATTGCAGACACAAAAAGTTTATTTAAACGTTAAGTGAAAGGAAATTTTGATTGCAAATGAAAATATAGATAGAATTAACGGTATGACAGTTGAAAAGAAAGAACATGAAAGATGAACACAAAGATAAATGACAAATAGGTATAAAAGAAGATGAAATTATGCACTAACCCCAAATAAATTCGGGTAAAGACAGATGATGACCCAAATCAATATTTTGTTGATGAATTTTATTGACAACTAACGCGCTGGAGAGTGAGTGTTTTCTGTTGCAGAAAATACTTCCAGCTCCAGTCGATAGCACAGCAAAACTAGCTTTATCTATTTGACTGACATACATCGTCAATTCGAAAGTGTCTGTAAATGGTATCTTTGAAGTACCTAACTATAGTAGCATATAGTAATATTGAAATTTTAACTGTTTCTTTGAATTGTTCTATTCACTCCGGACACTTTTTTCCTGCACGTCTTTTACATCGTTCTCACATATATGTATAATTTCAACATGAATTATGTAACCATAACTTTGTAAAAATATATTATTTATAAAAGTTTCTTGCACATTCTTCTCCATAGAGATCTACGCTTTGGAACGTGCAAATTGCTCCATCTTTTTGACCGACCGACCTTGACAATTCAAAAGTGCCTGTAAATGGTCTAATTGAAATAAATGCTTTGAGTCTTTGAGTTTTGAGTCTTGAGTCTTGAGTCTTGAACTCAAAAGTTCAATCAAATCAAATCAAAAACCTTACCTACATTTCGTCCAGCGCATTAAGCTTTTGTACATTAGCTTTATTGGATTGATACACCATTTTTCGCTCTGGTTTGCGGTAAAATAACTAAATAGTGTTGCTCTGTAGTGAGTGGATTGCGAATTAATCATGTTAATTTAGCTCATTTAGCGTGATTGAAGCGTCATTGAGCATTGCATCAATGTTTAACGACCATCGTTTAGCGTCAGTTTTCGTTAGGTATGCGCAATTGAATGTTGATCAATATTGAATAGGAATTGAAATCAGAGAAATCAGAGAGAGTGTGGCGTATTTTACAAGGCGTGAAGGGCGAATGTATGCGAAATAGTGGAAATCACACAAAGAGGTTTCGGGCCGATTTTTACGAAAACTTAATTTGCATCGTTCGGTGTATGTTACATGCTATTAACATTATAGAAGACTGCTGTTATCGCTTGACACTTGAGGCTCTACGCAAGTGACGAGCAGGTCAGCGGTAGCGTGATGAAGGCGATTGTCAAAACGTTAAAACGTTTGGGATTTACAAACGCTGTCAAAATATCACGTGATCATTACCTTATATTTTGGCATTTCCACAATCGCATTCACTAATAGAAAAAGCACTTCACCGCTTCCTTTTCCGAAATTAAACGTTCTTTTCTCCTGTAGAACATCGCAAACTTCATGAAGGATGTATACAAGAACCGGTACGGCATGGATCTGCAAGACGACACCGTCAACAGACTTTACTCCATAGCGGTCAGCATCTTCGCTATCGGTGGCATGCTCGGCGGGTTCTCTGGTGGCATGATCGCGAACAGATTCGGAAGGTAAGGATGACGTCATGGTACCTTATTTAGGACAAGCTAACCTGATAGCCGTGTCTTGTTCAACTGATCTTAACGGCCAGGCTAAGGTGTAGAGTTTGTAGGGAACTTAAGACTAGAATTAATTTTTCACGCAGAACATATGATTTATTTTATTTGTGATGAGTTTGCTCTTGACTCTAGTCTAGGTCATAGATGACAGAGACAAAGCCGACGATGCTTAATGGGGACTGAGCGAAGCCGCGGGCGGAAGCTAGTGGTTGATAAATGTTCAATTTCACGATTGAAACGTCAATTCCATAATTTTCGGAGAACCACATATTACTTACCTCGACATGACTGGCACTCAGTAACATTATATGACGAGAAATCAATTACTTAGTTGGCATTTAGCGATGATAAAAGAAACAATGTGTGAAGTAACAAAAAAATCTACTAATATGTTCAACGATAGCTTACAGAAAACAAAGGGGAACATAAAACGGATTTCATAATTTAGCGCTTAGATGCAGTGTATGCGGTTCTTTTTAACTTTAGAAATTTTATAAATTCAATTGTCTTTGACATTAAATGTTAGCATGATTGACTCAAGTTTTATTTTTAACAGTTGAATGACGTTTCCTTATCAAATTATTCCGAAAAGTTGTCGCCTGTAGAAATAAATGCAAAGTAAATATCTCAAGACATTTACTTTGCATTGGAATCCTACAATTAACGTTTTCAGTTCACTCCCAATCTGCCGGTAAGGGCAGAATTTTACAAACTCTATACATCTTAAAACAAAGATGTGTCGTAGAGAAACTACTATTGTTTAATATCTACGTTCTACCAGGAAAGGGGGCTTACTGCTAAACAACATCCTGGGCATCAGCGGCGCGAGTCTCATGGGCTTCACCAAGATATCACACTGTTACGAGCTCCTCATATTCGGAAGGTTCATCATAGGAGTCAACTGTGGTAAGTTGTTCATGAATAACAAAAAAATATGTGCAGTACTAGCACGAATCATTTTTTCGTGTCATATCGCAACCTAAATACTGAAAAGATATGCCCCGAAAATAAAATGTTGAGCGATAATCGCTTTACGAGAAAATAAACACAGAGCACCAAAACTCCTTGGTGACCACCAACCACAAACTACATTACTAAAGACAGAATATTATTATTTGTATATCTGTAAATATAAAGTGGGCACTAAGACTTTAGACTTTCAACACTTCATTTAGTGATTTGTTTGTCTGTCCAGGGTTAAACACATCATTAGTGCCAATGTACATATCGGAGATCGCGCCCCTAAACCTGCGTGGGGGGCTGGGCACGGTCAACCAGCTGGCGGTCACAGTGGGGCTGCTCCTTTCGCAAGTCCTGGGTATCGAACAGATTCTCGGCACCGATGAAGGATGGCCTATTCTGCTTGGTAAGCTGTCTTTGCAGATTCCATGGCTCTTTATGCTTGTGTTCATTATTATCATCTTGACAGGTGCCACAGTAGCTATCCGAAGTAAGTTTTAAGATCTTGAAAACTGATTTATCATAATACTTTCTCCTCTCAGATTTCTAATTGTAATCTTATATTAATCTCTTTGTTAGTCATCTGACGAACTGCTTCATATCCTCCGCTGAGACTATTAAAAGTTGTAATGTTTACCTATCTATTTAGATCGCTGCACTTACCCATATTCCGCCCCAAAACTTGAATTTTTCCTTATCCGAACTAAACATTGAAGAATAGATCGTAATATTACAGCAAGCAAGCCCATGCATCACTATAAACCTGAACTAAATGCATGTATACTAGTACGTAGCTATGAACAGCTGATCGCGGGGCGTGTCTTCAAACAAATGACGCCCACCATTTACCTGACCGACGCTCATGTATTGTAAATATTCAGTACATAACCTGAAACTGCATGAAACGCAGCATCGAAGATATCAACGAGCGTAACCGAACCTTCTCACTATAAAATAAAAGCAGAAGGTTAAAATCGAAAAAAGTACTTTTCGTTTTAGGCTATTCTGCGGCTTACAACAGTTCCAAAACACGTTTTTAGAAGATATACAAAACTAATAACTAATCATGTGAATGACAACGTTGATAATACCTTAGTTATGAACATTTCAAATAGTTCGTCCACTCAAAATAAAATCAAATATCATGAACTTGGAAAACAGACGAATCTAAAAGACATCAAAGTGAGGAAGAACTCAATTCGGAACTGCAAATAATTTTCAGACGCTAAAACACGACGGATTCAAAGCGTGTTCCGAACTTGCCACCAAGGCCTTGAAACTGCGAAATAACAAATTGCAGTAATTAGAGATGAAAGGAAAAGTAAGAGTGCAAAGTTGAAGAAACACGGCGGCTGCAGGTGCGAGATTGAAAAGTTAAGGACAACTTACAAGTTGCTAGTTGACATAAACGACACGACGTTGAAGCTTCAAGTGCACTTAAACTTAGACTTGGGAGAAATTTTCGTTTATTTATCTCGTCTCGGTTACTGGTATTTGGTTGTATGCCTGGTGAGGAAGGGAGTTTTGAAGTTGATGTCCTTGTTTTGAGAGCCGAGTTAGTTTGTTTGACAACTTTGGAGATTTCAGTTAAAGTAGAAATTATTGTAGTCAGGATAAATATAAGGGTAGCATATAATAAAGATATCATAGTATGCTGACGATTTTCCTAGTATAGGCCACATTCTATTGTCTTGGTTTTCTATAGTAGCCATTGACGGTGTATGGTGACGTTAAAAATATGTTTGAAATTAAGTGAATATAAAGACTATCTACAATCATGTCCAGGGCTGGCAATCTGTCCGGCGATCCTGCAACTATTGTTGCTGCCTGCCTGTCCGGAGTCGCCCCGGTACTTACTTATAACGCGCCAATGGGAAGAGGAGGCTCGACGGGCTCTCAGACGACTACGTGCTAGCAATCAGGTAGGAAATGACATATCGTTTACTTTGATAATATGCTTGTGTTTTCAAATATTTATTTTTCAACACATTTGCTCAAAAAATGCATTCACGAAGCCTGTACACGTTGTTCGAAAGTTCGAAGTCGGACTCTCACGAAGGTTTCCGTACCATAAGCCGAACAAACAGGTTTCTTGTATGGGAGCTACCCTTTTATTTTTTAATTTAATTTATTTTTTTATTATTTCTTGCTATAGTGGCAACAGAAATACGTTATCGGTGAAAATTTTAATTGTCTAGCTGTGTCGGTTCATGAGATACAGCCTGGTAACAGACAGACAGACGGACAGCGGTCTTAGTAATAGGGTCCCGTTTTTACCCTTTGGGTACGGAACCCTAATTACGCACGATACAATAGAACGTGCGGTATAATAGGTACTCTCATCTAAGCACCTATTTTACCGCACTCTTAGTTGTATAGCGCCGTGCGTATCCTTTATGGTATTTTTAAATTCCCAAACAATTAAAAGAATTCCATCAAGGAGTTTCACATTACTAGAACAAATAAGCTGAATGAACGAACCTCCTTGGAAGCGTTATTGCTCAATACGTTTGTTTCTATTTAATACTAAAGAGGAAGTGACACGAAAGATGTAGTTCTAATTTTCACCCCACACACGTGGCGCCATTTGCAAATTCGCACTATTTTCATAAGAAACGTTAAAGACGGTTGCGACTGACTGATATCATAAAACAAAGAGTTTGTTTAATTTCCTATTGTTCTGTTTTCTCGCAAATGTGTTGAAAAACTGGT
Source organism: Mamestra brassicae (assembly GCA_905163435.1). Taxonomy (NCBI): domain Eukaryota; kingdom Metazoa; phylum Arthropoda; class Insecta; order Lepidoptera; family Noctuidae; genus Mamestra; species Mamestra brassicae. The sequence goes on from LR990987.1 coordinate 6,708,132, forward strand.
TTTTACAAACTCGTGACTATGGTAAGCCCTCGACTTTGTCTTGGGCTTACATTCGTCGACTCGTTTGTAATAACCAACTTACCGCACTAGTATCATAAATAACTATTTCGAACCTCCATGTTCATCTTCCTGCAAGGTGGAAGAGGATATTGAAGAAATGCGTGCCGAGGAACGGGCTCAGCAGGCGGAGGCGTCCATCTCTATGAGGGAACTTCTATGTTCCCCAACGCTACGCGCTCCCTTGCTCATCGGCGTTGTCATGCAGTTGTCCCAGCAGCTCAGTGGCATCAACGCAGTAAGTGACCTACGAATACTTAAGCGAAAATGTCTTATACACCGATAATTTTAAGGATGAAATCCAACCGTATAAGACTCAGAGTTCCTACTTATTCAACAGACGGTAAATAATTGAGTACTCATTTCCACTCAAGTTGTGTATACGATTGGATTTACTGATGCTAAAATATTATCATCTTAGGTATGTTATCAATTCTCCATGTCATAAGCCTGAAGATACTTTGATCTGCTCCGTCGTATTCTTAGGTGTTCTACTACTCCACTTCGCTGTTCACTTCTTCGGGCCTGACGGACGAATCGGCGAAATTTGCGACCATGGGTATCGGGGCCATCATGGTTGGCATGACTCTAGTGTCTTTGCCTCTCATGGACCGCACTGGGCGACGGACGCTGCACCTTTACGGCCTCGGGGGAATGTTCATCTTCTCTATTTTCATCACCATTTCATTTCTAATAAAGGTGTGTCTTATAAAATTGTGGTCGGTTTCTCTGTTTTGTTCGCAACAGAAAGTGAAATAAAGTTGAAACTGCTTTCTGTGAAGTTAATAACGTACTTGGAAGTTAAATCAAAACATAGTTGATAATATGCATAATAACTTACTTATGAACCTCCGTAACAAATACAGCAATAACTCTCTTAAACCACTAAATTCAGTGAAAACTACCACAACATAATTATTATAGTATACAAACAATATTTTCTCTAGAACTTGTATTCACCATGTTTAGTTGTGTAATTTAGAATAAGTTTTTCGGGCCAGTATTTCGTTCTTCGGTTTGTAATACTGGCTCTAAATGTATTCCTTGAGAGACACCGCATTACAATATCTGGCAGTAATTTAAAAAACCTGAAATCCTTGAGGAATATATGAAATATTATTCCCTCTAACTTAAGCGGTGTCTCGATCAAGGATTACCTTACATTTAAAAATTGCTTTGGCACGCTTACTCATCGCTTTCTTCACCTCTGTCTGTAAACGTTCTTGACTATCAATACTTCATTACTGATTTTCTCTCATACCCCAATTGGTTGCTCGATCTCTTCCAAATCAACTTATTAAATTAATATTTTCGAAATTCGATTTATTTTCATTGAATCATTTAGAGTTTTAGACGTCTGACTTAGACACCTTTAAAATTATACTTTTCGTAACTATTTGTTCACATAAAGATGATTTGCATTACACCATAACATTATTTCAGTTGATTGTGATTTTTGTTTTTTTTGTTCATGATAACAGTTATTAAGTGTCATTTCAATTTATTGAATCTGTATAAATGCACTTTAACATGTGGTAGATATACAAATAATTTACAAAAAAACATGTAACAACCTTTTTATGCCTATAAAATCTGTCAGCATAACTAACGGTCTCATATACGATAACACCGTTAATGACTTAATTCGACTTTATATCTTCATCTGTCTTATGACAGTAACACTATCAATATAGTAAGAAATTTAAAAAAAAACCTTACAAGAATTATTATTTTGATGTGTCTTGCAAATCATCAAAACGTGAATGCAGAGTAGTTTTTGAGACATATTTGTCTGACTGTTTTATCATTTTCAAATCTCTAAAATTACCAAAATCATATCGTTGTATCATTTTTTAGTCTAGTAACACTTATGCATGCACCTCATCTTTAATCCCTGGTTTATTTCTCACACACTGTCATTTGCTTCATCGGGTGTATATGTCACCAATGGTCTTGAAACCCGTTATTGTCTTCAACAAATCATTGTCATCGACGTCCGTTGCTGTCTTTGGCTTGTTCACAATAACCGTTTTCAACAATCATTGAGACACATAGACTCGTCGCTTCGCTAGTCCTCCCCCCTCTTCGACTTTCCTGTTTCCGAAGCCGGACTCTCGGTAGGAAAGCATTGTAAATAATGGGAATAAATTCTCAAATATAAATGTTAGGAACATCACTCACATAGCACTAACACTATTTTTGTTGACCACTAAATTGTGGTAAAAGTTCACGGGGAGCTCAGCGCACGCGTTTTTAAATGAAGCGAAACTTATAATCACACAAACACTGCTCAAAAGCAGGATGGCACTTATCACCAGCATTCGCAGAACATACGATAGATGGACGACACTACGCTACCAGCACTCAACAACTGAGTCGGAACTCCTCGCATCGCGCGGAGCATGACGGACACACGGACAGACTAGTGTGTGATGTGCATTTATGTTTGTGATTTATTTCATCATCCGGTCGGCGACGGGAAAGGACACCATTGCTATCCCCTGATAGGAGTTTTTCGGCTATGTGCAGGAAATGATCGACTGGATGAGCTACTTGTCGGTGGTGTCGACACTGAGTTTCGTGGTGTTCTTCGCGGTGGGCCCCGGCTCCATCCCCTGGCTCATCACTGCCGAGCTGTTCTCGCAGGGCCCCCGCCCCAGCGCCATGGCTATCGCCGTATTAGTTAATTGGATGGCCAATTTCGTTGTCGGAATCGGCTTTCCTAGCATGAAGGTAGGTCTCTATGTGTTCTCCAACAATGTGAGTAGGATTCTAATTGCCATCCGTTAATTAATATTGGAACAGGCACAGATCTTATAATTACGGTCAGTTATATTTGCTGTCAATATTGATTCCAATCAAGTAATTACGAAATTGAGTATCGGACCTCAGCCGTGGGTAAATAGATGACGTATTACTAAAATGTTGGTGAACGACGACCATCACAATATCATTACTACTAATTATATTTCTGTTTCAGTACATTACTAATTATGTTTATTTTGCAGGCACTACTGGAAAACTATACATTCCTGCCTTTTAGTGTATTCCTTGCAATTTTTTGGATATTTACGTATAAAAAAGTTCCTGAAACAAAAAATAAGACCTTCGAAGAGATTTTGGCACTGTTCCGGAATTCCAACGGGAGGTAAGAGCCGGCAACTCTTTCGCTGATATATTTTGAATACTTACTGGCACTGACTGTGTCCTACCATTACATAACACTCGATTCATGATTTTCCTTCTAATCACGACACAGCACTAACCAGACTGGTGCTGGTCATCCATGCGCACGCGTTGCACGTGATGTTTGTAAAGCATTATGTACATATCACTGGAACGAACGATGTTACCCTTTCTCATGGAGAGGGCTGTTGGAACATAGCTCCTACCCACTATGTACCGTTTTTCAGAGCGAAATTATATCATACAAAACAATCATGTTCATAATTAAAATATTTACACAGGTACACTTAAAACAGAATTTGATAAAAATCCAATCTATATTTGAATTTTTCAATTCGCAACTAAACCGAAAAATGGAGATTGAAAATAAAACGAATGAACATTAAAGCCACTTCTTGTAATATACAATAAAAAAAAAACATTTTATTGTTTCAATATTAAATGGTCAGTACCGCCTCAACCAGGCTTTCCTCAGAAACGATTCGCAAAATGTGTTCCAGCAAAAATAATAAAATGAGAACTTAGTTCGCAAATATGGTACAACATCAGGCAACTTAAAACACTCGTACAAAAGACTTTTATAAATACAAATGAAATTAAAATATAGTAACTTGACAAGAAACCTCACAAAAATGGTAAATAATTGAAATCATTACCTAACATGAAAATCTACAAAGTCCAAAATACTTTAAACGGCAAAGAATAGAAATGATTAGAAGCGCATAGTAGTGCTGATCATCAAAACATGGGGGTTGTCACATAATCGGTCAAAGGGGATGATTGGAGACTGTGTGCAGGGACAGTTTTCGCGACAGCCGCCTCTACGGGAGTATGATGAACTGCGTCAACGCGCTGGAACAGCAGCTGCCTCCCCCGCCTCCCCCCGCTCCTGTCGACGAGAAACACGATTCCCGTAAGTACCACGCTTTACTTCACCGCATTCACGATACCATAAACCTTATTCTAACAGACATCTAATCGTATGCTTACTTTAAGTACAAAGGGCCAATTCTTCTATTTTAAGCAACGTTCGCATTCGCATATCAGACACAACGAAACCTGTCAAAAACACTTCTAATTACATATTGGCAGATTGCGAATGAGAACGTTACCTCTGTTTAGCAGATTTTAAATTCAACTTCTTTATTGGAAAATTCAATTAAGAACCCATCAGTTGTTTGGAAGCATCTATGCCCCTAGGGATTCTCTACCAATTAACATTTCAGTTTCTGCTACTCGATTTCGAATTTAAAATCTACTAAACATTAGTTAAACTGAGCATACGGTTTAAAAGTGTTTATGAATAAGACTGCATACACAGTGTATCTCTTTAGCTGTCTTATTTAGTAAGCAAACACGGTACGAACAGTTTTTCGATCAATGACTTTATGAACATCTTTATCGTTCTTAGGACTTACAGTTTTAGCTAGATAAAAAGTAATGTAAACTAATCAAAATTCAAATCTCTCTGAAAACCATGTTTGTTTACCAATGACAATTAAAGAAATATACATTTTACATTTTCAACACGGAGTAGTTACAAATGGAGTAAACACGAACAAGCTGATTCAGTAATCAGAAAGACATCACTAGGAACTTGAGGTCTGTTAAAATAATAGGATCTATTTTTGTATTTCTCCATTTGCTAACTTCTTAGTAAATATTACTATTATGATAACAATCAATAACATCATGATTAGCTACTCTGCATTAGATACATTATTATAACAGATCTACCATACCATTTTTGAAATTTTGCTTGATTTGATATTTTTGAATTTATAGAAATCAGTCATTTTATACCACATTTATCATTACTTCATGATACTATATTATTGGTGTATTGTACATACCTGTGTTTGCATGATCTGTTGTTGAAAGTAATATTGTGTATGTTTGCAAGGCAGTTTCACTGTTTCACTAGAGATTAGTTCTAATCTTTTCCTGCTCTTGCCTATTGTTGAGACTCGTCGTGAAAAATAGAGACTGCCTTGTAAAACGCTGCGCTTTTGTACGCTACTCCAGATTACCGCTTCTTCTGGATGCTCTAACCTTGCTATAACATGCAACACTTTAATTACACCTCCTATTTTACCTCCTTTATTATTTTATTACCAATGACCTTTCTTCTGGAAATGTACTGCTAAGTTGTAATTGTTTCCACTTACCCTTCATAGGTTGAATTCTGTCCAACATTTATTTTGCTAGACTTCTTGGTGTGGGCTGAGCTATGATATTTGGCAGTTTGAATGTGTTATTTTATTAAAATTTGTATAAAGGGGTTATTTCAAATGACTTGGTGAAACTTTAAGAGGTGTGTACGAGCAGATGTCGTGTTTTAATTTTAAAAACCCGTTCCCGGGAAAAACCCGAGCATTTTTTTTTAAAAAGAAGCATATTTCTCGTGTATAAGTAAATATCAAACCCGTCGAAAAAAAAACAGTAAAACGATTCTCAAAAACGTCAAAATGGAGTAAAACAAGTGCTCGTTCTTCTGTTGAGTGACCAACTACTAACTAGTTCGTAATTTTGATCCACGAGATGGGTAATGAAATATCAACACACGCCAGACAAAGTTTTGCCCGGTAATTTAAAGTAAACCCGCATTTTTATATGAAATAAATAATAATGTAACACATTGTTTCATGTTAGGGAAGTGCTCTTGCGAAGAAAACCACACACAGTGGAGCGCAGAGCTACATGGTGACTTTAAAATCACCCTGAAAAGACAGGACAGTCGCTGAACGCAGATAAGATATAGGTTAAATATTTATTACTAGACTAGCTCTTCGGCGGCCACTTCATCCGAGCGGATTAAGCAGATATTCCACGAAATTCAACGCTCTTCAGGGCCCTGAAAAGACAGGACATTCGCTGAACACAGATAAGATATAGGTTAAATAATTATTACTAGACTAGCACTTCTGCCGCGACTTTGTCCGCGCGGATTAAGTAGATATTCCACGAAATTCAACGCTCCTCAGGGCCCCTCAGGGCGTTGAATTCCGTGGAATATCTACTTATTCCGCCCACTTCAAAGGGTAGTTTTGGAAAAGAAGTCTCAACGATTTTCATGAATTACCCAGGCTTTTTGCTGCTGAGACTCACATGATCAGCGCAAATGTTGCGCCTTTCACCGCCTTGGGGGTTGATTATGAAACAATCCGATTCAGCTCATACACCCATTCAGGGGTTGATTTTAGAAAAATCCAAAAACACGTATTCCTCATTTTTTATCAAGTTTTAACTTTATCGGACCAAACTTTAAGATTCTTTCATATAAACTTTAACACCCTCTAAACCCCCATTGGAGGGTAGTTTTGGAAAAACGCATTATGACATTATTTATTATTCATTTATGTCAGTATTCGTGCCAAGTTTCAAGTTTATAAACCCAAGGAATAAGATTCTTCCATACAATCTTGCAACACCGCCTGAATCGTCTTATGGGGTTAGTTCTGAAGAACAAATGATAACTAATTTTATACTTAGGACATACTGCAAGTTTCTGGATTCTGATAAATAAGACTAGATATAAGACTTTCGATACATTTTTTGTTTTTTCAAAGTATATTCCCACGCAATTAATGAATTTTTGCATTCGCTAAAACCGTTGTACAAAGCAGTTGTACCAGCCATCCTTAGGGACCTCTTCAATGGCTTCATGGACCGCATTCACCGCCGATTCAGGGCTCTTAAACCGTGCGCCTCTAAGATTATCTTTAATTTTTGGAAACAAAAATAAGTCAGAGTGCGAGGTCCGGGCTGTAAGGCGGATGCGTCATCAGTTCCACATTCGAAGCCTTCAAATACGCGTCGGTTACCTTAGCGGAATGTGAGGATGCGTTATCGTGTTGAAGGAGGACATTGCATCGAGGATACATTTTAAACTTTTTCTAAGACTCAGGGCAAGCAAGTGTTTATGTACCAATCCGCAGTCACTGTCCTTTGATATTCAAGCGATACTTTAGTGTAATGTCCTGATTTGCCGAAAAAAGAAGCAACCATTTTTCTACCATTGCTTCGACTTTTCTTAACATTCGACGGCAAATCTTCAAAAGGAAAAACCCACTCTGACGACTAGCTTTTTCTTTCGGGTTCAAAGTAGTGTACCGAGGTTTCGTCACCTGAAACGATATTATATAAACAACTTTTTTATCATTTTACGGCACCACTGGACACGCAGTCGTTTCTGGTCCTCCGTTAAGTAATGCAGTATGCATTGAGTGCAAAACTTCCGAACCTTCAGATGTACATGTAAAATGTTTTGCAATTGGCTCATTCTAATGCCTAACAAAGTACAAATTTGCAGGCAAGTAATTTTTTATCAGTTCCAATAAGTTGTCGCACGGTATCAATATCCTGTAACCACAGTCGCCGGCCGACCTTCACATGTCATGAAGATGATCACGTCTACGTCTAAATTCTCCAAAGCACGAATACACAGAGTTACGATATGGTGCTTCATCACCAAATGCCAATTGAAGTCTCTGGCAACGAAATTGTTGCCAGAGACTTTAATTGGCATTTGGTGACTTAAGCCACAGCGAAAATCATAAAAAATCATTGAACGAAAATGTTCAAGAGTTAAAAAATAGAGAAGAGATAGAGTTAGTAAAATCATTTTGATAGCGACACACAATTTTAGAAAGGACACCACGATGAAAAAACAAATTACAATCTCGGAAAATAAAAGGAACATGTTCGTTTCATAATTCTTTTTTTTTAAATTCTTCTATTGTAAGTGGCCAGATCCAGAAACTTTAAGTATGCCCCACGTTATTCACTTAGGTCAGTATTTGCACCAAGTTTCAATTTTATAAAACTTAGAAACAAGATTTTTCATATAAACTTCAACCCCTATTTCACCCCTCTATGGGGAAAGTTTCCTAAAATCCTTTCTTAGCAGACGTTTTCTGTTCATAATCAACCCCCATGCCAAAAATCATCTTCATAGGTTAAGCAGTTTTCGAGATTTCGTGATTAATCAGTACGTGAATAAAGGAATGAATGAGTGAGTGACCTTTCGCTTTTATATATATATAGATTAATCAGGGCTAATAAGCATCACTCAGCCTGAAATTAATGATGAAAGTGGCACGCATGTGCCCATGAAAACGCTGAGACGAATGTGCACTGATCTCACAGACATCATCGGAACCGAGCTGAGTGGTGAAAATTCTTGTTAGGACCCCCCTTTGTATGATTCGGACGGTAGACAGTTGGATCGGTTTGGTCCTGCAGACCTCTGGCTCATAGCCCACACATGGAACATAACTCGGTCGAGTACTTGATTGCAGTACGCAGATGTCTTAGAGGGTCTGAGGAAGTCTTTAGAGACATGTCAGACGGGAGGGTAGCGGCGATAACGGAGTTGTGCATTTCAGTATCGGAGCAGTCTTCGGGTGGGGGGGAGGCGGGGCGGCCGCCGCCGCCGCTGCCACCGCCGAGGTTCCCCGCCACAGGCAATGTCTGACAATGGGAGACCGCTGCGAGGGTGCCGCTAGTGGCCCCGATCAAGGCCGCCGCCAGCTTCTTGTGTCATGGGCTCAGGCGCCAGGCCGGCGGCCGTGCCACCATTACTACCACACAACAAATGTTCTAAATCGATGTGATTAGGTATAAATCGAAACTAGTAAATAAGTCACGGCGTAAATTAAACATACATAGTTCTTTAGTCGTCATTTTATGACATAATTTATGAAAAAAAAATGCATAGGTACACTGTAAAGTGCCATCGTTTCTTGTACCCATTTTAAATAGATCTTCTCGTGATGAATTTTATTGAGTACTTCGGTCGGGTCTGCGATTCGGTAATTACGGTCTACAGATTATAGCTTCTGATACCTATTTATAAATTAACTGATAAGTACGTTTCGACGATGAGGGAGGTTCATTATAAAATAGTAGATTTTTATTGACTACTTAGGAGCAAGCCGGTTAGGGGTCGAGAGCGGGGAACTCTTTTTTCTGGCTGTCTGTACGCACTGGTCTAAGCCAACTAATTCTATGTAGAAACATACACTTAAAATGGGTACGATGACTGTACTTGTGCTGACGGTACGCGTGGTGTCACGAACATGTATAGAGACATGTAAATACATGCTGTGACTTTATTGTATTGTTGATTTTTATTATATTTATCTAAATATATATTATTGGATTATTTTACAAACGTTTTTATTATCTTTTTACTCATAATTATTGTTATATACAAATGATATATGAAGTCATATCCAGATGACCGATATTATTAGTTATTATGACAGATTGTAATAAATAAATATTATGAAGCATGAACAGTGAACAGATTGCAACAGTTTGCATTCGGGAATTGATTACGATATGTGAGAAGTATATCTGTACGTTACATAGCAAAATATAACCTGATATACACGAGATTATGTTCATTAATCATTATGTTGAGATTCCTTTGTAGCATAAGAGATAATAAAAGAAGTTATTATCTTTTTAATTGATGAATAAAAATGAATAGCGTTATAGTAAGTTATACAATTTTGTGGAGACTTTAATAATGTAATGCTTTTAACTTATACGCCCCTAGAAAGAGAAAAAATTAATTACTTATTAGTTAGGTTTCAGTAGTTACTACAGGGTTATAGTCAATTTGTGCGTCCGTGCGTCCGTATACTGCTCAATTCAATATATTAAGACTAAGATGATCTGTAGCATGTCGTGATTGGTGCAGCTGCACGGCCTAATGTTAAATGTGTGTTGTACGTCGCTGACGATGACTGCTATCATTTAACGCAATAATTGGCTCAAATGATTTGTCATCCTGTGTATGTGTGGGCTCGAGGATGGCGCGTCAGCTAGCGACTAACGCTACTCGCAATCGAGGGATATTAAATAAATCGATAGACTGTAGGGTGTCTCACACAGACGCGACACAGCGCGACACAATCGCGCGACTCGATCGCACCCTCTTCGCTGCCGTGTGACACATCCTGTGGCCGTCTTAATTCTAAATTAACTATAAGACTAAAATATTTTCCAAATAAAATAATAATAAATAATAATAAAAATGTATAATTGTACAATTTGCAACAATAATGTCATTTTTAATTTATAAGCAATAAGTATATGGGAATATAATTTTTAATTGGTGTAGCATTCGACAGTTTTGTATTGTAATAAGTCACAGTAGTTATATTTATATTTTTATGAATAAATGTTATTATTATGTTAGTGGGGTGACGGAGGGGAAGGGGGGCACTCGATGAGATCGGTGCACCCGAGCGCCGCCGACCCGCGAACCGCGCGCGGGGCGGCTCGGAGTTATTATCGCTAAATCTCATAGCGGATGCTATTGGCGATAGCAATAGAGACTGTGTCTCGAAATCAAATAGTATAAAGTAAATTAGACTAAAGCAACGTTTATTGGTTGTTCCGATATTTCGGTGTTATTATAGTTTTACGGTCGAAAGCCCGAAGATTGTTCGAATTCGAAGTCCGCGCAAAATTAGCACAAGTTTGTTCTAAAGAACGCACAATCTAGGTTTCAGTTTACATACGCATATAAAAATAAACAAGCGTACTGATTTGTAATTATTTTGTTGTAATTTACAATGTTTTATTTAGGTTACATTTGTTAAATGTAACATCGCCACAATGCCGTGTCACATTAGACTGAGAAGTACATTAAAGGGACGTAAATTTAATTTATGATTGAAATAATAAAGGCAATAAAAATAATAAACAATTCAATAATTATTCGTAAATGTAACATTACCGTCGAGTTAATAAAGTTAATGTAACACTGTACCGGTCAGTGCGCATCACACTACTTTAGTTACACTTCTGAAGGCTGTGATCTCTGTGAATGTGCACACAATAAAGCCCTATCATTAGGTACGATAAGTTTACACCGTCGACATCGAGCCATGCGCCGCGGCGCCGTGTAAGCACCGAATATGTTTCCGTTTATCTTCGGGCAAGCGATAGCGAGTAACTTGTAAATAAATTTAATGTAAGTACAAATCTGTACAAGATTCAGTCGAACCAATGCGGCGGTTAGAAAGGTTACCATTTTGAATATGCTGTGTTACATTTTCAAATAATATATTGCGTTAAATTTATAATAAGATGCAGCGTTGTGATACCTTGTTGCGTTATCCATTGTTGAACATTAAATATTAACTATCAAATATTCTGTTATCGACTTAAACTGAATGATCGTTGTTAGATATTAATATGTATAGTCAAATTATATTATAGCTGAAATGTTAGGTTTGAAGTATTCAAGCTTTTAATTGTTTGTATCATGTTGCGAGGAGTTAGGTAAATAGTTCCGAGTGGGAAGCATTGGGTCGATTGAACTTAAGAGCCCATTACGACTGTAACCAATCAAAATAACATTACAATGCAATCGAGATAGTTGCAGGTTTTGTTATGACAAAGTGAGATTGCGCGATCATCGCGAGTGCACGTGAGCTTCGGTCGTTCGAAGCGATGATTTAGCATTTTGATATTGGACGGTATTCTCAATCGTTGAGCGCCGCATATGTTCGCATAATCAAACATTCATCGTACGGTTTGTATGAACGATTTCGCGATCTCGTGTTTTCGCCCAACCGCGTCTTGTCAGAACGAAGCCTTAGATAGCACCATAACCTTGGTTCATAAACTTATTTCATAAAAGTTACAAAGAAAATGATCCAGTGAGGATCAGCATTACAATACGATGAGATAAAGACTGCAATATGGCTGTAATTTTCCTGCAAATTGAACTGAAACGTTTCGATGTATTAGATTTTAAAATCTCCCAAAGTTCCCAGCGTCCAAGTACGAATGGTTCATACATTTTTGAGTCTGTAACGTTTTTTATGAGATAAGTTTCGTCGGAACTGTTATACAAATAATAAAGGAATATGTATGCAGTGTTTACGACTTCGTCCTTATTTCAAGCTATTTAAAAGATTAATTAGCAACATGCTTCAGAAAAGAGTCAAAACGGGAGATGATAGTTTTTGGAATTGATTTTTTAAAGTTGGTTATACATATTATATATTATATCATCTACACACGATATTATTAAGGGTTCGATAGTATTGGATTGCCTTGATGAAAACGGAGATATATAAGATAAGTTGTGTTGCTAATTTTTCTTTTGTATAAATTTGTGATTTTACTGCAGACATTTTAAATCCTAGTGTTAATATTGCTGCCCGACAAATAATATTCTAAATTAAAGTGCGTAATATACTTAGGAACTTAATTTGAACAGTAAAATATGCCTGCCTAACTGGACACCCGATTGACAGCCAGTAAGCAGATATAGGAATCCGAAGCGCTTTATGTTTTTACCCGACTGTAACCGAAGGAGGGTAATGATGTGTTTTCCTGTATGTTTCTGCAGTAAAGTGACGAATGCACTGTTAACTGTGCCCGCATTGGTTGTAACGTGATGGGCTCTAGACCACGTCGATGTGTGTATGTAAGTAGGTGGTTTTGTCTCGTGGCGACGATGGCGTACGGACGTACAGATCAACATACGCTAGTATATGCCCTGTTACTTTCTAAAAAGCACTCTCCGCAAATTATGCCACTATTAAATATCTGATGCGTTTGAGTTTCAATAAACGGAGGATACTCCGTACTTGTACAAAATAAACTTGTAAAATTTTATTGGAACTACTTGTTATAAAAACGTGAAAAATATACAAAAAAAAATATTTCTGTGGTTTTATTTCTTGTTACCTTTAGGGCTTGTATTCATGTGCAATTAAAGCGGCAACATTGCCGCAGGAACTTAATTTCCCGATAAGTACTGAATAAAATTGTAAAAACACGTTGCTCCATGTGTACAAGCTTTTATTTAACTTGCCTTGTAAATTAGTATTTATAACACCCCAATGACCCAGGTAAATGAAAGGGTCTACAAAAAAGGGTTATTTTAAATTTGATAAAATTAATTATTTATAGTTTGCCATGAATACTTTGCCTTCACCCATCTTTCACACAAACAAATTAAAGAAATTTTCATTTATCACCTTAAGGTTGAATATCGTTTACACGTCATAAAACAAAAGATCTACTTGTCTATGTGACAGTTACATAATATTTTCTACCTTAGTAAACACTTGACAACCCCCTGACTCCACATTGACCTCTGAAGCCAGTCGATTCTGTAAACATTTCGAAGTGAAGGCTTGGGTGAAGTGATCACGAGGTGATCTGTCAATCCATACAATCAAGATCTCACGTGATCACGGAGTGAGCTGTCATTCCATCTTGATTATATAGATTGATAGCTCACCTCGTGTATTCATACAGCAAAAACCAACACTAGATGGGTTCGTATAACTCGTCAATTGTAGAGAACAGCTGATTTCTGGGTTGCTCCCGTAGTTTCAGCTGTTCATAATTAATCCCCTTACTATTAATAATTAATAGTAAGGGGATTAATTATGAACAGCTGAAACTACTAGGGTTAGGGACAATTATTGTCCCTAACCCTAAAGAGGCTATTTATTACCCCTGAAAGATTGCCAAAAATCTTATTTAGGTAAGTTATCTAGAATTCGCTGGGGCCGGTCCAGAAAGCGGTGGAGGAATGACCTGGATGCATACCATGAGGGCTGGTTCGGGGCGGCGCAGGAGGAAGGATATGGGGGAGGCTTTTGCCCAGCTGTGGGACACTATAGGCTTTAAAAATAAAAATATGATTAACAGGGAATTAAAAATATGTAACACTATAATAATTCTTCTCCACTGCGTAAGTAATACCTATATCAGTCGAATGACAATCACTTTCATTTTGTCTCAAAAAATATTCTGCTCTATAAAACATAGAATTATTTTGCTTTGGCAAGCAAAGGCGATCACTATTAAGCCCAAAAAAAAACTGTCAATGTGAGTGGCGAATTGTCAACATGACAACCGCTGTCATTTTCAGAGCGACGAAGGAAAAAGAATTGTTAGGGCTGGTCACACTATCAAACTACTTCACCATTCTCAAAAGGCGCATGACTGAGGGTGACATTTTAAGGGTAAATTTTGGGGGTTTTGTTGTAACCAAAATTGAGCTGAGTTGTACCTACAAGGAGGTGCAATGAAGGTGTAAAATGGAGCCACCCTTTCTATCAACGCTGTACGAGGTTGCTGAGCGATGTGTGAATGCGTAACGAAGTCTGCTGTTCGAGGAGTCCCTATTTATGTTCCTGCCCTAACGGCAATAGGGAATATGCATAAAAAAATAATCATTATCTAAGCAGTGTATCAAGAAAAATACAAAAAATATAATATAACACAGTCAAAATTGATCGAGAATCAAATGACATAATATCTGTTTTAAATAATTATGCCTTTCTCGTGAAATCCCCGATTTTTATGGCAGTTGTATGGGCGGCACGAACGCTGACGTCAGAGTTCATGCCGCCGGGACTTCTCTTTCTAATTGTCACCTTAAAAGCTATAAGTAGGTTTTATGACTTCATCACAGATGACGATATTTTAAAAGTTCTTTTATTGGATCTAATAAGTATTTTATTTACAAAAAACTGTGCAATTCTGACAATATTACATACACATGGGTCGAATTAAAAACCTTCATTATTGGAGTCGGTTAATAAAAAAACGCGCATTTTTTTTTCTTTAACTTGCTGCTATAGTTTAATACCAACAACTTCGTCAACTATGTTATTAGCAAATTAGAAAAAAGTTTCAAAACTATTTTTGAATTCAGAATACGAGATAATTATCAAAGAATAATTGCAGCCACATTGTTTTAGCTGAGATTAAATTCCTCCGTCTTTAAATGAAAAATATTTTGTTAAACTCAACAACGTCACCTTCTGAATTAGTTTATGCAAGAATTTTTGATCGAGAAGGCGAGAATAATAGATATTCAGTCATGAACTATCGTGGGTTATATCTATGGTATTTTTACATTCAAATTCGAGGAAGTAAAAGGCGTCGTTTCCTAGTTATTCCAGCATGGAATTTCTTGTAAAAATACTCTTTGGTAGTCCTTATCTTAGGTACCTATACGATAGGTATTCATTTATTTATACACTTCAGTATTTTGCATTCTTACCTGCCAGGAACACCAACACATAGAAATAAACTGTACTGTTGATTCCTTTACTCAGTTTAATTATGATAACAAACTAAAATTAATCACAATACAATAATCCTGTACTTACTGTCACTTGGCAGAATAACATGAATAAAACTATCAAATAACTTTTCATTTAAAATATTTTTTTTTATCCGGCTCCAACTAGTTAATGTGATACTTTCAAAAAACGAAGACAAATATTGGAATTTCTTTCGTATAGAAGTCACTTTTAGACGCTCAAATTTAAATCAGCTAAGATTTCGCCATTGTGCTTTTGGAACAACACACTCTGTGTCGTATAAATGAAAGTTCAAAATCTATTGTAACCCTTATACTTTTAGGGCCTTTTTCTCAATTAAAAATCAACTGAGTTGGTGGCAATGAAATAATCTCGAATCATGAATTCAAGGGTAGGTTAGTTTACGAGTATGAACAGCTCAACAAAAGCTAATCTTCATAAACAACAAAACACGAATTAACATACCAGAAGAAGGGCTATGGAGCCCCCGAAAAATAATAAGTAGCGACATGTGCGTATAGCTTACCATCATTCGTCTTATGGTCGGTTTAGACCAAACGAGCGTATGCACATTCTACCCCAAGTCCCACTCTACCATATTCTTTTATTTATCTGTGTACTCCAGAAGGAGGGTAATGTTTTTTGAGAGTATGGTCATGTAAATATGTCTATTTCTTTTGCAAGGTCTGTAGCGTAAACGATCAAAAACGAATACTAGATCGATTTTAACACGTATATCTACATACCATAATAAAGATAATAAATGCTGCAGGTACCTGCAGACGACAGTACAACAAGCTATCCGAAACTGTAAAATTTTCCCAAACCTTGAACCTAATGCTATAGCGATAAAGTTGAAAATCTACTAAAGAAATTTGACGGATTATTTTAGGTTGATGTGCTGGCGTCTGTACAAGAGCTTATATACCTACTCACTTGAAGAGTCAACAATACGAAGGAAATAAAAGTAATTATAAAAAAAATATAAATGCAAAAGTTTGGTTGGATAGATGTGTGTTTGTTACTCAATCGCGCCATAACGGCTGAACGGATCTGGATGATTTTTAGTACAAAGATAGATTATAGTCTGGAATAGCACATAGGATGCTTTGTATCCCGGAAGAATGTTCCCGTGGGATTATTTCAGACATCCAGGAGGGCGAACCCGCTGGAAGAAGCTAGTAAATCATAAAATGTACTCAATCAATTTCCCTTCATTTAATTTAAGACAACCCATTATATCCTTAACCGCAGGGCCTAGATTAAGAAACATTGCACTTTAAAGAAGTTGCTCCCCGCACAGAAAACGCCTGGAAGAGCTATTGGTCGATGAAGGCACACATGAAGGGAGACCTTCCAATTTTGAATCGCAAAGTGATGGACATGTGCATTCTTCCTATCCTTACATACGGTGCTCAAACCTGGTCCTTGACATTTCAGCAGAGGTTCAAGTTTGAAATCTGCCAGCGAGCAATGGACCGCAGCATTCTGGGAGTCCGATTAACGGAGCGCGTTAGGAACACAGTGCTGCGCTCCAAAACACAAATCGGCGACGTCACACAAAAAGCAGTCAAACTAAAGTAAGCAACCACAATGTGGGTCCCAGAAAAAAACCGATGACATCGCAGGAGACCCAGGCGACGATGGCGGGACGAGCTTGACGCCTATCGGCAGGATTGGTCCACACTTTCCCAAAACCGGGAGCAATGGAAGGAAGAAAGGGAGGCCTTTGCCCTGCAATGGGACACAATAGGCTAAAAAAAAAAACAAGTACATGGATATTTTAAGAAATTATCTACCACTCGTATTATTTCATTGGCTTTTCTGTTGACTTTGTTGACATAAACAAAAAATTAACTGATGATCGATCGAAAGGAAATGGAAAAATAGTCGCTCACGGCCTCGTAAAACAGTACACAACAACGTGATTTTTTATAACCTTCCAGTATTTTACAGGCGAAAATAAATAAAATGATTTATGCAAATCTCAATTATAGAAAAATAATTCAGCTGTTCAGTACATTTTTGCCCGCGTAACTAGTATTTTATATACATGTATTAACTTGTACATTTTACATTGTAAACCAACCTGCATCTGAGTATATTTTTTCATAACCAACTTACTTACTTATACTTTACATAGGGGTTAAATAGACATGACCACCTCAACCAGAAATTGCGTCAGATAATTTCTGGAGGAAAAGAATACCTCAATAAAATATCCTGATGGAAAACTTACTTACGAGGAGATCGGGTCCTCATCAATATCAATAAACTACGAAACTATAGACCGTAAACTCAATCTATATATAGGTACACCGGAAAATGGCAAATGCCGTAAGATTGTAAAATATCGCGTGAAATTGTAAACTATTTTTTCTAAATAAGACACGGATATATTAGAAACTATTGAATCTGGATGGGATTTCTTTTGTACAAAACAATTCTTTCATAATATGTAGAGAAATTATAATCTAATCAAGATTTATTGCAATCTTACGGAGTCTGCAATTTTCCGGTGACATATATGTACATCGAATGTATTTGTGTGAGCACGGGTATCTATAATTATTGTGAAACTTAAATTGGTGTCGAATCAGCGAGTTTTATGTACAGCACAGGTCAAAAGTGCAGTAGCAATCTCACAAAGCGTTAGTTTGACATTCTTTTAATAAGTATATTCAGAACTATTTTTTTTTATAATAAACACGTTCACACAAAGTGAGTCAGGGGTTTGAATCTTACGCAATGTGAGATTTTTTTAATGTTTTAAAAATCAGTCGGATAATCACGTTATTGACTAGTTCCACGTAATGTTTGTCTCGTTCACTGATTTCGTAAAACTGTATAATAATATCAACAGAAAACTTAATAAATAAATGATTAAGGTGCAGTTAACTCATTCACCACGACTAAATAGAACGTTGTTTGGTTGGTTGTTATTGTGGGTTAGTGACGTGTGTACAATTTAATATCGGTGTAGTTAATTTTGAAATGAAAGGAAATAAGAATACTGAAATGAAAGCGAATATTATTGCGCTGCGTAAAAACGAACTAAATATTTCACCAATGTCTTAAGAAACCGAACTAAGTGTGAGTATTATGATTTAAATATTTTATCTATGTAACATTAATCCAATTTTAGTATAACTGCTGATCTCTTTAGTTATTTTCTTAAACGTTTTATATTTGCCTAGACTCTAGGTCTGAGGTCTAAACTAAATTGAAGAAAAGGTATACTTCATTTCAAAATAAAATGATGTAAAAAACATTTTATATGTCACCTTTCTATTTTAAATATAATTTTGTTTCTAAACAGTAGGTAAATCATACTACTATTTTGCTTAGATGCCTAGCAGTACTTCTTTCTTGTTTTAGAGAAATACTGTGAGTCGGTAGGTCAAAAGACTATTATGAAGAAGAATGCATTGCCAGCTCATACATGAGGCGCAACGACGTCAAGTAATCTTATTAAAGAAGTGGTTTCATACCGACCTTTTTGCAGAATTATTCGACACGTCTTTACGAACCGTGCGCCGCGCCATGCACTTCACGCAGTAGGTTTGCATCATCGAAACCCATCTCAAAATTCATATTTGACGGAAAAACAAACAAGAATAATGAGGTTTATACGAAGTATTAAGTTATAAATAAAAAATTACAAATTGATTTTAGTTATATTAAAATGATATTGTGTCATATCCGGATAGTTTTGAGGTTTAGTTTAACGCTTCCTTTCGTAATGAAAATGAATACTTAATGTATATCCTCAATAAGTCCTAATGAATACGATTTGGTAACTTTGAAGTTTGTGATTAATTGATAAAGGAAACTTAAAGAATGCTAGATTCTAAAGGATCACCTTTACTCCAGGAACGGGCAATCAGGCTTGTTCCTGGGCACTGGAAGCGGACATAGTTATAAGTATTTGAATTAGTTTTAGTTTTGTTTTAGTTGTATGTATTTCCTTTGTTGTGAGGAAATAAGTATATTAACATAGTTTTGTAAGTGTTACTGACAACAATATG
Source organism: Mamestra brassicae (assembly GCA_905163435.1). Taxonomy (NCBI): domain Eukaryota; kingdom Metazoa; phylum Arthropoda; class Insecta; order Lepidoptera; family Noctuidae; genus Mamestra; species Mamestra brassicae. The sequence goes on from LR990987.1 coordinate 6,727,504, forward strand.
AATATGTTCGATATAAATAAAAATAAATAATTACTGAGTATTTACTCGTATTCTGACAACGAGTCTGCACTTGTTACATTTACGTGGATAGATTTACGTAGTAGTTGTGTTTTGTTAGAGTTGCGTTTTAATTACTACTGTGTGAGGATACACACAGTGGTAATTGAAGCACAATATTATTATATTTCTAAGACACAATATTTGAAGCCTGATTGTCACAGTTCACTGATTAGCTATTTACTATTGACTGATTATGAGAAAATAAACTGTTTTACAAATAAACATTATGTAAACACTTTTAAACATTTTTATTCATAACCCCTTATTTCAATAACAACATAATCTTTAATTTTAATCGTTAATTTATTTAATAATAAAAGAATAGCTGAAAATTATTATTGAAAAAAATAAAAGTATCATCTGAAGATTGGAACCCAGACCTATGCGTTTATATATCCTATACGATACGTTACTAGCTATCGGGACCTAGTTGCTATTGTGAATTTTAGCAATGCTATGAACCGACCAAGGTCAAACGTAATTACGTACTGTGCGTGTGTAAAAAAGCGAGTAGCTAGATGTGCCTGTTTCGTTCGATGCCAGTGTGAATTCTGAGGTGTGCGTTCTGTGTTCATATATCTCTTTCTTACACACAGATGCATAAACGGCCTGTACCGCGCGTTCACAGCAATAAAAACCTTAGCATGCTCATGCACTTCTGGCCGTTGACTGTACAGACAAAAGTGTGAACAGTATAGAAATGTATGTTTGTCACTTGTGTCGTAATTTCTGTCGTAGTCTAAACTTAACTTAAGTTCGAATAGTCCCATCTCTGTCATTGCAATACGATCCATAATATTGCAATGGTTCTTCCTGAATCAACGGGTTCGAAAATCGAGCCCGAGATCTTTTTGCGTATTTTTCCCGATTTCTCATAGATATTTTCGAAGTGGGCCATAAACACGCTCACTTGAAAAAATCACCCTATATATAGGCACTCCTGCTTTAATTTCAAGGCCCACGGCTTGAAACTAAGACAGGAGCGGTGCCCTGAATCTGAAAACGCGAGACGATGCCGCGGTTCGAAGGAAATGGTGTGACGACATAAAATGGGTCAGTATGTCTTGCCTACTCAGGAATTGGTAAAAAATATGACCTAGAGAAAATGGAAGGGTCCCTGCCCTGCAGTGACGTAAATATAAGTAGTACCTAATGATATTAGAGTTGTTGTTGTTAAATAATACAATTTATAACTTATACCTATTTATAATAAGATAAATTATGCGTTATCCTGAAAAATAAAATAATGTAATAATCTTATGTAGTAATATGTATATAGTAGGTAGTACTCGTAGTTGATTTGCCTGACACCCCAAAATGAACGAAATAACGTAAGTCTACTAAAAACTCGAAGAAGCTTAAATTCATGAACTGAATCACTGTGATTCACCACACTAACACCAAATCGGGTAAACCTTGATTACGTCCTAAAATATTATACAAACCATTTCAAATACATCAGAGTCATTCAGAGCATTAAAAATGTCTTTCCCTAAAATAAGACAAGCCGGAATTTGCAACTCATCGAACGATAACCCGAAACCGTGTGTCTTACAAACTCCTGACGTAACACGGGCGTAGCTTAATGTTAATAACTAGCCAGATCCGGTTTTGCTGTATACAAAACCGTTTTGTTCTCCTAAAATCCTAAAAACGGTTAAAAAACCCGAATAAGCAGAATAACAAAAAAGTTGAAAAGTATTTTATGCACTCGCGCTGCACGCGGCCAATGTTATGCAAAACTTGTATCGAACATGAAACTTCATAAACTTAACGACACGTGCACCTCGCCGAGGTCACCCGAACCTGAAAAGGACGAAAGTGCGGATGTGAGAAAGCCAGCATGCGACCTCGTGGGCCCTCATAAGCTGCGCCGCTGCATCTGTCGTCCTCTCCCTCGTTCTGTAGCACGCTATCTCGCCCGGAGGGTGGAGTCAGCTGTTACATAAAGTTCACACATAACAAACGGTCACGCCTGAAAACCCTGAAAGAGAATCAAGGCTGAGCATGTCGCTCAGTGAACGTGCAACGCCATCTGTGAGGTAAAGAAGCAAACTAAAAGTTCAAAAACTTCTACAATTCTACCAAAGGTCTAAATTCGTGATGTGGATATAATGTTGATGCTTATATAGCACCTATGCTTCTTTGAGATATTATCTGAAGTTCTAAAAACTTTTCACACCATTGAAATCAATTTTGGTTGAACTACTAATTCAGCAATGTTGCTAGTCGATACTAGATGGCAATGTATTAAATTAATAATTATTCTTCAAATACTGGGATGGAATGAGTTTCTTTTTATTTAAAACAGCTACTCGACACTAGATGGCGTTAAATGAAATGCTTGATACTTACCAAGGGGAAAATTTTGTGCTTTCTTACACATGTCATACGTTATTCACGTGATCACGTCACCATCAAGTCTGTGATTAGTCAGGTCAACGTTAGAATTGTAGGTATGTAAAGTGACTGAGACCTGTGAGACCGATGTCCTTCAATATTTACAGCACAATTGAGCAGCGGTTTACCTTGCAGTGATGAATGATGAGTGAAACAAATTATATGATCTACAGTACCCACTTACCCCCAGTTTGTGGAAAAACATATTTAATAATCCATTGACAAATTAACCGCAATTAAAGTACTGCGATTGGCTGTTAAAAAATCTTTCAGTCAATTACAGCACAAAAACTTGATTATTTTCGTTCGGCAAAAACATGAAAAATATAAAAACATAGTACTTATCTTACAAGATAGAGAGGTTTGGAAGGAGAAAGGGGTGGCGTTTGCCCTGCAGTGGGTCATAAAAGAGTACCTACTAGTAAAAAAAAAACAGTTTACTCTGATCTCTCTGTGATCTGAATGGAGATGTCACCGGAAAATTGCTAACGCCGCATGATTTATTACAATCTTACGGAGTCTGCAATTTTCCGGTGACAGAGACAACGGAGAATAAAATACCTAATTACATTAAATATCCGCCAGAACCAGAATTACATAATTTAAGTAAATTAAGTAAGTAAGTAAGTTATTTAACCTTTTGAACGCCATTGTCACGTATACAATATGATAAGAAAGCGCGTGCCCTATACGCCAGACGTCTCAAATATGTGGCGATTGGCTGTTAAAAAATCTTTCAGTCAATTACAGCACAAAAACTTGATTATTTTCGTTCGGCAAAAACATGAAAAATATAAAAACATAGTACTTATCTTACAAGATAGAGAGGTTTGGAAGGAGAAAGGGGTGGCGTTTGCCCTGCAGTGGGTCATAAAAGTGTACCTACTAGTAAAAAAAAAACAGTTTACTCTGATCTCTCTGTGATCTGAATGGAGATGTCACCGGAAAATTGCTAACGCCGCATGATTTATTACAATCTTACGGAGTCTGCAATTTTCCGGTGACAGAGACAACGGAGAATAAAATACCTAATTACATTAAATATCCGCCAGAACCAGAATTACATAATTTAAGTAAATTAAGTAAGTAAGTAAGTTATTTAACCTTTTGAACGCCATTGTCACGTATACAATATGATAAGAAAGCGCGTGCCCTATACGCCAGACGTCTCAAATATGTAAGTATGGCGAATTTGTGGCTTGGTGTCGGGGGCACGGCGATGCGTTTATGCTCAGGCGTTCAAAAGGTTGAGTAAGCTCGCTCCATCTTCGACTTTGTCTCTGTCATCTATGACCTAGACCAGAGTCAAGAGCAAATCCATATTAAATAAAAAAAAACAGTTACGTCTAAGTATCTACAGGTCATCTATGACCTAGACTAGAGTCAAGAGCAAATCCATATTAAATAAAAAAATAAAAAAAAACAGTTACGTCTTAGTATCTACAGGATGTTTGGTAATTGAGTGAGTTCCTTCAAATAGGATGTTCCAGAGCCAATATGATATTATTATCGTTGAGTATTTTGTGTTTCTCAGTCGCTTTCAATATTTAGCTAGATACTATTACTTATCGAGACGGCATAAAATACTAACCTGTGTAAGGCGGAGCACACATAAAATATCTAGTTTAAATCTAATGAAGAGTTTAGATGATACAAAGGAACATAGGTCAATATGAACATCCGTAACCCGAAACCGTATGTATATAGTAGTCGATTGAAAATATTGAGATATGACTCTCAAACTACTTTCAAGGTACTATCTAATGTACCTACCTATACAACGGGAAACAGAATAAACACAATACCTACCTGAAAAAAGGTCATTGTACTCATCATTATGAACAACTTTTACTATGAGATCAACTGAAATCACGCAAAAGAAATCGAATGCCCCATACATTAATGTGCTCATAACTCAACAAAATGTACTGAACAGCTGTTTTTCATTTCGCGATAGCTGTGTTATTCCCATAGCAAAAGTTGTTCATAACGATGAGTACAATGACCCCTCAAGAGGTATTGCGTTTATTCTGTTACACGTTATTTAAATCTGCTAAATGAACATCATCACGATCTGGAAATTTGCTGGCTTCCCGTCTCAGCTCCCTAGGGCTCAAACTGTCACTGCTACGTGACACAGTAGCGGCGGTTCAAACAGGCTTGAGTGCTGGTCCCTAGACGGTGGAACGAGGAATGCAGTTAATTTGTAGGGTTCAACCCAACCACATAGTTTATTTACGTTTGTTATAAACTCACACAAAACAACACAACTTAAACACAAACATAAACACAGCCACATTATTATTATCATTTCCGTTTATCACATTATTATTGTAAGAAGCAGAGTGACTTTTATTTTACCGCTCACCGTAGACATACCCTCACTCACGTACCTAAAAATGTATCTTAACTACTTATTTATATTTAATAGGTAAAATTGAGTGTTTGTTTGCCTATCAAACTAATAACCTAACTTTTATAGTAAGGTTAGGGCGGAACTCGGGCCGGACGTAAAAGAATAGCACCATCCCATCACTTCTCGTGGATGTCGTAAGAGGCGACTAAAAGGGACTTACCAGAGAATGGGCAGCAGCATTATTTGTGCATTACAACAGCTACACTGCGATTGCCAACCCGTTTGCCAAGCGTCTCGATTATGGCAACCCCTCTTTGAGGGTGTCCTATGTCCAGCAGTGGATTTCTTTCGGCTGATATGATGAGGTACCTATGGGTAGAAAATCAACCAATCAAGGGGTATCATGTTGCCAAGGTTGCGGAATTTGTTTGAAAGAGTCACCGCGGCCCTGGAAAGCAAAGGGAACATGGATGGTCGTTCCTGTTGATTTTGAAAAAAAACCCTGTATCGGATCAAATTCTGCGAAGTAATAACACACTCTTTCTTTCTCTTAGTCTGTTTTATAGAAGTGATGACTTTTAATTGGCTGTCAGTCTCACATGCCATTTTTTATTCTGTTTGTTTTAGCTGTAAGTCATCCATAGTTGGTAAATAAATAAATAAATAACAATAACAACATAATAATATAATAATAATAATTTTATTCAAATAAAAACGTCTACAAAAGTGTACATTTAGTCATCAGTAATAATATTTTCCACACAATTATAGTGCCTAAAAATAAACTAAAACTAATATATTTTTGTGTGTCATGTTTGGTTCGGTGGTTCGGAATTGCAATGTTAGATAGCGATCCGCCCGATCTAGGTTACTTTAAACCTGTGTATCAGGCCATCACTTTATGATCAAATTTACATTGGGACAATACAATTTAAAGTCAAACTATGAATACATAAATAAAAAATAAATTATCTATTCTAAGCAACTACGAGAAAAAGCTTAATGGTACATTAATACCTAAAACTAAGCCTATGTAATTATACAAAAGTAAACACTTACGAGGGGATTCAATATCAACATGCCAATGTTTCTAGAAGTTGTTCTGTGTCCATGTAATTGAGTAACATTAAATATTCTGACAACATCTTGCTACATTTTGTAAACCAAACACAACACGCAAACACAACGGCAAACTAAAGGAAAGCTCTTATTTTAACAAATTCATTTTAAAATTTCTGTCTAAACCTACGTACCCAAACCGTAAATGATATTTTTTCAAAAATCCAATGATTCAGTTGTAGATTCTTAGGTCCGATGTTGATGAAAACTAAAACTGCATCATAGATTTTTGAAAAAAATATCAGCATTTTCTTTTTGAAAATTAAGAAAAAATGAGCTGTTTCCTTTTGTTTGCAGTGTGTTTTTTTGTTTTCTCTCTCTTTCTTTTTAATTAGGGACTTTTACACGACTGTGTATGCCAGTCCCATCGTTATTACTTCCCAGACTTTTAACATTATTAAGGCAAAGGCCTTCCTCCCTTCTATAGTGACTCTAATGTCTAATGGGGCCCTACGGGCTTATAATAATAATTATAATAGAAGGTTATACGGAACAGGGTGTAAAGTTCCGCAAACCTCCATTGAAAAAGGAGGATCCTCCGAACGTTGTTGGGTTGTTGTGTCTGGTGGGCAACTGCCCGATAGTTGATATTCAGACTGTTGTATATGTTCAAATCGCACGGAGAACTGTGATACCGCGATGCAGGATTTCGTTAGTAGTTCGTTCTAGCGGGATAGATGGTGTTGCGGTTCTTATTGTTGCCGTACAAATTTCGCTTCGGGTGTTTTTCTTGTGGCAGCATTGATACCGCTACATCACTCATCTCCGGAGACCGGAGGTCGATAGTGTATGAGTCGTCTATACATCTTGAGATGCTTGCCAGGCCAGTGGAAGATTGGTTTCAGTGAGTCGGAACAGGAAGTCGCAGAGTTCACAGTGAGTCGGGGTGATGATATCCCAGTGAATAAGAGTGGTTTCTTCTATTTTTCAAAAAACTATACCAACTCGTCAGTTAATTTTGAAAAATGTTTTTTCTATTGTTTAGTTCATGTACCGTATACCTATCAGCTATCCAAAATCATCCCTAAACATTACCCTTTAAATATGACTGCGCACTTCTGGAACACCTGTATTTTGTTACTCATGGCGTAACTAGACGAACGACTTACGACGAACACAAAAAGCAACATATTTTTATGACTTTCTCTTTTAAAACCCTCTTTATAGATACATGAGTTAAAGAAAGAAAAAAATTGCGGAAAAGAACCTTCTTTATTTAAGTACTTGTTAATACATTAGAATATTTATGCAGTGATATTTCTGTGGTACACTCGTCCTGTAAGCCAAGGGTTCTGATCAGCTCTTCAGTTCTTGTGGGCCAATAACTATCATTTCCTCCCATACGTACACTACTTGCCTTCGCAATGAACACACTGAAAACAAAAAATGTTGCTAAGAAAAATGTTCCTGGCAGTCAGTCAAGCCACTGATCAGTTCGGGGTAGCTAAAGTTACCAGTGACATTTTTTATGTTCCAAATTTTTGCTTATTGTAAAATTTTGAGCATCGCTTGGTTGTTTAAACTAAAGAGAAATCGTACCGTACTGAAATTTGTCTTGCTCTTAATACCACATTCACAGGACGGGAACCAACACAAGATGTTCGTTTTTAGGGTTCCGTAGTCAAAAAGGAACCCTAATAGTTTCGCCATGTACGTCTATCTGTCTATCTGTCTATCTGTCCGTCTGTCCGTCCGCGGTTTAGCTCAGCGCTAGAAAGTTGAAATTTGGTATAGTTATACATATTAATTACGCCGGCAAAATGGTAAAGTTAAATCTTGATTTTTTTTTTTAGGGTGCCCCCCGCTCATGGGAAGTGGCGATGTTTTTTTTTATCGTCTACCTCATAGTGCGGGATGTTGTTGGATAGGTCGTATAAAATTATTGAGGGTATGCAAAAACATTTTTTCATCCAAGGGTCCGTTTGCGAAATATTAAAGCAAATTATTGTAAGAGTCAATTGTACAAACATTTAGAACAAAATCTCGCGGTTTAGGTGTGAAAGCGTAACAGACAGACAGTTACTTTCGCATTTATAATATTAAGTATAGATTGTATGCGAGTTGCTTGAAAGCCATTGTGCCCCTCACATTGTGCTCCTCACACTAATCATAAGCTGTGATGCAACGGCATGCAAGTGATCTGCTTGCATACTTTTGAGCAAGTTACTGGCATAAAAATGCGTTTTTTTATAAAGGGACAAGCCCACCACTCAACCTTGCATATCTTGAGAGGACGAATCAAAACAGTGGCGACCACCAGAAAAATGCCGAGTCAGTGAAGCTGATGAATTAAATGATTCAAATGTCTTGGATCCCGCAACGAAAGTAATCAGAAAAGAACAGCAGAGGAGTAAGTACTATAGTGTTACGTCTGGCTTCAAAGTTTATATTATAAATACGTCAAGAGAAAACTTTTCCAGTGTTCATTTGATAGCACACAAAAACATCCGAATTGGTCTTCTTGGAAATCGGTCAAAAAATGACTGGCGCCGAAAAAAAAAATACAAGAGAAATCCAAACTTCTATACGATCACACTAATATTATAAAGGCGAAAGTTTGTGTGTGTGTGTGTGTATGTTTGTTACTTCTTCACGTGCAAACGGCTAGATGGATCTTAATGAATTTTGTTACAGAGGTAGATTATTATAGTCTGGAATAACACATAGGAAACTTTTCATCCCAGGAGTGTGTTCCCTTGGGATAATTTTTATTATCTAATTAGTCTGCCTTTCCACCAGATATGTCCGAGGATGCGTAGGATGTGTTTGTTAAGAATACATCCCTCGCTACGTAGCCTAGAATCACTACAGGCTAGGTAAATGAAGCGATTCTATTTGTTCTCACAAACACATCCTTCGCTACCATCCTCGCACATATCTTGTGGAAACGTAACCTTAGTCCATTCGGAGTAGTTCGTAGTAAGCGACAATGACATTTACTGTATCTATCTCAATTTTCGGGAACATTGAAAGCAAAATTAAATAGAGCTTTTAAAATACTAAACATCATTAAACCACTACACAATACTTAACGGGTTGCATGCTCCCGATATCAAAAATCCGCCTAATAGCCTACCCGTATGTCGAGTTTCATCTAAATCCGTTCCGAATTGATAAGGTAATCGCAACACCGACAGTTAATTTCACTTTTATAATATTTACTAGCTTTTCCCCGCGACTTCGTACACGCATATCCTATTATTACCGTAGGAATGTCGGGACGAACTATACATATAATCCTTTCTCTTGAATCACTCTGCCTATTGATGAAACGGATTAACACCCGTTGCGTAGTCTAAAAGATAGCGTGACTTTTTGATTTACCCTATATATGGCTATTTTTGTTAAACAATTTAACTTAATCCTTTATTTCAGGCATGGGCCCTAGACCCATACAATAAAGTACATAAACATAAAACAATAACTATAAATAAAGTTAATACATAAGTATTACAATAAATGGAAACTATTGCACACGAAATGACGGCGTCGTGTTTCGCTGACTGGTGTCGCGCAGCCGGCCGCGGAAACGTCGATACACGACACCCTTCGGCCAAAACTCTTATTTGAGGAACATCTCGAGCTGATGAGTTGGAACCCGCATCACAAACGTTGAACGCGACTCCCACTTCTCGACCCTCAAAGTAGATACAGTTGGTCTTCACTATCATGTACTCCACGATCTCCTCAACCTTCGTGGATTGATGTAGCCGGGACACGCACAGCTGCGTCGTAGGTGTCTTTTTGCATGTTTGGTCCTGCCAGCGCGGTGCCGCACTGGTTCCGACAAGTAGGCTTCTTCTTTTTCCTCTCCACCATCATGAAGCCATCCTTGTCACACGTCTCCTTGTTCGGATCCCGCTGTTTCGAACCCGTGATGGATGTAAAGCGGCTCTGGTTACCCCCTTTCGTTAAAACTAACAATAGTATTGGGAGGATTCATTCGTTCATGAGCCATCCGAAAACTATCGATTGACTATCCAGAGAGAATTATCTAAATTTCTCACCATTCGCAGTTTTTGGTCGTGAGGCAAGTTTTTTTATCTTCGCTAACTCGAAATTAATTCAATATGGACCCCAAGTTTTCGGTGTCAAAATCTTTGCAAATCAGCACTAGTATAACTAATTTCAAGGGTAAGTATTCAATCACCAGTCATCCTATATGCGGCGTACTCGTACATATAATGAAGAACACAACTTTTTGAAACACTTTCTCAGAAATGGTGATTCTTAGAATATGTAAGAACAAATTGTATTCAGAATAATCAACATTTTTTTCTGAGCTACTTAAGTGATTGAACTTAACATTTGGCAGAAAAATTTAAAAAAATACCGTTTTTGCGAATGATGGGTACTATTCACATTTCATGTCTTTGGAAATCTCGGCACCGTGAGATCCCGGATCCCGGTCCTTTGGTAGCCGTACGAGGGACCAAAGCCAACTCGCAGAGGCCCCGTTATACTCGTACATTTCAAATGGAATAGGGCACCAACCGACAATTATCCCTGTTTGCACTATTAAAGTATAAGTACCCAAGGACAATGCCCGGTTGGTGCAGGACTATTGCAGAATATGGAAACACAAGATGAGAGGTTATGGGTTTTGGGTGGTTTAGTGGACTGATTATCGAATACTATGGAAGAACTATTGGCCCCTGTCTGACCACTGACTATATACACGGTTTTAAAATAGTTATCACATTTTATTATCACAACATTCGTAGTTATCACATTTTTGGATATGAGAATAATAATAACATCACCCAGCTTGAGCTTTCTTGGCCGAACTTTATGATGATATTGCGACTACTAGAAAAATAATGTTTTTTAATAAAACGAGACCCACCGTTGAAATGATAAGGTTTAAAAAATGTAAGATTTTTATAAAACTAAATTTCCTGAATGTTTCGAGATAGTAGTAGTAGATTTTTGCAGAGTTGAATGTGAAATTGAGAATTCTTTAGGAATATCCGTAGTTTGTTAAAGTGCTAACAAACTTGCGATCGTCGAAGTTCTCAAAAGTTGTAGACTAGTAACACTCCAGGCGTAATAAGTTTAAAGATTTCAGTGAAGATGCAAACTGTTACAACTTTTAGTTCTCAAGCTCAATAATAATTCATCGGCACTAAAGATTCTTCATCTTTTGCAGGAAAAAATATCCATATTTTATCAAGAAGTTTTTCTTATGTTTCACGGGTAGCTTAAATTATGGGCATGTGCATGTGCAATGATGTTCTCAACATCAAAATCTGTGCATGTGCGCATGTGCAGTGATGTTTGCCACATGAAAATATGTACATGTGGTAAGATGTTTGCGACATGAAAGTCTGTACATGTGCGCATGTGCAATGATGTTCACCATATGAGAGTCAGCGCATGTGCACATGTGCTATGATGTCATTTCCACATGAAAGTATGCGCATGTGCGAGTTATTGTAACCGGGTATGGTTACAAAAATTTGCATTAATCTAAATATTGGGACGAATGTAAGCTATTTTTAATAGAGCTAACTTAACCCGAATATATAACAGTCCCCATGTATACCCCGAAACCCGCGGCAAATTTTACGTGTCGACGGGTTGAATCGAGGTATTACATGATAGGACGTTTCTTATTTTTTTTATAGTGAACTACGTAACTTGGTTCAATTAGGGACACATTCTTTCACATTAGTGTGTCATTCACCAAAATAACAATTGAAGGTACAATAAAAAATAAACAATTTCGTTACTATATTCATAAGATACATATCTAAAAGCAATTAATCATAGTAGAAAATCTAATTTAAAAGCACTGGATACACGATCAATGTTTGTCCCAGCAAAAGTCAAAATTTTTGTGGCACTTGTTCAACTTACTATGATGACTACATGAAGTCTCTTGCGTGTGCGATCAATCGCGTTTTATTATTTCGCATCTATCAGTCGTGCGCGTTACAGATTTGTGATTAGGGCTCTAATTTTGCGACAAAAACGTAAATACATTTTTGGGTGGCACGGGGGATAAGAAGTGTTCAATTTTTAGTGGATCGATTTTAAAGTGTTTTAAGAATTACCTACACGTTATAGGTAGTCATTAGGGTTACGCATACATCAGTGATAATTATTTAATTGTAATGTAAAACTCCTATTTTTAACGATTTTTATGCCTGGTTCCAATTTTAGTGGCTCAATTTTGGTGGCTTTGGTGCCGTGAAAACAACTCCAAAATTGAAAACGAGCCATCAAATTTCAAGAGTGTACTGTGTTACCTATGTATTGTTAGTTCTTAAATAGCCAGTTTTTATGTTGCTAGACAGTTTCATTAGCCTATTAGTAAGACCTACATATTATTATAAGGATAAGGATATACTAGTGACAGAGACACGTTTCAATTAATGTCCGGCCCAAACATGGGCTGGCAGTGATGTGTTTTTTTTAATTTTTGTTATAATTATTGTAGTTGATAAGTTTTTTTAGTTTTAGTGTTCTGTGCTTTTTTTCCGGCACAATAAACTGATTTTCTTTCTTTTCTTTTCTTTCTAGTGATAAAGTTTCTTATTCATTTATTTTTATTTTATCAAGTCTCCTGATCAAGTCAGTTGTCCAAAAAGTTAACTTCGTTTTATCTGTAATCCCTGGTCTACTACTGTTATGTTCTCCGTTTTATTGTATTTTATTGTTTTTATATCGTGACTCTTTGTAGTAGTGTATAAATAATCTGGCGTGTTTTTGTCAATGTTGTGTTTGCCCGTAATTGGCATATATATTAGAATATTACCATAAGACTCAATGTATCTATGTCCATATATGTGCTGTGGGTGAACCTTATAAATAAATAAATTTTGTAGCTTTTTAGAATTCAAAAACAGACCAGCAAAGAGAGGCTGCTTAAAAAGAGAATGGCAGAAAGAAGAAAAAAAGCGAGAATAAATAGTATAAACCAACATAATTTCTACAACCATGTAGAAAATATGATTGTAACCATTCTGTGTAGTTGCGGAATTTGTTCGAAAGAGTCACCGCGGCCCTGGAACGCAAAGGGCTTCAGAAGGAACACGGATGGGTTTTAGTCAGTAAGAGACTGACACGCCCTTCCGCTCCACCCAGAGGGGAAGAAGTCATTTGATGATTTCCCATCCTTAAAAAAAAAACCGTTCTGTGTAACAATTGCAGTCAAGTTCCTATAAAATGTTAGTACTCTGCATACTGTTTTCTTGTTTTTAAGTTTTCTTAAGTAAGGTGAGAGTAGGTTTTACCTAATTGAAAATTAAAAATTCTTTTCTTAGATTTAAAGACTGATTGTAGAAACCATTGATTTCGTCTGGTGATGAGCACCCAAATATTGAGTTAAAGTTTTTCAGAGACCTGAAATCTTTAACTAAAGCGTTGATTATATGGTCATGATCTGTTTGCTATTTCATTGTGTCTCCACTTTAGATTTAATATTGTAAGTACTTTGTTTTTTTTTCAATCATGTTTTAATTTATGGTTGATTAGGTATGTTTTATTTTTTAGTGTTGGTTAAAATAAAAATATTACTGTTTTCGTGTTTGATAAACTCATAATGATAATTATGAGTTTCTGGCACAAACTCATAATTATCATTATGAGTTTATCAAATAAATAATAATGTTTTTTTTTTTAAATAGTGACTTTTGTGTTATTGTAAATTACCGAGAATTTATGAGATTAGTGAGATTGAGCTTTATAAGTGAGATTGAGGTTTGTGTCAGAGAAATCCAATTTTGGTGCCACTGAATTCCTATTTTGGTACTTTCAATTTTGGTGGGCAATTTTCAATTATGGTGACCACAATAGACTTTGAACTAAAATATCTTAAAAAAGTTATCGAGATATTCTCAGACCTCTTGAAGATCCTTCTAGCTTGGACTGTCTATTCTTATACCGGGCCTTATTTTTCACGAAGGCTAAAAAAAAATTTCGCCAACAAAATTGAAAAAAAAAATACTGTTATTGACCCATTTGCATCACACACATACCAGGACCTGAGATTACAAAACATTTCCGGATGGATATTGTCTCACCTCACATTGAAACCATTTCACAAATCACAAGCAGTACAAATCATGAATTTTCTCTAAACTGAATGACAGTTCCTTTGAAAACAGTTTTGAAAACGTTCGCCATACGCTCTGCCGCGGAACCATATTATCGACTAAATCATCAAATGCATCATTTCGCTCTGAGCGAAGCGAAAGGAAGTGTCGGAGTCTTACTGACTAAAACCCACCCGTGTTTCTTCAATTTTCCGGGCCGCGGTAACTCTTTCGAACAATTCTGCAACCCTGGCAGGTACCTACTCACACATCCTAACAATATCATCTAAGCCTCATTTCATTCATCCCTTTTGTGGTCCCACATTCTGATCAGTGCTACTAACTTAACTTGACTATCATTGCGTTATATGTAGATTATAGATAATATGCATCCCTTAAATTTAAGTGAAATGCAAGCTTGCAAATTTAACCTGTTACCTACCGCGATTTCATCGGGTTCCTACTCCTGCCGGCCGATTCTGTAAACATGTCGAAGTGAAGGCTTAGGTGAAGTAATCACGAGATGAGTTATCAATCCATACAATCAAGATGGAATGATAGCTCACTTCGTGATCACGTGACATCTTGATTCTATGAATTGACAGCTCACCTCGTGATCACTTCACCCAAGCCTTCACTTCGACATGTTTACAGAATCGACCGGCAGCATGCAGAGACCGGTTCTGCTGATTTTAAAACAACGCTCCCCAACTTTTGATTTGTTTCCAATCTGCTCTGGATTTCAGGCCCATTTTTTCCATTTGTTAGTGCAAGCTGTTTTCCGAGGATTTGGAAGAGGCACCCGCCTCTTCCAACATGTCCGTTATCAAAGCTTCTGTTATAATTATATTAATAAGAAGATTTAGGGACTTGAAAGCCTGCAGACTAAATTATCCAGGCCAGTGACGACCGAACTTAGGTACTACACTTGCAGTACATTGCGTAAATTAACTCCACATACTTCGCAATCACTGTTTTCTCTTTCAGAGTCCACCACAACATCCGCGGTACCTTTTTTAAGGATGGTAAACCCTACCACACGCTTTTCCAGATCAATGAACACCAACACACCAACTCAAAGTTCAAATGTGCGCGTCTGTATTCCTCGCATACTGTTCTCGTTTCTAGGGTTCCATACCCAAAGGCCAACGGGACCCTATTACTAAGCCTCCGCTATTCGTCCGTCCGTCCGTCCATCTGTCTGTCAGCAAGCTGTATCTCATGAACCGTAACCGAACAGTGGAAATTTTCACACAGAGTCTGTATTTCTGTTGCCGCTATAACAACAAACAGTATTTAAAAAGTACGTAGTATTAAATCTTGTACGATGGTACGGAACCTTTCAAGCGCGAGTCCGACTCGCACTTAGTCGGTTTTTTGCTCGATGACCTTCTCCCGTGCCGTTACACTATGTGACAAGAGCTTTATTTATCTATAGTTCTAGCAGTCCTCTACACCACCTTTGTTTTTATAAGAAGAGTATCATCGTTTTCCATCAAGTGAGACTGTGGTTGTCACCGGAAAATTGTAAACGCCGTAAAATTGTAAAATATCGCGTGAAATTGTAAACTAGGTATTTTTTCTTAATAAGACACGGATACATTCGAAACTATGGAATTTGGATAGAATGTATTGTATAACAAACGATCTTTTCATAATGTATCGAGAAATGAAAACCTAATAAAGATTTATTACAATTTTACGGAGTCTACAATTTTCTGGTGACATGGTCAAAGACGAGTCTATCAATAATATAAATAAGTCATAGCAAACAATATTCATCCATCGGTTTTCATCCTTATTTTTAACCATAGCTTATTTATTTATTAAACTGGCCAGTGAATAAATACCGTAAAATCCACTGCAAACCCATTATTATAAGGAGGAACGAATGTACAACAGTCTTGCACAAGATCGCAAGGAAAACCACGAAATTCGTGGCAAGACAACAAACGATAATAGCGACATCTTTCATCATTAGCTTGAAGTAATCTCGATTGTTCTTCACGAAGTCGGAGATGGGGCAGTACCTGAAACAAACGTTTACTTTAGTTCACAATCGTGCTGGCAGATGGAGGCACTGAGTTTGAGCGGTTTAATAAGTGTTCATTTAGATACTTTATTGTAAACCATAAAAAATGCATAAGACCACGGCGTCAACTTGAGCATTTTTATAACTGTTTTGATTTCTTTCTAAAATGTTTTCTTGTTTCATACTTTTTAGATCACTTTTATTTTTCTGTAGTCGGGTTACAGTTTTCTAAACTTTTTATTTTTATTTTATACTTCTCCGTTTTAAGATCGTTACTATTTATTAAGATTTTATTAGCTTTGTTTTGCTTTCGCCACATTTTTTTCGCCCACTTTCGAAATAAAAGTTGATTAGATTTGTTATGTTTACGCAACATTTTTTCGCATATTTTTGGAAATCCTCCTTCTAAACAAAGTTCCGTTTTCGCCCACATTTCTTTTGTTTATCAAAGCATAGTCAGTCAAATACATGTTTTGAAACTTATCACGTCTCGAGTTATTACACGACTGCCCAAAAATAGTATTATGTTATCAGTGTCATATTTGTAGTGAATTAACTGCACGTTGTATTTTAATCATGCTTTTTATCCGACTGCGCCAGAAGGAGGGTTATGTTTTTATTGTACAACTAGCTGTGCCCGCGACTTTGTTCGCGTGGATGGCGGGGAAAAAATGTCTCGCATAGAGAAGATGGAGGTACGTACAGTCAATATCCTGACCCCACTTATAATTAGGAAAATAAAAAGAAGGTTATACAGGGCACTGACTTTATCACCTCTTCCGTTTTAAATGCTGATTAGTCCGATTTGTCCGGAAGCTGACCCCAATATATTTGGGAAAAGGTTGGGCGGAAGATGATGAAATAGAGTTCAGATAAACGCCAGATCAAAAATGTTATTTTTGCAATTGTGACAAAAAGCCTGGATTTACTTGCAATGCTACTTAATATTAGTCAGTTACACCTGGGCGTTGTTGGCCTTCCTTAAGGAGATCGTACGCTAAATACGCGCCTGAACGTGGAGTTAGGGATACCAATCCGACTTACATACATACTCGTACACACTAGTTTATTAATATTTTAAAGATACAAAAATATCATAAGTTGTCTAGCCTTTTCATTCTATTTAATACGGCTAAATCGATTCTGGTCTCTGAGGAGCTCGGGGTTAAAATAAATAATAACAGCCACGCGAGTCGATCTTCACACTTAAACAATGCATACCAAGACTCGTCCGTGTCTCGGAAAGCAAGCTAAGCCGTTGGTCCCGGCTATTATTTGTATTTTTTTACCAGTCGTTACGGATGGTCAGAAGCCAGAAAATCCGGCACCAGTCTTGCCGAGAAGTACCGTGTCACCCAGTTGCTGGGTTGTGGAGGTCTGGCTGTCCACGTAAATTACTGGTAAATATCGGCTGGTATCTGCGGTTTTCCAGATTTAAGACCTGGCAAACCTATACGAGTCCTTCTTTTAACAGCTTAAACTTATTAAGTTAAGGTAACATGTATAAGCAGTCACGGGCGAAAGTCATGGGTAAGCTCGCTCCATCGTCAACTTTGTCTCTGTCGTCTATGACCTAGACTGGAGTCAAGAGCAAATCCATTAAAAAAAAAATGAAAGTTATTCTTCCACGAAGAACACCGCTATTCAGAAATCATGAGATCAAATTAACAAGGCTATCCATAGACCGTGAAGGTGATCTGGCAAAATATTAATTCGGACATATTTAACGATAACTAAATGTTCACTTTTCCTTTGCTACGTTGTATAAAATTTTTCACAAATATCTCCACAGTATGTTCTGGTGTTATTTGCCATGAATTGGTAGTACTATTTTTGTCCAATAGATGGCGTTACGTGTGTTTTGTTTTACGTAATGTTAATTAATTTCTTCTTGAAAACTTTAAAATTCATATATCTTTTGATAGAGTGAACCGATTGGGACAAACACTAAGTTGTGCATTGAGTTACAAAATGATACTCAATAAAAGTAATCAACATTGGTTTTGTATTTTCTACGTGACGCGTGTACCTACAACTAAACAGAACAATAAAAAAAAATGCTGGAAATGCCAGTTATTCTGGCTATTTTATTTGGAAATACATATTTTATTTTAGAGTGCAAAAATGACTCTTCTACAGATGTATTATACTTATCAAGTATTACTCACTTTCACTTTTTGCTAACAATTTAAACATATTTATTTACTTGGACAATACGAAATATGTACATATTTGTAAAGTGCTCGTTAAGACCTTTCTTTGATACCAAACATGTCATGATTATCTCAACTTTTATTTTTCCTGGTCTGAAATTTGTGTGTAAATTCTCGCATAATTTACTGACAATTTACATAGCCTGTGTCACGTGGAGTATTTTTACGAATGTTTTGATACCCCATTCATCAAAATCAATTAAGTAATTTTGTCACTACGGTGGAACATACATACATAGAGCTAAAATCATTTCCTTTTGAGTTGCCGTAGTCGGGTAAAAATTAATGAATAACTCTTTTAGAAGGAATGTAGTAAATATTTGTATGTAATAGGTAGGTATGTAAATTATTGTTGTGGGTACGGGAATGAATATTTCTCATTGAATAATAACATTTTTTGTTTATAGCGCTTATTTCAGCCTGAATAAAGGCAACAACCTGTTTAGACGTGATTCATTTTTAAAAAAATATCTAAACTTCCAAACATGCAACAGTACCTAGTATCCAGTAGTTGGATAAATTAAGCCAACAGTCTTAGTCATAAATATTCCTTAAAATAGGTTTAAACGTTAGTTACTTAAAATGCTCAT
This sequence comes from Mamestra brassicae, assembly GCA_905163435.1. NCBI lineage: Eukaryota > Metazoa > Arthropoda > Insecta > Lepidoptera > Noctuidae > Mamestra > Mamestra brassicae. The sequence goes on from LR990987.1 coordinate 6,746,313, forward strand.
AAGTAAGTTATAAACGTATTATAAAGTTCTTTATTCATAAACGTTCAATAAACCTTTTATAGCTAAGTTGATGTTATATATAATATAGGTACCTATATGATGTTATATATAATATAGATGTTATATATATTCTAAGATATTTTAGCATTTTTATGGTGTCATTCTGACGAATCCATAGTAAATTACGCTCTTCAAACAAGGTTTGACATACTGAAACACTGAAAAAAGGTTTGATATACTTTTTGTTTTTTAATATTTAATATGGGTTTCCTCTTGACTGTAGTCTAGGTCATAGATGACAGAGACAAAGTTGACGATGGAGCGAGCTTACCCAGAAGAAGCCTGTTCACTATAATTTTGAAGAGATTAGGGTTGTATGCGTTCGGAAACACAGACGTAGGCAGAGAGTTCCACTCCTTTGCTGTGCGCATTATAAAAGACGTTTGGAAACGTTTAGTGCGAATTGGTGGAATAGCAACAAGGGAGGGTTTAATTACTGAAACGTGATGTTTATCAATGAACAATGGAGACACAAGCGAGTAAAGTGATTAAAAAGAGGCAAAGAAGCGAAAATTGGCTGAAGGAAGACAAATTTAGTTTAAAAAGACCATTACAAAGCACTTTTGAACGTCAACAATAAAGGTTTTTTTTAAGTATTGAAATATACATTTAAAGAAAAAAGTGACTCTAGTGTCCATTCAAAATAGTAGGTCCACACTTTTCATATTACAATACATTTTTACAATATTTGTTATACTTTAATAAATGTTATACGAGCTCGATGCACCTATAATAGCACCAATACACCACAAATAGGTATAAAGTAATACCAGCACAGGTAAATTTATTCATTTAGAAAATGAATAAATGTACCTGTGGCTTAAGTACTACAAATGTGCTACTAACTACTCACAAACTTAGAAATAATGCAACCATTGATTGAGTATGCATTGATATTGATCGCAGGGCTGTAATAGACAAGTTATTGTCATCATCAGCCAGGAGCAGCTCGTGGCTAAACATGGCTAAACAATAACAGCCGCACGGATCGATCTTCAACGTAAAGCAACGCTTTCCGAGGTCGGGCTGTGGATGGGTGACTATCATAACTCAGAACAACTGAGCCTCAGAGTGTCATCTGTAGATCCGTGGCAGTCATTACGACGTTACGTATTCATATCAGCCAATTGCCGTCCACTGCTGAACGTAAGCCTCCCCCAAAGATCGCCAACCATCCCGGTCCTGAGCGGTCCGCATCCGTATAAGAAGCCCGAAATCTGACTCCAGTCTGTACCCAGTTACTGGGTTTTAGAGGTTAGACAGTTGCTCCACATGAAATACTGGTATACAGCTGAATCCGGTTTGACTGGAAGCCGACCCCAATATAGTTGGGTAAAGGCTAGGCAGATGATGATCGTCATCATCGGCCAAGAAAAGACCATGGCTGGCCATATCTAAGCGTCTCCAATCGCACGCCAGTTTTAACACGATTTATTATTTGAACAATATTGTCATTAATAAAGTTAGTTCCACTTGAAACGGTAAAATAATTACAACTTATGGCCGGTTTCTGAGGTTTTTATCGGTTGTCTAACGGTCCGTTAACGCTGTTCTATCATAACGCCATTGTTTGGTTAGTGGTTTACGGGCAGATAAAGTAAGTAACTCGAAAACTAGCCAATATGGACCCCAAGCTTCGGACTCAAAATCGTTGCAAATCAGCTCTAGTATCTATAACCCATTTCAAATATCGCACTTAATTACTTATCACCCTGTACACTGTGTAACATAAATAACGCAGAAGCTCAAAGTGCTCATTGTACGAGTACTAATCATTAGGATCCACTTTTACAAGGCGACCAAACCCGAAATTGAGAAACAAAAAAATATCTGCCCCAACCATTTATGTTTGATAACTCGAAAATCAGTATTATTTAAATTACATTACGAGTTAAATTTGTAACGTTAATCAGTAGTTAAGTTAATCAAAACTGTAGAAAGAAAAATAAAGCTACTTTTTATTACTTTTTTTAACTCAAAAAAAAATTGTATTGAACCGTTTATTTTTTTTCCGGTTTCAAGTCTGGTCCCATAGTAAAAGTGATGGATGACTTGTACTATGGCCACTTTTCAGGTAAGTATTGCGTTATTTCAATTAAACCCAGTATACCTTTTAATATCCATATTGTACGAAAAAGGTCATGTAAAATAGGAAATTAGGAAACGCAACGAATTAAGATTATTTGTGGAAAAATAAACATCCCGATCGAAATTTGGCCAAGATGGCCAATCACAATAGAGATTAGCCAGGATATATTATAGTGCAAAAGTGTGTGCACAAACATAGGTAGAGTGCACACACTGCAAATTTACTCTCATGGACCGATTCGACACGACCGCTTAATCGTGGTGAAATTGGGCGAAGCACCAACCGCTGTACATGCTTTCCGGGGTTGTTATACCACCCGTTGTAAAATGTATTAGATTTCCTTACCAAATGTTAGAAGTAGCGAATGTGACCTCATATTGAATGGTGAAAAATCTAGTTTTTCACCATTAATCAGACGGTTTTCCTAGGAATCATTTTAGACGAGAAATTACAATGGGGACCTCATATAACATCTCTTGCGGGGCGACTAAGCTCAGCCGCTTATGCTGTTAGAAAGATAAGACAGTTAACAGACGTAGAAACCGCACGTTTGGTCTATTTTAGTTACTTTCATCGCATTATGTCGTACGGTATTTTGCTGTTGTGTCCATATTTATTTTAAAAAGAGCAGTCTGTCAGAGCCCTTTATAATCTACGTCGCCGCGATTCTCTTAGAGAACTTTTAAAAAAGATTATTATTATGACAGAACCTAGCCAATTTATTTATGATAATATTATGTAAGTAAGGAAAAAACGACATATTTTTAGTAAAAATAGTGATAGACATAATTTAATACTAGAAATAAAGACAAATTAGATCAACCATTTCGTACGCATATCTTTCATGGGGTACTGTGTTAAATGTTACAACAAAGTTCCTTGTGACATATAGAAAATTTAAAAGTTATATTAAAAGCACACTTTGTAAACAAGCATATTACAAATTAGACGATTACATTCAGGATAAAAATTCTTGGAAGCATGCTGGTCCTGCTCCATAGGACAATCAAGAGTGTAGAGTAAATCAAACTGGTTGGCATAATGTATTTAACTATATAGATGTACTTTTTTGTGTATTTTTATTGTTTTTTATTTTATTTTCCTATTAAATAACTCATACACTGTAAAAATAATTGTTTGCAATATTTGTAAATATGTTAGTACCATTTATTGTAAAACTTTTATTTGAAAAGAGTAACTACTGAAGTTTCTTGTCCGTTCTTCTAGATAAGAACCTACCTTTGTGAATGGACAGTAGAGTCGCTTTATTTTTATACATATTCTTTTAACTGTAATGTTGACGTTCAAAAGTGCCTTTTAATGGCCTAATTGGCTTGAACTGACTTGACACCCACTGTCTGGGCTGCAACTGCGCAATTTTAGAATGGAAAAACCCAGCAACATTTTTGGCCGACCTTAGAATCGGACTCCCTGGAGACCAATGGGGCCTGCCCGCGACTTCGTCCGCTCGGATTTAGTAGGTACTCCACAAATTTCAACGCCAGCTGTACCCCCTTTATTTTTGGAAAATTAAGCAAAACGATTTTCATTCATTACCCAGCCATTTCTGCTGCTGATTATCTGGTCTCTGGATCAGCACAACTATCCACCCCGTTCACCTCGTCAGTGATATTTACACTTACATATTCAACCTTAATTTTCAAACCATTTAAATGGATAAAGATTAATATCTTGATATCAAAATCATCACTATTTCTTTCCAATTGGGCTTTGATTGAATTATTTTAATAAAAAGCGGCCGTTGGAGTTAACCATAATAGTTAGACATATAGCCTCACGGACTTTTTCTAGGTAATAATGATTACTTTAATTATGAGGTACATAAAATTGTATGTATCATCAATAGTTTTCGCAGCGCATGCGATGAAAGACATTTAATTATTTTTTTTTTACACCTTGCGTTAAGTACATAATTCAAGTTTTAGTAGGGACCCCTAATTTTTTCTGGAATAAATATAACCTAAACTACTGAGTGAAAATGTAGCTATCTAACGGTGAAAAAATTTTAAAATCGGTTCAATATTTCTTGAGCCAAATTGTAACAAACAAACAAACAAATCTTTCCTCTTTATTTATAATTTAGATTAGTTTAGATGAACACTGAAAATCACGCTTACTCAGTGCACATAGATTTTTTTATTTAAATAATTTCATTGAAGTAAGTTTCGTCATGACGATTCCCTCATAGCAGATTCTTTAAAGCTTTCTTACGCAAGACAAAAAAAATATCTCACCTCAAATTGTATCCAGCGCATGCGTCATACATGCTTTCCAGAGATATCTGAGTTTTCTCAACTAAACTGGTATTGGATTCTTCTTTAAGTTCGTATAAGTGACGGGGATTGCCAGTAATAGTGTGGTCTTGCAAGTCTTGGAGACTGAAGCTTTTGGTGGTACACACAACATGATTTGCCCCCAAAGGTCCCAGTTGACGAAGTTGACACTTGCATTTGCTGGGTAAATACACTTTACAATGACACGGTATTCTTACCATGTCAGATTACTTCAGGCTGCCACTTTCATGATTGTAATTCACAGTTTTTATTGACCGTAAGATATGCTGACTTCGGTGGCAACTCCGGCCGTAAAAGAAGAAAAGATGGGCTGAATGAAAAAAAGGTAAACAAGAAAAAAGGTAAACAAATTCAACATCAGTAGATGTTGAATTTGTTTACCTTTTAAAGACTTGGAAACATGGAAGTCTGATGGAGGGTTGAGGGTTGGTTGAGGGATGGAGGTTTGGAGATATATTTATTGCGCAGTGCGCCCTAGGAGTACGCGGTTGTCACCCGCGATGACACTAGGAACAGATTATACGCCGTTGTACTAAAAAGGTTACTCTGTAGGTTTGACGAGGTTAGAACTCTATCCGTCGTTGCAACTTATGCTTATGCTGGGGCCACACTAACGGGAAATGCCGTTAATTATCGCTATGATGGACGTTTAAGTGTAGCCACGACTCAACGCGATAATTGAAGACATGAGTGGATGAAGGTGATAAGTCGCAAAATTCTAATTTCGATAAAATTGAGTTCAAAGTTTCGTATAAACATTTTAGGATATTTCAAAACGCTTTAAATATATTTATCCAATAAGGGTGTCTGGCGGCGTCAACCGTTCAATATTTTTAAAATAGGGGAGAAATTAAAAAATTAAATGTATTTTAACCACTTTATTTTAAGAAAAACTGAACATAACTCCTTCTTCCGCAAATAAAATATTTTAATCAATTTAAGACAATGAAGTCTGAAGGAGACAAGTTACTTAAGAAATTAGGAAAAAATAAACAAAAAACGATTATTCTTCTCCAAGAATGGATTGATAATAATATCGATATTCCGGTTTAACAAATGTTAGTTGGTCCTTAATATTAGCTTTTTTTTCAACTGACACAGTGCCATATTTTCCATTCACACGTGGCACCTCAAAATTTGGATTAATTTGACCCCTTTTTTTTAAAATATCAACTTTTTGGAAAGGTGTCATTTCGTCGTATGACTCTTTGTATAAATATGAACCGTATTCATCAATTCTGATCCATTTCACGCCATCCCTAAAACTAATTTTGCCATTATTAGTATTTTTTTTCCTGTTAATCAAATTTAAATTCACTTGCAAATCGTTTATTTTCCTGAAATGGTCAGTCATATCAATAACTATGTTGTTTCGTGAAGCTTTGCTTATAATGGTTCGGTATTGTTCAGGTGCATAGATTGTATCATTTTTTCGAAGCACTTTTTCGATCCTCCCGAAATCTCGATCCGAATCCAAATATGAATGTCCCACTTCGGGAAATTTGTGGTCTATGATTTTAAAATATCCTCTTAAGATCAAGTATTGGTAAAGACATATTAAATTGAAATTTTTGTTTTGTCCGGCACACGAATCCGACCAAATTATCAAATGATATTTACCTTGGCAACTCGGATCTACCTCCACAAACCTCAAGAGTGCACTTGCGACTTCTGAACTTCCACGATCCGCTATATCTTCAGTCCATGTACAACAAACAGCTTTTTCTTTGGATGTGCCGTCTATAACATGAATACCAAAGTTATAAAACCATATTTGTCGCAGATAGAATGCCTTGGATGTAGTTAATTTTGGCAAAGGCATCGTTTGCTGTAGATCTACTGTAATGTAAAGCACACCATCAGCCGGTTTAGGTTTCTTTCGGTCGGATTGCATCGCTTCCACAGCTGCATAGTAATTTGCTTTATGTTCTTCATTTGAGTCCCCAGCATCACAAGTAGCACAGGTATCACTCTTTGGATATCCAAAAGATAAATTAAATTCTGTGACAAAGATTTTGTTGTATGTTGTCTTCTTGATTTTATATTTCTCTGTTAAATTTTCTTTTTCACACATTTCCAGATATAGATTATGCATCTTGGTAACATTCAAAAGGGGAGAAAGACATAACTTGTGCATATTTTTATTACGAGAATAGTGGGACTGTTCGGCGGGAAAGCTTGATATGTGCTTTAATACGGTTCACAACGTCTTCATCCATTTTGTGAGGACGATTCTGGTGCTTGCCCCTGCAGTCTGGATTTGGAGCAGAAATACCGCTTTTAATAGATTTTATTATGAGATCAATTTTTTTACGGCTAATTTGGTACAACCGACACAATCCCAACTTGCAAACTTGCTTTGTAACCCCTGCAAATTTAACATAATACTTGTACGATGCCGATTTATGGGTTTTTGCATTACAACGTTGTCTTGCGACAGGCTTACTGACAATGCTATTGAAAAGTAAAGCATTCTTGCTATTCACATCTAAGGAGTAGTAGCTTTGTAAAATAGACTGCCTTTCGTCTATTGCAAAATTAGTGGAGCACTGAAGCCTACATTTTTCATGACACAAGATTCCTTCTTGGACTGATTTTTTTGGAACAACCTTATTTTTATACGATATGTACTCTTCTCCTTTCTCTCTTGCAATAGCTGCAGCTTTTTTTTTCCAAGTCCTTTCATTTTTAGATCGTTTTTTTGATTTGTTGTCCCTAGATGGAAATATTTTTCGTTTTCTAGGTATATCACATTCTTGAAATTCTCTATTTTCCTGGTTCCCACTGGTAGATGGACGAGCAATGTCAAGGTCATGTTGATTAGCATTGTCAGCATTTTCTTGGGATGTAACAGTATTTTCCTGAATTCTACTGGTAGATGGGTGAACAAGTTCTAGGTCTTGTTGATAAACTCTGTCACCTATCTCACTAGAAGTTTGAGTAGTGGAAGAGCTTGGAGAGCTTTCTGGTATGAAAACATCATCACTTCCTGAAGAAAAATCTTTGTCATTTTCGTCAGAAAAAGTTGCATTATCAAGAACAGTATAGATTTTTTCATTTCGCAAAGGAAGTTGTGATGTGTTTATCAATTCAAATTGGGAATCTTCTATTACATCTGGATCTTTGGCACCTAACGAACTGGAAGTATGCGTTTCATTATTTCCGGAACTTATTTCATGATCTATAGAAAATTGAAAAATTGAGGGCTCATGGTCTTGATCGTGCTCAATGCATTCACACTCATGCTGAGACACTAACTCCGTATTGCATTTATCTAAAAGAGTAAAGCAAAGCGATAAAGTATGCGTGCAAAGATGAAAAATTAATAGTGCAGGAAAAATATAGATGAATAAATGTTTTATTCATCTATTCTTTAATAACGTTCTTTACATTTTAATGTTAAAGTACGTTATAAAACCAAGCGTGCTTTCAGCACATGCTCAACAACCCATCATGTCCCCTCTGACCCAACAAAGGCTTCTGTAAAAACCCTTGTGTCCATTAACACACCACACATTCATGCATCAGGATTAGTGACGTCATTATAACACGTAATTAATAAAATGAGTTAGTATTATTATGACAAGAGTCAAGAAATAACGGAATCTAACAATAAAAGAGAAAAATTACTTACCTTGATGAACATTTTTTAGGTTATAATTTTCGTAAACAATGTTTTTCACCGGTGTTTCAACCAAATTACGGTTAATGGCAGCTTCCACTAATTGTTTTACTCTTAATTTGGCTCCTGCCATTGTTTTTATGAATTATCAATATCGGTTTATTAACACAGTTAAAGTATTTTTGACAACAACAAGCGACTCGTGCGTCCGATTGCCAAAAGAGTGCAAAAGAGCGGGAATAAACGGAACGGAAAGTTGACGCCGTATTATGAATGAAAGTGATATGTGCAGCACATAACACCTTCATTCACTGAAAGTGTAGTGCAATGCCACATAGCTCCTTCATCCACTGTAGAAAAGTTAACTTTTTACTTTTTAGGCATATATAAAAATGTTAAGTGCCCATACCACATTCTTCCAATATCGATTAAAAATAATAGTGTACATGACACCTTCATCGTGTAGTGAATTTCTAAAATAGCTATAAACGTGGTTGTTTTAAGGTTTAATATTGTTTGTATGTACATAACACCATCATCCATGCATAGAACAGCGAAAATCTAAAAATGCGACATATCACCTTCATCCACTCATGTCTTCAATTGTTAGCACACTACGTTTGTTATTGTGCTTGCTTGCTTGGTTCGCACGTGCTTGTCTAATAAAATACGTACAATGGCTACGGAGTGGAGTAACAAGAAAGTAATTGTGTTTCTTGAAATCTGCAAACAGAACCATGTTTCTGGGATACGAGCCTCAAAAGTTTTAAGAATCGTGCATCACAAAATAATGCTTGGCGATGAATAATGGAACTACTACCGTTTCAAGCAACTATTGAAGAAATTAAAAAGGAGACGGAAAGCCTAATGGGTCATAATAGTACCCTTTAAAAAAAAAAGTCTGTAGTCCGGAGCTGGCAAAGAGTACGAGTACACAACGAATTGGTATGCGTACGACAACATGGACAGTTTCCTACGAGGAGTACCTATATGAAAGTAACCGCACATTAAATACAGTGGACTGTCAATTTAGTTAGTAGCAAGTGAATTTTTGTACAGTTTTAGTACTGTTTTTAGAGTTCCATCAGGGACTGTTATCGATATTTTTTTTTTTTTGGTATCAATACATTTTTAAGGGTTCCGTACTAGAAAGTTCCGTGCTAGAAAAGAACCCTATTGCTGTCACTCTGCTGTCATGTCGTTTGTCTGTCTGTTTGTCCGTTTCTGTGTGTTTCCGTCTGTTAAACTTATTTATATATAGATTATTTTAATCTTCTTTTCAGAAAAACGTCGACAGTGAGGCCCAAGAAAGAAGTAAGAAAAAAAGTGTTGGAAATGAGAATAATCCGCATTTATCTTTAGAAATAGAATAGATTCGCAGAAAATAGAACTTGTCTAAAAGAAAATAAATGTTCTCAAGATTGTAGCCGAAAGAGAAAAATGAGAGACGATTTTCTTCCAGAAATCAAAGCAGCGCGTCGTCAAATGGACGAAGCTTTTGCATACATGAAAGAGAAGAAAGATGATTAATATGAGATGTTTGGAAGACTGATCGCAAATAAAAAACAGAAGAAAGTTTACGATTGAAGTTTCGTTGCAAACTTCCTTCGGAGTGATCGCCACGAAATGATTTCATTATGTTGGGATGTAATGGAAATGCATTGTCAGCAACAATAACATAGGGCATATCTGAAAGTGGTTGAGGTTGTGGTCAATATAAGGAATTAATCTGTAGTTTTTCAAATAAAACACCTCTATCGCTAATTCTACCGTTGTTGCCGACATTGCAAAACATTAAACAAAAATTGTGATCCACCATAGCCATCAAAACAATACTAAACCAATGCTTATAATTCAAATAATCAAACCCACTGTGAATCCGTGACACCATGACAACATGTTTACCATCCATTGCTCCCAAGCAATGAGGAAATGTATCTCCAAAATCCGATTCCTTTTGTAGCCATTCATTTCCATTCTCAGGTAACTTGATCATGTCCTTTTATACAGATATGTGATCAGCACAAGATTCCCTTACAATATTGGAAATTAGTTGGTGAGACATCTTGAACAAATAATGTAAGCTTCTGTAGCTATCTCCCATAGCTAAATATCGTAAAGTAACTGCTAGTCGAACTTTAGCAGGTATAGTTACACGAAATTAAGTTTTTGTTTTTCTATTAAAGGCCCACCTCTGCAATGAAATAATTCGAAATCAGTTGCTGACATTCATGATCTTCGGAACTTTTTGCTTGGTTCAGCTAGTAGATTGGAGAATATTTCCTCCATTGTGTTCCTGCAAAATATAAAAAAAGCTGAATTAAATTACTTGTATTACTTCAAAAGTACACTTTTTGTAGGCGGAAATACATATTGTGCAGTGGGGGGGCCCTGGGTGTGTGAATCTAATCCGCACTTGACCAAATAAATGTATGCTGGGCTTATTATTATATTATGTAAACTAAAAAACATCACTAGACTTACAGTGTACGTTTCCTGTGCATTTGTCAATGTATTTGCCCTGTCTAAACATAAATTTAAAAAACAAATTATTAAGCGCCTTGCTCAATTCTTAAGTATTATGTACCTATTATTTATTTTAAGACTAGACAATTAGATTTTAAGTTAGTGAATAATTGTATTGTTGTTTTGATCTTATTTAGTTTTACCAAAACTGTATATTATTTAACTTAGTAACATGTGGAAACGTAGTGGATTGTACATTTACATATAGCATACTATGTTTTTTTAGATATAATATACAATGTACGATTGTTTGTTTTCCCAAATAAAATAAAATAAAATAAAATTGTAGCATCCACCATCTTTTTTTCTTTGTGTTCTTTTTTCTTCGTTCGGTAATTATGTAATATATTCATATAATACAAATGTACACTCATCAAATACAGAGTAGCAGCGTCAACGTCCATCTTGCAGATTCTTGAAGAACAAGCGCCAATTCTAACGCCGAGAATTGACGTTGACCGTTCAAGTGTAGCCACTCACTTTATTGCGTTAAGAATTAACGCAATATTTATCGCGATAATGGGCATTGACGTGTCCCGTTAGTGTGGCCCCAGCATTAACAGCGCTTTGTAACCGAATAATGATAAACAATAAACAAATTCACAGAGCTAGACGCATATCCCCCCCGAGTATTGACTCTATCATAACGCAAGTCGCTAAATATAACGACTTTAGCAAAATCGACCTCAAAGTCCCCATTATCTAGAGAAATGAAATACACTACATTTGTAGCATGCAGTAACCTCTATCAATTTACCCGAATATCGATCGGGGTCACGAATGGTGTAGCGGACGGTTCAGCGAACTCTGCAATATATTATTGATTCTGAAAATCTAAAATGTAAATATGCCTACCTTAATGATGTAACCGTTTGTGGGAAAGATCACGATACAAACCTTCACAAATCCATGGAAGCCGCTTAGACATACAAACTCACTTCGAATACTAACAAATGCACTTTTGAAACAGACTCGATCAGTCTTCTTGGTTACACCATTCATCGTAACATTATCGAACCTGACAAATTCCGTTTGGAACCACTGATGAATCTTCCAATCCCAAACGATACTGCTACTTTGAAAAGATCACTTGGGCTATGTACCCACTACTCAAAGTGGATCTACAACTTTTCTTATAAAATAAGACCACTAATTGAAGCTCCTACCGTTAACTGAAGACGCAATTAATTCATTCAATAATCTTAAAACTGATATTTGCGAAGCTACCGTGGCTGGAATAGATGATAACGAGACATTTTCCGTCGAAACTGATGCTCCTGACTTCGCAATAGCAGCAACATTGCCACAGAAAGGACGTCCTGAAGCGTTCTTTTCACGATCTCTTAACGATTCTGAAAAGCGACAACCCACAATTAAAAAAGGAGGCAAGCGCAATTGTCCAAGCTTTACGCAAATGGAGATATTTCCCGATCGGAAGAAACTTCTACTAATTACTGACGAAGAGTCAGTTGCGTTTATGTTCAACCAAACGCATTAAAAATAATCAAAAATGGAAAAACAGAAAGATGGCGCCTAGAATTGTCATGTTATAGATACGATATTTTTTATCGACCTGGTTAACATAACTTAGCTGCTGACGCTTTCTCGCGAGTCTGTATGCACATAGTTGCTGCGACTTCTCACTCTAGACTCGTCGAACTCAATCGTACTCTCTGCCACCCAGGTATCACTCGTATGGTTCACTGGTGGTCAGATCTGAAAATTTGCCATACTCGATTGAAGAAATAAAGAAAATTACGGCAGCATGCCTAATCTGTGCCGAAATTAAACCACATTATGTCGGTCATCAAGGACCTCTTAAAAGCAATTGCACCGTTCGAAAGATTGAACTTAGACTTCAAGGGGCCAATCTCTTCTTACTCTCAAAACCGATACATCCTCACGATTATCGATGAATATAGCACCCCTTTGCTTATGCCTGTAAAAATATGACCTCCGAAACAGAAAGACCTATTCTTCACGTTCTTCACTCCAGCTGCAGCAGCAGTTCATTCAGACAGAGGGACCCCATTCTTATCTGACGAATTAAGACAATTCTTAACTTCTCGGTACATCTTGTAGTCGCACAACGTCCTACAATCCTCAAGGAAACGGCTTGGTAGAGCGCTTAAATGGTACACTGTGGCGCACAATTCAAGGAGAGAATATTGCAAACTGGGAAAAAGCTATACTACCGGCGCTACACTTAATTAGATCTCTTTTGTGTTTAGGGACCAATACGACCCCGCATGAGCTTTTGTTCAACCATCCTCGCCGCTCAATATATGGCCAATCTTTACCATCTTGGCTTCATTCGCCCGGACCTGTTTGTATGAAGAAAAACGTAAGGACCTCTAAATACGACCTAGCTGTAAAAGACGTTCAACTACTTCAAAGCAATCAAGAATACTCCTTTGTTCATATAGGTACCTATGCCAAGAATGACCTCCTGACTACCTCCAAGATTTCGTTTCTTCTTAGGGGGGTGAATGATATACAGATTAAACCTACCATTTTGCTGGCGGCAATATTGTATTTTCATTTTATTTTCATAAAGAACTCTATTCTACTAATCAAGCCCTTTCATTTGATACCCATATTGAGGAAGTAGTGATAAAATATATGTAATCCGCCATTTTGTAGCGGCGGCCATCTTGGATTTGCAATGATACCGAATGTATCAAAACAATATTGTTATTAGAACTAAAGCTGCGTACCAAATTTCAGATCAATCATTCAACAGAAAGGGGGTCAAACATCAGTTGCTAGATTTGACCCAAACAAATAAATAAACAAAAAGGGCAAGCTAAATAAAACTGTTAATAAATGTCAATCATGTCGTACTCCATTGCTCATGGTGGCTCACGTGTGCCAAACAAGACTGGCAGAAGGATCTGCCGCAGGCACCCCTTCGTCCGCGGTAGCGGATATCGCCGTATGTTTGTATTGCCGCGGGTGTCGCTACTTTTTGTCATGAACAGAGAGCCTGGTCACATTGCTGCGTGCGCCACCGGATAAACGCCGCGGGCTCCGCCTGCATTCCAAGCAAACGCGTGTAAAATCTCTTCTCAGTAAACGCGCTCATATAACGCCGTATGTTTGAATTCAGTGCGGGCCGCGCCGCTGCATGCGATGCACGTGGCCCCGCGTCTCGCGTTTTGCTAGCATAGGGGGGACACTTGACTTTAACAAAAATTTGCACTTTAAAACTTAATATTACGCAGACGGTTCCTTAGATGGAAACATGGTTTTCGCACACCCTAAATATTTCTAAACTACATATCCAACAACACTATGAGAAAGAAAAAAAATCAATGGCCACTACTTATGGGGAGAACCCTAAAATAGTTTTCTCATGATTTTATTTTACCTCTTTGTCGGCGTGATTAATATGTATTTGCATACCAAATTCCAACTTTCTAGAGCAAAGCGTCTCTGAGCTAAGCCGCGGAAAGACAAACAGACAGACGGACATGGCGAAACTATAAGGATTCCTTGTTGACTACAGAACTCTAAAAATCAGCACACATACTTTGAAAAAACTAAGTTATTGGTTTTATGTAGCCTGTTGGCAGTCGGCCTTCGAGCTCTGGGATCTTGATTTATAGAGTTTTCGTTTTAAACTAAACATCATTTTACTTCACCGTTATAAAAAAAACCGTCCTATGCCACCACGTGTCACATGTCATATGTGACAAACAATTTTAAAAAATATGGCTTACGATTTTTCCATCATGTACATAACCAACAAAAAAAACTAATAAAAATAAAGAAATAGTGTATTATAGTTTATCACACAATAGTCCATAATAATGGTGCTATTTGCAAACGAACCTATCAGTCTGCAAAAATCCGCAAATTAAATGGTACGTAGGTATATTACGAGTAAACCGAAAAGAGAGAACCTCACTCAGTACTAAGATATACATAATCAGCCTGTTGCGTAATCAGCTGGAACGCAGTCCTTCTCTCTCTGAAAGGGAACGGTCTGTAATCCACATTGACCAAATTCAAGTTTTTTAATCTAGTTCATGCTAGTAACCTCTCGATATAATAATATTGTATCGATGGAGAGTAGTGGTAATACATTATAATTTCTATCAATATTTACAGTACCAGTCAGTATCCTTTTTAAAACTCCCTACGGGTACGCACGCTAATCAGACTAATCGGCATCGCAACGGAATCTTCGAGTGGTACATGGTCACCTCGCGTTCCCCGCGCTTACGGCTGGTCGTCTTAACTTCTAATCATACCCGACTAGACCGACCTTTGTGCCGTTGAAAGACGGTCAACTATGACGCCTCGCTTAGCCGCAAACGCGGCGTTGCCTAACAGTAGCCTAGTCGATGTGACTAAGGTGCTGCTCCGCTCCAGTTACGTGATAACGTAAGGTTAGTGCCTGGCTAACGGCGAGGCAATAAGCGAGGCGGTGGCGAATTTGTTACCGTGTGATAACTTTAGGACTGATCACTATTATGAAAGATGTTTGGTCCCGGGCATATATATGTTACACTCTAAGTAAACGATAAACATCCACATCAATTTACGAATGCCTTTTTAACTTATGTTATCGAAATGAAAGTTGAAAATTAAATTTCATTACTTTCATCCGAGAATATCTGCCATAGTAATTACAGGAATAATATGAATGGTGAAGGTACCTACTATAATGGTTAATCCCTAAATATTTTACAGCATAAATCAACCCTAAATGATGAAGATGAACCGCTAAATACTATTCTGAGAAAATGCCATAACAGCTTGTTATAGTTTTGATGCACTTTCCTCGAATGGAGGTGTAATAACAAAACATAAGTAAGATTTGTTCATAAACTCAACATGAAAGAAGTGGAAAACAAGTTTATACGACACGAATTGTGCCAACACAATCGGGAAATTAATGTATCCAATGATATGAATCACGGAAGTACAATGGTTCACAAGAAAAAAATCCGTAAAAAAATGGATCGAGTAAATTACGGCCAACAGCCAGTGGTTGCTATTCGGTTATCACGTTCCGGGAGGAATATAACCAAAAAAATAATCACCAAACATATCAGCATGACAGAGCTCAACAAACGGACAAAACTTTCAAGTCTTAGCAAACAAAGCACCAGAAGCTCTGAAACAATAAAGAAAAAATGTTTCTTCAATTCAAAATTCGTAGTGAACCGAGTCTCAGGTTACCATTTTAACGAATATTTGAGTCCGTTTCATTTTCCAACGCAGAAAAAATGGAAGGTTTACCGCTGTCAATTGAGTAGGGTGGAAGACAGTTGCTGCTGTTCATGCAACTCAGATGCTATGTTTGAAGTAATGAAGAGCCTTTATGACTGCTACAAAAAGAAAAACTGTGATAATTGTGAGTGCATACTGTGCAGTCATAAGTTACGTGAAGAAAGGCGCCTCGGAAAAGAACGTAAATCGTTAGCATCCCTGGGAACAAAAGAAAAAAGAAAGAAAGCAGAAAAAATGTTAGAAGGGAAGACTCCAGCAGAGAAAGAAGAGGTTTTGAGAGAATTAATCAATACAGGACAACCACTACCAAAGGGTAAGACAGCGTCTGAAAAAGCTTTGATAAAGAAAGTTAAAGCAGAATTAGGAGTACCAGAGTCTAAAACTGCTAGAATGTTGGAAAGAATAAAAAAAGCCAAAGGACCCGAAGAAATAACACCGTCAGAAAGATTTAGAAAAGCTAAAGCTGCAGGATTGATTACAACTTTAGAAGGAAAAACTCCTGAACAAAAAGAAAAAATAGTTAGAGGATTAGCAATGCAAGGACTGCCTCTACCTGAAGGGAAAACCTCATCTGAAAAAAGGCTTATAGAAAGGGTCCGCGCCAAACTGGGCCTTCCACCGGAACCTAGAACTGCTACCATGAAAGAGAAACACGCTAAAGCTGCAGATGCAGGATTACTGCAGCCCCTGGAAGGAAAATCCCCAAGGGAGAAGGAAAGAATTATACAAGGTTTGCATGACAGGGGAATATTATTGCCTGAAGGGCGAACCGCATCAGAGAAAGCTCTTATAGCTAGAGTGAAGGCGGGCATACGTGCGCCGTCAGTTACGCCATCTGAGAGAAAACAAGAGGCAAAAGATGCAGGCCTACTTACCTCTATAGAAGGAAAACCTCCGAAACAACAAGAAAAGATACTAAAAGGACTAGCGATGCACGGACTGCCTCTTCCTGAAGGGAAAACTGCTTCTGAGAAAAGACTGATTGATAAAATACGAGCTGACCTTGGTTTACCTCCAGAACCTAAAACTATATCTATGAAAGAGAAGCATGCCAAAGCTGCAGACGTCGGATTACTACAGCCTCTAGAGGGTAAATCACCAAGAGAGAAAGAAAGAATTTTACAAGGTTGGCACGACCTCGGTATTCCAATACCTGAAGGGCGAACGGCATCAGAAAGAGATTTAATAGCTAGAGTGAAGGCGGTTGTAGATTTATCATCTGAGAAACTACGTCGATCTCAAGTTGCAGGGCTATTGACACCTTTGGATGGTAAAACTTCCTCACAACAAGAAAGAATACTTAAAGCATTGGTAAAGGAAGGACTGCCTCTTCCTGAAGGAAAAACTTCTTCTGAGAAAAGGATCATTGATAAGGTACGCGCTGAATTTGGCCTACCTCCGGAACCCAAAACTGAAGCAATGAAAGAGAAGTACACCAAAGCTGCAAATGCCGGGTTAATGCAGCCCCTGGAAGGTAAATCCCCACGAGAAAAAGAAAGAATTTTACAAGGCTGGCATGACAGGGGAATCCCATTGCCTAAAGGTCGAACAGCATCAGAAAGAGAATTAATAGCTAAAGTTAGAGCGGGAATTCGTGCACCATCTGAGAAACTACGTCGAGCTAAAGCTGCCGGGTTATTGACACCTTTGGAAGGTAAAACTTCCGCACAAAAAGAACATATACTGAAAGGATTAGCAAATGAAGGGCTGCTTCTTCCTGAAGGAAAAACTGCTTCTGAGAAAAAGCTCATTGATAAGGTACGCGCTGATCTTGGATTACCACCGGAACCTAAAACTGGTGCAATGAAAGAGAAGTACGCTCAAGCTGCAAATGACGGATTACTGCAGCCTCTGGAAGGTAAATCACCAAAAGAGAAAGAACGAATTTTAAAAGGTTTGCACGTTAGGGGACTACCATTGCCTGAAGGGCGGACTATATCTGAGAGAGCTCTAATTGCTAGAGTGAAAGCGGGCGTACGTGCACCATCACTAACACCATCTGAAAGAATTCGTGCTGCCAAATTTGCGGGACTACTAACGTCTTTAGAAGGAAAATCACCAAAACAACAAGAAAAGATACTAAAAGGATTAGCAATGCGAGGCTTGCCTCTGCCTGAAGCAAAAACTGCGTCCCAGAAAAGGCTCATGGACAAGGTTCGCGCTGACCTTGGATTACCGCCGGAACCTAAAACTTTATCAGTAAAAGAGAAGCAAGCCAGAGCTGCAGACGTCGGATTACTCCAGCCACTTGAAGGTAAATCTCGAAAAGAAAAAGAAAAAATTTTGAAAGGTTTACGTGATCTGGGTATACCATTGCCCACTGGGAGAACTCCATCAGAGAGAGATTTAATAGCCAAAATGACAGGAATCGTACGTGCTCCGTCTGAAAAGCTTCGAAGAGCAGAAGCCGCAGGGCTACTAACGCCTCTGAAAGATAAAACTTCTTCACAAAAAGAAAAGATACTAAAAGCATTGGCAAAAGAAGGACTGCCTCTTCCTGAAGCCAAAACAGCTTCTGAGAAAAAGGTCATTGATAAGGTACGTGCTGAACTTGGCTTACCTCCGGAACCTAAAACTACGACAATGAAAGAAAAGCACGCCAAAGCAGCAGACGCAGGCTTACTCCAGCCGCTTGAAGGTAAATCCCGAAAAGAAAAAGAAAGAATTTTGCAAGGTCTGCATGACAGGGGAATTCCATTGCCTGAAGGGCGAACCGCATCTGAGAGAGATTTAATAGCCAGAGTGAAGGCAGGTGCACGCGCACCATCTGAGAAACTACGAAGAGCTGAAGCTGCAGGGCTGTTAACGCCTCTAGAAGGTAAAACAACTTCACACAGAGAAAAGATACTGAGAGCACTAGCAAAGGAAGGCCTGCCTCTTCCCGAACCGAAAACTACTTCTGAGACTTTTCTTATTGAGAAGGTGCGTGCTGATCTTGGCTTACCTCCTGAACCTAAAACTACGGCAATGAAAGAAAAGCACGCCAAAGCAGCAGACGCAGGGTTATTGCAGCCTCTTGAAGGTAAATCTCCAAGAGAAAAACTAAGAATTTTAAAAGGTTTGTATGATAGGGCAATCCCATTGCCTGAAGGCCGAACCGCATCTGAGAGAGATTTAATAGCTAGAGTGAAAGCAGGAGTTCGTGCACCTTCTGAGAAACTACGAAGAGCTGAAGCTGCAGGCCTAATGACGCCTTTGGAAGGCAAAAGTTCATCACATAAGGAAAAGATACTAAAAGCATTAGCAAAGGAAGGCCTGCCTCTTCCCGAAGCGAAAACTGCTTCCGAGAAAAGACTCATTGATAAAGTGCGTGCTGATCTTGCCTTACCTCCCGAACCTAAAACTACAGCAATGAAAGAAAAGCACGCGCAAGCTGCAGACGCGGGATTACTCCAGCCCCTAGA
Source organism: Mamestra brassicae (assembly GCA_905163435.1). Classification (NCBI taxonomy): domain Eukaryota; kingdom Metazoa; phylum Arthropoda; class Insecta; order Lepidoptera; family Noctuidae; genus Mamestra; species Mamestra brassicae. The sequence continues at coordinate 6,765,570 of LR990987.1, forward strand.
AGGTAAATCTCCGAAAGAAAAAGAAAAAATTTTACAAGGTCTGCATGACAGGGGAATCCCATTGCCTGAAGGGCGAACCGCATCAGAGAAAGATTTAATAGCTAGAGTGCAGGCGGGAGTGCATCCACTATCTGAAAAATTACGACGAGCTGAAGCTGCTGGGCTACTGACACCTTTAGAAGGAAAAACATCTTCACAACGAGAAAAGATACTGAAAGCACTAGCAAAGGAAGGCCTCCCTCTTCCCGCAGCGAAAACTGCTTCTGAAAAAAGGCTTATTGATAAGGTACGCGCTGACCTTGGCTTACCTCCAGAACCTAAAACTGCAGCAATGAAAGAAAAGCACGCTAAAGCAGCAAACGCAGGGTTATTACGGCCGCTTGAAGGTAAATCCCCGAGAGAAAAAGAAAGAATTATACAAGGTTTGCATGACAGGGGAATCCCATTGCCTGAAGGGCGAACTGCATCTGAACGAGATTTAATAGCAAGAGTGAAAGCAGGAGTTCGTGCACCTTCTGAGAGACTACGAAGGGCGGAAGCTGCAGGCCTACTGACACCTTTGGAAGGCAAAACATCCTCACAAAAGGAAAAGGTATTAAAAGCACTAGCAAAGGAAGGACTGCCTCTTCCTGAAGGAAAATCTTCATCCGAGAAAAAGCTCATTGATAAAGTTCGCGCTGATCTTGGCTTACCTCCAGAACCGAAAACTGCAGCAATGAAAGAAAAGCACGCTAAAGCTGCTGATGCCGGATTACTCCAGCCACTGGAAGGTAAATCTCCAAAAGAAAAAGAAAGACTTTTACAAGGTTTGCATGAGAGAGGAATCCCATTGCCGGAAGGGCGAACTACATCTGAACGAGATTTAATAGCTAGAGTGAAAGCAGGAGTTCGTGCACCTTCTGAAAGACTACGAAGGGCTGAAGCTGCAGGCTTACTGACACCTTTGGAAGGCAAAACATCCTCACAAAAGGAAAAGGTATTAAAAGCACTAGCAAAGGAAGGACTGCCTCTTCCTGAAGGAAAATCGTCATCCGAGAAAAAGCTCATTGATAAAGTTCGCGCTGATCTTGGCTTACCTCCAGAACCGAAAACTGCAGCAATGAAAGAAAAGCACGCTAAAGCTGCTGATGCCGGATTACTCCAGCCACTGGAAGGTAAATCTCCAAAAGAAAAAGAAAGAATTTTACAAGGTTTGCATGAGAGAGGAATCCCATTGCCGGAAGGGCGAACTACATCTGAACGAGATTTAATAGCTAGAGTGAAAGCAGGAGTTCGTGCACCTTCTGAAAGACTACGAAGGGCTGAAGCTGCAGGCTTACTGACACCTTTGGAAGGCAAAACATCCTCACAAAAGGAAAAGGTATTAAAAGCACTAGCAAAGGAAGGACTGCCTCTTCCTGAAGGAAAATCGTCATCCGAGAAAAAGCTCATTGATAAAGTTCGCGCTGATCTTGGCTTACCTCCAGAACCGAAAACTGCAGCAATGAAAGAAAAGCACGCTAAAGCTGCTGATGCCGGATTACTCCAGCCACTGGAAGGTAAATCTCCAAAAGAAAAAGAAAGAATTTTACAAGGTTTGCATGAGAGAGGAATCCCATTGCCGGAAGGGCGAACTACATCTGAACGAGATTTAATAGCTAGAGTGAAAGCAGGAGTTCGTGCACCTTCTGAAAGACTACGAAGGGCTGAAGCTGCAGGCTTACTGACACCTTTGGAAGGCAAAACATCCTCACAAAAGGAAAAGGTATTAAAAGCACTAGCAAAGGAAGGACTGCTTCTTCCTGAAGGAAAATCGTCATCCGAGAAAAAGCTCATTGATAAAGTTCGCGCTGATCTTGGCTTACCTCCAGAACCGAAAACTGCAGCAATGAAAGAAAAGCACGCTAAAGCTGCTGATGCCGGATTACTCCAGCCACTGGAAGGTAAATCTCCAAAAGAAAAAGAAAGACTTTTACAAGGTTTGCATGACAGAGGAATCCCATTGCCTGAAGGGCGAACTACATCTGAACGAGATTTAATAGCTAGAGTGAAAGCAGGAGTTCGTGCACGTTCTGAGAGACTACGAAGGGCTGAAGCTGCAGGCCTACTGACACCTCTGGAAGGCAAAACTTCCTCACAAAGGGAAAAGGTATTAAAAGCACTAGCAAAGGAAGGACTACCTCTTCCTGAAGGAAAAACGTCATCCGAGAAAAGACTCATTGATAAAGTTCGCGCTGATCTTGGCTTACCTCCAGAACCGAAAACTGCAGCAATGAAAGAAAAGCACGCAAAAGCTGCTGATGCTGGATTACTCCAGCCACTGCAAGGTAAATCTCCAAAAGAAAAAGAAAGAATTTTACAAGGTTTGCATGACAGAGGAATCACATTGCCTGAAGGGCGAACTACATCAGAGAAAGATTTAATAGCTAGAGTGAAAATGGGGATGCCAGCACCATCTGAGAAACTACGTAGAGCAAAAGCTGCAGGGCTTCTTACACCACAGGAAGGAAAAACTAAATCACATAAAATAATGATAATGAAAGGATTAGCACTGGAAGGACTTCCTCTCCCTGAAGCAAAAACAGCTTCTGAGAAAGAGATTATGCAAAAGGTACGAACTACCCTTGGCCTACCTCCGGAACCTAAAACTGCATCAATGAGAGAGAAGTACGCTAAAGCCGCAGATGCTGGATTTATGCAACCCCTAGAAGGCAAATCACCACAAGTGAAACAAAAAATTTTACAAGGTTTACATGACAACGGTATACCATTACCTGAAGGACGAACTGCGTCAGAGAGAGATTTAATAGCCAGAGTGAAGGCGGGAGTGCGGGCACCATCTGAGAAACTACGAAAAGCTGAAGCTGCAGGGCTCCTTACACCTTTATCAGGAAAATCTCCTTCACATAAAGCTAAAATAATGAGAGGATTAGCAATGGAAGGTCTACCACTTCCTGAAGCTAAAACGGCTTCAGAGGAAGCGATTAAAGAATGGGTACGTGCCGACCTTGGCTTACCACCGGAACCAAAAACTGCATCTATGAGAGAGAAATATGCTAAAGCTGCAGATGCAGGATTAATGCAGCCCCTAGCACGTAAATCCCCAAGAGAAAAAGAAAGAATTTTGCAAGGTTTGCATGACAAAGGTATCCCTTTGCCCGAAGGACGAACTGCATCCGAGAAAGCGTTAATAGCTAGAGTTAAAGCGGGAGTTCGTGCACCATCAGAGAAACTACGAAAGGCAAAAGCTGCAGGACTACTAACACCTTTAGAAGGAAAGTCTCCGTCACAGAAAGCCAAAATAATGAGAGGATTAGCCATGGAAGGACTGCCACTTCCAGAAGCAGAAACAGCTTCAGAAGAAGCAATTAAGGAATGGGTACGCGCCGACCTAGGACTACCACCGGAACCTAAAACTGCAACAATGAGAGAGAAGTACGCTAAAGCTGCAGATGCTGGATTAATGCAGCCTTTGGAAGGTAAATCCCCAAGAGAAAAAGAAAGAATTTTGCAAGGTTTGCATGACAGAGGTATCCCTTTGCCCGAAGGACGAACTGCATCCGAGAAAGCGTTATTAGCCAGAGTTAAGGCGGGAGTTCGTGCACCATCAGAGAAACTACGAAAAGCAAAAGCTGCAGGACTACTAACACCTTTAGAAGGAAAGTCTCCGTCACAGAAAGCCAAAATAATGAGAGGATTAGCCATGGAAGGACTGCCACTTCCAGAAGCAGAAACAGATTCAGAAGAAGCGATTAAGGAATGGGTACGCGCCGACCTAGGACTACCACCGGAACCTAAAACTGCAACAATGAGAGAGAAGTACGCTAAAGCTGCAGATGCTGGATTAATGCAGCCTTTGGAAGGTAAGTCCCCAAGAGATAAAGAAAGGATTTTAAAAGGTTTGCATGACAGAGGTATCCCATTACCTGAAGGACGAACTGCATCCGAGAAAGCGTTGATAACTAGAGTTAAGGCGGGAGTTCGTGGATCATCTGAGAAACTACGAAGAGCAAAAGCTGCAGGGCTACTGACACCTTTAGAAGGAAAATCTCCGTCACATAAAGCTAAGATCATTAGAGGATTAGCAATGGAAGGACTACCACTTCCTGAAGCAGAAACGGCTTCAGAGGAAGCAATCAAGGAATGGGTGCGTGCCGACCTTGGCTTACCTCCGGAACCTAAATCTGCATCAATGAGAGATAAATATGCTAAAGCTGCAGAAGCTGGAATAATGCAGCCGCTGGAAGGTAAATCCCCAGAAGAAAAAGAAAGAATTTTACGGGGTTTGCATGATAGAGATATCCCATTGCCGAAAGGACGGACGGCATCAGAGAAAGCTTTAATAGCTAAAGTTAAAGCAGGAGTTCGTGCCCCATCTGAGAAACTTCGAAGAGCAAAAGCTGCAGGGCTACTAACACCTTTAGAAGGAAAAACTCCGTTACATAAAGTAAAGATAATGAAAGGGTTAGCAATGGAAGGACTGCCGCTGCCTGAAGCGAGAACTGCTTCAGAAAAACAGATTTTGGAAAAGGTACGTGCAGACCTTGGGTTACCTCCGGAACCTCAAACTGCATCAATGAAAGAAAAGTACGCTAAAGCTGCAGATGCTGGACTTATGCAACCTCTAGAAGGTAAATCACAACAAGTGAAACGAAAAATTTTACAAGGTTTACGTGACAGAGGTATCCCTTTGCCTGAAGGACGAACGGCATCAGAGAAAGCTCTAATAGCTAAAGTGAAAGCGGAAACACCAGTGCCGTCTGTAACGCCTTCTGAGAGACTGCATAAAGCAAAAGTTGCAGGACTATTAACGCCTTTAGAAGGAAAATCACCGAAACAACAAGAAATGATACTTAAAGGTTTAGCGATGCAAGGACTACCACTTCCTGCAGGTAAAACTTCTTCTGAAAAAAACATAATTGAAAAGGTGCGCGCTGACCTTGGTCTTCCTCCGAAACCCAAAACTGCATCCATGAAAGAGAAGTACGCTAAAGCTGCAGATGCCGGATTAATGCAGCCACTGGAAGGTAAATCACCGCAAGAAAAGGAAAGAATTTTACAAGGATTACATGACAGAGGTATCCCATTGCCTGAAGGACGAACGGCATCAGAGAGAGCCCTAATAGCTAAAGTCAAGCTAGGCAAAATAAAGAGGAGACCTTTATCAATTACGACAGAGAAATTGAAAAAGGCTAAAGCAGCTGGTTTATTAACTCCACTCGAAGGAAAAACTCCAGATGAAAAAAGAAAAATTCTTAGAGGTCTTGCTGAATCTGGGTTGCCATTGCCACAAGGTAAAACTGCTTCTGAAAGAGCAATGATAAGAAAAATTAAAGCTGATTTTTCAGTTCCCGAAAGGACGCCATCGGAAAAAATAAGAAAAGCTAAAAAAACTGGTCTTTTGACACCTTTAGAAGGTAAAACACATTCTCAGAAAGAGAAAATACTTAGAGGTAGAGTAGCGGCAGGTTTGCCTTTACCAGCGGGCAGAACCATTTCTGAAAGGGACCTAATAAAAAAAATTAAAGCAGACACAGGTTACGTATCGCCGACACCATTGGAGAGAATCAAAAGAGCAAAGGATGCAGGACTGCTAACTCCGTTAGAAGGTAAAACACATTCAGTTAAAGAAAAGATTCTTCGAGGCAGAGTGGCCGCGGGCGTCTCCTTACCGGAACCTACTACACTATCTGAAATGGAAATTGTAAGAAAAATTACTGCTGGAGAGCCCCCTGCAGAGAAGAGACCATCAGAAAAATTAAGGGAAGCAGCAACAACTTCAGAAAAAGAAAAAGTGTTGAAGAGTCTTCGTAAAGCCGGAAAACCCTTACCCAAAGGAGAGACAGCTTCGGAACAGGAACTAATAGATAAAGTAAAAGCAGAAATTAAAGTACCATCAAAGGTCACTCCCGAAAAATTACGAAAGGCAAAAGAAGCCGGTTTGTTAACACCTCTGACCGGAAAATCTCCAAAAGAGAAAGAAAGAATATTAAAAGGCTTAATAGAACAGGGTTTACCACTTCCCGAATCTCAAACATCATCAGAGAAAAAAATTGCGGAAAAAGTTCGAAAAGATCTTGGTCTACCACCTGAACCTAAAACTTTATCAGAAAAAATAAAGATGCATAGAGCTGAAGCTGCTGGTATTGTTACGCCACTTGAAGGTAAAACACCATCTGAGAAGGAACGTATAGTGAAGGGCATTGTTGCGGCTGGAATATATCTACCAGAAGGAAGAACCGCTTCAGAAAAAGCTATGATAAGAAAAATTAAAGCAGAAGAAGCAGCCGCTGGTTTACTTACACCTCTGGAAGGAAAAACACCATACCAGAAGGAAAAAATTATTAGGGGTCGGGTTGAAGCTGGAATGCCGCTACCCGAAGGTAAGACTTCTTCCGAGAAAGCATTGATACAGAAAATCAGAACTGAATTTGGTATGCCTCCACCGGCAAAAACTATTTCGGAAAAGGAAGTAGTCCGCAAGGCTAGAGCAGAAGGGCTGTTAACACCTATTGCTGGAAAATCAGCTAGAGAAAAGGAGAGGATTCTAAAGGGACTGGCCGAAGCTGGGTTGCCATTGCCTGAAGGTAAAACTACTTCTGAAAAGGAACTAATTAAAAAAGTTAGAGCTGAAACTGGGTTGCCATCGGAGCCAACACCTTCGGAAAAGAGAGGAGAAATAAAAACGAAATCGAAAAAAATTGGCGTTACACCATCAAAGCGACGTGCTAAGTCGGTAGTCGCAGGTATTAGCGAAAGGTTTGAAGACATTATTAAAACAACAACTTGTGATCGTGGCTGTGGCTGTGATAAGAAGAAAATTAGATTTAAACACAGTTACGTCAAGATTAGAGTGACATCTCCGGACATATCTTCTTTATGCGATTGTCCTAACGAGTGCCTCCCTGGCGTTAAAGCTGGTGCCTTTATTGACAATGAGGGTATACAGGTCACTGTTGGCAGAATGGATGGCGCTACTTCGTTTACCAGTCAGTTTAGCAACCACAGCTTAGAAACGCCAAAAAATATTATTACTTTATATGACAAAACAGTAACAGAAAGCTACGGCAGTGACTCATCTAGTGACACTGTTAATAATCCCCTTGGTAATATGTTTGAGACAAGTGATTTAAAAAAATCTTTGTTCGATGCGTGCCCCTTACTTAGATGTCCTATAAATGTTGATCAATTGAATACTGCTCTTGATACTTCATGTACGTACACCAGCGCCTCTTGCGGCAGTTATACTAACGACGAAATAGAAAGTAACTACTCACCTGAAAGTTCCACATATGAAAACTATAGCGATGAACCAAAAAGATTTGTTCACAGTTCTAGAAATGCTGAAAACCTGAATGTTGTTTTCGATACCTCATGCACGTACACTAGTGGATCTTATGACAGTTATAGTACCGACAAAATCGGAAGTGATAAAAGCAACTACGAAAGTTCTACTTACGAAAACTACAACTATGAAACTAAAATATTTATTGATAATCGTGAAAATGAAAAATGTAATTTAGATACTTCATACACCAACACCAGCGGATATTATGACAGTTATACTAGCGACAGAATAAACGAAATAGAAAGTGATAAAAGTAACTTCTCACCTGTTAGTTCTACCTTTGAGAACTACAGCTATGAATCGAAAAGATTTGTTGGCAATTCTAGTTTTAGATGTTTAGAACAATCGGAAAACATTTACAAAAGCTCGTCTTATATGTTACATGAATGTTCCGTTGATTCAATCCTCATAATAAAAAGCGAATCATCACTATCCTTGAACACTGTGTCAAGTGATAGCATGGAAGAGACAAGCGTTATATCGTTTTCTAACAGTAGTTACTACGCATCGAGTTCCACTCAGTTTTTATACAATCCGGTTTCCACGGGTCATTTTACTGACAGTACAGTTGAAGAAGCAGAGCTATTTCCAAAAAGAGTTGACTACAATGGGAATGACACAATGATGAGGTAAATTTTTTTTTTTATATGAAAGTAACTATAAACTATAGCCATTGACTAGCACAATAACTTTTATGATAAAACGAAACTTGGATGTTCAGTTTGTTTTTTGTTCAATATTATTTTTATATTACAATATTTAATTACTCTAAACTACTAAAATAACAATATGACATTGCAAAAATACATAAAAATAGTGCTGAGTGTGCTCATACCAAAAGCTGAGATCGTTACCCATCTCAGCGTTTGCTGGGCGTCAGACACCCAGCACTGGTTTTAAAATGGCTTTCTGAAGTGACACTCACAGTTACACACCAACACGTCTGATTTAGCAATGAAGCCATAGCACCTTAGTAGCACAAACAACTCATCACCATTTGGTTTTTCTTCAAAGCGACGGTGCTCGGTGAAACTGCCTCCATATTGTACCAGCAAGATCGTGAATTGGCACTTTTTTAAAAGATGCAACTATGTAGATACAAATTAATAGGGTACAGTACAGGACACAATCAAATATTGCAAAATTACATCTTTGCTTCCAAATTTAAATGAAACTATTAGACTGAGATCCTAGAGCTGCCAGTCCTCCCTTATTTTCTCACTCACAAAATATGTGGGACAGAGTAGTGTTAGTATGTACTATTATCATTAAGCATACCTGCTAGCTTGGGCCTACGGCCAATTTTTTTTCTGACTTTCAAAGTTGCTTTCGTTATTTGCACTTACTAAGTACCTATATGCACAAATTTCAGCTTTTTTAATAGGATCTCACTCGAGGTTGCGACCAGCTCTTAGACTAATAATGATTAATCAGTCGTTTAAATATTATTTAATTACTTATTTAATTTAACAATACTGCGTAAAACATGCATAAAAACAGCACCTAGACTTAAAAAAAAAAGTGATTTATTTATTGGCTTTAGCCTCTGATACCTGAAAATCGACCGTCGTCGGTCCAAGCTAGCAGGTATGTGTAGATATGTTAAAAGTACATACTCACTACTCTATCCCACATATTTTGGTAATGAGAAAATAAAAGAGATCTGGTAGCTCTGGGATTTAAGCCCATATCAGTCTCAGCAACTTTAGAGTTTAAGAACAACATTATATCCCTGGATTTTCTATTCTATTGATTATATGCCTGCCATGTTTATTGAGCGCCGCAACTTCGTCACAATTTACAATGTCAGCTTCAGCAGAAAACATTTACAACCCTTTAAGTTTTATCAGAGATTGTTAATTTATTACACGCATGGGGATTAAATGTAGTCCAACCAAGTCCTGAAAGGAAATTTGAAAGTGAACTCAACCTAATCTGGTATTAAATTAATAAAGGTGCCAAAAGGCTTCGTTAACTGTATAAAGTTAATAATTTTAACTGACAATAAATTGACTTACTAAACTAGGGCGAACGGTTTCTATGTTTGACTTTTTCTTTTAATATGTATGTATTGTATATGTAAATAATAAGTATATACACTGTACAGTATTGTCTCTCTTTTCCTTTCTCAAAACTATCCGAAGTTAGTCTTAATAAAATCGCTTTTAGTGATGTCTGCATTCATTGTACCCCTACAATGGAATACCACCCTATGGAATGGTCTCTACGTTTTATATTTTTTGGTAACTTCTATAGTGTACTGTACAGAAAATACGCAAGTAAGCACCCCATACGAGTATCTATCTTAGTTGTTCTGTCTTAATATTTTGAACAGTGCATACAAATTAGGTTTTTATATCAAAATGTGATCATTTATCCAATCTTTTCCAGTACCGAAAGTGAACACCAAGTGAGTGTGGCACGTTTTGACAGAGCGTACACAAGGAACTCAGAATATGAAGCCGATCACGAGGAAGATTACAAAGAGGAGACTACGAGGAAACGCAACGATTACCTCAGCTACTTGGTGTCTGAAACAGTTCTGGACAGCAAACAAAATACAAGTATAAGAAAAACTAACAATGGAGAACCTGTCATAGTCATCAGCAATTTGGACAGTGAGCATGATATAACATCAATGGTTGACCAGCTTCTATCGAAGAACGAATTTTCTGATGCTTCCTCAATATTTGTGGTAGTGCCCACGTCAGACGATAATGATTCAGAAATCTCGTCGAATTGCTCTTCTATATGCATCCAGTTATCTAAACATTGTCCCAATAGGAATCAACGTGAAATCAAAAAACCAGGTAAGCTTTTATGTCTCGTATGTAAACATTCCAATAGAATGTCCTTACCCTTCCATCAGCTCTTCTTTAGGGTGGATTTATATGGTTTAATGTTAGATATCCAATGATTTTGAATTAGAAAAGAGAGTACGTTTGAAATGGCGAGAGATCAAAACAGTTATTAGGTGTAGTTAGTAGCGATAAGGGTATTTTACAATTGCTGTATCTTCTTCGTTACAAGTTGTATACAATACTTTATTTGCATTCCACAATGTGTACTTAGGTGGTAAATTTAAAAAAGAAATTGTGATCATTATTGACCCTGTCGGGCACAGCAAAAAACAAATATATGTAGGGGAGAGGAAGCTTTAAATAGCTAAACTTATATTTAAAATAAATCCAATAATACCATATTTAAATATTCCTTTTTACTAAAATGGCATTTTTCAATTAAATTTTGTTTTTATTAGTTCAGGTAGTTTGTTATATATTTTTTGTTATAGACTTGTTGAATGTATTTTAAGTCGAGAATTTGGAATGTTTAATCTTGATTTGTGTCGGAGTGTGTAACATGATTGTATGTCCTCGCGCTTTGTATAAATATCCTGATATTTACGAACAAATTTGCAGGTTTCTGATATGTATATACTGGGGAGTGTTAAAATATTATAATTTTGGAAATGAGGTTTGCAGCCGTCAGTATAAAGACAAAGTAAACAAAAAACAGGCCAAGGGCGTGTCGGGCCACGCACATTGTAAGGTTCCGAAGTTTTCTGTATCTAAACCATGACAGAAAATTGAATAATTTCCAGCTCATTTTCGTTATGAGCTACACTGAATACCATGACAATACACCGATATGCGATACCGAGAAATTATTAACATTATCTGCTAAAATTGTGAAAGTACTGGACAATTGGACAATACTTGGACGAAAACAATAAATAAGACTGAAGGACAAACATAACTGTCCATGCTTAAAGTAAATTAAATAACTTGTCTGAAGAATTTAATACTGAAGAATGCAAAGTGAAACGTCAGCATATGTACCCAACTCGATCATCTGAGAAAAAGACGCTTGTTGTTCCGAAAGTGACTAACTACTTTGGTAGGCACACAAGGAAATACATAACACCGACGTTAGTAAATGAGTAGCTCACCGAAGTTGATAAAATGTGTAATATCGAAATACCAACTTAGGAAAATTCTAAAGAAAAACTATCTGTCATTGTGCCCGTAGTCCTCTTTGTAGCAGTTGGTAATAAAATTGCATAAGTAAATTAAATTAGTAATAATTGGTTTAGAAATTTAATTTAACTTAGATAAGTTTTAGCAACACACACATATGTTTGTAAAACAACATTTTTAGAATTGTTAACGAGAACCACTGCCGACAAACTGTTATGCAGTTTGACAGAATTTTTGTAAATATGTTTCGTGTAGATTTTGAATAAAAAAACAAAAATAAAAAAAACTTATCTATTTGAAAAAGATGTTCTTCCAGACATCGATTTACGTGGTCATGGTCATGTGGTCATGGTCAATTCTCCAACTGCAAATGTAAGCTTCTAATGTAAATGTAAGTCTTCTCAATGTAAAGCATAGAAAATAGTGTTTTGCGAGGGCTGTGCTGCTACTCTTGAACAAGGTTTTGTCAAAGGCGCGCCCTCGTTATCAATGAAGACAGCCAGTGAGGATCATTTGTGATTTATGGCGCATTCGATCTTTAAATGCACGCAGTGCAGCGCAGATTCTGTTCATTTCCCCGCGGAGTACATAATAAATATACATACTTAGGTACCTACACATATCACATTTATGTACCTACATTCATATACTCTCGAAAAACATTATGCTTCTTCGGGGGCAGTTGGGTAAAAAGGTTTGAGCCTGTGCGACATGGATGCTTACTATAAGTACTACTATCTACTGAGTATTATGCACAAAAAACAATTTATTACGTAAAATCCATTATTGCTTATCTTTTCTCAAACTGACATGTTTATTTAATCATAACTCGGAACGGACTCACATTTGGAACTTGGCGACATAGAAATTTTTGTTCAGCTCAAAAATATGTTTCCGACGATGTATTGCATGAAGCTACTGGAAGGTGGGACCAAAATTGGCATCTTCCTTTTATGATTCTGGGTCAACGGGAAGTACCCTGTAGGTTTTGATTTACTTGCGTTATCAAAATATGTCACAAAAGTTATGCATAAATAGTCTTAATTTTTTATTGCGTTGACTTAGAAGCTACTTTTTTTAAAGCTTCATGGGGCAACAAACCTATTTATTTGATATTAATTTCAACACGATATCTCCACGCGTTCCTTAGAAATAGGTTGTACCAGACCGATAGACGGACAACGAAGTGATCGTATAAGGGTTCCGTTTTTTCCTTTTGAGGTATGGAACCCAAAAAAATGTGACGAAGGCGTATTTTGGTTAGAGAATGAAAACTTCGGAACCCTACACTGTGCGTGGCCCGACACGCACTTGGCCTGTTTTCTTTTGTTTTCTTATGTCTATATTAATAACACGCTACCGTAATTTTAATTAACAAATTTATTCTAAAGCCTAATAAGTATTTACTATTTGTATTATTGTAATTATCGTTCTTTTTTTCACAAGTTTTTATTTAGTTTCACCTGTCCCGATGTTTGTCTGTATTTACACTTGCAAGTTGAATTTGATACATTTCCCGGTTTTCGATTGAGCTGAAATTTTGCACGCATATGTATATCGCGTGGCAATGCAATATTAGGATGACATGGAGCTGATCTGATGATGAAGCTGGAAGGTGGCCATAGGAATTCTGTAATGAAACGACGCAACCCCATCGAGTTTGGATCCGTTTGATTCGTCTTGATGAGTACTCTGGCCCTAGATAATATCTATATGCAACCCCATCAGATTTGGGATAATAAGTTCGTTCCATTTGTTATGAATGTGAGTTCTATTAAACGAAATGGATGGAATGAGAAACGTTACAAATAATTAACCAGTAATTACATAACTAATTTGAACATGATTTTATTATAACTTTCAAGTCCTACTAATTAAATCAATCAAACTGAAAGGGTTTATTTCAATTAGGCCATTAAACGGCACTTTTGAACGCCATCATTTTCAGTTAAAATAATGACCCTACTGTCCATTCGGTAAGGTAGATTGTTATGGGAAAGAACGGACAAGAAAGTCCTTAGTTACGCTTTTCAAAAAATAATTTAATATCACGCACCCAAAGTATGCTTCTTATAGGAACAAAGTATTATCTGTAAGTATGTATAGTATATGTATATTAAATGTTAGCTGTTTAAATAAAATATTTATGACATTACACTTTACGTTAGTTAGCTTTAGTTTCTTTTACGATCATAACTTTACGACGAGTTAATTAATAGGGGGATGAGCAATAGTTATACGGCCGGCCTCAATAACGTATTTACCTTTAACGAACTGTCAAATTAGCTACCAACAGTAGCTGAAACGTTATCTTTGCCTTTGTAACATGACGTTTCAGCTACTGTTGTTACAAACCGGCCGTTAGAGAGCAAATCAGTTTGTAGTCTGATTTAGTCGAAATACAAACAATAGATAACATGACAACTTTTAACTAAAAAATAAAAAGAATGTTTGGTTTACAGAAAGTGCTTCTAGAAGAAATTCATCTAGCACGGTGACTTGCGGCTTGAAAATATCTGCAAAAGGCAAAAAGTACTGCATGGAAGGAATGGAGAAGTCCGAAGCATCTTTTCACAATCAAGAAACCATATACCACCATAGACTACTGAGTTCACACAGTTTAAAAAAACAAGAAAAGCTTCGAAATAAACTTTGTCAGATTACTACACCTGACGAAAACATACCACTGTGTCATGGGGTTAGCACTGACACCACATCGGATAGGCCATGTTACTGTCCTTCTAAAAAACATGAAAGCAGTTGCCATGAGCCCGAGCATCGATATGTTTCTGAACTGGTCACGCCACTTTTTGTAAATCAAGGTAAGTTCCATCAGATCTTGGTCTAAAATTATATTTAGTTAGCTAGTATCTACTCCAACGACGCCGGGAGTTTGAGCCACTTTGAACCAGGAGCGTCGCAGACGTTTATTTTCTAAGACAATCTCGGAGCCCTGGGGTGCTGAACTTTTGGGGAGCATAGAAGGGGTCGAAGCCAACTCGCAGAGGGCCTTTGCGTTAACACCTTTGATGAATAGAAGAACCAACGGTCGATTATGTCTGTTACTTATACTGGTATAATTATCCGTTCGTACTTCCACACTCAAGTATAATCCCCGGTCGGTGCAGGACTATTGCAATGATTGAAACAAAGATATTGTGAAAACCGGCCAAGTCCGCGTCCGGTCACGCACATTGAAGGGTTCTGTAGTAACCCATGTCGTAAACCATGGCAAAAATAAATAGGTAACTTTACTATAAGATTGCAAAGTTACAATCGCATTTGGATTTAAGTCATTTTCTGTGGAATTATGACGAAATTTATAGTTTTCCAGTTACATTTAATAGGTTGGTCGACTATAACTCGTTAACTTGTTAAGCCTACTTAGCAGTGACAGTTTTCTTCTAAATTCGTTATACAAGGTGTGACGTAAGTAATGGTCCACCGTTAACGATTCAATAGAACAGATAATTTACTATCACATATTACAGTTTTAACCATTTTTACCGAAAGGTTCCGAAGATTTTTTTTGTCCATTTTGATTTATGTTAATTGCTGCTGAATACAAGAGGTAGAATTATGGTAGACCGTATTAAATGTAAACTTAATGCTTTTGAAGAAAAAGTCAGTCCTTCTCTATTTTACCCCAAATTTTTAACATATCATGTAAATTCAAGTGCGATTTTTGTAAAACAAATGTTCAACAATGTCAGTGCCCACTAGTTTAAAATAATGCCTACTAAATACCGATTTCAAAATCGTATCACAATAATAAATTCTATTGTCTAATAGAAAGATCTCTAATTTAAATTAAAAAAGGAGATTTTCATTAAAATACATTTTAAAATTGTTGCGTTATACTTACGATTGTAAAAAAATTTACTACACTATCAGTGCCCATTCATTTAAAAAAATACCGATTTAAAATAGTTTACTATTACTAGGTCCCATTAATGAAAAACAAAGTCATTGCAACTTTAATTCAAAACGACTTAAAATAACCTAACTTTACTTTGATAACTTATTTGAACAAAGCATTTTAAAACCAAGTCATTCTTATTATCATCATTTATTAATCATCTTTTACATAATTAC
Source organism: Mamestra brassicae (assembly GCA_905163435.1). Taxonomy (NCBI): domain Eukaryota; kingdom Metazoa; phylum Arthropoda; class Insecta; order Lepidoptera; family Noctuidae; genus Mamestra; species Mamestra brassicae. The sequence continues at coordinate 6,780,969 of LR990987.1, forward strand.
AAACACTAAAAATTATATCATATGTCCAAAATGGCCCCCATTGCCAGCTCTGCAACGTCGAATAAACGACCGTTTAAGTCGTCGAGCAAACCAGTTTTCGTTGATTCCCTAGCTGCTGCTTGCGGCTTCTAGTACTCAAAATGGTCAAAAGAGGTGATTTGTTCCTTGTAGACTTTTTCTTTTAGGCGACCCCAATAAAACAAATCCAGAACATTTAGGAGTGGCGAACGCGGTGGCCACAATATTGGACCTAAACGCCCTATCCACCTGTTTGGATTCGGTGCTCTCGCACTCTAGTAGCATAGTGAGCGGGACAGACATTGTTCTGTTTCATCCACATACACTTCTGGACACATCTATTGGTCCACCTTAGAGTTTAGGTTTCGATGGCCCCTACCGAAATATGATTGCTAGATTGAACAAAAACTGTTGATGCAGTTTTAAACCTGATACATTTTACCATCTTTTTCGATCGTATTGTTTTAAATTTGAATTCAGAATACCATACGACATGGAGCTACGCCTAACAAGTCGGATATGCGCCTTGTTAAAGGCAATTGATTTTTGAATAAAAAACATGTTTTATCAAATAAAGGTTTAATTTAATAACGCGTGTTGCCTCCATGGGCATCTACCACAGCTCTCATACGATTAGGCATAGAGTTTATCAACCGCTCTATGCAATTTTGAGGAATCATCTCCCATTCCTCTTCTATGGCAGTTTTCAACTCCTGCATCGTCTGGGCAACTGGCTGACGAGCCCTAACACGTCTTTTTAGCTCGTCCCACATGTGCTCAATGGGGTTCATGTCTGGGCTTCTGGCTGGCCAGTCCATAACTGTGATGTTCACATCCCGAAGATATTCCCTGACGATGCCAGCCGCATGGGCTCTTGCATTATCATGCATAAAAAGAAAATTTGGGGCCACATAGTCCGCGTATGGTATCACGTGAGGTTCTAAGCACTCACGAATGTACCTTTCAGCATTTAATGTTGGCAGCCGTGGTCCTGTAATAACCTCAAGTTGAGTTTTGCCGCTCGCGGATATACCGCCCCAGACAGTCCATGAGCCACCGCCATAAGCAACCCTCTCTTCAAAGCAGCATTGTGCGAAACGCTCTCCCTTACGTCGGTAGACCTTCTTCCTTCCATCATTGCCATGTAACACAATTTTACTCATCAGAAAAGAGTACACGGCTCCAATCTTGCTGTGTCCAATTTAAATGACTGCGTGCGAAATGAAGGCGCGCTGTTCGGTGGGCTCGCGTTAGTTTGGGCCCATTAGCTGGCTTGTGTGGTACCATATCGCGTTCTTTTAACCTTCTCCGAACAGTTCGAGCGCTCACAGATACTCCGTGGAAGTCGCGAAGTTGGTTTTGTACCTATCTCAATGGAGGTAAGGTGACGATTTCTCAAGCTGGTCGTCACGATGAATCGATCCTGCCTTTCAGTTGTGACCCGACATCGTGGCCTTCCTTGGCGACGAACAAAGCCGCCAGTCTCTAGGTACCTCCGATAAACATTTCGGACCGCAGATCGACTTAAATTAAGTTGAGCACTCACGTTTCTTTGGCTGTGTCCGGCCTGAATAAGTGCCACAGCTTGGGCGGCGACTTCAGGTGAAGTATCCATAGATTATTGATAGAACCTCACCTTAATGTTAAGAATAAGTAATGTTTGTTGCAAAACCAAAGATATCAATCACTTTTTCAAGAATTAAATCCAAGTAAACCAATAAAACCAAGTTTTAAGAAAACTTGGTTTTATTGGTTTACTTGGATTTGTATTCGATTGTTTGATATCAACAAACAGGCTCCGAATTGTCTTTTGTTTCTTTAAATTCTGTGTTCGAAATTCAAAAAAAGACTATTGAATGAAATTGTGAATGTGCCAGGTTCAAAACTGCATAAAAACTTTTTGCTCGACCTAATATAAAATTTTAGCTAGGACCAAACGAAACTGAAAATACAAGGTGGGCCAATAGATGTGTCCAGAAGTATATTTTCTTGGACTTCAGGAGCGACATTTTCCAGTAGCCCTTGCATCTGAAAAATCGAAAAAATCTTAAATATCTATCTGCGTTCAATGTTTCTGGGAGCTCGAGTGGACCGATTGAAAATGAAAATGTCTTTATTGTCGCCAGTTAATACATTCATCTTAGGGTTATCTAACATATGCATCGTATTAATGAATTGCACAAAAGGTACTGCTACTGATTTCCAAGCTAAGCTTGAGCTTGTGTATTGGGAAACAGTGTTCAGCCGCAGGAAGTATCACATAATAAAATACGAATACATGCATTGGTTTGAATGTCGCTGCAGTACACTTACAATATTCTTAGGATAACTTTCGGTTATTTTTATTCCATAATCTATTTTTTTAATTTTATTTAAGTTTAACAGATGTGTGTGTGTGTGGGTGAATGTGTATGGTGTGAGTGTGTGTATGATATATGTTACGCAGTATATGCCAACCGGTCTTCTGTCTTCTGATCGTCTAATAGTTGAAGCCATTCAGAAACATTACCTTTAAATTCGTGTTTGCTAAGAGAAGTAATGTTGAGCTGTTCGTTTATGGTGTTGTATAGCTTACAACTTATGACCTTGTACTGTCTCCTTGCGAAAATGGTCTTGCACGGAACATATCTTTTAATGAATGATTTGGTAATGAGCACAAAGAGTAGGCGAACGGTTAGGACCTTCCATTCCGAGTACAGAGATGTTGTATATCTGTAGGGCTTTCTTGCCATCACTTCCAGCACCGCTCTTTGTGCTCCTTCTAGGCTCAGCAGATATGTCTTTGCGGCCCCTCCCCATACAGTGATGCAATAATGTATAAAAGATTGACATAAGGCCAAGTATACAAGTCTGAGTTATATCATAGTTGAATTGTCTCTAAGCGTTTTAAAAACATGAATGAGTCGTCTTACTCTGGAATTAACTATACTTATGTGTTTATCCCACCTCAAGCCACTATCCATGTGTATTCCTAAATATTTTACACATACCGCGCTACTGATTTCTTGGCAATTGCAGTTGGCCTGTGCGTTGCAAGTGTGCGCTTGTATGGAGAATCCTTGCGGTGGAGTCTTAGTTTTGTTGATGGAGAAGGGAACAAATTGCGTTTTGGTTAGGTTTAGGGTCAGTAGGTTATGAGTCAAACAATTTTTCCCATTGGGTAGTGCAAATTCTGCTCTCTCTTTAACTGTGTGCCAGTTTGGACCACAGACAAATATAGCAGTGTCGTCTGCATATGTAAAGATGCGGGTGTATTATGATTATCTGTCCATGACTGATTCCGATTCGATATGATCTGTCTTGCCTTATGAGATGCGGGTGTTCTAGCTGCCAGTTATGCAGATTGATTGTTGACTCGTCGGTCTATAATATTTTATTTAGTCTTCTGTTATTCTGCGTAGCATTTTTCCACAAATTTGAACTCTTAAGGGATAATAGACCAGTGTCGATAATTTTTGAAACCAAAATAAATAATAGTAGGATGAAACCCATTGGATATTATAAAAATTAAAGGAAAAATAATTTACGGGCGATCTGAGAATTTCTACTTTCCTATGGTGAAAAAAATATATATGCTACCATAGTAAATCTACTCAGAAAATGCAAAAAATCGAAAAATGTCAGTCTCAAATTTTTTGTATTTATTGTCGATTCTTTTCTTGCTGGACACCACTAAATGATTCAAATCTGCTTTTTTTATTTCATACACTTGCTTATCATCTGCCTTATTGCAGATTATACAAACAGATTCATCCATACTGATAATCTGAAAAGACAAAATCGAATTAATAATGCCTTTACAATTTTACCGTAAGTATAACTAAATTTGTTTGTGTAAAATTAAGTTTGTACTAAATTATTAACTTCCCCTTCCCGACCTCAGATCGCCCGTAAATTATTTTTCCTTTAATTTTTATAATATTCTCCTCCTTTTCCAATGAGTTTTATCCTACTATAATTTTTTTTCACTATTTTTAAAGGCTACCCTGGTCTATAATCTCTCTGTATTGGCATGGCTACAGTTTTTGTCTTTGAGTATTCGATTTGATATGCCAGCTCTGCGACGTAAGACATTGACCGATGTTGAAGGATCATCAGAAACTAAATTCATTACCTACCACTTCATCAGTGTGTACCTACTCGTGGTCGCCCTTCACCTGTACCTCCCCCCGGTGTATGCGTTATACACTTTTTAAAAATTTGCACTTTAAAGCTTAATATTTCGCAAACGGATCCTTAGATGGAAAAAGCTAGTATTCTATAATTAAAGTGGATTTTCAATTTTTCACATTACTTTCTAATTAATTATATTTTTTTCGATACCCGTGCAGCTTAAGCGTTTTGATATGATAATCAGGGGATTCTTCCCTACACATTGGAATATATTTTTCGTCCCCTGTGGTCCAATTTGATATAACACACAAATATAATCTAGATTAACTGGACTACATATAGAAGATGATGAACAGAGAATTCACATCTGAATAATTTCACAACCTTATTTTTCTTACTTGAAATAATTTTTAGGCTTGAACAGCGACGGATACCGCCCGATACCCGAAGTGGACGTGACTCAACAAGCATCTTTTGTGTCCATCAATAGAACTCCAACATCAGAGAGTTCCTATGAAACAACTCCGTGGCTCAGGCGTCCTGGCCGTCATCATCTACCAGATATGCTTCAAATGCCTTTAGACACCTCGTCGGCGTCGTGCGACACCTTACCGCCACGTTTATCTGAACCAAGTTCGCCAAAAGCAGTTTGTGAACCGAACAAATTACAGATGTTCAAACGTGTATCGGAACAGACGCAGTCCAAGATGCCATACTGTTTTTCGGAAAAGAAGCAGTCGGAGCCGTGTCAATGCAGTCCAGAAAAAATGAAAGAGATGTTCGAACAAGTACTTAGAGAAAAATTATGTTTAAAGTCAACAGGATGTGGTCGTTCTCATAAACCAATGAATAAACCAGCAACTGTCCAAGGAATCTGTAATAAGTCTCAAGCTTTGGATACTGTTTTCAGTCAATCAGGTAATATGTTTTTTCCACACCACCGCTGCTCGAAAACGTCGAATTGTAAATATTATGTCATGCAAACCCAACCTAATGTAAGTTATTGTTGCCATGTGGCAGGCCGGAGTCTAGCCGAACAATAATGTGGTATGATGGATCTCGTTAATAATCCAGAAATGAGAGCAGTATTCCATGCAATGCAAAAAATATTCTTCATTAATGTCATACTTTTGTGTTTTGCAAACAAAATCGTATTATGCTTCATAACTTTTGGGCACCTTCATTTATATTTACATTGTCCCACGATTTTTTGCTTACTCCCCAACGCGTTCTGTGATGTCACTCTGTACAATAATTAAATATAGTCAGTTTCTGGACAATAAATCCTATTTAAAAACAGTCACGGAGTCGGACTTTTATGAAGCTGAAAATCCAGACTGTGTGCTTTACTGAAACGTTGAGTGCTATATGGGCGCTGCCGCACAGATATCATCTAGCTTGAATCTAGTGCCTATTGATAGTACCCATTCTGTAAACATCACATTTCAGCGCGGCAACACAGTTTTTGTGATTTACGTGTATTGTTATTTTCACACTTAGGCTTCAGTGTGTTTTACCTGTATGTACCAACTACACGAAGCCAACAGCACCGCATGTTATAATTCAAAACGTTTTGTTCTAGTTCTAAAATATGCTCACTGTGTCAAATCACATACATTTCGGTGTGGCCAGACTTAAAATGTAGATGATGTTCTAACCTTGCAACCTAACACTTTCAGGTGATGATGAAAATTATGCAAATAAGTATACAAAAGGACACAAAATGGATTGGGAATGTAGCAGTAAGAAAGTATCACTTAAGAAAACACCATCCCAACGCGAACAGAATCGGCCACCAGTGTCAAAGGCAACAGTTAGACCAATGGCAGAGACCAGGTCCATGGGCAGCCAATACTATTGTCGCGAAGACTCCTCGACAAACACTAGCCCGGGAGTAGAAGTGCTAAGTCCTGCCGGAGGAGTGTGCCAAATAGAACCAGGAGAAAATTATTGTCAAGCAGGCCGAATTCTAGAACATGAATCCTTACCCAAGACCGAAACCAAGCCAGCACCTAAACTCGAACCAGAATCCTACCAGTACAATGGTTATCAGTATGATGATGAGACACAGTCAGAATTCAGGATTAAAAGGAATAAGCCTCCACTGCAATCTGAGCCCGAGTACACAGTGGAAGACGCTGTCAAGTACTACGTAGCTATGAACCCGGAATTTACAAATGACTCATGTCCATCTCTGCCGGTACTCAAAGACTATCCCTGTAGCGACATGTCTATAAATGTTCCAGATAAAACCTTGTCAGAAATCTGATAAATCATACCTGAAAAAAAAGGTATAAAGCGAATGTCCACCCGGTTCGCGCACATTCGGTGCTCCTCCCCCTCCATTCGCGCCTAAGGATACTCAACACCCTGGAGATGAGTCCCTCTGGCGGTTTGAGGAATGCTGTGGCAGGTGTGTGTGTGTTACTTCGATCAAAAAAAGGACATTTCAAGAAAAAACATTTTATATAATCCCAAAAAGTGGCAACATTGTGTGTTATTGGTACAAATACAGTTTGGTAATAGTGTGAACATTTCCCATCGTGTGTGTATTTTTTTAAATAGTCAAAGTTTCTGGGAAGTCATTAATCGTAAGTAAACAAGATTTGGAAACAACTTTGTGTTCATTCTTATCCTTCGGTGCACCTGCATGAGCGAGTGAATTGCGGCAATATTATTGTCCAGCCACTTCAACCAATGTGTAGCAAACTCCACAGAATTCATAAAAGTGTCGCCACACGGTGATAATGTCGCGAAAATGCGACGAGTGATATTGACGAGCAAAGCAAAGCAAGTCGTGGCGATACGCTGGCGAAAGTATATAATTAATCATCTCATGGAGATCACCCAATGATAGCAAGGCGGACTATGGACCCATGATAGTGGCGATTCTCTCACTCGGGGAAGTTGTACCTCACACCCAAAACAACCCCCTGTTTGTCTGTCTGCTAGTGTGTTTTTAACTAAAAGCCCACAAACCCTCGACTTCGTCGTTTAGTTAATTCAAACAATAATATTACATCATTGAATATTAAAGTGAAAGTTTGTATGTATGGTTGGTATGATGTAGTTGTTTCATCAATCAAAAAAAAAAACAGAATGGTTTTTGGTGAAATACGAAACATGGATTGACCAGGAGCTGGAATAGGCGGGTAAGCTTACACTTTCAAGCGGGCGAAAGGCCGATATAAAGATAATATTATGCTGACTTTTAATAGGTAGGTACCTATCAATTAGCAATATGCGTCAGGATGGAAGGCCCCACCCTTGAATTGGTCCTTTATACAAATTTTCTATGGAGATTTTAATTTAAGCTACTACTCAGTATTTAAACTGGTGTAATATTTATGGCAAAAAAGCTATTTTATAAATGGGGCTGTAAATAGGGAACTAACTGTGCGCTGTGAGCTGAGCACGAACTTCTGCGTAGGTAATTGCATCGACAACGTAAACGTATCGCCTTCGACAATTTTTTAATGCAATCTGATCAGCGCCATGTGTGCGTATTTGGAACTAAATCGGTAGCACAAATTTTTGACAACCACCTTTCTATCGACTTTACGCATTAAAAAGTTTCTCACACTTACAAAAATGTTTTAGATTTTTGTAAGTGTTATTCATGCGAATCACACATATAGTGGCCCGGCGCCGCCTGCCCGCTTTCGTGAAGTTCGTTTCTGTGCGTTATTTTCCGCAACTCCTCGTTGTTTCCTGGTGCTTCATATCTACTGATTAATGTTTCAAGCGCGCAGCATCTAAGATAAGCGTTTCCGACCTAATATAATACACGTGTGTAGCTTGTTCTTTTTGTGTGCTCTATCATGTTTTGCATCGAGTCCATACCAACGCAAAGTTGGAATGAGACAGAACTTGGAACTAACCCCAGCCCAGTGAGAAACTTATGTACTAACTAGGCAACCGACGCTCTTTCCATCGCTCGGTATACATAGCTCAATACATTGTACTTTCCTATTCACGACAATTTAAGATTGAAAATTTCTTAATTTATGTAAGTACCGTCATCACATAACTTCGTCATCTTCTTCAGCAGGTTTGTGAAAATGTTTTTAGTAGCTATAAGGATGGGAAATCATCAAATGACTTCTTCCGCTCTGGGTGGAGCGGAAGGGCGTGTCAGACTCTTACTGACTAAAACCCATCCGTGTTCCTTCTAAAGCCCTTTGCGTTCCAGGGCCGCGGCGACTCTTTCGAACAGATTCCGCAACCCTGGCAGAAATGGCAAGAACTTACCTACTCGTATAATCATAAGCCGTGTTCTACAAGCTTATCGATGATCGCTTGAGACCGGCGCTTAACAAAAGAGAGAAGCAGGATGAATGTGAAATAGAACAACTTCGCAGCATGACGATTGCTTTATTGTGAAGACCTGCAATTGTAACCGCTATCATACCAACTGTCGTTACACCTTACTGCCAGCGCACTGTGAGAGACTCTCCTTCGAAAAATAACCATCAAATCCTAGATCAAATGAAAGGCTTTTGTTTGTACAACCCATTTCTACTTTTAATCCGACTATTAATGTAAGAAAATTAAAGAAACCTGAATAAACATAAATAATGTTTCTTTTTTTTCCAATTTTTGCTATCTAAACTAACATTGAATGTAAGTTTGTAAAGATAAAATTGTAAAGGAAATCTTTCGAAGTCAGGTCCGATCTTCGATCACTGTTCCAACCAATACTCTAAATTTTTTATAACAACTACTCGTCTTTCCCCGCTGCTTTTCTCATGAGTCTATCCGATAAAAACTGAGCATTCCGTGATAAAGAAGCAACATTAGTGTAGTTTTCTAGCAGTAAAAGCATTATCAGAATCGAATCCTTCGATCGCCTATAATAGTGATCGAAGATCGGACCTAACTTCGAAAGATCACCTTTACAAACTTACATCCAATGTTAGTTTAAATTACACAAATTTGAAAAAAAGAAACATGATTTATGTTTATTCAGGTTTTCTTCACTTTCTTACATTAATATTCGGATTGAAAATAAAAATGGGCTGTACAAACAAAAGCCTTTCATTTGATCTAGGATTTGATGAATTCTTTTCGAAGGAGAGTCTCTCACAGTGCGCTGGCAGTAGATACGGTGTAACGACTCTTGGTAAGATGGCGGGTATAATTGCAGGTCTTCACAATAAAGCAATTGTCATGCTGCGAAGTTGTTCTATTTCACATTCATCCTGCTTCTCTCCTTTGTAAAGCACCGGTCTGTAGCCACCATCGATACTGCTGATACGACCCTGTAGGTGGCGGAGCCATAGGCGGGGGAGTATGCTCCCCTCGCGAAGGGAACAGAGCGCTCACCACGTCTTCCACCAGCTGGGGCCGGAGACTCTGCGTCAACGGGGGGGGGCAGGTGCGGAGTTTATCCCGCACCATTTCGTAAGGGCGTCCCCACGGGTCCCCGTTCAGAGACTCCAGCATCTCCTTACGAGCCAGATCTTTGGCCCGCAGGATCCGGGCTTGGAGGGCGGCCTTCGCCACTCTGTATTCCTCGTACAGCTCCGCCTCCCTGGCCTGCGCATCCGGAGGCCGGATGCGGAGCCTGCGATGCCTGGTGTACAGGCGCACTAGCGGCTGCCTGCGATTTCGTTCGCGTGAAATAATTTCTATGTTGACGTCACTTAATTATAATCTAAATATGTAGATTAAGAATATTTGTGTAAGTTTGTTAATTAAAATAAATATAACGGGAATAATAATACAAAATATATTTTATTACGACAATTCACAGGATCCCATTAATGTTACTGTTAGAAATTTTGTATGATTATAGGTAGTAAATAGGTATTAAATATTTATCCTTCAAAGATCGAAAATAAACCGCCCATTTACCTGTTGCACTAAAAATTTTAATCGTCAATTTGGAGGGACCAACTTGTATAATCGATATCTTTAAAACGATATATGTTTTTGGCAGCCAAAATCGATAATATTAAGGTAGAATTAAGGTATTATAACACTAAGTAGGTAGAACATTCCAGGGAGTAGTCTATCAGTTTGGTCCCTCCATCTTGATATCATGATGGCGGGACCAAGCATTTTGTTAAAATATTATGTATATGACGAGGTAGCTAAAATTAAAGCAAAGGTAGCAAATAGTAGATTAATGGTATTATTTTTTTATATGTGTATGACAGACATTGGAGACTTGGTCCCTCCATTTTGACGGTCACCTCCGCTTCGCACTACTTTGTAGAAACTGGCCCGTAATCAGTAACTATGATCCCTGATGATGATGACTATGTTGCTAAGACTTCGCTTTTACTGTTAAAAAGTTATCAGGGGGCTAATAAAAAGTTGTGGAATTGGGCCTCAGATCTCGAGCCGAGCCAAGCTTCATAACCCTATAAGGCTTAACTATACAAACCCCGTACATCTCGGTAGAAAGTAGATATGGCTTGGCTGTTCAAAATGTATCTAATATTCGTGGAACTGCTTATTGTATGACATAATATTAAAAACCAGTGAGTTACCCATTGGAGCCACGGCTGATGACCCCACTGAAACATCAACGGCTTGGCACACCAGAGTGTATACAACTACTAACTAGTCTGCAAGGAGGTGCTGGCCTTACCCTTATGTTCGTTTTTTAATTCCAGAGACTAATTTGACAGAGACAAATGTCAAACAAACCAAATTGAAAAAACAAGCAACAATAACTTGATGCAGGGGGGTGACACTTCCATACATTGGCTTCGCTGACAAAATATTCACTGATTGTGCTGCCATCTTTGTGACAAGGAACCGCAATTTTGACCATAGTTTCAAATTTTTGCCGATAGGTAGAGCTAGTTGACAACGGTGCAACAATATACATCCAACCATCCAACTATTAACAATAAATATCTATTATTATTTATTAATATTTCAATAAGTTAATTATCAATAAATTAAAAAAAAACATACTAGCAAAATTATTAACAGTTTTTAAAGTTCATGTAGGTATTTGTATTGAATAAGTGAAACGAAACGTAAATGTGTAATGGAAAAGTACGTTGTCATTTGAAAAGCAGAAAAGATTTTTTCGTGCCGTGTTCGTTTGTTTCGTGTGGTGTTCTAGTTTTCTGTTTTGTGCTCTTTTACGACGCTTGCTTTAAACTTTTGACCCTGCTTCTTCTCTGGACTTTGTGATAAGATACGTAAACGATTGACCCAACGCCGTGTACATACTGGACCTCGATGTTACCTTTTGATTTGGAATTGACGAAACTTGCAAAATGCCGAGGAGAAAGTCTGCCTTTAAGTGCTATTTTGGATGTATTCCTTATAAAGGTTGGTTCCCACATTAATTATTTACATCTCATCAAATTCGTTTAGCTCTATATATATCACAAATTTATTGTAAACAGTTTTACCAGTTGATAATATTGCACTGCATAACAGCAGTTCTGGTGATTGGGCTAAGTTACATGATACATCATGTAAAATAACAATCATCAGACAATTTTTTAGTGACGATTTCAAACCTGTGGCTGAAAATACAACAATTACAATTTTACAATTAATACAAATTTGTTGACCAGTTTTTTATCTTTCAGGAACAGTTCACCACTTTCCACCAAGTGAATACCCATATTCGGAAAAATTTTATCAGTGGAAAATGGTAATTCTTGGTTTCAGCATCTACATCATCTACTGCTGAAATGGATTCAACAAATACAACATCTGATAATGCAGAAGCCACTTTTGCCCAAGGTAATATTTTATTGAAATGAAGCACAAAAATATTACTTATAATAAAAATAAACATTATAAAAACAATAAATGAAAGATAAATTTATAACTTCTTTTATGTGTGATTCCATTCCACTATCTTGAATATAGAATATTTACAACACCATGTTTGTAATAATATTTTTTCACAAATAGGGCTTGAAAATATTGTACTATATTAGAAATAAAAAAAAACAATTACACAACATAACAACACAACACACAAATACACACATACACATAATTACATAACATGCAACAAGTCCAATTTTGTAACATTTAAACTGGAGATATAAACGCAAAATAAACAATCTCCTAAAAGTAAAATATTACTTATTTACGTTATTATCCACTAAATGCTCAGTAATGTTTTACTTTTCAAATGTATTTGGAGAAAGTGTATTTTGAGATAATAATATCCCTAGTTTAAATGTTACAAAATTGGACCTATGACCATGAGAGGCCTCCAGCCAGTTATAGATAGCTGTGTGCGTGCAGAGCTTGTGTATGTGTGTGTGCAGAGTGTGTGTATGTGTGCGTGAAGAGGTTGTGATTGTGTGCGTATGTGTAAAACTCCTCACAGCGCCATCTCTGCTACGAGGTACTCATGTTACTCTCAATTTGTGGTTCAAAAATTTACGTGAGAGGGCTCTCTTTTCCCTATTACTTACTATACTCTTTGACTTGATGATTCGAAGGGAAACGACGGGAAAGAAGGTCGTGCTTCTGTTTGTGTTACGATTTTTTTCGATTTAAGTTTTATTAGAGTTAACTTCAATCGAGGCTATTCTTTGTGTTTGTGTTTTATCGCCAAGTTTGGTTTTAACATAATATGTAACTTTATTTTAAAGATTTTACTAAGTAGGTATCCACAGTGAATTCCAAAAAACCTCCAGACCTTCCTGATCCCTTCGAATATTCCCCAATTTTAACCATTACTCTCCACGACGACAATGTACTTTTAGATAAAATTGACACTGTATCTGCTAGTGGGAAAAGAGTGGATACTTCCTTCCCGACCACATTTAGGTAGTAATCCCCCAAAATAACTGAAACAAGAATATGGTAGACGACAAACCTAGTCTTTAAGGGATAATCCACCGTATCCCTCTCTTATAAAGATGGCCAAACGTCAGGCACTGTTCTGCACCAAATAAATTTGGTACCTATCTGTTTAAAACAAAACAATTACAACAACATTGCCCTAGGTAGTATGAAACGTTTCGGAAGAACCAAGCCCTCGCTCGAGTTTAGGTCTTACCAGAATGCTAACAGTTTCCTGATTAGTCGTACCTTAGAAAAAAATAACTAAGTATATGGCTTCTATTCCCCCATTCAACATCACACGTATGGGTCTCGTAAGAGACACCAACTGAATGGTCAGAAGCAGAAGTCATAGAAGAAAAAAAAAAGAGTTTATTTGCGACAAGCATAGAGAATATCAAGGTTCCTGATGGATGCGGCGCAGTTATAAAGGCTAGTAAAATGAACCAGAAGGTGACTTCTCTTGGAATTACAGAGTGCAAACCCACCCATCCGTCGTTCTTACATTTTATGTACAAATATTATCAAAAAGGGCTTACTCAGCCAGTTCAGAGGTACATGTATCCTACAGTTCAGTGCTTCAACTGCTGACGTTTTGGTCAAACAAGAACCCCATGACGTTCTAAGCCCAAATGCTTTAAATGTGCGCAAGAGCACCCAGGTACTGAATGCCGAATCTCTCCTGACAATGCTTTATGTTCATATTGTAATGACAATCATAATGCAACTGATAAGGCATGTCCTAAGCTGGGTCGGCAGAAGGGCATTAAAGCCTTGATGGCTGTAAAGTCAGTCTCACATTCGGAAGCCAGTCAAGTCCTCCCTACGGTTTCTAGATGATAATTATTAGACTAATATCATTATAATAACAATAATATATAACAAAATTGCTAACTACAAGCCTCCACAGTTAAATATAAAATTATTACTCCTCCATAGGCACATACCTTATAAATATTATCTATTCTATTCTATTTAGTTATTTATTCCCTCAAAGTTGGTCCATTTCGTTCAATCTTAAGCTAATTTGTTCAAATTGCCAGTCTGAACAATAAACGGTTCAAGTGCAGGCAGGCAGGCAGGCAGGTGCCTCTGGTACAAAAAATAGCTTTGCTAAAAGCATCCTTAGAGTGCTTGCATTGGTGCAGAAAAGGTCAATACCTTGTTCACAACAAATTTCGTTAAAACTTCGACTGGCTCTCTGAAAGTATGGATTACGCCATTTTTTTACGCCGTTTTTCCATAGGATACATGTATAAGTGGTCGCTGTCGTAGCCCCATCTGATTAGTGCGTATCTTTAATTTTGAAACAAGTTCAGGACAGTCAACTTATCCATTTGGAATATTAGACAAATAGCATATATCAATGACCTTTTGAACGCCAGAGCATAAACGCATCGTTGTGCCCCCGAGGGCGACTCCAAGCCACAAATTCGCCGTACTTTTTGTCACATATTTGTGACGTTTGGCTTACATGGCAAGCGCTTGCTTGTCATGTATACGTGACTATGGCGCTCAAAAGGTTAAGCATTCTTGATCCAGCCGCTCAGGGTCGTGTCCACACCGTGCCTGCCGAGGGCTGTGCTGATACTGTAACATGATTTTGTCAAAAGCGCTCTTGATGACTATGAAGGAGTGTTGTTGTCTGTGGAGTAGGTATTGGCGCAGGGATCCATCCCGAGTGTATCTGTCACAGAGCCTCCAGGGTTTTCAGTAGGAAGGATGTTAGGCTTATTGTTCTTAATACTTTGGGTTTTGTGTAGTCTAGTTTACCCGGTTTGGGGATGTAAATGACTTTTACTTCAAACCAGAACAATAAGCCTAACATCCTTCCTACTGAAAACCCTGGAGGCTCTGTGACAGATACACTCGGGATGGATCCCTGCGCCAATACCTACTCCACAGACAACAACACTCCTTCATAGTCATCAAGAGCGCTTTTGACAAAATCATGTTACAGTATCAGCACAGCCCTCGGCAGGCACGGTGTGGACACGACCCTGAGCGGCTGGATCAAGAATGCTTAACCTTTTGAGCGCCATAGTCACGTATACATGACAAGCAAGCGCGTGCCCTGTAAGCCAAACGTCACGAATATGTGACAAAAAGTACGGCGAATTTGTGGCTTGGCGTCGGGGGCACGCCGATGCGTTTATGCTCTGGCGTTCAAAAGGTTAAGCAAAGAGCTGTACAATTCACCATAAATAACACAACAAGGGCCATTGTGGCGAAAGGGGGCGTCCTTTCGCCAATATAATGGAACCTCGTCGCAGATAACCTAGTTAAAAGACTCAACGATAAAGGATACTTTACTGGCTACGCGGATGACATAACCTAATAAACGAGAAAAACGAAAACACTCTATGTAGAGGACTGGTACAAATAGTATCAGCTAGCAGTGAACCCTACCAAAACTGAAGTTGTCCTCTTTACCAAAAACAATTACCACGGTTCTTCGGAACCACTCTAAAGCCTTTCAATTGAAACCAAATATCTGGGCTTCTATTTGGACAAGCAGCTAAATTGGGTGAAGCGCACTGAACACACCACCACAAACACATGCTAGATAGGAACTGGGGCAATAGTCCCAATACAAACCACTGGCTATATACCACAGTTATCAGACCAATTATCACATATGGCTCTCTAGTCTTATGGCCCAGGACCGACATAAGCACAGCACAGAAAGACCTTAAAAAGCTGCAACGACTTGCCTGTGTCGCCATCACTAGCAGTATGAGAACTGCACCCACTGCGGCCCTGCAGGCTATGCTAGGACTACCACCACTACACCTTATAGTGCGGGAGGAAGCCGCCTTAGCAGCTTTTAGGCTCAACACATCTGGCACTTTAGGAACAGACTCTAGAATAAAGCACACAGGCACCATGGAAGATGCCGTCAAACGACAACCCATGATGACATCACCCAATGACGAAGCTCAAAAGACGCACCTTTCCAAAAGCGCGCACTGGATGCGCCGAAACTGGAGTTGGGAGTTTACTCCAACGACCTCAACATCAAAATATACAACCCGCTAGGAAAACTCAATACCGTCTATCAGGCGGAATGTGTGGGCTATCCAAGCGATCTATGCGATAGAAGGCAGGAGAGTCACGGAAACTCTTATCTGTATCCGACATTGCCTTAGTTCTCCAATCCATAGGGAAGAATTATACCACCTCGAAACTCATACAAGAATACCATAATGCGCTAGAACACGTCACGGTGACCAACCGCAACACTGTGACGCTGCAGTCGATTACAGGACACAGCGGATCACAAGGAAATGACGCGGCCGATAAGCTGGCCAGAAGGGGATCTGGTACGATGGCAGTTGGACCCGTCCCTATTATAATAATGTTAGGAGGTTCCTCTCTCTGGAGCTCTAGCTTGGACCCTGTTCCCGATACCGGTGGGCTACTATTTTTATATTTTTAAATGTTTTTTTATAATTTATATTGAAATATTTAAAAATATAATTGTTTGTAAGTTTGAATGAATACACGGAATAATAATAATAAAATGAAATGTCTAACGGGGCCTCTGCGAGTTGGCTTCGGCCCCTCGTACGCCTACAAAAGAACCGGGACCTCAGGGTCCCGAGATTGTCAAAGACTTACAAGATAATAATAATAATTCTTTATTATCAGGCAACTAAGGCCTACAAGAACACACCCACACGCAAGCAGAACGCTGGTGGGTCTCGGCGCTAGGCTGCAGGCAGTCCAAGGAGACTATGCCATCCCTAAACAGGAAACTTACCAGGCGAGTGCGCGAGTGGATAGGGGCAGCCTACGAATGGTGGCGGGTGACGGAACAAACATTTCCACACGATGGAAGAGGAAACGGTATTGCACGTGCTCCTTCAGTGCACAGGCGTCGCCGAAATATGAAGGCAAACAATAGGGATACAGAATTCACTTACAGATATCCTGAACACACTAGGACTGATGATACGACATGAGAACGACGATGGTTGGAGACACCTAACAATCTACGAGACAGCTCAACAGTTAGACGTCCAAAACATCTTGAAGACTTTGTTTGCTTCGTAGGTTTTGAGAATTTAACCAATACCTACTGAGAAGCAAACAACAGGGAACATAGTGTTGAATGCCAGAAGGCCATAACGAGTGAAATAAAAACCCTTGACTATAAAAAAGTTCGGACAGTATACGAGCTACCGTCCACTCGAAAGGCACTACCATACAAGTGGATTTTCAGAATTAAACGTAACCCAGGTGATAAATATAAAGCTCGTCTAGATGACAATTGCTTCAATAAATAAAGAAATTCATAAAGAATAGTCATATATAGTCCAGTAGCATGAATGGGAATCCTAATGATCGTTGTTGAGTGTAACTGCTCGGTTTGACGTGACCGCAGCAGAACGCATGCTCCTCTATGTTGTACTGGCCGCACACAGCTTGTTGCATGGTTACCACTCTCGATTTTCAACTTGTGTGTGTACTGCCCACCTGGAAATTAAAGAAGATTTACATTAGCAAGCTTAAAAGAAAAAACAACCAAAACACCGACTTCCGAAATTAAAGTAATTTTATCCTTTCTTTTTATACTTTAATAATAATAATAGTAATTTATTTATTTACTTTGACAACATGGGTCCAATGGTTAGTACAACAATAACTTATCAACTAGGATTAGTGACATTAATAATTAATATTAACACAATTTTTATTTATCACTGCCGCACGAGCAACCGGATAGTGTCTAAGTATTGGTGCATCGTGTTTTTCGGCTACGGTTTTCAGTATGCTGTTGGTGCTAGCCCTCATTCTGCTAATAAGGGATGCGGCCTTTTTCCTCAGAATGGCATAGAAGTCGTCGGTTCGCGCTACAGAAAACATGATAGGGCAACCTCAACAAGACCCTGAAACCATTATTATATTGCACACGCAGTGCATCTAGTGCCCTACGTGTGCAGTTGACCCACAAACTTCTCGTGTAGAACGCTTGGCAATAAGCTTCAAATAAAGTTGTTTTGACCTTGTTACTACAACGAGCGAATCTGTGAGCCAACATGTTGCATCTGGCTGCTATAGTAGGCGCCAGATAAATGTGGAATAAAGTACATTGACCTTTCCCTAATAACTGTTCATAGGTACTCGAACAATTAAATATGAATCGTTTTTCATTATTAGATAATGTTAAGGATCACGAGAGATGATGATTCGGGACAGCTTTGTGTCATTAATTCCGTTTTTCAAATTAAAAATGTCAATAATTGTAGGTGGGTCAATGACCGTTATTCCACGATTATCTGGCGCCTACTATAGTGCCCTGCATTCACGTTCAATGTCTACTCGATCCTCGAGGTCCTTGGTGACATGGTGACCCAAGTATTGAAATTGGGTGACCCTCTAAAGTGGTCGCCCATTGAGGGATATAGTGTTTTTTTATTTGCAAGTCGATTGTAGTTTTTTTTAATAAAGCTGATTGGACATAACCATGCTGGAACTCAGCATAATTCGAAATTAATCAGGATAACCCAATACGGTATTTGACTAAAAAAATCTAATTAGTCTGTCAGATAGATTTCCAAAAAATATTGGACACGTATTTTTACTTTTGTCACGTAAACAAAAAATGAAGACGATATAGTACGTTGAAAACCCGTGTGACGTCATTTACCAGTGGGTACACTTTTTACTGGAAAGTGACGTTACAAGCCCCACTCCTTATCTTAAATGCGTTTTATCTTCGTAATTTTTTATCACTACATGGTATAAAACAAAGTCGCTTCCCGCTGTCTGTCCCTATGTATGCTTAGACCTTTAAAACTACGTAACGGATTTTGATGCGGTTTTTTTAACAGATAGAGTGATTCAAGAGCAAGGTTTATATGTCTAATACATGCATAATATAGTAGAGAAACACTGATAATTTTAGAGGTTTCTAATGTGATGTCGCAAATCAAGACATTTGTTTTGCGCTTACTTTGCAAACGCTGGCTACACCCTACGAGCTAGATCAAAATAACGAATACAGTATTGTACACCTTAAAAAGGTCTACAAAAAAGTCCGCGATGTATGTCTATCTCTTAGGGGGATAACCCACAATAACCATTTTTTATCCTTTACTTTTATGAGAAAGAATGAAGCGATTTTAAGCAATACAGCACTAATCCCTATCCAATTAAGTACCTCAAATAGATTGTGCATTTATAAACACCAATATGGCCCTTTACAGCATGTAATTTAAATGAATATTTTCGAAGATATTGCATGCAGAGACATAGCGGTCGCGGCGTTTAGTATCAGCATTGCACCCGTGTGAAGCCGGGGCGGGTCGCTAGTGGATTTGATAAAGTAAAAAATACGTAAGTATCCAACATTTTTTGATATTCTAACTGACGGACTTAAATAGAATCATATTTTTTAACCCATCAACATCCCTATTCATACATAATATAATCAATTTAACTTTTGCTTGAGTAATTAAAAGATTAGTACATACATTCGAGCCTAAGGGAGTGAAAGCTACACGTCATACTCCAGCAGCACCATGATGGAAGAGTTGATGTGCAGATGTTGTTACAAAATAACAGGATGCTCTGAAAGTATACAGAAATAACAACACATTAGAAATTTGTTTTAAATAATCAAACCGGCCAAGGGCGAGTCGGACACCCGTGCGAACGGTTCCAAACGAATCTCATTTTTGTAAAGGCGGCGCCCCACGATGCGGTGCGGAGCCGGCGGCCTAACGACCCGTGTGACCTGGTATAGTGATTTGTATGCAGGATGACGCAGCGGCAGCCTTACTGTTAAAATACAGATGATCCTGAAGGTTCACATAAAGAATGCCTTCAATTCAGTAAACAGAGATACCCTGTTGCCAGAAACTAAAAAAGAATCACCCCAAATATATATTTTCTTTTGGCAATGCTACAGACACCCATCCAAATTATTGTATCTAGAAAACCTACTGGAGTCTGCTGTTGGCTGTCAACAAGGTGACCCTCTCGGGCCAGTGATTTTTAGTTTAGCCATTTATGGAAGCACACTCATCTTTTAGACAAAATGGATCAAATTATCTAAGGAATGTGGCCTTGGACGACCGAGCTTGGGCACAAGCTTCTCTTCCCATCCGTATGAGAGGACTCGGCGCCCGCAAAATTTCTAGTATAAGTTTACCGGCTTTCATATCATGGGTCCACGGCACTGAGAAAATAATCAGGAATATCCTAACTTCCACATTGGTTGATTTCGATGTGCCGTGCTACACCGATGCTATCGATGCCTAGAAATCCGCTTGCCCGAATACTGACCAACCTGACAAACCATCTTCAAAGAGGCGGTGGGACGAGCCACTTTGCAGAGTAGTTCAGAACAACTTACTGACCACGTTTGCTACTACTGCTGAGTGTGCACGCCTGCTTGCTGTGGAAAAATGGGAGCCGGGTCTTTGGCTTCATGCACTACCGTCGTCGAACCTAGGCACTTTGTTCGACCACACTACTTTCTGCCTCGCTGCTTCTCTACGTTTAGGAGCCCTATGTTATTCTCCTCATCGCTGTCGCTGAGGTGAGGTTGTCAACAGCCTCGGGCACCACGGCCTTTCTTGTAGCCGCAGTGCGGGCCGTTTTGCGCGGCACGCTTATTTAAACGACATAATCCGACGAGCTTTCGTTACCGTCGACGTTCCAGACATATTAGAACTCAATGGCTGGGCACGTGACGATAGCAAAAGACCGGACGGCATGTCTTTGTTTCCATGGAAGATGGATAGGCCTTTAGTGTGGGACGCAACCTGTATCGATACTCTTGCGCCATCCCATCTTCCTAGTTCATCGTGTTGTGCTGGTGCTGGTGCTGCGGCTGCCTGAAAACCTCAAGCGGCGTAAATATAGTAATCTAACTAACTATATAACTACATTTTAATTTTTTTTCTTTTTTTTTGGTAAGTATATTTTCGAGCCGTTTGGGGTTGAAAACCTCGGGCAGTTGGACCCTTGTACTCACAGCCTTTTCAAAGAAATTTCGAAACGGCTGGTTGACACTTCCCGTGACACAAGAGCTGTCTTTTACTTTGGCCAGAGGCTAAGTATTGCCATTCAACGTGGCAATACCGCCAGTCTCTTGGGCACATACTGACAGCATTGAGGACGAATTTTCTTATGCTATATATTATATATATATAATAATTAAAAATACGTATCCAATATTTTTCGATATTCTAACTGATGGACTAAAAAGAATCATATTTTTTAACCCAGGCAACATCCCTATTAATAAAATGTATTATTTAATATAATAAATTTTACTTTTGCTTGAGTAATTAAAAGATTAATACATACATTCGAGCCTAAGGGAGTGAAAGCTACACGTCATACTCCAGCAGCACCATGATGGAACAGTTGATGTGCAGATGTTGTTACAAAATCACAGGATGCTCTGAAAGTATACAGAAATAACACCACATTAGAAAACTTTTTTAAATAAAAAAAAACCGGCCAGGTGCGAGTCGGATTCCCGTGGGAACGGTTCCAAACGAATCTCATTTTTGTAAAGGCGGCGCCCCACGATGCGGTGCGGAGTCGGCGGCTTAACGACCCGTGTGACCTGGTATAGTGATTTATATGTAGGATGACGCAGCGGCAGCCTTACCTTAAAAATACAGACCTATTGGTTTTCCTGTAATCTGTAGGTAAAGTAATAGTTAGATATTATCTGCATCTTTATCAAAATAATTGTAATTAAAAAACTTATAATTGTGTAATGTGTGAATCTATTAATGGATGTTCATAAATACTTAGATGCTTGAAAAGCAAAGCATTTAATCTTTTGAACGCCATTGTCACGTATACATGTCAAGCAGGCGCGTGCCCTGTACGCCAAACGTCACAAATATGTAACAAAAAGTACGGCGAATTTGTGGCTTGGCGTCGGGCACGCCGATGTGTTTATGCTCTGGCGGTCAAAAGGTTAAAGTAGTCTAAATGTGATGTATGAATCTCTGAATTCATAGTTAAATTCTCAGAACTAGCAAGCAACAGCTGTGAGAAGTTTGATGATCTTTGAAAGTTAAACAACAGTAAATCAAATCCTAGTTTTTTATTGAAACCCTATTGATGGGATCTGCACCAGGTTTAGATAATATCCCATAGGTGCATAATTAGTAAAACAGACTAGAGACCAGACTACATTATTAATATTCTTTTGAAATAAACTTATTAACTTATAAATTATTATTATTTAATATCTATAATGTTCAAATCAAATTAAACCAGCCTTGAAAAACACATTCTTATAAACCAATATTCAGTGGTGGATACCGGTGGACCCGGCTGAGGATAGGTTTTAGCAAAGAAGCAACACTATAAAAACACAAGGCTCTCTAAGATATTTAGGTATTTTGGGGGGCTTGACCCCCTTAGCCCACTTCCAGGATCGGCCAATGTCAATATTGAAACCTAAGAAACCTGCTTCTGACTAATTTATACAGACTTGATAGCCTTCTTGTGTTGGTAGATTGTTTGAAAAAATTATTTAAACTAAGATCATACAACTACCTAGAGTCGAACAATATCTTACCTTAATGCCAGTTTGGTTTCCTTAAAGGTTGCAGTGCTTTTAACTTATGTTACATCTTAGTCGTGAAGAGCTGTTTGCTAGCCCGTTCCTGCACCACATGTGTTTTCCTTGTAGTTCAGGGTGCACATGATAATGTAGGCTTGTGATGTATGTCAAGTGTTGAGCAAGTTATGTATACCTGGAAAATAGATAAAATTGGACTTTATACTTTTTGATGATCAAATTGTACTATGTTTGAACTAATGATATTTTACATGAACAGGTTAAAATCTAGTATTTATTGGCCGGAGGAGGACGGGGTGAGTAGGTGTGGGGGACGTGCCCTGGCACCACTCCCATGACTGGTAATGCACCGTTTATAAAACTAATTTTGAAAATAACCATGAAGGGGAATGGCGTCTGATTCGTTCACTTTGCTCTTTCACTAGACCCCGCCATCCCCTTCTAACCTAACCTGACCGAGTCGGGGTGCCCCAAGTCCTGACTTCACTTCCCACACTATTTCATCCACGTTCTCCAAGTAACAGTAGTAACATTGCCTATTGTACACATATATGATCATTGGGGGTACACTAGCTTTCTTCTAATCAGGATCCCTTGTAGGTCAATCGTCAAGGCAACAATTCAAGTCAAGAAGAAGCCAAGGTCGTTGAAAGAAGCCACAACAATACCACGAAATACACAGAACACATTCAAGCAACTTGAGGAGAAACGGAATGATCGAAAATGGATGACAGTGATGCATGAGGCAAATAGCAAATTTTT
This sequence comes from Mamestra brassicae, assembly GCA_905163435.1. Classification (NCBI taxonomy): domain Eukaryota; kingdom Metazoa; phylum Arthropoda; class Insecta; order Lepidoptera; family Noctuidae; genus Mamestra; species Mamestra brassicae. The sequence goes on from LR990987.1 coordinate 6,804,205, forward strand.
TTTTACATTTGATACAGAGTGTTAGTGATATAATCGGGGACCAACCCCTACCTAATTTCACCCTTTTTACCCCACAACTCAAACCAAACTATACTAGATTCGACCAGAAAAGACAAATCCTTATGCCTTATAAAACTGTTGCAGTGTAATTATTGCACTTTCTAAACGCATAACTTGGCATTTTTGTTTTTAATCCACTATCCCACTACGTACGTTCGAATCGCGGCCTGACGCCAGGACGCAGTTGCCTCAAGGGATTTACCTTGTATTTGTCTTCCCGCGTAGACCTCGGTAAGACGTATCTACGAATATAACATCATTGTTTCGCATTCTGTGATAAAGTATAATTTTCTCGAGACCGTAGAAAGGCGGGGTCATTTTCATAACTTCCATGAAATTATAATAGCTCTTACCTACCAGTGAGGACACTGAGCTGCTGACTTCTCATAGTTACGAACACAAAACTTTTCTGTCCGCATATCTGCAAGTATGTCACAAACGCTTTCACAAAGTAGTCTATTTTGCTGGAAATTCAACATTTTTGGAATATAACAAGGAAAAGAAACTCAATTCAACGTAATAACAAAGAAAACAACAAAAAGTTGTAGTTGTTTTGCATTTCAAATACTGGTAAACAAAGCCGGTGAATTTCTTGTGAAATACTGACTAAAATTTAGACTCGGTGTAAATTCTAAAATTGTAACATTATATTTATAACTAACAAACTAACATTTGGCCAAATAATATAAAATGAAATAGACTAGGTTTTTGAATTATAATATTATTATAAATTGTATCACTAGGACTTCACTCGCGATTTCGTCCACGCGGATTTAGTAAGTACTCCACCAACTTCAACGACCCCCTACCCCTTTTCATAATAACCCAGCCATTTCTGCTACTGATTCTCAGGATCAGCGCTGTCCACACCATTTTCCCGTCGGGGTTGATTTTGCAAAAATTGTTAGATCTTTCTATAAACCCAGGTTTATTTTCGAAGAATCCAAAAATTAGTCATTCTTATTTTTTATTGAAATCATTTGCTAATTTTGCATTTTTTTCTTTCATTTGCCTAGTCTAAACATCTAAACAAATATTATAAGGATGAAAGCTTAATTATTTTGTTTGTTTGTTAAGATTTGGCTCAAAGAGTAATAAATAATAAAAGCGTGTTAAAAATGAAGATCTCTACGAAAATTGCAATAGTGTAACCCAAAGTAGCAAAATTTTGCCTAATGAATTCATTACTTAGCGTGCGCTGAGACGATACATAAAAAAATATACTACATGATTAAAGTATTCCTATAAAAAGTCCGCGAGGGTATAAGTCTAACCTGTCTAACTATTATGGTTAAGTCACAATGACCGCTTTTTTCAAATAATTTTATCTAAAACGTGGTTGGAATGGAAAAGTGGTGATTTTGGTATCATGATATTCTTATCCATTTAAATGATAATCAAGGTTGATTATGTACATGTTACACTTTGAATTATTCAAATCGGACCTTACGTTTCAAAGTAACGATGGGTGAAAGTGAACTAGGGATGATCTTAATGCTTGGTTCGAAGTTGACAAACGTAATAACAACTGTAATTGTAGGGGTTAGGCAGATTAGGATAAAGAAGATAACTCAAAAACCATCGTCAATTTTTACGCACGATAATAAGTTTTCAAGTGGCAGCACTATCACTCAATACCTTCAAATGTCATCTTACGAAATGACAGCAGTCAAACTGATCCGTAAGTTACGAATCAGTGTGACAGCTGAGTGCTGACATTTGTTAGATGACAAAATCACAAATAGGTTAGTAGGTTAGGTAGTACCTACTACTAGGTTACGAATCATAACTTTGTTTGTGATTTTCGTCGGCCAGCGTAAATTTTTAGGCCCGCAAACGTAAGTATTTTTTAACTAAAATAGTGCATAAATGATATTATTATGTTACTTTGTTTTTGTATATGTACTTACATGCTCAGGTTTAGTAGATGTAAATAGTTTAAGTAAATAGTTTTAAGATAGTAGGTATAGGTGAACTTATGTTAAGTACTAAAAATTTTGGGTATGTTTAGGTACATTTTGACTAAATAAGCTTATTTTTAAAACGTAATGGCAATTTTAATTTGCAGTATGAGTCTCAACTTTAGGACATGTCGTAATGTACCAGCCTATAAAAATAAATATAAGTAAATAAAATAGAAGTGTGTGTCTAATTTTGAATAATAATTTGTTTCAGGTGTGTACCAAAACACAAATAGTGCGCAATTATATAAAAAAGCGAGACAACAGTCAATGAAGAGGCAAAGTGAAGAGGATGTTAAGAAGGCAGTGGAACACATGGTACAAAACAAAATAATGACATTGAGGGGAGCTGCAGATTTCAAGATATATTGTTCTAGCATAACTTTTTCAGAGTTTGTAAAGACTTAGATTGACAGTGAATTTACTAGAAAAATCTTCTGATGTTTTTAGTAAATGTATTGGCTTAGCTAATAGCTCTACCAGTGGTGGGATAGTGATTTTTTGAAGGTGTAGTAAAAGGATATTTATGATCCTACTTTTACCTGATAATCATGAAAGCCACTGCACCATTGACTGTATAAACTTTTGCAGGGACAATGGAATAGTTATATAAAAGCTTGCAAACTCTCAAAATGACAGGCTATTGAACCACCCTGGAAAAATCATATCAATTCATATAATGCTTCATTCACGCCAAACACTCTAACTGCAGGGTTCAAAAAGCCTGGTATTTATCCATTTTTGCTTCCTCTGCTAATACTAACCAGCCTTTTGATTCAACCAGCTCTTCTTCAAATGGTGTGGAACAGGAATCCATCGGAGACACTGAGACTAAATACAGTGAATTCTTTAGAAACCCCTGACTCAAATGCCTTAACAGAACAGCAAGTTGAAAGTATAGATCCAATTCACACAAATACCAACAATCTTGAATTGACTGAGGACAGTGAGATGTCACTAGCTGTCAATATCGCGCTCGCACCTGAAATCATTTGGCCATATCCAGAGGCAGCTTCACAACAATCTAATAAAAGAGGAAGATAGAAAGGAAAATCCCGGATATTGAAAGAACCACCTGAAAATCAGGACTCTGAAAATATAAAAAGTTGAAAACTAAACTTAAGGCCAAAATGTTGAAACTGATAGTACTACAGATGACGATAATCACTACTCTATCTGCAGTGTCACGGATTGCTGTTTAACAGATGAAGATGATATAACGTCTCTTAATATCAATCCTGGTGACTTTTTCCTAATTCAGTGCTCATTGACAAGTAGCAAAATATGTTTAGCATTTGTGTGCAAAGTGGAAGAAAAGTTTGAAAACACTTACTGTGAATTACTTAAACAAAAACCAGTTTTCTACAAATTTTACTTTCCTGAAAAGGAGGATAAATAGCCCATATTCATTACAGATGTTTTAGCAAAGCTGCCACCACCTAATGATGCTGGGGGCATATCCGAGAACTGCTGCATGTTTTCATTCAAATTCAATTTTACCCCCTTTTAACTTGGATAGTTGTTCCTATATTTATACCACTAATATAACATGTTTGACCCCCTAATTGGCCTTTTAAATCGTTAGCCCTAAACTTCCCCACTAAAGTCCTAAGCTAAGCCCTATGATATGATGACAGATTAGGACATTGTCAAGGTTTATAATAATGAAAAAAGAAAATATTCTGCTTTAAAATTTTGTTTATTTTATATTTTTTTCTGAACCACAAAATGTTGTTGTAACTTTTCTAGTAATTACATATTATATATGTTTAAAACTGAAAAGAATATAGTGAAGTGTCCTAGGGTGCCGCCCTCTCCCCTAATAATATTATAGTTACCTGTATTTATAATGAAACTAAAGTAATTTTCTTTGAGCTGCTCAATTTCAGCATAATTTGCTTCAATCCTTTTGACATGATTCACCTCCTGTCTTCAGTCATCAACTGTGATTGAAGCTACAGCCTCTCTTTGTCAGACCCTCTATCTCATTTGCTAACTGACTTACATTTATCAGCTACTCGCCTTTTAATAAAATGCCATATATACTGAATTGAATTGAGGTTGCAAATTGTATGGGGGCAAGCGTAAAATTTTATGGGCGTGCCTGGCAAACAAATTATCAACTACATAATTTTTGGGAGGCTTATGTTTTTTTATAAGTTAATTTAACTAGGACTTTGTAAAATTGTTGTCATATTGAATATTTTGTTCAGACAATCATGCCTGTAACTCTGCTCCCTTTGCATTCATACTAGGTGGCTGATTATCTTCTAAGCTGTGGTACGGAGCGTTGTCAATTACAACTAAGCAGTTTTTGGGCATGTTTGTTAACAGCTGCTGGGTTATCCATTTCATAAAATTTCCGCTGTTCATTCGTTCGTGGTAATCGCCTGTTTTTGTCTTAGCCTTGAAAATCAGGAAGGCTCCGTCCACGAATCCAGTTTCACCTCCAGCATGGGCAATGATCCATCAAGGTCCAGCACTCGTATTTTTGAGGACCCCAGTGCTCTCACTAGACTGGCAACAGTGTAATGAAAGTGGATCCATGTCTCATCCAAATAAATGACGGGCTTCTTGTCAGCACCCAGTGCATCATTTTGACGTAGGTATACACCGGAGCATGGTTGGTGGTATATTGCTTACAGCACGTAGATCAAAGCTATCCAAAACCTTCTTCGTCTTGCCAAGTGGTGTTTTTTTCGGCGTCGTTACCTGCTTTGCCCTGGGTACTCGGGCCTGCAGCCATAGCAGCAGCTTCGGCTTCGTTCCTTTCACGCCTAATCTTCGAAACTGTGTCCTTATTTACGCCGGTTGAAAAAGCGACTCGTTCCGTAGCTTACCTACACAGAAGACTTTAATAAATCTCCCAATCGATCATGAACTTCTCTTGATATGGATATGTCACCATCTGAAGTACTTTGTATTCCTGCCAATGTGAAATTCCGCAAAAGTTCATTAGCACGATATTTTGTTAAAGCCTCTTTGGCGTTTTTCAGCTGCAGTGACATGAGTTTTCTTTTTATAAGACTTTTGTCTGTCACAATTCAATTGTCGTTTAATATAAGTACATTTTCTCAGCTTATATTTTCTATTATTCTCATTACAATCCTTTAAGTTTCGCTTGAGACGCTACACCGCATAGACAGCACTCTGCTACAGGTTATGTGCTAGCGGAAAAATGGAAACGAGCGAAAAAGTGGAAAATTTAAGTACAAAGGTACATATAATACCACTTCAAGGCAAGAGTAACTGGGATACCTGGAAATATAAAATATCCATCCTGCTTAGAAGCATACCCGATGCATTGGATATAGTAGAAGGAAAATGTAAGAGACCCGTGTTGCCGGCAGGTGTAGGAGACGCAGAAGTTACTGCATTTAGAATAAAACTAGCGCGTTTTATACAGGCAGAGAACAATGCTATGATCCTGCTTTCAACAAATTTGAACGATGATACCGTTAGAAAGGTAATGTCATTCACATGTCCAAGAGAAGTTTGACGAAGAGAAGTTTGGCTAGAACTACACCGGTTATTTGACGGAGAAAATGAGAATCGAGCTTATAATCTCTGCCTAGATTTCTTCGGATTTAAATTAGATAATTCTGATGATATGGTCACACATATTTGCAAATTGAAGACTCTCTGGTGTCAGTTGAATAGAGAGATTGGTAAAGATGATCCCAATATAAAACTACCAGAAATATTCCTTATTTGCAAAATTCTGGATACATTAGATCAGAAGTATTTCGAATTTAAATCAAGTTGGTTGTTATTAGCCAAAGAACAGAGGACAGTAGAAGGTTTGACAAGTAACCTTTGCGCTCATGAGAAGTCACTTGAAAAGAAGAACAGTGAATCTTGTGAAGAGGTATTAGTGACGACACAGAATAGCGCAATTCGTAAAGACAGGAAGAATAAGGATAAGCATATGAGATGCAATTACTGCCATGAGATGGGACATCGAGTAAGATCCTGCCAGAAGTGGATGAAAGATGGTCGCCCGCCAAAAGACAGTAAAGACAAGCCATCTTCAAGTCAAGGTGCGAATATGGCTATTATGAGCGTGGATATTATGGCATTCATACCGCAAGATAGAGAGTCATGGTACGTGGACAATGGAGCGACTAGTCACGTAACCAACAGGAGTGACCTGTTCCAAATATTCCAAGAGTTTGACGAGATCCAAGGAGTTACTACAGCTAATGGTAACATTGTTCAAGCAAAAGGCAAAGGAACAATTTATTTGGAAGCAGATGTCAAAGGAAAAATTGTGAACTTAGCACTCACAGACGTTTGGTATGTACCAGAGATCCAGAGAAATCTGTATTCAGTGCTAGCTATGCATGATAAACAGAAAAATAGCAAGTTCATCTCGACCCCGGAAACTTGCGAAGTAATTTTGAATGGGGAAGTATCAGTTGTTGGCAAACGTAATCGCTGTGGAGGACTTTTTAAGTTGAAAGTTCGCAATGTCCTGCCACCAGTACCTGTACTTGCCACTACTACAAGTGATTTGATGCAGCTCTATCATGAGAGATTAGCGCATCAAAACAAAAGGCACGTTAAGGAAGTTATTCAAAGAGAATTAGGATTGTCACTTCCAATTAACAAAGAGTTGTGTGAAGCTTGTATCTACGGAAAGATGCATAGATTGAAGTTTGGCATACGAGAGAGATCTACACAGCCAGGAGACATAATTCATGCAGATGTTTGCGGTCCTTTCCCTATGAGTTTTACAAAATATCGTTACTATGTACTTTTTAAAGATGACTACTCCGGATACTGCATGGTTTATTGCATTCGAAACAAAAGCGACGTCAAAGACAAATTGAGCATAATGCTACAAGAAGCGACGGTCACAGGACATGTAATCAAAACACTGTTGAGTGATAACGGAACCGAGTTTGACAACAAGGATGTCAAAGATATTTTGAATAAAAAAGGAATCAAGCAACGCCTTGTTATGCCGTACACGCCAGAGCAGAATGGCTGTAGCGAGCGCCAAAACAGGACATTAGTAGAAACCGCAAGAACATTGATGAATGCTCAGAGAGAACTGCCAAAAGCATTATGGGCGGAACTTATAATGACAGCTGTGTATATTTTAAACCGAACAGGTGCAACTAGAGAGAAGGACAAGTCACCCTATGAGTTATGGCTTGGGAAGAAACCTAACATAAAGCATCTTAGAATCATTGGAAGCACGTGTTACGCCCATGTTCCGAAACATAAAAGGAAAAAATTGGATAAGAAAGCAACCAAAGGAATTCTCATAGGATACGACAATGATGACGGTTATCGTATCTGGTATGAAACAAAGCATAAAGTTGACAATCTTATCCGATCTAGAGATGTTATCTTCGAAGAGACACCTATTCTAGGGATTGAAGCTAAGGCATCAGGTGCTAAATCTGACCCAAAACCGATTGAGAGAGAGTGGACCGTGTCATATGGCACACTTCCCGAAGAAACTATTCAACAAAAGCTTACGCCAATCGCCAATCCCTTGAATCAGGAAACCCAATCAGAACAGAGATCTATTCAATTAGAGGGGGAATTAGAAGAAGATAGACATTTAAGGAGGCCTATTGAAACAGCAATAGAGGCATATGAATCAGGAGATCAAAGACAGTCAGTCCAATTGGAGGAAGAAAAAGAAAGAAAGTTTATAGAAAACGAAATCGCATTTTCAGACAGTGAAACTGAAGAAGAATTCGTAGATGCTGTTCCTACTTATGTTGAGATTCCGATGAATTCAGAGGGAGACGTTTCTATACCGGACGTTCCAAGATATAATCTGAGGGACAGAAGTACTCTACGACCTCCATGTAAATTAGATGACTATAGTTTATTCCTGGTCAATACTGAAAAAGAACCTTCGACGTATAAGGAAGCAGTATCAAGTGGAACAAGTAAAGATAGATGGTTAGAAGCCATGAAGAGTGAAATAGATTCTTTGCAAAGATTACAAGTGTGGGACTTGCAAAATCTACCGAGTAATCGAAAAGCTCTGCCATGTAAATGGGTTTTTAAAGTCAAAACCAACCCTGACGGCACAATAGAAAAGTATAAAGCCCGACTAGTTGTAAAAGGGTTTAAGCAGAAGAAGGGTTTTGACTATAACGAAACGTTTAGCCCAGTAGCGAGGTTGGCAACCATAAGATCTTTGCTCAGCGTTGCAGCAAGAGAGAAACTTCATCTTATTCAGTTTGATGTTGCAACAGCCTTCCTCAATGGAAATTTAACTGAAGAGATTTACGTGATGCAGCCAGAAGGCTTTGAAGATGGAACATCCAGAGTATGTCGTCTAAAGAAAAGCCTCTATGGTTTAAAGCAGGCACCACGCTGCTGGAACTACTGTTTTGCAGAAACAATTGAATCTTTAGGCTTCAAGACAAGCGACGCTGATCCATGCCTATATACCAAATTCTTAGGAGATGATAAAATCTTAATAGCACTCTACGTTGATGTTGGTTTAGTTGCAGCGAGTAAGGAAAACCTTGCAAATAGTTTCATCAATGACCTAAAAAAGAATTTGATGATAACTAGTAAACCAGCTTCATACTATCTTGGGTTAGAGATAGAACAAATGAAGGACGGCTCGATTTTCATAAAGCAGGAAGCTTATGCAAATAAGGTCTTAGAGAGATTCAATATGAAAGACTGTAATCCAGTATCAAGCCCTTTACAGAAAGAAGGAATTATTGAAAAAGGGAAAGCTGACAAAGAGTCACAGTCATTTCCCTATCGAGAAGCAGTAGGCTCGCTCGCTTACTTGATGGTGGGCACTCGCCCTGATCTGGCTTATGCTGTAGGATTAGCTTCGAGGAGCTTAGAAAAGCCAACTTCTAGCGACTGGTGTATGGTTAAGCGCATAATGAGATATTTGAAAGGCACATTATCAAAAGGAATAATGTATGTTCATGACACAAATTCTCGTAACCAAATAAAAGCCTACAGTGATGCTGATCATGCTGGATGCTTGAAAACAGGTCGCTCTACGACTGGAGTATTGTGTTTATTTTCAAGAGGAGCAATCTTCTGGATGAGCCAACGACAAGCTTCAGTTGCCATTAGCACTACAGAAGCTGAGCTTGTGGCAGCAAGTGAAGCTGCAAGAGAACTAATTTGGTTAAAGAGACTGTTCAAAGACTTAAATGGCCAAAAAGAAATTCCAGTTTTGTTCGTGGACAATGAAGCCGCGGTGAAATTGGCACATAATCCAGAGTTTCACCGTCGCACCAAACACATTCGCGTGAGGCACTTCTTCGTGAGAGAGCTTGTGCTTCAAAACGACATCGTGGTTGAGAGGACTAGTTCTGCTACCCAGTTAGCAGATCTCCTAACTAAGGCCCTGCCCAGACCCAGATTGCAGGAACTAGCTCAGAAATTGGGTCTGAAGGATAAACTCAAACGGTCGACTATCAGCTGAGGGAAAGTGTTAAAGCCTCTTTGGCGTTTTTCAGCTGCAGTGACATGAGTTTTCTTTTTATAAGACTTTTGTCTGTCACAATTCAATTGTCGTTTAATATACATTTTCTCAGCTTATATTTTCTATTATTCTCATTACAATCCTTTAAGTTTCGCTTGAGACGCTACACCGCATAGACAGCACTCTGCTACATATTTTCATTTTCAAAGTAAGTACTTGTGTAGATTATAAAAGATTACTCGTGCTCTACGATGGAGCACTGCTCCTCTCTTCGAACTCATATTGAGTTGAAAATTCACTCTAACGCACAAACTTAACAAACATGAAAAAACTAAATCAACAATGATAACAAAAAAATAACAATGAAGTCAAGGTAACAGAAATAAAACACATTAGTAAGATAGTAGTACTGCGTAGTTCGCGAACGAACTAATTCGGAAGAGCACTCCCACATATTATGAACTACGCGAAGAAGGTCCCGGATCCGCCGCTCTGTAGTTCGTTAGTTCCTTCGTTTGAACGACCTAATTGTATAACGAGAGTGAGCGGCCGGTCGATTCTGTAAACAAGTCGAAGTGAAGGCTTGGTCCAGCCATTTTCGACTAATCGGGGAACATAGGTACATAAAAAAGGTTCCGACGAATTGAGAACCTCCTCCTTTTTTTTAAGTCGGTTAAAAAGAGCGAACTAGTTCGCCAAGGAGTTGCGAACTAAAAAGAGCTCCCGATCGCGAACTACTGCGCAAGTCTATTATAACATTTTATAAAAATGAATAAATAATAATGAAATCTATGAATAAAAAATATGAAATTATTTTTCAGTTTTCTTTTTGTTGGCAGTACAAAATTGGCAAAATTCGTGTGAAGTTGGCAGTAAGCGCGATCCTTTTCGCATAGTAATATATAATGTTGCCATATATAAAATTCATACAAAACATGGTCAAAAATCTAAACTTCTTTTGAAGAAGTTTAGATTTTTGTCCCTCACACATGAAAAGTGATTTGAGAATATAAACTTTATTAAAAACTGTGAAGACAAACTGTAAAATGGTTGCAGCTTAAATGACATGTATCCAGGCCTCGATTCTAAATTTAAAAAATCGTTACATTCTAGGTTCTAGAGCGATGCTAAACAGCATGGGCGTTATTGGCTATCGATAACGGTTATCTAACGGTTATTTGGTTGTAATAACGTTATTGTTAACCGTTGCTGAATATCGGTACCTAAACTGCGGTTATTTTAGCTACTCAGTTGTTGTACTGATCTCTATAGATATAATAACAACTGAATAGCTAAAATAACCATAGTCGGTTTGTATATAACAAAGGCAAGAGTAAAGTAAAGTGATTATATCAATAATGGTGATTTCCCTTCATGGCTTTCTTCTAGGCTTAGGACTAGCACATTTTCGTATGAAAAATATACAAAAAATGCGGCGCATTTAAAAATCACCACCTATTTACAATGATTAAGTTAATGTGGCTCGCTAACTCACCGACGCCTAATAATCAATATAATCATAAAATATTTACATTCAATTATTTATTCCTTGAATCGTTTTGGATTTAGATTAGCATTTAAAAATGCGAGTTGTTCCACTTTCCGGGTTTTTAAATTGCATCTCCTTTGATTAATAATCATTCCTGTCTTTGAGAAAAGGCGCTCGCAGGGAACAGAAATTGCAACAATGTTGCATTTGGTCTGATAAATTTCTGACAAATGAGGATAAATAATTTTGTGGTCTCGCCACCATTGGGACGGACTATTCCATTCACCCAAATGATTTTTTCTTGGGAGTATTTCATCATCCAAATACATTTGGAGTTCCCTTATGGCTCTTGCAGTGGCGTTCCCTTGTGGCTTCTTCATTTTTAATAGATCGTCGAACCTTCCCCAAGCACTGACTTTTTTTTCTTCCGGGGTATCAACTTCCACAGTCGGGTTTGGTGCACTATTTTTATTTATTAAACCTATAATTAAGTTATGGACATGTCTCTTAATATCTGTATAGGCGTTGTCGTTTTGGAAACCGTAACATTTAAATCTCGGATCAAGGAGAGTGCAAAGAGCAAATGTTTTGCTAAATTCCATTCTCGAGAATCGTTCCATTAGCCCGGTTTTCAATGATGTAATAATTCCTTTTATGGTAAACTGAAAATGAGAATATAATGGTTTTTCTATAAAATCATCACAAATGGAGTTGAGACAGTTTGTCATTACTATGACTAAGCTACCGGTCAGATACTGGTCGCCACTAATTGATGAAGTAACCTCTTCGAATGGTCTCAAAACTTCACACAATTGCTCCGCTATCATCCAATCATTCGTTGTGATTACGGGCCAGTCCTTATCCATCATTGCCATGCAATGCTTTACAGCTTCTTTTAATAATATAAAACGTTGCAACATGAAAAAAGTAGAGTTCCAACGCGTAGGTACCTGCTGTATTAAGCGTTTTGGCTCTCCCTGGTCTGCCATATTTCTTATTTGATAACTGAGAAGCATGTCCAAAGCATTTGTACTTCTCTTAAAGTGAGCTATTATTTTTTTCATGTTGTCGATTAACTCCTCCATAGGTTTTAAAGCATTGGTAACGATTAGATTTAGAGTGTGGGCATAACATCCAAATCTTTTCCAATTTAAATTATCGATGGCTTTCTCTATGTTTCTAGCATTATCCGAAATTGCAAAAATAACTTTTGTGCTTAAACCCCATTCATCCGTCACTCTTTTTAATTCTTCGGATAAATTAGCACTAGTGTGACGTTCCTTTAGACCTCTGCACTCAAGAAGAATTTGTTTGGGTTCAAAATCTTTACCAATGTAATGTGCTGTTATAGCTATATAGCTTTCTGTCTGTGCCGACGTCCAACAGTCTGTTGTTATACAAACGGAACAAACCTCTTTGGCGACAGTTTCTTTAACGTCAACCAAACATTTTTCATATAGAGCTGGTATCATGGCGGCTGAAATGGCTTTCCTTCCTGGCAAAGTGTATCCTGGTATGTTGCTGGCAAATTTTTTAAAGCCTTTGTCTTCTACGATACTAAACGGTTGGTAGTCATTGATGAATAAATCTAACAAGTCTCGGTCAATGCGCTTTTTTTCATCTACGGTAAGTTTTTTTGTTACATAGTTTTGGATGGTTCGTTGACGTTTTCTAGGTTGTAAATCAGGACATACCATTGCAGTTGAACAACTAGGAGTACCTACTTCAGTTGTGCTCGCTTGCTGAACCCGCTGAACCGTGTCAGAGTCAGCAACACCACCGGACGATGCAGGTGTATTAAGGGTTTGTTGTGCCAAAAAAATTGATGCATGTGACTTTTTTAAATGGGAATTCAAATTTCCTGTCGATGATTTATAAGAAAATGATGATTTACAATAATTACAAATAGCGAAAAAATTGTATATCTTCTCAAAATGAGACCACACTGCACCTTTTTTGGTAGACATTTTTATAAGTCAGCACACAAATATACACACAAAGTTACACAAATATAGTCAAGTCACATTACACAAATATACCTAGCACTTAAATTAAACTATTATTATTTAACTCTGTTCGCACTGTCTATTAACAAAACTCCTTTTTACACACTTAAGTTTATATACATAACACTACGATTTTACTCTTAAGTTTTTTACACAAAAAGTTGAATATTTATATGTAGTTTCTTCACAAAACAATAATTCGTCGCAAATCAAAGAATAAACAGAAAACATAAACTTGTTAGAAGCTCGTCAAATTACCCACTGACATCGGTGCAACTCTCATTCACTCACTATTTCACTAATTCAAAACAAACACATACAGAAACGCGTTGGCTACCTACGTGTGATAACCGTCAAACTCATCAAAACCAAAACTGTTCATTAGACCATCATTTGGAATACCACCTTATTTCCTTGAAATAAAGTTTATTTTACCAAACTAAAACAAGTCTTATTTGCCCTTGATAACGGTTGTATGCCAACTAGAAGATATTCGCATCTTCTCTTTCTTGCATATGATAATCGGCTTAGTGAGAAAGGGAAGGTATGGTTATTCGGGTTGCCAACGGTCGGTTGGTTTTCATCGTTGTCGGTGTGCGTAAAGTTGGCAGTTGTGCGTTTGCGTTTAGTTGTAGCTATTCGCTCGCTACAGTCGCTACTCATACTCTGCAGATACAGGTATTTGACAACCGTTGGCGGTTGAGACAATATCGATACCTAACGTTATTGCCATTGCAACCGTTTTCAGTTACGTTTTGTTATAACTGACACATGTCTATAAGACTAAAGACGGGCGGGGTGGCGAGTGCGATGAGGATGCGACGACAAGGATATGGCGTAGTTCGACACAAGGTACATAATTTTATTATAAACGCTTTTTTTAGATAATGCCTTTGAAATACCTACTTCTTTTTTAGATTAGTCCAGATCTTTGGTCAGGCTGTAATTGACGTAGCCAACGTTAATTAAAGCGTATACCTGGTCACAAACGTTTAATGTATGTTTTGTGGTTCGGTAAGGGATTTTAGTAACTTTTTACCGACAAACTTGAATGAACATTACCAAATAGGTAATATGGGGAGGAAGTAGGTACCTTCAACTTAGGTACCTACTATGTTTAATGTGATGAAAATTACCAAATCAGGTTGTGGCATTTATTACTTGAAATGATTTTTCTTTGGCTTATTTCTTGGTTTTGGCTCATTAAAAGCTAGTCGCTTTTGCTAGGTATCTCGCCACTGTTTCTTTATTTTTCAAATGCAATATTTATCAAATTAAGAGAAGTTCTGAAGTTGATAACACGAAATATGTAGGTACTTAATTTAAGTAGCTGCATTCGATACAATATGGCAGTCTTATTTGACTTTTAAACCGTGAAGTATCTAATGTTCAACTTTGAATTTTATTGTATTCAGTATCTTGACAGTTCTTCGGGTTCAGATATTTCCAAAAATAATAAGTACTTAGGTACGCGTGTTCACAAAAAAAAGCGACAAGTTTAGTCGAATCCCGAACGGCATTCAAAGGATATCATGAAGTACCTGGGATTGGTGCTCGACAACCAGTGGGATTTCGGCACCCACTTCCGGCGGCTGGCGACCAAGTTGTTGGGCGTGGCTGGGGCGCTGTCATCGCTGCTTCCCAATCTGGGGGACCCGCGCACTGCCTTCAGGCGGTTGTACGTGGGGATCGTGCGATCGATGGCCCGCGCTGTACGGGGCTCCGATCTGGGCGGCCATCTCCACCCTGGGACCTGGAGGAAAAATTCCTCGCGTCACTGCACCGGTGGCCAACGATCCTGTGAGTGTCGACACGAGGCCGACACAACCAGCTCCTAGGCACACTGATAGAGACGATCATACGTACGCAAGCAGAGAATAAAACTCTTATCAGCTCGCTGATATCATCGAACGGTGACTTCGGGAAATCAGGGCGACTCCATCGACAAGCGCGAACAGTGGAGATGCCGCGGTGGACCGTTCACTAAGGAAGTCTGAAATCTAGCTACAAAAATCTGCTGGGATGCCATAAGCAGGAAGCTTGCAGGAAAAACACGTGCTGCTTCTCGGCCTCAAGGTGATGATGGACCGGATCGAGATTGGAGTGCAATCCCTTGATTTTAGTGAGGTGCACTTTACTTCACAGTCTTACATGAGACATGTTAGTTATGAGTAGTTGGGGGAAAAAGTTGAGCTGTCGAGGCGCTGCTCAGTGAACCAAGTGTACCACTGCAGCTAACCAACCCGGGAACTCATTTGGAGACTGCGGCGACGCCCTAACCCCCCGGATATGGCCACCGCGTCCTCTTATCCAGTCGCCAGCTGGCACGGTGGAGCATACCGGGATTTTTCGCGAGTTGGCGGGGCAGCCTTTGGCACGTGGCTGGCGTGCTACTTGGGCCCCCGACTGACTGTGGTCAGCCAACAGCTGGCACCGTGCTTGAGAATCCCGCTGCCCTCCAAAATGAATTACCCGGCAAGTGTTGCCCAGAGACCAAGTGTACAGTCGTTTTGATCTCGGGTCGGCACCCCGCGATCTTGCACCTTGTTTTGAGTTCAAAAAGTTACAAAATAAACAATAAAACTCATGTTTAGTTTTGTTTACTGACAATGACATGAATGACATTTCATTTGACAATGAGCTCTATTAAAAACTGAAAAGAAAAAATCAAGTAAGTCCAGTAGTCGAGACTTTTGTTATTGAATATTATTGAATAATTACTATATCTACCTTTGAAATAGTTTCCGATCGATAAATTCGAGAACATAACGATTTTAACAATCGGGTGCCATTATTAGGAAGCCGGATTTTTTATGGGTCCCGACTGTTACAATCGTTATGTTCCCTAATAGATTGTTTTCTTTTTCAATTTATCAATCACGAAACTATTTCAAAGGTAGGTATAGTTATTCAATAATATTCAATAACACTAGTCTCGACTACTGGACTTACTTGATTTTTTCTTTTATTTTTTTATTAAAGCTCATTTTTTATTACATAATTAGGTTTACTTTTTACGCAGTCGGGATTCTTGATTTTTTTTATTAGGTACTTACCTAATTATTTAATTTTTACTTTTTAGTCAGGCTCTATTTATATATTTTTTCTTTTTGTTTGTCTTTCTTTTACCTCGAGACATCTACAGTCAGCAGTACCGCATCAATATCAGTTCTGTCTAAAAGCCTAAAAGTGAGAATCGTTACTAACCAACTTTAAATCGTTATAGATCCTAAACAGTTATTCTGATTGAAAAACGATATGAGAAACCTTAAAATAATTTTTAAATACCTATTCAACGATATCTTAATCCATTTGATATAGTTCGTCGATTTTATTTTTTTCTTTTCCACATTATCACGTCCGTAATCGGCCTTTTTGATTTTTCCATTTTTTTATGTTTTTGTATGAGATTCGCGCCGTCATCGCGTCATGACGAATCAAACAACGTGTCGACAATCAAAAGCAGCCCACGCGTTTGATCTAAATAGTGCCACAAGCAAAGGTACAAACCCACATACATACATGACATACATAGGCTGATAAACACATTACTCTCCTTCGCGTCGCGCAGTTGGGTAAAAACAAAAAAAAATGATTTACTTTGTCCTTTAATATCTCCAGAACCAATGGTTAGAATTTGACCAGTACGATTGTATGGACTTTAAAAGAGAATTTGACCTCTGAGTTTGTTTCAGTGTTTCTTCTCAGGGTACTGGTCATCTAGGAAACACCGCCCTCATCGAGTTTAAAATTATCCAAAAGAATGACGTGTACAAGTGTTGTTTCCTTCTTACAAAATAAATATAATTTATCATTTCCAATGTATGGTCTAGAAAAAAAAAAAATATTCCGATGATGGGTAAAATGGGTTTTCGTTATAGGGGTAAGGCCGTAGATTTTGCCACTTTTTGAAGTGAAAAAAAAACTTAAATTTTGATTGCTTATAAAAAACAATATAGTGGGTGAACTGTACTGAAGGTATTTTTATCATGTTTTTTAACTCGTACACTCTTATACCATATTTTTGAAATGAATATAAGTTGTACAATAAAAAAAATACAACGAGTTTAATTCGTCCAGACCCCCAAATTTTACGAAAATCATGCTGTCTTTTTGGCACTTAGCACTACAAAAACTTATATTTTTTTTAATGTACATTCAATTAATTATGAAATCTGAAATGTATCAACGTTAAGCTGCTCCATCGTGCTTTTCGTGTCTTAAAAAACGCGTTCTTTATAGTTTTATTACTAGTCAAACTTATGCTCCATGTTTTTGCTTTTATGTTACTATTTTCTATGTTACCAAAAATTTCCCCAAAAAAGCATTGAAAACAGTTTGGTAGTATGCTGTGATTGCAATGGCAACACCAAATATTCAGGCAGCGCAATAAAAAAAAAAAAAAGACGCCATCTTTTCGTCTCTGGAGTCTGTCAAAGGTGCACGTGTGTGTTACGTCAGTGAATTGAAATTGTGAATTTTGGCGATTTCTAAGGTAAATAACTGCTTTTTTTGTTTAATTATTTTTTATTATTATGTGTTAGGTATCTAATAACAGCGTGACGATGTATTTTTGTTTAAAATTTACCTCGATGTCGAGTTATAACTACTTATAACCTTGAAAAATCTCGCTTTTACGTTACTTCTATGTTGCTTCGATGTCACTGGTAACGTAAGTTATATGTTACGTAACGTTTTACTGTTGTAAAGGTTTGTGCATAACGTAATTTAGTAATTTTTTTTTGCATATTGGAGGTACCTTGTTAAAAAATATCAACTTTTTTTCAAAATTTTGACTGTGGAGTAACGGATATCTGCCGCGCTATTCTGTACATATATCACGCCGTGAATCTAGGTGATGTGACTCAGTATTTTTTTTAATTGATATGCAGAAGGCATTTCTTTTTAATTTCAATTTTCATTTCATTTCAGCAGGTACAAATTCCTTAGTTTACAGTTTTATTTTGTGATATTTTGTTTTACGAAATTCAAAAACACACAACATCAGGACTTTAGTTGCCTTTACAACTTGTCAAGGAGTTTGGACACGTAAAAACTGAAAAAAATATATTTTAACCATGTTTTTAGAGACAGTCAGTGGAAATTAAAATAAACTCAAAAAAAGTAGAAAACTACCTCAAAAAGAATGAACTTTAATCTTTCGTGAGAAACAGTTAAGAAAATCGATGCAATTTCTTAATTAAACCAAATCTAACTGTTGTGTACCACTTTTTTAAGTCTGTTTTTACTCTTTCAATGTTTATAGTATTCAGAGATTGTGTCTGCATTAAAAGTAAGCTACGCGCACCCGTATTCTTCGACATTCGCGCGAATGGTCTTCTCTTTCCAGCAAATGATGTCGGTTAGCGTTAAAAAAATATACACATACCTATAAAAAATGTATTGCGAGGCAGGTAGTATTATAACCCTTAGCCACTATATTAAATATTACTGTATGAACGAATTAAAACCCTTCAAACTCACTATCCCTTAAGTTTTCTGATTAACTATAGAACAATAAAAATATTGTCACAGATGCCGCCGATGACTGCAGCTGAAAAGCAGAAAAAATATCGCAATAAATTGAAGAACGAAAACCCCCAAAAGTATGAAGAAATACAAAAGAAGGCCAAAGAAAGAGCTGCACGTTACTATGCGAAAAAAAAGAGTACCTATACTGAAGAGCAAAAACAAGAATTAAGGCAAAAATGGAAGGAAGATCGGAACAAAGCAAAAGATGCAAAAATGGCATCGCAAAATGAATCGGCACAAACTTCTAATTCCAAGCAAGATAATAACCAATTAACCTGCCATAATTTGCAACGCCGAATTGAATACAGGCTGAAACAAGAAACTGCACCATTGAAATTACAATTAAACAAATTGAGTAAAGGATACAAAGGTCTTCAGAAAAAAATTATTAGACAACAAAAAAAAATAGATAAGATGCAGGCAGATTATGAAAATGTATTAACTAGATTAAACACGGCAGAGGAAACAAAGGACACACGACAATTAGAAGAGAAAACCCCGAGGAAAGAAGTGTCAGAGTTCATAAATAATACCATACCTAAGACTGAAACGCCAAAGAAAGAAGAAGTTAAGAAGAAACTATTTGAATACAATGTACTAACGAAGTCACTAAAATTACAATTCCAAACCGCTAACAATACTGAAAAGATTTTTTTGAGAAAAGTTCTGGATACCAATATTGTCAAAAAATATAAACTGAAAACAAGGTTAAGAACCTCTCTGGGATTCAAGAGTAATTTCAAAAACTACCGACAGAAGAAGACAAAAACGTCTGCATTGCAAAAGAAAATTGAATGTTTTTTTAATAGAGATGATGTTAGCCGCGCCACTGCAGGCAAAAAAGAATACAGAACCTTCAAAAAAGTTACACGCCAAAAGAGATATTTGCTAGACAAACTTATCGTACTTCATAGAAAGTTTATCGCAGAAGAGGGCCAAATAAGTTTCAGTACTTTTAAAAAGTACCGCCCGTTTTACGTACTTTCTCCAAAAATCAAGGATTGTGAGAGCTGCGCATGCAAAAAACATTCTAATATGCAATTCCTGGTGGATGAACTGAAATCCCTTAACATACTTAAAACTGACAATCTAAATGAGGTTACAACAGACTTAGTATGTGATTTTTATTCAAAAGATTGCATGTATAATAACTGTAATGAGTGTTCAGAAAATAAATTAAAAGTTGATAACGAAGAACTGTCGGTTAAAGCAAGCTGGTTTACTTGGGTTTTAAAAGACCACGAATATGAAAAGGCAGGGGAAAAGAAGACAACTAAACTGATGACAAAAATTAAGAAAGAAGGTACTGTACAAGACTTACTAGACATATTTAGTGCAGATATGAAACAATTTAAAACACATATTTTTAATTTTTATCACCAATATAAAAAATACAAAGATTGCATTGATAATTTAAAAAGTGACGAAGCATGCATCCATATAGATTTCTCAGAAAATTTCACCTGCAAATACCACAAAGAAATACAGGCAATGCATTTTATTAAAGAGCAGATTACCCTTCATACGGGAGTTTTTTACATTAAAGGAGAGAAGAAACCTATTTCTTTTTGTTCTGTATCCGCCGATAACCAACACAATCCGGAGGCAATATGGGCTCACCTCGATCCCGTTTTACAATATATAAAGAATAATTATCCAAACGTTTTCACCATTCACTTTTTCTCGGACGGCCCAACGACCCAATATAGACAGAAAAAAAACTTTTATTTATTCAGTGAGAAAGTCTACGAATATGGGTTTAGCTACGGTACTTGGTCGTTTTTTGAGGCTGCCCATGGAAAAGGCGCCGCTGATGGTATCGGAGGGGTCATAAAACGAACTCTTGATGCCAAAATCGCACAAGGAATAGACATCCCAAATGCAGAAATAGCTTTTAATATTTTGAAATCGACAGACACAACTATCAAATTATTTTATATTTCTCCTCTTAACATCAAGCCTCTAAACACAAAGCTTAGTCCTTTGCCCAACACAATGAAAATTCACCAGCTAATTACTATGGAAAGGCTGAAACTGAAATACAGAATTCTCAGCTGTTTCTGTGGGGATCCTAGAGGCAGCTGTGAATGTCACTCACCTGTATCTCATAGCTTTCTGTGTACTACTAACACAAACGCAAAACAACCGAATAAACAAAGCAATAGTGAACAGGACAAAGAAGTAAAAAAATCAAAAAATAGCAAGAAAACTAGACGAAGGTATATCAGCTCATCAACCGAAGAAGACGAATGTGATGGTAACATTGAGTATGCGGAAAGCGATGCTTCGGTGTTTTTTTCTGATGGTTCAATAAGTCCAGATTTTAACGACGACAAAAACAATTTAACTGTTGAACTTGACGAAGAAACTGGTATTCTGAGACCAAAAATTGATCCAAACAAGAAAGTGACTGTACTATCGACAGTAATTTTAAAGAAACCTAATGCTGAAAATAATACAAAACAAGAAAGGAAAAGCAAAATAATTTGTGAAAATAAAGATTTAATGCCTAAAAGATTTTGCGAAACTACGAAACATGTTATTGGGAAAGATGATGTGACAATTTTGTCACAAATAAGAAAAAAACCGGAAAATATTGCGAGTTATGATTTAAGAGAAAGCAATTTATTTGTAAAGGAAGTCCCCGTAATAGAAATAAGAAGTAATGACAGTAACAGAGTTAAGACTGATAATAGAAAAATAGATGAGAACAAGGAAAACAAAAACGATACCAAAAAAGAGATTGAAGAGACATTGATAGAGAGATTCGTACTGGCAGAAAAACACAAAATTGAGATTGAATGTACTAAGAAAGATGAAAGCATTGAACTTCTAAATGTTATCGGAGAAGAGATAAAAATAACTGAAGAAAATAAAAACAATGATACAATTAAGGCTGAATATAAGAAACATCATGAAAGGATGAGAGGACAAAATAATACTGGTGAAGATCTACAAGACGCAGATAAATACGAAGAAATAGATAAAACAGATTTAGATGAAATATACAAATCTGAGAATTTAAAAGAAGATAAAAGTGACAAGAAATCGAATATAAATAAAGAAGAAAGAAAAAAGACAATTAAGATTGAAGAAAATACGCAGGACTTCATTTTAAACGATAGTATTATAGTTAGATATTTTCAACGAAACACGTGGAAATATTTTATAGGATTTGTTGAGAATATACAATTTAAGGATGGTGAAAATTATTATAAGGTAAAATTTTTGAAAACTGTCAAGGATTTAAAGTCTGATTCCGTAAAGTTTGTAGTCCAAAGAAAATTAGATGTTGATATTGTGACCAATGTTTCTATAGTCAAAAAGGTAAATTTGATTCAAAGGGAGGAAGCCTCTAAAGAATATTACCTGAGTACTGATTTCGACCTGGTTTATTTTAGTTGAATATTTATTTATAAGGTCTAAGAAAGGTTTTTTATTATTACATTGTCCTCTTATGTACCTAGGTTAGAGAGAATGATGTAGTATTTTTTATATGTTATTTTATTTTACAACGTGTTTTTCTTGAGGTAATTCCTTCGTAGTAGCCCGCGAAATTCAAATGTTCTTGTGTTTTTTGCTTCGCTTTTGATTTTGATTCACGACAAAAACAAGAATTAAATATAAGAAATTTGCATACAAGTGACAATTAAGTAACTTGATCAAAGTATGATTCGCGTCAATAACAATTATAATTTTAAATAAAAACATTCGCTCTCACATAGATTTAGTCAAAATTGGTAAAATTTCCGAAATCTTACTTATTTAAAAAAAAAACACACCGACCGAATTGAGAACCTCCTCCTTTTTTTCTGAAGTCGGTTAAAAATTGCTGATCTCATTGTGTTACTATTTTTTTTAGGTTTATACATAATAATGTATGTTATTTAGCTTTTTTTTTTGGTACAAGTTTTTTTTGTATGTCTAAGATAATGTTCTATTTTTTGTGATTTAAAAATTTGCTGATCTCATTGTGTAGCTTATTTTCTAGAAATAAGCATAAAATTATAATTTATCTTCTGTATTATTTTTTTTTTTTGGGTTTGATAGAAGAGTTTTTGAGAAACTCTATTTATGACATTAAATAATTTTGTTATTTCACTTGTAACGTAGTTTCATTTTCCTGATAATATTGCTTTATTTGCCGGATTTTATAATTAAACTAAAAATTCTGAACTGTTGATATAATTAAACATTTTTAGTCTCATCTTCTTGCTATCAACATTTTTTTTAATTTTTATTATTTATTTAATTTCGGCTAAAAATAGCGCAATATGTAATCGGCTTTAGAAACATTATACGTTACTTGCGCGTTACTTCTACGTTACCGTAACATAGAAGTGTCTTGTTACTCTATGTTACTAAGTGGCAAAATCTACGGCCTTACCCATAGGCCTCATTCACACGGGAGCTTTTGTAAGGGTCTTTTTACATCCGATAGGTACATTATAAAAATAATCACAAACGTGGAAAAAGGGGGCGCCAATCAAGTTTCTGCCCCGGTTCGGATATATCGTAGATCCGGGGCTGACGATTAGTGATTTAGAAGTTATGAAGGAACAGATGAACATACATACCGGTCAAAATCAAAGTTATATAGTAAATCAAGTAAATAAAGTTAAATCAAAGTTATATATTAATATAAGTTAGTTACTAATAATATAAATGCTGAAGATTGGATATTTGGATGGATGTTTGTTACTCAGTCACGTCAGAACGGCTGAACAGATCTTGATGAAATTTGGCACAGAGGTAGTTTAGAGTCTAGAATTACACATTTATTCCGGGAGTATGTTTCCTTGAGAAAATTTTCGACATTCACGCGGGCGAAGCCGCGGGCAACAGCTAGTTATAAAAAAAGAAACAATTTTTGGATTTTTCCTTTGTAAACGCCTAATAGTCTACCTTGGTGCTAAATATCAAGTTTCTAGGTCATCTGGAAGTGGGTTTGGTTTTTGATTTATAAGTCAGTCAGTCATTAATATGACGATTTTAAACGTCAATAAGTACTTATATCTTATATCAATAACTGTGTTGACCTACATTTATGAAATTTTGGATTCTAGACATACTAACAAATGTGGCAAGTTTCATGTAGGTATGTTTAAAAAGATTTCGAGTTGTGGAGGGGTCAAAAGTAGCCCGAAATGGTTCGGGTAATATTACACACGGCTGCTGCGTCGCCAGTACCTCCAGTTTTCTTTGAACTTGGCTGGACACACTGCCGCGTGTTTAGATTGTATCGATTAAACTAAATCAAGTTTTTATTTCAAAGGTGCCAGCGGCCATCGTATAGGCTGCGCGGAAAACTACTCGTTTGCTGACTCCAAATATAAATGAAATTTTGATATTAGGTAAGTGCTAGTTTCATAATTTTAAACTGCCACATGTATTATTTTAAAAACTATTATTGTAAAATAATCTATAGGTAGGTACATAATAAAACAGTAGGAATGGTTGTGTCTGTACATTTAACAAATTTACCAAAAATGAATTAAGGGCGACAAAAAGAAACAAACAAAAAAATAATGTTTTGTCTGTTTGTCTTTTCACGGTACCTAATCTCCGAAGATACTGCACAGATTTACCTACTTGGAGTTTTCACAGATATGTGCGGGTTAGTTCTGAGCAACATTTAAGTTTTGTTTAATTTAAATTGGTGGCCAGGAAAAAAAGTAGTGATCATTTAAATAAAGATTTTAAAATTACGTATTGTTTTTCGACAAGTTTTGTTCATGAATATTATAAGATCAGCTATTTCAATCAAATGTCAACAGAATTCAAAGACGCGCGGTACAGACTGCCTTTCAAAACATACGCTGTCGCTTCGAACCTTAACTTTGGCATCTTTTTAGGGTTCCGTACCCAAAGGGTAAAACGGGACCCTATTACTATGACTTCGCTGTCCGTCTGTCACCAGACTGTATCTTATGAGGTGATAGTTTAGACAGTTGAAATTTTCACAGATGATGTATTTCTGTTGCCGCTATAACAACAAAGACTAAAAAACAGAATTAAATTAATATTTGAGGGGGCTCCCTTAAAACAAACGTGATTTTTTTGCCGTTTTTATAGATAATGGTAAGGAACCCTTGGTGCGTGTGTCTGACTCGCACTTGGCCGTCTTTTAATTTTAATTATTATGAAGTTATTTTTGAACTTTTTGCATTCCTACAATATAAATTTTTCGATAATAATCGTTTTTTGAATACTTTTTACAACATTTTTATTTTTTTACATACACCTAATATACATCTAAACCTACATGTATAAGTAAGAAAACGTTTCTGTAAATTGACAATTTTGCATAAAAAATACACAAAGCAGGTACACAACTTAACATCATGTTTTGGTTAATAGATGGCGCACCCATCTATTAACCAAAACATGATGTTAAGTTATTTGTGAAAATACCTCTTAAGTACATGAAAAGTGAATAATTATGTAAATGCCATAGAAAAAAACTTTTTACAAAAATATACAACTGACTTCCAAATAAAAACACTTTTTTTGGTTGTTTTTTTTTCTTTTTTCACCGACTTCCGAAATTAAAGTTATTTTATACTTTGTATTGTTTTTATTTGGAAGTCGGTTGTATTTTTTTGTAAAAAGTTTTTTATTTTCCACTTTTAAGTTGTGACTCCACAACTAAATTGCCATTATTCCCATAATGAGTAGTTGCGCTTTTTGCCGTTAATGAGTTACTTTGTGTGCCTTCGTCGTTCAGTCCAAGTCCAGACAAGCTCATAGGTTAATATCTACTTTGCTTTGGTATTGACATAAACCTAACAATATGTCACTTTACTAGATTTTATTGATTTTAAGTTGAGGAGGTCACTGGTTTATCTTTGAAGTTCACCATACAGTGCAAATGCAATATGGCTATAAATAACTAAACCCAATGCAAAAATAATCATCAAGATCGGATTAATAAACAATAAAGTTATGCCCGAAACCCAAAAAACATATTAATTCAGGTTGACTTGTTTGCATCTGCGTACCCCTTCACAGCGTACCGGCGTGATGTTATATTATGACCTGGTGTTATCAATAAACAGACATGCAATTTCAGCAATCCCGGAAGATTTGCTATCATTTATTGAAAAGTACCATTGCCTACCTCCGAAATCCTTCATCAGATCATCACCAAATTGAAATGTTAGTATGTCAGTTTGGAAAATTATTATTAACAATTGGCGAAAATATCTCTGAACAAACATTTTTCCTGGGATTTCAGCATCAGATCCTGACTTATACCTTCCATCATCAGCTCAGCCAGATGAGATGTTAATAACCAGGCACAATTATCTGATTTGCTTTAGAAAGTATATGAAAACATTGTATGTGCATTTAAAATTTGAAGGTTGCCCTCGATTTCCCTAGGATCCCATCATCAGATTCTGACTTGGTGCCAATGGGACCACCTCAGGAATATAGACTTTCGAATAAAAAAGAATCATCTTATCAAAATCAATTCATAATTGACGGAATGATCGCATAACGAACATACCAAAAAAAAACGTGCAGTCGAATTGAGAACCTCCTTTTGGACGTCGTTTGAGAATAGTTCTGAATGAAAATATTATTGTACTAGCTGTTGCCCGCGACTTTGTTCGCATAATATAGTGAAAATGATTTGATGTAATTTCACGATTATGGCAACTGAAGCGTTAAGAATAGCACATATCGTCCGATGGTTTGTTTTTTTTCAAAGTTCTGTCAAGACCCTTTTTCTCGGGAACACGTGGAAGAATCAAGCTGAAATTAATATCAAACACTCAGCTCTGCTACCCCTTGATGCACTGCGAAAAAATCAAACTTCTAAATCGAGGCAGTCTAAAGATAAAGCCGTTTGTATTCCGTTTATGGAGCATGTTTTGACGCTCGCAAGGGAATCATAACATATAGGGGTACTTCCCGTTGATTTAAGGTCATGAAATTCGGCAAAAAGATAGATTATACATTACAAGCCAAGAAAAAGTTTGAAAATAGGGAATTGGCTTTTTTATCATTTTTTTTTTGTTATTACAATTACTTTTTCAGTTGAAGAACTGACCGTGACGGGTCTCCCTTGTTTGACGGAAAGGAATTTGACAAATTATCACTTCCCAAAAAATTTTTTGTCAAAAAGTCAGGATCTGGTGATGGGATCCTGGAGAAATAGAGAGAACTTTCCAAATTGTATAGGCACATTAGAAGCGATTTGGGTAGTTTTTGGAAGAGTACTTTCTCGGAGTGGTTCCATTTCAATTTGGTGAAGAACTGATGAAGGACTTCGGAGATAGGCAACGGAACTTCTCAATAAATGATAGCAAATGGACTGGGATTGCCGAAATCTTGTCTATCGATTGTTTACACCAGTTCATAACATAACATCACGCCGGTACGCTGTGAAGGGGTAAGCACATGTGAACCCCTAAAAAGGGGAAAAAAAAACTTATTACGAAAAAAAGCAACTGACTTCAAAATAAAAAACACTTAAAAGTATAAAATAACTTTAATTTCGGCAGTCGGTGTCTAAAACGAAAAAACAACCAAAATCACCGACTTCCGTAATTAAAGTCATTTTATACTTTGTACCTAGTGTTTTTTATTAGGAAGTCGATTGTTTTTTTGTAAAAAGTTTTTATCAGACTTGAGTTGCAAAAAAAGTTATATTAATAAATGATAGCAAATCTACCGGGTGCTGAAATCCAGAGTCGTCTTTACCCTGGGGTTCAAGGGGTGCGGTGCACCCGGGTCCAGAATCTAGGGGGCGCAAGTTTGCCCCCATAAATTTCGATAGGTGCCTACTATACTGAGACCGCACGAGCGGAAACGCGGGCACTGCTAGTTCATTTTACATCATAGGTTCTGTATTTACTAAAGACACCGCATGCCGCTTTCGGCATACCGTTCGCGATGTGCAAGTTAATTTCACTCTTATTACTACTCAACTTAGAATTTTAATTCATTCAACACGTGCCCGCCAAAATGTCCAGTTCAAAGACCGCGAGTTCCAAAAATAAATAAATCCCACAAAACTCAAAAGAGGGAGAGAGGGCAGACTGCAAAAAAATCTGCGCTACTTTACATGTCGTTTCGTTAAAAAAATAAAAAACTTTTTATTTTACCACTTTGTCGGCGTGATTAATTTGTACACCCATTTTAAATTCCAACTTTCTAGTGCTTAGCGTCTCTGAGCTTTACCGGATAACGTATGTCATTTTCTTCCATGGCCGTGTTCATAAAATAAATTCCCTACTTCCCCAAAACATTGATCAATTGTTTTTTAATAGTTCAATGGATAAATTAATTTATTCTGTGAAGTAACGGGACAACATAGGCTCTCTACTAAAATAGCCTAACCATCTTTTTGATTGCGGTGTGTGCCGTCACAATTTTTCAACAATAAATTGTACTATTTCTGCTAGTTGATATTCATTTTTAAACTTTTTTCTGTCCTTTTAATGTAAGGTCTATCTTATTGCCAAATTTCATGACTCTTGATCAAATGTTATGCTTTGATCCCCTTGCGAGCGTAAAAATATGCACCATAAACGGAGCATAAATGGCCTAAACTTTAGATTGCATTGGTTCAGAAGTTTTTTCACTGTTTGAAGGGGTAGCAGACCTGAGTATTTAATATTAGTTTATAGTATAGGGTCGCGGTACTTGCCTTCTTTTATATTGCCATTTCAGTTGGCGGGCAACGTATCTACAGTTTAGATTTTATTGAGTAACTCACTATTAGGTTCGTAAATTTTCTGTTTACTTTCAAACCTTTTCAATTATCAGTGAGCCTATGATACGTCATGGCCAGTCTAACATTATCCGTTGCGGGGGTAAACTTCTCTTCTGGTTGCTTATCCCATGGTCAAATTTATGTAGCTCTATCCCGTGTTCATAACCCCAGCATCTTTATTGTTTGTGTCCGGGTGACACCGCCATTAACATTATGTAAAGAAAATATTGTCGTTATCATTTCAACGTTTCTCATCACGAAAAAATACCAGTCGGCATTTCAAAGGGAAGACGTGATAAAGTCAGTGCTTTGTATAACACTCTTCCGAATTCCCAATTCCAAGAGGTGTCTGGTAATGCAGGATACCTAATAATTTAAAAAAAAGCTGCGTTAGTTGAGGTTTTAACCAACAGTGTATCTTTTGAAAGGCAGTTACTGTAGCGGCGGGTCCATGAACTCTGTTGAAAATAGCTGATCGTATAATATGATAAAAACGTGTCAAAAACGTAAGATACGTAATTTTAAAATCTTAAAATGACCATGACTTTTTTCCTGGCCACCAATTTAAATGAAAGGAAGACTAAATGTTGCTCAGAACTAACCCGCATACAACTGTGAAAACCTCAAGTAAATCTGTGCAGTATCTTCGGAGATTACCTTTAACAGACAGACAGACAGAACGACAAAAAAATCCAAAAAAACTTTTTTTTGTTGTGTTACTTTTTTATCGCCCTAAATCCATTTTTAGTATTTTTTTAAATGTACAGACACAACCGTTCCTACTGATCTATATTTATAAAAATTAAGTCCTATTTCCCTTGGTCACGTCATCTCACGCGTGAACGGGTGGACCAATTTCACTAAATCTTTTTTTGTTGTGTTTGTTATTGTCAGGAGAAGGTTCTTATGAAGGAAAATCTTGAAAATACATGTACTACGGGCGAAGTCGGGGCGGGCCACTAGTTTATTATAATTATGTATAGATAGATAGATATGATTTCAAAGGAAAAAAATATTTAAACATAAAAATTAAATAGCGTTTTGTTCGTTAACAAGAGCGCAATCCAGCGGGATCCAGCATCATTTTAGGCCCAGCGGGATCACGCAACAGATTGCGGATCCGCAAGTTCCAAATTAACTATCAAACCAACAAGTGTTGAGGCAGAAAGAGCCTTTTCGGCCGCTGGCTACATATTATGTAATTTTATTAAGAAGTCGATTGGGAGATAACACCACTTATGCTAATTGTTTCTTAAGATCATATTTCCAAAAAGAGAAGGAAAGTAACTTATTATACAATATTTCTAAAGTGACATTATTTTTTAATGATTTTAGTAAGAAAAATTAATAAAACTGTAAATTTCTCTAATATCAGTCGTTGTAATTGTTTATTCACAAAGAGTTCTTTGTGAATAAACAATTAGACGACTGATTAGTTCAGATATAGATAAGGATTAATATTTTTATTTAATAGAATAGAATAGAATAGAAAACATTTTTTCGATACAGACACAACACAACAGCAACAAAACACAAAGTAAAAAAGAGAACAATCATAAGACAACAATTATCTAGCAAGCCGCTAGCTGATAATTAATTAAATTACTAATTAAAGTACAAAAACTATAATTACCAAATATTGATATTTGTTATTGTTTTTGGAGTATTTATGAAATAATAAGTAACAAAGAAACGGAACGGTGAAATAATTAGTCAATTACATAGTAAGGTGTTGTTGATTTGCGTCACACGCCCCACTCGTCTCCGATTTTCTTGAAATTTCGCGAGGATATAAGTAGTCCCGACATTGTACTATTTATTACCTCCATTAAAAAAAATGTACCTCTTGAGATTTGCTAAAAAATGATTAAAAAAAACTGCCGGCTGTAGCGTACATTGCAGCCGGCTGTTTTTTTTTGTTTGATTTCGAGATGCAATGTACCTAAGTACATCAAATAGTTGTTCCCACGTATAAACCTACGAATACTTAATATTAACTGGATAGCGCGCACCAAACGGCCACAATATTGAATTGAAAATAAAGCACCCAGAAAAAAGGCATTTTGATGAGATTTCTTTTTCTCAAAAAATTCTACCCATTTAGTACCCCTCAAAAACGTTATTATTTCACAGAAATATGCTAAACTTTAAGAGAAAACACCAAATCAAAATAAAATTCGAAATAACCAACACAGATCTAAAGATCTTCGAGATGACTAGATGTGGCAATCAGATTTCAAGTAGGCACGGTACTAAATAAACAATCTTTTTGGTGGTTGTAAATGACCTCGTTTCCGAAAGTATAGTGGCAACTTGCAAGGACATGCTTTGGTACCTATGCTTTTCTGCGGTCTTCTTATGCAATCTTAATATCATGCATTTATCTATGAACATGAAACTAACAGCAAAATGAGCAATAAAAGGCTAATGTAGTTTGAATGAATTTCAACAGCTAATCGCATCACTTAGGATGCGTAGGTAAATGGGTTTATTTTTTGACTTGTCTACCAATTCTTTCCAGTATCCGGATTTTCCGCAAAGCAAAGTATTTTAACTTCAGCCGACTAGTAGTTCTACTTACCACTTCATTCAATTATATCTCTCAAGCATGCAGCAAGCACGCAATTATCAACCTTGCTTCAATATAAGCACGCGATGCGTTGTCTCGAATAAAATCATTCTCAATTTAAGATTGTTATTATTTTTATGCAGTTGATAAAACAAATGAGTAAGCTTTAAAGCTTTATGAAGTAAAGAAAAACACGACAGAAAATATATTTAAGTGAAAAGAACTAACAATTTTCAAATTATACTTTTTTATTATCAACACTTCAGTAAGTTTTAGCAACAATAATTAAATTAAAGACTAAGTTTCTAACAAATATTAATTAAGTAACGTAGGTACCTACAAACTAGAAGCGGGAAATATTGTCTATAACGTGTAACAAGAAACGCAATACCTAAAAAGGGGTCATTCATCATCATCTGCCTAGCCTTTTCCCAACTATATTGGGGTCGGCTCCAGTCAAACCGGATTCAGCTGAAAACCAGAATTTTACGTGGAGCGGTTGCCTACCAGACCTCCACAACCTATGAAAAGACCCCTTTTAATTACAATTATGAGCAACTTTTACTATGGGACCAATGATGTTATCTTAGAATCTAAGGATGTTATATACGTAGATACGTTTTACCGAGGTCTGCGCGGCAAATCGATTGCAACGAGGTAGCTCAGTACGTCCTGGCGTCTGGCCGCGATTCGAATGGCGTACGTAGCGGGATAGTGGATTTAAATATTAATAACAAAAATGCCAAGTGGTGCGTTAAGAAAGTGCAATAATTACACTGCGATGGTTCCACAAGGCAAAATGGATGTGTCTTTTCATTAGTAAGTACTGTTTAATCTGTTTAAAATAGAAAATCATTCATACTAATTGTACTCAAAAATCTCCGCCGCGCTGTTGCCGCTCTACACGAAAGTGACAAGTAATGAGTGAACGAGACAGTGACGGGTGTTGTCCGATCGAAATTCCAACGACGATAGAGGTTGTATAATTTCGCCATGTTTTTATTTCTTTATAATGAGCATGACGTCTCTATTGGTAAAATCTCATTGTACGGAATCAACCACGAGGAGACCAAAAACAAAGGGTAGTATTTAAACGCAAATAAAAAAATATCCTTTTTCTATGCAATAAGATTCCGAATTCCCATCAAAATTACTGATTGCACATCAAAATATTCAACTCAAAATATCACTAAACACACTACAATTTATTTTCGCAGCGTACAGCGATTTTTCCTAAAGCAAAAGCTTTTTCATCAATGCACAGCTAATAATCTTAATGCACATTATGCATGTTAACTCTTTTTCTTTTAAATAAAGCTTCTATTTTTATATTATTTACAGAAGTTTTTCTAAATAAAACAGCTCGTCAGTCGTCTTATTATTTATTAATTACCACATAATGAGATCAGCAAAAAAAATATAAAATTAGATACAAAATTGTAATTTATTGAATTATTAAAGCGGGAACGATCAACTTGACAAACCTCCGACCGCAATATCGGGGAATAAAACTTGAACACATGTAATAAAAAAACCTAACCAAACCTAACCTATCTCTATCTTACTCGCTCGCGCCACTCTGCACTCCAGTGACGAAAAAGCGCGCGAAGCCGCGAACCTTTTTCAGTTAATTTGTTCTGCTTTTAGAAATAATGCAATGTGACAGGATTTTTTTGTTATAATAATCATTAAATTTGCCGGGCATGGCTTCTTGAAAATTAAGACAAATATGATGAACAGGTTTTGTTGTACTTACTGGTTAATATGCGACTGGGATAGTTATTTTGCTATGAAATATGGACAATTTGCTGTACAGTCAGTATTTATGCTATTATGTAGTATTTTTGTACAAAAATAAATTTAACTGTATTGCATTATGAGGAAAAAAGTAATGTCATATTAATGTATAATTTCGAATTATCTGCAGTTTGAGTTTTGTTAAACATTTAGTTTATTTGTAGTGAAGTAAGTTATTTGATGTAAAAAAGAATATAAATGATGAGTATGTATTGATAGGTGATTATTTATTTGATATGCAATTTATAATATCCCAAAAACAAATACGAAGTCAATTTTTTTTCGCGTGTTCAGTGTTAGTCCCATAGTAAAAGTTGTTTTTAATAATGAGTACAATGACCCCTTTTTCAGATATTGCGTTTAATCTTTCAAATAGTAAAATATGTTTTCAAATAGGTGCGGTGGTTCAATCAATCAATCAATTATTTTATTTGCACAAACATGAGTACAATACATGCAAAAAAAGTGTCGACATGCAAGATATGTTAAAGTTATTCTAAAAAAACAGATCACCACGTTTGCCTTAAACAATGGCATTGTTTATAATGTCACTGAGTAAAATTAATAAAAAAAAAACAACAAGTATAATCAGAACTTCTCATCCAAAAATTCATTTAAATTATAATACCTAAGCCTTATCTGCTAGAAAATTAATAACTTTTTGAATTCTACATCCCTTAACTGTTACCAGTTTTGCGGAAGTTTCTTATAGATTTTTGGAGCCATGCAAAAGACACTTTTTCGCATAAGAGCCGTTTTATATTGTTGTAGGTAGGCAAATTTGGCTTAATAAGGCTTGCAACTCTGAGTGATTTCAAGTTTGAACTTCGACCTAATGCCACGCTTTTGAGATTTAAAAAATATAAGTTCCCGGTCAGTTGAGTTACCTCCCAAAATTATGCCGTATCTTAAAATGGACTCAACCAAACCGTAGTAAGCGGTGAGCAGAGTATCTAAACTAATAACTGCTGCCAGTTCGTAAAGAGCGTATGCTGAGGTACCTACTTACTTTCTTACTAATAGTCTCTATATGTGCCTTCCAATTTAATTTCTTATAAGGCCTAAGAACTTAGCCTAACAAAACCTAACTTGGCCTAACAAAATTGACGAGGTTAATAGAACCTCGTCAATTTTGTTATTATTATAGTTTATTTAGATTGTTGTTGGTTGTTGTTGGTTGTTGTTGATTGGTGTAAGTGTTCCGGAGATTAATAAAAAAAAACACGAAATTCGCACTCTATTTTCACTATTCATTTAGATGTAGCTTTTCCACGCGGCTCTCCCTCCAGTGACCTATCTCACAGAAAACGCGCAATATTTCGGGATAAAAAGTAGCCTATAACACTCGGTGTTACTAGCTTATAGCTTAGCTAAAACCTTTCTATTAGTAAACGATTTTTTTTTCAACTTAAATAAACAACTAAACATTTTTTCCTCTATATAATAGTAGTTTTGTATATAACATAAGGCAAGTTATTCCTTTTTCGAAATCAATACATTTTTGGTTTTGCTTTCAATTTTGTTTAAGTATATTATTAATTTTGGTAATAACGCCATATTTATAACCGCTGGATATATAAAAAACCCAAAGACACCAATAAATTACTATTTTTGAAAAAGGAATAAAAAGTGTTTTATTAAATTCCTATTTAAATTATAGCTATTCAGTTCAAACCCGTTAAAGTTGGTCCGTACGATACAGACTTTTGTGTTGCACAAACAAAATTCTGTAGTAGTTTATAGAAGTCGGGCTGTTAGTCAGTTAAAAACATCGGTAAGTACTATTAAAGGGTAACTCAAAAGTAACGAACCGATTTTTATAAAACTCACTGTATCCTAAGTTGAAAAATAACATAAGTACTTAGGTAATCCGATAAAATTAAAATAATACCGCAGCCACTTAGTGTTTAAAAATATTGGTGGACCCGAATCCATGAAGCCCAGATAGAAATATACGAATAGTCATACCTGTAGGTACCTACCTATATACTAACATGATGGATTGAAAGTATCCTTTCTTTCTTTGAAGTCGAATAAAAAAAACACGATTTACATGACATTTTAGGAGTTTTTTATTGCTATTAGCTACTGGTAAATGTGGTGGTGATATTGTGTGAAAATGGTGTAAATTTGTAGGTAGCAATAGCTGCTTAAGTTAATAATAGCTACTTGTTTAAATTAGTAGGTGTGGGTGGCATTACATCACTTTCGGTAAATGACACTTTTCCTGGATTCAGGTCATCATAACACTCCCACTTTAAGGGTCGTTTATAGAAAGCTCTGCAGTCACCAACATCATCAGTGGTGGTGGCTGGGGTGATGTCGACGATTGCTAGCAAATGGAATGTTCTGTTTGAAACTATTAAAACTAAAGGAATATTTTCAAGCGCAACTGGTGTCGTGTCGTCCATTTCAAGATAGATTACCTATATGAGACAGTTCGTATGTTGTTTCCGTTACTCCGTAGCATCGGTGGCCATTAATTGCAATGGGACTCTACATGTAGATCTCAAATTGTACCCCGTACAACAATTCCTGAAACGCATAGCCAAACGAAAAAGCCAAAAAAGGAGGAGGTTCTCAATTCGTCGGAACCGTTTTTTTATGTATTTTCCCCGATTACTCGAAAGTGGCTGGACCGATTTGGATGTTTTTTTGTTTGAAAGGGTTTACTTTCCAAGTGGTCCTATGATCATCAAGTCAGGATCTGATGATGGGATCCTGGAGAAATAGAGGGAACTCTTCAAATTTTATAGTCACACTAGAAGCGATTTGGGTAGTCCCGGGCTGGTCCCATTTCAATTTGGTGAAGATCCGATGAAGAACTTCGGAGATAGGCAACGGAACTCCTCAATAAATGAAAGCAAATGGACTGGGATTGCTGAAATTGTATGTCCATCTGTTGTTTACACCAGTTCATAACATAACATCACGCGGTACGCTGTGAAGGGCTAAGCATAAATAAGCACATGTGAACCACTAAAAAGTAAATAAAAAACTTTTTACAAAAAAATACAATCGACTTCCAAATAAAAAAACACTACATAGTATAAAATAACTTTAATTTCGGCATTCGGTGTTTTTTGTAGTTTTTTCGTTTTTTGACAAGGTCCTCAAAAAATTAAAAAGTTTTTAACCGTTAAACCGTGAACTCAATTAATCTTACATAGGTAGGTACATATAAAATGCTTTGTCCTGAATGACTGACTGAAAGATCAACGCACAGCCTAAACCGTTCTTTGTATATCGTTGGTATGCGATAAGAAAGGATTTTCCGAAATTCTATCCCTAAGGGAGTGAAAAAGGGGGGAAAGTTTGTATGGGACAACGTAATTCCTTGGTCCAACCTACTTCAAATTTAGCATAAACCTTTTTTAACAGAATTGATGGAAGACGTGTTTTGTATTTTATTGAAAGGCATCCCTTAACGGAGTTAAAAAGGGGTAGAAAGTTATTATGGCGGTGATTTGTTTCGA
Organism: Mamestra brassicae; assembly: GCA_905163435.1. Taxonomy (NCBI): domain Eukaryota; kingdom Metazoa; phylum Arthropoda; class Insecta; order Lepidoptera; family Noctuidae; genus Mamestra; species Mamestra brassicae. The sequence goes on from LR990987.1 coordinate 6,840,251, forward strand.
AGTTGATATCAATACTCCTTAGTGCTTTTGATTGAAATTACTTTTTATTTTGACACATGTTTGAAAACTCAATCCGATTTTATTCAAAAAAGGTTGAACTCACTTAAAACATAAACAAATACTCTTTATAATTGGAATGTCTCGAAAGTCACCGTACTATATACACTTCTCATCAAAAAAATCGAAACACTTTCGTTTTTATTGTTTTTGTCCTAATTTTTTACAAAAGAGAATTAATTCCATGAAAAGTTCCAGTTTGGTCATTACAGTAAGAAGAAAAAAATCAAAATTCGAAATTAGAATTTCATTTGTTTATCCTATAAATGAAATAATTAATCACTGTTTTGAGACAAATGTGTATTTAGGGTTGGAGTACGTTTCTCGTTTAAAAACTAAAATTAGCGCTTGTCTTTAAACTTTTTGTTTCTTATTTCATTTACTGTGACTTTGGGACGTCTGAAAAAACTTTTTTTTCTAAAACATATGGATACTTCGCCCGCAGAAGCCGCCCAAGTGGTGGCATTGCTGGATTCTGGACTTAGTCAGCGTGTTGTGGCTGCAAGATTGCATCTAAGCTTATCATCTGTTCATAGAGTCTACAAACGCTATCGGGAGACTGGTTCGTTCACGCGCCGTTCAGGATCTGGCAGGAATCGGGTCACTTCTGAGCGAGATGATCGATTTATTGTAACAACCTCTTTACGAAATCGACGCCTTTTCAACTGCAGCAGCAGCTTCGCGTTGTACGAAGAGTAGCTGTAAGTGACTCTACAATAAGAAGAAGGTTGAAGGAACGCGGATTGGCACCGCATAAGCCAGCGAATGGGCCGAAATTAACTGCAGACCATCGAAGAGCGCGCCTTAACTTTGCACGCGAGCACCTAACTTGGTCATACCTTCAGTGGAGCAAAGTACTGTTTTCTGATGAGTGTAAAATTATGCTGTATGGTAACGACGGAAGGAACAAGGTCTACAGAAGAGATGGAGAACGCTTTGCACAATGCTGCATTGAAGAAAAGGTCAGCTATGGTGGCGGTTCGTGGACGGTTTGGGGAGGAATCAGCGCCGACGGTAAGACAGAACTTGCCTTTGTATCTGGGCCACGGCTGCCTGCACTAAACTCTCATCGGTACATCGAACAGTGTCTTGAACCTCATGTGATGCCCTATGCACATTTTATTGGCAACGACTTCATATTCATGCACGACAATGCTAGAGCTCACACCGCGGGCGTCGTACGAGATTATCTTACCGAAGTCGGTATCTCCATTATGGTATGGCCAGCAAGAAGCCCGGACATGAATCCCATTGAACATCTATGGGATGAATTAAAGAGACGAATTCGAGCAAGAGATCCAGCCCCAGAAACACTTAGCCAGCTGCAAAATGCAATCCAAGAGGAATGGGATAATATACCACAACATGTGATCGTGACTCTCATCCGATCGATGAAGAACCGTATGGAAGCAGTAATAAGAGCTCGCGGAGGGAATACAAGTTATTAAATAAACGTTTCTTACATTTTTTTTCATTTACGCGTGTTGTTTTACCCATTTCCTTCATATTCCATACAGGGTAAAAATTACTCATTATACAAAATACGAAACCTATGAAGACTTAATTTGAATTTAGAACATTAACATTAGGATTTAAAAACCTCATACTACTCACTATTAAATGACATTTTACATTTATTCCTAAATATACACATTTTTCTGATAATCCTTATCAAATCATAAACTGCGAGGTGTTTCGATTTTTTTGATGAGAAGTGTAGTACCTCATTTGAAGGTTTCGTTTCTACGCGGACGAAGTCGCGGGCAAAAGCTAGTACCTATATTCATAGAATCAAACTTGTTTGATTCTATGAATATATTAAGCACGGGTGCGTTTCATAACGTACAAACTCATTTGGTCTAATTTCATTTTATTATCGGTTATAAGATAATAATCAACGTGAGATATACCAACTGTTGATATAATTTCTATACATATAATATTTATTTCTTCTAAAACTTATTTAGTATATATAAAACGTTGTTTGATATAACGTTTATGTAATCGAAAATCATGTGGTCTAACGTTTTATCTGTATGGTTAGGTTAGAAGGCTAAGGCGGGAGCGAAGCGGAGCGGAGCTGCACAAAGCGGGGCTCCGTCGAACTATCTTAGCGCAGGTGGTAATCAGTTAGTAGTTATGTTTTTATATCTTTTGAGTGGTATGCCAAACGATTTTATATTTAACAAGTGGCCCGCCCCGGCTTCACCCGGATGTATTCTTTATATATTTTCATTTTTTTCTTTCATAAGAACCTTCTCCTGACAAAAACAAACACAAATAAAAAAAGAATTAGCGAAATTGGTCCAGCCGTTCACGCGTGATGCCGTGACCAAGGAAAATAGGGTTTCATTTTTAAATATACAGATGTATGTTATGTCAAACGATTTTATATTTAATGAATGTTATGCTTATAAAAATTAGTTGTTTTTAAATTATATCAATCGTTTATTATATTAACTAACTAATCGTTATATTAGAGATTTTGTTGTTATATCATCTATTACTTACCCATTAAGCACCATTCTAAGTCAGCAATTGTTACGTGCAACTACGGTACCCTACACTGCGCGTGGCCCGACACGCACTTGGCCGGTTTTCCTTTCATAATGAAATACCTTTTGTAATTCTAGGCTGCGATTTTCATAAAGAAAGAAGACGGAAATTAAAACAATACCATAGTGACTCTGTCCGTCAAACCTGTGCGTGTGATGTGATGAGTCTTGCCTATTGACAGTGTCGAGCGCTATCTTTTAGAAAGCAAGGATACTACAGCGATGATAACGTAAATTGAATTAGGTTCTCGACTTGACGGTAGAGGATGTTACTCTAATCGATGTATTGCGATGTTTTTGTTTTTTTAATAGAAAGTCGACCGCCAATAAGCCCGGCGCACGGTGGGCTGAAAATCGGCTTTCATAGACTTAGGGATTTCAATTTGCAAGTGCTTGTTTTTATGTCGGATATCGCTTCTATTAGTCATTACTATGTACAAAAATGACACCCGAGTTAATTCTGCCCAAAAACGAAGGAAATATAATTTTTTTACGAAAAATTTGTATGAAGCTAGTATGAAAAATCGAATTATCTCCTAAACGGCATGTTTAACCGTATTATCCTTAGAGGTGGTCATAGTGCTAATTATTTATGATTTTTTGGTTGGCGATCGGACGAAAAATTTAATGCCGTTTTTTTTTTAAAAATCGTCAAAATATTTTTATTTGTTTTTACGTATGAAACGATTCCTTTTGGTGTTTATGTTGAAGAACACGGACTTTTCACTACACATAACATAAAATAGCATCACTCCTATATTTTCGAAGGAGTTGGCAGAGGTTTATAGTACACCCACACGTAGACAACTATGTTTGAGCTAGATAATTATCAACACAAAATGAGTTTTAAAACTTTTCATACAACCAAATGACCAATTGTTTACTCTTCTAATGAGTCCAAAAAGAAGTAACTACACTGATTAGGTCTTCTAATGAGTCTTAATAGGTGATTTAATGATTTTCAATATCTCACGACAATGCCAACTATGGATTACATTCAACATTTCCTGATAAGTAAGCTAATTTGTTAATTAGCAGTGCTATGAGTTCTAAGAATAGTTAGTGACAATTATAGATTTTCATTAGCTAATGAGGAGATAACTAATGAGGGTAGTTAAATAATTATTGGCGTTTTGCAATAAAAGGGCTAAAGTTTTGTTTTATAATTTAATTTGTTCACAACTGTGTAACTGCTAACACTAAATCAGCGACTATAAAATCTTAGAATGGAAAGTTTAATCACCAATTTAGACTTGTTTGTTCTTCTACGAAGTGAGAGTACTTCATTTGATCATGAAGTATTGTTCAGTGCAGTTGTATCCCGCATAGGCGATTGCCTGTCTGACGAAGATCGTGTTGTTCTCAAAGAATTTTGTCGGAGATTTACGCGAGCCGCTTTACAAAGGTGGCAGAAATCCAACCGATTCCTTGATAATTTCAGGAGAAAGTACGAGAATTGGTTGGGAGCAAATATTGATTGGCCGAGTTTTGTGCAAACTTTAGTTAATCAAGAACCAAGTGTTGATAAGGCACCAAGAGCGCCCTCAGTCTCTCCAGAACCGTCGACATCAACGTCCATTGGAACAATGACGAAAAGATCCCGTAAACCATTCGAAGATCTGGGAAGTAAACAAAAAAAGAGAAGATCTGATGAACACACAGGCGAAGATTCCAGTGAATTGGCATATGCAGCTGCAGCACGTTTAAAAGAAGAAGGGCATGGAGATATCGCCTCTGTCATCGAATACATGATGAAAAATCCTGAAGTAGCCGCTAAATTAAATGAAACGCTTAAGAAACCAGCGAAAACAATCATATTTACGCCAGAAAAGGCACTTGGATTGCTTCTTTCGCTAAAACTCTCAAAGTGGCAATATATTACGTTGCGTGAGGCTGCCATTCGGGAAGGTGCTAAGGATATTTATCCATCTTACTATAAAGTGCAACAAACTAAGCTTGATTGCTACCCTCCGAAGCAATCAGTGACAGTTACTGATTCATCGGCTAGGATTACACTTCAAGCTTTACTTGATATCACGGTTACAAGAATCCTTCAAAGCCTTTCTAACGAAGAGCATAACAAGCAGTTGAAGCTGATATCCAAGTGGGGATTTGATGGTGCTTCTAACCAAAGCCGATACAAGCAGAAAATTGAGGGTGAGGAAGATGACTCGAGCATTTTCATGACCTCCTTGGTGCCACTAAAACTCATAGATGGAGACAACATTTTATGGACGAACCCAAAACCATGCTCAGTTTTGTATTGTCGTCCAGTTCAGTTTACTTTTGTAAAGGAGAGTGAAGCAGTTGTCCTTGAGCTGAAAAAACAAATTGATGAAGAAATTGAGGCCCTTATCCCCACAGAGTGCAATAATAATAATAAGGTGACTCATCAACTAATGATGACGATGATCGACGCTAAAGTCTGCACTTACCTTTCTGAAGCTAGATCAAATGCATCGTGCTACCTGTGCTTAGCAAAGCCTACAGAAATGAACCGCTTAGATGCTGTAACATCAAAAATTGTGTGTTCGGACCTGTATGAGTTTGGCTTGTCATCCCTACACGCCCGTATAAATTGTATGGAATGTCTGTTACACATTGCATACAGGCTCGACTTCAAACGGTGGGCAGCGAGAAGTGATGAGCACAAAGAAATGCTACAGACAAGGAAGAAAATAATTCAAAATAAATTCAAAGATGAGCTCAATCTGTTGATTGATATAGTAAAACAAGGCTCGGGAACCACCAATGACGGGAATACTGCAAGAAAATTCTTTGAGTTTCCTAATAAAACCGCAGCTATAACCGGTTTGGATGAAGACCTCATCAAAAGATTTGCTGTAATTTTACAAGCAATTACATCTGGAGAGCAGGTCGATATAATAAAATTTAGAGATTATGCTCGCAAAACAGCAGAAAAGTACGTATTATTATACGACTGGTACTACATGTCATGAACGGGGATATCCATGGGGCTGACATAATCGAGAAAAATAATATTGTGCCGATTGGGACTCTCTCGGAAGAAGCCTCAGAGTCTCGAAACAAAGATTTTAGGAGGTTTCGAGAACATCATTCGCGGAAAAGAAGCAGGCAGGATTCTAATCAAGACATTTTAAATATGCTTGTTGTTTCTTCGGATCCTTTGCTAAGTGCACAAAGACCTAAGTTAGATGCCAAGAAAAAGCAGAGCTTTTTTGCTGAAACTCTCGACTTAATTCAATTTCAGGAAACTGAGTTCGAGTTTTTGGATATATCCAATCTGGATGCTGACTCAGAATTGGAGTCTGACAACGAGAGTGATAAGGAAAATTTGTAAAAAAAATATATATATGTACATATTTGTAAATTTGTATTTGACTGTGTTTGGGTTTTTTTGTAATATTTAATGATATTTTTTTTTTATTTATTTTACTTTATTTTACAAATGCGTAGTGTTAATTCCTTAAATTAAATTATTTTGCATATAATATAACTTTATATGTTACTTTAATAATAATTTGATAATCTTTTTTTATTTAAATTAATATAAATGTGTCAAAAACAGCAATTTTTTTATTTCATTTTTCTTGATTCGTGTGTTCTTAATATTTGGGTTAATAACATATCGAACTTTTTAACTTGGACACTAAAAGGGATCGTTTTACATGTAAAAATAAATAAAAATATTTTGACGATTTTTTAAAAAAAAACGGCATTAAATTTTTCGTCCGATCGCCAACCAAAAAATCATAAATAATTAGCACTATGACCACCTCCAAGGATAGTACGGTTAAACATGCCGTTTAGGAGATAATTCGATTTTTCTTTATTCTTTAATTCTTTATTGTACACCATAACAGCTTATATTAATTCAAAGTGATTTAAATAGTTCATGTACAAAGGCGAGCTTAACTCAAAAATGAGTTTTCTACCAGCAAACATACATTTTTCATACTAGCTTCATACAAATTTTTCGTAAAAAAATTATATTTCCTTCGTTTTTGGGCATAATTAACTCGGGTGTCATTTTTGTACATAGTAATGACTAATAGAAGCGATATCCGACATAAAAACAAGCACTTGCAAATTGAAATCCCTAAGTCTATGAAAGCCGATTTTCAGCCCACCGTGCGGCGGGCCCACCGGGTGTCCGGGCATTTGCCCTATGGCCAGTCCGGGCCTGATTCGATGCATAACAAAAGAAGCGCGCCACGTGGTACGCGTGCGCGGATAGTTCGTCAAGGATAGACGCCAACACAATAACTCCGTTCGAGTGGTTCCTCGATACTGAAAAGTCTTGTATAGTTCGCGAACGAACTAGTTCGTAAGAGCACTCCCACAGGCAAACTGCACGAACTAGATTAGTCCCAGATCCGCGCTCTTTAGTTCGAAAGTTCCTTTGAAATGACCGACCTAATAGTGTTGTTGTGCTTCTCATCTAGCAATGCTATGCAATATACAAGCTACTACTTACAAATTTATGTTTAGAACTAATAAATCAATTAAAATAATACGAAAACAACGTATGTAAAGTAAAAAAAAACGGCAAAATAACTACTTTACAACAAAAGAACGCGCGCAGCAAACTGCAAAGAGCGTGAACGACCAGCTTTTCTCTCAGATCACTGGATCAGTCAGCTCCCGTCTCGAAATATTGAGTTGTTGAACTAAAAGAGCGAACTAGTTCGTCAAAGAGCTGCGAACTAAAATGAGCGCTCCCGGTTGCGAACTGCGACATGCGCAAGTCTAATACTGAACCTCCTTCTTAAATGAAATGATGTATTGTTGCAGGTTTATCGAAGAATGGCGGTCTCTGAGGTTAATGCAAAAGTGTTTATTTCTAATATAACGAGAAAAATACAAGATAATGCTGATCTTGCTGATCTTTTGAAAAAAGTACCAGCAGAACCCGTTGGATTTAATTATGCAACACTGCATAATTCTGATTTTATGCCTAAAATAATAATGCCCAAAACAAAGACTATTAGCGACATCAGAAAAGCTTTTGAACAAGATTGCTATCATCACCTAATACCTGAAATGGAAAAAGAAAAAAACATTTTACTTCAACAAATAAGAATAAATTCTTCAGAAGATGATCACGTAAAACAATTGGCAAGAAACATGTTAAGGGGTGAGACGCCTATTTCAAGATCGACTTGGCAGACGTTGATAAAACTTAATCCGGAACAGCAAAAATGTCCGTACCAGTTTGTTTTATGGAATGGAAAACTTATTCAAGTTAACGGAAGTTGTGGAGGGGAGGAACAAATAATTTCGCAAAATCATATTAAAAAAAAAACAAAACAGCACGAACGAAATAAAAAGACAAAGCTTTTGCGCTATCCGTCGGCAGTTAAATTTAAACCAGGACCTCTTTGCAAGAAACAGTTGCTTGAGATTTCTTATGGCAAGACCGAATTAAATAATCTTCCAAAAGCGGGACTTGTTCAGCCTAAATACGGCACTGCGATTGATTCAACGACACATGTGTTAAACAGTTTGCGTGAAGAAGATGGCAATAGATCCCGAAAATTGGCTGAGTCATCGGTGTCTATTTTAGGCACAGTTGATAAATCTAAAGCGATTGAACTTAACAACGATTACATCACTTTTGATTTAGAAAACAATACTAATCAAAATAAACCGGTGATACACCGTAACGATCATTGTCGTAGCACTCATGGATGCACACAGATGGACACAGACACACTTGTCACAAACCCACGAACAATAGATACAAATGTACAGTCTCATGTGCAAATTGATGTACACGGAAGGTTAAAGAAAATATTAGCTTCAGCTAAAATAAATGTAATTCAAGATAAAGTATTCACTGAAGAGCAGAAGTTAAAGACTGTTTCATGTGAACATTTAAACTCGGTAAATTCTACAAACCATGAAATAGGCCGTAGAAAACGAAAACTTGATGAATTATATAGTCTTGACGACACAGTTATTATACTACCTGAAACAGAAGACACCAGAAGTTGCAGAAAAATGCATTGTTCTTATGGTTGCAATTGCAAGTCTTTAGACGGACCTTACAATTATTTAAAGCAACATTGCGGCCTTGTGGAATGCATGCTTAATTGCAAATGTGACTTCTCAAAGCATAAAGACAATCAAATTAGTTCTTATTTAGAAAAGGAAGATCAAAAATTTCATCAGACGGCCGGGATCCGAAAATCCGATGCCGGAAACGGAAAAAATTCAAAAAATCTGATTAAAAAAAAATTATCAATAGTTGCATCAAAACTTAATTGTGATAATATAGAACCTTGGTGTATGGTTCATAACCTGTACAAGTGTTTTTGCAAAGGTAAATTCACAAAGAATTACTCATCGGGTTTCAAACTTCCGAAGCTCCGAGCTCCGAGCTTAACTAATGACAGGAGTTTCGAGGGATCAGAACAAAGAGCACGTGCTTTCAAAAACTTTGAAATATCTGACAGTTCAAATAAAATACACACACCAAGAAGTGTGGAACAAAGTACCAATGCCAAGAAAAATACAGAACATCTTTATAATGATCCGGAGGATGAAATAGATTCCTTTCGCATTTCAGTAATGGATGGAGGCACTGTAGTCCTGGGTAGCTCTGTGTCTGATAGAAACTCTAAAAAAGGGGCGCAATTACTTTTTGATGCTAATAAAAACGCTAATGACCCTTTGTCAAAAATCAGGCAATTAGAACCTACAATCAGTTTTGAAAAAGTATTTAGACGACAATTTAGCGTTTTTAAAAGTGCTTTGGAACTTCCGAAATCTGGAAAAACAGCAGTGCGTACTTGGAATTTTATTTTAAAGGCATTTCGAGAACAGAAAACCCCTTTTTTAATGCTGCGGAAACCACCGTTTAGAGTTTTGATTTCAGGTTATTGGGTAGCAAACCCATTTCCGGAATTCTACATGAACATACGTGATGTTCCACTTACGGACTTAGACGAATATCCTAAAATAGTAAGATGCTTACTCAGAAATTCAACAGAGATTAAAGATGAATGTTTGCTTTTGTTAAATGGCTGGACTTTCGGTTGGGAATTAGTTGGCTACGTATCTAAAATGGGTGACGAATGTGATGGAAAGGTAGATGTTTCAGGACTTTACACGAAAATAGATCCTGCAATGAATCGTAATAATATAGAACACAAAGATAATCAAAAAAGTTGCACAGAGAAAGAGTTAGAAAGTGAAGCCGGGTGTTCTGACGTTGCAGAATCATCCAAATGGATTGTTATGAATATAGAAAATGATTTTAGTGTAATCAGGTTTCGTAGTAAAGGATTTTTTGTAAAATTTGATATGATTTTAAATGCAATTAACACTGCACGCAGTACTAGAAAAATTGCGCTTTTGTCTTCTAAAAAATGTATAAAACCAACAGGAGTCCCACAATTTGGTGTATACGCAACTCCCAATGACAAGGCATATTATGTTTTTGCTGGACCATATGAAATGGAAGATACATCAGAGTTAGAGATTGTTCGGACAAAGATACTATGCGGAAAGTTGCAACCAACAAGAGGTTTTTGGATTACGACGAATAAAAGAAATTCAATGAATCTTGTAGAAAACCCACTATCTTTCTTTCCTCCGTTTACTTCCAAAGAGGCATTGATGCCTGTAGTAACTAAATTCTTTGTAAATGACGCAATAGATGACCAACTAGACGAACTTGACATGCTAGATAAACTCAACAAAAACAACACAGAGGAATCACCTTCTAAAGAAGTTCAAATAAAATCAGTAAAGCCTTTCAAAATACATAAAATAAATCAGCCAGCATCAGACGGTGTTTTAAAACAAATACCTTTACGGTACCCTCAAAGTGTTACAAACATCATCCCAATTTTTTTAATACCGAGTCTAAATATGGAAGAGAGAAGTTCAAAAACATCATTAAATTCTACACCACCGATTACCAATTATTTGTATATAAATCCAATTACATCAGAAGAGCCATATCCAAAAGCAGCATTTGAAATAAAGGCGTTTTCTATGCGAAATGATGATAACATAGCTAAAACTACATTTCAGAAAAATGAAATGATTGGTTTAAAATCTGAAGAAATTAATAGAAAACTTACACCAAATAAATTGGCTGCAACGACGTCGACTTCGCGAAATGAGTATAATATCAACGCTGGAACCAAAAAATTTATATTAGCACAATCAGATCCAGAAAATGTTATATCTGAAAAATACCAGTCAGTGGACACCGGTCGGAGCTTTCCCGATGACGATATTTATGTTATATCGGATGATGAAGATTGTGGAACTACTGATACCATCGCAAACTGCAACATCTGGACGGACGTCTGGATAGAAAGCACTAATTTTCCAGAACTGGGCTGGATACAGGGAACAAGAAATTGTAATAATTTAATAGCTTATAAATTCCCAGGTGAGATGTTGTCCGAATTTTACCCCGAAGATGAAGCCTTCACCAATATCAACTGGTAAGTAGTTTTTTTTTGCTTTTTTGGAGTTTCTTTTATTTATTGCTCAACGTTTCGATGTTTCGAACAACGAAGAACGATTGGGAAATCAACGTTGTTATCGTCAATTCTTAGAGTACAATACAGGCAGGGTAGATACAGTGTATAGTACCTATAAGTATGTTAAAGTGTAAAGTGGTCATGTTTGTAACAGTCACTTGTTCAATACCAACTTAAACGTCGTTTCTGGAAAGCGAAAAATATTCATATACCTTACCTACCTAGGTACCTTAACCGTAATAGTTACAGGAAAACCTTCTTAGGACTTTTTGAGATATTCCGAACTGAGTTCACAGATTTTGGAAAAAAAACAGTCAGCGAAAATAATGCTATAATACTAATATTTTTTAATGTTTATCGATCCTATTTCATGTAGGGGTCTGCATTTCAGTAAGAATTGGACATGAATTAAAGAAAAACTTAATTTATTTTAGTGTAAAATGTACCTAACATTTTCATTCATTTTCGGTTTCGGTTTCAAGCTTACCCTAAACATATTTATTAGTTTACCCATGCTATGAATTAATTTCTTTTTTAATTTCAGGGAACTGCGCAAAAGGATTACATTTGGTTGTGGTGTATCGTTGAAATGGGCAGTTCACGAGTCAAATCATCAACTCCTGGGGCAGGAAATGGATCCTAAAAAACTTTACCCATATTATGTAAGTATTCTTGGTTAAAAATTCATGAGAAAAAGCGCTTCGGCGCCGGATATAAGATTTCTTTCATTCCATACTGCCATTTTTTTTTGTTTTAGGATTTACTCTCAGTTTCTTAAAGGCCGACCGGTTTCGGCCAGTTTTGACCCAAAAGTCCAGTTTCGGTTTCGGCCAAAAAATTATCGAACTTTTGGCCACGCCAAAACTCAGTGTTCGTCATTATAGCGCGTCGTCCGGCTAACTTCGGATGTGATCGTTGCTGTTTATATTCCTTTATTAGTGTGTAAACAAGTACTTGATTGTCGTACACAATATTCTAATCTTTGTTGAGACTGATTTTCTTTGTTCATTATTATTTATTTTGACTAGTTTGTAAATCTTTAACAACAAAATACAAGATCTCAGTAAATTATCTACCTATATCTATTCTATCTATATATATGATTAAATCATAGACTTATCGTGTCTGTATATTGAATATTTTTACATAAAATAACTTGAAAACGTTAGGTATAATAGTCCTGATTGCTCAGGAACTGGAAGTCGATATATTTATGTGCACTCATAGATCTATGATCAAAATGTGTATCATTTTTTTTAGTTATAAATGATTATGAGATGAATTTTATGTTTTTGGCTTACTGTACGCTTTGGTGCAAACTGTAAGTGTACGTAATTTTTACGAAATAAATAGAACACTAAAAATGCATTTAGAAGCATCATGCAAAAGCAACTGAATAGATTCAAAATCAAGGTACCTAAAAATATGAAATATTATTCTGAGTTACATTTCGCGTTCATTTCATCAAAATCGACCCACAAAATCAAAAGATATTCTAGTTTTAAGTTCAGTAAGAAACTTCATAGAGCACTTTGCGTCGCGTTGACTGAATCCTACACGCATCACGTAAAAAGTACAAAACCAATATTGATAACTTTTATACATATGAAATTTGCGTAACACTGAGTACAACTTAGTTTTAGTTTCGTCGCAATCGGTTGACTCCATAAAAAGATAATTAATCTCATTACGTGATGCAGATACAGACGTGTATCTTACAAGCTTTTATTCAACTTGCCACGAATTCTGTTGACATTTATTTGAAAATACCGAATTGAAATTGCCGATCTTATAATATGAACAAAACATGTTAAAAAACATTGATACTTACGTAGGTAATTTAAAAATCTTAAAAGGACCATTACGGTTTTTCCTGACCACCATTTTAAATGAAACAAAGATTAAATGTTGCTCAGAACTAACCCGCATGCAACTGTGACAACTCCAAGTAAATCTGTGCAATATCTTTGGAGATTAGCGTTAGACAAACAGACAGAACGGCAAAAAAATACAAAAAAATCTTTTTTTGTGTTGTTTGTTTCTTATTATCGCCCTTAATCCATTTCGGTAAATTTGTTTCATGTACAGACACAAGTTTCTACTGATTTATTATATGTATAGATAGAAAAGATATGTAGATATCACCAGAAAATGGCAAACTCCATAAGATTATAAAATAACTTGAGAGATTGTAAACTCTCGCTAAATTGTCAACTGAATATTTGGAATACGTTTTACGCATCACAATTTGATAGTCTATAATATCTTGGTGCCGGTCCGAGAAATTCTGGACTGACATAAACTGGCGACCAATCAGCACTTTATTCTACAATTTACTCTATAGTTGAATTGGATACTTGTCCTCATTTGTCTTTGTTGATGTGAGCTAACATCTGAACAGACCAATGAGAGCCTTGTTTGCAGGTTTACTATCACACGAAAACGGATAATTTGTAGACTTGTGTTCTCGAAAACGGATAATTTGTAGAGATTGACCGAAGGTTTGGTTTCGATTTGGGTTTCGGCCACAATTACCGAATCTTCGGCCCCACCGAAACTCAGTGTTCGTGATTGCCGTGTGTCGTGCGGCTAGCTTCGGGTGTTAACATTTTTTTAACGAACAGAACAATACAAGAGAAGCATAAATTATATAGGTAAATCATAAGAATTTTCTGAACACCATAATTAAAATATTAAGACTAAGAGGCTCTACTTTAGGTAATATTGATTTTTTGACAAAGTTTATTTACAGAAAAAGAGAAAGTTTCTAACAAGTTGATTATTTTATCATGTTAAATTGTTAAAATATCATAAATAAATCATTATTTTTGTTACCAAGTTTATTTGTTGTTTTAATTGTATTTAAGAAATTTAGCTGTGATTTTAAGTATAAAATGATCAACTTAAGTAACGCATAAAATAGCATGTTAAATAATTTTTAACATGCTATACAGGGTGAATTTTAAAAGTGTGCGTGGGTGGCCAAATCCTAAATTATGAGGAATAGCGAATAACACTGAACTGAGTCAAGAGCCCGATTTTGATGAAAACTAAAACAGCATCATTATATTTCGGACAAATTGGTATTCCTAGCCGGTAATCGAACTGAATGATTTTGAAAAAAAAACAAAGCCTGTATTATTACCTATTTGAAAGTGTCGCTAGTGAGGATCAAATTCTGGAAAGTACATGGCAAACTTAAGGAAAGCAGTCATTTTTAACAAATCACTTATAAATTTCCGACTCCTACCTAAATCAACAAAACAGACAATCGAAAAAATGGTTTCATACTACGAAACAAAGAAACTGATGAATCAAGTTGATTTTATTATAAGTTAAATCGGTTTTATAGGTTTGCTGGATGGGCCCAGTCTTCGAGTAGATCAGGGATCTATTAATCAAAGAATTGTTTTTTGGGCATGAAAAATGTTTTTTTTTTAAACGATATATACTGAACCGATCTAGTGAATTGTTATGACCTTCGATTTTTTGTTTCGATATGAACCAAATTAGTTGTATAAAAATTCTAACACCCGAAGCTAGCCTCACGACACACGGCAATCACGAACAGTGAGTTTCGGCGGGGCCGAAGATTCGGTAATTGTGGCCGAAACCCAAATCGAAACCGAACCTTCGGTAAATCTCTATTTGTCTACCTTGTACTGTATTAGACCAATAGATCAATACCTGAAATCACTCACTGAATGACTCATCATCAAAACTTTTAGGGTACTTCCTGAAGTACTAATTAACAGAAATTTATATCCAGAGTGGATATAATTATTATGTATATTTCACCGGAAAATAGCAAACTCCGTAAGATTATGAAATAACTTGAGAATTGTAAACTCAAGATAAATTGTCAACTGAACGGAATACTTTTTTACGCATCAAAATTTAATAGTCTATAATATCTCGAAGTCATTTCGAGAAATTGTGGACTGACATAAAATGGCGACCAATCAGAGCACAAGTCTACAAATTATCCTTTTTCGTGTGTTAGTAAACCTGCAAACAAGGCTCTCATTGGTCTGTTCAGATGTGGTGTGTTGTGTAACAAAGACAAATGAAGGGCCAAGTTTCCAATTAAACTATAGAGATAAATTGTAGAATAGAGTGTTGATTGGTTGCCAGTTTATGTCAGTCCAGAATTTCTCGGACCGGCACCTATTATAGACTATCAAATTGTGATTGACAAATTGACAAACAATCGTGTCGAACATCTTCAATGTTGCCCTAAAGTGTTGATGAGGTGTTGAAGTAATGAAAAGAGCAATAAATTAAAGTAACTAGTAGACTGACATATCTTTTCTTGAAAACGGAATAATATCTTTCTACTAACTGTCCTACCTGAACCCCGGGGAACCGGGAACCTTCACGCTCGAAGAACGAAAACCAATTCAAAATTATGTGGGTTTAATGTTGGATTATCTACAAAATACTCTGTAGCTATCTGCCCGGCCTTCTGCGAAGCAGCAATGCTGGCGAGGGAGGGCAGGGCCTTCGCCCCAACCGCCGCTACAGGAGAAGACGCCCCGGGCGTCGGGAGTCGCAGGGCGATCCCCAGCCACGGTAGGCGCGGGCCTGCGGACAGCGAGCGTTGGGTAGCTGATAGCTCGCTGTCCGATCACCACCAGGCCCGGGTCGATGGCGCGTTGTGTTCCTCGTGCGCCTCAAAGATATGTCAGGGGCTCGCTAGGGCCAGAGCCTGCCAGGGTTGTGGAATTTCGAAAGAGTCACCGCGGCCCTGAAACGCAAAGGGCTTTAGAAGGAACACGGATGGGTTTTAGTCAGTAAGAGTCTGACACGCCCTTCCGCCCCACCCGGAGCGGAAGAAGTCATTTGATGATTTCCCATCCTTAAAAAAAGGTACCTAGTAAAAAAACTACTTTCTTAATGTAGGTACGTATGTAGGTACCTATCGTTATATAAGTCACCGTAAGTCTCAAATCACAAAAACATACAAGATACCTATCTTGTATGTTTTTGTGATTTGAGACTTACGGTGACTTTCACAAAAACATACAAGATACCTATCTTGTACGTTTTTGTGATTTGAGACTTACGGTGACTTATATAACGATAGGTACCCCATTTACAAAATGTATGGCTATTTCACATTATGTTTAACTTTTGAGCTACCTTTGTTCCATATTACATGTGTTGTTGTTTGTACGAGGGAAGGATTCATGTTTAATTAGTAAAAATTTTCAGTAGGTACAATTTGATTGATTATGTTCTGTTGACTATCTCGAAAATTTGATTTAGTTAACTGAGAACTATTTCTTGAAGTAAACGCTCTGTGACTCTAACCAGCTTTAGGAATCTAATCTCATACAAAATTAACTCGTACCTACCCAGGTTTTTTTTCCGTGTTTGTTAGACAGCACTACAAAAGTGTCAGCCTTACATTTTAATATAAGATTACCTACTTATTAAACATTCAAATCTTGTTTTAGGCTCTACACAAGAATGATTGAAGAAGATGATTTCATCAATAAAGTAGGTAGCGTCTTGTCCTGCCTTTGTTGGTAGGTAGGTACCTACTATATCTATCGTATCTACATTTGCTTGGCGCGTGCAATAGTTGCACACACCTACCTATTGAAGAACACGACTGATTGTTTAAATTGCACTCCTGTTGTCTATTTTATGTATCTCAAGGTATTAACTATTTAATTCAATTTTTACATTGATGGGCTAAAATTATGGCAAAACATCGTATTTAGTTTTTAAAGTTGTAAGTAGTAATATTTTGAGTGCGAATTTAATATTTATTCAAATATGTTATCGGCAATCTGTATAACCCGGGATTCTATACAATACCTAGGCATTGTATAGAATATCTCAAATATTAAGGTAATCTATTAAATATTATACAATGAAGAATGCGCAGCCGGCAATGTGTGCAAAAGACGATAGCAGGGAAAGGGGGAGACGTGCGGGAACAGGAAGTTACGTGATGAAAATATATGTCTGTCGTAACCATATCGTAGAATTGGCCATTTCATGAAATGTCCACCTCCTCAAACCTAACCTCGACGACGGAGCCCCGCAACGGGGTTCCTATTTCTGTCTGCAGGGTTTAAAGTACCTACTTAACGTAACATGAATGCCAAATGGTATGACGGCCAAAATCTTTATTATACACATTGCCGGTGGACCAGTAGGTACTCTATACAATTCCTTGGAATTGTTGCCACCGGAAAATTGCAGACTCCGTAAGATTGTAATCAATCTTTATTACATCAGAATTTGTCAATGTAAGTATTATGAAAACATCGTTTTCTATAGGATAAATCCTATCCAAATTCAATAGTTTTCAATATATCCGTGTCTTAGGAAGAAAACAAAGCTTACAATTTCACGCGATATTTAACAATCTTACGGCATTTGCAATTTTCCGATGACATATGCCTTCATATAAATAGATTTTGATTAACGTCTGATAGGATTGTAAGACCGCCTTTTCACCTGCAAGCAACTGGCATGCAAGTTTAATATTGCAGCACGATCGAGGGATTGATCACATTTATCTCGGTGGTAGTTGTGTAGTTCGCGAAAGAACTCGCCTCGAGGTCGTTAGTGTGCTGCCAAAGGCGAACTAGACCACATTCTTCACTTTTAAGTTCGTTAGTTCATCTGATAGACAAACTTTTGTAATAGCGAAAGTGCGACGCCATTTTTATACAACTACTAAATTTTTATACCCAGCAATAGTTTTTCATTCAACTAAATCCTGACGCTCATCAGCCGACAGACTCGCGTCACTACTACGGCTCACAGCACGTGCGCTTCTCAAGAAGAGCGACCTAGTTCGGTAAGGGCCACTTGCGCAAAAATAAATTATCTAGTTAGCCTGGACTAACTAACTTCCTTATTAATTGACAGACATGTTTTGCAGAGCGCTATTTCGTTAGCCCGGGTTAACTATTCGGTGATTCCCAGAGACACGCCATAAACAGACAAGTTTACGATTTTTCTAACATTGTAACTGCCCATTGCATAGATTGTCAAAGTGCAAAATACTTGATTTATAAGTGAAACTTATGAATAAAATCAGTCGTACGTTGGAAATATACCTACTTACAGGAACAATTTACACAACTTACTGTATACATATATGGCCGTCGGCCCAAGCTAGCAGGTGCGTACGTACATTACTTATATACTAACACAACTCTATCCCATACATTTTGATACTGAGGAAATACATTAGAACCGTGGTCTCTGATCTTAGACCATTAGAAGTTGAGTCAAGCAAAAAAATACAGTTTTAACTAGTGCTAACTGCCTATCAAGACCATTCTGCAAATTTGTAAAGTTAGCCTTGGACTAGACCGATAGCCCAGTGCTAAGCGGAGCAGCGCAAGTGGGCCTAAGGAGCCGCTCCAGACCGCGAACTACTATGTGCATGACGACTCGGTAGCCCGCAATGTAAAGCAACAGTGCAGCTTAGGTATATGCGAGGTGGTTGCAAGTGGAAACGATGCCTTACACTCCGGCATTATTTATAATTGCTTATGAAACGCCGGGAAACTATTTATTTCTCGGTGCTTAAATTACACTAGAGTTAATTAAGTTATTAGAAGAAGAAAGATCAGCGAACCAATGTTTTGATTGTCTTGTAGGTACCTATGTAAGAAAGTAAGTTATCACACATATATCTTCCTAGAAACTATACTTCCCCAATGCTTATATTCGTCTTATATTTCAATGTATACTTATGTCACCAGAAAATTGCAGATTCCGTAAGATTGTAATATTAAATACTAGTTGCCGCCCGCGTGATTGTCGAAAGTTATCCCAAGGCAACATATTGCCGGGATAAAATCCTATGTGTTATTCCTACTACTTACTTACGACTATAATCTACCTTTGTGCCAAATTTCATCAAAATCCATTCGGTAGTTTTTGCGTGAAAGAGTAACAAACATCCATCCATCCATACTTACAAACTCGCGTTTATAACATTAGTAGGATTTATTAGATTACAATTTCTATATACCTACCTATATTATGAAAAAATTGTTTTCTATTCAATAAATCCCACCCAAATTCAATAGTTAGATATTAAACCTTTTCCCGGTACTTACCTACTTTCTTGACAGAGTAGGTAGTATATCTGTCTTATAAAAAAAAAGTTTTCCATTTCACGCGATATTTTACAATCGGCGTTTGCAATTTTCCGGTGACATATATTTGAGTAAAATTATTTATTCATAAGTGCACTATGCGAAATAGGATTAGGAACTTTAAACTGTAAGAACATAAAAGTATTATTAATCCAAGATTTGTACCCGTATTCTATTTATGAGTAACTCCTAGTCATATGTATACTGATAGATCTTGTCCTATATTTAAAACAAGATTTATCAAAGCCGAATCAAAGTCATAACGAACTACCTACTTACTGAAGGTGCTGGTGATGTATCTGATCAGCACCTACCATGTAGCTTTGATTCGGCCAATTCAGTAAGTTTTAAATTTTCTATTTTATTGTAATAGTAGATATTACTGTCACTATCTAATAGACACTAATAATTAACCATCTCTATGAATTTAACCGAAGTAGATACCTAAGGTTATCAATTTGAAAGTTGCGTTTGAGAGGCTGAAGCAATTTTTTTTAAAATAAAGGTAATTAAATTGAGTTGCTGTTTTGAACCCTTCTACCTACCCCCATACAAAGCTCCAAGCCCGGGAAACTAAAGAAAAGCATAATATTTCACACCTCTCTATCATACATATAATGGCACATCTACGTTTTTCACATTTAACAGAAACTAGGATCAAAGATTTTACAAATTTAATGTCTGAATCGAAGTTAAGAGTTCGTTTTGCACAAATACTTAATGTTAAAATCAGATTTACCTACCTAATATTAATTAAAATCTCAGTTAAATGAATCATTCATCAGTAAACGAAACATGAAACATATTGCTATGCGCAATTTAAGGATCTTAAAGTTGGACCAGCCAGTAGGTTTTATTTAAGTTGGACCAGCCAGTAGGTTTATTATTAGGGAACCTACTTGTCTACTTTCTTTAGTCGATAAAATTTATATCAGTTTTTATCACAATAGGAGTAAGACGGTCGTAATTTTAGAGTAAAATCAATAAATAATTAGATTTATGCAAGTACCTACAGAACTGTTAAAACAATATTGCTGCATCACTTTTAATCACCAAGAAAAATATTATTCTACAGCATAATTTTTAGAGTTCCGTACCCGAGGGTTGACCAACGGAACCTTATTACTAAGCCTCCGCTGTCCGTCCGTCCGTTCCTCTGTCAGCGGGCTGTACCTACTTATCTCAAGAACCATAATAAATAAATATTATTCTTTCTTTCATAATAGGTGGACAGTTGAAATTTTCAGTGTGTATTTATATTGCCGCAATAACAACAAATAATAAAAATTATAGGTGGCTCTATAGAGGTATGCGGTACAGAGAGTAAAGTCTGAAATGGGAGAATCCTCCGACCAGACGGGTGTTGGGTCTGGGGGACAACTGCCCGGTAGTTGATATTCAGACTGTTGTATATGTTCAAATCGCACGGAGAACTTTGCTTGCGCGATGCAGGATTTCGTTGATAGTTCGTCGCGTTTTTTTAAGATTAGGTATAAAAAATAATATTTTTCAACACAATCACACGCTAAAACTGGCTCTTATTATTAGATTCAGGTATATTAAGTAAAATTGCCATGCCACGTTTTGCCTCATGTTATGGCATTTTCTACTTATCAGCTAGCAGGGTTTTTGATATTCAGGGACCCTGAGAAATAATGTGAAAAGTTTCAGATAGGACCTCTGTGGTTAGGGGCCTACTTTCACATTAGATCACTGTGGTCAGAGGTCCTCAAACAAAAAGTTTCCTTTTACAAATCTGAATTTGTAAGATTTAACCTGGTTGGTTAAATAAAAAAAAGTCGTCAGATTTGGGGCATAATTTTTTTTTAAATTTGTGTGTTTTTATTTAGCACCCGATCAAATCAAAATGAACGACTCTGAAGATCACGTTAAAAAGTTTCCTTTTTGGAAATCTGAAAGTGAGTCCACTTGGACATATATTATCAGGGTCCCCTCAGCATGTCGCACCTGCTCAGCTATTAACTTTCGCCCTGAATATGGTTGCTCAAAAACCGTGCTAGCTCCGTCTCTATTACCCATTCACGTTCTCTTTTACCATAAGTAAAAGTCACACTTCGCGAGGGGAAAACTTACCAAGTAGTAAAATAAAATGAAGTACGAAAGTTAACATTGCACCGTTTTACTACTGTTTAATTTCAATTTTCAAACCCTTAGGCCATACATAAGTAATACCGTTAGGCATTTTTGTAGATGTGTCATTATACAGTATACCTACATGTCGACGGTGAAGTGCCAATACCTCCTAACTGACATTTTTCGAGAGATTCATTTCTTACAGATTTTAATTTACTGGCGCTTTTCCCATGTATTACGTGAAATCTCCGAAGTGTATTTTTAGTTGCACCTGCATTAAATGGTTATTAACTAATTCAATATACCTACTAATTAATTTTCAACTTCTCAACAAATTTTTTTTTTCTTTCAGTTTGTGTAAATAATTGATTTCAGCAGTTAGGAGTTATTGGCACTTCGCCGTCGATGTACTTCGTATCTCTTTACCTCTTTACTTTACCAGACTTTACCTCCGAATATCTCGGCAACGTGACACTTTAGGGCACCATGTTGCTTACATGTTTTGTTTGTTTAAGTGTCCTCTACCCATATACAACGTGTTCGTTTTGATATCCCATAACTTAAAGGTTATATACTACATCGTGTAACAGAATAAATACCTGAAATTATACCTACTCTTCATTACGAACAACTTTTACAATGGGACTATCCCCGAAATTGGGAAAAAAACGACTGCCCCATACATTTATCAAAAATCAAAAGTCATTTATTCAAATTACGCTGAGTGCCAGCACTTTTTGAACGTCAAAGTTCTACATAAAGACAGACCCCCAAAACGCCCGCCCGTCACCATTTGTGCGCATAACTCGTCAAAATGTACATACTGAAATTGTGTTATCGCGAGTTCGGCGTTTGTACCTACCATTGTAAAAGTTGTTAGTAATGATGAGTTCAATGAACCTTTTTCAGGTAGGTATTGCGTTTATTCTGTTAAACGTTGTTTATGTAGAAGTGATACAAACAGTCCTAGAACAAGTGTTCCAAAAATACATGTGATAGTTTCGAAGATAATACTAACACTAGACTCTCGATGTGTGTATCTAAGTTTCATTGAAAAGTACGAGTAAATCATTTTCATTCAAATCAACATTAATATTTGAGCTAAGAGTAAGGGGACACGTAAGGGTGTTTTACATAAATAATCGCGACGTTGTCTAATTATTTAGTATGCAAATTGAAAATGAAAAAAAAAAAAAAAATTGAAAAATAATTCATGTGCTAAGTGACTCTTTGACATGGACTCATTGATACCCTAGAGTTATGGGATATCAAAAGGAACAACATTGTATTTTAAGTGACTGGAAAATTACAGACTCCGTAAGATTGTAATAAATCTTTAGGTTAATACCTAAAGATTTAAAACAATCTTACGGATTATAATTTATCGATAGAGGATTTCCCTACATTCCTACTGGAACAGGGAAAAACGGGATATGCACGTATGAAGTCGCGGGCAAAAGCTAGTAATCTATAAAACAAATAAAAATCAGCATATAATATAATAATAAGTAGATTCTGTAAGATGTCATTACGCGATCTTGTGGTGTCCAAGTATTTTGATATTGAAATATTTTGCTACATTCTACAAGGAAAAGGACACTATAGCATCCAAATAGAGCTGTGCTTGCATCCCCGCAATAATCCTCAGGTTTGCCGAGGATGCAAACTATGTCATCTAAATACAGCTGTGCGAAGATAGATACGTCCCCGCAATAATACTAACGTTTGCCGATAATAAGCTAAGCTATGCCACCGAAATAAAGCTGTGCGTAGGTACATCACTGACATAAACCTCACGATTGCCGTGGATGCATACTATGTCATCTTAATACAGCTGTGCGTAAGTATATCCCCGCAATAATCATCACATTTGCCGTGGATGGATAATGTGATACAATAATCTATGCAGCGGAGTCCAGTGCAGCGGAGTCAACGCCGCCCCTCGTCATCGATGTGCCAGCGGAAATGCAGCAACTCACCGGCGCTGAATGTTGAACCGCAGGTACCCAATTGCTGGTAGACTCCAGTACCTAGGGACTTCTTTAATGGCTGGCTTCAAATCACCGACAACAAAACTCGACAGCGACAGCCAATAAGATGCCAATTCTTGGGTTAAGTGTTACCGTATACGTTTTTTCTGTAACCTTTTAAAACAAAGTTACTTAATTGCAAGTCGTTTACTCTCCCTGAAAAAATTCAATATCTGAACTACTTGAAGCAGGCTTTATATTGCGCTGTACTGTGTGCAAATCAGTTTATTTCACCCATCTTTAGAGGTTCCAAACCGATCGGACCCGGTTTTAGAGAACTCCTGGATCTTCAGGACCCATAGTAAATAAATACATAAAAACATACAAATTCATCCCTGTCATTATCCTGTGTATATAAAATGTTGATAGAATAACGCACAGCCTAAACCGCTGGTCGTTGGGTCTTGTAGTTTGGAGGACATATTCCTTATATGATGTAGGCATGCGATAAGACAGAATTTTTGGAAGTTCCATCTCCTAAGGGGGTGAAATAGGGCATAAAAGTTTATATAAAAATTCTCATGTGTTGGGCCAATATACTTGAAACTTGGTACTAAATAATAAAGATGATATAGGAAGTGGATGCTGAACATTGAATAGAAGTATCTTATTCCTTGGTCCAATGTTCTCAAAACTTAGTACGCATACTGGTCGACGTAAATAAAAAAGGTTGTCATTATTAATTTCTCACATCAACACCCAAAAGGCAATTTAGGAGGTCTTAAAGTTTACACGAAAGATGATACATTAACAGCTAGCTAGCTGCTGAGACGTTAAGAGGTAACACGTGTAGACCATGTCCTGAACTAGGGCATGGTCTACATTTTATCCAGGGAATATGTTACCTTGGGACAATTTTCGAACTACACGCTTAGCCTAGTTACTTACTACTACTAAATACTAATAAAGGGGATAGAACCTTTGTGGCGTAGCTACCTACCCGGCCGCCATTTTTTTTTATTTACAGGAGTGTCGAAGAAACGCTGGGTAAGGCGTTTCATGAACTGCTGTATGGTGGGCAATTCGAGGTCTACATGTAGAGTCTCATTGCGGACATAGTAGGGGGCTCCCGTGATCTTACGGAGAAAACGGTTTTTGAGCATCTGCATCCTATGGAGTTGACGAGGCTTTGCGTGTGCAAAGACAGCGCAAGCGTACGTCATGATGGGACGGATGACCGCGATGAAAAGTCGCAATTTGCACCTGAGTGAGGAAGGACTTAGGGGAGACCTTTGCCCAGGAGTAGGCCAACAAGCCTTTTTCGGATGGATTTACGTCGGACATCTGCTGTCGAGCGATCTACCAGGACCCGGACGCTTTCCTTGCCCTGTACAACAAATGCCTAGAACTGGCGCACTTCCCGGACATCTGGAAAGAGGCAACGGTGGTAGTCCTCAGAAAACCGGGCAAGGAAAATTACACGAATCCCAAGTCATATAGACCGATAGGTCTCCTGCCGGTCTTGGGAAAGGTCCTGGAGAGGATGGTTGTGGCGAGAATTAAATGGCAGCTTGTGCCGCGGTTTAGTACTCGTCAGTTTGGCTTTATGCCCCAGAAGAGCACCGAGGACGCTCTCTATACTCTAATAAAACATGTGCAGGACAAGTTGAGGCTGAAAAAGCTAATTGTCCTGGTGTCATTGGATATAGAGGGCGCCTTCGATAGCGCCTGGTGGCCGGCAATCAAGGTCAGGCGGCTGAGGAAAAGTGCCCGGTAAACACCAGGAGGCTGCTTGATAGTTACCTTGACAGCAGAACAGTAAAAGTAAGGTACGCTGGGGAAGAATGCACGAGAGAGACGAACAAAGGCTGTGTCCAAGGGTCAATTGGTGGTCCTATACTGTGGAATCTTCTGCTTGACCCGCTATTACAAGATCTTGAAAAGAAGGGGTACCTTGTTCAGGCGTTTGCTGATGACATAGTTTTGGTCGTAGATGGTGACACAGCGACTGAAGTCTCCAGAACTACCAATGCAGCCCTCGCCCATGTTCAGAGTTGGGGCGTCAGAAATAAGCTCAGGTTTGCACCGCACAAAACCTGTGCGATGGTAATAACCAACAAGCTTAAGTACGACACTCCAATTCTGAGCATGGCCGGGGTCGACATTGGTATGGTAAGGAGCATGAAGCTGTTAGGGCTGACGATAGACGACAAGTTAACGTTCAGCGAACACACTAAAAACGTGTGCAGGAAGGTCGCCGAAATATACAAACAACTGTCACGCGCGGCAAAAGTCAGCTGGGGCCTGAATAGGGAAATTATACACACAATTTACACTGCCACTATGGAACCAATAGTCACGTACGCGGCTGGAGCCTGGGCTCCCGCTACAAAAAAGCTGGGTATACGGAAGAAGCTAGGCTCTGTCCAACGAAATCCTCGTTCAGAAGCTCTGTAAGTCTTACCGTACAGTCTCATTAAACTCGGCACTGGTGCTGGCTGGGATACTACCTCTAGACCTCCGCATACAAGAAGCAGCCGCCCTGTATGAGGCAAGGAGAGGGTCGTCCCGGTTCGTGCCAGGAGACCGGGAGATTGAGAGTATGGTGGGATTTGCAGAGACATCTCACCCTGCCAAACAAATGGCCTTGGAGTTCGTGTGCCTGGCAGACCAACAGCTTGTGGACAGTCATGACGAGCAGGCAGTGCGAATATTCACTGACGGCAGCAAGATTGAGGGGAAGGTCGGAGCCGCATTATCCCTGTGGGATAATGAAGGTGAAGTCCGGAACTTCAAACTCAGCCTCGCCGCGTACTGCACTGTCTACCAGGCGGAACTACTGGCCATTTGCAAGGCAACAGACGTGATTCTCAAGCGCAAAGAGTCGAGCTATGGCGTGTACAGTGACTCAATGTCAGCATTGCAGACACTGACAAGCCATGGCTCGCTCCATCCTCTGGCAGTCCGCGCAAGAGCAAATTTGGCTCAAGCATTGAACCAGAACAAAGCTGTGTCTTTGTTTTGGGTCAAGGCCCACGCGGGCTTGCTGGGGAACGAGCGTGCGGACGAGCTGGCGAAGGCGGCAGCATTGTCGTTACGGAGGAAGCCAGACTACGACCAATGTCCGGTTTCATTCATCAAGCGTCAAATCCGTTTGGATTCGCTCGATGAGTGGAACCGGAGATATGTGTCGGGCGAGACGGCCTCGGTGACGAAAATGTTCCTTCCGGACGCTGTAGCTGCCTACCGTATTATACAACGGGTGAGGCCAACAGGCGTACTCACGCAAGTGTTAACAGGGCACGGTGGGTTCTCAGAATACTTAAATCGCTTTAAGTGTAAGGAGAGCCCATCGTGCACCTGCGACCCCGAGGTAGCAGAAACAGTTCCACACATAGTGCTAGACTGTCCAATTTATGCCATGGAACGCTACAATCTCGAGCAGGAAATAGGGGGAAAACTGCAAAGAGACACGATAGCAGAAGTAATGTCTAGCAATAAAAATCGAGGTAAACTTATAGCCTACTGCGAAAATATTGCTAAAAGTGTAATAAGGAAAAACAAAACTTGATGAAACGACTATGTTTTCGTTTTATATTGTAAATATAAAAATTGTAAGCATAGGATATTAGCGCGATAAATAATTGTAAAATAGAATAAGTAGTAGGTTAAGAGAAATCGTAAAATAAAACAAGTAGTAGATAAAATATATAATGTTAACATAGACTGTTATTAGTAAATTGTAATTTAAGCTCAATATGTAAAAATAAGAAAAATAAAAAACGCCTGCACAAATTATTTCCCCTGAATACAAGAAAGAAAGTACATATAAAGTACCTACATAAATAAAGTATAAATAAAATAAAAGAATAGAAAGTAGCAAAACAGTGGGAGTCCCACCCACAGGATAAATGGTGATGGATAAAAGAAAGACACAGTATGAAGAATAAGAATAAGAATATTTTATTTGCATTTAAAACATGGTACATTTAAGGTCTTATATTTTATAATCATGATCTAACATGTTTTGCCATTTACTGGCATACAAATATTTGAGAAATTGTTCACAAAAATAACGAATGTTATATAATTATAAAACTAATGTGATACAATAATTAATTAAGTTATTATATAAATTCAATTTCAATTATACTAGCAAGTCTCTCAGGTACATATGCTTACACTAAATATGGTACAGTAGGTACTGGTAATCAGTAACCATATTTATTGTCTGTTAATTTTTTGTCAGTAAATTCTTTAAAACTATAAAAACAATTACCAACCAGCCATTTATGTAGTTTGGATTTAAAATGTTTCAAAGGCAGTTCTCTTATTGCTTTTGGTATATTATTGAAAATTTTTATTGAAGTGATGTAGCTATTTTTATGGCATAATGTGCTTTTATGTGTAGGCATTCTTAGTAGTGTAGGGTCTCGACGGGTATATTTTGAGTGTAATTCACACGTTGTGAAAAACTTTGAGTGCTCCTTAACAAAAACACCAGCTTGCATTATAAAAAGGTCTGTTAAGGTTAGAATTTTTAATTTTTTGAATATAGGCCTGCAGGATGTTAAAGGGCTGATTCCATAGATTGCTCGTAGGCACTTTTTCTGTACTCGAAAGGAATCATTTATATTTGTGGAGTTTCCCCACAGCATGAAAGTACGAGAGGCATGTTACGCGAGAACTGGTATGGACGAGCAATAGATATAGAATAGGCGCCAATAACGTTGGCGGAACTAGTCCGAAAAAAAAAAAAAAAAAAAACAAGCCTTTTTATTTTTTCATTAATTATTATCATTCTCAGCCCACACATCAACACACTATTGATTTTTTTATAATTAAATGTTTTGGTCTTTTTCCGTTAATTTATGGGGTTACAAACCTTACAGGCCCGGGGCGCTGAATTTTAAAATACGATACTGGCAACTATCAGGCAAAAACAGCTGAAGGGATTTGACACACATATAGCGCATATCCCGAAATAAGACATAGGCTTCTTTTTATCCCGGTAAATGGCATGGCTTAATGGTGACTGAGGAGGAAGTGGAAATTCAGAGCCGCTGCCTTTTAGTACAAATCATACCATTAATAAATAAACAAAATTACATACATATTGGGAAATATGCGTCACATCTCCGCAAAAAAGCTATGGCTCAGTATGGTAGGAATAAAAACTCGTGTGTGAGACAGAACCATATAATGGCTTGATTGATTTTCAGCCCCAATGCGCGGGGCCCGTAGCATTTGCTACTCTTACTATATGGCTAATCCGGCACTGCCAGTGTCTAATCTAATCTATGATACCTTTAAACGAGCAATTATTTTATATACCTAATATGTATCTATATAATATAATCTGAATTTCGAAAACGGCTCCATTGATTTTCATGTGCAGGGGGCTTCGCGGGCGATAAATCGATCTATCTAGGTTTCATTTTTAGAAAACGTTTAGGTACCAAAAAAAAAACGAGCGTCATCCAGGTTCTAATTATGTAGGTAGGTATAGGTACTTACGTTAAATTGTGTCAAAATTAACTACCTATGTACCTACACATTTTTATCAAATGTCCGTTAATAATAGATTACCAAAAAATACTATTTTGGAACCTATTATTTTAGTAAGGTACATAATATGTACCCAAGGAAATACCCAAGGAAAAACCCAAATTGTGATTTACCTAAAATCAGTGTACTTAGGTACATAAATATTAAATATAGTGATCATAAGAGGCCGTATCCAAAATCGAGACGGGCAGAATTAGGTCAATAGGTATAGGTACAACAAGACACGCGCACGGTCCCATGTGTGCGTGAGTGCGGAATCTACGATGGCGGTATGGGGATTAAACGATTTTGATCTTTTGATATTTTTTACGTGTCTTTTTTCTCGTATTTTTGTCAATTGAAATTAAAAATCTAGTAGTATAAAATTAAGCACTTATTAATTAATATAAACAAGTTCTGAGTTCCATAGAACGGCATTTTCGGAGGTCGATAATTTCTGGCATCATGCACTTGAAGTAAAAATCTACAAACCGATTTTTAATTTTTGTGTCCCAGTAATAGTCGTCCCTTTTGATGATCGCAGTTTTCAATGGAAAGTCTAGGCCAGTCCACACAACAAATATCTTTTTTAGCAATCTGTAATAATTGCCCTTGAGCTTGGTAATACCAATTGTGATTTGGGTCCAATTTTATTTCCCCTTATTTAACAACCTTCCAAAAAAAATTTCTTTTTTAAAAGTATTATTCGTCTATGAATAGACCGCATTTTTAAGTATATATATCACCGGAAAATTGCAAACGCAGTAAGATTGTAAAATATCGTGTAAAATAATTGTAAACTAGTTTTTTTTCTTAATAAGACATGCATTTATTGGGCACTACTGAATTTGGATGGGATTTATTGTTTGCAAGAAGATTTTTTCATAATATCTTGAAAATTATAATGTACTAAAGGTTTATTACAATTTTACGGAGTCTGCAATTTTCTGGTGACATATGTATATATTTCAAAGTATCAAACACTAACGTCGCGCTATATTCGTCTGTAGCCAGAGGCGCGGCGTGTCGTGAGTTGCGTGTCGATTCGGTGCGATTTTCGGAGCGCTGAGCAATACATCCACCCGCTGGAAGCTTTCGGCGCGGACTGGTGTAGTGTTGATTCGAGGTGAAGTCGCGTCTCCGTCAGGGGACGTGGCGAGCGGCCACAGGGCTAGGCCCCCTGCCCGCGGTGGCACCCCTCGGCTCGAAAATACGTGCCAAAAAGAATAGCAACGCACACCCGTGTCGCGTTTGTATAAATGCGTGTGGATTGCAGGCGCGCTGCGGCGACAAAAAGATTAAGTACTTCGCCAGTCACGGTCCGGATCGCATGGCCGTGCCGACTCGAGGTTTGTGTCACGTATTATAAGTCGTGATTTAGGTTGTTTTAAATATTTTTATTGCCAATTTTTTTTAAGCTTTTTACATTTTTTTTAGGAAATGTATTGAATATGAACTGAAGTTTATTGTATACTATTTAAATTTTGTGAACGAGAGTTCTAAATAGCCGAAATCAAAAGCTGTTTGCCCATTTTCTGTAAAATTTGACTAAGTTAAATATTTTTTTTTATTAAAAATTTTATATGAAACTGGTAAAAAGTGATTCATGCATTGTATAGAGAAGGCTTTCACAACAATGCATTTTAATTTTTTCATACCGTTTAGACGTCAAAGCTATTGGTAATTATGTGATAAGTATTCTAAACCTCTTACAGCAAAAATACACAAAACCGTCGTCGGTTTGTGGTCGATTAATAATTGTAATTGTATAATTAAAATAATAAACTAGCTCATACATATTAGATCATAATTGAAAAGATCTTTCATGTGGTCCATGACTTATTGAAATACATTATTTTATATGATAAATCACCTCTGTAAAATCACGTAAATTTTAAAATTTCGTGTAGCTAGAAAAGTAGCTAGTAGACTCGCCCGTCGACTGTTTTTATTTCCTTGTACGGCTTGTACCGTCCTAAAACTATTTTCCAATAGATTCCTAGAACAGACGCCAGTAAATCAAGCTACAACAATCTGTAGATTTTTTTATATTGATTTCAACTTTATAGCTAAAGCATTAGGTGCATGGTTGATTGGGAAAATTTGACAGTTTCGGGTAGCTCTATGTGCTGGCGTCTGTACAACATTTTTTTTCAAATGTGTGTGCTCCACACTTGGTAGTTCTCCGGTATCGTGGGTGCGTTTACAAACATATAAACTCGGAAGTCGATGTTTTTTCGTTTTTTGATACCGACTTCTGAAATCAAAGTTATTTTATACTTAAACCTAACAATATGTCACTTTACTAGATTTTAAGTTGAGGAGGTCACTGGTTTATCTTTAAAGTTGGACGTTTATTTATTTAAATAGAACGGCCGAAGTCAATTACACTATTCAAAGTTTGAATAGTGTAATTGACTTCGGCCGTTCTATTATTTCAAACATTCAATTTATTAACTCAGTCATGCATTCTTCTCACAAAAATTCAACCATTCTGACATTATCATCTTCCATTCATCCGCAAACATATCAAGACCTGTGTTTGAGTTCAGGAGAGCGTTAACAGCGGCTATAATGTCCGAGGAATAGGCGACTTGGAGTGTGCGATAGTACGGCTAGTTGGAACAGCCAGTAAGCGGTGTTTTCTACCACGACAGTAATTGTCCGGGACAAATAGATTGCAGATTTCATTGTGCAGATCAGGATCATCAATAATGCCCCTAAGAATTTTAAATATTACAGTCACTTGATCGCGCGTCCTTCTTACTTCTAGAGAGTTGAAATTTAAGCAACCCAAAAGGAATTTAGTGGGATACAAGTGGGGATAATACCCGTACAAGTGCTTGTAAAGGTTTCTGAGAAATGCTTTTTGTACTTTCTCTAAAACTACTGCTTCTCAAACGGATTCCATATGTACGCACTAGACTCAAGCTTGCTACGGACCAATGCCCCAAAAACAAACTTGATAACGTGGGGGTTGTGGAAGTCACGACAGTTCCTTAAAACAAAGCCAAGACGCCTAAAGGACTCCTTGGCAGTGGAAGTGTGTGGTCATGAAAAGTGAGCTTACGGTCGAATATGACTCCCAGGTCTTTCATGGAATCAGTTCTTGCAAATGTATCTCCATTTAGTTTGTATTGGAAGTTGACTGGGCGCGGCATTCGACCGAATTCCATTTTATTTTCTAAGCTCCACTTATATACTGAATCAATGTCAGATTGCAGAGCTTGGCAATAACGCTCAGATTTTATTTCATAAAACTGCTTTAAGTCATCAGCATATAAGAGGGATCTGGCATTCGCAACCACATCAGGGACGTCATTAACCATCAAAATGAAAAGGAAAGGGCCGACTACCGAACCTTGACTCACACCCAAACGAGTGTGATATGGGAGTGACTCGTACAAACCCAATCTGACAAATTGTTGCCGGTCCCGCAAATAATCTGCAAGAAGTCGTAGAAGCCCTGGAGCAACACCTATCGCACTGAGCTTTGACAGCAAGACATCATTGTTGACTCTATCGACCGCCTTTTGAAAATCAAAGTAAAGAACGTCTAGATCTAGACTAGTAGAGATATAATTGACTAGTGTAAGTAAGTTAGTATTGACGGATCTTTTTTCGCGAAAGCCATGCTGCTCATTGCACAAGTACTGTTTCACTTGCTTGTAAATTCCTTGATGCAGGACATTTTAGAAAACTTTTGCGGAAGAAGATAATATTGCTATTAGACGATATTCATCGACTGAGGATTTATTTGAAGATTTCGGTATGGGAGTCACACGAGATATCTTCCATGGTGGTGGATAGACTCCAGATTTTAGAGCTAAATTAAAAATGTGGGATAAAGGCCGAATGAGAAATTCCTTTCCCTCTTTTAAAAACCATGGAGGAATATTATCAGGACTAATAGAACTGTTGAGTTTTAGTTTATTTATTCCTGAGCTTATATCACTCTCAGTGAAGTCAAGAATATTAATGTAGGTAATTATTAATATTACAGTTTCTTGGATTGGCAATATTCTCGAGGTCTAACTTTGGTACTTCAGTTTGGAAGACGCACGCGAAATATTCTGCGAAGGCCTCAGCAGCTGCTACACCACTGTGAATTTTACCTTTGTGGGTTACGTTAGGCTCAAACCCGCCTTTTGATCTAAGGTTAGAGATATGCTGCCAGAATTCTTTGGGGTTTTACTTAATGTTCCCTTCAATGTGCCTAATGTAGGTATCATAAGCAGTCGATATACGAGACTTTAGGCTAGATCTATAGTCAGAGAATTGCTTTTATTTCACATTTAGTCTTTTCCAGGCGGAATGCAATTTAACTTTTTTCTGGATGTCTTTAATAATATCCGAAGTAAACCAAATAGGATATCTTCTAGTCATCTTTCTGTTTCGGCGTTTTTTAGGGATACAAGCGTCAAATAAGCTGCACATAATATCATAGAAAGCCTGAGTGCAAGTGCGAACGTCATTGGATGATGTAACTGCATCCCAAGATACCTTAGAAAGAAGGTCGTAAAGCAGATTGCGATTACATTTTTTGAAATTCCAGTCCCTACTACAATCGACATTACTTGGTTCAAGCCTGACGTTGTCCATTGCAAAAGCAATATAGCTATAGGTAAGTAACTAAACCCAAAGCAAAAATGCAAACAATAAAATATAAACGACGCAAAAATATAAAATATATGTAGGATACCTACTTACCTAATATATATTATTCAGGAATTCTGGACACTAAAAATATATTTTGTGGGTATTTTCGAAATTAAGATGCAAAATACAGATTGCTTTTGCTTTTGATATGTAAGTAGGTATTTGTGGCGAATAACTATACCTATCTTTGAAAAACATCGATACCTAACCTTCGAAAAAACTGCGTGTCTTTTTTCAAGACAAGCCATGGGTTCCTCATGTTGTACGAATGTATACCAGAAAAGAAAGCCTGAAAGCCCTTTATAAATTTGTTTTATAAACAAATGAATAACGGACTTTAGCATAAAAAATCACTTCCTGCACTCGCATTTAGACCGATTCCCACAAAATCGGGGCAATTTTATAAGGAGCAGGGTGGAAGATTTTATCGGGACATACGGACAATGGAAGAACGTTCAAGGAAGTTGAGGCTCACATAATATGATGGCAGACTACCTACTGCTGGAGATTGCAACGAGATGAACCGAAGTAGTTCATTCAAGGACATCGTTAAAGATAATTTGATAGTGTCGAATAGAAATTTAGCTTACCTACATATTATAATAAATTATAATGCAGTAGGTACATAAGTACCTAATTATTTTCTATTTCAAAAAGTAAAGGTCTAGATAGCTCTCTTTGAGTTTTTTTTTCATAATCAGAGCCATAGAAATACCTAACAATAGTAAAAACAAATTAAGGAAACAAAAATGGTGTTGACTGGTGTTTATACCTATACCTTCTTCTGAAATAATATTTTTTTTTTTGATTTTATATTGCTTGCAATGCAAGAGCACGTACGGCGACAAAAAAGTCGCCGAACGTACGTAGGTAGGTACCTACTTATTTATTCGCGTACGTTACTCTACAATATAGATAAAAACCGGACAAGTGCGAGTCTTAATTTTTTCGAGTAGTATACGTGTTACTACGGAAGTTTATACTCTTACAAAAATATAGCAAGTAGGTACTTAATAATAATAATAAATTGTTTATTCATAATAACAGCATTGTAGTACATAAGTATAGTAGGCGCCAGATAAATGTGGAATAAAGTATATTGACCTTTCTCTAATAACTGTTCATAGGTACCTGAACAATTAAATATGAATCGTTTTTCATTATTAGACAATGTTAAGGATCACGAGAGATGATGATTCGGGACAGCTTTGTGTCATTAACTCCGTTTTTCAAATTAAAAATGTCAATAATTGTAGGTGGGTCAATGACCGTTATTCCACCATTATCTGGCGCCTACTATAGTAGTTTACAGGGTTGACAAATTGTTAAGTGTACTAAAACTACAATTGAAATGGTGGTGAGGTGCTGCATTCCCAGCTAGGTTAAAGAATAACCTGTATAAGGGAGCACAGTGCCAGTCCCCATTGGGTATTACAATAAAATTGTACACAGTATATGGCAACACTAGTCTTCGACTACAATTTTATTATTACAGTGACAGTGTAACTGAAAGTAAAAAATAAAAATTCATTAGAAAAAGTAAAAGAAAAAAAAAAACATTTTCAAAAAGTTTAATAAAAACAATTTCTGTACGTTAGTGAAGTTATGTGCGTGTCACGTGTGTCTGTAATGGTAAGTTGGCGCGTCTGTGCGTGTGAATGTGGGTTTGCTTCTGTGAGAGTGATGTTATGATTTTGCTGTATAGGTAGGTACTTGGTTTTATTTATGCTATTAGAAATTTTTCTGTCTCATCGTAGGTTTTATTTTGTAGAAATGAGTAAACTGCTTTTTTGCATTTATGGAACGAATACCTACCATAGATTGGACAGTTTATATTAATTTTATTGTATAAATTCGGGCTTTGATGGTGACAGAATCTTTTAATGTAGGATGTAGGTAGTCTGGCAAAAGAAAGCGTGACCTAAGAAAATGCGGCATATTAAAAAAAATATGATTACTATAGTAGGCGCCAGATAATCGTGGAATAACGGTCATTGACCCACCTACAATTATTGACATTTTTAATTTGAATACGGAAGTAATGACACAAAGCTGTCCCGAATCATCATCTCTCGTGATCCTTAACATTGTCTAATAATGAAAAACGATTCATATTTCATTGTTCAGGTACCTATGAACAGTTATTAGGGAAAGGTCAATGTACTTTATTCCACATTTATCTGGCGCCTACTATAATTATACCTCTAGTTAAATGTTTTGATACTTTGTTGGGAGTTGATTGAAACGAACGAAATTACTTAGAACAAATTTATTTTTAGGATGCCGAGCGAGACAGTGTTTCTTTACAGAGATGCGCACTCGGTCCTTGATGTCGTCCGAATTGCGGCGGGCTCGCGTGAGCGCTGCTCACCGTTCCCTGCGCCCCCCAGTTCGCCTTGCGCGTGTACAGTCGCCAGCACATCAAGCTTCAACAATCTGTCAAATTTCTTTGATTGATTTTCAACTTTATTGCTGAAGCATTAGGTTCAAGGTTTATTGAGAAAATTTGACAGTTATAGCTTTATGTGCTGGCGTCTGTACATCTTCCCGGCCTTGAAAGAGCTAACTTTCAACAGGCTCCTCAGGTTCTTCTTCATCCGGCAGCCGGACGATGTAATAGATGGCCCTGCGGATTGTTCCCTTGCATGTGTAGATATCTACCACACGGCAAGTGTTGTCTACGCCTATGTGTAAAAGTGTAATGCGGCCAAGCCGCCAGCGTTGCGGAGGTAGATTCTGGTCCTTTATTAAGACCTTGCCCCCAATTCTTGGACTGATAGACCCCGTTTTCCATTTGGACCGCTGCTGGAGTTCCGCTACAAAGTCTTGAGACCATCTCTTCTAGAACTCGAGGCGTAGTTTGCAGATGAGATGGTACTTCGGTCTGGAGTCTTCTGCTGCAAAAGAGGGCACCGACGTAAGTGGTCGTCCGATAAGGAAGTACCCGGGGGTCAAATGGTTAAAATATAATGAATCAGAAGACAAAAGGGAGAGAGGGCGAGAGTTGAGGATTGCCTCTATTTGTGTAAAAAGAGTTGATAACTCCTCAAAAGGGAAACATTTGCTGCTGTTCTTTCTGAGTGATATTTGGCTGCCTTTACGCCTGCCTCCCAGAGCCCACCAAAATGCGGTGAATAAGCCGGACTACATTAAATGAAATGCCTTCGTTATTAATGTAATCAATGACTGAGTCACAACTGGAGCGTAGCACCCTACTCAGTTCATTGTCTGCCCTTACGAAGTTAGTGCCATTGTCACTCCAAATTTCGTAAGGCTTACCTCTGTGCGACGCGAATCGTCGTAAGCATAAAATAAATGCTGATGTAGTGAGATCACTCACCAGCTCTAGTCGAACCGCTCCGGCACTTAACCTTTTGACCGCCATTGTCACATATACGTGACAAGCAAGCGCGTGCCCTGTACGCCAAACGTCACAAATATGTGACAAAAAGTACGGCGAATTTGTGGCTTGGCGTCGGGAGCACGCCGATGCGTTTATGCTCTGGCGTTCAAAAGGTTAAGCAAACAAATAGACAGAGGTAACATTTACTTATTCTATTTATTACCTCTTCTTTTTTTACTAGACATATGAGACGGTCCCGCGAAGTCAGTACCAGTCGAGTGGAAAGGGTAAGTAACCCTCAATCCTAGCCCATGGTAAGTTGCTGTATAGTCTTACCACGAAATCTAGTGCATATGTCACCGGAAAATTGCAGACTCCATAAGATTGTAATCAATCTTGATTAAATTATAATTTCTCGATATTTTATGAAAAAATCGTTTGTATACAATTAATCCTATCCAAATTCAATAGTTTCCAATATATCCTAGTGGGAACATGCCACCACGTAAAGCCCGACACGATTGGCTAAAAATGCCTTTTAAAAGGTTTGGTTGTGCATTAATCCAAAAAAAAAAAAATGT
Source organism: Mamestra brassicae (assembly GCA_905163435.1). NCBI lineage: Eukaryota > Metazoa > Arthropoda > Insecta > Lepidoptera > Noctuidae > Mamestra > Mamestra brassicae. The sequence goes on from LR990987.1 coordinate 6,877,678, forward strand.
GAAATTACATTTCAAGTGACTATTAATTAAGGCTACATTCTCCTAAACCACCACTGACTAACCATCCAAACTGTGAATTTTGTAGGACACCCAATAAAATACGCTTTGTCCCTACAATGTTCCAAAAAAACGTCCGCCATATAAAATATCAATATTAGAGGGATAATGGAACTTTGGGTGACAAGCACGATATTTTCGGGTAAATTAAGTTCCTGAATATTTACAGGTGCGTTGGTAACGTTCCTGTAATCTGTGGTACAATTAGACAATTTATTTCCGTATTGAAAGAATTTAATCGCGATTTTAAATTTACATTACAGCACTCGGATATATTTAAAGAGACATTATTAATACCTGAAATCCGTAAAGGTTCGGTAATTTTAGTCGATAGTCCTAACTTGCTTTTCAGGTTTTCTGTCACAAAGGAAGATTGGTTGCCTGTGCCTAATAGAGGCCGAACAAGGTAAGTCTGTTGAGTATATCCATTTACTACTTCTACCATAGCGGTACACAACAGAACCTGGCTGATGGAGACAGGCGACAATGATACTGGTACTGGTTGAGTTGATGTAGAAGGTGTAGTGGTGGTTGGGTCTCTGTCAGTACCATTATTATTTTGAGGTTTATTTACATGTAGTAAACTATTATGTTTTTGTTTACAAAACTTGCATGAACACTTCATACAACAACAAAATGAATTGTGACCCTCAAGCAGACAGTCTGAACACAATTTTAATTTCGATGCTTCTTTAAGTTTGTCTTGTACATTCATATTTTTTTTGGTACATTGGTGGATGTGATACCCTGCTCACTACACCAATAAACACAAGTATTCGCATAAGTTCTCAACCGAAGAGACAAAGGAATTAGATCTATGGAGTTGTTATTTTTCCAATTATTGGTATGATTAATTTTTCCAATTTATTGATTATTTTTTATTAAAATTCCCTTTATCATTTTTAATTGTTTGTGACTTTACTAATGTTGTTTCCAAAATATCCACATGAGTATGTATAAAATTAAAAAACTCATTTAGCTGTGGCAAGTCAGGTAAAATATTCCTATGTTCTTCCCGCTTTATACTCATACTGGTATCTAACTTCCCAGTAATCATAAATATTAATAAAGAAGCCAACTGATCAGTTGGTTGCCCTAGAGTGTTGAGCGCTCTTAAATTTTTTAAAACAATGTCTACAAAGTTTCGTAATTCCTAAAATGATTCCTTAGTTAGTTAGGGTTTCAATACTGCATATTGCTTTAAGATGATTGTTAATGAGAATTTTCTTATTATTATGTCTATCACAAAGTAACTCCCATGCTACTGTAGGTCTCAGAGGTGAACTCCAACAACTTGATAACTTCAATGGCACTACCCTCTAGTGAGGATCTCAGACAGTGAAACTTATTGATGCTTGGTCTTAAATTCATTGCAATGAATTTAACATTGAAATGTGTCTCTAAATTCTAGCCATTTTAAATAAAAACCATTAAATGCAATTTTCTCATTGGCAATTTTATTGATTGTAGGCCATGTGATCGGCTAGTTGAATGAGAACCTTTGCAGTTCTAGTATATCCTCAATAATCAACATAACGGTAATAAACTTTGATTCAATCAAATCTCTTAACGTTATTTGTTCATCCATAGCGGATTCATCGCAGCTGTTTTCAAGTAATGTTTGAATGTTATTGAACTGTCTAAATAATTCTTGACAATTGTCCAAAGGTCTACCTTACTTCTTTATTTTTACGCCAGTTAGAGCACTAATGTCTAGCTTTTGCATTTCCAGTACATATTCGTTTAATTTAGTTATACGCCCCTTAATATTACCGCGTTTCCTAACCCTAATTTCACTTTTGTCCTCATCCTTGATGATCGGCATCTTTAAATTACAATTACCGAGAATACACAAACAATGAAATAGATACTAAAATGTGAGGCGCAGCTCGCAGCCACGCGATGTCCCAGCAGGCACGCTGCACTGCAAAATGGCCGCTCTGCCGCGGCGGCCGAGGAGCCCCGGTAGCCACGCGGTGGCTATGTAGACGGGAGCTGGGAGGCAGCGCGCAGTCGTAGCCGATGATTTCCTGGAATTGTTAAGCAAATCTATTTGAAGCATGGATGCAATGCAAGGCTATAAGATGTACAATTGGTGCACGAGGCACGGAATTGGGGATTCTAGTAAAGGAATGTTAACATCAAAGAAATTAAAGTGTGATAGGTAGATATTTATGCATTAACAGCTAGGTATGACATGATTATAGACATGCTGAACATGATTCGCCTTTAAGCCTCTCAATTTTTATGAGTTACGATAATAGGATATATTAAATTTGTTCAACAATATGTTTAATCGACTACAAGCTATTATAATCAAAATCAGAGTCGAAAAATTCAACCTCTAAGGTTTGTCTGTATCAGTGGAGTCATCATCACCTACACTTATGTTTTTTTCCAATATCTCTTCTGTTTGTATTTATTTTCCTCATTTATTAAATGGTTCGTTATTTTTTTCTAATCTTCTGCAGTTATTCGGCCAAACAAGGTTTTTATCAGTGTTTCAGTTTCTTTTGCTGGCAGATTAATGTTCTTTTTTGCCCCCATAAGCTTAGCTAAGCTCCGTATCAGCTCGATCGAATTGAGATCACAATGGTAAGGTAGCAGTCTCAATACTTCATGGCCATTTTGTTTCAAAAGCTCATCAGCTACATACAGGGGTTTGGGTTTATGTTTGTTAACTAAACATAAAAATCTGGCTTTTGTAAAGCAATCGTGATTTATTATGTTGGAATCGAGCCACTCTTGTATTTAAACTTTTTGTGTTTGTGTTGTAGGAACTTTATTCTGTTGTAAAGTGTGGTAGCTCGCATTATCCATCATCAATTAGGGTATTTGTTTTTCTTTTAGCCATTTATCAATTGATTTTGTACTTAAAACTAACAGTGCATTTGGTACAAACCCTGTGACAGAGCCAACATGTACTATGATGATATATCTTATCCCTGAAGAGATATGTTCCAGTGTGCTTGATTGCAGGGCACCACTTGTTGTTGAACCTTGCCATGACATTTTAGGCTTATAATTTTTGTGTAAGTACTTATGTTTCATCTAAATAAATAATTGGTTTTCCTTCTGCTTGTTTAGAAGCAATTTCTCATAGATAATAATGTCTCCAATCAGCAATATCACACCGTTCATCAAGAACCATTCATTCATTTTTATTTTTCTTGAACTCATATTCATTGGCAATTAATATTTTATGCAGTTTCTCTGCATCCACTAAAGCCAATGCTAGAATGTAATTCTTCTGACAATGTTCGCAATGTCGGGGCCTCCTTTCTGACAACACAAAATTGATTGATTTTTGCAATGCAAGTACATACAAGTTAGTGACGATATTTCTTCTAAAAAATTAGTCCGAGTTTCAATTAAAGATTTTTTTATTAAGTTCCTTAATGTTTCAACAATGTTTTTAATTTCGCATAGTCCTTAAATTTCTTTCAGATTATCTAGAATAATATAAGAAAAGGTATCACCATATCGGAAATATATCAAATAATTACCATCTAGGATCGATATTATTAAGTCATACTAACCTAAAAAAGCCGACTTCGCATCGCATCTCTTTTTTTTTTGCATGCTGAAAATGAGTAAGCAAAATATGTGAAACGATTTTAACTTAAGAGCTTTAAGTACCATATTTTACGCAAAATAAACATTCTATTCTATTCTGAACATTGTTGTTTTTCTTGGAAAACAACAACTTCTTTCTCCTCTTGTTTTTGCCTCAACTTGAACTTACTAATCTGAAATGTAGCAGCTTTCGCACGTTACTTTTTATTGTTTTACCCGTTTAGCAAATGTTTTTGAAAAATAAATGTTTTCATGAAATACTAACAATAAAATAAATACTTAACTAACTATATACACTAGAAATAAAAATAAAATCTCCTAACTAAATAAACCCTAAAACATGGCGTCAAAAATTCATCCGCAACGCTGTCGACTGGAAGTGTACCCAAAAGACTGGCGGCATTGCCACGTTGTATGGCAATGCTTATTCTTTGACCAAGGTAAAAGCCAGCCCTTGGGTCACGTGAAGTGTCAACTAAGCGCCTTGAGAGTTCTTTAAATAAGTTATGTGCACTCGGACCCCAAGACCCGAGAGTTTCAACCCCAAACGGCTCGAAAATATAACTACCAACAAGTTTATTATATTTCCGCCGCTTGAGGTTCTCTGCAGCCGCAGCGGCAGCGCCAGCACAGCACGAAGAGCTAGGAAGATGGGATGGCGCAAGAGTTTCGACACAAGTAGCGTCCCACACTAATGGCCTACCAATCTTCCATGGAAATAACGACATGCCGTCCGGTCTCTTGCCATCGTCGCGTGCCAGGCCATTGGGTTCTAACACAGCCGGAACGCCGACGGTGACAAGAGCTCGTCGGATGATGTAGTTAAGATTCGCGTGCCGCGCAATGCGACCCGCGCTACGGCTGCATGACAGGCCGTGGTGTCCGAGGCTGTTGACAACTTCGCCACAGTGGCAGCGATGAGGAGAACAACAAGGAGCGCCAAGACGCAGGCAGGCAGCGAGGCGGAAAGTAGTATCGTCGAACATGGTGCCAATGTTCGACGACGGTAGTGCGTGAAGCCAGAGACCCGACTCCCACTCACCCACAGCCAGCAGGCGCGCACGCTCTGCAGTAGTAGTTGATGTGGCAATAAGTTTTTCCTGAACTTGCCTGCAGAGCGGCTCGTCCCACCGTCTCTGGGATGAAGGGTAGTCGGGCGGATTTGAATTCGGGCAAGCGAGTCTCCAGGCCTCCACAGCCTCGGTGAAGTACGGCACATCAAAATCAATCAGTGTAGAAACTAGAATATTCCTGATTAATCTATCAGTGCCGTACACCGAGGATATAAAAGCCGGTAAACTAATACTGGTAATTTTGCGGACGCCGAGGCCTCCCATACGGATGGGAAGGGTTGCTTGCGCCCAGGCTTTGTCGTCCATGGCCACATTTAAAATTAAAGGAAGTGTATGCTTGATAATTTGGTCTATTTTGTCCAAAAGGTGGGGGTGCTTCCATAAATGGGAAGCACGAAGGAAATATATTAATTTTGGGCCGAAACAGCAATAACGAATAAGAGTGATGGCCGAATGCATGTTAATTTGGAGCAATCTTTCCGAAACGTCATTAAAATTTTGAATTTTTTCTTCAACAAAATCTGGAAAAGAATTCTCAAAGATTGGGCACCCAAGGAGACGAAGAGAGTTTTGTCCATAATTTTGATTTCAGGGGCTATTGTGTTGAATTTTGGAAGTGTAAGTAGTCTGTCAGTGTTGTCCGATAAAAAAAAAATCGCATTTGGAAAAGTTCAGATCAAGTCCTATGCAATGGAATTGATTTTTTAAAAATTGTAGGTCGTTTAAGACAGTCTCTACATCGCCTCCAAGGGTTCCATCATCAAGATACCAAACATTAAATTGAGAATTTAGCTGTCGAATAATTGGGTGAATAGCTAAACTAAAGATCACTGGCCCGAGGGGATCACCTTGTTGACAGCCAACTGCAGATAGTAATTTAGAAGGTTGTCTATAACATTGCCAGAGGAAACTGAAGATTTGAGGTATTTCTTTTTAGCTTCTGCCAGCAAGGTGTCCCTGTTTACCGAATTAAATGCATTTTTGATGTCAACCTTCAGGATGACCTCTCCTTTGCCAGAATTTAGATAGGTCGACAGTGCGTGTACGGCAGCCTCACAGCCCCCTTTGGAGCCGTAACCAAGCTGCAGGGGCTGGAATTTTTTCGAAAGAACCTCACCATAAAATTTACAACAAATCTTGGCTGCTATACGACGGTAAGTAGTTCCCACGGCAATGGGACGAATGCCGCCATCCCTCTTGCGCAGGGCACATAAATTGGCCCCATACAAGACGTCGATGACGGCTTAGCTTACCTTTCCGGAGAGCATAAGGTTGACCAGAGCCGTTGGCTCCTTCAAAAGCAACTCACCTGCTTCCCCGGCGCCTGAACAAACAAGGTCTTTAAGAGGCTGAGGACTTAGGCCGTCGAGGCCTCCAGCAGAGCCACTGCGGAAGGAGCTAACAGCTGTGATCACCTCACGACCTGTAACGGTGAGGGTGTGAATGTCCGGATTAGGGGGGTCAGGAAAAGAAAGGTCATCCGCTGGGGCAGGGTGCTTGGTCTCCAGAGCTGCGAGAGTATCTGGAGAACATGGTGCCACCACATCGCTACTAAAAAGCATCCTGGCTGCTCCGCTGATGTCACCTTCCCCTAACTTAGCTTCAACCAGATTGGAAATGCCTTTTGAAGGGCACTTCTGTGTTGATAATTTTGTGTCCAAATTGTGGGCCCAGACGTTACAGTTTTCTTTAATTTGTGCAGTTAAAGTTTTTTTGGTAGCCAAATTCTTATTTACATGTAAAACTCTATATATGGGAAGGTGAGTAGATGTTCCCAGGCACTTAGCGAGTTCTCCCGGGCGGCACGGCGAACACATCCTGCTAGATGATGTTGTGCTACCAGAGGTCTTGCGCCGCGGGGAACTCGCTTTAAAACGGGTACCTACAGAGTTTTTGAATTTTGACACGGTTTTCCAAAACAAGTCAAAATTGGATGTAGCTGGTGTAGGAGGTGTAAGCGTAATGTCAGGGTCTGAAGAGAGTGCATGTTAGGGTTTGTGTACCTTTCCAATATGCACATTCAGACCCCGCTTACCTTTGAAAAATCGTGCCTGGGTGCAGAGAGGACACAATAAAATTGCAATCACAAACTTCGACTTGACACTGACAGCCTAATAATGTTGCCATATTTAAAAGCAATACTGACCTTATATCTTCAGAATGTTCAAAGCGCTGTAGTAGTGCTATGAGGACGGAAAACAGACTAAGAGAGGTTTAGGAGATTATTTTTGAAAAGAAAAGGACTAATTTGGTTGTAAACCGGACATTGGACGAAATTCAGAAAACCATTAACCATAATTTGAGCATCTTTCCCTGAACATGGGAATACACCGCTAGACGTAGAAAAGAGGATGAGGCAAATGACGGGAAGGGTTATGTCCAGCACTGGGAGTAACATTTTACGGCTAATACAGTCGCTTCCTACTGCATTCGAATTAATCAATAATATGCTCTTGTTGACATCACATGCGGAGAATTGACTAAAAACAAATGGAGAATAACTGGAAATCCGAAGAGAAGAAAGATAATCCAATTTAATTTCATTGTCCTATCGAAATCGGACGAAGCTGTAAAATGACAATTTAAGGCATCGATGTCTAAATCTTTCGGCATTGTCTCTTGCCGGGTTTTACCGACCCCCAATGATCTTAGAAAAATCCATACCTTGGATGCGTCCCCATTTTAGATGGTTTTATGAATGTGTTGGCGATTAGCATTCCTACATACCATATTACAGCGATTGCAGATTGACGCATATTTGTCCCTATTTGCATCAGTAGGTCTTCGTTTAAATTTAGACTTTGACGTCATCTTTTTATTCATCAACTTCTTAAATCTGTTAGCCACGGCACCGGCAAATGTCTAACTTGAACCGCTCGAACCGGTGCGTGACGGTCATAAAGCACGACAAGTTTATTAGTGAAAATAATATCTTGCTCGTCGACCGACGTGGAGGTAAACAAAGGAGACCAATCTATATTCCTGGCATCCTCGCAAAGACTGTCAATGTTCATACCACCAAAATTGCGTTGCATAAGAATTATAGGTTTAGCCTTAGGAGGGCGAATTTTATATGAAAGAAAAATCAGATCATGGTCAGAAAAGGGATCGGCTGAGCATTGACCATGCTTAGAGACGCGATCAGTTGAGGAAATGAAAATCAAGTCAAGAAGTGTAGGAGTAGAGTTTTGAAAAAGGTGAGTGGCCCCTAGTGGAAGATAGATGGGTGGATAGATTACTAGAAGCAGAAATATTGGTCAGAGAAGAAGAACGATGGTCCTTTTTGAGGAGACAAGTATTAAAATCACATTGGCACGTAAAGAAGAACAGTAATAGACACCAAGAAGTAATTTCGAACGATGGAGTGTGACTTCAAGAAACAGGTGTTCAACAGCATTTGATGACGTTGGTTGCGCTGATACATTTACAATAGAGAAGGGAATATGGCAACGCCACCACCACCTCCAACTGTCCGATCGTTTCTGATAAGCACAAAGCCGGGAAGAGAGTAACTATAGTAGGCGCCAGATAAATGTGGAATAAAGTATATTGACCTTTCCCTAATAACTGTTCATAGGTACCTGAACAATTAAATATGAATCGTTTTTCATTATTAGACAATGTTAAGGATCTCGAGAGATGATGATTCGGGACAGCTTTGTGTCATTAATTCCGTTTTTCAAATTAAAAATGTCAATAATTGTAGGTGGGTCAATGACCGTTATTTCACGATTATCTGGCACCTACTATAGTTGAAGGGAGACAAGGTTTTAGTCATGACTCTGAAATAAGAATAGCATGAACGTTTTCACAGTCAATGCTTGCCAGCACATTATGGAAATGAACCGGAATACTTTGGGTATTAACTATTTTCATAAAATATGGCAAGATTTATCTCCTCCATATTCGGAACTGCGTTCCGAAATCGGATATCATTCTGATAAGTAATATTGTTTTTTCTATTGTTTTATACCGATTACAAATATTGTTCTGTGTCAGTAAATCAAATTATTTTATTTTATTCCAACAGACCAAAAAACTTTGCCCCATTCTAAAGTGCGTAAAACAATAAAATAATTGCGCTCAGTTTCCATCCCTAGCGCTCAGTCTACTGGGATCATAGACATATAGAAAAACGGACTGAGCGATAGCCTTACAAAATTGACCATTCTCTAGAAAAAGACAACGCGACTGAGCAGCCAATACCTGCAATGACAAAAAAAGAGATATCTACTGACTGAATTGTTTTGCCTCTCTCATACTTTGCCGCCTGTATTTACTTCATACCGAACGCTCATTCCATATGCATACTGGTATAATTTAGCGACTTCTAGCGACTTTTGATCTTTGTCCATAGCTAACGACATCTAGCGACTTTTAAAGCGTACGTTAACGATTTTTTGACATGTAGAGTTGGCAACACTGCCAGTCAGTCACTATTACATTAATTAATACATAAGCTTCGCTCGCTTATTGACGCTGCTCTAAATATATCTTGAAAATAACGAACGTTTAAGAAAAAATAAGTACCTAGGTACTTACAAGTTTAAGAAAAATGTTAGCAAGAAAAAAACGGTGAGTGATCTTTAAGAATTTAAACAGAAATAGGTACTGAGAATCCTTTTATCGAAATGTGATTTAGGTATGTCATGTCAGTGAAAAATTTTACGAAAGTTTTGTAAAGCTCAAATTTTAATCCTGATGGCTGTTTTGATAAATATTGTTTGAAATACACATAAATAGCTTAGCAACCTACGAACATAATTTGGCTACTAGCTAGGTACTGATATTGCGTATTATCACCGTAATTTTATTGTATACCTACCTATCCAAGAGTTTAATTCGTAATTCGTACCATAACCGTTGAAGCAACGGTTTTGGTAAAACGGGGTGGATAGAAATACAGGGGTGAATACAAACGAAAATTTGATAGGGTTAAACCTACTACCTACCTACCCTATAATTGGTTTCTCACGAAGCAACTAGGTATATGAAAAAAAGTTAATTGCTGCAAATAATATTTTAATGCGTGCCATGGTGTCGGGTCCTTTAAAATTCATAAATTGTCCTTTTAAAGGAAAGGAATCTCGAAACAAAAGCGGTCTTCAGGTCAAAGAAATATTTCAACAAAATTATAAAGAACTGAGTAAAATATCTGATTCCTAATTGGATAAACAATAGTAGTGCTACACTCTGGTTACCCTTAAAATAATTAAGAAATTGTACAAAAACGTCAGTAAAAACCTTTCTGTGAAAAAAAAGTACGCAAAATCGAGTACAATACGGCCGACGTATCTTGGCGAGTCCGAACTTCGCGCAGAAGGCCGCGCAATGACTTTTTTTAGGAACAAAATGGTGGCACGAGGCGACGTACGGGGGGCGGTGGTCTAGGCTAGAGATTGACCATAAGTAAACACAATCGACACTTTATTCAATCAAATATCGTAATCGATTAGTTTTATTTAGAAGTTATTGATTTTTGTTTAAATAACATATTAAACGAAATAGATTTACAAATATTAGTGAATTTTGTAGTTAATAAACGAGATTTCAATTTAAATAAAAAAAAAACTAATACAATTTTATTTTCTAAGTTGAAAGACATGATTTACTTAAATATCAGTTATCTATTAACGTCTACTTGAGTAACGACTGTTTGAGAAAATCTAAAACCTCCTTATAAAATTGAAAACAAATATATTTTTATGACTTAAATTTCAATCGATTTGAATGTAAATCGATCAAACAACACCCTCAGGCACGCGTATTGGACATCCCTTTTTGGTTACTTCGTGCTGCTTCGTGTTTATTCGGCAATGCTCGGTACACGGTAATATGTCTCAGTCACACGTTAGCATTGGTGTCGTGTTCGTGTCGCTATCTCTGTCTTGAGCACAGTCGGTTACAAAAGTTTTCGCTGTTATTGTTTTTCATTGTTATTTTTTTTGTTAAGTTTTTTTTTTGTTTCGTGTTAAGTTTGTTTTGTTTGTGTTATTTGCAAGTGTCAATTGGCACTTATATTATACGCCAAATATGCCACCAAAACATAATACTGTGTTAAATCGCCAGGCGAGAAAAATTATTTACGATTTAACGCAGTATATGAAAAAAGAAAAAGAAGAAGGCGTAAAAGATGTAGATAAAGTTTATTTAAGAGTCATAGCCAACATTAAAACGTGGAAATGCCGCAGTGCGCGTTCGCGTTCGAGCGACTTATTTTTGTTCCTGATTTATCTAGTATAATCATTGATCGAAGGTAATAGGGAAATTTTATTCGTACATTGGTATATAAAAAAAATGACAATACCTATCAGTTTTTTTCGCGAGTGTACATGCGCTAAAGTTCGCAGAGCCTATGTTCAGACTCGCCAAGATACGTCGGCCGTATTGTACCAGGGCTTCCAAGTACGTCTACTTTAAAAAACCAGGTCCTGAAACCAGGACTCGGGATACTTTCAAGTATTTTCTATCTGGATAGGATATTGACCCGTAATGTTGTATGAATAAGGAGCACAATCGCGTATTCAAATTAATACCTACTTGCCAAGTCCTGTTGGAAGAAAAAATACTTGTATAGGAAATTGAACCCTGACGTCTTATTAATAAGGAGTACAATCGCGTCTACAAATAAATACTCGCAAAGACAAACCATTAAAGTAAAAATACTTGCATAGGAAATGTTACCCTGACGTCTTATTAATAAGGAGCACAATCGCGTTTACAAATAAATACTTGCAAAGACAAACCATTAAAGTGAGACTCGGGCGAGCGTCGAGCCGTCGAGCCCCGATCCGAGTAGCCATATAAAATACTTTGAAGTCTTGCAAGTATTTGGGGTCGGTACTTGGTGTACGTACTTGGAAGCAAATACCTGGTGTAAAAACCTGGTCACGTAAATATGTACTGTCCCTAGTCAGAACTTGGACCAACATGGTATTTTTAGGGTTTCAGGACGGGTTGGCAGGACCCAGAGAGGCTGCTTGAAACCAGGGGAGACAGTTGATTTTAGACCATGGTGGTTGATAATTGGCTTAGGACCATGATAGGGTGCAGATAGTCTAAGCTAGTGATACATAAGTTAAGAGACAAATAGCAGTAAATGCCAATATGGCAAGTGTGTGTTGTTCCATTGTAAGTTGTAGGAGAGTAAGTATTATTTATTAAGTGAAATATAAGTAAGATTAATTTAGTAGGTATTGTGTGTATATAGTGTGTGTGTGTGTGTTCTGGAGTGACTTGGTGAGACTTTAATTATAATCTTTCATAGGTTTTTGTATGTGGGAGTGGACCCTTAAATAATCATTAATTGCAGCTTAGCACAACTTTATATCCATTTTCTAATCCATACCTTGCCAGTAATTTGTCAGTAACATTTGGTTTAGGAAGACGGCAAAGACCCCTTTTACATTAACATTACCCTCATGAATACCTACTTCTGCACTGTACACCAACACAGCTGATGCACCACATTCATTGGGGGTAGAACTGTTAATATTCACAGCTTATTTAAACCAGACATCCTGAACTCTTTAAAAGGACTGATCTGCTTCTGGAGGGAGGTTGGCTGGTTGGAATGACGACCGCCATGGCCCACGCACAATGGTCCAACATCAGGACTAAGTGCAGAAACCATACCCCAATAGATAGATAGACCAGGCATCATAGCCCACTCATAATTGTGTTGTAGGTCAACAAAGCATTGCTGATGGTTACTGTTTCCTATAAGCCGCATATGTGTAGTGCTTGTTGGGTGCACATTTCCAGGATTCACAAAGCTCCCCAAAAAGAATTGTTCTAAGAATGCTAGGGACTGTGTCTCACCAAAACCAACCCTGGCTGTTCTGTAGGCCTTTTACTTACTATGGAATCAACACTATTTAGTGAAATACGAGATTTAATAAAACACGAGATTTAATAATAATAATAAATTTATTGATTAACTTAGGACTAGATTACATTGCATGGTTGAGTTACACAGGTATACATTTTTTCTAAATCTAGTTAGTAGGAGCAGTACTGTTCTTATAGATAGGTTACGAGGTTTTGGCTGGTAGCCACTCACAGCCGCACCCCACATATCCAAGAAATGGGCAGATTATAAATGAGAAGTGACGATTGCATCAATACCAATTGCATTGAATTCTGCTATAAACTGAGTCTACAATGTGCTTGCGCTAGTTTTGTGTTATTATTAGTAAAATGGGGTGGTTGCCGTAAAGGGATAGTTATATTAATATGCAATTAGAGCTACATAAATCTGGACTTTTCTTCCACAATGGCAGCAAACTTCGCAGTACTCTTTAAGAAATTTAATAAGAGTTCAGGGAATGTGTTCTGATTACATTTGTTACAGTATTCAAATCGTGGTACTGTGCGATTAACAGTAACAGTACATGTAAGACGAGGCAACCGTTCCACGTAACAAAATGGGTTAATAGTTAAATTTTGAAAATATAAGTTGTTTTGAGAATTTAAGAATGAATTAAAAGATAATCATGAATTTATAAAGCGCAAGCGTAACGCTCCTTCACCGCCTTCAAGTTATATAATGTACTTTGCAGCCCTCTTGTATCTTTAACTTCACCTGTACAACGTAAACGTGTAACAGAATAAACGCAATACCTCTTAGGGGGTCATTGTGCTCATCATTATGAACAACTTTTACAATGGGATTGACACTGAAATCGCGAAAAAAAATCGTCTCCCCCATACAATTCTGTGCGCATAACTCGACAAAATGTACTGAACAGGTGATTTTTTTTCTGCAGATTTTTGTTTATAAGTACAATGACCCCTTAAAGAGGTATTGCATTTCTTCTGTTACACGTTGTATATGTCACAGGAAAATTGCCGACTCTGTAAGATTGTAATAAATCTTTTTTTTTTATTAAGTATTTTATTTTATGTATTAAGGGATAATAAACAACTACAACATATATACCTCATACATAATTTTAACAAACTTACAGTAGTAATGTTGCAGTCCACTGCATTATCCTCAGATAAAACATGTTTAAAGATCCGTGGTTGGAACTAAACGATCATTACCAAAATTATCAAACATTTTGAAATAAATAAAATAAGTACTATAAAGCTAACAATAGCTACAAAACCAAATCAGATCAGAGACATTTTAATTGTGGATAAAATCTTGATTAGATTATAATTTCTCAATATTGCCACACGCTTACCCACTCATTATAGACAGTGACACTCTTTAGCTTCTCTAATTATCTGTATCACAACCCTAATTGGCAAATAAAATATGAAATCTTTAGTATGTAACTTGCATTGTATCTGTTCTTTCCGCATATAAATGTTATTATTATTTAAAAAATCTTTTTGTGTACAATAAATCCCATCCAAATTCAATAGTTTTCCATATAATTATCAGTGTCTTATTTAGAATAAATTGTTTACAATTTCACGCGTTATTTTACAAACTTACGGCGTTTGCCATTTTCCCGTGATATTATATATATAATTGCTTGCCTTGATTGATTCATCAATTAAAATTTTGATGCATGAAATTTCATACAGAAGCTTTTGGTTACAATAAATAAGAACGTATGTCAGCGTTTTTGAAAATCTATTCACTAAGAGGGTGAGATAGGGGTTGAAAGTTTATATGGGGAGTCTGTCATTTTTAAAGAGAGAATAATGAAATTTAATATTAAAGCTTCTGAGCAAAAAAAAAACATTTTCGTCGTTTTTGGAAATTCATACCCTAATGGGAGGAATTGGGTGGAAATATTAGTAAAATGAAAACATAATCTCAAAAACTGCTTGACCTATGAAGATAAATTTGTCATGGAGAGGTAGATGAATCTGACATAACGACATTCCATGATAATTCAATATGACCGTGTATGTATACTAAATCTGACATTTCAATTTGTTATTTAGATGGTGTAATTTAGCTTCAATTTATTATAAGATTACTGAAATTATTAATTTGTGTGTCTTAAAATCGTAATATTTGCACACCATCAGGTAATAGTACAGTGTATCTATCGAACATAATTTGTAACACCCATAGAAATATAAAAAAACAGGAGAAGTGGCAAGGGGGCGTGTCGGTGTCCGCGCGACATGGGCTAGTTGACCATGTCATAGGCAAATGGCCGTCTCCGCGAACTAGTGCGCTTTCGACCTCGATCGAGACAAATTATAAGAATGCCGTGTTGTTTAGTGGTTTCTCGTAAAAACCGAAGCCTAAACCAAAACTTTGTACATCATGGAATTACTTACCATATATAAATATAAGTATTTTACTATATTTGTCTTTAAAATCATGAAAAACAACAAATCGTAAAATATTTTTTTGTTTTCAAAAATCCCTTCGACTGTACTATTTTGCAATAAATACATTACTCCTTAACCACTACCTAAGTTTGCCGCTAAGTGACTGGACAAGCATTGTAAAAATCACAAAACGATATTCTATTAAGCAGATGCATCGCGTAGAACGGCCGCTGCTTCATGCGACGAGTTAGTGATGTGCTTGTGCAGATCCACTAACGTAGGCTATCGACAACAATGTCGATTGACGAATGAAATATTTGCTATTATAGTTTATTTTTCAATTTGTCAACCGTAAAAACCCGTTTGGAAGATCGATGTGAAATAGTATTTTTTACTTCTTTCGTTTAATAATCGGTGGACTGTTTTTGGCTTTGAATTATCGTATATTATGCCTTATCCTCGTGCGACTTCCTTACTTTTTTATAGTTTTGTAATTTACTTCCGTTAAAGCTTCGAATGCGTTATAGTAATCGGCATGGTTCAGATAATATATTAGTGACTTATGCTTAAAATAAGTCAACATATTCATGCTATTTATTTGTTATGCATGGGTGTGTGTTGGTATTCATGTATTTAACAATTTATTTACTAACTAGGGTTTTTTTAGAACAAAAACCTATTATCTGCGGGGTAATTGCGTAATATACTAACGGCAGGAATCGCTTTCATTATGACAGTTCAACAATATTCATTGCGTTATTTACTTTGTTGAGCAGACCAATTTTTCGAACAAATGAAACAATTGATTAGCCATATGTTTCAAAGTCATTCAGATCTTGATATGAGGTGAGTGAGTAAACACCATAGCAGCTTTCAACAATGCCTAGTGTTTCAATACGCCATAACAGCCTAACCGACGTAATCGGATTTTAGTTTTTTTAATTTACTTAATAATATATATATTTTTAGCTAAATATTGTTTATTTTTATATTTTCTGGACATGGCAATTTGTGTCCAGGACCACAAATTTTTTTTTGTACAATAATTAATAGAACATTCGATAACTTTCCGATTTAGTCAATCACTAGCGTATATGTAAAATAAATTGCTTTTGCACAGCACAACGAAAGCGTCCGTTGCTTTTGTGTGAGTAAGTTGTACGGTGCATAGTAAATACACGCTATGTTTGAAGGGATAAGGTTTATAATTGATTGTGTAGTACGTTCTGTTTTAAGAAATGCGGGCGTGTGCGCGACTGCGTATCTATTGCTTTTACTGAATTGCATGTGTAGTAGTTGTCGTATGGCGGGGATAATATGGAGACATAGGGTTCCGATACATTTTCGTCTACCGGGCATATCTCCTTGTTTATTATATCTATGGTAACACCTTTATCATCCTGTATTATGCAAATAAAATATTTGATTGTAGATTATGAGTAGAAAACATCAGTTACAACTTTTTTTTGGAAACTTCCCCTGTATAAGGCTGAAATAGGGGGTGGAAGTTTGTATGCAATTTACTTGAAACTTGGTATATACTGGCCTAAGTGAATAATAAAGGTTGCCACTATTCGTGTTCCACAACTACCCCCAAAGGACGATTTATGGGGAGTTAAAGTTCGTATGGAAGAATCCTATTCCTTGAGTTTATAAACTTAAAACTTGGCACGAATACGGGACTAAACAAATATAGTCATGATTCGTTTTTCAAAACTACCCCCAATGGGGGCTTAAGGGCTGTTCGTATGGAAGAAACATAACGCTCGGTTCCGACCCCTCAAGGGGAGAACAGGGGTTATGAAGTTTTCAAGAGAGGATTACAGTAAGCATGCTCCAATTAACTCAAGTTAAAATAAAAGGAAGCAGTAAACTTCATCCCCAAACGATGATGAAGTTTACTGCTTCCTTCAATTTTTTCTCCGCTTTTGGGGTTGATTCTTGAAAAATCAAAAACACCTGTATGCTTATTTTTTATTCAATTTTTGAATGCGGATCTTCAACTTCATCAAACCAAGTGTTAAGATTCTTCCCTAAAACTTTAACACCTATATTACTTTTGGGGGTAGCAGATTGGAGACGTGGTGGCAAAGACTGGAGAGTGTTGGCCAGAAATTGACTAGAACCAAAACAGAATACCTGTTCTGCGATTTCGGCGGTCTCTCCAGTCCTATGTCTATAGCTCTCACCGGAACACCTATACCGATCTGCTCCGACTTTCGGTACCTCGGTTCGCTTATCTCATCCAGTGAGATGAGTTCATGATGCAACCTTCAATGATGGTTATCATTAATTTTTCGTTAATTACCTACACTATAGAGGTGGTGCTTAAGTTTTCAGAGGAAAGGACAAAATCCGCGCGGCGAATTCACAGGCAAAGTGCTAGACTTCACATTATTGTTTTACTTATGTATTACTAACCGTGAATTCCCAATATTAACGTCACCTTGTATGGCCTCCTTGTCTAGGGACAAGAAGGGCATACAAGGTCTAAATGTTTAGAACACACCGCTTTCACATTTAGAAGACTTTTGCAGCGAGACAGTCGTGCGGCTAATGTTTCTAGTAGTTTATTTAGCTTTTGTTTCTCATAAAGTGAAGGAGCTACTGTCGCGCTGCTAACGTCCTAACGTGTAAGCTTCCTTAAAGGTTGGACAAGGTAGTAGTTTTCGGAATTAATTTCGTACAAAAGCTGGGAGAGTGACCCGTTGTGACGAGCTCTACAGAGCCGGAGCCCGGCTCTAAAATTAGATGTACATATGTTAATTTTAGGAAAAACGAAAATTTTATCAGCCTAGGGTACTTAATTGAGGAACAGTCCCAACGTGAACATTCCAATCAAAGTTTCGTTTTAATTCACCCCTGCATTTCACATTCGGGTTGTTTTACCCGGTATATAGTTTTGAGCAAATGGATTCTTATGATTTCATTTAGTTTTCTTATTGATGTCTTATGTCGATGTACCGGAAGGGCGTGATCGACTGGAACAGGGTGTGTTGGGGGTTCACTTAGGTCAATATTCGTACCAAGTTACAACTTTATAAAGCTAAGGAAGAAGATTTTTCATATACACCCTTATTTAACCCCTTTTTTATCGACTTTGATATGATGGATTTCCTCAAATAGTACGAATGGGTTTTTAGGATCGTTATTTACGGGTAGGACAATACTCGAGTCAATCTAATAAAACTGTAATGTTGACGTTCGAAAGTGCCTTTCAATGGTCCAAAAAATTGTAAATAAAATATACATTTGACTTTGACATTGAAAAGATTTCTTTTTTTTAGCATGCGAAGACTCTCTGTGTCGTCAAGGTCACGGAGCGTGACCCCCGCTCCGACTGAACGTGGGCCGTCGCGAGAGAGCGCTGGCCGTCGCGCTCTCGTCATGGGGCTCATCGACGCCGACCACCCTGAGCCGGAATTATCCTCATCCCCATTGCCGCGGTAAGTTTTTGCTTGATAGCGTTTAACTATATTTATTTAGTTACAGTGGATTACTTTGTATTTCTTATCTTTTTAGCCGCCTCCATGCTACCCCGGTTCTTGCGACCCCTGGTGGGTCGCTCAGCGTACAGGGCAAACCTGTACCAGTAGTGCAGACCGCCGGTGGTAGCTTCCGATGTGTCCAAACCGAGCCAGCCGTGCCTCTCTGGTAAGTTAGCCCGCCGTCATAAACTTTTTGGTATGTGTTCATATTTAGATTATATTTTAACAAAAATCTTACTTGATTGCAGCTGTGATTTAGTCGAGCGGGTCGAGGCATTGGACATGTCGGAAGAAGAAACCGAGGAGCTAATGGAGGAGGCCCCCTGGCATGTCAGGCGGTGGATGCAGGATCTGCCGGGGCCAGCTCCTGCTGCGTCTGCAGTGACAGCTCCTGCTCCTGCATCTGCGGTGACCGTCGCTGACTCCGAAGTTGACGTTCGGCCATCAACTTCGGGGGTGACGGCACCGCCAAGAAGAGCGCCGAGGCTGGACGATGGAAGCGATCTGGACAGCGAGTTCGACGATGAATTTGACATCTCGGATCCGATGCCAGGCGCTTCCAGAAAGGACATTCCCGACACTGAGGAGTTAGACGAACCCATGCAGGAAATTGTTCACGAGATAGATACGGGGATGGACGATGCAGCTGATCGCCTACTGGGTACATCGCCTAGTTTCTCGTGGGTGTCGGACTTTGAGTCGTTCAGGGGTGTTCGTGAGGAGTTCTCAGGACCTACCCCTGGGCCACTCAAAGATTACGATTCGCCCTATGATGCCTTTATCGACATTTGGGATAAAGATATCATAGGGTTGATTGCCCAAGAAACTAATCGGTACGCCCAGCAGACGATCGAGGCTAATCGTAGTAGAGGGGCTTTGAAACCATCATCTCGCCTTCGTTCGTGGACTGACACGAATGCAGACGAGATAATGGTTCTTCTTGCGATGTACATGTATATGGCCATCGGTCCGCGGACGTCGGTAGCAGAATATTGGACACAAAATGAGGTTCTCCAATTAGCGGGGTTCAGGAGTCTTATGTCTTATAATCGGTACGTTTTGCTGAGTAAGTTTCTTCATTTTGTTGACAATACCGCTGTTGCGAGTCAGCAATTGTCGCAAACTGGAGATACTTCCTCAGTAAGACTGTCGGCTAAGCTGGATAAGTTGGCACCTATAATTGTACATCTCGAAAAGAAATTCAAATCCCTCTACAACCTAGGGGCTGAGGTTTCCATTGACGAGTCTTTGACCTCGTTCAAGGGCCGCTTGTCTTGGGTCCAAACAATGAGGTCAAAGGCTGCCCGATTTGGAATCAAGTCATATGAGCTGTGTGAGTCTCGCACAGGTTATATGGCTGGATTCCAAATATACCCGGGCCAGTCTGAGAGGTCCATTAGTGACGCTTCACTTGGTGTCAGTTTGGGGGAAAAGAGCACGACAGTGGTTCTTGAGCTTTTGCAAGGTCTTGAACATCGGGGGCATTGTGTAGTGATGGACAATTTTTACAATTGTCCATCACTTGCACGATACCTCAAGAGTTTGGGCTTTGATTGCTTAGGAACCCTTCGTGTATATCGTCGAAACGTCCCTAGTGACATAGCTCAAGTACCGAAGAAAGTGAGTAAGGGGACAATAATATCTCGCCATTGTGGAGACGTATCCATCATTGCATGGATGGACTCCAAAATGGTGAATATTATATCCACCTATCACAAACCCGATACTTACGATGGAACTAAGGCCGGAAAAACTCAAGTGAAACCTGTGTGTGTAAGGGATTATAACACAGCTATGAGGGGAGTTGATCTCAAAGATCAGAAACTCTCCTTGTATCTGTCAGAACGAAAAAGAGGAGTGACATGGTACATAATGATGTTTAAAAGGTTGCTGAATGTGAGCATTAACAATGCTCATGTTATGTATGCGAGTTCTTTGAAACGGCGCGATAAACTGCCTGTGACGCAGCGTGAGTTTCGTTATCAGCTTGCTGAAGCTCTGGTTAGACGGCATCACCCCTGTCTACCAGAGATCAGCCAACCGGTAGGGGATCTCATGAGGCTGAGGCAAGATATTGTGCATGTGCCAGAACGTTTGAAAGGGCAACAGTCTAGAAGATGTGTGATTTGCTACCGAAAGAAGGAAACCAAAATGATTCACACTAAGTGCGCCCCATGTGACGTTTATCTTTGCTTTGTGGATTGTTGGAGAATTTGGCATTCTGCAGTAGAGCTCCCAGGCGAAGATAAACGTGGGTGAAAAAGGAGGCATACGTAATGGGTGAATCCTTTTGCGGTGTGGATGTGGAGTATGAACATGAGTGAATGCGTTTGAATGTGATGGTGGATGTGGACTATGAATGGGAGCCGGACCCTCGCATGAGGGTCGCGTTTCGACGGTACCCTCGCCCGAAGGGACGCCTACTCTTTATTATATCTCGCATCAAGTTCCTGCATGGGTTCTTCTAACTCCGTAATGTCGGGAATGTTTCTGCCAGAACGAGTGACGTCATCGACTTCGAGTACGCGCAACCAAGACAATATCGAATGAATTTAATCTAGTGCAAATTTTTAGTTAATAGTTTGGGTACATAATATAATGTTATAGTTATTATAAGGTTGAAAGAGAAAGACAGACACAAATTCTAGAACTCTGCAGTGCCGTAATATTAAAATGTACTGTTTGCCCAACATCTACTTATATAATTTTTAATTATTATCTTTGCCCATCTATGATGATATAATTATATTTTAAATTACTAATAGTAGAAAATCCCAAATAAATGAACCCTATTGAGTTGACGTAAAAAATATGGGTGTGATTATAAGAAACAGAAAAATAAAATAAAAAAAGTTGTTATTAAAATTCCACTGACTTGCTTGCCAAGTATAAATATATATATATATTTTAATTATAGTCATGACCATATTTTTTACGGCAACCCATTGGTATATGTTCAGAAACAAATTTTATTAGATAAAATATAATTTTTATCCAGCAAGCAGGTGAGTGAAGGTCGATCTTGCTTGGAATCTTAGACTTTAACTAAGTAAACATTACGTGGAATGCAATAAATTGTTAAGTGAAGAGTAAGATTAATATAAACAGGATTTTGTAATCATTTGTATTCAATCTATGCAGTTTCTCGCATGTTCTTCCCCATAGATCTCAGATAGAAATTAAGTATAATTATAATTTTAAAAATGATCTCTGTACCTAGTTTATATTAGTTGTTATCTTAATTTTATTTTAAGTTTTTTTTTGCATGCTGAAAATGAGTAACCAAAATATGTGGAACGACTTTAACTTAAGAGCATTATGTACCATATTTTACGCAAAATAAATATTCTAAATAATAGTGAATTAAGTTTTAAGATGTGCAAATAGCTTGAACTATCTGGCTAATGCCCGGTTTCTGAGGTACTTTATCGGTCGTTTATCTGTCCGTTAACCACTAACCAACCAATGGCGTTATGACTATATATCGTTAATGGACATATAAACGATCCATAAAGATCTCAGAAACGGGTACCTATAAGTTTCCCAACTCATTGGCAGTTCAAAAGTGCTTGTTTAGTTGAAGTACCTAACTAAATGGTTTTAGTTTATATTACACCTAAATAAAAAATGTTTTAACAAATAAAGAAATATTTTCCTATAACCACTTTTATTTTATTTTCTTTTTGAAGTGAAACTGCTATATAGACGGGGACTGCTTTATAATCATCTACTTAACAGTTCAATACCATTGACAACTTTATTTGGTCGGGTTATACGCGGAGATTTAGTATGGAAAAGTACATAATGAAAGCTTTTTCTCTTAAATACAACACTTATGAATCTAAATTTTTAACTTTTTTATGAGTACTATTTTTTAAAAATCACGGTGTTTTTAATAGGGAAATCTTGAAATGATAATTTAAAACCGTGACTACCGCCACCCCATCAATGGCATGATATATCTCGTAAACTACTGGAGTAGGTACCTACTATTTTGGGTACTAATTTTATCTTGCAGGGTACTAATTTTCTATGTAGGTTATAGGAAAGCAACAAGCTTCTCAAACTTTGAATCAACATTGAAAGTCGTGGTCCTGCTGAACGAGCGCGCGACAGTAATCATCGTTGATTTCTCGGTAAAAACAAATGTTTGTTCTGATTTTTAACGAATGAATCACATAATACTAATTATTTGTATATTTAGAATAGCTGTAGCATGCCCCCTTTTTTGGTGCTCATGGTGGTCCTGCTGAACGGAGCGTGACTACCGCCAGACCACTTTTTTTTTTTTTAAGGTTTGGAAATCATCAAATGACTTCTTCCGCTCCGGGTAGAGCGGAAGGCCGTGTCAGACTCTTACTGACTAAAACCCATCCGTGTTCCTTCTAAAGCCCTTTGCTTTCCAGGGCCGCGGTGACTCTTTCGAACAAATTCCGCAACCCTGCAAGGCTCTGGCCTTAGCGGGCCCCATCTTTTATGCTGACATCTCTTTGAGGCGCGCGTGAAACACAACGCGCCATCGACCCGGGCCTGGTGGTGATCAGACAGCGAGCCACCCAATGCTCGCCGTCCGCAGGCGGTGGCCGGGGATCGCGACTCCCGACGCCCGGGGCGTCTTCTCCTGTTGCGGCAGTTGGGGCGAAGGACTTGCCTTTTCCTCGCGCGGCCCGCCTCCTCCTTTGCTAGCATTACTGCTTCGCAGAAGGAGGTGACCGCTTCCCAAGCCTCTTCGCTCCGGACCATGGATTCAACCAGGGCCGGACGAGAGAGGTCGCCGCCGCCGATCACCTCGACGAGGACACGGCGGTGCTCCGCCCAAGCAGGGCAGATCTCCACCGTAGGTATGCTCCACCGTGTCCTCCGGGCGATCCTCACAGTGCTGACACCCGGGCGTGTCCTCCCGCTTAATCCGAAACAGGTACCTTCCGAAACAGCCGTGTCCGGTGAGAACCTGCGTCAGGCGGAAGGTGAGGACGCCGTAGCGCCTCTCCAGCCACTCCTTAAAGAGGGGTCTCATCGCCGCAATTGTGGCGTGCCCAGCGCTGTTTTGCGACAGTCGCCGTTTCCATATCGCCATGGTATCCTGCCAGAGCTCCTGCAAAGATTTTCTCGCAAACTACTAAGGTACCAATTCAGTATTATTTACCAAATATGGAAGCGATTGGCGTTTGTGGTCCTGCGGTAGTCACGGACATGATTTTAAAACTTTCACCGTTAGAAAGCTACATCTTCAGTGAGTAATAGGCTATAGATAAATAGGCTATATTTATTTCCAGAAACAATTAGGGATCCCTACTAAAACTTGAATAATGTAAACTAAGGTGTAAAAAAAATCGAAATGTGCATAGTAGAAGTGAAAACATGTCAACGGACAAGTGGAAAGGAAAAACGAATGGCAACAGACAAGTGGAAAACCGAATCGCAATGGACAAGTGGCAAAACGAATCGCAACAAATTTTAACTTGGAAGTTTTACGGGCAGATAGTTAATGTCATTTAACACAATCCTTGAACCCAAAAACACACATTGGCCAATGAAAACCATGGTGCATAAACACACACGCGTGCACAAGGTAGGTACTTTTCCAATTTGAAAACCCAACAATCCTTTTTACCCTTTGGTTTACATTATTCAAGGTGTTAAAAAATAGACATTTTATGTCAATTTTTTAACACCTTGAATAATGTAAACCATTGCATTGCATGCGCTGCGAAAACTTGATGATACATAAAAATAATGTACCTACTACATAATTAAAGTACCTACCTAGAAAAAAGTCCGCGAGGCGGTCATGGTGACTTAACTTAACTTATTAGACATATAGATGTCTAACTATTGTGGTTAAGTCACCATGACCGCTTTTTGTTAATATTATTCAATCCATGCCCAGTTGGAAAGAAAAAGTGATGATTTTGATATCAAGATATTACCTAATCCTTATACATTTAAATGGTTTGATAATTAAGGTAGATTATGTACATGTAAGTTACACTTTAAATTGTTCAAGTCGGACCTTTCGTTTAAAAGTTACGACGGGTAGATATTACTATGCTCTAAGAAAGAAAAATGTTGCGGTTTGGGCGAACTGTGAAAAATCTTAATGCTTGGTCCGATTGATTTGGAGTGTGACTGACACTGGCTTGGCCACCTTCAGGGATTTTAATTTTGTTTATACAAAAAAATTGTCGCTAATTAGTCGAAATTTGTCGCCAAATATCAGAATTTGTCGGTCACTGGTTCATAGTGTAGCGCTGAGGTGGTGTGTAGTAATAATACTTCAGATGTAACGACAAAGGTATATTTAACCGTCCACGAGGAATATGTAAAATGGAATGTTCCTACAAAACACGTACGCTATGACTGACTTCCGCAGTACAAGGAGTGCTCTATTTAACTTAGAGGATTCTAGTTACAATATAAATAAGTTCCTAAAGAAATCGTGTGGAGCGCGCAGGTCGCCGTCATCTTATTGGACGATAATGCAGGCCGCGTCGACGGTTGCGCGGGCGGCGCGGCGGACGAGCGCGGGAATTTGCAACGCAAACAAATATTGCGAGTCTGCGTGGGAACCCTAGTATTCCGAGCATAGTGGCGAACGGATGTTTTGATGTATTGCAGCATTTGCAGCTACAGTACTCCCCCCTTAGCGAAGCGTACAGGCATCTTGACGATCCTGCCTGATCTTGTGCGGAGTTCCTTCGCGTTCGAGGTTGGTTGTAGGCTGGATTGATCTTCTGTGGTAGCTGCAGGTGGTTGGCGTGTCTCACTACTCGTGTGTTCGTGATTATCTTCGATGTTGATAGTGTACGCCGGTTTGAGACGGTCGATCGATATGTTGCTAGATCTTCCTGGTAGTTGAATCGTGAAGTATTTCTCGTTGCGTTCGATGACCTTGTATGGTCCTTTGTATGGATGCTGCAGCGGTTTACGGACGGTGTCATCGCGTACAAATACGTGGCTGCATGTTTGTAGGTCGTTGTGCACGAACATACATCGCTTGTTTGAATGCGGTTTGTATGTAGGTGTGAGCTTCGTGATAACGTCGTGCAGGTGATCGACGTAGTCGTGGTTCATCTTCGTTGTGGCTGGTGATGGTGATATAAAATCGCCGGGTAGGCGTATCTCTTGGCCGTAGGTGAGCTGCGCGGCACTTGTGTTGGTATCGGTGCGCGTGGCGGCTCGTAGACCCATTAGAACAGTAGGTAATTCGGAAATCCATTTGTTATTGCTTTCTAGTCGAGCCATAAGTGCGGCTTTCAGTGTTCGGTGCCAGCGTTCGACGATTCCGTTACTCTGCGGGTGGTAGGCAGTAGTACGGGTTCTTTCTACTCCAAGTAATTTTGCGAGGTTTTGGAATAGTCGACTTTCGAACTGTCGTCCTGGCGATGGAGATGGATGAGCGAGTAAAGCTGCGTTTTGTATGCTAACTTTACATAACTCGAACGCTTGTGACGCTTCTGTGTTCCATTCGATTTTGGTCTTGTCGCGTTTCTTGGAATTGTGCAGGAACGCGTTGAGCGGTGCTTGTATGTGGGCTGCGTTTGGTATGCTGTCACGGTAGAAATTTACCATGCCAATAAATCGGCGTAAGTCTTGAATTGTCTCAGGTTTGGGGTAAACAGTGATTGCTGCGATTTTGTCTTGCGGTGGTTTGATTCCATTGCTCGACACTTCATAGCCCAGGAACTTGACGTTTTCTCTGCCAAAGACGCATTTTGATGGATTTATGGTGATGCCATATTTGTCTAATCTGCGTAAAACCTCCTGCAGATCTTCGATGTGGTTTGTTTCATTTTCTGATGCGACGATAACATCATCAATGAATGGAAACGCGTAGTCTAGCCCGATGAGTACTTGATGTATGAATCGTTGGAATGTCTGTCCAGCATTTTTGAGACCTGGACACATTCTTGGAAATTCAAATAAGCCGAAGGGTGTTGTGATGGCAGTCTTCTCGATGTCCGGTTCGTATACAGGCAGTTGTTGGTAAGCACGATTTAGGTCGAGTGTAGTGAATATTTTCTTGCCGTGAAGTAGGTAGGTAAAATCTTTGAGACGTGGAACTGGATAGCGGTCTGGTTTGGTGACGTCATTGAGTCTTCGGTAGTCACCACAGACGCGAATGTCGCCGTTTTTCTTAGGAACGACATGTAGTGGGCTGGACCAAGGACTTTTGCTTGGACGGCAAATCCCTTGCTGCATCATCAACTCGAATTCTTTCTTCACGGGCAGGTACCGATGTGGTGGTAGTGGTCTGCTCTTGCTGTGTACTGGTGGACCGGTGGTTTCGATGTAATGTTCTACACGGTGTTTTGGAGTATCCTTCATACAGGATGGTCTTAGAATGTCAGGAAACTTGCTTATTAGCTGGTGGTATGGCTGATCAACGTCGATACTTCTGACTGTCGGCTCGGCGGAATAGGTGACTGGTGCTTTGACAGTGAGGTTGGTAACTTTGTCGACGAGACATCGTCCGGCTATGTCGACAAGAAGTTGATGATGTTTCAGGAAGTCGGCACCGATGATGGGTTTGTTGACTGCAGCAATGATGAATTTCCAGGTGTATGGTCTACGTAGGTTGAGATCCAGTTGCAATGTTTTCTCTCCGTACGTTGGAATGACCGTGTTGTTTGCTGCATACAAGCAAAAATCTGTTGGTGCAACCTTCACGCCTTTTCTCTTAGGTATCACGGAGACGTTGGCGCCAGTATCAATCAGAAATGACAGACGTGAGTTTTTGTCTGTTATAAATAGGCGGTAAGAAGTGTTGCTTGCGCCGGTTCCCGCCTCAGCCAACGCAGGCGTTAGTTTCCCGAGAGGGCACTGCTGTCGTCGAAACTGCACGGACGCGTACATTTTCGCGCCTCTTTGCCGAACTTGCGATGATAAAAACAGATCGCTGATTGGTCGTATCGCGTGCGACTTTGATTGGTCCTGCTTGATGACCGCGATCTAGATATTCGTCTGTCGAATGATCTGCGTCGACGATGATGAAGATGTGATTGGTGTACCTTAAGTTCAGCGATTTCTCTCGTGAGCGCGTCGATCTTCTCCTCAATTGATGTAGATGCATGTGAGGTGGCAGGAACGGAGGTAACTGCAGCGACTGCGCCGAGTGGTTGCGTCTGCTCGAGGATCTTGTCTGCCATCATTGCCAGTTCGTGGATGTCGGAGTGTTTTGCGATGTTGTCACTGACGGCGAGGACTGCTCGAACAGATTGTGGATCTGAAGGTCTCTTCTTAATATCACGTCGGGGTCACCACTGTAGCGCTGAGGTGGTGTGTAGTAATAATACTTCAGATGTAACGACAAAGGTATATTTAACCGTCCACGAGGAATATGTAAAATGGAATGTTCCTACAAAACACGTACGCTATGACTGACTTCCGCAGTACAAGGAGTGCTCTATTTAACTTAGAGGATTCTAGTTACAATATAAATAAGTTCCTAAAGAAATCGTGTGGAGCGCGCAGGTCGCCGTCATCTTATTGGACGATAATGCAGGCCGCGTCGACGGTTGCGCGGGCGGCGCGGCGGACGAGCGCGGGAATTTGCAACGCAAACAAATATTGCGAGTCTGCGTGGGAACCCTAGTATTCCGAGCATAGTGGCGAACGGATGTTTTGATGTATTGCAGCATTTGCAGCTACAGATATAAGGGTTTATAGGTGGCCGATCTGGAGGGAGTCTCCCCAGCTTGGCCACATTTATATCTCAAAAGCTAGGGCACCTAGCGAACATCTGTTTTGTTCCAAATTTAATCGCTAATAAATCGAAATTTGTCGCCAAGTTACAAATTCAGTCGGTGTGTAATTAAAAAAGATATTAAAGAATCCAATTTCCCCATACAGTGGTACAAGCAAGTACAAAATACTTTAAGTAGTTTCTAGACAGTATCTATGACGTCTTATGGAGGTAGGTAGGATTTATCCAAATCCAACAAAAATAAGAATGACAAATATTTGGATTTTTCGAAAATAAAACCCCATAAGGGGTGAAAAGGGGTGATGAAGTTTTTAAGGGAGGACATCATTGCTTACTTAATTTTACCTGGAAATTGGAATTAACAAACTAACAGTGGGATATTTGAAACAGATTTAACAATTTTTACATAATCAACCCCTGACGGGGTGAACGGGATGAATAGTAGGCTGATCCTGAGACCGTTGAATGGATATCGTAGTGCTTAATTTCCCAAAACTTACCTTTTTAAAGGGGCGTTGAAGTTTGTGGAGTACCTACTAAATCAGCGCGGACGAAGTAGCGGGCGAAGTGCTAGTTGTTAACATAATTTTGTTTAAATATTTTTTGAAGTGAAACTTTTATATAGACGGGGGTATTAGGATTTTTTCTGTCACGAAAAAGCGTTACGGCCGCTGGGATGGGGTAGCCGATATATCGCGTGGTGAGAGGCGGCAGCAGTAGCGGAGGGATAGAAAGGCTGGCGGCGGCGGCGGAAAGAGGGCAATGGCTGTATTAGATGGATATAAAGCGCAGCCGCGCGGGGAGCAGGCTTCGGTATTAAATTTTCTTTAAATTGGAACATCAAAAAATAAATGAAAATATTATCTACCTTTTCTCGCCATATTTTCCAATTGGAAAATAAGCCGATGAGGATTTCATATTTTAAATACTAATTTAACGATATACACTTAAAATTAAAAAAAAACTCCTAACTAAAATATGGCGTCAAAAATTCGTCCGCATCGTTATCGATTAGAACTGAGCCCAATAGACTGGCAGCATTGCCACGTTGTATGGCAATGCTTATCCTCTGCCAAGTGTCAACTAAGCGTTTAGCAAGTTGCTTTTGTAACGCATGAGCGCTCAGACCCCACGATCCAAGAGGGCAACAAAAAAACAACTCGAAAATATAATTGCCAAACCCGAAACGACCTCACTACAATATTTACAACAAATCTTGGCTGCCATTCGACGGTAAGTAGTTCCCACGGCAATGGGTCGCATCCCGCCATCCTTCTTGCGCAGGGCACATAAGTTAACCCCATACAAGACGTCGATGACGGACTCGATTACCTTGCCGGAGAGCATGAGGTTAATCAGAGCCGTGAGCTCCTTTAAAAGCAACTCACCAGCTTCCCCGGCGCCTGAACAGATAAGGTCCTTTAGGTGTTGAGGACTTAGGGCGTCGAGGCCGCCAGCAGAACCACTCCGGAAGGAGCAAACGGCTGCGATCACCTCTGGGCCTGTCATTACAGGCCCAGACGGGGGTCGGGATAGGGGGCTGGGGCAGGATGTTTGCTCTCCAGAGCTGCGAGAGTATCTGGAGAACACGGAGCCAACACATCACTACTAAAAGAATACTGGCTGCTCCGCTAATGTCAACTTCCCCTCATTTAGATTCGACCAGATGGGAAATAGGTACCTCTTGAGGAGGTAAACTCGTACGTCGATAACTTAGCTTCCAAATGAAGAGCCAAAACGTAACAGTTTTCTTTAATTTGTGTTTAAGTTTTGCGCCACTAGAGGTCTAGCGCCGCGGGGAACTCGCTTTAAAACAGGAACAGAGTTTTTGAATTTTGCAAGAGTTTTCCAAAACGGGTCAAAGGATGTAGCTGGTATTACTACACCAGCTTCATCCTTTGACCCGTTTTGGAAAACTAACTAACGCCTACTGGCGTAGAAGACAAAGTAACAGGGCCTAAAGTGAGTGCATTTTGGGATTTGTGCACTTTCTCAATATGCACATTCAGACCCCGCTTATCTTTAAAAAATCGTGCCTGGGTGCACAGAAAACACCTCGCCAGGATATCTAGTGATGTCGAAGGTTGACCGGCACTAGCTTACAACACATCACTACTACCACTAAGCATTTAATATGTAGGTGCACACGTAAAAAAATACTCTTATATTACTATTTACAATAAAATAAAAACACGAGTAAAAAGTCCACTGATGACAGCATGTGTATACATACGCACAGTCGCCGCGCGCTGAGGGCCTGGGGCGCAGCGCCCTAGGCAACCGTTGCTGGGCGACATGCGGACCGGCGTCTCGCCCAGCGTCATCTCCAGACGACGTCGTTGACGCTTACGTCTTCATTTCTTCTAAACCACGCAAACGGATTTTCTCTTTACCCTGTGGCCTTGTGGTTTTATCTCCTACATTTTCGGTCTTTCCGGACAAAGAAAATTTTGAATGTCTTCGTTCTTCTCAAGATAGTAGGTACCTACTGAATCTTTTACTATCAAGTGAAGAAGATCTTCTAA
Source organism: Mamestra brassicae (assembly GCA_905163435.1). Classification (NCBI taxonomy): domain Eukaryota; kingdom Metazoa; phylum Arthropoda; class Insecta; order Lepidoptera; family Noctuidae; genus Mamestra; species Mamestra brassicae. The sequence continues at coordinate 6,908,348 of LR990987.1, forward strand.
AAAAACTTGTGAACGCCAAATTGTATGCTTTAGGTAATACTTTCAGGAGAAACCGTGAATCCTGAAGTTCTCAATATCACTTTATGTATAGTTGTTAGTTTAATTTCTGAAAATTCCAAGTTTGATTTCAATTTAAAGTTGTTTTTATTAAATCATCAAAATGAACTTCAAGATGTTCGTGCTGACATGTCAGCCTGTTTTGATTGAGGTGATACTGGTACTTTAATTATGTAGTACATTATTTTTATATATCATCAATAGTTTTCGTAGCGCATGCTATGAAAGACCTTTTATGTAAATTTTTTAACACATCGAGTAATGTATTTTATATTAAAAAAAAATTACTTGAAGTTTTACGGGCACATTGTTAATGTACTTGTCCAATTTGAAAACCCAACAATTTTTTTTACACCAATCCAAGGTGTAAAAGAATTGTTAGGTTTTTCAAATTGGACAAGTACATTAACAATCTGTCCGTAAAACTTCAAGTAAAAATTTAGTTGCGATTCGTTTTGCCACTTGTCCGTTGAAGTTTCACTTCCACAATGTGTCCCAGCACACATTTCGATTTTTTTTTATCCAGCGACCACAATAATCTTTTTATATGCGACTGTACTAACTAAAAATGATTATTAAAGGTAGGTACCGTTTTTTGTGGTGAAACGGTGGCTTTTTCGTAGCCTCCGTCGCTTTATAACAGAATTTCTGACACTCTTGTTTTTTGAATAACTTTTATTCCATTCCAGTTGAAACTTTGAAGGATGTTTTTTTAACAAAAGGAACCCATTTGTTCACTATAGTCTATCGTTTTGTATTCAAAGGGAGCTGCGTATTCGACCGCCAAAGTAACACTGCTTGAAATTTGATGAAATCCCTTTATATCTTCATATCCCGTAAAGTTTGTAAATCCAGAGAGAGATTTTTACCAACACGTTAAAAGGGTATGTCATATGTATATGATATCTGTGGGTATAAGTAACTGGTTTTTAGGGTTCCGTAGTCAACAAGGAACCCTTATAGTTTCGCCATGTCCGTCTGTCCGTCCGCGGTTTAGCTCAGAGACGCTTGACGTAAGAAAGTTGAAATTTGGTATGGGTATACAGATTAATCACGCCAAACAAAGTGGTAAAATAAAATCTTGAAATACATTTTTTTTAAAGTAAAGTAGCGATGATTTTTTTTATCGTCTAGCTAGTTACCCTATGATGTGGGGTGTAACATGTATCTATACATATAAATCCACCCGACAATCCATCATACCAGAGACGGTGGAATGAGCCGCTTTGCATTGAAGTTCAGAAGAACCTAATTGCCAGTTCTGCTACCTCAGCGGAGCGTATACGCCTGCTGGCTGTGTGTGAGTGGGAGTCGGGTTTCTGGCTTCACGCACTACCGTCGTCGAACATAGGCACCTTGTTCGACGATACCACTTTCCGCCTCGCTGCTTCCCTTTGCTTAGGCGCATCCTGTTATTCTCCTCATCGCTGTCACTGCGGCGAAGCTGTCACCAGCCTCGGGCACCACGGCCTGTCATGTAGTGGAAATCCAGATCACATAGCGCGCCACGCAAACATCAACGACATTATCCGACGCGCTCTTGTCGCCGTCGGCGTACCAGCCGTATTAGAACTCAATGGCCTGCCACGCGACAATGGCAAGCGACCGGACGGTATGTCTTTATTCCCATGGAATTTCGTTGAAAGGGATCGTCACCGTATCAACTCGAGAGCCATGTACTATTCTGTGTATGAAACTCCCTACTGCAACGCACACTAATCGGAATCGTAACGTAATCGCCTCGCTTCGGGAGAAGCTCACGAACCGCTTTCAGTTCCCGCGCTCACGGCTCGTCGTCTCTGCGCTTACGTCTCTCCGTACCCACCCAATATCTTTATCTACGTTTCTTTTTTTTTCCTCTTCATCCAGTCCTATGGCTATGACATTCATCTCGCGTATCTTGAACCGGATCATAACCGAACGCTTCACTTCAAGTTCGGATTCAAACTGATCTGTTGCCAGCCAGGTCAACCAGCGCTCGGTGAGCCGTAAGCACGGCGTAGCCTAGCCGTAGCCGAGTCGACGTACCGGAGTTGCTGATCCGCTTTGGTTACGTGTTTACGTTAGGTTGACGGCGAGGCGAAGACGATACGATATCGATCCCTTTCCGAGTTGATATCCAATATTTCGCGATTTATAATTCCGTAAGGGCGGGGGTATGGACTCCCTGGCTATACGCCCATGAGCACGGGCGGTTCGTTAATTTCACTTTGCATTGCCAAATATCGGTATGTTCAGATTGTTAACTATGTCAGCCAAAATGAAACTCAGCCCAAAAATCCATGGGAGTGACTGCAAGTTATTATTATAAAGCTAATAGTCCACAGCACTACTAGCTTAATTATAATATTAATTATAACATTTATTTTCAAAAACTTATAAACATTTTACAGCCGAGCTATATCTACTTTTTAACGAGATGGACGTTCGTATAGTTATAGAGCTTTCTTCATAGTTACTGAACCATTCACCATAATGTGTTATTTCCATCTGTCGGCTTTAATGGTACCAAGGAGGTCATGAAAATGCTTGAGTCATCTTGTTCACCCTCCATTTCCTGCATGTATCAGCTTTGGTTGGAAGCACCATCAAATCCCCACTTGGAGATCAGCTTTAGCTGCTTATATTGCACATAGTTAGAAAGGCTTTGAAAGATCCTCGTCATCGTGATGTCAAGTAAAGCTTGAAGTGTAATCCTAGCCGATGAATCCGAAACAGGGGCTACTCTTTAAGCCCGAAGTCCGTAGTTTCGGGCTTACCTGCGGGCGTATTCTAGTCCGTATCACCTAACCACTAAGAATTAATGACAAGGCGTTATTCATTCTTAGTACGGGTTCGGAACTAATCGTAAGTCCGTAGGTGATACGGAGTAGAATACGCCCGCAACTAAGCCCGAAACTATGGACTTCGGGTTTAGAGAGTAGTCCCCCTGACACTTGCTTTGGAGGGTAGCAATCAAGCTTAGTTTGTTGCACTGTTACGATGGATAAATATTCTTAGCACCTTCCCGACTAGCAGCCTCTCGCAACGTAATATATTGCCACTTTGACAGTTTTAGTGAAAGAAGCAATATTGAAGCGCTTTCTCTGGCGTAAATATGGCTGTTTTCGCTGGTTTCTTAAGCGTTTCATTAATTTTAACGGCTGCTTCAGGATTTTTCTTATATCTCCATGTCTTTCTTCTTTAAAACGTGCTGCAGCTGTATATGCCATTACAAAATTATTTGAGAGTTATACGATCTTTGGCAGAAAGGCAATCACCTTTCTGCCAGTGTAGGTACTTAATCACTTCTTTTCAAACTCACTAGAAGACTAAACAATTTAAAATTTGGTATTTTGGTTGTATGAAAAGTTTTAAAACTCATTTTGTGTTGATAAATATCTGGCTCAAACATAGTTGTCTATGTGTGGGTGTACTATAAACCTTACTCCTTCAGAGATATAGGGTTGATGCTAATTCTATTACGTGTTGTTTAAAGTCTGTGTTCTTCAATGTACGTTTCATATGTAAACGTGCAGGCCTTAGCGGGCCTCGTCAATGCTACTGACATTTCTTTGTATTGTGCGTGGAATACAACGTGCCGTCTACCCGAGCTTGGTCCTTCTCGGACTGCGAGCCACCCATCGCTTGCCGTCCACAGGAACGCGCCTATGGCAGCCGGGAATCGCCCTGCGACTCCCGACGCCCGGAGCGTATTCTTCCGTTGCGGCGGGGGGCGTGAGCTGTGCCTCGCGTCCCGCCTCCTCCTTCGCTTGCATTACTGCTTTGCAGAAGGAGATGACTGCTTCCCAAGCCCCCTCGCTCTTGACTATGTATTGAACCAGGGCTGGACGCGAGAGTTCGCCGCCTCCGATCGCCTCAATGAGGATACGGTGGTGCTCTGCCTAAGCAGGGCAGACCTCGAACGTATGGAGCATACGTTCGAGGTCTCGGACCGTGCCTGTCATTTGACGAATTAGTATTACAACCAATCTTGCTGAGGTGCATGCAGAGGTGAGGTTCCGTTTCAACCATACTAATTATATCCCTGGCCACAACTGGCCATAACCAAAACCAGTGCCATTATGCCAAAACCATTGACAGTACCAAAACTTTGAGTATTATGTCAAATGACATTTGTAACGTACTCGTACCCATTCCTGCCAAAATTAAACTCTTAACATGAGTCCATAGTTTTGAAGAGTGTATTCAAATCCAGCTTCAGAAAAACCAATCGTGATGTTGTTGTCTTAAATCATTATCAATTCAAAACATGTCAGGTAGAGTAAAAATATTATTCTGCACTTCTAAAAGTTTTCGGAAAACTGGTCTGGATATTTTTTAGGTACCTAGTCATCATCTATGTCATAACCGATTACCTATCTAGTGCCAGTAATCGGAAAATTAGTTGTTCCGAAATGATGATCCTTCATCCCTCGATATTATCCATAATGGAATTCAACTTTACCATAGAATATATCCTAAGCACTCGGCAATAGTGTAGTTTTCTAAAGGATTAAGTGTTTAAGTGTTTGTAACGGAAACCAACAAACATACGGTATGAGGATACACTATCGGGACACCTGAAACAAGAGACCGATCAGTACTAACCCCTGTAACAATCGATAAATGTTTAGGTTAAAATCCAGTTTCAATCATTTGTTAATTTTGCGATCGACAGATACGTTCTTAGTGGTGACCAACTACTAGTAGTCGCCCAGTGTTGGGAATTCGATCGTAGATTTTTTGATAATATCTGGGCTTCTCCCAGCTAAAAACATTAACTGTACAGATATTCTATTTCACGAAGTCCGTTTGACTATGAATGTTGTAAGGTCTGTACGTGCACACTGTTTTAGTGTGCGTAACCTCGGGAGCGCTCAGTCACGATCGCGACGCGGTCAGTCACTAGTGTTTTGTTTCCGCGCTAAAAAATTCAAAGAGTAACGTCAGCATGGCAAGTAAACGCAGAAAAGTTGTCCACAGTGAGGTAACATTTTTTTTTAACTATTGTTACTACTTTTTGTGTGCTATTAAGAGTTTATCTATCTAATATTATGAAACTTGTTACTTAAATAGGTATTTCGATTTGGTTTTATTCTAGGGTCGAAGCATGATAGCTAGCGTTTATCATTTCCTGCGACAAGAGTATGAATTCACAAAATCAGTTGCGGAACCTAACTGTGATTTGTCTCATTTACGAGATATTACAAGGCGTACAGCTGAGGCTACAGGTGTTTCTATGAAAACTGTTCAACGGATATTAAAAGAAGAGAAGGAATTGCCATCCTGCTCATCAAATTTCACTTCTCCTATGAAGAAAAGAAGAAAGCGGGATAGTAAGATAGAAATAGATAATTTTACAGCCGATGTTGTTCGCAGTACTATACAAAATTTCCATGTCATCCATAAAGAAATTCCAACGGTGGCTAAGTTAAAAACTGTATTAAATGAAAAAAATCGTTTTGATGGTTGTATCGAAACTGTTCGTCAATTGTTACTGAAGTTAGGTTACAAGTGGCGTAAAACAGAGAATAACCGTAAAGTTTTGACGGAGCGTCATGATATACAAATGTGGCGTTTAAAATTTTTGAAGAAGATGTCAGAATATCGCAGTCAAGGTCGCCCAATTGTGTACACCGATGAAAGTTATGTCCTTTCAACACACGTGCGAAACAACACCTGGGCACAAAAGAAAGAGAGTAAACCATTCTTAAAAAAAAATAGCACAGGCACTCGCTTTATATTAGTGCATGCGGGTACAAAGGATGGATTTATTGAAAATGCTTCATTGATTTATAAAGCCAACTCAACAGCTGGCGATTACCATTCTAATATGAGCTACGATAATTATGTTAAATGGCTAAACGAAAAACTTTTACCCAATTTATCCCCACGCTCTGTCATTGTCTTAGACAATGCTTCATATCACAACACACGGACTGAAAAACTACCGACGTCGGCTACAAAGAAAGCAGACATGCAGCAATGGCTCAGGGATAAGGGTATAGCATTTGAGCAATCTCTCCTTAAATTGGAATTGTACGATATTATAAAAAAATACAAAGATGGACACATAACGTATAAAATTGATGATTTTATTAAGAGCAAGGGTTTTGATGTCATACGTCTTCCCCCCTATCACCCAGAATTAAATGCTATTGAAAATATTTGGGGTATTGTAAAAAATTATATCGCATCAAAGAATATCGAACAAAACATGACGAACATGGAAAGACTGATCTTTGAAAGCTTGGATAGAGTAACCAGTGAAACATGGCAAAAAACCTGTGCTCATGTTGAAAAAATTGAAAAAGAATACTTAAAATACGTCGACCTGGATTTTGAGTTCATAATTAACTTAGGGAACGATTCTGACGAAAGCGAATCAGAAATTGAATTTCATAGTGATTAAGTGCTGATTTTTTTGTTTCTTCTCTGTAAGAAATAAAAATATTATTTACTTTCAACTGTTGTTTCTTTTCTCTGCAACTTATCATTCTAATAGCTAAATATTATTTACTTAAATTGTCTATATAATTTATTAAATAAATATATAATGCGTGTCAGATTTCTTTCCTAACGCTACCTACGTTTACACACACTAGCGCGCCTATCACTACACGTCACTACTACAACCAGAGCCAAACGGACTTCGTGAAATAGAATATCTGTACCAAATCTCACACTCCGTGCGTACCGTCCCTATACGCATTTAATATGTTTTATAGCATTTAAAATCATCATATTAGTAATAAGTGGATAATGTTGCTAGTAGTATAATAAATATTTTGTTTAACTAGTAAGACAGTATGTAGGTATTACATTTAATTGTACTCCTGTTTTATATCCCGAAATAAAATAAATAAAAATTAAATAGACGAATGGTTTGTGGCTGACCAATACCACCTAACTAAATATGTGCCATTTTTGTGAATACACGAATATTCACAAAAATGGCACATATTTAGTTAGGTGTTACGTTTGTTGATACCAATACCAAAAACATGAACGGAATTAGATGATAGTGTGAAAAAATATACGCGAAATGAGGTAACCTTTGCAATACTGGAGAATAAAATATGGTGCTCCGGCCCCAGGTAATTTGGGATAAAGATAAATAATGATTGTGATTGTCACAAAAAAGCGAACCTGTATACAACGTACAATCGAGGTTTTCGTACAGTAGGTAGTTTCCAGGAGTGTCAGGTAGCAGTTATCCAACGATCGTTTGAGCCATATCTGCACAGAAGAATCACATTTTTCTATAAATAGAAGTGTCGATGGAACGATAGCTTGGTAAGATTAAAACCAGTTACTTTATGTACCGATTGAAATCCAAACTAAAGGGGTTCGATCATTTTTCCATCGACATTTTGTTTTTATTTTCAAAATCTGTATGTGTAGACTTAAACAGAAAAAAATGTTAGCAACATGGTATCCTATAGTGTGACGTTGCCGAGATATTTGGAGGTAAATTTGCCAAGTATGAACAATGACTATCGGTAAAAAAAATATTAATTTCGTACCTTCTTATATGCGTTAGATTATATTCAAATATTATTTGCCAACTTAATTATTAGGCAAAATTTTGCTACTTTGGGGTGAAAAATATAGAGACCCTTATGAAAATTGCAATATAAATACATTATTGCAATTTTCATAAGGATCTCTATATTTTTCGAAAAATAAAATATAGCCTATGATTTAAGTTAATAATGAAGCTACTATTTTATGAGCCAAATCGTAACAAACAAATAAATATTTCCTCTTTATTATATTAGTTTAGATTAAGATATTCCACACTATTCGATTCGATATAATATAGAATTCTATCGTACCTATCAACGGCCATCCATGTAGTGGGTGCGACTGGGAATATTCGGCCCATCCTACGTGGTGTAGTGTGTCCAAGTAGACGATTCGCGCCGCAGTGTATAGCGATTTAAGTAGGGAGAGCATAAACTTCCCTAAATTCTAAATCTAAATTTATTCCAAAGTCAAAGTCAAAACGTTTATTTCAATTATTAGGCCAATACACGACACTTTTGAACGTCATCAATTCATCATTTACAGTTCAGTAAAATAATAGTATTACAGTAATAAAGTGATATTCCGGCGCGAACGAACGCCCCGCTCGCACCAGAACTCGTCGATGGCTCAGTGCATAGTCGTCGGCAAAGGAGCACAACAAACTGCGAAACAGGTATGAGTTGCTCTCCCTCCTACCTCAAATCCTGGGTACGCCCTTGATTCTGCCAACTACCTCGCATCGAAATCGCAAACAAAATAGTGTTTTATTGAAATAAATGGTTAAATCAAGCCGGGACGATTATTTGAATACAATACAATCTACGGCATAAGAGCACGTGATTTGTTGATTTTTAGGGTTCCGTACCTCAAAAGGGGGAAAATGAACCTTTAAAGATCAGTCTCTTGTCCGTCTGTCCGTCAATCTGTCAGTGTTTCAGCACCGATTTTCTCAGGAACGGTTGGACCTAGCAAGATGAAATTTATACCAAATACTGAGGTCTATAGTCCCTATTAGGTGTATAAAAATCAAAGCCAAGTCCTGAGGCAAAAAGCAAGGTCTAAATCAGTCTCAGCACAAATAAAGGAAAAATTCCAAAAAAAATAGAAAATGTAAGGGTCAACTATGTATGTACATACATACATAGTTGAAGCCTGCCACCCACAAAAATGATACTAATTTTATTATGGCGGTATAATGGGTAGGTACGGAACCCTCGGCGTGAGAGTTCGACTCACACTTGAGCGGTGTTTAATGATTGTCATTGTTCTCAAATGGCTACTTTCCCTCTAAATGTTTTGGTAACGTGACACCTTAGGGCACCATGTTGCTATCATTTTTTGTTTGTTTAAGTATCCTCTGTCCTATAGATATACCTACCTGATTTATTGTGCGCCGTGATTTTGAAAAAAATAACAAAATAGCGATGGCTATGCCACAAAGGTTCTATCCCCTTCGCTATTTCTGCCTTCGCGTTGATGCGCACGCTTTTTTCTGGCCCGCATAATCCAGGTAATCAAAAGCATCGAAAATGAAACTAACTTTGCAATAATTCTTAACTCTGATTTTTGCCTTTATCATGTAGAGTATAGACGGGAAGTATGTTAAATTATATCTTGCAAGATGTTAAGGGATCTAATTTTAATAATAGCTCAATGAAACTGTGAAAAATAGAAGAAATTGAGTTTTACAAATAGGTCAGTTAGATATTTTTAATCCGCACAACTAGGTATCCGTTTTTTTCAAAGAGTTAATTATTTGGTATTTCAAGCTAAAAATTAACAGCTTTCTTTTTTAAATTACTTAAAACCTAATACGATAACCCGCAATATGAAATTTATCAGTTTTTTTTGCAATTGCCATTCCGAATTGACTTGGGTTTTATAGTAACATTATAGGCAATGCCTGACTTAATTATAATAAAAACTAGCGCTTCGTCCGCATATATTTACTTCTTTCCTCTACGAACAAAAACCCCATTTCATCCAATATATTTAGAATAAAAAGGTACTTTTACAATATTAATCTTTACAATATTTATTATTTACATTACTATTTGTTCCAAATTTCAAATTTTAACATAGATGGAATGAGATTTTTCATAGAAACCTTATCACGTTTTCACTCCGTTCAGGGTTGATTATAAAAAAATCGTTAGATTCGTTCACATAAAACCACTTTTAGATCGTTTATATACCATTTCCAATTAAATTAAAGCTAGCAGTAACATCACCATAGAAGGTTCACTGAACATTCAAAAACAAGTATTTATAAAATGGAGGCCAGGTAGCCAGTAACAAAGGTTCCATCCCATACTTATTTTTTTTTAAATAAATTATTGAAGGTGAAAACGTTTAATTCTAACAAAGTAAATTAGCTTTGCTCATTCTTTAGTATCTGGATGACCGGTTTTTTTTTGGCAAACGTTTTAGATCGATTTCAGTGTAGTCTTTATAACCCAAAGGTTGACTGGTAGAGAATGCCTTGATACATTAAGTCCGCCCATGTACCACTATTGTACATAAAGTTTAAATAAATAAATAAATTTATCGCCCCCCGAAATCCCATTGCATACTAAATTTCATGAAAATTGTTGGAGTCGTTTTCGAGACTTAGATTATATATATACATACATATATGTAAGAATTTCTCGTTTCAAGGTATTAGATATATTTAAAAAAAATCGACATCATTTCATTTTCCTAGCTGTTATTGAAATGAACGTAAATTGAAGTTTGATAATTAAGGTTGATTATGTACTAGCTACCCCCCCTGCCCCTAGCTGGGTACGCCCTGTTTTATTACCTTCGGGGCTTCAGCTAAGTTAGTTGGAATGACAGATGAAAAGTTAGGGACGATTTTGAGAACCGAAAAATTTGCACGACGTAAAATTTAAAGGAATGTTACAGGTCGAGGTTCACTCACCGTGGGCATTATTTCAAACGCTGTGTAAAGCATACCTTTACATTACCCGGAAGCAATTTATTGAATAGAACTTTTGTTCATCGTGGGTGACTAGTAATTGAGAGCGGTCCTTGAATCTGGGGGCCAGAATGTTTGGTGGATTTGAAAAATCATTAAAAAAAGCAAAAAAACCCAAATGTTGACTTTTATTTAAATATAAATTTGTATGTGCACCATCATACAAATTTAAATTTAAATGAAAGTCAACATTTGGGTTTTTTTTTAATAACATCATCGAGATGTGCACCATTGCGCTGCAAACACTCCTCAAATCTGGACCTCAAATTGGTAAAAACTCGCTGGCACATTACGCGTGAAATAGCGGCCATTTCTTCTCGGTCTTCAACTGAGCAATCATGGTTGCATTATTGCTGTAAACTTGACTCTTCATGTATCCCCACAGAAAAAGTCTGGTGGTGTTAGATCTGGACTGGCCATGGAATATCACCTCGGCGCGATATGAGTTTTCCTGGAAACATCTCGTTAATGACTGCCAATGAGTCATTAGATGTAAAGCACGTCGCGCCTTCTTGTTTAAACCATGTCGCACGATTGTAGGTTTCAAATTCTTGCACTTGCGGGAAAAAAATAAATCTCGAAACATGACTGTATATTGATCGGAATTTACAGCCACAGTTTGCCCTCGCCAATCCTCAAAGAAATAGCGATCTATGATTCCGTGTGCTGATATGGCCGGCCAAACCGTTACTTTTGGCGAATGCAGAGGCTTTTGGTGTTTTGAACGTGGATTTTCTGCGGCCCAGCAACGGCAATTTTGTTTCTTGACGTGCATTTGCACGTGAAGCCCATTTTCATCCAAATAGGATGAAAATGGGCTTCGTCGGAAAACAGAATATTTTTGAAACTGCAAAAGCGCTGTAACATTGTTTCGACGAAAACAAGGCGTAAATTGAGATCATTTAACTTCATTTCCTGCACGAGTTGAATTATATAGGGGTGCAAGTTTAGGTCTTTGGACAAAATGCGTAGCAAAGATGTTCTTGATACAGCGAACTCAGCTGACCGCTTGCGAGTTTATACACCAGGATCACGTTGTCTAACTTCGTTCTTGTTGACCTTGGGTGTCCCGCAGGTTTCTGGTTGAGAGTCGAACCAGAAGACTCGAATTTTCTAACCCTCGACCTAATCACACGTTTACTGTGACACTGATTTAGGTTATGCAATCTGAACTCAGAACGAAATAAACCACGAACAACTGTGCACGAATCGCCATTTATGTAATAACTTTCTAACTACATTTCCGAGAACCGATCTACTTATCCTCACCGCACATCGCTTCCTCATACCGTTTCAATGCAATAGTGTTTTTTAAATCGTACGTCTTTCTGGCCCAACTTTTGATCCCGAAAACTGAGGGTTTAAATTGGGTTCTTTTCGAGTTATCAACTCCGCGACAAACTAGGCGTGCGATGTGTTCTACCAAAGTACCATCACACAGGCGCGGATCCAGCCCTCAAAAAAGGTTGTGATCACAGCTACCTGAAAAACGTCGAAAAGTGCGAGTCGGAGTATGAACTCGCTCATGATCGATATAGTGCATTCCTACACAGTAGATGTTTATAAAATATACTATATTTGGAGCTCAAAGAACCGTGTTAATAAGGGTGAGCTTTATAAATGCTGTAAGGTGGCACTATCGTACCATTTCAGAAAGCTTATCAAACAAAGAAGGTGACTGCTGTAATTTATACGTGTCACACGTACGTGTCGTGTACAGTGCCTATACATTTATTTCGATATAAATTCTCTCAATCTGTATTTATGTATAAAAATGAATCCCTATTTTCCTTGGTCACGGCATCACGGGTGAACGGCTGGAACAATTTCGCTAATTCTTTTTTTGTTGTGTTTGTTATTGTCAGGAGAAGGTTCTTATGAAAGAAAACATTGAAAATATATAAAGAGTACATCCGGGTGAAGCCGGGGCGGGCCACTTGTACACAATAAATCTCTGGACTTGCAATATTGATTGAATTGCAGTCTATGGACGTGAGACAGAAAATTAAAAAACTCCTATAACTCGAAAATAACCCAATTAAGGCCCCTAGTTTACCTTATATTATACCATTCGTTGCAATAAATTAAAATACATCTTTTGAAACAATAGTGTTTTCTGTTACTTATAACAATGTGTGACAGTATCTCACTAAGTGCCTTGAGTTGTAACCTAATGCAGGTGGAGGAAGTTAACAGGCCTCTACTAAAGTGCTATGCAATTCGATAATTTCAATACCCTTCAACCGTGTTAAACTCCTCTCCTTAACTTAAGTACTGATATAAAACTACTCTTTCAGCAAATATTTTCAGAAAAAAAAGTACCAAGTTTTAAGAATGCCTCAAATACAACCTAGTCAAAAAGAAAACGAAGCGTCATCAAACAGAAACCAATCAGGAAGAAACGGAACGGCATGAAAAAAAAGACTTAAGTTTACATCAGGAAAGGAAGTGAACCGAAATCCTCTAGCCCAAACTTATCGGAAAGAAAAAGAAGGGCATTAGAAGCAAGAATTAAGATTACAAAAAAAAAACTGTGAACCTGAAATTAACCTAGACATTTTTATCAAATACATATAAAAAAAGAACCCAAAATTTGTATTTCGCTCTAAACCTGCTTGTTATTAATTCAAAATGAAAGACCTCAAAAACAAAGATAAATATTTAAAATATGACTTACGCCAATCTGACCAGGTAAATATTCAATGCAATAAAATAAATGATATTAGCATAATGGTTCATAAGAAAAATATGAAAATTTGCAAAAAGTTAGATCTATTAAAATGCGGCGAACAACCTGCAATCGCATTCCGATTATCACACTCCGGTAAGAGGAAAACCCAAAAACTCCTAAAACTTACTAAACATATCAGCATGACAAGAACTCTTAAACGGACAAAGTTATACAATCGAAGAACAAGAAGTTCAGATGCGATAAAGCCGAAATTCATTTTCAACTCCAAGTTCGTAGTGAACCGAGTTTCAGAGCATCATTTAAACAAATACTTGAGTTCGTTTAATTTTCCAATGCAGAGAAAATGGAAAGTTTATCGTTGTCAATTGGGTGCAGTGGAGGACAGTTGCTGCTGTTCATGCAACTCAGATGCAATGTTTGAAGTAATGAAAGGTCTTTATGATTGTTACAAAATGAAAAATTGTGATAATTGTGATTGCATATTATGCAGTCATTTACTACGTGAAGAAAGACGCCTTGGGGAAGTACGAAAGTCGTTAGTATCCCTAGGTGCAAAAGAAAAGAAGTCTATGGCAAAAAAAGCCGAAAAAATGTTAGAAGGGAAGACTCCAGCAGAAAAAGAAGAGATGTTGAGAGAACTGGCCAAAAAAGGACACCCTTTACCAAAGGGCAAGACAGCATCTGAAAAAGCTTTGATCAAAAAAGTAAAAGCTGATTTGGGAATACCAGAGTCTAAAACAGCAACTTTGTTAGAAAAACTTAAAAAACTCAAAGAAGGCGAAGTGACGACACCCTCAGAAAAAATTAAAAAAGCTAAAGCTGCAGGACTCATAACAACATTAGAAGGAAAAACTCCCTCACAAAAAGAAAAGATAATTAAAGGATTAGCAATGCAAGGATTGCCAATACCTGAAGGAAAAACACCATCTGAGAAAAAGCTCATTGAAAAGGTACGCGCTGAAGTCGGCCTTTCCCCAGAACCTAAAACTGCATCCATGAAAGAAAAGTACGCTAAAGCTGCAGAAGCCGGTTTGATGCAGCCCCTGGAAGGTAAATCCCCCTCACAAAAAGAAAAAATATTACAAGGACTGCAAGACAAAGGTATCCCATTGCCAGAAGGACGAACGGCAACAGAAAAAGCTATTATAGCCAAAGTAATAGCAGGAGAGCGTGTGCCGTCTGTAAAGCCATCTGAAAAACTACGAAAAGCAATAGCTGCAGGACTGATATCGCCTCTAGAAGGAAAATCTCCGGAACAACAAGAAAAAATACTTAAAGGACTGGCAATGCAAGGGTTACCTCTTCCTGAAGGAAAAACTGCTTCTCAAAAAAAGCTAATTGAAAAAGTACGAGCAGATGTTGGGCTTCCACCAGAACCAAAGACTGCATCTATGAAAGACAAGTACGCTAAAGCTACAGATGCTGGATTACTGCAGCCTTTAGAAGGTAAATCACCGTCACAAAAAGAACAAATATTACAAGGTTTGCAAGACAAAGGTATCCCATTGCCTGAGGGTCGAACGGCATCAGAAAAAGCTATAATAGCCAAAGTTAAAGCAAGAGAACGGTTGCCATCTGTGAAGCCATCAGAAAAACTTCGTAAAGCAAAAGCTGCAGGACTGTTAACGCCTTTAGAAGGGAAAACTCCCTCACAAAAAGAAAAAATACTGAAAGGACTAGCACAAGAAGGACTCCCTCTTCCTGAAGCAAAAACTGCTTCAGAGAAAAAGATCAGTGAAAAAGTACGCACAGAACTTGGCCTACCTCCAGAACCTAAGACACCATCCATGAAAGAAAAGTACGCAAAAGCAGCAAGTGCTGGATTGCTGCAGCCCCTCGAAGGTAAATCTCCGTCAGAAAAAGAAAAAATACTAAAAAGTTTGCAAGAAAAAGGAATTCCCCTGCCTGAAGGGCGAACGCCATCAGAGAAAGCTCTCGTTTCAAAAGTGAAAGAAGGACCACGCCTTCCATCCGTTTCACCATCGGAGAGATTACGTAAAGCAAAAGCTGCAGGACTAATAACGCCATTGGAGGGAAAAACTCCATCACAAAAAGAAAAAATACTGAAAGGACTAGCACAGGAAGGACTTATACTTCCTGAAGCGAAAACTGCTTCAGACAAAAAGATTATGGACAAGGTTCGTGCTGATCTGGGTTTACCTCCAGAGCCTAGAACTGCATCCATGAAAGACAAATACGCAAAAGCAGCAGAAGCCGGTTTAATGCAGCCCCTGGAAGGTAAATCACCATCACAAAAAGAAAAAATATTACAAGGTTTGCAAGAGAAAGGTATCCCATTACCTGAAGGACGAACGGCATCAGAGAAAGCCATAATAGCTAAAGTTAAAGCAGGAGAACGGGTGCCGTCTGTGAGGCCATCTGAAAAACTTCGTAAAGCAAAAGCTGCAGGACTGATCACGCCTTTAGAAGGGAAAACTCCCTCACAAAAAGAAAAGATTCTGAAAGGATTAGCACAGGAAGGACTGCCTCTTCCTGAAGCGAAAACTGCTTCAGAAAAAAAGATTATGGAAAAGGTTCGCGTTGACATGGGTTTACCTCCAGAGCCTAAAACTGCGTCCATGAAAGACAAGTATGCTAAAGCTGCTGAAGCTGGTTTAATGCAGCCTCTGGAAGGAAAATCCCCCTCACAAAAAGAAAAGATATTACAGGGTTTGCATGATAATGGAATCCCACTGCCAGAAGGAAGGACAGCATCAGAGAAAGCTGTTATTGCTAAAGTGAAAGCAGGAGTACGTGTTCCGTCTGTGAAACCATCTGAAAAACTACGTAAAGCAAAAGCTGCAGGACTTTTAACACCCTTAGAAGGCAAAACCCCGTCACAAAAAGAAAAGATTCTGAAAGGATTAGCACAGGAAGGTCTGCCTCTTCCTGAAGCGAAAACTGCTTCAGAAAAAAAGATTATGGAAAAGGTTCGCGCTGACATGGGTTTACCTCCAGAGCCTAAAACTGCGTCCATGAAAGACAACTATGCTAAAGCTGCCGAAGCTGGTTTAATGCAGCCTCTGGAAGGTAAATCACCATCACAAAAAGAAAAAATATTACAAGGTTTGCAAGAGAAAGGTATCCCATTACCTGAAGGACGAACGGCATCAGAGAAAGCCATAATAGCTAAAGTTAAAGCAGGAGAACGGGTGCCGTCTGTGAGGCCATCTGAAAAACTTCGTAAAGCAAAAGCTGCAGGACTGATCACGCCTTTAGAAGGGAAAACTCCCTCACAAAAAGAAAAGATTCTGAAAGGATTAGCACAGGAAGGACTGCCTCTTCCTGAAGCGAAAACTGCTTCAGAAAAAAAGATTATGGAAAAGGTTCGCGCTGACATGGGTTTACCTCCAGAGCCTAAAACTGCGTCCATGAAAGACAAGTATGCTAAAGCTGCTGAAGCTGGTTTAATGCAGCCTCTGGAAGGTAAATCCCCCTCAAAAAAAGAAAAGATATTACAAGGATTGCAAGAGAAAGGAATCCCATTGCCTGAAGGACGAACAGCATCAGAGAGAGCTCTTATAGCTAAAGTGAAAGAGGGACCAAGAGCTCCGTCCGTTGCACCATCTGAAAAACTTCGTAAAGCAAAAGCTGCAGGACTGATCACGCCTTTAGAAGGGAAAACTCCTTCACAAAAAGAAAAGATTCTAAAAGGATTAGCACAGGAAGGACTGCCTCTTCCTGAAGCGAAAACTGCTTCAGACAAAAAGATAATGGAAAAGGTTCGCGCTGACCTGGGCTTGCCTCCAGAGCCCAAAACTACGTCCATGAAAGACAAGTATGCTAAAGCTGCTGAAGCTGGTTTAATTCAGCCTCTGGAAGGTAAATCCCCCTCAAAAAAAGAAAAGATATTACAAGGATTGCAAGATAAAGGAATCCCATTACCTGAAGGACGAACGGCATCAGAGAAAGCTCTTATAGCTAAAGTGAAAGAGGGACCAAGAGCTCCGTCCGTTGCGCAATCTGAAAAACTTCGTAAAGCAAAAGCTGCAGGACTAATCACGCCTTTAGAAGGGAAAACTCCCTCACAAAAAGAAAAGATTCTGAAAGGATTAGCACAGGAAGGACTGCCTCTTCCTGAAGCGAAAACTGCTTCAGAAAAAAAGATTATGGAAAAGGTTCGCGCTGACATGGGTTTACCTCCAGAGCCTAAAACTGCGTCCATGAAAGACAAGTATGCTAAAGCTGCTGAAGCTGGTTTAATGCAGCCTCTGGAAGGTAAATCCCCCTCAAAAAAAGAAAAGATATTACAAGGATTGCAAGAGAAAGGAATCCCATTGCCTGAAGGACGAACAGCATCAGAGAGAGCTCTTATAGCTAAAGTGAAAGAGGGACCAAGAGCTCCGACCGTTGCACCATCTGAAAAACTTCGTAAAGCAAAAGCTGCAGGACTGATCACGCCTTTAGAAGGGAAAACTCCTTCACAAAAAGAAAAGATTCTAAAAGGATTAGCACAGGAAGGACTGCCTCTTCCTGAAGCGAAAACTGCTTCAGACAAAAAGATAATGGAAAAGGTTCGCGCTGACCTGGGCTTGCCTCCAGAGCCCAAAACTACGTCCATGAAAGACAAGTATGCTAAAGCTGCTGAAGCTGGTTTAATTCAGCCTCTGGAAGGTAAATCCCCCTCAAAAAAAGAAAAGATATTACAAGGATTGCAAGATAAAGGAATCCCATTGCCTGAAGGACGAACAGCATCAGAGAAAGCTCTTATAGCTAAAGTGAAGGAGGGACCAAGAGCTCCGTCCGTTACGCCATCTGAAAAACTTCGTAAAGCAAAAGCTGCAGGACTGATCACGCCTTTAGAAGGGAAATCTCCCTCACAAAAAGAAAAGATTCTGAAAGGATTAGCACAGGAAGGACTGCCTCTTCCTGAAGCGAAAACTGCTTCAGAAAAAAAGATTATGGAAAAGGTTCGTGCTGATTTGGGCCTTCCTCCAGAGCCTAAAACTGCATCCATGAAAGACAAGTACGCTAAAGCTGCAAAAGCTGGGCTAATGCAGCCCTTAGAAGGTAAATCACCATCACAAAAAGAAAAAATAATACAAGGTTTCCAAGAGAATGGAATCCCACTGCCAGAAGGAAGGACAGCATCAGAGAAAGCTATTATTGCTAAAGTAAAAGCAGGAGTACGTGCGCCATCTGTAAAACCATCTGAAAAACTACGTAAAGCAAAAGCTGCAGGATTATTAACACCTTTAGAAGGCAAAACTCCGTCACAAAAAGAAAAGATACTAAAAGGATTAGCACAAGAAGGACTTCCTCTTCCCGAAGCAAAAACTACTTCCGAAAAAAAGATAACGGAAAAGGTTCGCGCTGACATGGGTTTACCACCAGAGCCTAAAACTTCGTCTATGAAAGATAAGTACGTTAAAGCTGCAGAAGCCGGTTTAATGCAGCCCCTGGAAGGTAAATCACCGTCACAAAAGGAAAAAATATTACAGGGTTTGCAAGAGAAAGGAATCCCACTGCCTGAAGGAAGAACGCCGTCAGAGAAAGCCCTCATAGCAAAAGTGAAAGAAGGACCTCGAGCTCCGTCCGTTGCGCCATCAGAGAAACTACGTAAAGCAAAAGCTGCAGGACTGTTAACACCTTTAGAAGGCAAGACTCCGTCACAAAAAGAAAAGATACTGAAAGGATTAGCACAGGAAGGACTGCCTCTTCCTGAAGCGAAAACTGCTTCAGAAAAAAAGATTATGGAAAAGGTTCGCGTTGACATGGGTTTACCTCCAGAGCCTAAAACTGCTTCAATGAAAGACAAATACGCAAAAGCTGCAGAAGCCGGTTTAATGCAGCCCCTGGAAGGTAAATCACCGTCACAAAAAGAAAAAATATTACAAGGTTTGCAAGAGAAAGGTATCCCATTACCTGAAGGACGAACGGCATCAGAGAAAGCCATTATAGCTAAAGTTAAAGCAGGAGAACGGGTGCCGTCTGTGAGGCCATCTGAAAAACTTCGTAAAGCAAAAGCTGCAGGACTGATCACGCCTTTAGAAGGGAAAACTCCCTCACAAAAAGAAAAGATTCTGAAAGGATTAGCACAGGAAGGACTGCCTCTTCCTGAAGCGAAAACTGCTTCAGAAAAAAAGATTATGGAAAAGGTTCGCGTTGACATGGGTTTACCTCCAGAGCCTAAAACTGCGTCCATGAAAGACAAGTATGCTAAAGCTGCTGAAGCTGGTTTAATGCAGCCTCTGGAAGGAAAATCCCCCTCACAAAAAGAAAAGATATTACAGGGATTGCAAGATAATGGAATCCCATTGCCTGAAGGACGAACAGCATCAGAGAAAGCTCTTATAGCTAAAGTGAAAGAGGGACCAAGAGCTCCGTCCGTTGCGCCATCTGAAAAACTTCGTAAAGCAAAAGCTGCAGGACTGATCACGCCTTTAGAAGGGAAAACTCCCTCACAGAAAGAAAAGATACTGAAAGGATTAGCACAGGAAGGACTGCCTCTTCCTGAAGCGAAAACTGCTTCAGAAAAAAAGATTATGGAAAAGGTTCGCACTGACATGGGTTTACCTCCAGAGCCTAAAACTGCGTCCATGAAAGACAAGTATGCTAAAGCTGCAGAAGCTGGTTTGATGCAGCCCCTGGAAGGTAAATCACCGTCCCAAAAGGAAAAAATATTACAAGGTTTGCAAGAGAAAGGTATTCCCTTGCCTGAAGGACGAACGCCATCAGAGAAAGCTCTCATAGCAAAAGTGAAAGAAGGACCACGAGCTCCGTCCGTTGCACCATCTGAAAAACTACGTAAAGCAAAAGCAGCAGGACTATTAACACCTTTAGAAGGCAAAACTCCTTCACAAAAAGAAAAGATTCTGAAAGGATTAGCACAAGAAGGACTTCCTCTTCCCGAAGCAAAAACTACTTCAGAAATAAAGATAATGGAAAAGGTTCGAGCTGACATAGGTTTACCTCCAGAGCCTAAAACTGCGTCCATGAAAGACAAGTACGCTAAAGCTGCAGAAGCAGGTTTGATGCAGCCCTTGGAAGGTAAATCGCCATCACAAAAAGAAAAAATATTACAAGGTTTGCATGAGAATGGAATCCCACTGCCAGAAGGAAGGACAGCATCAGAGAAAGCTATTATTGCTAAAGTGAAAGCAGGAGTACGTGTGCCGTCTGTGAAACCATCTGAAAAACTACGTAAAGCAAAAGCTGCTGGACTGTTAACACCTTTAGAAGGCAAGACTCCGTCACAAAAAGAAAAGATACTGAAAGGATTAGCACAAGAAGGACTTCCTCTTCCCGAAGCAAAAACTACTTCAGAAAAAAAGATTATGGAAAAGGTTCGCGCTGACATGGGTTTACCTCCAGAGCCTAAAACTGCGTCTATGAAAGACAAGTACGCTAAAGCTGCAGAAGCTGGTTTGATGCAGCCTCTGGAAGGTAAATCACCGTCCCAAAAGGAAAAAATATTACAAGGTTTGCAAGAGAAAGGTATTCCCTTGCCTGAAGGACGAACGGCTTCAGAGAAAGCTCTCATAGCAAAAGTGAAAGAAGGACCACGAGCTCCGTCCGTTGCGCCATCGGAGAAACTACGTAAAGCAAAAGCAGCAGGACTATTAACACCTTTAGAAGGCAAAACTCCGTCACAAAAAGAAAAAATACTGAAAGGATTAGCACAAGAAGGACTTCCTCTTCCCGAAGCAAAAACTACTTCAGAAAAAAAGATAGTGGATAAGGTTCGCGCTGACATGGGTTTACCTCCTGAGCCCAAAACTACGTCTATGAAAGATAAGTACGCTAAAGCTGCAGAAGCTGGTTTGATGCAGCCCCTGGAAGGTAAATCACCGTCCCAAAAGGAAAAAATATTACAAGGTTTGCAAGAGAGAGGTATTCCCTTGCCTGAAGGACGAACGCCATCAGAGAAAGCTCTCATAGCAAAAGTGAAAGAAGGACCACGAGCTCCGTCCGTTGCGCCATCGGAGAAACTACGTAAAGCAAAAGCCGCAGGACTACTAACGCCTTTAGAAGGAAAAACTCCGTCACAAAAAGAAAAGATTCTGAAAGGACTAGCACAAGAAGGACTCCCTCTTCCTGAAGCAAAGACTGCTTCAGAGAAAAAGATCAGTGAAAAAGTACGCACAGAACTTGGCCTTCCTCCAGAACCTAAAACTCCTTCCATGAAAGAGAAGTATGCGAAAGCAGCGAGTGCAGGATTATTGCAGCCCTTGGAGGGAAAATCACCGTCAGAAAAAGAAAAAATTCTAAAGAGTTTGCAAGACAAAGGAATTCCATTACCTGAAGGACGAACATCATCAGAAAAAGCTCTCGTAGCAAAAGTGAAGGCCCGAGTTCCATCTATTACACCATCCGCAAAACTACGTGAAGCAAAAGCTGCTGGATTAGTTACGCCTTTAGAAGGCAAATCGCCTTCACAAAAAGAAAAGATAGTAAAAGGCTTAGCAATGCAAGGGATGCCTCTTCCAGAAGGGAAAACTGCTTCTGAGAAAAAAATGATTGACAAGGTTCGCGCTGACCTTGGCCTTCCTCCTGAACCTAAAACTGCATCTATGAAAGAAAAGTACGCTAAAGCTGCAGATGCCGGATTAATGCAGCCACTTGTAGGCAAATCTCCATCACAAAAAGAAAATATATTACAAGGTTTGCATGACAGAGGTATTCCATTGCCTGAAGGGCGAACTGCATCAGAAAAAGCTATCATTACTAAAGTCAAAACGGGAAAACGAGCGCCATCTGTTGCGCCGTCGGAAAAATTACGTAAAGCAAAAGCGGCAGGATTAGTTTCGCCTTTAGAAGGTAAAACTCCCTCAGAAAAAGAAAAGGCACTTAAAGGATTAGTAAAAGAAGGGCTCCCTCTTCCAGAACCAAAAACAGCTTCGGAAAAAAAGATAAGTGAAAAGGTTCGTACCGAACTCGGCCTACCTCCAGAACCTAAGACTCCATCCATGAAGGAGAAATACGCAAAAGCTGCTAGCGCTGGGTTGCTGCAGCCCCTTGAAGGTAAATCGCCGTCACAAAAAGAGAAAATTTTAAAAAGTTTGCAAGACAAAGGAATTCCTTTGCCCGAAGGACGAACCCCGTCCGAAAAAGCTCTGATTGATAAAGTGAAGGCTGGACCCCGGGTGCCTTCTGTTACCTCACCCGAAAAAAGTAAAGTAGTTGAACCAAGAATACCGATAGCTGCTGGATTTGGAGCCCCTAGTTTGCCACCAGATCAAAGACGGAAACTAGACGAACAAACAGCAAAAGCAATGAAAGAGGGCAAGGGCCCTGCTGATGAATGTATATGTGGACTGTTAACACCAGAAACAGAAAGAGAAGCACCTCCTACACCAGCGAAAGAAGTAAAAGAGCCAACTGCCAAAGTGCCAGGTCCCTCAATCACCTCAGAGAAATTAAGAAAAGCTAAAGCAGCTGGTATTTTAACACCTCTTGAAGGTAAAACACCTGAGCAAAAAGAAAAAATCCTTAAAGGCCTAGCCGAGTCTGGTCTACCGTTGCCACAAGGTAAAACTGCTTCGGAAAAGGAAATGATAAAAAAAATTAAGACAGAGTTAGGAGTGCCTGAAAAGTCTCCATCGGAAAAAGTTAGAAAGGCCAAGAAATCTGGTCTATTAACACCATTAGAAGGTAAAACAGCTTCACAGAAAGAGAAAATACTTAGAGGTAGAGCAGCGGCAGGTTTGCCGTTGCCAGAAGGTAAAACATCATCTGAAAGAGCTTTAATACAAAAAATTAAACAAGACACAGGTTACGTTTCACCGTCACCATCAGATAGAATGAAAAGGGCAAAAGAAGCAGGAATTCTTACCCCTTTAGAGGGCAAAACACGTTCAACCAAAGAAAAAATTCTTCGTGACAGAGTGGCCGCAGGCGTTGATATACCAGAAGGAAAAACACCATCGGAAAAGGAAATTATAAAGAAAATCACGGCTGGCGAGCCTGTGGAGAGACCATCAGAAAAACTTAAAAAAGCCAAGACTCCATCAGAAAAAGAAAAAGTACTTAGAAGTTTCCGTAAAGCTGGAAAATCATTACCCGAAGGAAAGACGCCTTCGGAAAAAGAACTTGTAGCTAAAGTGAAAGCAGAAAGTAAAGTACCGTCAAAGGTTACCTCCGAAAAAATGCGAAAGGCAAAACAAGCCGGTTTGTTAACCCCGTTGACCGGCAAATCTCCAAAAGAGAAAGAGAGAATATTAAAAGGCTTAATCGAAAAAGGTTTACCACTTCCTGAATCTCAAACATCATCAGAGAAAAAGATAGCAGAAAAAGTTCGCAAGGAACTTGGTCTCCCAGCTGAACCTAAAACTGTATCAGAAAGAATGAAAATGCATAAAGCTGAAGCTGCGGGTATTGTTACACCACTAGAAGGTAAGACACCATCTGAGAAGGAACGAATTGTTAAGGGAATGGTTGCCGCTGGAGTACCTCTTCCAGAAGGAAGAACTCCCTCTGAAAAAGCAATGATAAAAAAAGCTAAAACAGAAGAAGGAAAATTATCACCGAAAGCAGTTGCCGGTTTACTTACACCCTTGGAAGGAAAAACACCATCTCAAAAGGAAAAAATCGTAAGAAGTCGGGCCGAAGCTGGCCTACCATTGCCCGAAGCTAAAAGTGCTTCGGAAAAAGCTTTGATACAGAAAGTTCGGACTGAATTAGGAATGCCCCCTCCAGCAAAAACACCTTCAGAAAAAGAAATAGTCCATAAGGCTAAAGCAGAGGGGCTATTTACACCTCTCGCCGGAAAGCCATCTAAAGAAAAGGAAAGGATACTGAAAGGATTGGCCACAGCTGGATTGCCAATGCCTGAAGGTAAAACGGTTTCTGAAAAGGAATTAGTAAAAAAAGTGAGAGCAGAAGCTGGTTTGCCACCGGAACCAACACCTTCTGAAAAGAAAGGAGAGATAAAAACCAAATCAAAAAAAATTGGCGTTACACCATCAAAGCGACGTCCTAAGTCCACAGCCGCAGGTATTAGTGAAAAATTCGAAGACGTTATTAAAACAACAACTTGTGATCGCGGCTGTGGTTGTGATAAGAAGAAAATCAAATTTAAACACAGTTATGTTAAGATTAAAGTGACATCGCCCGACATATCATCTTTGTGCGATTGTCCGAACGAGTGCCTTCCCGGCGTAAAAGCTGGTGCCTTCATTGACAACGAAGGTATAAAAGTAACTGTTGGCAGAGTGAATGGCGCTACTTCGTTTACCAGTCAGTTCAGCAACCATATCCTAGAAACACCAGAAAATATTATTACCCTATATGACAAAATAGTAACAGACAGTTATAGTAGTAATACGTCGATTGAGTCTATAGATACACCCTTTTATAATAAGGTTGAAACAAGTGACTTAAAAAAATCTTTATTTGGTGCATGTCCTTTACTTAAATTTCCTATCAATGTTGATGTGGTAAAAACTAATACTGATACTTCAAGTTCGTATACTATTGAATCTAACGACAGTTACGCTTACGAAAAAGTAAAAGAAATAGAAAATGATAAAAATAAATACTTATTTGAAAGTTCTACCACTGAAAATTACAGTGATGAATCCGACAGATTGGTAAATAGGTCGGGAAATAAAGAACTATCAGGAGATATTTGTACAAACTCATCTTACACCTCATACGAATGTTCCGTCAGTTATGATTCGATTCTTATTATTAAAAGCGAGTCATCGCTTTCCTTAAACACAGACTCAGGTGATAGTTTGGATGAAACAGACGTGATATCGTTTTCTAAAAACAGTTTCTACGCATCGAATTCTATTCAGTATTTAAACTTTCCGGTATCTAACCAAGATTTCAGTGACAGCACAATTGAAGAAATGAAAAGCGTTCCAAAGGAAATTCACTACAGTAGGAATGATAAAAGTGACAATGAGGCAGTGATGAGGTAATGTTTACTTTGTTTGACTTACGTAAAATGTTGAATTAGTTTTAGGTCCACTTTCTTAGCCTCAATCAAAGTATTGCATAGTTAGGTAGTGTTTAATGTAAACATAGTGCTATTCCGTACGGTAACCATCTCACCGTGATAACTTAGGTGAAGAGAGCTCAAAGTGAGACTGTCAATTCCTATCTTCAATTAGAATGACAGCACACTTCAGGCTCACTGCAACTAACCTTTCCAGTGAGACTTTTTGATTTTAAGCAGCTACTCCAGTTTCATAATGCGTTTCTTAGTAGGAAACTCATAACTTATATAGCGTCATACCCTAAATTTACATTATTGTCACTTGTCTTTTATTTTTAAGTCTAGTCCGTTGTTTATAAGTGTTGATAGACATCAGAGGGCTAATTCTACTAATTCTTAAGCAACTTTAGCATTCGAAATCTGTTAAAAATAAAGGCAAATTCGAGGTGTTAACAGATTGCGACTGAGTTGCGAATTGAACATTGCATACAAATAAGTAGATTTGGCCCTTGTGTTTCTAGACAAGATTATTTTAATGATTAAAATACTCTTGAAGGATGGGTCGGTTGATGTGTGTCAGGCATGCCACAGGGTGAATCTATCAGACATATTATCTCTGGTTGTTCTCGTCTGGCTAACGGCGAGTACTTGCAAAGGCATAACTAAGTGGCCAGAATACTCCACCAGCAGCTTTGAAATATCAACTTGTGGATTCTTCTGCAATTTATTAAATATCCCACTAAGCAAAAGCAAAATAATTGTTATTATTTGGTGAAAATTTACGTGTTTACCTCAAATCTTGCGTATATTTAAAATCACACTTTTCCATTAGCGAAAGCGACAATCAAGTGAGCGAGGCGCTCTTGAACGCAACACACACAGGAAACAGAGACAACGAAGCAGATTATAGCACGAAAAATGGAAACTATTTCTTTACCTACATAATGCCAGAAACAACACTGGACATCAAACGCAATACGGACCAAATGAGTACAAGAAACACGAATAATACGGAACCTGTCGTAGTCTTCAGTAACATGGACAGTGAGCATGATATAACAAGGATGGTAGACCAGCTTCTATCGAACTATGAATTTTCTGACGTTTCCTCAATATTTGTGGTAGTGCCCACGTCAGACGACAATGATTCAGATTTGTCGTCGGATTGCTCGACTATATGCATCCAGTTGTCCAAACACCAACCCAATTGGAACCAAAAGCAATCTGAGAAGATAGAACCGGGTAAGCATTAGTTCTATTAGTATTGAATATTTAAATTTTCGGCCCTAAACTGCGTCCCCCTTTAGACCGATAACAGATAAAAATTTAGAAAAACTTAATAATACTTTAGCCAGTAAACTATGTGATCAAAGTTTTAATAACATATGTAGATGCCCAAATGAGTTTTACGCCGAGTTTTTTTCATTACTAAACACTGAATTTAATTACACTTTTCCAATAAGGTCTAAAAGTATTTACACTAAATTTATATTTAGTGGTTGGGCAACTCCAGGCATTCGCATAAGTAGGGAAAAGTTCGTATAACTATATGGCCTAAAGCAACATGTGAATAATATGAGCTTTCATATGTTGCGAAATATTCAAAAACATTTAAAAGTGTATGCAAAACAGCTAAAGCTTTGTTTAGTAGCAATCAAATAAAATCAGCAGATGGCAAAATAAAAACTACTTGGAAAATAATAAATAATGACATAGGTGGTAAGAAAAAGCGTGAAACTGAATTTAATTTAAATACTGTACATGGCCCCATAAACTCAGATGCAGAGGTAGCTCAGTAATTTGAAAACTTCTTTGCTGATATTCCTCGTAAAACGACAGAAGCTCTTAACTCGTCACCCGCGCTCTCTGGTGCCTAAGGAAGAATGTCAAGGTATGTCCATCAGAGTTCAAGTTTCAACATACAAACCCCCTGGCCATTATACAAGCTTTTAAAGAACTTAAAATTAAATCAACAGAATATCTTTGGGGAATGTCTGTAAAATTCTGTAGATCTACTATTGCTCCCTACTTAGCTCTCATATTCAACTCTAGTGTAGACCAAGGAGTATTTCCTGATCTCATTATTTCCTGATCTCATTATTTCCTGATCTCATGAAACAGTAAAGTCGTTCCACTGTTTAAATCCGGTGATAGTCATGAACCCAACAATTATAGGCCGGTGTCAATCCTGCTGGTTCTCAGTAAGGTGTTTGAAAAGTTAATGCTTAATCAGATGTTACTATGGAGGTATGCGGTACAGAGAGTAAAGTCCCGCATACCTCCACCGAAAAGGAGAGGATCCTCCGAACCAGACGGTTGTTGTGTCTGGTGGGCAACTGCCCGATAGTTGATATTCGGACTGTTGGATATGTTCAAATCGCACGGAGAACTTTGCTTGCGCGATGCAGGATTTTGTTGTTAGTTCGTCGTAGATGGCGCTGCGGTTCTTCATGTGGTTGTAGTTTTCATTGATGCCGCTACATTACTACACTTTAATAAAAAATCCATCTTTCATGAACAACAGTACGGTTTCACCAAAGGGTGTTGTACAACTGACGCCGGTGTCACCCTTATAAAGAACATCTTTAACGCCTTGGAAGATTCAAAAGACGCCATTGGAATCTTTTGCGACCTCTCGAAGGCGTTCGATTGCGTTAACCATGAGACGCTTTTGTTGAAACTTGAGCATTATGGGATTATAAATTTATCCATTGATTTGATTAGATCATACTTAAAAAACAGACATGTTAAAGGACACTTACGAACCACATTAGACATACTGTTGACATGCATGATGTATCCGACGGGGCCAAACACGGATCTCGTCGGCACACCACACGTGACATGTCTAGGCTCTCCGACGACGCCGTCAATGACCGTTCGCAGCGTTTTGTCTGAAACCATGTTGTGCATTTGTAAGAACATATATTGTGTTTTTCCAAGAAAACACTAACCTGATTCACATATTTTTTTTACGATTTTATTTATAATTGACAATATGGCTATTGACCTAGTTAGCGTAATCACTATGCACACCTTGTTTAAAAATAGGTCTAATTAATGCTGTTTTAAGTTTTTCGGGGTACAACCCCTTTTCAAAACACAGGTTAATAAATGAAGCTATTACAGGGCTCAACTTAGATTTTATTCATTTAATTTCCTTCAATCTTATTTTATCTACTTCGTGAGACTTGTCACAGCTTAACATATTTATTTTTTTATCTATGTCTATCGGATAAGTTTTTTGAAAGCGCAATGATACATTTCCAGACTCAATATAATAGCTAGATCTTTCCAAAACTTACTTAAACAACATACATGTTTCATATCTATGATTTTTTTAGTAAATGTTGATGAATACTCATAACAAATACAATCAACCGAACATTCTAATTTTCCTAAGTACTTTAAAATTACAGAATCTACACTCCTTTTTTCATTTCCTATCCAAGAATTAGTTTTAATCCAAATTTTTCTATTTTTTTTTACATTTTTTTAATTCTTCTTGACGGTATTTGTTTTAAGCTTTTTTACATTTATTAAATCTATTTCTAAATCTATTATATTGTCCACGCAAATTCATATCATCTGGTTAATTTTTAGAATTTCTAAATAGCATCCCTAACAAGGATAATTTCCTTAAGCTTTTGTGTGATTGAGGTTGAAGATTGAATGAGTTTTACCTTTCCTTTTATTGCGTACCAACACTTGAGTTTTCGCTTCATTATAAGCATCAGAAAAATTAACATAATCTGTCATCCATGAAACATTTTTTAGTTTTTCTAATACCTTTTTATCACAAATATTAGTCTTATAAGATTGCAATATTATATGATCTTAATGAAGGAACCAGTCAATAATCTTCACATGAGACTAATTGATTTATTTCGCAAAATAATGAATGTTGACCTAACGGGCTACATAGAAAATGCTTACAGAATAGGCAAATATAGCACAAAAAATCGCCCACTAGTAATTGAACTATTAAGCAAAAGAACCACGTATGTTAAAGAAAATAGACACCTCTTCTAGGGCACAGGATTATTTTTATCTGAATTTCTAAATGCGCGATAGGTAAAGAAACTAATGCGCGAAGAAATTCTTAAAGCAAGAAGTAAAGGGTTACATGCAATAATTCGTAATTATCAGTTATTGATAGAAGGAAAACTCATAACAATAGAAGACAAAACAACTCCAAACCCATCCAAGCAGATCCATAAGCAGAAACTAGGAGGACACAGTAAATTCCCAAGATATTAACTACTTTCAAAGCCACAATAATACAGAACACAACAGCAAGCCATTTCGAAGACAAAGACCAACAATTTAAAGTACTATTAGTAAAGTACCTATACAACAAAAAACATATACTGGAAGCTTTCATGGAACAAACACCTACCTAAGTACAAAGCGTATCAGAGTCGTGGTTGTCACAAAAAAAAATGGACAAGATTCTATTGAATCGTAAATTGTATTATTATTGAATTTGTAGCCGTTAAATATAACGGCTACAAATTTGCATCCTTTTACTGCCGGAAAACTCGAATAAGCAGTGGAGTTTGCATCCTTTTGCAAGAACATAATTGAGTATGTAGGAAGAAATGATTTTACAGAATTTTCAATTGAACATGTTATTAACAGAATTTGTAACAGAAAAACTATTTTTAATAACTATTTATTGGAAGAGAAGAGAGGAGGATATATTTTATAAACAATTAAAACAGATTGTAACGTATATAAATAAAAATATGTTAGACTTAATATAATTATAGGAGGAGATTTTAATATACTTAATTAAATATTTTGGAAAAAAAACAAAAACAAATCAAATTTTAGATCTGATGTTAGAATATAAATTCAGCCAACAAATAAAATCACCAGCACGAATAACACAAACATCATCAACATGCCTAGACTTAATTTTTACAAATATATAGCAATTTACATACAACAGTAGAAGAGTTAGGTTTCTAAGATCATAGCGGTACTATCATACTAACTGGTATGTCAAAAATGGTTATACACGAATTAAAACACCCAACATTTAAATCTAAATTAAATGAAATAAATTGTAACGAAATAATACAAACAAATACAAATGTAAATTTAAACTATGAATCATTTAATAACACATAGACCAACATACTAAACGAATGTGTGCCTTAAAAGAAAATAAACTTAAAAATAAACTATAAAAGTACTGGCTTACCCCAAAATTCAAACTTTCATGTAGAAATAAAAGGCTTAAAAAGATACTTGCATTAAAAGCTAATAATTTCCTAATTAAACAGAACTATAAAAAAATTGAAAAAATACTAAAGAAAACAGTTATAACCATGAAAGAAATTACAATGAATAAATAACATAAAAACAATAAAATAACAAAGTAAAGACAATGTGATAAAAATACCATTAAATTACAAATAAATAATATAAATGTCACTGAACCAAAACATGTAGCATTTTTTTTAAATAACTTCGTTGCGTCCATCGGCGAGGGTAGCAACCAAGCGGCAATGAGCAGCGAGGCACTCCACTAAAAACACCCTTTTTCTCAGCCCAGTATATCCTGGCGAAATAAACACACTATTAAAAAACTTCATCATCTTCCTGCCTTTATCCCACGTTACTTAGTGTCGGCGCAACACGTTTTTTTCTTCCATTCTGTCCTGTCAACCGTCACGCTATCACTAACTCCATTTTCTTTCATATCACTCCTAACACAATCCATCCATCTTTTCTTTGGCCTCCCTCTCCCTGTCCATCCATCCACATTAAAATCATAACTCTTTAAGTTACGTGCATTTCATCCCTCCTCTTCATACGACTATACCAAGATAAGCGTTCCCTTTTAACTTTTCCGTTACAGGCGCCACTTTAAGCTACCTCTAATGAACTCATTCCTCACTTTATCTATTCTCGATACTCCACACATCCATTTTAAAAAACTTAAAAAGTAAAAAAGTCATGGAATAGATGAGCTACCATCAATGTCAATACGACAGTAGCAAACGAACCTACGCTTCCTTTCTACTTGCTAGTAAATCAATCTTTTGATGACTTTATTTTCCCGGACTGCCTAAGGAAAGGACTAATAAAACCAATCCACAAAAAAAACTCGAAAACGGATCCAAATAATAATTACCATAAAAAAGCTCTTTTACTAACCGCCTCCAAAATTATTGAGAAAGCAATGTGCAATTGTGTTTACTTCTTCTGCGAAAAATATAAAATATGTAACGGATTTCGCAAAAACCGATCCACTGTTCTAGCAACTTATAAATACATACAGGAAGTTTTAAATATAATAAACTAGTTGCCGCCCGCGGCTCCGCCCGCGTGATTGTTGAAAGTTATCCCAAGGGAACATATTCCCAGGATAAAAAGTGTCCTATGTGTTATTCTAGACTATAATCTACCACTGTGCCAAATTTCATCAAAATCAATTCAGTAGTTTTTGCGTGAAAGAGTAACAAACATCCATCCATCCTTACAAACTTTCGCGTTTATAATATTAGTAGGATGACAAAAAATACGCTGTAGGTTTACTGTTAGATATGACCACAGCTTATGATAAAGTGCAATACGACATTCTGCTAAGTAAATTACAAAGTATAGGGATTCACGAATGGTTTATATCCTATTTATCGAATAGAGAACACCGTCATGTCGAAACAGAATAATGTGATGAAAATACCAGAGAAATTCAAATTATTCGGTCTGACAGCAAAAAAAATTACGCCTCTATTCCCCAAGGAAGTGTAATTGGTTGCCTCCTCTTCCTTATCTATATAAACGACCTTCCAAAAACCATAGAAGGGGCATGCGTCCTGTTTGCTGACGATATCTCACTTTTAACTTCATGCCGGAACAATGTTGGCATGAGCGAGGACCTAACAAATACGCTAAATAAAGCAATAACTTGGATTAATGACCATAACCTTGTAATAAATTTCTTTAAATCTAAAATAATTCCCTTCCACCCCCGTCAGAAAACTCCACTATAGTAGGCGCCAGATAATCGTGGAATAACGGTCATTGACCCACCTACAATTATTGAATTTTTAATTTGAAAAACGGAATTAATGACACAAAGCTGTCCCGAATCATCATCTCTCGTGATCCTTAACATTGTCTAATAATGAAAAACGATTCATATTTAATTGTTCAGGTACCTATGAACAGTTATTAGGGAAAGGTCAATGTACTTTATTCCACATTTATCTGGCGCCTACTATAGACATAAACTTTACCTACAACGGCACAACAATAGAAGTCGATCATGAATTTACTCTCATTTGCCTGTCTATAGACACAAATATTAATTGACAATCTCATATTCAAAAGATAAAATCAAAACTATCCAAATTTGCATACGCCCTTCGTGAAGTGAAAAAGACCGGTCACCTATTATGCCTACGCATATACGCTGCTCAGTTACGTACACTAATCATGTAAATTAAAATATATACTTCTCATCAAAAAAATCGAAACACTTTCGTTTTTATTGTTTTTGTCCTAATTTTTTACAAAAGAGAATTAATTCCATGAAAAAAAAAACATTATTGTGTAGCTGGCAGTTTGGTCATTACAGTAAGAAGAAAAAAATCAAAATTCGAAATTAGAATTTCATTTGTTTATCCTATAAATGAAATTAATCACTGTTTTGAGACAAATGTGTATTTAGGGTTGGAGTACGTTTCTCGTTTAAAAACTAAAATTAGCGCTTGTCTTTAAACTTTTTGTTTCTTATTTCATTTACTGTGACTTTGGGACGTCTGAAAAAACTTTTTTTTCTAAAACATATGGATACTTCGCCCGCAGAAGCCGCCCAAGTGGTGGCATTGCTGGATTCTGGACTTAGTCAGCGTGTTGTGGCTGCAAGATTGCATCTAAGCTTATCATCTGTTCATAGAGTCTACAAACGCTATCGGGAGACTGGTTCGTTCACGCGCCGTTCAGGATCTGGCAGGAATCGGGTCACTTCTGAGCGAGATGATCGATTTATTGTAACAACCTCTTTACGAAATCGACGCCTTAACGCTTTTCAACTGCAGCAGCAGCTTCGCGTTGTACGAAGAGTAGCTGTAAGTGACTCTACAATAAGAAGAAGGTTGAAGGAACGCGGATTGGCACCGCATAAGCCAGCGAATGGGCCGAAATTAACTGCAGACCATCGAAGAGCGCGCCTTAACTTTGCACGCGAGCACCTAACTTGGTCATACCTTCAGTGGAGCAAAGTACTGTTTATTTTTTTTTATTTTACTGTTTTATTGGCAACGACTTCATATTCATGCACGACAATGCTAGAGCTCACACCGCGGGCGTCGTACGAGATTATCTTACCGAAGTCGGTATCTCCATTATGGTATGGCCAGCAAGAAGCCCGGACATGAATCCCATTGAACATCTATGGGATGAATTAAAGAGACGAATTCGAGCAAGAGATCCAGCCCCAGAAACACTTAGACAGCTGCAAAATGCAATCCAAGAGGAATGGGATAATATACCACAACATGTGATCGTGACTCTCATCCGATCGATGAAGAACCGTATGGAAGCAGTAATAAGAGCTCGCGGAGGGAATACAAGTTATTAAATAAACGTTTCTTACATTTTTTTTCATTTACGCGTGTTGTTTTACCCATTTCCTTCATATTCCATACAGGGTAAAAATTACTCATTATACAAAATACGAAACCTATGAAGACTTAATTTGAATTTAGAACATTAACATTAGGATTTAAAAACCTCATACTACTCACTATTAAATGACATTTTACATTTATTCCTAAATATACACATTTTTCTGATAATCCTTATCAAATCATAAACTGCGAGGTGTTTCGATTTTTTTGATGAGAAGTGTATAATAAACTAGTGGCCCACCCCTGCTTCGCCCGGATGTTTTTTTTTTCATAAGAATCTTCTCCTGACAATAAATAACACAACAAAAAAGAATTAGCAAAATTGGTCCAACCGTTCACGCATGATGCTGTGACCAAGAGAAATAGGGATTCATTTTTATTATATATAGATAAACTAGCGATCCCGACAGATGTTGTCCTGTTCGAACGTTTGCTTTGTGTCGAACGAAAAATTATAGAAATCGGTTGCAGTGCCACGTACCGGGTCCAATTGTGAATCTAAACCATTCTCAAATCCCCCTGAACACACACAGAACATTTCATCAACATCGGTCCAGCCATTTAGGAGGAGTTCAGTGACATACACAAGAAATATATATATTAAGATATAGATTGCCAGAAATAATTAAAGAACAAAAAAAGAAAATTTAATAAATTCACAAATAAATTTAAACAGTTTCTAATATATAAATGCTATTATAATATCAATAAATATTTAAATGATAAATTTTAAATTAGGCAAGTACATGTGTTTTAATTACTTTATAAATAGTACAGTTACAATATATAATTTATTTAAAGTAGGTACACTCTTCCTCTCTCCTACTTTGCTGTCCCCGACAGGGTGCACAATGATCATATTTTTGTAAAACCTACCACCTAAGTTCACATGTGGAAAAGCAATAAATATATTAAGTATTGAGTGTAGGACTCGATTTGTACTTACTTAAAAACAATTTGTAAATTGGTTTTCAGAAACTTCGTGTAGAAGAAATTCATCTAGCATGGCGGCTTGCGGTTTGAAAATATCTGCGAAAGGCAAAATGTATTTCTTGGAAGGAATGCAAGAGACCGTACCATATTTTCAAAACAAAGAGAGAATTACCATCGAAGAAACCATGCCTAACAAGGAAACCTTTTTCCACCATAAACTACCCAAGTTCTGTTCACACCGAACTGAAGAAAAAGAAAAAAGAAAACATAAACTTTGTCAAATTTCTACACCTTACCAAAATAGAACATTGTATCATGGTGTTAGCACTGACACCACATCGGACAGGCCATGTTGCTGTGCTCCTAAACACCATGAAAAAATTGAAAACCATTACCATAAGCCCAAGCATCGATGTGTTTCTGAGCTTATTACACCCCTTTTTGTTAACCATGGTGCGTATTATCCCAAATTTGTTATATTAAAGTCGAAAAAGTAAAATCGAAAAATATTTGCCACACCTTTGTTCAAAGCATGAATGCAACGCAATATTTTCGAAGTCACTTCAAAGAATTTCAAGATAAACACGCCCGCGAGTAACGTGGGTAGTACAGCGAGGGTTTAGTAAGTTCGTTTCACTGCGCTACACGCCAGAGCCTTGAGGCTCGACATTGTTACCGACCAAATTCTGTCGATAAGTCTCAACGATTGAACGATTGATCTGAAAATACCGATATTTGGTAATTAGTCCTGAGTGAGTGAGTAACTTGACCTTTCAAAGGTCAAATTACTAAAATTTGTCGTTAACATTTGTTAATTTCGAACTTTTAGAAATGACCAAAATCGCTTTCATTTTACTCACCAGGCTCTTGTCACTGAGCAAATAACCTGCTAGAGAGCTTTTGGCTTTACATGGCTAAAATATCCCATTGGATAATTTCACAAGTTTATATTTCTAACGTGCCAATGTTTTTAGGCCCGACCAGCGACGCGTACCACCAGTCACCTAAAGTGAATGTGACTCAGCAAGCGTCTTTTGTGTCTACCAACAGACTTCCAACACCAGTGAGTCCGTGTGCAATACCTCCGTGTCGCGCGTATCCTGACTATCATCGTCCACCAGATAGATACGACTATCGAATGCCTTTTGAGTCGTCGTCGTACGATAGCATGCAGCCATTTGAGCTTGAACCCTGTC
Source organism: Mamestra brassicae (assembly GCA_905163435.1). NCBI lineage: Eukaryota > Metazoa > Arthropoda > Insecta > Lepidoptera > Noctuidae > Mamestra > Mamestra brassicae. The sequence goes on from LR990987.1 coordinate 6,944,250, forward strand.
CGAATGGATATGACAATGAATATATTTCGGTTTCTAAACAGTCAGAGGCTTGTCAGTGCAGTCCAGATAAAATAAAAGAAATGTTCGAACAAGTTCTTAGAGGAAGAGCACCGAATTTGAAGTCAACAGGATGTGGTGTTGAAAGTTATGCTAATAACAATAATAATGTTGATTTATTTAAAGACAACAAAGATCCATTGGGTTAGTAACAATATGTATCGTGTAGAATGCTGTTGGGGCTACCACGGAGTCTGTTTAGCAGCGAGGCCGCTTCCTTACACCGTACAGCATTGAAGCAATCGGCACATGCCTCAGCGAACATAGATGACGCGCTACAGAACCGAGGTAGACGCAACAGCACTCTAAATGCGTTGTTATACTGGATTCGCAGAGCATTGTAGGCCTACGAGGCTCCCCGAGTACGGCGACATGCTTTAAACAGCGTTATTTTAACCGCTGCCGTACATTGAAAGAACCGGCGGACCAGCATATTAGCCCGGACCGAAAATGCTCTACGCTCCCTCTCCATATTCGTGTCGTTTTTCAAATCGTCCGTTACCAAGTGGCCCAGGTATTCAACAGATTACACCCTGTGCAACTCCACCTCGATATCGGACTTGAAGACCATGTATTTAGACTTGCCTTCGTTGTATACAAGGCCATGAGAAGCAGCTTACGACGCGCATATATCGAGAAGCTTACGGAGCGCACCGACCGAGGGGGCCAGCAGAACCATGTCGTCTACATAGCTTAAATTATTGAAAGTGATTCTATCAATAAAGCGACTACCACGTGTGCTGCTGAGCCGCTCGATCAGTGCATTCACGTACAAACTAAACAACAAAGGTTAGGTCAGGCCACCATGCCTCACGCCACACTCCGGCCTACTTGGCTCTGAGAGCTCTCCTGCCCATCGAACTCGACTTTCCTGCCTCATGTACCAGTACCGTAAAAGTGAGACGAGTTCCGGCGGCACCGCGGTATCAGACAATTTCTGCCAGAGAACGTCAAAAGAGACAAGATCAAAAGCCTTGGATAGCTGTTTTCCTGTCTGGGTAATACCTGACAGCATGCTTTAAACTAAGAATAGCCCGACGGCCCAGGCCGAAACCCAAACTGGGCATCATGCAGTTTGATGTGGGTATTCAGAGTGAGAATTAAGCACACTGTCAAGTATTTTAGCCACGACGGTAGCCAAGGAAATCGGTCTATAGTTTGACCTGTCCGATACGTTTCCGGTCCTACTATTGACCACTGGTACCACCAGCGCCCGCAACATCGATATACCAGTGGTCGAGGTATAAATTACCCGGGCACAGATTAAACAGAAGAGCCAACACACGAGGCAAATTGTACCCACCATACTACAGGTACTCGATGCTGAGCCCATCGTGCACAGAGGATTTGTCCCTTTTCATGTTTTGAATTCTTGTCTTGACATCTTTTGCTAGAATGACTGTATTATTTCTGTAGCACTGTCTCCAGCATTAATCTCCCGCCGTGGCCGACCCAATCGCGACTTCACATCAAAATGCATACTTAATAAGTCAGCAATATCTTTCGAGTTGGAGACACCTTCAACACTCACAGGAACGCCGGGTCTAGAATGAAGCTGTTTAGTGCTCTTCCAAAAACCCCCAAAATCTGAACTCGAATGGCGTTCAGCTAACATTTGAGCTTCCCTTTGAAGATCTTACGAGATTCTATCATTGCGTCAAATATGGCGCCGAAAGCAGGTCTACCATACGACAGTCACGTATTGAATTCTATCTTAGCGTTCCTGTGAGCCTCGCTTACAAATTTGTTCCACCCAGTCAATGGTTTCTTACGCTTAATTGACTTACACACATACGTATAACTCGCATTATTACATAAAAATGTTAACAATATCCCTATAAAGCCTATAAGTATGAGCAATAACGTAAAGCGATAAATTGTCTTTGGGAAAGTATTTTTTTATTTTGCAACTTTTACTATGCGGAAAAGTATCGAATTGATGTGGGAAAAAGTAAAGACTACATAAAATTAAGTATTACAATGGATTTTAAACGCCATAACGTTGTATTGCATGAATACCTATGTCATACATATTTATTAAAATGAATTAGAAATATTTTGTTGTTTAAACTAAAAAACTTTTCTTACGACGTTATTGTTTATATAGGCTGGGCTCCATAAATTTTAGACCTCCTTTGAGACTAAAGTAAAATACTTAAATGATGTTTGGAAACTTTTAGTCGATTTTACCGGCCGAGTTTTTTGAAAAACTCAATATTTTACAAGCTTTTATTTAAATTGCAATGTATGTATGCTACGTTTGTTCGGGTGGACTGTTGCTACTCAATTTTGAGGCAGATATCTTCAACTGATTGAGAAGAGATTGAACCGAATGAAAATTTTAGCTCGATCTGTTGAAGAGCTTCAAAATTGAATGGCGACAAGCTTTTATATCAAATAAATTCTGTAATGACGTTATAAGTTGATAGTAAAAGTTTTAAAGTAAAAGTTTATTTTTTCTTTTTAGTGCATTTAAATACAAGCTTGTTTTTTAAAAAGGTTTTTTAATTTTGTTTTGCTATTTTACTGTATTTGAGATACAGAACATCACCCTTAAACATGACATCTCTATATTTTTCTATAAAATACAGAGCTTTTTTTAAAGTCCCACTCCATGATTTACAACAAATAAATAGAATGTAGCCCAGCATCGACGTTTATTATGTGCGCTTGTGTGTGACGACTTGTCGCGGCGTACATACTGACTGAAATGCGTAACACTCAAAGGGATTCGCCAAAAACCCGAGAGTGGGTGGATTACTCGAAACGAGCAACGAGCGGCTCGTTGCTCGCGTGTTCTTTTCAGTTTACACGTACTGACTACACGAATTCTCGCTTTGTAACATGTTACATTACAACCCCGTACCCACCTTAAAATGTAATATTCTAAACTTGTTGTGAAATATTTTCAGGTGATGATGAAGATTACAAGTATATAAAAGGTCATAAATTGGATTGTTCATGCAGCGGTAAGAAAAAATCAGTAAAGATAGCACCTTTATGCCCATGCGGAAACTATCTACCACCTGTGCCGCCGATGCCCCCAATGTCAAAGACAACAGCTGGACCGAAGGCCGGAACCAGGTCCATGGGCTGCCAGTGCTGTTGTTGCGACGACTCCACGACAACAAGTGACACAGGGAAAAAAGCGCTAGGTCCCGCCGGAGGAATATGCCAAATGGAACCAGGAGGAACTTATTGCCAAGCAGGCCGAATTGTCACTCAAGAACCTATTTCCACCACCAACGAAAAAAAAAAAAGTTGTGCCTGTGATGGGTCTGAGAATGGTAAACCTGTAAAAAAGAGAGGCTTCTTCTCGAGGAATAAAAATGTAATTTGTGAATGTCCTCAATCGGAACCCGAACCCGAACCCGAACCCAAGCCCAAATCAGAAAAAGAAGTAGAGCCTGAGCTGGAACCAGAATCCTACATGTACCACAGTTATCAATATGTTGATGAGAAGCAAGTTTTGAGGCAGAAATCAGATATGACGCAGACACAGTCAGGATTCAGAATGTTTAAAAAGAAAAAACCGCCAATACAACCTGAGCCCGAGTTTACAGTGGAAGATGCTGTCAGGTACTACGTAGCTATGAACCCAGACATCATAAAGGAGTTTGTTCCTCCTCCACCGGAACCTAAAGAGTGTCCATGTAGCGAGTTTCCTATTTATGAACCAGATAAAGTCAGTCTGAGGTCTAAAAAATCCCAGAAGAAAAATAATAAAACTCAGTGCGAATGTCAAACCACTGCGCCCGCACCTGATTCTGTTCCCCCGGGAGCAACTTCTGCGAGTGTACCTCCCAAGAGTGCTGCTGCCCCGAGTGCTCCGACAACGCCGCCCACGCCTGAGGAGCCTGAGCAGCCGGTAGACGAGGGTCCCTCTGGAGGATTTAAGTTCACGATAGGAGGCAAAGGTTCTGGGTCAAAGGGTCTTAGTGGCGTCTGTTGCTTCGATATGATTCAAAAGACGAACTATTCAAAAAATAAACATTCCAAATAAGTATTCACCGTTGTGTGTTTGATCGTTAAAAAAACTTGGTAAATATTTTGCATTCAAGGAAACAGTTCGGTAATAGTAATAGTGTTAACATTTCCCATCGTGTGTGTATTTTTAAACAGTCAAGTTTTTGGGAAATAATTTATTCGTAAGTAAACAAGATTTGGAAACAGTTTTGTGTTAATCCTTATCCTTCCACCCTGAAAAAAAAAAACAATATCTATGTCTATGAACAATTTCTATGACAAGGAATGAAACTGCTTTAATTTAAATTAAAGAATGACGCCACGGAGCGTTGTTGGCGCATTGTGTTTTCGCACCGCAATACCGCAAACCAGGACTTTGCATAATGCAGTTTTTCAGTATTCGCGTGTCAGTCCTCAAAAGTTTGCTGCCGCTTCCATTGCACATCGTCTTCGCTACCCGCTTTGTTCCTTTGGGACCCTTGTCGTAAGGGCGAGTGGCGACGATGGGCAACGACGCCGTGCCGGAATGGAATAGCGGCCCTGCGCAGTTTTAGTTGGACCAGTCGGTGGAATGCCACGTCGTAGCATGTCACGTTGTATTGTGATTAGGTGGCTAAAGTGCATTGCGAGTTGTTGCACTGTTGGTGCGCTTATGAGTGCAAAAATTGCTCAAAAAATACTCGTGTAAATGTACCTTTAGGCTGAGAGAGATGCGCGAGGATGCGAGGCTAGAGATGTATTTTTAAAGAACCAATAGAATTACTTCATTTACCTAGCCTCGCTACAAGCTAGGTAAATTAAGGGATTCTATTGGTTCTTAAAACACATACGCTGCGCATCTCTGGTGGTTGCGTTGTAGCGAGGAATGTCTTTGTGTAAATCCCTCGCTATGCATCTTCGCACATCTCTGGTGGAAACGCAGCCTAAGTGCTCGTATACGGAGAAGCGGGGCATCGCGCGTCGCGTGCGGCTTGCACTAAATTCAAACATATGGCGTTGTATGAGAGCGTTTACGGAGAAGCGTTAGCTTGAAATGCAGGCGGAGCCCGCAGATGGCAACGCCGCGTCGTACGCGGCGTTTATCGCGGTGGCGCACGCAGCGTTGCGACCATGCTCTCCGTTCATGAAAAAAAAGCGACACCCGCGGCGGCACTCACGGCGTCGCCCGCGCCAATACAAACATACGGCGATATCCACCACCGCGGATGAACCGGTGCCTGCGGCGGATCCTTATGCCAGACTTGTTTGGAAAAAAGTGAATTATTTTAATATAAGAGGTGGCCCAGTGAAAACAATAACCGAACATGAGTGGTTTGGGCGCTCCCAATGACAGCCGCGTCCCCCGGAGCGATGCCCGCGGCGGGCACCGCTACTTCTCACGCCCTGCACCACGTGCCGCGTCACGCCCCGCGTATTCATAAACAATTTCGTTCATTGCCATGTGTTTGTGTTTGCGCGTGTGATGATGCGGACCATTGCACGCGCCGCCTGTCTGTAAACGGAAAAACGCCCAACGCGCCGCAAGAAACCACGCCGCACACGACTCGCGACGTCCCGCGTGTCCGTAAACGAGGCTTAAGAGTAGGCAGTAGAGGCTGAGCGATAGGCTATCGCTCGCTAGCTAGGCCGCTCCGTCACGTCCCACGAGGCGTCCGTCGTAGTTACCTACTTCAGTGTGCAACTGTGCACATATGTATAACGAAGGTTTCATAATATGTTTGCTACTTCTCGCCCGCCTTCGCAATCGCGCAAGCTCATCTTATTTCTGATAAAGCCGATTGTTTTAACTTCAAGCAGGATTTAGACCGTTTCTCCAACTACTGCTCTTCCAATAAGCTTTACCTTAGTCTTCCAAAGTGCCATTTCATAACATTTACCAAAAAGAAAAATATAACTGAGTTCGATTATCGTCTTGCCAATACACCAATTACTAAAGTAAGTTTCCTCCTGGAAAAAATTGTAAATAAGGCCTATCAAATGTTTGGTTTTGTCATGAGATCTTCCAGGTATTTCCGTCGACCTTCCACCTTTCTACACTTATACAAATCAATAATAAGGCCTCAGTTAGAGTTTGCAGTACCTATTTGGAACCCTTTTTACGTAAAATATATTGATAGATTAGAACTGGTACAACGTAAATACCTTTGCGCAATGAATTATAGATGTTATAGGAAAAAAATGGCATACCACTTATTACTTAAAAAGTATGATCTTCTTACCTTAAAGTCAAGACGGAAACTTCTGGAAGTTATGACTCTGTTCAATGTGTGCCGCAATCATTTTGATTGTCCGGACTCAGGAGTCTGTGTTACCTGGTTCCTCGAACAGTTCATGTACGTGAGGTACGCACTCGACGTCTATATTTGCTACTAGCCTATGCAAATCTAACGCTGGCTCGCGTTCACCACTTCATCGTTTGGTTGAGACATATAATAATGAGTTTAATTCACACATTCTTTTTCTTAGTAAAAATGCATTCAAGAAGCAAATCCAAGCAACTCTAAAAGATCAGCAAAATACTATACAACGTAGGTAATGATTAATAATGTACGCACTTAGTGTGCGGACATTATTAATCTTACTTTAAATTTATTTTTTCTTATATATATTTACATATATAAATTAATATCCAGAATGACCGTTTATAGGTACTGTATCTGTGTCTAAAGCTAGTTTCTAAATACTTTTTATTGTAATCTGTGGAGAACGTAGTGGGTAGCATAATTGTTTCAAATGTAATATTTAAGATATTATGAATATTTGTTATTGTGCTACTGTTTGTTTTATTTATTTAAATAAGTAAATAAAATAAAATTCGGGCCATGGCAATGTGAACACGCAAAGGATCGGCTGCGCCTGATTTCGATGCATATATGTTGCGACAAGAGAACCGAGGCTATCGACATAGCCCGAAGGATCGCCAAACTGAAGTTGCAGTGGTCAGGGCACATTGCTCGCAGAACAGCTGGTCGATGGGGCCGAAAAGTTCTGGAGTGGCGACAACGTACTGGAAGACGTAGCGTTGGAAGGCCTCCCACAAGGTGGACCGATGATCTGATGACACACAGGACCGGTTGTTGTGGCGACACTTAGGGGAGGCCTATTTCCAGCAGTGGACGGCTTTCGGCTGACATGATGATGATGATACTGCGACAGTTCGACGTAAAGTTACAATTAATATCAATGACATCAACGCTCCTCAGAGTTTATTAGAAGGCCTGTTACTGCGATACGCCTCGTGGAGCGATGGTAATTGGAATTCGCGAGGTGCAGAACAGTTATCTCTTATTTATTATTTATTTATTCTCTCATTTATTAGGCTCACCCACAAATTGTTTTAACATTTCAAACATTACAAAAATAATAAGCTTAAGAGTAAGTCTAGTGTCACAATCTTTTAGAAGTAAGTAGATACCATACCAATGTTATGTGTTTAACTTAAAAGTAGAAATAAATTATAGTAAGTGGTATAATAAATATCTATATTCATAACAAAACAAAAATAAACAGACCAGTAGGTATCTAACATAACATTGTGCGTAAAGGGGTTCGAATAAATTTGTATGGAAGTGGGCGGCATAGACACCCGCCGCCATTTTGATAAAATTATAAAATCGCGGCGCGTGCTGAAATGATTAAATATGTTTAGAGGGAACGCAAATTAACAAAAACTCTTTATGCTGTCGGCACTCCCAGAGTGCCACTGTTCTAATCTACTAACTAATCTTCAGATTTATGCAAGTAGCTTCTTCCGAAGGCAGAACACGGCAGGCAGTAGCACTATGCTGATCAACTTCATGTTAAGTCCAAAAAAAAGTTGTGTTGTACACTCTTCTGATCTTTGGAGCGCTGTTGATCTACTTTGGTAAACATTTTGTGAAGGCCTTTGCCCTGCAGTGGAACAGAACAGGCTGAAAATAAATGCAATAAGTTGCAATAGTGTTGCACCGTCACTTCGCTCCGTACCGACGCGCGACGCCGGTGTGTGCTAATCTTGTTATCGCTCCGGTTTTTAAATTCGGAAATCGTGTTCCGTGTTTATTTTAAAGCTTGTGAATTGTTTCTAGCTGTGCCGTAGTGTTTTAAGTTTTAAAAGGTGTCTGGTTATTTATTTTCTGGTAATTAGTTAGTTTCTCCAGTAAGTAAGTGCATTTATTTTCTTGTGTACCGCGAAATAATTGAAACGATCGTTATTTTTGTTTGTTAACTACTTTTTTACTTTTTATTTAATTCATCCGCGTTCTAATATGTGTATTTAGTGTTATCTCCATCAAACATGATGTCAACAAATGATCCGCCAGATCGAGGCGGAGAAATATTTCGTAAATATACAAAAAATGAAAGGTCGTCCGTGGCGTAATGTCTCTATAGTACATTTTGCCTGATGACAGGTCAAAACGGCTTCATCAGACATCCGAAACCGTGGAAAAATCCTTGACGATTTTAAACATCAGTGGGCAGTGCCGTTTATTGCGACTTAATTTTTGAGGCTTTAATATAACTAAAATTAACAACCTGGTAAATGCATTCCGCATTATGGCCATGACACAGCGGATCACGGCTGTTTATTTATTTATTTAAACTTTATGTACAATAGTGGTACATGGGCGGACTTAATGCATCAAGGCATTCTCTACCAGTCAACCTTTGGGTTATTATAAAGACTATACTGTGGTAGGTGTACAATAAAAAAAAATAAGATTCAAAATTGAATTTTAACAATTCGGAAAGAATATATCTACAGATAATATATATAATATATATTTTAGCATATAATAAAATACATATATTATATGCTAAAATAATAAACTTATAAATATGATATATAATAATCATACCGATTAAGAGAATTCATAGTAATCATGACGAAGAACAACTAAGAATGACAAGCTTTTAAGTAGTGTTTTCGGATTTTACGCTTAAAGGAAAATTTTGACTCCGCCTTCTTGATGTCAAGGGGTAGCATATTCCAGAGTAGAAATGGCGTAGGAATTAGACAAAAACCCGGTGCGGTGAGAAGGGATATGAAGAAGTAAGTTTTTAGATGCTCGAAGGTTGAGACTGTGAGAACTGCCCAACACTTTAAAATATTGTTTTAAATAATCAGAAGCACAAGGATCGTTCATGATAGTGAAGAGCATGCAGAGGGATCTGAGGGATGTCCTCTCATACTAGAAAGTACGAATAATCATTCATTTAGAAAAATGGTTCCGCGATACTCAAACTTGGACATTATTCCATTTCTAAGTCTCTAACCATGGGTCCATATATTTTAGATGGAATTTCGGTTTCGATGATTTTTCGCGTTTCCACTCCCTTGCGACTGTTCATTAACCGTTTATGCGGATAATTCAGGCAAGTACTTGGGCTGGGCTCGAGAACTTGCTGACACATGCCTACGTTTAATATCTCAGTGGGGCGATCGAAACCATCTGACCTTCGCACCGCATAAAACCTATCAACTTATTTTAAAAGGGAACCTGAAAACCTGGCCTAGTATTAAATGTAACAACGTACCCGTTAAAAGACAAGAATCCGTTTGCTACTACGGGGAACCTGTTTGGGCCGATAGGGGCGGTACGACGTAAACTGCTTCAAAGCCAGCGTTTGGCTTTGATATTCTTATGCATAGCGTATAGGACGGTTTGTACTGAAGTCTTACCGGTACTGGCAGGTGTACTCCCAGTCGATATAAAGGTACCGACGTGCTGCAATGTTCTACTACGCTCGAAAGATCACGGACCCAGAGTTTTTACCGCAACGCGACCGTGCTAAGATCTCTAGATTACTTAAACCTCAGACTGACGTCTGGGAGGAACTTATATCCGAATGGCAATGTAGGTGGGAAAGTTCCATCAAAGGCCATCACCTCCACCAGTTCTTCCCATCCGTTCGTGAGCGGCTAGATAGGAAATGGCTGGAGCTGGATCACTGTGTTGCCCAATTTCTCACAGGTCATGCCAACTTTAATAGTAAATAATTTTCTTGGAAACAAGAAATTAACAACAACAACAACAACTTCTGGCATTTCTGGCTTCGCCCTTTTGTCAATGTCATTGACTACGTCTGACATTGAACACGAACAATCCGCTCATCACATCTTATTCTTTGGCAAACTGAACGCAATATTATGTTAGAAAGTATTCAGGTTACTTCTGGAGTTGTTTACTATACGGATCTTGTAGAAACCAGAACATATTTCCAAGCATTCAAGCGATTTTGCCATACTTATTACTGGAATCAAAAGAAGCTTACAATTTAGGACTCATTAGTATTAGTGTTAATATATAATACGAGGTGCTTGGCAACTGTGTTTAACCCAGTTGTAATTACCCTTGGTGCCTATTGGTCTAGCTTAATTCTGTCTCCTACTTGAATGAAAGTGGAAATTATTACTTGAAGTGGAAATTATATTTTTTCCTACTCCATCGCTATGCTTTTATAATTAATTTCGTTGCGGGATCCAAGACAATTAGGTAAATCGTTTCTCCGGGACGCGTCGAGCTTCATTGACTCGGCGTTTTTTTTCTGGTGGTCGATTTTTTTAAATCTGGCTTCCAGGAGTTACAGTGGTAGGGAATGAGTGGCGGGTTTGTTCCAAAAAAAATAGTACTGCACCAACCTATGGATGACATTGTCAAGATTTTTTTCGTAAAAGTTTGGATTTCCAAAGCTAGATAGCACAGTCTACACTCTGCACGTTCCCCATAACGGAGCGTGTAGAAGAGTCGTGAGGCGAATGATGCATGCGTTCGCGCAAGCTGATATTATATTTAGGAACGCGGATTTTAACGAAGATGGGATTCCTGATAACATTGGTTTCTGAGTCAAGTACGTAACTTCAGAATCGTTTTATCGTCAGATTTTTAAATTTCTTCGTAAAGCCATGTTTTATACAAAAAGGAAACAATTTCATCTCGAATTCACTCAGGATTTTCATCCATTATGGCCTGATGGCAGCTCAGAGGCTGCAATGTGATGTAATTATACGGAAAAAGTTCAGAATTTGTAACACTAGGTGGCATGGCCTACGCCGTGCATGTTCACAAGGATAATCGTCGATTGGTGTTCCACATTGAAAGCGTCTTGAAGAGGCCCCGTGTTACTGCGTGTTGGCTTCAGCCCTTTGGAAGCCTTCCAAAGGTCTGATGGTGACAATGTAATAGTCCTCCTGAACGATTTCGGTCATGGCGGTTCAGCCATCTGCGCGGGACATATAACACAGGTGCACTCCCTCTTTCAACACTCTCAAAGTACGATGGGACGGCAGTCTGACTAGAGAGATCTGCAGGATTACCAGCTGGTAATCCTGCATCAGATCTCTTTAGTCAGACTAAGCTTAACGTGCTTTCCGAGGTACAGTGGTGTCGCACCAACAACTACCGAACTTTGAGCTGCCACAGAGATTTCTAATGGAAAAACACAATGATACTTATTGCCAGGCCCGAGAATCGAACCCAAGACCCCGTGCTCAGCAGTCTGCGACTGCGAGACCTACAGTTGTCCGGCCGTCGGAGCAGACCGACGACGTCGAAAACATAAATACAAAGTGGCACTTATAATTCGTTGACACTGGCACGACAATATATCATGGATAACAAGCAAAGACATTAAATTTATACTACTTGTAGCTTTAAATCTCTTTGATAACAAGGCTTGTTCGCGGCGATTCACACGCTCGTTGGGGTGCCGCTTTATATATGTATAATACAGAGTACCAACAGTTCTACAAGATTTTTTTGGGGCCAATGGGGCGTTGTTTGAAAACATTTCTGAAATTGACAGTGGAAATTCATGAGAAACTATCTGTGTACCTATGGCGCCTCACGAGCAAACAAATCGCTGCGAGCCCATCTTCTTTCGCTACCGTATTGCCGCGACTCGCAACTAATTTCCGCGCGACTGCAGCAACTCACCACATCCACAGCACGTTTGTCAAAAATGTATGGAAACTGAGGCTTTTTTGACAGATTCCTACTGGCATGCGAATGCGAACGTTGCTTAAAACTTAGTAGGTTGGCACTCTGTAGCGCGATTCTATAAACATCTCGCTGTGTAAACTTAGGTGAGATGATGACAGACTAGACCGGCTGGAGACTCGTCTATCTCGTCCGTATATAAGAAACTACAGAGTTCCACTAAACTTCTACTATTTTTCAGCAACACATGTCAGTAGCAATCTGTCAAAAAAGCCTCAACTTCCATACATTTTTGACAGATGTGCATTAGTTTGATATTAGGCGAAGTTAGGCCTGCTACACGGTCGGAACCAACCACCAACAGAGGACCTTGGTTGAGTTTGCATAAAAATTGACCGTGTAGACGTCGGTTTACTCAACGACCTTGCAACGACCTTGGTCGCGAGCGCATCCCTCACTACCAAGGGCTAACAGAGGGGAATGAGTCGGATCTCGACCGTGAGGACGCCTTTTGGCGGTTGGGTTTGTCAGTTGGGGCTTAACATTCGACCGCTTGACAGCACCTTGACACGTCATGTTTAAAATGGAACGCCGAGAGAGGGAAATTTTGACGGAATTTATAGATTTATACTGCAATCTTCCATGTTTATGGGTTACAGGGTCCAAATTATATAAAGACCGATACCAAAAGACCCAAGCTTGGGAATTATTGGCCGAAAAACTTAAAATTATAGACCTCGCAGCAAATGCCTCGTTTGCCAAAAAAAATCGAACACATTATGCGAAGCGCACGCCAAAAAAGAGAAGCAAAAAAGGTAAGTTAGGTACCTACCTATACAGATTCCCTCTTAACAATAAATTGGCCAATAGTTAAGGCCCCATTTTTACATTATTTGGGTATGTCACCAAAAACATAAAAAGGGGCCGTTGGTCTGTCTGCCCGCAACGTTCTGTAGGTAGTAGTAGTAGGTAATTCTTTCAAGACTGAACTCTGAATCACGAAACGAATATGAATATCAATTCGGATGTTTTGACGAATCGTGAAAAAAACACGATTCCTTATGCAATGTGGACGTCCATCCGTCATGACATATCGTGTTTTTTGACGAATCGTCAATAACGAATCCTGTGTAGCTGTGCCCTGCGGATTCACCCGCGGCTTTCAGATTTTTCGGAACTTTCTTAATAAAGATTATAACTGGACTCTTTAATTTATTGATACGGAACAAGTGATGTGCACGTACCTAATTTGTGGTATTATGAATTATTTAGTCCTGTCTATGAGAAAAATGATGAGCAACGTAGAAGCGGAAAGGAAACACTCACAAGTGATGAAGTAAGTGCCTATTACTTACCTTCTGTAAACTTTCAAATGCAAATATTAAATTCCTCAACACTTTAATAAACATTTTGGGCTATTTAATTATTTACTTACAAGTTTACAATTTAACAATATCAATCATTTTGTCTTGAAAACTTACTCCACCATTAAAATATTCCATTAAGGTATTCCTAACTCGCTGTCCGTCGTTCGTGTCTTTCGTTAGTTCGGTCCAGTGGTGTTAGGGCACCTGCTTGACGCCAGTCACCCTCACTGAATTTCTGCTGTTGTACATCTTCGTAGTCAATGGATGTGAAACTTCAATAAATTTTGGACTTATTCCTCAAAAAAATGTGTAGGTGTAGCGCACAACTGGTCGACGGTAACATTGTCGAGGTTAACAGATATGGGTTGCCTGAATACTCTAAAGCGAGAAGCTGAGAGAAGAGTATGCCAAAAGCATTTTCTGCAGTTCTTCGAGCTTGACACTAACGATAATTAAATATTTTGTTTTCCCTATTTTTTCAGGAAATGGTTTCATTATATTTGTATCAAGTGCGAATGCACTATCACCGAGAAAAGCAAACGGTACACACACGTTTGTACCGGGCAGAATATAGGAGTCAGGCAATCTTAGCTCGTTGTTAATGAGTTTTTCATAGAACTTGGTCCTTTCAAGTATTCCGCCATCTGACATGCTTCCATTAGAACCCACACTAACGTAAATAAATTCATAGTTTGCATTGACGACAGCAAATGTGCCTTTATAGTTTTAGAATAAAGATCCACTTCGGTTTTTCAATAATGATGTGCTTGCCATCCAAGCAAACCACACAGTTATCAAATTGACACTGTTCTTGAAATGATTTTGCTGCAGTTTCTCACTCTTTTTCTGATGAAGGAATCTGAAAAAAAAATACCTACATTATTTTCAGGAATCGCAACCGTCTACCAAAGCAATGAAAAGAAAACCAACTGAACGAGAATTTCAAAACAAAAAGCACAAGTTAATCGAAACAACATAAGAACTTCTGCAGACGGCAAATAAAAAGTCAAACTCGTTTGGTGTTTATGTGGGGGAGCAGTTGGAGGAAGTTGCCATGTCATTTCAGCGACAAGTGGCAGAAAAATTTATTCCGGAAGTGCTATTTCTAGCAAAAACTGGAAATCTAAATGTTGACGCAAAAATTGTAAGTATCATCATCATTCAATCCAACCTCTAGGACTCATGCTTCATATTCTAAAGATCATTCTTACTCGTCACCCTCGCCTCAATACAGCTCATCTCAATCAGTTCAGCCATCTTCGTCACGGCAATTCAGTCAGTCATCACCATCACCTCATTACACTCAGCCATCTCCCGCATTTCATATTCAGACAACTGAAGCAGCTGAAGGTATTATTGAACTTTCAATACCGACATCTTAATTGTATCCCGTACCCACCGAAGAAAACATTAACCAACCAACCAACACTGTATATGAAGGTCCTGCTGATTCCGTTTTAAAAGAATGTTTAATTGTTAAAAAAGCTAAAGAAACTACTTACACCATGGCCTATCCTGCAGTAGAAGCGCGGGTCGGATAGCACGGCACGCCAGCATTAATGACATCATCCGTCGGGCTCTTATCACCGCCGGTGTGCCAGCTGTATTAGAACCGAATGGCTTGGCGCGAGAGAAACGAATGGGTAGGCCTTTTGTGTGGGATGCAACATGTGTCGACAACCTTGCGCCATCCCATCTTCTTAGCATGGCGGGTTGTGCTGGGCAGCTGCTGCGGGCGCAGAAAATCTCAAACGGCGCAATTACAACAACTTTATTGGGAATTATGTATTTGAGCCGTTTGGGGTTGAAACACTAGAACATGGGGTCCGAATGCTCATCGAGTTTTTCGTGAAATCAGCAAACGGTTAATCGACGCTTCACTTGACCAGAGGGCTGGGCCTTTTATTTGGCCAACGAATCAGTATTGCCATTCAACGTGGCAATTCAATTCAATTTCCCACTCACCGTACTGACTTTATTCACTCTTCCTTCTTTGTTCAGTCTATTTCTTTGTGGAATTCGCTACCCCAGGAAATCAGGATGGTCACCAACCGATTAGCCTTCAAAGTTAAAGTTCGCGAACTTATTCGTAAGAAGTTGGCAGTAGTATCATCACATCGCTAATGTTTTCCAATTACCTATTTGTTGTAATTGTTTAAGTATTTCGTGTACCTATTTATCTTGTTAATTTGAGTATTTAATATATATTTATATTGTATGTATAGTTTATATATTCGTATTACTTATTTAAATGTTTGTATGTATTAATTAAATATCAATCGCTTTTTATTCTCCATATTGCACCTACCACTATTCTCTGCACCACCCAAAGGTTGACTGGTAGAGAATGCCTATGGCATTAAGTCCGCCTCTGTACATTTGTGTGCGTAAAGTGTAAATAAATAAATAAATAAATAAATGCGGCCAGTGTTCTGGGCACTTTTCCCGTTGACAGCGATGTGGACGAATTTTTCGATGCCCTGTGAATTCTTCCCCTCCCCTTTTTACTCCGCTTGTATATAGTATCTATAAGTTTTTATGTATTTGTAAATATTGCCTGATACATAAAATAAAAACCCTTTCAAGAGCTTCTTACTTAAATGAAATTAAAAATTAAATTTGGTATGACATACAATAAAGAGATTCTATTTAAAAATAAACTACTTTATGAATATTTACTTACCTTTATTGTTTTCTTTAGAACCTTACATATCGCCCATGTTTCAGGAATAATTTTTGAAAGAAGTTGATGTGATGTAACTGTACTAAATCTGAGATCTTTGTAATCTCTTCCCGTTGCTAGAAATCTCAAAGTAGCTATCAGACGTTCTTCAGCAGATACAGCTTGTCTCATTACTATATTTTTCTTGGTAATCAATGGCTGCACCATTTCTAATAATTAATTAAAAGTGTTTTGGTCCTTCCTAAGACCATAGCTGAATCCGGTTTGACTGGAAGCCGACCCCAATATAATTGAGAAAAGGCTAGGCAGATGATGGACAATCCTACGGTTATTAAAAAGTCGTCAGAGTTGAGTATTTTTTAAATGTTTATGCGACTTAATGCTCTCTTTTAGCCATTGTTTCATCCATTTTCTTCTCTTTCATTGTTTTTCTTCGTCACTTACGCACAAAAGCGTTAATGCTAATCCGATTTTTTGATGTTTTGAAAGATATGGTGCTATATTTCAAGACGTAGTAATCTGTTGCGTTCGCAGATACTATACTCTGTGGTTCACAGAATACACTGACAAGTTGTGTCAACCACATGATCGTGTAGAACAAAATAAAATTTGGATGACCCAACCAAGGTGAACTCTGTTGGTGATTGGTTCCGACCGTGTAGCAGGCCTTATCGTCCTGGCCACTCATTCTATAACAACTCTATGGACGAGTCTCCAGTCGGTCTAGTCTGTCACCATCTCATCTAGGTTAGGTGAGAGCAAATACTGACTTTCCTAACTCAACTCTGAAGTCAATATATCTTAAAAATTTAGGTAACCTTTTTTACTCAATTATTTTTCACGGAACCTTCGTTTCGTAAATTTTTGTGCAAAAGCCTAATTCCTACTTAACATGCGTTCAAATGATGGCCTGCTAAGGACAATTCAAAGCTGCATAAAATAGTTCGTAGCAAAGTACTACTAGTAATTTCAATATGTATTTGTGATTCAATCACTGTCTTATTAGGATATACAATCTTACAATCATAGACTGGCCTGTTGGTTGAGTGGTTAGTGACCCTGACTGCTGGAGGTCGTGGGTTCGATTCCCACCCAGGACAAATATTTGTGTGATGAGCATGATTATTTGTTCTGTGTCTGGGTGTAATTTGTCTATAATATGTACCTATGTATTTAGAAATATATAAGTATGTCTATCAGTTGTCTGGTTGCCATAGCACAGGCTCTGCCTAGTTTGGGATCGGATGACCGTGTGTGAGTTGTCCGAAGATATTATTATAGGGTAAAGGTGTGCGTTTATGAACCAATGTGTAACTTACGACAGACTGAAATTAATCCTTCTGTGTCGTTGGTATCATAGCATAATGTATTTGAATTTCTCAGTGACAGCCCGGAGTTTGGAAGTTGGTGGTGTGACACCCCCGTGCCTCAGAAAGCGCGTTAAGTCCTGCGCTAGATCTCTCTCCGGTCGTGTCGGGTTGCCGTCCCATCGGAATATGAGAGTGATGGAAGAGGGAGTGCTTCTGTATTTGCGCACACACTTGTGCACTATAATGTGTCCCGCGCCGATGGCTAGTTTCGGTTTAGAGCGGCCACCATGTCGGAAATCGGTATATATTCTTTATACCACATCACCATCTTCATCACCAAGCTAATAAAAATAAACTAAGGTACCTACTAGATAATTAACACTTCACGTACACAGTGAGGTGCACAGATGATGATGATGTTTACAGAATCTAGCTGCAGTATGCCAATAAACACATTTTTAAACAACGTTCGAATTCGTAAACTGTCAAAAATGCATGGAAATTAAGGCTGTTTTCACAGATTGCGACTGAGATGCGTATGTGAACGCTGCTTAAAATTAGTAGAATTGGCCGTCAGGTACCATACCATCCATAATCTTCTGTCAAGAAAATGACATTTGTGAACAGTTTGTAATGTCGTCCTTCATCGCTGCCCTACACAGAAAATATTAACAATTTAGTAAAAATAATGTAACGCCTCACATGATTCTACTACACTTATCTAGCACGCAAAGATATAATTTCAAATTAAAAACACGACATGAAAGGTATAGTTAACAATATTTTATTGTAATCAAGTTGATCATGAGGGTGTTTTCCTCCATAGATTGTATGAAGCGGCGCTGTAAAAATGTGTGACTGTTTCCGTCAATATGTGCGAGGAGCTAGCTACCTTGGTGCGAGGAGTTAGTTACCTTGGTGCGAGGATACATACAGACTCTGTTCAGCTGTGCGCGAGCTGACACATTCATCGCTCGCGACTCTCGCATAAATTTCTTGACACATTCAGCGTTCGCATTCCTCGGCACATTGCCACCTCCTCTATCATCAGATCTGTGCTAGGTTTGACTAACAAAATAAAGTGATCGTCGCTATCTCACATCTTTAGTAGAAATGCAGTAATTTAAATTCATTAAAATGAAATATCATTAAGCTTTCCCCTTCCTTTTGTGAGACATCGTTTCACTTCTTCATTTCAAACTTTATAATTCCACTCATTGTTTTGCTCCCAGCTTTCCAATGATTGTTTGAGTTATATCTTGACTGAAGATCACACTTCTCCACAAATAGAACTGCTAAAAATGTCGATAGAATTAAGACTAGGTACGATTAGGCTAGTTGTTTCTTTTGCGTCATCTCTGAAACCAACCCCTGACCCGGTTGACAGACTCTCTGTTAAACTAAATATCAAGTTATTGATCGCCAACATAAAACTTGTTTTTATTGAGGTCATTTTAATAAACCCTGTTATGTACTGAAATCAAACTGCTCTTTCAGCGACATTTTTATTAAGGAATCTGCAGTATCCACAAAACGCACACTGAAAGGAGCTGCAGTAATAAGCACAAACAAAACGTGAATCAAGTTTTCAAAATGGCTCAAATACAAACTTTCCATAGAGAATGGGAAGGTTATCAAACGCAACCGAATCAAAAACATAAGCATTTTTATGAAACTCAGCCTAATGAAAAGGCTACGAAATGGCTTGAAACACAGACACATCAAAAAGAATGGGAACTGCACGAAAAAAGAGGGGAAAGTAGACAAAAAGCTAAAAACGGTGAACCCATCGTAGTCATAAACCATTTGGATAGCAGAGAACATGACATACTGACTATGGTCGAACAAGTTCTTACAAAGAACGAGTTTTCTGACGATTCCTCCATATTTGTCGTAGTACCGTCGGTTGATAATGATGCGGAAAACTCATCTAATCACCGAAATTCTAGTGTTTGTATGCAAATGTGTGCAAACCCAGTGGTTTTAAAGAAAAGGGACAATACAGTAGTACGTGGTAAGTATTAAATGGTGGTTTATTCTTAAAATCCACAATTTGTTGATATGGTTACTTTTTTGCCACAAAAAGTATAATGTTGCCTTATGCCTGTACCTTGTATTTTCGACATAGTTTTAAGTTTCAATTATTACACAGTTCTACAAAATTTAAGTTAAATTTGGTGCAGTTTGGTGATTTTGTATTGTCAGCGATAAAGTAGTAAAAATGCAATACAAACTTACAAGTTACAATGATCTATCAGATCTAGTTTACAAGTCCTCTCATTTCTTTGTTTTCGCGGACTCATAGATTGGTTAAATCTTACATTTTCCATATTGACTAACAAGTTTTTTTTATGTCTATGGAGAATATATTTTACAACATCAACGGCAGTCGAACGGATCACGTTCGCTGCATTTCAATTTGTTGCGAATTTCAATTTTCATGTGACTAACTTTAGTTAGTCACATGAAACTTGAAATACGCAACCGGGATAAACCTTGTGTACCTCTAAAGCGTGGGCAAATTATGAGTTGAACACATACGAAGATGGAAGAAATATTTAGAAAAGTTTGAGGCATTCATAATTTGGATAAAACAAAGTTACCATCGATCGATGATTGATATTTTTGTATGACAAACAAAAATGTTGATGTTTCTGTCGATGACTCCAATATACCAATTGGAGTCATCGACAGAAACATCAACACAAATTGAAAAATATCAATAATTTCATGATAAAGACCATTTACTTACCAGTCCTTCTGAAAAAAGGGATGATGAATCCAAATCGTTTTCAAGAAATAAACGATCTTGTTCGAGACTTAAATGTTTTCAGAACCTGCATGAAAAACGTTAGTGGCAGGCACACAACATTTATTTCTGGAGATTGTTAAAAAATACCATATTTAAAAAGAAAGTATTTTTGCCTAACTCTTAAACTAGAGCTGATACAAACAATCTAATATAAATCACAGTTTCAGCATTGCTATAATAGACATACCTAAAAACAGATCTTACACCTGCGGCTCCAAATTTTGTGTAGGAGGCTGCTGTGTTTATATAATTTGATGGATTTATGGTCCAGTCATATGGTCCTTAATAAAGAGCTTACCTGGAAATTTATCCAGGAGTTTTGAAAATTGGTAATTTCATAGATTTCGATATTCTCTTTCCGAATTTCAATTTTGCCACCTCGTGTCTTTGCCGCTCGCGTCGCCATATTGGTCAAATGTCGTCCAATAGCAGTTTTTAACAATATCTCCTTTACAACTCAATTTAAGTAGGATACAAAAATTGATACAAAATTAAACTAAAGATTGAAAGATTTCCTACAATTTATGTAAAACTTTTTTTTTGTTAAATCAATAGTTTTAGCTTACGAGTGTCGCAAAGTGTTCTTCAACATGCGTTTTGGCTAAAAAAATATAACTTTTTTATTGTACTATGCATCAGTCAATGCCTTGAACCTTGTATTTCGGAAGGAAACTACGGGAGCGTTATTGGCAGTGACGGTAATTAAAATATCATCACCATATATTTTGAGGAGCTGTGCTTTCACCGTTTTTATATGTGGACGGTAATTACCTTCAATTTTGGCCACCAATTCGTCCAGAGAAAACTGACACTCATTGGAATTCTGCTCGAAATAAATAATGATTTAGTTTATTTTTGTATTTATGTTTTTGTCGTTAAATGTGTTGCAAAGGAGATATTATCAAAGAACTGCTATTTAAGGTTGTTTTTTCCAATATGGCGGGAAAGATACGAGGTGACAAAGTTAAGATTCAGAAAGACCACATTGAAATCTATAAAATTACCAATTTTCAAAACTCCCGAAATAATATCCAGGTAAAACTACCAAATGATTGCACTACATTCAATATAAAAGTAAATAATTCATAGTAATAAAACTTAACATTTAAAGATCCGAAGCAGCACAGAAATTCTACTACTCATCAGGGCGTGAAACTATCATCAAAAGGAAAAATGTTTTTTATGGAGGGTTTACCAACAGAGATGTTACCCTATCAAAACAAAAAGATCTTGTTCGATCGTCAAAACCCAATGCCAAAAGACGATTGGAAAATAGGAACGAAGAACAAACTGTGTCAAATAACTACACCTAATAGAATTGTGGAAACTGTGGAAAATCGGTGCAACGTCGTGAGCGTGGACACGACTGTCGACAGACCGTGCTGCTGCTCTGTCAAGACCAATCAGTTTTCTGAATACAATTCAAACAACAGACAAGTAGCTAACGTTATATCCAACGTAATTACGCCGCTTCTCGATAAACAAGGTACTGCTTTACGATTTTGATCCACGTTACGTTTCACCCTGCGTTATATATCCTTTATTATTGAAAAATATTTCTTAAATTTTCTTAGCTGATAGTATAACAAATTTGTTTAATGTTTGCAGGTATAAATGGCACTCCATTTTATACGGGATGGAGCATGAACCCGCGGGAATCGGTTAAGTCAGCAAACTTACCGCTAGTACCATGCAATATTCCGCAGTGCAGACTTCATCGCACACAACATCATATAGCGGCCGCTCCTCAACAATTTTCCAGGGCCCCAGTACAACAACTTACTTGCGCTCCTAATCAACAATATGCCAGGGCCTTTTCTCAACAACATACCAAGGCCCCCATTCAACAGCTTACCTGCGCCCCGACTCAACCTACCTGGGTGCCCGATCAACAATATGCCAAAGCATGTCCTACTCAAAATGGCGGCGAAGCTTGCCCCACTCAACGTCATACCGAAGCATGTGCTACTCAAAAGCATACCGAAGCACGTCCAACTCAACCTCGTGCCGAACCTTGCCCCATTCAACATCAAGCCTGCCCCACGTGTCAATGTTCTCCAGACCAATTGCTAGAACTGTTCAAGCTAGCAGTTACAGGGGGCAAGTTGTACGGCATATGTCCCGAACCTCAAACTTTAGCCCCAGCACCACCAGCTGAACCAGCGCCAGGAGATCCATGTTTATGTAATTCCCTCTTAACATATTTAGTAACTTATTTTTTGGAAATTACCAATTAATTTCACTTCTAAGGCGCCATGTCCAATAGCGAGTGAATCGCGGCAATGTTACCTATCAGCATTATATATTTTATTCTCTAACAATTCTAACATAAACTCACATGTAAGAAATTTTGAATTCTCAAAGAGTCGGGCAGCCAAAACCATAAAGCTGCAAGAAACTCCACGTACGCTCTTTTAAATACTTAAATAAAAACAGTTACAAAGTAATAAGTTCAAAATCCCAGACGTTATCCAATCACACGAAAGTGTGTCAGCCAAGATCGCGAAGCAAAAACCAACACACCGTATTGTCTAGTAACGGTTCGGCCCACTTCCGAATCCCCAGTAACTTAAAATCTAGTTGACCTACACACTTGCAATTGAGCATTAGGTAAGAATCCTTCTAATTACCGAATCCCAAATTAAATAAAAAACAGCACCCTAAAAAAGTCTTTAGTAGGAAAAAAAATGATTGTGAAAACAAAAACAATTCCAAAATACAATGTTTAATTCGGGCTGAGGCAGCTAAGACATGACCAGTTCCAACTGATAGCTGATACTGTCACGGTGACGCGACGGCTGACATTAATTGATGAGCAAAATGTCAACGAATCGCTGGTAAACTGCTGCGTGACTCGACCATCTCGCAGCGCACTTGCCGCAAGACGCAACGTGTTGGCAGCGCACTCGCTACAAATACAAAAAAAACGACTGTGTAACAATTGGTTGTTGACAAGAAACAATCCGACGACGATGCGCTGAAGGAAGAATAATTGTCTCGTGGCGACCGCCCGACGATAACAGATCGGTTCACTCGCTCGTGGAGGTGGCGCTTCAAATGATCTTAATAACAGTCTTTTTACATTAAATTAATCTACCAAACTATAGTTGGTTACTCGCATTATGCTTCGTGGTTAATAAACTATACATCATCAGAAATAATGGGTACTACTTCTGATCATCGTTATAAAAAAGCCATTTGAAATATTTACAGGTGCAGAGCCTGCGAGTGCCAAATTAACTGAGCCAACGTGTCCGTGTGACTTGACATCGGATAGAATGCAAATAGAGATGGGAGCTACAAAGCAAAAACGAGAAAGTATAAGGCAAACAAGATTCAGTGCTACAGTTGGTACTTCCACTGACGCCAAACCGCCGCACAAAAGTGGATGGTGGTCGTGGAGGAAAAACGTCTGCGAGTGTCCCAAAGACGAACCCAAAGCCGAGCCTGCGCCCAATGCCGAACCGAAGCAAGTACCGGATTACGACCCAGAACCAAACCTTACATTGGAATCATATTTTCAGCAAAAAGATAGTCTTATTTTATCAGAAGAAATTCTGAAAAAAAATTCACTTGAAACGGAAAGAGTTTCAGGATTCAGACTAAAACAGGATAAAAGACCACCGCCTGAGCCTGTGTCAAATTTCACCGTTGAAGACGCCATCAGATACTTAGCAATGATGAACCCGGATCTGTTTCATGATATCATGGCAGAACAACAGGTAATTCTATCGTCGTTTTAGTTGGAGGAGTCGCTTCCAACTTAGTTCAGTTTATCTATCAAGCGTCTGGTAAGCACCGAAATGATATTGAAAAAATTGTGAAGTCTCTTCCACAAAACCGCAAATTTAAAAATCAGCCCCATTCAAATCAAGCAATTCTGACCTTTCCAAAAACAGTTAAACGTTTTCTTTCATTTGTTTTGTACTGTATTAACAAAGGCAGGTTTTACCAAAGCCACCTTTTATTCTTTCATGGGAAGAAGTTTAGGTATATAAGCGCCCGATTATCCGATTACTGCTTGTGAGTTCTTACATTCAGGGCATCCCCCCTAACCCCTTGTAGGTAAGACCCAAATAGTTCAAAACATCTAACACCTTTTTTAATTGTATTTTGAACAGGCGAAACTCGAAGGGACATTTAAGCCACCAACCCTGCCTCCTTCTTCTGATGCGGAGCCCCCAGAGCCGCCGCCCGACACTAAAGTAGACGAAGGTCCGTTTAAAGGTTTGAAGTTCAAAGTAGGTGGCAAAGGTTCCGGATCTAAAGGACTGGCTGGTGTCTGTTGCTTCGATTTGCTCACAGAGTCGTTCACAACATGGTGACATATCCCACGAGTAAAACAGGACTTTAAACTAAAGATAACGAACTTTGCTTTTCTATTCCATTGTCATAGTATTTGTGATGATTTTTTAACAACAAGGTCTTTTTGTTTCAATTTTGATAATTTTTTTAGTAATAAAATCTTAAATCAACATGTTGTTTCGTTCTGGTGACGCTATGGCTGACTGATATCAAGTTGGCGTCGCTATAATAGTATCTATTACTTCCAGGGCCACATCTTCTCACCATCAGGCGCTCGATAAGTTTAGCTTTTTGGTTTTAGTTCCATAGCCTACATTTTTATTCTCAAGGCCAACCCACGTCATCATCGTCAAGCCCATTACCAATCTATACATCCCTCTTCAACGTTATTTCAAAAGTCACCTCATTTCTAGCCATATCATTTTTCGCACTTTGTTTCACTCCGTAACATTCGGGATGATAATTGATGACCCAGTAAACGTAGATCTATGTGGGTCATGCATACAGCAAGCTGCACGTGACCTACTTTTTGGACTGTAATTGTTATGTAAAAAGTTAACCATCAGCGCGAATGAAAAATCCGAAGATAGTTTAGCATGGACGCGGCCGCGCAGCGTAGGAAGGTGTGTCTACCTTTCATGATTCTTTGATCTAGACAGTAGGTACGAGGTGCTGTACTTCGGATGGTGGACAGTCTTTTGTCATATGACTCAGGATGAGTCATCTTCTTTTTTTTCTGATGTGAAATCATCAACTGACCCCCGCTCTGGGTGGAGTGGAAGGGAGAGTCAGACTCTTATTCCAAATGCCTTTTGCGTTCCAGGGCTTCGCTGACTTTTTCTCACAAAATCCGCAACCCATGATGAGTTATCTAAAAATGTAATTTTGCGCCGAATATCTCGCAAAGTCGGAAGGCTACTTGAGCTCGATGTTGCACAAGCAGCCACCGATTTTCCACCTGAGAATATAGTTCAAGTGCAAAAGATTTCAACGCGGGAGTTGTGGGCACCATTCCTCGAACATGTTTTTTGTCTCCATAAATTCATTGTCCGCCGCAACTTTGAAGAAAACTTAAAATGGCGTTATACAATTTGGATCAATGCCCTTAATTATGAATAACTAGTGCCATACATTAGTCGAAGATCGAAGTAAGTACACAGAGACGAATTTCATATCGTTGTGGTTCTAAAACCTTCAGAACGTTGGTTCTCATGCAAAATCGTTTACGCCGTATCAAACGATACGTAACGTAAACGTTGACAAATTGATTGTCTTTGATACGGCTGAAGAAATATATACCCTCATCTGTTATTAGATTATGACAAAGTTGTTGGTGGTTTGGGATCTACCTCCTAGCGGTCCACCCCGGGCAACGGCACCACAGGCTTGCCTGTGGTACGGCTGAACGATCTCACTTAAACGGTAGTAGGCTCCGCAAGGAGCCGCCTGGCTCGCGACCACCATCCCACCGCTGCTTGCTGTGTTCCGTCGGTGTGTGGGAGTGCCAGTGCCTTTGGGGGGAGAAGGAAGTTGTCAGTTGCGCTGTTCAGAACCGGTCTTGGTCTCTTGGCAACACTTGCCGGGTAACTCATTTTGGAGGGTAGCGGGATCCGAAGCACGGTGCCAGCCGTTGGCCGACCGCAGTCAGTAGGGGGCTCAAGTAGCACGCCAGCCATGTGCCAAAGGCTGCCCCGCCAACTCGCGAAAAATCCCGGTATGTTCCACCGTGCCAGCCGGCGACTGGATGGGAGGACCCGGTGGCCATATCCGGGGGGGTTTGGGCGTCCCCGCAGTCTCCATATGAGTTCCCCATAGGTTGGATTAGCTCTAGTGTTCCACTTGGTTCACTGAGCAGCGCCTCGACAATTCGACTTTTTCCCCCCAACTACTCGATAACATGTCAGAAGTTAAACAGAAGAAAAAGGGTAAACAACGGCTGCACTTCCTCCCACTTAAAGTGCACCTCACTAATATCAGGGGGTTGCACTCCAATCTCGATCCGGTCCATCATCACCTTGAGGCCGAGAAGCCGCACCTGTTTTTTCTGACGGAGACGAAGATAGCAACCCCGTTGGACGTGGCGTACCTCAACTACCCGGGTTACTCTCTTGAACACAAGTTCAAGAAGCAGGCTGGGGTCTGTGTGTACGTCCGCGATGACATTTGTTGTCGTCGTCTCCGTTGCTTTGAGAAATCGGGTTTTTCTGCCATATGGCTACTTGTGGACACTGGCGTGGAGAAATTTCTCTACATCGGCGTTTACCGATCGCACAGCGGTGACCAGGGAGACAACAGCACTGTTCAATTTCCTCGTGGAGTCGACTGACGTAGCCCAACAACGGTACCCAACAGCGAAGCTCATTTTTCTGGGGGACTCCAACGCCCACCACAAAGAATGGTTGTTCCCGTACCAGAGAACTGACCATGCTGGGTTAGAAGCGCGCAAGTTTGCTTTAACGCTAGATCTAACCCAGCTGGTGAATGTGGCAACACGGCTACCGGATGTTGACGGCCATACACCCAATTGCTTGGACCTTCTGCTGACAACTGATCCGAACAGTCACTCAGTATCGGTCTCAGCCCCGCTGGGTGAAACTGCCTGGTGAAATCCGTGTCGACCTGCTCTCCTCCAGATGAGAGCCCTAGAGGCACGAGACGAGTATGGCGATACGAGTCAGCAGATTGGGATGAGATGCGGCACTTTGCGTCTTATCCATGGCGGCATGTGTGCTTTTCCTCGGGTGACCCGTCTTGTTGTGCCGACATGATTGCGGACGTGATTCGGCAGGGGATGGAATATTTCATTCCATTCTCCGACATCCCGCTCGGTCACAAAACCCGGCCTTGGTATAATGCAGAGTGCGCCCACGCTGAGGCCCGAAAAGAGTCTGCCTACCAAGCTTGGGTCAAGGCCCGCGACCAAAAAGTTAGAGCACGCAGGGTTCGCGCGAGGAAGAGAACTTTTAATTCTGCCGCTAAGTTCTGCAAGCAAGTTCTACGTGGGGCACGTTTTGACCATGTCGGACGTATCGGGGCCAAACTAGCATCTCACCCTCCGGGTAGTAAACTGTTCTGGTCCCTTTCGAAAGCGGTTGAAATGAACTTTTGTCGGCCCACTTTACCACCAATGCTGAAACCTGATGGGTCGCTGGCCCACTCTGCAAGTGAGAAAGCAAATTTATTTGCATCTTCCTTTGCTAGCAATTCACGTCTGGACGCTGGCTCCAAGCAACCACTAACTGTACCTCGTTACTGTGACTCTTCGATGTCGGAGATCGCAGTTCACATGAAAGAGGTACGAAGAGTATTGTGCAGTCTAGACGTGAACAAGGCCAGCGGGCCTGACGGCATTTCAGCGAGAGTGTTGAGGCAATGTGCGCCTGAACTGTCTCCTGTGTTGACACGCTTGTTCCGCCTCTCTCTTGAAAAAAGAACGGTTCCAAAATCCTGGAAGCTTGCGAATGTACAGCCTGTGCCAAAAAAGGGCGACCGTGCAGACCCTGCTCATTATCGACCGATCGCCATTACCTCCATTCTGTGCAAGGTTATGGAAAGGGTACTGAAAAAGGGTGCTGACCTACCTTGAAGGCAATGATCTCCTCAGTGACCGTCAATATGGCTTTCGCCGGGGACGGTCAACTGGCGATCTTCTTGTGTATGTCACGCACTGCTGGGGCGAAGCCATCGAGAAACACGGCGAAGCACTTGCTGTATCGCTCGATATCTCGAAGGCCTTTGATAGGGTGTGGCACGCAAGTCTACTCAGCAAGCTTCCTGCTTATGGCATCCCAGCTGATTTTTGTAGCTGGATATCAGACTTCCTTAGTGAACGGTCGATCCGAGTAGTCGTTGACGGCTGCTTCTCTGACCTTATGGCTATTAATGCCGGAGTTCCTCAGGGGTCTGTTCTCTCTGCAACTCTTTTCCTGCTGCACATCAATGACCTGCTTCGGCCTGGTATTGTTGGGTATGCAGATGACAGTTCGGTTTCAGAGAGATACTTGTCTAGCGCAAAAACCAGCGGGGAAGAAGTTCGTTCCTTGAGAGAGGCCATGGTAGAGCGGACAAATTTGACCTTAAGTCTTGTCTCCCAGTGGGGTGATGACAATCTGGTCTCTTTTAACGCCACCAAAACACAAGCATGTCTTTTTACCGCGAAAAGGAGTCGTTTCGACCTAACTCCGACTTTTCGGGGTACATCTGTTCCTGTAACCGATCGGCTCGAGCTCCTAGGCATGGAGTTGACAACCAGTCTTAACTTTGGTGCCACCATTGAGCACAAAGCCCAAACTGCGGCCAAAAAGCTGGGCATCCTAAATAGAGTGAAACGATACTTCACGCCTGGACAGCTTTTAACCCTCTACAAAGCACAAGTCCGATCCTGCATGGAGTATTGCAGCCACCTTTGGGATGGCTCAGTTAAATACCAACTTGCCGCGCTTGACTCGGTGGAACACAGAGCTAAAAGGCTCATTGGCGACTTAAGACTGGTGGATGCCAAGCTTCACAGCTTGGCTCATCGCCGCAAGGTTGCCTGCTTGTCGGTCTTCTACAGATTGTACTTCGGGGAGAGTGTCCAGGAACTCCACGATCTCATCCCACCGGCCCCCTTCTACCATCGGACATCTAGACGCACTGCAAGTTACCATCCCTACCTTGTTGCTATTCTACCAATTCGCACTAAACGTTTCCAAACGTCTGTTATAATGCGCACAGCAAAGGAGTGGAACTCTCTGCCTGCGTCTGTGTTTCCGAACGCATACAACCCTAATCTCTTCAAAATTAGAGTGAACAGGCTTCTTCTGGGTAAGCTCGCTCCATCGTCGACTTTGTCTCTGTCATCTATGACCTAGACTAGAGTCAAGAGCAAACCCATATTAAATAAAAAAAGTTTATATGTTAGATAAGAGATAAAGTAGATTTCTTATTTGCACATGGGCTACCTAGTCGATACGGCGAAGATGCGGTCGGATTGGTCGTACAAAATAACGCGACGATCGCGTATTCCCGCGATGATCGCGACTATCAGTAGGTTTCAAGGCCAAACAAGTTTCTGTAAGTACTTACCTTAAAAATAAGTTCTTTTGCGGATGAGTCCAGACAATCATAATTTGTTGAGAATAGATTGGTTCTGTTCTCAGAAAATAATGGTTTTCTGAGAATTATGATGATGAACCTTTTTGATGCAAGTTGTCATAAGCCGAACTTACTCTTTTGCGTGGTTTCAAAGTTACAAAATTAGTATATTTTTGGTATTTATTACATAGATGGGCAAAACATGGCCAAAAAATATCGTTCACCTTTATTAGTATCGACATACAGGCCACAAAAAAAATGTGTCTGTCTTTTGAGTAGGCTGACAGTTGCTGTTCTATTAAACTTCAGTGATTCGCCCAAAAGATCCCCGAAAGATAACACCAATTTATTTGTAGTATGGACAAGTGCTGCCATCTTAAACTATTTTAGAGCAACAGTTAAATAATTATTTTATGCGCCCTAATGTGGGTCTCTCCTACACGTTTTGTGTGGTTGCCATAGCGCACGTAATTCTAATTTTAAAATTCTAATCGTAAATTAGTTTATTGAGCTTTTTAGACTTTTTAGTGGTATTTCAGTGTATTTCTTTATTTTTTTTTCTTTTAATTTCGTTTTAATTTTAATTTCGTGTTGATCATGGGAAAACGACGACTCGACGAGGAGGAATATTTGATCGCAAATCACAAATGATCCTATGGCGTTAACTTGGGTTAACGGTTTGCGAATTCCAATTTCGAACAATATATCACAGCTTGTATCATAATATCAACATAAAAACCTTATGTCGGAGGCAAATGAACAATCTTCTTAGTATTGGTGTCAAATATTTTTCTTGTTGAGAAAAGCAATGAGCCAAATGGATTTATCTTAAATTTAAAATCTTAAAATAGATTCATCGTTGCGCCACATTTTAAACTTGAAGATTACAGAACGCTATAAGACTCTTTCAAAAAAATGTTACTATAATATTATGTGTTCTATTGACCTTAAGGATCCCTATTTTTCTATCAGTTTTCTCAGTAACTCCAGAAAGTTTCTGCGATTTTGTTGGCTAGGATAGCTGTATGACTTTCAAGTTTTACCGTTTGGTATTAATTTAGCAGTTTATGTGTTTACAAAAAACAGGCCAAGTGTGAGTCGGACTCTCACAAAAAAATCACGTTTGTTGAATGGACTTAAATATTTATTTTATTCTGTTTATAGTATTTGTAATAGTGGCAACAGAAATACATCATCTGTGAAAATTTATATTGATAGCTAGAACTGTCAGCTATTGTGAGAGGATATCCTTGGCTCCAGGTCTCTGGCAGACAGGTAGCCTTTAGAAAACTAAAATCATTTGAAATAGGAATTTAAAAATATGTTTTTTTTTTTGTAATATGGGTTTGCTCTTGACTCTAGTCTAGGTCATAGATGACAGAGACAAAATCGACGATGGAGCGAGCTTACCCAGAAGAAGCCTTTTTATCTGGGACTCCGGGACCAACGTTCTTTGAAGGCAGACGCCTAATATATTTTAAAGTTCAAATCTCAAATATAGTTTTATTTTATAATAATTTCAATAAGTAGCACTAGCGTGAGTCCACTGGTGCTACACTATGTATATAGCAAGGCTGTATCCAGCCTGGTGACAGACAGACAGACGGACAGTGAAGTCTTAGTAATAGGGTCCCGTTTTTACCCTTTGGGTACGGAACCCTAAAATTATGCGTCCAGTTATACAATGTGTGCGTAATCGAGGCTTATTGTCAGTTATTTATTTAGATGATTTGTTTTTATTCTAAAATACATAAATGGATTGTAAACATAATTTTGAAATTACACAAAAAAATCTTCAGTCATTAGGTTTTACAGTAAACCAAGAGTGTTGTTTTCAATTCTGATACTCTTACGATTAGCATTCCAGTAGAAAAGAAACGTAGAATCAAGAATAAACTTTTACATTTCTCTAGCTTAAAAAAAATGTAAGTAACGTAATTTGGCTCAGTTGATAGGATTGTTGCAATATCTATTTGCCCAGCAACGCTACTGCGTTGCTTTACACAAAAATTTCGAGAGAACCAAGTATCTTAGTTTAAAACAAAAATATGATTACAATCAAAATAGGAAGCAGAGTGAGGCAATATGTAAGTGATGTCACAGATGTATCATACGACGTCCCCCAAGGAAGTGTATTAGGTCCAACGCTCTTCTTGGTATACATAAACGACCTGTGTAACATGAAAATTCCTAATGCCAAAATCCTGACGTACGCCGATGATACTGATGTCACCTTCTATGGTAAGACATGGCACAATGTGCAGCTAAGTGCTGAAACAGGAATGTCCCAGGTTGTGAATTGACTCTATGTTAATGTTCTCACATTAAATACCTCCAAAACAAACTTTATAAGTTTCAGCATCTGCAATCGGACTCAACCAACCGGTGATTTTCGAATCATTATACACACTTGTGATGGTATTAATGTTGGTAACTGTTCAAGTATTGGCTAAGTTTCAAGCCCAAAATATTTAGGGGTAATGCTGGATCAGAGTTTGTGCTGGTACCCCATCTTGAGCAAGTTACCAAAAGAGTCCGCAAGCTATGTTGGATTTTTAAGACTCTGCGTCACGTGCTGCCTAGGTCTACACAAAGTAGCGGTAAGCCTGTTAGAAATGTGCTCACACAAATATATATTTCTCTTGCGCAATCAATATTGATATACTGTGTTCCTATTTGGGGTGGGGCAACAAAATCTGAATTCATCCAATTGGAGCGAGCACAACGCACCCTGCTCAAAATAAAGCATTTTAAAAAAAGGAGATATTCTACAGAGCACCTTTAGAAACTTAGTGATGTATTGTTAGTTAGGAAACTATACATTACTCAAAAAGCACGAAACTTTACCTTATAATGCGGGTATACATTCTAGGAGAAGAAAACACAATATAGTTCAAATACCTAATACCAAGACCAAATTCGGATCTATGCAATTTAGTAAACGATCAGCTCAATTGCAAAATCTTATCATATATGTAAAGAAATGTTGATTGACTGGATTAAACCACTGACATATGTAAAAATACTGAAGCTCTCCTACAAAACGTAACTTAATACAGGTAAACGACCCACTCACACACATATGGAGACTCTCCTATACCCACTCGTACAGTCACACACCCATACACATACAACCACACATCCATAACACTCATGTACACTCAACAACACACTCCCACTCATGCACACGCACACACACGTTCACATAATTATATTTTGTTTTACTACATCCATGTACTGTTTTTATTGTGTTTTAAGTAAGTACCTACTGTTGTGAAGGAGCGGAGTCTTTTAATACGGGCATTATTTGCTTAAATGAAGACTCCAAACCCAAAATTGTTTGTGTATAACTTTTGGACACAATAAACGTTATTATTATTATTTTCGGTTATCTTTGGGTCAACTACTCGAAAAGATCGGTGGATACTCTGCGTGTGCAATATAATAATGTGTTTAGGATGCTGTGGCGTCTGCCTCGATACTGCAGTGCCTCATAAATGTTCGCGGTAACCCATACCGATGGGTTTCATGCCATCATCAGCAAGAAAACGGCCTCGCTATTAGGCAGAATGAGAGGCAGTCACAGTAGCATCCCCGGCTGTGGCGGTCGATACCTCCTCCACCATAGTGAGGCAATTTGTGGGAAGACTTATACCCTAGTAGTCGTTGTTGCTAGTGGCTGGGTGGTCCTCTCATTAATTCGTCTTTAGTTAAGTTACTAACAAACTATTGTTTAAGTGCAAACCTGTTACTAACAATTTTATGGATCTCTTAGCTGTCCGAAATAAATTGATTTTATTTATTTACTTTATTTATTTGTTTTTTTTCTCAGAGCTTTGGCTGGTTTCGACCACATTTACGGGCAAAGCCAAGTAAATGTAGTATGTGGTCTTTAATGCGTTGTGTGATAGGGTCCTACTTCGTTCTCTTCTATCTGCTTGAATTTCCTGACAATTCTAGATGTATTTAGAATCGCAGCCTTTTACAGTGTTATGTAGAGGTTTTCTGTAAGGTCTAATAATTTTAAACTATGGAGGAGATGATTTGGAATAACGTCTGTGATGGAAAGTACTATTGGTACTAGATATACCTTTTCTTGGCGCCAGATTCTCATAACTTCATCTTTGAGTTCTGCATATTTACTTATCTTTACGCTAAGACTTTGACTAGTGGCTGAGTAATATTGACGATTGCCCCATTCAATCCAGCGATTATAAGCTGGATACATACTCAGATGCGTCTCGAACTGGTTCGCGTGTCTCAGTACTCAGGCCAGACGGCCAGGGGACAATGGTCTAGCAAGGAATTAACTCAACACATTCATTATTTAGAACTGACGCCAGCATTCTTTGGGTTGAAGATCTTCGCCAACGATTATCGTAACTGTGAAATATTCTTACTAATTGACAATTCCACGGTGATTTCTTATATCCATAGGATGGGCGGTGTGCAATTCCTCCATCTTAGTCGTGATATTTAGCAGTGGGGCGAAGAGCGACGTTTGTTTGTTTTCCTTCGTTCCTATAGAACAGTGTGAGTCTTTATAATGTGCACTTATCAAAATGTTATGCTATACTATGCTTAATTTTATCGACGGCAAAAATATATAAATATATTTTTTTTATGGACTTTAAAAATTTTGTTCGCTACTGGTACCCCAGTGTAAACAAAACAGTGTAACTTTTAAACTAAATGATCTATCACGATGATACTCCATAATGATTGGAAGTAATTAGGCGTCCTCATAAAAGAAAAATGTGGAATAAAACGACTCTCAATTGAAAATAAACATGTTTTTTTAGCAAAAATCTGTTTGTTTTCATTCATTTTTACAATAATATTGTAAAATTTCTCAATCGTTACTAATATTATAAAGACGAAAGATTTGTATTTTTGTATGTAACGAATTAACTTAAAAACCACTAGACCGATTTGAAAAATTCTGTCAACAATAAATAGCGAAATTATCAGCGAGTAACTTAGGCTATATTTATTTTTATCCCTGTACTCCCACGGGAACGGGAACTACCTACGCGGGTGATACCGCGTGACGTCCAACTAGTAAGTTATATAAGTTATTCTTTATCGTATATAAAATGGATAAAATTGCATTTTTTCATCTCAGTAACCATGAATGACCCACAGGTTACGAGGTTTATGAAAGGAGTTTTTAAGTTGCGAACTCCTCTCCTAAGATTTTTACTTGGGACCAGTCTATTGTTTTAGATTACTTGAGTAATTGGTAACCGAATTAAAGTTTTTCCTTTGAAAAACTGCCGAGAAAATTGACTACACTTCTGGCTTTAGTAACTGGGTACAAATATTGTCGTTGATTAAGGTATCTAATATAAAAATACAATAACTAAAAGATTGTAATTAATATCACGGATTTAATCAAAACCTAGACCGTGAATCGTATCAAATGTTCTTCAATTGGTCCTGCTAGAACTTAAGAGCAATACTTAACGCTATCGGTAGACAAGAGAAAACCTGAATGTAACTCTTTATTAGTTAGTTTTAAGAATCCTTTCAATAATGTAAGCTCACAATCTTTAAGCCGTTGGATCAAGGCCACCCTGAGTGAAAGCGGTGTAAACACATCTGTCTTAAGCGCCCACAGGACGAGACATGCATCTACGTATGCGGCCAATAGACTCGGGGTTAGCATTGATAATATTAAAAAAACTGCGGTTTGGACCGGCAGATCAGAAACTTTTGCAAGGTTTTATAATAGAGAAGTAGCTGCCGATACCCCAGACGTCTTTGCTCGATCGATGCCATCCTACAGCGGG
This sequence comes from Mamestra brassicae, assembly GCA_905163435.1. NCBI lineage: Eukaryota > Metazoa > Arthropoda > Insecta > Lepidoptera > Noctuidae > Mamestra > Mamestra brassicae. The sequence goes on from LR990987.1 coordinate 6,979,537, forward strand.
ACCGCTTTGTAGGATGGCCTCGATCAACGAATGATAATGATAATTCAGTAGAGGTATGCGGTACAGAGATTAAAGTCCCGCGTAGCTCCACTGAAATGGGAGGATCGTCCGACCAGACGGGTGTTGTGTCTGAGGGGCAACTGCCCGATAGTTGATATTCGGACTGTGTATATGTTCAAATCGCACGGAGAAATTTGTTTGCGCGATGCAGGATTTCGTTGGTAATTCATCGCTGATAAGATAGATGGCGTTACGGTACTTTTTGTTGCCGTACAAACGTTTCTTAGTTTTTCATGTGGCGGCATTGATGCCGCTACATCACTCCTCTCCGGAGACCGGAGGTCGATAGTGGATGAATCGTCCGTACATCTTGAGATGCTTGCCAGGCCAGTGAAAGGTTGGTTCTATTGAGTCGGAACCGGAAGTCACAGAGTTCACGGTGAGTCGGAACTGTCTGCGGTGCCCCAGGAGTCGGGGTGATGTCATCCCAATGAGTCGGGTTGATGCTGCATGCCTCTTTCTTTGTTATATGTTCCATACCTATTTGATTTCCAAACCTTGTGTTATTGATTACATTTGTAAGGTATATGATATATATTTGAGTTTATATTTTTCCCTAAATAATTTAGTTTCCTCTATACTATTTCGTGAGACTCTAAACATCTACAAGTTAATAGGTGTAATCTCTCTGGCGAATCACATCGTTTAATAGTCATCGAACGTCACTAACAGGTAAGTTCGTTTGACTTTCTATTTTGATCTACGCTGTCCATTTATTTTGGTTTCGCTAAGGTGTTTTTTTAAATTATTATTAATATTTTTTTTCATTTAGCCATTTCATATCGTAGGCCAAGGTGTTGTTTTGTCTTTCGTGTACTTTCATACTGTGTGGCGACCGGGTCTGCAAACCAAGAACTGGTTGCGCGGTTTTCACAACCACACGTGTGCTAAAACTCAAAGCACGCTGAAAACCTGGCTAAGCCGAGGACTTTAATGAGTATTTTTGTCTGGACTTTTGACGGTATCTGCAAAAAGAGCTTTAGGATAATCAGTGGCTTTGGGTAAATCATTAATAAATACTATAATTTTGAGCTGGACCAAAACCCTACCTTGTGGCATAGATATGATACACTATTAAAATAGCTACCTTGTGGTACACCATATTTAATATTAGTTTAATGTGAAATTAAATTCTTTTCTCTCTTATAAGAAAATTCATTCTATTCTCTTCTATTCTCGGAACTTGAAATGAGAACCACGGGCGTGTCACCAACAAAAAAGTCGGCGTATAGTTGTCGCTATGTTCAAATGAAATCTTCTACACTCTAAATAGTCTGAATTTAGCTTGGTTTGTTCAAGTTCCTCATTCTTCTAACACGACTCCAGCAATGTATCTGTTACCTAATATGTTTTTAATATACAGGCCTCTTATCACGTCTGTGGAAACAAAATTGGATAAAATATTATCTGTGGCTTGTGGACATGCCATAAATCATTTTACGTACTAAAATTTTATAAAAATATAATAAAAAACTTCAAGTAACACAACTAAGAAACTATTTGATTCGGTATTAAGTTAGTGCCAGTGTACCTATCCAATAAATAAAATATAGGGTATGACAGGTATGTAAAAATACAATAATCCTTTGTGTTGCTACCATTCCAAAAAGTAAGCGCCAGTATACAGAGTCTCACACGATCCATTGCTTTTGCAATTTCTCTACTTCACGTAACTCACACAACGCTAGGCGGTTTGACGAGGCTACAGCTCATCACTGGCGGTGGCTAGCCTGAAACTGGTGTTAGGTTGTCTATTATCGAGTCTGCGGTGCTGAACCTGTGTTGCTGTTGTGCGATTTGTCGCGCGGCGCGGCACCACTGTCACATAATGTAACACCCCTTATGGACAAACCCTCAAGGAGGGCACAAAATGGATATGAATCGATGGTAACTTGAGGACCAATTAATGAATAACACTGGTCAACAAAAAAATATTTTTGCAGTAGTTGGCAATCATTTTTTTTTACATACCTTGGCATGTAAAAAAACTGATTGCTAAGTTAAACTAAGTTCGCTTGCTTCGCTCGAAATGAAACTGCTACGAAATGCCATTCCTCAGAACGGCAGCGTTCCTCAGAACGCGAGATGGCGTTTCGTCTCTTCCACAACGCGTTGTGACCTGAATCACTAATAAGATATTGCGATTTCTGCCCACTTCCCTGACCATGTTGATGATCGCCATTTTCAATGGCGTTCTGTCCAACAACATGTTCCCACAATCGTGGACAGAGGCTACCAGAATCGGTATTATTATATTAATTATGTTTTCATTTAATACGTACTCTGCTGGGGTGTTTCGGCCGAATAAGCGTTGGCAGACATATACATATATTTGTATAGATGACATCAATATCTAACACTTTACATTTAATTCGTTACAGTATCTGATGACGTAGATAAGGGGGTAAGGATGGCCACCTTCTCGCGTGTCTGTCAAGTACTTTCGGCCAACGACTTACTGGCAGACTAGACGATTTACGGCCGGTTTCAATAACGTATCTACCTTTAACAAACTGTCAAATTAGCTACCAACAGTAGCTGAAACGTCATATTTGTCTTTGTAACATGACGTTTGAGCTACTGTTGGTAGCTAATTTAATGGTAGACAGTTGGTTAAAGGTAGATACGTTATTGAAACCGACCGTTAATTTCTATCAATAATCCGATGTATTTTCGCTATCGGAAGTAGTATCTATATTTTTGCAGTTTCAGCCAGTTTTAGTTTGGAAGACACACTCAGTGGTAGATACTTGTTAAAATCATGGGCGCCACTTATTTTCTTTCTTCTTTCGGTATCTAATGACGTAAGTTAATATGCAGTGGCCGCTCGTACTGCATGTAGTAGTAATTAAGTAGTTAAAAGGGCGTACTTCGGAGGCTCTATACAAATCATGTTTTTTTAATTTATGTAAGTAAGTAGGTAGGTAATTACCTTTTTTTGTGTGATATGATCTTCCTCGTGCGCCCCTTTGTAATCCCGCGCCTTAGGCACGTGCCTAGTTTGCCTTAAAGATAATCCGCCTCTCTCTCTCTCTAACATACATAGTTATATTTAAAGTCTTTTTTTTTATCTCAAAATTGCCACACGCAAATGTCTAATTTACAAATAATGTTGCCAACTTTTTTGTGCAGTATTGTACCTACGATACTGGTTTGTTGAATCGTTTTTATCTTAATCATCTTTATTAGTAGATTAGCTTCGAAGTTTTCTATCCCGAAGCGTATCATTAAAATTCACGTACGTACACACGGCCGCACGACGCGCAATACACTACGCGATGCTATGCGTGATCCGACCAACTGGAGACCCGTTTATACCGGCAATGTATAGCGCGTCGTGCGGCCGTACATACCTACTCAAATGTTTCCATGCCATTCATAGTAATATGCTAAATCCGCAGGGCAGTTTTGTGGCGAACTGAGTAGCGATCCCACGGACCTGATCTCCCGGGAGAAATCTTGTTCCTCATCTCCGGCTTGCCTTAATTGCCTGGCCGGTGTGAACAATGACGAGGAAAATAGCTCCCACCTCTTTCTTGCCTTAACTGGTTGGTCTGAGTGGAGATTCGCAAGAGCAAACGTGCTCAGGAGAAGGATGTATAATCCAGTAAGATGCTGGTAGGGATCTTGACCGTACTTCCGGGATTCTCGTGATAGCCGTGGTATATCTCTCCACTGCTCTAGCACCTCAGGTTATGTTGCCCCCTTGGCGCTACGTCACTTTGTCCTAGCGACCGTTTTCGGGGACCCATTTATTGAGTGTGCAAGACACCTCCTTTTTTTTTTTTTTTTAAGGAGGGGAAATCATCAAATGACTTCTTCCTCTCTGGGTGGAGCGGAAAGGCGTGTCAGACTCTTATTGACTAAAACCCATCCGTGTTCCTTCAAAAGCCCTTTGCGTTCCAGGGCCGCGGTGACTCTTTCGAACAAATTCCGCAACCCTGGCAGGCTCTGGCCCTAGCGGGCAGCAAGAGATGTCAGCACTCTTAGAGGCGCGCGTGAAACACAACGCGCCATCGACCCGGGCCTGGTGGTGATCGGACAGCGAGCCACCCAATGCTCGCCGTCCGCGGGCCCGCGCCTACGGTGGCCGGGGATCGCCCTGCGACTCCCAACGCCCGGGGCGTCTTCTCCTGTTGCGGCGGTTGGGGCGAAGGCCTTGCCTTTCCCTCGCGCGGCCCGCCTCCTCCTTCGCTAGCATTACTGCTTCGCAGAAGAAGGTGACCGCTTCCCAAGCCACTTCGCTCCGGACCATGGATTCAACCAGGGAGGGGAGGCAACACCTCCTGCCATTTTAATGCCGTGTTTATTGTCAGTGGTCAGGCAGGGGCCAATCATTCTTTCATAGATCACGATAGTCAGTCCACTAAACAACCCAAACTCATAGCCTCTCTTATTTTGTTTCCATATTCTGCAATAGTCCTACATCGACCGGGGATTGTCCTCGGGTATACGTTCATAGTGTATTAAGGGATAGTCGCCGGTTGGTGCCTCATTTCATTTGAAATGTCTAAAACGGGGCATCTGAGAGTTGACTTCGGCCCCTCGCCGCCTAACAAAGGATTATTAATAATAAACTTTGTGCCCCAAACAGTTTGCGAACGACGGAGCTACTGAAGGTAACTCAAAATTGCATTAGTGCCATCAGGATGAAATTTGCTTGAAACTCTCGGATTCCATACAGGTTCCCTCAGTTCCATTCAGATCCCTCAGCTCAACCGAAACCTACAAGTATTTGGGTATGTCGGAAGCGTGGGGCATTAATGTTGTTGACATAAAGCAATCGCTGAAGGAGCGCTTCTTTGGCCGCCTGAAAAAGGTTTTAAATAGTCTATTGTCAGGCGGAAATAAGGTGCGTCCCTTCACCTGTTGGGTCATGACGGTATTAATGTACAATCACAAGCAATAACATTTAAACAGCCTTAATAATTTAAATTCATATAAGAACATTAAATTGCAAAAATAAGTATGCTGTGTCTTATAATTATGTAAACGTTAAATTGTGTCAAAATTACCTACACATTTTTATGAAATTTTCGTTAACAATAGAACACCAAAAAATACTATTAACTTTTAGTTACATAATTATGTACCTACCCAAGAAAATTTCAAAAACATGTATACAGTACAGTTTCGAAATTATTTGAACGATTACAAAGCAACAGTTTCAAGCCTCTTGAAACTGCTCGAAAATAAATCGCAATTTGGGTTCAAACGAAACCCAAATTATGATTTGACAAAATCAGTGCATATAAATATAGGTTCTTAATATGTTACAGAAAGATAACTAGTTGCCATCATCGAGTGGCATCGACTCGCCCGTCGACTTTTTCGATCCGTTAGATTCCTAGTACAATTTTTTTAAGTGTTGCCCCGCCCTGGGTATTCCTCCAGTAACATATACATAAAAAACATATAGGTACATATTATAAACTCGGTTCATATTGTTAAGTCGATGTTTTAGATGTATTTTCGTTTTTTGAGACCGACTTCTGGAATTAACGTAAATTAAAGTTATTTTACACTTAGAAGTGTTTTTTACTTCGAAGTCCGTTGTTTTTTTTTTGTAAAATAGTTTTTATTACTTTTAAGTGGCATCCTAACTAAACTGACATTATTCCCATAATGAGTGGTTCCGCTATTTTCCGTTAAAGAGTTACTTTATGTGCCTTCGGAGTCCAAGTCCAGACCAGCTCATAGTTAGGTTTATGTCACTTTACTAGATTTTATTATTATGACAAATTCTATAACACGTATTCAATTTGTATTACATGTATGATGCATGTTCATTTTGTATACATGTGATCGAAATTGTCATGGATACTTAAAAATTACGTTGGAAGTGTACACTTTTACTGATCTTGTTTCGGTTATATATATTAATGTGAAACCAATGTATATCCAGTTTTGACACAGTTTGAAACAAAGGCGCCCGTCAGGTCAAAAAATATTTCAACAAAATTCTAAAGAAACGAGTAAAATATTTGATTACTAATTGGAGATACAATAGTAGTGCCACCATCTGGTTACCATAACTTGGCTCGGGTGAAACCCAAACGAACCCTTAAAACAATTAATAAATTATACAAAAACGTCAATTAAACCTTTCTGCGAAAGTGTCAAAACTTTGGACCAACGTAGTATTTTTAAGGTTTCTGGAGAGAGGTTGGTAGGACTCAGGTAGACTAAGCTTGAAATCAGGAACGGCAGTTAATTTTAGACTATGGTTGTGGGCGGTTGGCTTAGGACTACGATAGGGATAGAGGCGAAAGTGCTCGCGTCACCGCACCGGACGCGTGGGCTTGCGGCGAACAACAGATGCAGCGACACTTTGAGCTGCGTCGGTCGCAGCTGCGCGAGGTCCTGGTGGCGGAATGGCGGGATAGGCTTTCAAGCCCTTCCGCTGGCCTCGTCACCATCGAGGCCATCCGGCCGGTGCTCGACCTATGGCTCGGGAGGAGGCACGGCTCCCTGTCGTTTCGTGCGACGCAGGTCTTCTCGGGGCATGGCTGCTTCGGGAGGTTCCTGTGTCGCATAGGCAGGGAGCCAGACACTCGGTGTCACCACTGTGTCGACTGTCGGGAGGACACGGCGCGGCATACGCTGGCAGAGTGTGCCGCTTGGGAGGAGCCATGCCATGCACCATCTCTGTGGTAGGCAGAGACCTCTCGCTGCCGGCCGTAGTACGTTCTATGGTCGGCGGCGAGGAGTCCTGGGACGCGGTGGTCTCCTTCTGCGAGACAGTTATTGCGCGGAAGGAGGCTGCGGAAAGGGAGAGGGAAATTTTGACCGATATTCCGGCCCGCAGCAGGCGCATCGGGCGTCGGAGGAGGACATACGCTGCCCTCTTCCAGCCCCTCTTCCAGCCCCCCTAACTGGGCCCAGGGGCGGCGGACTTGGGGACGTCTGTCGCCCCACATTCATCCGGATCCAAGGTGGCGGCGCGTGGTGTTCCCGTGCGCCCCTCTTTGACGTGGCGGGGGGAGTCAAACACCTCACTCCCCACGCTGCCGAGAGGTGGCCCGCAGAGGCGGGCCGGCACCAGCCGAGGATTACGGAAGTCGCATACGTTCCCGCGATCCCCGGCGCAGGTGGGAGATGGAACACCGGGGTAGTTGAAGTCAGTAAGAGTCTGACAGACTCTTACTGACTTAAACAGGAGGACATCCATGAGGATTTCCCCCCGATATAAAAAAAAAGAACTACGATAGGGTGCAGACTCTATAGTTTAGGCTAGTGATGTTTAAGTGAGGAGACCAGTGTGAGTTGTTCCGTTGTAACTCGTAGGAGAGCTGTATTATTTGTTAAGTTAAATATAATTTAGACTAATTTAGCACTTAATGTGTGTGTGAGTGTTGGTGTGACAGGGTGTGTTCTTACTATAAGTATTCATAGGTGGCTGGTGGCTGTGTCGAAGATGATCATTTAATAATCATTTATTCCAGTTTGGCTTAACTTTATATCCATTTACTAATCCGCAACTTTAGGATTATTAACTTAATCGTTAGGCGGTTATCACACTGCACCGGACACCGCTCCGGTGTGCGGTGCTGCTGTTCTTAGCTTTACACTGTAGAATCTTGATTTGCATATAAAAACCGCAGGATATAACACTCACCGCATATACGTGCGGGGGTGCGGCGCGCGCGACGGTACCGCACTCCCGGACGGAGATGCGGTGCGGTCCGCGGGTAATGCCACACTGAGCTCCACAGTATCGTACGGATTTTTTTTTTGTGGAAAGGACGTACAAACGCATAATCGATCTCGACATATAAAAAAATATTTTCGAAATAGTAAGCCGTCCAGCAATTTGGAACATGAAATGTGAGGCGTACAGTGATTGTGCGCCTGTCACCTCGACGTTCGAATGTTAAATGAACGCAGGACGAAAATGAACGCGGGGCGTCGTATACCGCAGTAAACCGTACGTGTACGGTGGTACGGTTCCGTGTCTCCGCAGGCGCATGCGGATTTCGTCTCTCCGTACACCGCAGCGGGATGCGGCGGCAATGTGTTAACCGCTTTATTCGTCACTAGTACTTGGTTATAGAGAAACGGCGAAGCCCTCTCTAATACTTGGCATTCTTTAATACATAATTAATACACTATACACCAACACATCCGACTATTGGCGAATATTGACTTTCGATTGGACGCACCACATTCAAGAGAGGCAGAACCGTAAATATTCTCAGTTCATATAATCCAGGCTTCATGGCCCGCCCATAATTGGGTTGTAGCTAGCACTGCTGGTGATTACTGCTTCTTAAATAAGGTCTAGCTCAGAATACATTGCGTAGAGCTTGTTGGACATGGCCCTTTATGGGCCCCGGTGTGGGCGCTCACATTGAAGGGGCGACCAGCCCGCCAACTCAATTCGTCCCAAACGGTCATAGTTATCCGGCTGGCCCGGGGATACCGCACGGTCTCCGGCGAGGCAGCGAGCCTCCTTGCTGGATAACCGCCATGGGATCTGGAGGCGAGAGCCCTTGCGCACGTTTACGCGTGGCGCGTGGAGGCGCTTCGCCCGGGCGAAACTCCGCAACCGCCGCAAATTGCAGCGCGCTGGACGGAGCTCCGGCAGGATATCATGGCGGTATGGAGACAGTGACTATAGCGACCCAGCGCTGGGCACGCCACAATTGCGGCGGTAAGGCCCCCTTTTTGAGGAGTGGCTGGAGAACCGCCACGGCGTCCTCATCTTCCGCCTGACACAGGTACTGTTTCGGGAGATACCTGTGTTGGATTCAGAGGGAGGATACGCGCGGGTGTCAGCACTGTGGGGATCGCCCAGAGGACACGGTGGAGCATACGGTGGAGGTCTGCCCTTCTTGGGCGGAGCACCGTCGTATCCTCGTCGAGGCGATCGGCGGCGGCAACCTTTCGCGTCCGGCTCTGTTTGAATCCATTGTCCGGAGCGAGGAGGCTTGGGAAGCGGTTACCTCCTTCTGCGAAGCAGTAATGCTAACGAAGGAGGAGGCGGGCCGCGCGAAGGAGATACAAGGAGAGACAAGGCCGCGCGAGGGAGAGAGAGACAAGACAATCGCCCCAACCACCGCTACAGAAGAAGACGCCCCGGGCGTCGGGAGTCGCAGGGCGATCCCCGGCCACCATAGGCGCGGGCCTGCGAACGGCGAGCGTTGTGTGGCTCGTTGTCCGATCACCACCAGGCCCGGGTCGATGGCGCGTTGTGTTTCACGCACGCCTCAAAGAGATGTCAGCATAAAAGACGGGCCCGCCAGGGCCAGAGCCTGCCAGGGTTGCGGAATTTGTTCGCAAGAGTTACCGCAGCCCTGGAACGCAAATGGCTTTTGAAGGAACACGGATGGGTTTTAGTCAGTAAGAGTCTGACACGCCATTTGATGATTTCCCATCCTTAAAAAAAAAAGGCCTTGTTGGACGCACATTTCCGGGGGTGGTAGGCTTCCTACGGTAGGTTTAACAAAGCACCCCAAAGGTTACGTCATAAGGACGCTAGGGACCGTGTCTCGTAAAAACTTGCACCGGCCGCTGGTAGGCCTATTACTGAATCGTCACTATTTAGCGAGACACGAGATTTGGACGGTAGCCGCTCATAGCCGCACCATATATCCGAGAACTGGGCATATTAAGGAAACGTGATGTGACGATTGAAACCACTTCGGCGTGCACCAAGAACAAACGCAATGAATTCTGCTACAGACTATGTAAGTCTACAGAGCGCTTGTGCTAGTTGAATTTATTTTGTATTTATTAGTAGAACGTGTTAAGCCGCCGTAAAGAGTCTTTTACACTGGTATGCGATTAGAGCTACATACATAAAACTAAACTTGTCTTACTCAATAGCAGCTGGACTTCGCAGTACTCTTAGGATTGTGTAAGACATTTATTTAGAGTTTAGGGAACGTGTTCTGTAAGAATCGTTGCAGTGACCTAAATGCACAGAAGTGCATTTAGGTCTAACAGTACACGTACGACGAGGCAATAGTTTCAAGTCGCGAAAGGGGTTTATAGATCTATTGTGAAAATATATTTAACGTAGGACTAAACCATGAATCTGTTTAGCGCAAGTGTAACGCTCCTGTCACCACCTTCACGTTATATAATGTACTTTGCAGTCTTCTTATCTCATTAACTTCACACTTTATAGTATTGTTTTACTTATGCATTACCAACCATGAATTCCAGAGTGACCAGTTTGGTGACGAGCTCTATAGAGCCGGGTGGGTAGATGGCGGAGCCCGGTTCCTTCCCCGCAGGCAAAGCCAACTTTAAAACTAGATGTACCTTAATTTTAAGAAAAACGAAAATTTTATCAGCCTAGGGTAATAAAATTTAGAAACAGTCACACTGCTAACCTCTGCACACTCTGACAGGACCGGCATCTTTGGGGGACCAATCTGGAGACTGCGGGGACGCCCGAGCTTGTGAGCCTCGAGCGAGCTTGTATATCAAACAACTGCACCACGTGTGAGCAAATCGAAATTGTGGCAAAAAAGCTCTACACATCCGAGAAACACATCCTAAAGAAAGTCATTTTGTAAATATTAACCAATTTTTCCTGTTATTTCAGCCGAAATATAAGTCTAACTACGTTCAAGAAAATACAATAAAAAAACACATAATAGTAATGATCACCCGATGGCCACGTCAAAATAAAAATGCATAGCATGTGTTGTGGCATAATGATATACAAGAATGAATCTGTAATTTGATTTTTTGTGAAAAGCGTAAAATTTTATATTTTTTGTCAAACTCGAGATTCCATTACTGAAAAATAAATCATTATGAGAGATTTGGACAACATACATTTATGTGAACGTTTAAAAAATGAAGTAACTTACTTTAATCAAGAAAAAAGGCAAAATCATGGCGAAAACGTGAACATAATAATTGTCACTAGAAAAAGATTGAAAAACCGCAAAAAGCACAATGACTTCATACAGGCAAGACAGCACAAGGTATTTTCTCGTTTATCAAGATTCAGCAGATTCGAGGAGCAAGTTTCGATCACCAGACACTCAAGCATGCCTGAACTAAATGAATGTACATGGCCAACACCACCTCAAAACAGAAGCGGCCGTGGAGAAGATACAATACAAAATAAGTACAAACTAAGTCCTTTTCGTTCAAAATTCATTGTTAATATAGTTTCTGAACATAAGTTTGATACACAATTAAACCCGTTTAGCTATCCCAGACAGACAAAATTGAAAATCTACAGGTGTGAGGTTGGAAGTAAGGATGATAATTGTTGTTGCTCTTGTAACTCTGATGCCATGTTTGAAATTATGAAAAGTTTGTACGACTGTTATAAAAAAAGGGATTGCACTAACTGTACTTGTATACTTTGTAGTCATTTAAAACCAGAAGATAAACTGAAATTCTCAGAAAAAGAAAAAAATTTAAGAGAAAAAGCTATGAAAGGTTTACCTCTTCCTGAAGGTAAAACATCATCAGAAAAAAAACTAATCAAGAAGGTTCGAACCGATCTTGGTGTACCTGTTGAACCGAAAACTAAAGAGATTAGAGACAAACATGAAGAAGCATCGAAAGCTGGTAAATTACTGCCATTGGAAGGTAAAACACCAGCAGAGAAAGAAAATATATTGCAAGATCTATTTGACATGGGTATTCCATTACCAAGAGGACGCACGCCTTCGGAAAAAGCTCTAATATACAAAATAAGTGGCAAAGAACCGAGTGAGGAGGTATCACTGACCCTGGCGCCTTCGGAGCAAATGCGTAAAGCAAAAGCGGAAGGATTACTTACTCCACTCCAAGGCAAAACACCGGAAGATAAGGAAAAAATTCTAAAGGGACTAGCTATGATAGGTTTACCTCTTCCTGAAGGTCAAACACCATCTGAAAATGAACTAATTGACAAGGTTCGCACCGACCTTGGTCTTCCTATTGAACCTAAAACTAAAGACTTACGAGATAAACATGAAAAAGCAGCAAAAACTGGCAAACTACTGCCGTTGGAAGGCAAAACACCGGAACAGAAAGAAAAAATATTAAAAGGTTTACATAATATGGGTATTCCATTACCCATAGGACGAACGCCATCGGAGAAATCTCTTATTGCCAAAATAGCCGCAAGTTCACGTGAACCTTCAAAGGCGTCTTCAGCGGCCTACGCACCTTCTGAGCAATTGCGTAGAGCGAAAGCAGAAGGATTACTGACTCCACTTGAAGGCAAACCACCAGAAGAGAAAGAAAAAATTCTAAAGGGACTTGCTATGAAAGGTCTAGCTCTTCCTGAGGCTCAATCGCCATCAGAAAAAGAACTTATTGATAAAGTTCGCACAGACCTGGGTCTACCTAAGGATCCCACGACGAAATCTATGAAAGAAAAACATGAAAAAGCAGCTAAAGCTGGCTTATTACAACCATTGGAAGGCAAAACACCAAAGCAAAAGGAAAAAACATTAAAAGGTTTACGTGATCTGGGAATTCCATTACCTGAAGGACGGACACCATCAGAGAAAGCTCTAATAGAAAAAGTAAAGGCTTCACCTCCTTCTATCATTGCACCTTCTGAACAGATGCGTAGAGCTAAAGTGGAAGGATTACTAACTCCGCTCGAAGGCAAAACTCCAGAACAGAAAGAAAACATTGTAAAAGGACTGGCTATGAAAGGTCTCCCTCTCCCTGAGGCTCAATCACCATCAGAAAAAAAACTCATTGATAAGGTTCGCGCCGACCTTGGATTACCTAAGGATCCCACAACGAAATCTATGAAAGACAGACACGAACAAGCAGCTAAAGCTGGCTTACTTCAACCATTGGAAGGCAAGACACCTGCACAGAAAGCAAAGGTATTAAAAGGTTTACGTGATTTAGGAATTCCATTACCTGAAGGACGGACACCATCAGAAAAAGATCTAATAGAAAAAGTCAAGACTTCGCCCCGTTCTGTCATATCACCTTCTGAGCAGCTGCGTAGAGCTAAAGCGGAAGGATTACTTACTCCACTCAAAGGCAAACCACCAGAACAGAAAGAAAAAATTCTAAAGGGACTTGCAATGAAAGGTCTAGCTCTTCCTGAGGCTCAATCGCCATCAGAAAAAATTATTATTGATAAAGTTCGCACCGACCTTGGTCTGCCTAAGGATCCAACAACAAAATCTATGAAAGACAAGCATGAACAAGCAGCTAAAGCTGGTTTGCTACAGCCGCTGGAAGGCAAAACACCTGCCGAGAAAGCAAAGGTATTAAAAGGCTTACGTGACTTGGGAATCCCATTACCTGAAGGACGGACACCATCAGAGAAAGCGCTCATAGGAAAAGTCAAAGAGACACCCCGTTCCGTCATTGCACCTTCTGAACAGCTGCGTAGGGCTAAAGCGGAAGGATTACTGACTGCACTCAAAGGTAAACCACCAGAACAAAAAGAGAAAATTGTGAAAGGGCTTGCTATGAAAGGTCTACCTCTCCCTGAGGCTCAATCATCGTCTGAAAAAAAACTAATTGATAAGGTTCGCGCTGACCTGGGTCTACCTAAGGATCCCACTACGAAATCAATGAAAGACAAGCACGAACAAGCAGCCAAAGCTGGTTTGCTACAGCCGTTGGAAGGTAAAACACCTTCAGAGAAAGCAAAGGTATTAAAAGGTTTACGTGATTTAGGAATTCCATTACCTGAAGGACGGACACCATCAGAGAAAGCTCTTATAGATAAAGTCAAGGCTTCGCCGCGTTCTGTCATAGCACCTTCTGAGCAGATGCGTAGAGCTAAAGCAGAAGGATTACTGACTCCACTCAAAGGCAAGCCACCGGAGCAAAAGGAAAAAATTGTAAAAGGGCTGGCTATGAAAGGTTTACCTCTCCCTGAGGCGCAAACTCCATCAGAAAAAAAACTGATTGACAAAGTTCGTGTCGATCTTGGTCTACCTAAGGATCCCACAACGAAATCAATGAAAGACAAGCACGAACAAGCAGCTAAAGCTGGCTTGCTACAACCGTTGGAAGGCAAAACACCTGCAGAGAAAGCAAAGGTATTAAAAGGCTTACGTGATTTGGGAATTCCTTTACCTGAAGGACGGACGCCATCAGAGAAAGCTCTTATAGATAAAGTCAAGGCTTCGCCCCGATCTGTTATAGCACTTTCTGAGCAGCTGCGTATGGCTAAAGCGGAAGGATTACTGACTGCACTCAAAGGCAAACCACCGGAACAAAAAGAGAAAATTGTGAAAGGGCTTGCTATGAAAGGTCTACCTCTGCCTGAGGCTCAATCATCGTCAGAAAAAAAACTGATTGATAAGGTTCGCGCTGACCTTGGTCTACCTAAGGATCCCACAACGAAATCAATGAAAGATAAGCACGAACAAGCCGCCAAAGCAGGTTTGCTACAGCCGTTGGAGGGTAAAACACCTGCAGAGAAAGCAAAAGTATTAAAAGGCTTACGTGACTTGGGAATTCCGTTACCTGAAGGACGGACACCATCAGAGAAAGCTCTTATTGACAAAGTCAACGCTTCGCCCCGTTCTGTCATTGCACCTTCTGAGCAGCTGCGTAGAGCTAAAGCGGAAGGATTACTGACACCACTCAAAGGCAAACCACCGGAACAGAAAGAAAAAATTCTAAAAGGACTTGCAATGAAAGGTCTGGCTCTTCCTGAGGCTCAATCATCATCAGAAAAAAAACTTATTGACAAAATTCGCGCCGACCTCGGTCTGCCTAAGGACCCCACAACAAAATCTATGAAAGACAAGCACGAACAAGCAGCCAAAGCTGGCTTGCTACAACCGTTGGAAGGCAAGACACCTGCAGAGAAAGCAAAGGTATTAAAAGGCTTACGTGACTTGGGAATCCCATTACCTGAAGGACGGACACCATCAGAGAAAGCGCTCATAGGAAAAGTCAAAGAGTCACCCCGTTCTATCATTGCACATTCTGAAAAGCTGCGTAGAGCTAAAGCGGAAGGGTTACTGACTCCACTCAAAGGCAAACCACCAGAGCAAAAAGAGAAAATTGTGAAAGCGCTGGCTATGAGAGGTTTACCTCTCCCTGAGGCTCAATCACCATCAGAAAAAAAACTGATTGACAAAGTTCGTGCTGATCTTGGTCTACCTAAGGATCCCACAACGAAATCAATGAAAGACAAGCACGAACAAGCAGCCAAAGCTGGCTTGCTACAGCCGTTGGAAGGCAAAACACCTGCAGAGAAAGCAAAGGTATTAAAAGGTTTACGTGACTTAGGAATTCCATTACCTGAAGGACGAACACCATCAGAAAAAAAACTAATAGATAAAGTCAAGGCTTCGCCCCGTTCTGTCGTAGCACTTTCTGAGCAGCTGCGTATTGCTAAAGCGGAAGGATTGCTGACTCCACTTAAAGGCAAACCGCCGGAGCAAAAAGAGAAAATTGTGAAAGCGCTGGCTATGAAAGGTTTACCTCTCCCTGAGGCGCAATCACCATCAGAAAGAAAACTGATTGACAAAGTTCGTGCCGATCTTGGTCTACCTAAGGATCCCACTACGAAATCAATGAAAGATAAGCACGAACAGGCAGCCAAAGCTGGATTGCTACAGCCGTTGGAAGGCAAAACACCTGCGGAGAAAGCAAAGGTATTAAAAGGTTTACGTGATTTAGGAATTCCATTACCTGAAGGACGAACACCATCAGAAAAAAAACTAATAGATAAAGTCAAGGCTTCGCCCCGTTCTCTCATTGCTCTTTCTGAGCAGCTGCGTAGAGCTAAAGCGGAAGGATTACTGACTCCACTTAAAGGCAAACCACCAGAGCAAAAAGAGAAAATTGTGAAAGCGCTGGCTATGAAAGGTTTACCTCTCCCTGAGGCTCAATCACCATCAGAAAGAAAACTTATTGATAAAGTTCGTGCTGATCTTGGTCTACCTAAGGATCCCACAACGAAATCAATGAAAGACAAGCACGAACAAGCAGCCAAAGCTGGCTTGCTACAGCCGTTGGAAGGCAAAACACCTGCAGAGAAAGCAAAGGTATTAAAAGGCTTACGTGACTTAGGAATTCCATTACCTGAAGGACGAACACCATCAGAAAAAAAACTAATAGATAAAGTCAAGGCTTCGCCCCGTTCTCTCGTTGCAATTTCTGAGCAGCTGCGTCGAGCTAAAGCGGAAGGATTACTGACTGCACTCAAAGGCAAACCACCGGAGCAAAAAGAGAAAATTGTGAAAGCGCTGGCTATGAAAGGTTTACCTCTCCCTGAGGCTCAATCATCGTCAGAAAAAAAACTCATTGATAAGGTTCGCGCCGACCTTGGTCTACCTAAAGATCCCACAACGAAATCAATGAAAGACAAGCACGAACAAGCAGCCAAAGCTGGCTTGCTACAGCCGTTGGAAGGCAAAACACCTGCAGAAAAAGCAAAGGTATTAAAAGGCTTACGTGACTTAGGAATTCCATTACCTGAAGGACGAACACCATCAGAAAAAAAACTAATAGATAAAGT
The DNA here is from genome assembly GCA_905163435.1 of Mamestra brassicae. NCBI lineage: Eukaryota > Metazoa > Arthropoda > Insecta > Lepidoptera > Noctuidae > Mamestra > Mamestra brassicae. Next base: position 6,996,017 of record LR990987.1, read on the forward strand.
CAAGGCTTCGCCCCGTTCTGTCGTAGCACTTTCTGAGCAGCTGCGTATTGCTAAAGCGGAAGGATTGCTGACTCCACTTAAAGGCAAACCGCCGGAGCAAAAAGAGAAAATTGTGAAAGCGCTGGCTATGAAAGGTTTACCTCTCCCTGAGGCGCAATCACCATCGGAAAGAAAACTGATTGACAAAGTTCGTGCCGATCTTGGTCTACCTAAGGATCCCACTACGAAATCAATGAAAGATAAGCACGAACAGGCAGCCAAAGCTGGCTTGCTACAGCCGTTAGAAGGCAAAACACCTGCAGAGAAAGCAAAGGTATTAAAAGGCTTACGTGATTTGGGAATTCCATTACCTGAAGGACGAACACCATCAGAAAAAAAACTAATAGATAAAGTCAAGGCTTCGCCCCGTTCTCTCATTGCTCTTTCTGAGCAGCTGCGTAGAGCTAAAGCGGAAGGATTACTGACTCCACTTAAAGGCAAACCACCGGAGCAAAAAGAGAAAATTGTGAAAGCGCTGGCTATGAAAGGTTTACCTCTCCCTGAGGCGCAATCACCATCGGAAAGAAAACTGATTGACAAAGTTCGTGCCGATCTTGGTCTACCTAAGGATCCCACAACGAAATCAATGAAAGACAAGCACGAAGAAGCAGCCAAAGCTGGCTTGCTACAGCCGTTAGAAGGCAAAACACCTGCAGAGAAAGCAAAGCTTTTAAAAGGCTTACGTGATTTGGGAATTCCATTACCTGAAGGACGAACACCATCAGAAAAAAAACTAATAGATAAAGTCAAGGCTTCGCCCCGTTCTGTCGTAGCACTTTCGGAGCAGCTGCGTATTGCTAAAGCGGAAGGATTGCTGACTCCACTTAAAGGAAAACCGTTGGAGCAAAAAGAGAAAATTGTGAAAGCGCTAGCTATGAAAGGTTTACCTCTCCCTGAGGCGCAATCACCATCGGAAAGAAAACTGATTGACAAAGTTCGTGCCGATCTTGGTCTACCTAAGGATCCCACTACGAAATCAATGAAAGACAAGCACGAACAAGCAGCTAAAGCTGGCTTGCTACAGCCGTTGGAAGGCAAAACACCTGCAGAGAAAGCAAAGCTTTTAAAAGGCTTACGTGATTTGGGAATTCCATTACCTGAAGGACGAACACCATCAGAAAAAAAACTAATAGATAAAGTCAAGAATTCGCCTCGTTCTCTCATAGCACTTTCTGAGCAGCTGCGTAGGGCTAAAGCGGAAGGATTACTGACTGCACTCAAAGGCAAACCACTGGAGCAAAAAGAGAAAATTGTGAAAGCGCTGGCTATGAAAGGTTTACCTCTCCCTGAGGCTCAATCATCGTCAGAAAAAAAACTCATTGATAAGGTTCGCGCCGACCTTGGTCTACCTAAGGATCCCACAACGAAATCAATGAAAGACAAGCACGAACAAGCAGCCAAAGCTGGATTGCTACAGCCGTTGGAAGGCAAAACACCTGCAGAAAAAGCAAAGGTATTAAAAGGCTTACGTGATTTGGGAATTCCATTACCAGAAGGACGGACACCATCAGAAAAAAAACTAATAGATCAAGTCAAGGCTTCGCCCCGATCTGTCATTGCACCTTCTGAGCAGATGCGTAGAGCTAAAGCGGAAGGATTACTGACTCCACTGAAAGGCAAACCACCGGAACAAAAAGAGAAAATTGTGAAGGGGCTGGCTATGAAAGGTTTACCTCTCCCTGAGGCGGAATCACCATCAGAAAGAAAACTGATTGACAAAGTTCGTGCTGATCTTGGTCTACCTAAAGATCCCACAACGAAATCAATGAAAGACAAGCACGAACAAGCAGCCAAAGCTGGCTTGCTACAGCCGTTGGAAGGCAAAACACCTGCAGAAAAAGCAAAGGTATTAAAAGGCTTACGTGATTTGGGAATTCCATTACCAGAAGGAAGGACACCATCAGAGAAAAAACTAATAGATCAAGTCAAGGCTTCGCCCCGATCTGTCATTGCACCTTCTGAGCAGATGCGTAGAGCTAAAGCGGAAGGATTACTGACTCCACTTAAAGGCAAACCACCGGAACAAAAAGAGAAAATTGTGAAGGGGCTGGCTATGAAAGGTTTACCTCTCCCTGAGGCGCAATCACCATCAGAAAGAAAACTGATTGACAAAGTTCGTGCTGATCTTGGTCTACCTAAAGATCCCACAACGAAATCAATGAAAGACAAGCACGAACAAGCAGCCAAAGCTGGCTTGCTACAGCCGTTAGAAGGCAAAACACCTGCAGAGAAAACAAAGATATTAAAAGGCTTACGTGATTTGGGAATTCCATTACCTGAAGGACGGACACCATCAGAGAAAGCTCTTATAGATAAGGTCAACGCTTCGGTCCGTTCTGTCGTTGCACCTTCTGAGCAGCTGCGTAGAGCTAAAGCAGAAGGATTACTGACCCCACTCAAAGGCAAACCACCGGAACAGATACAAAAAATTCTAAAAGGACTTGCAATGAAAGGTCTAGCTCTTCCTGAAGCTCAATCGCCATCAGAAAAAAAACTTATTGACGAAGTTCGCGCCGACCTTGGTCTTCCTATCGAACCTAAAACTAAAGATATCAGAGATAAACATGAAAAAGCAGCCAAAGCTGGCTTACTACAGCCGTTGGAAGGCAAAACACCTGTACAGAAAGAAAAGATATTAAAAGGTCTACATGATATGGGTATTCCATTACCCATAGGACGGACGCCGTCGGAGAAAGCGCTTATAGCTAAAGTTATGGCAGGTCCTGTAGCAGTAATCGGTACATCAACGTCAAGGAAAGCGGCAGGAATAGCTGAGGAGTATGAAGAAATTGAAAAAACAACCAAATGTGACCGTGCTTGCGGTTGCGATAAAAAGAAAATCAGATTTAAACATAGTTACATTAAAATCAGAGTGACCTCTCCAGACATATCTTCTCTCTGCGATTGCCCTGAAATATGCATCCCAGGCGTGAAAAGCGGTGCCTTCATTGATAACGATGGTATAAAAGTTACTATAGCGAGTGCTCTTGGTATGCCGTCATTTACAGCGGAGTATAACGATCACATACCCCTTGATGAATATTCATCAAAAAAAAACTGTAATCGTACTCATACTGAGCATAAAGGTCCCAAAAAGTCAATAGGCTCAAAATGTAAAGTTTCTAGCTTTGAGTCAAGTCTTGATTCTAATAGAGTGAGTTATAGTCTAAGTAGCTCCAGTTATTTTGAAAGCAGTAGTACCAGACCCAAAAGCACTGAAAGCGAGAATATCTACCTACAGAGTAGTACACCACTACTACCTAGTAAATTGGAGCGAACTGTGAAAAGCAACCAAAACCCAATTTCAGAAACTAAATCCAATGCAAGTAGTTTTGGTTCAATTCTGGTCTTAAAAAGTGAGATGTCATTATGCAGCACAATTTCAAATAAGATCATGAACACAGTCAGTTTGACGTCGGTTATGAACAGTAGCATCACATCTACCTCCACGCATTACTCGAGCTACCAGTCAACCGACGACCCGCGGAGTAGTAGCTCACTAGACGAACTATTAACAAGGTAAATAACGCTTTCACGTTAAAATTTTAATGTTCAAAATAGAGTAACTATTATTGCATAGAAAAATAAACTTCGAAACACGATTATTTTTATGCATTCTAATTCACCAAACCAAGCGAATGATCGGAAACAGCATTTAGAAAATGTGGGACAATTGCACTTCAGTGAACTTTTCTAGTTTTTAGGGTTCTAAACGTCACAAGGAAAAACGGAACCTCATTTAATCTCTCACGTGTCAATTTGTCACAGACTTTTTACTCAAAAATTACTTAATGTTTGGCATATACCTACATAAATATAATTGGACCAAATATTTTAAGCCATTTTCGTATTAAATAAAGTGTAGTACCGGTATTTTTGTTTTATACACGTATTAATGAAAAGGCATACAAAACATACATAATATATCGAATTGAGAACCATAGACTCCTTATTTCGAATCATTTTGAAACAATTGTTTTTAGAAATTCTCTTTTATCTTCGTGAATATAATTATGATTACAAAAAATATGGTAAAGACCTGTGGTTAAAGTATTCAGACAAAACAAAGTTCAGAAACTGGGTACAAATAAAATTAATCTAAACTAATATTATAAACTAAAGAGGGAAGGAAATATTTATTTGTTTGTTTATTACGAATAGGCTCAAAAACTCCTCAACCAATTTTAAAAATTCTTTCGCCATTAGAAAGCTACATTAATAACTTAAAACAAAGGCTATATTTTATTTTTGAAAAAGTAGAGTACACTACGAAAATTGCAATAATGTAACCCAAAGTAGCAAAATATTGCCTAAAATTCATTATTTGGCGTGCACTGAGAAAACTATTGATGATACATGAAAATGTTCTACTTACATGATTAAAGTACTTCATACTAATATTATAAACGCGAAAGTTTGTAAGGATGGATGGATGGATGTTTGTTACTCTTTCACGCAAAAACTACTGAATGGATTTTGATGAAATTTGGCACAGTGGTAGATTATAGTCTGGAATAACACATATAATACTTTTTATCCCGGGAATATGTTCCCTTGGGATAATTTTCGACAAACACGCGGGCGGAGCCGCGGGCGGCAACTAGTATTATCTATTTATATAAAAAAGTTGCCGCCCGCGGCTCCGCCCGCGTGATTGTCGAAAACTATCCTAAGGGAACATATTCCCGGGATAAAAAGTATCCTATGTGTTATTCCAGACTATAATCTACCTCTGTGCCAAATTTCATCATAATCCATTCAGTAGTTTTTACGTGAAAGAGTAACAAACATCCATACATACATCCATACTTACAAACTTTCGCCTTTATAATAGTAGTAGGATTAATTGCTATTCGTTAGTCTCTCTATAAAACTCGAGAAATGCTGGACTGATTTGGCTAATTCTCGTTTTTGTTTTGTTTGCCAGAATACTGGGTAGGTTTAAAAACAAAAAAATAATTGGTAGGTAGGTAGGTAGGGTCATAATCATCTTCTGGCCGTTCACCCCGAACGAGATGAACAGTTGCGCTGATCTTGAGACCACAGAATCACTAATCAGCAGCAGAAATGGCTGGGTAAAAATCGTTAAGTTTAATTTTCCAAAAGTAACCTTTAAAAGGTAGCGTTGAAGTTTGTGATGTATCTACTAAATCTGTGGGGACGAAGTCGTGGGCGAAGTGCTAGGAAACAATAACTTTTTGAGTATTTGGTCTGATCAGAACCGCGCTCGCACGCGAGTCCAATTCGTGCTTGTCCGGTATTTTTATCCAGTACATTTTAAACCTACTAACAAAGTCAAACTCAAAACCTTAGACCTCAAAGGGTACCGAAGCGACAATTTAAGTCCATCGTTTTATATGTAGAAGTGGCATTTTTTCGTAGTTTTCGGAAACGCTAATATATATATATATATATTTAATAAAAATAAAGATTAGAGCTACTAAAATGAGTCGTACCTTAGTTATCAAATAAAATACGAATAAGTAATATCATCATATTTTTGCACCAACAGTGACGACTTGATCGACCACCCCGCAACTATTGGAGAACGCAAGAAATTGTGGAATATTGGAGCAGCAATCCCAAAATGCGAATACACAATCATGAGAGTGTCTCAAACAAGACTTGATTCTGGAAACAGCGAGGTGAAAACGAATTTGCGGAACTCCGAGGAAGATCCCATCGTACTCATGAACCACTTGCCAAGTAAACTCGATGTATCAAAGATAATGAACAAGATTATGTCAAAAAAACGTTTCGCCGATGCCTCCTCAATATTCATAGTAGTACCAATGTCTGAAGATGAAGAGGAACAGGCATCCTCCGACTGTAATGATTCCATGACTAGTATTCATTCGAGTGAAACAGAGACTATTTTGAAAGATACCAGTCGAGCGGATTTGAGTGAGTACTTCAGAGAGATCTTTCTGTGGTCTGTGTTCTTTGTTTGTTTCTATCAGCTATTTACAGTAAACGGCTGTTAAAGAAGAAGAAAAGAGCAGCAAAACGCTCGATTAATTTCTGCCATAAATTAAGATATAGAATAAGAACTAATTGAATAGAGTTCAAACTAGCGTGTAAGGGACTTGACATACAAAACAGACAGGGCGCGCGGAGGCCGGCGGACAGGGTGCTGAGCCAAAAATGTATGATGTCGGTCCGCGCGCCCGCGACGCTAAGTATATTAACGTTCCTTTGACGCCATACATTATCTTCACAGCGCCCTGGCCGCTTCGTATATCAAGTCCCTTAAAGTTAATTATAGTATTTTCAACGTAAACTTGACTAAATGAACTTGTTTGATTTTGCTTAAGCATTTTTCTGCTCTGTCTGTACTATAAAGGCACATGGATTCCAATAGTTTCGTTAACAGAAATCCTCATTCACACACGTCTGAATGATAAACACCATGCCCTACAAAGCCGATTTTTTTCTAAAATTCCACGTGCCATATTTAACAGCCATATACTGTATTTAGTTATGTCTAGTAATTTATTTACATAACGGTATCTACAATAATACACAAACACCATTTCAGATCTGGCCCTGAGACCACATTCAAAAAACAAAGAGATTTGCAGAAAAGGAAAAAAGTTTTACATGAAACCGATATCTTCTAGTGACACAGAAACGATGTTCCAAAATGAATCCGTTCAAGATCTCCAACCTACTCAGATGATGAAAGATGAATTTCGTCAAATCATCAGACCGAATGGATTAGCAGAAATGGTAGAAAAGGCAGTCCATGCCATTGGAACTGACACTACTACAAGTATTCCATGTTGCCGTTGTCCTAAAGAATATCTTAAACCTTTTGTTGTTCAGAACTGCAGCTCCAATGAACATTTTACAGGAAATGTTAAAAGTCGGCAAAAAACGTCATTTTTCCAGCAAGGTACCATTTTCATTTTCTATATTTTTTATTAAAAAAGTTTATTTAAAATTTTTGTATTAGGAACTCATCACATTTAGGAAGTATCATTCCACAGTAATCTCTATTAAGTGTGTTTTAAAGGTCAACAATTTGAAAAAGTGTCTGTTAGTAAAGTTTATTTACTAAGCTTATTCTTAAATTGATGAAACTTTAAACAAAACGAAGATTATTTTCGTATTTTTTTCCCGTTCCCGTATAGCCTATGCCTTCGTCATGAGTATGTCCAATGTACTTCAAACCAAAGACAAACTTTCGAACGAATGACACTATTCAAATTAAAAAGCAAATAAAACTACTTGATTCAAATTCAAGTAGAATCTTTACTTCGTACTTCAAACCAAAGACCGAACCAACACCAATTTACCGAAACAAAACAACGTTTTTTCACCCAATTTTGAACAACAGAACCAATCAAACAATCAGGACCTATTTAACAACACAATTCAAAAAGCTTCAGACACCCTACTTATCTCAAATCTGTTTAGAAACATATTTTTTTTGTCACTCGGAAAATAACGTCAAAATGTAGTCTAACTGTAGTTCTAGTACTTCTATTTTTAGTCTTCAAATGGCGTTGCGAGTAGGTATGTAAATTGCGTGTGTCGTGATATTTAACTTTTTGAACATTTTAAATTCGTATATCTTTTGATAGAGTGAACCGAAATTAAATAGTGTGTCACTACATTGGTTTCATACATTTTAAGTGGTGCATGCACATCCAAACAGACAAACAGATAAACAGACAAAAAAAATTACAAAAAATGCTGGAAATGGGTTCCTTTAAAACCCTGGCTCATGTTTTTTTTCGAAATATTTTCTATAAACAAAAGCGATTTTTCTACAGATTTATTAAATGCAAATTAGAATAGAGTTTAATATAAAAAAAACTGGCCAAGTACGAAACGGATTCGCATGCAACGGGTTCAAAACGAATCTCATTTTGTATCATGTTACTCACTAACTTTATTTATCCTATAGGTTTTCCTGTAATTTATAGGCGAAGAACGTACTTTTACGTACTGTTTTCAAAATGGTAGAACCTGCAGTTTCGGAGATAAAATGGTTACTTTTCATCTTATTTATTGAACAACAAAATTTTAAAATATTTGGTTTTGACCATATATTTTAAAAATTTTAAAAGAAAATGTTCAAAATCGTCACAAGGGCTTTCATTTGATACGCGTACCGTGTGGCGTATCAAATGAAAGCCCTTGTGAGGATTTTCAACATTTTCTTTTCAAAATTTTCACAAGGGCTTTCATTTGATACGCTTTCATTTGATACGCCACACGGTACCTACAGTAGGAAAAACTTTTTATTTAGTTTTCCCCCCAAAGAGTGTTCTGTTTTCAAAATTTATTTATTTTTGTCACTAGTCCGTGTTTGGGTCACAGAAGATTATATGTGCAATGTGTACCAGACAAGAATGGTCATATCCATTCCAAGGCCCGACAGAATTTAAACCTGTCGCAGTTTTTTTGTCATCTGAAGTAAAGCAAGAATACAGATGGCTAACTTTCATGCCCATAAGCTATATGCAAGTAATTGCTGAGCATATCAATATATTTTATATGAAACCATTGGCGTCCTTGCGGACAAGTCAGTTGCAGATTGGCATCCAAACCGCGCTCCCGTAACATGATTTCCGTAAAGAAAAGTGAGATGAAACTATAATGTGCATTTGGTGTTTTTTTAAAAGACCTTGAATATAATTATATGTCTTCAGACGAAGTATCGAAAAGTAGCTTTTCATCCGTTGTTATAATTGTGCCGCTCGTGTTTATTCCTCACTCATTTTAAACGTCCCAATGGGTATTTAGTTGATCACAAGGGTCTGATAATGATGAGCAGAAAGGTGGAAAGCGGTTTTTGACTAATGGGCAAAATTCACTCAATGTAGCGTCCGAGAGTCAGAAAAATTACTCCTAAAATATATCGTTTCCAAATTGCAAGGCTGAATGAAGAAATCAATTCTGTCCTACATGGTCTTCAAAGTCTTCACTCCTAAATTTATTTCGATGAATGACTGAAAAGAGCGTTTTTGCGCTTTAAAAACAGTTTTTCTTTCAGTAGACTGCCCCCAAAAAATAATTCCAAACCTCAGAACTGATGCTACCAATCCGTGATACGCTATTAAAAGTGTTTGCGTATTCACTTTTTTTGACAGCTGAAACAATGCATAAGCATATCTATTCAATTTCAGACAAATTTCTTCAATATGGGGTTTCCATGTTTATTCAGATTATTGTCGTGATTGTCGAAAGATGCTCCTGCTACATTCCAAAAACTTATGAATACTGTCCTACATGGTCTTCAAAGTCTTCACTCCTAAATTTATTTCGATGATTGTCGTGATTGTCGAAAAATGCTCCTGCAACATTCCAAAAACTTATGAATACTGTCCTATCTGTTATTTAGATGATTTTATTATTTAAAGCCAAAATCTTCAATCTCACATAAAAAAGCTAGAGTTAGTCTTCGACAGATTCCGTCAATTTAATCTCAAATTACAATCTGCAAAATGTGAGTTCTTACGACATGAAGTCACGGATCTAGAGTACATAATCACCGATCCTAATCCAGATAAAATTAAGGCCGTCACTCAGTTTCCAACTCCTAAAAATGTCCTAAGGACACAAATCTTTCCTGATTCTTCTTCTTTCTTCTTCTTTGGCATTCTTGGCTACTACAGGCGATTCAACAATGAATAATGCTGATCAGAAGGATACGAATGAGCCTAAACACGATGGCTGTGCTATTAGCCAACTAAGAGATCCACTATCCACCTTTTGGTCTCCATCATCAGATCCTTTTTACCAACAACAATGAATAGTGTTCATCAGAATGATTCAAATGAGCCCAAACCAGATGTTTATGCTAGCGAGAGTGTACATAAAATAGCTTTTCTAGACTTCGCTTAAACGAACACTCAAAACAATATATTATTATGTATGTATTCGCCAACGAAATTAAAAAAAAAACCTATTTCTCTTATATTTCAGATGAGAAAACAAACTAGAATATGTGTGATTTCTGTCGGAGTTGGGTTAATTTTGTTTGGGCCGTTCCCATTCTTCTTTCAACTGAATCGGTCAAGTAGATTCGGAGAAAATCGGCTGTGACAGACAGACAGACAGATAAACAACCGAGTGATCCTTTAAGGGTTCCGGTTTTCGCTATTGAGTTTTGGAACACTGATTAATTATAAATCACCCCATACTTGCAGGCAAGTGCAGTGTACCTACATAAAAATAGAATGGCAATAGATTGAATAATAAAAGCTGAGTTATTAATTAGACTGGACTAAGTAGTGAATTGTTTGAATTTTAGATACTTTTTTAATACTATTAAAGGGTTCAAAGTGGTGTCTCAAAATTCAGTCAAGTGTAATGTCAAATAAGAGTGGCAACCTAATAGTTAAGTGCACTTAAATAAGAGTTTATATGTGTTAATAAAGTTAAGTCTTTTTGTAGCCAATCATCTCTCATCATATCTTTTTATTTTTCATATTTGTTTCTCCGGACAACAACCCTTAAATAAAAAATAAAGAAATAAAATAAAATTGCTTTAATTCGGACACAAAAATCCGTAGAGTGTTAGTAACATATATAGTGTTATTAAAAGTGTTATTAAAACTGTATCCACGAGAACACTGCCGACAAACTGTTCAGCAGTTTGGCAGATGAAATTTTGACGACACGGTAGGCGCAGTGGTTGAGCGATTGGCTGCTGCGCTGCGCGTCTCGGGTTCGATTCCCGCACGGAACAAGTATTTGTATGGCCTACATATAGTTGTTCCGGGTCTGGCTGTTTGTGTATGTGAGTTTCTATGTTTGTAAACGCACCCACGATACAGGAGAAATTCCTAGTGTGGGGCAAGGTTTAAAAAAAAAATGTTTATTTTTTTCCATGAAACTTTCTTGTAAAAAAAAAAATCGACCTCTTCATAAACTTTTGTACAATCGGAGAGCCGAAGCTCCTCAGCTACAGTTTTCTGGATACTGTTTCGACTGCCCCTCACTCGCCTCAGTAGCGACACAGTTTTCTTTCACATGATTGCGTAGAAACCGTCGGTACGTGCTTGCGCAAACATTTCCGCGCTACAGTAACGAGGTTGCCTCAACAACATCCTGAAAGCATTGTTATATTGGACGCGCAGGACATCCAGCGATCTCTTAGTACAATTGACCCATAGATTACCCGTGTACAAAATTAGACAATAAGCCTTAAAAAGTGTTACTTTTACTTGATCTGTACATCGCGCAAATCTACGGGACAACATATTGCTCCGGACCGCTAGAGCCCTGCGCTCCCTCTCAATGTCTACATCGTCCCTGAGGTCAGCGGTTAGAAAATACATTAATTGCATGCTAAATACATGCAATTAATCCTGACATTTTAAAATTTTGTAATATATTTTAGTCTTCCGATCTGGCGTAGGGTTGTCCCTTACAGTTAGTGACCAAAATATCTACTAGCGGCGTCGGATCGTCACAATCGCTTATGATCTCAGCCCTACTCCGATTTACTTGAAGTCGACGCGACTTTGCAAATATCACATAGGTACAAACGCAATACTCTCAGCTGACCGCATACAACGCCACCATAGCAACGTAACTCGGTGTTTTTACTCGAATTATCAGCAGGGTCGATGACCTGACTGCCCTTCTGTTTATTACGGCAATCGTTTTTTGTATGACCGAAAAACTTGCAATTCGAACGTTTTGGTCTAAGGCGTCTATGACCACAGACCATAACTTTCAGTATTATTATTTTCTGCGTTAAATGTGTGCGCGTCCACTTTGTTTACCACTAAGGCATTAGTTTACTACTCGAATAACGCGGGTCACTTAACGCATTAGGTTAACTTTCACGCTCAAACGTTATTGTGCGACGAACGTGAGGACTGCGGGTTGTTGTCATAGGAAGAACTACTTACCTCCGTCAACGATTCCACGACTATCCTGGCCTTCGCAGTCAGCTATTCCAGATCATTCACCTCGTCGCGACACTCGTTTTCTGACTTTACGATCCGATATAATTAATCCATGCGTTGGAAGGCCTCCCACAAGACGGACCGATGACCCGTGGTACCCGATGGATGTGAGACGCACAGGAACGGTTGTTGTGGCGACACTTGGGGGAAGGCCTATGTCCAGCAATGGACGTCTTTCGGGAAAAAAATCTTGCGCGCCAATTTTCATTTTGTAGTCAATTAATACAAGTTTTAGTGCAGAAGATGAACAATTGATAGAGTTAACCTCGCCATAAATACTAAATGAAGCACAAAATGCAAACTATAGCCTAATCACCGCAAAATCTATAAAAAAGTACTTAGCTGCCTGCGATAGTTTCCTATATTCCATTATAGGAAACTATCGTAGGCAGCTAAGTACTTTTCAGAGCAAGAAAAAAACCCAGTCATTTTCAGAAAACGTGTTGTGGGCGTATTTCTCTGTACTCGCCAATACATACAAGCCCAGCTCCCTGTGGTGCATCTATTTCAGGTTAAGAAGCATGTTTAAGCTCAAACATGGTGATGATATCAAAACGTACTGAAACTTGATGGCATTTTAACCGAACCACAACCATGTACATCTCGTAGCATGAGTTATTTCCTGTCCACTGCTCCCAGTAATTTCAATGATTTGCCTTTGTTGCCGAAATTTACACAAGACGAAAACAAAAGTACTAAAGAAGTGGCAAGCACCAATGTAACACAAACTGTGAAATTGCCATCCAAATAAATCCAATATCGCTTTGAAAATTGTACGTTCACCAATTATTTTAATAATTAAACGATACAAGCAATACATGTTTGTTTTTTCCTCGCAAATGTGTTGAAAGACGTCGTATGAAACTCGCTCACTACACACTCGGCTGAATTACGCCTTCGCCTCGGCCCGGGCTGCAACCCACAGTCTCGTGTGTAATGAGCAACCACACTTGTATCATAATATACTATAAGTAGTTATAATTAGTAAACATGACAATAAAATTGAGAAATTGATTATATTATTAGATAAATAAAAAAAAAAGAATAAAGTGAATGTATTATTTATGTCCGAGAATAAATGATTGTGATTGTTATTAATTTTTCAACCTCTTATTAAATAGGTCGCTTAATGAGTAGAAATTCCTTTCCAATAGCCATAATTGAAGGTACTTTGAAAACATTCACTGGTAAGATTTTAATAGTGTCAGGTATAGCATTAAATATGCGACCACACATTGCATAGCTATTTTTACTATATAGAGCTGTCCTAGAAATTAACTGCAAAACTATTCTTGTGTCTACTATTTTTTGGATACGTTTCATGAGCTTTTTTAAATAACTCCGGGTGGATTTTAACAAATTAGCGCATTCAAAGATATGTAGACTGGGAAGGGTTAGTTAGTATCTTGAAATTTTTGAAAAAGGTTTTGTTAGATTCCCATGGGCGTATTCTCGCTATGGATCGGATGCATTTTTTCTGTGCGATGAACACTCTCTGACTTTCTGTTGAGTAACCCCATATAATAAGACCATAACGCTGATGTTTTTGAGAGTTCGTATAGAAAGTACACGTATTTATTTATTTTGTTGCATACTTTATTGACGTGGGCCTTCCAGTTGCAGTGTTTATCAATCGTGATACCGAGAAATGTCGTTTCGTTTACAAAATTTAAGTCCTCTATAATTGATGTCCAAAGACTGATTTTCTCGTGTACAACGTACTTAATTGAATAAAATTGTTTTTTTTTTTTAAATTTACACGTAGATTATTTTCGTCAAAACATGTTATTATCTATTTAATTGTATTATTTTAGTCAGTTGTATATTTATTAATGCCAGTATTATTCGATGTCATTATTAACGAAATGTCACACCAGACCTGTTATGTTTATAATTTAATCTGTACAATTTAAGTTCTAGTTTACTATTATTTTTTTCGATTTCTCCTATTTCTGTATTCTGTTATTTAAATAACTTTCTATCCACTTCGCCTGTATATCACGCGGTGTTACGCGCATTGGGTATTGGTGGTGAAGACCACTAGTTATTAATAGTTACACAATAATTAGTAAACATGACAGTAAAATAGAGAAATTAATTATATTATTTAAGTTCTGGTTTTCTATTTTTTTTTTTTTCGATTTCCACTATTTCTGTATTCTCTGTTATTTAAATAACTTTCTATGCACTTCGCCTGTATGTCACGCGGTGTCACACGCATTGTGTATTGGTGGTGAAGACGGTTCATCTTTGTTCGCCAGAATATTATCTCTATGGATGCGATTCGAAACGTCGAACCTAAAGCACAAAACCTTACACGTGTTGGACTTTCCCGTCCGCGCGTTGGTTACAATTTTGGCGGAAAGAGTGGACTCGCCCAAAATTTTGCCGATAAATTTTTACTTTTAGGATAAATACACTAAGTATCAGAAATGGTTTGTTAGGTCATTAACAAATTTTGAAGTGATCACGTGGCCAAAGTTGGGATGCACTTGGAAAAAAGTTTCTTTTAGGAAAATTATACCAAGCGGCTCGCGGAAGGCGTTTGCATTTTCGCGGGTACGAGTCCACTGAAGATCGGCGGGAAACGCTTGTGGAGGCGTGGTTTTTTATGGCAAATCGGAATGTAGAATACGGATTTGCTAACGCCATGCTTGGCATGAATTTATTTTCAAAACTAAGCGACGTAATTTTAGCCGGGTATAAATATTTTACAAGCTTTATATTAACCTGGTTTTAATCGATTATTTACGTATATCATGTGGGGCTTGCGATTCAATACCTACTAGGTACCTTTTTCCACAGAATATTAATGATTAGCAGATTTTACAATTTAGAAATATAGAATCTGCAAATTAGTATCTAAACTGTGTCTATTTTTTTTTAGAGAATAATCTTGGTTATTTATAAATCATGTTTTTTTTTCTTTTAGATAAAGCAACTAGCTGTTCCCGTGTACCAGATTTGCGATCGCAGTCTTCAATTTCGTTAGTGCAGCCGTGTGACAAGCCCAGTGCCGTGGGGTCTGGTCTGTAACCAAGTAAAGTAACCATATTCTTAGGCACTGTCCACACACTTTTGGGCCAGTATTCCCGTCAGAATATAAAATACTGGCATTTATTTCGTTTAAACTTGCTCACACAGTTTCGTGTCTGGTGTCTCAGGGCCGCTAGTGTCGCGGATGGAGCATACCCTAACGAAACGGTCGAAGAACAGGAGGCATTGGCACGAAAATGTGTAGAAAGCGCTATAGGCTCATTTTCGTAATACGTAGGTACTTAGTAGTACCTATAATACGGACGTAATGGTTACTTTTCCAGCCGTATGCACCGTTTATGTCATTTATCTTTCAGCCTGTGCGTTTAATTACTGTGCATGAGTGTGATAACATATTATATGTATTTACATACTAAATCTATGTTTTTAAAATGTTTTAGACGTAAAATTCGGCTGTTACCGCTTGCCGGACATGAGTACGCCATCGCCAATGTCATTAGTACAGCTACGTGACAGTTCAAGTGCCCTGAAGTCCAGGATTTTACCAAGTAAAGTGATCATCATCATTATCTCAGGCAAAAGAAGTCCACTGCTCGATATGGCCCCCAAGTGTCGCCATATCGACCGGTCATGTTCGTCCTGCATCCAGCAGATTGCCGGGGCCTACACCTGAGGGCTTAGTGCGAGTTTTTAACGTAAGTTTTACAAAATGTTGTAAAACTTATATTTTAAAAGAGTAACTATGGAGTTTCTTGTCCGTTCTTCTCCATAAGAATCTACTCTTTGCGAATGGACAACTAGTCACTAATATTTTAATTTCAAACTGTAAATTTGACGTTCAAAAGTGCATTTTAATGGTCTAGTTGAAATAAATGAATTGATTTTGACTTTGACTTTTACTCGATCGCAAAATGTAAACGTTCGTTTATGTCAATTTGCGTGTAAAAAGGCTTTCCGTGAGTGGCACCGCTTATTCAATACAAATTGACGTTTACGCTAACGCGATTGAAAACGTTAAAAACTCGCACTAAGTCATCGGTCCCCCTTGTGGGAGGCATCCAACGCTTCGTCTCCCGGTACGCGGTCGCCACTTCAGGCCCATTCGACCCCAGCGACTATCGGTTCTGTTCGCAGTGTGCCCTGTACAACATCATGACCGAGCGTGCTAGTCGAACTCGCACATCAAAGGTTCCGTACCGTAACCGAAAAAATGACATTACTGTATGTGGCTCCCACAGACGGACATCGGAGGCTTAGTATTAGGGTTCCGTTGGTTAAGTTTTGGGCTCGGAACCCTTAAAAGGAATAATTTAAATTAAAAACTTCATAAAATATGAACTTACTAAAACGACAAACTCTGAATGATTATTAATGATGTCTTAGCTGTAACAACGGGGTGTGGCCGTTTACCGGATATGCGGACGCCTTCTGCGAGATCATCAGATCTTCAGGGCGCTGCGCCTACGCAGCTCGGCGTGGGATCCAGTCACTTTCCTCGTAAGTGTAGCGTCAAACGACAAGTTTCCGAAGTAAAAAGCACATGAGTAGATAAACGGAACAGAGATAAAGCTTCATACAATCGCGTAAATCGGTTGCACTACTACAAGCACGCGGGGCATGGCCACTGGCCGCTTGTCGCGTACGCGGCGAGACTGGAAAAATCCGGTTTACGCTGGCACAGCCAGTGGACAATCTTTCTAGTTTGAATATTTTAATGAAAAAACGTGTTATTAGTAGGTACTTAATAATGGTTGTTTATTGTACTGTGTGTATGAATAATACTAGAAAAAATAAAGGAGTACAATAGGTAAGTCAATACTTGATATTTACTTTTTCAAGTACCTTTATTTTATTGTATGATCCTTTTTTAATAAGCAGAGGGTACTACACGGTGTGTTTTTACCTTTTTATTGTTATTACAAGCTTTTACTAAACATTTTTAATATATTGGTGGGTTGGTATGTAGTAGGTCTTTAAGTATGTGTGTTAAGTTCACATAGGTATTGCAAGTAAGATTTGAACCACTTCCCGATGTCTGATTGAGTTGAAAATTTGTATACCGTAATTTGAGTGATTATGCAATAATACGATAGATATAACCTGATGCTGCAGCCAGGATTGTCTCCTCAATAGGTAACTCTTCAACAGGTAGTAGCACGGTCACGAAATTTTGTATGTTTGTTTAATTTTGATAGTTTAATACGATTTTTATCATGAACTGCTGCTGCAGCCAGCATTGTCTCCTTACGAGGGAACTCTTTAATGGTTAGTGGCATGGACTCGAAACTTTATATTTAAATTTTATTTTATTTGCTAAACATAATCTTCACCATAAATTGCTGCTGCAGACAGGATAGTCTCCACACGAGGGAACTCCTCAACAGCTACAGTAGCATGATCATGAAAGTTTGAATACGCGTTTAAAGAGCATATTTAATGAAAAAATATCTTTAATACCTACATCGTTCGTATTTCTTGCTACTAGGCGGTCTGTCTTTAAATTAAATAAATATTAAAAAACAGGTTTCATCATCTCCCTAGTCTTTTCCCAACTAGCTTGGGGTCGGCTTTCAGTCGAACCGGATGCGCCTGAATACCCGTGGTTTACATGGAGCGACTGCCTTTCCTATAGACCTCCACAACCCAGTTCCTGGGCAACACGATATTTTTGGATAGACTGATGGTCCGACCTTCTGGCGCCCTGTAACCACTGTCAAAGATCTACAAAAGACAACCAAGACCAACGGTTAAGACTAAAAATTTGTATATATTTGCATTGTCATTTTATTTTTGTTCCACTAAAGATGTCGGGTTCGAAGACCTCCTTCTAAAACTTGTTGATGATAAAACAAGGCAGAATATGTGAGGATCACATCGAAAGATAATGCATCAAGTTGTCTAAAAAAAGAACTGTAATATATTTGTTGATTATGCTTTTCCAACACTCAAATTGCCGTTGAACGAAGGTGCAAGCTCGAGCTCTATACAAGAAAATGCTTTCCTAACGGTTAATTTACCATCAAACACTGGTGAAAATTTAAACCAATTTGAGAATGTATCCGTACAAGAAAATCAGAAAATCCAAAGACCATACATCGCGTAGCATGGGTCTCCCTTGTTTGACCGAAAGGAATTTGACAAGATTTCACTTCCCAAAAATTTTTTCGCATAATTTAATTTGCCAAATTATTACTTAGCAAAAAATCTATTTCAAAAAATTGTAACGCAAACCTAATGTTTGGGAAATGAACGTTTAAACTATTACTTTAAACAAGTTATAGTTTAAACTATACTTTTAACATTTTTTATTTAGTCAAATATTTCAGTTGAAATAATAGTTTTTAAATAAGTAATTATCCTAATCTAAATAGTTGAGTTCCGGGTAACCTACTAAAAACAATATATTTTTTCTATTAGTGCAAGTCGTTTCTGGTTCGATCGTCACAGTTTTAACCTAACCTAACCATTTTTTTAATAATTTACCTACTCTAACTACTTCCATAAATAAACTAATATCAAGTAACCATAAATTTGACTTGTTTCAAACAAATTCAAGCACAAAAACTCACAAAGAAGTACGCAAAAGACATCAAATTTAACCAACAAGTCAAATGTTTATTGGTTTTAACGTTTATTGTCTGAAGATTGTTTGCTGTAATAAATCATTTTATTAAAGACCAAATGCCATAATGACATTATACTTGGTAATAAAATTTGCCAAGTAAAAATTTGACCAAATAAAAATATGCGTACTAAAATCATTCGAAATATTGCAATGGTATAAAAAAAGGTTGTTAAAATTTGTTGGGTAATGAAATTTTGTCAATATATTTTCGGCAAAACGGCAGGATCCTGCGTAGCATCCAAATAGAATCCAAGATGCAAATTTATACGAATAGATCGGCGCAAACGGCTCTTCACCTTTCAGTAGACACTCCAAGATAGAGAAAACTAGCACCTGAACTTCGAGAGGCCAAAAAAAAAACCTGAGTTAGATAATATAACTAAAGAAAACTTTTTAAAATTGTGCGATAAGTTTTTGACTAAAAGTGTGTCTCAAATTATTAAATGGCAAATAGATGTGAAAGCAGGATATGGTGGCATAGTCTGGCTTTAAATTTTTTTGCTCTCAATCTTTATTACTCCTCCGGTCCAGCAGCATACAGATTTATTACAAACACATTTTGTTTTCCTTCCTTGGTCACCCAACAAAAGTTAGTTATGCCAATAGGTACTCAGACAGACAAACGTTTGCTTTGTGCGTGAAAAGTCAAGGTAGACAAAATGGGATCGCAAAAAAAGATTTACATGTTTGCGTGGACAATCTGTATTATGATATCAGAAACGATAGAATTGTAGGAAATCATACTATTGACGGTATTTAAAAAAATAACCAGTTAAGTATTATACACAACCATTATCCAGAAGTAAATGAATGGATTGACGAAATTATTATATCATTATTAAATATTGGCAGGGATATACGCGTATTTGTTTCAGATTGAGGTTCATATTTTATAAAAGCATCACAGTTGCGTTCCGTGAGTAGCGATAAAACATATTTCGAAGTAAATGTACACAAATTTTTTACATGTTTGATGTCCCACATCTTATGAAATGTGTAAAAAGGATCTTTAAAACATGTAATTTCTGTTTTAATAAAGTTGCGAAATGGTCACGTATAAAAGACTTGTATAATCAAGATAAACTTCGACGGTTAAGATTAGCACCCAAACTGATTGATTTTGACATCAACCCCAATAATTTCCAGAATATCCGGGTGAAACTAGCTATTCAAGTCTTAAGTCGAACTGTCGCATCAGCTATGCATACGTAGACTTACATCTTATTGACGTTGCCGTAAGATATACCGCTGTTTTTTATAAATAAAGTTAATATCTTGATGGATCTATTAAACTCGAGTAAATTGCGATCAACTTATAAATTTAAAAGTGCTTTCCGCCGAGATAATTATCAAATCGACTTCTTGCAGGCAATGTTGTAATTTTTTGGGCAGAAGGACGTTACGAATATTATTAATTTTATCAACGGATTTCAAGTTTCCATAAAATCTTTATTGCAACTATCTGAAGATTTCAAATCAAAAGGAATTAAATTTATATTAACGTGACGCCTAAATCAAGACGTAATTGAAAATTTCTTCGGGAAAGTCAGATAGGTGGGTGGTAACTGTCAGGAACCAACATGTCAACAACTAAGTAGTGCCTTCAAAAAGATATTTTAACTAATATTCTAAAGGAATCTCAAAATACTTATTGCGATCAAGATTTCGATAGCTTACTTATGAAGCCAGAGGACTGTCTTATTTTCAATACCCCTTCAGAAGTTTAGCTAGTTCCGCAGACAGACGAAGTTATTGCCCCTGGGTTAACAGTACGAACAAGTGACTATCGGTTTGATTTACCGGAAAAAATGGTTAAGTATTTAGTTTTTTATTTGTACAGAAAACACGTCGATAACACAACAAAAAATGCGAAAAAATAATACTGTACGTTAAGAGATCGGAACAACCTATAAATATGGGCAAAGATTCTCTATTCAGCCATTACAAGGATTTTAATGATGGTAACGTAGGTACAATTGGGTTTTTTAATTATACCTCCAGATAATTTTACCGCATTTGTTGAATTGGTCGAGCAAAAGTATCGCAAATACATATTTCGATCTTGAAATAAATATTATCAATGTTGGCAACGAAAGACTTAAACGTGTTAAAGATTGTAAATTTGATATGCCATGTGAATGTTTCCCGTTTGATTACTTGAAAAAACTTTATGTTAGATTCAGAATTGTGTGGTAAATTAAGAAGAAAATTGTTAGAGTAAGTAATTTGTAAAGTATTCTATCATACTCAATAATAAAACTACGAGTATTTAAAAAATGTTTTGTTTAATTTGTCTTTACCTATTGTGACAACCCCACCAAAATAGGTAACAATTTTGCACGTTCTTAAGAAGCTTTGTCTCTGTTCCGTTTATCTAATCATGTGTGGTAAAAAGTGCTTAATTTGTAATTAAAACTACGTGAAGTAATTACGGCCGAATGTGTAAAAAAATCAAAAAGTTTATAGATTTTTTAGTTAGTTTTTTGTCTGGAAAGGATAGCAACAACTTCAATTCCATTTTCACAAAACACAAACTAACAAAAAATATTGAAGATGTTAATCATAACTCGTGCTTTTAAATGTTCTAGACAATACAACCGGCTGCTATCAGCTACCGGTCATGTCACCTGCAGTATCGTCAATACTACAGTGCGAAGTTCCCAGTGAAGTTCCCAGTTCCAACGGTGGCGACTCCTTCAGTCTCTCCCTAAGTAATCAAAGTCTTTTTTAGCTTTTAAGCTGACGTCCTTTCCGAGGCGCGTGCAATGTTTCAGTTTTGTGTTAGTGCGTTTTTTTTTGTATTCATAATCTGTACTTTAAATCTTTTAGGTGAAACATTCGGTTGTTGCTATTCACCGGCTTCAACTGAATCATCAAAACTTCTGAGCGACATTCCAACGTGTTCTGATAGTCACGTGTCATTGGATGATTCTCTGCGTGTTCCTGCTCGTCTTGGACATAATATGCGTAAGTATCAAGGACCCAGCCGTCCCTCGGAATATTGCCAATTTATGTATGGATATGAATATGAACTGTCATATTGACTAACCAATTATTGTGACGACATCTGAAGTGAAAATCTGAGTTTTATTTCAAATAATGACAAAGTAGGCTCCATAAACTTGAACGCATATAATCTAGAATGCATTGTTCTATCTGGCTTCTATCAAAAGAACATAAACTGACCGCCTTGTTACACGATTTTACTTCTTTCTGCAAAGAAAAGATGTATGGATTGTGTGTGGAGTGATATGAAAGAGAAAGGAGTCAGTGATAACATGACGTGTGATAGAATAGAATGGAGGAGGAAAACGTGTAGCGCCAACTCCAAGTAACTCAGGATACTGGCAGGAAGAAAATAATAACTCCTTTCTAGAACTACCTCAGCATTGCATAATTTCTTATTTTCCTTCTCTAATATTGAGGTGGCAATTTCAGATTGCTCAAGAATAGAAACCACTATTCCCCAAAGAAATATTCGAGAGCTTCCATCGCATGCGATGAATACAAGACTAAGTGCAAGCTTTAATAAACTCAAAATCACTTTTAAAATCGATTCAGACGAAGTGACATATCCGATCGCCTTTGAAAATCTAAAATGCACGAGTCCAATTCAACGTCGTGTCAGTCAGCAGTCTTACATGTCGATTAACTACCCTGACAAAGAGGATTGTTTATGTGAGGATATAGAAGGCACAGATATCATAACAGACGAAATGTTAATCCGGAGGTTACACATTCAAGAAAGCCGTAAGGCTAAACTGTCAAACTCTACTGATAAAGAATATTATGTGGATTATGGCACAGGCATTATACCAGAGTCACAGATTCAAGCAAGCCAGAAGTCTAAAATGCCATCAGACTCGGCTGAAGAAGAAGAGTGTTGCAATTGTAAAGACACAGTGAGTACAGACAATATATCAAACCAGAAGCCTCGGCTACAAGCTAGCAGGAAGTCGATGGACCCTACTAATGGAGAGCATTGTCTATGTGAAGACATAGAGGACACAAACGAAACATCAACCCGGCAACCGCGATTTCAGAGAAGCCATAAGTCTAAAAAGCTGAATCACTACGCTATTAAAAATGATTTTGAAAATAACGACGTAGAGTCAAAAAATCTAAAAGATTCCGTTTTTAAAGCAGACCTTGAAAAAAAGGGTGTAGAGCATCCAGACATTACACCAGACGAATTGAGGAACCGACACTGGAAGTCTATAAAGCTAAAAAACTCCACAGTCAAAGAAGATTACGAAATTCAACAACAGTCAAAAAACTTGACTAAAAAATACTGCGAATGTCAACAACTATCACAAGACTCCGCTATCAAAGCGAATTGCGATTGTCAACAACATTCAAAAGACTTGGCTATTAAAGAAATCAGTGAGTATCAACAGCAATTAAAATTGTTGGCTAGTAATGACCTTTGTGCATGCGAAGAAATAGCAGCAAGGAATAGATTATGCATCACTGGCCAGGACCAGCAACAAGGCAGAGCGAGCACCAACAGTAGCAAAATAACTAAATTAATTACTAGTATCAGAAAATCCATTTCTCATAAAATTTATAAAACCAGGAAGAACAAGTCTAAGAAAAATCTGAAAGCTGAAAAAAAATCTGTAAAGCTTCAGTCTGACCATAGTATTCAAACGACGCCTGAACAGGTACTCCACTCCCAACAGATTCATCCAAATGCACCCAGAGAGCCTGAAGTCGTTAATGATGGATACCCATACGAATTTAGTAGTGGGTGGATAGATATTGAGGACGATATGAGATTAAGGTCCAAGTTAACAGAAACAACGTCAGGATTCAAAGTATGTAAGAAGAAGAAGACAAATCCAGAAAAACCCAATGCGGTAATCCAATTAGGATTTGAAGATGCCATTAAATACTATGTTGGTAAGAACCTGGAACAGTTTCGGGATTTGATACCGCCAATTGAATTACATCAGAAAACAGCGCACGGGCCAAATGAAAAAACCAATAAAAAGGGAAAACACAGTTCTGAAGGCTCTGAGGAATACACAAATATTGATAACTTTTTCGGTTGTTGTGAATGTCCTTAAAAAAAGAATGAAAGAAAAGTAGTTTATTTGGCACATACAAATTCACACAATATAATATGTACAAATAAAAGCCTTATGGACCCGTACCCTTTGAAATATCTTTCAAATCTATTATACTTACCCCGGAGACTTCTGCAGAACAAGCAAAACGATATTCAAAAAGTCTGAAATTTTCCCTTGGTACAGGCCTCCAGCCAGCCCTTGGTGGACCTGGTGCAGCCAGGAAGCCAGATCGCACTGGTGCATAGTCAATGCACCATTTTATATGATATTGCAGAGTTTATATTAAGTAGCTAAGGCTACCGATTTTGTGTGTGTTTTCATGAAAATCAAGTGCTGTGTATCATTTATTTGATAAAGTTATGTGTAAAAATAAATATAATATTGTTCTATTGACTTTCCCGACTTATTCGTTATTTTTTTAGGGTCATGCTCTTAATAGCACCGCAGCAGCATCGCGCGACTAGCACCCTAAGTAACAATATACTTAAAAAACTAATGTTAGTATTGACAGCACTCCTACACTACGACATGAAGCCTCACTCATCTTTGCAGCATGGCGGACTCCCACCTATCTGCAAAAACACTTAGTATAGTGTTGGTGCTGCCACGAACACGAGTGAGTTGGGAGGCGCATCTTTTCCTGATTATGGCGGCAAAGCCATAAACATCACTGACGCATTGCATCGCCAAGGCAGCCCCAACAGTATTATGAGTGCATTGTTATATTTGGATACGCAGGTCGCTGTATGCCCGCTGCGAATAACCGACCGGTGTAGAAATATTGACAAATTGCTTTAAAAAGCGTGATCTTCACTGAATTCGCACACCGTGCAAACCTGCAGGCCAGCATGTTACAACGGACAGTCATCGACCTGCATTCCCTTTCAATATCCACATTATCACTTAAAATCATCGGTGACCCAGTGACCCAAATATTTAAATTTAGAGAGCCCACGCAGTGGAGTGCCACAAAGTGGCACATTCAGAATGTGTGCAGGGTAAGAAAAACCACTTGCTTTGAAAAGCATTAGTACACTCTTTGTAAAATTATGTTCGAGCCCATGGGCCCCCGCATATGATTCACAAATTGACACTAGTCTCCTCATGGCACTGATTGATGGACTCAGCAACACCATATCGTCTGCGTAATTAAGATTATTGGTACACACTCCGTCATTATGACAGCCGATCCTGATGCCGCTGAGCTCAGCAATCAGCTGTTTCATGTACAGGTTCAACAGGCAAGGCGAGCTTAATCCGCCCTGCCTCATTTCGCATTCCAACCGGCACATGCTCGATAAGGAACCGTTCCACCTTACACAATTGCGTTGATTACTAAACCAACACTTAAATGTCAAGCGGTATAGAAGTTTTAGACAACAACTTATTCCACAGCATATCATAATTAACAAAATCGAATGCCTTCGATAGGTAAAAAAAAACAGGCAAAGACAGCAATGTCAAAACAACTTTAATATTGAAGTCTGTATCAACAAACTAAGAGTCCAGAGCTGCAGCATTTTGTTTGGGAGAAAATAAGGGAGGTCTGGCAGCTCTGGAATGTTAGTCTATAAGAAACAGAACCAAAAACGCGACGGTTAAAAAGCTTATACTCCTGAGGTTGTCCCATTGGCACCAAGTCACAATCTGATGATGGGATCCCAGGAAAATTGAGGGCAACCCACAAATTTTAAAGGCACATACAATGTTTTTCATATACTTTCTAACGCAATTCCGATAATTGTGCCTAGTAATCAACATCTCCTTTTTCTTAGCTTATGCTGAGATCCCAAGAAAAATATTCAGCGATATTTTTGCCAATTGTTAACCGATTGGGATGATTCTTTTTTGTTTGGAAGAATGTTATTCTAAACTGGTCCCGTTTCAATTTGGTGAAGATTTGATGAAGAACTTCGGAAATAGGCATTCATTAAATGATAGCAAATCTCCCGGGATTACTGCATGTCTGTTTATTATTTACACCAGTTCATAACATAACATCGCGCCGGTACGCTGTGAAGGGGTATGCAGATGCAAACAAGTCAACCTGAATAAACATGTTTTTTTGTTTATCTTTTCGAGAAAACTGTACTGTTTTAACTAACCGATATTGATGATTCTTTTTGTGTTAGTTTTACTTATACAATATATAGCTATATTGCATTTGCATTGGACGGTGAACTTCAAGATAAATCAATGACCTCCTCAACTTAAAATCAATAAAATCTAGTAAAGTGACATATTGTTAGGTTTATGTGAATCCCAAAGCAAATTAGCCTTTAAACGAGCAATTCTTGTATATTTATTTATTTATTATATAGTTTATTGTTCACCTCAGAATAAGAACAGGACAATCAAACTTAAAATAAGCGTACAATGGGCGGTCTAATCGCACAAGGCAATCTCTTCCAGACAACCTTTGGATTCATTGAACGAAGGGAAATAGATACAATAATCTAATTAGGTTCTAACTAGGTTTCCCTTTTAGAAAACGTTTACTAAAAAAATAACATCCGAATCGACTATAGTAGGCGCCAGATAAATGTGGAATAAAGTATATTGACCTTTCCCTAATAACTGCTCATAGGTACCTGAGCAATTAAATATGAATCGTTTTTCATTATTAGACAATGTTAAGGATCACGAGAGATGATGATTCGGGACAGTTTTGTGTCATTAATTCCGTTTTTCAAATTAACAATGTCAATAAATGTAGGTGGGTCAATGACCGATATTCCACGATTATCTGGCGCCTACTATACAAGTGTTTACACACTCGTAGTCGATTAACCGATGTAGAGGCAGGCGGCTATAGAGCGACGGTAGTGTGCGTAGACACAAAGCGTAGCACTCCGTAGCAATCCGCTACGAAGGAGGCAGGGCCGTAGCACGCTACGTAGCACTTGCTACGAGCGGCGGCGGGCCGCGCTCGACGACGCGAGGCAGCAGCGCGGCGGTGCGGCGGAGGTGTCGCAGTGCCGGCGTAGCGCTGGGGCCGGTCTGCCGTGTGCGTAGCCGATCGTGCGTGCGTGCGCTCCAGACGAGCGCGCGTAGTGGAATCGTTCATCTCTAGTTCATCTCTAGTGATACGCAGCATATAACTGAGACTACTTTTTTCGAAGTCCGTTAAAAAGGAATTTACCGCCCACTGTTATTTTGATAGCATCAAGACGCACACTTATGCTGTGCATGGAAGACACATTTTCTTAGGCGCTCTATCGCTAAAATATTGCTACTCCACCTCCACCGAAAGGTCAACCTCGTAGTATGCCCGTCGACGTATTTACCGCCGGTTTACCCATAAAGTTGAACTGAGGGTCTATGCTGCTCAGAAAAGGACTGTCGTGAGGAACAAACAAGTTCTTACAGCACAAATAAAGGGAACATTTTGAAAAAAAACAAAAGTTGATAATTAAGGTAATTTTTGGTACTTACAAGTTTAAAATCTAAATTTGCTTATATCTTTTTATCGTTTTGACTCAGGACCTTGATTTTAATACACCTAATAGGGACTATAGACCTCAGTATCTATACTAATATTATAAAGCTGAAGAGTTTGTTTGTTTGAACGCGCTGATCTCTGGAATTACTGGTCCGATTTGAATGATTCTTTCAGTGTTGGGTAGTCCATTTATCGAGGAAGGCTATAGGCTATATTTTATTTTTTTCAAAATTATGGATCCGTAATAAAATTGCTATTTCGTAACACAAGGTGTAAAATCAAAAACCTTTTTTTGCGTGCGCTGCAAAAACTATTGACAATAGAACAAAATGATGTACTACGGGTTAGAAGATCCCATTAAGACCTACAAAAAAGTCCGCGAGAACATATATCTAGCTATCATGGTTTAATCGCAATAACCCATTTTGTGTTCAAAATAATTATTAAATCGTCTAAAGAAAAAAAAACTACGTTAAATACGTATCGTAATATTAATCTTTATCGAAATTAAGCATTATGTTATCAAGAGTATTTATGTAGAAGTAAAATACTTTTTGTTTCATCTCAATCGGATATTTCGTTTAAAAGTTATCACGTGTGTAAGATGTTAAGAGTTGGTACCTATTAATGAGTTATGGGCCATAGAGTTTTTTATCAACATAAAATCCTGTAATAATCTTTTTCGAAATATATTTGTTGATGATTGTAAGTATAAGATCTTTGAAGAGTATAATAAATACATTTCTAAAATAACTCTGCTAAGGAAATCCACGCGCGCATAATGTTTTGAACAGTTCTGAAGACATTGATAATTGCATTAACTTCGGTAATGGTAGTTGAAACTTCTAATACAATTAAAGGAGTTTTAATCTAATAGAATTGAAAAACGCCCCAATTTTTTGGGTAACGTAATTCCTCCAAACTCACGAGATTCAACGAATCCTAAATTTTGTTATTAATCTTGAAAATTAAAAGCAGAATATTTTTAGTATTTATTTCCTTTGGGCCAAGTTCTTTTGCAATTGTATTGAGTGCTTTTATCATTTGTATGCTCAGTATTCCACAATCACCAGTAAATTCTATAAAGTTCAATGAACTTATTTGATCTTTATTATGAACTTTATTATAGCAATACAGAATAAAGCGAAATAGTGATACAAAAGCGGCTTTCAAATAATTCTCAAAGAGATATTAAAAAGTGATCAAATTAACACAAAGAGCTCAAAACAGCTATTTTATAGGAACTAGCACTAACAAGCCTAAAGCAACTTGGGAGGTAACCAATTCTATGAAATTTAATATTCCTAAAATGATAGCAAGACATTTTAATGATTATTTTATAGACTCAGTTCAATCGAATGCCGATAATTTGCGAATAATACTCAAACAGACACATCATCAGGATTATATATCTAATCTATCTAAACTAATATTATAAAGAGTTAAGATTAGTTAGTTTGTTTGTTTAGAATTAAGGTTGATAATGTACATGTAAACTACACTTCAAATTTGATAATGTACATGTAAACTACACTTCAAATTAATCAAATCGGACCTTTCGTTTTAAAGTTACGACGGGCATGAAAATGGTCTAAGTAAGAAAAATGTTACGGTTTGAGCGAACTGGGGAGAATCTTAACGCTTAGTCCGATGAAGCAAAAAAAGAAAAATAACAAATATTTGGATTTTTCGATGCTCTAAGTAAGAAAAATGTTGCGGTTTGAGCGAACTGGGGAGAAACTTAATGCACGGCATTAATGTTTTGGATAAAAAAATAAGAATAACAAATATAAGGGGCGAAAAGGGTTGATGAATTTTTCAGGGGAGGACATTATTGCTTACTTCAATTTATGTGGAAATTGGAATGAACAAGCTAAAAGTGGGAAATTTGAAACAGATCTAACAATGTTTACATAGTCAACCTCTGGCGGGGTGAACGGGGTGAACTGGGTGGATAGTAGGCTGATCCTGAGACCGTTGAATGGATATCGTAGTGCTTAATTTTCCAAAACTTACCTTTAAAAAGGGTTGAGGGGGCGTTGAAGTTTGTGGAGTACCTACTAAATCCGCGCGGACGAAGTCGCGGGCGAAGTGCTAGTCTGGTATAAATTTCAACTCGTTTAAATGTGTGTTGCCCATTACATGTCTTATACCACCAAAGTTGGGAGCGTAAGCAGGTGAAAACTGGGCACGCCACTATTGTGGCGGTAAGGCCCCTCTTTGAGGAGTGGCTGGAGTGGCGCCACGGCGTCCTCACCTTCCGCCTGACGCAGGTACTTACCGGACACGGCTGTTTCGGGAGGTACCTGTTTCGGATTAAGCGGGAGGACATGCCCGGGTGTCAGCACTGTGAGGATAGCCCGGAGGACACTCTGGAGCATACGCTGGAGGTCTGCCGTGCTTGGGCGGAGCACCGCCGTGTCCTCATCGAGGCGATCGGCGGCGGCGACCTCTCGCGTCCGGCCCTGGTTGAATCCATGGTCCGGAGCGAGGAGGCTTGGGAAGCGGTCACCTCCTTCTGCGAAGCAGTAATGCTAGCGAAGGAGGAGGCGGGCCGCGCGAGGGAAAAGGCAAGGCCTTCGCTCCAACCGCCGCTACAGGAGAAGACGCCCCGGGCGTCGGAAGTCGCAGGGTCCGTGTCCTTTGAGTTTTTGGAGCAGACTTTAAGAACGCTAGACAAATTAAATTTATATTTTCGTAGATTAAAATACGCTGCCATAAGTGCTTCTGATACCAATTGTTGAATATCTGTAAGTTCCTCCTTTAGAATCACAACCAGTGATCAAGTCGTCAACGTATCGATCATGTTGTATAGTCGTCCTAATGAGTGGATCCTCGCACTCTTCATCCGACTGCCAAAGACTGTGCCCAAAAAACTTGCGCTTGTGAGCTTGTAAGTTACCGTGTTTAACACAAGGTTTTAAGAGGTTGACGCTCCTCTTTTCTACATAGAATAAGCTGAAGATTTCGATCTGACTCTTCTACCAATATTTGACGAAATATTTTTTCGACGTCTGCTGCTAAAATATATGATATCAATTACCGCATTGGGAAGTAAGGATGTTACCTTTACAACGTAGTGGTTAGAGATAACGTTGAACGGTGTGTTTAAAGATTTTGTGTGTGCGATTGGGCAATGCAATAATCAGTTATCGTGCCTGCCTCATTGTTGCCAGAACCGATTACCTTTCCAGCATCAATAGGACAGTCCTTTAATGAGTAATGATTACCTTTGTTTCAGGCCTAGACTTATAAAAGAGGATTGGCTGCCATAGTCAAGTAAGGCGCGTACTGTTTCACATTTAATTAGTCTTGGGATTGACTGTTTCAATCAAAGCAGTCCAAAGAAAGCAGTCAGTAGAAAGAATATTTATTACTTCGATGCAATAATTGCAATCGACCACGCTGCTGAGCTAGCGATGCAACGCGGTCACACTGAATGCGCCACAAGCTCATTTCACTCCATTTTAGCGTTTATTTAGCCCAACTCATAGCGTTAGTTTAACTCTCAGAAATAAACCTTTAAAAGTTATTTGAGTGTTTAACTTAGCAGCGTAACGAATCCCACCAGGTACCACTTAGGTCACGCCCCTACACCTTGATTGTTACAGTTAACTAACGTCTCAGAAGGACTATCGGTGCTGTCAGCTATATCAGTAGGACGGTGCAATTAAGAATCTTTGTCTTTTGTTGCATTCACGACAGCGGCCGAAATGACATTTAAACTCAGGGTGGCCCGACCTTAAACAATTAAGACACAATTTTAATTTAGTTGCCTCGGCTATACGCTCGATTATGCTCTTTGCCTTGAACGATAGATAGTCAAACATTTAATGATCACCATCGCAGCATGGACGGAGGTACGACGAGGATGATTGTGTTTGTGGTTGGTTACTATTAATGTATGAGGTTCACTAATGTTTCACCAAAACACCATTGACAAATTTTCGTTTACAACCAACGTTTCGTATACTACCTATTTATTTCACAAACAACTTATTGCGCAAATGTTTTATTTTATAAACACTCGCTTTACAAACATTTATTTGGCAAATGCTTCTTTTCAAAAATGTTTCGGATGATTATTAATCATTTATATAATTTTTTCATTTAATATTTAGATTCATTTGTAAAAATCACGTTTATTTAAATATCATTTTAAATAATACTGTCAGCGGAGAATCCTGTGATCGGAGGCGTGGCGGCTCAATGACGTCACAAGATGCAAGAGTGGGGCAGATGAACAGCTCTAGAGGCGAGCTAATTTCCTCAGTCATTTCATTTTGGGCGCTTAAAGTGTTAGGACGGGTTTTAGCTAGGCGCAGTTATTTGCGCTACTTTAAGTTCCACATTTGATAATTAATTATTTGTTTAAAGAAACATAACTTTAATTTTGAGGTCGTTATCTATTTTTTTAATTCCATCTTCTTCACTCTGCTTATATCAGGTGTGGGATAATTCTCATGGCTATCTACACTGAGATTGGCATTCTGATGAGTTTTTGCATTTTAGTGAATTCCTTATACCTCTAGTTGTGACCTCCACGGGTACGTTCTGCAGTTCGAATATTGTCCAAGCAGAATGCTCAAACGGAGTAAAGATAAATCCAGTAGAAGCAGCAAGACGCGGGACCGTACACCAGATTTAGATTTGCGACAAATTCTTCAGTTTTTGTTGACCCGTGTTAATTCATTAGAGCAAAATGAGGGTAGCAATCAAAATAGTAACGGTATCGAGTGCTGATCGTGCGACCGTGGTGGCGCCGCGTTGTCATCAAGCGCCGGCGCACGGAAACGCCTGCCTGTGCCGTCTTTGCTCGGCGTCTCAACTAATGACCTGTCGGTTCCTGTACCTGAAATCCCGCTTGGTTGTAACGACACGATGGGTAAAATGACTTTACCGGATTGTAAGTGCTATTGGCAAGCTGAGCGCGGTAAGATCAAACCATATTTATATCTCTAATTTTGACCCTGCTATTAATGATATTGATGTTTGGAGTAACGAAGTCGATCATGTGTGTATTACAAATTGTTGGGATGATCGTGAATGCTTAGCTAGAATCGAAAATTGTTTAAAAGGAAACGCGCAACAGTGGCTAAATGAGAGGGTCACAAATGATCGGAGTTGGTCAAACATTAAACGAGAGATTAAGCCGTTGTGTCCGCGGAAGCAAACATTTTATTCCTACGTATGCACATTATGCCCGACGATTCCTATTACGTCTTCGAATAGTAGGCGGATTAAGTGATGAACTGATGAGTGCTATAGTTATACGCGGTATAGCTGATCCACAAATACGTGACGTCGCGACCAATGCCAAACTGAAACCAGAAGATTTAGACGGCTTTCTCTCGTTCTATGTTAAGCCCGCTACATCAGCTTCTAATCAACGCACAAGTAACAGACGCTAGGCCCCATAATGGTTCACCTCCTTCTGCGAAGTAGTAATGCTAGCGAAGGAGGAGGCGGGCCACGCGAGGGAAAGACAAGGCCTTCGCCCCAACCGCCGCTACAGGAGAAGACGCCCCGGGCGTCGGGAGTCGCAGGGCGGTCCCCGGCCACCGTAGGCGCGGGCCTGCGGACGGTGAGCGTTGGGTGGCTCGCTGTCCGATCACCACCAGGCCCGAGTTGATGGCGCGTTGTGTTTCACGCGCGCCTCAAAGAGATGTCAGCATAGAAGACAGTGCCCGCTAGGGGCAGAGCCTGCCAGGGTTGCGGAATTTGTTCTAAACAATAGTTCTAAGAAACCTATCATATGTATGTTCCTTTTGCAAAAAATTGGGTCTTAGCGTAGAGGAGTGTTTTACAAAGCAACGTTCAGAGTCACGAGTGACAGCTGTGATTCAAGGTATACCTGTGGACATCAGTTAATAGATAGTGGCTCGGTAGTATCTCTTGTTTCAGATAGTCTAATCAAGCATTTTCAATGCAAACAAATACCGTAATTTAGTTCGTTTTGTGGGTTAGGCGAAAAGACAATACAATCGAGTCATTACGCGGTGTTAACCGTCGAATTTCTTGAACATTAGAAATTAAACTTTATGTAATCGCCGATAAATATATGAGTAGGTACTCCTGTTATTGTCGGTACCGATGTCTTAAACAGAGACGGAATCACGTACATAAGATTGAAAGGCCAGCAGCGTCTGATGCGAATAGACCGGGTATTACCCATAAAATCGAACACCCTCTTATACAATCACAGTTCTTAGGTATTGAAAAGGATAATTTGCTATCATTTTTTGCGGACTTCTCAGAGTTCCTTATTATTAGTACAGCCACGACCACTGTTAGTACCGGTTCTATGCATTTTAAGCTTAATATTAGTGAATCTATAGTTTACAAAACCGAATAAACTATCTCATGAAGAAAAAGTGTGTGTGCGCGATATTATCCGGGAACTACTTGACAAAACAATTATAAGGAGGTCTGAATCTGAATATTCTAGTCCGATATTGCTAGTAAAGAAAAATGATGGCAGTTACAGAATGTGCGTGGACTAGCGCGCACTAAATGCGATAACTCCTCTGATCGATGATTATGTAGACCGCTTAGGTAAAAGTAAATACTTACGTCAATAGTATTGATATAGCTACAGGCTTCGTTACTCCTGAAGGCCACTTTGAGTATTTAAAGATGCTATATGGTTTGACCAATGCGCCAGTTGTCTATCAACGTATAATAAGCCATACTCTGCGTACGTTTATTGAATCGGGCAAGGTTTTAGAGTACGTCGACGACGTATTATTGCCCAACGTGGGCAATAATACGTCGTCAATAGATGGAGGGTTACAAAATTTACGAGGTCTTACAAACTTTACTCAAATTAACTTTGCTTAAATTGACTCAAGCCGGGTTATAATACTTCGTCAACGTGGGCAATAATACGTCGTCAACAGATGGAGGGTTACAAAATATACGAGGTCTTACAAACTTTACTCAAATTAACTTTGCTTAAATTGACTCAAGCCGGGTTATCTATAAACCTGAATACGTGTATCTTTCTCGCTGAGGGGATTGAATATCTAGGTAGATTAATTAGTGATGGTCAGGTTAGACCGAGCCGCCATCAGGTTGAGTCATTAACCAATGCCCCAATCCCAGGTAACGTAAAGCAAGTGAGACAATTCTTAGGTTTGACTAGATATTTTAGATGATAGGTGTGTACATAATTATTCAGTTAAAACTTCTTGCATTGCCCATCTCCTTCGCAAAGGCATCGTTTCAATGGAATGAGAAACGTGAGTGCGTTCGTCAAGACATAATAAACTGCTTAACAAATGAGCCTGTTCTAGCAATATTTGATCCGTCTCTCCGGCGGAAGTTCACACAGACGCCTCTGCTGTGGGATATGGTGCGGTGCTATTACAGACCGATATTAATAAACGCAAAAGACCTGTCGCATACTTCAGTAAAGTAACTCAGCGGGCAGATCTACGTTACCACTCTTACGAGTTGGAAACGTTGGCAGTGGTAAAAGCACTACAACATTTCCGGCACAACCTTATTGGTATAAAATTCAAAGTGGTAACTGATTGCAACGCCTTAAAATTTAAACAAAGAAAGCGAGATCTATTGCCGAGAGTTGCTAGGTGGTGGATGTATTTACAGGACTCTGACTTTGATTGAGAGTACCGTAAAGGCATCAATTTGTCTCATGTTGACTACCTGAGTCGCAATCCAGTAAATGTGTGCGAAATATGGGAACCACATAACTGGGCACATTTGGCACAGTTCGCAGACGAAGAAACGCATTCTCTGTTGTAAAAGTTAGATGAGGGTGAACTCGATTCTAATCGTTATATCAAGCGAAACGATATTCTTTATTAGAAATATGTAAGAACTGGTGTAGAACCACATTATTTGTTTTTTATACCGAAAGGATATCGCCTTAGACTTTTAAGAATTTTCCATGATGAACACCATCGCATTGACACAGATAAAACACTTGATCTAATTTTAAATCATTTCTGGTTCCCCGTTCCCATTGCTACATTTGTTAAAAAATATGTACAACATATTACGTATTGTCTGCTTATCTCATAAAAAGGTTCCAAGACAACCTTTACAGCCTATAGAATCATGGAGTAAGCCCAACATGCCGCTTTAATGCGTACATAGCGATACTCTGGGGCCACACCGTTTCTAACGGATTTAAATTTGTTGTACTTATTATTGTCGCTTTTAAAAAATAATGCCTATTGTATCCGATACGTAAACAAGGTGCGATCGAACTTAAACGCAGTTTTGAATCGGCAGTTTCAATGTTTGGTATGCCCAAATTGACTGCCGCTGGCCGGGGGGCGAATGTACGAGAGTTCAGCGTTTCCAACTTGGGTACGTAAATTGGAGGGCGAATTATATTTAATAACACCTGAAATGCATCAAAGTAATAGTCAGGCTGAGCGATATTGCAGGACTGTTCTAAATATGATAAGAGTTGAAGTTAACATTAGAAATGAAAAGTGGTCAGATGTATTAGGCAAATTACAGCTCACTCTGAACATTACAAAGCATAAATCTACTCAATGCTCACCTATGAATTTACTATCCGGCAGCCAAGCTACGAAACCCTTCCTAAGCTCTATTGTGCGCGATCTGGCACTGGAAGGGACGAGTCCCAACAGCCCCAAGAGTTTCTGCGTGAGCTGGCCAGACAGCGCGCCTCCAAACTTCTGGACGAGAACAGAGTTCGACAAGACGCTTAAATATTTTCAATACTTAAGTTATTGAAAAACCGAAACCACCGCGCAGTTTCACTATTCATGACGTTATTTTTGTCCACAAGGGCAGCCAGTCCAAGGGAATATTAGACGCTTGTATGCGTGGTCCATACCAAATTATTAGGGTATTGCCTCATGGACGTTATGAACTGAAACCTATCGCGGATACATGGCAAAACCACGCAAGCGGCCGCAGAGTACATACGTTTGTGGTGCGGAGAATGGACGCCTGATGTGTGCAGTGCATTTTTTGATAGTAAGTGGTCTACCTACTTATTTTTTGTTTCTTATCTCATATACAACGAAGTTTGAAGCTGTGAACAGTGGATCTGGTGGAAGTTACTTCCTAGATGCTCCCGGTAACTTCCACCAGATCCACTGATCACAGCTTCTATTCAAAGTATCGTACGCAATCCTTTGTAGTTGATTCAATTGTGGAACATTTGTACGAACTGTTTCGGCCAATGCTTCAGTGTCGTACTGTTGCTCTCTTTGTAAGGCGTGGTTAAACGCATCGTGCATAGGACGATTGGGTGCTGTCATGCCCAAACACGACAATACTTTATTTGCCATTAATAAACACATGTTTTCTATCATGATCAATGTCTCATTGTAAATTTCTTCAGTCATTTGTAGTGTTGGATTCAAAGTTTGACAGCACATGCGATGCAAAACATTCTCAGACATGTCATCCCTTTAGTTCACCCACAAATCTTCTAGATTCGAGGGGAAACATATCGATATGATAATCGCAAACAATGTGCAGATTTCATGCGGCGATGAAGATATGACGGTATCCTTGAGCGTATTATCCCAATGCGAATCGTTCTCGAGCAACTGTAATAGTTGACACGCCTCACGGTAAGTCGCACACAGATGTCCAGCAACTGTTCTCAGTCGTTGAAACTATGTCGGAACACGAACATTCACTAACAACAATCGAAGATAATAATATTCGTCGTTATTTGGCTGTACTGCATAGATGCGACCGACTGCGACTGAAACAAATAAATTTGGATGTCCTTCAACTGGTGTTCGTTGTTTCCGACGTTGAAACGATTTTGATGACGCATTCCTCGTGTAATAGCGTGGCATATAGCATACAGCAAAGTGCGAGCGATAACATCTGTTTGACAAACTGAGAAGAAACTTGTAAATGAGGTAGATAGTGGAAATGCCACTCTGTCCGCCGCGTTCTATTGATTGAAATACCTGCCAAACTGCCAAATGGACTACTGTAGGGCTATCTATCGTGGACAGCAAATGTAAAGATGCGCCAAAATGCTCCGTTGCTGCTTCCATAGCGGCCCATCTGATACTGAGATACTTCGTCAGTATCAAATGCAAACATTTTTTACAGCAAAGATGGCCATATCGCTACCTTTGTTAACATATTTACATATTATGTACTTTGTCGACTTGACGGAATTACAATATTCCACATTGATGTGAGCCTCAAAAGCTTTGGAATTGTCCAAATTGGTGAGTTGAGTATGGCACAATTCAACGATTGTTTACATCAAAATCTGGTCCTATTATCTTCTCAACTACCAATCGCCTAGTGTCCGCAACTGATTGCCAACAATACAATAGGTATCGCTTGGAATACTTGCCATCGATCATACAGGGTGAGTCGTTGTTGAAAACTGCGCAAGGTCCATGTATTGTATCATGTGTTTTGTCACTACTGCATGCAATTTTGGGTCAACTGTTTCGTTGGCAATTGCAGCTGAAATTATGGAATCACGAACGTTGCTTAAAAAATAGTAGAATTGGTCCTCTGAAATATAGTTTATTTTTAAATGTACCTTTCTATCTATTTCCAAGTTTAATCACAAAATAAATTTCTGAACGCAACCATAAATATCTGACAATCAACAAATATGTAGGTAGATCCTTTATCAAAGTGACACTATTTAGAATTTTCAAAATCTAAATACTTAGATACGCGATAATCCGAATATTGTGGATATTTGTTGTCGATTCAAAACCCTTATTAAAATACGTTCTGTAATTACTATTTGAGGGGACCCGAGTTTACCGTACCGACGGGACGAACGTCAAATGTTTGACAGACAGGAACAGTTTGTATGAGCAGTGGCGGATTGTCCTTAAGGCAAACTAGGCACGTGCCTAGGGGCGCAAGATGGCGAAGGGGCTCGCGCAGAATTTTTAAAATGAGTTGTAATTTTAAAATAAATAGAGGAAGTTTACCAACCTATTTACTGACATAAATTAAAAAATCATAGGTACTTTATATAGAGCTTCCGAAGTACGCCACGTCTAATTGATAACTACTACATGGCCCGATCCGAAAAAAATCTTTTGCCAAATGTTTACGACATTCACAGTGGCTCTCTCTTGCTTTTGTCTGCCTCTTTGGTGTAGTTGAAGTGGAGTGGAATGGAAGTTGGTGGTGTCCCCTGTCGTGCCGTCCCATCGGACTTTAGGAGTCTCTCTCTACTCTTGCACTCTCTATTCCTCTAATAGAGAGTGCACCTGTGCTTGCGCACACTCTTGTGCACTATAATATCTTCCGTGTACGTGTACCCAGTGTACCTACCTCCGTTGAGGTTGGCCACAGCCCCACAGGGGCTGAAATTCGTTCCGGAGAAAATTATATTTTTTAGTTTCGATAAATATATGAGTAGTTACCTATTATTTATAATGCCTCGTGATCGCCAGAGGGGCGCCGATGAGATCTAAGCTGACTCATTTTTTTAAAGAAATTAAAGTTTTCATGAGGAATAATGTTTTCTATACTTACACTTAACGATTAACAAGATCTCAATAATATCCCCTTTGGACTTGGAACCCGTTATGAAAAATGCGATTAATAAATAACTGATTTAATAGATACACATTTAATAATACAAAATATGATTATCAATATAAAATCAAAGTTACATAATTTCATGATAAAAATAACACAAACAAGCACATAATTGTTACCAAACTACTCTTTGTTCACGAAAAAAACAGATCGCACAAAAAAAACAATAGTCGCAACGACAAACATAAAAATGTTTTATTTTTATTTTGCTGTTAACTACATATTTTAGTTTTGAGAAGTATTTAAGGAAATGTAACTTTACACGAAGTGCTCGAACCTGAAGTTAATAAATAATCGTACCTACCCACCTATCTTTTATATAACAAAGCACTACACATGTAAAAAAAGTTACTGTAACATGGATTAGGAAAAGTTCTGCAAAAGGATTTTTTTAAACTTAAGAATTTATTAAGAATAATCCCGCCATGTGAAATTTCTCGAATGATATTATGATTGATATTATTATGTGTTCTATGGAAATCGCCTGTTCTATCGTGAACATAGAGCAATTAGGTAGATAGTCAAAAACTCGGCTATAAAATAATTTAAGTATGCAAAACAGTGCTCAAAAACTTATGACGTATCATCTTGAACGATTAATCTTTAAGCAATCCACGCCAGTAAGAGCCCTAGGACCGTCTTTGACAGCGATGCTAAATTTAAGTCCTTGTGGATAATCACTTTCTGATTCGTCAGAAATTGGAAATTTGTCTATTGCTGTAGTTTTGTCTACTTTGCCTTTCTTTGCGTCTTTTTCAGATTTTTTTCGTACTTTTTCCATTCGTTCAGTTAGCTTTTTCTCTTCTATACATTTATTATCCTCAGCCTTACGCTGGCTCTCTAGTTCTTCCTGTATCAATTGTTGAAAACGTTTTGGATTCATGCTCGCAAAGTACCTTATGGCCTCCCCAAAGTCTAATTCAATGTTGTCCACAGCTTGAGACTTTTGTGGTTTTCTCCTCTTGCATGCTTTAAATCCTGAAGTTGAATGTGTCAGCTCTGATCTAAGTCGCCAGATCACCCCAGTTTTTACCCTCTTACAACTAGGACCTTCATAAAGGTATTCTTCAGGGTTTCCTTCACCTGGCAGCCCTAGCAAAGCTGGAGTCAGCCTTGGTGGGCATCGCTTCTGTCGTGGTATCGGTAACCGTTCAGTAGCATTATTTTGATTTGGTTCGTGCTTTTCAGACTTGCATGAGACTTTTTCTGTCTGTTTGATAGTTTTTAGGCTGTCAAGGCCCTTAGTCTTCTCTTCACTTCTCTTAGTCGTCACTTCTTGCTCCTTTTGCTTGCTAGTTCCAGGGCTATTTAAGTATTTTGTGCTTATTAATTTGCTGTTTTTGCTCTCGCATATTACTTCTCTCTCCTTCCCCTTGCAAATTTTAGGATCTTTAGGGTTATCTAACCCTTTCTGGCCCGCTAGGTTTTTAAGGATTTCATTTATTCTTGGAATAATAGTTTTTCTCATATCAACAAATATTTTCGTCATTTTTATGCAACTTTTTTTACTCTTGATTTCTTTATGAGTCACGGCTTTGTCCTCCTTGCATACTGATTCTTCCGCCTTCTGATCGACAGTTTTGGGATTTGCTAACTTTTGCTGTACCGGCGTTATTTCGTTTGCCAGTTTTTCCGGCTGTTGCTCTTGTGGGTCTAGCTGCTTAATTATTCTGTTTGTTAATTCTGGCTGTGATATTAGGTTCTGTTTTTTGAATGAGCAGCATATTTCTCGGGAATCCTTTTGTTTAGTAGCAAATTTTTTTTGGGGCTCGGGTATCTGTCCGTCAATAGGTTGACTGCCAGGTTCCGGTTTTGAATCAAATAACGTTACTGTATTTGGTTTGCTTGTTTTAGGACTCTGCGTGTCTTTAAGTCTATTGGAATCCTTTGCAGATGCCTGATGCACACTCGGTAAACAGAACCAGCCGGACACTATACCTGAAACATTTAAATGAGT
Organism: Mamestra brassicae; assembly: GCA_905163435.1. Lineage (NCBI taxonomy): Eukaryota > Metazoa > Arthropoda > Insecta > Lepidoptera > Noctuidae > Mamestra > Mamestra brassicae. The sequence continues at coordinate 7,036,635 of LR990987.1, forward strand.
AAATTATGTATGAAATATTAATTAAACAAAACCGGTCAGTTGTGAGTCGGACTCACGTGCAAAGGGTTCCAAATAATAAATATTTTGTTAAGAAGTTATTTAAAAACCATAGACGTCTTATAAGTTTCCTGGTATCGATAAGTAAAGAAATATTGACTACATATTTTTTTAAATTTTAGGTTAAGTAGTTTCCGAAATGATCCCCTTATTATGGAAGCCATAAATTATCAAAGTTCAATTTTCATCTTCGCACAGGGCATGTGAATTTTGCTAAAGCCTGTGGCTGCGTTCCACCGAGTCCAGTGTAGGTACACTGGTTTTCAAATAAAATACATCATAATACAAGGGAAACAAACTTAAATATAAATAAATCTGCATCTGTACCAATTCCCAACCGTCAGGAGCAGCTCTTGGGCATCGGGTTGACTTCAGTCAACGGCAGCAATCGAGTCAAAGACCTGAATCCAATCGGAAGCTGGGAATTCTTTTAAACAACTTCAGGCAGTATTTCACACTTGTACTGCTTCTCAATTTACACATTGGAGTTTAAAGAAACTGCATCAAAGCACAAGGGAACTTGCACACTGTATTAATGCAATAGTTAATACTGATTGTTATCCTTAAAAACAAACAAATTAGAAAATGGAATTATCACTACATACGTGACACTACATATATACGGTGCGCATTATCTTCGACTCCCAAGGTTGAAAGGCCCAGGAAACGCTCAATACTTTCATCTGAAAAGACATAGCGCCCCTGCTATGATAGACCGCTTTGAAGACCTCACCGCTTAGGTGGTCAAGCTTGCTGGAGTTCCTATTTGAGACGCCTTTATAGCCTTTATACAACACCTCTATTACATAAAAGAAAATTAAAAGAGAAAATATAACCTTAGACTAACGTGTTACCATGTGTTTTAAATCGATTTTTTTAACATTTTGTTTTATCATTTTATTGTCTTTTATTCGTTATTTGAACATCATTTCCTCAACGTAATATGGACATGTCTACCGAGAAGGCCGCGCAAGATACAGTGTGACTTAGAACAAACGGTCAATGGTAGACAATCAATTGTAAATTGTATACTGAAGGTTTAAAGAGGCGTTTAAATGAAGATATTACGAGAATCACGAGTTAATAACTCGGGTAGTAACTCGTGTTACCCTGGGATGTAATGCGTTGGGTAATGCGAGATTTATTGTGAAGACTTCCTTGCAAGATCCGGAATGATCGCCAAATTACGTCAATCAAGAGCTGAATGAAGTGCGTAAAGTAGCCATAAGTGCAACAACCATAAGAAGAAGAATAAAGGAGCATGATGAAATAAATAATTTGCCGTCTGCAGTTCACAGATAAACTTGCTTAAAATTTTCACGTTAGAACGCAAATCAATTTTGTTTTTTTACTTAAGCTCATGAATCAGTCTTTACCTACGCATTAATACATTTTTGAAAAATTGGAATCTTAAAAAAGGTTTAAGTTTGAATGTTCCCCTGTACTGTAATGCAGTTTCTTTGAACATCAGTGTATAAATTAAGAAGCAGTCCAGATGTGAAGTACCACCTGACCTATTTTAGAGTTCCCAGATTCAGATTGGATTCTGTGCGTTTGACTCAATTGTTGCCGTGGACGCTTGTAGACTGAAGTCAACTCCATGCCCAAGAGCTGATTCTGTAAACATCTCGCCGTGAAAACTTGACGGACAGTCCTTGATGGACGGACAGGCAGCGCAATGGTTGAGCGATCGGCTGTTGCGCTGCGTGTCGCGGGTTCGATTCCCGCACGGAACAAATATTTGTATGGCCTACAGATAGTTGTTTCGGGTCTGGCTGTTTGTGTATGTGACTTTGTATGTTTGTGAACGCACACACGATACATGAAAAATTACAGTAAAAAAAAATAAGTTGGAATGAGCATGAAGTGAACTGTCATTTCATCTTGTTTGTATGGATTGAAAGCTTACTTTATGTTCAATTCCCAAAATTTAACACGGTGAGATTTTAACAAAATCGCACTGCTGATGCATGTGGTGGAACGGTATTTCGTCACCTCTTTTGCAACCAATACTTCCTATCTCAAAGCTTACAACAGCATGGGACAACCAAAATATGAAGTGGTGGTGATGGCTTCAATGTAAGAAAAATGGAACATTTACTTGCCAGCATTTATGTGGGGAAATCTCTCTTGACGTATTGTCTCAACGGAAGGCTTCTGTACGTTAACTGATAGATTCCTCATCTCTTTGAAATCATTTGACGGATAGCCACAAAGCGATTCTGGAGTCTGTATTTGCTCACTACGAGGGTGAAGACGAGAGCACTGAAGTAAGCTGCACGTCGTTATTGCTGTTTCAGAAGTCTTACGTTTACTTGGTAAAAGGCTCCAGCTCCCGGTTACACCTGAAATATTTTAAAACATTTTATTTTATTTTTTAAACGAGGAGCTCGTGGCTTAATAATAACAGCCGCAGAGGTCGATCTTCAAGGTCCTTGACCTTCTTAACATACCGAGACTCCTCAGTGCCTCGGAAAGCGTCAGCAGAATAATACAGACGCTGTAAATAGTGCCCTTACGACCGTAGTTAACTGGTTTCTCCTACTTGACGAGAAAAAAACGAAATGAACAAGGTTCACGTTACCTCAGGTTAGACAAGTTCGCACGATCTCCTACGAGGCGGCTTGCGCACTGGCCGGATCTCCGCCGTGGGACCTGGAGGCGAAAGTGCTCGCGTCACTGCATAGGTGGCGCGAGGGCGCGCGGGCGCGCGGCGAAAGACTGACGCAGCAACACTTGGAGCTGCGTCGGTCGCAGCTGCGCGAGGTCCTGGTGGCGGAATGGCGGGACAGGCTTTCGAGCCCTACCGCCGGCCTCATCACCATCGAGGCCATCCGGCCAGTGCTCGACCTGTGGCTCGGGAGAAGGCACGGCTCTCTGACGTTTCGTGCGACGCAAGTCCTCTCGGGGCATGGCTGCTTCGGGAGGTTCTTGTGTTGCATAGGCAGGGAGCCGGACGCTCGATGCCACCACTGCGTCGACTGTCGGAAGGACACGGCACGGCATACGCTTGCAGAGTGTGCAGCTTGGGAGGAGCCGCGCCGTGCCCTCATCTCTGTTGTAGGCGGTGACCTCTCGCTGCCGGCCGTAGTCCATGCTATGGTCGGCGGTGAGGAGTCCTGGGACGCGGTGGTCTCCTTCTGCGAGACAGTTATCGCGCAGAAGGAGGCTGCGGAAAGGGAGAGGGAGATCACAACCGCTCTCCCTGCCCGCAGCAGGCGCATCTGGCGTCGGAGGAGGGCATACGCTGCCCTCTTCCGGCCCCCCTAACTGGGTCCAGGGGCGGCGGACTTGGGGATGTCCGTCGCCCCCCACTCATCCGGACCCGAGGTGGCGGCGCGTGGTGTTCCCGTGCGCCCCTCTTTGACGTAGCGAGGGGAGTTAAACACCTCACTCCCCTCGCCGACGCGAGGTGGCCCGCAGAGGCGGGCCGGCACCAGCCGGGGATTGCGGAAGTCGCATACGTTCCCGCGATCCCCGGCGTAGGTGGGAGATGGAACACCGGGGTGGTTTTAGTCAGTAAGAGTCTGACAGACCCCTCCACCCGCCCCAGGGTGGAGGATTTCCATGAGGATTTCCCCCCGAGATCAAAAAAAAAACAAAAGGTTAGACAAGTTAACACTAGTGTATCAACATAGGGGGAAGAGTTGAAACCCGAAGACAACACAGTGTTCTTAGGTATAATTTTGGATGCCAAGCTTCAGTGGGCCCCCCATATAGATAAACTGTCCAAAAAACTTAGCTCTGCAGCATATGCAGTTAGAAAAAATCGTGGCTTAACTGATTTAGAGACAGAATACCGTATGAAATAAAGAGCCTAAATCATTTAATTTTAAATTTATACATTCATAGTAATTGGATTCCGATGTCAAACTCTCCGGGCACTCCACTATGTACCGAAAAAAATGTCGGTTTTATATACTAATGTTTGATTAAAAATAAGTTCAAGCGAGAAAGACGAGGCTAATACAGTAATCGAAAATCTTTTGCTAGAAATTTCAAAGAAAGTGTGTGCATTTAATTATCTCAAATACACAATGATTTTATGAAGTGGCGAGCAGATAAGAAAAAACTATTATTTTTTACTTTCCTTAAATTCGAAATGAAAGTAGTGTTTAAAACAGGTGAAAGTCATCGATTCCTACTCGGACTCTAGCCGTAGTCTAAATACCTCGTATTTTTCTTCATTCCTTTCGACCCTTATATAAAATTCTACTACTTTTTGTCATTAAATAATTTTACATTAGAAGATGGATGTACGTATGGACGAAGCTTGCACTGACTGGGCAGGTTCACTAAAATCTGTGTGGTAATAAAATACCTCCTCAGACCTACATGGTTCTCATATGATTTGACGAGTACGGATGATATGGACGTTAAAAGAGACTTTGACCTCTGAATTTGTTTTGGTGTTTCTTCTCAGAGTAGTCTGCTAAGAAACACTAGCCTCATCTCGTTTAAAATGAAAAAAAAAAAATAAGGGTAAGTCTTGTTTTTAACAAACTAAACATCATCTTTTAAGAGCAATTCTTGTGTTTAATATAAAATCATCTGAATCTCGGAAAGGGCTTCAACGATTTTCATTAAAATTTAGTATATATCATATAAATTTATCCCCCCGGGGTTTCGGGGCGATAAATCGATCTAGTTTTCATTTTTAGAAAACGTAGCCACCCAGGTACTTTAAATTATAAAAAAAGCATATTACAACTTTGGTACTACCTGTTATTTGAGATGTAGTTTGACCCTCGTGATATATTGACTCTATGGATGGCTTCTGTACTTTAGCTGTTCGAGTCCTCCTCCCTCCCGAATCGTCGGGGTGCAAGGGGCTTGCTAAAGTTCGACTTTGCTGGTTGTGATCATGGTGGCGAGGGTGGTCAGGCGGCACTGGACTAGTACTTGAGTCTTGGTTCCGACGCACGCTGCACTTTGGTATAGATGGATCAGATGTCTTACGCTTACTTGGTAAACGGGACCAGCTAATCCTCATACCTGAAACATTTTGACAAAATAATAAATTAAAGATTTCGGATGTAGTTGTACGATGCGGGATTTATTCTTCATAAAGTGATTAGTGAAGGATCTTTTTGTGGATTGCACATTTCACCACACACCTAACTTACTCTTAAAACAACTTCGACTACTACTACAACTAGATCAGGGGTTCCCAATCTTTTTTATATTGCGACTTCCTTTGAGTGTTGTCATTTTTCTGCGACGCCCTTGTTAAAAAGATACCCACGGTAGCTCGTTTGGGAAAACGAGAATGTGGAATCAATGACACGGATGAACTTGCTTTTCTGATTAAGATACACTGAAAAATAAGAATAAAATGTGTGCAGAAGGTCGATAAATGTTCGACAATATATCTATTTTTAACTTAACTACATACATATCTTAGACGGTTCTTTTTAGCAAAGAACCTTTAAAAATAGAAAAACACAGTATTTCTTTACTGCATTTCTGTTGTTTGCGACGCCTCTCGGGAAAGCACCATGACGCCACGGGGAAGCACGACGCACAGTTTGGGAACCCTAGGGCTAGATTATTTATTGTTCCTGCTAAATTCCTTTGCGTTCCAGGGCCGCAGTGACTCTTTCGAACAAATTCCGCAACCTTGGCAGGCTCTGGCCCTAGCGGGCCCCGTCTTCTATGCTGACATCTCTTTGAGGCGCGCGTGGAACACAACGCGCCATCGACCCGAGCCTGGTGGTGATCAGACGGCGAGCCACCCGACGGTCGCCGTCCGCAGGCCCGCGACTCCCAACGCCCGGAGCGTCTTCTCGCGGCCCGCCTCCTCCTTCGCTAGCATTACTGCTTCGCAGAAAGAGGTAACCACTTCCCAAGCCTCCTCGCTCCGGACCATGGATTTAACCAGGGCCAGAAGTGAAAGGTAGCCGCTTTCGCCCCTGCGAAGCGCCTCCACGCACCACCCGTAAACGTGCGCGAGGGCTCTCGCCTCTAGATCCCATGGCGGTAATTCGGCAAGGAGGCTCGCTGCCTCGCCGGAGGCCATGTGGTATCCCCGGGCCAGCCGGATAGCCATGACTCTTTGGGACACGTTAAAGTCGTTGGACACTTGGACACCTTATTTATTTAATTACGGTCGAACAAGTCGAGTAAAAATTATGAATACTTCATAACGTAAAGGGGAAACTCGTGGCTTAGTAATAAACAATGCTTGCCGAGACCGGTTCGTGGACCCATCCACGAACCGGTCTCGGACCACGCAGTACATACTGAGATACATCCGTGCATCGGAAAAGCACGTAAAGCCGTGAGTACCGACTGTATTTTGTAGACCATTGACAGTCACGGGTAGTCAAAAGTCAGAACATCTGAAAATAGTCTTGACTAGCATTATAGTATTACCATGTTACTGGGTTGTGGGGTTCAGATTGGCAGTCGCTCCACGTCCAAAATACGTGTGGCTATTATTTATTATTTATTTATTTAAACTTTATGTACAATAGTGGTACATGGGCGGACTTAATGCATCAAGGCATTCTCTACCAGTCAACCTTATATATTATATATAATCCTCCCGACCGATATCGGCCATGGCGGCCACTCTCAAGCGAGACTAGCCATCAGCAGAGACATACTATTCACAAGTGTGTGCGCAAGCACAGGTGCACTCCCTCTTCCATCACTCTCATATTCCGACTGCAACCCGACACGACCGGAGAGAGATCTGGCGCAGGACCAACGGCTTAACGTGCTTTCCGAGGCACGGGGTGTCACACCACCAACTTCAACCAACCAACCAACTATTTTATATAAGTATGTCACCGGAACATTACAAACGCCGTAAGATTATAAAATATCGCGTGAAATTGTTAACTATTTCTTCTTAATACGACACGGAAATACTGGAAATTGTGGAATTTGGATGGGATTTATTGTACACAAAACGATGTTTTCATAATATATCAAGAAAGTCGCTTCCGCTGTCTATTCGCTTAGATCTTTTAAACTACTCGACGAATTGTGAGTGATTCAAGATGAAAGTTTATATGTCTAATACATACATATTATAATACAGAAAAGCAGAAAAAATTAAAGATTTGTAATGTGAAGTCGTAACAAACATATTTTTGTGCGCTTAAATCGCATGAACTACTATTGCTACCATATAATGAAATGACAAACCGTAACAATTTGAACCCTTTACATAGATATGGAATGTTAACCATGGGCGTGCTGTAGGCTACAGTAAGGGTAGCCCCCCCCCCCATAATGCCCAAAAAAAAAACTCACCACATTATTCAGGGTTGAAATCACGATACTGACGATGCAATTTTTTTTCCTTTTTTTTTGCGCCTTCTGCACGTGCATGATATTAACAAACTATGCTGCTATGTGTAGTTCACCTAGATCATTGAGATATTTATATGCCAGGATTGTAGCGTTTTGTCAAGTGACCGACTCTGTTAGTCTATGGAATAAATTTCAAGTCATTCTGATTCGGAGACGGCGAGAATTATTTTAGATGATGTTCAATATAACAAAAACATCTTTGATGAAGCGTTATTTGAATTGAACAAAGTAGTGCAATTACTTTCGGGTAAATCTGAGAGGCCATGGTAGAGCGGACAAATTTGACCTTAACCCTCGTCTCCCAGTGGGGTGATGACAATCTGGTCTCTTTTAAGGCCACCAAAACACAAGCGTGTCTTTTTCCGCAAAAAGGAGTCGTTTCGACCTAACTCCTACTTTTCGAGGTACATCTGTCCCTGAAACCGATCGGCTCGAGCTCCTAGGCATGGAGTTGACACCCAGTCTCAACTTTGGCGCCACCATTGAACACAAAGCCCAAACTGCGGCCAAAACGCTGGGCACCCTAAATAGAGTGAAGCGATACTTCACGCCTGTACAGCTTTTATCTTTTTACTAAGGACAAGTCCGATCCTGCTTGGAGTATTGCAGTAAAACTGGTGGATGCCAAGCTCATCGCCCCAAGGTTGCCTGCTTGTCGGTACTTCGGGGAGAATATCCAGGAACTCCACGACCTCATCCCACCGGCCCCCTTCTATCATCGGACATCTAGACGCACTGCAAGTTACCATCCCCACCTTGTTGCTAATCCACCAATTCGCACTAAACGCTTCCAAACGTTTTTTATCATGCGCACAGCAAAGGAGTGGAACTCTCTACCTGCGTCTGTGTTTCCGAACGCATACAACCTTAATCTCTTCAAAATTAGAGTGATCTATGACCTAAACTAGAGTCGAGAGCAAACTCATCTCAAATAAAAATATTCAAAAAAAATCTCTCAAGGATTTTGGACTGCAAATGCCAACTAATATAACTAACTCAGATTTAACCAGTGCCGAATTCACAAGAAAAATGTCATACGATCAATCAAGACTGATACAAGTTGTAGCTCAAGATGATCCTCGCTTGGACATTGATAAAAAAAAGTATTACTAGTATTATTAGCATTACAGCGTTACTATCATCAATTGATGAGAATGAAGAGAAATTATTTTTCCTTGATGCTCCACGAGGCACAGGAAAAACATTTTTAATCAATTTGCTTTTAGCGAAAGTCTACGCTACCTGCTGGTAAAATAGCATTAGCCGTTATAGCATCATCCGGCATTGCAACTGTGATTGCAACTACACTTTTAGAAGGAGGCCGAACCGCACACGCGACATTCAAACTCGCGCTAAAGATTACACTATTAATGATACTATCACTGTCTGTAGCATTTCTAAACAAAGCAGTACGGGAAAATTGATGCAAAAACGCACCAATCTGTGGATATACAATTTTGTTCTCAGGTGACTTTCGTCAAATTCTACCAGTTGTGACTAGAGGTACACGTCCTGATGAAATAAATACCTCATTTAAAAAGTCTAACCGTTGGCCACACGTCAATAAACTAGAACTTAAAACAATCATGAGAGTTTCGTTGTTTTCGCGTAAGAATAGGCTTTTTTCAGAGATCTAGCTCAAAGTTTGCAATGGAGATCTAACACAAAATAATGGAATGATTAACCTAGACAATCAAAACCTTTGTGTTTTAATAAAGAACATTCAAGAGTTGATCAACAGTGTCTATCCCGACATTGATAACATAAGTTGTAAGACTATGTCTAGGTTCAAAGAAAGAGAGATCCTGTCCCCTACTAACGAACAGGTAGATAAGTTGAAAAACTTGATTCTTTCAAAGATTGATGCACCGACGAAAATATAGGTACTACTCGGTCGACACTGTAGTCGATTTTGAAGAGGCTGTTCACAGAATTTCTTAATTCTTTGAAGCCGTCTGGACTCTCTCCACATAAACTGGTGTTGGAAGTAGGTGTCCCTTAAAACTTTCATAATAGAGAGCACAATACTAACCGGATGTGGTACTGGAGAAGATGTTTTAATTCCCCGGTTTCCTCTTATACCATCGAATTTACCGTATCAATTTAAGCGCCTGCAATTTCCGGTAAAGCTATCTTTTGCAATGACCATTAATAAGTCACAGGGTCACACATTCAATTTGAACGATATTATATTAAAATAGATATGCGATACGATAGATATTAATTCGATTTGAGCGTTAAGTGTTTCTCACACGGCAAGTTATACCTACATATGTCGCGCTTTCGAGAATAACCTCTTAAGAAAACATGTTTGTACTGTCTCATGAAAAATCTGCTGTAAATATTGTATACAAAGATATCCTGTAGTATAGACTGATCATAATAATATTAATTACTCCACACTGCCCCATATTCGTATCTACATTGTACCCGTGCAAAGCCGGGGCGGGTCGCTAGTAATGTAATAAATAGTACTAATAACTAGTAATATAATAAAGATTTATTAAAATCTTACGGAGTCTGCAATTTTCCGGTGACATATACAACTGCATCGGGTTTGACTGGAACCTGACCCCACATAGGGAGAGGCTAGACTGATTAATTGACTTCGTTAAGTAAAAGTACCTAGGTAATTCAAAAAAAATCGTTATCTTTATTTATCACAAACATTGACTACTGGTTTTATCCAGCTGCTTCGCCCGCAGCCGCGTGAATGTCGTAAATGATCGCAAGGAACATACTCAAGGGATGAAAAGAAAAGTATACTATGTCCTATTTCAGAGCATGCTCTTTCCGCGTGCCAAGTTTCATCAAATCCATTCAGCTGTTAAAACGTGAAGAGGGAAACAAACGGACAAAACTCGCACTTTCCCACTTATAATATTAGCATGGCTGGCATTTGTACTTTACCTGATCGACGCTTCTTCATTTTCGAATTATCACGAAGATGGGCACAAAGCGAGGGGGATGCTGACGTTTGTTCTTGCTGTTTACAACTATGATAGCAGGGGTGGTCAGGAGGCACTGGACTCGAACCGGAGTCAAAGTACTGAGGTACGTACCATGTTGTCACTGATAGCACAGATGTCTTACGTGGACTTTTAAGGCGTGGAAAAAGGGACCAGCTTAAACTAACACCTGAAACAATTTAAAGCATACTTAATAAAAAATCAAGTTAAAAGTCCCACATTTAATCAGCACTGAAAAACACCTGCAGGATCTGAAAAGCGAAAATATGTGACTATGCCTAAAACTCATTGTAAATCTTTTTTATCTTGATTCTTTCAGTTTAATCAGATCATTTTTTATTCTAATTGCCACCTCATACTCATTAACTAACACAAACACACTCTCACAAACACTGCATAGTACAGAAACCACTATAGTAGGCGCCAGATAAATGTGGAATAAAGTATATTGACCTTTCCCTAATAACTGTTCATAGGTACCTGAACAATTAAATATGAATCGTTTTTCATTATTAGACAATGTTAAGGATCACGAGAGATGATGACTCGGGACAGCTTTGTGTCATTAATTCCGTTTTTCAAATTAAAAATGTCAATAATTGTAGGTGGGTCAATGACCGTTATTCCACGATTATCTGGCGCCTACTATAATCACAAATATACTCGCATGACATACACACACAACAATACTCCTCATCATCATGAAAACACATCTGTGCGGTGTACTTGTCATTCTTACTCTATGTACATATTATTACTTGCTCATACTACGCGCCCACGTTACAAAATTTACTTGCTCATCATACAACTAGCTCACGCAACAATATATCACTTGCTCGTACAATAGGCTCTCGTTCTGATATTTATTTCTCAACTAAAAATTGATTAATATTAATTACGATCTTGACAAATTTTCTGTTGGAAACCCTTTTAATTGTAACCCAGAAGACTGCCGCAAGTATGGTAACGTCACAGGTAGCGATATTAAACTACAGCATTTAAATATTCGTAGTGTAAATAAAAACTTCGACCAACTTCTAGTTCTACTGCGCTTAACTAAAATCAATTTTGATTTTAGTTAAGCGCAGTACTTATTCCTAGTTAGAAGACATCTCGCACTTTAGAATGACCATAAGTACTTGCAAAAACGTAATACGACGTAATATTATAATTTAGTTTTGCAAAGTCCTTATCAATTGTAATCCTTACTCTTATAACATACTTAGTTAATGTCTCGTCCCAATGACTATCATTGTGTTAATACTATTTCATTTGTTTAATTCTAGATTAGTTCTAAATTTACTAAGGTTACATTTATGATATTTCTTATGGTTTCTTAAATTCTAGTTTGTAACCCAAACGAAGTTCAACGTTTCATCTTAGATTTATCATCACTCTAAATCGTAATGATCAAACTTATCGTGGGGGTTGTTATAAATTGTAAGACAGCCCTAAGTATATAAAATATAAACGCTGACACCTCATAGGTGTCATATAATGTTTCCCACAGTTGTTGTTTTTCGAAATATAATTATGAGTTAGTTTCCGGCAGTCATACTTTGAACTTCGTGACGACACATTAAAATTGTATTAATGTTATTCCCATTAAATTCCTTCGGTCTAAAAAAAGTTTTTTTTTTTTTAAAGAGACCTAGAACCTGTCCCGTAGCAGAACCCTAGATGCAGGGCCCGACACCCTGCTTGGCCGGAATTTTTTTTCTTTAGTAACTTGCGTGTGATATTTAACACGCAAGTACGTAAAATGGGTAATTTAAAATAAAACTAATACAACTTAAACTTTAAAATATAACTTACCAGCTATTTTAGGTGTAGTCTCACCCTCCTGACGTGTTGGCCTTGTACACGGCTTCTGTACTGTGTGGGGTCGATCCGTCTTAACCCTCTGTTGCTGATGGCGTGCGAGCACATTGTCGCATGGTTTGCAGTTTGGAGGTGTATCGCACCTTGCAGGTGCTTTACGCAGACCCGGTAAACGGAACCGGCTGCCTGAAACATTAATGGTAATAATAAATGATATTTATTTTGTAAGTAGGTTAAACATAACACTTCTACACGTCAATCTTTTTTGATCATTTTAAGCTAGATGAGGCCGGTGTTTCCTAGCTGACTACCCTGAGAAGAAACACCGAAACAAACTCATCATTTGAGTTATATTCTTCCATATATTTAAAACATGTACATATGTGACCGCGATGTTAGTTACGCACATACCACAGACCGGTTGTCACCAACATGTAGACTTCCGAAAGGTTTTATCTAAAAACACTTTAAAGCATAAATAACTTTTTTTTTCTTTTTTTTTAATGATTGGAAATCATTAAATGACTTCTTTCGCTCTGGGTGGAGCGAAAGGGTGTCAGACTCTTACTGACTAAAACCCATCCATGTTCCTTCTAAAGCCCTTTGCGTTCTAGGGCCGCGGTGACTCTTTCGAACAAATTCCGCAACCTTGGCAGAAGCATTAACAACTATTAACTTATTATAAGCAAATGGTCGGCACATTCAAACCTATGAATCAGGTACTTAACAATTATTGTTTTTTTCCGCAATAACACACCTACTGATTCCACTAGTCCATAGCACAAGAGCTCATAGAGTTGACACTGAGTTCGTGTACCACAAAGGTGCAAAGGGTAACTACACGGAATCAGCAGGATCGTGGCACGGCTAACACATAGGGCACACTGCACTGTTAACGTGATAAAAATGAAAAATACTTGCCAGGATTTTTGGCTGCAGTTTTACTCTGGTGACGCGTTGACTGAATGCAAGGCGTATATACTTTAGCTGATGGATTCCTTTAAACTTTCAAATCATCTCGAGGGTATTTTCTCTTGTGGATGTGCTGAACACGACCTTGTTGGCAAGAATGGTTAGGTGAATGACAGAATCTGTAGTCACAGCTCGGCTGTATGTCGCAGTTTGCCTTACGCTTGCCAGGTAAATGGAACCAGCTGTAACTTTTACCTGAAATATTTAAAAGCAAAGTAATGTAAGGTAATTACTTTGATCTTAAGTATTTCAGGTTCATGTGCATGCCAAACATTAATAATAATAATTTAATAGGTACTTATATAAACATTTTAAACTATATTTGCATACAAGCACATGGCAACGATACAATTACAAATTAGAATTTAATTAAAATTAATAAACAGTAATAATAATGAAATAACATCATATAATAAACCAATAATGTTTATAATATGCTTAAATTGTTGGACGTATTTATGGTAGAATAAAGGTTTTTTTTTATTTTTTTATAATGGAAGGTAATAATGTCAAACATCCTACTACATAAATGCAAAAGTTTGGATGGGTTCATGGATGAATGTTTATTACTCATTCACGCCAGAACGGCTGAACGGAACTGTATGAAATTGGGCTTCCAGATAGATTATGGTCTAGAATAGCACATAGGCTATTATCTCGGGAGTATGTTCCCTTGGGATAATTTCTGACATTAACGCGGGTGAAGCCGCTCGCAGAAGCTATTTTATTAATATGACCTTAATTCTTTTAAAGAAAGCAAGAAGCTTAAAGTCAAAAATGTTCAAATAATATGGCTGGCACCTACAACGTGTCTTGAGACGAACTATAGATTGAATGCTTCTCGAGGGAATTTGAATGCGAGTCTTACTCTTGAAAAAAACACAAAGTTACAAAATATAAAATAACTTTGATCTTGCAAGTCGGTGTTTTTGGTTGTTTCTTCGTTTTTTGACAACGACTTTCGAAATTAAAGTAATTTTATATTTTGTTGTGATTTTTGTTTTTATTTGGAAGTCGGTTGTATTTTTTGTAAACTAAATTGACATTATTCGCATGATGAGTGGTTGCACTATTCTCCGTTAACTAGTTACTTTGTGTGCCTTCGTCATCAAAGTCCAGACCAGCTCATAGTTAAATATCTACTTTGCTTTGGGATTGACATAAACCTAACAAAATCTCAGTTAACTAGATTTTATTGATTTTAAGTTGAGGAGGCTAGTTTATCTTTTAAGTTCAACGTCCAATGCAAATTCAATATACCTATACAATGTGGAGACATCGATATGACAATAAATGAAAACACTGGCAATACTGGTTCATAGGAATATTTTGAAACTATTATAAATCCTGTTACCGAATTAAAAAATAAACTTTACAATAGCATAAAATGTAAAAAAAAATCTGAAACTAGTCAAGGATAGTGACTACTATTCTGAAGAAATATTCTAAGCAGTCTGTTGCAGTAGTGACATCAAATTTGGGATAAAAGACAAATATTCGTATGAACTAGTATTTCCAGTGTTTTGATTTATTGTCGTATCGTATCCACCTTGTATAACAATACCCAACGCAAAAAGAATCATCAAGACCGGTTCATAAACAGTAAAGTAATGCCCGAATAGATAACCCCAAAAACATGGTTGACTTATACACATCTGCGTACCCCTTCATAGCGTACCGGCGTGATGTTATGTTTATAAACTGCTGTAAACCATAAACAGAACACACACAACAGAAGATTTGCAATCTCATATATTTATTAAAGAGTTCAGTTACCTATTGAATCATCGAAGTTCTTCATCAGATCTTCATCAAATTGAAATGGGACTTTTTCGGAAAAATATTCTTCCAAACAAAAAAAAAGACTCATACAAATCCGTTAAAATTCGTTGACAATACGATGAACAAACATTAAAAAAAAAACAGTCAAAATGAGATCCTGCTCCTTTTTTTGAAGTCGGTTAAAAACTGTTACAAACTGTAGGAAACTTCAAAAACGTAATGCGAGACTATCTCGACGATACTACGGGCTGCAATTTATAGATGTGGAATCTGCACTGTTGCAAATGTGTTCCAAGGGCTTCTCCTCATATCTTGCAATCCGTGCCTCAAAACATACAGACAAAGCAGTGTGCACGCGACACGAAATTTTTGTATTAGGTAAGATTTAATCGAAGCTGTCCCGGCGAATTTTATACCATTTTTTTCTTTCATGTATCAAATGTACAAGAAAATGTTTTATTTTATTTATTTAACTGTTTTTTTTTCGATTTGTAATAAATAAAATCAGTCCAGCCGTTCTTGAGTAATAAATGGTATTTCTAATCCGACTTTGTGTTAATTAAACAGATAAAAGAAGATAGAAGTAAGATTTACTTTCCTACTTTAGCGTTTGGATTCCTTGTAACTTTCGAATAATCCAGTGGATTTGTTTTATTGTGGTTTTGCTGACCACGGCCATGATGGTGAGAAAAGTTAGGCGGCGCAGGACAGAATCTGTAGTCACAGCTTGGAGGAATGTCGCACGACGAAAAAGCTTTACGCGTACTAGGCACACGGAACCAGCTTGAACTTTTATCTAAAATATGCAAGGTGATGAAATGATTACTATAAAAAAAAAATATTAACACTAGATGTCGTTCTGTTCCACAGCATTCACCTGCCCCTTCCAGCTTCCTTCCAACTGGAATTGGTTGAATTCCAGTTGACAAAATCTCATTTGAAAGAGCCCGTTCCAGAGAGTGTTCTTAGACGAACCGGATACCCCATTTTGAACCGAAGATGTAGAGAAAGAAAGCTCAGAAAATATTAGAAATGTACCTAGTACCTACGGGAGGAAATAACGTCTGAGTGCAACTTGTGAAGGGTGAAAGGTGATTTCCATTTCTTGACGACAAATCTGTGCATCTATAGAGGTATGCATTTAGTAGGGCGTAAAGTCCCGCAAACTTCCATTGAAAAGGGAGGATCTCCGACCAGGCGGGTTTTGTGTCTGGTGGGCAACTGTCCACAAACTTTGTTTTGCGTGGGTAAAAAAATTATAGCGGTCACCATGTTTGAACATTTGTTTCGTTGCTTCACTGCCCTCCTGTTAATGTTTCAGTGCCCGCTGTATCGTAAAAAACAATTTTCCGATACTTGCCTACTTTAACTAATGTATTGCTTGTAACTTCCAAATCTGATAAGCAGAGCCCAGGCGTGGGAAATGCTGGAGTTGCTTGATGCTGACTACGACCATGTGGGCGGGATCCGTAGAACGTCTCGGGACGGGAACTGAGGTCAGAACACAGGGGTAGGTCACACCCCGGTACTGATGAAGATGCAGACGCCTTCCACAAACCCGAACGGAACCAAGCTACACCTAAAACAAATGCGAGTTAGCTAAATAATTCATCTCATGTCTGATCAGTATGTGTTTGCTTTTGATACACAGATGGACCTCGTCACGTCACGTTGCCGTCGTACCGGGCCTGCTACTGTTCAGTTAAAAGAGTCGTCGATCCCTTTGATGGCCAGAGATTTGGCGTGTGGCGTGCAGGATCAAAGCAACGTGGTCTCGAAGGACTCCATTCGGCATCACCAAGACTGTCACCGCTCCTTGTGGTCTCCGCCGAATAGAAAAATGTGGGCCGTTAGGCTGTCAGCCCAGACTGGTGCCCCATAGAATACCATAGAACGTACGATGCCCACTTACAGCCTCCGGCCGGGAAGTCTAGTGTGCTCGCGGGAAAACTCTTGGTGATCGAGTACTCGTCTATGAGCAGAACAGTCTATGCATAGGACGGATCGAATTCTCAATAACAACTGTATCAGATACAAAAAAACAGCTTTTGCAAGCGACTTCGCTCGCGTGGAAGTCGAATATTATCCCAGGAGAACATATCCCCGGGATGAAAAAAGTATCGATATCCTACACATGGTCTAACTGTGTACCAAGTACAATCCAATCCGTTCAGCCGTCAAGACGTTAAGTGGTAACAAACAAATTCTCTTTGGCATTTATACTATTAGTTAGGATTACAGACATGCTTTCAATTAGAATAAAAAAGTTGAGTACATTAGTACCAAATTGGCAACTTCTGAAAACTTAATGACATTATCTTCATCAATGTACATAAAATGACACAACAATAATATTGGTTCATGCTTCAGAAAAGTACTCCAAAACAAAGTGTACTAGCCAGTCTTTTTGGGTACAGTTCGACCCTCATGTCATGTCTATAGATGGCTTCTGTTCTATAGCTGGTTGATTCCTCATCACTTTCAAAACATCTGGTGAACAACAGCTAACCGAGGTGGATTTTGTTGTTTGTTGTTGTTGTATTTAATAGACTTGCATTATACACGGTGTCATTTTAGTCATCTTACAACGGCAGCCCACTTCATCTATTCAAAGACTACTTACCTACTAGGTACACGTTCATTAAAAAATGTGAACATTTGAATGATTAAAAAAATGAAAATATATGTTCATTATCATGACGCATGACGTAGTTTGGAACATCCTGTAGCGAGTGCAGTCCGAGCCTTTTATTCCAAGGACGGTGCGGAATGGAGCGGCGACTTTGTTTCGATACCTCAACATTATTAACAGGGTGTTTCATAATGCTAATGCATTATTTATTTATATTGTACCAGGTAGGTACCTTATACAGGGTGTTTGGTGCATCGTGTGCCAAATTGAAATGGTCGACTGAAGGGGTCATCCGCTAGCCTTTCAGACCCCTTAACACCCCTCATGCTCTGTGGATTTTTTTTATCGACTTTTTATTGTTTTCCAAAAAAAACGACCCAAATTTTACATTCAAAAACAGATTTAAAAAAAATATACGGCGTAGACTCTGAATTTAAAAGTATTCTTAAACAATACACATCGAAATAAAATTAAAATTCAGAGTCTACGCCTTATATTTTTTTTAAATATGTATTTGAATGTTAAATTTGGGTCTTTTTTTTGGAAAACAAAAAAAGTCGATAAAAAAAAATCCACAGAGCATGAGGGGTGTTCAAGGGTCTGAAAGGCTAGCGGATGACTCCTTCAGTCGACCAAATGGTCGTGTGCCAAATTGAAATCAATTTGGCACACGATGCACCAAACACCCTGTATAAGTACCTACCTTAAAGAATTATAAAAAAAAACACCGATATAAATAATAAAAATAGTATGAACGTAAAAAGCCTAAAACAAGCTAAAAAAACTATGAAAAAATAGCCACCAGAACAAAAATGGTGTAAACGTGAAATTCCATAAAAATAAAAAAATAACCTTGAAATTATGACCCTACGTAAGTACGAATGAAATTTTTTGATTAAATGTTGTCGCGTCGGGGGACCGCTCAAATTATTAGCCTAACGTTTTGTTTAAGTACATATGTAACATTTATGAAGTTTTTTTTCTAAGTCCTCAATCTATTAAAAAAAAAAAATTAAGTTAAAACTTCTTTAGGCGCGTTGAGCACTTTTTGGGTGAACAAAAATCATGGAACTCGCGTCATCGTCACCGAACGCTTTAGCTTTCGCTTAGTTTTCACTTCTATCGGCAGTCCCCAAAGACCGCATGTTTTTTTTTTGATGACCACTCGCAGTTCAGCACACTTACGCTGGTTACTGCTTAGCCGGACTATTCTGTGGTAGCCTCAAATTAATTTAAGGCCCCCAGCCAGGGCTTACAAACTAAGTTAAACTAAATGACTACTCGCTAGGGCCATCCCCTGTGGGATACGGACACAACGCCCTGGGGCACACCGGCGTGAACAGGGTGGGGTTCTGAAAGCACACCTTCGATACGTACCGAAAGGTGCGGTTCGACAAATAGTACCCAGTCGATATAACTTTTTGGACGCAAGAGTAATCACTCTTGCGTCCAACAGATCAACTATCGTTTTTCGGCTATAAAGCCGAACTGCTTGGGGGGAATTAGGCTCTTGGCTTCGGCATAATCTTTGAGTCGCTTATAAATAAGCTTTTCGTAGGTAACTGGATGGGGAGGACTTGGGCTTTCCTGGTTTAGGAATACACTCTCTCCACGATTGCGGAAACATGTAGTTGGACAGAGCGCTATTGAAAATGGCTCCTGATCTATGAGCGAACTCCATGATCACGGGCCGATGATCCGAATTGAGCTCATCAAGCACTTCCACATAATGCAACCGTAGGTTAAAATTCTTGAGGAGAGCGATGTCGAGTACGTCGGGGCGGTGGTTGGGATTTTCAATTTAATTTTTTTCATAGTTTTTAACTTATAACACAGTCGTTTTTTGGGTCGGGGGTTAAAAAAAATCGTAAAAAAAGTGTATATAGACAGTTTGTGTGGGCTACATTAAGTGGGCCGCCTTTGTACCGTAAATATTATTTGGGGTTTTAGGAGGTCAAAGTAACTAACTTTGACACCGAGAGTAAAAGGATCAACGCGAATTAACTGAACAGAAAGTGGCGTTAGTGCTGTGACGTTCTAAAGTAATTATAGTGTTATGCGTATGCAAAGTTTTAAGACCGGTCGGAACTTCAATTGGGTATTAGGAGCTAATACATAAAGCCTTCTTTAAGCCCAAAGTTTGTCAGTGTTTGACAAATTCTCAACTTTATTTTTTTTATTCAGAAATGTAAGTAATGTAAGTCAATAAAATATTACAAAAAGCACCTTTCAGGAAAAGTGGCGTACTTTTCGCTGTACAATTGTCCTTGGAGTTGCAACATAGCCTCTCAGCAGTTGTATCAGTTCCAACGCTTTGGACAGCCTTCGGTAGCGTTTCTGCTATTTCATTCGTTCTGCTGATTAGACAAAATTCATTTTTCATCATCTCAATACGTCGGAGACCTGGTTCAGATTAATTTTGGAACATCGTTTCTATGTCATTATAACATGGTATATCTTGCAAGTAAAACGTTTTTCATTTTCTGCAAACCTGTTCGTCTCGTTCGGTAAACCGAGGTGGTTTCAGCGCCGGATCTTAAACGTTTATACTGTTCAGGTTATTTTTTCCATTCTTTAGAACACATTAAAAACAATTTGTAGGTTTTAAACAAATTTAATTACTGAGTGAAACGAAACAACGGCTTGGTTTAATAAATCGCGGATACTATTACTAATCGGTATATTTTACTACGCTTCACACCTAATCCCGCCCGAACTAAGGTGTGAAGCTAAGTAGAGTTTATCTAGAATATTTTGTTTAGTCAACAAAATTTCTAGGAGAACTCTTCTTGCGTTGCTGTATCTCATGAACCGTTTTAGGTAGACTGCAAAAGTTTTCACATTGTGAAAAACGTAACGTGGCCCGGCCCACAACAATCGCATTTTTCTGTGTGTGTTGAACTCCTTTGTCTGCAAGTGCAACTTGCATTTAGCCGATGATTCAAGATTGCCAACCACTAGATATATGTAGTTGATGGAGAGAGTCATCGTGTCTAAGTTACATCAAGAAAAAGAATAAAAATAAGTACCTCAAGTCAATCAAGTCTCGTGGATCCGGGTATGTACCCGGATCCACGAGACTGGTAAAGTTCGCTGTGAAACGACATTCACTCGACCGCATACTAGTCATGGAATCAACACAATTGTTGGAGCCTTGTTGCTCTTCATCATCTGACTTTGGTACTACTATGAATATCGAGGAGGTACCCGCGAAACGTTTCTTTGACATTATCTTAAACATTATCTTCGATACATCAAGTTTACTCGGCAAGTTCTTGAAGAGCACGATGGGGTCGTCAGTTTCAAACTCCTTAATAGTTTTCTTCATCTTATTATTTTTAAAGTTATCCTCTAATTGAGACATTCTCAAGATTGTATATCTTTGTGCTGCTCCAATATTTCTTAATACGTTGCGTTCTCTTATTGCGGCATGATCGATGAAATCGTCACTGTCGAAAATGAAACGTATTAAATTATTGATAATTTTGTATATTGTCCGGAGATTGAAATTTTAGATTGTGTTTGAGTTTATGGTATTTTAGCCAAGTAACGCACATCAGTAATTTGAGTTTTATCGCAGTATCGAGTACCTTATGTGATCAGTAAGTTTAACTCCTAGTATATTGCTCGCAGACACACACAAAGTGTGGATATTTTATTCTTAGGTAGTGACTATGCATGCACTCCGTAAATAAGGGTAGAAATAATGCACGAGTTTTTCGTTCATTGAGCGTGAAAGAAAAAATGGTAGCATCAATATGTAGGGTACATCCCCTCTAGGCTCTTTAACCGTTCCATCCTGTATAATGTTTAGGAGCTATCTGCAAGACTAGGTGCTTGGTTATTATAAATTAACTCTTTGAAATCGGATTAAGTTACCTTGTTGTTGGTCCATCTAGTGAGTTCATGCTCAGAAGGTCATTAGTAGATTGATAGCCAGAGTAATGCGCGGAGCTAGACGTGATGCTGCTGTTCATGACCGACGTCAAACTGATTGTGTCCATGCTGTTACTTGTACTTGTACTTAATGACAAATCATTTCTGATTATGAGAATGGTATCAAAACTGCTTGCAGATTTAGTATTTGAAATCGGCTCCTTGTTATTGTCTCCCAATAACTGAAGGTCATTAAAGCTGGTTGTGCTTTTGTAATGTGCTATATCACTATGAACGAAATTGTTTTCGCTTTGAGGGTTATATGGTTTAGTACTAAAGCTTATATCAGAACTGCTGACGTTAAAGTTGTCATTCGCTTTATTGCTGTTATTATTGAGACCAGATTCCAAACTGCTTAATTTGTATTTAGTTTTTTCAAGGAAATTAATATTCTTATTATAGTTGGTTTGTGTTTTATTGACATCTATGTTGGATACTATTGCTTCAGACTTTACTTGATGAATACACTCCATTGAATATGATGGTATACCAACAGCACTCCCAACGGTAACTTTTATACCGTCGTTATCAATGAAGGCTCCGTTCTTCACCTGTGGGAAGCATTCACCAGGACAATCGCAGAAGGAAGATATATCTGGAGAGGTCACTCTGATTTTAACGTAACTGTGTTTAAATCTAATTTTTTTTCGATCGCAACCGCATCCACGGTCGCATTTTGTTGTTTTGATAATATCTTCAAATTCTTCAGCACTTATTCCTGCCGCCCTTTTTGATGGTGATACACCAACCTTTTTCGGTTTCTTTCTGATTTTTCCCTTCTTTTCGGAAGGGGTCGCCTCTAGTGGCAAACCTGCCTGAGCTCTAACTTTTTTCACCAAGTCTTTTTCAGATGCTGTTTTACCTTCAGGTAAAGGTAACCCGGCTTCAGCAAGACCTTTAAGTATTCTTTCTTTCTCGGCTGGTGATTTTCCAGTTATTGGCGTGAATAGACCTGCTGCTCTTGCTTTACCAATAATTGATTTCTCCGATGGAGTTTTGCCTTCCGGTGGTGTTCGAGCTTTAATTTTAGAGATCATGGATTTTTCAGATTTTGTCTTACCCTCCGGCAATGGCAGACCGGCTTCTGCTAATCCTTTGATAATTTTTTCCTTTTGGGCTGGCGTTTTACCTTCAAGCGGTGTCAGCAATCCAGCAGCTTTAGCTGTTCGTAATCTTTTTGATGGTGATGGAGTCACGTATCCAGTCTCATCTTTAATCTTCTTTATCAAGGCTCTTTCTGACGGCGTTTTATCTATTGGTAGCGGCAAACCAGCAGCTGCTCTACCTCTAAGTATCTTTTCTTTTTGAGCCAGGGTTTTGCCCTCTAAAGGAGTTAGCAGACCAGCTGCTTTAGCCCTACGAAATTTTTCTGACGGTGTTCTCTCGGGTATCCCGAAGTCTTTTTTGACTTTATCTATTAATGCTTTCTCCGAAGGAGTTTTTCCTTCTGGTAATGGTAAACCAGCTTCAGCAAGACCTTTTAAAACTTTTTCTTTCTGTTCAGGTGTTTTACCTTTAAGAGGTGTGAACAGCCCAGCTTCTTTGGCTTTTCTTATTTTCTCTGTCGTAATAGTCGGAGTCGATTCTTTTGCTGCCTTAACTTTAGCTACTAGTGCTTTTTCTGATGGCGTCCGCCCTTCAGGTAATGGAATACCCAAATCTTGTAGACCCTGTAATATCTTTTCCTTCTCTTCAGGGGTCTTGCCCAAAAGTGGCTGTAGTAAGCCAGCTTTGGCTGCTTTTTCATGTTTGTCTTTCATAGATTTTGTTTCAGGTTCCTTAGGTAGACCAAGGTCATCGCGAACCTTGGCAATAAGTTTTTTTTCTGATGGTGATTTACCTTCCGGGAGGGGTATACCTTTCATAGCAAGTCCCTTTAAAATTTTTTCTTTTTGCGCTGGTGTTTTGCCGGTTAGCGGAGTTAATAGACCTTCCGCTTTTGCTCTGCGCATTTGCTCGGAAGGTGCCACTAACGATCGGGGAGCACCCTTAATTTTAGCTATAAGAGCTTTCTCCGATGGTGTCCGTCCTTCAGGTAATGGAATTCCCATATCACGAAGACCTTTTAGTTGAGCTTCCTTCTGTGCAGGCGTTTTACCTTCCAGTGGCTCTAGTAAGCCAGCTTTAGCTGCTTGTTCATGTTTGTCTCTTAAAGATTTTGTTGTAGGTTCTTTAGGTAGACCAAGGTCGGCGCGTACCTTGTCTATTATTTTCTTTTCTGATGGTGTAACACCTTCGGGGAGTGGTATGCCTTTCATTGCCCGCGCTCGCAGGATTTTTTCTTTATGTACTGGTGATTTGCCTGTGAGTGGCGTCATTACACCTGCTGTCTTAATTGAACCAACTGGGGGCGAAGCTTTAATTTTGGCAATGAGGGCTTTCTCTGATGGCGTCCGTCCTTCAGGTAACGGGATTCCCATGTCATATTGACCCTGTAATATCTTTTCCTTCTCTTCAGGTGTCTTACCAACCAGTGGCTGTAGTAAGCCAGCTTTGGCTGCTTGATCATATTTTTCTTTCATAGATTTCGTATCAGGTTCCTTAGGTAGACCAAGATCGGCACGAACCTTGTCAAAAAGTTTTTTTTCTGATGGTGATTTACCTTCCGGGAGGGGTAAACCTTTCATAGCGAGACCCTTTAAAATTTTCTCTTTTTGCGCTGGTGTTTTGCCGCTTAGCGGAGTTAATAGACCTTCCGCTCTTGCTCTGCGCAATTGCTCGGAAGGTGCCACTAACGAACGGGGAGCACCCTTAATTTTAGCTATAAGAGCTTTCTCCGATGGTGTCCGTCCTTCAGGTAATGAAATTCCCATATCACGGAGACCTTTTAGTTGAGCTTCCTTCTGTGCAGGTGTTTTACCTTCTAGTGGCTCCAGTAAGCCAGCTTTAGCTGCCTGTTCATGTTTGTCTCTTAGAGATTTCGTTGCAGGTTCTTTAGGTAGACCAAGGTCGGCGCGTACCTTGTCTATTATTTTCTTTTCTGATGGTGTAACACCTTCGGGGAGTGGTATGCCTTTCATCGCCCGTGCTCGCAGGATTTTTTCTTTATGTAACGGTGATTTGCCTGTTAGGGGCGTCATAATACCCGCTGTTTTAATTGAACCAGCTGGGGGCGCAGCTTTAATTTTAGCAATAAGGGCTTTCTCCGATGGCGTCCGTCCTTCAGTTAACGGAATTCCCATATCATATTGACCCTGTAATATCTTTTCCTTCTCTTCAGGTGTCTTACCAACCAGTGGCTGTAGCAAGCCAGCTTTGGCTGCTTGATCATATTTGTCTTTCATAGATTTCGTATCAGGTTCCTTAGGTAGACCGAGATCGGCGCGAACCTTCTCAATAATTTTTTTTTCTGAAGGAGTTTTACCTTCTGGGAGGGGTAAACCTTTCATAGCGAGTCCCTTTAAAATTTTCTCTTTTTGTGATGGTGTTTTGCCAGTAAGCGGAGTTAATAAACCTTCCGCTTTTGCTCTACGCAATTGCTCGGAAGGTGCCGCTAACGAACGGGGAGCAGCCTTGATTTTGGCTATAAGAGCTTTCTCCGATGGTGTCCGTCCTTCAGGTAATGGAATTCCCATATCACGGAGACCTTTTAGTGTCGCTTCCTTCTGTGCAGGCGTTTTACCTTCCAGTGGCTCCAGTAAGCCAGCTTTAGCTGCTTGTTCATGTTTATCTCTTAGAGATTTTGTTGTAGGTTCTTTAGGTAGACCAAGGTCGGCGCGTACCTTGTCTATTATTTTCTTTTCTGATGGTGTAACACCTTCGGGGAGTGGTATGCCTTTCATTGCCCGCGCTCGCAGGATTTTTTCTTTATGTACTGGTGATTTGCCTGTGAGTGGCGTCATTACACCTGCTGTCTTAATTGAACCAACTGGGGGCGAAGCTTTAATTTTGGCAATAAGGGCTTTCTCCGATGGCGTCCGTCCTTCAGGTAACGGGATTCCCATGTCATATTGACCCTGTAATATCTTTTCCTTCTCTTCAGGTGTCTTACCAACCAGTGGCTGCAGTAAGCCAGCTTTGGCTGCTTGATCGTATTTGTCTTTCATTGATTTCGTATCAGGTTCCTTAGGTAGACCGAGATCGGCGCGAACCTTCTCAATAATTTTTTTTTCTGAAGGTGATTTACCTTCTGGGAGGGGTAAACCTTTCATAGCGAGTCCCTTTAAAATTTTCTCTTTTTGTGATGGTGTTTTGCCAGTAAGCGGAGTTAATAAACCTTCCGCTTTTGCTCTACGCAATTGCTCGGAAGGTGCCGCTAACGAACGGGGAGCAGCCTTGATTTTGGCTATAAGAGCTTTCTCCGATGGAGTCCGTCCTTCAGGTAATGGAATTCCCATATCACGGAGACCTTTTAGTGTCGCTTCCTTCTGTGCAGGCGTTTTACCTTCCAGTGGCTCCAGTAAGCCAGCTTTAGCTGCCTGTTCATGTTTGTCTCTTAGAGATTTTGTTGTAGGTTCTTTAGGTAGACCAAGGTCGGCGCGTACCTTGTCTATTATTTTCTTTTCTGATGGTGTAACACCTTCGGGGAGTGGTATGCCTTTCATCGCCCGCGCTCGCAGGATTTTTTCTTTAAGTACTGGTGATTTGCCTGTTAGGGGCGTCATTACACCCGCTGTTTTGATTGAACCAGCTGGGGGCGAAGCTTTAATTTTGGCAATAAGGGCTTTCTCTGATGGCGTCCGTCCTTCAGGTAACGGGATTCCCATATCATATTGACCCTGTAATATCTTTTCCTTCTCTTCAGGTGTCTTACCAACCAGTGGCTGTAGTAAGCCAGCTTTAGCTGCTTGATCATATTTGTCTTTCATTGATTTCGTATCAGGTTCCTTAGGTAGACCGAGATCGGCGCGAACCTTCTCAATAATTTTTTTTTCTGAAGGTGATTTACCTTCTGGGAGGGGTAAACCTTTCATAGCTAGTCCCTTTAAAATTTTCTCTTTTTGTGATGGTGTTTTGCCAGTAAGCGGAGTTAATAAACCTTCCGCTTTTGCTCTACGCAATTGCTCGGAAGGTGCCGCTAACGAACGGGGAGCAGCCTTGATTTTGGCTATAAGAGCTTTCTCCGATGGTGTCCGTCCTTCAGGTAATGGAATTCCCATATCACGAAGACCTTTTAGTGTCGCTTCCTTCTGTGCAGGCGTTTTACCTTCCAGTGGCTCCAGTAAGCCAGCTTTAGCTGCCTGTTCATGTTTGTCTCTTAGAGATTTCGTTGTAGGTTCTTTAGGTAGACCAAGGTCGGCGCGTACCTTGTCTATTATTTTCTTTTCTGATGGTGTAACACCTTCGGGGAGTGGTATGCCTTTCATCGCCCGCGCTCGCAGGATTTTTTCTTTAAGTACTGGTGATTTGCCTGTTAGTGGGGTCATTACACCCGCTGTTTTGATTGAACCAGCTGGGGGCGAAGCTTTAATTTTGGCAATAAGGGCTTTTTCTGATGGCGTCCGTCCTTCAGGTAACGGGATTCCCATATCATATTGACCCTGTAATATTTTTGCCTTCTCTTCAGGGGTCTTGCCCACCAGTGGCTGTAGTAAGCCAGCTTTGGCTGCTTGATCATATTTTTCTTTCATTGATTTCGTATCAGGTTCCTTAGGTAGACCAAGGTCATCACGAACCTTCTCAATAAGTTTTTTTTCTGATGGTGATTTACCTTCCGGGAGGGGTAAACCTTTCATAGCGAGACCCTTTAAAATTTTCTCTTTTTGTGCTGGTGTTTTGCCAGCAAGCGGAGTTAATAAACCTTCTGCTTTTGCTCTACGCAATTGCTCGGAAGGTGCCGCTAACGAACGGGGAGCAGCCTTGATTTTGGCTATAAGAGCTTTCTCTGATGGTGTCCGTCCTTCAGGTAATGGAATTCCCATATCACGAAGACCTTTTAGTTGAGCTTCCTTCTGTGCTGGTGTTTTGCCTTCCAGTGGCTCTAGTAAGCCAGCTTTAGCTGCTTGTTCATGTTTGTCTCTAAGAGATTTTGTTGTAGGTTCCTTAGGTAGACCAAGATCGGCGCGAACCTTTTCAACAAGTTTTTTTTCTGATGGTGTTACAGCTTCGGGGAGAGGTATGCCTTTCATCGCCCGCTTTCGCAAGATCTTTTCTTTTTGTTCTGGTGATTTACCTGTTAGGGGAGTCATTATTCCTGCTGTTTTTATTGAACCTGCACGAGGTGAAGATTTGACTTTAGCAACAAGAGCTTTCTCTGATGGTGTCCGTCCCTCAGGTAATGGAATTCCCAAATCATGTAGACCTTTTAATGTCTTTTCCTTCTCTGCAGGCGTCATACCTTCCAATGGCTGCAGTAAGCCAGCTTTAGCTGCTTGTTCAAATTTTTCTTTAAGAGATTTCGTTGTGGGTTCCTTAGGTAAACCAAGATCGGCGCGAATCTTGTCAATAAGTTTTTTTTCTGATGGTGACGCAGCTTCAGGAAGAGGTAGACCTTTCATGGCAAGTCCCTTGATAATTTTTTCTTTTTCTTCCGGTGTTTTTCCGGCGAGTGGAGTTAATAATCCTTCCGCTTTAGCTCTACGCAATTGCTCAGAAGGTGCCACAATCGAACGGGGAGCACTTTTGACTTTTGCTATGAGAGCTTTTTCTGATGGTGTCCGTCCTTCAGGTAATGGAATTCCTAAACTACGTAAACCTTTTAATGTTTTTTCTTTCTCTTCAGGTGTTTTGCCTTCCAAGGGCTGTAGTAAACCAGCTTTAGCTGCTTGTTCATATTTTTCTCTAAGAGATTTTGTTGTAGGTTCCTTGGGTAGACCAAGATCGGCACGAACTTTGGCAATAAGTTTTTTTTCTGATGGTGATGAAGGTTCTGGGAGTGGTAACCCTTTCATGGCACGCCCTCGTAGGATTTTTTCTTTTTCTTCTGGTGTTTTACCCGCTAGAGGTGTAAGTAAAGCTGCTGTCATAGTACGTTTTTTTGCTTTTTTAACTTTTTCTATCAAAGCCTTTTCCGAATCAGTTCTCCCTACTGGAAGTGGCAACCCCATATCAGCTTGTGCTTTCAAAATTTTCTCTTTCTCTTCAGGAGTTTTCCCTTCTAATGGTGTGATAATACCTGCGGCCTCAGCTTTGCGCATTTTAGCCTTTTCAGATGCACTTTTAGGTGAAGGTGGTAACCCAAGCTCTCTTCTTGTTTTATCTATCAAAGCTTTTTCCGATGGCGTCCTTCCTGATGGTAATGGTTGTCTTGTCTTTGCCATTTCTTTCAAAATAAATGCTTTCTCCTCTGGCGTCTTACCTTCTAATATTTTTTCTCTTGCTGCAGATGTCATAGATTTTCTTAATTT
Organism: Mamestra brassicae; assembly: GCA_905163435.1. Taxonomy (NCBI): domain Eukaryota; kingdom Metazoa; phylum Arthropoda; class Insecta; order Lepidoptera; family Noctuidae; genus Mamestra; species Mamestra brassicae. The sequence continues at coordinate 7,065,413 of LR990987.1, forward strand.
GTCGAGTTTTCTCTCCGCTTGTGTTTTATAACCGCAAAGTACACAATCACAATCATCACAATTTTTGGCTTTGTAACAGTCATACAAACCCTTCATTACTTCAAACATAGCATCAGAGTTACAAGAACAACAGCAACTATCCTCGACAGCGCCTAGTTGACACCTATAGATTTTCCATTTCGTTTGGCTAGGATAGTTAGGGTTCAAGAACCAATTGTCGAACCGATGCTCAGAGAATACATTGGCAATAAATTTTGATTGAAAAGGACTTTGCTTGTTTTTGTTATGTTTTGTATTATATCCATGCCCGCTTCTGATTCGTGGGGGAACTTGTCTCGTACATTTACTTAGTTCAGGCATGCTTGAGAGTCTCGTGATTAAACCTTTTTCAGTAGGTTTGCCGAGTCTTGATAAACGAAATGCAATTGGCGGCTGTTGAGCATGTTCGAATACATAGTGCTTTTTGCATTTCTTCCTCCTCTTCTTATTTACAAAAATGCTCACGTTTTCTATACCCTGACAAGGATTGTATTCGTGATCAGGATGAGAAAATTCATTAAATAAATCTTCAATATATAAACCATATGAAATCTTAAGGCCTAAATCCTTCATATTGATTTTTTACTTTTTGCAATGAATCCTATGTACTGTAAATATTGATTGTTTAAACTTTATCATCAGTATGCCATAATACTTGCTTAGGCATTTAATTTGTTTGGCGAACTTTAAAATATTTTCTTGATTCTTTTGTTATCTCACCTGAAAAAACACGAAATAGATAGTAAGTTGCTCTTTAACCGCGTGCTCAATTTTGATGACCGAACAAGCGAAGGATTCTAAAATTGAATCACAAGCGCAGCGAGTTATTCAAAAATTAGAATCCTGAGCGTTAGCGAGGGAATCAAAAGAGCAAGAGGTGAAAAATCTGTGTACTCGAGTGCAACACGTAACTTTTTATCCCACCTCAGCAAGGAAATTACTAATTGCAAAAAAAAAACATTGACAATCACATTAATAACAAACAAAACATATACAGAACAATCTATTATAACAAATAATACTTAGGTATAATTAAAAAAAAATTGAAAGTAATGTTACTACAGTTACTTATTATGTTGAGTGTAATATTTTTTTTAGGTACCTGCTTTAGTTTTGGTGTGTACTGACTTGTGTACTGTTTTTCGGTAAATTATCTGTCATACTTATAGTTGTACCGATTCATTGGATTCCTTTGGCGTAAATGTTGGCGAGCAGGAGTCTAAGTGCGGAAAATGGAGTCCCTACTCTACTCTAAATGTTGGCGAGAGAGGGCGATGGTTAGGTGTTTCGTAACGGCTCATTTTTTTATGTAGAAGGGCCAGTCCAAGGATCTGACTGAGGCTCTTTCAGTGTAATGGCTCCTACGATGCCTTTACATATTTTAGACTTATTTTGGATGGAATCCTCCATGTATCCCTCTACAACCGCATTGGACTTCCAGCCTCCATGGCGCTTAAGAGACAGGAGATCAGCTCCTGAATCGGCCAAAAGTGTGGCGGGTCATTGTTTCCGACGAACTTCAGTTCGTCGGAAACAATGACCCGTGTACAACATGGGTTCTGGAAGTTCAAGAAATGTTGTTATTTCTCGTGGGATACTGCCAATTTTATTAGCACCCATAGGCTGTTTAACACACTTTCCGCTGCGATATTGTAGAAAAAATCGATTGATTGGAGTGTTAGGCGGGCGTAAGGCTTGATATTTCTTAACAATTGTTACGTATTCATTGCGAATGACGAAGTTGCGGTCTCTCTTTATCGGTATTAGGTAAATTAATTAATAGTAAGTCATCTGAATGTTTCTCAATGTTTTTGACATTAAGTTGTGTTAGTTCATTAGATCGACATGCTCCGTAAAGAGTAAATTAATAAAAGTGATATGCATGCATAATAATGCCTATCAACATCTACTAAGTACGTATAAGGTTATGTTAAGTAGTTGATTAATATACTTAAGTAGATACTGAATGTGCAACTGACTTACTTTTGCCGCCAAATATACGGAATCAGGTGCTACACGTTAAGAAACTAAATTAAGAAAGATGCTACGAAAACCTTCGATTTTTTTGGTTGGTGAGGCTCTTTTTAAAAATGCCACTAATTTAGGATAGGTGTCGAAATGTTTGTCTTTTTTCAAGTTTATTGTTGCTTTTAGCATTGAATACGTCCATAGAGTGCTTGATTTCTTGGTCTCGGATAATTCAATAAAATATGCCAGCAAAACGTTTCCTGAGAATTTTTTTGCTACTTTAGCTAGTCGCCACGTGTTAAACATATCGTACTGTTCCAAATACTTCTAACGTGATTGTTGAGGGAGAAAGCTCTTTTGCGCATTATTAACAGTTTCAGTCAATTCTGTTGGCGTCAAATAAACTTCCTCGTCGCTAGAATCACAAATTTTAGGTTTTTCACTTGTTTTCAAGTTTCTTGTTTTTAACCTAAGGTTTTAATAATATGACGTGAACTAAATGGCGCGCGCAAAGCAAATTAAAAAAGTAGGTACCTACACCAAAAAGTTCCGAGTCTGAGTTTTGAACAAATTAAAAAAGGTTGTATGATAAATTCGGCACCATGGAAGTGGAAGTAAATAGGTTTAATGATGTTTTGAATTCACAAACTTAGTGCATACGGTGTTCGAAATTCAATTTACTTTATCCTCAAGCAGATAAAAATGGCGTTTGCACTCAGATATCGAAGAGCAAAAATACTCTTTCCGAGATGGGGGGATGAAAATAATTTTGTTTTACTAGGGTGCCGCTCATTTAGTATAAGAATTTGATCTATACACATAAAAAGTGTCTAGGGATCAAGTCGGCGACATTTCCCCACAACAGAAGGCCGTATGACATCACACTATAAAAATAACTAAAGTATACTAAACGAACTGTCTCTAAATCAGCTAAACCACGATTTTACTGAAGAACCACTGAAGCTTCGCATCTAAAGTTATGCCTAAGAACACTGTGCTATTTTTGGGTTTTAACTCTTCACCTTTAATTGACACACTAGTGTTCACTTGTCTAATATGTGGTAACGTGAACTTTATGCAGTTAGTTTTTTTCTTAGTTAGATTATTAACATTAAACCAGTTAACTACAAATATAGGTGTATATTAACATTATACCAGTTAACCATAAATACAAATACTAGAGATGCCGCGAATACTCGCTATTATTCGGTATTCGGCATTAGTCGTTTTTGTAATATGTTTTTTATTATTCGTCGAATACCGAATAATAGTGTTTATCATTCGACATTCGGTGAATTCATACAAAAATAAACATTTAATGAACAGAAAAACTATAGACTTAAAAATATTTAAACTTTTATTAATCTATTAAAACAAAACGCATTTAGTATTATTATCATTAATACAAGGTGCCCAAACACGAAGTATACCTCCAACTTTAATTTAATTATGATATTTTTAACCGACTTCAAAAAAATGAGGAGGTTCTCAGTTCACCTGTTTTTTATGATTGTTTAGTGATATTTTCGCCAATTGTCAACCGATTTCGATGATTCTTTTTTTGTTTGGAAGAATATTTTTTCATACTATTTTCATTTTAATTTGGTGAAGATCTAATGAAGAACTTCGGAGATAGGCAACGGAACTCTTCAATAAATGATAGCAAATCTTCCGGGACTGCTGAAATCGCATGTCTATTTATTGTTTACACCAGTTTATAACATAACATCACGCCGGTACGCTGTGAAGGGGTACGCCGATGTGTGCAATTCAACCATGTTTTTGGGGTTATCTATTCGGGCATAACTTTGTTTAGAAACCGGTCTTGATGATTCTTTTTGCATTGAGTTTAGTTATATTTATTGAACTTGTATTGGACGTTGAACTTCAAAGATAAACAAGTGACCCCCTCAACTTAAAATCTAGTAAAGTGAGATATTGATAGGTTTATGTCAATCTTAAAGCAAAGTAGACGTTTAGGTAACTATGAGCTGGTCTAGACTTGGACTACGACGAAACTCCTTATCGGGAAATAGCGCAACCACTAATCATGGGAATAATGTCAATTTAGTTGTGGGGTGGTTCACCACTGGTGGTGGTTTACCACTAAAAAGTGAATAAAAAAACTCTTTACAACTCAATACAACCGACTTCCAAATAAAATAAAAAACCTTTTTTACAAAAACCTAAACTAAACTACAAAGTATAAAATAACTTTTCTTTTGAAAGTTAGTGTTTTTGGTAAAAGCTTTCTCGCAATTCCCCACCGTCCAGGATATTTTTCGGGTATTTCTGCCAGCAGCCAAAATTTTAAATACCCTGTTTTAAATTTCACCTCCAGTTCCTTATTAGTGCTAAGCTCGAGTAGCTCCTCTTGTAATATCACACTCTCCACTTTCGTTTCAGCAAATGTATTTAGTATACATTTATTATAAATCTGATTTTGAAGTCATCATGCAGGGCAATTGAATGTTGAACGAATGTCTGAATATCCTCATTAAGGCATTCTACCTGTGACAAGTTTGAAATCGTCAAAATTCGCGCCGACTAATATTTTGCTTCATAAATTTCAATTATCCATGAAAAGCCGAAATTACACCCTTTGTTTTTATTAAATTCAGGCCGTCCCCTTGTAATTGTAAGTTAATGTCATTAATTTTTTGAACAAATCTGTTAAATACGAGATGTCTGCTTTCAAATTGATAAGGTTTTCTTTTAAATCTGGATCTCTACTTTCCAGGAACTCTAAAACTGATTCAAAAATTAAGTAAAATCTTGTTAAACATGCACCTTTCAACAACCAGCATATTTCAGTATATAAGACCAATCGTTCGTCGTTGGAAGTCTTCATCATTATCATCGCACAATTGTGAAAATAAACGCGTATTCAATGCATTGCTTCTTATTTTGTTAACTGCTTTAATCACAAATTGAAGCGATTGGTTCAATCAATCACTAAAATTTTTCGCTATTAGGTGTTGTCGGTGGATGACAGTGAGTTACAGCTACCTCTGATATAATTCTTTTAAGATGGCTTATAAACCCACGATATCGCCCGACCACGGCAGGAGCTCCATCTGTTGTCTATTGTTTGTGAATGGAATCGATTTTTCCTTAAAAACACACTCAGGACATTAAATATTGATTCACATTTAGTCAAAATTGAACATATGCCAATAATAATGCTAAATTACCAGGTGAGTTGACTCGTCCAGTTGAATAGAATAATGAGTTGTTTGTAGATAATTACACAAGAAACTTTCAATATCAGAGCTCATTTTATCAATACATCTTCGTACAGTGCTGTTACTCAAAGGAATTCTTTTGAGTATGTCAAATGGAGATTTGTGCAGAACAGTTTTTAAATCCTCTTCATCAGCGGGTAAAATTCTGTTGAAATAGCCATATCCTGTTAAGTAAGACCGCCATAAGATTATTAAAACAGAGTTTTTTTTTTATTTAGGTACCGGTAGGTAACTGATACGAAGAAATGTCGACAGTACTGTGTTGATTATTTAAAATTTGGTTTTCTTCCATCAAAGGCAGGCAAGCGATTGCCCGTGTGCAACAAAGTTTTGAGCAATGACCGTATGAAAACATCGAAGCTCGAAGATCATCTAAGAAGGTGTCATCCTGATAAAATAAGTAAAGTTTTGAAATATTTTCAAACATTGAAGGAAAAATATGAAAAGAGACCCACAGTGCACAATATGTTCGCTTCAACGTCTGAATGGCTTGCGGGCATCTTACAATTTCTCATTACACACACCATTGGAGAACAGTTAAATTAACCCGCTGTGCCTTCGCAGTCCAAGTCCAGACCAGGTCATAGTTAGATAAATATCTACTTTGCTTTGGTACTAGATTTTATTAATTTTAAGTTGAGGAGGTCACTGGTTTATCTTTGAAGTTCACCATCCGATGCAAATGCAATATAGCTTTAACTAAACCCAACGCAAAAAGAATCATCGAGATTGGTAAATAAACAATAAAGTTATGCCCGAATAGATAACCCCGAAAACATGTTAATTCAGGTTTACTTTTTTGCATCTGCGTACCCCCTTCACAGAGTACCGGCGTAATGTTATATTATGAACTGGTGTAAACAATAAAGAGACATGCGATTTTATTGCTTAATTGAAGAGTTTCGTTGCCTACCTCCGAAGTTCTTCATCAGATCTTTTCCAAATTGAAACGGAGCCAGTTTGGAAAAATACTGTTCCAAACAACAAAAGAATCATCCAAATCGGTTGACAATTGGCGAAAATATCGCTGAACAAATATTTTTCCTGGGATCCCTGCATCAGATCCTGACTTATACCTTCCATCATCAGCTCAGCAAAATGAGATGTTGATTACCGTACACAATTATCTGAATTGAGTTAGAAAATATATGAAAAACTTTGTATGTGCCATTAAAATTTAAGGGTTTCCCTCGATTTCCCTGGGATCCCATCATCAGATACTAACTTGGTGCCAATGGGACCACCTCAGGAGTAAAGGCTTTCGAATAAAAAAAGAAAAGAAAGCCATCAATTATGTTCCCATTAAAATTATTACTATTTTGTGTGTCTATTTTGTCATTGTAGAAGTTACTTTACTAGTTAATGTTCAATTTAAATTATATTTACTATATATAACAATAACTATTCAATTGTTTGAATTTTGACAACCATAACAAAATTATTAATAGTGTAATAATTGCAACACAAGAAAATATACTATTTTTTTCTTTTTCTTTTTACCATTCCGAATGGGGAGTGTTCTAAATAAAATAAGTGAGAATTGATTGGTTTTTGTGCTGTGAGTAGATGACAAAAAAGTAAATTTTGATGGATCACTTTTTGACTGGCCAACTTTACTTTTTTGACATCCACTTACAGCACAATCAATTAATTAATTGACCAATCTATTCTCACTTTTTTTTTCGAAAACTTTTATTACGTGGTTGGAACTCAGCCGCAACGCAAATTTTCTTAGTCTAAGATCTAATCTTCACATTTTTTGTCGATTTGGAATATGGTAGAAATGTAGCTTTAGGGGGTCTACCGGAACCAGCAACATTTTAAAAGTGCTCTATGAGAAAATAAAGTTTGGGAACCTCTGCTCTAGAGAGCGAAAAGTGGTGGTTAAGTATGCGAGTTGGACTCTCACACGAAGGGTTCCGTACCATAAACCGACAAAAAAGTTTCTCGCATAGTAATTAGTAATTTAATTTAATTTTTATTATTTGTTGTTATAGCGGCAATAGAAATACACACTCTGTGAAATTTTCAACTGTCTAACTACTACGGTTCCCGAGAAACAGCCCGCTGACAGACAGACGGACGGACAGCGGAGGCTTAATAATAGGGTTCCGTTGGTTACCCTTCGGGAACGGAACCCTAGAAAGTTAAATGGGACAAATTGATATATACCTATTATTAACATTGGTGATTCTGGCAAACATTTATAAAACCACGACTTGTTGCACTAAGCAGCCCATGTACTAAACTATTGTACACAAGCTGTGCCCGCGGCTTCGCTCCCTTCATCAACAACCGTCAACCTACCCTACTATACCTACCCTACATACCTACCCTACTCTACCTACCCTACATACCTACCCTACTTTCCTTTTTTTTTGTTTTAAAACCTTTCCTGTAATCTGGCGACCAAAACAAAAAAAAGAATTAGCCAAATCGGTCAAGCCGTTCTCGAGTTTTAGCGAGACTAACGAAAAGCAATTGATTTTTATATATATAGATAAAGCTTAAAGGAGCTGGGGTGGATCGAATGACACATTTGTACCACCTGCACGCAAAAAACGCACTAAGTCGTGGAGTTGCGGAACCCAGCCCGATTTACATCTTACATCTTCAAAAATACTTTACAGGGAAAGAGAGCAAAAAACAACAACACATTAATAGCTCAACGCTTTGTCATTATACGGGTATCTACTATTACTAGCTTTGTTCGCGACATCGTACGCGCATATCCCGGTTTTTCCCGTAGGAATTTCAGGAAATCCTCTCTTAGTGCTCTCTTACGGAATGTAAGAGAGAAGCTATAATGATGAGAAGCTACATGCCAAATTTCAGCTTTCTACGACCAGTAGTTACGGTTGTGCGTTGTCTGTCAATCATTCAATAACTCAGTCAACAGTAACGGAAGATTTTTATATATTATTGAGGATCGTGATCACTGGACCCCTTCAAGCGGACAATCTGTCTCCATCGATTCCGGTCCAAAGTTGCCATCACCACCTGCTAGAATTTGCTTGAGGACATAGCTTATTTCACTTAGTCCGACCATCGTGTTGGCGACCGGCCTCGTGCTCTCTTTCCTTTGATATTGCCAACAATTACCAGCTTTTCAAGGCTGCAATCTCCCCTTCGCATTATGTGGCCAAAATAGGTCAAAATACGCTGTAAGCAAACTGTAAACAATCGGGTCTTGATATTGAGTTGAGAAAGGACAGACACATTTGTGCGATGGCTGTCCATGAGATTCGGAGCAGCCGCCTCCAGCACCACATTTCAAATGCGTCTATCCTCTGTCTTTCTCTTGCTCGGATTGTCCACGACTCAACTCCATAGAGAAAAATCGGGAAAACAGTGCTTTGACCACACGGGCCTTGGTTTTGAAACTTAAACCGCGATTTTTCCAGATGTTCTGGAGACGCGTCATAGCATCTTTAGCCATAGCTATCTATCGCTTTATTTCCGGGACGCAGTTTTATTTATTATAAATGCGACAGTTTGGATGGATGCTTAGATGTTTCAATCTCGCCCGAACGTCTGAACGGATTTGGAATGAGATTTGGTACAGGGATAGATTATAGTCTGGAATAACACATAGATCTATTTATCCTGGGAGTATGTTGCCTTGGTATAATTTCCGACATTCACGCGGGCAAAAATCTTGTATACACATATTATTGTAAAACTCTTTCATCATGTCAGCCTATGCATGAATGATAAATTATATTTATTTTGTAAGTAGGTTAAACATAACACTCTTACACGTCAATTGTAAACTAGATGAGGCCGGTGTTTCCTAGCTGATCATGAAGCCTGCTTGCGCCAATATGCAGTCACATATTGGCGCAAGCAGGCTTCATGATGCCTGCCCTGCCTGTTCGTCTGCATCGAGTGGTGCACTATTTTTTTTTAGATAAATCAGTTCGTCCTTGGACCGTTTGTAATGACTAACGACAACTCTCTCTAGGAAGCTGAAATATAGGTAGGTTTATTTTATAACGTAAACATCGGCTAAGAAAGGTTTGTATGAAAAATCTTATGCTCGTAAATAAAAAGGCGGGAAAAATAAGAAACACTTCACAACGTAGAGACTTAGGACTGCTATACACCTTATCGTTACAGTTGAGGACGCTAGGCGGAACAAACTGCTGTGCGTAAGTATTTATCTAAGTTTTAACCCGATGTTAGTAACTAATTCGGAATTAAAAATAACTCTAGTCTGTGCAAGTCTGGTCGGCCTAGGTCTACACAACCCACCTAGGTTATGGGATTATGGCATTTCGTAAAATGTACTTAGAATTACACTTACCTGTCAATTTCAAAAGTAGCTAATAGAACCATTAATTAATATAATACCGTGCTTTGAGTGAGTTTCATGTTTCTTTTTTTAGAAAATTTATATTTTTTTATAAAACTATTGAATTTTTTTGGAAGCGACTACAAAACTACAAATTGTCAATCAATCCATGGTGTCAATCGTCAATGTGACAGCATACAAAAACACAAGCCTACCAAGCCAACCTTATTGGTGCTGTAGGCTGAATGTTCACTGGAGCGGAGAGGAGAGGAGCGGAGAAATATTAACCAATGGAATTGCATAAAATCTCAGTGACTGTCGCGGAGCGGAGATTATATATTAATATTTCTCCGCGCTAGTAGACAGTCAGCAATATGGTGGTATAGCCAGCTAGAAGTGTCGGCCTAAAGGGGTGGCGAACAGGGCAATCGTCTCGCAATTTAAGGAATTCGATGTCACGAGATATGCTGTCATTCGGTCACCACAAGAGAGTTTGCAAAAACGACAAAGCCCAGACTCCACAACAGCTGAGGACGCTGCCGGGCACTAGGCTCACCGCCGATGAGAAAACGAAGAACTATCGCCTATTTTCTCGCTCAAAAAATAAGGGTAAGAAAAATGAATGAAGGTGATATATGTAGGTGCTTTTGAATTAAATAGACATATAATCAGTGGTGTTCTGTATGGTGTCGGACGTAAAAGTATAGCACCATCCCATCACTTCGTGTGGGGGTCGTAAGTGGTGACTAAGGGACTCACCAAAAAGGGGCAGCAGCATTCTCCGTGGTTCTGAGCATTGCAACAGCTACACAGCGATCGCCAACCCTATTTTTTAAGAGTATTATCTATTCCATAGCTACGCTTGGCGCCTGCCAAGCGTGGCGATTATTTTGACACACATACGCTCACATATATTCAGGTCTCAGAGTCTAACTAGGAACAAGACCTAGTAAACGCCATAAAAGAAAATGTAAACCTAAAGTTAAGACTGCTCTAAAGATAACTCCACCCTTAGGTATGTATTCAATCATATCTATTATCCAAAACAATTTTAAAAGCTCAGCTGTGAACCTAGTGCTAACAAAAACTGAACTAGAAGATGTCAAAGAATATTTAAGGCAGCAACAGATCATATAAAACTATCACGAAGGCAAAACCAACCACAGAGGGATAAACGAATGTTATCTTGCTCTTTCCCGGAAATATTATTGGCCTAAGATGAGGGACGAGATAGCTAAATATATCAATGAGTGTATAATTTGCGGGCAAACCAAGTATGATAGGAACCCAATTAGACCTCAACTAAATTTAGTGAACCCGGCTACCAAACTTTTTGAATTTTACAGCCCAAAATGAAAAATACCTTACAGTGGTAGACGTTTTCTCAAAATATGGACAAGCATACTAATTAAGAGCTGGCACAGCAATTAGTATTCTTCAGGCGGTTTTAAACTATTGTAACTTCCACTTACAATTGTAACCGATAACGGTACTAAATTTTCAGATCTACTTTTGACCATATCAAAGGACAACCGCTGAAAATCACCGAAATACCTATGAACCTGAACGTTATCAACGAATCTACCCCTGAACGTTATCATCTAAAGTTAAACTTACTACACCTGAAAAGTCTGCATGAAATCGAAGATATTTATAGAGATATTTATTCAGCAACCAGTACAAATCGATCGCGCAAACCTGGAACAATCGATTTACCATACGACTATTCCACTTTATGTTGTAATATTGAGTGCAAATGTACTGATCGTTACTCTCTCCATACGTCGGTATAATGTTTGCACAAAGCTCAGAAAGCCACAATCACCAGATAAAAGCGATGAAAATCATCAATATGAAGATGCAGAATCTCCGACAATCAAGAAAAATGTACCAGCAACATTCTCGCTGAAATTACTCAAATAGTTGCCGTTCTGAGGGGGAAGGTGTTACGCTCCCTGCCTACACCAAATCGGCTGAATAGCGACATGATAAGTTATTGACGTACAAGAGATGATTCCACAAAAAACTGCTGACTCGTCCCGTGCAGCTATTGGCCACCTACTTCCAATCTGCTGATACCGCATCCGCGTTCCGCAATCGTTTAGAATTGTATTTTTTGGAATAATTAATTAGACACTTCGGTACTAGCATCGTCCAAGTCTAGACTTAAGATTTAATATTAATCAATATTGTAATTTAAAAGTAATTAAACTCTTCTTTAAAATTTATTTCGGTTTTTTTTAAGTCCTCCGGCTGTCACTTTCAGTCCAGCTTTAGACAACATTCATATATTATTGCTGCCGACTTAGAGAAAATGTACCGGCAGATAGTGGTTCATCCTAATGACAGATATCTCCAACAAATCGTCTGGCGCGATGACCCATTGATTCAGTTGCAAAATCACCAACTTAGTACCGTGACTTACGGCACGGCCAGCGCTCCATTCCTTGCAACAAGCTGTCTAAAACAGTTAGGTTTAGACTGCGTTCATAAAAGAGCTGCTGAGGTCATTCTACGCGATTTCTACGTCGACGATTTGCTGACTTAATCTTAATGATAAATATGTGAGTACCTTTTATTGTAAAACTTTTGAAAAGAGTAACTATGGAGTTTCTTGTCCGTTCTTCTCCATAAGAATCTACCTTTGTGAATGGACAGTAGAGTCGCTTTATTTTTATACATATTACGTTCAAAAGTGCCTTTTAATGGCCTAATTGAAATAAACGTTTTGACTTTGACTTTATGAAATAAGAGATTTGCGTCATAAAGTAACTTCTACTCTTGCTTCAGCTGGAATGAACCTTAGAAAGTGGAAGTCAAATGATATGCGTTGTGTGATTGGTTCTGACTATCCCCAATCTTCACTTGACTTGAATGTTGGCGGATCTGAGTCAACCAAAACCTTAGGTCTAGGTTGGCAATCACAATCTGATCAACTTTGTTTTGCCAATAGTCATACAATTATTAGTAGCAATACAAAACGTGACATGCTTTCGATTATATCACAAATTTTTGAACCTTTGGGGCTTCTAGCTCCATGCATGCAATATAGTAATGAAGATGTTGTGTCAATGGGAGGAAGGTTTGGACTGGACTAGTTATTAATTTACAAAATTTAAATGAGATTCATATCATCCATGTCATGTTTTTATTGATTCAAACGATTTTCCTGAGTTTCACGTTTTGAGCATGCTTGTACGTTCGAAGTGTCAACAATAAACATCATGTTTTGGTACGTTTATTGCTAGCAAAGAGTCGTGTTGCCCACTGAAACCAACCACCATTCCCAGACTTGAGCTTTGCGGTGTTCTGGTCGGAGTTCGAATTTATGAAAAAGTGGTCGCATCATTACGTTTAAATATTAAGCCGCGTACATTCTTTTAGACAGACTCCACTGTCGTCCTAGGATGGCTAAAAATGTTGCCAAATAAACTGCAGCCTTTCGTGCGCAACAGAGTTGCAGAAATTTTAGAGAAGACTGGCAACTGCGAGTGGAGAAATGTCCCAACCGACCAAAACCCCGCTGATTATGTCCCTCGAGGAGAAGACATTAATTTATTTCATTCTTTAGATGATTGGTGGTCTGGTCCAAGTTTTCTAAATAATGACGTTTCATGTTGGCCTCCTCGATTTACACAATCCTTTGATGAATTATTGCCGGAAATTAAATCAAATGTCACTTTTCATGGTACCGTTAACGATAATGTGGCCAATGAATTTCTTAGTTTTAACCGATTTTAGAGTTTTTTACAGCTTCAGCGCACGATAGCATACCTTTTACGTTTTATTGCTGCATGTAAAAAACTATCTTAGTGATGAACTACACAACTCTTGAAATCTGATTATTCGAATCTGTCAAAACGAGTCTTTTAATGAATATAAATTGTTAGTTCAGAATAAACTATTACCAAAGAAAAGTGCATTATTAAAATTTAACGTTTTTCTGGACGAACATAAAATAATGCGTGTAAGAGGTCGATTACCAGGCTCGGATTTACCATAAGGTAAGAAATGCCCAATTCTTTTACAATCTAGTCATCACTTTACAAAACTACTATTTGAGTACGAACACAAACGGTTGTTTCACGCTGGGCCACAGTCGCTGCTGGCTTCCACACGGGATACATATACTGGCCCCCCTCCCCGACCTTTGATTACCGAGCCAGCCCGCGTCGCTGAGCCAGTAGTTTTAAACTCCCCAAATAATAATGTTATGACCCAGCCTGTCTCTTGCTGTCCTCCCGAAATGACGCCGCTAAGCCGAGGTCCGTATCTCACAGGGGTAGCGAGCGGTCACTTAGTTTAATTTAGCTTAGTTTGTAAGCCCTGGCTGGGGGCCTTAAATTCATTTGAGGCCACCACAGGATAGTCCGGTTAAACAGTAACCAGCCTCAGTGTGGTGGCATTGTGGCCTCTTCTTTGGATCGTAAGTTCCTCTGAAGGTGCCAAAAGGCGAGGTGGGTGGGCTCGAGCTCGCTAAGTGTCTTGTCCTAGCGCGCGGTGCGCAGCTCAGCAGTGCGTTCCCTCACAGCACGCTGTAAGTTGCGCATGTGAGCTTTGATGATGGCTGCGTTCTTCGCGGTTATCAGATTCCTTACATCCTCCACCAGTGGAACCTCCCTTGAACTATCGTTCAGGACGGATTGTACAATAACTCAACCTCTACTATGAGTCGGTGGCGCTAGTTGTTGCGTCAAAATTGGCTCCGTATTAATATTCGCAAAAAAAACTAAATATTAGTTTTAAAGTCTATTTGTGTCTTTTTCACATTAATTTGTGTGTAATGATCATCGTTTACCGTTGGCAGAAGTATATCATAAGTAATGTGTAAATAAAATTGTATTGAATGAACATGTGACAATGAAAAAAATGAAAGGTATCGTGTAAACTTGTTCTGCATCTTTTCTACCATCTGAGAATGTTTAGTTTCATAAGGATTCCAGATGATAGCACTAGTTTCCAAGTTGCTTCGCACCAACACGTTATAAAGTGATTTCACTGCTGCCATGTTAGTAAAGTCCCGGGTTTCTCGTATGACAAACCCCATTTTTGAAGGCCTTTTTGCACACTTGCACGACATGAGCTCGAAATGAAAGGTCCTCAGAAAAGGTGACCCTAAGATCTCGCACCGACCCCACACGCGGTATGACGTGACTGCCCATAACTACACTTCTGGACACATCTATTGGCCCACCTTGTATTTTCAGTTTCGTTTGGTCCTAGCTAAAATTTTATATTAGGTCGAGCAAAAAGTTTTTATGCAGTTTTGAACCAGGCACATTCACAATTTCATTCAATAGTCTTTTTTTGAATTTCGAACACAGAATTTAAAGAAACAAAAGACAATTTGGAGCCTGTTTGTTGATATCAAACAATCGAATACTAAGAAAACTTGGTTTTATTGGTTTACTTGGATTTAATTCTTGAAAAAGTGATTGATATCTTTGGTTTTGCAACAAACATTACTTATTCTTAACATTAAGGTGAGGTTCTATCAATAATCTATGGATACTTCACCTGAAGTCGCCGCCCAAGCTGTGGCACTTATTCAGGCCGGACACAGCCAAAGAAACGTGAGTGCTCAACTTAATTTAAGTCGATCTGCGGTCCGAAATGTTTATCGGAGGTACCTAGAGACTGGCGGCTTTGTTCGTCGCCAAGGAAGGCCACGATCTCGGGTCACAATGAAAGGCAGGATCGATTCATCGTGACGACCAGCTTGAGAAATCGTCACCTTACCTCCATTGAGATACAAAACCAACTTCGCGACTTCCACGGAGTATCTGTGAGCGCTCGAACTGTTCGGAGAAGGTTAAAAGAACGCGATATGGTACCACACAAGCCAGCTAATGGGCCCAAACTAACGCGAGCCCACCGAACAGCGCGCCTTCATTTCGCACGCAGTCATTTAAATTGGACACAGCAAGATTGGAGCCGTGTACTCTTTTCTGATGAGTCTAAAATTGTGTTACATGGCAATGATGGAAGGAAGAAGGTCTACCGACGTAAGGGAGAGCGTTTCGCACAATGCTGCTTTGAAGAGAGGGTTGCTTATGGCGGTGGCTCATGGACTGTCTGGGGCGGTATATCCGCGAGCGGCAAAACTCAACTTGAGGTTGTTACAGGACCACGGCTGCCAACATTAAATGCTGAAAGGTACATTCGTGAGTGCTTAGAACCTCACGTGATACCATACGCGGACTATGTGGGCCCAAATTTCCTTTTTATGCATGATAAATATGATAATGCAAGAGCCCATGCGGCCGGCATCGTCAGGGAATATCTTCGGGATGTGAACATCACAGTTATGGACAGCCAGAAGCCCAGACATGAACCCCATTGAGCAAATGTGGGACGAGCTAAAAAGACGTGTTAGGGCTCGTCAGCCAGTTGCCCAGACGATGCAGGAGTTGAAAACTGCCATAGAAGAGGAATGGGAGATGATCCCTCAAAATTGCATAGAGCGGTTGATAAACTCTATGCCTAATCGTATGAGAGCTGTGGTAGATGCCCATGGAGGCAACACGCGTTATTAAATTAAACCTTTATTTGATAAAACATGTTTTTTATTCAAAAATCAATTGCCTTTAACAAGGCGCATATCCGACTTGTTAGGCGTAGCTCCATGTCGTATGGTATTCTGAATTCAAATTTAAAACAATACGATCGAAAAAGATGGTAAAATGTATCAGGTTTAAAACTGCATCAACAGTTTTTGTTCAATCTAGCAATCATATTTCGGTAGGGGCCATCGAAACCTAAACTCTAAGGTGGGCCAATAGATGTGTCCAGAAGTGTATATTCAAGGACACTATATTACACTTCGTCACATTGAAGTGTAACTTGTTTTTTACACTCCACGCTACCACCCGATCGACGTCACGTTGAAGCTTTTCACAGTGCGACTCGTTGGTTATACGCATGAACAACTTCAGATCGTCCGCGAATAATAGGCAGCCAGCGTCTTCTATGACCTCCGGAAGATCATTAACCATGATAATGAATTCAAAGGGTCCTAAATTCGTCCCCTGGCTTACCCCCGTAAGGGTGCAAAACGCGTCTGAGGTGTAGCCTGCGTATTCCACCATTTGCTTGCGGTTGCCCAAGTAGCTGGAACAGAACTTTCAAAGAGCTGGGGTAAAACCAACCCTCACAAATTTATTTAAAAGATTATCACTGTCCACACAATCGAATGCCTTTCTGAAGTTAAAGTAAGCCACGTCCATTTGAGCCTCAGAGTTCAGTTCTGTGGCGGCCAGGTTTAAAAAACACTTTAAATTCGAACTCATACTACGGCCCGCGCGGAAACCATGCTGCGCGTCGTTGAGCTGTGAGGGTACTTGCGAGTGGATAGATGTACCTACACAACGCAGACTCGAAGACTTTAGCAAATGGTGACAGTACTGCTACTGGTCTACATCCTTAACGTCTGAGCTTGGGGCCCTTTTCGGTACCGGAGGTACCCTAGTCAATTTCCAGCCGTACGGATACGAGCATTCCCGTAATAAGCTATTGAACAGATACATAAGCGGCCGGGCTAGTACATTCATACTCTTCTTTGTTCTTCTTAAAAGATTGATGCCAAAAAGCCTATTGTTTAATATGACTAATTATGTCAGCAGTGAACCATTGTGGGTAGTGATAACGAGAGCAATCACGCTTGAAGCTCTTTCTTGGAGTGCTATCATCTAAAATCCTGTAAAATATGTCATAAAAAATCTTATATGCTTCGTCGGCATTACTCGTTTCATATAGGGCGCTCCAGTCTACCCCTGCAAGTGCTAAGTAGAACGAATGGAAGGTAGGGAGGTAGATGCTTGCGGTACCGGGCCGCCAGGGATGGAAGAGACTCGGGCACGTCTTATACTTATTCGCAGTGGCGGATGCTGTGGGTCTATACATGATAAACACTCCTTACGTTCCTCGCTTACGACAATATCGTCTTCGGGCAAAGTAGTAAGAACTAAATCGAGAGTACGATTGTTACAATTCCGAATGTACATTGGCGAAACCCACAGGTGACAAAATATTCATAATAACATTCCTCTTGATTTGTTGAATACATACTATCAGCCACTAAAACAACTTTATCATATTTTTCACACATAACTACTCTAATAAATGGAACATATACAAATATTCCCTTTCAATCGTTTTTGGTGGAATGTACGCAACACAACACAAAAAGAGGAAAATATTTTGTCTAAATACCGTCGCACATACAATTTCGTACGGGTATTGGTTCAAGCAAGCGTTATCATGTAACGGTACTTTGCGTAACTCGAGAGCGCCGCGTGCGGTGGCGACCAGCATGACCCCTCCGTGTTTACGGCCATCCGCGCGGTTACATATAAACATTGTGTACCCACTCGAGGCCTGCTCACCATCATCTATCGAGTCATTTATTCCAGTCTCGGTTATGGCTACCAAGTCAACCATAGACTCAACCATATTACTTTAAAAGATTTTAATTTCGTGCGTAGTCCCCTAACATTTTGGTAGAACAGATCTAATGAACATTTCCTGCTACTAACTTGAACTACATTCAAACCGCTCGAGCACACCTTTCCCAACGTATGCGAGAAGGAAGTATTTAAACTATTGGTAGTAGCATACCGACACTGAAAGTTTCCCGTTTCGTCGTTACATATCGTGTTCACTGAGAGGATCAGGCAATGACTGCGCTTGCACTGGCGCCGGTGCGAATCTTGGAGCTTGTGTCTCCCCGCTGCTCGCGGGGACACCTGGGAAATCAGTCCGACAACTACACTTGCGCGGGCCACGTCGCCGGCGTATTTATCCGCTCGTTCAAGCTCTAAGGAAAGGTAATTACGAAGGCAGCGTGCCTGTAGTTAGTTTTTATTACACGTTTCTCCACAAGATATTGTTCATAACCTTGAATCTTAATAAAATAGTTAAGTGCGTTTTGCACCGTGGTCTCCGGTTTAAAAGACCAAGCCTGTACATATTTCAGTTTATCTACACTTTTGAGTTCGTCGTCCTCCCGTCCGCTGCCAGTGACCACTCGCCGTTTGGAGTTACGTGCTTTGCGCGCCGGTTTCCAGCCTTCTTCGGAGGTAAGGTTTTCCTGGCGATTATCCTTCACGTCGTCGCGTCGGTGCGTATTTTCGCTGAAGTCGTGGCCCCACACTGCTGCGATGATAAAGTTGTTTTTGTGGGTAGCTTGTGATTTTGCAGTTACAATCGCCTTGACTTGTTCAGTTTCGGGTAGGTTATTTGCCTCACCTACGTCCCCATCGATCCTTGATTTTGCAGGGGCTGACTTTTTTGCAGCGGATGCGTATCCAATTTTGGTTGTAGCGGTCAAATTAACTCGCGCTTGCCGCAAGGGTCGCTGTGTAGTCGCTGGAATCTCCGGCTGCTCTTGACCACCGTCGTTGGCGTCTGCTAGTTCCGGAGGGACAGATTTCGGTGTACCCTCAACAGCTAATGTTAACAAGATCAGCGATTGGTCTAGTTTAACTATTATAGCAGTTTTCTCATATATTTTCTCGCGACAAAAATTAGTGCCCTCGAGAGCACTAATTTTTGTCGCGAGACCACTCACTAGTTTTTGTAGCTCGCACACTACACCTTCAAGGGCTTTTTGGGCCATTATTATATTTTTCAAATACGTAAATACTGAGAGCGGTTAGTACTACACTTCGCGAAGTACCCACACACACTTGTTAGTTTGATCTTTGTCACCCGGATATATTAAAAACAGTTGTAGTGCCCGTAGCTAAAAATAAGACTGGACTATTGGCTGATAGGAATATACGATATACCTATTTCACTGGCTACGGTTGTGTCTAAGGTATTGGACAGCGTGCTTAATGCGCAATTAAACATGTTAAATTACATGACAACCACTTTGGGTTTCGACCTGGGTTGTCTACCGAAAGTGCTATAATGGGCTTTAAGCACGCTGTGGAGTACTACACACGCCGTAGCATCGCGATTTACGCCTGTTTCCTCGACCTATCGAGTGCTTTTGATGTGGTTTCGTACGACACTCTTGGGAAAAAAGTTAATGATGCGAAGCTACTACCTCATATCACGAATATTTTTAAGTTTTGGTACAGGAATCAGATCAACTGTGTTAGGTGGGACGAGGCATTCTCGAATCTTGGTCATATGGTCTTGAGTCAAGTGTGAGGCAGGGGGGTCTGAGTTTTCCTACACTCTTTAACCTGTACATGGACCAGTTGATTGAGGAGCTGAGTAGCCCCAGAGTCGGATGTTAAATTGATGGCATATGTGTCAACAACATTAACTATGCAGATGACATGGTGCTCCTCAGTGCCTCAGTCTGTGGTTTGAGGAAACTGGTGAGTGTGTGTGAGAGGTACGCCAGTGCTCATGGCCTGTTGTGCAATGTGAAACAGAGTGTCGTGATGGTGTTTGGGGTTGATAGAAAATGTCCAGAAACGGTACCTCCAATAAGGATGAATGGTGTACCCTTATCAAGAGTGCACTCATTCAAGTACCTTGGGCCTATCTTGACCGCTAGCCTTAAGGACGATGACGAAATTGAAAGGGAGCGGAGGGCACTGTCGGTCAGAGCGAATATGATTGCCCGCAGGTTTAAGCGTGCATCTAGGAGGTTAAAAAAAAACACTTTTAGAAACTTCTGTTCCTCATTGTACACCTGTATTCTGTGGTGGGTACATTTTACGCTAAGATCGTACAGTGTCCTTCGCATTCAGTATAATAATGCTCTCAGGGTGTTGATGGGGCTGCCTCATTTCTGCAGCGCATCAGGGATGTTTGCGGAAGTGCGTATTGATTGCTTTTTTGCATTAATGAGTAAAAGATGTGCGTCATTGGTGTGCAGGGTGCGAGCCAATTCCAACAGCATTCTGGGCATGATTGCTGACAGGCTGGACTGCCATATTGTAAATCGTTGCTCCAGTTTCTCAACTGGAATGTTGAAGCAATGATTATTTTGTTGTGTGTTTATGTAATTGTTGTTGTAACTGTATCACTAAAATGGTTACTTATAACTTTATTTATTGTTAGTAACACGAGTCGTCGTTGCTGCCAATAAATAATTTTATTATTATTATTTCATTTATTCAATTATCTTTACATATAAAGGCGAACGGCAGGGTTGTATGGGAGTTTCGTACACCTAATAAAATATCGTGTTTTGGGATATTTTTTGTTTTAATTGGTAGCCAATACGATAGGCAAGCCCTTTTAAAATTCTTAGATTTTTAGAAGTTGGGACTTAAAAGTTATAACCAGTTTTATTTTTGAGGTTATGTCCCAATAAATATTATTACGTGTAGGCACATAACATTGTTTTGGTGAAAAAGGATATGTTCTAGATAGCTGGTGCTATCTTTGTAGTGTTTTGCTTATCATTAAGTTGGCAAATTGACATGAGAATTGTAACTATTCAGTAGGGTGCTTAAGGAGAGACCTACGTCCAGCAGCGGTCTGCAATAGTTTGATGATGATGATGAAGTGCTGATGGAGTTTTGAGTGTGGGTAAATAAAACACCTTTGTTTTTGTAGGAACTTACATATTTTATTTTATTAGGTATTCTTATAATTACTTAATCGATTCTTAATTTTATTTCATCTAAGAAAGGGGCAGGTAGCTCAACTCAACGTAAGAATAGCCAGATAATTTGCTTAATTGCTCAGATGCAGTTACAAACCACAATCCAAAACAACAGCAAAGAACTGAACAGAGACTCGGAAAGATTTTCCTAACCTGTCAATAAAATAATTGCCAATACAAAAAAAACATTGATGGCGAAAATAATTCCTAGAATTAAATAGTTAATTATTAAGATTGTATGCAATAATTATTCATTGTAAGGTATAATGTGTAATTGGTTAATTATATTTACTGTTATTTCTATTTTTAAATATATTTAAATCTTTTAATTGCTATAATTAATTAATCCGGACTTCTAAAAATACTAATGTTAAGTACATGAAAATGAATGGTTTAGTTGCCTTAATAAGTGGTACAAATTCTATCACAGAACTACAAAAAAAGTATGTTGTACGAATTCTGCCGTTCGCCTTTACATTTTTAAATATTTATTGTTAAAAAACACATGAAACAAAAAAAAACATTAAAAATATTATCATCTAACTTAAAATTATGAGTACCTGTATTGTAATTAATCTTAAACACTTATTTTTACAAACCTAATCAAATGTTGTTAATTCAATAACTTCTATAGCGTCATGAAATTACTCAGGCTGATGTATTGCCTACTGGTGGAATGTCTTGCTTAGCTTACAGTATAAAGCGAGATCAGATCTATTCAACAAGGAAGCAGCAGGATCTCACTACTCACTAGACATAACCGCGTTCCGACTCATCATTTGGTGACCTTCCTCAAGGAAGAGGTTTGGCCGAAAGGTGTGCTGTATCGGCGTTCCCGCGGCCGGCTATGCGAACCCTTGCGACGGTTTGCATAACACGACGCCGTCACTTCGTGTGCAGTGGTTTTTATGTTTTGTTTATCACATATGTAGTAGTTTATGGTAATTGTTTTTATTCTTATACAGTATGTATTTAATTTTAATGGGCCGTAGTTGCCTGAAATAAAGGATCTATTAAAAAAAAATTGCCTGTTTATTGTGTTCCATAATGAATGACTTACAAAACAAATAATATATAGTTAATATCAATACATGCATAAAACAATAAAATATTACAGCAATTAGTAGGTATATAAGTATTAGATTACAATATCATTAAATTTCCAAATAATAAAATTCAAATTTTAAATAGTAAATTAATATAAATTAAAAAAGGATCTATTATTATTATTTGTATGTGTTTGACAATCTCGGTCGGAAGTAGGTACGGTCAAGATCCCTACCAGCATCTTACTGGATTATTGATCCTTCCACCGATCACGTTGGCTCTAGCGAATCTCCACTCAGACCGGCCGATTAAGGCAAGCATGTGGTGGGAGCTCTCTTCCTCGTCAGTGATCACCCCGGCCAGTCAATAAAGGTAAGCCAGAGATACTACCCGGGAGATTAAGTCCGTGGAGTCGCTACTCCCAAAAGGTCGCCACAAAACTGTCTTGCGGATTGTATCTCTCTTTGCCTGGCCGCTCACCCTAGGTAGGTATGATCTAAGGTTTATTGGGGCACGCAAGCCCTACCACGACATTAACGTAGAGATACGGTGGTGGGGTTATTATTATTGTATAAAATAAATGTTGAACAAAAACCTACTAAAACATAGCAATCTACATCAAGGTTTCATTCTGCCAAAAAATAATATCGTCCCTAAAGCCCCACAATAAACAACATTACACACTTTCGTGCGACTGTCGTTTCAATTAGGTCGTTTTTCTTGAGCCGGACGTTGTTACTATCGCCACTGTATAAGTCGGCTACAGTGGCTGAGTTCTGTTGACTGTGGTTGTGGTTCCGAGCATGTGCTCGAATATGGCTAATAAAGCCAACTTTCAGCCACGGGTCTACTAATGGCTATGGGTACTATCATTCTTGTTCGTTGGCAGCTTCCCGTACACCTACAAATGACAAAATGTATAAGTTAAAAACCATGTATCATATAAGTTGAAGCATCGCACATGTAGAGCAATTTAAAATTGTAATTCGATTAGAAACAGACCGCGCAGAATCTTGAATAGTTGTTATGTTTCGGAACCATAAATGCATTCATTCAACAATCAAATCAATCAATTTGTACGACATTCATGACAAAATAAATTTCAAATCCCATTGAAACAAAAAAAAGGACCTTTGCTTTACAAATTACAATAACAAGTTGCAATAAATGTAAATACACAACTACTATATACTTACATACTATACTAGTGTAGGGAAGCAGCGTGGTGCCAACTTTCATCAATTTCTAAAGTTTGAGATCACTTCTGCGCGTTGCAGATTTAATCCACCTGAAAAGAGATATTAATTTAGTAAACCATTGCTCTATATAACGAATAACTTTTGTATGTGAGCACGAGCACACATCAGCTTTTTTAAAGTGATGTTTTGTATAAGCCATGTCTTTGATTGATAACTAATGCATAATGGTAATGGAGCCCTTTGTATATCAAGAAGCTCGTCCGGGGAAGTAATACCACTGACTTCTAGACGCTAAAACGGGATGGTAAAAAAATCTCAAACAATGCCAAAACTGCAGAATTGATAGTAATACATACCGTATCTTAAACCCCGCCTAATTCTGGAACCAGTTTCATGGTCATCCCTCATGCGGACTGGGAGAGTGGACTGTAAAAAGAAATAATGTTTTTATTTTTTATATAACAACCCGTGTAACTTGCCCAAGTCCTTCACATTTGAAGTAAACTTTAAGAGTTTATTTTACTAGAAACACTTTTATTAGAAGGACCTCTATATTTTAAAAACTTATTTAACTTGGTGTTCCTTTGTTCACTATACAGATGTACACCTTAGGGCTGAACTCATACTACAATGTCCCGACAAAATACGGTCGAGACCAATGTCTATTCTCAGCATCATAACTATAGATGGTTAGGAAGCTGTGTGACAGACGCCACCCCTTGTGTAGATAATCTGATTTAAAGTAAATAATACCGGCAGTAAGAGTTATGTATATTATACACGATATTTTTGACCAGGGAAGGGAATTTCAAAAAAAAAAATAGAGGTAAATAGATTTTACTTACCACGCCGAGAGATGTCCTCCACTCCTGTCCTCTCCCTGAGTTTGGCGACGATGTTTGCATATCTGAAAACCAGCACAATACTTAGTACCGTATGTGCCTAAAGTAAGCTACCACGCAATCCCATGAAGATCCACAAGGAACGGACCAACCCTCAAACTAACTATGTCTATGTACCTAACACAAGATCTCTGTGAGCTTGCCAGAATGTCGGTAGTGTCATTGAAGCCGCTGAATAAGTTTATCTTTTCTAGTAAATTACTCATGAATCAGTCATGTTCAAAACTAGTAGCGCAGAATTGGCGGTAGTAGGTACATACCGTATCTTAAAAACCGCCTTATTCTGGAACCATTTTCACGGTCATCCTTCATGCGGACTGCGAGAGTAATCTGTAACAAGAAACAATGTGTTTTTTTTATGTTCCATATATTTGAAATCTTTGGATAAAAGCACTTCTGAAGGTCCTTCTTAGTAAAAGTTTTTTTTACAAAAACAAAACTGATTATAAAACAAAGAAGTATGAAAAACAAAAAAACGCAAGTTGCTCTCGCTTGTGTGGCAACTGTCGATTGTATGTGTTTGTAACTCTGTGCTTTAGCGATAGAGGTGAAATTTTACAGTTTTTGTAGCTTGATGTGCCGGCCGGTCTGTACTTAGGGTACGTAGAGAATTACGGAAATCAATTACGCGGCCCCCCTCCGATCTAACTGTATGCGGCTGAGAACCAGTATTTTACATACAGGAACTGCCTTGTTGACCTCCCCGACCCAGTACCTGGGAATCGTGATACCCCCCTTAACAAGACTGGTGTCAGATTTCTTAGCTTCTTACCCGTAACGACTGTCAAAGATCTACTAATTACTACCGGGAACAATAGTATAACGAGCGTTCCGGGGCACAGAGAAATCTCGGTACGTTAAGATACTCAGGACCGACCGTGACAAGCGCTGAAGGTCAATCCGTGAGGTTGTTATTATTTAGCGACGATCTAACCTCTGTACTTGTACACATTTTAATACGACAGATGTAGTGTGCCCACTGCCCAATTATTACCAACCAAGAATAAAAGATTCGCAACAAAAGAAGACACCCTAATTTGCATACGTCCGATTCGAATCACAGGATCAAAGCAGTCGGCATGAATACGTCCCTCTTTCATGCTTGAGCTATTATAATTTCAAATAATGACATGATACGAAAGGATACATCGTTGGTAAATTTTAGTTACACGTGGCAACTCCCAACCTTGAAACGAGATCAATTTGCCCCTGTCTGTGAGGGGAAGTAATAAATAATGTACCTGGAGCAGACACATAGTGACCCCTATGTGTCTGCTCCAAGCTGCACTCGCAAGCAACGATCTGAGATCATAGCAGACATTGTGCGACTGTGTGAGTACTCTTCCATACATAAGTGTAGATACCAGCACACTATTGAGAACAGTCGAGCCTTTTTGGACGTTGATTGGTTGATCATAATCAAACACATAACACCATGCACTATACATAATTTAGTTATACCTAGCAAAATTTCATCTGGCACTGTACCTACCTACTTTTTTAGTGGAAACGTTACTTAATTAAAGTTGTACTTACCACTCCCAGAGAGACCTTCCAGTCCTGTTCTCTCTCCGAGTCTGGCAATAATGTGTGCATGCCTGAAAACCCCCACAATAGTTAGTATCACATGTACCTAAGGTAAGCTAACACGCGATCCCATGAAAATCAACAACGTACTGACCCCCGCCCCCTTATCCCCAGCTTAACCCCCCGCCCCCTTCTCCCCAGCTTAACCCCTATTTAACACAATACTTCTGTGAGCTCACCAAAATGGTGATAACGACATCGAAATTGCTTAGTAAGTAAAATATTCCTAAAAAACGCTCGCAATTCATCTACAGGTACACAACGAAAAGCCACCAAGCATGATTAGGTACAACCAATAATTATGACTTACTTGTATTCAAATGCGCCGAAACAGAAAACAGTTGCTCCTCACCGATTTCACACATGACGTCGCGATCGTTCGGGGGCTCAGAGAACACTAACGGACGGAGCAGACAACACGCCGTCTGCCAAACAGACGCCCCTCTTGTTCGATCAATATAAAAGCGCATTCGCTTTCGTAAGGGGTGAGCAGAGGGGATGGTTCAACTCGAATGCTACAAAAACTTTTGAAGACATACTTGAAAATAAAAAAAAAACACCAAAAAATCTGTATCGTAATATTTAGGGAAAGTTGCAAAGGATTTCAAGCTTGAGAAGTTTACTAGAAGTAACTCATTTGAGTCGTCTTACAAACCTCTAATAACTTAATAAGCTGTAGAGAGGTACCTATCAGTAATGGATTTTTCACAGTTAGGGCAGTTATATTTGCAATTAATTGTTAGTTTTCTTAGTTGTGATGCTTCTCGAAGTCTAGAAATAAATCGACGTTTTTAAACCCGCATACTTGGTTTGGGGTCTAGATATTCTTCTAGTGATTAAGTGAGGTCTTCGCTATCGTATAGTCTTTCATGAAGTTCGAGTGGTAATGAAGATAACAAGATGTAAACTTTCATACGTAGATGATGCGTGTAGTTATAAAGTAAAATGTGTAATTCCAACGTTTTTATCGAGTTCTTGAAGGATTATTTTTCTCATAGATGAAAATGAGCATATAATGACAGAAGTTCCACAAAATTTTTAAAACAACAAAAAGTTATGCAACATTGTCAATAGTTTAACTGGTAGGTAAGATTATGCTTATACGTTGATAAGAGTTTCTGCACGACTAGATACTGTTGAATGAATAAATCGTTCAAACAATCAAACA
The DNA here is from genome assembly GCA_905163435.1 of Mamestra brassicae. Taxonomy (NCBI): domain Eukaryota; kingdom Metazoa; phylum Arthropoda; class Insecta; order Lepidoptera; family Noctuidae; genus Mamestra; species Mamestra brassicae. The sequence goes on from LR990987.1 coordinate 7,092,434, forward strand.
ATTGAATGATTGGTCAAAGCCCCGGTTACGACGGAATACATGCTATGGATGTTAAGTATTCTTCTGCTAATCTGGTCCCAGGTAATCAATTGCTGCTTGCAGACCGGCACGTATCCATACTTACTAAAAATAGGGGTGATACGTCCAATACACAAAAAAGGTGCTCGTGATGACGTCAATAACTATCGACCTGTAACGATATTGTCATCTATACATATAAAATGCTTTGTCCTGAATGACTGACTGACGGATCAACGCGAAGCCTAAACCGCTGATCGTAGAGACCTGAAACTTGGAGGGTGTGTTCTTTGGATGACGTAGGCATCCGATAAGAAAGGATTTTTCAAAATTCATCCCCTAAGGGGGTGAAATAGAGGTTGGAAGTTTGTATGAAAAATCTTATTCCTTGAGCCTATTATTATTATTATACACAAAAAAATCCAAAACACGATCATGGTATTTTAAAATTTGTATTATTTTTATATGGAAATTGGCACCCTAGTTCAGATAGCAACAATTTTACAAAGAGGACTTCTTTATAATACACGGAATATTAAAGTATATTTTGTAAATTCAATTGCATCGTGAAGAGGGATGGCAAATCACACTTCACACTAATATTACAAAGGCGAAAGTTTGTGAGTGTGTGTATGTCTGTTACTTTTTCACGCACTTACATTTTGTTAAAATGTTGTACTTGTACAACAAAAAAACTCTTTTTCTTTTTTTCTTTTTTTTGTAAAACTCTTTTTTATAAAAAAATACCGAGCTTCCGGAATCAATAAATTTCGAATTGTATACTCCGTGAGATGTAATAGGTACCTAAACCCAATTTGACAAATGACAGTTGCCTTGTTGCACCGTAATATGCTAGATTTTCCCTAATTTTATTGTCAGAAAAAAATATGAAGACATCTCTCAAGTTGCAGGGACTGAGTTAAAATGGGGGTTTGTGCGGGATATTGTAATAAGCGTGATCACATTAACGGTTCTGTTGTATTAATTTATGTTTTTTTATTTACGATTACTTATAAAATGCGATTTTATTTCAATAAAAAGATTCTAAGAATTCTAAAATTTACTTTAGTTAAATATGCATCCGTTTATCCGATCTACTCATAACAGGGGTTATGATGAGATTTGTCATAAGTTTATAGGTCAACCTGGGCCAAGCGTGGTGTCCCAGCTTCAAGCTGGGCCCAGGTTGTGAGCTCTCAGCGACTGCGGCTGCCTTAAATAGGCATTGCCTCCCACGCTGCCCTCTCAGTGGACGTACTGCGCATGTCTGGACATGCGCAGTACGTCCAGCACAGAGTCTGTACTCACCCCCAGGCTCCCACCCCATTTCGGGGTGGCCGAGCACTATTGCATACCACCTGAGGCCCGAGACAGTGTCTTTCTATTAGCGAATGCGATTAACGAAATGCAAAAATATAAGTGATTGATCACGTGACTTTCGGCCGCGTTTGTCAATCCCATACATTTTTGACGTTTTCACAATCACCTTCGCCACGCTACTCAGATCTACCGGATTAAACTTATATTAATTTCCAGAAATAATTAGGGATTCCTACTAAAACTTGAATAATGTAACACAAGGTGTTATTTTTTTTATTTAATATGTATTCCATCGCATGCGCTGCGAAAACTATTGATGATAGAACATAACAATGTACTACAATATTAAAGAACATATCAACATCTATAAGAAAAGTCCGCAATAGCTGCTTTTACTATTAAAATTTTAGATCAAAAAGAAATATATTTTGCGAAGCTTATTTAACCCATATGGTATTAATCTATATCTAAAAAAATAAGTTTGTTAGAACGGAAATTTAATATTGAATATTTGTGCCCTTCACTCTTTCTAGTTTAAACAAATATCTTAGAAGATATTACGCGCGCGGCAGTCATTCGGTCCGCCCGTCGCCGCGTCGCGTCGCAATGTATGGTACGTGGGGATTCTGCCCTCCGGGAAATTGAAATTCAAAATATTTATTGCACCGTAATGTTTACAAGTACAAGGTCTTATTGTATATTTATAATCTAAACTAATAATAATCTAAACTAATAGTATAAAGGGTAAAGATTGATTCGTTTGTTCGTTACGATTTGGCACAAAAACTACTCAAACGATTTTAAAAAACCTCTCACCATTACACTGCTACTAGCTACATCTTCACCGAGTAACATAGGCTATACTAAATTTTCAAAACAAATTGAGATCCCTACCTAAGTTGGAACAATGTAACCCAAGGTACCAAAATGTTGCCTATAAAAGTCATTATTTTGCGTGCAGTGCGAGAACTATTGACGATATATAAAATAGTGTTCTATTTAATAATAGTACTCATGATTGCTCATAAATAAGTCCGAAAGTCTATTATAGTTACGCCACAATAACAGTCTTTGTTTAAAGCATTAAGTTCAAATACGGGTGGAATCATATAGTGGTGATATTAGGATCATGATATTAATCCTTATCCATTTAAATGGTTTGATATTAAGGTTGTGTTATGTGGAAATTGGAACGAAGAAACTAAAAGTGAAATATTTGAATCAGATCTAACAATTTTTTAATCAACCCTTGACGGGATGAACAGGGTGAATATTAGGTTGATCCTAAGACCGTTAAATGAATATTGTAGTGCTTAATTTTCCATAACAAACCTTAAAAAAGGGTTAGACCCCAGCGTTGAAGTTTGCGTAGTACCAACTAATTCCGCGCGGACGAAGTTGCGGGCGAAGTGCTTGTGTTTAGATAAAATCATAATAACGTTATATTGGTAATGAGATAAATATTTTTTTACAAACATACAGAATAATTAATAATAAACAAATTGGATTCCAAAAAAAATAAAATACGACACAATTATTGAGAGAATTTACCGATGAAGTTAATAGACACCTAAACTATAAAAAAAACATATCTTAGCAAGAGTATCTAAAGAATTTTCACAAAAATCAAAAATATGGAATTCATAAACATAAAGGACACTTACTCTACCTTAGTCACAAAAATTCAAAACAGTGAAAATGAACTAAAAAACAACAAAAAGTGTAATGAATCTGTTATTCAAGAATACCTAGCAAGACTAATAAAGGAAAGGAACCAGTTAGAAGAAAAGAAAAACAAAATCAGTATAGTAAACAAACATTTATCGGCATTATACAAATTAATTAGAATGCAAATAGAAAGGAAATCAAAAGAACGTAGGTATAATATTATTGAATATGAGTTAGAGAAATTTCCATCAGTCAAAAGAGCTTACAAAAGACAAAAAAAATGGATAACACAACTTACAAAATACAGACACCAAGTAACGGACAGAAATAATATATTAAACGTTGCGACAGAATTTATGCTAGATTATATGAGCATCCTGTCTCTTACGAAGACTCATTCCAAAGTATAGTCACTCGATTCAGACAGTGTACCTGATTTTCTGGAATACGAAATTAGCCACTCCATTCATCAATTTTAAACAAAGAAAAGTCTTGGAGAAGATCGCATAACAAATGACATTAAAAGCCATCAGAGAGGCAATAACACCTATTTTAACCACAACATTTAATGAAATCTTGAAACAAGAGTCAATACCACCTGACTGGAATACCTTACTCTACAAAAAAAGATGATCCAGGTCAAATGGACAACTACAGGCCACTGAGTATGCTACAGACACTTTATAAATTATTTACAAGCCTAATATTCAAAAGGATCTCAAAGACTTAGACAAAAACCAACCTAGAGAGCAAGCAGGATTCAGATCGGGCTTCACTACAAACGACACACATATTCACGATAACACAAATTATCGAGAAGTACAATGAAACAATAAAGAGCTTACGTAGCTTTTGTAGACAACTCCAAGGCATTTGACTCTATCTCCCATGAATTCCTATGGAACCCCATGCATCTCTTTGTGAACAAGGAGTACACACAAAGTACATACAAATTATTAAAGAAATTTACAAGAACAGCAGAGCCATAATTAAACTGGAGAAGTAAGGAGAGCCATTTAACAACCAATTCTACAAGTGAAACGTCCAGGGAACAAATAAAAAAAGCTTTCTAAAGAATATACGAGATGACAGTGTATTAAATTCCACGTCTTTTGATGGGTAGCAGTCTGTGTGCAAGTATAGAGATGAACGAAATTAAAAATTAATTAATACTTATAAATAAATTGTAGATGTTGTTATCTTGATATACAATTTATTAATTTATAAGTTATTTATCTCATTACCAATAAAATATTGTGACGACATTAATGAAACAACATCTATATCGGAAATGTGGAAAAAATTAGGTTGGTTTAAGGGACGTCGGTCGCCTGTGATTTACATTTCTGACGATCTTTTAAATAGCCTGGCTCCTGATTATGTGAACGCATGCTCACCAGAGATTCGATCAGTTTAGTTAAGCCCATTTACAATTCAAGAAATGTTTAACTGTTTAAAAAAAAAAGATACCGCTACAGGTGACGATGGGATTACATATTCAATGATTTATCACTTACCGCACTGTGCCAAACATCATTTATTAAAGTTATATAACATGATCTTAGTAACTGGAGAGGTCCCTGTCCAATGGCGTGACATCCGAATTGTACCGATACCAAAAAGAGAAAATCCTTCTAACAATAATGTTAAGTTACGTCCAATCTCTTTGATGTCATGTGTTTGCAAAATTTTACATACTATGATAGCGAAACGTTTGGAGTGGTATGTAGAAAAGAATAAACTAATGACACCATTTACGACTGGATTCAGAAAAGAACAGTCATGTTATGACAACTTAGTTCGCCTGGTCACACAAATACAAAAAGGTTTTTCGAATTTATTCCCCAACACTAGCATGTTTTTTAGATACAGAGAATGCTTATAATAACATACTGATTAATGAACTAATAGTTAAGCTTGATGAAATAGGGGTGGGTAAAAGGATATGTTTATATTTATGGATTTTTTTGACGGAAAGACACTTCAAAATTAAAGATGATCTTGAGGAGAATAAATTTATTATGAGATATGCCAGCAGGGGCCTCACACAAGGTGACCCTTTGTCTCCTATATTTTTTAAATAACTACAATTAAAGTCAGTAAAGAAATAAACAATATCTTTTTCTGCCAGTACGCTGATGATTTTGTTTTGTATGCCTGCAATAAAAATATGACAGAAAGTGTAAATAATATTCAAAATGCACTCAACGCTATTGTTATTATATTAGATCAGTTGGGGTTGACATTGTCAAGTAATAAAACCATGTTATGTTTATTTAGCAGAGGACGTAAAAATCTCCAGTTACCGGTCTTAATTAATAAAAATCCTCTAAAACTAGTCATATCGTATAAGTATTTAGGTTTTTGGCTTGATATTTCCTTAAGATGGGGCAAACAAATGATTGAATGTTGCCAAAAGACGCAAAGACATCTTAATCTGCTGAAAGTCTTGGCGGGGTCGTCATGGGGGGTGCATCGAAAGCATTTGCGTAAACTTTATGTACTTATCTTTAATTAGAAGCAGAGTAGATTATAGTTCCTTTTGTATTTGATAATAGTTGTAAGATCAATACTTTTAAGCTGGACAAAGTTCAGAACCAAGCACTACGCATTATAGGTAGGTGGTTTTATAAGAAGCACACACATACATGTAATGGAGTCAGAGCTTTGCGTTCCTCCTCTACATTTACCTACGTAGGAAATATTTAGCGTGTAAATTTTGTTTGAAAACTTTCTCTCAATCTGATAATGTTACTATAAATTTACTTTCTGAACTAAGTTATTTTGTAATAATAGCTATTGGATCAGAAAAAAAACACCTGTACTCGTAGACATTTATAATTTGATGAAAAACGAAATTATTTCATCGTCATCACCGTTAAGAATGTTTTCTCTCAAAACATGGGTAACTAACATCAATGTAATGTAATCGAATTCCACCTAGATAGTATAGTTCACGCAAAAAGAAATCACGATTATAATATTCTAAAATTAAGTGTTATATCCGAGTTAAGAGAAAATATGACGGTTGGTATATAATATTTACCGATGGCTCAAGAAGCGCAAATGGTCGCGGTGCCGCTTTTTATGATCCTCATGTAGCAAATAATTCATCTTACAATAACTGTTTCAAATCAAACTATGAATTTTCAGTTATGTCGATGGAACTCATAGCAATGTTAGAAGCCCTATTGTATTCTCGATCAATCCATCGGAATAAAGTCCTAATTTGTACCGATAGTAGAAGCGCTTTATATCATATAGCTCGATGCGCCTCTGGTGACAGAGGTACATCGATAGCTTTTGACATCCTCGCCGAAATTTATGAAAGCAATTTAAAGGTATCGAAGTCAAGGTATCAATTGAAGTTGTGCAATAGATTCCATCACATATCGGCATCAGAGGTAACGAGGCGGCTGACATGTGTGCGAAACAAGCAGCAGTAGACGGAAAAGAGGTTTTAATATTGCCAAATTACACTGAGTTGTTGCCTAAATACAAAAAGTACTGCCACAATAACCGGACGGAATATTTTTATGAGCGATCTTTAGAAAAAGGAATTTGGTACAAAACAATACAATGTGAGCCTCCTCGAATACCATGGCTCGCTAATGTGAATTTGAGTAGATCCTCGATTGTAACAGCGCTCAGGTTAAGATCTGGCCACGTTCCACTGAACAAGTTCGCGCACATGATGAAGAAATCAGATTCTCCAAATTGTGTGCGGTGTAATTGAAGACGTTCATAACCTGTTGGTGGAAAGTATGCGTTACGAGACGGATCGAGAGTATATCTGACTGATAAGTACATTCTACTTGAGCAGAACCAATGCGGGTATGTTCCACGAATTGTTGTCCTCTTCTTCGTTTGATGCCGCTAAAGCGCTGTTTATGTTATTTAGTCGTAAGCCATAATTAGTGAGTAGATGTTTTTAGTTTAAGTTAGGCTACGATGGAATTGACATGTAGGTAGGTACTTAATGTATAAAAATTCCTTAAATAAACAGAAAAAAAGTAGGTAGGTACACACACACTGTTGTATAAACCGGCTGAACTCCATGTAACATATTCTGTTCCATCAAATGTTATTTTTTTTTGTTTTTGTTCTCACAACACTGTATTGAACAAAGTAACGTAAATTTAAAAAGTCGGTGTCATTGATTTTCGACCCGACTTACGTAACTAAATTTTTTTTTGCACTTTGTACCTAGTGTTTACATGCCTCAAAAGGATAAACGGAACCCTTATAAGATCACTTCGTTGCTCGACCGTCCGTTCACCTGTCTGTCAAGACCCCTTTTCCCAGGGACGCAAATTAATATCAAATAGGGGAGAGCAGGTAGGATTCGTACACAGGGAGCATTCATACAGTGGTGATATCTACACTATCCAATATATTGACGTGTTCGCGTTTGGGTGCGTGACTCCCGCTCATACGCATAGTGTAACCGTAGACACTGCGGCCGCCGGCTTCGATTGGGCAAGCCCTAAGCCGATAGGTACGTGTTTTCGCTTGCTGTAAGTGTTTTTTGTATTAAGTTTTGCTCGAATAAGAAAAGTGATTTAATGTAGTTTATGAAGTGATAACTTGTATGTACCTAAATAGTCATTTTAGGGTAACTAAAATGGTTATTTTTATTTTCAATTAATTTGTTGATTTTCCGGTTTGGGGTACCTTCGTGCAGTTATGAATGGGGTAGATTCGTACTGTACGAATGCTCCCCATTCCCAACTGCGTGGCAGTAGAAAGATTTTTCACCAAAAATATTATTATTACAGAACCATGCCACGTATTTAATTTTATCAAAAAAAGGGGAAAAGAAATCGGTTCATTCATTACGAAAAACGAGGACTCGAAAGTTTATATGAATTGCCGTAGGTACCTACGTCGTAAAGGCTCTTGATAAGAGAACAGTTTGTTAGGTAATCTATTTTTATGACTAAGTAGATTTAAGTAAGTACTTCAACAACAATTAATATTACATAAAGGCTAATTCTGTGTAACTTTGATCTTAATGCATGATTATATATTCGTCGCTTCATTCTTCAGATATAATTTATTTACCAAGTAGTCCCTACAGGCAACATCGCACGATTTCAGAGAGTATTTCGATACCCTCACTGTTTTTTTTTTTTTTTTTGAATACCCTCACTACGATTCCCGCTTTGCGTCTTTGTGACATTGCTCATTCCTTTTTCGTGCGAGGCAACGAGCACATACGCCTAATAAAAATGACGAAACGAAGTTCACGGGAGAAATTGTGGAAATATAAACAAAAGATTAGGAAATTAGAAGAAAAGGAAAAGTGTCGAAGACGAATACAACGACCGTTAGATTCGTCTTCTGAGGATGAAAGTAATGCAGGTTAGTTGAACATTACATTATTAAGTGACTAAAAAGTGCTTCAATGTGTGAAAAGTGAAACATTATTGTTACAAGATCGGGATTGAATGCGAGTCAATTGCGATATCATAATTAGCTGCGAGCCAACTATGAGTCATGTTATCATGACGAATTACGTAGAAAATATGTGTAATCTAGAATAGATATGCACATGAACTACAAATTATTGTCCGCGAGACAATATTAACGCATTTTGCGCTAAATACCTCCTGACCCACACGCTCAAACATTGTACCATGCTTTACAGATCCGGGTGAGGTCGAGGTTCGAGAATCACATGATGATCCATCAACTCTTCCGCATGAAGAAGAGCAACCACCAGCGGTGCCTGCTCCTCAGGAGGTACCAAACCTTTTAGAAGATGCGGCTGCTCCACCAACGGAGGTAGAAGTAAGTTTGGATCCGGAACTATTGTCTGCTTTGGGATCCTCTACATCTGGCTCACCAGACTTCGGGGATGACATTCACGAAACCTTAACCAGTTTGTGGACTCCCTTATTAAGGCAAGGGCTAACTAAAGAGGAGAAAGATAGGCTCATGAATGAGCATCTTATACCCACCAACTGTAAATTATTGCAAGCACCAAAGTTAAATGCGGAGATTTCAGCCGCTGTGTCAGACGTCGTAAGGGGCCGTGACAGAAAACTGGTAGGCTTTCAGCAACAACCGGGTAATGGTACTGCTGCAATAAATAAAGCAATGAATACCTTGCTCATGACAGAAAATAAAGCCCTGGCCTTAAAACATTTAAGTGAAGGTTGTCGCCTCTTATGTGACTTACATCATTCTGTGACCAAGGACAGGATTAAATTAATTACTCCCAGTCTAGAAAAGAGCTTTCTTCACATCATTCAAGATACAGAAAGGGATGACACCCTATACGGAAACTCATTGTCCGAAAAAATAAAAGCCAGTAAGGCCATTGAAAAACAAGGATCTCAGATTAGAAAAACAATGGTACATCAGAGGAATAATATTCCGCAACCTTCTGTCATTCACCCTGTCCCTCAGGGAAACTGGCCGGGACCTCCTCGTTACCCGACAAGTAGGGGGCGGGGAGGTCAGAAGAGACAACCAGTGACTTCACGTCGGTCATACCCCACGCAAATAAACCAGGTACACGCAGGCAGAATTCAATTCTTTTCCCGTTGTTGGTTTCACATAACCAAGAACGTAGTTATGCTGTCATGGATACAACACGGTTATCCAATTCCCTGGCATACCCCAGTAACTCAGGCTGCTGCTCCAGTGTCTAACTTTCCTTATGATGAAGCTCTAGACATGCAGGTAGCAATTAACAAATTGTTAGAACTAGGGGCTGTATCACGTTGCGTCCCAAATCAGGACCAATACATCTCAAAAATATTCTTAGCACCTAAAGCTAATGGAGGCAAACGGTTTATTTTAAACCTTAAATCATTAAATAAATTTATTACGCATACACATTTTAAAATGGAGGACTATAGAACGGCCGCTAAATTAATTCCTCAAGGTGGATTTTTAGCAACCATCGACCTGAAAGAGGCCTATTTATTAGTCCCTATAGTTGAATCAGATCGAAAGTACTTACGTTTTCAGTTTCAGGCCCCTAATTCTAAAAAAGTATGTACATATCAGTTCACGGCCATGCCTTATGGTCTATCAGTGGCACCAAGAGTGTTCACAAAAATCATGAAAGAGGTTATTTCTAATCTTCGAAAACAGGGATACAAATCCGTAATATATCTTGATGACATATTATGTATAGGTAACGATTACGACGATTGTGTTACTAATGTACGCGAAACTCTTAAACTTTTAGATTGTTTAGGTTTCGTGGTTAATTTTGATAAGAGTTCGTTAATACCATCACAAAAATGTAAATTTTTAGGATTCGTTTATAATACACTGGACATGACATTATCGTTACCTTATGAAAAACGCCACAACATAAACCAGTTAGTTAAAAGGTTCTCGAAGTTGCCACGATGCACAATTCGAGAGTTTGCGCAATTGATAGGTATCCTCGTCGCAGCTTGCCCAGCGGTCCGATATGGTTTTCTGTACACTAAGTTATTAGAACGTCAGAAATTTCTAGCATTACAACAACACCACAATAATTACGAGAGTAAGATTACTCTTCATCATATTTTTACAGCTATGTCCCCCCTTAGAAGTCAGAGATATCAAAAAGAAGTTTATTCAGACGCCTCGAGAACAGGTTTGGGTGCCGTGTGTAATGGTGTTAAAGTTCATGGCAGCTGGAAAGCTATAGAAACTAAGCATCATATAAATTATTTAGAGCTCCTGGCCGTGTTTCTAGGACTTAAAAGTCCTGCCAGCAGTGACAATAACTGTACATTATTGCTCAGGATAGATAACACTACAGCAATCAGTTATATCAACCGCCAAGGTGGAATTCAGTTTCCACATCTAAATGACCTAACAAGATCCATTTGGCAATGGTGCGAAGAGCGTGAAATTTGGCTATTCGCATCTTACGTGAACACGAAAGATAATTGTGCTGATGAAGAATCTAGAAAGGTTAACCCCGATACAGAATGGGAGCTATCAGATCGTGCTTATAAAATTATTAAAAAACAATTTGGCTGTCCTGATATTGACCTCTTCGCTTCTCGTAACAATGCCAAATGTGATTTGTTTGTTTCTTGGAAACCAGAACCAGACGCTTACGCTGTAGATGCTTTTACTTTAAACTGGCAAACTAAATACTTTTACGCGTTCCCACCCTTTTCTTTAATCTTAAAATGCTTACGCAAGATTATTGAAGACGGTGCGGAGGGTATATTAGTTTTTCCCTACTGGCCTTCGCAGCCGTGGTACCCACTATTACAAAATATACTTCACTCACGCATACTTTATCTAAATCCTAATAAATTCCTTCTTCAATCTCATTTCAGGGAGCACCATCCCCTGCACGCCAAGCTTACCCTGGGTGTCGCGAGGCTTTGCGGACGGCTTTTACACGCCGCGGAACCCCCGATGAATCATTAAATCTAATGATGGCCTCACTAGCCGACAATACCATTAAACAATACAATGTCACACTAAAGCTATGGTGGCAGTTCTGTTTTCTACATAACGTCGAGTTCTATAGTGGCTCAAAATCTTCCATTCTTTCATTTCTAACTGAACAGTTTAATAAAGGTTGTTCATATAGCTCACTGAATAGTCATCGCTCCGTTTTGTCTTTAATAGTAAACTTTGACGTCGGATCCGATTATTGCATAAAAAGACTAATGAAAGGGGCGTACAAATTTAAGCCTAGCAAGCCCAAGTATACATCAACATGGGACCCACAGTTAGTACTCAATTACGTAGCTAATTGGTACCCTAACTCAGAACTCGGTATCGAAAAGATTACCAAAAAATTAGTTGTCTTATTAGCACTTTGCACAGCCCATAGGGTACAGACATTCTCGTTAATTAAGTTAGAAAACATATGTATTAACCCTAACGGAATTAAGATAGCCATTACAGATATAATAAAAACTTCTGGCCCCGGTCGAGACCAACCGATAGGTACTATTCTTACCATATTTTCGGGAAAATATTTTTGTAACAAAAAATATGAGGTCAAAGAATGCAGGAAACCTCTTATTAACCTATAAGAAACCTCACAAAGCCGCCACAGCTCAATCTATCAGTCGATGGATTAAGCAAGTGTTAGCAGAAAGCGGCGTGGATGTAAACACGTTCAGTGCACACAGCACGCGCCACGCATCCACGTCGGCGGCTCGCGTTTCCGGACTTAGCGTGGATCTGATAAGAAAGACAGCTGGCTGGACCAGTACGTCTTCAACCTTTGCCAGATATTATGATCGTCCAATACATAGCGATGCTGATTTCGCAAACGCAGTTGTTTTCCCTGTAATTAATTTATTATACAATACCTACTATTAGTATTGTATAATAAATTAATTATGTAGGAAGATACATATTTTGATTTCCAAAGTTGTGATTTATGTTACGTTTGTAATACTCTTAAGAGTAAAACTGATCAATTCAAATCAAAACAATCAATACATTTTGTTTTCATTAATTAAAATATATTTCCTGAACAAAACTTGTTTCTCTGAAAATCTACTTGGTAAATAAATTATATCTGAAGAATGAAGCGACGAATATATAATAGATGATCAAACGAACTTCTAAAGTGAAGTTCGATCGTTATTATATGAGTCGCTTCATTCGAAGATATAAGTACCCTACCCTCCCATTATATATCACATTACAAAAATGTTCATGCTTATAACCCCAGAAGTTTTGTTCATAATTAATTTCTAAAAAAAATGAGCAATGTCACAAAGACACAAAGCGGGAATCGTAGTGCGGGTATTCAAAAAAAAAAAAAAAAAAAAACAGTGAGGGTATCGAAATACTCACTGAAATCGTGCGATGTTGCCTGTAGGATAAAGGGACTACTTGGTAAATAAATTATATCTTCGAATGAAGCGACTCATATAATAATATATAATAATGATCGAACTTCACTTTAGAAGTTCGTTTGATCATCTATTATATTACCTACATTGATTGTTTCCTTTGATTTAGTGTTTTAATTTATTCTTGATTGTATTATGATTTAATGACATTTATAATTTGTTTTTTCATTTTTTTATTTTTGCCTAGATTTGTCAGGTTTTGTTCACAGTGGTATTTTGTTTTTTTTTAATAATATTTTAATTTTGCTTTTGACAGACCAATAACTTGTTTGTGTGGTTTTTTTAAAGTGTAAGGTCAAGTTAGTTTTAATGATAAATAAATAAAATAAATAAATTGAATAAATGGCATTTTCTTAGACTATACGGAGGTTCCCCACTATGTAGGTACGAATGTGCCTCACGCTATGTACGAAGCTACCCCGTGTGTAGGGTAGATTCGCAACAGGAGAAGACGCCCCGGGCGTCGGAAGTCGCAGGGCGATCCCCGGTCACCGTAGGCGCGGGCCTGCGGACGGCGAACATTGGGTGGCTCGCTGTCCGATCACCACCAGGCCCGGGTCGATGGCGCGTTGTGTTTCATGCGCGCCTCAAAGAGATGTCAGCATAAAAGACGGGGCCCGCTAGAGCAAAAGCCTGCCAGGGTTGCGGAATCTGTTCGAAAGAGTCACCACGGCCCTGGAACGCAAAGGGCTTTAGAAGGAACACGGATGGGTTTCAGTCACGCCCTTCCGCTCCACCCAAAGCGGAAGAAGTTATTTGATGATTTCCCATCCACAAAAAAAAGGGTAGATTCGTACGTTTTCCATTTTTCAGAAAAGTGACCATAGTTTCGCTATGCTGGTTTGTATCTAAACTACACTCACTATTATTAAGTCAGATATGTCGGGTATATAGCAGTATTGAAATTATTTTAAAATAGCTAATAGTTGTTCTTTTATACGGCTTAGAGTAAAAAGTATACGAGTTCTACCTGCTCTCCCCTACCTACGTAGGTCTACTGTGTCCCTTCGAGCTCTAAATATGTTGCTAACTTTTCAAAAGGTTATTCCTATGAACCTAAGCAGCATTAATGCTTAGGTTCATAGGAATAACCTTTTGAAAAGTCAATTAACTATTCCAATACAAGTGTAAGCAATTTGATGTAAATTTCGGTGTTCAGTCGATACCTACGTATCTAATAATTCCATACTCTTTTATCAATCAAAAGTCAAAAAAGTCAAAACGTTTATTTCAATTTTCAGTAAAATAATAATATTACAGTAATAAAGTGACTCTACTGTCCATTCGGAAAGGTAGATACTTATGGAGAAGAATGGACAAGAAACTCCATAGTTACCTACCTACCTAGGTACTCTAGACAAATTTTTATAATGATTTTACGTAATTTGGTACGATGCACCCAGAATATGCTAGGTACTTATAAGAACAAAGTATTACCAGCAGAGGTAAACTTATTCATTCCTATTCATTTTTTTTAAGAAAAATCTTTTTGACAACTAACAACCACTATAGTAGGCGCCAGATAAATGTGGAATAAAGTACATTGACCTTTCCCTAATAACTGTTCATTGGTACCTGAACAATTAAATATGAATCGTTTTTCATTATTAGACAATGTTAAGGATCACGAGAGATGATGATTCGGGACAGCTTCGTGTCATTAATTCCGTTTTTCAAATTAAAAATGTCAATAATTGTAGGTGGGTCAATGACCGTTATTCCACGATTATCTGGCGCCTACTATACCAACTTAGCAAAGTTTTCTGAAACGTCACAATAATAGAGTAACCCGATCTTTAAATTAAATTACTCTTTGCTCTAATGTGAATTTGATCACATTATTCACAATTACCTATAGAATAAAACTTGAAGTGACGTTAGATTTTTTATTACTTACTATACTCTTTGGATTTTTTGTTTCTAGCGTGTTGACTGTGCCGAGGGAGTTTATTACGTTTTGTGGATAATTTACGTTGACTGTCGCAGTATTTAATTGGAATTCAATTGCCATTTCCTGATATTTGAATTCTGCTATAATTCGTGCTCGTTTCTCGTCCAGCTCATGCCAATCCACTTCTGGCGGTTTTTTGTAAGCAAATTCTAGAAATTTGCTCCATAAGGACTTGTGTATGGTAAGGCAAACAGCAGTCGAAACAATATTGCTGAAAATCGTGAAAATAAAAGTTATGTACCTAAGTACCTATTGTTTCAAGTGGTAGGTATAAGATACCTTTCTAAATTCCTGTATTAACGAGTAAGTACTAATATTATGAGGTTGTATCCTTGTTATTGGTCCTCTCAGTATTCCTACCTAGAGTCACTGGTGGGCTATGTGGATTTAAACAGAGCCAGAATAATGTAAAATAGGTATGGGCTAAACTGACACCTGAAGATAGCACTATTAAACTTGCATAGTCACACGAAGTTTACATTACAAAGATAAAAAGTAAAGTATAAATGTAGTATATATAAAGTAATCTCTGATGCTGCATGTCATGGAATCCCACTTCAGCGGGAGGGTGTAAACATCAGCTAATTAGTTGAGTCTGTCTCACCAAATAAATAAATATGGCGTGTATTTCAAATAATTGGGATAATAACAAGAGAATGACGGTAATCTAGCAGCGGGTCCCCATTTCATATGTAATTCAAGTTGCATGAAATAACCAAAGCAACGGGCTTATCTTTTTGTTAAAGAGTTGTAATTGCTTTGTCTGTTTTACCAAGGTTTTATAAACTTTTGTAAAAGCTGAATGTACAAAGAGATTTTATGAGCCATCAAAATAAGTTTAAATACAGATTCAAATGTCTCATTTCTTTTTAATGAGTGATTACATTAGAATTTAAGCTGAACAGTGATTGTTTGCACATTTAATATCTTGCTTTGGATCAGTATAGTAGGTAGTGTTACACTGATATTGTTACAGTCTCTTTTGGATATTCTAACAGGTAGGTAAAAAGGACACAACCTTTTAGTTAAGTATATTTTGAAAGCTATTGCCTCTCTTGCCATATAGAGTAAAGTTGGATGCGGCTGGCACAGGAGCTTGGTGATTGGCACAGGCAAAGAGTGGCCTCTGCATCTGCCTTTTTAGGAAGATTTCTTAGTAAAGGCAGCTTATACTGCCACCATAATTAAATAGGGCACATCTAACTAAACACAAAATAGTGAAAACAAGATCTACAAAATATGTAACACTAGTGGACGTCAGGCAGTTTCACCCAAGTTGTTCCTGTTTCCGTGGGAGTATGGGGATAAAATATATCTTATGTTACTCGCTGATAATGAAGCTATCCATTGCTGAAAGAATTTTTCAAATAGGCCAGTAGTTTTTAAAATTTATTTGTTACATACAAAAATACAAATCTTTCATCTTTATAATATTAGTATGGAAATGATCTCTGGACTTTTTACTAGTATAACTCGAGAATAATGCTCTAAATCTGCTCATAACAATGAAAATATTTTTATATTAATCTAATTATTAAAAAATGCTATTTTTTTAAATAAAGATGTTTTTTTGACTTAGAATATGAAATTTCTCATTTTTTTAATGAAAAGTCAGATTCGCTCCATTTTTCTTTGGACAGCAAAAAGTTTTGTATATTTTGTGGTACCTATTAATAATATATTTGTGTATGTTTACAGGTGCAGCTCCACCTGAACCTTGCTTACTGCCACAATGCTACTGTACCAACACCATAATGAAATAAAATGAAATTGTTTTATTGCCAGATTAACATCCAAATAGCACACATAAATAGGAGTAAATAACAAAAAAAATAAGTTGCAAAAACATAACAAATGCAAACTTAGACCAGTTGTTCAGGCTTTCAAAAACCATGTTCACTGACTCATCTAGGTTGTAGGTACGTCATGTTGTGTTATAAACCTGCTTCTCTCCCTGCAGGAAGTTAATCTTCATAAATACCTACGCTCAGTAATTTCCTATAACCAAATATAATTGTCCTGCCAGTCTATTCTGTAAACATCTCATTGTGAAAACCTCAGTAAAGTGAGTTTGAAGTGAACTGTCATTCCATCTTATTCAAATGGATTGACAGCTCACTCAGTGTTCTCTTCATTTAAATGTTCATGGTAACATTTTTACAGAATCACACTACCTACTAACAACTACTTTAATGGAAATATTTGTCAACCTATGTGGGAGAATGAGACCGTTTATTTAGTTGCCTTTTGAATGCCCGATTGATTTGATTGCCCCGACACCAAGCCCCAAATGTGCAGAATATTTTGTCACATATTTGTGATGTTTGGCATACAGGGTAAGTTATCGTTTGTCACATATATGTGACAATGGCGATGGCGTTCAAAAGATTAACCTCCTTGACTGTCAAACCTAAGATATCAACAAACATTAACCTATTACATTTGCTTGACTGTTCAAATGGTTTTGCTTATGAACCTATGCAGAATATGGAACACATTAAAGGTAATACCATAGAGTTCTTTAAGGTTTTATTGCTGTCTTGAAGTAAAGAAATATAATCACATTTCACTGTTGTGTTTTTTAGAAAAACTTGTCCTGTAGTAGTCACTTACTAAATAACATTTAACTTGATCCTCGGCTGGTCTCAGCCAGGTAATAGTCCACTAGTTAGATACACTTTGTGAAGATCATTGCTCCACCTAACTCCTGTTAGGTGCAGTAGTGATCTTTGTTGACCTACCTACCTACTTTTACAGATTTGCAGTCCCCACTCAAGAATGAATGAACCCTAATGGTCATCGGTCCTATTGCTAATATGGCTGTTAGTTCATTTTGCTGATAATATTGCTCTAAACCGTTTGATCTGAAAACCCTTTATGCAAAGACTCCTTTTTAAAAAAAGACGGTTTATTCAAACGAAACCCCAATGAAAAGTTTTTCGTCAAGTACCGGTACATGATAAAGGTTTAACTATGCACAACGAACCAAATGGGAGTCTAAGTGCAGAAACTGGAGTCTCTTCTGTAGGTACTCTAATGAGTCAATAACTTTCTCATGGTCCAAAAATGCAAGATAGGTATTTATTATAGAAAAACAAATCTTGGCGAAGGTACCAGAAGTTCTTTTTCGTAAGTATTGGATTTATTACTAGTGTCTGCAGCTCAATAACTACCTACAGTTTGTTATACTAGACTTGTAGTCTATCCGTGCAATCTGATAGATGGAGAAACCAAAAGCGATTTTAAACTTTTGATGAGCTCTGCAAAAGCAAAGAAAATCCAATATTTATAATACCTATTTGTTTTAAATAGGTAAGAGCAAAGTGTAGCTCTTATTTAAAAATATATATATATCGCATATAATTTCTCGGAATGACTTCGCGAGATTAATATAGACTATCAAATTTTGATGCGTAAACTACCTAGTATTCCAATTGTTCAGTTGACAATTTCGAGAGTTTACAATCTCTCAAGTTATTTTATAATCTTACAGAGTTTGCCATTTTTCTGGTGACATATACTTAAGTACCTATATCTTGTCTAAATCTTGAAATATCATTATTTTGTGAGATGTCAAAGTTTGCGATATATAATAAAAATATTATAAATTTTGGGTTTCTCTCATATCTAACATTGCGTTTCTCTTAGGATTTTCTTTGCTTTTGCAGAGCTAAAGCTCATAAAAAGCTAAAACCGCTTTTGGTTTCTCCATCTATCAGATCGCATGGATAGACTTACAGGATACCCAATTCATACATAAAACCAAATACTTAGGTCTAAACGTTATTCAGTATATAAGCTGCAATTAACATAGCCACCATAATATAATCTAGCGAGTTAACACAAAAGTACTTCACAAGACATAAAAAGTAGGAATACTTAGGTACCTATATTTATTTAAATAAAGTATCAGTGTTTCTTGCACAGGTAATTTAGAAGCATGCTAGTCGCCCTAGTCGGTCGACATCTTGAATATAAGATGCCAACCGACTAGGGCGACTCAAAGAGAAAGAATTAAAACAAAAATCGTTACCTAGGTAACGATTTTTGTATTTTTTTTAAACTCTATATATTATTCTACTTATCATTAGATATTGTATAAACTAGCTACTCATGAAATTGAAAATTTTAAAAAGTAAAGAATAGTCGCTCTTGAATTGTTTTAGAATGTCCTAGCACTCAAAATACAAATTTAGGGTCTAGCTACAAAAGAAAATAAATACCTACCTATGTCATAATCAGTGGTATAATAATTAATAATTCACATAGCCCCGTGGCGTAGCTATTCCGAAATGGGCCCTATATCTACAATTTTTACGGGGCCCTTTTCCGCCAAAAGGTCTATTGTTTTATGTATGTAACATAATAGGCACAGAACTGTCACCGGTGTCACCACTTAGGAGATTTGGCTATCCGTGGTCGTCGTCGTTAGTCTGCTGTCTGGATGCACAGATGGGTTCCTTTCATGTTGGCTGGACGACGCGATTGATTGAATCCTCATCAACCTGCAGCAATCTGATTCGGATAGGTTAAGTTATCATGAAAGAGCTACCTAACTCAAAAAAAACCGGCCAAGTGCGAGTGTGACTCGCATGCAAAGGGTTCCGAACGAATCTCATCTTTGTAACATTTTACTTTCAAATATTGTGTGTGTAATGTAGTGTAATGTCTAGTGTAATCGCGAAATTATGTAAAAACGCGTGTAAAAAGAAAATAAATATGACAAAAGTTCCCAGAACACTGGCAGCAAATCCGCGACAATGCTGATTCTTTGGTCAAAAAAAAAACCCAGCCCTGTGATGGGAGGAAAGCGAGTTCGATAATGTTATTACCACGCCTCGAATCAGATTAGATTTTCTCTTAACCATTCACACTTCTATAGAAGTTTCTTTGTCAACCTATGCCTAGAACAATGATGAAAGAGCGAGCAAAGCGGGCTAGAAAATTTTATCACTCAACCTTGGGTAGAATTAATTTTTTGGAGCAGCTGTAACTTGAATTTTAAGAGTGGTAACCAGACGCCATCAGCTTATAAACTCTGGGCTGCCACTGAGAAATTACTAATAGAAAAACTGAATGACACTTTGCCCAACCCGGCAATCGAATCCAGGACCCCACGCTCAGCAGCCGTGTTTTGCGACCCACAAGACCTACGGGACTGTCATAAATAAGAGAGAGCCATTGTGAATGCCGTAAACAGTTGGAAGATGATTGGTTTTTGGTTTCGGGCCATGAAGGAGTAATCAAGTAGTAATAGGGGCGTACCTCGGAAGCTCTATACAAAGTATGATTTTCTAATTTATGGAAGTACTTAGGTTCTTTTTTTTTTCATTTTAGGTATTCGTGCGCCCCTTCGTAATCTTGATTTTGCGGAAGGTGGAAGCGCCAGGGTAGCCCGCGAAATTCAAATTTTCTCATGTTTTTTCAAGTCAGTGTCAGGCTGTAGGTATGTTGAACAAAATATGATTCGTGACCGTAACACGTATTTATTTACAGAATTTTAATAGTTAAAATCATCGATACAACCCTCTAAGTAAGTTCATTTCGAATGAATGGCTATTTCATTAAATAATACAACCTGTATTGATGATTTTAATTATTATATCTCAGTAAAGCTATATTTGTTACGGTCGCTGATCGTATTTTATTAACATACTTACAACCTGACACTGACCTGCAAAATACAAAAAACGTTTGAAAATATGAATTTCGCGGGCTACTAATAATATATATAATCCGCCTCTGCGAACGAAACAAGAGAGCTAGAAAATGTTCAGTTGACAATTTATCGAGAGTTAACAATCTATCAAGATATTTTATAATCTTTGCAATTATCCGGTTGCTAATGGTACTAAGTAACACGCCACCACTACTGTGTGGATCGCGCGGAGGACATGGTGGAGGTTTGCCCTGATTGCGATTTGAATTTTGCGAGCTTTTTCCTTTTAAGCCAGAAATTTGAGCATTAATGATTTGGATAAAAAATAGGAATAACAAATATTGTATTTTTCCAAATAAACCCCTTCAGGGGCGAAAAGGAGTGATAAAGTTTTTTTGGGGAGGACATTATTGCTTACTTCAATTTACGTGGGAATTGGTATGAACAAACTAAAATTGGGATAATTGAAACAGATCTAACAATTTTTGCAAAATCAACCCCTGCCCAGGTGAACGGGGTGGATAGTTGCGCTGATCCAGAGATCATAATGAGCAGCAGAAATGGCTGGGTAATTAATTAAAATCAAAGGGCTACCCCCTTTAGTTTTGGACAATTAATTAAGCAACGTTGAAGTTAGTGGAGTAGGTCCCTACTAAATCCGCGCGGACGAAGTCGCGGGCGAAGTGCTAGTATTACTATAAATACTTACTCACTCTGATGCAAGAAACGAAGATCCTAAACTCTTAAATAAAATTCTCCTCGCACTTCAAAGATAATAGAATAAATCACAAAAATACACTTTATTACTAAAATGTAGCGGAGCACGCACTCAAGACGGCACTGATTTCACGCGTTTGTTTAAATATTTTTTCTAATGCTACCAACATATATTTTTCGTTGGAATCTATGGTAGACGAGCAATATTATCTATTACCAAGTGTGTAAACCTCGCAACAGTAAAAAAGACGTTGCCTCAGAATAATAATAGAGGCGTGTGAATCGGGTGGCACACCGGTGTGCCAGCGGGCCTAAACGGAAATTTTTGCGCCGGCACACCGGTGTGCCGCCGGTGCTTGAGCGGGTTTTTACATCTATAGCCACAGCCACCTTATAATTAGTAGAATTTAAAAATATATATATATCGTTTATTAGCCTACTAGCTTTTGCCCGCGACTTCGTCCGCTTGGAATAGTTACTTTGGGCAGACATTTTCATTTTAGATACAAATTTTTCAAAACTAGGTACCTGTTTTTTTTTTAGAAAAGAAAAAAGAAAGAAAATGTATTTAATTGCCACAAATCGACATATCTACCTACATACATAATTTTATTTTTCGTAAACTAAACCCTAAGCGATAGTGTTAGTAGTTAAATTATATTAGTAAAGGCACGTTAAAAACTAAATAAGAAAAAAATAAAACAAAAGTATGAGTAGGTAGGTATAAAGTAGATGCATGTCGTGGTTTTATCAAGTGTCTACAAACTACGGTTCATAATTTTTAATAACGGAGTGCCATATAAACTTCCAACCCCTTGAAAGATGTTTCTGGGATAAAAACTCTCTTATGTCCTTTCCCGGGACTCAAACTATCTCTATACCAAATTTCATCTAAATCGGTTCAGCGATTTAAGCGTGAAAAGATAACAGACAGACAGTTTCGGATGTATAGGTAATATTAGTATGGTTATGATATCTGTAACTGAAACTTCGATCAAGATTTGTCTTGCTAGAAAAAGGGTAACGTAAAGTTTTTGTTGAACTGGTCACGTTAAGCACAATATGTATGTGAGTAGGTACTTGTTAGAAGTAGATTTTTTAAATATCATCAAGATATTTTTAAACATTGGTACGTAGTTCTACGGTTGTATCATTCGGTCATAATTAATTTTCTTTTAAATGTAGGTACCTATCTATTGTGATGGTTTGTATTCACGAAAACACACAGTTTTAGTCATTTAATTACCTTTTCGAATTCTACCGAAAATCTAATCTAATCTATGTATATAGTTTTGATGTTTTTCCGACCGACTGATTGGAAATGGCTGAACTGTACTTTGGCGAAATAAAGCGTCACGATCATTTACGATTACCAAATAATATATTTTCGGTCGTTTTAAGGATTCCGAACGTCCATAAAATAACGGAACCCTTATAGGATCACTCGTTTGTCTGTCTATCTGCCCATCTGTCTGTTACAGCCAATCAATCAATCAAATAATTTATTTGCTACAAAGTACCTAGGTACCTATACAAATGAGGTCGTGAAGAATTAAAGTTGAGTCATATACATTCTCCCCAAGTTCGAACACTTATTACAATTTTCAGATAAAAATTAACAGTTCAATGCAATTAAAATCAATTCAGTCGATATACAATTAATAAAAAATAATAGTAAGCAAATCAAAATGATAAAATACAATTTAAACTGTCAAAATACTATTACTATTGCTACAAATTCCAAAGAACATGTGCTGCGTGCTCTCAGCTTTCTGCACACTTCTTCGGCTTGAGGTTTCCAAGTTAATTGATCGTATATCAATATTCCCGAAAGTTTTGCAAGTTTGACTACTTGGACCTCTTCCCCATCATATTGTACGTTTACATTTGATGGAATTGGACGTTGGTGGAAGTGCATTACACTAGTTTTTTGTAAGTTTATTACTAGGTTGTTTTTATCAAGCCAACTAATAATATTTTTGAAAGTGTCATTAATGTCTCGTGCATAACGAGTAATGTCAGTATATTTCACGAGTGCTGTACTGTCATCGGCAAATAAAACCATAGGATGCTGTATTTGAAGTGGCAGGTCAATTATATACAGCAAAAAATAGGGATGGCCCTAACACACTGCCCTGTGGTACACCGAACTTTACTATTTTGTCTTCAGATCGGTATTTCTTTTCGTATTTTGTTTTAAGGCAAATGCTGGATGTCTCTGTGTATTGTATGCAATTACAGAGGTAGGATTCTAAGAGATTCAGCACGTTCCTCTGATACCGTATCTGTTAAGTTTGTTTTTAATAATATATTATGATTGACACAGTTAAAAGCATTTGACGTATCTGTAAAAATGGTGGAAATGGGAATTTTGCTAGCCAATTTTCTCGTAATCTTAACTTGGTACAAATATGAACTTCTGTGACCCAATGTAAATATATTTTTTGAGAATGGGGATGTCACCGGAAAATGGCAAACGCCGTAAGATTGTAAAATATCACGAGAAATTGTAAACTATTTTTTCTAAATAAGACACGGATATATTGGAAAATATTGAATTTGGATGGGATTTTTAAGGATTCCGAACGTCCATAAAATAACGGAACCCTTATAGGATCACTCGTTTGTCCGTCTATCTGCCCATCCGTCTGTCACAGCCAATCAATCAATCAAATCATTTATTTGCTAGAAAGTAGGTACCTATACAAATGAGGTCGTGAAGAATTAAAGTTGAACATTTTGGGATTAATTAAAAATATTTTTAAACTGTAAAATTTTTACGAACCAAATGATAGGGCTTACTGTCGGGGTTTAAAAGTATATTTTTTTTCGTAATTAAAAATAAACAGTTGAATTGATTCAAGAAATTAGATGAAAAAGGACAATTCCCACCTTATGTCCGAAACTATTGCGCCTAAAATTTTGAAAAATGCAGATTTCTTTACATTTACTTATAGATTACACGAAAACCTGTGAGAAGTCTATGAATGTATAGTAACATATTACAAAAAAATAGATTAATTCGGAACCCTTTACACGCGAGTCCGACGATTTGCATTTAGCCGGTTTTTTTACGTGCATATCCTGTCCTGTCTCTCGACACAGCTTAATTTAAAATACCTTGGAAGGCCTCAAGATCGATGAATCGAAGATCCGAAGAATTCAAGCAATCATTTCCAGTCTTTGGAAAACATTCGATTTGCTAAAATTATTCGACTATGGAAAAAAAGATTTATGGTATTTTATTATCTTTTCTTTTTTTCCCCCATCACTGGTAATTAGTGAACTTTTTCTGTTGTGCCCAACACTAGTAGTAACTTTGTCGTGTGCCTTGTCGTGCCAAGCTTGTGTGACAGACATTTTTGAATAATTATTTTTAAACATTTGTTTCTCCTACAACAATGAGTAAGTATAGTTATTTTTTAAAGTAATGTTCTTTTATTCTGATTGTTCTGTTATCCTTCATTTGTTTTATGTAATTATTGTAACATTAGATGTGATTGCACGTGTCGGCACGTATTCTTTTCTCTGAAGTTGTAAAATGATTTGTTTTATTCACATCAACAAGTAAATCAGTGATATTTCTATAGCAATTTGAATGTAAATGTCGTATTGCGAACAGTTGGCTAATTTATTAGCTTAGTGAACGCTTCTATGTTATAATGTAGGTAACATAACGGTTTTCTTTTTCATTGTTGTAAAAAAAGATGCTAATGCCTACTCACTCATACCGGACGCTGCTGTTGGATAAATAATCATTATGTGTCTTCATAAGGGTTGTGCCGAAGAAAAATGGATTTTGTAGGATATTTCAAATCGCAGATCTAAAGCCGGTAAAGTCGACCGCGATTTTAATACTAATTTATTTATGGAATTATTAAGTAGTGCCGTCGCCGCTGCTTGCAATAAGTATGTACTAAACTATTTTTTTGCCACGATTTGAAATGATAGTGATATTAATCTCGTAATAAAAATAGTTGCAGCTGTAACCTTATTGTTAAGTACCTATTTGAAATTGATAAAAGGAAGAAAATTGACCTGTCGTGTACCTAGTAATACAACACTTGGTTAGTTTGTTTTGATAACAATGAGCATATTATGAAATCATCTAGCAGTTTAAAACCTGCTTGCATCACAAATTATTAAAAAAAAACATATATATATGTTTTTCTTGATGTTCTTAATGAGATGATAATGACAAAGCCTTGTTGAATTACTTAATCAAACTTAAGTACATCAGTATTTACAGTTAATTATTTGAAAGTTGGTAATAGGATGGGAGGATTAATCCCAAACAGGATCCAAATTTTGTTTGAAATAATACACATATTAGTAAAATGTAGGTTAGGTTACAATCAATACAAAACATACAAATATGATTCACAATTATTTTCCATAAATTACTCAAAGAATAACTAGAAACATCAACACCCAGTTATTTTGTAGTTCCATTTAGTAGTAATTAATCTGCTGGATAATATAAATACATAATGAAACATATATACTTAGGTATAAAACTATGTTTTAATCCAGTATAAAAAAATCAAGAACCCTCTTCATTTGTAGTTAGTGGCCATGTTTCTGTAAAATAAATTAAACTTTAAGTAATGCGAATTTACAGCATAAATCATCATCTGCCTAGCCTTTTTTCAACTATATTGGGGTCCGCTTCCAGTCAAACTGGATTCAGCTGAATACCAGAATTTTACATGGAGGAAATTACAAGCATACATATATCGCACACCTGTATCTAAAGGGAAATAACTCAAAAATTTAGATTTTTTCACACCACACCATCAAATTGTCTATCTCAATACCTACCCACCAATAAAACAGATTAAAACATGTCTCCCTTACTTAAAATTATGTGTGTAAGTACATGAACATGGGCTCAATTCAAAATAATAAAACAAATATATATATACATTGTTAAGCAATAGGGAAATAACTACAAAAATCTAATTTTCATCCCCAAAACATATTGCAGTATAAAATACAAGATTCCTACAATCTACGATCTGTCTTCTAACTGCATAAAAGCATCAATCTCTACAGGAAACTCCTGCAGTGGACAGGGACAACGTTATAGTTATTCATGATACTAGTGCGGTAAGTTGGTTTTTACAAACGAGTATGGAGACGGAGTCAAGGGCTTATCATAGTCATGAGTTTGTAAAAACCATTTTCCACATGTGTGTATACAATGTTTTTTTAGGTTAGTGAGAGTACCTATTTTACAGCACGTTCCGTTCTATGGTTCGTAATTTTTAACTTTCGAACAATGTATACAGGCTTCTAAAATGCATTTTTTTAACAAATGTGTTGAATAAAGATACTTAATCTTTAAAAAAAAAAGTAAGTAAAAAACCGGCCAAGTGCGAGTCGGACTCGCGCACGAAAAGTTCCGTACCATAATTTATAAAAACGACAAAAAAGTCATGTTTGTTGTATGGGTTAAATATTAATTTTATTTTAATTTAATTATTAATTTTAAAAGTGAACAATATAACTCAAGCGTCTACCTATTGCCGCTATCAGTATTGAGCAAAAATATCACGTTTGTTGTATGGCCCTTAAATATTTATTTTATTTTGTTTTTAGTATTTGTTGTTATAGCATTTGTCAAATTTCAACGGTTTAACTATCACGTTTCATGAGATACAGCCTGGTGACAGACGGACACCGGAATCTTAGTATTAGGGTCCCGTTTTACCCTTTTGGTACGGAACCCTAGAAACAATAGTAGGACAGAATTGCGCTAAGCGTTCATACATACGTATATTTGTATATATAAAGGTTACAACATGCAGGAGTTACATGTAGGGGTAGTGTCACCGCTGACTCTCCTAATACACGTAACTTCTGCATGTTCTAACAAATTCTTTGTGGGATAAAAATAAAATTATTTACGTTTTATTTTGACTTTTTCATAAACCAATATTGTCACTTGCCAAACTAAGTTTTAAATTTACAGTTTAGTTTTGTCCATTTATTATTTTATTCATATAAATAAACCCAACTGCAAAGACAGCTAGACAAATGAAAAGACATACATTTTAGTTCTATATTATATTTTATGCCATCTTTATAAGTCAGCGCGTAATAGTCAACCAACCTTTAAAATGTACTTGGAGAAGGAAAAATTAGTACATTCCTATGTGGGCCAGTTTTAAGACGTTTTCAATCAGGAATTTTTGCAGCAACCTAGTTTACCTGGCCTAGTTGCCATAATGGGCTTCTCATAATTACAAATAACCTTCATTAATATCCTTCAAGCATTTTAGACTAAGTGATCAGTCAAAATACATAATTCAATATCCTCAAAAACATTACCCAACTCCTGGGGCAGTTAGTTAAAAGAGATCAAGTGTTAACTTAATATTAATTAATTATGAGTGAATTTTGTTGACGTTAGAGGAAGACCGGCAATCATTGGAAAGGTTTTTTTACCACCTACAACTATTACGATGGTGGCAAATCTCTAATCGCTGTGGGGAAAAAGTTATGGCCAAGTAAAAATAAATAATTTCATGAAAAAATTTGATATAACAATGAATTGTAAACGTCAATACATAAAAGGTGACTGGTGACTGAGGTAGAACATCTAATATGAATAAGTTAACCTCTGCTGGTGATACTTTGTTCTTATAAGTAGCATACTCTGGGTGTATTGTCCTCACATAATATTAAATTAATTTTTGTATACTTACCAAATTTTGTAAAATCATTATTTGAAAAGACTAACTATGGAGTTTCCTGTCCGTTCTTCTCCATAAGAATCTACCTTTCCGAATGGACAGTAGAGTCACTTTATTAATGTAATATTATTATTTTTACTGAACTGTAAACGATGACGTTCAAAAGTGCCGTGTAATGGCCTAATTGAAATAAACGTTTTGACTTTGACTTTTAAAAATCCGTCGAAACAAGCAATGTACTAATAATAAAAAATACTAAATAAAACATTATAAGCAAGTCCTATCTTTTAGACAGTGCAAGATGGACGTTCATGTCTCAAGCATTTAATTATATTTTTTATATGGCAGTACTTGTTGAATATTTAACCCTGCTTCCCATTTTCTGTTTTACGGAGACCCTAGATGTTATACTTCAGTCACAAGTTGCCTTTTACTGCACCCTTTTTACGTTTTTATGCATAATTGAGGTGTTTCAATTCATTGTTAAATCAATTTTTTTCAATTATTTATTTTTACTCGGCCATAACTTTTTTCCCACAGAGATTAGAGGTTTGCTGCGATAGTAAAAGTTATAGAAAAAAATTCTTTCGAATGACATTAATTTTTGTCAGTTTTCAGTTAAAAGCAAGCCATGGTTTTGGCTGAAATTTGCGTTTCCGGTCGTACAGTATTAATACCAATTATTAAACACATTCTCCGAAAGATCATAACCACAGTCACATGCAAAAAAATGTCCATAAAAAAACGTGATTTCCCAGATTTCCTACCAATTTTGAATGTAAGTCAAGTTTTGTGTTTCACAATAATTTCAACAGGCTCGATTGTTGAACTTGAAAGTAAGTTTTTGTGGGGCTACTCAATTTTTCTATAGTAACATAAATTTCCTGTTAGGAAACTATCTCATGAACCGTGATAGCTCGACAGTTAAACTTTCACAAACATGGTGTTTCTGATGCCGCTATAACAATAAATAAACAGAATAATATAAAAAAAATATATTTAATATTTTATTTTTATTTTCCCATACAAAAAACGTGTTTTTTTTTTCGGTATATGGTACGGAACCCTCCAAATGAGAGTCCGACTCGCCCTTGGCGGGTTTTTTTACTGCTGCAGGAGAGCCAAACAACTCAGAGTATAATGCAAGAGCGAGCAACGTGAGCTCAAAATTTTTTGCATGCCATCTCGGAAACATTTTCTTTAAGCCATTCATATCTAAATATTATAAGAACTTTTTGACTCATACGGGAAAGGTCAAGAACAGAGATTGTAGAAAATATATATTATATATTTTACGGCAACAGGTAGACGCTTGAAATATTTACAGAATATTTAGTTATATATTCACTTTAAAAATTAAATTAAAATAAAATAAATATTCCCATACAAGAAACGTGATTTTTTTGCCGTTTTTATAGATAAGGATACGGGTTTCGTATTGCAGGTCTTTACTTTATACTGTAAATTGATACAAACTTATCCGCATTCCTCGTTGGAAAGAGCACCTAAACTTTTTTATATTTATATAAAGAGCACCTAAACTTTCCAATTTATTTGTATTCGACGCAACATACTTTGTTCATCCTTAGAGCTGGCTATACCTTTCTAGCTAACTCATCTAAACTAATATTATAAAGAGGAAAGATTTGTTTGTTACGATTTAACTCAACAACTACTCGACCGAAAAATTTAAACATTCTTTTACCGTTAGAAAGCTAAATCTTCACCAAGTAACAAAGGCTATATTTATTTCCAGAAATAATTAGGGATCACTAAAACTTTAATAATGTAACCCAAGGTGTCATTTTTTTTTTTCATAAAATGTCTTTCATCGCATGCGCTGCGTAAACTATTGAAATAATGTACTACATAATTATAGTACTCATTATTACCTAGATAAAAGTCCGCAAGGCTATGTGTCTATTATGGTTAAGTCACAATGACCGCTTTTTGTTAAAATTATTCAATCAAAGCCCAGTTGGAAACAAAAAGTGATGATTTTGATATCAAGATATTAAACCTTATCCATTTAAATGGTTTGATAATAAGGTTGATTATGTACAAAATCGAACCTTTCGTTTAAAAGTTACAACGGGTATCAAAAATGCTCTCAGTAACAAAAATGTTGCGGTTTGAGCGAACTGGGGAAATCTTAATGCTTGGTCCGATGAAGTTGAAACACGGTAAAAAGAATAAAAAATATTTGGATTTTTATAAAATAAACCCCTTAAGGGGTGGTGAAGTTTTTTGTTATTGCTTAATGCAATTTACGTGGAAATTGGAATGAACAAACTATAAGTGGGGTATTTGATCTAAAAAAATTTTACATAATCAACGTGAACGGGGTGAATAGTAGGCTGATCATGAAACCGTTGAATGGATATCGTAGTGTTTAATTTTCCAAAACTTACCTTTACAAAGGTTTAGAGGGGGCGTTGAAGTTTGTGGATTACCTACTAAATCCGCACGGACGAAGTCGCGGGCGAGGTGCTAATCTATCATACAATGTTATCCATCGTTTCTTTGACCTTCCCCTTCCAAACCTTTGACAATATCATTTAATTCGCCGTTATAAACGTACAATTAGTCTAGAGCCTGAACTTAGCCTGGGCAAAGTCATGCCTGCGGCACGGCTTGTTCACGCAGGGTAGCAATCAAGTAAGTTGCGTGCACGACCAACGGAAATGGTGTGCATCGTGCACCATTAATAGGTGCCGTGCATATAATAGTTAGCCTAACAGCTTGTCACTTATAGGCAATTGTGGCCAATTGGCTCATTTTGCTAATAGACCGGTGTCAAGCAGTGCAATGCACTTCTGATTTATTGTGATACTAGCTGCCATTGTCAGGCAATCAAATGAAAAGGAATCAACGATCTAACTGCTCGTGTCCGCAACTTGTTTACTTAGCATGATGAATCAGCCTAGTGCTCTCATCTCATTTCAGCCGATCTATTCTGTCAACGTATAGACTTAGGTGAATGAGTATGAAGTGAACTGTCATTCCATCTTGTTTGTATGTATTGACAGCTCACTTCATGTTCATTTCAACTTATTTTACACGGTGAGATGTTTACAGAATCGCACTGCTGAGACACAGTCTGCTTTTTGAGAGGGCCAGACCTAGACCCTGTACTTGTTGCTTGATGTCGATCTTAGAATAATTGGTTCCAATAAGTTCTTTTTGCTGCGGTATGTAGTTTTTAGATTCGTGAGATAGTAAAACTAAAGTGGTAAGTCGGCATCAGTAGAAAGACAGCAAATTGATCGGTGTAGGCAAAAGTACTAAAAGAAATAGGATGCAAATTGTGTCGATACTCTTGCACCATCCCATCTTCCTAGTTCACCGTGTTGTAGCAACAACACCGGCGCTGCCGCTGAGGCTGCGGAAAACCTCAAACGGCGTAAATATAGTGACCTTATTGATTTCGAGCCGTTTGGGATTGAAACCCTCGGGTCGTGGGGCCCTTGTGCACACAGCCTTTTCAAAGACCTTTCGAAGTGGCTGGTTGACTTTGGCCAGAGACTAAGCATTACCATACAACGAGGCAATGTCGACATTCTCTTGGGCACACCACATTACCAGTTGGCAGCGTTAAGGCACAGGTTGAGAACGAATTTTTTAATGCTATATTTTAGTTTGTTGTTTGTTGTGTCCTAATCAAAGATTTCTATAAAACTCGGATTACTATACTAAGGGACTAAGGGTTACTAAGGGTACCATGCCGTAAATTATTCTTGCGAAATTTCATGATTCTAAGTCAGCGGCTATACTTACCGAAATATGCGACATTGCGAAACCTTAGCGCGTGAGTCCGACTCGCACTTGACCGGCCTGTCATAGGTATTTGTTAGTTTTAAGGACTAGTGTTAATATGCAGACGGACAGCGGAGGCTTTGTATTAGAGCGGTTGCGCACTACGTCCGATCAGAATCCGTCAAAATACTGACCGAACTCGGATATTGCTTACACTACCTCCGATTCAAATCCGTGATTACCTCCTTTCTAGACATACAGATGATATGGCTTCACACAATCCATCCTTCGTTTCTTTGATCTTCCCCTACTCTTATCTCTTATACATTCATCGTGTTTATCGGTGTTACCGTGTTTACCAAAAATTAACTTCTAAAGTCTTACTCGTAGTATTAAAATGAGACAAACGCATTGAACAAAAGCGCATTCAAGGAGGTCCAATCATGCAATCCAGTAATGTGAAAATCCTTGGTAAAATTCTTATATTTTTTTAATTGCAATAAAAAAATCCGTAAAGAATTTGCACGGCGACGATTGCGGTGAAATAGGTACTAAGATGAGAGTATCTATTTTACCGCACGTTCCAATTATGGTGCGTAATTTTCAACTTACAACAATGTATAGGCTTCGAAAATGCATTTTTGAGCAAATGTGTTGAAAAATATAAAACCTACATTCAATCTCGACGAGGGCCAAAGCTTTTCAATGCTCGTATTTTTACAAATAGGTAGCTAATTTTACTGGTCGTTCCGAGAACACCGATCAATAGGGAAGTTACGGGAAAGCTATACCCGGCCTCTACCTGTATTTCACGTAGGCGTTCTAGCTATCGGCTGTGAATTATTGAATGCACTACATTATAAAGGTGAAACGACGTCTTCTTTCTTTGTTGCGCGCAGTAAAAATAGCCGTTTACAAAGAATAGTATTGATTAGTACATAGTTGGTTCTAGATTTAGGTACAAGAGGTGCCGCATAAAATGTAGGTCACTTTAAAATGCGAATGTAAATAGTAGGTAGTCTTTTCAAGTATTGTGTAAATTCTATTCATGTATTTCAAAATATCCCAGCGAAACGATGTAAATTATGACATTCAGAAGCATACTTTGTTGTGATAGATAGGGCTTTATTTGCGATCTACAGTTTTCTTAATACTCATAATTTGAAAAATACTCATAAATATCCGTTTGTTGTAAACATTTTCATGCGGGTGTCATTTTCTTGGTTTTTGGGGTCGCTTGTTACAAATATGGACTCCAAATCAACATCCAAGATAGCGCCGACGGAATTTGCTAACAATTCGTGATATTATTATGGCTTTTTCGTGGTCTTCTGTGTAGCTGATTACGAGTTTGGCCTCCAAATCAACATCCAACATGGCTCCGACGAATTTTCCGTAATGGGTGTCTTGTCTTTTTCATGGTTTTTGTGGTAGCTCAAAATATATTTTTCCACCATTTCGATTATGTATCCCAAAAAATATACTTAACAAGTTTTGGGCTACAAGGCGAATAAAATAAATACTAGGGTAAAAACGAGTATTTGTCCAATTCGCCTTGTTGCCCAAAACTTGTTATGTTTACCCAAAACAAATTAAGTGGAAGATCGTTTTTTGGCCCTTGTTTTCATGGGCTCTAAGAATAACTATTCTTTTTTAGTTTATGCAATGTATGATGTAGTTTTGAACGCCTTTAAATTAAAGGAGTTTTCATCATCATCAGCCTATAGTAGTCCACTGCTGATATGCCTCTCCAAGCGCAAGCCATTATTTGCCTCGCTTCTCGGGAACTCTTATACAGCTGATACCAGTAACCTTCGAAGATTGCCGCTTCACCTAGGAAGCGACGATCTTCGCATTCGATCTTCAGGGGGGCGTCACACTTTATATTTGCCATTGTACAACTTTATTATTACAAGTTTTATATTAACTTTCTTTGTTCGTATAGTGTCCGGTTAGAAAACCAACCACTTCCTTAACAGAACAAGTGTAAAATTTTATACAAATCCCTATCGCTACAATAGACAAACTTCCCTTTTGTTGTCATGTTTCACTCTTCAAGCATTTGCTGTCACAGAAATATACGTATTGAAACAAATACCGTTAGAAACAGGGCGCGTTCTTTAGTGGAAACCGCGTCTCGCGAACTAAGAAATACATTACCCCATGCCCTTGGGATAGGTGCTGTGTTCTTCGTAGAGTGGCTGCTACCAGCTAGATGAGAGTAGCCAATGATTGGTTAAATGACATGTGCATTAGAGATGTTTTTGTCCAGCAATGGTCAGTGGTCTGCTATCGACTGGCCAGTCCTGCCTCAAACATTGCGTCTGTCTGTTACTCAACTTGCTCTGCAGTTAAGTTGAGACGAGGCTTTACTCTTCCATCTATCCCGCAGTACCGAGAGGCAGTATGACAAAGGACGGCAAGCTGCTGCCGTACCGGAACACTGCGCCGCGCAACAGCCGCCACAACAAGCACCGCAAGCCGAAGAAGCACGTCTCTGAGGACGAGGAGAGCGACGAGTCTCCAGTGGAGGAACAGCCGCAGGAAGAACAGCAACAGCGCAGCCCATCGCCTATGCAGGAGGAACCCACTGTTAGGTTACCTGAGGTAAGCGAACACAAAAGCCTCATCACCGTCTTTCCGCGACCTTCTTCTTGTCGTATCGATTGACTCTTCAAATTCCTGACCAGCGAAGAGAGAGACAAGAAAAAGGTGGATACGAAATTATTTACGGTCAGATGCAGTTGGTTGCAGCAATTTAAGTTTCAATCTTCGGTGATCTAGTTTTTTAATACGTTTACTAAACATTTGTAGGAAGTCCTGCGAGCTCTGTACAAGACCCCAGGCGTGCTGATGATAGCCGGGATGGTCTCCTGGGACCTGGTGGCTCGCCGGGACAACAACCCCAGTAAGAGGACGCACCCCAACTTGTATACCTTCCACAAGTTTACTGATCGCAAGGTAACCTATCAAGATATTGTTTTAATTTTGGACAATACATGGTGAACTGTTAAACTGTTTTCAGCTTATGGCTTTCCAAAAACTTTGTTCAAGTTATGTTACGAACGAATTGATTGTTTTCAAGAAGTTCAATTCAAGTTTTCCATGACTATGTAAGGTTATTCGACATCATTCATAATGTTTTCATGTGGTTGTCTTTTGTTTGAATGAAACAGAGAAGAATACCCGTTGACAAGAATACCTGAAACGGGGTGTATTATGTTAGGTGTAACTATCGTACTTAATATTATAAATGCGAAAGTTTGTGAGGATGGATGGATAATTGTTACTCTTTCACGTCATAACGGCTGAACAGATCTTGATGAAATTTGGCACAGAGATAGATTATAGTCTGAATAACACAGGATTGATAGCCACATTCATGAGGAATACTTTAGGCTATACGGGAACGGGAAAAAAACGGGATATGAGCATACGAAGTCGCGGGCAACAGCTACTACTAAATGAGCGGCACCCGTGTACAGGCATACCACGCACGCACGCGAATCATCGTCCATTTAAAGTAGACCTTGTAGAAGTACAACTTTCTGAAGGAGTTCGTCCGGGGGTAGTAGTGTGACAGTCCCTATTTCTGCCGAAAAACACCGCAATGCCTTCATTACAGCGGTGTTTTTCGGCAGATATAGGTAAATACACAAGGGTGTCAGTAAAGGTGTATTTACAAAACGGGACAACTTACCTTTGTCCCCGGGCAAAAAACCGGCCTTACGAAATTTACGTCTCCAAAAACAGGACATACTTGACACAAAAATTAGCACTTTAAAATGGATCCTTGGATAGAAAAATGGTTTTCGCACACCCTCAATATTTTTAAATGACCTACCTAACTACACCATGGGATAGACGATAAAAAAAATTCATCGCCTTTTTACGTGTACCCTAAAAGTTTTTTTTTTCAAGATCATATTTTACCACTTTGTCGACGTGATTCATTGTATACCCATACCAAATTCCAACTTCCTAGTGCTAAGCGTCTCTGCGCTAAATTGCGGACAGACGGACGGGCGAACATGGCGAAACTATAAGGGTTCCTTGTTGGCTACGGAACCCTAAGCAGGTTATTGTTAGTCTTACCAATAACCTCCTTAGGGTTAGCTAGACTTAGCGTCATAAGCAAAAAGGGTGCATTTGACCAATACAGAAAACGGAGAAAAACGAGTACCTACTTATTTATTTATTTTGTACAACAGAATCACATTTGTTAGTCGAAACTTCACTAGTGCGAAACTCGAACACGGAAATTCGTAGAAATATATAAAAAATACTTGTTTATGTTTTCCTGAGTCCAAATACCCTTTCCGGAAATATCTGAACCTTGCACAAAAGGCTCGATACGCCCTTTTTCTTTGGACGGCAGACTTACCACCAACATTTTTGTCATCTATACATACAATTTAGTAATAAAAACTGTAGAACAAGTGCAATAACAAATCCACAGTTATTTTTGTAAAGTGAGTAGGATGGCCAGTGTTAAACCTGTCGCGGGAAGCAACCTTTAGGGGAAGTTACTTTATAAATAACTGACTAAGCCGCAAGCCTAGCCCCAGTCACATGAACTGAAATAGAATATGCAATCAGAAAGAATTCGATTTTGTGTTTGATTTATTGATGAGTAAGGATAACAATAGCTGTGACTTATCTAAACGGAAATGGACATTCATTTTATTTCTTTTTTTGATTTTCATGTTATAATTTTTTTCCAGTACAGTTGTACTGGATTGGCTTCCTTCTCTCTCAGACCTGAGAGATAGTCTATTCTAAAGCTCGACGTGTCACTTAATATTTGGGCAGTGTTTTTTTTTAATTTGAATTCAGAATCGTACCTGACTATTAAGTTTTGGCAACACCAACTCTAGTAATACTTGACAAAGATCAAATTCCGTTGCAAACAAGATTTATTGACTTTTCTTTATAAATGGTCAATCAAATATCAAGATCTAACGTTGTACTTTGCAGTACCGCTTCATTGCTAGCAGCTGCTCTGCAGGCCACTCGGTGCTGGTAGACGAAAGCGGAGAAGTCTACACTTTTGGTAAGTAACCTTCTTCATATTCGTTTAGTTGCGTTCCACACGGTAAAAGTGTTTTAAGTGTTAAAAACATTATATAAAATTAATCTGTCAGCAAAAAGTATGCAATTACTTGTAAGCTATCTGCATAGAATGGTACGGATAAACGAATGTTTTGCTGTGTTACCAAGAGCAAAAAAAATTTAATGTGATCGACGTTGTCTAGGAAGGCACGCATAAAACTTGGTTTTGTGGTATCGAAAATTAAACAGCTGCTAAACACGTGTTTAGCGCTTTGAGCAGTGTTTAGCTAAACACGTGTTAGACCATTGTTTAAATCATTTTTTGTAGGAAGACTTAATGTTTAACAAAAGGCTTGGAGCTGACAACCCTATTAGGGCACAGTAAAACTTATACTTATACACAAGTTAAAAGTATAAAAATCAAAATCTTTCGCCCGGACAAGATGCAAGCACAGTTGACTCGATGATTTCACAGGACAATAACTAAGTTCCTCCCACAGAGGGGAGACCTGTGTCCCAGCAGCGAAACGATTGCAGGCTGATTACGTAATAAGTCAGCGACAAGACTTCAATGTACTCACAACCTTGCGAACGGCCTCGTGTCCAGAGGTCATCAAGCCAAGTTTATGCAACATGATTATATAAACATAAAGCCAGGAATATACCAAATGCTTGCCTCGGTGTTCTATCAGAAAGAGCTTTACTTTGGATCTGGCTAAGCCATTTTATAAGTCGAAGACACTTTAATGAACAAGATGTACTGATAAATTGTGTTAGTTGGATGTAAAGTACTCGTATAATTGTTTGCTTCCAAGTTGATCGTCCACGCAACACTTTAGGGCATCATTTTTTTTAATGTTTGGTTTGTTTAAGTGTAAGTGTCTTAGCGTCACCTAGCGCTATGTATGGTGAGGCCAATTAGATTACTGTCTATTAGATGCACAATACTCTTCTACCCAGCCTTTCGGAGTACACAGAAGCTATAAAGGTGATATTTGTGTGGTACAGGTCGCAACAGCTGCGGACAGCTCGGCTTCGGCGACACGGTGACGCGCAACGTGCCCGAGCCGGTGCCGACGCTGCGCGGCAAGAACATCATCCACGCGGCCGTGGGCAGGCACCACACGCTCTTCGTCACAGGTACTACGTCACAGCTGGCTTAGGCTGAGGTACAGAGACGAACTGAAAGGAAGTATTTAGCACAGACAACATAACAGCAAAAATCATAAGAAATAGACGTTTAGCCCGTGAGTAACTCGGCGTGTGCTGGTAAACTTACGCTTCGATCTGTCAAAATTGCACTCTAGCACGACGCAGCCACGACCACGACTTCGTACACGATCGACCGCAGAAGCTCAGACCAAGAAGAAATTGGCCACACCAACTGCTCCAGTAAGTTATGTTTAAGATCGCTGTCAGTCGTGGTCGTGGCCACGTAGTGCGTCTACACTAAGTTTTGCCTCTACATATTATTGCCATGCTCCCTAAAAACAATATTATACATAAATTATAACAATATAATTTGGGAATCAATAATGTGTCAATCATGTTACTGGGGAGCAGTAGTGGCCAAGTGATGGCCCTGATTTACTTATTCTTTAAATAGGTGACATCTATTAAAAGTTGTGTTGGATTGCAGCCTGCTCCCTCTCACGGTATGAACTAGAGATGGACTGACTTAACGGGAAAGCCTACTATCCGGCCACATGAATAGTCGGCGACTAGTTGGCTTATAACAACGGATTAGGTGTTGTCGGCCATGTCTATAGTTGGCCATTCTTTAGCAGGAACGGTATAGGCTGATTATTTATTTGTTTACCCTCGCATTAGAACACCGCACGCACTTCAAGATCTGCAGTGTCTCAACATCCCGTGCGGGTACCATTCCATGGTTGAAATCTAATAGACGGCGGTGGATCAAGCTCGTTCGCTTACGCTACTCCAGGGTTCCACATTTAAATATGTGATGTTTTATGTCGTTATAATGTGATTGCAGACACGGGCACGGTGTACGCTTGCGGCGACAACAAGTGCGGGCAGTGCGGCATCGGGAACACCACGCCGCAAGTGCTGAAGCCGACGCGCGTGAGATACAAGTCAGTAGTTCATAGAATAATATAATAGTTCACTTTATTGTGTACATCGCAAAAGTTACAGAAAATATAGATGAAGAAAACATTACATAGGGTGGCACGCTGGCTAGCTTAGTTCATCATCATCATCTTCTTGCCCTTATCCCACGCTACTTGGAATCAAAATGAAACAGCTCAGTATAGGACCCGTTAAAAGATACTTTTGATCCACATGGATTAAAAGTATCATTTAATGGGTACTCCTATCCATGTGGATTTTAAGTTTTCTTTTGCATTTGCCTGTCAACCTACACGCTTATATCTCGATTCGTACCTATTTTTTTTATTGCTCTTATTTTATAACCAGAGATCGGAATAGGTAGACTGACTATATATTTACCTGATGTTTGAAGAAGTAAGTAGCTTCGAGTTGAAAATACCTCTTGTGAAATCCCGGAATCCTAAATGGAATCATGACAAAACCCGGGATTATAAAAACATGAACTGGACTTTGAGTATAGTTACAAATTATTGATTTGATGACTCAAAAGAACAAATATAAAAATAATATAAATAGTTACAAATTATTAATTTGAAGAATCAAGAGTTGTGCGAAAACAAAGCTATTTAATTTAACAGTTTTAGTAGGTACGGAACTCTAAAAACGTAAAAAGATTCTTCAATATAATAATTTTGTTCAAATGTATTCAAAGCGCAATAAGTAATTTTCAATTTCTTAAATCCCGGGATAGAATCGTCATGGTTTATGTTCTTGGATTTTAGAGGAGGCATTATCACTATGTTACTTACTTCCATGAACATAAGGTAAATATAGTCTACCTATTCCGATCTCTGATTATTACCCACAACACCTTCATAGTTGAAAAGACTAAGCAGATTAATATTTAGTCAAATGATTGATTTTATTTATAGGTTTTCTTCCTTAAAGTGGTCATTGCCCTTTCCCTAATATATTTGTAAGAATTCAGACAGTAAACTATAATTGTCCTTAAAACAAAATAGGGATAAAAAATAGAACAGGAGCGGCCTTTCCTGGATTTTAGATGCAATCAAT
This sequence comes from Mamestra brassicae, assembly GCA_905163435.1. Lineage (NCBI taxonomy): Eukaryota > Metazoa > Arthropoda > Insecta > Lepidoptera > Noctuidae > Mamestra > Mamestra brassicae. The sequence goes on from LR990987.1 coordinate 7,132,268, forward strand.
GACCACTTTAATTGCCACGCTAAAACGAAAATGGCTTAGTGGTAGTTTTAGCAACGGTATAACTGTGCTAATGATTGCAGCGGCGCTCCTGTGGTGAAGGTGGGCTGCGGCGCCGAGTTCTCCATGATCCTGGACTGCAACGGAGCCCTGCACTCCTTCGGACTGCCCGAGTACGGCCAGTTGGGTAAGTCATACACACACATAAATTCGCACAATCAATGGCAATGCCTTTCATTTTGACAATTCAAAAGTATTCATCTTTACTAATGAAGAATTTTTAAACATATGAAGCAATGTATCAGGAATAATCCTTTGGTCGTCACAACAAGTGTGATTAAGTGTGTTACGTAACGCAACGGTGCTAAACTCAACAAATTTTCAAACATTGGTATACTCTCGATGGCGTATTTTATGAGATAGGTCATGCAAAATGTGAAGTTATGGCCCAAGCCTATTAAGTAACGTAACAAAGGCTACTAGGCCAGCATGCTAACACACTTGTACCCTTACTAAACGACGAGTAGAAATGTGTGAAGTCCAGAAGCAATAGAACATTGCCATGTGTCAGGTTTTGAGGAATAGACTTTGCCCTCGGAAGATGAGCGGTGTTGATGGGTGTGGTGACATGTTGCGAGCTCATTCAATGACCTGCTGACGGACATCAGCACCCCTAACTTACCCCTATCTACCTTGGGCAGTGGGTAACAGCTCATAGACAATACTAGCTTATGTCCAGATTGGTAAAGATTTTAATGTGTCCATATATATATGTATATAACAAAAGAAGCGGAACGCAAAAAACTTGGGCTCGGTGCTTGCCAGTGCTGTATTTTAACATTGTTAAATGTAAAGAAATTAAGCTTGTTTGGGTATTTTAAGGCTTTATTTTTATAAAATACAAAATTTAATATTACACCTTCAACCCTTCAATTATACCTACTTGTTTTCATTCCCCAGGCCACAACACCGACGGAAAGTATTTCGTGACGTCGACCAAGCTGTCGTTCCACTTCGAGACCATCCCGAAGCACGTGGCGCACTTCTTCGAGAAGACCAAGGAGGGCCACATCAACATCGTCAAGGATGTCGAGATCGTCGACTTCTCCTGCGGGAATAACCACACTGTAAGACTCACATTCACTTCTTACATTTATCTTTGAAGAATTCTAACAGACGGACAGCGGAGAGTAAGAGGGTCCCCTCTTACTCTCCGCTGTCCGTCAGCAAGCTGTGTCTCATGAACCGTAATAGGTAGTAGTAGAGAGTTGAAATTTAAGCTGTGTACAAGAAACAAAATGTTTTTGGTTTATGCTACGGAACCCTTCGAGTGCTAGTCTGACTCGCACATGGCCAGTTTGTTTTTACTAGCCTAATTTCGAGTCCGACTGCTGGGCAAATACCCCACCGGTTTTCTTCCAAATCCCTTTGCTTCAAGTTTGGTCAGCAAACGTGATCAGATCGTTACACCACTTTTGCAGTCTTTCCTTAGGTGTCCAATGAGTGACGATCTCAGCCCATCTCTCCGGGTGCATTTGTGCAATGAGGCCAACTCACACCAACAACAGCTGTTTTTTCCCCAACTTCCGCTAATTGAGTTATGGAGCGCAAGGTAGTGTTTCTAACGGGTATCATTATTGTGAACGCAAAAATTCTTCGAACTAAATACATTAAACTCTCGGCGTATGGACATCGAAGCTCTCTTGCACCTGCATTAATAGTTATGTCTCTGACAAACATACCATCACTCCACACGCTCTCACAGTTCTCACACACACACACGTATGATTGTAACAGTTTTCCCAAACCTGGCTTGATTTGCACACAGGCTGCTCAATTAAAAGTAATTTGACCAAAAGTTAAAATATTTTTAACTTCAATGGTGTCGCACATATCGTACTAAATAAGTATTTTTAGGGAATATGGTCTACGTTGTCGCCAAAACATCGCCATATTTTGGTTGTTCTTAGTTACTTGTAATTTAGTTTTCTTTTCATTGTAAATTTTGAAGATTGTGAGGTACAGGAACAGTACCGATTCATTTTTGGAAGAGCGAAGTGTCGTAAAACAGGCAATTCTTAGAAAGATGCTACAAATACTTGCTAGGTGAAGTGGAAACTTGTACAGTCAACAAAGCTAAGTAAAGTATGCAGGCAAAAATATATTTTTTTTCACTGCGCTGCCAATATTTATTTCTTACAAGCTGTGCCCGTGGCTTCGCCTCCTTCACCAACAACCGTCAACCGTTACCTACCCTACATACCTACCCTACTTCCCTTTTTTTTGTTTTAAAACCTTCCATGTAATCTGGCGACCAAAACAAAAAAGAAGTAGCCAAATTTGTCAAGCCGTTCTCGAGTTTTAGCGAGACTAACGAACAGCAATTGATTTTTATATATATAGATGTGTGCATTATAATGTTTTAAGCTTATGGCATACTTACAAGTGTGGTGTACAATAATTGTCTACTCAGCATACACACAACATTGTTTAAAAGTAGTAGCAAGAGCTGCCTGCATACCAAATAGCTTTGTTGAGTGTGCACATTGTGATGGTTGGAACAGCGTAGACCAAGGGGTAGGCTCACTGAGACTTAACAAAATATTCAAAGAATAGTATGATGTGCCTACCCTTCAAGAACTTAACACACTGAAACCAACAAATACCATGGCCATTCCCAAACCAAGTCGGAAAAGGCTCCAGGAAAGCGTTGTAACAGCTCCTACACTGAATTGTTTTAAGAACCAAACTGCACAGATTAGGTATATCCAAGCTATTTGAAACACACAAATCAGCTAAAAGCTGCTATTTGATCATCTGCCTAGCCTTTGCCCAACTACATTATTGGAGTTAGATTCTAGTCAGATCGGATTCAGTTGAATACCAGTATTTTACGTGCAGCGACTAACCTTCACAACCCTGTAACTGGGTAACGCGGTACTTCTTGGCAGACTGGTGGCACATTTTCTATCATCTTACAATCCGTTACGACCGCCAAAGACCTTTGTTTTGGTTGGTGACCCATCCACAAACTGACTTATTATATTATTATAATCGATAGGCACGCGTTTGACCACTATCTCACCTGATGGTAAGCGATGATGTGGTCGAAGATGGAGCATGCTAGCCTTACTTGTTAAGCGTTGCTTAACCTTGAAGATCGGCTGTTGTGTAATAACACAACAGCTAGCAGAAGGAGCTCGTGTCTAAATATAGACACGAGCTCCTTCTGCTAGCTGGCTAGTTGGTCTTTTTTTTTTGATAGCCTAATTTGAGCCTCTTTCCATACCTATGTACCCTGAGCGATATTTGGCCAACTTTGACTCGCAATCATTAGTAGTGAACATGGATTAGTTGGTCATACTAAATAAATAATTGTTTCACAGGTGGCTATAGACTCGCGCAAGCGCGCCTACAGCTGGGGCTTCGGCGGCTTCGGGCGGCTGGGCCACGCCGAGCAGAAGGACGAGAGCGTGCCGCGCATGATCAAGTACTTCGAGTCCATGTCGCGCGGCGTGCGCTCCGTGCACTGCGGTGGCACCTACAGTCTCGCCGTCAACGAGCTAGGTAAACTTTTATTTATTAGTAGTACTCCGCCGCAATTTCGTCTGCGCTGATTTAGTACACACAATATTCCTCTTTTTCACCCACCCCTCAACTGAACCGCTGAATGGAATGGATTTGGACTTTTAGAACATAGCTTAGACACTTTTTATTGTTCCAATGGGAGATTGAAATCCGTGGCGCAATCCAAAAGCCCAAATATCAATTATTGGGTAGTTGCCAAGCAGAAAACACCCGTCTGGTTGATGGATCCTCCTTTTTCAATAAAGGTTAGCGGGATTTTACATTTTACATATCTTTGTAGATGCTAACATTTAACGCTGATTTTCAGCTGCAGTCTACTAATATAAATCATAATGTCAGGGGGGTGTTGTTAAAAAAAGTTAAAAAGTATTGAAGAAAAAAGATGGTGGAATTAGTTTAGATTTTGTCCGCGTGCTAAGATACTCATAATGGCGCCTGATTTTCAGTTAATGGCGGGGAATACGACAAACGATGATTTTCAGTTATTTTATTGTGAAGTAGTGTAGAAGCATTATGATGACTTTAAATTTCAAGTCGATAGTAGTTTTTGAAATAAACTTGATGGATTCGTTATTATCATAAAGGTTTTTGACGGCAAGTCAAAAGGAAGAGTTTTATCTATTTGTTTATGAATGTTTTACTGTAGCGTCAAAATAATTTAGTTGGGTTTGATGAATAAGGACTCAATTGATTTTATTATGGTTAGGCTACATTTAATACTAAAAAAATAGATTAAAAATGATGAATGTCTACTAAGTAAAAGTTGTCTTATAAATTTAATTTGTTATTTTGGCTTTTATGAATATTATTCATTGTTTGTTTTTCATAGTCTATTGATTTTTCTTAAAAGAAAGTTTTTATAAATAACTACTATAAAAATATTAAAGTTATACTAATAACTTGTGGAGTTCTAATAAGATCACTAAAATTCAAATTTGCTCATATTGCCCTTCGTCGCCAAAGTAGCGGCACCCCCGTCGCTGGTCGTTCTCGCTGGGCCTCCCCGAGGTCACTGGGGGTCTCACTCGGCGGGGACCGACCGCCGAAGGTGTCGTGAAGAAGCGGCACGGAGTTTAATCTTTTTGTCGCCGCGGCGCGCCTGCAGCATTACTCGCAGCTACACATACAACGTGTAATAGAATTAACTTAGTACCTGAGAACAGATGTCAATGTACTCCATTATGAACAACTTTTACTAGACCTTAATCACAAAAAAAAACCAGCTGTTCAGGACATTATTTTAATTATTATATATATTAAATAATACATATATTGTATGAGACAAGCAATTTTTATCCCGAATTCGGGATTTATTTGCTATATCATCTGTTGGCAAACACCACTCAAGTCGAATTATACGGTTTTAACTGTTTACTATCATTTAATCGGGACGAACTAACAATATTACACTTGGCGGTCAACTAAACCTAGACCAAAATTCAAATAATGATTACAGAACCCCAGTACATTAATTACAATAAATTGATTTCGCTCTATTATCACAAAATAATCATACAAAATACAGTAAAGTTGACCGCCAAAGCATAAAAAACGCAAGACACTTATTGGCTGCACTTTTTGTCACATATTTGTGACGTTTGGCGTACAGGGCACGCGCTTGCTTGTCATGTATACGTGACACTGGCGTTCAAAAGGTTTTAACCTAACCATTTCTTTTTAATTGTAATATTTCAATAAACGTAATTTATTATAACCTTCCAGGTGGATTGTTCTTGTTCGGTCAGACCAAGCGCACCGGTGAAGCGAACATGTATCCGAAACCAGTGCAAGATCTAAGTGGTGAGTTTTTTTTGAGAATTAATGTAAACACAACATTAGTAATACTTCAGTTCTACAAATTATACCTCACATCACGGATGTCCCAGGTATACAACAAGCATCGGGCGCAGGTTTTTCCTTGTAGGGTATAAACCTCTCTGTAAAGAAAACGGATTTACTATTGAAGAATTCTATTAACAGAAAGTTACTAGTCCAAAAGTTAAACATTACAAAATGAGACGTAACGACACTACACTGATAATACGGAGGTAAAGATATAATAAATGGTATCATATTTATAAATTTGACTGCTCGCATCTTTCGCTCGATTTTCGTGTCTGTATGACCATGTGGGGTTTAGCATATGACCACAGCGCAAGCATAATACAGAGGGTCCAAAATCAAATCTTGATCCAAATTCCCAACTCACCATGGTTCTTAAGGATCTCGGAACAGAAAAACATGATCATTTGAACATCAAGACAATCAAGAAAGAGTTCAGATCATCTTGCTCCAAATACAAAGTGCGACTTGCAATCCACTCAAACCAACGAGGAAAACAATTTACTATTCCAGAATTAATAAGTACACTGCAAAGGCACACTTTGGAAATGGACAGCTTAATACAAAAAAAATAATATATATTCCCAGTAACAGATATTTTCTATACTAAAGGGTCTTTTTAATCGTTTCGTCGCATAATGCAAAAGGCACCCGAGTCTCAAAAAGACTGATTCGCGAATGATCTAAACCGCGCTGTAATTAAGACATATTTAGCTAAAGCCTACTTAACCTTTTGAACGCCACTGTCACGTATACACGACAAGCAATCGCGTACCCTGTACGCCAAACGTCACAAATATGTGACAAAAAGTACGGCGAATTTGTAGCTTGGCGTCAGGGGCACGCCGATGCGTTTATGCTCTGGCGTTCAAAAGGTTAACCAGGTTTCACTGTAATATTTATGTTTAGTAATATGGTGTTCATGTACCAGGCTGGAACATCCGCTGCGTGGGCACAAGCAACACTTCGATCGTGATCGCCGCCGACGACTCGCTGGTGGCGTGGGGCGTGTCCCCCACCTACGGAGAGCTGGTCTGTACTCCACCTTTTTTATTGCATCATGCGACAGGGCCCATTTAAAAAAAATGGTCTAAAACCACATTGTTCGATCTTACTCGAAACTTCTCCCAGCCAAGTTATTAATGAGAACACCCACCGCACACGTCAAATGAAAATTATGAACGTAAATGGGCCCAGCAATCACGGCGAATTGTGTGCCCTAAGTTTTCGGTGAAGCCTCCAAGCAAGAAAATTCTCAAAACAATATAGTTTGTGCTATCAATTTGCCAGCCGCTACACTGCAAAAACGCTCTGAATTCATAAACTCTTACTTTAAAAGTAAGTGAAACGTTGTTTCTTGCAACTTGCAGGGCACGGGTGATATCAACAAGTCGTCAGCGCGACCCAAGGAGGTGACGCGCATGGACGGGCTGAACATCACGCAGGTCACCATGGGCTACTCGCACACGCTGCTGCTGTGCGACGACGCTGGCGAGGAGGTTAAGGCCAAGCTGGCCTCGCTGCCCACTTTCAACCCGTAAGCAGGCGACCCCACCGGCTTTCGCACACTATGACCCCACGCTAAGGGACGGCATTTATCGACAACACACGTACTAAGTTCATACCTGGCTTTTGGAGCGAAATTATGTGACACAATTTCTCATATGCGAGTATTTTCTGTGATTGGTTGTTCTTGTTCTGAGCCCAAACCAGAATGTTTGCTGTTACAACCTATTAGCAACAGTTAGGTGGAAGAGACAGAGCAAGCAATGCCTTGGTTTAAAATGTGAAACCAAACGTTTTTAAGGAAACGCACTGTTGGTTGAAATATATGAACAATTTTATTTTATTGATGGCAGGAATAACAACAGCCAATCGTAACAATTAAATTGTGTAAAATTTTTGACATGTCGATGATTTCGTTCCACATGTCAGGTGTAACTGAATTGAGAAATTGTCCAGCTCCAAGCGAATTCAGAGTTTGAAGTATGCTTATACTTGACATTCTCAATTCAGATACCGAGTTAGGTCTCGTATTCATAGTAAACAAGAGATGTGCAATTTGTGAAACATGATTCCAGCAACACAAGGGGAGAAAGTATCATTCCATCGCCGATAACTATTGTCGAAATGAAAATGAAATGTTTGGAGTTGACCAGCAGTTGAGACACTTGGCAGCCTGTGTCAAAACCATACATTTTGTATCGTCAATCGCTATCGCTTATGTCTCTTCGGCTGGAGTTCATGTCGCTATAACGGTAATGATATTGTTTAAAATGAAAAAGGGGCTTTCTATGAACGCCGTAACTTCTGAACAATTTTTTTAATAATAATTACTATAGATAAGCATTTTCAAATTCAAGGTATTGTTACACTAATAAGCCGTGCTGTATTAAAAACTGAATTAGAATAAGAATGTCGCCTCTTAGTTTTTAAGCGCAATTTATTGAGGTTGAGGTAATCTATCTAAAAAAGGTGGTACTTTCTGCACTCTACAAGCTTGCATTACTAATTAAGTAATTATAGTCAAAGTCAATTTATTAATTTCAACTAGACCATCTAAAGGCACTTTTGAACGTCAATATTACAGTTTAAAAATAAAATATTATAGTGAATAGTTGTCCATTCCCAAAAAGTAGCTTCTTATGAAAGAATGCACAAGAAACTCCATAGTTTCCATACATCAATCAATTGATTATATGTGAGGACGATGCACCAAAAATAACACTACTATACAATACTATTAATAGGTACCACAAAGTAATACCAGCAGTAGTAAAATTAATAAGTTTGCTAGTAAGGGACACAGTAGTCACACATTATAATTAACAATAATGGATCAGTGTGTAAGTTAAATTAAATATAAAAAAGGGTAGGAAGAAGAGTATAAAAACAGTGTTATCTATCGTTCGGTGAGTTTTGATAGATTAGGGTAACTGTATTTCATCAGCTACCCCTAATCTATCAAGTTTGACGAGAAACACGAGATGGCAGTGTAACATGTTCTGACATTACAAGTGATTTAACGAGTGTCAGCGATTATATCGTACGTGCTACAGTTTTGTTTTATGGTTCTAACAAATATTATGCATCAAAGTAAATTAGTTATCGAATTATGCACATTTTTCTCTACAATTTACTATTTACAATCTACAATTTATTTCAACAAAAAATATTAAACTTGCACATTCTCACAAACATTGAATATCATTATTATTATTATATACATTATTGTACACCTCATAATAAGAACAGGACAATCAAACATAAAATAAGTGTACAATGGGCGGTCTTACAATATCTTCGAAACTAAAAATGCCCATAAAGAATTTAAACAACCTGTGCACAGGGTGTTCACTTTCTGGAAATTCATGGAAAAGTGAAATTGTCTATTATACCTCTAGCGCCTCGACTTGTTACCGTGTTTTAAATAAACGAATATACAGGAGTTGTTTCTAAGATATTATGAATATTGGAATAATTACAGACAGATCTGATAGTATTATTCTAAAGGGAAATAGAAGAATTATAATTCTACTAATAATTAACAATTCAACTAATTAATAATTTACTTATAATTAGAATAAAAACATTCCAAAAAGAGTGATAGTGAGAGGGACACTTCTAACAACGATATTTCAGTATCTTAGCAGTCATCATCAATTGCACCGGAACTCTAAAACTGAATAAGTATTTAAAAATTAAAATGGTTTGTACTTGCGTATTCTATTTATCTATAGTGAAAATCGTGATGATAGCATTTAATACTAAGTTCTCTAAAAATCCATCAATTATATAATAACTTCTTTTAAGATTTTTGATTGAAAATATAACAATCCAAGATTGATTGCAATGTAGGGCCTCGGGCTCCTCCGGCTTAGATCAGAATATAATAAATGATGAGATATACCTCAACCTCAAAAAAGAAAAGCTTCCATTATTATACAATAGCAGGCCTATTGCAATCACTAGTTTAACTTGCACTTTTAATAATTGTCCAGTAGATAACATAATTTTTTACATTTTTTTAATTAGTTATTTTGTATTGGTGTAAGTTGCGGAAACTCTTGTACTTTGATTATTAGATGGAGTTTATACAGATATTTCTAAGAGAAACCTTTTAGTTGAACATGTTGCAAGCTTATTTTGAACTTTTACTATGGAAGCCTGCTCCTACTGCTCTGCGACCTAACTCAATCACATCGAAGGAGTGCCTTCGGTTTTTGCTACTGGGACCTATCAATGCAAGTGGTTTGGTTATTCATTAAATTATCTCTCAAAATCATATCTTGACAAAATCTGGTCATCAAAGTACAAATGCAGACCATCCATCGAATTATGTTTTTAATTGTAAACTTAGTTCTTTTTCTACGGTAACGATAATAATTGGTAAATCCGATTTATTTTCATCGTTTTTTTATATGTAAGGTTTAAAAATTAAAGTAGATTTATAGATAAAGTAATATTAATAATAAATTATTATGTGTATAGATGTACCGGTACGAATTACGTGGGACATGCAATTGACATTTTGATGAGATTACTTTATACTCGGCAGGAATATACTGCTACAGAAGAGTAGGCAGCAAAAGTAAATCTTGATCAAAAAATGGGGCATGAAGTTTCAATATGTTCAGTAATTTCTGCAGTAGACATCCTAGCCAGATTATATTCAAGTCCTTGCGGTGATCTTCCGTGGTTTTCACCATTTGCTTTTCTAGTATATTCCTTCCCATTATTCCATAATATTATCTAGGCCCAAAAAATACAAGCTACCTGGTAAATAATTAGTGTCTTTTACTTTTTTCCACTCATCAAAATGTATACAGATTTGTATACTTAATTACACTGTGATCGACAATAGAATTTTAGCATAATTTTATTTTTACTGTCCTACAAAATTTGTACCGGTATCCGAGAAAGTGTATCTTGTATTAATGGTCTACATTTCTTCTAGAAATAAGTGTATTTCTGTCTAAAATAAGCCTCGAGCGCGTTACCGGGAGGGAAATGACAAAACGCTGTTATCAGAAACGTGTCAGAAGTTCTAAAGTAGCATAAGTTGCAGCGAGCAAAGTTCGACAGCATCCTCCCTCGCCAGCTACCACTCGTCCTCAGCCCTGCCGCGGCAAGCGCCCACCTCAATTCGATCATTCTAGTATACGATTAAGATATAACTACTAAACAATTTAGTATTGAGACACAATTTTAGAACACCGCGATTGCGAGATTTTCTACTTTATGATTCTTTAGGATAAGCATAGCCGTAACTGATCGTACTTATATAATGTTTGTAAGTCTAGGTGTATTGTATGTTCACATTCCCTCTGCCGGGCCCCATATCGTTGGACCTTTATTTCCACGTTACTGTTTCGGCCCACAGGTGACTATAGACTGAATTTTACTCGAACTCTAGTTAAACAAATAATTGATTACGTAAAACAAAGCTAAAAGTCAATTTTAAATCAAATGTAACAGATTTATTTTAGGTCCGTGTCTAACTAAACATGAGACCGTGAAGGTTTATCAGAATCTATAGAGGTGCAACTAGGTCGCGATAGATGGACGTCGATAAGTTAACTTCAGGGTTTGACTTTAAATCCACTTTGAAGAATCGACTTAGATCGACCACACTGTGACAGCCACACATATTCTGCATTGACCATGTCCACAGCCGCAGTCTAGTGACACCTCAATTCTTAATCAAGAAGTGCAGATCTTTATAGTGTAACTCGACAAATGTTTTAACTAATTATTGCACGCCCATCATTCATTGCCCATTCTTTCCTTTAACCTAAGATTGTATGAAAATATATTGTGTATTCAGAGGAACAACAATCTCATTTCCTGTCAGGACTAACGGGTACAAAGTAGGTATTTGTCATAATGTAACCTTGCCAACTGTAACATTTGATAAATAAACTTGTTTTTTCAATGTGTTTTTTTTTATTTTTCCACCACCCCTTTACGGAAGAAATCCTAATTTCAAAAAAAATATTTGTCATCAATAGTTTTCTTAGCGCACGCTAAATAATGAATTTATTAGGCAACACTACTACTTTGGGTTAACATAATTGCAATTTTCGTAAGGATCACTATTTTGTTACGAAAATAAAATATAGTAGAAAATACACAATTAAACACCATGTCCGTGACTACCGCAGGACCACTAACGCCAATCGCTTCCATATTATTGGTAAATAATTAGTAATCAATTGGTACTAATTAGTACTCGAACAATATAATTGGTACCTTAAAAGTTTCCGAGAAAATCAACTTTGAGGGTGGTCCGGCGGACCACCTTCAAAGTTCGAACGGCGGTTCGAGTACCTACTAATTTTATTAGTACCAATTGAGTACTAATTATTTACCAAATATGGAAGCGATTGGGGTTGGTGGTCCTGCGTAGTCACGGACATTTAAACACCTCAAAATTCAGCAGGATCAACGAACGTACATAGATAAACCCTTCGTGGTTGTTTTTTTTAAACCATAGATCACCGACTTCGCCTTTTGGTGAAAATTTATCCGTTCTGGCAGATATTTCGAATTTTTTGGTAGTAAAATAGGTACTTTTCTGGTAGGCGTTTAAACACAAGCCTAAATAAATAGGTAATCATAAATTACCATTAAGTGGTACTATGGACACCAGGAGACTCGCTTGCCCGAATCTAAATCCGCCCGACTACCCATCATCCCAGAGACGATGGGACGAGCCACTCTGCAGAGTACCTCCGGCCTACGGGGACAACGGGAATACAGGTATATCCAATGAATTAACGGGGACAACGGGAACTAATTTTAATTATTTTATTAAATTCCCTTTGTCCCCTTTAACGGAGACAAAGGGATTTTACAAGGATTTAATTGGGTCCCTCAATCCTGATATGTCTGGACCGAGGATCATTGCGTTCTGGCAAATTGGCTGTTTACAAAATATATTTGTCTGTCAATATTTAGTAGGTCTTCTTATAATTTGTAAAACAGAAAAAAATTAAATACGACACGATTTATTTATTTAATAAATACTTTATTGTACACCAACAAAAAAGAAACTAAAACACATAGGTACACAATGGGCGGCGGCGGTTTAAAAGTTATAAAGCCAAAACGAGGACCCTTAATCGACTGACGCTGTCAAAAAAAAACCATTGATTTTATTACTCACCAGATGCTTCATGTTATTAGTAACTTATGATTATGAATGATAATTTGAGCAGAAAGTTTCCACTTAAATTGTATAAAGGTATTTCGTTGAATGAACGCTTATTTCTCAAGATATTCGCTTGCAAATATTCCTGGAGCTGCAGAATATTTAGGGTGTTAGTTCGATAGTAATAGTTTTACAATTCAAGAGTGGGCCCTCAATCCTGACTCTCACTCCACCTAAAGCGTATGGTGAGATTTCTAAAGTAGTACCGCTCGCTACATTAAGCTAATTTTGTTTTATGGAACCCCATCGTTATTCAGCTTTGCTTGAGTATTGAGAAAAGGAAAGCAGGTATCTATTTTGCTTTGCAGCATTGAAAATACTAATCATATTTTGGAATCACATTTATTTAAATAACCATGAGATGATAACACATTGAAATATTTACTATAACTTCTAACGTCTACAGAGCTAATATAATTGCTAATATTGAATGCTACAGTTCCTCTGATATAGGTAGGTATTTATTATAACTATTGTTTATCATAATATCTGCATTATACGCAACTATTCCCAAATTTAGACCATTCTGACGGAACATTCTTGGCTGTTTACGATATTTATATAAGCAGGCACATCTGCAATTTAGTCTAACTGACCATCTTTTTATGGATTTTGGTACATTTCAACATCTTCATTCCGGAGCTGTAATATCAAGAACAATGTTCTTACAACCGTTTTATACATCTACTACATACTCATAAATCTGATGCAATTACTTTTACAAATTATTCGTTGGTCCGTATAGCGTATTTGTCTGTATTTCAATAACGGAAGCGCCATGATCCGTCACATTTGGTTTAAATCCAATATATAAGGCTCGAAATAGCTGAAAACCTCCTAAGGGGTATATGAGCTTGCTTCGCTAGCTGGTCTGTTTTATGGCCATATTACATTCTTTCGGCAAAATGCAACATCTAGAATATTTAGAGAACTCTTCCCAGGAAAACATGGCGTGTACTCGAACAGTGCATCCTAAATTTTTGCGGTTTCAGAGTGTTGTTAAAGTTGCTGACAATGGCGATCATTAGGGGTCTTTAAGAGGTTTTCGGTTATTAAATTACATCTTGTAAAAATATAAGTTAAGGTTTGAATACAAGTTCTACATCTAAGGCCTGTCGGTGATGCTGAACAACTAAGTTAAACGCTACAAAAGTACACACTTATAAATCTGATAACACGTATTTAGGTCGCGGTACATTTCGTGGAACATTTTGTACAAGTATCTATTTACTGTTGATATACCCATTACTCATTTTGTTACGTTACGGACTAATTTTGTGGAAAATACGATAAATACAATAATTGTCTTTTATACCAGATTTATAGCCTCTTTATATAAATATTGGATTACAAATACATTTGTAATCCAATATTTGTCTGAAACTGCTGTTTGTCGCAAAAGCCATAATAAATAATATAATGATTATACGAATACATTTAAGATATTTACTTTAAATGATTACATGTAAGATATTTACTTTGAATGATTAAATGTTAGATATTTATTTTAAATGATTAAATGTAAAATATTTACTTTAAATGATTAAATGTAATAATTTACATAGCTGTTTGGTATGAAATACAATTTAAAAAAAACTTAAAATGGAAGATGCCCAATATTTTAATAATACATTCTACACATACTTTAACAATTACTATATTTCAATAGAATTTATTCAGGGCGAGTTTTCAGATATCGCAACACTCTCGGGCATAGTTAGCTACCAATAATTAACCTATTTGAAAACTCAACCTGTATGTAGACATGTATTTAAAGACTTAACAATACTAAACATTGAGTGAGTTATGCCCGGTTTCTAAGGTACTTTATCGGTCGTTTATATGTCCGTTAACGCTATTTGTCATAACGCCATTGGTTAGTTAGGGATCAGATAAACGATCGATGAAGTATCTCAGAAACGGTCATTAAATAGCTACACATAGTAAATGTATGAAGTGGCGAAAACTACGTAAACAGTGCATTAAAGACTTACTCTTAGTAATATTGATCTAATATTTTATAATTTATGATGATTTTATTTAATACTAGCTTTGCCCGCGACTTCGTACGTTCATATCCCATATCCGTTCCCGTAGAAATTTCGGGACGAATTATACATACATATAAACCTTCCCCATGAATCCCTGTCTATTGATGAAAAACCGCATTAAAATCCGTTGCGTAGCTTAAAAGATATGCGTATAGACGGCGAAATCGACTATGTTATATACTATGTAAAGATATTGTTATTTTTCTGCCTATCTTACCGCCTCCTCAAACCACACTTAAATAGCGTATAATTGATCAAGATTTCATAAACTTCGGCTGCGAATTCAGATAAAAAAACAATCAAAATCTCATAAATCTCGCGTAATTACATATCAAACTACATTACAGTGCAATGTCTTCTTCAAATAATATCACATTATTATTACAGCAAGAGAATAGCTTACCACCGTTATAATATATCGCATTGTGTTAGTATAGTAACACATGAAGTTAGTTTAGTTAGTGTCAACTGTTGTCGTGGGAGGACCTAGCTGTCAAAGATGAGAGTGCGACTAGCTAACACGACGAATCTAATAATTATTCAAACGGAGAAGCGAGGCGGTACTAATTATCCTAATCATACAGCTACTTAATTCTAGCTTCGAGGACAGATAGCTTTTTGTCTTTGATAATAAGCAAGCTGCATAGCCTACTATCGTTGTCTTATGCAATGCGAGTGCCCGAAGACAGTAAAGTTAATTAATTTTGATATAATTTTCGAATGTCTGGATAATCCTAATCAATCCCATCGTTGCGGAAGCACATATGACCTTTCAAAACTGCCTTTCATTCATACATCACGTCAGCCGTCTCCGCAGTACACTTTATAAGACACTATATAGGTACTATTTCGGTTCGAATCATAAAGCGATTCATCAAACTTACATTCAATAACATGTTCTAATTGAGTTTTCCATCATCTAGAAAAATCTAATAATGTATAAGGCGAGTTGCTGAATTATTGCTTTATCGAGGTTAATATCACTATTTTTTACATAACATTTGAATATATTGTCGGTGTCACCAGATTACTAGCCAGTCTGATATCTAGCGACACCTTGAAGTTTGAGATATCTTTATTTCCCATAAAAATTATTTCACTTACATGAGAAAAAAACTAACGTTAAAACATAACTGCACTTAAAAACTCACGCACAGTAACAATAGTTGTAGCAAAAATTATAACTTACAATAAATATTTCACAAGTGTAGGGTAGTCACTAATATATAACACACTAAAACGTAAACCTACACGGAGTATGCGCAACCGCGCTTGTTTTATTGAAAATATGCAATTTTAGATGTTTTTAACGATGGACATAGATTTTGCATTGTTAATGTTATTTGTCAATTTATTATACAATGCAGCACCTTCGTATATTATGGCCATATTTAGTGTATTCTTCTTTACTTATTTAATTTTGCCACTAAGTGAATACAAAAATGAGGAAGTCTGTAGGAGGTCCTAAGCCTTCAAAATGGCTCAAAGATGAAAAGGCACAGAGCTGGAATGTCGCGCACTAATTGGAAACGGGATCGTTGGAAGACTGCCCTCCAGGTGGACAAGGGACTTGGCGAATAAATAGTCGTCAATGGATGCGATTCAGTCTTTTAGGGAGTGCCTTTGTCCAGCACTGGGCGACATAAAACTTACATAGAGCTCGTCTACACTAAGTTATATAAAAACAAAAGTAAAGTAAAATACACCAAAATTACAAACTATGTTTGTCAAGATTAAATTCTGCGGAAGACTTGTAGTGGTACTTGTTCTTCATAATTTCGTAACATTTAATATCAGGTCACAACTGGCTTTCATTGGCAGTCCTCAGATCTTAGACTCATAACAAGTTTAATATAATTAATTAATACGATATAACTTTCACTAAGTAGAATTCTTGTCTTTCATTTGTTAGTATTTATTACCGCACGTAACTTAACCAAAGCTGGTTTAATTAAGCTAAATGCTGGCAAACCTTATGTCTATCTTACCTATGGTTGTTAAAATTATGAAGGAAAAGTGTTTTAAATGGAAGAATCGAAAGTACCTAACGGCCGGTCTCATTAACGTATCTATCTTTGACGAACTGTCTAATTAGCTACCAATAGTAGCTGAAACGTCATGTTTCAAAGGCAAACATGACGTTTCAGCTACTGTTGGTGGCTTATTGAAACCGGCCGTTAGAGGTGAAATTATAGGACATCACAACCTGATCATGAATTTCAAACGAAATAGATGAGCGTTTCTGTAAAAATCTCTCTGTGAAAACTTCGGTGAAGTGAGCTGTCAGGTGTAGTCCACTTAAGTCTTCCGGTGACGAGGTGTTCACAGAATAAGATAGGCGGGTTCCTCATATCGCTCGCTCCTCGCATGGAACGTGTGCCTGACTTTTAGGTCACATTAGAATCGCTCATTGGGGCTTGCATCGTTCTCTTAATTCATCAACTGAAATATATTTTAGTAACCGACAGAGCGAGAAAAAGACAGCGATGGCTTCACGACGAGAGTTTAAATAAAGCCATTATTTTATTAATTCAATACATGATTTGAATACTACGTACTGACGTGAATCGATCGAAAACGTACTCTTCCTGTTTTTGACAAGGAAAATTGAGAAAAAATTGGCGTTTGGCTGTCGCACCTGATGGTAAGGGCTGATGTGGTAGACGAATGAATATTTCGTAAACTCTTGCTGTTACGTTTTAGTGGCCCTTGTTGTTCTACTTAAGTAATCGCTCTTAATCGCTTTACGTCATTTTCTTGCTCTTCCGGAGATAAAAAGCAATAGCTTAAATCGAGTCATGATTGTACAAAACGGGATTAGCGCCCCTGACAAATCAAAGGAGTTTTGAACATTACACCACCAGTCTATGGAGAGAAGAAATTGTTTATTAAAGAAGTTGTAGACCTTTCTGGCAAGCCAGAGGTGACTACGGCATTATAACAACAAGAATATAACAGTTAAGACTAATGCCCGGTCTCTGAGGTACGTTATTTGTTAACCAATGGTGTTATGACAAATAGCGTTAACGGACAGATAAACGAGCAATAAAGTACCTCAGACTACGGGCATACCTCGAGCAATGTAACGTATGCAATATGCAAATAACTACCTCTATTTATAAAACTATCGAGTTGCGTGACTTTATAGTAAAAATATTAGTAAATCTATTGTAAACACTATTTCATTGTTAGTAACAAGTTAAAAAATCTCGGTTGTATAAAAGTTTAATTGTAATAATAAACGGTATATAACTTTAAAATGTTTACGACTTGATATGGTTAATAAAGGTACATGCATTTTTTTCTTGTTTTGTCTTTTACTTTTCATATAATATTATGTATAGTGATTTTGTAAAGCTAAATTATGTTTTTTATATTGCTAATAATAATTTTCGTATATTATTTCTGTCCTCGAAGCCTCGTATTTATAAATAGTTTTTTGACTACCTCAATCTAAACGTGACGTAGCAGTAGGGCCCAGGTGATTAATTTCAAGCAAGCGTTTAGCACATATAAGCAGAATGTCTTATAAAAGGTACAGTTTAATGTTCAAAATTCTCGGAGAAATATATTAATGTTCTTTGAATATAACTATGCGACACAGTTTCGACATTAATTTATAAAACAATATGGGGGCACTTATTAATTTAGACCACATCTAAAATAAAAACAAAAAATGTTTACCTTTATTGCATAAACATATCGCAATTGTTACTTTTGACGATATTAGACAGTTAAATTTAATTTAAGAAATATCTTAAATTAAATTAAAGTACATGAATATCTCGATATAAAGTAATTTGAGTTTCCTGCGAAAAAAATCCAAAAGCAAAACATGTGGAAAAAAAAATTTCAACACATTTACTCAAAAAATTCATGTACGAAGCCTGTATACTTTGTTCGAAAGTTAAAAATTACGCACCATACATTGGAACGTGCGGTAAAATAGGTACTCTCATCTGAGTACCTATTTTACCGCACTTCTCGTTGTATAGCGCCGTGCATATTCTTGGTTTTTTTAATTACAATTTAAAACATATAAGAATTCTACCAAGAAGTTTCACATTACTGGCAAAAATAAGCTGAATGATCGAACCTCCTTGAAAGCGCTTTTGCTCAATACGTTTGTCTCATTTTAATATTAAAGAGAACATGAGGTGAAAGATGTAGTTCTAATTTGCACCACGCGCACATGGCGCCATTTGCAAATTCTTGCTATTTTCATATAAGGAACGCCAAAGATTGTTGCAACTTTCCGCCTGATATCTAAAAACTAAAAGTTTGTTTCGTTACCCATAATGTACTGTTTTCTCGTAAATGTGTTGAAAAACGTTGTATGGCACACGTGCGGATGTTGGTTTTTACAAACTCGTGACTATGGTAAGCCCTCGACTTCGTCTTGTGTACTCGTTTGTAAAAACCAACTTAGCGCACTGGTATCATAAATAACTATGTTTACAGTGTCACTATCCTATGCCGAAATCAATACTTCAAGCATTTGAAACAAAACAGCGTGATATTAAGCGCGTTCTATAGTCACTATATGACGTCTACAGTTATGTCAAGCTCCCGGGGCCCTGGTAAGGTAACGTAACGCGTTACCTCAGTGTAGCTACGCCACGGACGAGGTATGGAGCGGGCCCTAGTTGAGCATGGTGTGGCGGTCGTAGATGTTGCGCCGCTGCTCGCGCACCTGGCGCTTCCACTTGTCCTGCTGGTGGGTGACTCTGTTCAGCACGTTGCCGCGCGCCCCCATCTGTTGGGATGGCCCACTGACGGTGCTCTCGTCCTGGAAAACAGATGAATTCTGTTTGAAAACTTAGGTTTTTGTTGAGGTTATTAACTCTTTCCAATATTTTAAGGGACGGTTAATTCTAAACTGAGGGCGGATTTCTGAATTGGGTATTTGGAGTTGAGAACGTGCCAAATGCTTTTTGAATGACAACGTTTGACAGCTTTCCAGTTTAAAGTAGAGTTTGACAAGTACTCAACTTCAAAAGCTTATTACAGCCGGTCGATTCTGTAAACATGTCGAAATGAAGGCTTGGGTTAAGTTACCACGAGGTGAGCTGTCTATCCATATAATCAAGATGGAATGACAGCTAAATTCGTGATCACGTGACATCTTGATTATATGGATTGACAGCTTTAGTTTTTAGTTATCGCTGGACACGTTTCTCACAAATTCAATCCACGACGGAGTTTATGTTCAGCGTCTTATTTTTTTAAACCCGCATTCGTATTCTCAGTAAGTCCTTTCAATTGGTACCCATATTGTAGGCAAGCATTAAAAACTTAGTCCGCCATATTGGATTTAGAGTGACGCCACTTTATTTTTCGACTTATTCTTTCATTTGATACCTATATTGTAGTCACACAGTTAACCATGCATTGTCTTCCAAACCGAACGTGTACACAAAATTTCAGCTCAATCGGTTGAAGATTGAGTTGCCAGATTCCACCCGATCATACATACATTGCAAGTATAAGCTTGCAATTAGTTTGGATTTCACGCGATATTTTATAACCTTGGCGTTTGCAATTTTCCGGTGATATATACAAAACGAAAACTTTAAATAACACTTCTCGACGTCTCGTCTCTGCAATATAGGTTTTTGAATTTCTCAAATAAATATATACGGTGCTCGCATTTTGCCAGCCACCAGTACTTTAAGCTTGATCTATCAAAACCACTGAGATGTGGTCACAGTCACATCAGGCTAATTTGGCTTAATATTGGGGTCTCCTAAAGCAAACACTATTTCGTAGCGAGCGAGCCCCACAACACGAGCGAGTGGTGGTGAGACCGTTTACTCCACGAGTGAACTGAACTCGTGTTGTGACAGGCCCGCTTCGGCCGCACGTTTGACCGTAGCCCCGCTCACTTGCTTGTCTTGTTGGGGAGCTCGCCACACGAACTCATACTGAGAATAGTTCCACTCACAAGTGTCGTCTGCAGGCTTACTTCGCTCGCTTGTTACGAAGCTTGCCCCACTTGCTCGTCTTGTCGCTCGCTGCACTCGATCATCTGGAGGACTTGCTTATCGTTTGAGTAAGCACGCTCTGCTTATTCGTGTCAGGATGTGCTCGCTGTATCTTAAAAGCACCGGTTTCGCTCTCTCCCGTAGTTTAGCTTGCGAGTGTGATCACAGTTTCGACCTTACCTGACTTAACGAGGATGGTATTACCGAGCTGTAATAGTCGGTGTCGGTCGGTCGGTCGGTCGGTATTTAGCAGTTACTGCCGCGGCATGCTTGCTTAGCTCGCTCGCTCGCGGTGTGAGTGATAGGAATAACTTCATGCGTGTAATTTCTCTATTTTTCCACCGTTTTTATTTGTTTTCACAAATTGACTACATTAGTAGCATCTTTCAAATTTTTATTAATTCATATAGTATTATGATGGCAGTAGTCAAATACTCTATTCCTCACTTAGTTTGCTGCCTTTGAATTTACTTTCAATAAAACGTTACTTATCGTTAAGTAACAAGCGCAGGTTTCGACGCAAAATATAGTCATTAAGGCAAACCCGCGATCATCCATACTCTTTTTATTATTACTATTGATTGGCTCGTGTTTGACCATGATTTCACCTGGTAGTAAGCTATAATGTGGTCCACGATGCAGTTTCAATCGTAACGGTAATATAGCGAGCCCGTCTCGCTCTTGGCTGGTTTAACAGTGTACACTTTTGTGATGTTTAAAACGCGAAATATAGTCATAGTATGGCCAACCAGCTATTGTTATATACACACATTTATATATTATTATTGATTGGCTCATGTTTGATCACGATTACACAATGTTGTTGTGTTCAACAATGCAGTTTCGTTCGCAACGCTAATCCAGCGAGCCCGTGTCGCTCTTGGCCGGTTCAATATACCAAAATAACGATGGCCACATAGTTAATTACCGGGCAGACTCAGCTGTTGTTCCTGCTGCGCGCTCCGTAGCGAAGAACGCAAGACAGAACGCCGGGCCCGCGGCGGATGCGGCACAGGCGACACGCCCGCGCCGCCATCCGCTCAACGCTCTTCTTAACGCGCCGCGCTAAGCCCCGCGACTCCGTAAACGAGGTCTATGGTAGGAAACGGCCTCATTTACAATTTTAAAAATATTTCTCTAAATACTCCCTACCTACGTGATCAAATTGTTCCCTAAAGTTGCAACTAAAAAGCATTACAGCATTCGTAAAAGCCAGCCAATTTTAAATACATTAATATTACCACGAAAGAGTTGACTATTTAGTTTCAGTTGAAACATCCGTCCCGTACCTCAAAAGATAACTCACTTTACCACCCTTTTCTCCTCCTTTTCTTGCAATGGTGTAACCTTGTCCGTTTGTCTCATCCACTTATTTCACCCTTACCCATCGATATAGCATTTAGGTCACAAGAAAAAATAAGCTTTGAAAATGGAAAATTTTCCTACCCAGGCACTGAATTCTCGGTGAGCGACACGCTTTTTGTTCGTGTTTCAAGAAAATAGTTACTAGTGGGTAATGATTCGTGAAACGTAACATGAAATGTTACACAGGTTAAAACAAATTCGACTGGACATCATTCATCGTTCATACATTTTTTTGGCTTAATATAAAAGTACCGGCCAATTTGACAAACGATAACTGGCATAAAAGCTATTACTTTCATTCGATTACTATTTTTTTTTAACCGACTTTATGCTAAGACATACTGAAGATAGCATTTTTTTAACGTATTACAGCGCAGGGAATGGCTCAATCGATTTGGTCCCATAATGAAAAATAAAGAGAAGAAAGTATTCATTCTGAGTATGACTTTTATTGTTTGGCTAGCGTTTTCATTATTAAGCCTAAAATGAATGATGTCACTTGTGTGTCACATTTCATGTTACCCTTCACCAATCCGTAGTTTTAGACTTACATCTTCGTTGGTGTGCTCCTGGTACGAGGCCTTGGCGCGCTTGTTGATGAGCGGGTCGAGGCAGATTAGGAAGCCCATGTACACCACCAGCAGCATGATCACCCAGATCACGATTATCACCACCACCTGGAAATTGTGGCACACGTTATGTTAGATTATGTATGACTTATCTTACCAGCAGTGGTGACCTGACTTGCAAATTGTAGGTAAGAATTAAATTTTTACATGTACTTTACTTTGCACCATTTATTTCATCAACACTGATCCTAAAACGGTGTGTGCGTCTGAATGGCTGGTTGTCTTTATCGGTTCACGTCAGGCTGGTGACCAAAAACTGCTACCTATTTGCTACTTTTTACTACCTATAGTCAACTGATTGCTACCTAAATTTGGAACAAAATAAAGGAACTTCAAAATTACCAGCCATTCTGATATCAGAATAGCTGGTCAACTCTCCGTTTGTGTTAACTATTCAAATTCGTGTATTATTTTTACTTGATTAATTATAACCGATTCCTACACTCACGTCTTTCAAAGTCCACCAGCTTTAAAAAGTAATGATTATTTGAATATTTTACAGGGAATGGACTACAGGTATTGAAATAAAGCATTAGCACGATTATAAAATTGTTTCTTTTTATAGGAATACTAATATTGAGAACAGCCTGCACTGGAGTCTGGACCTGCTGGCTCAAAGGAGGCTGTGCCCCAGCATTGAGAACGTTATAGGATGATACATGCATCTATGCTTTGTCTTGTAATGAAGTAGGACACTAGACTGGTAGGACACTAGACTGGTAGTACTACGTGATCGTATACTCTGATAGATTGCAGCAGTTGTCTCGAAGCGCTCCATAACAACCTACCTTGCTAACTTTAAAACCATTAGTAAGTTATGCTGGTGCTGTGAGGCCTATTTTGGCCGAGAGGGATATCAAATAAAAGACTCGAAAATTCAAACATCATAAGTACAATGTTAAACTATACAAAAAGACAGTTCTGAATTCTGAAAACCGGACTACGGAAGAAAACCTTTTTTTAAAAAAAACGTCTTTTTTCGGTAGTCCGGTTATAGTTCGAAGCTTTATGTTATTTTAACTTCTTCTCTTTTAGTAGATTTGGCCTTTATTTTCCAAAACATGTTTTATATCCAAGTGCAGGTTTAGGTAATTCAACTTTGATTTGAACCTATAGAAGGAGCATGTCTTTTCTTGCACAGAAAATGTTGCCACAAAATCCTCTATTTTCTTAATATTCTAACAGTTTTTCACACTGATTGTAGCCGAGATTGTGCCATCAATTCTTCAATTTTAAAGTACGAGTATTGACCTTCAGGAGACTTGCTACACTGGAAGATTGAAGATCCGTGTGTGTCACATAATTGCAACCTGTCTGATGTTCGCAGTCACGTTCAATTGCCGGCAGGAAGCCTACGTACCTTGATAATGGTAGTGTTTCTGTTCTCGTACTTGCACTCGCATCGGGGACAGAACTCCTGCTCGCGACCCTTGATCTGGTCAGCCACGCGGGGGAGGATAACTGACTCGCAATTGCTGGCAAAGAAAAAATGAATAACCAATCAAATTGGTGTGAAATAAAAATAAAATTACAATGTTCAATAACACCTATATTCAAGTACTCTTTTCGAAAATATGTTGTTTGCAAAATACTAGTTTACACACCTGGGATAAAAAGCCTATATGCTATTCTAAACTGTAATCTATCTCCGCACCCAATTTCATCTAGATCCGTTCAGTCGTTCGGGCGTGATTGAGTAACAAACATTCATCCAAACTTTCGCATCTATAATAGTAATACCTACCTAGTGAAATAGTAAGATACCATACAAACACGTATGGAGGCTGGGAAGAGGCTGACATGTACTATTTGTCAATGTCAACGCTATTTTTTTTTTAAATGGCAGTACATAAATTGTTAGCGCAATGACACATTTCGCCATGGATTGGCTTGGCATGCAATGCACATCATAATATAAGGTGCTCAGATAATTACCATTCAGATATAGCAGATTTCGCCCGCATATTAATGTTTTTTCAAAATTTTCTTTCACAAAAACCTTCTGCTGACAATAACAAACACAACAAAAAAAGAATTAGCCGAATTGGTCCAGCCGTTCTCGAGTTTTGCGCTTAGCAACAATTTAGCGATTCATTTTTATTATATAGATTAAACAGGTAGGTACACTATTGATATGTGCGTACATTTAGGAGTAAACGATTAACGCAAACAGTAAACACATGATGTAGAAAACATGCTATATACCATTATTTACATACGCAGGCGTTTATTAGCACAAGCTAGCAATGCAGTTATGATTGATGATCCAAAATACCAGTAAGTTAGAAGTAAAGTTCGCTGCAGCGCTAATACATTGCACATGTCATCTAACTAAACTATTAAAACATGCAGCGCTAGATCGCTAATAAATAGTTTTCTTGCAACCAAAACGTCGTCAACGCCATGAAATTCCTGGCGCTCACGCGTTGTACGTCGGTAACGTGACAACTTGACGTTCCCATAGATGATACACCACAGATGAGACAACAGCTTTTGTACATACAATAAAATACATCGTTCGAGTTCATATTCAATTTCAAAACTTATCCGTAGTGAAATAAATGAAATAAAATGTATTGTTCTGCTTTTATTTAAGCTCAAGTACGTTAGCAATACTTTAAAATCAAAATCATATTAGTAATTAATAAATATCTGTTCCCTTTTCTATCTTCTTCTGAATGTGGACAAATATACAACGTGTAAAAGAATTAACGCAAACACTTAAAAAAACAGCTATTCAGTACAAAAAATATCGACTGATAACTCTGTCGAATTATCGCGCATAAAATATTTTTCTCGCGGTTTCGTGGTTACGCCCATAAGAAAAGCTATTCATAACGATGAGTACAATTACCCCTTTTCAGGTATTGCGCTCATTCTGTTACACATTGTATCCTTAAAAGAAAGAACATAACATGTATTCATAAAATAAATATCCAAGTGATTATAACACAATAAAACAGTTGTTAAAATATCACCTCGACACGTCTGTTTGGACACAACCTGTTTTGTAATGGACCATCTGCATGATTGTGGTTTGCGAGCCATTAAATAATATTTTTTCAATTGTGGGTTACGATATGCATTTTTATCCTACTTATTTATTTATTCATTCACTTGAACAGCAAATAATTTTACTTTCTTGATTGCTGAATCAGTATTTGCGTCCAGGGTCTAGGTACTATGAAGTCTTAAATCGATCTTGATGCCGCTCTAAGATAGAGACGGAGCTATACATAGCGAATAGCACTATCCCTTTTACATCACCGAAATTGGATGGCATTAGCACGTCATAGTAAGGCTACAGGTTCACGCTTTGAATCGAATTATCGGATTATTAGTGCCGCTCCGTACACGCCCACACCGCATATATGTCAAAGCCACACTAAACAGGTGTAGACTGTAGGGGAGTCAATTACATTTCCGTCGAACAGAATTTATGTTTGGAACGTGACATCTAGTATGTAGGTATCGATGGATGTATGTATGATACAAATAATTTTACATGGTCACAAAGGTCACGTAAATAACATCAGGTACAATACAGAATCATGGTAATTGGCTTTGTGTAATAATGCGCAGTAGCACGCGCGCAAGCACCTCATCCTAGCCGAGGCGATGATTTACATGAATGCAATAACATGGCATTACTTGGGGCCATCTGTCAATCATATTTCAGAGATAAAAAGCGAGCGAGATTACATTAATGCTTATGTGTATTGAGTTTTCTTTTTTCATCCCTCGGTTACACAGACTCGGATTAGTACTCGGCTTGTCACATAAGTCATTTTATGCAATGAGTTTATCAAATTCATAAGTAAATACAGCACAAAGTCTAAGTGTCACAGTCATTGCTTCCAATAATAATTCCCATTTCCAAACACTCATTTAAACTCATATTGTAAAGCAGAAGAGTTTGTTTGTTTGGTTGAACGCGCAAAACTCAGGAACTACTGGTTCGAATTGAAAATATATTTAGTGTTGGATATCACGCTACAACCAACCAGGAGCGGAGTATTAATGAAAAATGTGACACAGACAAAGTTGCGCGGCTCAGATAGTTAATATTTTGTTGTTTTTAAATATTACATGGATAAAGCAGGAGGCTGCAATATTGTTAACTTTAAACATTTTTTAAAACCCAAAAATTATATATCTTGGCTATTTTTGTCCCTAAATAAAAGCATAAATAAAAAATAATAAAGTGTTTTGAATAACTTTAGCAGAAAGCTATGCAGTAATACTCGTACATCAAATACACAACAGGCCAGCTAAATGCAACAAACGAGAATACAATTGCAAAATGCATCTACAATTGGATAAATTGAATAAATGTAGTTACTACAATAGCTCAAGGCAGTGCATCGCAGCTTGAGAGATTGTATTGGTTATTAAACTATTGAGATGAATCTAATGTTAGCGGAGCATGGAACATTTGCACAGGTATGAAGAACTAAGGAATAAACTAGACAAGTACATGTCGTTCTTTTCACCTTTTCGGTAATATATGCTGACTTATAATTCGACAAATTCCTTACAGGACGCGACAGTTGAACCCTTTGCAAGAATTGAGCACAAAAAACTAAATCATAATCGGCTCACTCGTTTAGGAGCTACGATGCCACCACACACAGATACATACACACAAAAAACACCCCTATTTTGGTTGGGAATTAAAACGTTAGTCGTCGCGGACTCGCGGAACGCCTGGCAGATGTGAATACATCGACATTATTTTGTACAGCTGATATGCATAAAAGGAAAGTTTATGAAAGGAAATAATTATGGCATAATAAAAAATAACATATCCTGATTTTCGTTCGTTTATACACGTTATATGTATAGGTATACGAGCTCAGTGCGGCAAGATATGGGGGATCGCCGAGCCGACTTGGGAGAGAGCCGTGTTAAATGGTTCATATTATCATAAATGGCGCAGTAGATGTTTCACAACAAAAAGCAAAGTATTTTCAAGATTTAAGAGTTGTAAGTCGTCAACTGCAAATTATAATGAAAACCACTCCAGTTTTGAGAACCCAGAAGGAATTTGTCGAATCACAAGACATTTAGACAAGGTACATTGTTGTGTAGCATTTAACAGAATAGGATACACCTTCTTTCCCAAATTCATAGATTAAAGTGCCAATAATCTTCAAGTACAATTTGTGTAAAATATATCAATGTAGGTACCGTTTTCCATGTAATCTAGTAACAAATGTAAAGTAACAAAACTAAAAGAAACCTATTCTATGTGCTGATTCATATGCCAAAGTATTAACAGAGTATTGAAATATTCTCTTACCATTTGTTTGGAGGTACATTGGCAGACTTCATGAAAGGGCTGCGGTCAGCACCCGCAGTGTTGTTCAGCACGGCAGCTGGGCTTGGGCACACGCATTTGCACCGGTTATCTTCGTAGGAGTGTCCCTGTAATGCAGTAAATAATTTGGAATGGAAAGGAATGACCAGTGACATCCAAGCAGAAAATTTATTCAATGCAATAAATAATTGAGTGTCTAAAAAAATCAGCTTTGGATTCCTGAGTTTTCATTTCATTTTTCAATGAGCAATTTTTAGTTCATGTTTCTAGGCAATGAGAAGTACTTCCGGGAAGTACTAGCCTTTGCATAAGTTTTTATACAACTTGCATTATTGTATAGACCCATATGAATTTAAAGTGAATAAGTGCTGTCTGAAAGATAATCTGGATGCACACCACGAAGGCTGGTTTATGGTGGCGCAAGAAAATAATGTTTGGAAGGATATGGGGGAGGCCTTTGCCCAGCAGTGGGACACAAAAGACTAAGGAAAAAAAAAGTGGTCTAGTGACAAAAACAGAAAATCTCTTGTTTTCTATACATATTGACACAAGTGAATGTTTGTAATAACATGATTGAGTTGGTTTAAAAACACGGAGTTAGGCATCAAGTTTGAAACTATGCTAGTATTATTAAAAATGACTGGCTCATCACTGACAAAACTTAAAGGAAAATCTTGAGAAAACTTGGACAACACACTGCTCATTCCATGGTGATCAATGCTCATGTTGGTGTACAGGTAGACAACACCTGGATGGATACTTTTTATCCTCTTAACAGTTCAATTTGTGCAGGATAAATGGAACTATGAAAGAACAGTTTTAAACTTTTGTCTTCAACTCGTAATAATTTACCTACATCTAATTAGTTTTTGCAAAGTTTTAGCCATTCCCCTTGCAAGTTTTAATGCTCTTAGACAAAATTTACCAAAATGCAATCAACTTGGAATTATCCTTGTAATGCAAATTATAAAATAAGTACAACAATTCTTAAGTTTCCAATGACTAGGTAGTTAATTTGAAAGTTTAATTGTTTTTTGGCTTCTTCTAATTTTGTGAAGCAACTGAAGTGATAAGATTTAATTTTAACTACCTACATCAGATGAATACAGGAATGAAATATCATAACGCAATAAACACAAAAATAAAATAAAGATTCATAGTAAAATGTAATGAAATAGGAAAGTTTTTCTGCAGTTTCAACTAAACTAGGTAGGTGTGTACGTAACGAAACTGCAACCAATAATATCGTAACTTTTCATCCCGTCAATACACGAGTGATTTAAAGCTTTAATTAGATATAATAGCTCAAAACTGCAGCAAGAACATAAGATAAAGACACACGAATGAGAAATAATGTTCATACTTACAGATACAAAAACGGCACAATTCAAAGCGAAAACAAACACGAACCACTTAAAATACATTTTGGATAGGTAGGCAAACAAAATATGCGGTTAAAACTATTTATAACTACGGTTTTTCAACAAATTATGTATGAAGTAATTTAATTTGTCAGCACGCCAGGACTAGCGGCCATTGCACAGACTTCTATTATTATACTATTTGGACTGAAGATGGCGATTGCGATTGACATTATTCGAATCATTCGATTGTAGAAGTAATTAAAATTATTCGAATAACCTTACAGTTCATTCGAATTTGAAAAAAAAGCGAGAAGTAAAAAAGAAAGAATGTATTGCGTCCTATCATTCTTTCCTTTAAAAGTAAACTCAATATGCTGAGAAATAATACCCAATTTCGTGTGGCAAATTGAATCATTGAACCATCGAACTTAACGAACATTACTAGTTTGTATTCGAATATTTGTAATTAATGACCTTATAATAGCTGTGTTATGTTTGACAAAATTTTCGACACTTTCGGAACAATTTTCGATTAGTAAATTATTGCTATCACGTAAAAGTAATCTTTTGAGTATGAGAAAATATCTCAATTTTGTATGGCAAATTGAATGAACTAGCGGTTTTATTCGAATTTGCGAACTAGCGATAGACTGATTTTGAATTCGAATGTTAATGGTAGTAGTATCAAACCATTCGATTATTGGAATTAGACAATCGCACATCTCTGGTTTGGACTAGACCACAGACAATGACAAACTATGATCAAACAAAAACTTGATCAGTGCTGCCACACATTTTAACTTTCCTGCGTTAAGCCTTGTTCGGACTAGACCAGTATTTTAGTCGATTAAGGAATATTTATGAAGCTAAAATACTACTTGCTGTGCAAAAATCGTACGCACTTTGCTCGAGTACAGTTCACAAGTGAGTGGTATTTTGCTAGATGATCAGCCTGGAACGTAAAGTAAAAACGCTGAAAGGTATTGTATGGGCTATGTTAGAGCAGGGGTTACGAAAATGAACGAAAAGAAGAGATTTAACTAGTAGCTCCGACTTGTCTTCTGAAGCAATTAGCACTTGAAGATTTAGATACAAATATAAAAGTTTACTTCACTCCAGCGAAATTACATTTTTGTAGCAACTAATAATTTCTACTAGCCAGTGAAACAAAACGCGTGGTGGGAGCCACTGAGATTAGTTTAGATCTATTTCAATTATCCCACTTTGAGTTTGTTCATACTAATTCCCACGTAAATTGAAGTAAGCAGTATGGTCCTCCCCTAAAAACTTCATCAACCCTTTTCGCCTCTTAAGGGGTTTTTTAGAAAAATCCAAATATTTGTTTTCTTATTTTTTTCATCCAAATAATTATGCCGGATTTCTACTTCATCGGACCAAGCATTAAGATTCTCACCAGTTCCCTCAAACCGCAACATTTTTATAACCGTCGTTACTTTGAAACGAAAGGTCCGATTTAAATAATTTACATGTAGATTTAAATAATCTACGTAGATACCTAATCATCCTTAATTATATCAGACCATTTAAATGGATAAGGATTAATATCTTGATATCAAAATCATCACTTTTTCTTTCCAACTGGGCTTTGATTGAATAATTTTAATAAAAAGCGGTCATTGTGACTTAACCATAAGTAATAGTTCGACATAATTATAGCCTCGCGGACTTTTTTGTAGGTAATAATGAGTACCTACTTTATTTATGTAGTACATTATTTTTATGTATCATCAATAGTTTTCGCAGCGCATGCGGTGAAATACATTTTATAACACCTTGAGTTAGGTACATAATTCAAGTTTTAGTAGGTATCCCTAATTATTTCTGAACATAGTTATAGCCTATGTTACCTACTCGGTGAAGATGTAGTTTTCTAACGGTGAAAGAATTTTTAAAATCGGTTCAGTAGTGTTTTGAGCAAAATCGTAACAAACAAACAAATCTGTATTCTGTATAATATTAGTTTACATTTAGATAATACTATTTTTAGTATTATTTTTACTGATACTTTTCGGATAACTCTTGAACAAATGAATCTCTCAAACAAGGTAATTTAACAAAATAGCCATACTTTTGGAAATGAAGCGTCGGTGTCGTCAAGTTTAAGCTATGAACATTTCTAGCAACAACGGCTTGTCACAGCGGTCAGTACCTACTCATCTTTAGGCGTCGAAGTACTCCTCCACAACGCAGTTGTCCGGAAGGGTACCCCAGAAGTCTGGTGAATTATCATTGCCACGTTCCCGTAATGAAGGAGTGGCTGGAGACGGCATGCCCTCACTTTGCGCCTTTGACGCAGGTGCTTTCAGGACAGTGTTTCGCAAAGTTCCAGTGTCGTATAGGCCGGGAGCCGATGCAGTGGCGTAGCTATAGTAGGCGCCAGATAAATGTGGAATAAAGTACATTGACCTTTCCCTAATAACTGTTCATAGGTACCTGAACAATTAAATATGAATCGTTTTTCATTATTAGACAATGTTAAGGATCACGAGAGATGATGATTCGGGACAGCTTTGTGTCATTAATTCCGTTTTTCAAATTAAAAATGTCAATAATTGTAGGTGGGTCAATGACCGTTATTCCACGATTATCTGGCGCCTACTATAGCATGATTGACACCCGGTGCGGATAATGTGGTGTCACCTAGGGCATGAATCTCGGTACGAAAATTCTGATATTACAATTCAGATACTGAGTGATCCAATATCGTAATATCGGAATCAGAAAAAAATAACTATTTTGTCACCTGTTTACAAATGAAACACCAAAATTTCAAACCATCCTGTCTCTGCCGTTTCTCGAGTTATGAGTCTAATTTATTGCACCAAGATAGACAATTTAACTAGTAATCGCATCTCATTTTAAATTTTTACTTTACTTTAATAACTTATGCATGAAAAAGCTTTCTTTAAAAAATGAACTTAGTTTCATTGTGTCCCTATATGTGTATTCAATGAAACATTTGATTTTTTACAATGAAACAGGGCTAATCTACAATGAAACTGTTTTTAGTAGGTAGTATTTTGTATGCTTTTAATCAACTAGGTAAGTATGTAAGCAGTAAATTAAAGAAATTTAAATGAAAATAATATGTTTTATTCATAATAATATTAATCAGACTTAAACATTAACAATCACAGAGGTAATACCTACTGGTTCAGGATTAACAAAAAAACAATCGCCCTGTCCCTGTCTTACAGGTCTTAAGAAATTTAAAATAACAAAATTTGAAAACAAATACTAAGTATTTTTTCGCTTAAAACAATCTAATATTTTTATCTTCTTCTTATAACAAATCAGAATCACAATCAGTACTGTACGAGTTGCAGTCTCATTATTAAAAAATATCACAATCATAGTCGTTATAATTAGGTATAACTTCTTATTAATATATAAATAAACAGCCAAATTTTAACGCAAATTTAGTTTCGGTGATATACGAAGAGGAAAACATAGAACGAGTTTCAGCTTTTGGTGCCGTTAGTTTTTGGCTGAGGCAGAATAATCTTTAGGTTTGTCAGTCTTATTTCTGAAAAATCTGACTTATAGCTCTACAGGGCTATAAAATTTCATCTCATTCTTGTTTTTTAGTCTCAAGAAAGAAGCACCGTATGAATTAGCACTTATTATTTCAGTAATCAATGCGACGTAGAATTTTTCAAGTTTTTTGGTTTCAAAACCAACCTTAACGCCTTCTTGGGGTTTTCGATCGATTCGTTTAAATTTTTCAGTTACCATAGGTAAATCTTCATCGGAGTCATCGTCTTCTTCATCTATGTCACTCAGTTCTGTTTCACTTTGAGATATCACCATATCTTCCTCTTCTTCGCTAGTTTCTGCATGGAAGTTTCTTATGCTTAAAAAATATCGTTATGATTATTTTCTACATGGCCTACAGTGAAACAAGATAGTACACAATGGCACAATGTTTCATTGTATACAACATACTTTCGTTTCATTGTAAACCAACGGGGTATTTTTTTATAACCTTTAGAAAATTGCAACAAAATGTGAACTATTTTCATACGGATTTAGGTCAAAAGACACTTTGAAATGTACAGAATGCAACGTCATATTTAACAATACGAAATTATTTTCCATAATTTGCTAAAAAATTACAAAATATTACGAAAAATTCTTACTTTTTTCCGTTCGTTCCGTTATGTGTCACCTGAGACGTCCTCTCCCAAGCGGCGCGCTAGCAAACTGGGCGGGTGCGGGGGGGGCCTGAGCATGTCCTTTCTTGCTATACTGCATTATCTGGCAACGTCGTGTTTTGGAAATATCGCAAAGTTTCATTGTGTACGATTGTTTCAATGTTGGACAGGTGACCCTAGATACTTCTTCATATTTTTAAGAAGGTTATTTATTTACAAAGGAGTCATCATCATCATCCATAGTCCGATTTTGTCCACGTCTAGGTATAGGCTTCTGTTTTCTTGTGCAACCCTCATTCAAATTCCACACGCGATAAAACGAAGCCGTCTGCCTTTCGCCAGACGACTACGACGACCAACATTTCTTCAACCTGTCATCAATACACTTTGCCATGTGTTCGTCTCAACTCAATATGTGTAACATAACTCGTTTTCCAGTTTCAAAGAGATTTTTACGTTTTCGGAAACTCGGTCTAGTAGCCTTAAGTCGAGCCTTGTGTCTCAGTCTATAGGTACGTAGCCTTTTACGTGAGCGTCCATATCTTAGTACCATAGTTATTGCACGTCATGGTAGGCAAAACACACTGATTATAGAGCGGGTCTTTGGGCATTGTGTAATTTTGGCAGATTTCAAAATGTCGTCCAATGCGGTCAACTTCAATCGTATTCTTTTTTATATCTCTGTTTGCTCTGTGTCAAACGAAAGAACAAACAAGGAACCTTGTTAAAATTTCTCTCAAAATTTCTCAAAAGTTAATTGGTTGCTTGCTTGGAAATTTCAATAAATTAAATATTAATACTTATTGTTGTTAGACTAGACGCCAGAGGAAGTTTAGTTCGCAAAATATGAGGACCGCATTCTGCCAACGGACTTCATAAGAATGGGCAAATTATATTATATCACTTTAGGGCAAGATCGATGTCCTCTTATTTGGCCCATTTTTATGTGCCAAACTAACAATTCCGATATTTATATCGGAATTCCGATATTGCGATCTAATATCGGAAATCAGTATCGGAATTGAAAACCTTCCCATAATACATGCCTTATGCCAGCCACCCCACAAATGTAGCGAGAAATAATTATGGGTTGTGACTTTCGTTCTGGTGCTCCATTTGTGCCGCAGATGCTTGCACCCCAACTCGGATACTTTTGATTATAATTATTATTAATACTCGAACATTGCTTAATTAAATAACATGTCCTTGAGGAGGACAGGATGGCTGACATGAGAGAATGCAGAATCAGTTGGTTCATTAGTACCTACCTACCTAAATGCATTTGCACACAGATACATAACTGCAGTGTTACTTACACAACTCCATCGAACAATGGTAGTGCTTTTGCATCGGCTCGAGCGCATCTCCGGCATTACCCCTGCACTTCTTTTGTTACCTTGTGATATTATATTTTCGGTACATGAAATACTGAGAACTTTGAGATTAATCTAGATTTTCTCGATCGGCCGCAATATTGGCCTTGGGTGTTCCTAACGGGAAGGCTTTGGTCCAGTTTTAGCTAACTTTTCTCTTTAGCCAAAGCATCTGGGGCTAGTTATGCTACAATCTTCTAAGTTGTAGTCGTGGTGTAGTGATGTGATGGTAAAGTCTAGATAGGGAATTTATCCTTAATACTCTAAACAACTTTTCAAATTATTAGCCGTTAGTAGTGCTGGGCTTAGGCCCCTCCAATCAGATATGATGGAGCCGAATGGTAGCCATAGGAACTCCTCAACTAAACAAGACAGCACCATCGTGTTTGTGCTCGTTGGCTATGTATTGGCACGTGATATTAGGTACACTAGGTGGTGCCCGCTGTTTGACGATAGAGCCGGAAGATCGCCATAAGAACTTCTCAAATTAAAAAGATAGCACTATCGTTTTTGACCTCCTTGGATATGTATTGACAAGTGATATTAGGTACACTAGGTGGCACCCCCGTCAGACCGGGAATGGAGCCGGAAGGTAGCTATAGGAACTCCTCAAATAAACAACATAGGACCATCGTGTTTGGGCTCTTTGTATATGTATTGACAAGTGACCGATTTTGATTTAGTATTTTAAGTAAGTAACTCAATCTGCATGTCTTCTAAGATTTATTATGGTTGTTTTCTACTTGTTTTTCCCAAATAAATGAATGATTGGACCAAAGGTAAGTAGTTTATCTGGCCCACCTGTACAAAGGATGAATCAAGCTCGGTTTCTTTGGAATTAAATAAAACAACAACTTTTCTACATACCTACTAAGTTTTTTTATTCAAGAAAAAATTACATTTATGCAGTTAGGTTGAAGTCGCTATGGATATACACATTGGTACTTAGGGAGTGGAAATAGGCTAGTTGACGTATCTATATTTGAATTTATTAAAAAAATATAACTACCGCCCCGGCTCGTGAATCCCGAAAAAGATCCCAAGGGAGCATACCCTCGAGATAAAAAATATCCTATCTGGTATTCCAGTATGACTGATGAGACTGCAATGACAAATAATAAATGCCCGCACGTACCAAACGACGTTTTTAACATACTTTCTCGTGAAAATAAAAAAAATCATTTCAATTTCGAATATACCCAATCAGGTTCCATTACGTTTTCTTCAGGTCACCAATAGGTTATTTTGAGATGAGATTTTATTAGTTTAAGAGTTATTAAAGAAAATGTCAACTAGCCTCCGTAACTCTTTCGCAGCCGCGAGCGCACAATCGCAAGAAGCTCAAAACAATTCTGCATTCTGCTGCGCGCTGCTAATTTCCAAGTCTATGGGCTTGTGAGTTTCTTGAGAGAATAAACGCTTTAAACATGAAACTTAGATCTACCTTCTAAGAAACACACAATAATATCTACGTGCACTTACCATCTATTAACTAAAAAGCCTTTTATACTTATATCCTGTCTTCAGTAAAAGATGACTCTAAAAATATGAGACCATATAATTAAAAAAAAAAACAGAACTGGTTCTCCTTATTTCTTATAACCATGTATGAGACAGTAGACCTTATATAGGTGTCTTTCTAACTGTCCTTGAGTGACGTTGCATAATCGTCGATAAAGTCTGGTGCCCCATCACAAATAAAAAGTCTGCGTTCTATATTACGAGTACCTACCTACCTATAGCATTGACATAATCCCCATAAAATCCTCAATCTACACATTCGTGCTATTTGTCGTTTAGGAGTTCCATTGTGTGCCTTCGTTGTCCGAGTCCAGTTGAGTCCAGGACATCCTTGGCCAAGCTTACACGCCTTCCTTATTTTGGGACTATAATTAGCCTGACAACACTTCAATCAGTATACATGTCCTATTTGATGTTGAGGAGTTCCTTGCTTAGGAACTGAACGTGAAATTCCAACAAAATGAGGTATAGGTCGAATTGGAAACCTCCTTTATGCCTAAGTCGGTTCAAAAGGATGCTATCTCAACCGGAACGTAGTTCTAACTATTCTCCTTCGTATGGAATTTCTGAGTGTTATTTTTGTTAGATTTACCTAGTTTGCAAGCGTTTTTTATAAATATTTATTGAAGAAAATGGTTTAAATATGTACCTACATGTTTAACCTAATTTATCATTCATTAGAATAGAAATCAGCTTGCTTCAATGCCAGCTGCGTTTAATCCTGGAAGGAGAAGTTCACACGATATGCTTATTTGAGATCTTTCTTGTAAAACAATTTCCCGTCAGGTTGCATTGCTTTGTGGCCATCTTCTGTTGCTTAATGTTCCGTACGAAACTTGAAAAAGGAACCCTATTGTTCGACTTGATCTGTTTTTTTTCTTATTGGTAGAATCTGTTACACTTATTTAATAGTAGGCCATTCGTTTGTTTTCTATTGTAGATATTTGCGAAGTAATAAAAGTGTTTGTTTTATTTGGTAAAATCCGTATGGATCCTACGTCTAGGAAAAACAGAGGGTTCTGTCAGACTACTACCTATTTACTAAAAAACGTAGGGAAAGTTAAGTTATCGACGAATAAAACGCAGTTACTAGTTTCTAATTTTAATAAGTAAGGAATATATTATATATTTTTAAACATTTAAAAAGAGTAGAGAGAATATACCCTAAACTAGTTGATATCAGGGTATTTGACTGGATATTTTATTATATTTCTAAAAATCTAGGAAAAAGACGATATGCGATTTAAAAAATACGTTTACAAATCTCAATAAATGAAGGAGTTATGAGCGTTTTCAAATCAGAGACAGAACTTCTAGTGCGTATGAGTGTGACGTCACTCGCAAGTCCCGCCATAGTGTATTATACATTAGTGCCATCAAGTTAAACGACGCTTTGCGTGACAAGGATATGAGAATATAAACTTCTCTATTTGTCCACTAATTCTATTTTAATTCGATTTTGCAGTTACATTATTCAAATCAGTGTGATAGTAGTCAAATACCCTATAAGTATTTATTATTATTAGATAATATAATGGTATAAATTATGGTTATAGTATTATATATATGCTACTAGAAGAAAAGACAGGGACACTGGATTGTCAACTATACAGTTAACAAACCATGAATCTACGTGTATCCCTAACCTCCACAATTGATTAAGCGTCGCATTTTGCAACATACAGCTACTGAGCTACCTATAAATAACCTTACTAACTAAAAATATCTTATCGACAAAAATAATACATGTTCTTTGATAAAATAAAACTATCAAAAATATAACAAAAGAAATAAATGCAAAAGGTAGGTAACTTAGTACATGATCAGTCAGTGAGTGGGTGGATGTGTCTGTGTGTTTCAGTCTTCATACAATCGTTTTTTTATTAGGTAGGTACGATAAAATGGATGCGCTGTCCTTTGCCACGACCTACTGCAGCAGAGCGATTTGAGCTGTCAATCCATACAAACATGATGGAATTACCGTTAACTTCACCACCAACCTCACTCCACCAAGGTTTACACGGTGAGACGCTGACAGAATAGGCCGGCTGACGTACTGCTACTAATACCAGTACTAATCGTCTGCTGAGATGAAGATAAAAAACGAGCATGGATATAAGTAGGTACCTCAATAGTTTCAACACGAACACCTGCACCACCCACACTATAGGTAAAATCAAATCTGAATAAAATAATCATATTTATAAAAATAATTAACTAAAAATAACGTTTAAAATATTATGCATTAAATTAGAAAATACAACAAAAGTCACAGCATAAATTCCTTAATGACTAACAAACACCTTAAAAATATTTATTTTATGTGAGTAAATAAAAGTCGCGCCTGTGCAGAAGCAACTAATCAATATCAATAACTCTGATAAGTATATATAGTCAGAGCGCACAGCCTAACCCGCTGGGTCTACAAGCATGAAATGAAACGTAAAATAAGTTTTTTATTTTATAAAGATAAAGTAAAGGAACCTAAGGAAGGCCTAAGCAAAGATTTTGAAATAGTACTTAGTTACTCATCCCATAATGATTATATATTGGTTAAAGTTTGCCAGTATCCAGCCAATGGAAGGAAAATAGATTTTGCCGCCCAGCTTACCTAAGTCAGTCTAAACAGTCTTAAGGATTAGAGAAATAGTTAGGGTATCAAAATACTAATGTGATTTTTTACCAAGATCGATAGTGAACTTCCGGCTGGCTCTTGTGAATTTTTTTTCGTTATGTATCAAATTTATGCCGAAAGTTTTGACTAAGGTATTAATTTTTTTTATATAATTTTCAGTGTTTTTCTATAAGAATGAAGTGATAATAGTCGTATCAAACGCTTTATTTAAATTTTGTTCTAATTATTTAAAGCTTTGATTTACAGGAATTCACAACCATTTACTAGTTTCTAAATTTGACCTAAAGTTTTAAGGATAAAGAAGATGATAAGTTCGAAACAAGGTTAAAATTTAGACCGAGAAATAAGTGATATCAAAGCAAGATAACTAGCAAATAAAACCGCCAGCGGCTACCTACCTACACAATCGTTTACAGCATTCTATTTTTATTTTTAATTCAAAACTTGTGCAGATTTGACTTATATATAATTAAACCCGATATTCTTGTCCCGTGTCGGTAGGCATCGTTGTTCCAATGATTTAGTTTTCTGGTTCCACGGCCCGCAGCAAGTCCTCCTGAAATTTGATCTATTGTTAGAAACATTATTAAATTATGATAGGCAAAGTGGATGGTACCTACATTACACATTGATGCTATCAATTTTACTTTAAGGAAATTTTAAATTTCTTGCAATTTCTAAAGTTGCATTGACACGGACAAAGTTACTTTTACAAAATAGCTTTGATCAAAGTCATTTTAAAAAATGTAGAACACGATTCAAGTCCATTTTGACTGACCACAGACTTCAAAGTGCGTTTTGATTGCTCGTTTGCACGATCGAAGTAGTAATCAAAACTACTTTGTCAAAAAAGACTGATCGAAGCAATTCAATTTGGCATCTTAAGTCGTATGATAAAATTCGGGCGGGTAAACAAGTCAAAAGTGTCTAAGGATCGAGTACATTTTAGCTATGAAAAATTATCCCATTAATATTTGCCAAATCTGACTAGATTTGGTTAATATTCTGCCAGTCTGGAAGACCTTCCAGACTATCCAGATGTTTAAGTTATTACAACTTATCCATATATTTTGTAAAAATTAAGAAAAATTGCAGTTTTTGCAAATTGTGGGAAATTAACCTAAGTTAATGTCTTCAAATTAAATGGCAAAAAAGGCAAAAGTGAGGATTATTACGTTTTTATAATACTTAAAGATAAAAATCTGTGTTTCCACCATTGACATAAATCACACTATCACAGTGATTTGGCATGCTTAAATCAATTTTTCAAAATCACTGAGGAATGGTTGAGTTCCCAAATAACTTGGCTAGTCAAGTTATTAACGATATCTAACCCAATTATATGCCAAGCTGTTTAATTAATTTCCGGGATGTCACTTAGGCCGATGATTAAACAGCGCTGTTCAATGAAAAGGCTAGACGGCTAATGAAACGGCTAATTAAGCTAGCTGGCTGCGACAGATACACTAAATCACAATGACAAGAATTGCGCTAGATTGTGTAAATTTCTGTACCCTGGATGAGCTATCTACTTTTTATATAGGTCTAAAGAGTCTTCGGTAAGAACCGGGCCCTAGGCTGCACGGGCCCCCAACCAACCTACCGCTTGTCTTGCGGCAAGTCCCGCAGGACCGGGGAGGGGACGTAGGCCTTTGCCCGGCTGGCAAACGTATCAAAGGGTGAACCCATAACCGTATTCAGTGACTTGACAATTGGAGGGAAACTAGTTTCTGACAAAAGAAGGGGAGGGAGTGTGGTCTTAGAACTGCACTGTGTATTGTGAGCTAAATACGATTCTAGATCAAACTTTAATTAATAAGAATATTGCTTACCTCCTCGCTGTCAGGAGATCCATCACGTAAGGCGCGATTGCGGTTGCCATTGCGTTCACGCTCGCGCTCGCGTTGTTGTTGCTCGAGTCTGCGTTCCAGCTCGAGTTCGCGCAGGCGTTGGCGATCTCTTTCGCGCTGGAACTCGCCGCGGTGCTCGCGTATGTAGTCTCGTTCGACGGGACGATTCAGATAACGGTCGACGTTCTGATTGTTGCGCCCGCGCATAATCAATCTTTTGAGCCACGAGAATGAAGCCATGTACAGTAGTGATATTACGATCCCAAACAGAATTAAGAAAACGGTAGCCTGTAGGAAATGTAAAACACAGCGTTAGTAAATTAGCCGTTTTAAAAAGTAATTCAATAACAATAAAGGCTAGACACATACACATGATACAACATCGATCTCACAGCGCAGGCGTGCCCAGTCGATATAGCACGTTACTTGCCACGACAAAGTCGTGTCGTGTATTATGCTGCAATTCTGATAGGCGGAGAAGTTTAATTAAGTAGTGAATGAATAACGCAGTGAAATTAATATAAGTACAGATAGAAACCAAATCAAAACAAATAAATCAGCAAAATAAATGTTGAAATCCATTAAATAATCACTGAGAAATGATTTGTTTAAGTTCAAGGCCCAGATTCTCGTACGAAAATGATTACAAAGTTATTGTGTCGAATTGCCACACGCCCGTTATATAGCAGTGATTGGTTGAATGAGTTTTCAACAGCCAATCGCATTCTTTGGCTTGCGAATAATAATTTGTGACGGGTCGATATTTTTTTACAGAAG
Source organism: Mamestra brassicae (assembly GCA_905163435.1). NCBI lineage: Eukaryota > Metazoa > Arthropoda > Insecta > Lepidoptera > Noctuidae > Mamestra > Mamestra brassicae. The sequence goes on from LR990987.1 coordinate 7,173,952, forward strand.
TCTTGGGGTACCTTAGTAGGTACTTAATGCACAGTGATATCGGTCTCTACTCGAGAGACGCTATTTTTCCTATTGGAGATTTTCACACCACAAATCAGTCAATTGCCACCATACATCGAACATATTCAATCGAACCAGCATACATGGGGGATTCTCGGGAAGACTTGTAGAAAGGTTTCTTAATGTTTTCATCGTCCGTCTTTAAATAGGTCACTTTGAATCATGTCGAACAATGCCCAATAGTTTCGAGTTACAGGCAAAACACCAGCGTTTTTGTTAGAAATCCATATAGAAAAACACTGAAAGCTTAATTCAGTGGGAAAGCTACCCGTCCCGTTATTTCAACTAGTGCATTACAGATTGCCAATCCGTCTACCTATTGCTTCTAACTCCTAGGTCATACATCCGATATTAGCGAGCCTGTAAGTTCCTAAATAGTGATCTTAGACTTGAGATAAAGTGGCATTCGTTCCGCAATAACGATGGTCAAAAAGCACATAAAATGAATGGTAAGCAGTTAAGGAAAATGGACAGCGCAAGCGTTACAAAAAAAAAGCAAAAAAAAAGAGAAAAAGATATTTTTCTACATCTATCTAAAAAAAAATATCGCTTACCATTATGAGCGTCGTGTTTCTGGTTTGAAAAATACACTCGCACCTAGGGCAAAAGATTTCCAGCTTACCCTCAAGCTCCGCTTGGAGCTGAGGTAAAACTACGCCCTCGCAGTGGCTGGGGACAACAACGACTACGGTTACTGGTTACACACAAAACATTACAGCCGGTCTGTTCGGTCAACATATCACCGTGGAGTGCACTGGTATTACATCTTGTTTGTATGGTTTGACAGCTCACTTCATGTTCACTCCACTGAAGTTTACACGGTGAGACTTTGACCGAATAAACCGCGTGTACGCAGCCGTAAATATGGCACGTCCAGTTTTTATTTAGCGTTAATGTCACTGTGTGGTACAGTCAGCGACAATTTTCGATGAGCAAATACCAAAAGTCGTCAACACGATGACGACTTTTTTTCAAGGACATAAAGGTTACAAATTTCGGTGATCGGACATGATAACAAAAAAATCTGAACACGCCAATGTTCAGAAAAATTTGGTTAACTTTTATAAAATTGATATTCTAGTTCACCGACTTTTGTTGAATTGACATGTTCAAGTTATTTTGTCGGTTCGTTAATTATGGGAAGTAAGTATGTAGTTAATCCACTAAATAAAGCATTATTCATTATCAAGTTATATGTAGGGAATGCATCGTTTTACCCGACAGCCCCAGAAGAAGGGTAACGTGTTTTGCAAATGGGTGTTTATTTCTATGTCACAGACTATCTGCCTATACGGCTTGCTGAATTTTGACATATCAGGTTAGTTAGATTCTTCTAGACATCTCAAGTGGCATAAGCGTATAGATTTTGAAAAAGTAAAAATATTATGCGCAATATTAGGCGCAAACAAAGTCACTAAGGTAATTGCGTAGCTGTAGCCGGCGAAATTCAAATTTTCTTGTGTCTTTTGCAATTTGCAGGTCAGTGTCAGGTTGTAACTTGATCAAAATATGATGAGCGACAGTAAGAAATATCTATGTATTTACATAAATATAAATATAAGAATAATCAATATATTGCTTAGATTTCATACATATTAGTTAGATTTCAGAAATCTCGTTAATACGCATCAAATCTAAGTTGATGATGATGATTGAATATTCTTATGAGTAGTGCTAAAATACCCACCAAAAAGTAGATGCGTCCCTACCTAGGTGCATTACATAGGGCCATCAGGTTTTTCCTTGACTCTATGCCACTAATTTACTGTTATTTTTTTAACTTTGTTTAGTGTACTTACAACTACAATTTTAAATATTAGCAAAAAAAATAAGCGAAACAAACAATTAAAGTAATTGATACATGAACCATTCAGCCGATAATTCGTTTGAAAGCGGCAAAACATTAAACTTTATTTGGTATTCCGCGCGTGGTGCACTTAGAAAGTTTTAAATATTACTTATGGAAACCACATCAATACGGGCATGGAGTCATGCAATTTAACCATTGTGTTCGACGCAGTAGATTATTGATTCAAGTTACAAAATATTTTTTGATAAAGCAAGTATTCTGTTTTGAATTTGATGATTACTTATTTGCTAAAAGAAAGGGACAATTTTATTTTAAAAAAATATTTATACGAACTATTTCGATTTATACGAGATATTTTCGAGCTTATTTTTAAATATAAAGCAAAATTAATTTCGTAACAACAATAAATGTCCGGTCATCGAAATGTGTAACCTTGATCTGTTCACTGCATTTTGTGGCCAAAGCTATTCAGTGTTTTTTGTTGTTTTAAGGTGTTGACGACTTTTGGAAGTTTTAGATGTTCAACGAATTTGTCGCTGACTGTAGGTACATATCTGTGACAGTCTCATTCTAAAAGTCATCGTTCCACATTTACGCCTGTACGTTACGATTAATAATTAAGTTTTAATTATTATGGTTGACAGAGAGGACAGATTATTGGTACCTCACCAATTGTATCGTTCTCGTTTAAATTACATGCTTTTTCGCTAAAATGAGGATTATGATTTCCGAAAGTATATTGTCTTTTTTATTCTAAACATGCTGTTCTATTGTCGTATCCAAAACGGTGGGATAGATAGAATGCAAAAAGATATAGTTTATAAGGTGCTACTCGATTTTACCATGTACCTATAGTACAGCTAGTCAGATTTTGGGGGGTGGAAACACTCATGAATAAGGACAACTTTTGCAACTCTGAAATCTGATAAAAGTTAACCATTCCCCACATTTTGCTGAGATAATGTAAACGTAAATGTACCAACTGATTGTGTTTTTTTATGTTGTAATTCATGCATAATTTCACCCGAAAAATACTGCTCATAATTAAAAGTCACTCTGTATAAATACTTATACATGTGGTATTAAATTTTATGTCAATATGATTTCAGTACAAAGGGAATTTAACAAATAAATCTTAGCTTAGCTTGGCATCAAAGGTTAGTTTACTTAAACTGCTATTTAATATTAGGTATTCCGGGAGACTATGCAATATGGCAGCTCTATGCAAATGCGGCCACAAGTCTGTCAAACAAGATGGATGCTGTTATTAAAAAATATTGGTGTAGGGGTGAACAGGGGTACCCATTACGCGGGTGTTCAAGGGCTTCAGCAACCACACAAGCAAAAGAGTGGGAGGCAACCACTCCAGCGCTTACTTCCTGTAGCCTGCCGCCCCGAAACTTTTTTTTGTCTTAGATTAATAAATAAACTTGATTTAACCCCCGACCATAAAGAAGGGTGTTATAAGTTTGACGTGTGTCTGTGTGTCTGTCTGTGGCGGCTTGTTTGAAAGGTTATTTAATCGACCGTGTTCAATCTTAACTATAATATGTATATCCGTACCAAATTCCAATTTTATAGTGCTAAGCGTCTCTGAGCTTAACCGCGGAAAGACAGACGGACATGACGAAAACGAAGGAGGAACCAAGGAACCATTGTGGTTCCTTGTTGACTACGAAACTCTTAAAAATAAAATAATAATAATGTATCTCCCTTTAGTTTAACATAGCTACGAACATAGGTAATGGCCCAAGCGTATCGCATCGGGGACCGTTAATGTTTGTATTTACTAAGTAGTATTTTATTTATAAGCGGCCCCCCGATGCGATGACGCTTCTTCTTTTTGCATTGGCTAGCTTAGGATTTTGCAGGACTAATAGAATTTAGAATGAAAAAGCGAAGCTAGCTCGAAAATTTAGCATCGCGCGTGGTTTAGGCTTGCTTTTCTTTTACTATTCATATAGACATAGATGTTTCTTAGTTGTCTTAATCAAAAACTAAGAACTGAGATGCAAGAACGAATTCCGGAACGGATTTTTGTAAAATCAGTTTTCCTAGCCAGGAATCGAACCGGTTGATTTTGAAAAATTAAACACAGCCTGTATTTTAGCCGACTAGCTTAATCAGATGTTTCATTGGCTGCCTTGCCATTTCATTCGGTTAGCCCCTTTATGCTCGACACGAAAAATACCTACTAAAAAGTTTCGCTATGCACGCAATTCTTCGATTCTACGTAAACAATGGAAGGTACAGTTGGAGAGAAAAGTGTTTGAATCCAAGTTAAAATATATAGCGGTATTCGTATTATGCGTAAGCGTCTATAAGTTAAAATTAGTTTTGTCTAGATCTGACAGTCAAAAAAGTCAATTTAACAGATAAAGACTAATTTCAGAAACGAATTTCTAAAACGAACTGAGCTGTAAGTCAATACTAGACCAACAAGATTAAACGAAGTCTGTAGACTTCGTTACAAATCCTATCTTACTAATATTACATATAAATGCGAGAGTTACGATATTTGAATGTTTGTAACGCACTCATCCAAAACTTCCTTGTCAACGGATGAAATATCCCGATACAGATACAAAGATAGTTCAAATCCCGAATAAACATATAGGTGAAGTCGCGGCCAGAACCTAGTAAAATTAAAAAGATTACACTGTTACAGTTTTCTTCCTCACTGCCCGCGAATGTGATTTCGGGGAAAGCGCAACTTTTAGTAGGTATTTTACGAGTCGAGCATAGCTGTACTAGAGCATATGGGCCTAACCGATTTCATTGAACGGCGCCGTGTAATCAGCGGCCTAAGTGACATTCCAGAATTTAATTGAACAACTGGGCAAATTATTTGGTTCAATATCGTTTAGTGAATTGCCTAGCCAATTAGCGGAACATAGGGCGCAGGGAGCTGGGCACGCCGGCCGACACGGATAAGTTGATTCTGCAGTCTCCGTCGCTGTTGAAATTGATTGTTGTTTGAATTTCAAATTCCCCAAATTAAATAGTTCATAATATATATTCGTCACGTCAACCCTATTCTATGAACGTCCTAAGCATCTGCTAGCCCGTTCATTAAATGTTTTATTAGACGCATTGACTGGATTTCATTTAGGCCGTTGATAAATGGCGCCCTTCATTGAGAAAGCTAGAAAATTTACTGGCTTCTAGACATTCGTTTCATTCATTTTTTGGATATGTCCCTTTATTTCAATTTCGTATCTTTAGCCTTTAGGTACAAAATAGTTTATTAATGCATTAACAACTAGTATCAAGAGCTGAAAAGAGAAATCCAATTTTTTTCATAGTTGAAAATTAATTAATGGGATTCGGGATTTGAAATCAATACCAAAGCACACAAGTGCTGTTAACTTCCGAAAAGCAACAGCAGCCTGAGAACCCAGTGCGTTACACTGTTTATGTGTTCACCAATTTATATCTAAGTCTACTTATTATGCCAGGGCTGCGGCATTTGTTCGAATGCGTCACCGCGCCCTGGGACGCAAAGGGTTTGAGGACGTACACGGATGGGTTTTGACACGCACGTCCGCTTCACACAGAGCGGAAGTAGTCATTAAATGGTTGCCCATCATTAAAAAATAAAAGAGTGCTTATTAGGGTCTAAGTTGACTTAATATTAGGCGTGCACTGTCAACTAGGCAAGAATGAAGAATAGGACGCTTCATAGTAATGCTGCTAGATCTAAGCGCTACCAACTACATCATACCATGTGTGTTGCTATGTCCCCCTCAAGCTCTTGTCTTCAAACAGTTGGAAAAAGAAGAAGAGTTAGAAGCAGTCGCAGTTAGCCCGTGTTGTACAAAAGCGTGGCTTGGCTAGATTCTATTGCAATTATAACTACTCTAATACAGGAAAGAACTGGTTGAATTAAACATTTATGGCTAATTCTTATTTTGAAGTTTGAAGTTGATGGTTGTAAAATCAATTTTTTTTAAAGCCCCATCAACTCGATTTATTTTTGATTTTCCTAATTTCTTAGATAGCTTAAAAGCTTTAATATTATGAAAACAAATATTGTCACAGCCAACTAGCTTAATAGCCGTTTAATTAGTTCTGAAGTGGCGGCCGCGTACCGGAAGACGTAGCGTTGGAAGGCCAGCCTCTCACAAGGTGGACCGATGACCTGGTGAGAGTCGCGGGTAGCCAAAGGATGCGAGACGCACAGGACCAGTTGTTGTGGCGACACGCGGGGGGAGGCCTATGTCCAGCACTGGCCGTCTTTCGGCTGATATGCTGATGATATTGTTTAAAGACTTGCCTTGCCAAATAATTTGGAAACTTAGGACACAGGGACCTTGGGGCACCTCGACACGGATAGGTTAAGTTCGAATGGGATGGACATGGCCCATTCATGTTAGGTTACTTTAAGCCCTGCAGACAGAAATAGGAGCCCCACTGCGCGGGAGTTTCCGTCGTCGAGGTTAGGTATAAGGTGGAAATTTCATGAAATGGCCAATTCTACAATACGACAGACATATAGTTTCGACACATGGTTACCTACGCTATTCGATGCCCGGCCTAAGCATCCGCCAGCCCGGTCATTAAATGTTGTAGTATTATCCAGTTAATGCTAAACGCATTAAGTACTTGGATAATTTAGGCCGCAATTAAACTGTGCCGTTCAATAAAAGGCTAGGCTGTTTATTAAACGGCTTATTCTACCAATTGGCTGCGACCAACATATTGACACGGTACAGTTTGAATAGCGTTTATTTTATTCTCTACTACTTAACATTTTTTTATGTCATAAACGCCTCCGCGTTTAAGTCACAGAAGTTAATATGTCTAATACCAAACAAATTTCAACAGAATTGGTCTAGTTATTCGATGATTCGAGAAAATTTGGCTGTGACAGACGGCTAGACAGACATTTATATTTTTATACTTACAATGAAGGTAAGTGGCATTACTATAGTAGGCGCCAGATAATCGTGGAATAACGGTCATTGACCCACCTACAATTATTGACATTTTTAATTTGAAAAACGGAATTAATGACACAAAGCTGTCCCGAATCATCATCTCTCGTGATCCTTAACATTGTCTAATAATGAAAAACGATTCATATTTAATTGTTCAGGTACCTATGAACAGTTATTAGGGAAGGTCAATATACTTTATTCCACATTTATCTGGCGCCTACTATAAAAGTCAAGAGGATAGTAGTTGTTCCAGAAATAAGCTGATGTGACACACAACGCTGTGCGTTTTGACAGTACTAAACCCAAAATACTAAGGCATCTGAAAAACAATAAATACACAAAAAAGCACAGAAAGTTACGAAAAAAGGTACATACCACAGACTTGGGGGCACGTTGCCCGTGTAGATCTGTCGCGTGTTGGTAGTATTCAGCACTGAAGCAGGGTTGGGACAGACACACCTGCAGCGCCGGTCCTCGAAGAACTGGCCCTACGAACGAATAGCACGAGTTATTCAATACCAATAAACCGCACTATTGATTTAGGTAGGCAGACTAAAATAGACTGGTGAGGGAGGAGGGTAGGGGGAAGCGCGGCACCCTTTCGATGAAACGCACTGGGTTTTTTTGAACAAATCTTAGATTTATATAGAATTCTGGCAATTTTACTAGCACTTTAATAAGATGCTTTAGCTAAAAAATAGTCAGAATTTAATTTTATGCGCGCCAGGATGTTTAAAATAAGAAAGGTTTCCACTGCGCAGCTCTACTGCGCTGCACGCCGCCCGCCAGTATGCGTTATTGATTGCCGGGTCTGCCGCGCCCTTACAAGATGAATCTCGAAGGGCGCAAAATCAAATTGCACAAAATTTTGCACCAAATTTTTTAAGAAAACTGTTACGTTGTTACATGGTTTGCTTTTAGGAATTTACCAGAAAAATATGAATGGACCCGATCTGCAACCGACTGTTCCGGTGCAGTGCGACTGAAATACTGAATTTATTACTAGAAGGGTGGGATGCTGTGCGAGTGTACGGAGCTAAGCTGTGTCCCCGCTCCCCCGCTCCTACCCCAGACGCATTGTCCCCGGGCGGTCGCTGTCTGTCGGCATCGACCCCTTTGTGCACCGCACCCCACCTCCACAAGCCTCGGGGCGCGGTCGCTGCCGCCAACTCAACGTGCCCCTGGCAACCGCCCCCTCATAATGTATGTACTGAAGTTCCCTTATGTAATATATACAATTCAAGCTAACCCCAACTCCGCCGGGTTAAGTTAAGCCGCCCACGCGACTGATTTATAGCCTTTTGAAACGGTCGTTGCAAACCTGTTTCTTTTACTTGGTTTCTCTAATTCAAGTTGTTCTAAGTGCATTGTACATGATTTTTTATGATTGATTTTTTTAATTGGGCTCAATTACAATTTTATTATTGTCGCGTATTTTAAGGGTTTTCAACCTGTTTTTCTTCTTTCTTTTTTATTATTGATAGTCTAATGTTGACATGGTCGTGGCTTAATAATATCAGCCGCACGGGTAAATCTTCATTTTAAGCTAAGTCACTGGATGGGTGACCATCTCAATCTCAACAAATTTAATTAATTATTTGTTTTATTATTGGTAAGTAATTTGTTATTCTATATTTTTTTGTTAATTTTTGTGTGTGACTTTTAAATTTTTCGATTATGACTCTCTGTACGTGTTGGTTCCTACTGTAAGTGCAGAGAGCTAAATAAATAAATACCGAGATTTCTCCGGGCCTCGGAAAGCATGTTAAACTAATGGTCCCGGTTGTTATTTGTACATCTTTAACAGTCGTTAGGTGTAGTTGGAGGCCAAGAAATCTGCCTGCAGTCTTGCGAAGAGGGGTATCGGGTTATCCAGTTACTGGGTTGTGGAGCTCAGATAGGCAGTCGCTCCATGTAAAATGCTGGTAGTACGAAGCTGCATCCGGTTAGACTCGAAGAGTACTCGACATAGCTGGGAGAAGTTTAGAAGACAGAAACCAAAAATTCACACATATGTAAATGTAGTATCGGTAGCAAAGACTCCGGCAGAGAATTCCATTAGCTTTACGCTCAATAAAAGTAAAAAAACGTCCTAAAACGTTGCACGGCGTGCGTATGGGGTGGGATTTCCACCTACCGGTGGCGCATCGCCGCACGTCATGTATGCCGATGATGGAACGGGCTCGGCGGAATTAAATTATTATTATTAACACAGGGTGGAAACTTGATGGACACGGAGGGGAAGTATCCTTTATATTTGTGCTACCTACGAATTTAACTCACATGAAACATTTGAATTTTGTAGTAAAACTAAAAGAAGACTCAATTTTGAAATGACACGTCTATGAAAAGAGGAATCGATACGACTCAAATGAGGAAGAGAACTGTACATTTTCAAAACACCGTTCGAAAGGGTAAACTTTATTGCAAATGGTCATTGCTTTTTCAAATTTAATATATTGTAGGTACATAATAATATGTTTCAATATTTTCCTACTACAAAATTCTATTACATGGGTAAAATGAGGAATTTTCGGTGTCCCAGCTTAAATATCATGGAAATATTCTTACAAACTATGTAATATCTTTGTGGTGTTTTTGGTTTTGTTTCTTCGTTTTTTGACACCGACTTCCGGAATTAAAAATAATTTTATAATTTGTAGTGTTTTTATTTGGTAGTCGGTTGTATTTTAAAATACAACCGACTTCCAAACAAAACACACTACAAAGTATAAAATAACTTTAATTTCGGAAGTCGGTGTTTTCGGTTGTTTTTAGTATTTTAACACCGAAGTCCGTAATGATTTTTTTTTGGAAGTTGGTTGTATTTTTTTTTGTGAAAAGTTTTTTATTTTAAACTTATTAGTTGTACCCCACACCTAACAACACCACTGGAAAGTCACAGGAAAGCAAATTACGCAATGTAGTTTACTTGGATGACATATTTTTTCCAGCTATTTTGATTTGAAAACTAAACCGATTGGATGAAATTTCTATGAATAAAATAGAAAACTTTTATTCGACACAGACAAAACACAACAGCAACAAACACAAAGTAAAAAATAAAAATAATAATGTAACATAACAATGATACCGTAAACTTGTGCTGAGCGTGCCCATACCGAAACGGTTACCATCTCAGCATATGCTGGGCGTCAGACACCCAGCACTGATTTTCAGTTGGCACCCCGCAGTGACCCCGGACGCAGGTAAATAAAATAGGTACTTACATCCTTGGAATATAAATAATGTTTAAGAATATGGAAATAAATAATGTAGAAGAGTGTGTTTTTTTATTGTGTGCCACACTGTCCAGATACCTATATTTTTTAAAGTACCTACGAATCTACAATATAAATTAACGAGGGCCGCTCGACGCGGGGACACACTTCGAGTAGCCGCCATCTTCTTAATACCTAGCTAATAACAAAACCAGTTAAGGAAATACAAACGTTTCCTTCCAAAAAATGTATTAATTATATGTACCGGCAACAGTCAACGTTTAGGTTGCAATCGGAAAAGTGATCGAAGCCTTGTGGTTCCTGGAGACATACCGCATCACATCCAGCCCAACATGAGGTTAGTTTCTATAAATCTATACTAACAGATTAAAAAAAAAAAACAAAGGAGACATGCTTAAATTGGTGATTGATTGGATTTAAAATATTAGATTAATTAGAATTATGAATCCTGTAATATCATATGACCAACCGGAAAGTATATCCTTTCACTTTAAAGTATATATTTTTTTAAATCGGTTCATAAATGATGGAATTATGAGACTAAGAGATACCAAAGACACACACAAATAAAATACAATCGACTATTTTAGTATTTTTTAATTCTCTTCGAAATCTCTTTAAGAGTTTGGAATTTGAATTGTAAGATATATTTATAAGATATTATCTGGAGTGTAAACTGTAACGGTTACCACACCGAATAACACTTCTAACACAGCTACCATATAGTTTCCCCATAGCTTATAAACCGATTCAAAATGTATTGTCCGGGTAGGTATCTACGCAGAGAAATTAAGGAAAGGGCAATGAAATTTATTGCAAATTAATCTGGAGCTTACCATATACAGCCATAATAACGCAAAAGCTGTTTAATTTGTGCCCAATTTGCACTTATAAGGGTTGTTTAAGCGCTTATACAGCCTGAATATCATGTATATGTATATATCCTGAATATACAGCTTCTAGTGTAAACTTGAACATAAATACAGACTGCGATGCTACTGGAGTAGGTACCTATTCACGAATATCCAAGTTTAGGTGGCGCCGAAGTTTCGGTTATCAATTCACCGAAACTCAAATTAGATTTCTTGGCCGAAACTGGCTGAAACAAGAAGATTCGGTGGGACACTAATGTAGGAGTTGATCCCATGACGAAGCTGCTTAAGAAGGAGTACCACCCGACCCGACAACCCATGGCAGGACGTCTTGGCGCCGCGCGCCGTGAGATAAGGAGAGCCGATCCCACGTAAAGTGGGAAAAGGCTAGGAAAATGAATTGATCCCATGGTAAAAAATGTTTATAAGTATTCATGAGTATTTCCAACCTCTAAAATATTGCCAATGGATTCATTGGCAATATTTCAGAGGGAACTATAATAACCAATAATAACTTCCTTTTGGCGAGTTTTGATTAAAAGGCGCCAATAGTTTTAGATACGAGTCTAGTGGTTAAATGATAAATGATATTTATTTTGCAAGTAGGTTAAACATAGCACATTTACACGACAATCTTTTTTGGTCATTATTAAACAAGATGAGGCCGGTGTTTCCTAGCTGACTACCCAGAGAAGAATCACAGAAACAAACTCAGATGTCAAATTCTCTTTTAAAGTCCATACAATCGTCCTGGTCAAATCACATAAGAACCATGTAGGCTTAATATCTGATGTGGTCTTTTGAGAAAAGTATCACACATTTTTGAGTGGGACCTGTCCAGACAGTGCAATCAATGTCAGTTGTCAACATCATTGAAGAAGCTCAATCCCAAGGCTTTTTTTCATCAAGATAGTCTTAAACTTTGTATTAAAGCTTTCTGGCATAGCTTACGTTTTATATATAATTTGAATTTATTAATACTAAGGTCTTGGAAATAGCTAGGGAGTTTATTATAAAAACGTATACACTGGCATCTATATCAACCACCTATTTTCTTGAGCCTGGTTTTATGAATGACAAAAGTGTGTTGGTTCCTAGTATTTACGTTATGGATCAAAATATTCTCATAAATATACTGACCAGGCACAGACATTAAATTAATCTTTCAATTTGTCTCTGAGTGAGAGTCTAGGACTTAATTTATAAATTGCACGAATAGTCCTTTTACTGTAAAAGTAATACTGTCTGAATATCGGCGGCATTTCCCCACAACAGGATGCCGTATGACATCACACTGAAAATAACTAAAGTATACTAAACGGACTGTCTCTAAATCAGCTAAACCACGATTTTTTCTCACGGCGTATGCAGAGCTAAGTTTTTTGCATAATTTATCTATATGGTGGCTCACTGAAGCTTCACATATGAAATACCTAAGAACACTGCTATCTTCGAGTTTTAACTCTTCACCTTTTAGTTTTGTTGACTGTACAAGTGTAAACTGGTATATATTTTTTGTAAGCAGGTCACAGTTATATTTTTGTTCCAAGTCTTCGAAAAGAACAGTCAAGCAGAAAAGATACAAAAAATAAAAAATGTATTCAGTTTATTTTTTGATACAAGGACTGTTTTGACTCAAGTGTATTATGTAAGTATATCAAAAATATTTTAGGGTCAGACAGTCTCGTCTGTGGAACTGTGATTGACAACCCGTGGCTAGAGCCAGTCCCATGAATGGAACACTTAGGTTTAACCCTTTCCCTGTGCAGAATTAAATAGGGTTCCCTGCGATTCAATCGTTTTAATGTGTGTGAAAGTATTAAAACGTTTAGCGAATTGACAAGAAAAAAAACAATAATGTTCTCAACACAATTCAATGAACGACAGATGTAGATAGACTTTTAACAGTTGTAGCTTCCCCTCGGTCCAGTCTCCATTATTCGGACCACTCGACCCTTGCGAATATTTCAAGGACAAGGAAAGACGGGCGACTGACTACTTATACGTAAAACGATCTTATAATACCTAATTACTTTGGATAAAAAGGGGTGTCAGGTTTGATTGCCTACTTAAGTACAAAAACAGTTACAGATCAGTAGGTTCGTAAGATTAGATTATTATGCACCGAGGGGATAAAGCAGTGTCATATTGAATCCCGACCATAATGAAGGATACCTGAGTAAAGTTTTAAATTTTACTTAAATCGAAGCGACGGAGTTAAGAGTCTAAATAATTACGCGCACCATGAAAGTTACGCTACGAGAGTTAAGTCTCGAATCCTCCATTACGTTCGGGATTCAATGTGACGCCCGTGACAGAAGACACTGCTTTATCCCCTCGGTGCATAATCTACTAGTAAGTTAGGTTTATATGACATATAATTTGACTTTATCGTGCAGGTAGTGTAAAAATAATTTTATGTACCTAGTGACCAACATTAGTTCCACTGATTTTTGCGAAAGAGAAATAGGAAGGCGTATAGCAATGGCTAAAAACGTGATGTCGCAGCTGCATCAAATGTGGAGAGACTGAAATATTTCACGAAAGACAAAAATAAAGCTAGTCAACACACTGGTAATCTCGATATTCAGTTACGGGGCCGAGACATGGACTTTGAAAAAGGCTGATTGGTGGTGGTTGTCATGGTGTTTGTGAAAAATGTTGCAAATTCTATAGACTGTTTCGCAACAATGTGTCCATCCTGCGGGAACTAAACATAAAGACTAGACTCCGTGTCCATCATCTATCTAAGCAGAATTTTCGTTTTTTTTGGAAAGGAAGGCCAAATCCTAGAACACACGACCCTCAGTAATGAGGAATACAAAGTGAGGAGGAGGACGCGAAGTCTAATAGAAGTAAACTACAAGAGACATGTGTTATTAGAAAATTAAAATAATTTAGCGATGTTAAACGATTCGAATATTAATAAATAGGTAAGGCAGACCTAAGGCTTGTTTCACACGTACCACAATCACAACGGTTCCGGAGGTTTTAAGCTCGACAACATCAAACTGTTGTTTTATAATGCCCTAGTACGCAGCAATCTTGAGTATGCAAGCAGTGTGTGGAGCCCATTTTATGCAGTCCACTCACAACGTGTGGAAAGCATACAACGAACCTTCACGAGACACCTTGCTTTCAACAAAGGGTTTTTCACACAGAAAACCTTACACAGAGCGTTTGAACAAAATTAAAATGATAACCCTTCGCGATCGTCTCTTGGATTTATGCTTCCTCCATAAAGTCGTTAATGGAAATATTCAAAGCAGTTGCCTTTTGCAGAGCGTTTCCTTAACAGTTCCAAGAACTGACACTGTATGTGTCAAAACCAACCTAGGCTTGCAGTCTCCCATAATAAGAATGTGCAATGAGTATAATAATGCAGTCTTGAAAATGCCTGAATTAGACATATTCAATGACAAGCTACCGCGGTTTCGGGAAAGAATCACACTATCCTTGCCAGGCCGTTCTTAGTATTTTGTTGATTTTATTTAATTTACATTATTTTTTACATAATGCTTCGAATATAATTATATTTTATTCCAAATGTTTTGAAATTATTTTTAATGTTTGTCATTTTTGTTTTATTTTAATCTATTCACATGTTATTAATTCAGTTTTAATTGTAATATTTAATCTATTGACATCGTTCATAATCTTTTTTTTAAGTTGTATTAATTTCTTAATGTGTTTAATTTATTCATTATTTGCAATATTAATGTTTAAAATTAGATAGATATAAGACGTATTATTTCAAGGCAGGATATTGAGCTGGTGAGCGCTTATATGTACCTAAGCCTTAATTATTGTCATGTGCATTAGTTGTTTTGTTATTGAGCTTGTTTTAAATTGTGCAATGTATGTGACGTGGCTGTACTTAATCTATCTATCTTCTATATAATAAAAATGATTCGCTAAATGTGTTGCTAAGCGCTAAACTCGAGAGCGGCTGGACCAATTTCGATAATTCTTTATTTTTTGGTGTGTTTGTTATTGTCAGGAGAAGGTTCTTATGAAAGAAAATTTAACAAAAACATCTACATCCGGGCGAAGCCGGGGCGGTCCACTAGTTTAAAATAAATAAATAAACACGTGGGCGGGCGCTAACTTGTATGAAAGTGAATAGTTAAATTCACACGGACCACATTCAGCCGTCATTATCGACTGCGTGTGTGGTACCGACCACATCGCAGTCACGTCGCAACCAGAACGCAACCACCAGTGACACCGCGAACTAGCGGCCACCTACATCGCAAACACATCCACATTTTGGAAGCACCACAACGCAACTGAAAGAAGCCGCAGTGACACTATTCACACGTAATCACAGCTTGACCACCTTTTGTCACGATGGTGTGGTGTGGTTGTGGTACGTGTGAAACACGTCTAACAATTAGATTTCAGGCGCCACCTCCACCACCAAGTGAATCGCCGCCAGTTGACGTATTGCTCATCAATAGCTAGCCGTACACGCCCGGATTTACCCGACAGATCTGTCTGACAGTCGTGCCTGGCGGGCAAAACAGGTAATGCATGGCAAGAACAGGCACAGATATACCTACCTGAAAGCTACTATGACGTGAATGCAGATCTACTCAACAAACTTGACCGCCTTCTAAATAACTGCATTAGATTTGATTCAATCTGCGCAAATATGGTCATGTCTCTGCGCATCGGTTGCTTTTAAAGTGGTTGCCCATACCTACGCGAGCGCAGAGAGCAAAGAGCTCAAGTCTTACTACTTTGTTTTCATTTTTCGACTCTCCTAACTCCCCCAGTTATCTAGCCCCTTACTTTCAATTTCAATATATATGCGCCAACCACAATCGGAATCTATGCTCATCACATAACTGTCTTCTTCAATTTCTCACTCACCGTATTGACTTTATTCACTTTTCCTTCTTCGTTCAGTCTATTTCTTTGTGGAATACGCTAACCCCAGCCCCCCAGGAAATCAAGATGGTCACCAACCGATTAGCCTTCAAAGTTAAAGTTTGCGAACACATTCCTAAGAAGTTGGCAATAGTATAATCACATCGCTAATGTTTTTCAATTACCTATTAGTTCTAATTGTTTAAGTATTTCGTGTTGGTACCTATTAATCTTGTTTAAGACGCTTAGTTGACACTTCACGTGACCAAAGGGCTGGCTTTTACCTTGGTCAAAGAATAAGCATTGCCATACAACGTGGCAATGCCGGCAGTCTTTTGGGTAGGTACACTTCCAGTCGACAGCGATGCGGATGAATTTTTTGACGCCATATTTTAGGGTTAATTTAGTTGGAGTTTTTATTTTTATTTCTAGTGTATATAGTTAGTTAAGTATTTATGGAATAAAGATACCATTTATCTTGTTAATTTGATAATTTATTATATATTTTTATTGTATGAATAGTTTACATATTTTTATCATATATTTATACTAGGGGCCCGCCCCAGCTTCGCCCGGATGTATATTTTTTTTTCAAAATTTTCTTGCATAAGAACCTGCTCCTGACAACTGACAAACACAAAAAAAAGAATTAGCGAAATAGGTCCTGCCGTCCAAACGTGATGCCGTGACCGAGGGAAATAGGGATTCATATATATATATATACATAGATGTTTGTATGAAAGTAATATCAATCGTTTTTTTTTCATATTGCACCCACCGCCATTCTCTCCATCACCCTTTGTTGACTGGTAGAGTATGCCTATGGCATTAAGTCTGCCTCTGTACATTTGTGTGCGTAGTGTCAATAAATAAAGCAAAATCTAGCTATAATAAGGTATGTCGCGATTTTATACATATGTACCTACCTATCGAAGAAAGAAAAAGTAGAACAGTTTGGTGCTTTAGACCTTTGTTTAAGTACAATTTCTTATCTTTGACCTTCCATAAACATGGTAAAGACTTATAAAGCTCTATAAAACTCGTCCAAAACAGTTTATTGTGACTATAGTAGGCGCCAGATAAGCGTGGAATAACGGTCATTGACCCACCTACAATTATTGACATTTTTAATTTGAAAAACGGAATTAATGACACAAAGCTGTCCCGAATCATCATCTCTCGTGATCCTTAACATTGTCTAATAATGAAAAACGATTCATATTTAATTGTTCAGGTACCTATGAACAGTTATTAGGCAAAGGTCAATATACTTTATTCCACATTTATCTGGCGCCTACTATAAATGCAATTTCAAAGAAAAAATCTAACAAAACATTTTGAAAAGAACAGATTACGACAGGAAATAAATATGGCGTAATGTAAAAAAATACATATAGACTGTATTATATACCTACCATCGTATAGCCGCGGGAAAAACCGACGCTAACAATCGATTTTACCCGCGGCTATAGATGTTTCACATCAAAAACTCGTGTGTACTATAAAGTGCGTAAATGAGGGGCGATCTGGCGCGGCGGCGCGGCGGGCACATCTGTTGCTACGCACACACGCACAGTTGGATGCTCAGATAATTAATGTCTGCCCCGTGTGCGATCCGTAGCTTTTGACCGCCAGCCACGACTTGGCCGCCGCCGCGCCGTGTGGAAACATACTCGTAGTATGAAGTCGCAGGATGATTATATCGCGATTTCTTCTTCTCGATCGAATCTTTTTTCTAAAGGTGAAAAAAGTATTCGGGTTTTATTTTACTGTTTTGTACCTACATCCAGAATACAAGATAGGTCTTTTACGGTTCAGAGATCCGTTTGCGAAACATTAAGCTTTCTAAACGTAAAATGATATTTATTTTGCAAATTGGTTATAAATATCTACTTAACACTTTCAAATGTTTATTTTCGTAAATTAAATTAGTAAAGGTCGGTGATTCCTAGCTGACTACCCTGAGAAGACATGTAATAATGGTCAAACCATATGAGAACCATGTAGGTTAATAAATAGTTAAAGGTCTTTTGAGGAAAGGGCCACGGCACGGATTTTGCTGGACCCGTCCAAACAGTGCAAGCATTTGTCAGTAATCGCGTAGGTCCACTTATAAATTTAAGGAGTTCAACGAATTGACGAACAAGATCACAGTAAGGACATTATAATTTAAGCGGACTTGTCCTGTGAGTGCAAGCATTTGTCAGTATCTAATCTTGTGGCTCAATTCAGTACTACTAGGGAGCTAAACAAACGACGAATACTAGGGATATGAATAGAACAAAGAAGGAACATTTGAGTAGCCCGCATTTACTTAAACTGCCAGACAAAAATGTTAAAAATTGACTGATAAGAAAAAAAAAAAAATATATATTAGTCCTAACATTCACCATAATTAAAATATTCAAAATAAATATTGATGAGAGTAAATGTAAAAGGTACCTACTTTAAAAAGCAAATATTCATGTCATTAACCGACTTTTGTATCCAATGCCAAAGTGCCTATTATTTTTTTTTTTTTTTTTACAACTCACACACGGTCATCCGATCCCAAACTAGGCAGAGCCTGTGCTATGGCAACCAGACAACTGATAAACATACTTATATATTTCTAAATACATACATATATTATAGACAAATTACACCCAGACACAGAACAAATGATCATGCTCATCACACAAAGAATTTCCCTGTTTATTATGTTTATAAACAAGAAAAAAACATTAAAGATGATGTTAAAAATGTACAACATTTGAGTATATTTGATAGGAGCAGCACAATGGCAAGCCTTTTTGTCTTCAAGGTAGTCTTTTACAGTACAGAAAGCTTTATTATGAAGGAACGACCAACGGACGCAGGAAGTTTTAATGAGTGAGCCGAAAAGTCAACAACTACATCGAGAGCCTTTGCGGAAAACGCCGCCATCTTGGCCAGTCATTCTCAACCAGAGGTAGCTGCCAGTATGCTGCAAAGCGGTCTAGACAATGAGAGCAATTGGCTTAAGAAGTGGCGCATCAAAGCTAATGAGACAAAATCTGTAAATGTCACATTCACACTTAGAAGAGGGGCATTTCCTTCAGTCAGGCTCAACTATGTGGAGTTTCGCGCGCAGAGTATGTGCGATACCTTGGCATGGTATACCGATTTACCGACAAATTTGGATAACTAGGCAGAAACATATTTTCATAAAAATGAAACAGCTAGGCCTCCCAACTTCGAAAATTCCACTGGCTCTTGGATAGAAAATCCCAGCTGTCACTGAAGAACAAATTCCTTCTCTATAAAGCCACACTCAAACCAGCATGGCCCTACGGCTATAACTATGGCGGACAGCCTCGCATTCTAACATAGAAATAATGCAAAGGTTCCAAAATAAATTGCTACGCATGATAACAAACGCCCCATGGTTAATAACCAGAGATCGGAATAGGTAGACTATATTTAACTAATGTTCGTGGAAGTAAGTAACATAGATTTGATAATACCTCCTGTAAAATCACGAAATCATAAATGGAATGACAATCAAAACCCGTGATTATAAAAAGTGTGATTATATAAATTGAGTAAGTACCTATAGTTACAAATGATTGATTTGACGAATCAAAAGAAGAAAGAGTTTTGCGAAAACAAAGCTATTTAATTTAACAGTTTTAGTAGGTACGGAACTCTAAAAACATAATAAGATTTTTCAATATACGTAATAATTTTGTTCAAATAAGTAGATGTACATAATATGTAAAAGTTAATAACTAATTTGCAATTTCTTAAATCCCGGGATACAATCGTCATGTTTATGATTCCGTGATTTTAGAGGAAGTATTATCAACTCTATGTTACTTACTTCCACGAACATTAGGTAAATTTAGTCTACCTATTCCGATCTCTGTTAATAACCAACGAAGAATTATACAAACAGAAAGGACATAATGCGATACCTACGCTAGATCATACAAAGACAGGATTGTAAATCACCTAAATGTACTGACTCAAAGATTCACGAACGACAAGAAGTCTAAACACAGACTGTAACGCAAAATTGCCCAAGATGTGATACGATGACCATCACATAATTTAACAGGATGCAATAAAGGTCACGTTCCCGAGCAAGTCTAAATATACTTTCATACATACTGCTTAATTTCCCAATTAGGATACAGATTGCTCTAAAAGAAGTAACATAAAAAACGAGCCCCAATTCTTTTGAGCCTCATTGCTGAGACAACCAATTTGTGTTTGAACCTACCTATATTAGATACCTGTATTAACTCTCCGTTTCAAACAGATATTTGTTTATTATGTTTATAAAATATTTTCATAATAATATGTAAACTAAGAGTAAGAAGGCAATCATTATATAAATAAATAAATCCAATGATGCAAATTAAGTTTGAATCAAAATCGGTCCCGAGACCGCTTTGAATATTTTCACTACTTATTGCTCATAAATAGCTTTGAAATTAGGCATTCCAAGCCGGAAAAATTCACATTGTATAGCAAAGAAAGAACGGGGTTCAATATAAAACGATAACAGATAAGTAGGCTTAACAAGTTAATGAGGTACCTATCAGTCGCACAACTTATAAAATGAAAGTAGTCTGCAAGAAATAGTAATAACGTCGTAAGAATTCCACAGAAAAGGACTTAAAACTAAGTGCGTTATAGTACTTTGTAATGTTATTGTTGTTTGTACGTTTTTCTTTGCCGGCCTAGGGGGCTAAATATACTGAAAATTAAAATACAAGATGGTGGCAATGAAGATTTTGCACTTTAATTGTTTACTGATTCACAATCACAGGGCTCGAATTCAAATTCAAATTGGCGCCAGTGATGCACACTAAACACGAGGCTTTGGTGTATGTTAAAATAAACTGGTGTGTGACAGATCGAATTAAATATTGAAACAATTTCGGGCAACCTAAACCATTAATATTGTCAAAAAGCTCCGCGAATGCCTAAGCTCCCCCTTTTGTTGAAGTCGGTTAACAAGTTATTTCTGTAGTATCCGCCTACTCGAACGAACGCCTAAAAGAAAAGGCGTGAATGTGTCAAATGCGTAATCAAAGTACTTAGGCCTATGCTAAAAAAATGTACCTACCTAAGTGCCTACTAACGTAATTTTTTTTTTAAAACAACAACAGCTTTTGGATCGAAGTCTTTGAAACATCTACCAATTCACTGAAATATTTGTACAAATCACACATAACACTGAACTGAGGTGAAATAAATAAATATGAAAAACTTACCGCTCTCGGAAAAGCTCGTGAAGGCACTGAGGAAGTGTGGACGAAGGGTGGGCCGTGCAACACAAGCCATGTGTCAGCGGATCAATACAATGGACGACGACAACATACCATTTTACACACCCTTCGATTTCAATATTCACCTGATATTTAAACACTAAAATATGATAAAAATATTTTAAAAACTCACCTGAACACATCCCAGTGTCCACAGCATTATGATTATTTTAAAATCCATTTTTAATGACTCGATCAGATACCGGAAATAAGGGAAGTTGCAACTGCAGAGACTGTTTATCAAAATACTGTCGAACACGATCTGAAAGATACAAATCACGGGTTGACTGATGTTATTTAGAAAAAAATGGTTACTCGACTTTATTATGTAGCAGCTACAGTTCATATTTCAATAACTCGAGAAAATGTGAGAGTGAGGCGGCAAATATGAAGCTGCGGTCCACTGCTTGCCAGTTAAAAGAAAAATGCCCAAATTGATCCTTTTTCCCATCAGTTTAGACTACCGGGGAAAAATAGATATATAAAAAATAATAAACAGGTCGATTCGCGAACTAAATAGTTCCAGTAACGCAGAAGAACTATTGTAACCTCAGCTTGAAGTTACAATAGGAATATTTGTTTTTTTTTTTTAACATGCGACAGGAACAAAATTACATAATTGAAACAATAATTTCAAGATTTACTTTTTAAATTATATATTTAATCAATTAATCATACTCAATGTCTAACATTGCTGCAATTTGCAAAAAAAAATACGAAATTTTGAATTTTGCGGGCTACATAAAAATCACGGTTCAAAAGTGAAACTAATATCTGGCTACATTGTGCCCTTACCGCCTGACCTATCAAAAGCGAAATTTTTCTAAACTACGTTTTGTACCTTAAACGATAGGGGTTTAGGATGAAATCGCCTTTCTGTAAATATGTCAGTTACGATAAATCGTCGGTAAGGGCAACGTCTAGACATTTTGCGTAGGTTCGTATTAACTATCTATAGTAAACATCAACAGCGATGGTTGAATTTCGATCGCAGTCTTTCGGCTGCGGCTACATTAAAGTCGTGAGCGATAAAACCTAACTATTTTATTGGCGTGTTTTTGAATTGATGTATCGAGGTGAGTTGCTTTCTTAGCTTCTCACCTCGATACTACTCGATAGCATAGGTTTTTCTTGGCCATTCATGCCGACTATGCCGAGGTAGAACATGCTTTGTCGACTTATGCATAAAAGCTTGAGAACGGAGGAAGAAGGATGCCGGAGCAAACGAAGTGAGCACGGCAATTATAGCACCATGCCTCGAACATGCTAGATTCTATAACGTTTTAATATGTTAAAACACATACAATATACTCGTATAGATGGATATCGTAGTTGCTGCAAGGCGGTCCAATGAAGAAGAACAAATAAAAGATAAACAAATAAATATTTTTTTTAACGTTTTTGCATCGTTTATTAAAAACCAGGGGTAGGGTGCAGTGAATGGCACCCTTGCAGAAAAGGGTTCCGGTATTTGAGCAAATGAGCGATTTATTTTGCGAGATGTTCAAAGTAGTGTGACCGAAGCACAATAAAATTGGAGCGCATGCACCTCCTCTTCTAGTTTCGGCCTAAACCGAAACATACGTGGTGACGTCACACAGACAGCGCTAGTAGAATTCGTAAACGCTGAAATAGTTTTACAGTCGCTGGGTTTTATATATATAATTTAAAAAAATATTTTTTATTTTAGAACTCTGAATTTTAGAATAGTACTCTTTATTATGTACATTATACCAGTTACAAAAAAGATAGATGAAGGAGACTTTACATAGACAGTTTTATCGCTAAAAGGTATCGTGTAAAGACAACCTTTAGATAGATTTTAAAGGGAAAATGGGGTAATCTTAGGTGTACTATTTACACAACGTGTAACAGTATAAACGCAATACGTCTTAAGGGGTTATTGTACTCATCATTGTAAACAACTTTCACTGGTTTTTACTGTCAACGCGATTTCGGGGTTGGTCCCATCGTAAAATGTGTTCATAATGGTGAGTACAATGAGCCCTTAAGAGGTATTGATTTTATTCTGTTACACGTTGTATATACAATAAATATATAATAGATAGATATACAAAACTAATTATGAAACAAAAAGCAGATATCTAACCCAAATAAAGTCGAATAAAGAGAGGCAGTGATTTTGTCCATAGTTTTAAAAGTGGACAAAGATTGAGCAAGGCATTCCATACCTAACCGCACCGCTTGAACCGTAAAAGATGTGTCTTAGAGGCTTGTATTTTCTCCTTGTTTCATAAGATTTACCCTCGATACGTTAGTAAAGAAACAACCCTCACTTGACACTTTAGACAGGATTATTTTTAAAGTCAGTGCTTGATGTAATATCACGTCGAATCAAGTCAAGTCATCAAGTCGAATAAAGAGAGGCAGTGATTTTGTCCATAGTTTTAAAAGTGGACAAAGATTGAGCAAGGCATTCCATACCTAACCGCACCGCTTGAACCGTAAAAGATGTGTCTTAGAGGCTTGTATTTTCTCCTTGTTTCATAAGATTTACCCTCGATACGTTAGTAAAGAAACAACCCTCACTTGACACTTTAGACAGGATTATTTTTAAAGTCTGTGCTTGATGTAATATCACAAATTTATTCCCCGAAGAGGAAGCCAGGGGTGCTCGTGCACCCATATCCTGCCTGCATCCATTAAGTGGAAACATAACTGGCTACTAACATAACTGGCTGACCTAGGCCTTATTGCCGTTGCCACTAACCGAGCGACTTGGGGATCGAATCTACAAATGATTACATCCATAGATGGACGAGTCATTCAATTCTATGTTGTCTATCAACCTGTTAAGAGTATAGTTTCAATCGGCGGACTGAGGAAGCTATTAAAATCCTGTGACACCTATGCTGAATAACATGGTTTAAAGTATAAGGAACTCCAGAGCGAGTTTATGGTTTTTGTTGGTAAAAACAAAAACCCAATAGTGTTCCTGCGCTGTGCCTAAATGGAGCTCACTTGAGACAGGTTGCTGCTCAGTTTAAGTGATAGACACTTTAACAGATAACATAATTATAGAAAGAGAGCGGAGAGTGTTATCGGTCCGTGGAAATATCCTGGCTCATAGACTCGCTCGTTGTACAGTTGACGTTAAATTATTGTTGCTTAAAGCGGTTTGTCAAAGTTTCCACACACAGGGTGGTCTATGGGCCAGTTTCACGAAGCTGGCCTGTCACTCCGAGACCAATATAATAACATTTTCAGGAATCTGGTGCGGCTATCGCGGTACTGTTGTGCTTCAGGTATGTTTGCAGTTGCGCACAAAGATGGTTACTATGCAATTATGCGTATGAAAACCATGTCTGTGGTGGTATGAAAAGGAGCAGTAGCGGCATCCTAAAAATGATAGCGCAGACTGGACTCGGCGGTTATGCGTCGATTCATTGACCTGCATGTGAAAGGTGCAGGTTATTTATAAAAAAAAACATATATACCGTAACGTTATTCCCATTATTATTTGATTGGCCTAACATAGTTTATAAGATTTATTGTTCTAGTTTTTTCTATGGACTATGTAGTTTTCTGAGAATAAACAGTTTTTATTTTATTTATAGTTTCAGTCGGGCCGAATATTCGGCCAATTATTGGCCGAAACCGAAACTTTGGCCGAAACCAGTTTTTACGACACTAGTTCAAAGTAAAAACCAGTGGTAACAACTGTTACATGTTTGATCTCCAAGCCAAAACGCGAACTGCTCACTGTAACCTCAGCCTTACATACATATTTATAGATATTCTACGTAAAATGTGATAATCTTCTTATTCTATTATTTTCTTTTACTTCGTAGGTTGTGTTGTCGAATAAATATTTGTTATTTCTATTTATAAACCTCTATTTTGTTGTGAAAGTCGCGCATTTTCCTCATCGGTCGTTCTTTTGATATTATTATCCTGTCGAGTAAATCAATAAAAATGTATTTATAGATAATAATACCAATCGATTGGATGTTGCTGGTTAAGCAGACATTGGGTGGGACATAGTATTGACTGTAGAACTGGTGACTGTTGGAATATATACCTAACCATGTTTTTGAGGAGAGAAACCCACAAGCGTATGACCTAGGTCCTACTACCTATAGTATGTACAGACAACAACCAGCACTTCAAGCTACCCGAAACTGTCAAATGTTCCCAATCAACCTTGAACCTAAACAGCGTTAAAGTTGATAATCTATTAAAGAAATTTGACAGATCGTTGTAACTTGATGTGCTGGCGTTTGTACCTTCCGCAGTTGGGTGCCCTTGGACAAGGTTAATCGACGATTTGCCAGGCTGGGCGGCTGCAGCTGGATGAGGATAGCCGAAGATCGAGTGTAAAGTAGCATGCTATTGAAGCGGTCTAAGTCCAGTATTTATGAATAAGGTGAGAGGCCATCGACAGCAGGTATAACATATTATGAGGATTGATAATTCTGTGTCGCATCATTAACTTATGAGGCCCGGTTTTAATTTTTGTGGGCTTTGGTTGCGTGCGAGGGTCTGATACTCTTGTCAAGGATGAGCTCTGGGCTGGAAGGTACATGAACTATATTTTATTTGCCACATTGTATATGTCGTAGGATAATTTGATACTTCGAATCTTCGCGAAAATCCTAGGGGTTTTGCGAAAACGCGGATAATTAGACATAGGCGAAAAATTATCAAATCTTACTGGACAAAGTCAGGATTTTTGCGAAAATACTCGTTACTATAGTAAGATTTGATGTGCTCAACACTGACTGGCTACAATTTTGCTGGCTGACTTCTAATTGGTTCCTAGTTAATAACGTGCGGCAACAAATGATTGACATTTAAGACGTCAACCAATCAGAGACGATCTCTTATTGAACGCGCTGACCGACCAATCAGCGTTCTTATTTCATAACAGCCAGCGTTTCGTTTCGCAATATTGCTATAATAACGAGTATTTTCGCAAAAATCCTGACTTTGTCCAGTAAGATTTGATAATTTTTCGCCTACGTCTAATTATCCGCGTTTTCGCAAAACCCCTAGGATTTTCGCGAAGATTCGAAGTATCAAATTATCCTACGACATATATAGCTTAATAACAGCTCTAAGTAAAGACCTACCTGTATTGACGATTTCGAATTGCTATGAGTTAAATTAGGTACCCATAAATACCGATTTAAACAGCTCAAAAAACAGGGTACAACATCTCTTTATCCAGTGTGCAAATCAGATTTCATTGTAATGATTGTTATGCAAAAAGATGTTTACTTAGTCTCCCTATAAAATGTCAAGGTTTTAGGGTGTCGCCGACCAACTTTGGCGACAGTTAGTGAACTTTGAGTTTTTATTTCTCATTATACTTCTGTCAACAGTATGTTTGGTTAATCTTTGACTGAAGGTAGCCGGTGCGCCTACAGCGGCAAGAGATGCCTTGAAGGGAGCAACTATGAGGAAAGTGCTTATGCAATGTCTATGTCACCGGAAAATTGCAAACGCCGCCGTAAGATTGTAAAATATCGTGTGAAATTGGAAACAATTTTTTCTTAATAAGACAGAGATATATTGGCAACTATTGAATTTAGATGGGGTTTATTGAATACAAAACGATTTTTTCATAATACCTACTTATATCGAGAAATTATCTTCTATATAATAAAAATGATTCGCTAAATGTGTTGCTAAGCGCAAAACTCGAGAGCGGCTGGACCAATTTCGCTAATTCTTTTTTTATTGTGTTTGTTATTGTCAGGAGAAGGTTCTTATGAAAGAAAATTTTGAGAAAACATTAATATCCGGGCGAAGTCGGGGCGGTCTACTAGTAATCTAATAAACATTTATTGCGATCTTACGGTGTCTGCAATTTTCCGGTGACATCTATTTAATAATTCAATAGATTTTATTTTTTTCTGAACTTAAAATATATGTGAAGGTTTTGTTTTTGTTTATAGGTCCTTCTGCACCATAAACCTACACCATGAACATGTCAAGGCCTTTAGGTAATGTTGTAATAGTTGGTGGTTGCCAGGTTGCCAGAATCTATTAAATAATTTTAGAAACACGTCTGGTTCCTGCGACAATACATGACAGGGAAAAGGACCCAAAGAACAATGTGTGAAACTTTACCGGAAAGAATAAAATAGAGCACACCTATATATTTTTAGTGTTTTGTAAATTATATTATTTATAACAGTTTGTACCTACATAGCAACAGTTTTGTCAAATATTTATATAATAACTACTTAGGTTTTTTTTAAGTAAATACTAAATAAACGTATACCCAAAAATTGACAGCTATAGTTCTTAATAATAATGTTAGTGTTGTGTATTCCTTTTATTGTTATTATATAAAGATTATTATTTTGTTAAAGATAATTATTTTATCATTAGCTGTAAATTGATTGCTGCGCCCTAACGGGGTAATGTACTCACAAATTTTAGTTGAGTCTGTAACTGTGTGTACATTGTGTGCAATAAATAAATAAATAGGAAAATGAGACATATGTAGGCAGTAAATTAATGATGATGCCACGAATAGTGATTTAGCCGAATACTTAGTACATTTTGCGGGTGAGAGTTTCTGACCTTTTAATTTTTGATCTGCGGATCTGCGTCATTTAAGTGTGTGCGGTAAGTACGCCGTGGACGTATTTGTTTCATTTGCGAGTAGCTCGTATAATTACATACAATTGTGTTACTTATATAATAGTAGGCTTAAAATGTAAAAATAATTCATCATAACTTTGCACTGATCGATTTTAAATAATAAGTAAACAGAAATGTTGTTGAAATATAACTTTTCGTGAGAAATATAATATGTAATAGACGTTTTTTTTTTCACTCAAACTCACTTATTTCAATTACCATTTACAGGCACTTTTGAATCGTCAAGGTCGATCGTCAAAAAGATGAAGCTATTTGCACGTTCGAAAGCGCAGATCTCTATGGAGAAGAACGTGCAAGAAACTTCACGGACACTCTTTTAAAAGTCATATTTTTTTACATAGTTATTTATGGTTACATCATTCATGTTGAAATTATACAAACACTAGCGACCCGCCCCGGCTTTGCATGGGTGCAATACTGATACTAAATACTATGGTTTTAGAACTCTGGTTCCATGTATAGTAACATGGAACTCTGTCATATGTCAGAGTTTTCGCGAAATCATCTTGAACACATAACTTGAACGCTATTTATAGGCACGCGCCGCCGGCCCCCCGCCCGGTACCACCACAACCGCTATGTCCCTGCATTTTAAATCTGTAATATCTTCGAAAATATTCATTTAAATTACATGTTATACAGGGCCATATTGATCTATATTAAATGCACAATGTATTTAAGGTACTTAATTCGATAAGGATTAATGCTGTATAAGCTGTATTGCTTAAAATCGCTTCGTAAATAAGCCATTATTTCTCGTAAAAAGTAATGGATAAAATGGTTATTGTGGGTTATCCTTAAGAGATAGACATATACCATTGCGGACTTTTTGTAGACCTTTTTTAAGGTGCACATTACTGTAGTACATAATTATGATCTATCTCGTAAGGTTCAGCCAGCGTTTGCAATGTAGGTAAGCGCAAAAAAATGTGTTTATTATCTGTGTAGTAAAATTATCAGTGTTTCTCTACAATATTATGTATGTATTATACACATAAACCTTCCTCTTGAATCACTCTATATATTAAAACCCCGCATCAAAATCCGTTGCGTAGTTTTAAAGATCTAAGCATACATAGGGACAGACAGACAACGGGAAGCTACTTTGTTTTATACTATGTTGTGATGTAAGAACGATGTAAAACCCGTGCAAAATAAAAGCGCCCGACGCAAAAAGAACAATTCAAATAAACCGTGGCAGCCGAGAAATTACCAGTCCCAGCTGACGGCGCCCTTTCACGAAAATGATGCATGCGCTACCATTCGGCTCAATCATTTTGAAGGGGGCCAAATGATCCAACTAATGCACCACCATCAACCAGACTTTTGAGTGAGTATGACACTCCCAACCGCCGCGCCGCCACATTCAAGGTACATTCAAGTCAAAGACACCCTACTGATAGTTTAAGTTTAAGGTACATTGTACACAGTACACACACATCACATGTGCCGTTAATGCATGAAATTCTACAATGGTAAAAAAAGGAGTCTCTATAATGAAAATATTGCGTTCTTACAAACTTCAGCCGGTCTAACAATGTTTCCAAATGCTTACAGATTAGTTTGTGCGCCCTAGTGGCTGTGGAACAGGACTAGCATTGAGCCAAGCATTTTTATCTTCAATATAATCCCCCAACTTATAATACGCTTGCCTGCATAGTGTGCGTTTAATACAAGATATAAATTTAGTTTCATTTTGTTCCACGATTCGGTATTCGGTATTCGGCCGAATTGTTCGCAATATTCGGCCGAATACCAATAACAAAACAAGTAGCCAAATAAACGAATACCGAATAGTTGCGGAATATTCGTGTCATCTCCACTTTAAAGTCACACGCAGTAGCCCGTACTGGAATCCTCAAGAGAAAAAAGGAATTATGACCGTCCCTGTCAAACCTGGCGACCGCGACCGGCATGTGAGTAGGTAGGTAAGTACCGTGTTGGTAGAAGCGACGAGCATCGAAATGACATGGAACGGGGTGAACCTAAAACCGCTGACATGTATGCCCTAGCTAGGGGGGACATGGGATCTAAAAATGAAATAACAGCTGCCTGTTTTTGTTATTTTTTAGCCCGCTTTTGTCATACTACGATCCTCAGTAGCCGAGTTTATTAGACTAGAAAGAGAATCGATAGTCAACAAAACAAAACGGAAACTTTTTAGGGTTCCGTAGTTAACAAAGAAACCTTATAGTTTCGCCATGTCCGTCCGTCTGTCTGTCTGTCTATCCGCCGTTTAGCTTAGCACTAGAAAGGTGAACTTTGGTATACCTATAAATCACGCTGATAAAGTGGCGTATATCCCACAGTGTGAAGTGTCGTTGGAAATTTCGTTTAAAAATATTTAGTTATGTGTGTTAAACTATTTTTCCATCAAAGGATCCGTTTGCGAAATATTAAGCTTTAAAGTACAAATTTTTGTTGGAGTCAGGACGCTTGACTCTACCCCTTCTGTCAGTTAACCGGTTGTTTTTGGAGACGTGAAAAAAACATGGTAGTAGCATAAAATATATAACAAATTTAAAAGAAAAATATCATAGCAGACGTATAAAATTTACTTGGTGAAGGAAAATGCCTCTTCAGTTACCATCGTCCTTCGGTGCCTGTTTTTAGACGTTTTTAACTGGTAAACCTTGAACTCAATTAATATACATATTCAAAGAATCAAACAAAAAATAACCATTTTAAGTCGGCAATTGTGACGTGCAACTACGGATCCCTTCACAGCGCGTGGCCCGTGTCGGCCCGACACGCCGCAAAAAGACCGGCCCTTTGTTTTTTTTGTAAAACTTATGAGACTGCAGTTCGGATATCTATATTATCTAAGTAGTTAGACGTTTTAGGAAACCTATGTCCAGCAGTGAAGGTCCATACGTCTTTGATATGAAATGATGTTGATATTTAGTAAAAGTTTATTAAACTTAGAGCGAGATTTTGATTCGTTGTTAACTCAACTAATGCTCAGAGGAGCAGGTCGTGGCTAAATAATAACAGCTGCACGGGTCGATATTCAAGGTTAAGCAACGCTTGCCGTAATCACGTCAAATATTGTAAGTACTGGTATTCAGCTGAATCCGGCTTGACTCGGAGCCGAACCCAGTAGTTGCGAAAAGGCTAGGCAAATGGATAAAACTTGTCCTAACACTACTTTATGCAGTTTAAGCTGCAGTTAAACATTTTTGAATCGTTTAGGCACAATCTTGATTAGAATGAATATCCGACACTGCCCTTGAAAACGACGGGTATACTGTGGTAAAGGCAATTTAACTTGAGATGGCGCGTTACGTTAAAAGTGCATTCGACTGTAATGTTACAGAGCCTAGTGTTACCTCTGAAAGTGAGGAGAACCGAGCAATAAAGTGAGCAACTTGTAATGACCGTTTTGAAACAACTAAACATCATTAAGTAATTCGCGTTTGTATGTGAATAACAAAATAAAATTAATATTGTCGCGCTCAACACTTCGACTGTTTCGCTTGACATTGTGAAAACAACTAATTCAACTACAGGAAAAAGCAATATATCAGCTTGGGTCAAGAATTTCAATAAGGGAACTTTTTAAAGAGAATGTAATTCTCACGGTAGCATCTCAATTCACTTTTGCAAACATTTTGTGTATTAGACAAAACTTATAAACTAAAATGAGCGACATCCACAACCTTAACACCAGAAATAAGCACAAGCTACATGCTCCTTCCCACCGACTTCGTAAGGTCCACGACTCATTCGTGGGGCTCGGTATCCGCTTTTACAATAAACTTCCACTTTCTTTTCTTGACCTGCCTTTTGACTCATTTAAAGCTAAAGTCAAATCTAACCTTTGTTCGAAGGCATACTATTCTATTAATGACTATTTAGACGATAAGAATAGTTGGTCGTTGATTTGACCGCAAGACAATGTCATATTTATCATGTTCTTCCTCTGTAAGTTAGCTTATGACAAGTTATATGAGTTCATATAATAAATGTTATATAGATTTTAATATTATTTTGTCCGGCCGTATTAGTCAGTGATTTTTTACTAAGTATATTTTTTTTTGACATAATCTACGCATTACAATTGTTTTTTTATTGAGTTGTATTATAACATAATATGATGAACTAGTATTGTCTTATAGCTGTTTTATATTATTGTTGCCTGAACAACCGGCAGCAAGTTCATCATGCTTCCTTGGATGTCACTGCTTGCGGTAGCGTCGGGGGTCGGGTTACCTCCTTCCCTCAAACATGGCGAGGGGGGTAATGGCTGATCTTTGCGTTATGCTCGTGAACGGGTGCTGCTTGTGGTGGCTGGTCGTCTTGCTGGTCATGGTTTTTTTTTTAATATGGTTAGAACTTACTAAATAAACTTACAGTTTATTAAAATAACTATGTTAGCTCTAGTTCATCACTTATTTCCAGTCACAATCCTGTTGTTAGATTATACCATTGCACGTGTAACCGGGCATTTATGCCTTGAGGCTTAATTAGTTTGACTTACTTGTTAATGCTTGAGTTTGTTTGTTTTTTGTGGCAGAATGGAGTGTGCTGCTAACAAGTGTCAATTAATTTCATAAAATTTGATTTACATTAGACATATTATTTTTCTGTGTCATGTTTTGTAAACTTTGCATACTGCAGTATACATTTTTATAACTTAACAGACAGATGTGTTGCTGGGGAGTTTGTTGCGCCACTTCTTCTTCCCAGCTAAAACACTAGGAAGTGGTGACGGGTGGGCGTTTTGGGGACTGTCTTTATGTAGAACTTTGACGTTCA
The DNA here is from genome assembly GCA_905163435.1 of Mamestra brassicae. Taxonomy (NCBI): domain Eukaryota; kingdom Metazoa; phylum Arthropoda; class Insecta; order Lepidoptera; family Noctuidae; genus Mamestra; species Mamestra brassicae. Next base: position 7,206,439 of record LR990987.1, read on the forward strand.
AAAAGTGCTGGCACTCAGCCTAATTTGACTAATGACTTTTGATTTTGATTTTGCTCAAAATCTAATATTGTTACATTACCAGCAAATGTTCGTCAGTCAGGGAAGCAGTATTGTAAGGTAATGCTCAAAGTCGAATCTGAAATGTTACATTACAGGCGAATGCTCCCGGTGAGGGAGCACCATAGAAATATAAACATATGGGGAGCACGTCTTACAGTATGAGAACGAGCTAACCTATCGAGAAAATAATCAAATTTTCAAAGTTATATAAAATGCTGGTAAATACAGTTTTTTTATTGTTAACAATCTACTTTATTAAAAATGGGAAGAAGTTTGCTAATATTCCTTACACACAGGCAGTAGAGATAATAAGTTGCACAGAAGCCGCGCCACTAAAGTTATTGTTATTGATTTCATCATCATCTGCCTAGCCTTTTCCCAATTATATTATATTGATTTACTTATAATTAATTGTTTGTAAGTACTTCCAACAGGTAAGTTATAAATACACTGGACAGCAAATAAACCGAGCCACCCGCTACCTAGGCACTCTAATTCGATTTTCTCAAAAACTAAAAAACCTACAATTATCAAAGTTGTACCTACAGAAAGTGCGTTTCATGGTGATTAAAATGAAAGGAAACTCATTGGGTTTAATCAATATTTCAGTGTTTATTAAGGATTTTACAAAGAAGAGTCGTTTTCCAGTCGTGACAATCGTTAGTAATGATAAAGTGAAAAAAAAAAAACCAAAAACAAAGATAAAATCAAAAAAAAAGTTTTTGATCAATATTCCGTATTCCCTCCCCTTGCTCGGATAACTGCCAGCATCCTTGTATTCATCGACCTTACCAGCCTGACGATAAAATCTTGAGGAATTGTATTCCACTCCTCTTCAATTGCGATTCGCAGCTCTGGAAGCCTTGTTGGAGCAGGTACCCGGGCTCGAACCCGACGTTTCAGCTCATATCATAAGTGTTCTATCGGATTCAAGTCCGGGCTTCGAGCTGGCCAGTCCATCGTACGAATGCTGACGTCGCGTAGATACTGGGTCATCACATGAGCAACATGAGGCCGTGCATTATCATGCATCAATTGCATATCCTGTCCGATATGTCCTGCGTAAGGTACCACATGGTCTGCGAGGATTTCAGTAATGTAGCGATGAGAAGTCAGTCCACGTGTACGGCCCGTCGGTTCGATGAAAACTAACGCTGTATGTGCTGTTAACGAGATGCCGCCCCAGACCATTACAGATCCTCCTCCATAAGCAACAGTTTCCTTGATGCAACACTGAGAATAACGTTCTCCAGGGCGACGATATACTCTCTGATGTCGATCACTTCCATGTAGACTCACCCTGGTCTCATCAGTGAAGAGTACATTACTCCACTGCTCTAATGTCCAATGCCTATGCTCTCGAGCAAATTCAAGTCGTGCTCGACGGTGTGCTACCGTTAATGCTGGGCCCGTTGCAGCTCTTTTTGGGGTCAGGTCCGTTCAGCAAGTCTCCTTCTGACGGTATCTGAACTTATGACCACTTGGCGTTCGTCACGCAGACTTTTTTGGACTTGAACTGCGTTGAGGTGGCGATTTCGCAGAATAGTAAGGTCGATATAACGATCATCTGCTGCTGATGTCGCCCTAGGTCTGCCCGTACCTGGACGGCGATCGAATGCTCCAGTCTCTAGGTATCGTCTGTAAACTCGTTGCACCGAAGATCTGCTGATTCGAAGCCTTCGAGCGACTTCACGTTGCGCAATGCCTGCTTGAAGTAATGCTACAGCTTGAGCTGCTTCCTGAGGTGTTGTATCCATTATTAATCGAAAAAAGTAGCAAAAACACACGCGTCTGAGCAAACGATGGACAAAAACTAAAGAAATGATAAGAAATATCCGACTATCCTCATTGTAGAGAAAAAGAACGCTAATTTCAAACTCTGGTGAAAACAGAGCAAATCGTTAGCATTGTGTTTGTTGCTTGATTACAATGTGAGTTGACGGTACTTTCGAATTAATTTGTAGTCATTTTAATCACCACGAAACGCACTTTTTGTAGGTATAACTTTGATAGTTGTAAGCTTTATACTTTTTGAGAAACTCGAATCAGAGTTCCTAGGTAGCGGGAGGCTCGGTTTATTTGCTGACCAGTGTATTTTATCATAGAACGTTGGTATTATACGTTGGTTATAGACCGGTTATTTTTTTTTGGTATTATTTTTGATTAACTAGACAAAATTAGTTACCTGTTCCATCGTGTTCAGCTATTAAACCTCATAGGGGAGAAACTTAAAACATAGGTACTGCTGCGCGTTTTTGCACCAATTTTTAAAATTTTGTTTTAAGAATGTGCTTCAAATTGCCACGCGGAGACATTTTTTCACGTTTGGGTAAAAGCCGATAAATATATTGGGTGCAAATTATTAGGAGAAGACAAATATGAACCTTTTCAAAAGGTATTGATGTCAGCAGACCCGTTAATTGCCAATCTACTATACATTTTCAAACGAGACGCAGAATCAGTACGAGTGTAAATTAAAAATCAATTAATCTAAGCATGATTTCATTAGTAGGTATAAACAACATATTTCGACAGCATACTAAAGAAGTTGTTTCGATCAGAAAAATAATTATGTCCGGTTAGATTGGTAAATTCTCATACCAAGTAGACGTCTGGGAGCTCTGGGATCTCGGACTATTGGGAAGAGTGAGTATTGTGGGCATGCAGTGATCTGTCATTCCACTTTGATTGAATGGGTTGACCTTGACAGCTTCTTCGTGTTCATATAAATGCTCACGTCATATTATCATTATCATCCATATGTGTCCACGGTGAGAATTTTACAGAATATCGTAAAGTACCTAAGTAGGCAACCGGTTTTTTTCGGTTGTAGTAAAGAAACTGTTACTTATTTATATTACTACACAAGGGTAACAAATATGCACAAGTGTGTACCTATGTGTAAAAGGTTTACTCAAACTGTTAATTGTTAATACGTACTAGCACTCAATTATCAGACAAAATATTTGAGAAACACATAACTTTTTTAATAGAAATCGAATACCTATTCTAGAACTTTGTACCTACTAGTTTCGACTATGTTACAAAATTAAGTTAATTAGTTGTGCACATTTACTTGTAACTATTTATACACAAAGTTTAGTTACATTCTAAGAACAAAAATGTAGTTACAGTGTAGGTAAAAACTTTTGAATAGAGTTGTTCTTGCGTAGTAGGTAACAGTGTGGATATATTTACGAAACATTGTTACCAAAAGTTAGTCTGACATATTTTAGTCGCAAAGTGTTTAATCTGTTACAATATTTTGAGTCTAAACCTCACTCAGGCACAAAGCGAAGTAACAATTAGGTACGACATTGCAACCAGTCGATTATTTTATTACCGAAATTTTAGTCACCACGACCGCATTTGGTTGAATGGGTATACTTACTAACTTTATGATATCCTGTAAAATCACAACACATCACCGACATCATCATTCATAAAATCTCACCGATGTTTTGAGAATAGCACTGCTGATTACTATAAGAAATTTGTAGTTAGTCTGGAGTTCAAAGAAACTGCATCAAAGTACAAGGTAACTTTCAAAGTTCAGTAAATATTTTTTGAAAATGCCAAGTTTAACAAAAATGTAGCTAACTATGAACTATTATTATCTGTAATACCTACTCTAATTTCTCTCAGGCACAACATTTTGCTGGGGTTACGCATAGGTACGCGGCGGGGCGGCGCACAGTGGTCCGGATTTTCAAAAAGATGGACATAGGAAGAAAAATGCATATTTGACTTAACAAAAAATTGAGTTGTATAGGAAATTTAACGCTGATTAATACTTATTACTACAACTTTTCAAAAAAATTGCTCCTTCACATAAAAAAAAAAATTGAAAAAAAAAATGTATGGGAGAAAATCTTTTTTTTTTTTTTTCTCCGTTCAGTATCAAAGTATAGCAAGCAAACCTTATATTCTGGTAAGTACCTGTTGCCTCTAATACGACGACATATAAATTGCTTGCGTATCCCTGCGGCCTTGGCGTCTACGATGCTTCAAAGTTGAAAAAATCAAGTTGGGCTTTTTTATTATTATTAATGAGTTTTTGGAATAAGCCGAACTTGAAATATCATTTTTTAATAATATAAGTATTAAAACATACACACTCAGGCATTTGGCAAGTGTATATTTTTATATTATAATAAAAAGCAGTAATAAAATCTTCACCTTTAGTTATGTAATTAGACACGTGCTGATTATTTGCCTATTTGCAACCGACTGAAACTACTCCTGTGATAAAAGAATCATTTACCCCCACCACCGGAGATATCGACGACGCTGATTGGTTGTTGAAGATGTGGTACTAACTTTGTTAGTCACTACTTGCGAGTGGGTGTTTGTTATTAATATCTGCGGCAACACAATTAAAGGCTCATGAAACGACTATCGCAGCGTTTCATCGAAACTGCTTCAAAACACCAAAATCCCCTTATCGCATCGGCTACCCGATACACCCCCTCACAGATCAGTAGGACTCGCCGCCCGCGGCATACCCTCGTCGAACCCGACGACGCCATCACCCCGATCCAAGAGAGCCGTAGGGAAACCAGCACTCTTAGAAAACACAAAAACAGACCGCGTTCCGTATTCAGGCCCCCCCGTCGGGGCCCGTCGCGACGCCCCCGTAAAGATCCTTCCCGACCTTTGATTACAGAGCCAGCCCGTGTCGCTGAGCCAGTCGTTTTAAAATCCCCAATTAATATTATGGCCCAGCCTGTCCCTTGCTGTTCCTCCCAAAATGACGCCGCTAGCCGAGGTCCGTATCCCACAGGGGATGCCCTAGCGAGCGGTCATGTAGTTTTAATTTAGTTTGTAAGCCCTAGCTGGGATACCACCACAGGATAGTCCGGTTAAGCAGTCACCAGCCCTAGCGTGCTGCACTGCGAGTGGTCCCCAACAAAAAAAAAAAAAAAAAAAATTAAAGGCACTTGTTTCTCAACCCTTGAGGAAGCAACATATATCTAATTATCTGTGCTGAAAGTGCTGTGTGTGAAAGTTTAGTAATGGCTGCAATTGTTACGAACTTGGACATTTTTATGTTCCTCCGTGTTGAAGGAGACATGAAAAATTGGACACGACTCTATGAAGCTATTATTCTACGCATCCCAGTTGAAACATGTTCGGATGATTTAGAAATAATCAAGACCTTTTTAAAGAATTACATTAGTAATATCAATCGCAGATGGGAAAGTGCTTCCAGAAATCAGAAGACTTTCATGAATAGACATGCTGACTGGTTACAATAAAATATTAGTTGGCCAAATTGCTCAACTGTGAATTTAGCTGAGCTTTTTCAAGCACATGAAGTTATCGAGAACATATCGTCAGACAATACTTCAATCGACATCGATACTATAGCAGCTGTAATTCCGTCGACATCAAGTACAACAACTGTGGGCACATCTACCGAAGTTCAGATTAGGAAGCCTTTTGTTGACCTCAGTAACAAACAGAAGAAAAGACGTTCAGAGTCTCTTTTGGACTATTCATCGGAAGAACTCATTTTCGCATTAGTTGAAAGACTTAGGATAGACAAAAAGAATGACTTAGCTTGTATTATTGACCATATAACAAAAAACCCTGATAGTGTTGCTATTGTTCAAGCCACATTGTTTAAGCGAAATAAGAAAAAATCATTTGATGAAGATCATGCTCTTGGTCTTTATACTTCACTGAACCTGTCAAAGTGGAAATACTTGTGTTTAAGGAAAGTGATGTTAGATTGTGAAGTTCCAGTGTTACCATCGTATCACAAACTCCTTGAAGCTAAAAAGAGATGCTATCCACATGATTTAGAAATTACTGAGAGAGGAGCCAAAGTGAAGCTTCAAGCCCTATTGGATCTGACAGTCCAGAAGATTCTTCAAGTTACCGGTACCCAGATTGATTCGTCAACTGAAGGATTGAAGTTAATCAGTAAATGGGTTTTCGATGGGGCTTCTTCACAAAGCACCTACAAGCAAAGGAGTGAAGATGTAGACTTTAGTGATTCATCGGTTTTCATGTCAAGTCTTGTCCCTCCTAAATTAGTTTCTAATAATAGCACCATATGGGAAAACCCGACACCTTCTTCAACACTTTATTGCAGGCCCATTAAGTTCGAGTTTTGTAAAAAGACAGCAGAATACATCAAGCAAGAAGAAGCCGCATTGAAAGAAGAAATAAAAAACATCCAATCTACAAAATGGGCCGGGCTGGAGTTTAGTCACGACCTTCATATGACAATGATCGACGGAAAAGTGGCCACTATTATAACTGATACTTCGTCTGCATCTGCCTGCAATATTTGCCTTGCTAAGCCCACTGAGATGAACAAGCTGTCAGAAGTATTTTCAAGACCTGTTCGAAAAGATGTTTATAAATATGGACTTTCTACTCTTCATATGTGGATCCGTTGTATGGAGTGTATTTTACACATATCTTACAATATGGACTTTGAGATGTGGACTGCACGAGGTGCAAACAAGCAACTAAAAGCTGCGAAGAAACACTTGACACAAGAAAAATTCAAACAGCAAATGGGAATACTTGTAGATTTTGTAAAGCAAGGCTTTAGAACCACAAACGATGGAAACACAGCCAGAAGGTTTTTTAGAGATTATGAGAAATCTGCCGAAATAACCAAAGTTGACAAAGACCTACTAAAGCATTTCGCGGTTATTCTTCAAACGATTTCATCAGGATGTGCCATAGATATTGATAAATTCAGGATTTATTGCAGAAATACTGCCGAGATGTTTGTTCATCTATACCCGTGGTTTTATATGCCCGCAAGTGTGCACAAGCTACTTAAGTATACACGGTGCAGACATTTGTCATCACTTTGGCCTCCTACCAATTGGCATTCTTTCCGAAGAAGCAGGTGAAGCAAGAAATAAAGAATTTCGAAGAGTTCGTGAACATCATACAAGAAAATTTAACAGGACGAAGACCAACGAGGACTTGCTCCATAATTTTTTAATTAGTTCAGACCCATATTTATCCCATATTCGACCAAAATACAGCCAATCAAAGCAATACGATTTCTTTCCAGATGTTAAAGAGCTTTTGTTGTTGCCTGAAGTAGTAACAGAAGAAACCGAAAATATGGATGTACAGGAGTTGCAGTCAGAAGATGATCCATTAATGCAAACGTGACAGATTTAGTGTTGTTGTTATTGTAATAATTGAGTTTGTTAGCAGTAAGTAGTTGTTTAGTTGCAGTCCTTTTCAGGACTAATTAAAATAGTCTTGTTCAGGACTACTTCAAATAGTCCTTTTCAGGACTTCCAAAAATAGCCCTTTTCAGGGCTACATCTATTTCTGATTGTTTCTTTTAAGATGAGTCACGCTAGTGTAACCAACAATACCAATTATTGGTGAACTTTATTAGTAATAATAATAATAATAATTTGTATCAATATAGCTTCATATGTGATACCTAGTTACCCCAAATAGTGATATTTTCGAACGTAATCATACTTTGCGGTAATATAATGATATTACCCTAAAGTATGATATGCAGAATAATAGATTTTGACACTTTTATGATTATCATTAACTAAATTTATCAACAATATGGTCGCAAATTTTTACTTTATGTACATGCAACTTAAACCAGCGTTGTCATATGCAAAAACTTCAGAAAATTTGAATTTCGCGCACTGCACCGGAGCAATCCCCTTAAGTTCCATATAATAGGTGGCGAGGCTAATAGAGGGTTGGGGAGACTTGTTTTATTAAAAATTATATTTTGGATTCATTTCAATTGGAAAACTTGTTAATAATATTAAGATAATTCAACATTAAAATTTTAAATTTTGAAGCATCGTAGACGCCAAGGCCGCAGGGATACGCAAGCAATTTATATGTCGTCGTATTAGAGGCAACAGGTACTTACCAGAATATAAGGTTTGCTTGCTATACTTTGATACTAAACGGAGAAAAAAAATAAAAAAGATTTTCTCCCATACATTTTTTTTTCAATATTTTTTTTTATGTGAAGGAGCAATTTTTTTGAAAAGTTGTAGTAATAAGTATTAATCAACGTAAAATGCTCGTACTTCGTTTCACTACTACAGCCTGGCATTACAAGATCTTCTAGTTCTGGTGCGAAATCAAGTTCACGACTACCACCTGGCCTAGAGTGTACGTCTTGTAGCTCTGTTGACAAGTTCATGCTCTTAACTTCAGATTTGATTAAATGTTTTGGTATCTCACAAACAAAAATTTTGTTTAACCAGTCTTTATTCTTTTTTGTGAAGTTTTGGATGTAGTTTCGGCAATCTTTATACTTCTTCTCAATCTTAGAAATGAAATAACTTATAGAATGATCGAAATCTGTCTGTTGTCGTTCAGAAAGTGGAGAGTGCAAACGTTATCAAGCTAAGTCTTTCAGCTTTGCCGAGGTCGAAAGGTCTTGTTAATCGCCATTTATTATTTTACTTTCGGCTGCCAAAAGTTGAATGGCATCCTGTCAGGTAAACGTGCTAGTAGAAACCAATCTTTCATCGTCTTCATTGTTGTCATCTCCTGCCCCTAGTAAACTTGCGGTCACTCCCGGAGCTTGAGAAGTGCGGGTTGTGGCGCGATCCACATCATCATTTGCCGCTCGCTGACCAACATGAGGGTTGGTGCCCTTGCAGTATGTCTCCCAATTGGAGCTCAGGTAAACATCCCTCAGCAGGCCGGGTCAGGTCTTAGACCGCTCCATAACGCCTCACCCCCGTTTCTTCCGAGTAATATGTATATATAAGGTTAGGGTAAGGTTAGATGTAATTAGGTGCCAAAACCACGCATCTGTATAGATGCGTGGTTTTGGCAAGGGTGGACCCCTTTCCGCATCACATGTTACTCTTCACTGGAAAAAACAGCACGGCAGCATTGAATGTTAGACCGCAGGTTCGAACCCATGCACGCACCACTGACTTTTCAAATTCAAGTGCGTATTTTAAACTAATAAATTATCACTTGCTAAAAACGGTGAATGAAAACATCGTAAGGAAACCAGTACACCTGAGAGATTTTTCAACTGTGTGTTTAGCCATGTCAGAGGTTTAAAATCTGATACTAGGTTTTTCATCAAGACTATATGATGATAATGATAACTGGAACGACTGAAACGATCGTTTTTCTCCTTGTGGCCACGGATATGGGAATTAGTTTTTTATTGTTATTAACGCATATAAGTAACCAACTGATTTGTGTTGATTGCAAATACCCAAATAAAAAACAGGGCCAAAAAAAAATAAAAACCAAAATCACTTTATCGCGATTTATGCATCACTGGTAGGTTCATCATCACATCCAATTTGTATTTTTGCAAATTCCAGAATCAAAAATTGAGATAGCTCTAAATAAAAAACTATAAAAGTTATCCACGAGGGAGTTTAATTTTTTGTGGAATACTCTATGCCCTGGCTTTAAAAAAACAACATGTCCGATTTGCAGGCAAAAAACACACGATTTAGTTGTATTCGCCTCGAAATAATGATCACCGAAACTTTAATTGCCGAAACACTGGCTAGGCAGCACTTAAAATCATATCTGCATTTACCGTTTTCTCTAGTTCTTGTTGTATAGAATATAATCAAAGGTTTCGACACTCATTCGGGTATTGCTGAAAAAAAATCTGGATATAGTCTGTATTTGTCGTACTTCTTGTGGAATTCCCCATCTATACCCCGATTCTTATTCAAATCATGTACTCCACAATCTCTTCCAAATATTATGTCTTGAACCAAAAAACTACTACTTTCCAAGCAATATCGAGATAACTTTGATAAAGACATTTCGCTCTCGGTGATGGTCGATTCTGTAAACATGTCTTAATAATAAGGAGGTGAGCTGCCAATCCATGTAATCAAGATGGAATGACAGCTCACTTCGTGATCACGGGACATTTTGATTATATGGATTGGCAAGCGGGCTTAAGATCTGTGTACGTATAGGCTAGGCTTGTTCTAGAAGATAACGGTCAATTCAATCATCTTGCTGCCAAGATCATGCTCTGTAACGCGGGTGTTCTTTAAACTCAGAAACGGTACAGCCACTTATCACTGAGAAGCAGAGTCATCCACCTCGAAAGTTGGAGATTCGCAAGTCAATGTAGGGACGGAACCACATTGACTTGCGAATCTGAAGAGTAGCATCAAGTGTGTTGGGCTAACCCTGGATGGTCGGTGGGACTTCGAAGAGCATTTTGAGCGCCTGCCAGGGCAATTGGCTTAATAGCTTTGCACAGACTGCTGCCCAATACCTGATGACCTCAGGCAGAAGTTCGCCGCCTCTACGCGGGTCTCGTGCGATCGATGGTCCTTTCTGGGGCGCCTGTTTGGTCGAACAGACCGTCAGGTATCACTATCGCTGCAGGAGTAAAATCAACAACTTGCAGCGGAAAATGGCTATTATAAATGCGCCATCTGCTAAAGTGGCAATAGCGTACCAGGAATCGATGCAGAAAGGCTAAGGTGGTGGGAATGGCGACTCGCTTTCGAGCGTGGTAAGAGCAGCTACAGAGGCTGCAATTTTGAGCAAACGCATTTTCGAAGCTGTCTGCCACACTTTGAAGTAGAGTGAAAAGAGGTATCTCCTATAGGCTTGCTCAGGTTCTTACCTAGCACGGTTGCATCGATGAGTGCTTGAATAGGATTGAGCTGATGCGAGAGGCCGCAGCAAATTGCTCCTATTACGGAGGCGACTGAAATTCTGCACAGCATACGCCCGAGGAGCTCCAAGCCTCTGTGCAGCGGGTCCTGGTCGCCAGAACAGAGCGAGACCTGTCTCTGCCAGCAATAATGAGAGCTATGCTGTCGGAGACAGAAAAGTGGAAGGAAATTACTTCTTTCTGTCTGAGACCCTGATGGCCCAGAAGAAGGATGATGGTTCACCTCGACGCCTACACTCCAAAAACACAAAATTTATTTTTCTACATAAATTTAGGGAATTATTGCAATAGGTCGAAGTTCTGGGCTTCTTCATGAATAGGAAGTAATATGAAAGGGTGCGTTTCATAACGTATAAACTCATTTGGTCTAATTTAATTTTATTATCGTTCATAAGATATAATCAACGTGAGATATACCAACTGTAGATATAATTTCTTTACATGTAACATTTATTTCTTCTTAAACTTATTTAGTATAACGTTTATGTAATCGAAAATCATTTGGTCTAACGTTTAATATATATAAAAGAACGTCATTATCGTTAACACCCCGACTCAGAGTACCCCGACTCGGATACGTTAGGTTAGAAGGCTAAGGCGGCAGCGAAGCGGAGCGGAGCTCCCGCCTTTAAGTAGTCAGTATTCTTACAAAGAAAACAATACAACAAAGGTAACACGTAAAAACATAAAACTTAATAATTCGCTACTTGTAAGCTAGCACACTCCATTATGCCAGCATAAACAGACAAACTCAAGCATAAAAACAATATCAAATCAAACTAAATAAGCCTCCAGACATGAAGGGCGTGCCCGCTTACACGTGCAGAGGGTAGAATTTAATAAAAGATCTGTGACTCAAGGCCACAAGTTTAGTGATAAACCAGGGCCATCAAAATTAAACATTAAGCATATAATCGTTATAACAATAGTAAAAAACCATGGCTAACAAGACGACCTTTCACCACAAGCAGCACCCGTTCACGAGCATAACGCAAAGATCAGCCATTACCCCCCTCGCCATATTTTGAGGGAAAGAGGTAACCCGACCCCCGACGCTACCGGAAGCATTCAAATCTAAGGAGCATGACGAACTTGCTGCCGGTTGCTCAGCATAGAATAAAATCAAACAACTGTCGAAGTCACTAGTTAATCACATGTTGCAATACACTCATTATAAAACATTGTTGTGAGAGTATTAAGTCAATACATAAAAAAATAACAAATAATTGGCCTCTACGGACATATAAATTAACAAATATATGAACTCAAATGTCATAAACTAACTATTTAGTATAACGTATCAAAGAACATTAAAACGAAGTATTAAAAACGAAGTAAGTCTTGCGTTCAACACTGCGACCAACTATTATCATCGTCTAAAAAATCATTGATTGAATAGTATGCCTTCGAACAAAGGTTAGATTTAACTTTAGCTTTAAACGAGTTTAAAGGCAGCTCAACATAAGGAAAAGGTAGCTTATTGTAAAAACGGATACCGAGCCCCACAAATGAGCTTTGGACCTTTCGAAGACGATGGGATGGTGCATGTAATTTGTGCTTGTTTCTAGTGTTAAAGTTATGGATATCACTGGTTTTAGTGTATAAATGTATATTTTGCCTAATATATAATATTTTTGCAAATATAAATTGAGATGCTACCGTGAGAATTCCAATATCTTTGAAAAGTTCTCTTAAGGAAACTCTTGACCCCAGCTGATATATAAACTCTAATTGCGTTTGGCGAGTTCTCCCATGCGTTAAATATGTGTTTCAGGAGAGCAACACCCGCATCTGTGGTTGAACGACCTTTTGTAAATTCATATGGTTAATTATGGAGGAGGCTATTTAGATTAAAATGTCTTAGCAATTGCTGGAGTATTAACTTTTCAAATATTTTTCTAAATGCAAGTAAGACAGAAATAGGCCGGAAGTTTCCTATATCATTTTATATAGATTTAAATAAAGGTATGACTTTACTACTTTTCATGAGATCAGGAAAAGTTCCTAAATTCACGCATTTATTAAAAGCAAGGTAAGGGGCTACGATGTCTATTATGTTACTCAAAAGTTTAATGGAAATGCCCCAATAATCACCTGTGTTTTTTGACTTGAGTGTGTAGAAAACATTAACTACATCACTTGGTGTCACGTGCTCGAAACCAAATAATTGACTACATTTAGGCACACTATTATTTAAAAGGTTTTCAGCATTAGACGAGGACGAACTTAAGGAGCGAGTCGTAGTTATAGGTATATTTGCAAAAAAGTCATTAAATCAGTTGTTTTACTTATTCATTTGTTGTCAACAATACTACTTGATTTTTTTGTTTAACCGACTTGCCCGTTTCATTGTTAATGATTTTCCAAGTCCCTTTGACTTTATTTTCAGAATTTTTAATTGTATCACTTAAAAATTTAGATTTAGCAGTAGCACAAATCTTTTTAAATAATTTAGAATAATTTCTAACATACTCTAGAAAAGGAGTATCAAACTTAAATTTTTTTAAACCATATAACTCATATAGTCTCGCTTTGCTTTTATAAATACCTGGTGTAGCCCATTGGTTGAAGCCAACGGAGGTACCCATATCCATAGTATTTAAAGTTTTTGACTTAAATGTAGATTGGTACTCATTCTGCACAACATCAAAAAGGGCTCCATAGATATCATTAGGATGTTCATGTTCTACTACAGATGGTGTAAGTTTTTTAGATACATTATGCCTAAACTTATTGCAACGACTCGATGTATAAGGCCGGTATACTATTTTATTTGGCTTTTTTATTTAGTGGCATAGGGAAGCTAACTAGTAGTCCACAGTGGTCAGACGTTAGGTCACTTAACATAAATTTATTTTCAGAATCACAATTGCTCAAAAATATTATCAAGACAAGTAGATCATGAAGATGCCGTGATTCTAGTTGGTTCAAAAAACAAGTTAACTAAATTATAAAACCTAAACAGATTGAGAAGCCGAATACTTAGCGGAGTAACATCTCATCATCAAAATATTTACATTAAAATCTCCACATAAAATTATACTTTTACTACTTGACTTTAACTTATTAAGTAAATCTCATCATTACAGATTCGAAAAGACCAAAATCACCAAATGTTAGTATCATTACTAACAGTAAGCCTTTGGTACACTACATGTACCAGTGTTAGACTGTATATTGTATGCTAAAAGATTAGCAATGTGTCTCCTACAACTAGGTGGTAAATACATATGATAATTAGTCAGTTTGTAACCAGTAATAAATTGATTACAATCAAAACACAAAATAGCATCACTATGATGTCCTATTATAAACAAGCAAATTCAAATCAAAAATGTACCTATCTTGCTCCTCAGATAAATATTCAAAATATGGCAAGGCACATATAATAAATTTACAAGTATTGAATTCATTGAGATGCAACATTAAATTGACACAATTAATTATGTATTTTTACTTACAGCTGAACTATCCCCAAATAATAATATAGTAGTTGAGTTGGGATTTAGCTTAGTCAATTTAATATTCCTAATTAATTGTCTAAAACTGGCACTGGGTGAACAATTATTTATTACATAATGTGTCTAACACTGGTTAAATACACTACCAAAACCTTGACCAAATTTGTCTGAAAAAACATAAGTAGTATTAACATTACTACTTATGTTTTTAATAACACATAAGTAGTTGACATTATCATGACAGCTACTTACTGGATGAGCCAGCGGGGGTGTGAGTGTTATGGGCTGAGGCTGTGGTGGCTGGGAGCAAGCACAGCTGCAAGAGAGGTTAGTAGTCAGGGACTCATACCTCTCTTCATTGTACGTTACCAGGTCCACCAACTCAATGGCCTCCTGCATACGCATACTCAGGTCTTGTTGAGAAGCCTCATATTTACTAAAGATATCCTTTAGTGCATTTTCCCTTATAAACAGTTCCTCCTGAAGACGCTGAGTGTCATTATCATGCATTGTTTTTCATAATTCTAATTCACTTTAACAATCTTGTAACTCTTGCTTTAAACTAACTTTGTTTAGTCCAAGTTTTGTATTTAACTTGTTTAATTTTTGATGTTTAAATGACTTTTTAATTTTTCTAATAAATCGATTAATTTTAACGTATTTTTTTTTTACTTATTGCGACTAGTGGACAATTTGGATTTAGTGATGGTATCGTTAGTTAAATCTATTGTTACCATTGGCTCAATACATATGGGTCGGACCCGCTACCAACTAACTCATCATATAGGCTGCAGGTCCTTGGAGACTGTTCACTGGCTTTAACAGATTCCAAGTGGGTTAAGGTGTTGTGAGCCCTGCTTAATTCCAGTTCCAGCTCAGATATGCACCTCAATGCCAGTTCATGGGTGTCACTACAATGTTGGAAATTAGACACAAGCTGACGGAGGTGTTGATGCTGGTCAAGTATGTCCATATGCTGTACATGTAGTTCAGCCAGCTGGTTTTTAAGCTCAGTGTTCTTAAGATTAATATGCTCAATTGATATATTCCATTGTGTATGAATATTCGATTGTCATACCTGAACCATTGCTGTATGGTTCACTTACTGAGCAATCGAAACCAGTCATATGTGTGTAATTTTAATTATTAATGTGTTTGTGGAATAATTGTTATTTGTATGTGTTTTCGTTATATTTTATTATGTATAATGTGTGTGCTAGGATCCGTTGTTGGTCGAAATAAACGTTTATTAATATTTTTATGTGTTGGACAATCTCGGGACCCTGAGGTCCCGGTCCTTTGGTAGGCGTACGAGGGGCCGAAGCCAACGCAGAGGCCCCGTTAGGCATTTCAAATGAAATGGGCACCAACCGGCGATTATCCCTGTTACATGCACTATGAAACCCAAGGACAATCCCCGGTCGGTGCAGAATATGGGAACAAAAAAGAAACGCTATGGGTTTGGGTGGTTTAGTGGACTGGTAATCATATACTATGTAAGAGCTATTGTCCCCTGCCTGACCACAGCACATTCAATAAATGGACCCCCGAAAACGGTCGCTAGCACAAAGTGACGTAGCGCCAAGGTGGCAACAAATCCTGGGGTGCTAGAGGAGTGGAGAGCTATACCACGGCTATCAGGACAATCCCGGAAGTACGGATTGACCGTATATCTTACTGGATTATAAATCCTTCTCCTGAGTACGTTTGCTCTTGCAAATCTCCACTCAGACCGGCCGATTAAGGCTAGAAAGAGGTGGCAGCTCTTCATCCCGGCCAGCCAATAAAGGCAAGCCGGAGATGAAGAACAAGACTTCTCACTGGAGATCAGGTCCGTGGGGTCGCTACTGCCCAACAGTTTGCCACAGAACTGCCTTCCGGATTTATTATTATTATTTTATCGAATTCTTTATTTTGCTTCTCTTTTGGGATACTCACTGGCCGGAGCCAAGTGTGTAAGGGGAAAATTAAATTGAAAAGATGGTTGAAAGTGTTGAAGAAGTCAGGAACTTTCGAGTGATACGACGGGTGTTAAGAATGGTGGCTTTTTGGTGCATGTAAAGTGTGTGAGTTGGCATGTGTAAAGTGTTCAGGTTCAGGCTTTGTGTGAGTGATTTTGGTATTATGCCAGACGAAAGAACAATGGGGACAATATGTACGGTTTGAGCTTTCCATTGGGTTTTAATTTCGATGGAATGATCTTGATACTTGCTGAACTTTTCGGATATTGTGGTTTGAATATTGTGTGAGTTATGTATTGCTATATCAATGAGGTGTACTATTTTATTGTTTTTGTCGTGAACGGTAATATCCGGTCTGTTGTAATGAATAGTTTTGTTTTTATAATCGTTCGGTCCCAATAATATTGTTATCTTTATTTTCTAAAATTGTGTCTGGTTTTATTTATAATACGGTATCATTTCAATGGGTTTTGGAGGTCTGATAGGCAGCCGCTCCATGTAAAATACTGGTCAGCTGAATCCGGTTCGACTGGAAGCCGACCCCAATATAGTTGGGAAAATGCTAGGCAGATGGATGAGCAATTTCACTAACGAGTTTATGTTTATACACTAACTGTTGATGTATAATTGCAGCGACTTGGTCATGGCGGTGTTTATAATCGGTTTGTGCTAGTGATTTACACGCTCCTGTTATGTGTTGTATAGTTTTGGAGGCACTGTTGCAGTGCCGGCACAAATCAGTCGGCTGATTTTGGTCTTTCAATATGTGTTATCTATAATTACGAGTAGCAACTATTTGATCGTGAATGGCTAGCATAAAACCCTCAGTCTCGGGAAACAGTTCGCCTCCTTTGAGCCATTCGTTCCACTTTATTTTATTGACGTGTGGCTGGCTCAGGATGGCTCGGTGTCTTCCACGAAGAGCTTTTTCAGACCATGCAGCAATTTTTTTCAATTATTTGCGTTGGGACCTTTGCTGATGATACAGCAATAATGGCCGTTGGAAACAGCCATGAAGAAGCAGTAGAAAAGGTTCAAATGGCTGTTAACCAAGTTTATGACTGGACAAAAAAATGGAGGATTAAATTAAATGAATCCAAATCTGTACACATAGACTTTACTAACAAAAAACAACAGTATTTTCCAGTTTATATTAATAACAAACAAATCCCATATGAGAATACAGCCAAGTATCTCGGTATGACCCTTGATGCAAAGCTACGCTGGAAAGCCCACGTAAAGAAGAAAAAAGATGAACTCGACCTACGGTTCAAAAGAATGTATTGGCTGCTTGGAAGAAACTCCGTGCTGTCCGTGCAAAACAAATTGTTGTTATACAGACAAGTCCTGATGCCAGTTTGGACTTATGGTATTCAGCTGTGGGGCTGCACTAAACAGACGAATGTTTTAATCATCCAACGATTCCAGAACAAAGTACTACGGGAAATTGTAAATGCACCCTGGTATATACGAAATGATGATCTCCATCGGGACCTAAAAGTTGAGTTCATCGAGAAAGTGATACGAAAATCTGCAGAAGCTCACGAACAGAGACTTCATCAGCATGTGAATGTCGAAGCGATCCGGCTTCTCGACCACACGGACATAGTGAGAAGACTAAAAAGAACAAAACCGTTCGAGTTAGTGTTTAGGGTTTGTGAAAGTGAATAGTGTAATGTAGCACAAGTGTTACCAAATAAACACAAGAACGAAGTGTATTCGCCTTAATAGAGACAATAAGAAAAGTGCCATTGGACACATTCTTAGTAAAGACAATAATAACAGTTTAAGTTTTAATTAAATTACTTATTAGTCTATATACAAGGCTAGATTGTAATAAGATTAGGGTCCATCCATTTGATGAACACTAGGATAAGTGAAAAAAAAAAAAAAAAAAAAAAATTATTTGCGTGTTCCTGTGCTTTGGAGGTTTAACGGTGTAAGTTTTTTATCTGTTTCCGATATTTGTTTGTGTAGTAATGAATTTTCCTGATTTATTATGGAAGTTTGCTCTGAGTGACCGTATTATTATTATTATTATTATATACTTTATTGTACACCTCATTACAAACATAGTAAAAAACGTTTAAAAAAAAACAAGTGTACAATGGGCGGTCTTATCGCACAGGGCAATCTCTTACAGACAACCTTTGGATGGACTGAACGAAAGAAGTTAGATTTAGGGCGGTCAGTGTACAAACATCATAAACAATATAAATTAGACATAATAATATAAAATACACACAATACTAAATAATATACTAATAAATATCAAATATATAAATGGGAAAGGAGAAGACCGTACCGTATTTGTTTGTTGTGTAAGTTGTAAATGTCAATCAGTCCTCTTCCTCCTTCCTGGCGTGGTAGTGTAAGTCCTTGTATGCATGATTTTGGATGGTACTTTCTGTGCTTAGTAAGGAGTGTATGATGAACAGTTCGCTGTAGTTTTTTTTATATAAGTCTTTGATCATCGTATGATTCCGAAGGAGTAGGTGAGAATAGGTATTGTAAATGTATTTATGGCTTTAATCGTGTTTCTAGAGTTTAGGCTCCTTTTTAAGATAAAGTTGTGGCGGCGCGAGAATTTTTTGAGCAGTTCTAGTTTTGACACTGTACTTGTAAGTACTCTGTTCGTCCATCGGCTTGATCGATTCGCCAGATCCGACTGTTTAACTATTATTTTGAATCTCACCTTTTACAATTGACAGGATTTTACATTTATCCACTCCGAATGAAATACAAATTTCATCATAAAATTGCTGTGTTGCATCAGCTAATTGGAAAAGTGTATCATGAAGTTACTCCGTGTGTTGAGTATGTTGGGAGTGAATGTAGAGATTGTATGAATGTATTTAAATGGTTATGTAAGAAAGGATATATGTTTGAGAATTTCTCATATCAGTAGTTGTGGATGTTGTCAGTGCCTGGTGACTTCCAGTTGTGCATGCGCTTGATGACTTCTATAAATGTATCTACAGGAATAAAGACAAAAGTCATTTCTGGAATTTCTGTTGTTGATCCAGACTGCGCGATCATTATGGTACCTATATTGGAATTTCCCAAATATGTCCAAAGTTCTCGCAGTGATTCAGCTGAAGGTGTTTCTAGAGTTTGATTAATGGTGTCTTTGTTATTAGAGGTAAGATTCTAATAAAAAAAAACATTGTTTTATATTTCGTGTTTTGTGTTTTCCGATTCGTGCATGTAATGTATCTCTTAAGCCTTCTAGATGCTGCGCTCAATTTTTGTTTTAAAGTGTCCATAAAGTGTTCTATTCTATTTGTTTAGATATTATAATTTTCGTGTTGAGCGTGCAATTGATATTTTATCTTTATCTGTTCTATTGCTGCAAGCAATTTTTGACTTCTGCATCGATTAATAAAATGTGTCAGCCTACCTAAATTTGCTCTTAGATTTCCAATTTTCTTTTCTAATATGGTTTGCCATTAATTTTATGTCGAGTCTGATAGTTTAGCTCCGTTGCATGGTGCTGCCGTCCATACTGCACAGTAAATAATTGTCTGCAAATCTATAAACTAATGTGTCGTTTTTTTTTTATTTAATATTGGTTTGCTCTTGACTCTAGTCTAGGTCATAGATAACAGAGACAAAGTCGAAGATGAAGCGAGCTTACCCAGAAGAAGCCTGTTCACTCTAATTTGAAGAGATTATTTTATACTGACGTGCTTTGGGAGAATGACGGTATTTATGTATGAAACTTACTTGCAGAAAACTTTCTAGATGAATTTTGTTGAGCTTGTTGAAATGTAGCATCTATCTCTGAGTTACTTTCTGAGACACAATCAAGATTGGTTTGCACAGGTAGGTACCGATAGAGAAATGTCTATGTTGTTCAAGAAGTTTTTAGTGGTCTTCGTCTGTATTAAATTAACGAGTAATTCATAACCGAATACGTTTGTTGTGGGCAGAGATGTGACTTATCTAAGATACAAGTATCTGAAATACAGAAACAAGATACAAAATACGTATTTTCATCTTATATCTGAAATACTTAAAAAAAAATCATTAGGTATCTTGTATTTAGATACATTCCTTTGATATCTTAGTATTTGGCAAATACATTTTTGGTTAAAATACTTTTAGTGATAGTAATTTAAAAAATGCACAGGTATATGCATGTTTTACATTACTATAAAACTGAACACTGCAATGGAGGTGATATCAGAAAAAGTCATAAGTCTTATTACATGTTTTTTAGAAGACTCTGATTTCTCTATTGCAAGGAGCGAAAAGACAGGGCCTACTGGCAGAACCGCTGACTTGAAAACACTACAATACCTAAATAATAAAGACATCAGCTTGAAGAGCTTAAATGATTATCCTCATCCATCCATCCACAGCCCGACTTCGCCCACTGCTGAGCATAGGCCTCTAGTGTTACTTTAGTCTCAATTTAAACTTAAGTCATTGAAATGTTCAATACTTTCTAAAATTTGCAATGTGATCTTCATTGATTAATTTAATATACTTTTTATAAGGTATCTTTTACATCTCTGGTTGTTGGGGGTATTTGTAGGTATGTCAAAGAAGCTTCGATATTTAGGGTGTTGGTGATGCTATTTCCTAATTCTAAAGCAACCTGATTTTTAATTTGTTGGCGTCTAAATATCTTTTTTTTATAATTGCTCTCACTTGATCAGATAGTCTTTGCTCTGTTAAATGTGTTAATTCTGGGAATCTATTTATAAATTCTTCCCTCAAATGTTTTCTGTAAGTATGCTGTTTTATTTGTTTCTAATTTTGTTGAAGTACAATATAATTCTAATTATTGCTTCATTATATTCGTCCGTCCATCTTATGCGCTGCCGGACTGTGTGTTAGATAATGTGGAGTGTTGCTGTATCTGAGTGTGCACCATTTGTTGTTAAGCCCTAACTTCTTCATATATCTGATCTACTGTGTCTTACGGTAACAATTTCTTTTGAACTATGGCTCTACGCTGGTCACCTATTCTTCGTTGGCTTACTTGCATAGCCGGGTATTTTTCTGTAAACTTAGTATGAAGCAATGGAAGATATGCATTTTTGTCAGTGTCCATGTTGGTAAGAAGAAGATAAGTGCGTAGGATGAATTTATTCATTTCAATACTCCATTTCCTACGAGTTGTTGCAATCGTGGCGGTGGGTACAGTGTCGTCGACAAAAAATGTCTCCTGTACAATATTCGCTGACTGTTTATTATTTTATACCGATGATGGCGTCGGAGTGACGCGAAAAGATTGTGATGATGATGATGGGATTGACGGAAAAAGGAATGAGTGTGATGACGAAGAGAGTTGTGATCATCTATCTGAGGCATATTTGCCTGAAGTTGTTTTTTTTGTTTTTGATCTAGTATTCATGATGTTCCCACGAGAAACGCAGGGCTCTGTTGTGGCAAGGGTTAATAAAACTGGAAGTCCCCCAGTTATCCAGAGTTTGCTCACTAGCGACTAGCCCGTTCCCCTAGCCATGCAGCCCTCAGCGTGTGCGACCTTGGCTTGGATTGTATCTCTTTTAGTCTGGCCCCTCACCCTCGACCTATCTCGGCAGTGTAAACTCTGCCGGTACAGGCCTAGGGCTCACTGGAGCACGCAAGCCTCACCAGAAGGTGGGTATTATTATTATTTTGTGTAACCTCCTGGCCCTAATGCCTGTAAACGGTTTTTCATTGACCCAATGAGTTGCCTGATGGAAACCTGTGAGATTTTCTGCAACTTTTCGAAAAAAAACAGTAAAATTTAAAAAAGAACTATTTTGTTATAAATGAGCTCTGTCCCTCCCTTCCGACAGATGGTCGTCGAAGCTTTTGGCCATCAGGCCATTAGCCGTAACGACAATCGGCACAATGACAGCTGAGTCCACAGTCCGCATGTCGATAACCTCGTGTGCTAAGTAATACTTGATGTTTGTTTCACTTTCTCAGCTTTTACGAGTTTCTCGTCATGCCGGATGGTTACATCGATTATATCATTATGCGGCGCAAATCACCAAATAACCCGGCTTATTGGCAACAATAATATTTTATGTGTATATTGTGTCCTATGATAGATCGTTCTCAGTAGGTACAACGTGTCATGGTCATTGACATTATCTTTTTTATAGTATCCTAAATAAATTAATTTAAATATTGTAAATAGTTTATTTTAGTTTAATTTACTTAATTGACTAAGATTTTCTCTATTATAAGGGCAGAACAGAATCTGAAACTGATTTTTTTGAGCTCCTTGGCAAGCTTTTCCCGAAACTAACGAATCTTGGTTTGAAAATGGGGTTGATGATGGACCTATCTCTGCGAAAGTGCGTTTTCAGCTATTATGAATACTAGATATAGTTCATGTAAACACGTGCCTGACAACAACTAATATTGATGTTGATAATGATAGAATTTTGAGAGACGCAATTATATCCAATATTTGTTACAATTTCATTTTGAATAAACGCTGCCGATCGTCTCGCCACATTTCTTTTTCAGTAGTTCGCATTCTATGCTCATTTTTGTGTCTTCTAAAGTCCAAAAAATAATTATTGTATGTTGGCTGAAGGCTGATGCGTTTTGAGATAAACAGTATTCATGGCAATGTAAGGGATCGTCCATTAATCACGTGATATTTCTTGCAATTTTTTATATGGATTGTATTAGGAGTGATATGAAAGAAAAGGGAGTGTAGTGATAGCGTGACGGTTGACAGGACAGAATGGAAGAAAAAAACGTGTTGCGCCGACCCCAAGTAACATGGGATAAGGGCAGGAAGATGATGATGATGATTTCTTGCAATTTTTTAACCCCCGCCCCCTTCCCCCGGTAATACGTGTTGACGTTTTAGTCTAACCACCATGTTTTTTTTTGGTAAGTTTTTACTAATGGGTTAAGGTAAGGTTAAGTAAGGTAAGTCATGTGCACTTAGTCCATGCCTGGTCTTAAATAAAATCTAAGACCTTGCA
Organism: Mamestra brassicae; assembly: GCA_905163435.1. NCBI lineage: Eukaryota > Metazoa > Arthropoda > Insecta > Lepidoptera > Noctuidae > Mamestra > Mamestra brassicae. The sequence goes on from LR990987.1 coordinate 7,229,525, forward strand.
TAGGCGCCGCGACGAGACCCTCTTCGCGAAATTCAGGGGTGTGCAAGGGCACCCCCTTGCACCCGCAAGAGGGTGCACTTGCACCCCCTTGAATTTCTATAAAATATACAAAAACATTCAAAGTTTAGAAAATAAATCATAAAATCTAGCATATCCGAGGCGAGGTGCTTAAATTTCCGACTTAATTCTTTAGTTCTCAAGCCTTTCGATAAAGTTATAGTGGGTCCTGATTGAATGTTCAAAACCAATCTATTCGCGGCCGGTTTTTGAAGAAGCACCCCCTTGAAAATAGTCCTGCACCGGCCAATGCCTACTTGAAAAAGTGTTAGTGTTAGTTGTAGCAATAGTTGAAATTGTTAGTTTTTAAAATGTATATATATATTTGAAAAGCTATGGATTTATGTCCTCCCCCATGTTTCAAATGTGTATTCTGTAATAATGCTGAAGCGTGAATCCCAATTGCGCACCAAGTTAAGATGATATTATCAGTTTTTAAGTTGGTTGCAGACAACCAGTTATGGTAAGTTAGTTTAGCTCTGGACTCAAACTCAACAAAAGTGTATTTTGTTTTGAATGCATATATATAGGTAAATCGTTTTAGTAGATCTATATAAATAGTTACTGAAGATTTGCAAACTAAATTGAAACTGGTTTGCAACCAGAGTGCCAAATCTACACATTTTGAAACGACATCCGCATTTACATGTCAGTTGCAAACTCAAAAAGTATGGAAATTGATGCTTTATTGACAAATTGCGACTGAGATGCAAATGCGAATGTTACTTAAAAATTTGTAGAATTGGCCCTCAGCTTTTATAGCTTATTTATATACTACTTTTTCATTTGAACTTCTGTTATGAATGCTTTGTGATGGTTTTTAGCAAAAGAGATACTGCAAATCATCTCAAAATATAATTTATAATAGCTAGTATTGCAGGATCACTGATGAAATAAGCAACCAGGACCTATGTGTTAAGAATGATGTCCATGATCAGGCAGAGTTAGAAGATAACTTGAGAGTAAGCAATCTTATCGTGTGATATTGATAGAATTTGGCTCACCCTATTGCACGGATCTGAATGCAGTCTTCAACAGAATGTAAGAGTATGCTGCAGCCTACACCTTTGACCCAGACCTACAATTATTTTTAGAATAATTAATACCCTATTAATAGAAACTTCATCACTACTTTATTTTTCATAAAATTACTATTAACATATCCTATGTCAGCTGTTCTTACCTAAGCATCCCTTCTTTCCTACCCAACGAGAGATTTGTATGCAGTTAGGTAGGCTTCAAGAGCTGGCTTTTTTCTTAAACTACTTCGATTGTAAGAAATAAGTTCGATAAACAAACAAACTAACACCTGTTTCATATTTACTCAAACCCAAACAAACCCACGTCTACACATTGAACTATTACTTTAGGGTCCCTATCTAGCCATGTTTTACCATGTTTACAGGAAGACAGAGTTGCAGCCTACCTATAGGATCATGCTTAACGTAATATATATTGTATTTGCTGCCTAAACATAAATATAAAATATTTCTTTGCAAGATTGGATCACATCATCACAGAACTGTTCAAAAATCAGTTGACAGCTATGACAGCTTTTTGACAATTTTATGACAGCGGGAACACTGACAGTCGCAGACGCGTGCGGCTTCGTCTAAAGGTCTTTATTTGATTTCACCTCTGTTGGCGCTAGTGCAGCGTGAAGTCCAAGTAATGTAAAAATTCAGTGTTTGTTGACTTTTGATATGTATTTTAGCTCAAAACTGTTCAAACACGATTTTTAAGAAATTCATAGTCAAATGGTAAGAACTAAACTGAATAGAAGCGGTCAAGAGCGATTCGGACTCACAAACGTAGGGTTCCGTATCTTTACCGTTTCCGTATTTTCTTCTTGCTAAATTACCTACCTATTTTCGAAACAATCAATAAATATATTTCACTATTTCTATTTTCATAATTCTTATTTTATATTATGTATGATATGAAATGTATGATATACCTACGCTATGATATTATAATTAATCAGATTTTTTTACACATTACTTTTTTAATTATAATAATCAATGGATTAGTTTATTATAATAATCATTTTAGAAAGGGTGGACAAACATCACACAAACCTCGTCTTTACGTTTAATTTACATGTATTCTACAATTGGTTTCTTGAAGAGTTACAATGAAGAGATTTTTTTTATTAATTTTGTTTGGTACTATTACAATTTTAGTATTTTTTGTTTTGTCTATTTTTAAAAATCCATTTGAGGTCATTGGCCTGAAATAGCTTCAACTACTCGGATGACTGAGTCGTGAGATAGAGCTCGTTGACAGACAGATGGACAAACAGCGGAGTAATAGATCCCTTTGATTATCCTTCGGAACCCTAATATGAAATGATGGTGATACCTTTTATTTTATTTCTTTGTTCGTGAAGCAAAAAGACTGCAAAAACAACACAATTATTGTGTAGTACCAGTGAGCATTCATAGAATAAAATCCACTTTTAAACATTTTTAACCCCTCTTCTTTGAGATATCGTCTGTATTTTATGAGCCATAATATAACTGAGTAGAGTTGGCTCTACACTGACTGTCTCCACCTGTCTCTACCATACATACATAAATAAATTGCAAAATTCTATCTAGTCTATGTTTCACGGCTGCTGACCGATCATGTTTTGAAGTGGGCAGAAGTTAAATGTGTTACTTTTGTGATGACTGTACGAGTTATTTGTAAGGTAATTACAAAAAAATATTGCTTTCACAACGTCTTTTCATCCTCATTTATTAAACAAAAACAATAAATTGAGAATCATGGCGTGTTCAGATCACTAGACGACTGCCTAGGTGGCAATTTTCAGATGTCATAGTTTTTGTACAGTCTCTACTTTTTACGTATTAAGCCTAATAATCAGGTTTATGTAAATAAATTAAAGTAGCAATAATGTTATAGAATGCATGGAGTCTATCTAAGCGAGCTTATCTATACACAGAAATATTATTAAAATTAAAAGAAAATAGTCATATCTAGTCATGATCCTCAAATGCTTAATTTTCCTAAATTTTGATGATTATTTTACCTTGAACATAATAATAATGGCTTAAAAATGTAATGTATAACCCCCATTCTTAGTGATATCATTTATAATTTATTCTGTATAAATAAACAATATTATTATAACCAAATAGAGTTGCCTCTACATGATCTTTCTTAACTAAAACACTTGCCAAAAAAAAGCATGCTGCGTATTATAAAACAATGGTACATCCATTGTTTGACTTAAATGTATCACCACCCTTCTTCATGGCTGTAATCTCATGGTTATATTTTAGCACTGTTAAATGTAGGTAATTGTATTATGTGAAAACAACATATTACTAAGTTAATAATATTACTATACTCACAGAAGTAATTTCCCATTACTCACAGGTTTTTATTGGTATTTACTCATTTATGTGTCAGTAGAAGTGTTTTTGGTACATTTCTATCTTTCAGAAAACAGGATACCTTTAAACAAGCAATTCTTGTACATATGTTTATATAATAATCTGAATCTCGGAAACCGCTCCAACAATTTTCTTGAAATTAGTAGGCAGGGGGTTTCGGGCATGATAAATCGATCTAGCTTGGTTTCATATTTAGAAAATGTTTACCAAAACAAAAAATGGTGAGTCATCCAGGTACAAGTCAATATATAAAATAAGTTGTTGTTTTGTTCAACAAGTCACTGTAGCTAACTCTAGCAAAATTTTAAGCTGTTGGATAAGGAAGTCTGCAGTAGTATTGAAGCAATATTTAAAAGGCCAATACTTTCCAAAATGACGAGCAGGCCTCAATTTTACATGAGTTCAACATTACGTCAACTGTCATGCTATTAGAGAATTATTCTCTTGCCTTTCTTATCATTCCTTACACAATTCGTCTATCTTTTCTCTGGCCTCAAACTGAGTGTGTGAGTCAGTTACTGTTACACATCAAAACTGCTGAATAGATTTTGATGTAATTTCTCAAGCACATAGATGTGGAACTAGATTAGGTTGATTAGGGTTGTATGATTATTTAAGGATTATTATTACGAAGTTAATAAAAAATTAAATAGATAATGCTTTTGCGAATTATTCAGTTCATATACAAATAGATTTATGCATATTTTCTTGCTGCATATTATTGATCTGCTTATACCCGGTACCTTTGGATATGCAGACAACAGCATTGTTGCTGTGGGTCGCAGATCTCCAAGAGGCTATCGTTGAGCGCTTGAATTTGTCCTTACAGGCTGTCTCTGAATGGGGCGATGCCAATCTGGTCAGGTTCAATGCTGCAAAGACCCAGGCATGTCTTTTTAGGGTTCTTTACCCAAAGGGTTAAAACGGGACCCTATTACTAAGACTTCAATATCCCATCTGTCTCTATCACCAGGCTGTATTTCATGACATTTTGGCCTGTTAGTTGAGTGGTTAGTGACCCTGACTGCTAAACCGGAGGTCGTGGGTTCGAGGACAAATCTTTGTGTGATGAGCATGATCATTTGTTCTGTGTCTGGGTGTAATTTGTCTATAATATGTATGTATTTAGAAATATATAAGTATGTTGACAGTTGACTGGTTGCCATAGCACAGGCTCTGTCTAGTTTGGGATCAGATGACCATGTGTGAGTTGTCCCAAGATATTATATTATGTATTATATTATTGTTTGTATATTATAGTATGTTATTATATATATTATATTTTTACAGATGATGTATTTCTTTTGCCGCTATAACAACAAAAAATAAAAAAAATTATAACTTAAAAATTAAAGGGTGCTCTCATAGAAGAAATATGTTTTTTTTTGGTTTATGGAACCCTTCGTATGGGAGTCCGACTCACTGGTCGTTTTTTTCCACTCATAGGAGCCAACTCCACCCAGCTCCATAAGTCTGAGGTGTGACTGTGCCAATAACCAACCAACTTGAACTTCTTGGTGTTATGTTAATATCTACCCTGAATTTTGGTCCTTTCATAGAGGCAAAGGCTCAAGTGGCTGCCAAAAAGTTATGGATCCTGCCAAGGTGAGACAGTACTTTACGCCGGAACAGCTGCTCAAACATTATCAAGCACAAGTTCGATTGTGTATAATGGAGTACTGCTCTCATCTTTGGGACGGCTCTGCCAGATACCAGCTTGATGCCCTGGAGTCAATCGAGAAACGAGCCAAGAGGATCATCGGCAGTGATAGTTTGCAGAAAGCCAGAGGCAGTACTGTTACTTTGTCTACCATTTCCATTGTAACTGTCCATTGCCTTTGTTTGAACAACACATTATTTGACCCAAGATCATGTCATGGTCCACTTATAGTTTTGGAACTCTGATATAAATAGTCTGTGATGAGTTTTGTGTACACCCTTTGGAGGAGATCTTAGATAAATAATAAATTACTCTTTTGGGTCTTTTCATCATTGTAAAATTATGCAAAACACTGAATATTGAATCACTGTCATCATAAAAGATATTATTATGATGCCAACGCAGTAATCCATCATTTTACAGAAATTCATATCATTGAACTTTTTTTTGTGTTTAAATGCAGAATTTGTAATCCAATAATTATCAAGTCACTGAAATACGTCACAATGCTTCTACATTTCCTTGATGATTTTTTCCTTGATATCAAAAATTCAAATTAGTATTATCCATCAAAGTATCTTTTCATTGAAGTTGTTTTCCCCATTGGCCCCTGCTAGTGAACAAAACTCCATTCTTACCATCATGTCAGATTCCTTTAAACTCTTTTACAAATAGGAGTCCAATGGTGGCTTCATTGACTTTCATCTTCCTAGCCTTTTCCTAACTATATTGGGGTTGGCTTCCAGTCAAACCAGACTCAGCTGAATACCAGTAGTCTACGTGTAGCGGCTGCCTACCAGACCTCCACAACCCATTAACTGGGTAACACGGTACTTCATGGCAAGACTGGAGTCAGATTTTCTTATGACAATCCAAATGGCTGCCAAAGATCTACAAATTACAACTTGGACCAACGGCTTAACGTGCTTTCCGAGGCACGGAGGAGTCTCGGTCTAGAAGATCGACCCGTGCTGCTGTTATTATTTAGCCACGAGCTCCATAGACTGATGTACAAAAAAGTTTTGTCAAACTTAGGTATTAATAATTTTTCATTATCTACACACATTTAATGGATCCATACTTGCTATGCTTTCTAATAGTCGTCTAAGGGTTCCATTATCTATGGTCCAGGTATCATCAGATCACATCTAATGGTCCCACACACATTTTAGAAGCCATAGTAGAGTTCCGTTATGTACCATCCAAGTCCATAATCAGATCTATAAGATTCATTGCGACAAATTTTACGAGCCAATTCTGAATGGTACTGCTAGTATTCGTGAGTGCTTCCAGTTCCATGATCAGCCTAACTCAATGATGCCATATTTTTGTGTTGTACTCTGAAATTTATGCTGTTTTAAAATAGTGGTTTTACATTGTTAGAACATATGTTTTTGAACATATGTTATAACAGTGTAAAACCACTACAATTTGATGTAAGAAGAAGGGTCACAGCCATTACAAAATTAACTAACCGCAAACTAAATACCTAGTTTCTTTGTCATCTGGAAAATGTATTTTTTTAGGGTTCTGTTGTTAAACAATAACGACAAGTCCGTCCGTCCGTGGTTTAACTAAGGGTCAGTTTTTTTTTTAATGATGGGAAATCGAGTGATTTCTTCCGCTCTGGGTGGAGCGGAAGGGCGTGTCAGACTCTTACTGACTAAAACCCATCCGTGTTCCTTCTAAAGCCTTTTGCGATCAACAAATTCCGCAACCCTGGCAGACTTTGACCCTAGCAGGCCCCGTCTCCTATGCTGACATCTCTTTGAGGCGCGCGTGAAACACGAAGCTGTTGATGCTACGAAGCTATAATATAGCATGAATACACAAACTAATTGCACCTGCAAAAATTTAAAATAAAATCTTAAAAAAATAAGTTTTTAGTGCATCTTCCATATAAGTAAAGGGGAGGTTAGATTTTTCATACCATCTTAGTGTAGTAGCCAAGAGATACACTAAGCAGCTTGTTGGTCTCCATCATCTGACCATTACTACCAACTAGTAGCCATCAGGACCTTCAAATAAACCCCTTTTAAGATGGGTATACTACTAGCCAACAAAGAGATCCTCAATCAGTTCCATTAAAATGAGCCCAAACACGACAGGCATACTTGTAAAGTGAATGAAAATTAACATTCTCTTTACTTCGTCTGAAGATACTACGATAGATCTCATTTCTGTCTGAGTCTAAGTGAGTGGGTCATTTCTCACCTAGATCTATCCATAGCTTCATGTCTCCGTTTGTCTTCCTTCTAGATACAGAGCTCAGCAGAGATCTCTTCTCGCCCTTCTATACATATTAATTGTTAAACCATTTGTTTCAGAATGCCAATACAGGCGCCTCAATGGACGGATTATTTGAACTGTCCAGTGTGCTGCCGCGAATTCGGCGCGCCTCCCCGCAGTCCCATCAGCCTGGGATGCGGCCATACACTATGTAGACACTGCCTCAAACACCTCCACAGAAAACAATGTCCATTCGACCAGGTAAGTTATTTACGTACCGACTAAAGCCTCGCCAATAAATTTAACACGTTCGTTGCCACGCCAAAATGCTGGACTTATATAGGAGTTTAAAAAAGTCAAGCGAGTGTAAAACAATTCTAGTTGACTGTTGTTAACTATTGGCCATGCCTACTATTTGAAAGGTTCCCCAGTGGCCAAAACAAATACCTGAAGCAAATACACTATGGTCGGTGTTTCACAGCGTGTACTTAATTGTAACGGATCATTACACGATGTCGCGTGACCGGCCACTGCATAATAGTGGAGACAAAATTTAATAGAAGATTATGGAAGTCTGTATCGTGTTAGTTAACGGTCCATAGCAGACAACTGTTGCTAGGTCGATCGTGCTCCTTAAGGATGGAAAAAAAGCTCTTATACCTAAAAGCAGACTACTGTCTGTAAAATGCAGTGCTTCAGAATCTTATCTAGTTGTACCCCAAATTGCGTTTTTCTTATTAGTTCTTAGATTACCATACCTTGGCAATTGCGTAAAAGAAGTTAATAAATGTTAAGAAAATTGTTTATGGTAGCCCCGGATTTTCTTTTTGCTCTAAAAAGCAGGCCAAGGTGACCTCGATTCAATTTTCCTATTTGTTTCGCTTTATTTATCTTTGTAATTACTTTCAAATAATATGAAAATGCACATTTTTAGGGTTCCGTACCCAAAGGATAAAAGCGGGACCCTATTCCTAAGACTGCACTGTCCGTCTGTCTCTCTGACACCAGGCTGTATCTCATAAACCGTGAAAGCTAGACAGTTGAAATTTTTGATGTATTTCTGTTGCCGCTTTTTCAACAAATAATAAAAATGACATAAAATAAAAAATAAAAGGGGATATCCGTACAAGAATCATGTTTTTTTTTGGCTTATGGTACGGAACCCTACGTGTGCAAGTCCAAGTTGCACTTGGCCAGTTTTTTGTCAAGAAGGCTGCCCAATTTTGATAAAAAACCAAATAAATATTGTGTATGTTATAAGCAAAAGTTCCGATTTTCCGGTCGAAATTATCTTATGGGATATCCCCTTCACGTTACCTAACGTCTAGACAAACTTTTTGTTAAAGCATTTGTTCGTAGAAATTACGTAACACGCTAACAACAACATAATTGTGTATTTTGTGTCAAGAATGCTCGTGCTCTAAGCCATAGAAAGGAGGTTCACATCTGCTTTTAAGTCCGTACAAAGCACAAGTCCGTTCGTGTATGGAATATTGCAGCCACTTATGGGATGGCTCAGCAAAATACCTGCTTGCTGCATTGGACTCGGTGGAACGCAGAGCAAAAAGGCTTATAGCGACGAGACGTTGGCTGCTAAGCTTCACATCCTGGCTCATCGGCGCAGTGTTGCTTGCCTGTCGGTCTTCTACAGGCTGTACTTCGGAGAGTGTGCGCAGGAACTCCACGACCTGATCCCACCATCGCCCTTTTACTACCGGAATACCAGACGTACTGCTTGGTACATCCGCACTTGGTTGATGTCCCGAACCCCCAGACAGCCAAAGTGTGCAACTCTCTGGCAGCGTCTGTGTTCCCTTCCACATATGTATAACCAGTTTGCGGTCAAAGCAACAGTGAACAGGCATCTTTTGGGCACGCTCGCTCCATCAAAGAGCTCATCCATCGCTTTCCTTCAGCGTGATCGAGGTTAAGAGCAAGCCCATTCCTCAATAAAAAAAGGTGAGCGAAACGAGTGAAAACGAGCGCCGTCCATTTCTACCATGGAGGGCAAGCGGTTGGTAACCCCTGATCGGGAACAACCTACGTATTTATTATATTATTTTTCCAAAGTTCGAACAGAAAACAACTTTTTTAATCGTCGTGCTAACACCGTGTGTCTGACGATTGTAAAGTGCAATCGGTGTACATATTATAATTTAAACGCCAAGGCCAGCTTGAAAAGAAATCGATTATAATGTTGTCTTTTGTCACGCTACGTGAAAAAGGTCTCACGCACTGCTTAGCGATGTACTTTGATTTATCATCTACTGCCTCAACGATTTGGTTATTTGGGCCTATATTAAGACTTGGCTCCTCAGATTCTGCAGTAAGCATATCTTGAACGAAATAATACATGTAAGTAAGTATTCATATTTTGAATGAATGAATACATGTACATATCTAATTCTTCAACTATACTTCAAAAAGATCGTGTGAAAAGAAAACTTACAGTAGCAGCTGTTTTTTTCCGCGAGTAATCCCAGACATCCGAGGAATACCTTTGATACCGGCACAAAGACGACTTTATTCTTTCTCATTTTATCCAAATCTTAAAAGCGCGAGAGCGTTTTTGTTTCTGGGAAATATCACAGACTAGCTTTAGCCTGCGATTTCGTACTCGCGTATCCCGTTTTTTCCCGTTCCCGTATAGCCTATCCTAAAATGCAGCTATCAAATACAAAAAAAAAAAAACTGTATTATATCTATTTAAATATAAACTAATAAACTGACTGGCTGACTAACTGATCGATAAACGCACAGCTGAAACCGGCTCGGTCTAGAAGCATGAAATTTTGCACAAATTTTCCTTAAATGACGTTCATGTGCACTAAAAAGGGATTTAAGTATGGAAATTCATCCCATAAAGGGTTAAGCTGAGGGTTGAAGGTTCCTATGAAAAATCTTATTCCTTCATCCAATATACTTGAGACTTGGCACAAAAACTGACCTAAGTAATTGATTAACATTATTATTTTTCCACAAATACCCCCAAAAGACGATTTAAGGTATGTTAATGTTTGTATGAAAGAATCTTATTCTCTGCGCCAATGTACTTGAAACTTTGTATAAGTACTGGCTCTAGTGCATAATAAAGGTTGTCATTATTCGTTTGTCACAACTACCCCCAAAAGTCGATTTAGGGGTGTTAGATTTGTATGGAAGAATCTTAACGCATGTTATATCAAGCTAAAGGTCGTCACTCTTGATAACAAAAAAAAGAAATAAATGTGTTTTTGCATTTTTCTAAAATCAACCGCTATTGCTTGCATTTGGTAATTTTTAGCTAACTTGAAAATTGGAAAACAATCTAATAGTGGAATAATAGAACCGAATCAAACGATTTTCTCATGTCAACCCCCGGCGGGGGGTGCAACAATTGCGCTGATATTGTGGTCTAGTCTCAAGAGAAAATATGGCTGTCTGATAAATAAAAATCGTAAAATCTAATTTTACTAATCTACCCATTAAAGGGAGTTTTACTATATTTCATTAGATCAGGAAACTCACCACGATTAATACAATTATAAAAAATTACAGCTAAATTAGGTGATACAATGTAATTGTATCGTCAATTCTGTTGACGTTGCTAAGTACATTGTAAATGTACTTAGCAACGTCAACAGAATTACCCCAAAGATAAAATCGAAATAGCCATCATAAAAAAGCTATGTACCTACGAGTACTTGTCTCGTTACCCTGTTGGATCTACGTAGATGCTCATATAAAATTGTGACCACTAGAACATTTGATTACTTGTTAATTAAGTTTTACCTCATTACACGGCCGAATTTGATCACCACCCCAAATAAATTTCGTTATAATTTTGACGTGAATCTAATTTTTAATCGACTTCAGAAAAGGAGCAGGTTCTCAAGCGATCATTCCGCCATTTATGAATTGATTTTGATGATTCTTTTTATTCGAAAGCCTATACTCCAGAAGTGGTCCCATTTGCACGAAGTCAGAATCTGATGATGGAATCCTAGGGAAATGGAGGGCAACCCTCAAATTTTAAAGGCACATATGTTTTTCATATACTTTCTAACGGAATTCAGATAATAAATAGTGCCTGGTAAGTAACATCTCATCTTGCTGAGCTGATGATAAAAGGTATAAGTCAGGATCTGATGGAAAAATGTTTTTTCAGCGATATTTTCTCCAACTATCAACCGATTTGGATGATTCTTTTTTTCTTTGGAAGACTATTTTTCAAAACTGGTCCCATTTCAATTTGGAGTAGATCTGATGAAGAACTGCGAAGGCACACAAAGTAACTTATTAATGGCAAATAGCGTAACCACTCATTTTTGGAATAATGTCAATTTAGTTGTGGGGTATCCACCACTAAAAAGTGGAAAATAAAAAAACTTTATTACAAAAAATACAACCTATTACGGATACGGATGGTTTCCATGCGATCATCAGGAAAAAGGTGGCATCGCTTGTGAGGAGGATTCGAGGGAGTAGCAATAGCATCCTGAAAGTTGTGGCTGAGGATCCGAGAGCTCCTGTACTGAGGCATCTCATCCGAAATCATTGTCCGCATGAAATGCCTCGTAAGTACATGACATATTAATCATATAAAAAATTTGTTACTAACCCTAGCGCATAAGTTATAGTATATACGGTGTTTACTAACAAAAATGGTTCCAATGTTGTTCCTCAATAAAATTAAATTATTATTATTTATATTTCTATTATTTGATTAAGATATTTTTTGTAATCGTTTAGTACTTTTATCGATTACGTTTTACAGACATGTATATTCTTCAAATAATAAGGTATTTCACTAAGATGGGACAATTTTTACCATGAAATTGACGTCACGCGTATTCTCAACGCACTGTATCGTCTTTATTTTCTGTTTACGTGGAAAAAGAAAAAATACGTGTCCAATATTTTTTGGAAATCTATCTTATTAGATTTTTTTTAGTAAAATACCCTGTTTAACCTTTTTATTAGGTTAGAGTTGCCTAAAATTGCCTGTGGGATGAGGCTCATCACTTACGTAGTCCGTAGGTGTAGCGGCATTAATGCCGCCACAAGAAAATACTAAAGAAGCGAGTTGCACGTCAGCAAAAAGAACCACAACGCCGTCTATCTCGCCAGCGACGATTTACTAACAAATCCTGCATCGCGGTATCAGTTTTTCGTACGATTTGAACATAAAAAACAGTCTGAATATCAACTACCGGGCCGTCTGGTTGGAAGATACTCCCTTTTCTATGGAGGTTTGCGGGCCTTTATTCTCTGTTCCGCATACCCTAGATATAGGTAGATTATGTTCACTAACTAAGAATCCTTCAACGGCTTCCCACGCGTCTATTACCTGCGCTAAAACCTAAAACTTCCCCGAGCAAACCTGGCCTCGCAACAGACTAAATCCAATAACTAATAGTAGATCATGATTCGTCAAATGACAGGCCATAATACCTACATAATATGTAGTAAGTTTTAATCAATCTGCCTAGCCGTTTTCCAGCTATGTTGGAATCGCCTTCCAGTCTATGACTAGAGCGATTGCATCTGACTACCACAACCCAGGAACTGGGTAAGATGCTGCCTCTTGGCAAGAGTGGCTTCAGATTTGTTTTTTTTTCTCTGTCAAACCGTAACGTCTGTCACGGTGAATCTGCAAATGACAGCAGAGACGACTGTCACTATATGAATGGTCACTTATCAACGGATTTGTTGCTTAAACGCTGATGCCCGTGGGCTATAATAAGCCAAGCTCCAAACCATCCAAAATTGACAGCTAATAAAGTATTCATGCAACGTTAAAACACTTCCAGCACATTAAAATCAAATTCTATTTCTATCAGCTGCGATGGTCGGCGACGCTTATTATATTGTATTTCCTTGCCGACATTTAAAATAAAGAGTGGCAGCAAAAACCTTATTATAGAAAAATCCTTTCGTCGATAAGAAATTTTCTCATTATTATATGACAATGCTCCATAATTGGCATCGGAGCGGAGGATCTATTGAGACCAGCGATGAATTGGGTCAGCGCAGTGGCACTGCACTCAGTAACGTGTTCGTCAGCGTTTTGTGCAGTTTAGTTGTTTAACATGTTCGTTGGTGACTACAGATTGTGATAAGTTTATCCTTTGTGCCGTCTGCGTTGTCTGTTGCTTGCCTCCTTCGTCGGTTGTCGGAAGCCTTCGATGTGTCCTGTTCAGCTCGCTCCCGGCGTGTCTATGGTGCTAAGCGTGAGTGTTTCTGTCATGATGACATGCTCAGTGTACTGCTGTACGCTGATTGAAGTACGTACTTGATATCATAATCTTCTTTGAGTATTCGGATCGAGTCAGTCCTTATTACTATTTAAAATATCATTGATTTATGACAAATGATTAATGTAGTTAGTCATGACACGACTATCTACTGATTAAAACGAATCAATCATGGTGTCATGATGGATGATTATTTGTTTTGATTTTATTTGAGTATAATAATGGCTTATTTTTCAATGACTAGTCTAATTCAGTGATTCAGATGATTTGAAGAATTCAGTAAATTTCAACCTACCGGCAAATTCAAGTTATAAACGAGAAACACAACATTAAGCAGTCAAATATTCAAGTAAGCAGTTTAAATAGCTTTCTAAATATGTCTTTTTTCTAACTTTTTATCTAACAACTAGCCTCTACTATTATCTTCAAAATATTCCAAGGGAATACTCTCGGATCCATTCTTCGGCTATTTTTTTTTAAAAATTTTACACAAAATTGTTACCATCTACCTTAAGACTAACTCATACAACTGTTTAACATTATCGGACATTGGACAAGCGAATATTGTGTTTCAAATACCAATATCAAAAGATTTACAGCACCCAAAAACATTGATCCTCGTATTTTCATTCCGGACACACTCCATCAGGATATGAAACATAATCGACCACTCCACAGTCACCACAATTTGGAGACAAAACTTTCTTCATTAAGGTGGAAGCGCCAGGGCAGCCCGCGAAATCCAAATTTTCTTTTGTTTTTTTGCAATTTGCAAGTCAGTGTACCTATTTAGACTACAGTCAATCCATGGAACCCGAAAGATCTCTGGCTGGATAGTTCGGTACCATATCCTCTTTTCTTTTGACCTTTCGTTAAAATAAAGTTCTATGCATTGATTTTTTTGCCTTTCCAAAGAACTCCGAATACTTCTAGACTATAATTTATCTCTGTGCCATAGGGGATAGAACCTTTGTGGCATAGCCCACTGCCGCCAGTTCTTTTTTTCAAAGTTTCGGCACACGATCTCAATTAGACCATTTACAGACACTTTGACTTTGTCAAGGTCAGTCGGTCAAAAATAGTGTAGGTAGGTCAAAAGTAGTAGTCGTTCCCATAGAAAAATGTTCGAACCCTTTCATCCAGATCCGTTTAGTAAAAAACATTCGTCCATCCTTCCATCCATCTAAACATCCAAACTTTCGCATTTATAATATAAGTAGGTATACTTAGACATATAAATACGTCTACTTACCTATCAGGGATAAATATAGGAAATAACACAATTCCAAATTATAAGAGAAACTTCGAGGCAACTAAATCTCAAACTAATAAAATTCATATCAATAAGCAAGTTGTTGTGTTCTCGTTTTTCGTTACACGACAAAATCATTCAAAAACTGCTTTTGAGTTTATAATTTTGTTAAATACACGCTGAAATTTTAATGGTTGTTTTCCCGCGGCAGAACGATTAGCCATCAGTAGTACTATCGAAACATAAAGTTGAACTTAAAAAATAAAAATGTTTTTGTTTTCAAATAATAAACAAAGTAATTCATAAACTCGAAAGCGTTAGAAGCAATAGTAACTCAGCAGACGTAACGTAGGTACTACTCTTTTGTCGGCAAAGCGGCGGCGCGCCGCCAAAGTGAAAACCGATTCATAAATGTTCAAAGCAAAATAAGCTCTCGCGCGTAGTAATACAGCATTAACTTGCCTGCAAGCACGCGGCAAGTGAGGCCCCGCGCATCGCGCGCGGCTTCCTTTTATGTTAACTTATTCGGTATTGTGTTTAATTAAATCAGGAATACCTATCAGCTGGATGATACGTGAAGGGCAACGACCGCGGCCGCTTTGCGCGAAACTATCGCGATGTATAACTATTGGTTCGAAGTCGTTTTCGAGTTTTGTTTATCACAATTATTGTTATTCGGCCATTTCTTGATTTTAAATTTATTATTTTTCATAAATCGTTTGTATTACCAAGACAAACTCATTTCGCTGCGGGCAAACAACGCTTCGCTGAATCTGTACTTTCTCTGTAAAGTATTATATTGACTGATAAGATAACAAAAGCTGTACGCGTGAATATTAACTGGTTTCTTCCTCTCAACTGAATCAAATTGGCAGTTACAGCAATTTATTTATTGACATTAATCATGGGTTGATTTTGCCGCTGAGCCTATATGCTTTTATTATGCATTTATATAGCATCAATTTGTTTTCGAGTGAGAGTTGAGATTTGTTACTTAGTAGCCAGTACATTGTGCGTGTCTGTTGGCCCATAGCCAACCGCTTGGTAAATATGTGCTTCTTCCAAGTTAGGTGGAGTTAGGAGGATTATGGAGTTTCTTGTCCGTTCTTCTCCATAAGAATCTACCTTTCCGAATGGACAGTAGAGTCACTTTATTAATATATTTTACTGAACTGTAAATGCTGACGTTCAAAAGTGCCGTTTAATGGCCTAATTGAAATAAACGTTTTTGACTTTTGACTTTTTGACTTTTGGTGTCTATCCAGATATATTCCGAGATTCCTAACGTAATCCTCTTGCGGGAAAGGTATGCCGTTAAGAGTGACAGAGGTATATGTTCCTTTCCTGTTAGCGAGTCACCTGGACGGACTTAGTTTCGTTGGCCTTTATTCGCCAGTCTTTGAGCCATTTGGATACTTCATCGAGACTAGTTTGAAGTTCTTGTGTTGTAACGTCCGGTGAAGTGTCCACGGAAAGAATTGCTGTGTCATCAGCAAATGTTCCAGTGACTACGCCCCCCGTCGTCTGGAGGTCGGTTGTGAAAAGCAGGTACAGCGTCGGGCCCATTACACTGTCCTGAGGTACTCCTGAGGAAGTTATCTCTTCACCTTGTTTTACTAAGAAACTGTCTGTCACTTATGTAAGACTTTATAAGGTTTTAGAAATTTATCGGCAGGTCCTGTTTAATTTTGAAAAGTAGTCCGTCTGTATTGTTTTGACTCAAGAGCTTTGTTAATATGTTCCACTAATCTGTGCACTTGTACCGTGCCCCCGGCGAAAGCCATACTAGTGATTAGGCTACAGTTTATTTGAAGAGCCAATCGGGGATAATCTTCGGAGGATAAGTATCTACATGACTTTTGAGTGTATGGACAGCAGGCTAATAGGTCTATATGATTGCGCCTCAACAGGATTTTTACCCAGGTTGGTAACCATTATAACTTGTGCTACTTTCTATTGAAGTGGAACCATACCCCTTCGCAGGATAGCTTTGAACAGGAAAGTGAAAAATAGAATGGCTTCCTTTGGCAGTTCTCTAAAAAATTTGCCAGTAATGAGATCGTATCGAGCTACTTGGGTCTAGCGCCTTAATCGCTGATTTTACTTCTTCCGTTGCGACCTTAGGAATGGGAGGATCCAGTTGGTGAATTTTGTTCAATAATTGAGTGATTTCATGGGTTTCAAAAGAGCCCATATCTGGATTTGTATAAAGACCTGTTTAAGATGCTCAGCTAATGTGATAGCTTTGTCCGGATAACTGGAAGCCCATTCTGAGTTACTCTTAGCGATAGGAGGTTGGTTAGAAACAGGAGGTTTAAGTTTTTAGTGTCTTTCCATAAAGAATAATTTGTTTCTGCTGTTGCGTCGTAGGTAAGTTTTTTAAGGATGTTTGGATCCTTTGGTTCTCATTATCTTGTAATAGTGTTTTTAGTTTTGTGTTTTTTGGTTTTTCAGCTAGTAGTTCCCGTACAAATTTAGGACATTCTTATTTATGATGCGAATCTGTGGCAACTGGATTAGCAAGCCAAGCTGATTGTTGAACACAGCTATTGATGTGTTCAGCTGCTTCTGTTATGTCGTTGTCCGTCTTTAGAGGGATTTTTATATTCAAGCTTTCATCTAGTAGCTGTTTGAAGCTAGTTTTATTTGTGTGTAACACATTGCATGGCTTAGGTGTCACTGTGACTTTCCTTTTAAATGTTATCAGAGGATTTTTCGGTGCTAGTTTTGCTTGTTAGAAAAAAAAATTAGCTATTCCTTTTGTTAAGTTTGTAAGTCGAGCCAGTCTGGTACTTTTTTCCTGTAGGCCAGTAGGTGGGTTCTCCAGGGGAAACAACATTAAGATTTAATTTCTCAATGGCCATTAGTAGCTGTCTACCTTTTGTTGTAAATATATATATATATAGTACGTGAGCCCCAGTAATGATGCTTGGCATTGTAATCTTCTCCAGCTATGAATCTGTGTCCTAGTGGGGAAAGGAACTTTTCGTAGTCTTTTAGCTTAATTAAGTTTATGTTCACGCTGTTTACAGTCCACCTAGGACTGTAAAAAGCGGATACTGTCAATGTTCCTGCCCAATCTTCAATGACATCATTCGTTGCTTGAATTTCCTCAGTGCAATAATGTATTGTTTCATGATGTTTTATGTTACATTTTATTAGCATCGCACTTCCAGTGTTTGCGCAGCCATCAGGGTGCATCGTGTGAATATCTTGTAGTTCTGAATGTTTAAGTTGCTCTTTTTAGTACAATGTTTTTCAGTAAATAGAAGAATATAAATTGTTTGTGTCTCTAGATATGCCTTAACCTCAAGGGTATGTTGTGACATGACAACCTATTGGCATTCCATAGGGCAATTTAAAAGCAATCGAAGTTGACAGCTTGGTTGTGAGGGCTATTATTAAGTTTTTCAGGGTGGTTAGTATCTAGTTTGGTTTGTTTTTGATTCGCATTGCTTTCTAGGTTTGAATTGAGTCTCTTTTTTCCAGTGACTTGCATCCAGTTTTGATCATCGTTGCTTCCACTGGGTTCTGAAACTATGTCTTCTTTGGTGGAGTTTGTATTTGGATAATCACGAAGTGACATTGCTCT
The DNA here is from genome assembly GCA_905163435.1 of Mamestra brassicae. Classification (NCBI taxonomy): domain Eukaryota; kingdom Metazoa; phylum Arthropoda; class Insecta; order Lepidoptera; family Noctuidae; genus Mamestra; species Mamestra brassicae. The sequence goes on from LR990987.1 coordinate 7,247,952, forward strand.
AGGTCTAATTCCAAACATTCCTTTATGGAAAACTTGTTGTCTTAGAGTTTTTTGTTAGTTGTTTTGGTTGTTTGTTATAAACTTAAATAATTGTTCATTCATTTTGATTCCTACGATTGAGGACAATTTAACAGTCTGTATCTGGGGTGACGCCTATTCCCAGGAGAAGGCAAATACAACAGTAGTTGCCCGTTCCACTAAGGTTGGCGTTCGAGACTGGTTTCCCACCATTCTCGGCACGTTGCCCACCTATGGATTGGGGTTATTTATTTATATTTCTTTGTAGCGAGGTTTTCTTCCTCGGAGTCACACAATTAAGCCAAGCCTCGTAGTTGTTCCGAAATTCAGAGGCCATTTCCTGCGTTTGATTGGTCGAGTTCATTGACCGTCGCTCGATACTCGGCATTGTTGTTGCTCGTTTAGCACCACCCAGGGGACACGTGTATGGTGGGTCAGGAAAGATGGTTAATCCTACTCACGCGGGCAACTTTATCTCCCCAATGCAATTTGCTTACAAACAATTAATACAAAAAAAGATGTTTATAAAACTGTTACCTGCTACCGACTACAGAAAAAGAAAAGTGATCTAAAAAAAAAACAAGATAATATTTCAGTCAGAAATCAAGACATAGGAAAAAAATGTTCAAGTTAAAGCCCGTGGTCGCATGCCATTATAATTTTGTTGGTATTCCGGTACATGGTATACAGGCACACAGTTGTAATTTCGTGACTAATAGGTAGTATCAAATGCTTTTTGGTAATGAACGAAGATAACATTTCTCATCGTAATCGATTTTAAAATCTCGCACAAATACTGAATGTTTTCTCCCACCCGCAGGCAGTCATCCAGGTGGACCCCGAAGAGCTGGTGGTGAACACCGCGCTCCTCCAGCTCGCGGGGTACACGCCGCCCGCGCAGCCCTACCATCCCCCTTCCATCCAGGCGCTTCCAGATCATGACAAACAGGCGTACGACTGCATCGTCAAGTGCATGGAACATCTCGCCGTCTACCTCAAATATTGTGGCAATGGTGAGTAAATCAACACTGCTTTTAATCAAGTCAAGGGAAACTCGACAAAACCAAAGGGTTCGAAAGTCCGGTAAGCAAGTGGGTGAAAGTCCGACCACCTTCACCCACTTGCTTACCGGATGAAAATTTTATTTTATCAAACAAAATATGTTTCTGAACATATACCAATAGGATTACCGCAAAAATATGGTCATGGCTATTCTATATATATTACTAGCTGTCCCTGCGAGCTTCGTATCGCATCATAATTATTTTTTCATGTATCAGAAATGGCGTTGCGTACGAATTATTGTACAAGAAAATATTTTTTTCCTGATTTTTTTCCGATGTTTTAATAGTTATTCTGTTATTTGTGGCAGAGAAAAATCCAACAAACTAAAGATCTTCAAAATCGATCCAGCCTTTCTTGATTTATAAATGGTGTAACTAACCCGACTTTATTTAATATCCCTAATAAAAAGCTTTCGAGTTTGGTTACACGAGAATTTAGACAAGCTACCGCATGCGGCTCCGCCCGCGTTAATGTCGAAAATTATCCCAAAGGAACATACTTCCGGGATAAAAACTATCCTATATCCTTTCCCGCGACTCAAACAATCTTTATTCCAAATTTCATCTAAATCGGTCCAGCCGTTTGCGCGTGAAGAAGTCACAAACATACACACACACACACACACTCACAAACTTTCGCCTTTATAATATTAGTGTGATATTACTTCTATTCCGAAATTTCAATAGACCATTTTTATTCCTATTACCTGGTTGCTGTGAACAGCAGTTCAAGTAGTAGATAGTAGTTGCATTCATATGCTTACCATTTGAAAAACATATCAAAATGAAGGCAATTTTATTGTGAATACAGTCAGTGAAATTTTAAGTTTTTTTTTTCTAAATTATAGCATCTAGTCGTCAGTTTTTGGTTATAATTTTATTAAAGGTGCTCCCTCACCTGGAGCGTTCGCCTTACATGTAACATTTCAGATTCGATTTTGAGCATTACATTACAGTACTAGGCGACTTGACGAGCATTCGCCTGTAATTTAATATTTCAGATTCGATTTTACACATTGTATCATCAAGTTGCGCTCTGTAACGCTTGGTTCGCTTCCCTCGCCAACGTAATGCTCGAATCTGTAACATTACTGGTTGCGCACTGTAAGGCTTGACTCTGTAACGTTACAATACAGGCGAATGCTCCAAGTGCACCTTAAAATGATTTTACACATCTTAAGCCTACCTAGTAGGTACTCGTTTTTATTGATTTGATTCGTATGTTACGTAGCTCTAAAATCTGTCCGTAATTTCGTATTTACGTAATTTGGTACGATCGGAAGCCCTAGTTTGAATGGCTTAACTAATTATCTGCCATCCATATAAACTTGCTGAGGTACTTAGGTATGAGCGACGCAAAGAGGTGTTCAATAGATAAGTTTGTAGCCTGGCTGTTTGTCTGTGTAGCTCATCGTACTCGTAGCTTCCAAATGGATGGACCGTTTTAAATTAATGTTCTTTTCTTCATCATCATCATCATCATCATCATCATCATCCACAGCCCGACTTCGCCCACTTCTGAGCATATTTATTTATTATATACTTTATCGTACACTCATAATAAGAACAGGACAATCATACATAAAATAAGTGCACAATGGGCTTATCTGGTCTTATCGCACAAGGCAATCTCTTCCAGACAACCTTTGGATGGATTGAGCATAGGCCTCTCTTTTCTCGTGCTGTACCCCACGTTCCTGTGCCAACCTCATCCAGGTTCTACCCCCGTTGGCAACAGTGTCGTCTGTAAATTTTTCTTACTATAACGTATTATCTTTTCGTATTTTTATAATGCCCTTAATAAGAGTCTCTGTTTACGCATAAATTAGAAGATTTTGTTTAACACATGTTAAAAAAAACATCTAATTTATGTGTAAACAGAGACGCTGGGTGCATAGGACGTGAAATAAAAAGGCGATGTTGGTTTGACGATCTGATTACATTTCGCAGGTCAAATTAGGCCAGAGATCGCAAAAACAAAGAAGTTTGGGAGGAAAATGGGGACACAAATTTGGCTAGCAAAAATCCATAATGTTACTTAAATGTTATTTATCATGAAAACCTTTTAAATAACAGTAAAATTCAGAGTTTCATAGGTTTCTTGAACTTCGAAGTTTCTTTTATTCTTATAAACATTGTTGGGACAAGTTTCAAGGTTTTTCAGACGGCGGAGAAAGGGGATTACGAAATTTAATTTCAATATCACGGCGCACGGTGAAACATGTGTTACGGGCCCTTAAGGGCCTTAAGGGCCCTTAAGGCCCCCATAGGGTACTTCCGGATGACGTAGAATTGTCAATTTTGGTTAGAAGCAAGGTCTTACAGCACAAGTAAAGGGAAAATTCCGGAAAATAAAAATGTTGAAAATTAAGGTAAATTTTGGTACTTACAAGTTTTTGCGAAATTCTAAATTTGCCTATATCTTTTTATCGTGTTGACTCAGGACCTTGATAGCCCTCAGTATCTGGTATAAATTTCAACTTGCTAGGTCACCCGATCCTGAGAAAATCGGTGGTGGCACACGGACACACAGATAGACGGACAAGAGAGGGATCTTATAAGGGTTTCTTTTTTACCTTTTGAGGGACGGAACCCTAAAAATGAATTAATTACGTGCTTAGTTATAAGTATTAGATTGAATTCAAATAGTATTACCCAGTCTGATCTAACAATTTGTTGTCAAAAAGTAAAAACAAGAACACGTGGGAACCACTTTATTAAGAATTTCGCGAATTAATAGTGTTCAATTTATATAAATGGTTAAATCAAGCCGAAAACTTTATAATAATCACATATTAGCACATGATTAAGTCATTTTAATGATTTTCATAGTTCTCACATGGCAACTTTACTTCCAATCATTTTGGCAACGTGATACTTTAGACCACAATGTTGCTAACAGTTTTTGTTTGTTTAGTGTCCAATACCCATATATAACATAATTCATCGTGCGCCGTGATTAAAAAAAAATATATAAATGGCGGCTGGTGCCTATGCCAGCTTCCATACAAAAATGTTCGGACCCCTTTAACAATACTTATCATTGGCCAACATAAGCGAATGTCATATTTACGCGGAAAATCTTAACATCGTGAATCGAAACATGAGATCAAGCGCACAACTTTTAAGAAAACATACAAATTTCTTTGGTCCAGTTTGGGAATGATTACGTGAATAGCAACTGTAATGTCGCTTTTACTTGTGTATTTTAACCTATAGTTTACTAGCTTTTGCCCGCGACTTCGTACGCGCAAATCCCGTTTTAGTTGTCTAAATCCATCTTCGCATTATTGCCTTTCTAATGAAACCCGTTTGTGGCACATCGGTTGAATGGTTTCGAAGTCTTAACACGGACATAAGTAGAAACAATTTTTGTGTTTTATATAAAATATAGATTACCAAGAATATTCACAAATAAAATGCCTTTTTCCCTATGCAATAATTCATGGTTTCCTGCAAGTAACTTTATGTCATACATAACATTTAATTTAAGTTACGTAACTCACATTGATTCTTTAGTGAAGTTATGCCGTACTTTTTAGGTTTTCCTACTGGAATTATTCGTAGGTACTTGCGCAAATAAAGATCACGGTCGAATTCGAAATTAGTCTGTTATATGTATGTATTTCTGCTAGCTAGGTCGAAATTCCTCATACGCTGATGCCGACCATCCGCACTGTCTACGTATGCTTACGTAATACTTAATACTTTTAAGATAGTGGTATAATATTTATCAGCGTGATTAATATTAAGTGCGTTTCTTGAAATGGGTTATCCTAGAGCTGATTTGCAACGATTTTGACCCCGAAAACTTGGGGTCCATATTGGGTGGTTTTCAAGTTACCGATGTTTTTAAGATTTAAAAACTGTAAATGTTGAGAAATCTGTTCCACTCTGAATAGTCAACTGATACTTTTCGGATAGCTCTTGAACGAATGAATCCCACAAATGACAATAAAAAAAATAGCCATATCTTGGAAATAAAGCGTCGGCGTCGTAAAGTACATACTAATTTTTCATCATTTTCGAACTATGGCAATTGGCTGTGAAAATAGATGAAAGTTTCCTTTTCTTCGTTTTAGAGCATAAGTAAAGATCCCGATTGCCACCTTGTGGTAATGTATGTGGGAGCGACTGGGATTATTCGGCACATCCTTCGTAGTGTAGTACGTCTACTTGCCACTAGATGGATGGTCCTTGATAGACACGATAGATTTCCATACTATATTGAATCGAATGCTGTTGGATATTCTACATAAAATAATGTTATAATATCAAATAAAAAATACTTAACGAGTGAAAAGATGTTCATTTTCCAACACTTCATTTTGCACAGAGACACACGAATTCTCACGTTCTAGTTTCCAGTAATAGAATTGCCAAGAAAATTAACGTTTATTTTTTTTTTCAAGGGGAAGGAGCAGCCTTGGTCCTGGTACTTGGGTACGCCCTTGCGCCTTACTCCATTGTAGTTACACTGCAGTGTAGTCTTTTTAACCCAGCGGTTGACTGGTATAGAATGCCTTAAGTCTGCCTATGTTCCACTATTGTGAATAGATTTTAAATAAATAAATAGTAAAGTTTTGGTGTATTCGTTCCAGTGAACAACAGTATGGCCGGCAGCCGGCTGTCGCGGCCCATGCAGCGCAAGCTGGTGATGCTGCTGCAGTGCGCCATCACGGACGAGGAGGGCCGCGGCAGGGCGGCGCGAGCGGCGCGGTCGCTCGGCGAGCGCACCGTTACCGAGCTCATCCTGCAGCATCAGGTAACTGCACCAGCAATAGCGATGCCTCCTGGTTAGGAAAATCATCATCTTCCTACCCTTATTCCATGTTACATCGAGTGGGTGCAACACGTCTTTTCCTTCATACTGCTGTCAACCGTCATGCTATCACTGATTCTCTTCTCTTTCATATCACTCTAAAACTCATACCATCCGTCCATCTTTCCCTGGATAGGAAAATAATTCCATTTGGTCTTATGTATTGGTTATTTGTTTGTATACATTTTCAAAGAATACTGGACACGTGTTTTTTGTCTCTCATATCAATAAAAATCGACAGAGATAAAGCGCATCAAAGTTCATGAGTGGGGGCTGGTGACGTCATCTGTTGGTAAAAAGTGTACCAAAGCGTGACGTCACGCGAAATGTTAACACACTATATCGTCTACAATCTTTGCTTACGTGAAAAAGGAAAAAATACGTGTCTCAAATTTTTTTGGTAATCCATACGGACTAAATAGATTTTAAAAACCCTATTCAAAAGAGCGTTTACTAACTGCATCTGATCCGAATCTGAATTTTAGTGCAGAGGATTAGAATGTTGGGAATTTGAACGGACAAAGTTCGAAACTAGTACCCCTGCTAGTACTACTAAATAGTTGGTACTACGGCTACGTCGAGCCGAAATTGCAGTGCCGAACCTCTTAGTACAGATTGATTCTAACTTGATGGCAGCTTGGGACACGAAGCGAGTCGCTGCCATTTTGGTATTGTTCGTCGGAAAGTTGAGCTCCTTAGAGTCACGGTAACTGAGATTTTTTTTCGCTATCTCGACAGGTTCACTCAAATCTGTGTAGTAAGCACTACACAGACTTAAGAGGACCTGTCTTGTGATGATTGATTGAAAGACCAACCTGCATTCTTCCCGTACGGTCTTGGCATTACATTAATTCTATGGACATAAAAGAGACGACCGCTTGACTTTGCTTCGGTGTTCCATAGCAGAGTAGGCAGTTAGGTAGGCGCAACACCGGCTTTATGTAGCCAGGTCTGGATAGGATGAACTTGACGAGTGTTTCGATTGTAATTACGGTAAGTACATGTCAGTGTTATAATTCGTAGAACCCACAGCAGCTGAGCGCGAACCTGTGGGCGGCGGTGCGCGCGCGCGGCTGCCAGTTCCTGGGCCCCGCCATGCAGGAGGAGGTCCTTAAGCTGGTGCTGCTCGCCCTGGAGGACGGCTCCGCACTTTCCAGAAAGGTGATACCCATCATTTATTGTCCCACTCAGGGCAAAGACCTCTCGACTCTCTGTCTACTCCTCTCGATGTTAAACGGCTAATGGGGTGACATAAAGCCATGGTTTGTTGTCCGACTCCAGGGTAGACACCTGGATCTGTTCGGAAGAGTCACCGCGGCTCTGGAACGCGAGGGCATTTGTAGGAACAACCCATGTTCCTACAAATGCCCTTCGCGTTTCGGTATTAGTCAATACGAGTCTGACACTCTCTGCCGCTCCGTCCAGAGCGAGAATACACATTGAATGATTTTCTATCCACAAAAAAAAACAAAGATGACCGTATGCTTAATCTTTTCATTCTTCGATTGTATTTATAACATATTTCAGGGATTGTTTGGTTCATGAATTTACTAACGATGATTGTATTGGTGTCCGTTCCAGGTGTTAGTGATGTTTGTAGTCCAAAGACTGGAGCCTCATTTTCCGCAGGCTTCGAAAACTAGCATAGGCCATGTCGTCCAGCTCCTATACAGAGCTTCTTGTTTTAAGGTAAGACTAGAATCGTTTCATCGATATATAATCATATTTTCATAACATGACTCAAAGTATAACTCACAATTAACTTGCAAAGCACCTTAGTAAAACAATTGTATCAATCCATCTAAACAAAACTGTTCTTCAAGATACAGGATTTTCCTAGTTTGAAGAACAGGGGTCTTTCTCTCTAGTATTAGTATTCTTGTAGTAACAGCACTGATGTCACCTATACTAATATTTTTGCTAAATAAATAGTTACTTACTCACCGTACAATACACACCGTGTTCGTGACACCTTTACCTACTGCAAGGTCACAACATTATCATCATCATATCAGCCGAATGACGTCCACTGCTGAACATAAGCCTCCCCCAAAAGAGGAGGTTTGGCATAATCACCATGCTTGGCAGGCGGGTCACAGGCCCAGCCGAAACCTTGCAGCAGTGTTGCACAAACTCGCAGTCTAGCCTTCTCGCTACCATAGTCAGGATGCTGTTGGCACTGACGCTACGGACCGAGAGTGTACAACGCTTCTTAGAAGCAGTTCACGCGAGCTTCTGCGAACATCTCTGATGCTCTGCGCAGATGCGCGCGTCAGCAATCATGGCGGATCAGGGGCATCACATTTAGCTTTAAGTACTATACAACTAATTTACAGTATAGAAATGTAAAAAACCAAAAGCCGTCGCACTAGGAGACGCTTTTAGATATATTTTTGGTTTGTTTGTTTAGGATCCCAAATTATCGGCTCCTTTTGAAATAGTGCAAGAAACTAAACCAGCCGGCTAAACTCTAGTAAACGAATGAAGTGTAAGCGCGAATGTAAACACTCCCATTTTGGCTCGTGCTCAAAAGCGCTAAAGCTGCGAGCGCTCCGAGTGGCGGCACGAGGCGCGAGGAGAGTCACGAGCGCACCGCTTGTCTACACATTCGTCTCATAGTTCGCCTCGCGGCTCGTCTTGCCACTCGCGCGAGAGTGTAAGTCAGGCAATAATGATTTATTGTTTATTTGGCTTCGTAGGTATCAAAACGCGAGTGCGACTCGTCTCTCATGCAGCTGAAGGAAGAGTTTCGCACGTACGAGTCACTGCGGCGTGAGCACGACGCGCAGATCGTGCAGATCGCCACCGAGGCGGGGCTGCGCATCGCGCCCGACCAGTGGAGCGCGCTGCTGTACGGCGACACGGCGCACAAGAGCCACATGCAGAGCATCATAGGTGAGGAGTCTACTGTACTATAAAACGTAGCACGTACGAGGCGCTGCTGCGCGAGCACGACGCGCAGATCGTGCAGATCGCCACCGGCAATATTGTGGCTTCCACATTGATAGACTTTGTTTCGCCATGTTTCACCGAGGCTGTGGATGCCTGGAGACTCGCTTGCCCGAATTTAAATCCACCCGACTATCCTCCATCCCGCAGTAGTAGGATGAGCCGCTCTGCCGAACAGTTCAGAAAAACCTTATTGCCACATCTACTCCTTACTGCAGAGCGCGCTTGCCAGCTGTGGATAAGTGGGAGTCTACGGATCACTGGCTACACGCACTACCGTACTCGAACTTACGACGATACTACTTTCCGCCTCGCTGCCTCTACGTTTAGGCGCTTGTTCTCCTCATCGCTGTCACTATGGCGAAGTTATTAACAGCCCCGGTCACCACGGCCTGTCATGCAGTCGAAGTGCGGATCGCATAGCGCGGCACGCGAACATCAACGACATCATCCGACGTGTTCTTGTCGCCGTCGGCGTTCCAGCTGTATTAGAACCCAATAGCCTGGCACGCGACGATGGCAAGAGACCGGACGACAGGTCGTTATTTCTATGGAAGATAAGTAGGCCATTAGTGTGGCACGTCCCATATTCCTAGCTCGTCATGCTGTGCTGGCACTGTCACTGCGGCTACTCTGAACCTCAAACGGCGGAAATATAACCTAGTTGTTAGTTACATTTTCGAGCCATTTTTTCTTGGACGAGTGCTCATGCACCATTCAAGGAACTATCCAAACGTCTTTTTGACACTTCGCGTGATCCAAGCGCTGGCTTTTGCTATACAACTTGGCAATGTCTCCAGTCTTTTGGGCACACTTCCAGTCGACAGCGATCGACGAATCTCTTGACGCTTTATTTTAGGGTTTACTTAGTTAGGAGTTTTTATTTTAAGTGTATGTAGTTGGTTAAGTATGAATTAAATAAATAAATGATTATTTCGTTTTCCTCATGGAATTTCATAAAAACACGTAAAGTCCTTTGTGTGGTCCAAAATAAATTTCCAAGATTAATCTTGGAAATGAATGCACCAATCTTACTGACACTTAATACGCATACGCAAGATTTCTCTTTGTTTCGAAAAAGTTGGCTGAGAACTTTTACGATATAAAGTGAAAAAGGTAGTGATGCTCCAAGATACAACAGACTTGTGAGTGTGTTCCGTTTTTTATGTTTCTACGGTGGTCATGGTAAGCGTGCAGATGAAGGGTGCGGGAATGTGTGGGCTGCGTGTCCAGTCTTTGCGGTCGATGCTTGGGTTGGTTGCAGCTGTCATAGCCACAGTCTGCGTAGTCCGTCTCTGACACGCTTGTGTTGAATGAAAAGTTTTATAATGCATCTCTAGAAATAGCAGCTCAGGCGTCTCAAAGCTCTGTGTGGAAAACCGCGGTGCAGCAGTGGATGTAGGGTCTATCCGCTCGTGAACTCGATCTCGTCTGATGGTTCAAGTATACGATTGAGCTAGCGATCTCAGAAGATGCCAAACAGTATATGCACCCCCATCTACTGAATTGATGATGTAATTAACTAGTTGATTTATTTTCAGATAAATTGCAGACACCTCAATCATTCGCGCAGTCGGTCCAAGAGCTGTTCATCGCGCTACAGAGGACGGGCGACCCGGCGCAGCTGATTGTCATGAGCCTGCATCTCGACAGGCTGGCTAACATCGATGCCAGTCCTGGTACGTACATCACAGGTATAGGTTGAGCGTTTCATACTTCTCGCAGGGAACGAAGGTTGAGTTGCGTTTCTATCTGTAGTCAACTCGCATGCAAGTTTGATAACATTCTTGCCAGGGTTGCATAATTGTTCGAAAGAGTTGGAACGCAAAGGGCATTTGAATGAACACGGCTGGGTTTTAGCCAAAAAGAGTGACACTCCCACTCGATCCGTCCAGCGGGAGGTCATTTGATGAAATCCAACATGAAAAAATAGTTTAACTTTCATAATAGTTTAACTACATTGCGGGCGCGATCAGTAGGCCGCAACGTAATGTAACTTGCATGCGAGCTGGTTGCAGGTGGAAACGTGGCCTTCCGGGTAAAAAAAAGGACGGAGAGACCTGATGTCACAAGGTATCGTTGTCAAAGATGTGTTGTAACTGTTGTCTGTATTCAATATTCCGAAGTGTCGGCTGTGGAATCTACTTGATGCACGAAGCACAGGACTAGTCTATGTGGCGACGCTTAGAGACTTGATATGCATAGCGGCCAGGACGCTGACAAGATAAAATGTATGGCGTCAAGGAACGAAATATAATTAGCGTCGCGGGTGTGCGGACAGACGCCATACATTTTCGTCACAGCGCCCTGGCTGCGCTCCCGCCACGCGTCCGGGCTTTATATTATCTCTATATATAAACGTCTTTCTGCTGAAAAAAATAAAGAACTTCAAAATTTCGAGTTAAGTACATCCATAACTCGAAATTTTGATGTTAATTTTTTTCTGTGCTATTATTCAGCAATCAGTCACCACACTAAGTTCTTTTTTTCTGTGCTATAAATCTGCAATCAGTCGCCAGACTTTAAGTTCTTTTTCTTTTCTGTGCTATTAATCTGCAATCATTCGCCATATTTTAATTTCCTTCTTTTTTTTTTCCTATAAATCTGCAATCAGTCGCCAGACTTTGTTTTTTTTTTTCTGTGCTATAAATCTGCAATCAGTCGCCATAAGTTCTTTTTCTTTTCTGTGCTATTAATCTGCAATCATTCGCCAGATTTTAAGTTCTTTTTTTTTCTGTGCTATAAATCTGCAATCAGTCGCCAGACTTTAAGTTCTTTTTTTTTCCTTGCTATAAATCTGCAATCAGTCGCCATAAGTTCTTTTTCTTTTCTATGCTATTAATCTGCAATCATTCGCCAGATTTTAAGTTCTTTTTTTTTCTGTGCTATAAATCTGCAATCAGTCGCCACACTTTAAGTTCTTTTTCTTTTCTGTGCTATTAATCTGAAATCATTCGCCAGATTTTAAGTTCTTTTTTTTTCTGTGCTATAAATCTGCAATCAGTTGCCAGACTTTAAGTTCTTTTTTTTTCTGTGCTATAAATCTGCAATCATTCGCCAGTTTTTAAGTTCTTTTTTTTCTATGCTATTAATCTGCCATCAGTTGCTAGACTTTAAGTTCTTTTTTTTTCTGTACTATTAGTCACGCCATCAGTCGCCAGCCATTAAGTTCTTTTTTTGTGCTATTAATTTGCAATCAATCACCAGACTTTAATCAGATGAGTTGTGTGGTTAATATTTAGTATTTAAAGAGCAGTAGGCCATTGCCTCACTGTCTACTCAAAGCATATGGTTTTAGCCTTTCGACTACGTTGGCATTGTCTAGCAAACAGGATTGGGATGATGGGTAAGGATGGTGGGTCAACGTGTTTTTTCTTATAGCGCTGTATCTGAGGCCACTGTGGCAGTGTTCAAGTACTCGTGTATCTCGTCGTTCCTCGTAAACCATGGAGCATTTACAATATTCCTCAGTATGTTGTTTTGCATCCTTTGAAAGCACATGACATTGCTCTTGCTGACGACTACCAAACCACCATGACATTGCTTTTGCTCCCGACTAGCAGACTACCATATAACGGGATACCATATGTCCATACGGGTTTAAGAATGGAATTATATATTAAGAGCTTGTTGTCCAGGGAGAGCACTGAGTTTCTGCTCATCAGCCAGTAGAGTTGTCTGGACTTGAGGTTGACTTGGTCTCGTTTGACTTTTATTTGGTATTTCCATGTTAAGCGTCTATCTAGATGGAATCCGAGGTATTTGATTTGACACAATCTGGTTATATGATCTCCATTTGGCAAACCGCGGCGCAGTTTTCTTTTCTTAAGGTAAATGTCATATGATGTAATTTATGTGCACTGGCATTAATCCGCCATTTTTGGAACCAGTCTGAGGTAGCGACGGGCAGTCGTTGTAGTTTTTCGCTTGCTGATGTAGGATCATCATCCACAGCCAAAAAAGCAATTTCATCGGCGTAGGTAGCTACCGTAACATCATCTATGGTTGGGAGATCTGATATGTAGATGTCACCGGAAAATTACAGACTCCGGAAGATTGTAATACTTAAATCTTTATTAGATTTTATTTTATCGATATTTATGAAAGAATCATTTTGAATACAATAAATTCCATCCTAATTAAATAGTTTCCAATTTATCCGTGTATTAATGAGAAAAAATTGTTTACAAATTCACGAGATATTTTACAATCTTACGGCAGCGTTTGAAACAAGGAGGATCTGGCATCTTCTTGCTTAACTTGAAGTAGTCTGTCAGTTAGAGTACGAGTGAGAGTGAGATGTGAAATACTGAGTTTGGCAATTTCTGCTTGATTTTGCAAAGCAGACCTTTGTGCCAGACTCGATCAAAGGCCTGTTGTACTTCTAAAAATGCAGCAGAGCAGTATTTTTGGTTCTTGAAGCATTGTCTTATAGAATGGTAGACGCGATGTACCAGTTCAATGGTCGAGTGTGCCTAACGGAAGCCAAATTAATGCCCAGGGACAACGTCGTGCTCATTCATTACAAATCTTTCTTTTTTTCATTAAAAATCGTTAAAAACTGATCGCTTTGATTTCGCCTTCATTTTTTCATTCAATCGTCTCAGTTTTTGTTTACGTGTATCTGACAAACAAAATAACATGTTTTCAGTAAAATATCCTATTCCGTTGCTATGCGTTTAAATTGGGATGTTTGACGCGCGTCCAAAAAGGCAAAATCCACTACCAACCATCTATTATAGAAAGTTAGTCTATTTATTACGCTTTTACGTCTAAGCCAAACAGGTCTAAATCAAATTGAAGATGGAAGTAGCCAAGTCCTGGAGAAGGATGTCGGATACTTTTGCGAAGCCGCGGGCAGTAACTAGTCTTTGTAATAGAACATACATTTAACCATTTCAGACGCCAAGAATCCATCATGGCAGCAGTTAGCGGAGGTGATGACGTCACTGAAGGAGGTGGTGGCCGGCTTGATACACTACCTGCAGCAACAGGCCACGGGCCGGGACTCCAACCACAACCAGAAGCAGCCCGTGCCCGACCGCTGCATGGACAATAACACCAGTGAGTGTTCATCTGCCTAGCCTTTTCCCAACTATATTCATTATCGAAAAAATATCAAATACACAAAATTGGGCTCAAAAAGGCAAACGACATAATACTTTACTCACCACGGACTAACTATGGCAGAAAGATGTAATGTAAGAAGGTGCTGCATTGTATAATAAATTGCCAAATAACATTAAAAATGCAAAATATATAATTGCATATTTTTAATAACGCACCTTCGTTCATATCACTTCCAGTTGCGCATACTCCGTGTAGGTTAACGTTTTAGCTGTGATATATTTTAGTGACTACCCTACACTTGTGAAATATTTATTGTTAGGTATAATTTTTGCTACAACTATTGTTACTGTACGTAAGTTTTCAATGCAATGATGTTAGTTTTTAAATTTTCTCATGTTAGTGAAGTAATTTTTATGGGAAATAAAGATATCTCAAACCTCATATTGGGGTCGATTTCCAGTCAAACCGGATTCAGCTGTGGCCTTAGTGAGAGTTTTTAACGTTCTCGATCGCGTTAGCGTAAACATCAGTATTGAAACCTAATATGCGCCGTCCGGTGACAATAACGAAAAATATTTTTTCCATTTAATTTGACACAGCGAACGTTTACGTTAACGCGATCGAGTACGTTAAAAACTGACTAAGCCCTCTGATTACCAGTATTTTACGTGCCTCTCTGACCTTCACTACCCAGTAACTGGGTATCACGGTACTTCTTGGCAAGATTTTCTGGCTTCTGCCAATCGGTAATGACTGCCAAAGATCTACAAATGACAGTGAGTGTTCATTATTTATTTATTAATACTTTCCGCACCAGAATGTATGTACGGAGGCGTACTTCATGCATAAACTATTTTCTATCAGTCAACCTTTGGGTGATGCAGAGAAAATATAGAATAGAATACTCTTTTATTCTGTACAGACGCCAGCACATCAAGCTACAACAAGCTGTCAAATTTCTTTAATAGATTTTCAACTTTATTGCTGAAGCATTAGGTTCAAGGTTGATTGGGAAAATTTGTCAGTTTCGGGCACCATATAAGTTACAGAAAATATAACGAAGAAAAACATTACATAGGGTGACACAATGGACGGCCTTATCGCTAATAGCTATTGCTTGTCTTGTACTACTTGTACAGCTCCAAAAGCTGCATGGGTCGATATTCAGTGTTTAGCAACACGTGCTACGGTCTGTCCGTTTATGGGCTACCATCCTCTTCCGTGACTGGAAAAGCACGTAAAGATTTTTGATTGTCGTAACGGTAGTAAATCTGACACCAGTCTTGCCACGGGGTACTGGGTTAAATACTCAGTCGCTGGGTTGAGTGTCTGGTAGGCAGTAGCTCCATGTATATGCAGCGAGTATCACTGCATCCAGTTAGTCTGGAAGCTGGCCCCAACTGTTTAGGGTATTTGAATAAAATGAAACATCCAAATGAATGAATACTTCATTGATGGATTAAAACATAACGATTTGTGAAAAAACAAATAAAAATAGTCGTAAAACAGAGAAGTCTCACACTTTTGAAAGTTATTCTTCTATCTTTGTCACACAAAATGTCATTTGGACTGGATGGCTTTATTTCAATTTTTTTTTTTTCAAACACCGCCATTTTTTGAGATATTTAATCAATATTTTTATTTGCGTCTTTTCTGCTCTTTAGGTTTTGAGAAATGTAATAAAAAAATACTGACCAATTCTAAGTTGGACTCGCGCACGAAGGGTTCCGTACCATAAGCGGAAAAAAACATGTTCCATGTGTGGGGGCACCCTTTTATTTTTAATTTCATTATTTTTTGTTATAGCGGCAACAGAAATACATCATCTGTGAAAATTTCAACTGTCTAGCTATCACGGTTCATGAGATACAGTCTGGTGACAGACGGACGGACAGCGGAATCTTAGTAATAGGATCCCGTTTTACCCTTTGGGTACGGAACGGTGTATTAGAAAAAGGCTATGCAGAATTCAATGAACGTCAACATAAAAAAGTGTCAACATAGTGCAACAATGTGTTCAGAATCATAAGCAACTACTAAAATATTCAGATTGTTGTGCATCCAGCGTTGAGGTTATATTAACCAAGCCCACACATTTCTAATTATGACTATAGACTGTAATTTTGGACATAAACAAACCAATCGTGGTTAATAAAATTATTGGTTATGTTAACGCTTATGGTACTAACAATAATTTGAAAATTGGTTTTAAAAATTTTCGAGTATGGCTAAAATACTGCAGAAAATGTCGATCCCGCTAATCGCTTACAAATCATATCAATAAACAAAGGGTGGTTTTTAAATAGACGAGTATGAAGAGGATAGATGCAGGATCATCAATCAACCCTTAATTTGAAAAAAAAAGCCAGCTGATCAGTACATTTATATTCGCATAACTCTCAGAGCACTTATACGCCTCAGTAGCTACTGCTAAACACTACACATCATCTTCTGCCTAGCCTTTTCCCGATTATATTGGGGTCGGCTTCCAGTCAAACCGGATTCAGCTGAATACCAGTATTTTACGTTGAGCGGCTGCCTACCAGACCTCCACAACCCATTAACTGGGTAACACGGTACTCCTTGGCAAGACGGGTGTCAGATTATCTGGCTTCTGACTATCTACAAATGACAGCCGGGACCAACGGCTTAACGTGCTTTCCGAGGCACGGACTAAACTACTAAACTGCTAAACACTACACAATAATAATAAAAATAAAATAAATTAATAAAATGCGTTTAATAATGGGTATGATTTCAGCTATCGCCACTAAAAAGGTTTTGAATTTCTTGAAGTAGGGTTTGTCCGCAAAATAGTACATCTGTCACCAAAATGTAGTTGACAAACCATATAAAACAATCCATAATAAATCACATACCTACTTAATTATAATCATCGGGAAAAATTATCAAGTATCAACAAATAATTAGGTTTTGATTCATTGTAATGGGATTGTCCTGATAAATAACTGTATAATCAAATTCATTGAAAACGATAATTCGACGAAGCTTCTTTTTCTGTCTGCGGAATTTAAAGGAACCTAACATGAATGGTATGACAATGGTCACCATACCACCACCATTCGAACCTAATCTATCCGTGTCGGCGTACCCTAAGCTTCCTCTGCCTTTAAGCAGTTGTTGCAAAGAAGCACTAGTTGTGTCTAAATGTCAAATAGCATTCCAGCAAGATTTACCTTTACCAAGTTTCTAAAATACGAAAGTGGTGTCTAAATTATGTAGTACAATGAATCGCCAGGAATTTTAGTTAGCAGGTCAAAACAGCTTCGGTACATTTGAATCGTATGTCTCCTCCACGAATATTATGTAAAGGAATAATAACAGACGAACAGTCAATGTTCTTACCCGACTGCGCGACACAAAAGAGGATAATTATTTTATTGATACAGTAAATCAGCTTGGCTTTTTCACCCATACCCCTTGGCAAGTCTAGTGACTACCCATTGCAACTTGCAAATATCTACAAATGACAGCTACGACTAAAAACTTTCCGAAACGCGGGGTGGATGGATGACCATTCAGAGATTCCCCCTTTATTAGCTACGCTAGCTATTAGCTACGCTCGCCGAAGTCAGCCGGTGCTGACTTCGGCGAGCGTAGCTAAATCTTAAGGATCGATCACTGCAGCTGCATGCTAAAGTCATATATAACCCTCAGAATAACCATGCAATAAATACGTCAGATAATAAATCAAAGGCTACTTGGAAAATTATAAATAACTCAAAATTCAACATTCCAAAACTCTGTATTGACAAAATTTGTGTAAAAAATTACGTTATCACTGATCCAAAAGCTATTGCAGATGCTTTTAATAATTACTTCGTTGAAAAAATTAACCCTTTAGAGGGATTGGGGAAGAATGCTGCATCGCTGATACCAAAAAGAAAAGATTTCTTTTTTCTCGCCCCATGTCTGCCAATCGAAGTGTTTAAAATTATAAAACAATTGAAAAATACAAATAGTGTAGGACATGATGGCCTATCAACAAAAGTTTTAAAATCTGTAGCGGAAGAAATATCGCCGCATCTAAGCCATATAATCAATATGTGCATCGAGGTGTTTTTCCCGATGCACTAAAAATATCTACCATTAGGCCGCTGTTTAAAAAGGAAAATAAAGATCTAATGCAATGCTATAGGCCAGTTTCGCGTACCACAAGATACTGTCGTAGGTCCGCTATTTTTTATACTGTATATTAATGACCTACCCAAAAGTATCGACCACCCAATGACACCTTTTGCCGATGACAGTACCATAACAATCGCTTGCAAAAATAGGGACAAATACGAAACTGACATTAATAATTCTATAGAGTCAATGGTAAAATGGTTGGGAAACAATAACCTTAAGGTAAACCTTGGGAAAACTCTTATTCTGCATTTTGCCCAAAAATCATCCATACCAAATGTAAATGTTGTTGATGTGTACCATTATTGTAACAACAGCATAGACAAAGTGAACATAACCAAATTTCTTGTAGTAACTATTGATAGCAAATTGGATTGGATAGCGCATACGGAAGCATTAAGCAAAAAAAAATTAGTAATTCCACATATGCACTGTATAAATTAGCCCCCATCTTAAATGTTGACGCGCTGCTAATCGCTTATCACGGCTTAGTGTCTTCCAACTTATGATATGGACTCATTTTTTGGGGAAATTCAACAAACAAGGATGTGATTTTTAAAATGCAAAAGAGAAGCCTGAGGGCTATGTTTGGACTTCATGTTACAGAGAGTTGCAAACCATTTTTCCGTCGATGTACATCTTAGAGATAATAATGTTCGTCAAATCGAATCCAAACCTATTCCCTTTAGAGTCAGATAAAATTGTTCGAAATAGACGCTACAATAGGAAGCTATGTATCCCGAGATCCAGGACAACTCTAATGCATAAAAGTGTATTTTGTATGGCGCCAACTCTTTATGTTGCCAAAACGTTGGAGGGAATGAACTACTGAAAAATTAAAAAATAGATTAAAAAGCCTTCCGTTAGAGAAAGTCTATTACAGCACTGACGAATTTCTAACTGACAAATTAATTTGACATGTATAATGACATCCTAATCTTATTAATAATTGCTTTAACATTTTGATTTTTTTATTTGTATTATTTACTATGATGAACTTATGACACTATTTGATTGTATTTTATTGTAACTTTTTAGTTTAAATATGGTCTAAATTGAATTGTAATGGACGAATTTAAAATCACTCGATGCTATGTATCGTCCGACATCTGATATTTGTACGCCGATCAGGCAAAACACGACTGTCTTAATTATAATTTGATGTAACATCTTACATGCTATGTGTGTGTATACTCATGTTTTGGACAAATAAAATTATCTATCTTATTTTATCTTATCTTATCCTCCTTTTGGGCTTCGCCGCAATCGGGTAAAAATGGCATAAGTTACTTTAACCTTTTGAACGCTATTGTCACGTATACATGACAAGCAAGCGCGTGCCCTGTACGCCAAACGTCACAATATGTGACAAAAAGTACGGCGAATTTGTGGCTTGGCGTCGAGGGCACGCCGATGCGTTAATGCTCTGGCGTTCAAAAGGTTAAGTATCTTTTTGGTCCTATCTTTTTGATGGTTTCTGGCAAAGTTAAAAAAAAACCCAACTAAATGATCGGGGTAATTTATTTTTTACTTTTTTAATTTATTTTAAGGTATTATAGGAGAGGTATAGGACAAGTTTTCAGCTTGCCTCAAACACTCCACACCAGATGTTCTACTATTTGTACCCATTCTACAAAAAAACATTAAATTTTTATCCTCCTGCCAGATTATCTCCTCACAACTCTTGGTTGACTGGCAGAGAATACCTTAAGCATTAAGTCCGCATTTGTACCTTCGTGTTGCACGTAGTTTTAATAAAACAAATCTATACTGTCTATACTAATATAATAAAGCTGAAGAGTTTGGTTGTTTGTTTGAACGCGCTAATCTATACGGGAACGGAAAAAAGGGTTATGTGGTTACGAATTCGCAAAAACTAGTTTTAAAATACTTAAATACCGTGTGTCTCTCCACAGGCCAAGGATCCCCGCAGACGGCGACTTCGACACCCACGCATACCAAGTACAAAGTGTCGATGTGCCGCGATGCCGCCACGCGCTCCTTCTGTCCCAGGGGCAGCTCCTGCACCTTCGCGCACTCCGAAGAAGAACTCGAAAGGTAATGTGTTTTTTTTTATTTTTACCGATAAACTTGGGTAGGCAAATACTTTTGAGCAGTAGTGTACATAGATAATGTATATACGCACAATACCTTCTGGCACAATCTGATTAAGGGTCACCATCGAATCGAAAAGAAGATTTAAATCCTCTAAAGTACAGGTGTATGGGCACTTGAGACACTCCAATTTTATTCAGCTCATACGGTCCCACTGCAAGGCAAAGGCCTCCCTTTCTACCTTCCAATCCTCACCGCTTTGGGCAAGTTTGGACCGATCCAACCAATGGGCGTCAACCTCGTCCCTCCATCTTCGCCGGGGTCTGCCGCGATGTCACTGATGTCTGGCCTAGTCCCATTAAAGATTGGCTGCTTTTTGTGTGACATCAAGGATTATTGTTTATTTTAACGTTAACATGTTGCTCCTTTTTTAAATATTGATAGAGGTGGCGAGACGACCTAGAACCCTACTGCAAGGGCTGGTTCGAGGATCCTCGGGAATACCAATAATATAATAGATTTGGGGGAGGCATTTGACTCGCTGGATATGGTATAAGGCTCTGCATGACACAATGTTTAATTACTGTATCTGCCGACTCTTGCCATATGAACCTAAACACGTGTTGGTCGTCTGACCGTATCTTAATTCGTAAGAACGTATCGCGTATGTCGCCTACTATTATGAATTCGTTTTCTCTAAATCTTAGCATAATACCGAACAAGGAATTGTACAAATCAGGTCCAGCCAATAAATAATCATTTAGACAAACATTATTAACCTTCGCGACAGCATCCCATACTAGCCTCAGTTTTCCTGGTTTATTTACATTTTGCACACCGAAGTGCGGGAGATACCAAACGTGATTAGCGTTTTGTAGTTCTCGTGCATAACCACTGTCAAATAACTTAGAGATTTCCTGTTTATACCTACTCGCGTAGTAGCTATATTTTTGAAATTTGCGTAACAACATTTGTTGACGTGATATTAAGGCATTATTATACGAGTCGGGCATATCGAAGTTGTCTTTTTTAAAGGGTAGACCTACCACCCTGAGTACCCACTTGACGTGCAGTTTTATCAACAATATCTATAGCTCTGACATGATCTTTATTCTCACGAGATAAGGTCTACGGAATCGAGATTAAATGAATTTTTGATTAGGTCATTAAGGTCACTAATAATAACACAGTTATCAAACTTATCACTATCAAAAGAGCGAGCTAGATGGACGACATTAAGTTCACTTACCGAAGAGTGAGTACGTCCTTTGTGGTAGCCATGGATGGTCCATCCCAGCCTGCAGCATGATCCATATAGCGAGTTCCTTCCCCCGTCAACAATCTCGAGCGGAGCTATGATAAAATAATTATCCTGGCTTAACAATATACGGGGCACAACATTTTTCGCGTCAATTAATGGTTTTATATGAGCTAAGTGGGCACATTCAACTTGGTTTACGAGTGACATATTTTGAGCACTTAACTTTAACTTATCACATTTCCGTAAATTAATTTCATAGTAAGCATTGTCCTGTCCAGAAATTTTAAGTTGCACTTTTGGCACTTCCGATTGATAAAGTTCTAAGCCGAACGCGTCAGTAAACTTTATAGCGCAAGAATTTTCACTTTTTAAACCTAAACTGTCCGATAGTTCCGAGTCGATCATTGACACTGCAGCTCCCTCGTCTAGTAACTCGTACCGCGCACCTTTCCGGGAATTACTTTTAGCAGCGCGAAGTCTTCCGGCGTCGAGCTCGTCATTGTCGCGTGCGACGTGCGTTATCAATGCATCGCGGTCGGAAGTATTAGGTGAATCTTGTTCCGAGCTATCGCGGGTCGTCGCGGTCGGGGACTGCGGCGCATCAGCTGATTGTGACGTCATTGGAGATTTCGTCCAGTGACGAATCTCCATCTGTCTCTTCTCATCCCACGTTTGAATATACGACATTCTGGTAGAGTGTGAATCCCTTTCTCACAAAACATAACATATTTGATATGGTATAAGCTGAATAAAATTAAAGTGCTTTAAGTGCCCATACACCTGCATCCTGCACGCTGCAATTAATCTGCAATCATAATTTCCCCATACCAAACATTAAAAACCACTGTGGACCAAAAGTAGTCAGTGTTGGTGAATTATAATATATATGTCATCGGAAAATGGCAAACGCCGTAAAATTGTAAAATATCGCGTGAAATAGTAAAATATTTTTTCTAAATAAAACACGGATGTATTGGAAACTATTGAATTTGGTTGGAATGTATTGTACACAAAACGTTTATTTCATAATATATCGAGAAATTATAATTTGATCAAGATTTATTACAATCTTACGGAGTCTGCAATTTTCCGGTAACATATACCTATATATGAAAGAAAGAAAAAAAGTTTTTATTGTTTCTCATACATATATATTATAATTTAGGCAAACGTTTCTAACGTTTCGTACGTTGTACGTATGTACAGATGTATGAGGTATATCATAGATGGCATATCAACGCTCATCGGTTTTGAGTACTACAATTTAACCTTTGAGAAGGTCATCATCAAGCAAGCAAAAAAAAAACAACAGGTTGCACTCCGGGAGTACCGGCAGAAGTGAAAACTTGAACATTAACGTTGTGCATTTTTGATATTTTGGAATGGTTAGGGAATCATTTCGCACGAATTGCTTTAATTATCAGTATAAAAGTACTATCATTTATGTGGTAAAATACAATATTCATTTATTGCGCTATCGTACACAAACATGACAATTTATATTACATTAAAAGTTTAACACTTCAGAACTATCCCTCCGTGTTACGAATTTTCGATCAGGTCACGTATTGTACGAAGATGAATCGGGAATAGCACAAGTAGTATGTTTAATCTTAGCATAACTCACTGCCAACACATACTTCCTATGTATGTTCCTTGCAAGCAGACTTTATTTATGATTTAGTAGAAGATATCCCAAAATACATATATCAAAGATCCGCCTTTCCCAAAATTGGAAATAACAATTCAAGAATTATGTCGTAAAGAACTTTGCATAAGTAACTTGAAGATTATTATGCTAGCTTATGAAATCGATTGGGGTGCACGAACCCCAATCGATTTCGAACTTAATGTTACTAGTCGTAATTAAATTTACAGGTTTCAGTCCAAATTGAAATAAAATAAAATTGCAGCGAGACTTACACAATCAGATGACTAGGAAACAACTCTTGTAAGGCCACGGTCAACGATAGCTCCATTATCGCATCAAGCGCAGCAACAAGCGATGAATGACAAAAGATTGCATACAATCGAGTGACAGTGTAACTAGCGGCCACGGCGTCACTATAATAGCTCTACCACTGCGACGTAGAAACCACACAATGGCACAATAGACCCTCGTTCTGGATGCAGCTTGCCGTACCTTGATTGGCAATTTGCAAATTTTCCACTCACAAATTGAAAAAATTCCATTGCAATTTGAATGGAATTTATTAATAGCACCTACTGGCGAAACTTCTAGGGAATCCTGTTGATGCGAGATGTACAGATGCTTGGAGGAGACTTATGTCCAACAGTGAACGTCTGTCGGCAGAAATAATTTAATTTAATCCTTTATTTCAGGCATCTAGGGCCCATGAAATAAAATACATAAACCTGAAAACAATAACGAAAACTATAAATAAATTAATACATATAACAATAAATTGAAACTTTGAACTACAGCAAACTACACAACAGCAAAAAAACACATAGTAAAAAAAAGAGGAAAATAATATTACATTGCAACTATGCGGTAAACCCTTTTAAGATGACCTGCTAGCAAGCCCCTGCTTCGCACGGGTGCAATCTACTCATGTAAAAATACTTCAAAATATCAAATGTTCTGTGCCATAACCAATTTAAATATTTATGCATAACGCACATTAACAATCCAGAATGTTTTAGTGTTTGATTCAAATTTTAATATCTCAGTTGTCCTGTTATTTGCACATGTCTTTCTTAACCTTACATGTTTCCTGTTTGAAATGGAGGGGGGATGTGGAAAATATGTTTTCTATGTAAAATTTCGATGCGCGATCCAGTTGAATTGTTTTTCCGGGACTTCCGGGTGGTCCCGGAAGCCATTGCAACCCTTGAAGGCCAGAATCAACAGTGGCATGTTGATTTTGGCCTTCAAGGGTTGCAATGGTTAGGAATAGGATTCAGAGCTTATCCCAAAAAAACCCTTGTGCTTACCTGTATTTGTTTATTTATTTATTATATACTTAATTGTACACCGAGAATAACGTAAAAAGCGAAACCACAAACGAAAACACATGTACAATAGGCGGCTTTATCGCATTCCACGATCTCTTCCAGGCAGCCTGGAATGGACAGTAATTGCCTGGACAGAACTACATCTATGCACTAAGGGTGCACCCATATTTGCGAATGATTTATGTATTTGAATTTGTAAAGCTTATGCAATCAATAGCGATTTTTTTCGGGATGTGAAGAATGTATTTTATCATAGTAAAGATAGACGGCATTTGCGAAGTCGCCCAAGCACAGCTGAACGTAATCTTTAATTTGTTTTTGAATCAATCTTTCACTACAACTACACTCGCTGAGTGTCATAGGATTCTTTTCATCCCGGAAACTGCACTGTTTTGTTTAATCGTTTTGTATGTGGATGACATCATGTTTTCAACTATTCGTACTACAGGAAGAAACAAATATTTTCAATTTTAATTTCTGCAGCCAACTTCAATTGTATATTAAAATAATTAAATTTAAGCTCCTAAAGCCAAATTCTACATGCAATAAACATGTTTTTGAACCATTATTTATTCACTGTTTATGATTTTCGCAATGATGCACCATAGCTTATCACAATCAAATAAAACATATGACCAGAGGCTAGTGTCCTTGCCACGATGGCCTCAGTATTGAGCATCTGCAGTGCCCACTGAGCCATACCTACCTGCCGTACGACTTCATGCGAACGGAAGTAGTGCCTGTAGTGAAGAATAAAACCGGTGATCTAGCCGATAAAGCCAATTACAGGCTTATCTCTCTTGCTTCTGTTAAAGCAAAAGTGTTTGACGGTTTTCTTGAGACTCGGTTAAATAATCACGTGACACTGGACGATAATCAGGTTGGGTTTATGCCCAAATTATCTACAGAGAGTGCAATATTGTCTCAAGCATACCGTCCGATACTACACGAATCGTAAAACACCAGTTTACACGTGTTTCCTCAACCTGTCGAAGGCCTTTGTCCTGGTATCGTACGATGTATTGTGGCGAAAGCTGGTGGGCACATAAACTTGTTACCATCTTCAAGTATTGGTACGAACACCAGGTTAACAATTTCAAATGGGCGGGCACATTATCGGAGCCATACGACCACCTTGTCTCACTCCACATTCAAGCCTGTTCTCACTTCACGCACACTTTTCAATCTTTACATGGATGCACTCATCGTCGCGCTCAGGAGTCAGCATGCTGGATGCTATGTTAATGATATGGGTAAACAATCTGAGCTATGCAGACAACATGGTGCTGCGGAGCGTGTCGGTTTGTGGATTACGCAAGCTGTTGAAAATATTTGAGGAGTACGCTGGCAGCCATGGTCTCATGCATAATGTTGTTAAGACCCAATACATGGTCTTTCAGGGAGGCGCCAAATGCCCACAACATGTACCCTCTACTTGTAAAAGATTATGTTAACACTGAGCGAGAGTAAAATGGATACTTACTATTTCTGTGATCCAAAGAAATACTATTTTCAGAATGATTATATTTAGTCCGTCAGTTACATTATCGTATTTTTAATTTTATCAAATCAATAAATAATAAGAAGATAAAACGCATCAAAGATAGATAAGAAGGAGTGAGGGCTTGTAACGTCACTTTCCAGTAAAAAGTGTACTGGTAAGTGATGTCGGCCCGGATATATGTGGATTAACATCCACATATTATATCCAGGCCGTGCCCGGGACATGGCCGGGCCGTGGTCCATCTTAAGCTCACGTTTTATCATCTCGTAGGCATTATGATGTTATGACAGATCACAGCCCAGATATGTAGATCAACCTTTATACTCACTTATGGTGTATTTTACGAGACTTTATCATTAACCGCGTATTTTTCAAGATATAGTTTGTAATATTTATAATCAAGCTTTTAGGTAAATTATTTGTTTTCTGGTTCCAGATTATAGATTTGTTTATTTATGACAAACGTAAATAAATACATTTAAGCAGTTCAGTCACAAAAGCAAACGATTAGATACATTTTTTTTCGATAACGCTTCTGGGAACCTGCGGAACGGAACTAAGACTAATAATAATTCCATACAAAAAAACGCAATCATCCGCACTGCCGTGCGCACAAGTCCTACGCGGACGATTACCATAGAGAAAAATAATATAGAATAGATTCAGTTCAAAGTGCAAGTAATTTACCAATAAAAAAAAATATATATAAGCGGTGGCGGGCTAGAACGCGGTCATTCCTTTCGCCTCTCTAGTACGGAACGGTTGTGTCGCAAACTTGCATAGCACTCGCACGTTAAGTCACGTAAGAAAATAATATCGTAAGTACATTGTAAATTATTGTAAGTATTGTCCTAGCTTTAATTTCTTTATGTATCAATGCATTTCAAATGTGGAGAATTGTATTTTCATTGTTGCCTATTGACAGTGGGGTAGTCTCGTGTCTATTATATCGGTCATCACACCACTCACGATATGTTTTGCGATTCGCGGGAAAACTGAAAGCTGCAACGGCATTTTTTTTTGTTTGCGCTTGCGATTTCTTGTTTATTTTGATGAATTTTTGACGTTTGGTTTTTAATATTTTAAATACCCGGCTGTGCCATGTTCAGATAAGGCGCATTGCAAGTTCTTACTTAACTACCCTAATTCGTTTACTGTGTTGTTTTCGAATAGTATTTTATGTAATATTGTAGTAGGTACGCGTCAATGATAACCTACTATTGGCATCAATATGTACAACTTCTTTCGTTACTGACGAGTGACTGACAGACAACGCACAGTCGAAAGCTACTGGCCGTAGAAAGCTGAAATTTGGTATGTAGTTTCCATGGGGAGTGTAGGGGAGAAGGGTTTCACGCAATTTTTACGGGATACGGGCGTACGAAGTCGCGGGCAAAAGCTAGTAAGTTGATATGAAATTTTTGTTCGTAATTTCGCACCTACCCTCTTTTTTTCGCTGTTAACAAAAAATAGGGTAATAATAAGCCTTTTTCTGGTTTTGGAATTGAATTTCAGTTAATATTGTAGTAAATTGAAAGATGTGTGATTACCTAACTTCGAAATAAAATGAATATGTTTCTACTACAAAACAACACTTTATAGTTTGACGGATATTTTGTAAATTGTTTGCGTCTAGAAGTACTAATGTACTAATAATGATTTCTATTTATTCGTAGTACTTAGTTTGTTCTTCTTCAAATTATCTCACGTGTTTGCTACGCGACAATTCTCGACCCCAGCGTAATTTCTTGCGATTTATGCTGTCTCCGTCACTTTATAATAATTACTAAATTATAATCACGTCAAACAACATCGATATAGCTAATATTATGTGAAAGCTCAGTAGAGCTTTCACATTATATTTGGTGCAAATAACATAAATACGGCAAGTATCATATTTTCGAAAGCTACATTTATGTATGAACTGAGGCTTACGACCCGGTTAACACCGGTTCATGGATTATTTGCAAGCAACAGTCTACATTTTTTGCATGTAGACTGTTGCTTGATAGGATACTCCCCAATATATTCATTTTACGTGCTTTATTTAAGAATTTCCAATGTAAGTGTTCAGTAAAACTATAGTAAAAGGACCTCAAGCACTCCTCGGCGCCACTAAAGCGATCCCCATTGTTTCAGATTCAGGATGAACGGGTATCCGTACGGGCATGGCATGCCGCCGCCGAATCAGAGCAACCCAATGCCCGCTTCGGGCGCACCTTACTCGGGCGGGGGAAGGCCGTATCCCCCCTACATCGTCCAGCAGCAGCCGCATATCCTCGATGCCCACAACTACAACGTACCACGTAAGATGTTCTTTTAACTTGTTTAATAATACTAGCACTTCGCCCGCGACTTCGTCTGCGCAGATTTAGTATACTTAAACGGTTTTCCTCCTTTTTTGGTTGAATTTCCAAAAATCCTTTTAGTGCTCACCTACATCATCATCGGTAGCCTTGAATAAAATGTCATGTTCTTAGTCCCAGTAGTTTTGACTGTGCGTTGATATGTCAGTCAGTCAATTCCTCCCTGCCTCGGAAAGCACGTTAAACAGTTGGTATCGGCTGTCATTTGTAGATATTTGACGGTCGTAAATGGTAGTAGTAAAAATGTGACACAAGTCTTGCTGGGAGTATCGTGTTACCCAGTAACTGGGTTGTGGAGATCACCCCATGACAAATACTGGTACTCAGCTGCGTCCGGTTAGACTGGAAGCCGGCGTTAGCAGTTGTGTGGCGCTGGAAGTTGGGAGACGGCTGGGCAGATTCGTTAGCGAGATGGGTAGTTTAGTATTTGGAACACAACCGCGCCAAACATGTCGAGTGTAATCCATGACAGTGTATCAGACTATTTTCTAAGTAAGGTGAACTAAGAAGGCCTTTACAGCATGCTTTAGGTGTAAACGATGAACAAAATCAGTAGACACAACTTTTATAATAATGTTTCATACATTTACGTGCCCTGTTACGTGTAGTTAGATATTAAGTTGCAAAAATAACTAACCAATCACAATAACCCCAAAAACATGGTTCACACATCTGCGTACCCCTTCACAACGTGCCGGCGTGATGTTATGTTATAAACCCTGATGTAAATAGACAAGCGATTTCAGCAATCCCGGAAGAATTACTATCATTTATTGAAGAGTTCGTTACCTATCTCCGAATTTCTTCATCAGATCTTCACCAAATTGAAAAGTTCTTTTGTTCGGAACATTATTTTTCCAGAAGGGTCTATCCCTTTTGGAAAAATAGTCTTCCGAACAGAAGAAGTATCATGCAAATCGGTTGACAAATTGGCGAAAATATCGCTGAATAAACATTAAAAAAAAAAACAAAACTTTTCTTTTGTTTTGGCTTCTTTTTCTCCAGTTTTCCAAAGTAAAATCCAAACACAAACTAAAGTAGAACTGTTGTATGTTTTTAGCCATGGCGCCCGTGAGCATTCCTCCGGAGTCGGAGCATATCAACAACGGTCACCACACAGTGTAAGTTTATTTTTAACTTAGCTACACATTTTGTGTCGTAGACTTCTCTGTTCTTTTTTTTTTACTTTTTATTAGATATTACATGTATGTTTTTGAAGCTGGCATTATTACTTGTATGCTGCTCTTCACAAAAAAATAACATTTTGTTTTTGGAAATATCAGCTAAAGTTAAGTTCTTTTGTTTATTAGTTTCGAATAAATAATTGCTGATACACTATATTCAACATTTTCAATGAATATTGTTGTAAATGTATAGTATAATTAATAAATACTTTTAATATTTAGAAATATGATTTCGTCAAATCACTTACTCTACTTTCTATCTTTAGGGAAATCCACAGAATTGTAATTCTGACATTTTCCGTGAATTGATCTTCTTTTTCTATGATTGGCTTTAGGGATTTCATCACTGTCATAAACACCGCTCAAGTCATTTTGACTAACTTGACAGTAGAGCGAGAAACTGATTCATTTATTAGTCGTAATCATGGTCATTTTATTCATAAACAAGTCATTTTGTATCTGAATTTTCATATAAAAATACACAATACAGTATTTACAATATAATAATAACATTTGAATTTTATGAAAAATTTTAATAGCATTTCGACAATTAAATAAAACAATATGTTTAACTCCTTAAAATTTAAAACAATAACAATAAAATAATTCAATAAAATTACAGTTCTTCTACAGCATTATAGACACTTATTCAATAGGAATTCTTTTAGTTTTATTTTGAAAGCGCTATTGTAGACAACACTTTTTATTTCTAGAGGCAATCTGTTGATCATTATTGTAACCAATGTACTGGTATTGGGGCTCTGTGACAACTATTTGCATTTTGACTTCGCTTTGTTTTATCGCTAAGTGTTGTACAATACGGCCGACGTATCTTGGCGAGTCCGAACTTCGCGCAGAAGGCCGCGCAATGACTTTTTTAGGAACAAAATGGTGGCATGAGGCGACGTACGGGGGGCGGTGGTCTAGGCTAGAGATTGACCATAAGTAAACACAATCGACATTTTATTCAATCAAATATCGTAATCGATTAGTTTTATTTAGAAGTTATTGATTTTTGTTTAAATAACATATTAAACGAAATAGATTTACAAATATTAGTGAATTTTGTAGTCAATAAAAGAGATTTCAATTTAAATAAAAAAAAAACTAATAAAATTTTATTTTCTTAGTTGAAAGACATGATTTACTTAAATGTCAGTTATCTATTAACGTCTACTTGAGTAACGACTGTTTGAGAAAATCTAAAACCTCCTTATAAAATTGAATACAAATATATTTTTATGACTTAATTTCAATCGATTTGAATGTAAATCGATCAAACAACACCCTCAGGCACGCGTATTGGACATCCCTTTTTGGTTACTTCGTGCTTATTCGGCAATGCTCGGTACTCGGTAATATGTCTCAGTCGCATTGGTGTCGTGTTCGTGTCGCTATCTCTGTCTTGAGCACAGTCGGTTACAAAAGTTTTCGCTGTTATTGTTTTTCATTGTTATTTTTTTTGTTAAGTTTTTTTTTGTTCAGTGTTAAGTTTGTTTTGTTTGTGTTATTTGCAAGTGTCAATTGGCACTTATATTATACGCCAAATATGCCACCAAAACATAATACTGTGTTAAATCGCCAGGCGAGAAAAATTATTTACGATTTAACGCAGTATATGAAAAAAGAAAAAGAAGAAGGCGTAAAAGATGTAGATAAAGTTTATTTAAGAGTCATAGCCAACATTAAAACGTGGAAATGCCGCAGTGCGCGTTCGCGTTCGAGCGACTTATTTTTGTTCCTGATCCTTTATCTAGTATTATCATTGATCGAAGGTTATAGGGAAATTTTATTCGTACATTGGTATATAAAAAAAATGACAATACCTAACAGTTTTCTTCGCGAGTGTACATGCGCTAAAGTTCGCAGAGCCTATGTTCAGACTCGCCAAGATACGTCGGCCGTATTGTACACTTGGTGCGATCCGCGACACAGGTCTATTCAATGATATTTAAAAGTAAAACCGCCAATTTTCGACTAAAGCGCTGTTGTTTGCTAAGGAACGATATCCGCTTTCATTATTTCCCTGCGACTGATCTGTTTTTTATTGACCATAATATTTTGTCCTTGAACAGTTACCCGATACAGCCGATAATAATAAACCAAGAGATAGTGGTCCCGGGCGGAGAGAACCGCTACTACTCGCGCTCGTACAACGTGTGCTTGCCGGAGGATCACACCGGGCCCAGCCCCACAGTACCGCCGCCTCCCTACCGCTTCGTGCCGCGCGTGCCCATATACGCGCAGGAAGCGCCTGCGCACCGCGATGATCTCTTCACTCGTAAGTACAGTTTTTCTTTTTATGGGTTCCGCATGTCCAGCAAATTGTCTCCGAATCTACGAGACCTATTCGATTCAAATTGGGTACACATTTGATTTACTGAGACACAAACAAGGAGGCGTTACGTAAATAAATTAATGTTGAGTATAAAGGTCACTTTTGGGGGATAAATTAGACAAAAGAAATAATTTTAAACTGTACCGTTTGAGTGCACATCAAATAAAAAGGCTTATTGTGAGGGTTTCAAATATGTTTTCATACTTATGAAATAAATAATTTTGAAGTTAGAAAATTTTAATTTTAAACATTAGTTACGAAATTACAGAGCCTAAAATTTTGAAAACATATTTCTTTACATATGTATAGATTACAGGAAAACCTATAAGCAGTCGGGTTTTAAGTAACATGTTACAAAATGAGCCTCGGTCGAAACCCTTTGCACGCGAGTCCGATTCGCACTTGGCCGTTTTTTTCCTGTTGAGCCGCGTCAAGAACTTGAGCATGATCGAGGTGTACAAAGAAGTGAGCGAGTACAGAATATTGCAGGGTTAAAACTTATGATGTTGTACTCTCTCTGAGTTAGCAACTTCGCAAACAGCTGTCAAATATTTTGCGAGACATACTGAGCCGTCATTTAATCCTGGTAAGCATAACAACCACTATTCCCTAACTTTCTATCCTTCAAGAACGTCTCCCGAAGAAGGCAAAACGTGTCACGAAGATAGTAAAAAGCCTCCCAGACACGCGAAGCTAGCACCTGTAGTTGCTGGACGACAGCGCGTCTGAACCCAGTATCGCGATCCATTTCGAAGAACTTGATTCCTGAAAGACCTTTACCTTCCACACATCGTTCCAGGCGATCACACCCGTGCAGCACAATTACCATCCCATACCTTGACATTGCCAAAAACACCAAACTTACGTCGATGGATTAAAAATTGAAGTGATTTGATTAAAGGCGAGTTTTAAGATCCGTAACTAACCAATGAAACAAAATGGGCACATGCATTTTGTTAATGTGACGTACATTAACAAAATGCTTGTGCCCATGTTGTTTGCACATTGTTTCGACCAATAATTAGCTTGAACAATAGTCAAATAAACTCATTTTAATTTTTTATCACAATTTTAACCGTTGGTTGTGTTAACTACGGGTCAACAAACTCGCCCTAAGATATCATTATTGATAACCTATATTGTGAGATGTCACTCTGAAGGCTAATATCATTGGATTAAGATAATTTACGATTGGTCAGCTCAGAATAAACAATTTATCTTTATATTTTCCAGCGATAACGGCAGATCCTGAGTTCCGCGTCAATGCCAACTCCTACGGGCCGCGCCCCGACGCCGTGTGGGCGCCGAACCCGAGTGAGGTATGTCCAAACCATAGCCATCGTATTTTGTACATTTTTGCTAAGGGATTTAAGGTACACTTTCCCTAACTCCAACAAAGGCGAAGATCCAACAAAAAACTGTCTGGTTGAGACTGCTATTAGTGAGACCGTGGTTGTACCCCAATTTCTTTGTAAATGTGATCTGCTAAAATGCTGTTGTGCAATAAGGGACTGTTCAAGAATTACTTAAGCACCGAAATTGGCTAGGGTCTTTGCTTTGCTTATTTTACATGAAAAATATGTTAGTAACGATTACGTCTGCAATATTTTTATCCTTTTTGTTTGTACATCATTGACAATCTTTTCAGGGCTAAATAGTTAATTATTATTTACTTACACACACGCGGTGTTTCATGGTCAAGTATGAAATTACCCTAGTGGAGGTGGAAACGCCCGAGTTAAAATGCTATAGCATTGCTTACGTAAGCATCGGGAGGGGTAGGAGCTATGCTTACTTAATACCCAAAGTTCCAAATTACTTGTTAGTTGTAAGCTGAATTTTAACTTGTAAATTGTTACTAAATTTTGTGTTTACATGTATTTAGTCGCATACAATTTAGTTGTAGGAGAAAAAAATAAAAGCCAGAGTGCTGTAGTTAAAAG
Organism: Mamestra brassicae; assembly: GCA_905163435.1. NCBI lineage: Eukaryota > Metazoa > Arthropoda > Insecta > Lepidoptera > Noctuidae > Mamestra > Mamestra brassicae. The sequence continues at coordinate 7,281,654 of LR990987.1, forward strand.
TTCAGTAACCAGCATAGCCAGTAGGCACGTAGTGCCGCAATGAAGGCTTTAGACTTTGTCCAGAGTGAACGCGCGGTGCCTAGGGCAGGTGCAGGCGCGGGGATGGGCTTGATTCGGTGGTCATAGTAAATCACGATTGGTTGCAGCAGGCAGTAGAGGCTAGACGTACGCTTAGATTAAACAATAAATTGTTCGCTAGCGAGCTTTAGTATGGACACCATCGACGGTTTCATATCGAACCTATTCAAGAAAAACAGCTTCAGCAACACTGCACTTTACCCCGAAGGTTATTTTTGCTTTCCTAATGAAAAAGTATTTGTGATATCTTTTTAAAAATGTTTGGACTGGTTATTAGATTAATACCTTTATTTAGAAAGATATCATATTTTTAATAACTTAACTATAATTTATTACAAGCTCGATATGTTTGATACTTCGCAGCCACTTTAGCATCCGGGCAAGGTCCTTACCCTGGATATAACTAACACGGACTTTTAACACTGCAGCTAGCATAACGATGAACACTATCTTATTTATATGTCCTCAGATTTACAACTTCGGTGACATGCTCAACTCACTGCCACCAACTCCGGCTCCGCCATTGGCTGCCGAGGTAAATATAACATTACTAGCTGCCGCCCGCGAGAATTTCGAAAAATTATCCCAAGTGAACATACTCCCGGGATAAAAGCAGTAGCGTATGTGCTATTCCAGAATATGCTCTATCTCTGTGCCTAATTTCATCATGATCTGTTTAGCCGTTCTAACGTGATTAAAAAACATGCATCCAAACTTTCGCATTTATAATAGTAGTAAGATTCTCCATTTAACTCCACACCTACATTATCACGCCTTTACAGTCTTAAAAATTAGCATCGTAAATGATTATTAACCTTTTGAACGCCACATCATAAACGCATTGGCGTGCCGTGCACATATTTGTGACGTTTGGGCGTTCAGGGCACGCGCTTGCTTGTCATGTATACGTGACAATGGCGTTCAAAAGGTTAAAAGGTTTTTCTAGTTTATTTCTTCCTTAGATTTGCTTTTTTCATTATTCATGTTAATCCTGTGTCACTCCTGGGCATTTCGTTCTACGTTTCCACTGTCGAAGAATAATAAAGTTCCAGCAGACAAACAAAAAGAATAATATAAATAGGGCTTCCCAGCTCCCGATGGGAAAGCAGAACCTATGCGCTGCTTTTTACAATATTTCATTCTCTTAATAGCCCACTGTTCTACATTCTACGTATCAATCTATTCTTCTTTCTACAATCTACATTGTGCTCGTAGCTGTAGTACTTCACGAGATAACCATAACCCAACAGGTTTTGCATGAGTTCATTTCGAGTCATCTGAACCTAGGCTAGCAAAGACGTGCCAGGGTTGCTGGAGAGTCATTTGATGATTTCCCATCCTCAAAAAAAGGGTAGCAAAGTCGGGACAATTTATATAAGCATGGTATACTGACGCTCAACTTTTCGACAGGTCTTCCCACCTGCAGGACGACCGCCGATTGTGATCCCTTTGATCCACCGCGAGCATTCCTCTCCTGTGGAGAGTGTGGGGGCCCGCGCGGTGGGCGGCCCCGTGTCGGGGCCCGGGGCCCCCGAGATACCGACGGTGAGCGCCAACGGGCCATCCACCGCCGTGGTGGTGCCCAGCAGGCTGGCAGTCGGGGCGGCGCTGCTGGCCAGAGAGAGGCTGCTGACGGTCACGGAGCGTCTGTCCGCCTCCGCACAGGCGTACGAAGCCTCGGGGTCTGATGATGTGAGTACACTTCTTGCTTCGATGAGTAACAGTTCAGTATAATGAAAAGCTGTTATCGTCAGCGACCTTCAACTCCATAATTGCTATGCCTAATAGGTATTTTTGTTAGGAATTTCTCAGCGGCAGCTCGGAATTTAGAAGTTGGCTTGATTAATCCCACGTGTCTCGGAAAAAATGTTAAGCCTTTGGGCCTCCGCCTGACCTCTTCGGTCGTGTCAGATTGCAATCACGTAATATCAGAGAAGGAAGAGAGAGTGCACCTGTGTTTGTGCACACACTTGTGCACTACAATTTCTCCAGCGTCAACGGCTTGTCTTCATGATCTGTCATCATTTCAAGAAGCCTAAATTGGTTTGGATTTGTTGACATCTGCCATGATGATCGTAACTGTTTCAGACACCGTAATTTAACAAAATGCGCTAAAAAATAAATATTATTTATGAGTTGTTACAAACATTAGAATACCGTACAACATATTATTATTCGTCGTCATCCGATATGAGACTTTCGTCTCGTGACATATTTGTTCGACATCAAATAATTAATGGGTGATCGAAATGTTATGTTGCTGCAATGGCTATTTCCATCTAACAAAAAGTGATTTATCTGGTGGACAAGTAGGTGGTATAGTATAAAACATATATTATCTACAAATAAATATTTTCTTTTATTTACAGCAGGAACTTGAAGCTGGCTTGCAAGCGCTCGAGCGTCGCATCGACACCGAGTTCAAGATGGCTGACTAGATATTTATTATAAATATTACTTTATATACTTACCTAATTATTTTGCCGGTATATTATTTAGGAATCGATCAACAAAAAATCATTAGTAGAATTGATATTTTTTTAGTTTGTTACGTTTGAATGATATCGAACGCGCTATATTCAGCTTATTTTCAAATCGCCATATGCCTGTTGGTCAACGTCGTCCCTACAGGGTGAGCTTTTAAAGACGGTTATGTTTGACGCTGCCACTTCACTTGTAGTATTTTTGAATTGCATTATTAACCTTATTCAAATATAAATATGATGTCTTACTATTTTTGACTAATACGCCAAGTCGAGTGACAGCATGAGATAAAATGAAATTGTTGTTATAAATCCATCTTCATCGGTTGTACAAGCGAAATCGAACTGAATTTTGGATTAAATATTTTTTTTTAATGAAAATTGTACTGTATATATTACTCGTATTTCTACATATTTTCTAAATTCTTCAATGTAGTCTTCATTCGCTTGGAAAACTATGTGGATTCTCTTTACTCAAATATCCCCACAGTTAGCAATGCTGGGCAGTACCTTTTAAAAACTCACCATGTATGCAGTTTGGTCAGACGACTATCGATATCACGTGACGTCCTAGGCCTCCCGGAATTATAAAATTGATCATTTCAAATTAATATTAAAAGTTAAACTGTTGTATATATAAATTTAGCGTTATTAATAGTCATGTCAGAAAAACTTCGGAATCAAATGACTGAGTGAAAAATAGTTGATCCGATTTTTAGACTGTGGTCTAAAAACATGATCTATCTGCTTGACTACATTCAGGCTCATTTGGTTCCGTAGTCTGTGCGCTGGACTATTGAGCCACTTTACTTGATACGGCCAGGCGGCTGGAACGTTTCCTATTCAGCTTGCGACAGTAACTGCCGATGAGAACACAAGGTGGCGATCATTTTATGAGCCGTTAACGATTTGTTGTACTCATGCGCATAATGAAATAATTTCAAGATGGTTTTTCGATCTGCCATCACAAAGGAAAAAATACGAAAAGATCTTTTTCTACGGTCATAGAATTCCGCCACCTACAAGTCGGTTTCACCACTAAGAATGATTTGAAGCTGTAATATTAATAATTGCTGTGCCTATGGATGATTATTATTATTACGTTGCCTTCCAATAAAGCAATCATGAGGTGTTATATATTGTGTAAAGTGATTAAATGATAGATTAATGTGTTGTCATAAACAAGATAGTGGTGAAACCGGCTCGAACCGTTCCATACTCGGCCGTACGTTATATTTATACATGTATTGATCGACTGTAGCCGCAGCCACTGAAATTACCTATATTTAAACGGTGGAGGGTTTTGTATTTTCATACGGTCTGTTTTTTTTCTGTCGAGTACAGATTGTTTTGTTTACGTACTTTATGTACGGTTTTACTACTGTTTACATAGTCGTTTCTATTTCTACTTTACCAATTCGCTGTTTACTGAAGAGATTTTTATCTGCTTGTCCCTGTTTCGTTTGTAATTAGATGGTTAGCATTAGTTTAATTGACGTTGTTATTGGTTACAATTAATCTGTTATCGCCGCCATCCCACTGGCGCGCTTCATGCGTTCTGTTCCTGTTGGTCATGGTGACAGTTCGTGTCTCACTTCTGTTGCCGACGCCATCTTGTTGCTGTTGCTCGTTCATTTCTTCTCTCGTATCTCGGGCACCATCCCGCCACCAGTTTGTCCCTTCCTTATCTTCTAACAATGTGTCCTGTCTTCCGTCTCTTTGCTGTTCCTCTTTTATTGAAAAGAAGCCAACAACATAACTGACTGACTAACATATAAAGTTAAATAATTTTGTATGGAAACCATTTTTGTAGATTTCATTAAAACCGCTAGCAGCTCCGATAGTATTTTTGAATATGTCTTATTGATTAATGTGCAGGTACAATCGCCTTTTGAGAATAGTGATCAGTGTTGAACTTCTTATTCCATAAAAAGTTCTAAGTGTGGTCACCACGGCTCTCAAAGGTTAATTTTGCCAAAACAGTGGACCTTCAAAAAGTGACATTTATTTTTAATTGCAAATATGGATGACTCGTGTCCAAGTGCAACGGCCTGTATGAAACCTCAGTAGCATACTGTAAATATAAATGCGAGGTTGCTATAAGCTACACGAAATCCAAGAATTACTTCATAAATTTTCATCTTTCGTAACATGGGCTGCTGTACAGTAAATTTGGACCCCTTTGATACCTCTGTTTTGCCTGTAGGCGACGCGTTAACATATATTGTAAATAAGAAATATTAAAAAAGAAAACAATTCAACTCAGGCTGATAATACTGGTTATTAAATAAATCTCTTCCTATTTCTTACGGCAATATACAACGTGATTTTTGACAACCATCCTTTATCAATGAAAGACACGATTCATGCAAAATATAAACTCATTGAAAAGAAAAAAAAAACTTTGGATGGTGATAATAAATCTTCCAGCATTTGCCGCTTCGCAAGATTTTCAATCTATATAAATAAAAAAAATAAAAATATGTTCGTTGGTTGGCGCTTCATTTGGGAACGGCTCGACCGATTTAGTTAATTCTTAAATGTTAGTAATAATCAAGCATGACTGAGCCCACCCCAACATAGTTAGGAAAAGGCTAGGCCTATCCCTCAACCTTGATGGATTTGATTCGATTATTTCTTGTTTTGTTCGCCCCAATACAAGGGCGGAATAGTAAAAAAAAAATAGATTCAAATTGATTTTAGATGGTCATAAGTTCACCGAGTCATCGAGTATGTAATAAAATAATAGTATGACACATTTTGAGGGCAAAAACACTGTCAATGTAACCTTATGATAAAAGCTTATTTATCAATTAAAAATTAGAAGTATAATGTATAAGATAATCGGATTTTGATATACCCACAAGTTGTTTCGTAGAGCTCGCGTGATACCGCTGAACATTTCGGCCCTAGTTTAAAAAAAGTCGGTAGCGCGTGAGTACATCTGATTTATATAAAACCTCAGAGACCACTGCCCCTTTTTGTATAGTTATTATTCGTTAATATGTGATTATAATAATGAAATAGCGCGTCGTAAATACGGCGGCCTAAACTTGATAGCTTTGATTATCGCATGACAATCTCGAATCTGTTTTTGTAAGCTCGGGTTCTTTTTGAATTTCGGCGATCCCGACCGGATGCTTACGGGCCTTTATTGAGGTGGGACGTCTATTGACGTTGCGATGTCAAATGACGCAATCACGTCGATGCTGTACTGTTATTCAGACGCAATCAGTTGGGACTTCCAGAAGTCAATTGTATGGAGACTATAATTTTGACGTGGACACATTATAGCTCAAAAGCTGGCAAAACGGATTTGCTCTATTTCATGAGGGAGCTGGCAAAGCAACCACCATTTTTACTACTTTTGTGTTCTATTTGTATATTTTATTTACTCTTTTAAAATACCCACTCGTCAAGCACAGCGTGTCGAGGGCCCTTATAAGCCTGTTTTCTTTTCTTGATAAAACGGCGTCTTCTACGGTGACCCTCTCATCGCCCTGGGCTTATCCAGTCCTATTTATTTGTCAGGCGATCTTTCATTGTAATGCGCTTCCTCTGAACATCAGGACGGCAACCCGTCGGTTCTCCTTTGAGTAAAAGGCACGTGAACACATTCGCAATTTGCAAGAATCATCACAACGTTGTTTGTTGGATTAGTTTTTCTCGTTAACATTGTTTATTTTGATAATATGTACGTTGTTCCTACCTGAGTATGTATTTATTATCCTTTTTTCTGTCTCTGCACCATTCTAAGGTCGAATGGTAGAAAATGCTTAAGGCAATAAGTCCGACTTGTGTAGTTTTAATAAAGATGATTGAGCCAGCTTCCCTACAAACAAGATCAGAACAGTACTTATTTCAATAAAACGTAAAATATTGCTCTGTGCGATAAGACCGCCCATTGAACACTTGTTTTTATAAATGTTTTTCCTGTGCTTGTAATGAGATAGGTATATATAAAAAAGTTAGTCGAAATGGATGGTCATTTAAAGAGCTTCCGCAGTTCCGTATCACTTGCGTGTCTTCAAGATGGCCGCCAGCCGTCCGGCTGATACGTTAAATAGACAGTCTGAAAATGAAACTCGTACAAATTGTTTCGATTGTAATATTATTCGACTATAAAGTAGATATGCGCTAAAGTGCCGATTAGTAACTTTTATAATACATACTGTCAGGTGTTTCTTCCCAATTGTCTTCCCTTCTTCTTCCTCTAGTATGTTATAGTTAATGCGTGTCCACGTCCGATACCTCAATATTTTCGGAAATAAATATATAGCGTGGTTTAGAATTAGCGTTAAAGATGTTTTTTTTTCTACAATATATTTATCCGCTTTGCTAGTCTGTTACGATCCGCAAACCGATTCGTACGAGGTGTGCGGTCATCGCGTACAATCGTATTCAATCATGCCGTTCGATACTTAAGTGCAACTTACAGAAATGCAACTAAATTAAAAATTGATATAATCATTAATTAAAATAGTCCAAACAGAACGCAACACTGGTTATATCAAGAACGGTGACTATAGGAAATTGTATAGCAACTATTTAATGGATCCCATAATTATAATCAGAAAACGTGATATGTATTTATAGCTAATAAATAAAACAAATTAGGATATTATAAATAGTAATGTTGATAGGTCCCTGTTTCCTTCTGCCTATTCATATTGAACAGAGAAGTGGAGAATGGAGATGGAGAGGAGAGAGCACTCTCCTGTGGGCCTTGGTGGGCCGCGGTCCGTCTCGTGTGGGCTTCGTGTAATAGTGTCCTGCTTAGTTGTAGGCTGTCACAAGGTCATCCTCATTGCCGCGCCCCTGTCAGCATCGCGTCATGTCCGAACTCGACTCGTAAGCTGGCCAGCGCAGCGCCCTCGTTGTCCAACGCGCTCATCATACGACTGCGCTTTCCTATGAACGTGTCATGTACATCAGACCACTTGCGGAACAACTGATTTTTATGTTAAATGTATGTGATGTGGCAGTACTCAACAATATACATTGCTCCGTATGTTGACATCGCCTTGACCTGTCAACATTCAAGCAATGGATATTGCTATCGTCAGTAGCGAGTGTTCGATTCAATAAGGGTGCCGCGCTTGCCGTCAAATTGTAACGAACTAGCAAAGCTCGCTTCATATAACTAATTTGTTCTAGTTTTATATAAACAATACCTGTGTGATACATCTATTTATACGTTAGAAGAAAAAAGTTAAAACAAAATATGTAAGGCTGTAATATAGATATATCTGAGAGAAACAACTCAACGCCCTATCATAGTGGTTTTTTTTGTTTATTTTTCTTTTGTAATTTATGAAACATTGACAGTTATAGTTGTAGATGGAAAACTATGGACTCGTCTGGGATTATTCATAGTTTTCCTGTATACAACTGTTTCTGAATATTAAGTCTATTATGACCTAGTGATTCTTTTGTGTTTCGCTAATTAGTTACAATTAAACTTAGTGCAATTATGAAATTGCGTGCAATACGTGTTTGTGATGCGGATCGACAATTCCCAGTCGACATTTTCAGTATGTTACTGAAGTGTCCTATTTTCATGAAATAAAATTAAGGGTGGTCATTTAAGATGTGACCGTAAGGACAGTTCTCAGTTCGTGTCTCTACTGTTAAGGCTTCAAGAAAGCGTTCTTAGGAAAACAATTCCTAGTTTATGAAGTTATAGTATATAATTATATTTTTTTTTCTTTTTTACTACATATAAATATTAATAATGTTCCTAACATAGCAAATATTTATTTATTTTAAATGTACATATTTACAAGTGATTATTTACTTTCAATTTGTTGTTAATGTGTCGATGTCCTTGTTGCTCCCGCATCGCGACTGCACGGCTGCGTTGTTGCTCGCTGTCGGGCGCGACACTCACCGTCGGTTCGCAACACAAACGCTGCAAAGGAGATCTATCGATAACTATACACGATCTCTTTGCATTTACTTTATATGATTTATAAACATTAAAAAGTACGGTACGCTTGTAACTAATGTTTGTATAAAGGTGAATACCATATTTTGGTGTATTTTTTTTTCCTAGGAAAAGTCATTATTTATAAATATAATGGTCTGTTTAAAGACTTGTAATAGGACTTGCGCACACAGTGCGATTTAGCGAATATATTTTTTTGTATAAAAAGATCACCTTTTTTGCCTAGATATTTAATAAATTAATACTAACCTTTTTGTTGAGTTTTTTTTTTTATTTATTTAGTTTTACACTACATGTGCCAATCACAGTACACGACAGATGCAGCGATATGCCCTTCTTGTCTTTCGACAATAGCTAGTGCGCTTGTACACTGCTTATCTGCGCCAGGTTGATCTAGCTTGTCTGTGCACTACCCGTGGACTCTGGGCTAGCTGGCACAGCTCTTATGCTGCCACTTCGTTTGGCGTTTTTGGCCAAATTTTCGCGTCACTTGTTCAATACAAAATACGAAATAACGTGTTAATGTTTTATTGCACAAGTGACGCGAATATTTGGCTAAATACGCCAAGTACGCATCACATGTATCAGTGACGTCATCCATGGAGATTTTTAGGGAAATATTCTTTGTTGTTTGACTCCGTGGTTACGTATGTCGGCCGGCCCTAAGTGTTTAATGTGTTATAAAGTAATGCCCCTTTTGTCTTCCCGCGTATGTAGCATCAGCGTGTGTGCCGCGCGATCCGTCCGCTAGTACAGAACAAACCGTGATCTATAGCATCTCTATATTCGTAACGCATATCGCGCACAGCAGAGCTTTATCGTCATGCTAGTTCCTAGCGAAACGAACTTATCAGCGCTGTAATCAGACTATAATAAGTAGTATATTGTAAGCAAGTTAGTGGACAGCCAATTTGCAATAGAATAAGATACTTACTGCCTTGATGAAGTACAATTTTTTACCATTAACGATTTCGTAATAAAAAATAATTTATCAAAAAGACCATCGCAACTGAAATGCAATAAGAATTCTCTCTCATATTTATTAGAAATAGTTTGTTTTACGTTGGCGCTATTAGAGAATTCATGGTAGGCTCTTATTTTTATTCACTGATGCTAAGTCCGCTGATAACTTATGTATTTTTCGACTTGACACTTGAACCGCAGTTCTCAGTGGTCAGTGCCAATTTTACAAATTTTCAAGCAATGTTCGCATTCGCATGTCAGACGCAATATGTCAAAAATGTCAAACGGGCAAAAAAGCCTCAATCTCCATAGATTGAGGCTTTTTTGCCCGTACTAACATAACAAGTACCTAATCAACTGTATCCATAGGAGAATTTAATTATTTTCTGCAGCAATCGTCGTTCTCTCCTAATCAGTAAAATATTGTACACTTGCTTCTCCAGTCTATCTACATTGGAAATTGGCAGAATAGTCGTCATCGGCTTTAATTGCCTTATATTAAAAATAGAATAGAATAGAGGCTGTTTTGACAGATTGCGACTGAGATGCGAATGCGTACATTGCGTAGAATTTGCACTCTGAACATAGATACCTACTCAGCCTCTCACGACAACACACACATGCATGTTTTTGTTTTTTTTTTTAATATTGAATGTACTTGAGTCACTGTGACCAAAAATATGTTGATTTTAAATAAGTAGGAATGTTGGTCGCTGGCACAAGGGTGGCGCCAAGTCCGGGATCAGCGCGGGGTTGAGTCTTTCAGTCGTTATTTTATAGAATCTGAAGGGAATTTTATGTTAAAGACCCAAGACATTGTAAAAATACATCTGTACAAAAAGTTGGTACCTAGTTGTTAAATAATAGTATACGATCATCTTACTACTTTGTAGCTGGAAATGCATAACAGAGTGCCAATTCCACTATTTTTAACCTTTTGAACGCCATTGTTACGTAAACATGACAAGCAAGCGCGTGCCCTGTACGCCAAACGTCACATATATGTGACAAAAAGTACGGCGAATTTGTGGCTTGGCATCGGGGGCACGCCGATGCGTTTATGCTCTGGCGGTCAAAAGGTTAAGCAACATTCGCATCTCAGTCGGCATCTGTCAAAAATGTAGGGAAATTATTTTTGACAGATTGTGATTGAGAAACGAGTGCGAACGTTGCTTAGAACCGTAACATAGTACCTACCTACTTCAGTGCTACTCTTAAAGATTTATAATAGTGTTGGATGTGGCGGTCAAACTTAAAATTCCCTATCTGTATTATTGAGGCCTTACCTACGCCCCGATGATATAAGCAAGCCTGCATTTGTTTAAGAATGCATATAAACAATCATTGCCATATAAATATGTTAAAAACTCGTTGACAAACGATAATCTTTAATGTATGTACCTAACTGTGAGCCTAAACTTAATCTGAAATGTCTTCAATGTGCACGAATATTATCAAGTATAACTTCATAGAAGCAATTACCTTTCTGAATGTTAAGTATATCTAAGAATAGTATTTTTATAGATTTGCATAATTTAAAATCAGTGAATAAATGTCTTTCCAAAACGTGTATGGTACTCTCCTTGAAAATCATCGCTTGAGAAGTGTTTGTTTCCCAGTACCTAGTCGTGTGGACGATCGGACGTCGTGCATCGTGAAGACATGGGTCGTGGAGTTGACTTAAATAGATAGTTTCCTAGAGGCATATTATATAAAAACGACTACTCAGTATCGATATCGCTACTTCAAGCAGTCGCATCGCTCCATCTCTGCAACCATCCCGTCGATTTTGTAAATATGTCGAAGTGAAGGCTTGGGTGAAGTGATCACCAAGTGAACTGCCATTTCATCTGGATGACATGGATTGACAGCTCACTTCGTGATCACTTCACCCAAGCCTTCACTTCGACATGTCGAAGTGACTTCGACATGTTTACAGAATCGCACTGCTGAAGTGAGCTGTCATCCACACAAACAAGATGGAATGGCAGTTCACTTCACGCTCACTCCACCTAAGTTTACACGGTGAGATGTTGACAGAACAGACAGGCTGGTGTAAGTCCCTCTGTATGTATAATATATGTCATAAACAACTATTTATTCACTAAACTCCGCACTAATCGAATAAAATTCGGTCATCGATTCTCCTTTTGCAATTCGCCATGTTGACTTCATATTGGGTGTGTATAATAATAGTACTTATATATTGATATAGTAAGTTTGTGACGAGATTTTAATGAAATCAATAAAGTAATTGAATTTTTTCAAAGAATTATGTAATCCTTTGTCTTAATTGTTGGGATGTTTTGTACATTGTATTTGGACTGTGTGTTTGTATGTCACATCTTATACCTACAAACCTACGTATAAAGAAAAAAAAGAAAATCGTCACCGATCACCCTGTGATTTAAATACCCATAGTCGATACAGAGAAGCACCTCTCTTGCACACTTACCTACAGAAAAAGGCGAGTTGGAGCCAAACAACCTCATTAATATAGTCGTTGAATAACTAATATTTAGATAACTTAGCGGAGTAGTACCTACATATTTTGTAGGTAATACATATTCCTGTTATAACCCTAGAACCGTTAAGGTACCCTGTGAAATATTTACAACATTCAAGTCTTAGAATATGTACCTAACTAGGCTCATATTAGAATCCCGCTCGAAATTAAAAAGTTACGACGCGGCGTCGACTTAATAAGATATTTTGTATCCCAGGGTATCGAACGAGCTTCTAGGGTTAGCAGCCTTCCGGACTACAGCAGTCAAAGGGCTTCCGCGACAGAAATCAGAAGTTGCCAAAATGTAGAAGAAATAACATAATCATAGATAGTCAGCACCATTGATATATATGAAAGTCTATGGTCATTTGATCAGACCCGATATAAGATATGTACTATATTGGGTACCTGACCCAATCGACGTAATGAAACAATCCTGCTTCATCCCTTGTCGAAACAAAAATACAACCGTTTAAACATATTTTATAATTACTTTTATTTAATTATTAACACGATGTAAATAAGAAATTGCTTGCTTCAGTAACTAAAAACTTCCATTAATGTTTTGTAAAAACCCCTTAAAAATGGTCTTTAAATAAGCCTCTGAAGTCTGAAGTTATAAATATATAGGTACATATGTATATAAATGTAGACTCACGTGTGTAGAACTTGTGACATACATACAGAGAGGTCCGCTGTAAATATGTGGGTAGAAGATTGCCGAGGATTGGTACAATAATTATATTATTGTTACTAGCAAAACTATCAGGTTTGACAAATTTGTTAGTAATCAAGTAAGAACTCCAATCCGGTCCGGCTTATAGTTTATTTTTAGGTATAATATAAATTGCCTGTAATTTAAATCCTAGGCATTGCAATTTGGTTGCTTTGTAAAAGCTTATTAGGGTTCCGCAGATAAGAACCGTAATATAAGAAGACGACGGAACTCGGCGTGGAAGACACGCATGTCAGAATTATTTACCTAAGTATATCATATAATTTGTAAAATAAAGTTTTGTGGTAAAATTCTGTGTTTATTTTTATGATTCCTTAACGTACTCGTATAACAATCATTAAAATGCGAAAACTGTCGACCGCGTGGGAATTCGACGACACTCGAAGTCATCCCGCGCTAAACATTCGCGATGGCTCAGTGGTTAAGGTCTCGTCTCTCAATTTTGAAGTCCAAAGTTTGATTCCGGGCCAGTAGGTATATCTACCAACGTGACTTTTTAAATTCCTCAGAAGCACCTGCCGCAGGGTTGTGAAATGCAGTTGTCTATATGGAAAGTGTATAATCGAGTGCGCTCCTTAGTATGTCGCACACAAGCAAAAATAGGGCGATTTTAGATCCAGCCACCTCCGGTGCCCCACATGAAGAAAGAACATTCATAAAGAAAACCTTTGGAAAACTTTTTAATCTATAACATGTAAATCATTCGGGCTCTCGAAAGCTTGATTTCATGACCTTAGTGGAGCTCGCGGGCGCAAGAAGCCCGTAGCTAAGTACCTAATAACAGCCGCATCTGTTCATCTTCGAGGTGACTACCTAGTACTGACCACCTACGTGACTGCCTACCTAAACTTTTAGATTTTGTTCGCGAGCAGAGTTATTTTTCCTGTGTATTATTCCACCACCTGCACGAAAACGTCAAATTATATGTCATGCAAACCTAAACTAAAGTACGTCATTATAGCTCACGAGTGGCTTCAGCAGCAGCGAGCGCGATCAAAATGAGGTTCCGAATTCAAATCACATAATTGCCGGCGGTGGGCCGTGACATGCCTAAGACGTAGATATATTATGTCACAGGCGTCTAATTTTATCCCCTCGGTGCATAATATAATATATTTTTATACTCAACCATTCGCAGCGAGCATGTTACGTTACGTCGTTATTCGCAAGATATTATCAGTCAAGATGGAAACTTTTATTTTCTAAAGTTAGTTTCATCCAAATACTTCCAGAGTTTTTTCTTTGACCCACTCGATGTTATACAAGAAATAAACACAATGTAGTCAAGAATAGAAGCGTGTGGCACTTGCGACTTGTATCGGCGTAGGTTCTGACTGAACCGCGCAACACTCAAAGCGATTTGCCAAACAACCGAAAGCGGGCGGAACACTCGAAACGAGCAACGAAAGGCGCCTTGTTCGCGTGTTCGTGCTCCTTTCCTCTTACTGACTGCACGAATGCTTGCTTTGTAACATGTTAAGCTGGGTACTAACCGGTGTTACGGGCGTAATGTAACATTCGTAGCGAGCATAACAAAACACATACTCACATATTCGTGCTCGTTTCCACGTACTGGCTGCACGAATGCCCGCTGTTACATTACGCCCCGGAACACTGCTCAGTCTACTTTCAATAAAATAAACATTTTAGTATAATGAAGTAAGGTAGAAGTACAGTAGATTTTTGCACCACAGTAAATGAATGCTGCTACTATTCTAGGATTTGATGGTCGGTTTGACGGAAGGAGATTTTGGCATTCACAAGCATCATTCGATTTCGAGTAGGGAGATAACCCCTGACGGGGTCAAACACTAGCGGGTCGCGTGAACTGTGCTGACCTGCGATCAGCTGTGCGATTTTGTAAACATCTCACCGTGTTAATATCGGTGATGTGAAGGAGTCATTTCCGGTTCACTTGGCTTCAAACAATCCAGATAGATAGAACAAAAGATGACAAAACAAGAACTGCTCAAAAAATGTGGGTACACATCGCTTTAAACTAATTTTTAAAACAAACCTTAACTCCAGAAATACCATTATGGTATATTATGATTATGATACAAGTGAGCTCAGCTCTCGAGTTTATTTTTTTTTTAGGAAAAAGCAAACAAGTATTGCTTTAAATATCGTTTAATTAATAAAACAATTGGTGAACGTACAATTGTCAAAGCGATATTGGATCGCCATTTCACAGTTTGTGTTACATTGGTGCTTGCCACTTCTTTAGTACTTTTGTTTTCTTTTTGTGTAAATGTCGGCGACAAAGGCAAATCATAGAAATTACTGGTAACAGTAGGCACCAAATAACTCAAGATACGAGATGCACATGGTTGTGGTTCGGTAAAAATGCAATCAAGTTTCAATACGTTTTGATATCATCACCATGTTTGAGCTTAAACATGCTTCTTAACCTGGAATAGATGCACCACAGGGAGCTGGGTTTGTATGTATAGGCGAGTACAGAGAAATTCGCCAAAAAGTAGTTTTCAGAAAATGACTGGGTTTTTTTCTTGCTCTTCCATTGTAGGAAACATATAGTTTGTATTTTGTGCTTCATTTAGTATTTCTGGCGGGGTTAACCCTACCAATTGTTCACCTTCTGCACTAAAACCGGTCATTTTTAAATAATTGACCACACAGCGACAAGTACTATAAAACAAAATATGAAAATTAAGGGAAATGAAGAGTAAAGTTTTTTTTTTCACGCGCCGAATGCAAGGTGAGTGAACATACAGCCTACTTCAAAATTATAATTTTAAGTGATACAATGCAAATATTTTAATAATTTACAACAAAGTATGGTGGATTTTTGTTTGAGTTCATAAAGGACGTACACATTTATTTATTCCAAAAATGTACATATGGATCAGCAGCATAAAATCTCTATGTTGTTTCTAAAAAAAATAACTGCATTACCCAATTAAATTGTAAATGCTCTGCTTACTCACATATAACTAGTAGTAAGGTATTAATTTAACTTTGTAGGGATAATTCTATTACTTCCGAGTCCACAAGAGAGTATTTCAGAGCATGTTGCTGATGGATAATCCTGGCTACAAGGTTATGCCTATGCAAGCATTCTCCGTTAGCTAGACGAGAACGACCAGAGATAATGTGGCGAATTGATTCTCCCGGACGGTGACATGCCCGACATATGTCAACCGTGCCGTCTTTCACAATAAATCTCCGGTAGTTATTCGTCATGATAACTTCGTCCATAATTGAACAGACAAAACCTTCGGTTTCTTCAAAGAAATCACTGAAACGCAGCCAGATTACGGACGCTAATATTGATCTATGTCGGCCCCATGTAGAGTCCGGAAGAAGCGTCCGGAGTTCCTTACTTTGCCATACCGCCCTGCGATCGATAGTGTCAAGCACCGCAGGTTTGCGCCAGTTCTCATTTGCCAAGGAGAGCGGGATGAGTCCCTTGTCCACCGCCACTACATCTCGATACATACCCACGTCGACAGCTAGGAAATAATCCCTGAGACTGCATATCTCGCGATTGTGGAGAGTCTTAGCATTTAAAAAGCCTCGACCTCTACACTTCCGCGGGATGTACAGTCTCATCATCGACGATCGTGGATGATGCATCCGGTTTGCGGTCAGCAGTGTACGGACCTTTCTATCCAGGGCGTCGAGTTCGGTTTGAGTCCATTTGAGTGTACATTAATACCGGCATGACCCAACCGTTGAAGGCGCGCACCTAATTTCCGCCCGACAAATGGCTGTTTAAAACCTTTTCCAGGCGGCCATAGAAGCGCTCCCTCAGCGATTGTTTCATGTCAGTACCGTTAATACCCAACGCTTCCGACATACCCAAATACTTATAGGTTTCGGTTGACCTGAGGGATCTAAGGTGTATGGAATCCGAGAGTTGGGTTCCCACAGATTCCATAATCTCCCCTCACTTCACATGCATGACCGCACATTTGTCCACACCAAATTTCATACTGATGGCGCTACTGAAGGTTTCTGTTACCTTCAGTAGCTTCATTGCAAGTTGTTGGGGGCAAAGATGTTCAAGTCATCCATGTAAAGGAGGTGAGATATGACCTGACCACCTCTACTCAACCGGTAGCCTTGGCCCGAACCTTCCAGCAGTGTACCGAGAGGGTTGAGGGCCAGACAAAACCACAGTGGACTCAGGCTGTCGCCCTGAAATATACCACGCTCGATCCTTATCAGGTCGCTGTTCGCCTGGATCTGTCGACATCCTGGACAGCGAAGGACCGTCCTCCACTCCCCATACACGACATCAGGAAGGTGCGTAGAACTGCATCAACTTTATACCTATACAGCTAACGCCCGATGAAAAAGAAGCCTTTGAAGCAAGCAAAGCCAGTATCAGAAACGCTGTTTTGCTGACACATCCGTCTACTCATGCATCCATCTCACTCATATGTGATGCATCCAACACGTGTGTCGGCGCAGCCCTACAGCAGTACATTCACGGAAGATGGCAACCTCTCGGTTTTTATTCAAAAAAACTGACCGACGCTCAAAGAAAATACAGCACTTTTGATCGAGAATTATTGGCTTTATACCTAGCGATTCGTCATTTCCGAAAATGTTCGAAGGAACAGAAATTACCGTATATACCGACCACAAACGTCTGACGTTTGCGCTCACGAGAGATAACAGCAAGACAGAAACATAGCTAAGGACAAGATATCTTCACTACATTAGTCAATTTACGACGAAGATACTACATATTGAAGGCAAAGAAAATTTTGTTGCAGACGCCCTATCTAGAATCGAAACAATTACGTCACCGTCACCGATCGACTACGACGAGTTAGCATGTCAACAACAAGACGACAATGAAATTGAAAACGTTATACGAAACACCAAATTGCAATTTGAGCACATCAAGCCAAGCAATTTAAAACACAAGACACTGTGCGAAACGACAACAGGCAATGCACGACCCTACATACCGCCACAGCTGCGACGAACCGTGTACAACTATCCATGCGATGAGTCTTCCCGGCATCCGCGCCACGCGCCACCTGACATCGAAACGATTCTTATGACCGAGCATGAATGCCGACGTCAACAGCTGGACACGAAGTTGCATCGCATGTCAACAAAGTAAGACACAGCGGCACACAGTAACGCCACTGGAAACGTTCCCGAGCACCGACCGTCTGTCCCACGTACACATCTACATTATTGGCGCTTTACCATTATCAGATGGCAAACGATACTGTGTAACAATCATCAACAGAGCAACGAGATGGCTTGAAGCATACCCAGTGGCAGACATCACCGCCGAAACAGTCGCCCGTATTGTGTACGAGGGTTGGATAGTTCGATTCGGATGCCCAGAAAAATTGACCAGCGACCAAGGACGTCAATTTGAATCGGAATTATTCAAAAGTCTCATGAAGCGATTAGGCATCGAGCGCACACGTACCACTGCCTACCATCCACAAGCAAACGGCAAGATAGAACGTTGGCACCGTTCACTGAAAACTGCATTAACAGCTCGTTTACAAAATACAAGCTGGACACACGAGCGAGCATGCGCGTCCGTGGAGCCCTGGGGTCTCGGTGGCACGGCACGTAAATACCGCGCGTTCGGCGCGGGCGCCCTAGTGTTCGCTGCGCGCGCTTCGCGTACGGTGGTGTCGACGATGATTGCAGGTTAGCTGGTACAACTTTATACAGCTCCAGCACCTTCATGAGCCATGTATTTGGCACAGAGTCATAGGCCTTCTTGTAATCTATCCAGCATGTCGACAGATCCCTTCGGGAACGACGAGCCTGTTGGCTAGTGGCAACATCGATGAAGTGCAGCTCCTTAGTACCGCGGGACCCGTTCCTACAGCCATTCTGAGAGGCAGACATTATTGAATTAGTTTCAATGTGACCGTAAATCTTTGCTCTAAAAATGTCACTCTTGTCACTCACTCAATCACTCTTGTTTTCCATCTTTATTGATCTTATAACCACTGAGCTTCGGTGTGCGTATCATCTCTACGCTGACGATCTACAGCTCTATTGTCAGGCAGGTGTTGACAAATTATCGGATGCGATCGAGGAGTTCAACCGGGATTTGACGTTGGTTAAAAGCTGGTCAGACCGATTCGGGGTGGCAGTTAACCCTTTAAAATGTCAGGCTATCATGATTGGAAGTCCTCATAGCTTGAGAAAGCTGAAGGGCTTAACTGTACCACCCGTAATCTTTGACAACACAGTCATTCCGTTTGGTTCCGAGGTCAAGGATCTTGGTCTTCATGTCGACACCTGTCTTGACTGGCGAAGGCAGGTCACGAGTGTCAGACGAAAAGTTACCGGAACGTTGCGGTCACTGTATCGACTGAAAAATCTTCTCCCAGCTCACATAAAGGCAATGCTAGTACAGTCCCTAATTTTCCCCATGATTGACTATGGTGATGTGTGCTACTACGACCTGAATGCAAATCTCCTCAATAAACTTGACCGCCTTCTAAATAACTGCATTCGATTTGTCTTCAATCTCCGTAAGTATGATCATGTATCCGCGCATCGCTCACTATTAAAATGGTTACCCATTCGTCAGCGGAGAGCGCTGAGGGCCTTGACTTGTCTGTTTTCTTTACTTAATAACCCGTCGTCTCCCTCTTATCTAACTTCACAAATTCAATTCATTTGTTCTGCCCACAGTAATAATTTTCGCTCTACCAATAATCGCCTTCTACGATGTCCCTCTCACCGCTCTGGGTTTATCCGCTCCTCTTACTTTGGTCAAGCGATTTTCCTTTGGAATGCGCTCCCTCTGAGCATCAGGACGGCAACAAGTCGGTTGTCCTTTAAGGTGAAGGCACGTGAGCACATTCGCAAGAAGTTGGTAGAATCATCACAGCGTTAATTCGTTGGATTGGTTTTTTCTTAATAACTTTGTTTATGTGTATGTATGTATCTATGTATTTATAAATGTTTTTTTATATTTTTCTTCTCTCTAATTTTAGTTTTTCCTTAAGTTGCACCTGCCATGTTGTCTCTGCACCACCCTAAGGTCGACTGGTAGAAAATGCCTAAGGCATTAAGTCCGCCTTTGTACAGTGTTTTTACTAGTGCATAAAGTTTTAATAAATAAATAAATCGTTCAGTGGTTTAGTCGTGAAAGCGTAACAGATAGACAGACAGACAGAGTTACTTTCGCATTTATAATATTAGTATAAATGTGTAACAGAAACAAACAAATGCCTATTTGGACTGTCTCTAACTACATGTAAAGTGGCTTTACTAAAGTTTATCACCTATAAAACTGCATTAATATTCTTTAAATCTTAGGAAAAGTAAAATAACGTCGGCCTAATTCGTTAACCTGCTAAGTCCATTTTTTGGCAAAATTTACTTTTTATAATAATCAAAAAATTCAGTCAAATATCTACCGTAACACATAAGGAATAACAGCGATAAAAGTGACAAATGCTATGCCCGAAATACTGCTTTCTAACCACCACCTAATCTCCACAGCGAAAACCTGCTAAATCCTGTTGGGGCCTCAGTTTTGCACTGACAACGTTCCCAAACCCACGTGCCGTTTGCGGCGCGTCAAATTTTGTAGTGTTTTTGTCAAATATTTGAGGATGTAAACCACTAATTATAAACTAGGTAAGTTTTTACTGTTTTAACTGTAAGTTTTCTTTTCGTTTAGTGCCTAGATCAACTGTTTTTAATCACATTTAACTCCTAACCTAAACATTAGGGACTTAGCAGGTTTACGCACTACATTATCTTATTTGGACACGGATTTAGCAGTGTATATATTTAATAGTTTTTATTAATTTATTGCTTTATTCAAGATTATTTCGAAGATGTTACTCATTAAATATATTTTAAAACTAAGTATTTATTTACAAATAAACAGTTAAGTTAAAATCTGTTTTAGATAATATGTAAAATGTTAAAATTCATTTATTTTGTCGTAATTTTTATTCTTCTTCTTCTTTAATTTCATTAAATTAAATATATATATTTTTTCAATATTTTCAGAATGCATCGGGGAAAAAAAAATTGTGGCTTTGGTTTCTGAGGCATGTAACCTACAGGATAGACCTGAAAATGTAGCTCCGAAGTCAGATTATGATCCAAATAAAGTAATACACGTTTTAGAAGATATTCAGTTACAATATTCAGAATCAAGAAAGTTTATACCAGGACCTTCAGACAAAACTTATTATGAGATAAACGACGATGTCAATATAACATCACTGACTGATCTCGATCTACCAAGTACTTTTATTCCAGAAAAGATAGATCATACAATTTGTTCTGACATTACATTTCCCAATACTACATTCAATGACGTACCTTCAGACGGTAACATTTTGTCAACGGTTTCTGATGTTAATAATACTTTCATCACAGACGATAATTTGATAATAGTACCATCACACATTGAAATAGATTCACAGGCAACGAATATTTTGATCTCAGATAACGTAAATAGTTCCGATACGCATACTATTCAAACATTAGGTTATGAACAAGTGTTTGCTCATGAATTAAGTATCAGCCCTGTAGAAATTATACCTTATGTTGAAAACACACATCATGTTATACCTAATCCGCCGATATCGGATGATAGTGATATAGAGAAAAAGCTTGTGCCTTATTCTGATTCCGACTCAGATTCACTTGCTAAAATCAAAAAGAGTAAGAAACGAAAGAAACGTTTTAAAGTTGATAAAAAAGAATGGGTTAGTGAAAAGAATAAACAAAGAAGACAAGAAGGTAAAACATATTTTGGAAGAGAGAAAAATCAAGACTTTTGGAATTATAATAAAACTAAAGAAGCACGTTCCATTAAACCAAAATGCTCGTGTAAGATTGGGAAGTACAGTACATTAAAATGTGAAACAGTAGATGAAGATGTAAGGAGAAGTATTTTTAATCGATTTTGGAGTCTTACTTGGGGCGAAAAAAAGACCCTTGTTAACGAATGGGTAACAACTATTCCAATTGTCCGACCACGAAATCGAAACACCGAAGGGACAACCAAGAGGGCTAACACCTTTGTTTATCATTTAAAAGTAAATGATCAAAGTCTCAAAGTATGTCGAAAGATGTTTTTGAACACTTTGGATTTAGGAACATGGACGGTTCAAAATTGGAAGCAGGAGTTTTCAATGCGGCCTCCTAGTACATTGAGACATCCAACACCACTATCTGAAACTGCTTCGAAGCCGAAACAATCACTTATTCAGTTTCTGGATTCTCTTCCCGTAATGGAATCCCATTATTGTCGAGCCACGTCACAAAAGTTATATTTATTGCCAGAATGGAATTCTAAAGAAAGCCTGTACAAATTTTACGTTGACGATTGGTGCAAAGAGCGAAATATAAAAGCTCTCTCCATAAGTTTGTTTTCAAATTTATTCGAAGACAAAAATTTGGCCCTATTTAAGCCGAAAAAAGATCAATGCGAAAAATGCGCCTGCTATAAAGTAGGAACAGTTACAGAAGAAGAATACAAAGAACATATTGAGAGAAGTAAACAAGCAAGAGAAGAAAAAGATGCAGATAAGAAAGGAGACAATTACGTTTTCACAGTGGACTTACAGGCGGTACTAATGGCACCAAAATCGAATGTTAGTACGCTTTACTATAAAACGAAGCTGCAAGTTCACAACCTTTGCTTTTTCAATATAAAAAATAAAGATGGCTTCTGTTTCATATGGAATGAAGTAGAAGGTGGAAGAATTTGCCTCCATTTGGGTCGACTTTTTAGAAAACAAAATAATACGTCCTGGAGTTACAAAAAAGACTTGCAGCAAATAAAAAAGACCCTTCCTTCTGACTATCATAAATATTATGACGACTTACCTCATGAGTAGAATGAGAAGAACCATGATTACAGATTTCTGATTTTATTTAATTTTTATTTTTTGATTTTTAAATATTGTTATCCAATTTAAGATTTTTGGAGAATTGTTTCTGTTTTTTTTTTTAGGTTAAGTCTCTATTAAATTAGATATTTTAACACTGTTTCCTATTAAAGAAGACTGAATATTTAATTGTTAATAATAAATATTTTGATTATTGATTGCATTCGTTTCACTGTACAATTAATTAATGAATACACCATACTAAATTTAACTCAAATAGTGCTAAGTCCTCAAGCAAATTGAAACTTCTCCTCGAAAAACTGCTAAATATGTGTTTTTCTGAATTTTATAAGATGTATATAAGTTATGCTACTAATTATATTGTTAAAATTACAAGAAAAATTATAGAAACCAACGGGATTTTCAGAATTTTGATTGCTATTTTAATGAAGAAATTATTCAGTTTTTTCTTCGTCCTGTAAACTATGAAGAAATGGACTTAGCAGGTTAACGAATTACGTCGACGATAATATTGAGTTTTATTCCTTACCTAAGAAATTATTGAGTTTTGAGATTTTGGAATTCCCCATCCAAATTTCCACCCATCTTTTAACCCCCTAAAGGGATGACTAATTGGTCAAAAATGCATAAACATTCTTTATCTCCAACGAAAAGTTAAATGATAAAAGTCTTATAGCCCTTTTTTATTGATTCCTTTTACAAATTTACACCCCCCTTTTTACACCCTTAAGGGATGATTTCGGGGATATAAAATATTTCATATATTTTCCCACAACTCAGACTACCTCCATACCAAATTTCATTTAATCGGTTCAGCGATTGTTGATTCCCCATACAAATTTCCACCCCGTTTTTCACCCCCTTTAAGGATGATTTCTGGGATAAACACTATCCTATGTAAGGACATAGGATAGTGTTTATCCCAGAAAGGTCCCGGTATTCAAAATATCTCTGTACCAAATTTCATTAAAATCGGTTCAGTAGTTTAGGCGTAATTGCGTTACAGACAAAGTTACTTTCGCATTTATAATATTAAGTATGGCTTTTACAGTCTCCAGCATTATTGAAGAATCAACATAGGTTAGTAGTTATTATAACGTCAATTTTGTCATAACCTCGCAACGCGACTTAATTATTGTGGAATAAAATAAAATTTGAAATTAAAAGAAGGGAAAAGAACTGGTGCAGTTAAAATTAACTTTCAAAAGAATACAATAAGCAAAGAAGCAAGGATAATGAAAATCTATCGAGCTGCAATCAAGTGCCGGCGGCACGGTGGTTTAAAAAGTAGGTTCCGGACACGTATATTTTGTTACCAATGATCATAGTTCCGTATAATTAATGGATTCGGTCAGTGAGTTTTCTAAAGAAATGATTGAAAGTAGAAATAATAAAAGTTTTGAATCAAAACAAAAAGGAAATGTTTTTAAATATAAAAAACATTTTATTTAATAAAAATATAAAAGAATGGGCAATAAAGAGAAATGTTGCGCATGATGCACTGTAGGAATTAGTAACAATTGTGAATTTCCAGATATTTTATCAAAAGATTCTACAATACTACTATCAAATGATTTCTACATACAGCTAGAAAAAATACTGTAAAATTAATCGAATCTGGTACTGGTAAATCCTGGCGCAATGGACTAAATCTATCCGCTAAGTATAGTTTGAACAAGTGGCTAGATGCTCAATATTATTGCTAAAATCTGGAGTCTGTGATTAAAAAAATAAAACGCAGTATTTGTGACCAGACCATCACCACCAATCCAGCACCAAACAGCAGCAGCAGCAGCAGTGTCAAATCAATAAGGTGTAAGGAACCGGCCACTGGAATGTCATTGATCATATCTATTGGAAGCTGTAGCAAAAGTGAATCGGATTTATGATATTGTCCATACATACGGGTTCCTGCGAAACCAATCATCTGTCCTTTCAGAGCATTTCAGTCCCGGAAATACCACAGTATGAGATTTATGGTAGCACCTACTCTCCCTCAGTAATGCATTTTAAGCATCCATGTTTGCCATTAATATTGCAGACCCCTGGAAAAGTGTCAAAACATACAATTAGCGTTTGCAGTACTTCAGCCCTCTCCTCGAAACAAAAGAAAAACGTATGAGCGCCACTGACACTTTTTTTTTGTCATGTTTGTTGGAGTTGCATATTTAGCTAGGTTAGCCGATGTTTTAGATTTTCAATATCGGAATGCCTTTTTACTTTATATTATGCGTTTCTAAGCAATATGGCAATTAATGGCTCGCTAGTTTGGTATAATAGGCGAGAATAAGTAGGAACACAAACTCAAGTGAAGTACCTAAACTGGATGTGATGATTAGGTGCGCCTGGATGAATTATGAAATGATCTTCTTCGGATGGGTGCACCCTTAATGCGGGTGTGCCTCAAGGTGGCGTTCTCTCTGCTCTTCTATTTTCTATTTTTATTAACTCTATCACTAAAGTTATCTCCTCTAACTTCCATCTCCATGCCGAAGACCTGCAGCTTTACCATCACTTTCTGAGGCAAGTTGCAGATACTGCCGTGTCCCCCGTGAACCTGTAGTTAATTGGGGAGTGGTCACGGTCCCTTGGGCTACAAATCAACCCTAAGAAGTCTCAGGCCTTGGTTGTCGGCGGCAGGTATATTCGGAACAGGCTGGATATTGCGGCGCTGTCTCCACTCTTGTTGAATGGTGTTTAGACTGAATACGCAAAGTCGGCTAAAAACCTGGGGATGATCAGGGACTATAATTATATCGCTGAAGTCAGTCGCAAGGTGCACTACATTTGCCGGGGTGAAACTCCGCTGACGCGGCAAATTTAAGCGCGGCGGACGGAGCTCCGGCAGGATACCACGGCGGTATTGAGACAGCGACTGTTGCGACCCAGCGCTAGGCACGCCACAATTGCGCCGGTAAGGCCTCTCTTTGGGGTGTGGCTGAAGAGGCGACACGGCATCCTCACCTTCCGTCTGACACAGGTACTTACCGGACACGGCTGTTTCGGAAGGTACCTGTTTCGGATTAAGCGGGAGGACACGCCCGGGTGTCAGCACTGTGATGATCGCCCGGAGGACACGGTGGAGCATACGGTGGAGGTCTGCCCTGCGTGGGCGGAGCCGCGTTCTTGTCGAGGCGATCAGCGGCGGCGACCTCTCGCGTCCTGCCCAGGTTGAATCCATGGTCCCGAGCGAGGAGGCTTGGGAAGCGATCATCTCCTTCTGCGAAGCAGTAATGCTGGCGATGGAGGAGGCGGGCCGCGCGAGGGAAAGACAGCCCTTCGCCCCAACCGCCGCTACAGAAGACGCCCCGGGCGTCGGGATTTGCAGGGCGATCCCCGGCCACCGTAGGCGCGGGCCTGCGGATGGCGAGCGTTGGGTGCCTCGCTGTCCGGTCACAACCAGGCCCGGGTCGATGGCGCCTTGTGTTCCACGCACGCCTCAAAGAGATGTCAGCATAGGTGACGGGGCCAGCTAGGACCAGAGCCTACCAGGGTTGCGGATATTGTTCGAAAGAGTCAGTCATACGATCATTTCGAGGATTTCGCAAGGTACTCAAGTGGCTGCCTATTCGACTTCGCCTGAACTCTCGGATATTGTGTTTGCTATTTAACATCTTTCAACCCTAAAATGCCTTCATATCTGCGAGAACGCTTCTCCTATTCTCGTCATAGCGTTCACCTTGCAGCTGATTAATAGACTTAAATATGAGAGAGTCCTCCGGAGCTCGATAGAAGCAGACGTGTGCTTAAAGTATTATAATTTTAATAAAAGCTCAGCAACGTGAAGTGATCCTTATAAGTGCTTTGTTTAAGTCAAATTAACATTGTAGTTGTCTAATCACTCAAGACCTTGTGTCCTAACGCGAAACCTCACTGGCGCGCGCGCAGCACCGCTCACCCCTGCGGGGTATAGAGAGCGCCCGACATTTTCTTAACTTATCGCACACGCTCGGAACACAACAACATGAGCACATGAGTAGATAAACGGAACAGAGGCTAAGCTTCTTAAGAACGTGCAAAATTATTACCTATTTTGGTAGGGTTGTCACAATAGGATAAGAGAAATTAAATAAATCATTTGTTAAATAGTTTTATATTATTCAGTATGATAGAATACTTTAAGTACAGATTACTGACTCTAATAATTTTCTTTTTATAATGTTTGTTTTTTAATAATTTATTGATGAAATGCTAAACTTGTAATAATAATGAAAAGGTAAAAACACACCGTGTTCAACCCTCTTCTTATTAAAAAAAGGACCATACAATAAAATAAAGGTACTTACTTCAAAAAGTAATAATCAAAATATTTACTTACCTATTGTACTCCTTGGGATAGTTAAAGTACGATATATCTTTATTTTTTCTAGTATTATTCATACACACAGTACAATAAATAACCATTATTAACAATAAAATACCACGTTTTACATTAAAATATCCAAACTTGCAACTAACAAAACAAACAACGTGCGTCGCACTGACCCTGAGATTGTCAACTGGCTCTGCAAGCGTAAACCGGTTTTTTCCAGTCTCGCTGCGTACGCGACAAGCGGCCAGTGGTCACACACACATGCCCCGCGTGCTTGTAGTAGTGCAATCGATTCGCGCGGTTGTTTGAAGCTTTGTCTCTGTTCCGTTTATCTACTCATGTGACATGATGTGCAGAGAACACCGCCCAGGACTACACTGATAAGCGGCAGCGAGAGTGCTGCAAACTTATCGACTTTCAGCGATGAGGACCTACGTGCTAACATTACCTACTTCAAGAAAGCGGAAGGAATGTACAGAAGAAAGTGATTATAAAAAGGACTTCAAGGATTTCCGCATAGAAATGATGGACTTCCATCATTTCTACAACCAATTTTGGCAGAACACAAACTGAAAATCTAAACCAAATTAAAGAACAAATATCGGATCTGAAGAGCGAAATTAGAACAGTAAAATTAACGCCTGGAAATTTTACTCTCAGCTTGAACATACAACTACTGAAATAAAAAGTATCAAAGCTAAAACAACGGCCACTGAGGACTAAATCAAAAATATAGAAAACGAAATATCCCAGATCAAAAATGAACAACATACAAAATGTTCGGCACTAAAATCGTCGTTCGAGTGTCACGAAAACCTCATCCTTGAACTTCAAGACCGATGCGACCGCCAGAAGAATATTGTGATTGTGGGTATAGCGGAAATAAACGACAAAAACTGGAAATCGAGACTACATCACGACAGTCAGGAAATTATGAAGTTAATTACAATGCTTGTTGAAGACTGTCCTAAGCCGATTAAATCTCAACGACTGGGAAAATATATGCAAGACAAGAACCGCCCCTTAAAAGTTCTAAAAACTAAAAACAATACTTAGAATCATTGAAAGAAGAGCTAAGTAAGCGTCCACAAGCGAAAAAAACCTCACCATTCAATACGTGAAAGGAACACCTACAATAGTTGTGGTTAACCAAAAAAACCAGTAAGTACCCTATTACAAAATGCAAAACCGACGAATAGTTCTAAGAAACTATCTCATCAAAAAGTAAATAAATATGAGGACATTCCATTGTATCCGTCCTCACTTAGATTCCTTTATGCGAACTTACGCAGTATTCGCACGCCTGGAAATTTCAACGAAAAAAAATGTATTTTAAAAGCCATAAAAATGACTACTATCACCGAGACGTGGATTAGCTCAGAATCTGATGCGAAACTATACCAATTACCTAGTTATAATCATATCTATAACTACAGTCAGAGTTGTAAAGGCGGAGGAGTTTCTATTTATGTATTAAATATGATATAACGGATGAACTATGCGAGAACGGGAACCACTATTTATGGATATATATAAACAAACTGTCGCTAAATATTGGAGCGATTTATAAACCGGGGGATACCAACGCAAACAACTTTTTGGAAATATATTCATCCCAATTGGAGCGACGAAGATAAACAATCGTTTTTGGAGACTTCAATGTAGATTTACTTAGTTCGAACAGTAACGTATTGAAATACCAACATGGAATCCAAGAAGCCGGCTATAGAATAATAAATAAAAACAACAAATCATACAGCACGCGTGACACGGCTACAACAAACACAATCCGGGACCATGTATGTACTAATATAGACAACCATTCTCTCAACGTTTCGGTAATTGAATCAAGTCATTCTGATCATAAGCAGATAATTATATCTCCAAATAGGAAGTTTGCCTCCTCATTTTTTTTTTATCTTTATTTTAAGGGACTTTTGAACTCAGTTCATGTCACTCAGTTCATGTCAGCCCCATCATAAACTTAATCTTGAATTACTAACAAAAACTAAACTAACCAAAAATCTTAAATGTTGACTTATGAATAAATCATTTTAGCCTCACGGGACAAAGGTCGAGACAAAAACATGCCTAACCTATTTATACTTAACTCCCTAATAATTTGGTTTCTCTCAGATTCGTTCCTGACACACTCCATCAAAAGATGTTGTACATCTTCTCTTTTACCGCAAACCTCGCATTAGGGTGAACTTATTTTTTGCATAAGATACGCAAAAGCTCTTAATGGCATGTGTCCAGAACGAACCCGATGAGCAGTTACAACAGTACCGCGGCTAATGGTATTGCTATCAAACTATGGAATATGAGGAGGCTCGTTTTGTATGATCTTGTACCATACACCTTTAAGTTTAGATTGTTCATTAAAGTGATCTTTCCATTTATCATAACAATAGTTTTTATATTTACGCAATATTTCCGAATAAAACGGGAGAATATAAATTTCAACACCCGAAATTGACCCTATTTTTGCTAACCTATCTGCCTCCTCGTTTCCCTTCAGGCCAATATGTGACGGGATCCACTGCAGTACTATGTTAACGTTATCTAAAAGAAGTGAGTGTATTTTTCTCAGCACATCATAGGCAATCGGTACACCTCTGTGGCCAGAGGCGCATCGTGCCAGATGCTGGAGAGCACTCTTGCTGTCGGTAAAAATTACAAAATTTGAAGTATGTGTCAGTGTTTTAACGTAAGACAACGCTTCTGAAATCGCTAACATTTCTGCTGTCATAATAGATATTGGGGAGTCTGTTTTAAAACACTCACTTCCTTTAGCAACTGGATCATAGTAGGCTGCTCCTATTCTATCGGTGCTTTTTGATCCATCTGTATACAGTTTATACCATTGACCATATCTTTCATTAAGTTCTAAGCTTACATCATTTCTTAGCAAATTAATTTCATAAGACATTTTAGGTTTTATGACACTTTTTAAATTAATTTTAACAACACTAGTAATATCAATGTAACTACACCAAATATTTAACTTATACAATATGTCCAAAGGACAAGTCGAATATATTTTTTCCTCTTTAATATAATTGAATGTAGTCATTAGCAAAGGTTTATTTTTAGTTAGCCAGTATCTATTGTTGAAAGTGTACAAAGTTTATCCAGTTGCCTACTAGTGACATCAATTGCCCAAGATTTAACTTTAGAACAGAACTTAAATGCCAAATACATACGCCGGATACACAGTGGAGGCAAACATAATTCACTTTCAATTACATGTATAGGGGTCGTTTTAATAAAACCACCTGTAGTTCTCATAGCTTTGTTTTGAACCTTATCTATTTTATAAACTCTTGATTGAATACTATTATCATATAGAAAACAACCATACTCCATACGACTCCTTATCAAAGCTATGTATAAACGTCTTAAATGTATGGGATGAACTCCCCACCCGGGTCCAGACAGAACTTTGATGATATTTAACATTTTCTGGCATCTTTGATTAAGCTCATTTATGTGTCGGCCCCACCGGAGTGAGGAGTCCAGCCACATACCCAAATATTTGACATTATCGACTCGCTCTAATGGTACATTATTGACTAGAATGTGAATTTGTTGCCTTCTGTGTCCTCTACTAAACAAACATAGTTGGGATTTTGCTGCTGATAGTTCTAAGCCAATGTTGAGTAGTATTTGAGTTATAATATTTATGGATGTTTGTATATGAATAACGCTATCATTTAGTTTTTTACAGCTCGCCAATATTGCAAAGTCATCAGCGTATGGACATATTTGTACTTTGTTCTCACCATTATTTCTTGCAATCTCCTCATTATAACAAAAAAAAGCATTATAAAGCACTAGATTATGAAAAATTGTACAACAACTCACACTAAAAGCAAAATACAGCAACGACGACCACGATTACAACCACCTAGAAACATTTATTTCAGAACAGATAGACAAGAACAAAATAGAAAAGATTAAATTTCTAAACTTTCCGCAGAAAGACTGGATTAATCAGACGATCATAAACGCAATTAACTCACGAAACAGTTTATGGCAACAAACCAAATCAGACCCAGATAACGACGACTTACGGAAAAAGTTCCAGAGAGAAAAACAGAAAGTGAAGATGCTTACAAACACGCAAGAAGAACTATTACTATATTTATTTCAAAACTGCAGCAATCAACCAAAAAAAAAGGGAACTGATTAGGGAACAACCTAGGATTTAATAAAACTAAAGACAGCTCTGCTCCTCCCAAACTAAAGTTAAATACTGGGCTTCTGACAGAAGGTAACTCAATATGTGACTTGTTTAATTCTTTTTTTCTCATCTACAGGTGCAAACTTAGCAAAAAAAATACCAGACACATAACACAGAAATACGGGCAACACACTAATATCTTGGGACAACTCACACACGGTCATCTGATCCCAAACTAGGCAGAGCCTGTGCTATGGCAACCAGACAACTGATAAACATACTTATATATTTCTAAATACATACATATTATAGACAAATTACACCCAGACACAGAACAAATGATCATGCTCATCACACAAAGATTTGTCCTGAGTGGGAATCGAACCCACGACCTCCGGTTTAGCAGTCAAGGTCACTAACCACTCGACCAACAGGCCAGATCATAACTACACTCATGACATAACACTAAACGATCTGACGCCGTGCACTACAGAGGAAATAATTAGAATCATTGACGGCCTCGATAGTAACACCAATACATGGTGTTAGTACCAAGGCAATAAAATGTTTAAAAAATATTATCGTTGAGCAGCTAACTAACTGTATAAATGCCTGTTTACTACATGGTACTTTTCCAGATACCCTCAAGGTGGCTAGGGTCAGTCCTATTTACAAATCTGGAAATAGAACCGACCCAAGCAACTACAGACCAGTGTCAGTGCTACCTGTAATGTCCAAAATATTTGAACGCATATTATACAGTCGCCTAAATAATTATTTGACACAAAAAAAATCGAATAGACGAACAGTATGGCTTTCGTTCTAAATCAAGCACTCTTTCGGTTGCAACGGATCTAATAACCAAGATTAAAACCTGTATTGATCCAGGGAGCTATGCCTTAGGCATATTCATTGATTTAAAAAAAGCATTCGATACTGTGAGTCATCAAAAACTGCTACAGAAGCTAGATAACATAGGTACCTATTACAGGCACAGCACATAAAATGTTCAAATCGTATCTGAAGAACAGGCCAAAACAGGCCAAAATAGGAAATACTCACACTAGCTCGGTCCAAAATATCTCATACGGCTGCCCTCAAGGTTCAATACTCAGTACGTTACTTTTTCTAATTTATATTAACATAAATCAAATAGGGTTAACAGGATGCCTAACACTATATGCAGACGACACCTGCCTTTTTACTTTGACAAATCAATTCATAACATTATAAAAGACGCTCAACATGACTTTGATCTATTAATGACGTATGCATGCGCCACTTTCGCGCACGCAAAGTCGCACCATATCCATAGGATGCAAGTAGTTCAAAATCGATTTCTCCGAAAGGCCACGGGCGCCCCGTGGTTCATTAGGAACGAACGACTCCATGTCGACCTCAAAATCCCGACAGTGAAGCAGTTCATGAAACGAATATCGCAGCGTTAAAACACCAAAATCCCCTTATCGCATCGGCTACCCGATACACTCCCTCACAGATCAGTAGGACTCGCCGACCGAGGCATACCCTCGTCGAACCCGACGACCCCATCACCCAGATTCAAGAAAGCAGTAGGGAAACCAGCACTCTTCGAAAACACACAAGACACAGACCGCGTTCCGTTTTCCGGCCCCGCCGCCGGGGCCCGTCGCGACGTCCCAGTAAAAACCCTCCCCGACCTTTGATTACCGAGCCAGCCCGCGTCGCTGAGCCAGTAGTTTTAAACTCCCCAAATAATGTTACGACCCAGCCTGTCCCTTGCTGTTCCTCCCGAATGACGCCGCTAGCCGAGGTCCTTATCCCGCAGGGGATGCCCTAGCGAGCGGTCATTTAGTTTTAGTTTTATCTTAGTTTGTAAGCCCTGGCTGGGGGCCTTAGAGTCATTTAAGGCCACCACAGGATAGTCCGGTTAAGCAGTAACCAGCCTTAGTGTGCTGAACTGCGAGTGGTCATCGTCAAAAAAAAAAAAAAACTTTGATCTATTAAACGAGTGGTTAAAATATAACCTTCTTACAATTAATACGACAAAAACCTCATTCATGATTTTTACCTCTAAAAATAAGTGTATACCTAAATAAGTGTAAAACGATCAACAAACAAAAAATATCTTGGATTTAGGGTAGATGAAAAACTAACTTGGAAATTACACATGGACCATCTCAGAAGTAAATTAGCATCGTTATTGGGGGCATTACGGAAAGTAGCAAACTGTATTCCAAAAAAAGTTCGCACTGTGATTTAAACTCGTTAGTCAAATCGCATCTAGAATATTTAATTGATATATATGGAGATCCGCAGCAGTAACTAACTTAAATTCTCTGCAAAGAGTTCAAAATAAAATAATTAAACTCAGTTCCATTATCATTATCTCACTCCAAAAAAGACCGTATACGAAAAAACTAAACTATTAAATATTAATCAATTATACATTTACTACACCTGCATTGTCATTAAAAACAATAAAAAACTCAATACAAGCTAACCTACATATAAAGAAAAACCAATGTCATATACTCTGAGAAATAGATATAAAAACAAACTTGAAGTCATTAGCGTACGCACTTATTTCGGTAGAAAGACCATATTATGTGAAGGAGCTGTTCAATGAATTGCCGGATGAAATAAATGTTTGCGATAACTTGAATGCATTTAAAAATAAACTTAAAAAACATGTTATGTCATTATAACTCCTAATACTCTGAAGGAAATTGTATTTGTACTACATTATCATACTTTGCATCTCATTATAAGCAGACTGTAAGTTCTAATGAGAAATAAATTTCTTTAAACCGAAATATGGCCATTGAACAGAAAAGGGAGGGACAAGGGAATTTAGTAAGAATTATTGCGGGATAACAAATTAACGCCATTTTAATGTAAACAAGCAGATTACATATGATTTGAAAACCACTGATATCTGTTAAATTAATGATATTTGAGAGCTATTAACGTAAAAACACATTATTTCATTGTTACAAATAGATAATAATGCTCTTTAAATGGAAAAAAAATATCAATATCCAACGTATTTATTTTGTGAAATATTTTTAGTAAAACTAGGTATATTATTTCGATGGCGCGTGTAATATTTGATAATATCACGTATTACACCTATATACACACCTATATCCAGTAAAGTGGCAGCCGCAGTACAAATTACAAATAGAAATACAAAACAAACGTGAAAAATTACTTCCCTTAAATTACATAGAAACACCGACACAAATAGCTTTGTGTTGCATGTCTTTGTAGATTGGCTTTCTAAAAGAATTAAAGGAGCTGAATAGTGGCATATTGACAGCTGTCTAAGCCATTGTACAGCCTTACATGCTCTGGACAGCTGTCAACAAGCTACTATAATGCTCAAGGCTGGGTAATTTGGGGCCAAAATTAGAACCATAAAATCTGTGTAGCCGGAATACAGCCCTTGTATAGAAAGCATAACAGCCTCGAGTTTAAAAAAAGTCGAGAAATTAAATTATTATTAAATTCGGTAGTAAATTATAGTATTTTGCTAAACATCAAATATCTCTATTGGTCCAGGGGTCCTGACGCTTACGAATTGCGTTACCCAGTAACTGGAATTCATCTGACTTCCAGTTACTGGGTAACACAAGGTATCAGCTTCTTGTTAAATAATAGTCTTGAGGTTGTCCGATCGCAAGTTATCCTTGGGACAGGGCAAGGCAGATCCTAAATCCTATAAGCTTTATTATAATAATCAAACAATTTATTTATTTTGTACGGAATACAAAGATAGTACAGAATTGTGCCTTAAAAGTAAGTTGTAAAACTGTGTTAAAAATTCAAGGTCGAACGTCTGACTTCTAAACTAGGCAATAAGCCTGTTTCTTAGAAGCCAATGTTCCTTGAAATTGCGGTGACATACAACTGTTTATATATTACACGTGCAAGTACTTCTTATGTTAAATAAAGGATAAAAAAGAAATAATGCATACAGTATTTAAGTAAATTAACAATTCATTTAGACAAGGCTTTAAGTTTCATCAAATGAAAACTTTTACAACCACTTGGTAAGAATATTCTTAACTTCATATGTTGTACAAACATATATTGATATAAAGTCGAGCTTGTAGCAAGAAATTGGTGAGTGGCGAATGCGGTAAGACTTTTGACAGCATCATAGACAGGGAATCCTTGGCGTGTTAACAGAACACTTGGCGTTATGCGCAGCATGGAGTGCCTACGCAGAACGGCACGGAGAATAAACTGCTGTCTAACAGTCAAAACTTGAGCCTCGGAATAAAGTTCGGCTAAAGAGAAATCTCTGCGTTTAAAATGCCTTGAACCTTTAGGATAGCTCGTTGGGCACGTTCAATGGTAAGTAAAGATGTTTTGTAAGTTCCACCCCAGGTTGGTATGCAGTACGAGTTTAGGGACTGGCAAAGGCTCTGGGTTACTTGAAGCATTATATCACAATCAGCAGAAAGCCTTAGCTCCTTGAAGATATATATATCAGTTTCCTGATCCGGGTGCATAAGGCTTCAACATGGGATTGCCAGCTTAGCCCATAGTCAATGAAAACCGCCTGTGCTGTTTTCCTTGTTTTTAATAGAACATGCTCTAAACAGTTCCCAAACCTCGTTGGTCGTGAATGAGCAGGCAGTGGACCCAGTGAGGCGGTCATGGTAAGATAATCGTTTGCATGCAGCAGCCCTACTATGACGTGCTAATGCCATCCAATTCCGATGATGTAAACGGGATAGTGCTATTCGCTATGTATAGCTCCGTCTCCCTCTTAGAGCGGAATCATATCGTTTTAAGACTTCATAGTAGGGTACCCTGATCACTGTTTTTCGGTTTATGTCTTTATTCAAGTCTCCAATGAGAACTATATAATCATAATGTTTAAGGGTAATTTAAGACAATTTAGACTATGATAGAATTGATCCAAATTACGATATGAGGGAGATCGGTATATATACATTTGATAGCAGTACTTTCTATGGTACAAACAAGGCAATTTGCATCAAGACTCAAGGGGTTCATATGTTCCACTTATTTATGGACGCTTTAGAGTAAACTACAACGCCTTAATCTGTAAGCTACCGGTACTTTAGCCCGGTAACTTTGAGCCAACACTCAGTGAATATGACAATATCAAATGTAGTTTTCATAGTAGACAACGCCGCTATAAACTGGTAATTTTTTTTTTAAGTAAGTGAAACTTCGTTATCGGCGTTGGAAAAAAAATTACCGTCAGATTTCTCGGTTACGCGTCACATTTTTCCGTTACGCGCCATCTTTTTCTTGTCCCTACCACGGTTGAGTACTTTCTCAAGCGGAGTAGGGAAAGCATGTCGTTTAAGCGGACTTACTCCCACCGCTAGACTTGACCGTTTTTGTATTAGAAATAATTATTATTGTGTGTTGTTGTTGTTTGTTGTTGTTATAGTTGTTGTTGTGGTAGTTGTTGTGCGTTGTTGTTGTGCATTGTTCTTGTTAGTTGTTGTTGTGTTTTTTATTAGAGATAGTTGTTGTTGTGGTAGTTGTTGTTGATGTGTGTTTTTGTTGTTGTTATAGTTGTTGTTGTGGTAGTTATTGTTGTTGTGTGTTTTTGTTGTTTGTTGTTGTTGTTGTTTTGTGTTTTGTTTTTACAAAGTAAAATAAAAACAAAAGTAGATAATTTTTCGAAAAATAAGTACTTAAAGAAGTTTCACTTCTTACGTGACACATTTTTTAATACTTCTTTTGTTTACATGAATTATTTTAAGGTTTTCATTTGGTTGAACAATTAAATCATTGCAAAGATAAGTAGAACATTCATGTATGCTGGCCAAAGAGAAGTTATCAATATTCCTAGATACATCATTAATAACAGCCATTTCGAAATAAGCTCACCACAATAAGCAAGGGTGGAAACATGACATGTCTTTGAAACTTTAGGTCCATCTCAAAACTTTTCAAAACTAAGACCATGGGTTATAATTATTATAGCGTTAACTGATTAGGGATTTTGAAAACGGTATGCAATCATTAGAATAAGTTTTACTATTATGTTGCAATAGTTGATCAGAAATAAATAATGCGAGAAGGAATTCTTGTAAATATACTGTATGACATGGAGATATAAAAATAACATGCAATAATGGAATAACAAAAATGGGGCAAAAGAAAGAAAATAAAATACACAAAATGAATTATAGAACCGTTTTCTGCATGTAACTCGTTAAAAAAAGTAGAAGCAAAAGTAATTATAATAAAGAGTCATTGTTTTTTTAAATCAGAGCTAACAGACACTTTACCGATTTAATTTGAGTAGGTTTTTGATCCAGTCACAGAGTCTTCCTTGTGTTTAAGACAAACTCCTTTGTATCCATAATGACGCTGGAGCTCATTGCCATTCTGGAAGCCTTAAGACTTTGCGTCACTACTGAGCAAGATATCGTGATAATATCTATACTAATAATATTATAAAGCTGCAGAGTTTGTTTGTTTGTTTGTTTGAACGCGCTAATCTCTGGAACTACTGGTCCGATTTGAATGATTCTTTCAGTGTTGGGTAGTCCATTTATCGAGGAAGGCAAAATTAGGGATCCGTAATAAAATTGCTATTTCGTAACACAAGGTGTAAAATCAAAAACCTTTTTTTGCGTGCGCTGCAAAAACTATTGACAATAGAACAAAATGATGTACTACGGGTTAGTAGATCCTATTAAGACCTACAAAAAAGTCCGCGAGAACATATATCTAGCTATCATGGTTTAATCACAATAACCCATTTTGTGTTCAAAATAATTATTATTTCGTCTAAAGAAAAAAAACTACGTTAAATATGTATCGTAATATTAATCTTTATCGAAATTATGAATTATGTTATCAAGAGTATTTATGTAGAAGTAAAATACTTTTTGTTTCATCTCAATCGGATATTTCGTTTAAAAGTTATCACGTGTGTAAGATGTTAAGAGTTGGTACCTTTTAAATGAGTTATGGGCCATAGAGTTTTTTATCAACATAAAATCCTGTAATAATCTTTTTCGAAATATATTTGTTGATGATTGTAAGTATAAGATCTTTGAAGAGTATAATAAATACATTTCTAAAATAACTCTGCTAAGGAAATCCACGCACGCATAATGTTTTGAACAGTTCTGAAGACATTGATAATTGCATTAACTTCGGTAATGGTAGTTGAAACTTCTAATACAATTAAAGGAGTTTTAATCTAATAGAATTGAAAAACGCCCCAATTTTTTGGGTAACGTAATTCCTCCAAACTCACGAGATTCAACGAATCCTAAATTTTGTTTCTAATCTTGAAAATTAAAAGCAGAATATTTTTAGTATTTATTTCCTTTGGGCCAAGTTCTTTTGCAATTGTATTGAGTGCTTTTATCATTTGTATGCTCAGTATTCCACAATCACCAGTAAATTCTATAAAGTTCAATGAACTTATTTGATCTTTATTATGAACTTTATTATAGCAATACAGAATAAAGCGAAATAGTGATACAAAAGCGGCTTTCAAATAATTCTCAGAGAGATATTAAAAAGTGATCAAATTAACACAATGGGCTCAAAACAGCTATTTTATAGGAACCAGCACTAACAAGTCAAGCAACTTGGGAGGTAACCAATTCTATGAAATTTAATATTCCTAAAATGATAGCAAGACATTTTAATGATTATTTTATAGACTCAGTTCAATCGAATGCCGATAATTTGCGAATAATACTCAAACAGACACATCATCAGGATTATATATCTAATCTATCTAAACTAATATTATAAAGAGTAAAGATTAGTTAGTTTGTTTGTTTAGAATTAAGGTTGATAATGTACATGTAAACTACACTTCTAATTACTCAAATCGGACCTTTCGTTTTGAAGTTACGACGGGCATAAAAATGGTCTAAGTAAGAATAATGTTACGGTTTGAGCGAACTGGGGAGAATCTTAACGCTTAGTCCGATGAAGCTGAAACACGGCATTAATGTTTTGGATAAAAAAAGAAAAATAACAAATATTTGGATTTTTCGATGCTCTAAGTAAGAAAAATGTTGCGGTTTGAGCGAACTGGGGAGAAACTTTATGCACGGCATTAATGTTTTGGATAAAAAATTAAGAATAACAAATATAAGGGGCGAAAAGGGTTCATGCATTTTTCAGGGGAGGACATTATTGCTTACTTCAATTTACGTGGAAATTGGAATGAACAAGCTAAAAGTGGGAAATTTGAAACAGATCTAACAATGTTTACACAGTCAACCTCTGGCGGGGTGAACGGGGTGAACAGGCTGATCCTGAGACCGTTGAATGGATATCGTAGTGCTTAATTTTCCAAAACTTACCTTTAAAAAGGGTTTGAGGGGGCGTTGAAGTTTGTGGAGTACCTACTAAATCCACGCGGACGAAGTCGCGGGCGCAGTGCTAGTAATATAATAAAAGTGGTCTCCAACACTTAGCTCGATGTGCTTCTGGGTACAGAGGTACAAAATTACAAAATTTTGAAATTCATTTACGAATTAAATTAACGGCTGGTACATGTGAAATTGCAATGGGTTCCATCGCACGTAGGATTAGGAGGTAATGAGGAGGCTGACAGGTTAGCTAAATTGGCAATTACAGAAGGCACAGAAATCACCATAGAACCTGATTACACATTCTTCGAAAATTTTAAAATATTTGTTTTGAAAAATGGGTTCAGTACTTTCAAAGCATTAGTAAAGTCAAGGGGATTTGGTACAGGGTCATACAAAATCAGCCTCCTCGCGTTCCGTGGTTTATAAACTCTAAAATGAGTAGAACGCACATGGTAGCAGCTTTTAGACTACGTTCTGGACACTATCCCACCAAGAGATTTGGCCAGCTGATGAAAAAAAATGATTCCCCAAATTGTGAAGTGTGTGGAGTTATCGATAATGTTCAGCATGTTTTGGTAGAATGTGTCAAGAACCAGGCATTAAGGGAGTCATTGACAAAATTATGCAAAATCAATAAATACGATATGGGTACCTTCCTTGAAATTCTCGCAAGTCCAGAAAGTGACGCCGCTAAAATTATTTATGATACGGCAATGTGTCGATGACTCCACTTTTTGCTAAATCTAGCATGTAATTAGTTTGTACCTAATGTTGATTAAACCTTTTTTTTTTTTTTTTTGATCTCGGGGGGAAATCCTCATGGAAATCCTCCACCCTGGGGCGGGTGGAGGGGTCTGTCAGACTCTTACTGACTTAAACCACCCCGGTGTTCCATCTCCCACCTACGCCGGGGATCACGGGAACGTATGCGACATCCGCAATCCCCGGAATGTTGATTAAACCTAGGTTAGGTTGTGATGGCTGACATGCTTTATAAGGATAAAAATAAAGATCAATCACTTAAAAATAAAGAGGAAAAAAAACGAATGGTGTTCTTTGTTATTGCGCCGCACGCTGAATAGAAACTTATTCCTTTTCGAAAATGATATAAATAAAATTTTAATAGTTACAATCAATCACATCAAGTTATTTAATTTACTTGTTTATCTACACAAGTAAATCTCGCAGTAAGTAAAAGTTTATTTTAGTGCATTTAAATAAAAGCTTGTTTCTAAAAAGATTTTTATTTTTTTTATATCTTCATAGCGCGAATTCTCAAACTCCATACCGCGGTCTAGTTGAAGGTGCGATTCCCGATTTCAGAAAACTGGATTATCAGATCATTCAGGTCTTTAGTGAGTATATAATACCGTTTCATGTTCCGATTTACAGTTAGCTAGACGGTCATAATTCTCTGTTTTCCAAGAGGTAAGCATTAGCATAATTTCGCTTTTGAAATCATTGAAAGTCCGCGGGAATTGGTTTGCTACACAGGTGGGACAATCGTCGATGCGCTGGCGTTTATTTCTCACAGTAATATTACCAGCTTGCTTTCCCTCCGATTCTACAGTAGATGCTAAATCGGGTTCTGACAATGATTGCCCCGGTCGGAGCGTTTTAGTTGAAGGTGGTGTTCGTTAATCATCATTTCAGAAAACAAATAATATTTTCTGAAATGATGATCAACGAACTTTCAAGTCAAAGCCGGTCGATATTGTGCACTTCGATCCGTTTATAATAATTTGTAAACACAGTGATGGCACGAATACGTCTGACTGGCACGCATATTGTCCTCCTCTTAACAGATAGTGTACAAGTTTGGTCTTTGATTAACATCCAGAAGTTCAAGCAAGGTCATCGACAGATGATGGAGCGCCGCATTCTTAATGTTAAACCGTCCGCTGTGCTCCAGAACGCAAATTGCCGACATAGCTCACACTGCAGAAAAACTGAAGTAGGACAGGCCACGTCTGCCGGATACCATCAAAGTGGTTCTACAGCTAGACGGGGTCGTGGCAGACCTAGTGAAGGCGGAACGCCTTCGTTAGCTTCTTAGAGAATTGGTGTAAAGAAGCCCGACAAAGGGAGAAATGGAAGGAAGTAGACCTTTGCACAGGTGTGGGAAGCTGACAAAAAAAACTGGAGATTAGTGCCCTCGTAAGGATGAACGAAGGCCATCCACTTCTTATCTCTATCACGGAGACGATCCTGGCTGCAGCTCTGGATTTTTGATAAAGTATTTTGTATTTCTATTGTGAATATTTAGGTACCTATATAAAACTGTATGATTGAAAACCAACGAACAATGCCTTGATGCATTAAGTCCGCCCATGTACCACTAATGTACATACAGTTTAAATAAATAAATAAACAATTGCACAGGGACCTTAGGATGCCTGCAATCACAGGGGACATAATGAGTTACACAGCTAGATGATCCAAAGATAGGATTGTTATGATCAGAACATCAAGTTCGCATTCCTGAGCACGTCTGAACTTGGCTGAATTAAAATATTTAAAAAAAAACTTGTATTTCCATAATTACCGTTCAAATAATTGTGACCAAAAAGTTTTTTACCAAAAAAAAAAATACAAGCGACTTCCAAATAAAAAACACTACAAAGTATAAAAAAACTTTAATTTCGGCAGTCGGTGTTTTAGGTTGTTTTTAGTTTTTTGACACCGAATTCCGAAATTAAAGTTATTTTATACTTTGTAGTGTTTTTTATTTGGAAGTCGCTTGTATTTTTTTGTAAAAAGTTTTTTACTTTCCACTTTTAGTGGTGATAGATACTCCACAACTAAATTGACATTATTCCCATAATGAGTGGTCGCGCTATTTGCCGTCAAGGAGTTACTTTGTGTGACTTCATTGTTCAGTCTGAATTAACAATGAGCTGGTCTGGACCAAATTGCTTTGGGATTGCCTTCCTTGAAAAAATCTACTTTGCTTTGGGATTGACATAAAGCTAACAATATGTCACTTTTCTAGATTTTATTGATTGTAAGTTGAGGAGGTCACTGGTTTATTTTTGAAGTTCACAGTACAGTGCAAATGTAATATAACTATAACTAAACCTAATGCAAAAAGAATCGTCAAGATCGGTTAATGAACAATAAAGTTATGCCCGAATAGATAACCCCAAAAACATGTTAATTCAGGTTGACTTGTTTGCATCTTCGTACCCCTTCACAGCGTAACGGCGTGATGTTATATTATGAACTGGTGTAATCAATAAACAGACATGCAATTTCAGCAATCCCGGAAGATTTGCTTCCATTTATGTGTGAGTTGTCCAAAGATATTATTATTATTATTATTTATTGAAGTGTTTCGTAGAGTACCTCCGAAATCCTTCATCAGATTATCACCAAATTGAAATGGGGCCGGTTTGGAAAATACTCTTCCAAACAAAAAAGATTCATCCAAATCGGTTGACAATTGGCGAAAATATCGCTGAACAAACATTTTGGCTGGAATCCCAGCATCAGATCCTGACTTATATCGTCCATCATCAGCTTAGCAAGATGAGATGTTGATTACCAGGCACAATTGTCTGAATAGCTTTAGAAAGTATATGAAAAACATTGTATCTGCCTTTAAAATTTGAGGGTTGCCCTCGATTTCCCTAGGATTCCATCATCAGATTCTGACTTGGTGCCAATGGAACCACCACAGGAGTATAGGCTTTCGAATAAAAAAAGAATCATCAAAATCAATTCATAATTGACGGAATGGTCGCATAACAAACATACAAAAAAAAAAAAGACGAATTGAGAATTGCCTTTTGGAAGTCGGGTAAAAAATACTACCGACTTCCATTTCGAAAGTCGGCGTTAAAATACGAAGAAACAACCAAAAACACCTAGTATTAAAGTTATTTAACACTTTGTAGTGTTTTTATTGGAAGTCGTTTGTATTTTTGTGTGAAAAGTTTTTTATTTTTTTAGTGATACCCCACACGCCTTCACACCCCCCACACCTACAACACAACTGGAAAGTTACAGGAAAGCAAAATACGCAATTTCGTTTACTTCATACTTGGATGACATATTTTTTCCAGCTATTTTGACAAACCGATACTGAACCGATTTTAATGAAATTTCTATGGGACCAATCGGAAAATATATCCTTACACATAAAAATAATAATTTTTTAACCGATTCAATAAATAATTTTTCAAATCGGTTCATACGGAGT
Organism: Mamestra brassicae; assembly: GCA_905163435.1. Classification (NCBI taxonomy): domain Eukaryota; kingdom Metazoa; phylum Arthropoda; class Insecta; order Lepidoptera; family Noctuidae; genus Mamestra; species Mamestra brassicae. The sequence continues at coordinate 7,325,238 of LR990987.1, forward strand.
TATGAGGTACACAATAAAAAACAGTGGCACTCGAGGAGTGCCGACAGAAGTGAAAACTTGAACAAAAAATGCCCAACGTGCCTCGCGATCCGCTACCGTACGCGCGCTGCGTCGTATCGTAGCGAATCGCGTAGCGATCGATCCGAGATATAAAATCTTAAATATCTCGAAAACGGTAAGCCCACTCGCAAAAATAACCAAAATTTGGGCTCCGTTTATAAAACCCCGTAGAAAGGATTCATAAGACCTAATTTCATAAAAAAAACTTAAATTAACCCAAGATTCCCATACCCCCACTACTAGTAGCCATCTCAAAAAAGCCCAACGTGTCTAAAAAGTTTTCACTTCAAAACATTCAACCGAATTAAAAACCTCTTCCTTTTTTTGAAGTCGGTTAAAAAATAGAGGGTCGTGCACAATTTTGATTCAGTGATGTGACTTCACAGGCAAATAAATATTTTTTCAACATTTGTGAGAGAAATCGAAATAGAAGTCCCGTAGTTAAATTGGCGGCGAAGATCTCATGAGACAATTAAAATTTATTTAAAATATTTCTGAACAGGTTTATTTAAGTGCAACTAAGTAGAAAAAAAAAAAATTACTGGGCCTGCCTACTTCCATAAATAGTAAGCCCTTTGTTGTTCTAAAGTAATTAATTCGATAAATTATAGCTGTAGTACAACACTTTTGATAATAAAGTACGGCAATTGTTTCTTCATACATACCCGTCAATATTTACAAAACTTCATGAGGCGCAAGCATCTGAAACAAAAGATTGACAGCTTCTTTGGCGAATCGTATAACGCACGTCGTTGCACGTGCTAAATATGAGGGGTCATGGAGAGCTCTCAAAGGCCTACAGGCCTCTCCCACACCGTCTGTGTGCGACACTAAACACGCGCTTAAATACGTCGCAAGCGCTTGCTGCAAGCTTCTTTTGATCTGTGTTAAAAACCGACACTCACGCAAGCCAAGCCAAACACTCCGAATTTCTCCGATCACACGCTTGTGTTTGTGGATACTTGTCGTGACTTGCCAAGCGTGTAAACGTAGCATAAGAATATTATTATCAGGTATTTCCATAGAATATCTACGGGTATTTCAATAGTCAACGAGGCAGGGGCGGATCTAGGATTGTCGTTGGATCATTTGGCTTGACCCCGTTGAAGGTGGGTTTTAGCAAAGTTAGCAAAGTAAACACTAAAAAACCGGCCAAGTGCGTGTCTGGCCACACACAGTGAAGGGTTCCGTAGTTACCTGTCTCCTAAACCATGCCAGAAAAATAGTAAAATTAATAGATTACAAAGTTAGAAATGCACGTGGTTGGTCCGTCTGTCTGTCTGTCCGTCCGTGGTTTAGCTCAGAGACGCTTAGCACTAGAAAGTTGGAATTTAATATCTGATAATATTAATCAAGCCGATAAAGTGGTAAAATAAAATCTTGGTGATCAGGTTTCAGGCTGGCTAAAGTAGCCTCATTTATAATGGGATATTGTTTAAAATTTTATAATAAAAAACCTCCCCATATATTGGAACTAAATGAGACAAAATTTATATCTTGTATTAAACGCACACTATGCAGGCAAGCATATTATAAGTTGGGGGATTATATTGAAGATAAAAATGCTTGGCTCAATGTTGGTCCTGCTCCACAGCCACTAGGGCGTACAAACTAATCTGTAAGCATTTGGAAACATTGTTGGACCGGCTGAAGATTGTAAGAACGCAATATTTTCATTGTATGGACTCTTATTTGACATTGTATTATTTCATGCATTAACGGCACATGTGTGAGTACTGTGTACCTTAAACTTAAATTATAACCATCACTTTTGGGTGTCTCGACTTCAATGTACCGTGTGCGGTTGGGAGTGTCATGCTCACTCAAAAGTTTGGCTGGATGGTGGTGCATGCGTTGGAGCGTTTGGCTCCCTTCAAAATGGTTGAGCCGAATGGTGCTAGCGCATGCGTCATGTTCGTGAACGGGCGCTGTCAGCTTGGACTGGTAATTTCTCGGCGGCCACGGTTTATTTTAATTGTTTCTTTGAATTGTTCTTTTCACTCCGGACGCTTTTATCCTACACGTCTTTTACATCGTTCTCACATATATGCATAATTTCAACAGGAATGATGTATCCACAACTTTGTAAAAAATATTATTTTTAAAAGAGTGTCCGTGGAGTTTCTTGCACGTTCTTCTCCATAGAGATCTACGCTTTGGAACGTGCAAAGAGTTTCATCTTTTTGACAGACTGACCTTGAAAATTCAAAAGTGCCTGTAAATGGTCTAATTGAAATAAACGCTTTAAGTCTTGAGTCTTGAGTCTTGGATATTTTTTTAAGGTAACTCTCTGTCTACCTATTACGGTACTTGAGATACAGCCTGCTGACAGACAGACGAACGGACGGACGTTCAGCGGAGGCTTAGTAATAGAACCTTATTAATCAGCACCTAGATTTAAGAAAAAACCCGCCAAGTGCGTATCGGAGTCGCGAACGAAGGGTTCCGTACCATTACCTATAAAAACGGCAAAAAATCACGTTTGTTGTATGAGAGCCCCCTTGAATATTTATTTTATCCTGTTTTTTGTTAGTATGTACTTTTAACATACCTGCTAGCTTGGGCCGATTTCCAGGTATCAGGTAAATAAGTACGGTCTGGTCACTCTGGGAACTTAGTCTATTAGGGAATTAGATTAGTATCACTTATTTAGTTAAAACGGCCTCATCTAGTTTAAAATTACCCAAAAAAATTGACGTGTAAAAGTGTAATGTTTAACCTACTCACAAAATAAATATTATTTATCATAAACATATCTATTTTATTAAATACTTTTAGCACTAATTATTTTGAATTTCTTTCCACATAATAATTTGTTATTGTCTTAGCTGAAGTCTCCTATTTATAATCTACCTCCGTGCCAAATTTTATCTTCATAGATCCAGTAGTTTCTGAGATTCCGTGATTAATCAGTGAGTGACCTTTCGCTTTCATTTACAACGTGTAACAGAATAAAAGCAATACCTCTTAAGGGGTCGTTGTCCTTATCATTATGACCAACTTTAGATGAAATTTGGTATAGAGATTGTTTGAGTCCCGGGAAAGAACATAGGATGCATAGGGGAGTATGTTCCCTTGGGATAATTTTCGACATTCATGCGGGCAGAGCTAGTATTAAATAATTTGAACTAAAAGCGGTCATTGTGACTTAACTATAATAGTTAGACATATATCCTGGCAGATTTTTTATAGGTTATAATGAGTAGGTACTTTAATCATGTAGTAGATTATTTTTATGTATTATCAATAGTTTTCTCAGCGTACGCCAAATAATGAATTTGGTAGGCAAAGTTTTGCTACTTTTGGTAGCGTTATTGCATTTACCGAAAATCAACATATCTAATTTTTCGAAAATCAAATGTAGGCTATGATATTTGATTTTCGACAAATTTGGTATCTTACGAAAATTGCAATAATGTTACCAAAATTAGCATAAGTAAAAAAATAAAAAATTAAGTTACTATTTTAGCTTTCTTCTGGCGAAAAACTTCTAAAATCGGTTGAGAAGTTTTGAGCCAAATCGTAACAAACAAATAAATCTTTCCTTTTTTAACCGACTTCAAAAAAAGGAGGAGGTTATATGTTCGACTGTTTTTTTTTGTGTACGTTTACCGATTTTTCCCCCATTTGTGGACCGATTCTCAAAATTATTTTTTTATTTGAAAAAGTATACTCCTGAAGTGGTCACATTGGCACCAAGTCAGGATCTGATGATGGAATCCCAGGGGAATCGAGGGCAACCCTCAAATTTTAAAGGTATTAACAATTTTTGTCGTATACTTTCTAACGTAATTCAGATAATTGTGCCCGGTAATCAACATCTCATCTTGCTGAGCTGATGATGAAAAGTATAAGTCGGGATCTGATGCTGGGATTCCGGGAAAAATGTTTGTTCAGTGATATTTTCGCCAATTGTCAACCGATTTCGATAATTATTTTTTTGTGGTTTCAGTACCGTATACCTGCGACCACAGACCCATCCTCCTTTTTAAACCTTATAGGATTCTTGGAACCCGTGTTGATCGGTTTAAAAGAAAACGTTACAACACGTTAAAACTACTACGCAGAGGGTACCTACAATCAAGGGTATGACTACGTAAACGATGAAATAATTATATCTATGCTTTCAACAAAACAGTAAGCACTCGAATACAGCACTTATGAATGGGCCACAAAATTAACTTTCCTTTAAATTATTTAGGAAATACATCCTCTTTTGACGTTCAATCGTGTGATATGATCCACCAGTGTTTAAGGGTCTACGATCACGCACTAAATTAGCACGAACGGGGGATCATGGTAGAGTGGGGAATGTAGCCAGGGTGGTCCCCTCTGGCAGGCATATCTCGAGTTCATTAAAACCCTTTTGATTAAATGTGCATACGTGCAATTACAATTAGGAAGATTTGTAGGAGTTGAGTTCGTTGAGTGGATTACTTCGGAACGGAGTGACAAAGAAAAACTCAATAACTCGAAGATTAAAAAAAAAAAAACGTGCTGTTGGTACCGCTTCGTTGTGAAGTGTTGTTATTATGGTACGTAGGGTTATGTTATTGATTGAGCGTAAACAAGTCCAACTGTGGGGAGATTCGTCGCGGACGACGCACAGTGAAACCTTGACAACTGGGATCTCAAGGGAGCTAGGATTTCTATCACTCAAAAAGGATTTTAATTATGAAGGAGAAGGGTGTTATTGATAGCATGCCCTTTATAATCTGAGTCGCCGTGATTCTCTTAGGGAACTTTTTAAAAAGATTAATATTATGACAGTCCCTTGCCAATTCATTTATGAAAATATTATGTATGTGCGGAAAAATCGACATCTTTTTAGTAAAATTAGTGATAGACATAATTTTAATACTAGAAATAGAGACAAATTAGATCAACCATTTTTTAGATTAGCTAAAGTCCACACTTCTTTCATGGGGTATTGTGTTAAATGTTACAACAAAATACCTTCTGACATATTAGAACTAAATGAAAGAAAATTTAAAACTTATGTTAAAAGTACACTTTGTAAACAAGCACATTACAAATTAGAAGATTACATTCAGGATAAGAATGCTTGGAAACATGCTGGTCCTGCTCCATAGGACAATCAAGGGTGTAGACAAAATCAAACTGGTTGATTTATGAATTAACTTTATAGATAGGTATACTGTTTCTTTTTTGTGTTTTTATTTTCTGTTTAATTAATGGTTATTAAGATTATCTGTAAATATGTGAGTACCATTTACCTAATTTTTTTTTAGAAAAGGAATAAGTACCTCTGCTGGTTATACTTTGTTCTTATAAGTAGCATAAGCTCTGGGTGTATCGTCCTCACATAATATTAAATTAATTTTTGTATACCAAATTTTGTAAAATCATTATTTGAAAAGAGTAACTATGGAGTTTCTTGTCCGTTCTTCTCCATAAGAATCTACCTTTCCGAATGGACAGTAGAGTCACTTTATTAATATATTTTACTGAACTGTAAATGCTGACGTTCAAAAGTGCCGTTTAATGGCCTAATTGAAATAAACGTTTTTGACTTTTTGACTTTTGACATGACGGTTGATAGGACAAAATGGAAGAAAAAAACGTGTTGCGCCGACCCCAAGTTACATGGGACAAGGGCAGCATGATGTTTCCTCAATAGCAAGGTTTAAAGAAAAGCAAAGCAAAAAAATTAGAATGTTTACAAACAAACATGACGCAACCTTTCCACTCCTGACCAATATTTATCTATCTATAGGTATATATAAAAGCGAGAGGTCACTCACTCAATCATTCATTCACTCACTGATTTATCACGAAATCTCAAAAACTACGGGACCTATGAAGATGAAATTTGGCACGGAAGTAGATCATGAGTAGGAGACGTCAACTAAGAAATTTTAAGAAACTCCCCCCGTAAAGGGGTGAAATAGAGGTGGAAGTTTGTATGAAAAATCTTATTCATGAATAGAGATAGATTAGATCCGTTTTTTCATAATTAACCCCCAAAGGGGTGAAGGGCCTAACAGGCCCAATTTCGCGGGCACTACGAATTTACGCAATCACCTTAAATAACGACTTCCAAATTATGTTATGCACCAAATGTGTCAAAACACATACAAAGTTTACTTTCACATTTAGGTGCATTACACAATTTTATGTTGCCATTACTTGTTTATTAGATTTCTCTTCACCCACGGCTAGGCATAGCCCATGCCTAGTAGCGGTGGGCTTTTCCTGATTCTTCACGTGTTATTCCTCAAGCCCCTATACCAATCGATTCGAATCGATATCGTTACTGCTAAACTCTATTAGCCTTTTCATGTTCAGTATTTGTTATTTGGAGTTTTTGAAGAAAAGTTAAAAGATGAGCATGCTGCAGCCGTCGGTATTATCTTCGAACTAGAAAGCATAAATATATATAAATATAGTATCGTTCCATAAAAACAACTGAAATAATCAACTATAAACATTTACCTGAATAAATAAAAGCTTAAATTAATTAATCAAATAAAAACTTTTTAGAAGTAGTCGTTCCAATGAAAATTCATTTTTTTATTTAACAGGGATAATCGACAAATATGGGTCATCGCACAAATCAATACGAAATGAACTCCAAAATTGGGGTAATCAGGCATACATTCGAAGGGAGCTTTAAAGTGAATGTACCTATGAATGGGGTGCATTGTTATCACAGGGGTGACGTGTGACTCACCTCAGCTCGGTGAATCATGTTCATTAAGTTGAACGACTCGTTCGCAGAATGTTTATGTGAAACATTTGGAAAATCGGCTTGTTAGAACCGACCGCGATGTCATCAATATCATGTATATTTAAGTCAAAACCCTAAATTAAGTATAGCCATATCAAAAACAAAATTAAGGAGTTTTTTACTCGACAACAACGATTCTGCCTTTACCGAAAAACAAACACACCGTAAAAGTGTAAAAGTATTAATAATTATGTAGTATGTGACTCGGTTGGGGCGGACTAGGCAAGGCTCGGATACCGGTTAATTTTGAAACTGTTACATTCGGGTTTCGTTCGAATAAACCGGTATTTGGAGGAGTTTCTACATAAAGGTTTTTTCGGATTAAACGGTACTGACGAACGAAAAGGTAACGCCGTGCCGCGCGCATTCTCACAAGTTGTAATGCGTCTAGCGACACGCTCGACACGCCCCTCGTCAAATAAACTTGTTAATTTAGGTTAAGATAAAGTTCTTATAACTTTTCGTTCTTTAGAAAAGTTCGGGGCAAAACCGTAATAAACCGGTATTTTTTTAACCGGTTCCGAGCCTTGGACCGGAGGCCCAGGCGGGTTGCGGACGCGGCGCCGGGCGTGGACACCTCTCGGATCTATGCGTTTCCGGTATGGGCTGACCTCTCATTGTACGGAAATGCGATACAACGTGAGATTGGCTTGTGCTGGGGATGTGAGGCTTGGTGTGTAGCCATGTGTACTTAAAATCTGTCAATGTCAGGTGTCTGGATCTCGTCTGCAATCTATTCATGCTGGTATGACTGATCCTTGAGTGAAATAATGCATAGTTGGTAGTTTTACAGTTGGTTCTCATTAAGAATGTTTGAATTTTTAATAAGCGCTTCTCTCCATCAAACTGATAAGTTCAGCGAGTAAAATTGTAAAGAAAACAAATAGTGTCCTGCCTGTTTTGTAAAAATAAAAAAAGAAAGGATTTTATTATTTTTTATTTTATTCTTTATATTTGAGGCATCTAGGGCCCATAAATAAGAATAAAGGTCATAATTTTAGGAAACTCCCCTCTTAAAGGGGTGAAATAGGGGGTGGAAGTTTGTATGAAAAAAAAAGTCTGGGTGAATATACTTGAAACATGGTACGAATACTGGCCTAGATGAATTTAAAAGGTTGGCATGTGATTAAATGCAAGAGGGTCGCCTTTATTTTCCAACGTGTAAGAGGTGGTAGCAACGGCATGCTGAGGATGATTGCTGACCGCCAAGACTGTCCTATGCGGTGTAGATGGATGAGTTCGATCATGGGGAAGTGATATGTTGTTATACTAAACTAACTATAAATTATAACTTTAATTGTACATTTTAAAATGTATTTTTGAATGTTTATTCTGTTAATTTTGTATTGATTACTTTTTTACTTTGTTGTTATTGTATAATAAACTGTTGACATTTTAATTATTGCATATTATTTGATTACCTAATGGTACCTATTATGTAATTTGATTGGAATGTGTTTATGGATCAATCCGAAATAAATGAATTATTATTATTAGTTTTTCAGAACTACCCCCAAAACAAGAGGAGGAGGTTTTAAAGTTTGCATGGAAGAATCTTATTTTTTTAGGTTTATAAACTTGAAACTTCTTACAAATACTGTGCTAAATAAACTAAAATAGTGACATTACTAATTAGTGTTTGAAAACTACCCCGTGGGGGTTTTGGTGGTTTTTAAGTTTATATGGAAGTATCTTAATACTTGGTCCGATAAATTTGAAACACTGCTGTGTTTGTTCATGATTTTGATAAAAACATAAGAATAACATCTATTTCCAAAATAAACTCAGGGGTTAAACGGTGTGATAAAGATTTTAAGATATGACATTGCTTCAATTTACTTGAAAATTGGCATGAACAATCTTAACCTTTTGAACGCTATTGTCACGTATACATGACAAACAAGCGCGTGCCCTGTACGCTAAACGTCACAAATATGTGACATAAAGTACGGCGAATTTGTGGCTTGACGTCGGGGGCACGCCGATGCGTTTATGCTCTGGCGTTCAAAAGGTTAAAGCGGTATAATTGAAGCAGATCTAACGATTTTTTTATAATCAAACCTCAGTGAAGGGCAAAATAGTAGAAGTGTGTGTCACCACAATTACAGACAATCGACAGATTCAGTACATATCATTTTATAATTTACTAATTGAATATTTAGTGTAAATGCAATAGAATCTTTACAAGGTGTACTTAAACAAAATTCAAGTTGTTGTTAGGGTTACTTAGGCTTGAATTATTTAAAAAATATTAGGGTTCCGCGCGCAAAAATAATAACATAAAGTTGACATTAAGTTCAAGGCGGACGAAGTCACAGACAAATTTGTTTATTTTCCCGATTTACATCCAAATAAATATATAAAATCACAAATAAAACATATTATACCGCTAAACCGATTTAGATGAAATTTGGTACTTACAGAGATAGATTAGACCTTGGAGAAGGGCATAGGCTTTTGTCGCGAGAAAAGGGCTTGAAGGAGTTGAAATAGGGGATGAAAGTTTGTATATGAGTCCATCATTATTGAAAATAAAACAATGTATTAAGGCACTTGATATAAAATAAATACTTGCCTTAACATATAAAAAATAGTATTATATATATACAAATGTTATCCACGCGGACTAAGCGGCAAAACCTAGTGTAATAAGTATAAAACTCTTCCGTTACTGACTGATTGACTGACAGACAACGCACAGCCGAAACTACTGGTCGTTGAAAGCTGATATTTGGTGTGTCCTTGGGAAGTGTAGGGGAGTACTAAGAGAGAATTTCTCGAAATTTCTACGGGAATAGGAAATACGGTAAACGCGCGTACGAAGTCGCGGGCAAAATCTGGTAATAAATAATGGTACAGTATAACAGAATACATTACATTTGGTTGACAATAGTGTTAGTCTATGACGCAGCGAATTAGGCCATCAGCGTAGGTAGGATTGTCCTCCTTCAAGTACCTTGTCAATCGCCCTTATATTAAACTGTACTATTTCACGTTGAAATTGGATAAAAATCATTCCTCTCTTATACGTCACGAATACGTAGTACGTTAAAAAAAATGATCCATGATTTTTATTCACCCAAAAAGTACACATATAGACACAGTATACATATAGCTCATGGAAAGCGTTCGGTGACGATGACGCGAGTTCCATGATTTTTGTTCAACCAAAAAGTGCTCAACGCGCCTAAAGAAGTTTTCACTTCAAAAATGCTCTTTATTGTGTGTGCCAGATAAACTACTTTTCTTTCTTTGATATCAAAAGCAACAAACCTTATTTCTAACACATTACAAAACAATTAAAATAACAAACAACAAAACAATTAAAATAACAAACAACAAAACAAGAAACCTTTATTTGTAAAATTAAATTACAAATACAGTTAAAAAGTATACAGAACCACAACACAAATTAATATTGCAGCGTATGTAGCGAGGGGGTGTCTCACCCTATTCTTCCGCCCATGGCTGCAGCATTACCTGTCGCGGATGGCTAGCTACCGCGCTCACGGAACGTTGCAAACTTTATTCCTACAAAGTTCCTGATGCGGTAGGACGTATATGCACTTTCATATCAAATTGTGTCCGATTTTTATTCAAATACTAAAGTGGTGAAAGTTGTAACCATGCGGAATACGGTGAGTTTTCTTCGATTTTTTATTAATTTAAGCTGTATTTTTTTTAATAATTTTATTTGAGCATATATTTTTTATTGCTTTAATGGAGTTTTTTTATTTTTTAAATTTCACTGGTAAACAAAAAAAAAATACTTTTTGTGTGCCACATTGTTTTTAAACTAATCATGTTAAGAACATGTTCAAGTATAGAACTGAAATTAGAATTATTGAGACTCGAACAGTTTTTCTGTAATAAGATTTGGAAGTGGTGCTTCAAAGTTTTCATGTGACGCTAATACAGGCACTTTATCATATTATAGGATTAGTTGTGTGGCAGATGGCACGTCATTATAATTATTTATCCTTTTATTTAAAAAAAATGCCAAAATAAAGCTCACATTTGTTCTAGACTGATGGTGCAGAATTTCTTTTTTTAGTTTTAAAAATAATTCACCATAAATGTAAAGAAACTTGACAGAATCATTTGAACTTTTGTTTCTAAATTATGTAAAAATAAAAATAACTCAGTAAACTGCTCAAATAACTCAGCTACTTTATTGAAAAATAAAAAGAATGGAATTTACAAGCTTAAGGGAAAATTATGTTAGGTACTGGTAGTAGCTGTGACACAAAAACTGTTTCTGATCAAAACAAAATAAATATTAATAAGAATATTAAGAATAAATTATTAAAAAGAAAATATAGGTTACAATTACTGTGTGTTATACAAGATTGTTTATTTTCTTTAAAATTTAATAAAATAAATATTATTTGGTAATAATGGTAGGTAGGTAATTCGCATTTAGCACTTTCCTTGTGGCAAAATTTTGTTGACTAGTGTTAAGTATTAAGAAAATATAACGCGTTCAATATTAAAATAATATTCGTGAGATGTGAGTGCAGTTCGAATTATTACGTACGTGCCTGAAATAGTTTTTTTTTTAATTTAGCCGATTCTCATAAAGAAAATTGAAAGTGGAATTTTCGTTAATACTAGACGTAATGAAAATTATGCACTTGAATTTTAATTTAACAATTAAATTTTAATAACCTGTTTTTTTCCTTGACATATTTTTTTTTAATTACTCATTGTTTTCGAGGACCTGTGAGCTTAGGAAAAGAAACATTCACGTAATGAATTTTGAAAGTGAATTTAAGTTGGATTAGTTAGTAATTAATTTTAATTGGTGTAATTGTAAACATAATTAGTCGTGCAATTTATTCATATTGATAGTCCGATACTTTGTAGGTAAATTGTGGCAATTAAATACTTTTTCTTTCTTCTTTCTAAATATAGTACAGAGCAAATTCCAAGAATGTTCTTCCAGCGGACAGCTCTAAAGCTTTTCAATCAATTAACGTTAAATATTAATAAATTAGCGGAGGATTATGAGCGCAGCGGACGTTCTCGTCGACTTTTATAGCATTCGCTTTATATTTCAATGGGGACCCTTTTATTTTTATTGATATTTAATAAGGCATCTCTTGGTTTTTTTGCATCCCGGCTGTCATTTGAAGAGCTTTGGCAGCCGCTACGGGTCAATTAGAAGCCAGAAAATCTGACTCCGATCTTGGGGCCAGGCTAGGGGTATCATTACCCAGTTTCTGGGTTTTTTAGGAAAGGTAGGCAGTCGCTCCATGTGAAACTGGAAGCTGACCGAGTGACCGAGTGACCACAACATGGTGGAAAAGGCCACGCAGATTGCCATTGTCTTAGGCATCCTTTGTCACAAAGAAGCGTTATTTTCCAAGCCCTTCATAGATATTGACTTGGGTTAGGGATGAGGAGGACAGTTAGAAACTAGGTCCTAGTAAACACTGAGGTTCAGCTGCTACCGGCTGGTATTGAAGCCAACTCTAACATGGTTTAGAAAAAGGGTAGACAGGGTGTTTTTGTATTTGATTGATTTTAACATTATTGGCGCAATGTACTACACTAAGCACTTCTGCCAACACCTTTATGTAAAATAGGCGTGATAATGTTGGCAACAAACAAATATGGCCGGCCTCATTATCAATAATATAAATATGGTCCCATTAAAAAGGATGGTCTTATTTCAACACAGCGTTCAGTACGTCAAACCAAAGATATCCAAGCAAAAACAAACACTGATTAGAGTGATTTATTTTGACCTAATAAAATACATTTATCGGCACACTAGAATGAACACATCCAGTATGGTTAGGTAATTGACGTGGTAACGTGTGCCTGCACATTTGCTGTCTCAGAATCATAAGATAACAAAGACATGGATGTGTTTATGCATTGGGTAACCAACATTTTTAGTGTATTTCTAGTAAGCTTTTTTTTTCTTGTAAGTTCTAATGTGTTTTTCGAATTATTTTTTTACCATTGTCCTTAATTTGATGGTCTTAATATTTTCTAAAAGTTAAATTATATTAATGGGACCTTTTCTGAGTTTGTACAAAAAATTATATGGAAATAGTACTTCTAATTTTATCTTAATTCTTCAACATTTTTGATATTTTTATTTCGTTAAAGCTTGACTCGGACTATTTCGAACATCTTAAAAAAAAACCGCCCAAAAGCAAGTCGGACTCGCGGAAAAAGATACAACGAAAACATCTGTTACCTTAAAAATATGTAGGAATTAAACATACAAGCTAGCTGGTAATTGAGTGCGTTCATTGAAATTCGATGGGCTCCAAATTGGATTGTTTCGAGTTCTCGAAATGATTGAGATTGTTTGGACATTTTCTGCTTAACGAACAGCAACAAAAACTGCAAGTTGATATAAATATAATGCAGTCCTGTAAAACTTATACTTTTCTCTGATAGTACTTGAACTAATAAGTACAATTTCTAAAAAAAAAAACATACAATTATCTTAGAAAACGAGCGTCGCAAACTTCAAGCTTGTGTTGTTACCAATAGTTGTGATTAGTGTTGTCAAATGAAAGTGTCATTTTAGTTATAAAATTGGCTGCCTTGCTTTTCACGAACCCCACGCTCGTAACAGTACGTACTCGTATGGTAATTTCTTGAAACATCTTTTAGATATAGAGGCAGTGTTGACGAAATAAATTTGGCACTTGAGATACAATTACAGGGGAAACTTCCTTGTTTTATAGAACTAATAAGCTTTCTAAAATAATATCTAGGTACTTATGGTAACTTAATTGTTTCCTACAAATATTTTGATGTTACTCAATTTCGATGCACGCTTCGTAGTTGGTCATTCGAAAAAGAAACAATTTGGATCCTAAGTTTTCGTGTTCAATATCGTTGCAAATTAGCTCTAGAACGACCCATTCTAAGGTTCAAAATCAATTACCAGTCAATCCTATTATCTGTTTTTTTTTTCAAAATTTTAGGCGCAGTTTATACCGAGCTATATGCTTTCAAAACTTCAAAATTTCAACTTAACCGGTCTATTAGCTAGAAGGACAAATGACATGAGTGATCCTTGTGTTTCGTTTGTTCATACGGACGTTCGTACCAGTAAAAAAAACCAGCTAGGTCCTATTTTTTTCAAAATAATGCGCTTACGAACAGCACTTTCACGAATTTTCCAACGATCCGGGCTATTTTTTCAAATTTCCTTTCGATAAGAACCTTTCTCGGTCTATTACGAACTTTTCAAGAAAAATAAACCGTTCAACCGTTATCAAGTAATGCGCTTAGTAATAAATACCATTTTATTTAAGTACACAGTTTTCAGCATTTCAAACTACAGACATACGGTATCAAAGTAGTTTTCTCATTTCTCTTTTTTTTTCGGTGTGAGCTACTGAAACCATCGTGGTACAATATGACCAACTTGTTATTTAAGAGGGGTTAAGGAGGGGGGGGGGGCTCTTTATTCTGAGGGTCGTCAGGTAATGCAGGGTATTATTGACCTATCTATGCGACGTATTTTATTTTCCGACATTCCGCGAAGGCGCGGGCACAGCTTGTGTAACAATATTATTTTACCTATAAGACCTAATTTGAATGATATTCTGAACGCATTAGGACATTGCTCCAATTGTCAGTGTTGCAACAAGAAAGGTGCGTTTTACCTACTTTTTATGCACTCGTGCGGGAATGTTCAGTAGGTACTTATAAAGTCATGGATGTGCGCTTGTTAATTTATATAAAGAACGGCATGCCTTTTTCGTTGAAGTAGTTTCGTGAACAATGATACTGCGTTAATATAATGAAAAATAAACTTTATTTTTCATCAAAGAATGTATTTCTGTTGTAATCCAATAATGTGTTCCATTAATAATACGAATCCAATTTATATTTTGTTCATATTTGCGTTGCGCCTTCAGTATAAATCGAAGTAACGATACACGAAAAATATCCGTTAGCCTGGATTACAAATATTTGTTTAAAATATTGTGAAAGCTTTTTTACTAATAACTCGCAATTGCGGTAAAAAAGGAATTTTAAACGAAAACGTCCTCGGAGCGTTTGTGAACTATTAATTAATACCTTTTGCCAGTTATTTCGCCGCGTTCATGTCGGAAAACATACTCCCGTGTTAAAAAGTACCCAATGTGCGATTCCAGATAATCTATCTCTGTGCCAAATTTGATTGAAATTCGTTCAGGCGTTCCGGCATGATTGAGTAACAAACATCATTTCCAAACTTTCGCATTTATCGTAGTAGTAAGATGATGCACTCTGGCCTCCACTCCGCTGTCTCCTACCTCGAGTGCTATGAGTTGACAGCCTTTACACAGTCGCACCAAAATGTGCCAACAATTTCCCCTCATTTTCTTTTCAACGTAAAAAGTAAAAGAAAATATGCAGTGGCAACAACAGTTTTCTTAGAAGGTAATTAAGTTCGCTCATTGAGTCTCGTGGAAGCCATATTATTACGTAATCAGTCAGACAGCTTTGTGGAAATGTTTCTTTAGAAAAATTATTATTGAATTCTTTTGATGCAACATCACTGGAATGGAATACCACCATTTATTAAAATTGCATAATTTTAAGCTGTCTGCTCGATTCGAACTTATACAACAGACAGCCCTGTATGGTGTCGTAAGAGGCGACTAAGGGACTCACCAGAGAATGGGCCGCAGCTTTCTTTGTGCTCGCAACAGCTACACTGCGATCGCCAACCCGCCTGCCAAGCGTGGCGATTAAGGCAATCCCTCCCCCCTTAGGGTAGGCGTATGTCTATAGTGGACATCTTTCGGCCACTTTTCAGAAACAGTTACATAATTATTACTTTGTGTTTTGTTTCTGTGATACCGCCATTTTTTATTGTTTCTTTTTATAATATGCGGCGGTGGTACGCCGATACTCTACTTTATAGAAGCGATCCTACAAGGTGTCTTGAAATACCTATTCCCTCATCTCTAAACACACATGGCTTTAGAGATTACTTATTTGGATAAAGTGAAAGAGGAAACTTAATAGCAAGTATTAACCTCATGTGAAGGTGGTTTTCTCTTGAATTTAAAGTTCTCTAACTCGGCGTCGACTACTCCACCGACTATACTATCTACTGCTATTCAATTCATTTATTTTATACAAAGTAATTACATTACATCTTTGCTATCTATACTAATAGGAAAGCCGGAGAGTTTGTTTGTTTGTTTGAACGCACTAATCTCCGGAACCATCAGTCTGATTTGGATAATTCTCTACGGCTATGGCTGTATGGGAACGGAAAAAAACGGGATATGCGCATATGAAGTCGCGGGCAAAAGCTAGTTAATCATATGCAAAATAATATTTAGTACGATTGCCGAAACTATAGGTAGTGCAATCTAATATCTATACTATGTTATTATGACTATTATAAATGCGAAAGTTTTGATGGATGGATGGATGGGTGTTTGTTACTCGATCACATCAGAACGGCTGAATGGATATTAATGAAATTTGGCACAGAGGTAGATTATAGTCTGGAATAACACATAGGGTATTACATTATAAAACACATTAAATAACACATTTTGATCCCGGGAGTATGTTCCCTGGGGATAATTTTCGACATTCACGCGGGCGGAGCTTTTTTTTTTTGACGATGACCATTCGCAGTTCAGCACACTAAGGCTGGTTACTGCTTAACCTGACTATCCTGTGGTGGCCTCAAATGAATTTAAGGCCCCCAGGCAGGGCTTACAAACTAGCTAAATTATTCTAAATTACCGCTCGCTAGTGCATCCCCTGCGGAATACGGACCTCGGCTTAGCGGCGTCGTTTCGGGAGACAGCAAGGGACAGGCTGGGTCATAACGTTATTATTTAGGGGATTTCAAACTACTGGCTCAGCGACGCGGGCTGGCTCGGTAATCAAAGGTCGGGGAGGGTTATTACTGGGACGTCGCGACGGGCCCCGGCGGCGGGGTCGGCGCGGTCTGTATCTGTGTTTTCTAAGAGTGCTGGTTTCCCTACGGCTCTCTTGAATCTGGGTGATGGCGTCGTCGGGTTCGACGAGGGTATGCCGCGGACGGCGAAGCCTACTGGGGAATAAGGGGATTTTAGTGTTTTGAAGCAGTTTCGATGAAACGCTGCGATAGTCGTTTCATGAACTGCTTCACTGTCGGGATTACGACGTATGCACGCCGTGTAGATGCGCAGTTTACATCTTAGGGACAGCTTGCTACGTGCATTCAGCATGGAGTGGAGCCTACCGAGAGCGAAAGCGGCACGCGAACGTACCGTCTTTATGTGCTCACCGAACGTAAGTTGTCGGTCGAGGATCACGCCTAGATATTTGGGACCAAGGGATCGGCTTACCAAACATGGTGATCGGGCTGGGAGTGGGTCTGGAAAATGAGGCTCGCGTTTTATGAAACACT
The DNA here is from genome assembly GCA_905163435.1 of Mamestra brassicae. Classification (NCBI taxonomy): domain Eukaryota; kingdom Metazoa; phylum Arthropoda; class Insecta; order Lepidoptera; family Noctuidae; genus Mamestra; species Mamestra brassicae. The sequence goes on from LR990987.1 coordinate 7,342,433, forward strand.
TGGCTTTTCTCGGGGTTAACTTCGATCCTCCACTTTCGGAACCAGACGCTTAGGGCGTCGGCCGATTGTTGGAGGACTCGAGCTATGCACTGTTCGTTTCTGTCGGAGCGGTATATGGCCGTGTCGTCGGCGAACAGGGCTAAGTGCGTCCCGGAGAAGGTCCGGATGTCGCTGGTGTATAGCGTGAAAGCTAGAGGCGAGATCACACTGCCTTGGGGCACTCCGGCGCGAACGGGGTGGGGGGTTGAAAGCGCACCCTCGATACGGTACCGAAAGGTGCGGTTCAACAAATAGTCCCATAAGATGAGCACGAGCCGATCTGGCACACCGAGTCGATATAACTTATATATCAGACCGTTGTGCCAGACCTCGTTGAAAGTTTTCGCCACGTCGAAGAACAGGGCTCCCGTCACTTGGCCGCTCTGGTAGCTGATATGCTCAACGATGCGGAAGACCTGTTGGGCGCAAGAATGGTTGGCTCTAAAGCCGAACTGCTCGGGGGGAATCAGGCTCTTGGCCTCGACATAGTCCTTGAGTCGCTTATAAATAAGTCTCTCGTAGACTTTGCCTAGGCCGTTGAGCAAACTGATGGAACGATAGCTGGTCGGGGAGGTCTTGGGCTTCCCTGGTTTAGGAATACCGATGACAGTAGCCCCTTTCCACATGTTGGACAGAGCGCCATTGAAGATGGCGGTCATCAACATCATCAGGGAGACGGGAAAGAGACGGATCACCCTGTTGGTGGAGCCATCGGACCCAGGGGCTTTCCTGGGTTTGAGTCTGCCTATGATCTCCTTTACCTCGTCTGGAGTGACGGGGGGATGGAAGCTCTACGTTCGACTTCAGCATCCACCATGCGAAGGTGAGCTTGGTCTACTGGTAGAGAACTGGGAGAGCATTGTGCCTCCAGGCTGTCGGCTAGGCACTCGGCTTTCTCGTCGTCATCGAAGGCGACAGTGTTATCTGGGCATGTGAGGGGTGGCATAGAAGTGACCTCAGCAGATCGTAATTTCTTCTGAAGTTTCCAGAATGCCAAGTGGTTACGTTCGAGGTCGCCTAGCATCTTATCCCAGTCATCGTTTCGCAGTTCATTAATGCGATTACTTACTTTACGCTGTACGTAGCGCATGTGAACTTTGTTACTTTGACAGGGGAAGGCGCTGTAGGCACGGACAGCCGCGTTCTTCTCCGTCAACAGGTCACGCACATCGTCCGGGAGCTTCCCTCCCCGTGCCGGAGTCTTCATAGATCATAAAACGTCATCATAGATTTTCGAAAAAATAGTCAATTGTTTTTTTTTATGTAAATTAAGGTGTTTTGTTAGAAATTAGCACTTTCCTTTAGTTTGCTATATGTTATTACTTCCCAGAATTTGATCCTTATTAGTGACACTTTTGGATGGTGTAATAATTTAGGGTCTGTGTTTTTTCAAAACCAACCGGTTAGATTCCCGATTAGGAAAACCGATTTTAAAAAATCCAATAACACAGTTTCAGTTTTCATTTAAATTGGGTTCGGGACTCCTTTCAGTGTTTTTCGATAATTCTCTTATGTTCGGATTTGGCCACGGCTATAGTACGGGTGACAACCATACTCAGAACGCGTCATGGCATTTCTTCATTTCCACAATGCGTTGTGGCCGTTTTCAAAAGTGCCACGACGACACGAAATTCGCTTTGTGACCGTTTGAAAAAAGCGAAAACACGTTGTGAGTCGTGTAAGTTGTTTTTCGCTCAAAGAGAGTTTTCGGTATTTGGACGTAACATTTCCAATGCACTTTGACCATGTCCCTTACGACATTTGAAATGTAGTCCAGCCGGTCGATTCTGTAAACATGTCGAAGTGAAGGCTGGAGTGAAGTGATCACGAGGTGAGCTGTCAATTCATATATTCAAGACGTCACGTGATCACGAAGTTAGCTGCCATTCCATCTTGATAATATGGATTGACAGCTCACCTCGTGATCTCGTCACCCAAGCCTTCACTTCGACATGTTTACAGAACCGACTGGCAGTTTCCTAGAAAATTAGTACTTCGCAGAAAGCTGTGACCTTCGCTAGCTTCCTATAAGCAGGGAAGCGCGATTCTCGCTATTACTAAGTATTTATTCTGACTTCACATTTCAGTATGCACAACATTTTGAACGAGGTATCATTAGACCTTCGATCAGGCATTGAAAAGAGAGATACTTCTAGCAGTCTAGTCAGCTAGGAAACACCGGCCTCATCTAGGTAAAATAAACAAAAAAGATTGTCTGAAAACGTGTTATTTTTAACCTATTTACAAAATAAATATCGTTTGTCATTATCTGCCCACTATAACGACGTATGAAGTTCTAATACAATACAAATGGAAACTTTCGATTTTTGTATTATGATTGATTACTTCTAGATGTTTCAGCTCCGGGAACATTAATATATCCTTTCAGCGTCACTCGTAACACTGCAACTTCGGGCGAAACTTATTAACAATGAAAGTTAGATCATTTTCAAGAAGGACTTAGTCTTTATTAGGGATGCTTTCTCACTTGGGGTTATTTTTAGAAAGTTGATGGTTTATGAGATTTTCTGTAGTACAGTGCAAAGTTTTCAGTTGGTCTTTGGGTCATTAGTTACACAAGACAAGTGATGTTTTCTTAAGTCCAAAAGATACTGTTGTCTTTTGTTTGAAAGTATCAATCATGATTAATAATAGACAGTTAGTTTTGTTCCAGAACCTTTTATCCTTCGCCATGTGTGTCTTTGTTTTATTTCATTAACATAGTTATTATTCTCCATAAGGGTCATAAAGGTTTCTTAAAAAGATAGAATAGAAGCAGTTTCGTTTGATGCGCTAATGTAGCATTATCAGGAAGTCACATTTATTCATTTTCACCCCTTTTAGGGTTGTTAGGGTTCCGAACCATCCGTATCAAAAACGGAACCCTTAAGGACTTGTCACACTGGATGCGTTCTGCGTCCTGCGGTCCGGTCAACTCGAACGCTACCCGCACTCTATGTTCGATGTGACCGGACCGTAGGACGCAGAACGCGTTCAGTGTGACAAGTCCTTTATATGTTCACTTGTGTTTCTGTCTGTCCGTCTGTTACAGCTCATTTTCTCCGAATCTACTGGACAGATTCAGTTGAAAGGGGGAACAGAAATTCAGCCTATATGACCGATAACATTAAGCGATTATGGAAAGGTTTTATTTATCTTCTACAATTTTTACACTGGCGGCAAGTTTCGAATCGCTGTGGGTAATACTCGTAGGGTTTCGTCCCAAAACCTATAAGGTAACTACTTCCGGTTGACCTAGAATTATCAATTAAAGCAGTCTTACAGCACAAGTAAAATAAAAATTCCGAAAAATAAAAAAAGTTGAAAATTAAGGTACATTTTGGTACATACAAGTTTTTTCGAAAATTAAATAAAATATAAATATGCCATATATTTCATCAGTCGAACCGCTCGCCCTTTCAGCAGTTTAAGAGATTTAAAATGATAACTGAAAATATTTCATATTTTATATGTGTATAAATTTATTATTTCCATTTCCATAGCGCTCCAATTTGGCTCAGCCCCTTTGAACATTTTTTCATTAAATTTATAAACTAAACTGTTGAATTTAATGAATTGTAGGTACTATTTTGACAAGTGAACGAAATAAATTGTAATAACAAATAAAACCAAGACGCAATCTGGGGACGATGATCGATTTATTTGACGACAGATATACCATTCTGAGTGCGAAACTATTGTTCAAGGGATAAAACAATTATTTTGAGAACAAAGTTTTATCCAAGGAATGAACTACGATTTTAGCCTCTGGCCCAAGTAAAAGCCGATTCTTTGCTCACGGGAAATGTCAATGTGTGTGTCATGTACGACTCCATGTACGACTCCATGTACGACTCCATGTACGACTCCATGTACGACTCCATATACGACTCCATATACGACTCCATATACGACTCCATATACGACTCCATATACGACTCCATATACGACTCCATATACAACTCCATATACGACTCCATATACGACTCCATATACGACTCCATATACGACTCCATATACGACTCCATATACGACTCCATATACGACTCCATATACGACTCCATATACGACTCCATATACGACTCCATATACGACTCCATATCCGACTCCATATTCGACTCCATATTCGACTACATATACGACTCCATATTCGACTCCATATACGATTCCATATTTGACTCCATATTCGACCCCATGTACGACTCCATATACGATTCCGTATTCGACTCCATGTACGATTCAATATTCGACTCCATATTCGACTCCATTTTCGACTCCATATTCGACTCCATATACGACTCCATATTCGACTCCATATCCGACTCCATATTCGACTCCATATACGATTCCATATTTGACTCCATATTCGACCCCATGTACGACTACATATCCGACTTCATATTCGACTCCATATTCGACTCCATATACGATTCTATATTTGACTCCATATTCGACCCCATGTACGACTCCATATACGATTCCATATTCGACTCCATGTACGATTCAATATTCGACTCCATATTCGAATCCATTTTCGTCTTCATATTCGACTCCATATACGACTCCATATCCGACTCCATATTCGATTCCATATTTGACTCCATATTCGACCCCATGTACGACTCCATATACGATTCTATATTCGACTCCATGTACGACTCAATATTCGACTCCATATTCGACTCCATATTCGACTCCATTTACGACTTCATATTCGACCCCATATACGACTCCATATTCGATTCCATATTCGACTCCATATACGACTCCATATTAGACTCCATATTCGGCTCCATATTCGACTCCATATTCGACTCTATATTCAAACAACAATAGCACTACACAGAGTACTCAATAAATCATGTTTCCTCACATAATATTAAATTGTTTTTTGTATAAAAAAATTTGTAAAGTCGTTATTTGAAAAGAGTAACTATGGAGTTTCTTGTCCGTTCTTCTCCATAAGAATCTACCTTTCCGAATGGACAGTAGAGTCACTTTATTAATATATTTTACTGAACTGTAAATGCTGACGTTCAAAAGTGCCGTTTAATGGCCTAATTGAAATAAACGTTTTTTGACTTTGACTTGACTTTGACTTTGACTTTGAACTCAAATTCTCTTAACCCATATAAATACATATTAAAATGTTCGACAGCCCAGAACAAGGCAAGTACCTCCTTTTCGGTCTGGCAATATCGTTTTTCAACCTTTCCTTGCAAATCAATCTGAACGAGGACTGCTCCTAACCCTACAGGACCAGCATCTGCCATGACTTGTGTCCTATCGTGTGGATCATAAAAATCTAAGGTGCGAAGGACACTTAAACTTTTTTTTACTCCGCAAACGCAGCAGATTGTTTATCTTTACAATATTCAGCTATGTGTGTTTAGATAGTTTGTGTTTAAGACACAAACTCGAACTGGATTGGTCATGGTTGCCATCCTTGGAATCCATTTTCCAAAATAATTGACAAGTCCTAAAAAACTTTAAACTCGACTGTTTTAGGTTCTCTGAAGGATTTTATAGTTTTGACGTACTTATCAAAGGGCCTTATGCCTCGTGGAGATAATTCATGACTTAAAAATCTATTTTTGACGCGTTAAAAATACATTGTTATAGTTAAGGAACACATTATTATCTTTCAAAACTAGTAACACATGTTTTAGTCTATCGTTATGTTCATTTACATTACTGCCAAACACAATAACATTGTCAATGAAATTAACGACGCCCTTACAAGGCAGACGCATCCTTTTCATGATTTTCTGAAAGTGTTCGGATGCATACGTTATACCAAACATCAGACGCTTATATCAACATATATATCGAAACAGGCCTTTACTGGTTATGAATGTTGTTATATCCCGACAATCTCCTTTTATTTCGACTTGGTGGAATGCATCTTTAATCGATCATCTTTAATTTAATCGAGCTTAGAAAAGATACATGACTTCCTGAGCTTTGGGAGAAGTTGAGTCATTGTGTGTAAAGGATGGTTCTCTCTTATAATGGCTTTGTTTGCAAATCTCTTGCTCTTAAGAATGGGTACTACCGGATAAACCCAGGCTTGATCTACAGGTTCAATGATGTCTTTTTTGACTAGCTCATCAAGTTTATCATCGGTTTCATTTTCTAGCGGAATTGGTACTCGCCTATATGGCTGACATTAGGGGGTCACAGATGGATCGATAGCGATAGCAAATTGGATTTTTTTGAGAATTTAGGAAAATTCTCTGTAGATAGTAGATTTATACCCATCCCTAATTTAATCACATTGAGACGTGTAGGTGTATGCTTGCCCAACAAATTACGGGTGCCATTTTTAATCACTTGAATTTTTGAAGTTTTTGTTTCCGGTCCAGCTATGATTGATGTTCCAAATGTGCCGAGCACATCCAGAGGATCTTTTGAACCGTATGCCATAAACACTTGATCGAAACCTGGTTGCTGTTTAGACACAACGACAGCTTTCGATTTTAAATATTCCCAGGTTTTATCATTTATTACTTTATTACATTGTTTTTACTCCCAGAGTCGATGACCATATTTACGTTGACACCTATTTGGCAAGTTATTTCAGCGTCAATATGAAATATGTAGTTTCCATTACTGACTGGTGGTTTGGTCTGTGGTTCGTTGTTTTAGGTTTTTAATTGTATTTTTTTTTTGTTTGTTCCAATTAGTGGGTGCTTTACACTTGAGTGTCCTTGTTCGACATTGACTCATGAAGTGACCTTTATAGCCACATTTGTCACATACTTTGTCCCTCGCGGGACATCATGTATCATCACACTTGTGATTTTCACTTCCACATATTGTACACCGTATATTATCCGTGTGAATACCCTGAGATCGGGTTTTGTTTGTTCTTGTTCCAATCTTATTAACCTGTTCAGTTTTTATTACTTGGAATTCCTTTTATTGTCTCTTTACGGTTTCGATTGAGTTGGCTTCTAAAATAACCATTTCTATTGTACCGGAATCTCCTAACTGTAATATTTTCTTTCTAAGGTCTGATGAGGTAAATTTTTCAGCCATTTGGTATATGAGCGCGTTGTCTTTGTTAGCAAAATCACATTTGGACATCACAATGATTACGTAATCTAATTAAGAATTTGTCTAACTTTTTATCCAGTTCCTGTTTCATGAGCCGGAATACGTGTCATTCATCAACAAAACTCTGCTTCGGAGAAAAGTACTCGTCTAGTTTTTTTAATAGCAGACTCGAAAATATCGGAGGAGTCGCACCGGGAAGGTTATAATAGATATCTTGCAATCCTAAACCACCGGTATGTAAAAGTGTTGCTCGTTTTTTTAAGGGCTGGTCTATGCCAAGGCTAAAAGGTAGATTTCGAGAGATCGTTTCCATCTTTGCCACCGATGGCCTAATGATGTCGGATCGCCATCACAGTCGAGAGTTTCTATGGTCGGTAATTGAGACATGTTGGGCCAATCTGGAAGTAATTATAAAAAAATTATCTAAAGTACTACGGAAAAAACCACTACACGATATGACAAGCAACGATTTATTATGTATAAAATTCATAAATAGTATTGCGTTTTTATTACTCAAGACTGAACTTTTGGATTGGAACATGAATCATTTCATATTGTGGATGGGAAATATCAAATGAGCTCTTCCGCTCTAGGTGGAGCGGTTCAGACTCTTACTGACTAAAACCCATCCGTGTTCCTTCTAAAGCCATTTGCTTTCCGGGGCCGCGGTGACCCTGTCAAACAAATTCCGCAACCCTGGTAGGCTCTGGGCCCAGCGGGCCCCGACGCCTTTTTTTTTATGTCGGATTTAGTCCTCATGGATGTCCTCCGCCCTGCGGCGGGCGGAAGGGTCTGTCAGACTCTTACTGACTAAAACCACTCCATCTCCCACCTACGCCGGTGCTGACATCTCTTTGAGGCGCGCGTGGAACACAACGCGCCATCGACCCGGGCCTGGTTGTAACCGGACACCGAGCCACCCAACGCCCGCCGTCGCCTACGGAGGCTGGGGATCGCCCTGCGACTCCCGACGCCCGGCGCGTCTTCTTCTGTAGCGAAACAAAAACAAACACTAGTATACCTATAGTTTTATACTAGTATATGTGGAACTTGATGGGACCCATTGGAATAGTGTACAGTATGTATTTTGTCATTCTCTTTCGACTTGGCTAATACTTACAGGCACGATTGGTTATTGTTGTGTAGTCGGTAGATTATTGAAAAAGAGCAAGAGTCAAGTCTATACGCAATAGATTGTTTTAAAGTAATCCGTGCACTAATCATATTTTTCTTTCTGAACTATATTAATTTATTACCTATTACTTGCATACAAATAAAAACTAAGATTCTATGAACGGTAATTCTGTTTAGATAAATACTTAGTCGTGCGGTATTGCTCAGAATGTAAATAGTTATAATTAAATGTAATGTGGGTAAGTCGAGAATGACACGAAGAATATCCCACTTTGTTTTTTGTAGTGATAGTTCTGCGGTATTTATACAATGTGGATTTATAGTAATAATGGAATGTGCACACCAGCTACACAACAATAGTTTATTGGTAAGTATTAGCAGGCACTGGTTTTAAGGCTATTTTTAACCGACTTCAAAAAAAGGAGGAGGTTCTCAATTCGTCGGAACCTTTTTTTCTTTTTTTTATGATTGAAAGGGTATACTTCCCAGGTGGTCCCATGATCATCAGTCAGGATCTGATGATGGGATCCTGGAGAAATAGAGAGAACTTTTCAAATGTTATAGGCACACTAGAAGCGATTTGGGTAGTTTTTGGAAGAGTACTTTCTCGGAGTGGTTCCATTTCAATTTGGTGAAGATCTGATGAAGAACTTCGGAGATAGGCAACGGAACTCCTCAATAAACGATAGCAAATGAACTGGGATTGCTGAAATCTCATGTCTGTCTATTGTTTTCACCAGTTCATAATATAACATCACGCCGGTACGCTGTGAAGGGGTAAGCACATGTGAACACTAAAAAGTGAGAAATTTTTTTTTTTACAAAAAAATACAAAGTATAAAATAACTTTAATTTCGGCAGTCGGTGTTTTTTGTTGTTTTTCGTTTTTTGACACCGACTAAAAAGTTTTTTGACCGAAGATATCAATTGTCAGTAATCTGCTCACACTTAAAATAAGTATTTTCTTATTTTACTAAAAAAATATTTATTTATTTCCACATCCCTTTTTAAATTTAATAAGAGAAAATAGAAAACAGTATCTAATTGTGACGAAATAGATAACCCCGGTCATTCGCCTTTTTTTCTTGTTAAGTATTTGTTTATTTTACTCACGTTCTTTATCCTTGTCGCCAATATAACTGTGCTTCATTAAACCACCAAAGAGTGAAGGAAACCGCCACTTTCACTCTTTGGTGGTTTAATGAAACACAGTTATGTTTCTATAACAGTATCTGTGACACGTCCGCTCGCCTCGATTGCTGTCAACGTAATGCCGAGCGGGCGAGTCGCAGGAGCACATATTTATTTAATTATTTTACAGTGCATCACAATAACAAATTTTATCAACTACCCACATTTGTAATTCATAACCAACTCCGACATATATTTTATAGTCCTCCTGCCGATTTCGGCCACAGCGGCCAATCTCAACCGAGATTAGCCATCGGCGCGGGACATATTATAGTGCACAAGTGTGTGCGCAAACACAGGCCCGACTCCACGCTTGGCAGCCGCGATGGCGACCGCGAGTCCAAAGGAGCAGTTGAGGGGTCGGTAAACTGATAAAGCGACTAGAAAGTGTAGCCACTTACAAAAAATATAAAAATAATACAAAAATATTTATTGGAACAAAAACCAGTTTAGAAAAGTTTGTGTTCGTTAACAGCCACATTACTATGGAGTACTGTGTCGCGGCCATTAGCGACCACCTCCAAGAGGGGAGACGATAGCGTTACAGGCATTCATATACACAGGAAAGACAAAATATATATGTTTTAGATTTTAGCTAATAAAAAATAATTTAATCTTAAATACTCATTATATTATTAATGCATGTGAATGTGTGTACCTATATTAACGTGCATGTAAGTGTAGTGTATGTGTGTGTATGCACGTGAGTGAATGTGTGTAGGTATGTACAAGTATGTTTGTCTGTTTTTGTGATTTGGAAGGGAGTGGGAATGAAAGGGCACATCCACATCCTCGCAATTGTATACAGCAGACCAGTCAATGCCATCAGCGTCAGCTCTTAAACGTTCCAAATCAATGTTTTAAATCAACAAAGAAAGAGAAATTTGGCCTTGCGTTTAGGAAGTCGAATCTTATAAGAAGATAAATGAGATCATGATAGGAAAAGGGGGCAGGAAGCTGTCTATGTGTGGCTACTTTGCTAGGGTCAGACACTGGAATTAGATCTACGATAGAAGGAGTACCTACAGTGAGGAGCCCTGTGAGAAGCATTGAATGGAAGTACGTACATACATAACGCGCGCGCGTTGCTTTACCTTAAAGATCGAGTAACTGTTATTAGCCACGAGCGTACCTTATTTATTTATTTGGTTCACCAACAATTGTATACACTGGTATCAGCAAATGAAACAGGAGCAACCAATCAGAATAGAGTGTAACAATCACTGACAGGTAAACTCTGCATGCACACAAAACGGTGTCGTAACTTCCAAAAAAAAAAATTAAGTTAGACTTCAAAAAATATTTAATTAAACTAAATAAAACGAGATAATAAAATAAAAAATAGGTAACGTTTGCCTTAATGCCTTAATTCAGCCACCCAGTGAGATAATGCAGGGCTAAGAAACTCAGTGTTCGGGGAGATACTTATAAAAACTTGCTTTCAATTTGCCTAAGCCGTCAAAATGGAGGTCGATCCGATCACTGCAACCGTTCACAACCCTGCAAAACTTGCGTAGGGAGAATTTGCACCCAGAACCGTTCTTCTCTGCGGAGGGCAGAGTGGCGTTATCGGACCTTGAGGGAGCACGGAACCCGCGACTTCGTACGCGCATATCCCGTTTTTTCCCGTTCCCTGGGGAATTTCGGGAAATCCTCTCTTAGTGCTCTCCTACACTTCCCAAGGAAGCTACATGCCAATCAGCTTTCTAAGACCAGAAGTTTCGGCTGTGCGTCAGTCACTCACTCAGTAACGGAAGAATTTTAAATATATTGATTATTATGAAGTTTAGTAAAGTTTTAGTCAATGCTACTGAACAGGGAAAGAAAACATAGATATGGATAGTTTAACAAATGTTCGACGTGATTCTTTAAATTGCTGACATGAAACAAACACTAAATGTTAAGTGAAGCTTACCACAATGTATTAGTGAAAACCACATCTAAATCGGATAAGTTTCTGACCGTTTCTAAGATTATTGTACACAAACGCACAGACAAACAGACAAAATTTCTAACAATCATTGTTTTGGGTGCTGTTTGCGTTGATTTTTCTCATATATCTTCCATGCACAGACAGCGATTCGTTACATTTTTATTATATGTATAAATAAATTTGAGGACAGTCGTTATTATGGGCCACAACTTTGCACACAAACATCGCGTCATTCAGACGTCGGCGATTGTCCAAAGAAACCATATTGAAATGTCTGAGCCTATAAACACAAACCGCTCGTATAGGCCAGGTGCCCCAGAAAACGTTTTTGTACACGTTCAAGACGCAATGAGTGAGTAGCATAGTGTGGCCGCCAGACCACGCTACAATACTCTAATATACTTCGGATCAAACAATTATAGAGGGTAACTTTTGTTCTGCAGCTTTTAATTTATTTTGTGTTTCTGAAAACAAAACCCAGCATTTTGGAAGATTTTTTCACTATATTATCTATTTAAGGGATAAAAGTTAATTTCCGATCAAACACCAAGGTCGTTCATTGTGTCCAACTCCTTTATTTTTCCGCCGTCAATATAATACACCTGGTCAATGAGATGATACTTCCTGGTAAATTTTATGTGGTAACATTTTCTAGGATTTACGAGCATCTGGTTTATTTGGCAATAGTATTATAATTATATAGTCATGCAATTGTAATTCTAGTGTGACACAAGCAAATTTATACATGCGCCATTGCTTTATCGTACATGCCAATATATTCATATTGGCATGTACTACTGAAAACTGAATAAGTGCTGGTCTGGTGACAATAACGGAAATCCTCTTGTGTTTTAAATGTTTACATTCGCATGATTGGGTTATGCAAAATATGCTTCAGATTTGAAACAAATTTAGACTTTTGTCTTCAACTTATAATAATGTATATCTATTGATAAGTTTCCCTAATTAGCTATTATCTAAAAGGTATAATAATCCCCTTAACAAATCAATCATCTTTTTAATTACATTCACATGATTGGGTTTAAAAATTTTGACCTTAGTCCGAGGTTTTTGCACCCAATCATGCGTCAGATTTAAAACAAACAGTTTTAAACTTTTGTCCTCCATTTATAATAATGTACATCTATTGTCAAGTTTCCCTAATTAGCTATTCTCGATTTAAAAGGTTTAACCATCCCCTTAACAAATAAATCATCTTATTAATCAGAGGGTAATTCTACTAATTTGTAAGCAACCTTCGCATTCACATCTTAGTCGTAGTACATCTGTCAAAAAAGCCTCAATTTCCATACATTTTTGACAGCATGGTGCACGTGCTTTCTGAGAGGTAAGGAGGTTCTCGGTATGAAATTAATGGACACCCATCTACGACGATCAACCTGCTCGAAGTTTATTTTTTGTCACCTTCCCCGTTCCCGTTCGAAAATGTCACAGAAAAGTGAAAAGAAGTGCGGAGTACAGTCAGGCGGAAAGCTACCTAACGCTTATAGTGATTTTAGTTCAAATGTATTTACTTACTTACATTTATAAGGGTCCCGTACGTCCAAATGAAAATCCGAAAATCTGTCCGTCTGTCACAGCCAATTGACAACGAATCCGCTGGACCGATTGAGTGTAATTTATTTGAACTTCTGTGACCCAAACCTGGACGTGAGACGTAAACAAATACATTTTGAATATAGGTCACTTTTGGGTGACCAATGATTCAATTGAAATATACTTTCTTTGAATTGATTTATTTATAGTTTATAGAATAATAATTTGTTAAAAATATGTTACGGCTTAAAGAATATAATATAAACTTGAAACTTGATGTGTATTCAGAACAGAGCACATAAAAAGTATGACATAATAAGTTAGTCAAAAGCACCCCTTGAGGTCTTTATCAAAATTTGTATGAAAGAATCTAAGTGCTGGTTTACTTAGTGAGCCGTATTCGAAATTCGGTATGATTAATTTAGAAGCACAGTTATGAAATACGTAGTTTTGAATTTTTCGAATATCAACCCCTAAATAAGTAATCAAGATGTTGGGGAAGATTTTACGGTTTGCTTCAATGAACTCGAAAATTAATTCGAAATATTGGAATCGCATCAAACGATAACTATTTCATAATCTGTTTCAATTATCCCACTTTAAGTTTGTTCACACCAATTTCCACGTGAACTGAAAAAAACAATAATGACTTCGCCAAAAAAAAACGTTTTGCTTCTTTGGGTTACATTATTGCAATTTTCGTTGGGATCTCTATTTTTTTTTAAATAAAATATAGCCTATGTTTTAAGTTACTAATGCAGCTTTATAATGACGAAAGAATTTTTAAAATCGGTTGAGTAATTTTTGAGCCAAATCGTAACAAACAAACAAACGAATAAATCTTTCCCCTTTATAGTTTAGATAACATCCTTCGATTCGGAAACTTTAGACTCGGCACAAAAAATCTAAGTTTAATTATTTTTCATTTTTTTATTTAATAGTACAAAATCCACGCGGACAAAGTCACGGACGAAGTTTTAATCAATTATAATTTTTTTTTCCCGGTCTAATTGTCAAGAGAAATATGTTCCCCTAAAGTCAAAGATACACTGGGGGAGAAATGAAGCAACATGCCCCTCAGCAACAACGTGGTATATCCCGCGTCAGGTAAAATGTAGCGGGCATGTTGCGGGTCACTGGGCAACACGTAGATTTGAGCGCTGCGCGTCATATTGAGGAACATTTTGTTTTGTCCCCTAGTGTATCTTTGGCTTTATGTTTCAAACCCACCGTAATGTTTCTGTGAACCCCTCATTAGCGTGGTTTTATAACAACAGCTGGCATGTTCATCCTCCCAGCTGATAATTTGGAATACAAGGGGTAACCGGAGGACGAGGACAGCTGTTTGATAAACTTGCAAAGAAAATCGTACCAATATCATAAATGTGAAAGTTGGGATATTTGACGCAGAAGTTTGAAGAATTTTAATTTATACAATGGTAGTTAGTTATTTAGGTGAATGGAACTTGGACATTATAATAATACTTTTTAGGGTTACTTTACTTTACTGTTTAGGTTTAGGGGGACCTTATTGCTAGGCTCCGCTGTCCGTCGGTCTGTCTGTCGGGTGGCGGTATCCACAAAACTAATTTTATTAATGTTCAAAATATATCGCAGAGTATCAAATATGCATGCTAAAACCACAGAAGCCTTTGAAGGCTTATATTTGGCTAGTGAGTTCGGAATAATATTTCTAAGACTTAGAATTAATTAATACTAATATACAGATGATAAATTTGTGAGTTTTACATTCTATTAATGCTTTAATGTACTTAACATAGCACAATTAAAGATGGTAGTGAGTATATCAAACTAAAGTGTATACTCATTATGTGTAATTTCCATAAAATGCTTTTATAATTAAGTTTTTGCTTTTTTAGGGTTGCATAGGTATTTATTTTGTATATGCGCAGGAAGTTCAATTATTATTTTTGGTAGTATGTTTTACGTGTGTGTTCTCATACCATATGTATTGTTGCATGTAGGTAAGGTAAAAGTTTTTATGTTAGCTAAAGTTCTTCATTTAGTAAAACGTGTTTCTTTAGTTAATTTATTTATATTGCTATAATCATCTTTTAGTACTGAAAGTTTGGTCATGTTTAGGATTGGCTTTTGTACTCTATCTAAGAAACGTGATTTTGTCGGTTTAAGTTAAGGAACCCTTCGTGCGCTAGTCCGACTCATACTTGGCCTGTATTTTGCCTCGGTAGTACCCGAACCCGCTGGCGAAGCAATATTACGTTCCGAATTTCCTATAGCTATATAATTTGCTTTATCAAAAAGAGGTTATTACTAAAACTTATTTGCTATTTGGGAAATCACACTGGTGCATCTTGGCATATAACAAGATTAGAATGAACTCGATGTGTCCGCAAGTTCGCTCACATGACTTTGGTACTAAAACATACAACAAAGGTGTTGTCAAAAAACCTAACCTACTAAACTCAGGTGGGTGGTGGCATCAAGTCTGTGATTCAACTAAATTAAATGCCACCAACTGCCTCATACTACTTGAAAAGCGACTCGTTTGGAACTTTGTAGTCAAGTCAGTGTTTTATTTCCTACTTTTTAGTTACGTTGATACTTCACTCGATAGCTTTTGAGGAAAAAATAATTTTTCGAACACATAATATGGTGCCAAAAATCTACCATTTTTTTTTTTTTTTTATATACCCAGTGTCACTCTCACAATCAAGACAAATCTAACGACACTTCACAAGCTGAAATCCATCTAGCTGTTTAGGCTGTACAGAGCGTGCCAAAGAAATATTCATGCAAACATACACACAAACATGCACGAATGCACTCGAAAAACATAACCGGCCCCCAGGCACAGTCGGGTAAGAAAAACATAACCTCCTTCTGGCGCAGTCGGGTACAAAGCATATTTGCAAAAAGACAGTAACGTACTTAAAAACTTGGTATTTGACAACTTCACCATCTGTAAACTTTGAATATTATATTTACTAATACCTACATAATAAAAAAAATCGTACATTAATGAAGTCAAATCAGTGCTGTCTCTGTTTTATTATTGGTTTTTAGAACGCATCGTCTTGAGCGCAAGCTGATTATGATAATCAGCTTTTTATATTAAAAAAAAACAACGGGTTGCACTCCGGGAGTGTCATTAACGTTGTACATTTTTGATATTTTGGAATGGTTAGGGAATCATTGCGCACGAATTAATTACGATTTAATTATCAGTATAAAATTACTATCATTTATGTGGTAAAATACAATATTAATTTATTGCGCTATGGTACACGAACATGACAATATAGTACATTAAAAAATTGACATTCAGAACTTTCCCTCCGTCTTACGAATTTCCGATCAGGTCACGTGTCCTGACGCGAGTTTAACATTTTTTACCCATCCTAAAAAGTGCACAACGCCGCTAATGAAGTTTTCACTTCAAAAAACTTGAAAAACACCTTTTGCATACGCTATTGGCTATCTAACACCGGGAGCATGCCCACAACTCCGACAACACTGCATACAACAGAATTGATGGTGAACTAATTAGCTACCTATATGAGTACAGCTAGTACTACACGCGCGTGCGCTGGTCTGTACGGACTGGCTGCTCCTATGTGTCCTCGTCGTCATGACGTCACATTCTTCTTATGCTTGCAATATTCGCCTGGGCCACCGGTCGCACGATTAGCGCCGCAATTCTGACAAGCTGTTGCGGCGCTGAGAGTGGCGCGGGTTCGATTCCCGCCCGGTGCACTAGTTTGAACGATCTTCAAATGAGTGTCCTCGGGACCTGGGCGTGATTGTGTATGTCTATTAGTAAATAAGTTGTACATAGCATTATAATGATCAATGGAATAATGAAATTATAAAAATTGTACATAGATCTTATTTAGTTAGTAGGTGTACATAGTCTTTTTGTCCTTTTTCCCCTGGAATTAAAACATTACTTTCTGCACTATCATTATCGATTCATAAACAATTTAAGCATTTCCTAAATATTTTAATGGTTAAAACATTACAAAGGAAAACTTCATGGCTCTACTGTTGACTGATGAAGAGTTGCTTCATCTGGAGCCAACCCTACATGTACAGACGCCAGCACATCAAGCTACCCGAAACTGTCAAATTTTTCCAATCAACCTTGAACCTAATGCTTTAGCAATAAAGTTGAAAATCTATTTAAGAAATTTGAAAGATTGTTGTAGCTTGATGTGCGAACTGAATCAACATGAAAAATAACAATTTATAAAAAGAGGAAGTGGTTTTAACAAAACGATTTGAGCTAAACTAAGTATACAGGGCAAATTGAACAAATACTTGTAAAAAAATAATTGTCGGGTACCTACCATTCAAACGAAGTACGAACTTCCTTCTTTTTGAAGAGTTGGTTATAAATACGGCACCCTAAGCTCAAAAAACTTGCGCCCCGACAGTATAATACTTACACATGTTCATTAAAAAGGTTCTAACAAATCGGAGCTTTTAGTTTATTGCGATCGTTTAACGACACAATGCGATGTGAGTCACCCCCGGGAAGTTGCGTGCAAGGCCACCATCCTACCCTGATCCCTCGACCCCTTCATCCGCTAAACTATCGGATTAAAAAGTTCAGGGTTCTTTGGAGTCGGGAGCTCAGCTTAGAAAGGTTGTAATATGCAGATAGGGTTCCTTGATGCGTTTAATTTTTTGTTTATTTCTATGAGTCATGATTGAGATATTCTTGGTGAATGAATTACGCATGTTGTGGGTTAAATTATACGTAAGTATATAGGTGCGAATCGATACGAATCGATGAATTTTATAATTCTCTTATATTTTATTTTTTGCTGAAATGGTAAAATGGTAAAGAATGATAAAATTATATCGATTCTAATTCTAAAAAATCTCAACCATTTACGTTAAGGTGAGTCAGCTAATTGTGGTAACTGACTGTACTATGTTTTTATATGTTTATACTTGAAACATTATCTAGAAGGCAACTTCGCGAGTCCCCTTATTTAAAATGGCATTTTTTCCACAAATTACCTCGGGATAGGGACTCCATTATTATCCAACAGCCGGTCTCAATAATGTTCAACGTTTAACAAAAATGTTTAATGTTTAACAAAAATGTTGAACGGATCGTAGCTATGAGTGTGCCATAGACAAAAGACAGGCTCTTCGTGCTCGCGCGATAAAATGTAGGTATTTATTTGTCTAGTCTTACGACCGGTTTCAATAACGTATCTACCTTTAACAACTGTAAAATTAGCTATCAACAGTAGCTGTAACTTCATGTTACAAAGGCAAACATCACGTATTATCTACTGTTGGTAGCTAATTTGACAGTTGGTTAAAGCCTTGAAGGTTATTGAAACCGGCCGTAAGACTAAAATAAATACCTACCTACATTTTATCGCGCGAGCACGGAGCGCCTGTCTTTTGTCTATAGCACACTCATAGCTGCGATCCGTTCTAATAAGTCAATAGGCGTCAAAAACAAAACAAATAAAAAAAATAAGTTGTAGATTTCGAAGTCACGTTACATGAAATACGTTAAGACAATTTTAAAACCCGAAAGAAATCTTACCTATTGATTTCAAACTTACTACTACTGACGATCTCAATAAATTAATATGTGTCATACTTGGTATGCGGCGCTTGGTATTACGGCCTATGCTAGCAGTGCCACGCGGCCGCACTAAGCTGGTGAATGAGACGCTCATTCACCAGCTTAGTGCGGCCGCGTGGCGTTTACGCGCGCACACCGTATCCTCAACCGTGAAATTGATATACATATTTTGTTGTACTCCGGGTGGGTTCATAGTGAGAGCTCTCTTTGAAATAAGTTATGGTCCTACTGTGACTTAGTTATGGTGTTTGTAGTAGCAATAAGTTCATATGATCGAAAATATTATTAGCAGAACTTTGTAACTGTAGTTGTAAAATAGTTGTCTACATTCTCGCATTAGGTGATAAACCTGTAAAGATAATTGTATGGTGGGAAATAAATAAATAAATAAGTCCTTTTGAAGGACACACAGTCAACTCTTCTGAGTCACCGTGAAAAACATAGAAAAGCAAGCTATAGCCTATAGCTCTCTATAGACTACCTACGGTTATTAGGAAACCCTACTTAGAGGTAACTGTGAATTTGATTGAGACTAGTGGAATCAATGATATAAACTATAGAGACAAGCACTCTAACATTACAAAAAATTACGCCAAAAAAACTACCGCGATCCTATATGTTTCTTTTTTTTTTAAGGATGATAAATCATCAAATGAATCCTTCCGCTCTAGGCGGAGCAGGGCGTGTCAGACTTACTGACTAAAACCCATCCGTGTTCCTCCAAATGCCCTTTGCGTTCCAGGGCCGCGGTGACTCGTTCGAACAAATTCCGCAACCCTGGCAGGCACTGGCCCTAGTGGGCCCCGTCTCCTATGCTGACTTCTCTTTGAGGCGCCTATAGGTACACCTCGCGCGAATACTTAGCTGGCTGGCTACCGACTAGTACCGATTGTGCTTGTGCTGGTTCTAAGAGCTGCCGTGATGGTGCATGACACGTCTGTTTATACGTCATTGTTTAGAATATCTCCTAATCATAGCTTGCGAACTGCTGAGCGCGGAGTCATTTTGAGGCTCTAGACAATTGACATTCTATCAGCGGTGGCGTGGCGAAGGCCATTATAATACTTCAGAAATGAATGGGATTTTCGAATTGTCACGTGATCAAACCCTTATATTAAGGCATTTCGATAATCGCATTCGCTGATAGAGTGGTACTTTATACGGAGCCTGTATATTCAAACTTAGAAGCGGCTGTGAAGGTCGCACGTCCCATCGCAGTACCGCACCCCTTGCCCCCGCGCCCCGCGCCATGTCGAGCTGCGAGTATTCCGAATCTGTGTGCATTACGACAATTATTGGAAATTCGAGCCAGGGACACCGATATTAATTACTGTAACATAAACGTCAACTGATATTTCCCTGAAATGTTTCGTTTGCTATGCAATTACAGAGAATCCCTTTTCCTCTAATAGGTATTATAGGTACCATTAATTCAGAACTAGTATTATATTATCTGTAGTTCAGAATAACGTCATTGGTGAATAAGTGAACCCAATGCGAAGTTAATAAGCTTGTCCAATAATTAAGTTGGAGTGAGACTTAAAAAGTTCGATTCCTCGAAAACAACCCAATCTAACCCCAAGTCATCGTGGTTGTATATATTAGCTCTAAAACATCCAATTTGAAGGAATGCACTCGATCAGAACTTTTGTTAAGTAACGTCAAAAGGCACTTCGAACTTTTTCACCAAAAAGACATCAACGAAATTCAAACAAAATGCACAGCGAAGTGACATAACCTCTTTGCAAACGAATATTGAGCGAACTAAATTATTAATGAAGTCGCCACAAAGCGATTGATACTCATGTAGCGGACATTTAATTTCCGTATATTAATAGACTGAAGTGTACAAAGCAGACTTGATTAAAATTAAAATACTAATTAATATTGTATCCTCTTTGTTTCAGACATTGGCGTTACTGTTAACAGCCATAACGGCTGCATACGTTGTATCCGGTGCCGACGGTATGTATTCCAAGGTTGATTAATAAATAGCGTGAGTTGTCAAAATTCACAGTTTCTTTTTTTTTTACAGTGCCCAAATACACAAAGTCTCATCTATTCTTAACTTGACATTTTCATTTTTTATTAATTGTTTTCCCCTTTGCCTGTCTGGTTATCATTAATGGGGATCGCCTTCGGACCAGTATTACTATTTTCAAGGTTCCTTAAAATTAGGTCAGATAAAAAGTAACGATTATAATAATAATAATAATATCTTCGGACAACTCACACACGGTCATCTGATCCCAAACTAGGCAGAGCTTGTGCTATGGCAACCAGAAAACTGATGAACATACTTATATTTCTAAATACATACATTTTATTGACAAATTACACCCAGACACAGAACAAATGATCATGCTCATCACACATAGATTTGTCCTGGGTGGGAATCGAACCCACGACCTCCGGTTTAGCAGTTAGGCTCACTAATCACTCGACCAACAGGCCAGTCGAATTATGATGCTTTGTCTTTCTGTCGAAGCTGCTTGTTTCAGGACCTATAAATTACTTGTATTTTTTTATGTGCATCCTACATTGTACATTATCCGACGAGCTCTTGTCGTATTAAAACCCAATGGCTTGGCACGTGACGATGGCAAAACACCGGACGGCATGTCTTTGTTTCCATGGAAGATGGGTAGGCCTTTAGTGTGGGACGCAATCTGTGTCGATACTCTTGCGCCATCCCATCTTCCTAGTTCATCGTGTTGTGCTGGTGCTGCTGCTGCAGCTGCGAAAAACCTCAAGCGGCGTAAATATAGTAACCTTATAGGTAACTGTATTTTCGTATACTGTATATTC
Organism: Mamestra brassicae; assembly: GCA_905163435.1. NCBI lineage: Eukaryota > Metazoa > Arthropoda > Insecta > Lepidoptera > Noctuidae > Mamestra > Mamestra brassicae. The sequence goes on from LR990987.1 coordinate 7,363,747, forward strand.
GTTTAGGATTGAAACCCTCGGGCCGTGGGGCCCTTGTGCTCAAAGCCTTTTTATAGAAATTTCGAAACGGCTGGTTGACACTTCCCGTGACCCAAGAGCTGGCTTTTATTTTAGCCAGAGGCTAAGTATTGCCATTCAACGTCGCAATGCCGCCAGTCTCTTGAGCACATTACCAGCTGACAGCGTTGAGGATGAATTTTTTGGTTTCATATTTTAGTTTGTTGTAAGTTTAGTCTATTTGTTCATATTAGTTTGTATGGTCTAGTTGAAATAAAAGAACCAAATTATAGTAGAGGATCCAAGTGAGGTCAACCTTCACTCACTTGCTTACCGGATGAAAATTGTATAATATCAAATAAAATATGTTTCTGAACATATACCAATAGGGTTGCCGTAAAACAATGTAAATATTAAGATTCCTCTGACTTGCTTGCCAAACGAATGAAATTCCAACAGACAGTATACAACATACAGAATATGTAACAGCTAGGTTGTCTACCTTTTTTGTTCCTATTACCTGGTTGCTGTGGACAAACAGTTGAAGTAGTAGATAGTAGTTGCATTCATATGCTTTTATAACTTGAAAAATCTATCATAATGAAAGCAATTTTATTACCAATACAGTTATTATATTATAGTCAGTGAAATTTTAGTTTTTTTTTTAATTATAACCATGACCATTCGGTGAATATCAAAACACGAAGACACAATCAAAAACACCGACTTCCGAAATTATGTTATTTTATACTTTTTAGTGTTTTTTTATTTGGAATTTTTGGTATTTTTTTGTAAAAAATTTTTGAGTCTCCACTCCACTCTTTGTAGGTAATTCCTTTGTCAAATCATGTATTTTAAAATTTACCAGTTGACGGAATATACAACTGATTTCATTTGCTGGAATATAAATATCATTACTCTTTCCTAAATTACTTTCTATGCACGACGACGTTCTTTGTTGAACGCTACCCTTCACTCCAAACTTGGCGAATGAGAGGTACCTACACCAAAAAAGGGTGTAACTGACCGTCTCTTTTTATCTTTTGTCAATTATGTCTTTACACTGCCCTGCTAGCCTGTCGTAGGTTGTGTAATATTAACAAATTGAGCAACTTCGTTCTAGTCATGTGTCCACTAGCCTCTCTTATTTTACGTTCAAATAAACCTAACAAACGTGCGTCATTGAAATGTTATTATAACTGGCATTGTAAATAATGAAATATTCAAATACCCTATTCCGAGCTACCAACGAGCTAGTTTCTAAAACTCTTTGTAGCTCGTTGGTAGCTCGGCCTTAATGCACTATGCATGAGAAATGGTGCCACTTAACCGTCGATACTTTCGAAACGTAGTTCCTTAATAGCATACAAATACAGGGTAAACAATCATTTGTAACCTTCTTATTGTTTACTGCTATTGACGTCATAAGAAATGGTCTCCTAATCGCCTTGTCCAGCAACGGAGGTCACTCACGGAATGAAACGGAATTTATTAATATTTCATCAAAAGTAAATAGTGTGCACGAAAGATGAAAATTTAACGTGTTCCGCCTAGGGCATGCTATACGGATATCAGAATTATCCGGATATCCGTCAAATTAAGTATCCAAATAGTAGTATACATGATATCCGGATACCCAAATACTTAAGTCCCAAGTACATGTCCTTGATAGCAAATTGCTCTGGAAAAGTCATGTCGACTACAAACTCAATAAAAACACAACGTACTTTAACAAAATAACAATACATCAAATGTTAGGCAAAACATGGGGTCTCTCCCCAAAAATTACGGTGTGGCCACACAGCCGCGATCAAACCAATTCTGGCCTATTTCGCCTTAATTTGGTGGACGAGGACGGCACACTCGACTACCGGTTCAGATCAACGGTTCCAAAGACAAGCCTGCTCCGATTTCGCTGGCTGCTAGAGAATGCAAATAACTCCCCTTCACTTACATCCAGCAGAAGGCAGTACTAGCTGCCCTCAAGCTAATGCACCTACCTAACCTTTTTTTTTTTGATGTCGGGGGTAAATCCTCATGGAAATCCTCCACCCTGGGGCGGGTGGAGGGGTCTGTCAGACTCTTACTGACTAAAACCACCCCGGTGTTCCATCTCCCACCTACGCCGGGGATCGCGGGAACGTATGCGACTTCCGCAATCCCCGGCTGGTGCCGGCCCGCCACTGCGGGCCACCTCGCGTCAGCGGGGGGAGTGAGGTGTTTGACTCTCCCGCTACGTCAAAGAAGGGCGCACGGGAACACCACGCGCCGCCACCTCGAGTCCTGATGAATGCGGGGGCGATGGACATCCCCAAGTCCGCCGCCCCTGGACCCAGTTAGGGGGGCCGGAAGAGGGCAGCGTATGCCCTCTTCCGACGCCCGATGCGCCTGCTGCGGGCTGGGAGAGCGGTTGTGATTTCCCTCTCCCTTTCCGCAGCCTCCTTCTGCGCGATAACTGTCTCCCAGAAGGGGACCACCGCGTCCCAGGACTCCTCACTGCCGACCATAGCGTGAACTACGGCCGGCAGCAAGAGGTCACCGCCTACCACAGAGATGAGGGCACGGCGCGGCTCCTCCCAAGCGGCACACTCTGCCAGCGTATGCCGCGCCGTGTCCTCCCGACAGTCGACGCAGTGGTGACATCGAGCGTCCGGCTCCCTTCCTATGCGACACAGGAACCTCCCGAAGCAGCCATGCCCAGAGAAGACCTGCGTCGCACGAAACGACAGGGAGCCGTGCCTTCTCCCGAGCCACAAGTCGAGCACTGGCCGGATGGCCTCGATGGTGGTGAGGCCGGCGGAGCACATACCTAACCTAACCCAACCATACTAGCACCTACGCTGGCTATACCGAATTTATATATAGCCAGTCCCCGATCCACTAAAACGGAATGAATTAGTCGTTATAACTACTACTAACATTGTCGAACATCTTATTTTCTTACCTTTTAATATCCAACAATTCATATAATGTTTTCATGAAAACATTGAAACAATGATACGAATGATAATTGCCTGCCCTCTGCCCCTACAACAAACGTCACTCGGGTGCACGAAGGGAGGCTTATTAGTCATTCAAACGTCGATTAGGCGCTGAACTTTTGAGCTAAATTCAGTTAGCATCGAACCTTCGTGGTAACTGGTAGACGGATAGCCTTATCGTCCACTTAAGCTGCACAATTATACTTATAGTTACAAAGGCTCTCGTCACGTCAGGCATCATGACTATCTTGACGACTTGGACCATAATTATGATGATAACGAATCCTGAAGGAGGTGACTGTGTCAACGAATCATTTGGACATTTTTTAGAGAAATCACCTGTTTTTTTTTCCGAAAGGATATTTCCTCCTATTTGACTATTCAAATAATCGTCTGTTTGCAGAAGCGATTGTACTTCGCGCGGTTCGCGGTCTGGATGCGCGGCTGCCCTGCGTCCAAAGCAAGGTGTTTTTGGATGGCCCCAAAGCGTATGTGCTGTGGATGAAGAATGACCGCGAGTTCATCCACCGCTACCCGAAGAAAGATGGAGACAAGAGGTTAGTGAAAATATTAATACTATATTGTCTAGGGCTCGCGTCTTACCGTTATTTCACTGATGTTCCTCTGCGATATTTTTCTCCTTCGGTTAGCATTTGCGATAATAGCAAATTTAATGATTCTTGGTTTTGCTGGTGCTAAGGCAATCAAATTACTTAAATATGCGATCGTCCATCCTTATTCTGTGCTGCCTTCTTTGGAGTCGGTCGGTGTATTAGTGAGCTGCATGTCTGATTCCTCCTTCTGCTATCAGGTGTTATCTCAGAAGATGGGTAGATATTCATCTTTCACTTTCGAGCTGTTACACACAATCCATATTTTTCAGTTTATGCAGTTACCTAATTAGAAATATCCCACCGAAACATAAATGTGAAAGAATGCCAATTTAAGTTCTCTATAATGGCTTTGTTTTTAAAAGAGGTGAGATCCAATTATTAACCAAGTTTCTCAATGTTCCTTAAATTATTTATTCCTGTCAATTAATCTATTCTTGTCATAATTATATAACCTTATTCAGTGGCTTTAAAAGAAAAAAAAAATGTTATTCGATATAATGGCATGACTTGGCAGGTTTTTACCCACCGACTTAAATCTTTATCATCATCATCATCATTTTAGCCGAAAGACGTCCACAGCTGGACATAGGCCTCCCCGCGCGTGTGCCTCAACAACCAGTCCTGTGCGTCTCGCATCCATCGGCTACCCGTGGCCCTCACCAGGTCATCGGTCCACCTTGTGGGAGGCCACTAACGCTGTTCTAAACAATTTAGTCAATCGCTTTCAACTGGCCAAGTCGCAGTTTTAAGTGGACCTAAAAAAACAATTTTAACTGTCATTCTTTTACATTTATGTTTCTGGTGGGATATCATTGCATTTTGCCATGCATTCTTCTTGTGTCTTGTCCAGGTCCAGTTTCTAGTCCAGATGCGAGTCGTCACCGATAACGATATCTCGTTCACAAGCACGTTCTCGGCTATTAAGGGTTACTTAGAATGAAATCGTTCAACAATAACAACACAATCTCGAAAGATATTGTTCACCAGATATTCTTTTCACCAGTTACTTAAGTAGGTACATAATATTTGAAACTGTCTAACATTTATAACTTTTCATCCTTAACCAGCCCTTAGTGTGCTGATTTCCATATTTTTTTCATACATTCAGGTCCAATAAACTAACTTCACATCAATTTTCAACTTCTTCTCATTCATCGAAAGTAATGAATACGGAAAATTTATTAAACTACCTGGTAATTTTCGTTTTTAAAGTTAGACCCAGCGTTTTCAATTTTCGGGTGACGTATAAATCCGATGAGGCCACCCAGTGTAAGTTGTAACCCGTTGTCGCTAGCCGGCGTGTCGCCGTTTGTTTTGCTTTGCAAACTTGGCCGACAGGCGGGCATGAAAACGGACGCCTCCGAATGTCGTTCCTAGTATTTACAGCATTTTCGCAATCGGTACCTGAAGGAATATCGGAAAACGAAAATTGGGTTTCGAAAGTTTTAATTTGTTTGTTTTAGACACACAAATATTCGCTCACTGGATTTTTGGTAAAGGATATTTGTGTGAAGCCAGAATCAATAGTGGAATTGGCGTATAAAAGGGGGCTGTTTAGGGGGTCTGGATACCTCCACCCCCCTTAGCATACGAGGTACGACGGACATAAAAATCACCGAATATTGGACGTAATTCAGACTTGATTGGACGACAAATATCCCGCTGTTGCATTAACTTTCCTAATCTGTTACTACTTTTAACGATATTTTAACAAGAGAACGAATACAGCTGTACAATATTACAACAGGTTGTCCCAAATATCGCAAGATTAGAATTTGCCGTCATTTTGGCGGTAAAGTGTTGGCAAATCCCAAAAATATAACAGCTTGATAGCTGGTAGTTTAGGGTTAGTAAAAATGCAGTACTTACTACTCGAGATAGCAACGTTTTTGTTGATCAATATTTAAAAAGAAAAGAAATATTTTCGATGGTCAAAGATCAGAAAATCTGTAATTGCGTGATTTGTTGGATCCCTAGATCATGTGATTTAACACAACTGGATTTCTTTGTTTGGATTTATTTGAAATCAAAGATCTATGCAAACAAGCCTTCAACCACATGAACATTGACAACGAAATTCAGCCACATTTAGCAAAATGGTAATGAAAAACTTCGATAAAATATAGTGCTTATGTGGAAATTATTTGTCTAATGTGCTATTCCATACATAATCCTATAATGTGTACTTTATGATTTAATAAAAACATAACACTTTCAAAAAGAAAAACTGTGTTTACTAGTTAAATCAAATATTCTGTTAAATTTGGGACACTCTTTATCTAAACTATAATATAATATAATATAAAGAGGAAAGATTTGTTCGTTTGTTACGATTATAACTAAACTAATTCTAACTACTCCACCGATTTAAAAAAATCCTATTTATTAGAAAGCTACATTATTAACATAAAACATAGGCTATATTTTATTTTAGAAATAAATAAATAGCGATCCCTACGAAAATTGCAATAATGTAACCCAAAGTACCAAAATGTTGCTTAATAAATTCAGTATTTGGCGTGCGCTGGGAAAACTTTTGATGCTACATAACAATAATGTAGTTCATGATTAAAGTACTTATTATTACCTATAAAAATCCGCGAGGGTATATGTCTAACTATTATGGTTAAGTCACAATTACCGCTTTTTTCAAATTATTCAATCCAAACCCGGGTGGAATGAAATAGTGTTGATTTTAGTACCATAATATGAATCCTTATCCATTTAAATATCATTAAGGTTGAATGTACATTTAAAATACACTTTAAATTATTCAAATCTTACCGAACCTCGAACGAAGTCGCGGGCGAAGTGCTAGTATAAAAATATTATTGCTTTCTCACTAAAATCGGACCCAGGCAAAACCCTTCTTTTGTTTAAGTTTGTCTTTGGAAGCTACCTTCTTAAATGTTCGAGCTCGCTTCCTACACAGCTACTCTTGTTTTTATTTATATTTTTGTTTGAGTTCACATAGTAACTGTTTCTCTATCAACGGTGAAAAGAAAACCCCACATATGTAGGTACCTCTCCGAAGCAGGGTGCAAACATTTTTGAGCTCGCTTCTCTAGTTATTCTACGTTCTCAAACTATATTATTTTCTAAATGTTTAAAAGAAACCTAAAAAAATGTTTGCATTCCATCTCGCAGTTTTTGGGAAACTGCGAGATGGAATGCAAACATTTTAGAGTTCGCCTCGCACCAACCTTTGTCTATTATTATCTATTTTATTATTAAAAGTAAACCTAACCTTTCCGAGACGGATATTGAGCTCGCTTAGCTCGCTTTTGAAAAAAAAAACGAAAAAGTAAAAAACTTCTTTTGATTTTTTTATGTTGTACCTACCTTGCGATATAAAGAAATGGTGATTCACAAAAACCTGCTTTTTGTGGCTATTGGAAATTCATTTAACGTATCACAGCAAACGCGCGTCTAATCATATTGTGTTACATTAGTATGTTTGTGATAAATCACATTCAAAAACTTGAATTGAAGTAGCCCTGTTTCCAAAAGTTTCTTGGCCGTTCTTCTCCATAAGAATCTACTTTTTGCGAATAGACAACTTAAGTCACTATATTATTTTGTTTTCAAACTGTAAATTTGTCGTTCCAAATTCCCTTTTAATTCCCTTCTAGTTCAAATAAATGAATTGACTTTGACTTGTGTAGAAATAGAAACTCAGACATGACCTCACATTTCATCATTGACATTGACTGGCAGGAAATTCAATAAATACAGTGTTGAACTTTCATATGTTGCCCTAGAACCCAGCCAAAGCTGAGGCATTTTAATTTTTAACTAGCTGCTGTTCCCACATGTCATGTTTGACACTGATGGTTGCAGCCTTTTGACCATTGTTGATAAGTTCGCCATTTAAATAGGCAGCCTAAAGGTCACTACTGAGGAAGCCAATTATGCTATATATATATTCAGTTTACACAATACTTCGAATGTGAACTTCAAACTTCTATTTTCGGAAAACACGCAACAATGTTTAGTGAAAACTTTCAAGTAAATGGCTGACTTGAAGATGTAAATTAGGTTTGAGCCTTCCAGGACCTGCTGAACGTGGTCCGAGTAGGCAAAGTGGTCCAAGTGCCCATGTAATGGTCGGATAAAAAAATTGAGAAGGTGAGTCGATCGAAACAAAAAGATGAAGACCAATAAGGTATAAGCAGCTGACGCGCATCTCATTATTTTTGCAGAAATTTTCTTTCTAGATTTCGGGCCTAAGTTTCTTGAATATTGAGGACTTTTTTGAACAAAACTAACGTTGTAAAATATACCCCCAAAAAAAACAAAAATGTGAAAAAAGGCCAAGATCAATAATAGGCCAAGCATTTCAGAACTGGAGAATAGTCCATGACTGTAACATGTGTCTTTTGAGAATACCAGTGAATGATGAAACACTCGAAAAATCGTTTTCTTAAAAATATGACCCTATTATCAACATGGCAAAAAATAATAATAAATTGATAGTAAAATCGACGTTGTGGAATAAACTTGCCAAGTTGACTTGTCAACTACAGTACAATCCGCTTATAATGCCGTCGCAGGGAAGTGACAAACATGTCATACTAAGCGGTCGACATACAAAGCGTAGTCTTAGAAAATAAACAAGTTACTATTTTATTAAGTGTTTAGTGTAATAGAGAGAAACATTACAAATTGCACTTGACGCTGGGAAGGCCACGAAAACTAGTGAAGGTTTATAGGAATCACATCACTCACTATGATCGAGCATCATTTCAGTCATTAATTTCCAAACTTTTTATATGAAAACCAAACTTTGCACTGTATTTACTTCATATAAAGCATTATAAAAGGATTCCACTGTACTACTAGTAGTGTCTTCGTGATTTATGTTCTTTTCATGAATAATCGTCATTAAAAAAACCCTCGCCTTGCCGCCATCGCACGTCAGCACCCAGCCTTAGTCATCCAGACCTAAAAATAACCTATATTTTTACGGCGGCCTCCACCATATTCGAATTCAAAAAGGAAAATCTTCTCTTTTAAACGATATTCGCCGATTTTGCTACGTCCTGCTATTAGTTCTGTAACTTTTATTTTTCAACGTACGTAATTAAACATCTATGCTACAAACATTTTATTATGCTTCTTTGAGTCAGTTTCGTGGAATCTCCTCCGGAACTAATCAGGTCAGATATTGTGCCCATATTCTAGATTCTTACCTAGAATCAGGGCACAATATCTGACCTAATTAAGCCCGTTGGCATAAAAATGTAGTAAGTACTCTTGTATTTACTACATTTTTATGCCAACGGGCTTATTCAGCCGCTTTTTATTGAACGGTGCCGTTTAATCAGCGGCCTAAATGACATCCAGCCAACGAGTCAAAGGGCCGTCGCCCACGGACGGCACGGCATGCACAAGATCAGGCATCACGGCGGTACGGCACGCCGCCGCCGCGCCGCGGCAATCATTTTAACAAAATACACAACCAATTTTATATTAGCACAGTCTGTACTGAACGGAACGAGTCAGCGCCAGATTGTGCTTGATTTCGTCTCGACGGGGTATACCACAAGATCGTATGTAGTATGCCGCGGGATTCTTCAGTATGCTGCGGGATGCCACAGGATGATTCGGTATGCCAAAGCGTGCCGTGCCGCGCCATACCATGCCGTGTCGTCAGTGGGCCGACCGGCCCTTATAACATTTATTGAACGGGCTGGCAGATGCTTAGGCCGATCATAGAATAGGGTAACCGTGTGACGAATATGTATGAAATATTTATTTTTGGGAATTCTAAATTCAAACTACATCAATTTCAACATTCTTACTTCGACGACTTGTGTCTGCAGGGTTTAAAGGAACCTAACCTATCCGTGTCGTAAGCTCCCTATGCCCTATGTTCCGCTACTTGGCTAGTCATTAAACGATATCGAACCAAGTAATTTGCCTACCTGTTCAATTAAATGGCGGTATTTCCCTTTTCCTGTAACTGTCGCCCCATTTAGAATTGGCTGCCTGTGTGCTGACCGCATGCGGACGCGAGTGCTCGCACAGGTCATAGTGAGCCTACAAACATGATGATTGATGAAAGAGTGTCATTTTTGACGCACATTTTCTCAACTTCTTTATTTAAGATATTTCTAGGTCTATTTTATGATACGAACCTTAAACTGATTGCACTGGACAGAGCATTCCAAGAATAACATTTTCATTGTTATACAGCATTGAAGCTCGTATTACCGCATGCGAGGCGTAATTATTGTGCGAGCTTTAATGCAGCTGCAGCAATTAAGTCAAAATTCAGATCATAAATAATGAGAGTAGCTACCTCGAAACTTCAGCACGGATTTAATTCAACGTTATGGCTAGTTTACACATTGCGAACTGCTAACTACACAGTAGACAGATACTCGGATTGCCTACTCGTATGCCAATAGCTCGTCTCGCCTTAGCTGTCTTCACGAGGAGAGTAGCTGCCCAGCCTCTTGCGAGGCGCAGCACACAAAAAATACAGGTTCAACAGGTTTCGCTCGCAACTGCCTGGCTGACATTGGCAAGCTACTGCCAATGCGTTCTAACGATGCGACTAATGTTCGAACTGCTGCCATGTGCAAGTTACTGTCACGCGAGCAGGCGAGTAAAACAAATAATGTTGAAGTAACTCGGATGCGAGCTACCATCCAACTCGCACGCGGCAGTAACTCGTAAGATACGTCCATACGATGCGAGTTACTGTATTGCAGCTACTCGGCTGGCTGACTTGCAAGCGTGCTCGCACTGTGTAAACTAGCCATTACTTATTTTCATCAAAGCAAGCTCATGCGTCGTGGTATCTGATATTATTTCACCGAAGTCGGTGTATTTGGTTTTGTTTCATCGTATTTTGACAACGTGCAATGCTTTGAGTTTCAAATATTACGCTGCCCGTGTAACTTCTCTGTCGGTATTTTAATGAAATTCAGGGAATAGACGACCCGCTGCTCGTTTCCCTTCTCAGTTTCCGATTTCTATTATCTAACTGTGTCCTGCAACTGCAGGAATAGTGAATTAATACATTCTAGGAAATAATAAGCGTAGAGAAAAATAATTATTTAATTCGAACTTCGACGTTGCTGGCATTCTCCGGAGTGTTTTTATTAAAAATACCGAGTAATCGTTTTATGGAATTTCCTGAAGTTAGGTATTCTGCAAGAAAGCTACGAGAAGAAATGTAGGAAAAAATGGTGTTTTATAAACAAGCATCTGAGCTTACAGATTATATTTTTTTAGATCAGATTAAGATTATTTTTATTACTTCTTAGTAAGCTGTACAGGAATCTTGGAATAACTAATTGGGATGTAGATAGTTTTAGACAAGATCAAATTACTTCTACCATTCTTATACCAAAACTGGAATTCTGGCACAACGTGACAACAACTTTCATACTATTACGTATTGTAGCCTTTTGGGGTTAAACTCTTGTATCGTGGGGTCCGAGTGCTCATAAATATGTTGTTTAAACATCTGTCCAGACTCCAGACTGCCAGTTGACATACCTCAGCCTTCCTTGGACAAAGGTTAAGCATTACCAATTTACCATACAACATGGCAATGCAAATTTAACTTAATTTTGATAAAAGTCCCGGAGTTTTGTCTAGTCGATCTTTCAAGTATATTATGATAATATGAGATGATTCCATAGATACTATAAATACAAACCTGAAATCATTTTAGAAAACAGAAGTAATAAAAAATACTGTGACCGAACAATAATTAGGTACGGACAAAAAAATACATTAAAATAGACCCGACATCACTGAACACGACAAAATAAATAAAACAGTCTACCTTATCGACATAGCGATACCTCACATAACATCCAATCTACAATCTTCGAAAAACTTAGTAAGTACCAAGAACTGGCCATGAACCCCAGAAACCCATGAAACCCAGTGGAAAGTACAGACGCCAGCACATCAAGCTACCCGAAACTGTCAAATCTTCCCAATCAACCTTGAACGTAATGCTTTCGCGATAAAGTTCAAAATCTATTAAAGAAATTTAACAGATTGTTGTAGCTTGATGTCGTCCACATCGTCCCCATAGTACTGTCATCTACCAGTGTTATACTGCAATCTAAAGCCGCGTTTTCACTAGGGGACTTTTGTCCCGCGACTCTGTTGCTCGACACGAAATATACGTGACCCGCGAAATGTCGCCCGACGTCGCTTGCGACAGCTACGGTTCGCGGGACTAGTGAAAACGCGGCTTTACACTCTACACATGACATGTTACAAAGCGAACATTCGTTCAGTCAGTAGAAACGAGCATGAACATGATACGTATGTGTTTTGTTTTACACGGATTTTAGGACACGGCGCACTGTGTTGCCGAGGGCGGACAAAAACCAAATGTTAAAGTTGAAGCAAGAAGAAAAACAATTACGGACTTTTAAATAGACTATAAAGTTGCAGGAATGAGATATCACTTGTCAAAAAAATTCAAGCAAATATACAGTTTTGATATTTATTGTTATTTGTATAATTAACCATAATATGGATTCTGAAGTTCCAGGTGTTGTCTTTTAGATATGATATTAATTATCTTGAAATATAAACGTAATGTATGCATACAGACAGTTCCAATTAACAACAAAAAATACGACTAAAACAAAATTCACATGGCTATTAGTGAGTGTTTTCCGTAACTTCCTGTAACAATTTATAAACACAAATAACCTCTGCATTTTATCCTATTATATTGCAGTAACAAACCTTGCTACGACATGTTACCGCGGTTGTAATTATTAATTGTTTCTTGTAGTACGCGTGGTTGAATTTACTCATCGCAACCTTGCGGACGGTATCATGAAATTATTGAAAAATAATGCTTTTGTTGGTTGCCACTTTATTATTATTGTATACTAGCACTTCGTACGCGCATATCCCGTTTTTTCCCGGTGCCATAGAAAATTCCCGTTCCCATATAGCCTACAGCCTTCCTCACGAATGTGGCTACCATATACAAATACAATTCCTGAGATAAGCGCATTCAAACAGAGAAACAAACAAACAATGCAAACAAACTCTTTAGCTTTATTATATTACTACAAATTTGTCTTTTAACCATTCATGTAGAGTAGAAAAGCTGAAGAACTTATTGCAGAATGCAAGAGCGAGCGAAGCGAGATCGCACACATTTGCAAACCTTTTCTCATCTCGGATAGGTTTGATTTTCTTTTAGCCATTGATAGTTTAATAGAAGTGACTTTTTGACTCACACAGGAAAAGGCAGGAACTGAGGGAATGTAGAATTCAATAGCGAGCAAAGCGAGCTCTAAAATTTACACCAAAAGTTTTATTTTCCTTTACCTTAAATAGAACAAACTTTTTTGACTAATGTAGGAAAGCTGAAGAAGTAAGAGAGTGTAGAATATAAGAGCAAGCGAAGCGAGATCGATTATTTTATACTATGGGCTATGGATTAAGTATATGTAGGTCTTAAGTAAGTCTTCGGTAAAAGCCGGGCCCTACCCACCACTTGACTTGCGCTAAGCCCCAGAATCGTGGAGGCCAGCGTAGGCTAGGGCCCAGCTGGCAAAAGCCACCTCGAATGTATAGCCAGTCCGACCCTGCACCCCGCCACGAACAAGTTTGATTTTATTTTGACTTCTTATGCCAAATAGTAAATATTTGAGCAAATTTGGGAAAAATTGTTAAACAACTCATTAGTTTATTAAATCACTACAGACCAATCTCCATTCTCCCTTTCCTATCTAAGATCCTGGAAGCAGTTGCTCTTAAACAAATATCTTCCTTTGTGTTTGGGAATAATCTGTTATCCCCATTCCAATCAGGTTTTCGGCCGGGCCACAGCACAGCCACAGCTTTGCTGAAGGTTACAGAAGACGTTAGGAATGGCCTGGAGAGGTCGAGATTAACGGTGTTAGTTTTAATAGATTTCTCCAATGCTTTCAATACTGTTGATCACGACATCCTCCTGGCTATTCTGTCTCAAATTGGGGTTTCTTCGTTGGCACGGGATTGGTTTTCATCATATCTTCGTGGTCGCCAGCAAGCGGTTCGTGCTGATCAGAACTTTTCTGACTGGTGCGGCCTGGAAACTGGCGTACCACAAGGCGGTATACTCTCTCCACTCTTATTTTCTCTATTTATAAACTCTATTACCACGATTCTAAAATGCTCTTACCATCTGTACGCTGATGACTTACAGCTCTACGCGCACACTGACATTGACAACATGGACAACTGCATCGCATTGCCGAATGCTGACCTTCTAGCTATCAGCGATTGGTCAAGTAGATTTGGGGTTACTGTCAATGTCGGTAAATGTCAGGCTATCCTCATTGGTAGTTCATATTTTCTGCGTAACTTGGACACCAGCCAACTGCTGCCGCTTACTTTCAACAATACCGTAATCACTCTTTCCCCACACGTTAAAGACTTAGGTCTATACATTGATGACCGGTTAAGTTGGAATAAGCAGATTGCTCAGGTTAGCCAGAGAGTAACATTCACACTGCGATCTCTCTATAGATTCAAGCATTTTCTTCCTTCAAGCACTAAAATCACTTTGGTCCAGTCACTTCTGCTTCCTATAATTGATTATGCTGATGTTTGCTACTCTGATCTATCCCAAGAACGTCTCAACAAACTGGATCGACTTCTTAACAACTGTATTCGTTTCATTTTTGGCCTTCGTAAATATGATCACATTTCTTCCTTCCGTTCTCAGCTTAAATGGTTGCCTATCCGTCAGAGGAGATCCCTCAGATCCCTCTGCATGCTCTTCACTGTCATGAACGATCCTTGTGCTCCTGATTATTTAAAACAATATTTTAAAGTGTTGGGCAGTTCTCACAGTCTCAACCTTCGAGCATCTAAAAACTTACTTCTTCATATCCCTTCTCACCGCACCGGGTTTTTGTCTAATTCCTACGCTATTTCTACAATTAAACTCTGGAATATGCTACCCCTTGACATCAAGAAGGCGGAGTCAAAATTTTCTTTTAAGCGTAAAATCCGAAAACACTACTTAAAAGCTTGTCATTCTTAGTTGTTCTTCGTCATGATTACTATGAATTCTCTTAATCGGTATGTATATTATATATCATATTTATTAGTTTATTATTTTAGCATATATATGTATTTTATTAGTATTATATATATTATCTGTATATTCTTTCCGAATTGTTAAAATTCAATTTTGAATCTTATTTTTATTTATTGTACACCTACCACAGTATAGTCTTTATAACCCAAAGGTTGACTGGTAGAGAATGCCTTGATGCATTAAGTCCGCCCATGTACCACTATTGTACATAAAGTTTAAATAAATAAATAAATAAATTTGAAAGATGGAGCGGAAAGTATGGATGTAAGAGCTACCGTAGAGGCCTATACCGTCACGGCTTATCTCTTGACAATACTTACTGAAGTAGGAGGTCGCTATACGTTACTAGGTCGAATTTCATAGAAAAGCTTTATAGTAAAAATAATCCAGATAGCAAGAGCGAGTAAAGCGAGCTCAAAAAATATTTCATGTAGACTTGGATAAGTAGTTTTTTTTTTATCAAGCCTTTGCTACAATTTTTACAATGTTATTAAGTTAAAGAAAAAAGTCAAAGCTCCGTGGCCCTTAGTACTGTGTATGCGGTGGCACACGTCGCCCACGCCAAGCGCCGCCTCTAGAATTGGTATGCCTGTATATTTGACATGTTCTAAACGACGAAAAAGCACTCATACTTAACCACATCAGAACGGTGCGTCATCAGAAGGTTTTAGATGATATTAGTTTACCGAGTTACGAAGAATCAGGTTGATTGAATTATGTAATTTTCTTATATTTTTTTCTTTACTCTTTTATTGTTCCTACTAATATTATATACCTATCTGAAGGATTGTGTGTATGCGTGTATACAATTTTTTTTTTTTTTATATTCTATTAGAGGATTCGGATGAAACTTACTAGTTTAGAACCTGAATTTGGCTACTTTTTATTTTTTTTATCCAGTTTAGCGCGAGTAAAGCCGCGGAACACACTCGTGCATAGTAAATTATATTTATTCTATTAAATACATATACATATGTTGTATACAATACTGATGAAAGGTAATAAATTCAGATCATAAATCATTTTGTCCGTGTCTTACTACATAACATGCTCGCTGCGAATGCTACAATACGGCCGTCGGTAGCACCGGTCAAAACCCAGCTTAAGAATTTAATATAATAATAATTAACAGACTAGGTCTATATTTTGTTAGTAACAATATACATAAAAACCAATGTTAGTATTGACAGCACTCCTACACTACGACATGAAGCCGCACCCATCTTTGCAGCACGGCGGGCTCCCACCTATCTGCAAAAACAATTAGTATAGTGTTGGTACTGCCACGAACGCAAGTGAGTAGGGAAGCGCATCTTTTCCTGATTATGGTGGCCCGCGCCTCAGCAAACATCCCTGACGCACTGCATCGCCACGGCAGCCCCAACAGTACCCTGACTGTATTGTTATATTGGACAAGCAGTCATTGTTACAATGAGAACTCGTTATAATAAGGTTATGTGACTTTGTATAGGTACGTGGATATCTCTGGAAACACTGAACCTATTTGAAAAACACTATCAGCATTGCCATTTGAAAGGTTAGTTCCACGACATGTATTATGTAAACATATGTATATGTATAACCCAGCCAAAGCCGGAGCGGTTCACTAGAATTTTACGCCTTCACCTTGATACGAAGTTTTATTAGCCACAAAGTACGGCTGTGATCACGGCCCATTATCCAATTATTTAAAATGAACTTTGGATCAATAAATCGATGTACTACACGTACGTTCCCAGGCTCTTCATTGCCTTTGTTTGATTAAACACTACGCGTAAGTTTAGTGGAGCGGTAGGCAGAATTGTTCCTGCAATAAACTTTTTTTACAAGTATGGGCGAGCGTGTGGGCTCAGTGGTTAAAGACTCGCGTCTAACACTTTGAGGTCGTGGCTTCAAATCAGGGTTCGAAATTATGATTATCCGATAATAAGTACACTGCACATGAGATAGTTAGCGAATTACAGACATGGACAAACCTGCTCCCTTATGCATGGGACTGAATCGCAAACCCACCTTGAGTTGAGCAAGCGGATTAATGCGCTTACCTTCTGCTTATGAGAAGAGACTTTTCTATCTCTACACTTATGGGTAGACTAAGCAGCAGGCGCAGATACCGGGAGGAGGAGACAACGGGTGCAATTCCCCCCCTGGGCTTCGATCACAAGTGCTTCTTAAACTCTAAATTAGACACCAACGTATCCCTTATCTGTATTTTACATTGTAGATATTTGACTAAGTTGTTGATAAATGTAAAGATAATGGAAAAAAGAGCGTAGTGTTGCCTAACTGTGACTTGTTTTTCCCACTCTGGGCACTTAGTCAGTGTCAATTAGGCAACAAGGCTTAGGTATAACTGAGACTGTCATAACCTATGAATATGAACCAATTTGCTTACCTAAAATAGATCACACTCAAGCTCCTGGACTTCACCTTCACCACACCCTGTTGAGTCTACCGCGTCACCGGTTCCTGTTGTTCGGAGAATTTGGAACTGTTACTGTTGAATGAAACCCTGTTAGATACTGTTCGCACCTTTAAAGTAAAACCGTTACTAAACGAAATTATGAAATTTTATAGGGGAGCCAATATTAGAAAATAGTCACTGTTTTAGATAGATGGCATTGATACCTCAATTCATGAAAATGTTCGTTTAGTAACGGTTTTACTTTAAAGGTGCGACTATAAAATTTCATAATTTTGTTTAGTAACGGTTTTACTTTAAAGGTGCGTGTTGTGTACGTGTGGCAGATGTGTTCTGCCCAATTCCATTATAGCGGCTGTGGTGCATACCTACATACCTATACATACATAGATATCTATAGTTGCATACAACTGTGGACGTCATCGAAGTGGTGGTTGAAGCTTTTTCTTGTTTTCGATAAAGGCGACTAAAATCATGTTCAAACAACGCTTTTATCGATCTGTTTGTTTAGGTACAGTAGGCACAAGTTTGTTGTTTTTGTCGTTGTATTCTATGGAAGCGTTTCCATTATTAAGTCGCGGCTGTGGTAATGTGGCACGCATTTGTCATTACGCTGCACTGGTTGGCGCTCATGTGTTGTTTCCCACGCATTTCGATGAAGTCTTCTCCCAAGGCTATACCTAAAGTAAATAACAGACCATATCATTTAACTTCAGCCGGTATTCATGAAGGGATAGGCTTTATTTAGGTACCTGTTTTTATACCATTAATATGTTTATATTAATGTCTATGAGGAGCTCATGGCTAAATAATTACAGCCTGACGGATCGATCTTCAAGGTTAAACAACGCTTGTCGAGGTCGGTCTGTGGATTGGTCACAATCTGATTATACCGAGAGTCCTCCGTGCCTCAGAAAGCACGTTTCCGGCTGTGATTTGTAGATCTTTGGCAGTCGTTACGAATCGTCAGAAGACAGATAATCTGACAACAGTCTTGCCAAGAAGTACCATTTTACCCAGTTACTATGTTGTCGAGGTTAGATAATGTCGCTCCACGTAAATTACTGGTATTCAGCTGAATCCTGTTTGCCTGGAAGCCAATCCTAATTTTGGGAAAAGGATATTCAAATGATGATTAATGTCTATTTAATCTTTTACACTGATATAATTTATGTTTAATCTGCGCATAATGCCACTGTATGCTGTCACTGTAAACTATGTGAACGTTGCATGTTGCAGACAGTAGTGGCTGCCTGCAACATGCAACATTTACATAATTTCAACAAAACTACATTCATTCATCAAAATTTACTGGCCATCGTTCTGTGTTAGCTCAATATGTTCTACGTTGTAGCTGTTTATAAAAAAACCGGCCAAGTGCGAGTCGAACTCGCGCACGAAGGGTGTATAAAAATGGCAAAAAATCACGTTTGCTGTATGGGAGCCCCCTTAAATATTTATTTTATTCTGTTTTTTTAGTAAGTATTTGTTGTTATAGCGGCAACAAAAATGTTAACTGTCTAACGACAGCTAGACAGTTGAAATTTACCATGATAACGATTCATGACATACAGCCTGGTGAAAGACGGACACACAGACGGACAGCAGAGTCTTAGTAATAGGGTCCCGTTTTACCCTTTGGGTACGGAACCCTAAAAATCGATCAACGAAACTGTAGATGAAACGTTCTATTCACAATTTATCTTGCAAGTTTTATTATAAACTTACGATCCGATGTTATTAAATGTAGTACTTACCTGGTTTCCGTCATTGAGCTTTGCGGTTTCATTATTCATTATTACATTAAATTAATTAATTACTAATTAGGCTTTAATGGCTAAATACGCCGAATGTTGAAAACTACATAGAAACATTGATTCATTCTTGTTACCGCTTTGACAGCCGTATAAATTATGTAGATAGGTCTACATAATGTATACGGCTGGTCAAAGAGGTGGACCAAGCATCATTATGATTCATTATGACAGCGTTAAACTAGATGTGCCGTGTAACATCTAGTTTTGGAGAAACTTCCGCCTTTTTGAGCATTTCTCTGACACTTAAACTATTTATTTAATTGTATTGTACCTAGCTCATTCTACACTTCTCAACTTCACTTTGATTTTACATTGTATTTATTATGTTTACAAGTACCACTCCCGTACCTATCACTTCATTTTTTTTTCCATGTCTACTGCGCGTTCGAGCGTATGGTACCCGTTGGCCGCAGTTGAAAATCAGCGTTAGGACGTAATACCTACTGTTGCCACCTGACATTATGCTGAGCTGAGGCCCTTTTGGCACAGTACTGTTTTACATACTTAATTTTTATATTCTTTATCTGTAATGTGTTTTTTTTTTATTGTGCCAATTAATGTAATTTTCTTTCTTACTAAACCCACCTGCTACAGTAGGTCAGGGGTCATACATACATTGAGTTAGCCGGAGTTAAACAGGCGTCCTACCAAATTAATACAAATCTCTAAAATCAAGCGAATAGGTCCGCGAAGCCTGCCCGGCAAGCCCGACATAGCTCTGTATAAGGACGACGCCTAAGAGCTTAATATACTGATTTTGTTACTATTATAAGTACGTCACCGTTATGTTTCCTACAGTTTGAGCCGCAACCTCATGTTTGGTGCCCCCTGCGAGTCGAGGTTCTGTCACGACGAGTCGTCCCTGGTGGTCAGGAAGGTGAACGACCGCGAGGCCGGGCTGTACCGCTGCCGCGTCCACTACCAGGCCTCACCTACTGTTGATACTGCTATGGTGCTCAAAGTAGTAGGTAAGTTAAATATAGAACAATAAAAGATAACTTAAAATAAGTTTAATTTTAAAATAATTTCATCTGGTAGACATTGCCCACAAGCGTCGCCACATTGACCGGTGACTTCAACGACCTTCATCAGGTTATCGGTCCACATTGTGGAAGGCCTTTCAAAGTTATAGAACCTTTCCGCCCCATTTACCACTGCCAATAGTTCAATAACCTTGGTTCTCCTACTACTTAACCTAAATGATCCAATCTTTAGGAACGGGTTGCTGGGTACACGGTATGAAAGCTGTGTGATCGTCATTTGTTAACTGCCACGAACGGAGTTCCTCTTTCTCATATGGGGTTCGGGCTTCTACAAATACAATCTACAATGCAGTTGATGTTGGAGAGAGACAGATTTTTCTACAGCACCATGTTTCCCTTCCCAGATTCACCGGGAATGCCCAGGATATACGACGCCAAGGGAGAATTCCTCAACAAGGGATTTGTGGGACCCTTTACTCTTGGGTCAGACCTAACCCTAATCTGCGAAGTCGAGGACAGTAAGTATTAAATGAGTAAATTACGGCTAAAGGGGTGAATTTAATTGCAGTGACTAGGAAATATCGAAGGAGTTTACTATAAATGTAGGTACATTATTCATATACCTATCCATGGGAACTCCAACATAAGGTGAAATTCAAGGTGTTCTTCAGGTAAAATACACATTTAAATGAAAAACATCAAGTCAACGATGTTCTAAGTCTGCCTTAAATTATATCCGGAAAATGTTATAAAAGTTTGCTACCTATGTCTGGAACATGAAAAAAAATACTAACAGATTTGTATTAAAGTTTATCCTAAAAGAAACAGATATTATTACTTTTAAGAAAAACTTTAATACAAATCTGCAGAACTATTATAAAATAGGGACATCTGGTCTTGAATTTGCTTCGGGTCTATAAAAACACATCAGTAGGTACCTAGTAAAATCGCCCGTCAAATGCGTTGCAGAAGACCCAGAGCTGGAGCTGTATTGGCGCCGCAACGGAGCTATAGTGGAGCGCTCATTCACGTCCCGTCCGGGCATTCTTCGCGTGGAAATACACCTGCGCAACCTGACGCGCGGAGATCTGGACACTCACTACGAGTGCTTGGCACAGAACGCCGACGTGACTGAGCCCCTGTTAGCCAGTGTGGACGTCAAAATGATCCGTAAGTAAACCAAGTACTGATGAACGAGCGGGACACTTTAGATAAGCAAGGCCAGAATGGCATGCCAATTTGAGTCGTGCGAAGCTTCGCTTAGCACGTTCAAAACGAGTCACTTTTTCGACTGTTAAGGTTAATCCCTACATATCAGTGTGTGAAGGAGGTCATCAGAACCACAAGTCCGGGAAGTAGATGGACCCACATCCCGGGCATGGCCCTATATTTGTGGATTAACTTTAAGGTGCTAACTACAAAGCACGGAACTCCGGGCCGGTTACGACTTTAGATGGCATTGGTATCTGTGGCTGCGCAATATCGCTGGGTAGGTACAAGTTTCGGCTGTCATAGCCATCTTAAAGCTAGTATATGTCGATGGTAACTTTTACTGACATTCTTGGAGTGTGGAAAGTTTTCAAACTATTCTCGTCTTCAAACCGAATACGTATGTCCCAAACAGAAATGCCATTCCGATAAAAATAGTTCTATGCCATTTACCATATAGCCTGTAGATATGTACTTTCTTCTAATTAATTCTCGATTTCCAGTACCCCCCATGAGCGTAGAGATCCGTCTGAACAATAACTACGACTTCGAGGCTGGCCAGCCCCGCGTGGTGGACTGTGTCGTGGTGGGCTGCGTGCCCCCGCCAGCCATCACCTGGACTCTCGGCAGCAGGGTGGTCCGACCCACGGTGCACAAGGTGGGTGCTATCTATATCCAGAGGCAATAGACAAAGTGCCATTCTATCAGCGAGCCCGTGGGGTTGATCACGTAACATTTCTATTACATACCTACATTTGAGACGTTTCGACAATCACCTTCGTCACGCTACCGCTGACAGAATGTCACTTGTCTAGAGCATCTGGGGTAACTGAAGTAGGTAAATCCAACGAATAAATAAAAGACACATTATTAGTTGAACTGCTACCACAGTTTTTATACCGCTTTCTTTTTTCCTTAACCTATTGTGTGCCACGGCTGGGCAAAGGCCTCCCCCATATCCTTCCAGACATTCTTTTCTTGCGCCACCTCGAACTTCGCCTTCGCGGTGTGCATCCAAATCATCTCGCCACCGCTTTCTGGACCGGCCTCATTATACCGCTACAACTACAATATTAAAGTTTACCTCCTACCTAGTACCGAATTATTTTTTCAAGTACATTGGCCCAAGGATTAAGATTCTCCATATAAAACTTAAAACCCCTTAAATCGTCTTTTGATAGTGTTCGTAAAAAACTTATATTGGCATTCTTCATTATTTACTTTGGCCAGTATTTGATCCAAGTTTCGAGGAAATCGTTACTTGAGGGTAGTTAGTTTTACTAAGTTAGTATTCGTGTCAAGTTTCAAGTTTATTAACCCAAAATAATACAAATCTTCCATACAAACTTTAATACCCCCTGAATTGTCTTTGGGGTTGTTTAAAATATGTAATAATGACAACCTATATTCTTTATATATACCATTAGGTATCCATACCAAGTTTCACGTTAGTTGGCCAAAGGAATAAGACTCGTCCATACAAACTTTAACACCCCCTAAGTAGCCTTTTAGGGGTAGTTGTGAAAAACTAAAAATGACAATCTTTATTATCTACATTGGTCAGTATTTAAACCAAGTTTCAAGGCACAAAGAATCAGATATTTCATACAAACTTACAACCCTTATTTCACCCTCTAAGGGGATTCATTTTCAAAAAACCTTTCTTATCGGATGCCTACATCATATAAAGTATATTTCCTTTAAATGTTACGATCCTACGACCAACGGTTTAGGGTGTGCGTTGCTCCATCAGTCAAGACAATGGCAAGGCAAGGCATTTTATATATATAGATAGGTACGTAGCTTATATCTACATAATTATGCTTCGACGTTGGGCATAATCGTATATATTTTATTGGCTTACATGTTTTTCTATATTTCAAAGTTTGCCACACTTAAGTAGGCAGTTTAGTTTAACACCTCAGATTTACCATGAATACATATTTAAAAGTCAGCCAGGAAATTTATACGTTGGCACGAATAATGTGTTTGCTGAACTAGCAACCGTACTAGTTAGTGACAGGGCTTTATTTTTCCTGCAACAAAAATGAACGCCCACCAACCGCTGTTGGCATCAACAAAAACTAGAGTTCCCACATGCGTGACGTACTGACGTCCCACCATGCATGACACATCTTACGACACGGCCATCTTGTGCCTAGAGCTGCCCCACCCAGGCTGTTCAAATAAGTGTGTCGTTGCGCTCGAGCGCCGAGCGGTGGGCCCGCCAACCGACACCCACTCGCGCCTCGCTCAGCCCTCATCTTAACATGCAAGCTCGCGCCACGCCACGCCCTCACATAGTATTCAAGTTTTTGTCAGTTTCTTTTCATTGGATCGTTCAGGAAAGTCATTTTTTTCTCCGCCGACTATTGTCCCTGTGGTTCGCCCACGACGGCATGAGTGTTTAGTATTTGACAGTTTTGTATGTATGAATGTAGGATTCAGATTATTCTTTTTGTCTTTTCGGCCGAGATAATTGTTTATTTACTATCTGAAAGTACGCTAAAACACGCCGTTAATAGTAACAAGATCGGTTTCCTTTTTTTTTTCTAAATAAAATTAGTGGCCCAAATTCAAGGCATTTAACATAAATAAGTAGCAGACCGCACTTCAGTGGTAACACTTGTAACGAAATCAGTATGAGCTGACCAAACAGAATCAAAATCAAAGTATTACCACAGACGCGCGGTCTATTCTACAAGTTTGACAAGTAGTCAGCCAGCAACACAACAATGCCGTACTCATACAACTTTTATTTCCCACAATAAGAACAGCGCTCATATAAAGTACTAGTTTTTGCCCGCATTTCGTACGCGAATATCCCGTTTTTTCCCGTTCCCGTAGGAATATTCCATTCCCGCAGGAATTTTACGTTCCCGTAGGAATTTAATAAGAACATAGATAAGACAAACAATCAAACTGCCCAACCTTTACCAACCATGTTGGAGTCGGCTTCCCAGCAACGGGAACGAAGGCCCAACTCAGCTCCTCAACCCAGTACAGTTCCTAGCAGGAGTACGGGGCTCCTGACTACCCCAAACGTCAAACATGTCCAAGTACAGCCTAGCTAGACCATCGAGCCGACCTAAGAAAGCCTAACCTTGAAGATCGAGACGTGCTATCATTACTTTTAATCTCAAGGTATTAACCGGGTCCTTGTTAACGCTCAATCATCCATGTGAACAGGAGCTCCGCGACGGCAATTACACGGTATCTTCATTGACGTTGGCACCCTCTCTCCGCGACCACCACAACGCGCTGATCTGCCACGCCCACAACTTGCACATGCCCGACGTCTCGTTCCAGGACAAAGTTACCCTGAATGTTGGATGTAAGTACCCTACTTAATGTTGGATTTATTTTAAATATAAGTTTAGCTATTTAAAGCTTCCTCTCTCTTACATATATTTGTTTATTGCTGTGCCCGACAGGGTCCATAATGATCACAATTTCTTTTTTTTTAATTTACCACCTAAGTACACATTGTGGAATACAAATAAAGTATTGAGTATTGAAATGAAAATGAGGGAACAACCTTCGGGTTTCTTAATAGATTTACTTTTACTTCGATTTCAGACCTAGGCACAGATCTACCTATAAACGATGAAATTTTCTAGTGAACTTTCGGTTTTATAAATCAGCCGTAGCGGACCATATTTTCAATTCGCTCTGGTTTGCGCTGACGTGAATCTACTTTACGCTTCACTAGTCACTATTAAATATTCTTAGGTACCTCACATTTACAGCAATTTGATCTTTATAATATCAATGTTTCAATATCAATTTGTCTGACCATTTCTCAACTGCAGCTTTCAGTCTGACCCAATCCAGCTGAATACCAGTATTTTACTTGGAGCGACTCCCTACCAGACCTCCAAAACCTACTGGGCAACTCAATACCTCTTAACAAGAACAAGGTCAGATTTTATGACTTCTGAAGGTCTGACCACATAACGACTGCCAAAGATCTTCAAATGACAGCCGGGACCAACGGATGACGTGCTTTCCGAGGCACGGAGGAATCTCGGTTTGTAATGGATGCTCACCCATCCGCAGACCGACCTCGGCAAGCGTTGAAGAGCGCCCATAAATAAGTTACTAAAATAATATAAATAACCGTCCTTACTTAGATGTTGGGAAATTCACATCATCCTGTGGTGACCTCAAAAATTAATTTGAGGTCTAAAAACTACTTGCAAATTCACACAAACCATTTACATGCTATTTACCACAAGAGCTATATTTCCACAGTCCGCCCCACCTGCCAGCTTGGTCGCGAGGAGAGATTGGGTGTTGTAACCCTTGAGGCCGAGACCGTCAAGTGTGTGGTTGACGCCTATCCGGAACCTCTGCAATTTAGTTGGACTTTCCCGGACTCCAAGACCTTGTACACCAGCTTTACTGTAAGTAATAATCGCCCGACCGAATTTCGATCACGGTAGCCAATCTCAACGGAGATTAGCCAAGTACCTACGCAAGAAATATTATAGAGCACAAGTGTGTGCGCAAACACAGCTGCATTCTCTGTTCCGTTTTAGGGTTCCGTAGTCAACAAGCAACCCTTACAGTTTCGCCATGTCCGTCTGTCCGCCTGTCTGTCCGAGGTTTAGCTCGGAGACGCTTAGCACAAGAAAGTTGGAATTTGGTATAATTTGGCTGTTGGAAAAAAAATTAGGGTACCTCCCCAACACGCAAAGTGGCTATGTTTTTTATCGTGTTACCCGTGAATATTGAGGATGTGCATAAGTGACCATTTTTCCAGCCAAGAGTCCGTTTCCGAAATTTTAAGCTTTAAACTGTTAATTTTTGTTAGAGTCAAGTGTCCCCCCCCCCCTGGCTGCTAAATAACCTTTTTAGAAGACGTGAAAAAAATCTTGGTAGTAGCTTATATAACGAACTAGCTTTTACAGATTACTGGAAAACCTATAAGAAGTCTATAGTGTTAAAATATCATGTTACACAAAATAAATTCGTTCGGAACCCTTTACACGCGAGTTCGACTCGCACTTGGCAAGACTGTTTCTTTTCGCACACACATACCTAAATCATAGCCAGAATATAATTTACTCTTACCGAGAACTATATTCTGACACGAAGGCTCACATTACAGAAAGTGGCCGGCGAGCGCAACCGCTACAGCTCAACCCTGACCTGGCTGGCCCGAGAGGTCGACGTCGGTGTGCTGCTCTGCCGGGCCACCAACGCCTTCGGAGAACAACGCAGGCCGTGTATCTACAACAT
Organism: Mamestra brassicae; assembly: GCA_905163435.1. Lineage (NCBI taxonomy): Eukaryota > Metazoa > Arthropoda > Insecta > Lepidoptera > Noctuidae > Mamestra > Mamestra brassicae. Next base: position 7,390,103 of record LR990987.1, read on the forward strand.
CTCCCGAGGAGGACCCCCCGAAATGCCCAAATGTAACGTGCGTAGGATCTACCCCAACTCGCTGAGGGCGCAGTGCGTGAAAGGTGAGATCATGTGAACTACCATCTTCTTTTAGCGTCGACGGTCAACTTTTAGATTGGGACACAGTAGGAGCGTCTCGTCGGTACTATATGTTTTAAACTCGTCAAAGCGGGTTAGTCTATCTATCTATCTATTGGGGTATGGTTTCCGCACTTAGTCCTGATGTTGGACCATTGTGCGTGGGCCATGGCGGCCGTCATTCCAACCAGCCGACCTCCCTCCAGAAGCAGATCAGTCCTCCTAAAGAGTTCAGGGTGTCTGTGAGTGAATTTGGTGTTCCTATCGTTTGTCTACGTATATCGGCGACGCCTGTGCACTCAAGGAGCACGTGCGACACCGTTTCCTCCTCCTCCATGCATGCTCTGCACAGAGGACTGTCTGTTATACCTAGTGTGTGGAAATGCTTATTCAGTGAGCAGTGCCCGGTGATGGTCCCCGCCACCATTCGCAGGCTGCTCCTATTCAGTCGCAGAAGGCGCTTGGTGAGTTTATTGTCTAGGAGTGGTATAGCCTCCTTGGACTGCCTGCAGCCTGGTGCCGAGGTCCACCAGCGTTCTGCTTGTGTGTGGGTATGTTCTCGTAGCCACGTGCGTAGCTGGGTGAAAGGGAGTGGCACTATGGGTTCGGGTCCAACAGCCATCGTACCAGACCCCCTCCTGGCCAGTTCATCGGCCGCGTCATTTCCTAGTGATCCGCTGTGACCTTTTATCCACTGCAGCGTTATGGTGTTGCGGTTTGTCACCGTGACGCGTTCTAGTGCATTGTGGCATTCTTGTATTTGTTTCGAGGTGGTGTAGTTCCTATTTAGGGATTGGAGAACTGAGGCGCTGTCGGAGAGTATACGAATATTGGTGTCCGTGACTCCCCTGGCTTCTATGGCATGGATCGCTAGGATAATGCCCATGCATTCCGCCTGGTAAACGGTGTTGAGCTTTCCTAGTGGTCTGGATATTTTAATGTTGAGGTCGCTGGAGTAAACTCCAACTCCGGTTCCGGTACTTGTCTTTGATCCATCAGTGTAGATTCTCAGCTCTTTAGGACCTGAGTGGTCATCCAATTCTTGTGTTAGCACTATGTTATAGTGCTTTTGGAAATGGTGCATCTTTTGAGCTTTGTCATTGGGTGATGACATCATGGGTTGTCGTTTTACGGCATCTTCCATGATGCGTGTATGTTTGATTCTAGAGTCTTTACCTAAAGTGCCAGCTGTGCTGAGCCTGAAGGCCGCTTGGGCCGCTTCCTCCTGCACTATAAGGTGCAGTGGTGGCAGTCCCAGCATAGCCTGCAGGGCCGCAGTGGGTGCCGTCCTCATACTGCCAGTGATTGCCACACAGGCAAGCCGTTGCAGCTTCTCAAGGTCTTTCTGTGCTGTGCTCAAGTCGGTCCTGGGCCACCAGACTAAAGCACCATACGTGATTATCGGTCTGATAACTGTGGTGTATAACCAGTGGGTTGTATTGGGGCTAATACCCCAGTTCCTACCTAGCATGCGTTTGCATTGCCACATGCATATACTGGCTTTTGTGGTGGTGTGTTCAGTGTGCTTCGCCCAATTCAACTGCTTGTCCAGATATATACCCAGGTATTTGGTTTCAGTCGAAAGGCTGAGGGTGGTTCCGAAGAACCGTGGTAATTCTAGTGTTGGTAACTTCCTCTTCTTGGTGAAGAGGACTAGTTCGGTTTTGGCAGGGTTCACTGCTAGCTGATATTCTTTGCACCAGTCCTCTACTATTTTCAAGGCTTGGCGCATGAGGTTGCATATCGTGTTTTCGTGTTTTCCGTTTATTATTATGGTTATGTCATCTGCGTAGCCAACGGTAAAGTATCCTTTATCATTGAGTCTTTTAACTAGATTATCTGCGACGAGGTTCCATAGTAACGATGAAAGGACCCCCCCTTGGGGGCAGCCCTTCGCCACAATGGCCCTTGTTGTGTTATTTATTGTGACTTGTACAGCTCTTTGCTTGAGCATGTTTGTGATCCAGCCACTCAGTGTCGTGTCCACACCGTGCTTTACGAGGGCTTTGCTAATACTCTGAAACATGGTTTTGTCAAAGGCGCCCTCGATATCAATGAAGACAGCCAGTGAGGAGCATTTATGGTTTATAGCGCTTTCGATCTTTGAGACCACGCTGTGCAGCGCAGAATCTGTTGATTTCCCCGCGGAGTAGGCGTGTTGTTGTCTGTGGAGTGGGTATTGACGTAGGGGTCCATCCCGAATATATCTGTCACAGAGCCTCTCCAGGGTTTTCAGTAAAAAGGATGTCAGGCTTATTGGTCTGTATGCTTTGGGTTGTGTGTAGTCTGTTTTTCCCGGTTTGGGAATAAAAATGACTTTCACTTCGCGCCATGCTAGGGGTACGTATCTGTGTGCTATACAGGCTTGGTAGATTGCTAGCAGCCATGGTGTTATGATGCTCTCCCCCCATTGTAGCAGGGCTGGGAAGATGCCATCTAGTCCTGCGGATTTATATGGTTGAAAGGTCTTTATAGCCCATGCTATTCGATCTTCTGTTACTACATTTCGGGCTGTAGACCAGTCTTGGTCAGCAGGGGTTCGTCCTGATTCATCTGCCCACACTCTGTCCTCAAGAAGATTACAGTCTGGGAAGTGCGTTTCCAGAAGAACTCTGCTGGTTTCTTGGTCTGTTTGTGTGTATGAGTTATCTGGTTTCTTTAGTGCGCCGAGGGTGCGGTCCTGTTCAGTTGATAGGATTTTCCTTACTCGGGCGGCTTCGTTGTTTGATTCTATGGATTCACAGAATTTCCGCCAAGCAGTTTTCCTGGCGATTCTGATTTGTTTTTTAAATGTGTGTTGGGTTTTTTTGTACGTTTCCCAGTCTACAGGGAGTCTAGTGTTCTTTGCTCTATTGAACTGTTTGCGAAGTGTACTTCTGAGTTTTTTAAGTTCTGTGTTCCACCAGGGGTTACCCTTACCCTTGGTGTGTGATGCTGTTAGTTTACAGCACGTGTGATATGCTTCGGTTATGTAATCGGTTAGTTTTGTTACCGTGTTTTCTAGTTCTGTGGGGTCTGTGATTGGAGCTTGGTGCAGCTGGTGCCCATTTAGCAGAGAAGCTAGGAGGCGTTTAAATTGAGGTATATTTGTTCGGCGCGGATTTCGCTTGGGTGCGGGCTTTTTTGTGTTGGCTACTAGTGTGAAACGAATTCTCCTGTGGTCAGAGCAAGAGGGTTCGTCGGACACGCGCCAATTAGAGATGATTTTTGTCGCATTATCTGTGGCCAGCGTTAGGTCTATGATCGTTTGTCCCCTGGCAGTGACCCAAGTGGGTTCGGAGCCGTGGTTTACGATGTTAAGGTTAGTCGAGAAAAGATATGTGGATAGTGCCTCACCTCTGGTGTTCGATACTTCACTGCCCCAGAGTGGGTGATGAGCGTTTGAGTCGGTGCAGATGATGAGGTCCAGGTTGGCGTTCTCGCAGTGTTGGACCAAATCAGTCATCTCTTTAGGTGGGCAGTTCTCGTCGTCGCCTGGCATGTACGCCGAGGCTAGTACAAGGTCCGGGATATTATTGTCGGTTTGAAGCCTGATCACTGTCAGGTCTCTGGAACAGAATTGAGTTAGTGGCGTAATAGGTACGTCTTTAGGTGTGAATATGCAGGTTCGTGGTTTGTTGGTGTTACTTGTATTGAGTGTTAGTTTACCTCCGATGTTTCCAAGGCCGCATATCCTATCATTTCTGATCCACGGCTCTTGTATCAGGGCAATTGTTCGTGGTTGCACCTCCAGCGCCCTGCGCAGGCTAGCGGTGGCAGTTTGGCTATGCTGGAGATTTGCCTGTATGATCTGGATGGTGTTAGGTGTGGGCGACGTCGACGGTGGTGGTGGGTTAGGAGGAGACGGATCCATCGGACAGTCTGTCTCCCTCCTCCATTCCGGGCCAGTTGTCTCGAGTCGGCGAGGATGCGAGCAACTGCGATGTCCACCCTGGTGATGTAGGTGGCGCAGAGTCTACCTCTGCATCAGCCATCGCTGCTCTCGCCATCTCCTCCTCTAGTCTGGTCATGTCTTGGTCGTTTGTCTGGGTCGGTTCTGTGGTCTCAGTCACAGTCTCGGTGTCAGTCCTGACGTCAGTGGGCTGGGCCTTGGGGTAGAAGCGGACGTATATGGACCCAAGAAGGTACGATATGCGTCGCTCCCGCCCCAACACCTTTTCGGCTTCATCGGTCGGGATTCCCAGGGTCAAATATGTCCCGTGGTTATCCCCACCGACAGAAGTTGCCCTGTACAGTGACCACCTCCCGATATCGTACCAAGTATTCTGACGAATCAGAATGCTCTGGAGCCGCGCTATGTCCCCATTGTACCTGGGTACGAAGAGCGCAGCTCTGACACGGGTAGGCACGTCGGTCTGTCGCATGACGGTCAGAGTCAGGTCAGTGTCTGGGAGTCTTATTCTGGGCACATTCAGGGTAAGCCAGGTCAGGGAGTTGTCGTCCTCGCACCACATCTGCACGGTGCCGTCCGCTACCCGAGGGTAGCCGCGGAAGGCCGGGAGTGGTTTAGTCGGGTCGGTTTCCATAACCAGTCTTTCCAGTTCAGTCCGAATATGTGTCGCCTCGGTGTGTGTCAGGTCTCTGGAGGGGGGGGAGAAGCAGATCGCTACGGAGAGTCGCGCCGGAATGTCCTTCGTGGCTCGCGCGTAGGTTCTCTGCTCCCCTTGAGCAGCTTGGGTCCTCACACGTTTCGGGTTTCCCTGAAGCGTGCTCGGCGAAGCCGTGTCATCCGGACGTTCCCTCTTCGCCGCACCCGAGCCGCTAGGTTCAGGTTGTGGTTTGAGGGAGGTGCCCGGAAGATTTCTGGGCTCCAGGTTATCCCCGCGCGGGGCCCGAAGCCGCTTCCCCCTCGCCCTTCTCGGTGGTCTTTCGGTGTCGCGTCTCTGTCGGTCTGGGTTCTGGCCTACAGCTCCGGTGGGTTCCAACGCTTCCGGAGATTTTTCGCGCTGGGTTTCCCCTTCGCGGACTCGTCCCCGGTCGCGCGTTTCCGCGTCCGGCCGTTTTTCGCGCTGGGTTAAACCCTCGCGGACTCGCGGCTGGTCGCGTACTTTCTCTGGGGCGACCATCTGGTCGCCGTATTTCCTCTCCCCAGCTAAGGTTTTTTCGCGCTGATGCATGCGTACTTCGCCCGCTGGGGTCGGGATGGAACCACCTGAACCGGCAGCCTTACCCGTCACTTTCTGGTCATTGTCAGGGTTTTTTCTGAAGCTGTTCCGGACGATGCTCTGTTGCCAGGCGCTCGTGGAAAGCTTGGTCAGGGTAGTTAGTGGCGCTTGAGTAGCAGCCGAGTCTGTGTTTGTTGGCGCGAGTACCGCAGCCGGTTTCGGTGTGTTTGGCGCGTGTACCGCAGCCGAGTCTGTGCATATATTTGGCGCTGTAGTAGCAGCCTGACGCGCTGAAGGCGCGTCCTCTAACGGCAGAAGTTTGCCCCCTCCCAGAATACGATGGGGGCTGACCGACGAGTCGGCATGGGATTCCCCGGCTTGGCCGGGACCCACCTGGGTAGTTACTTTTACTGTCTGCTTCATGGTTAGTGTTGTGGTTGTTGGGCTTTTTTGGTTTGCGAGGTTGCCCTTCCTCCGGACCGATGGGAGTAGAGGAAGAAAGGAAGGAGTGCGAATTTGGAGTAGGTAAGTCAAGGGATAATGGGGTACTAGGTTAACCCTTGGCCTGGGATTTGGCTTTCGGGAAACTTCTCCTGTCCGGGGTCTCGTTTGAGACACTCCAGCTGGGAGATCGACTCCCAGTAGTCAGGTGGCGGTCCCCCAGCCGGAGCTGGGCTATCCGCAACCCGCCCACCCGCTCGGTTGCATGAGAAGAAGTGCCTGGCGGTCCGAAATCGTCTCGCCGCGTGGGTACGTGTACCCCTGCGTCAGGACGACTCAGCCGGCCCCGAGAAAGCGGGTTAGTATACTGGACCCGTCTGATATCTACTGTCAATGAGTGAGGTTATGACACTGTCCACAAAATGACTTGTGGCACTTGCAAGTGCCCTGTACCTGTACTTTAATGACCTAAGTCTTAACGCCATTGTTAACAAGAATGCAATTGGTTATCGTTCTGTCATGTCATGTTTCTGGTAACATTTGTTACAGTAGATATAACGAGTAGGTTGTTTAAGAAATGTTTGCCAGAATCAATCAGAATCATGTTTCCGCCAATACATAAACACGTGTCTACAAAAGTTGGTTGACATTGACTTGATTGCTAATTGCTATATAGAAAAGTTTCACTATTTTATGTTTCATAGTTTAAATATTGAACCTAACCTAACTGCTCCTCTATCGCCGTTTAATACAAACAGCAGAAGCTCAATTTTTTTATTAACGTACCAAGCTGCATGTCCACAGGCTGGGACGGCGGCCGCCCTCAGGTGGTTAACCTTGATATCTTAGACGAAGATGGCACCCTCGTCAAGAACGTCTCCGACAGCTCAGGCCACATTTATTTGCCAAATATAATGGAGAATCGCAACGTCACGGTAGTGCTGTACGCTTCCAACACACGCGGCAAGAGTGAGGAGAGGACTTTCCTCCTGCAGAACCTGGCTGCGATCTCTGAAGGTAAGGCCAGCAATTTGGGATCAGTACCAAAAGTTCTTCGCTGCTGCAGCATCTAGTAATCTTTTCTTAATCTCACGTTTTGGCATAACGAAGTCAGAACGTGATAAAAAATGGTGGTGATGAGGCTGAACCGCTGAAAGATTTGCTTGATACAAGTTATTAATTAAACCTTTTCCTAATATGAAGCGTATATGTCACAGCCTGAATTGTAGTTTTCACGCAAAGGACAGATCGAATAATCATCAGTAGAAAAAGCGAAATGTTTCCGTCAGAACCTACTATCATTATATTTTTTTCTGTGTCAGCTGGCAGTAACTACATTCAGAGCGCCTGGATGCCGTTCATCGAAGTTCTTGGTGGTGCCGTGGCGCTAGCCCTCGCAGCGATTTCCATTACTCTTGGCTGCAAGATCCTACTAGCCAAACGCGAGCTCGACGCCTTTAACCCCGACGTCATTCCACGACGTGATGGTATGAGTTTGGTCCCTTTCCTATGATTATTATTTGCGTCTGCAGACCTTCAGAACTGAAGCTTGGGTCTTAGGTATTAGAGTGCCTTTCGCCGAAGACAAAATTAAACAGTTTAAATTCGACATTGATGAAAGTCGTATGTTTTAATCAATATCGAATTGAACGATTCTCTGGCGTCGTCTTCGATTCTGTGGGAACGTACCCTTATATTACACAGTTAAAGCCACAATATTGGGGTTCCGTAGTCAGTACCTATCTAGGTGGGGTTAGTATAGGGTTCCGTAGTCAGTAAGTACCAAGCGTATGTAGAAGTAGGTAATAGAAAATATTTGTGAGACTCGCTTGTTCGTCACTAACCATGCAATGCCTCGTATAAGTTCATAACACTAGCGATGCTCAAAATATTCAAATCAAACGACTAACTCCGATAGGATTTATGGCGGACCAATCAAGCTTGAAATATACAATATGTTTACCCAACGATATATACGGTGAATATAAATCAACCACTTGTTTGATAACAATGACTTTCATTGCTGAACAAAAAGATAATTGCCTGAGTCCACGAATCCACACACACGAATCCATGAGTAGCGACCAGTGGCGGCGCAAATAGGTACCTACACATTTGTTGAACGCCCCAAGTCATAAATATTAATTAATTGATAAAAGCTAGTATGATGGGGCACGCCTGGGGACGCCTTCACGCCTCCTACATTCACTGCAAGCGGAACGTTACGGGCAAACTACACGGTCAAATAAAAAAATAGCTAGCGAAACTCCGCAAACGCGATGGTGTCGTAACTGAAACCGCACTGCCATAACGTCATAACTAATTCGACATGCTTAATTGAAGATTTTAGAGAAGTAGGTACTGTAATTTTTAGAAATTTTTGCTTGCGAAGCTTTTGAAATAACTCGCCCTATTTCTGTGTAAAAACACCCGTAGGTATGTATTTATAGATTGTTTAATTTAAAATAGGTGCCCTCCATTGCTAGTTACGTGGCACACCATGCTCTCCTGAAGTTTCGCCGTTTAAGAACTCTTCAGCTATTAACGTTGTTCTAGGGTTGCCAACCGTACTCTAAAATAGAGTATTGTACTCTATTTTGCGTAGACGTACTTTATAATCTACAAAAGCAATAGAGTAGGTTCGCCGAAATACTTTATTTATTTCGACTTTTTATTTTAAACTGAATGAAATCCTGCCATTTCAATATTCTGAGATTATTAGAGTTTTTGTCTTTTAACGAAATTATGGTAGCTATACATAAGTAATATAATAAAAGGTAACTACTCTTTTTTTCTAAGATTGTACTCTTCATTTACCCTTTCTATAATCAGAAATACTCTATTTCTTCTAAACAAAGTTGGCAACCCTAGCTACACGTGTGTCAAAATCAGTTTGAACGAAAAATCGATCAATCAGCGACCAGTCGACTAGCGGGGCAAGTATTTTGAATTAGATAATCTATACATACCTACCTACTCCAAGCTTGCGACAAGAAGGATATTACCTAATTAAGTACTAGTAGGTAGTATGAACGTAGCTTCAATAACCTACTAAGCTCAAAAAGGAAGGATACATTCCAGATGCTTTTTCACCACTACGTTGGGGTGTGTTTGGGGGGTACCGGATGCAGCTGAGTAGTACAATAGGTATGTTACATGAAGCGACTGCCTATCTGACCTCCAGATCCACGACCCAGTAACTGGGCAACACGATACTCCTTGGCAAGACTGCTGGCAGGTCTTCTGGCCTCTGATTACCCGTAACGACTGTCAAAGAAGTTCAAATGACAGCTTGGACCTGCATGTAATTGATGGTCAAACAGTCACCCATCTACGGGCTGAAAACTGATAGAGTAATTACGAGGTTGACTAGTCGTGATCATTGTAGACAGGGGTTTGACAAGTCCCAAAAAAACGTATTTTTTGACACACAATTGATTATGATTTTTGTTTTTTTGTACAGAATCAGCAGTATTAATGATCCTAATGAACCTATACCGTTGTGGTTCACCTCAGGTTAGACTTTGCTATGCAACTACAGTAGAACACGCATTTTTAGACTTTGGGGCTTGCGAAAATAATACTCTACAATTTTAAAGGGCACCTAGAACAAAAGTTTGTTGTCAAGTCGCGCATAAATAAAAATCGTTACTCATTATTAAAAACCTAGAGGGCAGCAGCCTTCTACTTGTACTTAGTACCTAAGTTCCATATTCATTTTATTTTGTACATGAATACCTATTATCTAAAAAGCAATAGGTACAAAAGTACGAAATCAATTCGTTTCTTTGAAAGTCCAATGACATAAGAAGATGCCTAAACATCAAAATCTCGAAGAACGTCAAAATATTATATTATGTAATATTGACAAGATGACATTTCTGAAGGCCAATTTCTCGTACTTAAAAAGCGTTCAAATTCAAGTCACAATATTATCTCAGTGACAATATTATCAATGTCAAAAACAAAATGTATGGAAATTAGAAGGTGTTTTTGACGGAGGGCGAGGGTGATGTTAATTCGAACGCTTCTTAAAAAAAACGAGAATTGCCCCTTCGTGGCGCATGTCAATTCCATACATATTTGAACTTTTAATCGACGTTATCGCTTATAGAATGTCAGTTTGTCAAGGCCCCTTTTCAAGCGAGTTCTACTTGTAGTTGTGTTTTGATTTCTAGTTCACCTCTTTTCTCTAGTTGTTTTTCACTTTCTGCCGGTGTATTCTGTCAATTTCTCATCGTGTAAACTGATGTGCTTTGTATGGATTGACAGCTGATTTCATGTTCATTTCACCTAAGCTTAGGTATATGGTGAGATGTTTACAGAATCGCACAGCTGCTATGGATCATTCTGTCATTTTATCTCAATTTTGTAGATAGTTTGAAGTGGTTCTATCGTAAGTGTAAATCAGCACTGTGTGTAATCATCGCATACAGAACCGATTCGTTGGTGTCATTGTACTCAGTGTTCTTTCATGTTCATTCTAAACTACTACTAGGTACTGAGCAAATGATATCCAATAATTTTGCTTGGAATTGGTAACAGCGCCATGTGCCTTGTTGTATGTAAGTAAGTACCTAAGTATTCCTCCAACATAAGAACTCAGGTATTTAAAACTACTTTCAATCACTGCCTTCTATCTTCTACCTGTTATTTCTTATTAATTCAGTCTGCATCCTCTATGAAACCTGTACTAGTGATGTAATGAATATTCGCATATTTTACTGCATTCGTATTCGTAAGCGCATATCCTGTTTTTCCCCGTTCCCGTAGGAATTTCCCGTTCCCGTATACCTATAACATTCCTCATGAATGTAGCTATCATAAAAACAACAAACAAAATTTTCCGCTGTATTATATTAGTATAGATTTACTTATATTTGAATAAAATGTGATCATGGAACAGTTTTGAAGTAAGTAGGCAACTAAATGAGTAAGACTTTTTATTTGTTCTTTTTAAATTATAATTTCTTTGGTACCTCACAAAAAAACTTGTATATAATCAAATTAATAATCTAATGATCTAATTCTAATGAGTCTTGTTACAATCATGATGTAAGATTGTACTTACCGGGCCCGGGTCGATTGGCCTGGGCGTTGTGTTCCACGCGCGCCTCAAAGAGATGTCAGCATAGAAGGGCAGGTAGACCAAGCGAAATAGGCATTTAACGCTACCAAGAGTTGCCCGCGAGTGTCGCAAAGCGAGCCGTGCGCTTACGTCGCGGGAAGTGTCACATTATAGGTAAGCAGGCAGTAGGTCAACTTATTTTAATGGTTTATTTTAAAAATAAAATACGAGTTTTGATAAAAGCTTGTTTTATTATAATTTGTAGTGATCACATTTTGATGTGTGCAATAAAGTATATAATAAATAAATAATCACGATATCTAAGACTTTAAACGAAATAAATTAATTTGAATAGATATTTTAAATTCAATAAACTGTAAACTATACTTATTCAATTTATTGACATTTTCGTTGACGTTTAGTTCCAAGTGCAAAAATAGGTTAACGCGAGGATACGGGCGCGGGGGTCGCGAAACCGCCGCAAATATCGAGTCGGACCGCGCGATCGAATTGCGTGTGAAACCAAACTTCTATATTCTAACGGCATTGGGCAAGAAAATAGGAATAGTTAAAAATAATACAACAGTGAAAAAAAAAAGATTAATATTCCATGATTTTGTCACAAAAATTATAGGTTTAAAATATTGACAACATTTTTCTTACTTATTATGAAATATTATGAAATGGGAAGACCGCAGCTGGCGTCGCGCGACGAGGCAAAACGCTTAGTCCTGACCGTAGAAGTTGTCCGATGGTAGAAATGAGATGGTAGAATCAAGTCATGCAATTCCCGCACACTCTCCAAAATGCATCTTGTTTAATACCGAAAAGCTAGCTACCCTACGCCTGTGCTCAGATTTTGTAGATTGGACTTAACGAAATCTGGATCACCAATTAGCATCTTCGCACGTCTTTCCATCGAGTCTAATACTGTTATGTGGCATTTTGCTGCACCAGCCCATATGTGACTGCAGTACTCCACACACGATCGGACACATCAGACCTGTGCTGTATTGTAAAGCATAAGTAAATACTTACTTTATATATTCATAAATACAGTACATACTTACTTTATATACCGTTAATTCTTTAAAAATCCTCGAAATTTAGTTGTGTGCTTTGTCCCAGTTGCGAATCATTAGGGTCAATGTTTTCGTAATCTTGGATGGATATGCTTCTAATGGGCATACCACGTGCTTTTCGGCTGTCTATGATTTCGGGAAGCAAGCATTTCATATAAAATTTGGTCAATTTTGGTTTCATTTTGGTTTCCCAAAATACGTCATCTTTTTCTATGTATTTGGTATAAATATTTTCATTCTCACCTGCCCATATAGCCAAAAGACATTTTTGTCGTTCGGAAACATGTAGCTGGCCTTGTATCTGGTAGTACCAGTTAGAGTTTTTATTTACCGTAGTAGTTTTAGTGTTTTTATTATATTTTAAAATTTGTATTTTATTTTCTTGTATACAATTAGAAAGTCCTTTTTTGTGTGCTGTGATTGGACACTTGACTTCGACTACTGTATCTTCCCCAATTAAGCCATCAGGCGTTGCCCCTATAAAAGGATAATCTTTGTCTATAAATAAACCGCAGGGCTCAACGATAATATTTTCTTGCTGCTGCAACTGCTGCAAAGCTTGTTGCTCATGCTCAACTCCATGTGCAATAGATATGACGTGGGCCAATTTTTTTTTGTACAATAGATTTTTAACGAGGGGTGCTGTATCTGATGCAACTTTTCTTTTGCATATTGGCCCAAAGTGGGAAGCAGTTATTAATTTTTTTCTTATTTCTAGCCACTCGCTGCTGTCTCTTTGTAATATGGTCGATCTTTCTACCTTATGTCTGTCAGACGTAAGTATTTTCAGATTTTTTAGAAATTCTTCTTTTGATGTGTCATATTCTTTTTGCGACATATCAGGCGATGAACAGGCTGGACCATAGTCGTGTTGCTCTTTATTTGCATCTTTTAAAATTCTTCGTTTCTGTACTGGGTGTTCCTTGTTTAATTTTCGTTTTTTCGCACGTCTTTTCTCAATTTCTTCAGCTTTACCTCCAGAAGCGTTATTTGTTAGAGCTTTTTGTATTGTTGAAATTGCAGATTTTGTGTTAAACGAAACAACGGCTGCTGCGCATCTTCCTTGGTAGCCCCCCTTTAAAGCAAAATTTATTCTTTTTCCGCCTGTAACTTTTGCTATTACGCTGTTGAAGCATTCTACAGTATTTGTGTTCACGTCTTCAATCAAACTACGTGATTTTGAAGCCACGTTAGACACAATAGCATTTATTCTGAAGATAAATGTAGAATTTTCAATCTTTTGAAGTTCGCTGCCACTGTTTTTTTCTTTATCACAAAAGTAATTTTGACACATTTGATGATTACCATAGGCGTGAGGTACAGAGTTAATAATATCGTTGTGCAAAACGGATATTGCTACATTTTTAGGACTCTGCGAGGCCTTGTGATGTTTTATAGATTTCACTATTGCCTTTCGCATTGTCATTATTTTTTGATTCGTGAGAGTTTTTCGGTGCGCCAAGATGTACTTAGTTTCTGTAGTGACTGCTCTTAATTTTTTGCAAAAATTGCGCAATATGTGATTGCGGCACTCGAGTTTCTCAACCGTCAAATTTTGGCTTTCGTACGGATTTGCGTTAAGAATTTTAGAGTATGTCGAAGCATCACCATCTCCTACCATTCTGCCATATATAAGGCCATACGTCGCAATTGATGTTTTGAAACCTTCAACGATTATGTCGGCTTCCATTGAACTAGAAGATCCCTGAAAATTCTTGAAACACAAGTGGTCTTGAGGTGCAGTTTTTTTATTTTCGGCTCGGGCACATACGAGGCAATACTTGTTTTTGACACCGAAGTAAAGCACCTCACCCGTATTTCTGCCTATTATGGCCGCTGTGCCTGATGATGCTTTATAGTTCGAACCATATGACCTAGCACACCATGCCCCATCCACATAGACATCTATGACAGCATAGCCGTTTTTGGTCCGGCCATCTGCTAAAGCAATCTCTTTTTCTTTTTTGGCAGCAGCTTCCATTGTGACACTTGCAGTTTCTTCCCATTTCTTATAAACTTTATTTTGTAGTTGATTAAAATATTTTGTAGAAAATATGGGGATATTTATAGCCGAAAATAACTCTTCGATCTGAGAAAACCCTATACCACAGGCTATAACTCCAGTGGTAGCAGCTAAATTAGCATCTGTATGCTCAGTATCTTTGGTGTTTTCGGATGGAATAAAACAAACTTCTTTACACATATTGCACTTAAATTTAAATGTCGAAATAAGTCCATGTCTTCTTTCACCTACTAAGCAAAAGTTGCTTGATTTACAATCAAATAAATCATTGTGGCGTGCTTTTTCTTGAAGTTCTTGTAAAAAAAAATTAATATCAATTATTCGCCGTCCTGATATAGGTTGGAAATGGTTTTCGTTGTTAACCATTTCAGTAACAAATGCGTCTTCACTTCTATCATTTTCTCTGTAACAACATAATATAATATAGAATCTATAAAACTGATGATGAAAAACAATTTTAATAAAAGTGAAATGCACTTTTGAAATTCGGTCCTTATTCTAATTTAGAATAAGAAACCCAATTTATATACAAGTAATGCAAGATAGGGGTTATACAGGTTGCTTACATGTATATTTCTTATGTCAATACTGATAACTTACTGATTAGTTGTAGTATCATCAACTGGTTCTGGCGCAGACAACGATGATATTAGTAGTGGTACATCTTGTAAAGTACCATTATTCGGTGATGTCGATGTCCTAAAATAATAATAATTTATTTAACATTTACGTTTCAAAAAGAAACTGTGTATAACAAATTTTATATTTTTATACAGATCGAAGAGCACAAAGGTACTGTTTCATTTTTAAGTTTTTGTGTGTACATAAATAAATAAATATACGACAGCAAAAAAAAGAAACTTACTTAGTAGCAGAGGATTGCAAATCAACAGGTTCTAGTGTAATATAAGATGAGTGAGTTTTTCTGAAAAAAAAAAACCACTTCATTATAATGCCAAATAGACTAAATCTAATATATTATTGCAGCACTAAGTGCATTGGGTGAGCCAACCCTAGATAGTCGAAAGCCGGCCACCGTATGACATAATTATCAAATGAAAGAGCTTTCTGCGAGTTCAAATACAGAAAATAGTTCTATTTGAACTATAAGAAGTCTATGGTCTTAAAATATCATGGTAAATCTCTCAATATTGTGCGTGCAAACTTATATTGTAGCTGGAATGTATGGAAGTACACGTTTGTCAACTACAATGTTAAGTTTGTTTTTGTGATAAATTCACTTTACTACGGAACCCTTCATTGTGTGTGGTTCAATACGCACTTGGCCGATTTGTTTTTATTATTCGCACGGTTTTCAGTGGTCAGGCCGTTAGACCGGTTTGGAGACAGTAATAAGTACCCAATGTGAACAAATACAAGTTTTTATTTTTTTATTTGATATGAACTAGTGCTTGACTGCGATCCCACCTGATGGTAAGCAGTAAAGCAATCGTTGATGGTGAGGCGCAAGTATAAAATAGGTTTCAGTTTCGTTTGCAGGCAGTCGGTAATTGCCAAAATTTTATACCTACACTGACTATTAATAATGATGAAATGTTAATTTCAACCAACATAGGAAGAGGCACAACAGTGACAAAAAAAAAGGAATAAAAAACATACAATTAAAAAGACCACATAATCTATTGTTCGAAGTGGTTTCTCTGTACTCTAGTATAGTGTGCGTGCGTGATTGAACTTCAAGACTCGTTTGCCGCCATCTCAACTTTTATACCAAGTGTCAAGTGAATGATGTGGTCAGTGTTTTCCAAAGTCAGTCGTTGTCATTATGCCAAATGTGATTAGTCTTGAACTTCAAACACGCGCGCAGTTACGAGTATCTTGCGCGTTTTTAGTAGGTGCTTTCTACTATGTTTTTTGTGGTGAAGATTGCGATTATCAAAAAATAAAGAAAAACTTACTGTTCTTCACTGCTGTTTTTTCCAACAAATAAGCCATTTTTATTTCGAATCATTTTTGAACTGAAACAATAAAATAAAGTTATAGTATTACAAAAGATTAGAGATTAATATATATAAGTGTAAGTAGGTACATAGGCGGCACTAAGGAGACAGAAGAAAAAGCGAATATAACTTTGTAGCCATGTAATATTTTTACAATTTTATATTAGGTACTTATTGCCGCGCCCAGGCAAGGCATTTCACTACCTATTGTAGGGAAATAATAAATTTCGTAAAACTGTAACTGTGGTCAATAGGAATAAATGAATAAAAATTATAACTTACCATATTTCTTTCGCGATTTTTTTTGCTTGCAATCTTGATCTAGTCCTAATTTTATTTCTTTTATTTGCCATTTTCACCAACTCACAAATATAGATTGTATTAATAGTTGTATAAGTACAAATTATTTAAACAATGAGAAATAAACAAAATCTAAACCTGACTGATGAACTATGACCTTTTTAAATAACAATATTATTTACAATTTATGTTATTTCGAATTAATATTATTTACGGAGCAGAAGCGAAGCGCGCGCGCAAAAATTTGACACAGGTCTCACTTCGGTGACGTCCCGCGGGACACTGGCAAGCGACGCGCGGATCGAATATCACTTGAAAAAATCGATAAAAAATGTATAAATGTAATAAAAAAAAACGATCCGGTTCAATCGATTCCAAAATGAATTACCTATAAATTGATATAATTTATAAAGAATAGAGTATTATGGTACTTGTTTAAAATGAAATTTGGCTTGTAAAAAAACTGCAAATCGAAGTTACTTCAGTATTTTTTTCTATCGAGAAAATTGTATTGTATCGTGTATTGAACGGGTCCATAGTATAGAAAAAGAATGTATCTTAATATATAAATTTATTTCGGGTTCTAAATGTTATAATTTTCCTATCAAAAATGAGTTCTAAAACAGTCAAAACCTGGAACACCCAGCCTTTGAATAAAATGTGATCATGGAACAGTTTTGAAGTAAGTAGGCAACTAAATGAGTAAGACTTTTTATTTGTTCTTTTTAAATTATAATTTCTTTGGTACCTCACAAAAAAACTTGTATATAATCAAATTAATAATCTAATGATCTAATTCTAATGAGTCTTGTTACAATCATGATGTAAGATTGTACTTACCGGGCCCGGGTCGATTGGCCTGGGCGTTGTGTTCCACGCGCGCCTCAAAGAGATGTCAGCATAGAAGACGGGGCCCGCTAGGGCCAGAGCCTGCCAGGGTTGCGGAATTTGTTCGAAAGAATCACCGCGGCCCTGGAACGCAAAGGGCTTTAGAAGGAACACGGATGGGTTTTAGTCAGTAAGAGTCTGACACGCCCTTCCGCTCCACCCAGAGCGGAAGAAGACATTTGATGATTTCCCATCCTTAAAAAAAAAGATTTGTACTTACATACTTACTACTTATTCAACAGATTATAACCACTATTTTTAAGTAAGTTTAAACATTATTTTAACAGAAAACAAAACAGAACTTCTAAAATCCAAAATGTTTGACTTTAATAAAAAAAATTGTCCTAACTTTGTTCATTCACTCTGTATCGGCTCGGCACAGTTTAAACAGGGCCGACACGAAATGTCAAATCTCTCTAACATTTTGCGCGCAATTAATTTGAAAGTTAATATTCGCATTCGCAATGTGAAAAATCCAATATTCGTTACATCACTAGTTTATACGTAGATAAGCCTCTTTCTGCCGTTACATGACGAGAGTATTAATTCGGCTGTAGCATGGGAAAAAAGTAAGATTAATTTTTGCCGGCGCTATAGCCGGACCCGTCACCCGCGCACATGATTTTTTTAACTGCACAGCGATTGCAAAACTGGTCCTACGCAATACCGGGTTTCATAAGTCCCTGGTTAGTATTTTATGTTTCTAGAATAATTTTGAAATATCAAATACTTAAGTGTTTTGAAATATCAAATAAATGTTCATTGGGTTCGTAGCTATGTCCATGGACGTAGCGAGATACAGCCCTAACAAGGATGTATGTTAGCTGCAAAAGACAATACGTTACAATCAAAGACTATCGATATGTATTAGATATGAGCGCCGTGCTGGGGCGCCGTCGTCGCCGTGAATTGTCATAGCGCGCCGCCGCCAACCATTTTTTTTGTTGTATGATGTTAAGGTGCTTCTAAGTTATAGCGAAAAAAAAGAGCAAGCCTTTCAAACGGATAAAATGAACCTTTGCTAATTCATAATCACATCATCTGTAGCTCCGTCCCTCTCCTACAACACAATCATGACGGTATTGGCTTTTCATAGCCCAGGTCAGTTTGTTTTGAAGTCTCAGCCGCAATGCCAAAAATAAAAACCACAAGAAAGTACAAAATAACTTACATTTTGGAAGTCGGTGTCAAAAAACGAAGAAACCAACACCAGAAACAGTTATTTTGTACTTTTTATTGCTATTTATTTGTAAAAAAGATTTTTTTAAGTTCACGTAAAAAGGTTTTTTTTAACTTCACTTCATAAGAAGCGCCGCGCAAGCGCACTGCGGCCGTCGCGAAAAATTTCATTTTGCGCCGCCGCCGTCAGAAATCGCATCGGCGTTGATATCTTATAATAATGTACTTATATTATGTCGCAGCGGCCAAGGCATTTCATTCAATGGCGCCGTTTAATCAGCGGTCTAAGTGACAGTAACCTCGCAGAGCCAGACTATACAGATTGACAGAATCCAGGCTATGCCCTTGCCTCTGTGCCCTTCAATCCGTAACCACGCTTGATAAGTGCTGGTCTCCGCGGCGTCGGCTTCGTTAGTAGATCAATAGTAAGCACAGCACTCATGGGACTCACACTGAGATGATTGAATCCTACTCAGGAAGCGTCTGCACAATTTACAACTTCTAAACTTCCATGAAGATTGTATTGATTCCAAATAGATCAACTACGTACCTACTTATCCAACCTAATCTGTATTCATGACTATCTCTCACTTCAATACTTAAACTCGCTAACATCATCATTCATCACCAATTCATCATCAGTCATTGTTGAATGTTGATGTAATGTACGATTTTGGGCTTGCGCCGCACTCCTGGCTCACTAGAGTCCATTCTAAATTCTTTATACTTTGGTTTAGGAGTGTTCCATCGAGAGCCCGACTTCGTCCGAGATGAGCGTATACATGGGACGACCAACATCACTGTAAATCAGTTAGCAGCCTGTCAGAACGCGAACGTAAGTTTTTCCTACATACGTCTCCTTTAGTTCACACATTGAGCTTTAGAACGAATATCTGTTATAGTAACATGACGCGAATGTAAGTTGTATCTGATTATTCTGCTTAGTCCTCAAACGATATTTGAAATTAAATTCGATTAAAATAAATACTTATTATCTACACTACCAGTCTAGTGGTTCATAGACAGAAAAAGGGAACTGGGCAGTACTTGCCTTTGCAAGTGACTTCTGCCCAGTGCCCTTTTATCCTTGAATTCAAAGGTATATTTACATAAGACAAATGCTTTGTGAACTTTTACTAAGTTCGTCTCGTTCCAAAAGCGACTTCCCCAGACATTTATGTGTGCATAAATCAACATATTAGGTTAACAGCATTTTTTTTTTCGATTCTATGGTTTGTCCCAAAGTTAAAGTTACCCTTCCAGGTTTTTGTGCAGGTTTACACCTTGTAAATGTATAATGTACCTATATGTATAGACTCGATTCTGTCAATATATTCAGCGAGTGGTTTGTATTTTGCAGCAGTACTCATCGCCGCCGCTGCCCGCGTGCAGAGTACTGGCCGCCCAGAGCGCGAGCTCACCGAGCGACACCAGCACCAGCAGCCAGCGCTCCTACTACGTCTAGATGGCACACCTTAGATAAACCAGCCAAAACAACTTCATTCTCTATAGTCTTATACCAAAATCTCTAAAAATGGAGACAAACCACCAAAGGATGAGAAATACCAACCACGTCAAGGAAGGCGTCGTCCTATTACATAGCGATCATCGCACGACTTCGCAAACGTCGAGTTCTTTTGAACAGCCGGTCGTTTCGGTCAACATCTCACCGTGTAAACTTAGGTGGAGTGAGCGTGAAGTGAAATGTCATTCCATCTTGTTTGTATGGATTGACAACTCTCTTCATTTTTAATTCACCTTACCTTACACGATGAGCTGTTTACAGAATAGCACTGCAGAAAACCACGCTGACAGCGAGCGCCATCCGGGGCTAACGAACAAATCAACGCAATCGCGTATTCGCGTGATTATCGCTTCGTACTACAACGCCTTACAACTGTGCAAAACAAGCGTATTGAAATGTAGTACTAAATTGTACTGCATTTTAAAGCCGATGCAGATGCATACAAATATTGAAGACTACAATGAGTAAAGTTGAGTTGGAACTAGCACGAGTTATTTGAAATACAGGCATAGTTAAACCACAATCGATGGAGGGCAGTCACAGGAAAAAAAAACCGAAGATTAGAATAAACGGATTGGTCGCCATATATTATTATTAGTAGTCATTATTAACTTAAGATTGTACGATTAATCACGCCTTTTTCATTGAGGAATGGACAGTGCTTGTAAGCGAAATTAGTTGTACTGTAACAAAACGAAGCCATTAGCATTGTTGACGTGTAAATAAGAATGAGTTCCCCGAAGAAAAATGCGGGAAGAATCGTTAAAAATAGAATTTGAACGTAGGTAACTATTTAAAAATGTTATTTATCACATCAATATACTATAAATTATGTACACAGGACATGAGGACGCTTGCCGACGCGACGATGCAGTGATTCTCTGTTCTGTGGTTATTTATTAATCTATTGTTATTATGTAGGACTTTCTTGAATAAAAGCAAGTTACGTAAATGAAAATCAGTATTTAATTTCTATCCATGGCTAAATACCAGCATGCTCCTGCAAATGTTAGATATACCTAGGTACAAAACTGTTTCCCTAAAGACTCAATTCAATAATACATTTTATCAGGCGTAATAATACAAACTCCACGCTTCCACAAAGTGGGTGCCTGAGGATGGACGGCGCCGCCGAGTCTTCCATCCAGTTACCAATAAAAAAAAGGAAGAGGTGGCAAGACGACCTAGACGCCTACTTCCAGAGTTGGTTCGAGTTCGCTCGGGATAAAAATATCTGGTTGGGGGAGGCCTTTGCCCAGCGGTGGTACAGAAGAGGCTGATAAAAAATAAAAACCGGACAAGTGCGAGTCAGACTCGCGCACCGAGGGTTCCGATCGAGTCTTGATTTTTTCCGAGTATACATTACCTACCTACGGAAGTTTATAAACTATGAAAGCAAAATATAGCAGGTAAAATCGAAGGTGAAAAAATGTTCTCCCAAACATCAATGTACGAGTAGGTAGGTCACGGTCAATTCTTCAACCGAAAATATAAGTTAGAATAGTGATTTTTGTTTAATATGATGAAACTATAAATTCCTAGTTTTCAGATTTTTTCCTGTACTTGTACCCTAAGATCTATCTTCTTGCCTTTCATGAATCTAGGTCAACGGGAAGTATTTACCCTATAATTTTGATTCCCTTGAGAGTTTTTACGTTAACTTACAAGTTTGGTTTTTTCACAGCTTTGGACTGTAGCCTTGTGTATTTATATGGTTTTAATTTCAACTCGATACCTCCACGCGTTCCCGAGACAACAAAATGATCCTAAAATAATAATAATAACAACAAATAAAATAATTATAATAAAAGCTTTTATAGGGGCTAAGGCAACTTATTTTACAAAGAAGGAACGAGTATCGATATAATTTTATTGTTTACATACCTAATTAAAACTATTTCCTTACATACAAGTAACCGCTGCGAAAATCACTCGTGAATTCGTGATTTCTTACTGGACTCACGAAGTCACGAACTGTTTTACTCTGATCTGATTTTCGATCACATCCTATTTAACTTATAAATATCCATTAATTCAAATTATAAGCGATTCGTTGTGTTATCAACGTTTATCGCATTCAAAAATATTATAGAAGAGGCCTATGTCCAGCTTTCGTGGAACATGACTTCGTATTAATTCCTCCGAGACTTATATCAGCCGCGGTAACGAAACCATAGCGACTTCTAATTCGACGCCATCGCCATCTAGTTATAAAATCGAAACTAATCTGCAACTGTTTTTTTTGGGTGATGTTTAATCTGTTTTTTTATCTTCAAATAATATTCCTTGATTAATTATCTATATGTAAAAAAAAATCAGGGAATATTCTTGATGTGTCTCATCGAATTCCAAAGAAGTAGTTGCATTTGTACTGTTTCTGAAATAAGTAGAATTTGAAGAATCTAGGCCCGGGCTTAGTACAACTAGCACGAACGAATATTTTTGTTAAAGTAACGTAACGTAAATTTTAACTATAACTTAAATACTCGTTTCGCACATAATATTTATTTGAATTGGAAGTACAGACGCCAGCACATGAAGCTACCCGAAACTGTAAAATTTTCCCAATCAACCTTGAACGTAATTCTTCAGGGATAAAGTTGAAAATCTATTAAAGAAACTTGACAGATTTTTGTAGCTTGATGTGCTGGCGTTTGCATCTTCGGCACGTTAAATCATAATATCAAAAGAATCATAACACGAAATATCAGAAGTGATTTTATTATTGTTCTGCGTTCTGTTAAAAATATGATGATAAAAAGATGGATTTTCTAGAAAAGGAACTTTTTTCTGGGCATTCAACTTTGAGCCATGGGCCGTCGGCATTCTGTATGTCGCGATAAAAAGCAATTTAATCAAGATGTTCAGGCATATGTCATGCTGTAGTTATACTACAACGCAATGAGTTTTGTAGCCATTCAAATACGTCACAGCTTCGAAGGTTATAAATCATGTAAACCCGGCTGATCCGCTGGAAGCTTATCTATGGTCTATGTTGTGTTGTTGCGTATCAAGTTGACAGTTTGACACTGTCTGTCACGACTTATCCTAACCTAACTCGTTCGGCAATCGTTGTTATTTTCATTGATTTTTCATCTCACATTTAGCATTTTACTATTTCTCAGTCGTTTGTAGTAAATATAGTATCGTGAATTCTCAAACATAACCTTTTGGGGACACATACCACAATGCTTGGGTATTCTAATGCTGGTATTCCCGATAAATCATGGCAACCGCCAGTAGCTGTCATAGAAACAACGTAAGTAATAAGTTATTTTAATTATTAACTATACTATTTTATGTCTACGTAATCTTTTTAAAATATTGGCTAACTTTGCCCTTAACTCTGACCGCATGTAACTTGGAAAAAACATTAAAAAGACTGTAAACAATTTAGAAATAAGTACGTATAGATTCAAAACACCTTTGTAACACGCACAAACTTAGTATCAAATAACTTCACTTTTTGGAGTACTTTTTACCAGCAATACCGGTTGTGGTGAAGAAAAGTCTTGTACCTCAGTTTTTTTAGTAACAGTTAGGCTGTCAACTTTAAGACATAGATACACAGATAGTGGGAAAATGTAATTGTCTGCAAAACAGGATGGTGGCCAGTGGGTCGGTCAATTCAGATAGTGGTGTATTTTAGTCAGTTTCTGTAAAAATCTACTGTAGAGAAAGATTTACTTCATCTAAAATTTTATAACACCATTATAATTTAATGTTTTCAGAATGGGCCAGATAGTTGTGGAGATGTATTGGAAACAATCACCAATTACTTGCAGAAACTTCATGGAATTAGTTCGGCGTGGTTACTACAACAACACAAAATTCCACAGAGTCATCCGAGATTTTATGATACAAGGAGGTGATCCCACTGGCACAGGCAAGGGTGGACAATCGATTTATGGGCCACAGTTCAATGATGAAATATCCCCCGATTTAAAACATTCTGGTGCTGGAGTGTTGTCTATGGCAAATGCTGGGCCTGACTCAAATGGATCTCAGTTCTTCATCACCCTAGCTCCAACTCAGTGGCTGGACGGAAAACATACAATCTTTGGGAGAATTCAATCAGGAATGGCTGTTGTGAAAAGAATAGGTTTAGTTGAATGTGACAAAAATGAGTGTCCAGTTGACGATGTCAGAATAGACAAAGCATACATCCCCAAGTAGATCATAAAATAATATTAGTAATATTTAATTAACATATTGGTATGTGTCAAGTATAGAAACACAACAATGACATCAGTTGCTTCTATATTTATACATGTTTTTTAAAATAACTATCAAAACAATGATGTTAATGATATTTAAACAGAATTGAAAGAATGTATCTGTATTAGTGCTACTAAGGAAATATTGAACTTACTACCTCAAAACCCTTGACAAATTAACTTTTAACAAGCTAAATAACTGAAAATTAGACATGCATTGCAATACACAAACTGTCCTTGTTAATTGCTTTTTCTATTAGTGATAACCATATAATCAGAAAAGCAAACAGTCAGACATCCACTTTGTTTCGTACTATTAATAGATTATGTTATGATTAGAATGGTGTGAATAGTTGTGATCATCAGTAGATTAGCTGAGAAACAAAATAAACACAGTTTTGTGATACAAGATGTAGGTAAAAACTTAGACACTGTTCAACTATTAATTGTTCTGGTTATTCATGGTTAGTATGTATATCTAGGTATGTATGGGATAGAGTAGTGTTAGTATGTTCTTACCGGCTACGGTAGCCGGGAATCGCTATTAGCCTAGCTTCTTTTTTCCTTAACTGTTTTAGATAACTCCTGTTTCTGAATGAACGTTCAAAAGTTCGTCTAACCTGTCCGTTGTGGCTGGTTTTTTAATTTTTTGAGCTCGCTCAGCTAACATTGTTTTCATATTTAAGCTTTTTTCAAAAGAAAAAGAAAATTCAACAAAGCCGGGACTTGAGCTTAAGGCCAATGCCCAGAAACCTTGTTAATCATTTCTGCAGGTGGTTTGAATGGGCACCCATACAAACCGAATTGAACAGATGATTCACAAAGTTTAAAGGAAAATCGAGTATTTTGAGGGCCATGGGGCGCCATATACCGATCTCGCTCCGCCTTAAAACTAGTCTCAGGCCGATGCTGATCACAGCTTTTTATTATGGCTCTGGTATACTCAAATCATTCAGTTTTTAGGTTTGTATGCATGTTTTTATATAGGTAGTATTTCAAGCTGCCAGTATACATGAGTACCTATGTCTGCAATTGTAATTCTGAAGGTTTTAATATCATTCCAATGATTACAGTACAGACATAATCATACATTTAACAATTTGATGTGTTACTCTTTGTTAACAGAAAGAAAAATTGCTGAAACAACAAATCAGAGATTAGTCTCTTTTCAAGTCTAGACGTTAACTCAATCAGATCTATCTTGTGACTGTCATGCAGATTAGTGTTGTAGTTCGGAGACTGATGTCTTTTAACACATACATAAAATGTCCAAATACACAAAAAAAAAAAACACAAGTTTTGCTTTGAAAAATAGTTGTCTAGGAACCTACAACAAGTAACTTACAATATTACATGGCATCCAGGTAAAATGTACCAATGAGCTTGGCAGTGAAAATGTTAAAGATAAAAGCCAACCAGTCCAGTCAGTGCCCATGTTTATCATTGTTTGTGTAGCTGAACTAAGAACATAAGGAGCTCAACAACCTTTTTATCATGTGGATGTTTTCTAATTTTATATTGTTGTCAATATTTGCTGCCTTTTGAAAATAAAGCAATACTGTGTGAACCCTATAAGTAAGTTTTTCTTATCTTTTTTAACTGCCCCAGGTAGGTACGGTAGGTAGCTACCATATCCTACCTGTCCCTATTATTCCTGGGATCATATTATTACGCAGCGTTTACAAATGAGACAATCTGAACTCATAATCAATAATGCCTGAACTGTGCGTACGAATTGGATGCCTGGCACGTGGGTAGATCATGAGGTAGATATGGACGCAGATCAAAATACTTTATCCCAGTGGGTAGTAGTACGTTCCCATCCTGGGAACGTGAAACATTAGAAATTAGCTTTGGCTGCAGCGCTGCGTGTCGTGGGTTCGATTCCCGCACGGAACAAATATTTGTATGGCCTACAGATAGTTGTTCCGGGTCTGGCTATTTGTGTATGTGAGTTTGTATGTTTGTAAACGCAACCACGATACAGGAGACATTTTAGGGGCTATTCATTACAAACAAAAAACTAATCTTTTCTGTTACTTTGGTGTAGAAAACAGAACATTCAAGTACTGAGATGTGCGTATAAATAAATAGGGTTTGGTCGTTTACGATAGTAAACGACCAAACCCAGGATCAGCAAACTAAACATAGCATCGCATACTGCGTCGAGTAGTGAGTCAACTGGACGAAAGTTACTCGAAATGGTTGCCAACAATAATGTTGAAGACAAAACAAACTTGGACAGACACGGCATTATCGTAATCGACGAGTATTATTTAATCAAAAGTGTGAGATATCACACTTTTGATTAATAACAGCGGCGTAATGCGTCGCGCCGCTGCATGACTTGACCGAGCCATGATTTTTTTGTACCCGTCGGTCTTGGGATGATCTTGAATAAAACTACACTTCGGTATTGATTTAGGTCTAACTTTAGCTTAGCCCACACGTCTCGGTAGTCTGGTCCATATCTAACTCAGCAAGCTATAGAAAATGCTATCCGATTTTTTAATGGAAAGAACAATTTGATCTCGCAGAGAACCACGGTTTTCGAAGCACAGCAAGGTCGACATGAATGACAGGAGATTGGAGACGCCATTGTTCAGCAATGGACTGCTGCAGGCTGACGATGCTGATGAGAGGACGGATCCCAAAAGGGATTTGAGATTTAAAGGTGGAATTTACTCTGTTATAAAGTGCCTACTTATTCGATGGATTTTCAAAGATTTGTTGTCCTAAAGAGATTTGTTCCGAAATGGTCCCATTTAAATTTCGTTACGATCTGATGAAGAACTTCACAGATAGACAATTAAATAGATATGAACTGGTTGTAATTTTTGGGTTTCCAAAACCAGCAGTAAAAGTGAAAAATATAAGACTATTTTTACAAAAATACAACCGATTTCCAAACAAAAACCACTACAAAGAACAAAATAACTTAAATTTTGGAAGACGTTGTCAAAAAACGAAGATACCACATGAGAAACAGTTATTTAGTAGGTACTTTGTAGTGGTTTTTATTTGTAAAAAAGTTTTTTTTGTCCTTTTTTTTAACTTCACGCTACAAGAACGCTCCGCGCCGAAAAAAACTGCGCGATAAATGCTAAAAGTGCATCATTGGTCCAATTGCACCAAAAACGTTTTTATTTCTCATAGTAGGTAACAACAAATATTTCATATATTATAGGCCCACTTTAACTAATAAAATTACTCTGGCTGGCGCAAGCCACCCTCAGTGTGAAGATCACAAAGCTCTGGCACACTAAATTATATTAGCAACTATCAACAATCCAGTGCCAATTATTCATCTCAAAGCATCATAATCTCTGAGCTAATTAGATGCATCTAAATAGGAAACTCTTAATTTACCATCTGTTACCCGATCACGGATGGTGTATTTTTTTCTCAGTAGCCACTTCATCTTTATCCAACCCTCTTTCCATTTAAGCTGGGGTCGGGTATCCTTGTGTCTGTACAAGAAAGCTTTGTTCTGAGTTGTCGGAGTGCTCAGTTTCTCTTTCTGCATACTTGACCACCTATGTGGTTGGCTAGTGGGCGCCCTTGCGGTCGTTTGGGGATATTCAGGGAACAAATAAAACAATTGGGAGTTATTATATTACCTAATTTACTGGACGGATAACATGTTACTCATAAATTCCACATTCAAGTGTTAGGTTCTACATTGGTAGAAAAACCAGTTCATGTAAGTATATCAAGATTAAAGCTTAATACTAATTATTAGATATTTAATGTATAAACTAAAATGCACACAAATAGATACTATAGTTAATCCATACTACTGTCAGTACTTTTGTAATACTATAAAATAAAATTATAAAAGCTTTATGTCAAATTAAAAAAATATGATTTAATAAACAATAATGTTTTTATGGTTTTCAATAAAATTATGTAAATACAAAATTTTCTACTTCTAATAAAATATAGTCAGGTTTACATGGATGGAATCAGTTCAAATTAATTTAATATAAAATTGAAAATACAAAGTACAAATAGTCTAAATGCATAATGAGGAAAGAAAGTGCCCATTACTTTAAGAAAATACTAACTTATCTAAGTGACAATACAGCAAATCAATAAAAATGCCTTATTATTAATGTCAGTGAATCATCATCAAAATATTATAATGATCTTCCTTAAGAATACATTTGAAATGTTATAAAAGTCATACTCAGATCTAAACTATGCATAGGAAACTTTTTGTTCATATGCATCATCTTCATTCCAATAGTCCTGATCAGAAATAGTGGTATGGCGGAGCTTACACCAGCGAGCCCCGAATCTTAAGATCAATATAATAACCATCAGTACAAACAAAGATAAAACTGCTACAGCAGGGTACATCATTAAGAAGGCCATGTTTATATATCACTCTCGCGTTTGTGCAGCTCCAGGTACTCTTGTGATGAAGTCAGAGGTCGCTGTGATACGGATGGGGGGACACTGTGCTTGTGGATGTCACGGTATTCCTCACTGTCGTCTCCGTAAGGATGCACGTAATGAACTTGTTGGAAGTTGCTCTCAAGCTCAGTGAAGTCCAGAGGTGGCTGCTTGTGCGGAGTAGCTGACCAGATTGAAACGATCCAGCGGTTGCCTGTAAGAAAACAAGTTTTGTTAGCAATAGAAAGGATAGACTATTGGATGATAATGGTGTTTTGTAGTAAGGACCAAAATTCCACTTCTTTATGAATTTTTTATTGGCCTAGGATTGTTGTTTAATATTGGTTGGTTATATTTTGAATTAAAATAAACATATTTTCTTTCTACTTTCCTTTCCTAGTGATCATGATACACAATTACACATACATGCACACAACTTCCTCTTTGAAAGCTCACCTGTATGTCTGTCTAGCCAGTAGTCAGAGTATCTTGAGCAGCAGCAAATGATGTTGAGAATGAGTAGAAAGCCGAGAATCACCGAGCAGATTGCAATGGCTATGTAAAACGGCGTGAAATCACCAACTTTTGATACAATGGGGTTTATAGCCTTGTACGTCCCATTCCCTGTAAAGTAAGTGTTTATTTCAGATGCCGACATTCTTTACACACTGGTGCCCACCTGTTGAAGAAAAAATCCCAGTGAGGAACTAATTTATAGCACTGTTTAATTTCTATAGGTAAACGACCGCGCCTAACGATCAACGGATTTATAGAATGTAGGGCGTGGTGTGTTTGAAATAAAATCACAATTCTACACGATTCATTTCAAATCAAAGTTACCATTAATGCCATTGTTTAAAATTTAATAGTTATGTTCCAGTTAAGAGTTTATTTCAGTGATATTTATTCATTTCAAACACTAAAATTATAAGCGTCGTTTACCGTTTTAGTTCAGTTCAGATGACAACTACAGCAACACCTCTGATTATTGACAGTGACAAATGAAAAACTAGCGTCCTTTCAAAAATGACCATTGAGCCTTTTCGATGCAAATATATTATTTATTTATAAAATGAGTGGAAATATGAAAGGAGAATTTATCTATTATATTTAAGATCTTTTTTGTACTGCAAGTTTTTTTTTTTTTTTCATTTTCATGTCTAAGAGAAATATTGCTCGAAACGCTCTGTGGTTCTGCCACAGACAATATAGTACAGATGGCCAACACATCAAGCCACCCGAAACCGTCAAATTTTTCCAATCAACCTTGAACCTTATTGATTGGCGATGAAGTTGAATATCTAAATTTAACAGATTGTTGTCGCTTGATGTGCTAGCGTCTGTACTTAGTATTCCCATTCCGTACAAAGAAAAAAATTGTAAATAATACAACCATTTTGTTTTTTTTATATTATCCACTTTTATCTGTTCTGTGATGCAATACATGTAGCACTGTAAATGGATCATTAAGTGTCCATAATATCCAACAGCGCCATTCTGGCGATTACTGCACTTGTAATAGGTACAGACGCCAGCACATCGAGCTTTAACAATCTGTCAAATTTCTGTCTGTCAATCTGTCAGATTTTCAACTTTATTGACAAAGCATTAGGCTCGAGGTTGATTGGGAAAATTTGACAGTTTCGGGTAGCTTATGAGTATGTTTTACTATATTTTTATTTTATTATATTATAGTGTTATAACTCATTTTCATAACCCTAACCGCTCAAGGATTTTTTATCATCCTTACCTAAGCTTTTATAATAATATGGTGACCCAACACAACGGAAAAGCTAAGAATATACGTAATTAACGATTATAATTTTGTTTACCATCCGATTTGGTAAATAAAGTTAAACATGCGGTATGACCGTTTGTAATAAAATAAAGAAAAAGAGTTTATTTACGCGAAGTATGGCCCATACCTTAAAAGTAAACATAATTAGAGGCTTACACAGTTTAGGAAAATATAAAACGGCTATCGCTTAATATACATATATTGAGCGATAGCCGTTTTAGCGCGGATGTAGGAGTATAGGACTCGTGTGTGAGATGGCCATGGTGCTAATTTTAAGAGAAATGTTTTTGTAATTTCGGGGCCCCCTAATGCGCGGGGCCCGTAGCATTTGCTACTCTTGCTATATGGTTAATCCGGGACTGCATACGAGGTAATCTCTGTAAGTCGGTCCGTGAATGGGTGACCATCCATTACACACCGACCGAGATTCCTCCATACCTCGGAAAGCAAGAAGCCGCTGGTCCCGGCTGTCATTTGAACATCTTTGACAGTCGTTACGGGTAGTATGAAGTTAAAAATATTGACACCAGTCTTACCCCTGGTTACCCCAACACTGGGTTGTGGAGGTCATATAGAAACTCCTTCTTTAAAATACCAGAACTAGTATTCCGACAGAATGGAAGCCAACATAGTTGAGGCTAAGCATAATAAAATTATGTTGATGATGGATAGAAATGTTACTAAATGTTCGGGGCCGTCTTTTGCTGACTTGAATTTGAAAGGGCTATAACAGGCAAAAAGGCATAGAACTATTTGCCCGTTTATAAAGTCACATTAAATGAAAAACATAATTGCAATATTCTGGGACAGGAATAGAAACCAACCATAGCATAAACAAGTTAGTGCAAAAAAATCTATACAGTGAAATAAACGTATAATAATTTCGTTTGTTATTCTTGAAAATGAATATATTTATCTGCCAGAAACTAGGGGCTTTCTTCGATTGTGGTGCACTGGACACTTGCCCAGAGTGTCACGGTAGCGAGGCCGGAAAACGAAACGCGGTCTGTTTTTGTGTTTACGAAGCGTGCTGGTTTTCCTTTAGCTTTCTTGAATAAGAGTGATGGCGTCGTCAGGTTCGACAAGGGTATGCCGCAGACGGCTGATCCTGCTGATCTGAGATGGAGCGTATTGGGTGGCCGATGCGATAAGGGGATTTTGGTGTTTTGATGCAGTTTCGATGAAACGTATTTCCATACGTTTCATGAACTGCTTCACTGTCGGGATTTTGAGATCGACATGGAGTCGCTCGTTCCTAATGAACCACGGGGCGCCTGTGGCCTTTCGGAGAAACCGGTTTTGTAGTACTTACATTCCATGGATTTGGTACGACCGCACACGCATAGGTCATGATCGGGCGTATAACATCCATCCATCCAAACTTTCGCATTTATACTAGATTGATTTGGAATACCTACTTATAATTCGTCTGTCTAATCAATCCAAAAGTAAGCGAGATAAACATTTTGGAAAATTGTGAATAGGTATAAAAATGCACACTTGCTGCCTTTCCTTTGATTTTTTACAAGCTTTATATTTATTATTCGTCGTAGTCTATGGTCTAAACAAATCTTTGCTGTCCTGTCATTCACCTTAAAAAATAACAATTAATAGATTTGCGAAAACGATTCTCGTTTTATACTTAGAAGATAGGCGTTCTACATTATTTGTTTACTTTTTGCGTTGTGTTTTATTTCGTTTAGTATGCCGTGACGTAAGAAAAACGTTGTTAATGAGCCAATAGAGTTTTGTAAGGCTGTTGTAACAATTTCGCACGAAGGAAGTGACATTTCGCGCAGTTTAGTTTACCACCAACTTGGTGATAACGAAAGCAAAGGGGTGGTGGGTGTTTTACGATGGAATCCGAACATCAACCAAAGTTGAGCCCTGTGAGGGCTTTTCAAGGTATGGAAACTCATATCCGCAATCATGTGAATTGGGTATGTAAATGTTTGCGTCAATGATGTTGTTGTTTAACTTCGCAGTGCTTCACGGCTGCAACCCTGACCCTGACGAGACGTACACTAGCCTGTCTGAGTACCACGATTACGAGCCGAGTTTGGAATTCGATGATTCGGAACTTATTCAGACTTCAGGCTTAGGTAAGGTTTAGAACATGTCACAATGTTTTAGTTACTTTGAAAATCACAGATGTGTGATGATCAACCATGAGTTGCATAAAATTTAGGCAATTTGTTGATGCAATTCATGGTTGCATGTTAAAGTTCTTTGTTTTACTTTTTACTCATTCTAATTGCCTCTTCATATTCAACAGATGAATTTAAAAGTAAAGTAAGGTTGTAGTGTGGGTAGACTGAACATTAGTGTGGCCACCCTTCTAGCCATCTCTTATTATTACAGCTTAATTTTCCACTTAACAATTCTGGCAAATGTATACATCCAATTATAATTATTTCCTTTCCAATCCTTGTTTTGTGTCTCCTCTATGGGTAAAATGCCTCCTCCATTCTCTTCCACTTTTCCCTGTCTTTAGCCATATGCATCAACTTTTTCCTACTGTGTTTATTATATCATCAACCCATCTTTTCTTCTGCCTTCCTATTGTTTCTTGTGCCCTGCCCATTCCACCACATTTTCAAACTAAAATGAAGAGTATCTGTTAGTCTAGTTATCATGGGGATGTCTGCGTTTCGCGTTTTTTATATTTTTCTGTCTCAGTAAACTTTGTTCCATTTCATGTTGACAGCATTTAATTTGACTAATTAGATGGCTAAAACGGAAATATCTAGCCATCTAATTAATCAAAATAAATGCTAAACAGTAAAGATCTTCTTCAATGATTTCCTAATACTCATGAGTACTTAAACAAATGAAGCATAATCTGTACTAATATTATAAATGCGAAAGTGTGTCTGTCTGTTGCCTCTTCACGCTTAAACTGCTGAACCGAATATGATGAAATTTGGCACAGAGATAGATTAGACTTTGGAGAAAGACATATGCTACCTTTTGTCATGAAAAAGGGCTTGAAAAGGTTGAGACAAGGGGTAAAATTTTGTATGGGAGAATGTCATTATTGAAGATAAAACCATGAAGCTGTGTATTTAGGCAATTGATAAAAAATAAAGAAACAACAGGTTTAAGCGTTTTTGAAAAATTTGTATCTTTAAAATAAAAATCACTGCTCAAAGTAATTATTCCACACAGCCGAAGTCGGGGGCAATAGCTAGTCTTAGAATATGTCAGTCTCTATAGTAAGTAAGCTGTCTTGAGCATGCTTCATATACCATGACTAACATAAAACAATGCTTGCGTTCCTGTTGTACGTTTTCCTTACTCTCTATACTTAACAGAATGCAGACAATAGTGCATTCAATAAATTGGACTGTTGTGATGCAATTGGTCCCTTAAAAGCCTAGTTATTGATGTGTTGCATAGCCATGATGTGTGGCAGACCCTTATATGGCACTTAGTTGAATAATTTCTAAGGGTTACCTTGAAATTATAGTCTTTACTGTTTTCTTGGTTGGTTGGACTTATAAAATGGGTTTTCTACTATCATGTTCAAAATAATGTAATTCGAAAAAGAACTAAAAATGCCCAGCTGTTTGTTTTGGTACTGCTTCTAGTTATACAAAAACTTACAGGTACCAGGGTAGGCTATTAAAACTAATCTGTTACAGAGTAATCTTCGTTTTTTTCGTTGCAGTTTTTCGAGGATTTTTTAAAAAAATGGCCCGGGACCGACTTGAGCAGGGCATCTGCTCGAGTCGGTCCCGGGCCATTTTTCTAGAGAGTCATATGTGCCTATTGTTATTTTAAACCTCTATTAAAAATATTAATCTCTACTTCATTCTTAGGATATTATGTATATGATACATGTACACCGGAAACAAAATGAGTCACCTCATCTCCAACATTCAATGTTGGTACATATTCTTTATTAATAAATGATGAGTAATTCCTGATAAAGTGATAAGAGTAGATCGTGAGTGGTTAAACATTTTAAGGTTTTAACCATGAATGTAAATTGTTTGCTTACATCATCATTGTTATAATCATACTCAATTAATAAATAAAACAATTTTGTATGCTGTGCTACTATCATTTTTATATTGGCTTTTTAAGGGAAATGCAACAAACCTACATAATGCAGCGTAATAAAAACAATTCACCACGTTAAAAACGTATAATATATTGCTTACTAAAAATAACGAAAAACAGGCAAATAAAAGGCACTTGATCTAATTGTACAGAGAAAGCCGTCGTTAACTTAAATAATGCTTATTGGAAATATTAAAGGTGTGACACGGCACAAAACTTAGATGTTAAATATTCTTTAGTTATTTTTGTAATTGAAATACGGAATATATAGCCTATCTTTAACAAGGTTGCAACCCGTTTGATTAAGTGACTCAGATCCACGTCTTCAAGGTTATTCTTATATTAGCTAAGTTATTGACCACGTAATTTTCCCGTTAAAAAAAATCTACACCATAAACGGGTTTATACGGGTTAAGAATAAAATGAACTAAAATAGGATATGTAGACTACTCGTCGATGATCCTGGCCTAGAGGAAAGAACCCCCTTCCGTACTACCACCAACCTTCGATACTAGACTGTCGTTGGCGTCCAGAGCGCAGCGACTCTCGTTAATTTGAGACTCGGCGAGAAATATCACTCGTCTCACATTCTCACGACGTAATTCCGGAAGCTGATTAGTCCTTGCATTGACCAGCCCGTATGGGTGGAAAACTTCAGGCAAAAAAAAAGAACTATTGAATCATCGTTTCACAAAATAAGCCTGAGTAAACCAGAGCAAACGAGTTTCCATAAAATGTAGAAAAAAATGTGGAATACAACAAACCAAAATAACGTTTATTTCGCTTCACGTAAACACGGTAAACAACTGGCACTCCATCAAATGGTTAAAATATCACATGCAGGTATTCACTGTATTGGTATGGTTTTCTTTTGCGAAATGAATTCAATAAAAACGTCTTCTGACATGACTTTTTCCATACTGACATGAAATTTTCTAAACAAAATGTTTGGAAGATTTTTCGTAGCGAATTTACGAAAAAATGTATCCAACCAGACTGAAAACTCAAATAAAAGGTTGTGACAAGAAGACTGCAGTGTATAACGCTGCAATATGCTTTAACAATATCAAACCAGAGTATGAAGGCCGTGCACTGACTGCTGAGCCTGCTGAGGTACACTCTATTAATAGCAGTTTAGGGATGAATAGGGCGTGCCTAGCCCTAGCGTATCAAGACTTGCACAACCATGTAGCATGAACTGATTCACATGCCCCCCGTCCACACCTCCTACTTGTAACTTCTCACAAATAGTCCTTGTCTAGCAAGATTCACTCCTAAATCATATTCTTATGGTTAATGCTACCTTAAACGGAAGAGGTAACATGAATACAAGCATCACAGAAATATTCATTGGATTATTTGGCAGGAAAGCCCACCAATTTTTCCTGTTCTGATTTTATCATGGTGCAATTATTACATATAGGTTCTTGGTGGAATGTTCCTTCCTATGTATAGTCATTGTGGTCAGACATTGTATGGATTGATTCATAATAATTTATTGAACTATGAATTTATGCCGAGACTCTCACAAAGGATTCATTACATTCAATCATTGGAAAATTGCACTCAATCAAAGGAGTATGCATTCACAGTGCTAACTGGTGTGATGTTAGTCGGCTCTCGCACTGATTGGTGGGCCCGGCCTTGCACTTGACAAAGTGACCGCTGATTGGTAGTATTATCTCGTTGACTTTCAATAAGCCTTCGTGGAACACTTTCAATTGCAAGAGCACTTGAGAATGATTGGCTTAGTTTTAGCTGTAGCAGATGGATGGCGTTAGGTGTCGCAATTTGCGTGCGTTGGTAATCCCAAGAAACTTGCAGGTTTTGAGTTTTCTCACTTTATTTTGTAGATTGACTAATCCAATTAATTGAGTGTAATGGAGAGCAAAAAAATATATTATTATATAGGACTTTTACAGTCGGCTTCGAATAATATTTCTCTTACCTCGTCCTTTGTTTTATCAATGCTAACAGGCGTTTAAACCATGTCTTTTTCTAACGGCGAAAGTAAAAACTGTTTTTTTTTTAAACCATTTCCATTTTGTAAAGTAAGTATCATTCGAGTGATTGAACATTAGGAGATAGAAAGAAAAAGTAATTATTGTCACAGAGCTGACATGCGTACAAAATAAATGTTTCCAAAACTGTAGCATATAAAGAGAGGAGAGAAAAGGAAAATACCAGAAACTAGGCATATGCACGTCGTGCGCCTCGTTTTTGACTCGACACCATAAAATTGATATAATTATAATGAAAAAATAAAGTAAGTCATATTAATTGCTCATTTTAAGAGAAAATCAAAATGACTGGCAAAATTCAAAAACCCTAACGAAAGCCGGACAGGCCGGACACCGTCTAATTTGGTCGGACACGCATCCTACAAGTCTAACTAAGTCTTGCTTTATCCGGGCGCCTGGCAGCTCTAACCGAAGGGCTTTGAAAATTTAATTGTGTCGCACAAAGTTCGCGCCATAGAATAGGTACAGTCAGCGACAATATTCATTGAGCATATAAAAGTTCCAGAAGTCTTCTTAAAACAACAAAAGTCACTGAATAGCTTTAGCCACAAAATGCAGTGATCAGATCAAGGTTACATATTATGGTGACCTGACATGTAAACAAAAATACTAAACTCGCCAATGTTACTAAATTCGGTCATTGTAATTTTGCTTTTTATTAAAAAAATAAGCTTCTGTAACATGCAATTTTCCGTATTGACATCCATGCTTGAAATAATAAATAAACGTTAAGTTATGCCGCTTTCAAACGAATTTTCGTCTGCAATGCTCATGTCATGAATCAATTACTTTATTTGTATCTATAGCTCAAATATTTTAATTAAAATTAAAAAAAATATTTACAACTGTACTTAGACGATAAACAAAATAAAATAAACAGTAAATAAACGACATATAATCGAACAAAATTTGATAGCCTTGTGTAATGTACCTAAGCAGGGACGCATCTACTTTTTGGTAGGTATTTCAATTATGTTAACACTACTCAACTATTATACATAACACTTAAAAAGTGACACTTAAACTTTTTTTTATATTTTCATTATATTTATTTCCTATATTATTTACATATTTTGTATTTAGAATCCTGTAGGTATTGTTTATTTTGATACCCCACATGACAGTATCACAAAAAAAGACTAAATTCTCAATAGCGGCCACAATAATTACTACTGTTTTTTTAAAAATCTATACGCTTATGCCACTTAGATGTCTAAAAGAATCTAATTTACTTCATAGGTCAAAATTTATCAAGCCGTTTGGCAGACAGTCTGTGACAAAGAAATAAACACATACATACCCGCAAAACACATTACCGCATTACGCAATTAAATAATGAATAATACTTTAGTTAGTGGATTAACTAAATACTTCCCATGATTAGGGAATCGAACAACTTGAAAGTAGTGCAACAAAATGACCTGAACATGTTAATTCAACAAAAGTTTGTGA
This sequence comes from Mamestra brassicae, assembly GCA_905163435.1. NCBI lineage: Eukaryota > Metazoa > Arthropoda > Insecta > Lepidoptera > Noctuidae > Mamestra > Mamestra brassicae. Next base: position 7,427,725 of record LR990987.1, read on the forward strand.
ACTAGAACTATATCAATTTTATAAAGTTTTTTTCGTAACATTGGCGTGTTCAGATATTTTGTTTTCATGTCCGTTCACCAAATTTGTAACTTTGATCTGTTCAACACTTTTTGTGGCTAAAGCTATTCGGTGACTAATGAATTTTAAAGTGTTGACGACTTTTGGCACTTTCTACTCGCTCATCGAATATTGACGTTGACTATACCTATAACCATATTGTGTCCAAACCATGTATCTGGGACTTGACTGTGACTTTTGTTAGACATGTACCTACTAACTACATGCAAATTTTCAGGCAGTCGTTAAAGGAGTTAGGAATAGGATGTAGCCATGATTAAGATCGAAAAGCTTAATTAATTGAGTTTTTTTAGGGTTCCGAGCTTTTGTAAGAAACGGAACCATTATAGGATCACTCGAGTGTCTGTCTGTCAATCTGCCTGTCTATTTGCTACTTTTTCGTAATGTATATCAAGCTACGCAACATCACCCTTAAATATGACCTCGCTATTCTGGAACACCCTGTAGATAAAAAAATCAACAAACTTATACCCCTCTTTTTGGTCAGGGGTTAAAAAGTGTAACTGAAAGAAATATAAGAAAAGTTAACTGTTTCTTAGTTAATAATAAGAATCTTTTAAGTGTTTCCCATACAACCAAAATGTTGTATTGTAAACAACAAAAAACATAAACAAACTATATGTGTAACAACAAATAATCTAGGTACACTATGTAACAATTATAGAGAAAAGGGTAGAAAAAATGTTAACAGGAAAAGCGCAAATCCGCGAATTGATGTACCTAGTTATGTTATAGTGTCTGCTTTGAGTCTACCAAGGGCGGTGGAAATCCGCCCGTTGCCATGATACCAGACGGATCGGGACTCACTTCCGTAACAGAAATGCGCTACTGATTTCCATCTATTAATTTAATTTTTAAATGCACACCTCTCGCTATAGGGTGTGCATTTAAAAAAATGTGCGTGTGTTACGTGTGACATTATTTCGTTGTTTATTTATTACTAGCTGTGCCCGCGACTTCGTCACCGTGTAATAGTGTATTACGGTAGCATTAAACTTAGAAAACATTTACATAAACCTTACATATTTACTTATAAACTTTCATCCCCTATTCCCTATTGTTATTACATACATATTTATTTATTTCGAATCAACAGCCTAAAAAATAAGTTTCAAGCTTCTAGCTCTAAAAATGACCGTACTTTCATACAACTTTTCATCCCCCCCTTTAAACCCCCTTATCCTCCCCCCTACCTAGACTATCTGACTATCTGTGTTCCAAATTTCATTTAAATCGGTTCAGTAGTTTTGGCGTGAAAGCGCGACAGACAGACAGAGTTACTTTCGCATTTATAATATTAGTAAGGATTTATCCATTTTATTAGCGGACGTCACGCGGTTTATATATAGCGGGGATAAAATATTGCCTATGTTACTCGCTGATAATGTAGCTATCATGGCCTGACAGAATTTTTCAAATCGGTCCAGTAGTTTTAAGTTTATTCATAGAAAAATACAAATCTTTCCCCTTTATAATATCATAGTATAGAGTTTCCGCGTTTTTTATTTCATAATATGGAAACGGGGTAGACCGGACCCCCAAACACCCCTCGAATACTGGGTGTTCCAGAAAAGCGTGATCATTTTTAAGGGTAATGTTCTGTATCTGCTATACAGCATCATGCTACTTGAAAAGTGTTTTTTTTTTACTTTTTAGTCGGAACCCTTCATGCGCGAGTCCGATTCGCACTTGGCCGGTTTTTATGTTATTGGAATTAAAAAAAAGATAGCACAAGGTCACCCTGCCTTTCAAGCGCACTCCTTGGACAAGGTGTAAACAGGATGCACTTCCCCGACTCGTCTAGCGTGCTACCTATTAGAGCAGTAAATTATTGAGTTGCATTATAAATTCCAACTAAATTTCGATGTAACAGAATAACAGAAACATGACAGAATTAGACTGGCGAATATATGTCAGGTTTATGTGTTTAAAGGTTTAGTTGGCTAACACGAATTTAATCTGACTATTTTAAATCATACTAGTCAACAACATTTTACCACAAGGACTGTTCTCACTAATTTTGAATTACCTACCTACCCTTATTACAGAACCATATTTTGTTTCGATCATGTCTAGTTTTTGTTAGTTTTTTTTTTTTTTTTTTAAGGCTACTACCAGTAACATCATTTTCCCTTTAGCTTGTAAATTCCGATTTTTTTATTTTTCAATAGGATTTAATCTTATATAATGTGGAAAAAGTTTTCAAATGATTCTGTCAAGTTTCTTTACACATTAACGGTAAAATTATTTTAAAAACTCAAATAAAAAATCTGCACCATCAGATTAAAAAAAATGAGAGCTTAATTTTGTCATTTTTTAATTTAAAAATATACTTGAGTATCCTGACGTGCCATCTGCTACACAACCAATCCTTTAAAATGATAACGTGCCTGTATTACAGGGATGGCCAACCGGTCGATCGCGGCTATTAATCCATTCGATCGCGACAAACCAAAAAATATAAATACGTTTAACAGACTCGGAACTATATAATCAGGTTACGTTAGTAAAATAAAAAAATACTTCGTAATTGTATACTTAACTATACTGTTTTATTTTAAATTTTAATAAGCATGTAATGGGGCTGGCATCTGTCAAAGTGGCCCTCTCGTCGATCTGTCTCAAAACAAAGGCATTTTGTATTGAAGTTGGAAGTAAAAACTGATTTTTATAAAAATGACGCGTTGTTGTGTACCTAATTGCTCAGAAAATGCTACTCACCAGTTTCCGAAGGACAATAAAATTGAAAAACTGTGGCTTAAAGCAATTCGTCGAGTAAATTTCATACCTAAAGCTAGTTCGAGGTTATGTCGGAATCATTTCAAGGAAAGCGACTATGAATGGATTAGTAAATACACAGGTAAATGACATTTTTAATAAAAAAACATTATACTTACTAGATAGAATAAGATTCTACTGCATGGGATTAATTCCTTTCACAAGTATAATATTACTCCCACTAAAAAGTTTGTTATAACTTAACAAAATTAGCACTCAGGGTACCCTACCCTATGATCTGATTAGTAATCTATTAGTCTTAATTTTATAACAGAAGTAGGTGTTATATATATATTTAATTCCTGTGTTTGTTTATAATTATAACAGGTTCATCGTTTTCTACAGCTTCAATCTTTCTAAAGTTCAAATTTTTATCATATGATTCCAATCTGTAAAACAACTTGATTTATAATGGATATCATACACAATAAAGCATATTTATGTTATATTAGTATTAAAAACCTATCAAACTTTGGTATTGCCTTAAAAAACAGCATCTCAATAAACTTTTAATGTAGCAGAGTACTTATTACCTTTCGATGAGGTCTGTTTTCCTTCCTCGTAATAATGCACCTCGTTTCTTTAATTCTTCCTTTAGATTTTTAACTGACCACGTCGAATACATATTAGACAATGTTATTTATCAAATACAAAAGTAATAACTTCAATAGAGCACCCAGAAACTTAGTAATACAAAAAAAAATGCCAGCATCAAATCAAAACATAACCTCAACAACTATAGACAACGGACAGACCTATGAAGGCGCCATCTACTATCAGCTTTCACTTGCCAGCCTCATTGGTAGATCACACAGGATTTCGTCAGTAAAAAGTAGATCTTGGGTCTAAGCAAGTTGGTCATCCCTGCTGTTTTAGAACAACCTGAAAACTTCAGTTTCTGCGGAAACGAATAGTGGGGATTTGAGGCGTCACAGACCAAATCATGTTACAGGACAACTGTTTGTGTCTAAATAATTATAATTTCAGTTCTATGATACTTAAACATGTTCCTAACATAATTAGATAAAAATATCTTGTGGCACACAAAAAGTGTTTTGTTTTGTTGACCAGTGCGCATTGCTATGCGAGCTTTTTTGAGCTTTTTAAATTAAATATTTGTTTCCCTTTTTTTTAATGCGCGCACTGCTGTTTTTTTTTTCGTAAGGTAGCTTCAGCTAGTAGTATCTATCTGTAAAGTACCTACGATTTAAACGTTTTTACAAAAAAACTCGAATTTATTACTTTAGGATTCCTGTTCATTGTACATACATGAATAAAAACGGTACCTAGAGAAAACAGACAAAGCTGCACTACATGAGTTCCTTAATTATGAAAAGTACATATTATATTGAATTCCATGGTTCACTTGCGTGGCTATTCGCATAGAAACTCATACTTACATGGATAAAAAGTAGTTTAATTTGTCTCTCAACGATAGTGTAGCTTTCTTCCAATACAGTGAAAAAAATACACTCGCAACGCATTGTGGCTCTTTACAAACGGTCACAACGCGAATTTCGCGTTAGAAAAGAAGAAATGCTTTGTGGCGTTCTGAGCCCTACCTGATGTAATCACATCGCGAAAGAAGGTTACGTTTGTTTGAGGGAACTTAGGACACCCCGACACGGATAGGTTAGGTTCGAATGGGATGGCGGGAGCTCCCGTCAGGAAACTCCCCCAGTAAAAGGGGAAATAGGGGATGGAAGTTTGTATGTAAAATCGTATTCCTTATTATTAAATATACTTGAAACTTGGTACAAATATTGGCTTAAGTAAATTATAAAGGTTGCCATTATTAGTTTTTCAAAACTATGTTTACGCTTGGTCCGACAAATTTGAAAATTCGGCATTAGCAATCTTACTAAGAAATACACGTTTTTGGATTTTACTAAAATCAGCCCCTAAAGGGAAGTAAATGGGTGATAAAGTTTTTAAGAGAGGATATTACTGCTTGCTTCAATTTGTAAATGCTAGTTTAGTAAATCTGAATTGAAACTGTAGGTCGCTTCTCGTGATTGATAGTGAAGAGAAAGAAAAGTTGCCACGTGACCGGAGTCACGGGACTAGAGTGGCAATTCTTGTATTTAACAGATTTCGTGACATTATTGTCGCTGAAATGTTATTGGGACTTGATGCTGAACTTTTTAAGATAATCAATGGGTGTAGGTATTAAAAAGAGAGAACGGTACCGCACCGCGCCGTAATAGTACGAGATTTTCTGTAAAAGTTTAAGTATGAGAATATGCCTTCTGTTCAGCTAATAGTTGTCTTTCGTACAAAGCCACTGTTATACACGTGTTTTCATCACGTGTGCGCACAATTTTGACGTGTATACAAATAGCAGGATGTCGCATATAAAACTAACCACTTTGGATGTTGTCGAGTTTTTGACAGTTGTTTCCTAACGCGAGCACTCGTTTTATATCCGAGGCTTACCAAACATAAATCTGATACGGTAGTCGCTGTCATTTTATTAGGGGAATGGCAATATAGGATATTTTTAGACTAGTCTAACCCTAACTAAAATATTTATTATAAATGCAAAAGTGAGTTTGTTACCGATTTTGATTAATTTTTGCACAGAGATAGGTGGGATCCTGGTGAAATTCTATTTAAAACCACCAGCAACAGATAAAAGGTCTATAATAATATATTCCGAAATCCATGATCCTTGGACAGACCAAAAAATACACGATATAACAAAAAGCAAAGTTAAAGACTCCGAGAAAAAAAAAAGTGTGTTAAAAATGCCTTTTTGTCTACAGCGCCGCTACCACCAGAACTGTTGGACATACCTGATGATCTTCTGGAACGTTCTGCCAGTGACGGCACCATCGAAGAGAACTTTGAAGAGGAGCTAGCAACTGCACCTGAAGTCTATGCAGAAGTATGTTCAACTTTGAAATTATATAGGCTAAAAACTCATGGCGCGGTTGAGAATATGTCTCAACCGCGCCTCGAGACTTTCGAAATGTAGGGAACGAAACGACTTGAAATGTATAGTGAAACGGTGTTACCTTGACTTTTAAGGAAAACTTTGTGTTTCGGGCCCTTTTGATAAAGCACCTACATAAGTGTGAGGAAAACAAGTCCGCGTGACCCGAACACGTGCGAGACAGGGCGCGGAGTAGGTTAAAAAAAGTCTGGCAAAGTTACCTTTAACCTTTTAAAAACTACACATCGGCGTGCCCCCGACACCAAGCCACACATTCGCCGTACTTTTTGCTACATATTTGTGACGTTTGGCGTTTAGGGCACGTGCTTGCTTGTCATGTACACGTGACAGTGGCGTACAAAAGGTTTAAGTCAAAGTAACCCCGACTCAAGGTACTATTATACTGTCCCTTACAGTCAGAGATTGGAGTAATTACAGACAGGGTCACTTCAGCTTTGAATTGACTTGTCTGTAATATTGGATGGCATCGATGAAAGCGCGTGCTTATTTGCCACCCTATCTTTCCTAGGTCTAGTCCACACGTGCATCATCTTGAAGTATCCAAATTAGGCGTATTGTATCGAGTATTCGTCTTCCATGTACGCTCATTTCGACCATACAGTATCGCTTGCTTGCAGGCAGAACGCAAGGAATGACTTTTAGGCTATAAGAAATTTCATTGTAAGCAATGTATTCTTGTTTAAACATTTGATTGATTGAATAAGAAACTGCGTTATGAGACACATAACCACAACGTCGTATTACATGATTGCGTACCTTTTTATCCAAACTAGCGCCATGACACAACGCTATGCCATACGACTGAGATCTATTACAAAAAAATTCCAAAACTACGGAAAAACCCAAATACTTTCTTTAGGAAAAAAAACACTCATAAACAAGTTCGCAAACCACAGTACGTTTATATAAATGTTTTATTCGCTCCAATTTTAAAGCACAATAACACAACCTTTACGTAAAGAAGGAGACGCCCTTGAACATAAGGGGATTTAAAATTGAATTGTGTTTGAGAACTTAGACGCATAATGTTAAAGACCCAGTGAATGCCCACACAACAGGTCTATAAAGGAATTATGTGTATGTAGAATGACCTTGGTATATATTATGTAGCTGTCTGGTTCCTTATCCCTATTGTTGAAAATACACAGCGTGTTTCCTTTATTTGAGTTGCAAGCTTTCACTACTTATCGATCGGTTATTTCTTTTCACAAAAGCATATTTGCAATGGCTCCAAAATTATATAATACGTTACCTGAACAAGTGATACTCAGCAAGAACATAAAAGAATTCCAAAGAAATCTTTTAAATTTTGAAAAACGTTTATTTCATTTAATTGATCAATTTGTGTATTGACATTTTTTATTTTATTATTCTTTTGACAGATTATTATACAACTTGTAAGATAATAAAAGCAATACCTCTAATTAAAAAGTCTAAAAATGTGACATTTGAATGTAAGCGAATTAACGCAATACCTTGGAAGGGGTCATTGTTATTCATCATTATGAACAACTTTTACTATGGGACAATAACCGAAATCGCGAAAAAAAACTCGACTCGAACAGTGACCCCATAACGGTATTGCGTTTATTCGTTTACACGTTGTATATTAAAATGTGACTAATTATACTCTTTTTATTATTAAGTATATATTTGTTAAGTTTTTTGAATGGTTATTGTATTTTACCCTCGGCATGCCTTGTGGCAAAATATTACGCGGTACGCCTGGTTGGGTCTCTAAGACCCGAATTTAAAATTACTATTTCGTACTAGTTGTGGTAATTGGTTATTTTGAAACATACATTATATCTATACTAGGGATATATTCTAGGGGTAAAATAATTAGAATCGAAGAAAAAAATAATAGTTGGAGGTTATTTTTTAGCCAAAAATCAGGATTTTTAGACTTACCTATATGAAAGCAAAGAAATCTCAACTAAACTTCAAGAAAAAGAAGGCATAAGGCAAAGACCTGATAATGCTATAACAATCAGTCCTTGTCACTCCCATCAGCGGGTGTAGGCAGAGATGTAAGGTTTTACCTCTGAATTTGACACCGACGCTGGGTTTTTTTGTGTTTTTTCACCATTCCAGCTAACTCCGGACTGAAGTAGTGGATATAAGGCTTCGATTGGTTCATAATGCTCACCCACTGAGAGTGGTGGCGCAGAAACATCATATTTTAATAAAATACATCGGTTTACGTAGCTGGTGGATCTGACAGACCCTACCAGGCATGCCGAGGGTTAATTGAGTATCATTTTGGCAATGCATAAATAGTACAAATAATATTCAATACAGAAGTTGGGACATTATATGTATATTTTTTTAAACCACAAATAAATCATTAGAATCTTTTTGCTCCTACTTTTCTGTAGGTAATTTACGAATCCAATATATTTTGGCTTTGTAATATTGTCGGATGGTACCTAAGTTCGTCACGGCCGTTTTAGGGTATCTGCAATACCAGATGGCATTGCAAATTAAATCAAAACTATAAGGTGAAACGTCTTAAGGCGCTTGTAAGCACACCGTTCTGAAAGTGATTGTGATGGCGAAACAAATTACACTATCTTATAAAGTACGCAGTTACCTGAACTTACCACCACCACTGCTCTCAAGCTCAAAAAATATCGGAAAACGGAATCAATAAATCCGATCTGATTTTTAATGCACAGACGGTTCCCGTGTTATTCTGTACGTGCATTAATAAAGCTGACTTCAATTAGTACGTCCATTGGCTACAGGCTGGACAGACAGACGGTTGGATATTTCCAATATATACATATGTATATATATCTATTGATCTATTTTAAGGCCTAGTTCGGTTTCGCATTGACCCTTACTTAGATGAAAATGGGACGGCCCAGTTTTCCAGGTCGGTTAAAAATAAGTTATTTATTTGAGCAAAAGTTTGAACAAATATAGCATAACGTTAGTGTGTAAAATACTAGACGTATCATGGTGATATTTAAACCGAATTCAAAAAAAGGAGGAGGTTCTCAATTCGTTTGTTTTTTTTACCTCGTAACTCCGTCATTTGAAAATCGATTTGAAAATAAAAATGACGCGTTAAGTGTGGGGTACCACTTAAAAGTAAAAAGTACAAAAACTTTCTTTTTTCAAATTCAACCGACGAGTCTATGTAAAATAAGAAGAAACACCGACTTCCGAAAGTTATTTTATACTTTGTATTATTTTTTAAGGGTCACAACTCACAAGGTAAAAAAAGAAACCCTTCTTAGATCACTCTCTTGTCCTGCTGTCTGTCCGTGTGTCACCACAGATTTTCTCAGGAACGGGTGGACCTAGCAAGTTGGAATTTATACTATACGTCTATGTCTATAGTCCCTATTAGGTGTTTAAAAATCAAGGTCCTGAGTCAACACGATAAAAAGATATGGGCCAATTTAGATTTTCGCGAAAACTTGTAAGTTTACCTTAACTTTCAACTTTTTTTATTTTTCGGAATTTTCCCTTTACTTGTGCTGCAAGACCTTGTTTTTAACCAAAATTGACAATTCTATGTCAACCGGAAGTACCCTTATAGGTTTTGGGTCGAAAACCTATAATAAGGTAGTTCCCGTTGACCTAGAATCACGAAATTTGGCAAAAAGCAAGGCCTTGCAGTACAAATAAAGGAAAAATGCCAAAAAAAAACAAAATAAAAGTTTAAGATAAATTTTGGTACCGTACAAGAAACATTTGTTTCGGCTTATGGTACGAAACCCTTCGTGTGCAAGTCCAACTTGCACTTGCCCAGTTCTTTAAAGTCGGTTGTATTTGTTTCATCTCCTACTTTGACGCTTCATGATTTTTCCCCTGCTCTAACTGGCCAACGTGTCCAGAAAACCAATCAAAACTTTTGAATGGTATCAAAGTGTACAGACTAACATTTCCCCAAATTTTTTTGACTTAAATTAAGCGTTGCAATGACAGCAACTATCAACTTAGGCAATCCAATAGTTATGTTCCTTTCATCCCCATAATTGGCAGCTATTCTGCCGTCGATAAATGCGCCATGCATATAGATCCGTGTTTTTTCTAGCCTTGTACTAAGGCCCGACCCTGGTCGAGAGTGTCGCAGTTCATAGGATTTTCAAAAGACATTAAAATCAGTGTTTTAAAGTGTAAAATTGTACAGCACTCGACATAGACATTAAAGGGGTCTCGCGATTGCACTGTGCCTGGCCGAAAATAAGGTTTATAATCCAGTGTTGAAAAAGACTCCTTTGCGTTTGGTTTAGTCTGTTCTAATCCTCGTTTACTCATTCCTGAAGCTGTATCAGTTTGGTCCCGTGACCGCGGGAATGCGAACGCAGTTTTGCTCGCTCACTCAAAAATTTAAAGTGTTGTGATAATATTAATCTCGGACTCTCCGTGACATAGCTATAATTGTGCATCGTACACGCGTCAATTTAGTGAATATGTGATTGTGGATAAATATCATAGTTAAGTGTTGTGCGAATTAGTAGGTACCTCGCTACGCTGTGGCTGTTAAAAAGGAAGTGCAAGTGACTGTAACAAAATGTCTTGAATAACAAATCAGGTACCTAATAGTTTTTAAAAGCATTGATTGGGCGGCTGTGTAAGCCGCCACTATCCGAGTCTTGACGATTTCAGCCTAGCTGACATGGTTGCAGTACTCAGATTACCATAAAACCAGTCCATCATTCCTTGATTGACCTTCAATTCTCGACAGACATTTGTGCTACCTACGAGTATCTTCTTCTATATAAAAATAATTGCCGCATGAAAGTTCATCACTCGAGAACGACACGACCGATTTGGCTGTTACTTTTTTGTTTTATAATTTACAAGCTACCGCTGCTCCGCCCGCGTTTATGTCGAAAATTATCCAAAGGGAACATATTCCCGGGATGAAAAGTATCCTATGTGTTATTCCAGACTATAATCTACCTCTGTGCTAAATTTCATCGAGATCCGTTCAGCCGTTCTGACGTGAAAGAGTAACAAACATCTATCCATCCATCCATACTTGCAAACTTTCGCGTTTATAATATTTTTAGGATTATATACTTTATTGTACATCTCATAACAAGTACAGGAAAAACGTTTATAAAAACAAGTTTACAATGTACGGTTTTCGTTATTGTTGGGTTAATATGAAAGATTTTTGGGAAAAACAACCGGAAACTAAATTGCACACAGTGCGAAGTCAGGGCGGGTCGCTAATTTAGGAGAAACGTATATTGTAGATGACGTATATGAGGAATGACTAATTATTACTAGAGGATACAATAACTGGGAGCACGGAAGTGCCCCAGCCAAGACGAGCCCATGGAAGCGGGGCACAGCTACCTTTTCTCGAAGAGTTTCGTCGCTTTTTCGAACTCTTATAGTTTCGATCCGATAACACTGTAAAGCACAAATTTGGGGATAAGAGATTGTTGGGGGATTATTCAAACACCCCAAGGTAATTTCAATTTATCAATCCTTAAACAAATACGTCGATTTTGCTACTTATTCACTGGTGATGATAAAAACCTTTCGGGTACTGCCTGAATTACAAGAAAGCTGAGATTTGTTATCCGGGCTAGAAACTACACAACTAATTAAAATACTTAAAAATCTGCAACTGTAACTACAAATACACAACAACGGTACTTCCTGAAGTCTTAGGAAGTTTAAATTGGATATGCAGGCTAGTATTTTATACAAACACGAAGAATTAAGAAATATAATCTACCAAAACATAAAGAAAAAGATTCAAGGTCAGAGTTATATTTTGCAACATTTTTAACAGTCGAGAACTTTCGCAACTTCAATACAGTTTCCTTCAGGTTTAAGAATTCGTAGATGAAATACAGCCCTAAACAAGGAAAGAGAAATGAAATCCCGAAATCGTGAAATTCCTGGCAACCAATGTCCATGAAAGGTTTTCAGTGAAATTAGTTAGCAATAACGAATATCGATTGTTAAGGTTTCAATCGAACAACTGAAAAGTTAATTACGCAGTTATAATGCCACAATTTACCTACTAAACTACCATAGTTCTTCATCAAACAAAGCTAATATAGTGCATTTTGATCGAGGCTTGTAATTATTCAATTGTTACCAATTAGATGACAAGCAGGTATGTTTGTAGGCACAGTAGGCTAGGTTACCCCTTTTTTATACGGGACTTCCTAGGTACTTACTAGTATAGTCGGCTATTCTTCTTCTTTTTTTTGTATTATTTCGATGATATTTTGTCCCCGGGGCAGTGGTCTAAATTCCACCGATATCCATAAAAAAATCTTATTGTAGTCCTCCTCGTCATAAACTTTAACTATGCCAAATCTCACATTCCTCCTTACGCGCAAAATGCTAAAAGGGGTGCAGTCTTCTTGTCATGTATTATTATATCACGAAAATTATTGCGGGAATCTGACCTAATTCATTAAGTAATGTGTACTTACCTTAGTGAAGTATACAGCATCCAACACTGAGAGTATGCGAGATCGTGACGCGCTACGCTCCTGCTACGAAATTGCGTAGCAACATCTCCGCTCCGACGTAGCACTTACTCTACGAAAACGTAGCAATCTAAACCATAAACATCCGTTTCCTCTACAAAAACGCTCTCGATCGATACTTTATTTATTTTCTTTTACGCTACAAGAAAACTAACATTGACATTGAATTGTTACGAACATATGGCAAATAAGCAAGTATTCATGATCGATCCGCTTCTACATGTAATTGCCTGCAAATTAGTATATGAATAAATCAACAAACACAGTAGGCAAATGGCAGGTTCAGGCGGAACAATTTCTTAAGGTGTTGTTACACTTGTGCGTTTAGATATCGTCGTCTCTGGACGATTCGTTCGCGGAACTGAACGGCACGGGACTGGTGGAAGTGGTTGGTGACGACGAGGTCGGCCGCCGCATCATCGTGGTGTCAGCCTGCAGACTGCCTCCCAGCAAGGACTTGCATCCCGACAAACTACTCAGGTAAGACAATTTTTCGACCCATAGGTAGACCCTAGAAATCTAGTGGTATAAACCCCTGAATACCTTGACATTATCACAATTCATTCGACTTCAGTGCTAAACCAGGGAATTACAGATATTCTCCATCTACAATTCCCTATAAAATATAGTCAAACTTTCAACCGAACATACAAGCTTTTGCAGCTTCCTCGTAATTTGTGCTGACTCCGTAAAAGTCAACGTCTTCGCTAACTTATGCTTGACCCCATGAAGGTTGGTGCTTCAAGGCGTCCGATAGACTTTGCTTTATTCAATCTTGACCCTATTTAAGTTTATTGCTCTACGGATCATTCCTTGTCTCTTTAAAGGCTGAGATATAAAAATCTTTCTGCTACATAGCATGAGTCTGTTTCTGATAAGTTTTCAGTATTGGTGACACATTTCTCAATTTATTTTTCAATCTTTTGCCTACTTTCATCAGGCATTCTGCACCCCCGAGAGACAGATTTCGTCCAGCAACAATTGATCGTGACAATCTTCTCGTTTCAGGTACCTGATGTTCACGTTGGACAAATACGTGGAGCAGGACTACAGCGTTGTGTACTTCCACTGCGGTCTAACCAGCAAGAATAAGCCCCCCCTTTCCTGGCTCTGGAGGGCCTATAAGGCATTCGACAGGAAATATAAGAAGAACCTGAAAGCTTTGTACCTCGTGCACCCGACGAACTTCATCCGTATAGTATGGCAGATGCTGAAGCCGGCCATCAGCGTCAAGTTTGGCAGGAAGATGATGTACGTTAACTATCTCCACGAGCTTCAGCAGTACCTAAACCTGGATAAGCTGTGCATTCCTGACGCGGTCCTCGAGTAAGTAACTTTTGAGTAGCCTATATTTTATTCGCGTAAAAGGACTCGTGTTCTTACTAATCATGATTTCTGGTCCACATGTTGATAAGAATGTGAATTAATATTGTCTTGAGAACACATAACCTATTTGTTTGAGACGGAGTTGCTTTGAGAATTTTCAAAACAATTTTAGATGCACGATCTGATGTGGTAGTCTCTGAACTGCTATTGGGATAACTTCAACGTTCACCGCTTGCCCGCCCTGCTATATAAAACCGGAAAAAGGCTCTTATCATTGTCACTAAACATAAATTAATGTGCCTCACGATCAAAAATGTAAAAACAAATCTATTTATTTCCTTCTATCGAACCTTGTGAAGAAGCCCCAAGAACTGTTTTTTATCGCTTACCTATGAATTTGCGTGGATAATAACTTAATTAAATCATTATTGCCTACGTTTTACCATAAACCATAGTTCGGATCTAGGTTAAAGTTGCGTTTTATTTAGGGATGTAAAGGAGCTCCGTAACCATCGGATATTCGAAATAATTTAATATCCGAAACTACGAAATAGTATTATTTCTATATCCGTATCGTGATCCGAAATTTCATATCCATAACATCCCAGGCGCACGCCGCCCGCAAGAAACTGCACTCCACCGCCGTTTAGCGTGAGAACCACCCACACCTACCTTACCCTCTCGCCCTCCGTCGGCACTTACAAGACGCACCCTCGCAGTTGCAGTAGCTCGTGCCGCTCCGCGGATTTAAATTTAAAATTTTCTTAATTTCGTGAAAATCAAAGCTTTTAAAATGGGTTCGGTTCTCTCCTGTTGTGGTCTGAAGTACGTAACGTGTTTTTTAAAATAAAAATATTCGGAAAAATCGAAAAAAATCTGTGACAGTTTTTTTGAGGAAATTTAAAGAAAATCTTACTTTACTTTTCCGGATATGTGAAAGTGAATCAGGATATTTATGCGATGTGCGCGGGAAATATTTTGAAACTTGTGACAATTTTCGGCGGCTTTCAGTTTTCTTTAAAAATCATAGTTTTAGAAATAAGCTCGAGCAGAGTGTTCTTAACTGATATCCTAGGTTTTAAAAAGAGCTAAGAACGAGGGCCGTTCTTTATCGTGTAGCAAAATTATTGAAAGACCTGAAAATATTTCTCAGAATCATATCTCAAATTATTTCAAGTGTTCGTTTTTTCTGTGGAAAGTTAATTCCTGTGTTTCCAATAAATAAACAAGATTAAAGTAGCAATAATTATTAAAGTGCAGAGAAAAAAAATATATTGTTCGAATGAAAGCAGTAAATTAAGGTTATAATATCACACAGTGCAGAAGTTTAAAAAATTAATTTAATTCCAGACGGAAATATTGTGCTTATATTTTAATTTGAAGTGATTTCAGGTCTTTCTATTGTCCTGGCAATTCTTTTTTTAGATGTGTCTCTCATTACTCAAGTTATCCTAAGCAACCAGTATTTAAGAAATATTAATTATCTGTCTGTAATATTAATAGTCTTGCCCTAAAACCTGCTGCTGTGCTCACTAAATAAAATAAAAACACAATCACAAAAATAACAACCTCATGTTATGTGGATTTTAAATCCTTATAGGCTTTCAGAAAGCGAAAGGTAGGGGTGAAATTTAAATAAAATAAAAGGGAGCAAAAATTTGGGTCAGTCCAATCTTAGATACGTGATGACCTGGTTTATTTCAGCTGGCCTTCTGCTAAATTAAGACTAGCCAATAGAAAAGTCAAAATATTTTCCAATAAATATTAATTGTTTTTATTTTCTGTATTGTGGCCTTTTTATGACTGAGCCAAGCATCCTGATTCCTTCCCATCATTTGGAAATGAATCATGTTTAGAAACTACAGCTCAGTAATAACGTTATTTCTTCACCATAAACATCTCTGCCGTGGGACGGCCATTACTGTTCATAGGCCTCAGGCCACTTGGTCATCACATTCCCCTCCATACTAGAGATTCTGCAATGCAAAATATTTTATGCCTTTTTTCTGGCCGCGTGTCTATTATCCCAACCGTTAAAAAGGAATCCACTATGTTCTCCCTATATCTGTCTCAAAGATCCAATCTACAACGTGTAACAGAATAAACGCAATACCTCTTATATTGTTACACGATGTATATCAAAACCAGAAAAGCTGCAGTGGTTTTCGATATTAACAATTTGTAAAGGACCATTTTTAGAACCTTAACCAGGACCATACAGGAAGTCGCGGCGCCCCCAAAGTGTGGGCGTCCCGACCTAGACATGGAAAATAGTGATAGACCTCTAACAAAGTGAGTGGCTAGCGCGGCGAGAAGTATCAAACATGAAACTGCCGTTTGCTTCCATACACTATTCTATTTTATTAATATTATACACTATTCTAAAGTCGAATTCTAAATACAATGATTGCCTATATAGACTCCCAGAATGTACTTTAAAATGTACGCACTTAACACACTACTAAACATTGATTATTACATAAATCAATTGCATCATGTTTCGAAAGTAAGCCAAACCAAGTGTTCAAAGCGCGTAGCTACCGGAGATGAGCTTTACAAACATATTATTTTCCTCTTTATAATATTGCTTACAGACAGAGCAAAACTGCACTGTTTCAACGTTTTCAGCCTGAAAAGAAGGCAATGTCAAAATAAATCCAACCTTAGGTTTATATCAATAAGATCTAAAATCAAACTAAACGTTGAGCACCAATCTAGCCTTTGAAATACGGTTGATATATCAACTGGATTCAAGCGGAACAGATTTATGCCAATCAGACATTTAACTAATCAAGAGAAAATAGACTTTCGATATATATTCAGGAAAGAATACGTTTTCTAGTGCCCTTTACCATGGACATTTCAAGGCCATCACCAAACATGCTTGCAACTGAAATATACTTGCCTCTAGAAAGGTTTCCTAGAAAGCTCAATCTATTCTTGTATTCGTTATACCAAACTATCCTAAAGCGCATCGATTACAAGTCGTATTGCTTTCTAAATAAAGTCTAAAAATCATTCTTAAGTTTTAAAACTTTGACGCTTTTATTACCTACATGTTTTCATCACTTTTGTACCGCAAAATGAGCTTAGTATCATTTCAATGCAGAGATAAAATAACAAATCTGATTCGAAGAAGCGTCGAGGAAGCCTTTACCTTGAATAGTACTTATGTATGTGGTTTCTTAGAAATTTTCCATTTCATATTTATCGTTTAAACTTTTAACCTTGAATAGAATCCTTTGAGTTCTGAGATCTTTTCTATTTGATATTATCGTTTCGTAGAGGCGCATAAGGGAACTAAAATCTACAATATCTTCAAAGCTTATCAAACGTCGTAGCCGCCATAAACTACTGAAATAAAAGTTCGAACTTGAATAAGTTATAAGCAGCTACCCTTTGTATGTTTATACTATACCTACATATAAATACTTGTTAAATAGATCGATTACACGTGTTCAGTGCTCAGATGTAGGTAGTTCTGAGCAGGTTGTACGTCTAGCTCAATTATTCAGTTGCGTTACTGACCTAAATGGGTCCTACAGACACATCGACCAAGATGCAGCCCAGATATTTATATTACATGGAGTTGTCAATCAGAGGCGATGGTACAAAGATTTAGCTAAAAACTGGCGACCAAGGTGACGCCACTTCGAACGGAACTTGTATTCTTACTAATCTAGCAAATCTAGGTTGTGTAAAGGGTTATCAGCAAAACAATATACTGCTATAAATATTCAAAAAAAATACACAATTAAGCTTCAGTTTTCGCGTAGGTAAATGAAAGTTCTTTTAAACCGACTTCAAAAAAGGTAGCAGTTCCTCGATTCGGTTGTATGTTTGTTTGTGTGTTTTTTATCTCACAACTCCGTCATTTATGAACCGATTTGAAAAAATCTTTTTTTTATGTGAAAGGATGTAATTTCCGAAAATCGGTTCAGATAGCAAACATATGTCATCCAAGTAAACGAAATTGCGTATTTTAATTTCGTAATAACTTTAATTTCCTAAGTCGGTTGCATTTTTTTGTAAAAACGTTTTTTATTTCAAGTCAAGTCAATTCATTTATTTCAACTAGACCATGAAAAGGCACTTTTGAACGTCAATTTCCTTATAATACGCTCATAATGGCGCCTATTGAAGACATCGTCAAGCAGCTTAATATTCTGTTAGTAAAATCTCAATAATTACGGCGTGGGAAATATTTCAGCGTGCAATACGTATGTCAGTCATTTACGTGGAAACTAAATTGTATTAATTGCAGACGGAAATGATAGGGACGGCGAATGATGATTAAAAATGTATAAGCTATGGCTGCATATTCACTTAACTAAACTGCTGTTTCATTTTACTGAGTTTGTTACTTCACTACGTCTAACTTCACAAAACTTAGATTTATTCTTCGTTTATTTCTCGATTTAATACCAGTTAGCCCAATTTTTCATGGAATATTGTGAATTTTGCGAATCATAGGCTTTTTTCTTTCTCCTTAGAGGAACATAGTCGATGTTGTTGACTACTCTGTTAGTTTTACAACATTCCGCCCATGTACACTACTATTGTACATTAAGTTTAAATAAATAAATAATAATAAATTGATAAACGACTGCACGCGACTCCTTGTTACATTCGTACAGTAACAAGCGCGTCTTCGCTGTAGTATACCGGTATCAGGAGCAACGGTCGCACCTTATCTTGCTTATAGATCACAGGTTCACTCAGAAACGGAAATGGGAAATATTGGGCAGCGTATCACAGCTGCCATGCCGTGCAGCACGGTTGATGACTTACCGGTTGACGACCAAGATCGTGCTGCTGGTTTGCCTAAGAACAAACAAGCCATGGACTTACCTGGTACCAGTCTGAATCAGCCATCTACTTTGAAAATTCAAGTACGAGAGGCACCGAGATCCAGGGTTTTCCAAGCTGATGACACTGTAGTTGGGTTAAAGGATTCATACACCTCTGAGGAGGTGTTTACGTCGCGTTTTCGAGAACCACCTTCAACAGCTTCACACTTCAGCATACGAGATTTATTGCGCATGCAGATTAACGTAATAAGAGGTATGCCTGCTAAACCTGTGGACTCGGTTGGAAAACAAGATGTAGCCGCTGCCAGGCCCGACGACGGTATTATGATGAGCACTAAAGTACCTTCGCTATCAACTATCGTTGAGGAGAACACAGTTGACATGGAAATTTATGATTCTGCTTGTCTTTCGATGGGCTATGCCGCTCTCGAGGGATTGAAAGTCAAGCCAATACCAGCTCAAGCAACTGTTAGAGTTCAAAAGCGATGGTGTGTAGTCTGTGACAATCAAGCATGGCATGTTGTTGCCCGTTTAGTGTTTAACTTTCCGTAGAGATTTAATAAGTTTCAATAAAGAATTGTTTATTTTAGGTACGACAGGCTGTTGCTGTCAAAAAACCCGAGGGCGGCGGAGTCGGCCCGCCAGTCGTCGGCGCAGACCGAGACATCGCCGACCGAGACGTCGCCCATCGCCAATTACAAAAAGAAGCCAAAGGGCAGTCTGTCCCCGCCGCCAACTCAACAGTTCGGCGTTTCTTTGGCTTTCATAAAGGAAAATAATGCTAATATGGTGGGCGCTATCCCGCCAGTCGTGAGGCAGTGCGTTGAGTTCCTGTCGCAGCCTGATGGTAAGTGGATGCTTAATCACGGTTCTTCAAAGTCTGGCGCAACTCTTTGGTTAGGTATGTAGATATCTAACCAAACTGTTGCGCCAGACATTATTTATCCACCAGCATCCATCAGTCACTCATGGTTTCTCAGTTCAATATGATCTTTATTGCCTAGCTGATTTTATTCTAATCTTATTTCAGCAAATGTGATTGTGTATTAACCAATCGTCAAAGCAATTTAAGGCTGGTTCGCATATAAATTCATTGAGAACTTGAAGACAGATATTCATTGGTTTATAGACATATATTTTATATGACCTCTTGTAAGGTAACGTTTTATAATTGAGTGTTATTCTAGCTCTAGAAACGGAGGGTATATTCCGTCGCTCGGCCAACATGTCGGTTATCAAGGAGCTGCAACGCGCCTGCAACCGTGGCGAACCCATGCGCTTCAGGAATGACCCCCACAACGCGGCCGTGCTTCTGAAGACCTTCTTCAGGGATCTGGAGGAACCGCTTCTGACCTTCGATTTGTATGACGAGATTATGGATTTCCAGAGTAAGTTATTAAACTATGTACTTATGAGAAAAGCATGCTTGCGAATGGTTAGAATAGGTAAAATATTTGTTGTCTTGTAGAAATTAAGTTTGCTTTGCATCATCGTTTTTCGGATTGCTGAAATTAAATCTAAGGCTGGCTATCTTATTCCTATTGAATATTATTACTGTGTACCAGATTTTCTTAGATTTAGAGATTGATTGATTCTTTAAGATATGTTCGGGTAAATAAGACATTTTAATTATACACTGAAACTTTTGTAACTGTTCTCAGATCTTAATATCCGATGGTGAAGTTTCTTGTGTTTAATATCTGTTTTAATTCTCCAGACTGGTCAGCCCGCGACAAGCCGCGCAAAGTAAAGATCCTGATACTGGAGCGCTTGCCGCTTGACAACTACAAGTTGCTGAAATACGTGTTCCAGTTTCTGTGGAAGGTTCGTGCTTACTTCTTATATTTTTCAGAATAGGCTTCTCATACACGTATTGACAGAAAATAATGTTGCCTTTTCTGTCATATTCATTTGTGCGAAGCTTACTGCTTGAGGTTATCACATTTGATTCGCGGTGATGTAGTCTATTTTTCTTTACTCAATCCCGGTTCCCCCACAGGTGCAAGACAGGAGCTGCCTGAACAAGATGACCACGAACAACCTCGCCGTGGTGTTCGGGCCCAACCTCGCTTGGCCGCCCAATGGACAAATGTCGCTTCTGTCGATCGCACCTATCAACAACTTCACCGATTTCCTCCTAGCGCACCAGGAATCCATCTTTATCATCTAAGATGTAGCAGAAGCAAATAGCATCGTAGCCGAAGTCATAGTCTTCAGGCAAAATATTAACGTAGTAAACATTGATGACTTAGTAAATGCCAAATTTTTGTTAGAATGGCATTTAGTAGGAGCTCTGTTTTCAGAATGTTTTCATTCCTTTTTAGATTACGTCTTGTCGTTTTAATATTAACACCTGAGTTTGGAAATAGGCAGAACACGGATTTTAAATGAATGTTAGTTTTTTTTCACCAGAATCTCTATTTATATTGTCACCATTTTTTCTTGAAGGATTTATTATGTGATGTTTGCACTTGTAGTATATAATGTTTCAAGTTGTTTAATAATAGATGTATTTATTGTTGCAATTGAATAATATTATAATTATGAAATATTACAACAATGCTTATTAATGATGCATGTGCTGCTAACCCCTCATCATAATAATATGGAATATGCATGAATTAGTTTCAGTGGGTACATTTTAAATGGGTTAATAAGTTCGTTTTAACATACATACAGCACACACATACATCAAATCAATAGTCCTAATCGCTAATTACAAAAACAATAGGTACATAACAAATCTAAAATCCAAAAACAGACAGTAGACAGAAAGTATTTATATTCTGATACAAGTTTCAATTCCATCCAAAACCGAGCAATTTCGTCCAACAAGCTAGATCAAGTTAAAACTGCGCATAACTCATGTAGGTTATTTCCATTCATTTAGGTTTTATGTAGTTGATAGGTTTAATAGAAAGCAGTCCACAAAAGTATTTAGACAGGTATTAATACGGTTACTTTAATCATCCGCCACTCGCCTATACAATCTGTACTCAAAATCTAAAATAAATATTGCCTAAAATAATCAGACAAAGGCTGGAAACTAAGACGGTTCGGCGAGTGCCAATAGACAAATAATTGAATAAAAACCTAGGTATATGCGTGATTCATCTCCATTCTGGTAAAACATGATGGTCAAAAATATAATCAAAATCATTTCCACTATAGAATGTTCTGTGAGGTTCCAAGGAAACCTTGTTTTTATTGACAAGAAAACGGACTTTTCACACAGTGAGTTCTACCATTTGCTCCCTTAAAGTTGAAATTTACAAAAATCCTTTTTTAGCTGATACACACATGCTTACAATACAAAATAAATCTAAATTCCAGCTTTCTTAACTTATTAGTTTTGACTGTGCTTTGATTCAATCCGGACAAACGATTTTATACATTTAGATAGGCTCCAGTCTAAAATAATCCATATGACCTTGAAACTGTTGACCTTGAAACTACCTAAGGATCGCCGTATATGGTTTTAAGTAGTGGCTTGATGGGGGTGGCAGCCTATTTGCGTTGTAATGCAGAATCAATAACCCCCTCGGAACACGTGTAATCGATTGATGCCTATTGCCGTATGCGTCAGCAACCTATAACCTTTAGTGGGGCGATTCGTCAATGTCCAAACCTCACTTAGCTACCACTAAATGCTTATTTTTACTATTTCTCCAAATGTTAAGTCACGTTTTCAAGGTGAACTAATGTTGCACAACATACAACTGTACACGCTTCATATATTTTGTTTGGGAAAGCGTGTTTCCTGCAACAAGAATTTATGTTGCTACAACAATGTCGCGCAACTTTTTTTTTACTTGAATATGGGGCTCAAATGACTAGGCTAAACAGCAACAAAAACGTCCCGCTTACTATCAAATGTTGACTCGATGGTTGTCTAGTTTTTGAGTTTATAATCATTACAGAAACCCGAAATAACAATTAAAAGCACTTCAGTTGCATTATTTTCCTTATAAAAATGTTGTACTACATGTTAATTAAATTCGCACAAGTATTAAATGCGGTTTCTTCGTTGTGATTGAGATGTACCTACAAATTATGTTTTAATATAAGTAATTATTATAATTGGATAAAATTGTAACGTCACTAATTTATCTGTGTAAGATGTGGAATATGTTTAAAATAATACTATATTATAATGCTCTAACGGATTCAGCTACGAAAAATATTTCATTTTTGAAGTTCGTGAGTAACTTCTAACGACATTTACGGTAACTGACATCAAGTGTAGTGAAAATTGTATCTTATGTTCTTCGAGAAACCACGCGTCTCGTAATCCTTTGTCATAATTATAAATTCTATGAATGTATCACGCTAACACTTTGCGCACGTTATGAAACATTGCATTGAAATAATCATTCCTTTTTTATGGCCTATTGTTAACACGTAATTTTCCGGCACTTAATTTACGTTCAACCGTTTGCTTTTTTGATACCACTATTCCAATGTTTTAATTAAATTCATAAAGTACCTGTTTCTAGTAACATTACCTGAATCTCCCTACATTTTAAAGTGCATTCTTTAATCGAATTTTAGTGGGAATTAAAAAAGGTGTGTTATTATACTGTACACAAACTGAAATGGACTGATAGAAATTAATGGATCTGATGATACAGGATTGTGTGTTGGTTTGTGTAGACGTAGAATGGACCTCGTACGAACTACATTCTTGAATGAACTGTATCGAATGACAATACAAATGGTTCCTTTCTTACAGAAATATTGTTCTTTCAATTATGTAGTCCGTAAGAGATTACTGTCCAACATTAAGAAGTACTGTAAAGGTTTTTACAAATTTTGATAATGTTTCTCCTTTGTACTTTTATCTTTTAGTACAATATTAATAATTTCGTAGTATGTAATTTAATATGAACATTAACACAACATCATATATACGGGGGTGTTGTGGGGTTATAATGTTAGTGTCCCATGGACGGCGTAGACTTAGTTAACTACAGGTAGATTTAATATAAGTTATTTTTATTATGTTATCTGATTGAGATTTGTGAGCTTTTCTTTAAGATGATCTAAATTATTCAGATGCTATATTGCATACATTATCACATGTTGATTTAGTTATTCAGTTGTGTGTGTCCTCAAAAATTGCGTGTGTTCTTGTATGGTTTATGTTGCATTCTTTGCTTGGAGGTGATCATAGTTCTGGATTTTTGTTTATCTGCAGTCTACAGCTGCAGCAGCAATTTTAGATACTATTGCCAAAGGGTCGCTCTACATAACGTACTGGGTACAGATGTGAAATACACGCACCCTCTTCCCAAATTTACTTATTCACTGTTAGTGATTCATTAAGGTGGAAGCGCCAGGGTGGCCCGCGAAATTATTATCGCGGTATTTTTATCAACATACAACCTGACACTGACCTGCAAAATGCAAAAAAACGTATGAAAATTGATATTTCACGGGCTATCCAGGCCAAAGCATTCGCACCATAATATTGGCATGCAGAACAAAATCCAAAAAAAGTTCTATTATTTTTGAACAACTTGACACACACAACTCCACCAAAATTAGATAAACACAACTGGTATTAAGTGAGGCTTTCAATATCACACGGGATAACGTATTAATATTATAAAAACCTAGTTGTATTGTTAAGATTGTATACCAAAAATAACAAAGAGTAGCGGTTATGTAGTTTTAAGAACACATCTTTATTAGTTGATAATAATTAACAACTTACTGCATCAGGTGTTAGGGCCGGTATATAATATATTTATTTAAGGCCAGTACATGTGTGCTATGTGGATACATTTCAACCACTTTTATGTGTTAAATACAAAAATAAATTGTGTTTCGGATAGTTTTCTAAAAGATTTAAGCGAAACTAACTTTTCTTGTTCTTCACACTTCATATTTTAAGACAACTTTTCTTATTTATCTTAGTTTGGTTAAACACCGAAGTTTATATCATCACGATCAATAAAACTGGTATTGTATAAATGTAATATGACTTATGAGACCGAAACATGAATTTTGAATGTAAGGTAAGTATATTTATTTGAACGTATTTACTATTTTTCGTAATATTTTGCGCGCAACGTCAGTGTCATAACTCCCGTTTCAAGAAATACCAAATTTCTTTGTTTTCTTATGTGTAAAATGAAACATCGTTTGCATGTAGGTAGGTAGGTGTTGTATAGTCGATGATTGTAAACGTGACTGGTACCGAGAGGATTATTATACAATAACGCGCCGAGCTCTGGCTGGGGCTAATCTTTCTATCAAGCCTGTTAGCGCGGCAATTTATCACTTTGCTGCAGAACTTGCATGACAATGAAGTCTGCATGTGATTATATTATATTGCATCAGTTATTTCAAACTTTGATTTATTTCTTCGTCTCCAGTTTCAAATTACATTTATGATATTTTTTTCTTATAGTTTACAACTACTAACCGTATACACCTACACTATCCTGTATACAATTTATGTTTATTTTACACAAACAAAAATCTAATGAACCGTGCCATTTGCTACGAAGTACCAAACTATCAACAACACAAACAAATTTTATGTTTTCATATTAGAATATTAGGTAAACAAAATAACTACTGTTGATTTGTATAAACCATTCGTTAGCATGTGTATTCAAATATAATATCAATTACTCATGTTGATATAGTTAAGAATAATAACTTCATGTAACGTTCTAAGACTAGTTGGCTGAAGGTGCCGCTAGATGGCGTTCTGTTTAATTGACAAGCAAAGTGTGTCGTCGTGAGTCAGACTCGCAGCGGACCGGTTTGCCGTGCACAATTTTTAACAAAAATGAAAGTAACTGTACGTCATTATAACATCGGAGCCAGCCTACGGTAGATCCTATCGTGATATCGCCATACATAAACAGATGAACAATAACCTTATTTATTGGGGAATAACAGTAATTCCTAAAATTTTATTATTGTATTTATTTTTTTATTATAAAGGTAATCATTCCATGAGGAAATTAACTTTCTTAAAGTTTACTAAGCACTTTAAACAATCATTTTGTAAATTAATATTCTATAACCGGAGTATAACGAGGGTAATTATAAGAGTTAGCTACTAAAAATGTAATGGAAGATGTTTGTAACAGACAGTAATTACTATGTTTCGTTGGATCCGCAGCTTTATAAAAGCTAAAGACTTGCTAATAAAAACTGTATGAAATGCACTTTTAATAAAAAAATATATAAAAGTATTTGCACATTTCTCATATTCAAAGTTTATAATGTTTCAAATAAATAACCTCCTAAGTAAAAGAAATTATATTGGTCATTAGTATTACAGCATAATACTTCTACATTTTTTATTAGTGAGCCGGAAAAAGATAATCATGTAAATCTATCTTTAACTTAGTTTAGGTGTAGTTTTGTATTTTTAGAGTTAATTGTTTAAATTTTAATATATATACTGTTAACGAAATAAAATACTGTAATAACTTGAATAAAAAATATTAGTATCAAATTGCTATTATTTTTCGTAACTTTTCCCTCATCCTGTTACTTGGGTCCTAAACATAACTGACAAAATATTGCGGGTGTACCTGCTACAGGCACACCTCTTTTGTTTGAGGAATATAGCCATCATTTGATGGTGAAAGGATAATAATTCAGCTTTAATTGTCCTCCTGCAAGGTAAAAGCGTCCCTTTCCAGTTTCCTTTCATCTCCTAAGCCAATATGGACAAAAGCGCGTCAAACAAATACGCGATTTTATTCGCGTAACAGGATCGTGGAAAAGGTCTCGATAATCTCAATCTATTGCATCGCTCGAAGTGCACTGTGAACTGTGTGCGTTAATTAAGTAACAGCCCGACACGCGACATGCGGAATATCACGCAGTTTTACAGCACACATAGACAGTGCTCCACTACTTTCTCCATTGTGTGTTTGGATATTTTACAACAGGTAAATACTTCTGAAATTATTGTGGGCCGTGTGAACGGTTTCAGGAATCAGGGGTAAGTTCTTATCATAATGTATTCGTAATTTGACCAAACTATTTTTATTTCTAGTCAATGGTCGGTTTATTTTTGCAGATACTTAAGCCCTATACCTAAACAAAGCAAGTAAGTAATGCGTTGTTTAGACTGGGGCAGTGGGTAGATGTGGCAGCATTAGCCAATGAACTGTTTTAAAAAACTTTAGTTGTACAGACACCAGCACAACAATCTGTCAAATTTCTGTAATGGATTTCAACTTTATCGCTAAAGCATTAGGTTCAAGCATGATTGGGGAATTTTTTACAGTTTCGGGTAGCTTGATGTGCTGGCGTCTGTACCTACTAGAGATGATAATAATCACCTTATTGTCAATTTACAAATATTAAATTTTGCTGCTAGTAATTTTGGGTCTACTTTGCATTCTGATAGAAGAGAAATATCACAGACCCGAGTCGATACGCACAAACAGCGTTATTATTAAAGTATTGAAGCCTGATAGAAATAATAAAAACTGGCCAAGTGTTAGTCGGACTCGCATGTAAAGGGTTTCGAACGAATTTTTTTTTTTTTAAACACTAAACTTTTACAGGTTTCCCTGTAATCCTTAGGTATAGAAATATTTTCTGCATTTTTCTCAAAATTTAAGGCTCAGTAGTTTCGGAGATGAGGGTGGTGGTAATTTTTCGTCTAATTTCTTGAATAATTTCAAAACAATTTATTTTAAAAATATGTGAAAATATATTTAAAACCCTCACAATAAAGCCCCTTTCATTTGATATATTATAGAGGTATGCGGTACAGATAGTAGGTAAAGTCCCGCACACCTTCACTGATAAATGGGAGGATCCTCCGAACCAGACGGTTGTTGTGTCTGGTGGGCAACTGCTCGATAGTTGTTCTTCGGACTGTTGTATGTGTTCAAATCGCACGGAGAACTTTGCTTGCGCGATGTAGGATTTCGTTGTTAGTTCGTCGTAGATGGCGCTGCGGTTCTTTTTGTTGCCGTACAAATTTCGCTTCTTGGTTTTTCATGTGGCGGCATTGTCGCTACAAT
This sequence comes from Mamestra brassicae, assembly GCA_905163435.1. Classification (NCBI taxonomy): domain Eukaryota; kingdom Metazoa; phylum Arthropoda; class Insecta; order Lepidoptera; family Noctuidae; genus Mamestra; species Mamestra brassicae. The sequence goes on from LR990987.1 coordinate 7,455,164, forward strand.
ATCACACAGTACCTACAGGTTGAAAAATCTTTTTTTCAAATTTTCTATATGGTCCCCCAAAAGTGACCCCCCATACTCAAATTTTATTTGTTTACGTAACGCGTCCGTGTTTGAGTCACAGAAGTACATATGTGTACCTACCAAATTTCAACTGAATCGGTCTAATAGATTCGGAGAAAATTGTTTGTGACAGACGGACAGACAGACACTCGGAGTGATCCTATATAGGTTCCGTTTCTTACGGATGTTCGGTACCCTAAAAATACATGTACCTAAGAATAAATGGACTCCCTTATTTATTTTATGCAATTAACAAATGCTAAATGAACTACTTAGACTTTTCTTCGTCACCGGAAAATGGCAAAAGCTGTAAGATTGTAAAATATTGAAAGAAAAGAAAGAAAAATGTTTAAATAAAAGTAGTAAAATAAAATTAATAACTAAACAGTAATATAATGCGTGAAATTGTAAACTATTTCTTCTAAACAAGACAGATCTATTGGAAACTGTTGAAATTGGGTGGGATTTATTGTATACAAAACGATTTATTATTAATAATAATAATAAATCGAGAAGTTATAATCTAATAAAGATTTGTTACAATCTTACGGAGTCTGCAATTTTCCGGTGACATATATAATTAAAAAAATTGCAGCTACCCCAAACCACAGGCTAAAAAATAATTTTCGTATTGAGACAATGTGGTTCACAGACCTTGCTTCTGTCAGGAACAAAGAATGTCTAGAATAATAACGTACCTATGTCATTATGTTTTAATTGCTGCCTCTGTGAGTGCAGCAATATTATTAAGTCCGATGGCAAATAGAAATTAAATGTCATCTCTTGTTTATAAACAGCGCCTGCCGGGGCTCGTAAATGAAAAAATATTTTTAGGCCTGCTCCTGTAGGTATTGTTAATCAATTATAAAAGTTATTTGTCAAGAAAGTTGTACCTATAGCGTCATTTAGACCAATTGAGACGGCCGTGGTTATGGTGGCGGCGATACGAAAGTTTTTATAGAATATAAAAACTTATATAGAAAAAAATAAATTGAAACTAAAATAATGAACTATTATTTATTACCTATGTCAGACAAAACAGTTAGTCAACAATGCCTATCGATGTACTATTTGATATAATGCCGCCACCCCGTTGGTTTGTACACTGCTTTAGAATGCCTTTTTTTAAATGATACCCGTGCTAAAAACTCGAAATGAATATAAGTTAGTACGGGGTTTATTTCTTTGTTTTATAAAATAACTCGAAATTCTTTTGTCTGAAATAGTTGGTATATGCGTCGAATAGAAAAAACTTGTAAAAATAATCCAACTGCTCCAAAAGCAACATTGAATGCATTTTTATTTATTTTTACTTGTAGAAATCAATCCTTATAGTAAACTGTTCAAGTCCAGTATGGTATCCTATTGTTTTTATCTATTGTTATATAATAAATTTATACGTGCATTTTTCACCTGTTATATTTGCATTACATATTACATGACCAAAAAAAGTATCTAATGGGGCAGGCAGACGTCTTCTAGATTTCTTTTACCGATAACTTACTTTTATAAAACCAGTACCTAACATTGTACGAAGATACTTGTCAGGTTCAAAGCCACACTTCATCTAACTGTAACCGATTTATTTTCGTGTCGAGACTAATTCGAACAACAGTTTCATCACCTCGTAGCAATTGTGTTTAATTAAAAATAGGTACTTCAGAACATAGGCCTCAATCATAAATTAGCAGATATCCGTTTGCAATAAAGCGCAGGTACAAAATTAAAATATCAGTCAGTTATTTATCTGGTCCGCAACAGAATAATAAAATCGTATAACGATAAAAAAAGTCGATGACTATGTTGTTTTTGCATCGATACATGAATGATAAAAACTACTATTTTAAATTTATTACTAAAATCGTGAACATTTTTGAGCATAGCAATTATAACAACTTTTTTTACGAGAGCGCCAACTGGTGACTAATTTCTGTAACTTCATATTGATATCTCTGGTTCTATGTTCATGTTGTAATTTATTCTAGTAATTTGTGCTACTTGCTGACAAATCCAATGTTTATTAACTATGTGCTCGTGTTTGGTTTATTCTCAGCTTTGAGGAATTAAATATCTTGTCTCCATGTATATGTTATGCGGCAAGTTACTTTCAAAACCAATGACATTAGATGAACTCGATGTGCGTTTTGGCCATTTTACTTGGCTTGCGTTGGTGATTCGTACATAGTCACGTGACCTAAGTAGTTTTTGGATCAATGGCGCCAAATGTCTGTTACAGAAAATGTATGTGAATTATGAGGTATTTCAACATGGTACATTATTGGAAATTGATATAGGTACAGTCGACTTGTTGTATACATGTTATACATTCATAGCGAAACGATGGAGAAAATGATGCGTAGGACTCACGTCAATCTGGCAACAAAACAGTGCTGCTATCTATGTTGTCAACTTTGTTATGTAGCCTACAATGGAGACTATTCGTGAGATAAATATTTACGGTTAATTATTAAAGAATGAAATTGTTGGATTCATTGGTGGTGTCGTGTGAGTGCATTTTGTGTATTAGTGGGGGCTGCAAGTGAGATTGTCAACGGGCGGCTGTTCTATTTGGCTCGCCGCTATTTACAGTCTCGGCCCGACGACTGGCCCGCCATACATTTTACTCGTGCAATAAAGTGAAACGTCAAACGGGATTGTTATTCATTTTCATACATATGCACTAAAAACCATCCAATTCGGTGAATATTGATCATACGATGTATTATGTCGAGGTAAAACACGATCACACTGCTTCAACACCTGTGCATTTTACATTGTTGAATCCTGAAATTGACATTTTTGTTCTGTATGTCAAAATGCTTTTGTACTGAATAGTTCTAAAACAAGGCTTTATTAGTGTTTACTAACGCTACATGACTTCCAGTTTGTGTTTATATTGTATATAGCACATTGTTTTGTTGTTTGGTTCACTGGGCTCATTAATTTTGAGCTGTCAAAATTAACTAAAAAAGTATGTTGATTGACCAATTTAGATGATAGAATAGGCTCATACATTCACTTATCAAAGGGCTCATACATTCACCTGTTCTTAGCATTAAATACTGTAGAAAAGTGCCTTGTGAACATAGATTTTGTTGTTTTCAGGTTTACAGAACGCAAACTGAAGTGCCATGTAGTGAATGATGTGACATTCTACACAATGTTGTTACCGCGTTCTAAGTGTAAAGCAGTAGAAGGATCGTGAACATGTAGGTTGTGGACAACTAAGCGAGATGTCGTTGAGAGGCACAAAGCGGGCGTCTGGGATGCGCGGTGATGAAGCCGGCGTATCCAAGCGCCGCAGGACGGAGCCCGAGGATGCTCTCTGGCAGCTCCGCCCTGTCAGTGACCTCAAGATGTCATCAATATATAACAGGAGTGCCTCAGAGGCACCCGCTGAACTATTCAGGTTTGTGTGACATGTTTGGATTGGATGCAGTCATTGAGATATGGTTAACAGTATAATATTAATTTTAATAGAATACAGATATTTTAGTGGTTATTTTGAGTTTAAATATTACTGTATTATATGTTATCACAAAAACCCTTGGTTTCTGAAAGCTGGTTCATCTTAAGACTTCAACATACTGTGATGTTGATCTAACAGTGAACCTTTCACAAGTTAGCTAGCTGGCATGAACTTACCTGAAATGTATCTGTTGACATCATCTATCAGGCAACTAGAGGATAGTTAAGATCATTGGAATAGCTTATATTTTAGGTATTATATTATAACAATCAGTATTAACACTGCACCTCATTATTCTATTGATATAATTATTTGCCAGTGCTACTTCTTTATGTGTTCAAGCATTTGCGATTCATAGGCAAGCGCAATACTATAAAATACAACAAAAACACTCAGATGTGATTAGTTAAAATACATACAAGCTGCAGCAAAGAATATTTATTTGGATTTAAGTGAAGTTGTATAAATTCACCATAAATGGCTTATGAAACAGAACACCTGCTGAAGTTACAAGTTCCTGGTGACATATTTGTAAAGATAAAAGTTTGCAAAGGTTTCTTACTTTAACATAATTTATCAGCTCTAAGAGAACATATGCATTGCGATTCAAAATTAAAACATAGTAAACAGCGAATTGCTCTGCCAACTAATAATAAGGTTAACTTGCTGTGCTTTAAGATATAACAAAATTTGTGTTATTCAGAATATAATTCATGAAAATTAGGATCATAAAGTTTTACAAAATATACTTCTCAAAGATTTACATAAAAGTAACTGATATTTCACAATAATACTATGCACTGCATTTTCTGTTAACTAGTTCTTAGCATATTTATATGGAGCTTACATTTAATTATTGTTATTTAGCAAGAAATAGTAAATGTTGTCTTACAATTGCTATGTTCAAATTTAATGTAACAATATTTAAATGTAAGGGAGTTATTAGCTGGTTCTTGATGCCAAAGTGGACAGTTATAATTTTAAGGGTAAGAAATTTACAAAACAATAAAAGAAATGATTGCGATTGTTGATTGGATTATTACTAACTCTGTATTGTGAATATTTTAGTTTTTAAACAATACTAAATTTTAAGATTTTTATTGAAAATAGGAAGATGTGCCTATACCTTATATTGTAATGCTACTCAATAAGTATGTGTATTATTATAGATTAGATAAGGATTACATGAGGGATAAAAGTTAAACATACATAGATCTACACATATTTAAGGAAATGTGTCTGTAAAACATATACTCTTAGCTTAATCTTGGTTATGAGGGGCAAACTGAATAAAATACTACTGCAATCTTCATAAACTATAAATGGGAAATATTGCTTATGCAAGGGCATTCAAAATTGACTGTATATGATTGTTGTGGACAGCCATGAACCACTTGAAAGATCCCATGGACAAGCAAGTTTCCAGAATAATAGGATACAGACAAAAGAAAATGAAAGAGATCATCAATTTAATTTGGGTTCATCCAAATATTGCAGTTAAGGTTTTAATTCCTAAAATTTTGTTATAAAATAACAATAACAAAAATCTGACTATTTTAGAAAAGAGGCAACAAAATAAATAAAACCACAAACACAGGATTGCAGCAATTTGCAATCCTGTGTATTTAGTTTTATTTGTTTGTACAGTCATGAACAAAAAGATGTATCATTTAAATGTGCAGTGAAACTATTTTTATAGTTTTTTAAGTTGTTGCTTCATGAAAATGCTTGAATTTCGTTTTATATAGGTGTCCAGATGGACAAGCTACATGTTGTTCAAATAGAGAAAACATTTAAAAATAAAAATATTTCAGTGAAAAGGTGTGCATTGTTTAAATTTTTTGAGTTTAATACATAAATACGAATGTGACAATGCTGTATTTTGTAATACTATGAAAGGGCTAAGAACCTGCATTGTGAAACAAGAAAAATAAATCTTTGCTCTCATATGAACTCCTTGATATTGCCACTCACTTCCCTTCATTGAAACTTATTGGATACTGGCAAGATAAAATAAATCATTTAATCTGCTTACTGTTTCAAAAGGTGCTGAATTTGAAACATATAATCTCAAAAGTCAAAATTAAATGTTATGTAGCATTAGTGTGAGAATATTGTCGTAAAAATAACATTCTTGCCAACACCAGATTGATTGTATGAATCTTGCTCATAGAATTGAATGCAATGTTTTATTATAAATGATGTTTATGGCTTCACACCTTGTCGACTTTCTTCTATGAATATGAATCCCTTCACTGATTTATAAGACTGATCTACTTTTAAATTTAACTTTTTAGACAATTGAGAGAACATGATTTTGTTTATGACTGTACTAACAAAAACGAAAAGTTACTTGAAATATGGCATTATTATTCTTCAAATTCGGTATTCATACGGTAAAAATAAACTATAACTGCAAAAACTGAAAAGAAATTAAAAATGTACCAAATGAATGTTTCGTTGCAGAAACAGCAGCAGTACCATAAAAACATGTGTATGGCTGCATACAGAATGGTTTCGTCGATCCCGAAGAATTCCATGTCTGTTTTTCAATAGGGACTTGTATAGTAGCTCAGAATACAGCCAGTCAGCAATCACCAACCTGGAAATAAAATGTTATCGAATATTTAAATAACCGTTCATATTCTATAAAGTGCCATGTCAGTGTAAGATTTTGTGCATTGAACAAAAATATATAATGGGTATCTTTGCAATTATCTTGAAATGATGATGAAAGTTATTTGAAGCGGCATTTACTAATACAATAAGTTATTATCATGAAAAGTTCACCCTTGTGGTTGCTAAAAATGTTGGTAGTTAATCGTTGGTCCATTGTACATTCTATATTTTGTTTATTATTATTATTTTATATACCTGGTTTGATTGTGGTCAGCACAGCTCCAGTAGAATGACTGAAAACTGCCCGTTACTCCCTCTGTAGATGCTGAAACAATAAAGAAATATATTTAAAATGAAATTCAATAAAATAGAATCTATCTGAGGCTGATTATCCAGTACAAAGTGTTTTAAAAACGTTTACTTTTAAAATAAAGCCTTTTATAATAAACTAACTCCTGTGCTGTATTGTGGCTAAATATAGGTCTTGTATGCACATTCTTTTGGAAATAAGTAAAATGATAGATTAAACAAGAAGCAAAACTTATTTAAAAATCTTTTTCTTTGAATATTGAGACGAAACTTGCATACATCTTAAAATTAAAGGTATTCTTTCAATGGTTGCATCTTATGCAAACCTTGTACATTATATTTCACTTTTTTAGGGTTCCGAACCTCTGAATGTAAAAACGGAACCCTTTTTGGATCACTCAGTTGTCTGTCTGTCACAGCCGATTTTCGCCGAATGTAAAAAACAGATTCAGTTGAAATTTGGTACACATGTATTTCCGTGATCCAAAGACGACAGTGTCACAAAAATAAATAAATTTTGAAAATTGAGTCACTTTCTGGGGTCAAATAAGAAAATAAAAAAAAAAAGTTTTTTCAACTGTGGCATGTGACATCAGATCAGTTATTCAAGAAAATAGATGAAAATTGACCATTCTTTATCTCCAAAACAACGGCCTAAAACTTAAAAAAAATACAGGTTTCCTCCTAAAGATCAGAGGTAAACCTATAAAAAGTATGATTTGAAAATATCATTTTTTTTAAATACGTTTGGAACCCTTTGCACGCAAGTTCGACTCGCACTTGGCCGGTTTTTTTACATGGGGAGGTGGATAGGAGGTAGGTTATTCCTACAAGTTTTCAGTTGTTGCTAGTCTACAATTTTTATTATGGCTCTGCCCACATTATCCTGAACATACCCATACTAGGTGACCCATTTTTTTCAATTTTTTACCCCTTCCCCCCATGGTTGATTACCCGTAGTATATGCCAAAGCACGGGGGACGGGGTGCTTCCTCTAGTCTTCACGTAGTAGTTTATAAATGTGATTTTAAATATTCTTCTGAAAACAGAAAATTTAAAAAAAAAAAAAATTGTCTTATATTTGTCTTTATTAATACGGCGCTTGCCGCGTGACGCCAAGAGTGCTTGCATATCTATTTTCTTCTTCAACAAGAACTTAAGAATAGCGTTAAACGCCGCGTGCCATATTTGAATGTAGCTCAAAAAACTGCGAGATTTCCTTAGAGGATATTTTATGTTTTAGTCCCCCTGTGACCAAGTGTGGTATTTTGAAGACCCCTGAACGGATCACGTAGTATGGGTACATTCCCTTACGTTGAGTCTCATTCTTGTTAATTTACATTATAAAAAGGCACATCTTCCTATCCTATGCCATTGTCTAAAGCGAGTTTATGCTGGCGCAGACAAAGGAAACTGTACAAATAAATATTTATATTTTTATGCGAATTTCTTCTTTATGCAAATGTTTGTTAAAAGCTGCCATAAATCGATAGGTAACTGATGCACTGTATCTTCAGCAATTATTCATTTAAATAAAGATCATTATCTCATCTAATATCATTGTTTGCAATAGTTTGCTAATCCAAAAGGTGTAATTTAACAAATTAACCGATTTATGGGATCTTACTAATATGGTTGTCAGCTTTCTAAATTAATTTTACTTAGGATGCACTAATTCACTAATATCATGTACAAATCTATGTATAATCATCAATATAACAAGCTTTAATCACATAGTAATCTTTTCTGTTGAATTTATTAAATCATAAAATGGAGGTAATATTTGGATTCAAATTCATTTTAAATTTTATAGGCATGCGAACTGGCTATTTATTTTATCTGAACTAGTAAATGCATGTATTAATAAAGTTTCGTTACTATACTCAGCTCGTTACTGTGTAATAGTAGTAATTTATGATATTAGTGCGGTAAGTTGGTTTTTAGAAACGAGTAGACGAATAGTCACCGAGCTTGTTAAAACCAATTTCTGCACGTGTGTCATACAACGTTTTTCAACACATTTGCGAGAAAACAGTACAATAGGTAATGAAACAAACTTTTTGTCTTTAGATAGGTATCAGTCGGGAAGTCGCATCAATCTTTGACGTTCCTTATGACTAGTGTATAAAAATTGCGCGAATTTGAAAATGGCGCCACATGCGGGTTGTGAAAATTAGAACTAAATGTTTTTCCTCATTTTCTCATTAGTATTAAAGTGAGACAAACGTATTGAGCAAAAGCGCTTCACTATTATCACTCAGCTTATTTATTCTAGTAATGTGAAACTCCTTGGTGAAATTCTTATACTTTTTATGAAAATAAAAAAAAACGCGAAGGAAACGCACGGCGCTATACAACGAGGATTGCGGTAAAATAGGTACTTAGATGAGAGTACCTATTTTACCGCACGCTCCATTGTATGGTGCGTAATTTTTTACTTTCGAACAATGTATACAGGCTTCGTAAATGCATTTTTTTAACATATGTGTTGAAAAAAGATAAAAAGCTAAAGTCTAATAAAAACTAATCCAAAACACCATCAAGTTTAATAAACATACAAAATTTCACTATTCAATAAATTGAATAAAAATAGAATGTCGCAGATATTCACACGCCCGCTTAGGGTCCGGTGAGGGTGGCACGGTAAGGGGGTGAGCAGTAGTGCGCACTTTTTAATTACATCACAGAAAAGATTAATATGTATTACAGGTTAATTATTTTACAGACGTTGCGTCTTCCACCAACACCATAAAAAACATGTCGACAATCTAATTAAGTTGGTAATGTTATCCCAATGTTGATGTAAATATTTTAAATCAGGTATCTGTATATCGTGTTGTCTGTAAAAACTGGCATGGGTAATGGTTTGTACTAACTTTCCTAATCGAGTTCATTAAATGTCGTTAACCGGGATTACATCTATGAATTTCAGAAAGGACCTTATCAGCGCCATGAAACTGCCGGATAATGAGCCACTCACACAGTCTTCATACTGGATAATCACAGACACGTGGAAACAGGACTGGGAAAGAGGAGTACAGGTGCCAGTAAACCCTGACTCCCTGCCCGCGCCTAAGGTCAAGACAATTGACAATCCACCACCACCCAATTTTCAGGAATTCAAATTGTAAGTTCACTATGAACCACACTTTATTTCATTCAACCTCCAATTTTTTTATTTTTACCAACGAAATGATGTATGAGAATTTAATTGAAAGCGCTCTCAACAGGCATAAAAACCCGATAAAAAGGGTGATATGGCTAATCAAAATACATTTTAAAAGAAGCCAGGTCCCCATGGTCACTAAAAGATTTTTTTTTGCAAATATTTCCGATTGATTTTACAAGATAAATCGGAATAATACCCACGACTCACCTAAAATATCCGCAGGACAAAACACAATCCAATTCAGCACTCAGCAAGCACAAATTGTCACTAATAACGTTCCACTAAAATTGTTTATTTTTATTTGGCAGGCCTAAGGACAAATATTTGCACTTGAGTCGCGATGCTCACTACCATTCGGACAAGCACATACTGAGCCAAACGCCAGCGCGTGCCGAAGCTGCTTGTAGCTATGATTTGGACGCCACAGATACTGCATGGTTAAAATTGTTGAATGCAGAGCGCGCGAGGGCCGGCGCCCCTCCAGTCACCGAAGACCAACTGGAAAAAGTTATCGAAGAACTTGAGGTAAGTGCCACTAATAATATAACAATATTTAAGGCAATATTTTGTTTTGAAATTATGATACAATTTCTAGTTTGCGTACCGGATTGTCACCTTTACGGACGTGGGTTAAGCTAGTGCGCTAATGAGGCTTATTTGTGACGTATATGAAGCCGCCTAAGGTTCAAAATGGTCTGCTTTCTGTATAAAGTTCTACGACGCGGTGAATAGGGCCGGTTTTGAGGGTGCCTTTAGTAACTTGGAAGCTCAAAAAATGAGTATGATTATTAGCGTTTTATGTTTAGCTTTGGCCATTTAAAACAGTATTTCGCAAGTTTTAGTTGTGTTATTCCTTTTCAGTGACTAGAAATGCCTAACGGATTTGTTTACGTATCACACATATACTGTAAGGGACTTGACTTTCCAACGTGACATGGGTCTGTGTTAATATATAATTTCAATTGAAATTTAATAAAATCGGAGTCGGACGAAATTAGTTTTTATAGCTGAAACCTTAAACCAATATCGTAGCCACGAATTTAAAAAAAAAAACGAGTTCAAGATAAATTCTTCTTTTCGCAGTATTTATTAATTAACCGCAATGAATATGGATAACTTATAGAAGCAGTAAGCAGATATCAAGACTGTTCATCTAACAGTCACAGTTAGGAGAGTTTGCTAGTAGTTATCTACATCTATAGAGCTTTTCGAGCTAATTACTTTACACCTGTATTGGTGGGTATAAGAATTATTTCTGAGGGTAACATAATAACAATCCAATCTGTTGGGCTTCACGTCATCTTGTATGTTTTTCGGACTACCACAACATTGTCTGTCTTAAGTAATCAATTTTTCTTCATCATTATCTTGATGGTGAATTTAAATAGGTAGGGCCTTTAAGTTTTTGGAAGAAGACGAAAACATTGTATTATTAGCGACGAAATTGAAGTGAAAGAATTAACCTTACCTACATCATAATCTCCAACGTCTTTTAGACGATTTTCTCGACATTTTTATCGCGAATTCGCAGCTTAGACCCGATGTATATTTCTGCATATTCTAAAATTAAAAAAAAAATCGAATTTAAAAAATAAAAAATACTAGTGTTTAGAAGCTTTTTAATCAACTAGGTACATAGATAAAGAATTTTTCGACGATATTACGCACATAAAAACGATTTTAAATTTTTGAAAAGTTTATTGTGTTCCATATTTTTTATTTATGAAGCTGTTGCTTTCCCGCATCTGGTCAATAGCAAAAAAATATTTATTTATAAGAATTTAATATTTAAACAAAAAATTCTCCAAGTCCACGTACACGGTTGACAAATTTCCATTTTACCGTCCAGTACCTCACATCCATATATACCTACCTACATGTGCGTCGGCCTCCCAAACACATCACATTATTGTGTTTGTTAGAACATGATCCCAGTAACAAGCACTGAGTGTTTCATCAGTGCACCCCTCTCGTTGCAACGGCCTTTGTCGCGGGGCTTAAACGGGTTTGCGAATAAAAGCATATTACTAGCGAGCGCCGAAAATTAATTCTCTTATTTTTGGATATTAGCCTGTGCAATAATCTTTGTGACACAGAAAACTCATTTATCTCGATACTGTTAAAACCTGTTATTGGTTGGGAAAACTTCCCTTCAGGGAGAGTGACTAGATACTCCGTTGACTAGATTAAACTGTTAGGGAAGATAGCGATACGCCTCGCATCGACCTTGAATTCTCTAATGAGTCTGCATCGCGATTCCAGCGCTATTATAATTACATTTAACCATAGGGTGTTTTTTTGCGTATTGGCTATCTTTCAGAGAAGACAGTACTTGGGAATATGAACGACTTTCAAAATGGGACTAACCCAATTCACGAAAAAGAAAAACAAAATATAGTTGTTGCTTACCGTCCAAGATCCCAGAGCCCCAAACTTTGCTTATTATCTTAGTAAAAAAAATGTGTCTCATAGGGTAGTGTTTTAACGTACGCATACCAGCTAGCTTGGGCTGACTGCTTTTTGTGGTTAATTGATAAAAAAATATTTAAAATATCAAGGATGGAGATTTGCTACCTCCAAAATCCTGGCAGACTTTTAAAATTTTATTTATACTATAAATAAACTGCACAACTTTCGGCAATGTCAATATGACCTCTTTCATAGCAACCTGTTCTTGAGACTATTAAAGTGACTAATTAGCAGTGATCGGATAATCGGGCGCTAATATACCTAAACTTTACTTTTATTCTCACGAAAGTGTAATACATAATGCTTTTCAGAATATCGGATCCCGGAATCGTTCGAAATTCCTGAGATTGCTAAACTTGTTGTGAACTCTCATTGTAATTTTTTTAAATTTAAAAAACCGATTCGAATGGAACTTTTAATTTACAATGAAAGTTTTTATGATTTTCCATTTGTTTTGAATAAAATAAGATACTAAATCAAAATAACCACTGCTATAATTTCATTAAGTTTGCTATAGTTGTTTTTACAAAATTGTTCAATTCCGGGAAACCGGAATTACTTATTTATTCAGAAAGGAATATTATTCTTTCGCGGAAAGAAGTTTAGGTATATAAGCGCCCGATTATCGGATCACTGCTAATTAGGCATTAAAAAATGTTTTAATTTATAATTATTTAAAAATATTCAAAAGTGAGGAAGGTTTTATAAAACTTTAGCTATTAATTTGCAAGTTAATTTCCAAGTAGGAATGCATGCGTTCGTTAGGTTATGTCTGGAGGTTCTGGGATCTTCCTCTATTACATTTTGTTTTGTTTAATTTGTGTGTGATTTAAAAGTTGTTAATACTAAGCACTTTCATATCACGGCTGACAGCTTTCCAATATGTTAAAAGTTCCCCTTTATAGTCTTTTAGAGATGTCACCAGGTTATAGACACCGATTACAATTCTTTTCAATGAAAGTGTTTGCTTATTCTTGATACCAAATTAATTTAGATAAGTAGGTATCTTCGCGGTGTTATCGCGAGACATGTCGAAACTGCCATTTCATAAGTAGTTAAGTTATTATCTATGTGCAGTTCATATAAAGCCCTTCATTGTTTGTCCACTTAAGAGTTGGTTACAAAAATAAAGGCATTTCGACTACTGAGCGACCACTATAGTGGTCGTCCAGTGGTCGAAATTAGAACGTATTTTTTTGCATTTTTTTAAAATAATATTAGCTTTCTGCATTCGTCCTCCATATAAACTAATTTAACTATGCCAAATATTATCCTCCTCCGTCCGCGTCATTTCCGTAAAAAGGGGTACAAAGTTTTTGCTTCACGTATTAATATAAAGATATATTATGTAGGTAGGTACTTATGTTTTATCTGAGTAACCAGAATTTTAAACTTTCATAGACTTAAAGATTAAAATGGATTTTAAAAACGCATGATTTCAAACGGCGCTTCATTCACCAGCTTAGTGCGGCCGCGTGGCACTGCTAGCAGCCACGGCCGCCGCCGCGCCACACATATCTGTCCGGAACACACATGTACACTTGTTGCTATGCGTCCGGATTGTGAATCTAAAGATATATGAGACTAGCTCGAAATTCCTTCTAACTTTTAACTCATTGTATCCTACCATAACCAAGATGAATTATGCTTATCTGTGTAATCAGAATTTTAAAAGATTTTGTACAGACCAAGATTAAACTGGATTTTGAAAATGCATGACTTTAAACGTGTTGTTGACCACCTATGCGGCAGGCCGTATGTGTAAGGAATGTTGTAAAATATCAATCTTCCTCTCTCTCCATTTTTTTGGGGTGCGCGCAGTATATCTGCGTCTTCCCACGTTTCTATTATCCGTTATCGCAGTACTCATCCAGTTTCTAGCACCTCAAACATATTTCACATTATCCAGCAACTCATCAAACATTACTAAACATTTTTAAGATATATTTCTCCAATCTACCTAGCCTTTTTCTAACTATCGTGGGGTGGGCTTCCAGTCTATTCGGATGCAGCTTCCTATTTACCTTTATGCTTAGTGAAGCATGAAGGTAAATAGGAAGCTGCATATATGACAGGCAAAATAGACTCCTTTTAAGTGTAAAAGGAGTCCATTTTGTCTGTCATATTCGTTTATAAATAGCAATCTGTGGGATGTTATTGTTATGAAGTTAGATAAAACAATGGCAATATTGTCGCCTCTTATTAGCCACTCTTAAGGCTGAAATTGTATACTATCATTGCGGAGACTGTTTTTGTGAGATACGTTAAAGTATAGCTTTTATTTGACTTATAATAATGTAGAATACAGGCTGATAAATATAATTACTTATGTACAAGCCAGTATAACTAAATAAAAGTAAGAAAGAAGGTGACTAAGTCGGTTTTTTATCGGTTACATTCCGGCAAGTGTGTATCGGAATTGCACAATTTAATTCGGACTTAAGGTCTTCAAGACGTACGGCGATGTGGAATTCCCTGTCTGTGTTGTGCCTAGACTGCCTAGCAACAACGGGGGTCTTCAAGTCAAGATTTAATAGGTTACTTTAAAGAAAGTGTGCTCCATCGTCGACCATATCATCGCTTACCATCAGGTGAGATAGTGGTCAAACCTATTAATGGTATGAATATAATAAATAACCTAAGAGCTTATTAATAATAATAAAAAAAAAGTTAATTATTCCTAGTTGAAATGTTTATTATGTTCCAATGAAAAGAGGCTTAATGAATGAAACTGTTATATATAGCTAGAGAGTTAGAATCACATCAGTCGTTATGATATTAAAGTGGGTCTAGTCTAGTCTAGACGATTAATTGGGGGTGACGATTGACGGGAGAAATTGAAGAAGATTAGCGTCTACACCTGTAGGAATACGATTCTAGCAAGCACTGTTTTGTAGTCAAATCGTTTTAGTAGCCAGACATCCCCAAAGTTGTTTGTTGTGTTGAATCTAGTTCGCTCTTGTGTTCCACACCAAAACAAATATGGCGCAGGCAATAAAATATGGGTAGTGTTTCATTAAACGTTTTGTGTGACTTTCTATTCCAATAATTTTGTTTGAACCATAATCCGATTTTCAGTATTATACCGTAAATAACTTAACGTTGGTGAATAAAAAAAAACTGTTGTGATCACAAACAAATTTCTATAGATGACACATTTTCCTCTGAATTCAAACAGAGCTTTTTATCGCTAAATTGAGTAAAACTGATAAACAAAGCGCAACCATTGTGCAAAGAATTTCTATTGAGCAAAAATGCTGTGCGTATATGTAGGCTCTGATCTGACTCTGTAACCATAACTAATTTGCGATCGTAATAGCAACATTGTTCGATATCCTGCGGTTTTGGGAGCGGGGGGTCTCGCCCGCCCGACCACCCCGTAAAGCCGATGTGATTGGCACCGAGTGCATTTCTAAATATAAAGCGTGTAAGCGTTCTATTCATTTAGAGCTTTGAGTGAAGCCGGCGGCGCTCTATTATCTGTTGTTAGTTTAAATATTATCGTACATAGTTGTTTATATGTACCTATGTGTATTATTTAAGAGGGGGTGTACTTTGTGCGACAGACTTGATGAAATCAGAGGGCTCCCGAGTATGATGGCACAAAAAATTATGTGGGTACATTTATAAAAAAAAGCAGGCTGCTAGCGACGAGACTTACCCGTGTGAGACAATTCGTTTATCAGAACGCAATAACATACACGTAATATGCTGCATCCTCAACAAAATTCACCGACTTCTCCCGATTTCTGAATACCTATAAAATTTGAAGTTTAAAGTCTGAAAAACTTTGGCATACAAGAAGGAAATGACATGCTCTTAAGCCAATACCCATTTCTGGGGGGCTACTCTCTAAGCCTGAAGTCCGTAGTTTCGGGCTTAGTTGCGGGTGTATTCTAGTCCGTGTCACCTAACCACTAAGAATTAATGACTACACTGACAGTAATACTGTCAAATCGTCTTGTCATTCATTCTTAGTTCGGGTTCGGAACCAATCGTAAGTCCGTAGGTGATACGGAGTAGAATACGCCCGCAACTAACTAAGCCCGAAACTACGGACTTCAGGTTAAAAGAGCACCCTGAAACCAGCCATTAGCGTCGTCAGGTAACTCACAAAATGCGAAACTCTTCCTTTGCAGTGTCAATCAGAAAGTCTTAAAGTTATGCTTTAACAACTGAGGCCCTTTGTTCAGACATTGAACTCATGCAGCTATGAAAGGGTTTATTGGAAATCTCTGGAGTGCTGCGTTATAGCTGGGAAATAATCAATAGCTTTGTACCGGAGACAAGGGGCGTTAAGACTCAATTAGGGCTCACAGTCACACAAAGAGCAATGGAAAATACTATGCTCGGAGTTTTCTTGCGTGATCGAATTATAAATGAAGATATCCGCAGGGGAACAAAGTTTACCGACATAGCCCGAAAAATCCCAATACTTAAGAGTCAGTGGGCAGGGCACGCTCGCAGATTAGATGGTTGATGAAGCTGAAAGCTTCTGGAGTGGCGACCGCGATCCTGAAGATGCAGCTTTAGAAGGCTTCCCACTAGATGGACCGATGAAGGGCGCGGGAATACGCTAGATGGATTGTCTTTCGTTCGGCTGAAATAACCCTAACCGGCGAAATAACTGGGCCGCGTGACCCAGCAAGCTCTATTGTCTTTTGAAACTTGTAACAACTTAGATGATTCGTTTATGGTATTGCGTTCTATTAGATAAAATGTGGTGATAATGACTGGATCTAAAATACTCTTTGACTTTGAAACTTCCAGAGAACATAATAAATAAGCTAATTGTGGATCTTAAGTTGATTCTAAGATCAATTTATCGTTTGAAGAGCAGATGAGACTTATGAGGCTTCTTATTGAATAAAAAACCGGGAAAATCTTGTGTCTTTTGCTCATTTATGAAACGTTTTTCAGCAAAGCTTTACGAAAATCCAGCAAAGAGTGAGTCGAATTCTAAAACCTATAGTTCTATTTTATGGGAAACTTGCAAGCTCGAATTTATTTCCAAATATTGCATTTCAACTTCGTTAGTTAACCAAGAGGCGTACGGGCTATTGTTTTATTTCGGTATTAATATGAAGTAAAAGCTTTCAGGACGCTTCACAGCCAATATTCTCGTTGATTGAGCGCTTTCAATTAACATAATTATATATTGAAAGGTTCAGTGGATACAATAATCAAAATAATATAATATTTCGGTTCAACGCGTCTAGAAATGAATCGAATTATCACACTATTGTAAATCTGTAACACGGGTAGTGAAAGTCAAAAGTCAAAGTCAAAGACCCCTTTATAAGCATATTGACCGCACGGAAGATTGTGAGATTTGGCATGTGTTTTTATTATCTAAGCTCGTGTTTCTATTAAACCACTAGGCGACCATAAGTTTTATTTATTTCGTTTTAAACAATATAACTATTTCCGAGGTACGCGGCATTGTTCGTCATTCTATGGCAGGTAAGGCATGCAATTATCCGACCCATTTTACTATCCGGATAATTCGGATAGTACCAAAAAACCCAATCCTGATAATACGGATATTGTCAGCGTTGAAAAGTAAATCAAACAATATTATTAATTTCAATTTATTGATAATACGAATGAATTCATATTTATTGACATAATGTTTTCATGAAATACCTAGTTTATGAATACATTATGTCAAGGATATGAATTTGATAAGAAAATAAGATATTTGAACATGTTAGTAATAGTGGTAGTGACTCATTAAGTCCGTTTTAGTTTTTCGGGTACCGGCTTCACCTACATTCAATATAGCCAGCGTGGGTACTAATATGGTTCTTGCCTCATATGCCTAGGTGCATTAGCCTGATGGCAGCTAGTGCTGCCTCCTGCTGAATGTACAAGTGATGGCGAGTTATTTGCATTGTCATGCAGCCATTGAAATCCAGAAACAGGCTAGTCTTTGGAACTTTTGGTCTCTGGTGGTCGAATGTGCCACATCCACTAAATTAAAGCGCCATAGGCATTGGCGCGTTCGCGGCTGTGTGGCCACAATGTAATCTTTGGGGAGAAGCCCTATTGTTTTGCCTAACACTTAATGCATAGTAGGATTGTGTTTTTATTGAGTTTATAGTAGACATTAATTTTTCAGAGCAATTTGCTAACAAGGACCACTGGAAAGTACTAAGTATCCTTATTATCCGGATAGTAGTATACGTGATATCCGGATACTAATTTTTGAATAATATCCGGATAGCATGCCCCTAATGACAGGTGAAAAAGGGTTAGAACTTTTTTCTTCAAGCTAGGAACTGATCACACATAATTAAGTCATTTTTAATTATTATCATGATTGTAACGTGGTGACTTTACCTCGAAATATCTCGGCAACGTTGTCACGTTGGCGCACACGGTTAAACAACGGTTTCGTATTTGTTTGATTTTAAAGTGAAATATTATATTCGTGTATTATTTTAATTAATTGTTACTAGCTGCAGCCCGCGGCTCCGAACGCGTGAATGTCGAAAAATATCCCAAAGGGAACATACTCCTGGGAGAAAAAGTGTATCCCATGTGTTATTCCATACTATTATCTACCTCTGTGCCAAATTTCATCAATATGCGTTCAGCCGTTCTGACGTGATTGAGTAACAAAAAACCCACACACATAATCTTCTACAAACTTCTACTTCTTAAAGCTTAAATTCATGAATGCACTTGTATAAGTCACCGGAAAGTTGCAGACTCCGTAAGATTGTAATTTTTTTTTTCCTAGATTATAATTACTTGTTTTATTATGAAGAAATCGTTTTGTATACAATAAATCCCCACCAAATTTAATAGTTTCCAATATATCCGTGTCTTATTTAGAAAAAAATATTTTACAATTTCACGCGATGTTTTACAATCTTACGGCGCTTGCCATTTTCTGGTGACATATACAAAGCACACCCTAAAGTACTGGATCTAGAACCATTAAATTAAAAAATCAGGAATTGCTTTAAGAAGGACGACGAAAATTCATTCCTTTAAAATGAAAGTTCGTCATATTTGCCGACGGTAAATGCCGTCTGAAACTTGTATATTGTAAACCGTAGTAAAAGTTTCTAATTACAATGAACGAAGCATAGGTAAGTTTTGTCTCATAAAGCGCTCAAAAGTGTTATGTAATTAGAACGTCTTACAAATTCAATGAAATCGACGACCTTTGTTTATGAACAACGGTCGAACTACCTAGGTACTAATTTTTGCGCCTTAAACGCACCCTCCGATGTCAACACCAACATACCTGCCCACCCCATTCGATTGTACCACACATTGCAATATATGACAGTCAAATATTTATTTTCAAAATCACTGCGCAGTTAATTACACTAAATTAAAAAGGGGAGCAGGCATCACAAAGAATGAGCTTATTGAAGCCATGTCGCACTGTGTCTGCTATTACCGGTAAATAGTCAGAAATATTAAATGTTACCTACACGAGCCCAGACGGTTTCCAGTTTAGGAGCACTGAACGCATGTAAAGGTCATTCAATTAGTGAAAGGTAAACACACATAAAATTCCATTATGAATTCACTATCGGAAAGGCCACCTGTGATCGCTGCACCCCAATAAGAGGTCTTCTAACTTCAACTTTCTTTCATCGACACTTGTAAAGTGTTGATGTGCCCGCGATAACAATCGAACTGGGACTAAATGCAGTAACACCACAGTGTAAAATTAGATAATCGATAAAAACATGCAAAGTGCGAGTTCCGCGCAAATGGTTCCGTACAAATCATACTAACGCTTGATAACCCTATACTTCTAATAGTAACAGTTTTCCTGTAATTCATAAGTAAAGAACTAATCTATTAGTATACGTACGCAACCAATTTGTAAAATGTGTTTTTGTTCCAATAAAGATTTATTATTATTATCTGAATCTATTGTTCTCAGTAGTTACGAAGAAAAGGGGGTCAGTTTTCATTTATTTTCAAGAATAATTTCAAAATAATTAATTTTAAAATTTGAATAAAATATTTAAGGCCCGCACAATAAGCCCTCTCATTACAAATATCACATTTTATTAACGCGGCCGTTTATAGTTTGCAATTTGGTACCTACATACACAATACCTCTTAAGGGGTCATTGTACTCATCATTATGAACAACTTGCAGTATGGGACTAACACTGAACACGAAAAAAAAAATGGACGGGCCCAAACATTTATGTGCGCATAACTTGACAAAATGTAGGATCTGAACAGCTGATTTCTTTTCGCGATTTCGGTGTTGGTCCCATAGTAAAAGTTGTTCATAATGATGATTAAAATGACCTCTTAAGAGGTATTGCGTTTATTCTGTTACAAGTTGTTTATGAATTTTTGTGTCCCAGTCACAGAAGTTTATATGTGTACCAAGTATCAACTGGTGCAAATAGGCTGTGGCAGGCGGAAGGAAAAACAATCAACAATCTTATAAGGGTGTCGTTTTCCATACGGACGTACGGAAACCTAAAAATGAATTATTAAGAAGTTTGACTCACAACAATGAATTATAACACGGGGTCGAAGCCAAAGTGCAGGTCAGGGAATCGATTGATGTCGATTTGGATGTACCTAGCCTGAGGCTTGCTTACATTCAATGCTAGGCGTTACACGCGAGTACTAAGCACACAGTTTTCTTGAACTATATTTAGTGGAAATGTGATCTTGTGTTCCTTTAATGATTTACGAACATTTTAAACTAAGTTGCAGTGCGCTCTTAAGTTATTATGTGTGTTACTATTATGTGCACGCACTGTCTTCTAAAATCGCAGTAATAATAAATCATCCAGAAATTATTAAAAGGTTGATATATCAACCTTTTAATAATTTCTGGATGATTTATTATTACTGCGATTATGCCATTTTTTTATATTTCGTTGACATTGCGTAGAAGATTACAGGCGCAAACCTGTGTTACAGGAATGACACACAAATATAAAAAAAAAAACATTTTCATGTTTTTTTAATGCTTTTAATAATTACCAACGCTTGTTTGTATCTACTCAAATCTCTGTAAGGTAAACTTGAGCTCCTATCAGGAGATTAAAAAAATAAGATATGTAAATAAAACAATGAAAAATTGAACGAAATGAATTATCCAATCAAAAATTACCCAACCCAAATGATTTAATAACATTTCTTGTTTTGCCCCTGTACCCTTGTATGTATTCATACCTGATACAAAAAAAAGTTGCAAGCTTTTTACGTACCTATTGTAATATTCTCGTTCGAGTTTAGTATGTTTGTACGGCTGCATCAAAGTCTGAACGTGTGTTCGTAACATCTGCAGTCCAGCAGCCTCTTGTGATAATTGTCGGTGAGTTGCTCGCTACCATGATTTCGTGCAGGAGATTTTACTAAAGACCCTCTACAAACTGAAATAACGGAGGAACTACCTACACCATGTTTTCCGCGAAACAATGAACAAGCTCAAAATACTAAGTCCTTAAACATTCAAGTGTTTTGCACTTTATTATAACATGCAATTTTGTACAAAGGAATTCATAACATTCAGGGAATCGCAAAGCGCCTAAATTAGTTACGAACTTAAAATTTTCCTTTCCGTGCGGTATTTGTCTGTTTGTTTTAATAGTAGCATCAGTGTTTTTCTCATACAAGTCTATGTCTGCCGATCTGTTATTTTATTATTTAAATCATTGATTCACTTTGCTTTTCATTTTGCGATATACGAAATCCGTTTTTTTTTATTTTGTGAGGTACTCTCAGGCGAGGCGCTATTATTTGTTTTTAACGTTCTTTACAATTTTAAGTTTGTTTTGTTAAAAACCAAGTTTACTTTATTTCCTACTATAAAATAAATATTACCTTAGCCATTGCAGCAGATGCAAATCGGTCTATAAATAAGTCGTGAAGCAGTTAATAATCTGTGTCGCTCGAACTACGCAGTTTGAACGAGGTAGCTACTCTTGTCACCCCTTGCATTCGATGATTGGTGTCAGTCTTACTAACGGCTACCGAGAAATAAATCTTCCTATTGAAAGGAACCTTCTTCAATAAACAACTAGCGACAATTGCGATGCAGGACGTCTGTATCTCAATTTAGTACATCAGTATTATTCCACTTGGTATTGTATCTTCTGAACTAGCTAAGATTGGTTTTCTTGAAGCCTAAAAATGGCTCCCCTGAATTAACAGAGCTGACCTTTCTCAAATCCTCTGCATATTTTATGTCTGTCTCTCGCAGACCGCTCGCTTGATATTAATAAACCGGCTGGCTTGCATCTAGATATGACGCCACACGGCTTCACCCTATATCCGAGTGGAGGCACTTTACAGACTAACCAATGCAGCCTTACATATTAGATGAAGAGACGCGCGTTAAGTTTCGGCTCCCGATTAAATGTTCTGGGTGATTAAATTATAAGGGGTTTTATCTCAAAGAATGCAAAATGAAAAACCCCAGCAGCGAAATTATGGAAACGGTGCAACGCAATGAAGAAAAACGTCTGTTGAATAAATTGAAAACGGCAAATTACGTCTCTAAGCCGCAGTCAATAGTCGTCCAAGTGGAAATAAGAAATAAACATCTCCGCTGGTTCAGTAAATGATTAAAATATAAACGCAATAACCAGTGCGCCATAGCTCACGAAGCATCAAAGTGAGTTTTTCTTTTACATATTTTCTATTTGGACAATCAAATGAAGGAATAGAAATATTCTGGCCATGAGTGCTCTAATTTCCGTCTTTGGAAGTCAAATAATAGTCAATTATCCTAAGATTGGAAAGCAAAATGTAACACGCGTTTAGGAAATGAGGCTAGCGAGGTTACAAGTGGTTATTACATTATTAACTTTAACGTTTTAATTTTGAAATCCATCCATCTACCAACGCCGACGTCTGATAAATGGCGTCGAGTTAACTGAGACTTACACCGAGACCTAAATTAGTGATTAACGTCGGTTTCAATAACGTATCTACCTTTAACCAAATGACAAATTAGCTACCAACAGTAGCTGAAACGTCATGCCTTTCAAACAGCAGCTAATTTGACAGCTAGTTTGACATTATTGGGACCGGGCCGTAAGAAATCGAATTATAATACTACATTATCTCGCCCACGGTACCATCAAAATGTCAAAATGATCCACAACAATTTTTGGATTATACGAAATATTTTGCGACCGCAGCATTTTCCGTTGCAATAAAACTATTTACACATATATACAATTGACAGCATATTATTTGAAGTGCCTAATTAATTTAATAATCAATATATTAAATTCTTCCGTTACTAAGTGATTGAGTCACGAGACAGACCACAGCCGAGGGGAGTGTAGGGGAGCACTAAGAGAAGATTTATCTAAATTCCTATGGGAACGGGAAAACAACGGCATATGCGTGTACGCTAGTGTTATATAAAACATTTCACTTTTACAAAAAACAACATGAAATGAAGTGAGGCATGCATGAAGAGAAGAGGCTTCAGTTTACAGTTACACTTGAATAATATTACTGTTTAACAAAGCCGTAGATCGCGACTGTGATTATTTTAAAATAATTTCATTGTCGCAAGAGGAAATTGTTCACGTTGCCGTTGCCCCGATGACCCGCTGACAATATCTTTACTAATATAGATATTTATTGTTATTTCAATAACTTTAAATTACATTGTAAAGGTTAGCGAGCTCACTTTAGCACAAAACCCATATATCTTTATTAGTAAAGGCTTAAAGAATATCCGTGCGGACCTAGTGTTGTAATAGCTTGAACTTAGAGATAGGATTATATATAAACAGTTTTAAAAATACTTATTGAAACTTATACAGTAGTGGTACATGGGCGGACTTCACGCAGCAAGGCCTTCGGGTTGACGGATAGGCTGCCATTTAAATTATAAATGTACATGAGGTCAAAACTGAAACGAATGGACTTGTTAAAATAAGTACGAATAAATCTAATATCTGCTGATTTCCATCGTAAACCGCGCATTTCAACGATTTCATCTCCGCCCACTCACTGCAGCGATTGACAGGTTCAGGTAAAATCTTAAAGAGACTGATCCATAAACGTTCTGTTCCGGAAATAAACCGGGATAGAAATCTGCAACACTAAATTTTGAATCTGCATAAATTTAACATGAAATAAGTTCACCGTATGTTAATTTCCTCTCAGTCCGCGCGTGAAGAATTGAATCAGCCTTATTTTGTTGACAGTTCCTTTAAATCCAACCTACGGGGCATTTAACCTTTTGAACGCCATTGTCACGTTACATGACAAGCAAGCGCGTGCCCTGTACGCAAAAAGTACGGCGATTTTGTGGCTTGGCGTCGGGGGCACGCCGATGCGTTTATGCTCTGGCGTTCAAAAGGTTAAACTAATATTATAAAGAGGAAAGTTTATTTGTTTGTTTATTACGATTTGACTCAAAAACTTCTAAACCAATTTTTAAATTATTTCTCCATTAGAAAGCTTCATTATTAATTTAAAACAGGCCAAAATTAGATACTTATCTCTATGAAAATTGCAATAATGTAACCCAAAGTAGCAGAACGTTGCCTAATAAATTCAATATTTGGAGTACTACTCAATCCGCGCGGACGAAGTCGCGGGCGATGTGCTAGTCTATAATAATCTTCAAGTTGAAGCTGCGAGCATCGACGGTAACGTAGAATTTTCTCCTTGAATGTCACGCTCAATCGATATATTCGCTCTCCCTGTAATAAAACGACAATACCGAATTAAATTACCAAGGGATAAGCGGAAAAATATTGCTTTACTTCCCCGCTCTAATTCCTCGAATGAAAAACTAGAATACTTTTTCTGCACTGACAACCATGGGAATAATCCTTCCCAGCATTGAAGTTTCTAAAAGGCTTATTCGTAATACCTTTAAAAGATTTTTCAAAGTCTGAAATAGAAACGATGTCCGATCACTGATGGTACGAACCCTCTCACTCGTGCACAATATCATTATATCAGAACGGATGTGCCATTTAAGATTTCAAAAATCCTCGGTGACGTTTTAGTGCTTGTCCATTTGACGGTCCATTACTGCAAGGGGCATTGTTTGTTTTGAAAGCTTGGACATGAGATCCACTTAAGTTTCATTTACTTCATTAATCCGACATCAAAAGGTTAGCGTTGTTTACGGCAAAATATCTATGAACTCTTGTTTTCTTCTGCTTTGTATCTTGCACTCCACGTTTGACTCCATGGATACCGTATTGATTTGAGATAGAGCATGTATCTTCTGTTACAAGGCTTGGATGGTTTATACCGGATTTAGGTTGTTATTGATAGTACAGATTTGTGGGCGGCACCGGCTCTCAAAGACGTTAAGATGTTTGATGGTCCTGCTGTCTATCTGCGTCGTATTGTGTTCCATGTTTTCATAGAAGCGCGTAGGCGTCAGATCCTATCCTCAAAAGCAAAGGGAGCGGATGCTTCGTAGAAAAAGGTTTGTTGCAGGAAAATGTAATCGGACACGGGCATCTAAATTCTAAAGCTTGTTGGAGTGCAAAACAAAAATATAATATTCCTATAAAATGTTCGTGGAAAATTAATACATATACTCAAGATATTAAATTGCATTAATTTTTAATGTTATAGCCGTGTAGATCTTAGATATTTATTCCATATCGTATATGGTCTCAAGTACCGTGAGGCCGGACCTTAGCGTCCACGGCGACATTGCTCAGCCATATGTAGAGCAAGCACTAATCGCTCAGTACACTATGTATTGTAGGTGCCCATTGATCCGCGCCAAATCTCTTGTCTGAAAATGTTAAGGAAGTCATGTCACATGAAGTCACACGGAAATGATAAAATGTCATACATTTTAGTCAGTTAAATCGTAATATCTATGCAAAAGAAAAATGTGCAATACACTTTGCTCTGCTTCTAATATAAAAACACTATTTACATAAAAGCGTTACGTTTCTGCTTTCTTTAAAACGAGTCTGGTATGATTTTATTTTGTGCACTCTTTTGATGTGTATCAATATATATACCTACTTGTTATGTGGGGAACCTCAATGCTCCCACAGATTCGCTGACTCTGCACCTCATGCCTTTCGGACTGGCATTTTGATTAGGGTTGTATACGAAAGCCGATGCTTTGAAGCCTTTGAGCAGCAGTCGTTTGGCATGGAATCTAGTCAGTGCTGCCCCGCTCTATTCACAGCATTTCTAGACCTGCCTATGTCGGCCGCAGCAAAGCCCGTACTAATTACCTGCTCTCCTTTTATGAAATATCAATAAGATGATTTACTATCTACCAATTACATGTTTACTTACCAGATCGATGAAACATATAAGCGCTGTAAAAATAAATAAAGTTAAGTTTCTTTGACGACGGCACTGATAGCTACCACCGTCAAAGGAAACGTGATTGAAAATGTCAATTCAATTTAAAATACTGGAAACTCTTTTAGTATAATCAGCATCTATAATGGGATTTTTCCTTCATCTTAGGTACTTTGCAGTTAATCTACGTTGATTTTCTAGGTCCCGTGTTCGAAGGAACTCAGGACTTCGAAGAAAAAAAACTTCAATACCCGCTTCATAATTCTTATTCGCATTTACCTAGACGTGGATAGTGCTGACGAATGTGTACAAAGTTATGCAGGTAGTAATTGATGTAACACTTGAGCGCATGCTATGGATTGCCAACGAAGACAACTTTTCGGGATTCTCGTGTAATTTTGTGTAAAATATCTCGCGTAGCGTGTAGCGCGCTGCCCGAGTTCACAATGCTGTCGGATGCCAGGGATGCGATACATACTTGTTAGTCCGGCATATAAACTCGCGACTACATAGCACTACTTGTTGCATAGTACGGATTGTACAGTAGTTCCAGGGCCTGTTAACTTTTACTCGTTTTGTGAGAACGATGCTTCTGGCCTTGGTCGCGCTGTTCCTAGACTTAAGTTCGCGATTGTTCCTGCTTCATACGTCGCGGACCTTTATTTAATAAGGGAAAGTTATATATGGGAAATCATCAAATGACTTCTTTCGCTCTGGGTGGAGCGGTAGGGCATGTCAGACTCTTACTGACTAAAACCCATCCGTGTTCCTCCTAAAGCCTTTTGCGTTTCAAGGCCGCGGTGACTCTTTCGAACAAATTCCGCAACTGCGAAGCGGTATTTGGCATTAAGTTTTTGGCGCTTTTGTCTCGCGAGTAGTTCGCGAGTTTTGACGAACTTGTGGGCGGAATGTGTTTTAATGCGAAATGAGTTTACGAGGTTCGCACTTGAGATATTTAAGCTGCAGGTGCAAACCGGCTGCAGTACAACGAAATATTACCTCTTTTATTTACCAAGACGACAACTTGGTCTCCGAGAAGTTTTTACCAAGCTATTGTTTGTTTTATGATAAAATGAATGTTGAAATTAACTTTTCTCTATTCTGAGAAAATTACTGCTCAAAGGCACCCTTCTTTTCGAAACAGACGGCACTTGTAAGGGCGCCCGGTACTTTTCTGCGGTGCCGCTAAGCCCCTCCCACGAATGGCCGCACAAGTAATCAGCCAAGATTCTCGCGTAATAAAATAATAATTGAGTTATTTCTCGCAGCAACCTACGCTTCATTTTCCATCTTTTTATAATATTTTCAATAGTCAAGAGACTTGAGACTCATTATTGATTTTGTAGCACCCCTTCAGCTTAGTACCTGCCTTCCTCCTTTCTGACGACGAACATTATATAAATATAATATAACACGCCTAGTGTCATTGGGCTCTTGAACAGGGTAGATTACAGAAAAAAATCTTATTAGTCCGTCAGATAGATTTCCAAAAAATATTGGACCCGTATTTTTCCTTTTATTGACGGAAATAAAAAATTAAGACGATACAGTGTGTTGAAAACTCGTGAGACGTCACATTTCAGTACACTTTTTACCGGAATGTGACGTCACAAGCCCCCACTCCTGATCTTTGATGCGTTTTATCTTCGTCAATTATAGCTGATTTGATAAAACAAAACATACACGCGTGTTATTTTTCGATAATCTGACGGACTAAATAGAATCATATTTTCTTTACTCAGGAATCATCCCAATTCCTTTCTATGTTTACTTCAGGCCGGTTTAGCGCTTAAAAGAAAATCTATTCAGCTATCAACAGTTAACCCATCAAAAATAAAGAAGGTTAGGGACAAATCTGCGGCTGATTTCCCGCTCCCGCCACAATGTAGGGTTACAGTGGCGCCACAATATAGGGTTACAGTGGCGCCACAATGTAGGGTTACAGTTTCAGGAATTTACGACTACTGAAGGCGTTTTTCAGTTTTTCTCTGATTTGACTAAGCGGAAGGAAGTGCGCGAATGTCTTGAACCGGAGTTTTAATATTGTTAATCACTCATTGAACAGAAATACCACCATTTTTTCCCTTGGAAATATCAATTTAAAATTTTCCACTATTACGCGATTGAAATTTCCATATAAACTTTGCACTACATTAATCTTATTATGTTATCGAGTGGGGTAGATACCATATTATACTATATTACTAGACTGTTGCCGCCTTCCTGCGGTTTAAGCTATTAAAATCAAGGGAAGGTTCGCTTAGTGTGTCAAAATAACACCTGACCGCCTGGAATTTGCTGGAGTCTGTGTTTTGGGACAGCTATAACCCGGGCGTATTTGACTCGAGAGTGACTAGGTTATTAAGGCGGGGAGCCGTAGTGGTAGTCCGCGAAATACAAATTTTCTTGTGTTTTTGCAATTTGCAGGTCAGTTTCTGGTCTGGAACTTGATCAAAATATGATACGCGACATTAACTATTATTATTATAATTCTAAACATAAGAATATCAATACATCGCTCTAACTTAGAGTTGATGCGTATTAGTTAGATTTCCGAAATCTAGTTAATATGCATCAAATCTTCGTAAAAACACGTTACAGTTTGAATATCGCGAGCTACCACTACGCAATCACCTTAAGGCAAGCGCGCTCCGTCTTCGACCAAATCATCGCTTTCCATCAGTTTACTTACACTGTGGTCAAACGCTAGCCTATCACTGCTGCAGTCTGTAATACCCACTTTTTACAGATTTTCTAACACTACGCTACAACGTCACGTAGCTGCAAAGATATTGTTATAACACGATTTTAAAAACTTTCGTTGAATCTTGCAAAGATATGAGTACCGATCCATACTAAACCAAAAAAGAAAACGAAAAAAAGCTCATAGAAAGGATGGTCGAATTCGAACCCTGAACTCGACAGTCGCGCTCGTTGCAGACTCCGCCAATGGTTGTATCTCTTTGGTTTTACATTGTATAAAAGTTTGAGCAGTCCTAAGATTACCTTATCGAAATTTTTCCTTGACTTTTGATTTATTTACGCAGTTTTCTATTGAAGAGTATCGCAATAATGGTGTCAAACACGTGACTTGCTCGGTACATATTCGTAATAATAAACAACCAATGTGTACGTTTTATTTGAGAAAATTGAAGTTATTTTCCGTACTATTATTATCGGTAAACAGCATGTAGTGTGGTGTTCTATAGTTTGTAAGTGATAGACACGAGCTATTCGTTCGTTGCCTGTTGAATGCAATCAATTTAAGTAATCATAAAATTGTCTCATCCAAGCACTCGCAACAGTGTGCCGGTTGACGCAAGTTGGGTTCGTAGTTCGCGCATCTCTTCTACCAAGTCGCTATAAACTCTGGAACAAGTGCTACTGTGGCGACAGTTCGAACAAAACTTTAACAAGTCTTATTTTACGAAGGTCAAAACGAAAAACAAAATAATTACGGTAAAGATTTCAAGCCGTGCCGAGTTGAAACTTTATTATTTTTCATTTTGATTAAACTGCAGTGGAACTAAATCTCAAACTGAAAAAAACTTATATGTTTGATAATTCGGTTATTTTTGTTGTTGTTTTATTGATTAAGTGAGTAAAGTTAATTACTAATGCTGTTAAAAGTGTTTTGAAAGGTCTTAATCCTAGTGCGGAACAATAGACTTTGCGTTATGAATGTTTTTAGTTGAAAAGGCAAAAACAGTGATTAAATCAGTTGAACTCGCCGCATTTTATAAAATAAAGCGATATATGCAGTTAGTTGTGTGATGAGAGGCGCGCGCATCGCGTCCCGACGGCGTACCTGAATTCAGGCGGCCGCCCGCAAGTTCCCGCTCTCGCTTTCCGCCACCCCACGAGGACGCGCGTGCTGCACTCCGGAAAAATATTTCCTTCCGACCGCCAGTAAACGAAAGTGACTCTTTTCTTAACTTAATTCATTTTTTTTAAATTTATTATTTCCAATTGATATTAAATTTTTATTATTTCGGTTCTCCATGTGGTAGAGAGCATCCATGGATAAATAATCATCATCTGCCTTACTCTCATACCTTTAAAATTGTTACTTATTTTCTGTTTTTAATTTTCACCTTTACTTTATTAGTGCTGTCCTTTTTATTGGTTCTTTATTTTATTAATGTAAAGTTAGTGTGCTATGATACGGGTCAGAAAGTTCAGAGTTTGGGCTCATGGAAGCTATGGAACCGTCAGAATTCCACACTTCGTCCACAACAGACCACCCCTTAACGTGAGTATATTAATATAAATTAATTTTCTACAGTAGTATTAGTACTTATTATAAAATTAGTTGTCCTCTTTTTGTTGGTGCTGGCTTTATTAGGGTTGATGTACAAAGTACAATATTTCTACGACTTGTTACACCGCCGTCGGCATTTTCGTTAGGGTTTAGGCGCGGGCGCTAAAATATTCCAAACAATATTGTAATTTACCTTTTAAGAATAAATAAATTGTACTATTTTTAAACTGCTCACTCCAAAAGAGGCACAGGCTTTACTTTGTGTCAATATCACAGAGAGTTTCTATTGTTTGGTGGTTAAACCTTGCCAAATGATCCCATATAGTTTATTTTTTATTAAATTTTCATTATAACTATTTGCCGCATTGCCTTTTTATATAATTGAGATTTTTAGAACTTATCAGCAGCTTGGCATGCCTAGAATGCCTAGATTTTTTAATAAGAAATTTAGTATTTTTGTAAATAAATAAATCATGACGAAGACTGTCTTTGTCGAAAGCGGGTTTCGTACAAAAAATAATAAACTATGTATGGCCCACTTTCTTTTCAGCTCATAAAAATTGTCATTTTTAATTGTCATAAAAATGTAGGAAAAAGTCAAAAATCGTGTCCGATTTAATCTTTTTCCTGCATCTTAGAATATGCACTCTTTTTAGACAATCCAAAAGGAAAGTTTTTCAAAATAAGAAAAACTTTCATATAATTTTACCCAATTTAAGGCTTGTTCTCTTTCGGGGTTAGTAGACATGTGAAATATAACTTTTTATCAAGTTGATGCATTTTTATTGTAGTTACAGTTACCTACCCTATCCCCTTTCCTCGTCACCGAGACCGCGGGTTTTTTTTTATATATTTATTTTTTTAAGTTTTTTATATCTTAGTTAATCTTAGCTCTTGTGCTTGTGCTTTGTGTGAGCCTTCAGTTAACTTAGAATTAGAATAATGGACTAAGATCCCAGACCTGCCAGACCTCCCTTATTTTCTCACTAGCAAAATGTGTGGGATAGAGTAGTGTTAGTATGTACTATTCACATACGCGTATCTGCTAGCTTGGGCCGACGGCCAATGTCCAGGTGAACCATTTTTTTTGATTGGGTGTTGCTGATTCTTATGTATGTATGTTTTACAGAATATTTCTAACAATATTCTGTAAAACACACGTGAACTCGTAACTCGCATAACTCGTTAAAAATAAAATTTTAATAAAACATTATTTAACGAGTGATTAGGCATTGTAATAGTCGCCACCTCGAGTGAGATCCTATTCACAAGGCTGAAATTTGGGCATCCTTTATTTAGTAGGTGCAAATAACGAAAGCTAAAGTCTGTCAGGATTTGGTATATTTGGAAATACCTTTGATACATAACATAAAAAAAAAGAATTTGACCGTCGCGCGTCGGCCCACACAACACTACTCTATCCCACATATTTTGTATGTGAGAAAATAAGAGAGGTCTGGCAGCTCAGGGAGCTCAGTCTACATATATGTAAGTATCAACGGCCTTATTCACAAAAAAGTTGCACGTCATTAGTTTAAATACTGATTAGCAAATTGTTTATTCTAATTTTCTATACTTTGAAAATTTAAATTCTATATTTGCTAATCAGTATTTAAACGAATTTACGTGGGTTAGATTTTTTATTGAATAATTCTGCTAGTGGTAAGCCTTTTATCTTACCTACATATAAAAAGCTACATAAAAGTGTGTTTTTCATTTTCACTTTATGTGAAAAACATAACTATCTATCCATAGTTTTTCGCTGTAATTTTCAAATCATCTGATGAAGTACCACGACCCGTTTATGTTGAGCTCTGGCTCATATTTAAACTTGTGAACTTAACGGTGTAAGTTATGTTGGCCAAGTTCTTTGAGAACTTTCTTCGTTTCTCTTTACGCCCACTGGAAATCATAGTAGTACTTCTAGGAAGCACTGAAAGAACTTTGAATTCACAGAAAGTCATTTCAATCAGACTCCGTTTTACATGGGACAACCAGAGTACCTAGAAACGTAGAATTACTTAATTGAATACTGCACAGTCCTTTGAGAATATATTCACTTTTCTGAATTACGTTGCTGCATGAATTTTGTTGCGGTTTAGTCCATAATTATTTATTCGAACAATATCATCCGAGCGAAATCAGCGTGTCCGTCCTGCAAACTGCAAAATCGTTTTATATTTTTCACTACTTTTACTGAGAATATGTAACGCGCTACATGTACAACTAACTACTCAACACAACACTTTTTTCTATTCCTTGTGTTGAACGGAAAACTGGATTTACGGAAATTATTGTGCCTTAAGTCGGGTCGCGACAAATGTGTATACCTAAGGTACTTCATACTCATTCAAAGAAAGGGCATAGTCATACAATTCATGAAGTTATACCCAGAGTAGAGTACGGACTCCGATTTCCGGACTTATACGTCCATTCAATCCGTTGAGCGTGCGTGCCCTGGCTAAGTTCTACATAATATATTGGATTTGGTTAGCCACCCTCCACGAATAGCAATTGAACTTACCCCGATGCGAGACTGAACTTTCGCATAGCCGTACTTGTTGCACCCCGCAACAAGTACGACCGTGCGAAACTTCAGTAATGTTTTTAGCTTTTCAGCACCCTTACCACGAAAACAGCTTTTCTCTCGATTTCGAACCGCAATGAAACCCTGCAAATCTACAATCATATTTCCGCGCAGGCAACTACTTATTTCGCGGGAAGTTCAAAAGCTATCATATTCAAGTACAATACCTTGTTTATCCGCTTTTCCTGAAATTATATCGAAATTATGTTAACTGAGTAGTGCATCGAGTTCATTGTGTATGAAATGAAATATATGAAGAGGTTAATTGGGGAAAATATAGTTACCGTTTCCACGAATACATGATGACGTTCCACGGATTACATTGATTCGTTCGGGTGTGGGTGTCATGTGTGATCTTTCATGTAGGTATGTTAAATATTAAATCCTCAATGTTGCGTATAAATGAGATATACAAAATAACTCGAATAAAAGCGGGTCCGTTGCATTGATAGGGTACGTCGAGTGTCGGACTGTGCGCCTT
Source organism: Mamestra brassicae (assembly GCA_905163435.1). Classification (NCBI taxonomy): domain Eukaryota; kingdom Metazoa; phylum Arthropoda; class Insecta; order Lepidoptera; family Noctuidae; genus Mamestra; species Mamestra brassicae. Next base: position 7,488,856 of record LR990987.1, read on the forward strand.
TGTTCCGATTGACATTTTCATGTTTTCCTATTGATGTGCTGAAAGGCTACCTATTTACAATTATAGGTATGTATGAAGGCTCTTGTGCTTTATGAAGCCAGCCGCATCAAAGCGTCTGCTCGATAACTTTGTTAATTGATAGGTTTGTCTATGCGTGGGCTATCGGCTGCCTACCAGGGAATTATGAATGATACGTGATATCGTTGTAGTCTACCTTGACCACCCTGTCTGTGCCTACGGACCTTGGTTGCTTTAGTGCATTAATAACGACAGTGTTCAAAGCAAACATTTCCGCTGCCTTTGATGCGTACCAGGGAATTATGAATGAACAACGATATCATTGTTTATTTTTCCTTGACTACCTTGTCAACGCCTTGGGTTCTGTTAATACATTGTTCAAAGCAGACAGTTCTGGTACGATACTTTCGATAGCAATACTGCTGCTACGTAAGTTACAAAAATATCAAAGGAAAATCGACCGAGAATTTCCAATAACACCAATTGTGAAACTGATTTGTCCACACCGTAAGCTAGGGGATCGAAAGCCACAATGATACATTAGAATGATCAAATCTTTGCATTAGCATAATACGAATTATTTAGGATTTTAGGTAGCTAGTGTTAAGTTGATATAACATTTGTCTCTTCGCCACGGCCATTTTGTTGTCATGTTTAGACTTAGCGCGCAATACGTTAGACTTTATTGTTTAAAAAAATAAAAGCTTAAAAAAAAAATCACTAGTTTGACTTCGAACTAGCGCGCGCGGTTTATCGGGTCATAAGATGAAGACCATGTTTCATCGAACGAACAAAGTCATTATCAACTTTGATGGTCTAATAAATGTTATGAAAATTAGACGGGAACCTGACAGAGAACAAAGCTTAAAAAAAGTGTCTTCTTTGTTTTCATTGAAAGTCATGGTTTCATTTTTTGTCCATTAGTGTTCCGTTAGGTACCCATAATAGACAGGACTTATGAACAAGTACTACCAGCAAACACTGAACTTTACGTAAGAGGATTTCCCTTGTTTGTCCAATCGTATATTCAAACATAATATTATTTTATGTAAAAGTTTAGTTCGTTCAAATGCGAGAACCTTTAGTTCGTTTTAACGTAGACGAATTGTTGCATTGTGTTTACCTACAATTATTGTAAGCTTTTGCCTGCAAACTTTATCACATGAAATAGCACAAATCCGATTTTGTTCACAATTTCATGGGCTTTTGTTTTTCGCGGAACCTTTTTATTTTGTTCAGACAAAAGCAAATGACAAAAGCAAAAGACTTGTCGATGAGATGGTACCGGAGCTAGTCAACACGAATGAGACTAAGTACGACCTAGTATTTGGTGCGGGCGCGTTAGATGGGTTGACAGATAAATTCGGTGGACGCACGGGTATTGAGGGCGGCTTAAAGAGCTGAGGTGCGGGCCAAGGGAGGGTCCCTATGATCCTGTAAAGGGGAGCCATAGCAATAGGGAGGTGCGGAGGGCGGAGCTTACGGCCATCCGTAAGGGCTGAGAACGATTGTTCGCGTTATAATAATACAAAGGGACTAGTAGTAGGGATAAAGTAGGTCACGCCGAAAAAAAAATGCCATTTCAGGTAGCCCGAAAACGTTGGCTTATGTAATACATTATATTTCAATAATAACTTACCAGAAATGCATGCGGTTTATACAACATTTCATATTTTATTTCAGAGTAATAATAAATAATTGGAGTTCCAGTAACTGTACAAATATGGACGGGATTATTTTGAACATTCCCCCGCTGTTCCACAATAATTTTATTGTAGGAACAGTGGTTTAATTAACAACTGTTCTATAAAATATACAGCTGACCTGTTTTGCATAGGAAGCGAATATTATATGCTATAAACAAAAGGACAAATAAATAAAGTACAATATATGTAAATGTCAAATCAATGTTTTGCAACAAATCTTTATTTTTTCCCGGATTTTAAATTGGCAACCTAGCAAATGTCTGTTTATTTCGTTGTATCGTTTCAATATTTATTATTTATTAAAAAATGTTACTGACTTGTATCGCGTCGTGAATAGAAGAGTTAATTACGTAAAATTTAGATATTTATTTTTTACTAAATTAAATTTCTTGGGCATCGCAAGGCCTAAAATCGGCATTCTCCTTTAAAATGTTTCGCTCTCAAAACCATTCTAGGCGTTGCTTTGTTTTCTACGTGGGCAGTTATGGTGTTATTATGGTGGTATGTTCATAAAGGAAATCAATGAACATTTCCATTTTTGAAATGAATGATGTTAAAGAGCTCACTCGACGCTAATTGTACTATTTTTAAATATTTTTCCACGATTTCTTTTCTTTTTATTTGCTCAACCAGCTACCAGCTCGTGCTAGGACACTAGTCACGTTACTATTATTATTCCTTTATTACAACCTTCCTTAATTCCTCAGACCTAAGTCTGGAACATTTTAAATGGTTTTTCGCGAAAATTCACCCTCGCCGATACAAAGGTACTTTCGTTTGCACCTCGCTTAGTTTAATCCTGTTCCCAAAAATGAAATACCGACGTAGCTCGTCTTTATTCTATTCAGTTCAAGTACGTAAAGTTCTAGCGGGTAACGCAAATCCCACTCTCTCAGTTTGCTTGAACATTGAAGAGTATTATATTTCAGGTTTCTGTTTATTTCTTGTTTATTTCATTCGATGGGGATGTTTACCTACCTACATGCTTTTATTTAGCTTACCTTGTTTGTTAGATGTATTCATGGGCCAGATTTTGCAACTGAAATATTGTATACTTACACGTTTGATGCGGATATCAATGCACGGTTAGAGGTAATCGATATCATTCTAAATCACACCCCCATGACATGGGGTTCAAAGGAAAGGGTTTGCTGAGATGAATACGAAAAAATTAGTGTTTTTTAAATAAATAATTATAAATACATACTTCATAATGAGTAAGTAATTTGTTTTGGTACCTACGACCTAATTATGCGATACTCTACTATTAGATTTCATTGTACCTATATTACTGAGTTGACAGACCAACTATCAGAAATATTAAAAAGTTCGATCTGATATTAGGAGGAGGAGTTAATTTTTCGCGTCGTATAATCATAAGTATCATATTCCCGTTTCAGTCCGCCGCGTGCATCTCTCGAACTTTCGAACATAATGAAAACGTTATCAAGTGCCTCTTACTCTTTGTTCGCTCGAGTAATGCGCATGTGATGCAATGATACAAATGCATTAGAGCCAATACGTTTGATTGATTGTAAGTGTTAGATTGGTCCCTAGTTTATTTAAAACTGAAATGACATTATATCTTAGTCGGTACTTTGGATGAGATCGATTATCGCTTTGGTTTTCTAAATGTAAACATTTAGTATATTTTTTAATTAAAATCGGAACAGAAGTAACATTAAAAAAAAAGTAGGCCTTTCGCTACAACACACAAGAAATGCCAAAAAAGCAGATATCGAATCATTTTTATTTCAATTTAGGTGATACGTAAGAGTAGCAGTGTTAATCGATTTTAGTCGCTGACCGTACCTAGGCCTACCCTAAATACCCTAAATCAGAAAGGACTAAACGCATAATTTGTGGATTAATTTCGGGCAATAATTATCTTTCCTAGTTATAGTTTATACATAGATTCATAATAATAAGATAGTATTATTTGTATAGTGTGTAAATAGAGTATAAGGTACAATGGGGTTGACGTATCCGTGTGGATAAAAACCCCTAATAAATAAAGAATTAAAAAAAAAACCGAGGCTTTTAAAATTAAATATCCGCCGCGTGGCTCACAATCCATTAATTTTAGCCTGAAATGGCCCGCCTGGACTGGCTTGTAAGCCTATCAGCTATTCTAAAACAGTCTTGTCTCTGAGTGGAGCAGTGCCTTAATTTAGGCTATTGATTCCTACAGACAAAGCAAGTCAGTCGGCTCTCGATAGGCAAATTAGGTCAAGCTTGTTTCCATACTATTCTAGACTTGTCACAGGAACCCATTTAGGACTTGTCAAAGATAATGATAATATTTAGGTCTGAGACTAATTTTGAACGTGTCTGTACATTTTATTTCGATCCATACTTCTGCTTTATTTTGTTGTTAATATAAGAAATCAGGGCTACTGATTGTATATTCGTAACTTTTTGACATGTGATGGAAAAATACAACGAAATGCACTAACAATGTTTCAGAAATCCTTGCACTTGATTAATGGACTATCATTTAGTTTCAGTCACGTACCCTGGTCAACGGAAGCTTTTCCGTGTACCTATATTAATTGATGACTATAACAAAATTTTACGCGAACTTCTGTTATCACGACTGACACCGCTCCAATGGATTCCTAGAATAGATTTTGAAATTGAGGGCATCTATGAAAGGGCACGTCATTTTTATTAATGTTTGAAACAAAAGCGTAGTTTAGTTCAACTTTATCTGGACTTTGTTGGCATGTTTATTGTTTCGATATCTGGATAAATTTTAATAGTAGATTTAGAAAATCGACTCGACCTGTGGTTGTTTTCGACTGAATTAATCCCAGTTTTTAACCGACTTCCAAAAGGAGGAGGTTCTCAATTCGACTGTATCTTTTTTTTTTGTATGTTATGCGATCATTCCGTCAATTATGAATGGATTTTGATGATTATTTTGTTAATCGAAAGCCTATACTCCTGAGGTGGTCCCATTGGCACCAAGTCGGAATTTGATGATAGGATCGGATGGCAGGGAAATCGAAGACAACCCCTTAAATTTTAAAGGCACATACGTTGTTTTTCATATTCTTTCTAACGCAATTCAAAAAATTGTGCCTGGTTATCAACATCTTATCTTGCTGAGGTGCTTGTGGAAGGAAAATAAAAAATGTTTGTTAGGCGATATTTTCGCCAACTGTCAACTGATTTGGATGATTATTTTTTTGTTTGGAAGAGAATTTTCCAAACTGGCCCTATTTCAATTTGGTGAAGATTTGATGAAGGATTTCGGAGGTAGGCAACGGAAGTCTTCAATAAATGATAGAAAATCTCCCGGGATTTCTGAAATTGCATGTCTGTTTGTTATTTTTACCAGTTCATAACATCACGCGTACGCTGTGAAGGGGTAAGCAGATGCAAACAAGTTAATCTGAATTAACATGTTTTTGGGGTTATAATAGGGCATAACTTTATTGTTTATTAACCGTTCTTGATGATTCTTTTTGCGTTGGGTTAAGTTATTGCTATATTGCATTTGCATTGGACGGTGAACTTCAAAGATAAACCAGTGACCTCCTCACCTTCAAATCAATAAAATCTAGTACCAAAGCAAAGTAGATATTTAACTATGAGCTGGTGTGGACTTGGACTGAAAAGGCACACAAAGTAACTCCTTAACGGCAAATAGTACAACCACTCATTATGGGAATAATGTCACTTAGTTTGGGGTATCACCACTAAAACGTGATTGATGAAAATGAAGTGATAGTTGAAAATCTTCGGAAATTTAAAGTTCTTTTATACTTTTAGTGTTTATTATTTGGAAGTCGGTTGTATACCTATTTATTTAAAAAAGTTTTTTTAAGATGGCAAAATCATGTTAGTAACTTAGCAAATCTGGCATCGTGTATGCAGAACCCAAGCCAGGACATAACTAGCGTGCTTATCCTTGACTCAAAAACAAGGTCCCTGCAATCCGGGTACTAACACGAAGTAGGAATGATTGTGAACGCCTCTCCCATCAAGTAATCACAGCTGCTGGAGCGAGCGACGCGTTCGCGCTCCCGACTGCGGTATTCAAAAGGTTCAGGTTCAAGGATAAGCTCATGCGATTAGGCATATCAATAATACCCGAGGTCTGCTATTATCAAGTAACAAATACTCAACTTCAAATCCTTAACTTAGAAATCGGGGGTAAGATGTCGCCAATATCACTGTACTTATTTATTTTTATTTCGTGATTAGCTAACTCTTTACCGCGATCCCGCCGGATGATTTGATTCATATGGTACCTACTCGATTTATGTTGTTGGAATAATTAAAAAAAGCGATTGGAACTGACATCAGCAAAAAGCATCCTATTTTAAACTTTTGTTAGAGCGTTGGAGGAGTTATTTTTCTATGACACGGTGTCGGAAAACCATAATGACGGAAAACAATCAACCAGCCATTCTGGCACAATTTAATTAGCAGACTTAGGCCCTTGGCACATCACGTCAGATCGGCAGATCCATACACATATATGAGCGTCAGACAATACTGTTCACGCCTGCATCGTCCTTCAAGGCGTGATCGTAGCGGAGTTATCGACCCACGTGCATTAAGTGTGCAATAAACTCGCGAGTCGCGGTGCAAGGTAGACTGCTATTGTGCCGTGATTCCCGCAAGCCCCGCGAGATAACCACCGATCACCGGACGTCGATTGCGAACGTTGTAACTATCCGCCGGTCGCCAGTCCCGCCACATGTTGAACACAAAGAACAACTCAAAGGGGACTTTCAGTACTATTTGAATGGATTATACGTATTACGCGATGTTTGGTTTAAACGTACTCCATTGTAGCTGTTACTTGTTTTTAACAGTCTGGCTTTTGAAGAAGCTGTCGCATGCTGATTGATTGCAGTAAAAGGGGTTGCTTTATAACTTTTGAGAGAGATGTAACGGTGCAGCGGTGAAATAAAGGGCAGCGGGATTAAAGCGCCCGGTGGAACTTCAAGGTCTCCGTCTTGAAGATCGATTCTGAGAATATTGCTATAGCTGTGGTCACTTGGCTGTTGCCAGCCTAAAGTTCGTTTTTAAGCCTCATGATTTTTTAGTAATAACCAGAGATCGGAATAGGTAGACTATATTTACCTAATGTTCGTGGAAGTAAGTAACATAGAGTTGATAATACCTCCTGTGAAATCGCGGAATCATGACAATTAAAACCCGGGATTACAAAAACATGAACTGGACTTTGAGTATAGTTACAAATTATTGATTTGAAGAATCATAATTTAACAGTTTTAGTAGGCGTGGAACTCTAAAAATATAAAAAGATTCTTCAATATAATCATTTTGTTCCAATGTTAGTAATTTGCAATTTCTTAAATCCCGGGATACAATAGTCATGTTTATGATTCCGGGATTTTTGAGGAGGTATTCATCAACTCTTATGTTACTGACTTCCACGACCATTAGGTAAATATAGTCTACCTATGCCGATCTCTGGTAATAACATACCAATGCTGGAAAAATATTTAAAAAAGAACAGTATGTTGCAGTTATGCAACATCATGCATTTAAGGGTGAGAATAATTTGAGACGTCCAAATGTCAAATCCTCCAAATTGAAAAACAATAACAATCACATGGGATGACAAATTAGTCTCTGAGATTAAAAAGCGAACTTTAACAAGACTACGCTTACTTTTCGATGGGTGCAAAAGTTAAAACTAATATAATTATGTGTTAGTATCATGAAACAAGTTTTGGAAAATTGCAAAATTATAGATGTTCGTGTGCGTATTACCATCATCGTTAACTTTTATGCCATATTCATACAATTTTAGACGACTCAATTCTGTTTGACGATTGAATGAAATTAATATTTCGTCTGTTTTTGATAAAAAAAGATATAAGAGAGCAAGTTTTTGACGATTGCGAATCCTCTGTCTGCATTTTTAATAAGTTGGTACAGTCACCGCCAGAACTATTCACTCTGCTTGTCACACGCCTAAATGAATGCAATGAAATACATTTGAATTGTGAATGCCCGAACATTTCCCCCGCGTTTAGGTACTGTGCCATTCAAAGGTGTAATAATTGTTGTATTCAGACCGTTATACTGGCTTTGTACGCGGACGTACCGGTTTCATAGAATTTTGGTACAATTATTTGATCTCTTAACTTGTTTTATCTCTTGAGATGCTTTCTTTTGAACCACTAGAACTACAGAGTCCTTTTTTCTCTTTCAATTGATGACGCAGCTTGCATGTCTTGCAGCGATTGTCTCAGCCGTCGTAACCAGTGTGTTCCTATTATGTCAATGGTCAAGAAACCGGGTATTGGACGCTGGTGCCAACCTAACCTTGTTTGCACAACAATAAAAAATAACGTGCGAAAATATTTCTTATTGAAATCTTATGGGAAACGTTTTGATTTCTGAGCTCCCAACGGTTTTTGTCCACCTTTACACATTTGCATGAAAGATGAAAGCTGCTTTACAAAAAATGAATTTTTGTGATTTCGGTCAATACCTAAAATAACGTCCGAAAATATTTCTCATTGGAATCTTGTGGGAAATGTTTCTCAGTTGAACGGTTTTTGTCCACCTTATCATATTTGCTTGATACAAGAAAGCTGCTTTAGGTACATATCGCAACAAAACTACAAGAAAAAAAAAAGAACTTTTATAAAGATTGCTTTACAAAAAAATGCATTTGCATAATTGTGATTTTGGAGGAATTTATTTTAAACAACTAAAAGCCTAGGGTACTACGTATGGTCAATTAAAGTAAGTTAGGGTAATCCCTAACTTTAATTGACCAGCGCACTATTCACAAGTTTTGTGCAGGCACCTCAGAATATTATTTCAATTATCGATAATTTTAATGTGGCATCATTGTGCCCCAGAATCCCCAAGTGCACCCCTTCCTATAAAGGTAATGCAAACAAAGGGATAATTATATAATAATGTTCTTAGTTGAATTTACTGTGACTATGACAACTGTTATGTATTTCATATCTCTTCAATTTTGGCACGTATCTCCGAGAAATTAAGAGTTACATTCATTCACACACATTTTTGAAACGGTGGTTTTTTTTTTTACTATTATAGGGGATAAAATTCATCGTTAAACAGGATCTCCCCACTCTTGGATAGCAAATTACGTATTATGGAATGTTCCGGCGGCGTAGTTTCAGTTAGTCGTGGTAGTCTTACGTGGTTAGTGACGTACGAAGGACCTCGAAAGCCATTCGAAGTTCGAGCTCGAAGCTATTTAATTCCAAGTGTGGGGTTAGTTTTGCGTTGCAAGTTGACGTTTTTGTAACATTTCTGTGTGTTAAGTGAATAGTGCATCTGCCTATGTAAGTGTAGAAAAATTTTTACTCCGTAGTTTCTGATCCGATTTATATGATTATTTTTCCGTTCGATGCGATACTTGCGATACTTGCCATTTGGTCCCGTAAAAAAATTATTCAGTTTGGCCCAGCGGTTTTTATTTTATGATCATTTTGCTTATTTGTTGCTTACTTGGATGATGTAATCATCGTCGTCCAAGTAAGCAAAATGACGTCGGGTAAAGTATCACAACTAAAAAATGAAAAAAAAAAAAAAATTTTTTTTTACAAGAAAATACAACCGACTTCTCTAAAATAACTTTAATTTCAGAAGTCGGGGTTTTTAGTTTTGTTTATTCGTTTTTGACACCGACTTCCGAAATTAAAGTTATTTTAGTCTTTGTAGTGTTTCATTTGGAAGTCGGTTGTATTCTTTTTGTACAAAAGTTTTTGTTTTAATATACTTAACTAGCTCATGCTCGCGATTTATTCGCATCCGATCTTATAGGCTCTGAGGTCAGGTACCTTGAAAATTGATTAAAGCATTAATTTTGCAGTGCTCTTCGTCAACTTCTTTATATTTATTCGTTTATTACTTTAGCATTATATTTGTATATTATTAGTATTATATATTTTATTTGTATATCTTTTTCCGAAACAAATTAATGTTTTTTTTTTCTGTGTACACCTATCACAGTGTAGTTCTTTTAAGCCAAAGGCTGACTGGTAGAGAATGCCTCGTTGCATTAATGTACCATGCCCATGTACCACGATTGTACATAAAGTTTTAATAAATAAATAAATAAACTTCTAAGGACAAACAAACCAGCATGTGCGTTGTATGTCAAACATGGACTTATTTTATGTATAGCTAGCTGTGTGTGAAGCTCTGATAGTGGCTAACTTCTAACAGTATATAGCCAAAGAACATAATATTATCTATGTACTAGCAGTTGCTCGCCACTTCGTCCGCGACTTTATTTTATTGCACGGGTATGCCTTTATCTAAGGTAAAAGTAGCCTAAGTTACTCCATCTAACATTTTATGTGCCAGCGAAAGTCGCTTTAAAATAGGTCCAGCGCTTTCGCTTTCGCTGGAAAAAAAGAAACAAAAAATAAAAAATTACGGCTTTTTGTTATAAGAATTGTAAATACTTTCATATTATGAAATTGCAACGGACTCTTAAATTTTATTTAATTGTATATATTTGCATAGCGACTATACGATATATTATTTATATCTATCTATTACTATACGAGCGACATAGTCTATGCTCGGGCGGTTCTGTAATAATTATACATTTCTTTGCTAGCGTTGCCCATGCTAAAACGTGGCAATTGCGAATCACCATACTCACTCGAAACATAAATCAAATCATTATAACGTATTTGCGCGAATAGCGGCGGTTGGCGCTTCGGCGCTCTTTTCAAGAAAAATAATGCGTTTCGGGAATCTCGTCTGTGTTCGAAAATACGGACGCGCGATGATGAGAGAGAATAAATAGCTGATAGGATTACAATTGTGCTATTTAAGATTAAAATTATAGTCGAACATATCTATGCAATTCGCAAAAAAAAATAAAAGTCAAATATTATTGATCTCCGACCGTAATGTGCAATGATAGAAGCTGATAAAGAAAGATTTAGAATCTCTGCCTTTGCGGGGCTGCTATGGCGCGACGTTCATGCGAATTCGGAAACACGAAGATGACAATTGCAATAAAGAATTGAGTATTGACAAAAGAGTATTGACAAACAAAAATCTGGTTGAACTATGAAGTTAGGCAGAAGAAAGTAGGCAGATTTTAGCGGCACGTTTTACATAATAGTAAAAGGTTGATCGTCACAGTTAACAGCGTAACCCACGTCCTTAAACCGGTACATGTTTTTCTTTCAAATAAATGTACTAATATTAATTTAACTTGCGTCGTTGTCGGAGTTTATATGAATATGTTATTTATAGATTCGTAGCTGGGATAAAATTCAGGCTATTGTGAAGTCAGAAGAAGGCCTTGGAATCGAGTACGATGAAAATGTCATCTGTGATGTGTGTCGGTCTCCTGATTCGGAGGATGGCAATGAGATGGTATTTTGCGACTCGTGCAACATTTGCGTGCACCAGGCCTGCTATGGCATCACAGTAATTCCTGAAGGTAAGTGCTACCACGCAGGTACGCTTTTCTTTCTATTACCTGCTTTTAATAATGAAATTACGGCTTTATGATGGTGAATAGTTATTGAGCTAATGTTATCGTTTGGTGATTGCAGGTCAATGGCTATGTCGGCCATGCGGAGACGGAGTCCGGCCCAGCTGCGTGCTGTGCCCCAACAACGGCGGTGCCATGAAGTGCACGCCATCGGGGCACAAGTGGGCGCACGTCAGCTGCGTGCTGTGGATCCCCGAGGTCTCCATCGGCTGCGCGGAGATCATGGAGCCTATTACTAAGATATCTGCCATTCCAGGCTCCCGTTGGGCCCTCAACTGTGTATTGTGTCGCAACCGCAAAGGCGCTTGCATTCAGTGTTCTGTAAAGACTTGTAAAACTGCATACCATGTTACGTGCGCCTTCAAACATGGTTTAGAAATGCGCGCTATTATCGAAGACGAAAATGCTGATGACGGTGTAAAGTTACGTTCTTATTGCCAAAAGCATAGTGTTAATTCTAAAAAAGAAAAAGCTCCCGGGTCAGGGGAAGGAGAGGAGGAGGAGGAGGTAAAACGAAAGCGTAGGAAAGATATGACGTCGGAGGAGAAAACGCAAGCTCGAGCCGCTCGCTTGCATGAGATTGAGAGGGAATTCGACAAACACGTGAGCATCAAGGATATTAGTACACATCTGCTTGATATCGATCAAGACGCGATCAATTACATTTATAACTACTGGAAACTGAAGAGGCGGTCAGGCAAGAATCAGCCCTTGCTGCCGCCCAAGTCGGACGACACCGAGGTGTTGACGCACCGGCAAGAGCAGGCCGACATCGACAAGCTGAAGATGTTCGTGCAGCTCCGCCAGGACCTGGAGAGAGTTCGCAACCTGTGCTACATGGTCAGCCGGAGGGAGAAGCTCTCCCGCTCATTCTTTCGCATGCGAGAACAAACGTTTCACAAACAAGTGGCTGTGCTCTCGGCGGCCGGCAGCGACATCCCGCCGCAGGAGTTGGCCGCCATCATTGAGGCTAATCACGGACCTTCAATATATGATAGACTTTATTCTCATGATAATGCCCCGGATCATAAAAATGATTTCGAAGAGTTGCTAGCTCGTATCGCGCCCCCGGAGTCTGGTGACGAGAAGAAGAAGAATCAAAACGGCTTAGTGAAGGGAGGAAAATCAGCGAATCCGTACAAGAAACACTACGTCAACGGGTCGCGACGCAGCGGCAGCATATACAGCGGACTGTCGAGCGAAGAGAGTGCGCCAGAGATGCCGCGCACCAGCAGGTTTCGCAAGGCCATCGGCTCCAGCACCGATGATGAGGGCAGAAGAGCTGGAACCTCACCAAAGAAAAAGGTATCTCCGAAAGGTAAAGGGAAGAGATCTCCTAAAAAGACTGAAAGGAAGAAGAAAAAGGTGCCACAGTCTAAGCCACTCATCGAAAGTAGCAGTGAGGATGATGATGAGTCAAGTTTAAATTCAAGACTGAAGAAGGATCGATCTCGCAGCAAGACGCTGCAACAAATGGAAAAAGAAATGACAGCTGGGAAAATGGGGCAGTCTGGTTCAGACAGCGATGACCTCATGCCGATTAGACCGACTATGAGAAATAGTAAGTTCCCGATAGACATATACTCGGATAGCAGCGAAGATAACAAAACCGAGGTGAAAATCGAAAAAGTTAAAACTGAGAAAGTTAAAACTGAAAAGGTTAAAGAAGAAAAAGAAAAAGACAAAGCGGAGAAGTCTCCCAGTGGTAATGACTCTCAACAATCTCTGCCGAGAACAAAGGCAGCTATGAAAGAATTTATTCCAACCCAACCTGAAAAGAAAGAACCAAAAGAAGAACCTAAGCCTGGTCCAAAGAAGAGGGGCAGAAAACCATCGAACAAAGACAAAAAGGTTCCACCTCTTAAAATAGAGTCTGATGATGAAGCTAAGAACAAAGAGAATATCAAAGTCTCTAAACAAAAAGATCACCCGTCTGAACTCATAGTCCCTCAAAGGCAAGCGGCTAAGAAAGCCTCTGAAAACATGCGTTCCACCACAGTGGTCAAAAAAGATGAAGCGGTCCCGGAGACGCGAGAACAGAAACCAACGAGTGGTGATGATACAAAGTCTAAACCAGCCGTGAAACCGCCGAAGTCTAAAGGCAAAGAAATAAAAGATGCGCATTCTACAAAAGTCAGCAGGAAGAAATCGAAGGAAGCGGAGAAGGAACCTATTTCATACGTACCGCAGAGACAGGCTGCCAAGAAAGCAGCTGCTCACATCAAGAGTGGATTGGGCACCAAAGCACCAGCCGTCGAGAACGATGCCGACAAGAAGAAAGATGAGAAGCCTGAGACTAGCCAAGGCAAGTCGTCTCCTAAGAAAGACAAAGACGAAGCTAAAAGCTCCAAGTCTGCTCAGAAGGAAAGCTCGAGCTCTTCGTCCAACTCAAGCAGCAGCAGCTATTCGTCGTCGTCCAGCTCGGAGGAGGAGCCTGAGAAGCCCGGGCTCAAGCCCACCGCCAAGGCGCGCGAAATCAAGCCCGCCACCGCGACACGCCAGCCGTCAATGTTCTCACCTCCCGGCTCTAGACCTACTGTGGACTTGCCCTTTCTCGACAGGGTGTCAAGACCGCTGTCTTCGACTAGTGCCTCGAGTGATTCTGACAGCTCTAAAGTGTCCGACGGATCCCGATCCGGAAGCCCATATCCTAAGCGACCAAGGCGAAGGCGAAAAGGCAAGAGTGTGTCCACTGATGCGTCCCCACACAAAGCGCCGCCAGATAAGAAGCTTAAAACTTCCGAACGGCGGTCCGAGTGTCGGGTACCATCACCGACTCCTAAAGGAGAGGAACCTAGCCGACCCAGTGATGCGCGCTCTGCCACACGTGCTCGGACCAGAAGCACTACTTCAGGCGGAAATATGCCTAATAAGTCTGATGCCCGACCCAGAAAATTATCTAAGGACGACACCCACGCTGCTGGACCCAACAAGACTCCCAAAGAGAGCGGCCAGTCCAGTGAACTTCCACCTGCGGAACGGAAAGAGGACGCGGAGGTGAGGGAAGAGATCAAGGATGAAGTCCAGGAGCCGGTCAAGGTCGAGATCGACATACCCAAGAATAATGTTAAAGCAAAAGCTAGCAAGCTTAAGAGGCGAAGCAAGTCTAACGACGACAAAGAGAAGGTCAATAAGAGTATTGAAATTGAAATCCCCCCACTGCCTAAAGTGAGCCCTAAGAAAAGTTGTGAGCCGAAACAGAAATCATTGGTGACCAGGCGGATGAGCGTCAAAGAGAAGGCGCCCAAGGAACGCGCTACCAGCAACGAGGCTCGCGAGCCAGCCAAGAAAAACCGGCGGCTCAGCGTCGCGCACGGCGTGGCTGGCGCCGACCGCACCACCACGTCGCCTAAGAAGAAGACTCCTCAATCGAAGATTGAAATAGAGATAACGCCAGTAGAGGTGGTTGACAAGAAGAGTCCTCTCCACATCAACACCGACTATCATGACAATGACAAACATTGGTTACCGAAGGCTCCTAGCCCGAACGCCATTCCGCCGCCAGTAGAAAAGCCGGGTGGCAACGAGAAATATATTGACGATAAATCCATGGACTCTGATTACGCCGAAAAGAGCAGCGTCAAAATTATAAATAAAATACAAGCTAACCTTAATGAAAACACTATGATCAAGTCACCGAAGACGCCGATGGATGCGAGAACAATAACTATTGAACACATGGAGGAGAACGTGGCGCGAAACACGAAGAAGCGTTCCGCAGAGAAGAAGTTCATAACGCAGGACGCTAGCCACGTACAGGGTGTCGAGATATCCAAGAGCGCTAAGATACCTTCGGCAGTGAACCCGTATCCCAACAGGTCCATGTTCTCGCCGCAGTCCAAAGACAATGAGTTCCTAGAATTTGAAATGATGGCCGTCGATGATGGGTTCAACCACGACGATATCATCAAACCATTTGCGACATATCCAGAATTCTTCTTCAAGGAGGATCCTAAGCAGGGTGTGCAGGAGACTCAGAACTTGGTAGAAAGACTTAGATTTAGACTCAGCACCAAGAAGGTGCAGCCCGAGAATCCTGATCAAGAGGAGCCAATAGTGGTGACCGATGACAATGACACCAAAGATATCGACATCGACTCCCCTTGCAACCTGGTGAAGGCAGAGGAGAACAGTCCGCCTCCCAAGAAACACGCTCCTGCCGATAGAGCGGCCGAGCGCTCGCCCCTGAAAGAGTCGCGACACTCTATCAACCCTATCCCAAGAATCGCTTCCTCTATTGAACGAGACTTGCCGTCTGGAGATACAGCAATGGATGCTAAAGAGTTCCAACCTATTGCTATGACAAGTAACGAGAAATGGATTAACGTACCGGTGTCAGTCTCACAATTAGACACGCAGAGCCAGTGTGCCAACGATAAGAAGTACGATAATTCTAATTCATACACGGAAGACACCAAAGAGCCCATCAATGTGGAATCAGTCCTGTCGGTGTCAGAAGTAACCGAGACTATTTCAGTAACCAAAGTAAGCGATGATTCACAATCTTTATCTGTAGTCGACCATTCCGTGCACAGTAATGACGTGGAACTCGTTCATGATAACCAAAACTACGACAATAATGAATTGATACATTCAGATTGTGCTACAATATCTTCGCCGCAGTATGTAACTCAAGAAAAATGGCGCGAGAGCAAGATAACAACCAGACGATCGTCCGCTTCCAGCACAAACTCGGATGTGTCCGTGCGCTCGCACAAGAATCCTATTAAATCTCGCATGACTGCTGCGGACCGCCTGCGGCAGAGCAACGCAATGCCGGACATCGATACGTACCCGCCAATCCCGGCGTACTCGCGGCCCGTGGAGCCATCCATGCCGCTCAACCAGTACACCACGTACCCGGCCGAGGCGTCGCCGTTCCTGAGCTCTCTGCCGCTGTTCGCGGGCGCGTCGGCGCTGCCGCTGCCGTCGCCTGGCCCGCTCTACGGCGTGCCCTACGCCGCCACGACGCCGCTCCCGCTCAAACCTGCCTTCTATAGTGCAGCGTTCACTTCTTCCTCACAGAACATTGCACTCACCACAGCGATGATTGCTCCGCCCACACCTAAACCCTTAGACTCGCCGCAGGATTCAGGCGACTACGACGCGTCAGGAAGCGACAAGATCATACACGTCGTGTCTAGTCCCAGTATAAGCGTGGATTCCTACGATACGAATAGCAACAAAGCAACAACTAAGATGTCGAACGACAGCAACGAAACAACGACGAGTCTTCGAGACCATCCCCAGGAATCTAAATCTCCTCCAAAACTAAGCAAAGTAACTAAGTTTCCTGTGTCTAATACTAAGTCGCCTGGCAAGAGCCCCGGGATATCGCCCAAGCAGAGCGACGCGCCGAAGGGCACCAAGCGTGCCAGCAACCGCAGCAACCGCAGCCAGCGAGGCCGCGGCCGCTCCAAGAGCCGCGGACAGGGCTTCCCCGTCGACTTCACTGGCAACTCCATCCAGAGCAAGCTGGTCGGCACAGTTTACGACTTCGATGAAGAAATCGCTAATGATGGTGTCGACTTAAAAGCCCTTCGTGACAAACGAAAATCCATTGACGTCCGTGATGATAGGAAATCTGAGCACTCGTACAAGGACAACTCTCAATCTCAATCTCCTCGCGTCCTCACTCCTCCTCCGACCAAAAGAAGTCCTCGGTCAGACGCTAAAGATGTTAAACCTCCTCTATCTCCCGACGGTACCGACGCGAACTCGTCCCCTGCCCGCTCGGAGGGCGGGCCAGGCTTCTCCGAAGTGGCGCCAGTCTTACCCGGTCCCGTTGACATGCGAACCTATCAACCGTTTGAAAACGCAGCGCCCGCGACTGAAAACGCTTATCATTTGTTGGCATTTGCTAGTGGCACGGCCGACCAGCATCTGCCTGAAATTGACGAAGAAGTCGAGAAACAATTGCACTCGGCATTAATGGCTAGTAATTCTCAGACAGGTTCTCCGACGCATCAACCCACTGAGCCAGCACCGCCTCCTAAAGATGTATTTGTTCCATTACCAAAGGTATCATTGTCGGATTCCAGAAATCAACTGAAAGTTAAAATCAAGGGGCCATTCTTGGACGCCAACTATGCGGCGAGTTCTTCCCGCGTGGTGAGCGAAGTCGTGCCGCCGCCACCGATGGCGCCCGTCAACGAGGCCAGCACCAGCGTGACGACCCCGGCTAACGCTGCCGGGGCCGCCACTACGGGCTCCGGCAACCTGCGCCGCATGCGCAAGAAGGAGCTGCTGCGCCAGTACTGGACGCAGGACATGAACATGGACGACCCCAACCACAACGCCAACATCGGCGCCGCGCCGCCACTGCCGCAGCCCTCGCCGCTCATGCGCGCCGTCATCACCATCCCCAAGGCCGTCGCCTCCATGACGAGCATCCCCACGCGCGAGGACTACAAGATCACTGACAGCCCGGTAGAAAAGAAAACCAAACGCAAAACTACAAGCGGCCTATCGAGGGAGTTGAGGCATTTAGAGGTGAGCATGAATGATGACGTTGATCCCTCTGACGACGTGAAGTTGTCGTCTATAGCCGGCACGTCGGGCCAACAAGCACACAAGCGGCGCGGCCGCACGACCGCTAAGTCGAACAGGGCGAACGCTACGTCTCCGGTCGCTCCCAAATTAAAGATCAAACTGGGCAGCAACACGGTGCAGCAGGTGCCGGCGCCCGCGCCCGTCGCGCCCGAAGAGCCCGCCGGCACCACCATCTACCGCCCTCCCAAGAAGAGGATAATCGCAAACAAACCCAGTCTGGAAGACTTGCGCCGCGAAAGCATGAAGTACAGGAAAATGGTTATGGCTGACTTCGAGGAAGACGAGAAACCTATCAAGAAGCTTAAGAGTGAAAAGAGTGAGAAACGTAAGAAGAAAAAGGACAAAAAAGCTGAAAAACTTCAAGTAGTGAATAGTGAAAGTGATAGTGCTACAAAGTTGATCATAAAAATAAAGCGCACCAAGGAAGAAGAGATGGGTGAGAGCACGGCGGCCGGCGCATCTACGAGCGCGGCCGGCGGCAGTGGCGGAGGCGGTGGCAGCGGCGGTAAAGGCGCGCTGGCGGCGCCGGCCGCCCGCGGTTCCGCCGTCGACCCGTTCGAGTACGACCCGTCGGCGCCCGACCCGCTGGCCATCGACCCGCCCTCGTACTCCGAATCGTCGTCGGCCAAGCGCAAGGTGCGCACGGACAAGGTGACGCCCATCCGGTTAAAACTGGCCCGCAGCTCCGAGGGCTCGGGCTACGTGATGAAGGAGGCGGAGGGCGAGGCGCGCGCGCCCGTTCCCCTCAACAACAATAAACACTGTGAAGTGAGGTGATACAAGCCGCGCGGTGCCGGCAGCGTCAAGTGTACCAAGGACAACAAAAACAACTTACCGCGTAAGAAAAAAATAGACACTAAGCCTAAAAATAAGAAAGCTGCAAGTAAGGCTAAAAAGAAGTAAGGACAATGACTAAATGAACTATGTTACAATAGAACAAGTTTAAAATCTCCTGTATAGTTAAACTAAATACTGAAATTGTGTCTGTATATTTTTAAATCGATATTTTTATCTCTATCATGATGTAGTTTATTATTATCTACATATATTATTTATTTGTATAAATGGAAAGCTCAATGATTAACTTAAAGTTATTCTAAGGTATATGAAATTGTGCATTATGCTGTGCACAAGTAAATCTTATTATAGTATAGCATATATATTTTTGTTAAAGTTACTGTTTTACTTTGTGCCTCATATCGAATCTCATTAATTTTCACGAATTAATTATGTAATTTTTGAAAATTAGTTACGTATGTTTATTTCTGTACGCTTTACCATCACGAAAATCATCACACACTTTCGTTATCATATCATTTGTACAATACAACACAGCAGTAGACTCGCGAACACTTGTCCTTGAGTGTGCAGGCGCCGGGTGGCCGGGCTGCGCACACTCGTCTGTACGAGGGCCACCGAGCGCTCCCTGCGGCGTGCTCGCAAGGCTACGTGAGGCTCGCACAAAGCTGAATAAGTCGTGAACGCTAACACGATTGCCTTTGCGATATTCCAACTTGAATGGAGCAAATTCAAAACATTAATATCATGTCCTTTATTGTATACGACTACTAGTGGCCTCAGCACTGCGCAGAGGGAGCTTCTGGCCCTATTGACTCAATGGCTGCCACCGATGGCATAACATAATATTTAAAAAGA
Organism: Mamestra brassicae; assembly: GCA_905163435.1. NCBI lineage: Eukaryota > Metazoa > Arthropoda > Insecta > Lepidoptera > Noctuidae > Mamestra > Mamestra brassicae. Next base: position 7,508,284 of record LR990987.1, read on the forward strand.
GTGCTAAGGCACTGGTGGCCAATCAATCACACCAAACTATACATAATCAGATCATGGTTCACATTTAACCAAAGATTGATTACAAATCAAAGTTACTCAAATCAAACGGGCATTAATACTGATATTGACATTTGACATGTTTCCCAGAACATCATACGGAATACACTGACACTCACACTACTGATACACGAGAGCATACATTGATATATTATCTCTGTTCTGCTTATTTTACGGAGAGCTTGTCACAAACTTTAGGGCATATTCAAGTACAAGTAACTGAGATAACATAACCTGACAGTAAAATGAGCAGAATGTGGGATAAGTGACTAAATGAGAGCTGTGTGCCATTACATAACGATAACTGTAAAACAGCGTGACTACCATCTGTCGTAGTTGCTGTCGAAACAGATGTAAGTTAATTGATGTGAATGAAAAACCTAAATTGAGATAAGCTAACAAAGTCGAATGTAATGTAATAATTTAGCGGAGGCTGTCCGTGATCGATGACCACGCACCTAAACGAAGGTACTATACGTTACAGACTAGAACTTTGTGTTAGTGCGTACGGTATATGTATAGATGTACTTCAGTATAATTCGATATCTTAGATAAACCAAGTGTGGATTTAATTAGAAGTCCACGAGCACATGGTACTAGTTCTGCCTTCTACTGCGACTTTTCTTAGCAACCGTAGTTGGTGCACATCTACGATGCGACAGGAGCGGCGCAGTGGGACATAGCACTGCGTCCCTTGTTGGTATTCTGTTTTCGTAATATAACGTAAATGTTGTAAATATTTTTGAAGATTATGACTGCGTGGTCGTCTGTTACGAATGTCTTTGTAACATAACAGTTGTTTATTGCCTCGATTTCATTTCGACAATTACCAATAGTAATTAAAATTAAGGTTGATTTAAATTAGACTTCAACGAACTGATTGGAATATTTATTTGTCTAAAAAACACATTTACCATGTGCTACACAATGCTGGATATATCTAATGGTCGCATCAGGTGTGATTGTATTTTGTTTATAAGAAATGCAAAATGAAATTTTAAGTTTATGCTGGTAAAGTATGATCGATAAATTATTAAAGTTACTCGAAAATAATAATTCATTAAAACAATACACAAGGTCCATGATCCTGATGCTTTCATAGAGTCGTTACGTAGCATATTGTAAGTATGTTAGTAATTAATTAGTGATGTCACCACAATATAATTTTGTTTGTGCAATATTCGGCAATACTCATCGTATAGTCAAAGATTGATTGACCGTAGGCATGGTGTGTGTTAGTTTTAAGTGCATGTCTGTTATTCATAAGTATCTCATTTTCGTTCCCATTGTAAATAAAATATGTAATAGTGATCTAAGGCCTTGTCCAGAATGGCGATTGAAAATCGATAGATACAAATTATGTTTAAATTTCGCTTAGTTCAGTTTTCGCGTGGGGGATGTGTTGAATATGAATAGAGAAGAGTTTTACGGTTCAGTTTTTTATGTTATGGATTGTTTATTTGGTTTGATTTTTACGTCTGATTCTCAGTTTATGTTACGAATTGTGTGTTATGAATTTGTGATTAATTTGGACAAATTAATTGAAAATTGCGATTTTTCTCTTAATTGATTATCTTACGAAAAGTATTACATCTGGACAGTGCCTTAGCAGGAGATAACTAAATGATGTTAGGAAGGGCCGCACGACGTCGACTTAGATCGCGGCGCGTCTGTAAAGCGATGAACAGCGGCCTATCAATGAGCTTAGTATAAAACTAAATGTTTAAAAATCACATTTTCGTAATATTAAATGATATAAGCTTAGTACCAATCTGAAATTAGTAATTTCGAATTCAATGTACATGGTAATTGTAACAAAAGTAATGGACCTTTGTAAATAATTTCGTTGTTGACATAGTAAGTCTAGTGTAACAGATAATGAATTTTCTCGTTTGGGAAATAGAAAGTAAATTATGTTGTGCTATCGCAAAACCGAATTAGGTTGTAGGCTGTGCTTAGTTTCGCTTTATTATTTATAACACATCCATGGAAAACATCTGCAAAAATCCATCCCATCAAAATTGTGTGCACGAGCTATAAGCAAGAAGCTTACTGATTTTTTATACTTTTATATTTTTTAATATAACCAAAATCTTTATTTATTTTGAAATCAGACATAACCCGTATATACAATAAAAGAAATTACTAACACTATCAGTGATTGCATTTAAATAAAAATAAAATGAATGGTGCCCGTAAATCAAATGATGAATAAACTAACCAGAAAAATGAGATTACATTATATTGTAACTGAGTTATATATTTATTATACAGTAAAAAAAACTCGCTAAATTTTGTTTTTTCAATTGCTTATCATTCTAGTCCTGATCGAGTGATAATCTTTTCGAGCACAGGCCTTAAATAATCACAATGTTCTAGCGTACATGGGTGTAAATATGAGTCTGTATAAATAAAATGTAATGAATTCAAATTAAGTTTTACACAAAATATTCTTACAAAATTGACATAATCTCCATGATCTGTAGTGGACACGAGATTTAATTTAATAATGTTGTGTAAATGTTAAAAAAAATGTAAATATAATTAACTACCTTAATCGTAGCTTACGTACGTTCTAAAACGGAAAATTTTAATATCAGTAAGAAGCAAATAAAAAAATGCTTTGTTATTTGTGTCTAATATAATCAATAATTTTATTCATAAATATAAAACAAAGTTACCATACTTTAAATTATTTATATTTGTAAATAATCTGGTTGCAACTATTATCATGGTCGGCAATTTTATTTTTCTTGACATCTATATATCGGAACGGTATTATGTAAAATGCTAAAATAGTATAATTTATTTTGATATACTGAGATTTTTTCATACATTCTTATGAGTATGGGTCCTATGAAATAATGTTTTTTTTACTATCCTACATTATGTAAATACTTTACATAGCTGTCACACTAATATATTACTAATAAGGAGATAATAATTAATAGCAAGACAGTTAAATTTTCCTCTCCCTAGAAACTTGTCTATGGTTCACGAATATAGGCAATTGTTGCTGTCAATGTTTTCTTTTTTTCTCTCCGCTTGAACGCCTTTGAAATCAAAATCATTATACTTGTGTACCTAAATCATTTTTCGGCACTACGGTAGCAAACTTCGCTCATATTTATTACTCTTCGTAGAAAAACATAGTTGCTTCGGAATATTTTAAACAATAATACGGTATCAATCAATTTACTCATTTAGGTTTATTGACCTAATTTATTAAATCGTTTCCGTTCTATAGATAAAAAATAATTATGAAGCGTTCTGAGATAAATTAGACTCCAATATAAAACGGCTTAACTTAAATCAATTAGATCTTGACCAGTCATTTTACTCAATTTTATTGAAATGAATTATCACGGAGTCAATGGTGTCTGTCTCAGCTTCAGTTCACTGTACGGGCAAACTCCGGATTAATCAGGGTGGAGCTCTCGTTATGTTAAGGCACTTTTTATGTCTCAATATTTATAAATAAACATGTAGTTTTAGGTACGTTTTATGATAAGGATAAACTTTGGAATCGTATTTATTGATAGATTAGTAAGTAATGTTAGTGTAACAGTTTGCCCACGCCCGCAAATCTCAAACCATTCTGGTATATCCGCAGTGTCGACATTGCCTGGTCAGACATAACACTGTCTAATATAAAGCCCACTTATATTAGCATAGTACACCTAAAAGCCTTATTGCTGACCAGGCAGTATTACTGTTGCTACAACTAACGAATTTTGTTGAAACAATCATCACGTTGCGATAGTCTAACCATGTTGTCTATATTTAAAACAATCTGTCTATAACCCCGTGTAGAGCTTAATAAACCCATTTTAGTATTTTCTACGGATTTTTAAACTATAGGCAATGTGTGAGTTGTCACGCGTTTAAAGTAAACTAAATATAAAAACAAAAAGATCAAATGCCACTCTAAACGACTGTACACATAAAATCAATAAAATCACGGACTCACTTTGGCACCATTCTTCTGAAATAATATATTAAATTAATTGATTAAGTTTTAATTAATAATTTTATTTATCCAGACGTATGAGCTCGCGAACAATAAATAATAATTTTCGAAACTACTCAAAAACTTCTCTTTCCTAATAGTGAAATTATAATAGGAGCACTCCCAACCCTAGGAGCTGGACAAAGCACCTTCGTTTATCAGCTGTGCTGATCGTAGTAGCAATCAAACAATTATATTCTCTATAAGGCCTAGGACCCTCTAAACAGCACCAGAACCATTCTCCTTCTACAAGATCACGTTTTGAGTCGTCTTCCTACAAAAAAAATAAGTTTTTTCTTGACTAAAGAGCGCTTAGCGCTTCACTTGTGTCGTTCTTGACATGTAACGATAAGTGCTCGTAACAGTAAAAAGGCGAAACAAAGTTGCACACAAATCGAACAGCGACGGGGCGGGGCATTCATTGGGTTGTATACGCGGTCTCAAAGTTTGCACTTTTATTGGCCCCTTTACTGTTGCTCGTACACACTCGTACGCACAAATATAAAAATTGAATGACACGAGTATCAGCATCACATTTCAATACTTCTGTGTCGATTATTACCTTGGAACTGTGATTTGTTTTAATTTATATAATAAATCGATTAAATTCTTAGATATAATTTTTGTATTTTGAGATTCCGACTGCAGGGAATAAAAAAAAAACATTTGAAAATGTACATATGTTTAAAATTTCCGCTGTTGATAAAATATTTTTTTAATATAAGTAAGCGCATGTAATTTTAAAAAATATTTTGACGATATGAATATAATAGTAATGTTTGTATTTTTCTTCACTTAGAAACGTTATTATTGCTACGCTGTAAGCGCATTTTGTAATGAGTATTTTTAGTTTACCGATTAAATAATCAAGTGTTGTATGGAATTGTAATTTACAATGTAATGTAATAAGCTAAGTATGTGTGTTATTGACATGTCTATGTATTGATTACTTGTATGTTATAAGTACGTGACGCGCGATGTAGTGATCTTACATAGTGCAGGGACGCTGACGCCCTGGTAGAGTCGTGTAACATTATCTATGTATGAGACGGCAGCGTCTAGCAGTAAGCAGTAGTCGAGAATGTTGTTCCGGTGTGTGCTAGGTCCGCGTACGCGCTCGAGGCGCCGCGCCGCCGCGCCGCCGCTCGCAGAGTATTCAGTGTTAGCCATGGTGAGCGTCGCGCACCAGTCATTAGCTTATAGAGAAAATTCAATACATATATTAATTATATTATTTATATTGTAGACTCTATAATCAGGTTTAAGTATTAGATCTTAAGAGATTAAAGTAAAATTCTTATACCATTATCCGTATAAGTATTATGATCAACAATATTTCCATTGTTTTAAAATTAGTGTTGTTAGTTTAAATAAAACGTAACGTTTAAGAATAAACTTGTACAAACTACTTATGTACAGTGTGTAAATTAAGATGATGATGCTAAAAATGGAGCTGAACTTGGCCCATAAAGGAGAGATGTATCGTGACATGTTTTGTAAATAGTGTACAAGTATATTGTAATATAACAAGTGTTTTCAATGTGCACATAGTCGCCTCATTCATTAATAAATTTTTTAGATCAATTAATCTTTCCTTTTGATTTTTTTGCCTTCTGTGTTTATGTCGGTTTTGGTTTTATACTAAACTTTTTCTCTACGGGAAATACAACTTATTGTGTTGTCTAGATGTGTCAGAAATCATATAAAAAAGGTCTTCAGCGTTCCCTTCTCACACTCAATATTAATGCAGTAAATGAGACATTGGAACCTACTTAAATCGTATTCATTACGACTTGATCATTTTATTTGACATCATTGTAAACGGCATCTGTATCATATTACAAAGATTTCACAACGTCCGAAGCAGTCTATATCCTTGTCACACGATCGTGCAGCTGTGATCCTCATCATTAGATTGTATCGACAACTGACTCACAATAATCCGCTAGTATCACACTGAGTTCTAATTCCCGAATCTTAAACTAAAACGCTATCGACCCATTTGTTATTGCCCTCTGAGCCCCCGGTGCACTCCACATTGCATATTCTTTACGAATGATCCTTCATCAGTGAGCGATCAATGATTGTTGGAAGTGTATGCAACATGGAACCTGCGCACGGGTATCATTTCTGTCACAAGTTTTTGTCAATCATTTTTGTTTTTGTCTCTATCTACGTACTTCCGAGTTAAAACCGATTTCGAGAAACAATCACATTATTCCTCAGTTACAAATTATTTGACTATTGAAAAAATAGCCCCAAAACATAAAAAGAAAAATTCTGTTTGAAGTCGGTTTTTTGTTCTTGGCATAGATTTTTATTTATTATTCCGTTTACTTTACCATCATTAATCATATGCCGTGGCTAGGAAAAGGTTTACCCATTTTGATATTTTTATTGGAATACTTAGCATTTTCTAGCTCAGTTATGACGATCACGCAAATCTTACTGCATCCTCATTTTCCATTCGATTTGTTAAAAAGATCTTGGTAATATCTAGTATAACTGAGTAGGTATTTCATATTTGCAGTTACTCCTACAAACTTTTAACAAAATATGTTCTGGAAAGCAGAAAGAAACCACTCTTTTTCTAAAATAATGTAAAAAACAATTCCTAAGTTTTTCATTTTACCTGACAAGTGATGCCTTTTCTTAGCCTGGGATAGATTTGCGACTACGGTAAATATTTGCCGCTGTGCTCTGTTTTCTGTGGGATACCATAAACAAGATATTTTTCCCACTAAGATCGGCTAAGTTTGGTCTGGTGGGTCCCATGTTCCGCTTAGGACCTCTGCGGATATAATGAGCTTGTATCAAGTAAGTAAAAGTTAAAACAGACTGCTCGAGGAACTTATGACTAGGCTAAGCTTGGGATCGATTACGTGACATGGGGATAAATACTAAGTGAGCAATACTATTTTACATTTATTTACTTGCGACTTGATAGTTATGCCTTAGGTATTGAATCTTCACTCAAACTCGGATAAGTCGTTGAGTATAAGCAAGTTGGCGGCACGATACATCAACTCCTGAAATTGTTAAATAAGCTTATTATATTTCAAAGAAATTTATGTTATATCTGGATGTCTATACTCGGCATTTGATAATGTTTAGATAGAGGAAAATTGAGTTACATAAGTGAGTTATCCGCATGATATGGCACCATCAATTTCAATTGTTCTGGTCGACAAACACTGCGATGAATCTAAAGACCTTCATATTGGTAGGATCTAAAAATCTCTAATGTACCTACGTATTTCACATGCCATTTACCATAACGTGCAAACCAAGGGACCCAAACTATACGCATATTAGCACTTGTATCAAAGAAATTGGACGTTGAAGGCCTTCCATATAGGTAATATTTATCTACCTTGGTGCTGATTGGATCTGGCTTAGGTTAGGCTCTAGAAATAGGTAGGTACAGCAAATGTCGAAAGGTAATAGGGCTCCTGCAATTGCTAGGTAAACCAGCAGATCGGGGCAACAATCGAGAATGGACTGCAGTTTCTGGGATCAAGTTTCTAGTAAGTATTTGGATTCGTGGCAGCAACTACGTTGAGATCTATGCCATCAGTGACCTTAGTGCGAGTTTCTTAACGTTCTCCATCGCGTTAGCGTAAACGTTAATTTGTATTGAAACTGAATGAGCGCCGTCTGGTGACACTCACGGGCACTTAACGAGATAGAGTGTTAAAAAACTTGCACTAAGCCCTCTGAATGTGTAAGGATAGGTGTCTATTAATTAAAGGCCAACTTTCTATTTGGGTAAGTATCTCAAGTTAGAACCTGGTTGTCATGCGGCAGTCCACAGCCAAACGCTACGAAATATTAGCTACATATAAATAATACCTATTTGAGACCAACACTAGAGCTCAGCTAAAGCAGAGCCTGGTGGCAGTGTGATGTTGGTTCAGACTACAGAAATGAGTGGTGTCCTATCTTTCGGAAACCACATAACAGAATCTAGTTAATCTGATTATTCTGGTAGACATGGTCTACCTTATAGCTCGTTGTAATATACTTAGATGCAACTAATTTCAATGTATACCAATAAATGTAATTTTTAATAAAAAATAAAACATAACTTTTGTTTCTTTTAAACCTGTGTTATCTAATGTAATTCAAGTGAGTGAATTAATATTGGTAATCTACCTACTACATAGGTTTTGCAGGCTGAAAACAAAGTACCTACAGTATTACCTACATATATACTCACCTACTGAATAGTCGTATGCAAATTGCTATGAACAAAAATCAGGCACCTAATATAAATAATAGGTACTGGAGGTACTCTTTACACTGACTATCAGCAAAAGAATGTTGGCAACTTCACTTAATGGCTAATATTTTATGTATCTGTGGCCACCGCAACCTAAGGACCTACGTAGCTAACTTTTCCTACAACAAGATTAATTTCCACTTTATTTATCCCGGCGAAGAATAGGTCACCAAACTCTTTTCTTGTAGTATCATGAGCCGTGAGTCCAGAGATTCCGGTCGCTGCAGTTGGTTCGTGCTCGAGCGACGAATACTTCTCGCCGCCGACGCCACCACCACCTGCGCGTCGGCGCGGACAAGTCCGACCTCCGACCAGCTTGGGGCTTCGAGGCCCACCGGACTCTGACCGGCCCCCCGCTATCGGTGGAAGTGTGCAGCGCATGAAATGGACGCAATCCATAAACGAAAATGTCCCGTCTACCTCGTTTGCCCATGCATAATAAAAATAGGGCGCTGGTGTGTGTTCTAGATTTGCAGCTAGCAAACTGTTTTGTTAGCAGCGAAGACCCCACCTATACCCACTCCATCTTGTACTGTGCGGTTGCAGCGGCATGTCGTGTAGCTCTTAAAAATGTTCTAACAGTGACAGAACTACCCGACCAGCTGTACCAGCTTGGCAGTGCAAGATCGAGCGTGGTATCGGTGAGGCTAGAGCACTCATCGGCAAACTTATCTGCTTCAGGGAAGGAAACACTCGCCGTAGAGTGATACGCTTTCGGGGACTGATATCAGTCCTCAGGATTATCTGACCCGCGTCACAGAGCGTATCGACTTCCTGAAGCAGAAAATCAACGCATGGGTAAACCGTATACGTCGGTACAAGCGACGATTGGAGCGATACACTCAGAATCGCACATTCCAAAGCAATGAGAGGTGGGTTTATAGGGCTTGGGTGCGACCGAACCAAGGTGTGACTGATACGCGCCTGCTAGATGATGACGTCATGTATTCATTTTGGCGCAGCATCTGGTCGGTGCCTGTCAGTCACACCGAGGGTGATTGGACTCGAAAGGTCGAGCGCGCGTGCGATCCGATACCAGAAATGGGGGCAATTACCATCAGCTTCCAAGATGTGCAGTCCGTTTGTTGCCTTACTGGAAATCTCCAGGGCCAGACGGGCTGCACAATTTTTGGATCAAGTGGTTCAAAAGATCGCACGCTCGCTTGGCATCTCAATTCCAGTCTGCCTTAGAGTCAGGGTCGCTGCCCCAGTTCCTAACTACAGGAATAACCCACCTGCTCCATAAATCAGGTAGTACCGCAGAGCCTAAAAAATATAGACTGATCACGTGTTTACCGACGGTCTATAAAGTTCTTACATCTATTTTGAGGTCAAAGATTAACGATCATATTGAAACGAATTCAATAATATCTGCCTCTCAGAATGGCTGTAGGAACGGGTCCCGCGGTACTAAGGAACTGTTCCTCATCGATGTTGCCATTAGCCAACAGGTTCGTCGTTCCCGAACGGATCTATCCACATTTTGGATAGACTACAAAAAGGCCTATAACTCCACTATGTCCTTCGCTATCCAGGATGTCGACAGATCCAGGTGAACAGTGACCCGATAATGATCGAGCGTGGCACATTTCGGGACGACAGTCTGTGTCCACAGTGGTTTTGTCTGGCCCTCAACCCTCTCAGCACTCTGCTGGAGGGTTCGGGCCAAGGCTACTGGTTGAGAAGAGGAGGTTAATACCCAGACCCAGTGTGCTGTGTTCCTATTGGTTAACGAGCTAGGGCCAAAGTAACACGACTGTACCCGGTATAAGTGGATAAGGTGGAAGCGCCAGGGTAGACCACGAAATTAAAATTTTCTTATGTTTTTTTAAATTTGCAAGTCAGTGTCAGGCTGTATGTTGAACAAAATATGATTCACGACCGTAACACGTATTTATTTACAGAATTATAATCATTAAAATCATCAATACAACCTTTTAAGTTCATTTAACTCGATTGAATGGTTATTTCATGAAAAGGTCATTCAAACGAGTGACATGAATGATACAACCTGTATTGATGATTTTGATTATTATAACTCAGTAAAACCATATTTGTTACGGTCGCCAATCGTATCTTTATCAACATACAACCAGACACTGACCTGCAAAATGTAAAAAACGTATGAAAATTTATTTTTCGCGGGCTACCCTGGCGCTTTTTACCTTAAGCAATACATGGAGTCGTACTAAACATGCACAAAACATTAAAAACTGTTTTTTGAAGAGTAGCCATATTTCTATCTTATCTCTAGAAATTAAATTCTGGAATGGGCAATCTCCAAACATTTTTAGGATTTAAAAATGCATATAAAATGATTTGACATAAACCTAATAAAAAGGAGGGTGTGCTTAAATTTTTTTTTAGTTTTAATCCGTAAGTTAAAGTACCAAACATTTTTTGACAAGTATTTTTTTAACACTGCCGTATCTGCTAATAACTGCTGCTGCTGCACGTCTGCGCTGCTGTTGAGCGCGCTACTCACCGAGGTCTGCGTGATGCATCCCGTCTTCCAAATAGTCACCTTGCTGTGAGTAGAATATACTATTTTTGTTGTTGCCGCATAAGTGTCATTGTTTTCCTCCCTATCTTTGAGCTTTAAGTAATCCCCAATCACTCGTTATTATGGCTAACTCAAGTGACTACAAACAACTAACTCCCACTATCTCTGAATCATATTCTATCCAAGTCTTATGTAACTTTACAAACCCATACCAAGGGGAGCGTAAAACTGCCAAAATGCTCTTGACTTAGCATCCGAGGGTCAAAAGCTCTTTGCAATTTTGATATAATGTACTTATTACCTATATCAAAATTGCAAGGAAAGGCACAAGTAGCGTGTTCCTGTAGTCTTAGATACTAATGATCGCAGGGAGGTATTTTTTTAATTTTTTTATTTAATATGGGTTTGCTCTTGACTCTAGTCTAGGTCATAGAAGACAGAGACAAAGTCGACGATGGAGCGAGCTTACCCAGAAGAAGCCTGTTCACTCTAATTTTGAAGAGATTAGGGTTGTATGCGTTCGGAAACACAGACGCAGGCAGAGAGTTCCACTCCTTTGCTGTGCGCATTATAAAAGACGTTTGGAAACGTTTAGTGCGAATTGGTGGAATAGCAACAAGGTAGGGATGGTAACTTGCAGTGCGTCTAGATGTCCGATGGTAGAAGGGGGCCTGGTGGGATGAGATCGTGGAGTTCCTGGACACTCTCCCCGAAGTACAATCTGTAGAAGACCGACAAGCAGGCAACCTTGCGGCGATGAGCCAAGCTGTGAAGCTTGGCATCCACCAGCCTTACGTCGCCAATGAGCCTTTTAGCTCTGTGTTCCACCGAGTCAAGCGCGGCAAGTTGGTATTTAGCTGAGCCATCCCAAAGGTGGCTGCAATACTCCATGCAGGATCGGACTTGTGCTTTGTAGAGGGTTAAAAGCTGTCCAGGCGTGAAGTATCGCTTCACTCTATTTAGGATGCCCAGCTTTTTGGCCGCAGTTTGGGCTTTGTGCTCAATGGTGGCACCAAAGTTGAGACTGGTTGTCAACTCCATGCCTAGGAGCTCGAGCCGATCGGTTACAGGAACAGATGTACCCCGAAAAGTCGGAGTTAGGTCGAAACGACTCCTTTTCGCGGTAAAAAGACATGCTTGTGTTTTGGTGGCGTTAAAAGAGACCAGATTGTCATCACCCCACTGGGAGACAAGACTTAAGGTCAAATTTGTCCGCTCTACCATGGCCTCTCTCAAGGAACGAACTTCTTCCCTGCTGGTTTTTGCGCTAGACAAGTATCTCTCTGAAACCGAACTGTCATCTGCATACCCAACAATACCAGGCTGAAGCAGGTCATTGATGTGCAGCAGGAAAAGAGTTGCAGAGAGAACAGACCCCTGAGGAACTCCGGCATTAATAGCCATGAGGTCAGAGAAGCAGCCGTCAACGACTACTCGGATCGACCGTTCACTAAGGAAGTCTGATATCCAGCTACAAAAATCAGCTGGGATGCCATAAGCAGGAAGCTTGCTGAGTAGACTTGCGTGCCACACCCTATCAAAGGCCTTCGAGATATCGAGCGATACAGCAAGTGCTTCGCCGTGTTTCTCGATGGCTTCGCCCCAGCAGTGCGTGACATACACAAGAAGATCGCCAGTTGACCGTCCCCGGCGAAAGCCATATTGACGGTCACTGAGGAGATCATTGTCTTCAAGGTAGGTCAGCAACTTACTGTTCAGTACCCTTTCCATAACCTTGCACAGAATGGAGGTAATGGCGATCGGTCGATAATGAGCAGGGTCTGCACGGTCGCCCTTTTTTGGCACAGGCTGTACATTCGCAAGCTTCCAGGATTTTGGGACTGTTCCTTTTTCAAGAGAGAGGCGGAACAAGCGTGTCAACACGGGAGACAGTTCAGGCGCACATTGCCTCAACACTCTCGCTGAAATGCCGTCAGGCCCGCTGGCCTTGTTCACGTCTAGACTGCACAATACTCTTCGTACCTCTTTCATGTGAACTGCGATCTCCGACATCGAAGAGTCACAGTAACGAGGTACAGTTAGTGGTTGCTTGGAGCCAGCGTCCAGACGTGAATTGCTAGCAAAGGAAGATGCAAATAAATTTGCTTTCTCACTTGCAGAGTGGGCCAGCGACCCATCAGGTTTCAGCTTTGGTGGTAAAGTAGGCCGACAAAATTTCATTTCAACCGCTTTCGAAAGGGTCCAGAACAGTTTACTACCCGGAGGGTGAGATGCTAGTTTGGCCCCGATACGTCCGACATGGTCAAAACGTGCCCCACGCAGAACTTGCTTGCAGAACTTAGCGGCAGAATTAAAAGCTCTCTTCCTCGCGCGAACCCTGCGTGCTCTAACTTTTTGGTCGCGGGCCTTGACCCAAGCTTGGTAGGCAGACTCTTTTCGGGCCTCAGCGTGGGCGCACTCTGCATTATACCAAGGCCGGGTTTTGTGACCGAGCGGGATGTCGGAGAATGGAATGAAATATTCCATCCCCTGCCGAATCACGTCCGCAATCATGTCGGCACAACAAGACGGGTCACCCGAGGAAAAGCACACATGCCGCCATGGATAAGACGCAAAAAAGTGCCGCATCTCATCCCAATCTGCTGACTCGTATCGCCATACTCGTCTCGTGCCTCTAGGGCTCTCATCTGGAGGAGAGCAGGTCGACACGGATTTCACCAGGCAGTGGTCAGATGTTCCCAGCGGGGCTGAGACCGATACTGAGTGACTGTTCGGATCAGTTGTCAGCAGAAGGTCCAAGCAATTGGGTGTATGGCCGTCAACATCCGGTACCCGTGTTGCCACATTCACCAGCTGGGTTAGATCTAGCGTTAAAGCAAACTTGCGCGCTTCTAACCCAGCATGGTCAGTTTTCTGGTACGGGAACAACCATTCTTTGTGGTGGGCGTTGAAGTCCCCCAGAAAAATGAGCTTCGCTGTTGGGTACCGTTGTTGGGCTACGTCAGTCGACTCCACGAGGAAATTGAACAGTGCTGTTGTCTCCTGGTCACCACTGTGCGATCGGTAAACGCCAATGTAGAGAAATTTCTCCACGCCAGTGTCCACAAGTAGCCATATGGCAGAAAAACCCGATTTCTCAAAGCAACGGAGACGACGACAACAAATGTCATCGCGGACGTACACACAGACCCCAGCCTGCTTCTTGAACTTGTGTTCAAGAGAGTAACCCGGGTAGTTGAGGTACGCCACGTCCAACGGGGTTGCTATCTTCGTCTCCGTCAGAAAAAACAGGTGCGGCTTCTCGGCCTCAAGGTGATGATGGACCGGATCGAGATTGGAGTGCAACCCCCTGATATTAGTGAGGTGCACTTTAAGTGGGAGGAAGTGCAGCCGTTGTTTACCCTTTTTCTTCTGTTTTACTTTTGACATGTTATCGAGTAGTTGAGGGGAAAAGTCGAAGTAGGTATGGCAGAGCAAGGAGCTTCACGGGCGCTTTTATCGGGTCCTACATTGGCCAAGGGATTTGGATCAAGGGTTTGATCACAATTGGATCAAGGGTTTGATCCAGAAAGCAGTACTCCTGGACACGGCGCGTATAGTTAGGAGGTTCCTCTCTCAGGGGCTCTGGCCACTCACTCGCCGACGTTAATAACGTGAGCATACATCGGTCATCTTCTGTAATCAGTATCTATAGCAATACAGTCTTTTCATACCACGAAGAAGTTTTACTTAACAGCCAAGACCACCAGCAGCACACCTGGAGCTTGACATTCAACATAATGGTCCATCGAGAAATGAAGATCGCTGTCTTTTTGCTGTGCACGCGTGGCGCCCCATCTGTGGACTTTGGGCTGGCCGTCCGTACCGCGAGCTTGCTACGCCGTAGAGGACACATCAAGGACAGTCAACCTAGAGGGACAATATTCTGAGTGAGTCCATTCTGTTATCCTCAATGGTCCTGTCTTTTTACTACCTTCTTCCAGAAATTAAAAATGGTGCTATATGGATCAGTATAAATTGATCTCTTCATAACAGTAGAACAAGTAATATTACATAACACAATCAATTCATCGTCAAATCGCACAATAACTTCTCTTTGTTATCTTAGTACATTTCTTTTGTTTGCTTAGCGCACGCATGGATTCTTAAGCGCGTCAACAACCTCATTAGTGTTTTAAATTTTTTACCGATTGAGCCGGGTTTATCTGAAATATCAGCTGATTTACCGTTAACTTAGCCAGTTATTATCGCATTATTTTATAACTTCTTAATATTATTACTACCTTCTTATTATGTCTGATGCAAAATTAAAGGAATTTATAAAGAAGCGAGGTGGCTTCAAAGCTAAGCTTACGCATTTTAGCAACTTTTTGAGATTATTACCAAGCACCGATTTAGACAGTTTCCAAGCAGCAGAGTTACAAATCCATCTTAATTTAATGGAAACATTAGATAAGGAATTTGACGTGTTACAGACAGATTTGGAGCTGTTGTCGGTGGATGCGGACGACATGTATACCGAGAGGGAGCAGTTCGAGACGCAGTACCAGCGCTGGTGGCCCGCGCGAGAACAGACCTTGACCCCGCGCGCGCCCCCTCGCCTTCGCTCGTGTCTGCTACCTCCATTGACGATCTCCCACATCACGGCTCTGGCTGCACGCATGACTTCGTTCGGCTGCCTAAGATAAACTTGCTTCACTTCGATTTCGGGGACTATCAGCACTGGCTTGAATTCTGAGATACGTATCTTTCTCTTATTCAATAACAGCATACAAAAATCAACACATTTCACTATCAGAGCAGTCGTGGTCACGTCGAGGCGTCCACGTCGGTGGTAGGCGGACACAGTACAAGTAATCTTTCACTATCTACGTGCGGCCTTAACCGGCAGCGTGTCTTTAGTGATAAAAAGCATAGATTTTAAAGCTGATAACTATGGTACAGCTTGGCAGTTATTATCCGAAAGGTACGACAGTGAAAGAATACTTGTTAATAATCACGTGAAAGCATTATTTAACCTTGAACATATTCAACATGAATCTTGTGAAATCAAAAATAAAAATCTTCGTGCTTTGTCAACGTTAGGACACCCTAGTGAGCATCCGGATCTAGGGGAAACTCTTATAATAGACATGATGTCAGCAAAAATTGACAAGGTCACACGTAGATAGTGGGAAGAGTATACAAATTATTAAATGCTTTTCTACATTTAAAAGATTATATTACTTTTTTATGTATTTACTTGAATCACAACTACTAAAAATACTAACGAAAACAACAAAACTAAAAACTATCCAACAACTATTAAACCTAAACCAATCAATTCAGACAATGTGAAATGTCCAATGTGTTCTCAGAATCACTTTTTGTTCAGTTGTCAGCCTTTTAGAAATCTTCATGTCAAAGCACGCATTAAAAATCTCCAGAGAGCAATGTTTGTTTGAACTGCCTTCGACCTGGTCATACAGTAAATATTGCAAGGTCAAACTTAATACCCTCTTACATAGGGAATCAACAACTGAAAACCCCACAGGGGACAACGTAACATTGTCAACGAACATAGTTCAAATTTTGCTATCCACAGCTTTGGCGAAGGTGACAGATGACAATGGAGAGCTTCATAAAGCCAGGATCCTGTTGGCCAACGGCAGCCCTGCACCTCGAACTTTATCACCCAAGAGCTCTGTGGGAAGCTTGGTCTGGTCACAGTACTAGCTCCATCGTCTCAGGTATAAATGGTCAAGTTTTCTGTGCCTCAGAAACGTGGCTAGAACCTGATAGTGATTTTAAGAATATTCCGTAAAGATAAGCATGATTCATATGGTGGTGTAGCATTACTGATACATAGATCTGTAGAAGCTAGTTTACACATTTATAGGAGTAGTAATTCAGACATTGAAGTATTAATGGTCGAAATTTACAAGTGTGAAATTATTGAATATGTATTCTCAGTTTATTGTGCACCTTTAGTTCAAACTAATCAATCAGACTGGGAGAATCTATTTAACAGCGTAGACAAAAAAGCTGTTATTTTAGGTGATTTTAACGCTCACCATACGAACTGGTCTTGCAAAACGGACTCGCGAGGCTCCCAAATGTACGATGCTCTCGTGGAAATTAATTTTGTAATTTTAAATGATAGTAAAAGATCCACACGTATCAAATTAGTAAACAATCAGCTTTAAACATCTTCACCTGATGTGACATTGGCTACTTTTGGCATTGCTATAAGGTTGAACTGGTTCACTACAAATGAAAAATTGGGCAGCGATCATCTTATTATTAAGGTGGTTACACATTTGGAAGGGATTCGGATTCCATCATTTTGCGACGCAACTATAGGAAGGCAGACTGGAGATCCTATCGAGATTTATTAGAAGTCATGTTTAAAGATTTTATATTTAGTGAGGAAAACCTTCAAAAATTATATGACACATTTATCTGAACATAGCAGCAGATCGCAATCATACCAAATTATAAAATAAACCGTAACCCAAGCAATAAGTTTTGTCGTAAACCGTATTGGAACGCTTTCCTATCCAAATGTGTAGCTGAAAGGCGTCTAGCACTTTCGGAATTTTGACGTAACCCTAATCCTTATAATTTAATTTAATTGCAAGACAAAATAAGTATTTCTCAAAAATTAATCCGTCAAGCTCGAGATAAATCTTGGCATGAGTTTTGCACTTCATTGGATGGTAAAATCACTCAAAGAGAAATGTGGCGCAAACTGAAGTGGCTAAAGGGTTATAATGTGCCCCGCTCCCATGTAAACGAGGAAAAAGCCAATGATCTATTAGGTAGTTTAACACCTGACGAACGAGTTTAGATATTTTGTTTACAAGTCAAGAATTAGATACTTGTATACGCCATAAAGACACGTCGCCAGGTAGTGACAGAATATCTTATTTAATAATATTCAATTTACCCGACAACGGAAAAAACATTTTATTAAAGTTAAATAACTTGTTCTACGCATTAAGTTTTGTTCCTATGCAGTGGCGAGATATCACTATTATTCCGATCCCGAAACCAGGTCGTCATCCTCAGTCATCCGGATCTCTGCGACCTATAGCCATGATATCGTGTATTTGCAAAACCTTTCATAGTATTTTAATTAAACGTTTGAAGTGGCACATTGAGAGAAATAACTTTAGAAAACATCACTAAACTTTAGACAATCTAACAAGCTTGGTGTTATCAATTCAAACCGGTTTCTCTCATAATCATATGATGATAGCCGCCTTTATGGATATCGACAATGCATACAATAACGTGGATATAAAAAGTTTAGTATGTATTATGCAACAATTAGGAGTTAGTTCTTTAATGTGTTGGTATTTGTGGAATTTCTTAAAAGAAAGATATTTAAGAATGCAGGTAGACTCGGTTTCATTTTGCAGATTTACGTGCCGCGGTTTGGCTCAAGGTGACCCTTTTTCGCCTCTGCTTTTTAATTTAGCTACTATAGTGATTTGCAATAATATCAATAATGTTTGTATTTCACAATACGCTGACGATTTTGTGTTATACATAAATTGTGATAATGCGCGGGAAGGAAGCAAACAGATACAGTTACCTAGGTCTGAATAAATTCGTTGAGTTAGTTTAAAAAATCGGGTTAGATATTTCACCAACAAAGAGCAAAATATGTGTTTTTAAAAGAGGTTTTCGGAGGGAATTTATTGATGTAGCTATTAACGGAGTGACGTTGGAAGTGGTAGATAATGTGAAGTATTTGGAACTATGGTTGTACAGATCATTGCGCTGGGCGAAGCACATACATGAATTGAGAGGGAAAAGCCTGAGATTATTAAATATTTTTAAAGCTGTGACGGGTGCGGGTTGGGGAATGCATCCGATTGTTTTGAGACGGGTCTATATAGCTATTTTTCGGAGCAGGTTAGATTACGCTAGCGCGCTGTATGACAGTAGTTGTAAAACACACTTGGGCAACCTGAACAAAATACAAAAACAATGCATGCGTATCGGGGATTCATTAAAAGCACCGCAATACACGTGATGGAATACGAACTCCATCTTCAACCACTGAGTGCTCGTAGGTATTTTCTTGCTGGCAAGTTTTGGTTTGGATGCAAGTCTTTTTCAGGTAATGGAATTATTAAAATCTTACATAAGTTAAGTTACTATTGTGGTAATGTTTATTGGAGGTACAAGAAAAAACTCCTTTTAGTTTCAATTCATGAACATTTTAAAAATACTTCAGTGTATTCAACAACACAGTTAGAAATGTTTTTGTTGGATCTATGGGTTAGTGGTATAGATCTTTCCGTAGTACTGGAACCAGATATTAAGACAATTTGTAAGCCAAAACACCCGTATAAACGTTACGAATTACAACAGATTTGAAATGATTTTTTAAGCATTGCCTTGTAAAGGTAATGCTTAAAATGGCATAACGGCACAAGATTTTTTAAGCAAGTATAAATCAGTATGAAATTACGGTTATCAAACTTTGTTACCATGAAATAACAATTCAAAGGCATTAATAATGACAAACAATCACATTAATATACCGGTGAGATTCAAATCTATTCACTTTATTCGGACATGTGAGACAGAGGAATGTGTAGTTAATCGAACAGAACTGCGAAAGGGGATCTTTGTTGCAAATACTTTAGTTAAGCCTGCAAATGGGAAAATACAAATTAGGATTTTAAACACCACGGAGACAAATTCAAAGTCAAAGTCTAAACAACAATAATTAGTCCAACACTATACAAAGCAAGCGAGTATGATGTATGTTCATATCAAGAAAATAATAATAATGCGGATCGTGTCAAAAAAGTATTCGCTTCGCTATCGCTAAACCATTTAAATAAGGAGGAGCAATTGTCTATGGAGTCCATATGCGCAAAATATGCAGATATTTTCTTCCTACCGGGTGATAAATTAGAAACAACTAAATTTTATGAACATTCAATAACATTGAAACCAAACATGGCACCAGTGTACGTTAAGCCCTATAGAATGCCGCATTCACAGCAAGTCGAGTTAAAGAAACAAGTGGACAATTTATTGGAACAAGAAATTATTGAACCTTGTTCCAGTGAGTGGTCTAGCCCAGTACTTCTAGTGCCTAAAAAATCAGTCGCAACGGTTAAAAATAATGGCGGTTATTAATAGATAACCGTAAGCTCAACACTTACATTCAGGATGATAAGTTCCCACTGCCAAACATTGCGGACATACTAGATTCCTGGTGTGGATGTATTTATTTCACACATTTAGATTTAAACCAAGGATTTTTTAACGTAGATTTAAACAAACACAGGAGGAAATATACTTCATTTTGTGCAGATGGTGGTCAGTATCAAATGACAAGAATGCCTATAGGACTCAAAACTAGTCCCAGCTCATTTTCGCCTATGATGACCATGGCAATGACCGGGCTATCCTACGAGAAATGCCTAGTATACCTAGATGATCTTATTTGTATGGGACGGAGCTTAACTGACCATAACAAAAAAAATATGGAAGGTTTTGAAAAATTTAGGAGTGCAAACTTAAAATTAAATCCATCTAATTGCGATTTCCTTAAAAACACGATGCTTTATTTAGGCCACGTGATGACAGGCAATGGTATATTGCCCGACCCAGACAACATAATTTAATTAAAGAGTATCCAGTTCCCAAAACTACGGACGAAATGAAACGGTTCGTTGTTTTTGCAAACTATTACAGAAAATTTATAGACCACTTTGCAGACAAAGCATATTACTTGAACCTTTTGAGTAAGAAAAATACTAAATTCAACTGGGATAGTAACTGTCAAACGTCATTTGAAACTCTAAAACAAAGTATGATGTCACCGCCAATCCTTCAGTACCCAGATTTCTCAGAACAAAATCAATTCGTAGTACAAACCGATGCATCTGGGTACGCAATAGGGGCTGTTCTTTCAAACTCGAATGGTAGACCAAAAGCTTACGCTAGCAGGAGCCTTAAAAAAGCGGAAAAGAACTACCCCACTATAGAGAAAGAACTAGCTGCAGTTTGGGCTGTCAAATATTTCAGACCCTATTTATACGGTGGTAAATTAGAATACTGACCGACCACAAACCCCTAGTATACTTATTTAATTTAAAAGACCCATCAAGCAGACTATTTAAATTTAGACTAGCACTAGAAGAATACGATTACGAAATAGAATTCGTAAAAGGGAGTGAGAACTGCGTTGCGGACGCATTATCTAGAATAAAAATTACTTCAAAAGAACTGAAAGAAATGAATGAGTGTCTGTGTGCAGTATTAACTCGCGCTCCAAAACTTAAATTAGACGTTGTCGCCCCGGAAGATGAGTTGACCACCGACAATTTGCCAGCTCAACCACAAGTAGTGGAAACTCATATCAAACCGAAAGACGCAGTAGAGTTAAGAACCCAGTAGCAGTCTTAAGAAGTTAAAGAGCGATAGCTCAGTCGTGTTAGAAACACATACATATATTGTTGTCTAATGCCCAAATGAAAACAATATTTATAAACTCTCAATCACAAATTACGCGAGCCGAGGTTGCGAGAGAGCTGAGTGATTTTTGTGACAAGCTAAATATACAAAGTATACTTCATAAAAAATTCGAACAATAACACATTTGTAGAAAAGTTAACTAGTGAGATAAGAAAACAAAGCAACTGGAAAGGGCCCAGATTATGTATATTAAAATATGTAGAAAGAATAGAGGACAAAGATGATAGGAGTATTATACTCTATATAAAATTATGTCAAAAAATGTGTTCAATGTCAGAAGCATAAGTATACCTATAGTCATGGTGAAAGAACCAATGGCAATCACGACAACTGCTCATTCGGCTTTCGATAAAATCTACTTAGATTTGGTAGGACCATTAGACAAAGACAACCATATTTTCCTTTGTATTGACATTGCAATGCGAGTTGTCCAAGTATGTATGTACTTATACCCTCGTCACCGAAACCTCTACAGAAGTAGCACGCACCATCGTGGATAACTTCATACATGGTATCCTGAGGGAGATTGCTACCAACAGGGGCACAGAGTTCATGTCCGAGACAAAGGTTTGTGAATTACTTAATATTCAGAAGTTAAACTCAACTACGTATCATCACCAAAGGAAGCATCGGAGCGCTAGAGAACTCACATAAAAATCTAGGTGCGTATCTACGAATCCAGACAGAAGAAAAACCCGAATTGTGGAGTACTTGGTTACCGTTCTGGTGCTTTGCTTATAATACGACAGTTCACACGTCAACAAAATTTACACCATTCGAACTCGTATACGGTAAAAAGTGTAACTTGCCCAATAATTTGACAAAGTGTGTAGAGCCTCTATATAATTACGACAGCTACCAACTTCAACTTAAGTACCGCCCACAGGTCTCTCGCGAAGCGCGGAAATATTTGATAGCCAATAAAATAGGTGGAAAAAGTAGATACGATCAACATGTAAACCCAATACGCTATAAGCCATATGATCAAGTCTTAATTAAAAATGAAACCGGTAATAAACCTAAACAATTATATTCTGGACCTTTTTTTTTTTTTTTAAGGATGGTATATCATCAAATGACTTCTTCCGCTCTGGGTGGAGCGGAAGGGCGTGTCAGACTCTTACTGACTAAACCCCATCCGTGTTCCTTCTAAAGCCCTTTGCGTTCCAGGGCCGCGGTGACTCTTTCGAACAAATTCCGCAACCCTGGCAGGCTCTAGCCCCAGCGGGCCCCGTCTTCTATGCGATTAGAGATTTGTCACCAAATGTTGAGGTTGATTATAAGGGAAAACCCAACATTATACCCAAAAACAGAACGAAACCGTATCATGTTTAAGATAAAAACAACTAGTAAATTAGTTACCAATTGTTATTAAGCACATAATAACGCCTGCTATACATGTCAGCAGAAAACGAAGACGTGCGCCAGCTGTGCGTTCATAGGTACTTACTTGAATTAATTGAAGAAATTTATGTACGAGAATAAATAATCATATCTCATACTTTAAATAACTAAATATTATTGTATAACTTTATGTAACCAAACACATAAAAAACTTGTATACTACGATTATGTCATATATTAATTAATACGTTTTAGTTTAAGAGTTTCAATGAAAATTTTGTACTTGTGTTGTATCTATACAATAAAATAAAATGAAACTTTTATTTTATTTAGTTTAAGGGAGGAGATGAGAGGGAGATGTCAATGTAACCATAAAAACTTGTGTTCTTTTATAATAAAGTTCAGTACTCTCCGGACCTTGCTCCAACATTTTACCATTTTTTTCGAAATTTGGATAACTTTTTGCAAGGGAAAAAAATCAACTCCGATGGGGCAGTCCAAACCGCCTTCACAGATTTTATTGATTCCCGTCCTAATGTTTTTTTTAGTAAAGGTATCAATAAACTACCTATGAGATGGCAAAAGCGCATAGATAGTTATGGTACACACTTTGATTAATTAAATATACTGTCCATGTTTTACTGTCGCAATAATTAATCAACCACCATTAAATTAAATAACTGCTCAATATGTCTTCCAACTGATCATAATAAAATGTAGAATATTTAAACAACAGCTCAAAAAAGGGAACTACCCTTTAATAATTAAGTTGGTTTGTTTTGCGTAGGTACCTAGTTGAATTAGAAATGATAGAGGTAGGTACGTCTTTTATTAGCAAGAGTTTCAAAGAGTTCACATGAAATAAATTTAAAGTTGTTGCAACAGCGCGAATGTCAAGTGGAAGTATCACTCGGTATGCGAGTGTGAACTAATGAAGCTGGGATGATTATCTTTCTAATTCCGTTATTTAATTAAAACTTTGTAAAATAGGTAGTAAAAACACTATACAAAGGCGACTTAAAGCTTTAAGTATTTTCCACCAGTCGACTTCAAAGTAATGCAAAGACAGAACAAGACAGGTGCAAGAACTTAATGGAAAGAACAACAAACAAAAAAGAAAATACACTAAATATATACTTAGATACTCTGTTGACACGAAAACTAAATAGACGATTAAAGGCACAATACGTACAATTTATCCAAGGTTAACATAAAGTAAAGATGAGATTAGATCTGTCGGACACTAGAGAAGCTTAAGTAGACAGCGACAATAACTACCACTACCCTGATGATTAAATTTCTGCAACTAATGATTTTTATGAAAGTGATTTTGATAAGAACCAACGACTATCGCGACCCCGCGTGTCTTTAAGTCGGCCGCCGCCTGGTGCGACCCCGCTGTACCAGCGTGTCGTCGCCGCTAGGGAGATCGGCGCGCAGCACCCAATCGTAGCCGATGACTTAAAATACAACACTTAGGAATCTGAATTTTAATCACGAAAATCACGGAGTTTTTAATAGGGAAATCTTGAAATGAAAATTTAACACCGTGACCACCGCCACGCCACCCATGGCATGGTATATCTCGTAAACTACTGGAGTACTAATTTTGAATTTTGGGTACTAATTTTCTATGTAGGTTTGAGGTAAGCGACAAGCTCCTCAAACTTGGAATCAACATTGAAAGTCGTGGTCCTGCTGATGGAGCGCGGGAAAGTAATCATCGTTGATTTCTCGGTCAATACAAATGTTTCAGTTCTGATTTTTTTACGAAATGAATCACATATAATGGTACTTATTATTTGTAAACTTAGAATACCTGTTGCATGCCCCCTTTTTCGGCGCTCATGGTGGTCCTGCTGAATGGAGCGTGACTACCGCCGGACCACCTTCAAAGTCGATTTTCTCAAAAACTACTAAGGTACGAATTCTGTTGTTCCAGTACTAATTAGTACCAATTGAGTACTAATTATTTACCAAATATGGAAGTGATTGGCGTTGGTAGTCCTGCGGTAGTCACAGACATCCTTTCCGGCATGAGTAACTCTACCGGCAGAGCTCCAAGATCATTGAGACACAAGTCCCACCACGACGGCAACGTGGGGACACCCTCGGTGGGGCGCGCTGATGTATTGGAGACCATTTATCGCCATAAACATGATAATCAAGACAGTAAACAAAACAGTTATCTAGTAAACAAAACAAACTGAATAGTTCCAAGTCTTTAGTTTAGTGGCTGTACCTAACGAAGGCAACACTTCTACTTCTAAAACACAGGAATGTTTATTCTGTAAGAATAGTCATCGCATGTATGAGAGCTCAGTGCCCGTCTTTTAAGTCGAGCTCATGAGAGGATAGGTTAGGTAGCCTTTGTTTCCGGGGATTGCGGAAGTCGCATACGTTCCCGCGATCCCCGGCGTAGGTGGGAGATGGAACACCGGGGTGGTTTTAGTCAGTAAGAGTCTGACAGACCCCTCCACCCGCCCCAGGGTGGAGGATTTCCATGAGGATTTCCCCCCGAGATCAAAAAAAAAAAAAGGTAGCCTTTGTTTCTTCTAACAAATTATGTAAGAATTGTTTAAGATCTCGTCACATCGCTAACCGTTGTCGTCTTTCAGCTACATGTCTTCATTGTACATTACGGCATACTTCTAATTCAGTTAATTCCGTCACTATGTCCTCAAAATGCTCTTCTGAAGGAATTTTGTGTACTGCTCGAGTAAAGGTTACCACAACCCAGCCTCCAACAAAACAATGATAGTGCGCGCTTTGCTCGACAGCGGGAGTCAGTCGACAGATATCACCAGAGATCGGAATAGGTAGACTATATTTACCTAATGTTCGTGGAAGTAGAGTTGATAATACCTCCTCTAAAATCCCGGAATCATAAACATGACGAATGTCGAATGTATCCCGGGATTTAAGAAATTGCAAATTAGGTACTTATTGCGCTTTGAATATATTTCAACAAAATTTTGAATCTTATTATTATTTTTAGAGTTCCGTACCGACTAAAACTGTTAAATTAAATAGATATGTTTTCACCCAACTCTTTCTTCTTTTGATTCTTCAAATCAATGATTTGTAACTATAGGTAGGTACCTACTCAAAGTCCAATTCATGTTTTTATAATACCGGGTTTATATTCTACTTACGCATTCATTCTGAAAGAAACAAGTTCTTTTAATATGACAGTTTTATGTAAATATAAAACTGTTTTGCCGTACCTAAATTACTGGCAACCTACCGAAATCACATAAGTATAGGTTAAAAAAACAGCTGATTTTCTGATTTAAAATCGTTGCGGAATCTAGGACAGCTTCACCACCTACGACTAAGTTCCCGTTAATTTACTTGGCAGAACATTCCATACAAATTATGTTTCATTTTCGAATTTATTCGGTGATAAGTGGCTATTCGGAGGTCGTGAAACAGGCCCTTAATTTAATCTTTTTCTGGTGGCCGCCACTGTTTCTCTGATACTGGTTTCAAGACTTGCAGTTCCAGTGTTCATCATAGATGAAGTCGCATTTCCTCTCCATTTGTACTTAATTGACATGAAAAGGCCCAACTAAGAGAAAAAGGGAAGCTATGGGAAGTCTTTGCCCAGATGTAGGACATATCAGGCTGGCAAAAAAAAAACAGCTTTATTTCAAATAGTACTATATATTATTACAAGCATATCACAATTCACAGTAGATATTTCTATAGCAACTACAAATATTATATTTCGCGTCATCGACTTCAGGAAAGTATAATTGCGGCTTAAAACTATGTGACAAGAAAATTATTTTAGTTGGTAGAACCCATTTGAACGATGGTCGTGGGTCTAAAAGATTACTAGAATTTAGACAACTGCAGCGCCTCTAGCGGTCGATCGTGGAACTGGCTTATGTTCAAAATGGCCTTTATTACAAATTTATAATATTGCTCGTTGAGAATTCGAGCTCCATTTCGACATCGGGTCAACGCAGAGCGGTTGCCACTGCCACACAAATATCGACCTTGTGCTGGTTTAAACTAGGATGAAAACCAATAAATTTCCATCCGTCTTAGGTTTGAGTTAGGCTATTTATATTCGACTTTATTTTAGAGATCGTAATGTCAATATTTATTTGACAGTGCCAAGCGCGGTGCGCTGCGCCTAGCCGAGTGGGCGGGAGAGAGAAATTGAGCTACACAGATAAAGTCGCAACAAAACAATAATGTATGTGTGACATGAACATTGCTCCTTCCAAAAGATCGACCGATAGTAACATTGTTTGGGGTGTGATTGTTTGGTTGTATGAATAGTGTTCCTAAAAAGGAATCCAGATTAAGGAACATTTGAACAATACACTCCAATAATCTTCGAAGTTCGTCTGGGTAGGTGTTAAGATACACATTTTTGTTACAAGATATATTATAGTAGGTACTTAATAATTCCATGGGTCTTCATGAAAAACAGAGACGTCAAGATGAACCTATTTATTTGGAAGGCTATGTACCTAAAATATTCCCCGACCGGGTCACACCGGAGCATATTATGCAACTTGTCAAAGGAAATTGAAACGAACATTAAGCATGGTAGCCAACTACCGTGGCGTGCGTGCTTATTTGAACAGATTGATTTGTAATTTAAATTAAATGCAAATTAGACATTAATCCACTTCAGAATCGCTACAATTTCACTCCACATATTGCAAAATGCGCTGCGATTCGCTTGGGCACGGCCGGGCCGGTCAAAATCGCACACTGATGTTCACATTTATTTATTTATTTAACATAGGCACACAAACGACTCATTTACAAATAATTATTTTCGAGTAGGTCTAATTTAATTAAATTATTATAAATGAACAACATTGAAAAAAATCAAAAGAAAAAGATTAAAATAAGAATTTATAAATAGATGTCCTTAAATTAAATTGAGATCACAATATGATTATTAAATAAAACTATTATGAACTAAATTGAATTAAATTATTAACATTAAAATATATATATATATGAACAAAATTAAATTACAATATAATATTAACATTATAGTTCAATTAAATTTCTACTATTACATTTAGTTATTATAAATTTACAAAATTTTAATACATTCCTAAATTACAATATTATGTGATTATAAAATACGATTTCAAACTATCCGTAGCAGTGGAAGTAGAAGAAGTAGAAGTAGTGTAGGCGGCTGATCACAGGTCAATTCTAATGATTTTGTTTTTAAATTTTGGCAGACTATCAAAGAATATTTCGATGCTGCCGTCGATAGCGCAGGCCTTATTGTAGAAAGTCAACATTCGTTTGGGGAGCCGGCCTAGGTTTGTACGACAAGCGTTAATAGCTAACGTACTAATGGTTCGCTTGGATCGGAGGTGAGAATGACGCGGTACGTCTAATCTGACTTTGCTAAGTAGGTCTGGTGTTGATGATACCCCATTGACAGTGTTTAGTGACTTAGCCGTTCTTCGTAATCGGCTCTTTAAGGGCATTTGTGGTCTTTAAATCTCAAGCACCTAGAAAATTTTGACTCCGCCTTCTTGATGTCAAGGGATAGCATATTACAGAGTTTCATGGTAGAAATAGCGAAAGAATTAGACAAAAACCCGGTGCGGTGAGAAGGGATATGAAGAAGTAAGTTTTTAGATGCTCGAAAGTTGAGACTGTGAAAACTGCCCAACACTTTAAAATATTGATTTAAATAATCAGAAGCACAAGGATCGTTCATAATAGTGGATTCATAATAGTGAGTTCATGCAGAGGGATCTGAGGGATA
Organism: Mamestra brassicae; assembly: GCA_905163435.1. Lineage (NCBI taxonomy): Eukaryota > Metazoa > Arthropoda > Insecta > Lepidoptera > Noctuidae > Mamestra > Mamestra brassicae. Next base: position 7,536,689 of record LR990987.1, read on the forward strand.
TCCTTTGACGGATAGGCAACCATTTAAGCTGAGAACGGAAGGAAGACATGTGATCATATTTACGAAGGCAAAAATGAATCGAATACAATTGTAAAGAAGTCGATCCAGCTTGTTCAGAAGTTCTTGGAATAAGTCAGAGTAGCAAACATCAGCATAATCAATTAAAGGAAGCACAAGTGATTGGATCAAAGTGGTTTTAGTGCTTGAAGGAAGAAACTGCTTGAATCTATGGATAGATCGCAGTGTGAATGTTACTCTCTGGCTAACTTGAGCAACTTGCTTATTCCAACTAAACCAGTCAACGATGTATAGACCTAAGTCTTTAACGTGTCAAATCACATTGGAGCAGAGCAACGTCTTCTTGGGTTTTTATTTGACGATAGATCTTGAGGTCATCGGCAAACAAGGAACATTGGCTATGTTTGATGCAGTTGACTATATCATTAACCTTTTGAACGCCATTGTCACGTATACATGACAAGCATGCGCGTGCCCAGTACGCCAAACGTCACAAATATGTGACAAAAGGTACGGCGAATTTGTGGCTTGGCGTCGGTGACACGCCAATGCGTTTATGCTCTGGCGTTCAAAAGGTTAATGAATACAATGAAGACGATGGGCCCGGTATGAGATCCTTGGGGCACACCGGATGTTGCAATGTACTCAGAAGACGCTCACTTAGATATGATCTGAACCATACCAGAAGGGGTCCATGAATACCAAGATCATGTAGTTTTAGCAGCACGATTTTGTGGCCGACCCTGTCAAAAGCGCTGCTGAAATCGGCATATAGAGCATCAATCTGTTCACCAGAATCAACTTTCATGCAGATCTCGTCCAGATATAAAACGAAGTTGGTGACACATTATGACAAAATAATGTTGTCTTCTGCACTAACCTCAAAAAACCATCAGAAAAATATCAAATGACCATTTTTACCGAACTACACAAATACTTATCGTTAAAACTACCGTTCTTACAGTCTATACATACAATGGAAAGTTTAATACTTCCTGAAGTGGGTTCTAGAGTGGAAGGGTACGTCTCAATGTTTTAGAATCCGGTAGTGGAGTGTGAACTCCACGGTGGACTTCCATATGAAGTGGCGAACCGTTCTTAGGTCCATGTTGGGGTCGAGTACCTGGAATAGTATATAAAATGTATTGGTTAGTTAGTATGATTTTCTTTAAATTCGATAAGAAAGCGATGATCTGGTCAACGATGGAGCGAGCACGCTGGCCTAGAAGTAACCTATTTACTCTATACAATCAAGGGAAAAATAATAAAGTATCAATATACTATACAACGTGTGACAGAATAAACGCAATACCTCTTAAGGGGTCATTGTACTCATTATAATGAACAACTTTTACTATGGGACCAAAACTGAAATCGTGAATAAATAAAAGACAAAATGTACTTACTGAACAGCTAATTTTGTTGCGATTTCGGTGATATATATAAAGATATTCATAATAATGAGTACAATGACCCCTTAAAGAGGTATTGCTTTTATTGTGTTATACGTTGTATAAAACTCTTCCGTTTCTGAGTGACTGACAGACAACGCATAGCCGAAAGCATAGTAGGAAGCTGAAATTTGGTTCCATGGGGAGTGTAGGGGAGTATAAAGGGAGGATTTCCTGCGATTGTTACGGGAAGGGGAAAAACCGGATATGCGCGTACCAAGTAGCGGGCAAAAGCTAGTTTTACAATAAATTAGCTCTTTCCTTTAATTTTGTCAATTATTTTGTTTTGTAATTTGAGCCTCATATTCTTTGCGAAAGGCGAATTTAAAAAAACCAAAGCCTTATAGTTTTGGAAATGGCTACTTCACACCCACTTGAAAAAATTACCCTGTATAGGAGAAAGTGTGATTTTATGTCCTTTTTCTTATCTGATTATAGCACAGGAGCTCAACCCTCTCTTCAGGGCACCGTTCCCACTGTTCCCATCGGCGCTGCCCCATTCACATCAGCCTTCCACTATCATCTAGCCTCCTTGGAAGACAGCTGGTGATTCTCACCTGATCACAGCACAGCAGTTCAACTTTTTCCTCCGGCGCGTCGTTCGCACTGTTATCATCAGCGCTGCCTCGTCCACTGCCCGCGCTCGCTCCGCTCACATCGCCGCCTCCCACTATCTTTTCGACTACGTGTTCGGCCACCTTACGGCATTGGATGAAGTCGTTTGCTACGAGACGGTCCTGTAAAGTAGGAGAACACGGTGAGAACGGAAAATCGTCGTTGTGATATAGACGTGCGATTCCAAAAGTTCTATTGTCAGATAAGTGGTACTACATTTTAGCTACCACATAACATAGGTAAGTACGTAGTCTTTAAAGATCCTGAAGATCTTTAAAAAGATACTAGGTGATTCATATTTTTTATAAACCGGGAAAATCAAGCCTCTTAATAAAAATAATCAGTCTTCAGTATTATTTAGTTCTAATAGGCGAGTTCGGAAACTTGTTTAAAAAAAAAGAAACTATTGATTAACTGGAAACAGAGTTCATTTAATAGAAGTACTTGGAACACGAATTATGCAAATAGAATGTTTTAGGAACGTCCGACCCGTACCGAGTATCTGACTGGACTGACTTGCAGACCAAAACCTTGTTTCTAAGTCCCTAAATGCTGACTAGGCAAGTCTGGATAATGGTCTGCCATTCTATTATCATTAGCAAGGTATAACAGTTTGATTTACTCGTGAAATGTTGGGAATAGCAGATTTTTCCTTTTAATAACAGTTGAAACACGATTCGGAACAGAGGTTCCGAATCGTGTTTCAACTGTTCCGTTTTCCATACAGAGGTATGGAAAACGGAACCCTTATAGGGTCACTCAGTTGTCTGTCTGTCTGTCACAGCCGATTTTCTCCGAATCTACTGACCGATTCAAATGAAATACAGATAATAAGTTTTTCAATCAATCAATCAAATCATTTATTTGCAACGAATGAAGGTGTTTTTACCTGTGGATTACAGGAAAACATATAAGAAGTCTATGATTTTAAAGAAACATGTTAAAAAAAAATGTATTCGTTCGGAACCCTTTGCACGCGACTCGCACTTGGCCGGATTCACTAAGGCGTCGTCTTAATACAAAGCGCCTTCCGGATTTACCGAACAATTGATCGCGACGATCGCGTATTCGCGATGATCCATCTATCTACAACGTATAACAGAATAAACGCAATACGCGACAAGAAAACAGCTTTCAGTACATTTTGTCGAGTTATGCGCACAGAAATGTATGGGGGAGTCGATTCCTTTTTCGCGATTTCAGTGTCAATCCCATTGTAAAAGTTGTTCATAATGATGAGTACGATGAGTGTAGTAGTATTGCGTTTATTCTGTTACACGTTGTATACCTACTAATAATAAAGCTGAAGAGTTTGTTTGCTTGTTTGAACGCGCTAATTATTTTTGTATATGATAGCCACATTCATGGGAAATGCTATGGCTATACGGGAACAGGAAAAAACGGGAAATGCCCGTACGAAGTCGAAGGCAAAAGATATTACATAAATATATTACCATGCCTAATGCCTGGAAAAATTTAGCCAGGTTTACTTTGACGATTCTTACCTACTTTTTTGTAACAATATTTGCTATCTTTTAGTTTTTCGCTTGAGAAAGTCTTTTTTCTCAAATAAATATAATTATTTGTCTATGAAATACATGAGCAAAACGTTTAGTTTTTAACAGTACACCATGCTACAGAAAGTCAATAATATACCTTCTTCTGCCGATCCTGCTTGCTCTGACAGCTGGAATGAGGCAGCAGATAGAAGGGCAGCTTGTTTAACTTGGGGGCTGCCATCTCTATGGCCACATCCACCACCCAGGATGGCACTGTTTCTACCAGGAGATTGCCTTCTGTTTCACCACCAGCGTCACCAACCTGGAAATAGAAAGTCAATATTTTAGTAGCTTTGGCTGATATAAAATTACAAGAAAAACTTAAATGTGACATGGTGAACATCCCAACCATACACACAAAGCGTTTTGGGAATAGGTACTTTCATTGTGCATACAGCTAACAAGTGGAATTCCCTGCAGGAGTCTGTGGCCTAATAGCTAGAACAGGTTTTTAAGTCAAGAGTGACTAGGATACTTCGCTTTTAGTATTGGGCCATTGGGGGAGATGATAATAAAATAAATAATACCAGTGTTTCAAGATGGCTTGTAAGATTTTGTCGAAAATAAAAGGCAGGCAAGAGTCATCACGGCCCTGGAATGCAAAGGGAGGAACTTGGATGGGTTTTAGTCAGTAACAGTCTGACACACCTTCCGCTCCACCCAGAGCGGAAGAAGTCATTTGATGATTTCCCATCCTTAAAAAAAGGCTCTCAAACACGATACTTACATAATTATTTTTAGTTTTATAGTAAAAACACTATTGCATTACCTGCTCTATTGCTCTCACTTTTAGCAGGATAATGGTATAATTTGAAAGTTTGTGTTGTTTGTAATTATTTATTGTAGCCTTACAGCTACAATAAATAATTACCAATATATCTATCACTTTTAGTTATTTACTTGCTGCTGCCCGCGTGAATGTCGAAAATAATCCCAAGGAAACATTCTCCGAGGATAAAAACTATACTATGTTTTTTCCTGAGACTCAAACTATTTCTGAACCCAATTTCGTCTAAATTGGTTCAGCAGTTTAAGCGTGAAAAGGTAACAGACAGACACACTTTCACATTTTGATATAAAATGAACTTATTTGGGTAAGCATTTTAATAAAAATTATACAGTTTCACTAACCTGTAATCTATAAAGTGTCCTTCCACCAACTTCGCTAAAAATAAGAGGAGTATGCTGCGGTACAGTAAAATAATTATTCCCATTCACCCTCTGTCCTGCTTCATTCATCCTATTCAAATGGTTCCAATGGTCTAACAGTGCTTGCAGTAACAAAGCACCTAAGTTCACCTTCTGATCGTTCTCTGTTGTCAACCCTGCCTCTTTCGCACTGACCCAAGCACTCAAACAGTCCGTTTCGTCCTGCCCCAAATGTATCGTCAACATCCCAGTCTTCAAGTCTACATTAAACCAATTTGGTACGTAAACCATTTTGAATCTTTTCTTTACCTCCTCATCATAATCTACTTCACCAAAATCTTCTAGTTTACAAGCTTTTAACACATCATATAGGGCAACATTGTTTGCGGTATCTTTTGTTACTACATGTCTCTTGTCATTTAATACTGTGAAGAACTTGATTGCGGGACCACCAGGAATGTGATGTATGGACTGCGTTTGGTACACATTGATTGTATTGTAATTGTTTTGGTTATACTTGTCTAGGGAATTTAAAGGAGGCAGTTTCCAGCAGCGGATGTCAGATTCGGAAGTTGACACCCAAACTCCAGTATTGTCTGCCGTAAAGCATAGTTTAAGTATAGGGGCCGTTTCTTCGCACACTATTGTAAAGTTATCAGGGTTTCGCAGTTCTGTTATAATGACTAGTTTATCTCTTCCGCCTGAAATGATGTGTGTGAAATTTTCAGTTGCTAATAAAGCCCATACTGCTTCAAAATGTACTCTTATAGTAGAAACACACCTCTGTTGTGATAATGACCACAATTTGATTGTGCCATCTGAGCTGCCTGATATGCACTGTGTTCCATCTCTGCTTACTACTAAGGCTTTAACATTGTCCGCATGTCCTTTTAATTTCATAAGTCTTGAACAGTTTCTAGGGTCCCAAACACGGAGGACTTTTTCCGTAGAACCGCTTACTAAGATAGTCCCAGGAGGATTCATAGCCAGGCTGTAAATAGACTCCTTGTTACCAACAAGGCTCGATGTGGTAACAGTATTGTTACTGGCAGTCAATGCTGTCAACGTGTTGACATCCCATAGGAAGATTGCCCGGTCCAAACCCGCGCTGGCAACCTGTTCCTTGTCTTTAGCATACGCTAAAGTACGTACATAGTCCTTATGAGTCCGTAACGTAGACATACAAAATCCCTTTGGAGCATTCCATACTTTTACGGTCGTATCAGCCGAAGCGCTTATTAAGTTCTTACCGCCGCAACATAACACGATATCGTTCACCCAGTCAGTGTGGTGCTCCATACTTTGGATGTACCGGTCCTGGACTCCAGTTGCAGTATTCCACACACGAATAATTCCATCCCGACCGGCCGAATACAATCGCCCTTGTATCGGGTCGACTTGCAATGCACTAACGCCATTTTTATGCCGCCGTTCCTCCTCATCTCTAATCACGTACGACACTTGAGTTTTCTTACGCATCGTACCCATTTCCCGACAATTTAAAACGGAATTTAACTAATATTTCCTACACTTTTGTTGTTTCAGAATTGTTTGACAATTGCGTTTGACAGATGCAGGAAAATGTCTGATCTTTTTTATTTACCCCGAAGGGAAGGCTATAGTCTTTTCACCATATTACCTAGTCTTATGTCCGTTAATTTCTTGCGTGATAGATTTTATACAACAATGCTTTTGGCAGTTCTCTCTGAACATTCATCAATATTCTTGCGGTATCTACTAATGTCCTGTTTTGGCGCTCGCTACAGCCATTCCGCTCTGGCGTGTACGGCATAACAAGACGTTGTTTAATTCCATTTGAAATGAAACTTCTTTATCGGCGTTGGAAAAAAAATACCGTCACATTTCTCGGTTACGCGTCACATTTTTCCGTTACGCGCAATCTTTTTCTTTTCCCTACCACGGTTGATTCGAAGAGTACTTTCTACAGCGGAGTAGGGATAGCATGTCGTTTAAGCGGACTTACTCCCACCACTAGACTTGACCGTTTTTTGAATTAAAGATAGTAGTAATTGTTGTTGTTGTGTGTTGTTTGTTGTTGTTGTGGTAGTTGTTATTGTTGTTGTTGTTTGTTTGTTGTTGTTGTATTGTGTTTTGTTTTTACATACCTAGTAAAAATTTAAACAAAAGTAGATCATTTTTCAAAAATAAGGTCATGAAGAAGTTCCACTTCTTACGTGTGTACATTAGTACACGAACATATTTTTTTATTTAAAATATCTTTAACATCCTTGTTGTCAAACTCGGTTCCGTTATCACTCAATAGTGTTTTGATTACATGTCCTGTGACCGTCACTTCTTGTAGCCCTATGCTCAATTTGTCTTTGACGTCGCTTTTGTTAGGAATGCAATAAACCATGCAGTATCCGGAGAAGTCATCTTTAAAAAGTACATAGTAACGATATTTTGTAATAGTTATTGGGAAAGGACCTCAAACATCTGTATGAATTATGCCTCCTGGTATACGAGAGAGATCTACACAAGATCTCTCTCGAATGCCAAACTTCAATCTATGCATCTTTCCGTAGATACAAGCTTCACACAAGTCTTTTTTATTGGAAGTGACAATCCTAATTCTCTTTGAATAACTTCCTTAACGTGCCTTTTGTTTTGATGCGCTAATCTCTCATGATAGAGCTGCATTAAATTACTTGTAGTAGTGGCAAGTACAGGTACTGGTGGCAGGACATTGGGAACTTTCAACTTAAAAAGCCCTCCACAGTGATTACGTTTGCCAACAACTGATACTTGCACATTCAAAATTATTTCCCAAGTTTCCGGGGTCGTGATGAACTTGCTATTTCTCTGTTTATCATGCATAGCTAGCACTGAATAAAGATTTCTCTGGATCTCTGGTACATACCAAACGCCGGTGAGTGCTAAGTTCACAGTTTTCCCTCTGACATCTCCTTCCAAATAAATTGTTCCTTTGCCTTTTTTAACACGCTTTTATTAGCTTCACCTGTATGTTTGTATGTCTGTCTGTAACCGACCCTTTTGAGCTCGATTTTGACCTACTTTGAACGATCGGATTTAGTTCAAACTTTGCACACCTGTCAAGGATCGATGAAAATGCAAGAATTCAATTAAAATATCCGATTATCCTAATTAGATTCGCCAGGATTAATTAATTAAAATTAAAAAATATTCTAACATAGCAAAACATTATCCATAAATACACACTTTTTTATTGTTCACAAAAACACACATATTCTATTTAACTAACCTTAAAAAAAAAAAAAAAATTGTGGTTTAAAAAAACTAAAAAAACACGCTTTTATAGAAAAATCCAACTAAAAACAGAAAATAAAATTTAATACTTAAATTTGATTAAGAATAGTGTAAAAAAGAAATGAATGTACATTATTGTAAAAAAGCGTGGGGTGCATAGTGTCAATAGTTATAAACATTTTATTGACAGATAATGAGTAGAAGAATCATCACTTTGATAATATCTTAAAAAGCACTTTAAATGCACCCCACGCACGATCGCTATTAAAAAATAGGGGTTGGTGATAGAAGGGTGAAAATTTAGAGATGTATCTATGTATTTTTAATGCCACATTATAAAAAAATAAAAATTCAAAAAATTGTCCAAAAAATAAAACATAACATGTTAGGGGTGGACAGCACTTAGGTATCACTTAGGGTTATGAAAAATAGATAGTAGAATCGGCTACTATCTATTTTTCAGTAGAATATGCACATATATTTTCATAAAAATCGGTCAAGCCGTTTCGGAGGAGTATGGTAACTAACATTGTAAGACGATAATTTTATGTTTATAAGATATACACTAATAAAAACCCCGGAAACATCAAAGAAAACTCCAACCAAATTATCATTGGCCAATAAAGAGTACCTAATGTCAATCAAGCTGCAATTGTCAAACACTTTCTCTAGCAGACTGATTTCTTTGAAAACCAAATTGATTAGAAGGTTAAATATGTTTTTTTTTCAACATAAAATTAAGCGCTGCTTCAACAATTGCTCAAATAATTTACCAACACAGGAAGTACGTGCGATAAGAATCGGGATTTAATTTGGGGTTTTCAGGTTTTAAAATTGGTATCTAAGTACCTACTTACAAGGCAATCCACTTTCCAGTCTGGAGGTATAATATTATTATCCCATAACAAATTCAGGAAATTCAGGACTTTTATGAATGTTTTTAAGTTTTTTAGATAATATGTGTATATATATGTGTATACAAGTGTCTCTTTGGGAGGAGATGGCAAATTTAATACACTGATTGTAAAAGAATTAAGTAGAAATCTATGGCTGGAGTTAGTATTATTATGAGATAAAGAACTGGGGGCGTGTGCCACAAAATGTGGGGTGTATTTCTTAAAAAAATCGAAAATCCATGCGTTGTTTTCATGGTTATTAAAATTAAACGTTTTGTTATATTTGTGCATAAATTTCCATATGATACATATTGGTGTGCATCTGTTAAAAGTTTCACATAGGGAGAACCAAAATTATTTTTTTAACTGCTCGAACTCTTTTATATTGTAAATAAGTTTCTTCTGTTGGATTATTTATAAAATGTATGTATGCTGTTTTGAAATTTGATACAGCGTCTGTACACTTTTGATTCCACCAAGGAAAGGTCTTCTAATCCTATTTGTACGACATGAGCAATTGCTGGTATTGACATTACAATTTGGAATGGAATTAGCAGCTGCTGTTCGTAAAATTGTACAAAAATGATAATACGATTCGAGGGGACAATTGAGGACATATATTAACTGTTTCAAAATCAACTAACGATTCATCCACATTATTACCAATCTACCGTTTTTTTTAATTTGGGTAGGTGGGCATTAGAACAATTTCTACAAAAATCATTATTTTGACTATTACTAACCACAACTTTTATAAATGCAGGGATGTGATAAGATAACTACTACCGAGAGGACTATCATGTATATGCCGTCACAAACACAGGGCTCGCATCGTAAAACTTTTTCGATATAGCTGATATCTTACTGCCCGTTTCTACTTCAAACTTTATAAATACACCGTTGACATTCAATTTTATGTAATACTGGCCATCATCCACATGTTCATTTACATTACTGCTATGATTGATAAGATCTAAGTTATAAAAGTATGAATCGTTATCTGTGTCCGAGTCTGTAATAGAATTGTCGAGATAGAACTGACCTTTGTTTGTCTTCTTAGCCGAGTTACCATTCTTGTCACCACGAGTGCACACCGATTTTAAATGTCCTTTTTCACCACACTTATCACACGAATAATGCTTGTACCGACACCTGCCCTCCACGTGGCCAGGCTTGCCGCACCGCGAGCACGCGCGCCGCTCGTCCGCCGCCGGGCGCTCCACGGGCGCGCGCCCCCCACGCGGTGCATGCCGTCGCTGGAGCGTGCGACCTCGGCCTCCGTAGCCGGGGCGCTCGTCACACTTGCATGTCGCTCCGCCGCTTCGAGAGCCAGCGCCAACTCAACTCTGCGCTTGCAGTACACATTATTTTCGGCGAATAACCATGATCGCGTATCTTGCTGTATATACCTGATACGAACTGGTCACGTAGGTTAACCTCCAGGGTGGCACCGAAATTACATGTTTTAGCCAAATGTTTCAACCCTTGTAGGTAGGAACGAATGCTCTCACCCTGCTGCTGTTTCCACTGCCTAAAAATATGTCTTTCGGCTATTTCTGATCTCTCCAAATGATCTTTCACCAGTTTAACGAGCACATCAAAAGTCTTATCTTCAGCTGGTCCGGTGAACACAAGTCGCACATTAAAGTCATAACACTCCGAACCGACCAACGTTACCAGAGTAGCCAAAGTAAACTATCATCGATGTCGTTTAACATTATGAACTGTTTGATTCTACAAATATAAAAGTCCCAATTTTGAGTTCCAACTTGGAAACTTTCTACTTTTCCGATTGGCATTTTATGATTTTATGTTGACGCGTAAAAATGGATAATTATTAAATTTTCTCGTCGCCAATGATATGTTCGTATCCAATGAAACCAAAGATTCAATGCAGACTGACATTATTATATTTTACATATACCCTCATAACGAGGATTATCATAATACGTTCATACCCTACATAACAATATTTATTTATATTGAATCAACAGAGCTCTAAAAATGATGATACTTCCATACAACTTTTCACACAACACTGATTATTGCAATATGAATATTGTGTGTATAGAGGAAATTGATAAATATGTGTTTGTTGTATTAAGATTTTGTGCATTCCATTGCATTGTATTTAAATTTGATAAATCCATTCTCTTTAGAATGGAAATTCCTTCATCTTTATGTAGGAATTTTATTACTTAAAATTATTTGTAAACCTCTTTAATTGAGGATGAGTTTATCTTTATTACTAACAATTTTTGTAATTGTTTCTACTAAAATATTTATAACATTTATCAGATTTCATTAAATTATTAATTTGTACATCTAAGTGTTTTACAGTTAGTGCTGGAAATGAATTAACATTGAAAGATCAGAGTACGTGGCGCTTCTTGACTTGATTTTATTTCCTTCAACTTTTTGTTTTTTTTAATGGATAAGATGAAGAGACAGCTATGTGATCGCCCTTGCAGTTTGCGCACTTAGAGTCCTTTGGGTCGACTTGACAATTCTTAAAATTATGATTTAATGTACAAATTGAACATAGCTCGGTATAGCGACAGAATTTACCAATATGTCCATACCGTAGACACTTTAAACATTGTTTGACAGGTGGAATTATATCTGCTCACCTTGCGGTGCCCTGAGTCCAGGTGCAACTGCTTGTGTAGGTAGGAATTCAACCGCTGAAAGTTTTTTACCCTGCGCATGAAGCGCCTGACTTGTACCACATTTTTGGAACTGCCGATTAATGAAATTATTTCTTTGTTCGACATGTCTGACAATATAAATAAAAAAAATAGGGCCTTGAAATCACTGAACGAGCCCATCGAACAGTGGAGTACACTGGTGGTGTTTGTGATGAGCTGTCGACTCGACAAAGGTACTAACAGAGACTGGGAGGAATATCGCAATAATTTACCCAAATCTCCTACTTTGTCAGAATTCTGTTCGTTTGTTAGTAGGAGAGCTGATTTGCTAAATACAGTTGAACATAGTGAATCGGTAAAAGAAAAGGTAGACAGTAGCAAAACAGTTTCATAGTAGATATGCAGAATATTAACAAAAACTATAATTTAATAAAAAACAAAGCTTATAATAAAAAATCAACAAAGGATCATTCATCATCGGTTGTGCAAAAAGGATCATTTTATGTTTGTGTGCGAGTTAATACATTGTTTCACAATAAATTTAGAAAGGTGTCTGCCGCCTAGAGGCCAATACATTTGTCGTATATTTGCTATCAATAACTGAGGGCCAGCGTGTAACAAATCTTTATGAAATTTTAAAAGATGATTTTAGTACATGATGTTTAGAACATAATAAAACTGGATGTTTAATATTGTAATCATACGGAGAATGATCAAGTCTCCCTCCTACAAGAGACCATCTTTGTCAACAAAGGGACTTAAAGAAATAAGTCTATTCTTACGAGGCAAAATCTTGCTAGATTTAAGATATTCCTTACAAATATCTCCATTTAAGCTTGACATAAAATGAACTTCAGAGAATCTTGTTTGATAGTAAATTTTGTAACTTGGTTTTATTTTTTAATGATAAACAAATCTAAATATGTAGGCCACCGCTCTTTGTAAACGATTAAGATTTGAATATTTATGGAGTACTGTATGAATTAATGATGGATTTATGTGAGAGGAATGTACCTACGTGATTTTGTTAATCTGTAAGAAACGAGTGATCTGTGCAGTTAGTTGTAATGACTTCTGGTAGATCCCGTTTCTCAAACACTTCCACGCCAACAAAAATGTCAATTAAAAACGGAATATGCAATGATGGATCAGCTAATTGAACGTCTGTTGGAAAATTGCTGTTCGCTATGGCTACAGCCAAAGACGGTAATATCCTAGTAATTTCAGGAAAGAAGACACAAGAGATAGTTTCCCTATTCCGAGCCTGAATTGTAACCCTATGAGACTGTGTGCTATTAGATGTTTGCTGATTTATACCTGATATCGTAGAGTTAGCGTTACGTCTAGGCAATCCCAACTTGTGACACAAGTGGAACATTGTGTCACAAGCTTGGATACAAATGTCAAAATGTTCAACCAGTCATGGAACAGTTGCCTTAATAGAACTCACTTTTTTTTTTTTTTTTAAGGGTGGGAAATCATCAAATGACTTCTTCCGCTCTGGGTGGAGCGGAAGGGCGTGTCAGACTCTTACTGACTAAAACCCATCCGTGTTCCTTCTAAAGCCCTTTGCGTTCCAGGGCCGCGGTGACTCTTTCGAACAGATTCCGCAACCCTGGCAGGCTTTGGCCCTAGCGGGCCCCGTCTTTTATGCTGACATCTCTTTAAATAGAACTCACTTGGAGTTCCCATTTTTGAATTGCAGTGTCGACTATACCGGGCCAATATTGATAGCTGATCGAAAGGGGCGAGGGTGTAAGCTTGTAAAGGCGTATCTATGCATTTTTATGTGTCTTGAAGTTAAAGCTGTTCATATCGAGCTCGTTACAGACCTTAGTAAGGATGGCTGCTTTAAACCATGCCGTTGCTCGTCGTGGCAAACCCAAAAGCATCTTATCCGATAACGGTGCTAATTTTACCGGCACTTGTAATGAACTGAAACGATTCTTACAAGATTCAAATATTTCATATGAAGTTGCACAAAAGGGCAATAAATTTGTTTTTGCCCCTCCATACTCTCCACGCTGAAGCTACCTTTCGGTCTACTGAACACCAAAGAGTAATTTCACATACGAGGAAATGGTCAGTTGCTTGACACCAATAAAAGCTGTACTAAATTGACGTCCTCTCACACCACTTTCCTCTGATCCACTAGATTTTACTGTCCTCACACCTTCACATTTCCTGATTGGACAATCACTTATGGCTGTTCCGCATCCACAGGAGACTGAAATAAACATTGGCCGCTTGGAGCGCTATCACAGAGTGGAACATATAAAGCAGCATTGTTTGAAGCGGTTCCACTTAGAATACATTTATTTGCTGCAGCAAAAGACAAAATGGACGTCATCTACAGGACAACTGGCAGAGGAAACGTTAGTTCTCATCAAGAAGAGAGAACAACCACCTGCTGTAGCCACTGGGACGTGTCATGAAGGTCTTACCGGGGAGCGACGGGACAACGCGTGTGGTCGAGCTGAAGACGAAGACTGCGTTCTTTTAATAATATTTGCCGACTTCCTCTAGATCGAATGCTTCAACCTGGGGGGGATGTTCACGACGACAAGGCGTGAATCATGGTCCGCGCCAGGGGACGCGTGGAGGGCGCGGCGTGGCGCGGGACGACACTGCGGCAGTGCGCTGGCGGCCGCCCGCACCTCATTCCACTACTGAACACAAACGACGACGCGCGCGCATACTTGCTGTCTAAAGTTTAACTCCAACATTGTACTGTCCTCTTAGAACCATATTATAAGTGTTTACAGTCCACTATACTTTTATTCACAACCTTTAGTTAGATCCTTAACAGTAGTAGCATATATAACGAATTTAAAAGGTCGACCAACTTTTAAAATGTAACTGATGGGGTAAAGAATTTCGTAGTAACCCCATAGAAAATGACTTAAAACTAAGTGTATTTGTAATAAACTTTTTCTCAGGAAAACTATCACAGCTAAGTAAGATTTACAAGTCAACGAGTTATAGTCGACAAACTTATAAAATGTAACTGAGGGGGTAAAGAATTTCGTAGTAGCCCCATAGAAAATGACTTAAAACTAAGTGTAAACTTAAAAGTAAACTTTTTCTCAGGAAAACTATCACAGCTAAGTAAGATTTACAAGTCAACGAGTTATAGTCGACAAACTTATAAAATGTAACTGAGGGGGTAAAGAATTTCGTAGTAGCCCCATAGAAAATGACTTAAAACTAAGTGTATTTGTAACAAACTTATATATTTGTAACAAACTTTTTCTCACGTTTACCTGGGCATCGTCATTTTCTTTGGGGCTACTACGAAATTCTTTACCCCCTGGTAAAGAATTTCGTAGTAGCCCCATAGAAAATGACTTAAAACTAAGTGTATTTGTAACAAACTTTTTCTCACGTTTACCTGGGCATCGTCATTTTCTTTGGGGCTACTACGAAATTCTTTACCCCCTGGTAAAGAATTTCGTAGTAGCCCCATAGAAAATGACTTAAAACTAAGTGTATTTGTAACAAACTTTTTCTCACGTTTACCTGGGCATAAACAAAGTAAGTCAATGAAAAGCTCTGAAGGAGATGGAATGCCCCGCTACTAGAGATTGCAATCCCGCAGCTCATTCAATCCCGTGGGATTGATATGTTGGATATCTCAATCCTGCGCGGGATCACGAGGGATCCCGCATCTTTGAAATTATGTTATAAAATCAAATTGAAACTATAGATTTTTGTGTAGAAATTAACTTTTATTAAACATTTCTTACATTAAGCAACAGAAATTATTCTAGATTAGTAATTAGTAATCTGTTTTCTTAGATTCATCTTTAAATGTTTGGCATAGTTTAATAGTTTTGGTTAATTACCTTACTCTTAACAACAATTCTATATTTTTAATTCAGTCTTACTCATATAATGACTAATAATCAAATCACTCACACTTTCTCTTAGATGCTATTACTATGATATCAACCTATGGTGATAACTTTAGAAAAAGCGCTCTTAAGAAGCAAATGGCATTTATTGTATAATCTTCGAGCCTGCTCCTGAGTGAACTGCAAATATATCCTGATGCTGAAAACGCTCTCTCGGCTTCTACGCTAGTCCCAGTCCAACCAGCACTAATAGCGCCAAATTTTTTATTTGCGGGTTCCGCGGATCCACGCTTTGAGGGTGCGGGATCCAGCAGATAATAAAAGCAGCGGGATCCAATGGGAATGCGGGATCCCGTTTTGCGAGATTGCAATCCCTACCCGCTACATCTCCCCAGATCTCACCAAGAAGCTGAGAAGGGCTCCAAATTTTGAAACAATCACCTCATGTCCCTTATGCGTCTAGTGCGTGACTTCTCTGGTGGTTAACAAAACTGCCTCAAATCAAATGTCTCAAATTAAAGGTTAATGTTTAATTTCAGATCAGCTGTCTGCAGCAGTGCCAACCCCAATGGAGATATCCTTCATACATGTATTCTTACCATCATATAATACAAACAAATTGTAATGAAAATGCTTTAAGTAATAAAAAGCAGTACTACTACTTGTATCTTGGATTGGACTCTGTTCCCGATGCTATTTTAATATTTCAAATGTTTTAAATTTTACATTCTAATTATTCAAAATGTAATTTTTAATGATTAAAGTTGAATAAATGGAATTCTATAATCATTAAAATGATACTTTTATATCATTTTACCCATTATTGAGTGTTTCCAACTTCGCTGATACCTACTATTGTTGGGTATTTTCGTTTGAACGACACCTGTGTGTGGATAGTGTGAATACGCAGCCTTGTTGCATTTGTTCGGTAAACACAACGCGTCGTTGCACCGACAGAGGGTGCTCTCCGGTTTTGCCGAATGAATGAACGCGACGATGTGTATTCGCGCTGTGATCGCTGTCTGCCTACATTGAACTGTCAAACTTAGTTCCGCGTTTCGCCAGCGCCTGTGCAGCGCTTGGGTGACCAGTGGGAGTAGAAAGTTGGCACAGCCTAAGCATAAAAATACTTTTTACTTATTATTGCGTGCAGGGCAGCAAATGCAGCGATCATATTTCTTTCATACTCATTCTTTAATATACTATTGTATTTCCTATTGAGGGCCTACCCTCAAACAAAACAACGAGTGTATCACACATTTTTTTATAGCTTTGTTTCATCCACTGCTGGACGAAGGCCTCCGCGTGTGGCTTACCTATACCTAGGAAGTGGATTCCTGCTGCCTTTACCGGTTCATCGGTCTTGTTTTGTTTAAGTCGCATGTAATGGACGACGTGTTTTTGACATTATTCGGGCACCTAGATACCGTCCAAGAAATTCGGTACGAATAGATATCCTAATAAATCTATGGCCCTACCAGAGATCGACTCCAGGAACCTACGCTCAGTATTAAAATAATAATTATGCTTGTAGGATTACATAAGTACAATGGATCTGTCTAGTTATTCCTCAAATGTGTTGGGGTCGGCTTCCAGTCTAACTGATTCTGTGAACATGTTGAAGTGAAGGCTTCTATGAAATGATCACGAAGTGGGCTGTCATTCCATCTTGATTACATGGATTGACAGCGCACTTCGTGACAAGCCTTCCCTTCAGCATATTTGCAGAATCAACCGGCTATATTTTATACAGAGCGACTGCCTATAGGTATGAGCTCCATGACCCAGTAGGGTACTGGGTTCAACGTTCCCAGGCAAGATTGGTGTCAAATCTTCTAGCTTCTGGTTACCCGGAATGATGGTCAAAGATCTACAAATGATAGCTGGGATCAACGGCTTAACGTGCTTTTCGAGCAGTGCCTCGGAATATACGTTAAGCCGTTGGTCCCGGTAATAAATAATAAATGTATTGAATGAAAGGTCACCCATTCACAGACCGACCTTGGCAAGCATTTTTTAACTTTGAAGTTCGAAGTGCGGCTATTAATAGTTAGCTAGGAGAGAAAAGTATACCTAATACTAGATAAAGTGTTCAAGAGTCAGCATTATGCTCTGCCGTCATTAGAAAAAAGGACGTTTCGTCAAGGTTATTGCTGTAACTATACACCTTAATCACGCCGACAAAGTAGTAAAAAAAAATCTTGAAATAAATTTTTTTTTGGGGTAGGGCAGGTAGGCTACTAGGGTTGCCAACATTTCTAAGCTTTAAAAAAATATTTTTTTGTTACAGTCAAGTGTCATCCCCCTCTGCCAGCTAAACGGTTGTTTTTGGAGACGTGAAAAATGTATGGTAGTAGCATATTATGACGAATTTAAAAGGAAAACTATGACAGCTAAGTAGGCTTTATAAGTTAACGAGTAATAGTCGACCAACTTATAAAATGTAACTGATAAGATAAAAACAATCTTAGTAACCCTTTGAAAATTACTTAAAACTAAGTGTATTTGTAACAAATTTGCTATATTTTTGTCATGGCTTACGGGACTGGTAACTACGGAACCCTACACTGTGCGTGGCCCGACACAACTTTGCCGGGTTCTTTCTTATTACGGCCGTGCTGTGGTCTCTTAGAGGGTTACAAAGCGTAGGTCTCAAGCGCCTTACACTTGCACATGTATCCTGGCATTCTGCTGTACGAGTAATATAATGCCAAGAGAGCAGGAAGTGCTTTCAACGTTTCTATCATTCAATGTCATTCCAATTTAACGTGCAGTTAAAGAACATCAGTTACAAGATTGCATTCAATTTACTGATACAGATATTCTATTTCACGAAGTCCGTTTGGCTCTGGTTGTAGTAGTGACGTGTAGTGATAGGCGCGCTAGTGTGTGTAAACGTAGGTAGCGTTAGGAAAGAAATCTGACACGCATTATATATTTATTTAATAAATTATATAGACTATCCAAGCTTTCAAAGATCAGTCTTTCCATGTTCGTCATGTTTTGTTCGATATTCTTTGATGCGATATAATTTTTTACAATACCCCAAATATTTTCAATAGCATTTAATTCTGGGTGATAGGGGGGAAGACGTATGACATCAAAACCCTTGCTCTTAATAAAATCATCAATTTTATACGTTATGTGTTCATCTTTGTGTTTTTTTATAATATCGTACAATTCCAATTTAAGGAGAGATTTCTCAAATGCTATACCCTTATCCCTGAGCCGTTGCTGCATGTCTGCTTTCTTTGTAGCCGACGTCGGTAGTTTTTCAGTCCGTGTGTTGTGATAATGAAGCATTGTCTAAGACAATGACAGAGCGTGGGGATAAATTGGGTAAAAGTTTTTCGTTTAGCCATTTAACATAATTATCGTAGCTCATATTAGAATGGTAATCGCCAGCTGTTGAGTTGGCTTTATAAATCAATGAAGCATTTTCAATAAATCCATCCTTTGTACCCGCATGCACTAATATAAAGCGAGTGCCTGTGCTAATTTTTTTTAAGAATGGTGTACTCTCTTTCTTTTGTGCCCAGGTGTTGTTTCGCACGTGTGTTGAAAGGACATAACTTTCATCGGTGTACACAATTGGGCGACCTTGACTGCGATATTCTGACATCTTCTTCAAAAATTTTAAACGCCACATTTGTATATCATGACGCTCCGTCAAAACTTTACGGTTATTCTCTGTTTTACGCCACTTGTAACCTAACTTCAGTAACAATTGACGAACAGTTTCGATACAACCATCAAAACCATTTTTTTCATTTAATACAGTTTTTAACTTAGCCAACGTTGGAATTTCTTTATGGATGACATGGGAATTTTGTATAGTACTGCGAACAACATCGGCTGTAAAATTATCTATTTCTATCTTACTATCCCGCTTTCTTCTTTTCTTCATAGGAGAAGTGAAATTTGATGAGCAGTATGGCAATTCCTTCTCTTCTTTTAATATCCGTTGAACAGTTTTCATAGAAACACCTGTAGCCTCAGCTTTTAATATCTCGTAAATGAGACAAATCACAGTTAGGTTCCGCAACTGATTTTGTGAATTCATACTCTTCTCGCAGGAAATGATAAACGCTAGCTATCATGCTTCGACCCTAGAATAAAACCAAATCGAAATACCTATTTAAGTAACAAGTTTCATAATATTAGATAGATAAACTCTTAATAGCACACAAAAAGTAGTAACAATAGTTAAAAAAAAATTTACCTCACTGTGGACAACTTTTCTGCGTTTACTTGCCATGCTGACGTTACTCTTTGAATTTTTTAGCGTGGAAACAAAACACTAGTGACTCTGACCGCGTCGCGATCGTGACTGAGCGCTCCCGAGGTTACGCACACTAAAACAGTGTGCACGTACAGACCTTACAACATTCATAGTCAAACGGACTTCGTGAAATAGAATATCTGTAACAAGCTAAATGAAAATAAATTATTTTAACACAAACATTCAATTTTCTTATATTTCAGAAGTTTGTCTTATCTAGCCAAGTGGCTATCAACTTTTCTGTTTCAAGGTCGAAGGAGATTTAACAAAATTATAATTAGAAAAGTTCGTACATCACACCTACCTATTTAGTCCACTCGTTGCACTTAAACTGCAGTGCGAACTATCATTCCATCTTGTTTGTATGGACTGCTAGTTCCGTTCGTGTTCACTTCACATAATATTTCATGATTAGACGGTGAGATGTTGACAGAATACCTAGACAGGCTGCTCGATGATGGCGGCACAAGTTATTTCCTAAATAGTACTAATATAATTTCTAGTTTCAGTATTGGTTAAGTCCCAAATGAACACTATCACATACACAGTACACTGCAAAGTTTATATAATTACTAGTGCCACCCGCGGCTCCGCCCGAGTGATTATCGAAAATTATTTCAAGGGAACATACTGTCGGGATAAAACATGTCCTTTCCCGGGTCTCAAACAATCTCTATACCAAATTTAAGTACACATACACAGTCACAAACTTGCGCCTTGATAATATTAGTGTGATTTATATGTGAAGATTTGACTCAACTTTAAATAGGTACAATATTAAATCATTACTGGCTAACTAGAGTCACTTTCTTATTATCTATATTTTTTTTAAACTGTGAACGATAGCGTCTAAAAGCACCTTGTAATGGTTTATTTAAAATAAATTAATTCATTGTCTTTGACTTTGTGGCTACGGTATGCTTTTTTGGTGCTACGCCTCGTAGCGCCTCTACGAGCCTACGAAACTGCTACGAGTACAACACTGATGTAGCTCTGCTACGACGTACTAGTAATGTCTCGACTGATATAATTGCTGTGATACGTAGTCATTTACTGTATTTTCTAGTCTAATACTAAAATAAAGAGGTAAAATTAGAGTTTATATGATTGTAAAGTGTTATATCTGAAGTACGAGTCCGATGACGATTATTCTTTTACTGATAGAAAGCTACTTTATAGCTCAATGCTTAGGCTTAATTATCACAAAAAATGCACGGTTTCGGCAAAATAGGGCGAGGAGACTGAGTCGCGGGGCAAAGCTAGTAAGTTCATCATAATAAGCGTGGGAACATAGTAAACACTTACATTATACACCTGTTTAATTTTATACATAGTTTTATTCTGTTGTGGAACATAGTCTTTGTCTTGCAGACTGGGGCTATTATGATGCCTTGAAACCATCGCGATTCCGGTGTGGGAGAGAGATGGATATATAAAAGATATAAAAAACTACTTTTGATAACGAAATCGTGACGGAATTGGCACGTTGTAGTAGGTTCCCGGATTAAAATTACCATGATCTACTCAATATAACATTCTAGAGGCCAGTGTTTAGCGCAATTATTAGTATTTACCTACAGAAGAATGAACTTACTTAGGTACTTGCAGCTGTTCATACATAGACATCTCGGTAGTGAACAATAAGTAGTCTTTTCCATAGAGTTCAAAATCCGTGGTTATAATCTAAAAATGTTAAAATCTTTATGCGTACTTATTATGATATCTAGTTTTAGATAACGATTATTATGTAGATAGAAGAAATTAAAAGATGTTCAAGAAAACTGTACAGAAACAAGAAAGCTATCTTTTTATGTATTACGACGACTCCTAATGAAGCATCGATAACTTTGGAACCTCTTTGTTTGGAACGAATGGGGTGAACGACGGAGCTTGCCAAACTCAGATTGACATATGCTTCAGAATCAACATAATATCGTGAGAACAAAAGTTGTGTCATGATCATCATAAGCTGCATAAAACCGTCGACTGCAGAGCTTAGGGCCGCCCCTATGGGACCAGTGCTGCCCGCATCCAGTGGATACCTGTATGTATGTTGTAACTCGGGCTGGTTTCCGCAACTCCACGACTAAGCGCGTATTTTGCGTGCAGGTGGGATAAATGTGTCATACGATCCACCCCAGCTCCCCAAGGAAGGCCAGTAACGCCTTGGTGTTACCAACTATCTCACAGAGAGTGCCTGGGTTTCCGAAGTACTTAGCCTTGTAATCAGCGACTACCGGGCAGCTTAGTAGAAGGTGTGCTGCTGTCTCGTCCTCCTCCATGCAGGCTCCGCAGAGTGAGCTGTCAGTGACTCCTATCAGCGGATACCTATCTACCTTTTAGAGTCGGACAGCCGCACGTTCTGCTAGTAAAGTTCACTGCCACTTAAGTTTTGCAATTTTTCAGGCTTGCTGCTATTTCGTTAGGTAAAACAATAAAAAGAACGGCAATTTAAACTACATTTTATTAATATTCATATATGTGCATCCACAACGTAGAACAAGATGTTAACAAAAGGCTTAGAGCTAAGAACCGTTGTGGATATTTTTGGATACACAACTACACAGTTGGCACGGTAATTTTTTAAGAACACGTGACAATGAAGAAGTGGATTGTTGATAATTTAAAAAGCAATAAATATTTCGCCGCTTCAGCACACGCACACTACAGTCGCTGGCAGCTTCATCTGGGAAATGTATAAAAAATTGATAGCTAACAGGTTTATTTATTAAAAAAACGAAACATGTGAGTTTAAATACTGATAAGCGAATTCTTATCTCATTTTCTCTATAGACAATAAACGTATGGTTCGATTTTTTTTAGAAATAAGCCAGTTTATGTTTAAAATAATAAGTGAGCCATTAAATGACGTCAAGGTGGCCTTTGTACGATCGCAAGTGGCTAAATTTCGCAGCCAATAGTCGCTCGCAACGTTGCTAATATCGCGCAGCTATAGTATAGGTAGGTTTCAGAAACTCCTTAACGCCTATATTTGTGGCAGGCGCGACCTTAAAATGAGATGAAGAGAGACCACAAGCTTACTACGAACTTTGGAGGGCTCGCACCAAGCACGTTTTACATTCTACTTTTATTGAATTACATGATATTTGTGCTTGTTGTTGCAATTATTTTCTTCGTTGTTGTCATTTACACAAACTTATCTATCACTAGACACCAAATTATTATATATCTTTTACTTGTACTATTATTTACCTGTATATTTAACACCTCAAAAACTGATTTACATCCGTACGTACATAAGGTTCAGTTGAAATCTAGCGTCAGGCAGGCTAGAACTGGACTTATTTGGTTTCCTTTTATTTTTATCTACATTATGTGTTTCTGTGCCGGTGCCGGTCTCTGTGTACGCTTATTTCATCAAGGATTTTGATGCAGTGTAGATTATGGTACAGAAATCTTGTAGTTTTGACATGTGTGACGCTACATCAGTAGATTGACGCTATGCCAAGCATGGGGTGTCTGAGCGGGTCATAGATATTTAGGTACATCATTTTTTGACAGAGTAAGGTACATTTTAATATAAATGTCGCATATTTTCCACAATTATTGACGTGAAACATTACGTATGCATACAATATAATATAATAAGGCAAAGCTAATTGGCCACAGCAGTAAGAGCTACCCACCTAAACATGGTTATTACTCAAAGCTTCTGCCCTGATCTGCCTGCACTTCACCAAAGTTTAGGTCCGGTGGAGGAGACCATCCGAAGCCTAGCGCCAGCATGTAGTCTGCAAAGTCTTCATTTTGACCCATTTCTCCTTCTTCCTCATGTTGATAAAACGCTGTTTACAATATAATACTATTTACTATGTACACATGTACCTAAGTTACAGAAAAGATAGATGAAAAAAACATAACATAGGGTGACACAATGGGCGGATTTATCGGTAAAAGCGATCTTTTGGAGACAACTCTTGGATGGATTTTTAACAGAGAAGGAAAGGCATTACTGTGTGTAGTCTTAGGCGTACTACTAAAAATACATATATGCAATAATAATTATGAAACAAAAGCAGAGATCCCAAGTAAAGACGATTAAGGAGCGAGATAGTAACTTTTAAAACTATGGTAAACAGTTGTAAAAGAGGACAAAGATTAAGCACGCCTTGCCGATACGGATAAGGAATTCGATAACCGCATCGCTTGAACCGTAAAAGATTTGTCGTAGAAGCTGGTGATGCATCTCTAGTCTCAAGTTTACCTCGTAGGGCCAATCCTAATAATTTTACACACATAATAGAATTCTACTTATTTTAAACAACGTCGTCACTCGGATGTCAGTCGCAATCTGTCAAAAAACCCTCAATTTTCATATATTTTTGAGAAATTTGAGAGAAAATTGTAGAATATTACGTGTGTCATGAAGAAACTTGAAACGTTCTTTAAGGTAAGCAATATTAAAAGGCTAGGCAGATGATGTAGCAACGGAATAAAAATTTATTTCGGTTGTGTTCGACACTGATTTTGGGTGATGGTATATTATTTTACTATGTAGCGGCATCAAAGCCACCACAAGCAAAACTAAATAAGCGAAATTTGTACGGCAAAAAAAAGAACCGCAATTCCATCTATCACGCCAGTGGCGAACTTCTAACGAATTCCTGTATCGCGGTATCAGAGTTTTCCGCGCGATTTGAACATATACAACAGTCCGAATATCAACTATTGTGCAGTTGCCTACCGCAAACAACAACCGTCCAGTCGGAGGATCCTCCCTTTTCAATGGAGGTCGGCGGGACTTAATCTTTGTTCTAGAGTAGTTATAGAAGGTATGCCCTTCTATAACTTCTCTTGTAACTCTATAACATAAGATATAAAACGTTTGCGCCGAAGCTGAGTTAATTTTCTAAAGACGATGAATGGTCTCCTTTATATTATATATAGTTAGTTTTTAAATGGGTAACTTGGGTATATATAGGGTGTTTCAGAAGTGCGTGGTCAATTGTAAGGTTGTGGTTCTGAAACTGATAAATCTAAAATAAAGAAGCGCATAAATAAAAAAAATATAAATTTGTTGAATTTTTCAAAAAAGCCAAACGCTTTTTTTATTTTTGCATTTGTTCCTTATTGTATATTAGATTACCCTTACCCTTATAATGACCACGCACTTCCGAAGCTCCCTGTATATACTGGTTTTAATACTTACATGAAAAATCCATGGCTTGAGAAGCATTGGTAGAAGAAGAGGCATGTGTAGTGCTTGGTCCCGGCTGCTCTTCGGGTTCCTCCTTGTGTTGATGAAAATTATACAAGAAATAAATGGGTAACATAATTTATGAAATCTAATTTATGACTGAGTATTCTTAGCCTAGTTTGATCAAGTTAAGAGGACGAATAAAAGGTGGACGTTAGCGGAAAGTCTAGGGCATGAACTTACTATTCGGTCTTATTGTTGATTTCCTTCAAAAAGGCCGTTAAAACAGGGTAGCCTTTTAAAATAATGAAAAGTGAAAAAAAATAATAGTAGGATCCCTTCCCGACCTCAGATCGCCCGTAAATTATTTTTCCTTAAATTTTTATAATATTCTCCTCCTTTTCCAATGGGTTTCATGCTACTATTTTTTTTTTGGTTTCAAAAAATATCGACCCTGGTCTAGTATGACTAGAGTTATGAATGTAAACGAAGCAAAAGGAGTATGTAACGAGCCAGCTTGTGTACTAGCAGCATACCTACTTGCGATTATTTTTTAACACTGTTCAAGTGTAAGAAACTTATTGCAACACACTATCATCTTACCATCTCTCTTGCCTTATTGTATTTTGTTACCCAAAATACAAATAAAAAAAGAAATTGCGAGTGCTGCGAATATTTTTGAATATTTGTGTCAATATTTTTTATCAAATTTGCTGACTGAATACATTAAAACTCACTACAACAGGCTCCTTCTTCTTAGAGAGGTCAGACATATTGTCCCACACCAGACGGCTGATCCTCGCGTCCAGGGCGGAGAGTGGTCGGGGCTCTGTATTCAGAAGTGCGTCAGCATTGCGCCGGGCTAGCCGCGTCCCTACACAGTACTTCTTGTCAGCCCAGTACTGAAAGAAAAACAAGATATGTATTACAAAATGCGCTGGATCATTAAAACCACCCATTGGTTTTTGTAGTTTTAATATTGATTTGCAGATTCGAAATTAAAGATCTCTTTAGAAAATTTAAGTAAAGAATCTGCTAGTCAATATTTAAACTGAACATGTGGTTATTTTTTTTTTTGCACACCACCGGACGAAAACATCAAATTATACATATATCAAGCAAACCTAACCCAAAGCGAGTCATAATTAGCCGGGGGCGCAACTGGGCAATAATGTTGCACTGGATTTCATTATAACCCGCCGTCAACAATGTGATTTAGATTTGGAATCTCACCTGTCAGCTAAATTGGCGGTATAGTAATAACAACGCCCTCTGGTGCCAGATAGAGGAAATATATTCTCGATACTCTTATTACGTATGGATGACATTCTCAAATTTCTACAGAATCATAAGGACTGCTAAGAATAATTTGATAAGTACGGATCATCGTATAGTCGATTTTACACATTTATTATTTAAAAACAATTTTTCGAGCGTCTTCTATGACACTAAATTTAAAATGAATATAGCCAAGCATCCGAACCCATTCTACCGACTGAAAACCCTGTATAAAGCTTAGTTTACACAAATTTCATCAATTGTATTAGGTTCCTAAGAATAGGCACACCGGCACATCACAAAACCACAGAAAAGTAACAAAAAAAGAACGAAAATCGAGTTAGTCATGGCCAAGTGGTAGGTATATCGAGTGGAACGCAAAAAAGGCGTGAATATTTCAAATCCTTGTGCTATTTAACTAACTTTTTGTAAGTGTACCTATATAGTTAAAAATATATCTAATGCTTGTAAATTTTTTAATACTTTGATTTTAGTACTAAAATATCGTCCTCGGGGATAAAGGTGTCTTTGCCTTGGGCTAGCTTGAATCCCTCGCTGCATTCAAGATTCTTATATTAACTCCCCAATCCTTCATTGCATTCGGGATTCAATATGACCGTGACATAAGACACTGCTTTATACCCTCAGTGCATAATCTAATAGAGCTTGATTTATAGACAGTGTTGAAAGCTCCAGAGATGCTGCTGGTGGTCTTGGCTGTTAAGTAAAACTACTTCGTGGTATGAAAAGACTGTATTGCTATAGATACTGATTACAGAAGATGACCGATGTGTGCGCACGTTATTAACGTCGGCGAGTGAGTGGCCACCGCGACTGTCCGACAACGGTGATCGCGGTAGGCCGTGCAAGGCAATAAATTATGAATGTCTCCTGACATATCTACTACTCTCACATATAGCTTCGACTGTCTGACTGACTCTTTGACAAATCCAAGATGCCTGTAAAGTGATTTTGGTAAAATCGTGACGTTGTAAAAACGCTGTGTATTCAGAACAATAAGTATTCAGATCAAAATTTAAGCCATTTTACAGCAAAGCCAAACTTTAGTATTTTTCGTCAATATTTCTTTGTATAGGATGCTTTTGGTTGTGTTTTATCTCACCATGCGCCCATTCCAACCAATAATAATTAATAAATGTGATACTTAGCTGAAACCGTAGACCTGTTGTGAAAATAAACTTTTAGTCTAGTAGTACTTCTATTGGCGCGACGACGCGATCGGGATTGCCGAACAAATGATCATTTCAGTCGCATATCCGCGCGGTGATTGATTTTTATTAAGTTGATTGCGTAGTGGTAGCTCGCGTAATTCAAATTTTCTTGTGCTTTTTGCAATTTGCAGGTCAGTGTCAGGTTTTAACTTGATCAAAATATGATCCGCGAAAATAACAAGTACATATGTATCTATGTAATTATAAACATAAAAAAATTAAATCCGAATCCGTGAAAATTTGAATTTCGCGGACTACCACTACGTATCCCCCTTAAGACCTCACCTTACTTGCGTTCCATTCTATATATGTATAGTGTAAACTTAACTTACTTTAGCCCATTGCCTCTTCGTTTTCTTAAGCCCCCCCATGGAGTTCAGCATCCTGGCCAGTTCCTTCCACTTGCTCTTGGTCTCGTGGTGCCCCACACTGCAGCGCTTCTGGCCCTTGGCAATAAGCGGGTTTTTCTCCATGAATTGTATCATCCTCTCGATCTGCGCGTGAGTTGGACGTTTAACCATCGTTGTTCTGAAAGGAAACAGTGGTCATCATCAGTTTCTTTGATGGTTGCGCATGTGTTTCATCATTTTGCTCCGTCAGCTGGGACTGGTCATCTCTCAACTGCCACGGTTTATTTTGATTATTTGTTCCTTCAACTGTGTCTGTTTTACTTCAAACACTTTTATCGTGCACGTTTTTCTACATCGTTCTCACATATTTGTTTAATTTTCGACTAACAACAAGAAAAAATTAACCACATCTTTGTAAAAATTTATTGGTTTAAAAGAGTGTCCGTGGAGTTCAATGATCTTCTCCGTAGAGATCTACGCTTTCGATCGTGCAAGCAGCTTCATCTCTTTGACTAACTAACCTTGACAATTAAAGTGCCTGTAAATGGTTTAGTTGAAATAAAAACTTTGAGTTTTGTGTTGAGTCTTAAATTTTAAAATCAGCCGAAAGACGTTCATTACAGTCTTCATTATGCCATCGGTACGTCTTGCAATCAGCATAGCCTTTTCCTTAGTATTAAGGTCGGCTTCCAATTTAACCGGATACAGCTGAGTACCAGTATTTTATATGTGTCTGTCTATCTGACCTCCACAACCCAGTAACTGGGTAACGCGATACCCATAAGTAAGATAAGTGTCAGAATTCCAAGCTTCTGGCATCCTATAACGACTATTAAAGATCTTAAAGTGCATCCCGAGGCACGGAGAAATCTCGGTATGTTAAGATGGTCTCCGAACCTTGGACAGACCGCGGCAAGCGTTGCTTAATCTTGAAGATCAACCTGTTATTATTTAGCCTTCGAACACTATAAAAACATGATTGATTTAGTGCGGATTGTATAGTACTGATAAATGGTAATCATTCAAGTCTTTCGAGAGTAAGTACCTACTACTGATTAAAACTCTGATCAAATTGTATAATAAACAAATACTCAATCTGTTTCGCCTTGCCCAACGATGTTGACTTTCATTTAACCGGATGCTGCTGAGTACCAGTATTTTACACAAAGTGTCTGCCTATCTGACCTCCATAGTAACTCAATGTTCTTTGGCGTTACGACTGTGAAAATGTTAAAAGTATACTTTTTAAATACCTCCCTACTTGTCGTCGAGCGCACAAGCAGCTGCCCACCGCTTTATTTTCGATGGGAAACCTTTGAAAGGCGCCTCGACTTTTGAGGAAAAGACTAGGGAGTTTGGGATTTTTACCTCACTAAAACTACTCCGGTAAACACCATCAGCACATAGAAGAGGCCCCGTTACCTTTTAAAAGACCACTTCGGAACCCCTTTGTGCAACGCCTGTTACGGCACATCCACATAGGGGAGATTGTACCCTAAGCCTCGCTGTGCACGGTAGCACATGATCACTGTGCCATCATCTTTCCTACGATCACATGGTTGGCGGACAGAGTCCCCACTCTGAGCGCCCGCGACCCTGTAGTCCCACTTTCCTTAAATGACGCAATTAGAGACAGACTTAAATGGCGTTTTAGGCTTCGAAGCGGTTGCCTGCCTGACGACTCCTTCTCCGAGCGGGATCGGCTCACTCACGATCCCGCTCAGCGGCCTCCTTCTGGACCATCACGGTCTCACAGAAAGAGGCCATTTCCCTCCAGTTTCCAGTATCAGCCAGCATAGAAAAACGTGAATGTAACACTGTCTACTACCTAGTGTTTAATTAATTATATTTGTTTACTATCTGTGAAAAACTTGTAATTGGCCATCATCACGTTATTAACTCTTAATATTGTGTCTGCCTAGCTGTAAGTTTTCCAAAAAAAATAAAATAATATAGCCACTACCGCTGGCAGAGTCAGGTTTCGCTCAATCTTCTTAGACTTAGATCCGTCGCTCAGAGGCCCACGTAGGGCACTTCGCGTGTGCTATGCAGAATCCAAATCGCCTCCGCAATGGTGGCAATTTGCCGTGGCCTCTCGCCCAATCCTATTCAGGTACCGTGTCTGGTCAGTTCCTGAGTGAGTCTGTAGGAGATGCGCTCCTCTTTTTTCAGCCAGACTTCGAAGTGAGGCAAGACGAGTTCAACAATACGCTTGCGCAAAAATTGCGGCTGCTGCAGCCGCTCGCGACACTGCTCGAGCGCGTGTCGCCATACCTGCCGCCTTAGCTTTACTAAAGCCATTCCTGACACGCTATTGCCAGTTTGGCGTATGGCGCGAATCCGGTTATAAACTTTCACGTTTATATCCGCCAAGATGTCCAACGGTGGAAAGCGTGCCAAGTGTGTTGCCGCCTCAAAAAATACCGTTTGGTATTCACGTGGGATTCGAATAGCCATTTTCCGCTCCATGGTGTTTATTTTAGTCGTGCAACGTCGGACGTTTCACAGTCTGTGTGACCGACCTCTGCTTCCCTTGGCCCCCGAGATTGGGCAGCAGTCTGTGCAAAGCACCCACTGCCTTCCTAACAGGCGCTCAAAATGCTCTTCGAACCCCCCACGGACCGTTCAGGATTAGGTGGGTCGGTACATTAAATATCTTGACTTAATGTACCGACCCACCCGGACTTGCGCATCTCCAACTGTCACTAACGAGCAAGGCGGCTTTCTTCTCCTCGGCAGTTTATACGTGGAACCATAGTACTTCGGCAGTATTTCTAAGCCCATCTCGCTAATCGAAGCCACTACTCTTGCCACTCCGAGCTCGGAAAGCTGGATGGTCTCGTGGAAGGTGTTCCCGCCGGCTAACATTAAAGTATCGTCTGCGTAACAAACGATGTTTACGCCAACGGGAAGGTCGACACGCTGAATCACTTCGTATATAAGATCCTACAAGAGAAGACCTAATACTGATGCCTGCGGAACCTGCGTTACCCACATAGTGGCACGATTACGCTGCCTCACTGTGGACATGACCTGGCCGAGTTAGCTTATTGAGGTGTAAGCTTCTGTGGTAAGAACCCTAGGCAGTTTAATTTGATATTGTTTCCCCTTCGCAGCCGATGCTGCCACTGCAGGGACATCGGACTTTGCGCTAAGTTGGGGAGTCTTGTCTCTCTTTGCTCTCCTCCCTACCGCAGTCGACCAAGCCTCCGTCCTAGTTCTAATTTCATCCTGCAGTGCCTGGGAAGCTTTCGAAGATGCCGCAGACACAATAGGCAATTCCTCAACTGGAGTCTCCGCTTTGTCTTTTCTTTTACCTTTCCCTTTTTTCCTTAAGAACAAGATTAGGTACCAGGCTCAAGTAACTAGCAAGTAGCTCATTTAGATACTTTTTTTTCTTTTATTCCAGCTATTCAGACATTATAGAATTATCATAGTTGTAAAAATGTAACGGATTGCTGTCTGTGCATCGCTGTCTGTGCATGGAAAATATATGAGACAAAATATTATTGGGACATTTATCAACGCAAATAGCACCCAAAACAATGATTGTTAGAATTTTTGTCTGTTTATCTGTGCGTTAGTCGCACGCTAATCTCAGAAACGGCGATTTAGATGTGGTTTTCACTTATACATTGTGGTAAGCTTCACTTAACATTTAGTGTTTGTTTCGGTTCATAAATAAAAAAGTTATGCCGATTTAAAGAATCACGTCGAACATTTGTTAAACTATCTATCTATTCTTTCTCTGTTCAGTAGCAGTGACTGAAAAATGTCTGCCCCAAGTAACAATTCCACACGGTCGAAGTCGCGGGCAAAAGCTAGTTACCAATAAAAAAAGAATGTCTACAAAGTTATTTTTAAAGAAACAATTAGCAAAAAAACGTTGTCAAACTTACTTGGAAATGTAAATAAAAGTAAACAAATTGACAAAGAAATATATGCAATTATTTTTATAATCAGTAAAGAGTCCATAATTGACTACAAATTACATTAAAGTGAGTGCTAACAACAGTGCTAAAAACAGCGCAAAATATTCTGAAAACCAAAGGAGCCTTGTATAAAAAACAGCTAACGACACCCTACCCTGTCCAGCCCTTCCCAACTATTACTATTTGGGTCGGCTTTCAGTCAAACCGGGTTCGGCTGAATACTAGTATTTTACGTGGAGCGCCTACCAGACCCCCACAAACCATTAACTGGGTAACACGGTACTCCTTGGAGAGACTGGTGTCAGATTTTGTGGCTTCTGACTATCCGTAACGACTGCCAAAGATCTACAAATGACAGCCGGGATCAACGGCTTAACGTGCTTTCCGAGGCACGGAGGAGTCTCGGTATGTTAAGATGGTCACCCATCCACAGACCAACCTAGGCAAAAACTCACACAATTAATACATACAAATAAGTGAATAAATAGGGAAGAAAGGAGAAAAAAAAACTGCGTTCATAAAATACACAAATTATATAGATTAACTATATACCTCTAAATTATTAATATATATCAGTAATTATTTAAATTAAATAAAAACAAGTCGAATCCTATACTCAAAATGTTTTAAAAACCATGTATGAACCCAAAATATATAAATGGAACAATAAACTAAAGATAAAATAGTCTTGTAATGAT
The DNA here is from genome assembly GCA_905163435.1 of Mamestra brassicae. Classification (NCBI taxonomy): domain Eukaryota; kingdom Metazoa; phylum Arthropoda; class Insecta; order Lepidoptera; family Noctuidae; genus Mamestra; species Mamestra brassicae. Next base: position 7,569,058 of record LR990987.1, read on the forward strand.
AAACTTGCTAAACAGACTATAGTAGGCGCCAGATAAATGTGGAATAAAGTACATTGACCTTTCCCTAATGTCATCATGCCACATCTAGTAAAATCAAATTCTTGCATCCTTGTTGTGTTTGGATAACGTACCATCAACTTTATGTTATCAGTTTACCCACATTTTTTTTCTGTTTTGCTCTGTCATTCTATATATCTACGTACATCTGTGCCCTCTAATTATTAATCTTTAGTTTTAGATATTGTTTCTCGGTAAGTGAATTATGTATGCAATTCTTTATGAGAAATAAAGTTGTTCTTAAACCTAAACCTAAAAAAAAACAATGCCAACTACGCTCGATTCAAGTGTCTTGGATCCCGCAGTGAAATCGATCAGAAACGAGCAGCGGAGGAGTGAGAAAATAGTATATTGTTATACAAGGGTCGAAAAGAATCAATTCCCAAACGAGGTATTCAAATATTAAGTCGGTGTTTTTCGTTTTTTGACACCGAATTCCGAAATTTAAAGTTTTTTTGTACTTTGTAGTGTTTTTTATTTGGAAGTCGCTTGTATTTTTTTGTAAAAAAGTTTTTTATTTTCCACTTTTTAGTGGTGATACCTCACAACTAAGTGACATTATTCCCATAATAAGTGGTTGTACTACTTGCCGTTAAGGAGTTAATTTTTGTGCATTTGCAGTCCAAGTCCAGACCAGCTCATAATTAAATATCTACTTTGCTTTGGTACTAGATTTAATTGATTCAATTATAGAGTTTATCTTTGAAGTTCACCGTCCAATGCAAATGCAATATAGCTATAATTAAACCAAACGCAAAAAAAATCATCAAGATCGGTTAACAAACAATAAAGTTATGCCCTAATAGATAAACCCCAAAAACATATTAATTCAGATTGACTTGTTTGCATCTGCGTACCCCTTCACAGCGTACCGGCGTGATGTTATTTTATGAACTAGTGAAAACAATAAACAGACATGCAATTTAAGCAATCCCGGGAGATTTGCTATTATTTATTTAAGAGTTCCGTTGCCTATCTCCGAAGTTCTTGTAATTCACTGTTATTCCAAACAAATAAAGAATTATCCAAATCGGTTGACAATTGGCGAAAATATCGCTGAACAAGCATTTTTCTTGGGATCTCAGCATTAGATCCTGACTTATACCTTCCATCATCAGCTCAGCAAGATGAGATGATGATTACCAGGCACAATTATCTGAATTGCGTTAGAAAGAATATGAAAAACATTGTATGTGCCTTTAAAATTTGTGGGTTGCCCTCGATTTCCCTGGGATCCCATTGTCAAATTCTGACTTGGTGCCAATGGGACCATCTCAGGAGCATAGGCTTTCGAATAAAAAAAAAAATCATCAAAATCCATTCATAATTGACGAAATGATCGCATAACAAACATACAAAAAAGAAAAAAAACATATGGTCAAGTTGAGAACCTCCTCTTGAAGCCGGTTAGAAAGTAAAGTATGCTTCTCAGGGATAAAGGGGTCTTTGCCTTGAATTCTTGTATTAACTATCATTGCGTTCGGGATTCAATATATCGCCCGTGACATAAGACCTTCGGTGCATAATCTACTATTTTTATATGTTGTTCTTAAACACTACTGAAAAGTAGTGAATGAACTTCAAGGCCGCTTTTTTCCTATATTTTATTCACAAAATGCTACTCAGTAAATGTTTCTCACCTTTGCGTCAACCCTCCTTCATAACACTTTAAACAAAACTAAGTCACATTTAAAGAAACCTTAAGAAGGGAAGGGTTGGCTACAAAATGTTAGTCGATTCTGCGAATTATTATAAAAGTATTGCTTTGGATTCATTGTTTGTTGGAAGGTGGTTTCTAGAGAGTTAAGTGTGTGTTAAGTGGACTATTCTCGAACTATTTAGTTATGTCGTTGTAAGCCAACTAAAAAAAAAAAATGCATCGCAAAAAGGTCTAACATCAGGACCAAGTGCGGAGAACAAACCCTGATTTCTTTTTATCTGGGAAGTATGATAAAAAAAAAACAGACAAATACCCTGTTTTAATTAATTTAAAGGGTTGCATTGATGACGAACGGACGAGCCATACCTTGCGTTATTATTGCCACACATTGCCTGATAGGTGAAAGAATGACCTTGTCGGAGCGACTCATTATATACTAATAATAGGATTTTTAAGATCGGTCACGATCCAGTTTGCCGGCCGAGTTTGTGGTTGAAGATGTCACGTGATCACGAAGTGAGCTGTGATTCCATCTCGATTATATAGATTGACAGCTCACCTCGTCATCACTTCACCCAAGCCTTCACTTCGATATGTTTACAGAATCGAACGGCTGAATAAATCGAGAGTGTTAAAATTAACACATAGGCATTAAATTAGTTTGGACTTTATTTGAATGACCATAATTTTCCTATTTAATCAAGCTACCCGAAACTGTCAAATTTTCCCAATCAACCTTGAACCTAATGCTTTAGCAATAAAGTTAAAAATCTATTGAAAATAATTTACAGATTGTTGTAGCTTGATGTGCTGGCGTCTGTACAATCAGTAATCTGTCAACTAGACAACGATTGTTTATCGAAGTCAACAATAACAGAGGAGAGTCCTTCGGTTTATCAGCTGTTCTCAACAGAAACCGTAAATATCTGATAATCAGTCGGTTGATTACCTTTATTATCGAAACATGAGTAACGCGGTACGGGCGTTGATAACAGGTTACTAACAAATATCTATTGAATTACGGAATTACCGAGGTGTTTGTTAGGAAACCTGTGTGCCATTTTTCCCCGCTCCACTTTATTTACACAGTGTTTAAATTCTAAACAGACATGAGATAACACTTAGAAAGTGTAATTCACGTTAAGTAAGTGTTATATACCGTGTGATATAAATCGTGTTGTTTTTAAGTGTTACTATGAGTAAACAGATATTATTAGTTCACTTAATTTAGGTTATGTAATAGTGATTGTTTTCGCGATGAGTTATTACGAGAATAAGTACGGGACTACTCGACGTAAGAAGCCGAAGGTGTTGGTAAGTCAAGGTTATTTTTTTACTTTTTACGGCCGGTTTCAATAACGTATCTACCTTTAATAAACTGTCAAATTAGCTACCAACAGTTGCTGAAACGTCATTTTACAAAGGCAAACATGACGTTTCAGCTAATGTTGGTAGCTAATTTGTCAGTTTGACAGACTGAAATTCAGAACTTTCTGAATTTCTGTTTCGATGCAATTTGTTAGCGATTCTCAGATTTGATATGCTTTGCCTACTTTGTCTGAGCCTGGTGGATCCATTGATTTATGTTCAAAATATGACTTATACAGATCAATTGAACAAAGTAATTAGTGTCGCCCGAAAAAACAAACTTTTCGTCAATTAAATAACGACTAACTGTTTTTGTGCAGAAGGCATTTTTTCAATTTTTCAAAGTTCGTTTTTTCAACCTCAATCTAGATCAATTGATTTACTGACAACAAGAACAGTTAACGAGTCAATTTTCAATAGCAAAATAAAGAATAGATACAACACAAAGTTGAGGTTCAAATAAAATAACGTTACCACACTTTCATGAACCCTTCGCAGTTACAGTTACATAGGTACTTCTGACATGCAAATAAATTTTGGTATATTCATCCGCAACTGACAGATTCTTTTGTTGGATTAAAATCAAAAAGGTCTTATTAAGGCCGAAGACTCATTAACTGGGGACACATTAACTGGGTTTGCTTAGTATCTAGAGCCTAGAGAGTGATTTGGCGTGTAGGGAAGTGGCTTCACATACGCAAGGATGGTTCGTGAGATTAGTTGACTGAGTATTAGACCGTTGCTACCGTTTGATTTTCAGCAACATTTCATAATCTTCAAATTACTCTTTCCGCTCCAGGTGGAGTGGAAGGGAGTGTCAGACTCTTACTGACTGAGACCCATCCGTATTCCTCCTAATGCCCTTTCCGTTCCAGGGCCACGGTGATTCATTCGAACAAATTCCGCAACCCTGGCAGGCTCTGGCCCTAGCAAACATTTCAGCCTTACCTGGATAAAATTAAATTAAATTACAGAGTAAGTAAAAATATATTCGTTTGCTGTCATTTTTAGGGTTCCGTACTCAAAGGGTAAAACGGGACCCTATTGCTAAGACTCCGCTTTCCGTCCGTCTGTCTGTCTGTCCGTCTGTCATCATACTGTATCTCATGAACCGTGATAGTTCGACAGTTGAAAATTTCACAGATGTATTTCTGTTGCCGCTATTACAACAAATACTAAAAAAAACAGAATAAAATAAATATTTAAGGCTCCCATATACAACAAACGTGATTTTTTTGCTCGTTTTTGCTCGATATTGATAACGGCAACAGGTAGACGCTTGAAATATTCACAGAATATTAATAAATAATTAAATTAAAATAACACAAATATTTAAGGGTTTATTACAGCCTTAAATATTTGTGTTATTTTTTCCCATACAACAAACGTGATTTTTTTGTCCTATTTATAGATAATGGTACGGAACCCTTCGTGAGCGAGTCCGACACGCACTTGGCCGGTTTTTTATTTAATTGGTAATGTTACTTCTTCGACTACATCACGATGCCGTTTTGTTCGTAGGGTTAGGCAGATCACATACGAGTGAATGACTCGCCAGTTATATTTAACTTATATTTAGTAGAGGGGCTAGATATTAAACGTTTGGAATTTCAGACCGCTGCTATTAAGAATTTCCTCAAAAAAAAAAACACAAATAACTGACCATTTTGTCAAACCGAGGGCGAGGATCGAATCACTATTTTACATTCTTTACTACATTACAGTACTAAACCATCTAGACAAATAAGTACTCAATCAATTATAGACACTCAACACTGCACAGTGACATCACATAGACACTAACACTCGCTTACACACACACATACACGCAGATACAGGCGCTCTGATTAACTTTGTATTTATAGTTTCGTTTTTACTTCTACCCTCAAAAATATAATTGCTTAAGTTTTAAGTTTCTAGTCTCGAATCTCCTTATCTATAACCTCAGTTTGTAATACCAATTTTTTTTTTAATAAAAACGATCTGTTCTTCCGTGGGGTGGGGACCTGGTGATTTATAATACAGCCATTTTATTACACCAGCTCCTCACATTGCTAAGTTAGGCAAAAATATGAAAAACCTAGAATAAACTTGTAATTGTGAGGAGAAATAAATAATTTATTATTATATTATCATACCGTAATTGAAGATTGCGGAATCTAGATAAATTAGCTTTTGCACGCGTGTTTTAATAATAATATATAATTGATAATTTTATTATCACGCAGCTGATGTCCATAGATAAAATACACAAAATTATCTTAAATAATAATAGACTATAAGTGCATTACAGGTGAATGCTCCAGGTGAGGGACATCTGGAGCCTTCGCTTGTAATGTAACATTCCAGAGTCGAGCATTACAATGGTGAGGGAACAGAACCGAGCCACTTGATAATACAATGTGTAATATTTTGATACAAATTGTAACATAAATGAATGAATCTAATGTTACATTACAGGCGAATGCTCGTCAGTCAAGGAGGCAGTATCGTAATGTAATGCTCAAAATCGAATCAGGAGCGAAATGTACAGCATGTTGGCTCCACTCGACTTCTTCTTTTCTACTTTAGTGAAACCCTCTTCTTCATTCTTCTTCCTCTTTATAATACCAAGGGTACGTACTACAGGAACATACAGTATCCTATGCCCTAATTTACCTATGTCATAGTCTACTGATGTGACTCGGTTTCTCCAAAGGCGTTCAGCCGTTAAAGTGTAATTGATTGGCCAACGTCGAACTTCGGAACAAACAGACTTAGTAGTATATATCATGTCGTCATCGTATTCGAGAATGGCATGTATTGTACGAGTTCAATCACCAGAACAATATGCTCGGGTGCACAGTTCCAACTAAATCAGATATAGGCAGGTGCAAATACGACATTATTTTTCAAGCAAGGGTTTCCGCAATCGGAATTCCTGTTTGAATGAACGGGATTTTATTATTATCTGAATTCAGAAAGCTTTAAATCGTACTTTAGAAATAATTCAGGCAACCAAAATAAGGATAATGGTAAAAAAAAGAAAAACGCATTAGATACTTACAAGAAAAAAAACAGCTAACGGAAACACACTAAAAATGTTGGTTACCCAATGCATAAACACATAGATCTATGTTTTTTTTATCTCATAATTTCTGATGCTACAAATGCACAAAAAATGTCCACGCTGTGCGGCGCGAGTGCTTGTACCTACCCATAATGGATGTGTTTATTCTATTTAGTATGCCGGTAATTTATTATTTCAAAAATAAAATCACTTTAATCAGTGTTTTTTTTTGCTTGGATAACTTCTGTTACACGCTGTGTAATATTTGCCCATCTATTTTAATGGGACCTGTTGTGTGTTTTCTTGTAAATTTAATTAAAATAATGGCGATCAATGGACATATTATAGTGCACAAGTGAGTGCGCAAATACAGATGTTAACCATCGACCATCAATCTCATAGTCCGATGAGCGCGAAGGTGTCATATCACCAATTTCCAAATTCTGAGCTGTCACAGAGAAATTCCTTTTGGAAAAACCCAATGATACTTTTTACCCGACCTAGTAATCGAAACCAGTTTTTTCCAATTCAGTTGATCCAGCAGTTGCGCTTGCGAGACCAACGGAGCAGTTTACGTAGATGTAAGGAATAATTAATTATATGACTGACACTACATATGTACATATGTCTCTCATCATTTGATCATCCGCAATAAAGATAATACGTTTTATTGGAAATTATTTAAGTTTCAAAGACGAAGCTGAAGTTAGTTTCTTAGTTCCGCATTTCCCACAAAAATACAACTACTTTACTTTTTGGATGTTAAAACTCGTAGCAAAGTACCGGCACCTCTTGCTACGACAGTGCCTACGTGCCTTGCTACGCCGTAGCCAGCTAATAATTAAATACCTAACGAATATCACAGTTTCGGTTTCGGCCAAAAAATTACCGAAATCATTAAAATAACATAAATAAATAATTGTTTTTGTCACCAATTTTATTTGTTGTATTTATTTTATTTTATAAAAATTAACTGTATATGTTTAAAAATAACCAACATCGTTAACATCTATAAGATATCAGATACGAAGATTAGAAATAAAGGTTCGGTTACGCCTGAAAATCCTGTTTCACTTGCTAATAACATTTAAACATTGGTCGTTAACTTTTTTGATTAGGGTTGAAAGTATTAATTGTATTTTATTTAAACCAAATTTTTGGGAAAACTTTAATTTGGATATCAAATGAAGGGTAATTTGATGCCCATCATATCTAGATATGACGGGAAATGTAGGTTTAGTAAAGTAACATCACTCGAAATCCTATAGGGACCCTGGGGTCCCTATAGGATTTCGAGTGATGTTACTTTACTAAACCTACATTTTTATCCAAACCAAACTTCTGTGCAAAATTTCAGTTCAATCGCTTGGAGACAAGTAATTTAAAATTCAGTCGCGAGATGGTACCCGTACCTACGATACACAGTAACTATCAAGGCAAGTTAAATAAAAGCTTGTAAAAAAAATTACAGTAAAGGTGAGTTGAATTAAAAGCGCGCACGTAAAAGTCTCTCGTATCAAGCTACATTCACGAATTTAATCACTAAAAAAAACAACGTCTTACGAGTTTTCGACCAGGACGTGTCCTGACGCGAGTTTAAAATTTTTTACTTATCCTAAAAAAGTGCACAACGCCGCTAAAGAAGTTTTCACTTCTAAAACACACTTCCGTTACCTGCACGATTATCTAAATATAGGTACACAAATAATATATTCACATTTAATCGATAACCGTATTTAATCTCACGCGATACTCGATCGAAAGCGGAACCAATACCTGTTTTCGGTCCGCACAATATAATTAAAATAAAAGATTTAAAATCTCACAAAAACTTTCAGACCGGCTTTAAACTGCACGACAGCAAGCACCTAGAGAACGGAAATAAAATAAAAAATCTTAACATGAAACGAAGTAACTTTTTGTTGACCGTACACTTACGTCGCGATTCCGATACTTTTTCGAAAATATGTCACTGTGTAAAATGTGAGTGTGAAGTCAGACCTCGGTAGGTCAAGTGCGGCGTACGACTGAAGCCAGCTTACGAATGAAGGCTGACCTTTCCTACGGTACCTTGTTAACTTACTGCGTTAAGTTTAAGCAAGTGACGGAGCATTCGAGATATTCAATCCTGGGAATTTTCATGATCATTTATGCGTTTAAGTGGTTTCTTAGTTTTGGGAAAATAATGCGTCACGATCGTCTTTTTTCCTATCGAGAAGATTTTGTTAGTTTTAACGTCTACCTACAAGGTTAGCGTATACTATCGAAACATATAGATACGTACTTACGACTTGTGATACAAATTCAAATCTCTATTTCGTTTAATTATAAGCTTTTAACTTGCCTTCTAGAGTTAGTATGTGTGGATCAAGTCTTGCATGTGAATTTGAGAACAGTTATTTTCGATTTATTGAATTGAAACTATGCAATCACGTTTGGTTTCAGTGATTTAACACAATATGACGGATTCCCAAAAATGTCCGACCAGTTTTTGTTATGCACTTCTATGATATCGGATTCAAATAAAAGGGTCTGGAATATAACATGCTTGTTTCTAAAAAGGATTAAAAAAATATTATGATGTTTTATACTCATCAGGGATCAGGGTTTTTGACCGCTGTAGCGTCTCAGATAACTGGTACCTACCTAGACAAATTATTTAGCTTCACTATTTGTTTAATGTTGAAAATTACACCAAGAGAGTATACGACCCGAATGAAATCCTTTGTCCTATTCCGGGACATGGTCTACTCGTGTGCCAAGTTTCATCCAAATCCATTCAGCCGTTAAGACGTGAAAAGTAACAGACAGACAGAGTTATTAGACATTTATACTTTTAAGTATGGATTAACTTCACCTGCACGTTTCATTTTGCGTCGTCCTCGTGTCATGTTGATGACAGCATTATTAAATTATCTGTTCAACAAAAAATTACCAAATTATTAGTTTTTCCTAATTGTGGTAACTTTGAAGTGAACTTTACAGAAATTGTTGAAAATGCAGGATTAAGTACCTTTAATCGTATTTTGTACTCATAATATGAATGAGTTGATGACCGAGACTAATCACGTTTGTTCATTGCGCCCGGATCCGATCCGATCTCGAACGAAATATCACGTAATTAAGATTTCGTTTGCACGTGCATTTAATATGGAAATTAAGTTAGAACGAATACTTCTTGACATATTATTGTACGTAACGCAGGAGGCAAAAAAAGTTTTAGTGATAGATGATGATGATAGATGTATTTTATACATTATTTTTTATTTTTTTGTCGAGTGTTTCAAACTCCGGCTCCAAAAAGACTGCAACTTCACGCCAACCACTTCTCCTTAATATCTTGTCCTTGTACTCTTCAATAGTTTTGTCCCATAAACATTTGTGAGTTTCAACAAGTTTAATTATTGTAAACTTATCATACTGATTTTTATTCATTTTTTGTGTTCCATAGCCAACAATATTTAATTAATCACATAGGTACTTAATTACATAGTCCCTTGTAGTAATTACATAGTCGCTATGTTCGTCTGTCTATCTGTCCGCGGTTTAGCTCAGAGACCCTTAGCACTTGAAAGTTAGAATTAGGTATAGGTAATACATATTAATGACGCCGTCAAAGCGGTAAAACAAATACATGAAAAAAAAAGTTTTTTTAGCGTCTTTTCAAAGCTTTTTTATCGTCTATCCCATGGTGTGGGGTGTCGTCGGATAGTTCGTTTATATTGAGGGAATGCGAAAACCATTTTTTCATCCAAGGTACCGTTTGCGAAATATTAAGCTACCAAGTGAAAATTAAAAAGCTGCCAAATAAACGGTTGAGTTTGGAGACGTGAAAAAAAAAGAATTTAAAAGGAAAAGTATCACAGCTTAGTGGCTTTACAAGTTAACAAGTAGGTAATAATCGACCAACTTATAAAATGTAACTGATTAGGTAAAAATTTCGTAGTAACCCCATAGAAAATGACTTAAAACTAAGTGTTTTTGTAAAAAAAAATGATAATTTTATTTAATTTTTTTTAATAACAAAAAATAAGCATTTACCCTCAGGCACCTAGTGCGCAACCAAAACAACATCTGATTAAATTACGGTTGACGGAGTTGACGCCGCCGTGGATAAGTCCATACGTGTTTTGTATTACGTGTACTCCGGATTGAGGTTCCGGTATAGCGGTAGCCCGTTAAAAGAACGGATGACGGATCTCGGACGTCGGACGTCGAGTGGACAAAGGTTCATTTAAATGTATAGGCCGCTTCTTCGGTTTGGTTTTTACTCGGATGACGGATCCGACGAGACGGACGCTGTGGACAAACGGCGTTGGTGTTCTGTTTTTTATTCCGAGGGTCGGAATGCTGCACTTTCAACTTTGACTTGAAATAAGTATGTTTATCCGCCTTTAAGGTTCAGTTACCTACGTATATGCTCTGACTTCCTTCCTTCTTGGAAAGAAAGACTTACTGTCACAGGGCTGACATGCATACAAATAAACTCACAGCCTAAGTTTACTGTCCCAACTCTTCAAAATGTTGGCACAAAATGGTCCCGAAATACACTATCTAATATTAAAGTTTCAATAATCCATTGCTGAGATTTTTTAGGTTCGTCAGAATTGAACCACACCGGGTCCATTACCAATTCTGTTTCCATTGAATCGCTTAATAATTTACGATGTTGGGCCTCCATTATGCCTCCGTGGCTACCAATAAGCCGGACAAAGGTTGGTGCATTATTGATGCACATGGTAACCATATTTGTGTATTGCACGTCAATGCAGAAGGACAGGTTGTAAACAAATTGATGCGGTTTTTGTTCTACCTTTTGGCTTTGAAAATTGTTCCATTGGAACTTACTACCGGGATGATATTATGATAAGTCCACATAATCCTGTTCCTGCTGACGCTTGCTCAAAAATATTCTCTAATCTATCTCAGCTGTCTACCTCTGTCTGTTTCTCCGATTATTCCGGTGTGAGAGGGAGACGGAGCTTTACAAGACGAATAAAAATTTCTTTTTTTTTAACGACGGAATCACGATGACATTGGCACTTTAACAATGTTTAGCGCATGATGGGTGCGTGGCAACAGCGTACCACAACCTGCAGCGTTGGATGGTCACCCATAAGGTGGAGCGTTTTTTATTTATTTTTTTATTATGGGAAGTGCCTGACTCTTACTGACTAAAACCCATCCGTGTTCCTCCAAATGCCCTTTGCGTTCTAGGGCTGCGGTGACTCTTTCGAAAAAATTGCACACACGGTGGACCGATGCCCAGGTGAATGCCGTGGTAATCCGTTGGATGCGAGACGCATAGGACCGGTTAATGTTGCGACACTGGGCAGAGGTATATGTCGAACAGTGGACTTAATTCAATTGAAATGATGATGTCAATTCCGTATCGCTGATAAACTGTCGATTTGCGATCTCTCCACGAAAACGGTTTACAATCCCTGGTAGTTCATACATAAAACTATACCTACTGGTGTGTTTCATAAGAACTATAGCAGTGATTCCGAGAAATAATAAAATACTAATTCATTTTCAGTGACCTTCCCTTTTAAATTAGAAAGTACCCCAAATGTTGAAGTGGATTCGGAAGATGGAACATTTTATTCGCTATCATATTATTTGAGTGCAATATTTACGTTTTATCTTTAAAATTCGCTACTCAATTTTATCTGACTTTATCTTTCTCACAATGCTTATCAAAATTGGTAATGAGTGGTATGTTTGTTTGTTTATGTTTATGTATTTATATTATTATATAATTTATTGTACACGTCATAATAAGAACAGGCCTATCAATCATAAAAAAGTGTACAATGGGCGGTCTTATCGCACAAGGGGTCGTAATGTAACATTCGCAGCGAGCATGTTATGTTACGCCGTGTCCTAAATACGTGTTAAACAAAACACTTACGCATGTATTCGTGCTCGTGTCCACGTACTGACTGCACGAATGCTCGCTACATGTTACATTACGCCCCGTAACACCGGTCAGTACCCACTTTAAGACTAGACTAAGACAGAAATCCAAAGAAGCTTTATGCATAGAATTATTTCTCGCCGAATTTAAACGACCGGTTCTGCGAATCGGACCAAAGGAAAATTGACAGTTAAATATTTTCAACGAACACACGAATTGTGCTTTTTATTTAACATTTACCGACACGCTAATGTCAATTCCAAACCTGGTTTTCATGGTTTGTTCAAATACTCAGTTATCACGCGTTTCACTAAAATAAGGTAAATATAAGATTTGTAAGCTCGTCTACTATTTCAACAACAGCTTATTTGATTAAAAGTAGAAACTGAAAGACTTGTAGACATAAGCTTTTTAATTTGGTAATTTGGTGAATAAATTAGACCTGTAGTACGAGTTTAATAGGTATCAATCGTTGTGTACCAACCAAACCGTAGGTTTTAATTCAGCATGAACTGTCCCACTCCTGGTCAAAGGAGTACCCATTCCTTTCATTTCACTTTTAAGTGGGCTTCTTCACGGCCATGCACTGCGGAGCCATACAAGGCGTCCCGTCATGTTACTGCTGTCCATGGGGTTCTCGGTCTGATGTCCTGATCTGGGAAAGTGTTGTTGTGTTGTTTTTGTTTTTTTTTTAAATGAACCGCCACTTGTCTATTGAAAACCAGGGTCAAACAGCATCAGTCTGTCTGACATATCGCTGAAATGGACCTTTTTAGTGCAGCTGTGGGACACACTTAGTTCTAAGCATACCTACATTTTTTATTTTTTTTTGTTTCTATGTACCGTGCGTGTTTCATGTAAGTGCGAAATAAATATTATTCCTTTTTTCTTTCTTTTTGCATTTGGTATTTTTGTGTAACAGCCCGAAATCTGGATTACACCCGGTCGATAGACTCGCTCCCATTACATGCGAAAAGACTACTCCTGCAATTGGTGTATTATCGGTGTACTAGGTACAGGCTGCCTAACTCTTTGGGAAATACAAGCGTGGTATTATGTTATGTTGCGAGTATATTAATCCACAACCATTAGCTATGTAGAAAATACCATTTAATTGCTTACCGTAAAACGGGGTGGATAGAAATTCAGAGGTGATTAAAAACCTAACTTTAATTGGGATTTTCACATAAATACCATATTAATAGTTTCTCACAAAGCGTCCAATTAAAAAAAAAATTGGAGTTCTTCATTGCTGTAAACAATATATTTCACCCCATCATTTCTATCCACCCCGTTTTACCCGGTACTTAAACTTCTTTGCCACCTCTTTGATGGTTCAAATGAAACACTACTAGCCAGAAGCAACATTTCACTTTATTCCTATTTACGATGGCTGCAAGACTGACTGACGGCAATGAATATGATGTATTGGAGTCATTAGCAATACTTTGACTGAACGAGGTAGTTCATTCGAAGGCATTGTGTGCAATTACTGAATAAGTAATGGAACAGTCACCAAGTACCATATGGTACTCGGTCGGTCGTCCTTAAGCAAAATACTTATTGATTCGAAACTTTGTTGTGGTTATTTCTTCGTTTGATGTTTCTACCGGCAATTAGAAAATTATAACTAAACGGTTTGCATTATTTTCGTGTTGTTTCCCAATTATGGTGTGTTGAGTTTAGTTGATCAGCGTTTTAAAGTGTCATGAAGTGCCCTTAGATTTATGTATAAGTTGTTTTTAGCTCAGGGGTCGTCCATCATGGTTGCCAAAGTTGCTAAATAGCAACTTTTTAACCTACTCCTTCCCTGGTGATACATGGTCAGGTCTTAGACTAACCCCCCACCAATCCAAAATCGCGTTTATTTTCTTATACCAAGTAATCTGAAAAAAAAAACAATATTATCTGTAAATACAGGTAATTTTTTTTTTCGATAGTAAATTATAACGTAAATGAGGATTTCAAATTTTAAATACTAATCTTACTATATACAATTAAAATAAAAATCAAAACTCCTAACGAAATTATGGCGTCAAAAAATTCGTCCGCATCGCTATCGACTGGAAGTGAGCCCAAAAGACTGGCGGCATTGCCACGTTGTATGGCAATGCTTATCCTCTGTCCGAGGTAAAAGCCAGCCCTTAAGTCACGTGAAGTGTCAACTAAGCGAATAGCAAGTTCTTTATATAACGCATGAGCACTCGGACCCCACTGTCCAAGAGTTTCAATCCCAAACGGCTCGAAAATATAATTGCCAACTAGGTTATTATATTTCCGGCGCTGGAGGTTCTCTGCAGCCGCAGCGGCAGCACCAGCACAGCGACGAGCTAGGAAGATGGGATGGCGCAAGAGTATCGACACAAATAGTGTCCCACGCTCATGGCCTACCCATTTTCCATGGGAATAAAGACATACCGTCCGGACGCTTGCCATCGTCGCGTACCAGGCCATTGGGTTCTAATACGGCTGGTACGCCGACGGCGACAAGAGCGCGTCGGATAATGTCGTTGATTTTTGCGTGCCGATGCTATGCGACCTGCACTTCGACTGCACGACAGGCCGTGGTGCCCGAGGCTGTTGACAGCTTCGCCGCAGTGACAGTGATGAGTAGAACAATAGGATGCACCTAAGCGAAGGGGTTTCATTTAATGATGAAAAAGCACAGTGATCAAAATGTCCAGACAGACAATAAAGTTGCAGGTTATTTCTGACTGGCTTACAAATAATAAAGGAAAGGTGGAATCATGTGAAAAACATTTATATATCTGTACTAGTACATGAATGTATGTTACCGGCAATCTTTATTATTCAGGTTTTCCATACAATACCCAGGTAATGTGTAAAATACCTGGGGCGTATAGGAACGTTATGAATATTATTGTCGATTTTATACTTTACCTAGGTAATGTATACAATTCCAAGAGATTGTATAGAGTACCTGCTGGTCCACCGGCAATGTGTAAAATAAATAGATTTTGGCCTGAATTTATCAATGTATCTATATGTCGTACTCAACTAGTTTAATCAACCGTTTATTGCCGATTAATTTGCCTAGCCAAGTCATTTGGGAACTTAGGACACAGGAACTTAACTTACTCCACTTGGCAGTTCTCATAATATTTTCCACTTTTCATTTGAAACAGTCTCTTCTTTCCCCTTTAATTAGCACGCTAACAAGGAGTGTAGACACGCCTCTAAAACGACTGGTTGTGTGAAAATTGTCGCCCTTGCTTCCTCCAGCGTATCATTACAGCATTGAATATTAAAACAATGGCATGCGGTCATCAATTGGATTGATGCGAGGTGAATAATGTGTTCGCGATGGTATTTGAAATTGTAAATTTGTTTTCAATTTAACTAGAAACTAAAGGGCAGAAATGTAATTCGTTACGCTTTTTTGTTTGACTGAATTTTGACATTTCGAATGATGAGAATGATATTTATTCTGCAAATTGGTTTTACGTTACGTTTTTACACATCAATTTTTGTCAGTTAAAACAAGATTAGGCCGGTGTTTCCTAGCTGAATACTCTGAATAAAAAAGACAGAAACAAACTAAGTGGTGTGTCTTTAAAAATATTTAAACTAATACTACATACAATCATTAGCTTACTCCTTTTACCCATGGGGTACAGAGAAACTAGAGAACGCGTCTGCTACTATCCTGAGAGAGTTCTGTCAACTACAGGTTTTCTTTAGTTTTTCACGGATTTTGGGCCTTTTGTACATAATAATAATTCTTACCATATCAATTTCCCTAGCCTTCTCACAATGTATGTTGGGGTCGCTTCCAGGGCTTCCAGTCTAGCCAGATGCAGCGGAGGACCAGTACACAGACGACAGACGCTCCTTATAAGATACTGGTCCTCCGCTGCAGCCACACTCCAGTAACTCGGCAATACGGTTCCTCTTCGCAAGACTGGCGTCAGGATTTCTGCCTTCTGTCTACCCGTTACGTCTGTCATAGATCTACAAATGACAGCCGATAGCCATTTCCAAAGTACGAAGATATCTCGGTTCCTAAACTCCTCCTCATAATTGTTACCTAATGATTCGTTAAGATACTGATTAGCAATTTCAAAATGTGGCAAGATTGTTATAAGTAAATAAGCTTTTTATTAAAACTATTGTAGTAGGCAACTTGGCATTTAGAAGGTGGAAGGATCTTAATGATAATATCTACAGTGCTTCCCGACACTATGCTCGACACTATGCACTGGCCTATCAGATCTGTTATGCAGTTGACAGCAACTTAAATCTATATTATATCTATATAAATGGAATCAAGGTTGGGGTTAGGGCACCGCTCTCGTTACTTTGAAGGGGGTTCATTCAAATTTGATGTATCTTTATTATGTGGGTCTAAATAAAATTATTGACTTTATTTGGTAAAAACAGGATAGTCAGAAGCCAGATAATCTGACACCAGTCTTGCAAAGGAGTACCGTGTTACCCAGTTAATGGTTTGTGGAGGTCTGGTAGGCAGCCGTTCCACGTAAAATACTGGTATTCAGCTGAATCCGGTTTGACTGGAAGCCGACCCCAATATAGTTGGGAAAAGGCTAGGCAGTTGATGGTATTTTTTCCAGTTTAACAAATATAACTTACATAGTAACTGATATGCTTCTGATATGTCAATACAATTATTGTCAAACCCGTAAATGACTGACCCACAAAGATTTGCGACAAACCATCACATTGTTGATACCGAGGTTTTTAAAAACAGTAGATATTTTAGGAAAGAGAAGAGTGTTTCTGAAACAGTATGTTTTTTGTACTTGTAGTTTTCCACATTATCAGTTGTTGTCTTGCCATCGGAGCACTTTCTTTACATATTCTGGTCAACTTTCGGTTACACACTTTTGGAATGACAATTGTTTTGGTTTCTGTAACATAATTTAATACTTAATAAATTTACTTTACTACCGCTTTTACGTACAGGTTAAGCTAAACCAAATATTTTAAACAAGACTTCTAAAATAACCTGAAAAAATACGCTTACTTCTTAACATTATAGATTTCTTTTAGAAATTTATCAAAAACAGGCTCTAGTTAACGTTTATTTCACTTTCTAGGATATTCTACAAATATTTTTAAGCGTGTTCGCGTTGACGTTACTCTTAGCACCCTAAACGAGGTAACCTCTCATTTGACAGTTAAATGTTGGGCAGTGGGTCACTAATCAAAAATCGATGTATTCCTGTCAAAACAAGTGGCATGCGACCTTTCACGGTTGTTTTAGTCTGATCCTTAATGTTTGTACGTCGCCTTGTGGCTATGCAGTAGTCAATTTCCTATATATAGAAATAGCTTTCTTGCAAGCCCTTGTGAATTTTAAACTAGGTTTTGAATGCATGTCAACTAATGACTGGCTGCGAGTTTACTTGTAGGGCTTGCACGGCCATCAACGCATTTAGTGTAATTATGAGTGATGCGGTATTTGGGAATCTAAAATTTATAAAATTATTTGTAAGAGGTTTAAAATGAATGTAGATACTAGTACTTTTTCACAGTACCACGAAAAATTATTAGAAAAATCGGAAAAAATATGGAGCGTGTTCCAGTATTACTCGGAACGTATTAGGGGTGGCTTTTGTCGAACCCCGGCCTTTTGGGGTGGCATTGCTAAAAGATAACTTGGCTCGACTACGAGTGCGCGCTATGCGGCGTGCTACGAACTCGTACAGAGGGAGCAAAGTGAACCTCATCTAGCATGCTGTCTCTTTCTTGCAGGATCTCAACGCATAATTAGTGCTACACGCCGTCTAAAAATATTTGAGAAAATAAATAAGCTTCTTGTTCATTGCCGTCATTATTTTTTCTTTCGGCTATGTTTTTTGTACAAAAAAGCGTGTGTTGGTTTATGGCGGTGTGAGTGTGATAGGTAGTAGGGGGCATGCGCGGCGTAGTCCCGTAGGGCGAGAGAACGCGGTCGCTCGCGGCAGAGGGTGGAGACGCGTCCGACGCGCGACATCGATCCTACTTCTCCGTGAGCCTCACTTGCCGACGCCGGCGACGAGCGACAACATGCAGCCGCCTCCGCGGAAGGTGAGTCCGACACCCTCCATGCACACACGACCTCATACAAACTCCTCAAACACTCTCACAAACTTTACCAAAGTGTCGCAGAACTCTCAATGAAGTACTTTCCTCGACGCGTCAAATTCCTCGTCGCGTGTTACTATGAAATTATATAACTTTACTGTTATGTTTGTATTTTAATCACTGGGGCCATCTCTTCCCACAATTTTTGGGGCTGGATTTATTTATCATAAATTTTAAATTAACGTTATTACGGAACGTGTGTAGTGGAATTCGTAATGCAACATTGTTCTGATTAAATACCAAGCGTAGGCTGAGGGGATTTAATCAATAAACCCCTAATCTCATATAAACAGGCCGTAGCGATGGTAAACACGCTACGGAAATAAATTATAAAATAAAAAACCGTGCAAGAATGAGCGAAGTGTCCAAAATACGTTGAAGAAAATCTGTTCATTATTCGGAAAATTAAAGAGCAAATCTCTCCTCAACGCTCAGACGTTTCCACGAAAAACGCGTGATATTTGTAGTGAATATAAAACATGGGTCACATATTTCGGAATATTAAGAGTAATTCTTCAATAGGTTGACTTCTCCGAAATTTTCAGAGATTTTATTCTTCTATTATGAACCGATATTATTGTCCGTGCTATGATGTCAAAAAGCTGTTTTTATTTTTTTGCTTTCATTCTATTTCGCGTCTATTTTCGCTTTAGTCCTTTGAAGCGTGAATAAGGATTATTTTATTTTGGTGACAACTGAATGTGTTTTGTGACCAAAAATAGAGTGTTTTTTGAGGGCATGGTTTTATACATAACCTGACTTCTTAAGAAAATATTTTCTTTTGTGGCGAGCCTTGTGTCTAAATGAGAAAAGAAATAGAATATGTGAGCATGTTGCCCGGGCTCTCGGCTAGTAATTACAAGTTTCACATACCGCGGCTCTCAGAATTAACTATGTATGAGCCCTGTTAATTCAGGAAAACTTTCAATGAATAAGAATAATTAAATGTTCTCCATAACAACTGTGAACAAACATTTCTGGGGCAGAGAGTCAAATTATTTTTGTAGATAAAATCTATTTTTAGTGTTATCTTGACACTGCAATACTGTAGGACCCTAATGAATTTGTCAGAGTTTCTATATTATTTCTTTTTCAATACCATATATTAATATGGAAACAAGAATAAAAAATGTAGTTTATTATAGAAAGGCATTGAAAATGCACCAAGTTTTCTCTAAAGAAAACCAGTATTTTGTACAACCAGTCTTCTCTACGAAGGTTTATCTCTCAATTGGGAAAACGGTACTCCCGGATCGATGTATTCTGTATTCCTGTTCTGTAAAAACACAACGCCGTGAAAGCAAATGAGCTGTCAATTCATCCAATCAAGGTGGCATGACAGTTCACTTCAGGCTCACTCCACCTATGTAAGTGTTCACGGTGACATGTTAACAGAATAGATCAGCTGTTAAACCTAAGCAGGTCTAAAAGTACGACGAGCATGGGCCGGGGTCCCTCAACATTATTTTATTAAATTACATACCGAGGCGTAATTCAATAGTGACCGGCAGTTTGCGTCGTACCATATAACTAAAGTAGCGATAATCGGGTAGATCCAGCCAACGAGGGTCACCGCGGTCAATGATCGCCGGATCATTCATTGTAGTCCCTGCACTTTCGAACGATGTACAACTTTATGATATAATAAAATCTTAATTTTTTTTTTGCGTATCGGTCTCAACTGAGTCAAATAAATGTTATGTTATTTCTTTCCTCGTTTTTTTAAATGCAACAATCGTTTTTTTTTTGAAGGAAAATAGTTCGATTAATATATTTTTGTTCGCAAAACTCGACAAAATGCAAGGAAAAGCTGATTCTTTTGCCTAAATCGTTTGCTTGTTACTCGTCAAAATGTATTGACTTTTCCTATCGGGTTAAAAAAAAATAAAAAAAATTAAAGCAACTAAAAATAAAATTGAAAACAGTCAGCCCTTTCCCACCTACCAAATATTGTAAAAGGCCCTGTGTCCATGAACTTTTTCCGATAAATGTTTTTTGTATTTGTGTATTTTTAGCACGCTGGAGCGTTTGCAATTTGAGCGACTATGCGCGGTTGGAACAGTAATATCTTGATATTTTCCGCGTATTCTGAACTGAGTTGGTCGTCTGGTTTAAGAGGGTACCTTATTTATAACGAACTAACTAATTGATAAACGCCAATAATGGCGAAAGTTAAAAAGAATTGTTGTAACAAGTGTTAAGTATTGCCGCAAAATAATTGTTGCACAAATATTGTAATACTGAGTACCTCAAGAATCAACGTTCACTTTTTAGCATAAAAAGTACTTTAGTCGCTCAAAATGAAAACGCTACTGCAATGTTGGAGAAGTTGGTGATAGCAGAGCTGCAGAATTTGTATTTAATAATAGAAAATGGCATGACATTTTAAAATGGTCTTTTAGCGCCGTTGTCACTTAACAAAAATGTAAGTAAACACGTTTACGTATTTTTTCGACGGTATGGAAAACGATATTATTATTCACATAATATACGTTTTCCCAAATCGATTACACAAAAATTACGATCTAAAATTCAATAAAACATCTGTTCACAAGATTATTTAAAGAAACCATTCGAAACCAAATTTGTTTCTATGATTAGTACGTCCATGGGCCTGCAGTAGGCTACAGTAAGGGTAGGCTAGCCCATACATAATGCTCAAAAATAAAGACTCAAAACATTATTCAGGGTTGAAATCACGATAATGACGATGAAAAATTTTTTTTTGGCCATTATGTATGGTTTGGCCTACCCTTACTGTAGCCTATTGCAGGCCCATGAGTACGCCTGATAATGGAATTGACCTTAACTTTACCTACAGAACCATAAAGGACGGAACCGATTTAAACAATAGTTTTAAATAACAACTATCGAAATGTAAATCTTACACTAACCAATAACCAAAAACGTCAAACTGCGTTTAGTTTGATTGGTTAAGATCAATCAACGTTCAACAAACGTTTGGTTAAGACGTGTGTTCATCAAAATCTGGTAAACTCGTTGCACTTGATCCCTTCCCTACACCCATCGGTTTCGATAGCTTTGTGAAATTCACCCTGCATAAGCCTGCCACTACTAACGGCAGGTAAAGCGGACTTGTTATTAAATTTACGGCACCTCGGACCCTCAAACGCATGCATTTTGGCCGACCGATTTTGATTACGGATCGCAGTGGACGACCGGGCCGCGGGCGAAGTTGGGGCCGGTTCTAGGAAAGTGCAGAGAGTAATCGAGTGTCGATTTCAGCTCGAAACGTAATCCTTTTGGTTAAAATAGCAGCCAATTTAACTGTTGCGGTGTCGATTTGTATTAAGAATTTGAATGAAGCGTTTTCAAATTTGATTGGAGTTGGTATGACGACGATTATCATTAACTTACCACCTTAAAAACTGCACCAAGTAAGTCCAGTTTTTTAACAATTTTGTACATGCTGAAGGAGATGCTTGTCCTTCCTTCCATACTTTTCCAAAGTTATTTGTGTTTAGCCTTCTAGTTAATGGAGGCATCCAAAAACGTTAGTTCCATTGATAGTAACACTTACTTGAGATTTCCTTGTTGCTTTACAAAGTTCTTTTCTACAGCTTTCAACTATGAAGTTTCGAATATTCTCTATGCCATGACGTCACTAGTAGTTAGTGTTGTCTCTGTTTATCATTCATTTTAAATCACTCGCTCACAACTCAGTCATTTATTGTGGTTTTGAAATACTTGTGTCTAGGTTTTTTGAGAAATATTAAAATCAATTTCGCAACCGAACAACTATATATATAATACTGAGAATGAAATCATATTAATTCTGACTATGATCTGCCGAATCATTTGTTAAGAGAGTTAAGTCACGTGGCGACGCTCGGGACACAATGCCGTTATAGTTCTGTCGTTATGCGCAGGTTAGGGCACACAATTAACTGGTAGAGACAGTTTTCCGAGAAACCGCGGATCGGTTTTCTCGGAGTCTTCTTTTTAACCGGTGTTTGGCTTTCCGATATCAAAAATTGCCAAGCCATAATTTTTTGGACGATATGTCTGAACGACTTTTTGGGGAAATTAAAGTTGTAAGGCAACCGTGATCTTGTTGATGCTGACTTAGATTACGCAGTTTAGATTTATTTGTTAATTTGTTTTATCATTTTTGTAAGCCTTTTCTCTAAATCAATATTATATACACAGTCGCTGTCGGACTCTTTTCTTTCTCCTCTTAACGGTCTCATTAATTGAAAAAACGATCGAGTAAGATTTGTACATGTAATTTGCATCCGTGCAAAGCCATGAAGGGTAGCTAGTACCTATTACTAAAAACATAACGCCAATCTGTCTTTCAAAGTTACATTTCTCTTACCTATCAGTAACTTATTTGTCTCAAAGACAAAATGATTACAAAACCATGGAATTGAATGCAGATCAGGGGGCGAGTCGTTCGGTGAGCTCCCGGACCACAGTGACACAGTGTGTGCCAATCTGATTATGCGGTGGAGGTCCGGGGAGCGATGACCGCGGTGTGACGGTCTGGCTGGCTTCTATACTATATGTCAGGGTACGGTAGCGGGTTTGTGTACCGATTCTTGTAACACACTGACTGGTGGTTTAGTCCCTCATAAACATAAATGCACACGCGTGAGTTTCGTTTTTCATACGGGGTAGGAAACTTTTAACTGCAGGGTTTTGCCCAGTTTGCACAAGTGACAATTTCGAAAATCAATAATGCATTTGTTAACAAAATAGTACTCCTGTAATGTAGAATCATAGCGCTACACTTGTGACATATACTTAATAGCGATAACGGAACAACTTGTTTATTCTATTTCTAATAATTAATTTGGTACAAGATCTTAGTTATAAACCTTGTCGCGCTTCAGTCTAGTCTAACCACAAACTGTCTGCTCTAGAAAATATACCTACTGTTGTCAATTTATTATTATA
The DNA here is from genome assembly GCA_905163435.1 of Mamestra brassicae. Lineage (NCBI taxonomy): Eukaryota > Metazoa > Arthropoda > Insecta > Lepidoptera > Noctuidae > Mamestra > Mamestra brassicae. The sequence goes on from LR990987.1 coordinate 7,592,140, forward strand.
AAACAGGGCACGGGCGTAGCTATAACTTTCGCAAGGGGGTCCGCGGGTCCAACTATTATAGGCATATAATTTTGTGGCACGTATTATCCGTGTCTGAATTAGTGTTGCCAGATCTAGTGAACACAGGAAGGGGATAGTAAATTACAGTACGGTACAGCTAAAATACAATAGCTACAAGAAAAAAACGAGTTTTTGTGTGTCACCATTTCTTTATATCGCATGGTAAGTTTTCTGAATGAAAATATAAAAAATAAATGATTTTTCATTTTACGAAATTGTTTTTTTTTTCAGAAATTATTAATTGTATTTGAAATGAAAGGTCAGCTTTTCTTTTGAGTTGGCCATCCAAAGAGGAAAAGGAAAGAATTTGCCCCCTTACTGGAAGAATTATTATTGAGGAGTATTGAAAGAGCGAGCAAAGCGAGTTCGAAAAATTTCTGCACCCGCCTTGAAAAAACAATAGACAATACTTTGGTGCGATTGAGGCAAACTCGAAAACGTTTGCACTTCATCTCGCAGTTTTTGAGGTTTAGGATTCTTTTAAACATTTACAAAATAATATGGTTGACGTTTGAGAATGTACATAGAATTACAAGCGAAGCGAGGTCAAAAATTTGAGCACCCCGCCTCGGATAGGTTTTCTTTTAACGATTGATACAGAAACAACAGTTACTTTGTGAACTCACGCAAAAAATATATAGAAACGTCGCCAGAGCGAGCAAAGTGAGCTCGAAAATTGACCCTTTAAACACCCCTTTTATATACGCCCATGAAACGAAACGAAAGACATGACTGATATTTCGCCATACAACCTGGACCGGGGACCATCCATTAAGTACATACTAAAACTCCTCCGGGTCTCGGAAAGCAAATTAAACCGTTTGTCTCAACATTTATTTGTAGATCTATGACAGTCGTTACGGTATGGTAGTTGAAAAAAAACGAAAACAGACAGAAAATTTGTCACCAGTCTTGCTGATGGGCTTGTTACACAGTTACTCGGTTGTGCAGTTCACTCTTTGTAAAGTAAGTATTCGGTTACACTAGCAATGGACCCTAACATAGGTGGGGAAGGGGTTCTTTTTTTTTTTAATGATGGGAAATCATCAAATGACTTCTTCCGCTCTGGGTGGAGCGGAAGGGCGTGTCAGACTCTTACTGACTAAAACCCATCCATGCTCCTTCCATTGCCCTCTGCGCTCCAGGGCCGCGGTGACTCTTCCGAACAAATTCCGCAACCCTGGCAGGCTCAGGTGGGGAAGGGTAGCCAGAAACTGTAGTCCGTCACCTGTATTTTTTAACTTGATACCCAACAACTGACCCTCATACTTTTTTCTAAAAACATTTGGTAGGATCACAGGGCTTCAATGTTTCTATGTAGTCACAGATTAAATGTTTTTTCAACCGAAAGTTGCCATCAGATGTTTGACTCTTGAGTTATAAAATGTAGCAGGGAAAATGCCCGGTCTCGTTTGAGAGTATCAAAGCGCGTGGGCGGTTAGCGGCAGTGCTGACGTCACGTTTTAAATTTTCGTAGCGTTTCCTTTATCATGTGTTTTCGAGATTCTTCTGAGCTTTGCATGCGACCGGACAATCATTTCGGTTCCATTGGACATAGAACTTTACAATAAGGTTCCGTTGGACTCCTCCCAAATTAAATGCAAGTCAAGTGATGCAATCGACTGTTCAACCACACAGAGTAAAAACAAAAACGCGCGTTTGACAATAATAAGTTTAAAGATCATTTTCTAGAAGCTGTGCTAACGAGTCTGATTTTCGGGCCCGTTTTCATTTATTCTGCCCTAATTCATCGCCGGTTAATAAGCTGGTCCAAGACAATAGTACTTGACAACTTCATGATGCGAGTGTGATCGAAATAGTATCCCGTGGTTATCACTCCCCATTTAATTGTGTGCTTCAAAGATAAACTAGCAAAGTAAGGGTTACTTATATGTCGTGATATTAAACTTTTAAGTTGTTCTTGTAAGCCTTTTTGAGTGGCTTAAATAAATAATAAGTAGTCGGGAGTGTTCTTAGTTATGTTTGATGAAAATCGGTCCAAAATGGCCGCTGCCACAAAATGGCGGATTACATAGTTTTTCACAACTCCCTCAAAATGGGTATCAAATGAAAGGGAAAATTATTTTTGTGTCTGATCAATGCCCTAGATTGGTATCTTGGATCTAAAGAATTAATTTTTATTTAACTTTTAGTACATTATTTACTACATTACGTATAGGTAAATTAAGTTTAAAAAGCATGAAATAAAAATTATGACGAAGACAAAGAACCCAAAGAATCGTACCTATATTAAACTAAAAGGATCAATACATTTTATTTTTTTACTATTTAAAGTGTTTTGGTCGGGGCTGAATTTTTAATTTAATTTTTGTGAACCTGTTTTTTTTTGTTTGATGAGAGGAATACGAAAAACAAAAAGAAACTTGTTTAAAAAAATTTATAATATAATTTGCATATTATAAACAATTTTAGAAGCATATATCCTAGATACAAGATTGTGTAGGAAAAATATGGTCCCCACGAGAAGGGGCATTGTCTATGAAGCTCCTTAGAGATGAATATATAGCTAAAAGCTATGTAGTAAAGGCTGTAAGATTGTTTAGAGCCGTCCAGAGTAATGCAAGGTCCTTTGTTCTAGATCTATAATCCACTAGCCAGCCGTATGTTGTGAATATCTGTCTTTATCGTCCGAATCAGATGTCTTTTACCTTTGTGGCTGGGTTTTGATTTCTGTACCATAGAGGGTTTAGTTACAAAAGCTTGTAGGCAGGTAGGCGCACTTTTTTTTTTTTTAAATTTGGGTAGTCATCAAATGTCTTCTTCCGCTCTGGGTGGAGTGGAAGGGCGTGTCAGTCTCTTACTGACTTAAACCCATCCGTGTTCCTTCTAAAGCCCTTTGCGTTCCAGGGCCGCGGTGACTCTTTCGAACAAATTCCGCAACCCTGGCAGGCTCTGGCCCTAGCGGGCCCTGTCTTCTATGCTGACATCTCTTTGAGGCGCGCGTGAAACACAACGCGTCGTCGTCCCGGGCCTGGTGGTAATCGGACAGCGAGCCACCCAACGCTCGCCGTCCGCAGGCCCGAGGTTGGCGCACTTGCGCTCACTTTAAGCGAATAATTTCAATCGACCTAACTTTCAAATCGTACTTAGCAGAAATGATCAAATCTTTTTAATTAAAATTGCTTTTATGAACTCTGATTGAACGAACCGACTCTAAAAAGATAAAACATTTGAAAATACGTTTGTCACATATTTAATTCGGAGGTCGTAAAAAGCTTTTTGACAACGTGTGGGTTGTGTAGGCGGTAGGTAACATAGGACGAAGAGATTACTCACCACTCAAATAGGACTGAAAATATATTTCTACCTCGTCCAAAAGAACTTGGCGAAGCAAAAACGTCAAGCTTTTTTAATTTGATGGAAACTTAAAAATATGATTCTTACTTTAAATATGAATAGTAGTAGATAGTCATGTTCTGTAAAACACAATTTGAACATCACTTTACTTAATTATAATATTTCCGAAAGGACAGTAGAGACACTTTATTAATTGAATACTATTATTTTACTAACCTGTAAATGATGACTTTCAAAAGTGCCGTTTAATGGCCTATTTGAAATAAACGCTTTGACTTTGACTTAAAAAGTAAAAGTCGGTAAGAGAATGATCGAATGTGTTCTCATCATTATTTATTCACCATTCGAATGTGTCAATGTATTTTTTTAAAACAAAGCACACAATTTCTTGTGGGTAGTTAAAAATCGTTATCCTAGATAAAAAAAACAGTGTGCCCCATGAAATTTACCTATTGCAAATATGAAAGACTTTCATTATGTTTCAAGATGAGGTTTTTCAAACTTCCCTTAGTGCTCGTTCTACAGTGGTGTTTACGAAATAAGGACATTTATGTTTTAAGACCCAGCGGTTTAGACCGTGTTTTGTCTGTCAATTAAAGAATTATATTATCGATGAATAATGTTAATTGATATAAGAACCTAAACGAAGCAAAATGAGTTGGTAAAGATCGTGGCAGATGAGAAAAAGGCGTGAGATATTGTCTGTTTATGTGTCAATTTAATATGACTGTCGAAAGTCAATTATACATGTCATCTTATATAATGCATACTACTTGCAATATGTTTTTGAAGTGAAAACTTCTTTAGCGGCGTTGTGCACTTTTAAGGATGGGTAAAAAATGTTAAACTCGCGTCAAGACACGTGACCTGATCGAAAATTCGTAAGACGGAGGGAGAGTAGACAGCCGCAAAATGAATATATTTTATATCCACAAAATATCAAAAATGCACAACGTTAATGTTCAAGTTTTCACTTCTGCCGGCACTCCCAGAGTGCAACCCGTTGTTTTTTTTTATCCAACGGAATCGAAACACTCGCCATTTTGCAGCGTTACAATAAATGTTTATTTTCTTATCTGATGTCACATGTCGTGTAGTGCTGCGCTATTTAAAGAGTTGTTCAAGCCGTCGCCGTGAGTTGGCTGGGGAGCGACCACAGGGTGACATCGGCGCTTCAAGAGGCTATTTCAGACAGGACTACTTTGTGGGCAATATTATTTTTATAGACATAGTGATTTTTACTTGGTTGTAAGAGAATTAGCTTGATTCCAAGTGAAGTGCGTTGTTCTTCATGAGTACATAAAGTCCCTAACAACATTTTTTAAAGAATAAGATCTATCAAAGCAAATATGTTTTTGGGTATATATATGTATGTCACCGGAAAATTGCAGACTGCGTAAGATGTAATAAGTCTTCATAATATTACAATTTCTCGATATATTATGAAAAAATCGTTTTGTAAACAATAAAGCCCACCCAAATTCAATAGTTTCCTATATATCCGTGTCTTATTAACAAAAAATAGTTTACATTTTCACGCGATATTTAACAATCTTACGGCGTTTGCAATTTTCCGAGGACATTTATAGCAATTGGAATAAAGGACAAATAATGATGATAATAACATTGACGTTCCCACAAAAAGGACTTTTATTAACGGTTCACAGCAACAAGAAAAACAAAAATCCCTTGATATAAAACTGTCTACTGTGAAGTAAACAAGACTTCGTAATCAGGCCGGGGTCGAACCGGGGTCGGGGATGGTGACTTCCAGTAGAAAATTCAGGGCAGACCTGAGTTAAAAATCACATAGTTACAACAAAAACCGGTAAAAGCAAAGCCTGCCTGTTTGGTACTTCTTCACGCCTTAACGACTGAACTGATGAAACTTAGCATACGGGTAGACCATGTCATGGATTAGGACGAACAGTACCTTATATCCCGAGACTATGTTCCCTTGGGATAGTTACGTGGCAAGCGCTACGAATAACTTTATTGGCAAGCGTGTTACTACTTCCAGCATAATTGATCTATTTTAGTTTTCTGTCTAGATTTATGTAAAACTCAACTGCCAAGCGCTAGACTAGCAAAAACTCGAAAATTGATTGACCGATGTCATTTTTAGGGTTCCATACCTCAAAAGGAAAACGGAACCTTAATAGGATCACTTCTGGGTCACGACCCTTTTCTCAGGAACTCGAGGAGGTATCATGTTGAAATTGATATCGAATACGTAGGTGAATGGTACCTTTGAGCTCCTGAAATTTGGCATGTAGCTTCCTTGTAGAGTGTAGGGGAGCACTAAAAGAGGATTTCCCCAAATTCCTACGGGAAGAATATGCGAAGTCGCGGGCAAAAGCTAGTAGTTTATAAACTTCATTAGGAAATATAATTATACTCGGAAAAAATTGAGTCACGATTCCCGTAATAGACGAACTATGTCTACATATGTACGAGTGTGTACCTGTGTGTAACCCTCGGTGCGCAAGTTAGACTCGGACTTGTCCGGTTTTCTTTGCTTTTGGTTGTCTCAATACTGTTCAATACTGGGTGTTTTTCTACGAAGTTCACCTATCTAGCGTTAAATAAAATGTCGTTTCAAGAATAGGGGACGCTATTATAAACAGGTCGTTTTTCCACCCACATACGATCCTCATTTAGAATGGCATCCTGTCTCCGTAAAATTCTCTCTGGAAAATATACAGTCCGATGTTATTTCGCAGAAATATAATGTTTTGTATTTCACCTTAGTTAGTGGAAGCAATTCTAGATTAGTTGTTTGTGTTTTGTTTACCATTTGTTTAGTTTTCTTTTCTAGTGGGTAATAATTCATATTCTGTGTGTGCGCAATCTAATAATAATTGTTGACTCTCAGCACTTGTTGGTATTAACTGTTAGTGAAGAGAGTAATTGAAAGAAAAAACAACGGGTTGCACTCCGGGAGTGCCGGCAGAAGTGAAAACTTGATCATTAACGTTGTGCATTTTGATATTTTGGAATGGTTAGGGAATAATTTCGCACGAATTGCTTTAATTATAAAAGTACTATCATTTATGTGGTAAAATACAATATTCATTTATTGCGCTATCGTACACAAACATGACAATTTACGGCACAACGCCGCTAAAGAAGTTTTCACTTCAATAAAATTATTTCAACTTGGGGCTGGCGCAGTGGAGCACATAGTTTCAGTCGAATTAAACCAGCTTGTACTGGCTATGCATCAATCGAAGTATTTGATGCAAAAGCTCATGGTGAGTTAGAAATATTTCCCATATGTCTAATAGGTGGTTCTGGGGCTGCAAGTCTAAATCACGACTGATAGAGGTTTTATCAACGAAGTTTTACATACATTTGTAGTTCATATGTAGGCTTTTCATGGGGGTAGGCAGAAAATTCACAATGTCACCTGCTACTATCCTAACATGCTCCTTTTGCTTCGTTTACAATCATTTAAAAGGCGCGTTCACGCTCGTTGGTTGAGTGTATGCACCCGACCTTTCTGAAGAACATCACCAATTTGATTTATTCTTCTTCCAGCGTTTCTGTCAGCATTGTAAGTCGTGTTTCATTCATCCTCTAAATATGTTTAAACCATTTAGGCCTATCTTTGTATTTCCTACCTTTGTACTAACCCTGTGCCATCAGATGGTATTAAACGCAGACTGCTATCACAAAACCCAAGGCAGATGACACACTGTCGAGCTAGCCGCACGGACCAATCAATCGTGAGTATAGCTCGACCCGCCCGCGCCGTGTTATGCTGCCCACAGTGTAAGCTGAGGCGGGTGCTCTGTGTCAGGATAATAGCCGTGAAACTAAAAAATAAAGGGGGCTCCCCTACTTGAAACGTTTTTTGCTCGATCTTAATAATGGCACCAGTTAGACGCTTGAAATACTCAGAGAGTTTGTATTGCCAGATTAGCTAAATATGTAAATATATGTTTAAAAATATTTGCAGTACTTTATAGTATTAAATCTTGTACAATGGTGCGGAACCCTTCATGCGCGAGTCCGACTCGCACTTGGCCGGTTTTTTATTATAACAGCGAAAGCAACTGAAAGTCAAAAATGCCGCTGAATTTGGTAAAAATAAATGTATTTTCGTTATAGTAAATTTTGAAATAGATTCTCGTCATTGCCCCAATGGACTTTACTAGTTAATTACTGCGTACTTGATAGTAAGCTCAATAACAGTATACTGTCGGTAGAACATTTTATTAAATCTGCAGATTTACAAAAAATTGCATTCTTTTATATTACTTCTTAACATACATATAGCATTTCAGACTTTAATTTATTTTGTAAGTGTAACTTTCAGGCAATATTTACAAATACATAAAAACTAATAGATACTATTTACAAGCTTTTAGAAAATATACAAGCGGAGTAAAAAGGGGACTTTCAGACTTAAAAGACCAATCTATAATAATTCCACAATCCCGCTACGCACGAGTTACAGGGCTAATAACAAAGTGCCGCTTTCAACACGTTACGTACCATCGATAAAAAATAACGATCCGCTAATGGATATAGGCACCGGCATTTAGTCAACAGTCGAAACAATAGATTCATGAAATCCGATCTACACTCACTATTCAAGATGAAACAAAGAACCGTTAGTATTGTAGGTTTTCCGTGCCATAGTGTTGTTGCCAGTTAATTGGACGTTTTTATTTCCCGTTATTTTCATTTCGGATAGTTTTGTGAAATATTGCCATGTACAAAAGTCCAAAACAAATGGGACTGACATTTGTGCTACCGAAACGTCACGTGGTATGCTACCGAAACATCGCAGACATTTTGGGTTTCCGAAAATCTTTATCGCCAATTTAATTTCACTTTTGGTAGAGTCTACAATACTGTTTTATTGGTTGGCAGATTGACATACGGTCAGCCAAAATATAACTGCCAAAAGCCCCCAAAATCATGGACGAAGTCGCGGGCTAAACCTAGGGTTCTAAAATTATTCTAGCACACATATCATTCGCCATTTAAGGAAAAAAGCAATTCCCGAACGTCAGTCTTCATTTAAGCTAATGCATTTCTGATATTCGAATGGAGTGCCTCAAGGAACTATTCTTGGCATACGTGGCATTAATATTGTAAAAGCGACCACGATTGGCTATTATTACCTGGCAAAAACAAAAGAAGGCTAGAAACTCATTGGAAAGCTTTCAGTTTATCTGTTGAAGTGAAAGTAGATAGGTATGTTAATGCAGTGCCTCAAAGGATAACTCTGGGCCTGTTACGTGAAATGAGTGGTAATGGAATTCAGACTACCATTCGGCAAAAAAACAAAGGAAGACTGGAGTCACGGGAAAGCTTACAGTTAATAAGATAAAAAAAACGCATTTTCTCCTGCCTGTTAGTCCTTTGTATTTACAAAGAACTAACAGGCAGTAGGAAATGCGATACTGCACTTTACCTAATAGACAGACAGTTTTAAAAAGCCTTAATAAATACCTACTCGTTGCTCGATGCATTTGCATGGCTGGGTATTTGTGCAGAATCTATAATACGGCAGCCATTGTTCCCCATTGTTGTGTTGTCTTGCTCCGAGCTTGTGCCTGGCTTCGTTACTTGCTAACATCTTCCCTTTTTCATCACGTTGCTCTCTTTCATGAGCATATTTTATTTAAACTTTTTTGTCAGCTTAATTGTATCGCGAGTTGATTAGAAACTTTCGGATATTGATATACTTTCTTGTAAAAGTTTGCAGGCTCAGGCTTTTGGATTGTGAAACATCTTCCGGGTCTATAGTTGTAGCTTTTTGTTTTTGCTCACCGTCTTTATTGTGTTTACTTACTTGTTTTCTTCGTTGTTTGTTATCTAGTCTCCAGCCGGTCAAAGTTTTTAAATCTTAAGATTTTATAGTGTAGGTACTTTTATTGGTTACGAAGGAAACGATCTATAGACTAATGATGATGATTATGTTTCGCCAAACAAACCTGACCTCACAGAAAGCAATCACATTTAATATATATAATTTCTTTTTACTGTGTTTGACTTTGCTGAAAATAATATCATACTTTAATAAACTCTATACATATAAAAACAGAACAGAACTTGTTGGAGAAATAACAGACACTTAATTAAAATGTGACCAGCGTTTTTAATCTTCCACTATCCTTCCATTTTTAAATAAGATTTAGTTCTCATTTTGTTTCTAAGCCACTAAAATATTGCAAGCTTATTAGAAAAGTTAAATAGCTGAACGCTCTGGTCGCCGCAACAGTTTTAAAACCACATTATTCTTAGCTTATCGTTATGAAGTTTGTCAGCCTGTGTACAACGTAATTCCTTTATTCCCTATTTGAAATATGCCATGCAGTTTGGCGTGATCTGCCTATTATGAACTAAAAGCCAATCCATGCTCGATATCTACATTTTCTTTTTCAACTTAAAGGGGACGCTTTTATAAATGAAATGCTGTCCTAGAGATGTCTAGGTAATTAATGGCTGTTTCGCTTTTAGATGTCGCAATTTATTTATTAGACATATGACGGATTTGTTCGGTTTAAAAAGGAAGAGTTATTATTTTGTTGAGATGTTAAAGACGACTTAATAGTTTGGCAAGTTTAAGTAATTTAGCACACCAATCGTTCATCATCTGCCTAGCCTTTTCCCAACTGTATTGGGGTCGGCTTCCAGTCAAACCGCATTCAGCTGAATACCAGTATTTTACGTGGAGCGGCTGCCTACCAGACCTCCACAACCCATTAACTGGGTAACAGGGTACTCCTTGGCAAGACTGGTGTCAGATTATTTGGCTTCTGACAACCAGCACACCAATCGTTGCGATGCTATAATTCCTACCCGAAGTTTTTTGTACTTTTAGCAATTGAAACACCTAGGTAGGAACACATACACTTTTGTCGTTGTAGGCGTAGGTAGGAGGACATGGTGGAGCATACGGTGGAGCTCTGTTCTGCTTGGGCGGAGCACCGTCGTATCCTCGTCGAGGCGATCGGCGGCGGCGACCTCTCGCGCCCGGCCTTGGTTCAATGCGTCATAGTCCGGAGCGAGGAGGCATGGGAAGCAGTCACCTCCTTCCGTAAAGCAGTAATGCTAGTGAAGGAGGTGGCGGGCCACGTAAGGGAGAGATAAACCTCATGCCCCAGCCACCGAAACAGAAGGAGACGCTCCGGGCGTCGGGAGTCGCAGGGCGATTCCCGGTCACCGTAGCAGTGCAGCCGGCGAGCGTTGTATGGTACGCCGTTTGATCAGAACCAGGGGGGCTACTCTCTAAACCCGAAGACCGAAGTTTCGGGCATAGTTGCGGGAGAATTCTACTGTGTATCACCTACAGACTTACGATTAGTTCCGAACCCGAACTAAAAATGAATGACAACACGATGTGATAGTAACTGTCAAATCGTGTTGTCATTAATTCTTAGTGGTTAGGTGATACGGACTAGAATACGCCCGCAACTAAGTCGAAACTACGGACTTCGAGCTAGCAGAGAGAGTAGCCCCCCAAGCCCGGGTTGAGTTCTACGCGTTGTGTTCTACGCGTGCCTCAAAGAGATGTCAGCATAATAGACGGGACTCGCTAGGGCCAGAGCTTGCAGGGTTGTGTTTTGTTAAAAAAAGAGTCACCCTGGAATGCAAAGGGCATTAGGAGGAACATGGATGGGTATTAGTCAGTAAGAGTCTGACACTCCCTTCCGCTCCGCCCAGAGCGAAAGGAGTCATTTGATGATTTCCTATCCTTAAACCTTATCATCGAAATTATTTTTTGTTGAAATAATGTACTCTCGTTATTCCTGTGCAGCTGCAGGTTTAAATAATGTGTTTGACTTTTCTGAAAACTAAATTGAAAATCCAAACATGGCCAATGAACATCTCCGTATTTTGATAAACTTTTTGCGTCATCTTTACTGCACAACGCGTCCATCGTATGTACTTCAGAAAAGCTACTACAGGAGCGCATCCAATTTCATTCCACCTCGACAGACCGCGCGCAGCGAATAAAATACATCAAACGATGAAACAGCATGTAATATTTTGTGTGTCTTTCAATACAAACGTTTTGTTCTGTCAACATTCATATTTTGAAAAATAACCTCAGGCGTTGTGTTATTGTGACAGCGTCATAGGAAAATGTTTGTTTAAAGTATTCGGTTGTATTGAGCTAAGTTAGAGGTGGTGTTAGAGGGGTAGCCAGCAAGGTTTTTGAGCAACCATATTTAGGGCGAAAAGTTGAGAGCCCTGAGGGCCCTTAGAATGTATGTGAATAGTTTCACATATGAGCCCTGTGGTCAGGGCCCACCTTCAGATTTACAAAAGGAAACGTTTTTAACGTGATCTACAGAGTTCATTTTGATTTGATGGAGTGTGGGTTGTGAAAATTACATAAAAAGCAAATCCGATGAGAACTTTTGGACTTTCCCCAAATAGAATACGGTTGCTTAAAAACCGGGCTAGCCCTCTCTATGTGTGTGACGGCACACGTCTGGCCGGTGAATGTTGACCGTGTTGTGGACACGATACGACGCTCAAAGCGTATTTTGTTACACCCACCACAACAGATGAAAACACTGTTTTGCATGGTCGTCGCGTTTAATGTGGCAGCGTTGTGGATTTTTCGAATTGGTCCTGTTTATTTATTTATTGGCCTATATACAATTGTTACAATGTTTGTCTTACTAATAAAAGCAATATGATAAAAACATAGTGTACAACATGTTGCTATAGACACAGCATACAAAAACAAAATTATAACAACAATACAATTACAATAATAGTGCAGAAATAACACTTACAACAACTAGTGGGTAGTTTTGGAAACAGTAGATACAAAGATGACAAGGAAAAAAAGTCAATACGGTGGTTACTTTTGATGGACTTGGCGCTTGAATTTTTGGAGTAATGTGGAATAATATCAATAGATTCTGTTTTGCGGAATGGGGGACGTAATAGTTTGATAGGGTGATGCGGATAATTGTAGGGTACGTTAAAATTAAACTTATTTATCAACTGGGGACAGTTTATTTTACTCTGAAGTATTTTAGAAAGAAAAATTAAATCTATATTATCACTTCGTGTTTCGAGTGAAGTCATGCCAAATTTTTCAAGACGTTTTGCGTAGTTCGGAACTTTTCTGGCTTATCCCACAGAATAGGCAAGATGGTATAAAAATCTTTACTGAATCCTCTCTAACCTAAAACTATGTGTTGCATAGTGGGGACGCCACACAACACACCTGTTAAAAGGACATAGATAAAACCGAAGCATGAACATATGCAGTATTAAGATGACGGTGAATATAGGTACATGCTGGCATGCTGTGCTGACTCCAAATAAATTGATGAAAACATCATAGCAGTGTCTTAATTTCAGTTATCTGTCGATAAGGGAAATAACGAAAAAAAATAATTAAAAAATTTACGCATCTATCAAGCAGACAGTATTCAAAAAAGATTTGTGACAGACCAACAGTCAAAATGAAAATTGAAACTTGGTGGAGCTTCTAGCTTCAATCTTCCATTCGTTGCACTGGATTTATACAACACTAGCTTTTGCCCGTGACTTCGTACGCGCACATCCCGTTTTCCCCGTCCTCGTAGAAAGTTCTCGTTCCCGTATCTCCTTTCTCGTGAATGTGCATATCATGTACAAAAGAATTTTCCAAATCCGACCAGCTGCGACTGATAGTTCCAGAGATTAGCTCGTTTAAACAAACAAACTCTTCAGCTTTATTCTATTAGTATGGATAACTTATACATGTTGGCTTTTTACAATTACGAGTTCCAAAGTATAAATGAAAATACTCTGACAACTTCTTGATACCTATTAATCAAATTTTGAAAAGAACAAACGAGAAAGACAAGTATTTCCATTTTTCTATTTTCCCGGTAAAATATTAAATTGTCTTCGCCATCCTGAGGTTTCATCACAGACAAATATGGTGCTATTTGCTCCAATATTACTCCAATAGTATTACTTTGGAGTTGAGAGCTATTGAGGAACTTTGCGATGCAATCATAAAGAATGCTCAACGATGTTGGAACCTTTATTCTTCCGAACAAACACTTGAGAAACGTCCGTCTTGCGATCTTCTTATGTTTCTATGGGAAGCAATAGATATTGATTTTGAATGTCGAGTAACCAGCACAATTTTTGTTTACATCAATGGATACATAGGTATTTTATAGCAGACGCTTACATGGATACACGGAAAAAGTAAAAGCAGCCACATGGGTCGATTGAAAGTTGCAATGATCCGTGGATGAGTGGATGTGTGATCATCTGTATTCAGTTGTGCCCATGGCCTTAGCCAAGAGAGCCAGAATTTAAATAAAAGAAAGAACGCCCCAGAGTTTTAATTATAAACCTTTTGCAAAAAAATGGGCACTTTAGATATTGTTCTGTAAGTTAAATGAATATAACAAGAAAGAGGTTTTGACCATATATTTTGCATGTTTTTTTGAATGAAATGTAATTATTACTGTAAAATTGCTTTTTGAATGGCGCGAATCGTTGAAACTGTTACTTGCTTATTACTACAATTTTAAAACTTGTTGGTTGATTTATGCTAATTAATAGATTCATTGTTATTTTTACATCCATTACCACTTTTTGATATCTTTACTAATATTATAAAACTGAATACTTTGTTTGTTTGAACGCGGTAATCTTTGGAAGTACCAGTCGGATTTGGAAAAATATTTTTGTATATGAGGAATGCTTTAGGCTATACGGGAACGGGAATTTCCTACGGGATCGGGAAAAAACGGAATATGCGCGTACGAAGTCGCGGGCAAAAGCTATGGTTGATAAAGAGATAAGGACCGGCAAAACGACAGCGCTACTTGAAGAACGTTGTTCGCAAACTTACGTATTTCAGCGGCTAAATGTAAGTCGTTCAACGGTCCAGAGGACCCGGTTCGGTCTAAAGAAGACCAGGTTCTGGAAGAAAGCGATGCACAGATCCACGACATGACCGGTTTTTGATAAGTCAAGCGTTAAGAAATCGTAACGCGTCTCATGTGGACCTGAAGATGAGACTTAAAGAAGTAAGAGGAGCAGACGTCGGCTGCCGATATTAGCAGTTACGGCCCAGCCCTGGGCCAGAAATTACTTTGTGAGCACCGTGTTGCGATACTTTGTTATTTTGTAGTGTTTTTAATACGCTTTTATTAGCTTCACCTGTATGTTTGTATGTCTGTCTGTAATCGACCCTTTTGAGCTCGATTTTGCCCTACTTTGAACGATCAGATTTAGTTCAAACTTTGCACACCTGTCAAGGATCGATGACATTGCAAGAATTCAATTAAAATATCCGATTATTCTAATTAGATTCGCCAGGATTAATTAATTACAATGAAAAAATATTCTAACAAAGCAAAACATTATCCATAAATACACACTTTTTTATTGTTCACAAAAACACACATATTCTGTTTAACTAACCTTTAACAAAAAAAAAAAATAGTTTAAAAAAACTAAAGAAACACGCTTTTATCGAAAAATCCAACTAAATACAGAAAATAAAATTTAATAAATTTGATTAAGAATAGTGTAAAAAAGAAATGAATGTACATTATTGTAAAAAAGCGTGGGGTACTTATAAATATTTTATTGACAGATAATAAGTAGAAGAATCATCAATTTGATAATAATTATTATCTTAAAAAGCACTTTAAATGCACCCTACGCTTTTTAACAATAATGTACATTCATTTCTTTTTTACACTGTTCTTAATCAAATTTATTAAATTTTATTTTCTTGTTTTTAGTTGGATTTTTCTATAAAAGCGTGTTTTTGTTTTTATTTGTAAGTCGGTTGTACATATTTATTATGGACGACAATGTTCGCGCTCACCGTTCTGGCGAAGTGGAAGCGTATTTGCAAGAAGTTGGGATCCGTCGTTTAGATTGGCTAGCTCAAAGTCTTGACCACTATCCAATTGAGCACGTCTGGGATGTCCCAAAGAGACGGGTAGTATTCCACAAGACGTTATTAAAACTATCTTGGAAAGTACAAAGGGTGCAGCTGTTATTTTGGCAATGGAGGTTCCACTCGTTATAAGGATTTTACATTTTTAACTTCTTAAATTAAAAAACCAAAAATATCACCATGTCTTTGCTGTTGACCACTTTTTATTGTTTGGACGAGTGCATCGATTTTATTGAATTAATCGAAAATTTTATAAGAAAAATTGCCAGATTTCACTTCACGCGTATTCATTTACAAGATTGTAATATACAGTCTGCGTATAACAATTAAATAAATTGCATAGACAGATATCGGCCTTGGAACGTAAAGGGGGATGCCAGGTGATTTAGGCCCTGAGTGCCCACAAGTAACATCGAATGCATTGGGACTTCTATAAACAAAAGGACAAATAAATAAAGTACAATATGTGTAAATGTCAAATCAATGTTTTGCAACAAATCTTTATTTTTTTCCGGGATTTTAATTTGGCAACCTAGCAAATGTCTGTTTATTTCGTTGTATCGTTTCAATATTTATTATTTATTAAAAAATGTTAGTGACTGAGTTAATTACGTAAAATTAACATATTTTTTTTTACTAAATTAAATTTCTTGGGCATCGCAAGGCCTAAAATCGGCATTCCCCTTTCCTAAGGTGCCCGTTTTTTTTCAAAGGAGTGTATATGTCCCGGAGTGACAAATCTTTAAGGCTGTCTATATAATAGAGAATATAACCACTAGAGAGCTTATAGGCCGATTTCTTCTAAGCGCGCGACTCACCACCGCGGGCTGGGGAAAAGGAAGAACGCGCTGTTGCAATTGGTTAGTTCAAGGTCAAGTCGCGTAGGTATGGCTTTTGTTAGGGCCATCGTTAGGGCCACTTAAAATAGTCGATATCGATAAAATGCATTTAAACATAAGAAAAATACTCAATTAAAATCGTATAGATTTTTCATTAGATAGAGATATTTTATCAAAATCAATCAATTAAAAAAACCGTGTATCTTGTTTTAGAGGTATGCGGAACAGAGACTAAAGTCCCGCAAACTTCCATTGAAAAGGGAGGATCGGGGGATCCTCCCTTTTCAATTATTCTTTTCCCTTTTCAATTTCTAATTCCCTTTTCATTTTCAAATTCTTTTCCCTTTCCCTTTTCGGTCGGGGGACCGAACGGTTGTTGCATCCGATAGGCGACTGCCTGCTAGTTGATATTCGGATTATAAATATATGTTCAAATTGCACGAAAAACTGATACCACGATGCGGGATTTTGTTAAAAATATTTTCCAAATCAGTCCAGCCGTCTCCTAGTAATCCGGGAACAGACATAAAAATATTCTGTTCTGTATTTTCGGACGTAAAAGAATAGCACCATCCCATCACTTCCTGTGGGTATCGTAAGAGACTGAGGGACTCATCAGAGAATGGGCAGCATTCTCTGTACATTGCAACAGCTACCTACACTGCGACCGCCAACCTGCCTGCCAAGCGCGGCGATTATGGCAAATCGCCCACCCCTCACTTAGGGGAGGCCTATGTCAGTGGACGTCTTTCAGCTGATATGATAAAAAAAAATCCAACGAATTGAGAACCTCCCCTTTTTTTGTATTTTTAACAAGTTGGAAGTATTTTATTGCAGTATTAGAATTAAATAAAAACCCCCGACAAAAAAACTTGAACGATTCTTTGGGCCAAGCGTCATCGTGTCGGGAGACACACATATGTACATACATACTTAGTATAGTAGCGGTCCCCCCCCCCATTCCCTTTCAATATAGTGTACATTATTCTACTAGTCAAGTCCGTTCATTTGATACCCATATTGAGGAGAGTTGTGCATAAAATATGTAATTCGCCATTTTGTGGTGGCGGCCATCTTGGATTTGAAAAAATATGTAATCCGCGCTTTTATGGCGGCGACCATCTTGGACCGATTTTCATCAAACATAGCTAAGAAAACTCCCGACTAATTCACCTTTCAAACAAAGAAAACAAAAATAAAACCGGTTCATTCGATCGAGAGCTACGATGCCACTGACAAACACACACACACAGTCACGTCAAACGTCGCGCGTCGTGACGCGTTGTTGCGTTGGGGGTTAAAAATGTATTAACTTTAATTTTGTTATTTTCGATATCGATTGCAGCTATTAAAAGAATGTACGATACGCCTACAAAGAAAAAGAAAGAACGCCTACAGAGCAACAGAAAGGGAAGAACTTATTAGAATTGCCTGATAAAAGAACGAGACTTTTCCCAAAGACATCAACGCGGGATTCACCCGTGTGCTTTTTCACCCAATGGTACCATTTTAACTGGACCCCTGCGGTGGCTCATAATCTGATTAAATAAAAAATAATTTTCGTACTGTTTACTTACCGATGAAAAAATGCTATCCTTTTGGTAACTAGATGTCTTGGAATGTTTCCCACACCACTTCACCGCGAATAAGCCTCATTTAATGCGTTATAATTGCATAAAAGATAGACCAATTTGTTACAATTGAGCGTGCATACAGGTCTAACACTTGGACACAACTAAAATGGTTGCTGGTGCCGTAGCCTATTATGTGGTAGTATTCTTTAATATCTTATTTAAAATGTGTAGCATGTAGCTTGTATTGTATCTTTCTTTTATTCACTTCCAATGTGTCTTTCCAGTTTATAGATTCGTGTAATCTAACTGTATTTCACTATTTCACATTTGTTATGACTGTTTTTAATACTGGATGGGCTTATCTTATTGTTATTCATGCTATTAGTACGTACATATTGGAAATGCATCACAAAATAAGAGATATTTTGACAAAATTATTATTTTTATTTTGATGTATCAATACAAAGTAAAACTTTAAAATGTCGTCAAGACTGAACGAGATTTTCAGCAATGAGGTTGGATTTTATTGATTGGATAAGATTTATGGTACAAAGATACACTCCACCTATTATTTGATGAATAATTTCTCTTGTTCGAGAATGTATTCGAATTTAGTTTGAATTTAGTACATAAGCTGTCACTAACGTCGATTACATCAGAGTTAGTTAGTTAGTAGTTCATCATAGTCTTGTGACTTGCTATTTAACCTAAAAACCTGTGTTTTATTGGAAAGTCTTCCTGGAAGAGCGGTGCTTTGTCAAACATTCGCAGCCTTCGGTCTGCGGTCTAGGACTTCGACCTAAGGAAATTAGGGTAAATAACTTTAACCTCTGGTAAGTCTAATCCTCACACGTAGACATTCAGACATGCTCGGAAACCGCGCTCATAACTAGTCGCGCTCCGGGAAAATTCTTCGCTCCAAGGTCTGTTCAGCTCGAATGGTAATAATAATAATAACCCCACCGCCGTAACTCTACGTTGACGTCGTGGTGGAGCTTGCGTGCCCCAATAAACCTTAGGTCATATCTAGGGTATGGGGCCAGACAGAAAGAGATACAATCCGCAAGGCAGTTTTGTCGCGAACTGTTGGGCAGTTGCGTCCCCACGGACCTGATCTCCCGGGAGAAGTCTTGTTCCTCATCTCTGGCTTGCTAGCCGGAGTGACACTGACGAGAAACAGAGCTACCACCTCTTTCTTGCCATAATTGGCCGGTCTGCGTGGAGATACGCAAGAGCAAACGTGCTCGGGAGAAGGATGTATAATCCAGTAAGATGCTGGTAGGGATCTTGACCGTACTTTCGGGATTGTCCTGATAGCCGTGGTATACCTCAGCAACCATTCAATGTGTGGTCTAAAAGAGAGTGTTTCGTCTTTTATAACTCCGAGATATTTAATTTTGCATGTTTGGAGGATGCGTATTGTTAAATTGATGACACATGTACTGATTGAGTGGGATCCACATTTATGGGCAAACAGATGAGGATGAGTATTGTTAAATTGAGGGTTGCGTATGGAAAAGTGAATATATTTTGTCTTGTCAGCATTTAATATTAGTAAATTGCTTTGAAGCCAATCAGTACAATTTTTTAATGGTTTAAGCGGTAAATACTAAGGCCGTATTGTCAACATATGAAACAATTTTGTCATGTTTAATTTTTAAATTGCACAAATCGTTAATATAAATCAGAAATAGGGTTGGGCCCAGAATGCTTCCCTGGGGAACACCAAAATCAGCTTTTTTTTTGCTCATCGCTCGTAATATCATCTATTCTAACACATTGATATCTGTCGTCTAGGTAGTCAGCAAAGAGTTTCTGTAGCATTCCCCTTATTCCCAAGGCCTGTAATTTAGTAAGGAGCATAAAAACAGATACTGCGTCAAAGGCCTTCGCTAGATCAAGAAAGATTTCCAGGGATTGGTTTCCTTTGCCAAGTTCCTCTGAGACATAATCGGCCAGGTGGTGTACCGCATCAGCTGTGGATAATTTGGCTCTAAAACCAAATTGCGCAACTGATAAAGAAATATTTTTTTTCTTAATAGTTAACTAGACTGCTGTTTGCAATTTTCTCCAGTACTTTAGATATTGAGGAGAGTAATTAACATATAATTATTCACTAAGTCTTTGTTCCCCGATTTAAAGGTAGGGTTTACAATTGCTTTTTTAGGCATGTAGGAAAAATGCCTTCAGAAAAACAGATACGAAAAATGTGTGTTAAGAGAGGTACCAGGATATGCTTGAATTGTTTAAGGATCTTACTATTAATATTATCCTATCCCACTGCACAGTCGTCTTTTAGTTCACTAATAATTCGGGCTATTTCGTCCTCGTCAGTGTCCAGCAAGCCAAAAGAGAACACAGTAATTCTTAGGAATCTGTTCGGCAAGAGTTTTTCCAACATTCACGAAAAAGTTATTGACAAGGTTGGCTTATAAAATAGGTGAACTATTAGTTAGCTGTTAACTCGAATTTGTTTCACGTTTTTTGACATATAAGTGACGTTCTTAATATGTTTCTAAATTTGCTTGCTATTGTTTCCTGGTCGATTTAATAAATTTTTATCGTAGTTATTTTTTAAGTTCTTTAAGAGGTTGTTACATACATTTCTGTATCTTATATAAGTGGTCTTAATTATGATATCACCTGGGTTTCTCCTTGATGCCTGATGAAGTTTATCTCCGTGTCTTATACACTGAACCAGGCTAGGAGTAATCCAAGGTTTGATATTACAAAGTTTCTTATTTGTCGTAATAACAGTAGTATTACGTAATATTGCTAATTGGACATGTTTTATTAAGTACGATAAAGCAAAATTTGCGTCAGCAGCATTGTAAACTGGGCTAAAGTCAAGTTTTCGTAAATCATATTCTAGTTTGTTTGTGTTTAATTGCGTTTTGGTCTGGGGATGATTTAGCTTAGATAGCAATAAGTTTAGGGTTAGTAGAACAGCGTGACAGTAATTGTTGAGTTAGTAACAAGCGTAACATACGATTAACTGGATTTGATGATCATATGATCGAGGCAGGAACCGCTATGATGAGTAATATTATTAAAAATACTGCGAATGTTTTGGGTTAGTATGCTTAGTGACTTTTTATAAACGGAAAGATATTGTATGCAGTCCTTAACCTGGCATGATTTTGAAACGGGTACAAATGTGTTATCTGTATCGGTAATTAAGTTATTATCCATGTAGTGAAAGAAGAATATATGTAAATAGTAAGTCTAAAATATAAAAAAATATGTGGCGCTCTTACGCACCTTCTTAGTCAATCGAGTTTAAGTACTTGTTTTCGGAAGCTTTTTTTAGCAGGACATTCTGGATCTCCCATCTTGTGGTTAGCTGGTTTTTTGAAGCGCAAACGTGTTGGACATTTTGGCGCGACGCCTTTTTTGGTGCAGTCTTTAATAGAGTGCCCTTCCTTCACCGCAGTGTCCACATGTAGTGGCAGCTACTTTGCACGTCTTGGCTGCATGACCGTACTGCTGGCACTTGTAACATCTCGTTACCAATGTGAAGTCTCGAACCGGCCAGGACGCTTAATTTACAAATAATCTGTCCTGTGTGATAAGAGCCTTGCGAATAATAATAGCTGGAAGTTCTATATTATAGTTACAGTTCTCCGCATCTTTTCTGCCACATTTGTGGCTTAGTTTGATTGAGGTCAAATGGTGACCTTATCCTGAATGACAGCGACTGGATGTTGTCTTCTCTGATGAACTGATTCCTGACTCTTGAGTTGGAGATCCTTTGCTGTCACCCGGTGCAAGGCCGACTCTCGTCCTTGAACTCCTACTTTAAGCCAACTCCTACTTTGCCTCTGCTGCATGATGTTGTGGCTTTGAACCCGAACTTTGAACTGCTGCCTGCTTCATGATGAAGAAGTTCGTCAAAATACTAGGATCCCAAAATACCGGATATCTAGATACGAGGATATCAGGATATGAGCAACTCCTCCATAATTTGTGCATGGCTGTTCATACTGACATTATCAAGTCGGGTGAGCCGTAACGTTACAATACATAGGCGACAAAATACTAATACCTAGTTTTGCGAGCGTCGGGGCATTGTATGCGCAGTCAAGTGGTTTATAGTCATTAGTCTATACCTATATATCTGAATAACCTTCGTGTTTGCCAACGCTATCATTTGGAGATCTTTGACAGGCGTTTAGTCAGAAGTCCGAATATCTGACTACCAGCGACTTTACGTAAATGTAATAGGTGTATACGATAGAAAAAAAAGAAAGCTTAACAGTTTATTCGCGCCAACCATGACTCATGGCATAAAAAAAACGAATAGATACAAAATTAATAACATGTCAAGGTAAAGGAGTACTGACCATGTATTTTAGCCTTAAGTACTTACGTACCTGAATAGGTACAGGTTGATCAAAGTTTGCTAAGAGGAAACAGGGACATGCAAGCGGGATAATTATGCAATCTGTGTATGAAATGGAAACTTGTGCAGGACAGCGGAATTTGTTCCGGAAGCATATTCAACAAGCTGGAACTTTGTTATTATCGCGTAAATTGTCGTGCAATGAGCTTTAGCAACTTATTAACTCCTACACCTATGGTTCGCTAGGTGTTGCGGAATTTGTTCGAAAGAGTCACCGCGGCCCTGGAACGCAAAGAGCATTTTGAGGAACATGGATGGGTTTTAGTCAGTAAGAGTCTGAGTGTAGACCCATGTATTTTTTTAACGATGGGATATCATCAAATGACTCTTTCCGCTCTAGGCAGGGTGGAAGGCACTCCCATCCTCCCTGCCTAGAGCGGAAAGAGTCATTTGATGATATCCCATCGTTAAAAAAATACATGGGTCTACACACATTCTAGTAGCGATAGCATTTGACGAAATCCAATAATGGACGGGTTGATAGCGTGGCAGTTTGGAACGTTAAGTCAGTCCCATACATATTGGATTTTTGTCAATCATAACAGTTTAAATGGCTGTTTATCCAGCCCAAAATGAAGGCGACAATAAAAATTACTTTTCTATTTTCCCTAAAAAAAAACATATCTAACACACTAAGGGCTGATTTGTTAATAGTCGGGCAACTTATATTGAAAGAAAATATGGCGGTTGGATATATTTATATTGTCAAACTACCATTTTATTCTTCATATAAAAGTTATCTGGCCATTGAAATGTCGTCCCTAAGAAAATAGAATAATAATTGAGAAATGCCTAACACTAAAATTATCTTCTTTCTTGCTTTTAATCACCTATAGTTATGAGAATAATACAGGATCCCTAGTAGCTCCTACTTATATAAATTGCTAAGAATTGCGGCGGCAGATTTAATAAGGAAATGCTAATAAGTACAGGAAGCGGTATGGAGCTTCTAGGCTAATAATGTGAAAACGTGGAAAGCTTTTATGATATACTAGATTTTACCCGCGAGGATTGATCCAATTTTTCGCAAAAAAGTAGCCTGTTACCGTCTCCAGGGTCTCATCCATTTTTGTACCAAATTTTATCAAATCATTCATTTTCGCAATTATAATATGACTTGGTTGAATGTATCATTTTCATGAATAAATCCATGGAATTAATAAATCCCAAGTAATAAGTACTGAATTCAATGCATGTTATAAAATATGCAGAAGTATTAAAAAAATGTATCCATAAGTTTTTACTCTTATCAACATCTTCCTGCCCTTTGCCCATGTTACTTAGGGTCAGCACAACACGTTTTGTTCTTGCATTTCATCCTGCGAAGCGACACACTATCACTGACTCCTCTTTCATGTCTTTCCTCACGCAGCCTATTCATCTATGTTTTCTTTTGCATGCCTCTCACTCTCCATCCATCCATCCATCCATCCATGTATTCTTTACTTTAGTCTCTAGGTCCTATGGCCTGTAACACATATGTGTTGCATCGCTTCTCAGCACAGTCCCAATTGCCCACACCAAGGCAAAGATTTCTCTTTCAACTGCCACTGGCGCCACTTTCAAACTTCCTTATAGAGAAACTCATATGGACTATGGAATTATTTTTCACCATTTCGTGCATATAACATTTCAGAAACAAAACATTTTCATTTTTGAATGTTTTCTAACGTAACCTTAAACTTGACATTTAACTTTCAGTGTATTTCTAATTTTAATCGTAGGTATGCAACCTGCTCGGTCACCGCAGATAAGTTAAAGCCCTGATTTAGACCCGAACTAGACCTCCGAATTTGTAGAACGTCCCCGAAAGATGACCGCGCCAATGTCAAGAGCAAATAGAATCGTTCGATGTTCAAACTAATATTAACTTTTGACTGTCACGGCCGCTGAAGTTGCCATTTTGTTTTTATTCTGCATTTGATTATAGACAACCGGTATCTTATTTTGACATTATGTGACGAAGTAATGTGACATTTTCAATTCTTATTTTTCTTGTCGTGAAGATTGTTAATGTTTTATGTCATTAACTAAATGAGTCAGGGTAGGTAGCTACCTAGTCATAATTTTAATTGAAATCAGATAAATGTATATTGAGTTCTCGTGATATAGCAGCTCAGGTCATCTTCATGGAGAAATATTATTTGCCATTTTATTTAGAAGATAAATATTTTTTGGAACGAAGTTCCTTATCGCGCGTTGTGAAAGGGGGCTAGACGGAAAAAAATCATACGAATAGTTGTAACGACACTTTTTTGATTGTCTTTTGTTTCTTTTATGTTTGAATTTCGAAGAAGAATGTGGGTTTAATTTCGAAATAAAGCGCCAAAATATAAGATACAAATATTTTGATAAAAGTAATTGATTAGACACTAATTTTTCCCGCGGCTCAGCTCCTTTTATTCTATCCTAGAAGATTTTATTGGGAAATGATGATTTTTCGAAGACAAAAAACAGCCTCTTCATGAATGAGTTTTCTTAATCGGATTTGTATCTGCAGTAGAACGGAACAAAGAATTTTACCGTTTATAATAATTATTAGTACCTGTTGACTTTTTTGAAAAAAGGAGTCTCGTAACTTATATGTATTGCATTGTAAGTAGGTACCCAAAAACTTCTCAGGTACACAGCATCCAGAATAGAAAGTTGGTATTAATTTCATGATATGAACAAACAGTTTTAAAACTATGAAACGTATCAGTTATTTAGCGTAATAGACTTAATTGGCGATCGTTCGAACGCAACAAATTGAAGCTGAAAACAATACAAATACATATTTTAAAACTTTTATATTTTTTTAGTTGTGAAATACTTTTTTAATTGATTAAATACTAGCTATTTTATGCGGTTTCACTTCTCTATCAAGAAACAGAACAGGGATGGTGTTTTTTTCAAGGATAACAAGTAGGCTACGACAATGCTATGAGTTATGACACAGCGATACTAAAGCTTTCAATCTGCAGAAGAGTTGGTAATCCGATGAGTAGTTTAGATATTAAATGATAAATGATATTTATTTTGGAACTTCGTTCCATCCGGGTGTCCCTTGACACCTCTCAAGTTTTTATACCAATATTCACCATTCATGATGAGTGTCAAAATCTTTGTAACCAATGCAATGACGCTAATATGTCAAATTTTAAACTAAAAAATGAGTTTAATCATCAAAAAGTCATAAATACTTTATGCTAGAATTGATGCTTTACAACTTTAAAAAGTAATAAGTATATACCTTGATAGGCATACTATTTTGTGTTTTAGTGCACACACTGTTGTGATAAAGAATCTAATTTGGCAACAGATAAACATTTTAGACCGCGACCTTATTTAGGTACCTCCCCGTATATCTGAGGTCCTAGACAAAGTATCATTGTATCAGCGAATACGATTGTTGAAATGACAAATAAAATTATAAGGGATTGATCACGTGACGTTTCGACAGCTTTTGTTAACCCCATACATTTTTGACTACTCCCCTCGACTCACTAGCGCATAAAGAATGTCGCTTGTCTAGAGCCTTAAGACACCGTCCATATTTCGAACTGCAGATTTTAAATAATCATATACTAACTAAACATAAACTTATAAACGTATATCTTGACATTAAAACCGTTCACATTTCGAATTCCTGATTTAAAACAACATCGCGAACGTAACTACATATCTTGACAACGTTCATACATCGAATATGAACTTTGGTCTTTGTGTCTTTAAAAAAAAATACAATGCAGCATGAACTCGCATCTCAACAACGTGGAATTTCGAAGCGATGTTTAGAGAACAACACTAGTGACCGGACTTTATTTTTGAGGCAGTGAGTGAAGGTGTATCTGATGAACTAATTCGGAGTTCGGCCGATCGATACTTGGTCCCCAGCGAGAGGGGACGACCCAGTCGCCATTAACAATCCCCTGCGAACTTACCCCTTATTCATAAAATGATAACTGTATGAATACTGCTTACTTACCTGTTTTTGTTATTTTTATTTATTAATCGGTTAATTCAAATGCACTCTATAAGTTACGATATTTCAGTTACTGGTAGGTACGGTCAGCGATAAAAATACATCATCGCTGCTTCTTTAACACATCATCTAAATTGACCCAAAATGATTCGAAAATTGATTGATTGATTAATTTGATTCGGTTATTTTATTGTTAAACTAGCTTTCGCCCGCGACTTCGTACTGTTAGGATGGCGCTCCGTGGGTCCTTTTAAAGAAAACACTTTTGTAACTGCTTTAATTTATTTGATTAATTAACACACTGATGTTACATTCAAGGAGATTTGACTGACTATTAACGTGCGAGCTCTTTGAGTGAAGTCTCGTGAAGATTTTGAATGCTCCGAATCAACACGTGTAAATTGTATTATATATTGGCTCAGCATAAATGTGGAAGCGACGGGGTGAATCGCTTAGTATGCGTTTATTGCATAGGTAAGTAATTCATAAAAGTACGCGCATATCCCATTTTTTCGCATTCCCTTTGGCTATTTGTAGCCTTTTTCATTAATGTGGCTATCATATAGAAAAAGATTTCACCTTTATGGCTACCAAGTTGCTTATTGCATAGCAGAAATAAGTTATCTCGTATTTTTCATTTTTAAGGTTAAACAACGGTTGCAGAGGTCGGTCCTTGGATGGGTGACCACGTTAGCATACCGAGACTCCTCCATACTTTGGAAAGCACATAAAGTTTTTGGTCCTATTAATTGGGCAACAGAACGATGATAAAAAATTCCATCCGACTACGTTTAACTCCTTCGTCTTATCAATGAATTCTACGTAGGTTAAATATAATTCTACATAATTATCATTGATGGTTTAGTCAACAGGCTACCAATTATCTTCGAATATATTCAACAACATACAGCTCCTCTGCGGTTTTCCTATGCATCACGTATCAACATCCTACATATATCAATATCAGGATAGGTAGCCAGAATCCAATTTACTGGGAATCAGAATTGTATCTCGAATATTCTATCCGTTAAGTGAGCTACATACAAAACAACTATACGACGTGTAACAGAATAAAAGCCGAAAAAAGGTCATTCTACCTACTACATTATGAACAACTTTAACTGTAGGAGCAACCCCGAAATCACCAAAAAAAACAGCTTTTCAGTACATTTTGTCGACATGTGCACATAAATGTATGGGACAGTCGATTTTGTGCTTCGTTGATCTACAAGTCGCAAGCGCTACTCCTTTGTTATAAGGGTCTTAAATGTAACTGGCAAAATGTGGAAGTACTTTAGGTAGTTACACCTCTTGGGAATATAGGCGTGATGACAGTTGAAGGGATACAACAATGTGATATTAGACGTGGTCCTAGTCCATAACTGCGCTCTGTTTGCCACCAAATTCCATTACAACTTAAAACATTTAATTGAATTGAATGTTTTGATGAGTTGAACATTAAAAGCAAGAATTTCTGGGATGGTGCGTCGGAATTGCACATACTGGTATTAATAATTACCCGACGTACAACGATGCACCCACGGTACATGGTGGACATCTCACCCATACGCATCATCTAAGGAGTAGAATTCGCTGCCGAAGTCTGTGTTTCCTGATAGCTACTACCTGTGGTTCTTTAGGTCAAGAGTGAATAGGTTACTTTCAGGCATACGTGCTCCATCTTCGACCATATCATCGCATAACATCAGGTCAGATAGCGGTCAAGCAAGAGCCTTTCAATAAAAAAATGTCCTCTGTTAATCAACTTGCCCTTGACAACAATAGTGAGGAATGGAAAGATTCGCCGCATGATGCGAGCTGCGAGCCAATCAAACTCAACTCGTCCATTATGCGATCAGTTCAAGTGTAACAATAGAGTTAGCGCGGCGAGGACTAAGGCCCTTCTCACGTGGCGCTTGAATGAAAATAAACGCTTTTCGGATTCTAGTGTAAATACACGAAAAAAAAACTGTACACATATATAATAAATATGCGTTACCCGCACTCAAAAATAAATGGCAACTTAAAAAAGGTCGCTACCGCGCCGCGATACTACAGCCCGCGCGCGTGTATTCGTACGCAGCATCTTGCTACCGATTAGTACCGAAAGTGTTTGCGCTATTTTATTAGACCTGTGATGTTGGCGCATCGGTGCGTCTATTTATAATACACTAGTTGCCGCCCGCGGCACCGCCCTCGTGAACTTCGAAAATTATCCCAAGGGGACATAGTCCCGGGATAAAAACTATCCTATGTCCTTTCCCAGGACTCAAACAATCTCTATACCAAATTTCATCTCAATTGGTGCAGCCGTTTCCGCGTGAAGAAGTAACAAACATACACACAATCACAAACTTTCGCCTTTATAATATTAGTGTGATTATTGGAAGACACAAAATAAATTACATTTCTGTATTTTAGTTTTCTACTCAAATATTTGTAGTGGACTGGTAATGGTTGGATAGGAAACTGCTTGTTACGTTAGACATTACAAAAAATAAGTACTGCACATTACAAAATAATAGACTCGATGTAACTTTGCTTGACGTTCCTAGTGAAAACTCTCGCTAGTTTTTAACGTATTCAATCGTGGTACTAACGTAAGCATTGTCGTAAGTAAAATCCTATGGAAAAAAAGAAGTTTCCCGATATTAGACGTTCTTTATGGTGTCGGACGTAAAAGAATAGCACCATCCCATTAATTCCCGTGGGTGTCGTAAGAGACGACTAAGGGACTCACCAGAGAATAGGCAGTAGCATTCTCTGTACATTGCTACCGCTACACTGCGATCGCCAACCCGCCTGCCAAGCGTGGCGATTGTGGCAATTTCCTCTCTCTTTGGGAAGGTCTATGTCTAGCAGTGGACGTCTTTTGGCTGCTATGATGATGATGATGACAAAGACGTTAAAGCGATTGAGTACGTTAAAAAAGTTGCAGTAAAACCACACTTTCATTAATGTGAAAAGGGCCTTATTCAATATAATGTGCATTCTCCGTTGTCATTCGATTAAGTCAGTTCTGTTACAAATAAACGGTGTTTGCGACCTCAGTGGCGGTCGTCCCTCACTGAGTTCTCAAACATTGAGTTTTGATACTAAGCGAATTTAGTGATAATTAAAATGAGTGTGGATCTGCGGAGGCTAGTCCTTGAAGCTGGTTTGAGGAACAAGTTACTGAGTTATAGAGTGAGTATTCTATTTTTATAAATAGTAATTTTTTTTTTTAATTTTTATCAATTTTGTATTAGTGTTGCGTCGCGATTTTTAGTAAGGTACGAAATTAGTGTTTTTTTTTTATTGAAACAGAATGCGCTACTATTATATTTACTTGAAAGAATTTATTAATGTAAATAATTAAATATTCGTTTCTTTGTCTGCCCGTTTAAAGATAGCGACGCGCTAAGCTGTTTTGTTTTTGTTTTATGCATTTCACGTTTGCTTGCAAGCTCTAAAAGTTATCTTTAAAAAGAAATTCAAAACGTCTTTTCTAGCTAACTGTAATATAATCAGCCAGGTAAGAAAAAAAAAAAAAAAAACAACAAACCTGCATTTACTTGGCCGCATGTAGAACTTCACTATTCTCGATATTTTGCAATAGCTACGTATTGTTTGCAACGCGATACTACGTTAAGTGAACGTCAAGTGATATCGCCGAGATGGGAGTTGATAAAATAGTGTTTTTGTCTTATTGTAAGTTTGAGTGAAGTTCTTTGGTGAATAATTTTTTGATACTTATAAATTGGTTTTAGGTACTAAGATTGATAGAATGCACTTAATATTAGACATTACAAAATTATTGTAACACACCTTTTTAAATACTATGTTTGAAGTTAATTTATTATATCAAGCTCGAGGGTTGTGAATTTTATCCAGTTTTAACTCCGGGAAGTGACAAAAATTGGGACTTTTCACTTTGACTTTTGAATGTCGAAGTTACAAAAGTGCTGAAATAAAATAAAACCAGCCAAGTGCTAGTCGGACTCGCACACAAAGGGTTCCGTACAATAAACTGAAAAAGTAACGTTTATTGTATGGTCCCTTTAATTTTTAATTTAATTGAGTACATTTTATACACACTTTATGATGAACTGTCTGCCGTCTACGGTATTTTATTATTTAAACAATACAAACATAGAAGCTCGTCGTAATGAGCACACCTCCCTTCGCGAAACCGTCTTCAGTTTTATTGTCCACAATGACACAAGTCACTTAAAACTTGGTGCAAAAATAAGCTTTACAATAACAACTACTCGCGAAATCTAAGTATTTGCGGTGGTATAACAATAAATAATATAATTGACATCTCTCAAGGTTGTCTGGGCAAGAATACATTCGTCCTACATTTACCTGCGGCCCTTTTCACTAAGAAAACGTTGTTTTGACTCCCGGGCTTACTCCTACACAGTATGATATTGTTACATTTTTGTTATTAATATAATAATTTAGTTTAAAAATTAATTAGTCTGATGACCTTTCCAAGGGGTATCGATAACGATACCCCTAGATATCAAGGTACAGCTGGTCGGTGAAGTTAGCTGTCAATCCATATAATCAAGATGGAATGACAGCTCTCTTCGTGACATCTTGATTATATGGATTGACAGCTCACCTCGTGATCACTTCACCCAAGCCTTCACTTCGACATGTTTACAGAGTCGACCGGCAGAACTTTCCATCCGCTCCCGTTAGCAAAGAGTTTTGCAACAATAACTCCAGAAACTAAAGAAATCCTATAAGGTTTCATTTCTACATCATGACGCAAGAGCCTTAAAAAAATAACGTGTGCTAACACGTTATTTTTTTAAGACTCGAAGCCACAGAAACTATTCTGTTCTTATTTCTAAAAGTTACTAACAATGGTAACTTAGAATTTGTTAAGATGTTTTGTTTAGAAAAATGTTTTTGCAGCTGACGTGGTTAGTTGGTGTTGTTGTGGTAGGCACAGTTTGTTATGGTTTATGTAAGTGTTTACTTAGTTTTTTAATATGTTGCTACTGTCATTCCATCTTGATTATGTGGATTGACAGCTCACCTCGTGATCACTTCACCTAAGCCTTCACTTCGACATGTTTACAGAATCGACCGGCTAGGCTGATGAGGTCAGATAGTAATAAACAGTCATTCCAGAAAAGTAGGTACTGGTATACAGCTGCATCCAGTTAGACACCCGACCCTAAAGTGGTTGAGAAAAGATTGTTTTAATAGCTTAATTCTATATTTGACCCAAGTCGTTCGTTAATTGATTCTACTAAACGCGGGCAGACACTTTTAGTTCATGGAATCCGTGGAAAGGCCAACGATTGGATCGAAAGCTTTCTTACCGACCGACTGCAATGCGTAAAAATAACAAAAAATTGTCAAAATGAACACAAAAAATAATTTAAATAAAAATAGCCTTAAGTATACCACAGGCAGTTACTACATATTAATTAATAATCAATCATTATTCCAACACTACAATTTCAATATTTATTAATTTATTAATATATTCAAAAAATATATTACTCTCTAATTCTTTTTAATAGGTTAGTATTATAAGTTTTGTGTTTTTAGAGAAATATTTGTACGCCATATTGTCGCAAGTTATGCTGGAACCAATATTATAATTTCTATTGTACCATATTCTGACAAATAAACATTTTTGATTTGATTTGATTTAAAACAAGTTAATACAGCTGGCCAATTTGACACTAAGGTACCCTCATAAGTACTGATTCTTCCGTTTGTGAGGAACACAAGCACTGATTAAGAAGCTAGTATAGTGCGTGCACGTGTACGTTTGCTTGTACTTACCTATTATAGTCTCGGAGAGCGCTGATCATACATGAATTTGACTCCTTAATTTCTTTTTTTGTAACCTATGTGTTTTGGTTTTATCTGTTTTTAATTTATAGTATTTAAATGTAACGTAATCATATTGATTTAAATTATAGTTGTTGTATTTATTTATATTTTTAAAATATATGTTTTTTTCTGTTTTAACCTTATTTATTACGTTCACATTTCCATCATTAGACGTACGCGATGCGCCTTCGGTAAATAGTAGACATCCTACTCATACGCATAAGCGTTCTGGGAATATAGACTTTCTTTGTTTGACAGCTAAGGAGCGGAATTCCCTGCCTGCTTTCCTGATAGCTTCAACCTAGGGGTATTTAAATCATGAGTAAATAGGTTACTTATCGCTTACCATCAGATGAGATTTGATCAAACAGAACAGAGCCTATCAATAATAATAAAAAACGCTTTAAAAAGACCTAGAAAAACTTAGAAGGAAAGCTGATGTGCCCTTTCATTTTTATCATTTAATACATTGTAGTAAATAAAAGTCGTATTCATTCCGTTCCACAAATAGACCACAAAATCGTCCTCAGCTAAGAAAACTTGCTGGAATTTAATTCCTTTTTTAAGCGCTCTTTGTACGAGAAGACAGATTGACGGCGAGGGAAGCCGGGCGACAGCCACGGTCTTACTTTAATAAATGATTTTCGTAATTTTCTGCAACAACTTGGCAATGATAATGAGTAGATGCTGCATTTCGGTCTTCTTTTGGTACTTAAACGCTTTTTAAAAGGCTCTCAAACTTTTCTTCGAAGACGGACTGGGTATCATGAAGTTTGCTTTGAGCTTCCTTTAGAAAAGTTCCTTCGGGAAATAAGTAGCTGTCACTACTAGCAGGCGCGGTTATCGGGGAAGGGGGCAACGGCAACGAGTGCAATAGCCCCGCTGGCCTTCGACCACAACTTGCTGTGTCCAAATTATGTACTAAATTAGACACAACCCCGCGCGCTCTTTCATCCTGATATACTACAAGCTTCTGCGTGTACCATAAACTTTAGAAGTAGATGAATGGTCCTTACAGAAAATCAAATCCAAATCCAAGGCGGGGTTGCTCTTAATTATGAAGCCTTCTAGCATAACTACTTAATCCAATCCGAAATGAAGGAACCTAATTTTTTTCGGATAACAACAACTCCACCCCCGTACCCCACTCGAGAGAAACATTTGCCCCCTGACCGAAAACCTGGATCCGCAACTGGATACCTGAGCTCTGGAAATCTAAAAGCCTATTCATTTCGCTAAGTATAACTGCAGTGTGGTAATGATAGAATGCTTCTAAACCAGTCGGCTTAAACAATTTCCCAGAACCTAAGGATTAAAAAGAGCTAATAGAATTTTATTTTTATCATATCTTGTGAACCAGCCTTATGGTTATGATTGCTTTTAAGAAATGCGGAAAGAAAAAAAAATGCTATCTAATCACTAGTTATTAAGGATAGCTTTCCCTCGTTGCGTCATTCGCGTGGAGCTCGGGAAATAAGACAACTGGCAAAATCGATTGGTCGCGTTGCATGAGAAAAGTTTTAAAAGGAAAAATGCAATGCAAGGAAAGATGCAAACAAATATGTATTTTTAAGTAAATACCGTGAAGCATGTTTTCTATTATATGTTATAATATGAACACTATGTAGGAACAAATAACACTACCAAATACTACTACTCATAAACAACTTGAATAATTAATTCGAAATTCGAAATCAAACGCGTATAATAAAAGTAAATCATTAGGTATGAAAAAAAAATTAACCACATCGCTGTCAATGGGAAAATTGCCCCGAGCACTGGCAGCATTGCCACGTTGAATGGCAATGCTGATTCTTTGGCCGAAGAAAAGCCCAGCCCTCTGGTCACGTAAACAGTCGACTAGCTGCTTAGTTGTATTTTGTTGTCATACTCGTTGAATATTTAAGAACAAAAATACTTAGGTGTTGAGGACATAAAATATATCCTTCTGACTGCATTCTGGTCACGGTTGACCATCAAAACGGAGATTAAACAAACAACCAGAAGGTACTATGTGCACAGGTGCATTCTCTGTCTCTTTACTCTCACAATCCGAAGACTAGGCAATGCGTCACGACTGCGGAGGGATCTCGCAAAGGACCAACAACTTTACGTGCTTTCCACGAATCTTCAGGTTGTTATTGTACTGAGAATTCGTAATGGCAAGACCTAATAACATTTTACCAGATTTGGGACGCACTCAGGAGTACACGTTTGGAGTCGCGCGTCCAACTAGTTTTTTATCAATAATTTTAGCCTGATATAACAAACAGCATTCGCAAATAATACAATTTGATTAAAAACTAAACCAATTTTATTCTCTAAATCTCAATCAATCAAAATCAAAATATATTATTTGCTAGAATATGGGTATCCAACGAGTCTTTTATCAATAATAGTTAGCCTGATATAACAAACAGCATTCGCAAATAATACAATTTGATTAAAAACTAAACCAATTTTATTCTCCAAATCTGAATCAATCAAAATATTTTATTTGCTAAAATGTGGTACAATATGGTGTTACAGTAAATTTGTTTCAGCATATCCTGCCATAACATATGGCGTGCAAATGTATTCACAATAATCGATGTCAATTAATTTAACTTATAAATTGCAGACTCTATTGACTTGTCTTCGAAATAATCCTTTGAAAAGTATTTTTTAAGCATTGCCATCGATAAGTCTTGAAGAGTATTTGGTAGATGATTGTAAATAATAATTAACATGCAGTTTACATTTTTCTTAAATAATTTTAGTTTTTTTGGTGGCAGCCGAAGTCTATCTTTATGCCGAGTTCGGCTATTTGGCCTGTCAGTGCTAGTTTCAAATAAATTGTAGTTTCTTTTTACAAAAGTACATATTTCAATAATATATAGATATGGCAAAAGGTAGAATTTTAAGTTTTTCAAATAGTGGCTTACAACTGTCTAAAAAGTGAGTTTCACAAATTGCTCGGATACATTTTTTTTTGTGCTTTAAAAACTCTGTCAAAATCTATTGAGTTACCCCATATTACAATGCCGTATCTAAGTACGGATGATGCATAACCATGGTAAGCCAGCATTGCCAGCAGCCAGCATTGTGAGACATATGTCTTGACAAACAGTAAACTGTGACACTGCAAACCCAAGAATACACAATTATCGACAGTGGTCACGTGAGAATCTTTATTATAAATGTCTAGTTTATTGATGTTTGCATTGTATGTTTGAAATTGTATTTTGTTTGTTTTCGCCATTCGTTTTTAAGTTTAATATCGTCGTCATATTTTCCTCTAGCCAATCAATTGCATTATCCAGAGCTTGGACGATCTCTTTCATGAAATGGAACCTAACGGATAAATTGCATTCGATATTTCCAAGGTTTCATTTTATGGTATCAAATGTAGATTATTAATTAAGTTGACCGATGTTAAACTTTTCCGCAAATGGTACCTGTAATTACATATTGTTTCGCCGACCGTCGATGGCTTGACAAATTACATGCTTCATGTACCGCAAAAAATAATCGAGGTTACCTACCAACTATTAAACTTACCTACGTACCTATTAAATTTTAACTAATGTATGTTTGAAATCGGAAAGCAATGGGTATTATTTATTTCGGTTTTAGTGCTACGCATATGTAGCAATTTAGTGAACGCAAAAGTCGACTTATTAAGAGGTTTTTTAAGTTGCAACAACATCTACAAAATATAGAAGAGAATTATTTCTCTGTAATATTTTCTAGGAGTACTTTACATTCCAGCCATTCTACAAGCTTTTATTTAACTGGCTTTGTTCGTTAGTTAGGATGTATGTGTCAAATCTAGCAACTAATATTCATAATATTTTACTTTTTCTTTTAAGCACTACTATTTTATTTTATCTCATGTATATCGCAAAATTTGCCATGTGCCTTTAATTATGTACGTTTTTACTTTCTTCAATAGTAATCATCAAGAATAGGTACAAGTTGTACCTACGTGTATGGCACACATAGGTAACTATACCATTTTGTTATCATTCCCGAAATACATAAAAGCTGGCGGTTGGAAAGGGTTGCTAGCGTACAAGTAGATATTGCGGTAGACGAGACCTGTCATTAAAGCTGTCTTTACTTTTATCTCGACACATAAACGGCTATTTTCGTCTTTAGGTATCTTTCGAACTCTGCATTGGTACTTGGTAAAGGCATATAAGCTTAGGTAAATACTAAAGATTGTAATGATTAATATTTCAAAACTATAGTTTAGATGGAAGAGAGATGTTGCATTTCTGCGGAAAAATCAATCACGTTCATGAATTCAAGTTCAGGCTCCGCCCGCGTTAATGTCGAAAATTATGCCAAGGGAACATACTCCCGGAATGAAAAGTATCCTATGTCTTATTCCACACCATAATCTACCTCTGTGCCCAATTTCATCAAGATCCGTCCAGCCGTTTGCGTGTGAAGAAGTTACAATCATAAACACACACACACTCACAAACTTTATAGTATTAGTGTGATATATAAGTGTGATAATGAAATGAAATCAAACCAATGAAAGTATTTTTTTTACAAAACTATCCTTGTTTAGAGCAGTGGTTCCTTTACCTTTTCAAAATTTCAAATCATTTGACAAAATTTCTGTCTTCCCGTGGACCATCAACTGTTTAGGGTAATAGAAATAGTTTTTTTTTGTGACTGCATACTCTTTACTAACTTCTGAATGCGGTTCAGCGCTGCTCCAAGTTAAACGCATGTCGGCACTGACATCCAAAGGATTTCGGAGCTTGTTTTTAAAATGAGTGAGATATATGGCGATGAAAACAAGGTTAGGTAGTGTGTAGCACTTTCTTGGATAATTGAAAAAATAATATAGGTGGCCTATTGTCTCTAAAAACGTTTTTTTTATTTAATTTCCTGTGTAAAATGTATCTTTCAAGTTCGTATTGTATACATTTCTATGACTTCTCCTTTTTGGTCCCCTTTATTTTAAGGTTCAATTTATTCATTTGTGGCGCCGTTCAATTAAAAATCTAGGTAGGCAATTAAACGGCTGATTGGCTAGGACAGTTATACACAGGCGGCTAGTTGGCTAGGACAGTTATACACAGTCTCTTTCTGTGCATAATCATGCACCTCATTTGGAACCATCTAAAACACGTCACAACAATGAGATCAGTCTGGGTGTTTACTCAAACACACTTGTAAATAAACAGTGTTTACTTACAGTTTTGCAGGGTAAACAGGCCTTCCTGCCTTGTAAACTACTTTAAGATAACAAATAAGGGTTGAAGGAAAACAAGATTCTGCTTTAGAGTGATTATGTGTTAAATACTTTAGGTTCTGAAAGTAGTTAACCTTTTGAAGGTCAGAGCATAAACGCATCGCATATTTTTGACGTTTGGCGTACAAGGCACGCGCTTGTATTGACAATGGCGTTCAAAAGGTTAAGGGATAGCCATTAGCCTAGACTTAGTGACATTCTGTCTGCGATGTTCTTTTGCTTGTCGGGTTGAAAAAACTATACAAGGAAACTGGAACGGTTTCCTGAAAACGCGAAAAATATAAGCTGTCCTTTATATTTTGTTGAGTTATGCTGACATAAGTGGATGGGACAGTTGATGTGTTTTCGCTATTTCAGGGTTGGACACATGCCTATTTTCATTAAATCTTGTGTATCGGTAATGTCAAATAGTGTAAAATTGCGTGATAAGTGCTATCAAAATGTCACGTGGCGATCCCCAAACATTTTCGACGTGTATATACTTTGTCAAATCTCAAATGTTTATTGCAATCCATAATGAACACATACGAGTACATTCAGGTGGTTAATATTAATAACTAGCTACCCGCCCCGGCTTCGCACGGGTATAATATTTACTGATGTGTGCCCAAAAATCGCTTTTTGGACACTTGATAAAACATCGATTTTTCTTCATTATTTATAATTTTAATTCTAATGCTTACTTATAAGTGTAAACGTGTACGTGTTCGTATCGTTTCCAAGCGAAATTCTGTAAATGATAGTGAAAACCGAATCCGTTGCGTAGTTTTAAAGATCTAAGTGTACATAGGGACAGACCAGATGGCGGCGACTTTTTTATACTATGTAGAGAAAAAAACCTATCTTCAATAATATAATCTTGACTCAATAAACCCACGTAAAGCAGCTCACTTCTGTCTAAACATCGAAGCTAAGATACAAACGAAAATGTTCTTTTAAATCTGTCAGTTCCGAATTTCCATCTTTTCCAGTCGGAGCGGAATCGCCACGATGAGTTCCGATGATTACCGATGAACCACGATGCGATTATGCGACCGCTCTCCGGTGAAGATAAAGATTTGCTTCGAATCCCAGAAATCAGACAATATTCGTTTGGTTTTCAAAAGTATATTTTGTCCGTGGTTTATTATGAAAAAAATGAAGTCATCCGGAATAAAAAGTATTCGGTGTCCTTTTTTTGGTTTGTGAGTTTCTTTACTGACAAATTTGATAAGTTTCGGTGCAATTCTTTATATTTGACACAATTTAATAACAATAATAATAATAATTTATTCATTTGCAAACATGGGTATTTATACATTGATGTCATAAGATAAAAAGTTCTCCATATTTTGCTAACATAGGGGCATGCAAATTATCATAATTTAAAATGAAATAGGTTTTAAAAAATAATCATTACAGTACACAATACAAAATTATTAAAATGTCAAAAAAAAAAAAAAATTGCCAAGAAACAAACATCACAGTAAAATATTATTAAATGTCAAATTATGTTGTCAAGAAATGTAATGTCATCGATTATAATGATAAAGAATGAAATCACTTGTAACAAATCACAGCATTAATACAATGTCAAAGTTAAATAAATCTTAATGTCAAATAATGCAATGTCAAATAACTTTTTATAATAAAAATAATGATACTATGTCAAAATTAAATAAATATCAATGGCAAATAGCTTACAATTTATCATTAAGGAATTCGTCAATGGTATAATAACATTTCTCCAATAATAGATGTCTTAATTTATTTTTGAATTGAATAATATTTAAGTCCTTAATCCCATTTGGTAATTTATTAAATATTTTTGGGGCCATACAAAGTATGCTTTTGTGCATCAAGGCGGTCTTTGAAGGTCGACCGCATAATTCATGTCTATATTCTTGTCTAATCATTTTATAGCGTTGTTCAGATGCTTTTCTGAATAGGTGCATGTTCTTTTTAACAAATATAGCAGTCTCAAATATGTACAAACAAGGTAAAGTCATTATTTTTAACAATACAAAATAAGGTTTACAGCTATCAGTTACTCTTAAACCGGTGATGGCCCTAATGCATCTTTTTTGTGATTTGAACACCATATCTTTATTGCAGGAGTTACCCCAAAACATAACTCCGTAGCGTAGTATGGAATCGACATATCCATAGTACGCAGTGACTGCCGAAGTTTGATTGACAACTTTCTTCAGTTTATATAAAGCAAAAGCAAACTTACTAATTTTTTTAATTAATATTGAAGTATGTTCTTTCCAATTAAGTTGATTGTCGATTGTTAAGCCCAAAAAATTTGTATTTGCAACTTCTTCAATTTTTTCATTATTAAAACTTACATTTAATTCCTGATTAGCTAATCTTTGACGAAAGTTCATAATTTTGGTTTTTTTTCAAATTTATTATTAAGTTGTTATGTTCTAACCAGTTAACGGCTTGTTGTAATGCATGGGTTATTTTAGCTTCAAAGTCATTTTTATTTTTGTTTTTGTCAAGTTTAACAATGATAGTACTGTCGTCAGCAAACAATGTCCTAGGATAGGGTATATTCTGAGGAAAGTCATTAAGCACTTAACTTGGTAACTGGGCTCTGAAAGTCAAACACAGTCGCTACATGTAAAATACTGGCGCTTCGCTACATCCCGTAGTGGAGAAAAATGAAGCTAATTAAAAAAAAATAGCATGCTAATGGTTTGTTATTTTCCACAAAATACGTCTTACAGAGCCTGCGTCAAGAGATCTGTTTCCAATTTTCAGTAAATAAAGTTACAGAACAAATTAAATGGAAAACATAATTCTGTCAAATATTTAGCGCGGAATAAAGGGCAGAGTCATAAATATAGGCAATAAAACCCGCGAGGGAACGCCCGGAGCCGAAGGAAGTTATCTCGCATGTTCCTTGAGATACATTTGGAGCATGTGATTGATTTTGGCATTATTTTAGCAGCCGTCTTTCGTTTTAGCGAAATAGGGACCAAACATGTGGCTGTTACGAGTGTTTTCACGTTAGTAAATAAATAATGTTTCGATCAAAATAATAAAGGCTCCGTCGGCAGTATTTTTATAAAGATTGTTTTTCTATAGGTTAAACATAATTTCTATACAAGACCGTCATTGCATCGTTGTCGCGTTGATCTTTCTGTGCGAGCCTTAAATCAGCCGGTCTACTCTGTCAACATCTCACCGTCTACACTTAGGTGGAGTGAGCGTGAAGTGAACTGTCATTCCATCTTTTTTGTCCCAACTCACTTCATGTTCCCTTCGCTTAAGCTTTCTCGGTGAGAGATTTACAGAATAACACTGCAGTTCTATTGATCGAAGGGCGTTGAGTCGCAAGACCTCGGTTCAGAACGGCCAGGAAGACCAGAAATTGGACTCGGAACGTTAGGCGATAGAGCACTGATTTTGATAATGACGTGTTGCTGAATCGTGTAGCAATTCACGGTCACGGCTTAATAGATAAGTTTTCCTTCCCGGAAAATGTGACAGCTATAGATTTTATTTATTTGTAATACACCTTAGTCAATTTAACCTTTTTTTTAATGTATGCCTTGATGCATTAAGTCTGCCCACTATTGTACATCAATTTTAAATAAATAAAATCGTTTTCGCCACGCTATCGCTGACAGAATGTCACTTGTCAAGAGCCTCTTAACATTACTAAATTAAGTAACTAGTGTAGAGAAAATAAATGATGTATTATTATTAAAGAATAATTTGGTCCTCTTTCACTTTACCTACTTCATTAATAAATTATCGTCAAGCGTCTAGATTCGTTGGCTCATACATTTTTAATTACAAGTACCACAAAACTATCGACCGACCAAATCTCAGCTGTTTGCCCTTTTCATAGTTAATAGGGAACTTGGCTCCAATATTGGCAGTGCCGTAATGATTGGCACTAATTAGTCCTGGAAACTATTCGATGCTAATTCATGTTGCGTTTATCTTAGGTAATAATGTATTGGATACTGGGTTAATTTGTAATACCTATTGCTTTGTTTCCATTGCGTTTGATTATAGAGTATAAAATTAATATGTACATTAGTGTTACTAGCTAGATAATATTATCTAGGTATATCGGTTTGAAATTAAAACGATGTATAAAACTGTGAT
Source organism: Mamestra brassicae (assembly GCA_905163435.1). NCBI lineage: Eukaryota > Metazoa > Arthropoda > Insecta > Lepidoptera > Noctuidae > Mamestra > Mamestra brassicae. The sequence continues at coordinate 7,633,407 of LR990987.1, forward strand.
CGTTTTTTCAATCACTATACGAATAACGTTGCATCACTTCAAGCGTCGAAACTGGTTGTTATGTCTTAACAATAAAAACTTAAGATGGCGCTTGGGAAAAATCGTAAGCATGCAAAGATTTTATCCATCAATGTTTAGTCTATTACTATAATTTATAATCCGACTAGACAACTACAAAAAAAAAAAAGAGAAATTCTCAAAAAAAAACAAATTTAATTGAAGCAAAAAGCTTAACCCTTACCTACTCCCCTACCGTTTTATACATTTGTATTTGTAATATGTTAACAACTAGGGAAAGTTGTTAACATATTACAAATACAAATGTATAAAACGGCCGCTCCCGTTAGCAAAGAGTTTTGCAACAATAACTCCAGAAACTAAAGAAATCCTATAAGGTTTCATTTCTCCACCATGATGCATGAGCCTTAAAAAATAACGTGTAAGCATCCCGAAGCCACAGAAACTATTCTGTTCTTATTTCTAAAAGTTACTAACAATACTAACTTAGAATTTGTTTAGATGTTTTGTTTAGAAAAAATATTTTTGCAGCTGACGTGGTTACGTGGTGTTGTTGTGGTACTTGGTAGGCACAGTTTGTTATGGTTTATGTAAGTATTAACTTAGTTTTTTTTTTATAAATGGCTATAGTGTCCCGCGGCTGGGGAAGGCAGCTATATCTTTCCAAATGATACCTACTCAATTCCTGCGCCACTTCTAACAAAGTCCAATTCTACCAGTGAATGCGACTGTCGAAATACCAAAATTTAAGTGATAGATCACTTACATTTTGACAGCGTTTTGAAGAACGACGCTAGTCTAAAACCTCAGGTCATCCGCCACCGCGCACCGCCTTGCTAGCCGGCCTCGGTGCCGCCGTCGAGTAATTGTTACTTATTAACTAATAGTAATTTATTTGACCATTGGTCGAGCTAAAAACGCTCATTAACGAAATTTAGGTGCCCTAAACTTTAAACCTACTATATATAACTACGGATCAAAAATCTCGCTCTTAGAAACAAGTTAATGTGTTAGCTTTCGATTTGGTTTCCATATGTTGTAGTACCTACTTACTTCGTGATGAAATGTACAGAATTTTGATATAAAACGTAGTTGTAGTTGACAGTTATTCCACACAAATAAAACCGCGATATCAAAATGTAATGTATTGTTTTGAATAACGTTCCCAAGTAGGTACCAACTAAGCTGATTTAAATCTTTTGAACACCTGTTCAGTGTACCCGTAATGAAAGATTAGAACAATGGCGTTTTTGTTTAGTTTAGAGAAGTTTCACAACTTTGTTTCAAAGCTACATGTAAAATATCAAATATTTTGGTCTGAATAATGTTGAAAATATATTTTTGCTAAGTACTAAGCAGATTTAATCGTTGAACATCTGTTCGGGTAACAAAAGAGTACAATGAAAGAGAAACAATGAATTATTTATGCTTTTGTATCAAATGTTTGAAACTGCATGCATACATTAATTTTATAAAAGCTCAGTGGCTTCTATTAAATAAATAACATTACAGTCTATGCTGTAAACTTCCCACTGTGAAGTGTATCAGGTGAAGTGAACCGTCACTCCATCTTGATTGCATGGATTGAAAACTCACTTTAATAATAATATAATAATAAAAAAAAATTCAGGTAATTTACCATAAAAATAAATATTAAATCAGACAATAAAAAAGAAATAAAAAAATAAAAATAATGTCAAACAATTAAATAAAATATGTAGTTCAAATCAATTAATTAAATACGAAACACATACATTACATTAAAACCAATTAGTAAAATTTCCATCAATTTTTTTTTTTTACTTTAGTTTCACTTCACCTAACTTCAGCATCTGAGGGCCAACTTCACTTATTTCTAAAAAAAAGCCTCAATTTCCACACAACTTTGACAGTTGTTATACAAAATTATTAGAATTGGCAGTCTGATTAGCAGATTCATAATTCAAATTGAATCTATTAATCAGTCGCTAAACAGTTCAGTGATTTCAGGGTTCCGTAGTCAACTAGGAACCCTTATAGTTTCGCCATGTTCGTATGTCTGTCTGCTTGTCCGCGGTTTATCTCAGAGACGCTTGGCACTAGAAAGTTGGAATGTGATATGGGTATACATATAAATCACGCCGACAAAGCGGTAAAATAAAATCTTGAAAAAACAATCTCTGCCAGCTAAACAGTTGTTTGTGGAGATGTGAAAAAATGCATGATAGAAGCCTATATAACGAAATTAAAAGGAAAACCATCACAGCTAAGTAGGCTTTACAAGTTAACGTGTAATAGTAACCAATCTCTAAAATGTACTTGGAAAAGGAATATATCGTAAAATTCCTCTTCAGTTACCATCGTACCATGTGGGCCCGGTTTTAGCTGTTTTTAAACATTAAACCGTGAACTCAATTAATATATTCATAGAATCAAATAAAAAGCACCATTCTAAGTCGGCAATTGTGACGTGCAACTACAGAACCCTACACTGTGCGTGGTACAAAGCATCAATCTAGGTCATCAATAGACGGATAGATCCTAACTAGAACCCAATATCCTACATACCAAGTATCGTATTTACTCAAATTAAGCTTTCATATTAATACACGCAGATTAACCCACTCCTGTCGATGTACTTACTTACGTACCTTAGGTATGCTGAAACCAGCTGACGTAAGCAGACAGTTTGGTTGTATTATGCTCAAATGTAATCTGTGTATTCGTCATCTGAGTGGCATATGAGTGTAGAGAAATTAGAGCTGAATTTAGGGAAAATAGAGTGGCGTTTACGACAGATTGCGAATGAGAGGCATCAAATTTGCCTCCCAGTCGACGTTGCTTAAAAATAATGGGATTGGCCCTCTAATGTGGAGGAATGTGCAAAATGACATTAAAAAAGTTTTGAGGACGAATGTAAGAGTCGGAGAAGACCTAAGAAATGTTGGACGGGCTGTTTAAAAGTGATAAGGCTGGATATAAGATGTGACTACTGAGATAAATAGTAAATAGTTCTATATGATGTCGGACGCAAAAGAATAGCACCATCCCATCACTTCCCGTGGGTGTCGTAAGAGGCGACTAAGGGATACACCAGAGAATGTGCAGCAGCATTCTCTGTGCTTCTGTGCATTGCAACAGCTACACGGCGATCACCAACCCGCCTGCCAAGCGTGGTGATTATAGCAAACCCCCATGGGGTTGGGGCACCCCCAAGTATGTGTAGTCCAGCAGATCAAGACAAAGTACCATTATATTACTGTATGCGATTGTCGGTGACTCAATCGTCTATAATAATATAAATCTTCAGCTCAATAGCTGAAGACTATTATGTAGGTATATGTGTACACCAGTGTAGATCAACAAAAACAACCTTTTTCTCATTTGACCCGTTAGGTATGAGCAATCAAAGTACTTACCCATGCGAACATTTATACTACACCATGAACCGAACATTCAATGTACAAACATAATCAAAACACGTCGAATATTACTTTTACACAAACAAATACAGACTTTTATTTATAAAAGTAGAAATGAAATGTGTATTTAATAATAAATACAGTAAATATTCAGCTCACTCTTTGATTACTTATCGATAAAAACGAATATCCTCTCATAGTTGTATTTTAAAATCAACATTGATACCCGCAAATATATCGTTGGCTTTTTGCTGTGTTTGTTCAGTTCTGCCAAGTTTAATTAAATATGTTTTACCTGAATGTAATAAAATACATTTGTACGGGTTGATGTTCAATTTTATGTTACTAAATATTTGGTTCAAAAGAAAATGGGGTTATTTGCATGAACATTTTCGAGGTACTAGATTTCCCCGATGTTCTAAATTCCAGGTTCAAGACACCACATACATTTTCTTGCTAGGTACAGTCTGTATGTGACTATCATGTACCTACCACGTAAATCGTAATCGTACGAACTAAATACAAAACATATCTCGTGAAATTCATCCACCAATATCTACCATTAATATTTCCCTGCAGTATTGCATTCAGCTGAAATACAGCATCGGGCAAGAATGCTTTTATATTAGCTTTAGGAAAAGCGTATTTTTCTAGTTTTGCTTTGTAACGTTTCACTGAAATACGATGCAGGTTCAAGGTTACAATGTCAGTACTGATGACCTTCTCTGTGGGGAATAAATCCCATTCAACAAAGGTGTTAAGGTAGGTTGTGACGTGGATGAGCCCCGACTGAGAGGACTGAGCCCCGACTGAGAGGACTCTACTCGGCGTGCCTTGAGCAGGGCCAGTTTCCCGCTCAGTGGAAATCTGGTCGTCTGGTCCTGCTCAGGAAAGCGGGGCGCCCTGCGGACTCGCCGTCCGCGTACCGGCCCATAGTGCTGCTCGACGAGGTGGGAAAGCTGTTTGAGCGGATAGTCTCAGCCCGCCTCGTCAGCCACTTGTGCGGAGAGGGGCCGGACCTGGCCGAATGCCAGTACGGCTTTCGGCAAGGGCGCTCCACTGTGACGGCGATATCCCGAGTGAGAGTCCTGGCGGAGGAAGCGGTGTCGCGGGGCGGTGTGTTGTTGGCGGTGTCCTTGGACATCTCCAACGCCTTCAACACCCTGCCCTGGAGTTGTATTCGGGAGGCACTACGATATCATCGAGTGCCTTCCTACCTCCGCCGCGTCGTCGGGGCTTATTTGGCGGAAAGGTGTGTCACCTATCTGGGACGCGATGGCAGATGCCAGCGCCCTATGTCGTGCGGTGTTCCACAGGGTTCGGTCTTGGGCCCGCTCCTGTGGAACATCGGGTACGACTGGGCGCTGAGGGGCGAGCTCCGGCCGGGAGTGCAGCTGGTGTGTTACGCTGACGACACACTGGTCACTGCCCGGGGGAGCTCGCACAGGGAGGCAGCGTTGCTGGCGACGGCTGCGGTCTCACAGGTGGTGAGCCGCATACGGCGCCTCGGCCTGGAGGTGGCCCTCAACAAGTCGGAGGCCATTGTTTTTCATGGCCCCCGGCGAGCGCCGCCGCCGGGATCGCACATCGTGGTCGGGGGGGCCCGTATCGCTGTCGAGTCCACCATGAAGTACCTGGGATTGGTGCTCGACAGCCGGTGGGATTTCGGCCCCCACTTCCGGCGGCTGGCGCCCAAGTTGTTGGGCGCGGCGGGGGCGCTGTCAACGCTGCTTCCCAATCTGGGGGACCCGAGCACCGCCTGTAGGCGGTTGTACGTGGGGATCGTGCGATCGATGGCCCTATATGGGGCCCCGATCTGGGCGGCTGACCTGACGGCCAGCACCATCACTGTTCTGCGGAGGCCGCAGAGGGTGATGGCCGTCAGAGTCATCAGGGGATATCGCACGATCTCCTACGAGGCGGCTTGCGCACTGGCCGGATCTCCGCCGTGGGACCTGGAGGCGAAAGTGCTCGCGTCACTGCACAGGTGGCGCGAGGACGCGCGGGCGCGCGGCGAGCGACTGACGCAGCGACACCTGGAGTTGCGTCGGTCGCAGCTGCGCGAGGTCCTGGTGGCGGAATGGCGGGACAGGCTTTCGAGCCCTACCGCCGGCCTCATCACCATCGAGGCCATCCGGCCAGTGCTCGACCTGTGGCTCGGGAGAAGGCACGGCTCTCTGACGTTTCGTGCGACGCAGGTCCTCTCGGGGCATGGCTGCTTCGGGAGGTTCTTGTGTCGCATAGGCAGGGAGCCGGACGCTCGATGCCACCACTGCGTCGACTGTCGGGAGGACACGGCACGGCATACGCTTGCAGAGTGTGCAGCTTGGGAGGAGCCGCGCCGTGCCCTCATCTCTGTTGTAGGCGGTGACCTCTCGCTGCCGGCCGTAGTCCATGCTATGGTCGGCGGTGAGGAGTCCTGGGACGCGGTGGTCTCCTTCTGCGAGACAGTTATCGCGCAGAAAGAGGCTGCGGAAAGGGAGAGGGAGATCACAACCGCTCTCCCTGCCCGCAGCAGGCGCATCGGGCGTCGGAGGAGGGCATACGCTGCCCTCTTCCGGCCCCCCTAACTGGGTCCAGGGGCGGCGGACTTGGGGATGTCCGTCGCCCCCCACTCATCCGGACCCGAGGTGGCGGCGCGTGGTGTTCCCGTGCGCCCCTCTTTGACGTAGCGAGGGGAGTTAAACACCTCACTCCCCTCGCCGACGCGAGGTGGCCCGCAGAGGCGGGCCGGCACCAGCCGGGGATTGCGGATGTCGCATACGTTCCCGCGATCCCCGGCGTAGGTGGGAGATGGAACACCGGGGTGGTTTTAGTCAGTAAGAGTCTGACAGACCCCTCCACCCGCCCCAGGGTGGAGGATTTCCATGAGGATTTCCCCCCGAGATCAAAAAAAAAAAAAAAAGGTTGTGACGTGGATCAATTTCTCTTTTGTAAAAGTTGCTCTGCTACACGGTGGCGTTGGTGCGATGGAACGCTTCTAATATTGCGAGCCGTAAGAGATTGCAAGTAGCCCGTCAAAGCCTTTGTTAAACTGACGGCATCACGTTCGATGTGTTGATCTTATTTTTGGAGGGAAAATGTTCTTTGTTGTTCGAAGTGAACGAGCTGGAGGCAGCTTTGTTAAGCGTTGAACATGTATCCCACGCCTATGTCCACGTATTCACAAAAGTATAATAGAACTGATGGACTGTGGTAAAAGTTTATATCTTGCATAGATATTTTTGGCAGGTGATGTGGTCAAAGGCGAAGACTATATTGGTAATTAAAGTTGATGAATTAAATCATATCAGTTGCAGCTTACAGGTTTATGATAACAATAATAAATTATGTACAAGCGTATATAAAACGGGCAAACGGAAAGTATTAAACAGGCATACAAAATAATTCGTCAACATCGCTGTCAATGAGAAAAGTGGTTAAAACACTGGCAGCATTCTTACATTGAATGGCAATGCTGGTTCTAGTCTTATCTATACTTATTACTTACATAATATATATAAATTAATTTGTTTGTTTTAACGCACTTTTATCTCTGGAATTCCCAGTGAGTTTTTTTTATTTTATTTTTTTGTATATGACAGCCACATTCATGAGGGGAGGCTGAAGGCTATAAGGGAACGGTAAAAAAAGGATATGTGCGTACGAAGTCGCGGGCAAAATATTGTAGGTATTAAACTTAGCGGCAAGTGCTATTGGATTTTTCTAAAATGATTTTGAAAAAAAAATCTTGGATACCCACTAACTTATAAGCAACAGTATCTAATGCTGAAGACTTTCCGAACAAAATTCAAATGCTCTCAAACAATTTTTTCGCCGTCTAGATTTCCCAACAAACAATCCAATATTCCATTCAATGAATGAACGTAAACCATCTATTATTCACAAAACAACAGGGCATTGATCGAGTGGCATGAATGAAGGCGCATACGACCTTATCGATGTGAATGCACACCAGTTCAGCCGGTCAACAGCCGCCACAGACAGTGTTCGTACTAGATAAAGCCAGAGATGAATCGCTTATTAGTTTGAATAGAATATTGATGAATGGCAAGTGTATTAATGATGAGGTTGGTTTAGATTGTAAATAGAGTATAGACGAGACGGAGTTTCCTTGAATTTATAATTCGAAATAATTTGAATCCATCGCCAACAACGTAACGACTTTAGAGTTGTCTACTTTTAAATTGATTTCTATTGACTATTTGTATTAAAACCGACCAAGTGCGTGTCAGGCTGGGCACAGAGTAGTCTTAAGTTACCAGTCCCATAAACGATGATTTAAAATTACATGGAGCGACTGCCTTTTTGACCTTAAAAACTCAGTTACTGGGTAACACGATACCCCTTAGCAAGACTCATCTTGGCAAGACTAGTATCAGATTTATTGGCTACTACAAATGGCAGACGGGACCAACGGCTTAACGTGCTTTCCAAATCTCGGTGTGTTAAGTTGGTCTCCCATCCATGGACTGACTTCGGCAAGTGTTGCTTAATCATGAAATTCAACCCGAACGATTGCTATCATATAGCCACGAGCTCCTATGTAGCCACATGATCTTTTATACCGATTCCATAGGCTGCGGGAGCGTAGTCGAGGAAAAAGCTAGTCTTTAAAATTTTGAACGCCATTGTCACGTGTACTGTACATGACAAGCAAGCGCGTGCCCTGTACACCAAACGTTACAAATATGTGACAAACAGTGCGAATTTGTGGCTTCGCGTCGACCTTTTGAACGCCAGAGCATAAACGCATGCATGCTTTACCTCCACTCCACCCTTGTATAAAAGGCGTCAATGACAAATTACCATACCTACTTATATTAAAATCAAACCCCTCACGGAGTGGGGGAGGGGAGCCCTGTCTAATTCTGTGTCATCGGGGTAATTGCTCTACGGCTCGGGACTGACCGCATAATTAATATTTAAATCGGTTTGTAGTAAGACGTTTTAAATTGTCATGTGCCTTGTTATTAAGTAGGTATGGACGTACACGTTAAAGTCGTAAATTATTCCAAGGGGTGTACGTTACCCGCGAGTAACTACCATACATCTATCACGAAGGTGGATTCTATCTATATATCAAAGCTCATCAAAATTGGTTCAATGAAAGACGTGAAAATGCAACAAACACACAGACAGATAGACAGAGTTACTTTTGTATTTATAATATATATAAGTACTAAGATTAGAATTCGAATATTTAAATAAGGAAAGGAACCTATCATCTTATGTAGCAGTGTTCCCATGTACAGCGCAACAATACCGATGGGTATTATAGTACGATGTTTATTGTTAACGTGGAACTCGTGGCTAAAGAATAACAGCCGCACGGGTCGATCATGGTTAAGCAACGCTTGCCAAGGTTGGTCTGTGGATGGGTGACGATCTTAACATACCGAGTTTCCTCCGTGCCTCGGAAAGCACGTTAAGCCGTTGGTCCCGGCTGTCATTTCTAGATCTTTGAAAGTCGTTACGGATTGTCAGAAGCCAGTAAATCAGACTCTAGTCTTGCCAAGAACTACCGTGTTACCCAGTTAATGGGTAGTGGAGGTCTGGTAGGCAGCCGTTCCACGTAAAATATTGGGATTCAGCTGAATCCGGTTTGACTGGAAGCCGACCCCAATATAGTTGGAAAAAGGCTAGACAGATGATGTTTATTGTTAAAATCTATTTTCTAATTCATTTTTCTGAGTTAAAAACGCCAAAGTAATTTTCTTATCTAGCAATGAGACGTTTAAAAGCAACACAAAATGACTTTGAAAACGTTGACATCAAGACAGTACAAAAAATATGTTTTATCTGTGAGATTTCTAGAGAATATTTTATTCGGATTAACGCTTGAAATAGCCGTCCAGCTTTTGCAACCCTATTGCTCGGTTGACACCTTATATTAGTGACCTGAGGTCGCCTAGCTTTGTGCTCTTGACTCTTTTATAAATAACTGTTACATTTGACCTAGACATTCAGCGGCACGTGCAAACTAAATTAGCTTCTGACCGGATTTTCTATTCTAAACTAATATTATATAGAGCGAAAGTGGTTGTTTGTGGGTTCCACGGAATTAAGAGACTCTCGAAACAAGGAAAATAAATAATGATTTTATTATTGACATAACGCTATTTGATTTTGAGATGATCGTTATGGCTGTAATTTTGATCAATACAAAAATTCTTTGACTAATAGAAAACAACATTATCGCACTCTGCGATTTGCTGTTTTTTGTCACGGAAAAATGCACGGTACCTGTAGAAAAAAACGGATTTTATAAAATTCCTTTTAATTTTTAGAGTAATACAAAAAATGAATGTAATTGGTCTCATATCTATTCATTGCGTGTTTTACGTTGTTGAGCTGACGATTTTTTAAACATGTGAATCAATGGATCGGGAATTAATCTCGATTATGAATTGTAATTTAATTAGGAAGATACACAATTAGAATGCTGGGCAAAGGTTGCCATATTATATATCCGACCAATATGTAACTCCATATGTCCAAAACTAATTAGTTGTTTAGGCGCTAATGAGGAACAGATAAATCCATCCATACACTCATACATATATTATGTACTGCCAAACTTTTAAATCCCTCTCAGTAGTCGGCAAAAATAAGTATGGCGACATAACGTTTTAAACGATAAAATATCCGATCATTGAAAATAAATTTAAAAAATTGAATTTCTATAAAAGTGGGATGCGGTGAATTTAATTCCGCAACTAACTCAATCCCTTAAGGTCGAGAAAATTACAGGAAATTGCCCTCGATGTCGGATTTAGTTATCTGTAATTGTTATAGACGACGTTTAAAGGTCAATCGAAGCGCATCGCTTCAAATACAGTTGTCGAGATGAGAAATTGATCAGAGGAAAAGCTCTGCCTACTAACCTACCATAACTTTTTACTAAACCCATACAGGTTGACTGGTAATTTTGTGCATACCTTCATATGGGTGTTAACAGAGCTAATCTGCAACAATATTGACCCCGGTAACTTGGCTTGTTTCGAGAAATTTTCATAACTTAATTTTGAAAGTAGGTAATGGATATTATTTTGATAAATTACTTTTCCAGGGATTAATTCGTGCATGATTATATTCCTTCAAATAGGATGTACTCTACCCATTTGAAGGAACGCACGGAATTACCCTGTAAAGATATTAATTTTTACAATGCACTACGCATTGGAAAATATTTTTGGCTGTTAATACCAAACTCTTTGTTCGATTGTACATACTGTTCATACAATAATACACTGAACCCGCACTGCCTGCCTTGTTTCATGAACTGAACATATCATAACGTCTTTGTTCGTCTAGAGGACGCCATTGAAAAATTCAATTAAAAATATCTTCCCATTTAGCTCAGTATTTCCATTGTGGGAAATGAGAAATTATCGGGATATTATGGTCTTATTAAATATCTTAGACTCACTTTAAAGCAAAAATATGAAGCGAAAACTTAGAGAACGTTAAAATTATAAACCAAATAATAACTCATCTTGTAAATATAATCTTGAACGGTTGCAATTTAATTTCCGATGTATTTTTTCCTTACATATAAATTACCCCGCAACGGGTCCAAAACGAATAATATTTTTAAAATATTCATTTGAAACTTATGAAGTCAGCGCATTTATTTAGTATCATATTTCGGTTTCTAACTTCTAATAAGTCTTTTCGTATAGCTTTGCCTGCCAGGACTTTCTGACACAGTCTGGCTTAAGGCAGGTTAATCCCTCTTGTACAAATATTTAGCTAAATCTGAGACGTATATTGGTGACACATTGCTGTCTCACTGAACTAAATGAGTTTTTAGTTGATTTATGATCAGAAACCTTAAAATTAAAATTGTGATACTATTGATTGTAGCTAATTCTTTACTGAATGTTAGTTTTATAAAAAGATAAATGTTTCAATCCTTTTCATCATCTCAGGTATGTAGGCACTTATAGGAAGGTTCCGTTCTGAAAAATACTCTACCAAGGAGTATTTTTTTGTGAATGTGGAATAATCAAATGACTTCGCCCGCTATGGGTGGAGCGAGTGGGAGTATTAGACTCTTACTGACTAACACCACCCGTGTTCTTCAAATGCCCTTTGCGTTCCAGGGCCGCGGTAACTCTTTCTGCGGTCTTCCGGTTAGTTTCAAAATGTTCATTATATTAAGATTCCAACTAAGGAAATAATAAGCTGATATTATGTATTTCTGTAAACATGTATGTAACATATGAAGTGAGATGTCAATCCCTCGAGTCAATGGGAATGACAGTTATTACGTTAAGTTTAGTCCAGAATCGACCGGCTGATTAGCCCAAAATACCTCAAAAATATAACTATATTTAGCCGGGGAGTTAGGACAACTGTCCTAACTCCCCGGCGCTTGTTATTCAGCGCAATGAAAGCCTTTCAGAATCAATACCGGACGTGCATTCGTGATGCGCATCGCCTCCACCTGTTTTAAATTTAGGTTTAGTTAGATTCGTTTGAGCATGGCAGTAGTCTATCATTTCATTCGAATTAGCGAGAAAATTTCGACCGTTTTTCATTATGAAAATGTTCAGGAGCACGATAAACTCGATCCAGCTGCCTATTCGCGCAAAACAAAATGAATGCAACCGGTCGCATAACATGCTTCCATTTTATAATTACAACCGTATTCATTGCGTGTTTGACGTTGTCCAGCAGACTGATTATGAAGCATAATGATGAAGCGTTTTTAGGAGTTACGCAATTGGGGCGCAGGACGGCTAAAAGAGAGTTTACTGAGGGCCAATGTGCAAAGTGTAAAAGTGCAATCTGTCAATAAAGCCTCAATTTTCATACATTTTTGACAGATTGCTACAGAAACTGCAGAATCAATTCCTCTTTTCCTCCCTCTAAACACTTTTTCGAAAAATATCTAAACTAACTTTCTTTAAAATCAGTTCATTAATTTTCTAGAATAGGGATTTGCAAGTTTGGACGAAATACCGTGAGGCTGAGGAGTGAAAAACGCTTGTTAAGTCTTAAGTCTCTATTATAGATGTTAAAACTAATCTCTATATTCAAAGTACCAAAATAGATGTGAATAACATTCAAGTGTACGTACCTACTATCGAATGTCATGCACCGTCGTAATTCTCCTCGACGAACCCATTCATAATATTCGAGTGAATTTGTAGACGAGACGACATGCCTACCTATCTACATTCAGTGCATATGATACGTCACACAAACCTCGAATTTGTAAGCTGTACGTTTATACTATTTTAGGTAGATTTTAGGTAGTCTTTGCATCTCCAGCACAGATTTGGTCGACAGGTGTACCTAAGCTCCGCTTTTGATAGCGTGAGACCTACGTACGCCATCCAGGGCGGTCGCAAAACCGAAGCGGGTGACGCTACCGCTCTGATTAGCGTATACCGCATATAGAACAGGCCATGTTCAGATAGAACAGGCCTTTCAGGAACCGTATTATAATGGATTTACGTCTGTTTAAACTTCGTCAAGTTTATGACATAGATCGTCGCCGATATGATATGGCGACTTGAATTTGAACTTATTATGAGCACGAGATTGGCCATCAGGTACTTTACTTTACTTAATTTTGTTGCACCAATCGTATCACCTAAAATTATCTTATCAAAACAAGCCAAAGGGAGAGTCCAAATTCTCATTAAATTATAGTATAACGGGCCTTTTACTCGTTGTTCCAGTGGCAATTTATTATTGCATTCTCTACAACACTAAATTTGTGTTCATTAGTTGCCTCAAATAATGCCGTGAATATATTATAACAAAAACCGGCCAAGTGCTAATCAGACTCGCTCGCAAAGGGTTCCGAACGAATCATATTTTAAGATGATACTTTAAATTCATAGACTCCTTATGTGTTTTCCTGTAATCTAAAAGTAAATTACTATTATCTGAATTTTCATACGGAATTTCGAAACCACATAAAGAATAAACAGTTTAGATAACGTTCTTATGTTTTCACCTACCAAAATGTGAACGTTGCTTAAAAATTAGTGGAAATTGGCCGTCAGTTGGCGTCTTACCTTTTCTATTTTCCAAAGCATATATGAGATTCGCTTTCCAATCATGTAGTAAGTACATGCTCTCGAGTGAGCTACAGAGTTGACCTTTACAGAATAGCACCACTGTGTACTATCCACGACGCATTTCAGTGATTAAATTGCAGTACAGCTACGTTGTGCAAGTATTCAGTCAGTGGGCGAACACTGTATGCCTGTATTTGGCTACACTCCAATTACGTCTTTTGACCACTGTGTTATCCAACTCCGTTACTGAAATTCGTTCAACTTGGCACTGAAAAGGGTGAAAATGCAACAACATTACAAAGGAAACTTCAGGTGTAAATCATAATGCAGATATTCTTTTCTTACTTATATAAATGCCTCATAGATCTAGAGGTTAAGAGTGCAACTACTGAGCATAGGGACCTGGGTTCCTTTTGGTAGAAGTGGTTTCGGGGTTTTTGTCCGGTTGTTGGCATTAGGCTCGCTCTTTACTACATGGGTTTTAAACATAACTGGCAAAATGTTGACGTACAATAGGTTCAACTCTGCCTAAAGGTGGGTACTGACCGGTGTTACGGACGTAATGCACCATTCGAAGCGAGCATGTTATGATACGCTGTGTCCTGAAATCCGTGTAACATGCGCGTGTTCTTGGTCGTTTCCACGTACTGACTGCACGAATGCTCGCTTTGTAACATATTACATAACACTAGTATTGAAGGTATGTCTTATTACGGCTCGCATAGTTAGGACGTTTTTTTCTCTTGAGCTTGGCCCATAAATGAAAAACATCTCCATAAATCCATTAAATAGTATTAAAGCTAAAAAGTATTATGGCTTTAAAGAATATAATAATTATTCAATTAGTTCTTAAACCGATTGTAGAGTTTAGATAAACTCGAGGACAACCTTTTTAATTTAAGTAATAAGTACTTATATAAGCTTTCACTTTATATCTGCTTGAATTTTATAACGTTAATAAATAGAACTTCGCGAATATAATTCTCTTATCTTTATCCCCATTTATTTAGGTTGACGTAACATGTCCTCTTGTTCCATACTTCTCTGTTAGCCGTCTTTTCAATAGTCAGCCCCATTTCAGATATATCATTCTTCACATAACCCATCCATCGTTTTTCTAGTCTTCATCCATATTTATTTAGTCTTCTTACACTCAAAACATTTCTCACGAAGTTTAGATAAGTGAACCTATAGGTAACAACTTCTGGACTTTAAACGTCGTTTTTCACATCCACAAACGGATCCATAATTACATTTTACAATCATTTTAACATGAAGTTTGGTTCAACTTAAACTAGAACATAATTAAATCAATGAATTACCATACCTAATCCCTAATAAATTATGCACCCAAGAAGCCACAATAAGACTTAAGAATTTAAGTTATACAGCTGTTTAAAAAATCCCTTTCCAATAAGCCTTTGAAAGCCGAAGTTAAAGGATACAAAGTCTGATTGTAAAATGAATAATAGAGAGTGATATTCCATTAGTTAAATCCATGAATCCTCTAAGCTAGAAAATATCATGCTTATGCATCAGTTAGATGATTGAACATTGAAACGCAATGCATCAATTAGGGCTGCCCTCTGCTATCTGGTTATAGGATTACGGTTTCGACTATAGACATCAGCATTACTATTCTCATTCGTCCATGCAAATTCCGCTTGCGGCGCTTTAGAATTATGGTTTTCGGGCTGCGCTATTTACGTTTTATCATTGCATTGCAATACGTTCACGTTGGCAGGATGTACTTACTTGCTTTAATTATTATGATTAGTCGATTGTCGTTAATTAAATTGATGTTAAAATGCCTTTCTTTATCTATCTTCTTTATATATTAAATAAAAAAATAAATTCTTGTTTGATTAAAACAGCCGTATATATTAATCAAACAAGAATGTATTTATAAATATATTTATAAATCGTTTTTTGGACATTTCCACTTTATGGGGCAAATGGGAGGGGTACTTTGTAACGCGATAACGGATATCTACGTGGAAGAAGTGACATACAAATCTGGACGGAGGGAGAAGGGTGCCAATGAAAATATGGGTGGATTGTGTGAGGATATGAAAGAAGTCAGCAATAGCGTAACGAATGACGGGACGGAATGAAAGAAAGAAATGTGTTACGCTGACCCCAAGGAATAAGATGATGACTGTCTTAATCTATAAATAGTCGTATGTTATCAAAGCAATGATTGGCTGGAAATAATTTCATAAGCAACCATACACCTCTCATTATGATTTTCTAACAAACTCCCAAAATCTGTTACTAAACATTTGCATATCTCTACACAATCTATAGCTATATGTACTCTCTACTATTATTCGCGATGCTCTTCCATTGTTTTAGCTTTAACCCCGATATACCCGGGGAACTAAAATTCAGGTTACATGAAAACCCGCTTTCAAAACGTTGATTACGTGTTTTGTGATCCAGTGTACCGTGATGAAGTCATTGTTGACCACTGCATGCTCTTCTGAATAGCTGATGTTTCAGCGTTAATAATGAACTATTTTGTTACTGTATTGCTAATTTGATAGAGCTCCCACTCTTCTACGAATAGTCGAGCACACGACGTAGGATGAAACGTTGCATGAATTTTAAACAAATACGTTCCTAATTAACGCAATGCAATATGAAAACAAAAAGGAGCAATTTGTTTCAACGTTTCCTAACTTTCTCCGATCTGTACCAGACGTATTTATGGTTATGAAAGAGTAAAACTGTACCGACCATAGGGGTAAGTACAGTTGGCGAGCAGAATAGGTATGCACATGCAAGTTGGTTACCAGAAGTAATTTTAAGAGATGTCTGAAAAAATTTAATCGACTCTGTTCGGTTGACTTTGGGCTCAAGTACGGATGGATTATTTGCCTGCGTTGTGCAAAGATCAAGATGTCTCTACTTCCTCATTCTTTGCTGACTGGATAAGTTTTCAACGAAATCCGTATAAAATTTTCTCAGTTGGATCTCAAATTTATATCTGAGAGGGTCTTGCGCATGGACGTATTGCGAATTGGTGCATGTCAAAAGCAGGTACTTTATATTTTTAAGGAGCGAAAAGGATTTGTCAAGTAGTTTTTAGCCAATGTTAAATATTCTTTATACTGGCTGTATACGGTGTATTGGCAATAACAAATCAATGGCTTTTAGCTGGAACCTAGAGCATGAAATGGAGGAGGAATATAGATCCCGTTAGCGCGTTACGTTGCGTCGTGACTTCATTACCCGTAGAACATGCTACACAGGTCAGACGTTAATACTACAGGTGACGGGAATTCCAGTGATAAAGTCTGTACTGGAATGAAATCCATTTAATTGACACTGACAACTCCTCTAAAAGACCTGTCATCCATCGTTGGGATTACGTTGCAGTTAATCCTTGCTTTGATGTGGAACTAGTAATGCAACGCGAAATATGTTATGCTATCATGTAGGTACCAACTCTCGGCTGTATCCGTTTATCGGAATTAGTAATGGGGTTTGGCTATTTTCAGGGTTCCGTACCCGAAGAGTAAACGAATTCCTTTAGGCCTTGTGTATAATCAGTCAGCACATAGCCAGTTGAACATTCGGTATTGTGTAGAATGTTATATGCAAATAAATGATTATGACAATGCCTAGGAAGAGTCATCATCTGCCTAGCCTTTTCCCAACTACAATTGGGGTCGGCTTCCATTCAAACCGGATTCAGCTGAATACCAGTATTTTACTAGGAGCAGCTGCCTATCAGACCTTTACAACCCATTAACTGGGTAACACGGTACTCCTTGGCAAGACTGGTGTCAGATTTTCTAGCTTCTGACTATCCGTAAGGACTGCCAAAGAACTACAAATGACAGCCGGGACTAACGGCTAAACGTGCTTTCCGAGGCACAGAGGAGTCTCGGTATGTTAATATGGTCACCCATCCACAGACCAATCTCTGCGTTACTTAACCTTAAAGATTGACCCGTGCGGCTGTTATATAAATAATGTTTCATACTTTGCCGATGTGATTGGCATACACATAGTTGCATACATTATTAGTAAGCTTAAAGACTGGAGATTCACAACTGTTTGAATAAAAAGATAACTAACTATTCACTAGAAGTAGAAAGGAGTTTTAAAACTCCTAACTGAATTAACCCTAAAATATGGCGTCAAAAAATTCATTCGCCTCCCTGCCGACTGGAAGTGTAACTACCCAAAAGTCTGGCGGCATTGCCACGTCTTTGTATGGAAATACTTATTCTAAAGACAGATTATAATTTAAAGTCAAACAATGTGGACTGGGCGGCATAGATACCTTGCCTTTAAACATAACTACAGTACATAACATGGACCTCCCACAGATGTTCTGTATTTGGAAAATACCCAGTAATATAATACCTAAACAATAACAAATCATAGCTTTTATCGCTCTCATATATCATATATCAGAATCATTTTCTTTGTAATTTTCTGAAAAAGTTATAAGTATTATTTTCTCTAGAAGATGAAAATAGTAGTATTGTTTATTGTTTAGTAATTGCCTCACAATGTTTTATAAACTATGTGTTATTGATATTCTGTTGGTATTGTCAATATACAAAACCTTTAAAGGTTTTTGTGATGTTTCTGTTTATACATTGTTTTGTTCCCTTAAATGAACATTAAAAAACTATACACGTTAAGAATGTGCACGCACCAGAAACCAATTTTTTCTTTGATTGTGGATTTTGCACGCAGATTTTGTTGTGTCGTCGTTAGACGTTTTTTTAGGGTTCCGAACATCCGTAAAATACGGATTCCTTAAAGGATCACTCGGTTGTCTGTCTGTCCGTCCGTCTATCACAGCCAATTTTCTCCGAATTTAATAGACCGATTCTTTTTAACTTTGGGACACACATGAACTTCTGTGACCCAAACTCGAACGCATAACGTAAATAAATAAATTTTCAGTTTGGGTGACAGTTTTGGGGGACAAACTAGAAAGTTCCAAAAATGACATTCGTTCGGAATCTTGCGAGTCCGACTCGCACTTGGCCAGTTTTTTTAATAGAGGTTTCATAAGTAAGGTTGCACTTAGGTACAACACTTACCCATAATATTTTGGTTTGCCACACGCTGCTTTTTTAGGAACCGAATATGAATTATGTTCTCACATGATTCTGCTTGCGAATAATATTAGCCAACTTATGTCTAGAACTACACACTCTCAGACTTCGGTTGTCACCATAATTTTCAATTTCGATGCCATAGTCTCGGCATGAATATCCTATTTCAGTTTCAATGCATACAACAGCCAAGGTATTACTAAAGTCGATCTAAGTGTAAACTAGATTCCTCGGGTCAAATACAAGTTATTTCGAGCCGAAGTTTGCCGAAACAGTCCGAAATGTCGGGCGGTGATTGTTAACGGAACTCTGCTGGTGGACTACCGGGTGTCGGGAACTAACTTTGAATACAGTTTGGCCTAATAAAATAAGACTATACCTACTAGAATTCGAGATAATGTGAAGTTTTGGAACAACAAACTCTATTTCATATTCCATTGCAACCCAACAAGTTCATATTCCTTTGCAACCCATGCTTTTGTTAGGGCCTTTCTCATAGCCGATATTTGAGTCGGTGGCGACGGATAGGAATTAACTGGAAATTGTAATTATAATAAATCAAGTCTGACTTCAAACTATGCTGGGGCCAGCTTGCAGTCTCATCGGATGTTACTCTATACATATTATGTATATATAGATAGTGTCGTTCCATGTGCGAATGTGACTGTCAAAATGCCAAAATATAAGGATCGAATTAACATTCGACAGCGTTTGTCAATTCATATTAATACATTTTCGTTCTGACAATCGCTTTCGTCACGCTACCGCTGACTGAATGTCACTTGGCAAGAGCCTCTGAAAGTATATACTGTACTTATAAACGACTGCCTATCTGACATTTATATCACCTAGGTAACTAGGTACCCTTTGGCAAACCGCTGTCAGGCTGGTATCATTACACCGCAGCAAACAGGGACACACGCCGCCGCCACCACTCGGCCACTACGGCAAACTGCACTAGTACTTAGCATCATTAAGTTGCAGTGAATAACACGCTATTTCCTGCAGCTTCGCGTATCGCTACCAACGGGTTATCCTACAGAAATCGTGCCTTTAACCGACTTTAAAAAATGGAGGAGGTTCTCAATTTGACAGTTTTTTTATGTTTGTTCAGCAATATTTTCGCTAATTGTCATTTGATTTGGATGATTCTTTTTAGTTCGGAAGAGTATTTTCCCGGACTAGTTCCATTTAAAGAAAAATGTTTATTTGGGACTAAATTTACAACAAACAGTAAATTATTACTGTTAAGTACAAAACAGTAAATATAATTAAAATTTAGACTAACAAACATGGATATTGTCTGTGCGAGACCAAAACGGTCCCTATCTCAGCATATGCTGCGATATCTAAAAAACAAATAACGCAGCGCTGGTATTCTGATAAGGCCAGTCAGTGGTGCTACGGATGCATTCACGGAGCACACTCTAAAATATATATACAAATAAAATAATTAGTATAAAATTATGGGTAAATATGCAACAATTTTAAAACAGATAAGTAGGTACGATACATACGGATTTTTGGTCTCGAAAGTTTGGCTTTTACAATAAAAACACATATCAATAATTTGTGTTACACTAATAACACATTTCAATAATTTGAAACACTAAAATAATAGGTATCCAAAAACCACAGTTTTTTTTTCGGACTGAGAGTTCACTTCAGTTAAACTCACAAAAGTATAAGCTGCTTAACGTATTGAAAGTTTTTGCGTCCTAGATCGGATCTAAATCCCAGAAATGACGATGCGGAGAATAATGCACCAAATCTAAACGTAAACATTGCGGATCCAGAGCGCAACTTGTCATAAAGATAGTACTCCAAACACTTCGGAGCCCCGTATCTCAGACTCGGATCGGATCCGATGCGCAAACGCTTCAATGCTTTGAAACTAATTGTGAACTCCGCGTCAATAGCTAGAGCCTTGGTATTTCAACTGTTCTGTAGCTCAAAGGAATGTTTGAGCTTCTCTTTGAGCTACACAACTGTACTACAGAAACTAGTAAACGTCGAACAACCGAAACCTATTATGAAGCGCCTATAGATGGACCTCAAATTCAAGGAAGCTCGCGATCTTTGGTTATGCCAAGCTCAAGTACCTGTGACTTGTATAAGAGGAACCCCGCTAAATGTTAAAAGGATCAATATTGTAACCGCTAACTGAAAATCCCTTTGATCCTTTTCGTAATTTCTTGTACATTCTACATAATATGTATGTTTCTTTGTGTTCGAACCTTTAAGGTTTGAGGTATTAATACATTTTAAGGTATTAATCATATTTAATAGATGTTGTACTCATTAAGTAGGTTTTGAGCAGGAATGTGATGTGACTGCGTAATTGTGTGTCTGTCACCGGAATATTGTAGTCTACGTAAGATTGTAAGAAATCTTTATAAGATTATAATTTCTCGATATTATGAAAATCGTTTTGTAAATATTAAATCCCATCCAAATTCAATAGTTTCCAATATATCCGTGGCTTTTTAATTTAAGAAAAAATAGTTTACAGTTTCACGCGATAATTTACATTCTTACGGCGTTTGCAATTTTCCGGTGAAATGCCCATGATAACTTGTAAAATACAAAAGGCATAATCAAAAATGGACAAAATATTTCCATATTTGCGCCATAGACTTGATTTGCCCTATTTTTTATCGTGACAGCTCGTTACCTCCGGCCGAACTCAGTCATGGCGTTGTCGCTGGAGAAAGAAATTTACACTTCATAAATGAAAAATTCTCAGCTATACGCTGGCAGAGTTTTTCTAACAGAAATCCAATAAGTCTTCTAAAAGGACGAGAAGGATGAAAATATATAATTTATTTACCTTATTTTTGCTAGGTTTTGGTCAAACTTATGTCATCTGGTCACAGTTCCGGTATTTATTCGAGGTAGCTCCACTTTTATCTTTTATGTAATACGTCCATCGTAAGTTTTTCCTTCCCACTTTTATTATCATCCACATTCATGGGCCATACTTTCCTCCCGTCATGTTCCACAGTCTTCTGCATCACATGCCATGACAGGTTACTTAAGCCTTGCATTTCAGTCGAGTAAGCCAAGCACTATGCGAAGTCAAGCTGTTGAACTTCCACGTCAGCCGCCTTTTATGTTATAAGTTGAAAGTTTTCGACCTCAAACAAGCCTCTGTTTCACGCCTCAGTGATATTACGGCCTGAAGTTTCGGCATTGGGGGTGGCGCCGAATTCTGCCGAGTGACGTCATAAGTAGACCACAGTCAATAACTAGAAGTAAATGGAGCTAAGTGTCATCTTAGCGAGCGAACGAGGACGCATTCTAGATAGATTTTATACTTAGAACGTGTCAGTGTAGGATGATAGTTATTTTCGGAGACGTGAACTTAAAAGCAAGCTAGTGGTTTATTTTTATTTTGAAATATTTTTTATCGACATATTGGGAAGCTGATGTTAATGGACTACTCAACTTAGCCGACGACGGCAGTTTATGCATTGTGGCGTATTCTATCCTTTTTAGGAATGAATAGAACAAAAGATGCATTATGTGCATAAGCCAGAGTATTTTTTAACTTCGAGTTATTTTTAACTATTAAATATTTGTTACGTATTTAACCTCGTGTTCTGTGTGGTGTCGAACGTAAAAGGATAACACCATCCTATCACTTCCCGTGGGTGTCGACGAAGGGATTCACCAGGGAATAGGCAGCAGCATTCACCCACCTGCCAAGCGTGGCGATTAAAGTAAACACCCCCTTTTGGGAGATGCCTATGTCCAGCAGTGGACGTTTTTCGGCTGATATGATGATGATGATGGTGATGATTTAACTATCGTGTCAGTAACTGACTCTGAGTTAAAAGATCTCTGGTTTACGCAAGCGCGCCTAAGGTTACACTTAGCTACATTCTTAGACGATGCACTATGATTCCTCTTGAAACCAATTTGAGCATTAAGCCGTTGGTAATAAATCGAATCACTGAACGTTGGCCACTGACTGTTTCCAACGGTCGGTCAGCCGTAATGAATTTAACTCCGATAGCCTTCATTGTCAAGAGTGCAAATGGTTCAAGTTCTTTGCGGACAAGTGGACTGCTTACTTCTAATGGTCAATGATGACTTAGTGACCAGGTTTTAAAGAGTTGGTACTTACAGATCATTTGCATGAATACGAATTAACGTACTTTAAAATGAAGTGTATCCGTTTTAGGATTCTGTGCGGTGTTGGAGTTATGGAGTAGGCTTTACAAGATAGGAGTTCATTTTTCGAAACCAAAAATAGAGCTTACCTGTAATGTAGATAGGACAATCTAGAGGATCACAATTTTGGTGTTACTTCATTCTAGGCGAAAGTTGACACTTCGCGTGACCTAAGGGCTGGCTTGGTCAAATAATAAGCATTGCCATTCAACGTGGCAATGCCGCCAGTCTTCTGGGTACACTTCCAGTCGACAGAGATACGGATGAATTTTTTGACGCCATATTTTAGGGTTCATTTAGTTAGGAGTTTTTATTTTTATTTGTATGTATATAGTTAGTTAAGTATTTATAAAAACAGGTGTACATTCTAGGCTGGATTTAAATAGGTCGACATAGGCTCGACTGTTTAGCGCTGTACAGGATGGATTTAGGCGTGCTAACGTTCAGAGGTGATTTGATCAAATATTTATAAAATTCTGGACCTTCGAGCTGAACTGAAGCCTCTTTAATAAAACCGAATGTCGACAGGTCACGGCAGACAATCCGACAAGTTTTACGGTGCTTGCTCATAATTTTTGTATTTACTTTCAAATATGTACGTTGAGTTGTCGAAATTGTAAGTGTAGGTCAGTTCTTAGTCCCGGGTTGCGGAATTGCTCGAAAATAGAAAAAAAAAGGAAACGTATTTAATTGCCACAAAACGACATAATTACATACATAATTAAAGAAAGACTGCTGCGGCCCTGGAACGCAAAGGGCATTTGTAGGACCCGACACGGGTGGGTTTTAGTCAGGTCAATTCTAAGTATTTAATAGGTCCTGTAATACTACCTCCAATACCTAACCTCATGATGAGTAGTTTAATCCTTAAGCTATTAAAAACTGAACTCCAAATAGTCTGACGCAACCTCTCTTTGTTACAGAGCAACTATACGAAATTTCTCAAAAACCTGCACACCGAGCAAATCGCGAAGCTCCATGCCAAAAATCAGCATGAGTGCGACCTCCTCGAGGACCTGCGCACCTACACCATCAAGCGCTCGGCCATCGAGAAGTCTTACTCCGAGGTACGTATTGAAGTTTGAAATAGCTCGAGCCGTGTGAACGGGCGTGGTAAGTAAGCAGGTAAGTGATGGCTGAGACAGCACCATCAAATGATTTATAGGTAGATACTGCCGTTCAAAAGTATTTGGCCACCCAGAAAAAAGTGTTTTGTAAAAGTTCGAATAAATGAAACGATTTCATTATAGTTTTCGTTATGTATTAACAACTAGTGGCCCGCCCCGGTTTCGCATGGATGTATAATTGTAAACACATTTTCTTACATAAGAACCTTCTCCTGACAATAACAAACACAAAAAAAAGAATTTGCTAAATTGGTCCAGCCGTTCACGCGTGATGTCGTGACCAAGGAAATTAGTACCACAGTATAGTCTTTATAACCCAAAGGTTGACTGGTAGAGAATACCTTGATACATTAAGTCCGCCCATGTAGGTACCACTATTGCACATAAAGATTAAATAAATAAATTAGGGATTCATTTTATATCTATAGATTTCTAAAACAAAATGACAATACATTTTTAGATTTTAGTGAAACGACTTCACAGTTTTTTCTGTTATTTATTAGCATACGTCGAAAATTACCCCAAGGGAATATACTCCCAGGATAAAAAGTATATTTTCTCCTAATACAGGAAACAAACAAACAAACGCACTTTCGCATAAAATTAATAATATTAGTTCTGTTAGGATTTCTTGAGCATAATAACAATAATAATTTTAAATTCAAAACTTATCTAAAGGCCACCTTTGTTTTTAATTTCGGCCCCATATAGCGAAATGTAGGTGGCCAAATACTTTTGAGCGGTAGTGTAGGTCTTTTACAGTTTGGTGACCAGTTGTGTATCTTTTACAGCAACTTAACTATCCCTAATGATTAGAAATGGGTGTTCAAATAACTTATTCATTTATGAGCACATGGTGAAATAACTTGCCTTAAGTTACAACATAAGTACGTATTACAGCCAGTCGCAATACGAATATGTTTTTATCCGCCTTTTTTCCTCGAGTTAGCTCTAACTGCCTATCTCATAGAAAACTGCAGTTTTTGTGAATAAAATGTTGCCTATGTTACTAAGCAATTGTGTAGCTTTCTATCAATAAAATAATGTTACTGATCGGGTAATAACTTCCACAAATTACCTCGAACAAACATACATAATTACTGGTATATTTCTTTCTACTTTTAACTTATTTATAACAAGATATAACTACAATATAAACACTACAATAAAAAAGATTAGTATATTCAAACGCATTGTCACCAATACATACACAAATGCGTATAAAAAGATGTCCCTCTTTATTGATTTACGTTTCAATCTGAAAAAGCCAGGGTACTATAATGAGCCTACTAATTTCAGTAATGCTTAAATAAGATTATAAATTACTATCCAGTCATATTTAAAATTGAAGCAATGCCAAAAATATAGTTCAGCATTTTTTGTCAATGCACCGATACCGGTCGGTCGTACCACCTGAAGCATACAACTTTTAATTAATGATTAATTGAAACTGTTCACGTGATCTCACGTTCAAAAATAATTAATTTATCAATGGGATTTAAATAGTTTAACATTTTAAGTGATACAAATTAAATAACAGAGAAACAGTCGTCACTGAAACAATATTGCTGTGAAAATACTTTATGAAAACTGATGTTAATACTTGAACATAATACACAGCTTGCATAATAGCTTGGCTACAGCTTTTATGGCTGAAATGTCAAGTACGTTTCATATTTGTTTACCACTCGAGAGTTAACACTAGTTTACCATTTTTTTAACACTCTTCTTCATCTTTTCGTGCTCATTTTTTTTTGGAGTGAAACTTCTTGAGCGGTTTTGTGCACTTTTTAGGATGGGTAAAAAATGTTAAACTCGCGTCAGGACACGTGACCTGATCGAAAATTCGTAAGACGGAGGGAGAGGTAGACCGCTGGCGCGGCGTAGGAGAGAAAGTAATATTCCCCTCTCTTTCTACCGCGCGGCGAAACTGTATGACTCAATGCGTGCATATGCAATTCGTGCGAAATTTTTCCCTTGCTATTCCAAAATATTAAAAATGCACAACGTTAATGTTCAAGTTTTCGTTTCTGCCGGCACTCCCGGAGTGCAACCCGTTGTTTAGTTTACCAGTGTATGGCCTCTTGAACCGCTTTGTCATTGGCCACATTCACGTTCACGTTACAAAATCTGAAAATCTACGGTAATTTTCAAGTCGTCCAAGATCTACCCGACCCCAAGACGTAATTTATTTTCTCAGTAACAAAACGTGTGAGATATAATAGTGTTTGAATGTACCTTGAACGTGTGCATAGCTGCTAGCTTGGGCTGACGACCCGAAGGCCAGTTTTGCACCCTCCCAAAACCTGCCAGGCTTTAATTTTCGATATTTGTACCCAGTAAATACACTTCCATTCATATTACACTGCCTAGGATCTCCACCCGTCTCTAATCTCTGCCGGCGGCAATTCTGGCTGTTCTTTACTTCAATATCATTAAAAAATGTCAAGCATTTTCTTTTATAATAGTATGCTTTTAACTAAGTCCACTTATACAAGGCTTTCTGTATCATTCAATTAATTTCAAAAGCTAGCAGAAAATATGAAAGACAAAGCGCTTTGTCGGACGGTCAATTTTATTATCCTTTGGTGCGGGGCAAAGGGCTACGTCTCCTTTCCAATTATGCACTATTGCATATTTTCAATATCGCAGTAATAGGCATTTTAATAGGATGTTTTTTATTTTCATTTAGAGCAGGATAAAGATGCAAGCCTTCCTTGCAATTATTCCGCTCTTATGCATTATTGCATTTTTTAAATATCACAGCGCAGGCTTAGGAAGGAGCTTTTTTGACTTCGCATTTGAGAAGTGATTTGTTAGCCAACATTAAATCAGTTTCGATAAAATAATAAGTCATTCAGTATACAGAAAAATATGTCTCATAAGTAATAATTAACTATTATACAAGGTACCTAATAGCAAGACAGATGTGATGTTTATAAACACAGTCTAATTTCTACTACAAATGAGTTCATCTGTAGTAGAAATTATATTTATATGTTTTTTTATGCTGAAACAGCAAACTCGATTAATTATTAGAACTATTTTGTATATTTTCTACAACCCTGATCGTCAGAACGTGTTAATTTAGTCCCGCGTTCTTCGACTAAATTAAACTTCAAAACCGGCATGACACATTTGCTGCTGTTTCAACCCTCTATTTGTTAGCCTCTGTCCATAGCCAAAGGCACGACAGATGTGACTAGCCCAGTTCCGTTTGAGCTTGGCAGCTGTGTGGCCTACATCTCGAGTATGGATTTTGGAACGCAGTTCGTTATGCAATCAACAAGTATAAGTTATTCTATTGCGTAATAGTACGTGCTTACATAAACTCACGCCTTTTTCACACAGAAACTATAGAACACCGACTACGATACTTCCTTGTACACTCCTTTTCCATCGCTTACGTTTTTACATTTAGTCTTCACTTCGTCACTTGGCTACTTTGAAGAACGTCACCAATATAGTCTGTGTACGTATGTCTCGATCATCCCAAGGGCGTCTCCCGTCGATTCCACTCGTCGACTTAGATAGTTTTAAATTAGCACTACGATAGAATATAGTCTGGCATCGCACAGGGGTTTTTACCGGAAGTATGTTTACTTGGGATCATTTCCGACAATCCCGCGGGTAAAACCGCTGACAGAAGCTAGTTACTTAGTAAGCGCGTCTAAAACGAGAACAGGAAAAATATTATTTGGGACCCGTAAACCATGGAACCCCTCTTTTAGGGCATTTTTAGTAGGAATATGTTCAAATTATCACTTTAAAATCAACATAAAATACACAACGCTGAAGTCGGTAGTTGAGCTGGGAGCGACGAATTCAAATGATCTCCAAATATGAATTATAAAGTGATATGATTATTTTTGTTTAAAGAGCGTACCATTCTCAGGTGCCTGCATGACCGAGCTTTGCTCGTTATTTTTTATTTTGGTTAACGTTTTCTAAAAATCAAACCTAGCTAGATCAATTTATCGCCCCCGAAACCCCCAGCATACTAAATTTCAAGAAAATCTTTAGAGCCGTTTCCGAGATTCAGATTATATATATAAATATATACAATAATTGCTCGTTTAAAGGTTTTATTAAAGGGATTATTATTATATATTAGATAAAGTTGTAGATATTAAAATTCTCAGCGTTATTGCAAAATAAAAAATGATGAGTGTGAACCAGTCACTAAAAAGACTCCTGATTTTCACCGATTTTATTTTGAAGAAAATCATTTACTTGGCCCGGGGACCGGACACAGAACCAACGACTCTTAGACGACCTACCAATTCACGATCAATTAAAAAGGGTTATCAATTTCACAATCTGTGTCCCTGCGGGTTCTCAATTTATTTCCTTTCTATAAATATATGTAACCGGAAAATTGCAAATGCCGTAAGATTGTAAAATTTCGCGTAAAATTGTAAACTTTTTTTTCTTAATATGACGCTGATATATTGGAAAATATTGAATTTGGATGGGATTTATTGTATACAATATGATTTTTTCATAACATAATCGAGAAATTATAATCTAATAAAGATTTATTACAATCGTACAGTCTGCAATTTTCCGGTAACATATTATAATGTCTCAACATCATAATATGCATATACACCCTTTCCTGAGTATATTTTGGTTTTATCATGTAAAATTATGAATTCCTCGCGACTGTTTCACAGCGTAGCCAATTTAAAAAATAAAAACCCAATAAATTCCTGTAACTACAAAGGCTTAAGCTTTTAGAGCGAAATTGATTTTTTATTGAACATTTCTTGAATACTGAACGCTGAGAGCGTTCAGTTCATAACGCTGAGAGCGTTCAGTATTCAATAAATGGCTGATTTAGTTAGAAAATTATAAAAAATTAAGTAAGTTTTGTAATGTAACTCAACTACTTTCTTTGATACGGTGTTCGACTACTATAAAAAATCTACACCAATGAACTTGTTTGAGGATACCTATTACTCAAATAGTATAATTTGTAAAAATCGTAGATATTACTTATACAAAATACCGAGTTTAAAAAAAAATCTTATAACTAAGAACCAATAGGTAAGAGATTCAATAAGTACCGTACTCGTTTTAATTGCAAACTGTACTTCAAAAAGTAAGTAGAATGGCCCAAGTACAAACAAGACCAGTCGAGAACTCCGTAATCTACATTATTTCTAAACAAACACTGTTTATTACACACTAAAAACAAATAGCAAACGATTCGTTGATCAAGTAACATGTAAAAGTTATTGTCCTTAGCTGGCGTATTAAACAGTGGTCAGGAACTCGCGCGGGTCACGCGATGTTGTGGACTCAGCCTTATATCTCTGGCGACAATGGCTTGATAGAAAAGGATGATATTACACTTTGTATGTTAGCAAGTTAATGTCTACCCTGGGCGTTTTTTGAGACTAGTTAAAAGGAATCTAAGGTACATGAAAAATATGATATGCAAGTCCTGTCCTGGAATCGGACATAAGATCCTCTTTACCCTGGGTGTATGTTTCCTTGGTACAATTTTCGACAGCCAAGTCGCTCGTAGATAGTATTAAATAAAACACATCAAAACGAAAACGAAGTATGGGGAAGCAAGTGTAGGAACTGCTGCTCGCTTTCCTCCTTATGACGTCCTGTCAGAAATGTGAAATTGAAAAACCAATTCAAAATAAGCATGCTCGGTTCGTGTCGTACGACGTTATGCCATACAAACGTAAACGTATTAGGTAGTTATGTAATTGAAATCAAATAGGGATGTTGCCTGGGTTAAACATGTTATTATGATTCTATTTGGTCCGTTAGTTAGATATCGAAAAGTATTGGATACATATTTTATAAGGAGTCGGGGCTTGTAACGTTACTCTCCAGTAAAAAGCGTACTGGTAAGTGACGTCACACGACTTTTCATCGTACTGAATCGTGTTCATTTTTTGTTTACGTGACAAAAGATAAAATACGTGTCCAATATTTTTTGGAAATCTATCTGACCGACTAATTAGATTTTTTTACTCAAATACCCTATTTCAACCAGTAATTGAATCCATATTTAGGCAATGGAATTAAATTAAAACTCATTCGTGTTTTGGTATTCTTCGTCTAAAAATAGACTTCGTCGTTTCCGAAATGGTATAAGTTGAGTAGTACCTATAGAAAATTGAAATAACGTTTGCAAACTTAGTGACTGTTAATTAACAGGTTTTTACCTCACATTGTAATTTTTCGTTTTTAATTCCAAACAATCGGGTGACTTGCATGGGTTCCATATATAGGAGAGCTGGGTACCAACAGATGAGAACATTACAGATAAATTGGGTATGTCATAATCTACTTTTTTTTTAGTTGCTCCGTAGTTTCTCACAAAAGTGTATGAACCACTTACGTTAACTTTTGTATAGGTATATGAGCACTACCTCGTGATAGGGTTTTGTATTTGAACAGGGACCATGCAGGAACTATAGGTGGCAGCACAGAAGTGTCAATTTCAAGTCTTTTTTTAATTTAGAAAATGCAACGCTGGATGGCACAGTCGACGCCACCGCGTACGTTCTCTACAAATGTTTGGGCATTGGTGACATCTACAGATATACAGTGATGGATACGAAACAACAGTAAAGTAGAAAACAGCAAATAACTCTTTTCCTAAAAAAAAATAAGGTGGGCCTATTTGCATTTGAAAGTCGATGGTAAGACTTCAAGCGATGGGTGTCCATCCGCATTTTGCAAACGACGTGACGCGCATAAAATATTGTTAGAGTTGACGTTCGTTTATCGATTTACGATCACAAATGTACCTGCTTTTCATATAGATTCGGAATAAACGAACTTTGCGCACATTTTATTTTCGTTTTCAGAATTTAATGTTGAAAGCGTTTTACAGTTTTCATCTGCTTTTAAAAGATTATTGAGTCTTCGGTTCATCATGTTTTTCATCGACATGTAAAAAGCTTTTAAATATTCGTAAATTGAGCGTAAAACTACGCTACAGTTACAGCTCAGTGTACAGTGTTACAGCTTCACTCGATGTTACCGATTTTTAAAGATAAGTTTTGTCAGAAAAGAGTATATTTACAAAATTTGCCACATCATCACGCCTTTACTTTCCGAAGGGTAAGGCAGTGGTGTACCTACAGTACTCCCACATTTACGAGTATGTTCCGACACAGGCATGGCGTTCCTTGTTGACCACGGAACCCTAGAATTACAGAAAATATACGATGTTAATCAATATATATAAAACTCTTCCTTTATTGGACTGGGTTACTGACAGACAACGCACAGCAGGTCGTAGAAAACTGAAATTTGGCATGCAGGTTCCTTGGGGAGTGTAGGAGGATTTCCCGAAATTCCTACGGGAGCGGCAAAAAACGGGATATGCGCATTCGAAGTCGCGGGCAAAGGCTTGTTGGTAACTTTAATTTGAATAAAGAATTCGAGGTACTTTTCAACATTTGGCATCTCTAGGTTACATAACAAAATTCAAATTTCAAACATTTGGCATTTTAAATAAACGGTCATTTAAAAATCAACATAAAATATACAATACTGAATTTGATACCTCCTTGAGTTGATTACGAATGATTGAAAATATCTCGAATACGAATTATTAATTCAAGTACTCAAAGCGAAGGTCTCAGCCATTTCGCTCCAAATGCTTCCAGCTATTTCGGGCCAAAGTTAGTGTTAACCATTCAAATTATATTTAGAACTTTTGAGAAAAGAATTATCAAATTCATGGAATTCAACAATTCAAACATGGAAATAAATGATATTAGTTTAAATGCCACGTCATCTATTCACTAGATAGTCACTTATTAAGTCAACGTTAGTCCAATAATGAGAACTGTATGGAAGTTTCCAAGTAACTTCAAATGGTCTATAAAATTCATAATCTGGCCTTTTGGTTCAAGCGTGTTAGCGTCGCTAAAGAGTATGAAATTGCAGGCATTAGGACCCACTTATTGTACTACGTATGTGTACCTTGGCTTATTTACTTAAGATTGACGTAATTTGTTCAAGATTGACGTCAGTAACTGACTGACATATCGATCGATTAAAATTAGAAAATTTTAAAATATTACTGATGATCAATTTTATAGACGGCTAGCCGCCGCTCGCAACTCCGTTCGCGTTGTATTTATACTACTAAAGAGGGATTGCGAAACAGGGTGTAAAGTCCCGCAAATCTCCATTGAAAAGGGAGGATCCTCCGACCAGATGGTTGTTAAGTCTGGTGGACAACTGCCTCATGGTTGATATTAGGGTTGTTGCACGGAAAACTGTTATACCACAATTAAAGAAATCTGGTTCTTAGATGTCACTGCTTTACTTTTTGCCGTGGTTTAGATTTCGCTTCGTTAGTCTTTTGTGGTGGTGTCAATGACGCTACACTACCCCCATTTATGACTTACAGCTTATTTGTTATTCTGATGTGTAAGCTACTACTGTGAATCACAAAATTCCGTTCCTTAGTTTTTGCGTGAAAGAGTAACCAACATCTATCAATCCTCACAATTTTCATATAGAAGGAGTAGGAAGAAAGATTAAAATATTTTGACCCAACTTTCAAATAATGCAAGCCAGATACGCAGTCAACCAAACTAACATAATAAGGGGAGGTAAATGGATTGAAATTCTTTCATTGGTAGATAGCTGCACCATCCCTGGCAGTCACGGGTATTTTAATCAGGAAAAAATCCGCTATTCTTTTGGAAAGCACACGTGTGCGGAGCCAGTCAATGCAAGCATGTTATATAGCCAGGACGAGAGAGCAATGAAAAAAAATCGTGGCTCGAAACTCAGGAATTTCAATAACATAGGACCTACATAGGATAAAAAAAATATGTAGGGAATCCTGGCGGCTCGTTTCGTGTGGCAACATGTCGCGTAAATATCCTTTTCCGTTCAGCTGCATCCGCGTTGTCAAGCCCCTTATTGATTTTTCTCTAACAAATGCATTTCTCTGTGTCCACGGTGAATCTGATGCTCTTTTTAACTACGGAAAACACGCTGTCCTTATACCTTTTTTCTGTCTGTCTTTTTGAGTCTTTTCATTTATCGTTATGTGACGTCCTGGTTTGGTAAGCGATGTGCTTCAAGCGGCTTAAATATCATTAGCAAGCTAGACTATTGGTTTTTTGCGACGAAACTACGATGGTTCGGTATTTTTACTGTGTTAGTTCTAGTTTCAGGTCAGCTTATGGTTAGCTTTCAGCTTTCTGCCCAAACTATCATGTATGAATACATTCAAAGTACATACTAACACAACTCTATCCCACACATTTAAAAAAAAAGTAACGTCTCGGGTTGTGGAATCTCGGACTAGGACACGCTTGGTTTTCATCGAAATTTCTGACATTATTGTCTACGGCAGAATTGTTTTATGATTATTGTCTTTGAAAATCTCGGGGCCCTGTGGTCCCGGGTCGTACTAGTAAAATGTCTGAAAATAATACTGAAGAAACTAGTAGGTACTAGTTTACATTTGTAAATATCACTTAAAAAAAATACGTTAAAATATATATACATATATATACTTACATATAAATGTAGTAGTCTGCCGGTGTCGAGAGCAGGGTCCAAGCTACCGGTGATTAGAGCCCAAGAGAAAGGAACCTTCTCACAACACAACCGTATCCAGGAGTACTGCTTTCTGTATCAGGCCTTCTATCCAACCGCGCAACGCCAGCTTCGAAAGATAATCGTCGAAGCTTTTGGCCATCAGGCCATTGGCTGAAACGACAACGTTATTTTTATGATGATTAAAAGAATTAGCAGTGTCTCGTATTTGTGGGTTTAATAAATTTAATTTATAAATAATTAAACAACTACCGGTCGATTCTGTAAACATGTCAAAGTAAAGGCTTGGGTGAAGTGATCACAAGGTGAGCTGTCAATCTATATAATGAAAATGTCACGTGCTTACGAAGTGGCTGTCATTCCACCTTGATGATATGGATTGACAGCTCACCTCGTTATCACTTCACCCAAGCCTTCACTTCGACATGTTTACAGAATCGACCGGTGCATACAAACTTCCCTATTTCGCGAAGAAAGCGTTTCATTCGGGTAGGTAATCTCGTTCAGGATTAAAGACCAGTGCAAATGCTGAGTGGGAACGCAATTACTCGGGTCGTCGTGTTGACTTCCAATTTAATCTGTGCCTTTTAAATATTTAGCTTGCAGTTTTCAGTGATGAATTGTTGAAGATATTAGGCTTCTAGTTTGGCTTGGCTATTAATGTTTTGTTGTTATATTTGTTACAATTTGATTATTACTCATTTTTGGTGGCGCAGTTTATCAGTATGATAAATGTATTTAATATTAATAGGCCTTAAATATAGAATTAAGATACCACCATACAACAATAGTCGTTCAAATAAAACAAAATCAAGAACGTGCATTTAAATGATATTCGCAGTCCGCGCTAAAACATGTTTGCCGTGCATTTTCAGTCGACGAATATAGTAGAACGATGTTTAGTCCGTGCACAGTTATTTTAACTCTGATTTTGCATCACAGTGACCTTTGTTCTCATAGCGGTAAGGTTGATGTCACACGTAAAATAATTGTGACCGCACTGTAGGTACTTAACGTAGGCGCCAGATAAATTTTCCGTAAAGTACATTGCCCCGGACAATAAATAATGAATCGTTTTTCTTTACTAGAAAACAAAGTATCACGATAGATGTCGATTCAGGACAGCTTTATCTTATTCTTTCTGTTTTCGAAATTGAGTACGTCAATAAATGTAGGTGGGTCAATAACCGTTATTGCAAATCTATGTTGTGCCTACCATACTGCGACACATTTCAGCCCGTCCGTCAAAATCTTTTTTTCCGGTTTTCCGGAAGTTTCCACGACACTGGTGGCTGGTTCACGCGTTAGATTATATCAGTGTGTTTTTCATGCACATGTAACTACGATTCCTACGAATATATCGTGTAGCAAGAACGGACAATTTCAAGGAAAAGAAGGAACTTGTGAGCTGATATTTCCGTGCATGATGTTCTTATGCATTGGGTTTGGATCCTATAGTATAAGAAAACTGCAGATTATATAAGTCATTTTTCAAGTCTACTTGAACGGCAGTTTTCACATTTTAAGTAATGTTCTCATTTCAATCTCAATATGTAAAAATATCTCTCTCTCTGTTCTGTTCTACTGTTCATTTATGCCCAATTTCTGAGGTACTTTATCGGTCGTTTATCTGTCCGTTAACTTCTAACCAACCAATGTCATTATAACAAATAACGTTAACGGACAGATAAACCACCGATAAAAGCTCAGGAAGCGGACGTTGGTCAAGTTTTTGACATTGGTTATCGCCGAGATGAAAATGCAGTTCGAATTTAAACCTTTTAAAGGGTCACGTACCGGAAGCGTAGTCGATGAAACTAAGCGTCCGCTGAACGCCCGTCCGCTTGCCTGTCAGCGGGCTGTATTTCATGTACCGTAATAGGTAGACAGTTGATATTTTCACAGTTGGTATTTCTACCACCACCACCACTACAACAGAAAATTAATAAAAACCAAACAAGAAACATGATTTTCTCGTCACGAGGTCACGAGGTGAGCTGCAAATCCATACAATCAAGATGGAATGACAGCTCACTTCGTGATCACGTGACATCTTGAATGGATTGACAGCTCACCTCGTGATCACTTCACCCAAGCCTTCACTTCGACATTTTACAGAATCAACCGGCAGAACCCTTCGTATGTGAGTCCGACTCGCCCTTGGTTGTTTTTTTTTAAACTACGAGTAAGAGATAAGTGTTAGTGAAGTTTAATCATTTCTGCCTCCGAACAGTCATCATCATCTTCCTGCCCTTATCCCATGTTATTTGGGGTCGGCGCAACACGTTTGTTTCTTCCATTCTGTCCTGTCAACCGTCACGCTATCACTAACTTGCTTTTCTTTCATATCACTCCTAACACAATCCATCCATCTTTTCTTTGGCCTCCCTCCATAACTCTTTTAGTTACGTGCATTTCATCCTTCCTCTTCACATGACCATACCAAGATAAGCGGTTCGCTTTTATCTTTTCCGTTACTGGCGCCACTTTTAAGCTACCTCTAATGAACTCATTCTGCCTCCGAACAGTGTTGCAGTGTAAAGTTTACATTGAAAACAAATGAGTTCGTTTTAGTGAAACAAATAAATAGAAACACGTTTAGACAATTTGACGCACTTGATTAATCAGTAAGATTGTTACATACAAATTGTGTTAACTAATCAGGAAGCAAACCCCGGCCTGATACAAAGTCTGTTTCACTATTAAAGTCAATATGTCACGAGTATGCATATTTATATATGTTTAACCTCACCATGTCATTTACCACATGTGCCAATATGAATGCAGCTGCCACAACTCAATTAGGTACCTAGCTAAAGTTCAACATACGTTATCATATAAGGCCATTAACACATGCTAATGAAAATGTTTTCGATAATGGAACTCACGCTGTTTCATCGTTATATTTTAATGTATGTTTGTGTATCCCAATATGAACGCTAAACAGGTTACGGAAACATTTAGCGGTGGTCCGCGAGTAACTTCATTATGCCCGGGTAACATTGTGGATAGGCACACTCGTCGACTCGTAACTTTACCGGGACATGTTGGCACAGGAAAGACTTGAATTTGAGAGCCATTTTTGACTTTCGCTGTAGTTTTTAAGGGGTTTATTAAAATCTTTGCTAAAAGTTATCGTTCCGTTTAAGCTGGGCACTGACCGGTGTTACGGGCCGTTATGTAACATTCGCAGCGAGGATGTTATGTTACACCGTGTCCTTAAATCCGTGTAAAACAAAACACATAGTTCCGCTGCACGAAAGCTCGCTTTGTAACATGTTACATTACGCCGTAACACGGGGACCGGTGTTTCTGTCTATTCGCTTTGACTGCCAAGTAACTAAAGTGGACACTTTAGTTACTTGGCAGTCAAAGCGAATAGTCAGAAAACCAAAAGACTGACGCTCAGGTGAAGTAGGTCATAGGGGAATCGTTTTTTTTTAATTCGATCTGTTTTGCCGATTCCCAACTATATTGGCTTCCAGTATAAAAAAAAAAATATTTAGTTGCTATTATTCACGGCATCCGAAGAGAAGCAGCCACTTAATGTAAAATACCGCTGTATTTGACTCAACATTATTGGAAAAGGGATAGATGAATGATGAATAGTATATATAGGGAACTTATGTCTTACCTCTATATTTTTAAACTAAATAGGACATAACTCCAGAATACTTTAATAGACGTAATAAACTCTCCATGTTAAGTGAAGACATACAACAGTTACAGTACTTCCTAGGACCACGATTAACCTAGTTTAAAAACTGCATCTTACTTGCAGAGACAAATAAAAACTAGACTTAATACTGCCAGTATTAACGAGATTTTTACTGTATTTGCGAAGTTTTCTAGAATATTCTGAAGCCAGCTTATAATGGAATCGTGCGACAAGGGCCATAATAGTTGAACGTTATGCTTGTTCGTATGAACCTATCGTAAAGAGTGTAAAAAGTGTTGTAAATGAAGACTCACAAAAATGTCCGATGCGACATTGGGAAATTCAGTTGTCATAATTATAATATCATCAACTTATCGTTGCATGCATTTCGTTGGTAAGCCGGAATTTTTCGTTTCATTTTTTAATATTTTTTGTTGTAGCGGCAACAAAAATACACATCATCTGCTTATCCTTTTCCCAATTATATTGGGGTCGGCTTCCAGTCCAACCGGATTCAGCTGAATACCAGTATTTTACGTGGAGCGGCTGCCTACCAGACCTCCACAACCCATTAACTGGGTAACACGGTAGTTCTTGGCAAGACTGGAGCCAGATTTACTGGCTTCTGACAATCCGTAACGACTGCCAAATATCTATAAATGACAGCCGGGACCAACGGCTTAACGTGCTTTCCGAGGCACGGAGGAGTCTCGGTATGTTAAGATGGTAACAAAAATACACGCTCTATGAAAAATTTTAACTGTTCATCCCGCTAACGGACGGACAGACAGCGCAGGCAGAATAATGAGGTTTCGTTCCGTTCCTTTGGATACGGTAACATGAAAAGAGTGGTCGCCTGACAGAGAGCGCATTTAAGGTCTTGGTGTTGGACTCGTTTGGGGAAGCACTGCTACTATACCTACATTTCTCTCACCTCTATT
Organism: Mamestra brassicae; assembly: GCA_905163435.1. Taxonomy (NCBI): domain Eukaryota; kingdom Metazoa; phylum Arthropoda; class Insecta; order Lepidoptera; family Noctuidae; genus Mamestra; species Mamestra brassicae. The sequence continues at coordinate 7,671,416 of LR990987.1, forward strand.
CGTATCATTTCTATTAATAACGTTTCTAAAACATTGAAACTTTTCTATATTACTAGTTAAAACAACCCTTAAGAGAACAGTTTACCGCAGAACAAAACAAGTAAGAAATCGTAAAACTGTAGGTAACTTCTACCGTCAACCATCCGTAATTATTCACCTCCCACCTCATAACATTAAATAATGCTAGCCCAGCATTCCCAGCTGCAATGCAAATCGCACTCTACTTTGTCCAATTAGGGCTGCATTTTGAGTGGGAAATGAAGTGACGTGTGAACTTAAGAGGTTTATTTTAGATTGCCTTATGAAAGTCATGGTTTAAGCATGGCTTGATTACTATCAAGGATCTATGGCGTATGTGATGTTATTTCATGCGTAATTCTGGAAGTATGGCTCATTACGAAAAATGCATTAAGAACAGCTAGGTCGACTCGTTGGTAAAGTGTTTTTGGATTTTTTTGCAGCAGTAGGTTCGCTTCCTTATTACATGCCACTTAAACAATAACTATAGTAGGCGCCAGATAAATGTGGAATAAAGTATATTGACTTTTCCCTAATAACTGTTCATAGGTACCTGAACAATTAAATATGAATCGTTTTTCATTATTAGACAATGTTAAGGATCACGAGAGATGATGATTCGGGACAGCTTTGTGTCATTAATTCCGTTTTTCAAATTAAAAATGTCAATAATTGTAGGTGGGTCAATGACCGTTATTCCACGATTATCTGGCGCCTACTATAGTGAAATTTGGGTTAAGGTACTGTAGGTCACTGTATCACTGCCGAACTTAGCTTCGGATTATACACGGTGAATGGTTTTTGTATATTATTATTTGAGGAGTTTGACATTATTTTTTTTATTTGGCAGTCAAAAAGTATAGTCAGAAAACCAAAAGACTGACGCCCAGTTGCATTTGCTCGTACGGCAGAAAAACTTCGATAACTCGAAAACATTTCAACTTAGAACCCCAGTTTTCGGGGTCGTTAAAATCGTTGTAAATAAGTTGTAGGATCATCATATCAAGGAACGCACTAATTAACAGTCACCTTGTATATGTCACCGGAAAATTGCAAACGCCGTAAGATTGTAAAATATCGCGTGAAATCGTAAACTATTTTTTCTTAATTAAACACGTACATATATAAAACACGTATATATTAGAAAGTATTGGATTTGGATGGGATTTATTGTATACGAAACGCTTTTTCATAATACATCGAGAAATTATAATCTAATATAGATTTATTACAATCTTACGGAGCCTGCATTTTTCCGGAAACATATACAAATGCACAACAACACGAACACGAAGCACAACAAGAAGAAACTTCTAAAATTTCATCAACTTTTCTTGAATTAATTTATGTCATAAAACCCAATAAAGCCACTTCTTCTTGACTCAATGGACTATCTAAAAGTAATGAATATGCAAAAGAACAAAACCGTTCATACCAAAGTCTAGTTTTATACGGAGATGAAATGAAAGGCAAAGAAATACAATAGCTTTTGAATTCACGACATTTTAACTTGTTTTTTTGTGTTATCTTGTCCCTCGGCATTGTTCCAATGGCGTATCGCACCGGAACTGTGCATTTTTCTCGTTTACGAAGTATCTAAGCACTCAGTCATGGTATAGATTTTTATTTGAAGAAGAATTTTCATAATCGGAACAATAGGAAGTACATAACAGCTGCCAGGGTTGCGGAATTTGTTCGAAGGAGTAACCGCGGACCTGAAACGCAAAGGGCTTTAAGAGTAACATAGATGGGTTTTAGTCAGTAAGAGACTGACGCGCCCTTTTGCTCCACCCAAAGCGGAAGAAGTCATTTGATGAAAAAAAAGGTAGTACCAGCTATAACCGCCAAAAGAAAAACACTTTTTTTTTTAATTTGGACCACTCGCAGTTCAGCACACTAAGGCTGGTTACTGCTTAACCGGACTATCCTGTTGTGGCCTCAAATGAATTTAAGGCCCCCAGCCAGAGCTTACAAACTAGTTAAACTGAATGACCGCTCGCTAGGGGCACTTTTTCTTCTTTGTCTTATTAATATCTTCTGTCGATCATGGCGATTTCAAACCTTGGTTTCTTTCTCCAGTGTCAATATATTATTTTTCTTAGTCAGTTATTTTTTTACTGAAGAATACAATATTTCTGTTTGACATATTTTCTGTACAAAATCTTTCAAACCACTATTTTTATTATTCCTGAGGTAAAAGTTATCGGACCATTGCAAAATCGGTCCTAATGACAAAATATATAACATTTAGGGTCCTGCACATTCTTCTCCTTAGAGATCTACGCTTTCGAACGTGCAAATAGTTTCATGTTTTTGACTGTCCGAACTTGACAGTTCAAAAGAGCCTGTAAATGATTTATTTGAAATAAATGCTTTGAATTTTGAAATTTGAAGGCAAAATTTAAACAACACAATATTTTAATATAATCTCTGTATCACGTAAGTAGATACGTAGAGCCAACAATATTGTAGAACCTCTGCAAATATTTCAGTTAAATCTAATTTAATCAGCTTATAGGAAAAATTCTCGATGCACTCCGAGGAAAAGTCGTCTGCCATCCAATCAGGTTATTGCGATTACCTAGTACCGCACCGGAACTATACATATCCGCGGTACTAGGGTCTACAAACACCTTCCGTTTTTAGAGATTTTCACAAAACACTCGTTACTTTAAATACGTGTGTCGTTTTGACTTGATAATGTGCCATTTTTGACATCGTCATAACTGTATGACGATGTCAAAAATGGTAATGGTAATGGTGGTAACTGTAGAAATGCAGGTGTACTATACTGATAGTACACCTGCATTTCTACAGTTATATTAAAGTTAAATTTGTCTCAACCCAATCCGCCACAATTATAAAATCAAACTTTTTTATTAGAGGTCCGTACCCAAAAGCCAACGGGACCCTATTACTAAGCCTCCACTGTTCGTCTATCTGTCAGCGGACTATATCTCATGAACCGTAATAGGTAGACAGTTGAAATTTTCACAGAGTACGTAGTTTTGTTGCCGCTATAACAAAAAAATAAATAAAAGGTGCTCCCCTAATAGCAAATGTGTTTTGTGGCGTTCTTTGCTCGATCTTAATAATGGCAGCAGGTAGACGCTTGAAATGCTCACAGAGTTTGTATTGCTATATTCGCTAATTAAAAATAATAAAATAAAATAATATTTAAAAATTAATGGGGGTCCTCATACAACAGACGTGTTTTTTGGAGTTTTTTGCTCAATATTAACGGCATAATAGTGTTTCATAATAATGACGATGGTAGGGAACCCTTTATGCGCGAGTCCAAGTCGCACTTTTTTATATTATTGTAAGGTTTACGTTTGACCATTATCTCACCTGATGGTAAGCGATGTTGTATTAAACGATGGACCACGCTTGCCTAGAACTAATCTATTTACTATTGGTCTAGATTCTTCAATCTTATACGACAGCTTATTCCCGTATTAGCGTCTTCGCCAGTCGTTTTTGTCTAGCATAGAGTCTATCTATTGTACGATATGCCCTTGATGCAGGCAAGTCTATCGGAGAGGGTAAGTATTCAACATTGTTTCAAGTTACGCCTGAATATCTGTATCGGCCGCATTCTTTGAATGGCTATCGGCATTGGCCGACTTGCCGTGAGATAGAGCTCTTGCATAACTTAAAATATATTTTTCATTTTGATAGGGAACAAGCAACAATTGTCTACCCAAAACTATCTTGTTTACCATTTTTTCTATTAGTGAAAACCGTTTCAAAATCCGTTTCGTGGTTCAGAAGGAGTAAGAGAATAGACAGAGGCAGACAGCGTATTTGTTTTATACTATTTCGAGAAGATGCAGTAAGTTGTAAATAAAACACATTTAGCTTTTTCTGCCTAGCCTTTTCCCAACTATATTAGGTTAGGCTTCCAATCAAACCGGATTCAGCTGAATACCAATGCTTTACGTGGAGCGGCTGCCTGCCAGACCTCCACAACCCATAAACTCGGTAACACGGTGGTTCTTGGCATGACTGGAGTCAGATTTACTGGCTTCTGACAATCCGTAACGACTGCCAAAGATCTCCAAATGACAGTCGGGACCAACGGCTTAACGTGCTTTCCGAAGCACTGAGGAAACTCGGTATGTTATGCCAACTTTTACCAACTTTGGCAAGCGTTGCTTAACCTTAAAGATCGACCCGTGCTGCTGTTATTCTTTAGAAAACAAGCAAAACACATTTGTCATTTTAACAGATTTTTGAGACATTTGTCATCTTGTGCTATTAGAAGGCTGGCATCATTACCGTGTTGAACACGAGCGAAGAATTTGCGCATAGATTGAGCAAACTCTCTGTTCTCAAGCAATCTCAATATCTCTTAGGGTTCTCGTAAATATCTAAGGTGAACTGTGTTTTCTTAATTAAGAGCCCATGCTTTATCTTAATACTTTATCATTGCTTCCGGCACTTCTTCTGTATGTCCACTAACTGGGGATAATTCCCGACTTTGATATTAAATTTTGCCGAATATATAATAAAGGTATATGTGCATATTTGTACATGTAAATAAAAGTGTTCTTTCATTTTACAGCTGCACTTTTTCCCTGGCTCCACAAATTGTGCTACATTTCTAAATTTCCTTTTTATGGCTGAAAATACACTAGGGTTTTATCATTAATTCAGTTTGCAAAAGAGAATATCGAATACTAATAACAAGGGACACGATGGCGATGCCAGACATATCACTCATGATTGACACCTGTAAACCGTTTCAAGGAAAATTAAATGATTTATTCAGTTCTTTTTAGCTAGTTTGAGACGAGACACCATTGCGGTAGGAGGTTGTAAAAGCCCTCCCATTGAAACCGAAATTAATCTGCTTTAAGCTTTTCTCAAATATGTTGTTTGTTCGATGGGCGGTACTACATGTAAGTACTTAGGTTGTGATGATGTCACGATGCGATGATTTTAAGCTCCATAGTTAGAAGTGCTTATAACTAATCAAACACTATCTCAGTACTGCCTTAATTGAAACAAGTTTTGGGTTATGGATTCGCTGTGTTAAAGATTTTCAGGATTATAACTTTACATAAAACGAAATTATTATGGTTGCTTTAAACGATCGCTGCTGTGCGGGAAGCAAGATTTTATTTCTCTTTGCTGCTAAAGCGATTGATCAATTCAATTATTTTTCAGCATGTTTAGGGGACGAAACAAAGATTAATTAATAGGTACCTAAGCAAGTCGTGTAAAAAAAAAAGTTTCATTTTCGATCTCTATAGGGTATGAATTTTTAAAAATCCTTTCTTAATCATTTCTTACCCTCGTGATAGGTATTATGGAGTTTCTTGTCCGTTCTTCTCCATAAGAATCTACCTTTCCGAATATTCAGTAGAGTCACTTTATTAATGTAATATTTTTTATTTTATTATTTTACTGAACTGTAAACGATGACGTTCAAAAGTGCCGTTTAATGGCCTAATTTAAATAAACGTTTTGACTTTGACTTTTTGACATGTGAAAGATCAATTGTGCAATTTTGTGAGATTTTTAATTGGGGTACTGGTTAAAGCTGTGCTTTATCTTCAGGGAATGAATGAATGAATTATAGAGTTGCAATTTGGTTAATTAAACAAGAAATAAAGTTATCTGTCCTTTGAAATAAAGGCAACGTGCCTTTTGTTGAGCGGAAAAGTGAAAGCAGATAAATCCCACTTGTAAAAGTGAACAAAACAAACAGTTTCTTTATTTAGAACAGACAAGAAGTTTTCGTTTTTTACTAATAAAAACAAATGCTGTAACAAAATGCTGTTAAAAAGCTTTTATGAAGACACAAAGTGATTATTTAAGTAAAATAACGGCAGAGGCGATGGTTCATTTTTTGTATTTATCTTTTCTTTGTTTTACATTTTCACACCTTCGAGCTAGCACTTTGTAAAGATGCAACTATGTCGTTTTTCTCTCTTGTTTGTTCTTCTTTAGCTTGTTTACCATCTATTTAACGAAAACATTTCTGACTTGTTTCTTTCTAACCTTTTTTTTTATACCGAGTTAAAATGAATCGGGATGCCAATTTTCATATTAAAAAGTTTAAATTCAATTTTACTCTTATCCCGGTAACAATCAATAAAAATCAATCAATGCAAATAATATTATATAAATAAAATAATACATATAATATAAATTGAAATGAAAATTATAGATATCTGTATTTTTCGTTTTTTACTAATAAAAACAAATGCTGTAACAAAATGCTGTTAAAAAGCTTTTATGAAGACACAAAGTGATTATTTAAGTAAAATATGAATTTTAATTTTAATTTTTTATCTTAATACATTTAATGCAATTCAACTAAAATGGCATAGAACATTAATGTCAGTAAATGACAAGGTTTTAATGTCAACTTGATGATTTGAGGCGGAATCAAGTGGGACATGATTTGGAATATTTGTAAGAGTGAGATTATAATGCGAACGTTCCTAAAAATATGAGAAATCCGTCTCCATTTATTTCATTCCTGTTAATTAATTTTAAAAGTTGTTTTAAATATTTTTGAGTAGAATAACTAATGTAACGAAGCTAGCCCGACGCTGAGCTCCACTTGTTCTGTATTGTAGTTAGATAACTTAATTCTAAGACATGGAGGCGAAACAACCATGCCTTAAAATGTTACTTGTCTTAAGTTTTTGAGTTGCTGACTTTAACATATTAATAGGTACCTTATAATTAACAGAATATAATTATAAAATAATAACAAAGTAAACAATACACAGGCTCATATGTGCCTAAAAGGTTTTATTAGAAATATTTGGAGCGCTCTCGAAAGGGTTTCCCTCTGTCCTTGTCTCAAGATTATTTTGCCACATGAGTACCTAGAAATCTAGAAAGTATTAGTACGATATTTTTTACTAGCATTTCCAGCGGCTTTGCTTGCATTTATGTCGAATTAACACCACGGGGACGTTACGTACGTTACAAATATAAAAAATATTCTTTTAAAATCTCTTTAGCCGATGAGGCCTGGTGGATAAACAACTTCAACAATACCTCGGTAATGTAAAAGATTGATACGTGACATGTCGGTAGTGATTATAGGTATTGTAACTTGTAAGTAAATTATTTTAGAAAATATAGTTAGAACTCCTTGTGAACTCTCATTGTATTTTTTTAAATTAAAAAAGCTGATTCTAATTAAACTTTTAATTCACAATGAAAGTTTTTATGGTTTTCCATTTGTTTTGAATAACAAAAAGATACTAAATCAAAACAACCACTGCTATAATGCTGGGATGTTCGCGGAGATGCATATTGATTGCTTTTATGCATTAATGCGTAAAAGATGTGCGTCCTTGGTGCGCAGGGTGCGAGCCAGTTCCAACAGCATACTGGGCATGATTGCTGACAGTCTGGACTGCCGAATTGTAAATCGTTGCTCCAGTATCTCATGTGGAATGCTGGAGTAATGATTTTATTTGTTGTGTGTGTTATTCTAATTGTTGTTTTGAGTGTATCACTAACATAGTTATAAGTTTATTTATTGTTACTAACACTATATGAGTCTTCGTTGCTCTCAATAAATAATTTATTATTATTATTATAATTTCATTCAGTTTCTTATAGTTATTTTTACAAAATTGTTCAATCTCGGGAAACCGGAATTACCTATTTATTCAGAAAGGAATGTCCATATTATTCTTTCACGGGATCAAGTTTAGGTATATAAGCGCCTGATAATCCGATCACTGCTTATAACGCACATTTCATATACACATTTTCTTTTTTTTTAATAAAAAAGTAAAAGTCTCGCTATAACTTCATTAACAACAAAATTTTACATTAGAACTTATCTTAATACCAGTTTCCGTTAAATTGAATACTCATTTCATAAATCTGTTTACTATTTATATTAAGAATCTTATTGTATCGCCTTAACATGTAACGGGTTTTTAGTCCATAGTAAATAAAATAAAATAACAATCTGCCAAATCGAATGGACAAATGAGCCACTTTATTTATCTATTAAACTATATATGTTGACGTTCTATAGTGCATTTTTATAGTTGAATTGATATAAATGATTATATATACGATATAGATAGATATATAAATGATTTGAATTTGACTTAATGGACCTATGGTTATTCGAAACCCAACGTCGCATACGAATTTCTAATTTTAACTGCCTATAAACGTATATACGGGTCTATATTTAGTATCCTAATGTTTGCAAGGGAGGCACTTAGACAGGTATGCTGTGTGTGAACCGCATCTAAACAACATTTCGCCCACGCAAGTGCAGCCACGTCGAAACTTGATCGGACTGGTGGTACATTACAATCAACAATTTACCGAGATTAACATTGAACTACCTACGCTGCCAGAGAGATTTGAAAATGAGAGCCTTGTTTTCAAATTTACTATCAAACGAGAACGGATAAATTGTAGACTAGTGCTCTGATTGGTCGCCATTTTACGTCAGTATTTTGTGTCAGTCAATTTTTCGTAATGACTTCGAGAGATTATAGACTATGAAATTTTGATACGTAAAAAGTATTCCAAATGTTCCGTTGACAATTCATGGATAGTTTATAATCTCTCTAGTTATTTTATAATCTTTTCCGGTGAAATAAATAAGGGTTATTTGAATTGCATTAATTGGTACACGAAAATGTTGACATTGACAATAGCGGTCTGTGATAATCCAGATACAAGAAAAGTTCACTCGGCAGGATATTGTTTTTCATAGAACTCTGAATGTCGTGAATAATATGGTTCTTCACTAGTGCAAAACACCATAGTAAATTACCTTTAAGTAATAATAATAATCATTTTTATTTGTAAAACATAGGTAGTGAATACAGTTTTTAAATTACAGTTATTAGGTCGCTATGTTATGCCAAGAAGCGTACAAATATGGTTTGCATGCGAATTAATCATGCGAGAGGTAAACACAAATTATTTGGTAGGTTATGGTAATAAAATTAAATAAAAATATCAAACTTAATTAAATTAAAAAAAATGCTAGGGATGTCATAATTAATTAATTATCGAAAATACAAAAAAAAATAAAAAATAAAATTAATGATGATAAATTAATAAGTTCCAAAATTATAAATGTCACAATATGGAGTAATTTGTAAAGTCAATGCATAAATATATATATAATATATATATAATATAAACCATAATATATAAATTACCATTAGTCATAATATTCAATAAAATGTTTCTACAGTCAAATAAATAAATAAGTTTACATGTTCTTATCATTCAGAAGTAGTTTTTTGTAGTTAGATATCGTAGCCTATTAACAAATTGACATTCTTACAGGGGAAAAAAGGGATTTGACGGTTTGAAAAATCGAAATGAATGAATTCTTATTCATCATATCACGCACTTACGCCCAAACGTTTTGGGAATACATTCATTGTGCGTACAGCTAAGGAGTAGAATTTCCTTGCCTGAGTCTGTGTTTCCTGATAGCTACAACCTGGGAGTCTTTAAATCAAGAGTAACCTATTCAAGGTTACTTCTAGGCAAGCGTGCTCCATCTTCGACCACATCATCGCTTACCAACAGGTGGGATAGTGGTCAAACGAGTGCCTATCAACAGTAAAAAAATATCAACCGAAAGACGTCCTCTGCTGGACATAGGCCTTGAATAGTTTTGAGAAATGTAATTTAAAAAATCCCGTCAAATATCGCTCTTAGAATGTTATTTTGCCTAGTCGTCTATTTTCTGTTTATAAATCTGTCATGAGACAGAATTATTCGTCGCTACATAAGATTCACTTCCTTGAACACCAATTTCGAAAGGCGAATATATAATATGTATTTATGTGCAAAAATTGGACGCCCGATGTCGAACTTCCTGAAGAAAATAGGTTTGCTAGTCTTTGAGATTACAGTTCGTGACAGACGACATTTTCTAAAACTAGATCCCGAAGGGTTCCGGTGGTTTTACGATTTGAAAATTGCAATAACTCGATCGAATGAGTCTGAATTTACGTCAATAGATTTGCTGTAACGACTTCATGTCCTGTTTACCGTAAACAGGAAATATACCTGTATAGAAGTTTTATTTTCAGACTAGAATTTTATATTTCAACGTTGGATTTTTCCCCATATTTTTTTTCTTCCTGTGGGAGTCGCACGAGCGTCTACGATCGAATTACGTTCGCTAGCTACTAAATTATCGGTTTTTCAAAGTTCATGTTTATTTTTTAGTGACGCGTTGCAGTTTATTGGATTAAGTCGGTTTTAACCTTACATCGTCACAAGGCTTTACAGTAATAATGTTAATTTCTGGACCGTTGGTTGTCGCAACGGTGATCCACTGTTATTTTGCAGTGTTTATGCTTATGAATACGCCTAGTTGTAAGTTTTACTAATAATTTTTGAGTCTTGGATACTCGAATATATGTATTATAAATATATATATTCTATAGTCCAGTAACCTACCTGAGGTTTTGATAAAGACTTAAGTACGTACGACAACTAGACACTGATAATGGTTGCCAAAGTCAAGTGACACTACGGTAGAGCATTTCAATCATGACAGTTGATTTTGCTGATAAAATACCTATAACTTTACTTAGGCCCTCGAAACTTTACAACAAGGTATCTCAGAGCAGGACTGAAGATAAATTTGTAACATTCAGTTACTTTTTCAATTATTGGTTCACAAGAAATCAGGAGAGAGGAGACCTCAAGGTCAACCTTTATAGAATAAAAAGTCGTTTTCTCTTTCATATACTGTTGCTTGATTTGTCCAACAGTTTTAAACATCCGCCGTTGTATAACGTAAATTGGAATAAAGAATGAAAAGTGGATGTCAATTTTAATTTGCAACCATGCATTTAAAAATAAGTGCACTTAAGAGGCGGTCTTAGAAAGACTATCGTGGAACAAGGACATAAATTGCTTTATTTATAGAGGCAGGAACAAGTAACCTTCGAAGGACTAATAGAGATACATAATAAGATTTTCTCATGCACGTTCGAGATTCAGCGTATAATAAGTTAGTAGGGTGTAAAAGAAAATAAACCTGTTTGAGTGGCAAGAATGAGAATTCTCTGCTCATAAAAAGCGAAAAATTGGTTTGTTTTTTTCTGGTACTTCAAGCCATTTTCATATGGGTAAATGATTGCGCATGTTATCTAGGCCAAGTTTCTCGACCGAAAATAATGACAATTGTCAAATGCGCTTTGTCTAGCTGTGATTGGTTGAATGATAAGGTCAATCGCACAACCTGATTTTCGTTTAATTTTATTTGTGATGGTTTTTTTTTTCGAGAAACAGACGTTAGTCTATTAAAACCAACATTGGATAACATATTTAAAAATTGCTTCGAAAAGATATAATATGCTGAAAGTTAATAAAAAAAACGGTAAAACTGCAAACAAAACAACAAAAGCTACTCACGATTTGCATTTCCAAAAATTATCAACTTTGACACTGACAGGAGCCATTTAATTGGGAGCTTAATTTGATCCGTCACACGAAACCCCCGTCTGCAAAGCGACGTGTGCAGCGTCGCTGCAAGCGAATACACACACACAATACGTGCACAAACGTGCAAAGACGTCACGTGCCCAGCAACGACGTCATTATACGGGATTAGCGCACAATTACGATCTGAATTTCGGTGTAATAACCCTTTAACCCCGATAACATGATTTCAGACTGAGGCAGCTGCACGAGGTCTGGTCAGCCATTGTCTGTCCACTTCAATAAGTGAACCAAAAGGGCTAACTTTGAAAAGGTATTTTTTGCGAGTAAACTGTTACTTCAATGGCTGGATTACAACGGGTACTTTTGAAAGAATATCCACATTTTTAATGATGGTGCTTTGACATCATTATTGTAAGCAGAGGGAATTAAGTCATTCATGTTTTTAACAATGTATTTCGCTTTTATATTTTTTTATTATATCTGATCTTGTTCGTGTATATTTGCACTAACATGCAACTGAAGGGGTAAAATAATAAAAGGATGATGGTCCATAGATTCAGTGTTACAGACACAGCTATTATATGAAGTTAGGTAGGTAAAATTTCCCCATGTTATTTAACGTTATTACATGTGTAATAACGTTAATAATAACATGGGAAATTTTATTACAATAATAAAGTATTTTAACATCAGTTGATTTATAATTTCAGAGCCGCGATTAAATAAAAAACTATATGAATTGAGGCATTTAAATTATAGTAATGATTCTCACGTTTTTTTTCCAAGATGTGTCAATGCAGTTAGCAATTACTCAAAAAGTGAAGGGTAGTCTTTTAAAAACATATTCCTATAGCTAGAACGGTCCAGGCCTTACAGATTCATATAAATAACACGTTTTTCTTGCAAATTTAGCAATCAAACCATTGCAAAAATAATTTCGCCTACAAACATTACTTACATTTTCGGAAATACTTATATCTTATTAAACGTTAAACGAATTAATACCGCGATGAAATAAATGCATACTGTATTAATTAATCCGCTTAAAAGTTAATTAAAAGGCAAAATATTTGAGTAAGCTCTGGAAATAAATATTAACAGTTATCATACTATCAAATATAGCGGCTTTGCTCGCGAGTAAGTCGTAATTATTATTTACGGGGTCGTATGTAATACCGGGATAAAAAGTATCTTATATTTTAATGTTGGTCTAACTGTGTTCTAGACGTCAAGTCCGTTCAGCTGTTTTGGGACAATCATCCTACATACAAATTTCCATATCTTTAAATCTAAAAAGAAACGTTATATCAATATTTATAAAACTCTAACATTACTGAGTGACTGACAGACAACGCACAGCCGTAACTACTGGTCGAAGAAAGCTGAAATTTGATATGTAAGTTCCTTGGGGAATGTAGAAGATCACTAAGAGCGGATTCCCCGAAATTCCTATGGGATCGGAAATAAACAGGATATACGCATACAAAGTCGCTTTCGCCGTCTGTACGCTTTAACTTTTAAACTACGCAAAGAATATTTATGCGGTTTTCATTAATAGACAGAACCATCTTACGCGCGAACGAAGTCGCGGGCAATAGCTAGTAAATTAAAAAAAATTCTGCCTAGTCTTTTCCCAACTATATTGGTCGGCTTTTTTATAGATGGGAAATCATCAAAAGACTTCTTTCGCTCTGGGTCGACCGGAATGGCGTGTCAGACTCTTACTGACTAAAACCCACCCGTGTCCTACTAATGCCCTTTGCATTCCAGGTCCGCGGTGACTCTTTCGAACAAATTCCGCAACCCAGGCAGGACTGGTCGTCTACCAGTCCAACCGGTTGCAGCTGACTACCAGTCTTGTACTTGGAGCGACAGTCTCTCTGAACTTCACAACTCAGTAACTGGGTACTGGCACATGTGGATTTTATCCAACAAGGCATTATCTACCAATCAACCTACTATTTATCAGACTAAGAATCTATCGTTAAACTTTAAAATTCAGGGTCGTAAAAACTTTAGCATTAAAATAGTAAGAACATTCTATTTTCTCATTGCATTTTCCCGGGCGCGAAAAGTTGTCGTATAACTCTACAAAGGATATAATAAAGCGAGCAATGCAGGAATCATAGGGATTTTGTTGTGCAGAACAGACAACAATAGCCTGGAGCAATATTGCAGAATTTCAAATAATATACAAGCTAAGTTAACCTCACGAAATGCCTGATTTCACGAGGTAATTTAAATCCCTCTCTGATTTGCTCATTGAGACGAAGGAATTTAATCTGAGTGCAAATGCTTGTATTTCTTAGGAGCATTTGCATTCTAATTTCAGTTCTAACTATAATTTTCTTAATTTTTGAGAACTTTTGTCTTTCATTGTCGCCAAGATCGGCTTTTAACGTTAAGTAAGTACTAGACAGATTTTTCACGTCTCTCAAAATCTGCGGAGAACACAAGAGGCAGCAACGCAAAAATATCGAATTTGAGCGTCTTTTAATGACTATAAATAGAGATAGCATTCATTGCGTGTGACGTCACCCACGTCATGACATTGACAATGTACGTCATCCAGTGCAAAAGTCGTTCTATCATTGTCACACATAAAAATGACAGAAGAATAACTTTAAAAGCGTGTAACTGCTCTATTTTGAAATTCCGTATCGCCAAGTTAATGTGTTTTGGAGGTTGGGCAAGAAGGCTTTTTTTCCTACTCCAGCATAGTTGTGAAAAAGCTTGGCTAACGGCCGGTCTCAATAACAAATCTACCTTTAATTACCGGTCAAATTAGCTACAACAGTAGCTGAAACGTCACGTTTCAATGGCAAAACCGGCCGTTAGATTTATTAAATTACAGTTCAAATAAACAAAACATTAAGTTGCAAGACTTATATTAGGGCTAGTTTTCCAATAGAAAGATATTTTTTAGCTAAAGAATAAAAATGCCAATAAAGTATACTTTCTGTACGAACCCTGTCAAACTGCCATTTTTATTCCTCAGTTAAAAGTTATCTCAGCATTGAAAACTCGGCCCTTAAAATAATAAATCTTCACTGTTCAACAGAAGCATTTTCCACGTAAAAGTAGAATCTATTGATAAAATGTCTTGTAGCAAAATAATGTCTAAATCTGTCGGGAGTCTGCGGGTTGCGATTAATATTTACGGGTTGAGAGGAACACAGTTCCAAGATAAGTCCAGGCATAGCCTGAATACATCTCGAATCATATACAAAAATAAATAAAATTGAAGTGTCTGTTTGTAATACAACAAACAACTTTTTACTAAATGCATATGAAAGAATATAGCTACGAAAATGATACCAAAAAGACTTTCACCAAATAGCACCAGATAGGTTAAGAAATATTTTTGGCGTTTTAGTTTTCCGTGCAAAAATATTAAAACCAATTTTCACGCGGGCGAAGCCGCGGGCTAAATCATGTCTGTTATAAATCTTCTATTAGAATGGAGTCTTGTCTGGACAGCGGAAAAAGTGTAGCTGTCATTTTCTTGACGTTTTACAATCTAGAGCTTTTGTTTCTGCAAATAAAACATTGGATTGAATTGTAGGACTTTTATGGAATCTGTTTCAAAATTTACTTTTTCTTAGACTTGTATACATTTTTTCTTTTGTTTTAATTCCGCTAAAGTGACCTTTTTTAAATAAGACATCGTGTGATTTTGACAGGAGTTATTGCAATCTTTGGTTTAACTTACTCTCTTACTTTGTATGTGTGAGTCACATCTTTCAACTGAATTTAAAACAGTTAGGTATATTCAATCAATTGAACTGACATTTTGCATACACGTTTGGTTTGAATATCAATGCCCGATTACGGGTATCAACTGATAAGGTTTGCTAAGAGGAATACGCACGTAAAAAGCTTGTGTTAAAAAAAATGCAGTGAAACTAATTAATTATTCATCTTGTTTTATAATTATTGTCAGGATCAAGTTTGACTAATCTCACTAGGTACGCGATGATGTGGTTGACGATGAAACAGAGAATGGCTAAGTTTTATGGAGAATGATTTAAAAATCTGCTAATTAGAATTTAAACCAATCATATGGTTATATTTTCTATAAATAAGGCTATTTATTTGTATCTATCGGGCTTTTTGTTTCAAATTTTCCACGCATAAACAGCAAATATCGGTGTAGTGTGCATTCTATTTTCAGTCGAACGCGTCCGCGTTTAAACAATCGAGTAGATAACGTGTTTAGAAGTTATTTTGTAAGCACGTGTAATTAAATGATGCAGGGAATGTTATTTTAACAGCATTTTAGCGTAGCTTCCGGCTTCCGGTAGAGCTAATATTAGCTTGAACGTGGCAAAAACGCTCGCGTTGTAGCATTTACAAAATAAAAATATAGGGTATAACCGTCTCCATGGCCCCATGTTCTCTATACCAAAATTCATCAAAATTGGTTCAGTGATTAAGGCAGAAAAGCGTAACAGACAAACTCAATTTCGCATTAAGATTTTTATTAAGAAGTATCCCAAGGGAACTTACTCCCGGGATAAAAAAAAACCTTTGTGCTATATCATAATATAATCTAATTCTGTGCCAAATTTCATCCAGATCTTCCGGTCGATTCTGTAAACATGTCGAAGTGAAGGCTTGGGTGAAAAGATCACGTGGTAAGTTGTCAATCCATGTAATCAAGATGTCACGTGATAACGAAGTGAACTGTCATTCCATATTGATTATATGGATGTACAGCTCACTTTCACTTCGACATGTTTACAGAATCGACCGGCAGTTCAGCTCCGGCGTGATTGGGTAACGAACATCCATCCGTCAAAACTTTTATAATAGTATTAAGATGGATTTCATAAGTACGTACATACAAGATCGAAGATTGCTTATTTATCGTGAACGTACAAACTAAGTATCAAACATATTTTGAGAGACTATACAGAAACGTAACAGCAAATAGCACTTTCTGACAAAATACCTACATACATATCTACTAAAAGTTGGGTTGACTTTTAGTAGACATGTACGAAGACGTTGAATTGCCTAAGAGCTTAATACTGAAGTGTGGATGTAAGTAGCGTTTCTGTGAAACAGCTGGCCATTCCAGCGTTGGATTTGACTTAACGCTCTCTGACGGAGACTGAAATGTTTGAGATTTTGGGGACTTGGTGGTTGAACTACATAACCTACCTTTTTTTTAAATTTAATTTGGGTTTACTCTTGACTCTAGTCTAGGTCATAGATGATAGAGACAAAGTCGACGATGGAGCGAGCTTACCCAGAAGAAGCCTGTTCACTCTAATTTTGAAGAGATTGGGGTGCCTACATATTACATTTCGTATTAGATATGTCGCAGTCAAGTAGCTTAATCATCCGTTTCATTAAAAGCCTAACCTTTTATTGAACTGCGTGGTTTAATAAGCGACATAAGTGACATGGGTATCTTAGTTATTAAACGATATTGAACCAAAGTTCGGTCTCTTTGAACAAAAGAGTCACTTAGGTCGCTGAAAAATCTTAGCAGTTACATGAAAAGGCTAAGCAAGCAATTAAACGTCTGATTAAGCTATTTAACTGCTACAGATATACCATTCCTGGCCTAAATACTGGATATTTTTGTTACTCGCTTTGACTTTGTTTTATGTATTCTTTTTTATGAAAAAAATATTCTTTGTTGATTTGTAACCTACGTTTAAAGTTATTACTATTCAAATGTTTGCAAAAGGTTCTCTGCAAACATTTAAAACAATGTCTATAGCCAAATACCGCTATTTGCCAAAGTGTAAAAATCTTTGATCAGATATATTACACCGGATTAACGCGAACTCCGTTAGACGGTAAAACGTCTTGAGAGATTGCAAACTCTCGATAAATTGTCAACTGAATAATTCTTTTACCATGATACGAATCAAAATAATGTATTTTATAATCTCTCCGTTTAACGCACTCATCATCTGCCTAGCCTTTTCCCAACTATATTGGGGTCGGCTTCCAGTCAAACCGGATTCAGCTGAATTCCAGTATTTTACGTGGAGCGGCTGCCTACCAGACCTCCACTACCCATTAACTGGGTAACACGTTACTTCTTGGCAAGACTGGAGTCAGATTTACTGGTTTTTGACAATCCGTAACGACTGCCAAAGATCTACAAATGACAGCCGGGACCACCGGCTTAACATGCTTTCCGAGGCACGGAGGAAACTCGGTATTTTAAAATGGTCACCCATCCACAGACCAACCTTGGCAAGCGTTGCTTAACCTTGATCGACCCGCACGACTGTTATTCTCTCCGTTTAACGCACTGCTGGGATAAAAATTAGATACTCCAAGTACTAACCTAGAATATGGTATAATAATTTCCCAAATCCATTCCCTCGTTGATTCGTGATGCAACTCCAACTTACTGTAAATATTACCATAAACGTACATGTATCAAAATGATAAGTAGGTCAGTAAACGGTGCACTGTTGCAAAAAGCAACAATACAACGTTAATATCCGCATAATAGTGACGTATTTACAATAGTCTGACAGCAATTAGCACAATGACCCCTGGTGTAATTACCGGGCACCTGATCCGGACAGCTCTCGGAAATTCATAACATTCTGCATCGTTGCTCTCTGGATAGTAATATTAATGAAGTGAGGCACTTTATTTAACATGGATGAATTCAATGTTTAGAGCTTAAATATTCATTCGTTGCATGCTGTTTGGAGGTAGTTTAATGAATTGGTTTGTTAACCAATGTAGATTTTAATGCGTAAAAAAATACTTTTAATTCTATACGTTAGAAGGCTCTAGGCAATGCAGCTTCATCCAGCGATAAAGATTGTCAACAGATACCTACAAGATGTATGGAACTGACATGCCTGCCGAAATGTGAAGTTGTCAATCCCAAACACTCTGGATCTTTTAACAATCGTTATGCACACGTAAAGATATGCGAAATGATAACCTATTCAACAAACACATCATCCTTAACATTTTAAATTCACAAATCAAAATTATATTAAAATAAATTCTTAATTTGCCTGTTATCAAAGCTTCAAAAACTGCAAAGTGAACTTAAATAGACACAGAGAGTTCTATTTCCAATTTAAAGCAACAAAATTCACTTGTTGATGCACAAATAAACAAATAAAATCATAAGTAAATGATTTTATTTATGCATTTTTTTTATTTTATTTCAAATTGTTCGATTAGAACTACTAACTGATCCGAGAAGTTTTGACAGCACACGACGCCACACCAATCTAAGTTCGACACAGTCCTTTTTAGCTGGCCTATTTATTTTTGTTGCCCCTGTAAAGTTTGACCAGTATGGCAGGCTGGAAATTAGGCACAAAATAACCCTGCTCGTATCAGAACGACTTTGGATTTTGATTTACGATTTTGGAAGAACGCGTTCGAAAACCTTAACACTCTTTTTGATCTTATTTCTAGTTGAAATCAATCAAACTCTTCCGTTACTGAATGACTGACAGACAACGCACACTTGAAAGTGCAGGTCGTAGAAAATTGAGAGGTATTTTCGAAATTCCTACGGGAACGGGAAAAAACGGGATATGCGCGTACGAAGTCGCGGGCAAATATCACATTATAGCTCGGTAGTCCGCAATGTAAAGCAACTTGCATTCGAGCTGGTTACCTAAGAGTTCTATAATAACAGATTTGACATAACGTAAAAGTGTTTTTTTGTTAAAATAAAGATATTACAACTTCACACTGATTGAAATTCCGTTGTCACTTTTATTAGTCGGCAGGTTTGCCAATCTACACACAAAATATTTTTTCAAACTTCCATTCTAATTTGATAACTGTCTTAATCCTCCACTGGTCTGACGTGCGCTGATTTTCAATCAGCGTCCGATGTTGGAATGTCAGTTTCAGACTAGTTGGGTCCTTCAAACACGACTTTTACCATTAATAGTCCGTTTGGATATGCCAGTCAAACTTTATTCGATTTTTTACCTCTGTATGTGGACGCTTGTACCTTTTCAATAGGAATAGACAGGCATTTGAAAATAAACAAAAAACATTCACAAATAGAAAGCCAATTTGTCAAATGGTTGGATCAAGTGTATTGATAGTGATGTTCTTTACCGAACACATCGATCAACCTTGATGTGCTCAATTAAGTAGCTTGCTAAATATCTGATGAAAAATGAAGTGCTTTCATTCTCAAACTGATTCCTTTTTCACTTAGTCCACATAGTACAAATTGGTGCTCATTTAAAATATAATCAACACTTTTGGGCTTTTCCCGACCTAGTATTTCGAACGCCACGCTTAACCATTCAGGTATAGAAGTCTAGGGCACCATGACTGTCAACTAGTAGACACACTATAGTGACATGGCAGTCGTAATCTGTCGAACTCATTACGAGCCCTTTCAGACGGTTGAAATAAGATGCAGCGGTCGGATAACCGGGTCACCACGGTGTAGCTATGTGAAACAAAAGACTGCCAGCCACTCGCCTGATAGACAGATTGATTGGTCTCGATAATGCCTGTTGTCCCAGTCGAGCATCCGTTTAATTAGTGCCACGAATAATATATTTACGTGAATGAATAATACGTGATGATTTGAAACCGGGCGTCGCCGAATCAAATTTCGACTTTAGCGTTGTGTATTTTAAGTTGATTTTTAAGCGACAGTGTATTGAAAGGACCCTAAAAAGTATGGATTGCAGTGGGATTTGAACGTAGTGGTTCCATTTGATAATTATCTCGAATTTGAAATTAAAATAGAAGTAAGTAGTTACACTGGCATCTTTCAGGCCCGTAAGAGTATTCTTACTATGCTTTTACTATAGAATTTACAGTGAAATATAAAAAAACCGTTCCACTGCGAGTCGGACTGGCGCTCAAACGTTAAACATGTAACTTTAAAAGCATAGACTTCTCAAATGTTTTCTTGTAATCTCGGTGTTTCTGTATTTTATTTCAGACTTTATAAGGGTTCAGTTTTCCACAAGGGCGTTCGTTACCTTATAAACAACTGTTTCCTATGTGCGGAGTTTTGTTAACCTAATTATGCTAAACAGCTGTTTTTTTCATATTCCAGAGTTTATTAAGCCCATATATAGATTTGGTTTTAATTATTTATCAGTACTGTCACCCCCTAAAAGATGCACAGCCGAAACTACTGGTCGTAGAATACTGAAATTTGGCAGAGAACCTACATGCCAAATTTCAGTATTCCTAGGGGAGTGAAGGGGAGCACTAAGAGATGATTTCCCGAGATTCCTACGGAAACGGGATATGTGCGTACAAAGTTGCTGGCGAAACCTAGTAAATATATTAATACGTGAAGCCAACACTTTGTACCCTTTTTACGAAAATAACGCGGACGAAGGAGTATGAAATTTGGCACAGTTAAAGATGGAGTACAGAAAGCTAGTATTTTAATCATAATAATGCTTTAAAATACATTAAATTAATACAAAATTATGGACGAATTTCTATCACTGGGCGACCACTAGGTAAATGATAATTGAATGATAAACGATATTTATTTTGCAAGTAGATTAAACATAACACTTTTACACGTTAATCTTTTTTTGGTAATTTTAAGTAGGTAATATTTGTTACGCCATTTGCTCATACACGATAGGTGATACATGAATAGCATCTAGGTATATGATACCACATAACCAGACAATTGACATTAACTCATGGGTATTTAAAGTAGCAATGCAGTTAAAATGTTTCTAATTAATAATTTATGAAGCCATCACTATTATTAGACTTTAATGAGCTAATAATTTTGATGAAATAATTAAAACATCGCGCGATTAAATTTTGGAATAACCTTTTAGTTGCAGTGATTTAATAAGTTCATGCGATGATAAATTATATTCAAATTACGAGCTGTAAAGGCGTGAAATAAAATCTAAATCATTGAAACATTTATAATTTCAAGGATATCATCATCTTCCTACCCGTGTACCAAGTTACTTGGGGACGATGCAACATGCTTACTTCTTCATAAACCATCCTGTCAACAGCCACACCCTTTTTAAGGTTACGTAGTCAACAAGGATCTTTTATGGTTTCGCCATGTCCGTCTGCCTTTTCGCGGTTTAGCTCAAAGACGCTTAACACTTAAATATTGGAATTTGCAATGGGTATGCATATTAATAACGCCGATAAAGTGGTTAATTTTTTTTTTTTTTTGGGTACCCTAAACGTAAAGTGGTGATATTTTATTTTGTCATGTATTCCATGGTGTCATTGGATAGTACGTTTAAAAATAATAAGGGTGTGCGAAAACCATTATTCCATCAAAGGATAATTTTGCGAAATATTAAGCTATAAAGTGCAAATTTTTGTAAGAGTCAAGTGTGAAAAAGTTCATGGTAGTAGCATATATAACTAATTTAGAAGGAAAACTATCACCGCTAAGTAGGCTTTACAAGTTAACGAGTAATAGTCGATCAATTAATATATTCATAGAATCAAAAGCACCATTCTAAGTCGGCAATTGTGACTGAACGTCACAGTGACGTTCAACTACGGAACTCTACACTGCGCGTGGCCCGACACGCACATGGCCAATTTTGATTCATATAATTCTTCATTATACAATACCGCAAACTACACATTTCTCATTTTACTGAAAGGAGATGTCCAGTTAACTTATTTCATCTTGATTTACACGTAACATCAGAGAGAGATTCAAGCTTTGAATCCTAAATTAACTCAACTTAGTAGTATTCCTAATTTCACCCAGAAATTCTGTTTGAATTGAAACATTCGTTTCTAATGCGCGTCAAAAGGGGATGTTGAAAGTTCTTGTTACTCGAATTTTCGCACACGTTCAGTGTAGTGGGAACATTCCATGAGGCAGCTTAAATCACTGGAAATTGTACCTTATGTCATTAAGTCACACGCCACTCGTTCGTAAATTGCAAGCACTATATTAATTACTAAACGCGAAGTGATAATAATGCGATTTATATTTGTCAATGTATGATTTTATGTACGAGTAAGTTTTGATGTGCTTCATACAACTTCATACAACGTGTAACAGAATAAACACAATACCTAAAGGGTCATTGTACTCATCATTATGAATAACTTTTACCATGGGACCAACACCGAACAAAGATTTAACTATCACACCAAAACAGATAAATTATAGTCCAGAGTGCTGATTGGTCGCCAGTTTCTCAAGATATTTTGTAATCTTACTTAGTTTGCAATAATCCGGTGACACCCACATACTAGTCGGACTATTTTTTTATATGATGATATGAGCCATAATCCAACGGGCAACTTTTTCAGATACCAATGTACCATTTCCACTCAACACAAAAATATTTCCGTATTTAAAACACACACGTACAGCAGCCCGACCTGAATGCAGCAACTTGGCATATATTTCCCCCTTTACTTATTGAGGTGTACTTGTACTGTGAAGGCTGTGTTCATTACTATAAGGGGCAGGATTTCGTAACGGTGAAATATATAAATAAATACATAATCGTGGTTATAACAAAGATATAGAGATGGGCAGTCGTTCCACGATTTAGTGACGACTAAACGACGACGACGTTAAATCTAGACAATTTCAAAATTGAACTATTAAAAATTTTGATAAATAAATGCTATTACTACAGGACTATTTAGACGACAATTCTATAATTACTGCCTCAGAAAATTGTACATCGCCTCACTTATTTTGACGATCTTGAATATTGTTTGACATTACCATTAATACGACACGTAACTTAATCTATTCGAGATTTTTATTGGATTTTGGTTGGTGATTTTGATTGTATTTTAAATTTTTATTTTGTATTTTTAATTTGTTAATTAGATAAATTTGTACGTCTCTGGGCAAAACATATAAGATCAGTGACCTATCTATAACATCTCACACTCTGTTGTAATTTGACTTATGTTTACAAATAAAGCATTCTGATTCTGATTCTGACTGGGTAAACTGGAAGCCGTACCACTAGTAACCCTAGAAGTGTTCAGTGTGCAAGGTGGAGACGACGATACGACAATAACTCAAAACACTGGCAATACTTCTGCATACGAATATGTTGTCTTCTATCACAGATTTGATGTCACTAACTGCAACAGACTTTGGAATATTTCGTCAGAATCGTAGTCACTATCCTTGACTAGTTTGAGCTTTTTTGACGTTTTATGTAGGTAATTGGAAAGTATGAGTACCTATTTTTAATTTCGGTGACAGGATTAATAATAGTTTCAAAATATTCCTATGAGCCAGTATTACCAGTGTTTTCATTTATTGTCGTTTCGATGTCTCCACATTGTCTAAGACTATATGTTGTATGTATAGTTGGACATGTGTTAAGTTGGACATCATGTCTGTACTTAATTATAAGAACGTAATTATGTGAATGTGACTGACCGTAAAAAAATAATGTTGATCTTCTTTTGTTAATTTACCAGTAGGAAAAAGCATCAATGCGTCGCTCAGTTAGGTATTTGTTTCCATGTCCCCATAGAAACTGTTCTTTGTTCCATTCTGTATGTAAGTCGGCGCCCTCTCCACTCTCTATTGTTTAGGACTAGTTCACCATACAGAGCTGGATTTTACCTACTTTAAAAAGCTTGAGATATTAAAAGTTTAAGTAGGTACTTACTACTTTTCAAAGTTTTATATGCCTTGGATTTTAGCTTTGTTTTTTTACCGTTTCGAACATCGTGCTCGAATATTATTTAATAATTTGCCTGCCTGTTCCCAACTATATTCGGATCGGCTTCCTACCGAAACTGAAGTAGCTGAGTACCAGTATTTTACATGGCGTGAACTCCACAACCCAGTAACTGGTTAACACGATACCCTTGGCTATACTGGTGTCAGATTTTTTGGCTTCCTGCTTCCGTTACGACTGCTCAACAAATGACTGCCAGAAACAACCACTTAATGTGCTTTCCGAGGCGCGGAGGTGTCCCGGTATGGTACGGTTGGTCACCAATCCTAGGCTTAATAGGACTCACTAACTAATAAGTTGTTATAGTATACTGTAAGACGCTTGTGCCTTCCGATTTGAATAAACAGGCTCGAAGATCGTCAGCGAGAAAACACGCTCGATCAATCGTATTAAATTAATTGGCAGCGATACATACCTACGTACAAACAGCACCCATTTATTTAATGCGTGGGAAGTCCGGCCGGCAGCTGCATACAATCTATGCCTCATCTCGTTCAATCCGAATGGCGTAGCACCGTAGCACGCCTACGACGTAGCAAGTTTGTGGCGTAGCTCGTAGCAAATATCTCGGTGACATGCGTTACCGCCGCAAGTTAGTCGAAGCGAGAAACACTTGGCTTGATTGCGAAGTAAAGTCCAACTAAGTTTATTAAATGCAGTTTGGAATGAGAATCTTGCCAATTTACAGGTGGTGTATTGATAAATGTTTGCTCTTCAAGAGGCCACCTTAGATATTAACCTGATCCTTGAACATGAACAGAAACTGTATGGACTTTAAGATTCTAGATGGGCTGTTTGGGCTTTAGAGATTGTGGCCAAGATATTATTCGGTGTTTTTTCTCGCAGTATTTATTTGTTGAATACTTTACATCCTTTGAGTGATGCAGTGTCATAAAATGGAAGGCGCAATATTGCGAATAAAAAGCGATTAATATTTATTTTCATTGTAGTTTAAGAAACACTTTAAAAGTAAAATATAAACTCTAGTATAAAGAGTAGGAAAATACGGAGGAAAACTAACTTCGAACGTTGTTTATAACCAATTTACATAATAACCTTCGGCTGGTATGTTAGGTATTACTCAATAGAATACAATTATACTATGTTCCTATATTACAAAAAGTTCGTACTTTGTGCCAATGGGTTGAAACGATGAAAAACAAGCAATAGTCACAAGTGACGTGAAAAATGACTAAAGTTTCCAAGTTATATTCCTTCTTTCATTTCGATTTTCTATAAGTATTTCAGTTTCGAAATAATATTACTTCTTTCATATAAATTTACTTACAAATATGGTAGGTGTGCAGTTCAAAAGTATTTGAATCATTATTTGAAAAGAGTAACTATGGAGTTTCTTGTCCGTTCTTCTCCATAAGAATCTACCTTTCCGAATGGACAGTAGAGTCACTTTATTAATGTAATATTATTATTTTACTGAACTGTAAATGCTGACGTTCAAAAATGCTGTTTAATGGCCTAATTGAAATAAACGTTTTGACTTTGACTTTGACTTTGAAAACAAATATAAAATAAAATAAAATTTGATATAAAATAAAATCATCAGATGACAAAATAAAAACTACCTGGAAAATAATAAGTAATGAAACGGGTAGTAAGAAAAAGCGTGAAACTGAACTTAATTTAAATACTGTATATGGCCCCATAAACTCAGATGCAGAGGTAGCTCAGGAATTTGAAAACTTCTTTGCTGATATTCCTCGTAAAACGACAGAGGCTCTTAACTCGTCACCCGCGCTCTCTGCTGCCTTACTTCGGAAGAACGTCAAGGTATGTCCATCAGAGTTCAAGTTTCAACATACAAACCCCCAGGCCATTATAAAAGCTTTTAAAGATCTTAAAATTAAATCAACAGAAGATCTTTGGGGAATGTCTGTAAAAGTCTGTAGATCTATAATTGAAACTATTGCTCCCTACTTAGCTCTCATATATAACTCTAGTGTGGATCAAGGAGTATTTCCTGATCTCATGAAACACAGTAAAGTCGTTCCACTGTTTAAATCGGGTGATAGTCATGAACCCAACAATTATAGGCCGGTGTCAATCCTGCCGGTTCTCAGTAAGGTGTTCGAAAAGTTAATGCTTAATTAGATGTTACTTCAATTTAATAAAAATTCCATCTTTCATGAACAACAGTACGGTTTCACCAAAGGGCGTTGTACAACTGACGCCGGTGTCACCCTAATAAAGAACATCTTTAACGCCTGGGAAGATTCAAAGGACGCCATTGGAATCTTTTGCGACCTCTCGAAGGCGTTCGATTGCGTTAACCATGAGACGCTTTTGTTGAAACTCGAGCATTATGGGATTAGGAATACATCCCTTGATTTGATTAGATCATACTTGAAAGACAGACAGGTTAAAGTCCAGGTAAACGATGTAAACTCACTAGGGTCTGAAATGACAATGGGCGTTCCGCAAGGTTCAATATTGGGTCCATTCCTCTTTTTAGTATATATAAACGATTTGCCCGAATTGCTTCAAAATCAACAAAAGATGGTATTATTTGCTGATGACACATCATTGATATTTAGGATAGACCGACGGTCACAAAGTCTTGATGATGACAATAACTCTATTCATCAGGTCCAACTTTGGTTTACGGCAAACAACTTAGTACTAAATGAAAAAAAGACCAAATGTATTAAATTTACTTTACCAAATGTTAGAAGCACCGAATGTGACATCGTATTGAATGGACAAAAACTGGAATTTATTGATCAGACGGTTTTCCTGGGAATCACTTTAGACGAGAAATTGCAATGGGGACCTCACATAACATCTCTTGCGGGGCGGCTAAGCTCAGCCGCTTATGCTGTTAGAAAGATAAGACAGTTAACAGATGTAGAAACCGCGCGCTTGGTCTATTTTAGTTACTTTCACAGCATTATGTCGTACGGTATTTTGCTGTGGGGTCGTGCTGCTGACATTGAATCTGTATTTATTTTGCAAAAGCGTGCTGTTAGAGCCATTTATAATCTTCGTCGCCGCGATTCTCTTAGGGAAATTTTTAAAAAGATTAATATTATGACAGTACCTTGTACCAGCAAAAATCGACATCTCTTTAACAAAATTAGTGATAGACATCATATTAATACTAGAAATAAAAATAATTTAGATCAAACATTTTATAGATTAGCCAAAGTACGAACATCTTTCATGGGGTACTGTGTTAAATGTTACAACAAAATACCTTGTGACATATTAGAACTAAATGAAAGAAAATTTAAAACTTACATTAAAACCACACTTTGTAAACAAGCATATTACAAACTAGATGATTATATTAAAGATAAGAATGCTTGGAAACATGCTGGTCCTGCTCCATAGGACAATCGAGGGTATAGTAGAAAAAGTCAAACTTGTTTTATGTACTGGTGTACTTTCAGGTTTTTAATATGTAATTTAACTCACACACTGATCCATTGTTTTTAATTATATTGTAAATATGTGAGTACCATGTCTCTTACTAGAAAACTTAATTTTATCTCTGCTGGTATTGCTTTGTTGTACCTATAGTATATAAGTGTGTGCTGTATATTAGTGTAATGTTGGATGCATTGTGCTCACATAATATAATCAATTGATCAATGTACCTATGTATACAAAATATTGTAAAACGTATATTTGAAAAGAGTAACTATGGAGTTTCTTGACCGTTCTTCTCCATAAGAATCTACTTTTTGCGAATGGACAACTAGAGTCACTTATATTTTAATTTTAAACTGTAAATTTGACGTTCAAAAGTGCCTTTTAATGGTCTAGTTGAAATAAATGAATTGACTTTGACTTTGACTTTGACTTTGAAATCTTTTCGTTTCCAAGTCGACTCTACCTCGCGTCATCTAAATATTAGTTATAACTTGTTATTTAAAGACATTAATCTAGGTTTTGTTTCCGTTCTCATGGCGACTAAGTTCAGTGGAGGTCCTTCTAACTGACTTTTGGAATTTACATTTGGATATTTGCTGTGGATGAATCCGGGGCTGGTAACTCAAACTGTAACTCAAACTCCATTTACACTTTTGAATTGTCAAGGTCGGTCAGTCAAAGATGACGCTATTTGCTCGTTCCAAAGAGTAGATCTCTATGGAGAAGAACGTGCAAGAAACTTCACGGACACTCTTTTAAATCTTTTTTTTTATAATGTTTTGGTTACATCATTTATGTTGAAATTATACATCTGTACTTTGCTTCAATAACGTGATAAGTTCGACGGTTTTTTTTTTAATGTGGTAATGGAAACCACCGTGACCTATTTAACTTTTCCAAAAAGCGTCAAAAAATATGAATTGTCGGACTAATCACGTTATTAAAGCAAAAAAGCCGTGACCCATTTAATTTTTTCAAAAAATGTCAAAAATAAAACAAGTAACTTGTCGGAAGAACCTATATGTGAGAACGATGTAGAAAGAAATGCACGATAAAAGCGCCCGGAGTAAGAAAAACAACAATTAAGGTGATCACTGAAACCGTTTACTCGTGGACATAGGCCTCTGTAAATACACACTTATTTGTGTCTACCCTCAACCTCTATTATCAGCTGCATAACCCTTTACAAAAAAAAAAATCTAATGTAGAAAAAGGGCATAAAGTCTGTGTCCAATATTTTTGGAAAATTAACTGACGGACCAAACTGATCGGATCTGACTCCAGTCTTGCCAAGTACTACTGTGTTACCCAGTTTATGGGTTTTGGAGGTCTGGTAGGGAGCCGCTCCACGTAAAATACTGGTATTCAGTTGAATCCGGTTTGGCTGGAAGCTGTCCCCGAAATAGTTGGGAAAAGGCTGGACAGATGATGAACTTCGTCAGTTAATCAAACCCAAAACATTATTTTTCTATACCTACAGGAGACATCCCTATTGCAACCTTTGTTTTATACCAAATGGAGGCCCTTTTACCGACTTGTAGCCGTTACCAGCGATAAGTGAGTTCTCTCCAAAGCCACCGGTCGCTGAACAGGCGGCCCGGGGCACGAAACCTCACATTTTACCAGCCACTAACCGGGTAATTGGGTAACCAACTTAAAAGTCAAGTTAAAGTTAACTGGCCTTTTTAACTTGATAATGTTTCACGTTGCAAAAGCCTGATAGAGAAGAAGGGAGAGGGGGCTTCCGTTGGTTGGAACCCTAAAGCGTTCCATATTAATCAAAATTTTGTCAAAAACATTTCAAAATTCGATGTATCAGGTAGTTTTTTTCATTAACTTTAAAAATAAAAAGTTTACTTTAGAATTAAATAAGGTCCGAAGTGATCCGTACATAATCTAACGACATTGTTCTCTAACAAAACATCGGTATAGTAGATGCTGAGTGCTGTAAATGGCAGACAGACACGAGTGATTCTATAATGGCACCTTTTTTTCTTAAAACGTTCAGAACCCTGAAAGAGCTACAAAACCGAGTAAACCTGTTGACCGGTCGAAATAAGAGAGAATTTTTATCATGATTTGTTTGTACCTTGACTGGAGATCCGCCGGCGAGCCCGAGCGGATTAACTGACTTTTGACACGAGACGAACGGCGCATGGGGAATTGTAAGGTATTACAGGCTGTAGAAATGTTTGCAGTCAGTCCCTTATTTTAATATCGGGGATTTATAGTTTTAGGCTCATAATTCTCTTGTCTCTCATAGTGTAAGATACAACGATCTTTAGCCTCAATATTTACATGGTAAAATGTCTTTACTAACACTAATATACTGACAAATTGAGTCGATAAGGATTCCTTTTGAGGAACGGAACTCTGAAAAGAACGATAAAATTTCAACTTCGACTTCAACCAATAAGCGCTCTAATTGGAAAATGTGTTCAAAAGAAGTTAATTAAGCGACAAATATTGATTACAAACAAGGTTAATTAAAAAATATAAACCTAAATGTAGAAATATTATTCACCTAAAACTCAAATGATATTTTATCAAAAAGCCCCAGCATATCTGTTTTTTCACAAAACCGCGCAAAAGTTTTCGGCTGAAATGCTCGTATTTCGATTCTAAACTAGAACAATATTGAACATTTCAATCAAATTTTTCGAATGCTGTGTGCTAGAGGCATTGCGCTGCTCCCACCGTTTTTATTTTTATGTTTTCCTTTTCAGTTTCAAAACGAACGTGTATTTAATGAAACTAACCCCAGCTTTAGGGTGCGTTTCCACCAGAGATCTGCGAGGATGCGTAGCTAGGGATATGCTTGTCCTCTACTAGGCTTTTCCTCGGCTAGGCTAGGTAAATGAAGCGATTCTATTGAGATTTTCTGTAGACTTAGCCTGTAGCGAGGTTCGTTTCCGCATATCTCTGGTGTAAACGCACCCTAACTGTTCGCTTAAACTATTTTCACAAATCAATTACGTTAATTTCAGCAACTTTTAGGTGATTAAATGGAGTGATTAATTGCTAATTAGGCTAGCACACCAAAATACATATTCTATAATTTAACAAGCGGTATCCCGCAACTTTGTTGGCCAGTACGGGTTGTTTTGGAAATTCCTTTGTTATACACCTTCTGAGGGGTCAAATTGTTTCCTGATAGCTATAATAACCCGGGGGCCTATAAGTCAACAGGAGATAGGCTATTTGGAGCCAAGCATGCTCCTCGTTGACCACTCGTCAGACTCGCGTGCAAAGGGTTCTGGGTAAATTTACAGGTGGCTTTAAAACCACCTACTTCTTATAGGTTTTCCTGTAATGTATAGGTATAGACCTATTCTCCATACTTCAAAGGGGAGGTACTGGTCCAATTTAAAATTATGAAAAAAAACTTTTGAGACCCTTTCAATGAGTCCTTGAATTAAATATTGCATACGGCACAATATCAAATACTTATTTTTTAAATTTTCTAATTAGACCCCAAAAACTGACTTCATTTTCAAAATTTATTTGTTTTCGTTACGCGTCCGTGTTTGGGTCACAGAAGTTTATATGTGTACCAAATTTCAACTAAATTAGTCCAGTAGCTTCTGAGAAAATCTTTTGTGACAGACGGACAGACATACACACGAGTAATCCTATAAGGGTTCCGTTTTCCATACGGACAATTCGGAACCCGAAAAACCAAGCCAAGCTGTATCGGAGAATAATCCAAATCAACAATATAGAAAATATAATGTACATTCAAAATTAGAAAGTACTTTCCATGATATATTTGTTAAATAACCATACTTCTTAAGCAAGAAAGAAAATTGTATTTTTTAAATTTAATAAAAGCTTGGCGTCTCTAATCCGCTTTGTGCTTTAATTAGCTATTTTAATACTAGCAATATTGAAAACAGCTTATGAGATAAGGAGCTTATATTCACTGGAACTTTATTATTGTTTTTATTTTCCATTATTAACATCCATTGAATTATTACGACATATAAGACTTGGTAATAAGTTTTATATTAGTGTTTAAAAATAAGACAGTTGAAGAACGAAACTAAAATGATTATATTTAAAAAGAAAACTGTATTGCTCATTATTGTACCCATAGTTTCTAGTAATATTGTAATCATTGTTATTCTGTGTACACTGACTAATAATTTGTAACTGCATAGGAATCCTAAAAGCTTCCTGCGGGACAGGCCTAGCCTATTGCAGGAAGTATTTGAAAATTCTTTTAGGATTAATTTTTAAAGAAACTAAACAATCTTGTATAACACACAATAATTGTAACCTATATTTTCTTTTTAATAAATTTATTCTTATATTCTTATTCTTATAGCTAGCCTGTCGGTTTTCTATCGGTTGCATTTTGGGAAGTTGAGGTATATGGTGGACATCCCACTCTCAAGCACAAAACGTTTTGGGAACACATTCTTTGTGCGTACATCTAAGAAGTGGATTCCCTGCCAGAGTCAGAGAGTTTTTCCTAATAAGTACAACCTGGGAGTCTTTAAGTCAAGAGTGAATAGGTTACTTCTAAGGAAGCGTACTCCATATTCGACCACTTCATCGCTTACCATCAGGTGCGATAGTGGTCAAACGCGTGCCTATTAATAGTAAAAAAAAACTTCCAGGTTCAGCAACGCTAGCCGTGGTCAGGTGTTGATAGCTGACCAAGTGACCATCTTAACATAGCCTCAGAAAGTAAGCTACGCTGTTGGTTCGGCGGTTATTTTTAGAATTTTGCCAGTCGTTACGAAACCAGTCTTGACAGGGTAGTGTGTCACCCAGTTGCTGGGTTGTGGAGCTCACATAGTCGCTCCATGGTACTGGTACCTACTCAGTTGCGTCCAACCAGAATGGAAGTCGACCCCAATAAAGTTGGGAAATGGCTAGGCAGATTGATATTGTTCGTCTGTTATTGACAGCCAGTACCATCCAACATCCAGCAGCTTGCAGTTCGTACATTTAAACCTTGAATCACTCATAAAAACAATTAAATTGCTTTGAACTAGATATATGTATACCTAACACCGGAAAAATGCAAACTCCGTAAGATTGTAATAAATCTTTATAAATTATAATTTTTCAATATATCTAAACAATCGTTTTGTATACAAAAAATCCAAATTCAATAGTCTCCAATATATCCGTACCTTATGAAGAAAAACTAGTAAACAATTTTACGCGACATATACATACATATGTATCATCCAAACTCCTACAAACTAACCGAAACACCCAGTAACAAAACATTAAACTAAAAACAAAATTCACCGCAATATGACCTTTACGTTGCAAGTATGCAATTTCGCTGTAATATCATGCACGTGTAACGATCATAATTGACCGACTACCTACTGTACGTTCAATCCCCCCCTCCCCACCCCGAAAACCGCCCCCGCTCATCAGTGCCTTTCATCTGACACGTGTTTCCAGTTAAATTACATCTGTAGCGTAGAATAGTACAGAAGATCAAAGTGTCATTCAGCGGCAACGATTGTGAAAAAGTAAAAATGATGATACTGTTGAAATGACGCGTGGACAATAGTGGAAACGTCAAAATGCTTCAATCAATCATTTATTTTGTTGAACATAGGTATGCTTACAGATGGTACATTGTCTAATATATATGCGCTATGTTTTGCCAATATATGGCGTACAAAATTTACATAAACAAGCAATTACAATTATAGTTCCAATTCAGATGGCATGTCATTACATTAAACAAATAATTCAATTAAAAATATGTCAGTTAAGCAAACAGTTCATTACAATCTTAGACAAATAAAAACATTCATGCTTAATCAATAAATAAAATCAAAAGTGCTTAATTAGCAAGTCGGAATCGACATACCTCTGTTTATCAGTAGTAAACTCAGTGATGGAGTAGTAACATCTATCTAATAGAAATTTAAACAGAGACCTCTTAAAGGATCCCAGACACTCTTTATTTCTGATAGCTGCTGGTATACTATTAAATATTTTTGGGGCCATTCCTAGCACACTTTTGCTGAAAAATGCGGTTTTAGGAGAGGTAACATGAATGGTATTCTGATAACGGCGAGAGCGCAGTTTTTCAAATAAATGCAAGTTAGAGTGAACAAACACTCCCATTTCACATATGTACATTGACGGTAGAGTGAGCAAATTAAGTTCCTCAAACAATGGTTTACAACTATCAATCGATTGTAATTTGGTAAACGATCGCAAGCATTTCTTCTGAGCTTTAAAAGCAACTTCTCTGTCAGTAGAGTTGCCCCAGAAAATGATTCCGTACCTAATGTTAGAAGCCACATAAGCATTAGAAGCTATTTGTACTGTAATGCGGTTAACCGTTTTTGATAGTTTGTACAGAGCATACGCAAATTGACTAAGCTTCTTTGACAAAGTGTCGATATGATGTTTCCAAGTCAGATGACTTTCTATGTGAAGGCCCAGAAATTTTGTCATGTCACTTTCAGAGATTGCTACGTTACCATATTTAATATTCAGTTTCGGTTTATTTGTTCTTTGATTAAATGTCATTATTTTAGTTTTATTACTAACTAACCAATTTATTATATTTTTAAGATTGTCATTTATGTCATTTTCAAGAATATTAATGTCATTACCAGTAAACAAAATAGTGCTGTCATCAGCAAATAAGACCATCTGATGTTTACTGACCTTAGGCATATCATTTATGTAAATGTTAAATAATATCATAATGTAAATGTATGCTTGTTTTGACATTTCGACTATCGATCTCCAAAGTCATTATTGAAAGAAGTGAACGCGTCATTTAATTAGTTCCTTGTCCCTTTAAAGTTTTTAGTGATGAGTACAATAATAATATCTATTTTTGCCATAACTCGAGCAAACGTAGGTAAAAGCTGTTTTTTTTCGATATTCTCGGGTTCGTTACGAATTACACGTTGTAGTATACTACTCTGATCGAAAACGCAAGCACACATTATACAAGCTTCACGTACAGCGAGCAGTAACGTCTAGTAAAACCTTAGCAGAACGTCCCTTTTGAATTTGGCGTAGGTAATTGTCACATTTTATGTCTGGTTTTTAGGGTCTTTGTTTGAAGCTTAGGTAACTCCTGCTCTACCTCCTGCAGTATCCTACAAATACCGAGAACTCGTCAAAAGCGCGATAGGTTTGATGTGATCCATTTTGGATGCTAGTGGCACTGACCATGGCTTTGAATAAATGGCTGTAGTTTCAATCGATACAACTACGTGGATACGAGAATAAATTCGCGGCCAATGTCAGAGGTAACTGCCACGGTAAAAATATCTGGTCCACTTATCTCACGGCGAGTTAGCGATCGCGTTGTTTAGCGATCTTTGTGAAGACTATTTGAACAGCGGAGTCCCAATTCTACTATCGGTCAAAAATGTATGAAATAATGAGGTTTTTTCTGACAAATTGTGACTGAGATGCGAACGTAAACGTTGCTTGAAAATTTGTAGAATTGGCTCTCAGATCTTGGTTGGTAGTCGATAGTAAATTGAGCAGCTCTTCGTGATCTTTCAGAAGTTGATTAGGAGTGATAAGTCACCCAAATTAACCTGAAAGGCAGCAGCGATATTTTTAAGTAAGTAGGTGTAATTTGATATGCAGTTTTCTTCTTTTAAGCTCATTATACTCAGTTCTATAGCCAACAAGGAAATTTCCATTTATTCCCTTGCAATACTCATTTTCTTGATTGCAAAAATGACAGGACATCATCTAAACGTTCTAGTAATATTAACAGTTCTCATAACACCCTATACAACTAATACAAAGTGCTATATGCAAATGTCGCAACACACTAGTTTTGCAAGTAGCACCGTGCCTCAAAATATTGAATCAAATCGCTCGGAAACTTGCGTTGGTATCAAGTTTAGCGCATCAGACGTACTTAGGTCTCCGGTTGGGAATTATGGCAGCTCTTTACTGAATATTCGAACGCATTCCAAGATTAGTTCTCACTCGGTTGAGCCCGAAGTATTACGGAGCGGCACGCTGTGATGGTCCGACTACACGCATAACTTGCATAATAATATGTTTGCACAGACCACTTGGTACACACTACACACGATTGATGGAATGTTATTTACTGTACTACTAAAACAAGTTGCACTTAAATACTTTTGAGAGTTATTAGTGTGTCACCATCACTATCACTACATATTATAAAACAAAGTCCCCCGCCGCGTCTCTCTGTCTGTTTGCGATAAACTCAAAAAGTACTGAACAGATTTTCATCCGGTTTTCTTCAATCTGTGGGGTTATTCATGAGGAAGGTTTAAGTGTATAATTCGCCCGAAATTCTCACGGGAACGGGACAAATAGGTTATGCGCGTACGAAGTCGCGGGCAAAAGCTAGTTTATGATAATTTAAGGTCGTAGCAATTGGCGGTTTTATTAATAAAAGCAGACCTTTACAGATGGCCTTGAAACGGAAGAAAGATATCCTGGTAGTCCGTGGTCAACAATGTACATTTTTACAAAATACACCATACCACATGTAGCCCGTTTTGGTGTCTACATTTAGCATTTTACATTGTGTTTTGAATCAGTTTAAATATTATTACACTACTTTAATAACATTAATTACTCCTGCAATCAACAAGACAACGTCAATTTACTTGTAAACCGCACAGCGATCCGGTCGACTCTAATTAATTGGCATGACTGTCCTATGGCCGCATTTCCATGTGCTAACTTAACTCTAAATTTCTGTGAGAAGTGTGACAGCGAAACTGACGGTAACATTCTGACTACTTAGTTTACACTCGCAAGTTAGTATCGGTTTGCTTGCCGGACATATCTCGCGGAACTTGTGAGAGGGTTACGTCACTGGGGCATGTTATCGCATGTCAAAATACATTTGTTTCACATAGTTGATTTTTCCCTCGTGGTGGTCAATAACGAACTGAACATATCACATGTTATTATACTAGGTATTATGACGGTCGAGGTGGGACGTGATGTTCAATCGAAAATCAAATAAAATAAATTGCATAGCATAAATAACAAAGTATAATGCATATGGCAATCAACTGAAAAACGTACGGCGATGCACCTCATTTAGATGGTGGGCATCAAACCAGTACGCACAAAACGTTTTGGAACTACTTTTATTGTACTGTCTTCTAAAGTTTGACTTTCTCTTTTTGAAATACAAACCCTAAGTCTGTCTTTCAGTTAAGAGTGAATAGGTTACTTCTAGACAAGTGTGTTTCATCGTCATCCACGTCTTCGCATAGGTGAGAGAGTGGCAGAATGCGATCCTATCAATATTATAATTAAAAATACTAACATGGGACTTGAATTTGAATCTGAATTTGAAATTGAAACGAAATGGATAACGATGATATCCTTAAAACCGGCCAAGTGCGTGTCGGACCACGCATAATGTAGGGTTTCGTAGTTACCCGTCAACTTAACCATGCCTGATTAATAGTAAAGTGTACTTCACTTTTGTTAGGTTACAATGTTACAAATGCACTTGGTTTCAAGTAATTTTCTGTGGAAATATTCCTTTTACTTACCCGGTTCCTTGTTGACTATGGAACCCCAAAAACTACCGTTTGCTTACAAAAGTTACTATTTGATACTACAAAAACTGCACTAAAGATAACTGATAAATTGATAACCTTCAAGTACCGGACAATTATGTTGACATTTGAATGTGAAATCATGAAGCACCTCAATGCTCGATATTTCCTCAGAAAGTAAGCGAATTTCTCGGAATCTTTATTGCAAGACGGCGTCTGTGAGCTGGAACGACGCAGAGCCATTGAATGGCGACATCCCGCCATTAAAGATGCTCTTCAGATATTTCTACAAAATTGACATTTTTATCCAAGTTTATTTACTTTATAAATGCAGCCTTAAGAAGAAGTTTTGTGTGGGATTTTATATTGGATTGTGTTTAGAGATGACGGCAAATAAGTTGTACGGAAGGACCTGTTGCGCTAACTTAAATTAAACTGAGATAAGGACTGATAAATGATGATTCACTTATTAATTATTCGAGATTTAAGTTATGTAGCTAATACCGACAACAGAAGTGCGCTGGCATAATTGGGAACAAAGCCTGAACCGAAAATTAGAATCTGTTAATTTGCTTCAACAATATCAAGCAATGTTATCATTTTATTAATATCTAATTATAGATCAAAGATTTCATTTGCTTCTAAATTCAAGCGCAAACAAAGTTCGAACTTCGAAAAAATTATGTATAGACCCAGCAATTCAAATAACTAACAATTTTCAAAGAAGTGTTCTTGGTTTACCTCGTAATAGAAAGTTAATACTATGAATGTTTCTTGATTTAAAATTGAATATTCTAGAATATTGCAGAGAACTTGGAAGGTTTCTTTGATTCTTGGTTTCTGTTATTCGGGTAACCGAAACGATGAAGCTGGTCTAGATCGTCCGAAGACGGATTATTCGACCCCATTATTTTATATATACTTACTTGGTCGTTTGCCCGAATTCAATAGGTAATCGAAATCGGGATATCGCATAATCAGTAAACCTGCTATCAAATCTCATGGCCACTTAAAAGAACAAAGAAGGCAAAAAAAACCATTTCTTTTAATCAGTAAATTCGCTGTCAAATCTCAGGGTTAACATAAAAGCTGTTGTACCTTATTGTCTCACAAAACGGCTTCAATCACTTGACAAAACATTTGAAAACACATTGAATAAGCTTTGTATACAATTAATTAGTTAGACAAGCTCTGCAATTCAGAACCTCGTTGGAATCCGTTTGATATTCGATTCGAATGAATTCCGCAATAGGTATCTAATATTGTGAGTATTTTAAACAACGATTTTTTATTTTAGTGAATTTTGTTTTGTTAAGCTGATTTTTCAACATTCAGATAACCTTTTTTTTGAGCAATAAAATTGCAGTTTTGTTTAGAAAATATACGAAATGGCCATATTTATTCTACCTGTAGTTTCACCTGTTTATTATTAAAATAGTACTAAAACATGCATATTTTGCTATGAAATGACATATTTCACATAATTAAAAAAACTTTTAAACAAAAAAATACAACTGACTTCCAAATAAAAACACTACAAAGTATAAAATAACTTTAATTTAGGAATTCGGTGTCAAAAAACGAAGAAATAAAATCAAAAACACTGACTTCCGAAATTAAAATTATTTTATCTTTTTAGTTGTTTGCCTCGATTTCTCCAGGATCCCATCATCAGATCCTGACCTGATGACCATGGGACCACTTGGAACCGCTTGGACCCTCTCAAAAAAGAAGAATTTTTCAAATCAAATCAATCAACATAAAACGATTCCGACGAATTGAGAACCTCCTCCTTTTTTTTAAGTCGGTTAAAAATGTATGACATGGAGGCCCCAATGTGATACGTGATTTTTTAACCCTTGAAACAGCACCGGCGTTTTACCATTTTGAATCATCCGTTTAGGGTTCCGCTAAGAACACAAACATTCAGAAATTAATTATTAAATCCATAAGTACAACCATAAGCATTAAGCGCACACACAGACAGAAACCTTAATTGTTTTTTTAATTCTTTATTTATTGATTAAATCATAATAAAGTTTGTTATCCAACATTACATTTCTCTCAGCAGTGTATCTAATAAAGCGAATGGCAATTTTTTGCAGCACACTGGTACTACCGTCACCGCAAGGCCAATATTTATTAAAGGGGTCCTAAATAGGTTTCACATCGAGTTTTTCCTTAAAAAACTTAAAAGCGGTCTAGATTTCTGGTCACCTTGCACATATTCTCACTTCCAATTACATACAATTTGACTACATATGTACGTACACGTAATAATCATACAGGACTTCGATCACGGTCGCCAGCCTCAACGGAGATTAGCCAAGTATGCAGGAGATATTACAGAGCACAAGTGTGTGCGCGAACACAGGTGTACTTTCCGTTGCTTGTGCTGTCAGAGTCCGATTATCTGACACAAGCGAGGCGACCAATAACTTTACGTGCTTTCCGAGGTTCGCGGGTGAAAACCACTAACTCCCAAATTCCAGGCTGCTTTAAAAAAAAACACCTAAAAGGAAATCCCATTTAAGTTGACCAGTCGCGTTTGCGACCACGAGATCAACAATGCCATTATTTATGTACTCGCAATACAGGGGTAAAAACTAACCTATATACCCAATGTGTATCTAACCAGGTCATGGACTACGTCCAAATTCGTGCAGTTTTCGAATCGAGTGATTAACTACCGAACATCCAAACTCACAAATACCAAAACCACACTATCACATTTATATCTAATATAAGGAGGCTAATACAAAACGATAAGAAGACGTATAATCTGAATAGACGCAATTCCTGTGAAACGCCGACATAATATGACGACATTAATTTGCTTCCTCTACGAAACCTCATTGGTATTATTAGGTACCTTACTAGTCGTCAAAGGGGGAAGTTAAGTGAGCAAGCTACTTCCATATACTGCTAGATTATAATTAAGTTAATAAGGTATCAGTAGCGCTAGTGATGAGGGGTTTATATTAACCTTGCATTGATAGGTATCATAGAGTGTGGAATCGCAGCAACTTGTACTAAAATCGTCGCTTATCAACACTGGACTAGTCTAACTTTTTATGTCATTGGGTAGAACTGTTTAGTGAGAATCGAACTGACAGTATTACACTTTTGGCCATCAACTAAATCTAGGCCAATATTCAAAAACTTGTAACATGGCCCCAGTACATTGGTTACAATACAATATTTTGATAAGTCTGACTTGAGCGGTGGTGTTAGAATTTTTCATTTAATTATCGTAAAGGTATCTTTTGCTCATTATCGTAGGATAATTTACCTTTTTTTTGCTATACTATGCTGAAATTGAAGGGGATAAATGACGGCCATTTATATCACTGTAGTCCTCAGTCCATGAAACTTTGACAATTATAATAGACACATTGACTCTATGTAATATGACGTTAGATTTAGCGATACTTAAAGATAGTCAAGTCTTACATTTTTAATATTGACTCCCAAACGTTTAAGACTTTTGAAAATCACTTATAGACTGTCACACATGATGATATTAAAGTGATACAAATGAGC
This sequence comes from Mamestra brassicae, assembly GCA_905163435.1. NCBI lineage: Eukaryota > Metazoa > Arthropoda > Insecta > Lepidoptera > Noctuidae > Mamestra > Mamestra brassicae. Next base: position 7,711,995 of record LR990987.1, read on the forward strand.
AATGTTTTTGTTATTCTTTGCGTTTAAAAACATTCTATGACTACCAGTTAACGTACTTTTAAACAGTTGCGAAAGCTAAGTAAAATAAGTTAGAATGAGGGTAAATTCAAGCTAAAATGTAAACGATACCACTTCTTAGAAGTTCCTCTTATAGTTATTAAGCGGTGCCTGGAAAACTTTGAAGTACTACACTACACTAGCTTTCACTCTTGCGGAGATTGAAATAGACAAGTGCAACGTTAAAATTAGCCCACGCACACTTAGATCTGAAATAAGACCAAAATTATGTTCTAGTGCAGGTCATGGTATTTCCATATGTGACTTCCAAATTTGTTCTGCCGGTTTAGAACGTTTACTTCTGTAATTATTCTTGGCAAATGAACCGATTTTAATTTAACTTGATATATTAAGACTAAAAAACGTTGGGAAAGACGTCCACTGCTGAACATATGCCTCCCCCAAAGGGAAGGGTTGCCATAATCGCCACGATTGGCAGGCAGGTTGGCGATCGCAATGTAGCTGTTGTAATGCACAGATAATGGTGTTGCCCATATTGTGGTTAGTCCGACACCATACATAACTTGAATTGTAGCTGTATTGAGCCCTGAAGGTTAGCATCGCTTGCCTAGGACGGACCATTGATTGGTGACCATCCATTACATACTGAGATTCCTCTGTGAATCGGAAAACAAGCTAAGTAATGTGCGTTTTTTTATCAATGTTTAGCTTGACCAATGTTCAAATGAATAAGTATTAGTTAATAACTAAGAATTAGTCGAAAACTTCGACAGCGGCACCGAGGCCGGCTAGCAAGACGGCGCGCGGTGGCGAGATGACCTGAGGTTCTAGACCAGCGTCGGTCTGTTGGTGAGAACGTGGTGGAGGCGACTGTAAAAGCGTCAAAAATCTGAAGGATTGACAAATCTCTGTCGAAATATACGTGATCTATCACTTAAATTTTGGTATTTCGACAGTCGCATTCGCTGGTAGAATTGTACTTTGTTCGAGGTGGCGCAGGAATCGATTATCTGGAAAGATATAGCTGCCTTACGCAGCCACGAGACACTATAGCCATATATAAAAAAAAAATAGGAAACACTTACGTAAACCATAACAAACTGTGCCTACCACAACAACTCCACGTAACCACGTCAGCTGCAAACATATTTTTTGTAAACAAAACATCTTAACAAATTCTAAGTTAGTATTGTTAGTAACTTTTAGAAATAAGAACAGAATAGTTTCTGTGGCTTCGGGTTGCTAACACGTTATTTTTTTAAGGCTCATGCGTCATGGTGGAGAAATGAAACCTTATAGGATTTCTTTAGTTTCTGGAGTTTTGTTGCAAAACTCTTTGCTAACGGGAGCGGAGGGAAAGTTCTGTTCCCGGCTGACTTTATGGTATGGATAGTCACAAGACAGTAAACTTATCCACGGCAGTCTTGCTAAGGGGTACCGTATTACCCAGTTACTGGATTGTGGAGCTCAGATAGGCACCCCATGTAAGCTACTCGTAGGTACTCAGCTACATCCGGTTAGATTGGAAGCCGAACCTAACACGGTGGGAAAAGGCTGTGTACACAACTGAACCGCATGGCTTACATGGACGGCCCAGCCGTGAAGCAGTTTCTTTCGTTACTTTTTTATTAACCGAAAAGATTTTGTATTTTACTATATCACTATTATTTCGTTCGTTTGTCCTGAAAACTTGATAAATGTCTGTGCCCAATAAACGTATTTTTTTTACTTTCTATCGTATCAAAGCTTTCCGTGTACAGTATACTAAGAAGCGAGGCTGGCAGGGTCAGATTTGAGCCTAGATTAAATCCTCCCAAGATATGCGCTGCCGAAATGCTTTTGCCCGCGTCTTCGTACGCGCATATCTAGTTTTTCCCCATTCCCGTATATCTTATAGCCTTCCTCATGAATGTGGTTATCATATAAAAAAATAGATTTCCAAATCCGACTGATAGTTCCAGAGATTAGCGCGTTCAAACAAATAAACAAACTCTTCAGCTTTAGTATATAGTTTATAATATAGATATCCACAAAACTGTTCTCGCAGCTGTTTCTCTCGTATCTTCACAACGTACCAACGTGCCAGCTGACAGCAGTATCCGACCGACTCTCGAAACTCGTAAATCCTTTAGAAAATTCCCAGTACATTTACGTCAGTATCGATGAAATGTTCATTATGGTAGCAATAAGCCGATTTGATGCAACGTAGGGAGAACGTAAATGCAAGGCTGTTACGAATGTAAAACCGTTTTATCTGGTAATGTTTCCCCTATAACAGTTTCTGTTAAATTGTTCGAATACATGTTACATTTGTAAATATTTTTTTATTTTTTATTTATTTATAGTTAATTAAAACGGCACAGGTCCAATTACATTAATTAACATAGAATTATAAAAATTAAAATATGTAGATATATCCCATAACTATCTAGTTTTCTCTCATCTAAACTAATATTAATTATATTATATGTATCTTATTATCTAAACTAATAGAACTGGTATTATTATAAAGAAATGAAATAGTTTATATATTTTTCTAAAAAGTGATCTCTGGAAGAACAAATCCGTTAAGAATAAACACCTACACACTACTTTTTCGAAGTCGGTTCAAAAATTATATTAAACACCTACTAAAACGGAACCTTCTTTTATTTGTATGTCGGTTAAATATACCATCATCTACCATCATCATCATATTTAATAATCCCGGAAAAATACATGGAAGACACGGTATGCTAATTTGGCATCATCTAAATCTAAACAATCTAAACTTTTATTATAAAGAGTTAAGAATTATTTGTTTGTTTGTTACGATTTGGCTCAAAAACTAAAACCGATTTTAAAAATTCTTTCACCATTAGAAAGCTACATGATTAACTTAAAACTAGGCTATATTTTGTATTCGAAAAAATTGAGATCCGATAATTGCAATAATGTAACCCAAAGTAGCAAATTTTGCCCAATAAATTCATTATTTGGCTTGCACTGAGAAAACTATTGATGATACATCAAAATAATGTAGTACATTGTTTTACCTATAAAAAAGTTCGCGTTAAGTTACAATGACCGCTTTGTGTTTTTCGCTTTGAGCGTAATTATTCAATCAAAACTCGGGTGGAATGGAATAGGTGGTGATTTATCCATGTCCAATGAAATGGTTTGATAATGATGGTGGATTGGATTGGATGTAAATAACACTCTCAATTATTCAAATCGGACCTTTCCTATAAAAGTTACGACAGGTATAAAAATGCTCTAAGTATGAAAAATGTTGCGGTACAAGCAAAAATATTCTTCCCAGTTCGCTCAAACTGGGAACAATATTTTTGCTTGGCCCGAAGTTGAAACACGGCGTAATGATCTCGACAAAAAAATAAGATTAAAAATTAAAAATGTTTGGATTTTTCGAAAATAAAACCCTAAAGGGGCGAAAAGGGGTCATGAAGCTTTTAGGGGAGGACATTATTGCTTGCTTCAATTTACGTGGAAATTGGTATGAACAAACTAAAATTGGGATAAGTGAAACAGATCTAATCATTTTTCCATAATCAACCCCTGATGAAGTGAACAGGGCGAATAGTTGCGCTGATCCTGAGACCACAGAATCAGCAGCAGAAATGGCTGAATAATTAATGAAAATCGTGCTTAATTTTCCAAAACTAACTTACCTTTAAAAGGGGGTGGTAGTTGAAGTTTGTGGAGTACCTACTAAATCTGTGGCGACGAAGTCGCGGGCGAAGTGCTAGTACTTAATACTTGTTTCCGAGAACCACCCACGCAGAGCAAATCATTGTTCTCGATATATGTAGGTAGGCGGACGAGACATTCGCAGAAATAACACTCACAAAGTGATTTTGTTCCATTTATTCCCTTTTATTGCGAGTTTTCAAAAGAAGTTGTTTTTAGTTTTAGCTATTTTCCCTGGAAAACTAAAAAAAAAATAGGGTATAGAATAAAATACTGGGAATATAACGCTCCAGTTTCCCAGTTGGACGCAGTTTGCTCTCGGGCGTCGCGGGGTGTGGATGTCTTTCATTGTCCCTCGGAATCCTATGTTTGTTTAACCTTTTGTGGTCCTGTACTAATGGTAGCCATGTTTAATTGTCACCAGGCCCTGCTGAAGATATCTTCGGCATACCTCAACAAGAAGATCCCGAATATTCCCGATATCAAGGTCGACGGAACGGAGGAGAAATGGTAAGTGCCTACAATATTAGTTCCCTATTTCACAGTCTCCTGATAACCACTATTATTCTCAGAAATATCAAAAATGAGTCTGTTGTGAAATTTTCTGCCAGATTTTAAACAAGAACTTAGGTATCTGGGGGCTGAGAAACAGGTTGAATTACACTTTAAGATAGAATTTATTTTGTAAGACAGGAGGCATTCATTCCTTTTCAGGGCTTTTCAGTTGTGCCTACCTGTAAAATAAGCTTGCGTATATCTGCTTATCATTAACATTCTGGTTGTTATTGTTAAACTTTCATAAACGTTCCACTCAAACTCGATGACATGTATAATAGTATAGATTTTGGTATCGAGTTTTTATCCAGGCCCAATATCTGAATTGCTAATCTGATGTTCAACAGTCAATAATACCTGAGAAATAAAAATAACGGTTTCGCAGCTTTTATATCGAATAGCAATATTAATACTTTAGTTAATATTAATTTTACTATTGAGAAATCAGCCTGAAGTCATATAAATATTTGCCTCGCGCGGATGTTGAACCCGCGACCCGTAGCAAGCGTTAAGCGCGAAGCCATCCGCTCAGCCGCCATGCGAACAATGCATTGCTAATAAACGCGATTGTATGCTATAAATATATATTTCCCGGAGACTGGAGCGACGTAACAATGCAACGACGTTTTCATAGAAATTGAGAAACCTAGTTCCTAGAAATAGTTTAGGAGAATTCAAAATATAACACGCAGAATATTCTGTGTAACGCGCATGCTGCGTCACACCTCAGCATATAACAAAATGATAACTTGATTGATTTCACACCCTCATGCGAAAGTTACTCTGTCCGACTGTTTATATCTTGAAAGCTGAAACTTGGCACGCGGATAAACCATATCCTGATTAGGACATGGTATATCTTCTCTACTCCCTTCTTTTAATCTCAGGAGTAATAATCCCCTGGCATAATTTCCGACTTTTGCGAGGGCGAGACCGCTGGGTAAACCAGTGGATTGTAAATAGCACTTATTAGAGCTTATCTATTTTAATCTATACTATCTATACTTCTGTAATAAAGCTGAAGTGTATATTTGAATGCGCTAATCTCTGGAACTACCAGTTGGATTTTGTTTTGAAGTGTACGAAGGCTATACGGGAACGGGAAAAACGAGACGTACAAAGTCACGGGCAAAAGCTTGTTTTGAAATAAATTCAATTGAGGGATCCCGTAAAAGGCAAAGGTACCCTAATAGAGTGCTGCATTGTCTATGGTCTAAATCAATTAAATAATCTATTAGCGATAAGGTTTGTCAAACATTCTAAAATGCAGATTCGGGATTAAGAAGCGTAATCGGATTGCCACGTGCCATTCCAAAGATTTTGATAATTCCCTTTGACAATCGTAATGCCAATTTTACTATAGCAACCTGTCAAACATCTATAGAATTTGAAGCTTTTTTGAGTAGAATTGGAACTTCTCTTATATATCTTAAGTAACATTCGCATCGCTGTTGCAATCTGTCAAGAACACCTTTAATCATTTTGACACGTTTTGACATTACGATGATATAGAAACTTGAATGGGATCGCTTTATCATTCATTAGAATTGACCTTCTTCCCGATTCACATTTCAAAACAAGCTTTAAGATACCTTACGTATAGAAGCTCTTTTTCCTCAGTCTTAAATTACCTTTAGTACTAAGAAAAATAAGTTATTTCTGAACAATATCAATTTACTGCCGCCCAGCACCGAACACGCGAACTCAGTAATCAATATGAAACCCAAAAACTATAACTTGTGTACCTAATATCAATAACTTCATTCGACGGTAAAAAAGGAATCCTTTAATTTCTATATGTTTTTTTTGAACCAACATCGTCGTTGTAATTTATTCTTTGGTTTCTTAATTTTAAAGGCTAAATTGGCATGACTGCTACAGTTGTTGTAAACAACTGTAGCAGTCATGCCAATTTTAAGAATCCCAAAGCTGTGTTCAATCAAGTTCACTATAATCGATTGCTACTACAGAAACAATATGCTAATTCCAAAATTAAATTCTATCCCAAACAAAACTCGAAACTTCACTAGTTTTCTTCATTGCACATACTAGTGCCATCTATCAAACACTGGCTTAATCAACTGCACTTTGATGCTTCGTTGTTTTAACCCTACTTCAACATTAGACTGGTGCTTAAACACTAGGCAATTTTTCCGAGAAACCACACAAGTAAACGGAAGAACGCAATCGCAAACTTACTTGAATAAAAAGCTTGGCGAAATTGATATTATTTGAAGTATTTGTTCTCAATGAACTGTTAAAATAATAATTTAATGATGCAATGCACGGAATGCGTCATTGCTTTTAGTTCTACCACTTTTTACTAGATAGCGCTAGTAGGGTCATTCACAGCATTGTCGTAGCAAGTGCTACGAAATCTTGTAGCATACTTTAAGCGTTAATATTTTAGCTTTTTGCATTGAGTTTTTGAGAGAATTTTAGATTGAGTTTGGTATGTTGGACTCGGTTCAGGACCGGCCGACAAAATTATGACTTTAAACCTCCTTTTTGGCCCTTTTCGGTAGAAAATTACTTTAAGCAAACGCCATGTCATCTTTTCTTCTCCACATAAAATAAATAATGTTTCAAAAACTTATGTGCAGAGACGGTTTTAATATTTTGAAACTGTTCAATTAATTTTCAAACAAATACATATTAATATTGCTAAACTTTATTCTATCCCAAAGAAAACTCTAAACTTAACTAGTTTTCTGCGTAGTATAAACTAGTTCCATCTATCAAACACACTTTTAATCAACTGCACTTCGTTGTTTCAACCCTACGTCATCATTAGACTGGTGCTTATACACTAGGTGATTTTTCCGAGCGACCACACAAGTAAACAGTAGAACGCAATTGCAAACTTATTTGAATAAAAAGCTTCTCGGAGCTAATTTTATGTGAACTATTTGTTCTTATTAAACTGTAAAAAATAAATAATTATAAAAAAGCACAAATTCAAAGTAGGTGTAGGTGGTAGGATTTAAGTTATTTTATTCTGTCTTCCCTTTAATAGCATCAGAATAATCTGATCACAAAATGTTTTGCACTTGAATAACTATCAAGCTTAAAAAACAATTGTTAAAATCTCTAATTTTAATAAACTACCTAGTATGTAAAGGGCCTTTGAAGAATAAATATTTAATGATGCGATGCACGTATGCGACATTGTAGTTAGTTCCGGCACTTTTTACTAGATGGCGGTAGTAGGGCCGTTCGTAGCATTGTCCAAGCAAGTGCTACGAAATCTCGTAGCATACTTTAAGCGTTAAGATTTTAGATTAAATTTGGTATGTTGGTACCTACGATAAGTTGTGTTGGCATATACAAGAAAGAAAATAATATATCATCACAAATAATTTGTATGTACATACATATGTTATAAATAGTTAAGTAAATAGTTTTATGTTATTTATTTAATCGTAGGAGAACCAACAGCTGGATAACAATTGCATATGAGACATAGTCAGTTACAGGTTGTCACGGGTAAAAACAGAAAAAAGTAGTAGGAAACTTATGATTACTAACAAGCACGATCAAAAAGAATATAATATATAACTTTGGTAAAATAAGCACTATGCACTTTGAAAAAGTCAGCGTTCAGTCCAGTGCGTGCAGAGTAGGTTTTAGTGGTAAATGGGTCAAATGAGAACTCTTTACATAGAAAATTAAAGTCTTTACTCGCTCGCACCATGTATGAGTTTCGCCTGTAGTTAGAAGAGGAAAAAGGAATGGACATAGGCGGAATAAATCCATCCGATCTCTGAGGGACATTGAAGCGCAGTTTATGCAGGAGATACGATCAATGTATTTGCCATAACAAGGGTTACAAATTTGTAAACTATATTCGAGGTGACTTTTCACAAAAGAGCAATAAAGAATTTCAAGAGTCTTGGCCCACTTGAAACACCCAGTCACCTCGAAGCATTAACTACTACTATATATTGATATAAAATGTGTGATGACTGTCAAGAAGAAGTACAATGAGTATTCTTTCCAACAAAAACACTATGGAACGTTTTGACCGCATTCTAAGAATCGAATTTTCTCGATAGATCAACAAAGCTATCCTGCATACGAGATGAGATCTTGTACTCACATCCGAAGATTCACGATCGTGTCGAGGTCACCGGCTGACCGTGACTGACCAGACCCGACCCGGTTAAGGACCGTCCGACGAAACTATGAGTTTACACTCTGTCTCTTTTTGTATTATCAGTTTTGTAAAGTCCTTTCTTATAAAGAAAACGTTTGGTTGTGTATGTGTTATTCATTAATTAAGATGAAAGAAGGACTTCTTCTATGTGACACTGAGAAGTAACCAAGGAAAGTGGCGTAGAATCACAGATTGGTATCTTAGAGATGGCAAAAGAAGAAGGGGAAGACAATATAAAATATGGGAAGACGAACTAACATTAACAGCGAGTTCCAACTGTAGAAGGGTTGCTAGGCACCGAAATCAAAGGAGGATGTTAGAGGAGACCTTTGCCAACAGGCACACTGAGCTTCGAGACATACTATAAGCAAAACATGATCAGGATCTGGCTGATTGAAATTGAGACTGTGACACTGCATTGAGAATTTGGCGTTAATAACGTGTCGAACCCTGCATTAAACCAAAGTTGGACGGGTTGTCAGGCTCAAGCAGAGTAATGAGAGATATACACTAAGGTCCTGTATTAGCTATTAGTTTTTGCTTAAAATAAAAAAATTACACTGTACAGAGTATAAAAAGACCCATCGCAAAGCCATAATTTATGCATTCAGCGAACTAAATAAAATTGTACTAAACACATTTTCCCATTTTTAGAAACACTCGCTAGCCAAAAGAGAAAATGCCTGCATACAAACTCAGCGTCAAACAGATATCAAATTAGTTTCATTTTATATTTCATATGAAACTGGCATGAGAGGAAATAGACATCACGTTGGTACAGTTGCAAAAGTATGGAAAAGCACTACAAATGGTATTCAAGTTTTCGACACGATTTTTAATATCCGCTGTTCAGGTCCTTCGTTGAAAACTACGGAGAATGACGGCACGCATTCAATTGAGCTGATATATATATATATATATATATATATATATATATCTATAGATAGGTACGAAGATATAGAAAATTGAAAACGAGTTTGTGCGAGCTCATAGCGTGAAAGTCGGTTTGTCTGGAGTGACGTAAAATTATAGTACCTATGAACAACTAGATTTGGTTAGTAATTTCTTTTCTTCCTCATTGTTTAAAATGTTTTTCAGGTTGTGTATAGGTTTTTTAAATCACAATTTCAACTGGAGACAGGAGTGATAGTAATTCCTCGCCATGTCATCATTTCTTCTCGACACAAAATTATGGTCGAAAATTCTTTCTCATTCTTTATTGCCCACACAAAATCAAACAAATATAAACACAATAGAAAAGCTTATTTGCAGAGGCGGTTTTAATATTTAAAAACTGTTCAATTAATGTTTAAACAAATTCATATTGGATAGCAAAAATAATTCATTATATTTCCGTTCGTGCAATGTTCCTAAAGTTGAAGCCCTGGGGAGACGTACGTGTTTTGTGGGGTTTCAAAGGATTGGTATTTTTACAAAAAAATATTCTTTATTTTACGTTACGGATAACACGCGATTGTTAATGATTACGAGCAAACGGGTGTTCTATAATACAATAACATTGTGTTTTAAAGTTATACTAGCAAATTTTTGTGGTTTCGCTCCCGAAAGTATCGTAATATTGGATCAGTTCTCCAAAGATTTTCTCACATCATCAGCATCATCATAATATCAGCCGAACGACGTCCACAGCTGGACATAGGCCTCCCCCAAAAGAGGGGTTCATAATCGCCTCGCTTGGTAGCCGGGTTGGTGATCGCAGTGTAGCTGTTCCAATGTACAGAGGATGCTGCTGCCCATTCTCTGGTGAGTCCTTAAAGAAGCGACCCTCTTACGACATGGTGCTATTATTTTACTTCCGACACCATACAGAACCTTCAATTAACTCAAGATCAGGAGGTTTGGCGATCCCTATACAGTTGGAGGCGTCTTTCTAAAGTCTTTTTATGACTGGCCTCTCGCTGGTCATCCTATGAGGTTATCGTCTGCTTAACCGGACTTGTCTTTCAGCTGAAAGATGATGACAAGTTAATAAATACAAACCAGCTAATTTATTTAAACTTAATGTACAATAGTGGTACATGGGTGGAATTAATGCATCAAGGCATTCTCTACCATTCAACCTTTGGGTTAAAAAGACTACAATGAGAATCCGGTAATTTTTCTTCGTAGGTAACCTGTACTGGATTTAGTAAATACCTAAATACTTCAAAGTACTTAAATAATTTAAAGTTTTACCTAACACGACCAAATATTAAATTAGGAATTCTGAGACCAACTTTGACTTATCAATTAATCTCGATGAACTCTTGACAAGTTATTAGTTAAAGGTTAATATTTTAGAATTAAGAATAGTACCGTATAGTATACTTGGACTATACTCGGATAGTAAAAATACGCATCATACGCATGAAGTAAAAACAAAACACGTTATTAGAAATCAATTAATTACAAATGATAATCATTTAATATACGTAACATAGAAATATTAAATAACTGACGTTTATAATGGCAAAATAACTAAACACAAAGTACAATATGAAACAATTCTTAATTAAAAATATCTACGTAGGATCAGAGAGCTTTCAATAAAGAGAGTTTCATGGAAAAATACAGTTTGATTGTATTTTATCATAATATTCTTCAATGCATTAAAGCTTACCTCAATCCCTTTATTTGTATGCATTTATTTCAGATTCAGTTTTAATTCATCAAAATGACATAGTCCAATGTCAACAGTTTTAGCTTGTCTTATTTTATTCTTCAACAATTAAAGAATTTTCAGAAATACATTTTAAATTTTAAGTACTTACGTACTTAAATATTCTTGCATCCCATTCCATATCGTGGCTAATTCGGGCTTTTCCAATTGAATTGTAAAACCCGTTGAACTTTTCAAATATGCACCCCATCTATTTACAACCGGGGAGCTGTCTGTCTTTCTTTAAAAGGGCATTTTCTTTCTAATTTGATACCAATTCCGATTAAATGGTCGAAAATAGTAGAACTTTTTAGAGGTAGGAGTACCGCCTACTTCAAACTCTGCCAGATTATTTTATGGGGCTTTCACCGTTGAATTTTAACTAGTTGAAGAGCAAATGCTTCATTGCACCTGTCATTTAAAAATTCATTGAATCCGGTTTTGTAAGCAGTCGTACACGTTGACATGGCGTTCGATGGCTCATGCACAATACACAGTGGTAGCCAGCTATTTATTATTCAGGAGTGTTTCGGCTGTCAGTGGCTTAATCATTGTGCCTCTCTACCACGGGGATGTTCGAAGAATTTGCACATTTTGGTTGGCTTTGTATTGGTTGGGAAACGAAATGACTATTGGTAATCCATTTGACTTGCATTTCCATTACACAAAAATACCTTGCTTTATTTATTAAAACTTAAATTAAAAAAACTGTACGGCAGTGGCACATAGACAGGTTTACTGCAACAATGCATTCTCTACCAGACAAATAAGAAATACAAATAAGAATTAAACTATACTTTGTAAAAAACATAAACTAAATATAACTAAACTAATTAACCAACTACTAAATATGACGATATATACCATAATTCTAATTATGCTTAAAATATAATAATTATGAAGAAGATCAAACTAACAAATACATCATTCCGGATTTTACTGTTAAAGGAAAATTGACTCTCAGGTTTTTAGACGTCCGGTTTTTAGACGTCGTCACATTATTTTTGCTTGAGGCAGCTTAAAAGTAAGAATATATACGTAAGTAAATACATATACAACGTGTAACAGAATAAACGCAATACCTGAAAAGGGTCATTGTACTCATCGTTATAAACAACTTTTACTATGGGACCAAACTCAAAAGTCTCATGGTAAAAGTTGTTCATACTTTTTACTGTACTTTCTTCGTTTGAAACACGTGAATGCTAAAGATAAATATAGGAAGATCCTTTAAGGAATTTCCCTTCAACAAAAGATGCTTTTTAATGATTTTCTTTTTCTCTCGATGCAAAATGAAAATGCATTTTGTATTAAGCTCGTCCCACTGCGACTTGTTACTTTAAATCTGTATATTCAATATAATCAGGTGCCCGTGGCTACTTGGCTTTTAGCAATATGTGACAGTAGCTATTAACAAAGTACAGTTCTGAATATTAGGGACTTACGGGAATATAAGGAACTGTGTTGCCGAGGGCGGACATAAACCAAATTTTAAAGTTGAAGGTAGATGAAAACAATTACCGGACTTGACAAAAATATGTATGTTGTAGGAATCCAAAAAATGGATGGTAGTTTTCTAATAAAAATGCAAAGATATCACTTGTCTTAGTACGTCGTTAACAGTAAAAGTCAACGTAATTCAAGCAAATACAGTTTTGATATTCATTGTTATTTGCATAATCAATAACATGGATTCTGAAGGTCCAGGTGTTGTCTTTAGATATGATATTAATGATCTTGAAATATAAACGTAATGTATGTATATAGACAGTTCCAATTAACGACCAAAAATACGACTAAAATAAAAATTCACAAGGCTATTCGTAAGTGTTTTCCGTAACTTTCTATATCAATTTAGTAATACTAATAAATAATTTCTGGACTTTATACTATTATATTGTAATAACAAACCTTGCTACGACATGCTACCGAGGTTGTTATTATTTATTGTTTCTTGTAGGACACATGGTTGAATTTACACGTCGCGACCTTGCGGACTTATAATTTCAAGATCCTGTAAAGAATTGGAGTCAAAAGGGACAGAATTTATAAGAGCTTATCATTTTGAAGGCAAACTGCTCTCCAAACCAACAAAGTGCAAATCAAAGCAAGGTGTCAGGACTTTCGGAGGATAGATTTATTTTGTGCAAGGCATTCAGCTTGGCTTAACAAAAAAGAGATATTTGAGACATTTTATGGAATACTTCTGGATCTGGTCGTCCAACGTCTTCTTTTGGCATGGTATGCGAGAGGTCTAGACGATGAAAATTCGCTCATTTGGGCGAAACTGCAGGTGGTTAAACTCATCAGAAAGGTGCATCATTAGAAGGATTTGAATTATATTAGTTTACCGTGTTACGAAGAATCAGGTTGAATTGAGTCAGCTATGTACTATTTTTTTTAAGGATGGGAAATCATCAAATGACTTCTTCCGCTCTGGTTGGAGTGGAAGGGCGTGTCAGACTCTTACTGACTAAAAGCCATCCGTGTTCCTTCTAAAGCCCTTTGCGTTCCAGGGACGCGGTGACTCTTTCGAACAAATTCCGCAACCCTGGCAGCAGCTATGTACCTAATCATTTAATTGAATAATTACTCGTCTGTATTATGTAATTCTCTTCGAGTCGTTGAACTCCTTATTGGTTCTAAGTTAAGCTCGTCTACTAACCATGGTCTGCACTGACTGAACAAGTCCACGCAAATCTATGTGTTTCTTTCCTCAAAAGACCATTTCAGACACTGATCTGCATGGTCCTCATATAACGTATTGTGAATGTGTCTACCATGTAGATCGCAGTATTAGGGATTCATTTCATATTAGTCTAGCAATTCGAGGTCTTTATGCGGCCTACCCAAATGTCCTTTCATTGGTATTGATCGTCAAATCGTTGAGCACCTTAAAGTTCTAAGTTTGAGCTACACGATAGGTAACTGAAAATTGCTTACACTGTGTGGACAGGTTCACTCAAGTCTGTGTGGTACTTTCCTCAAAATACCTCTTTAGATATTAACCTACATGGTTCTCATGTGATTTGACCAGTACGATCGTATGAACTTTAAAAGAGACTTTGACCTCTGACTTTGTTCAGGTGTTCCTTCTCAGGGTAGTCAGCTAGAAAACACCGGTCTCACCTAGTTTAAAATGACCAAAAAAGATTGACGTGCAAAAAAAAGTGCTTACAAAATAAATATAATTTATATTTTTTCTTTGCTTCTAATATTATATATCTATCTGAAATATTGTGTTTGTGTGTGTAACTATTGTTATTCTATTAGTTAGAGGATTCGGATTAAACTTAACTGTTTAGAACCTGAAATTGGCTACTTTTTAATTTTTTATCCAGTTTAATGCGAGTAAATCCGCGGGACACAGCTAGACATAGTAAATTATGGTTATTCTATTGAATATATATATTTTCTATACAATACTGATGATAGGTAATAAATTCACATCATAAACAATTTTGTTCGTGTCTTACTATGCACCGGCAACACAGAGCGCGGACAGGGCGCTGTGACGAAAATATATGGCGTCTGTCCGCGCGCCCGCGACGCTAAGTATATTTCTTTCCTTTGATGCCATACATTTTATCTTGTCAGCGCCCAGCCCGCGCGCCCTGCTCGCTTTGTATATCAAGCCCCTTAAAGCCGCTTCACCACAGACATTCAATGCCACTTATCATGGACGTCCGGTGGACAGGCTTAACCCAGCGGTTTTAAATCGCTGGAAGCACCTATCAGGGGTAACCATTTATGGGACAAAGGACGTGAGGGCGCGTAGGATGAAATCTGCGGCCCGCAGCAATTAACTACCTTTGTGCAATAATCATGGCTTTCAATTGAATGGCGTTGAATTGAAAATCGAGTTTCTAGAAATTTCGGGATTCTGAATTCATATTAGTACTACAATTCTCTATTTTTATTTTGTGGGTTGTATCCTTAAAGGTTGTCCCCACACTACGTACGTAAGCGAATACTGGCAATACTAACAAAAAACACAAAGAATCTTATGTTAATTTTGTTTTTTTTTTAAAGCAAACTGAAGTAGTATTATATTATCAGTCGTATTAGTAAAGACCTGCCTGTGGGAGTTGCCAGTCTTTGAGCAGCTATAGTGACAGAACGATTGGAGAATTTTTACTAAATTTTGGTATGAAGACTTGGAATGTCATTAAATAACTTATACGAAGAAGTTACAATTTTAGTGGCATTGTATATTGTAAAAAACATGAGCACCATTGCGCGTTGGTTTAGTATAAAAAGAGTCTCTTTACAAATACGAGTTCAAGTGCTAAAGCTAAATGTTTCAACACTAGCTAAGAGCAAACTTTAACTTAGGTAACTTAGGCCGCGAAAGCCAAGCAAAAGCCTCAAGTTAGGATAACACCCAGCTCGGCTGCACGATGCATCCGCTTCAAGAGACTCGCAATCTTGATAAGTTATTTAATAAAGGGGGCGTGCCCTCAATCTCTCAGTTCTTGACCTTTCCCGCAGGAGTCAAAAAGTTACTTCTATTTAGATATGAATGGCTTAAGAAAAATAATCCTAGATGTGGTACAAAAATTTTCGTTATAAACTGAGCTGTTTGGTTTAGTCAACTGAATAACTCAAGAAAATTACTTGTACAAAGTATGAATGGTTAGGAAAAAATCAGACCTAGGTATATGAAATGGGTTGCAAAATTTTCGAGCTCGCAGACAGTACCTGGCCTAAAATTACATTTTTGATCGCGCACGCCGAATTTATCTTTATTATGCGTCGCATCTCATGTTGGGGGGCTAGGCTCCCCCTGGAAAAAACCATATGAAGGAGTTTTCAATAAAGTTAAATAATATATTATTATATTGTAGCGAGTATAACGAGTATGTATTTATTTCAAATGTACTTACTGTACGACTGCGACAGATAATACGAAACGAATGATATAGAAATAGATAGCTCTATGGCAAATTACAACAATTGTCTGAATTTGTCTGCAACAATTTGTGTACGCTACAGCGATTTCTACCTCTTTTTTAGGGTTCCGTACTCAAAGGGTAAAACGGGACACTATTACTAAGACTCCAATGTCCGTCCGTCTGTCTGTCTGTCCGTCTGTCACCAGGCTGTATCTCATGAACCGTCATAGTTAGACAGTTGACATTTTCACAGATGATGTATTTCTATTGCCGCTATAAAAACAGAATAAAATAAATATTTAAGGAGGCTCCCATACAACAGACATGATTTTTTTGCCGTTTTTATAGAAAATGGTACGGAACCCTTAGTGCGTGAGTCCCACTTGCACTTGGCCGGTTTTTATATAATATCATTGGTCGCAACAGTTGATTATGGCTCTCAGGATTTGCAGCGATTGGGAATAGTGGCGGCCAGGCTTTTCGATTTCAAGTTTTTTTTTTCGATCAAGCATAAAGTTTTCTTCCTTTGTTTCCTATATGAAAGAATCTCTTGTGCGAAATGTTTTATTTTAACTTCAAAAGTTAAGGCAACGCAATTTCTGTCTGTGAAATAGAATAATTTTTAACACATATTCCATGGACGTTCCGCGTTAAAACTAGTAATTACAAAACGGCCACTGCAATTATTTAATGATTGCCGTGAGACTATCACTATAATAATTATAGTGGCTTCCAGCCTTCTATGACTCATTTATGATACCTAAGGCTGGGTGCAGCTCGTTTGGGCCAATATTCTATTTATCAAAAAACTTGATTTATAAATGGTATTATGTTTACTTCAACTAATAATAATAATTTTATACATGCAAAATAACTCTGTTTGACTGTTACACTTTCACGTCTAAACCACTACACTGATTTTGATGAAATTTGGTGCAGAGATAGATTAGACCTTGGAGAAGGACCAAGGCTACTTTTTTATTTTGGAACGGGTTTTCTGAGTTCCGACTTTCACGCGGACGAAGTCGCTGGCAGAAGCTAGTACTTTATATAATTTACATTATTTTTACATTATTTTAATATGTTTGTATACGTTAGCAAATGTTTTCTCAAATATTGGTTTGGTGTTTTGTCATCTAGAATAGCGGTCTTTTGATATGATTATCATTTTGTACAAGTAACTTGTATCTTTTTCTGAACGTTTAGCGAAGAACGAGCTAAGCGAGTTCAGGAACTTAGCACTCCAACACGGACAGGTGACAGGTGAAAGGGATGACGGGAGCTAGAGTGAGCGAACATAGCGATAGAAAGAAGCCCGCGTTATTTTATTAATGTTAGGTTTCTTTACACCCTGCAAACAAAAATTGGAGCCTCATGGAGCGGTGCTTCATCCACTTACGCTAATAATAATAGTACCGTAATTAAAGCCGACTTTACATTCAATTCAAATCAGAACTTTCTATATCTTTTTTTTCTCGAAGCAATTATTAAAGAAATAAAACGATATTTTTATGAGGTAAATAACAAGAGAAATTGCAATGAATGGAATGAATAAACAACTGTAAAATTACTAAGCTGGCAAGTTTTGAAATAAACTCTACCTAAAGAAACATTTTGAGACTTGATGAAAATCTTTATAAGCTTAATAGATTTCGAAGCTGTCGATAATGATTGTCAGTAATGTTTAGCATTGACATGTGCCACCTTCAGGGATTGACCACAGTGACATTTTACACGAGGTCAATCGGTAACGTTTTGTACTTTCGACAATAGCTTTCAATAGAAAATCATGTCTTTAGTCCGTTCTAAAGATTCGTTCCTCATTTGTTATGTTAATACGTTGCACTTTAAAATCATTTAGTACACATAAAATAAGTAACTGATTCTCGTACTTAAAAAGCGTTCAAATTCAAGCCTTTATATCGTTTCAAAAACTTGATAAAATATAGGGAAAGTAGGGGAAGCCAAAAAAACGCGTGACGTCACGTCGCTGCTAAAAATTGTACCATCATAGTGACGTCACACGTGTTGTCAACGCACTGTATTGCCTTCATTTTTTGTTGCAAGTCAAAAAGTTTTGTTCAAGTGCAATAAAGAAAAAATACGTGTCCAATATTTTTTGGAAATCTAACGGACGGACTCATTAGATTTTTTTCAGTTAAATACCTTATTATATGGTTAATTTTTTTTTATTAACAATTATTGTAGGATTTTCTGTTTATCCTTGTTCAATTCCTCTTCCTCATTACAATAGCGGTCTTCTCTCTCTCTCTACTCAGCTCTCAAATCCGACTTCTTATATTGTCACGAATATAATCTGTCAACTAGACAATAACCAACTTAGTTGCGCGTTCATCCCAGTTCCCCACTTCTTGGAAAACTGGAAGCTACCTAAATACAAGGATATTGAAATTGTCAGAATTATGACGTGGAAACAGATACCTATGCAAGCTTCAGGCCTACTGCAAACATAGTGAAGCGAACTGTTTACATAAGAACACAAATACTAGCGTGTTGTGTGCGTCTTGCTCTGCAATTGATAGCGTAGTCCTTCGAGAAAGCTCTGCGATGCAAGGCGACTGGCGATATTTATTCTGTTGATCAACACAGTGATTCTCTTCTTAGATATCCTTCCATGATTTAGTAGCAAACGAATTATACATAGTTTTATTTGATGTAAATTGATCACAGCCCTATGAAAATTTAGGTACTTAATAATTTACACCATACCACGTATACAACATTATGAACTGTCTCGTTTGCAACCGCATAGGTATGCTGAGCGTGAGGTCCTGGTTTCAATTCTCTAATACCATACACTTATGTTATTTTTTACAAATCTTATTTTAAAAATCACCTGTAAAAAGAATAATGGCTAAATATTCCATTCCAACATATTTTGTCCCGAATACAATGGCATGAGCTGGATGTGTTATGTTTTTAACAGATTGTTTTGAGTATATATTTATATTTTCAAAAGCTATTGTTGAAAATTTAATCAGCTTAGCAAATAACTAAAATTACTGTTACAAAACAAAGCACTTCATATTGAAATGATTTAATGTGAAACATATTGAACGGCTGTCAATGATGTGTGCAGACCAAAATTATTCATTAAGCGCTTATTGCAAATGTGTTCCGGCAAACAGTTATTAGACAAGCGCTCATTTCCAACTATTTAGGATTCAATAAGAGACTCTGCTGTTGTAATTATTGGACATTTATTGACTAATCAATTTTGTTATTACATTCGAAAATGTCTATTGATTAGGTCCAGCAAAGCTGCAGAGCATAGCAGCTGAGAAAGTGTTGTTATACATTCGTCGTTATATAAAATGAGCGTATTCGTAATTTAAAGTGTAATTTTTATTATGTAAAGTGTTGTTATATGAAGTAAAGCTTTTGATAATATAGCAAATATTCTTATACCAAATGAGCGGCACACCGCCGAGTCATTCTTATTAATTACACATATTTTGATTTGGCGATTTTTTATTGTTTGTCAACTCTTGAACTATTTTTTATTTGATTTAATCTTCACTTTCAGTATAAACTGGACTTATATTCAGCAAAAAGCCTAAATACCGTGAGACTAGTTCACATTAGTCCTTGATTCCCAACTTCCCTTCATATACTCATAACATGGAGTAAAGGTTCCCCGAGTCTATTAAAAGTTTTCGTTTACCTATTCGCCGTCAAAGTAGCGCTGGGCTAGCGATAGTTAAATGCTTGGAAGTTGGAGGTAATAAGTGGTAAATCTGAAACTATCTAGTTAGATAAATAAGTTTAAACTTCAACAGTTAGAACGTCCGGTTAGAGAGCAGTCAACATGATAAACACCGCGGTTTAGGAAACTGGAAATGAAAGCGTGTTTAGCTTGGTTTTGATCTACATTTACTACAAGAGACAATGTTATCTTGATAAGGAACCTCATTATGGAGCTCGAATCCCATCAAACCTATCAGCAATCAGATTCAGGACTCACTTTAGTGTGCAGAATCATTTATTTTTTTCACTTTGAGTGGTCAATAAACTCAATTAAGGCGAAATCAGAGAAAGCGACACCACGTTTTTAGATTTAAAATAATAAAAAAAATTGTATATATTTACGATTTTATTTTGAAATCCAGCTTCAACAAAAAATGATGTCCAAAGAAAACACAAAAAATAACAAGTCGATTTTTGCGGAGGAAAATTTTCTTGAAGTTTATTTTCCCAGAAACCGAGCTTACATTAAATTAAAAAAAATAACTACGTTAAATACTAATGCCGTAGGCAGGACATGTCCTAACAGGTTTT
Organism: Mamestra brassicae; assembly: GCA_905163435.1. Classification (NCBI taxonomy): domain Eukaryota; kingdom Metazoa; phylum Arthropoda; class Insecta; order Lepidoptera; family Noctuidae; genus Mamestra; species Mamestra brassicae. The sequence goes on from LR990987.1 coordinate 7,732,264, forward strand.
CCGTCGATATGTCGGTAATCGAGTTTGCAGGCCGGGTCGCTAACTAACGTTGTTATAAGAAGCATCGGCCATGCCTCAAACGAGCTTCTGAACATATTTTTATCATTTTATACCTTGAAGCTTTTAATATAATTTTTTAAAGCTGGTCTTTAGAAAAAAATATATTTTACGTCATATATTGTTTAGAATAGTGATACATGGGCGGACGTCATGCAGCAAAAAGTCCCTGCCAGTAAAGAGTTTTAACCAGTTTTCACAGCGAAAGTCCTCCTTTCGGAAAACCTAACAGGTTTTCCGAAAGGAGGACTTTAGCCGTTTATCCCCGTTGACATACCGCAGAACTAGAGTATGTCTACATACATACATTCTAGCCATAGTTGAAAACAGGCTAGGTAGATTTATAGAGTCAACATAGTTAAATTCATCACACAATGTATTGTAAACAACATCAAAAGGGGTTCGAACATTTTTGTATGGGAGCTGGCATAGCCACCAACCCCCATTTTAAATTGCAGCGTACGATGAAACGGACTGTGGCCACGTGACCACGGAATTATGTTACTGGAAAATTAAAAGAGATAAGTAGTAAAGATATCGCGTGAAATTGTAAACTCAGTTCCAAATAAGGCACGGATAAATTGGAAACTATTGAATTTAGATGTATTGTATTTAATATGATCGGTTCAAAATATATCGTTTTTTTTTTTAAATCATAAGAAGTTTGCAAGTATTCGGTAACATAAATATACCGGGTAGAGGGCACTTAGTGTTTTCCAAGCTATGTTGGAGTCAGCTTCCCATCTAACCAGATGCTGCTGGTAATGTATTTCTTTAAATGGAGCGACGGCCTATATAACCTAAACAAACCAGTAACTGGGTAACACGCTGGCAGTAAATCGAACTCCAGTCTTGCCAAGAAGTACCGTGTTACCCAGTTAATGGGTTGTGGAGGTCTGGTAGGCAGCCGCTCCACGTAAAATACTGGTATGCAGCTGAATCCGATTTGACTGGAAGCCGACCCCAATATAGTTGAGAAAAGGCTAGGCAGATGATAATCACTTTTGAAGGTACTGAGTTAACCAGATAAAACAATTATAATTATTTCACATGAATGATTTATGGATGAAGAGAAAATTCGCACCAGCACTCACCGGCATGATTTCAATAACACGATTGATTAACTTTTATTAATTAATTAAATTGCATTGTCGCACTGTTCTGTATGGCAGGATAAAGTGTGCGAATGAAGTTTTCTTGATTTAACTTTTTGTAGAGTGGGTATTACTATACATTACATTACCGCCCATTGTGCACTTATTTTATGTATGATTGTCCTGTTCTTATTATGAGGTGTACAATAAAGTATATAATAAATAAATACTATGTCCCTATATCCTTGGTCCTGTATGCCACGTCAGTTTCGTTCAGCCATCTAAACGTAATTGATTGATTCACATCTAAACAAACTGACTTTCTCATTTACCATATTAGTAGTTTACGATAGGATTGTAATACGTGAGATCAGTTTACTTCGTTGACTGAAGAGCAGTACTAAACGAAATAAGAGCAACTGAGTGATTTAAATATGATTGTGGAAATTGCATAAAACTAACTGCTTAAAGGCTCTCGCCGAAAGACGCAAGCTATAGCAGGACAATGATGCTACAACTTTTGTTATACAGACCGAGTATACCAGGATATGAGGTATTAATTTCTATGAAACATGAAAATATAAAAAATATACTCTATCGTTACGATGATCGGTCATATTATTAAACCTTTAACAAAATTAAGTCACATTGCGATAGTCAAATCACTTTTAATCCCTTGCAGTGAAGCCTGCATTTCGAAATATGGGCGTAAGCTTGGTGTCAAACATTAATAGCTCGTGGATGATATGCGAGAGCTAGTTAATCCCATTGTACGATTATTTCCACCTTTTGACGCATTAATTTAATTTCAAAGCGGATCATAAAGTCGTGTCTGGCCATTTCTCAGCAAAGTGGGCTTTAGGCTCTTTTTCGTAAAATAAACAGTCCCCTGACAATTGTATTTTTATGAACTTAAAAAATATTTAAAATCATACAAAATATTAAAACAATATAAATATTATTGTATAAAATTATTGAAATAGTTTTATATTTAGATCTGGGGACTGTGTGGGACTGGGAGACAACATAAGCATTCGTTTTAATGTATAATACTTAATTAAATCATGACCTCACTGACATTGACAGCCGGCAATTTTATAGTCTAAAGATATTGAAAATATCAGTGACATTTTAAATAAAATAAGTAGATTAAGTGTAGCTTATGTCAGGGGACTGTTTTGGTGACACATCAGGGGACTTTTTTTCGAGCATTAAAAGTATACTGTTTCAATACCTAGATTTTTATAGATAGGTTTCTCATGTTGTGTCCCCTGGTAGACTAGGTAGTTATCATTCAAAATTAAATAAAATATAAATATTTGTTGATCTGTGATAATGCCCTGAGACCGCAAGTTGTCCAGTTTGTTGAGAAGTCTATAGAAAAAAAGCTTCGACGCAAAAATAATATAAAACTAAATTCAAGCTACCTGGCTGTAACGATCGCAATATCATATTTGCGGGGCAAAATGGCCAGAGATTGCCCAAGACTTACAGAAAGGTTTGGAAGGACAAAGCGGAGGCCTATGCTCAGCTCTGGGACACAATGGTACGTGAAAAAAAGTAACTTGAAACATAGGCATCGTTACAGAGACCGGTCTCATGCATCCAGCAGACGTGCCTGCATTTACTTAAGATAAATTAAATAAATCAAATTATTTTCTGAATCAATCTGACAGCGATTTCTGATGAAAAGCTGCAATTAGCATGGTAATTTGTAGATTTTAATATTCAAAATGTAAATCTGATTTTATTTTTATGCAACGATATTTGAGCTGAGCGGTTTTGCTTGCGCACACTGCCACTTACTGTCCTGCCAAAAAATTGATATGTATGATTACCTGAAATATTAATGAAAATTATATTATATGATTAATGAAAATAAATTGCAGTTCATCAACCGCGACCTCAATCGCAACAAAAAAAATCTGCCTTCCATTTGGTGCAGTAATGTGCACATAAATGTACGGGACAGTGGGAAAAATATTTACGTATAATATAGTAAAAACTGTTCATAATGATACAATGGTACAATCCCTTTTCAGATATTGCGTTGATTCTTTTGTACGTTGTCGAAGGTCGTCTTAACGTACAAAATCATCATGACTAGCCCAGCGGTTTAGGCGTTGCTTCTCAATGTATTTTAGATTGTTTTTGCTATTGGTGAATAGATTCCAACCCAGTACATTGTCGACAGGAACATGTGGAACGTGTGGCGTACTGTTCTGGAGGAGAACGAGAAGCTGGCCCGCGCCAGGCTGGCGGCCGTCGAAGTGTTCCAGCAGCAGATCGCTGATGAAGCCAAGTTCCTGCGCCAGCACAAGCTGAACGTGGCCAAGAAGGTAGGCATCGAGTTTAAGCAATAAGTGACAAAGTACGTGAAAGACACCTGTTTGTTTTTTGAGAAATTGTACAACGTTGCCCCACATCATTTTCAGGGCATTATCGTTTTAGAAAGCGTACAAATTCAAGTCACAATATCATATCAGCGGCAGTTAAAACTTGCAAATTGTAGGAAAATTAGACGCGTTTTTGGCATTTTGCAATCGCGATGCAAATGGGAACGATCCTTAATATAAGAAATTTGCCCATCTTATTCCTGTACCAATACAAGGCAAAAAAAATAATTTAAGCACTTTTAGAGTTTAAATTTTGTCATGGTATAAAAAAAAAATATTTAATTTGTCTTTCACTTATTCTGTTACCTATATTTCTCGATTTTCCATGTACGTGTTATTTCCAAGTATTAATTTATAATTTTATAAAGCGACGCTATCCATATTATTCGGATCCAAAGAGCGCCACTGATGCTAAATTGTTATCACTAAACCAATTTAAAAACTTCACAAATTATCTTGTAACTTGCGCATGAGGAGAATTACTGAACTCATATCCGTTCAACCACAAGATGCTTATTAGTAGTTCGTTATTTTATTTAAACTTCGGTTAGGTTATTACTTTCCTTAACATTAGGTAGGAAATACTTCATTATTATCGAGATTGAATAACAACTAGTAACAAATTAACAAATCAATTTACTGGCACTTATGAAATACCATATTGTTACATTGAAATACCATATTGTTAAATTGAAATACCACATTGTTAAGAAAAGATCCGTTTTGTATTCAAATATCAAATTCTATGTAAACTTTTAACAACAGCAAGTATCAAGCAAATCGTTTGAAGAAAAGAATAACAACGCGGGACCAGGTACACCAAAGGGCTGGGCGGCCATCACAAAGCTTATAACACGTTGTGCAATACTACCAACCTGTCATAAGCCGTGTCTAGGTCGCCCGGTACCATAATCATCGAAGACTGCAGACAAGAACATTACAGTGTTAAATGTGTAAGTAAACTCGTAAAATGTTGCATCTCTTTTCATCAGCTTTTCTTTTCGCGTGTATTTCTTTAGAAATAAGCATCACCTTTATACCTTTTTTTTGGCCTTTGACCTTGTCTAATTTTATATGTGTGACGCCATTACATACCAAGATCCCAGAGCCGTCAGACCTTACTTATTTAATTACTAACAAAATGTGTGGGCTATAGGTACTTTGAACGTACGCTGACTTGGGCCGACGGCTCATTCTTTTTTAGTGATGTCTAGTACATATTTCATTACTCAAGGAGGTAGATTTGCTCCCTCCCAAATCCTGGCAGACTTTGGTTTTCGTCATATAAACCTATAAAATAAACTATACCCAAAGGAGACTGTTCATACAATTTTGGGCCTCGGATGTAAAAGAATGAGACTAGAGAGACTAGTGTCAATCAATACATGTCATTACAAATTAACAAACAATCTCTGAAATTTCCAATGATTTTGGCAATAAGAAAGAAGAGTCATATGAGATTTAGTAAAATTGAGGTTAAGTATACCAAACAATTGATTTATGAAGTACGATTGCTATTTTGTGTTAATAAACAGTTGTTTATTATAGTAATTGTATTGTATTGAGTGGGCATGGTAAACCTTTAAAAGGCGAGTGAGTGGTGACTAAGATTGTGGTGCAATCCATGGACAAATCACTGACAATGTCTTTTTGTAATATAAGGCTCGTCGGCCTAGTGTCTTAAAGCGATAATTTTGCTTTTCCTTTTATTAGTAACTGCCGCAATTCACACAGCGACCCATGGTGTCGATATCCAATAAATAAGCCTACCGTGAAATTCAAAATAACGAACCAAAGTCAGACAAGTAAACGAGATTATCCATGTCCGTCATGACAGCAAACATGATCAGAAATCCGTAGCAAAAAAAGAGGAGTTGAGGAATATTTCAATAAAACAATGAGAAACACACTCGAAACGCACTCAACGACACGCGGTGAATGATCTTAAATGAATTAAGTACCGTCACTGTCAACACCAAGTGACAGTTAACAAACACAACTTATAAATAAATGAGGGTTTTCATTTTACCGCCTCCTTCCGGAAAACGTCATTATTGAACTTTATTCGTGACCATAACTGTTATTTTAGATTTCTCGTATTATATATTGTAAATTGGGACTCATCACATTTTAAGCCCAAAAGTCCCCGTCTCCTTTCAGCTTTTTTAATAGGATCCCACTCTACGTGGCAAACAGCAGTTAATAATCTACTATGAAAATTCTGTAAAACATAAATAAAAAACAGCACTACACAGAAAAGTTAGTATTATTATTTTATGTAAATTTGTTCGCCGACCCGAGCTAACAGATATGCGAACATAAAAAGTACATACCTACTAACACTACTGTATCCTATATATTTTGTTAGTGAGAAAATAAGTTAGGTCTAGCGGCTCTGGGATCTTGGAATATTAACAATAAATATTACTTGTGACCGTGCAATAAGCGCTCAGCAAAAATGTCAACTGTCACGGCAATAGTCAAAGTTGTCAATTGGTTTAAAAAAACGGTGACACTGACTGCCACGCTTGTTTTTATTGGAGAATGCCGTCTCTTTTCATATCCGCTGGTGTTTTAAACTGTGGAAACTGAGTGCACCAATAAACGTTTCCAAATCTTGTGCCCCGTTTGAGAGCCCGCTTTAACCAATATCGTTGAAGACAGTAGCGGGAGAATACCATCGCAATCGAATGAATTTTTAAGACATTAGAAAATTGCGATGTACTTTTAACATTTACTGTTTGTGAAAATGTTCATGTGTGTGATGTCGAAGAAGCTATTTGGTCACACAGCAAAAATGTAATAACTTTTCAAGCTTTCAAAGGACATTACTCAGTTTAAAGACGATATTGTTTAGAAGTAGTTGCGAGTAGCCTGTAAACCAAATAGCTTTTTCCACCGTGTTTATTCTTATGTGATTGGTGCGAGGAGTCTGGAGTCTAGTCATCATCATTAGCGCTGGTACAGTGCCCCTATATTAGGCCCTAGCCCTAATATGGGGGCACAGTACCAGCGCTGATATTAGAGCCAAACTCTAGCCCTAATTAGGACGCACAGTAACCAATATCACCGAAGACGACCGGAGAATCCTGAAGAAGACACGTGTTTGTTTGCTGGGAAGAACGAGGACACACGTACGGGCATCGGGTGGCCGCCTTGATGTTGTGAGTCAGTGAGTTTTACTGCATATTTGACTACAGCACCAACGCGGCCGCGCGGTGCCGTACACGTCGAAGACATCGTTTGCATCGCTGGAAAATGGAATCAATTAATACTACTTATTGAAAAATAATAAGAGAGAATGTTTCATTAGTGTTTTTGCGTCTTTATGTTTTGAAAAAAGAATATATCACATCATTCGTGCGTGGATCGTGCGGCCTTCTTGATGCAGTGGTCTGTTGTTACTAGCAACATGGCATCTGCATCAAAGGGGCCGCGCGGTGCCACCTCATCGAAGACCGGAGGAAAACGAAGAGAGACGACCGCTGGGTGGTTTTATTGAATTGAAACTAATTGTTGATACTAGTTTGTTTCATTTGTATTTGTTTTTACTTAACTTGATCATGAAAGCCATGGTTGCCCCTGAAATTAAATGTTTACTCATGTGACATGTATTTTAACGCCTTTTCTCAACAGATGTTTAAAATATAACCGTGAACATAGATTTCAGTTTTCATAAGTGCCTGTAATGTTTTATGCGAAGTAGTTTCTAGTCTTGAATTGCAAACTGAATTCAATAAGAAAGTATATCATCCGTATGTGGCTAGCTTTCTAGGTGAACAATTTCTAGATTATTTTGAAATCCATATTCTTTTAGAAATATTGTCAAAGCGTAGCAGTGGTCTCTTTTAAATGTCAATGTAACGCAAGGAAATGGACCATTGGTTGTGTTAAATACAATTTATCATGTATATAGTCCAAAGACAATGTCTGTATTATCCACATTAATGTAGGTGCATCTTATATACCTGGATCAAAAGCATTAAATGTATTGGTTAGAGTAACTAAACTAGAGACACCATGAAATGAATCGTAAAGGCTACGAGTTCGTAGCACGAGTGCTACGAGTTATTGCTACGCCAAAACAAATACAGTCTATGGATATTTAAACTAAAACATTGTGTTAAATTATTTGAATTTATTTTAGTTATACTGAGCTAAATTAACTCCTCTAATTTGACTGAAAACATTCTGTAATATTTTCTGCATTTTGCATAATTCACGCTGTGAAAGTTCATACCAAAACCCGTCGGAATACTGCTCACAAATATTCAGTACAATTAATGAAGATTCATCTGTTAAATCTCATACAGGGTGCTACTGAATTAATTACATCCTGGAACCACTGATGCGTTCGCCTGCAGACTGCAGACTCAGAGGTTTTCTACTGTCTGTTTACCGAATAAATGCATGTGACAATTTCGTCGTCGAGTCTGTCGAGTCGAGTCGGCCCTGTCACTATTAGGATTAAAGGACTTATTTGTTGTAGGATACCTTTGATCTAAAGAGGAAGTTTATATAAAATATAATTTCATTTCTCTTGCCCTTATCTTAATTTATTTGGGCGCAGAATATTTTCTTTCATACATCTGTATCTGCCGCCAAATCATATGATTGTGTACAAAGGCGAGCATTACTCACTGTAAAGGTTTTCTTCCCAGCAAACCTTTGACTGATGGAGAGAGATCACGTTAAAGGGTAGAAACCAATGTCCAGTAGCATAAAAAATATAGTGTGCTCATTATACGTGATTGTGAATAAATGAGCTCTTTAATCTCCTCTAAAACCGTAAATATTCATACTCAAAATTTTCCACATGACATATTCTTATAACACTTTTTCTAAGGTAACAAATAAACGGGATAAAAATAAAACACAACAATTCAAATCTATTATTCCATTCTATATGCAGTAGATGTGAATGTGAAGTGACAATCTCCGGCCAATCTAAGATGGCGGTGGGTTCTTGGTCCTTCTAGCCTCTGGTCCTTTGTCGGTGTTCCTAGTTCCGTTGCACATATTGGTTTTTGGTCCTCCTGTCAGCTCCCTAAGTGGCTGTGTCATGAGTCTGTGACCTTCGTGACTCACGAATGTATACGTCTTCTCATTATTCCTCTGCAATCCAGTCCTCATTCCAATGATCATGAGCTTGAGTGTTCAGGTGTCAACTACAGTGCATTGTTCTACGTAAAGCTGCAAGCAGCTCTCATTCACTTCCTCGGCCTCGGTTCCTTGACATGGCACCTACATTTGCAAGTGAACTTCCTTACTAAAACCCGCAACACTTTTTTAAAGATCTTATATCCCCTTTGGAAAATAAGTGTATAATTCGCGATGACGTTCAGACCATTGTGGTTCCGCATTATGGTTTGATCTCTAGACGTACGTCCGCACTGAAGTTGGAACTGTAACTGAACGGTGTGGTCATTTGTCCTTCCTTTGGAAATAATTTCGCTACTAAATACACTTTAGTAACATATGATGCATTCACACGTGAGCGATAATGTCGGTGGTACACTGAAACTGAAAATATATATTTTCGCTCGACTTTTTTTGATTGATTGAAAAAGTTATTTCACCTTTTATCGAGTAATGTTTTGAATGTTGTAGCTGTTTGTAGATTTGTAATATTCAAATAAAATTGGGAAAAATATGTTCTTCCAAATCATTATTATGCGATTTCTAGCAAAATATTTTCTAATATTAACGGCAACTGAATATTAGAATGGCAGCCTATTTTATAAAAGCACGGCAGCCCCCACAGGTCACAAATCTCGGTCTGTCGCAAATATCTCGCCTCCGATAGCTTTATACATAAATATATTTGCATCTATCATAAAAGCTGTAAAGCATATAATTCTCTACAGATATTTGTGACCTTCAATATCTTAAGGCGCGGACGCGACATTGTATTAAACTTTTGAGAGATGACCTTTTTTCTGGTTTAATTGATTGGCTTATTGAGAAACATTTTAATTCGGTACCATATGCCTTGGAAAAATGGGTTCAATAAATAATTCAGACGTGTGTACTTGATCATTAGAAAACGTCGCCTCACTGCATGGGACACATAATACCACGTAGTTAATAATTCACTGATGGCTTTGTAACTACCTCCTTCTTTCTTAGCGTGCATTTGCTCGGTACAAGTGCTAAACAAAAAAAAAGTAAAGCATACGAATATTATTTGGCTTTAAAATATGGTTCAGTAAGGATAAATAAGAAGGTAGAACTTCATATAACTTTTGTTTAATCAATAAAAACTATTAAAAACTTTGTTAATTTGTTGTTGTAAATATCTGAGTAGTTAAAGATTGCAACTTTTTTAAATAGGTCGAACACCTATTTAAAAAAATTGCAACCTTAAAGTTTAGTTAGTAGTTTAGTTTAGTTTTTAGTGTTCTGTGCGTTTTTTTCCGGCAGAATAAATTGATGTTCTTTCTTTCTTTTCTTACTATCTACACATAAAACTAACTAAAACATTTTAATTCTTCATATTTTTTTTCTAAATTTCAAATAACGTTTTTCTTCTCTGTACAGAGGCCCTACTATGAAGTCTTAAAACGATCATGATTCCGCTCTTAGAGAGAGATGGAGCTATACATAGCGAATAGCACTATCCCTTTTACATCACCGGAATTGGATGGCATTAGCACGTCATAGTAGGGCAACAGATGTATAACTGCATATTTATATCTGAGAGTAGGTTACATTTTGTACCAACTCAACATCATGACCAAATTGAAAAGACTACCTTAAAAAACCTTATACTTCCCTGGAACCTCGATTTTTGGAGTCATGGTAATAGATCCTTGGAACCTCTACACAGTCACCTTCTCCCTTATTTTTAAGTTTCCTTATCTTTTACTAACCCATGTCTTTTCTTTGTCCAGTGCACAGATATCCTGGCCCAGGCTCACAAGGAGCTCCAGACCACGGTCCTGGATGTGGATAAAACCAAGAAGCTGTACTTTGATGAGGAGCACACCGCTCATGACGTCCGGGACAAGGCCAAAGATATTGAGGAGAAGTAAGTCATTTTAACGTGCTATGGAGCGCAGTATACTTGGTATAAAATTAATGAATTTCGTAAGAAACTGAAAACTGCGCTAGAACTATAACTGCGCTCCAAAACACAGATAATTGATGTGGCTCAGAAAGCTGCCCAGCTTAAATGGGACTGGGTTGGACATCTGCATCTGCCGCATGCCCATCGCGCAGTGGGCCTGTAAAACACAGAATTAAAGAAGGAGATGGCGGGATGACTTGGATGTCTTCCTTAAGAATTAGCAAAGGATGGCACAGAACCGGGAATAATGGAAGGAGTTGCGAAACGCCTTTGCTCAGTAGTGGGAAACTTCAGACTAGATACAATAATAAATCATGTTAACATTATAATATCTGTAAGTAATTGAGAGTTTTGGATAAGAATGTGGATGAGATTTCCTTGCTTCTATGGAGCCGTAACGAATGTCAAAGATTTAAAAATGACACATATCGAGATGCCTCCGTATCTCGTTATGTAATGTTGATAAATTAAAAATTGTGTCTTATTTTTTCAGTGGATTTTGAATTAAGTCATTAAAAATCCAATTAAATACTCTATAGCGTTGATCAAAAGATTCAGCTGTTACGGCTACAATCAGATTTGAGAGTATAGTGGAGAGCCAATGCTAAGATTAACTGTGTTTACCAAATACGAATACCATACATACCAATAATACATAAACAACAGCTGACTTTATCCATCTTATCAGCCTGTTTTGTCTGCCTCTTCCCCATTCTGGACAAATAACATCCTCTCGACGCATTCTAAAACCAACTTATACCCAGGTAAAACATACATAGATATTACACTCCTGCCTCTAACAGGTATCCGTTTCATAAATTGCGATCCTGCATCTACACGCGTAGCTTACTGTGAGCTCGACCGTCAAACTTTAAATTTCCCATCCATAATGTTAACCCGTTGCATAAACACGCACGATTTATGCGCTAACGTTGAGTTTCTATTCAGCTAGGAGGATTCTATTTCAATGATAATGTTATCCAATATACCTACGTCTAGCTACAGGGATCATTTTCATCTAAATCTGTAACTGTCAATAGTCAGCTGTTTAATCGCTCTGCCCTGTGTGCGTTTAATTTGTGTTTGGTGCAAGTTTTTGGAATTACCCTTCCTTCCTCTTGGCAATCGTTACCTATACTTTTTCCTTCAATCAGACAATTTCACTGGACCAAATTCGGGCATTCAGAAGCAATGCAATGTTTATTTTCATCACAGAACAATTTCAGTTGTTAAGGTGTCAAAAAGTAACAAACTAACAAGACAGATACTTTTCCAGACCTGTATACTAGATACTAATATGAATAAGTACGGCCTTTAAAGTTGAAACAGACACAATAGCTGTCCACTTGGCTGTGTAACAAGCACGCTCTATAAAATAACATTGAAAAGCTTGTATTCTTCGTCCCGAGTTTAACGGTATTATTATTTGCTTTGTGTTCTCTCATCCGACGTTTTGTTTTTGCATAGCTTCCGATGTTGTATGAAGCAGGCAGTGTCCGGTCTCAACAATCAGACATAATTGTGCACTATTTACATAGTCTTTTTCTATCATTATATTTTGCTGCGGAACTCGGAATGGAATAGAGACGTCTTTACTAACTTCGTGGCTGCGCAATGTGTTTTGTGCACGAGTTTCGGCAGTCATAGCTGTAAGCCTAATACAAATTAAATATGAGGACACTATTTGAAGATACTTCCCCAAATGGTGTCTTACTTTTATACTTAGAACGCCAGCGCTATGAACATGCCACAGCCACAGCAAACCATATCGCGTTGTCGCGCCGACAGAGGGTGCCTTCCGGTTTTTCCAAACCACTTGTTTGGAAAAACCCAGATCTTGTTTTCGAGCGATGAAGGCTTTGTATCAGGACATCGCTTTGTTTAGAATTGTTAGGGGCCGTTAATTTGCATGAGTGATGACTCTCTGCCCAGCAACAGCCGTCCAAGGCGCCTCGGTGCGCTGGGCATTTTAGAAACAACGCTGCAATTTTTCATTAATTTGATATGAAATTGCACTGAAAACTGCTCTTCTATTTGAAATCCTTTAAAATATTCACACAATTGACTAGACGTAGGCCGTAGACCTTCAATGTATGATTATGGTATGTTTACTCAGCCTTTGTGGCATATCGTATGTGCTGAATTGGAAATACGAAGAAACGCTATTTACCTATTATTTATTCAAACCTACAATTGAAACCGATGTCATGGTGCGCTTTTGTTCTGTTGCAGTCATTGAGAATAAAAAACAAGTCGACGGAATATTTTAAAAGATAGCTCAATAATACTTATATTTTAGAAGCAATAGTTGGACACTAAAAATGTAATAAGTGCAAACCTTTCAAAAATTCAGTTCCTTTCAATAGTGAATAAAATATTGGTGGTCCCTCGCATTACCTATGGATTTACTGAAGGAAAGCTTATTCAGACTCAATAAATCAGCCTAGCTTATTCTCAACTGTGTCGGGTCGGCTTCCAGTCCAGCCGGATGCAGCTCAATACCAGTATTTCACATGGAGCGACTGCCTATCAAACCTTCACAACTCAGGAACTGGTTAATAGCCTTTGGGAAGACTGGTGTCCGTTTTGTTAATACCCTTTGGGAAGACTGGTGTCGGTTTTGCTAATACCCTTTGGGAAGACTGCTGTCAGATTTTCTGATACAGATAAACATGGCATTCCATAAAAAAGTGTTAATGTTCCATGAAGTAATATTTTGAAACTGTACCTATTCCATTACAAACTAGGAATATAGGTTGGAACTCATATTGATTATAGGACTACTTGCAGCAGTGCAATTATCGGAGACTTGCCAAAACACGCACACAAGTGTCCTGAAATGTCAAGGACCTAGTATAAAACTATACGATATACAGACCAACTGTAAATTTAAAAAAAAGTTTTTCATACTGTACCATGTGACATATCAAATGAAAGAACTTATTGTAATGGCTTTATTTTTTTTATCTATATATAATTTTAAAATAAATAGTTTTGAAGTTACTCAAGAAATTACATGAAGAATGGCCATCCCCTTATGTCCGAAACAACTGAGCCATTAAAAATATGCAGAAAACAGTTATTTGCCTATAGATTACAGGAAAATCTATAAGAAGTCTAGAGTGTTAAAATACGTGCAAAAACATGAGATTCGTTCGAAGCACCGAAGTATCGGAGTGCAAGCGAGCCCGACTCGCACTTGGCCATTTTTTATATTGACAATAAAAATACACACTGTAAAAACATCATCTATTTCCCTTCTATGATTCATGAGATGCAAAACAACTCAGAAAGAGAAAAAGGAGTAATAGAGTTCCGTAATATACCCTTCGGGTACGGATCGGCCCTTAATACGGATAAAAAGTGTATTGTCTGCCATGATTGTCTATTTAATAAACGGGACGTACGAATCTATGAACTGTCAAAACTGTCATAGGCTGCCTTGTTAACACAAATTATGGTTATCTTCACAGAAATCAAAACCGTAGACACTAACACTTATATTTCTTCCCAAAGGTTGAAGAAGAAGAAAGGCTCCTTCTTCCAGTCCATCACATCGCTGCAGAAGAACAGCGCCAAGGTGTCTTCTCGCCGTGACCAGCTCGAGGAGAAGTCTACTGGAGCCAGGAATGATTATCTGCTCAGCATTGCTGCTGCCAATGCCCACCAGGTCAGTTCAAGAATATTTAAATTGAGATTGTTGAAGAGTCGCAACCTAAACCAATAAAGTAATGATCAGTACCCTGAAATTTTGTTACTTAATACAAAAACTCACTGACTATGAGAGGAACCTGACTCTCACTCTAAAAAGTTTAGTTGGAAGCTAAATCTTTGTAGTTCCAGTATTGCAAACTTACCAAAAATAAATTTGCCTTTAAAATTGCAAATTTTTTAAAGGCTTCTTTCAACTTGGGTGATTCTTAAAAGTATGTCAAAACAGTCCGATAATTCTAAATTACTCTCCTAAAATCGTCACGCTCGAAGTATGTCAGAACAGTCGCATATCTCGAAATTCGTCTCCTAAAACAGTCATGCCACAAGTATGTCAGAATAGCTCCATAACTCCATATTCTTCTCTCAGATTCGTCGCGCCAAAAGTATATCAGAACAGCCCCATAACTTCTTATTCTTCTCTCAGATTCGTTGCGTCAAAACTATGCAAGACAGCCCCATAACTTCTCATTCCTTCTCCAGAACCGCTACTTCCTGGTGGAGCTCCAGAACTGCATGCTGAGCATGGAGGCTGCAGTCTACGAGAAGGTCTCCGAGTTCCTGACCTTCATGGGACGCACCGAGCTGCTGACCTGCTCGGCTACTCAGCACTCCTTCGGGAAGATCCGCGATCAGGCCCAGCAGCTGACCCGCGAGTACAATCTGCAATGCCTGTACTTGTACTATCCTGTGCTGAAGCAACACATTCAGGTGAGAAGAAGACCAGTTTTTGTACGCCGGTTTATATTACTTACATTTCCGTTATAAGCTGACCTCTCATTGTATTGGTTACAATAAAATGTGCGATAAAATAAAATTTAAATTATAGCTTCATCTGTTACCGTGTGCTCCTACCCTAAACCGTGAAAACGTAGGTGGACAAGTAATTACCTTAATAATAGACCGTAGTAATTCTGTGTGATTTCTTGATAGAAAGGCCCCTTTGTGAACGGCTTGACGCAAATTGCATCTAATAATTCAAAGGGAATACAAGAAATTAATAACAGGCTGATTGCACGTGGTATTTTGTAGCAAAAGATACACTTACCGGTAATAACATTGGTCCAAAACCTGAACGAGAACTTGTGAAGAAAATAATGCTATGTTTTTTAAATATTAGATAGATAGATAAAACATTTATTTGGTACAAGAACAGAAAACACAACACACATAAGCACAATTACACAAATCATAATACTAGAAATATTAATACGAAAACACAAAAAAAAAGAAAAATGCAGGATTTATGGCAATCTGTGATTTACGTACCAAACTACCTACCGACATTAAAATATTTGACTTGAAAAAAAATCCATGTGCGGTGTGTGTGTTTCATGTAGCACCAAATGGGTCCAACTCAGCATGTGCCAGTCAAAATATACCTGACGCTGGTATTCTGTAAGATCCCAGTAGCGATACGTATAGCGATACGATATTAATCATATTTTTTCATAATATATTTTATTGTAATAATTGTATGGCCTACAGATATTTCTTTCGGATCTGTTGTGTATGTGAGTGTGTTAAGCCCGCTCAGCGGGGCTTTATCAATTTTCCTTTGTCACGACTGTAGTTTAAGCCGAATTTACATTCATACACCCTCTAGAGACGCCATACTTAAACCTTTTTTACAAATCAAGCGTGGCAGGTCACGGTAAACTCTTAAGAGCCCTCTTACATTTTGGCGCTACGCTTTTCTAGGTATTTTATTCCGTCGAGCTGCGCGGGCGATGATTTGTTCCGGATTTACCCACAAATTTCGCCTAATTTTTATATTTCCGTGTTCGCCCCACTTTTCGTTCCTTTTTCGCCGCGTTTATTATTTGTTTCATTCATATGATTAAATTGCAAATACAATATGGCCGCCAACAAAATGGCGGATTAGATATTTTTTCACAACCCTCTATGGGTATCAAATAAAAGGTGTAGACTAGTAGAATACCTACTATACACTATGTAGGTATTCAAGGAAGGTGCTCCTTGAATTCATAGCGTGGATAGCGCATCTACTTCTCTGGCTTACAAGAAAACACATCCCCCGCTTCCCATTCATTTTTCGTTATCTCCAACAGTAGATAAACGTTCCTACCCATCTTAAAAAAACATGTTCTCATCCATCAATTCCCTCTCACAGGGGGGCTCTCAGCAGTGGGATGATTTCACCAAATTCTTTTTCCAAAATCTCGCCTTTTCCGAGGAACATTTTTACAAATTTCCATACAAAAACTGTCAGTAGCCGATTTTATTCCGTATGCAAAATATTCCTGACGTTTGAAAATCCGGCACGTAGTCGAGCAACAAAACAAAACTGGCAAAAGAATACAATTAACGACTAATTGTATTCTATTAAAATAGACAAGCAGGCATCTGACGATGGAAAAACAGCTCTACAATTCTAAGATCTAGAATTTTTACTAAGTTCTAAATTTACTGAAATGACTGACAGAGCATGCCTTGTTGCATTAACTCCACCTATGTATCACTACCGTACATAAAGATAAACAAAACAAAGAACCTAATGAGACATTGTCTTCCAGTACGAGTTCGAGCCGTGCGACAACGACCCAATCGACACGGTGACCATCGAGCACGAATCGGTTGCGCAGACGCTTGGGCAGGAGGCTCGCCGCTGGGCCACGCGCGTCCTGCGCGAGACCTCGCTGGTGCGCGACGCTACTCGCAAGATGCACGTCTATCAAGCTATGCGGGATGCTGGCCAGAAGGTGAGCTTGCATTTTCAGAAAATAATACACTTATCTTTTATGTTGCTTATTTTTTTTAATTGAACGGTTATTTTTTGCCTTTAACAAATTTTGTATCTTACCTACTTTATTACAAAAAATATTATTACATCAACAAGAATATATTTTTTTCATGTTTTATAGGTACGGTGCCACAGTTTAAAACGTTGTGGGTTCGATTCCCATCTGAAAAGTTTTGTGTGCCCTTCAAGGCTGTGTTTAATATCTGTTTTTGGGAGATATTTGTATGTGTCTGTGAAATTTATATGAATTTTATATTAATTATAATATAAAATTCATATACTACGACGCAAAATGTTAATTCCGAAGATTCATTATTTATTCGCCTATGAAATATTCCCGATATTCCTTGCAATACACCCGAAGACAGTAACCCATCATTATGTCCCACACATAATGATAGGTTGCATCCGATTCACTTGACGATGGCCCATAGCAGAAGAGTCAAGCGACAGCTTTATTAAATCAAAGGCATTCGTACTACAAAATGTTCATGAAATCTCACTTTTTATGTCAAACTACGAGTAGCCGATGCCCACAACTTCGTTCGCGTAAATGTTGGCTTTAACGAACAAAGACTTTCTTACGAACTTACCCCTTTCATTTCCTCCGTTAATATTCAATTTTTAAGAATCCTTTCTTACCGGATACTTACTTTATCGGGTTCGTTTCGGGTTCGTTTCGGGTTCCCAAACTGTGCGTCGCGGCTCCCCGGGGCGACGCGGTGCTTTCCCAGAGGCGTCGCAAACATCAGAAATGCAGTAAAGAAATACTGTGTTTTCCTATTTTTAAAGGTTTCCTATTTTCACAGGCAAAAAAAAAACAAACTATTTAAGATCTGTAGCTAAGTTTACAAAAGAAATATTGTCGAACATTTATGGACCTTAAGCACACATTTTATAAATATGATTCAAGTTCATCCATTTCATTGATTCTACGCACCTTCTCGTTTTCCCTAACTGAGCTACCGTAGGTATCTTTTTAACAAGGCTGTCGTAAAAAAATGATAACACTCAAAGGGAGTTGCAGTATAAAAAATATTGGGAACCTTGATCTATACTAATATAATCAAACTGAATAGTTTGTTTGTTTGTCTCTCTGAACTACCAGTCGGATTTGGAAAAATATTTTTATATGGATATGCGCGTACGAAGTCGCGGACAAAAGCTAGTATTATAAATATACGAGTATTCCAAATTCAGTTTTCTAGACTTAGTAGTTTTGGCTATGCATCGATAGTCAGTCAGAAAAAAATGATTAGGTATATAAATACATATATTTAATATAAGTATATTATATTTATTAAAGTTCTGGTAGATTTGTGATATTTGGCACGTAAAACTGTGCACCTATATAATTTTGGCTTAAAATCACGTTAAACATTTTATTCTTCCGAAAAGTTACTTTTAACATCACTATCAAAATTTTATTGTTTTGACTTTAAAATGTAATTTCCTTACAAAAACATTTATTTCCTGCAAGCGATCAAAAACATATACCATTCAATACGGCGCCACAGTAAACTAACATGAATCTTTAATGATACGTGTTAGAACCCTTGAACAACGCCGCCGCCCACGCGAGCCGCACTCCTGTGGCTCACTGCATTCCTTATCCGTCGCCCCATAAGACAACACCACTTTACAGGTCTTTAACGAAAAGTGATATTTTTTCCGTTTTATCATGGGTAATGTGGTAACTCTTTATGACTACTGTAGGTCTTTAGTCGTGAGATACGCCATATATATAGGCCGCGATTGTCTCATTTTCGTTTTGTACCTCAAATTAAACCGCCTCGCTTTGTGTGTGGTCCTCAGGTTTTATTACTTAGAAATGAGGATCAGAAGATCCTTTATGATCGGTATAGCCGATCGTTATGCAACTTAAAAATATGCTACAGTTTTATCGTTGTGAAGTCTTTAGTTTGATCTCATCTCTATGTTCGCACCAAAACATTTAATCGTGTGTTTTCATTCATATCGAATTAACAAAAATGTAAGTGCATCTCACTTTGTGTTGTGTTGTTTGAAAGTGTGATAGTGTGAAGTGAATTCAACGTTTATTTTAAATTGTCATTAGGTGGACCCGAATGATCCCAACGGTCCTGAGCTTGACGTCCGTTTGGATGAGCTGCGCGCTAGCATCCGTCGCTCGGAGATTTCGAAGGCAAAGTACGAGTCTCGCTTGGAGTGTCTGCGTGTGAGCGGGGCTCCGGTGGACGAGTGGCTGAAGGAGGTAGATCTGCTGGCGGTCACCGAGCCCCTGCCTAGGAGCAGCAGCCTGCTCAGCGTGCGCACCGACGCTTCTGGTGCAGCCGTGAGTACTCACACTAATTCCCGAGCTAAAACCTCATTTTATTTTTGTATCTATGATTTTCTTTAGTATAATCTGCTGCGCTGCTTTCAGGATATATTCGTTATCCTTTTTTATTATTTTTACTCTGCGCTGTTTTGCCTGTGTTTGATTTGTTTGCCGTCCGGCCGTCGGGACGCGGGCGACGGGTTGTCAGCCCTCGCCGTCAGCAAAGTGTAGAGTTAGCCAATAGTTTAATGAAGTGCGATTAACACTTTTCAAATAGCAAACAATTTTACTTGAAAGCTAAGCATTTCACAGCGAATTAATTTACGGCGACCCTTTGCTATTGCTTTTGATTTGTTATATGCAGTTTGTCAAAGGGTTTAATTTGGGTAGTTCTTTTTTTACCGAGGCGCGTCGAAGTGTTTACAATTTTGCTGACTTAATTTAAAAAAGTGTTTTCGAAAAAGCGCTAATAAAATGGAATTATGATATTTATTTCACCGGGTGTTGTGGGAGGTCTGTGATTAAATGGATTCTTTAACCTGGTTCAAAGGTTCGCAATTAATAAAACGAGAACAGAATTTTATAAGAATTATTAAGATTTGGTTTGGAATTAAAATGCAATTTTTGAGCTACGGCGATTTTGATCAGCGAGCATGCAATGTTTGTAGGTAGTTATTTTTATTTTATTTTTACGCTATGCTTGTGATTTTTCATTTGATTTATGAGTTGGAGTATTTGTGCTTTTATCCTGGCGTGCTATTTTAAATTTAGTTTTTTAATAACGTGAGATTGTGCCACAGGTAAGAAATCAAGCTTTTATTTCTATTATTTTTCATACGTCTTTTGTAGACAATATCCATACTATTAACCGCAAATCTTTATCAATTTATGTCTGTGTTAATATGTTACCTTTTTAAATATCGGATTGCATCAAAAAGATTTTTTTTTATAATGTCGTAACACGTAAGCGGTTGTCGTTAGAATACTTTGAATTAAAAATGTCAATTTGAAATGACATCAAGATTTCCTCACAGAAAGTACCTAGAGGTAGGTAGTAGGTATTACAGTGTAAAAGCCTTAATTGAAACCTACAATTAAAAGCTAGGGTTTCGGACGAAATAAAGGTATGATGTATTAGTAAACCTTAGCACACACGATAAATAAGTTAGATGCAACCCGCTACACAAGAAAGTAACAATTAACACAGGCGTCTACCTCAATACAACAAGTTATTTCCCCCAATCAGGACCAGCCGAGTTCGGACTCGTTCTACGACAGCGACAACACGGAGGGCGAAGGCACCTCGGCTTCGGCCTCGGCTTCCGCCTCGGCGGCCGTGGCCTCCACCAGCCACCAGCAAACCGGCTCCGGCTCGCAGGGCGAAGACGAGCATGATGAGGACGTCGATGGTAAGTACAGTAGCAGACAGCCGAGCAAACCCTTGACGAAAGTTCGACAGACTCTAGACAACGGGACAGTCTTTCTAAGTTCGTCGGCCTAATTTCATCTACCTGCCGAGTCGATTTTTTATAGACGAGAGCAGCAAAACAAGACAGTCTTTACCTGTATAACTTCGTCGGCCTAATTCTTCAATACACTAAGTTCATTTCAGCATAGTTCACAGGAGGAAGACAAAAACTGAATGATAGATCATTTAATTTTAGCAAACAACATTTTGAAACCCCTTTATTTCCTAAAGATTTTTGCAGTTTTCCTTTTTGTATATTTGCTGGTCAGAAAAAAGATTTTTTATTGATATCGTTGTAATTTACCTGTACCTAGTAGGCAATCGAGGATTTTTTTTTGTCCTGTATAAGAATTAAATATAACCGAAAATGGACTTAGAAGTTGAGTAGGTAGGTCGACGACTCCATTTTTGGCAAGACAAGACAGTAAATAGAAGAAAAGGGAAAAAGGGATTGGAAATGTACTACCGAATTGCTTATATATCTTTATTCCTATTAAGAGAATAATCATTTACATCGGAACAATAACAAAGATATTATTAATATTATCTCAGTGCGGGTAAAAGAAAAATGAATGGTTACTGACAAGTAAGAGGAGGCTAATAGGCTAATTCAGCATTCTTGAGATAAAGCAGTTGTCCAAGTTAAATGATGTTAATGCTTTTTCCAAATAAATTAACAAATAAAATGTTACGTGATCAATCCCAAATGTCATTGTTAGAATATCACTATTTCCAGGCCGTCTTGTCATGACAAAAATGGCTAGTCTAAGACGTAAAAAACAATTGATAAAGACCGCTACAGTAATATCTCAAAGTATAAGCATTTTCTTAAAGCGATTAGAAGGTACAGTCGCAAAAAGGTTTAGGTTCTTTTCATCAGACTTTTAACAAAACTGTTAAGGTGTACGTATGTATGTAGGTTTTGTAGGCTTTCTACATAGAATTAAAGTAAGTCCCTAGGAGGATTACAGATACGTCGTCAGTGTTTGCCTAAATCGTAATTTTGAACATATTGGCAGTCGTTATTGATGTTGGACTGTCACGTGAACTAGAGCCTGGATACTTATTTGTTTTATTACCTGTAGACATGGTATTTAATGCAGTTTTGGTACAACAAAAATAATATGAGAAGTTTTATACATTTAAAATGATGTGGTAGTCTACTTTATTTCAAATGTATAAAACTTCTCTTCAATGATTAAATTCAATTCAAAATATTTTGTACCATACAGGTCAACATAGTTAGTTATAAAACGTCAAAAGCTAGCACAGTGGTTGAAGAGAAAACATTTATATTTTTCAAAGGAAAATGTATAGCGTAGACTGTTAGGACTTAGGTAACTTTCTAAAGTTTTAGCGCAGTAATTTTCAACGAGCTTGTGTGTGTTTCCTTAGCTTCACTGGAAGAAGATCGCATGCGAATGGAACAGCTCACTGTGGGTTGGGATGACCCCACTCAGGTTAACTGGGATGAGGGCGAGGCTGCTAACGTCGACGCAGTCATCGTGCCCGTGGCACCGCTATACAAGTGCACTGCGCTTTATTCATACACGGTACGTATGCCTGTTACGGCTCAGCAAGAGAACTTCATCATCTACGTGACCGACTATTCGGCCCCCCCAGTACAAAGCCGAGCACACGGTTAACTCATCCGATTAGCATAGATTCCTCAGTTTGTACTATAGCTTGAGGCTAGGGACAAGTCTGTGAGTGGTTAAATACAGCGGAATTCCGCAAAGCGCGTTCTATTCTAAGATTTGATATTTTGGTAAAATTTATGATTGTGAAACTGTGATTTAAGCGTGATATGGTTGAATAGTACCCCGCAAGCGAATTTCGCCGCGTTTTTTCGATCAGGGTTTTGTGTGTGTTTTTTAACGTATTCGATCGCGTTAAGGTAAACGTTTAACGTTAAACGTAGAACGTCAAAAAACTCGCACTTAAGCCACAGATTTGTCCTTAGTCTTTTATACTACTTATTGTCATATTAATACCGATCCTTTGTTCACAAGCTGTACTTATTTAAAGTTATTTCCGTCTTTTGCTCTCTTATAAAACAAGAATGGGATGAACATATTGTAAAATGTCAACGCTTGTATACTACTTTAGATTGTGAACAAGTTAATCGATGTCAATATAATCTATGTAATCAATGTTTAAACTACTCTTTATTTCTATGTAGTTGTTTCAGGATAAATCGTCTAATGACGATTTACAAAATTATGTAGGGATGTAATGTAATCCTACAATCATGATAAATTCAAATGTACTTAGTAGTAATGTAGACATTATCTTAGCACTAATTAGTTATTATTAATCCTTTCAGGATTCATGTTAGATTAGAAAACGCTTCAACTGCTTTATTGTCAAAAAATTAAATGTATGAAAAAAAATATTTGGAAATTAAACAACGCTAGGCTACAAAGTACTGTTTTTGAACTCTACCTTCCTTTGCTTGTCGCAAATAAACTCTTTTTCTTTCTTTTCTTTTCATTCTTATTACATTGCCAGTAATATGCAAAATCAAATGATATCCATAAAATGGAGAAAGCTTCGAAAGTACTGCTCCTTCGTTTTATTCATAGTCATTTACTTTTAGTCAGAAGGGCTGACGAAAGCTGAAACTGACGCTCGTTATCAAGCCATGTGCATCGCAGTTCATCAGTCGAGTTAATAAGGAAACTTCAGGTGTATCAATGGCTGGTTGAGTCTTCACTGCGGCAGATAACAACCTGCCCGCCAATCTGCTCGATAACATCACTAGACAGATCCTATTACGAATGCGTCACCACGGTTGCTATCTAAACCTATTTCCTCTTATGACGCAGAACTGACATTAAACATGCGGACATTTTGTGCACACGTTGCAAAATGCTCGTGACGTACCTGGATTGTGTTTAGTGGAAGTACACTTGTAGGAAGTACGCCGCATATACTCCAGTCCTACAGACATTTGGCGAGTGCTTGACACTTGCGAAGAGAGAGAAAAATGGTTCATTAACTGCTCCAAAGTGGAAGTTACAATATGAACTTTACATGAGGAATCTCCGCGCAAAATGGTAGCGTGGCGGTCTAACATGTAAGTTTATATGTACATAGTATTAGGTCTACAAGTATGAAATTATCGTTTTATTATTAATCAGTTCACTATGAACTGTGAGTATGACGTGAACAGCTTTTGTTTGACTTGGAATTACAAGTTAAAATAAACGTTATATTTAAACTATGGTTTGTTTTCGAAATCAGATATTTCTTTGTTTCTGTTGGTTTTATTTAACTCAATGAAAATGATGTTATTTTTTAATATAAGTGATAACGTGGAAACCATTGCTTCTCAAATAGTACGCAATATCAATCAATGACTTATAAGGACTTAGCATTACTATTCCACGTATTATGAGTTATTGCTTCTTTAGTTGTTTCGTTTGAGAAATTTTGCCAAGTAGGTTAATTTGTGAGGTAAAAATTCTCAAAGGAAAGCGATGGAGCCGGTCTGTAAACGGTGCAAAGTTCCTTTATAAATTCATATGCGTGCCTTTTGAAACGAATAGTTTTCAGGTTAGAACTCATATTACAAAATAACACCAATATTCATCAATATCATACAAAACGGTTTATAAAATAGCAAGTTTTAAAGAAAAAAAACCCAAAGAAACAAATCGATCACTAATTTTGAAAAGTAAAACATGCTTGAATTAAAAATTCCAAGTCCAACCGTAATTTTCACAGTTCAAAGTGGCCCGACGAAAAGCCGATAATTTCATAGGGCTGAGATGATAGGAATTTGAACAGTGAATAGTAGGGAATGAACAATGTAGTCAGTATGCGTATCGCTTACCGTAGGCTTGCTACGAAAACTGCTACGAAAACTGCTATGAAAAATGCTACGAAATATGCTACGAAGCTTGCTACGAACTGGTTTTTGGTACACTCTTCCTCGCTCCTTCTTACTTTTCATCGCTACTAAATCATTAAGCCTAATAAAAACTTATTTGTAACTCATTTTATAGTGTATTTCTCTACTACTATTTCTCTACATTATTGAATCAACAAAGTAAAATGACTGTTTGTTAGGCTAATGTTTTCTAAAACCAATCATTTAATTCAATTTGATCATATTTAGCTGGTTAAGCCCTCTGCGTGTTGTCCTCATGTGCGTTTGTAAACTATCCATATGTGCACAATATGGATAGCACACAAACGTAGGAGTAGCTGACCGTAGAACATTTTCTACTGGTGGATGCTTGTGACAGTACTGACAGTAGGTAGAACAGTAACTCACTACAACTCATCTTCAAAAGGGATGACGCGTAGAGGTTCCGCTTAGCCGCTAAACATGGTCCATCGCTCTTTGAAAAACAAACGATCATTACTGAATAAGCTTGAGATCTCGACCGGCTCTTACATAAATATTTTCAAATAGGCACAAAATCCTGATGAACTCTCGATCATTGAGAGTGAACAGTTGGAGGTCGTCGGCGAAGGCGATGGCGACGGGTGGCTTCGAGCGAGGAACTACCGCGGCGAAGAAGGCTATGTGCCGCATAACTATCTCGATGTTGATAGGGAACAGGTAATTATGGTCAGCGTAAAAACTAAACAAAGCTATCGGCAAAAGCCAGAAAATCCTATGGTAACTAACAGGCAAATAACTAAGTGTATAAGCTAACAAAAATTAAAAAGCACAAGCGTACGAAAGAGGTAAAGATTCTGTTAAGGTTCTGTTAAGGTACTGAGTAACAAAGATGATAATATACATACAAGTTACAGATCGACCGAGTGAAAAAGCAAGTCTTATGAACTGAAAATAACATGCAAAAAAGCTACATTTTAGCTGCAATAACACACAAGTCGATATTGTACCTTTTTTTAGAAGGATGGGAAATCGTCAAATGACTCAAGGAAGGGAGTGTCAGACTCTTACTGACTAAAACCCGTCCGTGATCCTCCAAATGCCCTTTGCCCGGTGACACTTTCGAAATAATTCCGCAACCCTGAAGATACTATACCTACCAGCTATATTTAGGGCTCTATAAACTAAGACAAAGCTAAGGAATATTAAAAATAAGCCAGAAAACACGAATACAAATAGAAACTCCTACATAGTTGGAAAAGCACAGTTCCAAGATTTCAACCGCATTTGGTGGAACCTTGACATTCAATCGAACGCGTAATTTAGTTCCAAATCGTGCTAGCCAGAATTATTAATAGGCAGGCAAAGGTAGTCTTTACACGAAGTGCATAGCCAATTAGCCACGTAAGAACCTGCCTCGCCTTGGAATATCGATCGCTTAAGAAAATCGATAAAGTTGACGCAAGCTGACGTCACGTGCGCTCACGTTTCAACTTTATAAAATACAAAAGTAACTTCCAGTGAAATAAGTTTAAGGCTACTGACGCAGGTACTCCCACAATCAGTCGGATGAAGTTGACTTTCTTGAAAATAGTAATTTACTTTTACCTGGAGTCGATATTGTACTGCATCCACACTCAGTTACTTTAATTCCCACATTGGATTTGTCTGCGGCGTCTTGTGTTTTTGTCGCTGAATTTACATTTTGGATTCTCTGGCTTTTACATGAAAGGAATTCCTGGATTTTATAAACTCAAACCTCGTTTGAGCAACGTGTACATTGGGAAACCAGTTTGAAAAAAACGTTTCGAGCAGCGTGACATTCAGTTTCGAAAAAACATTTTTCATCGGGATACAAACTTTGCACGACATCATTTCCAGAAACAGCTCATGTCAATCAATAAATAATCAACGTATTTCTTGGAATTCATTGATGTTAAACAGAAACGTAAATTAACACCTACTGTATATTCACTATTTAATGCGATTTTCCAATGAATACGGGGCTTTAATGATGGATCTACTAGAATTATTTAATTTAACTTCGAACTTTTCTACGTAGCCCTGCTCAAGCACTGGCGCCCCGGGCCTGGTCTCCCAGATCTCGTTCTCGTCTGTTGACTACACTGTGGAGGGAGAGGACGCTGACGTGGTCCAGTCTCCTGACCAGATCTCAGTGATCTCGGCTCCTGCTGCTAAGCCCGAAGAGCCGAAAGCCGAGGAGCAGCCTCAGGCCGAATCTTTCGTGGCCGAGTGGCCATCCACCGACACCGCTCCTGCCGCTGTGCCAGAAGCTGCGAAGGTGGTGGCACCGAAAACTGATCTGCCGACTCTCGGGCACTGCTTCGCTTTGTATGACTATGATGCTGAATGCTCTGATGAGCTGAACCTGGAGGAAGGACAGGTTAGTTACCTTTACGACATTTTTCTTTCTTTGATGTTGTCCCATACTTTACCCAAGAAAGAATTGACGGGTCGGCGTTTAGGGGGACTGATTATTTGTAAACGTTGACGTTCAAAAAGTACTGGCACTCAGCCTAATTGGAATAAATTATTTTGAATTTATCAATTAGGTATTTCCCAACTAACCGAAATATATAATTCGATAAATCCATAGGTTTTCTCCTACATACCTCGAATATTTTACCAGATAATCCGCATCGTGTCTCGCAACGCACACGATGTCGACGACGGCTGGTGGCGCGGAGAAGCCAACGGAGTGGTGGGCAACTTCCCATCTCTCATCGTCGAGGAGTGCGATGAGGTGGGCAGTTCCCGATCATACCTCACAACCAAATAAACACTTACCTTTAATTTTTGCACGTTTTTTCTTGATATTATTTCTAAGAAACTTCCTAAGTTTATTTCCACACTCTTTCTTTTCTAAACCCTATCGAGTTTAGTTACGAACTACTATTGTTTATCAAAAAACTTTGTTTATTTGGTTATGAGGTTTGGCCTTGCAACCAAATAAACACTTACCTTTAATTTTTGCACGTTTTTTCTTGATATTATTTCTAAGAAACTTCCTAAGTTTATTTCCACACTCTTTCTTTTCTAAACCCTATCGAGTTCAGTAACGAACTACTATTGTTTAACAAAAAACTTTGTTTCAAGTACCTTTAATTTTTGCACGTTTTTATCCTTCATATTATTTCTAAGAAACTTCCTAAGTTTATTTCCACACCCTTTCATTTCGAAACCCTATGGCGTTTGGATACGAACTACTATTGTTTAACAAAAAACTTTGTTTTAATTTCAGTTGGTTTTTGTTTTTTTTTTGGTTTCATGTAGCTTAATAGTTCACTTAGTTCACTAGCCATGGACGTAAGCCAATTAAGTCAAAGTTTAGTTTACGTAAATTACTTCAAGGTCTTCAGCTGATTTCGTGGAAAGGTATGTTGCTAGAACGAAGTGTTTACGTAAATACGAGCATCGATTCCGTTGATTCTCTTGTTAATATTTAATTAAGTGGATCTGCGAGGAAACAACTAGTGAATTCATGTTAGTACTAACTCTTTTCAGCAGTTTCTATAAAAGTCTTGACATAATATTTTATATTGAGTCCCTAAGGTTTTCTACTAACTCTAAACATTAATCCTACCTTTCAAAGCTCATTTTATTTTTCATCTTTTTTTAACTAACTTTTTTCCATAACCTATTGGATTTGGGACTATTTGGCTTAAACTCTAATTGAATATAGAACGTTTCCATATTTCTTATTTTACTTTCCATAACCTATCGGTTTTTGGGATTCTTTGGTACAAACCCTTACTTCGTATAGAACGGCGAGCCGCTGAGTGGTGGCGAGGAGTGGCCACCACTGAGCGCAGCCCCACCGGTGTTTGCGTCTCCACCACACACCCCACCAGAGGCTGCTCCCGAGGACCGTAAGGAGAACTTGTATATGTAGCTTGATGGCCACTTGAATGGGGACAACTTCCTGCCTTGATTTTTGGTAGGGTCTTGTTTAATAACTAACAGCACAATCAATCATTATACAGCTTTATTAACGTTTATTGATAAAGGAGTATAAAAAGTGACAGGTCTGAGATTGAAATCCTGCTAAATTGCAAATATTTGCAAAGTGCACACCAAATCTATGAAAAAAATACACATTAAGCGTACATTTCAGTACAGGTACTAAACATGCGTCACACGGCATCCTAATAAATAATGATGTTATTGATAAAGCTACTAAAACAAGTTAAAATAGAAATATCGCATCGTTAAATCAGTGTGGAAGTTACCTAAATAAAAGACAAATACACAATGTATCAAAGGAAGTCAATCAAACAATTTATTCAACAATACTACCGTATCACCTATCATTTAAAATAAAAATGACACAACAGCGGCTGTGACATTTAAATTATACCGCTGCATCGTCTTTTTTTTTAAACATAGTTTTAGAATTTTATGTCACTGTCAGTTTGAAAAATGCGCCACAATTTTGTCCATTTTATTTTGTATTCGTAAATATTTTGTTTATCGGATGAAGATGAAAGTTTTGGAGCCAGACTTTACATTTTTGCGAGGCTGTAGGTAATTATTAAAGTCTTAAACAGACGTTAGTTTGTGCTGAAATAGAAGTGATCTAAAAATGAATTGGATTAGTAGTGACTGGGAAAGTAGGTATCTTCAGTTACCTGGCGACAGAAAAATACTTTAAATCATTTTTCCTATTTCGCAATTTTTGTAAACTCAAGTTGTCCCCGTTCAAAAGGCATTTTAAAAGAATGATTCACTTACCATAGACAGATGGTAGCTTTGGCTGATTGGGTTAATAGACATTGGATTGGTTCCCAATTAACATGTGAATAGCACGGCTAGCCGCTCGAAAAGACACCACATCGTCACAATAATGCATGCCTTGCACGAAGTAAGTAGTTTATAAAATTAGGTAAGTTTTATGGACCTAATATAACTGACATTGTCATTTTTGCCAAAAAATTACAATTACAATAAAACAGGAAATGTATGTAAATGACGGATTCACAGATTGTCACCCGTGGCCTGTCGGTTCTATTAAATAGGTTCCGGAGTGCCAATTCTACTAATTTTTAAGCAACGGTTTGCATTCGCATCTCACTCGCAATCTGTCAAAAATGTATGAAATTTTAACAGTTCGCTGAGATGCGACTCCGAACGTTGCTTATAAATGAGTAGAATTGACTCTCTGGTCGCGATCAATCTGTGCCTTTCCCAAAGAAGCTGTTTGATTAACGAATTTGAATAGTAGTTTCCACTATTCTATAAAATTCACTCCGATCCTCATGAAAGTGACCAAAGACAATTCGAAAACGAGTTCATTTGTTTTTTATTGTGCCATAAAATTTCGGCACCGTTCGGTTCGTAGCGGTGTCTCTGGGATAACACTGCTGCTTAAGAAATAGGTTTGACTATTTTAAAATCTTGTGGAAAACAAAAGATGGATTCCTTGAGGTTCTTGAAAAATCTTACTTCAAATACTAACCAGTTTCAATGACCAAATTGATCGCAACCATCCAATAAGCTTAATCTATTACAATTAAGTCCTCTAGTGATATATTTTACAAAAAATAATTAGTCCTCTCATTATTTTTGTAAAATATATCACTAGAAGAACTCACTCAATAAAATTGAGTGTTCAAGAAACTTGGGACAGTTTACAGGAAAATTTAGGATTTGATCTTGTTAATATTGATAAGTTTATAGATCTGTATCGGCCTATAGTTACATTCATTTGAACCTTTCTGAAATATGTGCTGTGTCAAATTTAATTTTGACACAAAACAAAAACTTCTTTGGAAATACTGCAATTCAACACAAACATTTTGTTCTATCACCCATGCACGATGGTGAATTTCAAATTCTATTCTAAAACAACATAACTTATTCAGAGGT
This sequence comes from Mamestra brassicae, assembly GCA_905163435.1. Classification (NCBI taxonomy): domain Eukaryota; kingdom Metazoa; phylum Arthropoda; class Insecta; order Lepidoptera; family Noctuidae; genus Mamestra; species Mamestra brassicae. Next base: position 7,762,861 of record LR990987.1, read on the forward strand.
AGGTAAAGTTGTGTGCTAGCACACGTTATTATTAGTGATACCTGGAGCAGTATTAATGCTTAAATAAATTATACCAGAATAGCTGAAAGCACTGTTTATTTCCAAGTCTACGCTTGAATTATAGACACTCATTCGCAAATTACTGGCAACATCGATGTCGCTGATTGCTACGCGCTAGGCTGCAGTTACGGGCACCTGTATTATACACACGCTGCATAGCTTTAGTATCTTTTACATATTTGTTTTGCTAATAGCTAACCAAATTCCAAAATCTACTATTCAACGTCTGGTTTCGCGCTAGGTTGGGCTGACCTTGGACTAAAACATAACAATAAAACTTATAAAACATCAACAACCAAAATAACAACATAGTAATTGAAGCTAAATAAATAAATTCACCAAATAGGTATCAGGGTAGGTACTCCTCTGCCCAACTTTTAGGGGATTCAGGTGTCATCTTATGTAAAATACTATAACCGTCTACATTGTAAATAACGCTTTTATAAATCCCAGAATTTGTACAGCATGTCTTTATTTTGCCATCGATTCGTTTCCAAGAAGTTTCAATTCAATAAATAAAACATTATTGACACTTCCCCAGGGCTACCAATGCCTTGATTGCTCATAAGTATCGCTTCCCACGATTAAAATAATTGTAAGCGATACTTACATTCGCATTTGAACGCTATTAATTGCAATTAAACTGGGACAACTTTCACGAATCGGTGTCAATATGTACGGTCGGCAAGGAAAGTGGTCTATCGATTTAGTCAAGGTATTAATTGCAGTTGAATATTTTGCTACGGCCTCAGATTCATTTATAAAAATATTCTTTCCGTCACATCTGAACCTCAGGAAGTTATTGTGATTTTTGTCTGAAAATTTGACCTTTTATTGATTTTAAGACTTAGGTATTGAGACCGAAATTCACGCTCAGAATGATAGTCAACTTTCTGTCCAACCGAACGTAGCAACCCCAAATTGGATGAGCCACTAGTGGCGTTGCATGTCAAAATTTGCACTGATCCCGTTGTGTGGCTGAACTGTGTATTTCTACGGACGCTGCCAGAGATCCTGAATGACAACAACAATACCAAAGGTGCTGCGCCACCGGACGCGCCGCCGCCGCCGCCACCCCCCGACCTGGGTGACTCCATGGATAGCCAGCCCGACTTCAGCTTTAATCTTGAGCTTAGCAGGAACCAGCAGGAACATTACGGCACTCAGTTCGCCGCTCCCTCGGTTACCATCGTCGGTAAGTTCGATATTAATGGGCAGTTTGAGCTGTTCTGGCTTGCAATTAGGAACTGCGATTATAAATTTGGGTATTTGGAATATTTTATTTTTTAATTCATTGCACTAGTTCAATTTACGAAACATGTACTGTGCATGTCTTTTATTTAATTGAATTCTGCTGTGCACATGTAAACACCTCACAATGAAAACATGGGTGAAGTGAACGTAAAGTGAGCTGTCAATCCATCTAATCAAGGTGGAATGACAGTTCGCTTGAAACTCATCATCACCATCAGCCGAAAGACGTCCACTGCTGGACATAGGCGTCCCCCAAGTGTCGCCACAACAACCCATCCCGTACGTCTCGCATCCATCAGCTACCCGCGATCCTCACCAGGTCATCGGTCCACCTTGTGGGAGGCTTTCCGACGCTACGTCTTCCGGTACGCGGTCGCCACTCTAGAACTTTTCGGCCCCATCGACCATCTGTTCTGCGAGCAATGTGCCCTGCCCACTGCCACTTCAGTTTGGCGATCCTTCGGGCTATGTCGGTAACCTTGGTTCTCTTGAAGAACTTGAAGCTCACTCCACCTAAATTTTCATGTTGAGATGTTTACAGAATAGACCGGCTGTAATATATAAAAGTGAACTATTAAAAATTCCGATTCAAAGAAAGATCTGTACCATTTACCATATCATTGAAAATAAACTATGTATGTATGTACCAACTCAATCAAAACTACTGCAACAAGTAATGATTGTCTCAGCGATAAGTAAGTTCCAAATAAACTCACCTACATAACAATCGATTAATATTGCAGTCCCTAATTGCAACTTTGCCAAATATTTCGAAGTTACTTATAAGTTTATCAATAGATTCGAATAAGAACGTAGAATCGTTAAGAGATTATTTTGATGTAAATATTTTCTATAGAATAGGATGAACTGAACTTCGATTACGAAGAGCTGCGTAGGAATAGTTGTAAAATAAGAAATAAAAAAATATTGCACATGTATTTTTTGTCTTTTCAAATCAATAAATATACCAAGATAAAGCGCATCAAAGTTCAGCAAAAGGGACTGGTGACGTCACTTGATGGTAAAAAGTGTACCAAGGCACTGCGTTGAAATTTTATCTAAAGTCACCTTCACAGAAAATTTCAACGCACTGAATTATCTTAATTTTTGTTTACCTGACAAAAGATAAAATACGTGTCCAATAGATTTTGATTATGAAACCGTTAGAACAAATAGATTTTTCAGGAAATCCATAAAAATGAAAACGTCTTTGCGCTGGCTTTGGCTACATCTCTGACGCACTTTTCTGCCCATATCCTCTTCACACAGAGACTATAACTATACTATAATAGACTGAGAGTTTTTGTACAACATAACATGAAAGTCTGCTTCTCAGAATTGATGAATCAAGGATAGAATTTACCGCTAAGGCCGATCGATGTAATCGAACTGGCCAATACTCTCACTATCGATTCCTCGAGCGTTCCACGTTAAGTAGGCAAAGAAGCATATTCTGTATTCTCCGGACAACGCTTTATAAAGTCATTCTAGTTAAAAATTATCTCAAAACGGTAAATACTAAAGCTTTATATGAATGGTTGGTAATAAACATCAATAAATACGTCAGAATTAAAGTCGAGTTCCGATACCTAAACAAAATACGATGCTCGTCTCTTAATTCGAAATTTAGGTATAACGAGAGTTTTTAACATGCAATGGCTTCATGCATTTTTAATTTGTAAGTAGCCTCGTGATGTCATGCATGCGAATTCTAATTTTAAATATTTAACACCGACGGTTGAGAACAAAAAGCGACCACGGAAATCCCCGATTGAGTGACAAGTTTCCACGAAGCTAACCTTTCGAAGTGGACTTACCAGTAACTACATTCTAAATAAAATAGCAATGGCAGGCCTTGTCCGTCCCTAATTTTTAAATGAATAGTCACGTATTACATTATTCCAACTAGTCCATAGTATTCTCTAGGAACTAATTAATGTCTACCAAATATTGTAAAACTTTTATTTGAAAAGAGTAACTATGGAGTTTCTTGTCCGTTCTTCTGCATAAGAATCAACCTTTTGCGAACGGACACTAGTCACGTTATTGGAGACAACACAATAATAGTTCTTAATGAGTAAACTTCAGTCGTGCGTGGGAACTGACACACACACTTTCTTTTGATATATTCTTTTAACTTTAATTTTGACGTTATAAAGTGCCTTTTAATGGTCGAATTGTAATAAACGTTTTGACTTTGATTTTGACTGGAGAGTAGACTGGAGTTTTACTTCATTTTCTGGACCTGTAGGAAATACGCACATACATATATACATCGTAGAGAATTAAGGTACAATTCCGTGCATCGTGCCCGATCGCAACCGCGCGTCATCTATCGCTTGCGACAATGGTCAGAGTATGCGACAGACGCACGCGGCCGATTTCTGAAGCGGTGCCATACATTTTCATACTCTAACTATTGGCGTTTTAGCCGCGCGTGACAGCACGGAGTTGTACCTTAAGGTATGCCGATGAGCCAAAATATTGTAGGTAGGTAGAACATAGTAATATTCGTTGTCGAATACATAGCTTTGTCAATTTTGGTTTAATGACGAATAAAGATGGCCAAAATATTCTTTATTGTATTGCCTATAATAAAAATAGCAGCATAGGTACGGTTCCAGGGTGTTTATATGTTTGTAGTTGTAATTAATCTATGTTTAGGGATTTTAATGTATTTACTTGTAATATTTGTGTGTTAATGTATTAGTGTTAACTGAGTGTGAATTCTTTTTCATGCCTCAGTCGATGAAGTGGTCGGTGAATGCTGGGAAGAGGTTTGACTCCATAATACAAATCTATCCCTCTCTCTGTTATGTACTTATATATTCTACATGTTGCTTGTCCGAGCTTGTATACACGACTCGTAGCTTGTTGCTATTGTTTGTTTTAGGCTTCACTTGTAGCTCTCTCTTATAGGAATTATAAGTGAAACTATTTCTTATTCTCTTACTATAACAACGTCCGAATTCAACTACTTTCGGTAGCTCACGTCATCATAGCATGCCGCTTCGATGCATGGGGTGAGTCCATTATCGAAATGCCTGTTCTGAACACTTCAATCTTCCCCTTCCGAACATCTGTGAGCTAGTTCTGTATCTGAGAGAGTGTTTCCACCGCTAGGTGATCCCGGAGCCGGTGCAGGCGGTGCAAATTGAGCAGACGGCGGAGGACTGCGGGCTAGGCGTGGCGCAGATCGTCATCACCGCGGCCACGCCCATGGTGGAGGAACCCGACCAGCCCTTTCCTCCGCCGGATTCCGACGCGGACGCCGAACCCAACGGCGACGTGGAGCCCGACTCAGAGGCGCTGCCGGAGCCCGAGCGCGAGGACAACGACGACGACGAGTCGTCTCTGTCGGAGCAGACGGCTGTGTGTCTGCGCGACGTGGACGCCGGGACAGCCGACGCCGCGCCACACCCGCAGTCCAGCTCCACGGCGTCCGAGGGTGAGTCAGGCGGCGCGTCGGTGGCGTCCGGCCCCCCTACTGCGCCGCACTCGCCCCCTGCGGCGCCACGCGGTGGCCGCGCCAGCATCCCCGACGAGCTGGAGCCGGCGCAGCTGGCGCGCCTCACAGACCTCAAGGAGTCCAACGCTTAAGGCCTAACTCTTCGCGGCCGCCATCCCCTTTACGATGCGGCCGCCAGCGATCGACTCGATCGTCTACATTAGACCGTTTCTCTGCTGTCAGTTTTTAGCGATCTACACTCGCAGTAGCGAGCATATATTAATGCAGTATTATACTTATATTATCCTATCTACAAAATATTCGATAAACATGTTTTTATGTGTGTATTCACACTATATTCGTTTTCAAATGATGTAGCTAAATGTTACTTCCATGCGATCTATCCCAAATAATCAGATTTATTAAAATATTAAATTAGATCTAAATGTTTATTTATCTAGTAAATATAATCGATCTGACTAGATGTTTATTAGCCAATGTTTATTGATGTTAGAACCTATAATTATCTGGGTGTAATATGTTGTATTGTTTATAATAATTTATAAAGGAAATTTGGGAATTCAAAAACGATAAAATTGTCGGTGATCCGTTGTGCGTGGAGGAACGGTCGGAACATGTAGATTGTACTGTATATACTAATCATACTTATTACTAGTTAATAAGTACAGGAGCACGTTCTAGTACCTGCGAATAGAGGGTATGTTAGAGACGCGGCGTGTTGACGAGAGTGGCACGACCGGTGAGCCGCCGGCGGGAGCGCGAACAGCGGGGCAGTTGAACGAGCCCAGCAGTAGCGCAGCGTAGTGCTGTGCGACTCGCAGTCAGCTGGCGTCCCCCGGCGCGGTCAACACGCGAGTGTAGCGTTGTAACAGAGTTCCGGCGCGGTACACGCGCGACATGAGCGACACGCACAAACAGCGTGCGTGTGCCGCGGCGGACGGTAGGATTAGGAAGATACAGGGTGTTACTAGCTTCTCTTTCGTTAACCTCCCGCGACACGCTGGGCGCGCCCGGGGCACAGCATGACCGCTGCGAGCACCAGCAGCGGCGGGGGAGCAAGCCCATCCTCACACACGTCGTGATGAGACAATACACTACTTCTCCTGCGTTTGGGTCACTCATTATTTACTTGGTATAAAGTCAGGGGAGTCGAGGCGGCCTCGCATTTAGTTAAAATAATCACATAGAAAAACACTTTATTTTATATAATTTTAAGTAGTTTAACTTTCACTTATATTGACTAGTTGGTTTTCGAATAGTTTATATTTGTAATAATATATATTAAAGCTTCATAAAATATTGTAATATTTATAGCAATTGTCTCATCGTGTCAATCCTTCACCTTTGATATTATTATGATTACCTTTGTGTCCACACTTGCCAGTCATTTCATGTTTCTTAAGCCAAATAGTTTCGTCTTCGTAGTACAACTTGGCAACTACATGTTTATAAGGTTGATATTTAATGGAAATGGTTTAAAGTATAATTAATCGTTTACGCAGACTGGCTTCAGATCACCGTTAAATTAAAGTTTTTGGCTCTAGGAAATTTGAATGAATATTACCAATGTTATAGACGTTTCTGCATCTGAATGTACCACGTAGATGTTTATAATTATGTTAACAATAGATTCACAAGTTAATCGACGTAAGTAGATAAATGTTAACCAAGTAGTTTAGCTGTTTAACGATGTGATTCATGTGTTGTGTTATTTTAATGAATATATCACTATTCTATATTATTGTTAGTTATACATTTTATGAAAACCCGTAAAAACAATGAAGGTTTAACAGAATCATGTCATTATCGATTGCGCCTCTTCTGCCTCATTGAGAAAGATCTGCAAGTTTCAGTTGTTCGTTGAGAAATATGAATTGTGTTTTTACGGGTTGATCCAAGTTTCACGAAATAAAAATATTAAAAAAATACAAAAAAAAATGAGAGGTATGTAGCACTCTGTGTAGATTAATATAGCAGTGTATCAAAAGATGCACAGAATAATAATGTTGACTGTAACTTGACTACAAACTTATAGTTGTTTGTGATACCTACAATTACTATGATACACTATATCGAGTACATATTAAGTGTTGCTTTTTCTTTAGTGAACTGAATTGATAGAACGTTCATCTGCTGGGATTATTTGAATGAAACTCTCCTCGGCTTAACTGTTAATGTTTCATTTATCTTTGTTGATAACTGCGTGTACTCACACACAACACACCTGACACACATTTCCTTTGCTTACATAATATATACACAACATAATCATAAATTATACATTTACCAAACTAAACTATAGGTATTATGGGAAATAAGAGTAGGGAATATAAATTGAGATAATTTGACATGTAAGTAAAAGGTAAGGTGAGAATAAGATGGGAGTTTTTCTTTTGGCACTACTGCTTACAAAGTTAGCTTCACCACTATCCAGTATTCATCGAAATCTATAAAAAAAAAACACAGAAAAAGAAAAAAAACAAAATAAAGTCGAGTGCCAAGTTCACACAGCTAGTTTTTGAGTGTCTCAAAAACACACAACACTCAGAAATCAGAAATTAGAAGTCAGTGTAAGTACACAATTATGCGAACAAGACACTTTCGAAAAGCAAAAAATAACAGTGGGCCTAAAACAAATTGATAAGCTTGTTGTAATCAACCCATCCCATTATGGCTTATAATTGGAACAGAATGACACAATAGTTACATAATGGTCAACCTACTGATAAAATATACACATACACCTAGATATGTTTACAGATCACCTAGGAGACCACCTAAGAATACTCAAGGATTTAAAAGAAGTACTTACAGAGAGCACAAACATTATGGAAACATCCATTGTTCAAAACATGGACCACTGTGCGCAATTAATCCTATTAATCTACTACCTACACATACATACAGAACTATACATAGCAAGGAGCGGACAAAACTAGAAAGATCTCAGACTGCGCAAGCGCATTGCGCGCCTTCTATCATAAAATGATTTAATTCTGATCACTATAATACTTGGAAAAGGCAGCATCAACTGCAGGACAACATTTTTGTTGTTTTATTGTCTCTAAATTTAAAATTATTGTAGCTATCGCTATCGACATCCTAAAACGCAACGTTTTAGGATGTCGATAGCGGCCATTGACTCAGCAACATTTATTTATATTTTTCAAATTCGTAAATAAAGACCTAAAGATTATAGGGCTCCTTAGCAGTTTTTAATACTGAAAAACCATACCTATGAAGTTTCTTGTTAAGGATCCAATGATTTTCTCATTGGACGCTTACCAATATCCTACACTGGGAATATTATGGATAAGGCAGATTAGGGAAAGGGCAAAGATCTCTATTGCTATGCTGAAATGGAATAGCTATAGTGAAGCAACGTTAAATAAAATTAATAAATTATTTATTATATCATTCATATATTTCAAATAATCTCAGCATATCGGACATATAATTAGACTAATAGAAATAATTAGTATTCAAATATTTATACCTACAGTTTTAAGACTATTGTAACTATATCATACAAGATTGTAGTCGAAGAAAGGTACCGTATGCAATTCTAAAATCAAATAGAAAAAGTAACTTCTGTACTTTAGAAAGAATAACTTGAAATTGGAAAACATCTTTGTTTTTATAAAGTTTAATATGTTACTGTTTAAATGAGCATAATATAACAAAAGGAATGACAACGTAGGCTGCGTGCTCTGTCACTCACATGCCATTTTAATTACATTGCAGGGCACGATCAAGAGATTGATTATATTACACCTCGGTAGCCCGCAATGTAATGCAAGCATGCATACGAGCTTATTGCGAGTGGAAACTTGACCTTTCGTAAGGTAGTAGAGCTATTTGTGCCAAGCTCGCCCGGGGAAGTACTACCGCGATATTTGTTTCTGTCACCAAAATCAGCGCTGCTGTGTTCCGATTTGAAAGGGTATGGTAGCCGGTGAAATTACAGGCACAAGAGACGTACCATCTCTGTCTCAAGAATGGCAAAGCATCTGTGATGTTACTAGCATTGCAGGTGACAACAAACGGCGGTAACCACCAACATCTGGTAGGCTGTCAGTATGCCATTCAATAGCATAAGGATCGTTTATGTTACCCCAATTTTAACTGAAAGTACCACCTATTCAAATTCTTGTCCTTTCCTTTCCTTACTCTATTGAGGGGAGGTCTCCCAACTTTTGAGAAATTCATACTCAATTTTGCCGCCATTGGTCGCCATTTGCCGCGTTAATATGCACGGAACTTCTCCTCAAGCCTGTCTCCTGTTGTGCCATGTTGATGTAGTATGTTGCAGCCAGCACCACACTGCCGAAAACAATTATTATTACGATAGGAATAGTATACTCTTAGGGTGCCTTCGCGATGGACAATATTCTGGCAGCCGCCGGACCCCCAGTGCGGAGACACTCTACAAAGCCTTTGAATAAGACGTAGAAGTAGATAGATAGTTACTCGAAGGCGATATATCTTCCAATTAAAAACGTAGTAATACTAAGTTTTTATGATTTGGTAGAACGGTTTGCATCAACTTTGCTGTCAAAGTTGTGTGACTCATTTGTGTTAAAAGTTCTATTTATTTCGACTGTTTCCCCGCTGAGTCGGTGACGTGAAGCCGCGGGAAGTGTGGTGTTCTGACCGGTCTCGTGTGTTGAGATATATAATCCTGCGAGCAGAGAGGTCAGAATGAGGCACAGCCCGTGATTTCAGGAGACGTCGCATCACCGGGGGGCGACACAGTCTTTTATTATGCAACATCTATTATGCAACATAGGCACGTAGAGCTTCTTAAACCTTTCAACTTCTTCTTCTCTCAGATCTTCGTGGTACTTTTAGTCCTTACCTTTTACGTTATTTAAGCACAAATTTAATAAAATAATTTCTCTATTTCACAAATCGTAGTTCAGTATAACAGATTGCATACGGTACGGAGTGTAATTAAGAATTGTAAAGGTTTATAGTAAATTAGCGGCCACCGTAAGGTCGCAGGTTCGATGTATGGTTGCTTTAATGTTCCCCCAATGCCTTTTCGACCTGCAAATAAAAAACTTTCTAAAATTGATTTGGTGTTGTTTATTTCTTTTCCCTGATACGTTTATTTGATAAAACTGAAATTAAGTTATTTCACATCAGGTAACATGACAGTATAAAATACACGGGTGTGTAACGATTGACATAATAACAAAATATCTAACGTTCACTTGACATAATTTCAATTAACATATTTTTGTTTAACATAACGATCAGTTGACATAATGAATTGTTGATATAATAAACATTAAAAAAACAAAACAACATTAAACATTTCCTATAATGCACAAATGACATAAATTCATATGACCTTATGTTTCATAAACATTAGGTCATATGAATTTATGTCATTTGATATTATGTCATATGAAAATTATGTCATATGAACGTTAGTTCAAGTGAAATTAGAGCATTTGTTATTATGCCAAACATTACACACCCAAAATACACTACTTACCTATATTTTTAATCATTCTCAGACAATAATGGGTTCAAAGCCCGGATATTTTACATAATGCAAGCTAAAATTGTGCCAAATATATCCACCAAACATATTGGATGTGTTCCAAAAAAATCTTGAAAATAAATAGGAACTACCAATACTTGGATAATTAAAGTCAGAAGAATGAAATATAGTAAAGATGCTTATTTCTTATTATTCTAGACATTTTTTGTGAGAAAACCACACAGATTTTAAAGAAAAAACTTATACTTAGTAAACATACGAGTATTGGAGCAAAGGCGTAGGCTACGAATTGTGCTACGCGAAATTCCGGTTCTGTTTTTGTCCAATAAACGTTATTATTATTATTAATGCTTCGCGACTAGATCCGCACAATTCTACGCGACCTTCATCTTTGCGCCCAGCTACGCTCGACATTACAGGCCTTGCTACACACAATACTATGCGCTCTAAACCTACGCCTCGTGCACCTACAAAGGTACATACGTGCTACGATCAATTTTGTGGATCGTGCTACAAGCAACCCTAAGCATCGTGCTACGAGCAACGCAACGCATCGTGCTACGATCAATACTAGGTACGCATCGTACTACACGCTGCGGGGTATGTCACAACGTGCTACGATCGCGTATAGTCCCTGCACTTTTTTTTTTTTTTTGAACGGGGACCACTTCCAGTTCTGCCATTAAGGCTGGTTACTGCTTAACCGGACTATCCTGTGGTGGCCTCAAATGAATTTAAGGCTCCCAGCCAGGGCTTACAAACTAAGTTTGACTAAATGACCGCTCGCTCGGGGCATCCCTGTGGGACTCGGACCTCGTCTTTAGCGGCGTCATTGCGGGAGGACAACAAGGGACTGGCTGGGTCATATCGTTATTATTTTGGGACGAATTTAAAACTACTGGCTCAGCGAAGCGGGCTGGCTCGGTAGTCAAAGGTCGGGGAGGGTTATTACTGGGACGTCGCGACGGGCCTCGGCGGCGAGGCCGGAAAATGGAACGCGGGCTGATTTTGTTTTTACGAAGCGTACTGGTTTCCCTACAGCTTTTTTGTATCTGTGTGAAGGTGTCGTCGGGTTCGAAGAGGATATGCCGTGGACGGCGATATGCCATGGACGACGATCTGAGAGAGAGCGTATTGGATAACCAATGCGATAAGCGGGTTTTGGTGTTTTGATGCAGTTTCGATGAAACGTTGGGATAGACGTTTCATGAACTGTTTAATTGTCGGGATTTTAAGATCGACAAGGAATTATTCATTCCTAATAAACCACGGGGTGAACGTGGCCTTTTCGGAGAAACCGGTTCTGAAGTACTTGCATCCTATGGAGCCGCTACGACTTTGCGTGCGCGGAGGTGGCACACGCATAGGTCATAATCGGGCGAATGCACGTAGTGTAAATGCGTAGTTTACACCTTAGGGACAGCTTACTGCGTGCATTCAGCATCGACTGAAGCCTACCGAGAGCGAAGGCGGCACGTTAACGTACCGTCTACACAAAGACGGTACGTAAACGTGCCGCTTTCGCTCTATCATATGATAAAGAGTTAAAATCGCGTCAAATTTTAAACTATTTTTTCTTAATAAGATATCGATATATTGGAAACTATTGAATTTGGTTGGGATTAATTGTATACGAAACGATATTTTCATAATATATCGAGAAATTATAATCTAATAAGGATTCATTACAATCTTACGGAGTCTGCAATTTTCCGGTGACATATATGCCGCCGCTATTGTATGCGTGTAACCGAATCCAGGGCCGTGGGGTAAACCCGGCCCCATTCTCAGGCACGTTTTGTCTTTTTGCTAATTAATGGTTTCAAGCTGGTTTTTGACCATTTATCTCCATCACTGAACATCTTCTAGACTTATACCAAATAATGGAAAAACACTTAGTAAATCTTTGTATTTTGTCTTCGTTGACAAATACAAACACAAAAGTCTTGGTATAGTCAACCAAGACTTTTGACGGGTTGTTAAGATGGAGAATAAAAGGAATATGAACCTTATTATGTTGTTTGTTTAATATTGTTGTAAAAGCGATTGTAAGAAAGCGTTTAAAACAAATATGGACGATAAAGGGGATATAACCTTTGGAGCATAGACCCCGTCACCATTTTCTTTTTTTTTCAAAATTACGGTGCTCTATATAACAGGTATGTGGAGGTGGAGGTCACTTATACACAAAAAAAATCTAAGCAACATGGTGTCTTTTAGGTGGTGGGCTTTTGGTTTTTGTTGCTACGTATGTTGACATTAAACTGCCATGTTGACAACACAAAATACAGAAACCAATACCAACTCTAAATAACTGGCAAACTTTTTGGAGTTATTGGTTTCCGTATTTTTATTTTCTATTAAGTATCAAAACTATCTTCCTTACGAAATCCATCAATATATACTATGAGAACAGAAATAAATAGGTACGAGATAAGTATTAAACACAACCAAATAAATACCGTAATCACTTTTAATTATTAATATTCATTCGCAGGCATGGCAAAGCATTTCCCACAATTTCAAATTCCAATTTCAAATTGTGGAAAATTCTTTTTGATTGCATGATCAAGTATCCAACTGAAAAAAAAAAAACTGGAATACCTACACGACACGAAGAAATGATCTTGATCGAAAAAATACGAATTTCGAAAAATATTTTTCTAGAATTATTCTATGAGAATTGCTATTAAACATAGAAAATAACCTTGTCGAGGTTTCAACTGAACAGATTTTGATTTAATAAAACGTTTATGATATCAAATCCGTGAATTAACTTTGGCACGTTTACGTTTTTTCATTTCGTGCTACACTCTTATTATCGTTCTCTTATTTTCCTTTGCAAAAGTATTTATTTATTTATTGGCATTTAAATCAGGACAAGCATCCTATAAGGTGTGTTAATCAAAATCAAAATAAAAATCATTAATTCAAATTAGGCTGAGTGCCAGACTTTTTGAACGTCAAAGTTCTACATAAAGACAGTCCCCCAAAACGCCCGCCTGTCACCACTTCCTAGTGTTTTAGCTGGGAAGAAGAAGTGGCGCAACAAACTCCCCAGCAACACATCTGTCTGTTAAGTTATAAAAACTTGAATTTATACAGCAGTATGCAAATTTTACAAAACATGACACAGGAAATTATATGTCTAATACTTATGTAAATCAATGACATTAATTTACACTTGTTAGCTAGTACACTCCATTATGCCATCAAAAACAAACAAACTCAAGCATTAACAAGTAAATCAAACTAATTAGCAATACAGCTACTTAATTCTTAATTAAGTATTTATATATATGTTTTTTTTTTTTGTTTCTTACTAGTATTTAACGATGCACACTACTTGTCTGTTTTCTTTTAACTTTTTTTTTGTGAATTCGTGGACAATGTTGTGGGTTACATGTGTAGTAACATAAATATGTAATAGATTGTGTTTCATGTATTTCTAAGTATTGTACTAATTTTAGAATATCTAGTTTAGCTTGGCATGTAACTGTTTTTTGTCCCTAACAAATAAAATAAAATAAAAAAAATAAAAATAAAATAATTAAGCCTCCAGGCATAAATGGTGTGCCCGCTAACAACAAGATTGTGACAGGATTGTGACTGTAATAATTACTTAAACTATGTTAATATAATACACTCTGACTTAACAGGATAGAATCCTACGCTAAAATAAAAACGGCCTTTTACTAAATGTATCACCTTAACGGCGGCTTAAATAATGTTGTTTTCATATTTTGAAGCACACTCGAATCTATAGTATCAGTTGCTACGAACAACAAAACAACAACAAAGAATAAAAAGGGAACTGCAAAAAATGTCATCTAGGTATAAAGACAAATCGATCGTTACTGACGATGTTGTACCATCAACTATGCAAATAGGCATGTCGACGACAGCAGCTACCAATTTCTTGAATGTTTTATAATTCCACGAAGGGTTTTGAAAATCTTAACCGTTTTTTATATAATAATAATAATAATAAAATAAAAGACAGTCAAGAAATTTTTTCTCGCCGATTTTATTTGTGAATTATTTAAAACAAACCATCTTAAACCAACAAAATAAACCAACAAAATGAACTTTAACCCGAAAACCATTAAAAAAAAAACATCAACACTACAATAGAACCGAAAAACATTTAAGATATGGCGAAGAAATTTTGAAATTGATGACATGCTGACGAGAAGCCGGGCACGTCACCTAGCCACACACCCATCACCTTCGGCCTCGTCGCTCAGCTCCGCCTCGCCGCCGCCGGAACCCAGCCCCACTGTGAGTGCTGTGACACCGGCCGTGGCAGTTGCGTCGAGCTCGAGCGACGAGTACTTCTCACCGCCCACGACGCCACCACCTGCACGTCGGCGAAGAGGACGCCGGCCTCTGATAGGGTCCCAGCTCCCGGCGGAAGTGTGCAGCGCATGCGATGGACACAATCCATCAATGAAAATGTCATGCGCTCATACTTTGGGGCTACAGAGGGGGGAACTAACCTGACTGCGTACCGTGGTCGGATGCTCTCTCTGTTTCAGGTACTTGAACCAGCTGTCAACGTTTCGGCCCAACGACTGTCGGATCAGGTGCGCATCATCCAACGTAACTGTATGTTGGATGACAGTGTGCTTGATCGCCTCCGAATGGAAATGTGTGGCCATGTCATTACTCCTCCGTCGCAGACTGTAACACCACTACAGTCGCAAATATCCAGCCACGCTGACGAGGAGAGTAATGACAGGGTTACTAACGTAAGTACCCAGTGCAATGGGGAATTGAGGAGTGATTTAGAGTGTGCTATTCGGGAATATCGCTACATACCGCCTGAACTAAGACCACGCTTACCTCGTCTGCCCATGCATAACAAAAATAGGGCGCTGGTAGCTGCTCTGGATTCGCAGTTGTCAAATTATTTTGATGACTGCGAAGACCTCACTGACACACACTCGATTAAGTACTGCGCGGCTGTAGCGGCATGTCGTGTAGCTCATGTCAAAATGACTAATGTCACGTGTCACAGAGCGCATCGACTTCCTGAAGCAGAAAGTGTATGCATGGGCAAACCGTATTCGTAGGTATAGGCGGCGAGTGGAGCGATACACCCAGAATCGCACATTCCGAAGTAATGAAAGGTGGGTATATAGGGTTTGGGAGGAACCGGACCAGGGTGTGACTGACACGCACCTGCCGGATGATGACGCCATGTGTTCGTTCTGGCGCAACATCTGGTCGGTGCCTGTCAGTCACACCGAGGGTGATTGGATTCGAGAGGTCGAACGAGCGTGCGATCCATTGCCAGAAATGGGGGCAATCACAATCAGCCCCCAAGATGTGGCCCGTGTAGTCCGTCCGTTGCCTAATTGGAAATCTCCAGGGCCGGACGGACTGCACAATTTTTGGATTAAGTGGCTACAAAGGTCGCACGCTCGTTTGGCATCTCAGTACCAAACTGCCTTAGAGTCCGGCTCGCTACCCGAATTTCTTACGACAGGAGTTACCCACCTGCTCCACAAATCGGGTAGTACCGCGGAACCCAAAAATTATAGACCGATCACGTGTCTACCGACGGTCTATAAGGTTCTTACATCTATTTTGAGAGCTAAAATTAATAATCATATTAACAGCAGCAACATCATGTCTGTCTCTCAAAATGGATGTAGGAATGGGTCCCGCGGTACTAAGGAGCTACTCCTCATTGATATGGCCATTAGCCAACAGGTTCGGCGTTCCCGAAAGGATCTGTCGACATGTTGGATAGACTATAAGAAGGCCTATGACTCGGTGCCTCATACATGGCTCAGGAGGGTGCTAGAATTGTATAAAATTGATACAATGCTACGCACCTTCCTGATGTCGTGTATGGGGCAATGGAGGACAGTTCTTCGCTATCCAGGATGTCGAAATATCCAGAGGAACAGCGAACCGGTAAGGATCGAGCGGGGTATATTTCAGGGCGATAGTTTGAGTCCGCTTTGGTTTTGCCTAGCCTTGAACCCACTAAGCACACTGCTGGAGAATTCAGGGCTGGGCTATCGGTTGAAGAGAAGTGGTCAGGTTATATCTCACCTCCTTTACATGGATGATTTGAAACTCTTTGCCCCACAAATGACAAATGTGCGGTCATGCATGTAAAGCGTGGGGAGATTATGGAATCCGTGGGAATTCAACTCTCGGATTCCATAAACCTCAGATCCCTCTCTTCAACTGAAACTTACAAGTATTTGGGTATGTCGGAAGCGTTAGGTATCAATGTTACTGACATGAAGCAATCGTTGAAGGAGCGCTTCTTTTGCCGCCTGAAGAAGGTATTCAATAGCCTTCTATCAGGCGGAAACAAGGTACGCGCTTTCAACGGTTGGGTCATGCCGGTATTGATGTACTCTTTTGGCGTACTCAAATGGACTCAAACGGAACTTGACGCCCTGGATAGGCGGGTCCGTACACTGCTTACTGCATATCGAATGCATCACCCACGGTCGTCGGTAATGAGACTGTATATCCCGCGAAAGTGTGGAGGTCGAGGCTTCTTAAATGCTAAGACTCTCCACAATCGCGAGATATGCAGTCTCAGCGAATATTTCCTAGCTGTCGACGTGGGTATACATCGAGATGTAGTGGCGGTGGACAAGGAACTCACTCCGCTCTCTTTGGCAAATGAGAACTGGCGCAAACCTGCGGTGCTAGACACTGACGATCGCAGGGCGGTATGGCAAAGTAAGGAACTTCACGGACGCTATTTCCAGGCCCTACATGGGCCCGACGTAGATCAATTAGCGTCCGTAGCCTGGTTGCGTTTCGGTGATCTCTTTGGAGAAACCGAAGGTTTTGTCTGTGCAATTATGGACGAAGTTATCATGACGAATAACTACCGAAGATTTATTGTGAAGGACGGCACGGTTGACATATGTCGGGCATGTCACCGTCCGGGAGAATCGATTCGCCACATTGTCTCTGGTTGTTCTCGTCTAGCTAACGGAGAATACTTGCATAGGCACAACCTTGTAGCCAGGATTATCCATCAGCAACTTGCTTTGAAATACTCTCTTGTGGAATCGGAGGTGCCGTACTACAGGTATGCGCCCGACCCAGGTCTCGATAATGGCAATATCACATTGTACTGGGATCGGTCCATCATCACTGACAGGACTATTGTTGCCAATAAGCCTGATATAGTGGTGGTGGACCGAATCGAGAGGCGTGCAATGATTGTAGACATAACCGTTCCGCATGACGATAACCTCGTGAAAGCCGAGAAAGATAAGCAAATCAAATATATTGACTTGGCTCGCGAGGTTGTCGACATGTGGGATGTGGACTCAGCAATCATTGTACCGATAGTTGCGTCAGCCAATGGCTTAATAGCCACGAGCCTCGACCAGCACCTCAGGAGGCTCTCGTTAGGCACCTGGATCAAGGGCCTGATTCAGAAAGCGGTACTTCTGGACACGGCTCGTATTGTTAGGAGTTAGGAGGTTCCTCTCTCTTGAGCCCTGACCACCGGTAGCTTGGACCCTATTCCCGATACCGGTGGGCTACTATTTTTATATTTTTAAATGTTTTATTTTTATTTTAAGAAATATTTAAAAATGTAAGCAATAAGTTTAAAAAAAATGAATAAACGGAATAATAATAATAAATAATAATATGGTTTATTTCTCTCATAAAGGTACATTGTTACAGTAATTTATTTTTCTTATTCTGCCTTATGCTAGAACCTTTGTGAGAGCTGGAGTCTGTACTAGGTTCGGGACCTGTATGACAGATCTCCAGGCTCACACCCCTATGAACATGGTCATATTTTACGGCATCTTAATTCCGATTATACATACACTGTTGCTTAATAACAATTCTGAAAGAGAGGTACCTTAATCTATAATAGAAGTATGGTTATATTTGTGAAGTGTTATTATTGTAGGATTGTGTGTGAATGTGTGAGGATGTTTTGTGTTAGTGCATGTAAGTCCTGTGCAAATCTGCTTTTTAGTAAAACTAAGTGGTAGAGAGAGAGGTAAGTATGTTAATTTTTTATTTTATTATTTATTTAATAGTTTGGATGATACTTTCTGTACCTTTATAGTCCAAATCCAGCAGCCAGTTCCTTACAGTAATTTTGCATTTAGATTTGACCATTGAGTACATATGTAAGATTGTATTAACTTTGTTGTACACATAAGGACCAAGGAAATAGAAGAATCGTTGAGCTAACTTAGAATGAACAAAATAAGACGAACACACTGTATGCTTTCGTCTCAAGGCTTCGAACTTTTCGGGATTATATGAGTTACGGGAGTGGACTGTTAGAATTAAATTTAAAATGAACAATTTCCGAATAGAAAGGACCTTACAAGTTTTATAAAGTTCGGTAGTAGGAAATTGATAGTGGAGGGACCAACCCACTTTAAGGATCGCTCTTTGGGCACGTTCCAGTTTTAACAAATGTGTTTTTGATGCCCCACCCCAAACAACTATGCAGTACTGTGCAACTAAAGAGCAAGATATACTTGTCTAAGCACCTGTGTGTCGGCCACATGGCGAAGATTCTTAAAAATAAATATCAATTTATATGTTGAGCAAAGCGTTATGTTCGTACCGCACTGGCTCTAAGTATAATAAACCAGATTTGAAAAAAAAACAGTATTAGGTTGTCTAATTATAATCAAACCTAAGCACGTTAGATTATTTAAAATCTTTAACCATTACTTAGTTAAAATACTGTTTAAGAGATTCTCAATTCAAATTATTCATAGAAAATGTTGAACAAAGTATCTGCTCATCAGTATTTTAGCTATTTAATTATAAAGATTTTATGAATAAGGCTGTAACACAATCAAATATAAATAATATAACTTGACGTCATAATATAGGTAATACCATAGTATGAGTTAAAGTTGTCATCTCGTGATTTCACTTGGACTTAGCAAGTTATATTGACGTTTTTAGTTATTTTAATTCGGTAAAACATACAAACTTTTATAATAACACTAGTGGTCCCGACAGCCGTGGCCCTACCCGAACGTAGGCTTATCGTACAAATGAAGTATACGGATAATTAACCTACCGGGTCCTATTGCGAATATTAACTATCCCGGGTGCAACCGTTTAGGAGGAATTAAGTGACATACGTACACACATTGCATAAAAAACGTAACAAAGTTTGAGTGCCTACCTAGGTACTCCAGGGTACCTGCGGAAGCGTATCCCCCTAAAATGCATCGATGGTTGGACGCTATTAAGCATTCGTGTGTCCACACACGAAGCTACATCAAGCTAGTTTTGAGTAAACGGCCGTTAAAGTTTATTGAACACAATCTTCTTTTTCCATTTATTTTAAGACATTGTAATGTGGTAATATTTTTTTCAACACACTTGCTCATAGAGTGAGCCTTATTACATCGCTTATAGGGCCATAAACCGAGCTATAACACACACGTGCATAATACCATTACACACTAGTGCGTAATAGAATTATCCCTACAAAATTAAATTAGTACCTTACTGCTAGTTATATGTGAGTAAGTATAACTAATATGAGAGTAAAAATAACAGTATAACCCGATTAAATTGTAAATAGAGCATTTACAATATAATGCCAGATTAAATTGTAAATGCTCTATTTACAATTTAATCGGGTAATACAGTTATTTTTTAGAAACAACAAAGAGGATTTATGCCGCTGAACTTATACATATATACATACATTTTTGGAACAAATAAATGTGTACGTCCTTAATAATTCAAACAATAATTTATTATTATTCAAATTTCACAATACTTTGTTGTAAAATATTAAAATACTTGCAATGTATCACTTAAAATTATAATTTGGAAGTAGGCTGTGTGTTCACTCACCTTGCATTTGGCTTATGAAAAAAAAATCTTGCGCGCCATTTCCCTTAATTTTGTTTTTTCTCGTATTTATCGGTGTGGTCAATTATTTAAAAAAATGACAAGTTTTAGTGCAGAAGATGAACAATTGACAGAGTTAACCCCGCCAGAAATACTAAATGAAGCACAAAATGCAAACTATGGCCTAATCCCCGCAAAATCTATAGAAAAGTACTTAGCTGCCTACGATAATTTCTTACAATGGAAGAGCAAGAAAAAAACCAGTCATTTTCTGAAAACGTGTTTTTAGTGAATTTCTTTGAACTCGCCAATATATACGACGCCATCTCCCTGTGGTGCATGTATTTCAGGTTAAGAAGCATGTTTAAGCTCAAACATGGTGATGATATCAAAACGTACTGAAACTTGATTGCATTTTAACCGAACCACAACCATGTGCATCTCGTAACTTGAGTTATTTGGTGCCTACTGCTACCAGTAGTTTCTATGATTTGCCTTTGTCGCCGACATTTACACAAGAAGAAAACAAAATTACTAAAGAAGAGGCAAGCATCAATGTAACACAAATTGTGAAATTGCCATCCAAATCAATCCAATATCGCGTAATAATTATAAGTTTGCCAATAGTTTTAATAATTAAACGATATAGGCAATACATGTTTGATTTTTCCTCGCTGTTAGTGTTGAAAAACGTCATATTAAACTCGTGAGCTGTGCTCACTTGTATCATAATTTACTATTTTGTTGCAATGCATAGGTGTAAACAAATATTTTATAGAAAATGCACAATTTAATAGATAGAGGAGCATATAATGGCATTTCTATTCATGCGTTTTGTAACACAGTTATGCACAATTTTGATCTGTTGATTTAAAATGAAAATCAGTATCATTCATCAGTCATTGATAAATGATATTTATTTTGCAAGTAGGTTAAACACACTGTGAGGATCGCCCGGAGGACACGGTGGAGCATACGGTGGAGGTCTGCCCTGCTTGGGCTGAGCAACGCCATGTCCTCGTCGAGGCGATCGGCGGCGGTGACCTCTCGCGTCCGGCCGTGGTTGAATACATGGTCCGGAGTGAGGAGGCTTGGGGAGCGGTCACCTCCTTCTGCGAAGCAGTAATGCTAGCGAAGGAGGAGGCGGGCCGCGCGAGGGAAAGGCAAGGCCTTCGCCCCAACCGCCGCTACAGGAGAAGACGCCCCGGGCGTCAGGAGTCGCAGGGCGATCCCCGGCCATCGTAGGCGCGGGCCTGCGGACGGCGAGCATTGGGTGGCTCGCTGTCCGATCACCACCAGGCCCGGGTCGATGGCGCGTTGTGTTTCACGCGCGCCTTAAAGAGATGCCAGCATAAAGGATCGGGGCCCGCTAGGGCCAGAGCCTGCCAGGGTTGCGGAATTTGTTCGAAAGAGTCACCGCGGCCCTGGAACGCATAGGGCTTTAGAAGGAACACGGATGGGTTTTAGTCAGTAAGAGTCTGACACACCCTTCCGCTTCACCCAGAGTGGAAGAAGTCATTTGATGATTTCCCATCCTTAAAAAAAAAAAAGAAAACAATACCAAAGTAAGGATATTTGGGTAGGCCGTATAAAGACCACAAACTGCTAGACTAACATGAAATGAACTTCTAATTTTGCGATCTACATGGTCCTCACATTCACAATACGTTATATGAGGACCATGCAGATCAGTGTCTGAAATGGTCTTTTGGGGAAAGAAACACATATTTGAGTGGACTTGTACAGTCAGTGCAGGCCTTGGTTAGTAGACGAGTTTAACTTAGAACCAATAAGGAGCTCAACGACTCGAAAAATACATAATACAGACGAGAATGTTTCAATTAAGTGATTAGGTACACAGCTTATTCAATCCGAATGAAACCCTAATATGGTGGGTGATCTACATAGTCCTCACATTCACAATACGTTATATTATCATTTCGTGTCGATGGACTTGTATCAAATTTTGTCCGACCAGAGTTCTCATTACACTGCGTTACAAATTAAAATGATATTTTTAAAATACCCCCTTTGAAATGTTATTTTTTCGTGTTCATACCAATCGCTTAACAATATTGCATACTTAGTACCAAATAATGCTAAAAATTTAAACATACACACATTTTTTTTTTTTTTTTTTTAAATTAAGTCAAACTTTCTACGTACTTGATTCTATTTCAGAAAAAAAAAACATTTAATCCAATTTTAAGTAAGAATGACCCAAACTTTTTTTTTTACAACCCAACAGTAATCGCCTAACATATAAGTGTTCCAACGGCCTTGAAATCGTTTCTAAAGCTTATTTACATCCTAGTAGGACCTCTGCACTTGCACAACAGTGAGAGCTCCGGGGCTAAGAAAAAAAAAGGATAAATTAGAAAATGCAAAAATGGAAGAATGGAGAAAATGGACTTTCAGCGACTTTTTTGAAAATTTATTTTCTGCGTTGCTTGCAATATGTTGTGTACAGTTGGAATACCGACATATAAACAAAACAAAAAAAAACACATATACTTCGCAAACATCATCCTATTTCTAATATGCGTAAATTGATGACAGTTGAAAATTGATCGGCATGTACTTCGAAAACTAGACGTGATGGATACCACAAATGTTTGGGTCATTTTTTCTATGACTTATCAGCTATTTAATTCACTAATGAGTTAAGCAGGTACCAAGATCGCATAAGGCAGTGTCAAACTTTTTTTTTTATATAATACAATAAAGTCTTTTATTGAATATCTTTTTTTTAGTTTTCAATTACTTTAACTTGTTTTGTTTCAAATTCAAATTGAGCAGAACTTGTAATAAAAGTTCTGCTTACAATAAATTTTCAAAATACATAGAACAGCACTCACTGAAAAACGAATTCAGATATACTTTTCAAAAAATAAAAGAATTGAATGGAACGCGTAAACCCCCGGGCATGAAGGGTTCCGTACCATCGCCATTATTAACCCACTATTATGCTGATAAAATCGAGCAAAAAATACAAAAACACGTCCCTATTTTATTCGCTAAAAATAATTATTTTATTTTATTATTTTAAGCGAATATAGCAATACAAACTGTATCAGCATTTCAAGTATCCACCTGTTGTCATTATTTAGATCGTGCGCCAAAAAAACACGTTTTAGTAGGTAATTTATTTGTTGTTACAGCGGAAATACACACTCTCTGAAAATTTCAACTGTCTACTTATTAAGGTACATGAGATGACAGGCAGACGGAAAGACGGACGAACGGGCGGACAGACGGACAGTGGAGGCTTAGTTATAGGGTCCCGTCGGTTACCCTTCGGGTACGGAACCCTAAAAACTACTGCGTACAAGGGAGAGCCTACTATGACGCCAATATTACATGGGCTACAGAATCACCGGCTAAGGATGCTTTTAAAGCCGAAATACTAAAAAACCTAGGTCTGTGAGGTCTGTAATACCATTTGGAATACTAAAAGATGGCCAAAACACTGACCAGAATCGGTGTTGTGGTGGTGGATGGTGTGTATAGCTTTACATAAAAAAGTCTTCAAAAGACTGTGGAACTTAAAGGACTATAGCATTAGTATCTCATGCGAGTAAGATCCGCCTCCGTGTTATCAAAGACGTCTTTACTACTTTCGCAGCCGACACTTACCCGAAGAGCAGGATGGTTTCGTCAAGGGCAGAGGAACGCAGGAACAAAACTGAACGTTCGCCAAATCATCGAGAAGAGCAGGGAATTCAACAACCCCGTGGTACTATGCTTTATTGACTTAACAAGATCCTTTGATTGTCCACTTCCCTTTGTACCGTCGCCGGTGTGTGGCTACTCTTAATATCGCTCCGGTTTTTAAATTCGCAAATCGTGTTCCGTGTTTATTTTAAGGCTTGTGAATTATTTTTAGCTGTGCCCTAGTGTTAAGTGATTGTTTTGTCAGCTTTTAAAGGTGTCTGTTTATTTATTTTCTAGTAATTAATTTTTCCAGCCTTCGGTAAGTGCATTTATTTACTTTGGGTGTGGACCGCGAAAACTGGTGAAAAAAAACGTGAAATCTGGGGTTGCGCTACGGGTTGCTAATGAAAATCAGCTCATAACGAATAGCGCCCTCAAATATTGGTTAAGGATGTACCATCTTCAATGGATGATTGCGCGTTCCTGAGCGCGCTATACCGCCAAAATATTAAAAAAGAGCTTCAAATAAAAGAGGATGACTTTATAAAGTCAACCAAAATTATCCGTAGGCATTCTTTAGATAAGACATAAATAAAAATGCGTTTTGAACATTCATTTTTGGTGATAAATAAAATAGGACGATGTTAGAAAAATCATAGACTTGTACGTTTCTGGGACTAATCAAATAGTCCAACCCGGGCTTACTAGCCTGTACAAATCTCGGCTAACTACAGAGTTGGCAAATTAGTTTATTTTTGCACCCTTTCAAAATCTCTTCGTCTAATGAAAGTGCTCTGACTTCCGAAATCAGTCATCAAAGTCATCGATTTACTGTTGACGAATAGCGAATACGTATTTATCGTCCAACGTCACCGTTTTTATTACCTACTAGCTGCACATGTGTTATTTTTGCAGCAAGTCACCCAAGGCACACAAAATATAAATGCTAAATACAAACCTCAATTATAGGAAATAAGCAAACACCATTTTTACACTATAGAATATTCTGAGATTTTTTTCAACAAAATAGATTGCACCATCGTAGGCCTTATGATCTGAAGAATATGACTGCATTCATAACTGTATGTGGGTTAACACACGAATGCTCAGCGCCCAGTAAATTCTTGACTAAGCCGCCATTTCCGCGCCTTATTACAAGAAACGGTACATGTAACGGTACGGTGTAATTATGTACTTCTCTTTCCAGCTGTCGTTGTTACCACTGGAAGGGTGTAATGCTGCTGCAACTTACGCATAACTACGTCTGACTGTAATGTCGTTACCGTCGTTACCGACTTTGTTATTTTCCTTATTTTTATCAATGTTCATAATATTTAGTTCCACCTATGATTAAGTTCCTGTTAACTTTATTGACAGATAATATAATGTTTGGATGAATGGCCATCCATTCATCGAATCATTATATTATCTGCTGTAAGCTGTTCCCTTCAGCTGTTCTGACGTGATTGAGTAACAAACATGAAATTTGGCACAGAGGTAGGTTATAGTGTGGAATAACACATAGGATTATTCCACACTATAACCACACACATTTTATCCCAAGGGAGCATTCCCTTGGAATAATTTTTGACATTCACGCGTGCGACAGCTAGGTTCATATAAATTCTGTTCCATTTTTTAATTTATTCAATTAGTGGCTATTCGTACAACTAGAAACAAGCCCTTAGTTGTACAAAATCAACAAGCAGGTTAAGTTACTTAACCAAATATGCACAAAAAGAAGTGAAGGCTTGGGTGCTATCATTCCATCTTAATTACATACATTAACAACTCACTTCGTGATCACTTCACCCAAGCCATCACTCCGACATGTTTACAGAATCGCACTGCTGCATTGTATGATGTCACAAACATCGGTAACTTTAGCATTTATGAAGACTTATTAGAGTACACTCGAACAACAATAGCTGAACACTACGCTTTCGCCTGTATAATAACGCTATTATGCGTCACGGAGTCTCACTGTAATGTTGCAAGCGTTAATATATGTAAACAGTACAGTCTTCGGCAATCAATAGTACTTTTAGCTGCAATTTTATTGCAGTTTATTGCAATTTTAGAACCTTTTTTATTGAATAAAACTAAGCTACATTCTGAATTGAAGGTCACAAGTGTACCCTGCAAACGCTAGCATTTTAAGAAAGAACATGTGAACTACTATAATGCAATCAGTTATTCTGTGAATTCAATGCTTCAATCAATTCAATTCAAAAATAATATAACGCATCTTTTTTCTTTGTTTTTTTGCTGCACATTGTTAAACTTTTATAGTGTAAATCAGCTTGTTACACGCAATCTTATGAGAGCACATAGATAGCCCACTTGATCACTATGGGTGAGATTTTAAGCAATTTTCTAAGGAATGATTTAGATTTTTTTACTTAATATTTCGCAAACGGATCCTTGGATGGAAAAAAATGTTTTAGCAATCATCAATTGTTTTAAACGACCTATATACCAACGGCACCCCACACCATAGGGTACCTAGACGATAAAAACAAATTGATCGCCACTTTACATGTACGGGGGCCACCCTAAAACAAATGTATTTCAATATTTCATTTTACCACCTTGTCGGCGTGATTAATATGTAGGTATAGGTACCCATACCAAATTTCAACTTTCTAACGCTAAGTGTCTCTGAGCTAAACCGCGGACGGACAGATAGACAGACAGACAGACGGACATGGCGAAACTGTAAGGCTTCCTTGTTGACTACGGAACCCTAAAAACTGGAATATTTACCTCACGATTGTTCGTTTGTATTTTTTAAGACTAATTACTGTGTCCACCTTCCAGTTCAAAACAAATCGTGAACTATTATTTATTTTCTGTCACCTTAAATATTCCTGAAAGACTAACCAGGAGGTAGCGTAGGTATTTACGTTTAGGTCATATTGCCCAGGGTGGCAGACAATAAGGTGGCGAGCAACCTGGAGTATTTTCTTGAAACAAGCACTACCATACTTTTCTAGGTTGCCACCCGTTTACACAATGTCTGTCAAAAAAAAATTAAGGTGACCTATATGAGGTGGGCTGCAAAACATTTTCGAGCTCACCTCCCCCGCTCTTGCATCTGTCACAGTTAATGATTCTGCAATTTTTTCTGCTTAAGTCGACAACGTAACCTAGGTATATGAATCTGAAGAACTTTGGCTTGAGCCATAAATCATTACCATAGCAAAGATTTTTCTTTTCTTTTGTTAATAATCGGGGCGCATACCTACGAGTATTTGGCCTGGGTGCATAATCTTAAAATACGCCAACTCCTATGATATTTGGTCGGTCGGATATAATTAATAGATATAAAAAATCACATTATCTTTCGCCTGAATGTAAACTATACTAACTTTATAATTAATCACGGGTGAGCATGGAAAGCTTTGTATTTGAAGGATTAACTTTAAGATCCAGCACCACCAAAAAGTATGGCTAGGGCTACTAATGTAAAGCTTAATAGTGTTAAGCTTTACATGAATCTGTGGCTGACTTGTTTCACACAAGAACTACTCGTGCCAGCTCGTTAGGTACTGATTTATGCAAGTGCAAGTGTTCTTGGAATATGGTGTTAGCCGTATCATAATTAAGGTTTTTTTTTTATTGGAACGAAGTTCCTTATCGCGCGTTGTGAAAGGGGGCTAGACGGAAAAAAATCATACGAAAAGTTGTAACGACACTTTTTTGATTGTCTTTTGTTTCTTTTATGTTTGAATTTCGAAGAAGATTGTGGTTTTAATTTCGAAATAAAGCGCCAAAATATAAGATACAAATATTTTGATAAAAGTAATTGATTAGACACTAATTTTTCCCGCGGCTCAGCTCCTTTTATTCTATCTTAGAAGATTTTATTGGAATATGATGATTTTTCGAAGACAAAAAACAGCCTCTTCATGAATGAGTTTTCTTAATCGGATCTGTATCTCTGTAAATATTATTATAAACAGTAAAATTCTTTGTTCCGTTCTACTGTTAGAACGGAACAAAGAATTTTACTGTTTATAATAATATTTTATTAGTATTGACTATTTTGAAAAAAGGAGTCTCGTAACTTATATGTTATGTAAGTAGGTACCCAAAAACTTCTCAGGTACACACCATCCAGAATAGAAAGTTGGCATTAATTTCAAATACTACAAACGAAACATTCGTTTAAAAAATATGTTTGCATGATATCTGCTCTATTTTATGAACAAACAGTTTTAAAACTATGAAACGTATCAGTTATTTAGCGTAATAGACTTAATTGGCGATCGTTCGAACGCAACAAATTGAAGCTGAAAACAATACAAATATTTTAAAACTTTTATATTTTTAAGTTGTGAAATATTTGAATTGATTAAATACTAGAACTAGCTATTTCATGCGGTTTCACTTCTCTATCAAGAAACAGAACAGGGATGGTGTTTTTTTTCGAGGATAACAAGTAGGCTACGAGAATGAGTGCTATGAGTTATGACACAGCGATACTGAAGCTTTCAATCTGCAGAAGAGTTGGTAATCCGATGAGTAGTTTAGATATTAAATGATAAATGATATTTATTTGGAACTTCGTTCCATCCGGGTGTCCCTTGACACCTCTCAAGTTTTGTTTGTTGTAAATAGTACTTTGTTGCGATAAAGATATATTCAAATATAAACTGTTATGATCAGTCACAGAAGACTCACAAATCACAGTCAACATTTTAGAACTAGACTAAACAAAACAGTGATCAATACATTTGTAATTAAGACGAGTAGGAAGTGAATGACAAGGTAAAAGACAATGGGTTGCAAGTAGATCCAAGTACTCTTCAGATTTTGATTCATCGTTATTGGTACCAATATCGATATTTGTGTTACCAGTTAAATAAACATTGGGTATGTGTTTCAGATTAATTCAAAGCTCGTCCAAAGAATTAAGAAAATTGGTAAGTAATACAAAAGACGGTGATCTATACATACAAATAAAGGCGTTTGTTTTATCCATTTCGACTAAACAATAAGCGTCTGCAATATTGGGTTCATACATACTTATTTGCCAAATTACTTTTCGTATATATCTACAACTAGGTACACCACTATTCTGATTGATATGTTTCTGAGTGTGATGAAGATTGATTATGGAATTAGGTAAGGCTAAACTCTTCCAACTGAAAACTTTTGAGTAGATTTCAGTTAACTTAATAAAAGTTCCCTAAGAATTGTTTTAGTTTCCCATGAGTCGTGAAGTTTCTAAGAGCTAAAATAAAGATTGATTTCGTCAAATGAGCCAAATATTGAAACAAACGAGAAATGTTTCTAATATGACTTCCAGTTTCTAGAACAATGCATTAAAAGTTTCAGAATTAGAAGAAAAGTTTACGAACTTTTATCAATCATCTGGAGGAACTCGAGGCAACAATAATGATATCGTATTATATAACAAAAATATAATATATTAATATCTAACAATCACACTGGACGATCTTCAAGGTTAAGCAACGCATGCCGAAGTTGGTCCGTGGACCACGAATGCATGCATTACTTACTGAATCTACTCCGTGCCTCAGAAAAACAAATCAAGCCCTTCGTTGGTCCCAGCTGTCATTTGTAGATCCGCGAGTAATCAGTTTTGCCAAACGGTATCGTGCTAGGTACATAGTTTCTGTGTTATGGAGGTCAAGAAGGTAGCCGCTCCGTGTGTTCTTGCTGGTATACAGCTGGATTCGGGTAGACCCCAACAGAAAACGCGAAAACGCGGACCATTAGGCAAAAAAAAAGTGCATTGGTGTTAAAATACGAAATATTGAATTATTTTTGAATTTTCTTTTGTGAATTCAAAGTTGTTAATATTGATAGGATTGTTAGTAAAACATGTAGGTATATCTATTTATTTAAATCATCATAAAAAAGTGACGAAAACGTCACCTCCATGTCGCGTGCAAAGACGATTTAAAATGATGCAGACCAAAATAAAATAAATTTTCTCAAATAAATAAGCTTATTCATATGATTTTGCGATAACACATGAAATAAACTTCTCAAAAAACGTTCATAAATTACAATAACACAAAAAAAAATACATTTGTAAACAATTTGTGCATGGATGAACAGTCACCTCCATGGATAAACTTATTAATCGCAGCCATAATTATTATAATATCATAATTATTAAAATATCATAATGATTATAATGTCATAATTAATATAATATAATAACTATGATATTAAAACTATATCAATGAACACAGTTTCTGCGCAATTACCTACAGACAACCGACACAATGCCATCTTGAAAGTTTTTGGCAGTTTGACATTTCCTAGATAATACCTACTTAATTGTGAAGCAAATACCTCTAAAGTAAGTTATTTTAATTGGCACGCTATTTTGGTCAGATTGTGGATTACAGAGAGAGAAGGTATTTATTTCAATAATGTCTGTCACATATTGTAAAATGATGAGCTATTACAACCGTTGTCCAGATCAATCAGTGATTTAGGTTATGAAAAACGACATTAACGTTTAAAATTAAATAAATTCTATGAATATCACCCACGTGGATGGAAGTGACAATAATGAACTTTTTACTGAGAATTAAGTGTTACGTAAATAATGTGAATTAATTATTATGACTTAAACTACTGATATTATTTTAATATCTGACGTCTGCAACCCGGTATAAAGAACTGAGTAGGTAAAGAGTTGATTATATTGCTTTGAAAAGCTATCCGTAATAAGTTATAACACCTTAAGAAAAGCCAAAGTTTAATAAATAACAAGATGATTACGTATATGAATAAAGATATCATGAATAAAATAATAATAATTGTAAAAATATGTCACTACCCCATGGTACCTAGTGACATATTTTCAGTGTCGCGAAAACTAGTGAAAATAGCTTGGTTCGTAATTGGGACACGTTGTATGATATGATACCTTTCATTTGAGACCACTTTGGATCATATAAAAAAAAATGTTTTTTTTTTCATAATTACAAGTCTCATTTTGAGAATGGCCCAGCAGGTTGATTGCTTTTATCAACTAAGTACCTACCTACTACAGATAAAGTCGAGGGCAAAAGACAGAGAGGAAGGAGTCCTGCCTATATGCTAGTCAAGACATGGCTCTCAGCGTAGAGAAAGCGATACAAGGAAGACTGAAGGTCTTTTCTGTAGGTACCTACACATGTCTACTTGAAAACTAAGGTGAATAGAGCTTGAGTGCTATTCAGTCGGTCGATTTTGCATGTCGAAGTAAAGGCTTGGGTTAAAGTGATCACGAAGTGAGCTGTCATTCCATCTTGATTACCTACATGGATCGAAAGCTCACTTTGTGATCACTTCTCCCAAGCCTTCACTTCGACATGTTTACCTACAGAATCGCACAGCTTACCTACCGTGAAATATTGGATGAAGTGACCTTAAAGTCAGCTGTCAATTCATAGTTTCATGAGCAATGACAGTTCACTACACACTCGCTTCACCAAAGGTTTTCGGTGTCATTATTTTAACAGAATAGACTGGCTGTCACAGGTACCTATCTATTCGTTCTGCTTTTCTATTCTCTAACCGTGTAAGCTTAGGTGAAGTGAGCTGTCATTCCATACAAACCAGATTGAATGACAGTTCATTTCATACGTTATTAAATGAATCGACTTGTGATGATAGATAGCACACAGTCAACACGATCATTTTTTAACCTAAATAAGTTTTTACTTAAGACTAGGTACTTACATCAATAATTTGTAATCACACAGGCTTCGAAGCGATATTACCTATCCGCTAATTCAACCGACACCACTATAATTATAACAATCTTTGGTAAACTTTGAGACACATGTACCTAAAGGGTGGGAGTGATATGAAGATTCGAATGACGTATATCGACGCACGCTATTTCGAAAAACTTTACGAGTGGTACGCCACTTCGAAAACACATTCAAGTCGAAAACCGCTATATCGAATGACGTTGTCGCGAACACGCTGATTCGAAAAACTGTTGGTCTGGTAGGTACGCTACTATCAAAATACACTCGTTACAAATAACACATTCCAATCTGAAGTTGTCTGGGGATCGATTTCGCGACCCCGCTAAAGCCTCCTATAAACATATCTATAAATAAAATAGTACATTGTTCACCGAGAGGAGAAAGTGACCGATTACCGTCGAGGGTGTCGTTTGAAGCCCGAGCCGTAGGCGAGGGCTTTAAAACACCCAAGATCGGGAATCGCAGTTTCTCTCGAGTGATACATAGTGCTTTATACTACACCTACAAGGAAAATAAAAAACGAAATCTTTACTAATTGAAATTTATATTGAAATTGTTGCAGTTAAAACTGAATCCTCAAACAACACACAAATTGGAAATGGCGCCAATGGCGTCTGCAATTTTCACATGTTCTTTTTTCAAATTGTTTATCCTGCCGCCGCAGGGTCGCACTGCCAGCCCGCCACCATCCAACACACAGCTAGTGGCCAGTGTCATTTTGCGAACTTGGAGATAAAAACTCACTGTAAAAACTTTTTGGCTTTTGATATTTAGGTTACCGGCGCATAGTCTTACCCAAAATTAAAAAAGAAAAACCACGTAAGAAATGGATTTTCATACACTTTTCTCTCCCGCTCAGATGCGTTTTCTCCCCGCATATTTGTTCGATATGCAATGACGTACTTTCTACCGTAAATTTGATAAAGTATCAAGGTACTTTCCAAGCAGGTGTAGTATAATAGTACATTGTTCACCGAGAGGAGAAAGTGACCGATTACCGTCGAGGGTGTCGTTTGAAGCCCGAGCCGTAGGCGAGGGCTTTAAAACACCCAAGATCGGGAATCGCAGTTTCTCTCGAGTGATACATAGTGCTTTATACTACACCTAGAAGGAAAATAAAAAACGAAATCTTTACTAATTGAAATTTATATTGAAATTGTTGCAGTTAAAACTGAATCCTCAAACAACACACAAATTGGAAATGGCGCCAATGGCGTCTGCAATTTTCACATGTTCTTTTTTCAAATTGTTTATCCTGCCGCCGCAGGGTCGCACTGCCAGCCCGCCACCATCCAACACACAGCTAGTGGCCAGTGTCATTTTGCGAACTTGGAGATAAAAACTCACTGTAAAAACTTTTTGGCTTTTGATATTTAGGTTACCGGCGCATAGTCTTACCCAAAATTAAAAAAGAAAAACCACGTAAGAAATGGATTTTCATACACTTTTCTCTCCCGCTCAGATGCGTTTTCTCCCCGCATATTTGTTCGATATGCAATGACGTACTTTCTACCGTAAATTTGATAAAGTATCAAGGTACTTTCCAAGCAGGTGTAGTATAATAGTACATTGTTCACCGAGAGGAGAAAGTGACCGATTACCGTCGAGGGTGTCGTTTGAAGCCCGAGCCGTAGGCGAGGGCTTTAAAACACCCAAGATCGGGAATCGCAGTTTCTCTCGAGTGATACATAGTGCTTTATACTACACCTAGAAGGAAAATAAAAAACGAAATCTTTACTAATTGAAATTTATATTGAAATTGTTGCAGTTAAAACTGAATCCTCAAACAACACACAAATTGGAAATGGCGCCAATGGCGTCTGCAATTTTCACATGTTCTTTTTTCAAATTGTTTATCCTGCCGCCGCAGGGTCGCACTGCCAGCCCGACACCATCCAACACACAGCTAGTGGCCAGTGTCATTTTGCGAACTTGGAGATAAAAACTCACTGTAAAAACTTTTTGGCTTTTGATATTTAGGTTACCGGCGCATAGTCTTACCCAAAATTAAAAAAGAAAAACCACGTAAGAAATGGATTTTCATACACTTTTCTCTCCCGCTCAGATGCGTTTTCTCCCCGCATATTTGTTCGATATGCAATGACGTACTTTCTACCGTAAATTTGATAAAGTATCAAGGTACTTTCCAAGCAGGTGTAGTATAAATATATTTTCTTGGCAATTTTCCATGATCTCTTCGATCTAGCTCTTGGACTATAGGTACCTTACTAATTGAACTCATTACCTATATCTTCTAAACTAAGACCCGATTCAATCTGTAACTTGGCGACACACGGCGACTGAATAGTGATTAAATTTGGAACAAAACAGATCTTCGCTAGGTGCCCTAGTTTTTAGATATAAATGTGGCCAAGCTGGGTAGACTCTCTCTAGATCGGCCACCTATAAACCCTTATATCTTTTGAACCAGTGACCGACAGATTCTGACATTTGGCGACTGATTCGGATTAATTAGCGACAATTTTTTGTGTTATAAAAAATTAAAATCCCTGACCTGGTCAAGCCAGTGTCAGTCACACGTCGGGTTGCCGTCTCATCGGAATATGAGAGTGATAGAAGAGGGAGTGCACCTGTGTATGCGCACTCACTTGTGCACTATTATAAATTGAGATTGGCCGCCATGGCCGAAATCGGCCAAGACTAAATTTTATTATTACAGCCAAGAACTTTCTCTTATTGACCAATGCCATGACATTTTTTATAATTCTGCCAATAATTTTGTTACTTTTATATATTTATTATTTTCTTGCGTAGTACTTATCAACTATGTACGCTTGTTTGTATGTGCGTTGCCCCATCAATGCCTCTCAGGAGGAGGTATTTTTGTCTTCTTACTTTTCCTTCTCCCTTGCTTGATACTATTTTAAAACGTAGATAAAATCGTAAGTGCTATCCTTTTTGTGATTAGTACCTACATACTTACAAAAGTAGCCATTGATTGTGCCACACAACCACAACCAGCGACGTGGTAGAGCATGGTAATAGCGAGGCGAGTTAGACTCCTACGTAAAGGATAGGCCTTAGACTTCTAAACACAGAGAAAACTGGAAAGAAGGAAGGTTTGCCCTACAGTGGCACTTTACAGGATCGTAACAAAAATTGTGCCATTCATTTTCATTTTCCTGACTTTATCCCATGCTGCTAGGGGTTGGCAACACGTTCTTTTCCTAGCGTTTTTTTAGCTTAGCTCTGTAGTTCGCGGTTTGAACCGAAGTATGAAAAGAGCTCACTCAGCTCGCTCCCTCGTTTTTTAGCTGGCGGTGTGGCCTGCGCTTTAAGGAGCTCAACGTTCGCTCATGAATCTCATTCCTCCTCTTCACATGACCATACCAAGGCATAAGGAACCAGGCTTCAATAAAACAACGTAATTTTTGACAACGGTTGTTAATTTAACAGTGAAATTGCTACTAAGTACTAAATTTCAAATACGATCACAAATATAGTCTTAATTTACGAAGAGGTAGTTTTAAACACGCGTGGCTTAGGTGTTTGTCGGTCAAGTGAAAGGATAGCTAAGTGCATTCAATATTTATGTTCACAGTTACATCAATAATAGTCAAAAACCTTATTACTATGTAAGTATTAAAAGCAAACTTAACAAGAAAAAAACTCTTAAACTATCGGAATAGTTTTGTGCTAATTTGAACTCATGGATATCTCAATTAGCACCTATGAAATAAAAAAAAACAGCGCAAATCCGAGTGATATCTATAATTACATCAATAGTCACAAACCCTTATTAAAGTGAATAAATAGCAAACTTACAAAAACGAAATCTCTTGCTAGTTAACACTTCACGTTAGAGAAAAAAAAAACAATAATTTAATAAATTTAGTTGCGTCAGCGATCAAGTGAATCAGCGCAAATCCGCGAGGTCTTAGGATGTTACCACACCAATCGATCGATGATAGAATAGATTAGTCGACATCGATCGATAGTTTCTACTACACCAATCGATCGATCGTCGATCGATGGTAGAATGAATTAGTCGACGTCGATCGATGGTAGAATGAATTTAGTCGACGTCGATCGATAGTTTATACTTCTTTCTTCGATCAGCCAAAGCTTTAACCAAACCAACGTCTATCGATCGATTGGTGAAGTAACAACTTTACTAGTTAACCATTGTAATAATACTTTTTTCTTCAGGAAAAACTTGCCCGGTGATAAACTACCTACTTGCAATATAAAGCGAGAAACTTTTTAACCTTTTGAACGCCATTGTCACGTATACATGACAAGCAAGCGCGTGCTCTGTACGCCAAACGTCACATATATGTGACAAAAAGTACGGCGATTTTGTGGCTTGGCTTCGGGGGCACGCCGATGCGGTTATGCTCTGGCGTTCAAAAGGTTAAGTAAATACAATTTGCCCGTACAAATTGGAACGTAATACCGTCATCAGTCTTTCCCTCACAGGGCTTAGTTAATTCGACATACAAATGGACGATATCCGTTGCAGCTGGTCGAAGAATTTATAAATATCATAGACCTAATAGAGCCAAATACATAAATAGTTCAGCAAAACTCTACTTGGTAGATGATTTTGAAAACTTTCACACGTTTAATTCGAAATATGTCGATCACACCGCAAGTCTATAAATGCGACATTCGCAACTTACAACCGAAAAGACGTTTTGACGTCGAATCAAATAACAAGTCAAATAACAAAGAAACTATGAAACAAAAACTTCCAAAAAATTTATTTAACATTAGGTTAGGTATCATTTTTACAACTGTTATTTAAACGTACGGGATGTTTTACAAACAGTTTAAAAAATTAAAGGGCAGATATTTAATTTCTGGTGTTTAGTAAATTACTACAGCAGTGAAACATGAAAAGTAATAAAAAGAAAGTTTAGCGGTTATTTCATCCTACAATTCAGGTTCAAAAATTATTCAAGAAGTGTAATAAATTAATGGCCAGTAAAATGATAGTGTGGGCAGTTAGATAAATAGTTTGGTTTGGGCAGTTCACGGTGAGCGGTAACACTCGCACATCACTATGATGGGAAAGGGTGATCGACATTTATTATACTTTTTTTAATTCGACTTTTTCCCACCCCGACTCGGGGACACCGGAGCGTAGGTCGAAGGCCGGCGGAGCTCCGGCGACTTGGGGACGGAAGCTAAAGCGTGTTATATAAATTGCGAGCGAAGCGCGCGGTTTGTGTGACAGCGATTTCAATGTTTAGATCATGAGGTCAGAGCGGATGAGTTTTATTACTTTACACGCTGAAATAAACAAAGAACACATTTCACCGCCTCATTAAAAAAAAATACTGTTTAGAAGGAGTATTATAACGGACTAATTCCGATTTTTTAACTGCCCACTAATAACTGCCCATTCAGTCATATTACTGCTCAATATTTATTTAACTGCCCATTAAATATTTTTTACGAATCATTTCTATTTAGTTTACCGCTCAGTTTTTACTGCTGAACTTGTTAATAAACATGCGTTTTGTAATTTTTAACTTACCAATTCTACAATATTGAACTGCCGCTTTAAATCAATGCCTTCAACATTGTACTTTTACCATACTTGGGGAGCTTGCACAAAGATGCAGACTCCCAAACTTTCTGTATGATCTCGCGTGTAAGTTTAGTTTGGTTAAATAAGTTACAAGCTTAAATAGCAGCTGCAATCAGTAAAGTTTAGGCAATGTCAAGCAAAGCTGATTGGATTTTGATTTGAAACAAAGTAAGTAGAAAAAAATAAGAGGAACCGGTTGACTGTTGAAGTCAACCAGCAGAACAGAAGATAAAAACTTAATACCCGGGTGCTTTGTAAACCATTTTCGATACATTGATTAGTCAAATTAAAACGGTTCACGTGAATTGTAATATAAGTCGATTTCACATAAATGTTTTCAGGTGAAATCATATTTCATAATATTATACCGCCAGTGACATTTTTAAGTAGCAAATAATGTAATCGATATTAGTACGACACATAGTAATACTACAGTATTTCACAACAATCATAGAATGTATACTACTCGATAAAATGCATTGTGTATCTCAGGTCATAGGAACCCGGCAAGCTTGCTTTAACCTTTTGAACGCCATTGTCACGTATACATGACAAGCAAGCGCGTGCCCTGTACGCCAAGCGTCACAAATATGTGACAAAAAGTACGGCGAATTTGTAGCTTGGCGTCGGGGGCACGCCGATACGTTTATGCTCTGGCGCTCAAACGGTTAAGTCACTTGTCACTTTTTTTTGCTCACAAGTCATGAAAATTCACTGTTCCGTCTTTGAGCCCTAACATAAGCTAGTTAGTCACAAAATTGACACTTTATCCCAGTCATCACTGTCACGCACAATGTTTCAAAGTACCGCACTTTAGAACTGGGTTGCCCTGTTTCTATGATCCAAAACATTCCTTAATGTAAACACACATATTTCTGGACGAATCGAATCAATATATTGGCTATGACTAATAACGCTACCATACATGGATGTCACAACCAATCATATTGCCTCATGATTCATAAATCTGTACCATGTATGGTTGTTATGCTTTAGACTGAAGTAACTACTCATAGAAGACCTCAACCTTTTGAACGCCATTGCCACGTATACATGACAAGCAAGCGCGTGCCCTGTACGCCAAACATCACAGATATGTGACAAAAAGTACGGCGAATACCTGTGCTTGGCTTGGCGTCGGGGGCACGCCTATGCATTTATGCTCTGGCGTTCAAAAGGTTAACGTTTGTGCATGACGCACGCATCCCATCAGGCCAAACTGACACAAAGTTACTTCATTCCGGCGTCTCCACGTATGGTAGGTTTGAAAAACGAATAGAAAACGTTAAGACCTATTACAGTATTGATTTACTGGAAAACATCAAAATTGGACATGAAGTCGCTGTTGAATATAGTATACTTGAAACTTGACCACACCTGAGCCACGGTGGCTAAGGTCTATCTAAAGCTGTTGGTTTTGTACTGGTCGTAAATCTCTTGAAACATGGTACGGCAGTTCATCTTGATCTTGAGTTTTGAGCAAAGGAGGAAGACTCCAGAGAGCTTGCGGTGCAGGGAATATATTTCCTCCGGGGGAGGGCACAGGCGGTGGGTGAGGATGGTGGGCACCAGCGCCTGGATGCGGCGCGTGGTCTGCTGGGTACTAAAGTCGAACTCGCCCGAGCCGTCGCTAGTGAAGACCTCGCCCATTATCATGACGGTGTCGATGTGTGTCTCTTCCATTATCTATAAGTGATAAGTTCGTAATTTTAATGTGAATGAAAGACGATTTTGCTGTCAATTATAAAATTATAAATTTCCAAGTTCCAATTAACTTAGTTTGCAGATTATTTGTTAAAAATTGAAAAATAGGCTAAGTCTTGTCGGTTTCCGCTGTAGGCCTGATTCTTACCCCATCATTTTGAGTATCTGTAGGTACCCAATTTCCCAACAACAGCACAGGTACAGCAACTTTCTAATAAGCATGAGTTTCATCATTATTCCAGCCACGTCCACGCTGAACAAATGCCTTCACCTAGAATCGCCACATCGACTGGTTCTGTGCTTCTCGCCTCTATCAGATTCCCGCGGTCTTTACCAGGTCATCGGTCCACCTTCGGGAAGGCCACATTGCTCGCAGAACACATGGTAGAAAGGTTCGTTGATAGCATGAGTATACCAGTAAAATAGCTACCAACCTTGGACTCGTATCCAGTCAAGAACTTCATTGCTCTCGACATCTCCAGGATCGCCTGTCGGTCTCCCTGCGACGCTGCGTGGATGATCTCGATGTACTGGTCCATGAACTCTTTGGAGTACTCACGAGTGGCGCCGAAATCTAGCAGGATCACCTTTTTGAGAAAAAGAGTTTGATTTTTATTTGGTTTGAAGTTTGAGGAGAAGGTTATGGAAAAAAAACATCACTTAGTTTTTCGTTATATTTCAGTTAAATGGGATATTTCAGTGTCAAACGACATTGCGGCACAACACCTCATAAGTCATTTTGGCTAAATTTACAGTAGAGCGAAAAAACTACCAAAGTACAACACAGTGGCTCTATGACAACTATTTGAATATTGGCCTAGACTTGCTTGATAGCCTAAAGTGCTATACAATCAGTTCGATCCGCAACAAAGGGGATCTTTTTAGGTTGCGTTCTGAAAGTAGGTATGACAACGCAATTAGCTGTCAAATATTTCGCATTTCTATACAATTACAATAAAAAGTAATAAAACCCGCTAATTTTCCGGCGGTGTTAATATAGGCATGATGTCATGCTATTTTCTAGCATTATTCAAAAATTATCCAACTCGACATTAAAAAGAGGGAGAAAAGGAAGGAGTCCTTTACTCGTACTGTAAGATAATACTCAATACAAGTGACAAAGTTTAGTCCCGGCTGTCATTTGTAGATCTTTGGCAGTCGTTACGGATAGTCAGAAGCTAGATAATCTGACACTAGTCTTGCCAAGGAGTACCGTGTTACCCAGTTAACCTTTTGCGTGTCTACCACAGATTTTTATCGTCCAATCCTGACCAAGCCCTTAAGTGTAACTGTCCGACTTAAGACATTTGGAGCATTTTTTCTTATGTCGAACTGTGTAACTTAAGACACGCAAAAGGTTAATGGGTTGTGGAGGTCTGGTAGGCAGCCGCTCCACGTAAAAATACTGGTATTCAGCTGAATCCGGTTTGACTGGTAGCCGACCCCAATATAGTTGGGAAAAGGCTAGGCAGATGATGACAAGTGACAAAGTTTACAAAACTCATACATTTATAAAAACTTTATTACCATTACTTAAAATACTGATAAGTTATTCAAAATTTTCTATGGAGAATTTGAATTTAGAATATCTTAAACAGCATTTTAGCCAAGTAATGGTTAAAAAGGTTTTATGAATAAGAGGTTAGATTATAATGTTCAGATAATACTGCCCGCGTTGTGACAAGCGACATAAAAATGGCTCAGCGGCGGAGCGTTTGGCGTACTTTTCAAAACAGCGCGCGTCAAAGGAACTTTCAGCAGTTCGAAGAAAATTCATGTTTTGTACTGCATTTGCAGTAGTTCCATTTTGAGTTGACACAATATCTATCTGGTTTTTTTTTATAAACTATTTTAAAAATACCAAAATAAAGGATACCAGCGGCTTCGACTGCGTCAATGTCGGGCTTGCTCCCGGGATAAAAGTGTAGCCTGTGTGGCATTCCACACTATAAACTATATCCATGAAATTTCATCCGGATCCGTTCTGCTGCTCCAAGGTCATTGACTAACAAATGTCCATCCATCAAACTTTCAATCTATAATAGTAATAAGATATTTCCATATACCTGCTTAGTAGTCGGGTTATAGAAGAAGTTAGCCCAATTGGGGTCGGTCTGCATACAGCGCAGTACAAACATCTCGCGCAGGCAGAGCTGCATGATCTTGTGAGCGATGTCGACGCGGACCTCGTACTCTGCGTCGAACAGCTTGTCTAGCGGCACGCCGTCTATCAGCTCTGTCGTTATCACCTCGGGGGAGCACAGCTCATCTGGTGGACACAGAGATTAGGATGGCGTGAAGTGTGTTATTATCAAAAGGGAATATCAGCTGGTCGATTCTGTAAAATCGCCGTGAAAACTTATGCGAAGAAATCTGCCAATACTTTATCTAAGTTATCACGATTACAGGCTGGCAGATATAATAAGTATGATATAATATTGTGTAAATATATATTCTATTGAAAAAATAACTAATTACTAATTAGTCCGTCAGATGGACTTCCATAAAATATTAGACAAGTATTTTTTTTTCACGTTAACAAAAAAACCGGCCAAGTGCGAGTCGGCTTGCGCACGAAGGGTTCCGTACCATTATCTATAAAAACGGCAAAAAGATCGTGTCT
Organism: Mamestra brassicae; assembly: GCA_905163435.1. Classification (NCBI taxonomy): domain Eukaryota; kingdom Metazoa; phylum Arthropoda; class Insecta; order Lepidoptera; family Noctuidae; genus Mamestra; species Mamestra brassicae. The sequence continues at coordinate 7,804,288 of LR990987.1, forward strand.
GTTGTATGGGAGCCCCCTTAAATATTTATTTTAATCTGCTTTTAGTATTTTTTGTTATAGCGGCAACAGAAATACATCATCTGTGAAAATTTCAACTGTCTAACTATCACGGTTCATGAGGTACAGCCTGGTGACAGACGGACAGACAGGCAGATGGACAGCAGAGTCTTACTGATAGGGTCCCGTTTTACACTGTGGTTTTTTGTATGGGACGTCATCAAATGACTGCCCCCGCTCTTGGCGGAGCGGGAGTGTCAGACTCTTACTGACTAAAACCCAGCCGTGTTCCTTCAAATGCCCTCTGCGTTCCAGGGCCGCGTTAACTCCGAACAATTCCGCAACTCTGGCAGAACATACAGGGCTGGCAGATAGATGGATTGATTGGAAGTTCGGGTAAAATGTAGTGTTGTATAAATTGTATGTATAAGAAAGAAAGAAAGAAAAATGTTTATTTGGGACTCGCACAAGACAAAGAAAACAGTAAAATAAAATTAAAAACTAAACAGTAATATAATGTAACAAACATGGATAATTCCCTTACCGATGATATCAGGTACAAAATACTCGGGGTAGGGCGCGAGCAGCCGCTTGAACTTGCGCGTGCACTCGGCCTCGCGCAGATAGTCCACCTCCCACGACAGCTCCTTCTTGGCCACCTCCACAATGTTGTCGATGAACATGCCCTTGGGGAAGATGTTCCACACCTGCGGGGAGGAGTGTGTTAGTTTGAGATAAATCTTCTTCCTAGTGTTGCTATGGTATATTATGTTATATTCAGTTAAATAAATTTGGCACGAAATTCACCTGACGCTGGATAGTTTGTACAAGTTTTTATTTGTTCAGATCAAATCTTGCAAGCTGAATTAGAACCACTTCAATGTATTGTTAGTTACACCTATATAACTCCAACAAGGTTATCGATGTCACTGTTGATGCACTTAGTGACGCCGGGGTACTGCACCTTCACTGCCACGTCCTTGACGACAATCTACAAAGCCGCACTCTTTCTATCTGCCGTATTAACGTTCGTGTTTGGTAGATAGTATGTAGTCGTACCTTCATCACACCAACAAGGTTATCGATGTCACTGTTGATGCCCTTAGCGACGCCGGGGTACTGCACCTTCACTGCCACCTCCTTGCCATCATGGAGCACAGCCAGATGAACTTGACCTGAAGAAGTAAACATACTTATAATTACCAGCCCGTGAATGTTGCACTGTAGGGTTAAAAGAAGTACTAAGGCCAGGAATTTGAATCCAAATAATTCAGCCAAGAAAAACTGAGAAAAGAAAGTCACCATATAGGATAGATTCAAATGATGACTATTTTCCTACTACTCAGGGTAAGCACTCACCAATAGAAGCTGCAGCAAACGGCTTGTCTTCAAACGTGGCGACTCTGGTCCTCCACTCCGTCCCCAGCTGCGCGCTCATGACCTTCTCGACCTGCCAGGATGGCATGAAGTCAGCTGACTGCCGCACGCGCTGGAAGATGCGCTGCAGCTCTGGAGAGATCATGGAGTCATCCTGCAGACTCAGCAGTTGACCCAACTTTAGTGCCGCACCTGAAAAGGATGATTCAGACTATCAAATATAACAAATTACAAAGATGGTGCTATTATTTATTTATCTTTGTTGTACACCAAGATTAAATATATTTAAAAAACCTAAGTAACCTATTTTTAAATTGAAAGGATTTAGTTTATACCTTAAGTTTTGAAAAAGAATTCATATATTACAATCTTATTTGGTTTTAGACAAACATAATAGTTGATTTCTAGAGCTTCTTTTAGTTGAATTTGAATATTGAAAAGCATGCTCCATCGTCGACCATATTGCCAATGTGGCGGAATTTGTTCGAAAGAGTCACCGCGGCCTTGGAACGCAAAGGGTTTTAGAAGGAACACGGATGGGTTTTAGTCAGTTAGAGTCTGACACGCCCTTCCGCTCCACCCAGAGCGGAAGAAGTCAATTGATGATTTCCAACCCTTAAAAAAAAAATCGTCGACCAATATCAACACTTTCCATCAGGTGAGATTGTGGCCACACATCCCAACTATGTGGGATGTCCACAATATACCGAGGTTGCATCGCCGTACGTCATGGAGCTATAGTTTTAGGGAGTAGTTATCCCGCAGCCAACTAAACTTTTAGTCAGGACTTGCCTCGAACTTTGCACAGCGTGTCAACAATCCTTTCAGCGTTTGCCGGTGACAGGAACGCATTGGCTGACTCATCCACCTGCCCCGTCACCGACTGGAATGTGTTCCGAGCATACTGAGCCACGGTCCCCACCCCTAGGCCAGCGGCTAAAGAGCCAAACGAAAACATGCGGCCGAGGCGCGAAGACGGCACCACGCGAGCCTTCGAGTTCTCACTCAGCTGAAACACATTCAAAAAGATATGAAAACTGCCTTTAATAGAAATTTTGCACCAAAAATATTCAATATCAGTTAAACTGCTCTATAAAGACTAAGAACTGCGAATACGTTGAGAGAAGCCGTCCAATTAAATGATACTTACAGCGACTCTAATCTTCTTCTTAGCCATGGGCTTGCGACCCGAAGACCCCACGGCATCTGAAAGCGCTGCGCGACTTGCAAGCTCCACTGGCGGCACAACTTTAGCAGACGCAGACGACTTCACTTCCACGGGTTCAGGTGAGGATATAGCTTCCAGTATATCTTCCACCCTTTGAAGTTTAGTGTCTCGCATTTCCTTTTGCAAGTCTTCAAGTGGCGCCTCGACTTGTACAATCGGCGTTACCACGGCTGGTGATGGGTACATGGTTGGTGGTGCAACCACGGGCGGCTCGTCTACTATCTGAACCTTCTTCAGGGTATCGAAGGTTCTGTTGAACTCCCTGTTGAGCTCATCGATCTCGTCTTTCATCTGCTGGTCCATCTCGGGTCTGGCTGCGCTGTTAGGGACATGCATTGTCGCGAACTGTCGAAAGCCGTGTGCAACTACTAGGGCTCTGTCCACAAGCTCCTTAGCAGATGCAGGGTTGGGATTGATGGTAGCTAGGTTAGTTGGACAGCTCGCAAGCAAAGGCCTCACGCTAGAGTTATTCCATACAAGACTTGCCACTTCCTGTTGAGTTTTGACCCCCGCTTCCACCACTAAGCGAAGACCTCTCAAGACACTTATTAAATCGTTAATGTGGGACATGTCCTGAAAGTAAATGTTAGTCTGGTTAAATACATATATTTACATTATAAATTATTAAGAGAATAGAATACATAATCAGTTACTAAAAGTGTAGAATAAATATAATAAATTATTAAGTTTTAGAGAGCAGTGAGTTTAATATGATTATCAGAATGGCTTGTATTCCTCCAAATAATGTTTATGACCAGTGAAGGTAGGTAGTTTAAACTAGTAGATTATTCACAAAGTGGATAAAGTAGTGCCTTACGTCAAGGGAGCTAAAGGACTCCAAACACAACAGGATTTAAGGCAGTTCTGAGTGAACTTTTGAGTAAAGCGATTAGAGTTAAGACAAGCAAAGGATTTAAACTCTCCCAAGACCCAACACTTTAATCCCCAAGGAGAATATCCCACTTTTTTTTATTATTATATATTATTTTACTTTAGCTCTGCATGGCCTTTTATAGCAATAACAATTATAATAAAATGTTATAATAAAAGATACTCATATTTCAGTTGCAAAAATGTTATTTATGTTATGCAATATTTATATCATAATGTCAATGGCGTATATACACTATAATAAAGCTGAAGAGTTTGTTTGTGTGTTTGAACGTGCTATTCTCTGTAACTACCAGTCGGGTCTCGAAAATTCTTTTGGTATATGATAGCCACATTTATGAGGATTGCTATAGGTTATACAGGAAATTCCAACAGGAACAGGAAAAAACGCGTACGAAGTCGCGGGCAAAAGCTAGTAGATTATATAACATTGCATCAAGTGATCATCATCAAGAGTAGCCTTTATCCAATACTTCTCGATGCTGAATACCAGTATCTCAGATGGAGCAACAGCATTTGGAAATGTTCCAATGACAGCCAGGATCAATGGCTTTGTGTGTGCACTTGTCTGGACATGTAAAGGATGGTCACCGTTCCAAAGATGGGCATGTCAAATGTAGATCTTACTTCAGTTGACCCATGCAGCTGCTTTATTTAGCAACAAGCCAATAAACAAATAGAAAAAAGGTTTGTGGTTGCAGTAACGTTTAAGATGTATTTAAGTACATATTTCAAATTGTGAGAGTGGTCATCTATCACATCAATCTTTCAAACTGTGTAGCGTTTTCCCAACTATGTTGGAATTGGCGACCATCCTAACAGGATGCAGCTGAATATCCATATTTTACATAGATTGACTGTCTATTATTCCTCCACAACCCAGTAACTGAGTAACATCATGCCTCTAGGCAAGGATGGTTTAACGTAAAATGATTAAGCATGCGTTGCTTTACAGCAACGCATGCTTAATCATTTTACACAGATAGGATAGGATTATATTTTTATGTCAGCGTGTTTTGTACCCATATTTGCAAAATAAATATCTTATCTTATCTTATCTAATCTAATAGGCTGCATAGGACACTAGTTATTTCAGCAGAGAAAACAGCGATATCACCAACACAATATTATCTAATGTGCAACCAGCTAATGCCAGCTATCAATATATCTGTCTGGATTTGATTTCCAGACTTAGTCCTGATGGTGGACCATTGTGTGTGGGCAAAAATGCCAGCTATCATCAATAACCAGACATGCATGCACCAGCTAAGGCTATAGTAAGTACTCTAATATAGACTATTATCTATACAAGAAGAAAAAATTGTTAAGTGTACTCTTGGCACACAACAATTTTTTCTTTATAAGAGATGTTGCCCCACACCAGTTACTTCTACTGTATTGTGGGTGCTTTTACAAACTCACATACACAAACAGCCATACAGAACAACTATCTGTAGACCATATAAATATTTGTTCTATGCGGGAATCGAACCCGTGACACGCAGCGCAGCAGCCATTTGCTCAACCACTGCACCAACCGTGTTGACCTCGTTTTGGCGTAACAACTTGCTTTATGTATATCAGATGATCAAATTTCTGCTGCATTAACTGAGGTGATATGTTTGTTTATGTTTGCAATGTGGTGGGAAGAGAAAATGAGCTACATTAAAATTAAAAACTATTTGAAATTAGAATGTAGAACGAAGCAATTCAGGATCCAAAATGTGTACAAACTATTTGAAATTAGAATGTAGAACGAAGCAATTCAGGATCCATAATGTGTACTATCTACTAGTACCAAGAATTAGTCCCCAAAACTATATTTTCATACTTATATATTCCTTATTTGAAGGTGACCACGAACCTGAACCATGTGATTCAATTAATATATTTATTTTAATTTATTAATATTGTTATCAATGCAGAGTTAGCTAAGTTTTTGCTTGATATAGAAAAGCAAAATACTTAAAAGAGATTTTGTATTCAGTAAAAATCTAATGGGTCAATGGTGCCAAGGACTGGAATTTCAGCCAATGTTCATGGATAAAACAACTTCAAACCTACATTCAGCTTTTCATGTGTTTGTTTACCTTTTTAAAACAAAAATTATCTATTTCAAATTCAAAATTTACAAGATTTTCACAGTAAATTTATAAAATCTACTAAACACCTGCTAAGCATGTTCAGAATGAAAAAACACCTTGATCTTAAAAGGATAACTCCTAAAAGTTATCTAGAAATGCTGGGTCACACTCACCCACAAGTGCAGCAATGTCCAAGAGCTTCCATGCATCTATCTTAAAAGTGTGAACTTTGGCTTCTAAAGTTTGTGGTGGTGGCACAGGTTCACTAATAGGCACATTAATTATGATCACCTCCACTTGAATACATGTCTCTGTAGCCTCTTCAGATGAGGACATGATGGAAATTAATATGCATTTAATGTGGGTAGGCTGAATGCAAATCAAATTGCAATCTCTTCAAAACTAACACAAAAACTTGATTTTCCCTTAAAAATGCTTAATCCCAATACAATATTACGATCACAATACAGTAAGATGATATTTGACAATTTCCTAAGCAAAATTATGCAAGAGCACTTTCAATGCAACTCTGCACTACCTACTTCAAAAAATCAATACACTGCCTGAGTGAACAGGTAAGTGACATTTCCCTTTTATTAAATTGCCATACCATGCACTTATCTCCCCACCCACAGATGCACACAGACTAAGTAAAACTAGGTTTCACTGTAAGTAATGGTCACCCCACCCCATTTTAAGGGTAAATGTTGAGTGCAAACACTTTTTGTTTGAGAAATCTAATTGACATGACAGTTCTGCATCTTTATGCAGTTTTTGATGTTGTTAGAAAGTAACTCCAAAAGCTAAGTAAGTTCAAAATATTTTGCGAAAGTTCAATGAATAGGTAATGCACTAACATATGGGTATAAATTGAAACTTAGAGAGGTTATGTTTCCAATTTAAAACCAAACTTTTTATGGACCTGGGGAGCCGCAGAGCTGCAGTGACCTTAATAAAATTATGAAAAAATTTCCTGTCTTTGCATGAAAAAGCGTAGGCGCCAGCAATTTACATTTCAAGGTTATGGTAAATATTGCATAACATAAACTATATAGGGATATTATGTCATAGACGTTATTAATTTCAATATTATAATTAGAGAAAGTTTCTCTTCAAATATACCTATATTTTTATTATTTTGTTTAATGTCACTGCATAATAAATGCGCGCGCCTGTGCGCCCCTTCTATTGAAACTTGAAGCTGGTACTTACTGTAATTTGACTGCGACCACAGTTTAAGAACCGTTATCGTTGTTGCAAAATAATTTCACTGAACATTCATCCTTTAAAATAAAATAGGTACTTGTTATTTTTAATTCACGCTACAATTTTTTTCAAACATTCAAGACCTTCTAGTACGAACGAACAAAATGCAACTAGCTGTGCTGTGACAGCTGTCTAGTGTCTGTCAATTTACTGTCATGTCCATGTCGTGGCCATTTCATAGAATTGGCCATTTCATGATTTGGCCGACCATTTCATGAACAAGCCCAAACTGACCAGTTACAAGCCAAAACTGACCCAGATCGCTTAAACGTCAACGTTTGATGTTATGTCAATCCACGTTTGGTCTTATCATGAATGTCTGACCACATTATGAAAAGACAACTTAACCCTAACTTCGACGACTAAGCACCTACGACCATCTACGGGGTTTCGTATTTCTATCTGCAGGGTTAAAGGAACCTGACATGAATGGTATAACGGTCATCCCATTCGAACCCAACCTATCCGCGTCGGGGTGCCCTAAGTTCCCTCAAACCTAACCTTTTTTTTTGATCTCGGGGGGAAATCCTCATGGAAATCCTCCACCCTGGGGCGGGTGGAGGGGTCTGTCAGACTCTTGCTGACTAAAACCACCCCGGTGTTCCATCTTCCACCTACGCCGGGGATCGCGGGAACGTATGCGACTTCCGCAACCTCAAACCTAACCTAAACTAACTTCGGCCACATCATGAAATGGCTTTTTTTCTTTAGCTGGCGCTTTATTATTAGCTTTTTGGAGTTTATTCCTTAAGAAACGGTTTTCATATTTAGCCCGCGGTATTAAAATTTTATGAGGAGTAAAATCGAGCGTTGACTGAAAGTGAGGCGTTACGTTCCTTTGCGTACCTTTCACTTCGAGATTATGTATGTGTGTATATACAAAGTATACTCAGCTTATTTAAGATTGCTTTCATTTACCCTCTTTTTACATAATCTACACTACACAATTTGTGAGCCGGCACGGGACGCCTGGCAGATGTGGAACATCGAAATTATCTTGCACAAGAAATATGCATAAAAGAACAGATTACGACAGGAACTAAATTTGGCATATTTAACGAAAAAAAAAAATATAGACTGTATAATAGGTATTATATACCGTCGTGTAGCGTGGCGACGCGTCGCCACGGCATGCGTCGCCATGCCAACAATCGGTTTTACCCGCGGTTATAGATGTTTCACTTTATTAATTAATAATCCATAATTACAAACACCTAGCCGTTGCACCTCAGGTGCGCAATTTTTACATTAGGTTTATCAACAGTTAGCTAAACAACAACAAGTTAGTGGTTATTTTCACATCTTGCGGCAACCTCATAAGGTAAAACAGTTGGTTTTTTAATTTATTTTTACTTCTATCGTTTATATATTCTAGTATTATCTTTTCTCAGACAATCGAGTTTATTGAAAAGTGCTGGTGTCAGATTCTTGTTAGTTCTTTGGCCATAGTAAGTTTTTACTGGTGGTCGCACGAATCTACGCTCTTTAACGCTTCTAGTATTGCATCTTTTTTGCACCTGTACTTTGAATTGGTCTCTATAGTACTGTTCTAGAACCAGAAGGTACTTGACCTTCTCATGCCCAGGAAGCACCTTAGGTACATACAACAAAACGATTTTCATAATTTTCTTTACAAGTATGTTTTGTTTGTGGCAATGTAGGTATTTCATGAAACGAATTTGCAGCAATTTTATACTGTTAAGATAGGTTTTAAATGTACGGCCATACGTATTCAATCCATAGCTTAGCAATGACTCGGCGAGAGCAAAATAAATGATACACAGCGTTCTTTTACTCAACGGCGCCTTCAGGATATAAAACTTACTCAACACTGCACTAAGCTTGTCAACACACAGTTCAACTTGTGTTTTCTATCTATATTGCGGTCTACCCACAGACCTAGACAGGCTAGACACAAAAATTTACTAACGTACTCCAGGCTTTGACAAACACAGTTTACATTTCTAACGTGCATGCGACACCGACGATACTTATATCCACGCTCCTGACATTTTTCGCCAACAAGTTGTGAGGTGAGTGCAAATGCGTCACTTTCGTCTTATTTAGGTTAAGTATGATACTATTAACTTGCGCCCACCGTGTAATAGTATCGAAGTCAGCCTGCAGCACAGCCCTAACCTTTTGTATATTCTTAGAGGAGTACATCTCGTCCGCGTACATATACACCCGACAATTCCTCACCACATTACTGACGCTATTGACATGCATGATATAGCCAACTGGACACACCAAGCTTTACCGCCGCTTCTTTACCAGCAACAACAGAAATGTAGGTCTGTAAGGTTCTGCCACTCAGATAACTCCGGAACCACCTGCTTGTGGGGACCCTGAATCCGTACTCAACCATGACCTTCAACAGCACCTCGTGATCCAAGGTATCGAATGCTTTTATAATCAATGAACAGCTCCAGCACCTGGTGGCCCTTGTCGAGACTACTGTTCATATCTTCGGAAAACTATGACAGTGCTGTACGGGCCATGCCTAAAACCATGCTGTGCATCCGCTAATATACTATTTTGCTCTAAGAATTCGCTAACCTAGCCGACTACTATCTTTTTTACAATTTTATTAATAACTGATAACTGATAAGATAGCAATTTGGCCTATAGTTAACGTAAACTGAATGCGCTCGCCGCTTGTACTTTTTTTAAGGGGGCTAGGATATTCCCCTTTCGATAAACACAGGTTGACAAAGTGCGACAAGACCGGTGAGATCTTATTCTTGATTATTTTTAAGTCTATAACTCGAATGCAGTCAGTGCCTGGTGTCTTATCGCTGCTCAGCTGATCGATAACTTTACACACTGTGTCAGAGGTTGCTGGTTCAAACCGGAACGTTACATCACTTGCCCTAACATATTTACTTCTGTTTAATAAATTAATACTACAATTATGTTTAGTAGCAATAATTTCGTTAGTAAAAGCAAATGAACTACATATATTATTGTGTCTTTTTGTACAAAGTATCTTTTAACAATATTATCATCTATACGAGCTTTTTCCGACCCAGCTATTAATTTTGTCCCAGATTTTTTTGGGTCTCCGTTACACTTCTTAATTTCTTCCTGCCGAAACCTATTTCTTGCTTTAAATATTAATTTGTTAACCTACCTTATTTCTAAATCGTGTGTATTCTAGTCTTTTCGTGTTATTCTTTGGTGTTTCTTCCCAATCCCTAAATATCCTATCCCTACGCATCAACATTTTATTTAAATCTCAGCCTATCCATGGTTGTGTTATCAGTGTTTAATTTTTGGCTTTACAGTCTTACTAATTTTACAAATATCATTGAAAGCATTTTACAACTAACAATACATAGTTAAGGACAATCAATAAAACAACAATTGAGACCAAACGTAATCAGCTGATCAGATCTGCTTAGCTACTAGTCAGAATCACATACCGAGTGTCCGAGTTCACACTACCAGTGCAGGGTTGCGTCACATGTAACGATACTGAGACTCCAACCCGAACCCATATGGATGATCCGACATGAAGCACCAAAGAGCGCTTACGTACTACGTCCGATCCGAACCGATCAGTATCCGTGAAAAGACGGGCCGGCGTAGTCGTAGAACAATTTGCGTGGTAGCTTACGCACTACACCCGATTTTCGTCATCCGATTTCTCTCAGTCATCCGAGAAGAGTCTCGGACGACTGGCCGCTTTTTTGGCGATTTTTTCCGAAATGGAGATCCATTTCGGAAAAAATCATTGACGGACCGAAGTGGCCATTGTATTATTTGTATGAACAGTTGCGCACTACGTCCGAACCGAATCCGAGCTGCGTCCGAGAAAAGCGGCAGAGGGGCCGGGGGGCGAGGGGGTGACGTGACTCGGCCTTGTTAGTACTTTGTTGGATTTACTGCAAAAATCATATAGGTAACAATTTAATTGGACAAGGATAAGGAATCATGGCTGGGATGGATGGCAATTTAAATTGTTCAAGACTTTAGAAGTAAATTTTTGGTTAACACGGTAACACTGATAAACACGATGAAAGTATAAGAGATAAGAGTAGGGGAAGATCAAAGAAACGAAGGATGGATTATGACATAATCCATCCTCATATCATCATCATCATCATCATCTATTCATATCATCTGTATGTCCAGTAAGGAGGTAATCACGGATTTGGATCGGAGGTAGTGCGTAAGCAGTATCCTAGTTTGGTCTGAATTTTCTCGGATAGTATTTTGACGGATTCGGATCGGACGTAGTGCGCAATCGCTCTGAAGCACTCAATAACAAACGAAATGCGCGCAAATTTAAGTCAGCTAAGATTAGAAGAGACACATCATGAATTGGACAATTCAATTATTTGGCCACGACATCGCCAAACGCTGATTTATTTATTGATCTGGCCAGACCATTATCATGATGTGGGCAGCGGATATTTTCCATTTCATGAAATTATCGGCCACATCGTGGAATGGCCAATTCTACGATATGGCCACGACTTAAATAAATGTCAGTCAGACAAAAAGTGACTGAGAGAGAATATCTGACAATCACGTAATCTTCACTTCTCACTCCTGTGCTTCAACCACAAGATTTGGTTTGAATATTTTATGTCATCACGAGTATAAGCCCTTTGCCACAGTGATTTGATTTTTCGTTCTATTTGTCTTATTACTGTTTGGTCTATTTCAAGAATTTGTTTCTAATGCCGCAGACACGAGCTTCTAATTCGTTCTGATCACTCTGAGGCAATTTCAATAGTTCCGTCCTCGATTTGATAAAACCATTGATAAATGTCTAGCTGTGGAGTTGCGGTGTATAATACGTGCCGCACTGCTGAAGACAACGAATTGGAGATGCACTTGCGGCATTGTATCATCAGCTTGGCAAGTTCTTAGGACGCCCCCTCACCCCATCCGAGCAGGAGTCCCCCAGAGCTCAGTGCTATCCCCCCTAGTCTTTACGCTGTTCATCAACGATGTACCAAAAAGTAAAAAGGCGCCGTTGGCCCTATTAGCCGACGACACCGCCATTTACTAAACTAGTCGCGACCCTGACTCTATCGCTCGCACTCTTCAAACATCCGTAAACATCTTGGGCAGATGGTTCAGGAAATGGAGAATCGAGGTAGACCCTGATAAGAGCCCGGCGGTTCTCTTTATGAAACCGCCGGGCTCCTCGTCCGTATATACCATACATGGCAAGCCGATTCCCTGGGAGAAGCAAGCCAAATACCTGGGGATCATCCTGGACCCCCATGGAGCATAGCCAAACGTTTCTTCGATACTGCTGAAAAACACCGTAACCCCCTTATCGCATCGGCCGCCCGATACGAACCATCCCGCATCTTCAAGGTATGCCGACCGAGGCATACCCTCGTCACGCCCGATGACTCCACCACTCTTCTCCAAGAGAGTCGCAAAGAGACCAGCACTCTGCGCAAACCACGAGCGCTGTCCTTTAACCCTCGCCGCCGCGACGTCCCCATCAATATCTGCCCCGACCCTTTCTCGAGCTAGCTCATGCCGCTGAGCCTGTAGTTTTAAATTCGTCCCTAAATAATAATCCCAGTTCGATCCAGCCGTCCCTAGCTGTCCTCCCCCAGCGACAGGGGGTGCCCTTAGCGTGTAGTCGCTTAGTTTGTTAGTTTTATTAAGCCCTGGCTAGGGGCTTTAATATTTATATTAAGGCCACCACAGGCAAGCCCGGTTAAGCAGTCGACAATCTCATAGGTTGAATTGCGAGACGCCCCAAAAAAAAAATCTTTGAAGCCTGTCCACAGAACCAAAAACGTAAATTCATTCTTCAAAGGCAATGTACAGGGAGGCCGAAAAAATAAAAACAGACAACATTCAACAAAATCATTTTTTATTCTTAATGCTATTTCACAAATAAATAAGTCTCCAAATATAAAATAATTGACACGAAAACGTACGAATCATTAAAGAAAGAACGAAATCTCTTTTTGTTTATTTTCTTTTTATTCTTTAAATAAAAGCCGTGGTAAACAAAAAAGAAAAGAAAAAATATTTAAATTTATTACAAATCATACCATGGAAATAAATTAATGTTTATTGTATTATTATTATTATATAATTTAAAACACCTATCGTTTATTACTGTATCAGTGTAATTATGTTATAATTATATCTAAATTGTGTTTAACGTGAGCGATGCTTAAGCAAGTGAAAGCTACTTAATAAAACAGTAGATTGTGTTTGAACAGTTCACAAGTAATTTTGAATATCATTCATCTGCCAGAAATTAGGTAGCTAGGTAGCTGAATCTACCCAAGCATTAGTAATTTGGCACTGTCATGGAGGTAGTTTGCATTTAACTATTAAGATGCAGTACAAACGGCGGTTCTTACTTCACAGACCTACCTACTGTTAAACTTTAAACTTTTGAAAATAATCTTAAAACAAAAATTAATTTTAAAGTGCACAACAGATTTTAATAAAGATAATATTTTAGAAACATATCAATGCATCATGAAATACAACGCCCACGTTTATCACAAAACTTATCCAATACCATGTAGCATACCTATATTGTATGTCATTAATATTACGTACCACATAGATTAAATTTATAATAAATATGCCAAATTCCATTCCAGTGGTGACATTTAAATGTTTATAATCACCATTGTCCAATCTTATCACCGTTCTCCCCCCCAAAACCAATTAATTCTCATACCACCGACAGACCCAAAGGGCAAGCCAGTTCTGACCTCAACACCATTAATATATTGTAATTGCTTTTGCCCGCAACTTCGTACGCGCATATCTCGTTCCCGTATAGCCTTCCTCATGAAAATGTGGATATCAAATACAATTAAAAAAAAAACTAAGAATTTTCCAAATCCGACTCGAGATTAGCGCGTTCAAACAAACTTTTCAGCTTTATTATATTAGTATAGATTTAATATCAATACAGACAATGATATTTCTAGAAAGCTGAATAATGTCAGCAAGAAAAGTATGTACTTTAATAACATTATAATCGGATTTCAAATCCTACCTTACTGTTAAAACACGATTTCCATCAATAATGTTATCATATAAATATTGTTGCATGTTGCATTATCATATTATTATTTAAATTCATGAGTAAATGTCAAAATTATAAATATTAATGATAAAACATAAATTTTAAAAGTAACTGGATAATTGTATGAGAGATTAAAGTCCGTTGCAAGGGACGGCTGACGGATCATATTACTTTACTTGTATAATGATAACTAACCGAAAAAGGTTGTTAACCCCATCTGGCGTTATACTTCTAAAAGTGTAGCCTGTCTGGGCAATGTGTTTATTCCATAGTCAGTAAAATACAGAAAACTATCCAGTACACAATCAAAATTCTGTAAATTCTACAAATAGTTATAAAAGTTCCAATACAATGATATTATTTTAAGACAGTTTTGACCGTGCCTGGAGCTACATATAGGCCTCGCACTAATGCCATAACACACTATATTTACTGTAGTTTGACATGTCTACTAAATACATGACATAGTACAGGCAGCATCTGCCTTCACAATAATAATGACTAACGTTAAAACTACTAAAATCTGCTGACCCTAAGGGCCGCGAAAAGTGATAATCCAGGTGTTACAATATCATGGATTTCGTCGGAAACTTACGACTAAGGCAGAAAAAAGTAGGAAAGTTCAGTAAAAGTTACACATTAAAAATATTAAAATATGGTAGTGTGTACTTCGTATAACGACAAAGTGACAAGTTCATTCTTCTGCTAAATGCAGGAATGTTACAGGATACGTCACTCCTTCGACAACTTACGTTGGACAGGGATGTTTCATACATATTTATTACGTTATACTTTATACTTGGCGTTCCCTTTGCGAAATAATACATGAGCACGGTGGTATACCGTGTGACAAAATACCAGACTACATTGTGACTGCCGAAATACGATAAGAAGTACGATATAAATTTTGAATATTATCAATTTATCACCACATAAGCTCTGATTCTGCACGTGCGATCGACTAGGAGGCTGGTGTGTAGTCGATCATGTGCCAACACTAGCCTAGTAGTTAAATCACCAACAAAAATACTCAAGTGGGAGCCTTTTAACTCTAAAGTCTAATTGGACCAAAACGGTTTCGTTTCGTTCCCCGGGTGCGTTAATATAATTATGGTAGGCGCCGAATAAGTTTGCAATAACGGTCTTTATTTAAAAAACGGAAATTAAGAGCAGTCCTGAATCGACATCTATCGTGATCCTCTACATTTTCCAGCAGTGAAAAACTATTCCTAATTTTTTTTTGGGTACCTCTGAAAAGATATTAGGGAGGGTCAATGTACTTTTTTGCAAATTAATTTGGCACCTACCATATCACGTAAGCCTTGGATGGGTGGATGGGTACGATACCTAATCGTAAAGGAATGCATTATTCGCGTAATTCGGCCTCAAGACGGTTCATTATGCCGACGAAGTTAGCCTCGGGCAGCGGGGTGCAGTGCGATGACTTGTAGTCATGCAAGTACCTGTTGATCTGTAATATACGTTAAAATATCGTTAATATATTGCAAGGGGTTTCATCTTTCATTTATTTGAACTTAATATTCCTTCTGGATTGTCAGTATTTGGTGCCTAAACACCACTATGCGCCTTGGTAAGTCCAAATTTGTGAGTTAAACCAGTGTGACCCATTCACACTTCTGAGTGTATGTGAAGTACTTAGACTGAGGAGTATGAATGGGTCAAGGCTATTTGTTACAGATGAATTACCTAACAATTATAAACAAATTTATATTTAGACCAGGTTTGAACCAGGGCTCATATGCCTTTCAAAGTTCTTATAACAAAACATACAACTTCTAATACTGACAGTTTTGTAATAAGAATAAGAATTGTCTTTCTATCACAGAAACTGGCACAATGGTACCTTGTGAAGTAACAAGACAGTTAATGTTCGTGCCGATATAAATATAAGTACCTACCTAGCTTCTGTAACAAACAGACAGACGGGTAGACAGACAGACTTACTTTCGCATTTAAACATTAATGTGGATATTGAAGTATGGATACCTCTAGCTGTCGCCCACGAGGAATTACTACTTCCCTCAATATCCTTTTAAATAAAAGCCTATTATATGTATAAAGGTGCTCCCTAACCTGGAGCGTTCGCCTGTAATGTAACATTTCAGATTTGATTTTGAGCATTACATTACAATACTGACTCCCTGACCGACGAGCATTCGCCTGTATTGAACATTTACCTATGTTACAAGTTGTATCAAAATATTACACATTGTATCATCACGTTGCGCACAGTAATGATCGGTTCTGTTCCCTCACCAATGTAATGCTCGACTCTGTAACGTTACATTACAGGCGAATGCTCCAGGTGAGGGAGCACCTCTACATTTCATATTTGATTTTGAGCATTACATTACAATACAATACTGCCTCCCTGACTGTCGATCATTCGCCTGTAATGTAACATTACTTTCGATTTTGAGCATTTAGTTGATTCCACAATGTCAGACGAAGCAGTGCGCATTGATGTTACAAGTTGTATCAAAATATTACACATTGTAATGATGAGACCTCTTACCTCACCAATGT
Organism: Mamestra brassicae; assembly: GCA_905163435.1. Lineage (NCBI taxonomy): Eukaryota > Metazoa > Arthropoda > Insecta > Lepidoptera > Noctuidae > Mamestra > Mamestra brassicae. Next base: position 7,820,714 of record LR990987.1, read on the forward strand.
AATGATCGAATCTGTAACATTACAGGTTGCGCACTGTAATGCTGGAATCTGTAACATTACAGGTTGCGCACTGTAATGTTCGGTTCTCCTACCTAACTGATGTAATGCTCGACTCTGTAACGTTACATTACAGGCGAATTCTCCAAGTGAGGGAGCACCTTAAGGTATATTACTGTAAGGTTTTATGAAAATCCATTCAGTATTTTTTTCATGAAAGAGATATATACTAGATATATACTAGAGATACATACTCAGTTTCGCTTTTACAACAGTAGTAATAACAGAAGTAAGATGAGGAATTTACCAAGGGCAGCAGTGGTCTGTCAGAATCCTGTAAGTTTGCCGCGTTCAGAGCTCCACGCTGGTTCTCAGCTAAAGCAAGCAGCTTAACAAGCGCCACCCTTGCGAACGGATTCTCCACCGAGTCTTGGTGTCTTTTTTCGATCAGCCCCATCACAAGGTAGTTGCCACGATTTGTCGAGAGGATGCCTTGTCTGGAATACAGGAGTCAAGTTGGATAGACGATCGAGGGAACGCACTTGCGATTGTTACCCCATGAAATATAAATTCCATCTTTATTCCAGAGCGAGAGAGAGACACATGACTTGTGTCATCTTTTTAGCAACGGAATCATGATGGCATTTACTCTTCATAATGACCCTAGAAGGCGAATTCTCGTACTTTAAAAGCGTTCAAATTCAAGTCTAGTGTTTTGGCAGTTTGCGACTGCAATGTGAATGCTCCTTAAACATACGAGAATCGCCGATCGACAAACGAAAGTGCATTAGTAGTCTGCAGTCAGTATTCGAAACGCAAAATATTATGCCAGGCAAGACAACTGATATCTAATTTGAAATGAAAGTAGTGTTTCTCCTGGTCCCTAAGTGAGCAAGTGTTGATGAAAGGAATTTAAAGTGAAACTATCCATTGACGCAGTTTCCAATTAACCTACTTTGTGCTACTATTATATTGACTTTTTTACAATTTATTCATAGAATAGAATAGAAATACTCTTTATTGTACACCATAGAATAATAGGGTGTAACAATGGGCGGTTTTTTCGCAAAAAGCGTTCTTTTGCAGACAACATTGAGATCATTTTGAAAAGGAGAAACGATACGTACGGTAAGTATGTTAGTCGTTTATCATCAGTGATCGGAAAAAGGTGAGCTAGTTTACCTAAACTTCAAAGAACAGAGACAAAAAGTGGAGACTTCCTGACACAACACACAACATCAACGGTCATCATCAGTGGTGAGTTTAATTGTACAAAATTAATAAATGGCGTGAAAAGCTAGAAAAACTATAAAATTATTTTTATTTATCTTTACATCGTTAGTTGTTAAAGTTAATATGTCAATTACATTAGCTTCCGCGCTTTCTTACGTCGTTCAATCCAAGATAAGGAGACTATCTTTTATTTTGTTAAACAATAAAAAACGTGTCTACTGGTCTTGTGTCAAAAACAGGAAACGAATCAATTATTTTCTGTATTCATAACAATACCTGGATGGCCGAGCTTTGCTCGTTTTTAATTAATTTATTGCCCCCGAAACCCCCTGCATGCAAAATTTCATGAAAATCGTTGGAGCCGTTTTCGAGATTCAAATTATATTTTTACATATATACAAGAATTGCTCGTTTAAAGGTATTAGATTAATATTAAATTTACTTCAGTGATATCCCGAAACCGGGTCAATTTTCCCGAAAAAATGTTGTCGTAAGGAAGTCTCCACTTTTGTCTCTGTTCTTTGCAGTTTAGGCAAATTAGCTCACCTTATTTCGATCACTGCTTATTATAGATGACGCTAAAAGCACGCACTTACCTCTCAGTGTTCAACCTGAACAAAGGGAATAGATGCACAGTCCCCGTGAGACGAAAGCATGTGTAAAAAAAATTTAATTTGTATTCAAAGCAAACGGTTACGATCAGTATAGGGAACATTTATTTTATTTTTTATTTAATAAGAGGCGTGTTCACAAGCGAGGTCTATCGTACCAAAAAAAGTACTTGCACTTGTAAATAACATTTATTTTGATTAATTCATCGAATTTAGCATAAATAGTCTCAAGTAAGCAACAAGCTGTTCTATATTTTTTTTTCAAACCTTTTTTTTTATTTTCTTCGTCTTCATTCACGGCTTTATTCATAATTTGAATATTACAATTATCAGCAAAGCTTTTTATTAACACTAAGTAACATTTTCATATCAGTATATTAAATATATAATTATATATTAAATAAGTAAATATATTGTATAATAACACTGTTTTGAATAATATACATTACTAAGGTTTTAGGTATCTTCACAAAAACCTGTCAAGAACACTATAAATGTGCTACAAAACAATATATTTTTACCACAATATATGATCAGGGTGTATAGATAATGATCTCTGGGAAAATAAATATTTCTTAATTTTTTCTTTAATAATATATTTGGACTTAATGCCTGTAGCATTTTCTACAAACAATACAATACTTGTTCTTAGATTAAAGCCTAATTTAAAATATTTTATTGTTCCGTCACAATTGAATATAGAAAACAATTCCGATCCGTTAATTGATCTGTGCAGCAAATTGATATCTCAATATCACTTTCCCATAATATAAATAAAAGTTCGTGATTCGTTAGTTCTTGAGAAAAGTTTATACAATACATGTTAACTATTAAAATCTAGCTTTACATGTCAACCGACATAAGGCCATTTACACACTACTAATATTACACGCAGATATGATTTTTAAAACCCCAGTTCCTGAAAGCTTGTATACGTAAAATGTGTAACATTGATTACTTGAACAAGATAACAACAAAAATCACAGCCTCAAGATTCGTGACAATGGTTTTCCATCGTAAAGCGGTATACATATCAATTTGACATCAATAAAACTCCTCTTAATTTCGAAGTTTTCTACTGAAATGTGACCTTATTAGTTGAGTATAGCAAACAGATCAGATGTGTGGAAATACTCGTAAGCTGAGCGCGTGTTCGACCAGATGTAGGAGTGTGGACAAACTAAGAACAGTATGTAAGGATCGTAGCATGTCGCGTTCTGTCTCTGCCTTCCCCAAGGGAAGAAGTACGTGGTAAATAAATTCATGTATAGGTACCGTAAAATCGAGTTATCGTGGTAATCCGAAGGAGATTTAAGTGTGTATACTCTCAGAAACAGGGCGTATGTGTCCCCAAGCCGTGAAAGAAGCCAAGAAATGAATATTCTTATGATTACTGACCGCAAGCTAATAATTTCGTCCTCGGTGCGCCTGACCAGCTGCACGGGGCCTTCGTAATCGTTGATGAGTTCGGAAATGTTGAGGTTGACGTAGGAGCGGACCACTTCCTTGACCAGCAGGTTCCAGGATTGCGGCATCTGGTTCAGGGCGAGCGGGAGCAGGTCATCGAAGGTAGCGTCCAAGATCTGCAACAGCGTAATGTTTGAGGTGAGGTCAATTTACATTAGGATATTAAAGTGAAATTATAACACAGTGAGAGCATTTCAATTCTCTAATTTTTATTTTTATTGAGATCGTACAGCAAACCGACTGACTGTTCATTTAAAGGTAAATGTTTACCATAGCCTACGGATATGGATGGACATCTGTAATTCTGCACTACTATCTCCGACAAAGCAGGTAAGTAACGTACGTAGCTCGACACAGACTCATACAGATATAGACAATATGGTATTCAGTATCCCTATTGAATTACATATTATTGTTCCTTTCCTAGCCTTTTCCCAAGTATGTTTGAGTCGTCTTCCAGTCTGTGATGCAACTCAAGACCGTATCTGAGCGTCACAACACAAAAAAATTACAAGAGTAATATAACCGTCCCCAGTCCCATCCCATGAACCATATGTGGTATTTGCTGATTGTTTTACAGTATGTCAGCTGTGCGGAAAGAGAATCTGTCAAAGTTTCAGCAGGGTGCCTCACCAAACCGGCGATAGGGTAGTTGACGGCGGCCCAAGTAGCGGCGTACCCTCCAATGCTCCAGCCGAACAGCACGATGTGGTCAGGTTCAAAGCCCAGCTCGATGATGGCGTACAGCATGACTGCCTCTATGGCGTTGCGCTCTTGAGACGGGTAGGGCTTGCCCTGGAAGGGATCGACATATTTGTATTATTATGTGATGAATGGAAGGAAGAAAGGGAGGCCTTTACCCTGCAGTGGGAAGGAATACGCTAACGATCTATGTAGCCCTTTTAAATTGTTTCGGAGGAGTGTGAGATTTGACATAGTTCAAGTTAATAAAGAGGAGTGCAGAAAGATACAATGTTTTATAACCGGTTCACAGTTCCACATGAACCACATTATGGTCTTCGCTGATTGTTTTTAACTATTGACTTTTATGCAGACAGTGTTGTAACCTGCCGGTCGATTCTGTAAACATGTCGAAGTGAAGGCTTGGGTGAAGTGATCACGTGGTGATATCTGTCTGTCAATCCATATAATCAAGATGGATTGACTCCATTTTGATTATATGGATTGACAGGTCACTTCGTGATCTGCACTTCACCCAATTCACGGCTGTTCATAATCGAATATACCTCTAGTCACCACTGGGTGGCTAGAGGTATCGTTAAATAGTGGCTGCTTTGAGTTGCTTGTCATTCAAGGGGTTTTTATTTGTTTTAGTCAAGTATTTGGCTGTATATAAGTATTTATATAAAATAATACATATTAAATATTAATGCGGGTATAGGATATGGTTGCGCAGATGTCAATATATTAGAAATCAATTTCTCTCAGGTTACGAGAACGAATAAAAATAAGAGGTGTTTTACTTTAAATGAATATTAGATGTCAAAATATTACTTTGGACTAGGTACTGTAAATAATTGATTGACTGGCCTGTTGGTCGAGTGGTTAGTGACCCTGACTGCTAAATCGGAGGTCGTGGGTTCGATTCCCACCCAGAACAAATCTTTGTGTGTAATATTTGTCTTTAATTTGTCTATAATATGTATGTATTTAGAAATATATAAGTATCTTTATCAGTTGTCTGGTTGCCATAGCACAGGCTCTGCCTAGTTTGGGATCAGATGACCGCGTGTGAGTTGTTCCAAGATATTATTATTAATTATATTTACTTACTTATTGTTATGTTTTAACGAATGCGTCTAGCGACAGCTGTAGTAATAGTATGAGGAAAATAGGTCACGAGCAGACAAACAGCCCGTTTAACAATAACCATTTAAATACAAAAGACATTATATATGTGGCTACAAATGTATCAGTACACACATCGCTGTTGGAATAGCGCATTCTATTTTAATGCAAAACGTTACACACAATAGAAAGAATATTCCATTGAATGTAAGAAAATATTTTTAAGTTATCTTACTTAAGCAAGTACAAATAGGTACTTCCCTAATATATTTTGACTATGAATTGCAATTGAAGTTGAATGTTGAAAGTAGATTGTTGAAAAAAATCGACCAAGTGCGAGTCAGACTCAAACTCGAAGGGTTCGGTACCATAAACCGAAAAAAGACGTTTCTTGTATGGGAGCCCCCTTTAATTTCTAATTTAATTTTATAATTTGTTCTTATAGCGGCAATAGAAAAACACACTTTGTGAAAAGCGGAGGCTTAGTTATTACTAAGCCTTCACTTTTCACTTCAAGGCAACCAACGGGACCCTATTGGGTTACCTTTTGGGTACGGAACCCTAAAAAACGATTCCAAATACACTCGATACTCACAGTGCTTCCACCGAATCCAGGATGGTTCCAGCCCAGAGCCGAGTAGCCAGACTTGATCGGCGTGTTCATGATGCCAATCTCATAGAAGCCAGAATTGCCCTCGCAGCAGATAACCAAAGTCCTGCCTCTCAGCGACCGCATGCGATTGTCCACAAAGATTGTGTCGATTATATTCCTTTCAGCTGTTTCAATCTTAGCACGCTTTCCATCGTAATTCTCCACGAGAGCAGTCCTGCCTTGTAATAGGGTTCCCCCTGCAAAAACTTAGTTTAGCAACAATGTCTTGGATGATGTTCAGTTACTATATCTCGTTAAACGTTAGGGAATCAAAAAATGTTCCAAGGGAACACATATAAATGAAATCTATTTTGTTTACTACATTCTGATTTTTTTGCCTATGCACCTTGGGGTGCCCGCGACATTTCAGTAGAAATGATTACGTCTATTCAAAGAATTCAGTTTTCTGGTCGTTCATCATTTTATCTGTGCTTGACACGGAAAAAGGTTGCATTTTGCTAAAACAGATACAAGCGATTTTAGTTCTTTTGAGACTACTTTTACAGCCCTACATCATGAGTCAGAAGGTTCCACTTTGGACTTCTTCTTAAAACTTAGTCAGACTTTAGACTTACACAGCATAGTATGAACCACACCAAGCGATCCAGGGTAGATGAGGCGGAGGCCGAAGGTATGGGTAGCGCAGAAAGCCAGAAGCTGGATGGTCACGCGTTGGTAAAGCGGTAGCTCGGGGTTGGCGCAGAACTTGAAGGGGTGGTGTTCAAACCAGGACGACCTAAAAAAATGACTAAGTTTTGGGATGTTGTCTGATAGGGTAAATTCTTTGGGCTACCATTAACGGTCGGTTCTATCGTTGTTCTCGTACTTTAAATAAGTTACTTCTTACTTAATGTTTTGGTGTGATGGGAATCAAATTAATGAAAACGACTGTACGTTGACGTGGTACCTTTCATCAATGCTGCTTTACTTAATCAAACAATTTTACCATATTGTTTGATTCCAGTCCCGTTCATGAGGAAGGCTATATACGACTGGCCTGTTGGTGGAGTGGTTAGTGACCCTGACTGCTAAACCGGAGGTCGTGGGTTCGATTCCCACTCAGGACAAATCTTTGTGTGATGAGCATGATCATTTGTTCTGTGTCTGGGTGTAATTTGTCCATAATATGTATGTATTAAGAAATATATAAGTATGTTTATCAGTTGTCTGGTTGCCATAGCACAGGCTCTGCCTAGTTTGGGATCGGATGACCGTGTGTGAGTTGTCCCACGATATTACGATTACGATATAGCCTTTCTCATGAACGGGAACGGAAAAAAAAACGGGATATGGGTGTACGAAGTTGGGGGCAAAAGCTATAAAAAATTAAAGGCAAGGAAAACTAGTCAGGGCTTCAACTGTTGTATACCTTACAAGATTCATAGATAAGAAAATTACTTTAAACAATTAATCAGATTTGGCTTCTAGCTTAATTATCTTACAGCTTATAATTGGTAAGCGTATACGATATGAAGTCGTGATACATTTGTCACATTACCAATTATATGTAAACTCACTGTTCTCTGGTAGCAACGCGGTAAGTGGTCGGCCAGGCTTTGATGTCAAAATCATACTTCCTAAGTTCATTCAAATAGGCTTGTTGGTCAGGATTCGGGGTTTTGAGTGCCTTTATGAACTGCACATATCTCGTGCTGGTTATTCTTCCAAAGCCTCGAACGAAGAGCGAGAAGGCCAGGATAACCGTCAGACCGCCGAAGAAGCGCCCGATCGACTTCATCTCATCAATGGTGAAGAAGCCACGTTTGTAGATGTACATTATGATGAATGGAGACGTGTACATGCTTATGTTTAGCAGCGTATGCACCTAAAACAATACATAATTATATTGAATTTTGTTGTCTGTCAACAGTATCCAAAAATAAAACTATTAGGAACCGGCACCATATGATCCTGAATTATTTGAAAATATTTAATCATAAACATGAAGCCAAATCTTACCGTAGATATAACCATGTCACCATATTTCTCTAATCCCTGAGGCTGGTACTGCGACTAGAAAAAAAGAAAGAAATGAATTAGTCTTATAATTGACTAAAATTGGTAGTACAATCTCCTGCTAAACTCAGTAATTCATCAGTGATTGACACCCAAGACCTTGATTTCAGGTTCAGGAATCACCTTTCCTCTTACATAAACGAGCCAACAGTTCTGCTTTTTATTTTCACGAACAACAACAACACCACAACAGCACCACAAAAGGCAACAATGGGCGGGCGCTAATTTTGCCAATTTTTGTAGTTATTATAACGCAACTGCAACAAATTATAACGATACTATTCACATGTCCTACTCTCAATGTTGATCCTTTCATAGAGGCAAAGGCTCAAGTGGCTGCCAAGAGTTGGGGATCCTAGCAAAAGTGAGACGGAACTTCACGCCGGAACAGCTGCTCAAACTTTATCAAGCGCAAGTTCGATCGTGTATGGAGTACTGCTCTCAGCTTTGGAATAGATCTGCCAGATACCAGCTTGATGCTCTTGAGTCAATTGATAAACGAGCTAAGAGGATCATCGACGATGATAGGCTCGTCGAGTCGAAGCTCCAAAGTCTTGAGCATCGACGCCGAGTTGCTAGCCTGTCGGTTTTCTATCGGTTGCATTTTGGGGTGTGTGCGACGGAATTGCATAGTTTAATACCACCAAGCCCGTTCCATCATCGGACCACAAGACGGGCGGCAATGCGCCACCGGTACATGGTGGACATCCCACCCACACGCACAAAACGTTTTGGAAACACATTCATTGTGCATGGAAGGAGTACAGCTAAGGAGTGGAATTCCCTGCCAGTTTGTTTTTCCTGATAGCTACAACCTGAGAGTCTTTAAGTAAAGAGTGAATAGGTTACTTCTAGGCAAGTGTGCTCCATCTACGACCACATCATCGCTTACCATCAGGTGAGATAGCGGTCAAAGGCGTGCCAATCAATAGTAAAACGTGGTGTGGTACTTGTGCATTCTCCCTCAGTAAAGGTATCAAGAGCTGTCGAGCCACTCGTCAGCGTTGATTGAAAAATAAGCGCATCCTGCTTCACGGCCACACCAATTTAGTTGTAACTGGTCGTTTAGCCTTGAAAATTGCATTGCTGATGAGTCTTGAGCTGCGTTCATATACGAGCCCATAGTCCCGTCTTGCGCTGATACGCCAAGGAGCTTGTGATTTTGACCAGTATGACAATAAGACCGCGGTGAATGATGCTGGCAGAGGCCTTTGCCAAAGGGCAAACAGACTAGAGTTAAGCAAAAATTGTAAAATAACAAAAAAAAAGTGAATAAAGGCTATTATTATTATAAATCATGCTGGTGTATCAGAGACTTTGATTATAACCAACATAACTGGCTTGTATCATAAACTCTAAACTCGTGCTGCTAAATATGAAAAAATAAACGAAATATTGTTTTAATTCGCGAGACCCCATCACTCTAGCATGCCATAAGGATAAAACCTTCAAAAAGTTTACAATATCCATTTTCCTGAAAGCAGAATGATTTTGCTTATTGTTGTGGTTTTGTTGTTGCTTTAAGATCAATCTGTTTCACGATCCAATTAGTGCACTAGATAAGTTCGGTATTGATTGCGCGTTGCCGCCGCGCGCATCCTATTTGAAGGCGCGCCACGATGCCCCTCGTTGGGGCCCCTCCCCTTACACGTGTGTTTCCCGCTCAAACGTAATCGAAGCGCAATTGCATCCATTCCCACCCTTTATATTTGGAACCAGGCACCATTCCGGTTACCCAATGAAAGGGTTTTCCATAGTCTTTTTAAGCTGTTTATCAGAAACCGATATGGGATCAATGATTTTAAAAAAATACTATGATTTCTCCCAAAAAAAAAGTGGCAACCCTAGGCCCTAGCACACATCACACACATGTTTCGTCTACAAGCCTACAATAAGTAGTGGATGGTGCGTGGTGCTCCACCACCTACTTCGCATAAGTTTATTGAAACCCTAACAAAACTCTTATTAATAAAAGGATTTTGTTAGGGGTCCATATAGGAATGGGTATAAAGGTTTTCATTAACCCTTTCACTTGGTTTAAAACCCATTTAATGGGTTGTCCTTATGATGGTGTAACCCTTTCACTGGGTTTCAAGTAAAGAATCCATTCAAAGGGTGTGGGAACCCTTTCACTGTGTTCAAGCATAGTATCGAGTCATAGAGGTAAGCTGTTTATGGAGTACCTTTATCTAACTCCTTGTATGGGTTTCAAGGAGTTACATCATGATACCCCTTCGAAAGGCTTAACTCTTAACCGGGTTATACTGTCCCTGATTGGAACACATCAATGTATTGACAGGCGGCTGTCCAAAACAAAGAGACAAGATATGCCTACTACATTTTTTCAATAAGTGAACTACTTTTAAAAATGTGTTTTGAGTAAAAGTATAAAACTACATATCTACTCGTATGTCGTTCTGTCAGTTAGTGTCTGACAAAATTCTCCAGCCTTATCAAAACAGATAGGTGAATATCATGATTTACAAACATAATAGGTAATTGATAGCTAAAATCCCAGATTGCATTAGACTAAGTATTTAAGAAGTAGAAAAACAGCAATCACAGTAAAAAAACCAAAAAAACAAAATTGTTAAATATCCAAAACTACCCATTAAAAAACTAACATCCTTATTTATAAAAAACCTTATAACCATTACATAGCTAAAATGCTGATACGCAGATTCTTTATTCAAAATTTTCCATGGAGTATTTGAATTTAGAATCTCTAATCAAGAAGAAATGACCTGCACGTGAACTGCAGTGGCCTATATATGGCAAGCACTTAATTGGTTGTACACCCAAGTAGGGCGCTGCAAACACAACTTGTCAAAATGGGGTCTTACAGACCTGTACTGATACGGCACCGGGTAGCGGCTCAGCCACTGATGGTGGCTGGTTTTAAAAATGGACTAATTTGATACCCATTTTAACTCATAAATATTTACTAGGTGTCTAAGTACCATGGTTTTTTAATCTGCAATCGGTTTTAAGCCATAATCAAATATTTTATGAGAAAAATCAAGGTTGAATAAGCAGTTGTTATTCTCCGTCATGAAACTTTTAAACTTAACACCAAATTATGTGTCTTTGTTGAGATCAGTCAGAAGAATTGACTATTCTAGTAGTTCAGTGCATGGGGGGAAATTTGTTTTGGTTTCTACAAGGTAAACAATCCCAGATGTAACCTGGATACTATCTAACATAATATTGCTTTCAGATAGACAAAGAATACACTCCAATAGGATATGTTATGCGGATTGTTTGTATTCAATGTCAGCTTGAACGGAAATAATTTACTGTTAAAGTTGCCATGACCTATGAGAACTTGGACAAACGCAAACCACCCATATTTTATCTGAAGTCTTAAATGTTGTTCTTATAAGAAATCTCAAACGCAGTTTTATGGCGATTTTGTAACACCTTTCAAACAATGTATGAGGAACCCCCTCTAAAACCAATATTGTTGCTTTTGTTCTAACACCATGTAAGTCAAATATAGTGACTTTACAGGCAAGTGAAAAAACTGCATGATTTTACATAGAAAACCATCACAATACCATTTTATAATTTGTTTAAACTGCAAATAAGGTCTATTAAATATAGTACCATCATTATTTAGTAAAAATTCAAACAATGCATCTTCCGATTCTCTATTAATCAGGATCATGTCAAAACCACCAATCATTGACTTACATGGTGTTAGAACATAAACAAGGATATTATGTTCACACCATAATTTACTATGCCAAGAGGTAGAAACCTAAGGCTTAGAAAACAAAATGTATCAAGTTTGCCTTACCTAATGTTAATAATCTAGGACCGAATATCATCTTAAACAAAGAGATGTTTGAAACTGTGGACTCAGCAGAATTATTGGGAACAACTGTTGATTCCAAACATAATTTACAATGAGGCCCGCATATATCAAGCCTGTCGGGAAGGCTCAGCTTGGCCGCCTAGTCCTTAGTCAATTTTAGTTATTTCCATAGCGTTATGTCTTACGGTATTCGATTGTGGGGAAAAGCTACAGACATACAAAATATATTTGTGTTACAAAAACGGACTGTACAAGCAATATATCAGCTGGGGTCAAGAGTTTCCTTAAGAGAACTTTTCAAAGATATTGGAATCCTCACAGTGGCATCTCAATTTATTTTTGCAAACATATTATATATTAGGCAAAATATACATTTATACACTAAAACCAGTGATATCCATAAACTTTAACACTAGAAACAAACACAAATTACATGCACCATCCCATCGTCTTCGAAAGGTCCAGGGCTCATTTGTGGGGCTCGCTATCCGTTTTTACAATAAGCTTCCTCTTTCTTATCTTGAGCTGCCTTTTAACTCGTTTAGTTAAATCTAACTGTTGTTCTAAGGTATACTATTCAATCAATGATTATTTAGACGATGATAATAGTTGCTTGCAGTGTTGAACGCAAGACATACTTCGTTTTTAATGTTCTTTCATAGTTAGCTAATGACATATGAGTTCATATATTTGTTAATTTATATGTCCGTAGAGGTAATTTTTTTTTTAATGTATTGTCTAAATACTCTCATAACAATGTTTTTATAATGAGTGTATTGCAACATGTGATTAACTAGTGACTTTGATAGTAATTGTTTGATTTTATTCTATCCTGAGCAACCGGCAGCAAGTTTCGTATTATTAGCCATGGTTTTTACTATTGTGATAACGATTATCTGCTTATTGTTTAATTTTGATGGCCCTGGTTTATCACTTGTGGCGTCGAGTCACAGATCTTTTATTAAATTGTACCCTCTGCACCTGTAAGCGGGCACAACCTTTATGTCTGGAGGCTTATTTAGTTTGACTTGATATTGTTTTTATGCTTGAGTTTGTCTGTTTATGCTGGCATAGTGGAGTGTGCTAGCTTACAAGTAGCAAATTATTTAGTTTTATGTTTTTACATGTTACCTTTGTTGTATTGTTTTCTTTGTAAGAATACTTTGCACACCTTTATATAAATGCTAGTTCTTATAACTCAACAGACAGATGTGGTGCTGGGGAGCTTGTTGCGCCACTTCTTCTTCCCAGCTAAAACACTAGGAAGTGGTGATGGGCGGGCGTTTTGGGGGACTGTCTTTATGTAGAACTTTGACGTTCAAAAAGTGCTGGCACTTAGCCTAATTTGAATAAATGACTTTTGATTTTGTAGACGCCATTGCACGAAGCTATGTACAGCACAAGGAGCTATGGAGTGTTCCGTGTTTGATCAGAAATGAACAAGCTCCATTCATTACATTACCCTAGAAATTTCAATGGAATCAATCAGTTCACCAAGCAAGGTGTGATGATGAGAATCTGAATGAAAACTGAAAATAAGTTCGGTTTTCTGGAGGCAAGATGGCTGTGTAACTTAAGTGCCATAAAGCACATTGCTTGATATCCTAGGTGAGACTGCCACAGGACCATGGAGAAAGGATTGAACAAAGAGAGGCCTGTGCCTGTGCCAGCAATGAGTGAAGTTAGATGGTGGATGATGCTGAGACTAGATACTTTGTGAAACCTATGGATTAAATAAAACTTACATACAGAAATGAGATTTCTTATTTGCCGAGCTTACAAGGTAATTTATTAATTACTTAAAATATCAATTACTTACATCTTTCGGTCCATCCCTATACACCTTATACAAACGTGGAGCAAACATACATTGCCATAGCAGTTTCATGGTGACGGTGAAATGATTAAAAACAAGTCTCCGAAATCAAATCTAATATAAAAAAATACTGTAATACAATCTCTCACGATTTTTTAACACCAATTTAGCCCGGCGTTCAATAACTTGACGAATGACCGGTTACAGGCAAATAGTCAATAACCAATATTTTAGTTACTTCTTTGTAATTTTCTCATTGTTTTTTCATGAATTTCATGAGAAAAGTTACAGAAAAATAATTTATCAGTAAAACAAATTGGCCGAATTGTTCACACAACATGAGCCAAAGACTGAATTAAAATCAATACTCTCGTTTCGTCATGAACAAATCATCATTTTTATTATCTTTTTGGATACCAGTCGTTTTGCACGCAAAGACTGCGGCCGCTGATAGTTGGACAAGTCGGTTGTCCTTTAAGGTGAAGGCACGTGAGCACATTCGCAAGAAGTTGGTAGAATCATCACAGCGCTAATTCATTGGATTCGTTTTTTCTTAATAACTTTGTTTAAGTGTATGTATGTATCTATGTATTTATAATTTTATTTTATTTTACTTCTCTCTATTTTTAGGTATTTTTTTTTTAAATTGCACCTGCCATGTTGTCTCTGCACCACCCTAAGGTCAACTGGTAGAAAATGCCTAAGGCATTAAGTCCGCCTTTGTACAGTGATTTTACTTGTGCATAAAGTTTTAATAAATAAAAAATAAATAGTTTCCGCAATTCCGCATTTTCTGGTACGTTTTTAGACAAAACGTTTTATCGTCTCCGGGGGCCAAAAGAAAATTCTTTTATGACGTTTAGTTCTTGAGTGGGGCTTTTTACGTCCTTAAAAAGATTAATTACTTGATCAAAATCAATATAATGAACTTATTTAAAAAAGTGTATTCTCCATCAGTCCATCATTTAACCAAAGATTTTTTTTCCATCTAGCGGGTGAATTTGGCAAAGTGCTGAGTGTGGCGACACCTTTAGGAGTGTTTAGGAGTGCAGAGAAGATACCATAGACACGACAGTTTACTTACTTACAGCAAAGATTACCTGCTGTGTTTATCTCCGTCACCGACTAAGGAAATGTTTTTGTGAAGAATTGTTTTTTCAGACAGTAAAGAATAAATTTATCATTACAAAATTAATGTAATCGACATGAAACATGATTCGTGTGGTGAAAACTGTTGTATTGTGCATCTTGGTGTTAGCTGCAACGGTGTCCTGCAGAATACACAAATTGCATCTTTCGGTAAGTTAAAATAATGACTTGTAACTGTAAGAAGATTCATATTTTACAAAACCATATGGTAATTATATAAAGTTACTGTCGTGGTTTCAAAGTTCTGTATTTAAGCAGAAATTCTGAAGCCCTGCATCGGCGTTCATAAAACCTTGTTTGATTTTATGTAGGTACTTCTACTTCCTCATAATTAATTGAACAGTGACTGTTGTTACAAATATTTCAGGCGTTGCCTGGCATTTTGACTTCTAAACCTCGAATTGTTACCAAGCAAACCAAACAAGAATTAAAAATAAATTGTGGAGTTAACTTCCATATTATATTAAATTACTCTTCTATTTATTAGGCTCACATTTATTGATAAGCAAGTTTGTTTATTACTCAAGGATCATGGTTATCTCAAATAATGAATTTGGCTACTGAGACTTATCATAATATCTTGAAGGGTATAAATAATAAAGGCATTAAAGTCTTCATGTTTATGACTAGTCAAATATTTGTTGAAAAGTTCCATGTGAATATTCAAATTCAATAGGTATTCTATTTCATATCATGAAATCTAATTTCTCGCCCGGAGAAAGCTAGTGTGTTGTTAAAATTTTGTCGTTTCCAACTGTTACCAGTGTAAATGACTAATATTCATAAAGTTTTTTAAGTTCTCTATAGATGCAACATGAAAATATAGATCTTAATTATAACATGGTTGAAAAAAACAACAAAACAAAGGTTCCACTATCAAACCAGCAAATCAAAATCATTTATTTCAAATATGCACTTTTTAATTGCCAAGGTCTGTCAGTCAAACAGATGAAGCTAGCGAATGGCGAAAGTATTTTAAAAATCTGTTGAGTAGTTTTTGAGCCAAGTCTTTCCTCTTTTTAATATTAGTTTAGATTCTATCAACTCTTTAAATTTCTTGCAGTTGATTTTTTAACACCTTATATAAACTAGAAACAAGAAAGGACCCAAAATTGACCCTTGAGGTACCCCCTTCTACACTTGAAATCCTGTTGAATTGTCGCCGTTTATGTGAACTAGCTGCTGTCTATCATTCAAATACGATTTTACTTAAATCAAGGCTGTGTTGCCTAGTCCGTAATGCTCTAGTTTCAGGAGTAATGTTTCATGGCTCACACAGCCAAATGCCTTCTATAGATCTCAGAAGGTACCTTTGACATCTTGCGCCTCTTCCCACGCATTAAAGATCTGTTTTAATAACCTTACAACTGCGTCAGTTGTACATACAACTGCGTCAGTTGTACATACAACTGCGTCAGTTGTACATACAACGTCTCTTGGTGAAACCATACTGTTTATCGTGTAAGATGTTATTCGCATTAAAGTGACTGAGCATTTGATTGAGTACCTTTGCAAACACCTTGCTGCAAACTTGCGGCAAAACAGATATAGTTATAAGGGTCTATAGTTATAAGTATCTTTACTGTCCCCCGATTTGAATACAGGAATTACCTTACTGTATTTCTTGATCCACACACAGCCTTTATATTCAATAAAGGCTAAATAATGGCGCTGGAAAAAACGTTTACAAACATAGATCTTCGGTTAATTTGATCATGATATGTTTAAATGCTTATTATTGCAATGGAACCCCCATATGTGCTCAAATTTAAACTCTATCGGGCAGGCTGAAATATTCGCCCGTAATAATTCAACAGAAAGCGAGGATTTCACGGTTTCAGTAGTTTTGATTGGGATTCTGGTAAAGAAATTCAAATTCTTCAGCGAATTCCTTTCTTTCTTCTTTATTTATGAGTCCACGTAAAGTCTTTGTTCCTGTGTGTCTAAAATTTATCTGTTTTGGTGTGATGGTTAAATTGGAAACTTGGCCCCTCATAGGTTTCTGTTTTCCCTGAATAGACCAATGAGAGCCTTGTTTCCGGGTTTACTATCACACGAAAACGGTTAAATTGTAGACTTGTGCTCTGATTGGTCGCCACTTTAGATTATAGACTGTCAAATTTTGATGTGTAAAACAGTATTCTAAATGTTCAGTTTGCAATTTTCCCGTGAAATATACAATAAATCCCATTCAAATTCAATAGTTTCCAATATATCCGTGGCTTATTTAGATAAGTTTGTAATTTCACACGACATTTTACAATCTAGTGTTTGCCATTTTCTGGTGCCATATTTAAAATCACTCATTAATACATTCATGCACATACTGATTAATCACGAAATTTGGAAAACTGCATGACCTCTGAAGTTGAAATTTGGCACGAGGTAGATTATGAGTAGGAGACGTCAGCAAAGGATTTTAGAAAACTCCCCCCTTAAAGGGGTGAAACAGGGGGTGGAAGTTTGTATGAAAAAACTTATTCCTTTGGCGAAATCACTCGAAACTTGGTACGAATACTAGCCTAAGTGAATTAAAAAGTATCCCATTTTTAGTTTTTCAAAAATTCCCCCAAAACACGATTTATGTGGTGTTAAAGTTTGTATTGAAGAATGTTAACGCTTGGTCTGATTAAGTTGAAACTCGGCACTAAAGATTTTGATAAAAAATAAGAATTATGTGTATTTTAATTTTTTCGAAAAAAACCCTTGAGTTTAAAGAGGTGATGAAGTTTTAAGAGGAGGATTACACTGTTGCTTCAATTTACCTGTAAATTGTTATAATAAACAATCAAAAAGTAGAATCATTGAAACGTATCTAACGATTTTTTTATTACTTATCAATCCATAATGGAGTGAAAGGCGCAGCAAAAATGGCTGAGTAGTTTTAAAATATCGTTGTGATAAATTTTACAAAATTCCCCTTTGAAGGGGGTAAAGGGGGTGATGAAGTTCGTGTCCTACTAAATCTGCGCGGACGAAGTCGCGGGCGAAGTGCTAGTAACATTATAAAGAGAGACTAGAGAGGTTATAATAATATGTGGAGGGTAATTAATATCCAGAAGCAATGCACTTACTTTAAGCCGGAGCCGCAAGCTTGCCAATCCAAACGTATGGATAGAGTTTGACTTGGTTTGTGTAGGTTTGCAAGCGCTTGTAGCCGATCCTGACTGTCGGTTTTTTTATCAATTGCCAAGCGTCCACACGTTTGTTTGTAATATAAGTTTGAAGTTTTCGGCAAGTGCAAAGCGTGTGGTTCCGGGTTTAAATTCTTTCACCATTTATTTATTTATTATTTATTTATTTCGGACAACAGTGATCCATATGTGTATTACTAAATTAGGTGCAAATACACAATTAATCAAATCATTCAAAATAAAATAAAATATTCAATTTAAATTACAATTTCATAAAATTATTATTGAATATTAATTAACTTTCTTGAAATTATGTGTAATTATTATTTTTATTATTTATTCATAATCAAGTTACAAGACATTTGAAAGCTACTTACGTAGGTCACTTCAGTTCATAGGCAATATATTATATTAACCTTCGTATAAACCGGGCAAAGCCAGGGCGGTTGGTAGTACTTATACAACTTCTATTCTATACGCGTATTTGTTTATTTTATTAGTTTATTCACGCCAAAGATTCTGAATTAATATTTTTTAGGGTTCAGAACATCCTCAAGAAACGGATCCCTTATAGGATCACTCGGGTGTCTGTCTGTCCGTCCGGCCGTCTGACTCAGTCAATTTTCTCAATCTACTGGAACGATACTGATGAAATTTCGTACACATGAACTTCTGTGACCCAAACATGGACGCGTTACCTACTCAAATAAATAAATTTTTGGGTCCCCCGTACTCAAAATGTATTTATATTTATTTAAGTAACGCGTCCGTCACTTTTGGGGGACAAACTAGAAAATAGTTTTTCAAACTGTACTGTGTGATTTATAAAATTAAAGGGCTTATTGTGAGGGTTTTAATTATATTTTTGTCCTGATTTTAAAATATTTTTTTTTGAAGTTATTCAAGAAGTAAAACGAAACAACCATTTCCCCCATTATCTCCGAAACTACTGGGTCTAAAATTTTGAAAAAGAAAAACCAAACTATAGTTCCATGAAAAGTCTGTAGTGTTAAAACAACATGTTACAAAAAAGTTCGTTTGGAACCCCTTGCACGCCTGTCCGACTCGTATTTGGCCAGTTTTTTACTACCATGCGGACGAAGCTGGCAAAAATTTAAAAAAAAATACACTTCTTTTTAACGGTAGCTGTTTGCGAGTTGCGACACTTGCAGGTTTCATTGTACTAGTTACGCTTGAACGCTTACTGGCCGTATTTAACTCTGTCACTGCAGACACAACTCGTTACCTACAACTAGTATTGTTTCTCATCGAGTTCTCAACTTGCTGCCTTGCAATAATAACAATGGGTTATTTACAATTTAATTAAACAAACTACATATAATGTCATACGAGAATAAGTTCAAATTCCAATGGGAACTATATTTTTAGGGACTTTATAAAAATACTACTAAAAACTACTACTATTAACAGTCACAACACTAAAGTTAGGTATACACTTGAATTGGTGGCGATGAATGATGACTTGAATTGATTGAAATAATATCGAATATATATAATTCAAGCATAAATTAGACCTGCATGTAATTTAACGCATATGTGTTGGTTAGTGCGCTAATAGCTCGACAAGTCGACCGTTACACGACTAACCACATAATCCAATTTAAATATTTTTGGATTTAATTATATGTGTCTGTTTTTAGATATCCGAAGGGCGTTTGAAAAACGAAACCCTTATAGGATCACTTTCAGTCTTGTTGTCTGACTGTCAGTCCGTCTGTCACGCCCAAATTGCCCCAAATCTACTGGACCAATTTAGTTGAAGTTTGGTTCTTACGAGTATGTATGAACTTCTGTACCTCACATCATATTCAAAATTAATTAATTTTGAAAATGGGAAACAAATACAACACAAGTTTTTAAAATACCGCGTAAAATATCAAATGAAAGGATTTAATTATTTTTTTTAATTATTTGTTGAAGTTTAAGAATATAGATGAGAATTTACCATTCTTTATACTTATCTCCGTCAATTCACGTTTGGCCATATCTTTAATGTCGGGCCACATCATGAAATGTCAATTTCAACAACGGCTATTGGCCAGTGCGTCGTCTTAGGATTTTAAAATTAGAACTACTAAGCAGCGTTAATTTTAAAATTAAGTAGATAAAGAAAGAACTTTCATCTATTTTATTTCAACATTTTAACTATTTTATGTTAAAATAACAAGATTCCTTCGGAACCCTTTGCGCGCGAGTCCGTCCCGCACTAGGCTAAGGATTTTACGTTACGTAAGTCTAAGTTCTGATTATTTTTTTAATTAAAGCAAGTGCATCCGCCATTCCTCATAGTATGGCAATAACGGTGTCGTAATCAATTTCAGTTTTGCTGGCTTCTTTGGCAGTCTTTAATAAGCAGCTAATATAGCCGTAGCATTTGTGGTGTTTCTCTTACGTGCTATAGTGTTAAGTACTTGTACTGCGTGGATTACATATATTGTTATGTCCTTGATTTATAATGCAGCCGTCCCCGGTTCGCACCGGCAAACAGTTTTCATTTGCCTTCGTTTTTATAATTATATTTCTCGACATGCGAATTGTAAAAATTAGGTTTTCTTGGTCGCATTTTTCAGTTTGCAGCTCGTCACTGGAACTATGATAACGACCTATTCTATACAAAATACAGACATATTTATTTCATCTAAAATCATTGTGAGCATAGGGTGTTACCTTACCACCCCAATCGATCGTTTGAAGTGGTAGCTATGGCTGATCGAGGGATACCGGGCGATAAACAACACAATTTAAACCACACCAATTCATCAAGGTCGATCGATGCCATCGGTCGACGTTGATCAATTGGTGTGGTAGAAGTAAGAGTCATCGATCGATGTCAACTAATTCATTCTATAATCGATCGACGATCGATCGATTGATGTAGTAGAAACTATCGATATCGACGTCGATTAATCAATTCTACCATCGATCGATTGGTGTGGTATATGGGTGATATGAATTGGGGCAGCCCTAGTAAGTTACAATCGGCACCTATCTACTTGTTTGTGGGGCTGTCACCCTCTTCCCTTAGTAGGTAGCTGAACAACGTTTGATGTCCTATGAATATTGTATTATTGGATTTATTTTAAATATAAGTTAGTTTAGTACACATTGTGAAATGCAAATAAAGTATTGAGTTTATATATACCGACAACATTCCTTTGGGTCAGTAACAGTTACTAATTTATGAATTATCTCCGTAAATAAATTGGGTTACTTATGAAATTCCCGTTTATTTTTTCCACTTTTTTTTTCAGAGTACCCTATTAAGGGTTTTGTGATGTTCATGTTTTGTTTAATAACTAACCAAAAATTAATAATGTTGGTAGTGTCATATATGTGTCGCAGCCAACTGGCTTAATCAGCCGTTTAATCGGCTGCCTAGCCTTTTCATTAAGCGGTGCCGTTTCATCAAACTGTGGGAAGAAGCTGCACCGCAACGATTAAAATGGGAGCTTTCTTGCGTAGTGCTGATATATAAGCTCTTGGATAAATAAGCTTGTAATTGGAGACTTTTCGTGACGATTCAAAAGAACTTACGAGCTATTTCTGACAAGTCTCTATCAAAATATGTACAGACGCCAGCACTATCAACTTACATCAAGCTATCCGAAACTGTCAAATTTTCCCAATCAACCTTGTACCTAATGCTTTAGCGATATAGGAGAAAATCCATAGGAAGTCTGTACTTACCTACCAAAACGTTTTCTTTTTCTACTTCTTTGGCAAATGAGCTGATGTCGATTATTCTGCCAGGGTCATGTAGTGACGGCAGCGCGGTAGTCTGAGCCGTCGAACTTTTGCATTTTGTGGTAGATCTGTGATGTTAGTAGCTGTAGATGCAATATTACCCTGCTAAATCACTCAACTGCTACCATATAAAGGCGCTGTCACTGTGAAATTCTTGACTGGACATTATTGTCGTTGTGTTGTAATTTTCCAAAGTTATTGCCCCTCTGTACCAAAGACCTTCATTATTTCCACGTCCCTCGAAGTTTCTCTTCTTGCCATCTCTCTCATTCTCAAACCTGAGTCGACCAATCAATCAAAATATTTTATTTGCTAGAATATGGTACAGTATGGTGTTACAGTAAATTTGTTTCAGCATATCCTGCCATAACATGGTGTGCAAATGTATTCACAATAATCAATGTCATTTAATTAATTTAACTTATAAATTTCAGACTCTATTGACTTGTCTTCTAAGTAATCCTTAATGGTGTAGTATCTTTTAAATAATAATGATTTGAAAAGTATTTTTTTATCATTGTCGGCGGTAGGTCTTGGAAACTTTTTGGTAGATCATTGTAAATAATAATCGACATGCAATATACATTTTTCTTAAATAATTTTAGTTTTTTTGGTGGCAGCCGAAGTCTATCTTTATGCCGAGTTCGGCTATTTGGCCTGTCAATGCTACTTTCAAATAAATTGTAGTTGCTTTTTACAAAAGTACACATATCAAAAATATACTTCTGGACACATCTATTGGCCCACCTTGTATTTTCAGTTTCGTTTGGTCCTAGCTAAAATTTTATATTAGGTCGAGCAAAAAGTTTTTATGCAGTTTTGAACCTGGCACATTCACAATTTCATTCAATAGTCGTTTTTTTGAATTTCGAACACAGAATTTAAAGAAACAAAAGACAATTTGGAGCCTGTTTGTTGATATCAAACAATCGAATACTAAGAAAACTTGGTTTTATTGGTTTACTTGGATTTAATTCTTGAAAAAGTGATTGATATCATTGGTTTTGCAACAAACATTACTTATTCTTAACATTAAGGTGAGGTTCTATCAATAATCTATGGATACTTCACCTGAAGTCGCCGCCCAAGCTGTGGCACTTATTCAGGCCGGACACAGCCAAAGAAACGTGAGTGCTCAACTTAATTTAAGTCGATCTGCGGTTCGAAATGTTTATCGGAGGTACCTAGAGACTGGCGGCTTTGTTCGTCGCCAAGGAAGGCCACGATCTCGGGTCACAACTGAGAGGCAGGATCGATTCATCGTGACGACCAGCTTGAGAAATCGTCACCTTACCTCCATTGAGATACAAAACCAACTTCGCGACTTCCACGGAGTATCTGTGAGCGCTCGAACTGTTCGGAGAAGGTTAAAAGAATGAGATATGGTACCACACAAGCCAGCTAATGGGCCCAAACTAACGCGAGCCCACCGAACAGCGCGCCTTCATTTCGCACGCAGTCATTTAAATTGGACACAGCAAGATTGGAGCCGTGCACTCTTTTCTGATGAGTCTAAAATTGTGTTACATGGCAATGATGGAAGGAAGAAGGTCTACCGACGTATGGGAGAGCGTTTCGCACAATGCTGCTTTGAAGAGAGGGTTGCTTATGGCGGTGGCTCATGGACTGTCTGGGGCGGTATATCCGCGAGCGGCAAAACTCAACTTGAGGTTGTTACAGGACCACGGCTGCCAACATTAAATGCTGAAAGGTACATTCGTGAGTGCTTAGAACCTCACGTGATACCATACGCGGACTATGTGGGCCCAAATTTCCTTTTTATGCATGATAATGCAAGAGCACATGCGGCCGGCATCGTCAGGGAATATCTTCGGGATGTGAACATCACAGTTATGGACTGGCCAGCCAGAAGCCCAGACATGAACCCCATTGAGCACATGTGGGACGAGCTAAAAAGACGTGTTAGGGCTCGTCAGCCAGTTGCCCAGACGATGCAGGAGTTGAAAACTGCCATAGAAGAGGAATGGGAGATGATCCCTCAAAATTGCATAGAGCGGTTGATAAACTCCATGCCTAATCGTATGAGAGCTGTGGTAGATGCCCATGGAGGCAACACGCGTTATTAAATTAAACCTTTATTTGATAAAACATGTTTTTTATTCAAAAATCAATTGCCTTTAACAAGGCGCATAATATCCGACTTGTTAGGCGTAGCTCCATGTCGTATGGTATTCTGAATTCAAATTTAAAACAATACGATGGAAAAAGATGGTAAAATGTATCAGGTTTAAAACTGCATCAACAGTTTTTGTTCAATCTAGCAATCATATTTCGGTAGGGGCCATCGAAACCTAAACTCTAAGGTGGGCCAATAGATGTGTCCAGAAGTGTATATAGATCTGGCACAGGTAGAATTTTTAAGTTTTTCTAATAGTGGCAGTCTAAAAAGTGAGCTCCACAAAGTGCTCGGATACATTTTTATGAGCTTTAAATAAAGCAGCCTAGCCTAGCCTACCAGCCCAGCAGTTCATGGCAACCTAGCTATAGTACAACTATACTGACACGGTGCGAAAACAATAATTCTTAGATGATTGGTAACGCTTCCTATGATCTCAATCTTTGCATACAACCACTGCACTGCGCCCATAAATCAAATACATTCGTCTTCCGATAACAGCTTAGTTACAATCATACGTTGAATTCATATCAGTATGTATCGATTCTGGGAAACTACTGAACTAGTTCTGTGTTAAAGAACATATTGTGTATTTAGAGCTAAACTATGAATGAATATTAAATGCAAGAATAGATAGTTTGCATGGATGTATTTCCATGCAATCTCCCTGACTTGACACTAGCAGTAGGACCCGTTAGTGTTAAGTCAGGGAAATTTATTGATATAAGGTGATTTTGCTGACTGCATACAAGTATAACTTTGTTATGGACTGGTTTCTGAATTGAGTATTTGGAGTTAACGTGTCAATCGTACTTCACTGCCAAATTTTGTCAGGTTTGAGGTTGCAGTCAAGTTCGACAAATACCCACTCAACTTCAAATGCTTAATTCTGACATCAGAGGCATCTCTTTGACTAAAGGCGATCGATCGAATCGATACAAAGATACAATTGATATACTACTCTCATCACCTTCTTCTCAGGCGAAGTACATAATTCTATTGTATAACCATAATTGTTTGTTAATTTATGCCTAGGCGACTAAACATTTATTCAGTAGAACGTTTGAAACGTAAACTGGTTCGTTTTCCTGCTATTATGCGCAAGTAAGAATGGCAAATGGTTTGCTTGATAAGAAAATACCTACACAATGTCATTTTTAGTAAATTACCCTTTTAGGGATAAAGATTAACCATGGCACAGCATAACATACAATTTTTAACAACCCAATCATTGATGTGGGCAACTATGAAATTAGGATACAGAATCAGAAATTATATAATTATCATGCTTTTTTTCAAATTTATTTTTGACTCTAAAATAGTAAGTAATTTCTGGTTTTCCTCTGTTAATGTTCTCAAAATAAATGAAGACACAATTAGAGAAGTGGTAAAACAAGACACGTAAGACTGAACGTTCGAGCAAAATTGGATCGTTCCAGTTTCTGTTATCATGTTGCTATGTAGTGGATCTGTAACGTGCTATGTAAACATGTATTTGGGACTGCCAAAGGGAATAGCTGGCGAGAATAACTTTACATGATCGTTATCAGGCTCACTGATGATTTTCCCCAAGTAGGTAATCCTATTATGTCGTTCATATGCTGAATAAAATTGGCAAGTCGCAAGAAATGCAAGGCGAATGTCATAAAAAAACTCACATGAGAAGAGAGGCCTATGCCCAGCAGTACGCTAAATGAAAATTGTTATGTCTGCACAGACTTACAAGAAAGTCTGTTCAATGTGATAGAATTTTAACTTGAATAAAATCTAATTAAAAATTGCATAAAATCTTCGCACCGTGTCGGTCACTGAGATTTCATGCAATTCCATTGGTTAATATTTATCCGCTCTAGTGGACAGCCAGCCTTATGTCAGAATGTAGATGATGATGAATTTATAGAAGTACTTGTGATCTGCCCTGGCTTCACACGGATGCAAATAATATTCCTAGGTATATGAGTTTATCACCGTATCACTGCAAATACCGTAAGATTGTAAGAAATCTTTATTAGATTATTCGTTTTAAGTACAATATATCCCATCTAAAGTCAATAACTACACGATTTATATTCGTATGTCTATTGGGTTGAAAGAGATTACATCCTCACGCGATTTACTATAAAAACTGACGGTGATTGCAATAACCCATATCTAACAATTAAACATACGTTACTCGTTTATCGTTATTTCTGTTAGTAAAACGCGTACCTATCAAAATCTATTTGCGTGGTTTAGTCGGAGTAAGCGGCGAAACTAGCAGAGGTTGATAGCGACTTAGTTATAAAAAAAAAAGTTTGCTCTATGCCTAGCATTTTTTAATAATATGTTTTTCGCTTGCTCTTGTTTTGCACCTGCTTTTTTAGGCCCTAAGCTCAATCCATCTAGCACTGCGAACTACAAATCATTGTTTTTATTTTCTTATTTTACTAAGATTTGTAATATGTGAAAAAATTCGAAGTTTTGAGATGAATGGCGTGTGATTGGAGAGGCCAGAGACCAGCTATGGTTTAGTGGCACTAAGGATGACACCAACTTTATTTCAAAATTAAACATACCTTACTCGTTTATCGTTCTTTCCATTAGCGAAACGCGTACCTATCAAAATATATTTGCGCAGTTTAGTCGGAGTAGACGGAGAAACTGGCAGAGGTAGATAGAGACTTTGTTTTTTTTTTTTAATTGCTCTTTGCCTAGCATTTTTTAATAATATGTTTTTCACTTGCTCTTCTCTTGTTTTGCACCTGCGTTTTTAGGCCCTAAGCTCAATCTAGCACTGCGAATAGCTTTATTTTCTTATTTTATAAAGATTTGTAATTTGGGTACATATGCGCAGCCATGGTCTAGTGGCACTAAGGATGACACCAACTTTATTTAAAATATTACTTTTTATTTTTATGCACCTGCCATGTTATTTTGCCACCATACTTGGTACCCGGTAGAGACTACCTACTCCGACTTGGTATATTTCATGAAGTTGAAGCATGAAGAAGAAAAATATTCAAACAGCTGAACACGCCAGCTGACTAACTGGTATTTGATTTTGTACTTCTTTCCTGTCTGTTGAAGGAAAATACCTCTTTCCGATTTGATTTAATTGATGTTGCTGTTGTTAATTAAAACATATCCATTCGCAACATAATCGTTTGTTACGAATAGTAACAACATGGAAATGATATTAAGTTACAGTCACAGCAATTTATTGCCAGACGACTTTCCAAGAAAAAGGTGCCTAATTTAATTGGTAAAAAACATAGTCATTGGAGATGATTGAAAAAAAAAAGAATATCTATTTCGGATCATAAGTTCACCTCCAGAAAGTGCTTATTTGCTAGCTTATTTTGATTGTACAAATAATTGTAATCGCTAATTGGACGTTAGCCTTTTTCCCCTTCGACGCGCATATCTCGTTTTTTCCCGTTCCTTATGAATGTGGCTATCATATACGAATTTTCCAAGTCCGTCTGGTAGTTCCCGAGATTAAACAAACAAACTCTTCAGCTATACAATAAACACGTCAAAAGTGTCTAGGGATCCAGTTCTTGACTATAAAAAAATATCCAATTAATATTTACCAAATCTAGTGTTCCAGACTGGCTTCTTACTTTAATTCCTATGTTTAAGTTAACAACTAATCCCTATATTTTGTAAAAATTAAGAAAAAATGTTTTTTTTTTGCAAATTGTGGGAAATAAACCTATGCTAATTTCGTCAATTAAATGGCAAAAATGAGGATTATAATTTTTTTATTGTAAAGATAATTAAAATAATCTGTGTTTCCACCATTGACACAAATCACACAATCACAGCGATTTGGCATGCTTAAAATCAGTTCATCAAAACTACTCTGGAATGGCCGCCCAAGTTTTTTCTAACAAGTCAAAATGTTGTTGTGGGGTGTGCACGGCATCCTTACTCAGCAGAGCTCTCCTTCGGAGCATATCCCATACGTGCTCAATTGAGTTGAGGTCCGACGATTGAGCAGGCCACGGCAGAACGTTGATGCAAGCATCGGCAATAGTGCGTGTTACGGCTCTTGCCGTGTGTGGACGTGCATTGTCGTCATTAGTCGAAACGAATCACCCAACCGGCTTTGCAAAGGGATGATCACGTCTGAAACAACCCTCTCCACATAAATCTGAGCATTGAGGTTGCCCCTGATCCAAATGAGATCGGTTCCTCCACCGATCCAAATACGGCCGGTATTTGGATCGGTGGAGGAACCGATCTCATTTGGATCGGGGGCAAACCATTATTGTTCCCTCTCCATATGAATGAACTTCCTAACAAAATTTCAGGCCCTCCAAACTCGAGTACGTCTTGTATCCGGCGTCATACCGAAACGAGATTCATCGGAAAAGCAAACACGAGCCAGCCTTCTTCCTCCCAATTTGTGTGTTCGCAAGCCCATCGTAAACGGGCCCTAAGATTGCGGGGTGCTATAGGTGGAACTCTCAGCGGCCTTCGGGAACGCAGACCCACTTCACGTAAACGATTTCGGATGGTTTGGAGCTGTGGAGCCTCGTAGCCAGCATCATGGCGGTCATAGTACGATTCCGTCGAACAGTATTTTGGACGTACCGGTCCTGTCTGCGAGTGGTGATGCGAGATCGTCTTCCATGTTGCTCGGCTACGCTGCCCGTAATACGATAGCATGTTCAGAGGCAGCTTATGACGCTCTGTGTAGGGCCAAGAGCCACAGTACGTTGCCTGGAACTAGCTTGCACCATTCCGACGACTCTCATCATCTCTTCTCGTGTCAAATGATGTTGTCGCTCTATATCGATGCATTTTTTTCAGTTCTGATGCAGAAATTGTTATGGTTTTGTAAAAACGCCATTACATAATTTTAAAGGAATCCTGATTGACAGTTGATTTTCTATTTTTAATCAAAATTTAAAGAAAATTCTTTATTCAAATAATGATATTCACTGAAAATAATCAATAACGATCTCAAAAAGTAAAATAATAATCTTAAATTGCGGCGATACTCTAAAACGTACTTGATCCCTAGACACTTGATGTGTGTATTAGTATAGATTTACATTTTTTTTATTGTTTTGTATTTTGCTGTGTTTCTCTTAGTCTGCAAAAAAAAAAATGAAGCGTGTCTGTTTATGGCAAACTTGCGGTTAAGCGAAGTGCTATTATAGCAATCGTCTAATCTAAGATGACGTGTAGCCACTGCGGATGCAAATGCATTTTATGTGAGCAAATGTTGCAATTACTGTTATGCAATATGCAGTTCATGAAATTTGTTTCGAAAATCTTTAATCTGTACTGCTATGCTTTATTCATACCATTTGAGTTATGTGCACAAACCTTGGAAATAAGTTGCTTTGCATTTTTTGCGTCATAGGTAATAAATTGATAAGCTCGCGTTTGAGAACCCTGTACCTGATGGTAAGCTATAATGCGGTCTTCGGAGCACGCTTGCCTAGAAGTAACCTGTAAACACACATGTTGAAGCCAATACAATTAATTTAATTAGTATTTTGACTGGTACACATAATGCAAATCTTTAGATAGTGTATATTTACATAACCAGGAATGGTGAATAATGCGAGCGTAGGTAAATGCACGCAACCTTGTGAATATGCTGACTGAAATAATATGTTTTATAACGCTGTTTAGTACATTCTTAAAAACTGTACAACATGAGCGGAACAGTTTTATTGAAGTCAAAACTTCTTTAGCGGCGTTGTGCACTTTTTGGGATGGGTAAAAAATGTTAAACTCGCGTCAGGACACGTGACCTGGTCGAAAATTCGTAAAATGGAGGGAAAGTTCTGAAGTGTTAATTTTTTTAATGTAATATAAATTGTCATGTTTGTGTACTCTAGCGCAAATAATGAATATTGTATTTTACCACATAAAGGATTGTATTTTTCATACTGACAATTAAAGCAATTCATGCGAAATGATTCCCTAACCATTCCAAAATATCAAAAATGCACAACGTTAATGTTCAAGTTTTCACTTCTGCCGGCACTCCCGGAGTGCAACCCGTGTTTTTTTTTTTTAATCCAAAATCTTGAAACCCAGCTACAAAAATAATAAGATTTTTTGTATCTGATTACAACCTACGGTTGGTAGGTATATCTGCGATCGAAAGTATTAATTCCCTTTAGGCTAATCTTTTATTTATTCATATATTGAATGTCTTCATCATCATCACTATATTATAAATTTACTAGCTGACCCGGCAACCGTTGGTTTGCCATACAATTTTTTTCTAGTGAATATTTTGGTAGGTAGTCAAATAAAAAATAACTAACTTATTGTAAGTGGGTGGGGATGTCGAAAGAGGAATGGAGTGCTGTGAACGATGACGGCCTATAAAAATAACAAAACACCTAACATTCATTTTTTTAATTCGTTGTAATTTTATTATCTTAACCAATTAATTTCAAATTACATAATTACAGCTATCACAAATTATGTTTTTTTTTGTGATGATGATTTCAAGCAAGCGTTGATCTCATCAGCGTACGTTGATCGTGGAATGACGGGAAGTGTTTGTCTGAAATCACCTGAAAGGAGTAAGAGAGTTTTTTTTTGTGGGTGGCGTCTCGCAGTTCGACCTATAAGGTTGTCAACTGCTTAACCGGGCTTGCCTGTGGTGGGGTGGCCTTAATATAATATGAAAGCCTCCAGCCAAGGCTTATAAAAAACTTACAAACTTAGCGACTACACGCTAAGGGTGCCTGTGGGGTACGGGCCTCGGCTCAGGGCGTCGTTGGGGGAGGACAGCCAGGGACGGGCCGGATCTCAGGCTTATTAAATATACACACGAAATTTCATAAGAATCGGTCAAGCCGTTTCGGAGGAGTTTAGTTACAAACACTGTGACACGAGAATTTTATATATTAGATAAAACAAAGTCCGCCGCCGCGTCTGTCTGGCTTTCTGTACGATAAACTCAAAACCTACCGAACGGATTTTCGTACGGTTTGTGCGAAGCCGGCGAGGTGGCTAGTAGCATTTATAATCACCCTAATTAGCTTGTACGATTCCCACTACTAGGACACAGCGGTCAAGAATCACTACGCGGGTTGTTAACGACAATATGCTCGTTCTTGGGCTAAATATAAAAGCCTAACAAAAAAAAAGGTTATGTTCCGCAAGAATATGTACTTCTCTTATTATTTTACTTCGGGGCCAACTCTGAAGGTAATTCTCCGTCAAATTACAGAAGTTTAATAAATCACTTTACGTACTTAATTGATAAACGATAGCTGTGATATGTAATGGCGTGAAAGCTATTACCATAATTTAGATTAATATTATTAATTTTAACCGACTTAGTAGCGTACATACTGAAGGTAACATTTTTCAAACTCAAATTATAACAGCACAGGGAATGACTTTTTTATTTGTTTGGCCGGACCTTTCATAATTAAGCCCATGTCGTCCTTACGATATTTTGAAAAACGACCATGTACTGTTACAGGACGATGAGCGTCGCTACGTGGACCTTACGACTTTCGGCTTCTTCAAGGGCGGTGTCCTGGACGTCAAGTTGGTTAATTTCATCATGCCTTCGGGACCTGTTTATGGCGAGGTAAGACGTTCACAAATGCTGTAATGCTTTAGATTGCTTCTGTAGATTCTACTCCTCCCCACTCCCGGCGGGGTCTGGGTTAGAGTTTCTAACCTTTTGAACGCCAGAGCATAAACGCATCGGTGTACCCCCGACGCCAAACCACAACTTCGCTGTTTTTTTTTGTCGACTCTAGCCGACCGTGCAGTAAAAAGGTTAAATTGATTTATTTTTATTATAACTTATTTCATAGCGTGTAAAAGAAGAGCTCAGACTTATGAAAATAACCTTTCTCTCTATGATCGGTCGCTCATATCAGGATCGTGGTCAGCTTCAGGGTTGCATCTGGAACGAACGATTTGCCTTCATCGGATTCTGTCCTGCGCGTCTCTTACGACCGTGAGTAAAAGGGTAAATATAAAAACTCTTTCCGTGACGTGACAGGAATATTTATTAGATTAAATTCAAAATCAGAGTCAAATAAATGGAGTAGTTGAGCATACTCTATTGCTTTTGTAGAGAAGTAAGCCTCAGCGAAATATAGTACAATATCCTAATACTAGAGAGGACAGGAGGTCGTGGCTAAATAAAAACAGCCGCACGGGTCGATCTTTAAGGTTAAGCAACGCTTGCCGAGGTTGGTCTGTGGATGGGTGACCATCTTAACATACCGAGACTCCTCCGTGCCTCGGAAAGTACGCTAAACCGTTGGTCCCGGCTGTCATTTGTAGATCTTTGGCAGTCGTTACGGATAGTCAGAAGCCAGATAACCTGACACCAGTCTTGCCAAGGAGTACCGTGTTACCCAGTTAATGGGTTGTGGAGGTCTGGTAGGCAGCCGCTCCACGTAAAATACTGGTATTCAGCTGAATCCGGTTTGACTGGAAGCCGACCCCAATATAATTGGGAAAAGGCTAGGCAGATGATGATCCTAATACTAGAGAACGGTTGGCCACCCTAGTCAGGGCTAACCACGTCTTGTGTCCTGAGACTACTTTTAAGATGGAGCGTTGATCGGAATATGGCGCTCCGCGGCCCTCAAAATACAGTCTCGATTACTTTCCGTTAAACTTTGTGAATCATTTCTGCAGGTGATTTGAATAGGATTCATGTTTTGTCAACTTTACTATAAAATTGAAATAAAAATCGCCGTAAGAGCTCGAACTTAAGCGTGAGCCTCGGATATTTTGAATTTTCTTTTGGAAAAAAGTATAAATATGAAAACAATGTCAGCTACGTGAGCTCGAATTAAAAAAAAACCAGCCACCATGGACAGGTTAAACGATCTCTTGAACCTTCATTCAGCAACAGGAGTAATATAAAATAGTTTAGGTAAATAGAGAAGCGAGGCTAATAGCGATGGCGCGTTGTGTTCCACGCGAGCCTCATTGTGATGTCAGCATAATTGAAGAGGCTCGCTAAGGCCAGAGTCTGCCAGGGTTGCGGAATGGTTCGAATGAGTCACCGCGGCCCTGGAACGCAGAGGGCATATGAAGGAACACAGGTGGGTTTTAGTCAGTAAGAGTCTGACACTTCCTTCCAGGACTGGGAGAAGTAGGTTGATGATTTCCCATCCAGAATAAAACGGCTATAAAAGCGAGCCTTTACAGAAAAAAATAACATGAAAGCGTCTAAATTTATACCAGTCTAACATTTTATCGATCGATCACTCGCCTGTCCAACGGAGGCGCAACTTGAATCGGAAGGAGTTCCAAAATTCCTGTTCCATTATATTATGTTAAGGGAATAGTGCCACACATCTCTCAAATGGTATTTTGGCGCCCGTCGCCGCCTGGCGCTTAGAGCGACCGCTTCAGTCGCTTTACCCTAGGCTGGCGCTGGTTGAGTGGAGACACTTAACCCAGTTTTAAAGTACGCAGGGCTAGGCGTTAATATGACACATGGAGCTTAAGAAAGAATGCCACACAAGTACCTAAAGACCTCTTTCATGACCACCTAGTCTTCGGTTTACTTCTACATCCACAATGTCCAATCTGCAGTCATAATATTATACAAACAACACTTTACAAGCGCTTCAAAACGTTCAACGTTTGTTTAAGAAAGTATCGACCAAATCGATGTTTAAAAATAAAACGTTTTAAAGACATAGCATGCAATAACAGGGCATTAGCATCAATAGCGTTCAGTCAATGTGTTTAGTAATGCATCGATGTAGGCCGATCTAATTGACATCGTATCGATCCCGACTTGACTTGGATAGGCCGCGAGGGTATTTTAATCGAACATGATATAACACTGACTGACTTATAGACTAACTGACTGGCCGTTTAGTCTCACTATTACTAAGGGAGTTTGTTATTTTTTTCGCAAAAAATATCTCAGTGCTTATAAGTGAGAGTAAGCACACGTATATAGAAGGGCAGCCTAGATACGAGGAGCTAAAACGTTCCGTATTATACTGCATGCACGCCGTTTCACGCACGGCTTCAAACTCGCTCGGGGCGTTTAACTCGTGCTTATTTGAACAGGCTTAGAATGCCTTATCTGGATTCCATACTTGTAAAGACGCTCCATGCGCCCTTCCTTTTCGTTTCCTGAAAAGCGGGATCAATTAAAGTTTAATCGTACTCAATTAAACAACGCAAACACCGTTACTTACGGTGTTTGCGTTGTTTAATTATAATTAGTACTAATAAGAAATCGGGTAAAATTGTAGTCTTTTTCTCTATGAGACATGACTGTATATTTTGTAAACCTATCGAATTTGGATGAGATTTATTGCATTCGAAATAATCTGTTCACAATACTTACGTAGCTCGTGGTTAAATAATAACAGCCGCATGGGTCGATCTTCAAGGTTAAGTAATGCTTGCCGAGGTTGGTCCCGGCTGTTATTTGTAGATCTTAGGCAGTCGTTACGGATAGTCAGAAGCTAGAAAATCGGACACCAGTCTTGCCAAGGAGCACCGTGTTACCCAGTTAATGGGTTGTGGAGGTCTAATAGGCAGCCGCTTCACGTAAAATACTGGTATTCAACATAATCCTGTTTGACTGGAATCCAACCCCAATAAAGTTTTTACAATATTACGATGTTGCAATATTCCGTTATATACTGTTGAATACACAGTCAATTCTCTAGCTGCTACGAACACGAAGCCATGTAAAGCAAATTGTATATGTACGTAGCGCAAGCATACAATTCAGGAGGATCCTATTGTTTGCCTGCCAATCATTGCTAGCTGGTAACAAAGGCCTGTGAGCCTGCCTTCGTTTAGAATACATGACAAGTTTACTCAGTCCGATGGCATGGTGAACGTTTGTCGGCTGATTGGGTCTTAGGTAGAGAGTTCTATGGAAAATATTTCAAAGGGGAAGCAATCTATGTACCTATGTATTTATGGTTTCTGTTGGAAGGAAGAAAACCTAACGGACTACTCTCAAAGTGGTATTTATATTGTCACTGTTACGATTCAGGATAGTTTTGAGTACAGGTGTGAATGGATGGATATTGTAGTAGAGAAAGAAAAAATTAGTATATTGTTGAATCATGATATGGCTAGAAAGAATGTATGAAATTGCTGTTCCAGATCAACCCAGAAATCGCGAAAAAAAATCTGCTGTTCAGTACATTCTGTGGAGTTATGCGCACATAAATGTATAGGAAAGTCGATTTTTTTTCGCGATAATAGTGCTCCCGTCATAAAATTGTTCATAATGATGAGTACAATGACCCCTTAAGAGGCTTTGCGTTTATTCTGTTATACGTTGTATAGGAAAACATTATGTATGTTCGGAAAAATCTTTTCCCAGGCATAATTGAATTACTAGAAATAGTAACAAATTAGGTCAACCCCGATTCAGATTGGCTAGAGTATACACTTCTTTTATGGGGTACCTACTGTGTTAAATTTTATAATAAAATACCACTTGAAATTCTCGAACTAAATGAGGGAAAATTTAAAACATGCATTAAACGCACACTATGTAGGCAAGCATATTATAAACTGGAAGATTATATCCTTGATAAAAATGCTTGATTAAATGCCGGTCCTGCTCCATAGCCTCAGCCGCTTGGTCCGACCGTATCACGGAGCTGCAACACTCAAAACTTTACAACCCCTTTACAGCGCAACAATTACTTAAAGGTAAACACCACATGTATAACAGAAAAAAAAATCGAAATGTTATAATAGTGGCGCTATAATTAAATAGAAGTTTGAAATATTCATATATTGATAATGAACGTAGGAATAAGGTATTCGTGATAAAGTGAACCTTTGAACGTCGCAGTAACAAACTGTCGAAGTTGCGTGCTTCGAGATGGTACGCCATCTCAAGTTATCATTCGAAGTTACGTACGTCGCGATTGCTAACTGTCGATATTTCATGCGTCGCAGTGGCGTACTGTCGGAATACCGTACATCGAAGTTTTGAGCGTCGCAGTTCCGTGATGCAGACTTCCACTAGTTAGGTTTTTTATTTGGAAGAGATGATATTCCATATTTCTTATAAAATGTTTTGAATAAAATTGTATTTTTCTTTAATTGCATATTGATATTCATATTTTTAAATAAAGTAGAAGCATTTTTTTTAAATATCAAATTCTGTAAATGTGAGTACCATGGAGCCTATTATCATTGAGATTGTGTCATGCTCACCCAAATGTCTCTCCCATGGTGGCGAGTGTATCGGATCATTCAGTTCCCTTCAAAATGGTTGAGCTGAATGGTGCTGTTGCACGCGTCATGTTCGTAATCGGGCGTCATCAGTGGAGACTGGTCATCTCTTAACTGCCACTGGCTTATTTCAATATTTGATACTTATAATTTTATTTTCGTTCTTTGCATGTTCTCACACATAGAAGCCACAACGTTAATTTAACCGGGATGTTTGTAAAACAAAATGGTTTAAAATAGTGTCCGTGGAGTTTTTTGCGCATTCTTTTTCATAGAGATCTACGCTTTGGAACGTGCAATCAGCTTCACGGACTTTGACAATTCAAAAGTACCTGAAATGATTTATTTTAAATAAATGCTTTAACTTGAACTTTGGATTTTGAGAAATCGTGATTAATCAGTGAGCGATCATGAACAAAGGTTCATGATTTTATCTTCAATAATGACGGACTCCCATCTACAAACTTTTATCCCCTTCAAGCCTATTTCTCGCGACAAAAAGGCTACGTATGTACTTCTCCAAGATCTAATGTATCTCTGTACCAAATTTTATCTATTTCGGTTCAGTGGTTTTAGCGTGAAGAGGTAATAGACAGACAATTATGGACGATTCGCATTTCGATTAATATCCATGATACCAAAATCAACACTATTCCATTCCACCCGGGTTTTGATTGAATAATTTGAACAATAAGCGGTCATTGTGACTTAACCAAAAAAAAAAAAAAACTATAAAGTTTTATGTTTTTATGTATCATCGATATTTTTCTCAGCGCACGCCAAATAATGAATTTATTAGGCAAAATTTTGCTACTTTGGTCGTAACAAACAAATAAATCTTCCATCTTTAGAATATTAGTTTAGATATTGTAAATGCGAAGGTCTGTCGGTTGCATATAAAGCTAGTAGGTAACTCACAGCAGACTAAGGACTGTTAAACAAATATTGTTTGATCAGGGAAAAGAAATAACAAGCATATTTTTCATGTGGCATTCTTCTTTTAGTGTGGCCATGTCGATTGCAGCATCAATATCGTTTATTAGGTCCTCGAAGTTCAAATATCTGGACACTTTCATGTGGTAGAAAAACAAAGGTTTTCGATCATGAACACTGTTGAATTTTAAAGGTGCGTACAGACCGGTGTTACGAGGCGTAATGTAACATGTTACAAAGCGATCATTCGTGCAGTGAATACGTGGAAACGAGCACGACCACGCGAGCAACGAGCCGCTCGTTGTTCGTTTCGAATGCTCCGCTTACGTGTTTCAGTCAGTACGCGGACTACATCGATCGGAGACGCACGAAGTTTTTATATTGTTATTACTGGACATTTAGTTTTTAATATTGTAATTAACGACAAATCACCAGAAACATCTGTTTTTAAATAAAAATGATGACCCACCTTAATAGGCGTCCTCTCACTTATTTCATATTTTGTCTGATCTGAATCAAGTCCGAACTTGTTGTCTGCCTACTTGCCCTTTTTGGTACACTTTACTTAAGGTGTTTAAAACCATGACTTATTATTCCTTCACAGTACGGCTTCACACTGGACCGGACGATAAACGCAGCGATAAGTCCGTACCTTGCTCAGTCCAACTCCGCCACATGCTTCCTCAAGGATAGCGACAACAGTATACTGTCACCGCAGCATCCTGCTATCGTCTTCTTAAAGATGGACTTCAAGAATCTCAGGTCAGTTGTCAGCATGACATTCACGAATGTATTCCTCTAAGAGCCTGTAAGAGGGGGTACACAAACAGTAATAACGAGTTCGTAGGGAATGTGCTTAAAATTATATTTATTATCGAATAATTTAGTAGAATATACACTTTATCGAAAAATATACAGAATCTAAATTGATCGAAAAAATAAAAAGGCACTCAATTTTAAATGAATATTTATCGACCCTTTCGTGAAAACGGCGCATTTGTCAGCTGTCATGAGCGTCACGGCTTTCGACGTCAGAGGCCACGTCGGACTTGCTTCTAGTTAGGTATCAACTTAAAAACCTTCATCGTTGATACATAATTTAAAAATTCTACACTTATGAAATAATTTTATAGAAATAAAATTACCAAGTATCAAATGGGCACAAATGCAATATCCGTGTGACTTTTTAGGTTTCCGTACCCGAAGGGTAACCAACGGAACCCTATTACTAAGCCTCCGCCGTTCGTCCGTCCGTCTGTCTGTCTGTACGTCTGTCTGTGTCTGTCAGCGGGCTGTTTCTCAAGAACTGTAATAGGTAGACAGTAGTGTGTATATTCTATCGCTATAACAAAAAAGGAAAATTTTGCTAAATTAAAACTTTAAGGGGGCTCCCATACAAAAAAACGTGTTTATTTTTTCGTTTATTTTCTTGATCTACATATTCTTGTAAAAATTGTAAATGTGGAAATAAAGTTTTATTATTAGTTTATGGAACGGAACCCTTCGTGTGAGTGGCGACTGCACTTGGCCAGTTTTTGAGTAATCTTCTTACAGATGTAGGTACCCAATAACACATTGTCCTATGAAACTGGGGATCGAACTCCAAGATCTGTGATTTCCGACATAACCGTGTAAGATACCATTTCACCAACGATTAAATCAATACTTAAACTGTTGCAGGTTGAACGTGACCTGCAAAGCCAAAGTTCTGCATCTGTACCCGAACAAATCTGCGATACCTGACGGTAAGTTAATCATTTATTCGATACTACGCACGACTTTGCCCGGGTTATATGTACCTAAGATAACCTGCTCCGGAACCATGGGTAAAGATTTTTAATAGGGGCAATAGTTCCGGAGGCTACAAGATCCCAGAGCTCACAGTCGTTACTTATTTTCTCAGTAACAATATGTATAGGATAGTAGTGAAAATATGTATTTCATCGAACGTACACTTGCCTGCGGGCTTGATCCGACGCACAGTGGTCTGGAAATCGAGTTCCAAACTCATAGAAACATAAAGTCAGGAATTAAAAAAAAAAATGTAATGTGTCTGGTATACCTCCCTTTACGTGGTACTAACGTATGGATGGTATTAGTAGCTCCACGCGTGAGAAAACACGCCAAGTTTTTTTTGTGCGGGAGAAAACACTTGAAGTACTTTTTTTTTAAACTGCAAAGAACTGAAGGGCTGGTGCTCACACGAGTTATTGTACCATACACGGCGATCACGATGTCATCTAATTTATTCAACGTTGGGTGCAGTTTCGAGCATAGCAAATTTTCGAATTTCCGAATTTTCGATACGTGAGTTTCAAATCTTTGACGTGATTAAATTAAGTTGCCTATCGATTTACTTATACTACAGTTAGTTTATAGCCAGCTAATGACTTTTATGATGACAAGCACACTGCTGCTGACAGACCACTGTGCGACGGCCTGTGAGTAGCGACATGGTTTAGAAAAAGTAAAGAAAAAACAGACAGAGGAAGACAGCGATATTGTTTTATTTATACTGAGATATTTGCATAAACGATGCCTGAAAGAAATTTGATTTGTGATTGAAAAACCCAGCAGCATAGATTCAGTTATTGACTGGTGATAGAACATATTGCAGCATAAATTCAAAATTATGATCGTGCTTTCGCAAAATTATAGTATCGATTTAGTAGTTGAACTTTTTATCAGTTTCGTAACTTTCTTGTGTTGTGTGTTGAGAATTAATTATATTTTCCCAGAAATACCCCCTGAGGAGAAGTGCCACTATACGGTCCTACCCATCACGAAGGAGACGAAGAATGGCTACGACTACTACAACACTAGTGTAAGTTTTATATACCTAATACTAGCTTGTGACCGCGACTTCGTACGCGCATATCCCATTTTTCCCGTTCCCGTAGGAATTTCGGGATGAATTATACACCTAAACCTTACTCATGAATAACCGCATGAAAATCGGTGCAGCAGTTTTTGAGTTTATCGCGAACAGAAAGACAGATGCGGTGGAGGACTTTGTTTTATAATATGTAGTAATTATAATACCGAAGGCCGCGCAGAAGCGCATTTTACGATGAGTTAAAAAATGTTCAAATAACAACTCGCATTAGGCCAGTTTCATTGCAATAATAACAGGTTAATAGCGTAGGGTTCCTAGGATTCCCAAGCCGGGCAAAACGTGTTATTGGGTTTTTCCATTAGGAACTTCTCAGTAGCAGCACGGAAATAGGTGGTGTGGTCATGAGGTTGTCCCACAGATGTCTTGATGCGCACGAGTCGCCGTTGGTCCTGCGACTGATGTATTCCCGTTCGGCCATCGGACTTTAAGAGTAAAGGAACCTGAGTTTACGCACCCACTTGTAACCATTTGCACTGTAACATCTTCTGCGTTCTTGGCTAATCTCCGTTGGGATTGGCTACCGTGACCCAAGTTTGGTCGAGTGGTTTATTTTGACTAGCTTTTGCTCGCGACTTCGTCCGCATATCTCTTTAATCCCGTTCCCGTATAGCCTTATAGCCTTCTTCATGAATGTGGCTATCATATACAAAAATAATTTTATAAATTCGACTGGCAGTTCCAGAGATTACCGCGTTCGAACAAACAAACTCCTCAGCTTTATTATATTATAGATGTGTAGGTTAAAATGAGTGTTGTGTTAATTAATACAATGTATTTATGTATCGTTTCAGTTCGCTTTGTACGTGGCGTCGCAGAAAGAGGAGGGTCTCTACAATCTGTACTTGAACAACTGTCCCAACTCCATGTCAGGAGTC
Organism: Mamestra brassicae; assembly: GCA_905163435.1. Taxonomy (NCBI): domain Eukaryota; kingdom Metazoa; phylum Arthropoda; class Insecta; order Lepidoptera; family Noctuidae; genus Mamestra; species Mamestra brassicae. The sequence goes on from LR990987.1 coordinate 7,861,198, forward strand.
ACCGCAGTCAACACGATAGTAAGCACTACTTTTTTCATACTACTTTTTTTTTGTATGGAGATGTCGTGGCATAGAGGTTAAGAAGGCTGCAGACTCTTTACATTGTGTAAATTATTTAGAAAGAAAAATGTTTATTTGGGACTCGCACAAGACAAACAAACCAGTAAAATAAAATTAATAACTGAACAGTATAATAAAATAATTTCGTCAGCATTGATATCAAAACGGCGAAGGAAACATCGTTAGTTACAGAAAATGTTTTATATCATATGCTTATATATATATATGCTTATTAGAAATCAAACATTAAATTAAATGAAAATGATGTTAAGTTTGTTCATTAAATGAACATTATGTAGTTTGAGCTTTATGAGTTTTGGTAATATAGCAAATATCATAATGATACTAAATAAGCGCCGGCACCCACTTAAAATACATTCAAATTGAAGTCGCTTTCATTTTAGAGAATATCTATGGTAGAAACTCGTGCAAAATGTATCTAGATTAGGGTTTTTACACAGATTGGAACTTATAGAATGCATCGGTCTTACATACGGGAATTGCTCCTCGATAAGTTCTTAAACATCTTGAATTAATAGAATGCGAATCTTTATTTATTTCAATTTGACCATACAAAGTGGGCGATAGAGGCGAACTTAATGCCAAAAGGCAATCAAGCTAGGTTTAAAAAGACAGCGTTGTGATAAGTGATCATCATAGCGCTGTGATAAGTCATCATCACTGAGTGCAGAGGCAGGAATGGCTCGGGAAGCTGAATGGCTAAAAAGTAACTTACTTTCCTTAAACATTAATAAAACAAACTACATATGCTTTAGTATCAGTAGCCGAACACAGCCTATTGACGCGTTAGATTTAAAAGTACACGTATGTGGAGGCATGTCTACTATAAGCTGTAACTGCCTATGCATTGAGAAAGTCGCTGAAACTAAATATCTTGGAGTTGTGATAGATCAAGCACTGTCCTGGTACCCTCAACTTGAGCAAATTTCTGGGACGATAAGGAAACTCAGTTGGATCTTTAAGACCTTCAGACATACTGTTCCAACTAAAATAGAGAGCTGTAAGAACCATCCCATAAATCTCCTAATTGAAATATATGTAGCACTGGCCCAGTCTGTTCTATTACATTGTATCTCAATTTGGGGCGGTGCAGCAAAAAACCCAACACCAAATAGGTACATATATAGACAGAATGAGCGCAGCGTGCTATAATAAAATAATGTATTTTAAAAACAAAAGATTTTCCACTGCAAGTTTATATATTACATACTAAAAACACGGTACAGAGGTATTGATGAAAGAAAATCTAAAAGGAGAAAAGATTTAGCTGTCCAAGTTTTCCAAATTTCTTTAACAAAATTAACAAAAAAATAATAATATAAATAATAAAAGTTACCACGACTAAAAAAAGCGTGATACAATGGATAAAACAACTTACCTATGAGGAAGCCGAGGCACTCCTGGAACACGTTGAGTAGCCGAAATAAATCACTTACCTTAAAACACCACGCACCCACACACCTCATCACACACCACACACCACACCACACCACACACTATACCACACATAACACCGCACTACTTACCACACCATACTATACACTACATCACATGCACTAACTGGGAATAAGTTTTATTTTTACTGCCAATATTTTATTTGCAACTTTGCTTTTATATTTTTTGGTTTATTTTTTATTTTCTTCAGATTAGTATATATGTCACCGGAAAATTGCAGACTCCGTAAGATTGTAATAAATCTTGATTAACTTATAATTTGTCGATATATTATGAAAAAATCGTTTTGTATACAATAAATCCCATCACAATCAATAGTTTCCAATATATAAAATAATACACATAAAATAATTTTAGCGACACTTAATAGGCACACTTCGTCATAAATTGGCATGCTAATATTCATATTGTGATCTTTATAGTAAGCAAATCTCGAAACAAATGAACACAGTACCTAAGTCCAAAACATTTATTCTAAATTCCAGATACAGATCTATGAAAGCAACGCTGGCAACTTCCTATCAGCTGGCGAGATGCCTCTCCCCGTGCTATACAGCATGATGTCTTTGATATTCCTGATGAGCGCCGCTATCTGGACCTTCATCCTGCGCACCAGTCGCCAGCCCGTGTACAGAATACACATCATCATGTGTGTCCTGGTCTACCTGAAGGCACTGTCGCTCGCGTTCCATGGAATCAACTATCACTTCATACAGACGAAGGGAGAACATGTCACTGCTTGGGCGATCCTTTTCTATATAACGCATTTGTGAGTATTGGTTTTTAGCTATTTTTTCTGAGAAGATAAAGGTGTTGATGGTAATAAACACCTTGCCCTTATCCCATGTTACTTTGGGTCGATACAACACTTTTTCACAACGTCAACAGTCGCTTGACGCTGACAACGTATAACTGACTCCCCAGTTCTTCATTAAAAAAGGATGATAAGTTATTATCTATAGCGGGCTACTTACACAACTGTCTCAGGGGCAATCTAGGGTGTAAAAGTCGAGATGCTCCTAATTGCCACGTTAATTGTAATGTGTATAGACAAGCAGGGGCAATTTCCTAAATCGGCCCTGCAGCAGGGTAGCAGGGGAGTGAGACCATCCTTGGTCCCTAAATCGTCCCGCGTGTGTAGTGCGATCGGGGCAATTTCTCAATCAATTTACCTTTATATAATGTTTGAGACATTTGTATATTGCTCAACATGTCGAATCATTGTGGACATCAACATCAATTGTGGCGAAATGATACAACAAAATTTTAAATCCTCGTAGCTTTGTCCGCTAACCAAAACCCGCAGTGTAGCAATTAACCGTTCTTTAGCACTTATGGCATTCCGCATTAATTAATGTATCTTTTTTTGTCTATAAATGGTGTCACCATTGCAAGGAGCTCAAGGAGCAATAGAAGAAATATACTTCAAATTCTTTCATGATATTCATGTAGTTCAACTCACTTATTATTTTCTGTAGCCACTTCTTCACTCAGTATCTCCTTTTATTTTATTTTAGGGTAGCACCACAGAAACAGCTTGGGCTATAACGATCTTTTGATTTTTCGATAATACTTGTGCCATTCTCAACGCGTGTGTTTAGCTCAAGTAATACACGAACACGGAACCGCAGGCATGTGTGAGAGACAATTCCGATATTGCCACGACCGCCGTGCGCCCTAGATTGCCCCTACGGCAGGTGTGTGAGTAGCCCGCTTTAGCAACCACTCCTTTTTTCAGTATTCGTTTCTCAGTAGACAACAGAAATGACTCCAAAACTACAAAATGTTATTGAGACTTGCTCATGCTTCTTCGGCCTGCTATACAACGTGTAACAGAAGAAACGCAATACCTCTTAAAGGGTCATTGTACTCATCATTATGAACGACTTTTACTATGGGACCAAATAGAAATCGCGAAAAAAAAATCGACGCCCCCATACTATATCTATGCGCATAATTGTGACAAAATGTACTGAACAGCTGTCGTTTTTTCGGGGGTTGGCCCCAAAGTAAGATTTGTTTATAATGATGAGTGCAATGACCCCTGAAATGGTATTGCGTTTATTCTGTTACAGGTTGTATAGACATCTGCAGGCCAATACTACGAGAGTAAAATATTCTCTCTGTTGATGTGGATCTTGAAAGAGTTGTCTTTACGTCACGCATTGAATAATCGTATTCGTAACTTAACACCCGATTTCTGAATACAGCAGTTTTAGCCTGTAAGCCTGCCTTATAGTCAGTAAGAATGGCCAATAGACTTACTTTAATCTATCAAAATAAGTACGTTTTAATCGGATTTTTACTAACCGTAGCGTAATGTTAATGCTGTTTTCTATCTGTATTACCTTATCAGCGGGCCTTTGAAAATTTGACAACGTTGTAAATAGCTGCCAAATATTTCTCTATGAGGAGCAGGCATTCATAATCAATATTTTAGTACCTTATAGATCTCTTCCATAATTTATTACAGTAATAGTTACAAATTAATTAAAAATGCGAAATATTTGACAGCTAATTGCGTTGTCATACCTACTTTCAGAACGCAACCTAAAAAGATCGGCTCATGCAGCCGTAAATCATTGTGCTAACACGGAGTCCTTGTTTCCAGATTGAAGGGAGCGGTGTTGTTCGTGACGATAGTCCTGGTGGGCACCGGCTGGAACTTCATCAAGCACATCCTGTCAGACAGGGACAAGAAGCTCTTCATGATTGTTATACCGCTGCAGGTATGTGTTAGTAGTAGGGTCGGCTTTGAAACAGACAGCAGAGTCTGACGTCACACTAGGAATCACCGCTAGCAAAGGACATAGCTCGATAAAATTATTTTATGCGATTTGTGAGGGATCAATTCTGGGTCCATACATAATTGGCTACGCGAACAAACAAATTTCTCAAAAAACAATACATCTTTATTGAGCGGTGAGCAGACGGCCTTAATGCTCGTCGAGTAGAAATATTATCTCAGCGACAGTTAATGTCATAAAAAGGAAATTAAAGGTGTTTTTAATACTTTGCGTATGTTTTTAAAAGTGTTGCCTCCATTCCTTGCATCAATATGTCTAGACGGTGTCTTGCTTTTTAAGCAGTCGGGCGTTTTACAAATACTTTTTTTCTGATTCTGATTTAATATAATCAGCCTATAATATACACTGCTGCAAAGTAGGCCTGTCTCTGTGAGGGGTGGGCCATAAACAAGCACGTGGGCCTAATAGGCCACGTGGGTTGATATGTCACGATAAGGGATTCGAACATTTTTCTATGCCGAGGTATTTGGAGGTAGAGACATCAAGTGAGAACAATGATAATGATTAAAAATGAACTAATCACGTGCGTATATGCAATACATTTAACCATTAAAAAAAATTAAACTCTAATTTTGTGATTGCGATACGAGTTAGTATGCAAGTACTTAATAAAGTGTTTTCACGTGCTCTTATTTTAATTTCCTGGTTCTAATGGTTTGGTTTGAATGGTTCTATTAAGCTGTGAATTATTATTTGAATTTAATCGTATGCATACATATGAGCACATGGAAAGTCATTGTTCTCACATCGCGAATTGGCGACTTGACTTTCAAATATCTCGACAACGTGACACTAAGTATCCGCAAGTAAACGCAATATCTGAAAAGGGGTCATTGTACTCATCATTGTGAACAACTTTACTATGGGACCAAGACTGAAATCGCGAAAAAAACTATCGACTGCCCCATACATTTAAGTGCGCATAACTCGACAAAATGTACTGAACACCAATGGCCCTTCTCTGTTATTGCGGGTATTCTGTTACACGTTGTATAACCACCTGATCGTGCACCGCGACTGGGAAAAAAAAATGGCGGCCGGGTGCCGCAAAGGTCCTATTTCTTTTCTTTGAAGTTTTGCTTCCACCTAGGGCCGATTTTTCAATCGTCAAAAAGTTGTCTGAGGAATGAAAATGGCATTCAGGCAGTTTTTATCAGACTTTTATGCATGTTATTGCAAAACTCCATCATACATAGACGGAATTGGAAAATTCTTTTTATTTTCGAAAGAGGTTTATTGCGTTATAGTCTCATTTAAATTTCGTAAAGATCTGATGAAAAACTTGGGCAATAGACAATTAAATAGAACTAGTACTTCGATGAAACACCAGTGTCATCCTCAAGTTCATATCATTAAAATTTTAATAAGAAATATATAGAGAATGAGATATTGTTAGGTTTGTGTCTATTCAAAAGCAAAAAGGAAGTTATTTAACTAGATATAATTTGAACTGGACTTGGTTTGCGAAGCCGCGCAACGGAACTCCGTAACGGTAAACAGCGCGAATTTGTACATTAACTCATTAAGGGTACAATTTCAATCCTAAAGGTATGTTACTATACCCCAGAATTGCTTACTATTAAGTTTTAATTTTAGGAGGTACCAGTACAAAAAAATAAAAACACTTCTTTACAAAAAAAATGCTACAGACTTCCAAATGTGACGGACAACTTGAAACGGAACCGCTTGTCTTGGTATGATCATGTGAAGAGGAGGGATGAAACGCATGTACTTTAGCTAAAAGAGTTAAGAATATAAATGTGGATGGATGGAGAGGGCGAGGAAGGCCAAATAAAAGATGGATGGATTGTGTTAGGAGTGATATGAAAGTAAATTTGTGGTAGCGTGACGGCTGATAGGACAGAATGGAAGGAAAAAACATGTTGCGCCTACCCCAAGTAACATGGGATAAGGGCAGGAAGATGATGGTTATGACAACCGATTTCCAAATAAAAACCACTACAAAGTAGAAAATAACTTTAATTTTGGATGTTTGTGATTCTGGTGTGGTTTCTTCGTTTTTTACGGTTCCAACCCTCCATAAAAAATGGAACCCTCATAGGATCACTTGTGCGTTTGTCTGTCCGTCCGAATCTTCCGGACCGGTTGGGTTGAAATTTGGTAATGGTAGCAAAACGGAGTAACAGATTCGAAACGGAGATATTGCGTTCACATCACAGTCGCAAAATGTCAAAAACACCTCTAATTTGCATACATTTTGACGAGTTTTTGATTGTTGCTGAGATGAAATTACGACTTAAGTTTGAACGCTTTTTAATTACGAGAATTGGCTTTCTGTTCCAGTACAAAACAAGTCTGAAATGAGAACGTTTTATTTCAGGTGTTAGCAAATGTAGCAGAAATTATACTGGCGGAGAGCGAAGAGGGCGCGGCGGAACACAACGCGTGGCGCGACATCTTCGTGCTGGTCGAGCTGCTGTGCTGCGGAGCCATCATGTTCCCGGTCGTGTGGTGAGTGCTATCTACTAAGTCTGGAATAACAAGTTATAAATTCAATAAATCAAAACGATATTGTGGAGAGTAAGGAGGATCGACGATATGGTGGCATATTTAAAAACTACGATCCTATAAGGTGTTTAAAAGTCTACATGTTGGGCAGCTTGAAAATCAACATGAAATCATGAAATAAGATGCAGACACACACCAGCACCAATAAATAACAATATATACCCTTACAATATAATTCTAATTTACTCCCCTTGTAATCTCCCCTAGAGAATAGTCCTCCGCTCAAGAAAAGTAGTCCCCTAAGAAAACTCCTCCCCTCAAGGAAATCTCTTCCCTCTTTATTTCTTATCGTTTTCTATTTATAGGGGGACCCGAATATCGTTTTAACTATCGTAGGGTAAAACCCTCGTAGGTAACACTTTTTATGTAAACAAATAATACACACATAAACTAACTACTTTATTCTCATGGGGACAGGCATTATGCCGCCTACTACACATAGTAATATTCTTTAAATAACAATTGTTTCACGGTATCTAAATGAATTTCCCGCTTTTTAAATGTCTATGTCAAATGAGAGGGTGCGGAAGCTGGGGCGAGGGCCGGCCGGCGCGGGGCTGTCAATGTCAGATGCGAATCAATAAATCTTCCAAACGATGTTGACTCCGCCATTTTCTCCGGCTATCGGGCGGACGCCGGTACCTCGCGTCGTAAATAAATCATAACTCTGTTATTAACAACTAAATAGATCTGAAATTAGGGGTTTTTTACTCTCAGTAATCATGTGTTCGGATACAAATAATAGAATGAAGGAATTCTCTCATACTAACACTCGTAAAACTGTAGTGCTTTGTTCGCCGGTCAGTGTTTGTACGTTAAACCTATCGAGGCCTCAGATCCCGGGACGCGCTCAAGAAGAAAAGAAATTAAACAAAAATGTTGAACACAACAGCAACTTTGACTGTTTAAAATGTTCTAGAATGTTTTTAGCTATAAAACGCATTTTCCGACAGTAGTTCTTCCCCCATAATATAACCGATAAGTTAGGATTTTCTTAATAATAGCAGTAAGTCAAAATTACTTCTAAATTAAAAAAAAATATACCTACGGGACTAGTAATAAGAAATTCATTATAATCGTTGACATAGATCATCATTAAAATGGTAAGTACATAATATAGTCACTTCTAAAGTAGATGGAATCTAGATTGTTTCTAACAGCAGCAGTTGTCACAACGTTCAGTTGTTTGTTTTGTCGTCAAGATATGTAACGAGACGCCTCGCCACCTGTTTTCGCCGGCCGGCGTTTTCTTACTCTCGGGATCTGTTTGCATTGTTTAATCATCATTTTCGTCGCTTTATTGATTGAAATTACTTCCAATTTGATAAAAATATATTTAAAAAAAACCTAGAACAGTAGCTCATTAATTGATTGGTGATAAATTAAATTTTGATTAAATAGTAGAGAATTTTATCAAATTTGAGGTAGTTCTAGGAAATATTGGGGTAATGGATTTATGTGGACATCCTTTGTTTTTTTTTGTGTCTAATGGGGCTTTTACCACGAACCAATTTTAAAGACTAGGGATTACTATTTAAAAGGATGCCTGTAAAATACACGTGCTTTCATAAAGTACTCGTACTGAGGTATATAAAATGGCGGCTAGACGCAATGCGGTATGCAGTTCATTGGCCCTGCGCAGTGCAATGCGCAATGCAACCTCTCCCTGTAGCATCTCCGCAACAGCTCGATTGTTACCGCCCATCAAATGGACGCCGGTAGCTCGTGTCGAAGTTAAATTACAATTTAATTATTACGGTACCAATCTCTACCAATAGTGATGTTATAGTATTAAATAATCATGGGTGGAGATACAAATGACAGTTTTCTCCCAATTTTACACTCGGTATCGGGAGTCCTTTGTTTGCCGGTATATAAGGTATGTGCACAAGTGTACCTCCTCTCATTCAGTCGGTGGGATGTGCACAGAATAGACAGGCTATTTATTTAAACTGTTCTACGGGTGTTTTAATTATGATTTTCAAACGATCACATATTTGACAATTGTTATTCGATTCTAAGCTAGAGTCGTTTATTGTTGACATTGATTTGTGATGACTGTGACTCTTAAGCAAGGCTTCTTCAGCGATGCAATTGTTAGAACCTAGGCTGCTATTGCTTTCATAAAGTAGGGTAGAAAATGGTTGAATGCGGTGCAGACGTGGTGCATTGGCCCTGCGTGTTACGGAGATGACACGAAGAGGGGTCTTTGTGCTGCGTAGTGGACTAGGACGCAACACAAAAACCACTCCCAGTGTCATCTTCGACATTTCTTCACTGCCCATCGAACGGATGAAGAAAGCTCGTGTCGAAATTAAATCATTTCATTATACCTAATAAGACTTAAATATCAATCTAATAGCTTTCATACTAATAAATCATATGCGCGATTACTAATAATAAAATGACTAACTTCCCCCAAACTAACACTCGGGTATCGTTAGTCCTTTGTTCGCCGGTCTATGTATATTATATACATGAATAGGAGGTGATCCACTGCTAGGTCTAAACCTAGCAGTGGTTCACCCCCATCATTAACGGCCGGTCTTAATAACGTATCTACCTCTACCGACAGTAGCTGAAACGTCATGTTTGAAAGGCAAACATGACGTTTCAACGACTGTTGGTAGCTAATTTGACAGTTGGTTAAAGGTTATTGAAACCGGCCGTTATTGATTTGAAAGAATAAAAATGTTTTTGATACGAACTAAAAAATAATTTAATTTCGAGTAATAGTCGAGATACATGAAGCATCATGGTGAGTTTTCAATTCATACTTTATTTTGTTGCTTTTTCATATCAATGGTACAGGTTTTTTCTTACCATCAATGTATAGTGTATAGAAGATATATTTATTTAATCAACGTGTAACAGAATAAACGCAATATCTCTTAAAGGGTCGTTGTACTCATCATTACCTATGAACAACTTTTGGGACAATGGGACCAAGCCAGAAATCGTGAAAATAGGATAGCGTTCATTCTGTTACACGTTGTATATCGGTAGAGGGTACTTAAAAAAAAACAAAAAATAATAGTCATTGTTATTTGGCGACTTTACGTCCAAATATCTCGACAACTTGATACTTTAAGGCACCAAATTGTCAACATTTTTCTTTGTTCAAGTGTTTCCCATAGACACATGTTTAATCACGCGTCAAGAGTATGATTTTTTTTTTTAAATAAAACAGTTTAGTTCAGTATACAATCATGTATTATTTTTTGGTTTATTAAACTAAATTATTTATAGTACCGCAGTATATTATATGAATTTATATTTTTGGCCTTGTCTCGATCTACCTACTGGACTTATAGCCGCGATCGACCGGTTGGGCAACCCTGTTCTATAATATTGTAGTACAATTTATTTAGAATGATTTCTTCATTGGGCCATGTAGTATGTGTTAGTGTATTCAAAAGAAAACTATGTTAAATTTGATTTATTTTCGGTATACACCTTCGATGATGTGCAAAGCAATTTCCGTCGGTGTGGTCTAGGACATTTCCATACTCTGTTTCCGGGTATCGATATAGAGAGGTTAATCTTGTTACAGGTCAATACGTCACCTGCAGGATGCGTCGAGCACGGACGGCAAGGCAGCCATCAACCTTCGGAAGCTGAAGCTGTTCCGACATTTCTATGTCATGGTCGTCTGCTACATATACTTCACCCGGATAGTTATCTCAATATTGAACGTAAGTCTACTTCTGGTTTAGACGTTTGTGAGTGGTTGGATAGTGATTTCGAACATTTGTGAGTCATGTTTGTGACTTGGGATAATAGTGAGTTTTGCTTTTAGTGGGTTTAGATCTTAGTGAGTTTGTGGTTTGGGTAGTAGTGAGTTCGAATGTGACTGTGTTTGGCTATTGGTCAGTTTAAGTTTCACTCCGTGTGGTTGTTAGTGAGTTAAGGTGTGACTTGAAATGTTCGTGTGCTTTGATTTTAGTGAGTGTGGAGGTTTATAAGCTTAAAGAAGGCTTAAGTGTTTATGAGTGTGTATCCAAACTCACAAATATCTATTTGTGATTTTGGATGTTTATTGTCATCACGCTTTGACGTCTCAACGTGTATTTTTTTCTAAGCGATAAGTTTTTGTCTGGACGTAACTTAATATTATCTTTCTATTGTACCTAGATCACGGTACCGTTCCAATACGCGTGGATAGACGAGATGTTCCGCGAGATGGCGACGCTGGTGTTCTTCGTGATGACGGGCTACAAGTTCCGGCCCGCCGCCGCCAACCCCTACTTCACGCCTACGCATATTGATGACGTGGAACCTCAAGTGTGAGTACAAACCTATATTACAACTATAGTTACCGGCCTACAACAACACAGAAATATAAACTGACAGATTTCTCCATTTGTCCTTAGCCTCTCAGATATCGGAGTGCTCGAGGGAGTGACCCGGATATCGAACCGAGGCGACAGGAAACGGGAGGACCTACAACCGCTCATGCAGGAGACTAATTATAATTCTGATTAGCTGTAAGTTTAGTTTGTACATCTAGCTATAAGGATAAGTTTGGGGAAGGGCGAGCCATTGATTTGATGAATACACCCTCCGGTTTCTGAAAGGCTGGCGTAACACACTTGGAATGTCACTCCAAGCTTCATGTTTGATGATCCAAGACAATTGTATTGTTTCTCCGGTACTCGTCGACCGTCGTTGACTCGGCTTTTTCGGTGGTCGCCACTGTTGATTCTGACTTTCAGGAGTTGCAGTGGTTAGGAATACTGCGGCGGTTTGTTCCAAAAAAAAAAAAATGTTTCATAATTTTGTCAGCAAGAATAATTACATATTGGATATCGTTGATCTGTCAATACTAACGGATCGTCATACGAGTGAGATACGCAATTTGGGTGACTGTATTCTAAGTAGTTTCCTCGAAATTTTAACTCCACTATACAGACTTAGACTACAAATGAATTTGATTTGGCATTCAGAAACCTCGGTTCACTAACATGTTTCTTGTGTACCTTATTATTGTTACATTAATTTCTTAAATCAGACTACTTTTATTAACACTGCACTACAGAAGCCGTTCAAGTAAGACGTAAGCAGGATTTTGTCATTTTTAATCACCCCTCCCCCTTGTCAGTGAAAGTAAGCAAATCTCTTAACCTTTACACCCTCCTCCCCCTTGTCAGTGAAAGTAAGCAAATCTCTTAACCTTTACACCCTCTCCCCCTCTCCCTTGTCAGTAAAAGTTAGCAAATCTCTTAACCTTGACACCCCCTCCCCTCCCCCTTGTTAGTGAAAGTAAGCAAATCTATTAACATTTACACCCCCCTTACCCTCCCCCTTGTCAGTGAAAGTAAGCAAATCTATTAACCTTTACTTTTCACACTCGTCGTATGTATAAGCAAGGTCTCGCCACCCCTTCGTCCTTACGTAATACTTGAACCGCCCACGTAAAAAAAAAATAGTATTAACAAATTAAATAACGTTCGCTTGAAGCTAAAAACAAAGCAAAGAAATATTTTACTTAACTCTCTTCTTGTGTAATTGTAAAAAAATGTAATTTATCGATTCTACATTATATAATTACGATAAAATATCTACTTATTTAATATAAATTCATGATGACTTAATACTATAATTATACTACTTATTGTGATAATCCGACTATGGGTGTACCTTCCCCAAGACGAACGTTAATGCTAGTCCCTTTCTGATGGCATTCCTGTACTTTACATGTGCAATCAGCTGCAGAAAATGAAGACTTTCCATTTAACAAACTTAGTTTAAGAAAAATCACCGAATCCATTTTTGTATAATTTTGTTTAGATTTTAGTTTTTTTTAAAATTTTATTTATAATATATTTAGTGTGTTCTTGAAATATATTTTTATAATTGATTTTCCTTTTTTTTTCACGCTTAAAGTTTTTGTATAGGCAGTGGAAATCCAGTTCGAATAATACGAAAACGAGTAACTTAATAATATCTATTATAAACTACGTACTTAGGTACTTATATTCATCTTTTATGAATGTAATCAAATTGACGTCGTCATTTTTGTACCGAAAAGCTACAAAATTGAAGATAAGCCGCAGAAGTTCTTCGCGGGTTCATAAGTTCTATTTAACTGATCAAAATGACTAATCAATTCATATCTATAGAGCGATCGATTATTGTGAGTATATAGAAAAGGCAACCTTTGCAATAAATAAATAAATGGGTATAGTTTCTCACCTATATTTTACAGTTCATATTCCTGTAATCAAATGCGTTTCGAATACAATTTTGGAAAAAGTTTATATTTTTTAACGCTACGTCTTCTTTCTTTCTTCTTCTTCTGTAAAACCGTCGGAGCGGGCCATCGATCGATTCATTAAGCCATTTCCCCCCAAAAACTAGACGGTTGGTTCAAACTATATTTATGAACGGATAGTGATGCATTTGCCGAAATAAAAAAAAACATTTCTGGACTGGCCATCCTTATTACATAGCATAGAAGTTCCAACTGTCATTTATCCTATTCGAATTATGACAACTAAGATTTATTTAGGTTCTTGGATTTAATTCAGTGTTTAAAATCAGTTAAAATTATTTTTTCTTTTCAATATGTTTTGACACGTTTAGTACGAATCATTTATTTCTTCACGCATGAGGTTGTAAATAAAAGTATCACGGTAACGTTAAAAGTAAAGGTGAAGGTTACTGCTTTCCTCTGTGGATGTAAAGTAATCAAGACTGTCTAGGAAGTGGTTCCGAGTGTTAGAGCAATCCCTATTTGGAACTTATCATTAATGGCAGAGCTTTATCGGAATCCAAGTCTCAAGAACACACCGGAGTGTGTTAGTACCATAAAAAGCTAATTGTTTGAAAATCGTTTTAGAACTTTTACAGGCTCGTCATAGAACTGAACTTACAAATGTCGAACATGAGGAAGGATTGCTATCAATATTAAATCGAAGTTGAAAAATAATGAAAATTTGTTAAAAAGTTACAGCAACTCGAACCTTGCTCAATGGTTCCTACTAGTGATGAAACGAATATTCACATTCGCAAATATTTGTATATTTTTCTACATTCGCATTCGTTCGCGAATGCGAATATTAATAGAAGCGAATGTATTGAACAAACAAAAAGGAAATGAAATATGGACAGGAGGATATGAAATGATAATACAACTGAAAAGATTTATATTTTCCTATTTAGAATAAAAAATAGTCATGGAACAGTCTTGAAGTAGGCAACTAAATGAGTAAGACTCTCTTTTGTTCAAACAAGTAATGAAAATATTAGCAAAATAACAACTAAACTAAAAAAAACTGGCCAAATGCGAGTCGGACTCGCGTGCAAAGGGTTCCGAACGAATTTCATTTTTGTTACATGTTAACACTATAAATTGTATGCACAATAGTTTTGGAGAAAAGGGGGTGAATGGTCATTTTTCGTCTAATTTCTTGAATAAATTCAAAAACTTTTTATTTTAAAATTGTAAAAAATATAATTTAAACCCTCACATTAGTCCTTTTCGTTTGATATGTCTCACACGGTACAGTTTGAAAAACTTTCTTTGCAATTTTCTTGTTTGTATCATTATAACATATTCATTTTTCAAACTTTTCTCACAAAACTGGCTGTGACAGACGGACAGACAGACACCCGAGTGATCCTATAAAGGTTCCGTTTCTTACGGATGTTTGGAACCCTAAAACAACATATTGTCCTGCATTAGATTTCAAAAAAAAACATTCAAAATTAAAATATCTTAGGTAAAAAAGAACTTGTGAGGTTTCATCAACTTAATAATCTAATGATCTAAAAAAATCTAGAAACCAAAACAAAATTAACCTTCTAAAATCCAAAATCGTTCATTCACAATGTATCGGCTCGGCACGGTTTAATTAGAGATGACACAAAAAAAGAAAAACATCGTCCGACTCGCACTTGGCCGGTTTTTTATCGATGCTTTTCATGATTATTGTGTTATATTTTTAGCGGATTCTACCAATACGATATCATCTTTAACAATAAATACCTAAATACTGCATGTATTTTGCTCTCTTTTGGGACAGTAGCTAATTGTTTTCAACAGTTAACATTGTAGATATACATTAATGTCATTTGCTGGTCGGTTTATTAAAAAGATGTTTATGCACTATGATCATTGTTATTTTGTATTATCCAAGCACATTATGATAAAGGACCAAACTAAGAACTATTAACAATCGTAGGAACTGTCTAATTCGTCAGTAAAATTTTTAGTTAGCTTGCATTTTAAATATGTTAAATCTTGTTCTTCCTTTTTTTACGGAAACATATTGCACAATAGTGTTTAAATATAGGTTCTAGGATGTTATTGTACACATCCCAAAATGTTACTTATGTGTGATAGATTTTCTTCATTCAATGTTTGTGTTATGGACTAAGTGATTATAGGACATTACAAAAAATACCCGCGTTTGAAAAATGCCCAATAAGAGGGTAATATAATTTAAGTTTTTATTACAAAACTTAAATTAACTGGACTTTTTTAGACTCATAATTCATAGCTGGCAGATACTTAGGCCGCTCAAAGAATATGGTAACCATGTGACGAAAATATATGATATATTTAATTTTGGGAACTCAAAATTCAAACAACAATCAATTTCAATTATTTTTCAGAATGCCCGGGCATTTTGAAAAATGTCCGGGCATTTTGAAAAATGCCCCAATTTATAACTTGGTCCATAACATACGTGTATATAGTTTCTACGCGATATTTGATTGTCCATCTTCAATAATGGTCCTTGTTCAGTAATGGAATTTTAGGCCCGTTTGTACAGAACCTCATTTCAAACGAGTTTTAAGTAGGTACTGCTCAAGCATTACACAAAAGTCGAGTCCTGATCGCCTTCTGTAATACGGGCCTCCATTATTTACTAATATTATACCAAATTGCAATAATTATCATAATTAGTTTAAGCACTGAGTTGTTGCATTAGGGCCTCTCGTTTTGTCAATAGATATTATGTAGATGTACAACAAACCTATTTCGATAAAATAAATTTGCAATTGTGTATCATAAATTGTACAAAATAAAATGATAATGATTATTTTTGTTGTATTATTGTTTGACAACTACTACAGCCCTTCACACATAACCTAGACACCTTCACACACGACCAAGACACACCTCCACCATCACACGACTTAGACACCCTCTCACGACCAAGACATACCAAACACTACTTTGACACCCCTCACACTACTTAGATACCCCTCACACGATCTAGACACCCTCATACGGCTTATACACCCTCATACGGCTTATACACCCTCACACGACCAAGACACCCTCATACGACCAAGACACCCTCACACGACCTAGATGCACCTCAAATGACCAGGACACCCACACACAACCTAGACACCCCTTACACGACCTAGGAACCACTCACACACGAACTAGATACCCACACAACCTAGACACCCTCACACGACCTAGACACATCTCGCATACAAAATAGACACCACCCTCCTATGATCTTGATACACCATCTAGACATACCTCACACGACCTAGACACACTGAAATAAAAGATGTAATCTTCAATATGTATGAGCAATAACGGAAGGACTGCCAAGAAGAATGACGTGTGTAGAAAAGGTAGAGGGTGGGATCTAACCGTCTGGTTACAACATGTAAATACACACAGTTTATAAAAAACGATTTAATGAACCGACAAATTGTGGATAGAACATTTAATTTTCATCGACAATAATATGCACCGACACTTGATTACTAATAACGTTGTTATAGTTGGTGTAGGTGGCACCACTTACACTGTTAATTTGCTAATGTGTCTGTTTGCACAGCGCTGATTGGTCAGCAGCACATATTTGTCCACCATTTTTATGAACTCTTATTTTATTATAGGATAAAATTAAATTTTCTGTTCAGCATTTAACGGGAGTTTTAAATTTCCCGAGATATTTTATAAACCGATGGTGTACTGACGGGGCACGAATGGGCCAAATGTTGTAGGCAAAAAAATCGTAATATTTTTAGTCAGCAATCTACGACAGCGATTAAATAAACAAACACGTTTATTAAAACATGCTAAACGTTTACTACGCGGAAGTGAGGCGGCTGAGACAACATTCTATCTTTATTTTAATTTAATGTAGAAAAGCACATGATTTTACGTGTCAAATAAATTTATTGCAAACTTTTTGCATTAAATATCTTAGAGGTTTAGGAACATAGAGTACAAGAATACATCAGCAGCACATCAAGCTACAACAATTTGTCAAATTTCTTTAATGGATTTTCATCTTTATCACTAGAGCATAAGGTACAAGGTTGATTGGGAAAATTTGTCAGTTTTGGATAGCTTGATGTGCTGGCGTCTGTACACCAAACTTGATACCCAACCCTTTTAAAATAGTTGCAAGCATAATAATGCCCAGGTTCGATTTCCAGATTGCTCAAACTTGCTCAATTTGTTTTTTTTTTTTGCAAAGGGACAATGTCTTCATTTAACCAAGGTCAAGATGCTTTCTTGACCGCAAAGCTGTATGATAATGAGGATTCGTTTAATTGTATCCAGATGAGTACAACGCTGGCAAACCGCCAAGAGTATGCACTGAAACATATACTGTTCCCGCCGTAAGACTGGGTGCATACTGTCCTTTTATTTATAATAATAATAATAGGTATATACACTTCTCATCAAAAAAATCGAAACACCTCGCAGTTTATGATTTGATAAGGATTATCAGAAAAATGTGTATATTTAGGAATAAATGTAAAATGTCATTTAATAGTGAGTAGTATGAGGTTTTTAAATCCTAATGTTAATGTTCTAAATTCAAATTAAGTCTTCATAGGTTTCGTATTTTGTATAATGAGTAATTTTTACCCTGTATGGAATATGAAGGAAATGGGTAAAACAACACGCGTAAATGAAAAAAAATGTAAGAAACGTTTATTTAATAACTTGTATTCCCTCCGCGAGCTCTTATTACTGCTTCCATACGGTTCTTCATCGATCGGATGAGAGTCACGATCACATGTTGTGGTATATTATCCCATTCCTCTTGGATTGCATTTTGCAGCTGGCTAAGTGTTTCTGGGGCTGGATCTCTTGCTCGAATTCGTCTCTTTAATTCATCCCATAGATGTTCAATGGGATTCATGTCCGGGCTTCTTGCTGGCCATACCATAATGGAGATACCGACTTCGGTAAGATAATCTCGTACGACGCCCGCGGTGTGAGCTCTAGCATTGTCGTGCATGAATATGAAGTCGTTGCCAATAAAATGTGCATAGGGCATCACATGAGGTTCAAGACACTGTTCGATGTACCGATGAGAGTTTAGTGCAGGCAGCCGTGGCCCAGATACAAAGGCAAGTTCTGTCTTACCGTCGGCGCTGATTCCTCCCCAAACCGTCCACGAACCGCCACCATAGCTGACCTTTTCTTCAATGCAGCATTGTGCAAAGCGTTCTCCATCTCTTCTGTAGACCTTGTTCCTTCCGTCGTTACCATACAGCATAATTTTACACTCATCAGAAAACAGTACTTTGCTCCACTGAAGGTATGACCAAGTTAGGTGCTCGCGTGCAAAGTTAAGGCGCGCTCTTCGATGGTCTGCAGTTAATTTCGGCCCATTCGCTGGCTTATGCGGTGCCAATCCGCGTTCCTTCAACCTTCTTCTTATTGTAGAGTCACTTACAGCTACTCTTCGTACAACGCGAAGCTGCTGCTGCAGTTGAAAAGCGTTAAGGCGTCGATTTCGTAAAGAGGTTGTTACAATAAATCGATCATCTCGCTCAGAAGTGACCCGATTCCTGCCAGATCCTGAACGGCGCGTGAACGAACCAGTCTCCCGATAGCGTTTGTAGACTCTATGAACAGATGATAACCTTAGATGCAATCTTGCAGCCACAACACGCTGACTAAGTCCAGAATCCAGCAATGCCACCACTTGGGCGGTTTCTGCGGGCGAAGTATCCATATGTTTTAGAAAAAAAATTTTTTTCAGACGTCCCAAAGTCACAGTAAATGAAATAAGAAACAAAAAGTTTAAAGACAAGCGCTAATTTTAGTTTTTAAACGAGAAACGTACTCCAACCCTAAATACACATTTGTCTCAAAACAGTGATTAATTTCATTTATAGGATAAACAAATGAAATTTTGATTTTTTTCTTCTTACTGTAATGACCAAACTGCCAGCTACACAATAATGTTTTTTTTTTCATGGAATTAATTCTCTTTTGTAAAAAATTAGGACAAAAACAATAAAAACGAAAGTGTTTCGATTTTTTTGATGAGAAGTGTATATAATTTTTATATTTTTAAATGTTTTTTTTTTGTTACAACTGTTTTACAAAAGAAATACTTATTTAAAAATGTTTTAAATGTTTTAAACTTATTTAAATTTTAAAGAAATACATATTTAAATAATATGTGTACAAAATAAATACATAAATGGAATAACATATCATTTAATTCAGGTAACAAAGACCCATAACATATATAACCTACCTTACAGACTATCATACAAATACAATCAGCACAATCAGTTTATTAGGTTCTGACAGCTGACTGCTCTTGAAACCTCCATATCCATTTATTTTGCGGTCCACACTGCTAATAAAAGACGGTTACATGAGGCTATAAACATTTGCATTGTAATCCTAACGGGGTCTCAATAGGGTTCACACAAACCTGCTCTCTGTGAAACAGTACCTACGGGTCAAATTTCACCATAGGGGCAGGTGTGCGGCTTGCCAGATACCTTATTTTAGGTACGTAAAATAGGCAGACATGACAAGGTGAGCCTTCGATCTGGTGATAGACGCAGTAATTCGCAGGACATGGGTAGAAGAAGCAGCAAAAGCATTTTCGCACCAATCCTGGGAGAGGCCTATGTCAAACAGTAAGTGACTTCACTGATATGCCACATGCCGCCGTGGACTCGGCGGCAAGGTTTGCTAGACTAGGTACCCAGTCTGGGCGTCGCTTGACGCTTGTAAAAGCTATTGATGCACAGATCCATTGTAATGGACCAGAGCCTCTAGGCAAAGTGACATCCTATTAGCAACAATGGTAGTGCAAGAGTCCAACATGTATACTTTTGCTGAGTTATTCCTACTATAGTACTCCAAACTAATTGGGAAAAGGATAGGCATACTATTGTTTTATAGTATACCTATCCTTTTCTTGGAGTCGTTGCAGTGTCCACCTCTCCCATCCTTTACTGTTTGTCTTCATTAATATTAAGTAGGTACATATATAGTGCGTGCCACGAAACATGAGAATTGACCTGTGCTCTTTCCGCCACTCGCTGTTGTTGACAACCGTGCTTCTGTAGAATAACGGAGACCTGCCAGGGTTGCGGAATTTGTTCGAAAGAGTCACCGCGGCCGGCCCTGGAACCCAAAGGGCTTTAGAAGGAGCACTGATGGGTTTTAGTCAGTAAGAGTCTGACACGCCCTTCCGATCCACCCAGAGCGGAAGAAGTCATTTGATGATTTCCAATCCTTAAAATAAAAAAGAGTCCAACATGTGTGTGTGCATTTGCTAGGAAACACATGCACACAAACTAATAGACTTCCACGGTCGAATCAGGTCGGGAATTATATCTGGCTGGGAATAAACCAGGATCACACAAGAATGTGTGATAATAAAGGTAACTGTAAATAATCGATTCACATATCTGTAGTTAACGGTGAAAATTTAAATCAATCATCAATATTTATTTATTAAATACAACTCTTCGTCTCTCTCGTTACTGACTGACAGACAGACAACGCACAGTACTGGTCGTAGAAAGCTGAAATTAGCACGTAGGTTCCTTGGGGATTGTAAGGAAGCACTAAAAGAAGATTTCCCGAAATTCCTCCGGAAACGGGAAAAAACGGGATATGCGCGTACGAAGTCGTGGACAAAAGTTGTTACCTATATTTTTGAACCGACATCCATGCAAACCACGGCAAATCTCACTGCCTAAAATAAATCGTTTCCTTTCTTAGCATATTCAGCTTTTTTTGCGCCCCTTTAAAAGCAGATTGAATCGTTTCCTGCCAATATAGTCCTCTTGACCGATTTCGGTCGAGGCGGCCACTCTCAACCGAGACTAGCCATCGGCGCGGTACATATTATAATGCACAAAAGTGTGCTCACAGGTGCACACTCCCTCTTACATTACTCTCATATTCCGACGGGACGGCAACCCGACATAAACGGAGAGATATATGGCGCAGGACCAACGGCTTAACGTGCTTTCCGAGGCACGGGGGTGTCACACCACCAACTTCCAAACTCCGGGCTGTCACTGAGAAATTCCTATTGGAAAAGCCCGATGACACTTTTTGCCCGACCTGGAAATCGAACCCAGGACTCCACACTCGGCAGTCGCGCTTGCGAACGCCAGACCAACGGAGCAGTAGGTACGAATGTTTTTGACGTTTAGTAACATAACGAAAAAAAATATTATAACTATAATACTCGATTCGTACATAATATTCATTTGAATTGGATAGGTACTGTATTTATACTTTTGTATGATAGAAATTGTGTACGTTACATAAAATTAAACCAAAATACGATAGGTTTGTAGTTTTTTTATATTCAAAATTCACTTACGTTAACGTTACTATGCGTAAAAACATTCGCGCTAAGCCCTCTGTTGCCAATATGTACAAAGTGCGAGCTAGCATGAGAGTCGGCCTATCGAGTTCCTGTAGTGCGATTCTATCAACATCCCACGGTATAAACTATGGTGGAGTAAACATGAAATCTACATATAAATACAAGATGGAATGACAGTTCACTTCATGATTCATCTAAGTTTACACCGTGAGATGTTGACAGAATAAACCAGCTGTTTCTTACGAGAATGTTTGCTTCAATCGGACTTAGAATAAGCTTTATCAATATATATAATATATAAAACTCTTCCGTTATTGAGTGACTAACTAAGTGACTGACAGACAACGCACAGCCAAAACTACTGATCATAGATAGCTGAAATTTGGTATGTAGGTTCCTTGGGGAGCGTAGCGGAGCACTAACTGTGGATTTCCCGAAATTCTAACGGGATCGGGACAAAGCGGGATATGCGCGTACGAAGTCGCGAGCACAAGCTAGTCTTTATTTGAAACACAAAAAATATTTCTTCTATGTCCGTAATAGACTTTGAAACCATCCAACTGATGTGCCCCAAACAGGTTTCATTGGAAAGGCATCACAAAATGGTTTTAGACCACTAAAACGGGATGTGCGCGTACGAACTCTCGGGCAAAAGGTAGTTACTTAGTAAAAGAGAGTAGTAGAGCCATGCCCTAATGTCCCACAGGATCCGGAGAAGCGAAACGACCGTCATAAATAATACCGCCCTTTATTGCCGACCGACGTTAGTAAACACACTGATACCCGAAACGCTGTGTAATGTAAACATATTAACGTTAGTTGTCGTAACTGTTTAAAACTAAACGGGACTAATTGTAGAATTAATAGATTTTTTATTTCTATCAAGTATCACATTATTTACCCTTATTGAAAAGATGTTACTAAAATAGTACCTACTAATATGAATATAATTTATGAAAAGTACTTCCCTAAATAAAATCTTTGAAAAATAAAACGTACGCTTTTGAAGTTATTATTCTGTAAAACTGTCATGGAAAACGTTGTTTATACTGGATGTGACAAATTCAATGTGGTTTGACTTACGAGTGACATCACATCACAAGCAATTTTATTAATGATGTCTTTCTTAGTCATAGATTTTAAAATGCTCACAACTACGTAATTTGTCATAATAATATGATATGATTTTTAACAACTTTTTTCTGCATCTTGTCTTTTCTCTAGGCATTGAGAAATATAAAAAAATCGAGTCGACTTTCCCTATGGCAGTGGATTCAATATCTGCGTTTGCTGGTTGAAAAAAAATCTCATTTCAATTCATCATCAATTTTTTTTACTGGGTCCTATTTTTTCTCGTTAGTATGAGAAACGTAAAAACAAATATATCTACCCTATTGTATGTATTGTATTAAGTAAGTACTTAGTAACTGAGTAAATGGAGCCACACGAGTAGAATAGCGGTAGATACTGCTAAACTAGTGGCATGGCACGGTTTGTCAGTGGTCATAGGTTCCAATTCTGCTCATTCATGTTTTATTATGTATGCTGAAAGAAAATAAATATACCTACTAAAAAAGTGTGTGTGGACGGGCGTCGTCGCCGAGGAAGCCTAGAGAACGCCTCCAAGTCTCCTCCAAGTCCAAGACTTGGAGGCGTTCATTACGGATTGGTCGGAGAGGGCAACACACCGGGAACAGTGGAAGACTATGGGGGAGACCTTTGCCCAGCAGTGCGACAATATAGGTAGATAAAAAAAAAGAAAAAAAGTCAAAGACGAAGAGCTCTTCTCATACGGAGAAGGCATGAGCATTCGCTTTGGGGATTTCAGATTGATATTATCCCTGAACACGTTTTCCTTCGATGTTGGTGAATTCCAAGATAATAAAATCATCAAATGACTTCTAGAAAGTAAACCTTACTTTATTGACGTATCTTAAAAATAACAAATTAACTAAAAAAACCAAGATTATAAAATAAACTAAACTGACAACAAACAAAATATAGCATTGAAATAGTCATCCTCAACGCTGTCAGCTGGTAAATGCCCAAGAGACTAGCGACATTGCCACGGCAATGCTTAGTCTCTACCGAAAGTAAAAGCCAGCTGTCACGGGAATTGTCAACCAGCCATTTCACAATTTCTTTGAAAAGGCTGTAAGCACTGGGGTCCCAGAGTTTCAACCCTAAACGGTACCAATAAGGTTACTTACTATATTTACGCCGCTTGAGTTTTTCGCAGCCAGACGCGCACAACGCAATGAACTAGGAAGATGGGATGGCCCAAGAGTATCGACACAGGTAGCGTCCCAGGCTAAAGGCCTATCCATCTTCCATGAAAACAAAGTAAAGTGGGTATTTTAATGTAATTCCGCGGATTTAAGTCCACAAACTAATGCTGAGGGCTCTAACCACTGATCCATCATGATAAAAATAATAATGTACATATTTTTCGTCTCCCAATCCGTTAATTTTATAGATTACTAGCTGTCCCACGCAACTTCGTCTGCGCCTCATTTTTCATGAATGCTCAGCTCCTATTGGCCGTGGTGTGATGTTATATAGCCTAAAGCCTCCCTCAATAAATAGGCTTCCCAACACTAAAACATTTTTACAATTCTATTTATTTTTCTAATAAATAGTCAAGAATAACTGATCGAGTGGTAAATGATCAATTATCGACCGCCGAGAGAAAATAATTAAAGTACTAATATCACTATTAAAAAATAGGGGTTGGTGATAGAAGGGTGAAAATTTAGGGTTGTATGTATTTTTAATGCCACATTATATATTTAAAAAAAATTGTCCAAAAAAAAATGTTAGGGGTAGACCCTTATCACTTAGGGGTATGAAAAATATAGATAGTAGCCGTTTCTCAGTAACCGGACACGGCTGTTTCGGGAGGTACCTGTTTCGGATTAAGCGGGAGGACACGCCCGGGTGTCAGCACTGTGAGGATCGCCCGGAGGACACGGTGGAGCATACGGTGGAGGTCTGCCCTGCTTGGGCTGAGCACCGCCGTGTCCTCGTCGCGGCGATCGGCGGCGGCGACCTCTCGCGTCCGGCCCTGGTTGAATCCATGGTCCGGAGCGAGGAGGCTTGGGAAGCGGTCACCTCCTTCTGCGAAGCAGTAATGCTAGCGAAGGAGGAGGCGGGCCGCGCGAGGGAAAGGCAAGGCCTTCGCCCCAACCGCCGCAACAGGAGAAGACGCCCCGGGCGTCGGGAGTCGCAGGGCGATCCCCGGCCACCGTGGGCGCGGGCCTGCGGACGGCGAGCATTGGGTGGCTCGCTGTCCGATCACCACCAGGCCCGGGTCGATGGCACATTGTGTTTCACGCGCGCCTCAAAGAGATGTCAGCATAAAAGACGGGGCCCGCTAGGGCCAAAGCCTGCCAGGGTTGCGGAATCTGTTCGAAAGAGTCACCGCGGCCCTGGAACGCAAAGGGCTTTAGAAGGAACACGGATGGGTTTTAGTCAATAAGAGTCTGACACGCCCTTCCGCTCCACCCAGAGCGGAAGAAGTCATTTGATGATTTCCCATCCTTAAAAAAAAAAAAAGCCGTTTCTCAGACCTACTGAATATGCATATAAAATTTTATAAAAATCGATAAAAAGGTTTCGGAGGAGTATGGTAACTTTTACATTGTGACACGAGAATTTTATATACTTACTTATAAGATATTCTATTCCACGTATTTTTCGCCTCGTTTATAGTGGACCGACCCGTGAGGTACAGCAAGTAAGTATAAAGAACCTTGTTATAACAACGAAAATTCTGAAATAAGCACGCCTTTATGCGTTGTTTTATATCGAAGCTCCGCGCACCCTTGGACGGATCCGTATTAAGGACGCTGTGCGCTTTCAGTGTTACAAGCGTAATTTATTCGCATTTTATACTGACAGTACGCCATTAAAACAATCATAAAGAGAAAAGGAAACATCTCTGAATTTTGCAGTATTTGTTTTAGTAGAATATCGTGATGACCCAGTGGCTTAGGTGTGTGTCAGGTTCAAATCCGGGCAAGTAGTCTAGTACCAATGTGACTTTGTGAGTTCACATAGGTATAAAAATAATAATACGTTTATTTTGACCAACAAAGGATTATAGCACACACATTACACGTGAAATATTAATAAAAAAGACATACCTACAGTTAAAAATACCAAATATGGGCTGAGCACGAACTTCTGCGTAATTGCATCGATAACGTAAACGTATCGCCTTCGACAATTTTGTATGCAAAATTGATCAGCGCAATGTGTGCGTGTTTTGAACTAAATAATCGGTAGCACAAGTTTTTTACAACCACCTTCGTATCGACTTTACGCATTAACGTTGCGTAAATGAACCGAATGTATGGAAATCGGTAGTACGAAGTTATGTAGTTTCGCCTTTTTGCTAGCTGGGCCGCTGACACGTTAAAAACTTTCTCACTGCCATTTTCTTGGTGGGACATTTCACATCAAACAAGTTTCCGTATTTATTTTGAAATTGGACGTAGTCAAGCAAAAAGGATCCAATCCACAACTTGGACAAACATTTGTTAAATGCACCAAACTGATCCAAAATATAAATACTACGGGTTCAGTAAAATATGGCGCTTTTTTTTCCAGCCTATTCAAACTTCCTGATTCATATTTAGTATTTATAACAGAATAATATGTTAAACGATTCAAGGATTGTGGGTTGTTTTTGCGTAATTGAAATTTGTTCATTACCTTCACTGATCCGAACAGCAAAAATGATCCATTGTGCTTGGGGCCTTTTTGATGAATACGCTTTCATCTTAATTAATAATATAATTTAAAAAAAAATCAGAACGCTTGGATCTTTTTCAATAAATTAATTTTCATTTATTATTCTCATAAATCAATCAACGAAAACGATCCAGAGTGATTGGTGACTTTTTGTTGATTTGGTTTTCGTCCAAAATCTACGAAACTTATTTCGCGAAAGCAATCCTGCTTGATATTTATATTTTTTGTTGTAGATATACACTTGGAAAAATGCATTATTTTAGGCTAATATTGACTTTAACTAATATGCCAGATGTTATGTAGTACCTAGTCAATTATTGAAATAAGTGGCCACCCCAATTAAATGGCAACACTGTTTCATTTGATCGAAAGCTGCATTAGCTGTTTACACGTCTTAATCGTGAGAGGATCTTAATTTAATTTCATGGCACACTTATTACTGATTTCGATTGGTCAGTAAGTAAACCATACAGCAATGGTTACCGACAATCGAAACTCTGCGCGAATTCCTAGTAGCCTCAGGATACCGTTGAAGCTACCCCGAACCCTGCGTACCAGGGATGCTAAGTTTCTTTTGAAGATCGCTGATATAGGTGAAAAACAACATCGTATGGGAACCCTGCCTTTCTGAACTAGCTGCTCCGGCGACTTCTCTCGCGTTAAGTCGGAAATTATCGCAGGGAAACGAAGTCCTGGGATAAAAAATATTCCGCGAAATAACGCCAACTTTGAAAGGTGGTCGTCGATGCTTTTGACCATCAGGCCATTGGCCGTAATAACAATTGGCACAATGACCGCCGAGTCCATATTCCACGTGACGACAATCTCGTCAAAGTCGATATACTTAATTTGTTTCTCTTTCTAAATTTTCACGAGATTCTTGTCAGTTGGTATGGTAACATCGATTATTATTATCATTGTGCGGCGCGCTAATCGTTCAATCACCACTATGTTAGGCTTATTTGCAACAATAGTCCTATAAGTGATGATAGACCGATCGTACGAGGAGCCGAAGCCAACTCGCAGAGGCCCCGTCAGAAAGTTCAAATGGAACGGGGCACCAACAGACGATCATCCTTGTATGCACTATGAAAGTATACACAAGGTCAATCCCCGGTTGGTGCAGGACTATTGCAGAATTTGGAAACACAAGATGGGATGCTATGGGTTTGGGTGGTTTAGTCGACTGATTATCGTATACTATGAAAGAACTATTGATCCCTGTCTGACCACTGACAATATACACGGCTTCAAAATGGTAGGGGGTGACTTACACACTCAATAAATGGGCCCCAGAAAGCGGTCGCTCGCACAAAGTGACGTAGCGCCAAGGGGCAACTAGAGGAGTGGAGAGGTATACCACGGCTATCAGGACAATTCCAGAAGTACGGTCAAGATCCCTACTAGCATCTTACTGGATCTCCTTCTCCTTCTCCCGAGCACGTTTGCTCTTGCGAAATCTCCACCCAGACCAGCCAATAAAGGCAAGAAAGAGGTGGGAGCTCTGTTCCTCGTCAGTTTTCACTCCGGCCAGCCAATCTCCCGGAAGACTTCTCCCGGAAGATCAGGTTTGTGGGGTCGTTAGTGCGCAACAATTCGCAACAAAACTGCCCTGCGATTGTATCTCTCTTTGTAAGCCCCGCCACAACGACAATGTAGAGAGATACGGCGGTGGGGTAATTATTTATTATTATGAAACAGATCAAGTAGTAATTTAACAGAGAAATGGATCGTTGAAAAGGAAGCTTCATATTTTTTAGGAAGTGGAATGAAAGCTATGTAATTTCCGGCTTCTAAAGTGAAATTGTCATCGCGCCTCAAATTAAACGCAAGGCAAATGATGTGTCTGGCTGTTGAAAATTCATTTAACCAAACAAAGCAACTGCTTGACAATTTGTCACAATAATTTTATTCACATTCGCTTCAGCAATAAGTTTTTTTAAATATTGCGACTTGCAATGAGATGCAAATCCGAACGTTGCTTAGAAATGAGTAGAGTTGGCACTCTAGTCCAAGACGAAAACGCCTGGAACAGCTTTTTGTAAATGAAAGCACTCAGTGTGTGTTATTTTTTTCCAAAACCAACAAGTTCGATTCCTAGTTAGGAATATTGATTTTTCAAAAATCCAATGATGTAGTGTTAGTTTTCATCAAAATCGGGCCAGAGACTCCTTTGAGTGTTTTTCGATATTCCTAATACTTAGTTTCGGATTTGGCCAATCACACCAACTTGAAAAATTCACCCTGTACCTGTAGGTGTGTAAGAAAATTAGAATTGCAAAAAACTGAATACTATATCACTGAATTTCACCGCTGAATCAAGCACAAAGTTCTTCAGTTGCTCGAAAAGAAACAGGTTCTGTTATTTGTTTGCCACTTTATAGTGTGACACCAACACCAACTCTAATCTATGAGTTTCACTAAAAAGTCAAGTGTGTGTCTACTTGCCATACTACTAGTATATAACCCACGGCCGGTGTGTCGTTTTTTTGTTTTGCGAACTTGGCTGGCACACTGCCGTGTATCTTGATAGGTGTTCATATATTACAACGATATTCAGAAACATAAGCCTTTGACAATTACCTATTAAATATGATATTACACTGCAATTAAGTACTTCGGTACACGAATAGTAATAAAATTGGCAATAAAACATAACACCGCTGTGTTTATAACAATTGAGCAAAAGCGTGTATCGTTTCAGTTAATATTCGTACATCCTTTTGTGTATACGATTATCTCTTGAT
This sequence comes from Mamestra brassicae, assembly GCA_905163435.1. Lineage (NCBI taxonomy): Eukaryota > Metazoa > Arthropoda > Insecta > Lepidoptera > Noctuidae > Mamestra > Mamestra brassicae. The sequence goes on from LR990987.1 coordinate 7,890,169, forward strand.
GGAGAGCGTCTACCTGAGGGCCAATTCTACTTATTTTTAAGAAACGTTCGCATTCGCATGTATCAGTCGCAATCTGTCCAAAAGGTATGGAAATTGGGGCTTTTTTGACAAATGTGACTGAGATGAACAACAGTGTGATTCTGTAAACATCTCAAGCGTGTCTTCGGTAAAGTGAACATGAAATGAGTTTCAATCAATGCAAACAAGATTGAATAACAGCACACTTCATGCTCCACCTATGTTTACACGGTGAGATGTTGACAGATTAGATGGCTGTAAGCATCTCACCGTGTAAGCTTAGGTGAAGTGAAGATCAAGATAACTGTAAATCCATACAAACAAGATGAAATTACAGTTTACTTCATGCTCACTCCAGTTAAGTTCACATGGTGAGATGTTAACGGAATAGACGGCTGTAAGCATCTCACCGTCTAAGCTTAGGTGAAGTGAAGATGAACTGTCAATCCATACAAACAAGATGGAATGACAGTTCTGTCTGTGAGGTGGCTGTCCAGGATGACCCCTCGATTCTCCATTTCCTGAACCATCTGCCCAAGATGTTTGCGGAGGTTTGGACAGTGCGAGCAATAGAATCAGGGTCGCGACCAGTAAACTAAAATGATCTAAAATTCGCATTACATCGTTTTTTGGGTTCCGTACCTCAAAGGTAAAAAAGGAACCCTTATAAGATCACTCTCTTGTCCGTCTGCCTGTCCGTGTATCACCACCGATTTTCTCAGGAACGGGTGGACCTAGCAAGTTGAAATTTATACCTGACTAGCTTTTGCCAGCGACTTCGTACGCGCATATCCCATTTTTCCCGTTCCCGCATGAAAATCGGTGCAGTCGCTTTTGAGTTTATCGCGAACAGACAGACAGTCAGACGCGGTGGAGGACTTTGTTTTATAATATGTAGTGATACTGAGGTCTATAGTCCCTATTAGGTGTATAAAAATCAAGGTTTTGAGTCAACACGATAAAAAGATATGGGCAAATTTAGATTTTCGCGAAAACTTGTAAGTACCAAAATTTACCTTAACTTTCAACTTTTTTTTTATTTTTCGGAAGTTTCCCTGTACTTGTGCTGTAAGACCTTGCTTTTTGCCAAATTTCGTGGTTCTAGGTCAACGGGAACTATCATATAGGTTTTCAACCCAAAACCTATAGGGTACTTCCGGTTGACCTAGAATTGTCAATTTTGATTAAAAGCAAGGTATTACAGCAAAAATAAAGGAAACATTCCAAGGCTGTCCCCATAATTACATACATAGTTGACGCCTGCCACCAATAAAAATGATACTAATTTTATTATGGCGGTATAATGTGTAGGTTCGGAACTTTCGGCGCACGAATTCGACTCGTACTTGACCGGTTTTTTTTATACAAAGAGAACGACAAGCAGAAAGTAGACAGCGGATGTTAAAATTACACAAATAAAGCGGGAAACATTAAAGAGTAAGTTAACAGAATAAATCTTTATAATTTTACCTCAAGCGGTAGATTACAACAGCAAACAATGGTTTTGTACCCATATATATACATCAAGGGTTGCTTACGAATTTTTAACAAACTTGAAAACAGGAGGAGGTTCTCAATACGGTTGTTTTTCTATGTTTGTTACCATATAACTCCGACATTTATGAACCGATTTGAAAAAAAAAAATATGTATATACTTTCTGATTCGTCTCATAGGAAATTCATGAAAATCGAAAATTCAAAAGTTTGGCTTTTAAAACAAAATAGCAAGAAAAAATTACATCCAAGTAAACTCAATTGCGTATTTTGCATTTCTGTGACTTTCCAGTGGTGTTGTTAGGGGTGGACTGGGGGGGGTATCACTAAAAGTGAAAAATAAAAAAAAAACTTTTCCCAAAAAAATACAACCGACTTCCAAATAAAAAACACACCACAAAGTATAAACTAACTTTAATTTCGGAAGTCGGTGTTAAAAAAAGCGAAGAAACAACCAAAAACATTTTTCAGTTTTATTACTCTTAATAAATAAATATCACGAAGAGAGCTGTCATTCCATCTTGATTATATGGATTGACAGCTCCCTCGTGATCACTTCACTCTAGCCTTCTCTACGACATGTTTACAGAATCGACTGGCTGGTGGACAAGATATAACCTTTTCCCAACTACATAATATGTTGGGGGTGGGTGCCAGCCTCATCAGATGCAGTTGAGTACCTACCAGTATTCAACATGGCATTCAATTAAAGCGGTGAGTTCTGTGGTTTTGTGCTCACACCATAAATTAGTATTGTAAGTCTATACGCGAGGATTTGTAATTGGCTTTTTGGTGACTGTGGTTTCCTTTTTTCTTGTTTATTTTTACTAGCTGTAACTCCTCCATGTTCTTAAAATAAATAAATAAACGTCGATAACCTAGCACATCCAATGCGTGCGGATATATTTTTTTTAAATTAACAGTTTATGTACACACATTTAACAAAAAGATAAGAAGGAAACCGAAAAATAAGTGCAAAGATGGACGCTTATTTCTAAAGAAATCTCTTCCAGTTTAAATGAAAAAAGAGAAAATAATGAAAAAAAATAGGCCAAAATCTTTAAATATGGCTTTTAGATAGAAGGAAGGCAGTAGGACACAGCAGTAATAGAACAAATGAATGTTCGTTGTGGTGTTCGTCTTAAATGAAGGCACGGTTGGCACAGTGGCGGGTTCGATTCCCGCACGGAGCAAATTTTTGTATGGCCTACAGATAGTTGTTCCGGGTCTGGCTGTCTGTGTATGTGACTTTATAACTTTGTAAACGCACCCACGATATAGGAGAAAAAAATGCTTTATAATTGGAGTAATCTGAAACAAAATCTAAGCTTTTATTTGTCGTACCTTATCTCGAATAAATTGTCCAAAATAAAACAAAGTCGCTTACTGCCTCGAACTGTTTCTCCACTTACTTCTTCTAACCACTAATCATGTTTTAATACGGTTTTGTAGGAGGAAGATTTGTGTACTACATAACCTATATAATTTGTACACATTCGAAACCGGAGCCCTACAGAGTCGCTAGTATATTTCATTTACCGTTTCGTGGCTAGTGGTTTCGAAGAACTGGTTCAATAAACTAACTCACAACACAGCAGTCTGCAAGTTATAATAGACAGAGTGAAAGATATTTAATTGTTTAAAAGGATAAGTTAGATAGAGCCGCGCGCAAGCTTTATCTTTCCTTTTCCTGAAGTAGGTACAGTTCTTTTCAGTCGGCATCGAACTCGCGTCCCTTTCGTACCGCAGAGGACCCTCTGGATTATAAGGCACCATTAACTAGTTGTAATTTCCTCAGTTCCTGAAGCATTGTAAAAATAAGTCAATATTTGTAGTGTTTGCAAAATATATTCCGAATTACGGTTGTTTTGCCAACACCACCACATTAACCCATCATTCAGTAACTTCGCTCATCTGCAAGCTTACATTAATCACCTGTCTCGCTCGCTGACACCCGACAGCTGAGGTCTTCGACAAATGTCGTCATCCGTCAATCTGGAGAAAATATTGACGACTAAATTACATGCATATAAATGCCACATGATTAATACGCTGGAACATTTGGGCGCAAGTGGGAGTGATGCCCGTTGGCCTACCGCCACACTCAGTCGCGGTGAGGAAGCCGATGTAAACAGGGCTATTTGCACGACTTGATCTTGGCCAGATCTTGACCTATTAACACGCAACCACGCACTGGATGTCAGCGAGTGTCGCTCTGTGTATTTATAGATTGCGGCGCTGAAGCTTTTTGTTTCGAGTTCGCGCGCAATCGGGGGACGGACGAAGTACGGACGCGTCGCGTCGGATGGAAAATGTCCGCGAGGGGGATCAGACGGAAGAAGTCGTCGCTGTCCGAAGTGAAAGTCGCTGTGATCGGCGCGCCATCTGTCGGCAAGAGCGGTACGTGCAGTGGAGTGTTGTTTATTATTTTAAAATTAAGTGTTGTTTTTGTGTATTGTTGACTTTTCGCGAAAAAACTTAAAACATATTATTTATTTTTTTAACTTAATTTATTTTTTCCGTAAATGTTTATGTGGTCTGTAATAGTGATTCTCCGTCGCACGTGTGCCGTTATTTTAGTTTATATAAAAATAATCCTAAATGCGTAGGTATGACTTAGTTTTCTAACACGCTAAAATAACTTTGAAAGACTACAAGTGCTTTTTGTCTCAAGGTCCTGAATATTTTCAGATCGTAAATGTTCAATAAAACGTGAGGGATCGATGAGTAATAAAACAACCGTATAATATCATTGCCTGATATTATACGAGATGTTATGCTAAACATTAGCAGACATGGCGGATATAAAAAACATAATAAACTTTTTTTATCTGTTGTGATTTGCCAAGTTTTAATTCAGGCTACAGGGCTAATTAAGGTCATTTAACCAGCTAAATAATATTTTACAAACTTCTCCGGAAGTTGAAAATAAATGACAAAACATGTACCTGCTTAGTTGCCTGTTGAAAATGTTAAGTGTTAGGTACATATAGTGGCCCATTTCCTAAAAAGAAACGCGATAACAACAAACTTGATTGTTTGAAACAAACAAATAACAAAAGATCGAACAACAAAATTTGGGGTCACAAGTTCAGTCCAGTGGAAAACTGGATTAGAACTCGTTCAAACTTCTTAACGTGTGTTATTGACCCTTGACAATGGGTACACATGTGCATACCTTATTTTCTAGATAAATACACGGACGAGCTGGTCCTAACCGCAGCCACATTATTATATAATTATTTCGTTCTGTAAGATGCCAAACCAATCACAGCCACAAAGAAAATTTTTGCGTTTTCTCTGCCAGTGACCACATACAAACAAGCGACTTGAAACCATCAACGAAAAACGCCAAATACATAAAGAGCGACCCAAGCCCTCATACTTTTAATTCCGCTGGTCAGCTGTATTGCCTTAGCTGTGATCAGGTATTTAAAACCAAATTCGGTCTAGCGAGTCATATTAGGGCACACGCTAGAAATTGTGTCATGGGGTCGCCATTGTCAAAATCAGCAAGGAGGACTATACTATACCAACAAGGGGCATCGTAATATTGAACAAGTTAAAACTGAAACTTAAGACTACGAGACAAAATATGATTTTCGACAATTTTTAACGTCCTGAAATTTTTTGTTACTTATCATATTTGGAATGTATATATACCTACCTATTTTTATACATTCATACTTTAATTTTTTATCAATTCAATTCAAAAAAGTTTAGCAAAAAAATCACTTCACACACTTGTTCATTATTTTTGTTTCTTAAACGCTACATTCATAATTATGGTCGATGTTACGTGGAGCACTCATGTGATAGGTACGACACCTCACTTCTGCAAGTCTAATAAGTATTTAATATAGGTGTTACAAAGAAACGAATGAACATACACCTATACTTCCAAACTCAGAACTCTCCAAATAAATTCAAATAATTTAATTCCTTGCGCAAGTGTAACTACATCTAAGATAAACACACCAAATATACAGATAAATGTGGGTCAGAACAGTCAAATGCAGGTAAAAATCCTTAATAACGTCCAGCATGAATCACATAGAAACTGAATGAAGTTCACTTCGTACCAGCGAATTTGATGGCAAATTAACTCAGTGGGTGACGTAGTGTAGTATTGTTCGTATATTTAGAGTCATTACCGGGCTTTAAGAACTTGACTCGTGTTAACACGCGGTTGTGACGCATAGCCAGCGCAGTTCCGCGTTGCTGGGCGAGTGTGACTGGAACGGAATTTGTGAAGGTATGTTTAAAAAAGAAAAGAAAGAATTTTGAGCTATTTCAATCGCTGTTAAAATTTATTTCAAGATCAAGTTGAGCTAAGGTAAATTCGTATAAAAGAGAAGAACAAACAAGAAAATTAATAGTTAGGTACTCTTTTCAAATAAACGTTACACAATATTTTGAATAAATTAATAATTTAAATCTATGTGAGGACGATGCCTGAGATTTTAAACTCTTCTAGTAGGCGTCATAATTAAAACATAAACCTTAAAAACACACTTAGACCAAAGGTAGTCTCCATACTGATAGTTCTAATAATATAATAAATTAATTAAGTTTCTGTTGGTAAAGCTAATCCAATGATGTACACGGAAGCTTTATCGTTCAAGAGCATGAGCGAAAGTAGTTTGTCATCACCTACAGTGAACTTCAATGAATTTAGAGAAAGGAAATATCTCTAAAATATATGCTTAGTCCCTATTACATATGGGATTTCAAACCAAGTCGACGAACAAATCTAGGTACTTCTGAATACCTCTTCCTGGAATACAGAGGCGTAATATTACGTTATGTTGTAAAGAAATGTTCAACATTATAATTATTGTATGTTAACTAGTTATATTATTCACTAGTTTTTCACGGATTCGTCCCGAGGACTATCCCACATGAATTATTTTCTTCTTGATATGAAGTCCCTCAACGCTATTTTAGATTTATTATTGTAGATCAAAACATCCAGAGATTACCATTTACAAATATAAAATATATACATCCATACAATTTAACCTCTTTATAACACTAGTTTTGGATATAAATAGGTCTGTTGCGGAATGTGCAACATTTTAATTGTACTGACGTGACGCTACAATACGTAGGTCGCTGTTTAAACACACACCAGTATTAAACATTTCACAAAACGATTATTACAGTAATAAAACATTACGAAAGAGACGAAAATAAACATTTTTTTACATTTTCCGTGCGAGAAATATTCAACATGAGCTATTCCCGCGGCTCCTCTTTCGTGTCTTATTTCGTGCATCCTTCAAAAGTCAAAAGTCAAAAAGTCAAAAACGTTTATTTCAATTAGGCCATTAAACGGCACTTTTGAACGTCAGCATTTACAGTTCAGTAAAATATATTAATAAAGTGACTCTACTGTCCATTCGGAAAGGTAGATTCTTATGGAGAAGAACGGACAAGAAACTCCATAGTTACTCTTTTCAAATAACGACTTTACAAAATTTGGTATACAAAAATCAATTTAATATTATGTGAGGACGATACACCGGGACAAAGTACCACTTCCGGGATAAAGTAGCCTATGACACAGCCGTTGTGTAGCTTTCTACCAGTAAAAGAATTTTGGTATTGCGTCAGTAGATAAATGCAGAGACCACACAATGAAATCTCTTTATAAGGCTGCGTTTCAACCTGCCAGCCACGCACAAACAAGATTAATTACATTCGCGAACGCACACGTCGCGAACAAGTGCGTCAAAATACTCGTAGATCTTAAAATGGTGTAAAGATTTCTATGTATAAAAAAGTGGTGTCGCATCATTGTCGACCTATCGCTTCGTGTCTGTCTGCGGAAATCTTAACCATGGAACAAGGCCACCAGTAGAATGATTTATTACGTTCAGTTATTACACCAACTTTATACGCAAATGAAACTTTATTAACTTTTAACCCTCCGTATCTGAGCCAAATGCGATTTCAAGTGTAGTATTCGATACTAATTTTAACTCCGCTTCCCATTAGAGTTTCATAAGTGTAATTTTATGAACGTTTCGTGGTAGGTACCTAATGAACAAAACCACTGTGTTTTTGCAAAAGGCAGGTACATGAGATTAAAAACGTAGGCTTACTGGATCGAGCAGGCGCTTACTATGACGTCTTAAAACCATCTTGATCCCGCTATGGAAGCTATGCAAGACGAGACGCATACAACTCTCTCTTTTTCACAACGGAATCATGATGGTATTGGTACGACATAAGCGTCCAAGTCCAACATGATAGTCGTGTATTTCTTTCACGAACATTAGGTAAATATAATCTACCTTATCCGATCTCTGGTGATAAGTGCGTGGTGACTGCGTACCGGAAGACGCAGCATTGCAAGGTTGGAAGATCGCGGGAATCTGTAGGATGCGAGACTCACCAGACCGGTCGATCAGGAGACACTTGGGATGGCCCATGTCCAACAGTGGACGTATTTCGGCTGAAATGATGATAATGATGAAACCAATAAGCGATAAAACTGTTTTAAACCCTTCTGAGAACCTTCAGTGTTTTGATGCAATGGCTCTAAAATAAGCATAAAGCGATGCTTGGCGATTGTTGTGCTCAGCGAATGTTTAGAAAATACCTTGTAACTGAACGCGTTCATAATTAGGTACGCGTTTAGTTTTCTTTCAGTTTAGTTTCCTGCTTTGAATTCCGCATCTTTGATTTGTTATTTTATTTTTGGTGACCTGTTTTGTTGACATAATTATTGAAGATATCGCTTGCGCTAAATTTCACTTAACTTATTCCTTATCTTATTTTATATTTATATTAGGTACAGGATTCACTTCTTAAAATCTTACTATAAAATGATGAAAGCTCAGTGATCCTTATGAAACAGTTACGTTCCAATTTACGAAAAGCCTTACGGTCATAGCAGGTATTGTAGTGCCAATCTACACCTACTTATTTTATGGGTAAAAAGGCGTGAATTTATGTATGATCAACTGTCTAATACTAACTACGTAGTAAGTACTTATGGAAATTACCACACAGAATGAGAATAATTGAAATTAATAGGTACAATTTTTTATATAACTTGTACTATGGCCCGGACAATCTAATCTAACATTTTTCAGCAATAATGTGTGAAAAGTATTTTGTGAGATATGTTGCCTTCATTTTTTCTATGCATACCTGCAAGCCTTGATTATTACAGCGAGTACCTGCAAAAAAAACTCCCTTTGCGGTTTTTACGCAGCGTACTCTGAATACCAGGTTGTTGCCCTACTATGACGTGCTAATGCCCTCCAATTCCGATGATGTATAAGGGATAGTGCTATTCGCTATGTATAGCTCCGTCTCTCTCTTAGAGCGGAATCATGATCGTCACAAGACTTCATAGTAGGCCCCTGGTCCTTTTTAATACAGAGTTATTGGTTCTTCGCCGTCTATTTTTGTCGGCTAATAAAGACTCACGAATATCATGAATACAATACGATCAACTGTGAAATATGGAAAAAAAATGGAGCTGTTTACTGATTCATATTTAAACAGCGAATTTGTTTTTCATATCTCAGAGTTATTGATATCCTACTTTTACGTCTCCCTAAAATAGCCAATGAATTAAATATAAATATAAAATCGTTCGGGTAGGTACCTAAGAGTTACTTTTAACTTTATACTTAACCTAGTATGAAATTTCGATGTAGCTACCTTTTCTGACCAATTTAGATCAGACACACGATTACTCGTACAGGCAGGCACTACGTTCTTTATATACCGACGGCAGAGTTACCAACTACGTTTCTGTATCTTGATAAATTGTGGTGCTTCCAACGGTTATTGTGTTCCAAAGGGTCCTTCAGCGTTCTGCATCGAGACAATATAAAAAATACCCCGCTACCGGTTTTTTATCCAATTAGAATCAGTGGTATAGGAAATATCTGGAAAACAATCCATTCATATTTTGTTCGTATATTGAAGTTTTCTACCATCCTATTCAGTCTGGTTTCACTTCAATTACCAAGTTATGAATTGGAAAATTTCGTCGTGCAAGATATATCGTTTTCTTCTTCCTTCCCAGGTCCTGTTAGTATTGTACAGGTATTTGGAGATGGATCTCCTAACTGACCAGCGCCAAGTTGTTGCAATCGGGCTTGCTTGACGACACTTTCTATAATGCACTGCTAGGAACGTGGCGGGCGGCTCCACGAGTATTTCTATAATGCACTGCTAGGGACGTGGCGGGCTTCTCTACGAGTATTTTTAAAATGCACTGCTAGGAACGTGGCGGGCGGCTCCACGAGTATTTCTATAATGCACTGCTAGGGACGTGGCGGGCTTCTCTACGAGTATTTTTAAAATGCACTGCTAGGAACGTGGCGGGCGGCTCTACGAGTATTTCTATGATGCACTGCTAGGAACGTGGCGGGCGGCCCCACGAGTATTTCTATAATGCACTGCTAGGAACATGGCGGGCGGCTCTACGAGTATTTCTATAATGCACTGCTAGGAACGTGGCGGGCGGCTCCACGAGTATTTATATAATGCACTGCTAGGAACATGGCGGGCGGCTCTACGAGTATTTCTATAATGCACTGCTAGGAACGTGGCGGGCGGCTCCACGAGTATTTATATAATGCACTGCTAGGAACGTGGCGGGCGGCTCTACAAGTATTTCTCTCTTTTGTATCTCTATCGTACACACAGAGCGATTTTTAACACAAATGGTCCTCACTACGAAACTTGACTTATCCATCCTAACCAACGAAGGCGATGTTCAGTCAACTTTGAAAGAAAGAATGAAAGAAAAAGTATTTAGTTGCCACAAAACGACATACATACCTAAGTGGATTTTGCTTAAACTAAACCTTAAACGATAGTGTTAGTAGTTCTTAAATTATGTTAATAAAGACAAGTTGAAGCCTCCTCGCATGTATTCCTGTCTCCTCGCAAACGACAAGTTGTCCTTACACGTGTGAAAACATTGGTCACCCATCTAATTATCTGGCAGCTTCACCTCGTACATCGATCGGTCGCGGGCGCCATTAGGGACGCTTGTCTCGTTGTAAATAACAATGTCGCTGACAACCAGTATGACGATTTGCAGACAATGTAAACAGTTGGCTGAATACCAATAAAATTGCTCGCATATTTACAATTTTACTTTTCTCTGTCACTGAATAGAATAAAGTTAGTTGAGAACCACTAAGCTATGCCAGGACAGCATAGCTCACATAGGTGATTTTTCATACGGACACAGCTTATCCCCATCAAAGTCAGTTTGAAGGGCTTTACTCGAGTTTTGAAAACCCCTCGAATATTGTTGAAAAAACAAGTCCTAACTGTCAATTCGATGATTCAAGTTGGAGTCGAGTTGTAGGAGATGACTTGGAATATAGAGGATAGTTTGCACACCTTGCGTTCTGCACACAAATGTGAAATAACTACTTTGATAACAAACAGCTGTTCTTGTCCGTCTGTGTGATCGTTTGAAGCGCTTTTCACAATAATTTAGTGAATTTATCCTGGAAGAAATCAAAGAAATGTCAATTGCTTGACATGAGCGAAGCATGGTCTGGTCACTAGTTTTGTAAATAAGGATGGTTTGTTTAAAAAGCTTATTTGTAGATAGAACTCGTGATCAAGTTTGTTCAGGAATTCTATTGATCTAACAACTCTAGACGCTGAATTTTAGATTCGACCGGATGATTGATATCCGGCATTCCGAAGCAATTTTAAACCAGTCTAACTCTAATCTGCAGATGAAAGCTTATAATTGATTGGTTTTCAGTTATTTTAGGATAGCATTCCCGACTTTAAAAACATTTCTCTAAAATAAACTTAAGAAGCTTTCGGTTCTGCAGCACTAAGAAAGAGTTTAACTCAAGACAAGACATGAATGAGCCCTACCTACCTAGTCGTAGTAGCGAGATGGTTCTAAAGGGTTACCGAGGCCCTGGAACGCAAAGGTCAATTGTAGGAACACGGATGGGTTTTAGTCATTAAGTTTATATTACATTCGTGCAAAAGTAATAAGAATATCGCGTTGTTAATGGAAACTACGTTTAATTAGCTAAGCATTTACAAGGGTTCATGCCTGCATCAATATCAAGATTACGTCGACTTCCAATGCCGTAATCCTACTCTCAAGTCCAGAATCAAAATGGCATAAGTTCTACCAGCCGCGGCACCACCTTAAACTTTTGATAGCGAATAAATCACGCTATTAGCAGCTCAAGCGCATTCATTAAATACCATATTAACACATAATGATGCCAACTACGATAATAATGAGAATTTATGGGCACACAAACGTCACACTTGTGTATTATTTACTTAATTTAGTACACGCGTCTATTTCTGCTGGTACACGTGGATTTTAATGATCCCGTCTGTAATAGGCGCGCTAATAATAATCTTCTTTGCATCGGGACGAGTAAAGGGATCATATGTTTTTGGTAACCTTGATATCCTGACGTGTTTGTGGGCCGTAAAAATGATTGAAAAGTATTTGAATGTACTGACTACTAAACATGGCAATCGAATAACACAGTTATTTAAGAGAAAATTTTACTGAATCAATCTAAATTACTTTTTCAATTTGGCGTTTAGTGACGAAATGAAAATAATTGTACACCCTATCACGAATGGTGCAGCTAACCGCTGGACAGTCAATCAATATTTATATTTGTCTATCGTCAGCAAAGGAATATTTAGTTTCAATTCTAACTACTAGCAATGCCTTATTTTACAATTTTTTTTAAATATTTTATTTAATATGGGTTTGCTCTTGACTCTAGTCTAGGTCATAAATACCAGAGACAAAGTCGACGATGGAGCGAGCTAACCCAGAAGAAGCCTGTTCACTCTAATTTTGAAGAGATTAGGGTTGTATGTGTTCAGAAACACAGACGCAGGCAGAGAGTTCCGGCACAGGGGAGGAGAGAGAGATGAGATCAGGCGGCGGCCGACTTAATGACACGCGGGGTCGCGATAGTCGCTGAAAGGATCCGGCAATTGGGTCTCGAGGTGGCCCTGCACAAATCCGACGCCATGTGCTTTCATGGTTCTCGGAACAGGCCACCAGCGGGATCTCAAGTAACGGTAGGAGGGGTTCACATCGGCGTCGGGTCGACGATCAGATATCTGGGGCTCGTTCTTGACAGCCGGTGGAACTTCGAAGAGCACTTCCGACGTTTGGCTCCCAGACAGGAGCGGGCCGGAGCTGTCTTCAAGCGGCTCCTGCCCAATCTAGGGGGTCCAAACGCCTCCTGCCGGAGGCTCTATGCGGGGATCGTGCGGTCCATGGCCCTTTATGGGGCCCCTGTGTGGGCCCTAACGCTGAAGGGGCGACCAGCCCGCCAGCTCAACGCGTCCCAAAGGCGCAGGCGCATCCGGCTGGCTCGGGGATACCGCACGGTCTCCGGCGAAGCGGCGAGCCTCCTTGCCGGATTACCACCATGGGATCTGGAGGCGAGAGCCCTCGCGCACGCCTACGCGTGGCGCGTGGAGGCGCTTCGCCGGGGCGAAACTCCGCTGCGCGGCAAATTGCATCGCGGCGGATGGAGCTCCGGCAGGATACCATGGAGGTATGGAGACAGCGACTATCGCGGCCCAACGCTGGGCACGCCACAATTGCGGCGGTAAGGCCCCTCTTTGGGGAGTGGCTGGAGAGGCGCCACGGCGTCCTCACCTTCCGCCTTACGCAGGTACTGACCGGACATGGCTGTTTCGGGAGGTACCTGTTTCGGATTAAGCGGGAGGACACGCCCGGGTGTCAGCACTGTGAGGATCGCCCGGAGGACACGGTGGAGCATACGGTGGAGGTCTGGCCTGCTTGGGCGGAGCAACGCCGTGTCCTCGTCGAGGCGATCGGCGGCAGTGACCTCTCGCGTCCGGCCCTGTTTGAATACATGGTCCGGAGCGAGGAGGCTTGGGGAGCGGTCACCTCCTTCTGCGAAGCAATAATGCTAGCAAAGGAGGAGGCGGGCCGCGCGGGAGGAAAGGCAAGGCCTTCGCCCCAACCGCCGCTACAGGAGAAGACGCCCCGGGCGTCGGGAGTCGCAGGGCGATCCCCGGCCACCGTAGGCGCGGTCCTGCGGACAGCGAGCGTTAGGTGGCTCGCTGTCCGATCACCACCAGGCCCGATGTGTTTCATGCGCGCCTCAAAGAGATGTCAGCATAGAAGACGGGGTCCGCTAGGGCCAGAGCCTGCCAGGGTTGCGGAATTTGTTCGAAAGAGTCACCGCGGCCCTGGAACGCAAAGGGCTTAAGAAGGAACACGGATGGGTTTTAGTCAGTAAGAGTCTGACACGCCCTTCCGCTCCACCCAGAGCGGAAGAAGTCATTTGATAATTTCCCATCCGTAAAAAAAAAGGCAGAGAGTTCCACTCCTTTGCTGTGCGCATTATAAAAGACGTTTGGAAACGTTTAGTGCGAATTCTCAAATACTTAACTGTGAAATTTTCTTTCTGTCCATTGTACTCCAGATTTTTGACTAAGATTGAGACAGAGCTATACACAGCAAATAGCACTATCCCGCTTACATCATCGGAATTGGATGGCATTAGCACGTCATAGTAGGGCTGCTGAGGCTCTAGACAAGTGGCATTGTACTGTCAGCGTACTGCGGTGAAGGCGATTGTCAAAATGGCAAAAATGTATGGGATATACAAACGCTGTCGGCATTTTACATTCTGTTTCGTTAAAAAACCTGAATTAAACAAAAAAAGAACGGATAGGTTTATTTGTCCAAAGTGGTGGTATATTGTAGGTACAGTGAAGCTTTTCCGGTTCTCTGTATTTCTCTGAGCACGTGGTTAATCACCGTTTCAAAAGCCGATGGAGTAGTTGTGGCGTTTCTTGCAGCTTGGACGAGCCGCAGCATTGCACCTTCAAAGTGCCACAAATCAATTTTAGAATTCTAGTGTTAGAGGAGTATTATCCCCCTTCATCGTTCACTGCCCAAATGCCTAAAAACTTGATAAACTCAGTCTGTCTGCATCCACTCGCCAATTGGATGGCTGGACAGTATTTGCTCATTTCGATCAATCGGTTGTGACCGATTTATTTTCGTCTTATAATTTCAGTTTCTCGCTGCCTACGTTAAAATGTCATGTCATGTGATTTTCAATGTGGATTAAGGTAAAGGTTGGTTTTATTTAGATATCGGACACACGCATGACAACGTGTTTACCAGATGTATTGGGTGCAGTCGCTGAAATGTTGTTAAGGGGTATTTCTGTGGGAAAATAAAACGAGTTTCGCCGACTCCAAACAATGTGGGGCTAGGGCAGGAAATGGATGAAAGTGTTGCTTTGTTCCGTTTTGCATAGTAGTTACATCCGAGGCATTTACAATGATGACGGATGGATGTTCTGCTTACTCAGTAACCAAATAATTGAAATTTTGATAGGCACTAAACTTCTCGCCTTGTCAAAGCCACCTATATGCACGAAATGGTTTTGGGAATACTTTAATTCCCAGCCGGACTCTGTTGCCTCATAGCGACAAGCTGGGGATCTTTGAGTTACAGTGAATAGGTAACTTCTAGGCAAGCATGCTCCATCGTTGACTACATCATCGCTTTCCATCAGGTGTTTGTGGACAAACGCGACCCTAGCAAATAAACAAACATGTGTGCGGATACCCAACAGAAGTGATAACTTAAAATAATATAAGTTGAACTATTTGATATGGGAAGTGTCTGTCTGAAATACTACTAGCGCTGTGGGTTAGAGTGAGAGAGGAAGAGCCTGCCTGCCGCTGCCGCATGCGTGAGAGAAAGGGAAGCCAAACAGACTGGCGCCGTAACGCGTTACGTTACGAAGCGGTTTACCCTCCCATAAGAAGTTATCACTTCAAAAACTTACCCCAACAATGCTTGGAACGTAGCAATGACTACCTCCCGCAATCTCATTGGCTAATGGCACAAATAATAAGATTTATCAGAGTAGGAAGGTACTAATTAAGTCCTTTTTTTTTTTTTTTTTTTTTTTTTTTTTGGATGGGAAATCATCAAATGACTTCTTCCGCTCTGAGTGGAGCGGAAGGGCGTGTCAGACTCTTACTGACTAAAACCCATCCGTGTTCCTTCTTAAGCCCTTTGCTTTCCAGGGCCGCGGTGACTCTTTCGAACAAATTCCGCAACCCTGGTAGGCTCTGGCCCTAGCGGGCCCCGTCCTCTATGCTGACATCTCTTTGAGGCGCGCGTGAAACACAACGCGCCATCGACCCGGGCCTGGTGGTGATCGGACAGCGAGCCACCCAACGCTCGCCGTCCGCAGGCCCGCGCCTACGGTGGCCGGGGATCGCCCTGCGACTCCCGACGCCCGGGGCGTCTTCTCCTGTAGCGGCGGTTGGGACGAAGGCCTTGCTTTTCCCTCGCGCGGCCCGCCTCCTCCTTCGCTAGCATTACTGCTTCGCAGAAGGAGGTGACCGCTTCCCAAGCCTCCTCGCTCCGGACCATGGATTCAACCAGGGCCGGACGCGAGAGGTTGCCGCCGCCGATCGCCTCGACGAGGACACGGCGGTGCTCAGCCCAAGCAGGGCAGACCTCCACCGTATGCTCCACCGTGTCCTCCGGGCGATCCTCACAGTGCTGACACCCGGGCGTGTCCTCCCGCTTAATCCGAAACAGGTACCTCCCGAAACAGCCGTGTCCGGTTAGTACCTGCGTCAGGCGGAAGGTGAGGACGCCGTAGCGCCTCTCCAGCCACTCCTCAAAGAGGGGTCTTATCGCCGCAACTAATTAAGTCCTAGTCCTAGAATTAGCTCCGAATAGACAATGGAATCTAAAACAATATTGTAGTAATGAGGACCTGGTTTATTGTGTTGGCCAAGCTTAGGGTCAAAAGAATTGTAATGGTTTATAGGGGGTGGTCGCATGGAGGAAAGCTCACTCTATGCACCCTCTATTCAAGCCATGGTAAACTATTCGCGTTACATGTATAAATTGCGAAGTTGCGGTGCTTGTTCGTGGTTTCAGGACTCTCGGGTATTCCAGTACATTACTCATATTGTTAAGGGACCGTATAAGGGGAGAATTTCACAATGAAAAATCTATATAGGAATGAAAATGAAGTGCTGCTAGTTTGTTAGTGCATGACATGAGAATGGCTGGAATGGTGTGGTTTTTCAATGTCTTTTATAGTTCGAACAGGGTTCTTAGGGAAATAAACGGTCAAAACTGAAAGTGTATTTTCCTATTTTTGCACTTAAGAACTTAGTTGTTAAGTCGGGTCAACTAGTCTGAAATAATAATATGCAATTGCATATAGGTTTAAAGAACTTTATTCTCATAAGAACTTAAATAACAGTTCACTTAAAATGAGATACATAGTGCTTATATCTATTTATTAGTAATGTTTGCCTCTAGGGTTAGGGTATTTCAGACACAGATTATTTCAGACAGGAATTCCTGTAACAACTAAATACTTTAACAACTAGACTAATAATCGGGAAATTATGTACAAACGCGTATAAAAACAAAATACATCATTGGGCATCAAAAAAATCATGCAAATCGCTGTCAATGGCATAAGTGCTCAGAACACTGGCAGCTTTACCGCGTTGAATGGCAATGCTGATTCTTTGGCCGAAGTAAAGCCCAGCCCTCTGGTCACGTGAACAGTCGACGAGTTGTTTGCTGATGTCCTGAAAGACTCGGTGAGCACTCGGACCCCATGGACCTAATGTTTCAACCCCAAACGGCTCAAATATAAAGCTCCCAATAAGGTTGTTATATTTGCGCCGTTTGAGATTATCTGCACCTGCAGCAGCCGCCCCAGCGCAGCTCGCCGTGCTAAGAAGATGGGATGGCGCAAGGGTGTGTGTGTAATACACTAAAAATTCCCATGGCGATAGTTTCAAACTACCGAAGGTTATGCAGTATAATTTATTCTGCTAAGTACCCGTTCATGTATCTTGTAAGTTATTTAATATGGTTATGGTTGTGGTTGAGTTTTAATGTTTGTAGTTCCACGCTATTTTAGTACTAAGTACATTATAATTTGGCTAAGTTACTAATTAGGCAAATTATAATATATAATAAAATATCTTAGCTAATTTTTATCGTAGTTTTTCATCGTGAAAAATATAAATATGAAACGAACAAAAGATTGCCTGTTCACCTAAACGTTTAAAGTGCTTGTAACAGTTCAAGTGGACATTAAAAATAGCACGTTTCATAACTGAACTAATTTTAGGCGTTAACATTGTAACCGTGCGTTCGCACATGTGGGTCAATGGTTATGTACCGCGATAACGTCACCGCAATGGAGGTAACGTCAGAGGAACTGTTTCGCACAATCCGCGATACCCTGGTCCCGTGGTTAACAAAGAAAGGAAGAAGGACAGCGGTCAACAAAATATTGTTTTCAACTGTTTTCCGTCACTACGGATGTATCCGTCCGTAGAACCAAAATTCACTCATCGTGTTTAGGTTTCCGTACCCGAAGAGACTAACGGAACACATTACTAAGCCTCCGATGTCCGTCCGACTGTCGTCGGTCTGTCAGGAAGCTGTATCTCATGATCTGTGATAGGCAGACGGATGAAATATTCACACAGGGTATATATAAATTACTGATTTAGAAAAATAATAAAAAATATATTAATGAACTATTTAAGGGGGCCGCTTTTTGCTCCAGAACCCTTTCTGTGCTAGTTCGACTTGCACTTGGCCAGATTTCCTTTGTCTTCTTTTTTTGAGTTTTAGTTTCGCCATGTCCGTCTGTCTGTCTGTCTGTCCGTCCGCGGTTTAGCTCAGAGACGCTTAGTGCTAGAAAGTTGAAATTTGGCATGGGTATACATATTAATCAAGCCGAAAAAGTGGTAAAATAACATCAAGAATAACATTTTTTTTAGGGTCCCTACATGTAAAGTGGCGATATTTTTTTTTATCGTCTTTCCCATGGTGTGAGTATCGTTGGATAGGTCGTTTAAAATATTGGGGTTTTACTGAAACCATTTTGCCATCCAAGGAACCGTTTGCGAAATATTAAGCTTTAAAGTTCAAATTTTTGTTAGAGTCCAGCTAAAGGGTTGATTTTGGAGACGTGAAAAAATCATAGTAGTAGCATATTTAACGAATTTAAAAGGAAAACTATCACTGTTACGTAGGCCCCTTCATGGAAAGGAAGTGGAACTTCTCAATCAAATACATATACGGTTCAATATATAGTTCATAAAGTATTGACGCACAATCACATGATTTATCCAGAATATTGAAAGGCATTGTGAATGGTCTTGGCAGCCGACTAGCGAGTATTGAGGCGCGTTCTAGAGGTCGCGAATTATATCATATTTAGGTGTACTTTTCCACTGATCCTAATTCTTACTAGGTACACCGACTTATCTAAATTTAATATTTTAGAGGAAGTTGAAAAGTGATGATGGAAGAATTGTCGCGTTCGAATTCACATCTCAGTCACAAGCTGACAACCACGCTGTCTATTGTCTTTTGCAATTTTCCTACATTTTGATTACTCTTTGACATTGATTGTCGCTGAGATTGCGACTTGAACGTTTTTTAAATACGGGATTTGGCCTTCTTCGTTTGGGCTTAGATGAGGAGGTATGAAACGATAGTTACTAAAATGAAAGAGAGAGTATATAAGATCCCAATAAAATAGATCGACAAACTTATGGGAATCATTCGGACCACGAAAATGAGGACAGTGGTAAAAAAAAAACATTACAAACTTACAAGAACAAAAATCAGCTAATGAAAATACACTAAAAATGTTGGTTACCCAATGCGTAAACACATCCATGTCTTTGTCTAATAATTCTGATACTACAAAATGTGCACGTGACCACGTCCAGTAAACCCATTATGGATGTGTTTATTCTAGGTCAAAATAAAATCACCTAAATCAGTGGTTTTTTTTGCTTGGATATCTTTGGCTCGACGTACTGAACGCAGGGTTAAAATTTGTCCATCTATTTTAATGGGACGCCGCCGTAAGATTGTGAAATATCGCGAAAAAGTGGAATTTGGATGGGGTTTATTGTATACAAAACGATTCTTTCACAATATATCGAGAAATTATAATCTATCAGCCATTTATGAGGCTAGTGTATTTGTTTTGATTACTTACGTACCTTTCGAGCATTCGAATTCGAGTTGCGATATTGGAAAATTAGTGGAGTGTTATTTAGTTTACGATCGCGATACGAATGTGATCGTTATTAAATGTATGAGTTTTGTCCCTCTGGTATTATCGTGTACTGGGTAGGTACAGTGTTGCTGCTCTGTAGTTTAGGAGTACTTACCTAGATAAACATGGCAGTAGGTGTATTGGTAAACCCGCCTAACATGAGTAGGATAGGTCCAACAAAATGTATTAATCTCCTAACTAATATTTACGCCAACACTGTCAAAATGTTGGCTAGACGCTTGACAACGTAATACTTATTGAAAATTTTCGATTGCCAAGAAATAGAATAGTCAATGAATGTTTGAGAGACATTATAGATCATGTGGTTGTTCGAAAGCTCTATTCTGTCTGTTAATGATAGCCCATTAGAATTTAAAATTACGGTATGAAATATTAGCAGATGCTCTATTAATTCTCGACATAAAATCGGGTCTTTACTCGGCTGTGTAAATACACACGCCACAGCTGAGTAATATTTGTCAGAAATGTCAAAACGCCAGCTAGTAAACGAAGTAGTAATTCCACGGCGAGGCGCAGGCGCCGGTATAAAACCAAATACTTTATTGTTCCACCAATTGTTTCGGTTAAAATTACAGCAGAATTTATTACGTATGAACTGTAGCCAAAATTTGTTACATTTGGCGTTATTTTCCGTATCTTAATACTACATTATTTTGACGGCACATTTAATTTTAATTTTAGAAAGGTTCTAGAAATAAATCTCTAAAAATGAGACCACGATTAATTTTAAACTTTTGAAGTCCCACTTTGTTCTATCATAAAAAGTTGCGTAGAATGACGATGGTGTTGATGTAAATGATCAAATGTGATAGAACACATATATCTGCTTCGTTTAAAGTTGCCCACGTATAAGCCCACGCCATAATGGTCCGAATGGTCGTCACAGTTTTATTATCAAATAAAATAGTCTTGTTGTCTATGCTTCTCATAGAGTTAACGGCCGCCGACGGATAGGCGTTTTAATGTATCAATCTTGAGATGAAAAAAGCGAATTTATTATTAGATGAGAATATTATATTTTTAAATAAATGAATGGGTTTTCTATTAGTAGCGAGTTGCGGATGTCATGCGAAAGTGTAACTACACTAACGTTCCTTGTATATTACTCTATTTTTTTGATACTCTTTGTTATAAGTTTTAAATCAAATTAATTAATGCGAATATAATAAACAAATAGATAACACACAACCTTACACTCTATACAACAAACACATACATTACCACTTCCTTCATAATTATTTACAAAAATATTACACCCATTCACATCATAGTATTCCCTATTCTCTCTTGTCACTAGTACGTAACCAATTCTGACATAGTATTACGGAGTGGAGACCTGGTGACCTGAAACACAGGCCATTGGCCTAGCTTAGGCACCAGTCCCCACAATATTTTCATTGTTGTACTACTTGGCAATTAAATATATAAATGTTTCTGTTAAATATTGTGGTTAAAAATAAACGTAAACCCCTTAATAAGTCCATTTATTTTCAAATCTTGACCCACTGGTACAGTTTTTGAGAAAGTAGTTGAAAATACAAAAATGACAATTAAAAAAATAAATAAACTGTAGGCTAGTGTACACCCATAGTCGTCACATGGTCGTCACTTTAATTTCGTCATATATAAGTTCCCATTGTCTTATGGGACTATTTAGCAAGGTCCGTGATACAATGGAAACCTCATATACTTATGACTAAATTGCTAGAGATTTCAAACTGGCACAGAGTTTATAAACACCAACCTCATCGTTAAAGACAAGAAACTAGAAATAAAAGTAGAACCTCTTTTTCCCGGAAATCGCTTGTTAGTCCAAGATTGACTTCTGTAACGTAATCACAGCACTGCTGGCGCCGGTACAAAGTACAAACTGCAATAAAATCTATAAATAAATGTTATCCTGTGTTATCTTGGATAAAGCAAGAGCTTATTATTTATTTTAACTTTAGGTAGGTACAGTAGTGGTGCAAAGCTGTACTTAATGAAACAAGGCATTCACTACAAATCAGCTTTTGGGTTAAAAAAAACTACACTGTGGTAGGTGTACAATAAATAAATTAAATAATAAGATTTTAAATAGTGAAATAAAGATTCCCTAAACATGCACTAACAAAACACAAACAGACATGCTAAAATACCAACTAATAAGTAGTTTGATAAATTACAACCGACCGACTAATTAGGGGGCGTCCATAAATTACGTGAGGTGTTTTTTTAAATATTCTGCCCCTCCCTCCCCCCCTGATGAGATGTCGTGAAATTTTATTCAACCCCCTCCCCCATCCCCCAATCTCACGTGAGACTTTTCAAAATGTGTGGTTTGACAGTCAGTAGATGTATAACGTCGAAATATGAATGAAATTATTTTCTTTCGAACGAATTAGTGAATGATCTTAATCGTATTACGATTACGCCTAAGATTAAATCTTAAGCCTGTACAATCTGGATTAAATGGTTTTTTTTTTGTTTCAATCAGAAAAATTGCGTGATAATATCTGAGACCCCCCCCCTCTCTCCAACGTAAGATTAGATGAGATTTGACTCGACCCCCTCGCCCCCTTAAACATCTCACGTATTTTATGAACGCCCCCTTATGCGTTTTGTGATTGAATTATCATGAAACAATGTAAAGCACACTCACTGTCCGCTTGTGTCTGTTTCTCCACTAACTCTAAACTACGCGACGGATTTCAATACGATTTCGTTATTAGAAAGAGCGATGAACGGGGAAAGTTGGTCTGTATAATTTGCACCCGTGCAAAGCCGGGGCCAATCGCTAGTTTATTATAAATAATCCTTTTTCTAGCGTTGCCTAAAAATGGCGAAGGGATGCAACGAAAGTTCTAGGTCGAGCAATTGGCGGCATTACTCGGTCGACCAATACATTTCGCCAGTACACATCTTTCTCAGTCTTCATCGGAAATCTTCTACTAGTCCTGGTTTAGAACGAAGTATGCTCTTTATTATCTACCTCCTTTAGTACATTTCTCACTAATCAGGCGGGAAATGTTTAATTATTTCATTATTTTTTTGTTAACATAGGTAAAGAAATACAAATCTTATGTTTGATAAATAGAGCGCTGTGTTATGCCAGGAGGCGTACAAATATGGTGTGCCAGCTGAGGTAAATCTAGCTGAGGATTACGAATGAAATTTTACTACAACCATTTGAAAATCATGCATTTTTATTAAAGAAAATAAATTTAACAATTAAATATTAATTAATACTGCAAGTTATGTCAGACCTTAATGGGGAAATAATAAATGATCAAAAAAAGAGAAAAAAAATCTATATAAAAAAAATAATGAAAATGTCAAAATTTATAATTGTAATTCTAAATTCTTAAATGTCGAATTAATTTAGAATTACAATTATTAATTTTATTCGTCAATAGTATAAAAACATTTAGCAATTAAAACTCTTTCATATTTTTTTAAAATTGTGTAATAGTTATTTCTTTTGTTGTGTTGCTTATTCTAGCAAAATCATAGAATGTTTGTTCTTGGCAAAATAATAGCTGCCGAACGTGCCGATCTTCAAGGTTACGCAACGCTTACCGCTGTCGGTCCGTGGATCCTAACGTATCTACCGAGCTTCCTCCGTACCGTGGTCTTTATTTTATTTTATTGCTTATGAAAACTACAGCTAGGATACAGATAGTTGACAGTTAGTGAAAGAAGGCTAATTAAAACTTTTCACTGACATTATTAGGGTAGCACAAGAAACAATAGACGGGCAAGAGAAAGTAAAAATAAGTAAGTAAGCGCTCAGAGAGAATTAAAAAGGTTTTAGTGAACTTCAAAGAAGGTTTTAAACAGTATTTTTTATTGTTTTTCTTTTGTATCTGTAAGTTTCTTGGGACAAATAAATTTATTATTATTATTATTTTCTTAAACTATGACAATCTCGGGACCCTGAAGTGAAAGTATACCCAAGGACAATCCCCGGTCGATGTAGGACTATTGCAGAATATGGAAACAAAATATGAGAGGTTGAGAGGCTATGGGTTTGGGTGGTTTATGGACTGATTATCGTGAACTATGGAAAAACTATTGGCCCCTGCCAGACCACTGAAAATATACACGGCTTTAATAAGGCAGGGGGTGACTTGCACACTCAATAAATGGACTCCCGAAAACGGTCGCTAGCATTAAGTGACGTAGCGCCAAGGGGGCAACGTATCCTGAGGTGCTAGAGGAGTGGAGAGGTATTATACCAAGGCTATCAGGACAATCCCGGAAGTACGGTCAAGATCCCTACCAGCATTTTACTGCATTATACATTATTATTATTATTAGATTCGGAACACCGGTTGAAACAAGTCAAGATCATAACACTCTGACACCACGAGTTGTATGCCCTACTAGCTCTTATTATATAAGAGTAATGTCGATTTTTGCACCGCACAGAGGGAACATACAGAGGTCGATGATTCCTTAAGGTGAAGGATGCTTTGGCAGTCATTAGGTACAGGATGTCAGATGCCATGAAATCTCACACCAGCCAAGGGTATCGTGGTGCCCACTGGCTGGGTTGTGGAGGTCAGATGGGCAGCCGCTCCATGTAAGATACTGGTTTGACTGAAAGTCTACCCCGACATCGTTCGGAAAAAGCTAGTCAGATTGAATGTAGGCTGTAATTCACTCGTTATCTCCAGTTTTACGTGCTCTTTTCATTAAATATTACCTGGATGACGATTTTTTTTGGTAAACTTTTCCTCAAAATGAAACCTAGCTAGATTGATTGATCACTCCCGAAACCTGCAGATAAAATTTCATGAAAATCGTTGGAGCCGTTTCCGAGATTCAGATTATTATGCATGTACACAAGATTTGCTCGTTTAAAGGTATTAGATAGATCGATATTGTATTTATAATAATGGAAAACCATTATACAAAGCGTAATATAAAACATGCCTTGTATATTACATGATGGTTATTATCTAATAACAAAAATCGATAATTTACATTTTTGACTAGACAGAAAATTCACAACGTCATACACATTTTCAAACACGGGTATGCAAATCTGTCGTATTTCGAGACGTTACTATCGACGATGACGTTATTATCTTACTCTACATCCGCGATAATAGGTGTACCCGATTGTGTAAGTAAATATTATTAGTGTCGATAATCAGACGGTCAGACCACGTGTGGCCGCGCCGCAAAGTATAGGAATAGACAACCTGTTCACTTTTTGTGCGCACGCAAAGGTAAAGGTGCAAACGGGCGCGACGCGACAGTGCGACATCACTTTTAACATCGAAATAAAACCACTGCTCCATAGGTACATTTTTGGTTGCATAACTCGACTTCTGGACAACTGGTTATTGTTTGCGATTTCAGTTTTGGTCCCATAGTTAAAGATTTTTATTATGATAAGTAGGTATCATGCCGCCTTTTTAAATGTTGCGTTATTTATGTAATACCATCTTAAAATAGTTCTTCGGATACATACTACACCTGCAAGCGCAGATTGATTTCTATAGTAAATATTAAATTGTCGCGTCGCATCCGTCTGCGGGAGTCTGAATGATTTAGAACTTGCCAAGCAGTTGAGTGCACTAGAGATAAGTATATTGTACCTATATTGTGTTGCCAAAATAGTTTGCTGTCGTAAATTATAAATGTTTGCGTAAAAATATTATGCTATACAGGTCGTTAGGTGTGCCAGATATAATTGCTGAAAATGTTTTATTGCATTTTAGAGGTAGCTTCATGCGACTTCAGTATTGTTATGATTATTTCAAAGGCAAAATTATTATTTCTTATCAAGTCTTTGAACTTCATCTTTTAGCTCCCAACTGTTTTAATACACGTGCAGAGGAAGTCTATTCATGACACGATCTAAAATTAGGTTCTTACACGGCTTATTGGATGAAAGACGAGCTAAAACACAACACATTGACCAAGGTATCTAGGTACCTAAAATTCCTCATAAAATCGAGTAGGTACTAGGTATACGGGTTCTGCATTGAGAAATTCCTGATTACTCACTCTGAAAATAATACAAGTTGGAGTTTCCGATCGGCCCACGTGTTTAATACTTGTAATCGGCATTGTTGCCATAAAAGTTTCAGTATGATTACATTAACGCTGTATTTATGAATCCGATTGCTACATTTATTCAAACGTATATCGATTCCGTATGTTTTATGTTTACCTACATACTATCGTTCTTCTATTTTAATGTTTTTGTGTATGATGAAAGTCTGTTTGTTAGTGAGTTTGCGCAGATGAAACGCCGAACAACTGGCACACGGGTAGACCACCACCTGAGCAGACCAGAGAGGCAATTTTCCTATTTTAAGAAGTTTTCTCATTTCCATCGCAGTCGCAAACTATCAAAACACCTCTAATTTCCTTACATTTTAGATAGATAGGTAGATAAAACTATGATTTGTTACAAGAACAGAAAATACTTTTTTGACAACAGTTTGTCACCGTCGCTGAGATGATATTGTGACTTGACTTTGGACGTTTTTAAGTACAAAAATTGTCCTTCTGAATTAAGGCCTACGGGATGGATTGGCCGAGGGTTTTGCCCCCGGTCAGCGCTCACAAGCCGATTGCATACTATAGCATTCCGGCGGCTTACCAGTGTATTCTCGATCGAGGCCTACCAAGATATCCCGCGACGTATCGCGGGATCCCTTAGCGCGCTCACCAATGCCGTATTCCTACAACAGTTCAAAGATAAGATATTTTTAACAGTGTGTATCGAGTTTTTAAGACAAGTTATTAAATTTTAAAACTTTGCGTTTAAGTAAATTATTTTACCTAGTTTATTATTTCATTCTAACACCAACTCAGTATCAAAATCTGAACCCTTCAACTGTCAAGTTAGGTACTGAATATAAATAAAAGTCTAAATATAGATAAGTTTGAATGTAAAGGACATTCAAACTTATCGTTACGTAAAATTTAAATCACCTCTCATTCCGTTCCGGTGTGCGTAGGCCCTTAAAAGACATAGGATATTGTTTATCCAGGTACTAACTACGCTTTCCTAGGAAAACGAAAAACTTTCCACGAATGCGAATTCGCGGGCAGTAGCTAGAGAGGTTTCCGGCGAGTGGGACCGCAATGAACTAAACAGTACGTATCTATACAAGCAACGAATTTGATTCATGTGGTCATGCCCTTCCATTGCGTATTGTCGGGCCTTGTCAATATCAAAAATGCACAACGTTAATGCTCAAGTTTTCACTTCTGCCGGCACTCCCGGAGTGCAACCCGTTGTTTTTTTTTTATATGGGACTCTTGTACCAGCTCTCTTCTAAGGCCCATACTAAATTTATTATGAAGTTGAAATCTTAAACGTTGTTTTATTACAATATTCTTAAGTAGTGCTAGCTTGAAGCCCGCTAGTGCTACAATAACTTCTAGGTAATTATAATGGTCATTTTCTATAAAGTCACATTATTTAAAAAGTCTTGTTTTTTTGGTGTGAAATTTTTAGCGCCGTTGTGCACTTTTTGGGATGGGTAAAAAATGTTAAACTCGCATCAGGACACGTGACCGGATCGAAAATTCATGAGACGGAGGGAGAGTAGACCAACGCAAAATTAATATATTTTAAATCCGCAAAATATCAAAAATGCACAACGTTAATGTTCAAGTTTTCACTTCTGCCGGCACTCCCGGAGTGCAATCCGTTGTTTTTTTTTTTCCTTAGTCGCTGTTATTACTCAACCAAGAGCTCCTCATACTAATAAACATCACAATATCTCCACATACCCACAGTATGCTAGTATTATATTATCTGTGTCCATAGCGACTGTCTATCCTCATTCCACTGCGAATAAGGAAACCGTAACACTAAAGTTATTCTTAGATCGATAAATCTATAATTTCTTCGCATAAATGTTGCAACATCCAATAAATATCGAGTCGTATTATTTATTTTATCCAGACACTTTTTGTAGAGGTATTATTAAAACCTATTTCTGTTGAACACGGTCAGTTCTGAGCCAAATCAGCTGTTTTGAGTTAAAAATAGCATGTCTTTAAAAAAAATTGTAGGTAAAAAAAAAACTATGTTGGTCTGCTTCCAGTATGAACGGATGCAGTACCAGTATTTTAAGAGGATCGACAGCCTATCTGAGCTCACAACCCAGAAACCTGGTAATACAATACTTCTTGTCAAGACTGGTTTCTGACTATCGGTAACGACTGTCAAAGATGTTGGTATGACAGCCGGGACCAACTGCTTAGTGTGCTTTTTAAGGCACGGAGGAGTCTCAGTATCCGGGTCACCCATCCACGGGCCGACCTCGGCAAGCGTTGCTTAACTTTGAATACCATGATGTGGATGTTAGTATTTAGCCCTAAGCTCCTAAAGTAGGTACTATCATGAAATTATTTTTTTTCTTCTACTGGGTCTAGTTATCTTAATGAAATCTATCTTATACCTTTAAACGAGCAATTCTTGCATATTATGTATATACCTTTATAATCTGAATCTTGGAAACGGCTCCATCGAAAAGAGTTCAGTGCGAAAGATATAGTGATTTTTCACTTTCTATAGAAAACTTTGAGTCGCTCTCTCTCTCCCTCTAAACTGTTTTTCGAAAATTTTCTCCTGGACCTGGATATCTTGCGTGTGCATACCAAGTCTCATTAAAATCAGTTCATTCATTTCCAAGAATAAGGACTTCAAAGTTTGTATGAAACACCGTGAGGAGTAAGCGCTCTTAAGGTCGACGAACTAAAAAGAACAGTACCTACTTTAGAAAAGTAAACTGTACTAAAATTTTTGATGTTTCAAAAACATACTTTTTGGAGCTCCTTGCACAATTTATTATAATTTGAAATATCTCTCCACAATTTAAATTCATATTAAAATAAATGAGCAGCATATTTTTTATGACATCAATACAAACTCTATGTCTGTCATCTTCACCACTTTGCAATTGAAATCATTACGGAATACACTGTTTCTGTGAAGGCTGAAGTGGCAGGAATATTAAGAAGTCCAGCGGTCATAAAATCAATATTTGGTATACTTTCTTGATAGAACGGTAAAAGTATTAACGAGCAACAATACTGTTTTATCAGCATGGTTGGAAACCTTAGGTGTAGCGTTGAAAGTGCGAGTTAGACTACAATAGCATCTTAAAGAGCTTAGAATACAGCTGATGACAAACAGATGTGCAGAGTGACATACCGATGACGGTGTAAGGGCAGCACGACATTGAACACGTTCTTGACGCCACTTCTCTATTACAGTCCGTATGTAATTGTATAATGTATATGAGGATGAGTCAAATTACGTAATTAGACTGGACTTAATAAGGCACCTCGAGTTTCTGGATCCCAGCAGCCTCGCTGCGTATCTCATAAAATCGTATATACAGCCAAAAGGAAGATCCATTGCTGCATATGATTAAATTAGTCTGCTCGATAATATAAAGCTCCTAATGAATATGCTTATGTACTTATATCATAATGAAAGTATGCGATCAATCGCATGCAATTTGTGTAAGTATTAAGCAATTAGGTGGTGTTTTTTTATTGCTCTTTATTATGTACACCATTTAAGTTACAGAAAACAGAGATGAAGAAAGCATGAGGTACATAGAGTGACACAATGGGCGGCCTAATCGGTAGAGGCAATCCATGGAACCCAAGAAAAACGATTAAAGAGACCATTGTTTTAAAAGTGGACCAAGATTGAGCTCGCCTTACCGACACGGGAAAGCATTCCACAACCGCACCGCTTGAACCGTAAAAGGTTCGTCGTAAAAGCTGGTGGAATTATGCGGCTTACGTCCTGGAGCTGTCGACCCCAAGACAGATATTTGTCGATCCAAACCGTAAAGTTCTTAACCTTCTTACATATTGGAATAGTAGTTCCGTTAAATTGTACCTGGGGAAACTGTGACCTATTCACTTTTGGAATAATCCTAGAGCTACCAACAACAAAGACCTGGGATGGACCTTCCACGGATTTACCTCAAGCCCAGTTGTCTCACTCCACTCACAAATTGTGACCAACCAAATCCTTGTTTATTGCATTAATTGCATCAGCAAAATCTGCGAAAGGCAGCTTGTGGTAGGAAGAGAGATTTTTTTAGCGATAGCGTTTATAAATATTGCGAAGAGTAAACAAGATAAAACGCTACCCTGAGGTACACCGGCGGTTGTATAACACCAGGAAGAGTTCGATTCTTCTATGCATATAGGTTGCCAGTGGCCATACATTAAAAATAATATTAATACAGGTAACTGCGAAACCGGCCAAACACTCACATACGAACAGTGCAAGTTAAATAAAAGCCTGTAATGAATGGCGAATGATCCAGAGCTGGAAGGTTTGATTTTTGAAAGATAGTTTAATGTAGTTGCTTTCAAGGTCCCATTACATGAGGACGAAGACGAGAAGTGACGAATCGATTCTTGACTAGATTTCCCAACTCCAATGGATTTTCAGACTTTAGCTGGGTCCTCCATTTTCAACTGAGGTGTGGATATGGCGTCGTTGGCCGTCTCTACACACCTTATTGCAGCGATTACGAGCAGCTAAAAGTTAAAACTTGAATTGAATTGTCTAAATGTTCATATGGAAAAGGAACATTTTGTCACGAGCATCAAAAACGATCATAAAATAGTACGGAACTTGGTCTACCAAAGTGTTATTACGTGGTTAATCCCACACACTTTATAGAATGTCGCATCGCGTGGCCCTCTACGCCGGTCTAAGCGGGTCTACGCAATTCGTAGCGCCGTAGCCTCGTAGCCGGAGATTACGTCAAAAGAACTGAAGTCGTAGCTCGGTTTAACTGAGTCTACTCAATTCAGTTGAAGGCCTGCAGGTGACGCTAATTGCCTTCCAGTGTTGCGCTGATTAGATTGTTGCTAAGACGTGGCGAGGGAAATAACGATAAAATCAAGTGACGTAAACAGCACGTGTTACGTGATTAGGTTCAATATAATTAATTAATATTTTTCTTGAAAACCTTTCATTTTAAGTTCCCACATCATATACGTTCTACCACTTGTTCATAGAGTTTTAAATTGATAATATTTTTTAACTCTATGAACAAGTAGTAGTACGTACCTACCTATATTATTTTAGTGTTAACTAATATTATAAATGGAAAAAACGTGAAAGATACTCCACGGACACTTTTAATTAACTCAATAAATTGTTACTATTTTGTGGTTACATTGTTCTTGTTGAAATTATGCTCGCGTTAAAGCGTCCGCAGTAAAAAATAAACAGTTCAAAGAACAAAATAAAACACTGTGGCAGTTGAGAGATGACCAGTCCCAGCTGACGGAGTCCTGACTGATGGATCAACGCACAGCCTAAACCGCTGGTCGTAGGGACTTGAAATTGGGTGGACGTATTCCTTATACATAAATGATGTAGGCATCCGATAAGAAAGGATTTTGAATCTTGGTAAGAATACTGACCGAAGTAAATAACAAAAGTTTTCACTAATCGTGTTTCACTATCCCCAAAAGACGGTTAGGGAAGTGTTAAAGATTGTATGGAATATTTTGCATTTCTTGGTCCATACTTGCCGAAAGCCGGGAAGAATGGAAGGAAAAAGGGAGGCCTTTCTCCTGCAATGGGACGGAATAGGCTAAACATTGATATAAAAGCGAAAGGTACGTAGCGAAAAGGTAGCGAAAGGTACGGAAATCACTTACTCATTCATTCATTCGCGTACTGAGAATAATAATAAGTTTATTTTTCAAATCATTTTAGCTTATATTACATGTCGAGGAGTCTCCATTTAGGCATAGAAGATGCCTGTAGTTGAAGGCTCCGCTCTTCTCTTACATTATAAACTTAAACTTATAGTTTTATAACAAAATAAACAAATAGAAAAAAAAACAAAAGGAAGAAAATTTAACATAAAAAATAAACACGATCAATTGTAGTTTATTGAATGTGTGTGTGTGTGTGTGTGTGTGTGTGTGTGTGTGTGTGTGTGTGTGTGTGTATGTATGTGTGGTGTGTGTGTGGTGAGACTGATGCTGAGTGTACATTTTCACATGTGTGTCTAAAAAAGTGAAAATCATCACTTTACATTAGTTATTAAGTCACACGTTGCAAAAGCAATTCTGTATCATCATGATTTAAAATTTTGTAACCATGTTTTTAACTTTTTTTTGCATTCATATTTTTTTTTTATCGTAAATATATAGTACTTTATTGATTTTATTGTATAAAAAGGCTGAGCGTTTTTTATATTGTCTGCTGGCAAATTCTGTTTTAGTGGTGGGAACGTTTACTATGTGGTGTTTATTTCTTTTTGCTAGAATTTTTGGATCATATGGTAACTCTTTGTGCGTTTTGAGGATGATGTGAAGGATGTACAGTTTTCTCACTGACAGCAGATTACTTAATTTATAAAGCTTCTCAGTGGAGAACACTCTTTTTTTTTAAATACATCACTTTAAGTATCGCTCTTTGAGCGCGTTCTAACTCAAGAAAACTAGATTTCGTTTCTCCACCCCATGCAGTTATACAATACACGAGAAATCACGAAATTTTTTAAAAACTACTATAGCTATGAAGATGAAATTTTACATGGAGGTAGATTTTGAGCAGGAGACGTCTGCTAATTAAGAAAACTCTCCCCGTAAACGGGTGAAATACGGGGTTGAAATTTATGTGAAAAATCATATTCCTTAGGTATAAACTTGAAACTTGGTACGAATTATAAAGTGTGTCATTCGTATTTCAGAACTACCCCCAAAAGACGTTTTTCTTTGTATGGAATAATGTTATTCTTGGGTTTATAAATTTGAAACTTGGCACGCATACTGAACTAAGTGAATAATAAATAATGTCATAATAATAATAAGTCATAATAGAGGGTGTTAAAGTTTGTATGGAAGAATCTTAAAGCTTGGTCCGATAAAGTTGAAATTCGGAAGCTTGGTACATAATAAGAAATACATGTTTTTGGATTTTTCTAAAATCAACCACTGAACACACTTTACACCCCGTAAAGGGCTGAAAAAGATCTAACGTTTCTTCATATTCAACCCGCAATAGTTGCGCTGATCCTGTGGTCTCAGCAGAAAAAAAGCTAGATGATCGTTGTGATTAATTATCCAAGACTACCCTCTAAAGGTAGAGTTGAAGTTCGTAGTTTAAGGTACTCGTACTAATACCGCGCGGACGAAGTTGCGGGCGCAGTGCTAGCATAAATATAATTGTATTTCATGGGCTTTAATATGAAACTTTGTACCTAATTTAACACACGGGCTCCCCCTCTTTGGCCACGGCGTCCTCACCTTCCGCCTGACGCAGGTACTGACCGGACAGGGATGTTTTGGGAGGTATCTGTTTTGGATTCAGCAAGAGGACACGCCCGGGTGACAGCACTGTGAGGATAGCCCGGAAGACACGGTGGAGCATACGGTGGAGGTCTGCCCTGCTCAGGCGGAGCACCGCCGTGTCCTAATCGAGGCGATTGGCGGCGACGACCTCTTGTGTCCGGCCCTGCGTTGCGATCCTCGACCACCGTAACCGCGGGCCTGCGGACTGGCCCGGCGCTGCGCTGGATGGCTCGCTGTCCGGTCACAACCAGGCTCGGGTCGATGGCGTGTTGTATTCCACTGTCAGCATAGCAGACTTCTATTCCATTCTATTCTAAAAGACGGGGCCCGCTAGGGCCAGAGCCTACCAGGGTTGCGGAATTTGTTTGAAAGAGTCACCGCGGCCCGGGAACGCAAAGGGCTTTAGAAGGAACACGGATGGGTTTTAGTCAGTAAGACCACCGTAAAAAAAGGCTTGCGAGTGACGTCTAACGCAATAAGTACAACTGTCTTTATCTACTAACATAACTCAGTAATTTCTTGAGATTTTTAAGTCTTTTTTATCTGTTCTCTGGGTTTTGAAAAAAATATTCAAATCGACGCTCACTGTGAAAATGTAGAACAAATAAATCATACAGAGAGATTCATACGTTACCTCAACGTCCAAATATGTTGCAAGCATACCGCATAACAAGCCGATGTTGTGTAAACATAGTTTACAAATAAAATGTACTGCAGCACTATGAACGGACTCCTCCGTGGGTACACTGTTTGGAAACAAGAAACAATGTTTCGAAATTGCAGTGTTTCTTATTTTGTTTCGCGGAAAAGCTAGTTAAAACGTATAAATATAAATTTGAAGGAAACTGCTACAATAAAATACGCAGATGTAATGATAAGTGACGTAGGTATAGCCGGTTACGTATAGGTATAATGTTATAGCTGCTTGTTTGTTAGCTTAACAACATGTCCGTGGGAGTCACAACCCAAAAATCCGCGGTACCCATACGGCAGCAGAGAATTGACATTGAATCCTTCGGGTCAGTTTCCGGAATTGCCAGACAGGTCTCAGCTAAGCGCAAGTAGCTCAGGCTTAGTAAGCCTTTAAAGTTTTGACAATTAACTTATTTGGTATGGACACGCTCGACACTATTGTACTTTTCTTTTACTTTGTGTTTGTTGCTGTTCTGTTGTGTCACTGTCGAATAAATGTTTTCTATTCCATTTCTATGATTCGTGCAACGAGTGAAGAGCTTGTGCTATTTATATCTCTAATCAGAGTTTATTTGCCATTAATTGTCATTTACTAACAACAATGATACTTGTTTAAGATGCCTTTGAAACTGGAAACATAGCTGAATTAGAAAATCTTTTTTTTTCAACGAGCTATGTTTTATTACCTAAGCTCGTTATACATACATATATTATCATCGTGTCAAAATGCTTTTAGTTCACCCCTACGTACAAAATGTACTAAAACAAACAAGAAGAAACATCACAACACTTAAAATTGTTCGTTATTCAAAACACTCGTACGACAGTTGTTAGTTGTTATGTTACATCCGGACTTTATTTTTCGCCGACCCTGCTGCCGAGGTCATGGGCTGGCGAAAATACTAGGTACGCTAAGAATTGTATACTGTACTTTATTCCGTGGTTTTTATGTTGATTTACTGAAATTCCACGTTTCAAGCGGCTGGCGATCGCGTTGCAGGACCAATTCACTGTAAAAAAAGACACGGATATATTTAGAATAGAATAGAATAGAATAGAATACTCTTTATTATATATACGTAATAGAATACTCGTTATTATATATATGTCAACTGAACATTTAGAAGACCTTTTTACGCGTCAAAATTTGATGACTATAATATCTCCGTGTCGATTCGAGAAATTGTGGACTGACATAAACTGGCGACCAATCAACACTTTGGTGTACAATTAATCTGTTTTGGTGTGATAGTTAAATTGGAAACTTGGCCCCTCATTGGTCTTTGTTGGTGTGAGCTCATATCTAAGCCGACGAATGAGATCCTTGTCTCCAGGTTTACTATCACGGGAAAACGGATAAATTGTAGACTTGTGCTCTGATTGGTCGCCATTTTATGTCAGTCCACAATCTCTCGGAATAACTTCGAGATATTAGGAACTATCAAATTTTGATACGTAACATAGTATTCCAAATGTTCAGTTCGACTAACTATCTACGGCTATTAGTAAACCTCTGTGCCCTTTGGAGAGCCTGTCAGGGTTGTGGAATTTGTTCGAAAGAGTCACCGCGCCTGACTCTCCCTTCCGCTCCGCCCAGAGCGGAAAGAGTCATTTGAAGATTTCCCATCCATAAAAAAATACGCTTTGGATTGAGTGTTCATCTCTTCAAGCTCGCAATACATTTCGATAGTGTTTTCTCTTTAAAAAAAGCAAATGAACACACTCAACGAATGCCAAATAGGTTAATGCACCGACTGACTGACAGGATTGGACATCAATTGAGTCAAAGAGATCGCCAATCACCTTGCCAAGTGCCAAGCGTGGTTATCGTGGCGTTAGCCCTCAATGTCGTTCTTTGTACTAAAATAACAGAACTAAATCTTAATAAATTTGCAGTAAAAATGATTTAAAACAAGCTTTAATACAGGTCAATAAAGCTGCAAAACATGTCTGCACTGCTGAATGTTGAGAAGTTGCTTATTCTGGAGCCAACCCTTGGTGGAGAGTTAGGTCATAATAATCATTAAAAAATAGTTTTCATCGTAGTTCCGATGACAATTATTTTTTAATGATTTTTGTCCCAATAAATAAAATAAAACTAAACCAACAAATCTAAAATATCAACATTTTATGCTCAGTACGATTAGAGGAAGTGGTTCTAACTCAGCTTGTAAGATAAGTCCTAAACTAAACAAACTAACTAAAATGATAAATATAATTTTGTAATAATAAAAATTAGACGTCCTAGTACGTATAGTTAACACACTTCCACAGCGTCTACAGTTGTAGCGTAAACGTCACGATGCCAGCCACCGGTGGCTGGCGACAAGCGGTTAACATGATTTTTAATACTTTTTGTATGGAATCGCCGCACACGTTGTGCGAGTTGCGGCTACTCGCAACTCAGTGTCCGCGACATGTCCCCGGTGACGGCCACCGACCATTTTCGTTTGCGCGGTACCAAAGGACGTGGCGCGCGACAGCCACCGGGGGCTGTGGTCGGTGGCCCGTTTGCGCGGAGCCTTGGGCTGCATATGGATTAGAATCTGCTAAAGACGGGTTAGACTGTTTTCTAAACTAGAATATTATTGGATGTCGCTGTGGATTGGGAAGAAGGATTGCCAAGCTACCTTCTTAACCTTTTGAACGCCAGAGCATTAACGCATCGGCGTGCCCCGACGCCAAGCCACAAATTCGTCGTATTTTTGTCACATATTTGTGACGTTTGGCGTGCAGGGCACCGTGGGCACCCGTTTGCTTGTCATGTATACGTGACAATGGCGTTCAAAAGGTTAAGTACAGTACGACATGCATAGTGATTTAAAACCTATCATGTAACAATGGATTAAACATAACAGTTGACAGTTAGCTGACTGCTGACAGTTCGGGAAACACCACAGAGTGCCCAATTCAGTGTGTCACATCCAAAGAGATTGAAAAATACAATTTTTATGTCTTTGGTCACAGTCAATAGGTTAATTTAGTTTTTTTCTTCTTTTCAGCTCTAACAGTCCGGTTTTTGACGAAGAGGTACATCGGAGAATACGATCATCAACAAGGTAATTAATAAAATTAAATGTGTTGTTACTTAAATGCCTATTTAAAATTGTTTGATACTGAGCTGTACCAACTAACCAAGATTTGAAAATATATATTCGAAGTGAATGGTTAAGCGATTTCTTATCGTGGCCATGAAAAAACAGCCAAGTGTAAGTTGAACTCACACACTTAAGGGTTCAGTATCATAACTAGAAAAAAAAGCATATCAGATAGCCCCCTGGCTATATCTGTTTCTCATAAACTGCAATAGGTAGAACCTATTGCAGTTTATGAGAAACAGACCGCTGACAGACAGACGGACAGCGGAGGGTTCGTAATAGGTTTCCCTTGATTTGGGTTCGGGGCCCTAAACATGGAATATGGAACACTAGACTGCTAAGAGCTGGATGATGATGAAACAATGAAATCATAAAATTATTTATCGAAACTTAAGATTTATGAACAAACAAACAAGCAATGCCCCCGATGAGACTGGGCTTATGTTCTTTTATACCTGGTATATTAAAAGGTGGGTTACATTACGGCCCGTGATACCGGTCAGTACTCAGCTTTAGGAAAAGGTTTTCACATGCTAGTAAAATATTCAATTCTGTTGATAATTAACATTTTATACCAACCACATAACATCTGGAAAAAAATGTTATGTACGGAAAATGGAGAATGCTATAAATTTTTCAACAAAAGTCCATATCTATTCTTTAAATCGTTTTTCTGTTTACAGATAGCAAATACAAACACGAAGCTCTGCTGGATGGCGAACCGATATTGTTCGAGATTTTGGATACCTGTCCAAAGGTAAGCTTTTGTGAGTATGGCCCTTAACACGGGTCAGTACCCAGCTTTATACCACTGACAGGCAAGACAGTCTAAAATGCTGGGCCTAGACAAGCAAGCATGTGCACATCACTAGAATTCCTTATGTAATGAGACTTTTGAACTGCAACAAGTGATAACGTAGATAGTATTTTCGATACTTAGGTAATTAGGCAGACAAAGGACTAGAGTTTGCTTCGCGGGTCTGACGCCCAGCAAATACTGAGATGGTAACACTTTTTAGGGGCACGCTCAGCGCAATTGTATACTTGTTGCTGTTGTGTTGCGTGTGAAGTTTTTTTTTTTGAAGTGAACATTCTTTAGCGGCGTTGTGCACTTTTTGGGATGGGTAAAAAATGTTAAACTCGCGTCAGGACACGTGATCTGATCGTAAATTTGTAAGACGGAGGAAAAGTCTGAAGTTTTAAATTTTTAATGTAATATAAATTGTCATGTTTTTGTACGATAGCGCAATAAATGAAGATAGCGCTATCGTATATTAATTAAAGCAATTCGTGCGAAATTATTCCCTAACCATTCCAAAATATCAATAACGCACAACGTTAATGTTCAAGTTTTCACTTCTGCTGGCACTCCCTGAGTGCAACCCGTTGTTTTTTTTTTATTCAATAAAGAACGGACTTTGTAAACGAGCAAACTGAACAGAAGTTGGAAAAATACTCATCTATCAATCAATCATTCAAAATAGCCAGCCCATTAAAATGATCTAAAATATTGCGACTTACAGTCTGTCACACAAATGGTACCTAAGCGTTAAAAAAATAATTGATAAATTGTTACAAAATACAATCTCTGCCAAAACGTATATTTCATAGTCTCGCTTAGTGGAACGTGTCGGTGTACGCTCAACGACTCTTCGATTTAACATATCTAGTTTATACTAGCCTATTATTGCAAGGAGGACGTATACGCTGAAAGGTCAGGTGATACTGGGATTGTTTGTCTTGATGTGTCGCCGTAGTTACGAGGCGTAAGCAGGCATTCCATCTAGCTACGCTCCGTAGTACACGCTTGGCACGGCACACCGGTAGTTGTAGTCTGTAATAATCTTGTTCAACAATGTCTAATGGGTTTTTTATTGTCTAAAACCTTGAATTTTATTTCACTTTGAGTTCATGTGTCTGCTTCTTCTAATTTACTATTGTGATATAAAAAGCCATTTAGTTAAGAACCCTTATTATTATGTTTAGTGTACATACCGCGAAATGCTTTTTTTTTAATTCTTGTGACTGGGCCTAGAACTGTTTTGTCTTTTGACAATTTGGTTTAAAGCGAAGTTATTTGGTGCAATTAAGGTTCAAGTTTATCTGGCTTATTTATAAAAGTAACCACAAACTTTTTTAAATACTAAAAATTAGCAGATTCTCAACGTTTAATTTAAATTTAGGACCCGCTATCAGTTTTTAAACTAATCATATTTTAGTCTAAAACAGGCTGAGGTACCTATTTATAAAAAAGTAAGTTTGGCTGTAACAATTCCAAGTTTAAAAATTTCGAGCTATCGTCCTACCATCCGTCATCATAAAATTCCTTCCACAAAAGAACAAAACCGCAATTACCTACAAACAAACCGCTTGAAACTGCAACAGAAGTCCGACCATCCTTCGGGCAAGCTCCTCAAAAGCCCTCATAGCTATCTTAACGAAGCCAATTTGTTGCAGAGCATAGAGGAGCTGCCGGGTAACGAGATCGCTCAGTGGGCCGACGGGCTGTTCCTCGTGTACTCGATCACCGACCGCGAGTCCTTCAACTATGTGCGTCGGGCCAAGCAGAGCCTCCAACCCGAGATACCGCTCGCTCTCGTCGGGAATAAGGCTGATATGGTGCATTTGAGACAGGTGGTTGTTTTGTTTTATTATTTTTGTATGTCGTAGTTAAGGCCTCAACCGATATGCACGACGTTGTGGTTTGAAAATGGCAAGGAAGTACCTACATTGTCAAGTCACGAACTCGTTACCAACTTTAGGACGTAGAGTACAAAGCAAAATCCGAAGACACGAAGGGTTCCGTTCCCTAAACCGTGTTTTTAGGGTTCCGTTCCTCAAAAAGTAAAAAAAAGGAACCCTATTAAGAGTGATCTCTTGTCTGTCTGTCCGTCTGTCTGTCCATGTGTCACCACCGATTTTCTCAGGAACGGGTGTACCTAGCAAGTTGAATTTTATACCAGATACTGAGGTATATAGTCCCTATTAGGTGTATTAATCAAAGGTCCTGAGTCAACACGATAAAAAGATATATAGATTTTCGCGAAAACTAGTAAGTACTTACCAAAATGTACCTTAATTTTCAACTATTTTTTATTTTTCGGAATTTTCCCTTTGCTTGCCCTGTAAGACCTTGCTTTTAACAAAAATTATCAATTCTAGGTCAACCGGAAGTACCCTACAGGTTTTGGGTCGAAAACCTATTAGTGGTATTAATGGTAGGTAATGGTAGTTCCCGTAGACCTAGAATCACGGAATTTGGCAAAAAGCAAGGTTTTACAGCACAAATAAAGGAAAAATTCTAAAAAAAGGTTGTCCCCATCGTTGACGCCTGCCACCGATAAAAATGATACCAATTTTATTATGGCGGTATAATGGGTAGGTACGGAACCCTCGGCACACGAGTTCGACTCGCACTTGACCGGATGTTTTTATTATTTTGGTTTAAATAACCTAATAATTTTTGAGAATGATTATATATGATAATTTCAACTATCACCAATGATCGATTTTTCTATTCAAAAACTCAAACATACGTAGTAAGTATTTATTTGCTACAACAAGTGATAGGATTTGTTTCAAATTGTTGTTTATGTTTCAAATTGCCATTGTATGGGCAAGAACACTTTATAGTACCGCTGTAGAACGAGCAACAAAGCATGAACTATCTAACTAACCAACTTCTTGGCAGTTCAAAAGTAAACGGCCGCCGCTGAAGCTGGAGTTCAGGAGTTGTTCTGTGTTCTGGGCGATACTGGCTGTCAAATGTTGGGAGACTATAAACTTAATGCATCGATGTCACTATGCAGTTGTACTGAGAATTTACTTATTCAATTCTAGTTTTGCCCGCGGTATGCCTCGAGTTAATATAGATTTTCGAAAAAATTTAACTTTAAATGTCTCCAGGTTCCCACTATCTCTATACCAAAACTTATCCAAACGGTCAATCAACAAACAAATCTGATCGTATTGTGCTCTTATTTATTGTCTATTGTCCTGTCATTTAATTTTTTTCTCAATTTTTAATAACCACTTACGCTGGGTTTATGACTTTCTGACCCTTCTGCGATTAATGAACCAACACGTTTTAATGATTATGAGTTAATCATCTGAAATCTCAGTGGTAAACCTTAACAAAGCTATTTGTGATTGCCGGTATTGTTGCTCGCTGGTAGCCAAACGCTGATTGGAAGGAAAAATGAGTCTATTAAGCTTTCCTATAGTAATCTAAATCTTAATATGTAATAATTACAGGTGAGTCCAGAGGAAGGAGAGATCCTCGCAAAAGACTTCGAATGCAGCTTCGCCGAGGTCGCCGCTGCCGAGCAAGTCAACCAAGTCGGCGAAGTCTTCCACGAGCTCTGCCGAGAAGTCCTAACGCACAGGCGGAGAGCCAAACACAGCTTACTCGACAGAATGCTAGGATCCAAGACAGCGTACAGAGTATACTCGAGAGGGAAGAGCGATAGTGCCTTACCAAAAGACTAGCTGCATTTAACTGTCTCCGGGACTAAATACGACGTTGAGGAGTATGCAATGCACGAAGAACTGAACAGAACAAGGACCTCCATATGAAGTGACATTATATCAGCGATAACGAATGTCAAAAGTCCAAAATATTTGGGATAGGCCAGGTGACATTTCGGAAGTGCATGTCCATTCTAAACATTCTGGACTTTTTAAGTACCTCTATATTTATCGGTGATAATTTACGACATGTCTAGGCCCTAAGGACTCCGGAACTCAGGGCTTCATTCGTACCTCTCGAGTATGAGACAACCCTATAAATGATATTCCACGTTTAACGGCAAAATATTAAGTAGGACTGTAAAGGGACTATACTTTCCCTTATATTTTAAATGCATATTATTTTGATGTAATAAAATTCTGTATAAAATATTTATATTGATGAGTAAAATATTGTGTACCTACGTCACGGTTAGAGACAAACATTATGCTTGAATGACAACCCTATTTTAAGCCGGGGTGAAGTGGGCTCTTAAATGGGCATCAGAGATCGACTCAATGCTCTGTTGTGTGTTGAGGTGAAGACAGAATAATTAAATTCAGTTACTAACCGATATTGTTCATATTCAGATCTTTATTGAATTTAGAAATATAAAATTCATATATTAACCAATAGTGTTCACATAGCCCTACATGTTGGGCAATTTGTGAGATGATGAAGAATGTTGAGATTATGGTTACGCAATTTGTAATTTTTTATATGATAAAAAAATTACAAATTGCGTAAACATAATCTCCCTTTTTTACAATAAGGCAGATTATGTTTACGCAGTTTTTTTACAGAGAAAATCCCTCGGTTATATTTACCGAGGCTAGACTTCACACACTAAAAAAAAACACGCGAAAATAAATTTACATGATACATAGGTTCAGGTGGCTAATATTTTTGAGATATACTAGTGGACCGCCCCGGCTTCGCCCGGATGTTAATGTTTTTGAAAATTTTCTTTCAAAAGAAGGTTTTTATCAAAGAAAATTTTGTTGACAATAACAAACACAACAACAAAATAATTAGTGAAATTGGTCCAGCCGTTCTCAAGTTTTGCGCTTAGCAACACATTTACCGATTCATTTTTATTTATATATATGGGATGCTCATCTTAAACATGTTTTGGCTGTCATTGAACTTTAGTAAATACTTATTGAAGCTTGAATTTAAACAATGTGAACTTATCTGTGGACAGGTAGGTTTCTTCAAAATAAAACCGATATTGTGCAGGAATCGCCGCACCATTTAAAAATGTTCTGCTTGCGGATGTAATGTAATAATAGATCACTATAAAGATACGTAATTATATTTAAATTAATGACATAATACTATGCTGAAAATAATGTTCTATTAGTTTATTTGACTGTGTGATAAAAATCTCATGGAATTATCTCACGTTAGGTTGTTTGTTTGCTAAAGACAAAAGCGAATTTAGTTTTGTACTTAGGTTGTGTTGTGTTTATGTTGAAATAAAAACCTGTCGTGGCCAGACATTGAGTTAACCGTTTAGTTTATTTTCTTGGGTTTTTTACTGTATCTTTTACATCCACTTATCCATCAGAGTCATTCAAAAACACAGTAAAAAGTTAAAAAGTGACTTGACATGGCCAGGGTCAACTACATGTAGGTATGATTGCAAGAGCGTAACTAATTGTACCTAAGTATAACTAAAGGCCCCGTGCTGCTCCGTAGCGAAGGAGGATTGACAATATTAACTTTTAATCTGAAACGCATTTTGAAAGTCAAGTTGAACGTTTACACCCCGCTTCCCTGCAATTTTAAGAAGGCAAATGAAAGAGCTCGGTCCAGCAAGTGCTCTTAGACTGAAACGAATCGCGTAGATTACCTCGATTAGAACCGGAGATGTAGAGATAGAATGCTATGAAAAGATAAGAAATGTACTTACGAAAATCACGTTTGAGTATAACTTGGGACGGGTGAAAGTTACGTGATTGATGACAAACCTGAGCATCAATATGTTTCATTAAGAAAAATCAAGCTAACCGACTGTATAGAACGGCCACGAACTCGTACTAGATATTAGATATAATTTGCGTCTAATAAAGAATATTCTATAAGATAGAATATTTGTGAAGCTAAGTAAGTAAGTTATCTATTTATTATCTAATTATTGTCATCATCAAAACTCCTAGTAGGGTATGTCTGGCCACGGCTTTAAAAGTAAAGTGATTCAAGAAGAGTCACTCATTCAATTTCTGTAAGGCAGATTCTTACAAACGACTCGCACTTGAAAGAACAAAGTCCCGCTCTTGGAAACACAAGTCCTTGAGACATGCGGGCGGACCAAAACAAAATGGAGATCTTATTAGAAATTGTAATTCGAACCACTCAAAACATCCCCATTCTTCGTCAGTCAAAAACTGGTTAGAGCAGTTGTAATTGACCTCTCAGGTCAGACAGGTACAGACCTTGACCTGAACCGGATATCGAATCTTGCAAAGATATTGTCTCGTGTTACAAAACTCTGGCCACACTTAAAAGTTACGCGACTATTCGTGCCAGTTTGAAAACCGCGATAAAAGTACCCAAGTTACAAGTGGGTTGACGCAGAAAAATGAAGCCAACGAATTTTGGTGCCGTATCCAGCGCGGGATTTGCTTAAGTTTGCTTAGAAAATTACACTTTAAAGTCTCCATGACTTCATGTGGAATGGTATACTTTAGAATGAACTTTACCATAACTCTTTACTTTTACCTAAAGGTTTTATGAAATGTCCACACAGTGTATGTAAAGTAATGCACGAGTGAGTGATGTTTTGTAACTGGCATTTTATTTGTTAGCGAAAATGTTGTTGTATATTTAATAATATGACTAAGTATTTGTAACAATAAAGAATGTTGTATAATCTTCTTTTATTCATTAAACATAAACACTCTTTTTCAAATGATCTACATCCAGCTGTGGAATTTGGATTTCTAAATAATATGAAACAAAGTCTGATTCTTCTTTTTAACCACGCTATGGATTTTGATAAGGTGTTCACTCTTAGGAAGAGTCATAAACGAGACAGGTTTGTACATACAATTTGTAACCAATTTGTTTAAAATCGCTGAACAATGATGGTGTTTTGTATACGGGGGCGGGTTATTTATTTTATCTAAAGGCAAGGCAAGGCAGGGCTCTCTTGGTCTCTCTAATTAGTTAGAAATAAAACATACCTACTTAGTCAGACAAAAAATATCAAAAGAAAAGATGCACCACAACGAAATCTAAGCGTAAGATTA
This sequence comes from Mamestra brassicae, assembly GCA_905163435.1. Lineage (NCBI taxonomy): Eukaryota > Metazoa > Arthropoda > Insecta > Lepidoptera > Noctuidae > Mamestra > Mamestra brassicae. The sequence goes on from LR990987.1 coordinate 7,934,694, forward strand.
GCAGGCTGCCCTTAACTCACTCCTCAAATCATAAGACGAATCAATCACACGACAATTCTCTCCATAGCAACGAGCAATCATTGAGTCCGCTCATACATCTGGGGGGTTACTCTTAAAGCCCGAAGTCCGTAGTTTCGGGCTTAGTTGCGGGCGTATTCTAGTCCGTATCACCTAACCACTATGACTTATGACAACACGATTTGGCAGTTAGTGTCAAATCGTGTTGTCATTCATTAGTTACATAGTTTGGAACTAATCGTAAGTCCGTTGGTGATACGGAGTAAAATACGCTACGGACTTCGGGTTCAGAGAGTAGCCCCCTACAACATAAGGCATCTTACTGCGATTATAAATGCGTAAGTTTGGATGAATGGATGTTTGTTACTCTTTGACGCCAGAACGGCTGAACGGATTTGGATGAAATTTGGCACAGCGATAGATTATTTTCTCAAATGGTACACAGGCTAATTTCCGACATTCGCACGGGTGAAGCCGCTGGCAGAAGCTAGTGCACTAGTACGAATATTGAGGAGAATACTTTAGTTAATAATTTTGGCTAGACTTACAACCTACTTAATGAAAACACATCCAAAAGAAATATTCAAACACGACGTAACAGCAGAACACTAAGTCACAGGTGTCCCCTAGTTGAGGCAAGCTCTCAGTAATTAAAATCACCCTATATAACGAAATGGAGACATACCTATATAAAACATAATATTGTAATGAAGGTTTTTGCATCAGTTAAGTAATTATTTTTACTCGGTAGGGATTGGCTGACCGGACCGCCAGAGGTGTGAACAAAGTTTATCGTTATGATGTAGCATTTTTCATTCGTTCAACAAGCACGAATGACAGTGCTGAATAGTTGATCATAGGATTGGAGCTCTGTCAGATGGATAGGCACAGGATGAACATGACACGAGACTCTACGAATGCTTCGAGAAAAAAGAGCTCAACATAATAGGAATTGTAAACAAAACCGGCCAAGTGAGTGTCGAGCCACGCGCAGTGTAGGGTTCCGTAGTTGCACGTCACAATTCTATGAATAAATGTATTAATTGAGTTCACGGTTTAACGGTTAAAAACGGTGGTAGCTGAAGAGAAATTAGTACGAAATTTTCTTTCTCCAAGTACATTTTATAGGTTGGTCGACTATTACTTGTTAACTTGTAAAGCATACTTAGTTATGATAATGTACCATAACACAAACCATGATTTTTTTCACGTCTCAACAAACAACCGTTTAGCTGGCAGAGAGGAGGACATTGACTCCAACAAAAACTAGCACTTTAAAGCTTAATATATATATAATTCAAACGGATTCTTGGATCGACACATGCTTAGGCACGCCCTCATATTTTTAAACGACGCACACACTATGGCATAGACGATAAAAAAAATCATCGCCATTTTACTTACATGCAGGCCTTACACGTAAAGTAGCGATTAATATTTTTTTATACCCTTAAAAACTTTTGACTACGGAACTTTAAAAATGGAGGGTGGAATGGAAGCCAAAAACCTGGGGTCTCTAGGTCAAGAAAGGTTGCTTCTAGGCAAGCATGCCTCATCGTTGAAGTCATCATTTACCATCAGGAGAGATAGAGGTCAATAAAAATGAAAAAAAAGGTAAGTAGGTTAAGGTAGGTCAAAGTAAGGAAATATTTTTCTGGCTACACAAGTTTAGAAAATTTAATTTTTAAATTTGTTTTTGAAAACGTAATGCAATCTCATCAATTCATCATAACTTCTGATTGTATAACCAAACCACAAAACAAAATAACTAATAAATCAACTTCATTTCACGAAAGCACAACACAATGACGCTATACTCCCCATAATGCATCACAGAATTGACAAACAAAGAAATAAAGAGCTGCTATTAAAAAATGACTAGCCAGTCACAAAGGCAACCCCTGGAGTCACACACATAATGATTAATCTCGGCAAAGTGGCCCTAAATTAAAAGAAAAATGCTCCCCCAAATCCGCACGACACCAATCGACCAATCAGAACACGGCCTTGATTTTACGTCACGCTTTTGACAGCGCAGTGACATATTTTAAAGATGGCACCCCAGTCTATTTGTCTGTGGATGCGGCTGGCCATGCAGTGTCTGCAGTATTTTATGGTGAGGTATTATTATCGGCACTCAATCCCCCCAGGCATTATCTGGTTATCACGCATCTGTTGGATGAAACTTTTACAAATAGAATCTAAAATATTACTAATAGGGTTTATTAATAGTAATATTTTAGATTCTATTTCCCAATCGATTCTTTCTGACTCTATCGTAATCTTCGGGAATGGAAAAATAATAAAGATATTATCATTAGATATGTTATAAAAATTAAACAGCCTTTAGAGAAAAGAATACTTAAACAGTTCAGATTATTGCTACAAATCATTTTAAGAATTTCTTTCATGTCGTGGCCAGCTGTATTGTATAAGCTAAAATTTATGAATTAATATCTGTCCTGAACAGATATATCGCAGTCTCTTGTAGCTCGTAGCTTTAATAACAGCCGCATGGGTCGATCTTTATAGTTGAACAACACTTGCAGAGATCGGTTCGTAGATGGGTAATCTTAATATACCGAGATTCCTCCATGCCCACTGTAGGACTCCGCTTTGACAGTTGTTCCGGGTAGTCAGCAGCCCAGAATCTCAATTACTGGGTTGTGAAGGTCTGGTAGGCAGTGGCTCCGTGTAAAACACTGGTTTTTAGGTGAACCTGGCTGGACTGGAAGCTGACCCTACCATAGATAGGAAAAGGTTAGGCAGATTGATTTTGCTGTAGTAATTATCCGTAATGTGTAGGTAATATGCATTACGCATTAGCGTCATAAAATTACATTTACAATATTTTCATCTCCAGTCATCTTACCACCTACTATTTAAATGCAAAAGTTTAAATGGAAAGTCGGTGTTCATGATTGTTTCTTCGTTTTTTGACACCGACTTCCGAAATTAAAGTAATTTTATGCAAAATATTTTTTTTTTTCACTTTTTAATTACTTATGACTTTTTATAATGAATCAGTCTATTCGACATATTGGACGGAAAAATGCTCATAAAATAAAAACTAATTGATTTTTTGTAGTAATTATCCTTAATATATCGCATTAGTATCATAACATTATAATAAATTTAGATAAATACTATATTTTCATAACCAGTCTTCTTACTACCTACTATTTAAATGCGAAAGTTTGAATGGATGTTTCTTACTCAATCCCGCCGGAACGGTTGAACGGATCTAGGTGTTTTTTGTATCCCGGGATTATGTTTCCTTGGGATAATTTGTGCAATCACGCGGGCGAAGCCTCTGGCAGAAACTAGTTCACCATAAAAGCTGACTTCTGCATTCGAATGAACTTTCATGAGCGTTAGACTATGGCATAATGTCAATTATTATCTGGTCGAAAAACACCAGGTTTTTAGTATATATCAAGTTTGGTATTGGAAAATAACAATAGGTATACTTAACAATATTATAATTTGTCACATAAGGGTGCTCACAATATTTTTACTAACATTAGTATGATCCAATTTTTGTTTACAAAATGTTTACCTAGACATTTTGTAAACAAAAATTGGATCACTATGTTAAGTAACCACATGTACTTACTTCATTGTAAGTGTTAGAAATGTTTGTTAACATTTTTAAAAGCAGTGTGGGAACACCATAAGCCATTAAAATATAATATAGGTACGTTGGTATATCAAAACCTAACCATTTATTTCAAACGATTTACAGACAAATTTGAAAAACCAAAATACGTAGGTAATACATACTATAATTTATTGAGCCATTGTTATAGAAGTCGGTAATTGTAACAAATTGTGTACAGTGGTCCCCGAACTAGGCAGCACCTGTACCTAATAAGTTAATACAGGTTTGTTTCGCAATGTATTTCAGATAATCTTGTTTTGAAGCCTGCGGGTTATGCGTACTAACGTACAAATACACTCTCATTCATGCTTACACCTAAACATATATCTACTTGTTGTGTAATAGGTATGGTAGACGCCATATAAATTTGCAATGAAGTACATTGATCATTGACATTGAAAAACAAAATTATGATTAGTTTTTTTCATAACTAGAAAATGTAACGGATCACGATAGATGTCGATTCAGGACAGCTTTGTCTTTCTTTGCGTTTTAAGTGACTTCCAAAAAAAGGTGGTTCTCAATTCAGTGGTTATTTTTTTAAATGTATGTACACCGATTACTCCATCGTTTCTGATCTGATTTATGTGATTATTTTTTTGTTCGATGCGGTATACTTGCCATTTGGTCTCGTAAATTTTTTATTCAGTTTGGCTCAGCAGTTTTTATTTTATGAGCATTTTGCTTACTTGTTGCTTACTTGGATGATGTAATTACGTCGTCCAAGTAAACAAAATGACGTCGGGTGATAATACTTTTGGCGCTGGGTCTAGTTGGACGTTACAATATTGGATTATTACTATATTGGACGGTGAACTTCAAAGATACACCAGTCACCTCCTCAAATTAAAATCGGAGTCAAAGTCGGTGTCAAAAACGAAGATACAAAACTAAAAACACGCACTTCCGAAATTAAAGTTATTTTAGACTATTTAGTGTTTTATTTGGAAGTCGGTTGTTGAAATTAAGAATGTCTTTTAATGTAGGTGGGTGCTATTTGGCGCCTACCATAGTCTACATATAACTCGAGAGCATCGCAGGAAGGAAGCGCGAAGTGCAATACAATTAGAAAAAACCGTAAGAACATCTCCATTACCTCTTTGATGAATGTACCTAATTTACAAGTTACGGTTACAGTAATAACAAGGCCTACTTGCACCATATATGACTTAATGTATTTAACATTAAATTAATTTGAATTGTTTTTCCATATCTCAAGTTCTATTGAAGACTAGCTGATGTCGGCTTTAATCTCACTCCCAATTCTCTTCCTTAAAGTTGAAATACCCGCTTACGTTATAAAATAAACCTATATTTTCAATTTCAGCTTTCTAGACCGATTTGGCCGATCCAAAAATCCTTTCTAAGCGTATACTTACGTTATAAAATAAACCTATATTTCCAATTTCAGCTGTCTAGACTAATTTGGCGTTAATTGTCAGGACAAACGATTTTATACTTTTAATTTATTATAAACTGCGACTTCATTTGCGCAGCAATGACTTATGAGAATTCGTTTAGCATTAAACGCAATTATTTAGTTACAAATAAGCCTGCGGACCAACGAGCCTAAAATTCAAAATAAGATATTAGCCATAGGAACCGCTATCAAACCAGTTGAAAAGCTATTACGAAATTAAAAGTATTTTTCAAATAGTGATACTTTGACAGCGGCGGCCCCGGAAGCATAGCAAAAGCATACGGCGCAGAAGTGTTATTTTTTAAATCGACCAGTAACCCAATTAAAACCAACCCTTTACGAATTCAGCGACGACAAAATGCCATTTTTAAGCATAAAAATAAAGCCGCACGCCCAAACCTATACACATTTATTTTTCATTTAAATTATTTACACACATGAGTAGAAACACAATTTGTTTTTAAAGATATGTATCAGAAGTCATGTCAACAAAACCATTTTTAAAGGTCGCGGGGAAAGTAAAACCTCGATAGTGCCTCTCGTTCACTCACAGGTCAGCAAACAAATAGGAAATATGCAACATTTATAGCTTGTGTCGAATTCGGAAAACGTCTCACTTTTCTACGTGTGACGGAAGCTGCTTCCCACTTGTGAGTACCTTTGAGTTTTAGGGTTGAGAAAAGGGAAATTGGGCTGAAAACCATCAATTTTTTACACCTGATTAATGTCCTAACGTGTGTTGATATAAATCGTTTGAAGCTTTCTCTAATTTCGTTTGATTGCCGATATAATCGCGTCGCCTCTGCCACCCTATGTCGTGTCGCTCTGAGTTTCTTGTGCTAAGTTCAGTGCTTAGTCTAGGATAATCCATATGTATATAACGTTTTAGGGATGGCAAGCTTTTTGCTAGCTATCTTTGACAATGAAAATTTGGTAAAATGCGCAATGAAAACGCGGACGTTGATTGGGTTGTGCCTGCACCCACCCACCCACCTACCTCCCACTACCGTTTCCACCCAGTTCACCCACTATGACCTTTAACATTCCAACATAATTTGCATTCGTTCACGTCTCCCAGAAAAAGTAAACATATATAATTATTGTGATTGGAAAAGTGTTTTTTTATTGTTTCAACGACTCAAAAACAGCGTTAGGTAAGTGGAAAGCTTTTTACCGTGATGGGCCTGTGCGAATAACCTCCGTTAGCTAGACAAGAACGACCGACATAATCAACCGTGACCACCATCATATTTATCGTAATTTCAGGTGTTAAATTTCCTTTGTTAGGTTGTCTATCTTGTTCGATTGATTGTTTCGGACTCGGACGGCAATAATAACAATGTATCTATGTACTTAGTGATTCTTTTGCAGGATTTTACTGTGAAAGCTTTTGGGGTAGCCCTGTTATAAATTTAGTTATGTAACAGATAATTCTTGTATCCGGTTTTTCTTTGTCTAAATTTTGAATGAGTGTTTCTGAAATATTTCTAGAAATATACTATTACTGATTTATGGTATTTCCACGAATATTAGGTTCTAGCTGTTAGTATATTTTTTTCTAGATTTTGTTTTACCATTTTGTCGGAGTGATTAATATGTACCTATACCCATCAAAATCCGAATTTCTAGTGCTTAGCGTCTCTGAGCTAAACCGTGGACAGGCAGACAGACAGACAGACGGACATGGCGAAACTATAAGGGTTCCTTCTTGACAACGGAACCCTGAAAAATGTCTTTTTAACTTCTAGAGTGGTCGCACCTAACCTTTTCTTATATTTTTAGGAACTTTAATGTGTGCGCCAAAATATTTTTTGTTTGTGAGTGCGTAATGTAAGAATATAAATCCTTCTTTCCCAGCCTAAGTTCAAGTAAGTAAGTGAACTCCTCTTTCGGCTTTTCAAGTTTAAGTGAAAATCGCGATATACTATAAATTATGAAAACAATACCTTTTTTTTAAGTGGTTCGCGGAAAAACAATGTCGTGTGTCAATGGAAACAGTTCTTACAAGTAGGAGCTAAGCAACACAAACCGCCCCCCTAATCGAGCTGCTCTACATAATTGTCAATTCTCCCCTTCGTGGTTCCACCTTAGCGGTAACCGTCGATTCTGTCTTTTCTTTTTCTTTTTCATAAAAGTAACTACCTATATAATGTTAAAATATATTATTATTCAATATTCTATATTTAAAGTAGTTTCATGTACTTTGTACTTTTTTGAAGAAGTAATAGAAAAAATCTTTTTACAAAAAATGCATCCGACCTCGAAATAAAAATCACTACGAAATGAAAAACATTTTTTATTTCGGAAGTAGGTGTTTGTTTCCTTTCTGTTTTTGATAACAACTTCCAAAATTTTAGTATTACAAAAAATGCATATATATTTTGTTTTTGTTTTTTAATCATTTTGTTTGATACTCCGGCCGACGTCATCCAGTCCACGCCGGATGTCGCTGAAAACCAGCGTTGAGGCTCTGTCTCGCCCAGAAGTCCTAGCATTATGCTGTGCACAGATGTGACGCATTTTTTCCCTGTGCTTGTTAGTCACTATATTTGTTTCTTTTTATGGTTTGCGTCATACTTTGCGCAAATAAACACTAACTTCTTTCTAAATTAATTTTAATTTTGTATGGTTTTCTATTTGCAAGTCGGTTGAAGGTTTTTGTAGAAAGATGTTTTCGGTTTAGCTGTAGTAGGTAGTAGGTACACTGTAACGATATAAACTACGCTTATGCAAAAATTATATCGAAATCGGGTAATGACTGCATATAACCTTATTCCAAGTTAATAGCACATACCTGCATGGAAATACTATAAATGATTTTATTTTGGCCATCCGTTTAGGAATACTTAGTATTTTTGTCACCGAGACACATCATCAGACCCTCTGGCGTTCAATTATGGAGTGGCTTTAATGTTAATGTTAGCAACAACAAACATCCCCAAAAAACCATTCAACTATTCCCGTCAATTGAGGAGTTGCATTCTTCTCTCCAAAATCCATGACCAGATCCTCAGCATATTTAAATAGGACCACCTTAAAATAATAATCAAAATCGAATGATTACAAAACGTGCTCTTTTTTGTAGTCCGTTTAAAAGGTAATTACTAATTATGTAAAAAAAAAAAAGAACAACAAATTTTATTAAGAGGTACCTTTTTTGTTTTAGTTTATTATATTCATAATATCATAGTTTAATCATATACATACACTTTAAAAATAAATACCCATTTAGAAACTAAAAAATTAGCACACCAAGTTGCAAATATTCAGTCCCACCTTTATAAAGTTGCTCATCAATAAATCATTGATCGTTCCAAATATGAATGGCTGCAAATGGACAACGGTTGGGGCGTGCCCGCGCCCCCCGCTGCCGTCGCGCGCCGCCCTGTCCAACCCCAGCGGGCTGCGCAAGAGTCACTCAATCATCAACCAGCCCTGTGACGTAAACATTGACGTAGCCAAAAAGAATGATATTTTATCCTTTTTTAAAAAATAGTGAATTGGTATTTACTTAGTGACTAAGTAGTGACATTACAAACTTTTTTTAGTGGAAATATAAATAGTTCATTATTTAAGAAAGTAGTGTTTTTTTAGTAAATTAAGTAACGCTTATTTTATCCAAAAGTGATAAAGTGACTGGAACAATCAATTAATATTTGTGTTGTGGCTGATTTAGCTGTAGGACATTTTGTAAGTGTTTTTAATTTATTATTTAATACTGTAGTGAATCGCAGATGAGTAGTTGAAAGCTTTGCAAATCCAAATAAAATTTCATTGGAATAAAACGCTTTGATATCTAATTTTAAGAGCCACGTATTTTTGCGAATTGTCAGTCTGAAGTCTTAATTATATATTTTTAATTGAATTACCAATTAAATAACATTAATACTAAAAGCCATGCAATTTATTAAACAATGCCCTGCAATTGTATTTGACATAACTATGTACTTACTATTAGGAAAATGGGAAAATCTACCATAAGGAAAATGTAGAAGACAACTCAGGGCTCTTAATGTTTCCAGGCTATTGCTCAAAACTGTTTATGTTATTGTAATCACATAATTCTTAATAGTTCAGAAAATATTAAAATTAGGTACATAATATGTAAGACTTGAACTATCCTAAAATACTGAAGCGTAGGGTCCTCTATTGAAGGTCACAGTTTGTTATGTTGGTAACCTAGAAGGGTCATCACTTCATTTGGGTCACACTTATGAAATAACTTGTCTTGTGGGAACTTTAAAGGGGCACATTTTTCTCTTTTGAAATGATGATGCTGATTACCAGCATCATAGATGTTTTTTTTAAATAGCAATGAAATAGTTTAAAATAGACAGCATACATACTTCGTTGAATCTGGCATTGCTATTTTGTTTTCTTAATCCGACTTCTTATAAACATACCTGTATATAACATTATAAGTGGAAAAGTTTCTGAGGATGGATAGACGTTTGTTTTTCACTCAAAAACTACTGTACGGATTTTGATGAAACTTTACAGTAGGTTATAGTTATCGGGCAGCACTTATTGCACCAAATCCATACTGATATTATAAATGCGAAAGTGTGTCTGTCTGTTACCTCTTCACGCTTAAACCACTTATGATATACAGAGATAGATTAGACTTTGGAGAAGGACATAAGACATAAGGCTCATTGGCGACGTAAGACCGGTGGATGGCTCATCGCCGCAAGGTTGCCTGCTTGTCGGTTTTCTACAGATTGTACTTCGGGGAGAGTGTCCAGGAACTCCACGACCTCATCCCACCGGCCCCCTTCTACCATCGGACATCTAGACGCACTGCATGTTACCATCCCTACCTTGTTGCTATTCCACCAATTCGCACTAAACGTTTCCAAACGTCTTTTATAATGCGCACAGCAAAGGAGTGGAACTCTCTGCCTGCGTCTGTGTTTCCGAACGCATACAACCCTAATCTCTTCAAAATTAGACTGAACAGGCTTCTTCTGGGAAAGCTCGCTCCATTGTCGACTTTGTCTCTGTCATCTATGACCTAGACTATAGTCAAGAGCAAACCCATTTTAAATAATAAAAAAATAAGGTACCTTTTCCTTGAAGGGTTTAGGGGTTGAAATAGGAAATGAAAATTTGTATGTAGATCCGTCATTATTGATGATAAAACAATGTATTTAGGCACTTGATAAAAAATTAAAACTTACCTAAACTTACAAAAAATAGTAGACCGTACCTATTCAAAAAATAAAAATGGCTGCCCAAAGTATTTATTTCATGCGGACGAAGCCGCGGGCAAAGGCAAGTACTAATATAAATTGCTAGCGATTACGATAGCGAGCTGTTTTTTTTACAGCTTCGATTTTCTGTATATCTTAGTACTAGTGATATTCTAGCGACGCTACAGAAAGTGAAAATCAGTACTAAAAAGACCCCGTGACATTTCCAAAGCGCATGTCAGGCACAAACATTTTGGGAATCAATACCTTTGTCTGGGTGTTTTAAACCACCTGTTGTAAGTTGCGGTAGGTCGTTCCTCAGCCGTCAGATACGCTATCAAGTACATGCGGGTATGCAGAAGGGTTACGATATATTACTGTTAAGGAAACTTGATATTTTAGACTTCGAGATTGAAAGGGTTCTGTTATGTATGTCACGATCCTTTAAAGAACGGGTTTAGGAATATTGAGATGCTATTTTACAAATTTTAGGGCATTAGTCATGCAAATATCCACGATCAGGAACCTACTTAATAAAATTCTAAAGCCAATAGATATTGCACAGCCTGAACTTGCAGACCAAGGTCCATAACAAAAAAAGGATTTTTTTTATTAATCCCCGTAGGGGAACGAATATTGTGTGTTTTTACATCGATTGGTACTTTTTAATTAGGCGTTGTATCTGGGTTCCAGTAATTAATCTAACAAAGTCACGTCAAGTAACATGGAACACGGAAAGTATACTCGCCAATAAACGAGACGATGATAGTTTAATTTTATCATGTGTGTCATTCATTTTGCCTGTCTCAAATTGAAATTAAAAAATTGGGATGTCAACTCCTTAATTTCTATATTAGACGTCATAACAGTAATCACCTCCTTCTAGTATTAGCATCTTCCAAACAGAACTTCCAAAGTGTTGTATGGTCTTAATCTCTTAACCGTTCACATTAATTCTCAAAACTTTTGCTCATCATACCTATGTCTACACTATGACTACCTACTGTATTCCACACTACATAATTCCTGCGTCAATTTTATATCATCCCTAAGAATGTAAGTGTTGCATAGTTTAAATATTATGATATAGTTGCTGAGTTGCTGAGTTGCATTAGCAAGCGTGTAGTAAGTGATGCTCTTAAAAATCAACGCGCTTATCTGTTTTCTATTACGAATGAAGTTTAGTTAGTAGTTTACATTTTATTAAAAAAATATATATTACTAAGCAATTCATTCAAAATAACTAGACACTGAATAACTAAGATTAGCTTGCTTTGCTAGAAGCTTATCTAAGATACCTGTCACAATGTTAAAAATTGGCCCACGAGAAAATACTACCAACTACTAAAATGATTCTGTTCTGAAGCATATTCTAAACGTGTTGGAAATAACATCTAAATCTGTTCAGCTGTTGAGGCGTGCTTGATGAACAAATATACAAACAAAGAATTCCACATTTATAATTTTAGAAAGAGGATAGGATAAATTGTTTTTCCACAGTGGAAATAATAAAATATGGATAGAGAAGTTGTTGATGGGAAACGGGCTGTACTACATATGCGATACCTATGCAGTCGTCGTTTAGGGATGTAGGTGTAGATATACTAAGGGCGAGTTATTTGATCCATAGTTACCCATTGGATAAACATATACGGCACGTTAAAATGCGTTTTTCGACCAATTTCTCTGTTTTAAACTAATATTTTAAACAAATAGTTATTTATTTGACCATTGATCAAGTTAAATATTCAACGAAAAACGGACATTAACGAAATATTGGTGCCCACAATTGTAGACCAATGGGTTACTACGGATCAAATAAACTCGCCCTAAGTGTGTACCTTTTGTCTTTTCACGTACAAAGATTACGTAATCTAAGCTCTTAAACTCGCTAATCTCCTATTACAAAAATGTAATTTTACCAGGAGGTGGCGTTAAATGAATTTTCCGATAGAAAACAATAACCAAGCCGTTAATACTGAAATTAATTTTCGCTTATTTGTGAAGTTGTTAAAGTTTCCTATTAATGTGCTGGCGTCACGCTCATTGGCTTAATTTTTAATTGTTTTAACACGTCAAGACGAATGTTATCGGTGTTTGCTGGCATTACACAGGAGATCTTGTAAAGCAGTGTAAGTCACATTCAAAAAAGATTCTTTATAATAGACTCATATATTATATTACAATCAGAAATATTTACTTATTAAGTACCTTCTTGGTCCTTCGTATCGTCAACCCGTTGCCTTTTTAATAATAACTGTATAACCCTAGGTTGTGTATTGCTAACAAAGTAGTGACAAAGGTCTTTTGACTGCATAGACAACCGAAAATTGATAATCCACAAGGATTATCAATTTTCGGTTGTCTATGCTTATTTATAAATAGCAGCAAATTTTTCTTTTCCATTATTATTCAACCTGTTTTATTAACACTGCTCAGCGGCGATAATCTTCCATAATGTCTCATAGTGTTAATTTGCAGCTTTCCTAGCATTTTGTTTTTCTTGACACTCTCCTCCAAGCCTCTATAAAATCATACGTACGAGTTATCTAGAGCACAGCACATTAAAATACATTACATCCCAAATATTGCAGATTAATAAACCCATACCGTGCATGTTTGTTATTACAACAGCTGCATAAAGTCAAACTTAAAAAAAAATGGTCCGCAAATTCTCTTCGCTATTTAGTCCCAAACATTCTAAAAACGTATTAGTTATTTTTTGTGCCATCTCAATTTTAAAAGCAAGAAGCTACCGACTTTCCGATGTTATTATTGGTTTCGCTTTTGTTGTTAACCCTCCACTGCGCACCAGGCCTTTTGGGCTCGGCCATAGTCCCGACTCATCTGAGCCTTTGTCCCGGCACTTACCGGGATTATCCGAACCTAATTACCTGTTTTGCGAGCCCGTAATTACGTTTGAAAAAAGATGCAATCCCAACTTCTGAGTGACCGACAGACAAAGAGTGAGAAATTCTGCTACTGTAGCTCAGAATCTCGGGATTCAGCAGCTTTATTCTTGACGCAAACAAAATGCATATTGTTTGATTTCGAAGAAAATGTTTTGTCTCTTTTGAGTAACTTCTGTTTTTTCATTGTGTGCTAATCCGTACTATTTTTAAGCAAATCGATTGTAAATATTTTTTGTTAACTTCCCTTTTATTGTTATATGCTTAATGCTTTACGTAACTCTTTTAAAATATTTAAATTAGAATGTAATAGTATGTAGATACCTACACAAATCTGCAATGCCTTTTGATAGTCCTTTAAATAAGCAACTGCAACTTCAAACTATTTTCGAACCCAAACGCAATAGAGAAAGCAACCAATAAACAAAATGCAAATACAATTTCAGTTCACACGACCATACTTTGTCGTATAATTGTAAGTGTACCAAATCAAACGGTAGCCCTCGATGGCTCTCACTCAATGACCGTTTACAACAAGTGGCCATTAAAACAATGCGAATTATGAACAAAAATACGAGTAGCACTCAGCTTTGTGGCCAAAAGATGTCAGCCACAAAGCAAAAGTACAATGGAACTTTATTTTCTTACATTTGTTGCTATTCTTGATTGATTCCTTTCTTCGCATTGGGCTTGAAGTGCTCTTGAAAACCGCGAGCGAAAGATTTGCACTTGAGAATTATTTTACGCGATGGTTCCTGTGTGAAAATGTTTCTTATGGATTTTGTTTTTTTTTTTAATTAGTTATCATTCTTTTCAGATATAATGTTGATATAGCAGGAGTACCATGCACTCCGTAACGGCTTCGTCAAGTGAGTTCTTTTTTTATTTGATTTTATTTGATTTTATTATTTATATTTTGTTTGTTCTTTCCTTTAATTATTCACGTTCGAACCTTAACCAATTTAACAGTAACAACTTGGTATCTATTTACTACCCATCAATAGTACGGTCATCACGTTACACCGTGTGACAGTCCACCAAATAAACAGGGAGGACATTAATACGCAATTTATTATCATCCACTTTACCTCCGTGTGCTAATTAGCAGCTCACGGGATGACGTGATGACGTGTCCGGGCCAATTTGTCCCATCCGCGGTGTTCCCACGAGCTGCGTGTGCGCATCTGCTGCTTTCACTCCCCCACCACGTCCCCCGCCCCGCGATCTGACCCGATACTGATACCGATTATTAGCTTTTTGAAAATTGAACTAATTATTACGAGTGTATTGTTTATTGATTCCCGTTTTTAAATTAAAGTGTTGTTATAGGTAATTTGATTTTTTAATTAATTTTTTTTGCTCAGGCTTTTAGTATTTGTTTTGAAAATTGTCATTTGAACAAATATCTACTTTTTGATACAAAAAATAAAATTCAGATATTATGAAATGTGTACTTTATTACACGTAAACAAAGGCTTGGCTCAAAAATGCAATTAAGTAGATACCTACTTAAGAATTGTTGAACGGAAAAATAGCAAGTACTTGTATTTTTATGTCTGTAAATATTTTTTCTGTTATCATGTTGGACGGACGTAAACGTTTTTTATCAAAATCATCCTCGTCAACTGATTACCATACAGCTTCCGTTCCAAACAATGATCATGATCATATCACACTCACAACTAGGGTTCGCGTTACTCTCAAAAGTCACACCAAACTTGGTGTGGGAACTTCCCGAGCAGAATATTTCAAATAAATTATAATTTAAATAGCATCCTTGATTAACAATCGTGCGTTTGTTTTGACCCTAATCGATGAGGAGTCACGCTATGGGATCTGACATACGAGTACCGGGTCCATTTGACACAGGTGGACGTTCGCACGGTTGATAGAGATCATTATGGATGATTCGGAAGTGATAGGCCTAAATTACGTGTTTGGTCGCAATTGCAATAGAAATAAAAAGTTTTTTTTTCCTATCAAATAAAAAATACGTGTTTTTGGGAAAAAAGTAAAATAGAAGCATTCGTTTTTTAGAAGTTAAACCCTCATCGATACTCGTTCGAGAACAATCGCAGTTAATTCAAAATCATCAAACATCATCAAACAGTGAACAAGTGCTTTAGAAACACAAAAGAAAATTGAGAAAAAAAACAAAGCTATACCTCGAATCCACGGCTTTTATTTTGTACTTGTCTTTGTATTGAACCTATAATTATCTATCTTGCCCGATTTATTCCCGCTCTCCGTCGGGCATTGTTTGGCCCGTTTTTACCGAACACTCGACACCGCGTTTCCTGCTTCGCAAGTGTATTGAATATGGAATGTCTTATTCAGTTTGCCTTTATGCCTTTTCGACTGGTCGATTTGGGCGGCGAAAGAAAATGGCGTCTTGTCTTCGCGGCCGTGGGATCAGACAGCGTTTTGTGTTCGGTTTAGGGTACCGTGGTAAAGGATCATGTTCGATATAATTGACGGTTTTGAACCACATGCACCATGATGTTTTAATTGTTGGATTGTCGAATAATCTAGTCTAGTTTGTGTAAAAAACTTAAAAGTAAGTACCTACTTTATTCACTGAAAACAGGTTTTGATACCTTTTGCTATAGTGAAAAGAGATTTTAAAATGATTCGGTCAAGTGATTTTCAATATAACGAGTTTCATGTTACGAGAAGTCTGGTAATTTCAATTATTAGATTATAAAATCACAATTGAGTTCACATTCATCAAATTGCACTTTTTAAATTTAGGTGTTTCCGATTTTTCTGAAGTTCCTTAATAAGTAAAATTAATTGGATCCGGCCCAATAAATCCTGATAAATCTACAAAAACAACATTTACTGTTCAAAAAGTGGACTCCAAAAAGGCCTTAATCATGAGCGAAACCCACTAAAAATAATCCAACACAAGCAGCGAGCGTGCTAATTTTTTACACGAGTGCAATGAATGGCGGCACACCGGTACACATCTTCTGTACGCAGCGGCCATTCACATTCGCATTAATGATGCCTTCAAAACGATCCGTGAACAGAAAATATTTTGACACGAACATTTCTATGCTTTCAACTCCCGATATAATAGAGAGTAGTAGTTAGCATGCAGTGTTTTATGTGTTGAATTAAACGCGGTTTCTATAGGTTTATTCACGGTTTATATTGCCTAAATACTAATTCATTAATTCAACTTGATAACGTATAGCCTAAACTGCTGGTCACCATAGGATTGCAAAGTTTTTTTGATAACACTTTTTTGAACATTCATTTTCCACACGATGAATTTTTATCGTTTTTCCCATAGAAAATCCCATTGGACACACGGCTTTTGGGTAGACAAGACCATGTGTGCCTTTCAAACATGACGTTTCTGCTACTGTTGGTGGCTAATTTGACAGTTGGTTAATGCGCACTAACGGCCGGTTTCAATAACGTATCTACATACGTAATTGAAACCGCGATAGTGCGTACCTATACTAGACAAGTCTAGGAGATAAGTTCTATGGCGCGCCGTACGTAGAACCCATTTAATAACGTATCTACATACGTTATTGAAACCGGCCGGTGCGTAGACTAGACTAGTCTAGGAGATAGGTTCTACGGCGCACCGTACGTAGAACCCATCTCCATCTCGCGGCGTAGACAAAGCATGCGTAGGTAGCATCGCAGACGTGCTACAAGCATAGCAAGCAATCTCTCCGAGACGAATAATTTTGATACTGAAGCTAAACCACCGTTTGACAAAGCTTATTCCATTCCAAATTCTAATTATTTTTACAATTTATAGATAAAACTATCGAGATTCACGACCGAATATAATTTTGACGCCGCTAAGTCAAAGTTGTATCTAAATTCATTCATATAATATTGCATTTTGTTATTTACCTTATTCATTGTTATTGTGAACATCGCGCCGCTGTGCGTAAACTTAATTGCATGCCAATTGTTTTGGGCTCACTCAGTGAGTAACGGTTCGGCAGGAAAAGGCCGGGTGTGGATAAATTATGCCTCCCCGGGGCGGGGCTTGAACCGGCTCGGGGCGCAGTAACAGCTAGCCGTGGCCTGACTCTCTGTGGCGACAGTTATACTTTGATTTATTAGTGGGAGGCAGCTCTTGTTGTACAAGAACAGGCAACTTAAAAGATTTACATCCGAAAGTTTAGTATATTATATACCTATGATGCAAAAGCAGAGTCGTTAAGTTTATGTCGGATCATTAATCTTTTAACATGATCCGTTTTTACGAGTACATGCGTGAAGTGCATTCGAAAATATTGACAATACTGTACTTCTGGCATTTTGGGAATTCGGCGTTTTGGGAATATGGCAGTTTGGGGAATCTGGCATATTGTGAAGGATCGGCCTATTATATGTGTATGTTTTTGTAAAACTTACATCATATAATTATATGAAGAGAAAGAAGGTGCTTAACTAAACTACCCTTAGTAAAAACACTGCAATTGTGTAGGTAAACCTACCTTTACTGAATATACAATAATCAATATAAACAGCCAATTCCGAAACTATGAGGAATATCAAAAAACACCGAAAGGAGGCTCGAGCCCGATTTAGATAAAAACTAAAACTGCGTTATTGGACTTTTGTAAAATCGTTTTTTTTTATTTTGTTAAAAATGAGAACTTTCTTTTTATGTGCCAAATGTTACTTTACTTTTCCAGAATTTGATCCTTATTAGCGACACTTTCGGATGGTGTAATAATACAGGCTGTGTTTTTTTTTTCAAAACCAACTGTCCGATTTCTGACCAATAATGCAGTTTTAGTTTTCATCTAAATCGGGCTCGAGACTCAGTCTTTTTTACATCGTTTCGGATTTGACCATTTACGCACACTTTAAAAATTCATCTGTATACAATTCTTCCGTTACTGGCTGACTGAGTGACCGTGTGAGTGACTAACAGACAACGCACAGCCGGCCGAAACTACTGTTCGTAGAAAGCTTTGAACACTCCCCAAGGAAGGTTCCCTACCTTCCTTGGGGAGTGTAGGAAGCACAAAGAGAGGATTTCCCTATATTCCTACGGGAACGGGAGTAAACGGGATATGCGTGTACGAAGTCGCGGGCAAAAGCTAGTTATGGTATAATAGTTGCGGGTGTCTTGACATGAAAGTCGAACAACGAACGGATAAAGGTACCTATATAGAAGAGTTATATGTGTAAATGCCCTGATATGTGTGGAAACACATATCGCCGTGATCGGGACGTGTCACATCGTGGTCTGACACGTCCCAGGCACGGCCCGGACACTAATATATTTTTTGAGGTCTGTCTGGACCACGGCCCAGCCACATTACTAGATATAAGAGGACCTTAAAACCGCATCTATGGGCACTCTTTATTGACCACTCGGGTTGGAACATTATCTATTTAATTACTTCAACACTTGATCCACCAGGTCGCATCCTCTACGACGTGCCGTGCGCCGTCTGCCGCGATCACTCATCGGGCAAGCACTACGGAGTCTTCGCGTGCGACGGCTGCGCGGGCTTCTTCAAGCGCTCCGTGCGGCGGGACCGGCGCTACACGTGCAAGGCGCGCGTGCCCGGCGGCTGCGTCGTCGACAAGGCACATCGCAATCAGTGCCGCGCCTGTAGGCTCGAGAAGTGCCTGCAAGCTGGCATGAATAAAGACGGTAAGTCTTGAAGCTGAAGGGACTTAGAAAATGTCACATTCTATTAGCTACTGTCATTCTTCTAACACACGAGATGCTCTAGACAAAGTGCCATAATTGATCTCGTGTTATTTCAACAGCCTTCTTCAAACCTTAATTTATAACTCTGACGTTTTGACTATCGCCCTCGCCATGCTACCGCTGACAGAAGAATGTCACTTTTATTGCCTAAATTGATGAACGAATTTTTATTAGCGAAAATCTATATTGACGCAAGCAAAACCGAAGGCTAGCTGTAAGCTAGTACTTTCTAGGCTATGTGACCTTTCTATATTTCTGCCTTTTATTCTATTCTTATTACTTTATTTTTAACGATTTCCTACCAGTATTTTTGTGATAATGAGAAATGTTTAAATCGTTGATGTAGTCAATATGTATATATATGTATATCTAACTATATAGTAAATGTGAAAGTTAAGTTTTTTTGGATGTTTCGTAGTCAATCATGCCAGAACGGCTGAATAGATCTTCCTGAACGGGGCACAGAGGTAGATTATAGTCTGGAATAACACATAATAATACTTTTTATCCCGAGAGTATGTTCCCTTGAGGTAATTTTCGACACAAACGCGGGCGGAGCTGCGAGTGGCAGCTTGTTCCTCATAAAATTTGAATGTTTTGAACAAATATAGCTTTCAACCTTACCTCACTTAGAAAAAAACATTTAGGTATGTGGTGCAAATGCACGTTGAAATGATTTAAGAATTTTCTTTACAGCCGTGCAACACGAAAGAGGTCCTCGAAACTCAACTATTCGTCGTCAAATGGCGCTGTTCATGAAAGACTCCCCGCCCCACGCAGACGCCGGCGGAGCGGGCCCGCCGCCGTTGAACCTAACTCTGCCGAAGCACAACCTAATACCGGCACCAGTACTGCCGATATATAACCCTTACAGCTATCCCATCCTCTTTGAGAGTCCGGAGACACCGCGGCCTCCACCATCCACACCCATTGGGATGACACCATTTCTCTTCAGCCCTCCCGACCCCGCTACCATCTGCGAAGCTGCTGCCCGAATACTCTTCATGAACATCACGTGGATCAAACACCTCCCAGCTTTCCACAACCTTGCCATGGAAGACCGACTCACCCTGATAGAAGGATCCTGGAAAAATCTCTTCATACTTGGAGCTGCACAATTTCTGTACCCGATGAACTTAAACTTGCTTAAGGACAGGAGCAATTCAATTAACGAAGGTAAAAACGGGGCTAGCCTTTTTGAATTGGCGTTGATAGAGGTTTCTAAAGTGGGTCCGGATCCGAATGAGTACGCGTGTCTCCGGAATATATTGCTGTTCAAGACCTGTTGGGAGAGGGATGAGGAGGGCATCCCCGGCAACATGGACACCGATAGCTTAATGCTAAAGAATGCTGCTGCCGTCACCGGCCTCTACAGCCAGTCGGTGTTTATGCTGTCTGAGGTAAGAGAACTTTTTGATTCTTAAAGTATTTTTTCGACACCTGACCTCAAGAACTACAAACATTCTTCTTTAATGCCAATCTAAAACGCTAACAATCGCTTTTCCTTCCAGTATTGTCGCCGCACATACCCGCTGCAGCTGGCTAGGGCCTGCAGGCTGCAAAACCTGCTGCCCGTCCTTAAAAGAGTGCCCAGCACTGCCATCGTCGGGCTGTTCTTCAGAGACACGGTGGGAGATACACCAATAGAAGTTATACTGAACGATATGTACACAAACGGACAGGAATAATTTCGAAAACCTCTTTGAGGTCCGCTGTATTTTGAGGGATCACAATCCATTGAATCAGATGCAGTAGCTTTTGATGAATGTATATTATTTTATCGAATTTTATATTTCTTCTACAAAGATTTGAACTTTTAGAGAACCCCAATCGCTAATAGAGCCTACTCCCTGACTGATTCGGGAAAAAAAATATACTACCTACCACAAAACTAATACTACCACACGTGGTTCACAAGTGGTTCAATTTTCTTTAAAAATATCTTTTACATAAACTAACGTCATTAAATTTTGAAATACATTTTCATTAAGTAGGTATAGCCAAAAAAATATCTCGACACATCCGAGTTCTGTCGGGATCAATGTTGCTTTCAATGTTAAATAGGTATCAAACTGTAGAATCTATCTTTTCATAAACTACCTACTACTTACTGTACCACATCTTTTTATTTAAACATAAGTAACATTATTATCAGAATTAAATATTTAAATGACAGTCGTTGTCGATGTCATATCTGAACTGAACTAACTTGGTGTCAGCAGACAGTAGTCAATACTTATTTACATACACATCTAATATTTCGAAAATATTAATAATTTCACCAAAAAGGCGTCCACTGCTAGACGAATGAAACCTTCGTAGTTAAATAGAGTAGATAACAATAAACAAAATGATAAATGTCAAACTTTACTATAATAAATAAATGTTGTATAACGTGTCTTATAAATGAAACTCTGTGCTTTAATTAAAATAAAATTTCGAAACTAGAATCAATAGAATTAATAGTGTTTCTCTCTACGTTTTATATAAAGACATAAATTCTTGTTAAGTATTCGATCCAAAGGTTTATTAAGACATATCTGTAGTTTTCAATGTCCCTATCCTTCATTTTAATATGTCCTATCTACATTGAATCTTTTTTATTTTCCGTACGTTAGTAAGCACCTATGTAACTAAAAGAAAAGAGAAACATTTGGAATTGTCAATGAAAGAAAAGTCTAGTCAAAATTTCGCATTTTCTCTATAAAACATTCCTTGAAGCATTCCATGTAGTTACTTCAAATTGTATATTTTAGTTATTGTGTTACATAATACCTACTAATATTATCATTATTTTATTTTTAGTTAGTTATTATGATACACTAGCAAAATTGCGACCAAAATTATTAAATAACTTAAGAGGTATTATTATTGTGAAGAGACACAAGATTTGGCGTTAATGTTAATATCTAATCTAATGATTTTTAGTACATTAATATGTATTATCTACATAAATATATCTAATTTTAAGTGTTACTATGGATTAACTTTTGTAAATATAATTTCTTATATCACAAGCTTTAAAATAAATATCTATTAGAAATTGTGTTGTTAATTTATTTTTTGATACACGTGATCTTTTGTCATTGCACTTTTGGCTCATTAACGGGCGTTAATGAGCCAAAAAAGCCTGCGTCGCCCAAAGCTTTTTTAAATCCAATGATGCAGTTGTAGATTCTCGATCCCAATTCTGATGAAAACTAAAACAACATTGAATTTGGCTAGGTACACCGATTTTTGAAAAATCGATATTCCTAGCCAGGAATCTAACTGGTTGATTTTGAAAAAAAATCAGCCTGTATTATTACACAACCAGAAGTGTCGCGAATAAGGATCAAGTTCTGGTAAATGGCAAATGGCAAACTAAATGGCAACTAATGGCAACACATGGAAAACTAAAAGAAAGAGCTGAATAATAACGAAATAAATTCTTAATTTTCAAAAAAAAATTACCAACAATATAATTGTTTAAATAATCTGTGATGCTGTTTTAGTTTTCATCAACATCGGGCCCGAGAATCTACAACTGCATCATTAGATTAAAAAAAACAGTTAAGCTTTAGGTTGGTTTACTCAGAAAGAAGAATGGTCAGAGCTCATACAAAATTCCACCCAACTCCTACAGAAATCACACGTTTTTTTGTAATCTGAAATATAAGAGAAATACGTTTTCGTTGGCGAATACATCAAGTTGGCGAATACAAAATATTTAATTAAGTATATGGGTTTGAGTGTTCGTTTAAGCGAAGTATAGAAAAACTATTTTTCGTACACTTTCGCTAGCATAACCATCGGGTTTGGGCTCATTTGAATCATTCTGTTAAACACTATTAATTGGTGTTGGTAACAGCTACAATTAATAGTACCCACCCATACGATTCATATGTACCCAAACACGATGGGTAGGTATAAGAGTAATAAACTAAGAGAGCTACTCACCTTTATGGTTTCCATCATCAGACCCTTGTTACCAACTACAATAATGAACGCAGACATCACAAGCATAATTGTAAGAGTAGATGAAGAATTACTTTAAATATTTACTTTTTTTAAAGAAATACTCAAGCTCACATAATAATATCCTTTAGCCATCGTAACACATTCTTGCTCTACTTCAGATGACAAAATAACTACCTACCATTAGATCTCAATTCTGGGCTCTGGAGAAGAAATTACCATTATTTAAAAAAAGTAATTTGTTAAATTCTCTCGAAACCAGTGTTTCCCAAACATTGTTCAGCCAGGGCCCGGTAATTTACGCACTATCTCTTCGTGACCCACTTAACACTTTTAAACCCTTCCCGCTGGTTACATCAAGTGAAATAATACACATTTATTGTTATTACAAGTATGTTTATATTACTATTAAAAATGTTTTACTAATATTTCGGGATCGCCTATTTAGTGATATATTTAAAACAAGGCGGGAATGCTGCGACCCGGTATTTTATTTTGTTGGCCCGGCACCGGGTCAGGACCCACCATATGGGAAACGCTGCTCTAAACCGCTATAAAATAGGTACCTACCTATCAGATACCGAAAGGAACCTATAATCTCCTTTCTACTCAATCAACACAGCCCGCCGCACAATACCCAACGATTGCGACTTCTGACAGCCAGATCAACAGTGGCCACCAGCAGGAAAACGCCGAGGCTATGAAACTCAACGATTCCCGGAAATACGAGTCAACTGTCTAGGATACCGAAAAGACATCAGAAGAGAACAGCGGAGGAGTAAGGTTAAAAAATGCTATATGCTATGCTATAACTCTGTTATTCATTTGTTACTTCTTCACGTCTTTTCACGGCTGAACGGATTTGAATGAAACTTGGCACAAGGATAGACCATGCCCTGAGTAGGCCATATGTTACTTTTCATACCGGGAGTATCTTTATTCGGGTTAATTTACAATTTTCGAGTCGTAATCGCTCAATCAAACAAGGTGAATTATGCCCGAGAGCCGTAGGTACCTACTTACCGCATTTAAGTGAACATAATAAAAGGTAAAATAAAAGTAGTCTTAGAACTGAACTTCAACACCCAATTGCTAGTATCGACCTCCTGGGCTCGTCGAATTTTGCTATTCTGAAAAGGATAAGGAACGCTAACTGACAAATGCTTGCACTGTCTGGACAGGTCCACTCAAATCTGATACTTTCCTCTAAAGACAGACATACAGACTTCAGACATTAACCTACATGGTTCTCATATGATTTGGCCAGTACGAGTGTTTGGACTTTAAAAGAGACTGACCTCTGAGTTCGTTTTCTTCTCAGGGTAGTCAGCTAGGAAGCCAACAGAAAAGTGTTATGTTTAGATAACCTACTTACAAAACAAATATCATTTACCGGTTTGAATAAACACGAAAATGCAATGCCTAACTTAGCGCGCACATCGTAAGTACTTACTCGTATATCAATAATAATGATGTGCCCCCATGACAATAATGACGGACAAACAGACGAACTGCACCACGTCAGCGGCATGTGTTATGCCCAAATCCCCGATTAATCTCAAACTTTTATGAGCTTTTGTTCACTCCCTATTGAGTATTTTTTGTGGGCTCATCCCATCAACAAAAGATTCTCCCTTCTTTGCAAATTACAACTTTAAACCAATTCAGTTAAAGTTTAGTTTTATGTGACATGCAAATTCAGCTGCACACCACTCACTTTGAGCTTTCACTTCTACAAAATTAAGCCTACTTTGAATTGGCAAGACTCTACTGCATGCGCATATTAACTTTTAAAGTTTATAGATTTTCGGTCGCGTCAATCTGTGTATTGTCATATCAGACATAATAGCTATCCCATCCTCACGGATTTATTGGTTGAAACCCGATGACAGTTGCTACGGTTTTTGACAAATTTATTTGTGCATCTCTTTCGCGCGAGGGGGCATTTCGGTTTAAGAGAAGGATGGCGACAAAGTAACGTCGCAATGAAAGACCTACTTAGGGAAATATGGCTGTTATTGAGTGAATTTAATGAAGTATAATAGGGTGACAGTCCTTTATGTCTGTGTCACCGGCAGGGTACGTGACAATATTTCTGAATGTGACTTATTGTCGTCGGTTAATGCGCCCCAAATATCTTGTAACCAATTTTATGAGTCACTTTTTTGACGCTTTGGGTTGCTCTTGATGCACAGTTAAACTATTGGGACCTTCCGTTTTATGTAAATACAGCATTCTATTGATCAACGGTTTAGGGAACGTTTAACTTCCGAATTTTAATGAAAGAGAATGACTCTGCTGATGGTGATAGACAGATGTTCCCATAGCAGATGAACAATACCGGTTGACTATCATCAGCATCACACTTGAAGCGGAACCAACAAATCGCCTACTTAGATCAAATGATTAATTTAGCAATTTCATAAGGTAATAATAATAATAATAATTTATTCATTTGCAAACATGGGTGATGATATACATTGATGTCATAAGATAAAAAGTTCTCCATATTTTGCCAACATAGGGGCATTCACGGTAGGCCCCACAGTTTTGTTTCATCATCTGCCTTTTTATATTGAGGTCGGCTTCCAGTCAAACCAGATTCAGCTGAGTAATTACCAGAGTGGAGTGACTACCAAGACCTCCACAATCATGGTGGATTATGGAGTTTCGTTTAATACCAAAGCATAATAGATAAAATATCATTATATCAACATTTATGTAATATGTAATCAATTCATTGATTACATATTACATAAATGCCAACCATCATAATTACCTATATAGGGGAAGGTGGGTACGACGATGTTTTGAAGCCTCATGTAAAAAATACGAAACTCAGAGCGGATTGCTTCAGTCAGTGAACATACGTACGTCAAATAATAACAATAACGTGTAATATACACTTCTCATCTTAAAAATTGTAACACCTCTGAAATTTGGTTTTGTATTTCTATGAGTTGTATTATAAAAAAATGCCAATTAATTGCAGATAGTAAAAGGTATCGTTTAACGAATACTTATAAATTTTTCAAATTACATTTCTTTAGCTATCGTTTTGTTCAACAGTTATGAAGAATTTGTAAAATTTTAGGAACAAAGATGTAGAATCGGAAAAATAAAATAAAAATTTTATTCATTATCTAGTATTTCCTTCCCGGGCTCTAATGACTGAGCGCTTCCTTGCGGTTCCTCATGGAACGGATGAGAGTCACAATCTTGTGTTGTGGCATGTTAACCCACTCTTCTTGTATAGTTTTTACTTACCTATCTTGTGTAATACATTCACACCCACACACACACACCTACACAAACACACAACACACTAACACATACAATTTTACTCCTTGTGTACCATATAGTAGAATGACACAGTCCACTTGAGATAAGTTTTTGTTGATCATTGCAAACCTAGACCGTAAACGACCTCTTAAAATACAGTATAACAGTAAAACCTAGCTTAAGAGGAAAAGTATTACTCTTGTACAGAATTTGCAACATCACTACATAGTATAAAACAAAGTCGCTTCCCGCTGTCTGTCTGTCCCTATGTGTGCTTAGATCTTTAAAACTACACAAGAACCAATTTCTATCCTTTACTTTTTACGAGAAATAATGGCGTATTTACGAAGCGATTTTAAGCAATATAGCATTAATCCTTATCCAATTAAGTACCTTAAATACATTGTGCATTTAATATAGATCAATATGGCCTTGTACAGCATGTAATTTTAATGAATATTTTCGAAGAAATTACAGATTTAAAATGCGGGGACGACATTCTGTAGTATATCTATTTAGTATCAGCATTGCACCCGTGCGAAGCCGGGGCGGGTCGCTAGTAAACTATAAATGTATTTTAAATCAAATATCAAACTGTATTACAAATTCTGTATGTTATTATTATTTTTATATTATATTATTAATTTATTATAGTTGTTTTGAGCTGGCCAAGCGTCTCCGGAACAGGATCTATCGCTCTGACTCGTCTCTACAACTCAGCCCATAGGT
Source organism: Mamestra brassicae (assembly GCA_905163435.1). NCBI lineage: Eukaryota > Metazoa > Arthropoda > Insecta > Lepidoptera > Noctuidae > Mamestra > Mamestra brassicae. Next base: position 7,961,569 of record LR990987.1, read on the forward strand.
GTTATAGGGGATTCATATCCGGGCTTCTTTTTGCTTGCCAGCCCATAACCGTAATACCGACTTCACTCAGGTATTCATTCCTGCGTTATGAGCCCTGGCATTGTCCTGCAGAAAAATGAACTCTTTGACAGTAAAATGTGCGTAGGGTACCACACAGACACTCTTCGATGTAACGTGACCCATTTAATTATTTAATTATAAGAAATTATGTTGTCCGAAATAAAAAAAAAAATATTAATGACGGTAAGCGAGGACCAGATACAAAAGCAAGTTCTTTTTCTCCATCGGCGCTTAGGCCAATGCAGCACTGTGCAAAACGCATTCCCTCTCTTCGATACACCTTCTTTCTTCTGTCGTTACCATAAAGCATTATCTTACTCTGGCCAGAAAAGAGAACTTTACTCCATTGAAGGTATGACAAATTTAAGTGCTTACTTGTAAAGTAAAGGACAATTAGTTGGTTTCTGGCCACGCTCCGCCAATTTTCTTCTAATAGTAGAACCGCTTCTTACAGTCAATCCTCGAACCTCACGGAACCGCTGCTGCAGTTGAATAGAGTTAAAGTGACGACTTCTTAGAGAAACTGACGAAATATACCGGTCATCTTGGTCAGACGTGCCTCGATATGTACCAGATCCTGGACGGCGAGTAAATATAGTTACCAATCTCACGATTACGCTGATATACTCTATTGTTAAGATGCAATCGTGCAGCCAGTGCAGCCACAGACTTGAGCGGCTTCCGTGGGTGAGGTACTCATATTTGTTAGGAAAAAATCCCTTGGTCAAAGAGCATTGTTCTCAATCACTATAAAAAAATCGGCCAAGTACTTGTCGGACCACGCAAAGTGTAGGGTTCCGTAGTTACCTGTCTCCTAAACCATGACAGAAAAATAGTGAAAAGTGTTATTACATTACAAAGTTAAAAATGCACTTGGTTTTAAGTAATTTTCTATAGTAGTAACCGAAATATTTACCCCCAATATTTTTAACCGACCTATCCAACGACACCCCGCACCATGGGGTAGACGATGAATAAAAAAATATTGCCGCTTTACATGGAGGGGGCCATCCTAAAAAAAATGTATTTGAAGACCTATTTTACCACTTTGTCGGCGTGATTGATTTGTATACCCACACCAAATTTCAACTTTCTAGCATTAATCATCTCTGAGCTAAACCGCGGATGGACAGACAGACAGACATTGCGAAACTAAAATGGTTCCTTGTTGACTACGGAACCTTAAAAAGTATATTAAATTCAGAAATTCCGACGGAATACACATTGAAAACAATCTCATTCATTTATTGGATGAAAATCCGAAAATTAAAATTAAAATTTGGGATTGTGTAGACCAAACTGCCAGTTATTTACTGGCATATTTTTTATGATAGCAGTCGTCTTTTTATTTAAATGCCGCCTGAACGGTACCTGCAATGGTGTTTCGGTTTTTTTTTTGATGAGAAGTGTACAACGGGTTGTTTAGGTTAGAACTGTGGCCACTTTTTTACTAACGAGATATAAAAGTGCACTCTTATTTGACAGCGAGCGGCTCTGGCTCTAGCAGGCCCCGTCTCCTATGCTGACATCTCTTTGAGGCGCGCTTGGAACACAACGTGCCATTGACCCGGGCCTGGTTGTGACCGGACAGCGAGTCACCCAACGCTCGCCGTCCGCAGGCCCTCAGTCATCCCTTGGGTAGAAATCCGCGTCGTCTTTGGGCTTACTTTTCTTGCTCCCTAAAAACTGTGCTTGCTACACTAGATAGGCTGTGTTAGCTCCATCGTCATGTGATCATGTCATGCTAAGTTAATGTGGCTGTGCCACCTGTGATTGTAGACAACTAATTGAAAGCACCGGCTTGAGTGTTTTAACTGTCGCTATAGTTACGGTTTGGTGATAGATGTGACTCGATCGGCGTTTACTTATTTTATTTTTGAGTAGTGGGCCGCGCCGGCTTTGCCCGGATGTATATTTTATTTCAAATTCTTCCTTCTTCAGACAATAAAAAACACAACAAAAAAAGAATTAGCGAAATTGGTCAAACCGATCACGCGTGATGCCGTGACCCTTCATTTTTAGGGTTCCGGAGTCAACAAGGAACTCTTATAGTTTCGCCATGTCCGTCTGTCTGTCTGGCTGTCCGTCCGCGGTTTATATCAGTATTTTAGTAAGTTGAAATTTGGTATGGGTATACACATACATAGATACTTACCTATAATAAACAAGTTTTACTTTTTAAACTGTTTTTTTATATTTCTATGGGTATATATATTAATCACGCCGACAAAGTGGTAATATAGGTCTTGAAATACATTTTTTTAAGGTTAGGGTAAAAAAAAATCATCTCCACTTTACGTAATGTGACGATGATTTTTTTAATCGTCTACCCCATGGTATCGTTGGATAGGTCGTTTAAAAATATTGACGGTTTGCTAAAACCATGCTTCCATCCAAGGATCCTTTTGCAAAATATTAAGCTTTAAACTTTTATGTGCTATTTTTTGTTAGAGTCAAGTGTCCCCCCCCCCTCTGCCAGCTAAACGGTTGTTTTTGGAGACGTGAAAAAATTCATAGTAGTATCATATAATAACCAATTTAAAAGGGAAACTATCAAAGCTACCTAGGCTTAGCGATTTAATGAATAATAGAAGAACAACTTATAAAATGGAACTCGGTAAGTTAAAAAATCCTAATAATTCCATAGAAAATTACTTAAAACCAAGTGCATTTGTAACTTTGTAATGTAATAATAGTTAGGTAGTACTATTTTTCTGGCACTGCACTTGGCCGGTTTTTATAAATTTATATGTGTAAAATCTTTCCTCTCAATTTCTTGCAATCTGTGAGAGTGGTTTCGTGAAAACGGACGGAAGTGTATAACAGGAAATCGGCGACGCGTTGGCCCTCAGATGGTACCAACTCCTTTTCCGAGAGGTTGGTACTGGAATAAAATTATTCAGGTATTTATTTAATAAGGTACAATTTTTATTACAAAGAATTATGCTTCGTTACGAAAAATAATTTCAAATAATAGGTACCTGAATCTTTTTTTTAGGATATAGTGTTATGGTGCTTATTATCAAGAACTGTCGCATAAGATGTGTTATATCTGATATCTCATCAGATATAACACATCTTATGCGACTACTGTAAAAGGCTCGCTCGTTTTTTAGGTTAAAGTTTCAATCACTAACCCGTATAATTGCAGTTTTGTTTTTTTCTCCCACCAATGTGTCAGGAACGAGTCCAAATCGTCTCCTTAGCGTTTTTTAGGATTGTCACGGTTACGACGTCCCGAGCGAAGCGGAGCGTAGCTTTCTAACCTAACCTATCCGAGTCGGGGTACTCTGAGTCGGGGTGTTAGGTTCGGTTCACCCTTGTTTGGTATAACAACTTTTGATGTAATGTTACTAATTCGAACAACGTTTAAGAAAATAAACAATTTGTATAATATCGATTAACATAGCAATGGAGAGGGCAATGCTCGGAGTTTCCTTGCGTGATCGTACCAGGAATGACGATATCCGCAAGAGAACTAATGTTACCGACATAGCCCGAAGGATTGCTAAACTGAAGTGGCAGGGCACATTGCTTGGAGAACAGATGGTCGATGGGGCCGAAAAGTTCTGGAGTGGCGACCGCGTACCGGAAGACGCTGCGTTGGAAGGCCTCCCACAAGGTGGACCGATGACCTGGTGAGAGTCGCGGGTAGCCGATGGACGCGAGACGCACAGGACCGGTTGTTGTGGCGTCACTTGGGGGAGGCCTATACCCAGCAGTGGACGCCTTTCGGCTGATATGATGATGATGATGACTGGGAGGCCTGATCTGCTTCTGGAGGGACCTTGGCTGGTTAGAATCACGGCCACCATGTCTCACGTACAATGAGCCAACATTAGGAGTACGTACGGAAACAAAACCCCGATAGATAGCTAGGTGCGCGTGCTACTGTGGTAGAAAGGCAGATCTTGTAGAGAGTTTTTTTTTAATATGGGTTTGCTCTTGACTCTAGTCTAGGTCATAGATGATAAGATGACAGAGACAAAGTCGACGATGGAGCGAGCTTACCCAGAAGAAGCCTGTTCACTCTAATTTTGAAGAGATTACAATAGGGTTGTATGCGTTCGGAAAGGTGGTTAATGTTAATGTTATGAGGTTAATTTAAACCCACAATCATAAATCTAAAAAGTTGAAAGAATAATTCACAGATCATAGCAGAACCATGCAGAGCATAGCAGGAAAAATAGCAAAAATCATATCCATTCGTAACGGCTACATCGGCTGCGAAGGGCTGTGCCCCACAGAGCTGCGGGTCTTCACTGATGGATCAAAAACAGGTACTGGCACGGGTGCGGGAATCTTCTCAGAGGATCTCAACATTCATATAGCCACACCATTGGGGGTCCACAACACAGTGTTTCAAGCTGAGTGCATGGGCATTTTCCTGGCAACTTCAGCCATCAATACGCATACTCTCGGACAGCATGGCCGTCCTGCAAGCTCTGAACAGTCACACAGTTAACTCTGGTCTGATTCTCGAGTGTCACCAACGTCTCAACCAGGTTGGTAGATACAACAAGGTAACCATTCAATGGACCAAAGGACACAGCGAATCCCGAGGCAACGATGCAGCGGACGAACTCGCCAGAAGGGGGTCGAGTATGACAACGATAGGACCTGAACCTATTGTACCACTCCCCTTCGGTCACCTACGCAATCTGGTAAGAAAACGCACTAATGATAAACATCACAAGCTATGGGTTGACCATAGTGAGTGTAGGCAGGCCAAAAAGGCACTTCCCTCTATTGATGGCCGTTTCACGAAAAAAGCCCTAAGACTTACTAAACAGCGGTTGCGTACAGTCACAGCCGTCACAAGTGGCCATGGGTCTTTTAATAAACACCTCTATGTCATAAGAGTCACCGACAGCCCACTTTGCAGAGCCTGCATGGAGGAGGACGAGACAGCAGCACACCTGCTACTAAGCTGCCCGGTAGTCGCTGATTACAGGGCTAAGTACTTCGGTAACCCAGGTACCCTTTGTGAGATAGTGAGTAACACCAAGGCGTTGCTGGCCTTCCTTGGGGAGCTGGGGTGGATCGAATGACACATTTGTCCCACCTGCACGCAAAATACGCGCTTAGTCGTGGAGTTGCGGAAACCAGCCCGAGTTACATACACACATACAACGGCTACATCGCCATAAGTAAACAGGGTGCTTTTTTTGTTTTGCTGCAGGCTGCATTAACTAATTATTTACATGCACGAGTTTCGGGTCTTTGGTCCTTTGCTTTTTGGTGTCATGTTGACGGTTCGAGGTATTTGTTAGTCTTAGTTGTGATCGTTGTGATTAATTTCTTGTAAATCTCTGATTTAATTAATACACGCAATACAACCTAGAACCGTATTTTTATATTTATGTCGTTTCTCGTAATCTATTGCAATTCAATCCAACAGTGTAACAACAGTTTAAAGGCATTTTCTCAAATTCTCTTCTCTTCTTCTCTTGAATCAATGTATCTGACCAGCCTTTTCCAAATCATATCGGGGTATATACTTCCGGTCTAACCGAATGCAGCTGAACATGGAGGAGTGACAGCATATCTGACTCCATAAGTCCAGAAACCAGTAGCTGGGTAACACGACTGTTTGACTTGCTTTGCGAGGCACGAAGGACTCTGAGCATCATGATGCAACAACACGACTATGGCCTCATTATATGGAAGCGAGATATTTGGAAGGTCAATACCAAGTTTAAGTAGGCTTCGGTATCTAACATTACTTATTCTATTTGCGGCATTTCACCTAATACACTTATGCATCACGGCCCAGTATAAGCCTATTATGTCATAGCGTCATAACAATATTATGTGCCGGACGTTATCAAGCGTAAGAACTGTCATCTGGCTCAGTCGTCTGTGTGCCTAGTATCTACCAGGATCTAAGAGTACCTACCTGTTTTAAAGATCTACTAGAAGCTAAGTGTCAAAGCCTTGTTCAGAGTAAACACGCGGTGAATAGGGCTAGTGCGGGCGCGATTAGCGGCAACAGTGCATCGCGAGTTGTTGGAGCGGGCTGTAGAGGCTAGACGTGTTCCTCAGGGTAGGGTAGTCACGGTGGCGGATTTCTGGGTAAAGACGTTTAATTTTCATAAAGGATTTATACATTTGCCGCATATTACTATTTTGCCATCCCAACCGTCTTCTTCAAATCGATCTCCTAGTTTTAATCAGTTCAGCATGTACTGAGATATTGGTAAGTTACATATTAACCATTGCATTATTAACCTTGAATACTATATCTATTTTTTTTACCTGTGTAAATTCTCTATCTGGGTCTATCAGACTATTATTGACATAAGCCACACGGTGTTCTGTAGCAGCCTTTGCGGGGCGCTGGAGGGCTTGCGCATTTCGTCATGCTCCCCGGCCAGGTTATCAAGTTACCATGACTCACTTGTTAGTAAAAAAAAAACGAATCCTATGTTAGTAATTAAAATGTCTATACCCTAAAAACAATTTGCTGTATGCTCTGTATGTACTAGAAGTACTTATAAACAGCTGCAATACCGTTCGACGCTTCACCGCGGCTGCGCCATTCCATGTGAACTGGCGCAGCAGCGATTTACGTAAGGACAATCCAGCCTGCTCGAAATCAGGGACAGGAATGCCCGTTGTTATGACCCGCATGAATTCATGTACATAGTTCCCGCCAAGAGACGCGCGCGGAACTCGGCGCGCTGCTGTCTCGGACCTGACTCCCGGCGCCAGACGAAAATAAGTTGATGAATATATTTCACTAGCTGAGCCCGCTACTTCGTCCGCGTGTAATAGTGTCTTTGGGTAGCATTTTTAATTATTTAGGCTAATTATTTTACAAATAAGACACACACGTATCTCTAAATACCTACTTTAATGAGCTATTTGCAGAGTTTCACTACAAAGAGCTTATTAAATTATTCAAGTATATAAGTAAGCGCGCGCACCCCCCCTCCCGCGTAGCTGCACCGCGCTCTGCGCTCATTGTGTACGGCGGGGTGCTTGGCAAGTTTCTTACTCGCGTTAACTTTTTCACATTTTGTAATGACTCCGGAAATGTTACATCAGAATAGCTCTAATATTTTGTCTCTTGTCACAAACTTATAAAACATTCACATAAACCTGACGATACTTCCATACAACTTTTCATCCCCCCCTTTCAACCCCTGACGACCCTTTTTTCGCATTACACTATAAAAGTAGCCTATGCCCTTTCTCAGGCTCTCTAGACTATCTGTGTACCAAATTTCATTCAAATCGGTTTTGTAGTTTTGGTGTGAAAACGCGACAGACAAAGTTACTTTCCATATTTTATAGTATTAATTATAAATTATAAAGTAGTGATATAGTAAGGATAAAATTATTTACTTTTATTAACAAATTCGTATCTATTGAAGTCCTTCTTGCAACTGACTTCCAGTGCCAGATAAAAATGATTTGTGTTTGTAAATACTTAGTTGCGAGATCGGAGATGATCTGGATGCACACCGCGCAGGCTGGTTCGAGGTGGCGCAAGAAAAGAATGTCTGGAAGGATGTGGGGGAGGCCTTTGCCCAGCAGTGGGACATAATATCTAGGCTAAGGAAAATATATATCTATATACGAGTATATATGTCACCGGAAAATTGCAATCGTGGCAAAATTGTAAAATATTGAGGGAAATCGTAAACTATTTTTGGAACGAAGTACCTTAACGCACGGTATGGACTTGGCGGAGGGGGCTAGGCGAAAAAAAGTGAAAGATTTTTCCGTCACGAATTTCCGTCACGACCCTTTCTTTAGTGTTGACGGTTATCCATAGGGTGACACGATTCTTCATCCCCGGACAAAATAATATGCCTACTACGATAGGAACTTCGTTCCAACCTAGTGTTCCACTTCCACGACACTCACATAACTACCTACGCATTTTTTCTTAATAAGACACGGATATACCTATCGGAAACTATTGAATTTGGATGGGATTTATTGTACCTATTCAAAACGATTTTTTTCATAAGTATATCGAAAAATTATGATCTAATTAAGTAGATATCATATACCTAATTTTGTAAAAATTATGATATAATCTTACGGAGTTTGTAAATTTTCGGTTACAATATATTATTTCATCAAATTATTTACTTTTATTAACAAATTCATATTTTGAATAGGTATAACGTACAAAATATAGGTAATAGGAACCTACTTACCTGTTTTTTTGTGATATATTTTGAATAAGGGACCATTCATAAAGTAACGGTTGACGAAGTGTGACATTGTGTGAAAAGGGGTGGGAGGGGTCCTAAATTTCGTGACGTCAAATTTCAAAATTTTATAGTACAAGTGCTAAATTTGAACTATTAACGTAGAACTTAAAAATATTTCCAACCCTACATATCTGTAGGTAGGTAGGTATAACGTTTAAATTGTTTTGTTTGCGATTTCGCACTCGCTCGACGGGAGAGGGCTAATAAAATCACGGAATTAGTGTGATGTACTTTCTATTTCTCACAAATATTTTGAAACAAAATATTTTGTAAGTATATGAGACAAAAATATATTTATCGAGATGGTGTGATGAAAAAAGTCGTTTGATAGGTAGCCTACACGTGGGTATTTGTAATAGCAGTCTCTTGGCTCCATAACGGGCTCGCCTTCAGCTCGGGCGTCTATTCCACCTTAGCTGCAATGACTAATATCAGGGGTAGGACAATTCCCATATATATAAAAGTACTCTGTGGACAATTCCATATATTGTCAGATTTGGGATATTTTTTTTCGAAAAGCGACATCTGCTATCGCCATCCGAAACAATTAGTTACTTTAAGCACCGCAGATGGCGACACCATCGACACAAAAATGATTTGTGACAAAAAAAAAAACATTTAAATATTAATTTCATTACCTTATCATTTAATTAACACGTATTAAGATTATTTGTAAATATTTGTCTAAAATAAAAGCTGCGTAATAATTACGATAGCAACACAGTGAATTATTGATTTCATATTGATTGTTAAATGTCAAATTCACAAATATGGCGACTGCTCTTTGTAGTTTTCGTTCTGAGCTGGAGGGAAGTTAGAAATTCTTGCTGATTATGAACTTTATAGGAAGAAGGTCATCTGTGATATCCATTTTACAGACAGGGATAGGAATCGGAATAACCGGTTGAATTTGATTGATGAATTGAATTGATGCTTTCTTACTAATTTGCTTGTTTTTAATTTGATAAAGTTTTACTTTTTTTTAACTTAAGATAAAAAATAAGTAAAATTTATCAACTTGAATACAAGTAAAATGTAAGGAAGCCAAATATTTATCCACTATTGTATAGTATACTGGATAAAGGAAGCCTAAGTATAGGCACCTATTGCGTTAGTACCTATAGCTAGCTATAGCTATACATGTCACAAGTTTGTGGATGGAGATAATAGATGGCGTTATTTATCCGATCAAATGACATTAGCGGTCTTCAATAAATTCTGCGAGGGGGCTCTCTATACCCGATATATTACTTTCCTCTATGGACTATATCCCAAGCTAACCGCGTAGTCTGGAACATCACCGATAAGTTAGTCACCAATGATCAAAATTGTTATAGCGCCATCTATGGATATACTACAGAACCGAACATGAAGCTAGTGACATCTGTTGATTGAGAATTGAACTACGTATTTCAAATGTTGCCAGGGCTATATGACCTTGTCTTATTAACGCAGTGAACTTTGAAGTTAAGTTTAAAATTTTAATTAGTTGCAGATGTTGATGATCTAAATAGTCTTTGAACATAGTAACAAAGTTCCCTAAAGTTGGTAAAATAGCTAATGTTGCTAACTTCTTCCATTTTGATTGGTTTATAATCAACAAAATACAGGGGAAAATATTTATTTTCTAAAGAAATTTCAAGCATGCAAGCAAGCAGAAAGTTGTCAGTTATAAATAAGTTGGTATAAAATAAACAAAAATAATTTCACTCACGATCATGGTCGGTACAAACATTTTAATTTGCTTACATTGCAAAGTGACATATCAGATGTATCCTAAAAATAGCTCTATGAAACTACTAATAGCCACAAAAAAAATTATACCACTCATTTCAAACAAAAAATAAAAATATTTTGTTTGTGCAGTCTTTGCATCAGACTTACAGATGGCGTTACTCCAAGTTTTTGGGCCACAATGAAAATAGAGCACACATGAATAATGACAGCAAATGACAGACTGAAATATTTCTGCAGTCTAGTTATTTTTTATTTCGAGGGCTTTAAGGTTCATATTTCGTTATTCCTGTGAAACATAAAGTTCGTTTGTGGAATAGTGGGACACGACGACAGCACGCGTTGGGAGTATTCGAGTATTCGTTTCGTGCATGTAAGTGTGCGTCTGTGTGCGGCAGTGCGGCAGCAAGTAGCTGTCAAAGAACTACTGGATGAAAGACGAGTTCAGTTTTTCCTTTAAAAATGATTTCTATTACGTTAATAGTTTAGCTAAGAGTTATGTACGCCCCTACATGCCCGTATAAAATTATATTAACTTGTTATTTAACAAGCAGTACTTACGCCGACTCCTGGAACCATGGTTCAGTGTCATCCACCGTTGCAACTAGAGGAAATACCAAAAGAAGACGAAGAAAGGCTAGAGAAATTGTTTTCTAAATTAGACACCGATGGAAATGGGAAGATCGACATCCACGACTTGTCGGCCGCTCTGAGGGAGCTGGCGCCACACATCAACCGCAGTTACGCAGAGGTTAGAATGTAGACATTTCCTATAATTTTTGCTCTAACGGTTTCACCTTCCGATAGTGTGTTCGATTACCTGTCGACACGTAAGCCGCAATAAATCTGCTATTTCATGTCCAACACTTTACTATGGAGCACATTTTTCTTGGCCCAGTTTATTTCATTATGTAAAACCTGAGTGTTTTGTTTTTAACTTTTAGTTTTGAATTAGTGATTCTATAGCCGAATTAATGTTAAACTTATGCATGAAAGTTAACTATAAATTCTGCAAAAGTAGGTCAGTTTCCTTAGACATACAGTAAAAATTATCAACACCCTCATTACAAGTTATTAATTTTTATTAACAAACATATGTGCATATTTGATCCCCATAATAGCTTGTATGCAAAGATGTTCTAAACTTGAAATATTTGGATGTAAAAAGCAAATGATAAATCACTGATAAAATTATCATATCTCAAGATTTATTCTTGTGAGTGTGATGACAAAAGATGATCTCAGCTCATCACAATTTCTAAAAAAGATATTATCCTCAGCTGAATTTCATTACACTCATCTGATTGAGTTATGTTAATTTTAGTAACAATGAATGGAATAGATTTTGAATAGAAAGGAAGTGACTTTTAAAGAACTCTTCAACCTCTTTTTGTTTCCATTATTTTCTATGTAGAGCTTATGTTCTTTTTCTAAAGTTACAATTCTACTTCAACCATTTTGGTACTATGAGTACCAAAATGGTTGAAGTAGAATTGTAACTTTATAATTACTGCTAGAAATATTAAAGGCAAATATAGCACAATTCTTGTCTGCAAATCAACAAGCCAAATTTCTTTAAGAGATAAACTTATTGACCCCTCATTATTGAAACATGTTAAAGAAATGCCTCTGAAATCCATACACAAAGCAATTTTTTTAAATAAAATACACAAAAGCATTTCAAATGTACCAAGTACTAGGTACATACATTATACACATCCCATACATTATGGACACAATACCTAATCTGTAGTGAGATGTTACTATGATGATGGCATTTGCTTTGTTTTAATAATTGAAATGTAATACTTCATTTCCGGTTTCATTGTCCACTTTAGTTCCGCTATACACAAAAAAGATTTATTTTTTTATTGTTTTAGTATTTTATTGATAGACTGAAATATTATTAATCTTACAAACATTTATTCTGTGTGTTGTGACAATTTTATTGTAAAAGCAAATGCTAATTAATGTTTAAAATGAAATTCCCACTTCAGTGACTTTGGTCTAATTATTTTTATTTCCTAGTTAATCATGTTTGTGGTGCTAGGCCAAACTAGAAACATGTTTTGTACCTATTCAAAGAAAGTACTCATTTTATTTATAAATTAATAATTAATATAGCATTAAATAAATGTGAGCTCATTGTTATAATCCATCAGAAAAACAGATAAACTTCCATCTAATTCTAAACCTACTATTACTGGGAAGAATTTAAAAAGCCTACATTAGTGCTGGCTGCCTATGTTATGTAAGATACAATTTTCTAAATTTAATGCTGCTACAGTAAAAGCAGTTAAGACAGTACATTGGCTGTAAATGATAGATTTTTTTTAATAATGCAGTAGGCATATCATATTAAGATTATTATAAAACAATCCATCTACACCAGGATTGCATGACGCACAATGTGCGTCCTTTTTTACATGAAGTAATGACAATAGATGTCATCTATTGTCATTACTTCATGTAAAAAAGACGAATACGATGATCTAGCTTCGTAATTAACATACACTTTTGAAGCAGCATCAAAATTATAGATACTTACTTTAAAGAAATTACACTTATTCATGTTGCATTGGCAATTAAGTTGTCACTGCAAAAACCGGCTAAGTGTGATTTAAAGTCATATCTAATAACATATTCCAACATGATGAGCATGAACAAAAAAAAATCTCCCAAAGACAAACTCGACACGATAATAGATACGCGATGGTATAGAAATTCTTCTAACAGAAAGCGATTTCGTAGTTGTCTGCGGAAGCCTATAGAAAATGTCGAAACAAATCATATTTGATGAGATAAGTCGAACCCCGTTAGACTTTAGTTATTTAAATACCTACTTGCCATGAAACGAGCCGTGACAAGTCTTCTGTGATTAAGTGTAAACTGGCCGCATAGATACAAGGCAAACTTTGCTAGACAGACGGCCTAGTAATACGAAACTCCTGGTAGCGCCCCAGTTAATCGATTCTTCTTTTCACGACCTTATGATTTAATTGACATAAAATACCCCATCTAATTGTTCCACCTACAACATGATGTAACGATGTGATTCATACAGAACTCATTATGTCCTAGTAACCTCACTGGTTTTATTAGTTTATATCATCTGTCAGCTCCCGTAAACTACCGATAGCTCACAGATTATTGACATGCATCGAGAGATTACCGAACCCTTTGGCAAGATGTGTTGCGAACAAAGAAAGCAATGGATTGAAAAAGTCATTAAACTTGATTCTCATTTCAACACTTCTACTAACTCCTTATCTTCCGTCCATTTTCTTCTCTTTTTCCCGATCTTGGCTTTGTATAACACGGTGAGTACCGCCTGACCTTCAAAGATCGATATAATATCTTATTTGCTCGCTGTTACAGTCGTATTAGCATAAAATATGTTTACCAACGATCTTCCGCAATGAGGGGCTGATAAAATACATCGTTATTTGTTAGAACATAGCAACACTATGAATGAGGGCATTGTTTAGTTATTCATATATTGCATGGATGAGGTGTCGCCCTGCGGTTAGCTGAAATAAACGAATAAACTTCCCGTAAGTGCAACTTAGTATGGGGAAATACTCGTGTTTCTATACGAGGTGTAAAGCAACGTCGCCGTTTTGAGCCATTCTTGTCAATGACGTCTATAACTATATGCCCTATATGTCTCGACAACTCAAATCTCCTTATCTTCGACCGTATAACGTTTTTAATGCATGTTACGTCATTCCGATACGCCCATACTGAAGTTGAATTTCGTTCTTTTCCAGAAGTTCCTGGCTAAACCTGGCTGGAAAGATGGCGGTGACGTCACTCTGTCGGAATTCATCCACTACGTGCGCGAACATGAGAAGAACCTCAGGCTCCAATTCTCTCATCTCGACAAGAACCAAGATGGTAAATATCACATGGAAATGACCTCTCCTATTTACCAAAATTGCAGATTCTGACTGCTTTTCATAATTGAAGCAATCCATTAGAAAGTCATCACTTTTCCAGGACTCGTTGTTATGCTCAAGGGGGTAGCTTGATTCAGGCCGACGATAATGGATTCGTTATCTCCGCTCGTTAACATTGACATTTCCCGGCCAACGTCAGTAGTTTACGCAATACACGGACGATCGTTAGGTCCATCGGTCCATATAACCTTATTTCTATGTAAAAGTTAGATGACGTAGCCCGCCTTACGGCTTCGGCCCTCGACAACTGTATGGATTCTATATTCGCATTGATCTTGTCTAAGAAATTTCCTTTCACGAGATTTTCTGTAGCAAACGAAATTCAGCTGCATCTATTTTTGTTCTGAGCCCAGTCCAATATGTACGGCATTTACGTTTAATGATCGTATAACCGTCTCAGCTAGCACATGAATTAAAGTTTCTAATTCTGGGCGACTGTATAACAGTAATTTTGTTTGTTCGAAGCTGGCATCCAGACAGTTTTCTATAGTTTCAGTAACTTTCAGCGAATTATGGACATCTAAAAGTCGGGTTTTCATTTGGATGAGTGCCCATTCCGGCTGCTATGGCTGTAGTAATTCCACCGCCGTTTTCATTTCCATTTTGTATGCCTCGCTACAAAATGGATGCGTGACATTTGTTCGTCCATTAATAGGCTGGATTACAATAAGTTGCATATAATTATGCAAGCAAAATGAGCGTTATGCATCGAATAAAATATGCACGCGTGGCTGATATGTGAGCTAGAATATTTAAGCGATTATCATTATTTATTTATGGACTGGCACATTGGCTTCTATAAAAGGGATCAGATGTCCAGTGGTACTGTTCGTGTACTAGGATTCCTGAAGTTTTGAATTAGTTATAGTGGCTGGCAAACATGGATGAGCTTCACGTGTGTAACTGCCATCAATATTAACCGAGTATGACGCTCGCCGGTATGTCGACGCCTCGGTTTATGCGGACGGGCTCCAGTGATTGCGTAGTCTAAACATATGGTTGCCGTTATTTGCCTCAATAGTTTTATAACAATGGAAGGATGAAAACTGCTGCTTATCTCTGATTCGAGGTCGTACAAGTGAAATATCGAAATCATAAACTTGGGACTTGCAATACTCGTCCTATGTTCCTTCTAACTAATCTAAATTATTACAATTATCCTCAATTTATGATCTTTTCATAGATTAAATGTTCTAAAAAGATTTTCTCCTCTTTTTACAGGAAAAGTGGATTTGGAAGAACTTATATGCGCGTTTGCCGATATGGGGATCGTGGTCGGAAAAAGCGAAGCTACTAATTTGCTTAAAAGGTAAAAGAGGTTCACATGTATTCGATGGTGACAATGTTATCATGATTACATAGCACAGCGATTATAATTTTACTGAGTACCGTATTTTAGTTTTTTAGGTTTTGCGATAGCGATTGCCTTTATACTTTTTTGTTTTAGTGATATCCCCACTTTTTTATTACTTATTTAATGTATTTTTTTAACTTAAGTAACTTTTTAACACAATAACTAAATGCACAAGGCCAGGAAACCAAACAGTAAAAAAAAAACATTAAAAAATAAATGTTTCAGAAAAGCTGTTTGGCCATTATTCTGGTGGTAAGTCGAAAAACCACAAGTAGTCAATGGCTTTAACTTGCTAAACATATTGCGCTAAGTTCAAAACATCGCCATTTAAATATTCAATAAAGATTTATAAATTGCCGACCTTCGACAGACTTATGACAACCGTTGAATTATGAAATGTCATTTGAATTTCGAATGTGACGAATTTTTCATCTATCTTTAGCCAATGCCATATTTTGACAGTTCTATGTGTGAATACAAGTTGCTTGGACAAATTCTTTGAAGTTAGATGTTGCATTTGACCATTCACAACGTGTTTATTTAATTCTCGTCAACCAAGCAATTTGTACAATTAAACTATTCACAATCAACAACATAACTCACAATAATTGCTTTACCTTACGCTGCGTAAATATAAAATCGCGAACGTAGGTAGGCTTTCTTCGTATTTTCTATATTATTTGTCGTCTGTCTCGTTTACAAAACTTATTTGTTTATTTTCGTCTTTTTTATGTTCTGCTAAATAAATGTGTTCGCTATCTTTTTTCTCTTTCGATAATCAGGTAAAGTAAAGGGCCACATCTTCTACGCTGAAAGTGTAGTCTAGTTCTGCGTTCGCGCAAAATGTCGCTCATGCGTTACTTAGCACTGAAATTAGAGCTAGCCTCGTTACCCATTAATGTTTCAAACCCGCGTGTTAGTACTTCTTAATGCGCTAATTTTAGTTTAACCCATTTCAATGGCAACACAGATATTGTTCGCTACAAAACATAAATACAGCAGTCTTGACTGGGGAAGTTGAATGAAATCTTTTATTTTTGTAATAATTTAGTGCCTCGTGATTGTAGCCACCTCTTTAGTTCCTCACAGATTTGCAGTGCGATTCAGCTGTTCACGGTCGTGAATACGTTTTAATTTTTCAAAATTTTCTTGTCGTTTCTTTGAGAGCAACTTATCAAGTAAATCAAAGGCACAACGTCCGCGCTACATCGCACTAGCTTTAGTATATGGGGCTCCTCGGGAAGTATCATCGCCTGTAATCTGTTGATTATGCAGGGCCTATGATCTACTTAAGTGTATCCTCATTTGTGAGAGTATAGAAGGTCCAGTGTGGGTCGGTAAGCCTACGCTGAAAATATGAAATTATTACACTCGCGGAAACACTAGCAGGGTTTGGTAATTCAATCCCAAAGGCATTCATACTGGCAATTTAACTGAAATAGAATAAGGTTTTCCTTCAAAAACTCTGAAGTGCTTTACGAGTATAGGGTAAACAGTACCCCATAGTCGTAAAGCACTTCAGAGTTTTAAATGCTATTTATGTGTCCTGTACAACATTACAGGACACATAAATAGCATTTAAGTATTATATTTTATGTCTTCTTTGTCACGTTATGACATATAACGTAGTTATCACCTTATTTCGTCTTAAAGATTTAGCTCAAAATAGTAATGCGAAAGATAAAACACGCAAAAGTGTTTTCAGGATTTAAATGTATTATTCATGTAGCAACTTATATTGTATTGCTTAAGTAGTTATAAACAGGCAAGCATTGTTTTGAATCTCGAATTGATCTTTTTTTGTTTTTCTTGTCACTCTTAACGGACAATCTTGTTACAGAGTAATGTCCGTTTTCACGAACACTAATCGACACCTTAATGAATGCTTTAAAATCGTTGCACTGATCCGACACTACTCTTTTATTATGAAATGCATTTTGGTGTCACCTAGCGTAAGGGAAAACGGGCGTAAATATTGCTTTAAAGTATAAACTTTATAGAGGTGTGGCCCTACCGTTAGTATGCCAAGCTTATGTTTATAAATAATTAAACAGCGTAAATCGACCATAGATTATTTCCAGTTACTTAAAAAATACTGGCTACCGACACTAATGCTCTAACTTGACCCTAATCGAATTATAAATAAAGAATCGTCTTGATCGATTTTAAATGCCTTCGTTGAGAAAGTTGAGGGTAGGTACTTCAACAAACGGTAATTCAACTTATACATTACCGTTAAGCTTGTTGCAGACGAAGAGCTATATTGTAAGTCCTTTTGAAGAACTCCACTCGACTAAGCCGCCATGAACCCCCCGACTTGAATGCCCTTGGGGACGCCCTTGCATGTTGTAACTGACAATTCGATTGAGCCAGGTTGAATCGAGTGGATGAAATTACTAAGAATGTGGGGTTGAGTTATTTAAAGTTAAGGCCTGTATGACGGCAATTATGCAAGACCAGCTGCCGCCCGCGGTTCCTCTCGCGTGAATCATTTAAAAAAAAAGTATTATTTGTATTAATCCATGCTATAAACTCTTATGTGTACCAAATGTTATCAAATCCAAAGTTTAGCAAATGTGAGCATGACTTATGCTGGGGCTACATTATGGCGCGCGTTGTCGCGACAGTGCCGTATAAGCATTCTTGTTCGCCCGAATACATCGCGATTCGAAGAATCGCTTGGCTATACTTGTCACGACAGCGCAAATCTTCGCGTTATCGCAACAGTGTGGCGGCATTAAAAATATGGGAATTACTTCTCTAGTCTGCAACCAGCTTAATTCTGTTACTCCTCGCATAAAAACTCTTTGTTTCGGTGGCGAACCATAAAGTACTTAAACATTCGAACATTTAAACTCTACTCTCATGTCATTCGGCTATTTGTGTTGTTACTAGTACACAATAGTATTAGTCTCATTACCTTGAGCACAAAAACAATTGAATGCAAATATTAGTATAAATAGAAAACCTCACACACAGGCCTTGAATGTTCTTTGCACAATATTATTTCAATAAAGACACTAATTCCCTTCAAATAGTTAAATTACGGAAATCTTTATTGTAAATACAATATTATCATATTTTGTAAATTACTTACTGTTGTGTGTGTTTGTGAACATGACACGTGGTCATTTAGGAAGCACGTGTAACATAATAAAATTGTCTAATAGATAGTTAACAAGTCATTACGGACGCATTTATATTAAACTAGATATGTCCGCGATGCCGCTGTAGTGGATGCTCAAAACCGTGCCGTATATGACCCACTAGCGCACACACTGACAGGTTTAAATATGTTAACAACAAAACATGTTAATGGAACAACCATTGTTTATCATTAGAAGGTTAATTAATTTGATGTAAATATTATGATGATTGCTCGATAGATAATAAGATTTTTAACTTATTAATATAACGTCTTTGACCACAAAATCATAATACTTAACTGTTTAAGTTTAAGCTAAACGTCACAATTACTGTCAAGTTGTATCTCCGATATGTTTCATTTTTTTATAAAATTCCAGCACGATGCATGTGCACTTAGTAAACAAAAGCACGGAGCACTTGAATATCTTCCTCGTTCTGTACAAAATAAATGGATATATTATAAGTACCTGCTAGTCTTTCCGAGACTTCTTTAAAATTAATAAAATCTATCCAATACTTAATTAATTAACCAATTCTAAAACTGAAAATAAAACCTAGCTAGTCACTTAATAAGTCTTCGTAACAGCTAAGCATGAATGTCTTAAATCTTTGAATTCTGTTGTGAGTAAAATATTTATATTTGATCCATTTTTATATATTTCTTACTTAAAACTATATTTAATTGATCAATGCATTTCCTATCAGAACTTATTTTTCTTTGAATCAGGAGAAGCATTCAGCGTCCGTCTGTCTCCCTCACTCATTAAGTTTGTCCCCAGGATGGACCAGGATGGGAGTCTCACAATCAGCTACGACGAATGGCGGGACTACATGCTGCTTGCGCCGGACACAGACATACACTCGCTCATACATTTCTGGAGACACTCTACTGTGAGTACTAACTTTTAAGAGTAAAGATTTGACCGCACTCAGCCGACGCCAAAGCTTCAGTGAATATAAAAAACATTACCCCTCTTCTTGAGCTCCGCTGTCGGACAAAAACACCCTGGCACAGCTTGGATGTGTACGGTTAGATTTTGAAGCCAATTTTGGTTGGATGCAGCGATACTCAACCGAAAAATTCTAAGGATCGCCTGGCGTGGCATATATACTACCTACGTACCTATGATGATATGAATGCAGCCCAAGCAATATGGGGAGCCTAGAAACCAAATGTTTGAGTATCTCTGGCATAGTAATTTCAGGCATTATAGCAACTATCAACGGTGTGATTTTTTTTTTATCTTCAAAACAACTCATAGGTACTCCTCACTCAAGATTTGTGTTAGATATCATAATCAGAATTGAACCTGAACGGCAAAATTATTTTCATGTGTATTTAACAAATAATAGTATTAATTTAAAAATATCCAGAAAGCAAATAATAAATATCCGCAATTTATGAAAAACAAACTACAAAGCTACATACAATTACTTAGTTTATATACTATTCAATAGATGGCGCTAGGCGTTCCTCTCTATTAACAAAAAGTTACATCGCCTTATCGTATTTATTACAATAACAAAGTTAACAAATATTTATACATAACATGCAAAAATATTAGTCTTTTAATACGTCGCAATTATGAATAATACGGAAATGTGACATGAACTGCATCGAAGGAGTTCGCGGTCTAAGTTCGTCGAGGTCAAAGATTTACCTACTTAACTATGAGAGACTTACCTGCTGTTTATGGATGAATACTGTACATGCCAATGATAACTGTACTGTGTAAACTTTTAGTTCCAATTTGTAATGGTCAATTTAGAGGCGTAGTTGGGGATCTTAGGTAGGTACCTACATATATTTTTTTTTCAGATGTTTTTAGCCAAAAGTTCTTTCGTGTTATAGCGTATCGATAGGTAATAACTTGATTCTAAGTTTTTTTTATTTGTTCGATATTGTCAACCTGATTTATTGATGGAAAAGGCTTACTTATTACCATTAATGGTTGGATGAAGTAGGTACCCACCTGATCTTAGGCCTATTGTCGGCCTGGGCACTTTCAGAAAATCGCTAAAATTTGTAGCATGCTTTTTTGCATAAGAAATATAAATCAAAAACACTTTTAAATACATGTGCGAAGAATAAAGCTCTAAATTAGCAGGCCGGATACTAATAAAAATATCATACGATTAGTTTCAATACTGTTTAGCGTATTCACAGTTCAAATTGTCTATAGACAATCTGAATAAAGATTCTGCTGATTAGTATTATAACTAAGCATGTAGTGTTTTAGGGTTCCATACTATACGCAAAGGGTAAAACGGGACCTTATTTTTAGTAACAGGGTAATAGGGACTTCGCTGTACGTCTGTCACCAGGCTGTATCTCATGAACCGTGACAGTTAAGACAGTTGAAATTTTCACAGATGATGTATTTCTGTTGCCGCTATAACAACAAATACTAAAAAACAGTATAAAATAATTATTTAAGGGGGCTCCCATACAACAAACGTGATTTTTTTGACGTTTTTATAGATAATGGTACGGAAGCGTCGTGCGCGAGTCCGACTCGCACTTGGCCGGTTTTTTCTATGAATAAGCCTGTTTGAGAGCAAATAACCTGTGACCAAAGTCTGTAGACGTAAGAAAACAGGAAAAATATTACTGAATGACATCTAGGTTATCTATGAATATGAAAGCGCAATAGAAGACCTTTGTACTGAGTGTCAAAAGACATAAGATCACAATGACTTTTCTAGACTATTTTATACCAAAATAACTATAGGTACCTACTTATCTTTAACAATTGATCTGCAAGTCATTGTCGTTTTAGACAGGAAACCAGCTTATCTTATCGCGATCATCAATATGGCAAAATTTCAGTACTTTTAACAATACACATTTAGATGTAATAATGACTTGAAAATGGTAATGATTGACGAATGACGGTTTATATGGATTGACGCAGTATAAGTAGGCCCCCTACAATTTGGACCGACAACCTGGTGAAGGTCGCGGGAATCGCTCGATGCGGAGTTGCGGACAGTGTATTAGCAAACGATGCTCGGTGAAGACCCAAGCTAAATTATGACAATGAATAACGCTAGCCCATGTCTAGATGTCGCAATAACATCTAAGCGACAATCAACGTTAAAAAGTTGTCAAAAATAGGGAAATTAGAGGTGGTCTTGACAGCTAACGACTGCGATACTCCATAAAAATAAGTTAAATAAGTAATAATAAGTTTAATATGCTTATTTGTTAAAAAAAACTACATAGGTATATCGTTGTATACCTACTTTTGACTTTCGTGAGAGGAGTCTTTGGTCAACTCATCCCGCTCAATCCCATCCCGCGGGATGAGTTGTCCTAGTGGAATTTTTGAATCGGACAACTCATCCCGCTGATATATTTTACGTCTTGTACGGACATGAAGAAAAGTGCTTTAAAACTAAATTCAATGATTTCCTGGTGCATATTTTATGTGTAATACAACAACGCAACCACAAACGTACAAATTGCATTTAATCTATTGCTTGAGTAAAGGACAGTTCAAGGTCAACTCATCGGGAAGTGCGAATACGACTACCTGCTTCCAGCCAATCACAGACAAGAAACTTATCACAATAGGAAGGGTTGAGTGCATCTTTCTATTTTTTCGTACTTAGTTGTGTTAAAGTGATTGAATGTGTGTGAATGTGTGATTTTTTTGTGAACAGTTAAATACATATTTATCAATATCAAGTTATAAGTGCTTTCAATTCGTTCCTTGGGTGAGTAAATTTAATAATTGTTTTTACTAAAGTAGGTTTTTTTTTAATTTTTGTTATACGCATATAAAAGCATACGACCATGGCTATCCTCTAAACATCACATTAAAATATATTACTTGTTGGTAAGTTGTTTATTTAATAGACGTTAAATATTGAATAGTTTGTACATAACTATTTCAGATGAGAATGCTTGTTTCAAACTTTTGAGAGCGTGATTTTTCAGTAGTCGGGTTTTAGCTATTGAATTTATTTTTTATTAGCTTTTTTTTGTCCCGCAGAATCAAAAATACAAATTTTGAACTGAATATCTTAAAGCATTCTCTCCCAATAAATTATTTAAGTACTGAATTTTATACGTAGTACTTAATAATCTTTAATGCTTATTATTTTTCCCCTTAGAATCAACCATCAAAATGTATGAAGATAGCCCTTCAACTTCACGTGGCAATCTATCTCTAAATAAAAATCTATCTCGAAAATTCGGTTCTCGCAGACACTTGGTGTACATTCCGGCAAATGAATAAGACAAATAATGTTGTAGAAATATGGAACGGGCACATCAAAAAATATATTAAATCAAAACCGAATATTGCTCAATTTTCGGAGGGCTTAATCAAAGATATACATTTCTTCGCCTCCATTATAAGAAAATCTACAGGCGGCTTCAAAATTTCGACGAGATTGCCTGAAACTATAGAGAACAAGAAAAAAATTGACTATGCCATAAACCAACTAATCACCGGTCAAATCACAGTAGGACATTGTTTAGAAAAACTAAGAAGTTGACTATGTTTAAATGACGTCGTAAATTTTGTATCTATAATTTTATTTTATATAGGTATGTCAAATATTTAATCTTGTTGATTTTAATGATTATTTATTCAGATTTTAATTGTAAGTTTTTTTTTTATATTCGTGCATTTTTATTTGGGACTTATAATCATAGAGTATAATTTTAACTAGTTTTAAGTAAATCTTAAGAATCCAAATAGTTGTTAATAATTGTTAATTTTTTAGTTTTATTTCAAATTTTAAGACTATTTACATTTTTTAATACGTGATTTTTAATGAAACGACTGTGATTTTAACTAATTTTAAGTAAACCAGTTATAATCTAAAAACTAGTTGTTAATTATTTAGTTTGATTGATAAATGTTATAGATTTGATTGTTAAATATTCTTTTTAGAAAATTTAGATTTTTATACGTAACTTTTAATGAAACTATTGAGATTTTGACTAGTTTCTTTATGTTTAATTTATTGATTTTGATAGTTAAAACTGTGATTTCTGATTGTTTAAATACTTTACAGTGTAATAATATTAATCAAGGGCAATTTTAATAGTTATTGTTTTTTTTAATTTCTATAAATGAAACTACTGTGATTTTTGATTATATCAGCCTTAACCAAGCTATGGGTGTTTAATTTTTTCCCCAAACACTTTTGTTCATGAATGTACAAATATTTCAAATAATACAATACATTTTACCTTTTCTTTAAAGCGGTATGAGTGGACCAAAGAAAAATAATAAAAATATTAATGCGGACAACTTATCCCGCGGGATAAGTTTTAAGCGGGATGAGTTGACCAAAACCTCCGTGAGAGGTGCTTTATTTAAAATATGCAAAAAATGTAATGTCAGATTGTCACACGATATGTCACCTGAAGGTTTTATTAAATAAAAGAAGCCAAAAGAAGATGACGAAGAATTTAAGTATTTTGAAATACAAAGACAACCATGGAAATACTTATTCGTATTATGGAATTGTTCCACTTTAAAATTCAAACAAATAAATGTAGAAAAGTTACATATTTAAGGGATCGCTGGCTAGCTTACACTTTGACCAATGGTCTGCCCTGTCGTGCTTATAAGCACTAGACCTGTGCCCTTTCGTGCTGAAAGCATATAACCTCATTACGGATTCAAACTTCAAATGAATGCCGTAATATTGATTCTACTTTAATACGACCTTTGGCTAAAGACAACTCAGAAATAAACATAGATACTCACTCCGATGGATGAAAACTAGATGTAATCTTTCGACCAACTAGCAGCGAACGGGTCTTGAATTCTTGATCTCTTGTGAACAAACATTAAATATTAATATCCTCAATTCTGCACCAAAAGTAAACTAGGGACTAAACATTTCGTAAGGGAAGTTAAAATAAATATGTTTAACACATTAACTACCGATATCATACCCAGCCTCTCCTTTAACCATTAAAATAACAAAAACTTCCACCTTGGAAACTACAAAGAAATAATTGTACAGGTATATTCGTTGCTTGCATCATTTAAGTTAATCCACATTGACATAGTCGTTTCAATGTAACTAATAAGTATAACAAAATAAGTGCTTTCTAGCTCCCAAATTAGATTGAAGTGTAAAAATCTATTTCCAAACGACACAAAACGCTATAAAAATAATAGCCACACTGGTCGATCTTCAAGACTAAGCAATGCTTGCCGAGTTCAATCGATGGGTGACCATCCTAACATACCGAGTTTCCTTCGTGCCTCGGAAAGCATGTTAAGCCGTATTATCATTTGACATTCGTTACAGCAACGGGCAAAAAATCTGACACCAGTCTTGCCAAGGGGTACTGTATGACCCAGTTACTGGGTGTAAAATACTGGTACTCAGCTCCATCCGCCTAGACTGGAAGCCAACCCCATAAGAGTTTGGAAAAGGCCGGGCAAATTGATTATTGACAAAAACTGCGCTTTTTCGGCGAATTGTGGAACCAGCCTTCTCAACTATACATTCTTTAGCTACAGTACGAAATTCTCCTGTGCCCTGCAAAAGTTGCAATTCGCATCGTGATTCGAGCAACTTTTACGTCGATTTACGCAATTTCCTGCTATTGCGTTTGATCTCACTGGTCCGACGGAAACGGGGTGGAGATCTGATTGTTTGTGACGGGTACAACAGTTTTCATATTGAACGAACAGAGACGGCTTTAAGGCGTACAATGATGACAATGTGTTTAATGTGTTTATCATTGCGCAATAATGTAACGCCAAATGCCGAAAAAATCCTTTAGGTAGTTAGCACAAATATTAGTCTAGCTAGGCTCTACATCAGTGCGGTTCCGACAAGAATAGCTATGGTATGATTATTAGAAATGAGTCGTGTCCATCAAACTAGGAAAAACCTGTATCTTAAAGAACAGTTTTCTTTAGAAGGATTGATACAATTTTTACTGTCAGTCAAACTTTTGCATAAAACATCTATAGGCAGCTCTTCTTTTCTGATTTCTTCAGAAGTTTAGGGTATTAGACTTAGTTCGACTCCAATGGACGCGCTAATCTATTAGTAATCGGGTTTTGTTGATGACAGTTAAAAATAACATCTTGAACGTTTCTGATTCATCTGTGAGGCAATAATAATCACTGTAATTTTAAGGAAAGCTCAACAGAGGCTCCACTCTCAAAATTTTCAGGAACGTTCGCTATTGCATCGCAGTCGACAAAACTCTCACACATCTCTGAATTCCCTACATATTGTCAAGTTTTTGGCATTGATGGCGCTGCGAGAATTTGAATGCGTTTTAACTATTAGAATCGGCCTACAGTTTTATAATTTCTTACAAGTCATCATCATCTGCCTTGCCTTTTCCCAACTATACTGGGTCGGCTTCCAGTCCAATCGTATTCAGCTGAACACCAATATTTTACTTGGGACGACGGTCTATTTGACCTCCACAACCTAGTAACTGGGTAACATTGTACTTCTTGGCAAGACTGGTGGTTACAATCCGTAACCACTCCTAAAGATCTACAAATGACTGTCGCGACCAACTTCTTAGCGTGTTTATCGAGGCACGGAAGAATCTCGGTATATTAAAATGCATTCACAGACCGACCTCGGCAAGTAGCTTAACCTTGAAGATCGATCCTTGTGACTCAGCTCTCCCTTTTCTTTCAAGTTGGCTCACAAAAATACGCACACGTAAATTCAGCCCTGGACGGAGGTGTGAGCGTGGCGTATGTATTACGAGGCGACGATTTTCTTATGACGACGTTACTCACTGCTCGTTAGGGCTGTTGCATATTGTTTATTTAATTTGTTACACAAACAAATATGTTAATTGGTTGTTTCACCGCTTGTGAACTGAACTCACTTCTCTTAACAAAAAATAACAGCGCAGACACATGATAATTATGCTTGTTTCGGTTGCAATGCAGTGCAGATATCATGCCTGATATCGTTATTTACTAAACAAGTTTATTTTTACCCAGTGTTTGACAACAAAGGGTCGTATTTTTCGTATTTTGCCACCAATTATTATTTATCTTAACTTTAGGGACCTTCATTTTGACGTCTATTATCTGAGGTTACTTCCACAATATATACAAGTACATAAGTTTAAAAAAAACGCTTTAATGGCTGTTTTACACGTATTAAGCATACGTGTGAAACAGCCATTACAGCAATTTCTAGAAGCGTTAAGTAGATAACTAAATTTTAAGTGACTTAATACATGTAAACACAGGATAAATTGTAATTTCGTCGTGCGTTATGCGTTTGGTCAGGCAGATTTTTTTTAAATTTCGAAGTGGTTCGAAGATACTTTGGTTTGTCGAAGAATATGTATAGAAAATGCTCGTGACATAAAAATAAAAATCGAGCGATTGTCGATATAGTGTCAACTATGTCGATTGCTAATTTTGATGTGAAGGAAGTCGAGTCGCCCTCACTAATAATAACATATCTAAGCACAGAATGTATGACTCCTTTGCATTGTTGATCGTCCATCTTTAGTGAACTAAAGAGCTTAACTACTTACTTAAACACGTAAGTACTGAAATTAAGTCACTTTCAATTAAGTTAACGTTTAGTTATCTACGTGTAAACTAGCCACAGATACACTCAGTTCTTGTAAGAGTAGGTAATTGTTAAAAAAAAAACATAAACTGTAGCTAATATTTTTCAACAGACTTTCGTTCAAAATTAATATACAGCCTTTTCAGGTTAGTTACATCTAATTGTTCGCCAACTCTGACCAGCTTGGTGAATACTGGCTTCCCTTGGGGCAACTATAACTCGCCCTGATTTCGCCTCTAATGTGGGTAAGCTTAATGCTTCTGACTTCTTGAGGTTAAATTCTGCGTTCTGCCAATTGCACAATGCAAATATAAGTTTGACGAGACAAATACCATAATTTGTTTTAATTTAATTATTTATCTTATTTTAATTAATTAATGGAAATGATGACCAATTAATTGTTATCCTATATTATATCATGACAGTTACTTATTTAAATAATAAATGATGGACATTTATCATTTGTCCGTCATTTATTATTAAAATAAGTAACTACTACTACTACTAAACACGTTAAAATATTAGTACAATTGTAGCACTTTAAACTATTTATATTGCTGTGCCTGGCAGGGTTCATGTATGAAACCTATATACTTGTAACAACTTGTTAACTACATGAATGCAATAACATGATGATTATGATTAATTTAAGAACACTCAATGAGACAAGTTACGAGCTTTTATCTAAAATTAATATGACAATATTTTATCTCAACGTAATATGTCTTACTAAAACTGCACACCAAACAATGGTTGATTCTGTTGAATTACTCCCAACCTCCACTGAAGAATGAAGACAGTGCAAAGATAAGTATACCTAGTCTTTTCTTTAGAAAAAATGAACATGCATCATGTGAATCTTATTTCACATTAACATAAGGGTTAAATTGCAATGAATGAGGAGTGCTTGTTAATACACATTATGGTCGTTGTGTATTATGTCGCTGTAACAACAAAGCGTTGCAACGTTGCTGCTAACATCCTTTGTAATGAAAACCCGTCAGCTATAAGAGCTTTCTATAAAGCGATGTGTTTTGTATTTCAATTTTTTGTTTGTTGGTTAGGTTATCTAAGATGGCGGTGCTCTTGGCATGGAATTACTGGATTTCGCAAAATAAGTTTGAACAAAATGCGTGTTTTAATTTGAAGCGTCGCGCGTATCTTTTTTTATACCTACCTATATATAAAAGCAATATGTATAAAAACAAGATACGCGAGAAAAATAACCTAGCGGTTTCACAACTATGTTGGTGGCTTTCAGTCCAAATGCCAAGTTATACATGGAGAGAACTACGCATGTAGCATTATTCCGCACACGAAACCAACTGGCAATAAAATCCAAGAATGAAACGCAACAAAACCGCTTACTCCTACAATATTTCAAAATCACGAGCCATTTGCGACTCGTAGGTATAGTTTGTGCAAAATAATGATTAAAATGCTCTAGATTTGGGACAGCCCTAGATATAAAAATGCCAACTATAATTCTGTAATTGGATCATCCATCAAAAATGGAAGGCGTGGTCGGACTATGACTGCGAACTACGTCGCTACGTCACTATTCAAACTCGATTTATAAACTACAGAAGGTACAGGGGCTCTATTCTTGTTAAAGTGACTTTCTATCAGCAAAAACGATACTCAATGGCTCATTTATGGGTTTTGTGACAAGCACTCAGGTCAACAAACAATATCCCTCTGTCTAGAGGCAAAGGTTTAAGATGGCTCTTAAAATGTATCTCCAACTTAACTATATCAAACGGTACATCTAGAGGACAAGTAGATAAGCAATAATGCAGCAAAGAAATGACAAAGCGGTAACACTATGGGAGTGAGGGAAAGAGCACACACGTATGTACTATAAAATCTTCCACGTTTATGACTAATCTCCGAAGAAATTGGCTGCTGTTACCAAAATTCGAGATTCACGAAGTCTAGTAATGTTACAAACTGGCTTCTATCAGCGGCTTCGCCCACGTGATTGTCGGAAATTATCCCAAGGGAAATTACTTCCGGGATGAAAAGTAGACTATAATCTATAACTGTGCAAATTTCATCCAGATCCGTTCAGCCTTTCCAGCGTGGTTGAGTAAAGAAGATCCAGCCATCCATTCATCAAAACTTTCGCATTTATTATTCGCATGATTAGTAGTAAGATATCCTGCGAATCTCCAAAAAGATTACATTTTGAAGTGACCATTGCATTGCAATTCATTAGTCCGGCTGATAGACTCCGCCACACAATCTACAAAGCCGACTTCCTTTCCAAAGCATTAATTAAAAAGTTTTCCAATCCAATTGCCGATCCCAATAGACACATCAACACTGCGGCGACTGTGTTAATCAATCTCTCTTATTTAAGAGTTGGAGGGTTTCAAATTAAAATGTCGACAGTTTTGCGATAGTATTTCTGATTCTGTGAGATCCTACGATTTTTGAGGAGCTCGTGGCTAAATAATAACAGCCGCATGGGTCGATATCCAAGGGCTAGCAACATCCATTGCATACCGGGACTCCTACGTGCGTCGGAAAGCACTTAAACCGCCCGGACCAATTTAAAGATCTTTGACAGTCGTTACGGCAGTCAAATCTATAACTTTTGACACCAGTCTTGCTAAGGGGTTGTTTTATTCAGTTACTGTATTGTGGAGTTCAGGTAGTCAGTCGCTTCATGTACAATATTGGTACTCAGCTACATCCGGTTAGACTAGAAGCTAACCTATCTGCTGACAATTCTGAACAAGCAGTAGAAGTGGTCTTTCTGCTCCTTTTTTCTGCCATTTAAAGCCTAATGGTTTAATGCTGCTGGAAGTTACGTGAGTGTATTGAACGGAATAGGACTGCTGTTACTTATATCGAATATTCCCCACTCTTATTTTTTTCATTGCACTTATGAAATATAAACGGTCAAGTGATGGTATGGAATTAAGTTACCGCTTTTAATACTCAGTTAGCAAAATTGGAACGAATAAAGTTGTAATTTTCTTTGAAGCTGTAGTTTTAGATCTCATTTTTATGAAGGTACTTAGCTAGTTTAATTGTTTTTTCAATTATCAACCTACGAAATACGGAAAGACTTTCGGTCAACGGGGATCAGACTCGTTCGCTTTTTGGGTTTAAGCTTGTTGGCCAAAACCGCAGATAACTGCATAATCCCAACGAAATGAAACAGCCTTAATATTGCCAACTTTTATCAATTTCCAGCTACATTCCTACCACCTTAAAATTCGTAAAGTGAACAAAACATCGAATCAAATCTATCGCACGTACGCTCTATATTGCGGAATCAGAAAATATAGAACTCACAATAGTTCATAAACTTTTGAACCTGGAAGGCTTAACAGATTCTATTCGAAGAATTCAATATCACAATTCTTTGATTGTAGATACAAGGTGACTTGAAAATTGCAGCGAATGGATTTTCAGGGCTTGATTGTCTGATCAACTATAAATTAGTAAAAACCTTCATTTCATTTCATTTGACGTAACTCGACTAAATGATGAGAACAGTGATTTCTTTTCGTCAGCTATTTCTGGGTTAGTATCATGAATGCGTACTTTCACCCGTAAAAGATTGCCATTGCCATGAATTAAGTCGCGCTGTATAGCGATTGTGGATTTTTACGTCCGCATCTTTCTTGATTGATGTCACAATTATAAAGGACAGGCATTTCCTGCGTTTAATAACTGTCTTTTGTCCACGTTCTATGCAAGTGACCTTGCCATTCACTGAAGCCATATTTGCTGATTGTTGAGCAAACAGCCGTAGTTGGTAATAGGTGTTTGTAGAAACATTAGTCCGTTCTGTTGGTGCTTTGGCAATTAGAATGCATTTAATTCCAAGATTAAATAAAAATATAAATGCGAAAGAAACTCTGATGCTCGTCTTAATGGCTGAACAGATACCACATGCCCTGGATTAGAACATTTAAATAGTTTTATCCTGGGAGTATGTCCCCTTGGGATAATATCCGACATTCAAGGGAAGCCGCTTGCAGAAACTAGTAAATACATCGCAGCCAACTAGCTTAACCAGCTGTTTCATTAAAATCCTGGTCTTTTCATTGAATTGCGCTATTTAATCAGCGACATACGTGACATGCGCATTTGCGCAAGTCATTAAACGATATTGAACCAAAGGTGTCACTTTGGTCGCTGAAAAATCGGCACAGTTCAATGAAAAGGCTAGGCAAGCTATTAAACTGATTAAGCTATTTGGCTGCGACATATATATAGTGTGAAGAGAAACTCCTCTCACCTTTTTGAGGAGTGTGATGATTGGCTTATTCAACCTTTATATGAAGAAGCTGAGTGCACTCCAGCTAAAATGACGCTCGAGTTTCGACCCTTACACGAAAACTAGCCCTCATTGATAGCTCTAGCTATAGTGACACCTGTCACGAAAGTACTAGTCTGAGTGAACCATAAGGGTTGTCTAAAAGAATTACTGTACTGGAGCTAGAGCTACGGTCGTCATATCATCGCGTCGTAAAAGCATTGCTACGATAAATGATCGGTAGCCGATCGAAATATATGTAGAAATCGGATCACTAAAATTGATTAAGTACAGAGAATTAAGACCGTCTATGTTGTACTACTACGGGAATGATTATCTACCACTACTTGACATGAAGTTAAAATAAATAAGAAACATGTTTTTTTACCCTGCTCTTCTATAGCTATAAATTAATCAATTGAAGAGTCTGTTTGTAATGAATATAAACAAAATAACAGCGAATACTAAATGAATCTTAACACGGTAATTTGCCATGGGTAATTTCCGAAACTGTTGACCGATTTCAACGGGAGATATAAGTACCTACTACGTTTATATTAGAAAAAGAATTAGGGTTCTGCAAAAAAATAAAAGAGCATTTTTGCTGTTTGACGTGAACAACGTCGCGGGCCACACGCAGGCCACACTAGCAAAAAAAACGTGATCACAGTCTTCATGAAAAATCTTCATTTCATGTTTATTATTTACACACTTATTTATTTAAACTTGATGTACAATAGTGGTACATGGGCGGACTTAATGCATCAAGGCATTCTCTACCAGTCAACCTTTGGGTTTAAAAAGACTACACTGTGGTAGGTTTACAACAAATTAAAATAGAATTTTGTTTCGGAAATAATACACAAATAATATATATAATACTAATAATATATATATACATATGCTAAAATAATAAACTAATAAATATGATATAAAACACTGCACAATTAAACTCTACAGCACAGGACTAGCCAGCGTGTTTAATTCATTTTCATCTTCAAACAATGCACGAGTAGAGAAACATCAAGTATTTAGTAACAAAACCAATAATATTACCAACTGAACTGTGCAACTTTGAAATGAAACTCGAAGCTACGTTAATTTGTAAACCTACAATTGTACATATGTAGTCCGACTATACCAGTCAATTCAATTCTGTTCGTAGCATTTCTTTTCCATTTCCGGTAAGCGCAAATATGATTTTAAAACACAGTGCGCTTGAAGAAATGTAGAACATTTTTCGCTCGGAATTTGGTTTAATTAGCTCGCTTGGTTTATTTAACTTAATGCAGCTTGTGTTACAGTTACATCTTGTTTACAGTGTCGATTTTTCCATCGATTCCTGTGTAGTTAATTAAGTAGCCTGGATGCAGTGCAGTGTAGAGGCGTAGACGGACAGACAGACGACGGCCATCCCTTTCGCCTTTGAGCAATGGATATTGATAATTTGCTGGGAAATCCCTAAAAATACGAGCTATGTAGCGAAAATCAACTTCTAAATCGTTCCCCATTTCGGAGACGAAATTTCAAAAATAATCCATTTATGTTTTTGTCTTTGGGCTGTTAGTTCTCTGTCAGCGAATTTAAAGTATATTCGAGTTTTAGATGAAAAAATAAAAGCTTTGAGTTAGCGCAAGAAAAGGGTACTTGGAAAAATATTGAGAAAAGCCTTTGAGCAGCAGTGGGATACTGGATGTAAAGACACGTTTGTATGTTAGACCCACCTGAATTGTGAAACTCATAAAATCGCATTTCTATTCCTTTCCTTCACAAACGACAAGGAACTCCATATCATTCGTTCAAAAATTTGTCTACTCGACATTGTAAAACACGCAATGAATACGGTTGCAATGTCAAAAAGAAAACATTTATGCAACTTATTGCATGCATTATCGTAGTACGCAATATGGCTGTAGCATGTTGCCACAACGATGTAATGTAAATAACAGTATAGAACTAAGAATCCTTTTACACTTATTTATCCAAGACAAGATTTTGCCCGCGACTTCGTACGCGTATATCCCGTTTTTCCCGTTCCCTTATAGCCTATAGCATTCCTCATGAATGTGGCTTACAACAAATAGAACTTTTCAAATCCGACTGGCAGTTCCAGAGATTAGCATGTTCAAACAAACAAACAAACTCTTCAGCTTCATTATATTAGTAGATTAGCATAGATTGACGCACAATGTGTCTTTTTCTTCCAAATTCTCTCAGCGTAATCTCAATGTGCTCATCTTTCTAGCCTAATTAAACACACAACGATTCTTTTGTCTTCTCCGTGATTTATAAGCGTGTTTTTTACATTCTAAAAATAATAAGGAGTATAAAATCTAAAAAGATAATAAAGCTATATTAAATATTATCTGTTGAGATTTTATACTCCTTATTATTTTTAGAATTATCTGCAAAAATCGCTTCTACATTGCTGTATTTTATTAAAGGTACAGACGCCAGCACATCTACCTACCTAAAACTGTAAAATTTTCCCAATCAACCTTGAACCTAATACTGTAGCGGTAAAGTTAAAAATCTATTAAAGAAATTTAACGGAGTGTTGTAGCTTGACGTGCCTGGCGTCTAGCGTCTGCAGCTTATGTTGGGAGGTCAGATGTTCAGTCGGTCCATTTAAAATACTGGCATTCAGCTGCATCCGATTACTTACGACTTACAACCAGGATTATTCTTAAAAAAAAAATTATAACATACTTTGATTAAATACTGATCGTGATCAGAAATATTATTATCTAGTGGCTTGTCCCGGCTTCGCCCGCGTGTATACTTTTTCAAAATTTTCTTCTTGAGAACCTTCTCATGACAACAACAAACACAACAAAAAAAGAATTACCGAAATTGGTCCAGCCTTTCACGCGTGATGTCATGCCGTGACCAAGGGAAATAGGGATTTATTTTTATATATACCCTAGTGGCTCGCCCCGGCTTCGCCCAGATGTATTTATATTTTTTTCAAAATTTTCTTTCATGAGAGCCTTCTCCTGACAATAGCAAACACAACAAAAAAAGAATTGGCGAAATTGGTCCAGCTGTACACCCGCGATGCCGTGACAAAGGGAAATAGGGATTCCTTTTTTGATTTAAAGATATGCTATATGTAGAGAATTTGAATTTTTAAAGCCGTATTTTTGTTTGCGAAAAAGCCTGAAATACTTGGTTATGAGTTGCAATTGCAATCAAATAACGGAATACGTAGTTAAATATAGGAAGCGGTTAAGTATACACCCCGCGTAATGACCGCCAACCTGCTTGTTAAAACTGATAAAATACCCGGAGGTTATTTATCTCTCATTGTAAAATCGGGCAGGCTCACATTGTTGATCATTAGCGATTTAATTATGACGTACCCAATATTCCCATGCAGGTTGCCTGTTCCTCCACATTTATTTTAAAATGCTGTTCGTATGACATATGCATAATATGTTTCATTATGATACTTGTTCATAAATGTACAATATTATGCATATAGCCACCTTTTCGGCAGCAGTTAGGTAAACCACTACTTAAATGATATCAATTTTGAATCATGCTTACTTGATTGGAAGTGGATGAAATATACCTACTTTCAGTAAGTAAAGTAGGTCATTTTCTTGTATATTTTTTTCTTTCAGTAAGTATATTAGGAATTTTTCTTGTAATTCAATCACTCGCATAACTTATTGGAACATAATATATTAAGCTTTTCAAACGTACACTTATTTTGAAATGTACATATTTAAAGGATGCACCAATAAATAATTAATAAGTACCTGGATGACCGAGCTTTGTTCGACCTTTATTTTTGTAAACGTTTTCTGAAAATGAAACCTAGCTAGATCGATTTATCGCCCCCCAAACCCCCGACATACCAAATTTCATGAAAATCGTTGGAGCGCTTACCGAGATTCAGATTATATATATAGAATAATTGCTCATTAAAAGGTATTAGATAGATAAATATCTTTTCTCTAACATAAATGAATCTTACCAACCAACAGTACGAACACAATAAGTAAGCTAACAAAAGCGTCGGTCGCTCACAGAAGGCTGTATGCACTAGGCCCAGGCTCCACGCAAGTTTCACGGTGATATCCTAGTTACAGCGACGACCTGGGACGCGCGGGACGGTTTTCAGGACCGTGCCGGTATCGGAACGGGACGGAACGGCGACTGGAAATTTTACAACTAAAGTGTAATTTATGTATTGTTTTCTCATTAATTAGTTATTTGAATTAGCTTAGTATTACTTTTCTCTCAATTTTCGGCTAGTTTTGATAGTTTTTAATGTTGTTTTCCGGGTTCTAAATTTTTTGTTGCACATTAGTGACTTCCAATTTCTTTTCTGCGGATTAAAAAAAATCAATGAATGTATTTGAAGATTCAAAATCGTGGTTAGTTTGTCTTTATTTGGAAAAATGATTGAAATAAAGTGATCATAATTTTATTTTGATTTAAATAAACATTTTAAGTTCTTGTTCCTTTGTTTTACTGCTGGGACTGCCTAAACAATAAAAGGTATTCAGTGAACAACGGTGGACTATATTAGAAAAATTGTAGACGCAACAAGTGACAACATGATTGTGCTAGCGGTAACGGACGACGTCTTATGCAAAGAAGAGGTAAATGTAGAATGATCCTTACTAATTTTTCTTTTAGAAATGTTGCCAGTTTTTTTTTGTAGTTTATTTTTATTAAGGGTGACCTGAGTTTGTTTTCATTTAGAATGCATTCCTAAAATATTTCGTTTTGATTTTTAATTTGGCACATGGTGACTACTTTTTTATTGTATTCGACGCTGGTTTATCTTTGTTAAATATTTTTGATTTACATTAACGACAAACTTTTTTTTATTCGTTTTTG
This sequence comes from Mamestra brassicae, assembly GCA_905163435.1. Lineage (NCBI taxonomy): Eukaryota > Metazoa > Arthropoda > Insecta > Lepidoptera > Noctuidae > Mamestra > Mamestra brassicae. The sequence continues at coordinate 7,997,734 of LR990987.1, forward strand.
TTTCTATTCTTTTCTATGGATATGAATTTAATTTAGAATCTGCTTATCAGTATTTAAACTAAATCTTATTATGGTTAGTAAGTTTTAGGGTTATTATTTTGAGTTTGTTTTAATTTTTCTAAATGGAAACAAACTCAGGTCACCCTAAATAAAAATAAACTAGGAAAGCCTTCTGGCTTTCATAAAAGCCTTCTGGCTTTCCTAAAAGCTTTCGTTTTGTTTTTGAGAATTTTAATTTGGTACATTGACTAATTATTTAGTGTATTCGACGCTGGTTTATTTTTATTAAATATCTTAGATTATGTGTGAATGTACAATAACGTATTACATTAACCACAAACGTTTTTTTTATTAGTTTTTGTGTTCATATTGTTTGATTAGCAGTCTCTATTTTTTTCTGCATGGATAATTTAATTTAGAAACTGCTTATCAGTATTTAAACTAAATCTAATTAAGGTTAGTATTTTTTTTTATAAATGGGGCTGATTGTCTTTAAATATTAACGGACGACATGACGAAGTATGTTATAGAATACATATTATTAGTGTGCACCTCACAACACCTGATTAACTAATTAGTAACCTAAACCTTCGAAATTCGCCTAAATCAAGTTGCAGCTTCAGCCAATATTGCGGTAACGCAGTCGAGGCGAAATGAGTCGAACATAATTTCCTCATCTCATTATTCGCAACGCAAATGAGCGTGCGGTTTCGCTCGTCTACCGCTACCTCCATACGGTTATTATGACCAAGCACAATTTCCACTGCATGTCGTCCTCAAGATAAACGAAAACAAGTCTGCTACGGACAATACACCACAAAGTTTATTGGCTACATCTGACTATGTAACGCGGAGCTCGTGGCTAAATAATAATAGTCGCATTTAAATTTATATCGGTTATTAAACCATTAACAAGCTCTCAATCATAACAAAAACAACCACATGCTTAGTTTAAATACTAATTAGCAAATAAAATAATAATAATCATTTATTTCAATCCATTACATCATAAAAATACATTTAAAACAAAAAAATATACAATAACAACAATATTATTTTATTATTTTATTTTTTTATGAATTAGCCTGTAGATGTTTGAGGGTGAGATAGTCCGTCGCTGCACACATTTTTGTTTACAATTACATCAAGATCTTCAATAAAGTTGATAATTGGAAGACCGCGCTCACGCGTCGATCGGCACCGCGAATATAACCTGACTATCGTTTAGTTGATGACACGAAGTTATTCTCGTCAATAAAGACCGAGCCTCTATAAGTCGTTTTTTTTCTCTTGACCGGTCATTATGGAGAACTAATGACCGGATGACAGCACTTTAAAATTCCCGAAAAACTTCTATCTTTCAATCAGATGAATGGTAGGTACTCGTTTTTTTGTTGTGTTCGGCTCAGTATTTCGTCTTCCATACATCTCTATCAAACGACATATCGCTATTCACCCAACACTACCAGTAAATTACCCAATGGAAATAATAATGGCGCTTCAAACGCAGACATAGTGAAGAAAATCGAAGAAAAACGAACGTCAAAAGTGCATTTCTTCTTGCATGCTTCACCGGTCCAGCTGCATTTAATTAAATTAACGGAAAGGCTGTGCAGAGTCCTCTTTATTGAATATCAGGCTCAAAAAAAACTATTAAAACTGACATGTTTTCTACCAGTTTTATAATTTCCGTTTACCGCTGTCTTTGTGAGTATCTTGGTCGAATGTTTTCTTCGGTTCAACTGTTCATCATAACTTCAATGAAGTCGTACCTACTTCTTATGTAATTTCAAAACTTTCGTTGTTTCACCAGCTTTTTCCGACTTCCCTCCTTGGAGAGTACTTTATTACTTAGCTTTCTAGTCTTTCTTGTAAGTCCCCCCAACTATCATCGCTCATAACTTTTTAAGTAGGCGAGGAAGCATTATGATTTCATTATTTCCGCTATAAGAAACAAGTAATCTTTTTAAACAAATTCATAGTAGGTATAATATCTATCTATGAAACACGGTCGTGGTGGCTTCGTTGTTGCATTGACGCGTCGCGTCGTCGTCGACAGTCTCGTACAAGTACAACATGAAGCCGATCAAACTTCGTGTTTTGCGTTCTGATATTTTCTATTTCTCGACTTAAACCACTCTCGCGGTCACGGGTAGCCTAGGGAAACGATATGTTCCGTAAAACCGGTTCCAGTTTAACGTAAAGAGATTGTGGGAGGTATATTCTTAGTGCACATCTTTTCATGGTATCAAACATGCCTCCTTACACGTCTCGTAAATGTATTTTTGGGCTTGGATATTCACAGGCGTTGCCCACGTGGTATGTTCACAAAAGGATTATATTTCCTTCTCCAGGCTGTTTTTCACATGTGCCTTCGGTGGAAAACGTGATAAACAGACGAGAGTTGCTTTCGCATACACAGTTAATTATCTATACATACTAGTATTACATGTAAGTATGTACATATATTAACTATGAATAATCGCATCAGTGTCGTTCCGCCCCCGCTATAGGCGGTAGCCTATAGCTACTATATGCTCAATCAGTCGGTACCTACATCTGATTGATGCCCTGAATTTTATCCTTGAAAATAACAGTCAAAGACGAACTCAAGGATTTGTCGATAGCTGTGAATCCACTATGTTGTTAGAAAACAGTGAGCAATTACTGTCCATTGATAAGATTCGTGGATCCGTCTGTTATCTCGCTAATTGTTTGTTTGTTTTTATGAAATAGTGATGCGTAATAAGCATGTAATGTCTACGATAAAATGTATTCGCCACACGAGAGATGACATTATTTAAATAATTTATACTAGCTTCTGCCGGGCAGAGCGGCGGGAATCTCGGAAATCATTCGAAGGGAACATACTCCTGGGATGTAAAATACCCTATGTCTTAATCCAGGGCTTACTTTTATGCAACATTAAGCAATCGCATTAAAAAGCCTTTTGTCGGGCGGCGTGATATATTAGAATAAAAGTTTCTGCAAATTTCAAATTCCATAGACGTACCTACCGAGAGTGTCCACATCTTGACTCCCTAAGCTACAATACTTAGCATTAGCATAGCAGTGAAAAAAAAACAATCCCGGAGTGACGTGTCCGTTGATGGGTTTTATCCGAGTTCATCCAAAGACCGATGAGCACAGAAATTTCATGCTTCGGCTGCAAGCCATGCAGCAATTTAGCTAATATGACGTTATCATCTCTTAATCTGGAGTATTAGATGTACTCGCCGTTTATTATAATCGTACCAGTTTGTTTTGTTTTCAACATTATCTATAATTTGTCAAGCATTTCCAGTAACTTACCTACGTCTAGCTGACTCATTACTCGACGCAGTGTGTTATGTTCAGTTTGCTGGTCATGGGTTTGGACGATTACTGCCGCCTTCTCTGGTTTATGGTCCATCGGATTGGCATCGCGGCAGAGACTTCAAAATAAACCGGCCTGGGCCAGTATGACATACCACAACTTATACAGTATCTAGAAAGTTTAAAAACATAACTTGTGATAATTAATAGGGGTCGCTTTTAGACCTTGTCGACCCCCAAAATCAGTTTTCGTTTATGTCGACACCTGGGAAACCAATTTCGACCCCAAGGGGTTGATATCGACCACTTTGGGAATCCCTGCTGTAGAGATTACTATGATTTTTTCAGAGTAACATCAGCGATGGTCGAAATGCCAAAATGTCTAGGATTGATCGCGTGACACGGATTCAACATCAATCCCACCACCATCCATCATATTTGTCTTTTCGACAATCGTTATCGCTGATAGAATGTCACTTTGTCTAGAGCAGTGGTTCCCAACCTGTGGTCTATGGACCACTGGTGGTCCGCAAGGGCCAAAATATGGTCCGCGAAAGCTTTTAAAATTCAATCGTCTTACCTCAAAAATAATCTGATGTAAACTGATTTTACCAATGCTCATTGTTTTCGTTTTAATGAATATGCTAGCTATGCTACTTATGCTACAAGTTTTAAATATCTTCATGATATAAGTAACACAGTTTCATAATATTTTTGATTTATTGTCCTTAGCAACAAAGAAAACAAAGTGGTCCCTAGTCAAATCAATCAGGAATCACTGGTCTAGAGGCTAAGGACATAAGATAGCGAGTACCAACTCCGTTGCTTAGTTTTTTTTAAATTGTCGGTCTTCATTCAATTTTCTCCAGAGTATCAGACATAAGCCGAGTATCAATCCTTACCTACTCTTCACCTATTGAACGCGGAGTAATTAAGGCCTTCTGACCTCGCGATCCTATCAGTAAAATATTGTTTATGATGCTTAAAGTCAAAGACCAAAACATTTATTTAAATTAAAACATCATTGGTGACAAATTGATAGGGTGTCGGTCATTTAGTTAGAAAATTGACGACTAAAGTCTATCCAGATGCTTTATTTCCATATTGAAATATCAGTGTGGGTACTTATTCATATAATCCTCAAATAATAAATATAAAGGAGAAAGTGCTCATGGTGCATCAAAAGTTCGTCCACTTTACTGTCCATGGGAAAAAATACCCAAAAGGCTGGTAGCATTATGAATGGCAATGCTTATTCTTAGCTATAAAAACCAAGCTCTCGGTCAGGTCACGTTAAGAATCGACCAACCACACGGACCAATCCCAAAATAGGCGAACCTCGAACCGTCCCATACTTACTTTAAATAATGCATTTTGGATACTATTGGTACTATGGCCCATTAAATTTCTTTCTGTGTTCCGGATATCAGTTGTTTGGCCAGGATATCACATTTTCCTGATTGTTATAAACAGGCACGTGTACAGGTGGTTCCGCACGCGAGAAGGAAACATGTGACATTATCTGCAAATGCAAACAATGATAAGCTTATTTCATTTCAACTAATCAACTTCACAATGAGCGTTTTGTACGCTGTTGTGTGTTATCTCGAACCGAATGAATTATACATTGTGAGGTCACGCGAAAGGGGTTCAGCCTCCAGCTAGAATCTCACAATAATTAATTTTCCGTTCGATTTCTCATTAATTATTGTAATTAGTAGCTGCGTCGATTGTGTTTACTATGAAATTAAATATCTGAACAATGTTCAAGAAATTACTATGTGACAGGAGATGATTCAAGTCTAGAAAGGAGGTGAATACTGAGTTGACGACAGAAAGAGAAATAGGGAAGATAAGAAAGAGAATGAGGATGAATTCGATTACGTATCTGAATTTTGGATAAAAATGCAGTTGTCACTATTAACGCTCTAAGATTTCCACCTAGCAAGTGCAGCTGGAAGGAAATACCATGTGGAATTGTGGACGGCAACCAGGCAAGCGTTCTTTGGTTTTTTTTTAAGCGCAATATGGTCTGCATATTTTTAAAACATATATTTCATATCTGTTTCAGTATTATTTTAAATCCGATATACATATTTCATAACAGTTTTAAAAAATACACTGACCATATACGCTTGAAAATAAAGACCAAAGAACGCTTGTCTGGTTGCCGTCCACGATTCCACATGGTATTTTCTTCCAGCTACTGTTTATAAACTACACGCCACTTCTAATGAACCTTCGCCGACGGCACGCGCCGCTCAATCAGTCACGGATTGCCGATAGGTTACACGAACATGACCTAACTGTTCTCTACTGTTAGGTCCTTAGTACAGACGCCAGCACGTCAAACTACAATCTGTCAAATGTGTTTAATAGATTTTCAACTTTATCGCTGAAATTAGGTACAAGGTTGATTGGGAAAATTTGACAGTTTCGGGTGGCTTGATGTGTTGGCGTCTGTACATCCCAGATTGTAGACAAACAAATAATGATACTTTTTGGAGGCTGTTTTGTTTCTTTACGTTTCTTAACGTTGCTATGTCGCTACCATAGTAATGGGGATTATATAAAGCCGATTCCAATTCCCGAAACGAATCAGGCCAATCCGAATCTGAAGTCCTACTGAAAACGTAGTAGAAATACAGTTCTGAGGATTGATCGCTAAGAAGTCTGGGTTTTATAAAACCAATCGAAATGGTGCATACACCTGTTACGTAATAATAAAACCGTGTCGCGACGGTACGTCCAAAACAGAATATTGCACTTCACTTGACAACAATCTTCAGCGGCCAAAGAATTTAAACGTCAAAAATTTTATTGGCATTAGCTTTTGAGCGCACAAGTGTCTCAAGTGATCCATTAGTGCATTTTGTTGACGCTTCCATTCCTTGGCAATATGCAACTGACATACAGGTAGACTATACAATAGCCCATTAATTTATTACCTTAATAAATGAATATCCGATGAAAGAATTAGCTTACGTCACAAAATTCACGTGACTGGCCCAATAAAATAGAAAATTTTCTTTATTTGCATCGTGATGCCAAAATAAACTTAACAGTTTACAACAAATACAACGTCATAAGATCACAAGTAAATGCAAGTATTGTGTATATAGTACCTAACCTAAACATACATGTTGTAATGATTTTGTATTTCCAGCCTTATTCTTATTACAAGTAAGTTTATAATTGCTAGTAAAACGTATGGTTTAATTACTATGAGGGCTGTTTTAAACACATTTGATTTAAGTATAAAAACGTCTCTAAAGTTTTAAATAAACGTTCCATATGGTGCATGTCTAGAAATAAACAGCAGTTTATTTCTGAAATAAATATACGCTATAAGATCCCTGCACTAACATTTCTTACATGAAGTTAAAGGTTACGTTAGTCGCCAACTATGTAGCAAGTGCCAATAGTTGCTAGTAATATACCGAATATTCGCAATTTTTTTTTTACATTCGCATTCGAAATCGCAAGTAACGATGCGAATGTTTGGCGAATGTATTTGACAATATAAAGGAAATTAAATATAGTCCATATTTAATTTATTTTATATTGTCAAATACATTCGGAGGATATGAAATGATAATAATCAGCTATATAGAAAGTCAGCTTTTTAACAAAATTTAGTTTCGAAGAGTTTTTTAATTTCTCATTGACCTGTCAACTTGAAAATTTCTAATAGAAATACCAATATATTAACAGTACGGAACCCTTAATGTGCGAAATCCGACACGTACTTGGCCAATATCTTGGCCACGCTTAGCACGAGAATATGTGACCGTCCGTCACAATTTCGACAAAAAGTACCCACAGGCCATTTTCTGAGGAGATTGACCTCGATGATGTCTCCAACAAAAGTTGTGAGCAAACTGCCGGCCGCTACGTAGCGCTTATGCTGCGTTAGGATCACAGTCATCATCGAAGAATGTCAACGTGCCTCGAGCCTGTATGACTCACTTATCGTCAGTCAGCAAAACGAGCTGCGACAGACGATGCAACGCAAAACACGAAGCAATGACCGCGAAGTGCAATTAACTAGTGACCCAGTTATAGTATACCTAATCGATTGAAAACTCAACCTACTTGCCAACGCCGCTTAGTGAAAGTTACGCAAAGAAGTTATTGCGCCCCTGTAAAAGTTGTCATCTACCCACTCCAAATAAGACGATGAAAACACTGTACAGAAGGTCCTTGGTCCTAAAGTCAGTATAGTGGACGAGACCGGATTTACACTGGTTGAGAGTAATAGGTCGTTTGCGACGTAACTAGGGTTCCCAACTTTTTGTACCAGAAATAAAGTATATCATGGTCGAAAAACTAAAATGGATAGTATTTTAGAAAAGTAAACAATGTTTTTTTTGTCATTTTGAAAACATATTTTTCTGGAGCTTCTTGCGCAATTTAACAATTTATATGTCCTTGATGACATAGGATTCTTTTTTTCCCGGGTGTATATGTCAGGAAAATTGCAGACTCCGTAAGATTGTAATAAATCTTGATTAGATTATAAAATTATAATTTCTCGATATATTATGAAAAACTTGTTTTCAATACTATAAATCCCATCCAAATTCAATAGTTTCCAATTTAGTCGTGTCTTATTTAGAAAAAAAAGTTTACGTTATCACGCGATATTCTACAATCTTACGGTGTTTGCCATTTTCCGGTGACATTCCCTTGGAAGCCACTGGTAGAAGCTAGTTATCAATAAAGGGAAATACACATTAAATCTCCACCACTATAATTTGAAAACCACGAATATCTCCTAGACTAGAAGCAAATTCAATCAATTTTGCCTCGACCATTATCCACAGCAACTGAACCTGTGTCTCGGAACTGTTAGTTACTGTGATTAATTTGAGTATATCACATATCCGAAGACAAAATACCTGTATTATGATACCTGTATGCCAAGCAACGTTGCTATGTGTATCGGCTTGAATAGTCAGATTTCAACAGGCGCCGAAGTAATTGCAGGCGCATTCGACATATCAGCTTTGTCTTTGTCCATAAACCACCAGGATCACTTGCAATCAGCAGATAACACTGTCTGGTTAATTTTCTTTCACATATCTACGTTATACCTACTTCCGCAAGTTATGTTTGCTAAAAATTTCTATAAAAAAACTCGACAAGAAGCATTGACGTTACATTACACAAATTTTATATTTTCTATTCTTAAAAAATGCAAAATGTTAATAGACTTAATAAAAGTATTATAAGTGGTCGATTAATCATCGATATTCCGACTAACCTTTGTACATACACACAGATAGACACATATACGTTTCCTATTCACTAGCTAATTGATAACATGGTGCTACTGATATGTATGTGGGTACTTTAATTATATCAGTAACTTTATTGTTTGTTGTGGAAATTTCTGTTCGCAGACGACTTCAATTTTATTTCTATCTCTCTCTTCTATCTTTTCCATCTATCACACTTCTCGAGCTTTCTCCTTCAATGAACAGCATTAATACCTTCGTAAATTGAGAATGGTTTTACTTTCTTATTTGTTTTATGCAAACTTAACATTTAGATGTTTTTGCACAAATGCCTTTATGCATCTCCTTTATTTTGACAAGCTTTTGTTTAACTTGCACCATTCGTATGTACATGTACGTATGTAAATTGTCCGTCAAACGACCATTTTTTGGTATCCGATTGAGCTGAAATTTTGCATACACCTTTAGTTCTGGTGACAATACAATGTGCAATACTCAATATTGTAATAATTTCAGTATGGCTGTCATTCCAAGATGGCGGACTACATTTTTTTTCAACCCCCTTAATATGAGTATCAAACGAAAGGGATAACAAGCTTATAGCTTCAATAAGCTTGTTTTAAAAAGTATTTACTATCAAAGGTTTTCTGAAAGAAAGATTAGAAGAGAAATTCTTTTGTATCAACTTACTTATCTTTGTAAGGCCAAGGTTTGCTCAATGCGACGGTTCTTGACTTAGTCTTGTGTACCTTACAAGGCCGATCTATGAATAATAAGATATTTAAAAAAAAAATAATTTCATAATCTAATGTAACAGCTGGTTGGGATAGCAGTGAAAGAGTTGTTAGCAAGCGTAAAGAGGTTTGCTTTGTAATAACTAATAAGTTGCCTATGGTTTACGTTACTTAATTGCTTCTGGCCCGTTTCTGTCTACAGATAATTCTGTACGAAGGTTCTGAGAAAATTAATACCTTATGGCGTGGAAGTTTTTCTCAACGTTTTCACTGTCCTTCGTTTATTGCATAAAGCCAAAATTTTCTAATTTGCTCATTTTATAGTAGGCGCCAGATAATCGTGGAATATCGGTCATTGACCCACCTACATTTATTGACATTGTTAATTTGAAAAACGGAATTAATGACACAAAACTGTCCCGAATCATCATCTCTCGTGATCCTTAACATTGTCTAATAATGAAAAACGATTCATATTTAATTGTTCAGGTACCTATGAGCAGTTATTAGGGAAAGGTCAATATACTTTAATCCACATTTATCTGGCGCCTACTATAGCAATTTTCATCGCTAAAACGTGAAAGTTATAAATTATAATTAGAAAATTAAAGCAAATATAAATTTTCAAAATAACAATAATAGCCACAGTGTTTTGTCCCCAAATGCATGATTAACAACTTGAAAATGTTTGTTGATTTACCATAAACAAAAGACGAAACAGCTTCGTCAATATTCGCTATCGTGTTAAAAATTGGAATTATATGCATACTATTGTAAATTATTATTAAGGACAAATTATTTCAAAAGTTAATAATAGTCCTTTTTGAAAAAAATACGGAAACGAATTCTATATAACTCAACGGACCATGCAGCAAAAATTGTATATGGAAGGTCCAGGTACACGAACTTTTTAGACCTGAAATACCAAGGCATTGCATATTGCTATTACTACAAATCTTAGTCTGGAAACTGTCAAAACCGATTTAACAACTTCACCCTCAAAATCCTCCGTCCAACTTCCTCTAAGGCTAAAAATTTAAACAAGCTGATGAGCCTCGGCCTGTTTTCAACAACAAGCATTAATAGTGCCCTAGCAGAGGACACGTTTGTGATGTGGATCCACACAAGCACAGTGAATTATCGGGTACCTATCTGACGTAGTTGTAGCTGCAACGATCGATCTGGCTTTGAAGTCGGTTAACAACAGGTAGGCTATAGCAGTAAGTGACCCGCTGGGGGCTCTTTGACATAGTCAGCTGGTGGATGATGGGGCACGTTAAAGAACTCCATCAGGCAATTAGCAGTTTTTCGCTTACAAATAAGGTCCTAAAGACCATAGGATGGCAATCTGATAACTTCGAATCTGGCATACCAAATGCCTAAGATACAACTGTCGAACGTCATCAATGCAAGTGTTAACTATGCAGTCAAACTAAACACTGTTTATTCAGCGTGGTAACAATATTGTAACAAAGAATAGGCAGACAGTAACTATTCATCCATTCAATTTTGAGATTATCTATAAAGACAATAAAGTCGAGAAGTCATAGTAATACTAATAAAATTTCCAAGCGAACAATCGCTCTCCAGCAGAAGCTCTGTATAGCGCTAGAAAACTCGTTAGGCGAATCAGGCCAAAGTCAACCTTGCAACGCGATGTGCGATGTCATTGACATTATGTGAATGTGAATTCTTATAGTGTCTTTATACTAAGCCGACTGACTGTGGACTTTACTCATACCTGGTCACTTTTTTAAATACGATACACGTGTGACCTTAACACGATACCTTCCTGCCTGTTGCCGTAGACAGTCGCGTTTATCGAAAGCCAAAAAAAAAAGCGATTTTATACCGAGTTAAACCTGCCGAGGCCGAAGCGGGTTTCCTTTGGTACAATCAGAACGGAACGATTTGAGCACACCGGACAATATCGCGCGAGTCGCGACTAATTGCTAGTGTCGCGTTTTGCAGCGATGTACGCGCATGACTTGCCATTGTGTTAATTAATCCTGTGTTACTATGCAGGCGACATTCGACGAGTGTATTGAGAAAAAGAATGCATACTCAAAGCCTCTTTACATTGTTTCACTTGTTAGCAAGTTGAAATGTGTCGAGTTCTATACATATAGTGACTGGTAGACTTCCATCCAGAATGATGATGGTGATTAACCACGCAGAATACTTACTTAATTATGTTTTAACACTTTACGCACACAAATGTACAGCGGTGGACCTAATGCCATAGGGATTCTCTACCAGTCAAACTTTGAGTGATCCAGAGAATAGTGAGAGGTGCAATATGGAGAATAAAAAACGATTGATATTTAATTACATACAAACATTTAAATAAATAATATACATATATAAACTCCTGCATACACACATACATGTAGAATTATTATGGGGTTTTATCTTGCATCTAAAATCAGTTAAATAAATCTATTGCCAATCGGCCATAACTATTGTAAGTATACATACAATACAAATACTTACATAATTTCCATTTACGTCAGCCAGTACATTATGTGATCAATACTAATAATAGAAGGTACATGAATCAAAGAATTACCTAAAAGGAATCCCCCGTGAAGAGTATTAATTATCTTATATATATCAGTCAATGAACATACACATAATGGGCACGTTCGTAATTAAACTAAAAGGACCAATTTGTATAGACCTCTACCATAAAGCGCTAACTTAATTCAAACTGAACTTTAATGAGGAAAGAGAGGAGGGGCAGGTCGTTCTGAAATGGCCGCATGTGGTGACGAGACACGTCACGCTTACGTCACATGACATTTAAACAGCTGTTTATTACATACCTCATGAAGTCATGACTGTAGTTGCTATCTCAAGGATTATACTTTTACCTAAGGTTCTGTCGTCAACCGCGTTGAGGGTCTTGAAATATTCATTATTAGTGAATGAAATTTTGATATTGCTAATGTTTTTTGACTTAATGTTGCGAGGTCTTCCCTTGCCGTTTTATAAACTCCTTAAGTTTGCAAGTTATTGCAGTCACCGCATTGTCAAATCTTATTTATAAAGCCAAAATGACCAAGTTTCGCGACTTTCTAGTTTAATATTTGTTGGAAGCAGTAGAGACGAAGAGGTGGCACATAACAAACTTTCCAGCAACTTAGAAATATACTTTAAAGTGTGACATTCGTTTTATAACTGCTCCTGTAGCAGTATTCCTCGTTTCTATCTTTTGCAACCTCTTCTCAAATTGACTATCAAACTTCTTTTTCAAGCATAGTTGCGGCGATGGCGGTGTAACCGGCTTCTTTGACGTCAAAAGCTTTAATATATTTCCGGCATGGCCTTCTGTAGTTGATCCTTACATAATGAAGTATTCAGTCTACAAAGAGGTACTTAAAGAGAGTTTAATGGAAAGTTCGAGACTGATAGACATTTACCGTTTGTCCATTTGGTAACAACATTGTTATCGGTAAGGTCGATGAGTTAATACATTTTAATTTGATTAAGTAAATAAATATTGTTTAAATATCATTCGCACATCAAGGTTAACTCTATGCTAGTAAATTAGCAGATGGCATTTAACAAAGACTTTTTACGTCCCCTTTTGTGAGGATCAAGACGATATCTGTTAGCTGTCTCCCGTGCTGTATTGTCCCAACACAAAAAACAGCGTTTTTCTTCCACTAAATAGAATAATAGCTGCAGGTGAAATGACAAAATTTCAAATATGGCCTTAACATACCCTATTTACGACCGCGCTATTGTTCCGAAATCCATTCATGCAAAATTTAATAATTAATCCGCGACAGTCTATTCCACTGATCCGGTTGTAACTGGTTAGTTGGCGAGTTGCCGAGTGACGTCACCCTTAACATTGTGGCCGGTCGACGCGACGCGACAATGTGTTTCGCGCATGGCTAGAGCTATAGACAAATATCCGTCATTAGGCGAATCACTGTAAATAATTATTAATTATATTGATATATCCCACTAAACTTCTTTGTTTCGTTTTATTGAAACGTCATTTTAAACAAATTTGCTCCTTCTTTATTAAAAAATTACCTTTTTACTGTAAATATTACCTAATTTAGAACAGTCTGACGTAATTTGTTTTAATTGGCAGTGTCTGCAAGCGTGGAAGCCCAATTTACCTTTGTTTTCAATGAAGGCTCATTAGTTCATGTTATTAAAGTGAACTGAAGAACGATTACTTCATCATATAGATTACACAATCTGCGTTATTCGTAGGTAATTTAAACGTAGCAGGTATTACCCAGTATCAATAGATAAAAATGTATATTTAAATTTATTTTCAAGGTATCTATTACATTTACTGAACAAGAAATATCAAAATAAAACAGTATTGACCGTGTGAATGTTCAAAATCTTGCAAACGCGTGCTCACTTGCTGCATTAAATAATCGTTCGTAACAATACAATCTTATCGCATGAAAAATGTAATATTTTACTGTCGACCACGAGACGGGCAAAAAAATGTCCTTGAAAAGAAATGTCCCCGATTAGATAGTTTCATGATGAATTAGCCAGAAGTGAATCCAGGTACGATAACTTAGCCTTAAGTCCGAACACTCATCCGGCTCAAAGCACCAAGTTTCGATTTACAAATAATTTCGTTTATATTTTATTTTATTTAAGTTTGATGTTGAAGCAAATTTTCTAGAGACTCATTTCGCGTGTCGTATCCCAGCTTATCTCCTGGAATTGATAAAACATTATTATACTACTGGTTGAAAACAACAACATAATGAAGAAGAGAAAATACACAACTCTAGAACGAATAGATTATGGTTCCAGCGATATTAACATTTTCCTGTGTTGACCTTGGCTGCCTGAAAGCTTATCTCAACGACTCCTGCAAGCTAGGATAATGAAAAAACATAAGTCTCGACCTGTGCAACAAATATAAATTTAGTACTTGCAATAAAATAATATTAACTTAACGTTCTGTTAATAAAAATGTACCCAATTGCGGTTTTTAGGGTTCCCTCGTCAACAAGGAACCCTTATAGTTTCGCTATGTCCGTCTGTCTGTCCGTCCGCCCGCGGTTTAGCTCAGAGACGCTTAGCGCTAGAAACTTGACATTTGGTATGGGTATAAATATTAATTACGCCGACAAAGTGGTAAAAAAAATCTTTAGATACATTTTTTTTAGGGTGACCCCCTAGCAAAGTGGCGATGTTTTTTTTTTCATCGTCTACCCCATGGTGTGGGGTGTCGTTGGTTAGGTCATCTAAAAATATTGAGGGTTTGCTTGAAACCATTTTTCCATCAAAGGATCCATTTGCGAAATATTAAGCTTTAAAGTTAGCTAGTTTTTGTTAGAGTCAAGTGTCCCGCCCCCTGCTAGCTTGTTTTTGGAGACGTTATAGTTATAGTATGGTATAGTGAAGTTATAGTAGCATATATAATGAATTTTAAAGGAAAACTATCACAGCTAAAGTTAACGAGTAATAGTCAACCAACTTTAAAAATGGAACTGGGTTAGTAAAAAAACCCTTATAATTTCATAGAAAATTACTTAAAAACCAAGTGCATTTATAACTTTGAAATCTTATCTCAATAGTGAAGTACATTTTACTATTTTTCTGACATGGTTTAGGAGACGGGTACATACCCTACACTGCGTGGTCCGACACGCACTTGGTTCGGTTTTTATTATGTAACGTTATTGTGTAACGTTAAATGTATGTATCATTTTTTCATTAGATTGGCATTGAATAGTATGTTTTTAGGCATACCTAAATCAATAAAAATAAAAAAATACGATATCGTGAACCTCTATCTCAGCTGCTTGATCTTTGACTGTATAGTTTTACACATGTTAATTTTTTTGCGAATTTTGTTTTAATACATTATGTTCTTCGATCAAATACGGATAGAACTTAATGATTTTCATGAAAAAATGTTTTAATAAAATGAATACCTATACAAATTTCGTGTGTGAACATAGTGGTCTGACTAAATTATTTCTAATCGATTTTTTATTTCAATTCCCCATTACCTTGAATACACTTCCGTCCACTTCAAAATATCAAATAATCCGGCGATTACTTAGCAGATTTCTGAAGCCCAAGTCTAGTCAGACTTGGGCTTCAGGAATCTGCGAAGCACGTAAGTCTTATTAAACTCAGTCGAGTTAAATAAGATATTCCAATTTAGACGGCTAAATGCCTTCTAAATTGGAATTATTTAACTCAGTCATAGCACAAACATTTATTTTAGAAACCCTGCATACCATAGAATCTAACTGTGGGCTAGATATATTTCAATTTGCACAACTTGAAGCTCGATTATGTCCAAAATATCAATGAGACAGCTATTCTGCAATAGCCTGAGCGGTATTTCAGGTATTTCCATTTATTATTTTAAGCTTAAAGTGCAATAGTTTGTATGCAATCATTTAAATTGGCTCCCCGAGTGACGCCGCTGTCATTTCAGCTACCAAAATACAGCATTTCACGAGCCTTTCCCATATTTCACCAACTGACAGAAGGTAAAAATAATACGAACTCGCTTCGGAAAACATCTATAAGTTTTGATTCAAACATTGTTTTTGTGAGAATATAATCATCATTATCATCATCTGTCTAGCCTTTTCCCAAATATATTGGGGTCGGCTTCCAGTCAAATAGAATTCAGCTGAATACACCAGTATTTGACGTGGAGCAACTGCTTGTCAGACCTCCACGACCCAGTATCTGGGTTACACGGTACTTCTTGGCAAGACCGGTTTTGTTAGAACCTAATAAAGTCAAAAATTGACTCTATAGTATTCTACATTTAAGTGAGCGATATAGTAAAGCTATATTTAATGAAGTTATAAATTACACGCTCGTTCGGATCGTGGAAGACCCAGAGCTGCCATACGGTGTCTGACACTCTTGGCAATTTAGCGAATAACCGCTGCCAAATCCTGACAAATTATATTTTATGGTCCAACGCAGTCAACCATTAGGAGTAAAGCATTTAAAAGATCAAGATGTCATGTGCTTCTTGTAATTAAACATATTGAACTTAGTAGATATTATCTCTTTAGTACCAACTTCAGAAATGTGATCTCACTTTTGAGAAGAGACAATGTCAATTCCACATGTAGCGATGGGTTGGCCTTTTCATCCGAATTCTCCCAACGATACAATATAACACAATTAAGATGAATCATAAATGCGAACATAGCCTATTATGTCTTGCGGTCAGGTACGAACTGGATAACATCAGTGGTCACTCGGCTTCAGCGAGTTTCGTCCAATAGTCCATGCAAGATCAAGCGGGCTCGATTAGCTTGATAAGCCTCACCGCCAGCCAGACACACCGAAAATCTATATATGTATTTGTGTATTGTTACTATTAAATAAATTAACAATTCAGATTAAAATATCTTCTTATGTATATGTCACCGGAAAATTGCAGACTCCGTAAAGTTGTAATAAATCTTGATTAGATTAAAATTTCTCGATAAATTATGAAAAATGGTTTTGTATACAATAAATTCCATCCAAATTCAATAGTTTTCAATATATCCGTGTCTTCTCTAGAAAAAGTAGTTAACAATCCACGCGATATTTTACAATCTTACGGCGTTTGTAATTTTCCGGTGACATAATATGAAAGCAACCACAATGAAATGCTCGCGGATAGCCCGGGCGAAGATGGCTATTTATTTAAATGGATAGACGTGGCGTTGAAATTCTCTTGAGTTTACTAAATTCGCGCGGACGAAGTGCTACTTTAAAATTGCCAATCATTCGATAATGATGTTAACAACAACAAATGACATGAATTTATCTTTACATTCTTAATACAGTTATACTTTTTGTTTTTATAGAAAGCTATAAAGGTATATGTAACGTAACAAATCAAAGTACGTACTTATGTAAGTACATGAAACCTATGAGGTCTTCAGTTGAGTTGTTCGGAAAAAACTAATTACTTACAATTAGTAATTTTAACAATTATTATTTTCAAGCATGTCTCCTTTATTATATCAAGTGCAGAACTTGTATCAAATCGATAGTACCTACTATTATACCCTCGAGAATTGTTTCTGTCGTCGTCGTAGGTCGGCTCAGTCACGACATCTGACTGACAACTGTCCCAAAAATTTGAAAACCAGGCTCATGTGCCTGATTGAAGCCATGTTTCATACAGAATAACTCGTTATATAAAATCATACATAATTTATTTATTTTTAGTTACCATTATTTCAAAAACAGCCAAAAATATTGGGAAGCAAAATAAAAGCAGCTCGATTCGGATCACCGACTGTAGGTACTTATTATATTTCAAATTATTTTATTTAATAACACTGCTGTAACACAAATTGCAAATTCCCGCGAAATCTGTTTTAATACCCTTACTGATTGGTGCAGTAAAATATCCAGCTTATATATGTAATATCGCCATTCATAGATTGGCGGATAATTTCTGTGTACAAATATTTCCCACGTAAATCAGATAACGTTGCATTGCCTTAAAAATAAATCGCTATTAAATAACGAATGAAAACTCCACGAGGCATGCAAACTGTAGAAATGCTGGATCAAATTAACAAATAACAATCAGAAATATTGATATACAATATTTCTGATTGAATCGATATACTTTCAGGCTGATTGAAAAAACAAACCTGACGAGTACATATAGCGGGGTAACAGTTATCACGTTGTTCCAAGTTTATTGTGGCAATAGCATTTGCGTTTGACAGAGTTTATGGCTTATCTCGAGTGTCGACAACACGTGTTTCATTAACTTGTGTAATTACTGGATATTAAAAACGTTTCAATACATGTATCAATATCGTGCATGGTCTATCACTTATGTCCGTCCAGTGGCCACTTATTCCAAAACTGTTGTAGAAAGGCAAGGCTAACGCTCGAATACTAGATTTCCCTTAAACTTGTGGCTTGGGGTTAATTTGTACCAAAATCAGTAAGATTCTACAAGATAATGTGGCCGATGGATGTCTAATCTTTAAAATTTTGACTTATCAGTTTTTGCCTGACTGGTTACTATAATGACTAAACACATGGAAAATATCTAAACACAAAATAATACAGGAAAACCCTGAGCATTACTGAAGCAAGTTATGAAAACAGCCGGATTCCGCCGGAAGGGCCAGGTGAATAAAGTGCAATCAATGTTATTCTTTATACAATCAATTGTATTCAGTCTCCGACGTAGCGTGGATCCACGATAAAAAAAATACATTACCATCCTTCTGTCAACAGTCGAGTTGACAGAAGTGTTTTCTATTCTAGCATGTCTTCGCATTTTTATGTGATTGCTATCTTGAGAGTGCTCTGTTAAATGTACTATTGGCGGTCCATAAATCCTTGCTGAAAGAAAAAGCATCATGAAATGCGAAAAGATTTCCCTTTAGAACAACAATGCAGCGTCTATGCAAAAACGGCATGCTCGATTAACACGGTGTCCCAAAATGTATTCTGATTAAGTTACAGTACCACAAATAGTGTTGTTTTGTTTTAGTGCAAATTCAGAAATTTAAAGGTCCCGGATAGTCTTGTTGAAAATGCGTTTTGAGTCTAGTTAAAGTGCTTGATTAAAAAGTTGGTCACGAAAATGACTCATACGATAGTTCATTGAATTCGTTTGCACTCTGATTTTTGGTGAATGTTTTGAAGTAATTCGAGTTGCATAATCTACGCTTGAATTAACCGGAACTCATCCGTCACACTTCATGAAGACAGATAGTGATTTATTGGCTGATGTTACATATTTGTGATGATAAGTACACAAAGTTACAATAATATTTTCCAAATGAACTAACACAAACTCCTACGAAGAAACGCAAAAAGTCCGGGATCTATCCACGAGACCAACTGGAGATAGCCAAAAGCTGGCAGCTGATCTGAAGAGCGGTAGCATGTTTCTCCGATTAGCGTATGATGAAGAAACAAAATAGGGATAAATATCTGTTAGAGACATCTCTGTTTTTTTAGAAATAACTGATCAAGAAAGGCATACTGTTTAAAGCCAACTTATCATGTGCGAACTCAATGCGTATTCTCAAATAAGCGGAAGAGATTACGGCCTACCGTTAGAAAACAATGCTTGCTCAGTTCCACGAAAAGAAAAAACCTACAGACGTATTCTACAAAACAATTTGGTGTGGCTTATTTTGTAACCGAGTACAAATAGTGCTGTACGTAATTGCAGCCATAAAAATAGATGAGCTATTAATTTTGTAACAATGGGGTCTTCACAGGATATTTCTAAAGCACTTGATGTCTGTTTCTTCTATTTAATTCAAACCATACTCCATGGCAAAGTTTAGATAAAAGTACTAGTATTGATATGATATATTAATTTGCATCCGGTTAGATTGGAAGCTGTCCCAAACATTGTTGAAAAGAGACTATTAAAGTGTGTCTACCTTAACGTAGGCACACTTTAGACGTTTCAATTTCAGATTGGAAGTTTCGAAAGCGCATACTTTATTCCTTTTCATAATAAATTTTAAGTCTACATAGGCAAATTGATAAATCGCACAAAAACACTGCTTCGGTTCCGGTGACGACAAGGATGTAAACATTACGCATTTATTCCAAGTTTTTCAAGATGCATGTTGTGAAAAACAATCATTACGTCAGAAGACAACAGCGATACAACCTTGTTGATGACAAATTGTAATTCTGCCAACATTTTTTCGTGTTTCTTGGGCTGTTTGTAATCTTAGTCACTGGTCATTACTGGCTTTGCTTGCGGTGATTGTGATATAATATTTTTTCTATTTATGTTCCATCGCGTTCATTTAGGTCCCATCCGACTTCCGACCTTATTGCTTAATAGACAGGGGTTGCTGTTGGACCAGCGGTCTTTTGCTTCCATATTTTAACTATTAGTTCGTTCGATTCGACTTGCCAGTCTTCTGCATGGCAACTCTTATATTTATTTAAAACCCTGAGCAACCATTCTCGTTCGCTGAAGCGGTAACGAGCGTTACTTCGTGGTATTGAATATGACCCCATAACGTCAAAGCTTGGTTTGTCTTTTGGTCGTAAAAATAAAGATGTCGTCTTTTGTACATGTTGCCCACTTTGGTTTTCCCATTATCAATGATGAGAGATATTATAATATTTGTTGGCCTTGAATTAGTTGTTTGATTTAGCAAAGCAAATAATAGTCCCACACCGCAATTTAATGGATGGTGGTCAGACCGTAAGTGAGTGAGTGTAATATTGGACACCTATGTGGTGATAGGTTTGGTCTCGATTGCCTTACTTACAAACATAGCATTGGCAATGTTGCCATGTGCCTTTTAAATAGTGCTTACCTACTACTAGACAATCTGGATTAACCTCGAATGGTAAATTTGTTGTTGGTGTACAAAGAAAAAAGAAATACCAATTTTTGCTCATTTGGGCACGACCCCGTCAAGAGAAGCCAAAGGAAACAACACATTTCGTACCTTTTCTCGAAATCCTGATAGTTTGCGGCCTTACAAATTTCGAAGCTTGGGATAAGATATGCTGCCTTATACTCAAAGGAATAATAAAGCTCACTTAAATTTGTCTAGCTTTTACAGTTACACGTAGATATGACACTCGCTAATTGACTCACTGACACATGATCATCTCTTAAACTGGGTACTGACCGGTGTTTTTGGGCCGTAATGTAACATCCGCAGCGAACATGTTATGTTACGCCGTGTTTTAAAATCTATGTAAAACAAAACACATACGCATCATGTTCGTGCTCGTTTCACGTACTGACTGCACGAATGCTCGCTTTGTAACATGTTACATTACGCTCCGTAACACCGGTCAGTACCTAACTACCTATAAGTTACATGAAGTGTTTTGGTGGGTAGCATGCTTCTTAGATCGCTTCGATTGAGCAGGATAAGTATGCACGGTGTCCGGTATCTTTAATTTTTTTGACTCATTATCAATTTTCTATCAAAGCAAACATAATATACTAAATAATCCTACCAACTGGCTTTTTGTATATCAATAGTGTACGTTATCGTTTTTTTCGAGATTATTCTATACCCGTTACCTAAGAACAGTGATTGTAAGCCGAGCTTACACTGTGTTTCGTGTCGTATCGTAGCGCCTTATCACGCAGTTGATTGGCTACCAAATTCGATGTGATCTGACGTAGGCTTGATAAGATTCTTTTGCCAAAAGCTAAACCCAGCTTAAGTTATTGATTTTACGAATACCTCTTAGATTCTTGTAATAGTCATGATGATTGTAATTTATGATCCGAGTCCAAAGACACACTATATCTACCAATAGTTATGCGTCACGATGTGGTAATGATTTATCGTATCTTATGATCTCATATCAATGTTATGATTGTGATACCTGAACTGTAAGTTAATATAACTGCTGCTTTCTTACCTGATGCATAAAGTGAATCTCAATCCTCATTTGCTATTATGCCGCTATCTATATTTGTCAGGCCCGTATAAGCAGCAAATATAAAAGAACGTGACCCTTTGAATCACCGGACAATGACGACAATGGGTGGATTAACTGAAGATTATCAACTCCCACAGAGCCAGACGTGGAAAATCCTTTACGAAAACCGACACTATTGAAAATTACAACTAAATTAGAATAGCAGTTAAAACATCCTTTCCCCTTTCTGCAATCGCAGCTTATTCAACATCCATGTTGTTTGATAACATTAGAATATCAAGAGGTGGTGTTTAACAACTCGATACTAAATGGCCTGCAAACAAATACCATGAACCAGATGATTTGACGTCAGCAGCACAGCACTCCGTCATTTTATTATCAACACGTGCCGAAGGTTTGATAACTACATTACAGGTGTGACGTTATACCTGTGTGTCTAATTTCCTCGGAACCGCGTTGTTACCACAATATATATTATTGTTCTACACTATAGGGGGTTTAAAACTACATGATTCGGTGCTCTTATCATTTAAGCAGTCCCAAGATTAATGTTGAAACGCCACTCAAATCAAGTGGACTATCTCATCATCAGTGCCAACCAGCAGTAGACGGAGTCTGACTTTGCGTACCGCTGCAGCACATAAGTCGGGAGTCGAATTATGAAGGATAGCACATGACTAGCCAATCATCACGTAACACTAAGTACAATATCATGGCAATACATGCATGATGCAGCATGAGTTGTGTTGTGTATGTATGGATGAAAGGCAATTTGGCAAAATCCATACCCACAAGACAATAAATAGAAAAACCTATTTATTTCTTTATTTAAAAAATACAGTGACAATAAATACATTTTTCGTGAATTGAACACGCTCAATTTAGGACTCCTCTTTGAGTTGAGGCCTCCTCCAGTTTGTGCCAAGTTTTGCGGCCTTTTGCTTTTGTCAGCCATTTTTGGCTAGCCACTTTTCACTAGCCCATCTTTTTTGTGGTCGTCCTTGTCTGTGTTTCATAAATAGAAAAACCTATTTATTCCTTCATTTAAAAAATACAGTAACAATAAATTCATTTTTCGTGAATTGAACACGCTCAATTTAGGACTCCTCTTTGGGTCGAGACCTCCTCCAGTTCGTGCCAAGTTTTGCGGCCTTTTGTTATCGTAAGCCATTTTTGGCTAGTCACTTTTCACTAGCCCATATTTCTTGTGGTCGTCCTTGTCTGCGTTTGCCTTTCGGGCCTGCTTACCTTGTTACTTCCTTCGACCACTTGTCATCGTGTGATCTGGCTTCATGGCGTGCCCGTTTCTACTTGAACTTTCGTTTCAGTATTATATTTTTCCTTATCATGGTAGTATTATGTTTGTTTTTAAGTTTTATATTTAAAATGCTTCTTTCCATGGCGCGTTGGCATACTTTCATTTTACTTCTTGACCATTTGTTGATTGCCCTATTTCGTCAATAAGTGAAAAAACGAGCAGAGTTGTAAGGCAGCTAACAAAAACCTAAGAAGAGAATAACAGCAACATAGAATAGAAATAGTAAAAAATACCTTCAAAACACAGGAAGTTTAAAGAAAGCCTATAAAAAAACTAAACAAAGATAAAAGTTAGATACCAAAATTAAGCACTCATTTAGGAGATGAGGAGAACCACCGACTAGAAAAAGCATAGTGAATGTCTCCACTGAATTATATAGCAAACTCTACGAAAAAAAATTAAGTTATCTGAAGTCCCATCTACGAAGATAAGTTAGAAGTAGAGGATGACCCTACAATCATTTTACATTTTAATCCAGTAGAGATCATACGAAGCTTCGACAAACACAAAAACGAAAAAGCCCCGGCCCGGACAATAAACCAAACGAGTGCATCAAGCCTGGAAAATTGCTGGCCACACTGTTCAACAAAACAATCAAAGACCGTAAAGTACTAAAAAATTGACATGTTCAAAATGAATACTCTTGCAAAAAAAAGGAAACCCACTGAAGTGAGCAATCGCCGACCTTTAAATCTGCTACCAACACTCGAGAATTTATTTGCTTCATGCAGATGCACTCAGTAAAGTAAAATACTTGACCATGCTCTTGAAGGGTCCAGAATTCAAAAACAGCCTGCTTCATCCATTTCATGCTCGGTTAGGAAATGCCTTAATTACGCTCAAGAATATAAAGGTTTTCCTTAATCACATTAATCAGCATTGTTCTGGTCTAATTTCACATTAAATTCTTGTAGCGCGACCACTTTCACCTTCGCTCACATTGCCGGAATACCAACGCGGAGCACAGTTGCTAACCAGCACCGCAGTACCCTGTCCTATCGCAAATCACAATACGTATGGGGCGAGCCCCCAGTGAACTTGTATAACGACCTGAACGCGCCTTCATTATCAGCTGTTTTTCTGCCCGTACCACTGTATCTGAATTCCCGCCGATTTCATTGCATGATCGGGTCCGCAGGCGACATGGAATGCGAACGAATCAAACCTTGGTATCGGGGGCTCGGTATTCGCCGACCACACTAAACCGGTGGCACGCGGTTCTCTGCCCGATCACAATGACGAAACCATATCGTTCGTCGTGCAGTTCACGCCGAGTGCTCAGTGTGAGGCTGTCCGTTGGCCGACTTAGACGCGTGATCGTTACTGCCCCAGCCGTACGCACACTCGAATTTTAATAATACGATCTGATATAGTTCCAAAGAAGAAAATCGTCTGTGATCTTAATTTTAAATAGTTTAGTTATATTTATCTTATTTGCAAAACTGTAAACTAGATAAAATGTCTCTGGAGATGGAGGAGTTAACTGTAACCACCGGCGATGTCTTCGAGGATTTCCTGATCGTCTTTCGTCGTTGTTTGGCAAAGGTAAATGCATTCTAAATTCGGGTTAGCTAGGACAGCTGGTCGAGACGATGCCAGTTACTAAATACGCTGCGTTGGGAACGGGTCCATAGTTTCTACTTTGACTTTTGCACAAATGGATATGGAGTCATACGACGACGCTTGGGAATGGTTTTTGAAGGTATGACCTAGCCTGTCGATTCTTAACGTTTTACATAAGTTTTTGCATCTTGGGACGTTTTCAAAAGTTCAGGAATAAATTTAGTATTACGTGTAAGAAAAATTCATATATCCCGCTATTTGAAAAGCACGCTGTCTCTTTCACACCCGACGTGCGCGTTCGGGAATATCCAATAACGGCATAAAGCGGGAAACACGTGTCTTAGCGTGGAGTTTGGTTATAATATTTGCAAAATGGGTTTTTTAGCTTCTGAACGGTTGATAAAATATGAGTCATGCGGTACCTGTATCAAGTAATAAATTATAAGTAGTCCATTACCTCTAAAATGTTAATTTTAACATTAACCTTGGAAGCCTGGCATTTGCGTTGCCTAGGTAACAACGGGCATGCGTGGGGGCATGGATATACAATTTTCGTCACAGTTCTGGCATTATCTTCACACTATCACCATGATTACTTATAAGTTTTATCAACGTTGTTTAATGTATGAATGTTAAAGATGTCATAGCAAAGAATTATTGCTTTAACATTTACCTCCACTAGCCTACATTCCATGCTGGGCGTGGGCGCTGCTTTGCGAATTCGCGAATTTTGATGAACTTTCTTTGATGACTATTCTACTTTCACTTTTGGCTGTATTCAAATTAAGTGTGTCATTAGTTTTTTTTCCGTCATCATTAGAGTTTCAACAGCTAGCAAGATCATTCCTAGCCATTATCTAAGCTCGTCGTCAGAGTCAAATTGTTATCGTATTGATCGATTCTTTACACGTGTCAGAATGATGAAGCATTTTCAACCAGCAAATACTTGCTTATCCTAATAAAATCTTGCTTGAGCGTACAAAATTGACACACCCACATTATTCATTAGCTCTGCTTAAATATGCTTTGCGAATTTCTTCGACTTGGTCGATAGGCACTGTACTGTGGAAACCAGTTTAGTTAAAATATTTTCAATACATTTTCCTTACTCTGCGTCATTATCTTTTATTTGATCTTTCTTTTTAAAAATAATAGTTTTTGCTGACTTTATGTTGATTTTGAATATTTATTTATATTCTTTTAGTGTAGAATAACAATGACCATGAAGTTAAGATGATTCATGAACGTCGAATAATACCAATCTGTTTGGACAGCGTTAGAAGGTTCTAGAAATATAGAGACTGCCCATACTTCTTAGTTTTTTACTCTTTTAGAAGGTAGGCGACCACATTGTCAAAAAAGTTAGCTTGAAAGTATGAGAATGATGTCTGACCTGGTAATTTTAGCGCAAATTGTTACTTTGTAGGTCATAATTTAAGTCTGCTATAGCGAATTACATAGACCGTTAACTTTCAAGTTATATCAGCGCCAAAATGCATGCCCTACATATCGCAACAGGTACCGTAGTGATAACCACTAGGTGGGTAGATATTGGTTAAATAAATAAAGTTAGTGTACTCTAACCACACGATTATTTAGTCGATGCCGACCACCTTAATTCAAATCCATGACGATAGAATGACTACACGCGACAGTTCAATTACTCTTGTACTACATAGAGTTGTAACTCGATGTATCGATTTATTTATTCAAGATACGCGAATAGAAATCTGACTCTTATCGTTGGAACGTCACCAGGATACGGATGTAACGTCGCTTGCTGAATCGGGGGCCAGCTACAATTAATTGTAAATTATATGAATCACTCCTCACAATTAGGTTAATGTTATATTCTGCTGAATGTAAACAAGCAACAGTAACGCTGTAACGATTGTAACATCAATTATTGTTGTTTTTATTTACCTGAATGAACCTCAGTCTACGTTTCTGTGGAAAACACTAACAAACCTGCTGCCTGGAAAGTCCAAATTACAGAACATAAAAAAAATATAAACTATGTAGCTCTGAACACACATTCGTTATCGTGAACGCATATCACTGACTTTATAAGTTTATTATTCATATCATCGTTATTTTAAATTACATCATTTTGATTGCAACATTTTCCTATTATTATTAATTTAATGCTTTTATTTGTTTAAGACGAATTATTATCATTTGTCTATGTTGTATTAAAAATTGACCGACGTCTATTAATTGGCTACAAATGCCCAAAATAAATTCAGGTAGGTACGTTGTTTAATTATGTAAAATAATGTAAAAATTTTGTATATGTGATAGATTTTACTACACAGACGAATGCAAGCAGGGTATCTAATTAAATGTATCTAGGTACCTATCGGTGCAAGAAACTACTTACAAGTTCTGACAATTCTCATGGTTCTGAACTAGAGGCGTATCGTGCAAGGTGACCAATAGGTGAATGTTATATGCGGGGGTTCTCAGGGGTGCGGGGTCCCAACTAGCGCTAACTTCGGACTTCCGAGCGGACGCAAAGTTTGACTAGAAATGTAGACGCTGCTTTTAGTTTCTGAGTATCCAACTATCTTACGCTGTAATCTTATTCAGCAAAGATCACAGCACAAGATTGTTTGTGAATTCAGAAAGTTTGTGTTTACCTGTTAATCGGGGAACAGGAAATTGAAATTAGTAAGTACATTTAACTTTTTAATGAGAAACTTTGTTTTACGGGAAACTGTTTGAAACCTGAAAGTCAAAAAAAAAAGTCAATCTTGAAGAGCATTGACCGTACTGCATTGAATATTAGCTTAAAACACGAGTGTTTCAAATTGGCGTATGGGGTCTCACAGACGCCCTTTTCCGCCTGCATAATTCAATATTATAAAACAATGTTTATTACTAGACAGGTTTTGATAGTAGGTACCGAAATAATTAAAGTATCGGAAAGTGTAGCTAACGTATTCGACGCCAGCGCATGCTTCGCGACGATGACGCGTCATGCGCGCGCATTGTGTCACGCGCCCGAGTAAGGCGCCAAACGACATTCATTAAACACGTCGGGGAAATCCTAATAATATATTGTAGGACATACATCCTTATCGCAGTGATTCACACTTTCCTGTATGACTTTTTGCACTTATCAATCTGTTCGTGCCTACGTACGACAGTTTTTTAAGCAAATCTAGAGGCAAATTCAGAGTCTATTTTTAAAAGCAAGGTCTAGGCTGATGGCTATTTTAAATCATCTTGCTAGAAATTGGGGCACATTTTTCGTCCAATCTCGGGTATTTACAATCTGACGTAAGGTAATTGCAGACAGACAAACAACTCATAATTTACCGCCTGTAAACAGTCATGTGCGTAAAGAATGATCAACTTGTAAACATAGGCCGATAGCAAGTAATTCAATGCCCACAATACTAGTTCGTTCTCAATGTGGTGACTGGTGAGTTAGCGACTAATAAATATTGATTACAAATTCCAGTAATCATTTATCAGTAATCGGAAAAATAATGACATGTTTTTACTCTGTCCACTATTTTAAGTTTAAAGATCAATGCATTCATTTACACCAAGTTTAACCAAACAAAGTCGTTTTATCATAGCAGTCATAGCCCAAATAATTTACATGGTAGGTATTTAAAACTTGATGTCTCAAACTCATATCTATTATTGATTGTCTAACATTGGTCCACAAGTGGATTGAAATCACACATCTCTAGCTTGCACGTGATTGCAAATTTGCGTTCCGTTAATAGTTAATTTTAAAACTCATAAATACGTCTCGCCTTTTGCCCGCCTCTGCGTCTTTCTCTAAATGAGATAACTTGCGAATATGTAAAGTAAAATTTTCCACAGTTTTTGCTTTTCAGTACATAGCTGACCCATATTTAATCTTATCGCATGCCCACGTCTGCTCACGTGAGATATTTGGGATAGGATAAAAATGTATTACCTACAGTATTGTTTCATCGATATTATTAGTGCGTACGTCACACGACATATTTTTAAACATTTACGACGAAAGTCCTCATAGAATAATTCATGCTATACAAACTGCACAGCAGTTACCATGTCGCTAAGCCTTGGTGCTAAACAGAAAACCATTTTAATACGAGTTAATAAAGTCTGGTTAAGCCTGTGTTATTGACCTCACAGGAAACTGAAACTTTGGATCATGAGTGAATGCCGTGACACTGAACCACGTCGTGAGTCGTGACACGCTACAAATTTACACATAAACGTAACAGTTGGCTCTTACGTAACAAAACGATCGTTTTTACTACGCTACGTAGTCTTACAAAGATTGATTTGCTTTAGAACACAAGAGTCGTTTCATCATACGATGATTGTAGTGTTTTCGCGTCCTTTAAGTTTTTTCGCGTTTCCCGGAAAGATAAGGTAAACCGGCGTCGGGTTTTTAGTTCGTTTCCTACGAACTTTCATTGTTTTTAATGACTTTATCTAAATGTCATGACTAATGGTGATAAAAATGTATTTCTGGATTTCAAATGCCACTTATTCACTTATTAATATCAGGTTGGTAACATTCGAAATGGAATTGATATTCAAAATGGCAACAGCTACACAGAATGACCTTTATTCTTGTTACCTGTTCTAAATGATCGATGACATTAACTCGTAAAGATCTTTCTAGTAGAATGGCAATTCCTGGGAAATTAGGAAACCGGTTCCACAAAAGTCGATGATCTTTCTAGAGATGTTTCAGCCAAGGGTGATTGGTCAAGTGTCTATATTGAGCAGGAACCTTCAGAGGACCTTCAATAGAACGAGTTTGTAGCTTCACTTTTTTACTGTGATTGTCCGGCTTATGCTGAATTCAGCTAGTCTTTTAAGTAGCCAAAATCACTGTAAGTAATAAGACCTTGTATCTTCTTACGACTGATGCTCCAAGGCTGTTCAGAGGCTTTTACTGCAGCTTTCTAAAGGTACCCTTGAACGACTTACACACTTATGACTTTATGGCCCAGGCTGCCATTGGATTCAATGCCAATGCCGATCATAAAAAAATATGTGTCTAAATTCCTTAAAAATTGTAGATTCTAAATCGAACTACCAATTCCCACCTCCAGGCACTTGTAAACTGCTTTTTTATGAATCACTTGGCTTTGACCGCGTTACCTAAAAACTAGTATCTCAAGGTTAAGCTTAATAAGGCTGACAAAATGTTGGATATTTTATTGTCTCATGTCATTCAAATTATACAAATTAGTGGACGCCAATACGTCCTATTTGTAACTCTATTTCCTTCTTGTTTGTGAAGGCCTGGAGTCCTATTACAAAGAAACAAAGAAGTATATTTGAACTGTTCTCAGCCATTGCGTGCTCAGAAAAACTATTTTTTAAGAATGCAGCGACGTTTGGTCAATGTCGTTCAGTTTTTCATTGAGCATCAGTATTATAACGATTTCAATGCAATATTTTAAAAGGTATTTTATCTTTAACCTTGTCTTACCGGCGTTAGGCAATGAGTCTCAACCGAATGAGAACCCACTGACGTCCACCCTTGACACCATTTGTCTACCAAACCCACAGTTTTAACTAGTAGAATGTATCGAATTCTTGTTGAGATCCGCAAATTGAGATTATAATCAGTAAAAAAATCTGTTCACGAAAGTACTGCTTTACTGGTAATCTAGAACTATTGATCTGTATTTCCCAACAATCAGTGCTAATAACTGGATCTAAACTGCTGTGCGTATTAGCATAAATGCTACACGGATAGGTTCGCTGCAGCATGAAATGCACTACACGAATGTGGCTCGCTTCCAGCCAGTCCTGTACGGTTCGCTGGACTACTTTTACAATGATTGATAAGTGAATGTTTCCATAAAGACGTCACTAGACTGTCTAGCCGATTATTTTGTAGGTCAGTCGGTGCGTTAACTCAGTGACGACACATCCACGCCATTTACTCTTGAAACGTTATCAATAAGGACCGCAGGTTTTAATTATAGGTTGGTGTTTCCAAGCGGATATTCTGGTCAAATAGTTGATTTATACGTACTGTGTTACCGAGCGGATACAAAATATTTGATATTATTGTCCTTGCTTGCTTACAATATTTTATTTCCACCAGCACCGAAGTGACGTAGAATGTATCCGCATTTCAACTTTCTAAGCAGCTCTCAGACGATACGTAATCGTATAAAGATCTATTCACTTCTAGACTAATGAGTTTTGAGATACCGGATCCGGATATAGGGGTCCCGGCACAGATATTGTGGCTCTAGGTCTCTAGGTATACTTTAGAAAGGTTTCTATACGGAAAACAGCGGTAATTGCAATGTCCAAATAACCAAGTAAAAGCTGAGGTGCTTTGAATTTTTATACACATAAAAAAATTAGCCATTCGCCCAATCTTACAATGTAATGCCTACTACTTTCACTAAATCGAATGTCGTAACACAATTATGTATGGCTGATACGAGTGGTCAAAAACACGGCGGTGAATACTCACCGAAACGCAAAATAACTATTACACCAAAAAAACCGCATAACTTTAAAAAAAAAATAAACGTCACAGTTCAACTGACGTCGTTCACGTGGCTGAACTGTCAAAGACTCATATTTGACCATAAAACAATAATTCAAAATAAATAAAATGATTGTGTTCTGACGCTTGTAGTCCAAATTGACTTAATATGTACAGAGCAATCCAGTATATGCTGAAATTTTTCGTTCATTCAGGCTTACTCAAGAAAACCAAGATGCGTTGGAAAATATACGTTGCTTTCATAGCACTCACACTGGATTTGGATTTAAAGTCGCTTCGACTCTACAAAGATGCGGCGGTAATTGTTGTTCACTAATAACTTAGTCTTCCACAAGAGACCACCTAGGACTTGATGCTCAAAGCACTTTGTAGCTCCTGTGATGGACCTAATTGTTTACTTGTAAAAGAAGTTCGATCCTTGGCCCCTCACAGCATGATAGGAAAGAATTCATTTGGAGAGGCTTGTGCTCATTAGAAAGTACAGTAGTTAAAGATGTTGCAATTAGAATTAATACAATATTAGAGAAAATATTATTATTCACTATTTGAACGCACAAGTGAAACTTGCTCTTTTAAACTCTGTAAAATCAAGGAATACCTGGAAGGATAAACATGTTTTTTTGTACTTTGAAGAAATTCTCAAATCTTTTTATATGATTGTTATGGCAGGTGGAACATGTTAAGTATAAAGCCAGAATATGGCATTTTGAGAATGAGGACGAAAAGCCGGAGGAGACAATACAAGTGCCGACTAAGGCCGGTATTACAGAACCTAACTCAAGCATTGGGCATTACTTAAAACTATTTTGAAACCCAGTTTTAAGTAATGTTTGAGGGTGCAGTAGTCATCATTTAGAATCGTTGATTTTGTGGAAATCATACTGTTAGCACTGGCGGACTAAGAGGGGGCTAGTTTCACTCGTTTTTTTATGCTCCTTCTTTCAATTTTTAATTTTTTCTGCATACCGGGGCGAGAGAGGCGACGCATTCATTTATTCCGGATTGGCTTAGTTCGCCACTGAGTATTATAGCTCCTTTACATTAGTCGAAATACAAGCTTTTTGCGTTATGAGAGTATTTTATTGACACCCTAAAACTTTATTTTGGAAGGTATTTTCACATGTCCAGCATAGATCTAAAATTTACATACAATAAAGTTGTTTCATCTCGACCAATGTAATTTGTCATGTTTTGTTATTATTATATATTACCTAAATAAAAGTGTAGTTAACTCGCATCTTTCATTTCAAAACTATGGGCCTAGTACCGATAAAAAGCTTTTAGAAAATTGAGTTTTTGTTAACAGGTTCAATTCTGATAAATCTCATTTGATAAATTGGATTCCTAGTCAACAAAATAATTGGTAAATATGCTGACGTGCAATAATTTTGTTTGCAGTACCTGGATATTGGCGAGGACATGAATGTGCCCGATGACTTCACGCCAAGCGAGTTACAAACGGGCAAGTGGTGGCGCCATCTGTTGGCCGGGGGCATTGCAGGCGCGGTCAGCCGGACCTGCACAGCGCCTTTAGATAGACTTAAAGTGTTTCTGCAGGTATGTATTAAGTACTATACTCTATGAAAGTATTGCTTGAAATGGCAAAGGTACAGCCTATACGCAACTAAAACGATTTAATAGAATGACGTCCTGGTTGCTATTTCTAGCCTCGATTTGCCCTGTTTTCACACAGACTATGGTAAAGTTAGGCTTTCACCAAATGAGGAAAAACATTATAGTCAGCCTGTTCGTCTTGTATATCCAAGGACATATTTGTTTCCAGTATGTAGCTTAATATGTGTTTATTATTATTCAGGCAGCGCAGTACCCGCCGGTCCTTGAGGCGCTGCTTTGGAGAGGCTAATGTCCAATAGTGGACGTCTTTCGGCTGACATGATGATGATGATCAAATGATACAAACAACGACAACTTCAAAATAAGATTTTATCAACACGAAATCTGTTGAGTCTCCGTCCTGATTTAGTACGCCTATAAGTTATCACTTAACACAAATAATCTAATATCGGATGTTATCTTTTTTCAGGTGAATCCTGTGAGAGAAAATATGAAGGGATGTTTAGCAAAAATGATTAATGAAGGAGGTTTACGCGGCCTATGGCGGGGGAACGGCATTAATGTAATTAAAATAGCACCAGAATCGGCCCTTAAATTCGCCGCTTATGAACAAGTAAAAAGACTAATAAAAGGCGATATGAGAGCCAACCACCCCTTAGAAATACATGAGCGTTTCGTGGCCGGCGCCACCGCCGGTGCGATGGCCCAGACTGTGATCTATCCGCTAGAGGTGTTGAAAACCAGATTAGCTTTAAGAAAGACTGGCCAGTACAGTGGGATACTGGATGCTGCAAAAAAGATATATTTAAGGGAGGGGCTGAAGTGTTTCTACAAAGGATACATTCCAAATATACTGGGGATCGTGCCGTACGCGGGCATCGACCTGGCGGTGTACGAGACGCTGAAGAAGAAGTACATCACGAAGTACCAGGCTCACAACGAGCAGCCGGGCATGCTGCTGCTGCTGGCGTGCGGCAGCACCTCCTGCACGCTGGGCCAGGTCTGCTCCTACCCGCTCGCGCTCGTCAGGACACGCTTGCAAGCTCAAGGTAATACAGCATTTATTATCTTTGTGATACGATTCGAAGGTGGAGCTCGAAGCTAAATAGTAATAGTTGCTTGCCGAGGTTGCTCCTTAGATGGGTGAACATCCATTACATACGAGGACTCCTCCGTGCCTCGGAAAGTATCTTAATCAGCTGTTCCCGGCTATCATTTGTAGATCTTTGGCAAACGTACCAGATAGTCAGAAGCCAGTCAAGGGTTACTGTATTACCCAATTACTGGGCATTCCATGGCGTTCCATGTAAAATCCTGGTTTACAGCTGCATCCGATTCATTTGAATAGAAGCCGACCACAACATATTTGGGGAAAAAAGTAATTTAAAAACATTTAGCCAAAAGTGATTTTTAAGTTAATAACTAAAAAGGAGAAACAAAAGTTTTGTCTTTTAAAAAATCTTTACTAAATATGCCAACAATTTCTTTGAGGTTAATAGAATATATTATATAAGTTTTTTTTCAAACCGACCTATAGTTTTTGAGATATGTGCAGACAAACGTACAAACAAAGGTACAAATATGCATGCATACATACACTTATGAAATTCACACACGTTTAGAAAGCTGATATATACCTTAACCTATACAAAAACTGCAATTCTGTCAATATTACATACATACGGGTTGAATTGATAACCTCCTTTTTTTTAAGTCAGTCACAAAAGTAGGCTGATTTACTATTATATTCGGTTTTTCAAAACAGCACCTATAACAATCTAGCACTTCACCCATCACGTATTAACTTCATTCAGGGTCCGGAAATCTTATATTTACGCACTACTAAGTAAACCTTAGCCCAGGCGTGAACGAACTTCAAAAGAATCAGAAACGACAGCAAACTGCCTCCAAAGACATAATTTCAAACTGCACCCTGACTTGATAATACAGAACGATCAAATTATCCTTTACGCATCGGAGGCCACACGCTAAGGATCAAGTAGCGTTCAATCAATATTTGATTCAGACACATTGGATCGAATCACGGCCAATCAACGTTCGAGTACTGATTCGATTTGTATTGTCCAGTGCGAAAAGGAATGGCTTTCTTATGTGTACTTTATTGATTGACACAAATAAGTACACTTACATGAACTTTTTTTTTTGTTTTAGTACTGTTACGTTTTTGTGCCCTAACAGGGTCTACAATTTTTTCTAAGCTAGCTCTGCAAATCTTTTCTGCAAATTGTGAATGGCAAAATTAATTAATATGGATTTGTAACTCAGGTTACTCAGGCCTGTTTCCCAAGGGGGTTTTGCAGAAATTACTGAACGCCACGATCTGCTAATACTACGATCCTTACATATCCCTTTACTTCGTTTTAGTACATATATGGCTGGTCCATACCCCTAAGCCGGTTGTTAGTACTTCGAACCTGGCCTTTCAAAATAACATCACCAGTAAGGTCTGTGTATGCCAGTAAAGTCCTAATAAGGATCCACTTTACACTCACATCAGCCTTGAAAGTTTATTTACTAACCTAATGTTTCAGGAGTTACCAAATTATGTTGTGTTAACTGTACTTCTGTGCTAGCATGAAACTTTGTCAATACGATAAGTACCTACCATATATCAATATAAAATGTTATATGGTCCAAAAATCACTTAGGACGCCCTACCTGATAACGATATCACATGTCTGTCTTTGCACTGATAACAGCGTTAGTTGGCATTTCCTTGTCCGTAGATTATACCTATATTAAAACAGTTTCCCATATGTTTTATCAGCGTGTGATAACGGTAATTGCGCTGTACTTATCACATCATTAGAATATTCCTAAATATAGAGAGTTAGGGTCGTCAATGCCGGAATTAGAAACTCGTTTTTATTAGCCAATGTTGCTGTTGTCAGCGATAAGGTGTGGGTCCATTCAGGTATCTATGGGCGTCAAGTACAACATTGTATGAACCAATATAACATGTCATAAAAGACGCAACTGTATGCAAAATAGAATGTAGTCAGTAAATCTCAAGCTAACTTTGACTGGTTGGCAAGCACACGGACACAGTTTGTCTGCTGAACTCTTGGTCACTCCGCCAGCTTCATATACGATTCTTAGTCTTCAACCAGTTATGATAAAGGGTTTCTTTGTCGTCACTCCTAGAGTGTATTCTTGAACGAAACCTAACAGAATTTTGTTTTGTTTTTTTCCAGAAAAAGCAGCACAGAGCGCGGAGAGCACAATGAGCGGTGTGTTCCGCGAGATCGTGCAGCGCGAGGGCGTGCGCGGCCTGTACCGCGGCATCACGCCCAACTTCATCAAGGTGATCCCCGCCGTGTCCATCTCGTACGTGGTGTACGAGTACGCCAGCCGCTCGCTCGGCGTCAACATGACGTGATCGGCGCGCGCGCTTCGCCCTGTGACGTCACGCGGACGAGCGCGCCCGTCGCGCCCCACCGCCCCTACGCTCGAGCTCAAACTCGCATCACATTCTAATTTAAGCATATTAGCAAATTGCATTTCGTTGTACATAGCTCTTGTGCATGTTAAGTCTTATTTATTCTACATACGTGACATATTCCAATTATTTTAATTGTTTTGAACGAATATTGTAATCTATTAAGCTTGTACTTGTGTAGCGGACCATTGGTTGCATTTGATGGTAAATTGAGGTGGATAGAGTAAAATGATACACCGATTGAACGTCGGTTTCGTAACTGTGATTACAATAAATTATCAATTTTTTAATTTTTATTTTATTTATTTCTATTTTTTTCCTTCCGCACTCTCTCTAATTAGACCGTCCATTTTGATTACATAATTCTAAGTCTATCTCATCATATTACCAATCTAATTTGAAAGAGTGCAGTTTTTTCAAAAGAAAACTTACTATTTTTCTATAAGAAATTATAGATTACATAGAAGGTTTCTATTTTGAATTCAAATGAGCAAGGGTGTGTCTTTTAGTTGAATGCGAGCAGCTATACTATGCACGAGGTAAGGATCGAGCTGTGATTAGTATAAGCAACATGTTTGGAATAAATTATATTTATAAGGTATATATAACCTTACGGATGTCTCAGAATAAGGTTTTAAGCCGAAGTATAATGCAGACCAAATATCAGAGAACAGACAAAGAACTAGAATCACTCGGGCACAGTACTTTCAGTGGCTCTAACAAAGTCCGCTCCAATCCCATTATCTTTTGTTTAGTCTCGAATAAGTACTCTCTAATTGTTGTATGTGTGCTTATTTTGTAGAATAATAGAAAGCCTGTTATGTTGTCATTAAAATGTAGTAAATCCTGTTGCTAACAAACTCAAAAACTGGGTTGAGATGTTAATACACCATTTCCATGTGTTTTGCATTTGTTAACTTTCTTGTATTGCTGTTTAAATAATTTATCTCTAAGTTAATCTGGATATTGTTAATGTATTACAAGTTAGAAAATAACCGCTTCGAAATCATGAGCTTCCAGAACTCAAAACAGTTTGACTCTAATCCAAATCTTCAAAAAAAAAAACATTAAAAAAAAACAAGTTTAAACTTAAAAAATACTCATCATCCTATTTTCTTAGTAAAATCTTATTAAATTCAATTAAATAATGTATTTAGGTAGGCCTTTTAAATTGTCTATTGCCTTTCTAAATGTTTAAATCCCTTAGATATTAGAATAAAAAAAAAACTAGTAAATTTTTCCTCTCTTAATATTGAGTGTTAGGTAGACTTTTGAAATTAATACAATTGCGTCGAAAATTTTAGGATTAATATCGCCACCGTTTGCCTCTTAACACTGTGTTAATGATAATTTAATGTTATATGTTATGGTCTTCGAGCAGAATGTCCGTGAGAGCAGCACTACGCATTTTCAATGTTCAATGCGCGCTTGGTTTAAGATCGTCCAGTAGTACTGATAAATCAATTAATATTGTAAATAACACATCATAGGACATTTTGTATCGGTGCTGTATTTGATGTCAACCTCCATAAATCAGCACGCGATGCCTTTTCTCTTGCACTCGTTGACGAATAACAATTTCAAATTAGCCTTCGCGGTTGCTATGGAGAGTTGCGCACGTACGTATATTCGGAAATTTTAAAATCGCCGTAAATGTTCATGACTGTTCCATGATGTACCCGCAAAGCTGGGTACTGACCGGTGTTACGGGCCGTAATGTAACAGCGCAGCGAGCAACGCCGCATCCTAAAATCCGTGTAAAACAAAACACATACGCATGTATTCGTGCTCGTGTCCACGTAATGACTGCACGAATGCTCGCTTTGTGACATGTTAAATTACGACCCGTAAACACCGGTCAGTATCCACCTTAAGGCGTCGTCCTAATGGAAAGCGATCATAGTCACGTGAATTTGTTCGGCAAAACCCTGAGGCGCCCTCTGGCGCGGCGTCGCGGTTACGTTTGCCAAATAGATTAACGCGACGATCGCAAATTCGCGCCATGATCGCAAATTCGTGCGATGATCGCTTTCTATTAGAACAGCGCCTAACCCTAAAATATTTGTACGTCGTTAAAACAACTCGAGAACAGAGGATTCAGATACACCATCTTGGACCGCTGTAGTTAACCCAACTATAACTTCTATAATAACGTTTTATCTAACTCGCGTGTACCTACTATTTCTTATAAATATGTAACATAATGTTATGTGCAACTTTGTCTAATGTAACTGTCCTGTTAATGTTCTAAATGCATTACTATTTGTTTATTAACACGAACTGTGAGAACACATCTGAAAGAGAGTCTGATAGTTGTCTGTTTCCATGTATCCAGGTGAATTCAATAGAATGTTTGTAGGGTAAATATCAACTTAGGTACACTTGATAGTTGTTGTTGCCCAGTTGTTATCGTGTAGGTATTTTAGAATGCACCTACAATCATTTTAAAATTGTTTACTACACCGCATTTGTCAAATTCTTCGTTTAGCATTCAAAGACCTTAACCCTTAACCTTGAACTTCTTTATAGTTTGATAGATAGAATGGGGCAGGTTGATTAGATCTAAAGTAACAATTTATGAAGAAAATTTATTTAAAAAACCTTTTAGGGAAGATTGCATGAGGGAAAATAACCTCTCAATCTACAATAGCAAAATAATAGTGAAATTAATAATAAAAGGCGTGATATTTTAAATGTTATATCAATGTAACACATTCAGCATTATATTTACAACTATTTTCACACCGTTGTTATTCAACTTAATTTGTTAGGAGAGCAATACCATACACATGTAGTGTGTGTTGAATCTTAATGCAATTTTTGGTGTAATTTAGTTCTAGGCTATAGATAGGGTAGGTAGAAACAAATTTCGTAATGTGCTTTTAAGTAGTTTTGCTAGTTTACCTTTTTCCCTTATTAAATAATTATAGTTGTTGAGGATATAAGTATTGTAAGACGTATTTATAACCCTGTCTATGCGTTGCCTTGTTGATGCCAAGCAATACTACTATTTCATAGATAACTTACATGGGGCGAGCCGAGGTTCGTGTGCGTTAGCCGAGAGGGCGACATGTAGAGGGGGCCTAAAATACCGTTCATCTTTACACCTCATATAGAGAGAATCAAGTACCTTAACAAAGCATTTAACAAAATATTTTTACTAATAAATCTCAAGTCCATATTAATAAGTATATAGTATAATAATATTAATAGTTTTCATCGCATAGCATATATTTATGCGCAATATAATATGCAATGTGTATAAGTGATTGTGCTTATATCTTATTAGCCTAAATAAAATCGTGAAGGCTCCCTTTGATTATTTCAAAGATAGTTCCTACCATCAAGTTGGCAAATGAAAATATAGTACACAGTCATAAAGTAAGATATAAGCAATGTGCAATAAAACCAGTGTTCTTATTACTAATAATAACCTGTTGAAAATACAAAGAACGGATTTAATATTATATCCGCAGTACGCCTTATTCTCAAATATTTTATTCATTCTATACTAATGTGAAATATATCATTATTTTGTTGAAATATTTCAATAAATAATTATTGGCTGTTGATTGATATTTACCTGAATAAATGAATATAACTTTAAATAGATCGATTTAATTTTACCAACCTAATATTAAATCATAACGAATTGTTCAGAGAGGGCAACACACCGGGAAGAGTTATGTTAGTTATGGCTATGGGGGAGATCTTTGCCTAGAAGTACCTACCTAAAACAATAAGTAAAGGAGGAAAAAAAAGTTTTTTTTTGAAGCGCCTTTGAGGCTTTTGCCACCATTGCCGTTTTTTTTTTATGGATGGGAAATCATCAAATGACTTCTTCCGCTCTGGGTGGAGCGGAAGGGCGTGTCAGACTCGTACTGACTAAAACCCATCCGTGTTCCTTCTAAAGCCCTTTGCGTTCCAGGGTCGCGGTGACTTTCGAAAAAATTCCGCAACCCTGGCAGGCTCTGGCTTTACCGGGCCCAGTCTCCTATGCTGACATCTCTTTGAGGCGTTTGTGGAACACATCGACCCGAGCCTGGTTGTGACTGGACAGCGAGCCACCCAACGCTCGCCGTCCGCAGATCCGCGCCTACGGTGGCCGGGGATCGCCCTGCGACTCCCGACGCCTTTCGCCGACGAACTTTGAATTTCATTTGATCATTCATACTAAAATAAAGTTTTATTTAACATGTCCGTGAGTACTAATTATTTACCAAATACGGAAGCGATTGGTGTTAGTGGTCCGGCGGTAGTCACGGACTTTTAAACCCAGTCAGTCTTAGTTCTCGGTGGCGCTGCCTATGATTTGGTATCATAAACTAATAATTTTATGGTACATGAATGGGCACAAAGGTGTCGCTACAGGGTTCTGAAGTAGAGACGCCAGCACATCAAGCTTCCCGAATCTGTCAAATTTTCCCAATCAATCTTGAATCTAATGTTCTGGCGATAAAGTTGAAAATCTATTAAAGAAATTTGACAGATTGTTGTAGCGTAGTGTGCTGGCGTCTGGTTTTATTTTACCTTCTTAGTTGATTCGGATACTTGTCAGTGGCTGGTTCTCATCATCTCATCATAGCCAGTGTTTCAAGTCCAAGGGATTCATTTGATTAAATTGGTGATTTAGTAAGTAAACTACAACATAAATAAATAAAATTTCAAAATTTTATTCTTTGTGACTTTTCCATTTCTCTGTTTCCAATGGTGTTTCTTGAGAGCAGCTAATAACCATGGATTTTCTTTTTACAACCCTTCTTAATATTTTTTAGATGTAGTAATACTTTTCCCAAAAAACAAGCTTGTCTCTGACTGACATTTGTTTATCTGTGAATTCTCAAATGTCTTTCTTTTTAATTCAGCACGTGTAGACGCTGACGACTTGCTTATCATCCCATAAAAGTAATTTAGGTAATATTAATTATTCCACTATAAACACGTGAATAATGCAAAGTGATTGGTTCATAGGTTAATTCTGAAGTGTCGTGGGATTTCTTGAGGCGTCCTATTTTATAGATTTACAAAATCAAGAGTAGATTTTTAAGTACCTAGGTACTGCTACATTTTTTGTG
The DNA here is from genome assembly GCA_905163435.1 of Mamestra brassicae. Lineage (NCBI taxonomy): Eukaryota > Metazoa > Arthropoda > Insecta > Lepidoptera > Noctuidae > Mamestra > Mamestra brassicae. Next base: position 8,038,906 of record LR990987.1, read on the forward strand.
TTCGTGTAATAAAAAATTGGCATTGACTAGGTAGCCAGAATGCCGTCAGACGCAAAGAAAAGGGCTCAACAAAAGAAGAAAGAGCAGGCGGGCAGCAGGAACAAGAAGCCTGTGGCGCGAGTGACTAATGAAGAGAATGGATCGGCTACCAACGGCAAGGAGGAACGTGAGCTTACCGCAGAAGGTAAATACTACCGTGAAATTTGATATTGCAATCTTTTCCGGTCTTAGGTTCTTTTATTAATACCGATAAAAACGAATGGACAGAATATTTGAACATTTTAAGTACCTATGTGTCACCTGGGCTTTGTTGTTGGAGCTTTACTGAGCTTGAGTAAGGTTGGCAGAAATTGAGATATGACTATGAAGCACATGGCACACTAATTTGCATATACACGGTGCCTATAATTGTTAAACAACTTCAAAGGCATGTACTGTAATTATTTAGGATTTACTGAAAAATTTCCGTGTGTGTGTCTAGGTTACTTAATGAAATGACTCCATAGCGGAAGTAAGTCGAAACACATGAAAATATACAAACTAAACATGCTTTTTCCTGCAGCTCTTTGATATCCATTGTTAAGGTTTTGATATTCTGCCATGATTGTCTAATTAATATAGTGTGCAAATGAACAGGACGACATGGTTAATTTTTAGGGTTCCGAACATCCATAAAAGACCCTTATAGGATCACTTGGTTGTCTGTCACAGCCAATTTTCTCAGATTCTACTGGACCGATTATGTTGAAATTTCGTACACATATGAATTTCTGTGACCCAAACATGGACGCATCACAAAAATAAATACATTTTGAGTGTGGGGTCACTTTTGGGGGACAAATGAAAGGGCTTATTGTGAGGGTTTTAATTACATTTTTTCATAATTTATAAATAGTTTTGAAGTTGTTCATGAAATTGAGACAAAAAATGGCCCTTATCTGTAATACTACTGAGCCTAAAATTTTGAAAAAAAAAGCAAATAATAGATTTTTACCTATAAATTACTGGCAAACATAAGAAGTCAGTGTTAAAATAACATGTTACAAAAATGAAATTCATTTGGAACGCTTTGCACCCGAGTCCGACTCGCACTTGGCTAGTAACAATGAGTAACTTATTGGCCCTCTCTTACAAATGGGACATTGTAGTTGGGCCTGTTATAATATATTGGATCTTAATTGGACATACCTAAAGCTCCAATCTGGCCCATAGTGCTATCACATCACCTTGTTTCAAAAATACAGTGACTAAATGTGGCTCTGCACAAATCTGATTTAATTCCTATTGTGTACTCTACCTTTTGGGCTCTGCTGTGAGTGAAATATACCCTTATAAATGCATAAGTAACTCTACTGTAGGTAGGCTAGAAAGGCTCATGATATTATGATATGGCCGGGTTGAATGAAAACATGCTCAAAGTAGAACATTGGCAAGATGGTCCGATACCACAAAGAAGGCCGTTGAAGGCATCATGTAGATACAGAGGGGTCCACACTGCACAAGACTGCATGGCTTGGAGAAGCATTGTTAGTGGTTGCGATCCTCAGCAGTGACTGTTTCTGTGTGTGTGGCAATGTGAGTGAATGAGGAAGAAGAAGAAGTAACTCTGTCTGTCTGTCTCTTTGTTACCTCTTCAAGTCTTAACTGCCATATTTCAACAATCACGCTGTTGAAGCAGCTGGCAGAAGCTAGATTTTTAATAAAGAGAGACAAGCATAATGATAAAACCATGTAATGTAATGGTACAACTTATTGGAGAATACTGACAGCTTTTTATACAGTGTAAAAGCCTGTAAACAAGGATAGTGTAATTTAATCTGCTGATTGATTGCACTATGCCAATAGTATCAAACAACCCCAGCTTCAAAATATCAATTTATGCTCCATGTCTGTTTGGGTCATAGAAGCTATCAGCTGCAACTACCAATAGGAAATGGTTCACTAGAATCAAAGCAAATTGGCTGTAACAGACAGACACACAAGACACAATCTTGTAAGCATTCCATTTTTTCATTCAACTGTACTAATAGTAAAAAAGTTTTGTAACTAATTCAAAAATCAAATTATGTAAGTCTGATCATGCCTTCAGGAAGTAATGCTTCAACTGACAAACAAATTGATTTGGAATTTAACAGCCTCAATTTTTTGGTGCAACTAAGTCATGGGCCACTGGGTAACAGTTATCTAATATAGACCATTCTGAAAAAGCAACAAAAAGTCTCACTGCACTAAAGTCATGCTACACTTTCACTGAGTTGTTGTGAATTCTGCTTCTTACTAACACCAAGTATTTTTATATTCAATGCAATTTTTGCTTGACGAATTTTCGGAACTTGTTGCATAATTTTTTTGTCAGTCATCAAACTGGTAACAATCTCCCAGTGACACTTCCTCCATTTATTGGTTGGATGTTAATCTGGTTTCTAAGTTATTAATTCTGTGTCTTGCCTGTCAAACCAGTAACAATCTATTGCAAAAATATTTTATTATTTTTCAAAACTTTACTGCTTATAAAACAGTCAGAAAATCTGACATCAGTCTTACCAAGGAGTAACGTGTTACCCAGTTAATGGGTTGTGGAGGCCTGCCAGGCAGCCGCTCCACGAATCTGGTTTGACTGGAAGCCGACCCCAATATAATTGGGAACAGGCTAGGCAGATGATGACTGCTTATAAAACAGTCTTTAATAGGCAGTTGCCACTTTTTGTTAGCAGTAGTAGCTTTGTCCATGGTGGTTAAAACTTCTGCGAGAGTCCATCATACGATTTTGATCTAGACAGCTGTAGGTTCATTCGTTTAGCTATGGTAGTCTACTCAGAAACATTAACAGTGTAGTATGTGTAGAGCAGTCCAAAGTTCACACTACCACAAAAAACAGGCAAAAAGTGTCCTTTGCAATCCTTAAATAGCTATAGAATAGAAAATAATAGAATATTTATTTTGCGTAAAATATGGTACATAATGCTCTTAAGTTAAAATCGTTCCACATATGTCGCTTACTCGCGATATAATTTACCTATTATCGTATATTATATATACCTATGATCGTCTAGAGATTTCGACATTGCTTATAGTTTATGAATTCACTTAATGTATAGAACACGTTGTTATAGAGCAACTCTCATATTTGTTTTGGTATTTGATTGTAGATTTTGACAGACATATCATAGGAATTACTTGCTTGGAATAGTTTGCTTCTACAACGTGTGACCGCTGGTCGGGTAGGGTCTCTCGAGATGAATTTCTTGTTTTCGATAACTTTGGTGTACAGCTCAGAGTGCTTCTTCACATATAATCCTACTTCTAATATATAGAAGCTAGTGAGAGTCAGTAGTACTAATTTCTTAAAAAGAGGTCTGCACGATTCAAAAGGTCCGGCTCCACAGAGGGCTCTGACACAGGACTAAGATCCCAGAGCTGCCCGACCTCCCTTATTTTCTCAATAGCAAAATGTGTGGGATGGAGTAGTTTTAGCATCCTTAAATAGCTATGGACTAAGATCCCAGAGCTGCCCGGCCTCCCTTATTTTCTCAATAGGAAAATGTGTGGGATGGAGTAGTGTTAGTATGTACTTTTAACATATGCATACCTGCTAGCTTGGGCCAACGGCCGATTTCCAGTTATCAGGTGCAAAAGCCATTAAATCACCTTTTCTTAAGTCTGGGTGCTGATTTTATGGTTGTTTTACAGAATATTGTTAAATTAATAGTAATCAAATAATATTTTAACGACTGATGAGTTATTGTTATAGTCCGCCACCTCGAGTGGAGAACCTATTCACAAGGCTAAAATTTGGGCATAGTTTATATAGTAGGTGCAAGTAACGAAAGTTAAACTCTGCCTGGATTTGTTAGGATGCAAAACTACCTCACGACAGCTGCATGAGCGTCGGCATTTTAATTCCATCCAATCTTTGTTCATTACGCAGCTGTTACACATCTGTTGAGCGGGGCTGCGCTTGCACGGTATTGACTTGTACTTCTCTCCCCTATATTAAACAAACAAACAACGTGCTTTCTTTTAACCAATCGCAATCGCGCCTTGCTTCACCCAGTAATGAGATGTGTAAAATAAGTCATTAGTTCAAGAGCTATAAGAAAAGAATCTAGCTTGAGAAGTATGGGTAAGGTACAGAGACAAAACATACGCTTAAATGTGCCATATACAATCATTCTCAAAATGCATTGGTTTGATAGAACAAAGCGTACGCTAAGTTTTGTCGTTATAACTTAGCTTTCTAAGAAGCCGTCTCGCTGCAAGATTCATCCGCTGAATTCAGTACCTATTATAATAAGAACAATGTCAGCGGCGGTACAGAACAATACAGACAACTATTTCAAAGTTTCGTTGCAGAGTGTGTACAAAGTTTCTTAGTAGTATCTTCGTTAGTTTGTCGTCTGGCGCCGTATGCCTGTCACCTGTACATGTCAGGACCTAATGGCTGCGACAGCCAGTGAATGGTGATACCGTAGCTGAGTACTGGGCTAAACATAATATATCACTGTATTTTCCATCGACACGCTAAGAAGAAGAGTAATATGAAATTCTAAAGCTAAATTCTTTGTTACAGAGGCACTATGCCTCAAGCTCGAAGAGGAAGCAAAGATGAACTCGGAAGCCAGGTCGTGCACTGGCTCCCTTGCCGTGCACCCGAGGTCGAGGGACATCAAGATTGCCAACTTCTCCATCACATTTTACGGAAGTGAACTGCTCCAGGATACGCTTCTCGAGTTGAATTGTGGCCGAAGATATGGCCTCGTGGGATTAAATGGATGTGGTATGTATTATTTTGATTTTCTTTCTAGAAGTTTTTTTTTTTAAGTCCGTCAAATAGATATCCAAAAAATAGTGGACACGTAGTTTTTCTTTTTTCACGTAAAAAAAAAATTAAGTCGATACAGTACGTTGAAAACTCGTTTGACGTCTCATTTGAGTACACTTTTTACCTAAACCTGACGTCACAAGCCCCCACTCCTGATCTTTGATGCGTTTTATCTTCGTCAATTTTTATTGATTTGTTAAAGCAAAAAATACGTGTCCAATATTTAAAAAAACATAACTGACGGACTAAATAGAATCATATTTTTTCTCTCAGGAATCATCTCTATTCCAATGGACTGGCAATGTTAAAGTGCCTATCCGGAGACTAAACAGGGTCTTAGAATAATTTTATTAACCACGAGTAAAGATCTTGTTCAGCTGTGGGCTAAAAGGCTCCAGTCCCCAGGCTGAAGCGACGATGGCAAAAATAATGTCTCTTCTACACAAAAACTATGCTGGCGATATTTTAATGCTGGCTGGCTGGTGCAATGAAAGCTTATAGAAATTTGTTAGCGTTGCAGTTGCACTCAAGCGAAACCACCTTTGTCTCGATGTTAGTCTAATGTTATTTGTTTAATTAAATTTTGCAACACGGTAGATAAACTGCCGTATCTCTGCCGGAATAACTCACCTACATATTTCCTAGAGCTAACCTAACTATTCCTGACGTGACGGAAGTTGCTTTATCGGCTTTTCGATCAACCCCGTGTGCCCAGGGAAATTTATATTATATCATATCCGGTGTGAACAAGTTAGTTCATATGTACTTTGAGCTTGATAACACCGTGTTAATTATAAAACAATGAATCCTTAATCACAGCTACCTAAAACACTTCTTTACGCCTAGCTGTCATATAAAATGACGTGGTTCTAGCATCACTAGGTAATTAATTCGTCATTGTAGCTGGTAGATTCGCCATTATACACTTCCGATACGGAGTTATGATTGCGTTTCTATTGTACCACATAATCAGTTTTTCCTTGAAACAGAGTAAGGGCAAGCGTCGTCGAATAGATTGTTTTATTACGTCCAGCGGCAAGTTTAATTTATAGGCCAAGTGCTCGTTGAGTCCCTCGTCAATCCTGTACTATTGAATCCTATACATTATGTATAGTCGTTTATTCAATAAACAATATGTCGGGAAGCCATGTCCTGGCAAACACGATACTAAGATCGACTTTAGTATCAAGAATTTTTGTCACGCGTATCGTGGTAGACTTTACAATTGACATTCTTATCAGTGAAATTCGCGGTGTATTATAAGTTATTTTCAATAACAAATCAGACTTGAGCATTATATAGTTTTCCTCGTTTAGTGAGCATAACAAAGGTTGAAGATTCTTTGAAAAACGTAAAAAAATACATATTTTCCTGTTACCGTGGAAACCGTATAAGATTCTTGTTCCTGCATCCTGAGACGTTATTTATAGAGTCCATATAGTGAGGACGGGATGCCATTTAACGGTTGAACGGGAAACAAACAAAAACAAATTTTTTACTCGTACAAAGAAAACACCGTAAGGAAGTTGGACTTGCTTAAAAATAGGAGTTTTAAATCGCCACCCTCACGGGTACCAATGAACAATGTGTAGTGATGCTTGCACCTTGTCTGTTTAAAAAAGGCCTTTGTTCTGCAGTGGGACACTAATAATATGCTGGTATGATATTGTCAAAACATTATGAAAAAGTTAAGTATGGTTATAACCCATTTCTTTGCAAGCTGTAAATGAACGAATATTACAGCAGGGTGTAAAATATTGTCTAAGTTTGGCTGCAACTATTGATAAGCAGTAACCCAATGTCGCAATTGTTTTCTAATACTAATTAAAGCAACAGTGAAAATGTAAGGTTTCGTAGATTGTGGGCTTTAATTAAAAGCATTGTTAGAAATGGAATAAAGAAATATTTACGTAACCAGGTTTTTACGTTGAGGACGATGAATTGTGAGTATATAGCTAACTAGCGCTAACACGCGAGAAAATATTCATTCGGATCAGTATATCAACTGACTGTCAATGGCTGCGACATTCAACTATTGACCTCACTCCTTTTTTGAATGACTAGCCTTCTCTGAAAGCTCTTTAAACGGGCATATAGAATAAACATAGCGGCTATAGTAAAAGTAAAAGACCCAGCTGTATAAGAATGTTGAATTCGCGATGTTCTGGCAACGCTCGTCTAGCAACAAGCTTGTTTCGCTTCTCAATATTATGAATGGAAAATTTTACACAACTCTGCTTACCGACCTTGGTACTACCGTATTTGCAACACACATTGTAAGTGTGATACATGGGTACGTATAATACTTACACGAGTTAGGAACAGCTATCATTTGTTAAATGATACTTTTATGTGCCGTTAATTGCAGTTCATAGATTTTTGCTATGCGGAGACGCGCCCCGGTGATCCAGGTCACCGAGTACTCGGGAGCATAACTCTTTTGTAACACCTATCCAAAACAGTGCATTCCCTTTAATGTTTTCCGATGTAGAAGTAAACATTTGTAGAATAAAAGTATTAATCAGCGCTCAGCGAGCCAAAGTAATTCCACCTTTACAATCTCAGATATTTAATTGAACGAACAACAGACGAAACGCATGTGAGATAGCTAGGCCGTGTTATTGTAGCAAAACAATGCAGTTTCATAGCCAGTGGGTAATTTGCAACCTATTATATATTTATAAAAGGGGAGCGGAAGCCATGGGAACAGAAAGGCTAACAAATCATGACTGCACTTTATTATGCAAAAAGTAACAATATGATTTTGGTTGGTTGGGTTTGGTTTGGTATATGTTTTTGGTTTTTTAACTTAATTCTGTCCTGTTCACTTACTTCATAAAATGGAGGGATAAAAATTTTATATCGAAGAGTAGGAACGTTTTAGTTATGTTACTCCATTTTCCTTTGAAATCCCTCTCTTTTCATAAAACGAAATACAAAAGCTCTGTCTCTCGTAACTTCACATATCAACCTACTTTTTTTGATGGCTGACTCAATTTTAATTCGTCAAAAATTTAAAGTCGTTGCATAAATGTGCAGTTCAAAGAACTAGGCTTTATAATTTTGCTTCTTTTATTAGAAATAGTCCTCACGTTCTTTCCTTGCATAATTTTAGTACCTTAATAGAACATTGACACCTTGAGAGCTTCTATTTCTAGAAATAGAATATTGTTCGCTCTCTTCTAATTGGACTTCCTTTGTTCCGGCCACGATAAAGGATACTATACTAATAATATACAGGGTCTAATTCCGTCTTTATTGTCTGTGAAACTTGCGAAAAATTAAACCGCTTTCTGTTCGATGTAATCAATCAATTTACTGTAGAAACCTTTTTTTGATTATGTGAGCTCTTCTCCTTCGTTTTTGGGCAGTGTAATGTGTATTCCTAGATGCAAGTACGTCTTCGCGCACTACCGACTGGTATCGACCCGCCATCGCGCCATGCCGAGCGGGCCCACCACCAAGTGCGGCCGATCCCACGACCTAACATGCATATCAATGCGCATGGAACAACTGCGCACCGCCTCTATAGACTTGTCTGGTCGAGGGGAGAGGACTCAGCCGCAAATTGACTGTACCCACTTTGGATTCCTCAAGCCAATCAGCCTTAGTTCTGGATTTGCCATGTAGGTAGAGGTAGAAAAAATTCAATAGACCGGATTACAATTCATGCATATTTTTAAACGTCTTCAAAAAAAAGGAGAAGGTTCTCAATTCAGTTGTGTTTTTTAACCGACTTCCAAAAAGGGAGGAGGTTCTCAATTCGACTGTTTTTTTTTGTATGTTTGTTATGCGATCATTCCGACAATTATGAATAGATTTTGATTATTCTTTTTTTATTCGAAAGCCTATACTCCTGAAGTAGTAGTCCCATTGGCATCAAGTCAGAATCTGATGATGGGATCCCAGGGAAATCGAGGGCAACCCTCAAATTTTAAAGGCACTTACAATGTTTTTCATATACTTTCTAACGCAATTCAAATAATTGTGCCCGTTAATCAACATCTCATCTTGCTTAGCTGGTGATGGAAGGTATAAGTTAGGATCTGATGCTTGGATCCCAGGTAAAATGATCGATCAGCGATATTTTCGCCAATTGTCAACCGATTTGAATGATTCTTTTTTTGAGAGTATTTTTGCAAATTGGCCCCTTTTCAATTTGGTGAAGAACTGGTGAAGGATTTCCGAGGTAGGTAACGGTACTCTTCAATAAATGATAGCAAATCTCGTATGTATGTTTATTGATTACACCAGTTCATAACATGACATCACGCCGGTACGCTGTGAAGGGGTACGCAGATGCAAACAAGTTAACCTGAATTAACATGTTTTTGGGGTTATCTATTCGGGCATAACTTTATTGTTTATTAACCGATCTTGAGAATTCTTTTTGCATTGGGTTAAGTTATAGCTATATTGCATTTGCACTGTACTTTGAACTTCAAAGATAAACCAGTGACCTTCTCACCTTAAAATCAGTAAAAACTAGTACAAAGCAAAGTAGATATTTAACTATGAGCTGGTTGACTAGGACTGCGAAGGCACACAAAGTAATTCCTTAACGGCAAATAGTACAACCACTCATTATGGGAATAATGTCACTTAGTTGTGCCTAAAAAGCGGAAAATAAAAAACTTTTTACAAGAAAATACAAATTTCGGCGGTCGGTGTTTTTGGATGTTTTTTGGAAGTCGGTTGTATATTTTTGTAAAAAGTTTTTTTTTTTGTTATCCCATAACTCCGTCGTTTATGAACCGATTTGAAAAAAATCTTTTTTTCATGTGAATCGTTTTTCCATAGAAAATCGGTTCAGTAGTTTGGTACTTCAATCAAAAGGAGGAAATAGAAAATATTAAAATAAAATTGCGTGTTTTGCAGTCCTGTGACTTTCCAGTCCTTGCAGTCCGGTTTTTTAGGCGTCGCCGTCGGGGATCACACCTAAAGAGTGAACTATAAAAAACTGTTTTAGTTAGTAGGTAAAGACATTTTGCGTATGATTTCAAGAGTAGGTTGGAGTGACAAACGCAGTTTTTGCACCGTTTGTCCTCGTATGCAGATATACAGTAGTTGCAGCTTGTTCACTCATATGATTACCAACGATAAACGGATAAATTCTCTATTCATGGTATCGCTTTCCTGGATTGGTGCCAGTTTGGACGTACTTGAGGACTAGGTCATGGATATTTAGTGTGTGTATTAGTAACTGTTTTTACTTTTTGCTGTTTCCTAGTTTTTACCGACTTAAAAAAAAATGTGGAGGTTCTATGTTCGTCTGTAGGTATGTATTGTTTTTTTGTATGTTACCCGATTTTTCCGCCAATTGTTCGATTGTTGACCGATATTAACGATTATTTTTTGTTTGGTATTGTGTTTCCCGGTCCAATGTTTGTATTTTCCCGGGGTGGTACCGTTTCAAACTGGTGAAGATCTGATGTAGAACTTCGGACATACTTAATGTGAGTCCGTCATTATTAAAGATAGAACCATGAAACTTTGTATTTCGGCGTTTGATAAAAAATAAATACATGTTTATAGCTTTGTTTCTTCGTTTTTGACACCGACTTCCAAAATAAAAGTTAGTTTAGACTTTGTAGTGTTTTTATTTGGAAGTCGGTTGTCGGTTTTTGCAAAAAATCTTTTTTTTTTTTTAATAATTTAGTTATGATACTAATTACCCGACGTCATTTTGTTTACTTGGACGACGTAATTACACCATCCAAGGAAGCATTTTGCTTCCTAGGATGGTGGATGGCTGGAGGCTCGTTAAATAAAATCTACTAGGCCAAACTGAATAAATTTTTACAAGGGACGAAATGGCAAGTATTAGTACACACAAGTAGCAACACATAAATCGGATCAGAAACCTCAGAGTAATTGGTGCACATACATAAAAAAATACAACCGACTTCCACATAAAAAACACAACAAAGTATAAAAAATAACTTAAAATTTCGGAAGTCTGTGTTTTTCGTTGTTTTTTCGTTTTTGACACCAACTTCCGAAATTTAAAGTATGTTAAGTATACCATGTATTGTTTTTAAATGTGGAAGACAATTGTATTTTTTAAAAAATATTTTCCACTTTTTAGTGGTGATACCCGACAACTAAGTCACATTATTCTAATAATTAGTGGTTGTACTATTTGCCGTTAAGGAGTTAATTTGTGTGCCTTTTCAGTCCAAGTCCAGACCAGCTCGATAGTTAAATATCTACTTTGCTTTGGTACTAGATTTGATTGATTTTAAGTTGAGAAGGTCACTGGTTTATCTTTGAAGTTCATTGTCTAGTGCAAATGCAATATAGCTATAAACCCAACGCAAAAAGAATCATCAAGATTGGTTAGTAAAACAATAAAGTTATGCCCTCATAGATAACCCCAAAAAACATGTTAATTCAGATTGATTTGTTTGCATCTGCGTACCCCTTCATGGCGTACCGGCGTGATGTTATGTTATGAACTGGTGAAAGCAATAAACAGACATGCGATTTTAGTAATCCCAGGAGGTTTGCTATTATTTATTGAAGTGTTCCGTTGCCGATCTCCGAAGTTCTTCATCAGATCTTTACCAAATTGAAATGGTACCAGTTTGAAAATATATCTAAATCGGTTGACAATTGGCGAAAATATCGCTGAACAAACATTTTTCCTGGGATCCCAGCATCAGATCCTGACTTATACCTTCCATCATCAGCTAAGCAAGATGAGATGTTGATTACTAGGCACAATTATCTGAATTGCGATAGAAAGTATATGAAAAACATTGTATGTGCCTTTAAAATTTGAGGGTTGTCCTCGATTTCCCTGGGATCCCATCATCAAATTCTGACTTGGTGCCAATGGGACCGCCTCAGGTGTATAGGCTTTTAAATAAAAAAGAATCATCAAAATCCATTCATAATTGATGGAATGACCGCAGAACAAACATACAAAAAAAACACACAGTCGAAGAGAACCTTCTCCTGAAGTCGGTTAAAAAAAACCACACAAAATAAAATACCCACCGAATTGAGAACCTTCTCCATCCAAGTCGTTTAATAAATATCATCATCATCATATCGGCCAATTGCCGTCCACTGCTGAACGTAAGCCTCCCCCAAAGATCGCCAACCATCTCGGTCCTGAGCGGTCCGCATCCATCCGCTGCCAGCCACCTTCTTCAAATCATCGATTAATAAATATACATCAATAATATCAATAATAAATTCAAGCGTTTTAAAAAAACTAGAATCTTAAAAATAAAAATGGCTGCTTGGAGGAGGCCTATGTTCAGCAGTGGACGTTTTTCGGCTGATATGATGATAATGATGAAAGTATCTATTCCACGCGCACGAAGTCGCGGGCAAAAACGAGTATGTATTATAAATGCGAAAGTGTGTGTGTCTGTCTGTCTGGTACCTCTTCACGCTTAAACCGTTTTTTTAATTTTTAATTTAATTTCATTCTTTTTAAACTTAATTTATCTATAATGTACTAAAAGCCAGACATCAGTCCTCTTTCCTCATCCATCTAAGGCATTGATCAGACAAAAAATATTAGTATAGACATACATAACATACATACGTACAAATCTTTTTATTTTCATTTCATTAGTTAATATTCCTCCCTTTCAAAATAGTGTACATTATTCTACTAGTTAAACCCTTTCATTTGATACCCATATTGAAGCAGTTGTGAAAAAAAAATGTAATTCGCCAATTGGTGGTGGCGGCCATTTTGGATTTGAAATTTGTTAGTGTATAGTATTCTTCTAGTCAAGCCATTTCATTTGATAACCATACTATTTAGGAAGTTGTGAAAAAATATGTAATCCGCCATTTTGTGGATTTTCATCAAGCATAGCTAAGAACACTCCCGATTAATTCACCTTTCAAACAAAAAAAAACAAATTCAAAATCGGTTCTTCCGTTCGAGAGCTACGATGCCACAGACACACACATACACAGATACGTCAAACTTATAACACCCCGTCGTTTTTGCGTCGGGGGTTAGAAAATGACTATAAGACTTTTATCATTTAACTTTTGGCTAGAAAAAAAGAATGTTTATGCATTTTTTATTTTATCCATTCTAATATTATAAATCCGAAAGTAATCTGTCTCTCTGTTTAGTTTCACGCCTAAACCGCTGAACCGATTTCGATGAAATTTTTTACAGAGATTAGTCATCGGAGGAGGACATAGGTAGGCTACCTTTTGTCGCGAGAAAAGGGGTTGAAATAGGGCATGAAAGTTTGTATGGGAGTCCGACATTATTGAAGATAAAACCATGAAACTTTGTATTTAGGCACTTGATAAAAAATAAATAAACATAAAAGCTATGCTCAAGCGTTTTTGAAAAATTTGTATCTTAAAAATAAGAATGGCTGCTGAAAATAACTATTCCACGCGGGTCGTGTCAAGTCGTGGGCAAAAGCTAGTAACCTATAATTTGTATGAATAACCTATGATGCATAAACCTTGGAAAATAAATGGAGCATTTATCGGTAAACCAATATAGCTAGCTCGTCGTCCGATCGATTTAAACTACAAGAAATGCGTTGTCGACGCTGACGGACGGACGTGGTGTTACACTGCTTGTAATTAAAGACACCTACAAAAGTACCGATAAATTCAAATCTGTGTTGCACGGACGGACGGGCTTATCGTATTGAACAAAGCTTCTTCAGAATTTTACCGTCATGATTGTGCTGCGCGCTCGCTTTGTCATCCTCGTCTCGAACCTGACGAAATGGGAGCCAGTTGATTTTAGATTTATAGTATGTAAATGTCATAAAAGAAAGAACCGCATCTTCTCGAAATCCACTGTCCGCGTGTGGTCAAACCTCGTCATGTACGTTTACGTGTGTAAATGCGTGCCCAAGATCGAGTGCCACTGCACATTCGAGTTTGTTCTCGTCAACCAAGATTTTAAAGGCTTGCAATAAATTCCGGTGTGAAGGAAAAGCGCTCTTAATTTGAAGACTACAAGGGCTGAAGATCAGTAGCCTGTGCCTGGAAAACTAAAATCCGCTTTGTCAATTCGACAAATTATTGAGTTATTTTAATTTTGGAATACCTGGACCAGGAACGCCTTTGTTTTCTTTTCAATGGAGAAAAATTAGTAGAAGACAATCAGCTTTTTGAAAAAGTTTTGTTTATCAAGCAAACTGTATGGATACAACCCATTTACCAGTGATCTATGTGCATTTAAAATTATTGTCATTTGGGCCCTCACCATATTATTTACCTTTCAAATTGTGTAAAATGTAAAAAAAATACAAAGTTGTGTTAAAAAAATAGCCCTGTAGACATGCTACAATAAGAGCTTCGATGAATTCAGTGAATATCAAGAAAGTAGTATCATGTATGTGACAAGCAATTAAAATATGTAGTGCTTTATTTGCGTTTTGATTATCCGTATCCTTCTTTAAAAGTGGTTGTTAATCATAAACATTAAATCAAACGTTTTGTATTTCAAGTCGCGAAATGTTAATGCCTACCACTTATTACCTGTGGAAATCTTTATTCGATGCCGAACGTTTCCCTTATAGGGTTCTGTTAACGCATATTAAAACCGTAGAAACTTGATGCAAACGTCATACGCTTGATATAACATTTGAAAAAGTCATGTTAGTCTATGTGAAACAAAGTTGTACAGGCCGTTGATATATGGCACATTATGCAGAGTAGGCTTTCTGAATTAAACCTTGTCAGCCTATGCATGTATGCATCTATCGATTTGAAATCATGACAGTATTCAAAAAACAATATGGTGGCAAATAGACGCCATATTGTGAAAAAAGAAAGTCGCGCACCTACCTTCTATGTTGAATAGGGTTTCATTAAATAGATATTTGAAAATCATCTTTAAGTCTCTATTATCATTTTTCGGTTCGAATGACCATTTACGATCTATAACCATTTAAAATTAGCATACTTTCTCATTTATATTTTGAATACTTATAATGAAGTGGTAATTAAGTTCTTATAAAATAGGTCTTATTTGCGTGAAAATAAGTATCATAAAATAATTTAAAATTCTTATTCGGATTACAAACCTAGAATTTTACTTTTTTGAAGGTTTATTTTAACGGCTGTTATCTTAAGTGGTTGTTTCGTGAAAATAAAGTCATGAAGTATTACAATAAAGGGCTCGAAGAGTTGGTTCTAAAAATATAACTCTAAAATGTATAAAATAAAGAAAAAGACTTGTGTACATAAACCAGACCGCAAAAATCGACTAAAAAGTTTCATACAAATGCAAGACACTGTTCAAGCAGTGTGATGCAATGGTGTCATTTATTTTAGTTCAGTCACATAACAGATTTGAAACTACCAATTGCATCATTTTTTTTAGAATACAATTCTTAAAAAAATATCTAAATAGAGTTGTATTCTAAAAAAATGAGTGCTAATTCTACTATTTGTAGGCAACGCTCGCAATCGCATCTCATTCGCAATCATCATATGTATGAAAACTTAGTTTTTTTTTACAGATATCTATTTAGATGCGTATGTGAACGTTGCTTTTAAGTTAGTAGAATTGGCCCTCAGTTCTACGTCTATTCGGACGGCCAGGCCCAGTACCACTTCAGCTTGCTTTATCACCTCATTTCCCATTTTACGACGTGATAATAAAAATAACCACAAAAGTGTACAGAACCCTCATAGAACCGATATAATATAAAAGCTACGGTGGGCGGTACTGCA
This sequence comes from Mamestra brassicae, assembly GCA_905163435.1. Lineage (NCBI taxonomy): Eukaryota > Metazoa > Arthropoda > Insecta > Lepidoptera > Noctuidae > Mamestra > Mamestra brassicae. The sequence continues at coordinate 8,054,417 of LR990987.1, forward strand.
AGTTTCGTGTTGCTGAATAAAATATGAAGACACTGGTACACCGTGTTCCAAACACACGCCAGACCTGAGTGGTTTGAACTTTTCAATTGACTACGGTCATAGCCTCCACGGTGTGGAGTGTAGAAAGTGTGTCAAAGACATATGTGATTCACTTGCTGCAACTATCGTATCGGTAGGTTATCGTAGAGGTATTTGTGATGATCAAGTAAGGTGGTAAGGAGGATCCAAGCAGGCTCCGACACGTCCAGGTTTTGTGTTTCACGCCAGGGATGGCTAAAGATGTAATTTAGTAGCAGTAATATTCAGTGCCTAGATTCTGATCAGGGTTACGACGCATGTACTGTCAAAAAAAAACCTGAAGTCCGCAAAGCTCTAACCCGAAACTGTGTTCCTCTGTGCTCTACTTGCTAAACCCACCCGTACATGAAGGCAATGTCGCTGGCGACTCCTTGGCTCCTCACTTGATAAATATTTAATCAAATAATTGCACTATTGGCATTCATAGCAGCCTTAATGCGAGGCATCGTTTTGAATTGTTAATGTTACTGTGAAACGCTGAATCAATATCAGGAAAAGGAAATCAAAGCAGTACATTCATTTCAGACATTTAGATTCGAGAAAATATTTAATGTTTTCGGTTTTAAGTTAGTGCAATTTTGACAAAAACAATTATTTGTCGTTGCATTCTACAGGGTGGATGTTTGGGACGGGACCTAAACCGTTATAGTCACAGGAAAACGTTCCTAGGAGACCACCCATAAGTTTTGAGGATATTTATAATAATAAGGAAATTCTATGATAAACTCATAATGTGTTTGTGAACCAAATCTCAAATCATGGAAAGTTTGTTACATTTCTCCCTACAAAAACCACTAAGTGGCTGTTCTCGGCGCGTTTCAAGGGGGCTCCAGAATGCGCGGTTGGACGCACACTAGTGCCCTTCACCTATAACACTGGAGAAAGCCAACTAAGATCAAATCCACCTTCTTCTATTAGCGCCTGTATTTAAAGAGATGCCAAAGCAAAGGATTTTATTCTTTAACATGCTTGTGAATTGCGAATCTTTTGAAAAACTACCGCTAACGTATAGTTTTTTTCGAAGTCTGTGTGCTATCAGAACTTGATCTGGCCGTTTGAAAAACTACCGCTAACGTATTGCTTTAGCGAAGTCTAGCTATCAGAACTTCGTCTGGCCGTTTGAAAAACTACCGCTAACGTATTGCTTTGGCGAAGTCTGTTTGATATCAGAACTTCGTCTGGCCGTTTGAAAAACTACCGCTAACGTATTGCTTTGGCGAAGTCTGTTTGATATCAGAACTTCTTCTGGCCGTTTGAAAAACTACCGCTAACATATTGCTTTGGCGAAGTCTGTTTGATATCAGAACTTCGTCTGGCCGTTTGAAAAACTACCGCTAACGTATTGCTTTGGCGAAGTCTGTTTGATATCAGAACTTCATCTGGCCGTTTGAAAAACTACCGCTAACGTATTGCTTTAGCGAAGTCTAGCTATCAGAACTTCGTCTGGCCTTTTGAAAAACTACCGCTAACGTATTGCTTTGTCGAAGTCTGTTTGATATCAGAACTTCATCTGGCCGTTTGAAAAACTACCGCTAACGTATAGCTTAAGCGAAGTCTGTTTGCTATCAGAACTTGATCTGGCCGAATTTAAATAAAGTCGACGACGTAATCATATTCAAAGAGTCTGAACAAGATAACGTCATACAAAAGATTAGCAGAGCGATCCAAACTTTACTTTATGGTAAATATTGCTTGCGAGCGATGCATTGTTGTTATGCCTGGCCATTGTCTTGCAAACGATTTTAAATAAGTGCCTTGCGTGTCCTACGAGTTGACTGTAAGTAAACATAATAGCCACTGTCCGCTTAAGGAATCAGCCTTTTGAGACATTAGTTCTGTATATATATTTTATTGATCATCTAAGCGTTGGTGATAAAATCCGAGCTTTGAGTTCGCTAAGGTTTTGCTGGATTTTCCTCTCGAAAGAAGCCCCAGAATCCAGACTTGATCTCCGATAAGGGTTCGAGATTTACACGGGATTCAAGCATAGCTGGCGAAATTGGAATCCTACTGTTCATAATCTTTGCCTTTCGAAAGCTATAGGGAAACCAGAATGTTATGAACCGTACACAGTTGTTATAAGAGCTTCGTTACGAATGTTTCCAGGCAAGTCGTCACTGCTAGCGGTGCTGGGGCGGCGGGAGGTCACCATCCCCGCGCACATTGACATCTTCCACTTAACGCGAGAGATGCCTGCCTCCGATAAGACTGCACTCGAGTGCGTCATGGAGGTCGACGAGGAGAGGATCCAGCTGGAAAAGTTAGCTGAAGAGCTGGCTCAGTGCGAGGATGATGGTAAGATTGAGACCAATGGTCCAACCTTTTACACTGCACTAAACAGTAATGGGAAAGTAATAAGAGTCGGAGAAACTAATGGAAGCGTATTCATTGGTTTTGTGTTTGTAACATTTAGGTCACAGCTACTTCTGAATTGATAGCATTAAGTCCTTTTTAGAGCACCTCTCGCTCTTGTGTCACTGTACGCCCTCCAAGTGAGGCGCGCCCTATCGGTTGGGAACCCTTGATCTAGCTAGATAATTATAGCAGAGAAAATGTAATTACAGTTGATTGCGACGTTAGTCAGTGGTTTCGCATGACTGCGGAACGAAGGGTTCGATTCCTGCGTTCGATATTGGGTTTTTTCTACAGGTTATTTTAGAAGTGCGTGATCATGTTAAAATGTTACGTTGAAGGTTGAAGGGTGCAGTTGGTGTCACCAACTGCACCCTTCAACCTTAAAAAAAATACAGGAAAACCTTGAAGAAGTCTATGATTTAAAAGTAACAAGTAAAAAAAAATATTATTCGTTCAAAACGTCGTTCGTATATATAAGCAGGTTATGTAACTAACATGTTTGTATTACCTTCCACAGACGCGCAAGAACAGTTGATGGACGTGTACGACCGCCTGGAGGACCTGAGCGCCGATACTGCGGAGGCCCGCGCCGCCAACATCCTGCACGGGCTGGGCTTCACGCGGGAGATGCAGCAGAAGGCCACCAAAGACTTCTCCGGAGGTACGCCCCAATATCTTTATTTATGTGATGACGGCCGGAAGTCTTGGGGGACTGTTTTAATGTAAAACTTGGTGTTCAAAAAGGGCTGGCTCTCAGCCTAATTTGAATAAATGACTTACTCCCTACTGCAACGGACACTAATCGGAATCGTAACGTAATCGCCTTGCCACGGGGCAATAAGGCGATAAATGTGATACGGTGACCATTCCTTTCCGAGTTGATATGTGTGCTATGACCTAAGCGTTTCTGTGGTGGAAATGCAGCCTTATCCCGTTTAAGTGTGTAGCGCCCTTTACACCTCACTGTGTTTGCGCCCTTTACACCTTACTGTGTTTGCGCCCTTTACTACTCACTGTGTTTGCGCCCTTTACACCTCACTGTGTTTGCGAAAATCAGCCGTTCAGTACAATTTGTGGAAATGTGAAATGTATGGGGGACCCGATTTTTTTTTCGCGATTTCAGTGTTGGTCCCATAGTTAAAAGTTGTTCATTATGATGAGTACAATTACCTCTTAATAGGTATTGCGTTTGTTCTGTTACACGTTGTATACCCAATTTGTTGGAGTGTTCCAAATGTAAGTTAATATGCACCTCGACAGTCTGTCGCTGCAAAAACGGCCACCTGGTCCCCATACAGGGTATGGAAATACCGTCGACACTAAAAGAAGGGGAGATTTTGGAGTAATAGAATAGAGAGTAACCATACTCAGGAACAGCCAAATGGTTCACGATACCAATGTAGTTCCGCGTTGGTCTGGTGGTCTCAAGCAAAGTAGCTGAGCATGGAATGAACATGTCATTCTGTTTTACTTACCAACTGAGAATCGCCGTAATAGCCGGGAGTACACCTTCAACAGAGTTCGCTACAAAATAATGAGAAAATATACGTGCACTCATTCGTGTCTACCCTCAAGGAATACAATCATGATGTTATGTAAATGTTTTAATACAGTCAATATATTATGTTTATAAAATTCTTCCGTTACGTGACTGAGTGACTGACAGACAACGCACAGTCGAAACTACTGGTCGTAGAAAGCTGAAATTTGGCATGTAGGTTTCTCGGGGAGTGTAGGGGAGAGAAGATTTCCCGAAATTCCTACGGGAATGGGAAAAAACGGGATATGCGCGTACGAAGTCGCGGCCAAAAGCTAGTCTCATTATTTAGTAGTTTAGAAAGTTACATGTTTTAGTAGTTTAAAACATCAACGAACTATGTATAGTTCTTTTGTTAACACAGTAAGATTTGGCGCTCATCGTCCCGAAACATGTTAACATTACATCTTGCTATACGAGATGAGTTAGTATCTTTTGACTGTTTAGCATTCAAGTTAAATGGTCTCATAGTATTGAGCTTTGTTTACTTGATGTCAGGAGCGGTTGTAGATTTACATAAGAAATTAGGGTCTGTGGGGCCCCTTAGCCCCCCACCCCCTGGATCCGCTAATGCTCGTTGCCATACATTCATTTACTTCCATCTCATTTATTCCTTACGTCATGCAGCACTGCTGTCTTCTGCTTTTAAAGACGCTAATGTAAACAGAGGAACAAGGCGCTGCCATCTCAGCAACGTAGTTCCTGAGTTGGTAGCGAACCAGCCTTACCTATAGTATCATTGCTGATGTTTAAAAGTGACGGTGCTCATTTAAAATCGGCCTTAAGTCTTATCACGCTCAAAGGAACATCTTTCATGCCAGCGAACTTATGCTCACCTTAGTATACGTAGGTGTATATATCACCATTTCAGTCGAAAGGCGTTCTCTGCTATCCATAGGCCTCCCCCAAGCATCGCAACATAAACCGGTGGATCTCACATCCTGCGGAATAATGAAATAAATCTTTGCAATTCATCAGTAGCAAGCACGATAGATCAACATGAATAGGACTTTCAACATTTTCAACTCTATCTCGCTTCTCGAAACCCAATCGTACGCATGTCCATTGACAGTTATCTCATAGAAGATAGAATACAGGTAGATGTTCTAACAGCCTCTTCCTTCCAGGTTGGCGTATGCGTATCGCTTTGGCTCGCGCGCTGTACGTGAAGCCCCATCTGCTGCTACTCGACGAGCCCACCAACCATCTGGATCTCGACGCCTGCGTGTGGCTCGAGGAGGAGCTTAAACAGTACGTTCTTATTCTTTTGTTCGAGAAAACAAAAAAATACAAACACAACTTGTTGAAATGGAGGATTATCAGTCCATTCAACACACATGTGCTTCTTATTAAAATATGTTCCATCTGTTGGAGTGTCTCGAATGTCCATTACTTGCACCTACAATGATCTGAAAAACTAAAACCCGGTATAAACATGGCTTACTGGGCCCAAAAAGTGTAGCTATGCAGCATCGGCAGCGACAAGAAACGCCTTTACTAATATTCGTGTCCCAATTTAGCTCAGCAAGCCGCACATAATGCATATGCATTGAGATAATTGTTTTGGGTTGTCAACTTCTGTGAGTAAACAGTGACGCTCACTGTCACACTTGGCTTCTATGGAGAATGCTAACAATACCGACTGACAGCCATCGAGGCGTCTCTATGCTCTCTGAACTATACCAATTTTCAGGCTAAAGTAGAGTTGAACAAAATACTCAATTCAATTTTTTAATCCCTGAAATGTTACATGTCGCGTGTACTCGCGACACGCGTCGCGTGTGTTTCTGAAATCGGGGAATACTAGTGTCCCCACTACTGTAACTTTCTGTAGGGTACCAAACATTTGCCTATTTATTTGATGTCACGATAACTTTCATATCTATTTAGCAAATAGATTATATTACAATCCATTGTTAGGTAATCAATGTTGCTGCCTGTCATTGAAACATCATCAGATTTTCTCAGTTAAAGGCAATGGACTGATTATAAGAATAGATAAATAAATGTGTGTGCATTAATACACTTCTGCCTTCCCCTTTAAGGAATGTCGGATTCGATTCATTTTTTAAGATGATGGCTCAGTGAACATTCGATGATATTGCTAATGTTAAGGTATGAGACGGTAATGGTTGCTTCTCATGTCAGACAACCTATTGATCAGCGTTTGTAACAATGGCAACAAAATTGCACAAAACGTCAAGTAAATGCATAGAAATTTTAATAATAATATGGGCTTGATGTTCTAACATATGATTCGTTACTTTCCAGTTACAAACGTATCCTCGTCCTGATATCTCACTCGCAGGACTTCTTGAACGGCGTGTGCACCAACATCATTCACATGAGCAAGCGCCGCCTCAAGTACTACACCGGCAACTACGAGGCCTTCGTGCGCACTCGTATGGAGCTGCTCGAGAACCAGATGAAACAGTACAACTGGGAGCAAGACCAGATCGCCCATATGAAGGTTCGTTACCACCATCAAATGGTGACTCAGTCACACATGATTTTATATAGTAACAAATGCGAAGACGTATGTTCGTGTAACGAATCAAATCAACCTTCCTAGCATGTTAATTATTCTCCTTTGCGCCGCGTATTGAAAAGAGGTTTTAGTTAAGCAGAGGTAAATATTTTCTATTAATTGACGAACATATGCCAGCAAGCTTAAAGCGGTGTTGGCGATGTTAAGGCCTGCAGTTTGTAAAGCTGTCCACTTCATGATCACCGCGCGGTCTAACTCGTCAGTGCCACAGTCAATGGGCTTGGAAGCTACACAACCTACAAGTGAGTCGAAATGTTTGTGGTATTTCAATGTTGTGTACTTCATTTTTTATTTTTTTATTTAGATTTTTATCAGTTCTTCCCTCCGGTGATTGCAGTATTTTGTTAGAGCAGCTGAAGATGATGCTATTTAACTTCTGGTTGCATCTAAGTTTTCTGACATTTCTGAGAGTCCTTCAGTCTTCAATTTGAAGTTCGTCAACTGCATTACACAGCAACTGACTAATATACTCCATAATTAGCTCACATCCATGATGTTTCATGGCTGTAACTTACACAGGTTAATCTCTTAATAATCCAAGAACGCAACAGTGCAGTCAGACAGATATTAAAGAGAGAATTAATTTCTTTCACTTTCATCTTTAGTATAGCGCCCAAGTTTTTCTCCTTACAGATGTAAACTGGCGCTCCCTTTGCAAACCCTGTATATAGCACAATATTACTGAATGACCGCTACGCTTTCGAAATCAAAGATACCATGGTTTTCTTATAGTTCAAGTGATGCTCTATTCTTCAACATAGTTTGTTCCGTTTAAGTAGAGTAGCACGGGATATCTCGAGCTTGAAATAATTGCGCTCTTATGTGCATATCCTTTCCTTCCGTTTTGTAACAAATGATGTCAGGAATGCTACTATCACTGTCATGTCGGCAGCTTATGATATGCTAGCTAAGTAATCGTATTTTTTACCAGCAGTGTGTGTAGCAGCTGAGTACCAGTACCTCATGGAGCGACTGTCTATCTGACTTCTATTACCCAGTCACTGAGTAACAGATCCCTCAGAGAATAAACAGATCTATGAATAGAACTAAAAATCTCGTAGTTGACAGTGATGACACTGGTCAACAAGATGCTGTAACAAGGAATGTAGTTTCTAATTTACTTAACTACCCTATTACAAAACCATATTTATTTTGTTTTGATCAAGTCTAGTTTTTGTGTTACGGCTACCACCACCATTATCATAGTTTTCCTTTACCTTGGTAATTCAGACTTTTTGTTTATGATTTGAAACATCTATAGCCGCGGGTAAAACCGATTGTTGGCGTGGTGACGCATGCCGTGGCGACGCGTCGACACGCTATACGATGGTATATATATTACACAGTCGATATGTATTTTTTTGTTATGCCAAATTTAGTTCCTGTCATAATCTGTTTTCAATAAAGTAGCTTTTTCAAGTTTATTGAGTTCGGTTTTTTTCGTGTGGAAAGTGTTCAAATGATTCTGAAAAGATTCCCTGTTCTTTCACCTCACCTCACCTTTGATTTTTAATTGTTAAACAAAAAAAAAGTGTTTTTGGATGACCCATGTGATTGGCCAGACGTTTCTAATCTTACGCTAACAAAAAGAGAGGCGTTACATTTTAAATATGCGATGTCATCTCAAACAAAAATATTGCCATACAGAAGTACCCTTTGACCACTGAGTTGTGGTACTAGGCTTTATAATTATCTAAAGGATGTACGTATGTTTTCAGAACTACATAGCGCGGTTCGGACACGGTTCCGCGAAGCTAGCCCGACAAGCCCAGTCTAAGGAGAAGACTCTAGCTAAGATGGTGGCCCAGGGACTGACCGAGAAGGTCACTGATGACAAGATCCTCAACTTCTATTTCCCAGCATGCGGAAAGGTGCCACCGCCCGTTATTATGGTGCAGGTTAGTATTGATAGCAGTACACTATCGACTATTCAGTGTCTACACGTCGTATTTGACTACAATATCTGCAGGCAATAAATATAGTCGCAAGATTATCTCAGCGACGTTCACTTACCAAAACTTATCAAATTGTAGGGACTTTAGAGTTATTTTTGGGAGTTTTCGACAGCGATCCGAATTTGAACGCTCCTTAAAAATAATTGGAAATTGCCGCTCTGATCTTATGACACCACGTTTGGCAGAGAGGCAATGAGGGCTCTTGCGTTTGAGTGCTTTTGACGCGAGTTTATTGACTCATTTTTTATGCTCTATGTGAGTATTTTACTATAACCGATAAAATTATGGCAGATTAAGATATAGTTCTACCGACAACTGCTATAAGATAGATTTTTCAGTCGGAAACTTATGTCCTTTTTTTTCGAACAAAACGAGACTTCGCATCACTGCGGGTCTATTGACGTTATAATATTTAATCACACTCTCACGTTATTAACCTTTTGAACGCCAGAGCATAAACGCATCGGCGTGCCCCCGATGCTAAGCCATAAATTCGCCGTACTTTTTGTCACATATTTGTGACGTTTGGCGTACAGGACACGCGTTTGCTTGTCATTTATACGTGACACTGGCGTTCAAAAGGTTAAAAATGATTTTAATTCAAACTTTGCTTCTGTGCACGTAATGACTTCGTTTTACAGCTGCTGGCAAGGTCCTTTGCTCGCCTCATTCAGATTAGTTTTGTATCTGGTTAGTCCTATCAAACAATTGTTACTAATGCAACAGCTAGGCCAGTCGACAAGCACTACTGTACACCCTCATACCTCGGCTTAATGGTGTATGTTCACAATATATCGAGAATTTATAATCTCGCTATAATATTTATTGTGAATTTACTGCATAATCAATAATCTGGTGAAAAATTTGACCATCAGCTTCTTTCAGAAAGGTCTCTTGCTCTATACAACTATTTGAAGTCGTTAAAATTTGTACCGAAATAACTGCAAACAAAATGTCCTAAAATAACCATGTAAAATAAATAAATCTTAATGTAAAGAATTTGATAAATTACTATGGGAACCACGCTAAAATATATTGTGTAGTTTAGAACTTGAAAAGTTCACAAGAAAGATGAAAACAGGACAGAAAACAACTTAATTATACAATACTTATAGATTATAAAAGGCAACAGAATGATAAACCTGATCTCTCTTCTTCCAGAACGTATCCTTCAGGTATACGGACACGAGCCCGTGGATTTACAAGAACCTGGAGTTCGGAATCGATCTTGACACGCGGCTGGCGCTGGTGGGGCCCAACGGAGCCGGCAAGTCCACGCTCCTCAAACTGCTCTATGGAGATGTGAGTCTACAGACTTTCAATCACGTTTCAGATCTTCCTACCAAAAAGCGGTGCACCGTTGTTCTAAACGCGCCTTTGAGACTGAATCTTCTAGAGGCCGCACAGAAGTTTCAATATCAAGTATTTTATTACAGTCTGCGCTGTTTACACATTCCCTATATATACTGTCGATGAATTTGCTGCCTTTGGCGGCTTAAAAGTTTCAATGTCCAGTATTTTTTAACGTAAAAGTGTAAATTAACAGTATAAAATAAGTAGTAATTTGCAACAGTAGATGGCATAGTCTACACCGCGCAGGTTCTCTTTTAACGTTTCACAAGTCCCAATGTTCAAGTTGACACGTGAACAAACGAGTAATGTCTACTAATTTCCACATGTGGAATATTCGTCTATTATGGGAGAGAAAGACATTCTGTGGCAGATGCCGTCGATAATGAGATATAGGCACGAACAGAATGTACTTATTACATTAATTTGGCCATAAATGTGGGTAAGTTAGTTCCAGCAATACCTGCCGTGTATACTTCGTAAGCTGCTAAAAATGGTTATAATCTGGACAGGAGACACACAGCTCAGCTGTAGGACGGATTGATATCCCCTATTTTGCCAAGTGTTACCATGTTGATCTAAATTAATATAATAAAGAGGTTAAGTTTGCACGAGCTCCTTGAGTGCACAGGCGACACCGTAATACAACAATGCAATCACTGAATTACGGTAATCGGATCACGCGGCACGGTTCCTACGAAGCCGTGTGAAATAGCTTGTAGATGCTCGGCTCATCTTTCAATTTCCGTTCCCCAGCTGGTTCCGTCGACGGGCATGATCCGCAAGAACTCTCATCTGCGCATCGGGCGCTACCACCAGCACCTGCACGAGCTGCTGGACCTGGACCTGTCGCCGCTCGACTACATGATGAAGGAGTTCCCCGAGGTGCGCGAGCGCGAGGAGATGCGCAAGATCATCGGCCGGTACGGACTCACCGGCCGGCAGCAGGTCAGTACAGAGCCGGATGCTTGATTCTCTAACATCTATATTCGTGACAATCTTAGAAGTCAGAGTTGACAGCAGAATACAACATTGTTTTACTAGCAAGTATGAAAGAGACATGTAAATTCATATTCATCTTCTATCGCTCTACTCAGCTGTCAAATCCGACTTCTTAGATTGTCAAGAAAAATTATTTATTGTCACTGAACTGTCATGCACACAAAATTATCAACCAAAACTAAAATTCCTTAACTATATTACTAGTAGTACTAATATTATGTTAGTAAAGATTAACGTTATAAATAATACAAGAAACTAAACAGATTCACGTCGTGCTGTGACAATGAGGCTTACACTTAGCATGATGCTGTGCCATGGACGAACCCACAGCACGGCGCTGATTTTCAGTGGTCGCCTATGCGTGCATCTCACCGCGAAACTTAGGTGAACTATCGTTCTTTTTGATTTAATGGATTGACAGCTCACTTCGTGTTCACTTCAACTACATTTTCACAGTGAGTTTACAGAATCGCACTGCTGGTGACAAGCTCATATCTTCCTGCTCATATACATATGGTTCGCACTTCTGCCTCCATGCAAAGGACCAGAACGATGTATTTTTGCACTTCGAAAAAGACAGAAATTGCATAAAATAAAAGTTTTTGGAACTAAAGCAAAAAGTAGAGATTACTACGTTAAAAAGTTGTCTGTGCGGTGTATTTGAATACAGAAGAAATGTGAGATGTGTGATTATGTTAAAACATATTGAACATTGAATGAAAGGGTGGCGATGCAGGATAAAGTAAAGATTGGAAGAAGAGACTTCTGCATCAAAATGAAAAGTCATTGTTTGCGAAAATATTTAATCTTATTCTGTGCTAGAGAACAAAAGGTTTTAATTTTATATTATTTCTCGAGCCCTATATTAGTATGACAGATGGTTTTATAAATGGTCATTATAATGTTACTCATGTTCACTTATCGTGTCCTTTGTGATGAGTCCTATTGTTTGGAACTAGTCGGACAGATTCTCGCTAACAAAATATTGTGTCACTCAGAGTCGGCCAGTTCGCTATACGTACAGCTCGACACGCCCACATTCACACACAATTCACACGTCTACGCTGCCAAATAATATATAAAATACAGCATGTCTTGTGTGGTGAAATGGTATAAAATCCGTAATAATCTAAAGGTAAAAAAATCCAGGAATCACGTTTCATAGGTAAATGAATAATTCAATCACCATGAACCAGCCAATGAGGCCATTCCTTACAGTATGCAGTCTCACATTCTAACTTGGTCTTGGTCCACTCGTTTTATATTGACTTCTCTGGGTAGAAATATGTCGCTAATGTTTTACTTCATGTGAGATGATGGAAGAAACATTGTTTATCCTTGATCAACCACCCTGCTTGGCAGTTATTTAACACAAGCCCAAAGCGGGCTTGTGTTAAATAACGTGTGGGCTAGACACAAACTGACATTGGTCATAGCGATTGGTGAGCACTGTTTTCTTTTGTTTTTACTGTCACTTTTTTATTTTTATTATATGTGAGTGTCAAATGAGCCCGGGTTGCCGTCAAATAAATGTTTCTTCTTTCTTTTCTATATTTTTTTTACTTTTCTACCCTCGTTAACTGTAATAGAATGTGTCGTTTTCTAGAGCCTCTTGTTTCATTGCTTAACAATCTGGCTTGTCAGGTATGCCCGATGCGGCAGCTGTCGGACGGGCAGCGTTGCCGCGTGGTGTTCGCGTGGCTGGCGTGGCAGACACCGCACCTGCTGCTGTTGGACGAGCCCACCAACCATCTCGACATGGAGACCATCGACGCGCTCGGCGACGCCATCAACGAGTTCGACGGCGGCATGGTGCTTGTTAGCCACGACTTCAGGCTTATCAACCAGGTACACAATCTCACTACATCATCATATGCCTAGCCTTTTCCCAATTATTTCGACTTCTAGTCAAACCTGATTCTTGATGAATACCAGTATTGTACTCAGTAACTGGGTGACACGGTACTTCTTCCAAAAGACTGGTGTCAGGCTTTTTGGCTTTGACAATCCGTAACGTCTTCTTTATGATTTGATGGGAAAAGGATATCTTTGAAAGTTATTGTACGATTGTGGCACCATTAACTGATCGAAATGACGGCCCATGATAATTCTGACTATGGCTCTAACAGCCTAAACGTGTGCTCCGCTGATGGTTCAAGAGCTTCTGAATGTCTGGGTAACGGTTTACCTATAAGGCTAGAAAGTCTTTTAATGAGGATTCATGTAGGTCGTGATAACCGCACTTAACACGTAACTTAGCTAGCATGAGCACTGCACGCTATCAGTTATTATGTTTTAAATGTGGAAGAAAACACTGTAAAACCGTGGTTATTGATCGACGTCCATCGACCACAATCTAGATACAAGTAAAGTTTAACTTACCAAAACAATTTTTTCACTAACAGGTAGCCGAAGAAATCTGGATTTGCGAGAACGGCACCGTCACGAAGTGGCAGGGCGGCATTCTCAAGTACAAGGACCATCTGAAGTCCAAGATCATGAAAGAGAACGCCGAGAGCGCGACCAACGTTCGCAAATAGTCCAATGCCTAGCGACCCTTAGTCTATGATCGTCCGTCGCGCGACGCTCCCGCTCCACCTGCGACTGACAAACTGGCTGCTGACATCAGTTGACATACGACACACTCGTGCAACAAGAACGAACGTTAAAACACCAGTGAAAAGGACACTACTTACTATCATGTTGTTATGACGTCACAGTCCGCTCCCCGTGCTCCGAACGTCTCCGCGAGACATCTAACACTCTTTCAAAGCAATAATACTTGAGCCTGATACAATAATGTCTGAAACTTAGATATGATATACATGTTACATAACACATTACTTAATAGAATTTCCTTAATGGCACTTAAAGTTGTACTGTCCGTTATTTAAGATGTTGTTGTTGAAATGACACACGTAACACAGGTTCGTCTAGCCGTAGTCTAAATTCCCCGTTAGGGCTCTTGTAGACGACGCCGCAGCTGTGCCGTCACCGCATCGCGTAACCATGTAGATGGGATGGTAACCCGCCGCCGCCCCACCTTCACCGCTTGACTTTGACGTCACGGTACATTTTTAGTAATACTTTGCACCTTCGCCGATTGACTTTGACGTCACGGTACATATTTAGTAATACTTTGCACCTTCGCCGATTGACTTTGACGTCACGGTACATTTTCAGTAATACTTTGCACCTTCGCCGATTGACTTTGACGTCACGGTACATTTAATAAAAATACTTTGCACCTTCGCCACTGGACTTTGACGTCACGGTACATTTAATAAAAATACTTTGCACCTTCGCCACTGGACTTTGACGTCACGGTACATTTTTAGTAATACTTTGCTAGCCACAAAAATCGCTCGCGTCCGCTCATTCATAGATGGCCGGTAATGGAATGGACAGTACAGGTACACAACAACGAAAAAAATATGGCGGTGCGTCGGCGGCGGCATCGTTGCCCTGAATCCTTAGGTCATAGTTGTAAGACATTGATGTTCCAATATAGAATATTAACGATACATTACTATCATAATTGGATATTTGAATGAAATTGTAATGAATAGTCGGATATTGTTGCGAGTAAATGTACCTATCTCTAATGTTTGTTATACACTTCGCGACATCTGCAGCGGCGTAAGCAGCTTGTCTCCATCTCGTGTGAGCACCCTGTATACTGCCACTGTCAGTCGCGGAGTGCGCGTAGTCACAGGTGTAGTAGAGATTGTCGCTTTGACCGGTTTGTGAACGACAATTATTATAGGATTGTGATTCTTTAAGCTGCCTATTGAAGCTTAATAATAGTGGTATTATAAATAATTTTGTGATATATTCCCCGGGTGATCGCAGCCCAGTTACGTAGCAAACACTTTGAACATAGCTTAATATTGATTATATTTTTACACCAGTTCGTCGTCGGGTAAAAGTTCACAGTGTTAGGTCACATACATTTGGTTGTTCACAATGTAATATTGTTGCCTTAAAATTCCAAGAGGTTTGTTGAGAGATGTAACGATTACTGTTTGTATATAATTAGTATTCATGATTATTATTCATCAATTAATACGGGCGCTTTCCAATGAATATGATACATTCAGATTCTGCATTAGCTTTCCACACCACACAGTACATTAGCGAATCTTGTTAAATATCCGTTTATGCCTGTTTGAATGTTACCATGGTACGTGTGCCCTGAGCAGAGCGCGCGAGCCCTGTGCGAGTGAAGCGTGTGACGACCAAGTGTGCGTGGCCTCGCGGTGCCGCGGTAGTGACTAGATGTAATAGTGAATGTTTCGGCTTACATAGGTAGCAAGACGGATCTTCTCAATACATTTTGATTACATTATTTATATTCACGTAATATTTAACATTTAATACGCCTCGTTTATCGTTGACTCTCAGTGGTCACAAATACACAAGGGGTTACCAGTGATACCAGGGTTGTGATGATCGGCTTACGACATCCCTTGCCCATCAAAACAGCAAATGTATTGTTTATAAAATGTTCACTTTTTATGACAAAGTACCCTGTGGGATCTCGTTTATAGAGATTTTTTTTAGCCAAAGGCTAATCAGCTGTGACAAATAGTTTAATGGTATGCTTCCGCGAGCAAGTTTATTTTGCAAGACAAGTCTCGACATTGAGTCACTGTAGTTATCTGTGTATTTAATTTGGCTGTCTGTCCTCTGAACTGATTCTATTGTTATAATAACGCTTTCAGTTCGTACCTAACCCGCATAATAGTATTAACTTGTATTCAATGAGGGTTTAATTGTAAAATTTCCATTTTGTAAAATGCTTGATCTGAGGCAAGTTTATATACTTAAATCAATAAAATTATTCACATGGATATATTTGTTTCCTTCATTTATTCCCTAAAATCATAGTAAAGTTACATAAAAATCTCAGTATTATATTAGTCTTAGGCTTTATTGAAAGTAATGTATAATGATTAGAAAAATGTATAATGATTGCCACTAACTGAAAAATCAAATTTACAACACATTCTGCGAAATACGTTCCGATGTTTTAGTTATCTGTTAAAGTTGAACATTGAACTGTCAAATCTTTAGCCGCTCCCTGTTCAGAAGTTGAAATGTTCACGTCCGTGACACCACCATCGCCAATCGCTTCCATATTTGGTAAAAGTACTCAATTGGTACTAATTAGTACTGGAACAAACAAATAGGTTCCTTGGTATTTTTCGAGAAAATCGACTTCGAAGGTGCTCCGGCGGTAGTCGCACTTCCTTCAGCGGGACCACCATGAGCGCCGGAAAAGGGTGGCATGCTACAGCTATTCTAAGTATACAAATAAATTAGTAAGTATCCTTATATGTGATACATTTGGTAAAAAACCCTGAAACCTGAAAAATTTGTATTACCGAGAAATCATCGATGATAACTTTCGCGCGCTCGTTCAGCAGGAGTGATGTTGATTCCAAGTTTGAGGAGCTTGTCGCTTTACTCAAACCTCAAACATCAAATGACGTCACGAACACACTGATTCTAAAAACTATTTGACTGGTACGTTAGTACGAAAGTCTTGGTATCGAAATCCACTGTTGTGATTAGCATATTCCAATCTGAGTATTATTTCTATTTTAGGAAAACTTACAGCTAAACAAACACAGTAGGTAAGTAAAAGTTTAAACAAAATATGGCCAATTACAGGTTTCCACAGGTATCACTTAAAACAGAAAATTGTCAAAAAAAGAAAACTATACGTATAACACAAAACAGAAAAAAAAACAAATAAAAGCTTGTAAGTATCTATTTACGCTCGAAGAATTACTTAAAATTAGCAACGCTAGTACTGCAAATGTCGATATCAGCTTCCCGGCAGGATGTATTGTACATACGACTCTCTCTCTTACCATGTACGAGTTCCGTTCTGTACGTAGTGGCTACCACTGGAGTGTACAATAAATGAGGTCTACGTAAGAACGCAGACGGCACTCGCAGCCCGATTTTGTGTAACAACTCGGTAATACTAGTTGGTTGGTTTGTCTGGCAATCGAACCCGATTAAGCCTTATCTTTGTATTGAGTTTAGGAAACAAGAGCAAAGTTCCTTAAGTATAGTAATCAATAAATCAATACTATAGGTGGCACTCATTGCCAGAAGTAATTAGCTCAGTGTCAGTTTTATCATCGTAGTGTAGGTAGTTCTTGGTAATCACTGATAATCGTGAGGATGTATCGGTTTTGAGTGTTGGAAGGGAAGTCTTAAGTTCAATACGCTGCAGTTGCTTTTATGAGGTGTCCTTGATGACCGACATAACGTAGTTGTATTTCGGCACAGATTGGGCATTCTGCCGTAATTTTCTTTACTTCTTCAATCGAGTATCTATGGCAAATTTTTCGATCTAACCCAGTGAACCATACGAGTGATACCTAGGTGGCAGAGAAAACGATGGAGCTCGACGAGTCTGGAGTGAGAGGTCGCAGTATCTATGTGCATACAGACTCGCGAGAGTGCGCCAGCCATTAAGTTCTGTTTACCAGGTCGATAAACAATATCGTATTTAAAACATGACAATTCTAGGCGCCATCTTTCTATTCTTTCATTTTTACTTTTGAATGCGCAGATCTTTCCTATTCTTATACTGATAATGCGCTGAAGCCAAATCCCTCAAAAACACATGCGCCTTCCACCTTCGCAACAGACAAGCGGGCCGAACTTTCAACATCTTATGGCAGGGGTTGCCAATCATCTTTAGTCCTTACCCAGAATACCTCGGCATCACTTTGGACAAGTTCCGCTTTTTTTTTAAGGATGGGAAATCACCAAATGACTTCTTCCGCTCTGGGTGGAGCGGAAGGGCGTGTCAGACTCTTACTGACTAAAATCCATCCGTGTTCCTTCTAAAGCCCTTTGCGTTCCAGGGCCGCGGTGACTCTTTCGAACAAATTCCGCAACTCTGGCAGTGGACAGGTCCCTTAACTAGAATAAGAATAAGAACAAGAATAAATTTAGTAAAAAGAAATTAAAAAGACTTCCTGCACTTGGCTAGGCCTGTCCCGCAGGAAGCTTTTAGGATTCCTATGCAGCTACAAATTATTCATAAGTGTACACAGAATAACAATAATTACAATATAACAAGAAACTATGGGTACAATAATGAGCAATACAGTTTTGATTATTTTTTTTCGTTAAGTTTAATTCTCCAGGGAATTTTAGTTATGTTATAGGTAACTTATAATATAAGAACTTAGATTAAGTAAAACTAGATAATTGCATTTAATGCCTATATTTATTTAAAGAACTATGAGATCACAATAAGTGTTTTATACAATTTTCTGTGTTTTCGTATGTCCAGTCTATTAACTCTTTGGTAATTTTAATTTTTGCATCACGCAGTAGGTAATAGGTTTCTTAAGCTACACAATTTAGTATTATAAACGAGGGTTTTCATGTAGGTGCTGAACCTTTTAGCGAATTCTGTTTTAACAGGGATGATGGGTAACTTGAAGACACGCCTCCTTGCCATGTGTTTATAGTCAGGTGAGTTAAGGACTTCTTTGTGGGTAACATGAGTGGTTTTAGTAGGTAAATTCTTCTAACTCTAAGTAATTGGGTTTCTTTGTAAAGGAGAATGGTAGGGAAACGGAAAGGCTTGTTCATCATTGTTTTAAGAACTCCCCGTTTTGATCTTTCTAACCCTATGAGATGGGATGTAGCAGTGCCACCCCACGCTAGAATACAATAAGATAAGATCGACTGACATAGTGTGGTGTAAATTGTCCTTAGAAGTTTTAATGGCGCTACATCCCTCAACTGTTTCATAACGTAGGTATTCGGTGTTTTCACCGAACATCTTAGTAAGCAATATCGGCGTAACGCGTCAACATTTATAATATTGCAAAACACATTTAAAAATGAGTGACGACCAAAGGCTAAAAACTGCAAGCAAATTAAAACTTTGCACAAATTGTTTATTTAGTCATTTCGGAAACCAATGCACCCCCAACTTAACATGTCGAAAACGCCAAGATCAACATAACACCATTTTACATGGCGCATTTGCGAAATTTGCAAATGCATGAACGCTGTCGTCAAGCGGCAACAACGTTGAGAAACAAAACGCAAAGCGTAATGAACCCGTGACGGGCACCGTAAATGCATCTCAAAAAGAAAAGGCGGAGATATTGCTAGTGACTGCTCTCATAAAGGTCAAAAGTGTGGATGGTACTTACCAAACCATGCGCGCCTTGATCGATCAAGGGTCCCAAATATCCTTAATAACTGAGAAAGCGGCTCAGATGTTAGGTATCAAGAGACGACGATGCAAAGGAGTCATCTTTGGAGTGGGACAAAAGTAAAACAATTCGAAAGGGATGATAAACAAAGGATGAACTCATCAAACATCTACCAAACTCACCGCTAAACCAAATTGGACTTACAAGCAAAAGATTTAATTGACCCGGAATTCTACAAAAGTCGACCAGTTGATTTGATTTTCGGGGCTGACATTTATGCTAACATTATGCTAGGCGGAATTATAAAAGGTGAACATGCCCAACAGCCGATGGCTCAACAAACACAGCTGGGATGGTAACTGTGCGGTAACGTAAAAACATATCAATGTAACGTGGTTCTTAATAACATCGAGGAAATTCAGAAATTTTGGGAAGTAGAAGAGAACCTTCAAACCTATCCGTAGAAGATCAGGGAATGCATGGACTTCTACACAAAAACAACAAAAAGAAACAGTCAGGGTCGCTATGAAGTCAGAGTACCGCTGAAAGAAGAATTAAATCAGCAATTAGGGTCTTCTAAACCTATGGCTATTGCTCAGCTAAAGAATTTGGAACGCCGGCCGCTTAGAAAAACAACCAACATTAGCCGAAAAATACAAGGATTTCATGAAGGAGTATGCTGCGTTGAACCACATGTAACCGGAGCAGAAAAGCGATAACATAATACTCGAATGCTTCCTGCCTCACCACGGTGTACAGGAAGAAGAATCTTCAACAACAAAGCTTCGTATTGTCTTCAACGCATCCGCCAAACATCCACCAAATACAGCTTGAATGACGTCATGCTCAAAGGGCCCAATCTACAGAAAGATCTACAAGCGTTGCTACTTCAATGGAGACAATATCCTTTTGCCTTCACAGCGGATATTTAGAAGATGTACCGCCAAATCTTAGTTAACCCCTACATCAACATCTCCAAAAAATAGTTTGGCGTGAGTCATCAACGCAACCTATCCAAGTGTATCAATTGAACACGGTAACATACGGGACAAAGACCGCACCATTTTTAGCAATTTTGACCTTAAAACAGCTTACTGTGGATGAGCGATGCAAGTTTCCAATAGCAACTGCTGTCCTTGAAAACAGTTTTTACATGGATGATCTGTTACACGGATGCTACCACATAGAACAGGGTAAAAAATCGATAGATGATTTAATACAAGTCTTGAAATCAGGAGGCTTTAATCTTCGAAAGTGGTCATCCAACTGTCAGGAACTATTGGGGAACATATCAACGAGTCAAGAGGAATTAGTTTATAGCTTCAAAAATGATGACATGTTGAAAACCTTAGGTTTGTGCTGGAACCCAAAAGGAGATCAATTTACTTTCCGTTGCAACATTTCCCAATCAACATCGAAACCAACTAAAAGCTTACTATCACAAGTTTCAAAATTATACATAATGATCCTCTTGGTTGGCTGACACCCCTATCTACGAAACTAAAATTATTATTTCAAAAGTTACGGAAACATGACCTACGGTGGGATGATAAAGTGTCAGATGACATACATAATGAATGGATAAAGTTGATTACAGAAATTGATAACATTAAACATTGTAAGATTCGTCGATGGATATTATGCAACGAGAATGACGTCATCGAACTGCACGGCTATTGCGACGCGTCCATCGACGCATATGCGTGCGTGGTATACGCACGAATCAAACACCAACAAGAAACGGTAATAGTTGCAGCAAAATCACAACTTGTAACAAGCAAAAAGAGCGTAACATTGCCACGAATGGAACTTTGTGGTACTTATCTACTATCTAAGCGCATCGACAAAATCAAACAGAGAATAAGTTGTCAGTTAGAAATCTACGGATGGTGTGAGTATAGACTACCATAGGGTAGTCATAGGGTGGCTACAAGGTGATTCAGCACGTTGGAAACCTTTCGTTGCTAATAGAGTCAACGCTATAAAACAAATAATGCCGGAAAACTGCTGGCGATACGTGAAATCGGGAGACAACCCGGCCGACTGTGCCAGCCGAGGTTTAACTGCGCCTCAACTTCTACAACATCCTTTTTGGTGGAAAGGACCAGCATGGCTAGCCTCCTATGATGTAGAAAAAGAACAAAAACAGCCTATCTACCAAACAGACGAAGAGATGCAAAGGATAAAATTGGTTAACATTGTTCAAGACATTAACAGTAATAGCATAATAGATCATTTATTATTACAACATAATTCGTTCATAAAAATAACTCGTGTCTTGGCATGGGTACTAAGGGCATTGACGCCAAAGTCGCAACGTAAACATTTACCGAAGTACCTAACACTACTAGAATTGCGAAAAGCCAAATCAGCTATCATAAAACGAGAGCAAAGTACAGCATTGACGTCAATATTGAAATGATAAACAAAAATGGAAATGTGGCAACAAACAGCAAATTGTTGAAATTAAACCCTTTCGTCGACAAAAGCGGCTTTCTCCGAGTGGCAGGACTTTTAAAGAACGCGATCAAAGTAAATAACAAAAGTCGATTAGCGGAGTTACTCATAGAAGAAGCTCATCAGTTAACATTCCATGGGGGTCCTCGACTGACTTTAGCTGTTCTCAGACAACAATACTGGATAACAAGCAATACAGTACGATAGTTTTCGGGGATAGTTGCCAGGCAGAAATCGCTGTAATGAACATACAATGGCAATTTAACGCTCCGTCTTGGCCGAGCGCTGGCGGGCTGTGGGAGAGAGCCGTCCGCAGTCTGAAGTTCCACCTGAAAAGAGTGGTTGGTGAACAAAAACTAACGTTCGAAGAGTTCATCACTGTACTAACCCAGCTGGAAGCGTGCCTGTATTCGAGGCCGTTATGTTCGCTTACAGAAAACATTGAGGGTCTAGATTATTTATCACCGGCACATTTCTTAACGGGAAGATCCGACTTAATAGTAATTGAGACGAAGGAGGATGCTAGAACAAGATGGCATTTAACAACAAATATTTTTAAACAGATTTGGCAAAAATGGAGAAATGAGTATTTGAGCCAATTAACAGCGAGAGAAAAGTGGGCTAAGCCACAGGAAAACTTAAAAATAGGCAACATGGTGGGTAGTGCATGAGGATAACATCCCAGCTGGACGGTGGATTATGGGCCGAGTGGTAGATTTGCATCCGGGTAATGATGGTTATGTCAGGGAGGTGTCATTGAAAACGAAAAATGGCATCATAAAGCGACCAGTAGTCAAACTTTCGTTATTGCCAGTCGAAATCGGAACAGATAACATTTATAACAGTTCAAATGAAACAGCCAGTTCAGCTGAACAGGGCTCTGAGACCCAGAACAGAAAACGAACAAGAAAAGCGACATCTGGCACTTTATCGTACGTTGCCAAGGCTTTAACCTTTTTCATGTCAATCTGCAGCATTGCAAATTGCAGCTATAACATAACTACATTAAACGTAAACCAATCATTCTACTTTGACCCAATATCCAGAGTTAGTCTTGTAAAAGACAGTTGGGTCTTAGTTGTATTCTATAGCATGTCTCCTTATTGGGAAGGTATGCAAGCGTTTGAAAAAGTAACAACATATCTGGACAAAACATGCAAAACAACAGGCATAGAACGGTGTTACATGATAGTCCCTCAGCTGATCCATGAGAGTAATGAACTGAAATACTACAATTAACTCTGATGACGCAACACGTAAGTGGACACTCCAGACGGCGGCGGGGACTTATCAATGCAGTTGGAAACATTGCAAATTCCCAATTCGGCGTATTAGACGAACAATTCCCGGAAAAATATAGCCTAGACATCAACATGATAAAACAAAATAAAAAACATTTAGCCAGTTTATGGAAGAATCAGACATCAATTGTCGAATCAGAGTAGGTACAATCTTTTGAAAAGAACAGAAGAAATCATGGCAAAACAACATAAAATAAATGACAAACATCTAATCACGCTGGATAACTTCTCAAACAAATTACAACAAGCGATAAACAACATCCCTACCTCAAGAATTTACCATGACAGTCTTAACAGCCAGTAATTTACTGCATAACCTAAAAAGAAAAAATTGTCATATTCTATGTTTGTCAGTGTCTGTTATTTTCTCATGGTGTATTTTAATGTTGAATAAAGCCAATATTCCATATGGTTTTGTCTTTAGCATGTATCATCCACCACGGCGCAGCAGTCACCAGCGGCTACCAGTACAGCGGTAACAAGTTCTACCATTATGACAAATGCAATAAGTATTAGTAAACTAAAAGGTCATAATTTAAACACATGGGCCTTTAGTTTAGAGTGCTATCTCACTGTCGTCGACTTATGGATCGTTGTTTTGTAATACAAGTGTTCGATCCTGCCGATCCCATCGCCACGCGCAGATACGACAAGGCGCGTGCCAAAATTTGCCTCTCGTGTGACGAGCGGGTTTATCCAATAATCAGGTCAGCAAAAACCGCATTCGAACCCTTCAATTGCTTGAAAAAGGCCAACGTTGACAGCGGACTAACTAGAAGATTAGTACTAATGAAGAGTCTGCTAGCAATCGAGTACAAAGGAAACATTCAAGAGTATGTCAACAAGGCGTTTATAACGCAGCAAGAACTTCAGGCAATAGGACCACCGCAACTCCTCCACCCCGCCTCCACCACGAGTTTCTGGCATCATCATTCTCGATGGACTTCCGGATAGATATTGTCCACTCGTCATGGCTCTCAAACATTCCAACAAGAGATAACACCGGAAAATGTGGCGACAGCACTTCTCAAACAAGACGTGCGTATAGCTTCAGCTACTACTACCAGAGGACCTGTCAATTCAGTGCTACATACGGAGAACGAGAAGAAGTTCTGCACTTATTGTAAAAAACTAGGGCACGTAGTATAGTATCGCAATGTAAAAAGCTTAGACAGAGGAAGGACAAAAATGTTTCGGCTAACACTTCTACAAATTTTACATCCGAATTCACACGTTCATCCTGTTTTTCTAACATTCCTCCCTCAGGTTCGCATATTGACTTTGGCACAACTTCCCATATGAGAAACAGGAAAGATTGGCATGCAACAATGTCATCCCACGTCACCCCTATTACAGTTGCTAGCAAGGATCAATTACTAAGCCATGGTAAAGGTACCTACTGTAAATATTCATATTTCCGATAATGTAAATCAAATGATTGATGTTCTTTATATCCCCTGGTCTCGCTACAAATCTTATCTGTAAGCAATTTAGTTAAAAAAGGCTTCGATGTTTTGTTTACATCGAAAGGCGTAAGTGACAGGATCTGTCATTGCTACAGGATCTAACCATAAAGGAATGTACAGGTTGGATCTGAGTAGTTCACAAGCGTAGTATTCTACGACCAAAGAGTCAGCAATAGGCGCCTTGGCTAAATGCAAAAAGTATGGATATACTTAAACATATCTAAATGTATCGGTTTAGGTTACAACGGAAGCTACACCGAAAAGTGAACACACTTTTCCGTGCCTACAAGGTAAATTAGCTAAAAAGCCGTTTAGAAACTTTAAAAGTAAATGGCGCAATGTCCTACAATTATTAATACATTAAGACTTATGGGGACTTATAAGTGCTCACTCGTGGAGCGGAGCTTTGTACTTACTGACTTTTACAGACGACTTTAGTCGCAAAACTTTTGGATATCTTTTGAAAACAAAAACCGAAGTTATTGTTAAGTTTTTATAGTTTAAACATGTAGCAGAGTGCCGACAATGCGGTGTAGCGTCTCAAACGAAACTTAAAAGATTGTAATGAGAATAATAGAAAATATATTCAGAGAAAATGTATAAATCGTGATAGACAAACGTCTTATTAAAAAGAATTAGAAACTCATATCAATGCAGCTGAAAAACGCCAAAGAGACTTTAACATTTTCCCTCAGCTGATAGTCAACCGTTTGAGTTTCATCTTTCACCGACCCAATTTCTGAGCTAGTTCCTGCAATCTGGGTCTGGGCAGGGCCTTAGTTAGGAGGTCTGCTGACTGGGTAGCAGAGCTAGTCCTCTTAATCACGTGGTCGTTTTGAAGCACAAGCGGGACCCTCACGAAGAATTGCCTTACACGAATGTGTTTGGTGCGGAGGTTGAGACTCCACGAACAAAACTGGAATTTCTTTTTGGCCATTCAAGTCTCTGAACAGTCTCTTTAGCCTAATTAGTTTTCTTGCAGCTTCACTTGCTGCCACAACTGCTTCTGTAGTGCTCATGGCAACTGAAGCTTGTCGTTGGCTCATTCAGGAGATTGCTCCTCTTGAAAATAAACACAATACTCCAGTCGTAGAGCTAGCGAGCTGTTTTCAAGCATCCAGCATGATCAGCATCACTATAGGCTTTTATTTGGTTAGGAGAATTTGCATCATCAACATACATTATTCATCTTGATAATGTGCCTTTCAAATATCTCATTATGCGCTTGACCATACGCCATTCGCTAGAAGTTGGCTGTTCGAAGCTCCTCGAAGCCAATACTACAGCATAATAGATCAGGAAATGGCTGTAACTCATTGTCAGCTTTCCCTTTTTCAAAAATTCCTTCTTTCTGTTAAGGGATTGATACTGGATTAGTCTTTCATATTGAATCTCTCCGACCTTACTTGCATAAGCTTCCTGCTTTTTGAAAATCCTGCCGTCCTTCATTTGTTCTATTTCTAACCCAAGGTAGTGTGAAGCTGGTTTGCTAGTAATCATACATTTTTGTAGGTCTTTCTTGAATCTATTTGCATGGTTTTCATTGCTTGCTGCAACCTTTGCGCTTTTATGCGCCCATAATGCTTTTGGCAGTTTCTCTGAGCATTCATCCATTGATTGATTGAATTGTTCTTGCGGTTCTACTAATGTCCTGTTTTGGCGCTCGCTACAGCTACGCTCTGGCGTGTACGGCATAATAAGACTTTGCTTCGTGCCTTTTTTATTTAAAATATCTTTGACCTCTTTGCTGTCAAACTGGGTTCCGTTATCACTCAACAGTGATTTGGTTACATGTCCTGTGACCATTGCTTCTCGTAGCATTATGCTCAATTTTTTTTTGACCTCACTTTTGTTTCTAATGCAATAAACCATGCAGTATCCGGAGTAGTCATCTCTAAAAAGTACATAGTAACTATATTTTGTAATACTCATAGGGAAAGCACCGCAAACATCTGAATGAATTATGTCTCCTAGCTGTGTAGATCTCTTTCGTATGCCAAACTTCAATCTATGTGTATCTTTCCGTAGATACAAGCTTCACACAACTCTTTGTTTATTGGAAGTGACAATTCTAGTTCTCTTTGAATGACTTCCTTAACGTGTCTTATTTTGATGCGCTAATCTCTCAAGATAGAGCTGCATCAAATCACTTGTAGTAGTGGCAAGACAGGTACCTACTGGTGACAGGACATTGCGAACTTTCAACTTAAAAAGTGACTACTCGACAGTGATTATGTTTGCCAACAACTAATACTTCCCCATTCTAAATTACTTCGCAAGTTTCCGGGGTCGAGATGAACTTGCTATTTCTCTGTTTATTATGCATAGCTAGCACTGAATACATATTTCTCTGGATCTCTGGTACATACCAAACGTCTGTGAGTGCTAAGTTCACAGTTTTCCCTCTGACATTTCTTTCCAAATAAATTGATCCTTTGCCATTTGCTTCAGCAATGTTACCATTAGCTGTAGTATCTCCTTGGATCTCGTCAAACTCTTGGAATATTTGGAACAGGTCACTCCTGTTGGTTACGTGACTAGTCGCTCCATTGTCCACGTACCATGACTCTCTATCTTGCGTTACGAATACCATAATATCCACGCTCATAATAGCCATATTCGCACCTTGACTTGAAGATGGCTAGTCTTTACTGTATTTTGGGGGGCGACCATCTTTCATGTAGTTTTGGCAGGATCTTACTCGATGTCCCATCGCATGGCAGTAACTGCGTATCATATGCTTATCCTTATTCTTTCTGTCTTTATTAATCGCGCTATTATGTGTCGTCACTAATACCTCTTCGCTCGTTTCACCATTCTTCTTTTCAAATGACTTCTCATGAGCTCAAAGGTTACTTGTCAAGCCTTCTACTGTCCTCTGTTTTTTGGCTAACAACAACCAACTTAATTTGAATTCGAAATACTTCTCATCAAATATATACAGAATTTTGCAAATAAGGAATATTTCTGGTAGTTTCATATTAGGATCATCTTTACCAATCTTTCTATTCAATTGACACCAGGGAGTCTTCAATTTGCAAATATGTGTGTGTGACCATATCGTCAGAATGATCCAAATAAATCTAGGCTAGAGATTATAAGCTCGATTTTCATTATCTCCGTCAAATAACCGATTTAATAATAATAATAAAGCATTTTATTCCGAAACCAACAACAATAATGGTTAACACAAAAATTACAATTTGTCTCGAACTTCGGTAGTCCTCGTGGCTTATCCTCTAACAATTTTCATTGACGTCTGTCGCGAGGTACCCTCTTCCAGTTTGGACCTGCTGTCAGCTTTATTTCTTATCTTATCTCCCAGCGGGTAGGCTGCCTTCCCCGATTTCTTTTTTCCGTCCTTTGGATACCATTCTGTCACTACCTTGCTAAATAACCGATTTAGTTCTAGTCAAACTTCTCTTGGACATGTGAATGACATTACCTTTCTAACGGTATCTTCGTTCAAATTTGTTGAAAGCAGGATCATAGCATGGCATAATAGAAAACATAATCAGAGAAAATGTATAGTATACAAAATGTATTTGTATGTATACTACAATTGAATCGTGATAGACAAACGCCTTATTATCACTGCAGCTGAAAAACGCCAAAGAGGCTTTAACAAAACATTTACTAGAAAATCAAACCCGTGAGAGAAAAAAACGCCTACGTTCGAACAATGGTTGTGATTACGTTAATAACGATATGTGTACCATTCTTAAAGAAAACGGCATCGTACATCAAACCACGATTCCATATACACCTCATCTAAATGGAGTTTCCGAACGAGTAAACCGGACAACAATCGATGAAGCACGATCAATGCTTCAACGACTCAAAACTACCTCTGGTGTATTGGTGATAATCGGTAAATACGGCCATCTTTCTCAAGAACCGTACACCAACGCAAGCCTTAAAAAACCAAATACCAGAAGAACTGTGGAGTGGAAACAAAGTCAATTTATCTCATTTAAGAGTTTTTTGTTGCGAAGCCCACGTTCTTGTACCCTAAGAAAAACGTATGAAACTGGATTCTAAAACACAAAAGTATACTTTCGTTGGCTATGCTACTGAAAGTACAGGACACCGTCTCATAAACGCCGATGGAATCCCAAAATTCTTCTTCCAAAGAGGTGCTGCCCTCACAAGAAAATCGCAAGAATTATACCCATTGGAGATGATGAACAACTAGATAAGCGGTTCCTTTCAACTTTTCCGGCACTGGCGCCACTTTTAAACTACCTGTAATGTAGTCATTCCTCACTTTATCCATTCTCGTTACTCCACACATCCATCTCAACATTCTCCGCTACATGCAATCTTTTCTCATCAGTCTTTTTCACAGCCCAACATTCTGATCCATACAGATCAGAATCAGGTCTTGCCGCAAGTTCTTCCAGTTTTTCCTACCCTAGTTTTTAACAAATCATGCAAATTCAAGAGCGATTTTTGTAAAAAAAAATACTACACTGTCAGTGTTCATTCATTTAAAAATATGCTTTAATACTTAATACCGATGTTAAAATAGTTTAGGTTCCTCATTAATGAAAAAAAGTTACTGCAACTTTAAGGGCTCCCGCACACGGGCCACCAGCCACAACCACAAAACGCCGCCACTGGCATATTTCCTGTAATTTTCGTACATTTTATATGGACTCGCCGCACACGGTTGGCGCCGGTGGCGACCACACGCTACAAATCGTCGCAGCTTGCTTCTTGTGGCCCGCACTGGCCACTAAACGCCGACACAAAAAGCCGCCACACGCCACTCGCGCGATTCCGCGCCCCTCTCTCCCTTACCTCAGTAAACCTGTTAGAGTCGACGGTAACGCACGCACGTAGTCTGTGGTTCATATAGGTAGATAAATATGGATATAGAATTATTTATATAAGAGATACAATCCCGTCCTGCGATTTGGGATTCAAAAAGTGATAGTTAGTAATAGAGGAGAAAAAGTGAAGGCCTGGGAAGAAATCTGCGAATTGTTTGTAGGAAATTTTTCGAATAAAATTGCCAAAGAAAAGAATATTGAAGGTAAGTTTAATAAAATAATATAAAACCATATATTTATATTCTATTTTCTTGCCACGGTATTGCTCCTTCATTCATAAAATAATCTTTTAACGTATCTCTTGCAGTAGACGCTCATGTTACTGGCCAGCCTGTATTTTGTATAGTTTCGAGTCCCACTATTTTCAGTTAAGTGTGACGAAAATTGAAACCATCCCTTTTGCGAATAAAGTTGTGCAAAATGCAACAAGCTTTCACAATGTCTTCTGAGAAATTAACAGAAGTGTTTAATGGGCGATGTAATATTCTCCATTTGTTAGCTAGTACGCCGAAGGTACACTCAATGCAACGTCTGGCACGGCTTAACCTATAATTGAAAACTTTTTTGTCTAAGTCCAAATATTTCCAGCATATGGCCTCATCATATTTTCACTGAGGCCAAATGCTTCATCACCAACAAATGTATAGTTCAATGGTTGTCGATTACCGACCTGTCGTGGTGAGGGGATATTTAATGTCTTTCTGTGTATTTTATTACACAGTTCACTTTCTCTAAATATTGTAGAATCGGATGCTTTACCGTATGCGTCAACATCCACGAACGTAAAAAGTAAATTCGAGTCGCAAGTTGCTAGAAGTACTATTGAAAAAATTTTTTTATAGTTAAAGTACAAGGAGCCGGTATCGAATGGATGAATAATTCTTATATGTTTCCCATCTATGGCGCCTAAACAATTAGGAAAATTAGTATTGTGAAGAAATCCGCTGGCAATTTCATTCCACATGTCTTGGGTCGGTTCTGGAATACAAACGGCTTTTAAATAGTCCCAAATTAGTTGACATGTTTCTTGTACTATTTTCCTTGCTGTAGAGGCCCCACGGTGGTAAGAGAGTTCAAAATCCTCAAACGAGCATACAGTTCCTAGATACCTGAAACAATGTAAGTATAAAGTATATTATATTTTTTTGTTGTTACAGTAACTAAATTACAGAGGAAGTGGAAGAGTCTTCGTGACAGTTTTAATAGAGAAAATGCAAAAAACAAGAACGTTGCGAGTGGTTCGGCAGCAACAAGCTTTCAATCTTTCTTGAATTCCTTACAAGAAGTTAGACCGCCTACCGATGTTACTTCCGAGTGTGCAACTAATAATGCGGAAACACCTCGCCCGAAAATAAACATAAACATTAATATAAAAAAGGACGAAAAATCAGAAAATGAAATTCTCAGAACACTTTCGGAAAATTTAAAACGTAAACATGATCAAATAAGCGACCAAAATGACCCCGATAAGCAATTTCTGATGTCGCTGCTTCCACATGTAAAAAAAATTGACGAAAATTGTAAACTTGATTTTCAATCAGAAATATTACAGTTAATTAGAAAGTACACGCATAATCAAAATTATGAAACCTATTCGGCACAATATTATGGTTATTCTTCAGGAAATGCCAACATACACTCTACACAAAAGACTTCTACATCTGCCCAGCCTTCTCCACTTCATTCACATTATTCCGACAAGTCTATGCTTAACATGTCATAAACTCTACACAAAACGCTTCTACATCTATCCCGTCTTCACCTATAATTCAGCCTTCTCCAACTCATTCATATTATTCTGACCAGTCTATGGACAACAGTTCTGTTATCGAAGACATGTTCCGTGATGATGACGAGTGATACCAAATTATAATAAACACACAATAAATAAATACAAATACCTACGTGTTTTATTTGTTAACTAGCTATTCTCTATAGTAGGCGCCAGATAAATGTGGAATAAAGTATATTGACCTTTCCCTAATAACTGCTCATAGGTACTTGAGCAATTAAATATGAATCTTTTTTCATTATTAGACAATGTTAAGGATCACGAGAGATGATGATTCGGGACAGTTTTGTGTCATTAATTCCCTTTTTTCAAATTAACAATGTCAATAAATGTAGGTGGGTCAATGACCGATATTCCACGATTATCTGGCGCCTACTATAGTAGAATAAACAATGCATTTGTGCCCCATGGGTGAACTATCAGCAATCCTTTATTAAAATCGGATCAGCGCGCGGTCTAGGCGTGTAAGCGTAACAGACAGACATACAAACAGGCCTAGATTTTAATACGCAGTTATAATAATTATAAGTTGTGATTATAAATAAAGTATAGATTATTTTATTATAGTGTTCTGTGGAGTTTTATGCTAGTGATTATTTCCACTTACCTTAATGTGACAGCTAGTCTTTCCGCAGGTGCGATGCTTTTCCGCATGTTGGTGTCGTGGTGCTTTAATCCAGCACATAATAGAGCATGTAGTTCCCAAAACGTACCTATACTTAAACGAAAATGTTTGAAAAACTTTTTTGGATGGTTTAGAAGATTATCGAAATGTTCGTTGCATTTGTGTACATTCGTTAAAATTGGATGTATCCAATAACTACGGTTTCGTCTTCTACGACGACGTCTTTTTATCAAAAGTAGCGCAATTAAACCTTCGTCCGAGTCCATTATGATACTGCATGCCTGGGTTAAAAAAAGTAGCAACCACCGACCGCAGGTGTCGACCATCGGCCACAAGTGACTGTCGCGCGCTTCAGCTACTTTTGTGGCCGTTTCTTGCCTCTTGTGGTGGCGTTTGTGGGTGTCGCGTGAGGTCCGTGTGCGGAAACACTAATTGAATTGACTTAAATAACCTAACTTATTTGAAAATTTTAAATTGTGATGTGTTTTTATTGACTTAATATTTGAAGTTATACTTCTTTTGGCGCGATGGAGAAAACTGATGAGAGTGAATTTTTACGATGCGCGCGCACACCGACACCTGAACTCTACATCGTGAAGTTAGTTCTAGGTGGCATGAAAATTGATAACTATGTTCAAGTTGTATATTCTAGTATTTTTTTATTGTCTTTTGTTTCTTTTATGTTTGAATTTCGAAGAAGAATGTGGTTTTAATTTCGAAATAAAGCGCCAAAATATAAGATACAAATATTTTGATAAAAGTAATTGATTAGACACTAATTTTTCCCGCGGCTCAGCTCCTTTTATTCTATCCTAGAAGATTTTATTGGAATATGATGATTTTTCGGAGACAGAAAACAGCCTTCACACTTCATGAATGAGTTTTCTTAATCGGATTTGTATCTACAGTAGAACGGAACAAAGAATTTTACCGTTTATAATAATTATTATCTAGTATTGACTATTTTGAAAAAAGGAGTCTCGTAACTTATATTATTATGTCATTGTAAGTAGGTACCCATAAACTTCTCAGGTACACACCATCCAGAATAGAAAGTTGGTATTAATTTCAAATACTACTAACAAAACATTCGAATCAAAAAAAAAAAATTTGCATGATATCAGCTGCCCTATTTTATGAACAAACAGTTTTAAAACTATGAAACGTATCAGTTATTTAGCGTAATAGACTTAATTGGAGATCGTTCAAACGCAACAAATTGAAGCTGAAAACAATACAAATATTTTAAAACTTTTATGTTATTTTAGTTGTGAATGTTTTTTTATTCCATACACCAAAGAAGTATAACTTCTAACGCGTGTACATAAGTACACACACACTTTTTTTTATATAATGTATGTCTGAAATAAAATGAATTTGTTATTATTATTTAAAAAAAAATTCATACTCATCATCATCATTTCTTCATCATCTTTTACATAAATACAAACACTAAAAATTATGCCACGTGTTCAAAATGGCCCCCATTGCCAGCTATACACGCTCTACAACGTCGAATAAACGACCGTTTAAGTCGTCGAGCAAACAGCTAGCAGAGCAAGCAGCTAGGGAAATCAACGACAGCTCGTTGATTTCCCTAGCTGCTGTCTGGATTCTAGTCCTCTAATGGTCAAAAGAGGTGATTTGTTCCTTATAGACGTTTTCTTTTAGGCAACCCCTATAAAAGAAATCCAAAGTACGCCAAAGGATTTAGGTCTGGCGGACGCGGTGACCGCAATGTTGGACCTAAGCGCGCTATTCACCTATTTGGTTGGATACGCTGTATTAAGGTGCTCTCGTATTCTAGTAGTAAGTATAGTGAGCGATTGTAGCCACAAATATCCTCTTGAACTTCAGGTGCGAAGTCATCCGCAAAAAAACATAAAAATCTATGCGTTTAAATTTGTGGCAGCTCGTGTGGGCCGTTTGTCTAAAATTATTCCGATCCAAAGGTTTATTTTAAATTGATACTGTGATCTGTCTTGCCTTATGAGATGTGGATTTTCTAGCTGCCAGTTATGTAGATTTAAATGTCCATCTTCTTTGCAGGGTGACTCGTCGCTCCATATTATTTTATTAAAAAATGCAGGTCTTCTCTTATTCTGCGTAGCATTTCTCTACAAAATCGGTGTACAGACCTAGTGGACATGCCAGTTCTGCGACTTAAGACACGGACCGATATTGAAGGATCTTCGGAACCTCTCCATCAGTGTGTACTCGTGGTCGCCCTTCACCTGCACCACTTACGCTTGTGCCAAGTATTCTCCCCTCGTTGTATGCGTTAGGCACTCTCCCAAAAACTCGATGGTCTGGATGTCTTCGATCGGGATATCTCTCCCGATAAAGTCAAGCTGCTTCTCTACCGACACCTGTCCATTCGTCGTAAACAAAATGCATGTCAGCATAATCGCGCGGTGTGTACCGAGGCATTTTCTCTTCGTCACTGCACGTGTCCAAATCGTTAAGCAAGCCAAAGTCACCAGTACACGCAGCCAATATCGCAGAGATCACCAAAACAACAAATCCAATCAAAAGGCAAATTAAACAGAGTCCGGGGTCAGGGGTAAAGAAACGGCGGAGGTAAACAAGCAGATTAAAGGTGAAACGCACAACTAGAGATTAGGTACTATCTAATAAAAACAATATTTCAGGAGATTTCAACATTAGCAATGAAAGGGATAGCTTTCGTTAACCACATACTTTCCTTATCACTCGTGTTGTTCATTACTCGATTGGCGAAAGCTTCAATGGATTTGTTGATAACATAAATTAAATACCATAATCAATGCTGACGTAATCATCCAAGAGGTAGGACTACCTTTCTGGCGAAGGATGTATTACGGAAGGATGTATTATACACCGGAAAATTGCAGACTCCGTAAGATTGTAATAATTCTTTATTAGATTACCATTTCTCAATATATTATGAAAAATCGTTTTTTATACAATAAAGCCCATCCAAATTCAATAGTTTCCAATATATCGGTGTCAAAAATGGTTTATAATTTCTAGCACTTCGAAAGAGATTGGCGTTCAGAATTCTGCCTTTTCTGCGTGAAGCCCGGAATAAAACAATTAGCGTTACTGAAATTATTGACCCTCAGAAACCCCTTGTGATAGCTATAGCTACGACCGTGCTTGCAGGGTTCTAATTTTTATATAAGTTTGAGGAAAGTTACAAGCTCCTCAAACTTGGAATTACCATTCAAAGTCATGGTGCCGCTGAATGAGCGCGCGAAAGTTATCATCGTTGATTTCTCAGTAAATACAGATGTTTCACTTTTGTGTTTTTACGAAATGAATATCACATATAAGGGTACTAATTTGAACACTTAGAATAGCTGTAGCATACCCCCATTTTCAGAGCTCATGGTGGTCCTGCTGAAGGGAGAGCGTGACTACCGCCGGACCGCCTTCAAAGTCGACTTTCTCGAAAACTACTTAGGTATCTACCAATTTTATTGTGCGAGTACTAATTAGTACCTACCAATTGAGTACTACCTACTTATTTACCAAATATGGAAGCGATTGGTGTTGGTGGTCCGGCCGTAGTCACGGATATGTAAAAAAGTATTCCAAAATCCAAATGTTCAGTTGACAATTTATCGAGAGTATACAATCTCTCAAGATATTTTATAATCTTACGGTTTGCCATTTTCCGGTGACATATAATTTCAATATCCTAAGCTCGACGACGGAGCCCCGCTACGATGCAGGGCTCCTATTTCTGTCTGCAGGGTTTAAAAGAGCCTAAAACGAATGGCATGACGGGAGCTAAGTTCGCTTGTTTCCCTCGCTCACTCTTGCTCCCATCATATCATTCGAACCTAACCTACCCGTATCGGGGAGCACTAAGATCCCTGTTCCCTATGTTTCGCTACTTGGCTAGGCTAGGCAAGAAAATCCGATAAATTGTAGAACCAAGACTGATTGGTCACCAACATGTCGTCAGTTTGTCGGTTTACAATTTCTCAGAATTACTTCCGAGAGATGAAAGACTATCGAAATTTGATCATAAAAAAATAAAATAATAGCTACCGAATTGAGAACATCCTCCCTTTTTGGAAGTCGGTTAAAAAGTATTCCAAATATTCAGTTGACAATTTATCGAGAGTTTAGAATCTCTCATGGTTCTTTATAATCTTACGGAGTTTGTAATTTTATTATCCGGTGACGTACCTACATAGATTTTAATGAAATGAAAATTTACTGAAAACGTGTAAGTAGGTACTTTCACGCATGGCCAACTCAAAAAATACTTATTTGTTTCTGTTTTGTCTTTGGGAATTTCGTATTCTAGGGTTGTGTTTCCTACCTGGAAGTTATAGAATGGTAAGAGTGAGTATAAATAACACAAATATATTGATACATGAATTATTTATTGGCATAATAAATTACGTTGCTATTGATTACACTTGTTTATTATATTAATGACAAAATCGGAGAACCACAAATAAATAGTTTTATGAATACACAATAAATGCAGCTAAGTAGGTATTTGTGTTTCTATAGTTCTTAAATACTAATACAATATAAAATTAACAAATAAAATAAACTAACAACATACTGAAATAATCTTTAGTGTGGGACGCAACCTGTCGATCCAAGGAGGCGTGCGTTAAACACTAACACTTTGTGTTTTTTAGGGTTCCGTACCCGAAGGAACCCTATTACTAAACCTCCGCTGTCTGTCCGTCCGTCTGTCTGTGAGCGGGCTGTATCTCTAGAACTGTAATAGGTAGACAGTTGAAGTTTTCACAGAGTGTGTTTTTCTATTGCCGCTACTTATATCAACAAATAATAAAAATTTAAGGGGCTCCCATACAAGAAACGCGTTTCTTTCGCTTCGTGTTACGGAACCCTGCTTTTGAGAGTCCGACTCGCACTTGGCCGGTTTTTAGTGTTTACTTTGCTTAAACTACTTGCTTAGAGTATCTACTCAATGGGATCAAGCCCCCCCAAAACGACAATCCTGGATCCGCCCCCGATTCAGTGTAGGCGCTGCGGCTGCGGAAAACCTCAAGCGGTGGAGATATAGTAACCTTATTGGTAACTATATTTTGACTAGAGCCGTTTGGGGTTGAAACCTACTGCTCACAGCTTTTTCAAAGAAATATTGAAATATCTGGTTGACACTGACTCTAGGCTGGCTGTCTTAGCCTCTGGCCAAAGTAAAAAAGCTTGGCTCGAGGCTAATTATCGCAACACAACGTGGAAATGTTAGTCTCTTGGGCACATTACCAACTGACTGCATTGCGAAAGATTTTTTATTGCTATATTTAAGTTTGTTGTGAGTTTATTTTATTTTTTAATTTTATATAATAACTAATTGAAATGAAGTTAGTAGTCGAACGAAAACCCATCAGCTATGAGTCGGTACATTTGCGGCGTCCTATCAATCAGGAGCTCCGGATAATCGATTGAGAGATTGAGAGACGCTAATGGACTATACATAATAATTCTAGATTGTTTAGCTATTGTGTGTAATTTGAAGTAATTGGATCAATAAACATTATTATTATTTTCGACGTATGCTCGATCCATAATAGCTGTGGGCAAGATTCACAGATATTACTTTGCGAAATTTACACTCCATACTAAAACAAACCTCATTACAGTCATATTTTGATGAAGCGCGTGTTCTTTTTGGCTTCTACGATTAAAATATTTTTTTGCTTTGCGTTTATCTTCGCTATATAAACGCTAAATCAACAATTTAAAACCAAAGCGTGATCTATGAATCTTGACGTTTTAGTGCAAAATCGGCATAGTATAATATTTAGATTTATTTTTGAATATACAAACAGTTAAAAGAGAAAATAATAAATACAGATAGATGAGTACAAAGGTATAGGAAAGGGTATATAAATACATCGAGCGTTATCAATCCTGTGGGTATAATAACCTTACCCTAATATTAAAACTAGTGATCAAATGAGTTGGTTATAGTGATATTATCGAGATTCGGCTTAAATACATTATTCTCTTGTAGTATAGACATACAATTTACTTAGAAGTAAACTTAACTAGATTAAAAGGACTGAAAAAATAGTTTAACTAAAGCTTAAATAAATAAGAAAAATTATATCTTAGAGACATTGAGATCACTTAGCATATTATGACTATGATACGTTTTTTTCCGTCACCGTACCTGACAGTTAATATATTGTCAGTGTAAATACGGGGCTAAATGAGACATATAGTCTTGTGCAAAAAATATCTTACAGACATTGAGATCACTTAGCATATTATTATGACTATGATACGTTTTTTCCGTCACCGTACCTGACAGTTCATATATTGTCAGTGTAAATACGGGGCTTAATGAGACGTATAGTCTTACGCAAAAAAATATCTTACAGACATTGAGATCACTTAGCGTATTATTATGACTATGATACGTTTTTTCCGTCACCGTACCTGACAGTTCATATATTGTCAGTGTAAATACGGGGCTAAATGAGACGTATAGTCTTACGCAAAAAAATATCTTAGACATTGAGATCAGTTAGCATATTATTATGACTATGATACATTATTTTTTTCCGTCACCGTACCTGACAGTTAATTTATTGTCAATGTAAATACGGGGCTAAATGAGACGTCTTACGCAAAAAAATATCTTACAGACATTGAGATCACTTAGCATATTATTATGACTATGATACATTTTTTTTCCGTCACCGTACCTGACAGTTAATATATTGTCAGTGTAAATACGGGGCTAAATGAGACATATAGTAAGGGCGTCTTGCGCAAAAAAACATCTTAGAGACATTGAGATCACTTAGCATATTATTATGACTATGATACGATTTTTCCGTCACCGTACCTGACAGTTAATATATTGTCAGTGTAAATACGGGGCTAAATGAGACATATAGTAAGGGCGTCTTGCGCAAAAAAAACATCTTAGAGACATTGAGATCACTTAGCATATTATGAATATGATACGTTCTTTCCGTCACCGTACCTGACAGTTGATATATTGTCAGTGTAAATACGGGGCTAAATGAGACATATAGTCTTGCGCAAAAAATATCTTACAGACATTGAGATCACTTAGCATATTATTATGTCTATGATACATTTTTTTTCCGTCACCGTACCTGACAGTTCATATATTGTCAGTGTAGATACGGGGCTAAATGAGACATATAGTCTTGCGCAAAAAAATATCTTACAGACATTGAGATCACTTAGCATATTATTATGACTATGATACGTTTTTTCCGTCACCGTACCTGACAGTTAATATATTGTCAGTGTAAATACGGGGCTAAATAAGACAAATAGAGTTGCGCAAAAAAATATCTTACAGACATTGAGATCACTTAGCATATTATTATGACTATGATACATTTTTTTTCCGTCACCGTACCTGACAGTTAATATATTGTCAGTGTAAATACGGGGCTAAATGAGTCATATAGTAAGGGCGTCTTGCGCAAAAAAACATCTTAGAGACATTGAGATCACTTAGCATATTATGACTATGATACGTTCTTTCCGTCAACGTACCTGACAGTTGATATATTGTCAGTGTAAATACGGGGCTAAATGAGACATATAGTCTTGCGCAAAAAATATCTTACAGACATTGAGATCACTTAGCATATTATTATGTCTATGATACATTTTTTTCCGTCACCGTACCTGACAGTTCATATATTGTCAGTGTAGATACGGGGCTAAATGAGACATATAGTCTTGCGCAAAAAAATATCTTACAGACATTGAGATCACTTAGCATATTATTATGACTATGATACGTTTTTTCCGTCACCGTACCTGACAGTAAATATATTGTCAGTGTAAATACGGGGCTAAATAAACAAATAGAGTTGCGCAAAAAAATATCTTACAGACATTGAGATCACTTAGCATATTATTATGACTATGATACGTTTTTTCCGTCACCGTACCTGACCGTTAATATATTGACAGTGTAAATACGGGGCTAAGTGATATAGCAACTTACTTAAAAATAAATATGTAGCTACAGTGAAAGTCTGGAGAAAACGATGGATTCACGTTTTTTGACGATAGTCAAGAGCGTGTATGTACAATCTTGCCAGATTGTGTAATTACCAAAAAAAATTTTAAACAACTCGGGAATCGTGTTTCTGTTTTTGGCTGTAAACATCAAAAAGATCGCGCATGTTTCCGATAGTTCATTTTTTGGAGAGTTGCAATGGAAACACAAAACATGCCAACAATTTCAGAGGAAACGCAACTTTAGAGCTGTGTGATTGAACTAGATAGGCCGTCCGAAGAGGGTTGGGCGTCCTCGGTTGCTTCACTGCTAGAAGATGTATGAGGCGGTGACTCTTCAATACTTTTAGGATTATTTAAATAGTTAACGACAGTGTTCATCATCGCAGGCGACAAAGCTACAGGAGTTAACTTACCTCCGCTTGCTACGTAAGTTCGTAACATTTTGGAGGAAGAAGAGTCGGGGTTATCGAATGCAATTAAAACCAGGGACCCGTCTACGACATTTGAAGGCAGTTCCGGTATGTTTGGTGGTTCGTCTGGGATCTTGTCCTGTGGTTTAGGAGAATCAATCTTGCGTGTAGTGGCCACGGCATCGGTTGGTTGAGTGTTTGGCGTG
The DNA here is from genome assembly GCA_905163435.1 of Mamestra brassicae. NCBI lineage: Eukaryota > Metazoa > Arthropoda > Insecta > Lepidoptera > Noctuidae > Mamestra > Mamestra brassicae. The sequence goes on from LR990987.1 coordinate 8,094,536, forward strand.
TCTTGTGTGACGGTCGCGGTCGGTGGCATGGGGTTAGATTTGGGACGGCCCCTTTTGCGCGGTTTCTGTGGTACCTTCTTGCTTGCTTTGGTTTCCAGGTACGTTTGAATAATTTCGTTAGCCGTGAAACCGGTTTGGTTTGAAGGGTCGACGGATGTCCCCAAGGCTTTGGAACCTCGACCTGTGATAGAAAAACTTATTAATTTTAATATGATCAAGTAAAGTTGAACAACGATCTTGTAATTGACAATGAATAAAATATCAACACAATAACCGATAAGCTAACATGCGAATTTAAACTTTGTCACCAACTTCATAGAAATTGTTCATAATCTTGTTGATTAATTTATATAAGATTCTGGATTAAAGTTTAGTTGTTCATTGCGACGGTTAGGTTTAAATAGTCTATGTAGGTACACATTGCGATTCACTACCACGCGTCATATATGACTCTTTATGTCACTGTTATCAGCAGTGATCCGGAGTAGGTAGAGCTATTTCGGGCCGATTACCAGAAATGTATGTATATGTCGCGACCATATCATAGAATTGATCACATCATGATATGGCCGACCATTTCATGAGAAGGAAAATACCCGCTGCATACATCATGATATGGTCTGGCCAGATCAATAAGTAATTCAGCGTTTGTCGATATCAACAGCTACACTCGGCTACTTCGTGCTATAGTCAAACATTAGTGATCATATCGTAAAATAGTTACATTATCTATCGTTAGAGGCGCTGATATTGTTCTGTTTTTGTGATGCATCATGGCGGCGGGCAATTATTTCGATAAAAAAAAAACAAATACACCATCTGAAGAAAAAAAACCATTTCATGATGTGGCTGAGGTTAGTTCAGGTTAGGTTTGAGGGAACATAGGGCACCCCGACACGGATCGTTTAGCTCCCGTCATACTATTCATGTTAGGTTCCTTTAAACCCTGCAGACAGAAATAGACTCCGTCGCCTAAGTCAGGTTTGAAATTGTCATTTCATGATGTGGCTAGGCATTTCATGATCATGTTGACGTTAAAACAATATTGTCAGTCTTAGCTGAATGAAATACAACCATTTCATGAAATTTTCAGCCACATCATGTGATGGCCAATTCTAGGATATGGCCACGACATATACATTAATATGAGAATGACATCGGGATCCCAATATTTTAAAATGATTGAGAAAATGTATTCTAATGTGGATTGACTTATACTTTACCTATTCTTACTTGGTTTTCGGACTTAGTTCCATTTTGTGTTCATTCTGTATAAATGTTAGGTAGCTACATTTATTTTTTATACATTATAGAGATTGAGACAACCTGTTACATGTATGTTTAGGAATAATATAATTTTATGCGATTAAATCTAGTTTTATCCAAGTTTCGATATAACCCGTGTCATGTGCTGTATGCACATGACACGGGGAACACACAGGTTCCTCGTTTACCAACCCTCCCCATAACTATATTTTTTAAATCCTGTGTATCCCGGGATCACAGACATGTCCATACTACCAAAACATATTGTACGCAAGTACTAAAAATAGCTCTGCATACTCCAGTTCGGTTGTTTAATACAAAGGCCACAATAGGATATTTTACTAGATAGAAAAATAATAATTGTACTTAGTCTGTCCGTTACATTTTCAAAAAGTATTGGACACGTATTTTTACCATTTCAAATCGATAAAAAAATATAAAGATAAAGCGGATCAAAGTTCAAGAGTCTTAATAGCTGAGCGTGAGACGTGAACTCGAAACGTGTGACGTCGCGTCGTCACGTTTTGGTAAAAAGTGTACTATTGCGTGACATCACGCGAGTTTCCAACGCACTGTATCGTCTTAATTATTTGTTTACGTAAAAAAAGAAAAAATATGTGACGGACTAATCACATTTTTCAGTAAAATACCCTATTGCAGTGACTACTACTCGATGTGAGGTTGTCAAAATCAACAAGTGTAACACAATAGTACTCACTTATGGCCGGACGTGTTTTCTTCTTCTGCTCCTTCTTGTACTCCTTGGCGCGCTGCTGCTCGGCGGCCTTCGCAATCTCCTTGTTTTTCTCCGCGTCGCGCTCCGCCGTGAACTCGTTCAACAGCCGCGTTGTGTCGAACTCAACCGACATGCGGATTGCCTTGTCTATTTGTGCCGGGTTTAGCCGCTCCTCTCTTTTGAACTGCAACAAAAATATTGGCCAAGGTCAAGGTGCTGCATGCCAGGGTTGCGGAATTGTTCGAAAGAGCTACCGCGGCCCTGGAACGTAAAGGGACGGAACACGGGTGGGTTTTAGTCAGTAAGATTCTGAAACTCCCTCCCGCTCCGCCCAGAGCGGGCGAAGTCATTGGATGATTTTCTATAAAACTAGTTTTTTGTAAAAAGTTTTTATTTTCTACTTTTTAGTGGTAATACGGAATACCCCACAACTAAGTGACATTATTCCCATAATGAGTGGTTGTACTATTTGCCGTTAAGGAGTTACTTTGTGTGCCTTCGAAGTTCAAGTCCAAACCAGATCATAGTTAAATATCTACATACTTTGCTTTGGTACTAGTTTTTACTGATTTGTGTGCAAAAGCAATATAGCTATAACTTAACCCAATGCAAAAATAATCAACAAGATCGGTTAATAAACAATAAAGTTATGCCCGAATAGGTTAACCAAAAAACATGTTAATTCAGGTTGACTTGTTTGCATCTGCGTACCCCTTCACAGCGTACCGGCGTGATGTTATGTTGTGAACTGGTGTAATCAATAAATATACATGCAATTTCAGTAATCCCGGGAGATTTGCTATCATTTATTGAAGAGTCCGTTGCCTACCTTCGATATCCCTTATCAGATCTTCACTAAATTTAAATGGGGCCAGTTTGGAAAAACACTCTTCCAAACAAAAAAGAATCATCCAAATCGGTTGACAATTGGTGAAAATATAGCTGAACAAACTTTTTTCCTGGGATCCCAACATCAGATCCTAACTTATACCTTCCATCATCAGCTCAGCAATATGAGATGTTGAGCTATAGGGAGAGTTGGTAAACGAGGTACCTGTGTGTTTGTAGCCAATCTAGAGTTGGGTCGAAATAGCAGTTCCTATGCAGGCAGACCAACCTGGCTCACACGCTAACACGCACGTATCGGGAGACAAGTCAAGGAGGGTAGTGGGATCCGAGGCACGGTGCGCCGCTGGCCGACCGCAGGTAGTTGGGGGCCCAAGTAATGTGCCAACTACACATGAAAGGCTGCGCTAATCACTGTCGAAAATCCCGGAATCCACCATCCCAGATGAGAGAGCCCGATGGGAATTCCCGGGGGGCCTCGAGCAGTCTCCAAACTACTCCTCCAATGATACCGTCCTTTTAGTGCGTGCCTGAAGGTTAGCAGCGTGAAACCTCATCTTACTTCCTACTCCACTCCTTCCTTCACTCAAAACATACCAAGGAACAAAAAGAGAACAGCTGAACAGTGGCAGCACTCCCTCTCGCATAAACTGCACCTCAGCAATATCAGAGGCCAGCACTCAAATCTTATCGCAATCCTGGGTCTTGTGCTTACCTTAAGCTTGAGGTCTCTCCTAGTGCGGCCGGGGAACAGGTACTCCATGAGCATGAAGTCGGACCCGATCACGGCGAACGCGCGGTAGAAGCGCAAGGTCTCCGCGTTGGTCCAGTACTTTGTCCGCGGCGTGCGGCGGTAGGAGCTCACCGCGGAAGTGCTGCTCCACGAGCCTTCGTGCACGACGCCAGTCGATAGCGTGCGCTTCTCCGATTGTTGTATGACCTGGACAAAGGATAAGTGATTAGTGGACGATGATTTATTGATGTTATTAGACTGCTCATTACACTTGGTGTTTAATACTCGAGATGATGGGCACGTTTTAAACATAAATCATGAAAAGGGCGGTGATTTTTGAGTCCCAGACGTTTCTTCCACCTTGTCTGCATTATGTTGTAGTTTGAACATAATGCTCTACTTACCAAGCTCTTTTCATCCAGCATGATCTCCCCGTTGGGGCCCAGTTTGATCTGCGGCACGGGCGCGGGGTCCCCCTTCGCCTGCGATATTTCTTCCACCTTGCCCTCAGATTCCTTAACGGCCTTGCGAGCTTCTTCTGCATTTGCTTCTTTGGCATTTACTTCTTCTTCATCGGGACTGGGGAGTAAATTACATACATACAGATTTTAATATACTCGATCGCCCAGAATTTGGTAATAATTTCAGAAATAAATGAATAATCAAGATTCATCTTTCGTAAGTTTGATTATTTTTAAATAATTGAACTAGTAAAAAGTTCAGGAAATTGAAATTTAATTAATAGTGGATGTGCCCTTGCAGGTCAAACTTGACCTCGAAATCCAAGTACTGTGAACGTATGAATGTAAAACCTTCTGGATTATGTTTTATAGACAAAATATAATCATTTTTTAATTAATTTTTAATCTAACCGTTTTTTTCTTAAATTGTTTTTACTAAACAAAGATGAGAAAAAATGGTATATCTAATGAGTATATTTTTTTCTGAAAGGCCTTTTAGGCTCTTTATTTCAGGTATAGAAGCTGATGTCAATTTTGTTCCAGTGTTGAAATATTGGTTTTGATAAACCGAACACCGATACCGAACAGTAATGAAGGTAATGTTTTCTGAAAGGGTTTTTATGTCTTGGAAACTACGATCAATTATGTCCCAGTTTTACCGTGTAACCAAGAGCATTGAAGCTAAGACTATCTAAAGGGGCTTCTTAAGGAAGTCTTCGTACCAATTGTGAAGTATCTTGGCCCAAGATTTTTCATATAAACTTCCACCCCCATTCTGACCCTTTACGGGGCAGTTTCCTAAAATGTTTACTTAGCTGACGTCTTCTACTCATAATCTACCTACGTACCAAATTTCATTGCCATAGGTCAAGCAGTTTTCGAGATTTCGTGACTAATTAGCAAACTTTTCGTTTTCATATTATAGAAGATAGCTTTTACCAGCGGTTGCGCCTATGTTAGAGCTGAAAATTATTCCAAGGGAGCATACTCCCAGGCTAAAAAATATCATGAGTCCAATTCCAAGCTATTCTCTAGTGCCATGTTTCATCCAAATCTGTTCAGCCGTTGTGACGTGAAGAGGTAACAAACAGACAGACGGAGTTACTTCCACATTTATAAAATTAGAATGTATTTTTGCACAAAAAAAAAACAAAAAAAAGCAACGAGTTTAAAATGGACAGATATTTTTTTCGCGTTTTCGGAATTGTTTACACGTTGTATATCCTCTGCTACCCGTGCAAAGGCGAACGGAGCGGCGGGTTGCTAGCTAATCTTAAAGCAAATGTGGATTTTCAAGTTTTCGATCGAGATCGCCGTCTCTTGAACTTATGATCCCAAGCTGTAAATATAACCAGGGTTGCGGAATTGATCGAAAGAGTTACCGCGGAACGTTAAGTGCATACGGCTGCACCAAGAGCGACAGAAGTCATTTCACAACCAGCCCATACTAAAAAAAGACTACAGTTATAAAGCTTAATAAAATGATAATATTAACGCACAGATAGTGTACCGTAAAATAATTCTTACACAATAGGGTTAGTGGAGGGGTTGTAGTAGATGAGGTCGTACATGGTGAGCGTGTCCTTCTTGATGGGCTCGGAGCACCGGCGCAAGGCCGCCATCCGCCGGGCACTGTCGAGGCGCCGGGACCTAGGGACACTTACACTAAAGCCCACTTGCACATACCAGAGCTATCTGGTAGCTCGAGTGAGGGCCGGCGCCACTGACGGCACGGCACGGCATGGCAAACCATTTTTTAATGCAATTAAAGTATTTTCGACCTTATTTCAATGAATTTAGTCGAAACATCTCGAGACTTACGGCGGCTTGCCGCGGAACATCACGTAATTCCCCAAGATACTACGGCACGTCGTAACATTCCACAAGATGCCACGGCACGCCGCCGCCGCGGCAATCATTTTAACAAAATACACAAAACCCATTTTACATTAGCACAGTACTGAACTGAACAAGTGAGCGCCAGATTGTGCTTGCTTTCGTCTCGACATGGTATGTCACAAGGTAGTGTGGTATGCCGCGGGATTCTTCAGTATGCTGCGGGATGCCACAGGATGATTCGGTATGCCGGAAGCGTGCCATGGCGCGCCATGTCATGCCGTGTCGTCGGTGGGCGCCGGCCCTTAGTTGCAAACCTAGGGCCTATTTAACCTCGTGTTAGCAACTGACTCTGAGTGAAAAGATAACTCTGGTTTCAAGTGGGCCTGAATATTACATGATCCTGCTTGGGATACATGGTTTAATGAAGTCCGATTCAAGCTGAGATGATGTTTTCCATTGGATATGACACGAACATGAAGAATAATTACGCTAGGCGACAGATGAGTTCTAAGCATTATTAGTATTTACATTAAAGTATTATTAGTAATAATTCAAATGATTGAAAGTAACTTTCTGTGGAAGATTTTGTTAAATCCCGATTTCCAAGATAAAGCAGCAAAAATGAAAATACCCAGTTTCACAAGCAAGGCAAGTTATCTATTGTTTTAAACTAGCTAGTATTAGTACATTTTGAACGTCATAGTCACGTATACATGACAATTAAGCGCGTGCCCTGTACTCCAAACGTCACAAATATGTGACAAAAAGTACGGCGAATACCTGTGCTTGGCTTGGCGTCAGGGGCACGCCGACGCGTTTATGCTATGGCGTTCAAAAGGTTGATATAGATCGTCTTGTTATCATCAGTCCTGCATTCATAAGCGATTTTCACGTTAAAGTAAAGCACCTATGTAAGTAATGCTTCCAAGTACTTCCCAATTGACGCTGATGAAACATTCCCCTCATAGCGAGATTAGCCAGAAACCAATGTTAATAGTGTTTAAATCAAATTCTTCTTATTGTACTCACGCACAAAGTTAACACCATTTATATTCGTCAGCAAATAATCGATAAATCGATACTACATACGATTTAAAGGGTAAATAATCGTATCGATAATCGAAATGTTTCGTTGCTTCAATCACTACTTCCATCTGTCAAAAATTGATTCCTGGTGGACAAGGCATAGATAGATTAGAGTAATTCTGTCAATTTGCAGAAGGCTGGCCGCATACGTACGGTTTTGTCTCCAGAATTCCGTGAGACTAGCGTAGACGTTCGATTTTTCGTTCTTCTGACTCGAACACATGGCTTATTTTCGAAAGGAACATCAGGGTTTCGCATTCGGAAAATAAACAAACTTGTGCGCCTAGTTAAACATTTTGTATGTAAGGCAAGTATTCGGGTTTCCGATTCTGAATTCGTTACCAAGAAACCGTAGGTATGCGACCGGCCGAAAAGGGAGATGTATGAAACATCAGGGAAATTTAATATTGTTTACGATTTTTGACAAGTTCCAGCAAATAGAATTTCGCTCAGTTTGAAGCTATAAGTATCATAGACTCGCGAGCAAAGGGTTCCGAACAAATTTCATTTTTTTAACAAGTGCTTTTTTTTCAAAATTTTAGGCTGTGTAGTTACGGAGATATCTTGACTAAATTATATAAACTATTCATTTTAAAATTTTGTTTGGGTAGCAAATGGAATAGAACCTCTGTGACCCCCGGTCGTTATTTTATTTTATTTTTTAAACGAGGGACTCTATAAAACATTTATATATGGGTAGAGGAGTGTGTCCCTGAAGTGCCCTAAAGAGTCACGTTGCTGAGATATTTCGAGGTAAAGCCGTCAAGTGACAATAACGTCTTTAATCAAAAGTGTTACTGTAATGTGTTAATTACGTGCTTATATGCTTTAGATTAAATTCAAATAATAGTTATCAGCTTGATTTAACCATTTATTGCAAGAAAGCAAAAATAAGAACACGTGAAAGATAATTTCTTTAGAATTTCGCAAAATAATAGTGTTTAATTTTTGTAAATGATTAATTCAAGCCGAGAACAGCTATTATTTTAATGCAGTACGCGATTGGTTCATTTTTATGATGGAGTTTCTTGTCCGTTCTTCTCCATAAGAATCTACTTTTTGCGAATGGACAACTAGAGTCACTTATATTTTAATTTTAAACTGTAAATTTTACGTTCAAAAGTGCCTTTTAATGGTCTAGTTGAAATAAATGAATTGACTTTGACTTTTGACTTTGATTTTCATTGTTCTCACATGGCGACTTTGCCTCCAAATATCTCGGCAACGTGACACTTTAGGGCACCATGTTTCTCGATTATATCACAAAATAAACAAATAAAATGTATTTAAACATTTAATGTTTTAGCGTTCACCACGATTTTGAAAAAAAAATGGCGGCTCGTGGCTATGCCAGCTCCCCTATAAAAATGTTCGAACTACTTTCAACAGAATAAGTCCACTAGATTCCGAGAAAATCGGCTGTGACAGATGGACAGACAGCACACAGAGTAATTCTATAAGGGTTCTGATTGACCGACTCTGGTCCGACTGCGGCGCTGGAAACCATACTGGGACTCCCTCCGCTTCACCTGTTTATACAACAGGAAGTGACGATGGCAGCAGTCTGCCTTAAAACACTGGATCTCTGGGGTAGGAGAGAAACACAACACACCGCTCTGCTCGAGGAGCTCAACAATGAACTCCCCATAACAAAAGCAATCAATGACCGGATACCCAAGCAATGTATCTTTGATAAAAAATATATAAGATAAGATCATCGCTGCGAAGGGTTGTGCCCCACAGAGCTGCGGGTCTTCACCGATGGATCAAAAACAGGTACTGGTACGGGAATCTTCTCAGAGGATCTCAACATTCACATAGCCATTGGGGGTCCACAACACAGTGATTCAAGCTGAGTGCATGGGCATTTCGCTGGCGACTTCAGCCATCATAAACAGGGAAGTTAGGGACCACTCAATATACGCATACTCTCGGACAGCATGGCCGTCCTGTAAGCTCTGAACAGTCACACAGTTAACTCTGGTCTGATTCTCGATTGTCACCAACGTCTCAACCAGGTTGGTAGATACAACAAGGTAACCATTCAATGGATCAAGGGACACAGCGAATCCCGAGGCAACGATGCAGCGAACGAACTCGCCAGAAGGGGGTCGAGTATGACAACGATAGGACCGGAACCTATCGTACCACTCCCCTTCGGTTACCTACGCAACCTGGTAAGGAAACGCACTAGTGATAAACATCACAAGCTATGGGTTGACCATGGTGAGTGTAGGCAGGCCAAAGAGGCACTTCCCTCTATTGATGGCCGTTTCACGAAAAAAGCCCTAAGACTTACTAAACAGCAGTTGCGTACAGTCACAGCCGTCACAAGTGGCCATGGGTCTTTTAATAAACACCTCTATGTCATAAGAGTCACCGACAGCCCACTTTGCAGAGCCTGCATGGAGGAGGACGAGACAGCAGCACACCTGCTACTAAGCTGCCCGGTAGTCGCTGATTACAGGGCTAAGTACTTCGGTAACCCAGGTACCCTCTGTGAGATAGTTAGTAACACCAAGGCGTTGCTGGCCTTCCTTGGGGAGCTGGGGTGGATCGAATGACACATCTATCCCACCTGCACGCAAAATACGCACTTAGTCGTGGAGTTGCGTAAACCAGCCCCAGTTACATTAAATTACATTACAAGGGTTCTGATTTTAATGAACGTTCGGAACCCTAACAAAAGAGTAATTGTATATTATTGAAAACTACTAACTTAGATACGTGCTTATCCTTGACAGGCGACGAGGTGACTTCTGATTGCGTCGGTGCCTGACTGACGATCGAGCTCACGGAGTCATTTCTAACGCGGCTCACTCCCCTGTAAAAAGTTACATGTGATTTCAATTTTTTTTTATAGTTCGACCGGGACCGCTGTACCGCGCCTTAGGTTTGTGCGCGGCGAGACGGGGGGCGGCAGAGCCTGAGAGATTTTTTTCTAAAAATCCAATGAGGGAGCAGTTGTAGGTTCTCGGGTCAGATGATGATGAAAACTAAAACAGCATCAAAGATTTTTGAAAAAATTACCAGTTGATTTATATTTTTTTTATTAAAAAAGTATTTTGTTAAGAATGAGTTTTTCCTTTAGTTTGCCATAATGTCTTTGCGTCCCAGAATTTGATCCTTATTAGCTATATTTTCGGATGGTGTAATAATAGTGTTTTTTATATCAAAATCAATCGGTACATTCCTGGCCAGGAATACCGATTTTTCAAAAATTTGTTACTTTTTTAATTTTCATCAAAATAGGGCTCGAGACTACTTTCTGTTTTTGCTTGGCGTAAATAAACTCTTATTCTTTCTTTTTTTATATCATCATACATTCGGATTTGGCCATGCACGCACACTTTAAAAATTCTATTTTACATGGATTTCTTTAAAATTAAAGTATGATGAAAATATTGCATGTTCCCACACGAAAATAATCCAGCCCTAAGATGGCCAACCCAGTTAGTAAAAAACTATTTTATAAAATAAATTCCTTACATTATGATAGTTTCTTGATTATAGTAGTTAATAAGATTTTAATTTAATTTAATATAGCAAAAGAAAGTGACAAATGAGCGTCGCTAGAGGAGGCCTTTACCCAAACTGGGGAGCCGAAGAAGAAAACTAATAACAATGACATATTCTCATAAAATAAAATCCGTGGTCACCTGTTAGGCAATGCCTGCATGGTACTCAGTGAAGTGTGGGAGTCATGTCTCTGCCGAGACGCCGACGTGCTGGGCCCGCAGCCACCCAGAAACGCGCGACGACTTTCTTCCTCGGATTCTGATGTGCTACCCTGAACATAACACATACATTCTAGTTGTTTTAAACTCTCTCTCTTATTTTTAAAAAGGAAACAAAATTTCCAAATAAACAGGCAATTTTGGTTTCTTTTTTGAAATTACTCATACAATTACGAAAATTCTTTGACAAAGTAGAGCTTAAGTATGGTTCCATGAAATATTATTGGTCTCTTACACCACCAAGTTCTGGTTGACTTATTTGGCAGATAAACATGCAAATTTTTTCCCAATATGAAAGGAATAAGAAAACAAATATCTCAATATATCTAGTAAAAAGTGTCTATCTGGATACTTTTACTGGCGGTCAATATTCTATTTTAAATATTTGTTCACCAGGAGAGATACCAGAAAGTGCAAGCTTGTAGAGGGAATCTACAAGCTAAATAGCCAACATTTGTTCAACATTTTTCTAAAGTACAAAGAACTCTTACGTGCACACTTAATCTTCTTTTAGATGAAAGTCTCGGTACTGGCCGCAGTCTAGGCCGCACTTTTCTCGGCGAAGGCAGGGGTATGATAGGGTCAAACAAGACATCAGCATGTTCAAATTGGATTGCATCCTTCAGCAATGCCAGGGGTTTCGGGGCACTACACACTGCTAGGGGCATAATGCTATCCATAACAGTGTCCTCAGTCATGCTTTCAGGCACGCTAGGGAGAGTGTAATCTGGAAAACCAAAACAAAACATATTTATAACAAGTCTGTATGCTGTGATACATGAGAAAAAGTAAGAGGTTTTATTAGAAAATTATATGATTACCATCAAGGGTATCAAGAAAGGAGACCTAGGGAAGGTTCCCTAGGTCTCCTTTCTACCATGTATAAGGTTTGACCAAGTAAAGCATTACCGAGGCCTTTGTGCAAGTCAATTAATATTGAAATGGGTTGAAAAGGAACAGTGAAACTGAATTAATCTATACAATTTGACATAATCAGATGTTGCATGTTTCTTCTTTACGTAAAAAAAAAGTAATAGTGTGAAATAAAAACTAGTTTATTTTGAAAATACTTTTAGGCGTCAAAGTATTCCTCCACACCCCTGTATTATTGTATTTTCATGTCATTCAACATGTCTTTATAATAGTCATAGTCAAATACTTATATGTCAGTAATTTAACACAAAATAATTTTATTGAGTTGATAGGAGGGTTTTCAGCTGAATCCGTTTTGACTGGAAGCCAACCCCAATATAATTGGGGAAAGAGGCGAGATAGATGATGATGATTTAGGACGGCTTCCATACCCACATGCTTTTGTTGAGGCTAAAAAGTTTTAGATTTATAGAAGGTATGTTAGTATCCAAAGTATTATAAAACAGCTGTCAGGGGAGGGGGGCTACAACCCTGTACCATCCCCACCCCGCGGAACCCCATGGTTATTGCGATGTCCATGGTTAAAGTTTCTAAGTTTGAATCGAAAATATCCATAAATATCCATCGATTTTAGGTTAGACTAAAAATTTCCATCCCGTGCTTCGCAACAGCGGGCGAGGGCTGCTCTCCCTCCGCACCTCCGGTTTTTTATATACACTCTAGGGGTAGGGCAGACAAGAACACGTGGAAAGTGTGGTGCCCCGATTCGGTTTTGGGTAATTTTCGGATATTCATATTCACGTTCTATTCTATAGTGTACACAAAAATCGTTATTTTTTTTTTGTAAAATATTCAATTTAATTGCATAAAACAGCACGGTTATTGTGACCATTAATTACACACCGAATTTAATGTGTATGTGAAAATAAAATTATATATAAGTAAAAATATGACATAAAACTGAATAAAATACACCTTTACCGTCAACGGAACGTAAAATGTCAACTTTGACGTCTACCGTGACAATTTATCCAACCTAAAAATTTGAAAATGGCGTGCTATTTTCATATTTGTATGGAAACTTTAAAAAATTATATCTCGTAAACTGTGAATTTCCGCAACTTCAAAATACGTAAGAAGCTTTATATTTATGAGTACTATCTACAAAAAAAATGTGAACTTCCAAATCGACGGTTCATAATGGAAATTTTATCCGAAGGAACACGGATGGGTTTTAGTCAGTAAGAGTCTGACACTCCCTTCCGCTCCACCCAGAGCGAAAGAAGTAATTTGATGGTTTCCTATCCTTAAAAAAAAAGAAAGTCTCGGGCCCCTCTATCTATCGGGCCCTTTTAGATTAGGCCATTTACATTTCTATACATACCATCTGGAATATCTGATGAAACAATAGTGCAGGGCACATTCTTCTTAGCTTTCTTAGATCTTCCATAAGTAAAAAGAGCCTTCGCAGGTCTTATCTCCCGATACTTTTGTATATGCATCTCAGGGACCTTCGCAGGTGTGACTGTTGGAAATCTTTGAACATTCACCTCTGCCCCAGAGGTTTGTACCAGAGGTGAGACCACATGTACAATGAGCGGACTAGCGACGTTTCTTGGAGACACAAACATATTATTATCACTGTTAACCCCAACTTTTTCAGTCGCTTTTGGAATGACTGAAACCTCTTTTGTGGCCTCAGTTTGCGCTAAAGGCGATGGTACTTTTTCTCCTTGATATTTTAACACATTTGTTACAGGGAGTGGTGATTTTATAGGAGAACTTGGCCTCGGGGAACGTCTGTCTAAGTAATCTTGAGTTGTAATAGTATCTAGTGGTGTTTGAGGACTTTGATCCGGATTTTCAATGGTTTCCTTCACAAATGTCTTTGTTTTGGTATCATTACCGTCATATTTTTTTCTCCGAGGTGGTAAAGAGATTACAGGCTTAATTCTTGCTCGTCTTGCCGCCATTGCGGTAGTAAAATTACCACTCGAACTAATGTAGAGAAATAGCTACTTTGTCAATATAAATCTATTGTTTTCACAGCAATTTAGGTTTTGGCTTTTATGATTTATTGATTTGAAATATCACCTATGTTGCCAGCTGTGTCAAACCCTAGTCCTCATTTTATATTTGTCTATGCCCAAGTCGCCGGTGTTCATTTTCGGCCATTTGATGTATATTTATCGAAAAGAGGAAACAATACCACGAATTGAGGAATAATATTCTTTTGTGAATTGATGCCTGATTTGTTGTGCACAAAAAATAATAGTTTTTCAATTATTGCGATATTCTATTCAACATGGCGTCTCATAGTATGCAATGCCTCCTTACGTTCTGAAATCATGTTAGTAGGTACATGATTTCACGTAGACGATAAATATAGGTGAAAGCAAAGAGATAAATTGGGTGAATGGTATGTGTTCCTGTGCTATTAACAATTATTGGAACGCGGCTTACGGGTAGTGCGATTTAACCCTTTTCTTGACGGTGTGCACTGTAAGATACAGTCAACTTACACTACGAAAAATATTATTAATTGAAACAGAACGTTTCTACTGTCTGAAAAAGTAAATATTTCTGAACGCATTTACGTCATGTCATGTCAGTTTGACATAACCGTTTTTCTTTCATAACTCAATTCATAGGATTAGAAAACGACGCGGAGTTTTGGCGCCAAAATCTAGCTTGCTAAGAATAGTGGAGATTTAGCAGTAAATAAAAACACGAAAGAAACAAAACAAAATAAGGAGATTCGTTGGTAGTTGGTGAAGGCTGTACACGTGTTTTTGTCAGTGCTACGAATATTTTCGATTCTGTTGTTATTGTCCTTTTTTAACGAACATTTTGTGAAAATCAATCAATCAAAATCAATCAAAAAAAATCAATCAATTTTGAATCTTATTTTTATTTATTGTACACCTACCACAATATAGTCTTTATAACCCAAAGGTTGACTGGTAGAGAATGCCTTGATGCATTAAGTCCGCCCATGTACCACTATTGTACATAAAGTTTAAATAAATAAATAAATAAATAAAATGAACTCCAAAAAACCCCCTGATCCTGACCCCCCGGATAAACTGTTTAATCTCAGCCCAGTGTTAACCGTAACCCTTCCCCATGACGCTGAAGTACTTACACAAGACCCTGGAATGGATACAGAGATAGCAAGTCGTAAAAGGGCCGCTGGTTCGCCGCCACCTACTGCTGTTAAAATCCCGACCAAAATTCCTAAAAACTTAATTGGCAGGCTAACATACACCATGAGAGATAGTCCACCGTACATGTTTCCCTCAAGGATGAACAGACGTCAGGCACTGTACTACAAGCGATAAAGTTTGGTATGTTTTTGACGATGAATAACGTCTATAACATACGTCTCGATGGGATCAAACGAGTAGGTAGAAACAGAGTGTCAGTTGAGTTTAAGACACATCAAGACGCGAACAGTTTCCTTAATAATAAAATTTTGACGCAGCACAACTACATCGCCGCCATCCCGCAATTTAATATAACACGAATGGGTATAGTTAGAGATATACCGGTTGAGTGGTCGGAAGATGAAATTATTAAGAATATCCAGGTTCCAGAGGGTTGTGGCCCTGTTATCAAGGCTAGAAGGATGAACCGTAAGGTATCCTCTTCTGGTGTGACTGAGTGGAGACCTACACAAACTGTAGTCCTTACATTTGATGGGCAAATTTTACCTAAACGTGTATACAGTTTTTACTCTGCTCTACCAGTAGAGAGATACACATACCCAACCGTTCAGTGCTATCATTGCTGTCGATTTGGCCATACCCGAACTCTGTGCCGGTCAAAACCAAGGTGTTTCAAATGTGGTGAAGATCATCCAGGAGATGGATGTGTAGTCACCCCTGAGTTAGGTTTTTGTGTTTCGTGTACTGGTAACCATTTTGCAAATGACAGTGCTTGTCCGGAATTGGGCCGACAGAAGAGCATCAAAGCTCTGATGGCGGAGAAATCAATTGCTTATGCGGAGGCAAGTCGGGTATTCCCACCTGCTTTCAGATCATATGCCGAAGTCTCCAAATCTTCCCCTCGCAACAATGCTACTGTAAAAAAACCCCATTCCCAGTCCACAAGTCCCATTCCTGTTACCCAAAATTCATACCGGAAAACGGTATTTTTAAAACCCAAACCCCGCATCCCCATGTCGCCTGGCTATGATATACAGGCTCACCGTGAGCTTACTCAAAATTTTTCATTCTCCCCATCCAGAAATGGCTGTGCTTTCCCAACGGAAGCTGCGGAGCCAATGATCTACAGACAGGATATCTCAAAAAATATTTTGGAACTTATCACAAACATGTTAATGTCTGTACTCTCTAGTCCGTCCCAATCTATACCTGACCACGTTGCTACAAAACTGACCTCAATTTTAAATTATATTCACGATGTTCCATCCCCTGTCATTCCTACAATGGAACGTGAGGAGTATTACTCCCAGAAAGTCTGACCTTTCTTTTTTAATCAACAAATTTAAACCATCAATCTGCGGCATTGCCGAGACTTGGCTTTTACCTGGAAGCAATTTCAGGTTGCCGTGCTTCGGCGATGTGCGTAATGACAGATCTGATGGATACGGAGGATGTGCCTTGCTCATCAATAGCAAGGTATCATTCTCCCAGATTCCTCTAACCTCTGTTGGCGACAACATAAATGTTGTTGCTGTTAAGGCTGAGGATATAAATATTTTTTCTTTCTATATTGCGCACCCACAACTTGAATACCTTACGATAATTAGAAATTTATTATGCAGTGTTAGCGGTCCAATACTTGTCATGGGTGATTTCAATTGCCATCATTATCGATGGGGGTCGGATACTTGCGATAACTTTGGCATAGACTTGCTTGATATATTGGATGATCTCAACCTGTGTCTCATCAACGATGGCAGTCCTACACGCAGACCTGCACCTGGGCAGAGCAATAGTTGTGTTGACTTGACATTCTGTTCACCCAATATATCTAGTCTTCTCATTTGGCGTCGCTTGGATATGACCTATGGAAGTGATCACTACCCCATCATAATTGAATTTCCTTCCAAAAATATTCCTTTTAAAGTTTCCCCCCCTCTTTTAAAACACCAACTAAATATGGCTGACTGGGATTTATATTCTAAAATTCTGGACCTAAGAATATCTTCCCTTCCAGAAGTTAACAGGGATAATGCCCAGGATTGTTTTTTGTCCTTCTCCTCCGCCATTTCCTCTGCAGCTGATGATTGCTTCCCCTCCAAAAAACCCCATTCCGGTAGACTTCCTTCCCCGCCATGGTGGGATAGGGAATGCACTAACATGGTCAGGGCCAGGAATGAGGCTGAAAAGACAGTCAACTGCAGTATGAACCTGGATAACCTCATTGCTTTCAAACAGATACTAGCCAAGTCCAGGAAATTCTTAAAAAGGAAAAAACGCGAAGGTTGGTCAAAATATTGTAGTTCGCTGAGTCCGTCCACCCCAGTTTCGGTGGTGTGGCGAAAGGTGAAACGTTTTAGGAGTAGTTTAGCACCTGTCTCCTCTTACAATCTCACAGAAGAATTGGGATACCAGTTTTTGTCAAAAATCGCTCCAGCCTATGTTCCAAGTATAGAGGAAACCAGTGTTGACATCTATGATGCAGACAACACTGACGACCCAATGAACATGCCATTTAGCTTTGAAGAACTTAAAACTGTGGTATCCCAAGTCAAGGATTCCGCGCCTGGTGTGGATGGAATCCCTTACTCCTTTATTTCTAAAGCTGGTCCAAAAACTCACAAATATTACCTGGACCTGGCTAACTTCTGCTTTACTTCTGGCTATATTCCCACAGAGTGGAAGTTTCAAATTGTCATTCCGATTTTTAAACCAGGCAAAGATCCTAATGATCATTGCTCATACAGACCTATTGCTTTATCGTCCATACTCATTAAACTTTTGGAACTTTTAGTTAAAAATCGGTTAGTGTGGTTGGTGGAAAACAGGAAATTGCTTCCAACGACTCAATTCGGCAAAATAGTTGGATATTGTACCGGAGAAATATCGGTAGTGAAAAAATAATGAGTTTGAAGAAATTCAGGTACAACATTGCCAAAAACTTATCATTACTCCACAGAACCACCAAGAAACATACGGTCAATGTGGAGGGTCCAACTCCATCAAAAATAGTAAGGGCGCCGGTTGGTCCAAGACCATCAACAGAAATTCGCAGTGACCAACTTGGCCATTTTGCGAATTTTGGTACAAAAGGCAGGTGCAAACTATGTACATGTGTAAAGGTCAAACCACTGTGTCCTGTACTAAGTGTGGAGTCAGATTATGCTTAGTACCTGGCAGAAATTGTTTTTATAGTTTTCACCACCAGTAATTTCTTGTTCAGCATAAATATGTGATCTCACTAATTAAAAATAATTATTTTATATACCATTTGTATTATTACCTCTTTTTGGCAGTGTGCCTCGTGAGATACATTCGCTTGAGATAGTCATTCTTTACAAACATGGCAATGTATCTCATGGGATACAGTAGGTATCTCTGAAAACTAAATGCTATGATTTTTTTTTTAATTTGAATGCACGGACATTCAGTGGTCATATAAAAAGAGATTATTTGAAAAAAAAACAGTAATTTAAGTTTTTTTTTTGCCTAGTTAAGGGTTAATAGAAATCGTCACTTAGCGAAATGCCGTTTGCAGTTTTTTTTTAACGTGAGTGTATCGAGCCTACTACATGCAAATGAGCACACGAGAAAGTGAGTGCGAAGCCGGGTGTGCAACTCTCTCTCTCTCTTATTATCATTGTAAGCTATCAATCGATCGATCGTTCGTCGTCCGATACCATCGATCGACGTTGATCGATAGGTGTGGTAGCTTTGGCTGATCGAAGAAAGAAGTAGATCGATATCGACAAATTCATTCTACCATGTGTGTATCGAGCCTACTACGAGCAAATTAGCGCACGAGCAAGTGAGTGCGCAGCCGGGTGCTCAACTCTCTCTCTCTCTCTGTCCCCGTCTCTTTTTATCATATAACCTCAACACACACGACAAACAGACACGACACACAGACACGTAAATTTCGTGAAAACGTACTTGTTATGCAAAGACTACAATATAATATAGGGTATTGTTATGGAACTTCGTTCCTGACGGGGGTCCTCCGACCGCACAATTTTTTAAATTTATTATTCTCTTATACATCTCTTCGACTTCGAATTATAAGCAATTGTGACGATTTTTTTTGAAGTGAAACTTCTTTATCGGCGATGGAAAAAAAATTACCGTCAGATTTTTCGGTTACGCGCCACATTTTTCCGTTACCTACGCAGTACGCGCCATCTTTTGGAACGAAGTTCCTTATCGTGCGTTGCGAAAGGGGGCTAGACGGAAAAAATTAAGACCAAAACGACACAACCGGCCAAGTGTGAGTTGGACTCGCGCATGAAGGGAAGACGGACAGACAGACGGACGGACAGACGGATAGACAGACGCACAGACAGACGGACAGACAGATGGACAGACAGACGGACGGACAGACGGATAGACAGACGCACAGACAGACGGACAGACAGATGGACAGACAGACGGACGGACAGACGGATAGACAGACGCACAGACAGACGGACAGACAGATGGACAGACAGACGGACGGACAGACGGATAGACACACGCACAGACAGACGGACAGACAGATGGACAGACAGACGGACGGACAGACGGATAGACAGACGCACAGACAGACGGACAGACAGATGGACAGACAGATGGACAGACAGACGGACAGACAGATGGGCAGACAGACGGACAGACAGATGGACAGACATAAGGACTGACATACGGACAGACAGACGGACATTTAAATAAAGAAGTTTTTAAAATTTTCGCATAACTCTCAGCAAACCCTATAAAAATAATTTAATTTTCCCGCCATCTTTGGTAGTTCATTATAGGATTTAAAATTATGTCACAAGCTAACTGCATAATCATGACATTTACTAGCTAATATTTTCAATTCTGTTCCGTTTTCAATTAGGTATCCACTCATCTTTGCCCGTTCAGCCTGCTCTATCAATATTTGAGCAATATGCCCCATTAACATCTAAAGGTACCTACTAGAATTATTGTTTTGTTACATAAAGCATACTATTTTGATTATTTTGTGAAATATCTCATCCATACAAATAAATTGTATAAATAGATGATTATGTTTCGCTATTTCAGTATTGGTTCCATACTATTAATAAAATATACTCAATTCTATTTCAGGTATCCACTCATCTTTGCCCTTACAAGATGTAACTAATATATCAAGGGAAACTTTATTTTCGGGTCAGAGATGTGAACAGGTGTTGCAAACAACTGTTCTGCCTCCAAATCAACCAGCCTCAAAAATATTTGAGCAACCTGCCCCAACAACGTCTAAAGGTACCTTTTTTGAATTATTTTGTTGTTTGTAACGCTACACCGCCTCAGCCAATCACAGCGCGCCACACGAATCAGCCTACCCTAGCCAAGCCAAGCCACCACTCCATCTACCGGACGCCTCCGGTGGGGGAAATGCTATAAACTGCCTGCCAGCTATTGAAGGCCCTCTTTTGCTGCTGAAAACGTTGCAAGCTGTTACTATATCCTAATCCTGTACGAACTTGTAATTTTAATTAAATGGTGTGATTGAAGTTCACTTTTTGTTTTATACCCACTGTTACATGTTACATAATTATAGCATACCAATTACATTATTTTCTAAATTTAAAAACATCTGACTGTATTCGCAAAAGTCTTCGCAATATGTTTTTCTCAACCACTCTTCCCTGTCATCACCTGTGATCGGAAAAAGGTGTGCTTATTTACCTAAAGTTCGAAGAAGTAAGTAATATAGAGTTGATAATACCTCCTCTAAAACTACTTCTTCGAACTTTAGTTAAATTATCACACCTTTTTCCGATCCCTGGTCATCACACTATCATTCACTCCATTACCATAACTGCTATTGTTTTGCTATACTGAACTACCTATCTAGAATTAAGTCATAATTTTTACTTGCAGGAAATCAAAATGTCAAAAGAATGATTTTCAGAAGTTTTGATTCAGAGACAATTATGCTGAAGATAAAGAAATTACAAGGACAAAAGGATTCTGCAATTATAAGATTAAAGAAAGCATTAATACTTAGAAAATGCAACATTTAAAAAAGCACTTGGCAAATTTTCACCAGCTGCTAATATTTTCACTATGCTACAATTTCGAGAAGCAGGGAAACATAAATTAGGTTGCAGATTTACTAAGGACGAAAAAATTATGGCCTTAGCTCTGTATAAGCAGGGACCCAGAGCTTACCGCTGGCTTAGAAAGTTTTTTGTACTGCCATCCCCATTAACACTCACCAGGATGATTTCACGGGCTTCATTGCACCCAGGAGTCAATGAAAACTTATTTAGAAAATTAGAAAAAAAAGTGAAAAAAATGAAAGCATCGGAAAAATTATGCATATTACTATTTGACGAAGTTGCTCTTACCCCACACTTCGATTATAATAAAAAAACTGATAGTGTGAGTGGTTTTGTTAATAATGGCACTACCATTTTTGAACAAATTGCAGATCACACCCTGGTGTTTATGGTGAGAGGCGTGCAAAAAAAATACAAACAACCAATTTCATACACATTTTGTGCAAGCACCACACCAGTTTTGGAATTGGCTTCATAAATAAAGCTTTTAATAAGAAAACTGCATGCAATTGGGCTAAAAGTTATCGCAACTGTATGTGACCAAGGAGCTACAAATGTAAGTGCAATTAATTGGCTTATCAAAGACACAATGAAACAGTATTTAAGACAAGAAAAAGTGCAGAAAAATAAAATATTTGAGGTAGACGGAGAAGACGTAATACCTCTTTATGATCCTCCTCACCTTATTAAAGGAATAAGGAACAATTTAATTAGTAAAAATTTATTATATCAAATAATAATAATATCTTGGGACAACTCACACACGGTCATCTGATCCCAAACTAGGCAGAGCCTGTGCTATGGCAACCAGACAACTGATAAACATACTTATATATTTCTAAATACATACATATTATAGACAAATTACACCCAGACACAGAACAAATGATCATGCTCATCACACAAAGATTTGTCCTGGGTGGGAATCGAACCCACGACCTCCGGTTTAGCAGTCAGGGTCACTAACCACTCGACCAACAGGCCAGTCAAAAGATAGATATATCAAATAGATGGTCAAGAGAAGACAGCTAAATGGGATCATGTCATAGAACTCTACAATGAAAATCCTGCATACAAGGGGATAAGGCTGATGCCTAAATTGACCAACAGACATGTTATTCCAAACAAAATTTCGAAAATGAAAGTCAAATGTGCAACACAGGTTTTCAGTCGCTCTGTTGCAGCAAATATGGGATATCTCGCAAGTAAGTAATAAACATAATAACATTGTCATTTCATGTTGTTTAGTTTAAATAGCAATACTCAATTCCTTCTTGACAAACTAAAAATATATAATTATTGTTACAATTCGACTTATTGGTTTTAAGATACGCGGGCAAACATACATACATACAAATATGCATTCATGCACTTATGAAATTTGGCACACATGTTTAGCAGCTAGTAGTAGTAGCAGTAGTACAGACTAACATATTGTGTTAGTCTATACTACCTTCTAAATATGTGTGCCAAATTTCATTTTTCAATTCTGACAATACGGGTCAAATTGATAACCTCCTTATTTTGAAGTTGGTTGATAAAAATTGTCATTCAGATTCGCATAGTTTAAACAATTTATAAATGTTAATCAAACATAATATAATTCTTATAATTCAACAAATTAAATGATTAGTTTTTAGTGTAGTTGATGTTAATGAATTCGTTTTGCTTTTCCAGATATGGGAATTCTGGTAAAGGAATGCCAAGAAACAGCAGATTTGCTTTTATTTTTCGACGATTTGTTTGACTCCGTTAACGGGAGCTACGAAAATTAAAAAAAAAGGGCCGGGAAACCTCTGCTTGGACCAGAAACTCCAAACTCAACTCACAAAACATTATAGACTAATGCAAAGAAAATTATAAGGTCAATGAAATTTTGTGCTAATGGCAAATCTAGTGTTGTACCATCAATTGTAAATTGGTTGAATACAATTGAAAATATTTATATCTCGTCGATGTTTTAGCAAAGCAGTATAACTTGACGTCTCTATGGATGAGGCATTTCAACCAGGACCCCCTAGAAAATTTTTTTGGTTGCATTCGAAGCCACGGATATCGTAATACGTCGCCATCATGTGTTGCCTTCGAAGCAGCCTACGCTTCTTTACTAATTAGGAATTTTAGTAATACGCATTCGCCGGGGTCCAACTGTGAAGTTGATAAATGCATAAATTTTAAATCCCTTAAAAACCTCTTTTAAGAAACCTGAGACATCAAGTTATACAACTGTAATTGATTTTGATGATGTCAACAGTGACAATATCTTTGTAGAACTAGAGATCAGAAGACAATACCCAAAGATAAAGGCACAATTAGAGTATGTGACAGGATACGTATTGCGGAAATTGTAAAAAAATGCAAAAATTGCAAGATTTCATTTTATAATGAAAATAAAGAAAATTGCTATCTTACTTAAAGGGAATATTTTAAAAACAAAACGAGCCTTACGTATCCATCTCACCTATGAAATGCTTTTCAAATGTACAAGATATTGTCACTGCTATATTAAAAAAAGATTGTAAAAAGAAACAGACAATATATGAAAACAATATTTTCAGTTTTATAAGATTATAGTTTTATTAAATGCAACGATCACAAAGTGCAATTAATTTCAAAAATTGAAGATATAAGCACTAATTTATTCATTTACAATTGGTGTAAAGATACAAATAAATTATTATGTGGATCACGGAAAGATTATGATGTAGAAGACATGATTCAGGAGTTGGCCTTCAAATACTGTAAGAAAAGATTTAAATAAAGGATTGTCATTGTATCTCATGTTTTATTTTTAGTGAGGTAATAAAAAAAACTACTACATAAACTAAAAGGAAAGAAAAAGTACAGGAACCCCAGAGAGCCTACTGCGGATTTGAAGGTAGTTACACTTATATAGCTTCATGGATTGTTGTTTTTACTTGTTGCCAGAGGGCGCTATAAAATGTTAGAGTAAATGACATCAAAATTGCAACGTAAATATTTTTTGTCAAGATTTGATCGTATTTTTACTCATGTATACAAAATGAAAAAATTAAGGACCCAAGTAATATGAGTATGTCTTGATTTTGCACTTTTGCATCTCTTCAGAAAGCGAGAAAGTTGTTTTCAACACACTTGCTCGTAAGGTGAGCCTTATTAAATCGGTTTTTGGGCCATAGACCGAGCACACACACGTGTGTAATAACATTACACACTAGTGCGTAATAGAATTATCTCTACAAAGTTAAATTACTGCTTACTGCATGTTATATGCGAGTAAGCAGAGCATTTTCAATTTAACCGGGTAATTTAGTTATTTTTTTAGTAGTAACAACGAGGTTTTTTGCTGCTGAAAATCCATAAACATTTTTGGAAAAAATAAATGTGTACGTTCTTAATTAAGTCAAACAAACATTTATTTTTATCCAATTATTCATAATTGACAATACTTTGTTATAAAATATTAAAATATTTGCATTTTGTCACCTAAAATTATAATTTTAGAAGTAGGCTGTACCTATGTTCACTCACCTTGCAATTGGCGCGTGAAAAAAAATTCTTGCGCGCCATTTCCCACAATTTTCATATTTTGTTTTTATCTTATTTGTCGCTGGTTGGTCAATTACTTTAAAATGTCAAGTTTTAGTGCAGAAGATGTACAATTGATAGAGTTAACCCCGCCAGAAATACTAAATGAAGCACAAAATGCAAACGATAGCCTAATCCCCGCAAAATCTAGAGAAAAGTACTTAGCTACCTACGATGGTTTCCTACAATGGAAGAGCAAGAAAAAAACCCAGTAATTTTCCGAAAATGTGTTCTTGGCATATTTCTCTCATGCTCAACATCAATCCTACTACTATTATAAAGGCGAAAGTTTGTAAGTATGGATGTATGTATGGATGTTTGTTACTCTTTCACGTAAAAACTACTGAATGGATTTTGATGAAATTTGGCACAGAGGTAGATTATAGTCTGGAATAACACATAGGATACTTTTTATCCCGGGAATATGTTCCCTTAGGATAGTTTTCGACAATCACGCGGGCGGAGCCGCGGGCGGCAACTAGTCGGATATATATTCATCAAAAAGTTTAAGTATCTAATTTTGTAAAGTGTCAAAATCATGTACTATTTTTACACGCAATAACTGGCTGTGATACGACATCTGCATTTTACAGGAGGGGTAAAACAGCAGTTTTCAAAATGTTTGAAAAACAAGATTTAGTTAAATGTGCTGAAGTTCTTAAAAAGAGTAATTCAACTCAACAAGAAGTTATGACCAACGGCATCCGCTTTCTTCTTTCTATGTACGGAGCTCCTAAAAAAACTACCTGTTTAGATAAGCATCGATATGCATGTTTCGTTAAAAATATTAAAAAAAAAACAAGTTCAATTAGCTTCTTTTCCTCCAACCTCAGTTGCTGCTCATCAACATCTTTTTCGGGTGTATTATCAAAGTCAAAGTCAATTCATTTATTTCAACTAGACCATTAAAAGGCACTTTTGAACGTCAAATTTACAGTTTAAAATTAAAATATAAGTGACTCTAGTTGTCCATTCGCAAAAAGTAGATTCTTATGGAGAAGAACGGACAAGAAACTCCATAGTTACTCTTTTCAAATATACGTTTTACAATATTTTGTATACATAGGTACATTGATCAATTGATTATATTATGTGAGCACAATGCATCCAACATTACACTAATATACAGCACACACTTATATACTATAGGTACAACAAAGCAATACCAGCAGAGATAAAATTAAGTTTGCTAGTAAGGGACATGGTACTCACATATTTACAATATAATTAAAAACAATGGATCAGTGTGTGAGTTAAATTACATATTAAAAACCTGAAAGTACACCAGTAAATAAAACAAGTTTGACTTTTTCTACTATACCCTCGATTGTCCTATGGAGCAGGACCAGCATGTTTTCAAGCATTCTTATCTTTAATATAATCATCTAGTTTGTAATATGCTTGTTTACAAAGTGTGGTTTTAATGTAAGTTTTAAATTTTCTTTCATTTAGTTCTAATATGTCACAAGGTATTTTGTTGTAACATTTAACACAGTACCCCATGAAAGATGTTCGTACTTTGGCTAATCTATAAAATGTTTGATCTAAATTATTTTTATTTCTAGTATTAATATGATGTCTATCACTAATTTTGTTAAAGAGATGTCGATTTTTTCTTACATACATAATATTCTCATAAATGAATTGACAAGGTACTGTCATAATATTAATCTTATTAAAAATTTCCCTAAGAGAATCGCGGCGACGAAGATTATAAATGGCTCTAACAGCACGCTTTTGCAAAATAAATACAGATTCAATGTCAGCAGCAGCACGGTATTTTGCTGTGGGGTCGCCCACAGCAAAATACCGTACGACATAATGCTGTGAAAGTAACTAAAATAGACCAAGCGCGCGGTTTCTACATCTGTTAACTGTCTTATCTTTCTAACAGCATAAGCGGCTGAGCTTAGCCGCCCCGCAAGAGATGTTATGTGAGGTCCCCATTGCAATTTCTCGTCTAAAGTGATTCCCAGGAAAACCGTCTGATCAATAAATTCCAGTTTTTGTCCATTCAATACGATGTCACATTCGGTGCTTCTAACATTTGGTAAAGTAAATTTAATGCATTTGGTCTTTTTTTCATTTAGTACTAAGTTGTTTGCCGTAAACCAAAAATGGACCTGATGAATAGAGTTATTGACATCATCAAGACTTTGTGACCGTCGGTCTATCCTAAATATCAATGATGTGTCATCAGCAAATAATACCATCTTTGGTTGATTTTGAAGCAATTCGGGCAAATCGTTTATATATACTAAAAAGAGGAATGGACCCAATATTGAACCTTGCGGAACGCCCATTGTCATTTCAGACCCTATTGAGTTTACACCGTTTACCTGGACTTTAACCTGTCTGTCTTTCAAGTATGATCTAATCAAGTTCATCAGTGATCAAGTTCAAGTGTGGCTTGGTTATCAGCTAGACCCCTGGGGTTGGAAGTTGGTCAACAATATATTAGAGCCAGTTCAAACTTTACTCCCACCTGCGCCGGAAAAACTGTTGAACACAATTTTTTGCAACTGCAAAAAGTTATGCAGTGCTAAATGTGGTTGCAAAAAAGTCGCACTGTTTTCTGGCATGCACAAATTGTCAAGGCCGGTCGATCTCTAATATTAAATCACCAACAGTGAAGGATTCGTTTGATTCCAACGAAGTGTCATGCGATACATCACTATTGACGCAATTTAATTGCATCCAAAATGAAGATGAAGAAGAAGCAGGAGAAGAAGAAGAACAAGAAGAAGATCAAGAATAAGAACAAGAATTTGAAAGTTACGAATCAGGCGAATGAACTTCACTTTTTTTAATTGACATCGCTTTTATCTTTTCCAATCTTTGAAAATTTTCGTTCCCTTTTTTGCAATAGTTTCAAATTAAACAGGAGCACAACTGACCCGTGGAGTAGGCCTACAGGGGAAGCCACGTTAAAAAAAACGCGCTGAGTACACTACCTCATAGGTGGCGTGGAAACGTGTGCATATTATGACGATAACAACTTTTACAACTTTTTGAATCGTTATATCTCAGAAACGGTGGCTCGTAGGAAAAAAAATACCCATTGATACATTTTTTATAGATAACTTTAAGATCTACAATTTTTATCTAGGGTACTTTTATAATAAAACTTACTGTTTTGCTGAAAATCGCTAAAAACTATATGTTTTGACCTTTGACCTCGAAAAAATCTTTTCCATACACGGGAATAATGGGTAACTTTTAAATTTTATTTATAATTATGTTTTGAACAATTTTACTGATTTTCAGCTTGTTGGGATTTTATGCACCTTCGAATGTCTAAATTGACCGGGCTATTAATATTCAGTGTTACTGGTGCATGTAGAGGACAAGAGCTTTATAATATTACAATAAATGATGTAGAAACCCACGGGGAAATGTTTCTCGTCAAAATTATCCCGATGAAAACCAAGGTTCCACGATCTTTTACAATCCACGGAACGTTTCGTGAAATGGTGAAAAAATATCAAGCTCTCCGTTCATAAAAACAAAGAATGACCGGTTTTTCCAAAACTTTCAAAAAGGAAGATGTACTGCTAATAGAAGGTATTAACAAATTTGGTAATATTCCAAGAGAAATTGCAAAGTATTTAGGTTTGCCTGATGCCGATTTTTACACTGGACACAGTTTTAGAAGAACTTCGGCCACAATGTTGGCTGATTCGGGGGCCGATATATTAACATTAACGCGACATGGCGGATGGCGTTCTGACGTAGTCGCTGAATCACATAGGATAGTGCTGACGTCTGAATCACATAGGTACTATTCGGAACAAGGCGAAGTGACAAAATAAAGCAAGCCATTAATTTGGATCCAAAGGCAAAAAAGTGTTGCCCCGAACCACAACTATGTACATCTCGTAGCATGAGTTATTTGGTGCCTATTGCTTCCAGCAATTTCCATGATTTGCCTTTGTCGCCGACATTTTACACAAGGAGAAAACAAAAGTACTTACGAAAGAAGTGACAAGCACCAATGTAAAAATGTGAAATGTGATGTCAAAATGTGAAATTGCCATCCAAATCAATGCAATATCGCTTTGAACATTATACGTTTACCGATTTTTTAAATAATTAAAAGATATAAACAATACATGTTTGTTTTTTCCTCGCAAATGTGTTGAAAAACGTCGTATGAAACTCGTGAGCTGTGCTCACTTGCATCATAATATACTATTACAGACCTACATATGTTTTCAGTGTATCTAAGCTGAGTACCTTTTGGAAAGGTTTTGTAATTCGTATTTAAGATACTTTTTTAAGTAGGCTGACGCGGTTTGAACGACCAATACTTATTGGTCGTTCAAACCGCGTCAGCCTACTTAAAAAAGTACTTACTTGTCATATAAGATATTTCTCACATACTTATCGTATAAAATGGCTACGGAAACAATTTTATATTTATTTTTTATTTCATTATAAATTCGAAAGCTCAAAGTTGTAGATGAGTAATAATTTTAATACTAGAGATAAAGATAAATTAGATCAACCATTTTATAGATTAGCTAAAGGTTACATACACATCTTTCATGGTGTGACATAGAACTAAATGTAAGAAAATTTAAAACTTATGTTTAACACTTTGTTAAAATAAAATTAAAATCGTTTATTTTTAGGCGTCGACGGCCCATAGCGTGTTAGTTTTACCAAATATAACTTACAAACTATGTTACTAGTAACACTAAGCACACATGATAACTTATAAAAACAAAAAATTAAGACACAGCATCTACTTAGAGGAAGATTTATCAAGCCTCATGTCTGTCATGTAGCTTGATTAACCTATCCATTGTAGGCCCTTCTAGCCTTTCTTAAAATGCTATTGCTGCTTCCCCCCACCCTGCGCATAACTGATGCCACTTTTTTGCGCATGATCGCGAAATAATCGCCGCATCAGCGAACATCCCTGACGCACTACAGTAAGGTGGAAGCCTCAACAGCGCCCTGAAGGCATTGTTGTATTGAATGCGCAGTGCGCTGTCTGCTTGTTGGGTATGATTAGCCCACAGACTGCTGGTGTAAAATATTTGACAAAACGCCTTAAAAAGTGTTAATTTAACCGGTGCTGAACAACCAGCAAACCTGCGTGCCAACATGTTTCCCCTCACAGCCATCGCCCTGCGCTCTCTCTCCATATCTAAGTTATCTTTCGATCCTCTGTAACAATATGGCCCAAATATTTAAATTGTGATACCCTCTGTAAATGGTTCACACCATTTAGTTCTACGGGAGGGACATTTGATGGACTTTTATTTCTTCCTCTAAACACCAACAGCTCACTCTTTGTAGGATTATATTGTAGCCCATGCTGCTCGGCGTATCTTTCACAAATGGTCAGTAATTTCCTAATTCCACCGATTGTGAGGCTCAGCAGCACCATATCGTCTGCGTAGCTTAAGTTATTTATACTCACTCCGTCTATATGGCAACCAACATGAGTGCTGCTGAGCTCAATAAGCAAGTTGTTAACATAAATATTAAAAAGCCTCGGGGAAGTAAGACCTCCTTGCACCACATTTGAGTTTATACGGGTCCGACAATGCATTGGACCATTTCACAAAGTTCCTCTGCTTGTTATACCAGATGGATAATATTGACAACAATGCAGCAGGAACTCCCGCTTCCCGAAGCTTCTCCCATAAAACCTTATACGAAACCAGGTCGAAAGCTTTGGAAAGGTCCAGGAAACAAGCATACACTGGTGTTTTTCTGTTCGTACAATATTTGACAGTGTGCTTCAACGCAAGTATTGCGTTGCCGTAGGCAGTCCCGCACGAAAACCAAACTGTGTGTCGTGTAGTTTTGTATATCTACTGAGGTGCGCGTCAAGCACACTATCAAACACTTTGGCTATCACCGTTGCCAATGAGATTGGCCTATAATTCCCTTTGTCTGCTATGTCTCCTGTCTGATTCTTTACAATAGGTACAATTAATGTATCCAGCATCTCCTGTGGTAGGTGAGAATGCCCCACACATAGATTTAAGAACATAGTCAACACTCTTGGCAAGTGCAAACCAGCATTTTCCCAGGACCAGGACCAGGAGATTTTCCCCACTTCATACATTTAAAGACTGCTTTTATTTCTGTACACGTAAACCTAATGAGTGTTCCTGATTGATAGGACTCAGCATCGTTCACCCTCACCACAGACTCAAGAGGTGAGCTCACATTAAACTGTTCTTTAAATATATTAGTGTGGTCACTCTCACCCTCCACGCTAACTGGTAAGCTTGGAGAGATATTAAGCTTTTAGTGCCTTTCGAGAAAGATGAGGATCATTTCGTAGAATGGAGCGAGGCCAATATATCCATTTCTATTTTTTCTTGGTTCTTAATTACTCATTTCAATTTTGATTTAAATACCTTACGACTTAACATAGACAGGCCCATTAGTGGGCTCCCCATACCAAATCCACAATTTAAACTTAGAACTTGCTTGAATGTGAAACTCTTTGACATGCTTGTTCCAGCCTTATACCTTTCTTTCTAATGATGCTGTGACTGTCTGTCACCTACTCCTATTTAATAACAAAATATTATATTTATTTCTTAACGCTGCACATGATGTCAGACCACTTAGAAAATAATAAATTGTCCTTTTAATGGTAAAGAAACGAGTAAAATATTAGATTTTTAATAGCACTTACAATACTTGTGCCACATCTGGATAACCATAGCTGAGGGCCGAGCAAAACCCAAAAGGACTCTTGAAACAATTAAGAAACTACAAAAAAATGTCAATAAGAGGAAATCTGCGAAAGTGTGAGAACACTATGGAATGTGGTATATTTAGGGATGTCTGGTGAGAGGTGGGCTCGACCAAAGGACCCGTATTTTAGGAAGCCCAGATGGAACACTCCGCTGCTAGATGTGGCACGGTTGCAGAGTACTCTGTGTGCATCCTCGTAATGGGTAGATTAAGGAAGTGAGAAGTGACGAGTTCCAAAACCACTTCGGCGTATAGCAAGGCAATTGTAAAGAGTTCTGCAACCGACTGACGATACGGTACGCTTGTGCTAAGTTTTGTGTTGTCTCAGTAATGGGTTGATAGGCTGATATAAGGGGTTAATTTCTCTAGTGCGCTAGTGTGCTAGTAGTAACTAGCTGCTTCACTAAATAAAGATTCCATGTCTTTCTACATCGAATCCAACAATACCCTATGGTGGGGATTATCACAAAAAACTATCAGCACATAGTTGAAAGTCCTGAGGAGAATCGAAACTTTTCTGACGAGTATTCCTTTCTTTCATCAGGACTTCTTTCACCCCATCGAACACCGTTAAGCGGTGATTTAATTACGCAAGTTTTCAATCTGATAACATTTACATCACATTTTATTTTCAAGGAAAAGTGATCTGATCAAAACGTATCATAAATAACCTCAATGTTTACAATTGTTCTTCCCGCCGCACAACACAGTGGAACAAGACAGTGGTCCAATCAACGCTTACACCCGTGTGAGCCACTGATGAACGTGTACGTCTGCGATAGTATGCCTAAATAATCTAAGTCCGTACATGATAATTCCTGCTCACTACAAAAACTAATAAGTTCATTATAAAATGACTCACCCGGGTGCGCATTGAAATCTTCCAACACATACACTGATTCAGCATTATGATTTTGTATAATAGAATACATTCCACTAAGACACTCCGCAAAAAGTGGCAGATTTTCGCGACAGTCCGTCGGCATATACATATTTATAACCAAAAAGCACCTATTGTTCACCACTACATTCACTGCACATATACGGTTACTGATACTTTGTATCTCACTCACGTATATAAATGCAATTGTACGTCATAGTATGGCAAGCCCTCCGTAGGGTCTCCCTTTACACATGCCAGTTGTAGTGTCCACTGAAGACTTTCCCGCGTAACTGATTTCCTGATCAACACTATAAAGAAAGGCTAGATCACGTGGATATAACCACGTTTCTTGCAACAAAACAATATCAGCTGTTTTGAACGCACACAATTCACCGACCTTTTAACATTTTTGCAATTAAATGTTATTAAGTTTTTTTGAAATACTATCCATTATTCTGTTTTGTTATTGCCTCACTCCCAAAAAATTTAATTAGTAAACAAGCATAATACAAATTAGAAGATTACATTCAGGATAAGAATGCTTGGAAACATGCTGGTCCTGCTCCGTAGGACAATCAAGGGTGTAGACAAAATCAAACTTATTTACGATTTACGTTTTAACTGTATAGATATACTGTTTCTTTTTTGTATTTTCATTTTGCAGTTAACTCACACACACTGTTTAATTAATGGATCCAATATTTGTAAATATATGAGTACCATGTTCTTAAATTTATTTAGAAAATGAATAGGTTTACCTCTGCTGGTGATACTTTGTTCCTATAAGGAGCATACTCTGGGAGTATCGTCTTAACATAATATTAAATTAATTTTTGTGTACCAAATGTTGCAAAACCATTGTTTGACAAGACTATGGAGTTTCTTGTTCGTTCTTCGCCATAAGAATCTATCTTTCCGAATGGACAGTAGAGTCACTTTATTAATTTTATATTATTATTTTAACTGTAAATGATGACGTTCAAAAGTGCCTAAGAATAGCCTAATTGAAATAAACGCTTTGACTTTGATGTAATTCCTGAAATTCATGACGTAAGGAATACGTAATACCCCGATTCGGCTAGTGTGTCATATTAGGTCAAAATCTTGTCGTAAAGAGTGGGTGATGTGATGACTGGTACCTAGAACCTACCGATTTTTTTTTAGCTTTTATTACATTATCTACATAATATATATCTTTATTTTCAAAAAATTGTGTTGTGATGTTTTTGTGTTTCGTACAAAAGTTATATGAAAACTCTGGGCCTTAGACACTAGCATAACAAACGATTCAAATATTTTAAGTATAACTTTCTTTCACATTTGTAATGTCTAACGGGGCATCTGCAAGTTGGCTTCGGCCCCTCGCACGCTTAACAAAGGACCGGGACCCCAGGGTCTCGAGATTGTCAAAGTTTGAGAAAATAATAATAATAATAATCGTTTCATCGTATCATTAATACTTAATACCATATAATTCGCAAATCATAGATGGTTCCATTTTACTCCGTTTACATTGAGGCCAAAGCCCTCCCAGTTTAGTCTACGGAAGATACTTTCCGGTACGGCTGAGAACACTTTTGGTGAAAGGGGATAGCCTTGTCTTACGCCTCTCTCGATCTTAAACTTATTTCCTTAGGTTTAGAGTTGTATATTCTAGCTTCACTATTTGCGTAGATGTTTTTGATGGTAGTCCTTGTTGTTTTAGGCTTTCCCATATAGCTTTGTGACTTATACTATCGAAGACTTTGGAGTAGTCTATAAATGAAAGGGAAGGACTTTGTTATATTATTTATATTTTTCTAATATTTGTTTAACTGTATGTGTATTTATTACTGAAACCAGTTTGTTCGCGAGGTTGGTTTTTATCGAGCTTTTTATTTATTCGTTCCAGGATAACTTCGGAGAAAACCTTGTATATGTTTGTCATCAGACTTATGGTAAATATTAGTCGAACGATATTCAAACGCACTTGTTTCTTGTTCCATTCTAGTGAGCCCAGACACAATACCTCTGCTGCAACTAAGTGACGACTTGAGTATTTTGAAGACCTCGGGTCATACTGCAAAATTAGATCAAGGTGACCAGGTTCCTTCAATATCATTGAAGTAACAGAATACCAAATATCGAATGGATCAAACCTTTAGAAGTTGCTCACATTTCCTTATCTATACATATAAAATGCTTTGTCCTGAATGACTGACTGACGGATCAACGCACAGCCTAAACTGCTGATCGTAGAGACCTGAAACTTGGAGGGTGTGTTCTTTGGGTGAAATAGAAGTTGGAAGCTTGTATGAAAAATCTTATTCCTTGAGCCAATTTTCTTGAAATTTGGTGCAAATATTGACCAAAGATTGCCATTGTTAGTTTTTCACAACTCCCCTCAATAGGCGAGTTTTTCACAACTCCCCTCAATAGGGATGTTAAACTTTGTATGAAAGAATCTTATTCCTTGGCCCAATGTAAGTGAAACTTGGTACGAATATTGGCCAAAGTAAATAATAAAGGCTGTCATTATTAGTTTATCAAAAAAAAAAAAAACACGATCGTGTTATTTTAAAATTTGTATAATTTATATTTAAATATTTCTTGGGTTATTATACATGGAAATTGGCACCTTAGTTCAGATAGCAACAATTTTACAAAGGGGACTATCTCTTTATAATGTGTACACGGAATATTAAATTATATTTTGTAAATTCAACTGCATCGTGAAGAGGGATGGCTGTGAAGTGTGATCATATAGTGTGAAGTGTGATTACACTTCACACTATATGATCACACTTCACACTAAAATATAAAGGCGAAAGTTTGTGAGTGTGTGTGTATGTTTGTTATTTCTTCATGCGCTAACGGCTAGACCGATTTAGATGAAATTTGGTATAGAGATTGTTTGAGTCCCGGGACAGGACATAAGATGGGAGTTTTTATCCCGGGAGTATGTTTCCTTGGGATCATTTTCAACAATCACGCGGGCGGAGCCGCGGGCGATAGCTAGTGCATCATATAATAATAAAATGATCCTATTAATAAAAAAATGTTATTATTTGGCTATAATGGGGGTAAATGCAAATCATTTTGCATTTACGCTACAAAAATGGCGCCCGAAGCAAAAGTAAGTATTTTATTCATTCTAAATAATTTGACTTCAATATTTTTTTTGCAATTGTTAGGGTGATCGCTCTCGAGCGAATCTTAATCATTGTTTTATCCCTAATTTTTGTTCCAGCTTCTGATTCTCTCGAAGACATTCCAGAAGCTTAGCTTGTGAATTTCTTTAGTCTCGAATGTTCCATTTAGACATTCGTCAGAAACAATTTGATCAACACTTGAATGAATTTATTGAATGAATTGTATTCATGAATACTTTAAAAATAACCCTGTAAAACTATAAACAAACGAAACTCTTTTATTTCTTCCTTATAAATATTAGATATTTTTCCTGAATTTCATTTCTCTCCTATAGTTTGATGTAGCCTAGAACCTGTAATGTATGTATGTTTGGTGCATGAATGTATAGGCATCGTGTTGTACGGTAAGCTCGTATAAGAGGTTGTGTCGTTGTTGAGTGTCTAGTTTTTATCCACAGCTTGGCTATACCTATGGCAGTTGTTTGCTGATTATCGATTAATCCTGTTGAGCCTAGGTCCAGCTGTTCACCTGATGATTTATTAGCTAAGATTTTATTGCACTTTTGATTCTCAGCCCACTGTTTTGCCTTGCTTCTTGTGTCGCCGTTTGATTCTCTATTGCATGTTTCTCCAAATATCTAACTCGTTCTAACTATGGTTTAGGAGATTTATTAAAACTTTGATCCTTTTGAAATCAAACATGGCCGAGGAAGGTTATTTTATTGGTGTGACGCCGCGTCGGAGCAGCCCTATTATTTCCAGACCTCCTCCCATACCACCTAGAGTATCTCGTGTGTCTTTGCAGTCGATTTTACCTTCCCCAATAAGATCTGAGGATTGTCCCCAAATTTTTGGAAATCAATTTTCTCTCACGA
The DNA here is from genome assembly GCA_905163435.1 of Mamestra brassicae. Classification (NCBI taxonomy): domain Eukaryota; kingdom Metazoa; phylum Arthropoda; class Insecta; order Lepidoptera; family Noctuidae; genus Mamestra; species Mamestra brassicae. The sequence continues at coordinate 8,130,533 of LR990987.1, forward strand.
AATGGAAAATCAGTTATGATGGAAATACTTGCGTTCGTGAATTTTTCGCTTGCATCGAGGAATGTCGATGACATAACCGATGCTTACCTCATAAAACGTTTCCATGAGGTGTTAACTGGAATCGCGCTACAATATTAAGGGTCGATTCGTCGTCTAGACTTAACTTAGCTTAAGGTCAGACAGGCGTTTATAAATACTTTCGGGTCTGCTGATTTTAAGTTTAAAACAGAACAAGAGGTTCGTAACCTAAAACAGAGATCCGATCAATCGATCAAGGACTTTGTTATTAGAGTGTCCCATTGAAATGACCAACTGCGTAAACCAATTGATGAACCAAACCTAATACAAATAATAATTCATAACATGCTACTCAAATACTCTCCATGTTTATGCATTCAAAAATTTAACGATATCCATTCACTCATAGAGTCAACAACTCATTTAGAGAGTTTCTTACAAAAACCTACTAAAACTGTTTCTAGTTTAAACAACCCATGCCCACAATCTACTTCAAAAAAACAAGTCCAACATGTTCCAAAACAACCCCAGAGTAAACAGTATATAAACCACGATAAACACAGACAATTGTTCCCAGACTCAACAATGTCTTAAATGCAACAAGACCGGTCATTCTTACCGTTCTTGTCCAGAAGTACCCGGAATGTTGTGTTTCAAATGCCGCACCCCTGGTTTTATAACACGTGAGTGTCCGAATTGAGATCCAAAAAATGCCTAAACCATGGTCTGTAATAAGCGTGATCATATTAACGGGTTCTGTTGTATTAATTTATGTTTTTTTTATTTACGATTACTTACAAAAAGCGATTAAATTTCAATAAAAAGATTCTAAGAATTCTTAAAATTAACTTTAAGTAAATATGCATCCGTTAATCCGATCTCTAATCATAACAGGGGTTATGAGTAGAGATTTGTCATAAGTTTATAGGTCAACCTGGGCCAAGCTTGGTTGTTCCAGCTTCAGGCTGGGCCCAGGTTGTGAGCTCTCGAGTTACTGCGGCTGCCTTAAATAGGCATCTCAGTGGACGTACTGCGCATGTCCAGCCTCACCCCCCGTCTCCCACCCCATTTGGGGGTGGCCGAGCGCTATCGCATACCACGTGAGGCCCGAGACAAAGTGTCTTTCTATTAGTGAATGCGAGTAACGAAATGCAAAAATATAAGTGATTGATCACGTGACCTTTCGACAGCGTTTGTCAATCCCATACATTTTTGACGTGTTCACAATCACCTTCGCCACGCTACTCAGATCTACTGGATTAAACTTTTGAACGCCAAAGCTTAAAGAAGTGAGTTTTATCGGTTTTTTTCTTCGGATTAATAAAAACTAGGCCAGTGCGATTTAAGACAGAGCCTTATTTTTACTCGCTAAGAATTCTAAGATCTCCTATGCACTGTAACAATACTGCAACGGGTCCAAAAACTAAAAGAGAGAGAATGTCAAATCTTTAGACGTATACATGTACAAACGGACACTACTCTCGACGCTTAGAACTCATTACTTTTGAACAATTTCTTAAGATAAAATAATTCTTGTGTCGCAATCTTGGAAACAGACACAGCCTTTTGATCTATCATTCTGCATTTATTTATTTGATGTAGCTCTTATGGTTAAGCAAGCGCACGCCATGTTAACGTCCAGAAGTCATAATTTTGGCCTACTTGATTCACTAATACCGTTAATACAGCCCCATTTTGAGCTAGGGCAATTATACACACAAATAAGTAGTAAGTCTGCAGATACCTACTACTTATTTACTAATCCTTATAAATGTTTCTCGATATTAGTCAAGTAGAAACTCGATGTCTTTTATATACTACTAGTTTTTGCCGGCGACTTCGTACGCGCATTTCCCGTTTTTTCCCGTTCTCGTAAGAATTTTGGGAAATCCTCTCTTAGTGTTCTCCTATACTCCCCAAGAAACTACAAGCCAAATTTCAGCTTTCTACGACCAGTTGTTTGGGCTGTGCGTTGTCTGTCAGTCACTCAGTCAGTCACCAGTAACGGAAGAGTTTTTATGAGCTATACATGAGCATAAAAAACGAAAGCTGTATTGGCAATGATAGTGGTACATACGGTACGTACTACGTATCTTGGACGCCGTCTAATTATGCAACCATTTTCATGGTACAGCTTCATGCGGGCTGGAAGAGTGAACTGTAACAAGAAAACAGAGTCTAAATTAATAGACTTTTATTCCCACTACTCCACCGCACATATTTCTTTATGTCTATTAAGATAAAGATCCGGGACGATAGATCAATGCAAAATCGCTATTGCGGAAACAAAATGCTTAAAACCGTAAGTTAGTGCAGTGGCCAATCGACGGCCATTTTTATTTGCAATGTATTGTTTTTCTAGAATTTTCGGGTAAATAACCCTTCAAACAAATGAACAAGAAAGTACCAGAATCAAGCCAAGATATTTGGAGGTAACGTAGCAACTTCTAAAACAAATCAAAATGTTGATGGCTGACTAAATATGCTAGCTTATATACAAAATATAATTACTTACCTGAGCCATAGTCTTCAAATAACACGCAAACTTTTGTTTCGGTACTGGGTGCCGAATATATGATTATATGATTATTATTAACAACTTTGTTCATTAAAAGGGGCGCTCCTCTTTGTCCAGTCACAAGGGTGACTGATGTTTGAGGCCACACGATTTATGTTGTGTAAAAACTGGTTACGTCTACTACGATTATAAATGCAAAGGTTTGGATATATGGATGGATGTTTGTTTCTTAATCACGCCAGAACTAATGAACGGAGAAAAAATATAGTCTGGCATTTTTTATCCCGGGAGTATGTTCCCTTAGGATAATTTCCGACATCAACGCGGGCGGTGCCGCTGGACTAGTAACTTCATATTTTTTTTGTTTTTAAAAAATTCCATAAGCCCATTTGGGTGCGAATGGGCAAAATTGATACTCAATGATCTCAAACATCAGTCATCTAGTATAGTCCAGAGGGACGGAGAGGGACGGGGGGAGAGGGAGAGGGAGCCCCAAGGATAACTCAAACGTGAGAGTCTGGAAGCCTTGCCTTTCTACTCTCAGTTTCTTTGAGTATTTTTTTTCATTGTTTTTTCTGCCTTTAGCACACAACACTGTTTATATGAATGTAACTAATAGGTAGGTTATTTAAGTTAATTATTTTGTATGCTGCATACGATGTTAAAGGCTCTCGCCGCATTCCAAAGTCTAATACCATTCATTTTGTCAAGTTATGCATACTTTAATGCATAACTCAATAATAACCGTAAAACATTACCAATGAATACAAAATCATCCTGAAAATTACAAAAACAGTGAATTTATGGTTTTGACCCGCGTTACATCATTTTAAACAGTTTATTTGAATAATTTTTTGTTTCAATGTTTACTCAATCTGCTTTCACGAATCTGTTTCTATTTTAGAAATAATCCGTAAAAATTAAACAACCAACGGTCACACTTTTACAAGTTTGGCAAAAAAATTAACTTTTGACAAATTGATTATCATGCAACTGACATAAAAGAAAAAGAAATATAGAAGAATCTGTAAGCAGAGTGCCAATTCTACTAATTTGTAAGCAACGTTCGCATTCGCATCTCATTCGCAATCTCTCAAAAACCCTCATTTTTCAGACATTTTTGACAGCGACTGAGATGCGAAAGTTTGCATTTGCATTTCGTCGCTGTTAAAAATTAGTAGAATTGGCCCACTGATTTATGGTTTCCTGAGTGGCGTTTGGTGGTAAACGACTAACGTATTCAAAGTCTTAATTTGAATATGGAACAAAACCCTTTTTGTTCAAATTATTGCTTTTTCAACAAGGCTACAAAATTAAATAGTTGGGAGTTTGTTTTTGGAGGAGGAGGAGGTGTTTTTGGGATTGTTTGTCTACCTGAGAATTCCTTCGCGTAACCAGACAGTTCTACTAAGGCCGCGTAGACATATCAAATATATTATTCAATATTAGTCAATCATATTATTTGAGCCTCTAATCTCCAGTTTCATGTTTATACCCAGTTGATAAAATACTCTATGAGTTTTCAAAATTATTTATTGTTATTGCATTATGTTGTAATATATATATATTATACATATTATACATAACAATTACTTGCCTTCCAACAGTTATTTGGTAAAACAGAATGCAATTTGTCTTCACAGCTTTTCATGTATCCCATATCACGACTTGTCAAGCCACAAGGATCCAGGTATTTATTATGTTAGTAACTCCTCCTGATTCATGTGGCCCTAGTACTTTTGGCAGGCGTACCGTTTCCATGGTAGCGAATGCGCCGCATAACTATAATATTATATATATGGCTATATATTTTGTTTCACGCAACCGCTATCCGTTAATTGAAGCGTATATTTTGTTTTATCTGTGATTTTGTTTTATGAAATACGTTCTGGAGCGTAGCATCGACACAGTTTTTCTCGATGCATTTTTTGCTTGGTTATTTATATTGAAAACTTTTTGTAGTGTTAGTGCAGTGTAGGAACACTGCCCTACATAACAAAACTTCGTCCACAGTACAAAGCTACACTTTTCATTTATGCAATCCTGGTAGTATAATATAACGTTAATAATGCGAAAGCCATAATGATCCTTATTTTCAGTTCTATTATTATCTACAGCTTCTGCCCGTGACGTCGCCTGCGTGGAACATCAATTTAATTTTATTTCATCATTGTCTAATTTGGCCATACTGTTTTGGCTCGTTATCGTTGTTTTAAGCGTTTTGTTATAAGAGGTAGGCTGTTATAACAAAAAATAAGAGTTTTTTCATTAAACTACCTATTTTGTTGTTCATTACTTATTCAAAATCAGAAACAAAAATTGAACTTAGGATGCAACGTATAAATTCAGGGAATACTTGCTTTGAAATCTAATAAAGTACAGTTTTAAATCATGATACAAAACTGAGAAATCAATCTCCCCTGAATTGCATCCGTTTCGATTAAGTCTCAACGTACACCCTACCATAATAATTCTTCTTACAGTAAACTTCTTACACACACACACACACACAAGTATCACCATTTCTACATTAGTATGCAAAATTACGTGTAATACAGCAGCCGTATGATGCACACTGACATGTTTTGTGAGTGTTGCATTCACCATGATATTGCTATTTCATCCCCCTTTGCAAATTTCGTATATCGCTGTCGCTCAAGTGCATACAGATGAATATCCCACATTGAAGTGTGTTTACAACGTCCAGTGTCAACATCCTGGTTATATCCTGGTTTTCATTGGATCCTAGTACAGTGAATCTATTTATAGATTCCATTTGCATGATGCAGGAATTTTCAGAAAACTCACTCTATAATAGAAAAACAGCTACTCTTAGGGCGTGTTGTTTCAAGCGGTTTGTAAACATTACTTAAGTAGATTAAATAATAATGTTGCGGTTGTAAAATGAAGATTACCAGGTGGTAGCACTGAGGCGTCAGGTCCAAGCACCTTTCAAAATACGTCATGTTTACGTAAAAACCTTAAAAACTTTTTCTATGAAGAGAGCCTCTCGCCTATGTGGCGCTAACTGATGGCGTAATTTTTTTTTCCTGGAAAATTTATGTAAGATATGTAACATTCGTTAAATACAACGGATTGTTTCATTGCATAAAAATTGGTTGGCAAAGTTCGTTCGAGGATGGCCTGTTTAACACTGAAGATTAATAAAATCTGGAGTTACCTTTATCGTAACTTTTGAATCCAAAATTTTCTGAAACAACATTGATGATTCTTAGCGATATTGTTGACGATTACGCGTGGGTCAAGTGTGTTGAGGCAACCCTGCCTTCGACTGGACAGTGGTCTAAGAGTACCTCGGCAATCTTTTTGATCAGAGCGTTGTATAACACAGATTCTCCCTTATCACTAGAAAATTCACAGTACAAAAGGAATTTGTCAGTCATATTGAAGAATTATTTACCAAGGAGATAATAATAATAATAATAAACTAATTCAATAATGTCTGCCTCTCAGAATGGATGTAGGAACGGGTCCCGCGGTACTAAGGAGCTGCTCCTCATCGATGTTGCCATTAGCCAACAGGTTCGTCGCTCCCGAAGGGATCTGTCGACATGCTGGATAGATTACAAGAAGGCCTATGACTCGGTACCACATACATGGCTCATGAGGGTGCTGGAGCTGTATAAAGTTGATGCAGTTCTACGCACCTTCCTGATGTCGTGTATGGGGCAGTGGAGGACAGTCCTTCGCTATCCAGGATGTCGACAGATCCAGGCGAACAGCGACCCGAAAAGGATCGAGCGTGGTATATTTCAGGGCGACAGCCTGAGTCCACTGTGGTTTTGTCTGGCCCTCAACCCTCTCAGTACACTGCTGGAAGGTTCGGGCCAAGGCTACCGGTTGAAAAGAGGTGGTCAGGTCATATCTCACCTCCTTTACATGGATGACTTGAAACTCTTTGCCCCCAACAACTTGCAACTGATGAAGCTACTGAAGGTAACAGAAACCTTCAGTAGCGCCATCATTATGGAATTTGGTGTGGACAAATGTGCGGTCATGCATGTGAAGCGAGGGGAGATTATGGAATCCGTGGGAACCCAACTCTCGGATTCCATAAACCTTAGATCCCTCAGCTCAACCGAAACTTACAGTATTTGGGTATTTCGGAAGCGTTGGGCATCAATGCTGCTGACGTGAAACAATCGTTGAAGGAGCGCTTCTTTGGCCGCCTGAATAAAGTACTCAACAGTCTTTTATCAGGCGGAAACAAGGTGCGCGCCTTTAACGGTTGGGTCATGCTGGTATTGATGTACTCTTTCGGCATACTCAAATGGACTCAGACGGAACTTGACGCCCTGGAGAGACGCTCACTGCTTACCGCAAATCGGATGCATCACCCACGATCATCGGTGATGAGTCTGTATATCCCGCGGAAGTGCGGGGGTCGTGGCTTCCTCAATGCTAAGACCCTGCACAACAGGGAGTTCTTCCTAGAGGCCGACGTGGGTATGCATCGGGATGTGGTAGCAGTGGACAAAGGCCCTACTCCGCTCTCCTTGGCTAACGAGAACTGGCGCAAACCTGTGGTATTAGATACTAATGACCGCAGGGAGGTATGGCAGAGCAAGGAGCTTCACGGACGCTTTTACCGGGTCCTACATGGACCTGATGTAGACTTTTTAGCGTCCGTAGCCTGGCTGCGTTTTGGTGACCTCTTCGGGGAAACCGAAGGTTTTGTCTGTGCGATTATGGACGAAGTTATGATGTCGAACAACTACCGGAAATACATTGTAAAGGACGGTACGGTTGACATATGTCGGGCATGTCACCGGCCCGGAGAATCCATCCGCCACATTATTTCCGGTTGTTCTAGTCTGGCTAACGGAGACTATTTGCACAGACACAACCTTGTAGCCAGGATTATCCACCAGCAACTTGCTCTTAAATACAATCTTGTGGAATCGGAAGTACAGTACTACAGGTATGTGCCCAACCCCGTTCTCGAAAATGGCAATTTCACGTTGTATTGGGATCGGTCTATCATCACTGACAGGACTATTGTTGCCAATAAGCCTGACATAGTGGTGATAGATTGACTAGAGCGTCGCGCAATGATTTTTGATATAGCAGTCCCTCATGACGCGAACCTCGTGAAGTCTGAGAAAGATAAACAAACGAAGTATCTTGACTTGGCTTGCGAGGTTGTCGACATGTGAGATGTGAACACAGCAGTCATTGTGCCGATAGTCGTGACGGCCAATGGCATAATTGCCAAGAGCCTCGACCAACATCTAAAGAGGCAGAACAAATGATCATGCTCATCACACAAAGATTTGTCCTGGGTGGGAATCGAACCCACGATCTCCGGTTTAGCAGTCAGGGTCACTAACCACTCGACCAACAGGCCAGTCGGATAAAGCTATATTATGCGGCATTGGCACCATAATTAATCCTGGGCGTTGTTAAGACTAAAACCCTGTGCTCAGTGTGGGATTCAATCTCGACCAAGACGAAGGCACATTCAACACCTACTGAAATAAGTTTCAGGCCTTTTGCGAGATCGTAAAACGTAACTTTTCGACTAAGATGTTTTTTTAGTAGTTTCAATGATTGATCGGACCATTATTATGAAATCCAGTATGATATTATTACTGCCCGAAAAGGCTCGGGCTATACTTCCGGGCTTTACTTATTTTAGATTGCTTTATATAATTTGACAAAATCGAACAGGTGCTGTGAAAAATTGAATAGTATTACAATCCGTACTAAGTCCATCGAAACTGTCGATACTTGTGTACGATTTTATGTTGGATTAAATTAGGTCTAAAGTTCCAGCCTTTATCCCATGTTATTGATTACAAGACTTTGTTTAATAGACCCAACATATTTAACAAGGGATACTTGTCTTTGAAAGCACTGGGATGTGGGGTTCAGATAGGCAGCTGCTCCACGTAAAATACTGGTATTCAGCTGAATCCGTTTCGACTGGAAGCCGACCCCAATATATGTAGTTGGGTAAAGGCTAGGCAAATGACTTTGAAAGTTACTAGGTACCTACTTAAACATAACACTAATTTTGTTCCATCTCAAAAGACTTGAGCTTCTACACGAGATTGAAACTATGGCTGCAAATGACGCTGATGAGTTTTAATGAATTTTATCACCTAAAAGTCAGTTTATAAAATTCATTAAATTCTATCATTCCTTGACACCTAAACGAAAAGCATTTTGTTTAAGCGATCGAGTATATAACATTGTTTGTTTTGAATTAAGCAAAATAGCTATTGAGAGAGTGTGTTTTCTGTACCATATTATAGAAAATTTAAAATTTAATACTTAGATGATTATATTAAAGATAAGAATGTTTGGAATCAAGCTGGTCCTGCTCCATAGGACGATCTAGGGTGTAGTAGACAAAGTCAAAATTGTTGATTTATATACTATATATACTATATGTAATTTAACTCATACACTGATCCATTGTTGTTAATTATATTGTAAATATGTGAGAAGGTGTGCTGTATAGTGTTATGTTGGGTGCATTGTGCTCACATAATATAATCAATTGATCAATGTATGTATGTATACAAAATATTGTAAAACTTATATTTTAAAAGAGTAACCATGGAGTTTCTTGGTTGTTCTTCTCCATAATTATAATTCTCCATATTTATAATGTCACCAAGAGTGAATACATGCTCCTTAGGGCCGCAGGTAGATGTTCAGACTCTGTACCTGAAATTATAAGGCTGAATGGCCTCGGTAGGGCACTGGCGGTCAGAGGTAAAACGTTGGCCCGTAGATTTGCTCGGTGCTCTGACCTAGTAAAAATTACTCTTTTCAAGGCCTACTGTCAGAGTTTTTACACAGGCAATCTATGGGTCAACTACACTAAGAAATCGCTGGATGTCCTGCGCGTACAATATAATAATACTTTCAGAATGTTGTTGCGACTGCCCCGTTTCGTTTCGTTTTAGAAATGTTTGCCGAGGCCCACACAGACGGCTTTCAAGCCATAATACGCAAAAAAAACCGCTTCGCTGCTGTGCAGAGTGCGGAGTAGTCCCAACTATATCCTGAGAGCTGTGGCGGAGAGCTATACTCCAAATATTAGGAATTTTGTGCGGAGGTTGATTAGGTAGGAAATATATTTTCCTGCTTGGTCGTTCTTTGTTATGTACTATTTTTATGTTACTAACACTAGAATATAAGCTTTTTGTAATACTAACAAAATATGGATCACTGCTGTCCGAATTAAATGAAATTTAATTAATTAATTAATTATAAGGCCATAACTATTTTTTTCACAGCAATTCGATGCTTGCTGCCATAGTAAAAGTTGTAGAATATTAAAAAACCTTTCTAACGACCTATCGTTGAACAATATTGCTCATTAAGGCTGGGCTTCATCTCCACCGAGAGTGGCACGTTGCCGTTGTGGTGGGGCTTGCGTATCTCATTGATCTTGGAGGTCTGCCGGTAGAGTTACTCATGCCGAAAAGGTCCAAGTAAGAGACCAGACAAAGAGGAACACACACGCGAGGGGCAAACCGTTCGGAGAATTTGAACATTTTCGGGTTTTCGGATGGTGTGCGTTTCAGAAGGAATCTTGCTCACTGTTCTCTGGTACGCGTCTGCTCATCAGACGTGACTGTGAGGACAGTGAGCAAGCAGAGGGAGAGTATTCTGACGGCAATGGAGGCTAACTACAGCGGGCCTCCGTGAACGGACGTTATGTCCAAGCTGCGGGCGGAGGTTGTCCGCCTGGCGGCCGCCACGGAGCTTCTTCAAATGCAAAGAATGCAAAGCTCCGAGCAAACCTGGCTGGGCCCAGTGGAGCCGGTACAGAGACGCCTCAAGGGGGGCGGAAGGTCGGGTAAAACCCGTTCGCGCCGGAGGAGAGCCAGGTTCTGAATCTGGTGCGGCAGGAGTTGGCTCCCTTCCGGGAACGGTTCTCCACTCTCGAGAACATTTTGTTGCTTCCCCAACTAGCAGCAAGCCAGAAGGCCTCAAGCAAGAAGGCGGCTTTGTACGAGGCCGCCGTGGCTGCCAAACTGGGGCCAGGCCGGCATCGGGAAAACCAGCACTGGCTAAGAAGAAGCAAGGAGGGGCGGCTACACAGGCGGCGAAGGCTCCAGCGCCAGCGGTGCAGCAGCCGCCCCCACCTTCAGACTCTCCTGCGGTCGACGCCGGATGGCAAGTGGCCGGGGAGAAGAAGAAGGCGGGCAAGGCAGCCAGAGAGGACGAGCGCGAGAGGAAGCGGACGTGCTCTCCATGCGAAGGAGGAGGTGAACCTTGGGGAGCTCGGCATCGTCGGGGGCCTCCGGCTAAGGGTTACAATGACTGGGGCCCGGATGCTGGAGATCCCCGGGGCAGCCAGTGGCCCGAACGCCGACGCTCTGGCCGAAAGGCTAAGGGCGTCCTTGAATGCGGACGTTAGACATGCGCATTTTGGGCCTGGACGACTCCATCACGGAGGAGGAGGTGGTGGCCGCCATCGTCAAGACGGGGAAGTGCTCTGTCGAGCTGGTGAAGGCAGGCACCATACGTCCTGACCACATGGGCATGCTCCGTGACGGCGGCCAAGAAAAACTCGGAGGGCCGAAGGCTCTTGTTGGGCTGGATTTCTGCGCTCAAACTGCTAGAGCCCAGGCCTCTGAGGTGCTTCCGCTGCCTAGTGGGCAACTATGCGGGAGCCCTTTGCACCTTGGAGGTGGACCGCAGTGGTCTTTGTTTCCGCTGTGGTCAGCCCAGTCACAAGGCTGGCTCGTGTAACGCCATACCGCACTGCGTTGTATGTGCGGCAGCTGGCAAGCCGGCCGATCACTGAGCTATTGGCAAGGCATGCGCACCACCCGCCAAGGCCGGGGGCAAAAGGAAGCCCTCCGCCACCGCCGTCGCCACCGCTGTCTCCACCGCTGCCACCACTGCCTCCACCGCCGCCACCGCCACCGTATTTTCTTCTTGAATAATGCAGCCTTGGTAGGCAATACTAAGGTCTGGGTTTTTGTACCGTTGATGAAAGTGCATAACTTTTGTCTAACTCAAGTTTTTAACTAAATGATTACTATGTAACCATTTATAATGTTATGTAAATAAGTATTAATGTCATGTAAACAAGTGTTAATGTTATGCCCATTCCTATTTTTGGTTTGTAAACTTTTTTATTACAGCTATACTCATCGAGAATCATTTTATTTGTCGTTACTGAAGATTCTTAATGTTTATTGAGAAAAGTGGCGGGTCCGGTAATATTAGTTAAGTTTCTTTTATAATATTTCAGTTATCAGTGCCTTTCATAGGATAAACCGTTAACCAGTTACTTGATGTCTCACATACACCACTGGTTTTAACCGACATAGAAGAAGTTAAGTGGTAGATAACTCATTTATGCAAAGAAAATAAAGGCATCTACAAAATTTAGTAAAAAACCAAGAATATTGTTGATATGTAGTTTAGATTTTCTTGAAATATTTTCAAAACATAACTGGAGATTATTATCTTAGTTGATTAGATATTAGATGGAATGGCCGCTTTTTTATCATAACGTATAAACGGATATCAGGCAAATGTCTTCTTTTTAATCAACATATTTGAGTACGACATAGCGATAAAAATAGTTATACAATCGATAAATAAGATTACTTTAATGCATGATAGAAAGTTTCATGTTTCGGTCCATTACTCTCAAAAAAAGAATGTGATTTTGTAGATGTTTTCTTCTACTTCAAATAAAATAAATAAAATAATAAAATTAAATCAATATAATATTATAGTTAAGTAGATCAACTAAATACTCCCAATAACAATAAGCGAACCGGCAAAAGTCAAAGCAGTGCAACACAGTAATCTGAACATGTTTTTTCAACAAAAGTCAGTAAACTAGTATATCGATGCTATATAAAAGTTAAAATACCGAAAGCCCATGCATGGTCCTTGCTGTGGCGTTGAATGGAATCCAAATCAATACCTTTGCCATGAGCTACCAGGATATCATAGGGATACGAAGTTGCTTTTAATATGACGTTGGATATTATGGATGTGTGCATACGGAGTGAACCCGATCGTTATTTTTACAATGTGTCACTAAGAGATCACCCAATATGTAGTATAGATATAGTATAGATAAAGTATAGATAAAGTATAGATAAAGTATAGATAAAGTATAGATATAGTATAGATAGTATACAGTACAGTATAAATTATACCTCTATATATATCAAAAAAACTGAAAATCAAGCGCCAAGTTGTGAACAGTCACTAGCAGGTTCTTCAGCAAACATGGGAACATAGATAGATAACTTAAACACTTATCATATGGAACGAAATGAAATAAGTGGGCCAGTGGCAGAGCAGAGACAAAGTTAGTGGGACGTTAAACTACAGACTACAGTCGTTATTTTAGTCTGGTTCACCCGCAATAACAACGTCACTTACGCACAATGCCACGTGGGCTGCGCTTCAATGCGCTTGCGTGAATAGCGCAGACCAGACAAATGCGTCACTTAGCACTGGGAGCGCATGATACACCGAGAGTTTGATAGTGCAGATGTTCACTGGTCAAGGTCAAAAGCAACGTCAGTTCATACAGTACCAAATTTAATTCATAACCTACGATTTCTATACCGGTAGTGACAATCTGTTGTTGCGATTTAAGATTCATAGAGTAATTCTAGGAAAGATGGCCATGTACTAGAGATAGCCAATCGAAATGTGTTTTACCGATCGGTTGGAAAGTAATTTTCGACGCCGGAATAAAGAGTCATAAAAAAGTCAAAAAGTGAGTTAAAAGAAGCTTGATTTTTTGATAAAATATAGTGTATTCAAAGGTTTAACATTCAATATGTACCTGGCTACAATATAACCTTAAAAATAGTTTCAATATTAAGAAAATTGACCTTAAATTTTATAGGTGAAATGGCCACTTTTTTTAAAGTTATATCTACATATTCAAGGTCAGATATTTGGTGCTTTAGATGCCTAACCAATTAGTTAGCAAGACAGATCGAGGCAATTGAAGTCAACCCAATTTATTTTAAGCAATTGAAGCAAGACGTACGAGAAATATGTAGATAGGCTGATCATGAGTAAGTATGGTATTCTACGTAAAACCTTAGAAATGCGTCTAAAAACAATTACGGCTTAAAAGGATCCATGGGGCTTTAATTCAATTTTGAAAAATACTTGTAAGAAACTAATAGAAGTCTGGATTCAGTATAACATATTTAAGCGATGGGTTTGATAATAATAGACATTGAAAAGAATCCAGATTCACGAGATGTAAAAGCGAAAATAAATTACGAAAAGTTATGGTATACCCATCCAATCATCAACACCATGGCCGTCTTATTGACCAATACAGGAGTTTATAAATTAAAAAAATTAAATAATTTATCAATAATATTAAAGACTGTTGTATTTCAATGTTCCTATTATTATTAGTATATTTTTTATAACTTATGTAAGTATAAAGAATCAAATAAAAACTCAAAGTTTGTGTTATATCATATCGTAAAATAAGAATTTTAAAATAATGATCGTCCTCAAATTTCCCTAAGTGAAGATTTCACTGCTCTTCCAAACTCCTACCTGGGTAAAAAGTAACAAAACTTCTATTTTTTTTATCATTCCAATAATCATTACAATGGTGTAGTCAAACCAAGCCGAGAGATGCGTTCCCGAAGCTAAGCAACTACGGCGATCTTCGTATTTTATAGAACGTTCGCATTCTTATTCAATCTCTTGCACGTTTTTACAAACACTGGGAATTATTAGGATTTTTTGCTTACCCAGTTCAATTTTTTAAGTTGGTCGATTATTATCTTGTAAAGCCTACTTAGCTGTGATAGTTTTCCTTTTAAATTAATTAAATATGCTACTACTCTGATTTTTTTCACGTCTCCAAAAACACCCGTTTAGCTGGCAAAGGGGGGGTCGGGCACTTGACTCTAACGAAAATTAGCACTTTAAAGTTTAATATTTCGCAAACTAATTGAAAAATAGTTTTAGCAAACCCCAATATTTTTGAGACCTATCCACCAACACCTCACACGATGAGGGAGACGATAAAAAAAAAAATCGCCACTTTCGGTTTCCCCGTAGTGACTCATCACCAGCAGGAATTCAAAGTAATGTGGTCAAAAGGCTTGAGGCCTATCTAAAGACGTTCAGAAAAGACATATTAGAAAAAGATACAATATAGACTCCCTAGGAGGAATTTGCAAAGGATATACCTGTTTGGAGGCGTTTGGTCAGACAAAATATCTATACTTTTGAAGACCAGTAGAAGAAAGATCTCGACACCAGGCAAGAGCTCACCATAAACAAGCCACCATCCAACATCCATTACTTTCAGCTAATGGAATTTTAACGTATCCGCAATGTGCACGTATTTCACGGCGAAAACAGGCTATATTAGCCATATTGGAGCAGCTCGTGCAACGTATGAGGAGCTCGAGACTAAGCAATGCACTTGCCAAGGTCGGTTTGTGGATGGATGGGTAACCAACCATTTTAACATATCGAGACTCCTCCATGTGAGAGGTGTGTGTGAGATGTGCCGTTGGTCCCGGCTGTAATTTGTAGATCGTTGGCAGTCGTAAGGGATTGTCAGAAACCAAAAAATCTGACACTAGTCTCGCCAAGAAGTACCGTGTTTACCAGTTACTGGGCTGTGGAGTTCAGATAGGCAGTCGCTCCAAATAAACTGTAGAGTCTAGAGTGTAACTCGTTAGGAAAAGGTTCGCAACCCTGCCACAGTCAACAGAAATCAAACACCATAGCTGAAATCGGCGTGGGATCAATTTATGGACAATAAAGTACCCATCCAGCCACACCTACCAGCGCATCTTTCATCTATCTATTTATTGCGATGCTACAAGGCTACATCATACATAATACACATGCGACTTGTTGCGCAACAAGATAAAAAAAGGATGCGCGGAAGAGGAAACGGTACTCTGATTCCAGAAGCACCATGATATGACAACAACATGCTTTTCACACGTTTCTACACATACAATACAGTCTAGTATAATTATGAATGGTCCACGTGCACAGCTCAAAAATGCGCTTGCGTAAACTGTTGAAACATGCTACAAACTATCAGCCCCGCACGGATCAAGAGCTGAAAACGCGAAGGCAATTAGTAGGTTTAGTAGGCCCACATAAGATTGAAAGTTAAGTTGCTTGCTAAGTTAAGTCCAAAAATCTCAAGGTTTATTTTATGGTTCCGTACGTCAAAAGGAAAAACATGAATACTTACAGGATCACTTCATTGTCCATCTGTTTGTCAGTCTGTCAAGATATTTTTTGTCAAGAAAGGTATCAAGTTGAAATTAATATCAATTACGT
Organism: Mamestra brassicae; assembly: GCA_905163435.1. Lineage (NCBI taxonomy): Eukaryota > Metazoa > Arthropoda > Insecta > Lepidoptera > Noctuidae > Mamestra > Mamestra brassicae. The sequence goes on from LR990987.1 coordinate 8,146,383, forward strand.
AAGTCTAAGCAAAGTTACTTCTAAGTAAACGCAATAAGTAAATGTGGCCATAGATGCTACTTCTTTTGATACTTGCAAATAAATTAAAACCTACAAGGTACTTCCCATTGACCTAGAATCTTGAAATTTGGCATTAAAGCAAGGTAGAGGAAAACGTTCGAAAATCGTTAATTTGTAGTTTTAACATATAAAAATATATACGTACATTTACAGTTGGGAATTGACCGCGATAAATATCGATGTACCTATAGGAGAATAATATTTCAACTGCAAAGTTAAGTAAATGTCCTTCAAGCCTACTTAACTTTTTATCAGAGAAGTATTCGATGCTTTCATAATACGTAGTTATAATTATGAGCTTTAGTAGGTAACATATACATACATATATATATGTATACTATATATATGCAAAGCAAAAACTTTGCACCCCTTTTTACGAAAATTACGCGGACGGAGGAGTATAAAATTAGACACAAAGTTATATGGAGAAAGAGGGCAGAAAGCCAATCTTTTATGATTTTGCTTAAATAATACATTAAATGCACATTATGGACGAAATTCATACGTTTCGTTACGTACGTTGAAAAAATCGATTCTCGATCCCCTTAAGGGACGTGTCAAACGTGTCAAATTTGAACCTCAGTAAAACTTCTATTAAATGGTTCTTAAAAGTAATAATCTTAAAATTTTATAAAACAAATTATGAACGTACGTAGGATTTTTTTTTGTTTTTGGATGGGAAGTTGTCAAATAACTCTTTCCGCCCTGGGTGGAGCGGAAAGACTCTTACCGACTAAAGTCCATCCGTATTTCTCCAAATTTTAATGTAACTCTTTCGAACACTTCCGCAACCCTGGCAATTCCACAACCGTGGCGCGGAGGAAACTTTTAGGAGGAATAAGCAAAACAGGGGTAGTACTTAGCAAGAAAAGAAGGTGTTAAGTTTCTACTTACCCCGGGTCGGAAATATAATACACGAGTTCCTGCATATAAAACACATTAGATATCATGAGTTTATCGGTACTTTTTCTCAGGAGTTAAGCAAGGTCCAAAATATTATTGAGTTCCAAAAGAATACGTTAAAGTACATTAACTAAAAACACATAAACGTATCGTTGTAACCTCTCCTAGTTCCACAACCAATACTTGACTTTCCAAATACGCAAAAAATGTCCCAATGTATCGCGCATATAAAACGTAGTTACGTATACGAACACACCTACCTAAATCACGTAACACGTTTGTAGGTCAAAACTAGGCCTAGCAATTGCAAAAAAAATATTTGCTTCCGGTGTTACCAGGATCACATAAGCGCGGAAGTGATGGTTCGCCAATCTAGGGTATCGTGACGTCACCGATCGATCGTTCCCGATCAGTGAGTAGTGTTAGTGCAGCTGCACACATGCAAGGCTTGACGGAATGACTATACTCCCACACTTTTAACTAAAAACTCACATAGACAAGTTCAGTCTGTCCCCAACTCCCCATTGACTGTAAAGAGGCAGAAATTGGAACTAAATTTTGTATGAGAGTTAAAGTCGTTTCATTTAGGAGTTTACCATTACTGTTTTAGATTACTACACCATATCATGCTATGACCGTGCTTGGAATGTGTCAGTTACCATATTAATTATTTATTTGTGTCCGTATTTGCGTCACACAAGTTCATTTGTTTATTTGGTTTGGTTCATTAGTTTCGAAGCAGATTGGCCGAGATAAACGTACAGACAGACATAAACACGATGATCGTATAAGAGTTCCGTTGTTGCTGTCGTTTCATCCTCGTTCGTTGTACGGGGGCATAACAGAGTTCTACTGCAGTTTGCACCAATATTGAAATTGCAATTTTGACCCAACGAGCTTTGTAATAAGGACTGCAATGAACGGCATGCCATGATACCAAAACTATGTATTTAACTTCCATATCTTCTGTATGCCTAGTACTTCAGGACACGAGATATCGATCCTAATAGCGTGGTTCGAGGTTCCGAATTCCGTATGTGCGGTGGCACAGCGGGGGGAGGGGTGTCAACGATTGCATCGCACGCTTTGTCGTATAGTCCACCCGGGAACTAATTCCATACCTATATGGAACTATAGTGAGTTGCAATAGTTAAAAAAAACTAGCTAAAAAAGGCATTAAATGCCTGAAATAGACAGAAAGTACTAATCGTACCAATTTCTATTTAGACCGTTATTCTCAGGTTGGTTTGACCAGGTAACAATTTTTACAATATTTAACTTGAAATCCGACGTACTCGTATTTTATGTATGTGATTTAGTGTTTATTTGTCGTGACTGGGTGACATTCAACCTAAAATAAAACATCCAATAGTTCTTAAAGAACTGTTTCATAGAAATAGTACATAATTATCATAAATTTAATATAAAACGACCTTTATATTTAAATAGTAAATCTAAAAGTAATAAAAATGCATGTCAATATTATTAAAATCAAATTATTTTCGCGTTTTGTTGCATGTTAATTCCTAACATTATATTTTCGGAAAAATGTATACATCAAGTTCTATCTAGTGTTTTACTCTTTATTCAATTTTCATTATTATATACTATAATTATATATACATATAATTCGTTATTGAAATTGTAATGGATTTCCTACGATTTGAAGTACAATTTAGTGTATATTTCTGATCTGGGTCTGATGAGTAAATCAGAAAAGCAAAATAAGAATACGTGACAGATTCTAAGCTGTATTCGTTCAATCGATGTAATATTTTGGTAAAGTTATAGAACCGCGAGGGTCGCCTAGTTGAAGAGCTGCTAAGTAACAAATACAAAGTAATAATTAGTGGTCGCTCGACGCGACGACCCTTGTTTCGAAACACTACTAACTTGTATCAGGTACCCAAGCGTCTTCAAAATGGGGGACTACTAAGTTAATAAAATAAACCTTAGTATTAACCTTGATTATCTGAAGACGCACACACGAGATTTAATAAGTGTTTTGAGACAACTCATGTTGAGCGATGTCAGTGTTTCGCTGATGTGAGGCAAATTTTCTCAGCTTTGTATACTAGTTTTTTTATGGTATGTGCTAAGCTTTGCGCAAATAAAATTAACTTTTTCTTTCGTCTTCTTTCTAATAATAAGTTACCTGCTAACGTAGCGGTCGCGGTCGTAGCAATCGTAGCTGCGAGTGCTACGAGTGCTACGAGCGCGTAGCGGCCGTCGAGATTACGTCAGCCACGTTGTAGACACATAAATACTTAACATTCCAATAGTCTTGTGTTTAATATACTCGTAAATAGACAAAAACTTGGCGAAAAAAAGTAAAAAAAAACAAAATTTAGGACACACTGCCAGGGTTGCGGAATTTGTTCGAAAGAGTCACTGCGGCCCTGGAACGCAAAGGGCTTTAGAAGGAACACGGATGGGTTTTAGACAGTAAGAGTCAGACACGCCCTTCCGCTCCACCCAGAGTGGAAGAAGTCATTCGGTGATTTCCCATCCTTAAAAAAAAAAGGTACCAACAGTCTACCGTAGTACAATTTGCTGTCGTTTCACTATACCGGGGCACCCGTACAATGAACTCGTTATACGGGGCACTAACAAAGTTTGCTGCAGTTTACACAAATCTTTGAATTGCAATTTTGACATAGCTTGGCATTAAGGAAAAATATGTATCCAGCTTCCATATCTTCATGTGTGCCTAGCATTTCTATCAGGAGATGCTGTATCAAACCTGATAGCCAGATAGTCGTGGAACGTGGTGTCGAACTCGAGTTTACTACTATGAAATTTATTATTCACGATAATAATGTTAGTATCATTGAATACTGTTACGAGCTTGGGGTTCCTGACAATAAAAACAGCCGATTAAATAACCAAAATGACACTTTAATTTAAAAACACTAATAACAACTTTAAACTCACTTATTATGAAACACAAGTTCACCACTGATCACTTTATTCGCACTAGAAAATCGCTTCCGAAGTATTCGCTTGTATCGCAAATCCAATACTGACTCGGTCGTGGACTACGCACTGCTTAATATAGGACAGTTAGTTCTAGAAACTTCTATTCTCGAAACATCTGGAATGTACTCGTAACTACCGCTGCCGACTGACCAGATGTCGAGAAGTGTAGAATGTTCTGGCAAAGAAATGTCTAGAAGGTACTTGACCCTACTAGTTCTGCTACTCGATACTAGATGGCGCTAGTAGTAACTTAATGTACCCGACATTCCCTCCCTCCTAAGACATGCTCGTCCCGAGCATTATCGGTCCCATAATAACGCGCCAGTCGATCCACATGAACGATCTTAGGAGCACTTCTTGTACCTTTCTGTATACGGTAGGTCACGTCATTAATTTTTGTCACAATCCGGTACGGCCCGTCCCATTTAGCTTGAAGCTTAGGAGATTTCCCTTTACTGCGAACTGGATTGTGCAACCACACTAGTGAACCTTCGTCGAACCCTTTATTGTACATTTTGCGGTCATAACGGGTTTTCATCTTTTCAGACATTTGCTGGCCCGATTGTCTGACGTGCTCATAAATGTCATTCATTTTGTTCCGCAAGTCATTCGCATAATCGGTTATACTGCGTGGGGCATCAGGTGGTATTCCGGTGATCAGATCTGCAGGCAGCCGTAATTCTCTTCCAAAGTTTGCGAAGGCCGGTCACCGATGTACTTTCGTGAACAGCAATTCGGTATGACAGCAAAAACGGTTGTATATGCTGGTCCCAATCGCGTTGCCGGTTTTCCACGACTTTTGCCAGTTATCTCTCCAATGTCTGATTAAATCTTTCCACCATTCCATCCGATTGTGGGCGGTAAGAAGTTGTACTCGTTTTATGAGTACCCATAACTCGACAAGTTTCCTGGAATATTTGGCAAAGAAATGTCTCATGTGATTATTGAGATGACGACAAATGTGTGAAAAACGAACTTGCCCTAAATAAAGTGCAATAAAGATAATGATGGACCACCTACAGAAGAAATATTGTATGTCGGTTAAATTTTGAAAATAACTTTTATTTTTGTAACATGACTTTACAATCAATTTTCATCTTATTTCTTGAATAATTTCAAAACTAAAATCTATACATATATCTATATTCAATTGGTAAATTTCCATAATACCATGAATGTATGTACATAACTATCTTAAAACTATTTACTTAAACTATTTACATCTACAAAACCTAAGTATGTACATATTCAAAAACAAAGTACTTGTGTGTGAGTATTTTGTTTTTGTATTCCGTAGTATACATCACTAGGCGTCGAAGTATTCCTCCGCATCGCTGTCATCCGGAAACGTGCCGAGAAGACTGGCAGTACTGCCACGTTAAATGGTAATGCTAATTCTTTGAGCAAAGAACGAGACAGCCCTCTGGTCACGCAAAGTGTCTATCTATTTATGTATCTAAAAATGAATTGCTGTTCGTTAGCCAATGAACGGCTGAACTAAATTTACTAATTTTGGTTTTGAAATATTTGTGGAAGTACAGGGAAGGTTAAAACGGTGAGAAAATGTGGAAAAATTGCGAGGAAAATAGTAAAAACTGTTTCTGCCTGTCATACATTTGACGTTCGTCACGGCAGTATGGTAAATTCGGGTCCTCTGTAATAATAATTATATAACGTATTTAAATAACGGTTCTGAATCGACAACACATATCCACAATATTCGGATTATCGCGTATTTAGTTTTCATAAATCCAAAATAGTGTCACTATGACAAAGGATCGACATATTTGTTGGTTGTCAGATATTTATGTCTGCGTTCAGAAATTTATTTTGTGACTAAACTTGAAAAGAGATATCAAGGTACATTATAAAAAACTATATTTCAGAGGCCCAATTCTACTATTTTTTAGCAACGTTCGTGATTCCATAATTTCAGCTGAAATTCTCTATGAAACAGTTGACCCAAAATTGCATGCAGTAATGACAAAACACATGTTACATGAACCTAGCGGAATTTCCAACAACAACTCACCTTGTATGGTCGACGGCAAGTGTTCCAAGCGATACCTGAGAGATCTGGTTGCTAAACCCATCGCGGGAAGTGACGGATAACCCACCCACTGTATCGTCGGCAATCAGTTGCGGACACTAGGAGATTGGTAGTTGTGATTCTGTTGCCAGGTGATTTTCGTCAAACTCTTCCACTTATTCCCCGATCAAATATTGCTGACAAACTAAACGCATGCCTAAAATCATCAAATTTGTGGCGGCACGTAAAGACACTCCAGTTGACAACTAACAGGCGAGTTTTTTTTTGCAATTTCATAATAACAAGAACTTTATCTTCCAGTGTTCTAAGATTTTCTCCATACTATGACCGCAGCCATAACATTTTATTTACAACCCACTAAACCGTAAAGGGGAATGCCGATTTTAGGCCTTGCGATGCCCAAGAAATTTAATTTAGTAAAAAAATATGTAAATTTTACGTAATTAACTCTTCTATTCACGACGCGATACAAGTCAGTAACATTTTTTAATAAATATTGAAACGATACAACGAAATAAACAGACATTTGCTAGGTTGCCAATTTAAAATCCGGGAAAAAATAAAGATTTGTTGCAAAACATTGATTTGACATTTACACATATTGTACTTTATTTATTTGTCCTTTTGTTTATGGGCACTCAGGGCCTAAATCACTATGGCGGCTTGGCATCCCCCTTTCTATTGGTATTTAGGTATAGTTTTCGAAAGTGAAAGTTGCTGCAGTTGCTGCATGCATCTTTTTATTTTATGCTCACCTAGTAACCGATTCTATTATTAGCAGTCCCAAAGCCGTACTCCCGACGGAATAAGATTGCCCATACCCTGTATATAATAGTATTTATACGTCACACGAAAATGCACCCTGCTGCATTCCTGTTGTCCTGGTATTTCAATTCAATGATATTGATCTGATCCTGGCGCGTTAAGGCTGCGGCGGCGCCTTGGTGCTCTAATATATGAGAGTACTACGCGCTACGGTTTGAGTGTTTTGTCTTTAAAATTACTTAATTTTTTAACCTCGTTTTATAATAGCATGCAGCAATTACTTCAGAATCAGCCATTTTCCAACTTTCTGGAGTCATGGAGTTGCGAACATCGAAGGGCGGGAGTCACGGCGGGAGGTCACGCTCGCTCGCTGCAGTTTCTGGCCACTGCTGCTCCTCTAGGGTTACATGTATTGTGCATATCAACATTCTAAAGACAATCTAAAGACTCGTTAAGAGTTTTAAAATAAAATTATTGAAATCGATAAAAAAATCGAAACATCATCGTGGTAGTGATTGTATTTTTGTGAAAAAGTTATTTTATTTATTGTTGTTTATTATATTATTATTCTTTTCATGGCTATAGTTTTTGTCTTGAGAATTATCTGCTTTGTCTCGAAGAGTTTCGTTGTATTTTTGAAACCTTATTGTTTCGGTTTGGAAAAGCACTAAATAGTCCAAATTCTCATGATTAGACGTAGTTTGGGAAGTAACCAAACTAACTTGTTTCATTTCTTTAGCTTTTACTGTATTCAATTTATGACAGATTCACTGACTCACTGATGATCATCGAAACCTCCAGCCCTAGAAAGATTATCATATTTGTATATACGTTAAAAATAACTCGTGCATTAAGTAGTTGTAGTGTGCGGAAAATTGAAATAGAAATGTTTTTTTTATAATGTGAAATTAAAGGTCTATGTTACAGTAGGTCTGTAATATTAGACCTTTAATTTCAAGAATGCAGTATTTTCTAATATTAAGCAAAAATACTAACTACAACTATCCACTTCTTAAAAATCATAAGATTTTTTGTTTGCCACAATTCAAGTACTTTTCCGCCTAAATTAGTTCTTTTAACAAAACTAATAAGTAAGTTAGATACTATTTATTATAATGTTAACAGTGATGTAATCCTAAATCCATTTGAAACCATTTAGGCGTGAGCTTCTATTAGAGTTTTTTTTTCCATATTGCATAATACATTTGTACCCACCCCTTGGTCTTATTTTGGAGGGGCAATTTGTGTAGTAAGTTTTTTTTGCGAACTATTTCGTCTACGAAAACATCTTCCGTAAACATCTGCACGTCATCCTCATTTTCATGGTTTTCAGACGGTTCAAAAGAGTTTTGAGATTTTTTTTTTCTCCTCATGGAGAGAACCTATGTTATTTAAATTATTGAACGCTAAACAAACAGTAATGCAGAAAAACAAACAAAAATCTAAGCGAAATCTGAAGTCCTAAAATTCACTCTACAGAGAATCATACGTCATTTTAAACCGACTTTAAAAAAGGGGGAGGTTCTCAATATGGTTGTATTTTTGTTTGTTACCGCCTTTATGAGCCGATTTGAAAAAAAATCATGTTGTTATTCATGTTCAGTTATGCGGAAATATACTTTCCGATTAGTTCCATGGAAATTACATCAAAATCGGTTCAGTAGTTTGGTTTTTAAATCAAAATAGCTTGGGAAAATAGAAAATATATCATCCAAGTTAACGAAATTGCGTGTTTTGCTTTCCTGTGACTTTCCAGTGGTTGTAAGGTGTTGGGTACCACAAAAAAGTGAAAATTAAGACCTTTACAAAAATACAACCGACTTCCAAATAAAAAAAACACTACAAAGTATAAAATAAATTTAATTTCTGAAATTGGTTTTAAATTACGAAGAAACAACTTAAAACACCGACTAGTAGTAGTAGTTTATAGTGTTTTTTTACTCACAATTATCTTAAAAATGGTTAGATTATCTCAATGACTAACACCTTAAGAGAGCTCCAGGTAACCACCAGGATGTCCTAAACGAACTACGAATGATTTTCAATATTTAGAAAGCAATAATTCGTAAATGCATGCGTCAATTACGCAAATTATTATCTTTCTAGGGCTAGAGTATTTCCTTGAATACTTGAAACCTGAAAATGGCACGCTTCGGTAGTGTTGTTTTTTTTTCATCCATATTGTCTCTAACTAGTGTTTACTAGAGTAACTAGACTCATTTCAGAGTAAGATTTACAGTGAAAAACTAGGTACTTATCTACCGGGTTATCTTTGACGAAACAGTGCGATATTTTTTACGCTTAGGTTCCGACAGTACCTATTATGTAATTCTGTTTAACATACATTGTTGTTCCTAAAAACGTTTTATCATTCGTACAATTACCCAAGTAAAAATAAGAAATATTTAGAAGACAACATGGACCTGTATTTTAAATCTCACAGATCATGGACTTTAAATCGATTGGTCTATATTTTGCTATAGGTACTAGATTAAAATTCATTTAAAAAGTTAACCCCAAAAGGGGGTTTTTGGCACATGTGGGACTCGAACCCACGACCTTCACGTTTGGTAAACGCGATGCTCTATTCCATCCAGCTGAGCTAATGTGCCGTTACGAATTGCTTCCAAATTCACGTCCTGTATCATCCATGAGAGTGCATTCTGCCACAGTAGCGCCACCGCCCTTCAGTTGCAGCTGCGGAAAGACGCGGTACTACTGTCGCATCCCCAACCCTTTTGAAAGTCAGTAATACGTGACGTTTCAGGTAGATGGCATTGATTTAAGTTTTCCTATTTTTCTATTTTTACTTAGGTTTTTTTCCACTTTACTGGCCGCTGTGTTTTTTATTTTAAGTATTGCAATAGCAATAAAGAATGCTCACTGTTCTTAACATTAAGTAATGTTTAGGACGGTGAGTATTCCTTACTCTAACTTGTGCTTGTTTACACACATTCGCAAATAAATGAATATTCTTGATGGCAAGAAAGGATCACAAACCCATGTTCAGTACAAAAATGACGAATTGTCGATTCTAAACTATATTTAACTAAATTGATTGCTTCGTCTCGAAGCGACTTCGAATTGGAAAAGACATGTTGCTTGTGATGGTTTCCAACTCGCAGCTTCCTGTTTCAAATGCTGGCTGCTCAAGCTCTGCGCTAACTCGACACACATACATTTTCCAAATAACAAGAAATTATGTAACATAAACAGTAAGATCGTTGTCACTGTATCCAGTTTAAGGAATCTTGAGTGTCAACCTTACCATATTTCCCTGCCTGACGTGAAGAAGAGGTTGACATGGCGGCTCGAGTCGGAGATCGAATAGGGATATTTTTGGGGAATGCCGATAGAAGAGAAAACTAAGCGAAAGCTTAAGCATTCGGTGACGATGACACGAGTTCCAGATTTTTGTTAACCCAAAGTGTTCGGTGACGATGACACGAGTTCCATGATTTTTGTTCACCCAAAAAGTACTCAACGCGCCTAAAGAAGTTTTCCTTTAAAAAACACGTTAAACTAATTTACCGAATGAAGAAGAAGAAGAAGTCAGAACTTAAAAATGGGCGCCTTGACAAATTGTAGTTTTAGAAATGTCAACATATTCTTGCCCGCCACGCATTTATGGCGCGAACACTACGACTATGATCACATTCCTTAAAGCCTCTTAGTATAACATGAAAGCCTAGTGCTTCGAATAGTGAACCGTCTAAATGGATCAATACTGTCGTTTGAGCACGTGGCACGTCGGCGCAGCAGCGGTTTCCATGACAACGATGCAGTTTTCGTCAACTTCGCCGCACCTCCTTTTTTGCTCCCAGTCCTTGAGAAAATTGCATGCAATGCATTAAATACGTATCCTGATTGAAATTTATTGCAATTATTATACGCAAATTGTAATTGATTTATTATTGCAATCCTTGTTCTGTTCAAAAAATTTGCTAAGACAGTGTGAACTCACACACGAGTCGCTCTCGATTAATAATATAAACAGATATAGATCAACACCGTTAACGAGACAAAGCTAATTATTATTCATTTATTAATTTGTTAAAGCTTCATTTCCAAAATTATTTTTTATGTTTATTTTGACGTAATTCTTAAGAAAACCAGCAAAGTGGGAAATATATTTTTATTTTTAAAGAGTAGTTTTGGAAAACTCCTCATATCTAAGTAACTAAGTTAGGACAAAAATAATTCTTTAATAATATTCTTTAATATTATAATTATTACGTAGGCGACGTAATCTCTTCATTTAATGAAAACAATGTGTCAAAAATCAATTTTTCTTTATTTCAAAGTTTCAGATCAAGCTCTGCATATATTTGTTTTCCTAGTATTAGTTTCGAAGTGCAGCTAACTTTTATTTTCACGCAAGCGTATTGCTGAGCAAGTGACGAAGTGAACTTGACCCGTACGTAACCGTTTGCAGAGTAGGGTAGGTCAAGGGTCAAGGCGACAGAAATAACTGAACCGCAAAAGTTATAATAATAATTATAAGTTTATTTACCAAAATAGTTACAGAAGTGTATACAAGTAGATATAACTAGTGGGTAGACTTATTGAAGGCATTACAGTGTGTTGAAAAAAATTTGAAAATAGTTGTAAAGTAGTCTGAATTATTTTTTTAACGAATATCTTACTTTTGTTGTATTATTCAATTCATCGTATTTAAAACCTCAGCATCGTTATTATAAGAAATGATCATGGTTTTTTACAAACTGCCCCAGAAGGAGAGTAATGTTTTGTGTTCAGATTTTTGAGACCGATTTTAATTGTAAAATCGCATATTTTATAATCTATTTTTGTACTTATTCAGTCACTTTATAACTAGTTGCATTCGTTGGTTATCATTTTGTGAATGTTTTTGTGATTGGTTGATGCTAACGAGGTTAGCCATTTTGAAAAATAGAAAAAGTGCGTGAAAAAGAGCTAGTGTTATAGCTAATATTGAAGGTGCTTGTGGCTTTTGTTCCTTTGATTCAGAACTATTTTCTATAATTATTTTGACACTATTGTCTGTGGCAATAATGTTAAAATCCACTTAATTAGGTTTTGTAATTTTCAAGTCTCTACATTAGAGGTGTTCGGAGGATGAAGCCTCTTTACAGAAAGAGGACTAAGAAGTCCCGAACACAGCGATGTTACGCTGGCGACGCATTCTTGCCAGCATAATCTACGTGGCCCGCGACCTCTTGAACTTGGCAAGAACGCACATACGCGCTCGGTGCACATACATAAGGTGAAGGTCTTCTGTTTGATTAAAAATGTCTACATTTGGCACCCAACGTGGGGCGCGTGTTAGAAGTTGCTCGTCGAACTCAATAATCTGCGTAATTCCCGTGTGTGTTCACAATCACCAAGCATCGGATGCGCAAGGATTAAGGCTGCGGCACTCTAGGGAGACGTGGCTGACAGCGACTTTGACAACGTTGTAAGCTTGACATCAGGGCAGGTGGCCACAACAACATACAGCAGTCCCAAAAGTAAGCGTTTGAGCGCTTGTTACAATAAGTTGTTAACTACCAGCCGTCATCCTAGCTCAAAACTCTGCGTCTATTGTATCAACGATCATCGGTGACGAAAGTTCACACATTGCCCCGCCCGGTTTCACGGTGATGCCGCCAGGTTCGTGGGCGTAATACGAGAAATAAGTACGTAGCTCTTAAAACGTCTCTTTATTGTTATGGTTGCCGAGCAAAAAGGGTAGTAAGATCGCGATGCCCGAAACATTTTCATCACCTACAATCGATGTTTGAGTTGAGAATAAGTACCTAAGTGATAACACTTAAGTCATGACATTGTTCTTGGTAATCGTCGTAGCGTTTAGCAAAGTTACAAGTTCATGTAGTTTTAGGTCATTTTCTATGGAATTATTACGAAGTTTTTTTTAATATCTAGTTTCATTTTATAAGTTGGTCGACTTTTACTTAAGAACTTGTTGAGTCTAATAAGCTGTAGTAGTTTTCCTTTTAAATTTGCTACTAAAATAAATTTTTCACTTCTCAAAAACAACCGTTTAGCCTCAGAGGGAGAGGAGAGGCTTTTGACTGTCAAAATTAGCACTTTAGAGCTTAATATTTCACTAACGGATCCTTGGATGGAAAATGGCATGGCACACCCGCAATGTTTTGAAACGACCTATCCAACGGCATCCACACCATGGGGTTAACGAAAAAAATATATGTATCGCCACTTTACGGGTGGGTAGGTACCCCAAAAAAAACTTTTTAAACAATAAAGAGACGCTTTATTGTTATGGTTGCCGAGCAAAAAGGGTAGTAAGATCGCGATGCCCGAAACATTTTCATCACCTACAATCGATGTTTGAGTTGAGAATAAGTACCTAAGTGATAACACTTAAGTCATGACATTGTTCTTGGTAATCGTCGTAGCGTTTAGCAAAGTTACAAGTTCATGTAGTTTTAGGTCATTTTCTATGGAATTATTACGAAGTTTTTTTTAATATCTAGTTTCATTTTATAAGTTGGTCGACTTTTACTTAAGAACTTGTTGAGTCTAATAAGCTGTAGTAGTTTTCCTTTTAAATTTGCTACTAAAATAAATTTTTCACTTCTCAAAAACAACCGTTTAGCCTCAGAGGGAGAGGAGAGGCTTTTGACTGTCAAAATTAGCACTTTAGAGCTTAATATTTCACTAACGGATCCTTGGATGGAAAATGGCATGGCACACCCGCAATGTTTTGAAACGACCTATCCAACGGCATCCACACCATGGGGTTAACGAAAAAAATATATGTATCGCCACTTTACGGGTGGGTAGGTACCCCAAAAAAAACTTTTTAAACAATAAAGAGACGCTTTATTGTTATGGTTGCCGAGCAAAAAGGGTAGTAAGATCGCGATGCCCGAAACATTTTCATCACCTACAATCGATGTTTGAGTTGAGAATAAGTACCTAAGTGATAACACTTAAGTCATGACATTGTTCTTGGTAATCGTCGTAGCGTTTAGCAAAGTTACAAGTTCATGTAGTTTTAGGTCATTTTCTATGGAATTATTACGAAGTTTTTTTTAATATCTAGTTTCATTTTATAAGTTGGTCGACTTTTACTTAAGAACTTGTTGAGTCTAATAAGCTGTAGTAGTTTTCCTTTTAAATTTGCTACTAAAATAAATTTTTCACTTCTCAAAAACAACCGTTTAGCCTCAGAGGGAGAGGAGAGGCTTTTGACTGTCAAAATTAGCACTTTAGAGCTTAATATTTCACTAACGGATCCTTGGATGGAAAATGGCATGGCACACCCGCAATGTTTTGAAACGACCTATCCAACGGCATCCACACCATGGGGTTACGGAAAAAATATATGTATCGCCACTTTACGGGTGGGTAGGTACCCCAAAAAAAAACTTTTTTTGTTAATTTGTTTATCCATTTTGTCGGCGTGATTAATTTTATAATACCCATACCAATTTCCTACTTTATAGTGCTAAGCGTCTCTGAGCTAAACGTTGGACAGATAGACAGACACACAGACGGACATGGCAAAACTATGAGGGTTCCTTGTTGAATACGGAACCCTAAAAATTAATTTAAATAAAAGATGTATGGCTTAACTGGTCTGGACAAGTGACTTGGTGTCGTCACTTGTTTGGGTCTTATCGCTGGGATAGATGGCGACTGATCTCAAATTTGCAGGACGGACGAAATTATCGGTACCTTTCTTCACCATGCTAGCAAAAGAAGTATTTCCCAATGGATTCAACTTAACTCTACGACCTCTTTGATCTGCTGGAGAGAGTTCACAACGTTCTGCTGAACCTGAAGGTGCTGGATTGTGTTATGGGCTTGGATTGTTTTTGACTTCAAAGATTGGTATAAGACGGCCATCTGAGCAGTGACCTTCCGGCAAAGAGTGGAGACACCAAGCTTCTGGTCCGAGTTTATTTTCCCATCACCGACAATAGTGTACAATGGGCGGTCTTATCGCACAGGGCAATCTCTTACAGACAACCTTTGGATGGACTGAACGAAAGAAGTTAGATTTAGGGCAGGAATTTAGTATCCCTAAATCCTTGCCCTAAATCTAACTTCTTTACAATACAATAAATAAAAACACAAAATTAACTTTACACAGTAAAAGTTACCTGCATGCGATATCGCATGAGTCATCCTGGTCATTTGGTATATTTCCTATTTTTTTAGAGTTGCCGCGATCGACCCGAAAAGCTTTCGCGATTTCGTTATTTTAGTATCCCTTTGCTCTAAATCAGAGATGGCGAGCCTTTATAGTTGGTAGTGCCATTTTTTCAATAATATTAATTGTTGTCAAATGTCAAAGAACGAACTTACCTAGTGAGGTAATGTACACATAATAATCTTAGAAGCAATTAAGAGCGTTTACGACGTACGGTCATACAAACTTTTAAGTCCTTATTTTTGAAATGTATCTTCCTACGGATAGGATTCCTAGGTCTAAAAAGTTACCAGCAAACATTTTCGAAAAATACTGTTACAGCTAAATTAGACCGATTTCATATTTTCCACAGAAGCAAAGATGACCAAGTATCTGTTTATAATAAGACGTTTCAAAAATGTTCTCTGAGAACTTCTTTTTTTACTTTTTTCATTCAAATATTTGTCTGCTAGTCGGCTCAAGTACAAATATTCGCGTGCCCGAATTATTTTGTGAATGAACTTTGGTATGACATTAAACCACAAAAATGTGTATGTGTACGACTGTACGTGTATCGGCAAATAGTATTGAACGCTTGCATGTACAGAAACTCAGAGAGCATACATTTGCATGTGTGCATCTGACTAAGGGTTAGGGTTGGACTGGTGACGTCACGGTCATGGCAATGATTGTATCTGCATGTCTCTTCAATGTTTATGAATCCCTGGTGTATCGAATGTGTTTTGCTTTTTTTTTGCAGGAAATAGGCTGTTAAATTCTTGTTTTGTGTTATAGATACAACACACATCGACACATAGTGTTGTTACGAGTGTTTATCATATAACATAGTATTTGATGTCAATCACGTAAGGTCGATTTAAGTTTTAACTGATTAAATTGAGGGTTGTAAGTTTGAAAGTCTATGTACAGTGCTCCTACACTATTAAATGTCATGTATAAATACTCTGTGTAAGAGCCAGCAAAGAAAATCAAAACCTCATTACAAACTTTTATTTAACTTGCACCGTTCGTATGTATGTAAGTTGTCCGTCAAAATTTGCAAACCATTTTTCGACCATTTGTTGGTATCTGATTGAGTTGAGATTTTGCATACACCTTTAGTTCTAGTGACAATATATTGTGCAATACTCAATATTGTTATAATTTCAATATGGCCACCGCTCCAAGATGGCGGATAAAGGACCTTAAAGCGTAGAAAATAATGAAGTTAGTAACATCACACTAAATTCAATATGGCCGCCGCTCCAAGATGGCGGATTACTTTTTTTCTTCAACCCCCTAAATTTGGGTATCAAACGAAAGGGCTTGAAGCTAAAAGCAAGTTTTTAAAAATCAATTCCTCAACAATTTTTGGGAGTATTTATTTTATATACCAAATTTGTTATACCAAATTTTGTAAAATCATTACTTGAAAAGAGTAACTATGGAGTTTCTTGTCCGTTCTTCTCCATAAGAATCTACCTTTCCGAATAGACAGTAGAGTCACTTTATTAATGTAATATTATTATTTTACTGAACTGTAAATGATGACGTTCAAAAGTCATTATGAACTTTATTATAATGGCCTATTTGAAATAAACGTTTTGACTTTGACTTTGTTACCTATGCCTAATAAAGTTATGTTAGTTATCCGCCATCAATTTTTACTGTATTTGTAATGTAAGATCTAACTTCTTGCCAAATTTCATAACTCTTGAGCCAATTTTTATGCTTTGATCCCCTTGCGAGTGCCAAAACATGCACCATAGACGGAGCATAAACGGCCTTATCTTTAGATTGCCTTGGTTCAGAAGTTTTTTCACTGCTTCAAGGGGTAGTAGACCTGGGTATTTAATATAAATTTCAGCATGATTCATCTACACGTTCCTGAGTAAAAGGATCTTGACAGACGGACAGACGGACAACAAAGTGATCCTATAAGGGTTCTGTTTTTGCCGACTGAGGTTCGGAACCATAAAATATAAACCATCGAACGATTTGTGCTAGTCTTGAAATTACTAAGTTAAGAAACTACGTATTGATTCAAGTTAATTCATAAATTATTTTGAACCAGCAACGCACATCGAAAAGATTTAATAGCACTGAAGACTTAGAACATAGAAAGACACCCGATCACTTAGTTAACTCAACGTTTTTGTCAAAGAAGTCGCGGGGCCCCCATAACAGGGCTCCATCTTCTGCCTGCGGTTAATGCCGTGGCCCCTGGCACCGCATAAAGATGGAACTCTAGCTGTGTAACTTAACCTTATAAATATGCTGACGACCCCTTTTTAGGTATTGCGTTCATTCTGTTACACGTAGTACATAGACGCGCCATGCACCCACATCACAGCAACTCAAAAGAATAGTGTAAACACTGGGAAGTAATCGGTAGCAAGTCAGCTACGTATCCTCGCGCGTGGTGTAGGGTCGCGATAGTTGCCTTCTTTTATATTGCCATTTCAGTTGGCGGGCAACGTGTCTACAGTTTAGATTTTATTGAGTAACTCACAATTATTTTCGTAAATTTTCTGTTTAGTTTCAAACCTTTTCAATTCCAAGTGAGCCTATGATACGTCATAACCAGTCTATGGCCAGACATTATCCGTTGTGGGGGTATACTTCTCTTCTGGTTGCTTATCCCATGGTCAAATAACCCCAGCATCTTTATCGTTTGAGTCCGGGTGATACCGCCGCTAACATCATGTAATGACAAGTTATCATTTCAACGTTTCTCATCACGAAAAATTACCAGGACTGGTCGGCATTACAAACGGAAGACGTAATAAAGTCAGTGCTATGCATAACACTCTTCCGAATTCTCAATTCCAAAAGGTGTTTTTAATGCAGGATATTGACAGTTCGTATATCTGATCGAAGCAATTTTTTGCGAACAAAGTCGAGGGCAACAGCTAGTAGAATAATATTTTCATGCAATTTTTCTAAGGCTTTTACATAATTATTCACTTTTCATATACTTAAGAGGTATTTTCACAAATAATTAAACATCACGTTTTGGTTAATATATGGCGCTGTGTGTACCTGCCTCACAGGATCAAATACCCCGGCATTTTCTTAATGCAAAATTGTGAATTTTCAGAAACGATGTCTTACTTAAACATGTGGGTTTAGATATACACGTCATGTAAATAATATGCATGTTAAAAACTAATAATGTTGTAAAAAGCATTAAAGAAACGATTATTATCGAAAATTATATATTGCGGGAATGCAAAAAGTACAAAAAAACTTGATAGTAACAAAAAAAAACCGCGTGACTTGGGGTTCGAACCAACAGTGTGTATTTTAAAAAGCAGTTACTGTATCGCCAGATCCATGTGTTCTGTTGACATTTATTTGAAAATAGCCGATCTTATAATATGAACAAAACCTGTCAAAAAACATTGATCCGTAATTTTAAAATCTTAAAATGACCATTACTTTTTTTCCTGGCCACCAATGTAAATGAAACAAAGACTAAATGTTGCTCAGAACTAACCCGCATGCAATTGCAGAACTAAACCCCAAGTAAATCTGTGCAGTATCTTCGGAGATTACCTTTAACAGACAGACAGACAGAACGACAAAAAATCCAAAATATCTGTTTTTGTGTTGTACATTCCTTTTTATCGCCCTTAATTCATTTTTAGTATTTTTTTTAAATGTACAGACACAACCGTTCCTACTGATTTATTATATGTATAGATAGATAGATAGATAATGGGATTCTAAGAGTTGGCGGGCGTATCCAAAAATCTCAAATACCCTACGACACTCAGCACCCTATAATTTTACCCGCTAAGAGTCATATCAGCAGGTTAATAATTCAGGATACTCATCACATAGGACATTGAGGATGATGATGATGATGATTATTGATGATTGTATGATGTATTGATATTATGATTGTATTGATGTGTTATTTATTTGCTATTTCCTTATACGAGTTAATTTGTCACTAATTTAAAGATTTGTTTTATTTTCTGGCCTGGCAATATTGTCAAAATTGTATTTCATAGTTATAATTTTATATGTTTTAAGTACTTTTATGTTTGTTTTTTTTTTCTCTTCACATTGTAAATGAATCTTATCATCTTAAGTATGTACAAACCTAAACAAATATTATTATAATATTTCAGTATTTTGTTACTAATGCGTCACGCTGCGCGTAACATAGGCTATGCGATGTCTCGGTACTTTTATGCTTACATATTCGGGGAGAAAAAATTGTTGAACTACAATTTAAGTTGCTCCAAATAACCGACCACATTTGTGTAAAGTAATGCTTTTATTTTGTGTGCTGCAGTTTGATTCAAAACACAACAAAGTAACGGAACATTAATTGTGCTTGTTCGATTCGCTTTGGCCTACTGTTTGTTTTAACTCGAAGTAAACATCGTATTGACAAGCTCTGCGAAACCACGTGGTAACCAGCGCACGTGGTATGTTCAACAAAGCGCCTGCGTGACATTGTGAAGGTACAAATACGATGCGCTGTACTAGGAGTCCATGGAGCAGAACGGGCTTGAACTTCAACCGTCGTGACATAACTAACCCTGCACTGTATACAAGCTTTTCCTCTCTGTCATTGGCCATAGAGGCTACTATTGCGTGCATTTTATTAGCACTTTGAATATTGTTTCGTTATTATTCAGGGATCGTTTTATTCAGATGCGCTCATAAAAGCATCTTTTGCAGCTTTTCAATGAATTATGAGATAAATATCATGAAAATATTACGAAAAGTAATTGGTAATGAAATTCTTCATACATATGTACCAAAATTTCGTAAGAAATGTCCATGATTATGTTAGTATTTCGAATTTTATCACAGGGCTGCGCAATCATACTGTGATTTTTAGAGGAGTGAGGGTTGAGTTTTCGCGAATATCTTTTGATATATAAGATAAATAAGGTATTTTACTGTATGAAAATGGAGCGTCATGAAATGCTAAATAATTGTATACAACTTTCAAACAATATAATTTGTTTTTTAAACGGCATATGCCATCGGTAGAATCTGTTCTCACGTAGATACGCTTTGAGAGCCGCCATTTTATTTGAGACACGTCATCAAACTAGTTTACCGACTAGTTCTATTGCCCATTATTTTGAACTAACTACCAAGTCTTCATACTTGCTTTTAAAATTGCCACTGGTATTTTGTGAACATCAAATTAAGTTTATATTAGGCATTAGTGAGGTAGGAGTATGTCCACGATGGCCGCAAGTTACATCGATTTAGTGCCCGTAAATCGGTTGCACATTAGAATATAATTCCCAGCTTACGCTGTCTAACTAAAGTGATAAATGAAGATATTGGAAAAAAAGTAACGGCCGGTCTCAATAACTTATCTACCTTAAACCAAGTCTCAAATTAGCTACTAACAGTTGCTGAAACGTCTTGTTTGATAGGCAAACATGACATTTCAGCTTATTTGACAATTGGTCAAAGATAGATAGAGACGTTATTGAAACCGGCTGTTAAAGAATTAAAAAACAAACGGCATCGAGTTGTGCCGAGACAAAAGTGCGAAAATCGTGCATAGGTATGTTGCAAGCAGTTTTACGGCACGTCATGTCAGCACCACAATTGCTCCTGTTAAATTGGGCCGTAAGAGCCAAATATATGACTTTAAAAAGAAAAGGTAGCAAGCAATACAGGGGAGCAATGAAAGTTTTACTCCGTGCAACAGACAAGGACGCCGCATCACTCGGTCAGGTCTTGCTTCGTGTAAGGACTGCCGCCTGACTTGAATATTTTACCCGTTACTGATTAAAGACAATACGTTTCAACGAACTAAATTGCACTGTTTATTTTTTATGGTCCTCATTTTGTATTTTTTTAGTACAATTATGTGTACATAATATTTATTTAGCAAATAGGTTACTAGTAATGATTGACTACTTCAATATTTTTTTGTTATATTGATATAGATAAGGCCGGTGCTTCCTAGCTAGTCAGCTAGGAAGCACAGGCCCTGTGAAGAAACCAAACAAACTCAGAGTGTATTATTATATACCTATTAATTAATGTTATATGGTCAAAACATATGATAACCATGTAGGTATAAACCTACATGGTTATCACCTTAAGATCACCTTAAGATCACCTTAGACATAAGTCTAAGGTGATCTTTTCTGAAAAGCAACACACAGATTCGAGTGGACCTGTCCAGACAACCCGAGCATTTGTCAGTTACGGCGCAGCTCCACTTAGAAATTTTAAGAGCTTAACGATTCAATTAATAATACTATAGTATAAATATTTGGGTAGGCTGCATAAAGTACTCAAACTGCGAGATATCATGAAATGAACCCGTAATATGTATAATTACAAACATGTGATATTGTAAAAAATTGTTTTTTGTTTGTTTGTTAAATGCCGAGATAAACTGTGTCTGTAACACAGCGACCCCTCGCGGCCGTTTTATTATTTCACCCCGCTAACTGAGCGATAGCATTGCAAATGTAGCCAGAGTTGCAGCGACCGTCGCGCTGAATGGACGCGATGTTGCTGCAACGTCTCTAAATAATTTGCAATAATGTGTAAAATGGGATAATTCATCATTTTAATGGGCACTAAAATTAATAACTATACATTATTAGAACAGAATATGGTATTATTAAAGCTATTCATATTATTACCGTTTTATTATGGTACCAGGACTGTATAAGTTTAAAAGGTATAGTTTTTGCAGCCGAACGATAGAGCTCGATAGATATCGCCATCCTTGTTGTAGAAATAGTTTCATTAATTGATTGATAATTGCCTGAATAGTTATGGGCTAAACTATTGTTTCAAATGTTTTGTCTATTATTTTATTTTTGCTGCTCATAATGTATATTATTTGTTTACAGAATTACGTTTGGGTGACTATCAAATGCCTATTATTGTCATACATTACATCACCTTTATTTTGTTCAACCTATTTTTGTTGCAATTTATGAGGACAGAATAAATATAGAAATCCGTTGTACCTGTGAATTTGTTAATCTATTTGAAGAACGTTTTATCAAGCCTTAAATTGCCCAAGCGGTCTAAGACGCATCAGTCTTTTCGGAGGCGGTGGGGTTCAAAGCCACCGCTGCCAAAATTGAAATTTAATGCATCACATAGTATTCTCACTGCTGGGATCCATACCTCCTCTCTGTAATAGGGATTGGTTCGTTATACAACTCTCTGGGCTTCTGTTAATAAAAAACATAACCCTTCGTTGGTAGTCGGGTAATAAGCCTTGAGTTTTAAATAAGTGGTCGTTTGTTTTTTAATGATCATGATCAATATAATAAACGAGCGGCCCGGTACGTGCTTCGCAACGTATAAAGTGAAATTATAAAAAAAATTAGGGAATTGGAACATCAAATTCATTTATTCAAATAAAAATATTTTATTAATTGCTAGCTATTTTAAATCTTAATCTAAAACATTTGGATAAACAATATTTTTTGTTTTTCCATTTTGAGCATAAATAAACAAACGGCTGGGGGTACCCACTCTAGAACAGGCAACATAAAGTTGGCCATGTGAAAAACATGATTCCTCCAAATTCACACCACAAACGTGAAGTGTTTGCCCTTGGGCCTTGTTGATGGACATCGCAAATGATAAACGCACAGGATATTGTAATCGTTTGAATTCAAATGGCATATCACTTGGTATCATAGGGATACGCGGTATTGAACAAACTTCTCCTTTTGATTTACCAGCTAAGATCGTAGCTTCAATCAAATTTGGCAACAACTTTTTCACAGCCAATCTGGTGACATTACAAAGTTTTGGTGGATTAATATTTCGCAATAATATAATCAAAGAACCAATTTTCAGATTCAGGCAATGCGGTGGCATACCAGCCTCCAATGAATTTAAAAATCAATTGGATAATTCACTGCCTCATCTTGATTCATAACACTGTCAATTGATTTATATGTCGTGACTACACCTGGCAGTTTCGCTTGAATTTGAAAACAACTGAATTAATGCGTTATGCTGATGGAAAACCTTCGTAGCTCACGAATAATTTCTTGTCTTGTATTCGAAACAATTGCACAAAGTTGATCCAATTCACGATTTTCATCACCAATAAAATAAATTTGAAAAAATTTATGATCAGCGTCGGGGCATGCTAATAGCGAACCAGCTTGATGATAAATCTGGCCTTGAATCTGTAACATGCATGCAATTTTAATTAGATCAGAATTTTTTATACTATCGAATACTTTATGATTCAGATTGATATAAACATTATATTACCTTAAACGTCGGCATAAAATTATCTCTAATAATTTTAGTAGCACCAAAAGAGGTCATTTGAAATGCCGAATTGTATTGTTGAATATGACTCAAAAAGTGCTTCGACGTTTGAGATGTCCCAAAAATAAATGAATACAAATGTTCGGGTGGAGTTTCTAATGCTGGCAATCTCACTTTGCCATTAGCACAACACATGCCAGGCGTTTCACCTGGAAATTTAGCCGCATCACAATGTGGACATATTGCGTCCATCATTCCAATGTATCCGTACCTACATACTATAATAAATCTGACTGTTGTAATTAAAAGCAGCACGCATCATTTCAGCCAAAACAGCACGACGTATTAATTAACACAACAATTAACATTAACAGATCTATTTTGTGCATTACGTTCACGCTGTGATGCATTAGCTTGTGCGCGTTCATCTGCAGTCTGTGATCGTCTTAGTAATGCCATATCATTTGCAATACGCGTTCGCCGACCTATATTTGCTCGTCTGGCTCGTGGCATTTACCTTTATATAAAAAAACCGTTCGTATGAATGCACTCAACAATTATGTTTAAATATAAACAAAGTCACAATAATTATTATCGCTGACAATTTGCTTTATCTTTTTTTTATTTATCGAAGCACGTCCAAAATGAAATGTCCGCATGAATGATATAACAACATGAAAAAAACAATAAAGAAGATTCAATGTGACAGCAAATTCCCCATCTCAAAAAAGTTTTAATACAAAATGATCCGCCATTTATTGAATTCACAAAAACATTTTACAAAAAATGTGATAAATGAAGAACCACTCGACAGATTTTAAGCAAACTTCACATAAACCATCTGCTAAATAGTCCAAATAAAGCCTAAAAATTTGGTTTGGATAAGTGAGCCCGTTCTTGAGTTATAAAATAACAACGAAAAGTGGCATTGATTTTTATATGTATAGATAGATACGAGTAGATAGATGTTTGAAAAGTCAACCCCTGAAGGGCTAAAATTTCATAATATTTACGATGGAAAATTCCACATCGGTTTTCACATAGTGTGTTAGCCGTTATCTTTTATATCAATTCTGTTTTTTGGCGTACTATATGGGTAGGTACTAACTAGTATTAGCGTTTTATGCTATAGTATAAAGACGGGATTATTTCCCGTACTATCAGAACCAGTTCCGGTTCCGTTCCATAGAACGGAACACAATGTATCGCACCTATACTAGGGGACCATGATATATAGAAGGTAGTGGGTACCGGTACCGGTAAAACGTATAGAACAGTTTCGCGCCAAAAGTTTGTCCCGCGAACGAAAGCCTGTAACGGAACGGAATCGAAACTGATGTGACCTACCACCATTACTCAATCAGATTGAAAGTTTCGTTGGCTGTACATTGATTAATGAACGGCGATTTTTAATTATTGCTTCGATAAGTTATCTATCTGTTTGGAATATTTAATTAACCATGAAGCTAATTACGTATAATAAGTAGTAGACGTTGCGGCCGTGACGTCATTTTCTTAACAACTTCGTACTTCGTCGTTCCATAACTTAGCCCTGTCAAAGAATAAGGCTAAGTTGTAATGATGGAAAAAATAAAATGCTAGTTAATACAATTTTAGGAAAATACGAATATAATGGTTATGAGTGTTTGTCTTTTGCTAAGCTTCAAGCTGAGTGGCAATTCTACTCTTTTTTAGTATCGTTCACATTCGTGTCTCAGTTGCAATCTGTTACAAATGTATGGAAATTGAGTATGTTGTAATGATGTTTTCGTAAACAATACATTAATGAAAACATCATGTATGTCAGAAAAATATTACACATTTTTAGTAAAAGAGACGACAGACATAAGTATTGAACTAAAAATAGAGACTAATTAGTTCAACCAGGTTTCAGACTGGCTAAAGTAGCCTCATCGTTCATGGGATACTGTTTAAAATGTTATAATAAAATATCTCCCATATATTGGAACTAAATGAGACAAAATTTAAATCTTGTATTAAACGAGGCATTTTTGACAGATTGCGACTGAAATGCGATTGCGAGTGTTGCTTAAAATTTATATGATTCGTCTAATGGACCGTGGTCGGTGAGAATTCCGCAAAAATAGTAGTTAATATCTATTATAATATCTTGGAACAACTCACGCACGGTCATCTGATCCCAAACTAGGCAGAGCCTGTGCTATGGCAACCAGACAACTGATTAACATACTTATATATTTCTAAATACATACATATTATAGACAAATTACACCCAGACACAGAACAAATGATCATGCTCATCACACAAAGATTTGTCCTGAGTGGGAATCGAACCCACGACGCAGTCAGGGTTACTAACCGCTCGACCAACATGTCAGTTGTTTTGAAATGCCACCATTAGTTTTTTTTTGGTTCGTGGTGCTCTAGGCGGAACTTTGATAACAGGAATTGTCAACAATACGCTAGTTGCACTGTATCACTATCGTTGTCTAAACTAGCACCAGCCAAACTAGAAGTAAGCGTAAGCTATATGTTTAAAGGTTTGGCCTTTTGCTCTACATTGAAGGGAGAAGCGTCCGTCAAGGTTAAAGTCCTATTTTAGATACTACCCTGATACAACATGAGCACTTTGTCTCCGCCGTAAACCGCGGTCGGTGAGTTTTTTTTTTAATTACTCGTATAGTTTGTATTTGGTAGTGGGAAAAAAAAAGATTAAACATAACATCAAAATCAGCAATATCTTTGCTACTTTACTTGTAGAATACAACATTCGATTGCAAATAACCTGACTATAACTTCTTAGCGATTAAATAATGCTAGTAAAATTAAGTGTGTAGTCTATCATAGTTTCCCCTCCCTTAAAGAATACGTTAGGAATGCTATTTTTGATGGAATAGGAGATTGTCAAAAAACTATTACTGTAAATCTGTGTCAATTTTTAGTCACACTGTATCATGAAGTACCTACTCGTAGCATAGTCCGTAGTAAACAAAACAGAAGACTAGCGGTTACCATGGCAACGCGTTGTATATCTATATATATAAAATCAATGCCACTTTTCGTTGTTATTTTATAACTCAAGAACGGGCTCACTTATGTTGCTGGTGATAATAGAAATGATGAAATTACTCAGTATTAAATGGGGCGCTATATTAGTAGTAATGAAGCTGTCTGGAGGATTATGTCATTTCCAATGCACGAAAGATATCCTGTGGTTGTTCACTTGGCTGTGCATCTTGAGAATGGCCAACGTGTTTATTTTAATGAAGCAAATGTGTTGGAAAGAGCAGCACAACCACCAGCGACTACGTTGACCGCTTTTTTCAAGTTATGTGAAACTGATACATTTGCGATAAATTTGCTATATTCTGAAGTGCCTCAGTATTACACATGGAATGTGTCTTCGAAAAATTTTCAAAGACGTAAACAAGGAACAGCAGTCGATGGGCATCCAGGCATTTTCCAAACAGATGCAATTGGGAGAATATATACAGTACATCCGAACAATGCTGAGTGTTTTTATTTGCGATTGTTATTAGTTAACGTCAATGGCCCAGAATCATTTCAAGAATTGAGCACAGTCAACGGTCATTTGTGTTAAACATATCGTTAAGCATGTCAACTCTTGCATTTGTTGGAGGATTATGCACATTGGGATTTAACACTTCATGATGCATCTACTTCAGCTCATCCACAACAAATACGAATGTTATTTGCCATTATATTATCAACATGTATGCCATCAAATCCACTTGATAAAAACGAATGGACGAAAAAATTTGAGCTTATTTGATAAGTATCATCATACCCACAGTAAAACTATAACATTGTTAATCACTTATTTTACAGAAAAAACACTGAAAATCGCACAAACGTTGTATCTTAATAACTAAGTGGATAAGCAGAGTAACACTCCACATTTTTAGTAATAATACAAAATTACATGCCATTGTTGGTACGATTTAAATATGATTTCTAATGTGTGAAAATTTAAAAAATGTTCACTGGTAAATGATTTTTATTTTGCAAAGTGGTTTTTAATAACACGTTATTACGTTATTTAAAACCACTTTAAAATACAAAATGCATCTCAAAATGCAACGCAAACGAACTTTAAAACACATTTTAATCAATTTAAACTAAGTGAGGTGGGATAGTATTATTATATAGCCACAACTTTTTTTTTTAAGGATGGAAAATCATCAAATGACTTCTTCCGCTCTGGGTGAAGCGGAAGGGCGTGTCAGACTCTTACTGACTAAAACCCATCAGTGTTCCTTCTAAAGCCCTTTGCGGTTCAGGGCCGCGGTGACTCTTTTGAACAAATTCCGCAACTCTGGCAAGCTCTGGCCCTAGCGGGCCCCGTCTTCTATGCTGACATTTCTCTGAGGCGCGCGTGAAACACAACGCACCATCGACCCGGGCCTGGTGGTGATCGGACAGCAAGCCACCCAACACTCGCCGTCCACAGGCCAGCGCCTACGGTGGCCAGGGATCTTCGCCTGTAGCGGCGGATGGGGCGACGGCCTTGCCTTTCCCTCGCGCGGTCCGCCTACTCCTTCGCTAGCATATAGCCATAATAAAACTTTATGTTTTATGTTTTTTTGACAATATATCAAAATTTTGTGTTAGACTTGATTTACAAACGTACAGCACGTTTGTAAATCAATTCAACCACAAAATTACTAAAATAATTAAAGAACCTGTAACTTTGTAAATTGTAGTAGTACTTTGTAAATTATACTAGATATCACGAGACAAAATTTACTGCAATCCGCGTAGTTCTCGTAGCTGTAGCAATACGACAACTTGAGAGTGCTATGCCGTAGCCGTGCTACACTGTAGCCGTGCTACGCCGTAATGGCGCTACGCCGTAGTATTCGGTGGTTTAGAGGCATCTTGTAAAATATTAAAATAATGTCAGTACTTTTAAATAATAGCTAAAATGGGTGATGTTGTTCTTTAGACTACGAGAAATGTAGCGAACATCAAATTTCAAAAAAATATTTACCAAATTCTACCTGATTTCTAAAACAAAGTTTTCTTTAAAGAAAATCACCAGAGTAACTTATATAGGAGTAACTCTATATAAGTTACTGTGGTGATTTTCTTTAAAGAAAACTTTATTTTAGAAATCAGGTAGAATTTAGTTAATATTTTTTTGACCAATGAAATAAATTTGTAGAAACTGCGGACTTTGGCCTGACGAAGCAAGAAGACTACCAATCAATTGATAAAACCAGCCCTTCTTCATTGAATGTGGTATAAAGCGACCACTTGGCTATAGACTCTCAATCTCGTTTTTTTTAAGGATACGCTTGCTGAAATTCGAGAGATATTGCACATGTCGCGCCCATACATGATGGCATGACAGTGGATTAATATTTTATACGTATGTTTCCAATTCTAGTTCTTGTCATTTGACAACATTCATATTAAAACTTCTTGTATAAGACCAAAGGATTTGCTATTAGTAAAAGCCCGCAAATATAGATTTACCTTACATTATCACTTTAAAAGTATCAAAATTCTTCGTCTGGGCTAAAATTACGTTCGTTTTGAGTGTCATTTTCATGGTTTTCGAAGTCACTTATAACGAAAATCGATAATATTCTCGAAATCCATGAAAATGTATTTATTTTATTGTATAATTACAATTCGACCGTGTTATTGATATCATCTACATACAAAGTCTGATTAATTTTGATTTTTAAATCATGCAATTAGGCACAATAGCCGACTATTATATTATATTATTCTCTACCAAACCAACACCAATATAAAATACCAACCAAGGATAGTAAAGACCTACAGACTTCTTCACCACCCTTGGTTGGTATTTTGTACAGTTAAAATACTGAATATTGATAAGCCACGAGTAACACAATTAAAAAATGCAAAATAGTAGTTTTAAGTATTTTGGTAGTTGTGTCTGTAATTTAATACAATAATTTGTTTGTAGGTGTCTTTGTTGTACACCAAAATTCCCCAAGCTTTTGAAACAAAACTTTCGTCTCGGTTTTAAATATTGTGGAAAAGCCGTCATGTTGGAGTCGGGCTCGTAAACGACGGGTTCCTTACCGTAGACCGTTTCTTGTATAGAGACAAAAGCCCGCTAACAAACAGATGGACGGACAGTGCGCAGTGGAGGCTTTTTTTTTCAAGCATGGGAAATCATAAAATGACTTCTTCCGCTTTGGGTGGAGCGGAAGGGCATGTCAGTCTCTTACTGACTAAAACCCATCCGTGTTCCTTCTAAAGCCCTTTGCGTTTCAGGGCCGCGGTGACTATTTCGAACAAATTCCGCAACCCTGGCAGGCTCTGGCCATAGCGGGCCCCGTCTTCTATGCTGACATTTCTTTGAGGCGCGCGTGAAACACAACGCGCCATCGACCCGGGCCTGGTGGTGATTGGATAGCGAGCCACCCAACGCTCGCTGTCCGCAGGCCCGCGCCTACGGTGGCCGGGGATCACCCTGCGACTCCCGACACCCGGGGCGTCTTCTTCTGTAGCGGTGGTTGGGGCGAAGGCCTTGTCTCTCCCTCGCGCGGCTCGCCTCCTCCTTTGCTAACATTACTGCTTCGCAGAAGGAGGTGACCGCCTCCCAAGCCTCCTCGCTCCGGACCATGGATTCAACCAGATCCGGACGCAAGAGTTCGCTGCCGCCGATCGCCTCGACGAGGACACGGCGGTGCTCCGCCCAAGCAGGGCAGACCTCCACCGTATGCTCCACCGTGTCCTCCGGGCAATCCTCACAGTGCTGACACCCGGGCGTGTCCTCCTGCTTAATCCGAAACAGGTACCTCCCGAAACAGTCGTGTCCGGTGAGTACCTGCGTCAGGCGGAAGGTGAGGACGCAGTGGCGCCTCTCCAGCCACTTTTCAAAAAGGGGCCAATGGTGGCGTGCCCAGCGTTGGGTCGTGATAGTCTCTGTGCGTAGTGGGAGTTTAGTAATACTCTTCCGTTGGTTAAAAAAATAAGAATAAGATGTGTTAGATATGTTCGTACAGCAAGTACCTACACCAAAATAGAAGCTCATGCTAGGATGAATACAATAAAAAGGTAAGGCGCGAAAACTCTTTTAATTAAATTACTTTCAAATGCCTAGTGCAGTAAATATTGGATGGTCTGGATGTATCAATACTATAGTAGGCGCCAGATAATCGTGGAATAACGGTCATTGACCCACCTACAATTATTGACATTTTTAATTTGAAAAACGGAATTAATGACACAAAGCTGTCCCGAATCATCATCTCTCGTGATCCTTAACATTGTCTAATAATGAAAAACGATTCATATTTAATTGTTGAGGTACCTATGAACAGTTATTAGGGAAAGGTCAATGTACTTTATTCCACATTTATCTGGCGCCTACTATAGCTTCGAGCACAGGACACGCTGCGGTGACCATGACAAGAATACTACTGATTACCATAATATGACTTGAAGTTTGTCTCGACCTCAGTCTTAAAGTTGACCGTAGGCTAGCCCCCTGAATAAAATAGCAGCAGCCTTCAAAAATATTTTACTTCATGATTCACGCAATACACACACTTACAAAAATGATTGAATTTTTTTGAGAAACTATTCCGTGTATTTACAAAGTAAATGAATATTTTTCCTGCCTCATTTCATATCTTCTCCAAGCCTCTTTATGTATATAGAAGACCTTATGATTAATAGATAGCACAATTAAATTGAATATTCTTGCATACATTTCAAAATAAATACGGAAAATTGTTTGAAAATTGTCTTACCAAGAAAATCAGTGAAAAAGTTATAACGTAACAGTGACCCAGCTAGCGAAAAAGTTGAGACTCCACAACTTCGTGCTACCGATTTCCATACATTTGGATTGTTTACGCGACGTAAATGCGTAAAGTCGATACGAAACCGTAAGACCACAAAACGGGAAAGTGTTTCCCGAGATTATCGCATAGAAGTACACCGAAGGTGGTTGTGAAAAACTTGTGCTACCGATTATTTAGTTGCACACATTCGCTGATCAATTTTGCATACAAAAATTGTCGAAGGCGATACGTTAACGTCGTCGATGCAATTACGCAGAAGTTCGTGCTTAGTTCTCAGTTATGGGTTAATTAGAGTAGAGTAGGGACTCCGTTTTCTGCTTGGACTCCCATCCGGGCCCTTGTGCGTGGTAAGTAACTTCTTTTGACGTGACAACGTCTAATAAATCGATGAACGCCGGCTGCACGCACGAAAAAGTATGACTCATTGTATCGTTACGATCATTTCATCAATGTTTTGTTATGACGTTGTCACGTTAAACTATCGTCCGTAAACCGACTTTTCAGACAACCAATAAATTGATTAAAGAAGAAACATACATAAGACACATCCTTGGCCTCTTAGTTGTATCTACTACAATGCCAAGCATTACATAATTTTGTTGATATGGCGGAAAAATCGAATTGCAAAACGGTTAACTAATAATAATAACAGCCAGTAAATTCAATAGTTTGTACTAGGAAGCATAGGATCTAGAATGTTGTCTCTACGGCTACTATATTGAAACGTAAGAAGCGTGCTGTGGGGGTGGGGGTGTTTTTCAATGTTTGCACTAGAAAGCTAATATAATGGTTTATTTGTATGCCTGTGCGCGGAACATAGGTTGGACCAATCACTGTATATATATATAAGATCATTGTACCCTGTGTTCACAAAATAAAATGATATTTGAATTTTGTTGGTCGGGTCTACTTGAATTATTAATCGACGCTATAAGGTATTTTTTACTGAAATCAGCTAAAGAGGAGGTTTCCAATTCGGTTGTATTTTTTAAATGAATTCCATAATTTATTAATCTTTGAACTTATTGTGTTATTTGGAATCATTGGATTTCCACCAGTTTGACCCAATTTTCATTAAAATTCGGTTACGTTGATGTGATTCATGAGGAATTGAAGGAACTCCTCAAATTTTGTGCATACATCTAGCGTTTTTGATATTTTCATCATGAAGAAACTTTTGCATATTATAGAGGAAAATATAATTCGGTGAAATAGAACGTGATGAAGAAGACAGATGTTCAACGAAACTCTACAGTGATATCTCGATAAAGTTAGTTTTTTGAAAATGTATTGTATACCACTCTTCCAGATACGCCATTATATAAAATTCCATGATCCCAAAGTCGCGAGACCTTAATTATTATATCACACACTAAAAGATGTTTAAAGTCTTAAATTCATTCTCTGTGAGACATCGCTCACTTTATACGGCTTCACATTAGTGTCCAGCCGTTTCAAAGTTTCATGATTATACTTAAGAGGTTTTACACGCCGAGGGTTAGCATTCAGGAAGGACTATTGTTTCTTTTTTCCCTTAAGGTGTTAAATTCGATGTTGAAAGTTTGCAAAGAAGTTCGCAACTGTTACCAGTGGGAAAACTCTTCAAGTACACGGCTTGTGTTAATATATCCTTCCAAGTTATTATTCTTCGCTAATCACTAATGGATTCTTCCGGTGTACGTTACCCCAATAGGTAAGTGTCTCCTAGAGTGGTATGAGTGGAACGTATATTTAGTGCGTAATCTGCTATTTTAGCGAAAAAAATTAAAATGACGAGATCAGTTGGTTACATAACGTTACGTAAAGTTACAACATACAATGGTTTTAGAGATACACGATTCTGCAAAACGTTACTCCAGCAGGAAACGCAATATCTCGAAAACCTGAAGACTCACAAATTATATTTTCGGTGCACATTTTTGCACAAATATCAGCTCTCGGCCCATGCACAATATTTTCCTCTCCAACCATTCGTTTAGAATTTTCCTGCTAGAATAACGTTACCCTAGAAGGAATCGCTTTTTCCGTTTTTTTCAAAAACGACCAGGCGCACAAATTCTGTAAGTAGCGCACATTTATAGCAGATTACGCACTAAATATACGTTCCACTCATATCACTCTAGGAGACACTTTCCTGTTAGGGTAACGTATACGTTCTTCCGACGATTGTAGCGACAACTAGCGTTATAAGGTATCCAGTTCAGTGTCTAGACTCTTTTAGGTTCATGTTCTGCTGGTGTTTCTGGCACGCGTACCTTATCCATGGCAACAAAAGGCTTAAATCCCACAAGTTTGGTCGATTGAGCTGAGCTCAAATTATATTAATCGGAGAGATTATACTCTTGCATGAGTTCAATTTATATTTTTGATATAAATGTATGTTTTTAAAAAAATATTTTATTTCCAAATGTCTGAAAATTTAATGTTGAGCATTTTTGATACAGTAATTGAGCCTGAGGAACTGTCAAACATTGGCACTAAAATAAAAAGTTTTCTCCATATTCTCAATTCAGAAAGCGTCCCAAAGTTTAGGGTTGTAAGGTCCTAATTATGAGAATGAATGGTAACTGCTTCTCGAAAATCCTGTCTTCCTAAATCCTAGATTGAGAAGAGTTAGCAGTTAACTTTTGTCCAATTACACTTAGACTTCGAGACCGTGTCAAGACGGAGTCTAACAATTGACATGGGACTCGCCATAGGTTCCTTGTACGTATTTTTGAGCAATATACATATTTTGGCTGAAATATAAAAGTTTCACCTGTAAATAAAGCCTATCTGTAAATAAACTGCCCCGACCAACACAACGGACTGAATTTGCAAGGTATACCGGTATACTTTACCGGTACATATGTGGAATCAAGAATTTGACAGTTTTGTATGGGAATATGTTAAAAACTTTTTTTAAAACAGTTGCAAAAGTTTGGCTGGATTTACCATAAACATCTTAAAGTATTTGGATTCCCGCTGCTTACTATTTGATCAAAAATAAAAGATCGACCTTATGTTTCGTTGTCACATAAAACGTTAGTTCCAAATTCTACCACTCCGCAGATCAGTTTGTTGGGAATACAATTGCGCATGTAGTCGTTTAACCTTGCATGTGTGCATTTGCACTAATACGACCAGTATTAGTGCAAATGCACACATGCAAGGTTGAGGCTGAGTTGGGTTCAATCGATAGGTGACGTCACGATACGTCATACCCTAGACAGTCGCATTATTGCTTCCGTGTTTATGGAATCCTAGTGACACCGGAAGCAAATCTTTTTTTTTCATTGACAGACATTTAGTTAGCCCATGTTTAAGACAAATCAGTTAGACTCTTAACCGTTACTTGTAATATCAAGACTCAGTATTTTTTTATAATTTTATGTTTTCACATAGTAGGTACCTTAATACCATTATTTTAATTAAAAAATAACGTGAGTATATTTTTTTTCCAAAGATAAAGCAAAAATGGTAAACCTTTCGTCATGTTGCATACCGTGTCTAAGATGACTGCCTTCTCATCGAGTAAACAGAAAGCAAAGTTCATCGTCTGCGATCCTTTCATCACCCATGTCAAAATGCTTTTTATATTCCAGAAGGATTCATATATTTTATGTTGTAGTATGGTACGGACTGCTTTTTCCGCAGTTTATGCTTTATAAACTCCCTGGTATGTATCACTAAATGCAGTTTTATGCAAGCGAATTTTTAAGCAACGCACGTGGACCATTCACGATGTGTCAATTGGATGGCATTTTCATTTTTGGAAACTTCTGGTCTCCGTGTGCTGTTTCCTTATTAGCGAATCCTAGTTTCATCTTGCTGCGCAACAAGTAAGGAACTCTTTGAATTTATAATTAGTTTAACACCTAAAAGGACCGATTTTCAATACTTGATTGCAAAGCTGTGCAAAAAATCGTTAATAAAAAAATAAGCAAAGCGATTTGACCGAACGGCTAGACGGATTCGTAATAGATTTCATTTTATTTTAACTAGCTTTTGCCCGCGACTTCGTCCGTGCATAGTGTGAGGATTAGACTCACCAGAGGTGAAAGTTACGTAGCCCTTAAGCCCAAAGGTCGAAAGCGCAGGCCGAAGACCGCGTCTGTCTGACGGAGCACCGCTCCTCCAGGATTTTCAGGACTTTCCAATAAAACATAGGTTTTTAGGTAAAAGATCCAGTCACACGATTATGTTGGACTACTAACTAACTCTGAAGTAATTGAAAACTGACTGATTAAAATTACAGCAGCAGTTCAGCACACTAAGCCTGGTTACTGCTTAATCGGACTATCCTATGGTGGCCTCAAATGAATTTAAGGCCCCCAACCAGGGCTTACAAACTAGCTAATTATTTTAAATGACCGCTCGCTATGGGCATCCCCTGCGGGATACGGACCTCGGCTTAGCGGAGGCATTTCGGGAGGACAGCAAGGGACAGGCTGGGTCATATCACTATTATTTGGGGGATTTAAAACTACTGGCTCAGCGACGCGGGCTGGCTCGGTAATCAGAGGTCAGGGAGGGTTTTTACTGGGACGTCGCGACGGGCCTCGGCGGCGAGGCCGGAAAACGGAACGCGGTCTGTTTTTGTATTTACTGAAAGTGCTGGTTTCCCTACGGCTCTCTTGTGTCTGGGTGATGGCGTCGTCGGGTTCGACGAGGGTATGCCGCGGATGGCGAATCCTACTAATCTGTGATGGAACGTATCGGGTAACCGATGCGATAAGGGGATTTTGATGTTTTGATGCAGTTTCGATGAAACGTTGGGATAGACGTTTCATGAACTGCTTCACCGTCGGGATTTTGAGGTTGACATGAAGTCGCTCGTTCCCAATGAACCACGGGGCGCCTGTGGCCTTTCGGAGAAATCGATTATGCAGTACTTGCATCCTATGAATATGGTGTGCCTTTGCGTGCGCGAAGGTGGCACATGCATACGTCATAATGGGGCGTATGCACGTCGTGTAGATGCGCAGTTTACATCTTAGGGACAGTTGGCTGCGTGCATTCAGCATAGAGTGGAGCCTACCGAGAGCGTAAGCAGCACGCGAACGTACCGTCTTTATGTGCTCACCGAACGTAAGTTGTCGGTCGAGGATCACGCCTAGATATTTGGCTCTCTTTTCCCAAGGAATCGGCTTACCAAACATGGTGATCGGGCTGGGAGTGGGTCTGGAAAAGCGGCCCCGCGATTTGTCAAGCAAAACCGCTTGGCTTTTTTCGGGGTTGACTTCGATCCTCCATTTTCGGAACCCGACGCCTAGGGCGTCGGCAGATTGTTGGAGGACTCGAGCTATCAACTGTTCGCTTCTGCCGGAGCGGTATATGGCCGTGTCGTCGGCGAACAGGGCTAAGTGCGTCCCGGAGGTGGTCGCTGGTGTATAGCGAGAACGCTAGGATCGAGAGCACACCGCTCTGGGGCACTCCGGCGCGAACGGGGCGGGGAGCTGAAAGCGCACCTTCGATACGGTACCGAAAGGTGCGGTCCGACAAATAGTCTCGTAAGATGAGCACGAGACGATCTGGCACACCGAGTTGATATAGCTTGTATATCAGACCGTTGTGCCAGACCTTGTCGAAAGCTTTTGCCACGTCGAAGAACAGGGCTCCCGTCACTAGGCCACGCTGGTAGCGGTCGCTGATGTGCTCAACGATGAGGAAGACCTGTTGGGCGCAAGAATGGTTGGCTCTGAAGCCGAACTGCTCGGGAGGAATTAGGGTCTTGGGTTCGACATGATTCTTGAGTCGCTTATAAATAAGTCTCTCGTAGATTTTGCCTAGGCCGCTGAGCAGACTGATGGGACGATAGCTGGTCGGGGAGGACTTGGCCTTCCCTGGAATACCGATAACGGTAGCTCCTTTCCGCGATTGTGGAAACATGTTGTTGGACAGAGCGCCATTGAAGATGGCGGTCATCAATATCATCAGGGAGGCGGGGAAGAGACGGATCACCCTGTTGGTGATGCCATCGGACCCAGGGGCTTTCCTGGGTTTGAGTTTGCAGATGATCTCCTTTACCTCGTCTGGAGTGACGGGGGGCAGAGGTTCTTTGGGGTCCTCAACGGGAGGGATGGAAGCTCTTGGACTCTCAAGAATCTGGGCGTGTGAGGGCCACCCCTACGTAAATTACGATCTGCTGAAGTCTCTACTATGCCACCATAGTAGAGACTTCAGCAGATCGTAATTTCTTCTAAAGATTCCAGAATGCCTGGTGGTTTGGTTCAAGGTCACCCAGCATCTTATCCCAGCCATCGTTACGCAGTTCATTAATGCGATTACTTACTTTACTCTGTAAGTAGCGCATATGAGCTTTGTTACTTTGACAGGGGAAGGCGCTGTAGGCACGGACAGCCGCGTTCTTCTCTGTCAACAGTTCACGCACATCGTCCGGGAGTTTCCAGCGATAATCGCTCACCGCCGGAGTCTCTTTCGAACACTCGTTCAAGACGTATTGCACGTGATCCGTGATGCCCGAATGGACGGCGCGGGCATTGGTGAATTTGATGCGGCAGGCGTTACACGCCGAGGAAATTTCAGTCCACTTAGACTTGTCTGAGCTGACTGTCAACATCACTATGCGCGATGTCGACAATGGGAGAGAGGGGGTAGGCCCTGGGGGGGAGGAGGGCCCTGAGGGGGCACGGGGGCGGGGGGCGAAGCCCTAAATGGTCGCGGGGGCGGAGCCCTGAGTGGGCACAGGGGCAGAGCCCTGAGGGGGCGCGGGGTCGATCATGCCACTAATGACATGGATCTGAGAGCGTAAATCACTCTCAATCCTCCCCAGGATTGAGAGAGGAACGAGTTAAATATTGCCAACATGGCGTGGAATATAGCGCTGTTAGTGGGGGGGCCTCCTGAGGGGCGGCAATGTTGCACTATTGCAACCAAAAAAAGGGGGGCGCGGCAGAGAGCTCCTACCCACACCTCGAGGAGACAAGTCAAACGTGAGCTCCCCGAGTGACAGTTCTCCCAAAGCTCCCTTCCCTTGGGTGTTTCCTATGTGTTATAGTCGGTGAGAAGAAAACCCAAACAAACTCACCGACAACACTACTGTCGTCTGGCCTGAAGGGCCTCTGTCCTGGAGGTGCGTGCCTGCAGTGAGCCCTAAGCTTGTTAACCCGCTGCCAATCTTAATGTGCAGCGGGGCCCTATGGGTCTTTCGACCAAGCCGGTGACGTAGGGGTTGAGACACCCAACCGTCACCGGGTGCACCCTGAAAAAGAGCGGGGTTAGATTCTGGGCGCGACTAGGAGATTCCCCAAGGCCGCGGTACCAGAATCCTTCCGACTTTACCTAACCCTGAAGGGGCTAGGTAGGTGTGTCGGGTCCACACCACTTGGGTTCGTTGACACAGTAAGGTTTCCCCCAAGTACCACTGAAAGTGGTTTTTACTCAGAAAGAGCAAGAAACAAAGAAACGTTTTGTAAACAACAAGTTTAGTGTTCGCACACGTAGCACACTCTTAGCAGTGCTACGTAGTGTCGAACGGGTGACTCGGGACGGCAGAGGTGGCGCGCGGCCGGTGGAGCGCAGCGCCGGGTGGCTCGTAGTCGTGTTCGGAGGTTGGAGAAACGTGCACTCACCTTGAGCGCTCGCAGCGGAATGGTGTAATCAACGAAGTCAAAGCTTATATACTAAATTCAAACTCAGTGCGAATATATTCTCGAATTAGATAAATAATTCATAAAATAATAGGTGGAGTGTATCTTTCTACCATAAATCTCAGCCAATTAATAAAACCTAACCTAATTGCTGAAAATCTATGAGCGTTAAGTCTTGACGACATTTTTAAGTTTTACTTTGTTTACCCTGGAAAATATAAAAATTCAATATTATGTGAAAAATCAGCTCTTAATGTGATATTTTGCGATATATTTCCAATACTAATAGCATGATTAACAATGAGGTAAGCCATCCAGGGCTAAAACAGTTACCTATAACAAATGTGAAATAGTGTATAGGTACCAATTTGATTAGGTACCTGAATCCATAAACTGGAAGGATACATTGACAGATTGACAGTGATATATCATCAATATACAACACAAAATATAAGCTAAATGCTACACGTAAGTGTCTTTAAATAAGGTATAAAAGAATAAAACCACAAAGTATACTCATTAGATGTAACGAAACGCCTCCAAACAGGTATATCCTACATAAAACAGATACAATCAGATTACGAAAAATGCTTTAGTGCGATACAATTTATTTATAGTCCGCAAACTCCGCTCAAGTTCAATGGTAAGAGTTCAACGGGTTATTGATTTTCCGGTCGATTGTAGCACCTACGACGGACGCTGATGCCCTGGTATTTGGATGACGTCATCGGAATCGATATCAGAAAGAAAGGGATAGAGCTAACTTAAGCATGCTATCCCATTCTGAACTCGTCAAAATATTGTGAGAGAGTTGTGATTTTTGCCTAGTTTTTAGTTTAACAATGTTTAATTGTTTAGATTATTTGGATCGTGACTTCTAATAAACATAAGCAATAAATCGATCCGCTAGTCCACATGTCTTGATACTTGTCACACCATTTACGAATGAAATGAAATTGTACTGTTAACAAGCAAGTTTGTTTTTTTTATAATGCTGTTATGAGATATGCTTTCCTGGTACATAAAATACGATTTGGTTTAAAAAACATTGTAAACCTTCTGACTGTTGCCTTGGTAAGAAAGATCATTGTTGCGGGCTAACGGTGTGTTTTCCATCTAGCTCTAAAGGACGGGAAATTTTGAGCAATTATTGCATCACTTATGGATCAATCTGTAGCAATCATTGGAGCAATGCGCAGTATTTTCATTAAATGCGGCAATTGTCTTGCCGCTATTGGGATTTTTGACTAGTATGAAAAACCTAAATGAATTAAATTTAATTATTTGATAGATGATATTATTAAAACATTACGATTTGATTGACCACGCACAGTGTAGAGTTCCGTAGTTACTCGTCTCCTAAACCATGCCAGAAAAATTGTAAAAAGTACCATAATTACATTACAAAGTTACAAATGCACTTGGTTTTAAGCCATTTTCTATGGAATTACTAGATTTTTTTCACTTACCCAGTTCCATTTTATCAGTTGGTCGACTATAGCGGACTTCTAAGGCTTGAAATTCAATTTTGAAGCAGACTTCAACCGATTGGGATGAAATTTTGTAAACACATTCAGTTTGAATGACAATATATGGTTAGCTGGGTGACGTTATTCTAAATTCAATATGGCGAGATTTAAGTACTCGTATTTACTTAGTTTAAAAAAAATTAATAGTTAAAAGCAATCACATCAAATTTTACTTTCGTAAATCTCGCGACAAGCTTTTTTATCATATAAATTGTGTAATGACGTTATAAGTTGATAGTTAAAGTTTTTTTTTAATTTATGGGGGGCATTTAAATAAAAGCTTGCTTTTTAAAAAAGTTTTTTATTTTTACAACTTTGTTGGCGTAATTAATATGTATTACCCATACGAAATTTCACTTTCTAGCGCTAAGCGGCTCTGAGCTAAACCGCAGACGGACAGACAGACGGACGTATAGACGGACATTACGATACTATAAGGGTTCCTTGTTGACTACGGAACCCTAAAAATGGTCGATAAACAGAGAACTAATACACTTTTGAAGTGGTTCTATCACTTCTATCCTTGTCACATAAAATTACATTTGTGCTGGATGGCTTCAATTCAATATGGTGGGACTTTTGAGTGCGCCACGCGCAATTAGTACTGTCTCTGTTTATTACAGATTTTAAAACGCTGGCAATACCGCCATTTTTTTAGATTTTAAGCAATATTTTTTAACTGTGTGTTGTCTGCTCTCTAGTAAACCAAGTAACGAACAGTAATGAGGGTAATGTTTTCTGAACGGGGTTTTTAAGTTCTTGTTTTATTTCATGGCAACTACGATGAATTATTCCCGGTTTTGAAATAGTGGGAAAAAAGTACACAGGCAGTTTACGACGACTGAGGATGAACCGTGTAACCAAGATCATTGAGGCTAACACTATCTGGAGGGGCTTCTTAATTTATGCCATAAATTACAAATATTAAAAGTGTCCATGTTCAGCAATATTGTAGTTAACGTCTTTTGCCCAAAATAAAACAAAATTAAAAAGAGCTAAGTAATTTACAGTAATTACTAGTACAATAATTTTATTTATTTTGTGAATCCATAATACCATGAATGTACTATCTAATAGATACTATATAATACATCTACTAAACCTAAGTATGTACATGTACAAAAACAAAGTACACTCAGGCGTCAAATTATTCCTCCGCATAGCTGTCATTCGGAAACGTGCCCAGAAAACTGGCAGCATTGCCACGTTAAATGACAATGCTAATTCTTTGAGCAAAGAATGAGCTCTGGTCACGCAAATTGTCGATTAGTCGGCGAGATTATGTCCTTGAAAAGGATACGCGAACTCGGACCCCACAAACGGCTCAAAACTGTAATTACTTGTATATTATCTAAAAATGATTTATAAGTACTTTATATTGTGATCTTGAAGCTAAGCCGTACCCGAGTTCCAAAATATGGAGGTGAAGGAATCTAATCAGACGTTACTCGATGAGTTAAGACAGACCGAGTAACCAACAGCAATGATACTCATAATATCTTTTGATGTTCTTCATTTAATGCTACGGAAGCTAAGACTATTCTTATTCTGTCCATATTGTGAAATATCTTGGTAACGTACACAGAGAGGTCTTGGACGAGTTAAGATAAACCAACATACGAACAGTAGTGAGGCGTATGTTTTAAGAAATGATTCTTAAATTCTTATTTTATGTCATTGAAACTACGGTCAATAGGTAATGATATCGCAGTTTTGAAATGTAGAAGATAAACATGCACTTGTTTCTTCGATTAGTTAACACAAACCGCATAACGAACAGCAGTAATACCAATATTTTCTGGAAGGGTTTCTTAAGTTATCTATATTATTTAAGGTGATGCTTATTTCTAAAGAAATCTCTTCCAGCTCTTTCAGCTTCTTTTTTCAATGTTGGAGAAGCTTATGTCAATTGTATACTAATTCTGAAATATTGGGGTAAACGTATGGAATTACTTGAAGCGTTAAGAAAGACCGCGTTACTAACACAAATGAGGCTCATATTTTAGGAATGGGCTTTTGACGAACAATAAAAATCTCAATATGATTTATCAAAAACTTTGATAACTATATACTACGTAGTGTATTAAAAAAAAATACTGTTAAGGTTTAAACCTTACGTACTATTTATGGCCTTAGATAAATGTATTTAAAAAAATGGTAATTTAATTAAAGTAAGGGTTTATTATTTGACCACCTTAGAGACACTTGAAAATAATGATCTTTTGGCAACCGCTTGTGACTAAGGTTGGGAATGGACTGAAGCGCGCAACTTTGGGACGCGCAGGGCAAACTGCTTACTGATGACCTAAGCATGACGGTCATCTATCGGTTTCAAAATTTATTCAGTGAGTGACCTTTCGCTTTCATATTACAGAAGATAGCTTCTACCTAATGGTTGCGCCTATGTTAAAGCTGAAAATTATTCCAAGGGAACATATTCCCAGGCTAAAAAGTATCATGTGCCCAATTCCAACTTTTTCCCTAGTGCCAAGTTTCATCCAAATCTGTTCAGCTGTTGTGACGTGAAGACGGAGTTACTTTGACATTTATAAAATAGGAATGATTTTTTGCACAAAGCTATTACAATAAACCTATAATGCATCAGATTATTGATGTATACTGTGTTCTATTTTATTAATCTTTTTCGTTGAAAGTAATGATTTTTAATTTGGTAAACTTTGTTATACTTGTTAGTACTGCAATTCAACAGGTTTCATAAACATGCATCATCTGCTTACCCTTTTCCCAATTATATTGGGGTCGGCTTCTAGTCAAACCGGATTCAGTTGAATACCA
This sequence comes from Mamestra brassicae, assembly GCA_905163435.1. Taxonomy (NCBI): domain Eukaryota; kingdom Metazoa; phylum Arthropoda; class Insecta; order Lepidoptera; family Noctuidae; genus Mamestra; species Mamestra brassicae. The sequence goes on from LR990987.1 coordinate 8,189,246, forward strand.
GTATTTTACGTGGAGCGGCTGCCTACCAGACCTCCACAACCCATTAACTGGGTAACACGGTACTCCTTGGCAAGACTGGTGTCAGGTTATCTGGCTTCTGACTGCCGAAGATCTACAAATGACAGCCGGGACCAACGGCTTAACGTGCTTTCCGAGGCACGGAGGAGTCTCGGTATGTTAAGATGGTCACCCATCTACAGACCAACCTCGGCAAGCGTTGCTTAACCTTAAAGATCGACCCGTGCGGCTGTTGTTATTTTGCCACGCGCTCCTCCTTAGGTTTCATAAACATACGTTCATAGTAATTGGATTCCAATGTTGTTTATACTATTAGCGCTAAAGTCACGTCACTCGTGTATTGCCTAGTTTCTTGGAGTTTCTCCATATCGCTCAATGATGTCATTGCAAAACATTTCGACAAATCGACGCTTGCTAATTGTAAATTACTTGATATTTTGTGACGTCACTATAGACCAGTATTGCTTATAATTGATCAAACAACAACAACAACTCGAAATCCCGTAATGAAATTGACATTATTTTTAGTGTGGTACATACCTACGTATATTCTTTTAACCTTTTGAACGCCAGAGCATAAACGCATCGGCGTGCCCGCGACGCCAACCCACTAATTCGCCGTACTTTTGTCACATATTTGTGACGTTTGGCGTACGGGGCACGCGCTTGCTTGTCATGTATACGTGACAATGGCGTTCAAAAGGTTAAAAGCTATTTTTTGTATTGAGAGTTATTTGGGGGCACACCAACAGAGACACGGCCAAGACGTACTACTTAGTAGGGAGTTTCATATTTTAATGTATTCGCCATATAACATTGTTTCGTAGGAAGTTGGGGTGTTTATGGCGGGAAAGAACATGTGCCTTCAATCCCTAACTGGCCTGCTAAAGCTATTTAGTATTGTTGCGAAGTATTGTTTCCAGAAATAATAATATACCGTAAATATCTGAAGCGCAACGCGTTTTATCGGCGATACGAATACCGAAACGTGTGTATGTACACGTACACCCCCACATTATTAAGCATTTTCCAACTAATATTTTATCTATATACTTTGGGCATACTGAAAGTTGCTGGATTCTGATAAATAATACTAGGTAAGTATATTCCCTTGTAATTAATGGATTTTTGCTGAAACCATTGCACAAAGCAGTTGCTTAGCTAAATTATGGCAAACTCCGTAAGATTATAAAATATCTTGAGGGTTTGTATACTCTCGATAAATTGTCTAATGAACATTTGTTCTGCAATTATACAAATCACAATTTCTATTCTGTAATATCTCCGTCCGTTCCGATAAATTGTGGAATGACATAAACTGGCGACTAATCAGCTCTCTGGTCTACAATTTATCTGTTTTGGTGTGATATTTAATTGGAGACTTGGCCATTGGTCTTTGTTTTCTTTGAATAGCTCAATGACAGCCCTTTTCCAGGTATCACACGAAAACGGACAAATTGTAGACTTGTGCGATTATAGACTCCAAATGATCAGTTGACAATTTATTGACAGTTTACAGTCTCTCAAGATATTTTATGTTCTTACGGAGTTTGCAATATACAGCGGTGCTGTATCAGGTAAACCAACATTATATTGGGGAGCAGGAGCTCTTTATTGAGTCAAGTCCGACGACAATAATTACTAGCACATTGAGTGCATACTCTTTTATAAAACGATGTCCCACTCCACGACAACTCTGTCCGATGGCGCACGGAAGTGTGTCTCGTGTTTACTTGATAGGAAACACTAAAATTAACTAATTCTAATAAGATTTTCATTAAAAAATAATCAATTTGTACAAGAAAAAATATCGTAAATAAACAAAAGTGGCTTAATAAAGTAAATCATTTCAAAATCAAAATAACATGTCATCATTTGTAATGAGAAAGACAAACGGTTATTATTATTGAAATAAGTTGCTAAAACTCAATTCGTGTAGTCTGAGTACTCAATATCTTTGTATTTATTAGACAATAATTTATAGTTAAACTACTGGTCGTATCGAGCTGAAATTTGGCGTGTACCTACGTGCCAAATTTCAGCTCTCTTTCTACGATCAGTAGTTTTGGCTGTACGTTGTCTGTCAGTCACTCAAATCATTCAGTCACCTGTAAACGAAGAATTTTATATATTACGATTGGATCCATATCTCGAGTACGCTTCAATATAAAATAGTTTTTTAGACTTTGATTGATGATTTCTTCGAATTAATGACAGAAAAAGGTAAGTCCTTTTTCTGTCATTAATTCGAAGTATTAAATGTAGAAAATATATCAACCATAAATGAATTAATATCAGCTAATATTTGGGAAAAGTTTCCGTTATTGCGGTATTTATATAGTTTATCGGGGCGTTCCCGTCATGTGTAAGTCTGTGCTCAGTAGGTATTGATGCACATTTCCAAAACACGTGTTGGTTGTTGGTGTTATTTCTTAGATTTTAGTTTAAGCTAGTTATAAAATGCAAAAAGGTTCTTACATTTTTTTTTAAAAACGTCATTGTACTAAAAACATACTAAAGATTCGTGTTTCATTTATGTCATTATAATTATTTTATCATTTATTATACAAAATAATACCCGCAGTCACCATGACCACCTTTAGGTGGTAAAGTGTCTTAAAATACGTTAAGTGGGCAAAGGTTAAAACAGACCAGCAGGGTCTGCCACAGTTGATGTTGGCGAGTCCCACTGGCACACCAAATTTAGGAGGCAATTGACAGACCCATTTTACCTTATCGAATGAAACCAAAACAATTGTCACAATTTCGCGACAGGTGTTGTTTGATACAGCAGAGAATATATAATATAAACGTATATATCATTGTAGTTGTAATTGTCAGATTGTCACTTTCAGTTTTATTAAATAGGCCCCTGGCAGTTAATTGTGTATGAACAATTTTTTTTTGAATAATTGACTTATCAACTAATAGAATTGGGGACCAGTCTAAGTAGCGTTGGTGAATAAGACCTACATATATTTTCATGAAGCGTAAATAGAGAGTGCATTGTTTTATTGAGCCACAAAAATTTCCAAGGAGATAAAAGTTAACGACCATTAAAAAAAACAATGATTGGAAGTCTTTTTAAAGCTTGTCATCAGTGTGTTCTTTTTTATTGTGGCAATAAAAAACCGCGCATGGAGAAAGTAGTTCAAGGCCATTATTATGATTCTGCCGAAACGAAATCAACAAATACAAGAAATTAAAAGAGCGTGAGTGAATGGATACATCATTTTATGACGTACACTTGTAAGAAACTTGTAAACGTCTTCAGATTTCTAAATTCACCGTTAAAATTATTTGTACGCTTTTCCGAGATAGTTAGTGGCAAAGATTTCATAAGTGTACTATATTTCTAGATAATATGTTTATTTAAGTGTCTTCGATCTGTGCGCCACAACTTTTAAAATGACTGGGCCTACTACCATAAAAATTCAAACCCCTTTGTTTTTCTAAAGTAATAGAAACTCGCAAAAGTAAAGTTACAGCAGAGCTATTGAAAGTAAAGGACGGAAATTGTTTTTTCATACGTAGCCGTCAATATTTTCAAATCTTCATGAGCCGGCAAGCATCAAATCAAAAGAGCCAGCTTCTTGTATAAATATGACCATGTGCTGAATATGATGGGTCACGGCTAGCCTTCAATGCCTACATACCTCTCCTAGAGAATCTTATAACGAAATGACCACAATCATAACGTTAATAGAAACGAACCAAACTTAGATAAGAAAAGCAAAAGTTATTTCATAGCATGATTTAGTTAAGTTAACCTAAGTACGTCTTTTAATTATTCTGAATTGGGTCTTTTCAATATGAGAGTAAATAAAACATAATCGCAGCTTTACAACCAACCCTAGTTAAGACAGAAATGCACGTAAACTACGAGAGTGGTTCTATCGTTGTTTCAGCCGGCTCAATCAACCTCCGGACGGAATATGCTCTCTTAGTACCAAGAGTAAAATTGCACGGAAAACTGTCGGAGTAGAGTTATTAAAATCGGACGTGTGGCAGCGACGGAGAGCGAGCGCGTACTGAGGCTCGAGCGCGATTCCGTGGTATTTACATGTGACCGAACTAACTCGAAGCGCACGTGGTACCCACTACACGTGGTTTGTTTCACAATGCGCCTGCGTGACAGAAGGTGTCTCTAATATAATCGTCGGTCACTGAGCGTAGACTACAATTTGCGTGCATTGGGACTTTTAATAATGTTTTAGTATGAAACAGGAATTGCTTTATTCAGATGTGGTTTGAAAAGCATCATCCGCAGATGTAATGCATAATAACAAAAAATAATAAAAAACCGGCCAAGAGCAAGTCTTACCGGCCAATAAAAGGCTAGTAGGTTCAGTAAAAACATTAGACAAATTAAACGATTTAAAAAGCTTAAAAATCTGCTGCTATTTAAATTATTTTCTAAAATATTGATATTAGAATTGTTTGTTATCTGCTGCAAGTTTCGCAAGGATATCTTCCATAGTTGACTCAAATAAAGTATAGTTTCGAGGGTTTGGGGGTCTGTACACGCACACTATAACATGCTTATCCAGCTCAACACAGGACAGTTCAATACAATGTTCCACTGACAAGCTGACTATGTCACTATGTGACTTAAATTTTAAGCATTGTTTGATGAAATAATGTCAAGGTATGCTGCTGACCCCCTTTTAGACATTTATCGAATTGAGAGCAAGAAGATACCTTATCTGTAGGTATAACTAATCTGTTATTGGTAACTTCTGTTGTCTTATAAACAAGTTTAAATTAATATCAGGAGTTTGCCCTAAGACTTCAACATCATCACTTGGCAGTGAGATGGAATACATGTGGCCTCCACGTTAACAAATGATTTTTCCATGGTGATACGTGGAACCTCCTTCGTACAATTTTTAAAAGAATTTATAGCTATAGTGCTACAGTTATTTTGGCTCACCACCTGATTCTTAGTAATATTACTAAACGTTGTGGATTTAATTACACAAGACTTCGACATACTACTTATATCTGAGTTAATATATAAGCTAATAGCCTACCTATTGTGTGTCTAAAACTAATTGGCAGATACACAGTATCCCTGGTCGATTTTAAATGATCCACAAAAATATTTGTGTCAAAAAACATAAACTTGTCACTATAATGACTTACTAGGAAGTGCATGTGTTTATTTAACCTATGAATATAATTATTTTGTCTAATTGACAATTGTTCAAAATATGGAAAAGCACACAATATTATTTTATTACAATTTAACTTTAGCATCTCAGTTATATAGTCTGTAATATCTGCTTTTTTTACTTTTAAACTATTACCTATAAACACAGTAATGTTGGTATTAGAATTATAATTATTATTGTTTGTTAATAATGCCATAATATGCTTGTAAATCGAACCTAGCATACAATAATTTTGTGTAGAATAACTTACATTGTTACCAACTAATTTACCTAAACCTCTTCCTATACTGTCTGAGAACATAACTGAATGGCCACTTTTCACAGATGAAAAACCACAAATCTCAGGCTGCTCAACTTGAGATAAATCCTGTCCAAAATCAATATTAACTTGTTTAGTGACACATTCTTGAGACAAATTCTCTGCCTCAAGCTGGACAGCATCAAGGTTTGATACTGTCTGGCAAGTACACTGACACATGACCAACTCATTAGCAGCAAGAATGTGTTCTTTTATTTGGTTCTGAGATTGTACATATTTACTATTAAGTTTATTCAATGAAGCATCAAGTACCTTTATTTCAGACTGTAAGTGCTCTGTATCAATTTCATATATTTTTATGCTGTCTTCTAGTTTAATTTGATAATTATTTAATTTACTAATCAGGTCAAAACGTTCTTTCCGGTGTTGAATATTTTTGGAAAAGTGTTTTTGTTGCTTTTTGTATCGATAACATTTTTTGATAATTCTGGTTAGTTTTGCATATTTTTTTATTTTATTATGACTAGCTTTATAACTACAGTTTTGTTTCAATAAGGAATCTTCAGTTAGGTCAATTGTAACGATGGAATGAGGATTACAATTATTATTAGAACTAAGTAATTCATTAAATAAGTAGTTAGTTTCATTAACCTGAGTACTTTGTTTCTCATTTTTCAATTTGATAATACAACTGTTAGCATGAACTAGTTCATCCTCTAGGTCCCTAACCTTACGTAAAGCCTCCTCATATAGGTTACTACAGTTCTTGAAACCATCCGTGATTGCCCGCAGTTGGTCGCGTTCTTCAACAGCATCATGGTTTTGTTGGCTGATATCAACTAGCTCCCGTTTAAGGCAAGTGTTTTTGTGGACCATTTTCCTTACTTCACCCTCACTTTTTGGTTGGTGCCCATGCAATTTTAAATGTCTAACGGGGCCTCTGCGAGTTGGCTTTGGCCCCTAAAACGCCTACTAAAGCACCGGGACCCCAGGGTCCCGGTATAGTAAAAATGTTGTAATCGTGTTTTTAATTATATTTATTAATGTTTAATTTTTTCGAATGAATAAAGCTTTATTATGCCCGTGGTTATTGACCATATTTCGTTGGCAACTATATTAAGGTCTAACTCTTCTATCGTAATTGAAAAAGTTTCTCCTTTTTCTATCTGTATCAGTTTACCTACTAATGGATTCCTTACAATACAGACAACCAACAAACTCGTTAAAAACACAGGCTGGAGTTTCTGTTATGAAGATATTGATTTTTCCACTGAAAGTAAATATTGTTCTTATTTCGGGGATAAAACTAAGATTTGAATAGATACATGTCAGAACTATTTCTACTTTCTTCTATTTACCCCGATGTACGGGTTCTTTCAACCTCCTCGCAATTGTTGCTGTCCTAGTACCAAGAGTGAAATTTCACGCAAAACTGTTGTGAAATCGAACGTGCGGCAGCGTCGAAGACCGAGCGCGTACTGAGGCTCCGAGCGCGGGATCGCACGCCGTGGTGTTTGTTTACGTTCGAAGGCTACACGTGCGCTGTATGGACGACGAGCTAGATTTTTGCAGACGACTACGTTTCCTAAGGTTCTTCGCTTTCTGTGTTTATAAACTGAGAGCTACTAAATCTTCCGAATAACGATATTATTTTAGTGGTGAGAAGCATGCTTGGTATGGTAACCTTGACTTGCCAAGCTTCAGCGCTGCATGTCTATGATATTCTATTAGGGAACAAAAACTGAAAATGAAATTATCACTGTCAGCTTGATATTTGAATAAGATTTATTTCATTGATGACAAGTAGAAAATCAACTTTCAGGTGATTTCGATGAGCTGTCTGGTATTAAAGAATTTAAGATAAAATTAAGAAGTAATTCTTTGTGCAACTTACGCAACTTTTGCTTGTTTTAGTTAGTTGGAACTTAACCTTCTAGGTAAATCATTTTGAATACCGAAAATAGGGGTTAATTGCTTATTTTTATTCCGTTTGGACTTAATGACCACAATTATAGGTAACTAATTAGTCACCATATTTAAGGCTTATGTTCGGTACCCTGTAGCCATTTGAAAGAGCTTTTCACGAAAATCTTTTATTATTAGCATAGTTCTTTTGTCAAATAAGAAAGGAAGGACTTTAAATTATTATTATTCATCTTAAACATCCTTTAAGGAATGGTCTAAATTGAAGTTTTAAGCCAGACCCAAACCAACGAAAAAGAAATAGCTTTGAAAATCACTTTAAAAATTGTCCGTGTTGGAAGGCTCGTATCTAAAAGTATTTTCAGTTATATTATAGGTGTTCTCTCAGCAAGCTGCACCTACTCAGCCATCAACACATCGCCGTGGATATGGAAGCTGGAACTAACAATTTTTATTACTTTTAACAAACACTTGAGGTTAAATTAAAATAAAAACCGTATGGAATGATTATTTTCACATTTATTTCCAAAGTAAGCAAATGATGCAGTTATTGTTCATTTTAACTGGTTGTTATTAATGCCAATTTCATTTTATTTCAACTACATAGTAATGTTATCATTAATCACTAAAAAACCGATCACAAAGGACGTAGTTTTTGCTTAAAACCAAAAAAGAGCTGAGATATCATGGTTGCTCAAAATAACTAAATGTGATGAATTATGAATTGGTGTGTATATCACAACTTACTGTCCCCAGGCAAGTTTGCAGTAATGCACTGATTTGTTATTTTTTATTTAGAAATAATCTTACCACAGAGGTTTAATGTCTCCCATTAAGTTTAATGTAAAATATATGCATTCGATCAAAAAGATAATGCCTAAAAATAATCAGCAGAATAAAACCGACTTGTTGAATAAAAAAACGAATGGCGCGCATTTTTTATCATTGTAAAACTTTGATATCCATATTTAGCAAGAAAAGTTAAAAAAATTGAAATAGACAGCGATAGCGATATGAATTCATCTCCAGAAAGTATAAAAACAGCTGCAAATGAAATTGAATTATTTTCAATTTCATTTGCAGCTGTTTTCCTTTTGACGCAAACGTCGCGGGATAAATATTTAAAAGTTTATGAAAATTTTATTAAGTGGAAAAACGACAGACGTGTAACATCACTGTCCGATAATGTGTGTTTAACGTATTTCAGTGAGATGACCAAAAAACTGAGACCATCTTCATTGTGGTCTATATATTCCATGTTAAAAAGCACAGTTAATACCAAGAACAACGTGGATATAAAAGAATACTCTAAATTAACATCGCTTCTGAAGCGGCTATCAGATGGCTAGATGAGTAAAAAGTCAAGTCAAGTCGAAAAGTCAATCTATAATCTACACATTATGACCGATATAAACGCTGTTAACATTGCCGGCTACGTAGGATAACTACTTGCAACATTTACTGCCGGGTAGTATTTCTACTAAATACTGACCATAAACAATGTATAAACCGGCCATTAACATAATTGAATGCCGATAAATGACGTGTTAATTTGTGTGTAACGTCGAACTTTGATCTTTTTTACAGGTTACTCTCATTTTCGGTATAAACGCTGCTCATAACCAAATGCTGCTTATTAAACAAAGAAAGACCGTCAATTTGTAATACGTGACGACTTTTTAAATGTAGTGCAGAAATACATGGCGCTGCATCCAAGTTCTATAAGCACTAAGCGGTTTTTCTTAAGTTACCAGAATGGAAAATGCACAAAACAAGCCATTTGGCAAGAACACATTTGGAAAATTGCCTTATGAAATTGCCGGTTATATGAAGCTACAAAACCCGGAAGCCTACACTGGGAATTGTTTCCGTCGAACACTGCTAGATGATTCCAGTGCTAATTTTGATGATGACTACGCTCAAGCGTCATGGTGGATAGAAATTGGACCAAGTAGCAGAAGGTTACAAGTAGCAGAAGGAAACACAACAGAACCATTTCATTTGCACCGATCAACATCACCACGTCCGTCTACTGCTCATGGAAATGAGCCCACGTCTACCTGTATCGTCTGATTCTGATAATAATAATTATTATTCATATATAAACCAAACAAAAATGTTTCTTGTGTATAATTATATCATTGTAAGTTTGAAATGTTCGAGGAGAAGATGAATTAAACTTTATTTTCCCTAACATTTTGATTAGGTATATTAATTTTATCCCGGTAGGTAGATTGGTGGTTGAAAGAAAAGTAGATTACGCACCTTGTGTAATTAACACTTAAACTAACACGATGCATTAATTACTCACATTAGTGCGTTATTAATGCCCTCGCACAATGCACGAGTGTTATATTGGTGCCCGAGCGCATTCAGGCACCAACATAACACTCGTGCATTAATGCAGCACTTTGCGCTCGATGCAACAATCTTCTATTATTATTCTGACTGTAACTTACTGATGTTTTAATCATTTAACAACTTTTGTGTATTATTTATGATCAAAATTTAAAAAAAATTAAAGATAGATTTAGTTTCAATAGGTAGTAGAAAACGAACTAATTATGGACAATCACTAGAAAGGATATTATTGTTGAGTACACCAACAGCAGTATACAGTGTGAATTTTTGAAATATAAAATACCTACCTAAACCGTAACTATTTTTTTTATAATGATGCAGTTGTAGATTCTGAGGCCCGATGTTCATAAAATAAAAAAGAATAAAAAAGAATAAAACTGTCGAAGTCACTAGTTCATCACATGGTGCAATACACTCATTATAAAACATTGAGAGTATTAAGTCAATACATAAAAAAATAACAAATAATTGACCTCTACGGACATATAAATTAACAAATATATCGCACCATGAGAATAAAAGTGACCTAACACGAAATTTGTATTTTGTGGGAAATCACAAAATTGACTTCGTATTTTAGGGAGAAAGAGACGCAATGTTTATGTTTGTCCATTTCTAGCACGAAATGGTCACTTTTTGATTCATTAGATGATGGACCATGTTATTAGGAGTAGTTACAAGTACTTAACTCAATTCGCCGAAATTTTGAGTTCGGTCACTTTCATTCTCACTGTGCGAATGAACTCATATTATGTCATAAGCTAACTATGAAAGAACATTAAAAACGAAGTATTAAAAACGAAGTATGTCTTGCGTTCAACACTGCGACCAACTATTATCATCGTCTAAATAATCATTGATTGAATAGTATGCCTTCGAACAAAGGTTAGATTTAACTTTAGCTTTAAACGAGTTAAAAGGCAGCTCAAGATAAAAAAGAGGTAGCTTATTGTAAAAACGGATACCGAGCCCCACAAATGAGCTTTGGACCCTTCGAAGACGATGGGATGGTGCATGTAATTTGTGCTTGTTTCTAGTGTTAAAGTTATGGATATCACTGGTTTTAGTGTATAAATGTGTATTTTGCCTAATATATAATATGTTTGCAAAAATAAATTGAGATGCTACCGTGAGAATACCAATATCTTTGAAAAGTTCTCTTAAGGAAACTCTTGACCCCAGCTGATATATTGCTCGTACAGCCCGTTTTTGTAACACAAATATATTTTGTATGTCTGCAGCTTTTCCCCATAATAGGATACCGTAAGACATAACGCTATGGAAATAACTAAAATAGACTAACCGAGCTGTGAAAACGTCAGTGTATTGTCTTACTTTCCTGACGGCGTAGGCGGCCGAGCTGAGCCTTCTTGACAGGCTTGATATATGCGGGTCCCATTGTAGTTTGGAATCAACAGTTATTCCCAAGAATACTGCTGAGTCCACAGTTTCAAGCATCTCTTTGTTTAAGATCATATTCGGTCTTAGATTATTAACATTAGGTAAGGCAAACTTGATACATTTTGTTTTCTTAGCATTGAGAACTAGGTTATTTGTCGTAAACCAATCCGTAACCATGGAGAGAGCACTGTTTACGTCATCAAAATCTTGTCTATTTCTATCTACTTTAAAGACAAGAGAGGCATCATCTGCAAAGAGAACTACATCACAGATACCCTTTAGGAAAAATGAAATTGTAAAATATCGCGTGAAATTGTAAACATTTTTTTCCAAAAAAGACACGGATATATTGGAAACTATTGAATTTGGATGGGATTTATTGTATAGGAAACAATTTCTTCATAATATATAGAGAAATTATAATCTTATCAAGATGTATTACAATCTTACGGAGTCTGCAATTTTCCGGTGACATATACATATATTTAAATATGTACTTTGTGGTGACAATATTGTAGCCCACTGCATTATTCGGATATCAGCAAATAAGTGTTTGGCAATGAGTGCCAAATGAACATTTTTATAATATAATATTATAATATTATATATGTACGAATTAATACTTACTGTGTTGCTAAAACATAATGTTTATAAAAAACCTTTCAAGTAGGTACGAGTCGGACTCCGGCGGTTTGCCTGCAATCTATAAATGAATAAATATTTTCTCTTCTTTTTCAGAGTTACGGGGGAGGGGGGAAAGGTAAATTTTCATCTATGTCATAATCATATGCCTAGCCTGTTCCCAACTACATTGAGGTCGGCTTCCATTCAAACCGGATTCAGCTGAATACCAGTATTTTACGTGGAGCGGCTGCCTCCTAGACCTCCACAATCCAATTACTGGGTAACACGGTACTTCTTGGCAAGACTGGAGTCAGATTTTCTGGCTTCTGACAATCCGTAACGACTGCCAAGGATCTACAGATGACAGCCGGGACCAATGAAATCAGTTTATTTTAAGGTAGTTATAAATATATATCTGTGCCACCTCAATAACAATTTTCATTTGATATTTCTCACAGTAGAGTGAAAAAACGGACAGACAATGATTCCACGTAATAGTTTTGTTTGTATGTGAACCTTAAAACACTGGATGAGTGCTATTTCCGTAAGATCAATATGTTTTATCAACCATGTTCACTAAGAACAAACTATACATTGTAGTTGAAAACATGTAATGTATGGGAATACATTCAAACTTCAAATGTACTCACTCGTAAGTGCGATATTGACAGATTCATCAATTAATTTTATGACAAATAGACTTCTTATTCTATATTTCTTGTTATCTCCCATTTAGTTTCTAGCATTTCAAATTCTCAGTTAATATTATTTCCACATTGCACGTGAGTTAATCGAGAACTATCATCACGTACTATAAACCAACAATGTTATCAGAGAGCCAAAAAAATTCTTCCAATGTTTAAGCAACGTTCGCAATCACATCTCAGTCAATGCGAAAGTGAAAGTTGTTAAAACATTGTTTGAATTGACCTTCTGGTGCTGTGTTGTTTCCTTCTTCATACCAGGAACGCAGGACGTGTCGAAACTGGATGCATAGTTACTGCTTCTTATTATGGAGTTCATAGCAGCCCTTATTGCAAAACGCGTAGAGTTAAAATTGCAACTAATACATTTAAATTTTTACGAAAGTCTGGAAACGATCACTCTCGTGCAATAAATATTCTCAAATGCTAGACGGATACAAAATAACATTTTGGCCACAACAACCTGTGTTAACTATCAACACGATATTTATAACAAAAGGAACTTTTTAAGCAATTAATTTAATCGACAGCATTTTTTGATGTTTTGTATAAGTACTTTTAGAAAGAAGAATGGTCAGGGCCCTTACAAAATACCCAACTCCGACAGATATCATACATATCCTAGTTTCTTTAAAGTGTGAAATATAAGAGAAGTACGTTTTTATTTTTTTCGATTTCGTTGGCAATCACATACATATTATTATATGGTTTTGAGTGTTCGTTAAAACGAAGTATAGACAAGCAATTTTTATACACTCTCGTTCGGGCTCATTTGAATCGTTCTGATGAGCACTATCCATTGTTGTTGGTAACAAGTATCTGAAGATGGAGACTGGAGGTGGATGGTAGATTTCTAAGTTGGCTACCAGTATAACCATCATGTTTGGGCTCATTTGAATCCTTCTGATGAGCACTATTTACTATTGTTGGTCACCAGGATCTGACAATGGAGACCAGAAAGGTGGATAATGGATTGAGAATAAGTAGTTGGCGACTAGTATAGCCATTGTGTTTGGGTGATGGGTAGGAACTTATAGGAGTATAAGTCAACTAAGAGAGCCACTACTCACCATTATGGTTTCCGTCATTAGACCCTTGTTACCAACCCATCCATACCCATCACTACGATTCAAATGAGGCACGATAGGCGTCAGAGTGAATGAAGAATTACTTTTCTATACTGGGTCTAAAGAAATACTCAAGCTCACAAGAACATCAATATCTATGAGTTAGCCATCACGGCGACGGCAACCTCTCGCGTCCGGCCCTGGTTAAATCCATGGTCCGGAGCGAGGAGGCTTGGGAAGCGGTCACCTCCTGCAAAGCAGTAATGCTAGCGAAGGAGGAGGCGGGCCGCGCGAGGTAAATGCAAGGCCTTCGCCCCAACCGCCGCTACAGCTAAAGACGCCCCGGGCGTCGGGAGTCACTGGGCGATCCCCGGCCAGCGTAGGCGCGGGCCTGCGGACAGCGAGCGTTGGGTGGCTCGCTGTCCGATCACCACCAGGCCCGGGGTCGATGGCGCGTTGTGTTTCACGCGCGCCTCAAAGTGATGTCAGCATAGAAGATGGGGCCCGCTAGGGCCAGAGCCTGCTAGGGTTGCAGAATTTGCTCGAAAGAGTCACCGCGATCCTGGAACGCAAAGGGCTTTAGAAGGAACACGGATGGGTTTTAGTCAGTAAGAGTCTCACACGCCCTTCCGCTCCACCCAGAGCGGAAGAAGTCATTTGATGATTTCCTATCATAAAAAAAAGCCAAAGAAATCGAAAAAAAAAATATGCATATTCATGTTCTATTTGAAATGGCAAAAAAAATACGATAGGTCTCAATTCTGTCGGTCTCTGGGTCAGAAATAGCGATAAATACGTTTGACTGCTTTACACCTTTCTGCTCTTCATCATCAGATTCTTGTTATCAACTTTGCATAATACCCATCGGGACGATTCAAATGAGCTCAAACACGACCGGCATACTCGTTATCCGAATCCGAATCCCATCATCAGATTCTGACTTGGTGCCAACGGGATCACCTCAGAAGAATATAGGCTTTTGAATAAATCAAAGTCAAAGTCAAAACGTTTATTTCAATTAGGCCATTAAACGGCACTTTTGAACGTCATCGTTTACAACTGTAAAATAATAATATTACATTAATAAAGTGACTTTACTGTCCATTCGGAATGGTTGATTCTTATGGAGAAAAACGGACAAGAAACTCCATAGTTACTCTTTTCAAATAATGATTTTACAAAATTTGGTATAGGTACAAAAATTAATTTGATATTATGTGAGGACGATGCACCCAGAGTATGCTACTTATAAGAACAAAGAGTTAGTTAGTAAAAATAAAGAGTTTTTCAAATGGGTCCAGAAATGACGGAGCTATGTTGTAACAAACAAAAAATACATACAATCGAATTGAGAATTTCCTTCTTTTATTGAAGTAGATTAAAAAAACTACGATAGGTCTCAATTCGGTTCCACTCTGGGTCAAAAATGACCATTCTTCTTTGTTCAAGTAAGGAAAAAATTACAAAGAAAATATTTCAACCAGTTGTTACCAAAACAAGCTATGTTATTTTAAGACCATTTACTTTTCATAAGTTGTCTTATTCAGTTTCCACCTATATACCATTTTATTCTCAGTTTATTTAATGACCACTGAACATTGGAAGCGACAACCACGTACTTACCATAAACCAACAATGTTGTTTTCTTCTTGATATTAGGGACACGAGCCGTATAAAAACGCGATACAAAGTTATTGCTTCTTGTTATGACGTTCATTGCGGTCCTTATTACACAGCTAGTAGAGTGTAAATTGCAACTTAACATAGATTCAACAGATTGCAATTGAAGTCCGGTAACGTCCGTCATACAACAACCCTTAAACGATACAAACATCAATTTGTCAATTTGTTAGGCTTGTAACACGAAAACAATCAACATCAATACCTAACTCCTAGTTTATTAAGTTGATATTAGCTCTGCAAGCTGTTTAAGGAGCAAGTTAAGTGTCGTGCAATCGTGGAACGCGTGCAACCTCGCGCAACGCGTGCAATCGTGCTATAATCACAAGAGCAACAGGAATCACAAGGAGTTATAGGAGAATATAATTACCTGTTGATATGAGTGAATTATGGCCACATGTACATGTTGTGCTGCGGATAGTTGTCTCAGCAAATGGGAACTATCATATTGCGGACTTATCGCTTAATAATTGAGTTCGATTACACATACTAGCTTGACTTTACACTTTCCTGGCTAATTTTCCTTGGCACATATAATAAAACGTTTTATGGTTCTAAGTATATAATTTATATGAGGTCAGAGTGAAAAACTTACAGGCAGGATTAAGCTATCTTAGCTTAGTAAATAACCTCGTAATAATTTTTCTTCTCCTTTCCCATTTATATATTTGATATTTATTAGTATATTATTTAGTATTGTGTGTATTTTATATTATTATGTCTAATTAATATTATTTAAGATGTTTGTACACTGACCGCCCTAAATCTAACTTCTTTCGTTCAGTCCATCCAAAGGTTGTATGTAAGAGATTGCCCTGTGCGATAAGACCGCCCATTGTACACTTGTTTTTTAATCGTGTTTACTATGTTTGTAATGAGGTGTACAATAAAGTATATAATAAATAAATAAATAATAAATAAATTAATTAATAAACTCAGATTTCAGAAATTACGTTAAGTCCCGTGTTAGAGGGGGCGAGCCTGTTTCCCACCAGAAATCCAGATTCTGAGCTGCTAATTAGTAATTCCAGATTGAAAAACCCAATAACACCCGACCCTGGATTCGTGGACGTCGGACTCGGCAGAAGTGCGATCACTTGACGAGGCATTGTGAAGTTTCTACCGATACCTTTTTCAATTCATTTAACAATAAGTACAAATTTCGATACCTATAGATAGTCCATCTGATCGGAGCTGTTGATGACCACGACGTTCTTGGCCAGAGTCTTGCTAAGTCCTTGACTGTCACCGTCTTGCCAGTACCGGCAGGACTGCACACAATAGTTTTTTATATATCTAACCGTATCTTAACCATTTAGGAAATGCGTTTTTTTTTGCAATTTCGTTGTAGTTTTCGCCTCGATTGTAATTTCATGCTTGTATGGTTCCTCAAGTATTTCTTATTTTATAAAATAAGAAGAATACCAAAAGTCGATGAAGAAAGTCCTAAACCATGTAAAAAAATAGTAAAATGTTCTTCACTATTATTAGATCACAAAGTTACAAATGCTCTTGGTTTTAAGTCATTTTCTATGGAATAATTATGATTTTTTACAAACCCAGTTCCATTTTTAAAGTAGCAAGTGAGGAACGATTTGTCCCTCTAGGAGTTTTCCCAAAGATGGCAGTAGCCTATAAGGGCCGGTACGACTTAGGGTCGTCCGGGGGCTTGTCGCCACTCTTCGGAATTATACGTTTAAATCCCTGTCGCCATATTCGAGGAAAAATACCTTTCGCAATGCATCGGTTATATACGGATAAGATCGCGTCGCCCGCTGTTTTACACGCTTCTATAAATATTAATTCTACTTGATATTTTATCTTCACCGAATGATATGTTTAGTGGTAGTCTCTTAACAATGTTTATGAATTCGTCAGTGGATGGAGAATCTGACTCTGGTGATTCAGGTGGCACCGCGGTCCATGCTCTGATCTGTTGGTGGTATTCATTGTCATTTACCCAGAAACCTTCTTTCCTGCTTATCTAAATTAACATTCAAGTTTTATTGGAAATATAAAACAATCATTGAGGCGAGTAATTGTAGGTTTAATTCACCCAAAATTCACCATCTACGACTACGTGGGCTCCATGGAACGAATAAACTATTTTTTTTTAAATAAAACGGAACTTTTATAGTCTTTTTTTGTTTGTTTGTGACAGCTTCTTTTCTTTGGGTTGATTATTTGTGGTTCGTATTTAATAAGTTCTCCACGGTATGAAAATGACGAAATCTTAAAAACAAAACGGAACCATTTTTAAACGACTTTAAAAAAAATCTAAAAAAGGTTCTCAATTCGGTTGTTTTTTATGTTTGTTACTTCATAACTCAGTCATTTTTGAACCGATTTAAAAAATTCGTTTTTATCCAAAAGAAAACTTTCCGATTGGTCCCATAGAAGTTTCAGTCGTTTTCAGTCAGTCGTCGAAATCGGTTCAGTAAATCAAAATAGCTGGAAAAATATGTCATGCAAGTAAACGAAATCGCTTATTTTGCCTTCCTGTGACTTTCCAGTGGTGTTGTTAGTTGTGGGGTACCTACGTTCCGCTAAAAAGTCAAAAATAATAAACTTTTTAATTTAATAACAAAAAAATACAACCGACTTCTAAAAACACTATAAAGTATAAAATAACCTCTATTTCGGAAGTCCGAAATGAAGGTTATTTTATAACGGTTTTTCCCTATTCGCTGAGCATAGGAGCGGATGGGGGCCGCGTTAGCTTCGTCATTCGTGCGGGTGTTAGCAATCGAAGCGTATTTCAAGGCCAATGATTCGTGTGCAACTGCTCGTCGTAGATCTTGTTCACGTTACAATATTCGACGTTTACGTGATGCCCCAAGTGAAGATTTGATTCGATCATGGGTGTGAAGGTTCTGGGCAACAAGTTCAGTAGCAATCAGCCCACGGCCGGGGCCCAGCCGGACATCGAGAATAATTGAAAATATTGAAGACGGATCTTAGATTTCACCCCTTCAAAATTCAATTTGTGCAAGCGCTTAAACTTAACGATTACAATTTGCGTAAAAAACTCTGTGAGACAATGTTGTAGCAATTTCGTACGATAAACACTATCTTTTGAGTTATGAAACCCATTTTCATTTAAATGGAAGCGTAAACAAGCAAAATTGCCGTTATTGGTCACCTAAAGGACAAAACCCCCGTTTGACATCAAAAGCCACTTCACAGTCCAAAAGTGACGGTTTGGTGTGCATTATCAAGCAATAGAATAATTGGACCATATTTTTTTAGTTTTTTCTGTGGACGGTATCTCTTATCGGCGCATGCTGGACGATTATTTTCTGCCATGGTTTCAGCAAGATGGCGCCACGCCGCACTCGGCCAGAGAGACCATGTCGATTCTGCGTGATGTCTTCCATGCAACATGTCAACATGCTGATAAGCCGTTTCAAATCAAATCAAACCTCAAATAGTTTATTGCAATCCATAATGTACTCATAAACAGGTGGTAGAATTAATAAATAGAAACAATTATGGAACCTGTCGGGCACAGCAAAACTTTAAATAATTAATTAGGAGAGAGGAAGTTTTGTTAACATTGTTTTGTGATTTTTCGGTGACATATTGTGGCCACCCAGGTCACCGCATCTTACCACTATGAACTTTTTTCTGTGGGGGTACGTCAAAAGTAAAGTTTACGAAAGAAACTCAGCGACCATCTCAGTACTTAAAGAAAATATCGTTTGCCGAAGTTAATGGCATACCGACATCACTTCTCCAGCGAGTGGCATGAAATACGTAAGCCAGATTCTAAGAGTATGTCCGATGTGACGGTCAACATTTAGAAGAAATAATGTATATAATCCGTACTTGTCTTCTTTGTAATAGTTTTTGATATAAACGTATATCATTAGAAGTTCTTTTTTAATTTAACTTTTAATTCCAGATTCTGCCACCGGACTTTTTGTAAAAAGTTTTAACATCAATTTTTGTTTGTGACAGAGTTTCCTTTTTTTTGTGGTTGCTTCTTTGTGGTTTGATGTGTGGTTCATATTTAATAAACATAAAGAAAATACAAACTTGCTAAGATTTTTGGGTAAGGTAATTTACTGATATAATATAATTCAATTGCCTTCCAAAACTGTTTTACAAAAACTCCGACCAAATCATCGACACGATACTTGTTGGAAGGTATACTGTTTCAATAATCAATAAACGCGCCAAGACACGGAAGTAATGTGAAATATGAGGAATTTAACAAGCTCTTGAAGTCTTCATTCACGAACAGCGTTGCAAGACCGTTTGTGTGTCTCGCATCCATCAGCTACCCGGGACCCTCACCAGGTCATCGGCCTTGTGGGAGGCCTTCCTATGCTGCGCCTTCGGGTACGCGGTCGCTAGTTCAGAACTTTTCGGCCCCATCGACTATCGGTTCTGCGGACAATGTGCCCTGCCCACTGCCACTTCAGTTTGGTGAACCTTCGGGCTACTTTGGGTGACTATAAGCCTTCTGATGAGGCCCATTGTAAGCGCGCGGGGCTTAGTCCTATTTAGTTAAAACACGGCAATCATAATCGTAATAAAAAGAATTACAATATTTTTTTGGACGTTTGGGGTGGGGCGGACAAACAAGGAAACGCGGGTGTAATATTAGTCTTTCAATTTAGAAATGAAGATGGAATACTTTTGTAGCTAAATACGTTACACAAAATGTAACGCTTAATTTTCAAAACTACCCTTTAATGGGGGTTGGTAGGGTTGTTGAATTTCATAGAGTAACCGAAGTAGCAAAAATACAATGGACAAAGTCGTGGGTGAAGTTCTAGATAGAACAAAGTTCACTTATTGTTTCCATTATTTGCCAAATTCATTTTGAGTGGTGTGAGGGAGTCGCGCCTAAAAATTATGCTCAAGTTTTGTTGCTTTTTAATAGCTCCTATGAATTACTATGAATCCCTAACTTGTGTTAATTGCAGCCTTTTTTTTTTTAAGGATGGGAAATCATCAAATGTTTTCTTCCGCTCTGGGTGGAGCGGAAGGGCGTGTCAGACTTTTACTGACTAAAACCCATCCGTGTTCCTTCTAAAGCCCTTTTGCGTTCCAGGGCCGCGGTGACTCTTTCGAACAAATTCCGCAACCCTGTTAGGCTCTGGCCCTAGCGGGCCCCTTCTTTTATGCTGACATCCCTTTAAGGCGCGCTTGAAACACAACGCGCCATCGACCCGGGCCTGGTGGTGATCGGACAGCGAGCCACCCAACCCTCGCCGTCCATACCTCCTCGCTTCGGACCATGGATTTAACCAGGGCCGGACGCGAGAGGTCGCCGGCGCCGATCGCCTCGATGAGGACACGGCGGTGCTCCGCCCAAGCAGAGCAGACCTCCACCGTATGCTCCACCGTGTCCTCCGGGCGATCCTCACAGTGCTGACACCCGGGCGTGTCCTCCCGCTTAATCCGAAACAGGTACCTCCCGAAACAGCCGTGTCCGGTAAGTACCTGCGTCAGGCGGAAGGTGAGGACGCGGTGGCGCCTCTCCGGCCTTTTTTTTTTTTTTTTTTTTTTTTTTTTTTTTTTTTTTTTTTTTTTTTTTTTAGGATGGGAAATCATCAAATGACTTCTTCCGCTCTGGGTGGAGCGGAAGGGCGTGTCAGACTCTTACTGACTAAAACCCATCCGTGTTCCTTCTAAAACCCTTTGCGTTCCAGGGCCGCGGTGACTCTTTCGAACAGATTCCGCAACCCTGGCAGGCTTTGGCCCTAGCGGGCCCCGTCTTTTATGCTGACATCTCTTTGAGGCGCGCGTGAAACACAACGCCTTACCGCCGCAATAGTGGCGTGCCCAGCGCTGGGTCGCGATAGTCGCTGTCTTCATACCGCCATGGTATCCTACAGAGCTCCGTCCGCCGCGCCGCAATTTACTGCGGCAGCGTAGTTTCGCCCCGGCGAAGCGCCTCCACGCGTAGACGTGCGCGAGGGCTCTCGCCTCCAGTTAATTGCAGCCTGGGTTTCATCATTGCTACGGACGTTACACAGAGGCCGCCCTAAGATTTAGCATTTCGACTGGTCATCATGTATCTATTTGACTCCCATGCCAGCACTCTGCAAGCACACCAGTGGCTGGTGAAACATAATCATTCTGCTAGATCTTGGAGTGCTGCATTCGGGGTGCGCTCCGTTCGTGGAATGTCTTTTTTACGAATTGCTATTTGCACCTTTCCTTTACCTTTCGTATTATACCTGAGAGTGCTGTGATGTTGTGTTATGAGTTTTTTTTGAGCAATGGTTCAGTAAGTAATACCTCAAAAATAAACTCACCTATATCGAGAAACTTAACATCTCTTATCAAATATTGATAGTAAATGATTTTGTATGGTATGAGAATCAGATACCTGCCCCAAGATTTCCAATAACGCAGGGTGATGGTTTTGAAGTCGGACATGAATAAGAATCTCGCGTTTTTTTTTTCTTGCCAGGTAGGCACTGAGACTCTTCTGACACAATTTTAGCTGTTCCTGAAAACGTGGGAGCAACTGTCCAAGGAGATCTTCACTTACACAGCAAGATACCACGCCAGGAGTTTCATGGGCTCTATGCATGATCTTTTGCCTTGACTGGTCTATTTTGGAGAATCTTTTCAGTTTCTTGGGCAGTTGTTTGGCGATATCACCGCGGAAGAATACGGCCTCAAGGTAGGCCCACATCTTTTACACTAGCAGCCATCGCTCAAGGATCTTATTCTGCTCTGGAGGTCATTGGCGGATTGGAGGCTAAATTTGTTTTCTGAAAAGAGCGTTGTAGCGGTGGACGTAAAGACGTAGAAATTAGTACTTTTAACAAACTATTGTAATAATATTCGTTTGAAATATGTTTTTTCTGTTAAAACTAAACCCCAAAAAGGCCCCAGGTTTTAATATTAATAAAAGCTTTATTTTTTTATTTTCTCGCCACAATATACATTAGATTATACAAAGTTTCCAAGAAACAATAGTACACAGTACGTATATTGTGGGAGACTGGTGCCTTCATTTAGCAGACAGTGGTCACGAATAATTTAACAATAACTTCAGATGTAATTTCTATAATCTGTTTAGTGTTAGTATGTTTAGTGTAGTGTGAGGATGAAGGAAAGTGTAGTGTAGGTTGATTAGTGTTTATGTAGTGAGTGAGGATGTAGAATTATTTATTTCCTGGAAATAATAAATACTGAAGAATAAAGTATACAGTTAAATAAATAATTAAATTAAATTACAAATCAAGAACTACACCGAGACAGCATTTTTTTTTCCGTTTTAAGGTAGTTGAATTCCTGAATCCAACTAGTTTATTTCATTTTAAATTTAATTTTGTTAAGGTCGTAAATATGTAGGTAGAATCCTGTTAATTTTGTTGTAGAAGTAATAACTGAGGTGGCAGAAGAATCGCTGTAAAAACTTGGTCGAAAGCCGGTTGCGATTACTGTCTACGGGGTTGTATGAATCAATCAAGCTCTTAATATACAATTCCGTTTTTAAACCCATAGGGACATATGGTATCCAGTTATGGGGAGTCGCCAGCAAGAGCAATGTTGTGTGTTTGCAAAGGGTGCAGAACAACAAACTGAGGAATATTGTAAATGCGCCATGGTTTATAAGGAATGACGCGCTTAGAAATATAGCGCGTCGTTCGTGATAATCTAAAGAAACAACACGTTGAACGTTTTACCAATCATCCCAATTCAATAGTGCCAATATGGTCAGAAGGCTTAAAATAAACCACGTGCTTTAAGTAGACAGTGAGGCAATTGCTTACCGCTCTTTAAATACTATTAACCACTCAACTCATTTGATTTTTAGTGTAGCGACTGATTGCAGATTAAATTAATGCGCTAGTTGATGCACTTTTTTGTGTGTGTTTACAGAAAAAAAAGGAATAATTATTGTTGACGCAGGTTGCATTTCCCGCATTCGCAACTAGTTCCGCATTAATACCAGGATGACAAAACAGAAAACAGTTTACTGCGGGTGGAACTTTGGCGGGAGAACTTGTAAGTAGTGCCGTTTAGTGTAATGAAACAGTCACCTAGTCAAACATTTGAATGTCCTTGATTGATACACATGAACCTTCCGAAAACTCTTAATAATGGTGATAATGACGTGTGAATCCATCGCATTGTTTGAAAAAAAAAACAAGTGCTTTTAGCCAGACAAGGAAATAAATTAAAGTGGGTATATTGCCAATTCAAAGCAACAGCAAATGCTCTTCAGCATCCGCAAATTCTGGAACCCGTACATTGCTGAATCCGCATGTCAAATAAAATATCACGAGATACTTAGGAGCTACATAGAGCACAAAGTTTTAAAAACTTTGTTGTTTTTGAGTTAATACTGGGCGAGACACGGCAGTCGACAGTAAGGTGCTACGATGCGACGTTCAGCCGTAGCATGTAGTTTGTTGATTCTACGGCGTAGCCGCTACGAAATTTAACATTAATTTAGTTAAACTTTTATAATTATGTTCAAATTTGAACTTGGGGTATAATTTGTAATTTTACAAAAATAATGTACGCTAATTCAGCATATTCACTTTTTTTTTGTAATACCTACTTAAGAAATATTAACTTGCAACCTAATTATTCATTTTTCTTTTGCTTTTCCACAACTACTACAACAGTTTATATGTGTGTGTAAAGCGTCGTCATTATATCTCCCTTACTTCCATTCGGCTTTCTCTTTTACACTTATTTGGCACCGCCCCTTGCCCACCCCTAATATTGTTTCCCTTTCACTTAAATATTTCCCTTTCAGCTAACTTTAACGTCTAGATTCACCATCCTCGGTATCTTCCTTCTTCTGCAACCCTGGTACACTATGTGCAATAAAACTTGTTGATAGACTGGAGCATGCGCACTAATGCGTGCTGAGGGAATTCAACAATATCACAAAAAGTAAATCTCAGTTCACAATAACACTTTTAGTTTTGTGGCTAAAGTTATTATGTATGATTTGTGTTGTATTAAAGCAGTTTATTTTGATATTTAGTTCATGCATCAAAAATAAGCACTTTCTTTTAGTTTTCCATTTGTTATTACTTCCCAGAATTTGATCCTTAGTAGCGACACTCGGTGTTTTTGTAAAAAAGGTGAGTTTTATTTTTCAAAATCAACCGGTTCCGTTCCTGGCTAGGAAAACCGATTTCTCAATAATCCAATAATGCAGTATTAGTTTTCATCAAAATCGGGCTCGAGACTCCTTTTTTAGTATTTTTCCGATAGTATCCGATTTTACCAGACAGTATAGTTTGGTTTTATTATTTTACTAAGCTACAGTTAGTGTTGAGCGGTAAAAATATATTAAGAAGAAAACTGAGAAATATGGTTGGTTTATAACAATAATTTCCCATTCACACATTTCCGTAAGAGAAGTAGATTTTGCTGAAGTTACATACAACATAAATTAATGAGAATAAATGTAATCCAATTATTTCTAAGCAATTAATGGAATTTTAATTTACATTAAAATAATTTGAATGACAATTATGCATTTCATTTTCGATGTGGACTACCCTTTATTAAAATAATAAGTGTTTGTAGAACAGTGAAATATTGAAAACTACATAGTGCACAATGATGTTACTACGTACAAAACCGTTAGTTTCACAAAATTTGTTAACTTTAGATTTTATTGCCTAGCAGTAAGGCCTAAATTGGAAAAAAAATAGTGAAGCTTTTATTGTTTTTCACAAATCAAAACACCTACTGTAATACTTGCCGTCCTGGTATCGGCATGACGGATACTTTTTTTTTGGAAAATATTAATTTCCCCACAGCAATGAGTTGCACCACACTCAATTAAATCATCACGTTTTCAGCGTTGACGTTAAGCCTGTTAACGTATTGGGTTTATACCACGAATTTTATGAATATCTCGGTGAACAATATTAACCGATATTGATTATGTTGACGAGAGTCGTTTGATTATTTCTGTTCGTCTCCGACTCTTCCAATGTTTTGATTCCAATGTTATACAGTTAGGTTATTGAGAGCGTTCTTTCAATTGGGATGTTCTAGAAATCTAGAGTAACGATTTTAAACCGGTAACTTGGGGTCCAAATTGGATAATTTGCGAGTAATCTAACTCTTGTTTATAATACCTACAAGAGAACACTCAAGAAAGTTTCGACGCCTAATTCCCAAAGTAATGGGTATTTTTAGGATTCCGAACCTTTATATGGGAAAAGGAACCCTTATTGGATCACTCGGTTGTCTGTCTATCTGTCTGTCCGTCTGTCCCAGCCGATTATCTCCGAATCTACTGTCCAGAGATTAGGAGAAAATCTTCTGTGACCCAAATACGGACGTGAGTCGAAAATTAATAAATTTTGAGAATTAGATCACTGTTGGGGCGCAAATTATAAAACTTAAAAAAAGTCTATCCAACTGTACTGTGCAACATATCAAATGTATTGTGAGAGTTTAAAATATTTTTTAATAACTTTATAATAAATGAATTTGAAGTTATTGAAGAAATTAGATGAAAAATTACCCCGTCCTTTATATCCGAAACTAATGAGTCTACAATTTTGAAAAAAGCAGATTACCAGAGTACCTATAATTCTATGGTTTGAAGGTAACAATGTTACAAAAATGAGAATCGTTCGAAACGCTCTGCATGCGAGTCCGACTCGCACTTGGCCAATTTTTTGATAAATCGTTATTCGAGGGATTTATTCATTTATGAGTTTTCTGAAAAGTAACCCAATTTGGTGCCCAAATTATCAGGGTCTCTCAAAATTAGCTATAACACAGGTAATTTAAGGAACGCACTCAAGAACAAATCACCGGCCTGTTTACATAACTATTTAATATAGAAAGGTTGACTGCATGAATTTAAACTTCTTAGCAGTACAAAAAACTTTCAAGTTTAACTAGGACCTAGTCCCTTAATGTCTTAAGAAAGCTAAAGTGAAAGTGAAAGCTTAAGAACACAGTATTCTGATGTAGTAGTAACTTTGTATTCTAAAATAGTGACATGGCATTGACACTAAGTAGTCCAGAATCTAGTGACAGCACATAGCGAAAACTTTATACAATGTAACATTTTAATAGTTACAAGGTCTAATTTCAGAAAAAAATACGTGCAACTAAGTGTAACTGACACGATAGGTCCAGGACCTGTCAAACCCTTGCATTTTTTACATGAGCAAAATTGACGCCAACGTCATGTTGACGTTATAAGTACATTTTTAAAGTGAAGGTTCTTCAGTTACAGTCACGTTATAAGGTTCAGGTGCCAATGTAAAATGTATAGTAGTGTGGTGACATTAAACTAAAGTTTATTTATATAAATTTTGGTATTAAGAACAAATAATTTTTCCTTCCCAAAAGTGAGCAACATAAACAAATTTTAACTATTACCACCAAGAAACAACGTACTATTGCAGTACCTATGAATGTATGACATAAAAATAATGTTATAAAAATACTTATTTAAAACCATTTAATAACTTTTCGAGCTTATGAAGATCTGGTTCTCATTAAAAAAAACTTGTCACTATAAAAACTTGAACAAAAATATTATTTAATTTGCACTTTATTGCCTTACCTATCTCTTTGCGTTCATACAATACAGCCCCACTACTATGCTACATGTGGGGTTAGTGATATCACCTGCCACGGTTCAACTGATAGGAAAACATTTTGATCTTGCGATCAAAATGTATGATAAGAAATGGTGATAAGATTTTCAGTACGCTACGATTCTTTGAAATGAACTGTATAGCGGATGTATCCAAACGTCTCCCTGGTCGCACAGGTCGAGGTAAGGCACCTGAACGATACTCGCCGTGATGTGTGTGTATCCAAACGCACTTTCGTTCACGCGCCTCGCGCCGACCAATAATAGCCGAGCCGGCGCGAATACTAGCCACTGATTTGTCTATTAGTTTGTTAGGTTGACAAATTGTAATCGTCGTCATACGATAAATATGGCGGCATTGTAATTCTGATTCTCGTGTCGTAATGTTGTGATTAGTTTGATTAAAGTTTATGCCAATAGCAAAGCCCTTTTTTACTAAAGCTGACTCACCCCGACTACAACTGTCATTTCAAAGAATCGTAGTCGTTGATCAAAATTATTACAAACATAACAAGTACTAATTACTTGTGATGTTTTTAATAATTTTGACCCTCCATGTAACCAGAAGGCTGTATAAGATAAACGCTTATGTCAGTCTGTCAGTATGTCTGTCTGTGTCATCGCAGCTCTCAAACGGATAGGTAGGGTGATTTCAATTTAGTTTGTTGCTGAATAAATCCAAACATCCCATATGGACAGTGTTCAATTGGCAAATGGCCGGTCTCTGAGGTACTTTATCGGTCGTTTATGTGTCCGCTAACCACTCACCAAACAATGGCGTCATAACAAATAGCGTTAACGGATAGATAAACGCCCTTTACCTTAAATACCGGGGGAAGGTAAATTAAAGTCTGTTCAACCATTTTGAGGACAAATCAGCGAATTCTAATTGAGGTTGGGATCTCTACCAAACAATTTTTTTTTTTGGTTTTAAATAACACTTTTTTTTCTTTCTTTCTTTTAATATTGATAGGCACGCGTTTGACCACTATCTCACCTGATGGTAAGGGATGATGTGGCCGAAGATGGAGCATGCTTGCCTAGAAGTAACCTTTTCATTGTTGACTTAAAGACTCCCAGGTTGTAGCAATCAGGAAACACAGACTCTGGTAGGGAATTTCATTCTTTAGCTGTACACACAATGACTGTGTTCCCAAAACGTTTTGTGCATGGGGGTGGAATGTCCACCATATACCTGTGGCGCATGGCCGTGCGTCTTGTGGTCCGATGATGGAACGGGCTTGGCGGAATTAAACTATGCAATTCCGTCCCACATTCTTAAAAACTGCAACCGATAGAAAACCGACAGGCTAGCAACTTGGCGTCAATGCTCAAGACTTTGGAGCTTCGACTCAACGAGCCTATCATTGCCGATGATCCTCTTAGTTCGTTTCTCAATTGACTCAAGGGCATCAAGCTGGTATCTGACAATTCCGTCCCAAAGATGAGAGCAGTACTCCATACACGATCAAATTTGCGTTTGATAAAGTTAGAGTAGCTGTTCCGGCATGAAGTACCATCTCACCTTCGCTAGGCTAACTTGTTATTTATTTATATTTTTATTTTATTGGTTCACCAACAATTGTTATATACATCAGTGCAACAATCACTTATAGGTAAACACCGCATGCATAAGGAAGTTGTACAAAAAAAGAACTTTAAATTAAAGTACTAATCTAGTTTTAAGTTAAGTATGAAGATATTTAGATTAATTATTAAAATATAGATGGCTTGACAAACTAATCATTACATGTATTCTATTCTATTAGTATGAACACATTTCCTTCCACGCGAGTTAATGAAAGGCCATCAAGAGAGATTTTTATAAAAATAGGCTTTCGATTTACCCAAACTGTCAAAGTGGATATCAATTTCATCACTACAGCTATAAATGACCTTGCAGAACCTCGCGAATGGAGATTATGATAATAATAATAATCTTTATTGTTCAGAAAAATAATTAAATCAGATAAATCACTCGTTCATCATGATTCAAAAAACACAATGTGACATTATCATTGTAATAATGTTGGCAGCCACTTGAGCCTTTGCCTCTATGAAATTCTTGGTGTGTGTGTGACTGCTTTATAACATCATTATAATACTAATCATGAACACTAATTAGCACGTTCAAAAACGTTCTCAGAACTTTTATCCAAATGTTGTTACTTGGGTAGTAAGATAAACCTTAAAACAAAAATAATCATCAAAATTGTTTGACAAACGACGAAAGATATCGCTAAAGAAACATATCAAAACATTCGGTCGAATCGAGAACCTCCTTATTTTTTTTAAAGTCAGTTAAAAAGTTATTTTCAACAAGCTCACTCGGAAACTGGTTCATACTGCATCTTCTGTTAGGCTCAGAAACACGAAAATATCATGCAAGTGACAGCGGTGGCATTTTTTCTTTATGTCAGCAGAGAGAGTTTTTTCTTTATCTCTAATGAACTAAATGAACACAATATGTAGTCATCATTATGAACAACTTTTACTATGGGTGTTATATATATATTATATATATACCTTGATATAAATAGTATAGTATCAAGGTTTTTTTTTTTTAAGGATGGGAAATCATCAAATGACTTCTTCCGCTCTGGGTGGAGCAGAAGGGCGTGTCAGACTCTTACTGACTAAAACCCATCCGTGTTTCTTTCTAAAGCCCTTTGCGTTCCAGGGCCGCGGTGACTCTTTCGAACAAATTCCGCAACCCTGGCAGGCTCTGGCCCTAGCGGGCCCCTTCTTTTATGCCGACATCTCTTTGAGGCGCGCGTGACACACAACGCGCCATCGACCCGGGCCTGGTGGTGATCAGACAGTGAGCCACCCAACCCTCGCCGTCCGCAGGCCCACGCCTACGGTGGCCGGGGATCGCCCTGCGACTCCCGACGCCCGGGGCGTCTTCTCCTGTTGCGGCGGTTGGGGCGAAGGCCTTGCCTTTCCCTCGCGCGGCCTGCCTCCTCCTTAGCTAGCATTACTGCTTCGCAGAAGGAGGTGACCGCTTCCCAAGCCTCCTCGCTCCGGACCATGGATTCAACCAGGGCCGGACGCGAGAGGTTGCCGCCGCCGATCGCCTCGACGAGGACACGGCGGTGCTCAGCCCAAGCAGGGCAGATCTCCACCGTATGCTCCACCGTGTCCTCCGGATAGTATCAAGGTTGCAGTGGTAATTTGGTGTTCACTTTTTGTGCACTATTAAAATATCATAGCCGAAGACGTGCCGCGCTGAAGCCTGGTAGGTCGAGGTTACCGCACTTAACATGTGCTCATCACTAAAAGCATTTCTAACTTTACAGGAACATTATTATCCGGAGGACTAAGTAGCTCACAGTTTATAAGTAGAGGAAATACCTTAGAAAATGTATCGTAGTATTTTGATAGAATTCAATAAATCAACAATATGTATAGCGCCGTTGCGCGTCGTCCATACTGCGCAAGTGTCAGCCGGCTTCAAAAGTAAACAAACACAACGGCGTGTGGCATCGCGCTCGGAGCCTCAGTACGCGCTCGCTCTTCGTCGCTGCCACACGTTCGTTTTCAATAAGAATGTGACTAAATTTTGTCTGCTTTTTGACTCTTGGTACTAGGACATCAGAAATTGTCAGGAGGTTGAATGAGTTCGCTGAAACAACCATGGAGTATGCTCGGACCTTAGTTCAGTTGCATTTATTTCTGTTTTGACGATGGTTGGATGTACACGAATTGTGTTGTGTGTTGCATAACATAATATTATAAACCACTGGCTTAATTTCAAACCATAAATAAAAACATGGACACTTCCATGTACTGCAAAATCTTAAACTTAAGCTACTGGTGTTATGGCATGCACTAGTGGATTTTACATGATTAAACATTACGTATCATCTGCCTAGCCATTGAAATGCAATCTTTAGTGATTCTGAATATATTAAATACGAAGTCCAGAAAACATATACAAGTGTTTTCCTACTTACATAATAAATAGACTTGAAAAAAATGTTTGCATATTAAAATAAAACACTCCTGCGGAATGCGCATGCAAAAATGTATAATACTAAGGTACTAATCTTTTTTTTTAGCAAGTTAAGGATCAGCTCATTTAACGTAATATTTCTGCTGGGCAATTAGCTCGCTCCCTTATACATGAGAGTCACATAATTTCTCTCTTACTGACTAAAATCGACGCGTACCATGTCAACTTCCCAACTTCTTCCATGTTTACTTCCACGTCGCCAGAACTTAATTTAATATTATGAAAATTAGTGTTGAAAATAAGTTAAACATTCAACACTTGAGTCAGTCAGTTTTAGTTGGGGTCAAACTCATCATTATGAAAAACTTTTACTATAGGACCAACCAAGAAACCAACCAACAAAGAGTTATGCGCAGAGAAATGTATAGGGTAGTCGATTTTTTTTTCGCGATTCAAGTGTTGGTCCCATGGTGAAAGTTGTTCATAATGATGAGTATAATGACCCCTTAAGAGGTATTGAGTTTATTCTGTTACACATTGTATATAAAGGTAACTCATTCATTCACGTACTGATT
Organism: Mamestra brassicae; assembly: GCA_905163435.1. Lineage (NCBI taxonomy): Eukaryota > Metazoa > Arthropoda > Insecta > Lepidoptera > Noctuidae > Mamestra > Mamestra brassicae. The sequence goes on from LR990987.1 coordinate 8,220,556, forward strand.
AATTACGAAATCTCGAAACTACTTAACTTATTAAAATAAAATTTGGCATGGAAGTACATTATTAGCAGAGGACGTCAGCGAAGAGTTTTAGAAAACTCCCTCCGTAAAGGGGTGAAATAGGGGTTTGAAGTTAATACGAAAAAAAATCTTATTCCTTAGGTTTGTAAACTTGAAACTTGGTACAAATACGGACCTAAGTAAATTATAAAGTTTCTCATTATTTGATTTTCAGAACAAGTATGTGTGGAGGAATTATTCCTTGGGTTTATACAAACATGATTTTGAAACGTGACGAATACTGACGTAAATGAATAATAAATAAATGTTAAAATTCATTTTTAAATACTATTCCCCAGTGGGTTTTTAAGGGGTATTAAAGTTTGTATGGAAGAATCTTAACGCTTGGTCCGATAAAGTTGAAACTCGGCTTTACAATCTTATTAAAAAATGAGAAGTACGTGTTTTTGGATTTTTATAAAAATCAACCACTAAACGGTTGTAAAGGAGTTATGAAGTTTTTAGTAAAGCATATTACTGCTAACCTCAATTTACTTGGATATTGGTATTACAGTTTCAAAGTGGAATATTTGAAACGGACCTAACAAATTTTCGTAATCAGGGGTTGATTACGAAAAATTCGTTAAATCCGTCGATCGAGGTAAAAATAGAATGCATGAAAAAGTTCATTACTTCGATTAACCAAGATTTTACTCTGCAAAGGGGGTTGGGATGCGGTATGACTTAATTTAAAAAATAAAGAAAATAACATCAAAATAAACAGGATATCAAAACTAAAACAATAATAATTATCTTCCTATTAATCTAAATAAAATCAATCAACTCGGTGTAAATAGAACTCAACAACATACAAGTTTCATCTAAAATATTTCTTAAATGTAATGTAATCAGTTACAAAAATTTAATAACTTAAGTCCGAATCTGTGTCACTTTCATGACCAAGAACTTTGCAGATAGTCGCAGATGCAGTCTCATGTGGATCTGCAAGATCATAACACATCAATGATGATCCAAGAACATTAGGGTGGCCATCAATTATCTGATTTGCGCTTAGTTGCGATGTAGATTGAACGTGTTCTTGGAATACACCCGAAAAATTTATTTTATTGCCACTACCAGAAATATTACACTGAATTACCATTTGTGTGAATGTGTTTATTTAGGTCCAAGTGTAATTTATTATCTGGTTTTAAAACATCGGTTTCGTCTCTTTTGCGTTTTAAAGATTTTAATAGTCCTGTAATTCGGTGTAGTTTTAGGTATTACGGTTATGGTCGAATCAATCATATTATTACATTCTCTTTATTTGTAATATTTGTGGATTCATTTTTGTCTTTACAGCATAATTTTTCGCCAGGGTTGCGGAATTTGCTCGAAAGAGTCACCGCGGCCCTGGAACGCAAAGGGCTTTAGAAGGAACACGGATGGGTTTTAGTCAGTAAGAGCCTGACACGCCCTTCCGCTCCACCCAGAGCGGAAGAAGTCATTTGATGATTTCCCATCCTTAAAAAAAAAGCATAATTTTCCGACACATTTAGTATGTTTACAGTCATGGACAAGCATATAAAACAATTAGTTTCTCTGAATATCAGGTGGTCCTTTTCTTTCCGACACAGTATTTGATGGACTTTCATTGTACGTTTTAATGGTTTCAGATGTTCTGAAGGTAACAAAATATCTTTTTATATTATTTGGTATTCTTCAACAGTTGTTAGGTTACTTTTTTGTGTGTAGTCTTACTATTTTCAAAAATTCATCTAATGATATAATATCTCTACCCTGCGCTACAGCAGCGTCAGTAGTGCGTTTAACAACTACTTCTACTCCATTTGCAGCACCTTTTCCGTGAGCTGATTCTGTACTGGCTACTTAGCGAATCTGATTAAAAAATTAAATGTGTCTGACTTTTACTCGCAGAGTTCACAAATTTAAGTTAAGGGATTACGTGCGCTCATACAGCAGCAGAATCATGTCGCAAGTTTTCGCTTACTGTAAAAAATGATGTGTTTGCCAGATTACTTTTGTCATCTGTCATATATGTATATAACTGCAGTATGAAGTGTTAACTCTTGCCAACTTCCGCCAAAATGGAAAGCTTGAATCTTCGACTCATATTGCAAAGCATAATTCTTAGTCTGGCGTGTCCGGGCAGTCCGGCGTGTGTGCTCCAACCGTACGGACACGACATCTGTGACGCGACTGTAATTTTGACTGTTTACGGAAAACGATAAAAAGATTTAACTTATCGTGATGGTGCAGTGCAAGTCATGTAAACTGTCGCTAGCCCGATTGAAAGATGACAGTCTCACTAAATGTAATGGTGACTGTGGTGGTTGCCAAACATCGGTTTATGCGATGAATGCCAAACCCCGCCGCTGTTTCGTCAACCAAACATAGAAGTCAACATGTCCTGAACGACACCCGAAAAACTTACAATAGACCATGCAAAAAACTCTTGAGGTTATGTCAGTCGACATAAGTTTCTACGTTGAGATATACCAGGAATTGATTGAAGAGAAGAAAAACAAAAAAAAGACAAAAAGATTAAAGCAAGCAAGAACGTCTATTTGGAAACCTGTAATAAAGCGCTGGATGATAAGATAGTTTACATGGAGGTACGTGAAAAGGAAAAAAATGTAGACATTTTTGGACTAGAGGAACAGCCAAACGAGAATTTAGACAACACAATTAATTTATAGCAAGCAAATTAGGAGTAGAAGGTGGATTGATATCTAAGGTAAAGAGGGTTGGTGAAGAAAAAACCACGCCCCGTGGTTATCATTCTGGCTACGCGTGCTAGCCGCGACAAATGGATCGAAAAAACCACAAGAAAATCCAACCAGCTAACTTATGATGATATATTTGCTAACGGAAATAGACAAGGAATCTATATTAATGAGGACCTCCCCAAACATATGCGCAACCTGTTATGGACAGCTAAGAACGAGCTTAAGCAAACATTTAAATACATTTAGATACAGAACGGTAAGGTGCTTATAAGAAAAGATGATCCAAATGATAATAAAATCAAGTCGATACGCCCACTTAGCGACTTTAGTGCGTATGCAGTCAACAAATGACGTATTTAGTACGTATTATATATATATTAGTACAGTGCTGTAATGAATCGTGAGTATCCCTAATGTCAAAATTCAATAACAATGCATCAGAATTGAATACAATAAATACATATGTACAGACAGCTGGCAGGATGACTTGCAATCGTTAGATCACTCAAAAAAAAACTTTAATCAACTACAAGTATTAATAGACAATTGCAAAGAAAAAATGGATATGATTGCATTAACAGAGATAAACTGTGTTTATACCATTAGAAGGATTTGTATTTAGGTATGATACATACATAAATACAAGGGAAACTAAAAGGGGAGGTGGGATTTTATAGTTCTTAAAAAAAGATAATGAAAAATAATAATTCGAAAAACTATATTTACTGTCTATGTTTAGACAGTGAATATAGTTATAAGAATTGTTGTTTTTTATTATCTTTTTTTTTGTACAACGCTTGAATCATGAGTTCCATGTTTACATGCAGTTTGCAGAGGCATGTATCTCTTTGATTCACATTAGGTATGGTACCCAAAATGGCCCATGTTTACAAAAGAAAGAGTAACTTACCTTGCAAAATTCAGTTTAAAAAATTTAGTGAAGGTTTTTCATAGAATCAAACGAATACCTCTTTTGCTTGCTTCTTTCTTCTGTGTAATAAATTCTTTTTTTGCCTGAAGCATCTCTAGAAATATGATCACGTTTAAAAAAATTTGAATATCTTGTTCGTCATTCGTTCTTTAGCTCTCTCACTCGGAAATTTAGTTTCAGACAAAACCTTGAGATCTTTTAAAATCAGCTTATCACCAATGACAGCATCACTAATTAATACTCTTTCGTTTTGCTTCGATTTTTTTTTATTTTCGTAATTTGTTCGTAAGGTATTTCTCATTGCTTCGCCAAATTAAATTTTCTTCTTATCTTCTTCTACTTTGGTTTTATCTCTAAGTAGTGCTGTTACTTTAGAATTAGGACTATACATACAGTCGTTTTTTCAGTCTTGTTATTATTTTCCTATACGCATTATATTTTCATTGCAGGGATTCTAATTTTATTGTGATTTTTACATTTGGTCTTTTTTTTCTATTATATAGAGCATCATTCTCAATTTGCTTCTTAAATTTTTAGCTAATGTTTCGTGTAGATTGTTATCTGTTGATCTCGGTCATTTATAAATTTGGATTTTTGACTAACTTTAGGAGCCAGAAAATCTGACAGGAGTCTTCCCAAGGGCTATTGTTTATGGGCTACCACTTAAGTTTGCTGATCAGAGATATTGCCACAGACTTTGAAGGACAGGACAAAGTCTCCTGAGTCATAAATAAGATAAATAAGGTCGAACTTTTTAATATTATTGACATGGTGTTATTGACGCCACGCACACAAAGCGTAGCACTCAAGCGAACCGCTATGTAACCGTAGTACGCTACGTAGCAGTTGCTACGAGCGGGCGATCGGGCGACACGAGGTGGCGGAGGAGGCGCAGTGCCGCTGGGGCGTAGCGCTAGGACCGGTCTGCCGTCTTCGTAGTGGGCCGTGCGTCCATGCACTCAGGACGAGCGCGCGTAGCGGAATGTTTCCGGTGCAGGTGTTTTAAATGAAGTTTGCACTTTATTCAAGAACTTGTATTCTCTTCTGGACTTGTGAAATAAAGTCAATGGTTTTTGTTTAACTTTATGCCATGCAAGCGTTCCACGAACATGAAGGACGGGAAGGATTTATATGTATATAACCTATTAATCAGTTTACAGAAAGTATAATGAAAATATTTAAAATTAAGTAAACAATTAAACGGAATGACTTTAAGTTTATACTTAAAGTCACTTTGTTTAATTATTTACTTATAGAGAATAAAAGTAACAGGAATATGAAAAACTTTTACTATTTCACGTTTTGTTTTGTAGTGAAAATTGTTCAGTAACATGACTTTAATGCCAACACGAGCACAACGAATTAAAAGGCATCCGAAGTAGATACGTTCGCTAGTCTAGCTCGCTCATTACCAGTTTATAATGTCCAGTTCGGGTGCCTACCAAACGGCCAGGTTGGTCCCCGACTGAACACTGCCAGACTTACACGGAGCGGCTCCTTTTATGCACCTCGCACATGGACGCCTGCAAGTGAGACAAGGATGATACTAAATGTTCTCTCTGTTACACTTTAGAGCACCTACTGCTATAGTTTTACTACCAAAATAGAAATAGAAATAGATTTCAGGTCAGCCTGGTTTATTGGTACGCGGTATATATATTATAGTATATGTATGATTAAGTATAAACCTTTGGCTTGCAATTACGTTACGTAATATTAAACGCCAACCCTATCGCAGTATCGCAGTCTATGCGCACGCTCCGTTATTATTTGAATCTTTGTCGTCGGGTAAAGCGTAAAATATGTAGATGTAAAGACAAGCAACATAGGGACCTGGATAATATTATAACGTTGTTTAAGAATACAGCACCCGAGTTAATCCCTATTTTTGTGGCCAATAAATTGAGCAAACTGCCTCTCGTTTGACCATGGTGATGTTACGGGGTTGCTTAAGGATTTAGTGCTGCTGAAAAATGAGTTAAAGATTGTAAAGAGTAACTACACAACTGCTGAGCAGCTTCAGGAATTAAAAAGTGAATTGCAAATTTGGGTCAATTGTAGGAATAGATACTACAGCGTAAACACACGTAGGCGAGGCGCATTTTGTATGGATAGCGGGCCGATAGGTATATCACCTGTGATAAAAAGAATCAAGGAGCGGACACAGAGACCACTCGGCAGTGAGAGCACACCACAGGGGCCATCTCCGACAGACCTGCGCGCAGAGGATAACTTAGTGAGCGAGACCCGTGTAACACCGAGCGGGACACAAATATGCACCGTGTCGCGTCAGGTGGAAACCAACGTGTCTTGATGCTGGGTAACTTGTTATCACAAAAAGCTGTGAAGGTCCCTGCAACTGTACCGATATGTTCCATGACTATGCCTATTGAAGTGTCTGAGAATCCATAAAGTATGGCAGATATCGTGAAAAAAACGGAGATTTCAAGACAAATAAACCCGATCCCGGCTGGACTGTCGTTCAGAGAAATCGTCTACGAAATCGCTTTGTGAGTCTGACTGAATTTTAGGATTTTTTTTCTGAATTTTAGGCGGCTGACATTAATGTGCCCCTGTTTGTCTCCAATTTACATAAAGACACTGTGGAAGAGGACATAACCGAATACATATAATAAAACGCAAGAGAGGGTGACCCTTACCAGGATTAAAGTGAAATACAATAAAGGGTACAACGCATTTAAGTTGTATGTATGTACGGTGCAACCGCACATTTCATAATTGCACACTCATCAAAATTGAATTGTAATAAATTTACACTCATTTTACATTCATGCAGTTTATATTCAGACCGCGTCATAGCTACACCTCATTTGTCGTTGGTTAAGGTCGTGGACTTAATACTATCTTATCCTTACTTAATAGTATCATGTGAAATACATAGTTTTACTAAATATCATTCAGCATCCCTATCGATCAGTAGAAGACGTGAGGTCACAATCGTACATATTTTTGGTCCTTCGAGCATAAGTAACTATCAAAAACTCTATCAGTCAACAAGTGCCGTGTTCGATAACTCTAAAACCGTACAGTGCTACTAGCAAGAAAGGAGCACCATCCGGGGAGTCGAGGATTCGAGAGTTAAGCAGCAAATACAAGTAAGACCATTTTAGTTATCACTTCGTGAAAAACTCCCTTCATCATCATGGAAGCTATTCACGCGAGCCAAGCTGAGATTTACGAGGCTATGAACAAGCTGGCCTCCAACCTCAAGAAAGATAGTTCGAGTCGTACGGTAGGTGATAACTTTAAAAGGCGTTTGGAAACGTTGGAAGCGTATTAGACTGAGTTCCTATATAATCATGATTGACTTAGTACTGAGGAAAGCAGATCTCACCCATACTTTATACATAATGAATATGAGCGGGCAGCAGAGTTCTACAAGTCGGTTAAAGCATAAATCAATCAACAGCAAGTACTGATGAAACCGGGGCAATCAGTATTTTCGGAGTTGGTGACAAAGCCTCAACAGCAAGCAGGCCAACCATCAGGTACTTCTCTAACAAGCATGCGACATGAAGAAACACTGCTGTTTCTTCATAAATTCATCTCTACAATTTTTATCAAGAGGAACATCCAGCAAGACAGGTGATATGCTCAAAAACAATCAAGCAACATCAGAACATTACAGCGAACCATGCAAGTCTGAATTTAGACGAAATTTTCAAGAAATGGGAAATGGAAAATGCTCTGAAGACTTTGCATTCGAAATGGTCGGTAATTGATAAATTATATTGAGAACTGGATGGAAAACTGGAAAACATAGATAAACAATACGAACAAGCGTATTCCAAGCAGGAGAAAATCTATAACAACATAAAAAGGGCAACAAATAGCAAGTTATGGTCAGTGGCCCACAAGGCACACTCAACACCGAAATTAGACATTCCATTTTTTACGAATCCTATCAACAATGGACGTCTTTCAAGGACGTATTTACCGAAACTATCCACGGTAACTATTCTTTGTCTAACGCTCAAAAATGCAGTACGTCAAAAGCAAGTTGAGGAGAGAACTTGAAAAACTAATTTATCATTTACAAATATCATCGGATAATTACAACATTAGTTGGGAAATTCTAAATCATCGCTACAATAACCTCAAATTAATATGTAGTTCTCATTTAGCCACATTAACAAACATCCCGGCGGCGCAGCAAGCAACTATCAACCATATCAAGAGTCTGCTTCCCCGCTCAGCGCCCGATCAGAACGGACGTGTATTCTGCGTAATTTTAGTAAATATTGGTGTTTCTTTTAAAATATTTTTAAATTGATAAGTTAAATTATACCGAAACTCGGACCCTCCTCTTTCTTTCTGGGGAAGTGTTCATAAGCCGCGGCAGACATATTGGTTGGTGTCGGAAGTCTCACTTACTCACGATTGAACGTGGAATCTTCGGGGCTTCGTTGTTGGCTTCTGGTGAGTCAGGATCAAGATTTTTATAAATCTCGAAAAGACGACTGTGCACACTGAGATTTGAACTTGGGACGGCGAGCGGCGGGGCGACGCGCTCAGCGGCAGCGCTAAATGAACATTGACGTCATCGCGGCAAATTTGTGTGCTGGTGCTACGTTGCTACGGAGCGCACGCTACGTCAATATCGCGCACCGGCTACGAGTTTGGTTGCTACGATCGCTACGAATATTTAACTGTTGCGCACCTCTGCTACGAGTGTTCTTGAACGCATTAACTGTGTGGATTATTTCTACAGCGTTTTTATTACATTTTAATAACTGCGTTAACTACTGGAAGACAGCTATGCCACGCACACAAAGAACACCTCCGTCTACGGCTGCTAGTGCCATAAGTGATTCGCATTCTGAACCGGATTTATCGTCAATGAGAGTAAATGATCACGATTTAGTAAACATAACGACTCGTAAACGAATGAGATCGGATGACTTGTGTCCTGACAACCAATTCGAACAACTAAAAACCATGCTGGAATCTTGGAAATCAGACCAGGAGGCGATCTTAAAAAAGTTAGTCCGTGATGTGGGTGAATTAAAAGCACAAAATCAACAAATAAAGGAGTCAAACCTTGAAATTGAAAAATCAATAAATTTCATAAATAAGGACTACGAAGAAATGAGAAATAAAATAAAAGTTCTGGAAAATGACCGCCAAGACTTCCTAAATTCCGTTACAAGGCTTGAGAAAAAAATACAAGATATGCAGCTTTCTTCACGCTCCTCCTGTATTGAATTAAGAAATGTTCCAGCTCGGGAAAGGGAGTCAGTGGCCGATTTGACGAACCTAATTACTAAGGTTGGTAAGGCGGTCCAGTTCGATTTCAGCCCCAAAGACATAAGAGACGTATATCGACTTCCTGGTAAGCCTAACACTAATAAAACTATTGTTGCGGAATTCTCCACAGTTTATATGAAAAATGATCTGCTAGCAGCTACTCGCAATTTTAACAAAAACCGTACTAAGGAAAATAAACTGAATACGGAATCATTGGGTCTACCTGGAGCGCGCCAGCCCATTTATGTAGCAGAGTATATGGCACCATCTGCTAGAAAAACCTTCTTGATGGCACGAGAGTTTGCAAAAACTCATAGATACACATTCTGCTGGTACTCAAATGGAAAAGTATTCCTGCGGAAGGAGCATGGTTCTAAACATATACTGGTGGAGTCGGAACTGTGCCTCAACAAACTGAAACCATCTGAAACCGTCGAGCAATGACTATTTCTCTTTCATGTTACTTTTGAAATACCTAGTTTTTTAGCCATAATATGTACTCTATTATTTAATCAATACTTTTTCACAAAATCAAAACCAATCACTCATAACACACTCACAATCGATTCGTCCAACACTCACCTATACTGCATTTTCTTCTACCTATCACTCTATCATACATACATTCCACATAGTTCGCATATAGTAAAATTAACGTACCTAAAAACATATAAAACAAAATACTTAAACCCGAATATACTTCTCTTGTGGCCTTACTACTACACAACAAAAATAAAAAAAAACCCACATTTATACTACCTTAAAAATTGTAAAATGACTATATATAAATTTCTTAACTCTGACCGTGACACGATCTCCAGATCTTTGCATATAACTAAAAATGATGAATATAAATGAAATTTCTCTTGACATCGATAACGTTTCAGTTGCAGACTCTTTTATATGTACTCCAGAAGATTGTCGGAACGTTGCTGGGCAGAGCAATCATAGACTTGGCATAATACATATAAACATCAGAAGCATAAAAAAGAATCTGGACCAATTTGTAACAATGCTTTCAGTTACGAAAATCGAATTTGATATCATAATTCTGACTGAGTGCTGGCTACAACTCACGGGGCAACTACCTTACTTACAGGGCTATACTTCTTATCACACAATAAATAACCCCATTAAAAATGATGGTGTTGTAATATATGTCAAAAGCACTCTGGATTGTCTCGTTTATGAACCAATGATACGTGATGCTAACTGTTTGGTGTGTTGCTACAATAATACAGCGATTATCGCTGTCTATCGATCTCCATCTTATCAAGATGCTACAAACTTTTACTCTAGCGTATGTGAAATAGTAACATCTGCCAAATCCTACTGCAATATAACATTAATAGGTGACATTAATATCGACATTAAGCCTGGTAACTGTGATCGACACTCTAATGAGTATTTAAACATTATGGCGACACTCGGCTTACTACCCGCACATACATTCCCCACTAGAGTAGATAACTGTCTTGACCATATTTTATTAAGAACCCAATCACCAGCTAGAGTCATTGTACTGAATTCTCACGTAACGGACCATCTTCCGGTTATTCTATTCATTGATTTAAAAGCTTCAAAATCCCCATTAAAAAGATCTTCAATTCGGTATGATTACGGATCAATAAAAAATGAAATTGATAACTTCGATTTTTCCCCTGGTCTATGTATTCAAGATCCGGACCTTGCAGCGAATTTTCTGATTTCTTACATGCAAAAAGTTCTGATCAAGCATAGTAAAACTGTATACACATCTAACAGAAAAACAGTTCTGAAACCTTGGATGACTGTTGGTCTAGTCCGTTGTCTAAGACATCGTGATGAGTTGCATCGAAAGGCCAAAGATCAACCCGACAATTTAACTTTAAAAATTTCATATAAGCGTTACCGTAATTTCTGCAACGATTTACTTAGAAAACTCAAACATGCATATGAAAAGTCAGAGTTATTGAAAGCGAAAAATAACCCTAAGGCCACGTGGAAGGTAATAAAAAATATTACTAATAGTTATCAAGTTAAACAATCCCCAAGTGTGCTGTTAAAATTGAAACCCGATCCAGCTGCCTCCATTAACAATGTTAATAATTTCTTTGTGAATATTGGTAAAAAACTTGCAGGAAAATTCAGCTCTGACAGTCCCAGCTCCGCTTCCATCTCATCCCCGTCACCACTGAACTCATTGGTCATTCCCTTAGTTGATGAAGAACAGGTGATAGGCGTCATTCATAGTTTGCGTAGTGAGTGTGCGGTTGGCTGGGACAACATACCTGCCAATATTCTTCGCCGGTCCAGTAGGTCTCTCGCTCCTATAATTGCTCACATCTGTAACTGTGCTATAAATTCAGGCACTTTCCCAAAAGGTTTTAAGCGTGCAATAGTGCACCCTATATACAAGACTGGGGCAAGAGACGATGTATCCAATTATCGGCCAATATCTGTACTCAGCGCATTCTCTAAAATCCTAGAACGTATTCTTAATAATTCCCTGACTAAATTTCTTGCAAAAAATAATATTTTATCCCCAAAACAATACGGATTTAGAACAGGTATCTCAACTGAGGATGCGGTGTCAGACTTTGTTAATAACTTGGTGGACAAACTAGATAATCGCTTTAAATGCTACGGAATCTTTCTAGACCTCACCAAGGCCTTCGATACCGTCTCAATTCCTAGACTGGTCGCAAAAATGGAGCACATGGGAATACGTGGTTTGGCACTAGATATTTTTAAAAGTTACCTGAGTGGTCGAAGTCAATGCGTAAAAATTGAAGATACTATCAGTAAAGAGGAACCGATTTGCTACGGCATACCACAAGGCAGTATTTTAGGGCCCACCCTCTTTCAAATTTACATTAATGACCTCTGCCAATTACCTCTCAACCATTGTGATATATTCACTTACGCTGATGATACGGCACTCCTTATTTATGACAGAGACTGGTCTAAGGTGACTGATAGAGCTGAATCCTCTTTGCATAATATAATGGACTGGCTAAGCAACAACATGCTGACACTTAATATTGCAAAAACAAAAGTCATACAGTTCTCTCCAACAAACTGCCCAAAGCCTCCAACTACTACAAATATAATTCCACATGTATGCACCGATCCTACTCAATGTACATGTATGAGCCTCACTTTGGTACCTCACATCAAATATCTAGGTGTCTTTATAGATGAAAAGCTCGACTGGCGAACACACATAGACACTTTATGTTCCAGGCTTCGTAAGCTTATTTATTTGTTTAAAGATCTACGACATTCTGTAGACAAGGAGACTGCAACTATGGTCTACCGCTCATTATGTGAGTCTATAATTACCTACTGCATTCCAGTATGGGGAGGGACTTTTAAAACTGTTATGCTTAGAGCGGAACGGGCACAGCGGGCAGTACTTAAAGTGATGACTTTCAAAAAACGTATCTATCCCACTGGACAGTTGTACTCGGAAGCTCAAGTACTTACAGTTCGACAATTATATATCCTCCGTACTGTCCTACGTAGACACACTATGTTACCAATGAGCTCAGATGTAATAAGTAGACGCACTGGTTTTCCAGTCTGTAAAGTTACCAAATGTCGCACGGCACTCGCGTCCAGACACTTTTGTGCGTTAAGTTCAAAGATCTACAACCGGGTTAATAAATCCATCTCAATTTATAAGCTTACGTTACATAAGGTAAAACAAATTTTAAGACCATGGCTTCAATCCTTAAGCTATGACGACACTGAAAAGTTAATTTTATCAGTTCCATACACATAACATCAGATACCTACTCACTCACACACACACATGCGTCCGCTGACCATCACACATACACACACACCCTCACACCATCACTCACACAATCACACACTCACACGTTCGCTTTGCTCCTCTTTATTGTTTTATTTGCTGTTTCAATACCTAATAGTTTTGGTTATTCTTTGTATTTTATTACATAAAAAAATTTAAATGTGTATTGATATATGGCGGAGGACACTGATTCCTGTAACACAGGTTCGCCTAGCACGGGAGTCAGGGGCTTCACATGTTTGGTTGTAATATTTTATTTTTTATGTCAATAAAGTTATTATTATTATTATTATTATTATCTCCTTTATTTATTTTATATACATACAAATTACATTTTTAAATATTAAAATACAATGATATAAAAATATTTAAAAATATAAAAAATAGTAGCCCACCAGTATCGGGAACAGGATCCAAGCTACCGGTGGTTAGGGCCCCTGAGAGAGGAACCTCCTCACTATGCGCGCCGTGTCCAGGAGTACTGCTTTCTGGATCAAGCCCTTGATCCAGCTGCCCAACGAGAGCCTCTTTAGATGTTGGTCGAGGCTCTTGGCAATTATGCCATTGGCCGTCACGACTATCGGCACAATGACTGCTGTGGTCACATCCCACATGTCGACAACCTCGCGAGCCAAGTCAAGATACTTCGTTTGTTTATCTTTCTCAGTCTTCACGAGGTTCTCGTCATGAGGGACTGCTATATCAACAATCATTGCGCGACGCTCTAGTCGATCTATCACCACTATGTCAGGCTTATTGGCAACAATAGTCCTGTCAGTGATGATAGACCGATCCCAATACAACGTGCAGTTGCCATTTTCGAGAACTGGGTCGGGCACATACCTATAGTACGGTACTTCCGATTCCACAAGATTGTATTTAAGAGCAAGTTGCTGGTGGATAATCCTGGCTACAAGGTTGTGTCTGTGCAAATAGTCTCCGTTAGCTAGACTAGGACAACCGGAAATAATGTGGCGGATGGATTCCCCGGGCCGGTGACATGCCCGACATATGTCAACGGTACCATCCTTCACAATGTATTTCCGGTAGTTGTTCGTCATCATAACTTCGTCCATAATCGCACAGACAAAACCTTCGGTTTCCCCAAAGAGGTCACCAAAACGCAGCCAGGCTACGGACGCTAAAAAGTCTACATCGGGCCCATGTAGGACCCGGTAAAAGCGTCCGTGAAGCTCCTTGCTCTGCCATACCTCCCTGCGGTCATTAGTATCTAATATCACAGGTTTGCGCCAGTTCTCGTTAGCCAAGGAGAGCGCAGTGAGGCCTTTGTCCACTGCTACCACATCCCGATGCATACCCACGTCAGCCTCTAGGAAGAACTCCCTAAGGCTGCATATCTCGCGGTTGTGCAGGGTCTTAGCATTTAAGAAGCCACGACCTCCGCACTTCCGCGGGATATACAGCCTCATCACCGATGACCGTGGGTGATGCATCCGATTTGCGGTAAGCAGCGAGCGTACCCTCCTATCCAGGGCGTCAAGTTCCGTCTGAGTCCATTTGAGTATGCCGAAAGAGTACATCAATACCGGCATGACCCAACCGTTAAAGGCGCGCACCTTGTTTCCGCCTGATAAAAGACTATTTAGTACTTTGTTCAGGCGGCCAAAGAAGCGCTCCTTCAACGATTGTTTCATGTCATTAGCATTGATGCCCAACGCTTCCGACATACCCAAATACTTGTAAGTTTCGGTTGAGCTGAGGGATCTAAGGTGTATGGAATCCGAGAGTTGGGTTCCCACGGATTCCATAATCTCCCCTCGCTTCACATGCATGACCGCACATTTGTCCACACCAAATTCCATACTGATGGCGCTACTGAAGGTTTCTGTTACCTTCAGTAGCTCCATCAGTTGCAAGTTGTTGGGGGCAAAGAGTTTCAAGTCATCCATGTAAAGAAGGTGTGATATGACCTGACCACCTCTTCTCAACCGATAGCCTTGGCCCGAACCTTCCAGCAATGTGCTCAGAGGGTTGAGGGCCAGACAAAACCACAGTGGACTCAGGCTGTCGCCCTGAAATATACCACGCTCGATCCTTATCGGGTCGCTGTTCACCTGGATCTGTCGACATCCTGGATAGCGGAGGACCGTCCTCCACTGCCCCATACAAGACATCAGGAAGGTGCGTAGAACTGCATCAACTTTATACAGCTCCAGCACCCTCATGAGCCATGTATGTGGCACTGAGTCGTAGGCCTTCTTATAATCTATCCAACATGTCGACAGATCCTTTCGGGAACGACGCACCTGTTGGCTAATGGCAATATCCATGAGGAGCAGCTCCTTAGTACCGCGGGACCCGTTCCTACATCCATTCTGAGAGGCAGACATGATTGAATTACTTTCAATATGATGGTTAATCTTTGCTCTCAAAATGGATGTAAGAACTTTATAGACCGTCGGTAAACACGTGATTGGTCTATAATTTTTGGGCTCCGCAGTACTACCTGATTTATGGAGCAGGTGGGTTATTCCTGTAGTTAGGAACTGAGGCAGCGACCCTGACTCTAAGGCAGACTGGAATTGAGACGCCAAGCGAACGTGCGATCCTGTAAACCATTTGATCCAAAAATTGTGCAGTCCGTCCGGCCCTGGAGATTTCCAGTTAGGCAACGGACGGACTGCACGAGCTACATCTTGGGGGCTGATGGTAATTGCCCCCATTTCTAGTATTGGATCGCACGCGCGCTCAACCTCCCGAATCCAGTCACCCTCGGTGTGACTGACAGGCACCGACCAGATGTTGCGCCAGAATGAACACATGACATCATCATCCGGTAGGCGCGTATCAGTCACACCTTGGTCCGGTCGCTCCCAAGCCCTATAAACCCACCTCTCATTGCTTTGGAATGTGCGATTCTGAGTGTATCGCTCCACTCGCCGCTTGTACCGACGTATACGGTTTGCCCATGCATAGATTTTCTGCTTCAGGAAGTCGATACGCTCTGTGACGCGGGTCAGATATACGCTCTGTGACGCGGGTCAGATTTATTATTATTATTATTATCACCGTCGAGAGTTTAAATGCAGGCAGATAATAAAATAAAGACAGTTTAGAAAGTTATCAATAATGAAACAAGTAGGAATAAAGTACGAAACTCTGATTTTTTACAGGAGACTGCACATGGTGCCATAAGCTCTAATTTAGAAGTAGCTCAACAATTTGCAAATTTTTTCACTGAAATACCATCAAAAACGACTGAAGCTTTAAATTCTTCACCCGAGGTCTCATTTAATTTATTAAGAGCAAATGTTCCAGGTTGTACGGTTGAATTCTAATTCAAACATATCAACCCCATGACAGTTATAAAAGCTTTCCGAAAAATCAAAATCAAATTGACCGAAGACTTATAGGGAATGTCTATCAAAGAGTGCACGTCCATAATTGAGACCATAGCACCATACTTGGCTTTAATATTCAATTTATGTGTAGACCAAGGAGTCTTTCCGGATATAATGAAATACAGTAAGGTTTTTTTAAATCCGGTGACAGTAAAGATGCCAATAATTATAGACCTGTATCCGTATTGCCGGTTTTCAGCAAAGTATTTGAAAAAGTGATGCTCAATCAAATGGTCATTCATTTTAACATCAATAAAATCTTACACGATCAACAGTATGGTTTTACCAAAGGTCGTTTTTTTTTACCACAACGCTCAATATTATCCTTTCCTCTTTTTAGTGTACATTATCCATCTTTTAAAAATCAACCAGAAATAGTGTTATTATAGATACTGAGAGGCTGGTTTATTTTAGTTACTTTCATAGTATAATGTTAACCTCATTTTAATATTTGATACCATAAATTATGTTTTTTTTCTTTACATTGTTCTCATATATATAGAAGCAACAAGGTTAATGTAACCAGAATTTTTGTAAACATAAAATGATTTAAAAGAGTGTCCGTGGAGTTTCTTGCATGTTCTTCTCCATAGAGATCTACGCTTTGGAACGTGCAAATAGCTTCATGTTTTTGACGGACTGACTTTGACAATTCAAAAGTACCTGATAATGGTTTATTTGAAATAAATGCTTTGCCTTTGACTTTGACTAAAAATGTGGCCGAGACAGTGATGTTAATTAAGGGTTGCCAATGCACGGAAAGAAGGCGTGTTATAATTTTAATATTTATGGGCTCG
The DNA here is from genome assembly GCA_905163435.1 of Mamestra brassicae. Classification (NCBI taxonomy): domain Eukaryota; kingdom Metazoa; phylum Arthropoda; class Insecta; order Lepidoptera; family Noctuidae; genus Mamestra; species Mamestra brassicae. The sequence goes on from LR990987.1 coordinate 8,237,460, forward strand.
CGTTTGACCATAATCTTACCAGATGGAAAGCGACGGCTTTTTATACAAATGACTTGTCAACCAGCGCGCGATGGAAATAACTGTCTATGTTTTGTCTGATATTGTTAAAGATCGCCGTCAATAGTGGAGTGCCCGGGGAGTTTGACCTCGGAATCCAATTACTGTGAATGTAATATGTAAAACCTTCTGAATATTTTTTAATAGACAAAAAAGATAACATTTAATTTTTGATGCTTCTTTTTTAATTCGATTTTACTAAACAACGATGACAAAAAATGGTCCATGTCCAACAGCAATGAATTTTATATTCTCTGAAAGGGCTTTTCAGGCTCTTTATTTCAGTCATAGAAGCTGAGGTCAATTGAGTCTCAGTTTTGAAGAGTTAAGATAAACCAAGTAACGAAAAGTAATGGGAGTAATGTTTTCTGAAAGGGCTTTTTACGTCCCTATTTTTATGTCATAGAAACTACGATTAGTTACGTCACAGTTTTAAAATATATGGAAAACCGAATATAAACTTCCACCCCCTATACGGTCCCTTTACGAAGAAATTACCAAAAATCCTTTCTTAGCTGACGTCGCCTATTCATAATCTTCCCACACGCCAAATTTTATCTCAATAGGTCAAGTGGTTTTCGAGATTTCGTGATTAATCAGTGAATTACTTTATATAATAAATAGCTTCTACCAGCGGTTGCGCCTCTGCTGAAGCTGAAAAATATTCGAAGGGAACTTAAAAATTATTTCGGCAGTCGGTGTTTTTTGTTGTTTTTTCGTTTTTGACACCGACTTCCAAAATGTAAGTTATTTTATACCTTGTAGTGTTTTTTATTTGGAAGTCGGTTGTATTTTCTTGTAAAAAGTTTTTTTATCACTTTTTAGTGATGATACCCCATAACTAAATTGACATTATTCCCATGATGGGTGGTTGCGCTATTTCCCAAAAAGGAATTAAGTACTTTGTGTGCCTTCGACGTCCATACATAGTCCAACTCATAGTTAAATATCTACTTTGCTTTGGGATTGACATAAACCTAACAATATCTCACTTTATAGATTTATAGATTTTAAGTTGAGGGGGTTCAACGTCCAATGCAAATTCAATGTATACAACTAAACTCAACGCAAGAAATATTATTAAGACTGGACTGGGACAGCTATGCCCAAATAGATAACCCCAAAAACATGGTTTACTTGTAAACATCTGCGTACCCCTTCACAGCGTACCGGCGTGATTTTATTTTCTAAAGCGGTGTAAACAGTAAACAGACATACGATTACAGCAGTCCCGGAAGATTTGCTATTTATTGAAGAGTTCCGTTGATATCTCCGAGGTTCTTCATCAGATCTTCGCCAAATTGAAAAGGAACCAGTATGGAAAAACAGACTTCCAACCAAAAAAGAGAATTATCCAACAACACAACAACATGAATGAAAATTGGCGAAAATATCGCTGAACTCGACTAATTCTTTTGTTTTGTATGTTTAACAATAAATTAAAACACAACTGGCAGGTGGACGTAAACTTTTTTAGTTTTTGTTTAGCCACGTGATTTTTATTTTATTCTTTTGTGTTTAGGTATTTATTTTAATTTTATATTTTTTTTAGTTTAATATTTATGGTTAGCCCTGGCTGGAATAGTGAAGATGAAAGTTTCCTTAGTGTTCCTTCTCTAGCCGATACTCTTGTTTCCTTTTTTTCCGATGTCTCAAAGAATTTTAACGTGGTTCATATTAATGCCCAGAGTATTCCGGCTCATTTCCCCGACATGCTGGCCAGTTTTGACTGTAAGAATATTCATGCGATTCTTGTTTCTGAATCATGGTTAATACCTTGCCTCTCTTCCTCTTACTTTCTTCCAGGTTTTCAACTCATCCGGAATGATCGGGCGGTCGGTGGTGGAGCCAGGGTGGTCATTTATCTTCGTAACTATATTCTTTTTTCTATTGTAAACATGTCCTCACAGCCACCTCCGCCGAACGCCAGTGAACATCTATTCCTGGAAGTTGAACTACAACACTCCAAGATTCTCCTTGGGGCCTACTACTGCCCTTCTCTTCGGATTTATTTCTTTTCTTCTTTTGAACGTGTTTTAGAGGCACTGATTCCCTCTTACAGTCATAGCATCATAATGGGTGACTTTAATACATTTCTCCTTAAAAAGAGCAAACACACAAAAAAAAAGTACATTCCAATTGAGAACCTCCTCCTTTATTTGAAGTCGGTTAAAAACGGCCGCTACTCCATGTACCATTTGCATCGACAATGTACAGGCGCAACGCTTTCTGCACAGGTACGTAGTGTAATAGCTTTCAATAGTTTATCATCACACCTGGAAATCGAATTATTTTGAACCAGCGCGCGTAAAATAAGAAAGATTTTGAACAAGGAGTATTTTGGCAACAACCATAAATAGCTTTTCATTTTGATTATGATATTGCACGACTTAACTCAAAATATCAAATATGTTTACATTGTACCTAATCTGTTTAATTACTCAAATCGCTGTAACTGGTCGACGCAAATAACTCGTAACTAAGTGAATATGTCACCGGAAAATTGCAAACGCCGTAAGATTGTAAAATATAGCGTGAAATTGTAAACTATTTTTCTTAATAAGGCACGGATATATTGGAAACGATTTTGGGATTTATTGTATACAAAACGATTTTTTTCAGAATATATCGAGAAATTAAAATCTACTAAAGATGTTTTACAATCTTACGGAGTCTGCAATTTGTTGGTGACATATACATGTGGTAGCTTGTAATTAGCAAATGTCCCTAATTATGCATGATATTTACGTTTTTAATTAGTCTGTAAATAAAATTAATAAATATTAGCGGACGTCACGTGGTTTCACCCGCTTAGTTCCCGTTCGAGTGGGAGTACGGGAATAAAATAAAGCCTATGTTACTCGCTGATAATGTAGCTATTAATTTTTTTTTTTTTTTTAAGGATGGGAAATCATCAAATGACTTCTTCCGCTCTGGGTGGAGCGGAAGTGCGTGTCAGACGCTTACTGACTAAAACCCATCCGTGTTCCTTCTAAAGCCCTTTGCGTTCCAGGGCCGCGGTGACTCTTTCGAACAAATTCCGCAACCCTGGCAAATGTAGCTGAAAGAATTTTTCAAATCGGTCCAGTAGTTTTTAAGTTTATTCGTTACATACGAAAATACAAATCTTTTCTGTTTATAACATTATTATAGAAATGTTAGTTATGACGAAAGTTCAAAAATACTCCACTACCTAACTGTACTATAGTAGGCGCCAGATAATCGTGGAATAACGGTCATTGACCCACCTACAAATATGGACATTTTTAATTTGAAAAACGGAATTAATGACACAAAGCTGTCCCGAATCATCATCTCTCGTGATCCTTAACATTGTCTAATAATGAAAAACGATTCATATTTAATTGTTCAGGTACAGTTATTAGGGAAAGGTCAATATACTTTATTCCACATTTATCTGGCGCCTACTATAGGTGAGTGACTGTAGATACGATAGATATATATATCTGTTTCTCCAGCTGTGATTCGTGAACATATTTAAAGCAAACGTTATATCAATAGGAATAAAGCTCAATTTACATCCTACCTTGTATCGAAATACTTTCCTATTCATACCCAAAGCACGTCTGCTTTGGGTACATATTATACATCTGACACATCTGATTACATCTGACGTCTCAGATGTACCTTCAATAGTTTACAATAGTGCGCACCCTGTCGCACTGCTCACCTGTTCTCGCTCTCCCCCAGTACACGACTCAGGTGTGTTTCAGGGGATGCTGCATAGATGATAGATGGCGTTTTTCCCAACATTCAGTTTCAGCTCTCGATTTATTTGTGACTAGATGGCGTTTTAGATTTGGGTCCACTTTCTGAATCGCGCAATAAAGATTCTCGGCGAGCGAATGACCCTCGCCCGTACTTCTCATTTCGTTGTCTTCTACAGGTCGATTTGGCCGGAACGGTCCTAATTGACTCGTAGGAGATTCTAAGACTTTAATGTAAATACTGAATGAAGTATTGTCAGTGTATTTGTACCTGATATTACTTTGTTCAGTGATATGAGTGTACGTACAACGTACCTACTTATATCAATTTTTCAGTCCTTACAGGACAGATTGAATTCGTAGCGGTCGGTCAGCATTCATATTCTTTGTTAAGCGATTACTTGCGCTGTGTAACTGATTATTTGAATGATGATAAATGATATTTGTTTTTCACTTAGATTACAAATAACTATCTTAGACGTCAATATGTTTTGTGTCATATTAATGTAGATGAGGCCGGTGTTTTTTCGACGTCGGTCAACTTACAAAATATTACTTTGAAACGAAGTCTTCACCCCTATCTAGTCATAAAAGGGTAAACAAAGTAAATAAGTAATAATTGTTTGAGACGAAAATATAATATGTGTAGGTGGTTAATCAATATTATTTGTTGAAAAGGCGTCGGTAATTGTGAGTTTTGTTGATAAGGCAAATACAATAACAATAGTTTGTATATTAATAATAATTTCAAAATAGTATAAAAAGACTGTGTTGCGTCTCGTTACATACTGTGCATCGACTCGCAAAACAAATGACACTAGTAGAAAACTCAAGAATAATCTTGACTTCGAAGTTGTTCTAATACACTGAAGACAAAAAATGAAACGTATTCTTTTTTATTTTACACGCATTCAATCTAAAAACATAAACGCATTATTTTTTCTTATTATTACTAATGTCTTGATAATTATAATTATTCTGTTTCTCTAATTATTTTGTTTGTATTGATTCGATCTCATTGTTGATTATTTTACTTAAGTGATTAGTTAATAGTTAGTACTATTAAAATTAGCTACCTCTAGCGTGTTTGTAGACTTTATATTTGCATGTTATGTCAAATGTTGTGATGTATTGCCTTAACCTGCGTTTGAATGTGTTTATATTATTATTGTCACATTTTTTTATATCTTCTGGTAAACTATTGAATTGAATCCTTCAACCAATAATGTTTTTATGCCATAATTAGTGGGAGCGTGCGTTGGATTTAACTGGATTTTGTTTTTATTCCTTACGTTGTATGTTATAATCCTCATTATGTAGTTGTATGTTTGATTGAACAGATTTGGTGATGATTTTCTTAATAAGGACGCAAGTGGAGTATTTGTAAAGATGAGTTACATTGAGTAGTTTGATTTTTTTTGTATAGTTTTCTTGTTGGAGTAATGATAGTGAAATATTTGTTTAATAATTTTGTTTTGTGTTCTTTGAAGTGGGTCTAGGTAATGTGACTGTCCGTCACCTACTCCTATTTAATAACAAAATATTATATTTATTTCTTAACGTTGCACATAGTGTCAGACCACTTAGAAAACCATAAATTGTCCTTTTAATGGTAAAGGAATGAGATACAAGGGTCAGCCATCAACCCAAAGTATAATTATATATTTCACCAAATTCTAAGGAACACTCACAATACTTGTGCAACATCTGGTAACCATAGCTGAGGGCCGAGCAAAACCCAAAAGGACTCTTGAAACAATTAAGAAACTGTACAAAAAATGTCAATAAGAGGAATTCTGCGAAAGTGTGAGAACTTTACGTAATGCTGCCAGTAATGACATTAACTTTGTTTTGATACGGTTGATGTGAAGTTTCCAAGTGAACTTGTCGTCTACATGTAATCCTAGATATTATTCATTGGTTGATCGTTTGAGAAATTCTTTATCTATTGTGAGTGGTGTGAACTCCGGTAACGGTTTGTTTTTGGCACAAAACATCATAATGATGTTTTTGCGGCATTAATGTAACGGCGTTAATGCGGCGGTAAATTATATATTAGCCATTCGTTCAGCAGGTCAAGGTCGTTTTGTGCGTCTGTTATTATGTTGTGAATAGATTTATTGAAATAAAGCAGACATTTGTCAGCTGCGTATAAAGTTAAGTGCCCTTTAAGCCCTATGCTATTGATATTGGAAACAGTAGTGAGCTAATAACCGAACCTTAAGGACAACTAGATATGTAATGTTAGTGTTAGTGACATTGTCTAGTTTAATTATTTATCGCCGATTCTGTAAATACGATGTAAATATATTGAGGGCGCTGCCTGTGATACTTAGGTATATTATTTAGTATCTGGATGAGCTTGTGATGACTTACTGTATCGAACGTTTTTTTTTGTTAGTAAAGATCTCTAGAACAACATATTTTTCATCGATATTTGTTTTTATTTTTGTTATTAAGTCTACAGCAGCTTTTTTATGTATATATCGCAGGGTATCAAATATATATGCTAAAAACCACAGAAGCTTTTGAAGGCTTATATATGGCTAGTGAGTTCGGAATATTTATTTGTAAGACTATTAATTAATACTAAGATACAGATGATACATGTGAGTTTTACGTTTTAATGCTTTTAAGTAGGTACTTAAAATAGCAAAATTAAAGATGGTAGTGAGTATATCAAACTAAAGTGTACGTAAACTCATAATGTGTAATTTGCATAAAATGCTTTTTAAATTCACTCTTTGCTTTTTTTAGAATTGCAGAGGTTTTCATTTTGTATGTCCGCAGGAAGTTCGTTTATTATTTTTGGTAGTATGTTGGTGTGTTCTCTTATCATAATATGTATTGTTGTATTTAGCTAATTTAAAAGTTTTGATGTTAGCTAAAATTTTTAATTTAGTATGACATGTTTTTTTAGTTAATTTATTAATATTGCTATATTCATCTTTTAGTATTGAAAGTTTGGTCATGTTTTGTATTGGCAATATGTTGCAATAATTAAATAGTTCAGAACAATCACTTTGGTATTTGGTTTTTATTTTAAGGGGTACTTACATTATTTTTGAGAATTCGTTGCTGTACCTAGTTTGTAAATTTTATCTAAATTTGTTCTATATGTTCTCCCGTAACTACCAAGTCCATAACTAATTATGGAGTCAGCTAGAGCTAGGTATATTAGTCTTAAGGTTTTATATGGCATTTTATGTTAATTGTCTATCACATACATAGATAGTTAATGTGGGGGACCCAATTCAATTTGTAGTCGATGATGAGACCAGTGTACTTGTGTTCCTTGACGAACTATAATGGTACACAGCTACAGCTACCGGTACATACTGCGTGTAAACAGTCATGGTTATGCGCCTTGATGGTGGGTGTGTAAATGGATTTATTATGTGAAAAATGTATGTGCATGGCTTTGGTTTCGTCGACATTTATGACGAGACCAACATCGTGCGACCATTTAGGTACATAATAAGTCAAAGGAAGGGTGAAGGAGACGCTCGGCCTCTTCAGTATCTTTATCAGCCACCATGATGCAGGTGTCATCGGCAAACTGGTATACAGAGCCTACCCCAATAGTATTGCACATATCGTTGACGTATAGTAGGTATTCTGTAAGCCCGATTATATACTCTTGTGCCGTGCCTTTAGTTGTTAATTTCATGTCGCTATACGAGTTTCCCAGCTTGATAGTCGTATATCTGTTGCTGTGTTACTCATAAACCACTAAAGTGGACCCCTTGTCCACTAAAGCAGGGAGACGCTAACAATGCATGCCCTAGCTGGGCATGCATTGTTAGCGTCTGCTGTAGCGTTCCTCACCTCCTTAGGTCGGAACATTAATTTGGAAAAATCTATACTAACCCCAACAAGGTGTATAGAATTCCTGGGAATTGTTTGGGATACACACTCCAATACCATAAGTTTTCCTCCAGACAAAGTTTGCAAGATCCGTCAGTGCCTATTGACTCGTTTAGCAGCCGGCAGTTGGACCCTCAAGTAGGCGCAACGCCTCTTAGGGTATCTCAACTTTGCGACCTTCATCACCCTCCGGGGAAGGTTGCATTGCCGCACGTTACAGCGCCACAGCATTCGTGGTCAGAAAAAATCGCACCAGCCAAAACAGTTCACAGACGAGGTACGAAGAGATCTAGAATGGTGGTTTGAAAATGTGAGTCAAAGTCACGTATTCACCCCAGGAGGTCACCTGCCACCCCCAAAATACTACTCCGTATCCTAAGATAGAGGCAACCAGACCAGGAATGGAAAGAACATCGGTTGCTTGGTACATCATTTTCTCACTGGGGTTTGTTCCAAGTTCTATCTCATTTCAACTGTGCGTTGGTATGGACCCGTTGCAAACATGGTAGAACACACAAAGAGATCAAGCGTTAAGGACATGCATTATAATAAGTAGGTGTAATAGTTATCACGATGCTGCTTGATTGAAACTTCAATTAATATGGAGCACCAGAAAACTACGTGGAGTTGTGGCAAAAATAGCACAGAAGTGAACTTTAGGAAAGCATTCTGTGTGATTCGCATAAATATCACTTAAGAAATGATTTTTATGAGAAACTATTCCGTTTGTTACAAAGAAAATTAATATTTTTACTACCTCGTTTCACATCTTCTCCAAGCCTCTTTATGTATGTAGAAGACCGGATGATAAATAGACAGCAGGCCTTCTACTTATTTTCATGATTAAATTGCATATTCTTGCATTAATTCAAAATAAACAGGGAAAATTGTTTGACGTGAAAAGTCTCACTAAGGAAATGTCAGTGATAAAGTTTTTAACGTATCAGCGACCCAGCTAGCGAAAAAGTCGAAACTTCACAACTTCGTGCTGCTGATTTCCATACATTTGGTTCATTTACGCAACGTTAATGCGTAAAGTCGATACGAAGGTGGTTGTCAAAAACTTGTGCTGTCGATTATTTAGTTACAGATACGTGAACATGGCGCTGATCAATATTGCATACAAAAATTGTCGAAGGCGATACGTTTTCGTTGTCGATGCAATTACGCAGAAGTTTGTGCTCAGCTCACAGTATATAAACAGGAGAATATAAAAATTTCAATTTCTAAAAATGATGGATTAACGTAACATAAGGCCATGTAGTTACATCATTGAAGCATCAATTCCAAGCCTTTTTGTCTTCAAGATAGTCTTTCACTGTGTAAAAAGTTTTCTGGCATAGCTTATGTTTTACAAATAATTTGAACTTATTAATACTAAGGTCTTGGACATGGTTAGGGAGTTTATTATTAAAACTTATACATTGGCATCTAAATGAACCACCTATTTTCGTGAGCATGGTGTTAGGGATGACAAAATTGTGTTTATTCCTAGCTTTTAAGTTATGGATATCACTGTATCTTTTAAACAGATTAATATTTTATGTGCATACAAAAGATTCTCATAAATATACTGAGAGGGCAGTCATTATATTAATCTCTTTAAATTTGTCTCCGAGGAAGTGTCTAGGACTTCATTTATAAATTGCACGAATAGCTCTTTTTGTAAAACAAATACTGCCAGAATATCGTCGGCATTTCCCCACAACAGAATGCCTAGGACATCACACTATGAAAATAACTAAAGTATACTAATCGGGCTGTCTCTAAATCAGTTAAGCCACGAATTTTTTTAACTGCATATGTTGCAGAGCTAAGTTTATATAAATGGAGGCCCCACTGAAGCTTCGCATCCAAAGTTAAGCCCAAGAACACTGTGTTGTCTTCGGGTTTCAACTCTTCTACCTTTATTGACACACTTGTGTTAATTTGTCTGTTCCGAGGTACGGCAAGTCATTGATATAAATGAGAAACAAAAAGGGCCCCAGAATGGAGCCCTGACGGCCCCCATCCTCACTACAGATCTAGGAGCTATTTTACCGTTGACGGCAACTTCCTGAATCCTATAACTTAAGTAAGAAGATCCAGAGATGCGTGTCTTATTCCGTAATAGTGTAGCTCCAAGCTAAACTAGCTTTCAAAGATACAGTGTCCTTTAACAGATTCGTAACGTCGACGTGGTCGAATAAGACTGGAGATAACTTTTTCAAGTCCAATAGCGACTTCGTAATGTCCGTAATGTTACTATATGAAGAGACAGTTTGCATGTATCTGCCAACACGGACCAAAATTTACTCCAGCCCATCCCCTAGCACGGCTTCGTTTAGATCGTGAACACGTTGATTGGTCGCTCGAACAATGGACGCTCATGTTTTCCGCGGATGAGTGTAAAAATCGTCTTCATGGAAACTATGGACGCAGAAAAGTGTAGAGGGAGAGCGTATTGAAGAACGAATGGAAAGATTTGTGGACTGTTTGAGGCGGTATTTCCTTAGAAGGAAAAACTGAATTTGAGCTTGTATCCTGGTCTCGTCTGGGCACTCTGACTGCACAACGTCACAACTAGGAGGTGCTGAAACATCAAAGTCATGTTATACGCTGGTTTTATAGGCGAAGGCTTCATGCAGGGTAACACCCATCCACATACTGCCGCAACGGTTTTTTAATATCTAGGCGAGTTAGGAATTCCTGTTATGGAATCGCCAGCCAGGAGCCCTGGCCCCTGTCCTTAATCCTATTGAACATATATAGGATGAGCTTAAGAGACGCGTTACGGCTAGAACTTAGCCTGCAGAAACCCTCCAGGAACTAAAGGTAGGTAGGAGTGGAAAGGTATACCTTAGGAATTGGTTAAAAAATTAATAAGGTCGATGAAAAACAGGATAGATGCTACAATAAGGGCAAGGGGTGGCCAAACAAGCTATTATTATTTTTACACTTTTCCGGTTTCCTTTTGCCCAAAACAATCTATATTCTAAAATAATTGATGATGATGATAAAAGTTACGCTTAATTTTAGATCGACGTGTTTTTAGGTTTTAAATCGATTGTTTTACCATTTTCTTTTATGGCAACTACTGTAATGTTTGATAAAACATTTATAACTGCCTCTTATTGACAATCTCAATATAACTTTTTCACCGTAACATGGAGCTATAACTGAAATAAAGAGCTATTTTGTCTATATGTATGTAATTGTGGTATTGGTGTAGTATGCCCAAAAACTAGCGATCGATGCTAGAGAGTAAATTGTAAACTAGTTTTCGGTGTCTGGAGTACCTATGCAGAAGGTTTATGGAGACCACGTTCTTTCAAATAAAGACGTGGTTCCAGCGTAACACAAGTCAGTAAGCAACGATTAAAACGCCAGGAGCTGGATGAAGTGCGTAGAGTAGCCATAAATGTACCAAACATAGGTAGAAAAAGCCACTCAGCATAAGGAAGCATAAGGTTCAACATTGCCGACAGTTAACAGACAAGCTTGGTTTAAAGTTTCATGTAAGCACCTAAATTAGACCAATCATAAATAAGCTTCCGCATTGGGTACTGATGACAGAACTTTCACTGGCTGATAGCGCATGTTATAAGGAGTAAGTATCTTAGGCCACCTTTATTTAAAAAACGCATGAGGTTCCTTGCAAATAAATTAAAACCCATAAAAACTTTTCATGCGGACGAAGCCGCTGGCCGTAGCCGGTTAATAATATAATTTATGCTTCTTTTATACTAGTCAATGTATATGTTCAGCTGTTGTCATATATATTTATTAAGTTTTATTATATTCTTAGTTTTATTTCTTAGTTAGATCCGTTGCATAAATTACTGTGAAGTAAATTTGCTGTGTGTGGTTTGCTACGCCGTAGCACTACGGTGTAGGCGGTGTACGCGTGCAGCTACGTCGTAGCAAACCATCAGTGTACTATTATCTCTTTAAAATGGTTAGGTAGTACATTCGCGTAAGATTCATTAATTATGAGCCAGTTCCGAAAAAGTTCGCTAGGTAGTGCATTTGTGCATTTACATCTTTTATTCTGCCAGTTAGATGGCACCGCCCGATAGAATATACGTACTCGCAAACAAAGTAAACATACTTGTATGTTTGGAAAGGTTATTTTTAATTTGGCTACTTGTAACTACCACAATCTAAATTCAATGTTTGGTGCTGAACGAAACCCTAGGAGGTGATGTAGACACAGTCCTTAAAGATTTAACTTTTTTGATGGATAAATTTAAGTCAATCGGGCTAGAACTCAACCTTTCGAAATGCGAAATTTATCTCCCCCAAACGACTGACAGACAGACTACTTTAGCAAAATTTAACACTTTAGCTCCGAACATCAAAATCACTGATAGAAATTCTCTTCACCTCCTGGGCTGTCCAATTTTTGATGAATCCTTTCCATCATTCTTTGAGCAGAAAATACACAATTTTAATGATGTCTTGGAAAGGCTTTTCAAAATTAACATGCATTCGGCCTCACACTTATTCGATACTGTTGTTTTGGACCAAAATTCACATATAGCCTTTGCTCCTCCCATCTATGGAAACATTCTCATCTTTTGGAAAAAGTAGACCAAATTATTAGAAACACACTTTCATCAATCCTTAATGTGGCAGCAAGCCACACTTCCCGTTCGCATGGGTGGCCTCGGCGTCCGCAAAATTTCGAGTATAAGTCTACCGGCCTTCCTTTCCTCGGTCCACAGTACTCACACATTAACCAGGAAAATTGTATCATCCTCACTGGTTAATTTTGAGGTACCGTGTTTGACCGATGCGTTGAACGCTTGGAAAATGGCTTGTCCCAACACGGATTTACCCGGCAACCTGTCCTCCCAGAGACGATGGGATGTACCGCTCTGCAGTATTTTACGGAATAACCTGTTTCATACGTCATCGAATACTGCTGAGCGTGCACATCTGCTGGCTGTGGGAGAATGGGAGTCGGGTTTGTGGCTTCAAACACTTCCGTCTTTCACCATAGGCACTATGATGGACGACGCATCGTTTCGGATCGCTATCTGTCTCCGCTTAGGCGCACATTGTGTTGCGCCGCATCGGTGTCACTGCGGAGTAGCTACCGACAGCCTCGGTCACCTTGGTCTTTCCTGCTGCAAGAGCGCAGGCCGCAAAGAACGGCATGCTAGGATCAACGATATTATTCGTCGGGCTTTTGTCATCGCCGGCGTACCTGCGGTATTAGAACCTAGCGGCTTAATACGGGACGATGGGAAAAGACCAGATGGCATGACGTTGGTACCGTGGAACGTGGTTAGGCCACTGGTGTGGGACGCAGCGTGTGTCGACACCCTTGCGCCATCGCATGTTCCAAGTACGGCAAGCTGTGCCGGCGCTGCCGCTGCGGCTGCTGAGGCCCTCAAGCGGGGCAAATACTGTAACCTTATTGGGAATTACAGTTTTGAGCCGTTTAGGGTCGAAACGCTTGGATCATGGGGTCCGAGTGCGCGTCTCCTTGTCGAGGACATATCCCGCCGACTAATCGACACTTTGCGTGACCAGAGGGCTGGCTGGTTCTTAGCTCAAAAAATTAGCATTGCCATTAAACGTGGTAATGCTGCCAGTCTTCTGGGCACGTTTCCGGATGACAGCGATGCGGAGGAATACTTTGACGCCTGAGTGTACTTTGTTTTAGTATATGTACATACTTAGGTTTAGTAGATGTAAATAGTTTTAAGCTAGTTCTGTACATACATGCATGGTATTAAAATAAATAGTTTTCACACAATCTTCAGCGAGATTTAATGTAGGAAAATGCTGGAAATCAATGCAAAAAAATGTTTTGAAGTAGGTATTTGTGATAACAGCAGCTATTAAGATATATCAGCTTAATTGATTATTCAAATAATTACATTTAAAAATTGTCTTTGGAATATTCTCATTTTTCTTTTAGCTAAGAAGTGATATTCTCTGCCAAAATCTGTTTCAAAGTGAGTTGTTTCAAGTTTGAGAGGTCAAACGCGAGCTTCAGATTGTATCTTATTGCAAATGCAAGTTTGTAAACGCAAAAAAGTCGGTTTTCGGACATTTTCCTTTTTGTGCTGTGAGATTGATTTGTTTGCGAAGTATATAGACATTGAAAGATATAAAACACTTGAAACGCAATACACTTTGTTCGGTTTCTTTTTCGTTCAATTAGATTCCTTAATAACAACCGGTCACTTACTCACTTGTCGCTTGAAGTGACCAAGCGGCTGTCACAGTCACGTCAATTCGGCTACGACAAGGACGGCTATTAAAGACTACAATAGTATACACGTCTGGAGTGCAAGTGCGCATGTAGGAAAGGGAGGGGATATGAAAGGAATGGAAGTTAACTAAAAGTGAGGTGTTACGTTCCTTTACGCAACGTACTTTGCGCACATTTTACTTCGAGATTATGTATGTGTGTATATACAAAGTATACTCAGCTTATTTAAGATGCTGATAATAATTCTTAAGGAGTAAACTCCAGTCGTGCGTCGGAGCTGACACACATACTTTTTTTTAGTCAGGGAACAGTTCTGTTTGCTGATTCTTATTAGTAGCATATAACGAATTTAAAAGGAAAACTATCACCGCTACCTAGGCTTAACGATTTAATGAGTAATAGTCGACCAACTTACAAAATTGAACTGGGCAAGTAAAAAATTCTTAATAGTTCCATAGAAACAGTTTTAAAACCCAGCGCATTTGTAACTTTGTAATATAATAATAGTTTAGTACTATTTACTATTTTTCTGGAATGGTTTTGGGATACGGGTATCTACGGAACCCTACACTGTGCGTGGTCCGACACGCACTTGGCTGGTTTTTGGTATGGGAACAGCCATTCCTTATGATGGGCATTAAAATACCCCGGAAAAACTAGCTCCGCTGTCAGATAATTATTTGTATTGGGCCAATTCGGCTGCCAATGAAAGATGGTCAAAGAGTATTGTCCTAATCTCCGCTGTGTATCCTCCGACCTGTAAACACTGACATAAATTGCTTTATATGAGCCGGTGTCCACCAGCAGCCCCAGGGTAAAAAAACCCGCAACTTCATAGCAGTGGAGACGTTGACAGCATATGTCATCAGGAACATACACGCAGACCCTAGCCTGTTTCTTAAACTTATGCTCAAGTGAGTATCCTGGGTAGTTGAGGTACGTGTCGCCTTACGGGGACGCTATCTTCGACTCCGTCAAAAAGAACAAGTGCGGCTTCTCGGTCGGTTAAGGTGGTTATCGACCGGATTGATATTTGAGTGCAATCCACGGATGTTCGTGAATTGCAAAGTGCCGCCGTTGCTTATACTTATTACTTTTATTTTTGCGCTTCATGTGGTTTCAGAGTTTTTTTAAGGAACTAAGAGAGTAAGCGAGGCGAGTCCAATTGGCTAAAGCTGTTTCACGACCTTACTTCGCCATAAAGGAAACTGACCTGGAGACTTCGGGGACGCCCGAACCCCCCCGAAGATGCCCGCCAAGTCCTACCTTCCAGTCGCCGCCTGCCACGGTGAAACATTTTGCGAGGTGGCGAGCAGCCCTTCACATGTTGCTGGCATGCTAGTTTGGCCCCAACTTCCTACAGTTGGCCGACGGCAAGACCGTGCTTCGGATCCCGTTAATCTCCAGAGTGAGTTGCCGTGGCGAGGATCACTTCTAGGCTGAGACTAGCCTTGGACAAAGCAAATGCCAACTCAAATTCCCTAAGGCACTGGCACTCCCACGCGTCGACGAAACACAGCTGGCTGCTTGACGCCTGACTCCGGTGAGAAGGTGGTCACGAATCAGGCGAGCGTCAGCCCTACCACCGCAAGGGAATGATTGGCCAGTCTTATCGGTTCAGTATCGTTAGTTTTAAACGGTTGGTGCAGTGGTTGAGCGATTGACTGCTGCGCTGCGTAAAAATTCAAATTCTTCCAAGTCCTAGACATACAGATTCTTTTTTTTTCAATTCAATTTTCAGCATTTGCTTTAATTAAATTTAAGAAATGGTTAAATACGTTTTTTTTAAGGGGTGGCAGTGTCCCATTTAACATTGGTTTGGGCCGTATTAACGATTTGCTTTTAAAAGCTATTTAGTTATTGTAACACCTATTTATATTTTATCTTTTAATGTAAAGTTTGCAAACTTTAAGTCCTAGATGTCAGTCAAATACCAAACGTGTGTGCCAGACATCAAGATGAGGAGAGAACAGATTTGCTGCTGCTGCAAATAGAGGGCTCCTGTTAATGTCTTCCTATTTAGTAGCTTCTGCGAGCCTATTGCCATCAACTGGACACAAATTATGCATTTGCGCCCGGTTGATGACAAAAGGACTGCTCTGGACTGCTTCTAAGAAATTTCAGATGGAAAAACTCAATAACACTCAAACCCAGTACTCTAAGTAGGCTTGCCCAACAGTTTAGATCTAGACCAACGAGGAAGCTATTGTTGATATAAAAATTAACTGAAATATAGTTATTACGGAAAACCAGGACCTTTCTATTGATCGTTTTTTGAGATAAATGACTATCCTTTCCAATAACAACAGTTAAAGGCCACCGTTAGTTTTCCTAGTTATTAATTTCAGCAGGCAAATAATCTTGTTCTTGAAGAAACAAATTCAAGTCTCAATTTCATTTCTAGAACAAGCAGTGTCAAAAACTTTTAATTTGTTCGTTGCTTTCAGATTCGGACCCAATAACATAAAACCCGTAAGATCCTTGTGGTTTGTTTTTTTTTTGTTTTAAATCAAAAACAAAACTGTTCTTGATACGGAAATTGCACTATCTACACCTTCGTACACAACACAGATTACGAAAAGTGTTTTAGTACGATACAATACATACATAAATAGTCCTCGAACTCCGCTCAAGTTCAATGGTAAAAGTTCAACGGCTTATTGATTTTCCGGTCGATTGTAGTACCTACGCCGGACGCCCTTCTATAGACTACGAAAATAGTGACGTCAGGACAATTCGATACAACCTGACGTCATCGAAATGAATATCAGAAACTAGGGGATGGAGATAACTTTAGCATGCTATACCATTCTATACTCGTCAAAATATTATAAAAGGCTTGTGATTATTGCTTATTTTAAGTATTACAATGTTTCATTATTCAGTTGAATTGGAATTGACTTCTAATAAACACAAGCAGTAATTAAACTGCTAGTCCACAGATATACGTCACACCATTTTTGAATGCAATAAATATATTACTGTTAAAAGCCGAGTTAGTTTTGTTTATGATGCTGTTATGAGATATGCTTTCCTGGTAGATTTAGTTACTAAATAACATTGTTAGGCTGCTGCCTTGGTATAAACATAGTTGCGTCCCGTGAAACGTGATCAATACCTCGCTTGGGACAAACCCACAAAGTTTAATTTGTCTCGCTTTGACTGTATTCGATTTATCAAAACCTGACGTCGATTGATTGTTGTGGTAAACAATTTATTTTCCCGACTGTACAATTGTACATTACTAACTGTAAGGCTTACTTTCAAATAATCAGTCAAAGAATTATTTTTTTTAATACTTAAAGGTAATTTTATTTGCACAGAACATAATAGAAGTAACTTCAAAATACTTATAAACAATACACTGTAATATACAGGATGATTGATAATGAAGGCCGTTACTTGAAATGGGTTATACTAGAGCTAATTTGCAAAAATTTTGACTGCGATAGCTTGGGGTCCTTATTGGGTTGTTTTGAGTTAACGATATTTTTAAAATTTTTAGAAATGTTCTGGCTCACGAACAAAAACTGCAAATGGTGAGAAATCTGTTCTACTCATGATAGAACAGATATTATCATATTTCTACTGATACTTTTCGGATAGCAATCTATAAAAAAATCGCCATATCTTTTGAACTGAATCGTCGTAATGTTCAAGCTATGAACATTTCTTCAAATAGTTTTGGTTATTGAGACAGTTTACTCAAAATAAATATGGAAGACTTGACCTAAAAATACACGATACAGTTTCTTGTTTAATAAGCTTTCTAAAATGGTAAAATAATACTCACTTTTGGCACGTGTTGGAAAAATAAACTCAATTGTTTCCGACAAGGTAGTCCTTTAATGGTACTTGGTAGTACACATGTTTCGATATACGCCTTGCTTCGACGACTGGTTCTTGACGATCAAAACAGGCAAGATCTGTCACAATCAGATGATTTTTACTTATGGTTTCAAACGACGATAGCAATTATTTTCGTCTATTTTTACCGCCGATTGCCGTTCGTGCAAGACGATAATCCGCAAGGTTACCGAGCAGCTTTTTTATTGGTTCAAACTGAAAATAACGACAAATTGCTACTCAAATGAGTAAAAAAGAAATTCCTGCTAGCGTCAGTCAGGAAGAGCAGCGCGTAGCCAAAGAGACGGGTCTATATAATATCTCTTGATCTAGATCTAGAAAACTAATTACTATAAAGCTTACAAAAATGAACAGAGTAACTATGATCCTAGTAGTGATATATCTACGACACGTTTTATGGGCCATCTTTGTTTTAGCGGGTTAATTCAACCTTCTGACAACTTCTGTTATCCAAGTACCAAGTATTGCGAGCAAAATGTAGTGAACATAGTTATTAAAATCGAACGTGCGGCAGCGACGGAGAGCGAGCGCGTACTGAGGCTCCGAGTGCGATGCCGCACGCCGTGGTTGTTTGTTTACGTTTGAAACCAGCGGCGAACTGCGCTATATACCATATGTTTGCTTCAAAACGATCAAAATACTACTACGTTTTCTAAGGTATTTTGCTTCTACACTTATAAATAAGGAGCAATAGAATCCTCCGAACAACGATACTTCTGTAAGGCTAAAAATACTTTTGGTGATGCATGACTCATTTATGTAATGAACAAAAACTGACCATTTAGTACATTCATAGACAATACATACAAGAAAAATAAACTGTCCGTAGATTTCGTTTAACTGTCACATGATATGACTTAAAATAAACTTTGGTCAGTAAAGTGGAAATGTAGTACCTACCGATGTGAAGATCTTTTAAAACTGATTATTTTCTACTTATGCGACTTTTGCTTATCTTTAGTAAGTTCGGAGTTAATTAAAAATAAAAACAGGCAACTGATTGTGAACTCTAAAAATAAGGGTGTTTTAGCGCCCTATCTATCTAATACTTTCAAACGAGCAATTCTTGTATCTCGGAAAAGGCTCCAACAATTTTCATGAAATTTAGTATACACGCGCGCCTCAAGGAGATGTCAGCATAGAAGACGGGGCCCACTAGGGCCAGAGCCTGGCAGGGTTGCGGAATTTGTTCGAAAGAGTCACCGCAGCTCTCGAACGCAAAGGGCTTTAGAAGGAACACACACAGTCTGACACGCCCTTCCGCTCCACCCAGAGCGGAAGAAGTCATTTGATGATTTCCCACCCTTAAAAAAAATAATGGTTTACGGGGGCGATAAATCGATCTACCTAGGTTTCATTTTTAGAAAACTTTTTCCAAAAAAAAACCCAGGTACTAACCATAACAGTAGAAAGTCGTAGGTCACTAATTGGTCACCATAGTAACTAAGATTTTTGTCCTAAGAAAACTTTTGTAATGAACATAGTTATATTGCCAAATGGTATTCAGTTTGGAGTGAATTACCTAAATATGTAGGTACATGTTACTTGCCCTGAACTTCCTTTAACGGATTGTCTATATCGGATTTTCAAGCCGTGCCCAATCAGATGTAAATGAATGGTTTTCAGATTTCCAAAACCTGTCAGTTTTGGAAATCTGTAAGTAGGCCACAGGGCTCGTATCTAAGACTTTGTAGATATATTCTAGATCTTCTAAAACTTTTTAGATATATTTTTGCCCTCGCAGTATGCTGCACCTACTCAGCCGTCATCTTCTCGCCCTGGATATGGTAGCTCACAAACCCCCTCAGCTTTCTCCTCTAGTTGGTATACCAACATAATGTGCCAGATAAACTGCCAAAAATCCTACTAATATTATTAATGCGAAAGTTTGTGAGGATGAACGGGTGGATGGATGTTTCTTACTCTTTCACGTCAGAACGGCTGAATGAAATTTGATGAAATTTGGCACAGAGGTAGATTGCAGTCTGGAATAACACATATGATACTTTTTATCTATCTATCTATAGAAATAAAAATGAATCGCCAAATGTGTTGCTTAGCGTAAAACTCGAGAACGGCTCTACCAATTTCGATAATTATTTTTTTGTTGTGTTTGTTATTGTCAGGAGTAGGTTCCCATGAAAGAATTTTTTGGAAAAAATATACATACGGGCAAAGCCGGGGTGGGCCACTAGTAATTAATTATTACAAACAAACGTCTACGTCAAAAACAATCTTCTAACTCAACGCAACAAAAAATACTATTAGGAAATCCGAAACAAATTACGTTTAATTGAAAAACCACTGATTGTGGAAACCGTATGAGCTGCTTATTTTCACAATATTTTATTTACAACTAGCTTCTTCCCACGACTTCATCTGCGTGGAGTTAGAACTAACGTAGATCTTATTTATAACCCAATGGTTTTTACGTTTTCCCGTGCAATTTTATTTCGTCCATTTTTTTCTTTTCATAGGTACCATCTTTGGACTTCAAAGAATATTTGTAACAACAATAGCCGAATTGGTCCAGCCTATCTTGAGTTTTGCGCTTAGTAACACATTTAGCCATTTATTTTTATTTTAAGCGGTTATAGTTCATTCATATTGTTTTTATTATTCAGACCGTAACTGATTGATCATTTAGCGACCGACTGATGGCTCCGTAGCGGAAACCGTGACTACGGCGTAGCAAACATATTTGCTACGCCGTAGCGATGCTAGCAAGCTACGCAACCGGCACATCGTAGCAGTATCAGTATCCAATAGTTTCAGTAGATCGTCAAGATTTTTGTAGTTTTCATAATTTCTATGACATTCTATGAGATGACTTGTCATTTCAATACTAATTTGGTTTGTTTTTATAATATTTTGTTTTTTAAGATCCTTTCATAGCATTAACCTACTTGTTAGACAGCAGGTTAGTACCTGCTGTGTAACAAGTATTGATGAATTTAAATTTGGAAGATTTTTGCGATTTATATTTCTTGACAATCTTTTTCGAAACTCTTCCTATGACTCTCAGTTCCAGTCGAGGTCGGATAGCAGGCGTTTGTATCGTATGTGTCCTAAACTATTATCGTTTATCAGGTTACTAGAACAAAATTCACAGTGTAAACAGTTTTTCTATACTACAGTTAAGGAATTTTAGTTAAGACTTAAACCTCAGTTCTGTGACAGTGAACACTTTTAGGGTTTCGTTCCTGAAGGGTTACCAACGGAACCTTATTACGAAGCCTCTGCTGTCCGTCCTTCCGTTTGTCTATCAATGGGCTGTATCTCAAGAACCGTAACAGGAAGACATTTGAAATTTTCACAGAGCGTGTATTTCTATTGCCGCTATAACAGCAAATAATAAAAATTAAAGAAACGTGTTTTTTTTTAATTTTTAGTAGTATGGAAGCCTTTGTGTGAGAGCCCAACTCGCACTTGGCCGGTTTTTTTCTTTACTTTAAAATATATTGAAATCTCGTATTTCCCAGTACACCCAGGACTATGAAGTGCAGCACGCTCATCGACTCAAGACTCACCACACTCGGGTAACCAACATTCAAGCTATACTTTAATGAAACGGGAAAATTCTTACAAGTAAAAAACAGTAACCGCTATTGACCAAGTTTTGTAGGAAACAATATTAAGTTGTAGCTCTTATGTCTATCTGTATGTTTACAAGATTACTTGCAATACTTTCCTTACAATATTGACAGACATCCAATTTGATTTAAAAACACATAGACTAGTGTTCGTAAGAAAGAAGTGCAATTATGTAAAGCTGTTCCAAGTTCTAAACCTTTATATACGTCAGTCAAAAAGCTCATCAAAACCAAGTGTTACGACATTCCTAACATACAACTCATAAAACTTTTGGTTAATCTCAATTTTCTCATGGTGGGTGCTGGGAGTACTGCTTGTGGGTGACAATGAGTGCGACGGTGATATAGTTGATGACCGCCGCGTGCCGCCGGCGAGGGCTCCGGGAGCGTGACTTGCTCTTGAGACGACGACAGTGACGTCGTTTACGTTTCATATTTTCATCTAATGCTCTTATCTGCCTGCCTAGCCTACTCCAAAGACCTCCACAACCCGGTAACTGAGTAACACGGTACGTCTTGGCAAGACTGGTGACAGAGTTTTCTGACTTCATACAATCTGTAACGACTACCAAAAATCTAAAAATGTGGCCGAGACCAACGGCTTAACGTGTTTACTCATATTTTTCTTAATGTTCTCATTTTTTTATACGAGTATAGGTTAGTATGTAGGTTAGTAGTGAAACAAAATTGGTCAAATAAAAAATAACTTTGTAAAGCAGTTTTTTCAAAAAAAGTTTTTTCAATTTTTTATTTTTATTTTTTATTTAATATGGGTTTGCTCTTGACTCTAGTCTAGGTCATAAATTACAGAACTTTACCGTGTGACATATCAAAAGAAAGGACTTATTCTGTAGATGTCGATCTTGTGAAGTTATTTGAGAAACTAGATGAAAATGGACTATTTAACCTCCCGTGTCTCCAAAAGTCAGTACAAAATGTTTGAAAAGTATGCAGATCTTTGCTTTTAGATTAGTGAATAACCAATAAGTTAATTTGGTTTCAAAATAACATGTTGAAAAATATGACTTGTTAAAACTGATTTTGTGCCGGCTTCCCGTAAACATACTTACCTAACTACGGAAATCTTTACTTAAATAAGAAAGAAAGGATAAAAAGTTACGGTACATTACAAGTGCGCGATGGAAAGTCGATGTTATGTCTTATATTGTTTTAGATTACCGTCAAATAAAATACGCCAAACAGTATACAAAGAAACCTTTCCCGCTTTTTGAAGTTTCAGATCAAAATACTGAAACTTTATGGGCTCCTAGTAATAGTTTTAAACTGCAGTTGTCTTCCTCTCGCTTCTTCACTTTCACGCAAGCGCATTGCTGACCAGTCCACGTGGGGGTGATACATAATAAGTATTCATTCATTTTACCCAGTCTCGTATGAATGACATTTGAAGCATGTCGTCGTCTGTATAATAAAGATGTGAAAATACCGTTTTGTTAGTAATTCGTGCTGGAATGCTATGATATGACACGATACCTACTCTTCACAAAAAATTATTAGCAAAATTTAAAATTAGATTAAGTTTTCCTGATAACTATGTGTTGAGAACTATTTTGTTTTATGTTTTCAAAATGTTTGTTACGCTTGTACGTTTTGGATAAAAGGGGAAATTAACAATTTTCATTCATTTTGTTAATAACTTTGAAAATAATTATTTTAAGGTAGGATAGGAGGTAGGACGTATTTTCATATTTAATTGATTTAATAATAATTATTTTTCGTATTTATTTGCACATGACACATTTAACTATATAACGGTTTTGTACATAAATCCCGTTACGAAAACAGCAAATCACAGCCTTGCTGAGATTGCAAGTCAGTATATACCTAACACTCACAGTCATACTTAATTAGGTCAGAAAGTCGTACATACTTAAGTGAGAATAAACACAGAGCATATTTGATGTTATTAATTACAGTGTTTGTGTTCCTCACAAATTTAAATTATTAGCCTTGGTGTCAAATTGGCCAGCTGTATTAACTTGTTTTATATGTAACTACCGACACGTTTGCTTTGTTTACTATTGATCTCATACCTTGTTATTGTAATTTTACTTATTCTACACCTGCATGCTTCGTCATTAGACGACAATTATATTTTTTGTTAAAATTTAAATCTCATTAATGTGAACTGTATCATGTTCTTATGAGAAATAAAGATTCTTTAAACCTAATGTCATTAAATTAATACGAAATTAAGGTGGCAGGGTACATCAAAATACAAATAAAATTAAGGTAATATACTTTCTAAATAAAATACTTCATGTCACCATAGCAAGGATAATAAAAGTCACCAAATTCACCGGTATAACTAAGTTAACTTTCCTCTATGCTCGGTACTCTTTGAAAAGTTATCTATTTCAATTCTTGTTTACGTCTATTCTGGTCAAGCAGTTTGCTAGCGCGTTGCCTTTGTAACGCTCTTAAGCCCTCGCCGTCATCAATGGCAACATCGCGAATAAGCGATCTGATGACAGGCGTGAATGCTTCAACACCAATCAGTAATTGTAATGGCGAAAATTGAGTGGTCTTGTGCTTAGTGTAGTTGATAACAAGCTGCATTTTCCAGAAGGAATTGGACCATTGGCTCTCTGGCTTAGACGCCTCTATGCGTTACGTATTCAGTAAAGTACGACAGTAATTTTCGAGCTGACCGTTCTCAATATGCATCTCAGGTGTCACAAAATGAATTTCGCTACCCATTTCAGAAACCCAGCCCCGAAAGCTCGCACTCTCAAACATTATCACACACACTATCACACACTATAAGTTTGGGAGCGCTGCCTTTTAATTTTAAACACGATGTCTATCTGACTTAGAGGATATGCAGTAGGTTCTTAAAACCATCTCTTTGTCTTATTTTTTAATGATTTCATATAATAATGCATTGAAAATATGCAAACAATACTGTTACAACCACATAAAACAATCCTAGTTTGATATTTAATCATTATTGCAAGTCCCAAAGTCCCAATGCATTAAATAGTAGTATTTACGGTCAGTGGTAAATTGTACAGTCTGGTTTAACGACCTAAGATTGGTTGCATCACTGGGACCTAGTTCCCGCGTACTAAAGTAACTTTCACAATTTCACGCAGGCGCATTGTTTAACAAACCACGTGCACTGGCTACCCACGTGCGCTTTGAGTTAGTTCTGAAATACATAAATATCAAGGCTCGCGCACGGAGCCTCAGTACGTGGTCGGTCTCTGTTGCAACACCACGTCAGTTTTTTTTTTCATTTTGCTTGAAATTTTACTCTTGGTACTAGGACATCATAAACTGCCAGAAGATTGAATGAGCCGGCTGAAAAAACGATGCACACACGGAGTTTATGTTCATTTCGGTTTTAACTTGGGTTGCGTGTGGAACTGCGAACACATTTTTATCTACTCTCATTTTGTATTCTCGTATTGTACTTTGAGATTGTAGCGGTTCCTCAATTACCCTAATCTAATAAAATTTTCCCAGATTTGGTGTTACGATCGCACGGCCACATGTACACTACACAAATATGCATTTTATACGAAACTCACAGTGTCTTCCTGTGTAGGGTGAGAGTAATTCACAAGTCTTTGGCAGACAAGAACCATTCACTGCGGAGATCACTGATAAGTTCACGTCGCATTGCAATAAGCACACCACCCCCCAAAGTTTGATTAGTGCTAGAATAATTTCTGTGGCGCCTCCCACAATGTAACGGTCGTCAAACAATTCAATGTCTTTAATACCTTCAATAAGCCAAGTCTCCGTAAAGCAAATGATATCGTAGGTATTAGCACATACCTTACGATAAAATATTGACGTTTTTGTACGCAATTCCCGAAAATTTTGGTAAAACACACTAATAGGTGACGTCACAAAAAGAAAGATTAGCTTCAATAGAAGTTGTTATATTATGAGGTACATTCACTTTAAGACGTCGTTGTCGTCAGTATTTTAACGACTTCATTTTTAGGGTTCGTAGTCGACAAAGAACCCTTATAGTTTTGCCATTCCCATTTGTCTGCCTGTTTGTCCGTCCGCGGTTTAGTTCAAAGACGCTTAGAGCTAGAAAGCTGAAATTTAGAATGGGTACTTATACATATTAATCACGCCGACAAAATGGTAAAATAAAATCTTGAAATACATTTCATTTAGGGTGGTCCCCCTACTTGTACCCCTCAGTGTGGGATGTCGTTGGATAGGTCGGTAAAAATATTGAGGGTTAACTTCAACCATTTTTCCAACTAAGGATACGTTTGCGAAATATAGCTTTAGAGTGCTAATTTATGTAAGAGTCTAGTGTCCCTTTCTGCCAGCTAAGCGGTTGTGTTTGGAGACGAAAAAATTCATAGTAGTTGCATGTACAACGAGTTTTCTAGGGAACTGGATAAGTAAAAAAATCCTAATAATTCCATAGAAAATGACTTAAAACCAAGTGCATTTGTAACTTTGTAATGTAATGATAGTTAAGTACTTATACTATGTTTCTGGTATGGTTTAAGAGACAGGTAACTACGGAATCCTACTCTGTGCGTGGACTGACACGCACTTGGCCGGTTTTTAAATCTGACATAAATTCGGTTTGTATGTCATGAAAACAAATCGAGATTAAGTACTAAATAATCCTTTATTAAACATACAAACGTAAAATTATGAAAAAATAAAATTTTAATTACAATTTATGTTATTTACATTTTGTGTTCAAAGCTCAAAGCTCGACGAACTTCGTAGAGCTGCTGCTGGACGTTCTTTTCTTTCTGGAGTTTTACGTCGTGTGTGGACTTTTAGAGGTATCGGAATATGTGTCCCTAAATTAAATGCCCGAAGAAAATGACCTGTTTTGTGAAAATGTAATGAAAAAAAAACACGATTTTTACAATTGTTTTGTAAGTTTTATATGTTTTATATTGTAACATAATCTTGCTTATTTTGTTAAATATTGTAATTGTTTTTATAAATGTTGTACACGTCTGTAATTGACAAAAACACCTTATACCAGAATAAGACCTTATACAATTTAATATGGCCATGTTTGTGTTTGTGTTGTTGAAATGCCATTAAAAAATAAATAAATAAATTAATAAATAATAGGCTGAGACAACCCTTGCTGGATTAGGATGGCGACTTGAGCGGCTTCTTTAGGTGTGGTTTTCACTATTAGCTTCAGTGTTCCCAGTCACGTGAAATATTGGATTGATGGCCAATTTACATAAACGGCCACTTTATAAAGGGTTTCAGGACTACCAAACAATATGTTTTTTTTTTAAATTGATGTATTTTGTTTTAACGTTCAATGACAAAAGGTGAATAATCTTTGGTTATGGTATTGAAAGAGGTTGAAAGCTAACAAAATTACCTTTCAAATGATATCCCACAATCATTTTCAAGTTCATTGCATAGAAATTGTATGTCCTATCTGGAAGTAAAAAAGAAATCTCGTGACTTCCAGTTCACGCGAAACTGTTGCGCAGTGCGCTCATCTACTCAACACGCGTTATGCTCGGATAACTAACATGCAAACAAGCCAATGTTCAATGAAACGGGATTAATGTTCACTCCTTTGCCACGTTTCAATTGCTCGCTTGTGTCTCCATTATTCATTGAAAAATATAACGCACCCGTTATTTTATAAAATTTACTTTAAAATGGTTTAACTTGGTGTCAAACCTTTTTTAAGGATCGTAATTTTCTGTCGAATCGTCGAACGACAGCATAATAACGCTAAAATATCTCATAACATCAGCTATAAAAGGTTTATTGAACGTTTATGAATAAAGAACTTTAGAATACGTTTATTAATACTTATGAGCATTGTAACTAATGCACGCTATAAACCTATGTTAAGGGAGTTTTATGAAAAAGACTAAGTGTTTAGAAATATATTTGCTCCTACCTGTTGAAACTGTTACTGTACAATCCATGTAGGACCACTTCCGCAGATCAATTCATACCTCTGAAAAACGTACATGCGATAAACTTAATAACGTTTTTAGACTTAAGTCTTATTGAACCCCAAAGCTTCCTTATTTTGTTGCACAACGAAGACTGGCCTTAAAAGGAGTTTAGAAGCGATCCTACACCCGATAATCTAACCATCCTTGAACGAATAGCAGAAACTGTGAAAATGGCCATACTGCGTTCTTAAACAAATTATTGGCAAGCATATTGTAGGAGCATCGATGAACGAACATCCAGCTTCGATATGTGGAAACGCATCTAGCTTCGATATGGGCTGGGTACTCAACCCATACGTTTCTAGTTCCACGTTTCCAATTCCCTTGGGAATTCATTCCTCACGATCATATGTTTCCAATGTACCAAAACTCGAACTACTTTGCAATCTAGCTCCCAATTACACATGTCAACATCCCTCCCTATCACAGTTTTAAATCAAATAATACAGAATTAGATAACAGCTTCACTGTACAAGAAATGACACATTGCTTTAAGCGAAAAGACACAGCACCTGGCAACGATGGTATAACATATTCACTAATCTTTCATCAGTCAGCAGTCAGTAAGCAGTAATATAAAAAATATATAATACTATCTTTTATACCGGGGATATTCCAAACTAATGGCGTGACGCCCATACCTAAAAATTGCCCTAATAGTCTTAAACTACGGCCATTTTTTAATATTTGTGTGAGCAAAATTTTCCACTCAATGTTGACAAAACGACTTGAATGGTACATACAAAAAAAAATGTATCTTTGTACACGTCCGGATTTAGAAGAGGACAGTCATTTCAGGATTGTCTGGTTAAATAAGGTATTAGCCTGATTTATGTAGGATTTTTGCATAAGGTTACAATTATAGCGTGCTATTTAGATACTTCTAACGCTTATTATTATGTATTATGATTTTTTTTTTACATGAAATAGGAGTTGGACAAAAAATATGTCAATATCTATGGAGCTATCTAAGCGAAAGACACCTTATGATGAAAGATGAGACTGATCAGCATAATTATTTTATTAGATATACTGATAGCGGTTTGGCACAAGGTGACCCAATTTCTCCCCTACTTTTTAATGTGGTCACAATGACTTGTTTCCATAAGATTAAAAATGTGGGTATGTGTCAATACGCGGATGATTTTGTTTTGTATTGTTCTTCAGAGATCTTAATCAAAGTGAACATGAAGTTTAAGTAGCATTAAATACATTTTGTAATATTTTGGATGATATGGGTTTAGAAAAATCGGCAACTAAGTCTAAAGTGTATATTTTTACCAGGGGGCAGAAAATTTTAAATAGATTTAAACATAAATTAACATATTTTACAGTAAGTAGACAATTACAAGTATTTGGTAGTGTGGTTTGACAGTTCATTGCGTTGGAGTAAACACACCAATATGATAGCTGAAACAGTACAAAGGAGTCTAAGTTTACTCAAAGTCTTGGCTGGCGCTGCATGTTTTTTTTTTAGGTATGGGAAATCATCAAATGACTTCTTCCGCTCTGGGTGGAGCCGAAGGGTGTGTCAGACTCTTACTGACTAAATCCCATCCATGTTCCTTCTACAGCCCTTTGCGTTCCAGGGCCGCGGTGACTCTATCGAACAAATCCGCAATCAAGGCCTGCACCCTGAACATTTGAGACATATTTACACAGCCTTGATTAGAAGTCGCATAGACTACAGCAGCTTTTAACCAAGATTTGAGAATAATAGGAGGTTTTATCAAAACTACACCTATCCACGTTATGGAAAGTGAGCTCTGTGTAGCTCCGCTGTTTTTACGAAGAAAATATTTAGGTTAGAAGTTCTGTTTAAAATCTCCACCAATGCTGAAACATGATGGGTCGCTGGCCCACTCTGCAAGTGAGAAAGCAAATTTATTTGCATCTCTCTTTGCTAGCAATTCACGTCTGGTCGCTGGCTCCAAGCAACCACTGACTATATCTCGTTACTGTGACTCTTCGATGTCGGAGATTGCAGTTCACATGAAAGAGGTACGAAGAGTATTGTGCAGTCTAGACGTGAACAAGGCCAGCGGGCTTGACGGCATTTCAGCGAGAGTGTTGAGGCAATGTGCGCCTGAACTGTCTCCTGTGTTGACACGCAAAAAAGAATGGTGCCAAAATCCTGGAAGCTTGCGAATGTACAACCTGTGCCAAAAAAGGGCCACCGTGCAGACCCTGCTCATTATCGACCGATCGCCATTACCTCCATTCTGTGCAAGGTTATGGAAAGGGTACTGAACAGTAAGTTGCTGACCTACCTTGAAGACAATGATCTCCTCGGTGACCGTCAATATGGCTTTCGCCGGGGACGGTCAACTGGCGATCTTTTTGTGTATGTCACGCACTGCTGGGGCAAAGCCATCGAGAAACACGGCGAAGCACTTGCTGTATCGCTCGATATCTCGAAGGCCTTTGATAGGGTGTGGCACGCAAGTCTACTCAGCAAGCTTCCTGCTTATGGCATCCTAGCTGATTTTTGTAGCTGGATATCAGACTTCCTTAGTGAACGGTCGATCCGAGTAGTCGTTGACGGCTGCTCCTCTGACCTCATGGCTATTAATGCCGGAGTTCCTCAGGGGTCTGTTCTCTCTGCGACTCTTTTCCTGCTGCACATCAATGACCTGCTTCAGCCTGGTATTGTTGGGTATGCAGATGACAGTTCGGTTTCAGAGAGATACTTGTCTAGCGCAAAAACCAGCAGGGAAGAAGTTCGTTCCTTGAGAGAGGCCATGGTAGAGCGGACAAATTTGACCTTAAGTCTTGTCTCCCAGTGGGGTGATGACAATCTGGTCTCTTTTAACCGAAAAGGAGTCATTTCGACCTAACTCCGACTTTTAGGGGTACATCTGTTCCTGTAACCGATCGGCTCGAGCTCCTAGGCATGGAGTTGACACCCAGTCTCAACTTTGGTGCCACCATTGAGCACAAAGCCCAAACTGCGGCCAAAAAGCTGGGCATCCTAAATAGAGTGAAGCGATACTTCACGCCTGGACAGCTTTTAACCCTCTACAAAGCACAAGTCTGATCCTGCATGGAGTATTGCAGCCACCTTTGGGATGGCTCAGCTAAATACCAACTTGCCGCGTTTGACTCGGTGGAACACAGAGCTAAAAGGCTCATTGGCGACGTAAGACTGGTGGATGCCAAGCTTCACAGCTTGGCTCATCGCCGCAAGGTTGCCTGCTTGTCGGTCTTTTTCGGGGAGAGTATCCAGGAACTCCACGGTCTCATCCCACCGGCCCCCTTCTACCATCGGACATCTAGACGCACTGCAAGTTACCATCCCTACCTTGTTGCTATTCCACCAATTCGCACTAAACGTTTCCAAACGTCTTTTATAATGCGCACAGCAAAGGAGTGGAACTCTCTGCCTGCGTCTGTGTTTCCAAACGCATACAACCCTAATCTCTTCAAAATTAGAGTGAACAGGCTTCTTCTGGGTAAGCTCGCTCCATCATCGACTTTGTCTCTGTCATCTATGACCTAGACTAGAGTCAAGAGCAAACCCAAATTAAATAAAAAAAAATAAAAAAATCTAAATCGTTTGAAAATGTCATGAAATAAAAAGACTCCTCTACTGATTTCCTTATATAATGAAGTGAAAGATGATCATATAGCATCATCACATCCCTTGCTGATGTTTAGTCTGAAGACATGGATGCCCAACATTAATATTCAAGAAGTAATTATATGGGGCTTGGATGTAGTGAAATAATCTAAACAAAGCTATAATAGTAATTTATTTAAATTTGAAGTTATTAGAGCGTTGTATTTAAAATACAATTAATGGCTTAGTATATTTCAGATGATTTGAAGTGTATAGCAGGTCGTAAAACAGCCTTTTATGTGCCTAGTGAACCAAATAATTTTCAAAGTAAAAGCTTTAAAATACATAAGAATGCGTCAGTGAAAATGCAACCACCATTTTGTAGCGGCGGCCATCTTGGATTTACTGTTATCTGAACCAAATGTGTGTACCAAATGTCAGTACAATCTGTCAACAGAAAGGGGGTAAAATTTCAACTACTTAATTTCATCATCTGCCTAGCCTTTTCCCCTATTATATTGGGGTCGGCTACTTAATTTGCCCTTAAAAAATAATCAGCAAACAGGGTAAGCTAAATAAAAATAGCAGAATTGGCCCTCTGCTGACAACATACGTTTTTAGCAAAGCAAATGGAAGTGTAACCGTAAGTTAACAGTTAAATTAAAAGTGTTCAATTTATATGCAGTGTGGTAAAATTAAACAAAATTTTATTTATATAAATTTTGGAATCAAGTAAATATACGTGACCAGAGGACTGGCCCTTTCTTTGACCAACGAAACAGTATTGCCATTCAACGTGGCAATGCGGCCAGTGTTCTGGGCACTTTTCCCGACGAATTTTTCGATGCCCTGCGAATTCTTTCCCTCCCCTTTTTACTCCGCTTGTATATTTTCTACTCGCTTGTATATAGTATCCATAAGTTTTTATGTATTTGTAAATATTGCTTGATAGATAAAATAAAAATACCAGTAAAAATCTGTAGTAAAATAGGAAAGGTTGACTTCTCAATCTTCGTGAGAACTCGGAGAAATAAATGACAGTTTAACGGCTTTTATTACAAAAATAAATCAAACCACATATCTGCTTGATTTGCAAAATAAGCAAATATGTGAAGCAGAGAAGTGTTTGATATTTGTGTAAAAAAAGTAAACAAAAGCAGTTGGCACTAAACTTTGACTTTGGATATCGAAAAACTTCTTTCCCTCTACACACCAATTAAGTTTGTTCTAATGATGAGCAAACCACTACCCCTATAGTGCTGTTTGGATGTTCGGAATCCATAATTTTCATATTTTTTTTGCATCGAATACCATCAAATAATTCTAAATAATTATATTGCGTGATTATTATTGGTACGTTATTATTTTTAGTTTTTTTGGCAAGATTTGATCGTATTTTAAATTAACTGGTCGTATAAAATAGATTCGGAATTTTCATTATTTTGTTCGAAGGCTGAAACTTGATGTAAATGACTAAATTTCATATCGTGAATCGCAAAACCCCGCCGAGTTAGCGGATATATCATTTATCTAAAGCTGGTCGTGCAGAGTGTTTCAACTTAGGCTTTTTCACCGCTGGTGAACGAAAGCGCATTGTGGAGAAGTCTACCTGGATCAGCCAGACACCATGTGCGTAATTAAGACCTGTTTTCTACTAGCTCAAGAAACAAATAGGATATTGGCCTATTCTTATATAAAAGAAACAGATATGTCACCGGAAAATTGAAAACACCCTATGTTTGTAAATTTATCCCGTATAAAATTGTACACTATTGAATTTGGATGGGATTTATTGTTTACGAAACGATTTTTCATAATATATCAAGAAATTATAATCTAATAAACATTTATTACAATCTCACGGAGTCTGCAATTTTCCGGTGACAGATACACGTGGGAAATAGAAATATAAAGAAGAAAGTGTTAAAAAAATTGTTAACCTAACAATATTGTATTGAATTAGTTTTAAAAAAGTTTGATTTTAAAAGTTGTGAATGAAAATGTTTGCGACAGTTTTAAAATAATTAAATTTGGTAGTCAACCTTCACAGACGAGAAGAATTCCTTACTATATTATGATAAGGTACCTACAGCGGCTTGTAGTAATTTAGTTACCGAATAGAATATTATTTAATTTGCATCATCATCACCGATCAGTACCGATTAACTTGAAATGATAATTTCAGATATTTTTTTCCTTTTTATCTTGATTGAAAATCGATTCCCTAACGTCTTTAAAATTACGCAATTAATATACTTGGACTTTGTATTTATACATAGTGTCAGTTCTTTACCCATCAACGAATAACATGCGCTCTGGTCGGAGCGCCGGTTATTAGCCGACTGCCGAGGAAATTGTGCGAGCGACGAACTGCACCTCGTACCTACGTGTGTGTGCAGACCTGTTGTCTGTGTAATGAACTGTCTATGTGTGCTTCAGCCAGATCAAACATGACTACCCTAGTACTACACATTACTTTGTTCACAGATTTTAAGAACAAATTTGCTACCGTTGTAAAATAATAACTTTAAAAAACTTTACGGCATTATGACATAATATTTATAGATATGTATGTATATACATATTTATATGTTTATGTATGATACAGAATGTAGTATTGTAAAATGTGTGCACTGGATCCTACCCTCTATTGTGATCTCTCTCTATCACTCAAAGGTTTGCTGGTAGAAAACTCATTTTTGAGTTAAGCTCGCCTTTGTACATGAACTATTTAAATCACTGTGAATTAATATAAGCTGTTATGGTGTACAATAAAGAATTAAAGAACATTACGGCACCCATACTACAGCGTACGGCAGAGGTGGATATTAAAAAACATTGGGACCCTTACTATGGACAAAATACCCACGGCGAACACTGTTGAGTCATACCTTATTTTAAAGGCCGAGGCATCTACATGTACTGGTTTAAAGAGCATTACTGTGGGGTATGGTAATATGAAACATTTTTAATTCAAAAACTGACTCCATTTATCAGTTTTATATCAAAGTAAAATAAATGTCATTATGCAAAGCTCATTGTTTTTTATTATAATAAGAAAAGTATGATTACATTTACAGAGAGTAAATGAACTTGAGCTTTTTTTCCAATGCCCTTCTTGACATTTTAAATAACGTAGCCAACCGTTCATTTGGCTCTCCAGTTCTTACTTTATACAGGAATAATCCCAGAACCGTGGCTGGAGTGCGTGATCTCGCTCTTAAGGTTGGCACTTGGTCCAAAATATCATTATATTGATTTTTTGTTAATGACGTCCAAAAATGGAATTCGTCGTCATCAAAATTGTCGAGATTTTCAAAATCATGTTTTCTGTCTAGGCCCCATTTGTAAATGTTTATAATGTCCAGCATAAAATCGCTGTTGAAGTCATGGTGGCCACCCTGTAACAAAAGTTCTTCCCAAACGTTACCACGCAAGTGTGGGTGGCAAACACGAGCCAGAGAAGGGATATAATAATTACTATTTTTCAGCAGTTTGAACTTCACATAGTTGGGCACGGTGTGAGCCGGCGCATTACGACAATTGTTAAATATACAACTCCTCGCCGTATTCGAGGCGCGAGAGTGCCCGCCAAGAGCAAAAGGGCCCAAGGGCAATTGTACCTCCGGCTGTACTGGTACTGGGGGTTGTACTTGTCTTGGTGGCGCTGGTGGAGCTTGTAAAAAACGATCTGCTCTTTGCCAACAAGGATGACAAGTATACCTTGCGCCATTAAGTAAAATCTGGAAAAAAAAGATTTTTTTTTTATATATTTCATACAGGCACCTACGATTTTTTTATAATATTGGTAGCGAATAGGGTTATTTAGGAAGGAACAAGTCGTTATCAACATGAAGAGTAAATAAAGAATAGTAAACACAAATCGGTCGAATTAGGACGAAGATAATAAACCTTGCCAAAAAATAAGGTAGGTAAACAAAGAAAAAAGAAATAGGTAGACATGAAAAACGGTACTTAATAGTTTTTGATATTGGAATAGAAATCCGATACTACTTTGTTCATGAATATTTTTAATCTATTTGCACGAGTGGCGTGACAAAAATCATTGGTACAAATAATTCGTGAATTAATCCACACGTGCGCTCTTGATTTTAAATCCGATAGCCCTTTCAATGGTTGGTTATATGTAAAAATCTATGAAACCCAATGGACAAAAATACATACCTCTCTTGGCGCTATTTGTTATAAAAAAAATTCCACATGATCTCTGTTTGTTTCAAGTAGTGCTTAAGTAAGTCTATGTTTTCTACGCCGTAGCACTGATCTATCACACACAATGCAACGGTTAGGTCTTTCCATTTCAACTTAGTTCCAATCCAAAAGAGAAAAATCGAAAAGTCCGTAAAACAAAGCCTTTGTTGTAAACTTCAGATCACAGGGAAGGGACGCACAGATCGCAACGAAAAATGACGAAGGACTGCGACGGGGAGGAGGGCGCATTGAATGATGCGATGACGTGTCGGGGACTCGGGGTACAGGCGTTGGCGGGGACGCGGTAACGGGGATGCGGGCGGTGTAGCGGGAGGGTGAGCGAGCACGATGCGTGCGGATCAACCTCCCGCTACACCGCCCGCACCCCCTCTGAGACCGATTACCATGTCCCCGCCACACTTGTACCTCGAAGGCGCAGTAAGCACGACGTTGACGGACTATAAACCGGTTTTTTTCCTACCTCCCTCTCCTCTCGTCCCTTCCACCGTATTTCACGATGGTCATAGTCACTGGGTGTAATTATCTTAATTGTTTACTAATATTTTTGAGTCCTAAAACGTGCTAAAATTAAAACATATTTATATCATTTTCTCAACATTCCCATTACTTTATTTAAAAAAAACTACACAGTTATAAAGTATGTAAGGCTATCTAAAACTACTATAAGTTTCATTCGTGTTTGCTGAATTTCGCATAGCGGGTCAGAAAGGTCCCAATGTCATTTACCCAGATTACGGAAATTACGATAAGTTCCGGTTACTTGGCGGCGAGCCTATTTCCCGGCAGAAATCCAGATACTAAGATTTTAGACAGATTGAAAAACCCAATAACACTCCACCCGGGAAACCTGGACGTCGGGCTCAGCAAAAGACAGCCATCACTCGAATAACGAGGCTGTGTGAAGTTTCTACCGATACCTTTTCCAAGACATTCAAACTTCAGTACAAATAACAATAAACAGTTACTTATTAGTCCATCTGATCGGAGCAGTTGAAGACCACGACATACTTGGCTAGAGTCTTGCCCATGTCCTTGACTGTCTTCGTCTTGCCAGTTCCGGCAGGGTCGCACAGGGCTCCGCCCATACTCATACAATACGGCCGACGTATCTTGGCGAGTCCGAACTTCGCGCAGAAGGCCGCGCAATGACTTTTTTTAGGAACAAAATGGTGGCATGAGGCGACGTACGGGGGTCGGTGGTCTAGGCTAGAGATTGACCATAAGTAAACACAATCGACATTTTATTCAATCAAATATCGTAATCGACTAGTTTTATTTAGGAGTTATTGATTTTTGTTTAAATAACATATTAAACGAAATAGATTTACAAATATTAGTGAATTTTGTAGTTAATAAACGAGATTTCAATTTAAATAAAAAAAAACTAATAAAATTTTATTTTCTTAGTTGAAAGACATGATTTACTTAAATATCAGTTATCTATTAACGTCTACTTGAGTAACGACTGTTTGAGAAAATCTAAAACCTCCTTATAAAATTGAATACAAATATATTTTTATGACTTAATTTCAATCGATTTGAATGTAAATCGATCAAACAACACCCTCAGGCACGCGTATTGGACATCCCTTTTTGGTTACTTCGTGCTTATTCGGCAATGCTCGGTACACGGTAATATGTCTCAGTCACACGTTAGCATTGGTGTCGTGTTCGTGTCGCTATCTCTGTCTTGAGCACAGTCGGTTACAAAAGTTTTCGCTGTTATTGTTTTTCACTGTTATTTTTTTTGTTTAGTGTTAAGTTTGTTTTGTTTGTGTTATTTGCAAGTGTCAATTGGCACTTATATTATACGCCAAATATGCCACCAAAACATAATACTGTGTTAAATCGCCAGGCGAGAAAAAATATTTACGATTTAACGCAGTATAAGAAAAAAGAAAAAGAAGAAGGCGTAAAAGATGTAGTAAAGTTTATTTAAGAGTCATAGCCAACATTAAAACGTGGAAATGCCGCAGTGCGCGTTCGCGTTCGAGCGACTTATTTTTGTTCCTGATCCTTTATCTAGTATTATCATTGATCTAAGGTAATAGGGAAATTTTATTCGTACATTGGTATATAAAAAAAATGACAATACCTAACAGTTTTCTTCGCGAGTGTACATGCGCTAAAGTTCGCAGAGCCTATGTTCAGACTCGCCAAGATACGTCGGCCGTATTGTAGCTAGCGCTTGAACGAGGGTGATGTAGCACCAGAAAAGTAAAGTGAGACATGTCTCACTGATTTTTGGGATTAATCATTGACAAGCAATTAAATTGGAAAACTCACATAGTTGAACTTTGCAAAAAAATTAGTACTTCATCATATACTCTTTATAAGTTGGCACCGACTATCAACATAGATACTTTACTTACAGCATATTACGGGCTTGCTGAATCAGTTTTAAGATACGGAATAATTTTTTGGGGCAATTCAACTGAGAAGGACACTGCTTTCAAAGCACAAAAGCGTTGTATACGTGCTATGTTTGGGTTACTAACTACTGACAGTTGCAAACCAATGTTTATACAGCACAAAATTCTAACACTTCCGTCACTATACATATTGGAGATATCGCTTTTTGTAAAAACCAATCCTCATTTGTTTCCCCCTTTGATTGATAATAGAAATAGACGTGAGAAGTACAGACTTTGGGTGCAATCTCTCTCTGCAAAAACAGCATTTTTGAGAAAAAGTGTAATATGCATGGCCCCATTAATATACAACAAACTACCTAATTATCTAAAGGTAATGAACATTAATTCATTCAAGAGAGAACTAAAAAAATTGCTAATTAGTAAGGGGTACTATAATATTACGGAGTTTTTAAATGACAAATTTTGATCATTTAATATGTGATAGTTTTATTCATTTTATTGTTTTAATTATTTTAGGATTGACTGTTATTATATATTTGAATTAATTTTGACTATGTATAATTTAATTATTTAATAATAATATTTTGACATGCGTATCATATTGACGAATTTTAATGTATTTTGACATGAGAGATCATTAATTTATAATGTATTTTTGCATGATAAAATAGATTTGGTTTGGATTAGATATTATTTAATTGAAACATAGATATAAATATGCATATTGTACGCCCTATGGGTATGTTACAGCGATCTACATATTACGTTGATAAGAACTGCTTTAAACCTGTGACAAACAATAAATTATTTTGACTTTGACTTTGACTTTGACTCTAAAATATCGTGCTTTTACTCAAATAGTAACGACCTGCCACTGCTTCGCCCGGCTGCTATCTCTAATGATGCGGCGAGGCAATACGTAATCAAGATTTATGTTACTCAATTATTTAAAGCTAATTATCAATAGACTAGCCATGTCATGCCATGATTATATTATCATTAGAATGAATTACAAAATTTCATTCAATCGTTATTTGCCCATTTTAACTAAGGAAATGTGGAATTTTTCAATCCTTTGTAGTGTATTTGCCCTTTTCATAATATTTAAGGTATGGTTGCGCATAATTTAATGTTTCTAAACCCCAGAGTTTGTCTGTGTATTGTTCCTCAATGATTTTTTTTTAAATAGAAAGAAGGAAGTATCAATCGCTCCACGCAAAATAATGATGAAACAATTTGACTAGAAGCCGATGCCAACAAAGTTGGGAAAAGGTTAGGCAGACGATGAGTCCGTATGTACTGTTGTCTGTAATGCTTGTTTTCTTATGCTCAAGGTTTCACAATCCTGTAAAACAAAATAATTATAACTTTTGTGTCTGGCGCTACTGTCGTAGCTAAAAGGGGCGGACCGGGGACAATCATAAGGTCAATTTTACTCATTTTAAAACGTTCAAATCCAAATCAAATTCCATCATTGAGATACTTCAATTACGAATTTCGTCAAAAAAGGTATTCCGCTAAACTTAAAAGGACAATGAAAGTTGAAGTTTCATGCGATGATGATGAGTTTTACTAAAAGATGCCTACTAAAGCGGTATTCTGCTAGTTTTCAAGTTGAGGCCATTTGATATTGGGATAAAAAAATGGTATTCCGGTACATTATAACAAAGTCAAAACTGACGTAATCATGCGAATATTTTGAAACTTTCCTGTGAGAAAGGAACCTCAGGAAAAGGCTGGAACTGAGAATTTCATGAACAAGTTAAAATTTACTTGATTCACTTACTTAGTGATTTCTTAATGTATTTCTCCGTTTCAGATTCTATTCTTAGAAAGTATAAGTAAAATGAAAACCAAATGTTTACAAAAACTCAGTGGCTTTTCTCATGTGAATGGATTTTTGTTAAAATAAAAATATTCACTTTTGGTGGTCACTTTATTGTTCTCCTTTCTCGTTTTAGTTCTATAAGGTTGATGTCGAAAGTCGAAAGTTCATTTATTAATTAATCATTTTACACTGCTGACGTATTTAGGAGATAGGTACATTTATGAAACCCTTAGGTACCTACGTAGTGCCTAAACGGCTCCGTCGATTATCTCACGTTTGGATTTTGGATTCTTAACCTTGGATCCTCAGTTTTACGAAATGTTTCTAAGAATATGCCTTATATTCTTAGAAACATTTCGTAAAACTGAGGATCATCCCTCAGGGGTAACGCAGCTAAAGCACCAAGGAAGTTGCTACTGGCGGGCGTTTTCACAATTAATTAACAAGTTTATTTTATTATAAACGCGAAAGTTTGGATGGACGAATGGCTGGATTGATGAATGTTTTTTTTACTCTTAAACACATAAAGTAGGAAGAAAGTTTAAATGATATTGGCGCCTACTAGCAGATGAATACCAACGAGTTGAGTTCATTCGTGAGGTTTTTATTTTATATTCTAAGGAGTTTTATTGTGTTGTAGATTTTATAAAGTACCAATAGCACCACATCCTTTGATTCACAACTTTCTTGCGCAATGTTAGTTGCTCCGCTCAACTTCATTAAAATAAAAACGCCACAAAGTTGTATTGTACAATGACCTCACTGCCTTCTAAAATGTTTTCTTTTACCACGGTTTTTCACTCATCCGCATTTACATACAACAAAGC
This sequence comes from Mamestra brassicae, assembly GCA_905163435.1. Classification (NCBI taxonomy): domain Eukaryota; kingdom Metazoa; phylum Arthropoda; class Insecta; order Lepidoptera; family Noctuidae; genus Mamestra; species Mamestra brassicae. The sequence continues at coordinate 8,277,556 of LR990987.1, forward strand.
AATTATTTCAACATTAATAATAATAATAATAATAATTTATTTATTTGCAAATAAGGACACATAAAAAAAAAATTATAACATTATAATAACATTATAATAACATTATCATATCAGCCGGAAGACATCCACTGCTGGACATGAGCCTCCTCCAATTTGCCATAATCACCACCCTTGGCAGGCGATCGCTGTGTTCCTGTGGCAATGCACAGTGAATGTTGCTGCCCATTCTCTGGTGAGTCCCTTAGATGCCTCTTACGTCACGGCAAGTGATGGGATGATGCTTTTCTTTTACGTCCGACACCATACAGAACTCCAACACTAAACAAAACATTGCTGCACATTAAATTCGTACTTAAAGCCACCGCTGTCACACGTTTTCTTATTAATTCAGAAGTTTTCTGTATTCGAAGCGATTTCTTATTATTTCACAAGTTTTCTTTATTTGAACCGTTAAGATTTCATTATTATACGAATAATTTGTTCGGCGTCCTCTGTTGGTGCAATCGCGTCGCCGCGATCGGGTTTGTCGTACATATTAACGCAACGATGGTGTATTAGCGCCATGATCGCGGGTTCGAATAAAGAAAACTTATATTAACATTTTTACGGTTAATTTTTCTTCATTTGACGCCAATTTTGTTGTTATGGTAGACAACAACAAATTTAAATTATAGGATTTATAAAGGCGATTGATGGCACGCTAAATTGCCTACATGAAATTATCACTTGCCAATTAAAGGATGTGATATTCTGACTAAACGCGCGCTGATTGCCGTAACACAAAACTGTTTATAATAGTCCGTTTACCGTCTCTGTTTTAAAGACTAGATAGTCTCTATGCAAAAAATTTAAAACTTAAAATTTTTGGCGGCGACATGATGTAAATCGTACGTATTGGTATTATTTACCAAGTAGAACGATTTATTAGTTAATTGTCAAATAAGTAATTAGCCTGTGTGGTATAGTATAAGTTCTAATCCCTCTTTTATTTGATTTTGTAAATTAAAAATAAATAAGATTTTGTGTTTCTTTTGTGTTTGTGTCAGTCTTTTCAAAAATCTGAAAATGTTTGTAACAGCCATATATATTTGCATTCACAATATCAATGTTAGGTATATTCTTTATTAGTTTCTTACTTTTTTTAAGTTTTTAAATACCTATAGTGCAAATATTAATAAGATGATTATTGAGGAGTTTATACTTCTTTCTTTAGTAACCCAGCCGCCAGCAATTTAGTCTTTTTGTATAATCATGACGAAATGTAAAAAGAAAATAAAAAAGATTTTCTAAATCAATGTTTTTATTTGTTACACTCATAAGCAGAAACTAGACACGTACCTACTAAATTGTTTGTAAAAATGGAAATTTCGAATAGGTCCAAAATAAGTCTACTAATCCATTGTACAGCTTCAGCCAATCAGGGTTTTGATGAAACTGCTGCTGTGCGATCAGTTTACGAGTCCAGTAGATAGGTGCAGTACGAAAGACCGCCTGTAGGGTCATAATCAGTTCTCGTGATTTTCACCGTTATCGCGTTTCACCTCAAGCACAAACACAGTTGATAAAAAAGTTTCGAGAGGATCTTTATACCTTGAATACTCAAGATTCTATTCCATAATACGAAACGCAGCAGCTCATGGGTAATACAGACGCTGAAAGGTTCTGTGATGGCTAATAGTACTACTTCGAGAAAACCTCTTTTATCTATTGAGAATGCAATACATCTTAGAATAATTTATCAGAAAATTTGAGTTTATAATAAAAATGAACGTTGTTAAGCGCATAACTCAAGAATGGCTGGACCAATTCGGCAATTTTTTTTTTGTATGTTCCTTAAGGTCCACGGAAGGTTTTAAGACTATATAAAAACAGAAAAATTTACAACGAGGCGTTTATAATCATTGAAGACATGTGCTTGATGATGTCAAACAAAGTATTATCTCAATTAGGCTTGGTCGTGCCTAATCGCCCAATGCATGACGCTTTTAATCAAGAGTTGCGAAGTGAAAAACTGTATCCAAGAACCGCCACACACAAAACAAAATTGTATTCAATCAGTCTAATCAACTTGAATGTATTTACCATAAATAATTCAAACGCGCATATTTTTTTGTTTATATTGACGTTGATAATTTATGTCAACTGTTTGGAAAAGTATTGTTTTATTATTGTCCACGCAATTATTTTTTTATATAGTCTTAAAACCTTCCGTGGACCTTAAGGAATATACAAAAAAAAATTGCCGAATTGGTCCAGCCATTCTTGAGTTATGCGCTTACCAACATTCATTTTTATTTATATAGATATAATATTTTGACCTTAGCAATAATGTCTTCTTTCATCTTTTACGCTACACGCCTGCACACATTTTCGATTAAATTTTGTATTGTTTTTGAAGTCGTGTAAATTTATTAATAAACGGAAAATAAAAATATTGGGAATATGAATTGAACTAAGTCAGATCATTTGAAAATTAAATTAAATTAATTTAGTAACGTTACTTAAATAGTAATTATAACAATCGATAATTATCGTCTGCGTATATTGAACCAACACAATACCACATTTATTTTCGTAAATGAAAACAAACTTGCCTCCCATGCGACTGGAATGTGATGACATTGCGATGCGAATGTGAATAGATCGAAATTTAAAGTTAGCAGAATACCATTTTCCAGTGTCTTCAAAATCGCATCGCAATCTAGTCTCATGTTTTGCGCATGATACCTACGTTAATTAGTAGAATTGACCTTCTAGTCTCATGTTTTACGCATGACACGTTAGTTAGTTGAATTGACCTTCTAATGTTATGTTGTTCGCATGACACGTTAATAAGTAGAACTTCTGATTGGTTTATCGTGTCCGCACCCATTGAATTTCGTTGTACTGGGACGTTATAAATTTACAGGAGTCATTTGATAATTTACAAACTTTTTTTGCCTGTGGCGAAATGGAGAACTAACGAAAACACACTGAATTTAAGATACTTCCTTAACAAACAGCGCCACCATTACATGAATTAAATTTGTCAATCGATTTACTTGGAGGTTTGGCAGTACTAGCATCTCATGAATGTTTGGGAGATTACTCGTAGCTCTTTTGTAGAAACAAACAATTTTATATTATTGCTGTTCACTTGTTCAGTAATGAATTTCGCACTATTCTGGATATTGTTCACAAATAATAAGCACATATAAAAGCTGAGCGTTTACGGTATTAGTGAATCAATTGGGTCAAAAAAATGTTTTTGCATCCTAACATTGCGTGCGCTAACTTAACTATAAGATTAACTTGAAGTAAATGTACTACAGCATTATAGGTCCTACAAAGACACGAATATAATGTCTATTGAATCTATGCCGCCTGCGTACACAAATAAACACCTTTAACTCCTGAGTTAATGGTGTTTATTTGTATTTATAAAAACCACTTAGGTAGGTGTACCGTTTGAAACGGTCGAGACGCTTGCTAGACCTACATGAGAAATAAAGATTAATTAAACCGGGGAGCAAAATTTGTACTTTGTCGTGCCACACGAACTGCACTCATATTTTTTACTTTGATGGATGACTGTTAGTTAAAATAAATAAGAAAAAAATATTATTGGCAAAGAATGAAAATTTTATTGTTTGATGTAATTTAAATATTTAATCAAATAATTACAGTCCGAAATAAAAAAAAGTAAAAAAGTTCTTTTATGAATTTACGACTTAGGATTTTCTGGCAACATCCTTGGGTTCCATTTGCCCTGACTGCGCTTTTTCATCTGTTAAATGGCATGATGGAACGTCTCCACGTGCTCATCGCCCCCAAATTCTCAGGAAAAGAACTAGATATGAGTCTGAGAAATGAATATTGAGTGACATGTTGCAACCCAATGCTTGATAAGCGAACAACAGCTAACAAACCCTTTGTACCTCTCACTCTTATGGTTACCTAGAATATTTGTAACAACGTTTTTAAAAAATATCCATGCGCGTTTTTCTAGAACATTCAATTGTTCTTCAAATACTGGATCTTTTATTAACTCCCTAAAAATCCGCTACCATTGAAAAAACACTTTTTAGAACCTTCTGTTCCTCATTCTACACCTTTTTTTTTAAATTTAAACGACTTCTTCCGCTCTGGGTGGAGTGGAAGGGCGTGTCAGACTCTTACTGACTAAAATCCATTCATGTCCATGGGTATTCATTGCTTTTATGCATGACTGCGCAAAAGATGTGCGTCCTTGGTGGCAGGGTGCGAGCCAGTTCCAACAGCATTCTGGGTATGATTGCTGGCAGGCTGGATAGCTAGCATAAAAAAATTCGTCCTCAACGCTGTCAGCTGGTAAAATGAGACTGGCGACAGCGCCAGCACAACACGATGACCTAGGAAGATGGGGTTTGGAATTTAAATCTAAGTCCAGAGTTCTGATCAAAGATTTCTGAGTTGTGATAAGCGGTTGGCTACCAAACCCATCTTGGCGGGCATCAAGGGCTCTAATCTTAATATCGAGCATGATACCTAGTCATCTAGTGACAGTAATTCTAAGGAAAACTTTGGATGCTTATTCAATAACGTGTATACTATTATATTTTTGCTTAATTATTATAGTTTAGGTGCATTATAGTCAACGCACTTTAATAGACAAAAAAGTAATTTTACATTAATAATAATAGTACAAGAACCTTGTGAAAGCCGAGAAAGATAAGCAAATCAAATATCTTGTCTTGGCTCATGAGGTTGTATACATGTGGCATGTACACTCAGCAATAATTTTACTGATAGTCTTGACAGCCAATGGTTTAATAGCCACGAGACTCAACCAACACCTTAGGAGATTCTCGTTAGGCAGCTGGATCAAGAGCTTGATTTAGACAGTGGTAGGTACTTCTAGACACGGATTGCATTGTTAGGAGGTTCCTTCCTCAGGAGCTCGGACCGCTTGAACTTGCACCAGCTTGAACCCTGTCCCCGATACCGGTGGGCAACAAATTTTTTATATTTTCAAAAAAAAAATTTTTTTTGGTATTGAATGAAATGTTTAATAACAAAAAGCATGACTGTGTATGTTTTGAATAAACGGAATAATATATTTATTAAACGCAGGTTGCGTTCCCCGCATCCGCAACTAGCTCTTTCCGCATAAATACCAGGATAACATAAGTGAAAACTGTTTACTGCGGATGGAATTTAGGCGAGAGAACGCTTATGTGGTGCCGTTAAGTGACATCGTCCTAACTCCGTGACAGTGAAAGAGTTAGCTAGTCAAACAGTTGATTGATACACAAGAAACCTTCCGAAAAAAATCTCACAATAATGGTTAAAACCAAATGTGAATCAGTCGCATGGCTTTAAAAAAACAACGAGTTCCTTCAGCCAGGCAAAAAAAAAAACACGTTTACTTTGTAGATTGAGATAATTCATAGAGATTGTATTATTGCCGATTCAGTGCAACGGCAACAGCTCTTCAGCATCCGCAGGTTCTTAAACCCGCACATCACTCAATTCGCCGCATGTGGAGGGAACACAAAGTTTTTATTAAGTACACAGTAAAACTTTGAGTATTTTAAGTTAGACCGGGCGAGACACACGGCAGTTTACTGAAAGGTGCTACGACGCGACGTAACATGTAGTTTGTTGAGTCTACGGCGGAGCTCTACGAAATTTAATTTTAATTCCATTATGTGGTTCAAATTTGAAGTTAAAATATATTTGGTAATTTAACAAAAATAATGCTTGCAAAATATACCATTTTCAGAACTTTAGTACTAAGTATTATTACTTAAGTAATATTAACTTTCAACCTAATTATTCATTTTCCATTGCTTTTCCACAACTACTACAGCAGTTTAAGTGTGTGTGTAAAAGCGTTACGACGTCATATCTCCCTTACTTCCATTCGGTTTTCTCTTTCTCACTAATTTGGCACCGCCCCTTGCCCACCCCTAATATTATTGCCCATTCAGTAATATTTCTCTTTCAGCTTACTTCAACGCTTGGGCACAACATCATCGATATCTTCCTTCTTCTGTAACCCTGGTACCCTATGTGCAATAACAAGTTGTTGCTAGGCTGGAGCATGCGCACTAATGGCGTCCTGAGGGAATTTAGCAATATCAAAAAGTAAATCTCAGTTCACAATCACACTTTTAATTTTTGCCTAAAGTTATTATTTTATTGAAGTTCAGAGCAGTTTGTTTCGTAAATTAGTCCATGGTTAAAATAAGGTAAATAATCTGGAACTGATTTATTTGAGCATTTTTTTATGTATTGAATTATATTCATTATTATTATTTTTTTAAATATTTCTTTGTAATTGTAATTGAGAGAATAAATAAGATAAACATATTTTGATGACGTTATATACAATATAAATGAATGAGCATTCATTATCTTATGTAGAAACACCTATTATGATTACCATATATGTATATGTATATAGTATATTAAAATAAAAAAACTTTTTGACATTTTTTTAATGTATTGAATTATATTCATTATTATTATTTTTTGCAAAAGATTTCTTTGAAATTGTAATTGTGAAAATGGACCTTGCCTGGTCTGCAATAAAGATTCATTATATATATATTTTTTTTTCTTTTTTGTTCAGGTTAACCAACAATTGTTTACAGCAGTACATTAGCAGGTTATTATTTATAACAGAATACAATTGCGGGTGCAACAATTAATTATAGGTTAACACCTCTAGCACAAAAAACAAATGGTAAAACCATTAATTATTAAATTAAATTAAATTACAATAGATTCATTAAAAATATAAGTAAATATAATGTGAAAATCAAATTAATAACTTAGAACATTAACAAGATAAAAAAATTAAATAAAATACTAATTGAAATTGCTTTGAAAGTTAGATTATAAATTAGACTAAAATAAATTAAGTTACATTGGCAAAATTAAAACGATTATAATAAAATTTGTAATCGAATTATTTCTGAGCAATTAATGGAATTTTAAGAAGAAATTTTATATTCATATAATTCTAATGACAATTTTGTGTTTCATTTTCCAAACGATGTGGACTACCCCTTAGTTAAACAGTGTTTATAAAACAGTGCAACATTGAAAACTACATAGTGAACAATGATGTTTCCACATATTAAACCGTAACTTACACAAAATTTGTTAACTTTAGATTCTATTGCCTTGTATTAAGGACTATATTGGAGAAAAAGTTTAGTGCAGCGGTTTATCCATTTTCACAAATCAAAACATCTGTAATACTTGCTGTCCTGGTACCCGGCATGACGGATACTTTTTTTAAATATTTTTTTAAATATTAATTAATTTCCCTGGTAATGAGATTAAACAACATTCAATTACTACATCAGCGTTCATCAGTTTACAGCGTTAACGTGTTGGGTTTACAGCATAATTTTATGATTATCTTGATGAATAATATTAACCGATGTTGATTACGTTAATGAAAGTCGCTGGATTCTTTCTTATGTGTTCTTCTCCGACTCCGTCTTGATTCCAAAGTTATTAAGGGTGGTTAAGTAATTGAGTGTGTTCTTTAAAGTGGTGTATTCCAGCATAGAGCAACGTTTTTGACCCGGTAACTTGGGGTCCAAATTGGGCTGTTTCCGAGTAATCGAACTCTTGTTTATATCTACTCCACCTACTCTTATAGGTGGTAGGTAACCTACAAGAGAACACTCAAAAAAATTTCATTGTTTGAACTTTACGACGCTTACATTGAATGTGTTCAATGTAGTAGGTAGTAGGTTTAAGTCATTTGCTGGAGCAAAAAGGCACCTAAGCAGCTAAGGGTTGACTCCTCAATTGTAATCTGAGAAATAGTTAGACGTGAAAAATATATCGAACCACACAACTACTGTATTTTGCTTAGAAATCTGCAAAGCTGGTCAAACAACAACAAGCAATTTAACTTTCTCTTCTTTTTTTCGTGGGGTTGGGTTTGGTTTAAATCAGTAAGAGTCTGACAAACCCCTCCGCCCGCCCCAGGGCGGAGGACATCCATGAGGATTTCCCCCGACATAAAAAAGGCAAGAACTACTGAAAAAATAGTTTTTTTTTCCCTACTAATATTGTAAATCTACTAAAAGAACTAGAGGACCAAATCTACATCAATTTTATTCTTTCTCAACATAAACTTTTGTCCGAAAACCACCGGCTTTTCACATTGAAATTGCCTCGTGGCATTGTTTACATCGATGCAGGATTCACAACACAAAATAAAGTACCTTTTTTTTTATGGATAAGAAATCATCAAATGACTTCTTCCGCTCTGGGTGGAGCGGAAGGGCGTGTCAGACTCTTACTGACGAAAACCCATCCGTGTTCCTTCTAAAGCCCTTTGCTTTCCAGGGCCGCGGTGACTCTTCCGAACAAATTCCGCAACCCTGGCAGGAAAATAGAGTACCTATCTTGTTGATTTTGCATTTCACGCATGCGCATTGAAAAGCAAACCACGTGTATCGGCTATTCCAATCTTCTGATACTTCATGAACTCCTAGTAACGCCTAACAGTTTTACGCCGACTTTGTTGCATCCCACGGCTACGGTCCAGGCTACCTTCATCGCCGACGTCCAGCGTGGCACTGACTGCGCTCTTATCCCCAACACGTGTGAGTGGCGCGGTAGTGGCTCCGCCAAGCGGAGCGAAGGTTCATTACAGTGTTATGTATTTCGCTATTATATGTTGCAGTTATGATACGCCTTAGTAACAATCGAACAAAACATATTTTAACAGTTTTCCTACCCTTCGTTGCATTTGTTGGGAATGATGATTATTTCTTAAATCATGAAGTTTCCCCGCCCATCTAACGCAGTATAGAAAAATATGATTTTAGTTCAAAAAAATATTGTAGCTATATAAAAGAGCTTAACCATTAAGCTCTTTTTATAGCAACGAAATGTGTTGTGAGCTACTTGTTCCCTAATAGTATTTTAAGGGGGATTTTCTTATCTTTACCTTTAGACGAAAATATAGAGCAGAGGAACTTCTTTCTTTGCATTTGTTATGTAATTTCTAGAAAGTTCATTTTTACCGAATTAATTAAATCCAGTGCTCCGAGAACCTTGTACGCGTGATTATGATGTTACTTTTCAGACAGTGTTATTTTAATTTTAAAAGGGTGTACCTTTGCAGAAATTCAGCTTCTCATTCTAGTATTTCTATAATATGCTGCTTTGATTGGGCTTTTGGAAAATGACTAAGATTTTTTGTGATTTTTCCATAAAAACACTTCCTGAACAAGTTAATAATTATAAAAGGGCAATTTTATATTTCTATGATCTATACTAATATTATAGATTAAAGAGATAACTTTTTTACTAGCTTTTATTAAAATAAATGCGTTTTTAATTTTCATGCAAATACGCGTTTCTGGAAGACGTTTTTGTTTTGTTATTATTTTGACAGCTGAGTTCAAAATACACGATTGAAGAAAAAATTGAGTAAGGTATTATTACAAGGTTCAATAATAATACTGTATTAGGCGACATCAAATCAAAATAACTCGCGAAACACCTGAATCTTATGAAGAAGGCACGGGCACCCAACTGCAGAAGGGGGTTGGCGCATGCATTCAACGCACGAGATGTGTTTTATCGAGGTAAGCCCGGACCGAGACCAAGGTTGTTGTGGGATATTGATTAAATTATTAAGATAGGTATGTGGCCAACTTATCTCTTTTATAACAGACTTGAAAAAAATTACAGTTTCGCAATTCGATTTTTTTGTGTTGGATGGTTTACTGGTTTTGATAATTATTAAGGGCTCACACTGTCAGCTAAAGCTAGTGACCAAATGCCGATCGCTTTAGTTGTGATCATACTCTCTATACTCAGTATTGACCTGTGATCAGCTGCCTACACCCTTTTGTCTCTTTTAATTTTTGATTTTGAATAGATTTTTTTTTTATGTTTGAAATATTTATTGTAATTTTTTCTATTGTACTTGATTTCTTTTTGTTTCCAATTTAATTTAATTTATTATAACTGTTCTTTTGAAATTGTTTTAATTATTTTATTTTATTTTAATTTATTTAAACTTATTCGCTATGTGACATACCTATATTTGACATCTTTTATTTATTAACGATTTTTTTTTATCAATTGTATTAAGTAGTATTAGTAATTTATTTTATTTTGTTATGCATTGTTTAAATTTAATTATTATTTTGTTTCAAATGAACTAATTAATCTTTGTTAATCATGTTAATCTTTCATAGAGAATGTTGTGCATACCTATAAGTGATGTATTTGCACAGAATTCAATACTTACCTATAATTTCCTGTTTTTTTTTTTAATTGTAAATATGTCGTTGGTGTGCCTTACTAAATAAATAAATAAATACTGCTAACTGCTAAAATTTCATGGACGTTTTCTACGAGTAGGGATGTCACTTAGGCCGCTGATTAAACGGCGCTGTTCTTTAAAGTGGCTAGGCGGTTAATTACACGGCTGATTAAGCCAGCTGCGACAATATACAGGGTGAATTATTCAAATGTGCGTAGTTGGCTTAATCTGAAACAATGGGGAATAACGAAAAACACAGTGAAAGGAGTCTCGAGCCCGATTATGATGAAAACTAAAACTGCATCATTGGATTTTTGAAAAATCGATAGAGACGGTTGATTTGGACACAACATCTCATCAACCTGTTTATTACACCATACGAAAGTATCACTAGTAAGGATCAAATTCTGGAAGGTAATAACACATGGCAAAGTAAACGAAAAAGCTATTTTTATTAAAATACTTGTTTTTCTTCTTGTGTCTAAACTATTGAATATTGATATTGCTACGCTGCGCCGCTCGCGTAGCCGCGACAAAGAATGTGCAACGTCGTAGCCACTATCCAAGTATATATTCCATCAGTCGGTTGCTAAATGATTAAAACATCAGTAAGTTACAGTCAGAATAATAATAGTAGATTGTTGCATCGAGCGCAGAGTGAGTTATTAATGCACGAGTGTTATGTTGGTGCCCGAGCGCATGCGAGGGCTCTAAATTAACACGAGTGCATTAATTACTCACTTTAGCAAGGTGCGTAATCTACTTTTTTTTCAACTACCAATCTACCAACCGGTCTACCTATCATCTAGCAGCGTTGCTGACGTTCGGCGGAAACAATGCCCAGTGTAGGCTTCCGGGTTTTGCTTCATATGACCAGCAATTTCATAAGGCAATTTTCCAAATTTGTTCCTGCCGATGGCTTGTTTTGTGCATTTTCCCTTCTGGTAATTTAAGAAAAACCGCTTTGTGTTTATAGAACTTAGACGCAGCGCCATGTATTTCTGCACTACATTTAAAATTCGTCGCGTATTACAAATTGACGGTCTTATTTGTTCAATTAGCAGCATCTGGTTATGTGTTTCGATATTGTTAATTGTGATCTTCATTAATTCAGAGCTTCTGCAAGCACCGTTTATACCGAAAATGAGAGCAACCTGTTAAAAAGATTAAAGCTCGACATATGTACACACAAATTAACACATAATTTAAATGCATTAAATTATACTAATGGCTAATATGTCGCAAGTAGTTTTTCTACTTAGCCGGCAATATACTTCTATTAAACACTGCAAGTGTTTAATAGAAGTCGGCTGAACAGCGTTTATATCGGTCATAATGTGTCAACGTCTAGATTAGTTACCTTTGTTGCTAAATATTTATTGTTTGTATTTTTGACTTGACTTGACTTTTTACTCATCTAGCCATCTGATAGCCGCTTCAGAAGCGATGTTAATTTAGAGTATTGTTCCTGACGTCACATCGGACCACACACGGCGACATGGCCGTGTGCGCCCCACCGCGGCCAACGTCGTCGGACCGCCGCGGCAGCCACTCACTCGCCGACGCCTTTGACGTGCGCACATATCGGTCATCTTATAACCAGCATATATCTACCTATCAATACAGTCTTTTCAAGCATCGAAGTAGTTTTACTTTATAGCCAAGACCACCAGCAGCACACCTGGAGCTTGACATTCACCAGTATTCTTTTATATCCACGTTGTGCTTGGTATTAACTGTGCTTTTTAACATTGAATATATAGACCACAATGAAGATGGTCTCAGTTTTTTGGTCGTCTCACTGAAATACGTTAAACACACCTTTTCAGACAGTGATGTTACACGTCTGTCGTTTTTCCACTCAATAAAATTTTCATGAGCTTTTCAGTATTTATCCCGCGACGTTTGCGGCAAAAGATTATTAACGATTTTATTTGCAGCTGTTTTATACTTTCTGGAGATGAATTCATATCGCTATCGCTGTCTATTTCCATTTTTTTAACTTTCCTTTCTAAATATGCATATCAAAGTTTTACAATGGTAAAAAATGCGCGCCATTCGTTTTATTTTATTCAACAAGTCGGTTTTATTCAGCCGATTATTTTCAGGCATTATCTTTTTGATCGAATGCATACATTTTACAATAAACTTAATGGGAGACATTAAACCTCTGTGGTAAATTTATTTCTAAATAAAAAATAACAAAACAGTGCATTACTGCGAACTTGCCTGGGGACAGTAAGTTCAGATATACACACCAATTCATCACATTTTAGTTATTTTGAGCTAGATATGAAAAAACTGCAATCACAGCTCTTTTTTGGTTCTAAGCAAAAAATACGTCCTTTGTGATCAGTTTTGTAGTGATTAATGATACCATTACTATGTATTTGAAAGAAAATGTAATTGGCATTAATAACAACCAGTTAAAATTAACAATAACTGCATCATTTGCTTACTTTGGAAATAAATGTGAAAATAATCATTCCATACGGTTTTTATTTTAATTTAACCTCACGTGTTTGGTTTGAATAGGCTTTTTGAAAGATTCCTCAATAATGCTTTTTGAACTTTTAGGGTTCCGAAACTCATATGGACAAATGGAATCCTTATAGGATCACTCGGTTGTTTGTCTGCCGTCTGCCACAGCCGATTTTCTCCTCAATCTATCTACAAGACCGATTCAGTTGAAATTTTGTATTCATAATTTTTTAAATTCGTATGTAGAAATAAATACATTTTGGGGAAGAAAAAACAAAAGTTATTCAATCCATACCGTATGCCATCAAATCGAAGAGCTATCGTCAGGGTCTCAAAAGTTATTTTTGATTAATTTTAAATATTCCTTCACAGGGTTACTAAAGAATTTAAATGGAATTTGAACATTCAACCACTTATCTCCGAAATGGTTGTGCCTAAAATTTTGAAAAAAATAAGATATTAGATCTTTATCTATAGCTTACAGGAAAACCTGTAAGAAGTCCCATAAGTAATCAGTAAAAAAAGTTTTATTCGTTCGGAACCTTGGCCGGTTTTTTATTATTTTTTGTCATTGTGCATGAAATCTGCAGATGATGCTTTTCAAACCACATCTGTATAAAGCAATCCCTGTTTCATACTGAAACATTATTGAGAGTCCCAACGCACGCAATTGTAGTAGCCTTTACGCTCAGTGACCGATGATTGTATTAGAGATACCTTCTGTCACGCAGGCGCATTGTTAAACAAACCACGTGTACTGGGTACCATGTGCGCCTCAGTACGCGCTCGCTCTCCGTCGCTGCCACACGTTCTCGATTTTAATAACTATACTCCGACAGATTTCCGTGCAATTTTGTTCTTGGTACTAGGAGCGCATATTCTGTGCGGAGGTCGATTGAGCCGGCAGAAACAACGATAGGACCACACTCGGAGTTAACGTGCATTTCTGTCTTCAGCTGCGAACATGTTTTATCTACTCTCAGATTGTAAAGACCCAATTAAGAAATTAAAAGACGTACTTACTTAACTAAATCATGGTATGAAATAACTTTTGCTTTTCTCATCCCTGTTTGATTCGTTTGTGAAATGACTAAATGACTAAATTCATAACGTCAGCAGTACCAATGGGTATACATCATTTTATGACGTACACTACTATACACGAATTAAAAAGAGCGTGAGTGAATGCATTCACGCTCTTTTTTATTCGTGTATTTGTTGATTTCGTTTCTGGAAGAATCACAATAATGGCCTTGAACTACTCTCTCCATGTGCGGTTTTTTATTGCCACAATAAAAAAGAACACACTGATGACAAGCTTTAAAAAGACTTCCAGTCATTGTTTTTTTTAATGGTCGATAACTTTTATCTCCTTGGAAATTTTTGTGGCTCAATAAAACAATACACTCTCTAAATACTTTCATAAAGTATCTGTAGGTCTTATTCACCAACGCTACTTAGACTGGTTCCTCCCCAATTCCATTAGTTGATCTTTATCAACTAATGGAATTTTCTCACAGACTTCTGTGAGAAAATTGTTCATACACAATTAACTGCCCGTGGCCTGTTAAATAAAACTGACTGATGACAAGTGAAAATCTATAAAACAACACCTGTTGCGAAATTGTGACAATTCTGTCAGTTTTTGACAAATTTGTCGCATTGTCAGTTATATTAAACATGCTAACATATTAAACACTATAGTAGGCGCCAGATAAATGTGGAATAAAGTACATTGACCTTTCCCTAATAACTGTTCATAGGTACCTGAACAATTAAATATGAATCGTTTTTCATTATTAGACAATGTTAAGGATCACGAGAGATGATGATTCGGGACAGCTTTGTGTCATTAATTCCGTTTTTCAAATTAAAAATGTCAATAATTGTAGGTGGGTCAATGACCGTTATTCCACGATTATCTGGCGCCTACTATAGCTGATGCCCGCGACTTCGTTCGCGTGTTTGTTGGAAAATACAAAGCTGTCGCTAAGATAAGATAAACTAACAACATCCTGCATTACCTGACCCCTCTTAGAATTAGGAATTTGGAAGAGTGTTATGCAGGACACTGACTGTATCACCTCTTCCGTTTAAAATGCCGACCCTTATTGAAAATTAGAAACTTTTTAATAATAGCGCTTTTCTTTAAGTACACGATGTTAGTGACGGAATCACCGAGCATACTCAAAAACCGGCCAAGTACGTGTCGGGCCACGCACAGTACAGGGTTCCGGTATTACCCGCCACGTAAGCCATGACAAAAAATAGCAAATTTTACAATGACAGTTACTACGAATTTTTTACCTAATCAGTTACATTTTTTAAGTTGGTCGACTATTACTCGTTACCTTATAAAGCCTACTTAGCTGTGATAGTTTTCCTTTTAAATTCGTTATGTATGCTACTACCATGAATTTTTTCACGTCTCCAAAAACAACCGTTTAGCTGACAGAAGAGAGGCCTCCTAAACTCAATATTTTGCAAACGGATCCATGAATGGAAGAATGGTTTTCGCACTCTCTCAATATTTGGAACGACCTATCCAACGACAGTCACTATGAGATGACGATAAAAAAATCTGCGCCACTTTACGTGTCGGGTGCCCTAAAAAAACTTTCAGCTTAGGTAATTCCTCTACGCGTTCCTGAGATAAAGAGTCTTGACAGACGGACAATAAAGTGATCCTATAAGGGTTCTATTTTTGCCGCCTGAGGTTGGGAACCATAAAAACAAACCATCGAACGATTTGTGCTACTTATCGAATGAAGTTAATTCATAAATTATTTTGAACCAACAACGCACATCGAAAAGATTTTGTAGCACCGAAGACTTAGAACATAGAAAGACACCCGATCACTTTAACGTTAACTCAACTTTTTTTTTGTCCTAGAAGTCGCGTGGCCCTTATAACAGGGTTGCATCTTCTGCCTGCGGTTAATGCCGTGGCTCCTGCCACGTCATAAAGATGGACCTCTAATTGTGTAACTTTACCTTATAAATCTGCTGACGAAGATTTATCATTGTCCAACATGAGATAATGACATATTTATGTGGGAAATCTTAACATTGAGACTTAAAACATGAGATCAAACGCACAACCCGAACATGAAGTTGAACTGCCAAAGTATTCGGGCAAAATAGCTCTAATTTCACATAAAACAACGTGTAACAGAATGGTCGTGATGCCTGAAAAAATATTTTTTTCGTGATTGCGATAATATGTGTCTCATAGTAAAAAATATTCGTAATGATGAGTGCAATGACCCCTTTTGACCAGGGACTCCGCTAGTGTTACTTATTATTTTTATTATAAAATGAAACGATATTGGAGATTTAAAACTTTAAATATATTTGGCATCTGCCTTTAACGAACGTTGGAACCAGAGTCTCTTGATAAAAAAAAACATATTTTCACATTCGTATTTCAAATTCTTTTAGTTTTCACCTGACGCTTCCAAAGGCTATCTTATCTGCCAGAGACCTGCAGACAAGGATATCCTCTTTACAGTACCTAAGCACTGGGAAGTAATCGGTAGCAAGACGCGTGTGGTATAGGGTCGCGATAGTTGCCTTCTTTTATATTGCCATTTCAGTTGGCGGGCAACGTATCTAAAGTTTAGATTTTATTGAGATCGTAAATTTTCCGTTTAGTTTCAAACCTTTTCAATTCCCATGATACGTCATGATCTGTCTATGGCCAGACATTACCCGTTGCGGACCCCCGCAACGGGTAATGTAGAAGAGAAGTATACCCATACTTCTCTTCTGGTTGCTCATCCCATGGCCAAATTTATGTAGCTCTATCGTGTGTTCATAACCCCAGCATCTTTATTGTTTGTGTCTGGGTGATACCACTAACATCATGTAAAGAGAAGCGTTATCATTTCAACTTTTCTCGTCACGAAAAATTACCAGGACTGATCGGCATTACAAACGGATGACGTGATAAAGTCAGTGCTTTGCATAACACTCTTCCGAATTCTCAATTCTAAAAGGTGTTTGGTAATGCAGGATATTGACAGTTCGTATATCAGATATCTGATCTAACATTTTTTTGCGAACAAAGTCGCGAGTCACGAGTCGCTAGTAGAATAATATTTTCATTCAGAACAATTTTTTCTAAGGCATTCACATAATTATTCACTTTTCATATACTTAATAGGTATTTTCACCAATAATTAAACATCATGTTTTGATTAATAGATAGCGCTGTGTGTACCTACTTCACAGGATTTGACCCTGTCATTTTTTTAATGCAAAATTGTCAATTTTCAGAAACGATTTCTTACCTAAACATGTGGGTATAGATATACACATATAAATAATATGTATGTTAAAAAATAACAATGTTGTAAAAAGCATTAAAAAAACGATTATTATCGAAAAATAAATATTGCGGGAATGCAAAAAGTACAAAAAAACTTGATAGTAATAAAAAAAAAACCGTGAGATATGGGATTCGAACTGTTAGAACCGGGTTCCGGATTACGTTTTTAAAAAAGAAACCACTTTTGGCTAAAATAAACTTATATTGAATTAATACACGAATGCAAAAGTACAACTGCACTGTCGGATGGTTGGGAGAAGACTGGCGTGCTGGACTGTGTGGAATGGGGGAGAGGAACGAGAGGAGGCTGCGTCAGCAGCAAGAATGCAGCATAGGATGCTGAGTAAGCTAGAAGGGGTACAGTTTAGGGATGTAACAGCCCCCCGATTAGGAGGAAACTTACGGGTGGAAAGTAAGTTGACGGGATGGAAGGAAGGGTAGGTTAGGTTTAGGTTACTCGGAGTCGAGGAGCAGGAATATCTTCTTCATCTACGGATGGCATTTCTATTTCTATGGGAGTGTTAGGTTTAGGGTTACATCTAGAATTCTTAATTAACTTACAATAATTATACAATTTATAGGAAATAACTAAGATTATAACTATGCTTACAATGATAGTAGTATATGAATAATAGTTACCGTAAAGGACAATATGAGGTTTTTCAATGACTCCATTGAGGTTTGATTTAATTTGATCAGTTACTTTATTATAATTTGAGAAAAGAGAGTCTAAATTATTTATGTTTTTTAAGTTAACGTAAGGAACTTTAATATTGTCTTTTAAGTATGTAGTAGAACTACAACAAGTATCATTAATTAATTCAAAATGCAATACTATTGGATTTACTTTATTTCAATATTGTGTTTAGGTATTAACTTATTGTCGTTGCAATAGGCTATGCAGTTGTCTGGTATAGTTAGTATTCCAGTACCGGAAATAGAAGATTCTGATAAATCTTGACTATTACATTCTATTGTAATTTTAGAATTTTGACTAATCATGTAAATCCACTGGTTACTATGTAATTTATGAAAGGTTTCAAAATTACCATTAATGAATTCAGTTTTGCAAAGAGGCGGAACGGAAGTCAGAGCTTTTGAAATAACCTCAGTTTCACATATTGGTACGGCTGACGTTGAGTATACACTGGGGATTTCACAGATATATTATTGCGTATTGATAACTTTACAGGTATTGAGTGAATTTAGTTTACAATAAGATGATTTATCTTTAGTAATGCCTAAGTATTTAGTAGATGGTATCATTGTAGAGTACAATGTATTGTTTGCAGTTTTAAGGGCAATAGGGTAAGGTATAGTATGATATAAATCAAATTCTTTTGTATTTACTAAAGGCATTTGTAACACAAATATTATCTTGTTATTTGTATAATAACTGGACACATCGGATATGTTTTCTAAAATGTGGATATTATCTAAGATTAAGGGTACAGGTAATTGCTTAGAACTAGGGAGAAATCTGTAATTACCCACAAGGTCTGAAAACAGTTGTTTAGGGGTAATAATAGAAGGATACAGTAAATTAGACTTACTAAACATAATAGCGTTAACAATATCTTCTAACTTAAATGATAACGTTAATAAACTACTTTCTAAAATATTCGACAGTCCCGATATTTTAGATCTCATTACTAGTTTATTGGAAATCAGTGTTAAATTCGCCATTTCCTGATTCAAGGTATCGATAGCGTAACTAAGACTCACTTCATTTGCATTGATTTTATCAATTACTTCTTGGAGAGACGATAATGTGGATGTCGTAACCATCATGTTTTCTTTCATGAGGGTTGCCAACTTGGTTTGATCATCTTCTAAAGTTTGGATGGCATTACTATATTTTTCGGCATCATTTTGGTCCATATTACCGAACAGTTGTTTAATCACTGAGCCGATTCCACCAAACCAGGCTGATCTTTTATGTGATTTGGATATAAGATGGGAAATAGAATCAAAGTCTCTAACTATATCAGAATAACGGGATGACAATGGTTGGAACAAATAGTGACATTCGCCTTCATAGTATGCTTTACTTTGATTGCATAAAGATTTTGAAGTTCTTATGAGATCCCTTATATTATCTAAATGTGGTTGAATAAAAGAGATGTCTATGGGGATGATAATAACTAGAGTATCATCAGTTATTTTTAGAGAACCAATGGGGTCAAAATATATGCCTGCGTCGTCTGATGCTGGCTTGATAAATCCTTGACTGTCCGACGCCAGGGTAGGATAAATGTAACCAATTCTGGAAGGAAAAGTGATTTGAATTAGCTAATGTTGAGATACTATGTTTCGTTAATTACGGCTAATTTCATTTCATCATAATGATGTTTGACATGGCGTCTATTTATTAAGAGTGACGCAGTATTGTTTCCATGGATTTTCACGATTTTAAACGGGCCTTTCCAAATAGGTGAAAGGGCT
The DNA here is from genome assembly GCA_905163435.1 of Mamestra brassicae. Lineage (NCBI taxonomy): Eukaryota > Metazoa > Arthropoda > Insecta > Lepidoptera > Noctuidae > Mamestra > Mamestra brassicae. The sequence continues at coordinate 8,297,085 of LR990987.1, forward strand.
TTTCTAAGGCGTAGATGATTTTTTATGTAAACAAGGTCGCCGACTTTATATTTAATTGGCCTTGTGTGAGTATCGTAATAAGTTTTGGAGTTTATTTTTGATTGTTGTATGTTTTCTATGGCTTTTGTTTGGCAGTATTTTAGTCTATTTTGGAGCATGCGGACATACTCAGGGTAAGTAGCGCCTGATGTTTCTTTGTAAATAGAATTCGGTATATATGGTTTATTTCCAAATATAAGTTCATAGGGAGAGAAATGAGTGGTGGAATGGACTGCCGTGTTATATGCAAGTATAGCTGTGTATACAAAGCGGGGCCAGTTATTTTGTTGTTCGTTTACATATGATTTCAGGTACTCTTTCAATGTGGAATGACTTCTTTCAAGAGCACCCTGAGTCTGAGGGTGATACGGGGTGGACCATAACTGTTTGATTTTCAGTAAGTTGCATGTTTGTTTGAACAGCTCGGCCGTGAAGTTTGTGCCTTGGTCTGTTAAAATTGTTTTGGGTATTCCAAACAAGGTAATGAAATGAACCAGGCATTCACATGTTTCTTCAGCAGTAGTGTTAGTGATCGGATAAGCTGCTGAAAATTTGGTAAGGTCATCTTGGAGAGTCAATATATACTTATATCTGTCGTTACCGGCTTCTGGTAGTGGTCCTACGATATCAAAAGCTACGCGTTCAAATGGGCGCGTGGAAAGAGATGTTATTTGCATAGGGGCACGATTGGTTCTTCTAAGGGCTTTGTTAATTTGGCATTGCGGGCATTTCTTTATATAATTTTCGACGTCTGCTCGCATGTTTTTCCAGTAATATTTTTCCTGGATACGTTTCAACATTCTGCCAGAACCTAAGTGACCGGCTATAGGGAGATCATGGTTTTCTTTCATGATTTTTGGGATTTCACTCAGTGATGGGTAGATAATATGGTTCTTATAAATGTGTATAGTCGTTTCTGAGTTGTGGAATAAATATAGAATTATATTGTATAGTTTGATATACTGATGAGTATCGAAAGGATTATTAAAGTCAGATATAGCTATTTCGGGGTTATCTTCACCCGCGAGACTGACAACTAACTCATTTCTTACGGATTTAAGACACTTGTAGATGTCCTCATATGAGCAGGTGTCAAAGTGATTGACCTTGGTAAAAATGAAATAATAAACTTTATTTTCAGTTTCATATTTAAGGAAAGAATGTAATGTTCTTTCTATTAAGGAAAATTCGTTTAAATTTGGAATATTAGATATGACTTCTTGAATGTATGGAATGGATTCGTCCATGTCCATGGATGTAGGGATGATAACATATCTTTTATCGGTTTTAGATAAACTTTCGTTATGTTCTATTATAGTTACGTTAGGATTAAAATCCTTAGAAGTGGTTTTAAGGAATTCTGAGTAATTACCATCTAAGGTATTGGAGCTGTTAGGGCTCGAGACATCGGGAGGTGATATTGGATTTGGGTGAATAGCGGGAGATGAAGTTAAGTCTTCATTTATTATATCATCTAAGTCATCAAGGTTTCCTAGCTCTGGTAAGTCTATATTTGGTTGGATGAGGGGATCTGTGAGATCTTCAAGTTGGATTAAATCGTCGGGGGAAACATCTGGATTTGATGTTTCATCAAGATCAGGTGAGTTAAAATTCGTTATGTTCTATTATAGTTACGTTAGGATTAAAATCCTTAGAAGTGGTTTTAAGGAATTCTGAGTAATTACCATCTAAGGTATTGGAGCTGTTAGGGCTCGAGACATCGGGAGGTGATATTGGATTTGGGTGAATAGCGGGAGATGAAGTTAAGTCTTCATTTATTATATCATCTAAGTCATCAAGGTTTCCTAGCTCTGGTAAGTCTATATTTGGTTGGATGAGGGGATCTGTGAGATCTTCAAGTTGGATTAAATTGTCGGGGGAAACATCTGGATTTGATGTTTCATCAAGATCAGGTGAGTTAAAATTCTGATTAGAAGTACTAGGTATAGGATTTATAGGATTTACAGGATAGCGGGATAATGCATCAGCGGCATTATTTAGTTTCCCTTTTCGATATATTATTTCATATTCATATTCCTCTAATTCTAATCTCCATCTCTGGAGTTTGCTACTGGGGTCAGTATGATTGAATAGCCAACGTAAGGGGCGATGGTCAGTAATTATCGTGAACTTTCTACCATAGAGATATGGACGGAAGGTTTTACAGCCGTAGATAATTGCAAGCAATTCTTTTTCGGTTGTACTATAATTGCACTCATTTTTGTTGAGTGTACGGGAAGCATAGGCGATAGGATTGTCCTTGCCTATTTCTCCTTGGGAAAGAATAGCACTGATCGCATAATTGGATGCGTCAGAGCTGAGAAGGAATAGTTTGGAGAAGTCGGGATATGATAATAATGGAGCTGTAGTTAATTTATGTTTTAGGATTTCAAAGGATAACTGATGTTCGTTTGACCATACAAACTCAACGTTCTTTTTCAGCAGATTTGTTAAAGGTTTAGCAATGCTTGAAAAATCAGGAATGAACCTGCGATAATAAGAAACGAAACCAAGAAATGATTTGACGTCTTTGGGAGTCTTTGGTACAGGGAATTCATGAACTGCTCTTAGTTTTTCAGGGTTTGGTTTTACGCCTTTGTCGGTAATGACATGGCCCAGATATGAAACTTCTTTACGTAAAAATTCACACTTGTCTGGTTGTAGTTTCAATCGGAATTGACGGAGTCTAGAAAATAAGTTAGTTAAGTTATTTATATGAGAAGGGATATCATATGAGTAAATTACGATGTCATCCAAATACACGAAGCACTGGATGCCTTGGAGACCAGATAAAGCGGAGTTCATTAGTCTCTGAAAGGTGGAAGGTGCATTCTTTAGGCCAAATGGCATACGAGTGAATTCATAATGCCCTGTTGGGATTGAAAATGCTGTTTTAGGGGAATCGTCAGGACACATTTTAATTTGATGAAAACCGGAAGCTAGGTCTAAAGTGCTGAAATATTTGCACTTACCTAATTGGTCTAGGATTTCGGTTATGTTTGGGATAGGATAGGAATCGCCAATTGTTACGTCGTTAAGCTTACGGTAGTCGATTACAACGCGCCATTTTCTTTGACCGGAAGCATCAAGCTTCTTGGGTACTACCCAAATTGGTGAGGACCATGGGGACATAGAAGGTTTTACTATACCTTGAATCAACATTTTTTCGACTTGGGAATCCACCTCTTTCTTGTGACATTCGGGAAATCTGTATGTCTTAACATGAATTGGGATATCAGAAGTGGTTTTAATTTTATGTTCTATTGCGTCAGTGTAAGTTAACTTGTCCTCAGGTAAATGAAAAATGTCTGAAAACTGAGAACAGACCGAGTATAATGCCTCAGTTTCTTCTGGATTAAGGTGGGACACGCGAAGTTGCTTTAAGACTTCTTCTGTGCGCTCCTGAATATGGGGTTCAGCTATGGTACCGATAAAGACTGAATTCTGTAATTCGAAAGGATTTAAGTGTAGTCTAAGATCAGACTTGATTGTTACAGGTTCTTCCGAGATATTAACAACAGAAATATTAACACGATTGTTATTTTTAACTTGAACCATACAGTTCGCTACTAATAGATCTTTGGACAGATGTTGGTCGATTATTAAGCCTTCTCTGATTTCTGGGTTTGCTACAGTACATTCGATTACGGTTTCACTGCGTGGTGTGATAGTATAAACAGGTTCATTGAAATGTATTTTAAATTTAATATTCTTTAAATGCAACATTCTTTCATCATAGCTAATTTGGCCACTCATGGAATTGAATAAATCGTTGCCAATAATACCGTCATATGGTATGCTTAAGTCAGTGACTAGATTAAATATATGTGTTAAGTGTTTACAATCACTATCAGATTTATCGTGTGTAAAAATGGTTATAGGGATTTGTCCTAATGTACATAGAGGGTTATCAGGGGTTGAGTCAATACCCTTGATTTTGACTCTAATGGATTCATTAATTGTGGGCATTTCGTCGATGGCAGATTTTTTTATTAGACTTATTGATGCGCCTGTATCGACGAGGAGGGATAGTTCGTAAGAGGACACGGAAGAATTCACTTCTATAAATGGTAAGTATTTATTTGGTAAATTAGTTGTGAATTCGTATATTTCTTCATTAATATAGTTTTTATTTTCAGGATTCTGGATGATGTCTACGATTTGGGGCTGGTTACCCTGTTGCTTGACTTCGTAAGTTTTTAAGGATTTAGAGTCTACGATTTGGGGCTGGTTACCCTGTTGCTTGACTTCATGAATTTGTAAGGATTTAGAGTCTACGATTTGGGGCTGGTTACCCTGTTGCTTGACTCTAATAGGATGACCTCGAGTTTGGTTGGTTACCCTGTCCATGGGTGATCGTTTTAATTTTGGCGTCGTTTATTATGGAGTTTACCTGTCCCGTGCGACGCCTATTCGGGACATCATTTAGTTTAAATCGTTGTCGACAGTATCATAACCTTCAGCTTCGGTCACGACATTAATGTGGGGTTTGAAATTAGATGTGCTCGGCTGCGCACTTGGAGTGAAGGGTTTATTTTGATTGAACCTTTTATTATTATATTTTCGGAGTTGGCACTTTTCTAGAACATGCCCTGATTTCTTGCAATATCTGCAGAACGTGTCATTTGACGAGGATTGTTGAGATACAGGTTTTTGAGATCGATTATTATTATAAAAGTTACCGGGTTTATTTGGTTTAATATTTGGGTCATTGTTACGAAATGATTTAGCGGATAAGTTTTGTTTGTAGGAATATTGTTGCAATTTTTCTTCGGAAATCGCGTAATTAATTGCGTCATTAAGACTCTTCGGGTCCCTACACCTAACAATGTTAGCTATGCGAGGGGTAAGGCCCATTGTGAATGTATGGAGGGCAAGGTCCTCCATTGCAGCTACTCTGCCGGCAAGTTCACTCTTTTTGTGACTGGATATGGACATTTCTGTAAGTAATTGGGACAAACAAGTTTCTATTCTAAGTGAGAATTGGTTAACATTCTCCTGGGCGCCTTGCCTGCAATCTTGGAGCTCTGCAAGAAGGTGGGCGTAGTGTTTACGTTCCCCAAATTGGTTCTGAAGGAAATCTTTAAGGGATCGGGATGAAGAATCAAATTCCTTAATTGAACATGCAATTTCGGCTTTACCGTCCAATTGACTGATGATATACTTGAAGACGATATCGACTTGATAAGAGGAGGCTATGGAAATGGCATTATCGCAATTGTATAAAAAAGCATTTAATTTTTCTCGGCTACCATCAAAGGGCTTAATGAATTTTAGGATTACATTTAAAGGTATTCCTTCTTTAGGCTCCTCTTTCAGGTTCTTTGAGTCTTTGGACATGATTAACAAAATTCACAGAAAGATTTGTTAAAAGAATAATATTAGTTAACTATTACAAGTCTGGAAATAAGATTGTTAGTGTCGACAGTGTATGAATCGGGTATCTTATCGCTTATGCTCGATGTTGAGACTGGAACTGCGACGGGCGACGAGACATAACGTCCGTTGATATGCCGTATGGATTGGAATGTTCAACATAAACAGTTGTAAGTTATTTTTATGTCGAACTTAGATCACTTTAGTATTATGGAAAAGATGTTCACAACTCACAGTATTAAAACGCACATGTTCTTCATGTTTTCGCTGGAACTGGGACTGGATCTGGATCTGTAGCTGGAGTTGGAGCTGGAACTGGATTGACCTTGAACTAGGTCAGTACCGGGTTTTTACCGGAATGATGAGTCGTTTTAGCACTTGTCACTTTTGGAAAATAGCACTCTTCGAAAGGATTCCTAGGATTTTTCTATCCCTTTTACGCTGCCACCAATGTTAGAACCGGGTTCCGGATTACGTTTTTAAAAAAGAAACCACTTTTGGCTAAAATAAACTTATATTGAATTAATACACGAATGCAAAAGTACAACTGCACTGTCGGATGGTTGGGAGAAGACTGGCGTGCTGGACTGTGTGGAATGGGGGAGAGGAACGAGAGGAGGCTGCGTCAGCAGCAAGAATGCAGCATAGGATGCTGAGCTAGAAGGGGTACAGTTTAGGGATGTAACAGAACCAACAGCGTCTATTTTGAAAGGCAGTCACTGTATCGCTGGATCCATGTGTTTTATTGACATGTAACTGAAAATAGCTGTTCTTATAATATGAACAAAACCTGTCAAAAAACATTGATCCTTAATTGTAACATCTTAAAATGACCATAACCTTGTTTTCCTGGCTACCAATTTAAATAAAACAAAGACTAAATGTTGCTCAGGTTTTCAGGTTTTCGCATTTGCATGCGGGTTAGCCGCATGCAAATGCGAAAACCCCAAATAAATCTGTGCAGTATCTTCGGAGATTACCTTTTACGGACAGAACGACAAAAACATCCAAAAAATCTTTTTTTGTGTTGTTTATTCCTTTTTATCGCCCTTCATCCATTTTTAGTATTTTTTTTAAATGTACAGACACAACCGTTCCTACTGATTTATTATACATATGTATAGATTACCTTATAAAAATAAAAATAAAAAGTTTAAAACAAAAAATATACGAATATTTTGGCCCAAGCGTCGTCGCCACGGGATACTGCAATTTTTTTATTAACTAAGTAGAACTTATTTTTTTATTTATTAGCGGTCCCTTGACACAAAACGATTAGGTCTTGATAAATAGCTTTATAAAAACATACGAGAATTGTCTCCTAATTCGATATATCCTGATCAAACGCTACGACCTTCAAATATACATTCCAGAAAGCTTCTTAGTTTTTTCTGAAAGCCTAGTGCCTAAAATAGTGTACAGTCTAGAATAATCAATACTGTCTCTGAGAACATGGCACGACGCAACGGTTCCCATGACAACGATGCAGCTAGCGTAATGTTTTGTTGTATAAACTTACTGCCGGTCTCAATATCGTATCTACTATTAACCAACTGTCAAAATAACTACCAACAATCAACGTACGAAACGTCAACTTTGCCTTTGTAACATGACGTTCAGCTTCTGTTGGTAGCTAAGCACAGCCGAAACTACTGGTTGTAGAAAGAGAGCTGAAACTTGCCACATACATGCCAAATTTCAGCTATCTACGACCAGTAGTTTAATTTAAGTGATTGTTAAAATAAATTATTGTCTAATAAACACAAACATGATTGATTGCGTAGTCAGTGTACACACAAATTGATTTTTGGCTATTTATTTTAATAATAACAACCGTTTGTCTTTCTCAATACAAATGTTACATGTTATTTTGATTTTAAAATGATTTACTTTGTTAATTGTTATTTTATATTATTATTATTCTTGTACAATTTGATTAATTTCTTATAAAAATCTTATTAGATTTTGCAAATTTTAGTGTTTCGTATAAAGTAAACATGTGGCACACTTCCGTGCGCCCTCGGACAGAGTTGTCGTAGAGTGGGACATCGTTTTATAAAATAGTGTGCACTCGGTGTGCCAGTAGGACTATCGTCGGACATGACTAAATAAAGAGCTCCTGCTCCTGAAATTGTATTTTTCAGCAAATTCGTATTTTGTAAGGCATTTTACATGTGCATCTGAAAGTGCGAAAGTTTTGCACTCGATGGATACCGCATGACTTAACGGAGGACCAGCTCGCAGCGGGCAATTGGACCCTCAAGCAGGTGCAACGCCTCTTAGGGCTTCTCAACTTTGCGTCTTTCATCACCCCCTGGGGAAGGATGCATTGCCGTGCGCTACAATGTCACATAACTACTTCAAAATCCTCTCGAAGCAGCACAACTGACACAAGACATTCGCCAAGAACTCGGGTGGTGGATGTAAAATTAAGGTTAAAAGACGGCAATTCACATGTGCTACGCACGCTTCCGACATTATGTGGGGTACCCTGGTCAATAAAAATAAGGAACAAGGGGCATGGCAACCCACCAGAAACAATGGCATTGCAATCGCAAAGAAATGTATGCTGTAATTGCTGAATTGTCGAAGGAATCCAGAGGCCTCCGGGGCTCCAGGATCATTCTTCAGACCGACAACAAGACAGTGGTCTCGTACATTCAGAAGGAAGGCGGCACAAAATCACATCGTCGAGGTTAATTACGTTTCTCTAGATTCCTCAGACTCCAACGCCTGTTTTCACGATGCGTTCAGCAGGTACTGGCGATACGATATCGCATGGGTTTTCCCACCGCCGGCGCTGCATCCACGAGTTCTTCAGCACCTCAACTCGGCATCAGGTTAGTACATCATAGTAGCACCCAAGTGGAAGAAACCCTTTTGGTAGACACGGTGACCGGCATACCGCCAGCTCATGTCAACGATCTGCAGTTGGAAGCTTGGCTCATTTCGTCTGGGACACCATGACAAGAGATCGGTCCCCACGAGAGAAAGATCTTCTTTTATCTTGCTGGTGAACTTCAACTTTTAAAACTTACACACCTATTTGGGGTTAGTGGTCTAGGTGGTGTAGTCAAAATAATGTAAATTTTCGTACAACAAGTCCGGCAGATGTTGCAAAATTTGTTGCATGTGTTTGTGAAACTATTTCAGATATTAAAAAAAAATCTAGTCACATTGTTTAGCACATTTTGAAAGCAATTTCAATTGCAAAGCCGTTGCCACCTAAGGTCCCATATGGGACGTCAGGGTAATAATTAGTTACTTAAATCGTAATAACAACTTTAATGCTATGCTCAAGGACCTTACTCACCAGTGGCGCCAACTACTCGAAGGTAACGCCAACTGGTCAGCACGAAAACGGTAGCCCCCATTTCAGTGAGCTGTCAGGTGTGAAGGTAAATTATTTAAAAAACGTTTGCTATTAACTATTTTCAAATGGAAATTCGTTGACAGTAATGACCTAAATAGGACAGTAAGGATTTAAAATAGATTTTTTATCGCTATGAGCATTTAAACCGGAGTTTAAATTCGCTTCCAGTCAAATGAATAGCTCTTACAATCACGTTGAAAAGGCTCATTTTTGGAAATCTAAAAGTAGGCTCCTGACCACAGGACTCGTATCTGAAACTTTTCAGATATAGTCTCTCGTGTTCTCTCGGCTCACAAACTCCTCAGCTCCCTCTAGTCAGTATATAAATATAATGTGCTTAAATTACAATTAGCTAAGGAATAAATATTCTAAATTTGTATGTAACTTAAATTGGTCTAAAACATCAATCTTCTAACTCAAAGTAATAAAAACTTATTTATACCGGAAATTTTGAATTTCGCAAGTAAGTATATCAAACACACGCTCACCGAAAATCCCTTGATAATTCTCAACCAATGAAAATAATAATATGAAGCAAGAAAGGCTCTAAATCAACGTCCCGCAGCAAAATTAAAGGGATCATTGGAAAGGAATTAGTTTAATATATAGGTAATAATAGTTGAACAACTAACGATTTTTATTACTTTTCCAAACACGTTTGGTACTCATAATACAACCCGTATGAAATGATTATTTTTTCATTTATTTAAAAGTTTGTGAAGGCTGCATTATTGTTTATAGTAACCGAGTTTCAATGCCAATTGAGTTTATTATTCTGACCGTAACGTATTAATGCTGGGATCATTTAGCGATCGACTGATGGTTCCGTATCAAAAATAGTGACAATGGCGTAGCAAATATAGTCGCTACGACGTAGCACATTCTATGTCGCGGCTACGCGAGCAGCGCATCGTAGCAGTCTCAATGTCCAATAGTTTCAGTAGATCGTCAAGATTTCTGTAGTTTTCATATTTTCTTTGAGATTCAATGAGGTTTGTTATACTAAGTTGTCATTTAAATATTAGTTTATTTTGTTTTACAAACTTTTCTAAAACAATTTTATGAAGAGGAAATATTCAATATTTTGATAATAAGTGCCGTTCAACACTTACCCGTTTTCTTACAGACACCGACGAATTATAATTTTGCGATCAAAATATCTTGACAAATTGTTCTATTACATGTATGTAGGCGTTTGTCTGTTTGTTCTATATGGTGTCGGTCGTAAAAGAATAGCACCATCCCATCACTTCCCGTGGGTGTCGTAAGAAACGACTAAGGGACTCACCAGATAATGGGCAGCAGCATACTCTGTGCATTGCAACAGCTGCACTGCGATCGTCAAACCCGCCTGCCTAGCGTGGCAATTATGGCAACCCGGGTAGGGTTGCCATAATCGCCAATTTTGGGGGAGGCTTAGTTTAAGGGCGTCCACTGCTGGACAGCAGTGGACGCCCTTAAACTATTGCCTGATAGTCCGTGTCAAGTAGTTACGTGAATTCGAGACGTGAATTGAAGACTTCGCTATATAAGAGTCTTTACTATATGGTATACCGGTATACCGGTATACCGGTGGGCTACTATGTTTATATTTTTAAATGTTTTTTTTTTTATTTTTATAGTTTTTATGAAATATTTAAAAATGTAAGCAATAAGTTTAAAAAAATGAATAAACGGATTATAATAATAATAATATCTTGGGACAACTCACACACAATCATCCGATCCCAAACTAGGCAGAGCTTGTGCTATGGCAACCAGACAACTGATAAACATACTTATATATTTCTAAATACATACATATTGTAGATAAATTACACCCAGACACAGAACAAATGATCATGCTCATCACACAAAGATTTGTCCTGGGTGGGAATCGAACCCACGACCTCCGGTTTAGCAGTCAGGGTCACTAACCACTCGACCAACAGGCCAGTCAAAGAATTGGGAAAAGACGGCAGATTAATTGAAGTCGATGAATTTGTTTTGTATCATACAATTTAACTTCTGGGATTAATTTAATACCCTAGTAGCTGGGCGACCTGTGGCACCAAACACGTGGTCCCAGTAAGTGTCAAAACTTGCAGTTTATCCGAATCAACTGCAAGTTCTGACACTTTCAAGTTTGTGCCGCACTTTACACTCTATTCACGATTTTCACCTCGTCGTGGAGAAAATTGTGAATAAACATCTAGCACGGTACATTTCTTAATGTATCACTGACAGTTATGTTTTTTAGTAAGTTAAGCCAAATTAATGAAGCCGTTTAGTTACATGAGGTGCTACAAAACATTTTTATGCGGCATTCGTGTCCAAGACGTATATTTGGGCAATCGGGTAAAAAGGGGCGGATCCCTAGAAGCTCGGATTGTTTTTAGTGGGCGGGGAGCAACAGAGAGTAGTTGTCCCTGAGTACTAGCACAACATAAATGTTCAGGAGAATTGTGAACTTCTCCAATTGTAATATTTTTCTTTATCCAGCACCTACCTTTTACCCAGCAAATATGCAACACACACAATGTTTAATGGTACCACAGAATTTATTTACGGCTGGAAAGTCCGACTATATTCTTATTTGACTCTCGTTTTGGAAATGGATAACTATGATATTTTATAGATAACGGACTGTTCCCGTAGTCAACACAGTCAAAGTAAATTTAAATGAATATTTTCCAGGGTAATAATCATAACTTAAAACCAATCTGCCTCAAAGCAAGCAAAAAAGTTACAACTATTTTAAAAGTGGAGTGTAATCAAAAGTATTGTACCCTCAAATCTTAGCCGGGTGTCGCGAGAAATATTGATCTTACGTTAATTGCGTTACGACTTCTGAATTTTGAATGTAATTTTATTAACAGACTTTAAAAAAAGAAGGAGATTCTATGTTCGACTGTCTGTATTTCTAGTGCAATTTCTTTTTTGTTTGCAAAATTAGTAACTAATTTTGCAAACAAAAAAGAAATTGCACTGCCGACGATGACCACCTGTTTCAATTTGGTGAAAATCTGATGAACTTCGAAGATAGGTAATGGAACTCTTTAATAAATTATAGCAAATCTCCCGGGATTGTTGAAATCGCATGTTTGTTCATTTTTTAAACAAGTCCATAATATAAGATCACATCGGTACAGTTAGAAGGGGTACGCACATGTGTAAAGTTCTCACTGGTATAGCCTTACCTCAACTGCAAAAAATACAAAAAGCAAAAAATTACTTTAATTTCGGAGGTCGGTGTCAAAAAACGAAGAAACAAAACCAAAAATACACGTGTGGACTTAGCATCATATTATAAGAGAAGTACACAAAAGTGATCACAATTTTGAATTTGGTATTGGTTTATGGTCCACAGCAAACAAGTTGGATGTTCTACTTACCGCTTGTTAAATTTGGACGTAGCCCTGGCAAATAAGAAAAATCAAAAACAACCTGCGAAAACTGATATGAAATTGTGAGTTTTTTTATCTGGATGTTTAGTCAATTTTTTTCAAGAAATAGTGTAGTATCGAAGTTTCGAACATTGTCTAGATTAAATCGTCTGTGTCTGTCAAAAACAAAATGCTAAGTCTGAAATAGATTCCTAGAGACGTGCCCAACGAAAGCTCATTAACTCATGCGTTTGCCATTCCGTGTTGAGTTTAAGGCGATTGTCAGCAATTAACCGCGAAGTAAGTCTAGCCATATTGACCCACTGACTTACATTCCCTTTACGAGGTTACGGACTGAACCGGTAAATGTCGCTCTGTCCCTTTTCGAATCAGTACTTTGAGCGACTGTGATAGATAGATAGCATGTTACTAAAGCGTGAGTGGAATCAATATAGACAACAGAGGTCCAGCTGCATGCGAACCGGTCCAGTTCCTCCCTTAACACGAACCCCTTCAATACGCAGGTGCGAGTGACCAGCATTCACTATCAAAGGCTTGCAATAGACAAGGCTGCAAGATTTATCCACCCAGTGTCCACCCATGATTCAACCCCCACTGTAATAAAACTCCTCAAATGCTATAAAGGCCTGGTACCGAAACACAAAACCTCATGAAAGCAGCCAAGTCACTGAAATTTACTCGAAAGTTACTGGGAGCGCATTAGTTGAAAAGGATGGATGTACTTTTCTTTGCTGGATGTTGTGGCCATCGCGCTAGCACAGATGGCGGTAAATCTACAGCTAGTATCTTCGAGTTCGCTCACGTTGCATTACAAAGCGCGACGCATAGATGGTTACCAATAAGGTTACTATATTTACGCCACTTGAGGTTTTCCGCAGCCGCAGCAGCAACACCAGCACAACACGATGAACTAACAAGAGTATCGGCACTGGTTACGTCCCACACTAAAAGCCTACCCAACTTCCATGGAAACGAAGATATGCCGTCATGTCTTTTGCCATCGTCACGTACCAAGCCATTAGGTTCTAATACGGCTGGAACGCCGACGGTGACGAGAGCTCGTCGGATAATGTCGTTTAAATTAGCGTGTCATACAAAACGGCCCGCACTGCAGCTACAAGAAATTGCCGCGGTGCACGAGACTGTTGAAAACCTTACCACAGTGACAGCGATGAGGACAACCACATGGGGCTCTTAAACGAAGAGAAGCAGCGAGACCAAAGACCTGACTCCCATTTTCCCACATCCACTTCAGGCGTGTACACTCAGCAATAAGCAGTAAGTTATTCTGAACTAGTCTGCAGAGTGGCTCGTCCCACCGCCTCTGGGAAGATGGTTTGTCATGTTGTTAGATAATGAATTAAATGTTGGTTTTGAAATGTTCATAAATTGGTTTAACTAGCTAGGAAACGAACCGGTTGGTTTTGAAAAAAAAAACACAGTGTTATAAAATCTTCCGAAAGTTGCACTAAAAAGGATCAAATCCTGGAAAGTAATTATATATGGCAAACTAAAAAAAAGTGCTCATTTTTATCAAAACACATTTTTAATTTTCAAAAAAAAAACACAACTTACAAAATTTTCATTAATCCAGGATGCAATTTTAGTTTTCATCCAGTTACGGTTTAGGTGGGTAGGTTTAGTCAGAAATCTTAAAAGTAATTTCATACTTATATATCACTTTCCTTCCTATCCAATTTTCTTTGTTTTGTGTTAGTTACAGTAACCTGGATAACTGGAACCTAAAAGAATTGTAAGAATTTTTTTATCACAGTTAAATTGAGCTTTTCATTTACCCAGTTTCTCAAATAAATAGCCAAATTTTTTGTCTTATCTTTATTCCGTGAACGGTTGATTCAACAGCAGCTAATTTTGTTCATTTGGTTGAGCATTAAACTGCATTACTATGGGCTTATTTATGGGCTTATCAATGAATATTTCATTGCTAAGCCCAAAATATTCAGTAGGTATGGCATCTATGTCGAAATAAGATCCTGTGTCCTTTTCTTCAATCTTTGAATGTTTGTGTTTGGGAGTTTATCCATCAGATTATTTTTAAATTATTTAATTGATTCATTGTTCAAAAGAGTCACTCGAGGCCCTGGAATGTAAAGGATATCTGAAGAAACACTGGTGGATTTTAGTGAGTAACAGTTGGCACTCGCTCCCGCTCTGCTCAGACCGGGAGAATTAATTTGATGATTTCCCACACAAAAGCATAGACGGTTGGGCTGCATTTGCATACGCGTTTTGTAAGCTTTGAGAGAGTTTGCAACTTCGTTATTAACTGTCTGTATTTTTTGTAAGTCACAATTCGAATGTACCATGGTACATCCGCTACCATGCGCAAAACTATTGACAGGAAGCGTTGGAAAATTTCTAGGTAGGAGTTAGAAACTGCAGTCCGAAGGTACGTCCATATGGGTTTTAGCATGTGCTTATGAAGTAAAAGCTCATTCACCAATGCGAGTTACGATTTTCGGCCCAAGAGTCAGTAGAATATAATTCTCGATGAATTTGAAATAGTATATTTTAATGTAAATAGGCGAGCTCTTTCATTGAAGCCGAGGCGGAAAAGACGCGCCAGGCCGTTATAGAGCCTAGAGATTCCAATGACAAATTTCAACTTCATGAAACAAATAAACGACGTTTTTGAACTCCATAAAACAAATAAAAATTCATTAACACAGTATTTTATTTTGGATCGTGGGTCGTGATCGATTTTTCGGAGGCTGCGCCGCAATCCTCCCGGCATTATAAATACAAAATACTGAATAGGGATTAGCTGTCTACCGCTTTTGCTGCAATTGCGTGCCTAAAGGCAGTGGGGTTGCAGGCAAGTTTGGAGTAAGTGCGTAAAAATAGAGAAAACGTTTTGGAAACACATTAATTGTGTGTACAGCTAAGGAGTACAATTCCCTGTCAGAGTCTGTGTTTCCTGATAGCAACATCCAGAAGGTCAATTCCACTAATTAACGTGTCATGCGAAAAACACGAGACTAGATTGCGATGCGATTGTGATGACACTGGAAAATGGTATTCAGCTAACTTTAAATTTCGATCTATTCACATTCGCATCGCAGTGTTATCACTTTCCATTCGCATGGGGGTCCAGTTTGTTTTCATTTACGAAAATAAATGTGGTTTTGTGTTGGTTCAATATACGCAGACAATAATTATCGATAATTGTAATAATTACTATTTAAGTAACGTTATTTTATTAAATTAATTTAATGTCCAAATTATCCGACTTAGTTAAATTCATATTCCCAATATTTTTATTTTCTGTTGAATAATACATTTATACGACTTCAAAAACAATAAAATATTTAATCGAAAATAAACCTCAATTGGAACGTACACGTACACGAATCGCGCAGGCGTGTAGCGGGTGATTTAAGATGTCAAAAAGAGACGTCATTATTGCTAAAGTCAAAACATTATATTTTATTATAAACTCTAATTTTCTGCTGAAATTATTATGTAAAGATGTATTGCATTATCAATGGAAGAAAGATTTTTTGTCGAAAGTTCTATTAGCTATCACAGAATCATTCAGCGTCTGTATTACCCATGAGCTGCTGCTTTCGTAATCTGGAAGAATCTGAATATTCAGGGTATATAGATACTCTCGAAACCTTTGTATTAACTGTGTTTATGCTTGAAGTGAAAGGACAACAGTGAAATCATAAGAACTGTTTGTACCGTAATGATACAGGCGGTCTTTCGTACTGCACCTATCTAATGGGCTCGTTTGCTGATCATCATCGCATCGATACCCTGACTGACTGAAGCTATACAGTAGATTTTCAGACTTATGTTGGACTATGGATGGGAACTATTCGGTATATATTGTTAAAAACAATTTACTACGTGTCAAGTTTCTGCTTATGAATGTTACAAATAAAAACATCGATTTAGAGAATCTTTTTTTTATTTTATACATTTCTTAATGATATACAAAAAGGCTTAGTTGCTGCTGGCGGCTGGGCTACTACAGAAAGAAATATAAAGTCCTTAATTATGATTTTATTAATATTTGCACTGTACCGGTAGGTATTAAACTTTCAACTTTAAAAAAGTAAGTAATGAATAAAGAATATACCAAACATTGATATTGTGAATGCATATACATGGATGTTACGAACATTTTCGTATTGTTTGGAAAGACAGAAACAAACACAGAGGAAGGGGTTTGAACTAAGTCCCACAATATGAAAGTTCGAAACTTATAACCAATGGGCTAGTTACTTACTTGGCAAATTATTAAAATAACCGTTCTCGTTGGTAAAATATACCAATACGTAAGATTTACATCATGTCGCAGTCAAAAATTGTAATCCACCTTATTACATAGAGACTATCCGGTCTATAAAACGGAGACGGTAAACGGTCTAAAAACAGGTTTATATTACGGCGGATCAGCGTTTAGTCAGAATATCACATCCTTCAATTGGCAAGCTATAATTTCATGTAGGTAATTTAGCGTGTCATGAATCGCCTTTGTAAATCCTATAATTTAAATTTTTTGTTGTCTACCATAACAACAAAATTGTCGTCAAATAAAATAATTTCATCCGTTAAAAGATTAATATTGACAAGTTTTCTTTATTCGAATCGATAAGGCGTCGGCCTAATAGGTACAACGCGATCATCGCGCGAATACACGATCGTCGCGTGTATAATATGCATGACAAATCCAATCACACCGACAGAGGACGCTGAACAAATTATTCTTAAAGGCTCGAATAAAAAATCATATGTAAGAAAACGCGAAAACGTGTGACAGCATTGACTAAGTACGAATTTAATGTGCAGCTAAGTAATTGCTATGTATGTTAATGTAGATATGTGAAAAACCGTGGTAAAAGAAAACATTTTAGAAGTCAGTGAGTTCATTCTATAATACGACTTTATCGCGTGTTTTTATTTGCAGCATGAGCGTGAGGCATCGTTTTGCAGAAAATATTGCAATGAAGATCGGCTAAACTTTTATGTACTGTAATACAAAACGGCTCCGATTATTAAAACAGCCAGCCACCATATAAAGTGGCGTATTCAACTATTTGGCTGCGACATAATTATGCATGTCATTATTTACTGTTTTTACATAAAGTTGAGCGGAGCAGCTAAAATTGTGCAAGAAAGTTGTGAATCAAAGGATATGGTGCCTTTGTTACGTTATAAAATCCACAACACGATACAACTACTTGGAATATAATGTAGATTCCTCACGGATGAACGCAACTCGTTGCTATTCATCTGTTGGTAGGCGCCAATATCAGTTGTACCTTCTTCCTGCTTTATGTGTGTAAGAGTAAAAACATTCATCAGTCCTTCCAAACTTTCGCGTTTATAATAATATCGAAGTAGGATTACTTGTCCAAGTTGTCCAATGTAACACACACCGACTTCTACATACTACGATTAGATTCAAAACCAAAAGTAATAAATTTTGTGGCTTTTTAAGTACTTAATTTATTTTTAGGCTGAGTGCTAGCAGTTTTTGAACGTCAAAGCTTACATAAAGACAGCCTACAAAAACACCCGCCAGTAGCAACTTTCTTGGTGCTTTAGTTGCTTTCCCTGAAGGCCCAAGGCATTGTCCTCAGTTTTAAGAAATGTTTCTAAGAATGTGCCTTGGTTTAGAATCCAAAATCCAAACATGTTACAATCGACAGAGCCGTTTAGGCACCACGTAGGTATGGGTTTTAGAAATGTAACTATTTCCTAATTACGTAAGCAGTGTAAAATTATGGTAAAATGTTATTTGGTAACTTTCTACTAAAACATCAGCCTTAAAGAACTAAAACGAGAACAATAAAGTGACCACCAAAAGTGAATATTTTTATTTGAACATCCGTTCACATAAGAAAATAATAATATAATAATAATAAATCCTTTATTTCTCCTCACAATGACAAGCTTATTCTAGATTATACATACCTGTTATTTATTGTCTAATTATATTATCAATGTGAGGAGCTGGTGTCTGAGTTAGGCATAAAATGCCTGTATTACAGATCACCAGGTCCCCACCCCACGAAAGAACAGATAGCATTATCCACAAAATATGGTATGACAATTCAGGTTATAGATATGGAGATAAAAACTTAAGTAATTTTAATTTTGAGGGTAGAAAGTAAAAAAAAAATGAAGCTATAAACAAAAAGTTAATCAGAGCGCCTTTATGTGTGTGTGTCTAAGAGAGTGTATGATGTTAGTGTCTATGTGATGTCACTGTGTAGTGTTGAGTGTCAGGTGTAGTGTGTGAGGGTTTGGGTGTAAGTTATAAACTTATAGCGTACTAATTTAATTAGAATTTAGTAGGCTTTCTGTAACACTATAATCCAAATCTTGGAACCATTCTGAGACCAAAGACTTACATTTTGTTCTTGGTAAAGGGTATATCGTTAATGCCCGATTTAACTTATTGTATAAATTTGAAACCTGGAAGCAGAAAAACCGATGTGCAAACTTAGTTTTGAATGGTAATGTTAAGCAGACTTTATGTTGTTTGCGACGTTTGTCTGATTGTTTCTGGTTCAAAAGTTGTTAGGGAATGTTGTTTCACGACCGTTTTTAAGATGAAAAGCTGTCTCACTTTAAGTACCTTCCAACTGGAGTAGATATCAGTTGTTGGGTGATAAAAAGGTAGAAACAAGCTTACCTTTAGGAGTGCTCTTTGTGCTCTCTCAAGTTTTCAGAAGTGTGTTTTACTTGTGCCACCCCATGTGGTGATACAGTATTCAAGCTGAGACTGACAGAGAGCATAGTATACCGACTTTATTACAGATTTTTTCTGATCTGATGTGAGAAAAAACACTGAGTTAGAGCATTTGACTGGCCTGTTGGTCGAGTGGTTAGTGACCCTGACTGCTAAACCGGAGGTCGTGGGTTCGATTCCCACCCAGGACAAATCTTTGTGTGATGAGCATGATCATTTGTTCTGTGTCTGGGTGTAATTTGTCTATAATATGTATGTATTTAGAAATATATAAGTATGTTTATCAGTTGTCTGGTTGCCATAGCACAGGCTCTGCCTAGTTTGGGATCGGATGACCGTGTGTGAGTTGTCCCAAGATATTATTATTATTATTCTCCGTTTATTCATTTTTTTAAACATTTCGTTTTCATTTTGGTTTTAAAAGACAACACTCCTTGCATTAGTAGTTTGTATGAGGTGTCTAGGTGAACGGCGACTATTTCATTATTATGTTCGGGACGTCGCATACACGACCTTTTCCTCTTGCACATTGATTCAGATCATTTTGTAGATAATGGGGATTCGACAACTTTACACCCAGTGTTTGGGTCAAAGACAGATAGCGCTTCTTTCTAGCAATCAAATTAATAAATCATCATGCATTCCCGGTTGCTCATTAAATTTTTCATCGGCGTTTGAGTTCTTCTCCTTCTGGGTGCATATTGCTGCTTGGGGATATTGGAATTCAACGTTTTTTAAATAGGTCAGAGCTTTGAGGAACTAATACTTACAGCCTTAAGGTATTTTATGAAATGGATAAATTTGAGGGTTAACTCAAATACATCCAGGAAAAGAACTCAAACGCCGATGAAAAATTTATTGCGCAACCGGGAATGCACAATGATTTGTTAATTAACCCTTCATTCCGCATTTTCTCTCCCTCTTTAGCATACAGTCACGGCTCATTATGTTTCACCCTATTGTGACGTATCGCGATGTTGCCTGCACTGTTGGTATTTTTTTAATTGAGTCTACTATTTTAATGACGAATTGTTCTAAGTACCTACTTAAGGTAAACTCAACACATATAGACGTTTGTGGGTCATCTGGATGAATGTGGGTTGTCACATTGTTTGTTAAAGTAACCGCGATGTGCCGGAGCTTTTCTTGCGGTTTTGCCCCGACAGGGCTTCAGCATGACTTCGTTATTAATAAGCACAAGTGGTGCATAATAATTCATCGCAGGCCAAGGCCTAAGCTGCTTCTTTAGAAGCATACGCACCCCTGTTCGTCCACATCCGCTTATAGGTAGCGATGTCTTATAAGGTATAGGTAGGTTACGCTTGACCCTTCCAAAGATTTGGAATAGATGATTGCGAAGTATTTCCTCTTATCCTCTATACGTAGAAACTGGAATTGGAAACGTCCGGCAAAATGTAAAAGAGAATTTGAATTAGGAATATGAACAAATGTGTTTTGTTTTTATATGGGACTCCGGTGCCAGCGTTCGTTGAAGCTAATGCCAAATATATTGAAGTTTAAATCTTAAATATAGTTTTATTTATCTCAATAATATTAAGTAGCACCAGCGTGAGTCCGCTAGTGTTACAGTACTTAATGTTGATGTTATAACATTATATCATGACCATAGTATGATCGTATGTCGGCAAAAAGTTAGGGCTTACGATACGAAAGGATATTCAGTTGAATGGGGTCTGACTAAAATCCGATCCCAATATAGTTGGGAAACAGTCTAGGCAGATGATGATGATGATGATGATGATGATAGCGCCAACGAATATTTGCTATTTTTAGGTTATAGCGATATTTTGTGGTTTTCAGAACGGTAAACTTCGGAACCCTACACAGCGTTAGGCGTTGTTATGTGTTACACAAATCACAAAAGTCCAGAAAGTTTGAGTAACGCGTTTCTTGGGCTAAACAATAAATATAAAAAAAATGCCCAGTAACTTGAAAACTAATGGATGTTAATTAATCTTATGTATGCAACTTATGAAAAATTTAAATAGGTGTAGAGTTTTCAAAAAACGTCTCACTCTCTTCATGTACTTTGACGCAGCATTGTTTCTATTGCAATAAACATAATTCTGATTAAAACTTCTTATTTCACTTGGAATTTTTTTCACAGATTAGCGTACCTTAGCCTAACTGAGGTTATTTTCCTAGGCTACACTGTATAAGGGTCAAATAAAATCTACATCAATTTTATTCTTTCTCAACATGTACTTTTCCCCAAAAATCACCGTCTTTTCACATCGGCATTTTTCAAAATTTTTGTTTCTGTAACCAACAGCGATACATAAAATACTGTACAAAATATGCGTGTTACAGATATTATGGCCAGTTATAGGTTTCCCAAAATAACTGGGATATATATATATATATATATATAATACATGCGAACGGACTAATGCCAGATATTACCAATTAAACAACAAATAAAATTACAAAACATTACAAAATTACTTTAAAGTTAAATTAGTGGACCGCCCAAGCTGGACCCGGATTTTTTTTCCAAATTTTCTTTCATAAGAACCTTCTCCTGACAATAACAAACACAATAAAAAAAGAATTAGGGAAATTGTTCAAGCCGTTCTCGAGTTTTCCGCTTAGCAACACATTTGGCGATTCATTTTTATCTATATACATAGATTTAGAACAAAAACGGTTGAATAATAATACAAGAAGAAGAAGATTAGTTGCTTGTCATTTATCTCCGTTTATGATTTTTACTTTTCATTTTTTGAATGTCTGTTTATTACAGTTATAAATAAATCAACTTCAGAGATTTTCGAGTTATATATTTAAGGAATGCAAGTCAGTACACAGTTCTTACCATGGTAAGTAGAGTGCCTAGGAACGCGCAAAATTGGCGTGTGACGACTGCATCGTAGGGGAGTGTCAAAAGTTATCTGAGACCATCTCCGGGCAATCATGGCGTCCATTCAGAGCGTCATAGAGTAAACACATGTCCATCACTTTTTACCTTTCCACGAGTGTTAGCAGACCATAGGTACGACAGCTATTTTCGTAAGTAATCGGAGGTTTATGGAGGCGACAATTAAGACGGTTATTTTTTTTGTAATCCTTTTTATTTGGTTCTTATAAATTATGAATTGGGGACCTTACAATCATCGGGTGATGTTATTTTATAAAATACTTTCTTGTCATCAGCGTACACTTAATAATCAGAGTGTTCAAAAGAATCAGTGATGTCAAATAGATATGCGTTGTAAAAAAGAGTTCCAAAATGAGATCCCTGGGGAACACTGCTAGGGATTTCAATAAAGGTGGAATGGTAACCTCCAAGAACGACAACTTATGAGCGTTTAAATAAATAAGACTGTACCCATCGTAAAAGATCCCCGCATATACCCAGTCGGTACAGCTTTCTGATCAAGATGAAGGGATCCACACGATCAAAAGCTTTTTCGAAATCTGTGTAGATCACGTCAACCTCCCCCTTGTTATCTGTATTCTCTAGAACGAAATCAGAGAAACTGGCCAACTAGTTGAGCGATTCATTAAAAAACCATGTTGCTTGTAAGAGATTCCTCTAAGAATATAAGATAGATAGCGTTGTATACCAGTTTTTCAAATACTTTATCAATAGTGTTTAGTGTAGAAATATGTACCCCTATAATTTCCTATCGTTGTTCGCTAATTTTTTTTATGAATTGGATGAGAGCTTTTTTCCATTCGTTTAAATAGTTGCCTTCTATTAAAGATATATTAAAAATAGTACTAATTGAAGGTGCCGTAGATTTTGCAACTTCCAAAATACTGGGGGTATACCGTAACATCCCGGGCCCTTATCTACGCCTAGGGCACTCAACGACCTCTCCACGGTTGATGTATTAAATTGTGAGTTGGAAATTATGTCAGAACAGTGATACGCCGTCCGTTGTCAATGAATTAGCATTGTTAACATTCCTGCAAGATTCACAACACAAAACAACGTATCTTGTTGATTTTGCTTTTGACGCATGCGCATTGAAAAGCAAACCACGTGTATCGGCTATTCCAATCTTCTGATACTTCATGAACTCCTAGTAACGCCTAACAGTTTTACGCCGATTTTGTTGCATCCCACGGCTACGGGCCAGGCTACCTTCATCGCCGACGTCCAGCGTGGCACTAACTGACTGCGCTCTTACCTGCGACACGTTGTGTGGGTGGCGCGGTAGTGGCTCCGCCAAGCGGAGCGAAGGTTCATTACAGTGTTATGTCTTTAGCTATTATATGTTGTGATGAGTCGCCCTATGAACAATATTTTAACGGTTTTCCTATTTTCCCTTCGTTGCATTTGTTGGGAATTATGATTATTTCTTTAATTTTGAAGCTTCTTCGCCCATCTAACGCAATATGGAAAAATATAATTTTTGTTCAAAAAATTATAGCTATCATGGTTTAGCTCTTTTTCTAGCAACGAAGTGATTTGTGAGCTTGATTTGTTTCCTGATAGTGTTTTAAGGGGAATTTACCCTTTAGACGAAAATATAGAGCAGAAGAACTTCTTTCATTGCATCTCTGTCGCTTTCATCGAAATAATTAAAATCAGTGCTCCGCGAACCTTGTACGCGTGATTATGATGTTACTTTTCAGACAGTGTTATTTTAATTTTAAAAGGGGTACACCCTTTGCGGTAATTCAGTTTCTCATTCTAGTCTTTCTATAACATGCTGCTTTGATTGGGCTTTTGGAAAATGACTAAGATTTTTTTTGTTGTGATCATTATGGACCCTGTCGGGCACAGCGAATTACAATAATATGTAGGAGAGAGAAAGTTTTAAATAGCTTACTAAACATAATTATGTATGTCTAAAATAAATCCAATAATACCATATTAGGGACCTTTATACTTTATGTTTTAACCGACATCAGGAGAAGGTTTTCAATTCAGTTTCAGTTTCAGTTTCATTTATTTGCAAAAACATTTGTACATAATATATACATGGTATTATTATTGGTGTTTTAAGGTAGGTATTATATTGGCTTAACATGATTGACCATGGCTGGTGTACAAATTAATAATAATATCTAATAATCGACTATTTGTTTTATTTTGCATTTTTGTTATGCGATCATTCCGTTAATTATGAATGGATTTTGATGTTTTTTTTTCATTCGAAAGCCTATACTCCTGAGGTGGTCTTATGGGCACCAAATCAGAATTTCACTAAGGGAAATCGAGGGCAACCGTCAAATTTTAAAGGCATACAATGTTTTCATATTCTTTGTAACGCAATTCAGATAATTGTGCCTGGTAATAAACATCTCATCTTGCTGAGCTGATGATGGAAGGTATAAGTCAGGATCTGATGTTGGGATCCCAGCGAAATATTTGTTCAGCGATATTATCGCCAATTGTCAACCGATTTGGATAGTTCTTTTTTTTGTTTGGAATAACATTTTTCCAAACTACTAGGTACCATTTTAATTTGGTGAATATCTGATGAAGGATTTCAGAGGTAGGCAACGGAACTCTTTCACCAGTTCATAACATAACATCACGCCGGTACGCTGTGAAGGGGTACCCAGATGCAAACAAGTCAATCTGAATTAACATGTTTTGGGGGTTATCTATTCGGACATAACTTTATTTTTTATTAACCGATCTTGATGATTCTTTTTGCATTGGGTTTTATCATTCAAATATATATTTATTACAATTAAATATTGTTTTAGTAATTTTTCTTAACAAGTTTATTTTTCCTAGATTTTACCTTCTTTTTTAGAAGTTTTTTATACATTTTTATGGACATCACATACGGACTTGTTGAATGTATTTTTAGTCGAGAATTTGAAATGTTTAATATTGATTTTTGTCGGAATGGTTAACGTGATTGTATGTCCTCGCGCTTTGTATAAAAGTGTTATTTCTTGATATTATCTTGAATATACGAAACTATTGAAATTTTTGATATAAGTTTTTGTATGTGGGATTTCCAATTTACATGTGTATCCAAATCTAGTCCAAGTAAGGTAAATTCTTAAACAATATGTATTTTTGGGTTATTAAAAGTAAAATCTATATTTAAAGGTGTTTTTTGATGGAGATGAAAGGTTATTAGTTTAGTTTTGGAGAAGTTTCTCCGAGGTTGTGTGTAAGTAATGATTTTGTTGAGTATTAATTTTAGGTAAGTAGTTGATATAAATTAGAAATAAGAGACATCCTATTACACATCCTTGGAGTAGTGAGGCGCTAATTGATTTGCTGTCAGATCGGACTTCTTTCTTGTGTTGATTAAAAAATTCAATTTCTGGTGTTTGCTCTCTGTTCTTTCGGTAAGATATTGTCCCCTCTCGTACGCTAAACAGCAACACGTTAGATATGGATGTACTTATATAGAGTACGATGCGAACATATTAATTTAAACTCTTCAATGCTTTTTCTATCCAAATATCCGTGTAATATATGCGCGGGCGTTGGGAGGGCAAACTTGAATCTCAACAAGGGTTATGGACTCAGGCATATAATCAACTGATGCGACAGTGGAAGGATACGGAGTGGTAAATTGTTGATTACGAAAAAAACGTGCATCGTTGAACGGTACATCCGTACGGATCGAGCCCTTGGGCAAAGAGAATTATGATAGCTGGAAAATTCAGGTCAGGGACAAGCTCTTTTGGTCAAAAATGAAAGTTGGAAGTACGTAAATGAAAAGGTATTGAGATCCGAAAATGCTAGAAATGCCGAAAAGTGGGAAGCAGAGGACAAAAGAGAAAATGGCTGACCTGATTTTCGCTATGAACTGTATTGAAATACGACATATTAAAAGAGTGTGGTACGTCGAGAAAGGTTTGGCTAAAGCTACAGTCCACATGCCAAGAAGGCGATTCTGTTAAAGCGCTTGATATTACATACAATGTCGGATGGTGGAAGTGTGTGTGAATATCTGAATACTTTTTGTTGACGCTGTAGACAGACTAGCTGATATGGATATAAAGATAAACGATGATTTACTTTTTATATATAATGCTAAAATCTAAATTTTTCAATGTGTAATTGAGTCCAGAGACGAGTTGCCGAAACCAGAGTCATCGAATGTGAAAATTTTAAAAGAACAGGAATCTAGAGTGGCGAATATATCACAGAATGATGATGAATGATGTCTTCCACACGTATGTTTATCATAGAGGTTACAAGAAATGGAACAACTAAGGATGAAGTTAATCAGAGTACTAGTAAAACTGTAAAGAAAGAGGGATTTAAATTCAAATGTTATAAATGTCACGAACTTTCACATAAAGCATCAGAATGAAAAAATAAAAAGGTCGTTGTAAATAAAATTGTAAACAAGGCAAACACGCATACACTGAGGGAAACCTAACAATTTATAATGTTTCAGATTTAAAATAGACAAATCTCGCCCTTAAAGGGGCAGAATGGGTTGGTGGAAGTTTATATGAATGAAATGAAATGTTATTCCGTGGGTCAATATAATTCCAACTTGGTACGTATACTTCTTTAAGAAGCCCCTTTAGATAGTGTTAGCCTCGACACTCTTGGTTATACGGTACATCCTTAGTCGTCGATAACTGCCTGCGTACGTTATTCTCAATATTTCAAAACTGGGACTGGGTCGTAGTTTCTATGACATAAAATAAGAACTTAAAAAGCCCTTTCAGAAATCATTACCCTCATAACTGATTGTTTTGTAAGTTTATCTTAACTCGTCAAGAATGTGTATTTAACCCCAATATTTCAAAATCGGGACACAATTGACTGATGCTTCCATAACTGAAATAAAAATATATAACTCATTGCTGTTGGATACATCAACCATTTTTGTCACTTCCTTAAGTAAAATTATTTTTCATCTCCCCATTTTGGAAAGAGTATTTTTGCTCTTCGATATCTGAATTCAAGAGCCGTTTTTATCCGCTAGAGGATAAAGTAAATTGAATTTAGAACATCGTGTGCACTAATTTTGTGAATTCAAAACATTGTAGATGGCTGACGTGTGTGAATATGTAGGTAGGATGAAGAAATAAAGTAAAGGTCCGAAGTACACAAGAGGAAGAAAGAAAGTTTATTGCACAGACACAGGTTACAAGTTCACACACAAGAGTTCCACTAAGAAGAGTAAGAAGGAGTGGTAGAAATATAGCTTATATATTTTTATAGCAATGGTCAGTATCGGCTCAGTGAACATACTGCCTACGCGTAGCTCACATCGACCGCACTTGCGCGAGCGCAACGCACTGGCGGGAGGACACGCCCGGGTGTCAGCACTGTGAGGATCGCCCGGAGGACACGGTGGAGCATACGGTGGAGATCTGCCCTGCTTGGGCTGAGCACCGCCGTGTCCTTGTCGAGGCGATCGGCGGCGGCAACCTCTCGCGTCCGGCCCTGGTTGAATCCATGGTCCGGAGCGAGGAGGCTTGGGAAGCGGTCACCTCCTTCTGCGAAGCAGTAATGCTAGCGAAGGAGGAGGCGGGCCGCGCGAGGGAAAGGCAAGGCCTTCGCCCCAACCGCCGCAACAGGAGAAGACGCCCCGGGCGTCGGGAGTCGCAGGGCGATCCCCGGCCACCGTAGGCGCGGGCCTGCGGACGGCGAGCATTGGGTGGCTCGCTGTCCGATCACCACCAGGCCCGGGTCGATGGCGCGTTGTGTTTCACGCGCGCCTCAAAGAGATGTTAGCATAAAAGAAGGGGCCCGCTAGGGCCAGTGCCTGTCAGGGTTGCGGAATTTGTTCGAAAGAGTCACCGCGGCCCTGGAACGCAAAGGGCTTTGGAAGAAACACGGATGGGTTTTAGTCAGTAAGAGTCTGACACGCCCTTCCGCTCCACCCAGAGCGGAAGAAGTCATATTTTGATGATTTCCCATGCTTAAAAAAAAAAAAAAGTACCGTCTCGCTCACGCAACCGGTTTGTGTGAAGTAGCAGGCCTGCCGGCCACTATAACAAAAGACGCGTCATAGCTACGCCGGTTAGCTGATAAGAAATTATCTACTAATGCAAAATATCTGTTTGTATGTTGAATGTTAGTATAGATATTCTATTTCACGAAGTCCGTTTGGCTCTGGTTGTAGTAGTGACGTGTAGTGATAGGCGCGCTAGTGTGTGTAAACGTAGGTAGCGTTAGGAAAGAAATCTGACACGCATTATATATTTATTTAATAAATTATATAGACAATTTAAGTAAATAATATTTAGCTATTAGAATGATAAGTTGCAGAGAAAAGAAACAACAGTTGAAAGTAAATAATATTTTTATTTATTACAGAGAAGAAACAAAAAAATCAGCACTTAATCACTATCAAATTCAATTTCTGATTCGCTTTCGTCAGAATCGTTCCCTAAGTTAATTATGAACTCAAAATCCAGGTCGACGTATTTTAAGTATTCTTTTTCAATTTTTTCAACATGAGCACAGGTTTTTTGCCATGTTTCACTGGTTACTCTATCCAAGCTTTCAAAGATCAGTCTTTCCATGTTCGTCATGTTTTGTTCGATATTCTTTGATGCGATATAATTTTTTACAATACCCCAAATATTTTCAATAGCATTTAATTCTGGGTGATACGTATGACATCAAAACCCTTGCTCTTAATAAAATCATCAATTTTATACGTTATGTGTTCATCTTTGTGTTTTTTTATAATATCGTACAATTCCAATTTAAAATTCAAATTCAAATTCATTTATTTCAATCAATTTTAGATCATAACATTCACATTAAATTTCAATTAAAATAAATATACATAAAAACAATCGAATGAATTACTCAAATGAGATTGCTCAAATGCTATACCCTTATCCCTGAGCCATTGCTGCATGTCTGCTTTCTTTGTAGCCGACGTCGGTAGTTTTTCAGTCCGTGTGTTGTGATATGAAGCATTGTCTAAGACAATGACAGATCGTGGGGATAAATTGGGTAAAAGTTTTTCGTTAAGCCATTTAACATAATTATCGTAGCTCATATTAGAATGGTAATCGCCAGCTGTTGAGTTGGCTTTATAAATCAATGAAGCATTTTCAATAAATCCATCCTTTGTACCCGCATGCACTAATATAAAGCGAGTGCCTGTGCTAATTTTTTTTAAGAATGGTGTACTCTCTTTCTTTTGTGCCCAGGTGTTGTTTCGCACGTGTGTTGAAAGGACATAACTTTCATCGGTGTACACAATTGGGCGACCTTGACTGCGATATTCTGACATCTTCTTCAAAAATTTTAAACGCCACATTTGTATATCATGACGCTCCGTCAAAACTTTACGGTTATTCTCTGTTTTACGCCACTTGTAACCTAACTTCAGTAACAATTGACGAACAGTTTCGATACAACCATCAAAACCAATTTTTTCATTTAATACAGTTTTTAACTTAGCCAACGTTGGAATTTCTTTATGGATGACATGGAAATTTTGTATAGTACTGCGAACAATATCGGCTGTAAAATTATCTATTTCTATCTTACTATCCCGCTTTCTTCTTTTCTTCATAGGAGAAGTGAAATTTGATGAGCAGGATGGCAATTCCTTCTCTTCTTAGTATCCGTTGAACAGTTTTCATAGAAACACCTGTAGCCTCAGCTGTACGCCTTGTAATATCTCGTAAATGAGACAAATCACAGTTAGGTTCCGCAACTGATTTTGTGAATTCACACTCTTCTCGCAGGAAATGATAAACGCTAGCTCATGCTTCGACCCTAGAACAAAACCAAATCGAAATACCTATTTAAGTAACAAGTTTCATAATATTAGATAGATAAACTCTTAATAGCACACAAAAAGTAGTAACAATAGTTAAAAAAAAATGTTACCTCACTGTGGACAACTTTTCTGCGTTTACTTGCCATGCTGACGTTACTCTTTGAATTTTTTAGCGCGGAAACAAAACACTAGTGACTCTGACCGCGTCGCGATCGTGACTGAGCGCTCCCGAGGTTACGCACACTAAAACAGTGTGCACGTACAGACCTTACAACATTCATAGTCAAACGGACTTCGTGAAATAGAATATCTGTAACATTAAATTATTTTATTTTGATTTTTGAATTTATATAATACTAGTTATTAGGTTACTTTGTAAATATGTATATAAATTATTTTTAATTTTAATTTGAAACAATTGCATAATTTATATTTAATAGTTTGTATAAGGTAGGTATCATCACTACAACATCATTAAACCTATTTACTTCTTCCTCCATGGTGCCGAATTTATCATACAACCTTTTTTAATTTGTTAAAAACTCCTTCTTGGTGTATTTTGTTTTAATTTACTTTGCCCGCAGCATTTTATTTTAACGTCATCTTGTTAAAATCTTAGGTTAAAAACAAATCAACCAAAAAATCGAAGGTTTTCACAGCATCTGAAATTGAAAATTTTCGTAACGAAGCACCTGATTCCGAAAGTAAGTCAGTTGCAAATTCAGTAGCTACTTGAATATTTTAATCAACGACTTAACATAATCTAATACGTACTTATAGTAGGCGCCAGATAATCGTGGAATAACGGTCATTGACCCACCTACAATTATTGACATTTTTAATTTGAAAAACGGAATTAATGACACAAAGCTGTCCCGAATCATCATCTCTCGTGATCCTTAACATTGTCTAATAATGAAAAACGATTCATATTTAATTGTTCAGGTACCTATGAACAGTTATTAGGGAAAGGTCAATGTACTTTATTCCACATTTATCTGGCGCCTACTATAGTAGATGTTGATTGGCAAAATTATGCATGCATATCAATCTTATTAATTTATCTGCTACAATACTCTTTACGTAACAGGTTGTTCTTATTATTGATATAAACGGAGCATGTCGAACTAATGAAATAACACAACAAAAACAATGAGAAACATTCAGATGACTTACTATTAATTATTTTACCTTATACAAAGACAAAAAGAGACCGCAACTTCTTCATTCGCAAGGAATACTTAATAATTGTTGAAAAATATCAAGCCTTACGCCCGCCTAACATACAACATAAAATTGGCAGTATCCCACGAGAAAAAGCACCATTTCTTTAACTTCCAGATACATAGAGGATTCAAAATAAGTCTAAAACGTGTAAATATGTTAAGAAAAGGCATTTTTTTCCTCGTGTTCTTTTGATGTAAACTACTTTGCGTACTACTGTATAAATTCAAGTTTAAAACTTACTAGATAGACGTGTTCCTGGGGAGTCTGTTGCGCTACGTCTTCTTTCCACCTAAAACACTAGAAACTGGTTACGGTCGGGCGTTTTGGGGGATTGTCTTAATGTAGAACTTCGACGTTAAAAAGTGCTGTCTGGCCTAATTTGAATAAATGACTTTTGATTTTGACCTCTTCAACTTTCAACAGCTGATCGGATTTTGCCGCTGACTGGTTTTGGGATATGAACTGAAGGAATACGGATATGAAGCCTTAGGTTAAGCTTTAATAATAAGAAAATGAATGTAATGCGAAAAAAAACGTAACAAAAAGTTAAAATGGAACTAAAATTTGTTACAAACAGAAATGGGAATTTAAACTTATAAAGTAAAGTAAAATAAAATAAATTACACAGTAAGAAAAACATTTTCTACTTGTGCGTGGAAAAGTGGAGTGTTAAAGTTTATTATGTATGTGTGAGGTAAGTGTGGGTAGGACCAAGTTCTGTTTTCACAATTCAACTCTTATGTTACTAAAACGTGGTCGCTCACAATGATTCCATCAGAAGGCAACAGTCACTCTAAGGGCAATAGACAGGGCAATGTTCGGAGTTTCCTTGCGTGGTCGAATCAGGAATGAGGATATCCTCAAGAGAACCAAGGTTACCGACATAACCCGAAGGATCGCCAAACTGAAGTGGCAGTGGGCAGGGCACATTACTCGCAGAATAGATGGTCGATGGGGCCGAAAAGTTCTAGAGTGGCGACCGCGTACCGGAAGACGTAGCGTTGGTAGGCCTCCCACAAGGTAGGCCGATGACCTGGTGAGGGTCGCAGGTAGCTGATGGATGCGAGACGCACAGGACCGGTTGTTGTGGCGACACTTGGGGAAGGCCTTTGCCCAGCAATAGACGTCTTTCGGCTGATATGATGACGCTTATGAAAGCGCAAGGATATAAAAATATGAGTGTTTTAAATCAACGACAAGGCAAGTTGGTTTAAAAGGCAATCTGATAGATGTTGAAAAGAGAGAAACGAGTTCAACTCAAGACCACAACGACACAAGAGTTACACCTTAATATTTTCATCTACGTAATTTGGTAAATAGCGATAGGTACTTACTATATTATTATTCCTCACCAGAATTTTCC
Organism: Mamestra brassicae; assembly: GCA_905163435.1. Classification (NCBI taxonomy): domain Eukaryota; kingdom Metazoa; phylum Arthropoda; class Insecta; order Lepidoptera; family Noctuidae; genus Mamestra; species Mamestra brassicae. Next base: position 8,329,237 of record LR990987.1, read on the forward strand.
TGTTTCATTAAAGGCATGTTTGTATGTTGGTTATCCGAGCGTGCAGCGTCTTGAGTCGATGAGCGCGCTGCACCGCATAGTGTCTTGTGAACTGGAAAATACGAGGTATCCTTTTATTTTCCAAGAGAAAATAATGTATACCCACTTTTATTGAAGAATACAAAAATATTTATAGCAAAAAAATCATAAATCTTAGCTGAAACAACTTAGAGATTCACAATGTAAACAGTCTTTGTTTTACTATATAGTAAAGACTCTTCTATAGCAAAGTCTTTAATTCACGTCTCGAATTCACGTAACTACTTGACAGGGGCCATCAGGCAATAGTTTAAGAATAACCCGAGACAAACACCTCATCACATAAACCGATAGACGTCTACTGCTGGACATAGGCCTCCCCCAAAGGGGGCGGGGTTGCCATAATCACCATGAGTGGCGGGTCGACGATCGCAGTGTAGGTGTTGCAATGCACAGAGAATGCTCCAGCCCATTCTCTGGTGAGTCGCTTAGTCGTTTCTTACGACACCCACGGGAATTGATGGGATGGTGCTATTCTTTTACGACCGACACCATACAGAGCAAACAGACAAACGCCTGCATCCATGTAATAGCACAAATTGTCAAGATATTTTGGTCGCAGAATTATAATTCGTCGGTGTCTGTAAGACAGCAACCTATAAGTGTTGAACGGCACTTTTTATCAAAATATTGAATATTTTCTCTTCATAATATTAGTTTAGAAAAGTTTGTAAAAACAAAATAAACTAATATTTAAATGACAACTTATTATAAAAAACCTCATTGAATCTCAAAGAAAACAGAAATCTTGACGATGTACTGAAACTATTAAACATTGAGACTGCTACGATGCGCTGCTCGCGTAGCCGCGACATAGAATGTGCTACGTCGTAGCGACTATATTTGCTACGCCATTGTCACGATTTTTGATACGGAACCATCAGTCGATAGCTAAATGATTCCAGCATTAATAAATTACGGTCAGAATAATAAATCAATTGGCATTAATAAAACTCTAAATAGAGCTACGTTAATAGCAAACGTTTTTCTTGAAAAGCTCTTTCATGTGTGGTTCTCGAGAGTGGGGCACGAGTAGTTACCTATAATAATGCAATGACGGTTCATCTGAATTTTAGTTGCTTGTTAGGTTAACTCTGAACGAACTTACAATAAGCGAAAGTCGTGTACGTAACAAAAAATCACTTATAAAAAAAGATCTTAACACTTTATAGAACAAAGTTTATTTTAACTTATTTACCATCACACCTGACAGCTCACTGAAATGGTGGCTACCGTTTTCGTGCTCACCAGTTGGCGCCACTGGAGAGTAAGGTCCTTAAGCATAGCATTAAGTTATTATTGCGATTTAATACAACATAGATAGTGTCTCAGGGTTGGGTTACGTGGACTCATCATAATGGAAAAAGAAGGACATAAAAGGTGGAGACGACGATACAACAATAAATCAAAACACTGCAGTGTCGGTACTGGTTCCTAGGAATATTTTGTCTTTTATCACAAATTTAATGTCACTAACTACAACTGACTGCTTGGAATATTTCGTCATCAAGGCTTGCTATGGAGCTTTGTGTTAAATTAACGAATCACATTAGAAAGACAATATTGCGCTCCAAAACACAGATCATTGACGTGGCTCAGAAGGATGCCCAGCTTAAAAAAGACTGGGCTGGACATGTTTGCCGCATGCACATCCAGCGGTGGGCCCACAAAACACAAAATTGGTGCCCTGAAATCGCGACACGGGACCGCGGCAGACCACAAAAGAGATGGCGAGACGACTTGAATGAATTCCTTAGGAATTGGCAGGATGTGGCACAAATTCGAGAACGAATGGAGTAGGAAATTTTAGGCTAACTCTTATAATATAATTAGAATATCATAGCCAGTGACGTGCAGCGCTGAAGCTTGGCAGGCGCCTAACATGCTATGTCTCATCATTAAAGCAATTTCTAGCCTTCCAAGAATATAGTTATTCGGAAGATTCATTGCCTTTCAGGATAAATGAAGTACCTTAGAAAGAGTAGTCATCTCCATAAGAAAAGTGAATTACGAGCTCGGATACGAGTATTGTGATAGTATTGAATTAACAATAAGTACAGCGCCGCCCGTTAGAGACGGTACCACGTGGCTTCAAATGTAAACAAATACCCTCCACCCCCCCGCTATGCGGCATCGAGCTCCTCAGTACGCACTCGCTCTCCGACGCTGCCACACGTATGATTTTGATAACTATACCGCCAACTGTTTTGCTCGAACCATGGTTACTCTGTTCATTTTTGTAAGCTTCATAGTTAGTTTTCGTATATTATGTGTACGGTTGGATTTTAGTAATTCTTTTCTAAAACACTTTCTGCAATCCGATTATGCTTAAACTTGTCATACCTATGTAACTTTGGGCAAAATTTAATACTGTGGTAATGGTAATTTGGAACTAGTCTGATGTGTTCTGCAAACACAAATGCTCGGCTACTTCAGTTGCGTTTTGAAAATGGTTGGATGTGGAGCTGTACGAATTGTGTTGTGTACTGCATAACACAATATTAAAACCAGTTACTTAATTTCGTACCATATATCTATGGGATTGACTGAAACTTGTTAAACTTCTAGTAGTTTGTCTTGCACTAGTAGTTTTTACATCATTAAATAAACGCAATCGTCAGTCATATTTAAACTAATAAATATTGTGTTGGCGTAAAACTTGTCGTTGATATTACTATTAGGATTATTATTATTCAGATATTTTTACAAGCTCTCTACTAGCTGGCTATTTCTGGAATCCGTCTTGTCATTCTTATGTTACTTTCGGCCCAATGCAATAATATGGTAACATGGCGCTAATCTATGTTATGTCCACGTGTAGTGCTAGTTATTGCGTTTGCGTGGAAATTACTTAATCAGGGAAAATACTACATTAAATACTAGGAGTTAATAAAGGATTAAAATGCTGAATTTGTTATGAATACCCCTCGGTTAGACGACGCGAAAATTTACTTTCGGGTGCCACGCGATGTCAACTTGGTCGTTACCCTTCACGATTAAATTTATTAAGTAGCAGCATTAAGTACCATTCAGTAACAACATTCCCTTGGAATCATATAACCGTGAGCGTAATTTCTGAATGCAACCAAGGTTTGTAAATTTTGATATGCCAGTCCTATGAACACGTTTCTAGTCGGAGAAAAAGGCTCACGCTGTATATCTCTAGGTTTCCTGACAAAAGACGAACGTGTTATGCCACAATAACTATGATATAACCATCATCTGGCTCACCTTTAAAATTCTAAGTGCGAGTACATCGCGGTAAAAAAAAAAAAATATAGCTTGTTATGAAATGTATCTATTCAAATTTTATGTTATTTTTAAAACAAGTTTGGTGTTTGTTAATATTGTTAGAAATCTATTTGTAGGCAGCCTGATAAATACCCGGTTTCTGAGGTACCTTAACGGTCGTTTATCCGTTCGTTAACACTATTTGTGATAACGCCATTGGTTAATGGTTAACGGGCAGATAAACGACCGATAAAGTACCTTAGAAACCGGGCAAGAGTCAGAAAAGGGAGAAACTTATTCAACCGGCGACCACAACGACACAAGAGTTACACCTTAATCTTGTCGCCTACAAAATCTGGTCAGCGGTAGGTACCTTGACAGAATTTTCCCCATTCATTGAAATAATGTTTGTACCGTGGGTTTACCGAGCCTATAGCATCGTCGATGAGCGCACTGCACCGCATAGTCATGTGTTTTAAGTATTCAATAACTGCAAAAGTCTTGAATACTTATCTTTTTTTTTATATTGGGACAACTCACATACGGTCATCCGATCCCAAACTAGGCAGAGCCTGTGCTATGGCAACCAGACAACTGATGACTCCAAAACTCAGCAACTGGGTATTACGGTACCTTTTGGCAAGACTTGTCAGATTTTCGGGCTTCTGACAATCCGTAACGACTGCCAAAGATATACAAATGACAGCTGGGACCAAAGGCTCAATGTGCTTTCCCATGAGTCTCACCCATCCACAGAATGACCTTGGCAAGCGTTGCTTAACCTTTGAGATCGACCCGTGCGGCTATTATTTACCGGACTATATCCAGCATTGGTAGAAAAAAAGTATGTAAAGGCTTAATACCTTACCTGCCATTCAAGGGTGTAATCACAAGCCTATTTGTGCAGCCCATGTATTCGTTCTGATAGGTGAATGTGACGTCCGTCACGGAGATCCAGGTTTTATCAGCGTCTTCACGTTCAGACGACACTGAAAATATTTGATGACTAAATTTAATATATTAAAACGTGCAGTTACAATACTTTAAAAAAAGCAATTGGTTGGTATGCTTTTGGGTACCCATCCTAAGTGTGGCTAAGTTGCTAACGGGACACTGTTAGTTAAGTGTATTGATGGTTCCGTAGTTAAACCACAAGTAACCCTTCTAGTTTTGCCAATCACCTTTGTCCGCAGGATAGGCAGAGAAGATCGATCGTATAAAGATTAAAAATGCTTGAAATTAAAATCTAAGATAACTGTCAAAATGACTGACCAATGAAAATATGCATTATTTTTTGTCATGAGAGTTTTCATGGGTTTCGGACTGGAAATTTGGGAACCCTAACACGGTGTGTGGCCCGACACGCTTTCGTGCGGTTTATCGCCATAATTTGACGTAATACCTTCTCGTAAGTGTGCCTCTAGGAGCTCATAAGCGTACGCGTCCGGTCATGCTAGATGCGCATGATTGTTACAAAGTCGTTTTCGTCGTTTCGTCGTTCTCGTTTAGAAGAGCAGCAGAGAAAACAGTTACAGTCACAGCTTAAATCTTTACGACATGCATAAAATTGGTCTCACAGTGCCTTCTAATAAATATTATACGTTATTTTTTTTGGAAAACAGCGGGGTTTTACGTAAAAAATTGAAACATATTCATGCATATTTTGTTGATCTTGCTTTAATTTTTGTCAAAAGAGTCCTTGGGCTCAAATAGTATGACACTGAGCCAGTTCTCTTGATTTAGTCAACGCAATATGGATAAGATTCAACAACTATAGAATAACTTGTTGTTAAGGCTCCGAAACCAGATCAATATCGCGAGCTTTAACCACCAAAACAGCAGAAGCGACGACGTTGCATTCGCTGTGACGTATGTTCAACAAACATAAGTAAGTAAGTAAGTAAGTAAGTAAATTTTATTTGTTTAAACATGGTGTACATGATACATTGCATGCAAGATAAAAATGTGGTAAGGAAAAGTTCTAACATGTTCAGCCGCACATCGTGGCGTACAAATTGGTAGGAAGAGATGGTGCATAAACCGTGATACTATTCATCAAAATTACATTTCATCATTATTTATCATTGCAATTCAATAAACATATTCCTTAGATGCAATTCAATGTCAAAGTAGTCATTAAATAAATTGGTCAATAAAATATGAATTATTATCATCAATATTTCAATTCCACATTACAATTATTCCTATTATTAAAATTCAATTATTACAAATTACAATTACAAAAATAAAAAATAAAATAACATGTCAAAAATATTTAACACTGTCATCTCAAAAACGAAGTAAATTGTCCTCTTTCATGAACTCTGCTATACTGTAATATGCTCTTTCAGTTAGTAAGCTCTTCAATCTACGTTTAAGAGCAGATATATTTAATGTTTTCCATGATTTGGGCAATTTATTAAAAATGGTCGGAGCCATGCAAAAGATGCTCTTACGCATAAGAGTTGTTTTAGCGCCGTGAACACGGAGTTTGAAATTATCACGTCTATTCCTAGGGACAGCATCAGACAAACGCTGAAATAAATGAGAATTGGATTTAATGAACATTACTGTTTCCAGGATATATAATGAGGGCAATGTCAATATCTTACGTTCTATAAAATAAGGTTTACAGCTGTCCGTTGTTTGCAGTCTAAACATCGATCTAATGCACCTTTTCTGTGCCCGAAACGCTATTTCATTGTCCGTGCTATTCCCCCAAAAGATGACTCCATATCTAAGAATTGATTCGGCTAATCCAAAGTATGCAGTAATTAGCGCATCTGTGTTGAGAACCACAGCAAGCTGTTTCAGAGCGTAGGCTGCACTACTCAATTTTTTGCTAAGTGCCTCTATTTGAGGTTTCCAATTCAATTTAGAATCTATTATTAGTCCCAGAAATGTTGTTGTGTCAGCTTCATTGATATTTATATTATTAAATTGAATATTAAGATTGTTAATTGTTTGTGTACGTTGTCTAAAGTGCATAACGTTTGTCTTTTTTAAATTAATTATTAAATTATTATCATTTAACCAATTTATAATAGATATTAGTGAATTATTGATGTCATGTTTATATGTGTTTATGTCATTACGAGCTATTGTCAAAGTGCAATCGTCAGCAAAAAGTGTCATCGGTTGTTCAGTTACTTTAGGCAAGTCATTTATATACAAAGTGAACAACGGAGGCCCCAATACACTGCCTTGAGGTACTCCGTATATAACTTCGCGTTCCTCTGATCTTGAAATTTCTTCACGTTTACTTTTTTTATTTATTTTAGTGATTTCTGTAACTTGTTTACGGTTATGAAGATACGATTTAATTAATTCTAAAACGTTCCCTCTAACACCATAGGCTAGCATAGATATAGGTTAGTGAGACTACCTCCCAATCGTTATTTATAGAGGGCATGACTAGGACGATATGAACTGGAAGGTATCAATATAGTGTAGTAGTAGTTTCACTTTCTTTGACCCCGAGTTCATGAACAGTCGGTTCGATATAGGTCGGACGAGTAGCCTATCTACATAGTAGTATTAGAAGTTAGCCTACTAGCATATCGAATATTGATCTTTGTACATGTACATGTATAGGTAGTGATGAGAGTCTCGAAATGAATTCTCTCTATCGTCAGTATGTTCCTTGTGGTCTGATCGATGAGCGTATTGAGTAACTCCAAGAACTTTTTGTTAATTTTCATCATTATCATTTTCTTTTTCTTTTTATTAGGAATAAACTAAAATATAGCATAAATTCGTGCTCAACGCTGTCAGCTGGTAATATGCCCTAGAGACTGGCGACATTGCAAAGTAAGAGCCAGCTGTTGAGTCACGGCAAGTATCAACCAACCGTTTCGAAATTAATTTGAAAAGGCTGAGAGCACAAGTAAGTGCCTCAAGGCCCGAGGGTTTCAACTCCAAAACGGCTCGAAAATATAGTTACCAATAAGGTTACAATATTCACGCCTCTTGAGGTTTTCCACAGCCGCAGTGGCAGCGCCAGCACAACACGATGACCAAGGAAGATGGGGTGGTGCATGAGTATCGACACAGATTGTGTCCCACCCTAAAAGCCTACCCTATCTTCCATGGAAACAAAGACATGACGTCCGATCTTTTGCTATCGTCACATGCCAAGCCATTGGGTTCTAATACGGCTGGAACGCCTACGGTGACGAGAGCTCGTGGGATAATGTCGTTGTAATGAGCGTATCGTGCAAAACGGCCCTCACTGCGGGTTCAATAAAGGCCGTGGTACCCGAGGCTTTTGACAACTTCACCACAGTGACAGCGATGAGGAGAACAACATGGGGCTCATAAACGAAGTGAAGCAGCGAGACGGGAAGTGCTGTCGTCGAACAAAGTGCCTAGGTTCGACGACGGTAGTGCATGAAGCTAAAGCCCAACTCCCAGTTGTGCAGTTAGGTCAGTAATATCTCAAAAATGAACTCGCCTATATCGTGAAACTTAATATTTCTAGTGTTATCAAATATCGATTGCAAATGATTTTGAATGGTATGAGAATCAGATGTTTGCCCCAAGATTTCCATCAGGCAGGGTCGGACACGAAGAAGAATCTCGAGAACATAGTTTTTTTTCCTCTCCAGGTAGCCGCTGAGCCTCTTCGGATACAGTGCTAGCTGTTCCTGAAGATAGGGGAGCAGCTGTCTGAGGTGATCATCACCTACACAGCAAGATACTGCTATTTATTTGCAAAAACTAAATGTTTGGAATTTAAATCTAAGTCCAGAGTTCTGATCAAAGATTTCTGTGTTGTGATAAGCGGTTAGCTGACAAACCCTTCTTATGGAAAAACGGAACCCTTATAGGATCATCCGGTTGTCTGTATTTCTATCTGTCCGTCTGTCACAGCCAATTTTCTCCGAATCTACTGGATCGATTAAGTTCAAATTTGATAGACATAATAATTTTCTATGGCCCAAACACGAATGTGTAACCAAAATAAATAAATTCTGAAAACGGAGTCACTCTATGGGGGTTAACTATAAAACTAATAATAAATTAATTCCAATTGTATGTTGTGACATATTAAATAACTGACGGCGGGCTTATTGCAAGAGTTTTATATTTGGTGATAATAAATGGATTTAAAGTTATTCAAAGTTATTGTATTTTTTTTGCAAAAACGTTTTTTATTTTACACTTTTTTGGTACCCCCACACCTAACAACACCACAGGAAAGTCACGTGAAACCGAAACACGCAATTTCGTTGACTTGGATGATATATTTTCTATTTCCTACAGCTATTTTGATTTAAAAAATGCACAACTTAATCGATTTTGATAACATCGAAACATTTCCTTAACATAAAAAAAACATTTTTGAAATCAGCTCATAAATGACGGAGTTATGAGGTAACAAACATAAAAGAAAAATACAACCAAATTGAGAACCTCCTCTTTTTCAAGTCGGTTAAAAATTCATGAAAAAGAATAGTGTATAGGTACAGTTGTGATCAAATAATAATAAGAACGATTTGAAGTTCCAGAATTTTTTATCTAAATCATGTCATGTACTAGTTATGTTATGAAATAGCAACCTGAATAGAGGCAAACAGGATCAGAAATATGGTATCAAATCGCTAACTATTTTTTTTACACATTTTGTTTATTCTCTATAGTAACAAATTCAAATAGTAATGAAGCTGCACAAATAAATTGAACGTAAACAAAAAATGAAGACGATACAGTGCGTTGAAAACTCGTGTGACCTTACCACTACACTTGTCAATGGAACGTGTCGTTGCAAGCCCCCACACCTTATTTTTGATGAGTTTTATCTTCGTATTTTTTTATTGATTTGATAACATAAAAATACATATCCAATATTTTTCGAAAATCTAACTGACGGACTAAATAGAAACATAATATATATTTTTTAACCCAGGAAACATCCCTATTAGTTAGTTATTTATACTTGTTAGTTTGAAAAAATCTTCCCTTTAAATAAGCGTTCTTAATTATATGACCACCAATGTATATAGTAACTGAAAACGGAATTTTTCAACTGTTTCATAAGTCAAAGACAAGATACGTGTTTGAGATAGAAAGTGTAACTGTTACATTGAACGTGTTCAATGTATAGTAGGACTACTTACTGCAGCAAATGACGTTGACCTACTAAGATAAACGTCATTTGCTGTAGCAAAAATGGCACCTAAGGGTTGACTCCTCTATCGTAATCTGAGAAGTAGTTGACAGACATCTTTTATTTGAAAAATAATTCTCAAATCTCAAATAGTTTATTGCAATCCATAATGTACACATAAACAGGTGGTAGAATTGATAAATTGAAACAATTATGGACCCTGTCGGGCACAGCAAAACTTAAAATAATTAAATAGGAAAGAGGAAGAGCGTTTTGTTAACTTTTCTCTTAAAATGTATGTTTAATTATTTCCTGTTCATCTTGTATCTATTACCTATTAAATATTTTATACATATTATTAATTATTATCTGCATTGGTATTAGCATTTTTTATCAGGTATTATATTTTGAAATAAATTTTATTTATTATTATCAGTTGAATAAAATGTCATTAATTTATTATTGCCAATAGAATAGAGTTTCATTTATTCATTATTATTAAGTTTACGTATCTATCTTGTTATTATTAAAACCTATCCGTAAGGTATTCTTCCACTGTGTAATAGCTTTTTTTAATTAAGAATTGTTTTAACTTATTGAGAAATATACTGGTTTTGTTTTCTTGCTTTATGTTTTCTGGTAATTTATTATATATTTTGATCGACATAGAATGTGGACTAGAAGCATGTAACTTAAGGCGGGAATTCGAACCATACAACTACTGTATTTTGCTTGATTTGCAAATCAAGCAATTTTCTGCAAAGCAGGCAGGTATCTAACTTTCTCTTCTTTTTTTCCGTGTTGGCCAGAACTACTGAAAAAAAAAATTTTTTTTCTCTAGTACTTATTGTTTAACTACTAAACAACTAGAGAACCACATCTACATCAATTTTATTCTTTCTCAACATGTACTTTTCCCCAATAGTCACCGGCTTTTCACATCGAAATTGCCTCGTGGCATTGTTTACATCGATGCAGGATTCACAACACAAAACAAAGTATCGTGTTGATTTTGCTTTGCAGGCATGCGCATTGAAAAGCAAACCACGTGTATCGGATATTCGAATCTCCTGATGCTTCATGAACTCCTAGTAACGCTTAACAGTTTTGCTTCGACTTTGTTGCATTCCACGGCCTACAGGCCAGGCTACCTTCATCGCTGACGTCCAGCGTGGCACTAACTGACTGCGCTCTTACCCGCGAAACGTGTGGGTGGCGCGGTAGTGGCTCCACCAAGCGGAGCGGAGGTTCATTACAGTGTTCTGTCGTTAGCTATTATATGTTGCAGTGATTAGATCTCCTCGTAACAATCGTACAATATTTAAATGGTTTTCCTATTTTTCCCTTTGTTGAATTTATTGGGAATTATGATTTTTTCTTTAATCATGAAGTTTCCCCACCCATCTAACGCAATATAGAAAAATACGTTTTTTTTTTTTAATATATCTAAAATATTATAGCAGAAAATGAGCTTAACCATGAAGGTTTCTATAACATGCTGCTTTGATTGGGCTTTTGTACAAAAATATTTTTTCCTTGAAAACACACTTCGTGAAAAAGTTAATAATTATAAAAGGGCTAAATCTAAATCTTTCCTTTGCCTCATCAACCTCTCTTTAAATGTGTGCTAACTGATTTATACATTAAAATCTTAACTATTATGAAATACAAGCTTTTGCTCGTGACTTCGTACGCGCATTACCCGTTTTTTCCCCTTCCCGTAGGGATTTCGGGAAATTCTCTCTTAGTGCGAGAGGAAGCTTAAAATAGCTGAACTTATATCACACTAATATTATTAAAGCGAAAGTTTGTGAGTGGGTGTATGTTTGTTACTTCTTCACGCGCAAACGGCAGGACTGATTTAGATGAAATTTGGGATAGAAATTGTTTGAGTCCCGGAAAAGGACAGGATAGCTTTAATCTTGGGATATGTTCCCTTTGGATAATTTTCGACATTCACGCGGGCGGAGCCACGGGTGGCAGCTAGTCTAAAATAAATCCAATAATACCATATAAGGGACTCTTTATATCTTATATTTAATCATTCAGATATTCCTTTATATTATAATAGCATTTTTCATTTTAATATTGTTTTAGTTTTTTTTAAATATTTATTTTATCTTCTTATTATATATATTTTATCTTCATTTTCTATTAGTTCAGGTACTTTGTTATTTATTTTTATGGACATTACATACGGACTTTTTGAATGTATTTTAGTCGAGAATTTGGAATGTTTAATCTTGATTTGTGTCGGAGTGTTAAACGTGATTGTTATGTCTTCGCGCTTTGAATAAAATTCTTGGGCATACGAAAATCTTGAAATTTGCGATCTAAGTTTTTGAATGTGGGATTTCCAATTTACATGTGTATCCAAATCTAGTCCAAGTAAGGTAAATTCTATAACACTCATTTCAACTGGTTGCTCTCTGTTGTTTAGATAAGATATTGTCGCCTGTAGTACGCAAAACAGCAACACGTAGATAGATAGATGTAATTATATAGCGAACGATACGAACATATTAATTTTAACTCTCCAATGCTTTTGCTAGCAGAATATACAATTAATATAAGCGCGGGTCTTGGGAGGGCAAACTTGAACCTAAACAAGGGTTATGGGCCCAGGCATATAATCAACTAATGCGAAAGTGGCAGTAAAGTGGTAAATAGTTGATTATGAAAAAAAAACGTGCATCGTTTAACGGTACATCCGTACGGACTGAGCTCTTGGGCAAGGAGAATTATGATAGCTGGAAAAATCAGGTACAAGCTCTTTTGGTGGATTCTGTTAAAGCGATTGATATAACATACAATGTCGGATGGTGGAAATGTGTGTGAATATCTGAATACTTTTTTTGACGCTGTTTCGTTTTTTTTTGTATCAATATCAGCTAGTCTGTCTAGCTGATATTGATACAAAAATAAACGATGATTTACCTACCATATATAATGCTGTTGTACAGCTTACTAGGAAAATTTAAAAGTTTTCTATGAGTCCAGAGACGATTTGCCGAAACCAGAGGCATAAAAAGAGAACATTTTAGACGAGCAGGAATCTAGAGAGGCGAATATGAAGGTGCCTTGTACACGTATGTTTATCATAGAGGTTACAAGAAATGGAACAAAGGTGCAAAGAAGAGTACAACTAGGGATGAAAATAATCAGAGAACTAGTGAAACTAGAAAAAAAGAGGGATTTGAATTCAAATGTTATAAATGTCACGAACTTTCACATAAAGCATTCGAATGCAAACATAAAAAGATCGTTGTAAATTAAATAGTATCTAAACAGTAACCTTGTAAGTAACCTTGTAATTAAATAGTAACCTTGTAAGTGTTGTAGGGAAACCTTACAAATTTTAATGATTTTGATTTAAAATAGGCATGTCTCGCCCCTAAAGGGGTAGAATTGGTTGGTGGAAGTTTATATGAAAAATGTTATTCCGTGGGTCTATATGCTGCAACTATGCTTAAGAGGCCCCTTTAGACAGTGTTAGTCTCAACACTCTTGGTTACACGGTTCATCCTCAGTCGTCGTAAACTGCCTGTGTACGTTTTTCTCAATATTTAGAAACGGGGAACTGGTCGTAGTTTCTAGAACATAAAATCAGAACTTAAAAAACCCTTTTAGAAAACATTTCCCTTCATTACTATTTGTCACTTGGTTTATCTTAACTCGTAAAGGATGTGTATTTACGTTAACCCCAATATTTCTAAATCGGGACGCAAGTGATATGTGCTATAACTGAAATACACATATAAAAGGCATTGTTTAGTGAAATCATTGTTTTATAAAAGCAAAATAAAAGTGGTAAATAGTTAAGTTTTTTGTCTTTAAAACATTTTGAGTAAGTAATTGGATTACATTATTTTATGTGTCATATTTTGTAAACTACTTTGCATACTACTGTATAAATTAAAAACCTAACAGACAGATGTGTTGATGGGGCGTCAGTTGCGCCACGTCTTCCCACCTAAAACACTAGGAAGTAGTGACGGGCGGGCGTTTTTGAGGACTGTCTTTATGTGGAACTTTGACGTTAAAAAAGTGCTGGTACTCTGGCCTAAATTGAAAAAAGACTTTTGATTTTGATCTTGACCTCTTCACCTCTTAACGGCTGGTCGGATTTTGCCGCTGACTGGTTTTGGTGCGCTTTTTGACTTATTACCCGTAAGTCAAAAAGCAAAGCCTTAGTTTAAGCTTTAATCATAACAAAATGAAATGCGTCAAAAACGTAAAATATTAAATAAAACTAAAATTAAAAACAAACAGACATGAAAATTTAATCCTATAAAGTAAAATTAAGTAATTTATAGAGTAAGAAAAACATTTTCTACTTGTTTGTGGAAAAGTGGAATGTAAATCTTTATTATGAATGTGTGAGGTGAGTGTGGGTATACCAAGTTTTATTTAGGTATTTGTAGAACTGCCTCAGTTTGCGTATAGTCTAGACTCAGTAACCACCTGTAAATAGTTTTTCTTTGCGTCTTTGTAAGGAGGGTGGCAACTTTTTAGTGTTGTTTGAAAGTAATATATTCATAAATGTATGGTATACTTTTGACCTATCTTTTTGCAGCATTTATTGTTGTTCCACCTCAGAAACCTCCTGGTACGTGTTGTTGCAACTGTTTTCATAATGCTACTCTTATGTTACCAAAACGAGGTCGCTCACAATGAGCCTCATCAGAAGGCTTTAAGTCAACCAAAGGGCAATGGACAAGGCAATGTTCGGAGTTTCCTCGCGTGGTTGAATCAGGAATGACGATATTCACAAGAGAACCAAGGTTACAGACATAGCCCGAAGGATCGCCACACTAAAATGGCAGTGGGCAGGGCACATTGCTCGAAGAACAGATGGTCGATGGGGCCGAAAAGTTTTAGAGTGATGACCGCGTACCAGAAGACGTCGCGTTGGAATGCCTCCCACATGTTGCACCGATGACCTGGTGAGGGTCACGGGTAGCCAATAGATGCGAGACGCTTAGGACCGGTTTTTGTGGCGACACTTTGGAAAAGCCTATGCCCAGCAGTGGACGTCTTTTTGCTGATATGATGACGCTTATGAAAACGCAAGGTAATAAAAATATGTGAGTTTTTAAATCAATGACAAGGCAAGTTTATTTTAAAGGCAATCTATATATAAAAGGAAGAAACTAGTTCAACTCAAGACCACTATGACACCAGAGTTACACCTTAATATTGTCGCATTTGAAATTTGGTAAATAGTGGTAGGTACTTACTATATTATTATTCCTCGCCAAAATTTTCCTGTTTCATTGAGGGCATGTTTGTATGTTGGATATCCGAGCGTATAGCGTCTTGAGTCGATGAGCGCGCTGCACCGCATAGTGTCGTATGGAAAATACGAGGTATCCTTTTAATTTTCCTAGAGAAAATAATCTATACTTATATTATAGAAACAAAAGCATTTATGGCAAAAAAATCGTAAACCTTAACTAAAATAACTTAAAGATATAGCGAAGTCTTTAATTCACGTCTCGAATTCACTTAACTACTTGACAGGGGCTATCAGGCAATAGTTTAATCATAACCCGAGACAAACACCTCATCACATAAACCGAAAGACGTCCACTGCTGGACATAGGCCTCCCCCAAATGGCCACTTCCTTTGGGGGAGGCCTATGTCCAGTTGCCATAATCGCCACGTTTGGCAGGCGGTTGACGATCGCAGTGTAGATGTTGCAATCACAGAAAATGCTGCTGCCCATTCTCTGGTGAGTCCCTTAGCCGCTTCTTACGACAACCACGGGAAGTGATGGGATGGTGCTATTCTTTTAAGTTCGACACCATAGAGAACAAACAGACAAACGCCTGTATACATGTAATATAACAAATTGTCAAGATATTTTGATCGCAAAATTAAGATTTCACAGACAGACAGGAGACAGCAGGGAAGTGTTAAACGGCATTTTTAATCGAAATATTAAATAAAAGTTTGTAAAACCAAATGAAACTTATATTTAAATGGCAACTTATGATAACAAATCTCATTAAATCTCAAAGAAAATATGAAAACTACAGAAATCTTGACGATCTACTGTCTTCTATGTAGTGCTCGCGCGCTACATAGAATGTGCTACGTCGTAGCGACTTTATTTGCTACGCCATAGTCACGATTTTTGCGTAATGATTCCAGCATTAATAAGTTGCGGTCAGAATAATAAATTCAATTGTATCCTCAGAAATCATTAATGAAACTGGGATAAGATTGATGTTTTGATCAACTCAAGTTTTTTTTCAATTTTTTTATAATAATTTCAACTTGATACATGTACTCTTTCTGAGAAAAAAATCTAAATAGCAAATAGACTATGTAGGAAGGATATTTTTAAGATTCTTTAGCTGATTGTCTGGCACATTATATTGCTATACCAACTATAACACGAGAGACTATATCTGAAAAGTTTCAGTAACGTGTCCTGTGGTCTGGGGCCTACTTTCATATGTCCAAAACTGAGACTTTCATTTAACTGTAAGTGGCTTAAAACTTCGGTTTAAACCATTCTTGAAATGATGTTCAGAGCAATTTAAAATCTATTAAAAATCCTTACTTTCTTATTTAGGTCATTACTCTGAACAAATTACCATTTGAAAATAGAGCTACGCGGGGTCTTAAATGATGATGTATCAATTTTGATTGCATTCAATTTGATTTCGTTTTAAAACAGTTTGTATTTATAAATACTTAACTAGCCATATACATCAGAAATAAAAATAAAAACTCACAACTAAATTAACCCTAAAACATGGCGTCGAAAAATTCATCCACATCGCTGTCGACTGGACTTGTGTACCCAAAAGTGGGAGTTGGGTCTTTGGCTTTACGCACTACCGTCGTCGAATATTGGCACCATGTTCTATGATACTACTTTCCGCCTTTCCGCGTCTAGTTGTTCTCCTCATCGCTGCCACTGTGGCGAAGTTGTCAATAGCCTCGGACACCACAGCCTGTCATGCAGCCATAGCGCGGGCCGCATAGCGCGGCACGCAAATCTTAATTACATCATCCGACGAGCTCTTGTCACCGTCGGCGTGCCGGCTATGTTAGAACCCAATGGCCTGGCACGCGATAATGGCAAGAGACCGAACGGAATGTCGTTATTTCCTTGGAACATGGGTAGGCCATTAGTGTGGGACGATACTTGTGTCGATACTCTTGCGCCATCTCATCTTCCTAGCTCTTCGTGCTGTACTGGCGCTGCCGCTGCGGCTGCAGAGAACCTCAAGCGGCGGAAATATAATAAACTTGTTGGTTGTTATATTTTCGAGCCGTTTGGGGTTGAAACTCTCGGGTCTTGAGGTCCGAGTGCACATAACTTGTTTAAAGATCTCTCAAGACGCTTAGTTGACACTTCGCGTGACCCCAACTTATGTTAAAAGTACACTTTGTAAACAAGCATATTACGAATTAGAAGATTACACTCAGGATAAGAATGCTTGGAAACATGCTGGTCCTGCTCCATAGGACAATCAAGGGTGTAGATAAAATCAAACTGGTTCAGTTATGAATTAACTTTATAGATATAGGTACTGTTTCTTTTTGTGTTTTTATTTTCTGTTTAATTAATGGTTACTAAGATTATCTGTAAATATGTGAGTACCATTTACCTAAATTTCTTTAGAAAATGAATAAGTTTACCTCTGCTGGTGATACTTTTTTCTTATAAGTAGCATACTCTGGGTGCATCGTCCTCACATAATATTGAATTAATTTTTGTATACCAAATTTTGTAAAATCATTATTTGAAAAGAGTAACTGTGGAGTTTCTTGTCCGTTCTTCTCCATAAGAATCTACCTTTCCGAATGGACAGTAGAGTCACTTTATTAATGTAATATTATTATTTTTACTGAACTGTAAACGATGACGTTGACGAAGTGTCGTTTAGTGGCCTAATTGAAATAAATGTTTTTGACCTTTTTTTTACCAAGGGCTGGCTTTTACCTTGTTCAAAGTATAAGCATTGCCATACAATGGCAATGCCGCCAGTCTTTCAGCTACGTTAATAGCAAACTTTTTTTTTAAAAGCTCTTTCAAATGTGTGGTTCTTGAGTGTGGGGCAAAGTTTAAAAAAATACCTTACGGATACACGGGGCGCCGAATACCAACAATTAGTAACCTATTATAATTTTCAATAGCTGTTCTAGTTCCAAAGGTTTTTAAGCAAAGATGGTTCATCCGAATTTAATTGCTTGTTAGGTTAACTCTGAACGAACTAACAACAAGCGGAAGTGGTGTACGTGACAAAAAATCACGTTTCAAAGTTCGTAAAACTTTACAGAACAAAGTTTACTTTAACTAATTTACCATCACATCTGACAGCTCACTGAAATGGGGGTTTTCGTGCTCAACGGTGGGCGCCACTGGCGAGTAAAGTCCTTAAGTATAGCATTAAAGTTGTTAATGCGATTAAATACAACATAGATAGTGTCGCAGAATTACGTGGACTCATCATAATGATCGACGAATATTTTATCTTTTATCACAAATTTGATTTCACTAATTGCAACAGACTGCTTGGAATATTTCGTCATTTTTGGCTAGTTTGAGTATTTTTGACGTTTTCTGTAATTGGTAAGTTTATTCTTAATTTTGGTGACAGGATTTATAACTTCAAAATATTACTATGTACCAGTATTGCCAGTTTTTTTATTTATTTTCCTATTGAGATCTCCACATTGTTTATATATTTCTGCCAAAAAAAGATCAATGCAGTGGTCGGTAGAATTGTAAATTAATCTACCATAGTCAGTCTGTTTCAGTAAGATATTCTCAAAAATTACAACAAATGAGTAATTAAACTCTAGACAAAAGCCAACCAACAGTGAAATTTGACCATAAAATATTGTCTTAACTTCGTCGTTAAAAAATCGTATTTTCTTAATTCTGACATAGTCCTCTTTTTCTCCCTCAGCCGTTGGACGAATACAAATAATAGAATACGAATACGAATAATAGACTTAAGATGAACAGCTCTACATACACGTAGGCGAGGAGAGTATATAATATGTCCAAGAATAGTGGAACCTGATGGACATGTGTATTCTGCCCATTTTGATATATGGTGCACAAACTTGGTCTTTGCCTAACATCCAAAAGTCAAAACTCAAAGATTGCCTCAAGGCGTGCTATGGAGCTTGGTGTAAAATGAACGGATCACGTTAGAAGCACTATACTGTGCTCCAAAACACAGATCATTGACGTGGCTCAGAAGGATGCACCTTAAAAAGGACTGGGCTGACATGTCGGCCGCATGCACATCTAGCGGTGGGCCCATAAAACACAAATGTCCTGAAATCGCAAGACGACTTGGATGTCTTCCTGAGGAAATGGCCGGATGTGGCACAAATTCGGGAACAATGTATGGAGTGGAGGGAGGTCTTTGCCCAGAAATGTGACATTTCAGGCTAGCTCTAATAATATAAATAAAATATCATAGCCAGCGACGTGTAGCGCTGAAGCTTGGCAGGTGAATATTACCGCGCCTTCCATGCTATGTCTCATAAAACAATTTCCAGCCTTCCAAGAATATTGTTATTAGGAGGATTCATTGTCTACCAGGGTATAAGCGAAATACCTTAGAAAGAGTAGTCATCTCCATAAAAAGTGAATTACGAGCTCTGATACGAGTATTTTGATACTATAAAATCAACAATAAGTACAGCGCCGCCCATGTGACGGACCCACGTGGCTTCGAATGTAAACAAACACCCCCCGCCAAGCAGCATCGCGCTCGGATCCTCAGTACGCGCTCGCTCTCCGACGCTGCCACACGTTCGTTTATGATAACTGTTTTGCTCGCAATTTTGCTCTTGGTACTAGGACGGCAGAAATTGTGAGGAGGTTGAATGAACCCGCAAAAACAACCATGGGCTATGCTCATACTTCAGTTGCGTTTTGAAGATGGTTGGATGTGGAGCTGTACGAATTGTGTTTGTGTATTGCATATTAAAAACAAGTGACTTAATTTCGTACCATATATCGCACAGTGAGAATGAAAGTGACCGAACTCAAAATCTCAAAATTTTTGGAAGGTTTTTTAATGATTATTTTATAAACTCTTAAGCTCTTATTTTTTCTAAACAATATATTGGCATCATAAATATGTAAATAGCTTTCCATTTGAAAAAGTTATGACATATTTTATTGGAAACTCCCTAAAATACGAAGTCAATTTTGTGATTTCCCACAAAATGCAAATTTCGTGTTAGGTCACTTTTATTCTCATGGTGCGATTATGTATGGGATTGACTGAAACTTATTAAACTTCTGGTGGTTTGTCTTTTTTTTTTTAAGGATGGGAAATCATCAAATGACTTCTTCCGCTCTGGGTTGTACTAGTCTTGAACTAGTAGTTTTTACATTCATTCAATATACGTTTCATCTGTTAAGCCTCTAAATGCAATCTTCAGTCATATTTCAACTAATAAATATTGTGTTGGCATAAAACTTATCGTTGATATTACTATTAGGATTATTATATTATTCTGATATTTTTCACAAGCTCTCTACTAGCTGGCTATTTCTGGAATCCGATTAAGACTTGGCATTCATATGTTTCTTTCGGAACAATGCAATAATATGGTAACATGGCGCTAATCTGTGTTATGTCCACGTGGAGTGCTACTTATTTCGTATGAAAATACAAAATTAAAAACTAGGTGTTGATAAAGGATTAGAGTGCTGAATTTGTAATGAATACCCCTCGGTTGGTCGACGCAAAAAATTACCTTCGGGTGCCACGTGATGTTAACCTCGATCGTTACTCTTCACGATTATATTTACTATAGTAGGCGCCAGATAATCGTGGAATATCGGTCATTGACCCACCTATATTTATTGACATTGTTAATTTGAAAAACGTCCCGAATCATCATCTCTCGTGGTCCTTAACATTGTCTAATAATGAAAAACGATTCATATTTAATTGTTCAGGTACCTATGAGCAGTTATTAGGGAAAGGTCAATATACTTTATTCCACATTTATCTGGCGCCTACTATAAGCAACACCATTCAAATTCCATAAAATCATATAACCGTGAGCATAATTTCTGAATGCAACCAAGGTTTGTAAATTTCGAAATGTTTCACGTTTCTAGTCGGAGAAGTCTTGGGCTGTATATCTCTAGGTTTCCTGCCAAATGACGAACGTGTTATGCCACACTAACCATAATACCATCATCTTTCTCACCTTTTCCCTTCTCAGTACATCAGGGTTCAAATGAGAAAGTATAGCATGTTACGAAATGTATCTATTCAAATTTTATTTTTATCCCCGGTACATTTTATTTCAGGGGTAAACTCCAGCCTATGTTATTTTTAAATTCAGAGGTATAAAGGATTTATAAGTTTATTTTGTCCTCGTTGTTTAATATCGATAAAGGGGATGTGATGAGTGACAATAATAATCGTTCGGTATTCATCGAAAGGTATTTCTGTAAATAAATTATTTTACATGTATTTGTACTTCCCTCTCTCAGATAAGTCTCCATACTTTCCACTTCACTTTATAAGCATTATGTAGTTTTGTTTTATTTGTCTAGTTCTGCTAATAAAAGTTAATCACAGACAAGACTTGTCTTTGATGGGTGAAATGTACAGGGGTCGCAGAGTATATACATAGCAACAATAAATAAACTGACATGCTATTTGGTTCATCAAAACTTATAGTATTTAATCAGTCACCAGTGAAAAAGGGTAATTTAAATCGTTAAATGACGTGTCAATGGCGAAAAACAAATTATATTGTTTGAAAGTTGTTTATAATGTTTCAGCATTTTATAACGCTTGATTTTCATACAGTGAAATACCTTTTTTATTTCATATTTCAAAAGATATTCGCTATAGCCCAGCCTACACTCCTCTTAAAATCACAGTATTATAGCGACAACCCGTGATAAAATTCGAAATACAAACATAATCATGAACATTTATAACGAATTTTGGTACAAATGTATGAAGAATTTCATAGTCAATAATTATTTTCTATAATATTTTCATTATTTTATGTACCTATGTATATAATTTATTATACCTATACGAAAGATGCTTTTTCTACTACATCTGAATAAAATAATCCCTGAATGATACCGAAACAATATTCAAAGTCCTAAAAAATGCACGCAATTATAGTAGTCTATATTGCTAATGACAGAGTGTAAAATCTGGTTTAACGATCCAGGGTTAGTTATGTCACTTCGGCCGAGTTTCAAGTCCGTTTAGCTTTTTGAATGCTAGTACAACGCATCGTAATTGTACCTTCACAATGTCACGCAGGCGCTTTGTTGAACAAACCACGTGCTCTGGTTACCACGTGGATTCGTAGTGCTAGTACGATGTTTACTTCGAGTTAAAACGGACACTAGCACAAAGCGAATTGCACCCGCACAATTATTGTTCCGTTATTTTGTTGTGTTTGGAATCAAACCTCGGCAAGCAGAATAAAAACAAAAACTTAATCAAATGGGGATAGTAGGACAAACTATTAGATGGTCCGATCAAATCAGTTCAACATTATATTGTTTGAAACACGCACTGCACGATGCGCTCCATGATGCCAAGGACAGATACTGGAGAGACATTGTAAAGTAAAAATTACCCGCTCATCGGGGAATACGACGCGAAGAGGAGGGGGAGTAGGACAAACTTAAATTTTAGTTCAAAAATGTACTCCTCAACTTTCTCTCCTCGAATCCCTTAGCCTAAAATAACCATGACACCAATTAGCCTATGTTACGCTTAGCATATTAATTCAACGAAACGTCATTTAATAGTTTAGGAGCTATGACGAACATTCATATACACAAACTTACATACATATACTTACATCCCAGTGTGGGGTCTAGTTTTATTAATCGGATGAAAATCAAGATTCATCTTACGTGATAATTGTCATTACGCATATCATGAAACAAACACTCGTAACACTGTGTCAATGTGTGTTGTATTTACAAATAAAACAACAATTTAGAGTAAATTTTCAAAAAAAAAATGAAGTTTTCGATGCACCAGGGATTCGTTACATGCACGCGTTCAATACAATTTGCCGATACACGAACACATACACATGACGTGTGGTTCAATGTAATGCCAAAGGCCATCAGTTATAAAATCCATACTTCCATAATAATCTCATAATAATCATTATCAGCCTAGCCTTTTCCCAACTATATTAGAATCGGCTTCTAGTCAAACGGGATTCAGCTAAATGCCAGTATTTTACGTGGAGTGGCTGCCTCCCAGACCTCCACAACCCAGAAACTGGGTAACACGGTACTTCTTGTACGGTACGGTATGTCCCCGGACCAGTAATTTAGACGCTATGGTAGAACGAGTAAATAAATGTGTTCTGATCTGGGGCCAATATTTGTTAAAGCGAAAGATCATAACACAAGATAAATTTATTATTAATACCTAGTAGGATTATTTATGTACAAAATATTTAAAAGTCAAGTTTTGTCTTATTTTGGACCTATATGTAGTTTGTTAAAAATAACTAAACCATGAAGGTAACTGAAACCTTTTTAAGATTTGAGACACAGTTTTTGTATGTGTAAACATGGAAAACTAAAACATTAATAGGCCGCAATAAGACCTAATTGTCGTGAATTTCATGCAAAATGTTTATTCCATAAATACTTAACTATGCAAAATTAATGATTAATAAAGTTCTTTTTCATACCATTGTCCTAGCATTGCGTGGAGTAAACAGTTAAATGACACGACATTTCATTTGACCAAATGTTAGAGAAAAAGAGACAGAGAGAGAGAATAAGGGAGTAAGATAGAGGCTTGTGTCTAAACGCAATACATCGCTTGACAGTGATTTTGAAGAACTGAGTCGAGGTTAGAAATGACTGATTTGATCTGAGGTAATAAAATGATGACGACTTATAGGGAAATACATATATTGTAAGAAGATATGTTGCGCCATCCCCAAAATAAAGTAGGACATGGAGAATGATGATGAATAGGTCACAGAAAAGAAACAGTCTAAGCCCTTGGGTCTAGTAATGAGTAAAACAAAATCTCGGAAGTAAGAACTATCTTATTTGTTAATATAAACTTTATGTACAATGGTGGTAAGTGGTGGTGATGTCAAATTATAAGTAAGTACCTATAAGTACCATCCCATCTTTTTAGCACGGCGGGTTGTGCTGGGGCGGCAAAGCTGCGGGTGCCGAAAATCTCAAACGGCGCAAATACAACAACCTTATTGGGAATTATGTATTTGAGCCGTTTGGGGTTAAAACACTAGGGCCATGGGGTCCGAGTGCTCATCGAGTTTTTCGTGAAATCAGCAAACGGTTAGTCGACGCTTCACGTGACCAGAGGGCTGGCCTTTTCTTTGGCCAACGAATCAGTATTGCCATTCAACGTGGCAATGCGGCCAGTGTTCTGGGCACCTTTCCCGTTGACAGCGATGTGGACGAATTTTTCGATGCCCTGCGAATTCTTCCCCTCCCCTTTTTACTCCGCTTGTATATTTTCTACTCGCTTGTATATAGTATCTATAAGTTTTTATGTATTTGTAAATATTGCTTGATGGATAAAATAAAAATTTATTTAGTACCTATTGTTATAATCAACCTTACCAAGTACAGCCCCCTTCTACCATCGGACTCTAAATGTTGCTGTTCCATTAATTCGTACTAAACGTTTCCAAACGTACCTATTTTATAATGCGCACAGCAAAAGAGTGTAACTCTCTGCCTGCGTCTTTGTTTCCGAACGCATACAACCCTAATCTCATCAAAGTAAGAGAGTATAAGGCTTCTTCTGGGTAAGCTCGCTCCATCATCGACTTTGTCTCTATCATCTATGATCAAGATTAGAGTCAAATAGAATCGGCTCATTTAATAAGGGCTGTAGTATATATGCCACCAGATAATTGCAAACTACGTTAGATTATAAAATATCTTGAGAGATTTTAAACTCTCGATGAAATGTCAAATGAACATTTGTTCTACAATATACGAATCAAAATATTGTATTCTATAATATCTCCGCGCCGCGCGCCGGTCCAAGAAATTGTGGAATGACATAAAATGGCAACCAATCAGCAATGGGGTCTATAATTTATCTTTGGTATGATAGTTAAATTGAAAACTTGGCCCCTCATTGGTCTTTGTTGGCGTGAGCTCACATCTGAAAATACCAATGAGAGCCTTATTTCCAGGATTACTATCACACGAAAACGGATAAATTGTAAACCTATGCTCTGATTGGTCGCCATTTTATGTCAGTATTTTGTGTCAGTCAATTTCTCGGAATCATTTCCCAAGATTATATAGTATCAAATTTTGATGCATAAAAATCATTTCAAATGTTCAGTTGACAATTTATCGAGAGTTCTACATACAAGGTTTTTTTTTTTATATACAAGGCGTTCACCAAGGGTCGCTGTTGTTTCAATTAAGACATTTCTAACCAGATTTAGGGGGTACTTATATCTATCCTTAAAATCAGTTTGAATTTTCGACACTAATATTTTGATACAGAAACTGTGAGATGACAATTTTATTCGATGGAGTATTGGAACGAATGGCCTTAGCGAAATTGAGATAAGAAAATATGTTGTTGCAAAAAACAGCACCAAGATATATATACCAAGATATCAGTGATTAGCGTAGAAAGTACAGGGGACAGTTTTATCTTCTTATATATAAAATTCTCGTGTCACAATGTTAGTTCCCATACTCCTCCGAAACGGCGTCACCGATTTGTATGAAATTTTATATGCATATTAAGTAGATCTGAGAATTGGCTATTATCTATTTTTCATACCCCTAAGTGATTAGGGTTGTCCGCCCCATATATTTTTTTATTTTTTGGACAAAATTTTTTGAAAATACATACAACCCTAAATTTTCACCCTTGTATCACCAACCTCTATTTTTTAATAGCGATATTAGGGTTTTAATTATTTTCTACTCTCGGCTGTCGATGAATTGATCATTTACCACTCGATCAGTTAGTTATTCTTGACTATTTGTTTGCAACAAACCAACCAAAAACCACCAAAACCAAACAAAACCTCAAAAAATAGACTTCCTGGGATTACCCAGGAAGTCTATTTTTTGAGGAAGGCTCGAGGCTATAATAACATCAAACTACGACCAATAAGAGCCGAGCATTCATGAAAATAGTGATGCAGACGAAGTTGCGTAGGTCAGCTAGTACTACTATAATAATTGCGAAAGTTTGGATGGATATCTTTTACTCAATCAAGCACGAACGTCTGAACGGATCTGAATGAAACCTGGCATAGAGATAGATTATGGTCACATTGGTACACGTAGACGTAGACATAGATCACGTAGATGCTTTGGAAGCTACGTTTGGAAGCCTGTGATAAAGACAGTAACGCTTGTCAACACTTCCCATACATGTCAAGAGTGTCACTAGACGTCACCGTTCACTGACACTTACCCATGACAAATATCACAAGCCTGCGACTCCTGAATTTGCCCTCAGCGCTAATTGTGCCGGCACGAAATGATGAGCCGCTGCTGCGGCGGTGATTCTATGATCTGTGAGTGCACAGTTTTGCGGCACCAAATATATTTCAACGCGAAAAGAATCTCGACTAGGCGATGAGTCTTTCTCTCTTATTTTTTTTGATTAGTCATATCATAGTTAATACAACGCTTTATCCAGTTTTTGAAAATGCTATATTGCGAAAGTCGTAACTTTGTGGTCACGGAAATAGTTTCGAACTGCATATCCAAAGCTTTCCCCCCATATAACAGATGCGTTGGTAGTGATAAACTTCTCGCGGCTATGTTCTCCTAGTACTTTCTCTCTGTTCCGTGACTAAATTCGAACTCCGGGGCTACAATACCGTGACATGACCGTTCGGACGGGACGCTAGGTCCAGAGTGCAGCGTCTGGTTTGGTTTGCAAATTGCTAGTGTAGGTAGCATAGCGAACATGAAGCCACGCCCCCCAATCGTTCGTGTAGTTGTGATCTATAGGTAATACACATCCTCGGTTTTATGTTGCCCTGATCGTATAAACTATTGCATTTAATCGTTGTTTCTTAAAATTGTTTATAACTTAGCGTTGCCATGACAACATAGTTGGACTCGGTACAACGAACACATAATTTCGAATGACCAATATTGCAAGACCCTTGCTATGTAGAGGGTTGCATACTATTGAGGGGTCAAGCGATTTTTTATATTTGTCTCGTTGTAGTTTCACTATAATATCGGTTTAATTCACTTAAAAAATATTGAGGTTCTTCTCCGGTTATTTATTTCGAGACTAAACATCGAAAGAGATAACAAGGTCAATAAAAAAATATATATTTCAGAGGACCCATTCTATTTTTAAGCAACGTTCGTGATTTCATAATTACAGCTGAAATTTCCTATGAAACAGTTGACCCAAAATTGGATGCAGTAGTGACTAATCACATGATACTTGGACTGTATGGTCGATGGCAAGTATTCCACGCGATCAGGAGAGTCTTGATTGCTGAAACCATCACGGGAAGTGACGGATGTCCATTGTATCGTCGGCGATCAGTTGCAGGTTCGTTCGTTCATTCAGATGTAAACAACACCAAAATCTTGTCCTTTAACCTTCACATCTACCAATCGCCAGTGTCCTTGCTATGTAGAGGCTTGCATACCTGAATCTGTAAAAGATACTTATTCAGATACTGAGCTGACTTTGTAGCTGCATATCCCGGCCCAGTCTTTACTTACAATGCTACCTCGCAATAAATAGAAGACTCTGTACCAATTGTCATAAAATTTTGTATCAAGGCGTAGTTTTGTAAATAAATGTATAAACATATCTTCGATAAAGAAACGTAAAATACAAATGACAAATGTCGTGTGTGTCGAAATTTTTTTTTGGCAATTCTTGTGTATAAAACCGATGCCGTGATAACAGAGCTAAGTAGAGCTATAAAAAAAGGACTATTGAATGCATCTGTTTCCAAAGAAAATAGGGGTGGCAATCGAAGAAAAGTTAATGGAAACATAATAATCGAACAAATAATGACTTTTCAGCCCACTATCAGTCATTATCGCCGTCACAATGCGCCATTTACTAAATATTTACCGAGACATTTAACACTACAGCAAATGTACAAAGATTTTAAGCAAACAATCCATATTTTAAATGCGGGATTCAATTATACTTACAGGCAAAAAATAAAAGAACTGAAAATATCATTTCACATGCCTAAAGACGATAGGTGTGTAGAATGCTCGATGTATGAAGAAGAACTGAAGAAGTGCAGCGATGTTAACTCGATGCCTGAAGAAATTAGAACGAAATATGAAAATCATAAGTCTAAAGCTGACTCTGCTTTACAAAGATATATGTACATAGATTAGATGGAACAAGCATGAAACTCAAACAGAGTTAAATATATATCAATGGATTTGCAGAAAGTAATTATTTTACCAGAAATGCCTGACATTAAAAATGCGTTTTTCATGAGTCGTTTGGTAAAGTTTTAATTTAACATTTGCTCCAATTGAAAAGAAGTCAAGCGATTTTGGCACATGTGTCCTTTGAAGCTCAAACTGGACGAGAGGCGGGTGATATGGTGAACGCTGTATTTGCTTTCTTACAGACTAATATGGAGCACTTGTATATATGGACTGATAATTGTACAGCCCAAAATAAAAATTGGACCCTTTACACAGCATTGATTATGATAGTGATAACTCTTCGAATCATCTTAAACAGTATCAATTAGTTAAATTACAAAAGGTCATACTCACATATCCGCGGATGCCGTTCACGGCAATATACAATTGAAAATGAGGAGGCAAAAACATATTTATAATTTTCAAGATTTTAAAGATACGGAGTCAAGGAAAAATATTAAAGTTATAGAAATCACTTGTAAACATGATTGGCCAAAAAAAAGAGAGCGGCACGACATAATGATCCGCTAAAAGATTTTAATTTAAACTCTATTGTACAAGTGGAATTTATCGCTGGATCAAGAAACCTTTTTTGGCTTGAACTTCTATTTATTTTTTCAGATTTGATGAACTCCTACAGGAAATGGACTTTTTAATAAAAAAAATGATTAAACTGTTCTTCCTAAAACTATTGACACCCTAAGGAGCACCAAACAATATGAAAAAAGAGAAATTATTAATAAATTGGTATGTCTGATGCCTAAAACAAGAAAGTCATTTTGGCTTAACTTACCTGTGAATGACGCGTCTGTGGATTTGACAAATGATGGGCAAATGTCTGCAACTGAGTAGAGCTATTCAGCTGCTGCAGGCATAAGACAATCCTTTCTTTTGTTCTTTAAAAATTAATAAACCGTTGTATTTAATTAATCATTATTTTATTTACATACTCTATACAGTGAATAGTATTTAGTCAATGAGACATGCTAAGTTTTATATTCCATAAACCAGAACAAAACCTAGCAAGTGCTCTTACTATGATGTTATGAAACCAATTGCTACATGAACGTAACTATCTTGTGTCAATTATCAAAGTTAGTAAGGGGTTCAAAATATGTAATATACACATGTATCAAAAAATTGGTAGTACTATGTGTTTATTATTTAGTATTTTTTACAACCAATAGTATTTTTTTTACCTAACATAAATACTTTTCAAAGGCTGTCATATTTTAAGTTTATGCGCTCTCCTGTAAAATTTCGTTTTAGGTTCTTACTAGGTTTTGAAATGTGGCAGCCAAATGTAATTGTAAGGCTGTAGACACATATAAACGGAAGTATTTTGAAACTACACAATCATACCAAACCCATTGGTTATTGGTGGAACTTAAAATGTATTGGAAGGAACAAAACAACAGCATTTGTTTGGCTGTGTATGTCAACCTCAGCGTTTGTGCGTAACGAATAAGGCAAAAAAGTTTGCAAATCCCTGGCGCATTTGTTGCCATGGAAACGGTACGCCAGCCAAAAGCACTAGCGCAACATGAATCTGGAAGAGTTACTCGTACTAAATTATAAATACCTGCTTTCTTGTGGCTAGGCAGGTGGTAACCTTCGCTAATTAGCTGACAGATCGACGAGATAGGCCAGTGTTCAAGATACGGAAGTTTAATACAGAAAAAATCCATGACACCATTAATTTGAAGATAAAGTGCCTACACTATTTGTATGACATTAAAAAAATCAGCGTATGAGCAATTGTTTTGCTAGAGAATAAAGAAATAGACTTCATACACTATCTTATTTTTGTATGCAGAAGTACTTCACGGTGTTGAAAGAAGCATGCTACGTCATGCTGTGACCGCGTAGCTGCGTAGCTGCGCAGCTGCATAGCGGCGTCACCCGCGTGCAAGTTGAATCTCATCCTCTCATCATCAAAAATATCCTATGTCCAATTGTTCATACCCATGACATAGTTTACCCGTGTACCAAATTTTATCCAAATCCGTTTAGCCGTTAAAAGCGAATAAAGTTTTTCAAGATTTTCCTTATAAAAAGTTTATAATCCTCTTCTAAGTTTTTCTGAATAAGACTGTTAGACTGCGCGCTGTTCGGAATTACTACTCACAAAAAATACACAATGAATTTTCTCAGAATTTTCACAAAAGGGTAGAATTCTGAGTTCAGAATGTCTCTTGTAGAATATCTACATGTAGATACGTAAACTACATAGAGGTTGTATATTAACCGAACAAGCGCATGCTTTGTAAGCGACGTCGTTTAGTAGTAGCACTTTTTCTCTCATGTTAGTGAACATCGAACCATTCATCGAAAGCTAAAAAAAAATTACAACGGAATTAATGTAGTCAAAATAATAATTTTGAGTAATTTTTTTCGTTGTAATATGTCCGTTTTCACTCTCAGTAGGCAACAACTTAATTTCTAAAAAATCATTCTGTTTTTGCAGACATATTTTAGGTATCGCGTAGTATTACTACCAACTCAACAGTATTTTTACACACACGATATATATATATATATTTTTTTTTTTTGTAACAACCTTCAATAAATATTTGCACACCCGTGACCTGGTAGAATATGACGGAATTCTTAATATATACTTGTCAGCTTGTTGTACTCGTATCCTTGTAAATGAATAATATTCTATTCTATTCTACAGGGTAAAAACATTTTGTTCGAATTCGCCCTAAAAGTAGGAAATGTTTTTGGTGGGATTATTATATATTACAAATTATTATTTTAAATCATAAAGACGTAGCGTATCACAGCTCTTTACAAATCTCCGAAAATACTGGACGGATTTTCTTGATACTTTCTTCAATAGATAGAGTGTTTTTTGAAGAACATTAGGTGTATATCACAATCCTGTAAGTTGTGTAAGAAACTGAATTAACGCAGGTTTTAGAAACAAACTCTCTGAACTAGTATTTTACAGGAACATCAGCCCTTTGCTTCTCTTTGTTTGAATGTTTACAAATGTTTAAACTCCTCGATGGAATTTTAATAAAATTTACACCACATGATAGAGTTAAGGAACGTCAAGGTGTACATTTGAACTAGGTTGTTAACTAGCTATATAGACGCAGGTGATTTAAGGGACGTAGCGTGTGAGTTACGATTAAAATACATACCTTAAAACATATGACGATGGTACTTGTTAGGTACTGTACCTTGGGCACGCCACTATTGCGGCGGTAAGGCTAGTGGCGCCACTTCAGCCACTGCTGGAGAGGCGCCACGGCGTCCTCACCTTCCGCCTGACGCCGGTACTCACCGGACACAACTGTTTCGGGAGGTACCTGTTTCGGATTAAGCGGGAGGACACGCCCGGGTGTCAGCAGTGTGAGGATCGCCCGGCGGACACGGTGGAGCATACGGTGGAGGTCTGCTCTGCTTGGGCTGACCACCAGGCCCGGGTCGATGGCGCGTTGTGTTTCACGCGATGTCAGCATAGAAGACGGAGCCCACTAGGGCCAAAGCCTGCCAGGGTTGCGGAATTTGTTCGAAAGAGTCACCGCGGCCCTGGAACGCAAATGGCTTTAAAAGGAACACGGATGGGTTTTAGTCAGTAAGAGTCTGACATGCCCTTCCGCTCCACCCAGAGCGGATGAGGTCTTTTGATGACTTCCCATCCTTAAAAAAAAAGGTACTGTACCTACTTCATGTTTGGAAACTAGTTCATAAGAACTGGGTTGCAGCTTTTACAATTGAGACCAGTTTTTAAAAACTAGTTATATCAAGCAATACGATTGTTTATATAAACGATTTCCCCTTTTGCCCTCGTTAAATTTAACTCTCGCAAAATCCGTTCTAAGTAGGCATGTTCGTTTTAAACTACAACTACTGTCCTAAATTTCAAGTTCAAATGCTATCTTTATCGGTTTAGGCAGTAACTACCTAGTCGCATCCCACGAACAGACCATGTTCTTAATAGGCATATGAATATGTGCCAGCATCTGCCAGGGGCTTCGTTAGCGTGAATGTCGGAATACTCGTAAATAAAAAATAAAGTAGTCTTTGTCCTGCTCCGAGGTCAAATCTATCTTTGTACCATTTCATCCGAATCCGTTTATGCAGGCGACAATTAAGATGGTTGTTAAAATATATTTTTTAAATCCTTTTTATTTAGTTCTTATAAATTATGTATTGGGGGACCAGATTACACATGCATATTCTAAAACGCTGCGCAGATATGAAAAATAAACAGATTTAACAGCTCCAATATTTTTAAACACTTTACATGACCTACGAACGAATCCTAGGTTCTTATAAGCTTTTGTGCTAATAAGGTATATCTGAGAAAATCAATTTACTGTCAAACATAACTCCGAAATCCCTTACCATCTGGACTTTATTTATGACAATTCCATTAAAATTATATGAGTAAACAATCGGGTTCCTCTTACGTGTGCAACTGATACAATGACACTTTGCAAAGTTTACAGTGATCTTGTTTGGTTGCGTAATCATTATATAAGTTATTAAGATCCTCTTGAAGGGCCTTCCAATCATCAGGTGATGTTATTTTATAAAATATGACTGTACCCATCGTAAAAGATCCCCGCGTATACCCAGGCGGTACAGCTTTCTGAGCAAGATAACGTGATCCACACGATCAAAAGCTTTTTCAAAATCTGTGTAGATCACGTCAATCTGCCCCCCGTTATCTGTATTCTCTAGAACGAAGTCAGAGAAACTGGCCAACTAGTCGAGCGTTTCTATAAGAAACCATGTGCTTGCAAGAAATTCCTCTGAGAATATAAGATAGATAGCGTTGTAAACCAGTTTTTCTAATACTTTACAAATAATGTATAGTCTAGAAATACCCCTATAATTTCCTATCGTTGTTCGCTAACCTTTTTTTATGAATTGGAACAATGAGAGCTTTTTCCATTCATTTTGGAAGGTGCCTTCTTTTAAAGATATATGAAAAATAGTACTAATTGGAGGTGCCAAAACATTTTGCTTGTGCTTCCAAAATACTGGGGGTATACCGAAACATCCCGGGCCCTTATCCACGTCTAAGGCACTCAACGACCTCTCCACGCTTGACGAATTGAATTGTGAGTTGGAAATTATGTCAGAACAGAGATCTTCTCCATCCGTTGCCAATGAATTAGCATTGTTTACATTCCTGCAAGATTCACAACACAAATCAGCGTATCTTGTTGATTTGGCTTTTGGCGCATGCGCATTGAAAAGCAAACCACGTGTATCGGCTATTCGAATCTCCTGATGCTTCATGAACTCCTAGTAATGCCTAACACTTTTTCGCCGACTTTTTTGCATTCAAAGGTTAACAGGCCAGACTACCTTCATCGCCGACGACTAGCGTGGCACTAACTGACTCGCTTTTACCCGCGACACGTGTGGGTGGCGTGGTAGTGGCTCCGCCAAGCGGAGCGAAGGTTCATTACAGTGTTATGTATTTCGCTATTATATGTCGCAGTGATGAGACGCCTTGGTAAAAATCGAACAATATTTTAACAATTACGCAATATAGAAAAATATGATTTTAGTTCAAAAAATAATAGCCATCATGGTTAAGCTCTTTTTCTAGCAACGAAGTGTGTTGTGAGCTACCTGTTCCCTAATAGTGTTTTAAGGGGAATTTTGCCTTTAGACGAAAATATAGAGCCGAGGAACTTCTTTCATGCTATGCGATCATTTCGTTAATTATGAATGGTTTTTGATGATTCTTTTTTTATTCGAAAGCCTATACTCCTGAGGTAGTCCTATTGGTACTAAGTCAGGAATTCATGATGGGATCCCAAAGAAATCGAGGGCAACCGTCAAATTTTAAAGGCACATACAATGTTTTCATATTCTTTCTAACGCAATTCAGATAATTGTGCCTGGTAATAAACATCTCAACTTGCTGAGCTGATGATAGAAGGTATAAGTCAGGATCTGATGTTGGTATCCCAGGGAAATATTTGTTCAGCGATATTTTCGCCAATTGTCAACCGATTTGGATACTTAGTTCTTTTTTTTTGTTTGGAATAATATTTTTCTATACTACTAGGTACCATTTCAATTTGGTGAAGATCTGATGAAGGATTTCAGAGGTAGGCAACGGAACTCTTTCATCAGTTCATAACATAACATCACGCCGGTACGTTGTGAAGGGGTACGCAGATGCAAACAAGTCAATCTGAATTAACATGTTTTTGGGGGTTATCTATTCGGACATAACTTTATTGTTTATTAACCGTATTATATACCCTAGATAAGAGTTAGAAAACGATCACACCACTGTATTTCAAGAAAAAAATGTGTGTTACAAAGTTTATTACGTTTAGATTTTATGTATAGTATTTAATTTACAAAAACAGTAATCACCCTAACTTGTTTTTCTATATCAGCAGGATACTATTATCGTAATATTTCCTATGTTCTGATTGCTGAACCTGGGTTGTTGTGAATTCAAATTGGTATAGCAAAGTTTTATTTCTTGTGTATTCAAAAGTTTATTTACGGTTTTTTAACACCACGCTTCATAATGATTGTTTCTTCAAGTGGTACAGAAACATCAAGGTGTGCTATCTGCGCCTCAAGTTGACATCGAAATAATATTAGACTTTTATGTTCGGTGAAATCAGCACGTAGGTACGGACCACCTCGGTATTATGTTACATTTGGATAATCTCGTCATTCAACTAAGCAGAACCGCGGGCAACAACTAGGAAAAATATTTTTTTTCGCGAATATGTAGGAAGCTGCTGTCTCAATTGTTTCGTTTTAGGGGACCCAAAGGATAAAACGGGACCCTATTACTAAGACTCCGTTGTTCGTCCGTCTTTCTGTCCGTCTGTCACCAGGCTGCATCTCATGAATCGTGATAGTTAGACAGCTGAAATTTCACAGATGATGTATTTCTGGTGCCGCTATAACATACATACATATAATAAAAATGAAAAAAAAAAAAAAAAATAAGGGGAGTCCCATACAAGAAACATGTTTTTGCGGCTTATGGTACGGAAAGTCCGACTTCCACTTGGCCAGTTTTTTTAATCATCCTTTAGTCCAGGTTTGAATATTTTCAGCATTATGTTGGATACTACTCAATTAAGAATTTTCGAAATGTATTTCGGTTTTGTTTCTAGGCAATCAAGCTATATTGTTTTCACATTGATATAACAAATGTTAATGTTTTGGATATTGAAAAAACATTAGTTAAGTAATACTCGTTAATAAGGTATCAATTACGGCGTGACAATTTGCGATATTTAATTTTGCTGACTTGTCGTTTTATGTAAGGATCTTGAAAAAAAAAGAATGTAACAGAGATATATACGGCCAAAACCTTAAATCAGTAAAATAATTTGGAAATGCGCACAAATCGCAAATGATTTTGTTATTACTTTTGTGTGGACTTTTTTCATCTGGTTGTTTCTAAGGTCCACCACAACCACATCTTAAATTATGATTAAGAAACGATTGGTTTACCTAAATAGATCATCATTCATCATCGCTACACGGTCTGTACAATATGTCCGTTTGAAAGTATACTTACCTCCGAAAGTTCCTAACCGATTTGAATAAAATGTTCACCATTCGATAGAGTGTTTCTTGAGAAAGAAACAAGTATGCGTTTCATGGAAATATATGTAGAATCATATAAGAGGCTAACCAAACACACTGTTTTTCATTTGTCTAGGTTTTAATTTATTGATTTAACGATTTAGCCACACAATAAACGTCGATTTTGGTACACACAATGATAATGACTAAAGACTCTATAGTACTTCCTGAAGTGGTAGAAAGATTTTAGTATGCAACAGAGGAATTAAAGTAAAAAAAAAATACCTTCCGACCCTCCAAATGGAGGTCTGTCTATAGGGCTATTTTACTTGAGTACGTCCTGAAGTTCTAGGGAGCTAATAAATAAATGAAAAGATTGATAGAGGTTGGGGCGATTCCTTAGGTAATGTGAATAGAATATCACGTTAAATAGAAAATCTTCTTAAAAGAAACGTATTCTCATTAAAAACGTTTCATGTTTTTTTGTTTTTAAACGCTGGGGTTTATTTTCAAACATAATATTCGTATATCGCAAAGAGAGTAATGGAAGAAGTTAAAACGTCGTTGCCCAGGAGTGGGATAGGTCTAACTGAAAAAAAAAGATATTTTACTCCAAGGAAGAGCCGCATCATTGCAGCGTATTTCGCGCTAGCTGCATCGTTGCCATGGAAACGCGCCACGTGCTTAGGAGCCAGTATTGATCTGTTCAGACCGCACAATATTTAGAGCACTAGGCTTTCATGTAACACTAAGAGGTTCTTAGGAATGTGATTTCAGAGGTCGTAGTATGACGTCATAGACTTCAATGTCATTGTACCCAAGTACGATGACATTGAAGATTGAACCTTGTCTTTGAAACTTTTTACGACGTACAAGTGGTGAAGATACTTAAGTCGGTGTTTTTGGTTAATTTTTTTAAAAGGTTTTTATTTTCCTCTTTTGATCATTTAGTAATAAAATGAGTGGTTGCACTATTTGCCGTTAAGGAATTACTACTTTATCCGCTTTCCAGTCCAAGTTCACACCAGATCATAGTTAATTATCTACCTTATTCTGGTACTAAATTTTATTGATTAAGTTGAAGAGGTCACTGGAGGACACACAGGTTTATCTTTGAAGTTCACTGTCCAATTGGCGAAAATGTCGCTGAACAAACATTTACCTTGGATCCCAGCATCAAATCCTGACTTACACCTTCTATCATCAGTTCAGCAAGTTGATATGTGATTACCAGGCACAATTATCTGAATTGCGTTAGAAATTATATAAAAACATTGCATGTGCCCTTTTAAATTTGAAGGTTGTCCTCGATTTCCTTGGGATTCCATCATCAGATTCTGATTTGGTGCCAATGGGACCACATCATGAGCTTTACAATAAAAAAAAAGTAAATAAAAGATAAATAGCGTAATGATCGCATAATAGACAAACAAAAAAAACACGGTCGAATTTAGAACCTCCTCTTTTTTTGAAGTCGGTTAAAAAATGAAGATGGATTTACACTAAAAGTAATATCTGTTTTCTACTTCTTTTGGTGAATGCATGGCGTGGCAGCCTTAAATTAAGGCTACACTATAAAATGTAAAAATATGAGTGTGCGGAGCTAGAGTTACGAGTGTCTGGAATGTTTGTTAAATAAAAGTCAATGTTGGAAAGTAAACTAAAGATCTATTCACTGTTCACAAAGTAAACTACGTAAACTAAATGTAATGTCTTGTTAATAAAATAATGTTAAATGATCATAAATGTTAAATGTTAGGAATAGTAACGTTACGAATGCACCCAGTCCGGATGTGTCCGTGTAATGCACTAATTGATGTTGGGCGAGTTCATCGCTTTATAGGCGTGTGCGTTATAACAATTAAAGTGTTCGGTGGCATTACATCAAACAATGAGTACTTTGACATGTATTTTCGGTGTATGCTTTGTGGGTTGTCCTAAAATAAATATTACTAAAATTTTTGATACTACATCCTCTACATTGTGGAGGTCAGATAGAATTCAGTTGGACTGAA
The DNA here is from genome assembly GCA_905163435.1 of Mamestra brassicae. Taxonomy (NCBI): domain Eukaryota; kingdom Metazoa; phylum Arthropoda; class Insecta; order Lepidoptera; family Noctuidae; genus Mamestra; species Mamestra brassicae. Next base: position 8,366,628 of record LR990987.1, read on the forward strand.
CTCCTTTAGACGATGCCTCATCTAATTAGCCTTCTCTTAACTATATATTTAAGAGAAGGCTTATAAGATGAGGCATCGTCTACAGGAGTTCAATTGGGGATGAAAAAAGAAAACTCATAATTTTTGTCAATGAGGTATCCCCATCGGCACATGGATTGAATAGGTCTAAAATTGCAAATCAGCCTTCATCAAACCGCACTGATCACTTCGGTTTTCTTTGTAGATACTGAAATATTATGAAATCAAACCTTAACTCTACAAAGGGAATGTGTAGTCTCGACTTTATCGCTACATGGGTCACTGTCACGTTAAAAACTTTCTCACTGACATTTTCTTGGTGAGACAGTTCACTGTTTAAACTAAAAAGGCATCGAATATTGAGAACAAGGCCACTTCAGGATCTGACCTACAGCATAATTTATGACGTAGTACTTGTTTGTGATGTACTCGATAATCCCAATAAAGTAGAATATTACCAAAATATTAAAACATTAGGCGACCTTATCGCTAAAAGCGATCTTTTCAAGACAGCCTTTGGATGGTTTTTAAGAAAAAAAAAGACAGTACTGTAAGTGTACTATTTATATAACAATAAATAGTTTACGAGTAGCCGAATACCGTAATAAAAAGGTTTCAGTATTTACTTGCAGGTTCAAAATATATACTGCAGAGATAAATAGAATATAAACCTTATTAGTAAACATTTTTGTCACAACAGGAACGAAAATGCGAAATTTTGCCTTAAATGAATGCCATCTGTCTTGCATGATTTGAGTGACGTGTCCCTGTCCTTCGAAAGGGTTTATGCATGCGTTGGTAGTTCCGCGTCTGGCCGCAATTGCAGTTCAAAGGGTGGCAGGCGCTGCTGTCGCTGAATGCACTGAATTTGCACCGACGAAGGACGATACAGGATGAAAATTTAAACACCATTTGTAGCGGCACGTTAGCTCAGCTGGATAGTGTAGAGCATCGCGTTTGAAACGCGAAGGTCGTGGGTTCGAGTCCCACACGTGCCCAATTTTTTGAATCACTTTTTTTTATTCCTTTCGTAAATGCGTGAGATAATGATTGACCCCTCCCTCACGCTCTGAACAGGCAAGCAGTAATTAGTAACTACTTGTATATTAGTTTATGTGAATTATTCAAGATTGGTGTTGAAAACAATCCTGAAAAAAAGATATTTTTGCAAATTATTCAATTTAGTTATTTTAGTAGTAATATAATGCAAGCTGATAAACTGACTCGAAATAAAATGGTTTTATTATCTTTAAACTACCAAGGACAAGAAAATGCTGTGCGATGAAATTGGTAGTTAGATGAGATTCGTCCACTTAATTTACATGCCAAAAAACATGCCAAACTATTTACATGCCAAACAGATGCTGAAACAGCTGCCGTCCTTCTGGAGACAAGAATCCGATGAATGATGTCATTAGTAATGGGCCGACGACTAGAAGGTGATTAAATGTGGGAAATTGACCCCGTATTGAATTCCTATCGTTAACTGTTACCCTCTATCTTAGAGACATTTTTTGAGCTTTCTTATCGTTTTTTTAGTATTTGACATTGTTCAAATCGTCTCAAACACAACCGAGACGAAAAGAACTACAAAGGCGTTGTAATAATACATGTCAATTAATATGATTTTCCGGGCCAGTTTTCCAGGATTCATTCAGAATTTTTATTCATGATTAAGTAATCTAGATAAACATTCCAAAATTGCATTAAATGGGCCGCTATAACATCACAACCCAAAAGCAATGAATACGCAAACAATAGCATTCTCCGATTAGCTCTGATTCTCCTCGAATGAATTATGAAGGTGACGGCGGCGCTGCGGTCAATCGCTGAATGCAATGATAGGGGTGATATAGAACGTTCGAACTTATTTGGCCATTATAACTACTGGCTCATTAGCTCAGGTCGGGATTGAGCGTCAAGTCTCGGGATAGGGGTCGAGACGCGAAGGTCGGGGTTTCAAATCCCTCATGTGCCGCCACTCTTTTTGAATATGTTTTTATATTTATTTATTTATATCAACCTCAGTGGTGTTTTAAAAAAGTGTGACGTCATCATAGCTGACGTCGGAATTGTCATCATGATCACTCATTTATGGTTTTTCAAAAGAAAACTTCACAACTTGTTTCGAACTTTCTTTATTCAAAGAACAGCGTAACAATGTCACACAAAGGTCCATACTGTCCAGCGACTCAAACGTGAATGCTCGAACGCCTTTTTATTTTGTGAGTGGCGTCTCGCTGTTGCTCAAACGCAAATAGTGTGGCCGTATTTATAGGGTTCGCCCTTCCCACGTGCATGTGTAAGTTTTTAGGTTAAGTATTACAACATTTAAATTACAATAACAGGAATAGTTAAATGCTGTTTTACGTTAATTTTACATCGTAATAAACTGAAAGTCAATCAATTTACTAATTGTTGGACAATCAAATTATGAATCTTAATAATTTGAATACTTGTAATGACAAACTATTGTAATTGCGCCAATAATGTTATAAATGCGAAAGTAACTCTGCCTGTCTCACTGTCTATCTATTTGTCCTCTTTACGTCTTAACGGTGGAACGGATTGGCATGACACTTCGCAAACGCGTAGACCATTTTCTGGAATAGACAATAGATTATTTGTATCCCGGGAGTGTGTTCTTTTGGGAAAAGTTCCGACTGACACGCGTGCAAAGAGGTTGGAAGAAGCTAGTATTGTTTATTATGTGGGAGATCAATAGCTTAGTTTAAACTATCACTAGCTTTTGCCCGCGACTTTGTACGTGCATCTCTCATTTTTCCCGTGCCCGTAGGAATTTCGGGACTAATTATAATAATCATATAACAATAATAGTAAGTTTTATTCTACTAATATTATAAAAGCGAAAGTTTGTAAGGATGGATGGATGGATGGATGTTTGTTACTCTTTCACGTCAGAACGGCTGAACGAATCTCGATGAAATTTGGCACGGAAGTAGAATATAGTCTGGAATAACACATAAGATACTTCTCATCCCAGGAATATGTTCCCTTGGGATAATGTTCGACATAAACGCGGGCGGAGCCGCAGGAGAAGCTAGTTGTTTAAAATCTTGTTGCGCCACTTTTTCTTTCCAGCTTAAACACCATGAAGTGGTTACGCCTATTGAGGCTGTCTATAGGCTTCAAGAGAGTTGAATTCCACAGCTCTATTTATTTCTTGAGTAATGTGACTCCCGACTATTGTACTTATTTGTAGTTCCATTCATTCTTGAATTTATATTCTCTTTCTGCGACCACGAACTTGGTCAGATACGATCACTGTGTCTTGCAGATGTACTTGTAGTACGAAGAGTGCGGTTCCTGGGCTTGGGTGGATCATATCTACCTTATATTATACAGTTCGAAAGAACTGTTAGGGACCACGTCTCCATATGAGCACGATGCCGACGCAATGCCGCTGGCACTAGCCACTCCGTTGCTGGACAAGGACGGTTGCACGGTTGCCGCAGGGAAGCTGCTTCGTCACGTTTCACAGCTCAAAAGAACTGCTAGGGACCATGTCTCCATATGAGCATGTGACCAACGCATTGCTGCTTGTATCACTTAAGGAAGCGTTTCTCTCTCTCTCAGTGCTATGGGTGCAAATGTCGTTCTGTCTGTCTGTCTGTTAAAGGTAAAGGCAACACTTTAGAGCCGGGTCCATAAACTCTGTGAATATGTTATTGAAAATAGCCGATCTTATAATATGATCATCAAAACGTGTCAAAAAACATGGATAAGTAATTTTAAAATCTGGCCACCAATTTAAATGAAACAACGACTAAATGTTGCTGAAAACTAACCCGAATACAACTGTGAATACCTCAAGTAAATCTGTGCAGTATCTTTGGAGATAACCTTTAACAGACAAACGGACAGAACGACAAAAAAATCCAAAAAATCTTTTTGTGTGCTGTGGGTTCCTTTTTTATCGCCCTCAATCCCTTTTTGGTAAATTTGTTGAATGTACAGACACAACGGTTCCTACTGATTTATTATATGTATAGATAGATATAGATTTATTTACATATATTATTTTGATCCTTAAGAATTCTTTGGTATCATTTATTGAACTAAAGAGTAGACCAACCATTAAAACGGTCAGGTTCGTATCCTAGCTCTGCCGGAACTGTGTTATTATTTATTTTGAGTGTCGTCTCGCAGTTCAGCCTATGAGGATGTCGACTGCTAATGCGGACTTGCCTGTGGCGGCCTTAATATAAATATTAAAACCTCCAGCCAGGGTTTGAGTCGGAACTGCATAAGACGCCTGCTTTTATAGACGGACTACATCAGGGATGGTGAACATTACAAATAGTCATTTGCGTTCAATTGAGAGCAAGCAAACATATATTTCTCTGCATTCTTCAGCATAATTACTGGCATCTAATATAATTTTTTTAAATATTTTTTGTTGAATAGTTTATACAATTATTTATATTTAAGACTAAAGTAAGTAGTAGTTACATTTGTATATAAATACATGGACTATTAACATTTGCCATCTCTGCTACACGAATTGATCTGCAGGTGAGACAGGGACGGTACTAGCTTTTCTCTTTTTGTTCCCTGTGACAGCGATGGATATGTGCGAGGTACATTGATTGTTGGGATGAATGTTGATGATGAATAAACAATCAAACTCATTTATTTATAATAGTAATAGTTAGATTAGATAAAAGTGTAGCAGTTTGTGATCTGCTACGAGCGTCGAGTGCTACAAGTGCGTAGCAGCGGAGCAATGACGTCATTCACGTTGTAGCAGTTACGTCAAGCAATGTGTACCTTATGTTTTAAGTCATTCCTTGATATTTTTTAAATTTATTACCAACATAGCTTGCTAACACTGATATGATAGTATTGCGACTATGTGTAATATTTCTCTTTATGACGGAGAGCGACCGCAATACGACGGTTTAATATGTCACACATAGGCATGCATATTGCATATGTCTTCAAGGTCTTGGTTCTAGGAAATGTCTGTCTCCTCGCGAGGTTTTTTTTAATATTTTTATTTGTTAACACAGTTTAGTTTGATTTGAAATAACGCCCTACTGCAGATCTTAATATCTTATATTTACCTCGAATTACAAGTTCTTATTGGAAGGCTTTCTGATGACACAGCCGTCCTCGCATTCGATGAAACATCTTCCGGAGTTTCTAGTAATCTTCAAACTAGCCTTGACAAAATAACTATGGACTAGAGTAAACGCACGTGAGATAAATGTCCAGAGATGAGTCTTGCGTTTTCTCGTGATATCAAGACGTCATACTGACTTACCAGCCAGATTTGAATCCCATAGAGTTGAGTTGGGCTGACATTAAAAACAACATAGCCAAAACCATAATAAATCTTCTCTAGCTGAAAAGGTAAAGTTATTGAATAGATTGTTTTCGGTGTTCACGATGGAAAAATGGATGAGATGTGATCGCAACGGTAAGTTCGATTACCTATATCTCGTAACGACTCTGATTCACGTAACGATACTGAAATGGAACATGAAGTTGAATCAGAATCTATTTCAGAATAACTGTGGTTAATTTATTCAACTTAGTTTTTCTTAATAATCTACAATGAATAAAATCATAACTTGAAATATTTTTTATTAAACGTACCTGGTTACTTTTTCAACTTGCCATTTTAATACATTACCATACACCTTCATTACCATCACCATCACCACCACCATCACCATTATAACTTTTATATACGTAAATGAAGCTACATCTTTATGCTATAAAATATTGTAAACTGATATCGTTAGATCTGTCCGACAATATCAAACTCATGTGAACCCGCTCTATCCAACAGGATAGAGCGGGTTCACATGAGTGAACCCCGCCTTACGCCTTATCGCGCCTCCCTAAGGCGTGACACAGCGGTCCTCGTCAAACTATAGGCCAAAAACTGAGTAAACTCTACGAGATACATAAGAAATTAATTTTAAACGACTTTAGAGCAGTTACGCACTGCATCCGATCCGAATCGTGAAAATACGTTGCGAAGTAGTATGACTGTATGGTATTTTACGCACTAGATCAAACTTCCGTCATCCGATTTCTGTTCGTCATCCGTGGGTTTCCTACCTCCGAAGTTCTTCATTAGATCTTCACCAAATTCAAACGGGACCAATTGGAAAAATACTCTTCCAAACAACAAAAGAATCATCCAAATAGGTTGACAATTGGGGAAAATTTATTTATTTATTTATTTATTTAAATTTATTTATTTATTTATTTATTTATTATTAGAACAAAAAAAAAACACATGTTACAATTTATTTGTGTTCGATAATAGCCACATTAGTTAAAACTGTGTCGTGGCTATTAACGCCCACCTCCAGGATAGAGATGACATCAACGTTCCAAAATATCGCTGAACAAACATTTTTTCTGGGATCCCAACATCAGATCCTAACTTATAACTTCCATCATCAGCTCAGCAAGATTAGATGTTGATAGAACCGCGGGTAGGCCGGAGGTAAGGAATTATCTGAAAACTTGAAGATCCAGTTCCGTACGGTTGCAATGATCACCATCATTGCAACCGTACGGAACTGGATCTTCCTGACAGACAGATCATCATCAGAGTGAATCTCAGATTGCGTCCTGTGGCTTTTTTATTTTTCTAAAATCTAAATCAAAAGTCATTTATTCTTGCTTTTTACTTTCTAAAGAATTTCACCCTGGCAAAAAGTTTTACACCCTAAACAAAATGCGTGAGGAACAGTTGACAAAACAGGTTTATCTGGATATTTCAAAATATTAAGGTTTTAGTTGGTTGGTGGTTAGTCTTAATCATTTCATTAATTTCCTTAAAGTCCAATCTTTAAAAAGAAAGGTACTCCTGCTGGCCAATTCTACTAATGTTTAAGCAAAGTTCGCATTCGCAATCTATTAAATCCGATATACGAATATTAACGTTGCTTAAAAATTTGTAGAATTAGTCTTCTAGACACGTGCATCAATTAATACTATTTATATATATAGTAAATACTATTTTTTACAAAAACAAAAATACCTATTGGAACAAAAAATCACATTTTACAAATTGTTTGCGTACATAAATAGCTTAATTAGTTACAAAACTGTGTCGCAACTATTAATCAAAGTCAACTGTGAGCAGTTCAGATGAAGATGACCAATGTGATGATACATAATAAATATTCCTGAAGAGTCTTCAGGTGACACAGAAGACAGTTTTGTTGAGACTTTGTCCGAGTCACTCCTGAGGCTGATACAGAACTGAGAACCAGCCAGAGTAGTGTGGCACTAATCTACCAGAAAAACGTGTGAGACGAAAACCAGATTTCTATCATAGTGCCAATATGTGTATGAACATGTCAACTGATCAGATTACTCTTAGTGATGCAATGGCTGGGTCTGAAAAAGATCAGTGGCAGCGTGCAATAAAAGAGGAACTTAAATCCTTTAACGATAGTAAGTCATGGGAATTAGTTGACAGGCCGGAAGAAGGTACAATTGTGAATAATAAGTGGGTGCTTAAAAAAATATAATAGTGAAGGTGAAGTACGTTTCAGGTCAGACTTGTAGCCTATAGACTTTAATGAGACATTTTCACCAGTTTTGAAATATTCTACTTTTAGATAATTGTTTGCTTTAAGTGTTCATTTAGGTTTAGAAATGAATCACCTACATCTACCTATTGCATTCCTTAATGGTTTTCTCCATGAAACAGTGTATATGGAAATACCAGAGCATTCTAAATTTGAAAATTGTCATAATAAATTACTGAAATTACATAGCGCTATTTATGAGCTCAAGCAGTCAGCTAGGGCCTGATATTCTCGGGTAGATTGTTTATTGAAATTAAAATTTTAAAAATCTTACTATGAGCTTCTCTTTGTAAAATGTAACAATGATGTCAAGATTTACATTGCATTGTTTGTCGATGATTTTTTTGTTTTCTATAACTGTAAAAATACCTATTAAGATTTGACAAAAGAATTAGTAGAAAAATTTAGAATAAAGGATTTAGGTCAGTTAAAGCAATGTCTGGGAATGCGTGTTAATGTATATAAAGATAGTATTACTATGGGCTAGAAACAATTTATTGAAAATATTCTAAAGAAATGTAATATGTTAGATTGTTCACATTCAGAAACTCCATTGGAGATTAATTTAAAATTAGAAAAAGATACAAGTAATGATACTTTTAAAAATTCTCCTAATCAGCAGTTGTTAGGAAGTCTTATGATCTTATCTGTGCTTACTAGGCCAGATATTTGTTATAGTGTAAGCTTTCTAAGTCAGTTTAACAATTGCTTTAAATTAAACTCATTGGAAACAATTGAAACGTTTGCTAAAGTACCAAAAGAAAACTACAAAAATTGAATTAGTATACAGAACGACTGAATGTAATATTAATGGTTTCGTCCTGCATGTTTGTTTCCTGTATGTTTGCATCCTGTACACTAAATAGGCGATCATATACTGGGTTTTGTTTTATAATGTCAGGATCAGTGATTTCTTATGAAGCCAAAAAGCAGAAAACTGTTGCTCTTTCCAGTATGGACGCAGAGTACATGGCTCTATCTGAATTTTGCAAAGAAGCAACATATCTAAGAAATATATTGAGTGAATTGATTGCTATTGATAAAAATGTACCACTCTGTATTAGTACTGATAATTCAGAGTTCTATAAAACTAGCAACTAATCACTTGTTCCATAATAAACGTATTAAACATATAGATATAAGACATCACTTTTTAAGAGAATGTGTTTCATCTAGGATAATATAAATTAAATATGTCTCAACCTCGAACATGCCAGCAGATATTTTTACAAAAATTCTAGATACAGAGAAACATTGTAAATTTTTGAAATTGATTGGCATGTCTAAAGTTAAATAAATATTTTAAGTACATTTTGAAATTTTCGATTACTTTGTTAGGTCAGGCTGTTGGATATTTACTTAACAATATAATGTTGTATGCCCATCAGTGCCATCTGTATAAACTATTGTAATTTGTGTCTTTGATTTTATCGTGATGTTGTCAATGACAGCAATAATAATATAATTGATTCCGAACCACGCCAGTGTTTTTAGTAATAACATCACGCCAGTACGCTGTGAAGGGGTAAGCACATGTGAAACACTAAAAAGTAAAAAAAAATACAACCGACTTCGTAATGAATGAAAATCGTTTTGCTTAAATTTTCAAAACTGGGTAGAGCGTTGAAGTTTGTTGAGTACCTACTAAATCCGCGCGGACGAAGTCGCGGGCGAAGTGCTAGTATTACTTAAGTTCTTTGGAGAATTAAAAAAAAAATTAAAACCCAATTTTAAATGCTGTGCCAGCCTAGTAAATATGCATCGCTACGCACATTCCTTGAATCATACATATATGGAGCAATTGAAGACAGTCCTTCGCTATCCACGTTGATCGATTCTAGGGAATGAAGGGCCCTTATGGATTAATGGGGACTATTTCAGGGCGATAGTTTGAGTCCACTTAGAGTTTTCTTAGCCCTGAATCTCTTTGCAAAGTGCTGGAGAATTCAGGTCTACGCTACAGATTCAGAAGAGGTAGCCGTATTTCACCTTCTTTACATGGATGAAGTGAAACTCTATTTCCCCAAAAACTACTCTTACTATATACTACTGATGTAGTCCTCTTAAACTATATGTATTGCCATCGAGATAGAATTTAGTTAGTGTGGACAAAGAATGATGGGCAATCTGGCCGACCCCAAGCATAGGTATACATCTAAGATATACCACGCGCGAAATAATTAATATTAGCCTTTTTTTTCTAAAACGACGTCTTTAGTTACAGAGAAGTATGAAAAAAGGACATTAACCTATCAGTTTATCGTATTTATTTCATGCGAGCCCTATGTCTACAAGTAAATATTATACCATGCAAAAGGTCTGGTTATGGGCTATTTTTTTGTCCTAAACTAACATTCCTCTCAGGTCCTGGTGAAAGGTCCTCAACCGTTAAGCTCGCTAAAGCTCGAGAGTTGTTATTTTTATTTACTTCTTACAAGACTATACGAATCAAAGTTAAACGTCTAGTTAAAGGCTTTATTTTTTTCTATGATAACATCTCTGTCAGGATCAAGAGAAGTCAGATATTATGTACTTTAACTACCTCATTTAAAATTCATGAATTTCTATCGAATTTATTTCACGGCAGCGGCAAGTGTACAGGTTTAAATTATAGCATACTAAAGTCTAGTCATAGAGCTACATTTTTCCTGAGATGACGTTCCTCCGAAGTTACGGAGAATCGAGATTCGTATATCGTCAGGGATCGTCCAATAGCGCGTAGCTACGAATTGATAACAGCGCGTAAGTACTTAACTATAAATTGTTCAGGAACAGGGAAAATATAGTTCATTATTAATTATTTTTTAACAAATTACATTATAGCTTTTAGTGACTTTGTTACTCGTACTACACCAGAGTTTTCACAAAATGGGTGCTCAGATCTGTTTTAAGCTCAAGATACGCCTTTTCGATTGATTGTTTCTGAATTATTCTTAAGAAGTTGCTTAAAATGCATCAAATAAGTAAAGAAAACGAATGAACGTTAGAAATGTCAAACTTGAAATACCTCTAACCAGTTTCAACCGCTCGCGCTATTTATTAATATACACTTCGTTTTGTGACTGCTCCTAAATTATCAAAGGCTGATCAAATTTTTGTTATTCCTAAAATTAACCTACATTTAGTTTTAGAGTCGGCTTCCCCTTCTGTAGGTCTCGTCACCAAACTGGCCACTCTCCAACCGATTGTACGAAATGAATTCCCAAACTACTGTCTTGTCCAACCTTGAAGGCAAGGGACAAGGAGGGGAAAGTAATATTGGGAATTCGCGGTTAGTAATACATAGGTAAAACAATAACATAAAGTATGAAGTTAATGAGACAAGAGGGCAATAAAGTAAATCGATCGAATAAAAATTGACGAGACAGACACGCGCACGTCCGACCACCGATTTTTTTTTATGAGGCAGATGAGCTTTTATATATAGGTTTTGTAATCTATCTGTAAAAATAAAAAACACTTCAAAGCATAAAATAACTTTAATTTCGGCAATCGGTGTTTTTGGTTGTTTTTTTTTTATTTTTTACACCGACATCCGAAATTAAAGTTATATTATACTTTATAGTGTTTTTTGTTTTCCACTTTTTAGTGGTGATACCCCACAGCTAAGTGACATTATTCCCATAATGAGTGGCTGCACTATTTGCCGTTAAGGAGTTACTTTGTGTGTCTTTGCCGTCCAAGGCCAGACATAGTGTTAAAATATATCTAGTTTGCTTTGGTACTAGTTTTAACTGATTTTAAGATAAAAATAACATCCAAGATCAGTTAAAAAACAATAAAGTTATGCCCGAATAGATAACCCCAAAAACATGTTAATTCAGGTTGACTTGTTTGCATCTGCGTACCCCTTCACAGCGTACCGCCGTGATGTTATGTTATGAACTGGTTTGCTATCATTTATTAATGAATTCCGTTGCCTACCTCCGAAATTCTATATCAGATATTCACCAAATTGAAATGAAGCCAGTTTGGAAACATACTCTTCCAAACAAAAAAGAATCATTCAAATCGGTTGCCAATTAACGAAAATATCACTGATCAAACATTTTTCTGGGATCCCAGCCTTAAATCCTAACTTATACCTTCTATCATCAGCTCAGCAACATGAGATGTTGATTACCAGGCACAATTATCTGAATTGCGTTAGATTTATTTTTATAAATTTTAAAGGCATATACAATGTTTTTCATATTTATATACTTGTATATGAAAAACATTGTATGTGTCTTTTAAAGTTGAGGGTTGCCCTCGATTTTCTAGGATCCCATCATCAGATTCTGAATTCCAATTGGACCACCTCAGGAGTATAGGATATCGAATAAAAAAGAATCATCAAAATCAATTCATAATTGAATTAAAATAGTTTATTAATTAGTTTATTTTTTCATGTGCATATTATATACGCTGCATCCAAATGCTGGAACAATATTCCCTCGGCGATACGAAACATTAAAGGACTTGATACCTTCAGAAGTCGGCTTCGACAGTTTCTTCTTAACTCGCAGAAAAACCTGGGCGTGACGATTACAAATACGTCATTAATTTAAGTTCAGCAGTGGGTTACCTGCCGCAGGCCTGTGAAAACAAAAAGGAATAAATATTTAAATCAGTGGATCACAGCCACTATTCTACAATCTTTTACTTTAAATATCGCTTCCAAATAATTGAAATAATTCAATTATAATAATAACATTTTTTTTGTTGCTACCATTATGTATTAAAATAATATTACGCACATCATTTATATTCCTACCACTATATACCTATATCTATTAACATTAAACACACACCGGAAAAACAAAATATAAAAAAACAAATGTGGACATGCTCACCAAACAGTTTACAGTATACTCAAAACCACTATTTACTTGTTAATATGTCGGTACTGGGATCCAGCAGAATACCAGCGTCAGGTATATTTGCCTGGCACATGCTTTAGTTGGACTCCCATTTGTGGACTGGGGCTACATTAGACACAAACACCGCACATTGGTTTATTTTTTTATGTCTAATATTTTTTTTGTCGTAGGTAGTTTGGCACTCACAGATTGCCATAAATTCTGTCTTTTTCTTTTAATGTTTTTTCTTATTTGTATTTTCTACTATTATGATTTATGTAAGTGTGCTTTTGTGTGTTGTGTTCTCTGTTCTTGTGCCAAATAAATGTTTTATCCATCTATCATATTGAAAATTGATTTTTTTTATTTTATTTATCTTAATAATATTAAGTAGCACCAGCGTGAGTCTGCTAGTGTTACAGTACTTAATGTTAATGTTATAATATTATATCATGACCATAATATGATCGTATGGCAGTAAAAAGTTAGGGCTTACGATACGAAAGGACTCAAAATAAAAATCAAAGATCATTGCTACATAATAACAGCCTTACGGGTCGATCTTCGAGGTTAGAAGCGCTTGCCGAGGTCGTCTGTGGATTGGTGAACATCTTAACATAGCGAGACTCCCTCATGCCTCGGACAGTACGTTAAATCGTTAGTCCCGGCTGTCATTTGTAGATCTTTGACAGTCGTACGTATAGCCAAAAGCCAGAAAATCAGACACCAGTCTTGGCAGGAAGTACCTTGTAACCCAGTTACGGGTTGGTGGAGGTCAGATAGGCGAATAATAATTTAACAAATTTAACTCCACGTTAAATTCTGGTATTTAGTTGAATAGGGTCTGACTAAAAACCGATCCCAATATAGTTGGGAAACAGTCTAGGCAGATGATGATGATGATAATGATGATAGCGCCAATGAATATTTGCTATTTTTAGCTATAGGAATATTTCGTGGTTTTCAGAATGGTAAACTGCGGAACCCTACACAGCGCTAGGCCTTTAAATCACGAAAGTCAAACCAGAAAATTTGAGAAACGCGTTAATTGGGCAAAACACTACTTTTAAAAAAAATGCCCAGCAACTTGAAAACTAATGGATGTTAATTATTAAACTTATGTATGCAAAGTATGCAAATTGAAAAAGGTGTAGAGTTTTCAAAAAACGTCTCACTCTCTTAACGGACTTTGACGCAGCATTGTTTCTTTTACAATAAACATAATTCTGATTACATCTCATTCTTTGACTTGGGATTTATTTCACGGATTGGCGCACCTAAGCCTGACTGAGGTAATTTTCCTAGGCTACACTGCATAAGGGTCAAATAAAATCTACATCAATTTTATTCTCTCTCAACATGTACTTTTTCCCAAAAATCACCGTCTTTTCACATCGGCATTTTTTTTTTAGGTAACCAACAGCGATACATAAAAATACTATACAAAATATGCGTGTTACAGATATTATGGCCAATTACAGGTTTCCCTATATAACTGGGATATAGGGTAAGCAGGGGTAATAGCGCTCATTGGGTAATGGCGTTCACTTCTGTAACTTTATTAAAATGGTACATAGCAGCTCGCCGCATTGCATGAAGCACGGGGGGCAGGGGCCTCTAACAGGCAGCGACACGTACGTACAAGCAGTCAGCTCCCGGCATGCGATCGTGAAGTGCGTTTCTCCGTATATGGCCGTTCTGATCTAATTTTTGGTTCGGTGTTTTCGCCGTCAAGTCCAGACTTTTAATACTTATTTAATGTATCTCCTTTGGCAGGCACTTTTACTGTACACGTTTGATCTTATGCATACTAGTGTAATAAAAATGGATCTTACTAGATATATTTCCAAAAACATGTTTGAGCGTCATTTCTCCTTAGCCTGAGCGACATTACCCAAAGTCAGGGGCAATGGCGCTCAAACCTGGTTTTTTTTATAATGTTTTCCTTATACTTATAGGTCAAAGATAAAAATATTTGGTGTTAAAATGTTGATTACTGAATAGTTAAAAAACTTGTTATTTTTTTAGATTTTGAAATAACCATAATATTTTGGAAAATACAGCATATTTTTCTTAAGTGAACGCCATTCCCCCTCCTTACCCTATATATATAATACACAACGAACGGACTAATGCCAGTTGTATCCAATTAAACAACAAAATAAAATTACCAAACAATACAAAATTACTTTTAAGTGAAATTTAGATATAGATTACAATTTTGAAAGATTTAAAACAAAAAAGGTTGAATAATAAAATATAGTACAAGAAGAAGATTGGTTGCTTGTCATTTATCTCCTTTTATAATTTTCACTATTCGGTTTTTGAAAATCTGTTTATTACAGTTAAATAATTCAACTTTTAGCAATAATGCAAGTCAGTACACAGTTCTTGCCATGGTTAGTGGAGTGCCTAGGAACGTGCAACATTGGCGTGTGACGATTGCACCGTAGGGGAGTGTTAAAAGTTTTCTGAGAGACCAGCTCCGGACAATCATAGTGTCCATTCAGAGTGTCATAGAGAAGAAACATATGTCCATCACTTTACGCCTTTCCTCGAGAGTTAGCAGACCATAGGTTCGACAGCTATCTTCAATAGACATCGGAGATTTACCGAAGCGATAATTAAGATGGTTAATTATTTTTTTTATAATCCTTTTTAATTGGTTCTTATAAATTATGTATTGGGGGACCAGATTTGACACGCATATTCTAAAACACTGCGCCCATATGCAAAATAAACAGATTTAACAGTTCCAATATTTTTATACACTTTACATGACCTACGAACGAATCCTAGGTTCTTATAAGCTTTTGTGCTAATAAGGTATCTGAGAACATTAATTTACTGTCAAACATAACTCCGAAATCCCTTACCATCTGGACTTTATTTATGACAATTCCATTAAAATTATATGAGTAAACAATCGGGTTCCTCTTACGTGTGCAACTGATACAATGACACTTTGCAAAGTTTACAGTGATCTTGTTTTGTTGCGTAATAATTATATAAGTTATTAAGATCCTCTTGAAGGGCCATACAATTATCGGGTGATGTTATTTTATAAAATACTTTCTTGACATCAGCGTATATTAGGTGATCAGAGTGTTCAAAAGTATCAGTGATGTCAAATAGATATGCGTTGTAAAAAAGAGTTCCGAAATGAGATCCCTGGGGAACACCGCTAGAGATTTCAATAAAGGTGGAATCAAATGGTAACCTCCAAGAATGACAACTTGTGAGTGTTTAAATAATTATTATTGAACCTATCGTAAAAAAACCCGGGTATACCCAGTCGGTACAACTTTCTGAGCAAATGACGTGATCCACACGATCAAAAGTTTTTTGGAAATCTGTGTAGATCACGTCAACCTGCCCCATCTGTATTCTCTAGAACGAAGTTAGAGAAACTGGCCAATTTAGAGACAGATGAGCGTTTCTTTAAAAAACCATGTCGCGTGCAAGTGATTCCTCTGAGAATATAAGAAAGATAGCGTTGTATACCAGTTTTTCAAATACTTTACAAATAGTGTTTAGTATAGAAATACCCCTATAATTTCCTATCGTTTTTCGCTAACCTTTTTTATGAATGGGATCAATGAGAGCTTTTTTCCATTAATGTTGGAGGGTGCCTTCTTTTAAAGATATTATATGAAAAATAGTACTAATTGGAGGTGCCAAAGATTTTGCACAGTGCTTCCAAAATACTGGGGGTATACCGCAACATCCCGGGCCTTTATCCACGCATAACGACCTAACCACGGTTGACTAATTGAATTGTGAGTTGGAAATTATGTCAGAACAGTGGTCTTTTCCGTCCGTTTTCAATGAATTACCACTGTTTACATCCTTGCAAGATTCACAACACAAAACACCATATCTTGTTGATTTTGCTATTCACGCATGCGCATTGAAAAGCAAACCACGTGTATCGGCTATTCAAATCTCCTGATGCTTCATGAACTCCTAGTAACGCCTAACAGTTTTTCGCCGACTTTTTTGCATTCCAAGGGTAACAGGCCAGACTACCTTCATTGCCGACGTCCAGCGTGGCACTAACTGACTGCTCTTACCCGCGACACGTGTGGGTGGCGCGGTAGTGGCTCCGCCAAGCGGAGCGAAAGTTCATTCCGGTGTTACGTATTTTGATATTGTGTGTTGCAGTTATGAGACGCCTTAGTAACAATTGAACAATACATATTTTAACAGTTTTCCTACCCTTCGTTGTATTTGTAGGGAATTATGATTATTTCTTAAATCATGAAGTTTCCCCGCCCATCTAAGGCAATATAGAAAAATATGATTTTAGTTCAAAAAGTTATAGCTAACATGGTAAAACTCTTTTTCTAGCAACGAAGTGTGTTGTGAGCTACTTGTTCCCTAATAGTGTTTTAAGGGCAATTTAGCCTTTAGACGAAAATATAGAGCCGAGGAACTTCTTTCATTGCATCTCTTTCGTTTTTACCCAAATAATTAAAATCAGTGCTCCGCGAACCTTGTACGCGTGATTATGATGTTACTTTTCAGACAGTGTTATTTTATTTTAAAAGTTTGTACCTATGGAGTCATTCAGCTTCTCATTCTAGTTTTTCTATAACATGCTTCTTTGATTGGTCTTTTGGAAAATGACTAAGATTTTTTTTAAATTGTGATCATTATGGACCCTGTCGGGCACATCAAAAAACAATAATAATATGAAGAAGAGAGAAAGCTTCAAATGGCTAAATATACGTCTAAAATAAATCCAATAATACCATATTAGGGACCTTTATACTTTATATTTTAACCGACTTCAGGAGGAGGTTTTCAATTCGACTGTATGTTTTTTTTTTCGTACGTTTGTTATGCGATCATTCCGTTAATTATGAATGGTTTTTGATGATTATTTTTTTATTCGAAAGCCTATACTCCTGAGGTAGTCTTATTGGTACTAAGTCAGGAATTCATGATGGGATCCCAAAGAAATCGAGGGTAACCGTCAAATTTTAAAGGCACATACAATGTTTTCATATTCTTTCTAACGCAATTCAGATAATTGTGCCTGGTAATAAACATCTCATCTTGCTGAGCTGATGATGGAAGGTATAAGTCAGGATCTGATTTTGGGATCCCAGGGAAATGTTTGTTCAGCGATATTTTCGCCAATTGTCAACCGATTTGGATAGTTATTTTTGTTTGTTTGGAAGAACATTTTTCTATACTGGTACCTGGACTTCAGAGGTAGGCAACGGAACTCTTTATTAAATTCTTAAATTTGGGGGGGGGGCACCACAGGAGAATAATCTATCAAGTAAATCCACAAATGGTCCAGAAATCGGGGAACATACATAAAAAAAAATACGGTCGAGCATAGAACCTACTCCTTTGTTTCGTCGGTAAAAAATGAGTAAAAATCGGCCCTCCGTTTTAAAAAAGGATCAACAAAAAAGGGCCTGCATCTAAGATTCTTCGATCTCAATTGTTTACCGCCTTTTTTTTTTTTAAGGATGGGAAATCATCAAATGACTTCTTCCGCTCTGGGTGGAGCGGAAGGGCGTGTCAGACTCTTACTGACTAAACCCAATCCGTGTTCCTTCTAAAGCCCTTTGCGTTCCAGGGCCGCGGTGACTCTTTCGAACAGATTCCGCAACCCTGGCAGGCTTTGGCCCTAGCGGGCCCCGTCTTTTATGCTGACATCTCTTTGATGCACGCGTGAAACACAACGCGCCATCGACCCGGGCCTGGTGGTGATCGGACAGCGAGCCACCCAATGCTCGCCGTCCGCAGGCCCGCGCCTACGGTGGCCGGGGATCGCCCTGCGACTCCCGACGCCCGGGGCGTCTTCTCCTGTTGCGGCGGTTGGGGCGAAGGCCTTGCCTTTCCCTCGCGCGGCCCTCCTCCTCCTTTGCTAGCATTACTGCTTCGCAGAAGGAGGTGACCGCTTCCCAAGCCTCCTCGCTCCGGACCATGGATTCAACCAGGGCCGGACGCGAGAGGTCGCCGCCGCCGATCGACTCGACGAGGACACGGCGGTGCTCAGCCCAAGCAGGGCAGACCTCCACCGTATGCTCCACCGTGTCCTCCGGGCGATCCTCACAGTGCTGACACCCGGGCGTGTCCTCCCGTTTAATCCGAAACAGGTACCTCCCGAAACAGCCGTGTCCGGTTAGTACCTGCGTCAGGCGAAAAGTGAGGACGTAGTAATCTACAATGAATAAAATCATAACTTGAAATAATTTTTATTAAACGTACCTGGTTACTTTTTCAACTTGCCATTTAATAGAATACCATACACCATCCTTACCATCACCACCACCATCACCATTACCACTTTTATATACGTAAATGAAGCTATATCTTTGTGCTATAAAATGTTGTAAGCTGATATCGTAAGATCTGTCCAACAATATCAAACTCATGTGAACCCGTTACGCCCCTAAGGCGTGATACAGCGGTCCTGGTCAAACTATAGGACAAAAACTAAGTAAACTCTTTGAGAAACATGGGAAATTAATTTTAAATGACTTTAGAGTTGTTACGCACTGCATCCAATCCGAATCGTGAAAATTCGTTGCAAAATAGTCAGTTCTATGACTGTATGGTAGCAAAGTTCCGTCATCAGATAAATCCAAAATAGGCCCTCTGTTTTACAAAAGGATCAACAAAAAAGGGCCTAAATCTAACATTCTTCGATCTCAATTGTTTACCGCCTAGTGTTGCAGTCTTCTCGTGCTCAAAATATTCAAGAGTCCTAATGTTGTGTGAAACATTGATCCTACTATATTGTATGTTGCAATAAGTTCATTTTTCTATATAAATTCTGCATAACATAATGGCTAATAGTGACAGATGTAGTCTGATCTGATCGACCAGAAACCGTCAAGTAAGTAAGTCAAATAGCTAAGAGTTAGAGAGCTTAGTGTTTTCTATAAATTGTACGGAAATTATGGCATTAATATCGAGTAAACTGCCTCAATAACCGAAAGATGTTTCAAGAAAATTCCATAGCTTGAACTTTATGACGCTTCATTTCCAAAGATATGGCTATTATTTCCCCTCCTGAATACTTATGAGGTGCTAGTACTCCGGGACAACTTAACTCTGTTGCTCCCCGCCCACTAAAAACAATCCGAACGTCTAGGGATCCGCCCCTTTTTTCCTGATAGCCCGAATATACGTACGTCTTTGATAATTAAAAGTACGTAAGGAAGTTAGTCGTTTAAAAATATTCCATGGCACCTCATGTAAAATAAAACACATAACTGTCACATAATACAAAAAAAGTTTTTACAGCATTTAATATTTTGGACAAGTATCTGTGAAGGTCAATTCCACTAATTAAAGTGTCATGCGAAAAACACGAGACTAGATTGCGATGTGATTGTGATGAAACTGGAAATTGGTATTCTGCTAACTTTAATTTCGATCTATTCACATTCGCATCGCAGTGTCATCACTTTCCAGTCGCATAGGGGTCCAGTTTGTTTTCATTTACGAAAATAAATGTGGTTTTGTGTTGGTTCAATATACGCAGACAATAATTATCGATAATTGTAATAATTACTATTTAAGTAACGTTATTTTATTAAATTAATTTAATGTCCAAATTATCCGACTTAGTTAAATTCATATTCCCAATATTTTTATTTTCTGTTGAATAATACATTTATACGACTTCAAAAACAATAAAATATTTAATCGAAAATAAACCTCAATTGGAACGTACACGTACACGAATCGCGCAGGCGTGTAGCGGGTGATTTAAGATGTCAAAAAGAGACGTCATTATTGCTAAAGTCAAAACATTATATTTTATTATAAACTCTAATTTTCTGCTGAAATTATTATGTAAAGATGTATTGCATTATCAATGGAAGAAAGATTTTTTGTCGAAAGTTCTATTAGCCATCACAGAATCATTCAGCGTCTGTATTACCCATGAGCTGCTGCTTTCGTAATCTGGAAGAATCTGAATATTCAGGGTATATAGATACTCTCGAAACCTTTGTATTAACTGTGTTTATGCTTGAAGTGAAAGGACAACAGTGAAATCATAAGAACTGTTTGTACCGTAATGATACAGGCGGTCTTTCGTACTGCACCTATCTAATGGGCTCGTTTGCTGATCATCATCGCATCGATACCCTGACTGACTGAAGTGGATTTTCAGACTTATGTTGGACTATGGATGGGAACTATTCGGTATATATTGTTATAACAATTTGCTACGTGTCAAATTTCTGCTTATGTGTGTTACAAATAAAAGCATTGATTTAGAGAATCTTTTTTTATTTTTTTTTACATTTCTTAATGATTAAAGGCTTATACAAAAAGACTAAGTTGCCGCTGGCGGCTGGGCTACTACAGAAAGAAATATAAAGTCCTAAATAATCATTTTATTAATAGTTGCAATATACCTAGGTATTTGAGAACTTTTAACAAGTAAGTAATGAATAAAGAATATACCAAACATTGATATTGTGAATGGATACATATATACATGGATGTTACGAACATTTCGGATTGTTTGGAAAGTCAGAAACAAACACAGAGGAAGAGGTTTGAACTAAGTCCCACAATATGAAAGTACACAAATAAGTAACTAGCCCATTTGGTATAAGTATCGAACTTATACCAAATGGGCTAGTTACTTATTTGGCAATTTTTTAAAACAACCGTTCTCGTTGGTAAAATATACCAATACGTAAGATTCACATCATGTCGCAGTCAAATATTTTAATCCACCTCATTACATAGAGACTATCCGGTCTATAAAACGGAGACGGTAAACGGTCTAAAAACAGGTTTATATTACGGCGGATCAGCGTTTAGTCAGATCACATCCTTCAATTGGCAAGCTATAATTTCATGTAAGTCATTTAGCGTGTCATGAATCGCCTTTGTAAATCCTATAATTTCAATTTGTTGTTGTCTACCATAAAAACAAAATTGTCGTCAAATAAAATAATTTTATCCGTAAAAAGATTAATATTGAAACGTTTTCTTTATTCGAGCCGTTAAGACGTAAGAAACGGCGAAAACGTGTGACAGCATTGACTAAGTACGAATTTAATGTGCAGCTAAGTAATTGCTATGTATGTTAATGAAGATATGTGAAAAACCGTGGCAAAAGAAAACATTTTAGAAGTCAGTGAGTTCATTCTACAATACGACTTTATCGCGTGTTTTTATTTGCAGCATGAGCGTGAACCATCGTTTTGCAGAAAATATTACAATGAAGATCGGCTAAACGTTTATGTACTGTAATACAAAACGGCTCCGATTATTAAAACAGCCAGCCACCATATAAAGTTGCGTATTCAACTATTTGGCTGCGACATATGCAATATGCATGTCATTATGTACTGTTTTTATAATGCTAAATGAAACCCTCGAAATAACTTTGAGCTTTTAGCTGATTCAATTTGAAGTCGTTTTTACATAAAGTTTAGCGGAGCAGCTAAAATTGTGCAAGAAAATTGTGAATCAAAGGATATGGTGCTATTGGTACGTTATAAAATCCACAACACGATAAAACTCCTTGGAATATAATGTAGATTCCTCACGGATGAAAGCAACTCGTTGCTATTCATCTGCTGGTTGGCACCAATATCAGTTGTACCTTCTTCCTACTTTATGTGTGTAAGAGTAAAAACATTCATCAGTCCTTCCAAACTTTCGCATTTATAATAAAATTGTAGTAGAATTACTTGTCTAATGTAACACACACCCCCTCCTACATACTACGATTAGATTCAAAACCAAAAGTAATTAATTTTGATGCTTTTTAAGTACCTTCTTAATTTATTTTTGGCTGAGTGCTAGCAGTTTTCAACGTCAAAGTTTACATAAAGACAGCCTGCAAAAACAACCGCCTGTAGCAACTTCTTTGGTGCTTTAGTTGCGTTCCCTGAAGGCCCAAGGCATTGTCCTCAGTTTTAAGAAATGTTTCTAAGAATGTGCCTTGGTTTAGAATCCAAAATCCAAACATGAGACATTCGACAGAGCCGTTTAGGCACCACGAAGGTATGAGTTTTAGAAATGTACCTATTTCCTAAATACGTATCTAAGCAGTGTAAAATTATGGTAAAATGTTATATGGTAACTTTCGACTAAAACATCAGTCTTAAATAACTAAAACGAGAACTATAAAGTGACCCAAAAGTGAATATTTTTATTTGTACATCCGTTCACATAACAAAAAAAAACGAGTTAGACCATTTGTAAACATTTCGTTTTCATTTTAGTTTTCATTTTGGTTTTCATCTTGGTTATGCTTTCCATCAGATGGTCTTATGATGCAGAAATAAATTCGTTATCTTATTTATACCCGAGGGACTCCAAATAATTATAAAATCTGAAAGGGAGAACATTAAGTACAAACATAGTAAGTGAATCACAAAGTTAATTTTAACTCTTTATCGCATACTATCGCATAGGTACTATTTATATAAAGTTCTCAGATCCAGCCTTATAGCTTCCTTTCGCACAGGGAAGTTCGCTTGTGTTTTGACCAAACATGGGTGGTTTAGGGCTGGTTTATCCTGCTACATAGATAAGAATCTGAAGGAATGGTGTTTTGATCCTGTATGTTACTAGCCTTGCCTTGAAGGAGCTACCGACTCGCGCTGCACGTAATGGTTTCCAAACTCTAAACTGAATAATGGTGATGAAGAAGATGCTAAAGATACCTATAGCTCCATCGCTGCCTTTTTTTCTGAATAACAATGTGCACTTAGTAGACCAACCTTGGCTGCAACACCCAGTCCATTTCTTTGCCTATCCTTTTGGATATGCGGCTCCATTTCGGTACGGCTTAGTGAGTCTGTATTTGTTTTCAAATGCAAGGTCGCTTAATAGTATATGCGTCTAATGTGAAACGACGCAGCCGACAATACTGAAAACAGCTAGTACTGCGTTTTCTACGTCCTTTTAGCATCGATTCACGGTCTAAACGGAGCCCGGTGAATAAAAATTACCTCCATAGGCTGAACCCACACGTTTTATATTGTTTCACGACACAAACACAATCATTTATAGTAGCTTTACTGAAAAAGTTTATACTTAATAAATCTTGGATTTCATGATGTTATGAAGGATTAAATAGAGAAAAATTTAGAAATTTGAATCTGCAAAAGCTAAAATTTTCGTTCTATTTACCGGAATACCATTTTTTGTCTCAATGTCAAATGGCGTTCAGGTTGAAAATTAGCAGAATACCGTTTTAGTACATTTTTTAGTCAAATTCAATTCGCAATATCATCTCATGAAACTTCAACTTTCGTTGGCCTTTTAAATTTAGTAGAATACCGTTTTTGACGTTTTGAGATTGAGATGAGATTGCGACTTGAATGTGAACGTTTTAAAATTAGTGGAATTGGCCTTCTGATCTACGTTTTATCTTTGTTTTAGTGCAAACTGACTGCACACTCTTAATGACTTCTGCCGTGCTGGTGATATGTACGTATGCTCCAGCGGTCGTTGCCATGGTAACGCGTATCATCAAGTAGAGAGAGTTGTTAAGTTAGACAAGGATAGTATGATGTTCCGTGCGCACCTCTTTGACGTAGCGGGGGGAGTCAAACACCGCCCGCCCTAGGGTTGAGGACATTCAAAAGGATTCCCCCGGATATAAAAAAAAAAGAATGGTATGATAGTATTCAAAATCGTGTCGTGCAGAGAGATTAAAGTCGTAAATTTATTGTTTTTTTTTTTAACATGTAACTAGAACAGCAAAAGTGCTAATAACATTTATCTGATGCAGACGCGTCCCCCTTTCGTTGCCATGGAAACGATGCGCGTGCCAAAAGTACTAGCACAACATGAATCAAAGAAAGCTATTCAAGGACATAGCCAGGTTTAGAGTAGGTGGAGTTACATTCCTTGGGAGGAGATTCGTAGATACATGTATGTTTGAGAGTGGCGGAGGATGTAGTTGAGCTTGGAACGATATTTTGATATTTTTGACAAACATTTTACTTTAATTTACAAAATCTACGGTAGATGAAGTTAGCAATTATTATTACAAAAGAGATTATGAAATTAAAGGGATTATTTTAAACGACTTTCAAAAGAGGATGACGTTCTCAAATCGGGTGTATTTTTTATGTTTGAAACCTCATAACTCCGTCATTTATGAAGCAATTTGAAAAAAAAAATCATATGCTGTAGCTGGAGATAATATACATATCATCTATGATAACGAAATTTTGTATTTTGCTTTCCTGTGACTTTTCAGTGGTGTTGGTAGGTGTGAGTTTTTTTATGTATGTTCCCCGATTACTCGAAAATGGCTGGACCGATTTGGATTTTCTTGTTTTACTTATACTTCCCAAGTGGTCCCATGATCATCAAGGCAGGATCTGATAATGGGATCCTGGGAATAGAAAGATTTCTTCAAATTTAAGGGCACACTTGAAGCGATTTGGTTAGCTGTTTGAAGAGTACTTTCTCGGAGTGATCCAATTTCAATGTAGTGAAGATCAGATGAAGAACTTCGGAGATAGGCAACGGAACTCCTCAATAAATGGTAGCAAATGGACTGAGATTGCTGAAGTCTCAGGTCTGTCTATTGTTTACACCAGTTCATAACATAACATCACGCCGGTACGCTGTGACGGGGTAAGCACATGTGAACCACAAAAAAGTGAAAAAACAACTTTTTGCAAAAATATATAACCGACTTCCAAATAAAAAACACTATAAAATTTAAACTAACTTCAATTTCGGAAGTCGGTGTCAAAAAACTTAAATATAACAAAAAACACCGACTTCCGAAATTAAAGCTTCTTATTGTTATATACCACTTTCATCGTGCATCGCAACTTAGTAAATAGATAACTCTGGGCCAAAAACTGACTGAGTCTACTTCCATGAAGTGGTTCAAACCCCTTTCTTGTTTTAAAGTAATAAACTCGATATATTAATACTAAAAGAGTACTAAAGTACTGATCATAAAGTACGGCAATTGTTTACGGCTTTCGATGACTTATGTACAGTTGTACACCATAATATTAGTGCAGTTACAATAAAGGTATATTAGTCTGTATTCTGAATATTTTTATTTCAGCGATAGATATTTCATTTTATGTGGCGACACCTCACGCTCAGTTGTACACTATTGCATCCTAACAACATTCCAAAACCCCAAGACAATGTTATTTATTGCGACCAATGACATTTTAAATGACTGGTTTATATTTAAAGATATGCAATACTTGCTATGTTTGTTTGTAATTTTTTTTTTCTATTGATTGAGGAACGCTTTTGACCACTAGGTATCTCACCTGATGGTAAGCGATGATGTGGCCAAAGATGGAGCACGCTTCCTACCTCCTACCTATTCACTTTTGACTTAAAGACTGGTTGTTTCTATCAGGAAACACAGACTCTGGCAGGGAATTGTACTCCTTAGTTGTACACACAATTACCTAATGTGTTCCCAAAACATTTTCTCTATGTGGGTGGGATGTCAACCATATACCTACCGGTGGCGCATCGCCGTACGTCTTGTGGTCTGATGATGAAACGGGCTAAGATTCTCTAAAGACTCTACCTTAAAAAAACCTGCTAGAAACTACTTGGTTAGAAGTATTTTTACGCACTTACCCCAAAACTGCCTGCTACCCCACTGCCTTTAGGCAGGTAGACAACTAATTTCTATTCAGTCTTTTTTATTTATAATGCCGGGAGGATTGCGGCGCAGCCTCCGAAATATCGATCACGACCCACGATAAAAATCCAAAATCAAATACTGTGTTTATGAATTTTATTTGTT
This sequence comes from Mamestra brassicae, assembly GCA_905163435.1. Classification (NCBI taxonomy): domain Eukaryota; kingdom Metazoa; phylum Arthropoda; class Insecta; order Lepidoptera; family Noctuidae; genus Mamestra; species Mamestra brassicae. The sequence continues at coordinate 8,392,826 of LR990987.1, forward strand.
TTATGGAGTTCAAAAACGTCGTTTATTTGTTTCATGGATTTGAAATTCGTCATTGGAAACTCTAGGCTCTATAACGGCCTGGCGCGTCTTTTTTGCCTCGGCTTCAATGAAAAAGTTCGCCTATTTACATTAAAATATACTATTTCAAATTCAATATCGCATAATATCCAATTTTCCGGTCAATACCTGATAAATAAGGTATATATTCCTATGTCTCTGGTATTTATTTCATACTAGCTGATGCCCGCGACTTCGTTCACGTGTATGTTGGATGATAAAAAGCTTTCGCTAAGATAATATAAACTAACAGTCAACATCCTGCATAAACCTGACCCCTCTTAGAATTAGAAATTTGGAAGAGTGTTATGCAGGACACTGACTGTATCCCCTCTTCCATTTAAAATGCCGACCAGTCCTGGTATTTATTGGAAATTAGAATTTTTTTAATGACAGCCCTTCTCTGTAGGTACACGATGTTAGCGGCGGAATAACCTGGAGCATACTAAAAACCGGCCAAGTTCGTGTCGGGCCACGCACAGTTTAGGGTTCCGGTATTGTATTACCCGCCCCTTAAGTCATGATAAAAATAGCAAATTTTACAATGACAGTACAAAGTTGCAAAAACATTTAGTTTTAAGTCATTTTCTATGCGGTTACTACGATTTTTTTACCTTATTACCAGTTACATTTTTTAGGTTAGTCGACTATTACTCGTAACCTTGTAAAGCCTACTTAGCTGTGAAAGTTTTCCTTTTAAATTCGTAATGTATGCTACCAAGATATTTTTTTTTATATTTCTCAAACAACGGAATCGAACAAACGACCAACTAAACAGATCCTTGGATGGAAGAATGGTTTCGCACTCTTTCAATATTTTAGACGGCCTGTCCAACGACACCCACTATGACATGGACGATAAAAAATCTGCGCCACGTTACGTGTTAAAAAAAATAACTTTTTATTTTACCACTTTGTCGGCGTGATTAATTTGTACACCCATTTTAAATTCCAACTTTCTAGTACTTAGCGTGTCTGAGCTTTACCGGATAACGTATGTATATCATTTTCTTCCATGCCGTGTTCATGGAAATAAATTCCCTACTTCCCCAAAAACATTGATCAATTTTTTTCAAAATAGTTAAATGTATAAATTAATTTATTTTGTGAAGTAACGGGACAACACAGGCTCTCTACTAAAATAGCCTAACCATCTTGTTGATTGCGGTGTGTGCCGTCACAATTTTTTAACATTAAATTGTACTATATCTGCGAGTTGACATTAATTTTTAAACTTTTTTCTGTCCTTTTATGTAAGATCTATCTTATTGCCAAATTTCATGATTCTTGATCAAATGTTTATGCTTTGATCCCCTTGCGAGCGTCAAAACATGCACCATAAATGGAGTATAAACGGCTTTATCTTAAGATTGCCTTGGTTCAGAAGTTTTTTCACTGTTTCAAGGGGTTGCAGACCTGATTATATAATAATAATTTCAGCTTGATCCCTCTACGCGTTCCTGAGAAAAGGGTCTTGACAGACGGACAGATGGACAACAAAGTGATCCTATAAGGATTCTGCTTTTGCCGTTATTGCAGGTATGCAGAAAGTACAAAAATAACTTCATAATAATTTTAAAAAAAGCTGCGAGACTTGGGGTTCGAACCAACAGTGTATCTATTGAAAGGAAGTTACTTTAGAGCCGGGTCTATAAACTCTGTTGAGATGAAATTGATAATAGCCGATCTTATAATATGATCATCAAAACGTGTCATAAAACAATGATACGTAATTTTAAAAATCTTAATATGACCATAACTTTTTTTCTTGGCCACCAATTTAAATACGACGACTAAGTGTTGCTGAAAACTAACCTGCATACAACTGTGAATATCCCAAGTAAATGTGTGCAGTATCTTCGAAAATTACCTTTAACAGACAGACAGACAGACCGAACGACAAAAAAATCCAAAAAATCTTTTTTTGTGTTATAGGTTCCTTTTTTATCGCCCTTAATCCATTTTTGGTAAATTTGTTGAATGTAATGTTGTAATGTAATGTAAAACCGTTGTGTCTGTAACACAACTTACTATATGTAAAGATAGATATATATCTGTTATGACAAACACCACTTAAAGACTAAGTTAAATAGACACAATTATTACAAGCTTATAATGAAGCTTTTGTCAAGAAAATTGCCCAATTATGATACAGGATTATTTTAGTTTGAAGGACAGGGGTATTAGTCATTGGACATACTCATTACTAGACATTCTTGTCTTAACAATATTTATGTTTCTTGGACTAATCTTTTTTGCTCAGTGTCACGATCGCCCTCGCTGTCACGTAAATTTACAACACGACGCGACACGCTTAACGAAGCGTGTCGCCTGCGCTGCTGTAAATTTTGCTATTTGTAAAACGGGCTTTTCACGGTAATCTTTGAAAAAATGGAAAGGCATTAGGGTGCGTTTCTACCCTAGATGTGTTTGTTACACATCCCTCGCTACGGCATCTTCGCACATCTCTGGTGAAAACGCACCCTCACGAATAAAGTTGGTTACACTCTACTGACTCTTGGGCCGAAAATCGTAACTCGCATTGGTATATGAGCTTTTACTTCACAAGCACATGCAAAAACCCATATGGACGTACCTTCGGACTGCAGTTTCTAACTCCTACCTAGAAATTTTCCAACGCTTCCTGTAAAAAGTTTTGCGCATGGTAGCGGATGTACCATGGGACATTCGAATTGTGACTTACTAAAAATAAAGACAGTTAATAACGAAGTTGCAAACTCTCTCAAAGGTTACAAAAAGCGAATGCAAATGCAGCCCAATCGTCTATGCTTTTGTGTGGGAAATCATCAAATGAATTCTCCCGGTCTGAGCAGAGCGGGAGCGAGAGCCAACTGTTACTGACTAAAATCCATCACCAGTGTTTCTTCAGATATCCTTAACATTCCAGGGCCTCGAGTGACTCTTTTGAACAATGAATCAATTAAATAATTTGGAAATAATCTGATGGATAAATTCCCAAACACAAACATTCAAAGATTGAAGAAAAGGACACAGGATCTTGCCATACCTACTGAATATTTTGGGCTTAGCAATGAAATATTCATTGATAAGCCCATAAATTAGCCCGTAGTAATGGAGTTTAATGCTCAACCAAATTAACAAAATTAGCTGCAGTTGAATCAACAGATCACGGAATAAAGATAAGACTAAAAATCTTGGCTGTTTATTTGAGAAACTGGGTGACTGATAAAAAAATTAAAAAACTGTGATAAAAAAATTCTTACAATTCTTTTAGGTTCCAGTTATCCAGGTTACTGTAACTAACACAAAACAAAGAAAAAAGAATAAGAAGTAATTTCATACTTATATATCACATATAAGTATGAAATTACTTTTAAGATTTGTAACTAAACCTACCCACCTAAACCGTAACTGGATGAAAACTAAAATTGCATCCTGGATTTGTGAAAATTTTGTAAGTTGTGTTTTTTTTTGAAAATTAAAAATGAGTTTTGATAAAAATGAGCCCTTTTCTTTAGTTTGCCATATATTATTACTTTCCAGGATTTGATCCTTTTTAGCGCAACTTTCGGAAGATGTTATAATACTGTGGTTTTTTTTTCAAAACTAACCGGTTCGTTTCCTAGCTAGTTAAACCAATTTATGAACATTTCAAAACAAACATTTAATTCATTATCTAACAACATGATAAACCATCTTCCCAGAGGCGGTGGGGCGAGCCACTCTGCAGAGTAGTTCAGAATAACTTACTGCTTATTGCTGAGTGTACACGCCTGAAATGGATGTGGGAAAATGGGAGTCAGGTCTTTGGCCTCGCTGCTTCTCTTCGTTTAAGAGCCCCATGTGGTTGTCCTCATCGCTGTCACTGTGGTAAGGTTTTCAACAGTCTCGTGCACCGCGGCCTTTCTTGTAGCTGCAGTGCGGGCCGTTTTGTATGACACGCTAATTTAAACGACATTATCCGATGAGCTCTCGTCACCGTCGGCGTTCCAGCCGTATTAGAACCCAATGGCTTGGTACGTGACGATGACAAAAGACATGACGGCGTATTTTTGTTTCCATGGAAGATGGGTAGGCTTTTAGTGTGGGACGTAACCAGTGCCGATACTCTTGTTAGTTCATCGTGTTGTGCTGGTGTTGCTGCTGCGGCTGCGGAAAACCTCAAGTGGCGTAAATATAGTAACCTTATTGGTAACCATCTATGCGTCGCACTTTGTATTGCGAATGCCATCGTCACTTCTCAACAATACGTACTGCAACGTGAGCGAACTCGAAGATACTAGCTGTAGATAAGCATAGAAAGCTACATCCATCGTGCGTAGCGAACGGACTTCGTAGGACCGCCCCAATGCGAAAATAGATGTCTCCTTCTTACATTTTAAATTGAAATCCAATCTCCTGAGTACTAATGCGCTCCTAGTAACTTTCGAGTGAATTTCAGTCACAGCAGCAGCTTTCATATGGTTTTGTGTTTTGGTACCAGGACTTTATAGCATTTGAGGAGTTCTATTACAGTGGGGTTGAATCATGGGTGAAAACTGGGCGGATATAAAATATCTTGCAGCCTTATCTATTGCAAGCCTTTGATAGTGAATGCTGGTCACTCGCACCTGCGTATTGAAGGGGTTTGTGTTAAGGGAGGAACTGGACCGGTTCGCGTGCAGCTAGACCTCTGTTGTATATATTGATTCCACTCACGCTTTAGTAACATGCTATCTATCTATCACAGTCGCTCAAGTACTGATTTGAATCCAATCTCCTGAGTACGAATGCGCTCCTAGTAACTTTCGAGTGAATTTCAGTCACAGCAGCAGCTTTCATAGGGTTTTGTGTTTTGGTACCAGAACTTTATAGCATTTGAGGAGTTCTATTACAGTGGGTTTGAATCATAGGTGAAAACTGGATATCTTGCAGCCTTGTCTATTGCAAGTCTTTGATAGTGAATGCTGGTCACTCGCACCTGCGTATTGAAGGGGTTCGTGTTAAGGGAGGAACTGGACCGGTTCGCATACAGCTGGACCTCTGTTGTTTATATTGATTCCACTCACACTTTAGTAACATGCTATCTATCTATCTCAGTCGCCCGAAGTACTGATTTGAAACGAGACTGCAATATTTACCGGTTCAGTCCGTAACCTCGTAAAGGGAATGTAATTCAGTGTCTCAATATGGCTAGACTTGCTCCAAAGGGGGAACTATTCTATCGTGCATACGGTCTGCGCTGTTATGACCAATTGGGTTCAGGGTTAATGGCTGACGATGGCCTTCACCTCAACACGGAATGGCAAACACATGAGTTAATGAGCTTTCGTTGGGCACGTCTCTTGGAATCTATTTCAGATTTAACATTTTGTTTTTGACAGACACAGACGATTAAACCTAGACAATGTTCGAAACTTCGAACCGACACTATTTCTTTAAAAAACTTCCAACTCGAAAAACTCACAATTTCATATCATTTTTCGCAGGTTGTTTATGATTTTTCTTATTTGCCAGGGCTACGTCTAAACTTAACAAGCGGTAAGTAGAACATCCAACTTGTTTGCTGTGGACCATAAACCAATATCAAATTCAAAATTGTGATCACTTTTGTGTACTTCTCTTATAATATGATGCGACTCAAATACAAGTCGACACGTGTATTTTTGGATTTGTTTATTCGTTTTTTGACACCGACATCCGAAATCAAAGTTATTTTTTTCTTTTGCGTGTTTTAATTTCTTGTACAAAAGTTTTAATTTTCACTTTTTGGTGATACCCGACAGCTGAATTCCCCGTTATAAGTTTATTAATTTGCACTATTTGCCGTTATGGAAGTACATTATGTGCCTTCGCATTCCAATCCCACTCTAGTTTTGCTTTTGGGATTCATAAAACCTAAAAATTTCTTGTTTAATAGCTTTCACATTTCCCATAATTAGTTCAACGACCTATGCTAATGCAAAATCGCTGTAACTCAACACAATGCGCAAATAATCAACAAGAACGGCTCAGAAAAAAAAAGTTATGACCGCATAGATAGCCCCAAAATATGGAAGTTGAACATAACAGTTGAGGTAAGGCTGTACCAGTGAGAACTTTACACATGTGCGTACTCCTTCTAACTGTACCGACGTGATCTTATATTATGGACTGGTTTAAAAATGAACATGCGATTTCAACAATCCCAGGAAAATTGCTATAATTCACACTCTCATACACAACACACACCCACTTATACCACATACATACATAAGCACAATCATACTAGCTTTCTTTCTTTTTTTTTTTTTGAACAATAATTATGTTCGGGTTCATCGACTTTGTAAAATACTCAATGTTTTTTACGAGATTTTTATTTCTATGTAAAAGGCGGAGTCCTGGTGTCCTGAAACACAGGCTTGCAGCTTAGCTCAGGAACCAGTCTCCCACAATGTTAAAGTTATTATCGTAACATTTTAAATTATGTATTGTATAATATTGTGGTGAGAAAATAAACGTATTTATTATTATTATTATAATTTATTAAAGAGTTCCATTACTTATCTTTGAAGTTCATTAGATTTTCACCAAATTGAAACAGGACCACTCCGGGTAAATAATTTTGCAAAGAAAAAAGAACTATCGAAATTGCACTAGAAATACAGATAGTCGAATATAGAACCTCCTTCTTTTTTTAAAGTCTGTTAATAAAATTACATTCAGAATAAAATTCAGTAGTCGTAACGCAATTAACGTCAGACCAATATTTCTCGCGATATCCGGCTAAGATTTGAGGGTACAACACTTTTAAAAAGGGTGTGTTACTGTTTTGTGTAATTGCTAAGAGGCAGATTGGTTTTAAATTATGATTATTATCCTGGGGAATATTCATTTAAATTTACTTTGAATGAGTTGACTTACGGGGACAGTCTGCTTATCTATAAAATATCATAGTTATCCAATTCCAAAACAAGAGTTAAATAAGAATATAGTTGGACTTTCCAGCTCGTAAATGAATTCTGTGGTAACATTAAACATTGTGTGTATTGCATATTTGCTGGGTAAAGAAAAATTATAAATGATTGGAGAAGTGAGTTCACAATGCTTCTGAACATTTATGTTGTGCTAGTACTCAGGGACAACTACTCTCAGTTGCTCCCCGCCCACTAAAAAACAATCCGAGCTTCTAGGGATCCGCCCCTTTTTACCCGATTTTCCAAATGTAAGTCTTGGAAACGAATGCCGCATAAAACTGTTACGTAGCACCTCATGTAACTAAACGGCTTAATAAATTTGGCTTAACTAACTACAAAACATAACTGTCAGTGATACAAAAAAAATGTACAGTGCTAGATATTTATTCACAATTATCTCCACGACGAGGTGAAAATCGTGAATAGAGTGTTAAGTGCGGCACAAACTTGAAAGTGTCAGAACTTGCAGTTGGTTCGGATCAACTGCAAGTTTTGACACTTACTGAGACCACGTGTTTGGTGCCACGGGTCGCCCAGCTACTAGGGTATTAAATTAATCCCAGAAGTTAAATTGCATGGTACAAAACAAATTCATCGACTTCAATTAATCTGCCGTCTTTTCCCAATTAGAGAGGCTGGCTTCATTATCAAATTCATTAACTTAATCTAAACTAAAACTAATATTATAAAGAGGAAAGATTTGTTTCTTTGTTACGATTTAACTAAAAAAAATACTACACCGATTATAAAAAATATTTGACCGTAATAAAGCTACATCCTTACCAAGTAATATACATAGGTTATATTAATTTCCAGAAATAATTAAGGGTCTCTACTAAAATTTGAATAATGTAACCCAAGGTGTAAAAAACATTGTCATTAAATGTCTTTCATCGCATGCGCTGCGAAAACTATTGATGATAGATAAAAATAATGTACTTCATAATTAAAGAACTCATACCTAGAAAAAAGTCTGCGAACACCTTACCATTCATAATTTTTTTTCTTTTTTACAAGACTGATTGCGCGTGATTACTACCAAAAACTACTTCATGTGTGAATTGAGTCATTTGTTCTGTTTGACTGTCATAGTTTAAACAGGATCAGGACCTGCACGGAGGCAAAAACCTCTACTGCTTCGTTTCCTGTCCTCTGGGCCAGGTACTGCTTTCTGCCTGTCACTAAGTAGTGATAGGTTTATCTCTTAAGGGATTTGTTTTTTCTTCAATAAGATTTTTTCGTCTTAGGATCAGAGGATAACTACTTAGTCACCTGACACTAGGTCTCAATCTCACTCAAGCTACGACGATCAAACATAAAGAGGACTGCTTATAAGTACTGCTTTCTATTTACTTTAGATACAGCTAGTAGAGACAGATCTTGCTTACGTGACTAAACCAAAAGCGATGCAGTTAATCATAAAACTAATTTAAGGGTATCAATAAAATCAAAAACCAGCAAGGCACACATACAAAAATATATGAAAAAACTTATAATAGAAAAAAATGTTTTTAGTTAAACTGGTTGAATGAGACATGCACAATTGGACATCCTATCTGATGAGAAAGGTATTCTTTGGTGTAAGGGCATGAGCCTTTACACTTAAAGTTGAATGTTAATAAAATAAACGTTAATGTTCAAAAAGGTATTTAATATGAAATTACACTAATATAACGTATCAAGAAAATAACAGAAAATGTTACAAAAGGGTTACAAAATGTTGGATGTTGCGCGAGCTCGATATTAAACCGAAGACTGACGTGTATGTGGTGATACTAAATTTTATAAAGTAACAAAAATTGCAGTATTTTAACTAGGCCAAAGTACAATGTGCGGTTGCTGACCGTACATTTGGCATACCGTTCTCAATTTTTAGCAATCATTCACTCATATTTGTAACCCATTTAGTCATATGGAAAGAAAAACAGTTAGTATGTACTCGTAAATACATTTGGTTCTCCCCTACTTAATTAATTTTAAAACTTTCGTAAACAGGTGGACCGCAACAACGTGACTCGTAGCGTCTTGATCGTATTCTCAGATAGTAAATATTACTAACTGTTGAACAGTAAGTATTCAATACCGCAAAATTATGTCACTTTCTCGCGTCACTCGAAAGGATAAAAAAATAAGTAAAAAATTAAAAATGAAAAGGTAACAAATACAGAAAAGGTTACTAAAATTAAAAATAAGTTTAATATTAAATAGGTACGATTGCCATCAACCAACTTGCATGGTATGTGTGTGTGTGTGAGTGCGTGAGATGGTGTGTCAGTGTGTGAGATCGTGTGTTAGTGTGTGTGAGTGGGTGCGTGTGTACAGATGTGGCATATTATATTAGAAGTGACTCTGTATCACTATAGTCCAAAGTGAATAACCAAACCTTCAACTTACTTTTACATTCCTGTCTGTTTAAGGTATAGATGTTATTTTATTTATTTTATTGTAAAGTCTGGTGCTGACAAAAGGATATTGTTTACGCGCAAAGGCGGTGCCGTGGGGTTCTAAGCAAAATACTATGTCAGCCCGTCGTTTCGTGGTAGTGTAGATGTTTCCTTAGTATAGTATGAAGCACAAATAGTTTCCGGACAGTTAATACTTCACTATCAAAATACAGTTGAGTTGTTGGGTACCTATACGGTTTATGAAACATAACTTACAGAACCGCTCTGTGTGCTCTTTCAAGCTTTAAAAGTGTAGTTTTATCAGCACCCCCCCAACAGACTATGTATACAGTAAGAAAGTAAAGACTGGCACAGCTTAAGAGTGGCTACATCGGCATATTGCCTCAAATTTCTAAAAATAGAGATAAGCACCCTCAATCTCCTGATTAAATAATCAATTTGCATATGCCAGTTCAGAAAATGATCTATGTAGACACCCAGGTAACGGATGCAGGTGGATACACAGAGAGGTTGACAAGAACAATGGGAAGAGGAGTTTAAGCAAGAGTGAACTTTGACATTAATAGGGTCTTTTGGTTGAGAAGATTGGGAAACTGAGAAGGGTATAATTTTGGATTTCTCTGCATTCAATGTTAGTAGGTTTTTTGAGAACCAACTACTAACTATGTTAAGATCTGTCTCTGCTAATTGTACAACCTCATTCCATGTATATCCATGAATCAGTAAAACTGTGTCATCAGCATATGCAAAGACAGAACAATTTTTAAGGGAAAGGAGGCAGAGGTCATTTATATAAATGAGAAATAATGTTGCGCCGAGAATGCTCCCTTGGGGCATCCCGTATTCTATTTTAGCCTCTTTACTCATGATATTATCTACCTTTACATGCTGAGAACGATCTTGAAGATAGCTCTCAAAGAGTTTCAAAGCATGGCCACGAATCCCGATATTACACAACTTCGCCAAAAGTGTAGGAACAGAGACCGTGTCAAATGCCTTGCTCAAATCCAGGAATATACCAAGGTATTTCTTTTTACTGTTTAGGTGCTTAGTCACAGCATCGGACAGAGCAGACACAGCATCCTCAGTGGAAACACCTGAGCGGAAACCATATTAATTATGCGCTAAGATGTTATTTGCATTCAAGAATTTAACTAGGCGACTATTCAAAAGTTTTTCTAATATCTTCGAGATTGCCGGAAGTACAGAAATAGGTCGGTAGTTATTTACGCAGTCTCTGTCTCCACTCTTATAGATAGGATGGACTACTGCTTTTTTAAGAGCATCAGGAAAAACTCCGGTATTAAAAGAAATATTACAAATATGTACAATAAGCGGGGCTAAAACATGGCGGGACACCTTGAGTACTCTACTCGATACAGAGTCAATTCCAACTGAACAATCAATTCGCAGATTTAGAATAATTGATTGAATGAATGAATGAATTTCTTTAATATCCGTATCAAATAGGGCAATGGAATTAATATAGTTCTTTGGAGTTAAAAATTGCATGCAATCTACCGATGAGGATTTTTTTTATTTTTGTTGCTAATTTTTTACCCACATTCACAAAGAAATCATTTATGGAATCAATGGATTGCGATGAAATTAAATCAAGTGCGGGTAGGGTTTGGCGTTTAGTGTATGTTACAGTTTTGATGACTTCCCAAGTAGCTTTAATATTATTTTTGGCTTTGGCAAATTGTTCTTTTTCATAATTTCGTTTTAGTTTCCGTAGGAGAGAATTGCAAAAGTTCCGGTATCTGTGATAGGTAAGTTTCAAAATGTGATTATCAGGCTGAGATTTAAGCTGTTTATGCATGCGGTCTATGTTTCTTATGCATTTGATTAGACCGCGAGAGATCCAGGGCTTTATATTCCGGTATTTTTTTAGATACTTTAGTTATCAAATCAAGTATCATGACATTCATGACTTGACCAGCGATACTGTCAACATGTTGGATGTGAGCTTAGTAATCATTTCACTCGTCGAACAACTTAGGAGGCTCTCGTTAGGCTGCGGGATTCTGAAAGCAGTACTTCTGGACACGGCTTGTATTGTAATGAAGTTCCTTTTAAAAGGAACCTTCGCGTAGCTTGGATCCTGTTCCCGATACTGGTGGGCTTCTTTTTTATTGAAATATTCGAAAATGTAACTTACAAATGTATAAATTAATGTAATAAATCACCTAACAAATATTACAAGTATGTGAATTTCGAGAGTTTGTGTTTATGTTGATTGTCAAGTGTAATCTCCTAAACCGAATCGTGTGTGTGTTTGTTTTAAGTACTATCCGAGGACATGCACCTGAATACACGAGGAACTTCCGAGGACATTTTCAAACCGAGGACATTTTCGAGGGTCCTCGGATTGACTTATCCACTGCATCGTATTTGTCGTGCGATTCTGAACCTTTATGTATAAATAATAAGAAAAAGTCACCCAGACCTCGTTTTGATTAAGAGAATTCATATCTACACACCGACAGTGTGTGACCGCTACGCGGCGCCAGCATCGATTTTTACACACTCGCTAAATTTTGTAGTATTATCCGAGGACTAATGTGTGAATTTAACCCTAGATAGCTAACGTTCCTGAACTTATATGATAAGCTAACCATTCGACTTTTTGACGACCATTTTTAAAACGTGTATTTTTATTAAAAAATATGTTATTTTTATCAGGTTTATTATATTTATAGGAAATATGGGATGTGAATGAAAGATAATTATAACAAAAATGAATATTTATTTAACTTTTACTTAATAAATCACAAATCTTAGATGGCACATGTTTAATTGAGATCAATAAGGCACTAAATCTTACAATGACTAAATTAGGAACTATTGTTAAGAAATTTCTACTTTTATTTATAGTAAAATAAAGAAAAAAGATTAAAATTAAACGTGAGTATTTATTTATTTATTTATTTAAACTTTATGTACAATAGTGGTACATGGGCGGACTTAATGCATCAAGGCATTCTCTACCAGTCAACCTTTGGGTTATAAAGACTATATTGTGGTAGGTGTACAATAAATAAAAATAAGATTCAAAATTGAATTTTAACAATTCGGAAAGAATATACAGATAATATATATAATACTAATAAAATACATATATATGCTAAAATAATAAACTAATAAATATGATATATAATAATCATACCGATTAAGAGAATTCATAGAAATCATGATGAAGAACAACTAAGAATGACAAGCTTTTAAGTAGTGTATTCGGATTTTACGCTTAAAGGAAAATTTTGACTCCGCCTTCTTGATGTCAAGGGGTAGCATATTCCAGAGTTTAATTGTAGAAATAGCGTAGGAATTAGACAAAAACCCGGTGCGGTGAGAAGGGATATGAAGAAGTAAGTTTTTAGATGCTCGAAGGTTGAGACTGTGAGAACTGCCCAACACTTTAAAATATTGTTTTAAATAATCAGGAGCACAAGGATCGTTCATGATAGTGAAGAGCATGCAGAGGGACAAAAAAAAAATAAATTACAAAAAATGACTTAAATTTTTTTGGCACAAGTTGAACAAAAATCAACCGTATGTTCACCACAAATGGGAACTCTGCAACTATTGCAGTGATTCTTGGTCATGCGCCTTTTCTTATAGGAACACAAACTGCAGCTTTTCCTTTTCCTTGTTGAGGCATTTTCAAGTATCAGAGGAATGCTTCCAGAACCAGATTGCTCAAGGTTTTGACATTGACCTTCAGCGCGATCCTCATGGTTCAAACCCAAGACGTCTCTTATCTAGTCTTTCATTCTACGAAGCATTGTTGGTATTTCCAGGCGACGTTTTAGCCATGGTTCAACGAGTTTCTCATGCAGTTGTTTCATATAGCTCCTTTGTGCCAGTGGTTTACCTCCAGACACCAATACATTATGGCAGTAGATGACAGGAGTTGATACTCGTTATATTGAGCATGTCATAAAACATGCACATAGGCCACCGGTTGGTCTTACGGTTACAAGACATATTTGAACACATCTGGTCAAATGTGTTTACGCCACTTTTTATGACCTTTCTTGTTCCTCTTCAAAATCTAAAGGTGGACTTACTTGCGCAACTTCAGTGTCCGAGGGTTCTTCGTGAAAGTCACTTTCAACATCATCAGCCAACAAAACATCCTCATTTTCACTATCAGAAGAAACATCATTTGTATTATATATAATCTTCATCATCTAACGCCCGAACTATGTCGTCATCTGTGACTAACCTCGCAGCCATTCTTCACTATCAATGAAGTAACTAAAAAAAAAACAAAGCAAAAATCAACTCAAAGCACGTAAGCTAAAAGTTACACATAAGCTAACCATTCGTCAAAATGACGAGTACGCAGTAGGTATCTCAAAAACAAAAGTACTTACCGGCTAAACGCAACCACCACGCGACGCAGTCTAGCGGACACTAAGTTGGCGCGAAACCGTGAGTGTGTAGGTAAAACGGTGAGAAAAGGACACGAAGATATTTATTAGATGCTCGTCATTTTGACGAACGTTAGCTATCTAGGGTTAACACACCTGCCCTCGGATGAGTAGCTATATCAGACAGTGTGTATTCAGATCCTCGGAATGGTAAGCGGACCAGATAGTGTGTATCCTAGTATGAGTATTTTTGCGGATTCATAGGTTTTATACAGTAAACAAAAAAGCAAAGTAAAAAAAATAAGTATATATTTCTCTTATATAAATATCTTTTACATTCATAAAAAAAGGTGTTTCAAACTTAATAAACATTTATTTAAAGTAAAGTATTATGATACTATACAATACTAACATTAAATATAATACATACTATAATATATATTTTTAAAACAACAAACACTATATATTTTTTTGTAATCATCAATACAATTTTGACAGGACTTTAGACTTTTTATATATGTCGCAGCCAACTGGTTAAAATAGCCGTTCAATCAAACGTCTAGCTTCTTAATTGAATATTAGAGGCACTCAAAACGTTCAACATTACAGCTGTCTCAAAAGCCGCCTTCTAATTGAATTAGTTCCGCTTACCACCGCGACGGCGCTAGGTGCGTTTTTTTTTCAATATGGCGGCAACTAAACATGTGTTTTTGATTGTTTCAAGATATTTTTCGGAAAGAAAGTAGTAAATAGACATTACTAGTGTTAAGGAGCCAGAAATTATGGTGGCATATATGAGTGAATCAAAATTTAAGCAATTAGTCGAAGAGAAATCAAGCTGTAGCGTTGAACGTTGCAGTCAACAAGTCGGCTAAGCGACGTACAACCGTGTGATTGAATGGCGTTGTTCAGTCAAAGGGCTAGCTGTTTTTACTAATTTGTTCAAACTTTTGGTCACCCCATAAACCATCCTTAAACTTATCCCAAGAATAATCTCCCAAGAAATTACAAAAAGTTTTCCTATTCTTTCAAATCACATGCTAAACTAATGGTCACTCTAGTTAATTTACCATTGAACCAGTTGGCTAAGCGTCGTTAAGTTGTAGTGTTGAACGTTGCAGTCAACAAGTCAGCTAAGCGACGTACAGCCGTGTGATTGAATGGCGTTGTTCAGTCAAAGGGCTAGCTGTTTGATTGAACGGCTATTTTAACCAGTTGGCTGCGACATATATATTAACAATATTGAATGAGAAAAAAATAATCAATTATTCTGTTGGTTCTTATTTTTTAAGGAATGTATTTTATAAATTATTTAAGTATTCAATGAATTAAAATCAAAAATTAACAATATTGAATGAGAAAAAAATAATCAATTATTCTTTTGATTCTTATTTTTTAAGGAATGTATTTTATAAATTATTTAAGTATTCAATGAATTAAAATCAAAACTAAAATCTAATTCTTAAAATTCTTGCATAGTTTTTATATTAACATTTATTGGTATATTTATTGACGTTTTATTTTTGTTATACATTTTAGTATAATTATTAATTGTAAAATAAAAACTTAAACCTTACTGTTTTTACGCCATCTTTGTCATTAGTCACTTTAGGTTTATAAATCGGGACCCAGTTCCACTGAACGGGGTTTACTTGCTTGACTGTTTTGGGTGTCTAAAGTGCCTCCACTACATTATTAGTATATTATGATTCAAGTGAGCAATGTTGCCCATTATACACGAGGCTGTGAGTTGCAGCCCGAGCCGTAGGCGAGGGCGTAATTCAGCCGAGTGTATAGTGAGCAAGCTGCTCACCAGTTTCATACGAACTTTTTCTACACACTTGCGAGGAAAAAACAATCATTTACAAAACAAAATGTTGAACATTATGGGGACTGGGGTATGTTTAAGAAGCTACTAATCCTGGATAAAATTTCAACTGACTAAAAGTAACGCAGCTCGCATATAAAATACCTATATAAACTTCGAGGAAGTACCTACGTAACAAAAAGTGGGATATGTAATAACATCTCTAAAATAACGAGATTTAAAAATCATGATTATTAAATTTTCTAGTACAGTAGAATCCGTTTATTATGACTCCGGCTATATTGACCAACCGCTTATTATGACGTAATTCACAACGAAGTTTGGTTTTCATATAAAATTCACTATACCTAACAAAGTCGGATACTATGACATGCTTATAGTGACAAGTCGCTAATTGTGACCCATTTTTAATCAATTGTGTCGAATTATTGTGACTGACGTGATTCCTTACACCTTCGAAACAAAGGAATACCCGTCAGCGGCCCTATGTTTTGGTAATCTTGACTTCAATTTGTTCTGCAAGCTCGATAATTCGTTTAAAAGTTCGACAAAACATTGTTGTACGGACCACTATCAAATTAAATAAATAGTAACATAAGTTATTTTTTTCTACAAAATGCTTTGTATGACGTCCGCTTATATGACGTACTTATTTGTTATTTCCCTTCGATGTCATTATAAACGGATTCCACTGTAATAATATAATAGTTAGGTACAAACAATTGATTTAAAGAATAATATTTACTTTGAAACAATAGTAACTTCCAGAAATAGATACCAATGCAAGTTAAATAAAAGTAGTTGCATTGTTATAACAATGTCTTAAATACCTTTTAAATTTGACAGACACTGAACACCTTCATATTATACTCCAACCAACTACTCGCATGTCAAATTTTATCCGAATATAGTATAAATAGATTTAAAATATAGAACACCTATATAAATTGTTAACGCGAATTATTATTCGCTTACATACCACATGGCATTCGATATTATCGTACTAAAAAACAACGTACACAGTAACATAAATCTATAAAGCGATAAACATAAATTTCGTTTTTTATTTTCGTCTTTAATTGAATGAAAAGCATTACAATAATACATGTAAAATTATCTGAATCATATATATTAAATAGTAATATGTTCAAAGATCTTACCTTAGTCCATGACTGTTATGCACATGTCTACACCGGATAAAAGTCTCCAGAGAACTGAATCACTCACGGGGTGCGGGGCGTCAGCGACGCTTGTCGATTGGTAAATTTGGTTGGCGGCAAAAGAAATGTTCTCGGATAGTACTTAATCTAAGAAATGTGTGAAAAATACTGCAAAACTTTGTAAAATATTTAGGTCAAGGTACGAAATACTTAGGTAGAGGTCCTCGTTTTGTATACATAGGGCTCTTCAAAAAGTCCTCAGATTGTTTCTGAAAAGTATAACACAAGGTCCTCGCATTGTACATAACTCAAGGAAGAGTGTGTGAAAACGAGTCCTCGGATTGTCATGTCCGGGCTGGTGAGTAGGTCCTCGGAAGGCTCTCACAAACGTCCTCGAAAGGATGTGGCTTGAAGAATGAGCAGTGTATTTGAAGTCCTCACACTGTTCATAAAGAAACGGCGGAAAAAAAGTTTTGACAGCACTACACGAATAGGTTCATTAAATAATATTTCGAATTCTGATGCTTTATATCTTATCAAAAATATCGTACGAGGCCGTTAAGACAGTATTTCAGAGCGTCCTCAAATTGTTCATAAAAAACTATAGTCCTCGCATGGACGTCTACACAAACAAGAGTGTGTGTGTGTGTGTGAATGAAAAAACAAATCAAATTGGTGATAGATAAATAATTATATGGAGTGTGCTAGCTACCAAGTGTCAATTAATTTCATTTAATTTGATTTTTTTTGGGGGATTTAATGAATGCCACCGATCCTACAATTACAATATCTACCTAATAAGAAGTATATATTCACATTGAGATGAGAATGAAAATAAATGTTAATATCTTGACAAAGGTTAATTTCACGTTTATTGACAAATTTTTGGTCAAGTGTATTATTTTTAAACAGAGAACAGAGTAGAATGCGATATTTTTTAAAAATTGTGGAAATTACGTGAAGACACAGATTTCTTACTCTCTATTTAAACTTTTAAAAGGTATTTGGTAGCAGGCTATGAGTTAGTCTTAGTTAGATTGTTTATCATCTCCATTTTGAGAACCAGAGTTTAAATCTGGAGCCTAAGACTAATCACTGCTCCTCAGGTGTGTGTTGATATTACAAGTTTTTTAATAGCCAGTGTTGTCCCACTGCTAGGCAAAGGCTTCCCCATATTTTTCCAGCCTACTCTATCTTTTGGCTTTTCCGGGCAGTCTGTCAGGAATGAGTACCTACAAGTCGCTACGCCAGCGTTTTTTAGGACTACCTCGGTTGCGATGTCCATCTTCAGGCACCCACTGCGTGGCGATTCTGCCCCATCTGTCCTCGTGCATCCTATGAATGTGGTCCGCCTAATCCATTTTAGTTTCGCAGATTTGTCTCCAACATCTGCCATGCCAGTTTTGGAGCGTATAGCCGTGTTGCGAATTCGGTCGTCCGCTTGATTTGCAGAATGGTACGCTTCATGTACCAATAGTAAAACAATAATATGAAATGCGAAGCAAGATAGCAAGATGATAAACAAAGCAGATTTATCTTTTAATTTGAAATGCATTGTAAATGTCAAAATGGATGTTCATGCCTAGCTTCCCTCCTACACAACCAATTTAAGGAGACCCAAGCTCAAAAGATAGAACTCGCTTGTACCAGGACAGTACAGGAGAAAATAGCGATTTTCAAGCAACGTTTGGGTTAAACAGCCGTACGAAAAACCGTAAAAAGAAATCACATATTTTTTAGATAGCATCACGGCAAAAGCAATAAAAGCGTGCTTTATCATCGACCACATCATTGCTTACCATTTAGGTGATGTTTATCAAACGCGAGCTTGTCATCAATAATAATAAACGCCCATTAATCAAAAATGATTCTACTCTCCTCCTCTTAGGGGTGTAATTCATACTCATACGAGATTTCGTATGAGTATGAATTACACCCCTAACCTTGAAAACGTTTATGCGTGCTTTGTTAGTTCCACTTCTATTCGCGACAGCTGTACTCAAATTTTAAAGAGCGTAAGTTGTTTTTGTCGCACAATGCACTAAAAGGACAAAACAGGACGCGAATTGGTATGCAATCTGTACCTGGCACATTAGTCTCAGCACATTCACATTAGTTCAAATGCGAGGGTCGTGGGTTCAACTACCACATATCCCGCCAACCTTTTGGCATTTTTATCATTCTGTAACAAAACAACTACTTATGATTTTTGATGAACAGAAAATCTTAAAATTGTTTGTTGACTTTAATAAGTGCAGTCATTCATACATTGAACGCTACAAAGTCCTGGGAAGGTTTAAACGGTGAAAAAATTTCGAGGAAAATAGCAAAATCAACAATTTTATTTTCTCATACAAACTGTTCCTGTCTGTCAAACATTTGAGGTTCGTCACGTCAGTACGGTAAACTTGGATCCCCTCAAATAATAATTACAGAACGTATTTAAATAAGGGTTTTGAATCGACAACATATATTCAGATTATCGCGTATTTAGATTTAAAAAATCCTAAGTAGTATCACTATAACAAAGAATCGACATATTTGTTGATTGTCAGTTATTTATGGTTGCGTTTAGAAATATATTTTGTGACTTAATTTGGAAAGAGATATCAAGGTACATTAAAAAAAACTATATTTCAAAGGACCAATTCTATTATTTTTAATCAACGTTTGTGATTCCATAATTTCAGCTGAAATTCTAAATGAAACAGTTGACATGGACCTTGCGGAGTTTTCAAAACAACTCACCCTGCATGGTCGATGGCAAGTGTTCCATGCGATACCTGAGAGACCTGATTGCTGAAACCATGTGCCGGATACCTATTGTATTGTCGGCGATCAGTTGCGGACAACGGGCGATCGATAGTTGTGAAGGTAAAAGGATATGATTTCGATGTGAACGATCGTTGGATTGTGCCATACTCACCAACATTGTCCAAAGCTTTTGAGGCTCACATCAAAGTGGAATATTGTAACTCCGTCAAGTCGATAAAGTACATAATATATGTAAATATGTTAACAAAGGTAGCGATATGGCCATTTTCGCTGCAACAAATGCAAATGACGAAGTATCTCAGTATGAGATGGGTCGCTATGTAAGCGGCAACGAAGCAATTTGGCACATCTTTTCATTCGATATCCACGAAAGACACTTTACAGTTTTCAGTCCATTTGGCAGTTCATCTAAAAAATGTACCAGTGTATTTCCATGAAGAGAACGCCGCGGACAGCGGCACGTCCATCATCTACCACATTTAACAAGTGTTTTATGATTTTTTCAAACAGATGTTTTGCTCGCACTTTCCTGACATGCTGATATACCACGCTATTACACGTAAACGCGAACGCGTCATCAAAGTCGTTTCAGCTTCGGAAACAAGGAACACCAGTTGAAAGACATCCAAATTGATTTGCTTGAGACGCTCTAGATCGCATCTACACAGTGAATCCAAATAAAGACGAATGTTATGATCTTTAATTGTTTTTAGTGAATGTTCGTAGTCGGTCATCGGTTCAACAAATGGAATCAATAGCTGGACGACAACAATATGCGGAGTTGATGCGACTTACTATGAGTCGTGTCAACTATTATAGTTGCTCGGGAACGATTCGCATAGGGTTTATACACTCAAGGATTTCGTCAAATCTTCATCGCCGCATCAAATCCGCATATTGTTTGCTATTATCATATCGACATGTTTCCCGTCAAATCCAGGAGATTTGTGGGTGAAATATAGGGACGACATGTCTGAGGATGTTTAGCATCGTGTGCACTGTCAAACTGTCAATCCAACACTAAAAATAGCTGAAGAAATTTACAATGAATATTAATTTTGTTTGTTGTTTTGTTTTGTTTGTTTGTTTCATATGTACTAATGAATCTTTGTTAATCATGTTAATCTTTCATCGAGAATGTTGTGCATACCTATAAGTGATGTATTTGCACAGAATTCAATACTTATAATTTCCTGTTTTTTGTTAAAATTGTAAATATGTCGTTGGTGTGCCCTATTTAATAAATAAATAAATAAATAATCATTATGAAAGACAAATGTTTATTGAAGGCAAATAAAGTATTGTCGTATTTGGGCATTACAGCACCCAGTTGTCCTAAGCACGACGCATTAAACCACGAGTTACAAAGAGAAATACAGAATGGCACTGAAGCATTGGCTGAAACAGTTCTTACAAATGTTCCACAATTGAATCAAAAACAAAGGATGCGTAACCTACGTTAACGTCACTTTGATAGAAGCTGTAAACAGTGAATCTGGTGGAATTTATTTCCTTGATGGTCCTGGAGGGATTGGAAAACGTTCCTAATTTCATTGCTATTGGCAAAGATCAGATCGTAAAATGAAGTAGCCTTAACGTTTGCTTCATCTGGAGTAGCTGAGACTTTGTTAGAAGGCGGACGAACTGCACATTCTGCCTTGAAATTACCACTGAACATGCAAATTAACTTTTACAACATCGTAAAAAACAGTGCAATGGCAAAGATTCTATAGGTATATATAATTGATCGTGTGGGACGAATGCACGATGGCCCACAACAGGTCACTGGAGGCACTGGACAGAACGTTGAAAGATCTTCGTGACAACCAAAACATTTTTGGTGGAGCCATGATTCTGTCGTCAGGTGATTTTCGTCAGACTTTTCCTGTTATTCCCCGATCAACTGTTGCCGACGAACTAAACGCATGTCTTAAATCATCTAAGTAATTAGTTCCAGTTCACAACTAACATGCGAGTTTTTTTGCAACAAGATCAAACTGCAATTGTGTTTTTGAAGCAATTGTTAGACATTGGAAATGATGAAATCACAGTTGACACCTCGTCCGGATTCATCACATTTCCCTCAGATTACTGTCACATCACAGACTCGAAAAAGGACCTTATTAAGCGTGTTTTTCCGGACATCGTGCAAAAGTTCAATAACCATAATAGGCTGAGTGAACTAGCTATATTGGCGGCAAAAAACAAAGATGTACACGATCTCAATGCGAGTATTCTGAAATTTCTTCGAGTTGTTATCCTTCAAGTCAACTATCCCACAGAGTATTTGAATTCACTGGAATGCCTGGACTACTACCTCACAATTTGCAATTATAAGCAGGATCAGTTGTCATCATGTTGCGTTACATTAATCAACCTTGACTATACAATGTAACGAGACTGGCTGTGAAAAAGCTAATGAATAACGTCATCGCGGCAACGATCATAAAGGGAAAAAAATATAAATAAGAGGATGTCTTGATCTGGCGTATACCGATGATTTCAAAGGATTAACCGTTCGATTTTAAGCGTCTACAATTTGCCGTCCGTATGGTCTTTGCGATGCCCATGAATGATTTATTCATGGCCAGTCGTTGGAAGTTTGCAGAATCAATTTGGAAGTTCCCTGTTTCGCGCATGGACAATTCTATTATCTGTTGCATGTTAGCGCGTCGGAAAACCATCATCATTACATATTAACGCTCCGCAAAAAAAGAAAAAAATATATTACTAGAAAGCTTAAAATTGATTAACTGTTTTGTAACTGTGTTGTATTTAATGTACATAGATAGAGATATTTTATTAATATGAATTGTAAGCAAGTTTCATTTAATAACTGAAGGAAGTTAAAACCTTAAAAGATATAGCCAGTATCATATGATAGGCAAACTTTATTTTGTAACAACACAATCTGAGGCGGTATGAAGTTCGCCGGGTACATAGCGGTAAGTACTAAAAATATTGTATTTTCAAAAAAAATCCTTATTTTAGGGTTCCAAACCTTTGTATGGATAAACAGAACTGGTAATTGGTTGTCTGTCTGTCCGTCCGTTTGTCACGGTCGATATTTCCCGAATGTTCTGGACTGATACAGTTGAAAGGTACATATATATACAGGGTGTCCCAAAACTCAACGTCAAGCCGAAACGGGGTGACAGGATTGATCATAACCATCACGAGAAAAATCTGAAAAAAAATCTATCCCATGCAGTTTAAAAATTATGGGCATTTTAAGAAAAACCTAGATATTTGATCAAACTGTACCATTTTTCGGTTATTGTGGTTATTCTTTTTTATTTTTGTTCATTTGAACTTTGGAAACGTAATCCTAAATAACATTTCTAGAATCCCAATAAAAAATAATGACACAATTGCCTCAAGTTTCCGAGAATTGAGACTATTTGTTAAACTACGAATTTAAAATTTTTAAGATTCGTCGACTTTGACAGGCCCTCCTATAAAAAAAATGTACTAGAGTGCCTTGGCAAGTGGCATTAAAAGTTGGCGCATTTAATCAGAATTCTAAAATGGTACAATACTTGTTAGTTCCATACAATAGAAAAGAGTAAAAAAATTAAAACCTCAAGTAACCCGATTTTTGCTATCTCATTTTACTCAGTTAAAATGTTTTTAATTCACACAAGCTCTAGGTAGGTTCTTAATTTTAAGACAAAATGATGAGAGAGATGGATAATGGGTATGTTCGCCATGAGTGAGCGAGACAGATAGTGACGCCACGCATTGAGACGGAGATGCGTCGTTTAAACGAGTGCGAATGAGCGCGTTGTGCTTCACGCGCGCCTCAAAGAGATGTCAGCAAAGAGGACGGGGCCCGCTAGGGCCAGAGCCTGCCAGGGTTGCGGAATTTGTTCGAAAGAGTCAACGCGGCCCTGGAACGCAAAGGGCTTTAGAAGGAACACGGATGGGTTTTAGTCAGTAAGAGTCTGACACGCCCTTCCGCTCCACCCAGAGCGGAAGAAGTCATTTTGATGATTTCCCATCCTTAAAAAAAAAAAAAAAAAAAAAAAAAAAAAAAAAAAAAAAAAAAAAAAAAAAAAAGCCTACCCTGACTGCGTTCTGTAGCTCCTTGCTAAAGATGGGCCAAGTTGATGAAGAGGGTTTCACTTAAGTAGGTAAGAAGAAGAAGAAGCCCTGTTCTCGTAACCACTGCGTTACCGCACCGAGTGGACAAAACATGCTGCGGCGCCCTGCTGTGCCTACGAAACAGCTGTACATTTTGCGTTTGCATTATTCCAAAAATTGAGGAAGTCTTGCAATATTTTTGAGTGAACATAAAATGAGCCTTGAGGTCGAAAAAAATATATAAAAGGTTAGAATCGCGCCACAACATCAACTTTGCGTCGTTCGTGGTACGAGTTTCAACCAGCCATCTTTATCTTTCCATATAAATAAAAATGAATCGCTAAATGTGTTGCTAAGCGCAAAACATGAGAACGGCTGGAGCAATTTTGCTAATTCCTTTTTTGATGAGTTTGTTATGATCAGGAAAAGGTTCGTATGAAAGAAATTTTACAAAATATTTTTATCCGGGCAAAGCCGGGTCGGGCCACTAGTACCTTTATAAAAATATGTTTTGGGCAAAAGTTGTCGTATTTCGACGTTTCCGAGGAAGATTACGCGACACCACTCAGCAAAACACGACACAAACAACGTTTCGTGTACAGTTCTAGTGTAGTGTTTTAATGAGGTTTATTTATGTGTATTAGTTTATATTTGTTCATTTTGTGTATTTTATCTATGGATGATCTATGGATGGATTATGATTATTGTTATTACATATTAATATGTTCAAAAATACTAAAGCCTAAAGTTTTCTAAAAATAATATTGCCTAAAATTTACAGCCATGCGTCATGAACTCATAATGTACTTAATGTTGATGTTATAACATTATATCATGACCATCATATACCATAATCGTGTGGCTGTGAAAAGTTAGGGCTTACGATTTTAATGGACTCAAAATAAAAATCCAAGATCGTCGCTACATAATAACAGCCACACGGGTCGATCTTCGGGGTTAAAAACCGCTTTGCCGAGGTCGGTCTGTGGATTGGTGGACATCTTAACATATCGAGACTCCTTCATGCCTCGGAAAGCACGAAATCGTTAGTTTCGGCTGTCAATTGCAAATCTTTGGAAGTAGTTACGGTTAGCCAAAAGCCACAAAATCTGACTCCAGTCTTGGCAGAAAGTACCGTGTTACCCAGTTACGTGGTGGTGTAGGACAGACAGGCAATTACTCCACGTAAAATACTGGTATTCAGTTGAATGGGGTCTGACTAAAAACCGACCCCAATATAGTTGAGAAAAAGTCTAGGCAGATGATGATGATGATGATGATAGCGCCAACCAATATTTGCTATTTTTAGGTTATAGCGACATTTCGTGGTTTTCAGGACGGTCAACTGCGGAACCCTACACAGCGCTAGGCCTTGTTGTGTTTCACATTTAAATCCCGAAAGTCAAACCAGAAAATTTAAGTAACGCGTTTCTTGGGCAAAACACTATTCATAATAAAATTGCCCAGTAACTTGAAAACTAATGGATGTTAATTAATCTTATGTATGCAAAGTATGCAAAATTGAAAAAAGTGTAGAGTTTTCAAAAAGCCTGACTCTCTTAACGGACTTTGACGCAGCATTGTTTCTTTTACAATAAACATTATTCTGATTACAACTTCTAATTTGACTTGGGATTTATTTCACGGATTGAAGCACCTAAGCCTGCCTGAGGTAATTTTCCTAGGCTACATTGCATCAGGGTCAAATAAAATCTACATCAATTTTATTGTCTCTCAACATGTACTTTTCACCAAAAATCATCGTCTTTTCACATCGGCATTGTTTAAATCCCGGCAAGATTCATAACACAATTCAGCGTATCTTGTTTATTTTGCTTTTAACGCATGCGCATTGAAAAGCAAACCACGTGTATCGGCTATTCCAATCTCCTGATGCTTCATGAACTCCTAGTAACGCCTAACAGTTGTACGCCGACTATTTTGCATTCCACGGCTAACAGGCCAGGCTACCTTCATCGCCGACGTCCAGCGTGGCACTAACTGACTGCGCGCGCTCTTACCCGCGATACGTGCGGGTGACGCGGTAGTGGCTCCACCAAGCGGAGCGAAGGTTCTTTACAGTGTTTATTCGTTAGCTATTAAATGTTGTAGTGATGAGACATCCTAGTAACAATCGTACAATATTTAAACGGTTTTGCTATTTTTCCCTTCGTTGCAATTGTCGGGATTTATGATTATTTCTATAATCACGAAGTTTCCCCGCCAGTCTAACGCAATATAGAATAATATGATTTTTATTTTTTGTTCATAAAATTAAAGCTCTCATGGTTAAGCTCTTTTTATAGCAACGAAGTGTGTTGTGAGCTACTTGTTCCCTCATAGCGTTCGAAGGAGAATTTTCTTATCGCCCCTTTGCCTTGAGATGAAAATATAGAGCGGAGGAACTATTTTCATTGCATCTCTTATGTAATTTCTAGAAAGTTCGTTTTTCAGTGCTCCGCGAACCTTTTACGCGTGATAATGATGTTACTTTTCAGACAGTGTTATTTTAATTTTAAAATGAAACCTTCGCAGAAATTCAGCTTCATTCTAGTCTTTCTATAACATACCTGCTTTGATTGGGTTTTTGGAAAATGACTAAGAAAAAATCATCTAAGTATATTTTTTCTTAGTAATTTTACAAAAAAACAGACTTTCTGAAAAAGGTTAATTATTATAAAAGGGCAATGGACTAAATCTAAATCTATCCTTTGCGTCATCAACCTAACTGATCTATAAATTAAAATCTTAACTATGGTAAAATACTAGCTTTTGCTAGTGACTTCATACGCGCATATCCCGTTTTTTCCCCTTCTCGTAAGAGTTTCGGGAATTCTCTATTGGTGCTCCCCTACGTTCCCCAAGGAACCTTCATATTAAGTTTCGGCTGTCTACGATCACGACCCTGTCGGGCACAGAAAAAAAACAATAATATGTAGGAGAGAGGAAGCTTTAAATAGCTAAACTTATATCTAAAATAATTCCAATCATACCATATTAGGGACTGCTTCTACCTTATATTTTATGATACAAATATTCCTTTATACTACAATAGCATTTTTCAATTGAATATTGTTTTGGTTTTTTGTAAAAAAAAAATTCGATCTAAGTTTTTGTATGTGGGATTTTCAATTTACATGTTTATCTAAATATATACTAAGTGAATTCTTCAACATTATCTATTTTTGAGTTATTTAAAGTAAAATCTATATTTAAAGGCGTTGTTTGATGGGATGAAAGGTTATCAGTTTAGTTTTGGAGAAGTTTACCTCGAGGTTGTGTGCATTCATCCAAGTAATGATTTTGTTGAGAATTAATTTTAGTTTTTCGTTTAGGTTTAAGTTGTTTCGACATGAAACTAATAGAGAAATGTCATCCGCGAATAATACACATGGTCCGTCTATGAATTACGAAATATATTAGGAATAAGAGACATCCTATTACACTTCTTTGGCGTATTGAGGCACGAATAGGTTTGCTATCAGATCGGACTTCTTTCGTGTGTTGATTAAAAAAATCATTCTACTGTTTCCTCTCTGTTCTTTAGGTAAAATATTGTTCCCTCTTGTACGCTAAAAAGCAACACGTTAGATATAGACAGATGTACATACACAGAGTACGATGCGAACTTATGAAACTTCTCGTTACGTTACCTATCGTTTCTATTGGAAACTCCTCATTAACCTATTTCTTTCAGTATTGACTTTCAATAACTTTCAATAAAGATAAAATTGTATAAGGACCCTAGCCATGGTTATGACCTTAACCCATAGCGATTCTGGTCAGTCGTCCTTATACAAGCCCTAACTGTAAACGCGCGCGTTATATCTTATCGTGGAAACTGAAAAAGAGAATCGATACCAGTGACTGTCATATTTACACGTCCATGATTTCAATTTGATTCTGACAGCGCCCTTATTTCAAAGTACTACGCGAAGTTTTCGTTTCTGGGATAAACTGGTTGTAGTTTCCATAACATAAAATAAGAACTAAAAAAGCCCTTTCAGAAAAAAATACCCTCATTACTGTTTGTTACTTGGTTTATCTTAACTCGTCCAGAATGTGTATTTACGTTAGACACAATATTTCAAAATCGGGACACAACTGACATTAGCTTCTATAACTGTAATAAAAATTTAAAACTCATTTCTGTTGGATACATAGACCATATTTTCTCATCTTTGTTGAGTAAAATAATTGTTTTTAAAAGCAAAATAAAAGTGGTAAACAGTTTAGTATTTTGTCTCTAAAACATAATTCAGAAGGTTTTACATTAACACACTCACAGTAATGATTCCGAGGTCAAACTCACCGGGCACTTCACTATAAAGTTTTCTTGTTATACCGAACATGGTACATTATTTTATAATCGTGCAATTTTACGCATTGTGTCCAACGCAGTAGATTTAATTAAATCCTACTAATATTATAAATGCGAAAGTGGATTTCTTTTGCAAGTGTGTAACGTTGGATAAATTTAATTTTCTGTGTCATATTTTGTAAACTACTTTGCGTACTACTGTATAAATTCAAGTATAAAACTAAACAGACTCATGTGTTGCTGGGGAGTCTGTTGCGCAACGTCTACTTCCCACCTAAATCACTAGGTGAAGGTTTTTGAGGACTGTCTTTACGTAGAACTTTGACGTTCAAAAAGTTCTGGCACTCTAGCCTAATTATAAAAATGACTTTTCATTTTAATTTTGACCTCTTTACCTCTTAACGGCTGGTCGAATTTTGCCGCTGACTGGTTGTGTTGCGTTTTTTGAATTACGGGACTTATTTAATTATTTTAAGCCTTTTGTTAAGCTTTAACAAAATCAAATTCGGTAAATACGTAACAAAAAGAAAAAGTTTAAATAAAACTAAAATTAGTTACAAACAGAAATGAGAATTTAAACTTATAAAGTAAAGTAAAATAAACTAATTCATACCGTTAGAAAAACATTTTCTACTTGTGTGTGGAAAAGTGGAGCGTAAATGTATTATGTGAGGTGAGTGTGGGTATACCAAGTTTTATTTAGGTATTTGTAGAACTGCCTCAGTTTGCGTTTAGTCTAGACTCAATAACCACCTGTACATAGTTTTCCTTCGTGTCTTTTTAAGGAGGGTGGAGACGTGGCGTTGGAAGGCGTCCCACAATGTGGTCCGATGACCTCGTGAGGGTCGCGGGTAGCCGGGGGATGCGAGACGCACAAGACCGATTGTTGTGGCGACACTTGGGGAAGACCTATGCCCAGCAGTGGACATCTTCCGGCTGATATGATGGCGCTTATGAAAGCGGAATGTGATAAAAATAGGTTTGCTTTTAACCGACTTCAAAAATATAACTTTATTATTTATTAACCGTTTGACGATTATTTTTGCGTTGGTTTGAGTTATAGGTATATTGCGTTTGCATTGGACGGTGATTTATATAGATAAACCAGTGACCTCTTCAACTTAAAAACAATAAAAACTAGTGTCCGACAAAAGTAAATATTTAACCATGAGCTGGTCTGTACTTGGACTGCGAAGGCACATAAAGTAATTCCTTTACGGAAAATAGTGCAACCACTCATTGTGGGAATAATGTCACCTTGATGTGGGGTATTATCACTAAAATGTCGAGAATTGAAATATTTAACAAAAAATAAACTACAACAATGAAAACAATAATAATGTAAACAGTATTTGCTTTAATATATAGTAAATACTCTTATATAACGAAATCTTTAATTCCCGTCTGGAATTCACGTAACTAGTTGACACGGTCTATCAGCCAATAGTTTAAGGGCGTCCACTGCTGGACATAGGCCTACCCTACCCGGGTTGCCATAATCGCCACGTTTGGCAGGCGGGTTGACAATCGCAGTGTAACTGTTGCAATGCACAGAGTATGCTGCTGCCCATTCTCTGGTGAGTCCCTTAGTCGTTTCTTACGACACCCACGGGATGTGATGGGATAGTGTTATTCTTTTACGACCGACATCATCCAGAACAAACAGACAAACGCCTACATACATGTAATAGAACAAATTGTCAAGATATTTTGATCTCAAAATTATAATTCGTCGGTGTCTGTAAGAAAACGGGTAAGTGTTGAACGGCACTTTTTATCAAAATATTGAATATTTTCTCTATAATATATTAGTTTAGAAAAGTTAGTAAAAACAAAATAAACTAATATTTAAATGACAACTTATTATAACAAACCTCATTGAATCTCAAAGAAAATATTAAAACTACAGAAATCTTGACGATCTACTGAAACTATTCGATATTGAGACTGCTACGATGCGCCGCTCGCGCAGCCGCGGCATAGAATGTGCTACGACGTAGCGACTATATTTGCTACGCCATTGTCACGATTTTTGTTACGGAACCATCAGTCGATCGCTAAATGATTCCATCATTAATAAGTTATGGTCAGAATAATAAATTCAATTAGCATTAATGAAACTCGTTTAAAATAAACAATAATGTAGCCTTCACTAACTTTTAAATAAATATAAAAATAATCATTTCATACAGAATTTATAATGATTACCGAACGTGTTTGGAAAAGTAATAAAAATCATTAGTTGTTCAACTATTATTACCGATATATTAAACTAATTCCTTTCCAATGACCCCTTTAATTTTGCTGCGGGAACGTCCCGCAGCAAAATTAGAGCCTTTCTTGCTTCATATTATTATTATCATTGGTTGAGAATTATCAAGGGATTTTCGGTGAGCGTGTGTTTGATATACTTGCGAGATTCATAATTTCCGGTATATATTAGTTTTTCCGAGCGGTGGGTGGGGAGGGGCTTCAAATGTAAACAATCACCCCCACCCGCCATGCGGCCATGCGCTCGGATCTTCAGTACGCGCTCGCTCTCCAACGCTGCCACACGCTCGTTTGTGATAACTGTTTTGCTCACAATTTTACTCTTGGTACTAGGACAGCAGAAATTGTAAGGAGGATAAATGAGCCCGCAGAAACAACCATGCCCTATGCTCATACTTCAGTTGCGTTTTAAGATGGTTGGATGTCAAGTAGGAATTTAGTTGTGTATTGCATGACACAATATTAAACTTTATTTCGTACCATATATTTATGGGATTTACTGAAACTTATTAAACTTCTGGTAGTTCGTCTTGCACTAGAAGTTTTTACATCATTCAATATATATTTCATCTACTAAGCCTCTAAATGCAATCTTCAGTCATATTTAAACTAATAAATATTGTGTTGGCGTAAAACTTTTCGTTGAAATTACCGGTTATTGCCGATCTTCTGCCGATATACTTTTTCTCATGATGGTGTCTTGTTTAGTCGTGCAGTCCGATTGCAGTCGGTGTGCAGTTCACACGACTGCACGCCGACTGCAATTGGACCGCAGGGTTGGTTTGCAGTTCTATTGCAGTCGTACCAACTGCATTCAAACTGCATCCGAACTGCAGATTTGCAGTTGGATTGCAGTTGAAATGCAGTCCGTCTGTCTAGAGCCTTAGTGTCTGATATCGATTACGATGACGTCATCCAAATACCAGGGCATCAACGTCCGTCGTAGGTGCTCCAATCGACTGGAAAATCAATAAGCCGTTGAACTCTTACCATTGAACTTGAGCGGAGTTCAAAGACTATTTATTTTGTATCGCACTAAAACACTTTTCGTATCCTGAGTTTGAGTTGAGTTAGATAGAACTTGTCCCCTTAGCATTTGCAACAGCCCGCTGGGACCTTTAGAAAGGAAATGGCTTTCTCATCTGAAAATTCAGTCGGAATTCCACTTCCAACCCCCATGCGGGTTATATTAAGAGATGGGTTAACTGCCTCAAATAAGTGAATACCTAAAACATTATATGATAAAACAACGTTTGCATCCTGGGGGGATGCAAACTCTACTGATACGCGGTTCCTGCCGATTTGGAAATGTTGATTCTATTTAAAAATCTTCCGAATGAAATTGAGTAAAGGGTAGTTCCAGCGTTATGTTGGGTTTCTTGGCGGGACATGTGAACAATGAAAGGGCCGTTTTCTAATGCGGAGTATCTCATACGTCCAATATAAGTCCTGGGTTGCTTAGAAGGCGATTCACTGTGTCAGTTTCATTTACGGAGCCAGTGACCAGGTGACCAGAACGCACAAAATGACAAGGAGCTAAACAAATATCAATAATTCAAGTGAGTAAGTCGTTAAAGTGCCTTAAAAATAAATAAAATAAATATATTTTCGAGTTTTTCGCTAGCCGGGGCGCTGGCACATCGTAAACTCGTCACTGACATTTTGTTCGTGAGACAGTTCACGTCAAACAATTTTCCATATTTATTTTGGAAATTATGCAAGAATAGGCAATTTAGAAATGACAGTAAGAGAAAAGCATGCTGCCTAAATAATCATCCGGCCTCCCATAAATATGTTACGGCTAAAGATGGTAGCTGAATTTCATATAGATTTTCAGACAATGTTACATCTGCAACAAGGATGGCAATATCTATAGTGCCCTAACAAGATACCTTATAAACTTATACATTCCTGGTAGCAAAATAAAACGGTAATAATAAGAAAAGCTGTAATAATAAGAATATTTGTTATACTAATGGATAGTTATTAATATCAGTGGGAAGTTTTAATATTAATATTCCATTTAAATAAAACAACATATAAGTATGGGATTAGTTCCCGGGTGGACCATGGTCATAGCGTGCGCTGCAATCGGTGACAATCCCCACCCCCTCCCGCCGTGCCAACACACATACCGAATTCGGAACCTCGAACCACGGCCAATGTCACGCTATTAGGATCGATATCTCGTCTCCTGAAATACTAGGCACACAGAAGATATGGAAGTTGGATACATAGTTTTGGTATCATGACATGCCGTTGATTGCAGTCCTTATTACAAAGCTCGTGGAGTCAAAATTGCAATTTCAATATTGGTGCAGACTGCAGTAGAACTCTGTTATCGCCCCCGTACAACGAACGAGGATAAAACGACAGCAACAACGGAACTCTTATACGATCATCGTGTCTGTCTGTACGTTTATCTCGGCCAATCTGCTTCGAAACTAATGAACCAAACCAAATAAACAAATGAACTTGTGTGACGTAAATACTTTAATATGGTAACTGATACATTCCAAGCACGGTCATAGTATGATATGGTGTATTAACTAAAACAGTAATGATAAACTCCTTACTAAAACGATTTTAACTCTCACACATTTTTTTTTCCAATTTCTGCCACAGTCAATAGGGAGTTGGGGACAGACTGAGCTTGTGTATGTGAGTATTTAGTTAAAAGTGTGGGAGTATAGTCATTCCGTCAAGCCTTGCATGTGATCAGCTGCACTAACACTACACACTTATCGGGAACGATCGATCTGTGACGTCACGATGCCCTAGATTGGCGAACCATCGCTTCCGCGCTTATGTGATCCTATGATAACACCGTAAGCAAATATTTTTTTGCCATTGCTAGGCCTAGTTTTGACCTACAAACGCGTTACGTGATTTAGGTAGGTGTGTTCGTATACATACGTAACTACATATTATATGCGCGATACATTGGGACATTTTGTGCGTATTTGGAAAGTATAGAATGGGTTGTGGAACTAGAAGAGTTACAACGATACGTTAATGTGTTTTTAGTTAATATGCTTTAACGTATTCTTTTGGAACTAGCTGAACTCGACTATGTTGTGGACCTTGCTTAACTCCTGAGAAAAAGTACTGACAAAATCATGATGTCTAATGTGTTTTAGGTATAGGTACTCGTGTATTATATTTCCGACCCGGAAAATAAGGTGTTAAGGTAAGTTAATGTGGTAAGTAGAAACTTAACACCTTATTTTCTTGCTAAGTACTTACTACCCTCTTTTGTTCATTCCTCAATATTTTTGCACGGCTGCACAGAGTATCCAAACAGTGCGTTTTTATTATAACTTCAAGTGTTAGTGAAATTTGCAAGAGATAAGAATGCGAACGTTCATGAAAATACGAGGTTTGCCGTAGTTGCTCAGCTACGGGAATGCATCTTTCGGCTTAGTTTGACTACACCATTGTCATACGATTGTATTGAAAAAAAAAACGTAGTACTTTTATTACTATTTACGGAGGTAGGAGTTTGTTAGAGAAGTGAAATCTTCACTTAGGGAAATTGGAGGACAACCATAGTTTTTTCAATCTTATTTTACGATATGATCTAACACAAACTTTGAGGTTTTATTTGATTTAATACTTATAAAGGTAAATAAAAAATTATACTAATAATAATAGGAACATTGAAATACAACAGTCTTTACTATTATTTATAAATGTTTTTTTTTTCATATTATAAACTCCTGTATTGGTCAATATAAGATGGCCGTGGTGTTGATGATAAGACGGCTATACCATCACTTCTCGTAATTTATAATTTTTCTTATATCTTTTACATAATTATCGTGAATCTGAATTCTTTTCAATGTTTATTAATATAAAATCCAGTGCTGTTTTCATATACCCATCGCTTAAATATGGTATACTGAATCCAGACTTCTATCAGTTTCTTCCAAGTATTTTTCATTGGCTAATCAAAAAGTGGATTAAAGCCCCATGGATCTTTTAAGGCCGTAATGGTATTTAGATGCATTTTAAGGTTTTACGTGGAATACTATACTTACTCATAAGTAGCCTATCTACACATTTCTCGTACGTCCTGCTTCAATTCCTTGAAATAAATCGGGTTGACTTCTCATGCCTCAATCTGTCTTGCAAACTAATTGGTTAGGCAGCTAGAGACCAAATTAATATCTGACCTTGAATATGTGGATATAACTTTAGAAAAAGTGGCCATTTCTTGATATTGAAACTGTTTTTAAGATTATATTGTAGCCAGTTATATATTGCTAATGTTAAACCTTTAAATACACTACATTTTTATAAAAATCTACATACATCAACGGATAGATTATTAACCATTCTACAAAAATCAAGCTTGTTTTAACTCACTTTTTGACTATTTCATGACTCTATATTCCGGCATCGAAAATTACTTTCCAACCGAACGATAAAACACGGCCATCCCTTGCAATTATTTGGAGTTAATTCAAACAGCTATCTCTAATACATGGCTATCTATCCTACAATTACCCTATGAATCTTAAGTCGCAACAACAGATTGCCACTACCAGTATAGAAACCGTAGGTTATGAATTAACTTTGGTACTGTATGAACTGACGTTGCTTTTGACCTTGACCAGTGAACATCTGCACTATCAAACTCTCGGTGTATCATGCGCTCCCAGTGCTAAGTGACGCATTTGTCTGGACTGCGCTATTGACGCAAGCGCATTGAAGCTCAGCCCACGTGGCATTGTGCGTAAGTGATTTTGTTATTGCGGGTGAACCAGACTAAAATAACGTTTGTAGTTTGTCTCTGTAGTTTAACATCCCACTGACTTTGTCTCTGCTCTGCCACTGACCCACTTATTTCATTTCGCTCAATATGATAACTGTTTAAGTTATCTATCTATGTTCCATGTTTGCTGAAGAACCTGCTAGTGACTGTTCACAACTTGGCGCTTGATTTTCAGTCTTTTTGATATATATATAGACGTATAATCTATACTGTACTATATACTATATCTACTAGAATATAATAAAGTTGAAGAGTTTGTTTGTTTGAACGCGCTAATCTCTAGAACTACCAGTCGGATTTGGAAAATTCTTTTTGCATATGATAGCCACTTTGATGAGAAATGTTATAGGCGCGTTCAAAGTCACGGGCAAAAGCTAGTAATAATAATAAATATAAAAGTGTCATTGGCAGCTCCACCATTTCAACAGGGTCTGCATTTTGACTACCCACTGGGCAAAGACGTACCGCCAAGCGGCCTAGCCACGCACCGGAACGATGCTCTGTGTAGCCAATTTAGAGGAGTTGGCTCGAAATAGTTGTTCCAATGCAGGCAGACCAACCAGGCTCACGCTAATATAAGCGTATCGGGAGACTAGTCGTGAAGGGCACGACGAGGCACGGTGCACCGCTGGCCGATCGCAGATAGTTGGGGGCCCAAGTAGTGTACTAGCCACACATAAAAGGCTGCCCCACCAACTGTCGAAAAATACCAGAATGCATCATCGTGCTAGTTGACGACCAGACGAGAGGGCCTGGTGGACATTCCCGGCGGGGCTCGGGCGTCTCCGTAGTCTCTAGAATAGTCCCCCAATGAGCTTTCAGAGTGTACCTGAAGGTTAGCAGGATGAAACCTCATTTCACTTCTTTCCCCTGTACCTCCTTCGCTCACACATGACCCGCAGGAACAAAACGAGAAAAGCTGTATAGCGGCGGCACTCCCTCTCTCACAAAGAGTACGTTTGTAACATACGAGGTCTGCACTCAAATCCCGCCGCAGTCCATCACCACCTGGAAACTGAGAAACCAGTGCATTTGTTCTGTAATGTTACAATAAGATACCTTCCGACATATTAAAACTAAATGAAGGAAAATTTAAAACTTATGTTAAAAGTACACTTTGTAAACAACCATATTATAAATTAGATTACATTCAGGATAAGAATGCTTGGAAACATGCTGGTCCTGCTCCATAGGACAATCAAGGGTGTAGACAAAATCCAACTAGTTGATTTATGTATTAACTTTATAGACATACTGTTTCTTTTTTTGTGTTTCTATTTTTCTGTTGACTCACACACTGTTTAATTAATGGTTCCAATGTTTGTAAATATGTGAGTACCATTTACCTCAATTTCTTAAGAAAATGAATAAGTTTACCTCTGCTGGTGATACATTGTTCTTATAAGTAGCATACTCTGGGTGCATCGTCCTCACACAATATTAAATTAATTTTTGTATACCATATTTTGTAAATCATTATTTGAAAAGAGTAACTATGGAGTTTCTTGTCCGTTCTTCTCCATAAGAATCTACCTTTCCGAATGGACAGTAGAGTCACTTTATTAATGTAATTCTATTATTTTTACTGAACTGTAAACGATGACGTTCAAAAGTGCCGTTTAATGGCCTAATTGAAATGAACGTTTTGACTTTGACTTTGACTTTGACTTTGTTCCTTTCCGAGACGCAGATCGGATGTCCATCAGACGTGGCGTACCTGACTTACCCAGGGTTCACCACGGAGCACCATTTAATCCACGTACGGGAGTATGTATGTACCTTGAGTATTCCAGGTTCTCAACGCTTTGAGTTCTAGTGGATACAGACCTAGATACAATTATCTAG
Source organism: Mamestra brassicae (assembly GCA_905163435.1). Taxonomy (NCBI): domain Eukaryota; kingdom Metazoa; phylum Arthropoda; class Insecta; order Lepidoptera; family Noctuidae; genus Mamestra; species Mamestra brassicae. The sequence continues at coordinate 8,429,644 of LR990987.1, forward strand.
GGCTGTGTTTACCGTTCGCACAGCGGTGATTTGGAGACAACTGGGCTCACACAACACCTCAGTGAGGCAACGGATGCAGCTCAGCAATGATAACCTTCTGCTCAATTGTTGTTACTGGGACTTCAAAGCCCACCATCAGGAGTGGCTCTTCCCGTACCAGTGCGCAAACCATGCTGGAAAGAGACGCAAAAGCTAGCACTATCGCTAAATCTCACACAGCTGGCCCAGGGGTGCCGGATGTTGATTCGCACACAGCCAGTTGCTTGTACCTTCTGCTGACAACAGATCCAGACCGCTAGTCGGTGTCCATTTCTTCACCGCTAGGTAGCTGCGAACACTGTTTGGTAAAGTCTGTGGCCGTCTTCTCTCCGCCTAGTCCTAGCCCTAGAGGCACTACGGAGTAGGTTGGGCATATCTATCAGCTGACACGTATCTACGAGTGATGATGGTCAAATAACTAACCTTCTAGAAAAAGATCAGTTATTGGACATTTTTGACTTTCAACGCGTGATTAAAAAAGTGAAACTCCAACCGAAAGCCACCCATGTATTGCACACTAGACGGTAACCTTCATGTTGCGTAATCTCTTAGTGACACATTCTAAAAATAGCGATCGGGTTCACTCCGTATGCACACATCCATTATAATATCCAACGTCATATTAAATGCAATTTCGTATCCCTATGAAATCTTGGTAGCTCATAGCAAAGCTATCGATTTGGATTCCATTCAACGCCACAGCAAGGACCATGTATGGGCTTTCAGTATTTAAATTTTTATATAATATCGAAATACTAGTTGACTGACTTTTGTTGAATTAACATGTTTTGTTGAATTTGGATGGGATTTATTGTACACGAAACGATTTTTCATAATATATCAAGAAATCATAATCTAGTTTATTACAATCTTACGGAGTTTGCAAGTTACCAGTGACACGTGGGAAATAGAAAGAATAGGGGAAAGTGTTAAAAAATAAAACCGTAGTTTTTGCTTAACGTGGAATTTATATTTTTTTCACGAGCTGCGGTTCATTACATGTGATTCTAAATTTCACAGAACGTTTGTTAACCTAACAATATTTTGTAACATTATATTTAAAAAAAGTTAGATTACAAACATAAAGATTAGAAACATAATTAAATTAGGTAGTCAATAAAAAAATATATAATTATAATAAAAATCAAGTCACGGGTACATATAGCGGCTTGTGGTAATTTAGGTACCGAATAGAATATTATTTATTTGAATCATCATCACCGATCAGTATCAGTAGTTACTTGAAACTCTCTCCTCTCCTCTCCTTATCCGCCAACTGATAACATGCGCTCTGGTCGGAGCGCCGGCTATCAGCCGACTGCCGAGGAAATTGCGACCGTGCAGACCTGTTGTCTATGTAATGAACTGCCTATGTGTGCTTCAGCCAGATCAAACATAACCACACTAGTACTATAGTAGGCGCCAGATAAATGTGGAATAAAGTATATTGACCTTTCCCTAATAACTGTTCATAGGTACCTGAACAATTAAATATGAATCGTTTTTCATTATTAGACAATGTTAAGGATCATGAGAGATGATGATTCGGGACAGCTTTGTGTCATTAATTCCGTTTTTCAAATTAAAAATGTCAATAATTGTAGGTGGGTCAATGACCGTTATTCCACGATTATCTGGCGCCTACTATAGTACTACATATTACTTTGTTCACAGATTTTAAGAGCAAAGTTGTTACCGTTGTAAAATAATAACTTTGAAAGACATTACGGTAGCCATACTACAGCGTACGGCAGAGGTGGATATTACATATACCCAAATTTCGAAAATTACGATAAGTCCCGGTTAATAGGCGGCGAGCCTATTTCCCGGCAGAAATCCATATAAGAAGCTGCCATTTAGTAATTCAGATTGAAACAACCCAATAACACCCAACCCGGGAAACCTGGACATCACTTGATTAACGAGGCAGTGCGAAGTTTCTACCGATACCTTTTCCAAGACATTCAACTTCAGTACAAATTTGGTTATCTATAGTCCATCTCATCGGAGCAGTTGAAGACCACGACGTACTTGGCTAGAGTCTTGCCCATGTCCTTGACTGTCTCCGTCTTGCCAGTCCCGGCAGGGCCGCACAGGGTTCCGCCCATGCTCATAGCTAGCCCTTGAGCGAGGGTGATGTACCTGAAAAGTAAAGTGAGACATGTTTAAAATATCGGGCTTTTACTCAAATAGTAACGACCTGCCACTGCTTCGCACGGCTGCTATCTCTAATGATGAGGCGAGGCAACACATATTATAATCAAGATATATGTTACTCTATTATTTAAAGTTAATTATCAATAGACTAGCCATGTCATACCATGATTATCATTAGAAAGAATGACGAGTCCGTTTGTACTGTTGGCTGTAATGCTTGTTTTCTTATGCGCAAATATGGTATGGTAATATGGTTTCAAAATCTTGTAAAATAAAATAATTATAGCTTTTGTGTCTGTCCCTACTATCGTAGCTGAAAGGGGTGGACCGGTGACGATCTGGATGATCAATTCTATTAATTTGAAAACGTTCACATTCAATTTGCATTCACATCTCAATTTCAAAACGTCAAAAAAGGTATTCTGCTAAACTTAAAAGGCCAATCAAAGTTGAAGTTTCATGCGATGATATTGCAAATTGAATTATACTAAAAGGTGTACTAAAACGGTATTCTGCAAATTTTCAACTTGAAGCCATTTGACATTGAGACAAAAAATGGTAATCCGGTACAAATAACAACGTCAAAACTGACGTAATCATGCGATTATTTTGAGATCGAAAGTTGAAGGAAAATTTGCAGTTTAGCAGATTCAAATTTCTTAATTTTTCTCTTTTTAATCCTTAAAGACATCATTAAATCTAAGATTTATTAAGAAAAAACTACTTTTAATGGTTCTGTGTTTATGTGGTGAAACAACATAAAACGTGTGGGTTCAGCCTGTGGATGTAATTTCATCTGGAAGTTTGTTAAGAAGGTAAGGTACTAAATATGCAGCAAACCTCTTCCCATACACATTGATAAATTTTGGCAGAATATATTTATTTTGAAGTGCTATAGTTCTCAAGAAGTCAGGTCTTGTTTTTTCTGTTAGCAGCTCGGGCCTATTTATTTCCACTAGGGTGGAAAATCCCACCTTATTAAACACATTCATAACATTACAGTATTTGATCGTCGTCATTGCATGGGTGCATTAAATTTATTTTATATGTTTAGGCGCAATTATTTTTAGTATTATTTATTGTAACTTATATATTTCTGTCAAATATGTATGGTAAGTTCTTCCGTAACTATTTTTACACTGCAATTCATCATTTTACACTGCTTACGTATTTAAGAGATAGGTATATTAAACCCATATAGTGCCTAAACGGCTCTGTCGATTGTCTCACGTTTGGATTTTGGATTCTAAATCCAGGAATATTCTTAGAAACATTTAGTAAAACTGAGGACCATCCCTTGGGGGTAACGCAGCTACAGCGTTTTCGTGGGCTGTCTTTATGTAAACTTTGGCGTTCAAAAATTGCTAGCTTTTAGCCTAAAAATAAATTAAGTTTTAAAAAGCCTCAACATAAATTATTTTAGGTTTTGAATATAATCGTAGTATCTTAAAATTTATTATAAACGCGAAAGTTTAGATGGACGAATGGGATTGATGAATGTGTTTTTACTCTTACACATGCATAAAGTAGGAAGAAAATTTAAATGAGATTGGCGCCTACTAGCAAATGAATACCAACGAGTTGAGTGCATCCGTGAGGTTTCTACATTATATTCCAAGGAGTTTTAGTGTGTTGCAGATTTTATAAAGTACCAATAGCACCACATCCTGCAACTGCAATGTTAGTTGCTCCGCTCAACTTCGTTAAAATATAAACGCGATAAAATTGTATTGTAGAATGACCCAACTGACTTCTGAAATTAATGATATAATTGGGCCCTAAGTATAAATTTTAATGTAACCCAGGTCAAATCATGGGTTATATTAAAATTTATACTTATTTACCTTTGCACTACAACAATAGCAAATAGTTCACCCATGTCCTCAACATCCTAGTGTATGTTTTGTTTCATATTTATGCGAGGGTTAACTATGTTTAAGAGAAGGACGACAAGCTTTACCACCCTTAAGAGCACGCGCGCCCTGTAGGGGGGGGGGGGGGTGTCCTTCAAAGGCGTCGCATAAGACGTCGAGCGCTTACTAGCGGATGTGACGAATTGGTGTCGATCTTAGCTTCGTGATTGGCGAGTTCCTGGTGCCAGGAGGCATCCGATGTTTTGGATCGGATGAGTCCGGGATGGCTTGGCGGTGAAAGATATGAGGACAGTCAGCTTACAACAGCCTCGGAAAAGTACACTAGTGTTCTAAATAGTGAAAAAAATGTAATTTATCTCTTTCTATGAGTCTGGTTAATAGTGTCGTATGAAGGTGAACCAAGTGGCTAAAGTTAAGTCTAGATCTAAGCTTCACAACTGCTTCCAATTTGAGGCAATATAGCTATTGCCGTTAAATTCAAGTCAATTAACAAAGTACTTGACAAATTACAAGAAGGTACTCAGTACCATATATTGGATAGAATATTATCACCTACTTGATATTATTTCTACGCTAATTATATTTCATACTCTCTCTTGATTTAGTACGATTAGAGTACTAACAGGACCTCGAATTGGTGGCGTTGTTTATTCCTGACTATTGCATACATCTCTTGTATAAACTGCCGTATATACTATATGTGCCACTGATTATCTCGTTATAACTTCTCATCAGGCAAAGTATCTGTAGGGTTCACCCCTAACACATAGTTTATTTACGTTTATAATATATACACACATTACAACACAACAATAACACAAGCATAAACACAACAACATTATTATTATCATGTACGTATATACATAGCACTACTCAAATCATTCACGGCATTTATAATGTTTACATTATAATGTCGGATGGTGTCGGCGGCTTGCTCATGCGCATCTATTACGGCAGCGTGTTGCATGTGACGTCGCTCGCGCCGGCCGGCCGCTGAGCCCTTTCACTTTTGAGGTCAGTCGGTCATTGACGACACGGTTGGCGCAGTGGTTGAACGATTGGCTGCCGCGCTTCGTGTCGTGGGTTCGATTCCCGCACGGAACAAATATTTGTATGGCCTACAGATAGTTGTTCCGGGTCTGGCTGTTTGTGTATGTGAGATTGAATGTTTGTAAACGCACCCACGATACAGGAGAAATTCCTAGTGTGGGGGACCGTTTAAAAAAAAAAAAAAAAAAAAAAAAAAAAAAAAAAAAAAAAAAAAAAAAAAAAATAGCTCCCGCCGCTTATCGCCTGCGCCGCGCATGATTTGCATAATTGTCCGAGTTATTTGCTTAACCTCGCGACCGCGTGTTTTATGTAATTTAACTGTTATTGTGTGTGTCTTCCGTCCGTACTCCTTCTAACAAATTGTACTGTATGTGAACTGTGTATCGTGTTGTGTACGTCCAATAATATAAACTGTGAGTAGCAAGACTTTTATTCTTTTCACCGCTCACCGTACACCTACGCCTAAATATCAAATAAATTGATTACAAATTTTGACATATACGTATTATTGTCTTCATTTAAATAAATTTAATTATTTTAAATAAAATACATACAGGCAATTTCTTTGGTTTTAATCATAAACATATTTCCACTGCCCTATACCAAACGAGTCCAATATTCTGGTAAGCTACATATTAGACAATTGTTGCTGCTATTGAAGATCACCGTGTTCCAGCTGATTCACTGTGATATGTAGGCTCTGAGAGCGCTCAATATTCAAGGCCTAGGCATCTCTACCAGGTACCTTTCTTCATCCAGCTGTTGTGGCCACAACAGTCAATATAAGTACCTCATACAGTGCGCCAACATCACATACTTATACCGGTAGATATAAATCGCAACTTCAAATCAATACACCGAGTGAGAGATGCCTACATTGTTGTTATACGTGTTCGTTATAATATCAGCCACGCACAGTTTCTAATCTTCCCATACCTCAAGAGAGTCTTCAGGCGAGATCAGCGTGGTTATGTATCCAAAGAGTTGAGGGTGTGAGCCGTAAGACAGGTTGGTTGGTTATTCATTATTGGGCCGCCCCGGTTCCATCACAGCATGCCAGTTGCCATTTGTTGCTGGCCACCGCGGTATAATGTGATCAATCGGTCCATAATAACCCGCAATGTAATATTAAACTCGCATACGAGTTGCTTGCAGGTGGAAAAGTGGAGCAAACCATAAGTATCTTCCATCATCTGCCTATCTTTTCCCAATTACACTGGGTTCGGCTTCCTATCAAACCTGATGCAGTTAAATACCAGTATTTTTCATGCAGCGACTGCCTATCTGACCTCCAAAACTCAGTAACTGGGTAACACGGTACGTACGTATGGTTTGGTAAGACTGGTGTCAGATTTTCTGGCTTCTGACAATCCGTGACGACTTCCAAAGATATACAAATGAAAGCTGGGACCTAAGGCTAAATGTGCTTTCCGAGACACGGAGGAGTCTCACCCATCCACAGAACGACCTTGGCAGGCGTTGCTTAACCTTGGAGATCGACCCGTGCGGCTATATCCACCATTGGTAGAGTAGGATGTAAAGGCTTAATACCTTACCTGTCAGTCAAGGGTGTAATCACAAGCCTATTTGTGCAGCCCATGTAGGTATTCGTTCTGATAGGTGAATGTGACGTCCGTCACGGAGATCCAGGTTTTATCAGTGTCTTCCTTGAAGTAGAAGCGACACTGTTTCGGTCATTCGAAATCGTTTGCCAAACGGACGTGCAGACGAAACTGAAAATATTTAATGACTAAATTAAATGTTAAAAGTACAGTGACAAAACTTTAAAAAAGCGGCCAAGTGCGAGTCGGACTCGCCCATGAAGGGTTCCGTAGCAGTAAGTTACATAATATAAAAGTTTTTGTAGTTCGTTGTAACTTCGCACCTATTATAGATTTATTATTAGAAAATAATGGTTCACGGTTTAGGCATAAGGTTTATGTACATCATATATTTTTTTAGTTTTAACATTCTCTTATTTTAGAAGTTACAGGGTACACACACACACATTTTACCACTTTGGAAGTGTCTCTCGCGCAAATCATTCATTTAGAAACCTCAATATCAATTTTGAAGACCTATCCAATGATACCCCACAAGTATGGGTTAGATGAAAAAAAAAAAATGAGTTTCAGTTCAAAGTATAGGGAACCCCCAAAATTAATTGTTTTTTTTTTCTATTTTCGTGTGAAAATCTTAAACGCGGTTCTCAGAATACATCTACTTACCAAGTTTCTTATAGTTTTGGAAAAAAGTGGCTGTGACATACGGACGGACAGACAGACAGACATGACGAATCCATAAGGGTTCCTTTTTTTGACATTTGGCTACGAAACCCTAAAAAGCAATTGAATGGTATGCTTTTGGGTATCCACCCTAAGTGTGGGTAAGTTGCTAACGGGACACTATTATTTAAGTGTATTGATGGTTTCATAGTTAAACTAAAAGTAAGTAAGTAAGTATTTATTCACAAAAACATAGCACTTTGTATACATTGCTTGAATAAAATAATATTTACATAATGATGCAATAGTAGTCTCTAACTTTTAAACTAGGACTAGCCTGTATCTTAAAAGATAGTGTTCAGCCAAATGGATTCTGTTTATAAAATATTACAAACGAAACAAGTGAAGACAGTGTCAATGTTTGTACTAATAGAACAGAAATTAAAATAAAATAAAACAATACTAAACTAAATGCTAAGTCACACACATGCGTGAAAGACAGCAGACATGCATGTGTGGGTGTGTGTGGGGTGTGTTTGTGGTTGTGTGTGGGATGTGTGTGAGTTGTGTGTGTGGTTGAGTGTGTATGTGGGGGGTGGGGCATGTGATTCCGTAAATTTAAAAATCCTACTAATATTATAAATGTGCAAAATTTGTATGTTTGTGCAACAATCACGCAAAAACGCCTGAAGGGATTTGGATGAAATTTGGCACACATGTAGTTCATATCTTGGAATACACATAAGCTACTTTTATCCCAGTAGGGTAGGCAGGGTAGGTAAGGTAGGTAGGGTAGGCAGGGTAGGTAGGGCAGGTAGGGTAGGTAGTAAATATATAATACTTGGGGTCAGCTAGTAAATATATACAAGTGCGAGATGTGATGTTTAGATATGTATTTGGTATTTTATTAAGAGATTTAAGTTAGCAGATTTTCTGTTTCCACGTAGTCCTGTTGTAATAGCCATTGACTTATTTTTTTTTTAACGTGTATCTATTTAAATCCAATATGTTTAGCTTTTTATGCAGATTTTTATATAAATGTTTACTTAAAACGTAAAATTGGTTTTTGGCAAAAGAGGTTTTATGTTTGATACCTGACGGGATATTTGTGCGCTTGTTAAGGTTTGATTTGGGCCGGACGGATCGATGAGTCCTGAGGGCAGACTGCAGAATGTAATGTTGTCTAACAGTCAAGACCTGACAGTCCTCATAGAGCTATTTGGTTGGGTATCGGTACGGTTTTCTACACATAACCTTGAGTACAGCTCTTTGAGCTTTCTCCGCTCTCAGCACGTTGGTTTTTGATGCACCATCCCGCGCAGTAATACAATATCCAATTCAAAATAGACCCAGTGCAAATAGACCTTCCTCAGTGTGCCCCTATCAGCGGGTTCTCTTAACGATTTGAAGACGTAAATGAGCCGCAAAATTCTGCAAGTTACCATATCGAGCTGTTTGTCCCATCTAAGGCATTAATCTATTTGCAAACCTAGATATTTGACACTATCGCATCTGTCCAGTGTAGGGCAAGAACACGTGTACTTGCCCTATAATAATTGCTCACTCATGCCAGAGATCATCTTATACGTATAAGATGATCTCTGGCATGAGTGAGCAATTATTGTAAAGTCCTTAGAGGGCATCGTATTTCGTCGGATTGCGAAAGGAATGTAACACGTTTTATCTAAGTTGAGAGTTAGTAGGCTATCGTGAAACCAGCTCATGATCTGACTTAGAGCGTTTTCTGCCGTTTCTTTAACCAAATCCCAAGTAGGTCCATAAACGACAATTGCAGTGTCATCGGCATACGCATAGATCTTGCAGTTAGGGAGAATCAATCTGCACAGCTCATTTATGTAGATTAGGAACATAGTGGGCCCCAATATGCTTCCCTGGGGTACGCCGTCTCCTCATCACTTAGATGATCACCTATCCAAACTAGCTGAGAGAGATTTTTAAGGTAATCTCTAAACATCTCTAGTGCTGTGCCTCTAACACCCAGATGCTCCATCCTTGCTATGAGTTTGGGAACAGAAACTGTGTCGAAGGCCTTCGAGAGGTCCAGAAATATGCCTAAACATTTAGACCCACCATCAAGTTCCTTTGCTACGAATTGAGTAAGGTCCAGAACAGCATCCTCAGTCGATACCCCAGATTTGAAATCATACTGATTTTCCGCGATGATGCGATGTTTGTTCAAGAAGCCTTTGAGTTGCTTATTGAGGATCCTCTCAATTATTTTTGAAATTGATGGCAGGATTGAGATTGGCCGATAGTTATTGACACAGTCTCTGTTTCCGGATTTGTATATTGGAAGGATGATGGCCTTTTTTTAGTGCGCCAGGAAAAGATCCTGTCTGAATACAGCGATTACAGATATGAGCTAGAGGAGGGACACGTTCTTGGCGGCATTTCCTTAACAGAGATGAAGATATTCCATCCCAACCTACCGCACAGTCATTATGCAATTGGGAAATTGTTGTATCAACTTCAGTGTTATTGACTTACAGTAAGACAAGAGAGTCAATTGGGGATAAACTTTCGCTTGGATTGCTGTTCGTAGGTGTCGTAGCTTGCCTATTTGTTTTAATTATATCATCCGCTAACTTTTTACCAATGCTGCTAAAGAATGAACATACTTGGTTCACCGAGGATTTGGGATTGTCGTTTATCTTTAATAAGTTATCAAGACTGGAGCGTTGCTTACGCGTATTTGTTATATCTTGTATGATTTTCCATAGTTCTTTTGGATTGCATTGGGCTTTTTGAAGTTCACATTTTTCATATGTTAATTTAAGCTTTCGAAGCAAGTCATTGCAGAAATTTCTATATCGCGTGTAAGTTATCTTTGGGGTTGTATTTTTAGGGGATTTTTTTGATCTCATATGCATTTGATCCCTATTTTTAATACATTTCAACAAGCCAGGGGTAATCCAAGGTTTCAAGATTATTTGTCTCCTTGGAGTTCTAATTTTAGATGTATTATTTATTATTACGGTATTTAATAAGGATATAAAAGTGTTTAGTAATTCATTTGTATCTTGAATGTTATAAATATCCGCGAAGTCCATATTTCCCAGTTCTGACTTAATCGTATCTAGGTTGGGACGAGATTTAAAGAATTTAGGATTTTGGGTTCTTATGGCATTTGTTAGCATTAACATAACAGGTTTATGATTTGTAATAAAGGATTCAATAACTAGTGTAATAGATGGTAATTTTGACTTTAACAAAACGTGGTCTAAGCAATTTTCTTGTCTAGTGGGGAATAAATGAGTAGGTATTAGGCCATGAGTAGCGTTAATAATCAGATATTCCAGGCTATGCAGGTTACTATTTCCAGATTTCATATTAATATTTAGATCACCAATTAGAGCAATATTTGGATATGAAGGGAGACCCTCTAATACATTATTTAGGCTTGAAAGGAAGTTTTCTATATGTGCTGCAGAACTGTAGGATGGAGAGCGGTAAGTAGCGATAATTGCAAACGTGGAGTCTATTTGACACACCAGAGTGTTAGAGTAAGCTAAGCAGGTTCCCAAATTGTGGCGTTAATGCTTGACTTAGAGTACATAATTACACCTTCATTTTGGTTCGAATTTAGTTTCGTCGCGTGTGACAAGTAACCAATTAGTGAAGGAGGGTTGTTTATTTTACTAAGCCAACATTCGGTTAAAACAATAACATCAATATTGATTTTCATTAAGCAAATTAGCGCCTGTAACTGACCAAAATTTTTACTTACACTGCGGATATTCATATGTAGTATATTAATATTACATTCAGAAGTAACATAATAATTTGCACAATCCTGAGGATTACAAGAAAAGGAATTGCTCAGACCAAGATTGTCCAAGTAATCGTTAATGTTTTTTATTGAATCCATTAGCAATTTACATGATAACTAAACAATGGCGCAGGGGAATAATATATTACACAGATTAATATATGAGCAATGGATCTTGTTATAATATAATAATATGTCGGTAAGTGTTGTTTGGTATATATCAAGGTTTTTGTGTACAGTGTCGTGAAAGAGTTTTGGTTTGTGTATGTAGTGTTTAGAGTGTAATGTCTATGTAGCGATTTTTAACATAACTAAGTAAGGTAAAAACAATAAAGCAAGAAAACATTTTAGTAGGTTTAACTACTCGGATTGAATTTGGATTATCAAGATCAAGAAGACACTTTTCTGAATGAATTAAAACTTGCTTGTCACCTTCTATTTTACATAAGAAGATGTTATTATTTGAGATCCAGCAGAATTTAAATCCATTATTTTTGGCGAATTCTCGAGCCCGATAAAATAACTTCTTGGTAGTGGCCGGCAATTGCTCCGCGATGTAAACCGGTTTTGGGTCACCGGGTAAACCAAAGATGGCGGTATTTAATTTCTCATCCTTTCCCTTTCCCTTGTTATAGACCTTTACTGCCGTCATTAAAGTCTGTTTAGTTTGAACTGATGAAAACTCTGCAATTATCGGCCGTGAGGTAGTCGAACTGGATGCCTTTCCTGGTAGCCGGTATACATCCCGTATGCTCGATTCCTGGACTGTGACTCCCACGGTACCACAGATTCTAGAAACAGTTTTAATAAGGCTTGAACTAGTTTCAGTGTGTTCCTGCGGGACATTACGAATCTCAATCCCAGACGATCGCGACTTGTACTGCAAGTCAAATATCTTCTTTTCCAGGTTTTCTACATGCTGCTTTTGCTGCAGGCGATCTTTCCTTAAATCTTCCACTTCCTTTTTCATGTTTTCAAACTGTTTGTTTATAAACGTCATTGATTCTATCATCTTTTCATTTGACTTGCGTATTTCCACGTTGGACGCCTTTATTTCAGAATTTTAGGATTGAATTTCCCCTATATCAGCCAAAATTTTGTTCATTAATACGGTCTGTTCAGCTAGGTATTTTGAGACGTTTGGGTCCTGCTCACACCCCAGGTCAAGTGACACCAAGTCAGACCCACTACCCGGCGATTTACCTTTGCGTAAACGTTTGTTTCTTTTAGTGTTCACGTAGTCGTTCATCGTTACTGCATTGGTAATATCAGGTTCAGATTGGGTTTGGTTTATACTTGATGAATGAGACTTAGCCGTCTTTGGAGGAGTGCGACTTACGGCTGCCATTTCTGATGCAAAGCAGTAGTAGATACTTATCCGGCACTGATATACTATTAATAATAACTGTATATTACTGACGCGGTTCACCGTTTAGACAACCCGTTTCATTCACACTCGCAAGTAACTCCATCAAACGTGAGTGTAGCCGATACAGTGTTCGTAGGCGATTCGTAGGCTCGTAGCGCATGTAGACGTAGCCGTAGCCGTAGCACTGACGTCAACCGCGCATACCCCACCGTTATTTCGCGGCGCGCTGCTACGAGCACAGTGGCGAGTCGGTCAAGGAAGCGGGGTTCCAAAACAGTGCGTCGCTGGTTCCGGCGAATCACAACCACTTTCAGGATGTTATTTAAAGAAGCACTTGCACAAATGTTTGCGTCCTCTTCTATAACCGCCCAGTGGGTGTCACCGACACGTAAGAACACTTAAAGAGTAACAAGGATTAGGTTATTACTAATTACAGCCAATCACAAAATTTATATTGAGGAATCACTTGAGACAACTGACACACGTCCACTCTACACAACGTCCGCTGGCCGACCCAAAAGTAACCCTTATATGTAGTTTTGCCAATCACCTTTGTCCGCAGGATAGGCAGAGATGACTGTGAAAATGACTGACCACTGAAAATATGCATTATTTTTTGTCATGGTAGTTTTTAAGGGTTTCGGGCTGGAAATTTGGGAACCTTAACCATCAGGTCATGCTAGCTGCGCATGATTGTTACAAAGGCACTAGTTTAGAAGAGCCTACACTGTGAGTCAAACTATCACCGGCCCAAATCTTTACGACATGCATAAAATGGTCTCACAGTGCCTTCTTATCAATATTATACGTTAATTTTTTTGGAGAACAGCGGGGTTTTACGTAAAATATTGAAACATATTCATTCATATTTTGTTGATCTTGCTTTAATTTTTTGTCAAAAGAGTCCTTGGGCTCAAATAGTATGACACTTAGCCAGTTCTCTTGATTTAGTCAACGCAATATGGATAAGATTCACCAACTATAGAATAAATTGTTGTTAAGGCTTCGAAACCAGATCAATATTGAAAGCTTTAACCACCAGAATAGCAGAGGCGACGGCATTGCATTCGCTGTGACGTATGTTCAACCCACATAGATATAGATTAGTGAGACTACCTCCCAATCGTTATTTATTGAGGCCATGACCAGGACGACATGAACTCGAAGGTATCACTATAGTGTAGTAGTAGTTTCACTTTCTATGACTCCGAGTTCATGAACAGTCGGCTCGTTATAGGTCGGACGTGCAGCCTATCTATATAGTAGTATTAGAAGTTAGCCTACCAGCATATCGAAGATTTCTCTTTGATGTACATGTATAGATAGTGATGAGAGTCTCGAAATGGATTCTCCCTATCTTCAGTAAGTTTCTTGTGGTCTGATCGATGAGCGTATTGAGTAACTCCAAGAACTAATTTTTAGTTTCCATCATTATCTTTATCTTCTTTCTTTTTAATAGGACAACATGAGACACTCAGATGCTATATAGAACACGAAATTTTAAGTACACAGTAAACTTTGTTTTTTTTAAAGTTAGACAAGTTACACCGGGTGAGACACACGGCAGTCGATTGTAAGGTGCTACGACGCAATCAAGTAAGTAATTTTATTTATCTTATCCTGTAATGTTATATCCGGTCTATTATAGTGTATGGTTCTGTCGGTGAGAATGGCGCGGTCGTAGTGGAGCTTATGAGTAGTATTTTCTAGAATGGTTTGTGGAGTGTAGTTGTAGTAAGGAGTATTAATGTTTTGTATGAGTGCGTGTTTGAGAGCTAATTTTTGATGGATGACGTTTGCAACCTGGTTATGCCTATGAGTGTAGTCGGTCTGCGTGAGTGTTGTGCACGCGCCAGTAATATGCTGAATGGTTTCTGGTTGTATGTGACACTTGCGACATTTATCGTTTGTTACAGTAGGGTCTTTAATTATATATTTTCTGTAATTTTTTGTGTTAATGATCTGATCTTGAATAGCTATTTTGAGTCTACGGTGGAGCTTTACGAAATTTAATTTTAATTCTATTATGTGGTTCAAAGGAGATTGACCAAAAACAACATCGCTTTAAAGTAAAAAAGTATGGCCATAAAAATATGGCCATATGTGAGGTTTAAAATTTTGTATTTAATTAGTTATTTTTTTGATTTTGATTTTTGTCAGCATTCGGAAGCGACTTTTGTTTTTATTTGAAAATTGTTGAGTTTGTTGTGCTAATAAGTAACTTATCATTGCGTTGAGTCCGTGTCCAGTCGAGTCTTCAGATTCCTGCAGGATTCCTGCAGAACTCTTTGGAAGACCATTGGGGCGGGTGCCATTTTTAGACGACATATTTCATGATGAAAATGATAATATAGACCAATAAAATTATTTCGTTGCTCTATTCAAGCATTTTTATTTTCTACTTCCTATAGGCACAAACCTACATTTAGCACGACCTATCTATAAAATATTATTTATTTGGGATCATTCATTGGTTTCTTGAAACTGTTTTCTGTTGTCATAAGTGAATTCAAATCATATTTTTGTGAAGGACTTATTTTTTTGGTTAAAGTGTTGTTACAAAACTAACCTCAAATATGAACAGAAAAATCAAAGAACAACAAAATTCCCACAAAGTAAATGGATGATTTTTATTTTCTTTGAAAGTACGACATCACCTCTCTTTAATATCCAATTTATGCTATCATACAATTTTTTTTGATGCGCAACCACAGTCAGAAGTAAAATGGCCATTCTCTTTTAAAGTTGAAATATATTTGGTCATTTTACAAAAAAATGCTTGCAAAATTTTCAGTACTTTGTATTACTACTAAGTATTATTACCTAAGTAATATTAACTTTCAACCTAATTGTTCATTTTCCATTGCTTTTCGACAAATACTACAGCAGTTTGAGTGTGTGTGTAAAAGCATTACGTCGTCATATCTCCCTTAAGTAAGGGCGATATGACTACGTTATGCTTTTAATTTTTAAAAGAGAAAGCCGAATGGAAATTCGGCTTTCCCTTTTTTACTTATTTGGCACCACTCCTTGCCCACCCCTAATATTATTTCCCATTCATTAAAGTTTCTCTTTCAGCTTACTTCAACGCTTGGTCACAACAAGCTCAATATGTTTCTTTTTCTGCAACCCTGGTACACTATGTGCAATAACAACTTGTTGATCGGCTGGAGCATGCGCACTAATGCATCCAGTTCACATTTACACTTTTAGTTTTTGGCTAAAGTTATTATTTTATTGAAGTTGAGAGCAGTTCGTTTTGTAATATAGTTCATTCTTAAAAAAGGTAAATAATCTGAAAATGATTTATTTAAGCATCTTATAGTCTGTTTTTATTTTTTGTTTAGCCACAGTAAGGCGTAGAGCGGTAAAAATATATTATGAACAAAACTGAGAAATATGGTTGGTTTATAATAATAATTTCCCCTTCACGCATTTCTATTAGATAAAAAGATTTTGATGACGTTACATACAATATAAATGAATGAGCATTTATTATCTTCAGTAGTAACACCTATTTATAATTGCCGTAACAAAATTTGTAATCCAATTATTTCTGAGCAATTAATGGAATTTTAAGAAGAAATTTTACATTCACAATGACAATTTTGCATTTCTTTTTCCAAACGATGTGGATTACCCCTTAGTAAGTAAGTGTTTATATGATAGTAAAATATTGAAAACAAAATAGTGAACAATGATGTTACCAAATATTAAACCGTAAGTTGCACAAAATTTATTAACTTTTGATTCTATTGTCTAGTATTAAGGACTAAATTGGATAAAGATTTGTGAAGCGTTTATTCATTTTCACAAATCAAAACACCTACGGTTGCTGTCCTGGTACATGGCATGACGGATACTTTTTTTTTCTTTTTTCATGATTTTTTATTAATTTCCAGAGTACTTAATGAGTTTAAACAACATTCAATTATTACATTAGCTTTCATCAGTGGGCTGAGCACGAACTCTGCGTAATTGCATCGACAACGTAAACGTATCGCCTTCGACAATTTTTGTATGCAAAATTGATCAGCGCCATGTGTGCGTATTTGGAACTGGGAAATCGGTAGCACGAGACGGTCTAAGGGTGTGTATATGGTCCACGGTGCTGTAGCCTTTTCAAAACCGGGCTTGCTCCGGGACGATTCGAGATAACCCTCGAAAACAGCTTGTAGACCGCGCCACGCCTCCGGTGTTTTGCCAGTGTGGATGACGGAATTGAAGAACTTTACAAGCTCTGTCAAGACAGGTGTTCCACGCGCGCTCTTTCGATCTTGACATTAATATTCAGAGTGCCTCTAACCAGTCGACAACAGACAGATGGTGTGGAACTAAGAGAAAGCCTTCGACACTGTTGAGACCTGGGCTGTTCTGGGGGCCATGCAGAGATGTCTCATCGACTGCCGCTACGTCGAGGTGATGAGATGTCTTTATAAGGCCGCAACAATGACCGTCCAAGTACAAAAACAGAGCACAAAACTAATCCAACTGCGTCGAGGTGTAAGACTCTCCGAAACCGAACGCGTTGGAGGACGTTTTCAAAACGCTTAATTGGAAGGGACGGGGCATAAATATCAACAGTCAGTACATCTCGCACCTCCAATTTGCGGATGACATTGTCATCATGGCAGAATCTCTGCAGGAGCTGGAAGGGATGCTGAACAGTCTGAGCGTTTCTTCAAGGCGGGTGGGTCTCGGGATGAATTTGGACAAAACCAAAGTCATGTACAAAATTCATGTCCCCCCGAGACTCGTAATCGTAAATGGCGCTACCCTCGAGATTGTTCAAGAATATATATATCAAGGCCAAATTATACAACTGAGGCGGCTCAACTTTGAGAAGGAGGCGACCAGAAGCATACGCTTGGGCTGGGCGGCCTTCGGGAAACTATGTGGAATCTTTGAATCGTCGATCCCACAATCCCTTAAGACCAGGGTCCTTAACCAGTGCGTCCTTCCCGTAATGAGTAACGGAGCCGAAACGTGGACACCCACAATAGGCCTGGTCCACAAATTCAAAGTTGCTCAGTATGCGATGGAGAGAGCAATGCTCGGGATTTCTGTAGTGGAAAGGCGCAATAACGCGTCGAATGAGCATGCTGAAGTGGATGAGGGCCAGCCATGTCTGTAGACGAACAGACTCGCGGGAAAAAGCTAATAAATAAATAACACGCTTTGTGTTACTCATTTTACCATTGCTAATCTCAAAACAGTGAAAGAGAAAGTCGCGTCGTGAGAAAACAAAGTCAAAGTCAAAGTCAAAGTCAAAACGTTTATTTCAATTAGGCCATTAAACGGCACTTTTGAACGTCATCGTTTACAGTTCAGTAAAAATAATAGAATTACATTAATAAAGTGACTCTACTGTCCATTCGGAAAGGTAGATTCTTATGGAGAAGAACAGACAAGAAACTCCATAGTTATTCTTTTCAAATAATGATTTTACAAAATTTGGTATACAAAAATTAATTTAATATTATGTGAGGACGATGCACTCAGAGTATGCTACTTATAAGAACAAAGTATCACCAGCAGAGGTAAACTTATTAATTTCCTAAAGAAATTTAGGTAAATGGTACTCACATATTTACAAACATTGGAACCATTAATTAAACAACAGTGTGTGAGTCAACAGAAAAATAAAAACACAAAAAAAGAAACAGTATATCTATAAAGTTAATACATAAATCAACCAGTTTGACCTTCACCCTTGATTGTCCTATGGAGCAGGACCAGCATGTTTCCAAGCATTCTTATCCTGAATGTAATCTTCTAATTTGTAATATGCTTGTTCACAGAGTGTATTTTTAACATGAGTCCTAAGAAAGAGAGAAAAAAGGAAACCTAAATCCTAGGAGCAAAACTCGAAGACATGTGATATCCAGCTAACCCACACTGGGCCCGCGTGAGGGATGGCCGACTCCCTCTAGTACGAACTTTGTGTGCTGATTAAGCTTACGCCAGATATATGATGAAGTTCACCTTGAGGAGGTTTGTTCTTGTTGACTTTGTTAGTTATACAATTTTCGGTATCGTACAGTACACATCTTTTGTAAAAGCTGTTAAATTACAAATATTATTGGAAATGACAATAAACAACAACCGACGTTTACTCCTCCTTAGGGTGAACGCTCAACGAGACGCAAACTTGTGCGGCATTTGAAATCGCGCTATTAAACATTTTAAAAGTGACTGAATCCTCAAAATTATGAAGAAATAATTTACATGTATATATTGATGTTATAATATCCAAAGGTATGTATGTAACGATAGTTAGATGGAATTTATGGTTAAAAATTTATAGTTAGATGGAATAGGTCGCGGAACGTTTAGTTGGAAATGTGCCACAAGCGCTTTTCACTATACTTAAGTCCGCATATCGCAAGAATTTTCAGCGACTCGCGTTTGCATCAGTGTGCTAACGGTTTTATTATTTTGCAATTTGAAGAAAACCGTCAAACGAATTGAAAAGTGTCAAATGTTACGTACAGAACCGTTCGAAACCAAACCATTTATCATAAATTACAACTGAAATTATAAAAAGTTAATGATAATAAAAAAATAAAAAAATGATGAACATGTTTTAACATTTGTATAACAAATAACTTATTCAAGTTTTTGAATTTTTAGGCTGCAAATTAATCAGAACAAAATTACCGGTTTTTATGTTCAATTTCAGAACGCACCATTCACTTTAAACCATTCCAATAGCTTTTGGATTCTCAGCCTATATCAACTATCATTCAAATATTATTTTTGAGTTGACAAAAGACGTTTTTTAGGATTCGTGTAACCAAAATACATACCATATCGCTGAAGGTCTGGTATTTACGCCACCATATCGACACTATTTCGCAAAAAATTCGTGCTCAGCCCACTTTACAGCATTAACGTATTGTGTGTATACCACAAATTTTATGATTATCTCGATGAATAATATTTAATGATGTTGATTATGTTGATGAGAGTCGCTTGATTCTTTCTTATAATATTTTCTTTTCCGACTCCGTCTTGATTCCAATGGGCTTCTGTTTAACTGATCACCTGATTTAGTAAAATATCACAGGCAAAAATAGTAAATGATCACCAGAATATAAAACCGCAATTTAATTTAAAACTATAACCAGAGTTTGTACATCTTGCAATACTATTGAAGCAAATGACTCCAAACAAATCATAGTTGACCCAAAAATAGTTAATGATCACCAAAATTAAAACCGCAGTTTAGTATGAAATTATAACCAAAGTTTATACATCTTGCTACCTTATTAAAGCAAATGACTCCAAACAAATCATAGTTGACCCAAAAATAGTAAATGATCACCAAAATTAAAACCGCAGTTTAGTATGAAATTATAACCAAAGTTTATACATCTTGCTACCCTATTAAAGCAAATGACTCCAAACAAATCATAGTTGACCCAAAAATAGTAAATGATCACCAAAATTAAAACCGCAGTTTAATATGAAATTACAACCAAAGTTTATACATCTTGCTACCCTATTAAAGCAAATGACTCCAAACAAATCATTGTTGACCCAAAAATAGGTAGTTAATGAACACCGAACTATTAACCACATTTAAATTAAAAATGACATGCATAATATTTAACATCTCGTTTACCCATTAAAGTAAATTACGCTTTATAAATAAACTCCTAGTTTGACCCTTTACTATTGTAAAATGTTTTCAAGCTCTTTATGTACCTATCTAAACTGATTAACCACTAAAAAAATGTTTCTTGTGCGTTTGTTCTACCAAATGTCTATAGCTCTAAAACAAATAAGAGTCATACAATTACAATAAATCTTTTATTATTTCTATCTTAAAGAACGCTTTCAGTTCCTCTGTGACACACATTCTAGGTCTTTGAGATCATCGGAGAATCTAAAACTTAGTATTCGTATGCATTCCACTTCCTTCTTTGACAAATCTTTCAGTATACAAGCGGCTCGTTTGTGGAATGCATTATATACCCATAGAAGTGAGGCGTGCCCAAACGCTACCGGAGTTTAAAAGAACGGTGAAGGAGCATTACCTTTCACTTTAACTTTTCCGCTCCTGTCTGTATTTTATATTATTATATCTAATTAGTATTGTTTAAAAAGTTTGTACACTGACAGCCCTAAATCTATCTCCCTTCGTTCAATCCATCCAAAGGTTGTCTGGAAGAGATTGCCTTGTGCGATAAGACCGCCCAGTGTGCACTTATTTTATGTATGATTGTCCTGTACTTATTATGAGGTGTACAATAAAGTATATAATAAATAAATAAATTAAATTTATAAGAAACATAAAAGTCAGTCCTCCTAATATTAATTATAAAACATTTAAAAATCTTAAGAAGAATCAGTCTTCTGTAATAATGACTTATTGTACAATTAATGCTTTTTTAGCTTTGGCTGGTCGTCCTCTTTTACGTTTCATGCCAATTGGCTCGTGCTCGTGCCTCTGGAGGTAGCTGGACATGTTTAAGCCGAATTGCCAATCCAACGAGATGTTTGCAAATATATTCTTTTAATGCGATCACATTTTTTGGCAATCATAGTGGTTTAACTGAGCAAAAATAGCACATTAATTTGCTCGCAAAAATTTGGTGATCATTTACTATATTTGGTCATCAAATACAATTTGAACTACAGTCGTGAATAAAACAGTTAGAACTATTATTTTTTTAGACTTAATTTTTTTGGTGTTAAGTATATATTTTTGATAAATGAGCTTAGGGTATCGAAGTATTTTCTGGTGGTCATAATATTTATTCCCATTCCAATGTTACTCATTACAGCATAATGTCCGATAATTTGTACGTAATTAAAATGTTCATTCTCGGGGTAATTAATTTATTTTTTCAAATCTTATCGTTTTAATGTAGTAGTTTAACATATTTTCTCATATGATAATACTGCTTTTATGAAATTAATGAATCCAAGTGCTTTCAGCTATCAGTTTCCAAAATGGAGCCAACCGGTTAAAATATTTCGCGGTGAAGGTAAGAGTTTTGTGATTTTAATCTTAATAATTTTTTAATTTATTTTATGCATTTACTGTTTTTTGTACCCAATAAATAAGATAAAATAAGAGCATATGTTGAGTGCGCATTTAGGCACTGTACCTATTTTTATTTGTAAATGCATTTATTCACCGTAGAAACCTACATAAATTATTACTATTTACGCTAACAAGCTATCTTAAAGATGTTTTATAGCAATTAAACAAACATGACTGCTATTATTGATCGAATGGACCCAAGTTCACAAAGTGACTATTCAGCTTGGCGCCATGATTTTTTAGGTACACGGTACAAATTTCCCAGCCTGTTCAGAGGAAAAGGCGTGATGGATGGTATCTACCATTATTACATTACTAACAAACGTGAAACCCTTAACGAATAAATAGCATCATGACAATACAAGTAGTTCACTATAAAGATTAAATCAGTCGGTGTGAAACAGACTCGCGCAACCCACAAACGTGTATATGTGTTGTGTTTACCTTGAGTAGGTACTTTTAACGAGTCGTCATTAAAATAGTAGACTCAATTAAAAAATACTAACAGTACACGTAACACCGCGATACGTCATAACAGAGTGAAACATAATGAGCCGTTGACTGTATGCTAAAGAGGGAGAGAAAACAAGGAATGATGGATTAATTAATAAATCATTATGCATTTCCGGTTGTTCATTAAGTTTTTCATCGGCGTTTGAGTTCTATTCCTTCTGGGTGCATATCGCTGCTTTTAATTGGGGATAAACGACTGTTTATTATTAGTATTATGTTAGCTCTAGTTCATCACTTGTGGCTCCAGTTACAATCTTATTGTTAGACTATACTTATTGCACCTGTTAGCGGGCACACCATTTATGCCCGGAGGCATAATTAGTTTGGTTTACTTGTTAATGCTTGAGTTTGTCTATTTCTGATGGCTTAACGGAGTGTGCTAGCTACCAAGTGTCAATTAACTTCATTTAATTTGATTTACAGTTTGAATATTTTATTTTCTGTGTCATGTATTGTAAAATACTTTGCATACTATTGTATAAATTCAAGTTTTTAAAAGCTTAACAGACAGATGTGTTGCTGGGGTGTTTGAATATTGTAACTCCGTCAAGTCGATAAGTACAAAATATATGTAAATATGCTAACAAAGGTAGCGATATGGCCAGATGGCTGTAACGAAGGCGAATGACGAAGTATCTCAGTATCAGATTAGTCGCTATGTTAGCAGCCGAAGCAATTTGGCACATCTTTTCATTTGATATCCACAAAAGACACCCTACAGTTTTCAGTCCAGTTGGCAGTTCATCTAGAAAATGTTCAACGAGTGTATTTCAATGATGAGAACGCGGTGTACAGCGGCACGTCCATCGTCTACCACATTAACAAGTTTCTTCTCAGTTTGTCAAACAGATGTTTTCGCTCGCACTTTTTTGACATGTTGAAATGTCACGCTATTACACGTGAACGTGAACGCGTCACCAAAGTCGTTTCAGCTTCGGAAACAAGGAACACCAGTTGAAGGGCTTTCAAATTGATTTGCTTCAGACGCTCTAGGTCGCATCTACACACTAAATCCAAATAACGACGAGGTCCGTCATCGTTTCAACAATTGAGGTAAGTTGCTGGACGCCTGCGTGCGACCTAACATGAGTCGTGTCAACTATTAAAGTTGCTCGAGAACGATTCACATTGGGATAATACGCTCAAGGATTTTGTCGTATCTTCATCGCCGCATCAAATCCGCATATTGTTTGCGAGTATCATATTGACATGTTTCCCCTCGAATCCAGGAGATTTGTGGGTAAAATATAGGGATTGACATGTCTGAGGATGTTTTGCATCGTGTGCGCTGTCAAACTTTGAATCCAACACTACAATTGTTTGAAGAAATTTACAAAGAGATATTGATCATGAAGGAAACATGTGTTTATTGAAGAAAAATTAAGTATTGTCGTGTTTGGGTATTACAGCACCCAGTTGTCCGAAGCGCGATGCATTAAACCACGAGTTACAACGAGAAATACAGAACGGCACTGAAGCATTGGCCGAAACAGTTCTTACAAATGTTCCACAATTGAATCAAAAACAAAGGATGCGTAACTTACGTTAACGTAACTTTGATAGAAGCTGTAAACCGTGAAATCGCGAAAGTCAAACCAGAAAATTTACTTATGCGAAATTGAAAAAGGTACCTATAGGGATTGTTATCAAAAAACGTCGCACTCTCTTATTGGACTTTGACGCAGCATTGTTTCTATTGCAATACCCATAATTCTCATTAAAACATCTTAGTTCACTTGGGATTTATTTCACAGATTGGCGTACCTTAGCCTAACTGAGGTTATTTTCCCAGGCTACACTGCATAACGGTCAAGTAAAATCTACATCAATTTTAAATTCTCTCTCAACATGTACTTTCCCCAAAAATCACCAGTTATTCACATTGAAATTGACTCGTGGCATTGTTTACATCCATGCAGAATTCACAATACAAAGCAGCGTTTCATGTTGATTTTGCTTTTTACGCATGCGCATTGAAAAGCAAACCACGTGTATCGGCTATTCCAATCTTCTAATGCTTCATGAACTCCTAGTAACGCCTAACAGTTTTATGCCGACTTTGTTGCTTTCGACGGCATACAGGCCAGGCTACCTTCATCGCCGGCGTCCAGCGTGGCACTAACTGACTGCACTCTTACCCGCGACACGTATGAGTGGTGCGGTAGTGGCTCCACCAAGCGGAGCGAAGGTTCATTCCGGTGTTATTGTCTTTAGTTATTACTAGAAGACGTCACGCGGTTTCACCCGCGTAGTTCCAATTTCCATGGGAGTACGGGGATAAAATATAGCCTATATTACTCGCTGATAATGTAGCTATCCATTGTTTGAAGAATTTTTAAATTGGTCCACTAGTTTTTAAGTTTATGCGTCACTTACAAAAATACAAATTTTCTTTTTTTATTAATTCAGGTAGTTTGTACTATATTTTTATGGACATCATATACGGACTAGCTGAATGTATTTTTAGCCGACAATTTGGAATGTTTAATATTGATTTGTGTCGGAGTGTGTAAAGTGATTGTATGTCCTCGCGCTTTGTACAAAATTCTTGATACTTCTTGACATTATCTTGAGCATACGAAAATTTTGAAATTTTCGATCTAAGTTTTTGTATGTGGGTCTTCCAATTTACATGTGTATCCAAATTCTATCCAAGTAAGGTAAATTCTTTAACAATAGCTAAAAAGTAAAATCTATATTTACAGGTGTTTTTTGATGGGGTGAAAGGTTATGAGTTTAGTTTTGGAGAAGTTTACCTCGAGGTGTTGTGCATTCATCCAAGTGATGATTTTGTAGAGTACTGTTTTTAGTTCCTCGTTCGGGATCAAGTTGTTTTGACAAGAAACTAGTAAAGAAATATGATCCACGAATAAAACACATGGTCCGTCTATTATTTAAGGTAAGTCTTTGATATACATAAGTAAGAAATAAGAGACCTATTACACATTGATGCGATATTGAGGCGTTAATTGATTTGCTATCAGGTCGGATTTTTTTTTTTCGTATGTTGATTAAAAATTCAATATCGACTCTATTCTTTAGGTATGATATTGTACCCTCTAGTACGCTTAACATTAACACGTTAGATATAGATAGATGAACGTATATAGAGTACGATGCGAACTACGATATATATTAAAAGATTGTGGTACTTCGAGAAAGGTTTGGCTAAGCTACAGTCTATATACGCTTCGAAAAGGCCTGCCAAGAAAGCTATTCTGATAAAGCGATTGATATTACAAATAATGTCGGATGCTGGAAATGCGTGTGAATTGTTGAATACTTTTTTTGACGCTGTATACACACTAGCTGATATGGATATAAAAATAAAAGATAATTTACTATCCATTATGCTGTTGTATAGTTTACCAGAAAAATTTGAAAGTTTCCAAAGTGTAAGTGAATCCTGAGACGAGTTGCCGAAACCAGAGGCATTGATAGTGAAAACTTAAGACGAGCAGGAATCTAGAGAGGCGTATATATCACAAAATGAAGGTGTCTTGTACACGTACGTTCATCATAGAGGTAACAAGAAATGGAACAAAGGTGCAAAGAAGAGTACAACTAGGGGTGAAGTTAATCAGAGAACTAGTGAAACTGGAAAGAAAGAGGGATTTGAATTCAAATGTTATACATGTCACGAACTTTCACGAGCATCTGAATGCAAAAATAAAAAGGTCGTTGTAAATAAATTTGTAAACAAGGAAGCATAAACTGAGGGAATCCTAACAAATTTTAATATATCAGACTTAAAATAGGCAAATCTCGCCCGTAAAGAGGCGGAATGGGTTGGTGGAAGTTTATATGAAAAATGTTATTCCTTGGGTCAATATACTTCCAACTTGGTACAAATAGTACCTTAAGAAGCCCCTTTCGATAGTGTTAGCCTGAAACTCTTGGTTGCACGGTTCATCCCCAGTCGTCGTAAACTGCATGTTTACAGTTTTCTCAATATTTTAAAACTGGGACTAAATGATCGAAGTTTCTATGACGTTACCCTCATTTCTGTTTGTTACTTGGTTTATCTTAACTCTTCAAGAATATGTACTTACGTTAACCCCAATATTTCACAATCAGGACACAATTGATATAAGCTTGTATAAGTGAAATAAAAATATAGAACTTATTGCTACTGGATATATGGACCATTTTTTCTCATTTTCGTTTGGTTAAATATATTTTTTATAAGCTAAATAAAAGAAGTAGTTTAGTGTTTTGTCTAAAAAACATAATTCAGAAGATTTTACATTAATACATTCACAGTTACTGGATTTCGAGGTCAAACTCCCCGGGCACGCACTCCACTATAAAGATTTCTTGTTATATCGAGCATCCAGTGCATTCAAAACCGTGAAATTTTGCGCATTGTGTCCAACGCAGTATATTTAATTCAATCCTACTAATATTATAAATGCGAATGTGAATTTCTTTTGCAAGTGAGTAACATTGGATACATTATTTTGTATGAATTCAAGTTTAAAACTTAACAGACAGATATGTTGCTGGGGAGTTGTCGCACCACATCTTTCTCCCACTAGGAAGTGGTGACGGGCAGGCGTTTTTGGGGACCGTCTTTATGTAGAACTTTGACGTTCAAAAAGAGAACTCAGAGTAATTTCTCTTTTTGAACGTCCTAATTTGAATAAATGACTTTTGATTTTGACCTCTTCACCTCTTAACGGCTAGTTGGATCGTGCCGCTGACTGGTTTTGGTGCGCTTTTTGACTTACGAGTATGAAGCCTTAGGTTTAGCTTTAATCGTAACAAAATGAAATGCGTGAAAAACGTCAAAATAATAAAAAGTTTAAATAAAACTAAAATTAGTAACAAACAGAAATGAGAATTTAAACTTATAAAGTAAAGTAAAACAAACTAATTTATACAGTTAGCAAAGTATTTTCTACATGTGTGTGAAAAATTGGAGTGTAAATGTTTATTATGTATGTGTGAGGTAAGTGTTGGTAATATAAAACTTGGTCCTACCAAGTTTTATTTACGTATTTGTAGAACTGCGTCAGTTTGCGTGTAGTCTAGACTCAGTAACCGCCTGTAAAAAGTTTTCTTTGTGTCTTTTTAAAAAGGGTGGCAATTTTCAGTTTGCAATTTATTAATATTGTCATAATGTATGGTCCCATGAATTGAGTATACTTTTGACCTATCTTTTTGCAGCATTTATTATTGTTCCACCTCAGAAACCTCTTGGAACACGTTTTTACTATTTTCACAATGCTACTCTTATGTTACCAAAACGTGGTCGCTCATAATGAGCTTCATCAGAAGGCTTAAAGTCGTCCAAAGGGCAATGGAGAGGGCAATGTTCGGAGTTTCCTTGCGTGGTCGAATCAGGAATGATGATATCCACAAGAGAACCAAGGTTGCCGACAAAGCCCGAAGGATCGCCAAACTGAAGTCAACAGCTGGTCGATGGGGCCGAAAAGTTCTAGAGTGGTGACCGTGTACCGGACGTAGCATTGGAAGGCCTCCCAAAAGGTAGACCGATTACCTAATAAGGTCGCGGGTAGCCGATGGATGCGAGACGCACAGGACCGATTGTAGTAGCGACACTTGGGGAAGGTCTATGCCCCGCAGTGGATGTCTTTCGGTTGATATAATGACGATCTGATGAATGTAGAAACGGGAAAAACTATATAAATATATATATAGTTCAACTCAATACCAGAACAACACGAGACTTTTTTTTTTTTTTTTAGGATGGGCAGTCATCAAATGACTTCTTCCGCTCTGGGTGGAGCGGAAGGGCGTGTCAGACTCTTACTGACTAAAACCCATCCGTGTTCCTTCAAAAGCCCTTTGCGTTCCAGGGCCGCGGTGACTCTTTCGAACAGATTCCGCAACCCTGGCAGGCTTTGGCCCTAGCGGGCCCCGTCTTTTATGCTGACATCTCTTTGAGGCACGCGTGAAACACAACGCGCCATCGACCCGGGCCTGGTGATGATCGGACAGCGAGCCACCCAATGCTCGCCGTCTGCAGGCTTGCGCCTACGGTGGCCGGGGATCGCCCTGCGACTCCCAACGCCCAGGGCGTCTTCTCCTGTTGCAGCGGTTGGGGCGAAGGCCTTGCCTTTCCCTCGCGCGGCCCGCCTCCTCCTTTGCTACCCTTACTGCTTCACAGAAGGAGGTGACCGCTTCCCAAGCCTCCTCGCTCCGGACCATGGATTCAACCAGGGCCGGACGCGAGAGGTCGCCGCCGCCGTTCGCCTCGATAAGGACACGGCGGTGCTCAGCCCAAGCAGGGCAGATCTCCACCGTATGCTCCACCGTGTCCTCCGGGCGATCTTCATAGGGCTGACACCCGGGCGTGTCCTCCCACTTAATCCGAAACAGGTACCTTCCGAAACAGCCGTGTCCGGTGAGTACCTGCGTCAGGCGGAAGGTGAGGACGCCGTAGCGTCTCTCCAGCCACTCCTCAAAGAGGGGAACAACACGAGACTTACACCTTAATATTGTCGCCTACGAAATTTGGTAAATAGCGGTGGGTACTTACTATATTATTGTTCCTCGCCAAAATTTTCCAGTTTCATTGAGCATGTTTGTATGTTGGATATCCGAGCGTATAGCGTCTTGAGTCGATGAGCGCGCTGCACCGCATAGTGTCGTGTGAACTTTAAAATACGAGGTACCCTTTTTATTTTCCAAGAGAAAATATGTAAGTTTGTCTACTTATATTAAAGAAACAAAAACATTTATTGCAAAAAATTCATAAACCTTAGCTAAACTAACTAATAGATTCAGTCTTTGCCCAGCAGTGGGACATTTGAGGCTAGCTTTTATAATATAATTAAAATATTATAGCCGCAGCCCATAGGGACGTGCAGCGCTGAAGGTTGGCAGGTCAATGTAACTGCGCCTAGCATGCTATGTCTCATCACTAAAACAATTTCTAGCCTTCCAAGAATATTGTTATTTGGAGGATTCATTGCCTACCAGATATAAGCGAAGTACCTTTGAAAGAGTAGTCATCTCCATAAAAAAAAAGTGAATTACGAGCTCGGATAGGAGAATTTTGACAGTATTGAATCAACAATAAGTACAGTGCCGCCCGTTCACCGATACCACGTGGCTTCAAATATAAACAAACACCCCCGCCATGCGGCATCGCGCTCGGAGCCTCAGTACGCGCTCGCTCTCCGACGCTGCCACACGTTCGTTTGTGAAAACTGTTTTGCTCGCAATTTCACTCTTGGTACTAGGACAGCAGAAATTGTTAGGTGGTAGAATGAGCCGGCAAAAACAACCAAGGGCAATGCGCGCCTACTTCGTAATTTCTTCTTCGGCTTCAGCTTCGGCGTTTTGAAGATGGTTGGATGTGAAGCTGTACAAATTGTGTTGTGTATTGCATGACACAATATTACTTAATTTTGTTCCATATATCTCTGTGATGACTGAATTTTATTAAACTTCTGATGGGTATGTCTTGCACTAGTTTTTTACATCATTAAATATACGTTTTATCTGCTAAGCCTCTGAGTGCAATATTCAGACATATTAAATCTAATAAATATTGTTATGGCGTAAAACTTTTCGTTGATATTACTATTAGGATAATTATTATTCTGATATTTTTTACAAGCTTTATACTAGCTGGCTACATCTGGAATCCGATTAAGACTTGGCATTCTTGTGTTACTTTCGGCACAATGCAATAATATGGTAACATACCGCTAATCTGTGTTCTGTCCACGTGGAGTGCTAGTTATTGCGCTGGCGTGGAAATGACTTAATCAGGGAAAATAGTACATTAAATGATGATGATGAATTTGTTATGAATAGCCTTCGGTTAGTCGACGCGAAAATTTACTTTAGGGTGCCACGTCTTTTTAGTGTCCACTTGGTCGTTACTCTTCACAATTATATTTACTAAGAAACGCCATTCAATTTCCTTGGAATCATAGACCCGTGAGCAAAATTTCTGAATGCAACCAAGGTTTCTGTATTTCAAAATGCCAGTCCTATGAACACGTTTCTAGTCGGAGAAAAAGGCTCAAGCTGCATATCTCGAGGTTTCCTGCCAAACGACGAACGTGTTATGCAACACTAACTATAATATAACCATCATCTGTCTCACCTTTTCCCGACTAAGTTCATCGGGGCAAAAATAAAAAAGTATAGTTTGTGACAAATGTATCTATTCAAATTATAGTTTATCTCCGGTATATTTTATTTGAGGAGTAAACTCCAGCCTATGTTAATGTTTATCTGTCCGTTAACACTATTTGTGATAACGCCATTGGTTGGTTGGTGGTTAACAGGCAGATAAACGACCGATAAAGTATCTTAGAAACAGGGAAAGAGTTAGAAAAGGGAGGAACTTATTCAAGCGACGACCACAAAGACACAAGAGTTAAACCTTAATCTTGCGGTAGGTAGGGGAAAGGTCGCCCTATGTCGTGCGGTGTTCCACAGGGTTCGGTCTTGGGCCCGCTCCTGTGGAACATCGGGTACGACTGGGCGCTGAGGGGCGAGCTCCGGCCGGGAGTGCAGCTGGTGTGTTACGCTGACGACACACTGGTCACTGCCCGGGGGAGCTCGCACAGGGAGGCAGCGTTGCTGGCGACGGCTGCGGTCTCACAGGTGGTGAGCCGCATACGGCGCCTCGGCCTGGAGGTGGCCCTCAACAAGTCGGAGGCCATTGTTTTTCATGGCCCCCGGCGAGCGCCGCCGCCGGGATCGCACATTGTGGTCGGGGGGGCCCGTATCGCTGTCGAGTCCACCATGAAGTATCTGGGATTGGTGCTCGACAGCCGGTGGGATTTCGGCCCCCACTTCCGGCGGCTGGCGCCCAAGTTGTTGGGCGCGGCGGGGGCGCTGTCAACGCTGCTTCCCAATCTGGGGGACCCGAGCACCGCCTGTAGGCGGTTGTACGTGGGGATCGTGCGATCGATGGCCCTATATGGGGCCCCGATCTGGGCGGCTGACCTGACGGCCAGCACCATCACTGTTCTGCGGAGGCCGCAGAGGGTGATGGCCGTCAGAGTAATCAGGGGATATCGCACGATCTCCTACGAGGCGGCTTGCGCACTGGCCGGATCTCCGCCGTGGGACCTGGAGGCGAAAGTGCTCGCGTCACTGCACAGGTGGCGCGAGGACGCGCGGGCGCGCGGCGAGCGACTGACGCAGCGACACCTGGAGTTGCGTCGGTCGCAGCTGCGCGAGGTCCTGGTGGCGGAATGGCGGGACAGGCTTTCGAGCCCTACCGCCGGCCTCATCACCATCGAGGCCATCCGGCCAGTGCTCGACCTGTGGCTCGGGAGAAGGCACGGTTCTCTGACGTTTCGTGCGACGCAGGTCCTGTCGGGGCATGGCTGCTTCGGGAGGTTCTTGTGTCGCATAGGCAGGGAGCCGGACGCTCGATGCCACCACTGCGTCGACTGTCGGGAGGACACGGTGCGGCATACGCTTGCAGAATGTGCAGCTTGGGAGGAGCCGCGCCGTGCCCTCATCTCTGTTGTAGGCGGTGACCTCTCGCTGCCGGCCGTAGTCCATGCTATGGTCGGCGGTGAGGAGTCCTGGGACGCGGTGGTCTCCTTCTGCGAGACAGTTATCGCGCAGAAGGAGGCTGCGGAAAGGGAGAGGGAGATCACAACCGCTCTCCCTGCCCGCAGCAGGCGCATCGGGCGTCGGAGGAGGGCATACGCTGCCCTCTTCCGGCCCCCCTAACTGGGTCCAGGGGCGGCGGACTTGGGGATGTCCGTCGCCCCCCACTCATCCGGACCCGAGGTGGCAGCGCGTGGTGTTCCCGTGCGCCCCTCTTTGACGTAGCGAGGGGAGTTAAACACCTCACTCCCCTCGCCGACGCGAGGTGGCCCGCAGAGGCGGGCCGGCACCAGCCGGGGATTGCGGATGTCGCATACGTTCCCGCGATCCCCGGCGCAGGTGGAAGATGGAACACCGGGGTGGTTTTAGTCAGTAAGAGTCTGACAGACCCCTCCACCCGCCCCAGGGTGGAGGATTTCCATGAGGATTTCCCCCCGAGATCAAAAAAAAAAAAAAAGGTAGGGGAAAGGTGTACGAGACGATCCCTCTAGGGAAGATGATCCTTTTAGATTGCAACGAAACTAGTAGCGTCATCTAGTTGTTTTTATTGGTAAAATGTAGACCCCGATGTCCCCCCGCCTCAGTCAAACGTAATGGCGTCATGAGTGACAGTCGAAGTTTTTGTAGAAGAAAACAAAAATTGAGTGACGTCGATCTAAGGTAAGGTTCACTTTAAGTTCATGTCTAATGTGTTCTAGGTACTTAATTGTTGAGGCTGTTGTATTAGTTAGCTTTGGATACTGCTCTATTTTGTTTTTTTAGCAGCATGGTAACAGTTGAGACCGCATAGGTTATGTTATCGAACATTGAATAAAAAAGTTTATGTTGGGGCAAGATGATTATGTTAACGATGTACAAGATGATCCCCACGGATCATCTTGTACACCGGTAGCATAATCATCCTACTATTACGGGGATATTTTTTAACCTTTTGTAGGTATGTTATTACCTTTCAGTTTATGTATTTTTTCTAATAAATATAACTTATCTAATTAATATGACCTGCCTGCATTATTATAAAAAAAAGTTTAAAAATACCTTCTTTTGTTTTAGACCATGCCTCGTAATTATATAAGGAAAACAAACCGCGGGTTGTGGTCGGAAGAGTCGATGCTCAAAGCGCTGGATGCTGTTCAAAAAGGCATGCCATTTAGAACAGCAAGTAAGCAGTTTGGAGTGCCTATAATGTCATTGAAAAGGCGGACTAAAGGCAAAAACAAAGTGCAATAAAATATTTAGGTGGAAAAAAAACAGTTTTTACGGCAGGACAGGAAATTGAGCTCGTGCAGCACATTAAAGATATGGAGACGAGAATGTACGGATTAACACGACAAGATGTTGTATCGTTAGCATATCAACTTGCTGTAAAAAATAATATCGCCCATCCTTTCCAGAACGAAAAAGCAGGATATGATTGGCTAAGAGGATTCCGTCAACGGCATCCAGATATAG
This sequence comes from Mamestra brassicae, assembly GCA_905163435.1. NCBI lineage: Eukaryota > Metazoa > Arthropoda > Insecta > Lepidoptera > Noctuidae > Mamestra > Mamestra brassicae. The sequence continues at coordinate 8,462,723 of LR990987.1, forward strand.
CGCTTCGGGCGCCTGAATCCACTTCAACTGCTCGAGCACGGGCCTTTAATAAACCAGTGGTAGATAAGTTTTATGCCACATTAAAATGTGTTCAAGAGGTGAAAAACCATCCATCCCACCGTATCTACAACGTTGACGAGACTGGCATTTCTACAGTGCCTACCAAAAATACAAAGGTGTTTGCAACAACTGGACGTTAACAAGTAGCACGAGTTACATCAGCTGAAAGGGGGGAGACTACAACAGCTGTAATTTGTATGTCTGCTTCTGGAGCCTTTATTCCACCCATGTTCATCTTTCGAAGGGTTCGTATGAAGATAGAACTACTAGATGGCGCACCGCCAGGCTCCGCCTGGGCCTGTAATTCATCTGGTTGGATGAATCTGGAAGTTTTTACCAAATGGTTTGACCATTTTTTAAGCCACACGAAACCTTCTGCGGAAGATCCAGTGCTGTTGGTTTTGGATGGCCATCTTTCACACACAAAAAATTTGGAATTGATTTTAAAAGCTCGAGAAAACCACGTCACTATTGTCTGTCTGCCTCCACACTGCACCCATAGACTGCAACCTTTAGACGTCAGCTTGATGTATCCCTTGAGCATTTATCACAATCAGTCACTCGAAAAATGGATGAACAACAATCCTGGCAGACCAGTGACTGTATTTCAGATTGCAAAGATTTTTGGAGAGGCTTATTTAAAAGCAGCAGTCCCAATAAATGCCATCAATGGGTTTGCCAAAACCGGTATATTTCCTTTCAACCCGAAAACCCGTATTCACCGAAGCTGATTTTATTGCTGCTGCAACGACAGAAATGGAATTTAATGAAGATTCCAGTGTAGTAGAAGTGCCAACAACGGGTTCAAACACAGGTCAACTACCGGCCACTGATCCTTCACTACAAACCCTCACATCACAGGACTGTGTAGATTTGCAGAATAAAACACCGTCACCAACTCCTGTAAATTATAGGAATATTTCATTTCGCAGTCCTTTGTCCCCGTTACCATCTACGAGCTACGCACGCAACTCAAGTGTATCGCCATCCATTCTTGAAGATAGTCAATATGATCATTTTAATGTAACGCCAGCCCAAATTCATCCATTGCCAAAAATTGTGGGTAAAAGAAGCCATCTTAAAAGGAAACGAATAGACACGTCAATATTAACTAGCACGCCATACAAAAATTATTTAGAGGAAGAAAGAAATAAAAAGACTGCAAAAGAAAATAGAAAAACAAATAAAAAACAACAAAATGTAAAAAAAAAATCATCCTAAAAAGAAAGGGAAGGGAGTAGGCAAAGGAATGTCAAATAAAAGGAAGAATATTGTGTTAGAGTCGTCTGAAGAAGAAGAAGAAGACGCAGAATGTCTTTTTTGTACGGAAACATTTTCCAAAGACGATAGGGGCGAGGGATGGATTAAATGTTTTGGATGCCAAAGATGGGGCCACGAAGCTTGTGCAGGGATAGATAGCGATGACGATGAGTTTACATGCGATTGGTGTAGAAATAAAACGCCAGGAAAAAGATGCTTAGAATTATAATTTGTTTTTTTTTTTTTTAGTTTAATCTAGATTTGGTTCTTTGTTAAAGGTAGTAGTCATATTATTTGTTTTTTGTTTTTCTTAAATGTTGATTTTGGGTAGTGACATTTATTTTACTGGATTATTTTTAAAAGATAAGTTTAGTTACTTTAGAAGAATGTTTAACTATGTTAAAACTTTACTTACGACTATACGACTGATATCTGTGATGATTGTTTCAAAGAAATTTAATTATAGTTGGGAGTGATTATTAATTAATAAGACTGGTTCATTATCTGCAATAGGATTTTGGATTTTGATTTTATTTAATTAAAGATATACTAAACTCTGATTATGGTTTTATTTTGATAATTCTACCAGAACCTATGAAGATTCCGACATAGGAGTGGGGCAACATGATCCTGGGATCATCTTGCCACCACCGCAAGAATCATCTTGGACACCGGGGTGTACAAGATGATCCTTTTCTAACGTTTTAAAAATGTAATCAAAAATAATATAATATCTTAAAAAACTTAAATTTTGAGTATGACAACATTAAGCCAGATAAATTTACTATGTATATACGTTTTTATATCCGCGCTAAGTAGAATATTATATAAACTACAAGCATTTTCCCTTAAGTGAATCATCTCGTACACCTTTCCCCTACTTACTATATTCCTTGACAGAATTTTCCCGATTGATTGAAATAATGTTTGTACGGTGAGTTAACCGAGCGTATACCATCGTCGATGAGCGCACTGCACCGCATAGTCTTGTGTTTTAAGTATTTATTAACTGCAAGTCTTTAATCTTTTTATCCGACTCCAAAAAAAGGAGGAGGTTCTCATTTCAGCTGTTTTTTTTTTTTTGTTAAACATTCAAAAAAAAAGAATGCGTCGGGTTCAGCGATATTTTCGCCAATTGTCATTCATGTTGTTGTGTTGTTGGATGATTCTTTTTGTGTTTGGAAGACTATTTTTCCATACTGGTCACATTTCAATTTGGTGAAGGTCTGATGAAGAACTTCGGAGATATTAATTAATTTTGGTGCAATTTGTAATCATAGAATATGATCTATTATCGTGGCCTGGAGCTGTGTGTCAGTGATACTAGTTGCAAGAAGTAAATATAGGAGGTTGTGGCGTACTATGATCTGGGGCTAGACTTTGCAATAGCATTTCGGATTTATCTGGATTTATTATTATTATTTTTTTATCTTGATCAACTGGTGGAGGTGATTTGTATTCTTTAACCCATCTCATCCGCCTCCACATTTCTCTTGAAGAAGTCACACTATCCATGCCATTGCAAAATTCCTGAAAAGTGTAATTCCTGGCTACTGGGGTTACTAGTTTTTGCGCTTTAGCCACTTTTCTTTGTAGTACTTCAAGATTTTGTGGGTTGGGGTTACCTCTAAAAATGGCTAGTGCAAAACGTTTCTGTGCAACAATCTGTGACAACCTTTGACTCCAATATGGTTTTGGTATGAATTAATTTGACTGGAGAGGATTCTCGCTCACTTTAATTGTAGGTATGTATTAATCTTGACTTCCACTTTCTTTTCTTGACCTGCTTTTTAACTGAATTAAAACAAAAGTTAAATTTAACCTTTGTTCGAAGGCATACTATTCCATTAATGATTATTTAGACGATAAGTTCCAAGTCTTTTTCTTCTCTCTATTTATATTACCAGTTTCTCCTGTATCTACGTGTTGAGTTTCAGAGTCACTGTCTGATAATGCTGCCCAATCGATGACTATATCCGGACTTTGTTTATTTTTTGGATTTACCTTATCCGTTTTAGTGCCGACTTTTTGGTTAACTGTAGTCTTTTGGTTGAACTTACTGCCTTTATTAATGTGTCATCTCTAATGTCTGTACTTAGAGATTGTGTTATATTTGCACTTTCCATGTTAGATTTCTGACTTAAAACTTGGCGCTGTTCTTTTTCCCTGTCCTGTTCTGTTTCTACGTCGTAACATCCTCATAATTTAGTTCAGGTGGCACATACATTGTTAAGGCTCTCTTACGCTCTTCTTTAGGTTCATTGGACATGTACGAGATAATGCCATATGTTTTCCAGAACAGTTATTACATTTAAACTCCGCAGTGTCAGAATTAGGATGAGATTTACCACATTTTGGACATATCCTTTTGATTGATGAATAAACTTTTACTGTATATCCAAATCTCCAACAACGTGAACATTGCGTGGCAGGGTATTGGTATCGATTCACTTTCACCCTGGCCTCAAATATGTATAAGTAGGTAGGAAGGGAAGATCCTCTAAAGGTTACTCTGACTGACTCCCCAGGTTCCCACTGATCACTTTGTGTGTCGTTTAATGCCTACAATCTCTGTCTCGCACCTCAACCCCTCCAATATTTCCTTATCACAAAATTCTAAGTCAATTCTTTAATAACGCCGTAAGTTTCTCTCACCTCCGGTGTTTTTTGAAATCTAAGCCCTTTGTCTTTCAAACGTTTTGACTCGATTAATTTTTCCGCACTCTCTGAACTGAACTAGGATTTTAAACGCATTAAAATATTTTACATTTTTTATGTCTGTAATGTACTCCGATTTTAGTAATTTTGCAAATCCAAACTGTTTTGACAAAAGCACATTGCATTGTAGAATCTTTTGAGGAGTTATTTGATAAGCAATAGCCACACGAGTCGATTTTCAAGACTAAGCAACGCTTGACGAGGTCATACCATGGATGGATTACCGTCTTGACTTACTGAGATTCCCCCGTGCCACGAAAAGCATGCGAAGCTGTTAGTCGTGACTTTCATTTATTTTTTAAACTTTAGCAGTTATTACGGGTACTCGGAAGCAAGGAAAACACTAGTTTCGCCAAGGAGTATCGTGTCACACAGTTGCTGGGTTGTGGAGTTCCAATAGGCAGTATCTCCAAGTAAAAAGCTGGTACTCAACTGTATCCTAGAGTAGATTGATATTGATACAACTTCGTCCAGACTACAAATTCTAGTACTCTAGTACTCTTGTTTATTTATGCAATCCTTGTAGTATAATATAACGAAAATGATGCGAAACCATTAATTTGCAGTTCCGTTCTAAAAGTTTTTGTAACAAAAGATTTAGATGAAAATTGATGTGCAAAATAAATTAAACATTCGAGATCCTTAAAATACCAGAGTAGCGCCATCTATGAAATCGAAAAAATGGTTCTCTATGAGCTTGCCAAACATGTTCGTGCGTACTTTATTATTGCGTAGACATTTTGAACGTTTTGAAAGCAATTTCAATTGCAAAGCCGTTGCCACCTAAGGAACGCCAAGGTGTTTATTACTTACTTAAAATACAATACTCCTTGCATTATTAGTTTGTATGAGGTGTCTAGGCAAACGGTAACAGTTTTACTAGAATGTTCGGGACGTCGCATACACGACCTATCCCTGTTATATTTTGTAGATACTGTGTGTATATTGTAGATAATGGGGATTCGATAACTTTGTTTATTGCCCAGTGTTTGGGTCAAAGACAGATAGCGCGTCTTTCCAGCAATCAAGTTGGGTTTTGCTGGCATCCCAAGATCAAAATAGAAATCTTTTAGTTTGGCTCCGCACTTTAAAAAATATATCAAAAGGAAAGACGGGGTTCATTAACAAATTTGTTCATAACTACTCGAGATCCCGTTAGAGTAGCTACACCAAATATTATTGGTGGTGGATAAAACGTCTTCTATCTGATGCTGGAATACAAGCCTGTACAGGTAGTTTTAGATCAGCTGTCTCATCATTAAATTGGCTAGAATATTGTCCTATAAATGATTTTATGCTAAAGAGGAAGAGTAAATGCGGAATGATGGATTAATTAACAAGTCATTATGCATTCCCAGTTGTTCATTAAAGTTTTCATCGGCGTTTGAGTTCTTTTCCTTTTGGGTGCATATCGCTGCTTTTAATTGGGGATATTGGAGTTCAACGATTTTTAAATAGGTTTGAGCTTTGAGGAACTAATAGTTACTCAAATATAGGTGGTCTTGAATATTCCCTGTACAATCCTCGGCAGAAGTGGCCAGTATAAACAACTCGAATGTAGTTGACATGACGGTTTGGTAACCCGTGGCTGACTGACCAACTTAAGGTATTGAGGCGAAACTTTAAATTTAAATTATAATAATTTAGGTGTAAAACAGTCACACGCATTAATAAACTCCAGAAAAAAAAAGCTTTGTTTTTTCAAAAACAATCCTGTTACTAATTTCTTACCGCCATAATCTTAAGATATACATTTAAGAATGACGTGTGAAAAGACAAACGCATGCGCGAAAAAATGAATCCGTCAAAGGTAACGAAAAATTTTTTTTGCTATCTATTTATAAAAATGAATTGCTGGTCGTTAGTCTCGCTTAAACTCGAGAACGGCTGAATCGATTTGGTTAATTTTGTTTTTAAAATATTTGGGGAAGTCTAGGGAAGGTTTATACGGTGAGAAAATGTGGAAAAATTGCAAGAAAAATGGTAAAAAATCAATTTGAATGTATCATATAAACTGTTCTTGCCTGTCATAAATTTGACGTTCGTCACGTCGGTACGGTAAACTCAGGTAAACTTATATAATAATAACAGAACGTATTTAAATAAGGGTATTGAATCTACAACATATTATACTCACAACATTTGGATTATCGCGTTTTTAGATTTAAAAAATCCAAAATAGTGTCGACGACATATTTGTTGGTTGTCAAATATTTATGGTTGCGTTCAAAAATTAATTTTGTGACTAAACTTGGAAAGAGATATCAAGGTACATTAAAAAAAACTACATTTAGAAGGACCAATTCTACTATTTTTAAGCTACGTTTGTTATTCCATAATTTCAGCTGAAATTCTCAATGAAACAGTTGACATGGACCTTTCGGAGTTTTCAACAACAACTCACCCTGTATGGTCGACGGCAAATGTTCCAAGCGATACCTGAGAGACCTGATTGCTGAAACCGTGTGGCGGATACCTATTGTATTTTCGGCGATCAGTAGCGGACAATGGGCGATCAATAGTTGTGAAGGTAATTGTGAAGTGGACAATCGTTGGATTGCGCCATACTCACCAATATTTTTCAAAGCTTTTGAGGCTCACATCAATGTGGAATATTGTAACTCCATCAAGTTGTCAAGTACATACTACAAATATGTAAATATGTTAACAAAGGTGGCCATCTTTTTTATTTTTTTATTTAATTTGGGTTTGCTTTTGACTCTAGTCTAGGTCACAGATGACAGAGATAAAGTCGACGATGGAGCGAGCTTACCGAGAAGAAGCCTGTTCACTCTAATTTTGAAGAGATTAGGGTTGTATGCGTTCGGAAACACAGACGCAGGCTTAGAGATCCACTCCTTTGCTGATCGCATTATAAAAGACGTTTGGAAACGTTTAGTGCGAATTGGTGGAATAGCAACACGGTGAGGATGGTAACTTGCAGTGCGTCTAGATGTCCGATGGTAGAAGAGGGCCGGTGAGATGAGGTCGTGGAGTTCCTGGACACTCTCCCAGAAGAACAATCTGTAGAAGACCGACAAGCAGGCAACCTTGCGGCGATGAGCCAAGCTGTGAAGCTTGGCATCCACCAGTTTTACGTCGCCAATGAGCCTTTTAGCTCTGCGTTCCACCGAGACAAGCGCGGCAAGTTGGTATTTAGCTGAGCCATCCCAAAGGTGGCTGCAATACCCCATGCAGGATCGGACTTGTGCTTTGTAAAGGGTTAAAAGCTGTCCAGGCGTGAAGTATTGCTTCACTCTATTTAGGATGCCCAGATTTTTGCCCTCAGTTTGGGCTTTGTGCTCAATGGTGGCACCGAAGTTCAAACTGGGTTTCAGCTCCATACCTTGGAGCTCGAGCCGATCGGTTACAGGGTCAGATGTACCCCGAAAAGTAGGAGTTAGGTCGAAACGACTCCTTTTTGAGGTTAATAGACACGCTAGTGTTTTGGTAGCATTAAAAGAGACCAGATAGTCATCACCCCACTGGTACACAAGACTTAAGGTCAAATTTGTCCGCTCTACCATGGCTTCTCTCACGGAACGAACTTCTTCCCTGCTAGATCTTGCGCTGGACAAGTATCTCTTTGAAACCAAACTGTCATCGGCATATCCAACAATACCAGGCTGAAGCAGGTCGTTGATGTGCAGCAGGAAAGGAGTTGCAGAGAGAACAGACCTCTGAGGAACTCCGGCATCAAAAGCCATGAGGTCAGAAGAGCAGCCGTCAACAACTACTCGGATCGACCGGTCGCTATGGAAGTCTGATATCCAGCTACAAAAATCAGCTGGAATGCCATAAGCAGGAAGCTTGCTGAGTAGACTAGCGTGCCAGACTCTGTCAAAGGCCTTCGAAATATCGAGCGATACAGCAAGTGCTTCGCCGTGTTTCTTGATGACTTCGCCCCAGCAGTGCGTGACATACACAAGAAGATCGCCAGTTGACCGTCCCCGGCGAAAGCCATATTGACGGTCACTGAGAAGATCATTGTCTTCAAGGTAGGTCAGCAACTTACTGTTTAGTACCCTTTCCATAACCTTGCACAGAATGAAGGTAATGGCGGTCGGTCGATAATGAGCAGGATCTGCACGGTCGCCCTTTTTTGGCACAAGTTGTACATTCGCAAGCTTCCAGGATTTTGACACCGTTCTTTTTACAAGAGAGAGACGGAACAAGCGTGTCAACACAGGAGATAGTTCAGGCGCGCACTGCCTCAAGACTCTCGCTGGAATGCCGTCAGGCCCGCTGGCCTTGTTCACGTCTAGACTGCACAATACTCTTCAGACCTCTTTAATGTGAACTGCGATCTTCGGCAGCGAAGAGTCACAACGAGGTACAGTTGGTGGTTGCTTGGAGCCAGCGTCCAGATGTGAATTGCAAGCAAAGAGAGATGCAAATAAATTTGCTTTCTCACTTGCAGAGTAAGCCAGCGACCCATCAGGTTTCAGCATTGGTGGTAAAGTGGGCCGACAAAAGTACGTTTCAACCGCTTTCGAGAGGGACCAAAACTGTTTACTACCCGGAGGGTGTGATGCTAGTTTGGCCCCGATACGTCCGACATGGTCAAAACGAGCCCCACGCAGAACTCGCTAACCATCTTCGCTATTACAAATGCAAGTGACGAATTATCTCAGTTTTGGCGCACGTCCATCGACTACCACATTAACAAGTTTCTTCTCAGTTTGTCAAACAGATGTTTTCGCTCGTACTTTTTTGACATGCTGATATGCCACGTTATTACACGTGAACGCGAACGCGTCATCAAAGTCATTTCAGATACGGAAACAAGGAACGGCAGTTGAAGGACATCCAAATTGATTTGCTTCAGATGCTCTAGATCGCATTTACACAGTGTATCCAAATAACGACGAATGTTATTACCTTCGATTGTTTTTAGTGAATGTTCGTGTTCCGTCAACGTTTCAACAACTGAGGTCATTTTTTTTTTTGTTCTTCTCACACATGGTCATCCGATCCCAAATTAGGCAGAGCCTGTGCTATGGCAACCAGACAACTGATAAACATACTTATATATTTCTAAATACATACATATTATAGACAAATTACACCCAGTTGGGATAATAAGCTCAAGTATTTTGGCATATCTTCATCGCCACATCAAATCTGCATATTGTTTGCAATTATCATTATCAACATGACATGTTTCCCTTCGGATCCAGGAGATTTATGGGTGAAATATAGGGTTGACATGATGAGGATGTTTTGCATCGTGTGCGCTGTCAAACTTTGAATTCAACACTGCAAATGGCTGAAGAAATTTACAATGAGACATTGATCATGATAGAAAACGTGTATATTGAAGGTAAATAAAGTATTGTGGTGTTTGGGCATAACAGTACCAAATCGTCCTATGGCGATGCATTTAACCACGAGTTACAAAGAGAACAACAATATAGCATTGAAGCATTGGCCGAAACAGTTCTTATAAATGTTCCACAATTAAATGAAAAACAATAGATGCGTACGGTACTTTGATAGAAGCTGTGAACATATGAACAGTGGATCTGGTAGAATTTACTTCCTTGATGCTCCCGGAGGGACTAGAAAAACGTTCCTAATTTCAGGTGGACGGACTACTCATTATGCCTTGAAATTACCATTGAACATGCAAATCAACGAAACACTAGCTTGCAACATCGTAAAATACAGCGCAATGGCGAAGATTCTACAGGTATATAATTTATCGTTTGGGATGAATGCAAGTTGGCCCACAAGAAGTCACTGCAGGCACTAGACAGAACGTTGAAATGTCTTCGTGACAACCAAAACATTTTTGGTGGAGCCATGATTCTGTTGCCAGGTGATTTTCGTCAGACTCTTCCTGTTAGTCTCCGATCAACTGTCGCTGACGAACTAAACGCATGCCTAATTCATTAAATTTGTTCTAGTTGACAACTAACATGCGCGTTTTTTGCAACAAGATCAAACTGCAAGGTTGTTTTCAAAGCAATAGTTAGACATAAGAAATTGTGAAATCACAGTTGACACCTCGAATACATTATATTTCCCACAGATTTCTGTCACTTCACAGACTCGAAAAAGGATTTTATTTGGCGTGTTTTTCCGGCCATAGCGCAAGAGTTCAATAACCATAATTGGTGGAGTGAACTGGCAATATTGGCGGCGAAAAACAAAGATGTAGATAATCTCAATGCGACTATTCTGAATTTTCCTCCGGGACAGTTGTTATCCTTCAAGTCAACTATCCCAAAGAGTTTTTGAAATCACTAGAATTGCCTGGACTACGTCACAATTTCGTCCATTGTTAATTAATTAGCATTGTTTACATCCCGACAAGATTCACAACATAAATCAGCGTATCTTGTTTATTTTGCTTTTTACGCATGCGCATTGAAAAGCAAACCACGTGTGTCGGCTATTCCAATCTCCTGATGCTTCATGAACTCCTAGTAACGCCAAATAGTTTTACGCCAACTATGTTGCATTCCACGGATAACAGGCCAGGCTACCTCCATCGCCGACGTCCAGCGTGGCACTGACTGCGCTCTTACCCACGACACGTGTGGGTGGCGCGGTAGTGGCTCCACCAAGCGGAGCAAAGGTTCATTCCAGTGTTATGTCTTTAGCTATAATATGTTGCAGTGATTACACGTCCTAGTAACAATCGTACAATATTAAAACAGTTTTCCTATTTTTCCTTCGTTGCATTTGTCGGGAATTATGATTATTTCTTTAATTATGAAGTTTCACCATCCGCCCATCATTTTCACATTTTTGTTAAAAAATTAAGGCTATCATGGTTAAGCTTTTTTTCTAGCAACCAAGTGTGTTGTGGGCTTCTTGTTACCTAATAGTAATTTGAGGGGAATTTTCTTATCGGCCCTTATCCTTTAGTCGAAGATATAGAGCAGAGGAACTTCTTTCATTGCATCTCTTATGTAATTTCTAGAAAGTTCGTTTTTATCGAATTAATTAAAATCAGTGCTCCGCGAACCTTGTTCGCGTGATTATGATGTTACTTTTCAGACAGTGTTATTTTAATTTAAAAAGAGTGTATCTTTGCAGAAATTCAGCTTCTCATTCTAGTCTTATGAGTAAGAAAGAATCATCTTAGAATGTTTTTTCTTAGTAATTTTCCAAAAATTAACACTTTCCGAAAAGTTATTAATTATAAAAAGGCAATCGACTAAATCCAAATCTTTCCTTTGCCTCATCAACCTCTCTTTAAATGTGTGCTAACTGATCTATACATTAAAATCTTTCCTATTATAAAATACTAACTTTTACTAACTCGTGACTTCGCCCGTTTTTTCCCCTTTTCGTAAACATTTCTGGAAATTCTCTCTTAGCGCTCCCCTACACACACCGAAGGAAACTTCATTGGTGAATGCCTTCCAGATAATTTTAACAAATAATAATCAGGTATGTTCTTATGTGAGTCAAATGTCGGATTTATTGTAGCTCGATTCTATTTAATGGTTATTATATAATTTAACTGGAACTTTTACATTAAAAAAATCATTAGTATCTAAAATAAGTATTAAATGTATCCAAAATTTGTATACCCATTAGGTTAAACATAGCGATCCTGATATTAGAATAAAATCCTATTATATTGTTCCTTTGTTTTACAAGTAAATTATTTGAGTTGAATTGAATTGAAATATGTAGTTCTTATTATCACCAAACGCACGTGTTGCCATTTGGAAATTTGCGCTATTTTCATAAAAGGATCGTTAAAGATTGTTGTGACTTTCCCACTGATAGCTACAAACAAAAAGTTTGTTTCAATACCAACCTATTATATTGTTTTCTCGCAAATGTGTTGCAAAACGTTGTAGGACACACGTGTGGAAATTGGATTTTACAAACTCGTGACTATGGTAAGCACTCGACTTCGTCTCAGGCTTACATTCGTCTACTCGTTTGAAAAAACCAACTTACCGCACTAATATCATAAATAACTATTATTGCCTGATCAATGCCCTAGATTAGAAAATATGATCTCACCTCTGGCACACAAGTTTGGTATTAGACTGAGATCACGAGCTTAAAGTTTGCCAAACTTACATTAATTGAATCAAAAAAAAATCTGTGACGAGTCTGGCCGTTCTATGAAATCGATGTGCTTATTTTTTTTTGTAAGAAGATATTCATGTACATATTGGTAATCAAGTACTGGAAATCACTTTCACGCTTCTCAAGTTAAACTCAAACGCGATTTCCTCCTGTGCGTACATTTCTTATGTTTAAATACCTATCTTTCTCTTCGTCTCCGGTTCCGATTGAGGTACGTGGTTTGTTTTGTCTGAGAACATTCGCTGAAACAATCGCTTTCATTTTATTTTTACCCGCCTAAATTGGTTGAGTTAAAGGGTAGCTAGGCGTACACGTAATGCTGCAAAGTAGCACGGGTTGGTCCGGTGTTAAATTAATTATTATTTCAAGACAAAAAGAGAACAAAAGAAATCATCGAAACAACACGTACAACTGAAAAAAATGTGTACTACCAATTTTTATACTCAACTCATTTCACTGTTTCAATACTCTCTTGGATTTCTGTATCCCTAGTAGCCTGAGAAAGTTTGTAGATGGTTATTTTGTGGATTCCGTCAAAGACGCTCCTGTTTTTATTTCTTAAAACTGTCAGCTATTACTTGATCTTCTAGCTAGTAATTAATATGGTCATTTAGTTCAAACACAATCAGTCCACTACTCTACTAAAAAGAAGTGTGTTAACAATTTTAATACAAGTTTGCTCTCTCTCTCTCTCTCAGCACGCGTTGCCATGGATACGCCACACGTGCAAAATACTAGAGCATCAGGGATCAGGAGGAGTCATCATGTACTGACATCATGACTTATCTACATGCATGCGCCTCGTGCAATATGGCGGTCCTGCGAATGGTTGATTGTACTCATTTTCGTGCCAGGAAACGCTCTGGTAACAAAAAACTTTGAGGATGAATAGTTGACGGTTTCGTCTCTTAACAACATCTTGTGTTTGCAACATTTTAGTTTCACCAAAGAGTAACACTATCTTCTACTATCTTGACATATTTTATTGTAGTAACAATTGCTAGCATTTAAATAATTTGACTTTAGGTTTTATTCAAGCCTTTGTCAAGCAATGGGAAATACGCTGCATTATAATTCTGGATAATTAGTATTAGTAGATTTAGACTATTTACAAGTAAAGTAAAAGTTGTTTTCAATATTTTTGGCTTCCTAAGAAGAAATCAATGCGACATCATACTGGTTTGCTTTCAAAACAATATTTAGAACAATTCAATCACGAGAACAAAACAACGATACTGATACATTGGGCGTCTTTCATGGAAAAGCATTCTGAGGTTATTCCTTACTCTGGTACTTAAAACAATTTTTTTATCATAAACTGTTCTTAGTGCGATTTTGCTTGTTTATGTAGAGACACAGTTGAGCGTTATTTCTCTGCCGGAACAAAGTTTAAAACGGTGAATTTGTTAATTACGATAATTTTACGGACTAACACTGTATTTTTGATCGATTTTGTTTGAAAATTATGGATACTACCTACTGAAGCTGAGGCTGCTCAAATTGTGGTCCTACTGCAACAAGGCTTAAGTCAACGTGTTGTGGCCCACAGTTTAAATCTGAGCCGATCAGCGGTTCGGCGAGTATACCAAAGGTTTCTGGAGACTGGCGAGTATCGGAGAAGACCAAGATCAGGAAGACAAAGGGTCACAAATGAGAGAGATAATCGATTTATAGTGACATCACCTCTCAGAAATCGTCACCTTTCCGGTGTTGACCTTCAGCGACGCTTACGTGAAGTGCGCGGGGTGGCAATAAGTGACAGTACTATGAGACGGAGACTTTGTGAACAGAATTTAAGACCACATAAGCCAGCAACTGGACCACAACTGACCACAGCTCATCGACAAGTGAGACTTCAATTTGTGCGGAATCACCTCATCTGGACTATAGACCAATGTGCATCAGTTCTCTTCTCTGATGAGAGCCGCATGACTTTATACGGTTCTGATGGGCGTCGCAATGTCATGAGACGACCAGGAGAGCGTTATGCCCAGTGCTGCATACAAGAAACCGTCAGTTACGGTGGAGGCTCGGTAATGTTTTGGGGTGGTATTTCTTTGACTGGGCGCACCGAGCTTGTTTTTATCAGCAGGGGTGCTCTAACTTCTGCACGTTACATAACGGAGATCCTGGAAGATCATGTGATGCCTTATGCTGGTTATATCGGAGAAGAATTTGAGTTAATGCACGATAATGCACGGCCACACGTAGCGCACATTGTCACTCAGTACTTAAATGATGTCGGCATTAGGGTTCTACAGTGGCCAGCCAGAAGTCCGGATCTCAATCCCATAAAGCACATGTGGGACACGCTAAAACAGAAGGTGAGAGCTAGAGATCCAGCCCCCACAACCTTAGGAGATCTGGAAACGGCTATTAAGGAAGAATGGGACCGAATTCCTCAAGGGACCGTTAAAATTTTAATCAGATCCCTAACACGGCGAATGCAGGCTGCCATAAGGGTTAAGTTTCATCTTGTTATTAGTTTTTTATGCGTTAATTGTAAAAATAAACAAAATTAATCAAAACAAAACAGTTGTAAGACAATTACTTCATTCAAAATTTAAAAAAGTGTGAATATTGAAAAACATTCGGGTGGGTCGATTTTTGTGATGACCAGTGTAAATAAGTCTTTTGCGTTTGTGTTTTTTGTTAACCCAGATAAGTCTGAAACTATTATTATCTGAAAAAATAAAAAAAAATCTGGAAAATATATTAACTGTATTATTGCCACCACGTGAAAACTAAGAAGCAAAATTTGAACGGCAACAAAAAAGAACCGCAACGCCACCTATCCTGTCAGCGACGAACTACCATCGAAATTCTGCAACGTGCAAGCAAAGTTCTTCTTGCGATTTGCACATATACAACAGTCCAAATATTAACTATCGGGCAGTTGCCCATCAGACACAACAACCGTCTAGTCGGAGGATCCTCCCTTTTCAACGGAGATGTGCGGAACTTTACTCTCTGTACCGAATACCTCTATACGGATGATCCTCGACATTGAAGGTCAGCGCAGACTTCGTGCAACTATTTCAGCGTGACGTCATCATGATCATCACTCCTTATCCTGACCTGAACGTCTCGACCAGCGAGTCATACAGCCAGCCAGTACCTACAGCTTTAAAAGGTATTCTGACCACCAGCATGCAGCTGACGCGCATTCCTGGTCAGCATCCTCAGCCTCTCATCATACTCAACCTCATCAGCGACCTAGGAAAGCACACAGCACCTTGGGCCAGTCACATTAAGAACCATGAAGCACCTCTCCTGGTCAACCCCAAGCAGGCACGTCACTACGTCACATAGCTCCGACCTACTGGAGCCAGCAGCATCACTCCGACTCACTGGAGCCTCCAGCATCATCGCGACTCACTGGGATGACATCACCCCGACTCACTGGGGCACCGCAGACAGTTCTGACTCACCGTGATTTCTGCAACTTCCAGTTCCGACTCACTGGAACCAACCTTCCAATGGCCTGGCAAGCATCTCAAGATGTACAGACGACTCATCCACTATCGAGCTCCGGTCTTCGGACGGGAGTAATGTAAATTGAGTATAGAAATTTGTACAAATTTTGCGACAGCGACGAACTACGATCAAAATTTTGCATCACGCAAGCAAAGTTCTCCGTGCGATTTGAACATACACAACAGTCCGAATATCAACTATCGGGGGAGACACAACAAATGTCTGGTCGGAGGATCCTCCCTTTTAAATGGAGGTGTGTTGGATTTTACTCTCTGTATCGCATACCTCTATAACTGTAAGGCTTTCAGGAAAACAGCCGTTCTCATGCAGGACAGTAGGATAATAAGAGAAGTAAAAAAAATCATAGGACAAAATGAAACGTTATCGTAAAAAAACAAAAAATGGGTTCAAAAGGTAAAAAACAATGTGTTTTATTAGTTACTATGGATTAGGAACTTAATTTTTGAATGATATGTTTCAAAACACTTGACACATTCTCCAACATCACATTTTTTGCAGCGTGTCAAACAGTTCTTATGACACTGACAGCAGCGTGTTTGCTTGGATTGAGGAATAACCATATATATGTATATATGGTTATTCCTCAATCCAATGTAATATAATGCATACTTTACATATAATCCATATGTGATTCCCTGGAGACTTAAACTTTACGAAAAAAACAATCTTTATTGCTCATTATTGTACCCGTAGTTTCTAGTAATATTGTAATTCTTGTCATTCTGTGTTTACTTATTAATAATTTGTAACTCCATAGGAATCCTAAAAGCTTCTTGCGGGACAGGCCTAGCCTAGTGCAGAAAGTCTTTGAAAATTCTTTTATGCTTCATTTTTAAAGAAACTAAACGCTCTTGCACACAATTTGTAACCTCGATATATTATGTTCTTTTTAATGAATTTGTTATTATTCTTACTAATATAATAAAGCTGAAGAGTTTGTTTGTTTGAACGCGCTAATCTCTGGAACTACCAGTCAAATTTTGAAAAATATTTTTGTATATGATAGGCACATTCATGAGAAAGGCTATAGGCTGGACAGGATACGGAAACGGGAAAAAACGGGGTATGCGCGTAAGAAGTCGCGGTCATAAGTTAGTAATGCTATATAACGTGAATTACCTTTATGTAAACTTAAATTTGAAAGCACATTTACAGTGCACAAAACACAGAGTCACTCATTGATACTATTTTGCAATAAGTAAGTAAGTTAGTACATACTGTGTGTATTTACGTAGTTTGTTATTTTAAGCCATTGACTAATTTTGTGTGGGTATTTAGAATACTAACTAGTCTTCCAAATATAAATTGATGTCGTCTCTCATAATCGACGAACATTGTATTTAGTTCTCAAACCAATAATACATCGTGTAACAAAATTAACGAAACACCTAAAAAGAGTCAGCAGTATGAACAAATTTTACTCTGGGACTATCACTGAAATCGCTACAAAAAATTGACTGCACCATATATTTTGCATAAGTACTATATACATTTTGCATATTTGTAACTCGTCAAAATGTATCTACTAAACAGCTGATTTTTACACGTTGCATAAATATTGTTTCACGAATTCCTCATGTTCTACGATGAACTAAGTTGACATAGATCGTAATATATTGACTTGTGAGGGTTTTAAATTTTCGTGAGTGCGCTCATGAGGGTTTGTATGCAGGTTGTCTTGCCGGCGTCCGGTGGACCCAGGGTCATGTTGTCGTGACGGACTCGCTGGGTCTCGTACAACTGAAATGTACATTCTTTATTGATTATTTCATTGTTTTTGAAGTGAAAACTTCTAATGGGAGGGTAAACCGCTGTGTAACGTAACGCGGTACGGCGCCAATCTGTCTGGCTTCCCTTTCTATCACGCATACGGCAGCGGTAGGCAGGCTCTTCTTCTCTCACTCTAACCCACAGCGCTAGTCATATTTCGGACAGACGCTTCCCATATAAATGGTTCAACTTAGATTACTTTAAGTTATCACTTCTGTCATGCGTCCCGAGACGCACATAAAAAATTCATAAACGACAGTTATTCTTTGTTCACGTGTCTGCCACATGAGCCGCGGGTAAATATCCACTGTGTTAGACCCTGACACAGGTAGAAATCGTCGCGGCAGACCGCTTAGAAGTTGGTGGGATGAACTATACAAATTAAATAAACCACGTCCGTAAACAATTCCACAATACTAGCAACACTAGTCCAGGACCGGAAAAGCTAGAAGTCAAGGTACCTTTCCCAGCAGTGGAATAATGCAAGCATCTACGACGTTAAAAAACAATCCTTGAACTGGATGAAAAAAAAAAGGATTAATTACATAACTTTTGATTTATTAGTAATTCGATCATTTGTTATGTACTTACTTCATTTGGTATATACGGTTTTGCTCTCGTGGCACACACGCAGCAGTGTTTCATTTCCCTGTACAAATTTATTACATCACTCTACGAAGTGATGCCATGTGACGCATCACATGCCAATGTCATGATGAGCGACACACATTTTCAGACACACGAGCCTTTTTCAGGCTGCCTCTTTTTAAAGGATTATAGTTTCGAGGAGTTAAGGTGCTCAGTTTTTTCTTTCGCGGTAAATTATTATGTAAATTCCTCGACAACCACGTCGGATGACTGATAAGGTTTGTTTTCTCTAGCGCTTGGCTAGGGAACAAGTCTGCTAACAATGATATTATTGTGAAGAGAGGCTCGTCTTCATCTATAAGCTTAGACAGGTTCATGTCTCAAAGGACTCGCATGAAGATGGTACCAACGTCGTCCATGACTACTTCAAATCGATACGTCGATAAGAGATGCCTTCATTGTTATTATACGTATCCGTTAGAATATCAGCCACGCAAAGTGTCTAATCTTCCCACACCTCAGAATCTTCAGGCGAGATCAGCGTGGTTATGTATCCAAAGAGTTGAGGGTGTGAGCCGTAAGACAGGTTGGTTGGTTATTCATTATTGGGCCGCCCCGGGTCCATCACAGCATGCCAGTGCCAGTAATGTGATCAATCGGTCCGTAATGACACGCTATGTTACATTAAACTTGCATACGAGTTGCTTGCAGGGGGATAAGCGGGCTAAGATTGGAACAAACCATAAGTATCTTCCATAATCTGTCTAGCCTAATTTTAGTGGGTTTGGCTTCCATTCTAACCGAATTCAGCAGAATACCAGTATTTTTCATGCAGCGACTGCCTACCTGACCTCAAAAACTCAGTAACTGGGTAACACGGTACCTTTTGGTACGAGTGTCAGATTTTCTGGCTTCTGACAACCCGTAATGACTGCCAAAGATATACAAATGACAGCTGGGACCAAAGGCTAAAATAATGTGCTTTACGAGACACGGAGGAGTCTCACCCATCCACAGAACGACCTTGGCAAGCGTTGCTTAATCTTGGAGATAGACTCGTGTGGCTATTATATACCGGACTGTACCCACCATTGGTAAAAAAAGGATGTAAATGTTTACCTTACATGTCATTCAAGGGTGTAATCACAAGCCTATTGTGCAGCCCAAGTATTCGTTCTGATAGGTGAACGTGACGTCCGTCACGGAGATCCAGGTTTTATCAACGTCTTCCTTGAAGTAGAAGCGACACTGTTTCGGCCATTCGAAGTCGATTGCCAAACGGAAGCTCAGACGACACTGAAAATATTTGATGACTAAATTTAATATTAAAAAGTGCAGTGACAATACTTTAAAAAAGCAATTGGTTGGTATGCTTTTGGGTACCCATCCTAAGTGTGGCTAAGTTGCTAACGGGACACTGTTAGTTAAGTGTATTGATGGTTCTGTAGTTCAACCACAAGTAACCCTTCTAGTTTTGCCAATCACCTTTGTCTGCAGGATAGGCAGAGAAGATCGATCGTATAAAGATTAAAAATGCTTGAAATTAAAATCTAAGATAACTGTCAAAATGACTGACCAATGAAAATATGCATTATTTTTGTCATGGGAGTTTTCATGGATTTTGGACTGGAAATTTGGGAACCCTAACACGGTGTGTGGCCCGATACGCTTTCGTGCGGTTTATCGCCTTGATTTGTAGTAAAACCTACTCGTAAATGTACCTCTACGAGTTCATAAGCGTACGCGTCCGGTCATGCTTGATGCGCATGATTGTTAAAGGCACTCGTTTAGAAAAGCCTACACTGTGAGTCAAACTATCACCGGCCTAAATCTTTACGACATGCATAAAATTGGTCTCACAGTGCCTTCTAATAAATAGTTAAATTTTTTTGGAGAACAGCGGGGTTTTACTTTAAATATTGAAACATATTCATGCATATTTGGTTGGTCTTGCTTTGTTTTTGTCAAAAGAGTCCTTGGGCTCAAATAGTATGAAACTAAGCCAGTTTTCTTGATTTAGTAACGCAATATGAATAAGATTCACCAACTATAGAATAACTTGTTCTTAAGGCTCCGAAACCAGATCAATATCGAAAGCTTTAACCACCAGAACAGCAGAAGCGACGACGTTGCATTCGCTGTGACGTATGTTCAACCAACATAGATATAGGTTAGTGAGACTACCTCCCAATCGTTACTTATAGAGGCCATGACTAGGACGACATGAACTTGAAATCATCAATATAGTGTAGTAGTAGTTTCACTTTCTGTGAACCCGAGTTCATGTCGGCTCGATGTAGGTCGTACCTGCAGCCTATCTACATAGTAATATAAGAAATTAGCCTACTAGCATATCGAAGATTTCTCTTTGATGTACATATATAGGTAATGATGAGAGTCTCGAAATGAATTCTCTCTATCTTCAGTATATTCCTTGTGGTCTGATCGATGAGCGTATTGAGTAACTCCAAGAACAAATTGTTAGTTTCCATCATTATCTTTTTCTTCTTCCTTTTTCCTTTATAAGAAATAAAGTATACTTACAATAAATTAAAATATAGCATAAGAAAATTCGTCCTCAACGCTGTCAGCTGGTAATATGCATAAGAGCCAGAAAGTCTAGAAAGCAGAAAGACAGAAAGTCTAGAAAGCCTACCCTATCTTCCATGAAAACAAAGACATGACGTCCAGTCTTTTACTATCGTCACATGCCAAGGCATTAGGTTCTAATACGGCTGGAACGCCAACGGTGACGAGAGCTCGTCGGATGATGTCGTTTTAATGAGCATATCGCGCTAAACGGCCCTCCCAGCGGGTTCAATAAAGGTCGTGGTACCCGAGGCTGTTGACAACTTCACCACAGTGACAGCGATTAGGAGAACAACATAGGGCTCATAAACGAAGTGAAGCACCGAGGCGGGAAGTGGGGTCGTCGAACCAAGGTACCTAGGGTCGACGACGGTAGTGTATGAAGCTAAAGCCCGACTCCCAGTAGTGCAGTTAAGTCAGTAATACCTCAAAAACTAACTCACCTATATCGTGAAACTTAACATATCTGATGTTATCAAATATCGATTGCAAATGATTTTGAATGGTATGAGAATCAGATGGTTGTCCCAAGATTTCCATCCAATAAGGCAGAGTCGGACATGAAGAAGAATCTCGGGAACATGGTTTTTTTCCACTCCAGGTAGCCGCTGAGCCTGTTCTAATACAGTACTAGCTGTTCCTGAAGATAGGGGAGCAACTGTCTAAGGTGATACCTAGTCATCTAGTGATATTAATTCTATTTTATTTTGCAAAATCATTACAGTTCAAGTGCATTACAGATGCACTTTTATAGTTAAAAAAGTAATTTTACATAATTAATAATTTAAATAGTACAAGAACCTCGTTAAAGCCGAGAAAGATAAGTAAATTAAATATCGTGAATCGGTTCGCGAGGTTGTCGACATCTGGCATGAACACTCAGCAATTATTTTACCGATAGTCGTGACAGCCAATGGTTTACTAGCCGCGAGCTTTATTTTTGTTTTTTGTTGGTGTCAGGGGAAAATTCTCATGGAAATCCCCCACCCTGGGGCGGGTGGAGGGGTCTGTCAGACTCTTACTGACTAAAACCACCCCGGTGTTCCATCTCCCACCTATGCCAAGGATCGCGGGAACGTATGCGACTTCCGCAATCCCCGGCTGGTGCCGGCCCGCCTCTGCGGGCCACCTCGCGTCAGCGAGGGGATTGAGGTATTTGACTCCCCTCGCTACGTCAAAGAGGGGGCACGGGACACCACGCGCCGCCACCTCGGGTCCGGATGGATAGGGGGCGACGGACATCCCCAAGTCTGTCGCCCCTGGACCTAGTTAGGAGGGCCGGAAGAGGGCAGCGTATGCCTCCTCCGAGGCCGATGCGCCTGTTGCGGGCCGGGAGAGCGGTCGTGATCTCCCTCTCCCTTTCCACAGCCTCCTTCTGCGCGATAAATGTCTCGCAGAAGGAGACCACCGCGTCCCAGGACTCCTCACCGCCGACCATAGCATGAACTACGGCCGGCAGCGAGAGGTCACCGCCTACCACAGAGATCAGGGGACGGCGCGGCTCCTCCCAAGCGGCACACTCTGCCAGCGTATGCCGCGCCGTGTCCTCCCGACAGTCGAAGCAGTGGTGACATCGAGCGTCCGGCTCCCTTCCTATGCGACACAAGAACCTCCCGAAGCAACCATGCCCCGAGAGGACCTGTGTCCCACGAAACGACAGGGAGCCGTGCCTTCTCCCGAGCCAGAGGTCAAGCACTGGCCGGATGGGCTCGATGGTGATGAGGCCGGCGGAAGGGCTCGAAAACCTGTCCCGCCATTCCGCCACCAGGACCTCGCGCAGCTGCGACCGACGCAGCTCCAAGTGTCGCTGCGTCAGTCACTCGCCACGCACCTGTGCAGTGACGCGGGCACTATCGCCTCCAGGTCCCACGGTGGAGAACCGGCCAGTGTGCAAGCCGCCTCGTAGGAGATCGTGCGATATCCCCTGATGACTCTGACAGCCATCAACCTCTGCGGCTTCCGCAGAACTGTGATGGTGCTGGCCGTCAGGTCAGCCGCCCAGATCGGGGCCTCATAAAGGGACATCGATCGCACGATCCCCACGTACAACCACCTACAGGCGGTGCTCGGGTCCCCCAGATTGGGAAGCAGCGTTGACAGCGCCCCCACCGCGCCCAACAACTTGGGCGCCAGCCGCCGGAAGTGGGGGCCGAAATCCCACCGGCTGTCGAGCACCAATCCCAGGTTCTTCATGGTGGACTCGACAGCGATACGGCCCCCCCCGACCACGATGTGCAATCCCGGTGGCGGCGCTCGCCGGGGGCCATGAAAAACGATGACCTCCGACTTGTTGAGGGCCACCTCCAGGCCGAGGCACCGCATGCGGCTCACCACCTGTGAGACCGCAGCCGTCGCCAGCAACGCTGCCGCCCTGTGCGAGCTCCCCCGGGCAGTGACCAGCGTATCGTCAGCGTAACACACCAGCTGCACTCCCGGCCGGAGCTCGCCCCTCAGCACCTAATCGTACCCGATGTTCCACAGGAGCGGGCCCAAGACCGAACCCTGCGGAACACCGCACAACATGGGGCGCTGGTATCTGCCATCACGTCCCAGATAGGTGACACACCTTTCCGCCAAATAAACCCCGACGACGCGGCGCAGGTAGGAAGGCACTCGACGATAACGCAGTGCCTCCCGAATACAACTACAGGGCAGGGTGTTGAAGGCGTTGGAGATGTCCAAGGACACCGCCAACATCACCCCGGCCTGGGACACCGCTTCCTCCGCCAGGACTCTCACTGGCGATATCGCCGTGATTCAACTTCTAAGGAGACTCTCGTTAGGCAGCTGGATCAAAAGCTTGATTCCGAAAGTGGTACTTTAGAACACGGCTTGCTTTGTTATCGAGGTTCCTCTCTCTGGAGCCCAGACCGCCTGGTAGCTTAAACCCTGTTCCCGATACCGGTGGGCTACTATTATTAAATATTTTATAATGTTATTTTTCATTTACCTTGAAATTTTTAATAATAGAATTTATATGTAGGTATGTTTTGAATAAACGGATTAATTAGTAAACGAAGGTTGCGTTCCCCGCATCCGCAACTACCTCCGCATAAATACCAGGATACAAAACTGGAAACTGTTTACTGCGGATGAAATTAAGGCGAGAGAACGCTTATGTGGTGCCCTTAAGTGATATCGTCCTAATTCCGTGACAGTGAAACAGTTAGCTAGTCAAACAGTAGAATGTTCCTAATTGATACACATGAAACCTTCCGAAAAATCTCTCAATTATGGTTGACACCACTGGTGAATCAGTCACATTGCTTTAAAGAAAAACAACGAGTTCCTTTAGCCAGACAAAAAAACCACGTTTACTTTATAATTTGAGAAGATTAAGAGAATTCATAGAGGTTGTATTGTTGCCGATTCAGTGCAACGGCAACAGCTCTTCAGCATCCGCAGGTTCTTAAATACGCACATCGCTCAATCCGCAGCATGTGGAATAGGACATCATGGTAAACTTAGTGGCTATATAGAACACAAATTCTTTACTAAGTACACAATAAAACTTTGATTTTTTTAAATTAGTCAAGTTACACCGGGCGAAACTCATGGCAGTCGACTGTAAGGTGCTACGACGCGACGTATCATGTAGTTTGTTGAGTCTACGGCGGAGCTCTACAACATTTAATTTTTTTCCAATTCATTAAAGTTTCTCTTTCAGCTTACTTACACGCTTGGGCACAACAAGCTCGATATGTTTCATTTTCTGCAACCCTGGTACTCTATGTGCAATAACAACTTGTTGATCGGCTGGAGCATGCGCACTAATGCGTCCTGAGGGAATTTAGCAATATCACAAAAGTAAATTTCAGTTCACATTCACACTTTTAGTTTTTGGCTTAAGTTATTATTTTATTGAAGTTCAGAGCAGTTTGTTTTGTAATTTAGTTATTGCTTAAAAAAGTTAAATAATATGAAAATGATTTATTTCATTAAGCATTGTATAGTCTGTTTTTTTTTGTTAAGCCACAGTAAAGTGCAATGCGGTAAAAATATATTAAGAACGAAACTGAGAAATATGGTTGGTTTATAATAATAATTTCCCCTTCACACATTTCTATTAGATAAAAAGATTTTGATGATGTTACATACAATATAAATAAATGAGCATTTATTATCTTCAATAGTTACACCAATTATAATTACCATAATAAAATTTGTAGTTCCAAACGATGTGGACTACCCCTTAGTAAATAAGTGTTTATAGAAAATTTAAATATTGAAAACTAAATAGTGAACAATGATGTTACCACACATTAAATCGTAAGCTGCACAAAATTTATCAACTTTAGATTCTATTGCCTAGTATTAAGGACTAAATTGGATAAAAATTGGAGAAGCGTTTATTCATTTTCACAAATTAAAACACCTACTGTAATACTTGCTGTCCTGGTACCGGCATGACGGATACTTTTTTTTTCATTTTTCATGAAGTTTTTCATTCGACTGGCCTGTTGGTCGAGTGGTTAGAGACCCTAACTACTAAACCGAAGGTCGTGGGTTCGATTCCCACCTAGGACAATTCTTTGTGTGATGAGCATGATCATTTGTTCTGTGTCTGGGTGTATTTTGTCCATAATATGTACGTATTTGAAAATAAATAAGTATGTTTATCAGTTGTCCGGTTGCCATAGCACAGGCTCTGCCTATTTTGGGATCGGATGACCGTGTGTGAGTTGTCCCGAGATGTATTATATATTACAAGATATATTAATTTAATTTATTTCCTTGGTAATGAGATTAAATAACATTCAATTATTACATTAGCTTTCATCAGTGGGCTGAGCACGAACTCTGCGTAATTGCATCGACAACGTAACGTATCGCCTTCGAAAATTTTTGAATGCCAAATTGATCAGCGCCATGTCAGTGTCAGAAGTTGTCCAGTTTCGACTTGTTCGCTAGCTGGGTCGCTGTCACGTTTAAAACTTTCTCACTGACATTTTCTTGGTGAGACATTTCACGTCAAACTATTTTCCGTATTTATTTTGAAATTAATGCAAGAATATGCAATTTTATCGTGAAAACAAGGGGCCTGAAGTCTATTTATCAGCAGTCCGTCTATTACATAAAAAGGCTTGGAGAAGATATAAAGCGAGGTAAAAAAAAAAAACATTTTCTTTGTATTAAACGAAAAAGTTTCTCATAAAAAATATGTTTAAAGGGTTATTCATGCGAATCACACATAGCGCTTTCCTGAAGTTCATTTCTGTGCGTTTTATGCCACAACTCCTTGTAGTTTTTTGTTGCTTCATAGTAATTGATGTTTAAATCACGCAGCATCGCGATAACGTATCTATATCAGTCATTTATAACGCTTATCGCATCGTCTTTATCCAATACTAGGCAATAGAATTTAAGTCCTTAATACTAGGCAATAGAATTTAAAGTTAGATTTAATAATGGTAACATCATTTTCACTATTTAGTTTTCAATATTTAAATGTTTTGTAAACACTTATTTCAGCACTCTTTCTTGGACTAAGCAACTGCAGGAAGTAAGTCGTAAACTATTTGCTTCAGCGGGCTCCCTGAGGCGTCTTCGCAATTTTCTTCCCATCACCACTAAAATTGCGATAGCACAATCTCTTCTTCTCCCTATCCTGGACTATGCTGATGCCAGCTATCTTGATCTCACCCAAGACCAATTGGACAAGCTTGAGCGACTTCAAAATCTCTGTATCAGGTTTATATTTGGCTTGCGCAAGTATGACCACGTATCTGAATTTCGTACTAAGCTCAAATGGCTTCCTATTCGCCTTCCTCGGAATGCCCACATACTTTCTCTACTTTATAATGATCCTTCTACTTCTTTCTATCTTAAAGAACGCTTTCAGTTCCTCTGTGACACACATTCTAGGTCTTTGAGATCATCGGAGAATCTAAAACTAAGTATTCGTATGCATTCCACTTCCTTCTTTGACAAATCTTTCAGTATACAAGCGGCTCGTTTGTGGAATGCATTACCCATAGAAATGAGGCGTGCCCAAACGCTACCAGAGTTTAAAAGAACGGTGAAGGAGCATTACCTTTCACTTTAACTTTTCCGCTCCTGTCTCAATTATATATTTGATATGTATTAGTATATAAATTGGTATTGTATTTATGTATTTTATATTATTATATCTAATTAGTATTGTTTAAAACGTTTGTACACTGACAGCCCTAAATCAATCTCCCTTCGTTCAATCCATCCAAAGGTTGTCTGGAAGAGATTGCCTTGTGCGATAAGACCGCCTATTGTGCACTTATTTTATGTATGATTGTCCTGTTCTTATTATGAGGTGTACAATAAAGTATATAATAATAATAATAATCTGTGGCCCGGCTGTCAAGAAGACAGTCAAGAAATTTTTTTCTCGCCGATTTTTATTGTGAATAATTTAAACAAAACCATCTTAAACCAACAAAATGAAATTGAACCCGAAAACCATTAAAAAAAAACAATAACACAACAATAGAACTGGAAAAACAAAGATATGACGAAGAAATTATGAAATGCTGACGAGAAGCTGGGCACGTCACCTAGCCACACACCCATCACCTTCGGCCTCGTCGCTCAGCTCCGCCTCGCCGCTGCCGGAACCCAGCCCCACTGTGAGTGCTGTGACACCGGCCGTGGCAGTTGCGTCGAGCTCAAGCGACGAGTACTTCTCACCGCCTACGACGCCACCACCTGCACATCGGCAAAGAGGACGCCGGCCGCCGGACGGCTTAGGACCTCGAGGCCCACCAGCCTCTGATAGGGTCCCAGCTCCCGGCGGAAGTGTGCAGCGCATGCGATGGACACAATCCATCAATGAAAATGTCATGCGCTCATACTTTGGGGCTACAGAGGGGGGAACTAACCTGACTGCGTACCGTGGTCGGATGCTCTCTCTGTTTCAGGTACTTGAACCAGCTGTCAACGTTTCGGCCCAACGACTGTCGGATCAGGTGCGCGTCATCCAACGTAATCGTATGTTGGATGACAGTGTGCTTGATCGCCTCCGAATGGAAATGTGTGGCCATGTCATTACTCCTCCGTCGCAGACTGTGTCACCACCACAGTCGCAAATATCCAGCCACGCTGACGAGGAGAGTAATGACAGGGTTACAAACGTAAGTACCCAGTGCAATGAGGAATTGAGGAGTGCTTTAGAGTGTGCTATTCGGGAATATCGCTACATACCGCCTGAACTAAGACCACGCTTACCTCGTTTGCCCATGCATAACAAAAATAGGGCGCTGGTAGCTGCTCTGGATTCGCAGTTGTCAAATTATTTTGATGACTACGAAGACCTCACTGATACACACTCGATTATGTACTGCGCGGCTGTAGCGGCATGTCGTGTAGCTCATGTCAAAATGACTAATGACAGAGTTACACGACCAAAACCAGCGCACCAGGATCGAGCGTCGTATCGATGGGGCCAGAGCGCTAATCGGCAAACTAATCTGCTTCAGGGAGGGCAACACTCGCCCTAGAGTGATGCGTTTTGTGAGACGGGCGTTTTCGGGGACTGATATCAGCCCCCAAGATTATATGTCATGTGTCACAGAGCGCATCGACTTCCTGAAGCAGAAAGTGTATGCATGGGCAAACCGTATTCGTAGGTATAGGCGGCGAGTGGAGCGATACACCCAGAATCGCACATTCCGAAGTAATGAAAGGTGGGTATATAGGGTTTGGGAGCAACCGGACCAGGGTGTGACTGACACGCGCCTGCCGGATGATGACGCCATGTGTTCGTTCTGGCGCAACATCTGGTCGGTGCCTGTCAGTCACACCGAAGGTGATTGGATTCGAGAGGTCGAGCGAGCGTGCGATCCATTGCCAGAAATGGGGGCAATCACAATCAGCCCCCAGGATGTAGCCCGTGCAGTCCGTCCGTTGCCTAATTGGAAATCTCCAGGGCCGGACGGACTGCACAATTTGTGGATTAAGTGGCTACAAAGGTCGCACGCTCGTTTGGCATCTCAGTACCAAACTGCCTTAGAGTCCGGCTCGCTACCCGAATTTCTTACGACAGGAGTTACCCACCTGCTCCACAAATCGGGTAGTACCTCGGAACCCAAAAATTATAGACCGATCACGTGTCTACCGACGGTCTATAAGGTTCTTACATCTATTTTGAGAGCTAAAATTAATAATCATATTAACAGCAACAACATCATGTCTGTCTCTCAAAATGGATGTAGGAATGGGTCCCGCGGTACTAGGAGAAGAGGAAGGAGCTACTCCTCATTGATATGGCCATTAGCCAACAGGTTCGGCGTTCCCGAAAGGATCTGTCGACATGTTGGATAGACTATAAGAAAGCCTATGACTCGGTGCCTCAATAGCTCATGAGGGTGCTAGAATTGTATAAAATTGATACAATGCTACGCACCTTCCTGATGTCGTGTATGGGGCAATGGAGGACAGTTCTTCGCTATTCAAGATGTCGAAATATCCAGAGGAACAGCGAACCGGTAATGATCGAGCGGGGTATATTCCAGGGCGATAGTTTGAGTCCGCTTTGGTTTTGCCTAGCCTTGAACCCTCTTAGCACACTGCTGGAGAATTCAGGGCTGGGCTATCGGTTGAAGAGAGGAGGTCAGGTTATATCTCACCTCCTTTACATGGATGATTTGAAACTCTTTGCCCCTAGTAATCTGCAACTGATGGAGCTACTGAAGGTAACTGAAACTTTCAGTAGTGCCATCAGGATGGAGTTTGGTGTGGACAAATGTGCGGTCATGCATGTAAAGCGTGGGGAGATTATGGAATCCGTGGGAACTCAACTCTCGGATTCCATAAACCTCAGATCCCTCTCTTCAACTGAAACTTACAAGTATTTGGGTATGTCGGAAGCGTTAGGTATCAATGTTACTGACATGAAGCAATCGTTGAAGGAGCGCTTCTTTGGCCGCCTGAAGAAGGTATTCAATAGCCTTCTATCAGGCGGAAACAAGGTGCGCGCCTTCAACGGTTGGGTCATGCCGGTGCCGGTATTGATGCACTCTTTCGGCGTACTCAAATGGACTCAAACGGAACTTGACGCCCTGGATAGGCGGGTCCGTACACTGCTTACTGCATATCGAATGCATCACCCACGGTCGTCGGTAATGAGATTGTATATCCCGCGAAAGTGTGGAGGTCGAGGCTTCTTAAATGCTAAGACTCTCCACAATCGCGAGATATGCAGTCTCAGGGAATATTTCCTAACTGTCGACGTGGGTATGCATCGAGATGTAGTGACGGTGGACAAGGGACTCACCCCGCTCTCTTTGGCAAATGAGAACTGGCGCAAACCTGCGGTGCTAGACACTAACGATCGCAGGGCAGTATGGCAAAGTAAGGAACTTCACGGACGCTATTTCCGGGCCCTACATGGGTCCGACGTAGATCAATTAGCGTCCGTAGCCTGGTTGCGTTTCGGTGATCTCTTTGGAGAAACCGAAGGTTTTGTCTGTGCAATTATGGACGAAGTTATCATGACGAATAACTACCGGAGATTTATTGTGAAGGACGGCACGGTTGACATATGTCGGGCATGTCACCGTCCGGGAGAATCGATTCGCCACATTGTCTCTGGTTGTTCTCGTCTAGCTAGCGGAGAATACTTGCATAGGCACAACCTTGTAGCCAGGATTATCCATCAGCAACTTGCTCTGAAATACTCTCTTGTGGAATCGGAGGTGCCGTACTACAGGTATGCGCCCGACCCAGTTCTCGATAATGGCAATATCACATTGTACTGGGATCGGTCCATCATCACTGACAGGACTATTGTAGCCAATAAGCCTGATATAGTGGTGGTGGACCGAATCGAGAGGCGTGCAATGATTGTAGACATAACCGTTCGGCATGACGAGAACCTCGTGAAAACCGAGAAAGATAAGCAAATCAAATATATTAACTTGGCTCGCGAGGTAGTCGACATGTGGGATGTGGACTCAGCAATCATTGTACCGATAGTTGTGTCAGCCAATGGCTTAATAGCCACGAGCCTCGACCAGCACCTCAGGAGGCTCTCGTTAGGCAGCTGGATCAAGGACCTGATTCAGAAAGCGGTACTTCTGGACACGGCTCGTATTGTTAGGAGGTTCCTCTCTCTTGAGCCCTGACCGCCGGTAGCTTGGACCCTGTTCCCGATACCGGTGGGCTACTATTTTTATATTTTTAAATGTTTTTGTTTATTTTTGTATTTTTTAAAAAATATTTAAAAATGTAAGGAATAAGTTTAAAAAAAT
Source organism: Mamestra brassicae (assembly GCA_905163435.1). Classification (NCBI taxonomy): domain Eukaryota; kingdom Metazoa; phylum Arthropoda; class Insecta; order Lepidoptera; family Noctuidae; genus Mamestra; species Mamestra brassicae. Next base: position 8,493,490 of record LR990987.1, read on the forward strand.
GAATAAACGGATAATAATATTTACTAAGGGGTAGTCCACATCGTTTGAAAAATGAAATGCAAAATTGTCATTGGAATTATTTGAATGTAAAATTTCTTCTTAAAATTCCATTAATTGTTCAGAAATAATTGGATTACAAATTTTATTATGGTAATTATAATAGGTGTTACTACTCAAGATAATAAATGCTCATTCATTTATATTGTATGTAACATCATCAAAATCTTTTTATCTAATAGAAATGTGTGAAGGGGAAATTATTATTATAAACCAACCATATTACTCAGTTTTGTTCTTAATATATTTTTACCGCTCTACACTTTACTGTAGTTCAACACAAATAAAAAAACACACTTTAAAATGCTTAAATAAATCATTTTCAGATTATTAATGCACGTGTGTGTAGCTTGTTCTTTTTGTGTGCTCTATCATATTTTGCAACGGGTCCATACCAACGCAAAGTTGGAACAAACCCCAGAGAGAAAATTATGTACTAGGCAACCGACTTATAATAAATCTGAAGAGTTTGTTTCTTTATTTGTTTGTTTGCTTGAGCACGCTTATCTCTGGAACTGCCAGTCGGATAAGTAAAATTATTTATGTAAATGATAGCCACCAAAATATCGAAATGGGAAAAAAACGGGATATGCGCTAACGAAGTTGTGGGCAAAAGCTAGTAAATTAATAACACGCATTGTGTTACTCATTTTATCGATGCTAATCTCAAAACAGTGAAAAAAAACGTCGCGTCGTGAGAAAACCTAAATCCTAGGAGCAAAACTCGAAGACATGTGATATCCAGCTTATCCACACTAGGCCCGCGTGAGGGATGGCCGACTCCCTCTAGTACGAACTTTGTGTGCTGAATAAGCTTATGCCAGATACAATTGGTCACAGCCTAGTAGACAGAGTGGTGTAAGCGATTGGAATGGTTTTGCTGTTCTTGAACTTTATGTGCTGCCAAAGCTTATGCTGTTGTGCTTATTCTAGATATAGTAAATCTAATGCATTGATGAAGTAAAATACAAATTTACTTTTAAACAAAACTTTGTATTTCATAACTACAAGTAGCTGTTCCGGCGAACTTCTTACCGCTTCAAAATTATTTTTTGCCATGTTTGTATTCCAAACCTGCTTAAAAATTAGCACTTCTTTCAACGTCGGAAGTTACAAAAGATTCCCTCAATCTTCAGGTCTTTGAAAAACTCGGTCACAGACTAGTAGACGGTGGTGTAAGCGATTGGCATGGTTTGTCTGCTCGTGATGGCAATGCTGGCTTCTATTGTTGCGGTGTCGACAAAGGCTCTTCTTGGCTAGAATACTTAACTTGTCTTCTCCTGTTGATACATAAAAAAATAGATTGTGAAACTGAATGAAAAAATATAGGTCGTTCTTAGTGTTATTGGACTTTGCAACTACAAATATCTTAGTAGCAACCTGAAGCCTCATTCTGTGTGCTCTGCAAGGCAATAGACTCGCCTCTTACTCCATGGGACCTAGCATAACAGGCGCATTTGGAATTGTTGTATGAATCTGTGCAATAAAAGTGCAGCATATCAATTTTGTTACAAAGATGCTTACTTTTCTATGAAGTTCACCTTGAGGACTTTTGTTCTTGTTGACTTTGTCAGTTATAACATTTTTGTTACCGTACAGTATACATTGTTTTGTAAAAGCTGGTACATTACAATTATTATTGGAAATGACAATAAACAACAACAGAAGTTTACTCCTCCTGAGGGTGAACTCTCAATGAGACGCAAACTTGTGCGGCATTTGAAATCGCGCTATTAAACATTTTAAAAGTGACTGATTCCTTAAAATTATAAAGAAATAATTTCAACATAATATATATTTATGTTATAATATGACTTAGATAATTATTATGCCTACTATGTGAATGACTGTGTGGGAAATTTGGGTGAGCAACAATGTAGTTAATTTTTGGTCAAAATTCCATTTAACTATCGTTACATGGTCCAAAGGAAATATGGACCAGTGGGCCCACGGTCAGTGGTCATGGTCATTGGTTGCATGTTACGATAGTTCGATGGAATTTATAGTTAAAAATTTATAGTTGGATGGAATAGGTCGCGAAAAGTTTTGGTGGAAACGTGCCACGAGCGCTTTACTTAATTCTTAAGTTCGCATGTCGCAAGAATTTCGCAGCTACTCGCGTTTGTAGCAGTGTGCTAACGGTTTTATTTTATCGCTTTTTTGTTCATTTTCAGAACGCACCATTCACTTTAAACCATTCCAATCGCTTTTGGATTCACAGCCCATATCAACTATCATTCAAATATTATTTTCGAGTTGACGAAAGACGTTTCTTAGGATTCGTGCTACCAATGTACCATGTCGCTGCAGCGAGTACGTTAAGGTCTGGTATTTACGCCACCATATCTATACTAAGTATTTCGCAAAAAAATCGTGCTCAGCCCACTTTACAACATTAACGTGTAGGGTGTATACCACAAATTTTATGATTATCTTGATAAATAATTTTAATGATGTTGATTATGTTGATGGGAGTCGCTTGATTCTTTCTTATAATATGTTCTTTTCCGACTCCGTCTTGATTCCAATGTTACCCATGCACAGCGGGTACTGCATGTGGTGTTTGTTGTATTTGTTACAGTCTGCAAGTACATGAACTATTGTCAGCTTTAGAGTGTGAAGATAATGATAATTATTTGGAAAACATTATTCATGTTGTGCTGCGAATGAAGTCACTGACGAATATAGTGACAGGTGGATGAGGAGCATGGCGCAAACCTACATCACTTAGGACGAAGATCGCTTCAAACTGGCTGCGATGAATTACGACATTTACAAGGCAATGGCGAGTTTCTACTACATCAACATCTACAGGCCTCTACCAGGCTCCTACAAGGTCTGATACCCGAGCTAAAAACAGAAAACTACGCGTTGGAATGTCAAGTTACCAAATTAGCAAATGGGTGGAGTTTATGTATTTATATTTAAGATAGTCATGAGTATCAGCGAATGTACCGCTAGTGTGGAAAAGTTTTGCGGTACCGAAAGAAATACAAAAAAATACATGCAATAGGGTATTTCGAAAATGTATTGGACATTAACGTAAATTAGGCGTAAACAAAAATGAAGACGATACAGTGCATTGAAAACTCGTGTGACCTTACCCCTACACTTTTTAACGGAACGTGTTGTTGCATGCCGCCACCACCTTATCCTTGATGTATTTTGTCTTCGTAATTATTTATTGTTTTGATAAAATAAAAAAAATCATATAACTACAATATTTTTCGAAAATCTGATAGACTAAAAAGAAACATATTTTTTTAACGCAGGCAACATCCCTTTTAGTTAGTTATTTATAATTGTTAGTTTGAAAAAACAGTCCCTTAAAATAAGCGTCCTTAATTTTATGACCACCAATGTATATAGTAAATGAAAACGTATTTCGTCAACTGTTTCATGAGTCAAAGCCAAGATACGAGAAGGTCAATTCTACTCATTAACGTGTCATGCGAAAAACACGAGACTAGATTGCGATGCGATTGTGATGACACTGGAAAATGGTATTCTGCTAACTTTAAATTTCGATCTATGCACATTCGCATCACAGTGTCATCACATTCCAGTCGCATGGGAGTCAAGTTGGTTTTCATTTATAAAAAAAAATATGGTTTTGTGTTGGTTCAATATACGTAGACAATAATTATCGATAATTGTGAAAATTACTATTTAAGTGACGTTATTTTACTATATTAATTTAATATCCAAATTATGAGACTTAGTTAAATTCATATTCCCAATGTTTTTATTTTCCGTTTAATTGTAAAATTTATACGACTGCAAAAACAAAAAATATTAATTCGAAAATGTACCTCGATTGGAATGTACACGTACACGAATCGCGCAGGCGTGTAGCGTGGTGATTTAAGATGTCAAAAAGAGACGTCATTATTGCTAAGGTTAAAATATTATATTTTATTAAACTCAAGTTATATTCAAATTTTCTGATTAAATTATTATGTATTGCATTCTCAATGGAAGAAAGAGCTTTTCTCGAAGTAGGAATATTAGCCATCACAGAATCTTTCAGCGTCTATATTACCCATGAGTTGCTGCATTTCATATTCTGGAAGAATCTGAATATTCAGGGTATATTCTGTTGAAACCTTTGTACCTATCAACTGTGTTTGTGCTTGAAGTGAAAGGATAACAATGAAAATCATAAAAACTGATATGGGCGGTCTTTTATACTGCACCTATTTACTGGGCTCGTTGGCTTAACGCACAACAGAGGTTTCATTGATATCCTGACTAGCTGAAGCCATACAGTGGATTTACAGACTTATGTTGGACCTACTATTATATATTGTTAAAAACAATTTACTACGTATCAAATTTCTGCTTATGATGGTTACAAATAAAAACATTGATTGAGAGAATATTTTTTTTATTTTCTTTTTACATTTCTTCATGATTAAAGGTTTACCTATACAAAAAGGTTATGTTGCCGCTGGCGGCTGGGCTACTAAAATATATAGTCCCTTCCATCAGATGGTCTTATGCTGCAGAAATAAACTCGTTATCTTATTTATACCCGAGGGACTCCAAATAAGTATAGAATCTGAAAGGGAGAACATAAAGTATAAACATAGTAAGTTACTCATAAAGTTAATTCCTTGATGCATTAAGTCCGCCCATGTACCACTATTGTACATAAAGTTTAAATAAATAAATAAATACCATCGCATAGGTACCATTTATATAAAGTTCTCAGCTCCAGCCTTATCCCGAGCTTCCTTTCGCACAGCGAAGTTTGCTTGTGTTTTGACCACACATGGGTGGTTTAGGACTGGTTTATCCTGCTACATAGGTAAGAATCTGAAGGAATGGTATTTTGATCCTCTATGTTACTAGCCTAGCCTTGTAGAAGCTACCGACTCGCGCTGCACGCAACGGTTTCCAAACTCTAAACTGAATAATGGTGAATGAGAAGAGGCTTAAAATATAGCTCCATCGCTGCCTGTTTTTCTGAATAACAATGTGCACTTAGTAGACCAACCTTGGCTGCAACACCCAGTCCTTTCCTTTGCCTATCCTTTTGGATATGCGGCTCCATTTCGGTACAGCTTAGTGAGTCTGTATTTTTTTTCAAACTCACGCTTGTGGAATATATGCGTCTAATGTGAAACGACGCAGTTGACAATACTGAAAACAGCTATTGCTGCGTTTGCTACGTCCTATTTTCATCGATTCACGGTCTACACGGAGCCCGGTGAATAAAATTTACCTCCATAGGCTGAACCCACACGTTTTATATTGTTTCACAACACAAACACAGAATTATTTATAGTAGCTTTACTGAAAAGTTTATCTATCTATATATAAATATAAAAATTAATTCCTATATCCCTTGGTCACGTCATCACGCGTGAACGGCTGGACCAATTTCGCTACTTCTTTTTTTGTTGTTTGTTATTGTCAGAAGGTTATGAAGGAAAATTTTGAAAATACATATACATCCGGGCAAAGCCGGGGCGGGTCACTAGTACTTAATAAATCTTGGATTTCATGATGTTATGAAGGATTAAATAGCAAAAAAATTTTAGAAATTTAAATCTGTCAAAGCTAAAATTTTCGTTCAACTTTCGATCTCAAAATAATCGCATGGTTACGTCAATTAACGTTGTTATATGTACCGGTATACCATTTTTTGTCTCAATGTCAAATGGCGTTCAGGTTGAAAATTTGCAGAATACCGTTTTAGTAAAATTTTTAGTCAAATTCAATTCGCAATATGATCTCATGAAACTTCAACTTTCGTTGGCCTTTTAAGTTAAGTAGAATACCGTTTTTGACGTTTTGAGATTGAGATGAGATTGGGACTTGAATGTGAACGTTTTAAAATAAGTTGAATTGGCCTCGAGTTTGAGATAGAACGTGTAACCGTTACATTGAACGTGTTCAATGTATAGCAGGTAGGAGGTAAAAGTCATTTGCTGCAGCAAAAAAGGCAACTAAGGGTTCCCTCCTCAATCGTAATCTGAGAAACAGTTGACAGACATTTTTTATTTGAAAATAATTCGAACCATACAACTACTGTATTTTGCTTGATTTGCAAATCCAGCAAAAATCTGCAAAGCAGGCAAGTATCTAACTTTCTCTTCTCTTTTCATGCGTTTGGGGGCCTGACCCCAACCCCACGAAAAAAAGAAGAGAAAGAACTACTTAAAAAAAGTTTTTTTTTCTAGTACTATTGTTTAACTACTAAAAAAATTAGAGGACCAAATCCACATCAATTTTATTCTTATTCAACATGTACTTTTCCCTAAAAGTCACCGGCTTTTCACATCATAATTGTCTTGTGGCGCTGGGGGTGTACCGTCACATCCAGGGCCCATCCACGCCTAAGGCACTAAAGACCTCTCCACAGTTGACGAAGTGAATTGTAAGTTGGAAATTATGTGATAACAGTGATCTTCTCCGTCCGTTGTTAATGAATTAGCATTGTTTACATCCCGGCAAGATTCACAACACAAATCAGCGTATCTTGTTTATTTTGCTTTTTACGCATGCGCATTGAAAAGCAAACCACGTGTTTCGGCTATTCCAATCTTCTGATGCTTCATGAACTCCTAGTGACGCCTAACAGTTTTACGCCAACTATGTTGCATTCAACGGCTAACGGGCCAGGCTACCTTCATCGCCGACGTCCGGCGTGGCACTGACTGCGCTCTTACCCGCGACACATGTGAGAGGCGTGGTAGTGGCTCCACCAAGCGGAGCGAAGGTTCATTACAGTGTTATGTCGTTAGCTATTATATGTTGCAGTGATTACACGTCCTAGTAACAATCGTACAATATTAAATGGTATTCCTATTTTTCCCTTTATTGAATTTATTGGGAATTATGATTATTTCTTTAATCACGAAGTTGCCCCGCCCATCTATAGAAATATAGAAAAATATGATTTTTGTTCAAAAAATTCAAACTATCATGGTTAAGCTCTTTTTCTAGCAACGAAATGTGTTGTGAGCTACTTGTTCCTTAATAGTGTTTTAATGGGGATCTTCTTATCGCCCCTTTGCCTATAGACGAAAATATAGAGCAGAGGAACTTTTTTCATTGCATCTTTTATGTAATTTCTAGAAAGTTCGTTTTTATCGAATTAAGTAAAATCAGTGAACCGAAATAATCCGCGAACCTTGTACGCGTGATTATGATGTTACTTTTCAGACAGTTTTATTTTAAGTATAAAAGGTGTACTTATGCAGAAATTCAGCTTCTCATTCTAGTATTTCTATTACATGCTGCTTTGATTGGGCTTTCGGAAAATGTCTATGAAAGAATCATCTTAGAATATTTTTTCTAAGTATTTTCCAAAAAACTCACTTTCTGAAAAAGTTCATAATTACAAAAGGGCAATCGACCTCTCTTAACCTCTCTTTAAATCTCTCTTTAAACAGTTAAAATTTTAATTTAAAGATCAGTTAGATCTTTAAATTAAAATTTTAACTGTTTTAAAATACTAGCTTTTGCTTGTGATTTCGTACGCGCATGTCCGGTTTTTTTCCCCATCCCGTAAGAATTTCAGGAAATTCACACGTAGTGTGTACACTCCCCAAGGAACCTTCATGTTAAATTTCAGCTTTCTACGACCAGTAGTTTTGGCTGTGCGTTGTCTGTCAGTCAGTCAGTAATGGAAGAATTTTATATAATAAAACAACACTTATTTAGAATGTTTACCCCTTCAATCAGAGTCTAACGTGAACGTGTGAGTACATTTCACGCACACTAGGGCGATACTCAAATACTTACTCAAATTTTATTTCCATTCCACTATGTAAACTTAGGTGGTCATTATGGACCCTGTCGGGCACAGCAAAACAACAACATGTAGGAGGGAGGAAGCTTTAACCCTTGGCAAAAAAAAACTTAAATTACTGTTTTTTTTTCAAATAATCTCTTTTCATATGACCACAGAATGCACGGAAAAATAATAAAAAAAACATAGCATTTAGTTTTCAGAGATACCTACTGTATCCTATGAGATACATTGCCATGTTTGTAAAGAATGACTATCTCAAGCGAATGTATCTCACGAGGCACACTGCCAAAAAGAGGTAATAATACAAATGGTATATAAAATAATTATTTTTAATTAGTGAGATCACATATTTATGCTGAACAAGAAATTACTGGTGGTGAAAACTATAAAAACAATTTCTGCCAGATACTAAGCATAAACTGACTCCACACTTAGTGGTTTGACATTTGGTACATAGTTTGCACCTGCCTTTTGTACCAAAATTTGCAAAATGGCCAAGTTGGTCACTGCGAATTTCTGTTGATGGTCTTGGACCAACCGGCGCCCTTATTATTTTTGATGGGGTTGGACCCTCCACATTGTCCGTATGTTTCTTGGTGGTTCTGTGGAGTAATGATAAGTTTTTGGCAATGTTGTACCTGAATTTCTTAAAACTCATTATTTTTTCACTACCGATATTTCTCCGGTACAATATTCAACTATTTGTAACACATATATCTAACACCTGTGATACCAATGGTAGGTACCAGGGTCGATGGCGCGTTGTGTTTCACGCGCGCCTCAAAGAGATGTCAGCATAAAAGACGGGGCCCGCTAGGGCCAAAGCCTGCCAGGGTTGCGGAATCTGTTCGAAAGAGTCACCGCGGCCCTGGAACGCAAAGGGCTTTAGAAGGAACACGGATGGGTTTTAGTCAGTAAGAGTCTGACACGCCCTTCCACTCCACCCAGAGCGGAAGAAGTCATTTGATGATTTCCCATCCTTAAAAATAAAAAAAAAATTAAAAAAAAAAGGTACCAGCGGTGTCGCTTTAGCTCTGTTCTATATAGAGCAATTAGCATGTCAGCTAAATCAACACCGCCCATATGGGTGTGTAATGTTTTATGATTTCAGGACATAGCACCGCTGACCTAATCTTTTTATCCTTGTCGTACCTTTGGATCGTTGATATAGGATGGACATCTACATAGCTGCTGGCAGTAGTGACACATTTATTGTCGTACCACTTGAAGACACACACTTTCTTATTATTGCACACGACATTTTTTGAGGGGCATGATATTGGCTACTTGATTGTATCTTAACTCTCGGGGCCAATAGTCTGTATAGGAAGGCATATCAATTATTCCCATTAGCAGATTTATTGCAACAAAGTCTTTTATGTCTTCGACTGGAAAATTTAATGATTTATTAGTATCGAAAATTGAGAGGTTGCACTCTTACTCGCGGCAGCTGAGGTTGACGTGCTATAACCAATCTTGTTCTAATTACTCTGGAACGTATTGATGTCAAAGGAGTCGCTGGAGACTGTGGCTCTGTCGGAGAAGGAGCCTGCTGTGGATTCACTAAAGATTGGGTCAAATTTTGCGCAGCTAATGGAGTGAGTGAAGACGCTAGCAAAGGTGATGCAGTAACCGCTTCTTGGACATCTACTATTTCCTCGTCGGATAGCAGGTTAAGATTTTCCATCGATGATGGCAGTGAAGGCACTGGTGATAATTCTTCGTCTACCCTATGTCGAATTGGTCAAAGTCAAAGTCAAAACGTTTATTTCAATTAGGCCATTAAACGGCACTTTTGAACGCCATCGTTTACAGTTCAGTAAAAATAATAATATTACATTAATAAAGTGATTCTACTGTCCATTCGGAAAGGTAGATTCTTATGGAGAAGAACGGACAAGAAACTCCATAGTTACTCTTTTCAAATAATGATTTTACAAAATTTGGTTTAAAAAAATTAATGTAATATTATGTGAGGACGATGCACCCAGGGTATGCTACTTATAAGAACAAAGTATCACCAGCAGAGGTAAACCTATTCATTTTCTAAAGAAATTTAGGTAAATGGTACTCACATATTTACAAACATTGGAACCATTAATTAAACAGTGTGTGAGTCAACAGAAAAATAGAAACAAAAAAAAGAAACAGTATATCTATAAAGTTAATACATAAATCAACCAGTTGGATTTTGTCTACACCCTTGATTGTCCCATGGAGCAGGACCAGCATGTTTCCTAGCATTCTTATCCTGAATGTAATCTTCTAATTTGTAATATACTTGTTTACAAAGTGTACTTTTAACATAAGTTTTAAATTTTCCTTCATTTAGTTCTAATATGTCAGAAGGTATGTTATTGTAACATTTAACACGAAAGAAGAATGAAAGAATAGCTAATCTGAAAAATGGTTGATCTAATTTATCTTTATTTCAAGTATTAAAATTATGTCTATCACTAATTTTACTAAAAAGATGTCGATTTTTCCGCACATACATAATATTTTCATAAATGAATTGGCAAGGGACTGTCATAATATTAATCTTTGGATCTTTGGTTTCATTTTCAGACTCCGTAGATGAATCGTCATTCGATGATTTTCTGCCCGATTTTGGGATAAGAGCACAAAGCTTTCTGCCTCTTGTGAAGGATGGTTGCACTCCGCCCTAAGATAAACAAGCTTATGTAACCCATCATGCAAAGCAAAAATCAAAACGAGCACACATTCTATAAAAAGACCAGAAACCAACAACCAGATTTCAAAGAAGAGAGCATAGAGTATACCTGCCAGAACTAAAAGTAAGTGTACGTACAGACCATGCCATGCTATTTATAAATATCAATTTTATCTCGGCCGGGAATCGATCCCAAAACCTTTTTAGTGTTATTTTAACACCATCACCACTACGCCATCATCAAAGTAGTTAATAAAAATCAATAAACATAAAAACATCATAAACGTGGCAGTGTGCACTACAAGATACATTATACCAAAATATAAAAAACCAGTAAACATGGCAGTGTGCACTACGAGATACATAACAATTTAACTCCAGTTTGCTAAACTACATATACAGTTTCGCATCAAAATTCACTCAATTGGCACGTATAAACTAATGTCCTTTACCCTGACATGCACAATTATCACATTATTGCGTAAAAACAATATAAAACATTAATTTTCTTACCTTTTTCGGCGGGATCGCTTTGAGTCGGTTCATCATTTTGATTATGAATGAAAAACGGTTATGTCAAACTGACATGACATGGCGTAAATGCGTTCAGAAATATTAACTTTTTTAGACAGTAGAAACGTTCTGTTTCAATTAATAATATTTTTCGTTGTGTAATTTCTAAAGTTGACTGTATCTTACAGTGCACACCGTCAAGGAAAGGGTAATAGCTTAACTTATATCTAAAATAAATCCAATAATACCATATTAGGGACTCTTTATACCTTATATTATATCATTCAAATATTTATTATATTATATTATATTCCTTTATACTATAAAAGCATTTCTAATTTAAGTATTGTTTCAGTTTTTTTTTTATAAATACATATGTATGTTTATTTTATCTTCATTTTTTGTTAGTTCAGGTAAATTGTGATTTATTTTTATGGACATCACATACGGACTTGTTGAATGTATTTTAGGTCGAGAATTTGCAATGTTTAATCTTGATTTGTGTAGCAGTGTGTGTACACCTCGCACTTTGTATAAAATTCTTGATATTATCTGAAGCAAAAATCTTGAAATTTTCGATATAAGTTTTTGTATGTGGGATTCCCAATTTACATGTGTATCCAAGTCTAGTCCAAGTAAGGTTAATTCTTTAACTATAGATATAGTTAAAGAATTTGATTTAATAAAAGTAAAAAGGTGTTTTTTGATCGGGATGAAAAGTTAGTAATTTAGTTTTGGAGAAGTTTATCTCGAGGTTGTGTGCATTCATCCAAGTAATGATTTTGTTGAGGATTTATTTTAGTTCTTCGACATGAACCTAATAGAGAAATGTCATCCGCAAATAATACGCATGGTCTGTCTATGATTTAAAGTAAATGGTTGATATAAATTAGAAATAGGAGACATCCTATTACAGTTTCTTGGGGTATTGAGGCACTTATTGATTTGCTATCAGATCGGACTATTTTTTTTTTCGTATATTGATTTTAAATTTCAATTTCTACTGTTTGCTCTTTGTTCTTTAGGTTAGATTTTGTACCCTCTAGTACGCTAAACAGTTGCTGTTTAGCGTACTAGAGGGGACGTTAGATAGATGTACTTATATAGCGTACGATGCGAACGTATTAAATTAAACTCTCCAATGCTTTTGCTATCAGAATATCCAATTAATATAAGTGCGGGCCTTGGGTGGGCAAACTTGAAAAACAACAAGGGTTATGGGCCCAGGCATATAATGAACTGGTGCGAAAGTGGAAGGATACGGAGTGGTTAATAGTTGATTATGAAACAAAACGTGCATTATTGAACGGTTCATCCGTACGGATCGAGCCCTTGGGCAAGGAGAATTATGATAGCTAGAAAATTTAGGTACCGGTACCTAAATTAAGAAAGAAGAGCCGTCTTGTGGTTAAAAATGTAAGTTGGAAGTCCATACGTTAATAGAAAGGTATTGAAATTAGAAAATGCTAAAGATGCCGAAAAATGGGAAGCAGAGGACAAAGAGCAAATGGCTGACCTGATTCTCGCGATGAACGGTAGTAAACGATGCCACATATTTAAAGAGTGGTACTTCGAGAAAGGTTTGGTTAAAGCTACAGTCAATATGTACTTCGAAAAGGCTTGTCGAGAAGGCGATTCTGTTAAAGCGATTGATATTACATACAATGTCGGATGGTGGATGGACTTTTTGTTGACCCTGTAGACAGACTAGCTGATATGGATAAAAGATAAACGATGATTTACTCTTTATCTATAATGCTGTTGTACAGCTTTCCAGGAAAATTTGAAAGTTTTCAATGTATAATTGAGTCCGGAGACGAGTTGCCGAAACCAGAGGCATTGAAATCATTTTAGAAGTGCAGGAATCTAGAAAGGCATAAGTTTATGACAGAATGATGGACGTCTTGTACGCGGATGTTTATCATAGAGGTGACAAGAAATGGAGCAAATGTGCAAAGAAGAGTACAACTAGGGATGAAGTTAGTCAGAGAACTAGTAAAACTGGAAAGAAAGAGGGATTTGAATTCAAATGTTATAAATGTCACGAACTTCCAAATAAAGCATTCGATTGCAATACTAAAAAGGTCGCTGTAAATTTAATTGTAAACAAGGAAGTATAATATTGAGGGAAACCTAACAAATTTTTATGTTTCAGATTTAAGGTTGGCAAATCTCGCCCGTAAAGGGGCAGAATGGGTTGGTGGAAGTTTATATGAAAAATGTTATACTACAACTTGATACGAATAGTTCCTTAAGAAGCCCCTTTAGTTAGTGTTAGCCTCAATACTCTTGGTGACACGGTTCATCCTCAGTCGTCGTCAACTGCATGTCTGCGTTTTTCTCAATATTTAAAATCTGGGACTAACTGGTCGTAGTTTCTATAACATGAAATAAGAACTTAAAAAGCCCTTTCAGAAAACATTACCCTCATTACCTACTGTTTGTTACTTGGTTTATCTTAACTCGTCAAGAATGTGTTCGTTAACTCCAATATTTTAAAATCGGGATACAATTGATATAAGCTATAACTGAAATAAACATATAAAATGAATTGTTTAGTAAAATAATTGTTTTATAAAAGCAAAATAAAAGTGGTAAACAGTTTAGTTTTTTGTCAATAAAACATAATTCAGAAAGTTTTACATCAATACATTCACAGTAATTGGATTCCGAGGTCAAACTTTCCGGGCACTCCAGTATAAAGTTTTCTTGTTATACCGAGCATGGTGCATTTATAGCCGTTAAATTTTACGCATTGTGTCCAACGCAGTAGATTTAATTCAATGCTACTAATATTATAAATTTGATAGTGAATTTCTTTTGCAAGTCTTTTGCACATTGGATACATTATTTTGTGTGTCATATTACTTTGCGTACTTCTGTATAAATTCAAGTTTAAAACCGAACAGACAGATGTGTTGTTGGGGGTGCAACCTTGGTTCTCTTGTGGATATCATCATTCCTGATTCGACCACGAAAGGAAACTCCGAGCATTGCCCTCTCCATTGCCCTTTACTTAAAGCCTTCTGATGAGGCTCATTGTGAGCGACCTCGTTTTGGTAACATAAGAGTAGCATTATGAAAACAGTTGCAACAACACGTACCAGGAGGTTTCTGAGGTGGAACAACAATAAACGCTGCAAAAAGATAGGTCAAAAGAATACCATACATTTATGAATATATTAATTGCAAACTAAAATTGCCACCCTCCTTAAAAAGACAAAAGGAAAACTATTAACAGGTGATTACTGAGTCTAGACTATACGCAAACGGAGGCAGTTCTACAAATATCTAAATAAAACTTGGTATACCCACACTCACTCTCATTTCTGTTTGTAACTAATTTAAGTTTTTTTAAATCTTTTTCTTTTTGTTACGTTAATGACGCATTTCATTTAGTTATGATTAAAGCTTAACCTAAGGCTTCATACCAGACACACATACAGACTTACGTCTGTATACCAAGTTTTATTTGAGCCTCATCAGGAGGCACAAGAGAACCAAGGTTACAGACATAACCGAAAGATCGCCAAACTAAAGTGGCAGTGGGCAGAGCACATTGCTCGAAGAACAGATGTTCGATGGGGCCGAAAAGTTTTAGAGTGATGACCGCGTACCAGAAGACATAGCGTTGGAAGGCCTCCGACAAGTTGCACCGATGACCTGGTGAGGGTCACGTGTAGCCAATGGATGCGAGAAGCACAGGACCGGTTGTTGTGGCGACACTTCAAAAAAGCCTTTGCCCAGCATTGGACGTCTTTTTGCTGATATGATGACGCTTATGAAAGCGCACGGTAATAAAAATATGTGAGTTTTTAAATCATAATCTACTCGTTACAATTATTTTATGTATGAGTTGTATTGCAACATATGATGAACTACTGTTGTCTATAGCTGTTTTATATTAATTTTGCCTGATCAACCGGCTAGTTCGTCATGGTCCCCTAGATGTCACTGCTTGCGGTAGCGTCGGAGGTCAGAATACCTCCTTCCCTCAAACATGGCGAGGGCGGTAATGGCTGATCTTTGCGTTATGCTCGTGAACGAGTGCTGCTTGTGGTGACTGGTCGTCTTGCTGGTCATAGTATGTTTTTATTATTATTATTGTTGTTATAACGTTAAACTACTGTTTATTATTAGTATTATGTTAGCTCTAGTTCATCACTTGTGGCTCCAGTCACAATTCTATTGTTAGACTATACTATTGCACGTGTAAGCTGTCACACCATTTATGCCTGGAGGCATAATTAGTTTGGTTTATTTGTTCATGCTTGACAACAATTGACGGCAATTGGCTGATATGATGATTTGTTCATGCTTGAGTTTGTCAATTTCTGATGGGTTAATGGAGTGCGCTAGCTACCAAATGTCATTTAATTTGTTTTACAGTTTAAATATTTTACTTTCTGTGTCATGTATTCCAAAATACTTTGCATACTACTGTATAAATTCAAGTTTTCAAAACTTAACAGACAGATGTGTTGCTAGGGAGTTTATTGCGCCACTTCTTCTTCCTAGCAATAACACTAGGAAGTGGTGACGGGCGGGCGTTTTGGGGGACTGTCTTTATGTAGAACTTTGACGTCCAAAAGTGCTGGGCACTTAGCCTAATTTGAATAAATGAATTTTGATTTTGAAAATGACAAGGCAAGTTGATTTTAAAGGCAATCTATACATATAATAAATCAGTAGGAACCGTTGTGTCTGTACATTCAACAAATTTACCAAAAATGGATTAAGAACGAAAAAAATGGAACCTACAACACAAAAAAAAGATTTTTTGGGTTTTTTTGTCGTTCTGTCTGTCTGTCTGTTAAAGGTAATCTCCAAAGATACTGCACAGATTTACTTGGGGTTTTGACAGTTGTATCCAGGTTAGTTCTGAGCAACATTTAGTTGGTGTTTCATTTAAATTGGTGGCCAGGAAAATATTTATGGTCATATTAAGATTTTAAAATTACGTATCAATGTTTTTTGACACGTTTTGATGATCATATTATAAGATCGGCTATTTTCTATTACATCTCAACAGAGTTCATAGACCCGGCTCTAACGTGATACACTGATCGTTCAAACCCCAACTCTCGCAGCTTTTTTTTTAATTATTATGAAGTTATTTTTGTACTTATTGCATTCCTGAAATACATGTTTTTTGATATTAATATTTTTTTTTACTTTTTACAACATTGTTATTTTTTAACATAGGTACATACATCTAAACCCACATGTTTAACAAAGAAATATTTTTTTTAAATTGAATAGTAATTTGCATAAAAAATTCAGGGTATTCGATCCTGTGAAGCAGGTACACACAGAGCTATTAACCAAAACATGTGTTTGGAATAATGTTTAGTTATTTATGAAAATACCTCTTGAGTACATGAAAAGTGAATAATTATGTAAATGAATAAAAATATTATTCTACTAGCAGTTGCCCGCAACTTTGTAGCAAAAAATTGCTAAGATAAGATATGCGAACTGTCAATATCCTGCATTACCAGACACCTCTTGGAATTGGGAATTCGGAAGAGTGTTATTATGCAAATCACTGACTTTATCACGTCTTCCGTTTGAAATGCCGACCAGTCCTGGTAATTTTTTGTGATAAAAAACGTTAAAATTATAACGATAATATTCTCTTTACATGAGTTAGCGGCGTTGTCACCCGGACACAAACAATAAAAATACTGGGGTTATGAACACGCGATATAGCTACATAAATTTGACCATGGGATAAGCAACCAGAAAAAAAGTTTACCCCTGCAACGGATAATGTCTGGCCATAGACTGGTCATGACGTATCATAGGCTCACTGGAAATTGAAAAGGTTTGAAGGTAAACTGTAAATTTACGAACCTAATTGTGAGTAACTCAATAAAATCTAAACTGTAGATACGTTGCCCGCCAACTGAAATGGCAATATAAAGAAGGCAACTACCGGTTGCGAGGATACGTAGCTGACTTGCTACCGATTACTTCCCAGTGTTTACACTATTCTTTTGAGCTGCTGTGATGTGTGCATGACGCGTCTGTGTACTACGTGTAACATAATGAACGCAATACTTAAAAAGGGGTCATTGTTCTCATCATTATGAACATTTTTACTATGAGACACATATCGAAATCACGAAAAAATATGTTTTTTGGCATCACGTCCATTCTGTTACATGTTGTATTATGTGACATTAGAGCTACTTTGCCCGAACCAATACTTTGGCAGTTCAAATTTATGTTCGGGTTGTGCGTTTAATCTCATTTTATTTTCTCTCATGTTGGACATTGATTTATCTTCGTCAGCATATTTATGAGGTAAAGTTACACAACTAGAGGTCCATCTTTATGCTGTGCCATGTTCCACGGAATTAACCGCAGGCAGAAGATGGAGCCCTGTTATGCGGGCCCCGCGAATTCTAAGACAAAAAACGTTGAGTAAACTCAGTGATCGGGAGTCTTTCTACGTTCGAAGTATTCGGCGCACTAAAATCTTTTCGATGTGCGTTCCTGGTTCAAAATAGTTAATGAATTAACTTGATTCAATACGTAGTTTCTTTTTTTAGTAATTTCAAGACTAGCACAAATCGTTCGATGGTTTGTTTTTTATGGTTCCGTACCTCAGGCGGCAAAAACAGAACCCTTATAGGATCACTTTGTTGTCCGTCCGTCCATCTGTCAAGACCCTTTTCTTCAGGAACGCGTAGAGGAATCAAACTGAAATTAATATTATATAATCACGTCTGCAACCCCTTAAAACAGTGAAAAAACTTCTGAACCAAGGCAATCTAAAGATAAGGCCGTTTATGCTCCGTTTATGGTGCATGGTTTGACGCTCGCAAGGAGATCCAAGCATAAACATTTGATCCAGAGTCATGAAATTTGGCAATAAGATATCTTACATTAAAAGAACAGAAAAGTTTAAAAATTAATGTCAACTCGCAGAAATAGTACAATTTATTGTTAAAAAATTATGACGGCACACACCGCAATCAAAAAGATGGTTAGGTTATTTTAGTAGAGAGTCTGTATTGTCCCGTTACTTCACAGAATAAATTAATTTATACATTGAACTATTTTGCGAAAAATTGATCAATGTTTTTGTGGAAGTAGGGAATTTATTTCCAAGAACACGGCCATGGAAGAAAATGATATACTTATCCGGTAAAGCTCAGACACGCTAAGCACTAGAAAGTTGGAATTTAAAATGGGTGTACAAATTAATCACGCCGACAAAGTTTTTTTTATAACACGTAAAGTTGCGCAGATTTTTATCGTCTATCTCATTGTGGGTGTCGTTGGATAGGCCGTTTAAAATATTGAGAGAGTGCGAAAACCATTATTCCATCCAAGGATCTGTTTAGATGGTCGTTTGTTCGATTCCGTTGTTTGAGAAATATTTAGCTAAAAAATTCGTGTAAGTAGCATACATAACGAATTTAAAAGGAAAACTATCACAGATAAGTAGGCTTACGTTTACAAAGTTACGAGTAATAGACGACCAACCTAAATATTGTAACTGGTAATAAGGTAAAAAAATCGTAGTTACCAAACAGAAAATGAATGTTAAAACTAAATGTTTTTGTAACTTTGTACTGTCATTGTTAAATTTTTCTTGACTTTTTTCATGACTTTCATCATGACTTAAGCTAACATCGTGTACCTATAGAGAAGGGCTATCATTAATTAAAAAGTTTTTAATTTCCAAGGATTGGTCGGCATTTTAAATGAAAGAGGGGATACAGTCAGTGTCCTGCTTAACACTCTTCCAAATTCCTAATTCTAAGAGGGGTCCGGTAATGCAAAGTGTTGACTGTTAGTTAATCTTATCTTAGCGACAGCTTTTTATTTTCCAACATAAACGTGAACGAAGTCGCGGGCATTAGCTAGTAAAATATAACAATAAATAGTTTACGATTAGCCGAATACCGTAATAAAAAGGTTTCAGTCTTTAATTGCTGGTTTAAAATATATACTGCAGGGACAAATAAAATATGTAAACCTTATTTATTAGTAAACATTTTTGTCACAACAGGAACGAAAATGCGAAATTTTGCCTTAAATGAATGCCATCTGTCTTGCATGATTTGAGTGACGTGTCCCTGTCCTTCGAAAGGGTTTATGCAAGCGTTGGCAGTTCCGCGTCTGGCCGCAATTGCAGTTCAAAGGGTGGCGGGCGCTGCAGTCGCTGAATGCACTGAATTTGCACCGACGAAGGACGATACAGGATGTGAATTTAAACACCATTTGTAGCGGCACGTTAGCTCAGCTGGATAGTGTAGAGCGTCGCATTTGAAACGCGAAGGTCGTGGGTTCGAGTCCCACACGTGCCCATTTTTGAATCACTTTTTGTCATTCCTTTCGGAAATGCGCGAGATAATGATTGACCCCTCCTTCACGCTCTGGACAGGCGAGCAGTAACTAGTAACTACTTGTATATTAGTTTATATGAATTATTCAAGGTTGGTGTTGAAAACAATCCTGCGAAAATATCTTAGATATTTTTGCAAATGAATCAATTTAGGCATTTTAGTAGTAATATAATGAAAGCTGATAAAATGACTCGAAATAAAATGGTTTTCATTATCTTTAAACTACCAAGGACAAGAAAATGCTGTGCGATGAAATTGGTAGTTAGATGAGATTCGTCCACTTAATTTACATGCCAAACTATTAGATGCTGAAATAGCTGCCATCCTTCTGGAGACAAGAGCCTGATGAATGATGTTATTAGTAATGGGCCGACGACTAGGAGGTGATTAAATATGGGGAATTGACCTCGTATTGAATTCCTATCGTTAACTGTTACCCTCTATCTAAGTGTCATTTTTTGAGCTAGCTTAGCGTTTCTTTAGTATTTGGCAGTTTTTAAATCGTCTCAAATACTACCGAGACGAAAAGAACTACATAGGCGTTGTAATAATACATGTCAATTAATATAATTTTCCGGGCCAGTTTTCCAGGATTCATTCAGATTTTTTATTAATTGTTAAGTAATCTAGATAAACATTCCAAAATTGCAATAAATGGGCCGCTATAACATAACAACCCAAAAGCAATGAATACGCAAAAAGTAGCACTCTCCTGATGAGCTCTGATTCTTCCCGCGTACGTATTTTATGAAGGTGACGGCGCTGCGGTCGATCAATGAATGCAATGATAGGGGTGATATAGAACGCGTATTTGGCCATTGTAACTACTGGCACATTAGCTCAGGTCGGGATAGAGCGTCAAGTCTCCGGGGTCGAGACGCGAAGGTTGGGGGTTCAAATCCCTCACGTGCCGCCACTCTTTTTGAATATGTTTTTATATTCAATTATTTATATCATACCTATATATTAGAAATGCGAAAATAACTCTGCCTGTCTCACTGTCTATCTATTTGTCCTCTTTACGTCTTAACGGTGGAACGGATTCATGACACTTGGCACACGCGTAGACCATTTTCTGGAATAGACAATAGAATTATTTGTATCCTGGGAGTATGTTCTTTTGGGATAAGTTCTGACTGACACGCGAGCAAAGAGGTTGGAAGAAGCTGGTGTTGTTTATTATTTGGGAGATCAAACGCTTAGTTTAAATTATCACTAGCTTTTGCCCGCGACTATGTACGTGCATCTCCCAGACACAGACAGAGTATCCATTAACAATCAGTCACACTACACACACTAGTCTTATTGCGGTTACAAAATATTGGTACGTGCAGTGGCCGAACAAAGTACTTATGTGATATTAAAGGATGAAAATTAAATAAAATGTTTGGAAGGGTATATGTGTTTGTTTGTTTTTAAGCCTACAGTGTTTGTAAACCTATCTCATTTAATATACCGACGTGTCCGGGGAATAAATCGGTAAGTAATCGCAAAAATCAAATTTTACAGGAAAAATGATTTAGTGTTTTTGGGGTATATCTCTTCAACAGAAGGTAATTATGACAACATTGTTATATGACGGAAAAGCTATTTTTTACCCAAAAAGTTTATAGTATTAAGTATAACTATTTACTATACACAGAATTAGTTATTCACCAAAATACAGATTACCGAAAATGGTTTCATACTATTTTTAGGGTATTGATATCTTACCATCCTGACTTAATAATATTATTCCAGTAATGTTTACTAACCGAATTATTCTTGTAATTTTTTAAAAAATCATAGGCATAATATTGCTTTACTGGATTATTAAACGTGTTTTTTCGTTACAGAGAGGGATTGTAACGTTCAGTGACCGACTAAACCAATTTAAAGGGTTTACTATTTTTTTTTTTTTTTCGTCGCGATAATGATAAGAATACTATACGCTGGTGTGATGTACTTTAAATTTATGTATCACAACAGGACAAGATTTTCTTTAAATACTTATACCTATGTACAGATATTATTAAGAATTATATTCGTACATACCTCGTAAATTATAATCAGTTATTGTCTTGATGGACAGTGATTCTACAGATTTGCTCCTTTGCAAGATAGTAGCACAGCTGTTCCTATTTGAAGTAAGTCCAGAACCTGAAAACACATTAGCTATAAGTTAGTTTGACAGCACAGTTGGCGCAGTGGTTAAGCAATTGGCTTCTGCGCTGCGTGTCACGGGTTCGATTCCCGCACGAAACAAATATTTGTATGACCTACAGATAGTTGTTCCAGGTCTGGCTGTTTGTGTATATGAGTTTGTAAAAGCACCCACGGTACAAATTAAATTCCTAGTGTGGGGCAACGTTTTAAAAAAAGATATAAACTTAACTATGTAATAACATCCCGTTTTTTCCCTGAAAGGGTAAAGTTGAACAGTACGAGTTTCACACAAAATTCTCGCCAGGTATGTTTGGTTTAGGGGGCGACCCTACTGTCACAATAATGTGTACAATTCCTGGCTTCGGGCAAATACTGAGATTATTTCAAAAAGTCAAATATTGTTTTATCCCACCCTGGAATTGAACCCGAGACCTCTTGCACATAGTAGTACAAATTGCTAGCACAACTGCTTTCTGCAATCTTGCTGTGTGCGAGATTCGAACACGCAACACGCAGGGCAGTAGTCAAATCACTGAGTCGTGGACTAAAATGTTCATCAAAACATAATACATACCTATCTATCCTTCAATCAAAATTAATACCGCTACAAATGCCAACGAATGTACATAATAATAAACTAAATACAATGTTAATGTAATTAAATAATATTTCGATACTTACTTGTTGCAACCTGATCGTCAGTATTGTCAATCATCAACAACATTCTTCTTACTCGAGGGTTTTTTAAAGTACGATCTTGTTTAGATGCCCTTATATATACACTTATTTTCTTTAGATAATAAAATAAAATTATTTGTCAACACGATATAAGACGCTAAACTTTGCAACAAAAATCACGCACAATAGCTATTACATTAATATCGTCATGTCACTTTAAAACAGCAAATGCAACTAACTCTCGTGATTCACGTAAACAAACTGTTAGTGCGTGTGCTATGATCTGTCGCAGTTTATTTCCGTGTTAAGAAAGAGATGCACTGACCATCGCGGACGCCGCATATTAGTATTAGTGTGCGTAATATGCGTTACATGTAGAAACGCGTCCTTGAGTCGCCGAGCGCGATCAAGTTGCCGCCAATACGTATAGTAGGTTTACATTTATGTCCCGGATGATAACTGTTACAGTGCATTACCGAAAATGTCTACCACAAAATTTACGATGATAAACCTGTAATCGCGTTAACCAGAAATTTTGCTGAAATATTTTACAGTAATATTACTTTACCGAAATGTAGCCACAGAATTTAATTTGTAATAACGTATTTCATTATTTTTCTAGTAAATAAAAAATGAAAATTTCCAAAGAACAAAAGTGTTAAGAGACAAACCGTTGGAAATTATCGCAAAAAAAAATTGGAAAAAATTGCATAAGTGTATTCCGACCCATAGATACCGAAAATGGTATAACAGTAAAAAGTCAGTAATAGTATAATACAGGTTTATTCCTTGGGGGCGTCGATACAGTGATAAGAAACTCCTCGGTATCACAATATGTCAGTGTCTGTAACCAGGAATTAACCTTGTGTCTTACCTCCCACTTTGTCTAGGCCTAGATATTTAATTGTTTGTGGGATTTATTATAAAGCATAGCACTTGGGCCATTAAACTGTCGTCTTGCAAAGGCAGTCCTACAAGAGGTACTAAGACAGAAAGGAAAGCCACGATGACGCTGACTGACAAGCTGCTTATTGAACGAAATCATAGAGTGCTTGTAGAGGATGGATCTTAAGATGTACCATTTCCTAACAGTAAGGACATGACATTGTGCATATAACATAGATGTGGGGTAGTCATGTGGTTTAAAGTGAATTACTTTCAGCACAGCCCTTTGAGCTCTTTCAAGCTTTAAAAGCTCAGTTTTATAAGTTCCTCACACAGGGATACAGTACATAAAGATTGATTGACACAGAGACAGGTAAACCATTCGGAGAGTGTCTTTATCCGCTTATATATATTTAAATCTTAGATTTTAAAATATATATGAGTCTTCTGGTACGAGAAGTTAATGATTCCAGTTGAGTGGTCCAGTCTAGTTTCTCGTAGACAAATACTCCGAGATATTTTATGGATTCTACCATCGTCAACGACAAACAAGTACAAGCGTTTTGCGGACATTTATGGGCTTTTAGATAATTATACATATAACCAGCATTTTATCTTTTGATGAAAACTGCATTAAAATCCGTTGAAGAGTTTAAAAGATCTAAGCGAACAGACAGCGGAGGCGACTTTATTTTATACTATGTAAAGATTATTTATTTTCACATAATTTTTTGGAAAGCAATGAACATACAAACTAGTGGTATCTGCCACGTGACATGTGAACACCAAGATGTGTGCTTCATGTCCTGGTTTACGATAATTACGTCCTGTTTATGTATATCGCTCTATAACAGTGTTTCGGTAAATTATTCGTTTTGATTTCTATTTTGAAGTGATTTTATGCACAAATATACCCCAAGTTAAAAACTCGGCTCACTGGTCAAATATGACTGGATTAGGGCATATCCTGGTAATAGTATAAAAATACGCTCTCACATAAATGTTAACTTTAAACCTTTAGGATAGTTAAAAGTTATTTTAGCAATTGCAATGCCAATTTTATTAATAATTATTTTTACATACCTATAATATTTTGATCCTTAAGGATTCTTTGTTATCATTTATTGAACTAAAGGGTGGACCAACCATTGGAACAGTCAGGTTCGTATCCTAGCTCTGCCGGAACTGTTTAATTATTTATTTTGAGTGGCGTCTCGCAGTTCAGCCTATGAGGATGTCGACTGCTTATGCGGACTTGCCTGTGGAAGCCGGGCTTGAGTCGGAACTGCATAAGACGCCTGCTTTTATAAATGGGCTACATCAGGGATAGTCAACATTACAAATAGACATTTGCGTTCAATTGAGAGCAAGCAAACACAGATATATTTCTCTGCATTTTTCAGCAAAATTACTGACATCTAATTAAATTCTTTAAATATTTTTTTTGTTGAAATGTTCATATTAATACTTATATTTAAGACTAAAGTAAATTATTTAGGGCATATTTGTATATAAATACATGGATTATGTAATTTGTCATGCGTACCTAAGGTTTTCCGTTGTGACTGTCTGTCACCTACTCTTATTTAATAACAAAATATTATATTTATTTCTTAACACTGCACATGGTGTCAGACCACTTAGAAAATCATAAATTGTCCTTTTAATGGTAAAGGAATGAGAGACAAGGGTCAACCGTCAACTAAACGTAATATTACAACAACTTTCTAAAGAAACGAGTAAAAAGTTCGATTTTTACAATACACCCACACACCACCACACGCCACATCTGTGCCATAGCTGAGGGCCGAGCAAAACCCAAAAGGACTTTTGAAACAATTAAGAAACTATACAAAAAATGTCAATAAGAGGAATTCTGCGAAAGTGTGAGAACACTGTGGAATGTGGTATTTTTAGGGATGTCTGGTGAGAGGTGGGCTCGACCAAAGGACGAGGGCGAGAAGACACTTAGCTTGGAACCACGGGAGAGGCCGGTCGGTTTGAGGCCGTTTAGGACTTGGTCGACATCGACCAGTTAGTTAAGTTAGGAGGCTTGGTTAATACTAAAGGCCAATATGCTAAGTGCCGTTGTAACTCTTAGGAGTTTATTAAATTAATTATAGTCGGACTATAGTCCAGTTTAGACTAATCTAGTACTTAAAATATGTGTGTGTGTGTTTGTTGGTGTGACTCTTTCATTATTCCAATTTATCCTAGGCTGATATTGTGTCTAATTATACACAGTGATACGAGCGGAGCCGTGGGAGAAGCTAGTTGTCTAAAATCTTGTAACTAAACAGACAGAGACGTGTTGCTGGGAAGTTTGTTGCGCCACTTCTTCTCCCCAGCTCAAACACTAGGAAGTGCTGACGGCTTTTGAGGCTGTCTATAGGCTTTCAAGAGAGTTGAATTCCTCAGCTCTATTTATTTCTTGAGTATGTGACCCGATTATTGTACTTATGTGTAGTTATATTCATTCTGGAATTTATTCTCTTTCTGCGACCACGAACTCGGTCAGATACGATCACTGTGTCTTGCAGATGTACTTGTAGTACGAAGAGTGCGCTTCCTGGGGTTGGGTGGACCATATCTACCTTATATTATACATTTCGAAAGAACTGTTAGGGACCATGTCTCCATATGAGCATGATGCCGACGCAATGCCGCTAGAACTAGCCGTTCCGTTGCTGGACAAGGACGGTTGCACGGTTGCCGCAGGGAAAGCCGTTTTGCCATGTTTTTCAGTTCGAAAGAACTGCTAGGGACCATGTCTCCATTTACGCAAGTGACCGACGCATTGTCGCTGAAAATCCGCTTGTGTCACTTAAGGAAGTGTTGCTCTAAGCGCCATGGGTGTAGATGTGAGGTATCGTGTGAGTTACTATTGACCAAATACCTGTTACGCTACCGTAAGGGTTACTCACGCGATCTAATATTAATTATAGTAATTTACTTTGCATCCCGTAGTTATATTTTAACTTCTAAAACCACTCCTAATGTATTTCATAACTATGAATTCCTAAGTCTTATTACTATATCTTTCAAGCCTTCGCTTGTCCTAACATTGTGACAAGGCATTGGACTATTTCATACTTTTGGAATTCATTTCATAAACGGCGGGAGAGCGACCAGTCTGGGACGAGCTCTACGGGGTCATAAGGAAGGCGGGGGACGGCCTTTTCCCCTGAGGGGAAACCGACCTTAACACAAAATCTAGGATAATTTAGGAAAAACGAAAATTTTGTCAGCCAAGGGTAAATTAGGAACAGTCACACCATCTCTGCTACACGAATTGATCTGCAGGTGAGACAGGGACAGTAGAAGCTTTTAGTAATAAACAATCATACTCATTTATTTATAATATTAATAATTAGGTTAGATAAAAGTGTAGCTGTTTGTGATCAGCTACGAGCGTCGAGTGCTTCAAGTGCATAGCAGCGGAGCAATGACGTCATACACGTCGTAGCAGTTACGTCAAGCAATGTGTACCTTATGTTTTAAGTCATCTATTTATAAAAAAGTCGTGTTAGTTACACTATTTATAACTCAAGAACGGCTGAACCGATTTGGCTGAAAATTGGTAGGGAGGTAGCTAAGAACTAGGATAAGGAAATAGGATAGGATTTTTTATCCCGTTCCCGTCGTTCCCGTGGGACGTGACATAAAACGTGGTATAACAAAACGCAACTGACATAGCATAACAAAACACAACTCAGTCAAAATATAAGTCAGCGGCTCATTTTTTACAAATGGTATAACAAAACGCAACTGACAGCTGAACATAATTAAAAAAAAATTTGACCGGTTGATGCATTTGTTTAAGGTTTCTAATATAATATGTTGGTGCCAATATTATAAGTAGTAACAATACCATGCCGCGACCAAGACGATCAAATCTTTCTCGACAAAGCCGTAATGCAACAGTGATTCGAAATATTGCGAATGAAAGGACTGAAGAAGAGCAAGAAATTGCACGTGAAGAGCGCCGCGTTAGTATGGCTCGACTTCGTGCTTCTCACTCACAAGAGTAAAGGGAGGCAGCCCGTGAAACGGCTCGGTTGGCAATGCGAAATCGTCGAGCAAACCTCAGAGATCAACAACTAGTTAACTTACGAAGCACAAAAAGAAATTCATCAAATACTGATTTAAATCGGGCAGCGTTTCGATACGATTACAGCACTGATTACTGCTTGCATACTAGCGTTCGCATTCGGCCAATGAACGTTGTTTGCGAGTATTGTGGCGCATTAAAGTTTTCCGGAAAACCGCCAGGATCTGTCCTGAATCCTGCTACCTTAGTGACAAACTGAAATTGCCGTTACTGACTCCGCCACCTGAGCCATTGCATTCATTGCTTCGTGGTGAAACACCCGAAACACGACATTTTCTAGCAAACACTCAAAAATACAATGGTTGTTTCCAAATGACCTCATTTGGCGCAGACATTATCGAAGAACGAGGATTTAATCCGACATTCAAGATATTTATTTATTTTTATACTTACACACAATACAGTAGAATTATAACATACGATATTTATTCCTGAAATGTATGTAAATCAGTAATAATGACTTTGCTTTTATTTTTGTAGATACAAGGACAGATTCACCATAGAATTGGATCATTGCAACCTCTCGATGATGGACAGCATCAATTTTTAGAAATATACTTCATGGGCAACACGGAGGAACACCTTGATCGACGTCAAGAGATCAATGCAGCAACGAAAAGAGCTATTCTTCAAGATCTGCAGCAACTGCTTCATGAACATCATGCGTTGGTCAGGCTGTTCAAGAGTGCTTTGGAGCGCATGCCAAATGATGACTACAAAGTCGTGATCAGAGCGGATAAACGACCATCTGGAACAAACATAACTTGAAATAATATGAATATTTTATTAAACGTACCTGGTTACTTTTTCAACTTTCCATTTTAATAGAATACCATACACCACCATTACCATCACCATCACCACCACCATCACCATTACCACTTTTATATACGTAAATGAAGCTATATCTTTATGCTATAAAATATTGTTAACTGATATCGTAAGATCTGGTCGACAATATCAAACTCATGTGAACCCGCTCTATCCTGTTATTACCCCGCCTCACGGGGCCTCAGCGGTCCTGGTCAAACTATAGGCTAAAAACTAAGTAAACTCTACGAGAAACATAGGAAATTAATTTTAAATGACTTCAGAGCTGTTACGCACTGCAATCGATCCGAATCGTGAAAATACGTTGCGTAATAGTCAGTTCTATGACTGTATGGTAGTTTACGCACTATAGTAGGCGCCAGATAATCGTGGAATAACGGTCATTGACCCACCTACAATTATTGACATTTTTAATTTGAAAAACGGAATTAATGACACAAAGCTCTCCCGAATCATCATCTCTCGTGATCCTTAACATTGTCTAATAATGAAAAACGATTCATATTTAATTGTTCAGGTACCTATGAACAGTTATTAGGGAAAGGTCAATGTACTTTATTCCACATTTATCTGGCGCCTACTATAGATCAAACTTCCGTCCTCCGATTTTTGTTCATCATCCGTGGGTTTCCTACCTCCGAAGTTCTTCATCAGATCTTCACCAAATTCAAACGGGACCAGTTTGGAAAAATAATCTCCCAAACAACAAAAGAATCATCCAAATAGGTTGACAATTGGGCAAAATATCGCTGAACAAACATTTTTCCTCAGCATCAGATCCTGACTTATAACTTCCATCATCAGCTCAGCAAGATGAGATGTTGATTACCAGGCACAAACATCTGAATTGCGTTAGAAAGTATATGAAAAACATATGTATGTGCCTTTAAAATTTGAGGTTTGCCCTCGATTTCCCCGGGATTCCATCATCAGATCCTGACTTAGTACCAATGGGACACCACAGGAGAATAATCTTTCAAATAAAAAATGAGAATCGGTCCACAAATGAGGCAGAAATCGGGCAACATACATAAAAAAATACAGTCGAACATAGAACCTCCTCCTTTTTTTTGGTCGGTAAAATAGGCCCTCTGCTTTACAAAAGGATCAACAAAAAAGGGCCTTAGTCTAACATTCTTCGATCTCAATTGTTTACCGCCTAGTGTTGCAGTCTTCTCGTGCTCAAAATATTCAAGAGTCCTAATGTTGTGTGAAACATTGATCCTACTATATTTTATGTTGCAATAAGTTCAATTTTCTATATTAATTCTGCATAGCATGTTGGCTAATGGTGACAGATCTGGTCTGATCTGATCAACCAGAAACCGTCGCAGTAAGTCAAATAGCTAAGAGTTAGAGAGCTTAGTGTTTTCTATAATTTGTACGGCAAATTATGGCTTTCATTTCGAGTAAACCGAAAGATGTTTCAAGAAAATTTCATAGCTTGAACTTTATGACGCTTCATTTCCAAAGATATGTTTTTTTAAAATAAATGTTATTTTCCGAAAAGTATACGAACAACAAATTGTAAATTAATATCCAGTAGTCTTTTAAAGTCACTTTTATTTTAACGAAATTAAAGTGAAATAACTGAATCTGCATGTTACTGTTTCAAAACCCATAATACTCCTGAATACTTATGAGGTGCTAGTACTCCGGGACAACTGAACTCTGTTGCTCCCCGCCCACTATAAACAATCCGTACGTCTAGGGATCCGCCCCTTTCGTGCCTGGTAGCCGGAATATACATCTGTTTTTGACAATTAAAAGTAAGTAAGTAAGTCGTTTAAAAATATTCCATGGCACCTCATGTAAAATAAAAAATCTAACTGTCACATAATACAAAAAAAGTTTTTACAGCATTTAATATTTTGGACAATTATCTGATCTACGTTTTATCTAAAAGTTTTTACAGCATATATAATATTTTGGACAAATATCTGATCTACGTTTTATCTTTGTTTTAGTGCAAACTGACTGCACACTCTTAATGACTTCTGCCGTGCTGGTGATATGTACGTATGCTCCAGCGGTCGTTGCCATGGTAACGCGCATCATCAAGTAGAGAGAGTTGTTAAGTTAGACATGGTATTCAATACCGTGTCGTGCAGAGTGATTAAACTCGTAAATTTATTATTAATGTTTCTTTTTATAATGTAACTAGAACAGCAAAAGTGTTAATAACATTTATCTGATGCAGACGCGTACCCTTCCGTAGTCATGGAAACGATGCGCGTGCCAAAAGTACTAGCACAACATGAATCAAAGAAAGCTTTTCAAGGACATAGCCTGGTTTAGAGTACCTAGGTGGAGTTACATTCCTTGGGAGGAAATTAGTAGATACATAAATGTTTGAGAGTGGCGGAAGATGTACTTGAGCTTGGAACGATGTTTTTGATATTTTTGACAAACATTTTGTTATAATCTACAAAATCTACGGTAGATAAAAGCGGGCAATTATTATTACCAAAGAGATTATGAAATTAAAGGGCTTATTTTCAAACGACTTCCAAAAACGGATTTTGATTTTTATATTTTGTTTGAAAGGGAATTCCCAAGTGGTCCCATGACCATAAAATCAGGATCGGATGATGGGATCCTGGAGAATAGAGAGAACTCTTCAAATTTAAAGACGCGCTTGAAGCGATTTGGGTAGTTTTTTTAAGAGTACTTTCTCAGTGTGATCCAGTTTCAATTTGGTGAAGATCTGATGAAGAACTTCGGAGATAGGCAACGGAACTCCTCAATAAATGAAAGCAAATGGACTGGGATTGCTGAAATCTCATGTCATTGTATGTCTATTGTTTACAACATTACAGTTCATAACATAACATCGCGCCGGTACGCTGTGATGGGGTAAGCACATGTGAACCACTAAAAAGTGAAAAAAAAAGACTTTACAAAAAATACAACCGCCTTCCAAATAAAAAACACTACAAAGTATAAAATAACTTTAATTTCGGAAGTCGGTGTCAAAAAACGAAAAAATAACAAAAACACCGACTTCCGAAATTAAAGATTTTTATTGTTATATACGACTTTCATCGTGCATCGCAACTTAGTAAATAGATAACTCTGGGCCAAAAATTGACTGAGTCTACTTCTATAAAGTAGTTTAAACCCCTTTCGTGTTTTAAAGTAACATACTCGATAAATTAATACTAAAAGAGTACTAAACTGTTGATCACAAAGTACGGCAATTCTTTACGACTTTCGATAACGTATGTACAGTTGTACCTACGTCATAATATAAGTGCAGTAACAATAAAGGTATATTAATCTCTATTCAGAATATTTTTATTTACACTTAGCGATAGATATTTCATTTTATGTGGTGACACCTCACGCTCAACTGCACACTATTGCATCCTAACAACATTCAAAAACCCGAAGACAATGTTATTTATTGCGACCAACGACATTAGAACTACTAAATACTTGCTAACTATGTTTGTTTGTAAATCCATTTTTTTTATATTGATTGAGGTACGCGTTTGACCACTATCTTACCTGATGATAAGCGATGATGTGGTCAAAGTTGGAGCACGCTTGCCTCGAAGTAACCTATTCACTCTTGACTTAAAGACTAGTTGTTGCTATCAGGAAACACAGACTCTGAAAAGGAATTGTACTCCTTAGCTGGACACACAATTAATGTGTTCCCAAAACATTTTTTGAAAATTAAAAATGTGTTTTGATAAAAATGAGCACTTTTCTTTAGTTTGTCATATAGTATTACTTTCCAGGATTTGATCCTTTTTAGCGCAACTTTCGAAAGATTACTTTTACTTACTTTACTTTACTTTTTTTAAAAAAAAAACGTTGCCCCACACCAGGAATTTCTCCTGTATCGTGGGTGCGTTTACAAACATACAAAGTCACAAACAACAACAGCCAGCCAGATGTTATAATACTGTGTTTTTTTTTTCAAAACCAACTGGTTCGTTTCCTAGCTAGTTAAACCAATTTATGAACACTTAAAAACAAACAATTCACGAGCCACTCTGCAGAGTAGTTCAGATCAACTTACTGTTTATTGCTGAGTGTACGCCTGAAACGGATGTGGGAAAATGGGAGTCTGGTCTTTCGCCTCGCTGTTTCTCTTCGTTTAAGAGCCCCATGTGGTTGTCCTCATCGCTGTCACTGTGGTGAGGTTGTCAACAGTCTCGTGCACCGCGGCCTTTCTTGTAGCTGCAGTGCGGGCCGTTTTGCGCGACCGCGACACGCTAATTTAAACGACATTATCCGACGAGCTCTCGTCACCGTCGGCGTTCCAGCCGTTTTAGAACCCAATGGCTTGGCACGTAGCGATGGCAAAAGACCGGATGGCGTGTCTTTGTTTCATTGGAAGATGGGTAGGCCTTTAGTGTGAGACGTAACCTGTGCCGATACTCTTGTTAGTTCATCGTGTTGTGCGGAAAACCTCAAGCAGCAAAAATATAGTTACCTTATTGGTAACCATCTATGCATCGCGCCTAGTATTGTGAATGCCATCGTCACTTCTCAAAAATACGTATTGAAACGTGAGCGAACTCGAAGATACTAGCTGTAGATTTACCGCCATCTGTGCTAGCGCGATGGCCATAACATGACGACCAGCACGGAAAACTACCTCCATCGTGCGTAGCGAATGGGCTTCGTAGGACCGCCCCAATAAAATAGTTGTCTCCTTCTTACATTTTAAATTGAAATCCAATCTCCTGAGTACTAATGCGCTCCTAGTAATTTTCGATGAATTTCAATCATTTTGTCGGCTTTCATAAGGATTTGTGTTTTGGTACCAGGACTTTATAGCATTTGAGGAGTTCTATTACAGAGGAGTTGAATCATGGGTGGAAACTGGACATCTTGCAGCCTTGTCTATTGCAAGCCTTTGATATTGAATGCTGGTCACTCGCACCTGCGTATTGAAGGGGTTTGTTAAGGGAGGAACTGTGTGTGTTCGCATGCAGCTGGACCTCTGTTGTATATATTGATTCCACTCACGCTTTAGTAACATGCAATCTATCTATCACAGTCGCTCGAAGTACTGATTCGAAACGAGACTGCAACATTTACCGGTTCATTCCGTTTTTCGCAGGTTGTATACTATTATGATTTTTCTTATTTGCCAGGGCTATGTGCAAACTTAACAAGAGGTAAGTAGAACATGCAACTTGCTGTGGACCATAAACCAATACTAACATCAAAATTGTGATCACTTTTGTGTACTTCTCTTATAATATGATGCTAAGTCGATACGTGTATTTTTGGTTTTGTTTATTCGTTTTTTGACACCGACATCCGAAATCAAAGTTTTTTTATACTTTTTAGTGTTTTAATTTAAAGTCGGTTGTATTTCTTGTACAAAAGTTTTAATTTTCACTTTTTTGGTGATACTCCACAGCTAAATTCCCCGTTAGAATTTTATTCATTTGCACTATTTTCCGTTACGGAGGCACATTGTGTGCCTTCGCATTTCAATCCCACTCAAGTTTTGCTTTGGGATTCATAAAATCAAAAAAAATCTCTTATTTAATAACTTTCACGTTTTCATATTTAATTTGAGGGACCTTCGAAGTTCAACGACCTATGCAAATGCAAAATAGCTGTAACTCAACACAACGCACAAATAATAGCCATGAACGGCTCAGAAAAAAAAGTTATGACCGAATAGATAACCCCAAAATATGGAAGTTGAACGTAACAGTTGAGGTAAGGCTGTACCAGTGAGAACTTTACACATGTGCGTACCCCTTCTAACTGTACCGACGTGATCTTATATTATGGACTGGTTTAAAAAATGAACAAACATGCGATTTCAACAATCCCGGGAAATTTGCTATCATTTATTAAAGAGTTCCATTACATATTATCTTTGAAGCTCATCAGATTTTCACCAAATTGATACAGGACCACTCCGGGTAAATATTTTTGCAAACAAAAAAGAAATTGCACTAGAAATACAGACAGTCGAACATAGAACCTCCTTCTTTTTTTAAAGTCTGTTACTAAAATTACATTCAAAATTCAGAAGTCGTAACGCAATTAACGTAAGACCAATATTTCTCGCGATACCCGGCTAAGATTTCATTGTACAATACTTTTGATTACACTTCACTTTTAAAATGGTGTGTAACTGTTTTGCTTGCTTTGAGGCAGATTGGTTTTAAATTATGATTATTATCCTAGGAAATATTCATTTAAAATTTACGTTGACTGAGTTGACTTACGGGGACAGTCTGCTTATCTACAAAATATCGTAGTTATCCAATTCCAAAACGAGAGTCAAATAAGAATATAGTTGGACTTTCCAGCTCGTAAATAAATTCTGTAGTACCATTAAATATTATGTGTGTTGCATATTTGTTGGGTAAAAAGCAGATTTGCTGGATAAAGAACAATATTATAATTGGAGAAGTGAGTTCACAATGCTCCCTAACATTTATGTTGTGCTAGTACTCAGGGACAACTACTCTCAGTTGCTCCCCGCCTACTAAAAACAATCCGAGCTTCTAGGGATCCGCCCCTTTTTACCCGATTGCCCAAATATACGTCTTGGACACGAATGCCGCATAAAAATGTTTTGTAGCACCTCATCTGCCGTCTTTTACCAATTAGAGGGGCGGCTTCAATATCAAATTCATTAACTTAATCTAAACTAATAATATAAAGAGGAAAGATTTGTTTCTTTGTTAAGAATTAAATAAAAAAATACGATACAGATTTAAAAAAATATTTCACAGTTAGAAAGCTACATCCTTACCAAGTAATATACATAGGTTATATTAATTTCCAGAAATAATTAGGGATCTTTACTAAAATTTGAATAATGTAACCCAAGGTGAAAAAAACATTGTCATAAATTGTCTTTCATCACGTGCGCTGCGAAAACTATTGATGATACATAAAAATAATGTACTTCATAATTAAAGAACTTATTATTACCTAGAAACAAGTCCGCGAACACCTTACCATTCAAAATAATAGAATTTGGTTATAGTATAATCGTAGCCGTAGAACCATTTCGTTCACGTATAATTTAAACAAGAAGTTTTGTAATCTTTATGTAGCAGAAAAGCGATTATCCCGATTAATATAAGAATTTCTGTCTTCTTTTTCTTTGATCGTGTTTATTTACAGTATTAGTTTTATCATTTAAGTACTTTGTCTTTGTCTTTGGACTATTGTCGCCAATAAGCTTGATATATGTACTTGTGATGGACCGAATCGAGAGGCGTGCAATGTTTGTAGATATAACCGTCCCGCATGACAAGAACCTTGTGAAAGCTGAGAAAGATATACAAATCAAGTATCATGACATCCATGACTTGACCCGCGATGCTGTCAACATGTTGGATCTGAGCTTAGTAGGTAATAATTTCACTCGTTCAACAACTTAGGAGGCTCTCGTTAGGCAGCTGGATTCTGAAAGCGGTACTTCTGGACACGGCTTGCATTGTAAGGAAGTTCCTGTTCTCTGGGGCCCAGGGCTCCAGAGAAAAGGAACCTCCTTCGCGTAGTTTGGATCCTGTTCCCGGTACTGGTAGGCTACTTTTTTATTGAAATACCTCCGTGCCCCGCGGTTTCACCCGCGTTTTTCTCGTTTCCGAGATAAAATATTGCCTATATTATAGCCTCCCTCAATAAATGGACTATTGAATAGTTCAACAGTTTTCATATCAGATCAGTATTTCCCGAGATTACCGCGTTCATAACAAAAAACCAAACTTTTCAGCTTTATAATATTAAGAAAAATATAGATTAAGTTAAATTGTATAAGTCGCAGGCAATAGCTGTCTATCTGTTCGACATTCAGCCAGACACATAAGAATTACGACTACAGGCGGGAGTGTCCGATTTTATCACAGCTTCTAATGTCTCTAAGAGTCCTATCTAGAGCCTCTACATGAGCTCTATGAATCATGGTCCATTCATCCCAGATTATTAAAGTGACGTCTTGCAAACCTTTTCCTAAAGGGCCATTTTTACGAATAGAGCACACGCTATCTTCCTGTAACGAAACGGTTAGTGGCAGTTTAAAAGTGGAATGAGCTATGCGTCCACCAGCTAATAAAGTTGCAGCGATTCCTGATGACGCTACTGCCAAAGCTAGTTTTCCCTGAGACCTTACTTTTGCTAATATCAAATTAGTAATGAAAGTTTTGCCGGTTCCGCCTGGAGCATACAAAAAATATATTTTTCCCTCATTGAAATGAACACTGTGCATAACACTATTGTGTGCCATCACCTGGTCATTAACTAACTTGGGTTAATTTACAGTAATATACTCATTTAATTCATTTACATCGTTACGGATCCCTAATTTAAAAAAAAAGCCTATAGCCTTCCTCGATAAATGGACTACCCAACACTGAAAGAATCATTCAAATCGGACCAGTAGTTCCAGAGATTAGCGCGTTCAAACAAACAAACTCTGCAGCTTTATAATATTAGTATAGATTCCTAAATGTAATTTACAAGTGTATAAATTAATATAACAAATATTACAAGGATAACCTGGAGCGAGTGAAGTTTGAGAGTTTGTGTTTATGTTGATTTTCGAGTGTAATCTCCGAAACCAAATCGTGTGTGTGTGTGTGTGTGTGTGGGTGAATGAAAGAATTTTTCAAATTGGTGACAGATAAATAATAATACATGTCCATAGGCCATTTAATGATTCAACCAGGGAAAAGCCAAGACTGGCCGCTGGCATCTTAAAATATGAATAGTACTAATAAAATAATCTACAGGAAAAATCGTGTCTAAAGCAAAACAGGTCAGTAGATCAAATGCAAATATTTATTACTGTGGCGTAGATTTTTCGAAAATACATATTATCTACTCTTGAAATCATCCTGCCATTACGTATCTACAGTTTTAATAAAACGCTCAAATTCTAAACAGCGTCACTTCGGTCATAAGGATGTCAAGTCAAAATCAATTAGTGGGCATTTTTGCAAATCTGTGACAAGGCGAAATACGTTGCATTAGCCATTCATTTTCTAAAGTTAACAGCTGCAAGGGTCAGAAACAACACATGAATTTACTAATTCAGAGGTTACCAATTATTTCCTAATGATGTCTGTGTCATGTCGCCTAAAACGTGAAGGTCTCTAAGCGAGTATTAGAGGTTTGCAACCATTGGATTACTTTGAGTGCCAAGTGGTTTGCTATTCTAAGAAAACACGTTGGCTCGACTAATAGCGCAAAAACAATTAGAATGGTAACAGCCACTTCATGTGCATCTAATACATTTTAACCGTATGAGAAAGTTGGGAAGTCATAACTCAAACCTTTTTTAGACAGTTCGTTGAAATTTTAGTAAAGAAGTGCATGTTCCATTATAAGATGCTGCACTTAATGCGTTAATAACTTAGCATAATCAGTAAGGAAGTAAAAAAGACTATCAATGCACAGATACCTACATTGCATACTTGAATAACATCTATCTAGAAGAGATTAATATTGGAATGCCTTGTCATACACCATTGTGAATGACTGATTAATACAATATAACACAACTGATTATCAGCGTAAGTATGTAGTTAAAATCCGTGTGATAGGGGCTGGTTTATTTGGATATAATTGGGCCCTAAGAATAATTATAACCCAGGTCAAATCATAGGAATTACCTTTGCACTGCAACGATAGCAAATAGTTCACCCATGTCCTCAACATCCTAGTGTATGTTTTGTTTCATATTTATGCAAGTGTTGACTACATTTAAGAGAAGGACGGCAAGCTTTACCACCCTTAAGAGCACGCGCGCCCTGTCAACGGGGGTGTGTCTTTCAAAGGCGTCCCAAAAGACGTCGAGTGCTGAGTGGCTGCATCGGCACACACACACGCTTACTAGCGGATGTGACGATTTGGTGTCAATCTTTGCGTCGTGATTGGCGAGTTCCTGGTGCCAGGAGGCATCCGATGTTTTGGGTCGGACGAGTCTGGTATGGCGAGCTTGGCGGTGAAATATATGAGGACAGTAAGCTTAGAGCAGCCTCGGACAAGTGCACTTGTGTTCTAAATAGTGAATTAAATGTTATTTCTATCTTTTTATGAGTCTGGTTATAGTGTCGTGTGAAGGTGAACCAAGTGGCTAAAGTTAAGTCTAGATCTAAGCTTTACAACTGCTTCCAATTTGAGGCACTATAGCTATTGCCGTTAAAGTCAAGTCAATTAACAAAGTACTTGACAGTTACAAGAAGGTACTCAGTACCATATATTGGATAGAATATTATCACCTACTTGATATTATTTCTACGCTAATTATATTTCATACTCTCTCTTGATTTAGTACGATTAGAGTACTAACAATACCTCAAATTGGTGGCGTTGTTTATTCCTGACTATTGCATACATCTCTTGTGTAAACTGTTGTTTATATATATATATGACACTGGTTATCTCGTTATAACTTCTCATGAGGCAAAGTATCAAATAAATTGATTACTAATGTTGTACCGATACGTATAATAATACGTATCGGTCTTATTTTTTTTTTTAAATAAATGATATAAAGGCAATTTCTTTGGTTTCAATCATAAACATATCTCTACTGCCCTATATGGAACGAGTCCAACATTCTAGTAAGCTACATATTAGACAATTGTTGCTGCTATTGAAGCTGACCGTGTGCCGGCCAATTCACTGTGCGTGTGTACTGTGTAGGCTCTAAGAGCGCTCTAAATCCTAGGCCTAGGCATCTCTACCAGGTACCTTTCTTCATCCAGCTGTTGTGGCCACAACACACCACACCACAAGTACCTCATACAGTGCGCCAACATCACATACTTATACCGATAGACATAAACCACTACTTCAAATCGATACGTCGATAAGAAATGCCTTCATTGTTATTATACGTATACGTGATACTATCAGCCACGCAGTGTCTAATCTTCCCACACCTAAAAATCTTCAGGCGAGATCAGCGTGGTTATGTATCCAAAGAGTTGAGGGTGTGAGCCGTAAGACAGGTTGGTTGGTTATTCATTATTGGGCCGCCCCGGGTCCATCACAGCATGCCAGTGCCAGTAATGTGATCAATCGGTCCGTAATGACACGCTATGTTACATTAAACTTGCATACGAGTTGCTTGCAGGGGGATAAGCGGGCTAAGATTGGAACAAACCATAAGTATCTTCCATCATCTGCCTAGCCTTTTCCCAATTATAGTGGGTTTGGCTTCCATTCTAACCGAATTCAGTAGAATACCAGTATTTTTCATGCAGCGACTGTCTACCTGACCTCAAAAACTCAGTAACTGGGTAACACGGTACCTTTTGGTAATAGTGTCAAATTTTCTGGCTTCTGACAACCCGTAACGACTGCCAAAGATATACAAATGACAGCTGGGACCAAAGGCTAAAATAATGTGCTTTACGAGACACGGAGGAGTCTCACCCATCCACAGAACGACCTTGGCAAGCGTTGCTTAATCTTGGAGATAGACTCGTGTGGCTATTATATACCGGACTGTACCCACCATTGGTAAAAAAAGGATGTAAAGGTTTAATACCTTACATGTCATTCAAGGGTGTAATCACAAGCCTATTGTGCAGCCCAAGTATTCGTTCTGATAGATAGAAGAATAGATAGAATCGTAGAGATAGAGATCCAGGTTTTATCAACGTCTTCCTTGAAGTAGAAGCGACAATGTCTCGGCCATTCGAAGTCGTTTGTCAAACGGACGTTCAGACGACACTGAAAATATTTGATGACTAAATTTTAAATTAAAAAGTGCAGTGACAATACTTTAAAAAAGCAATTGGTTGGTATGCTTTTGGGTACCCATCCTAAGTGTGGCTAAGTTGCTAACGGGACACTGTTAGTTAAGTATATTGATGGTTCCGTAGTTAAACACAATTAGTAACCCGTCTAATTTTGCCAATCACCTTTGTCCGCAGGATAGGCAGAGAAGATCGATCGTATAAAGACTAAAAATGCTTGAAATTAAAATCTAAGATAACTGTCAAAATGACTGACCAATGAAAATATGCATTATTTTTTGGCATGAGAGTTTTCATGGGTTTCGGACTGGAAATTTGGGAACCATAACACGGTGTGTGGCCCAACACGCTTTCGTGCGGTTTATCGCCATGATTTGTAGTAAAACCTACTCGTAAATGTACCTCTACGAATTCATAAGCGTACGCATACGGTCATGCTTGATGCGCATGATTGTTACAAAGGCACTAGTTCAGAAGAGCCTACACTGTGAGTCAAACTATCACCGGCCTAAATCTTTACGACATGCATAAAATTGGTCTCACAGTGCCTTCTTATAAATATTATACGTTAAATTTTTTTGGAGAACAGTGGGGTTTTACTTGATATATTGAAACGTATTCATGCATATTTGGTTGGTCTTGCTTTAATTTTTGTCAAAATAGTCCTTGGGCTCAAATAGTATGACACTAAGCCAGTTTTCTTGATTTAGTAACGCAATATGGATAAGATTCACCAACCATAGAATAACTTGTTCTTAAGGCTCCGAAACCAGATCAATATCGAAAACTTTAACCACCAGAACAGCAGAAGCGACGACGTTGCATTCGCTGTGACGTATGTTCAACCAACATAGGTATAGGTTAGTGAGACTACCTCCCAATCGTTATTTATAGAGGCCATGACTAGGACGACATGAACTCGAAAGTATCAATATAGTGTAGTAGTAGTTTCACTTTCTATGACCCCGAGTTCATGTCGACTCGATATAGGTCGGACGTGCAGTCTATCTACATAGTAGTATAAGAAATTAGCCTACTAGCATATCGAAGATTTCTCTTTTATGTACATGTATAGATAGTGATGAGAGTCTCGAAATGAATTCTCTCTATCTTCGGTACCTATGTTCCTTGAGGTCTGATCGATGAACGTATTGAGTAACTCAAAGAATAAATTGTTAGTATCCATCATTACCTTTTTCTTCTTCCTTTTTCTTTTTATTAGAAATAATGTATACTAACAATAAATTAAAACATAGCATAAAAAATTCGTCTTCAACGCTGTCGGCTGGTAATATGCCCAAGAGCGACATTGCAAAGTAAAAGCAAGCTCTTGAGTCACGGCAAGTATCAACTAACTGTTTCAAAATTTCTTTGAAAAGGCTGAGAGCACAAGGCTCGAAAATACATATATCTAGTTACCAATAAGGCTACCATATTCACGCCGCTTGAGTTTTTCCGCAGCCACAGCGGCAGCGCCAGCACAACACGATGACCTAGGAAGATGGGGTGGTGCATGAGTATCGACACAGATTGTGTCCCACCCTAAAACCCTACCCTATCTTTCATGAAAACAATATATAACGTCCGGTCTTTTACTTTCGTCACATGCCAAGCCATTGGGTTCTAATACGGCTGGAACGCCAACGGTGACGAGAGCTCGTCGGATAATGTCGTTTTAATGAGCGTATCGCGCAAAACGGCCCTCCCAGCGTGTTCAATAAAGGCCGTGGTATCCGAGGCTGTTGACAACTTCACCACAGTGACAGCGATTAGGAGAACAACATAGGGCTCATAAACGAAGTGAAGCAGCGAGGCGGGAAGTAGGGTACCTAGGTTTGACGACGGTAGTGCATGAAGCTAAAGCCCGTCTCCCAGTAGTGCAGTTAAGTCAGCAATACCTCAAAAACTAACTCATCTATATCGTGAAACTTAACATATCTGATGTTATCAAATATCTATTGCAAATGATTTTGAATGGTATGAGAATCAGATGCTTGCCCCAAGATTTCCATCCAATAAGGCAGGGTCGGACAGGATGAAGAATCTCGGGAACATCGTTTTTTTCCTCTCCAGGTAGCCTTTTCTGACACAGTGCTGGCTGTTCCCGAAGATGGGGGAGCAACTTCCTTAGGTGATCATCACCTACACAGCAAGATACTGCTATTTATTTGTCAAAACTAAAAGTTTGGAATGAAAATCTAAGTCCAGAGTTCTGATCAAAGATTTCTGTATTATAACTATAAGCAGTTAGCTGACAAACCCTTCTTGGCGGGCATCAAAGGCCCTTATCTTAATATCGAGCATGATACCTAGTCATCTAGTGATATTCATTCAAAGGAAAACTTTTTCAATAACGTATATACTTACTATTTTGTTTAGCTAAATCATTCAAGTGCATTCTAGTTAATGCACTTTTATAGTTGAATAAGTAATTTTACATAATTAATTATAATAATAGTACAGGAACCTCGTGAAAGCCGAGAAAAATAAGCAAATGAAATATCTTGACTCAGCTCGCGAGGTTGTCGACATCTGATATGTATACTTAGCAATCATTTTACCGATAGTCATGACAGCCAATGGTTTACTAGTCACTAGCCTCGACCAGCACCTTAGGAGACTCTCGTTAGGCAGCTGGATCAAGAGCTTGATTTAGAAAGCGGTAATTCTGGACACGGCTTGCATTGTTATGAGGTTCCTCTCTCTGGAACCCAGATCGCCTTGTAGCTTGAACCCTGTTCCCAATACCGGTGGACTTCTTTTAAATATTTTAAAATGTTTTGTTTTTATTTACATTGAAATTAAAAAAAAACATATGTAAATTTTGAATAAACGGATTAATTATTAAACGCAGGTTGCGTTCCCCGCATCCGCAACTAGCTCTTTCCGCATAAATACCATGATAACATAACTGAAAACTGTTTACTGCGAATAAAATGTAGGCGAGATATCGCTTACGTGGTGCCTTTAAGTGCTATCGTCCTTATTTCGTGACAGTGAAACAGTTAGCTAGTCAAACAGTAGAATGTTCCTGATTGATACACATGAAACCTTCTGAAAAAAAACTCTCAATAATGGTTGACACCAATAATTCACTATTGGTGTCCATTATTGAGAGTTTTTTCAGTCACATTCCTTTAAAAAATAACAACGAGTTCCTTCAGCCAGACAAGAAAACTACTATATAATTTGTGTAGATTAAGTGAATTCATAGAGGTTATATTATTGCCGATTCAGTGCCGTTGTATTCGGCTCTCTCGTTTTCACTTATTTGGCACCGCCCCTTGCCCACCCCTAATATTATTTTCCATTCATTAATATTTCTCTTCCAGCTTACTTCAACGCTTGGGCACAACAAGCTCAATACATTTCTATTTCTGCAACCCTGGTACACTATGTGCAATAACAACTTGTTGATAGGCTAGAGCATGCGCACTAATGCGTCCTGAGGGAATTTAGCAATATCACAAAAGTAAATCTCAGTTCACAATCACACTTTTAGTTTTTGGCTAAAGTTATTATTTTATTGAAGTTCAGAGCAGTTTGTTTCGTAATCTAGTTCATGCTTAAAAAAGGTAAATAATCTGAAACTGATTTATTTAAGCATTTTATAGTCTGTTTTTTTTTTGTTAAGCGACAGTAAAGTGTAGAGCGGGTAAAATATATTAAGAACGAAATTGAGAAATATGGTTGGTTTATAATAATAATTTCCCCTTCACACATTTCTATTAGATAAATAGATTTTGATGACGTGACATGCAATATAAATGAATGAGCATTTATTATCTTCAGTAGTAACACCTATTAAAATTTGTAATTCAATTATTTCTGAACAATTAAATTAAAAAAAGTACATTAAATACAACAGAGTTACAAAACAGTTCATATATTTTAAGCTTTCTGATAAACTATACTTTTGTCTTTTTTGCGGTGAGTAAATATACAAATGTTACGGTTTTCTGGCGCGCGAACATGCGACGTATAATTAACTGTCCATGCGCGAAACGGAAACTCCAAATTGATTCCGCAATCTTCCAACGACTGGCCTTGTGATTTATTCATGGTCATCGCATAGGCCATAGGCACGGAAAATTGTAGACGCTTAAAATTGAACGATAAATCCGTTGGAATCATCGGTATACGCGAGATCAAGACATCATCTCTCTCTCATCATCCTGCTTTTATTTGCACAGATTTAGGCATGCGTTTAGTTCGTCAGCAAAAGGTTATCGGGAAATAACTGGAAGAGGCTAACAAAAATCATCTGAAAACAGAATTATAGCTCCACCAAAATTGTTTTGGTTGTCACGAAGATCTTTCAACGTTCTGTCAAGTACATCCAGTGACCTCTTGTGGGCCATCGTGCATTCTTCCCAAACGATCAATTTGCATACCTGTAGAATCTTCGCCATAACGCTGTTTTTGGCTATGTTGCAAGCTGGTGTTTCGTTGATTTGCATGTTCAATGGAAATTTCAAGGCAGAATGTGCAGTTCGTCCGCCTTCTAACAAAGTCACAGCTATTCCAGATAAAGCCAGATACTCGCCAATAGTAACGAAATTAGGGACGTTTTTCCAGTCCCTCCGGGAGCATCAAGGAACTAATTTCCACCAGATCCACTGTTCACAGCTCTACGATCAAAGTATCGTACGCAATCCGTTGTTGTTGATTCAATTGCGAAACATTTGTACGAACTGTTTCGGCCATTGCTTCAGTGTCGTACTCTTGTT
This sequence comes from Mamestra brassicae, assembly GCA_905163435.1. Taxonomy (NCBI): domain Eukaryota; kingdom Metazoa; phylum Arthropoda; class Insecta; order Lepidoptera; family Noctuidae; genus Mamestra; species Mamestra brassicae. Next base: position 8,537,953 of record LR990987.1, read on the forward strand.
CTCTTTGTAAGTTGTGGTTAAGTGCATCGCGCATAGGACGATTGGGTGCTGTCATACCCAAACACGACAATACTTTATTAGCCATCAATAAACACATGTCTTCTATAATAATCAATGTCTCATGCTAAATTTCTTCAGTCATTTGTAGTGTTGCATTCAAAGTTTGACAGCGCACGCGATGCCTAACATCCTCAAACATGTCATCACTTTATTTCACTCTCAAATCTTGCAGATTGGGGGGGAAACATGTCGATGTGATAATCGCAAACAATGTGCAGATTTGATGCGGCGATGAAGATATGACAGAATCCTTGAGCGTATTATCCCAATACGAATCGTTCTCGAGCAACTATAATAGTTGATACGCCTCATGGTAAGTCGCACACAGATGTCCAGCAACTGTTCTCAGTCGTTGTAACGATGTTGGAACACAAACATTCACTAACAACATTCGAAGATAATAATTTCATTCGTTCATTTTCATTCGTCGTTTTTTGCATGGACTGTGTATATGCGACCTAGAGTGTGGCATATCAACATACAGCAAAGTGCGAGCGAAAACATCTGTTTGACAAACTGAGAAGGACCTTGTACATGTGGTAGACGGTGGACGTGCTGCTTTGTCCGCCATTTTCTATCGATTGAAATACACTCGTTGTCCATTTTCTAGATGAACTGCCTAATGGAATCACGAACGTTGCTTCAAACTAGAATGGGTCCTCTGAAACTAGTTTTTTTATGTACCTTGTTTTCTCTTTCAATGTTTAGTATCGAAATAAATAACCGGAGAAGAACCTCAATATTTTTTAAGTGAATTAAACCGATACTACAGTGAACCTACTACGAGACAAATATCAAAAATCACTTGACATCTGAATAGTATGCAACCCTCTACATAGCAAGGGTCTTGCAATGTTGGTCATTCGAAATGATGTGTTCGCTGTACCGAGTCCAACTATGTAGTCATGGCAACGCTAAGTTATAAACAATTTTTAGTAACAACTATTAAATGCAATAGTTTATACCATCAGGGCAGCATAAAACCGAGGATGTGTATTACCTATAGGTAACAACTACACGAACGATTGGGGGGCGTGGCTTCATGTTTGCTCTGCTACAACTACACTAGCAATTTGCAAACCAAACTAGACACTGCACTCTGGACGTAGCGTCCCGTCCGAACGGTCATGTCACGGTATTGTAGCCCCGGAGTTCAAATTTAGTCACGGAATAGAGCGAACCCACTAGAAGAACACAGCCGCGAGAAGTTTATCACTACCAACGCATCTCTTATATGGCGGGAAAGCTTTGGATATGCAGTCCGAAACTATTTTCGTGACCACAAAGTTACGACTTCTGCAATGTAGCATTTTCACAAACTGGATAAAGCGTTTTATTAACTACGAAATGACTAATCAAACAAAAATGAGGGAGAAAGATTCATCGCCTAGTCGAGATTCTTTTCGCGTTGTAATATATTTGCTGACGCAATACTGTGCACTCACAGATCATAGAATCACCGCCGCATCAGCAGTAGCGTTTCATCATTTCGTGCCGGCACAATTAGAGCAGAGGCAAATTCAGGAATCGCAGGCTTGTGATATTTGTCATAGGTAAGTGTGTCAGTCAGTAAACGGTGACGTCTACTGATACTCTTGTCATGTATGGGAAGAGTTGACAAGCGTTACTGTCTCTATCACAGGCTTCCAAAGCGTCTACGTGTTCTGTGCATAATTATGGTGGATTACGATCACGAATTAAATTACCCGATTCCGATTTGTGACAAAGAAGATACCGAGATCATTACATTTTCCCGTAGTGTTTTGATTAAATTCGGGATGAACACAAAAATTTATGGGTCTGGCTTCCGCCAGCGGCTTCATCCGCGTGAATGGCGGAAAACATACCAAGGAAACATACTCTAGGAAAAAAACCCAATGTGACTATAATCTATCGCTATGCCAGGTCTCATTCAAATCCGTTCAGACGTTCCTGCTTGATTTCCTTCTTGATCCAAACTTTCGCAATTATTATAGTAGTACTAGCTGACCTACGCAACTTCGTCTGCGTCACATTTTTCATGAATGGTCGGCTCTTATTGGTCGTAGCGTGACGTTATATAGCCTATAGCCTTCCTCAATAAATAGACTTCCTACGATTAGCGCGTTCTACCACACAAGTAGTCACGAATAACTAACTGATCGAGTGGTAAATGATCAATTATCGATCGAATAGTTAGTAGCATGTTTACGGCTTTTAATTACTGCTTTACACCGGCAGTGCTTTATTAACTCTATCAATTTTTGACATTTCGCAAGAGAGATAGAATTCCATTCAGCTAAGAAAACGTAGTACAGCTATCTTAAATTGCCACACTGTCGATTTGAAACCTTTTTCTTGACTACGCATCAGTTTAGATCTGTAGGCCAATTCCACTATTTTAAAACGTTCACATTCAAGTCGCAATCTCATCTCAATCTCAAAACGTCTAAAACGGTATTCTACTTAACTTAAAAGGCCAACCAAAGTTGAAGTTTCATGAGATGATATTGCGAATAGAATTTGACTAAAAAAAGTACTAAAACGGTATTCTGCTAATTTTCAACCTGAACGCCATTCGACATTGAGACAAAAAATGGTATTCCGGTAAATATAACAACGTCAGACAAGTCGTAACCATGCGATTATTTTCAGATCGAAAGTTTTTTCTTCATCACCATTATTCAGTTTAGAGATTTTGGAAACCATTGCGTGCATTGCGAGTCGGTAACTCCTTCAAGGCTAGGCTAGTAACATAGAGGATCAAAACTAAATTCCTTCAGATTCTTACCTATATAGCAGGATAAACCACCCATGTGTGCTCAAAACACAAGCCAACTTCCCTGTGCGAAAGGAAGCTCAGGATAAAGCTGGAACTGAGAACTTTATATAAATAGTATGCGACATTAACTATGGAGTTAAATTTACTTTGTTATACTATGTTTATACTTAATGTTTTCCCTTTCAGATTCTATACTTATTTGGAGTTTCTCGGGTATAGATAAGACAACCAGTTTATTTCTGCATCATAAGACCATCTGATGGAAAGTATAAGCAAGATTAAAACCAAAATGAAAACGAAATGTTGACAAATGCTCTAACTCAGTGTTTTTTCTTATGTGAACGGATGTTCAAAATAAAAATATTCACTTTTGGTGGTCACTTTATTGTTCTCGTTTTAGTTCTTTAAGGCTGATGTTTTAGTCGAAAGTTACCAAATAACATTTTCCCATAATTTTACACTGCTTACGTAATTAGGAAATAGGTATATTTCTAAAACCCATACCTACGTGGTGCCTAAACGGCTCTGTCGATTGTAACATGTTTGGATTTTGGATTCTAAACCAAGGCACATTCTTAGAAACATTTCTTAAAACTGAGGACAATGCCTTAGGCCTTGGGGGAAAGCAACTAAAGCACCAAGAAAGTTGCTACTGGCGGGTGTTTTTGTAGGCTGTCTTTATATAAACTTTGACGTTCAAAAACTGCTAGCACTCAGCCTAAAAATAAATTAAGTACTTAAAAAGCCACAAAATGTATTATTTTTGGTTTGAATCTAATCGTAGTATGTAGGAGGGGGTGTGTGTTACATTGGACAAGTAATCCTACTTCAATATTATTATAAACGCGAAAGTTTGGAAGGACTAATGAATGTTTTTACTCTTACACACATAAAGTAGGAAGAAGGTACAACTGATATTGGCGCCTACCAGCAGATGAATAGCAACGAGTTGCATTCATCCGTGAGGAATCTACATTATATTCCACGGAGTTTTATCGTATTGTGGATTTTATAACGTACCCATTAAATAGCACCATAATAATATCCTTTGATTCACAACTTTCTTGCACAATTTTAGCTGCTCCGCTCAACTTTATGTAAAAACAGTAAATAATGACATGCATAATTATGTCGCAGCCAAATAGTTGAATACGCCACTTTATATGGTGGCTGGCTGTTTTAATGGTCGGAGCCGTTTTGTATTACAGTGGGTACATAAAAGTTTAGCCGATTTTCATTGCAATATTTTCTGCAAAACGATGGCTCACGCTCATGCTGCAAATAAAAACACGCGATAAAGTCGTATTATAGAATGAACTCACTGACTTCTAAAATGTTTTCTTTTACCACGGTTTTTCACATATCTACATTAACATACATAGCAATTACTTAGCTGCACATTAAATTCGTACTTAGTCAATGCTGTCACACGTTTTCGCGTTTTCTTACGTAACTATTTTTTATTCGAGCCGTTAAGACGTCATTCTTATACGAATAATTTGTTCGGCGTCCTCCGTCGGTGCGATTGGGTTTGTCGTGCATATTATGCACGCGACAATCGTGTACTCGCGCGATGATCGCGTTGTAACTATTAGGCCGACGCCTTATCGATTTGAATAAAGAAAACGTGTCAATATTAATCTTTTTACGGATGAAATTATTTATTTAACGACAATTTTGTTGTTATGGTTGACATCAACAAATTGAAATTATAGGATTTAAAAAGGCGATTCATGACACGCTAAATTGCCTTCATGAAATTATAGCTTGCCAATTGAAGGATGTGATGTTCTGACTAAACGCTGATCCGCCGTAATATAAACCTGTTTTAGACCATTTACCGTCTCCGTTTTATAGACCCGATAGTCTCTATGTAATGAGGCGGATTAAAATTTTTGACTGCAACATGATGTAAATCTTACGTATTGGTATATTTTACCAACGAGAATGGTTGTTTTAATAATTTTCCAAATAAGTAACTTGCCCATTTGGTATAAGTATCGAACTTTCATATTGTGGGACTCAGTTCAAGCCCCTTCCTGTGTGTTTGTTTCTGTCTTTCCAAACAATCCGAAAATGTTCGTAACATCCATATATATGCATTCATAATATCAATGTTTGGTATATTCTTTATTCATTACTTACTTTTTTAAAGTTAAAAGTTAAATACCTACCGGTATAGTGCAAATATTAATAAAATGATCATTTAGGACTTTATATTTCTTTCTGTAGCAGCTTTGCCGCCAGTGGCATCTAAGCCTTTTTGAATAAGTCTTTAGTTATTAAAAAAAAAAACAAAAAAATTAAAAAAGATTCTCTAAATGAATGTTAATAATTAGTTCCCATCTATAGTCCAACATAAGTCTGAAAATCTACTGTATAACTTCAGTCAGTCAGGGTATCGATGAAACCGCTGTTGTGCGATCAGCAAACGAGCCCAGTAGATAGGTGCAGTACGAAAGACCACCTGTATCATTACGGCATAAACAGTTCTTATGATTTCACTGTTATCCTTTCACTTCAAGCACAAACAAAGTTGATACAAAGATTTCGAGGGTATCTCTGTATATCTGAATACTCAGATTCTTCCAGAATACGAAAGCAGCACCTCATTGGTAATACAGACTCTGAAAGATTCTGTGATGGCTAATAGTACTACTTCGACATAAATTATTTCTTCCATTGATAAATCTTTACATAATAATTTCAGCAGAAAATAAGGGTTTATAATAAAATGTAATGTCTTGACTTTAGCAATAATGACGTCTCTTTTTGACATCTTAAATTACCCGCTACACGCCTGCGCGATTTGTGTACGTGTACGTTCCAATTGAGGTACATTTTCGATTAAATATTTTATTGTTTTTGAAGTCGTATAAATTTATTATTCAACCGAAAATAAAATATTGGGAATATGAATTTAACTTAGTCGGATAATTTGGACATTAAATTAATTTAATAAAATATCGTTACTTAAATAGTAATTATCACAATTATCGATAATTATTGTCTGCGTATATTGAACCAACACAAAAGCACATTTATTTTCGTAAATGAAAACAAACTGGACCCGCATGCGACTGGAATGTGATGATACTGCGATGCCTACTTAGAATACCATTTTCCAGTGCCATCACAATCGCACCGCAATCTAGTCTCGTGTTTTTCGCATGACACGTTAATTAGTGGAATTGACCTTCCAGCTATCCAATCTTAGAAATAAACTGAATGCGATGTCATAAATTCCTTAACGGTGCGTGCAGTATGCCTTGGATTGTCGTCATTGTCGTGCTGGTATGTCCAAATAACCGGAAGCACGTCTTTAGCATTAGGTAATATTATATCTTCCAGTATATTTTTGTATTGGAACCGATCCATGTTTCCTTATATCAGCTTACCAGGTCCGACACCATGTCCAGAAAAGTAGTAGGTACCAAATGTACACATTGCCTCCACTATGCTTTAATGTCTTTTTTGTGTACTTGGGGTCAACTGCTTTATTTGGAGGGCGTCGTACATATCGTTTTCCATCAGAACAAACCCTGTTTATTTTTGTCTCGTCAGAAAAAATATTATATTTCTATTTTATAACTGTTCAGTTTTCATACCTTCTTGCGAATGCAAGCCGGGCTTGCCTATGGCACCTTCCTTATTATCTTCCTGTGTAACTTTTCTTCTACCAAAACGCTTTCGAATAGTGCGTGCCGAGATTGCTAAAGGGATATTTTCACTAAGGTCATTAGACCCTTTACAGGGACTTTGTTTTGACAGACGAACGACGTTTCGATCATCGATGAGATGACTTTCTCTGTTTAGGTAGGTACACCCGGAACACTGCAGAATGCTTCACAGTGTGCAAAACCATCGTTTTTTAGTTTTTTAGATGGTCGGCAATATTTTAGTACGACCAATTCATTTCGCGAAGTTGTATTATTATTTCCCATGTAGATAGATATTACAACTTTTATTTTTCATATGAAGCAATTTTAAGACTTACAGCACCAAATGGTGCCAAAACTACCTATATGAAAATCGTTCTTAAACATGTGACCAGTCAGAAAGTAGTTGTAGGTTCAGATCTAATGTATCAAGTTTATCTATTAATATTTAAGATAGTCATCATGTGGAAAAGTTTTGCGGTACCGAGAGAAATACAAAAAAAATAAATGCAATAGGGTATTTGACTTAATTAGTCTGTCAGATAGATTTCCAAAATTTATTGGACATAAACGTAAATTAGACGAAAACAAAAAATGAAGACGATACAATGCGTTGAAAACTCGTGTGACCTTACCACTACACTTTTAAACGGAACTTGTCGTTGCAAGCCCCCACACCTTATCCTTGATGAGTTTCATTTTCATAAGTTTTAATTGATTTGATAAAATAAAAAATTCATATCCAATATTTTGCGTAAATCTAACTGACGGACTAAAAAGAAACATTTTTTTTTTTAAACCGAGGCAACATCCCTTTAAGTAAGATATTTATAATTGTTAGTTTAAAAAGTCTTCCCTTAAAATAAGCGTTCTTAATTATATGACCACCAATGTATATAGTAAATGAAAACGTATTTTGTCAACTGTTTCATGAGTCAAAGACAAGATACGAGTTTGAGATTCACTAAAAAAACAAGAGGACCAAATCTACATCATTTTTTTAAAAGTCACCGGCATTTCACATCGAAATTATCTTGTGGCGCTGGGTGTGTACCGTCACATCCAGGGCCCTAATCCACGCCTAAGGCACTCAAAGATCTCTCCACGGTTGACGAAGTGAATTGTAAGTTGGAAATTATGTCAGAACAGTGATCTTTTCCGTCCGTTGTTAATGAATAAGCATTGTTTACATCCCGGCAAGATTCACAACACAAATCAGGGTGTCTTGTTTATTTTTCTTTTTACGCATGCGCATTGACAAGCAAACCACGTGTATCGACTATTCCAATCTCCTGATGCTTCATGAACTCCTAGTAACGCCTAACAGTTTTATGCCGACTATGTTGCATTCAACGGCTACAGGCCAGGCTACATTCATCGCCGACGTCCAGCGTGGCACTGACTGCGCTCTTACCCGCAACACGTGTGAGTGGCGCGGTAGTGGCTCCACCAAGCGGAGCGAAGGTTCATTACAGTGTTATGTCGTTAGCTATTATTATGTTGGAGTGATTATACGTCCTCGTAACAATCGTACAATATTTTAATAGTATTCTTTTTTCCCGTCGTTGAATTTATTGGAATTGAAATTTTGATTATTTCTTTAATCATGAAGTTTCCCCGCCCATCCAAAGCAATATAGAAAATATGAATTTTGTTCAAAAAAGTAAAACTATTCTGGTTAAGCTCTTTTTCTAGCAACGAAATGTGTTGTGAGCTACTTGTTTCTTCATAGTGTTTTAATGGGAATTTTCTAATCGCCCTTTTGCCTTTTGACGAAAATATGGAGCAGAGGAACTTTTTTCATTGCATCTTTTACGTCATTTCTAGAAAGTTCGTTTTACCCGAATTAAGTAAAATCAGTGCTCCGCGAACCTTGTACGCGTGATTATGATGTTACTTTCCAGACAGTGTTATTTTAATTTTAAAAGGGTGTACCTTTGCAGAAATTCAGCTTCTCATTCTAGTCTTTCCATTACATGCTGCTTTGGTTGGGCTTTTAGAAAATGTCTAAGAAAGAATCATCATAGAAAAAAAAAATCTAAAGAGTTCTAAAAAAGTTCTAAAAAGTTCATAATTATAAAAGGGCAATCGACTTAATCTAAATCTTTCTTTGCCTCATCAACCTCTCTTAACCTCTCTTTAAATGTGTGCTAACTGATCTTTAAAATCTTAACTATTATAAAACACTAGCTTTTGCTCACGATTTCGTACGCGCATGTCCCGTTTTTTCCCCTTCCCGTAAGAATTTCGGGAAATTCTCACTTAGTGCTCCTCCCCTACACTCCCCAAGGAACCTTCCTGTCAAATTTCAGCTTTCTACGACCAGTGGTTTCGGCTGTGCGTTGTCTGTCAGTCACTTAGTCAGTCAGTAACGGAAGAATTTTATGTAATAAAACACACTTATTTAGAATGTTTACCCTTTCACTCAGCGTTAACGTGTGAGTATGGTAAATTTAGAAAAGAAATTGTGATCATTTTGGACCCTTTCGGGCACAGCAATGTAGGAGAGAGGAAGCTTTAAATAGCTAAACTTATATCTACAATAAATCCAGCAATACCATAGGGACTATTTATATCTTATATTTTATCATTAAAATATTCCTTATACTATAATAGCATTTTTAATTTATATATTATTTGAGTTTTTTTTTATAAATATGTACGTTTATTTTATCTTCATTTTTTATTACTTCAGGTAAATTGTTATTTATTTTTATGGACATCACATACGGACTTGTTGAATGTATTTTAGGTCGAGAATTTGAAATGTTTAATCTTGATTTGTGTTGGAGTGTGTAATGTGATTGTATGTCCTCGCACTTTGTATTAAAATTATTGATATTATCTGAAGCATACAAAAATCTTGAAATTTTCGATATAAGTTTTTGTATGTGGGATTTCCAATTTACATGTGTATCCAAATCTAGTCCAAGTAAGGTAAATTCTTTAACAATATCTATTTTTGAGTAATTAATAGTAAAATCTATATTTAAAGGTGTTTTTTGATGGGGATGAAAGGTAATTAGTTTAGTTTTGGAGAAGTTTACTTCGAGGTTGTATGCATTCATCAAAGTAATGATTTTGTTGAGTATTGAATTTAGTTCTACGTTTCGGTTTAAGTTGTTTTGACATGAAACTAATAGAGAAATGTCATCCGCGAATAATATATACACATGGTCCGTCTATGAGTTTAGGTAAGTCGTTGATATAAATTAGAAATAAGAGACTCCTATTACATATCCATGCGGTATTGTGGCGTTAATTGATTTGCTATCTGATCGGCCTTCTTTTTGTCCCCTGTAGTACGCTAAACAGTAACAATTTAAATATAGATAGATGTACTTATATAGCGCACGATGCGAACATATTAATTTAAACTCTCCAATGCTTTTGGTATCAGAATATCCAATTAATATAAGCACGGGCCTTGGGATGGCAAACTTGAACCTCAACAAGGGTTATTGGCCCAGACATATAATGAACTGGTCCAAAAGTGGAAGGATACGGAGTGGTGAAGGATGGGAAATAATCAAATGACTTCTTCCACTCTGGGTGGAGCGGAAGGACGTTTCAGATTCTTACCGACTAAAACCCATCCGTGTTTCTTCTAAAGCCCTTAGCGTCCTAGGGCCGCGGTGACTCTTTCGAACAAATTCCGCAACCGTGGCAGGCTCTGGCCCTAGCGGGTCCCGTCTTCTGGCATCTCTTTGAGGCGCGCGTGAAACATAACACGCCATCGACCCGGGCCTGGTAGTGATCGGACAGCGAGCCACCTAACGCTCGCCGTCCGCAGGCCCGCACCTACGGTTGCCGGGGATCGCCCTGCGACTCCCGACGCCCTGGGCATCTTCTCCTGTAGCGGCGGTTGGGCCAAAGGCCTTGACTTTCCCTCGCGCGGCCCACCTCCTCCTTCGCTAGCATAACTACTTCGCAGAAGGAGGTGGCCGCTTCCCAAGCCTCTTCGCTCCGGACCATTGATTTAACAAGGGCCTGACGCGAGAGGTCGCCGCCGTCGACTGACTCAACGAGGACACGGCGGTGCTCCGCCCTAGCAGGGCAAACCTCCACCTTATGCTCCACCATGTCCTCTTGGCGATCTTCACAGTACACTTGGACGTGTCCTCCCGCTTAATCCGAAACAGGTACCTCCCGAAACAGTCGTGTCCGGTAAGTACCTGCGTCGGGCGGAAGGTGAGGACGCCGTAGTGTCTCTCCAGGCACTCCCCAATGAGGGGTCTTACCTTCGCAATTCAAGTAACTACTTGACAGGGGCTATGAGGCAATAGTTTAAGCTATTTCGAGCTAAACACCTCATCACATGAGCCGAAAGACGTCCACTGCTGGACATAGGCCTCCTCCAAAGTGGGTGGGGTTGCCATAATCGCCACGTTTGCCAGGCGGTTTGACGATCGCAGTGTAGCTGTTGCAATGCACAGAGCTGCTACTCATGCTCTGGTGGGTCCCGTAGTCGCTTCTGACGACACCCACGGGAAGTGATGGGATGGTGCTATTCTTTTACGACCGAGACCATCCAGAACAAACAGACAAACGCCTGCATACATATGATAGAACTAATTGTCAAGATATTTTGATCGCAAATTAAAATTTGTCGGTGTCTGTAAGACAGCAGGTAAGTGCATTTACAACACTTATAATATTAAATAAGAACACTTATAATCAAAGTATTGAATACAAATTCGTTAAACTGAATTAAAATTATATTTAAACGACATCTTATGATAAAAAATCTCATTTAATCTCAAAGAAAATATGAAAACTACAGACATCTTTACGATCTACTGAAACTATAGGATATTCAGACTGCTACAATGCGCTGCTCGCGTAGCCGCGACATAGAATGAGCTACGTCGTAGCGACTATATTTGCTACGCCACAGTCACGATTTTTGCTACGCAACCATTAGTCGATCGCTTAATGATGGATTCGTTAAGCAATCGACTGATGATTGCGTAGCATGAATAAGATTGATGTTTTCGACCAATTTAAGGAAGTGTAGATATTATTTATTATATCAATTTCATTTTGATACATCTACTCGTTCTGAGAAAAAAAACTAAATAGCAAACGGATGATGTAGGTGGGATATTTTTAAGATTCTTTAGCTAATTTTCTAGCACATGATATTGCTTTACCAACTAGACGGAGCTGAGGGGTTAGTGATCTGAAAGAACACGACAGACTATATCTATATCAGGGGCCTACTTTCTGATTTCCAAAAATGAGACTTCTCAACGAGAGTTATTCATTTGATTAGAAGTGGCTTAAAGCTCCGGTTTTAACAATTCTTGAAAGGATGTTCAAAGCGATTAAAATTTTATTAAACATTCTTACTTACTTATTAAGGTCATTACTCTGAACGAATTACCATTTGAAAATAGAGCTACGTTAATAGCAAACGTTTTTCTTGAAAAGTTCTTAAAAATTTGTAGTTCTTGAGAGTACGGCAGTTTTAAAAAAAAAAAACCTAACGGACACAGGGCGCCAAATACCATCAGTTAGTTACCTATAATAATCCTCAATAGCTGTTTTAGTTCCAAAATTTACTATCACACCTGACAGCTCACTAAAATGGTGGCTACCGTTTTCTTGCTCACCAGTTGGCGCCACTGACGAGTAAGGTCCTTAGGCAAGGCATTAAAGTTATTATTGCGATTTAATACAACATAGATAGTGTCGCAGGATTACGTGGACTCATTGTATTGGAAAAAAAAGGACTTCAAAGGTGGAGACGACGATACAACAATAAATCAAAACACTGCAGTGTCAGTAGGGATTCATACGATTATTTTATCTTTTATCACAAATTTGATTTCCCTAACTGCAACTTGGAATATTTCGTAATTTTTGGCTAGTTTGAGATATTTTGACGTTTTATTTTATTTATTTATTAAAACTTCATGCACTAGTAAAAACACTGTACATTTGTACAAAGGCGGACTTAATGCTTTATTATCTACCAGTCGACCTTAGGGTGGTGCAGAGACAACATGGTTGGTGCAACTTAAAGAAAAGAAATAGAGAGAAGAAACAATATATATTTATACAAATACATACATAAATACATACTCATGAACAAAGTTCTTAAGAAAAAAATAATCCAACGAATTAAAACGAATCCAACAAATTAACGCTGTGATGATTCTACCAACTTCTTGCGAATGTGCTCACGTGCCTTCACCTTAAAGGACAACCGACTTGTTACCGTCCTGATGTTCAGAGGGAGCGCATTCCAAAGGAAAATCGCCTGAACAAAAAAAGAGGATAAGCCCAGTGCGGTGTAAGGAACATCGCAGAAGGCGGTTATTGGTAGAGCGAAGATTTTTACTGTGGGCAGAACAAATGAATTGAATTGTTAAGTTTATTTTTAACTTTGGTGCATGATTTATAATTTATAACAGTTTCAAAATATTCCTATGTGCCAGTATTACCAGTGTTCCCAGTATTTATTGTTGTATTGAGATCTCAATAGGACAATAAATGGGATGGAAATGGGTAAACAATGTGGAGAACTCCACATTGTTTACATATTTATGCCAACAAAAAGTTCCATGCAGAGATCGGTACAATTGCAAATTAATCTACCATGGTCAGGCTGTTTTGGTAAAATATTCTTAAAAATTACAACAAATGAGTAATTAAACTCTAGAGAAAAGCCAACCAACAGTGAAATTTGACATTTCGAAGACCTCACAAAATATTGTCTTAACTTTGTTGTTAAAATATCGTATTTTCTTAATTATGACATTGTCCTCTTTATCTCCCTCAGCCGCTGGACAACAGCAAATGTTACAAGATCTTAGCGACGTGAGCCTTGAAGTTGGACTTAAGATGAACAGCTCTACAAGGAGCAATCACGTAGGCGAGGAGAATATATAATATGTCCAAGAATAGCGGAAACTACTGGAATGGATGTATATTCTGCCAATTTTGGTCTATGGTGCACAAACTTGGGCTCTGCCTAACATCCAAAAATCAAAACTCATGAATTGCCTCAAGGCGTGGTCTGGAGTTTGGTGTTAAATTAACGGATCACGTTAGAAACACTATACTGCGCTTCAAAACACTAATCATTGACGTGGCTCAGAAGGATGCCCAGCTTAAAAAGGACTGGGCTTTCTATGTCTGCCGCATGCACATCTAGCGGTGGGCCCGTGGGTGCGGTCTTTGTCCAGCAGTGGGACATTTCAGGCTAGCTCTAATAATAAAAATAAAATATCATAGGCTGTGACGTGCAGCGCTGCCTGGCAGGTAGATGTTACCGCGCCTAGCATGCTATGTCTCATAAAACAATTTCTAGCCTTCCAAGAATATTATTATTCGAAGGAATTCCATGCCTACCAGGGTATAAGCGAAATACCTTAGAAAGAGTAGTCATCTCTTTAAAAAGTGAATTACGAGCTCGGATACGAGTATTTTGAAGGTATTGAATCAAGAATAAGTACAGAGCCGCCCATGTGACGGTACCACGTGGCTTCAAATATAAACAAACAACCTCGCCATGCGGCATCGCGCTTGGAGCCTCAGTACGCGCTCGCTCTCCGACGCTGCCACACGTTCATTTATGAAAAATGTTTTGCTCGCAATTTTACTCTTGGTACTAGGACAGCAGAAATTGTGAGGAGGTTGAATGAGCCGGCAAAAACAACCATGGGCTATGCTTATACTTCAGTTGCGTTTTGAGGACGGTTGGATGTGGAGCTGTACGAATTGTGTTTGTGTATTGCATGACACAATGTTAAAAAGTAGTTACTTAATTTTGTACCAGATATCTATGGGATTGATTAAAACTTATTAAACTTCCAATAGTTTGTCTTGCACTAGAAGTTTTTACATAATTAAATATACGTTTCCTCTGCTAAGCCTCTAAATGCAATTTTCAGTCATATTTAAAGTAATTAACATTGTGTGGACGTAAAACTTGTCGTTGATATTACGATTAGGATTATTATTATTCTGATATTTTTACAAGCTCTCTTCTAGCTGGCTATTTCTGGAATCCGACTAAGACTTGGCATTCGCATGTTACTTTCGGCACAATGCAATAATATGGTAATATGGCGCTTATCTGTGTTCTGTCCACGTTGAGTGCTAGTTATTGTGTTAGAATATATAACGTTAAAATCTAGGAGTTGATAAAGGATTAGAGTGCAAAAAATTACTTTCGGGTGCCACGTGATGTCCACTTGGTTGTCACTTTTCACGATTATATTTACTAAGCAACACCATTCAAATTCCTTGGAATCATATAACCGTGAGCATAATTTCTGAATGCAACCAAGGTTTGTAAATTTCAAAATTTCACAATATAAACACGTTTCTAGTCGGAGAAAAAGGCTCGGGCTGCATATCACTAGGTTTCCTGCCAATAACGAATGTGTTATACCACACTTACTATAATTTAACCATCATCTGTCTCACCTTTTCCCTTCTAAGTACATCGGAGTAAAATAAGAAAGTATACATAGCTTGTTACGAAATGTATCTATTCAAATTATAGTTTAACCCCGGTATAAATACCTTTTTTATCTCATATTTCAAAAGATATTCGGTATAGCTCAGCCTACACTCCTCTAAAATACAGTATATATAGCACAAACACACACACAATATATCACAGTATTATAGCGACGCTCCGTGATAAAAATCGAAATACAAACATAGTCTGGGGCTCTAGACAAGTGTCGATCGCTACGAAGCGTTTCGATTTCGATAGCGCTGGCGTGACGAAGGATCGCTTCGGCTTCGATTCGATGCCGCTTGTCAATATTTTGGCGATTGCGCCTGTTCAATAAAAACTATTGTTCTAGTTTATGGTTTTCGATGACGGACATATCAAACTTGGTTCAAAATATTATTTTATTTTGCGAAATTGATAATTTTATTGGAAAAATTGAACCTACTGTCTACAAAATCCTATAATAAATATAATAATCTGGGTAAATGAATCGTTTGTGCATAATTTAAAAGCGGTACATGTGATTAAACTTTTATTGTGAAACCAATGTTTTCTAAGTTTCTGCCTGTTTATTTTATAGAAAGAAAAGGAATATAAAGTACGCGCCAGCTATTCGTAAAATTAATCTACTGGAGCCTGGTTTCGTCTTTTCACTGAAGCCTGGACGGTAAAACGTTTGAGTTGCTAGTTCTAACCCAATATATGTAAGTGAATTTTATAAACGCTATAGTGCATCGTATATTCAGTGTTGATTCGCATAGTACCTACGTGTAAAGCGTGCTATTGGTACACTGCTGATCATGATCCCTTTGGGGAATAGGTAAGTTAATAACGGTTGCGTTCCGTAATGCTTACCTACTATTTAAACAAGTTATAAAATGGTGCTAGTTTTAAAGATTAGATTAATTGCAAAGCAGGAATCCCATTCTTCCGAATTGTAACCGTTTCTGTCTTTCCTTTCGTGTTGCAGCTATGCATCTCAGAACCATTTTCCCGAAAAACCTTAAACATGAAAACCTTTGTAAAATTGTATTGTTTTTCAGGTGTACGCCACCATCACCTGAACCAATCGTGCCAACCATCTCTACCATAAGTACACCAGCCAGTCAGTAACTGATACAAAACTATCGTGAAAAAACATTTATTAATGACAGCAAGAATAACCTCTAATAGAAACTACAGGTTTCTCATTCCTGGAAACCTAATCATTTTCATACAATGCATTTGAAGTGGATACTTTAAGAAAACCTCGATATTAAGGGTTTACTTTATATAGGTACCTTTTAATTATTATTTTGTGAATAAATATAAAAAAAAAAATTATTCATGCTGCATAGTTATTTGTAATGACCATAAAAAAATCATTCCATTCAACATTCAATCTAGTTCAGTCATTCCTTAATAGTCTACATGGACCTTTAGGGGTCTAGATTTGCATCGGAGTGCGTGACAGATAAATGGGGGCCACGATACTGGATCCCATTTATGCAGTTCGACACTCACTTAATAATATTCTTATAGGGTAAAAGCCGGATAGTTGCCACACTTTTTGTAAAAATATATAATTATTATATATTTAGTTAGTTGTCACTTTATTCATAAAACGGGTAGGTACTTTGGTTTATTTTCTTCAAATTTGTGAAAGTAAAGAACATTATTTTTCATATTTCCAGAATATTGGCGATTTTTGTCGACCTCTAAATTTTGTGACATCTATCCCATATGGGGAATAGGCACGACAACAAATACAGATATTGATTGTCGTCGCCATATCGTAGAATTTGACAATTTCATGATGTGGCCGCTTCAATCGTAACTTGGAACACAGGGTTTAAAGGAACCTAACATGAATTGTATGATGCCATCCAATTTGAAGCTATTTAACCTATCCGTGTCGGGGTGCCCTAAGTTCCCTCAAATGTAACCTAAACTAACTTCGGCCATACAATGAAGAGGCCAATTCTTCGATATGGCCACGACGTACACAAACCCATATCCCATAAATGTCAGTGAATGTCCATGTCACCGGAAAATGGCAAACTCCGTAAGATTTTAAAATAACTTGAGAGATGTAAACTCTCGATAAATTGTCCACTGAACATTTGAAGTAATTTTTTACGCATCAAAATTTGATAGTCTCGTAATTTATCTGTTTTGGTGTGATAGTAAACCTGAAAACAAGGCTCTCATTGGTCTGTTCAGATATAAGCTCACACCAACAAAGATCAATGTGGCGCCAAGTTTCCAGTTTTACTACTAACCAAAACAAATAAATTGTAGACCAGAGTGCTGATTGGTCGCCAGTTTATGTCAGTCCAAAATTTCTCGGACCGGCACGGAAATAATATAGACTATCAAATTTTGATGCGTAAACACACGTCGACATACGTCAAACGTTATCCATACGTCAACATGTAAAGGTGGGGACTGACCAGTCTTACGGGGCGTAATGTAATGCATATGTTACAAAGAGAGCATTTGTGAGGTCAGTTCGTGGAAACGAGCAAGAACATGCGAGCAAAGAGCCGATCGTGGCTCGTTTTGAGTGCTCCGCCTGTTGTCGATTTTTTGGCAAATCTCTTCGAGTGTTACGTGGTTTAGTCAGTACACTGCGACAAGTCGTGACGAGTGCAACTTGAGCCACACGCATCGATATTTGGCTACATTGTGTTAATTTCTTGTAAATTATAGAGTAGGACAAAGAAAAATTCAACAATAATTTAGTAGAATCAAAGATCCCAACAAACTCTTCGCCAAACATCGTGATTGCCAGTGTCTTGCGAATCATGAGCATGGGCGAGCAAAGAGTTTGAAACGAGCATGTTGCACGGATTTTAGGACACGGCTTAATGTTACATGCTCGCCTAGAATGGTACGTTTTGGTGGATATCCACTATGTTTGCGAGCCTCTTGCGCTCCGCGCTCCTTCCTGCAACTGCTCCACATCGTGGATACGTTTGCGAATTAAGTGCGAACCAAGTTCGCAAACACATCCACTATGTGTAATAGTTGCTGGAGCGCGGAGCGCAAGAGGTGCGTGAACATAGTGGATACCCACCATAATGGCCCGTAACACTGGTCAGTACCCACCTTTAGGGATCATGTGACTTTTCGATAGCGCTGTCAAATCTAAGAGATCACGTGACTTTTCGATAGCGCTCACGTCAAATGTAAGGGATTGACCACTGACTTTTCGATAGCGCTTGTCAATCTCATACATTTTTGATATTTTGACAATCGTTACCGCTGACAGAATGTCATTTGGCTGCGCCTACTGACATTCATCAGCGAAAACGATTGACAAAAGTTCAAAATGTTATTTGAATATGTAAAAATTGTATGAAATTAAGCGCAAACACAGAAATATTAGCATTTAATACGCAAAATTATAAATGCATTATGTATCTATAACATTTTCTTTAGTCAAATTAGGAGGCCGACGTACGGTTTCTTCTTACACGAGTTTTACCGCTGAAGCTTTCCAGCATCCATGGAGTAGTGCAATCCTGTTGGAATAGGTGCGACTTAGTGGTTGGTGTAATTGAGTTGTTGCCTTTAGCCGACGTACATCGTCAGCTAAAGGCAACAATCCAATTAATATTGTTTTTCACCAAACCATTGCAAGCCGGATGATACGGTGCTACAAGACGACGCTGAGCCCTTCCGGTCGTTCCCGGTCGTTTTTCACTTGCTCCGTTTTTAATTAATTATCTTCACTTTTTAATATTGACAAAAATTAATAGTATTTTCTCAAAATCTAAAAACATCTTCCAGCATTAACATTGACAGAATAATTTTGGCATTTACCATCAAATTCAATAACCATAACAAAGACAATATTTTGCCAAAGAAATTACTCTTTTCGCTTTTCTCCAAAAAGTATTTTTCTGAATTACTATTACGTTTAATTAAATTTCAGTGTTACAGATGCATGCTTCTCCGAATTCGTTACGTTTGGCACTTTAGGGGCAAAATGTACCTAAATTATTATCTATTCTATATGCCAACAGTTTCATAATTAGAAACATAGATTAACAACCATGGTTAAAATAAGTAGTACCTACGATTAACTTATTTCTTGGTTTTTCAACCATGTCCTACTTCTTTTCGAGTAAATACCTCTTATAAAAAACTGGACAAGTGCGAGTCGGACTCCCGTGCCAAGGGGTTGGAAGGCCCGCGCCTAAGGTGGCCCGGGATCGCCCTGCGACTCCCGACGCCCGGGGCGTCTTCTCCTGTAGCGGTGGTTGGGGCGAAGGCCTTGCCTTTCCCTCGCGCGGCACGCCTCCTCCTTCGCTAGCATTACTGCTTCGCAGAAGGAGGAGACCGCTTCCCAAGCCTCATCGCTCCGGACCATGGATTCAACCAGGGCCGGTCGCGAGAGGTCGCCGTCGCTGATCGCCTCGACAAGGACACGGCGGTGCTCAGCTCAAGCAGGGCAGACCTCCACCGTATGCTCCACCGTGTCCTCCGGCTGATCATCACAGTGCTGACACCCGGGCGTGTTCTCCGCCTTAATCCGAAACAGGTAACTCCCGAAACAGCCGTGTCCGGTGAGTACCTGCGTCAGGCGAAAGGTGAGGACGCCGTGGCGCCTCTCCAGCCACTCCTCAAAAGGGGCCTTACCGCCGCAATAGTGGCGTGCCCAACGGAGAACTTTGCTTGCGCGATGCAGGATTTCATTGGTAGTTCGTCGTAGATGGCGCTGCGGTACTTTTTGGTGCCGTACAAATTTCGTTTCTTGGTTTTTCATGTCATTTCATTCATCGACATTGATGCCGCTACAACCTTTTAGGTTTTTTGTAAGTGAGTTTTTCTCCATTCACTAACGGTAAAATCAATCATGTAATTGATATTTCGGCAAATCTCACTAAAATTGGTTTACATGATCATTTTTCGAAAAATAAGGTCATAAAGAAGTTTAATTTCTTACGTGTGTACAGTGTACACGCACACATTTTTTTTAAATCAAAGTTCTACGCAAACAAGCCCACAACCACCAGAGCATTTTGCCTCCGTCCCGCCTTAAGTTACATGCTTCTAGTCCACATTCTATGTCTATCAAAATATATAATAAATTACCAGAAAACATAAAGCAAGAAAACAAAACCAGTATATTTCTCAATAAGTTAAAACAATTCTTAATTAAAAAAAGCTATTACACAGTGGAAGAATACCTTACGGATAAGTTTTAATAATAACAATATAGATATGTAAACTTAATAATAATAAATAAATGAAATTCTATTCTATTGGCAATAATAAATAAATAAATGACATTCTATTCTATTGATAATAATAAATTAAGGACATGATTTTCTTAAATAAATGACATTCTATTCTACTGATAATAATAAATAAATGACATTATATTATATACATGATAATAATAAACAAATGACACTAAATTCTTATAATAATAATAAATAAATAAAATACTTTTTTAATAATACCTGATAAAAAATGCTAATACCAATGCAGATAATTATTAATAATATGTATAAAATATTTAATAATAGATACAAGATGAACAGGAAATAATTACACAAACATTTTACAAGAAAAGTTTACAAAACGCTCTTCCTCTCTCCTAATTAATTATTTTAAGTTTTGCTGTGCCCGACAGGGTCCATAATTGTTTCTATTTATTAATTCTAACACCTGTTTATGTGTACATTATGGATTGCAATAAACTATTTGAGATTTGAGATTTGAGGAGGAGATTCAACGCTGAATCAATGAAATTCAGCAAATTTAGATAAAATAGTGCGTATGTGTGTGATTTGATATTTAACCCCATCCAGTGTACTAGGTAAAGAAAATTAAATACAATTTTATGAAGAATAACCATGTTTTCTATTTAAATCAAATCCTGCGTAAATTTTGAGACATCCTTTATGTAACTAAATAATTCCATACGGTGATTAAAACCTAGCAGACCTCTCATAGAGCGAGATCAATATATGGCGCTTTACACATACAACCTCAAATAGAACACTTATTTAGTACCTAGTAGGTTTTTTCCATGAAAGATTCCGAAGATTTCCGAAGTGAAAAATAATAAAGTCTATATTTTAACTAGAAAAGTAGGGCACAATAGGAAAACCAAAAATAAGTTAATAATTATATGTAGGTAATTATTTTATTGTTGACAAACGGTGCAAAGGAATCGTGGTATAATTGGCACAAGAGTCCAAGACGCAACGATTTTACGTGCTACAAACGATGCATTCGTTTGTTGTACTTAAGCCTCAATTAATGAAACGTAATAGTTATTCAGTAAAATACTTTTTGGAGAAAACCACAAAGAGTCATTTCTTTGTCATAATATTGTCTTTGTCATAGTTATTGAATTTGATGGTAAATGTCAAAATTATTCTGTCAATGCAAATGCAGAAATTCCAAAGATATTTTGATTTTTTGAGAAAATACTATTATTTTTTACCAAAACTCAAAAGTGAAGTAATTTACTAAAAACAAAGCAAGTGATAAACGACCGGAAGGGCTCAGCGTCGTCCTACAGAATTGAGTCAACCGGCTTTCAATGGATGGTCAAAAACATACATCGTCAGCTAAAGGAAACATTCAATCACACCAACCACTAAGCTGCACCGATTCCGATAGGACTGAACTACTCTCTGGATGACAAGAAAGCTTCAGCGGAAAAAATCGTCTACAAGAAAAACCCTACGTCAGCGAAGCAAATTCAACTTAGTATAATATTATGAACAATGTATTTATAATTCTGTGTATTAAATACTTATATTTCTGTGTTTGCGATTAGTTTCATAACAGTTTTTACTTATTTACATATCATTTTGAACTTTATACAATCGTTTTCGCTGATGAATGTCAGTAGGCGCCAGCCAAGTGACATTCTATAAGCGATGGCGACTGTCAAAACTTCAATTGTATGAGATTGACAAGCGGTATCGAAAAATCACGTGGTCGGTCCCATACATTTGACGTTAGCGCTATCGAAAAGTCACGTGATCCTTACATTTTCAACTTTTGACAATCGCCAACGCTTGGGACTAAGTACTTAATAATCCCATGCAGTGAACGAATCTTTACACGCCCTGTCACAGCGTTAGATAACTTTATGGCGCAATACATAGACAACCTCAAAGTAGAATATTAATTTTCCTGCCTCCACGGCTTCATCACACACAAAAAGCTTTTCGTTCGTTGGTTTTCATCCATCGTCCCGTATTAACTTTTTGGTCTAATACTGAGCTCTTTGTTTTCTTACAGGCCTGTATCTGTAATGCACAATTTCAATTTGGACCGGTTGCCAAATCGAGGGGTAAATTTAACTATCTTTATGTAACTCTTCTGAACATGCTTGAAACGCAGAAACTGTCCACCTTTTCCTCATCATATCAGCCGAAAGACGTCTACTGCTGAACATAGGTCTCCCCCAAGTGTCGCCACAAGAACTGGTCCTGCGCGTCTTACATCCATCGGCTACCCGCGACCTTCACCAGGTCATCGGTCCACCTTGAGGGAGGCCTTCGAACTCTGCGTCTTCCGGTACGCGGTCGCCACTCCAGAACTTTTCGACCCCATCGTCCATCTGTTTTGCAAGCAATGTGTCTTGCCCACAGCCACTTCAGTTTGGTGATCCTTCGGGCTTTGTTGGTTATCTTAGTTCTTTTGTGGAAATCGTCATTCCTGATTCAATGACGCAAGTAAACTCCGAGCATTGCCTTTCCATTGCCCTTTGGGTAATTTTATGCATTCTGATGAGGCCAATATTGTGAGCCACCACGTTTTAGTTCCATGATTCGTCACTGGCAAAACGCACTGGTCGTAGACTTTCGTCGACGACACTGTGGTATGTGAGACGAAAAGATACCACGTAACTTTGTCGTCAGGTCGGAGTCGAATTCGACGATTGACCTGTTTCTCGAAGTTACCCCTACCTAACTGGACCGTTAGTCCCAGGTAGACGTACTCGTGTACAACTTCGAGTGTAATGTCTCCGATTTTGATAGGTGCTACATGGGTATTTGTCCATGTTCATTTTAAGACCCACTTTTTCGGAAGCTCCACTGAGCATTGTACTGGGGTCCTCCGTAGTTTCTGCCATGACGACTAAATTGTCGGCAAATCGAAGGCGAGTAATGTACTCGCCATTAATATTGATGCCTAGCCTTCTCCAGTCCCAAACCTTGAAGACCTTTATTGCAGCCGTAAACGTAGATACTTAATACTCTGCACTTGCTTCAAATTACTTCTGCTGATTAAGATGTCTGATACTAACAACTGGACTCCAACGTCCATAGGTAAAACTGGACTAGAACAAAACTTACAAAACACAACAGCCCTTTTTTTTGTTCACTTTCAAGCTAGCATATGTAGCCAAAGGAGTGCGCACATGTTTGTGTGCGACTGTGCGTTACCATTTTACCTTAGCAATAATATCTTTAAAACGTTTTCTAAGTAGGTACTAACTGAATTCAGCCCTCATTTGTGAATGTTGTTCGTATGCTCTCTATAAACTCTGTGGTTTGTCGTTGCTATAGCAACAAAATGTGTTATTCACTTAATCGCTACGTGAAATGTCAATCCTATGACAAGTATTTTGACAAGCGTTCGACGCTATCGCTTTGTTTGATGGAACATTTTGTCTATCAACGATCGCTTGACCACGTGACTTTTCGTTAGCTAAATGTCATTTCCATACATTAATTGATATTTTGACAGGTGTTTTCGACGGCTGACTGTTGCTTTGTCTAGGCCTGGCGCTATCGTTTCGCTCAGCGACTTGTGATTAACGACACTTTGTCTAGCCACTTTTGATCGACCACGTGACTTTTCGATTCAAAATGTCATTCCCATACATTTTGGACTTTTCGATAGGCGTTAGCGTCAGTCGATTGACATCTTATCTAGAGCCTCTGGGCACTTTTCCCGATGACAGCGATGTGGACGAATTTTTCGATGCCCTGCGAATTCTTTCCCTCCCCTTTTTACTCCGCTTGTATATTTTCTACTCGCTTGTATATAGTATCCATAAGTTTTTATGTATTTGTAAATATTGATTGATAGATAAAATAAAAATACCAGTAAAAATACTGATCTGTAGTAAAATAGGAAAGGTTGACTTCTCAATCTTCGTGAGAACTCGGAGAAATAAATGACAGTTTAACGGCTTTTATTACAAAAATAAATCAAACCACATATCTGCTTGATTTGCAAAATAAGCAAATATGTGAAGCAGAGAAGTGTTTGATATTTGTGTAAAAAAAGTAAACAAAAGCAGTTGGCACTAAACTTTGACTTTGGATATCGAAAAAATTCTTTCCCTCTACATACCAATTAAGTTTGTTCTAATGATGAGCAAACCACTACCCCTATAGTGCTGTTTGGATGTTCGGAATCCATAATTTTCATATTTTTTTTGCATCGAATACCACTGCCATCAAATAATTCTAAATAATTATATTGCGTGATTATTATTGGTACGTTATTATTTTTTGTTTTTTTGGCAAGATTTGATCGTATTTTAAATTAACTGGTCGTATAAAATAGATTCGGAATTTTCATTATTTTGTTCGAAGGCTGAAACTTGATGTAAATGACTAAATTTCATATCGTGAATCGCAAAACCCCGCCGAGTTAGCGGATATATCATTTATCTAAAGCTGGTCGTGCAGAGTGTTTCAACTTAGGCTTTTTCACCGCTGGTGAACGAAAGCGCATTGTGGAGAAGTCTACCTGGATCAGCCAGACACCATGTGCGTCATTAAGACCTGTTTTCTACTAGCTCAAGAAACAAATAGGATATTGGCCTATTCTTATATAAAAGAAACAGATATATCACCGGAAAATTGAAAACGCCCTATGTTTGTAAATTTATCCCGTATAAAATTGTACACTATTGAATTTGGATAGGATTTATTGTTTACGAAACGATTTTTCATAATATATCAAGAAATTATAATCTAATAAACATTAATTACAATCTCACGGAGTCTGCAATTTTCCGGTGACAGATACACGTGGGAAATTGAAATATAAGGAGGAAAGTGTTAAAAAAATTGTTAACCTAACAATATTGTATTGAATTAGTTTTAAAAAAGTTTGATTTTAAAAGTTGTGAATGAAAATGTTTGCGACAGTTTTAAAATAATTAAATTTGGTAGTCAACCTTCACAGACGAGAAGAATTCCTTACTATATTATGATAAGGTACCTACAGCGGCTTGTAGTAATTTAGTTACCGAATAGAATATTATTTAATTTGCATCATCATCACCGATCAGTACCGATTAACTTGAAATGATAATTTCAGATATTTTTTTCCTTTTTATCTTGATCGAAAATCGATTCCCCAACGTCTTTAAAATTACGCAATTAATATACTTGGACTTTGTATTTATACATAGTGTCAGTTCTTTACCCATCAACGAATAACATGCGCTCTGGTCGGAGCGCCGGTTATTAGCCGACTGCCGAGGAAATTGTGCGAGCGACGAACTGCACCTCGTACCTACGTGTGTGTGCAGACCTGTTGTCTGTGTAATGAACTGTCTATGTGTGCTTCAGCCAGATCAAACATGACTACCCTAGTACTACACATTACTTTGTTCACAGATTTTAAGAACAAATTTGCTACCGTTGTAAAATAATAACTTTGAAAAACATTACGGCACCCATACTACAGCGTACGGCAGAGGTGGATATTAAAAAACATTGGGACAACAACAAAAACATTATTTACTATGGACAAAATACCCACGGCGAACACTGTTGAGTCATACCTTATTTTAAAGGCCGAGACATCTACATGTACTGGTTTAAAGAGCATTACTGTGGGGTATGGTAATATGAAACATTTTTAATTCAAAAACTGACTCCATTCATCCATCCATCCTTCATCCATCCTTCTTGACATTTTAAATAACGTAGCCAACCGTTCATTTGGCTCTCCAGTTCTTACTTTATACAGGAATAATCCCAGAACCGTGGCTGGAGTGCGTGATCTCGCTCTTAAGGTTGACACTTGGTCCAAAATATCATTAAATTGATTTTTTGTTAATGACGTCCAAAAATGGAATTCGTCGTCATCAAAACTGTCGAGATTTTCAAAATCATGTTTTCTGTCTAGGCCCCATTTGTAAATGTTTATAATGTCCAGCATAAAATCGCTGTTGAAGTCATGGTGGCCACCCTGTAACAAGAGTTCTTCCCAAACGTTACCACGCAAGTGTGGGTGGCAAACACGAGCCAGAGAAGGGATATAATAATTACTATTTTTCAGCAGTTTGAACTTCACATAGTTGGGCACGGTGTGAGCCGGCGCATTACGACAATTTTTAAATATACAACGCCTCGCCGTATTCGAGGCGCGAGAGTGCCCGCCAAGAGCAAAAGGGCCCAAGGGCAATTGTACCTCCGGCTGTACTGGTACTGGGGGTTGTACTTGTCTTGGTGGCGCTGGTGGAGCTTGTAAAAAACGATCTGCTCTTTGCCAACAAGGATGACAAGTATACCTTGCGCCATTAAGTAAAATCTGAAAAAAAAAGTTTTTTTTTAATATATTTCATACAGGCACCTACGATTTTTTTATAATATTGGTAGCGAATAGGGTTATTTAGGAAGGAACAAGTCGTTATCAACATGAAGAGTAAATAAAGAATAGTAAACACAAATCGGTCGAATTAGGACGAAGATAATAAACCTTGCCAAAAAATAAGGTAGGTAAACAAAGAAAAAAGAAATAGGTAGACATGAAAAACGGTACTTAATAGTTTTAGATATTGGAATAGAAATCCGATTCTACTTTTTTCATGAATATTTTTAATCTATTTGCACGAGTGGCGTAACAAAAATCATTGGTACAAATAATTCGTGAATTAATCCACACGTGCGCTCTTGATTTTAAATCCGATAGCCCTTTCAATGGTTGGTTATATGTAAAAATCTATGAAACCTTATGGACAAAAATACATACCTCTCTTGGCGCTATTTGTTGTAAAAAAAATTCCACATGATCTCTGTTTGTTTCAAGTAGTGCTTGAGTAAGTCGCTAACGGACGACATCTCCATTCTCGCTTTCTCTTCAGCATTCGCGGTTGGTCGCTGTCGTAAGCGCACGTGTGTCTGTCCGTAATAAGTAAATTCAATTTTATTTTCTATTTTAAATTCCTATTGGTTAAACTACCAAATTTTTTAATCCCCACTGGGCGTGTAAAGAAATAGACGAATTGCAAATTTAAGTTTCGTCTAAATTGTCTCAGAGTGAAGTGAACCTGTTAACGAAATCAGCGACAACTACGGCACGCGCGCTACGCGGATGAGTCAAGTCTGCTCGTCACGGCTACGCGATACGAGCCTCGCTACGAACTTGCTACGGAGGTATTTATGCGCTACGAACTAAATAACATGATATGCTTTCCGGGAAGTCAAAAAAAAACACAAATTGACAGACTGCCCTGGTTACGTACTACGCCTATGCTTATGCATGGCTTAGTTACGGCATTATTATGTGGGGATACAGTACAGATGCACCCACAGTGTTCACCGTTCAAAAGAAACTTATCCGTATCCTGTTTAATATACAACAGACAGATAGCTGCTAACCCTGTTTTATAGAACAAAATATTTTAACTCTGCCTTGTAAATATATACTGGAAATATGCAAATTCGCTCACAAACACCAAGAATTTTACACTAAACGAGAAGAAATACATACAAGATACACACTCCGACACAAAACACGACTCAACCTACCATTATCCCGCTTAAAAATACATTCTACAAGTCCTCTGGTAATGTCAGTAAAAATATACAATGTGCTACCTGAATCAATAAGAAATGAAAAAAACTCCATTTATTCGAAAATAAGTTAATACAGTTATTACTAAAAAAATGTTATTACAGTGTCGACGAATATTTAAGTGATAAATCTTTAAACTTGAAAAATAAAGTCTTTTGCAATGTAAATTCTAATGTTAATGTCAATTTTTTGTTTCCTGTTTAGCATGATTACATAATGAGATACATAAATGATAAGTCCTCTAAACATACTTACTTTTGCTATGCCCAACAGGGTCCACGATTGTCACCAAAGAAATGTTTACCACCTAAGTCTACATTGTGGAATGCAATAAAGAATTGAGTATTGAGTATTGCTACTCATAGTTAGATATCTACTTTACTTTGGTACTAGATTTTAAGTTAAGGAGGTCACTGGTTTATCTTTGAAGTTTAACGTCAAATGCAATAGAGTTACAATAACTTAACCCAACGCAAAAAGAATCAACAAGATCGGTTAACAAACAAAAAAGTTATGCCCGAATAAATAATCCCAAAAACATATTAAGTCACTTCCGCAATCCCCGGCACCAGCCGGGGATTGCGGAAGTCGCATACGTTCCCGCGATCTCCGGCGTACGTGGGAGATGGAACACCGGGGTGGTTTTAGTCAGTAAGAGTCTGACAGACCCCTCCACCCGCCCCAGAGTGTAGGATTTCCATGAGGATTTCCCCCCGAGAAATTTTTCTGAGTACCACTTCAGAGCGTACCGGCGTGATGTTATGTTAGGAACTGGTGTAACAAATAAACAGACATCCGATTTCAGCAATCCCGGGAGATTTGCTTTTATTTATTGAACACTTTCGTTGCCTACCTTCGAGGTTCTTCATTAGAGCTTCAATCATCCAAATCGGTTGACAATTGGCGAAAATATCGCCAAACAAACATTTTTCCTGGGATTCCAGCATCAGATCCTGACTTATACCTTCCATCATCATCTTATATGAGATGAGATGTTGATATTATTGTATTATATTTTTCTTTAGTATTTTTTTTCTTTTTATATTTAACAATGTTTGAAAATAGTCCGCCGCGCTCAGTAATAGTGATACCTAGATGACCGGTTTTTTTTTTTTGGTAATCGTTTACTATAAATGAAACCTAGCTAGATCGATTTATCGCCCCTGAAGGCAGGCCCCTGTCTGCATACTAAATTTCATGAAAATCGTTGGAGCCGTTTCTGAGATTCAGTTTATATATATAACAGAATTTCTCGTTTAAAGGTATTATATAGATTAGATATGTGTACTGCGCAGAGTGCTAAGAGTGTGGGGGTTGGCAATCACACGTAACCGGCTTCCGTTTGTCTTGCAGAAAGATTTGAGCGAATATGGTTTTACTTTTAATGAACTTTAAATATTTTTCTTGTTACTTCAACTTATACAAACTAATCTATCACTAAATACCAAATGATTATTTATCGTTTACTACACATTAACATAATATTTATTTACCTGTATATTTAGCACTTTACAAATCTAATTTACGTCCGTACCTACATTTCAACGTCAGGTTCAGTTGAAAACCAGCGTCAGGCAACTCTTAGTGGTCTAACATTTTGCTGAACTGGATCTGTTTGGCGCAGCCGTGAGATACACAATGTTATTGTTTTGTATAAATTAAGCTTCGATTTTTTTACAAGTACCTACATTGTGTTTAACCATGTGTGCCAAATAGGTAAAAAAGCTTTGTTTCTTATTACCAGGCACAATTATCTGAATTGCGTAAGAAAGTATATGAAAAACATTGTATGTGCCTTTAAAATTCGAGGGTTGCCCTCTATTTCCTTGGGATCCCATTATCAGATTCAGTCTCGGTGCCAATTGGACCACCGCAGGAGTATAGGCTTTCGAATGAAAAATTAATCATCAAAATCCATTCATAATTGGCGGAATGATCGCATTAGAAACACACAAAAAAACATACAGTCGAATTGAAAACCTCCTGCTTTTGTGAACTCGGTTAAAAATGAATGAATATTAATTAATCTTATAAATGCAACTTGTGCTACATTGAAAAAGGTATAAAGTTTTCAAAAAACGTCTCACTCTCAAAATCGACTTTGACACAGCATTGCTTGTACTTCAATAAACATAATTCCGATTAAAACTTTTTACTCCACTTTGATTTATTTCACAGATTGGCGTGAGCCTAACTGTAATTAATTATTTTCCTAGGCTACACTGCACAAAGGTCAAATCAAAGCTAAATCAATTTAATTCTCTCTCAACATGTACTTCTCCCCAAAAATCACCGGCATTTCACTTAGAAACTGCCTCGTGGCATTGTTTACAATCAAACACACAACAAAGTCTGTTGTTGATTTCGCTTTTTACGCATGCGCCTTGATAAGCAAACCACATGTATTGGCTATTCCAATCTCCTGATGCTTCATGAACTCCTAGTAACCGCTAGCAGTTTTGTGCCGACAATTTTGCATTCCACGAGTAATAGGCCAGGCTACCTTCATCGCCGACGTCCAGCGTGGTACTAACTGACTGCGCTCTTACCCGCGAGGCCGCGACACGTGTTTGTGGCGCGATAATGGCTCCGCCAAGCGGAGCGAAGGTGCAGTGCAATGTGAAGGCGTATAAATTTTAGCTATTATACATATGTTATGTGTTACGTCGTAGTAACAACAATCGTACAATATTTTAATTATTCAAACCATTAATTAATTATTATTAGGTGCCTTTTTTCCCTTCATTGTATTTGTTCGAAATTATGATTATTTCTTAAATCGTGAAGTTTTCCCGCGCTTTTTCCAACGCAATATAAAAATGATAGCTATCATGGTGAGCTCTTTTTCTGGCAACGAGATGTGTTGTGAGGCTGCTTGTTCCGTAATAGTTTTTAAGGCGTTTTTTTATGCCTCCTTTGCCTTTAGACGAAAATATGGAGCAGTGGAATTTCTTTCATTGCAATTTCTATATGTTTCCACAAAGTTCATTTTTTCTAACCGAATTAATTAAAATCAATATTCCGCGAACCTTGTCCGCGGAATTATGATGTCACTTTTCAGACATTTAGCTTCTCATTCTGGTGTTTCTATAAAATGCTGCTTTTACTGGATTATTTGGAAATGACTAAGAAAAATAATTCTAAGATGATGCCCGGTAGGGGGTGGATGTCCTGAGAAAGTTAATAATTATAAAAAAGGCAAACAATCAAATCGCAATCCTTCCTTTAAATCAACAATTTCTCTGTAAAACTGTGTGGTCACCGTGGGTGTCCTACGGGGCATCATCTTAGAATTACTATTTTTTGACGCTGTTTTGTGTTTTGAATCTTGCACGGATCTAAACAATACCACGAGGCAGTTTCTAAGTGAAAAGCCGGTGATTTTTAGGGAAAAGTACATGTTAAGAGAGGATAAAATTGATGTAGATTTAAAATAACTAACTACAGTTAGGCTCACGCCAATCTGTGAAATAAATCCAAGTGGAATAAAAAGTTTTAATCCAAATTATGTTTATTATAGTAGAATCAATGCTGCTGGAGATAGACGTTTCTTGAAAAAGATAAGTTGCATACATAAGATTACTCAATATTCATTAGTTTTCAAGTTACAGAGCCCGTTTTTCATAAATAGTGCTTTTGCTCAAGAAAAGCTTCACTAAAATTTTTTGGTTTGACGGTAGTGATTTGAATGTGTAAAACATAATAAGGCCACGCGTAGTGTAGGGTTCCGCAGTTAACCGTCCTGAAAACCACGAAATAACACTGTAACCAAAAAATAGCAACTATCATTCGTTGGCGCTAACATCATCATCTGCCTGGACTTTTCCCAACTATATTGGGATCGGTTTTCAGTCAGACCCCATTCAACTGAATACCAGTATTTTACGTGGAGTGCTTGCCTATCTGACCTCCACAATCCAGTAACTGGGTAACACGGTACTTCTTGGCAAGACCGGTGCAGCGGTGTCAGATTTTCTGGCTTTTGGTTATCCGTAACGACTGCCAGAGATCTACCAATGACAGCCGGGACTAACGACTTAACGTGCTTTCCGAGGCATGGGAGAGTCTCAGTATGTTAAGATGTTCACGAATCCACAGATCAACCTCGGCTAGCTTTGCTTAACCTCGAAGATCGATCCGTGCGGCTGTTATTATGTAGTGACGATCTTGGATTTTTATTTTTAGTCCATTCGTATCGTTGACTCTTTTCACAGCCATACGTCATAATGTAATGTTTTAACAATAACATTATATTATGACGCATGGCAGTAAAAGTGCAATTGAAAATTTAATGCAAAACCGAACGAATAATATTTTTTTAACTTGTTACTTTGAAATCATATACTTCTTATAGGGTTTACGGTTATCTACAAGCAAAGACCACACATATGATATATGTAATTTAATTAGGCCCAGTAGTTTCGGAGAAAATGGTGGGAAAATGGTCAAATTTCAACCATTTTTTTTCAATAACTTTGTTATAAATATTTAAAAATAATTAATAAATTACTTTTGAGACTCTTACGATATGTTACACAGTATAGTTGGAAAAGCATTTTTTTTATGTTTCCAATTATTATCCCCCCAAAAAGTGAACCCCATTTTCAAAATTTATTTATTTTCGTGAAAAATCCTTGTTTGGGTTTATACATGTACCAAATTTCAATTGAAGTGGTCCAGTTTATTCGGAGTAAATCGACTGTAACAAACACAGATAGACAACCGAGTGA
The DNA here is from genome assembly GCA_905163435.1 of Mamestra brassicae. NCBI lineage: Eukaryota > Metazoa > Arthropoda > Insecta > Lepidoptera > Noctuidae > Mamestra > Mamestra brassicae. The sequence continues at coordinate 8,570,425 of LR990987.1, forward strand.
TTCGATAAGGGTTCCGTTTTTCCATACAGAGGTTCGGAACCGTAAAATAAGGTTTTTTTTATAAATACAATATTTTTTTGTACTTATCGTTATGCGTTTTATGTATAGTACCTGAAAGACTGACCTTTGCTAGGTTTTTGTTTTATCCCTCCCGAAACCCCCTGAGCACTAAATTTCATGAAAATCGTTGGAGCCGTTTCCGAAATTCAGATAATGCTGATACAAGAATTGCTCGTTTAAAGGTATAAGATAGATGTATAAAACCGGCCAAGTGCGTGTCGGACCACGCACAGTGTAGGATTCCGTAGTTATCCGTCTCCTAAACCATGCCAGAAAAAAAGTACATAACTATTATTACATTATAAAGTTACAGATGCTCTTGGTTTAAAGGCTATACGTATTAGTTCGTCAAAGCTCTGACCTATTTAAAAAAAAGTTGAACTCCAATATCCCCAATTAAAAGCAGCGATATACACTCAGAAGTAAAAGAACTCAAACGCCGATGAAAATTTTAATGGGCAACCGGGAATGCATGGCTCTACAGAACTTGAAAGTAATTAATCCATCATTCCGTATTTTCTCTCCCTCTTTAGCATAAAGTCAACTGCTCATTATGTTTCACTCTGTTGTGACGTATCGCGGTGTAACGTGTACTGCTAGTATTTTTTAATTAAGTCTAGGTACTATTTAATGACGAATTGTTATATTAAGTGCTCAAGGAAGACACAACACATAATACACGTTTGTGGTTTGCGCGAATGTCTTTCACAAAGACTGATTCAATCTTTATAATGAACTTCTTGTATTGTCTGATGCTATTTATTCGTTAAGGCTTGCACCTTTGTTACTAACATAATAGTGGTAGATATCATCCATCACGCCTTTTCCTCTGATCAGCCTGGGAGATACAACTAAAAATCTTGGCGTCAAGCTCAATAGTAACGTTATGAACTTGGGACCATTCGATCAATGAAGCAGTCATGTTTGTTAAATTGCGATAAAATATGTTAACATAGCTTGTTAGCGTCAATAATAATATTTTTTATGGCTTTCTGAGGTGCATACATGCATTTACAAATAAGAATAGCTACAGTACCTACCTACATACAATAATTACCTGTAATATACATAATTTACACAAATGTACACTCAAAATACGATCTTGAACGTAAACACAATGTTTATTTATTTACGCGGTACCGGTGAACTCCGACGCTGACATACAAATGAATGAACCATCGACCTAGACCCAGTCACACAGCAACCTATAAATAACCTTAGACAGGGTCGCCATCGCAAGGCAATAAACTAGGACAACAGTCTACAACAGCACGTGGTATGAGATATAGAAAACATACTATGTAGATAGCAGTGCACGTGGCCATTAGCGAAGTGGGCTTGTTCGATAATCAACAAGACAGTCCAGTACCTAGAGGTGACATTAAGATTGTCATCTCAAGGAGATGTGCAGTACCCATTGTTGTGTGCATGATAGCGGGAGTTTGTATTTGATGTGCTGTAGAACTAGAAACAAATGTTACCTAGCAATGAATTAGGGCAGGATAACCAAGCTGTTTGTCTCAATGTTAAAATTTTTATAATAAATAATTATAACTAATCAATTATCTTCTAAAATAAAGAGTTAATTATTAATTGTAAGAAGTAACTTCTGTTTCCTTTAGGTAAATTCTTTTACTGTTGAAAAGATTACAATTGTCGAGTACCACAATAATATGTTTCACTGGGAATTCAAAAATTAAGATTTCCAGGAAAATGTACGCGACCAGTTGGCGCCACATAGGTAGGAGGTCCTCTCCCTTGGAAAATTGACTGTGACGTAAATTTGACGTTGATGTCAATTTTACAAATATTTAAACATATTAGCGTTTTGACAGAAGCTTGTATCTGACACAGTGCTGCCACCTGAAAAACCCTCATTGCATGTAAACAAAAAGCGCTAAGAATACATATTGGACATATTCCGTAAGCTTTGAGTGGGTTACCGTTATTTCCATAAATATTCGTAACTGCTCATATTTATTGTACTTACACAGACTTATTAGTTTTTTGGTGCCAATTCCCTTGCGTGGCTTTTCTCAGTGTCCATACATTTTTCCGGGATAAAAGGACGTATCAGCAGGGGTTGTCTATTGTTTACGCGAAGATTATATAACATAATCATCATATTCCCGAATTTCATTTGCCCGAATGTTTTGTTTGCCCTAAAAGACATATGACATACTGTTAATTGCCCGAAACTTAGATACCATAAGATACGAGTGCCATACGTATTGTTTTTCATGCTCCTACTTCTGTGTGGTTTATAAAAAACCTAACCTATCCGAGTCGGAGTGCCCTAAAGTCCCGATTGCATCCAGTTTCTCCTGATATAACAACCGTTACATACCCAATGTCGATGGCAAATGATGTTATGGCATGTGATAATTATGGCATGTGATAATTAGGGCATGTGATAATTAGGACATGTGATAATTAGAACATGTGATAATTAGGGCTTACAATGATTATGATAAATGATGTTATGGTAAGTGACTTTATGGAAAACAAAGCTTCTAGCACGTGGCTAATATAGCAAATAAGAGTAGGGCAAATGAATATTATTTATAACCCAAAGGTTGACTGGTAGAGAATGCCTTGATGCATTAAGTCCGCCCATGTACCACTATTGTACATAAAGTTTAAATAAATAAATAAATAAATAAATAAAATATTACGTCGTAATATATTATGGCTGTTCACTATTATGGCAAATGATATTAGGGTTAATAAAATTCGGGCAAACGGCGGTATACCATCAGCAGGTACACAAAGTATCAAGAGATTACCTCCTCCACAAAAACGTATAAATATTTTCCAGAAACATCCAGATATATCGACTCACCGAGTCAAAAAAAAGGTCTAAAGATTTCCCGTGATCACCTTCTTGTCATAATAATTACGTTCAAAATGTCTGATTGAGACCTGTAGGGTAGATTCCTCAAAGAAATGTAGATATTAAGTCCAAAAAATATTGGCCACTTTTTTTTTGTTACGTAAAAAAAAAGAATAAAACGATACATTGCGTTGAAATTTTGCATGACGCCATGTCTATGCAAAAACATTGATGCGTTGATTTTTGTAAACTTTAAGTAATTTGAAAAACCAAAAAAAAAACTCTCGACAACATTCTAATTGACAATTTAAATAGAATCATTTTCTTGCTTATTCGGGATAAATATTCTCATGGAACGAGCCCAAACTCGATATGTGCACTGTTTGTTTTATTGAGTAGCAGGTTACCACATCATTACAATATAATTGACAATATTATTGTCAACGAAGTATGTATATGTAGAACCCTAATCTAAGTCGATAAGCCGAGAGACAATCGAATGCAAAAAAATGACATTGTTTGGTAGAGATCCAAACCCCAAACTAGGATTCGTTGATTTGTCCTCGAAATAGCTAAACGGACTCTTATTTACTATGCCCATTGAACATACCTGTTGCTGCTGCTGTTGAAGTTGTTGTATTTTTGTATGTTGATTGCAGTGAAGCGTGTAAACTAAGGTGTAAATTTTTTACTTTGTGACTATGAGGCAGCTGTTAGAGCTGATCTTCTGTTGTTGGTCATAGGAAAACAATGAATAATGTACAGTACAAAGTTGATGTAAATTACATAAAAATCGGCCAAGTATGTGTTGGACCACGCACAGTGTAGGGTTCCGTGGTTACCCGTCTCCTAAACATGCCAGAAAAATAGTAAAAAGTACTTCACTACTATTACATTACAAAGTTACCAATGCACTTGGTTTTACGTCATTTTCTATAGAATTATTAGAATGTTTTTACTTACCTAGGTCCATTTTACAAGTTGGTCGACTATTACTCAGTTACTCGTTAACTCTAAGTCTAAGTGAAAGCAGTAAGTTTTTCTTTCTATTTCGATATATTATATATATATTCGGATAAATGCAGTATTAAAATATTATGTTGCAGTCCTTTTACTTGGCATTGAGAACATTTTCACGGTTCATCATACACTTCTTTTGCTTCAAGAAGTATGCACTCAAAGACTGTTCAAAGAAAACCAGTTGCATGTTCAAAGAAAACCATGCACAGGTACTCTTGTGAAAGCTGAAAAAATGTATCGTAAGAAAAAGAGCACAATTTGATTTGATCCCTGTGTATTTACTTGTTATTTAATAATCACTTTCTACAATGTGTTTACCACATAACCTCGTAATTTTTGTAGTATTTTTTTTTTACAACGAATGGCTTTTATCTAAAGCCTTCGTTTTTTTATCCATTTAGCATTTAGAGACAATACAGCGTGTCATTGTTACTGTTTGAAATTGTTTTCTGAATTTGACCATATAAAAATGCAATGTTTTGAGAACAAACTACGCTAGCGCCACTTTGACGGTTGCCTACCCCATTATTGAATCGTGGGATTGGCATCGCCAACCCCACGTGTGACGTAATAGTGGGGCTGTATATACCAGGATTGCATGAACGCAAAGAGATAAGGCAATAAAGTGCATAAAAAACAATATTTTTGTTAATTAAGTTTTATAATGACTTGATTTTTTTTAAATGAGTTATCATCAGGATATCATAAACTGCAAGAGTAAGAGTTTAGTTTTAAATAAGTATGTTATCATAGTATTTATATTCAGTCACACATTCATACTGCATGTCAACGGCCACGTTAGTAATAGTTAGAATTTCTTTGTTTTTTGTTCGCCTTTTGCAGGAACCTTTGGCAGTCTTATTTAATAGTTTCAACCTATTATTATTATCATCATCAATGATTGCTAAAAACGGGTTCAAATCTAAACAGATACCTCCTATCTACATAGATATCTGCTCACTGAAATAATAAATAAATCTTTGACAATTTCCTTGGCGAGTGCATTGAACCCAATACATTACTCTAATAAGGTAGTGTTACATCGGTGTCGCTGTGTACTTATCACCCTGCGACAACTAAACTCAAACTGCAACATTAATTAAATAAACTTTGCTTAATTGAGAGGAAAAATAGATACGAGTAGATAGTTACATTAAATACCGATCATCAAAAACTGATTTTACTCAATCCTCTTTATTCCTTGAAACATAAACCTACCTTTTCGGTCCTACTCAAAAAAGTTCTAGTGTCATTTAGAAAATATAATCGTTGAAATATCTACGTGATTGTCTTCTAGATAAATAATTATATTCATTATTTTTAAAGATTCTCTATATCTTCTAGTAGTTTTACTATAGTACTGCAGAAAAAAAAAATCTTTGTATTCTGTAGTTCTTGTCTAACCCCACGAAAAAAAAGAGAAAGTTAGATGCTTACCTGTTTTGCATGTATTTACTTGATTTGGAAATCAAGCAAATACAGTACCTATGTGGTTCGAATTATTTTTTAAATAAAAGATGTCTGTCATTTGTGTCTCAGATGAGGATTGAGATGTCAACCCTTAGGTGCCTTATTGCTACAACAAATGATTTGTATCTACCACCTACTATTACATTGGACACGTTCAATTTAACGGTTATCTCAAAAACATATCTTGTAATCCCTTTGACTCATGAAGCAGATGAAAAAATACGTTTTCGGAAACCCTTAGGACTTCATGAAAAAAAAGTTTATTTTAATATAAGCTAACTAAATAAAGTTAGCTTATTTAAATCAGTAATTTATGAAAAGAAAGCAGTTAATGTTTGGATATACCTAGTACAAATCTTTAATTAAGTGACCTATTTGTAAATTTGATTAATTATTTCCAGATATAACTCTTGTGGCATAGCTCTGGCTGTGTATAGAGGTAGAGGACTTAAAAAGAAAGAAAATGCATTAACTACATGAAGCTCTAAAGTGTCACGTTGTCGTGGTAGTTGCCAGCTTCCAAATGTGCATACTGACCTTCGATATAAAAAAGGTGATTCACAAAAACTGTAATTTAACTCACTGGATCTGGCAAAGCTTATTCAGAAACAGGTCACAGGACATGGATAAATGGATAATTATACGCGCCACAACATTCCTACATTTTTGGGACTTGCAGACCCGCCTTGCGAAAGCTATAGCAACACGTATGAGATTTGTGTTTTAGTTAAAAATTAAAATTTAAACACACAGTTATTTACAGAAATAAATAGTTTCTAGTGTCACCCATTTCACCATATCAAAATTTTATGTTGAGAATACTTAAGCTTTCATAAAACATTAGGGACCAGCTCCTAATTAAATGAATGTTTTTTGTACTGCTAAGACTTGTAAATTTTTGCAGTCAACCTTTTTATATTAAATAGTTAGGTGTGTATGAAGGCCGGTGATTTGTTATTGAGTGCGTTCCTTTAAATAACATGTTCTATAGCTAATGAGAGCCCCGATAACTTGGGCACCAAATTGGGTTAGTTTTCTGAAAGCTCATGAATTAATAAATCCCTCGAATAACGATCTCTCAAAAAAGCTGGTCAAGTGCGAGTCGGACTCGTGTGCAAAGGGTTCCGAACGAATTTAATTTTTGTTACATGTTACTTTCAAACCTTAGACTACTTAAAGTTTTCCCATATTTTGTTTTCAAATTTTTAGACCTAGTAGTTTCGGAGATAAGGTAATTTTTCATCAGATTTCTTGTATTACGTCATATCCAGGTATATTTTAAAACGTCATAATTAAAAATGAATTTAAATTATGACGTTTTAAAATATATTCGATACTCTCACAATACGCCCTCCATCTTATATTTGATATGTCACAGTACAGTTGGAAAAACTTTTTTTTTTAAGTTTTATAATTTACCCACGTTGACAAAATAAATAAATTTTGAAAATGGGTTCCCTAAAAAGTGGCCACATATTTTTCGTTACATATACGTGTTTGGGTCAACAAAGATTATATGTTTTCTAAATTTCAACTTAATCGGTCCTGTAGATTCGGAGAAAACCGGCTGTGACAGACGGACAGACAGACAGACATACAGACAACCGAGTGATCCTGTAAGGATCCCGTTTTTCCATATAGAGTTTCGGAACCCTAAAAACACCCATTACTTTGGGAATTAAGCATCGTAAAGTTCAAGCTACAAAAATTTCTTGACTGTTTCCTTCCTATAAACAAGAGTGCGATTACTCTAAAACAACCCAATTTGGACCCCAACATCAACATCGTTGCACTAGACTGGAACATAACAGTTGATTAAACGCACTCAATTACCTAACCACCCTTTATAACATTGGTATCAAGACGGAGTCGGAGAAGAACATATTATAAGAAAGAATCAAGCGATTCTCGTCAACATAATCAACATCGGATAATATTATTCAGAACGGGAATCATAAAATTCGTAGTATGCACCCAATACGTTAACGCTGAAAACGTGATGATGTAATAATAAAATTCAATGTGGTTAATCTCATTACGGGGGAAATTAATTAACATTTAAAAAAAAAATAAAAAAAGAAGTATCCGTCATGCCGGTACCAGGACAGCAAGTGTTACAGTAGGTGTTTTGATTTATGAAAATGAATAAACGCTTTACTAAACTTTTTTTCCAATTTAGTCCTTACTGCTAGGCAATAGGATCTAAAGTTAACAAATTTTGTGTGGCTAACGGTTTTGTGTGTGGTAACATCATTGTTCACTATGTAGCTTCCAATATGTTACTGTTCTGCAACACTTATTTACTAAGGGGTAGTCCACATTCGTTTGGGAAACGAAATGCAAAATTGTCATTTGAATTATATGAATGTAAAATTTCTTCTTAAAATTCCATTAATTGCTCAGAAATAATTGGATTACAAATTTTATTATGGTAATCATTATAGTTAGTACTAAAGATAATAAATGCTCATTCATTTATATTGTATGTAACGTCATCAAAATCTATTTGTCTAATAGAAGTGTGTGAAGGGAAATTATTATTATAAATCGATATTTCTCAGTTTAGTTCTTAATATATTTTTACCGCCCTACACTTTGCAGTAGCATAGTAAAATAAAAAAAACAGAGTAAGTATAAATAAAATGCTCAAATAAATCAGTTCCAGATTATTTACTTTATTTAAGTATGGACTAAATTACGAAACAAACTGCTCTGAACTTCAATAAAATAATAACTTTTAATAGCCAAAAACTAAAAGTATGATTGTGAACTGAGATTTACTTTTGTGATATTGCTAAATTCCCTCAGGACGCATCAGTGCGCATGCTCCAGCCTATCAACAAGTTGTTATTGCACATAGTGTACCAGGGTTGCAGAAAAAGGAACGTATCGAGGATTGTGCCCAAGCGTTGAAGTTAGCTGAAAGAAAAATATTAGTGAAAGGGAAACAATATTAGGGGTGGGCAAGGGGCGGTGCCAAATAAGTGAAAAAGAGAAAACCGAATGGAAGTAAGGGAGATATGACGACTTTACGCTTTTAAACACGCACACATACTTGAACTGCCGCAGTCGTTGTGGAAAAGCAATGAAAAATGAATAATTAGGTTGAAAGTTAATATTACTTAAAGTTCTGAAAATGCTATATTTTGCAAGCATTATTTTTGTAAAATGACCAAATAAATCCCAACTTCAAATTTGAACCATATGAGATTAAGTAAATTAAATTTCGTAGAGCCACGCCGTAGACTCAACAAACTACATGTTACGTCGCGTCGTAGCACCTTACTGTCGACTGCCGTGTGTTTCGTCCGGTGTAACTTGTCTAACTTTAAAAATACAAAGTTTTTACTGCGTAGGTACTTAGTGTAAACTTTGTGTTCTATCTAGCCTCTAAGTGTCTCATGACGATGTGCGGATTTAAGAACCTGCGGATGCTGAAGAGCGGTTGCCGTTGCACTAAATCGGCAATAATACAACCACTTTAATGAATTTATCTACACAAATTATAAATTAAAAGTGCTTTTTTTGTCTGGCTGAAGGAACTCGTTGTTTTTATTTTAAAAGGAATGTGACGGATTCACATTTGGTTTCAACAATTATTGAGAGATTTTTTCGTAAGGTTTCATGTGTATCAATCCGAAAAATTCAACTGTTTGACTATCTAACTGTTTTACTGTCACGGACACGTTCCTAATTCCGTGGCAGTGAAACAGCTAACGGCACCACGTATGCAATTCTCCCGCTTAAGTTTCATCCGCAGTAAACTGTTTTCAGTTATGTTATCCTGGTAGTTATGCGGAACAAGCTGGTTGCGGATGCGGGGAGCCAAACCTCCGTTTACTATTTATTATTTCGTTTATTCATTAAAAAATATACATATTAATTATATTTTAAAACATTTTAAAATAAATTATAAAAAAAAACATTTTGAAATGTAAAATTAGTAGCACACCGGTATCGGGAACAGGGTCCATGCTCCCCTGCAGTCAGGGCTACAGAGAGAGGAACCTCCTAATAATGCGAGCCGTTCCAGAAGTACCACTTTCTGAATCAAGCCCTTGATCCAGGTGCCTAACGAGAGCCTACTAAGTTATGCTAATGCTTTTTCGACCACATCTGAATAAAGGAATCCCTGAAAGATACCGAAACAATATTCAAAGTCCTAAAAAAATGCATGCAATAGTAGTCTATATTGCTAATGAAAGAGTGTAAAATCTTGTTTAACGATCCAGGGTTAGTTATGGTTACCACGTGGATTCGTAATGATAGTGTGATGTTTACTTCGAGTTAAAACGGACACTAGCTCAAAGCGAATTGAATTTGCACAATTATTGTTCCGTTTTTGTTGTGTTTGGAATCAAACCTCGGCACGCAGAATAAAAGCAAGTACTTAATCAAATGGGGATAGTAGGACAAACTATTAGATGGTTCGATCAAATCAGTTCAACATCAAGCTGCATGATGTGCTCCATGATGCCAAGGACAGACACTGATGTAGATACATTGTAAAGCAAAAATTGACCGCATTGTAAAGGACAAACTTAAATTTAACCCTGTGTCACTAACCATTCGTCAAAATAACGACGCGTACCTCGCGTATTTAGTGTTTCCGTAAGATCCCGACCCCCGCCACCCTGTCCGTTTCTAATACCTTCCTAATTCGCATCGCCAGTGACCCGCAAACACTCATTGCGGATACACGCTCATTAGATTGGGATATATCGAGTGATCGTCGTAAAATTTACGAAAGGTATCTACGTATTTTAAGGGTTCCGTTGTCAACAAGGAACCCTGATAGCTTCACCATGTCCGTCTGTATGTCTATCTACCTATCTGTCCGCGGTTAAGTTCAGAGACGCTTAGTACTAGAAAGTTAGAATTTGGTATGGATATACATATTAAACACAAAGAGATAAAATAAAATCATGAAAAACGTTTTATTTTTTAGGGTAGCTACCCACCCTATCATGTTTGGGGCAGTGTGGAGATGATTTTTATAATTAATAGAGTGATTATAGATTTTCATGTAATCTGTAAGTACATACATTACTATTTTCACTTCTTTTTTCAGAGCTACGTGAGAGGGTGGTAAATTGAAAATTTTCATCTACATCATCATCATCTGCCTACCCTTTTCCCAACTATATTGGGGTCACACGGTACTTCTTGGCAAGACTGGAGTCAGATTTACTCGCTTCTGAAAATCCGTTACGACTGTCATAGATCTACAAATGAAAGCCGGAACCAACGGCTTAATGTGCTTTTCGAGGCACGGAGGAACCTTGACAATCGTAAGATAGATAGAAAACACTTTATTGTACGACCAACGAAAACAGTTTATTTTAATGTAGTCACAAAAATATATTTGTGCCAACTCAATAACAATTTTCATATGAAATTTCACACAGTAGAGTGAAAAAACGGGTAGACAAGGATTTCACATAATGGTTTTGTTTTTTATGTGAACCTTAAAAACACTGGATGAGTGCTAGTTCCGTAAGATCAATAAGTTATTAACCATGTAATGTGTTGTAACCTAAGATCAAACTATACATTGTAGTTGAAAACATATCATATATGAGAATACATTGAAACTGCAAATGCACTCGTAAATGCGATATTTTAAGACCCATAGACTTCTTATTCTTTCTTTTTTATCTCTTATTTAGTTTCCAGCTTTTCAAATTCTCAGTATATTTTTAATATTTTTATTATATTTCCACATTGCACGTAAGTTAATCGGGATCTTTTTTTTTTTTTCGGTTGGAAATCCTCATGGAAATCCTCCACCCTGGGGCGGGTGGAGGGGTCTGTCAGACTCTTACTGACTAAAACCACCCCGGTGTTCCATCTTCTACCTACGCCGGGGATCGCGGGAACGTATGCGACTTCCGCAATCCCCGGCTGAGATCTATCATCACTTAACGCAACCCACAATGATAGAGTATACAGAAAATTCAAAAAATTCAAAATTCAAAAGTCATTTATTCAAATTAGGCTGAGTGCCAGCACTTTTTGAACGTCAAAGTTCTACATAAAGACAGTCCCTCAAAACGCCCGCCCGTCACCACTTCCTAGTGTTGTAGCTGGAAAGAAGAAGTGGCGCAACAAACTCCCCAGTAACACATCTGTCTGTTAAGCTTTTAAAAACTTGAATTTATACAATAGTATGCAAAGTATTTTACAATACATGACACAGAAAATAAAATATTCAAGATATGTATAGCTTAATCAATAGTACCTGAATGACCGTTTTGTAAAAATGGAACCTAGCTAGATCGATTAATTGCCCCCGAAACCCCCTGCACACTAAATTTTATGAAAATCGTTGGAGCGGTTTCCGAGATTCAGATTATATATTATAATGTATACCCAAAAAATAATCCTTTAAAGGTATTAGATAGAAATATGTCTCACCCAACTGTCTTAATCAGCCATTTAATTGGCTGGCTAGTCATTTCATTGAACGGCGAATGTTATCAGAGGGTCAATTCTACTAATGTTTAAAGTTACGTTCGCAATCACATCACAGTGGAATCGAAAGCGAAAGTTGTCAAAAAATTATTGGAATGAACCTTCTGGTGCTGTGTTGTTTCCTTCTTGATACCAGGAACACAGGACGTGTCGAAGCTGGATGCATAGTTACTGCTTCTTATAATGAAGTTCATAACAGCCCTTATTGCAAAACGCGTAGAGTTAAAATTGCAACTAATACATGCATTTAAATTTTAACAAAAGCCTGGTAACGATCGCCCTCGTACAATGAATATTCTTAAATGCTAGACGGATACATACTAACATTTTGTACACATTATTCTGTGGTATCAACACGATATTATTACAAAAGGAACTTTTTCAGCAATTATTTTAATCGACAGCATTCTTATATTCTTATATGCTTTGAACAAGACAACTTTTAGAAAGAAGAATGGTTAGGGCCCTTACAAAATACCCAACTCCAACCGAAATAAAACATATCCTAGTTTCTTTAAAAATAATCTGAAATATAAGAGATGTACGTTTTTACTTTTTCGATTTCGTTGGCGATCACATACATATTATTATATGGTTTTGAGTGTTCGTTCAAGCGAAGTATAAACAAGCTATTTTTCATACTTTCTCGCTAGGATAACCATCGTGTTTGGGTATTGTTGTTGGTAACAAGGAGTTAAAGATGGAGACCAGAAAGGTGGATATTGGATTGGGACTAAGAAGTTGGCTACCCGTATAGCCATTGTGTTTGGTGATGGGTATGTACTAATAGGAGTATAAGTCAACTAAGAGAGCCACTACTCGCCATTATGGCTGCCATCATCAGACCCTTGTTACCAACCCATCCATACCCATCAATACGATTCAAATGAGCGCAGATACCACAAGCGGCAGAGTGAATGATGAATTGTTTTTTATACTTTGTCTAAAGAAATACTCAAGCTCACAATTACATCAATATCTATGCGTTACCCATCAAAATCTCTATATGAAATGACAAAAAAAATACGATAAGTCTCAATACTGTCGGTCTCTGGGTCAGAAATAGCGATATATACGTTTGACTGCTTTACACCTTTCTGCTCTTCATCATCAGATTCTTGTTGTCAACTTTGCATAATACCCATCGGGACGATTCAAATGAGCTCAAATACGACCGTCATACTTGTTACAATGGATGAAAAATAACTTTTCGATACTTCGTCTAAAGACGAATTTGATATTCAAGGTCATATATTTATTCGTTAGCCATCGAAATCGAAAAATAACAATAACTTATTCTTGCTCTGCTTCAGATGATAAAAAATACAACCGACCAAAATAAAAGTTGTTTGTACTTTGTAGTGTTTTTATTTGCAAGTCGGTTGCAGATTTTTGCAAAAAAAAAATATTTTCCAATTTTTATTGATGATACCCCAATGTCACATAGTATGAAAGCATGGGAAAAAGTTATTGAAAGGCGGCTGAGAGAAAAGAGTGAAATCTCACAGAACCAGTTCGGTTTTATGTCTGGTCGGGGTACAACGGATGCCATTTTCGCTATCCGTTTATCGTAGCTATGCGAAAAATACAGAGCTGTGCATAAAAACTTATACATGGATTCGTTGACCTCGAAAAGGCATATGACCGGGTGCCTCGTGAGGTTTTGTGGTGGGCCCTTAAGGAGAAAGGTGTGCCTGGGATGTATGTGCAGTTGATTCGAGCGATGTACAGTCGATGCAGTATCCAAGTTCGGTCTGTAGTGGGCACCACTGACAGCTTCAGTGTGGCAGTCGGTTTGCACCAAGGGTCGGCCCTTAGCCCTTACCTCTTCCTGATGATAATGGACGCCCTGACGTCGGATATTCGGGAAGAAGCTCCCTGGTGCATGCTGTTTGCCGATGACATTGTGCTGGTTGCCGAAAGCGGCCTAGAGGTCCACAGCAGATTAGAGATGTGGTGGCAAAGATTGGAGAGTGTTGGCCGGAAATTGAGCAGAACAATAACAGAATACCTGTTCTGCGATTTCTGCGGTTTCTCCAGTCCTATAACTATAGCTCTCACCGGAACGCCTGTACCGATCTGCTCCGACTTTCGGTACCTCGGGTCGCTTGCCCAGGGGGACCGTGATATAGACCGAGTTGTAACGCACCGGATCAACTCAGGATGGATGAAATGGTGACAGGTCACTGAAACAACTTGCGACCCATGGATGCCTCTCAATTTAAAGAGGAAAATCTATAAGTCCGTGATAAGACCTGTCGTACTGTATGGATCAGAATGTTGGGCTGTGAAAAAGACGGATGAGACTTTTCTCATCCGTCTTTGTGCATGTAGCGGAGACGAGAATGTTAAAATGGATGTGTGGAGTATCGAGAATAAATAAAGTGAGGAATGAGTTCATTAAAGGTAGCTTAAAATTGGCGCGGAAATTTAAAAGGGAACCGCTTATCTTAGTAACTTGCGAGTGGTTGCGTTATTTGCTGTTAACTTGTTTACTTTGTGTGCCTTCGTCGTACAGTCCAAGACCAGAACAGCTCATAGTTAAATATCTATTTTGCTTTGGGATTCACATAACCTAACAACATTCATTACTTCACTCTTCATTCACACTGGATTTCCTTCAAATAAGCTACGTCTACACAGCTACTAAAAACCTTGATATATAAAATACATTCCCAAAGAAATACTCTATCAAATGTTGCGTTGTTTTTTAAAATCTATTAAGAAGTTTAAAAGATTAGTATATTTTCAAACATAGAAGAAGTGGGCTGACGTTACTGTAAAATACTAGAACCAATTGTGCGACTTTGTTAACAAACCTGCGTCAATTCACCTAAAACACAACTGACAGGATTGTGATATACACTAAACATTCCTCGCGAAACACTATCTATTGGTGACAGAAAATCCGTCCAGTATTTTCTGAAATTAGTAAAAGACGGCGACGCGCCACTTCTTTCTGATGTTACGTTACAGTTGCAATCCTACCAAAAACATTTCATGTTTTAATGGGGAAATTCGAACAAAATGATTAGAATACCCTGTAATTTCTATTTTTGTAGAGTTTAGTGCCTGCGTGGTTTGGCACTAACTCTCGGATTGGTTATTTGATTAAGTTGGTTGATATGTTTGGTAGTAAGTTTACGATCACTGGTTGAATGATACGAACTAATATGGTTTAAAAACTATATTGAACACCACAATCAATTATAATTATAAAATGGTAAATCTTAGCTAAAAAGGCATTAAGATGGTTTGATTTGAGTTACGCGATTGGTGGTCGAACACGTACTAACTGGTGATAGTTTCGATACATGCATTTATGGAAATGCACACAGCCAAAAGTGCTGAGCTGTTCGGTAGTAAATATTGTACCGAACAATTTTTTTTTCCTAATTTGCGTTTATAACAATACTCGACACCAAAAAATATAAACTGCAAATGCAGTGCAATGGTTTTAAGACATTAGGTGTTGGCTAGTGAGAGTGAAAATGGAAACAATAATTGGTCTTCTATACTTGGTGGTATTCTATACTTTGTTTTTCTTTTTTATCTGATTAGAAATTATCCCAAAGTAGCAATGAAAATCTTTGTACACAAATACTTTTTTTTCTTAATATGGCAGAAACTACAATAATTTAGTGCCATCTTATAATATAAACCATCATCAATTTGGTTTATTATTTTATATATCAGTCAAAACACGGAATCCAGACTTCTTAACATTAGTTGCGTCTACATAGCGAATAAAAACTTCTATGATTCAAATGTACCCCTTAACATTTCCTAAAAAATACCCTTTCACATGGTGTAAGTTTTATTAAAATATGTTTAGTAGTTAAAAGATTAGTAAACTTTCAAACAAAGAGAAACAGCCGGCTGGTGTTACTATAAAATACTGTAACAAATTTTGCGCCGTTATTTACTATCATCACGAACATTATGTTTATGAGCCGTATTTCTCAGTTTTTGCTGAATTTTTCTTCTTTTTGTTCAAAAAAAAAAAATCATCCGGCTGTAGTGGACATGAATTTCTGTGCCAAAAAGAAAACCAGCCAGTTGACTAATTTATCTTTCGCAAAGGTTAAGCCGCCAGTTCCACTACTTATTTTTTCAAGACGAAAACGAATAAGGATTTTCAATATAATAATCATGATTTTCCCCAAAGCGAATCCGGAAAACTCAATAGAAAAAAAAAGTAATTTCTGAGACTAAGACTGCGTGCTGTTCGGAGTTACTAATCACAAAAAGTACTGAATGGATTTTCTCCGAATATTCACGAAAGGATAGAATGTCTCTTGTGGAACGTCTACAAGTACATTATACACATATGTATATAGGTTGTATATTAAAAACTATGACAAACATAAAAACATTAGAAAAACAGTCATTGTATTCACTTCAAAAAATTTCATACATTTTGATAGTATCGTCTTCCATTCTTCCGCAAACATCAATTTCTGTGTTCTTATCCATAGGAGCATTAAGCGCGGAGAGACTTCGAGGTATGGGCGATTGTGAGTGAGCAACTGAACGACATGTAGGAGTTTTCAGCAGCCGATGTTTCCTGCCACAACAATGTTGTTGCAGATACGGTTTTCTAGGTCAGCAGCATCAATAATTGCCTTGAGTATTTTGTATACCAATTCATCTGGTCGCGTGACCGTCTAGCTTCTAAGGGATGGAAACCCTCCTGTCTTCGATTGCAAGCAACCCAGCTGTAAGTTCGAAAGGTATAAAAAAGGGTAATAGCCATAAAGTCTTTTAGAAAGATTCCTCAATAATGCTTTTTGCACTTTTTAGGGTTCCGAAACTCCCAGGGTTGCGGAATTTGTTCGAAAGAGTCACCGCGGCCCTGGAACGCAAAGGGCTTTAGAAGGAACATGGATGGGTTTTAGTCAGTAAAAGTCTGACACGCCCTTCCGCTCCACCCAGAGCGGAAGAAGTCATTTGATGATTTCCCATCCTTAAAAAAAAAAAAAAAGTGTTCCGAAACTCATATGGAAAAACGGAACCCTTATAGGATCACTCGGTTGTTTATCTGTCTGTTTGTCACAGCCGATTTTCTCCTCAATCTGTCTACAATACCGATTCAGTTGAAATTTGGTATACATATAATGTTCTGTAACCCAAATACGGTTGAGTAACGAAAATAAATAAATTTTGAAAAAATAACAAAAAACACCGACTTCCGAAATTAACGTTGTTTATTGTTATTTACCACTTTCATCGTGCATCGCAACTTAGTAAATAGATAACTCTGGGCCAAAAACTGACTGAGTCTACATCCATGAAGTGGTTCAAACCCCTTTCTTGTTTTAAAGTAACTCGATAAATTAATACTAAAAGAGTACTAAAGTACTGATCATAAAGTACGGCAATTGTTTACGGCTTCCGATGACGTATGTACAGTGTTGTACACCATAATATAAGTGCAAAAACACTAAAGGTATATTAGCCTGTATTCTGAATATTTTTATTTACACTTAGCGATAGATATTTCATTTTATGTGGCGACACCTCACGCTCAGTTGTACACTATTGCATCCTAACAACATTCCAAAACCCCAAGACAATGATTTTTAATGCGACCAGTGGCATTTTATGACTATTGACAAATGTCATTTAAATGACTGGTTTATATTTAAAGATATGCAATACTTGCTAACTATGTTTGTTTATAAATCTTTTTTTTACATTGATTTAGGGTACGCGTTTGACCACTATCTCACCTGATGGTAAGCGATGATGTGGTCAAAGTTGGAGCACGCTTGCCTCGAAGTAACCTATTCACTCTTGACTTAAAGACTGGTTGTTGCTATCAGGAAACCCAGACTCTGGCAGGGAATTGTACTCCTTAGCTGTACACACAATTAATGTGTTCCCAAAAAGTTTTCTCTATGTGGGTGGGATGTCTACCATACACCGGTGGCGCATCGCCGTACGTCTTGTGGTCTGATGATGGACCGGGCTAGGCGGAATTAATTCTCTGAAGACACAACCTTAAAAATTCTGCAGGAAACTACTGGGTTAAAAGTATTTTTACGCACTTACTCCAAACTTGCCTGCTCCCCACTGCGTTTAGGCACACAATTGCAGCAAAAGCGGTAGACAGCTAATCCCTATTCAGTCTTTTGTATTTATAATGCCGGGAGGATTGCGGCGCAGCCTCCGAAAAATCGATCACGACCCACGATAAAAATCCAAAATCAAATACTGTGTTAATGAATTTTATTTGTTTTATGGAGTTCAAAAACTTCGTTTATTTGTTTCATGTAGTTCAAATTCGTCATTAGAATCTCCAGCCTGGCGCGTCTTTTCCGCCTCGGCTTCAATAAAAAAGTTCGCCTATTTACATTTAAATATACTATTTCAAATTCAACCAGAATGATATCGCAAAATATACAATTTTCTGGTCAATACCTGATAAATAAGATATAGTAGTATATTCCTATGTCTCTGGTATTTATTTCATATCTGTTATGACAAACACCACTTAAAGACTAAGTTAAATAGACACAATTATTACATGTGTTTTATAATGACGCTTTTATGAAGAAAACTGCCCTTTATGATACAGGATTAACCTAGTTTGAGGGACAGGGGTCTTAGTCATTGGAAATACTCATAACTAGGCATTCTTGTCTTAACAATGTTTATATTTCTTGGACTTAACTTTTTTGCTAAATAAATTATTACTTTCTTATGCTTCGGGTTCGTTCAGCTTTCTTTAACGGGCCTGGACAGGACATTTGATTAAACACAAAAGACATTTGATTAAATAAAAAAGTACGGCTTTTACGGGATATCTCAAACTTAATGATGGCTAACTAAACGGAGTAGAACGTGAGTTATTCGTGAAGGGTTTTAAAATAAATAAATTTGATGTAGGCATAATCCAATCCATCTTATCTGTACCGTCTTCGGAAATTATTAAAAAGTTGTGCCAATTAATTATGGTCCTCCACGAATAACTCTAAATTTATTAAATACTTAGTAACATTATAAACTAATACTGTTTAAGTAAGCAAATTTATGTAAAAGGGTACGATGGGGCTGGCATATCTTTAATAAAAGCCCCTAAACAAAAATACTAAAACAGATTACAAAAAAAAAAAAAAACTTTTCTATTAATTTGAGAAACTGGGTAAATGAAAAGCTCAATAAATGAGATCAAAAAATTCTTACAATTCTTTGAGGTCCCAGTTATCCAGGTTACTGTAACTAACACAAAACAAAGAAAATTGGATGGGAAGGAAAGTAGGTAAATGCAAATTTGTAACAAATATTTGTTTTTATTTTGAAAATTAGAAATGTGTGCTGATAAAAATGTGTTTGCAACAAGCACTTTTCTTTAGTTTGCCATATATTTACACTTTCCTGGATTTGATCCTTATTAGCCCAACTTTCGGATGAAGTTAATAATACTGTTTTTTTTTTCAAAAAGTGGCTGTGGGAAAATGGGAGTCGGGTCTTTGGCCACGCTGCTTCTCTTCGTTAAAGAACCCCATGTTGTTCTCTTCATCGCTGTCACTGTGGTGACCTCGATGAAGAGAACAACAACCTTGACAACCATGTCAAAAGCCTCGGGCACCACAGCCTTCCTTGTAGCTGCAGTGCGTGCCGTTTTGCGCGACACGCTAATTTAAACGACATTATCCGACGAGCTCTCGTCACCGTCGGCGTGCCAGCCGTATTAGAAACTAATGGCTTGGTACGTGACGATGGCAAAAGACATGACGGCGTGTCTTTGTTTCCATGGAAGATGGGTAGGCTTTTAGTGTGGGACGTAACCTGTGCCGATACTCTTGTTAGTTCATCGTGTTGTGCTGGTGTTGCTGCTGCGGCTGCGGAAAATCTCAAGTGGCGTAAATATAGTAACCTTAATGGTAACCATCTATGCGTCGCGCTTTGTATTGCGAATGCCAACGTCACTTCTCAATAATACGTACTGCAACGTGAGCGAACTCGAAGATACTAGCTGTAGATAAGCATAGAAAGCTAGTGCGTAGCGAACGGACTTCGTAGGACCGCCCCAATGCGAAAATAGATGTCTCATTCTTACATTTTAAATTGAAATCCAGTCACCTGAGTACTAATGCGCTCCTAGTAACTTTCGAGTGAATTTCAGTCACAGCAACAGCTTTCATAATGGTTTTGTGTTTTGGTACTAAGACTTTATAGCATTTGAGGAGTTCTATTACAGTGGGGTTGAATCATGGGTGAAAACTGGATATCTTGCAGCCTTGTCTATAGCAAGCCTTTGATATTGAATGCTGGTCACTCGCACCTGCGTATTGAAGGGGTTCGTGTTAAGGGAGGAACTGGACCGGTTCGCATGTAGCTGGACCTCTGTTGTATATATTGATTCCACTCACGCTTTAGTAACATGCTATCTATCTATCACAGTCGCTCAAAGTACTGATTCGAAACGAGACTGCAACATTTACCGGTTCAGTTCGTAACCTCGTGAAGGGAATGTAAGTCAGTGGGTCAATATGGCTAGACTTTTTTCAGGGTTAATTGCTGACAATCGCCTTAAACTCAACACGAAATGGCAAACACATGAGTTAATGAACTTTCGTTGAAAAGAAAGAAATAATAAAATTGGTTGGTGGTTGGTTAGTTGGTTTGTTGGGCATGTCTCTAGGAATCTATTTCAGATTTAACATTTTGTTTTTGGCAGACACAGACGACTTAACCGAGACAATGTTTACAGCTTCGAACCGACAATATTTCTTGAAAAAAATTGATTAAACATCCATGTAAAAAAACTCACAATTTCATATCAGTTTTCGCAGGTTGCATATGATTTTTCTTATTTGCCAGGGCTATGTGCATTGTGCAAACTTAACAAGCGGTAAGTAGATCAAACAACTTGTTTACTGTAGACCATAAACAAATACCAAATTCAAAATTGTGATCGCTTTTGTGTACTTTTCTTACAATATGATGCGAAGTCGATACGTGTATTTTTGGTTTTGTTTATTCGTTTTTTGACACCGACATCCGAAATCATAGTTATTTTTTTCTTTTTAGTGTTTTAATTTAAAGTCGGTTGTATTTCTTGTACAAAAGTTTAAATTCTCACTTTTTTTGTGATATGTGATACAGCTGCATTCCCCGTTATAAGTATATTCATTTGCACTATTTGCCGTTACGGAGGTACATTGTGTGCCTTCGCATTCCAATCTCACTCGTTTTCTCAAAAAATTGCTAGGATAATAGCAAAAACAACAATTTTATTTTCTCATACAAACTGTTCCTGCCTGTCAAACATTTGACGTTCGTCACTTCGGTACGTTAAACTTGGTTCCCCTCTAGTAATAATTACAGAACGTGTTTAAATAAGGGTTTTGAATCGACAACATCTATTTACATTATTCGGATTATCGCGTATTTAGATTTTCAAAATACAAAATAGTGTCACTGTGACAAAGGATCGACATAGGTATGTATTTGGTGGTTGTCAGATATTTATGGTTGCGTTCAGAAATTTATTTTGTGACTATACTTGGAAGGAAGAAAGGGAGGCCTTTGCCCTGCAGTGGGACACAATTGGCTAAAAATAAATAAATAAATAAATAATATACTTGGAAAGAGATATCAAGGGGCATTCCAAAAAAACTATATTTCAAAGGACCAATTCTACTATTTTTAAGCTCCGTTTGTGATTCCATAATGTCAGCTGAAATTCCCAATGAATCAGTTGTCAATGGACCTTGCGGAGTTTTCAACAACAACTCACTCTCTATGGTCGACGGCAAGTGTTCCAAGCGATACATGAGAGACCTGATTGCTGAAACCATGTAGCGGATACCTACTGTATCGTCGGCGATCACTTGCAACAATGGGCGATCAGTAGTTGTGAAGGTAAAAGGATAAGATTTTGATGTGGACAATCGTTGGATTGTGCCATACTCACCCATATTGTCCAAACTTTTTAAAGCTCACATCAATGTGTAATATTGTTACTCCGTCAATTCGACAAAGTACATAATATATGTTAATATGTTAACAAAGGTAGCGATATGGCCAGATGGCTGTAACAAATACAAATGACGAAGTATCTAGAATAAGATGAGTCGCTGTGGAAGCAATTTGGCGCATCTTTTATTTTGCTATCCACGAAACACATCCTACAGTTTTCAGTTCATTTGGCAGTTCATCTAGAAAATGTTCAAAGAGTGTATTTCAATGACGAGAATGCGGTGTACAGCGGCACGTCCATCGTCTACCACATTCACAAGTTCCTTCTCAGTTTGTCAAACAGATGTTTTCGCTCGCACTTTGTTGACATGTTGATATGCCACGCTACTACACGTGAACGTAAACGCGTCATCAAAGTCGTTACAGCTTCGGAAATAAGGAACACCAGTTGAAGGACATCGGAGGTCGCGGGTAGCCGATGGATGTGAGACGCACAGGATCGGTTGTTAAAGCGATAATTGGGGAAGGTCTATGCCCAGCTGTGGACGTCTTTCGCCTGATATGACGACGCTTATGAAAGCGCAAGGTAATGAAAAAAACTGCGATTTTAAATCAACGACAAGGCAAGTTAGTTTAAAGGCAAATATAGCAAAGGGAGAAACTACTTCAACTCAAGACCACAACAACACGAGACTTACACCTTAATATTGTCGCCTACGAAATGTGGTAAAGAGCGGTGGGTACTTACTATGTTAATATTCCTCGCCGGAACTTTCCTGTTTCATTGCGGGCATGTTTGTATGTTGGTTATCCGAGCGTATAGCGTCTTGAGTCGATGAGCGCATGACGAGCGACGAGCTGCACCGCATAGTGTCGTGTGAACTGGAAAATACGAGGTATTCGTTTTATATTCCAACAGAAAATATGTATACTTATATTTAAGAAACAAAAACTTTTATTTCAAAACCTTAGCTAAAATAACCTACAGATTTACGATGTGAACAGTGTTTGCTCTAGTATGCAGCAAAGACTCTTATATAGCGAAGTCTATAATTTACGTCTCGAATTCACGTGACTACTTGACCCCCTGTCAAGTAGTCACGTGAATTCGAGACGTAATCAGGCAATAGTTTAAGCACAACTCGAGACAAACACCTCACCATATGAGCCGAAAGACGTCCACTGCAAAGGGGGTGGGGTTGCCATAATCGCCACGTTAGGCAGGCGGGTTGACGATCGCAGTGTAGCTGTTGCAATGCACAGAGAATGCTGCTGCCCATTCTCTGGTGAGTTCCTTAGTCGCTTCATATGACACCCACGGAAAGTGATGGGATGGTGCAATTTTTTTTTCGACCGACACAATACAGTCGCCGTCTTAGGGACTATTTTTGCTATGGAACTATCAGTCGGTCGCTAAATGATTCCAGCATTATTAAATTACGGTCTCAATAATAAATTCAATTGGCATTAATAAAACTCGTTTAAAATAAACAATAATGTAGCCATCGCTAACTTCTAAATAAATGTGCAAGTAATCCTTACATACGGGTTTTAATATGATAACCTTATGATTTTGGAGAAGTAACAAAAATTGTTTGTTGTTCAACCTGTATTTTAAACTAATTCCTTTCTAATGATTCCTATAATTTTGCCTTGATTCTAGCCGTTCTTGCTTCATACTATTATTTTCATTGGTTGAGAATTATCAAGGCATTCACGGTGGCCGTATGTTTTATATACGTACTTGCGAGACTCAAAATCTCTGATGATGAAGATTCAGATACGAGTCCTGTAGTCAGGGGCCTACTTTCAGATTTCCAAAAGGAAGGCAGTCGTGTACGTATCAAAAATCACTTTTAAAAGTTCTTAAAACTTTACAGCAAAAAATTTACTTTAACTTATTTACTATCACACCTGACAGATTACTTAAATGGGGGCTACCGTTTACGTGCTCATCAGTTGGCGCCACTGACGAGTAGTTGGCGCCGCAAGCGAATAAGGTCCTGAAGCACAACATTTAAGATTTTATTGCAATTTAATACAACATAGATAGTATCGCAGGGTTACGTGGACTCATCATAACGGCAAAAAGAAAGATAGAAAAGGTGGAGACGACGACACAACAATAAATCAAAACACTGCAGTGGCAGTACTGGTTCATACGAATATTTTGTCTTTTATCACAAATTTGTTGTCATTAACTGCAACAGACTGCTTGGAATATTTTGTCATTTTGGCTAGTTTGAGGTTTTTTAACGTTTTATGCAATTGAGAAGTTAATTTTTAATTTTGGTGACAGGATTTATAATAATACCAAAATATTTCTATGTACCATATTGCCAGTGTTGCCATTTATTGTCCTATTGAGATCTCTACATTGTATACATATTTCTGCCAAAAAAAAGTTCAATGCAGTGGGCGGTAGAATTGTAAATTAATCTACCATAGTCAGGCTGTTTTAGTAAAATATTCTCAAAAATGACAACAAATGAGTAATTTAACTCTAGACAAAAGCCAACCAACAGTGAATTTGACATTTCGAAGACCTCATAAAATATTGTCTTAACTTCGTCGATAAAATATAGTTTTTCTTAATTATGGCATTGTCCTCTTTTTCTCCCTCAGCCGCTGGACAACACGCACACGCAGCCGCAAATGTTACAAGATCTTAGCGACGTGAGCCTTGAGGTAGGACTTAAGATATACACGGCATACAAGGGCATACACGTAGGCGAGGAGAATATACAATTGGTCCAAGAATATCTCTCCTTGGTTAAGCAAGATAAGGAAATACCTCGCCAAACAGAAAATGCCTGGCAGAAATTTTGTTCCATAAAATAGCTGTTTAAGGCACTTCGCCCATGTCACTTAAGCGGAAGCTAATGGATATGTGTGTTCTGCCCATTTTGATCTATGGTGCACAAACTTGGTCTTTGCCTACATCCAAAAGTCCAAACTCAAGGATTGCCTCAAGGCGTGCTATGGAGCTTGGTGTTAAATTAACGGATGACGTTAGAAACACTATACTGTGCTCTAAATCACTGATCATTGACTAGGCTCAGAATGATGTCCAGCTTAAAAAGGACTGGGCTGGACATGTCTGCCGCATGTACATCTAGCGGTGGGCCTATAAAACACAAAATTGGTGCCCTGAAATCGCGAGACGGGGCCGTGGCAGACCGCGAAGGAGATGGCGAGACGACTTGGATGTCTTTCTTAGGAATTGGCAGCATGTGGCCCAAATTCGAGAACTTTGGATGCAGTGGAAATAGTTGAGTGTTCATGAATACTGATATTAAATACGTTAAAAACAAATTTTATACGTTTATTAAATTCAAATTAATGTTTTCAACATAATCTACGGCGGTGGACCCCTCGCCGTAGATTATGTTGAAAACGTTGTCGTTTATGTTAGACGTTGCTTAACCAGGTCGGTCTGCGGATGAGTCACCATCTTAACATACCGACCGAGACTCCCCCGTGCCTCGGACAGCACATTAAGCCGTTGGTCCCATTTGACATTAGTAGAGCTTTGACAGTCGTTACGGATAGTCAAAAACCAGTGAATCTGACTCAAGTCAGCCACTCCACGTAAAATACTGGTATTCAACTGAATAGTGTTTGACTGGATGTTGAACCCAATAAAGTTGGGAAAAGGCTTGGCAAGTGATGAGATGATGAAGTTTTTAACATAATTTACAGGTGCAACACACAATAGTTCTTAAGATTATTGACTAAGAATTTAAGAAGACAATGGGTATATTGGTTGATACCACCTTCGTGTGCTAATTCTCACCAATTTACCGCTGTCGTTATTTCCAGGATACATACATCCCGGCCGTTAGCGCCGCCGCTGTAGCACCACGTAGTACGTGTACATAATATTCAAACGCTATTAATATTCTTCCTAACCTATGTTGTCCCACTGCTGGACAAAGGTCTCCCCGTTGCTTTCCAAAGCTCTTTGTGTATTGCCATCTCCGGGCAATCCGTCAGTAACGAGTCTAAATCGTAACGCCAGCGTTTGTTTGGCCTGCCACGGCAATGACGCCCGTCTTCAGGCACCTACTGCGTGACGATCCTGGCCCATCGGTCTTGATGCATCCTGTAAGTGTGACACGCTCGGTCCCATTTTTGCTATTGATACGGTATATTTAAAGTTAGCCATATCAACATTGCATTTTTAAAAACGATTTCTGGAAGTGTATTTTGTAAGGGTAAATACAACATCACGGCCACTAGCGGAAGAAGCAAGAAACTCTTCGTAAAACTGTGACTGTAACATACCCTGCATCTGACACCATAGGAAGACATTGAAATATAGACTTTACTGTGTTGGACCTAGATTTAAATTTTCAATGTATCGGTCGGATTTTTCCGTATAGGAAAGCCATTTTCGCAACTATCTGATAAGACTCGTTAGCTCAGTGGTCAGAGCGCCCATTTTTGAGGTGGCCGGGAGTTCAAATCCTCCACGAGTTGGCTGTTGTAACATTTTTTTGCACTTTTTTCTCAACTTATATGTATACATTTTATTACCTATATATTTCTGTTACTACATTGAAAACTTATAACGAAGTCATCGTCAACCTGTAACAAAGGCTACATCAGGTAACCTTAATCAGGGATAGCAAACCAAAACAACATTGTGATTTGGGCATTGCCGTACATTTGGAGCTGATGATGGAAGTTTTAAGTTAGGATCTGATGCTGGGATCCCAGGAATCATGTTTTTTCAGCGATATTTTCGCCAATTGTCAACCGATTTCGATGCAAACAAGTCAATCTGAATTAACATGTTTTTGGTGTTATGTATCGGGCCTTTGTTTATTAACCGATCTTGATAATTTTTTGCAGTGGGTTTAGTTATAGCTATATTGCTTTGCACTAGACTGTGAACTTTAAAGATAAACCAGTGACCTACTCACCTTAAAATCATTAAAAACTAGTACCAAGGCAAAGTAGATATTTAACTATGAGCTAGTCTGAACTTCGACTGCAAAGACACACAAAGTAACTCCTTAACGGCAAATAGTGCAACCACTCATTATGGGAATAATGTCACTTAGTTGTGGGTTATCACCACTAAAAAGTGTAAAATAAAAAACTTAAAAAAATACAACAACAAGGTATAAAACAACTTTAATTTCGGAAGTCGGTGTCGAAACACGATTTAAAAACCAAAAAAACTGACTCCCGAAATTAAAGTTATTTTATACTTTGCAGTGGTTTTATTTGAAAGTCGGTTGTATTTTTTTCCTCGCAAATGTGTTGAAAACGTCCATCCTTAAAATACCAGAGTAGCGCCATCTATGAAATCGTTAAAATTGTTCTTTTTTTTAGTTGGTAGACTATTACTCGTTAACTTGTAAAGCCTACTTAGCTGTTCAAGTTTTCCTTTTAAATTCATTATATACCTACCTATGCTACTACTACGAATTCTTCCGCGTCTCCAAAAAACAACTGTTTAGCTGGCAGAGGGGGGGGACATTTGACTTTATCAAAAATGTGCACTTAAACGCTTAATTTATCGCAAACGGATCCTTGGATGCAAACATATTTTTAGAAAAACCGCAATATTTTTAAACGACCCAACTACATGCCACACCATGGTGAAAACGATACAAAAAACATCGCCACTTTAGATGTACCCTAAAAAATATATTTCAAGAGTTTATTTTACCAGTTTGTCGGGGTGATTAATGTACCGTACCAAATTTCAACTTTATTGCCCTAAGCGTCTCTGAACAAAACCGCGGACGGACAGACAGACAGACGGACATGGCAAAACTATGCCTTGTTTACTACGAAACCCTAAAAACTGGACGAGTGCGAGTAAGAATGGCGCACCGAGGGTTCCGATCGAGTCTTGATTTTTTCCAAGTAAACATTACCTACGAAAGTTCATAAACTATGAAAGCACTCTCATTACTCTGGCAAAAATATAGCGGACAAGATTGGAGGACAAACTTAACTTTGTTGTTGTAAAACAGTTCTGTTACAATGTACCAGTACGTCACGGTCAATTACGAATTACGAAACGAAAATAAAAGTTTGCAATCGCAAAAAGTGTTTTCATTTTGATTGTATTTTTTTTCATTAGTTATGTTTGTTACCTCATAACTCCGTCATTTATGAACTGATATGAAAAAATCTTTTTTCATGTAAAATGATATACCATTTTGACTGGGCTCATAGAAATTTTGTCAAAATCGGTTCCGTAGTTTGGTTTTTAAATCAAAATAGCTGAAGGAAATAGAAAATATATCATCCAAGTAAACGAAATAGCGTGTTTTGCATTCCTTAACTTTCCAGCGGTGTTGTAACGTGTGAGGATACCACTAAAAAAAGTTTTGCCTGGAAAGTATTTCTTAACAACTTTGCTCGTTACAAAATTAATTACGAGTGTCAAAAAGGCGACGTATACATATATGTAAATCGCAGCCAACTAACTAAATCAGCCGTTTAATTGGTTGTCCATCCTTTTGAACAGCTCGGCAAATGACTTTGCTCCATGTCGTTTAATGACTTGCCTAGCCAAGTAGCGGAAAATCGGGCAATGGGAGCTTAGGGCAACCCGACACGGATACGTTAGGTTTGAATGGTGACAAGAGCTAGATTGAGCGAGCGAAACAAGCTATTTCTTTATTCTATGAACAGTCTAAGCCAGCCCGACATTTTGTATAAACTGCTATGCAAGGATATCAATTAGACCGCTAATTAAACGGCGCCGTTTCAATGAAAAGGCTAGGCAGCCAATTAAAAGGCTGCTTAACCCAGTTGACTGCGACAAATACATATAAATAAGACTCTTGACATTTCGGTAGCTGATGTAAATCTTTAAACAATTTGAACTGTCGACAGTTGTTACCGCTGATAAAATGATACTTTGTCTCAGGCCTCTTCTCTTACGTCGGTATCGCCTAGTAAAGGTGGAACATTGGGTCCTGTTTTCATGGAATTGATGACTACCCTTCGCTACACGGCATAATTATGTGAATTGCAATCAGGAGGTACGGTGTTTCACACGAAAAACAATACTCTAATTTTAACACCAATTAAAAATCTGTCTTTTTTAGAGTAGGTAACTACAGTTGGTTCAAGTCTAGTAACTTATTCATATCGGTACCGGACACGCATAATTTTTACAATTTCTTAATTTTTAATACCAAACTGGAATATTTAGTAAGTGAAAATGATAAAACTGTTATGTACCTACAGTTCCTACCTAAACCTTACCTTTTTCAGTGCCCAGAACTCAGCATATGGGTCAATAATTTGTTCGTGTGACGAGTCGTCGCTACATATAACGACGACTCGTGGGCAAAAACAAATTATTATTCGACCTATATGCTGAGTTCTGGACACTGAAAGTGTTTAATAAATTGATAAGATTTTCTCGTCCCTACATACCGTATCTTGATGCAGCTCATGGTGACTTTCAAGCGTTGAAGAACGAACAGCTGTCATGGTGCTCTGGATTTATGTGAAGATTACTGAAAATTTAATACACGTTTTGTGAGTGAAAATTGTTTATAAGGAAGTCATCACACAAACAACACGCTGGAACCATGTCTTCGATTCAAGGAACGCTGTTTTTATTGTAAAAAATTCTGATTAGGTGCACCAAATACCATACTTTTCGGCCTACTTAATGAAATATAAGAACGACATTTATTATACCCAATGTGAAAAGCGACGATGAGAAGGCGAGCGATAACAATGAGAAAAGCGATGTTACCAACCGGTGACATGCGGTTTTACAGTCCAATCGTCGATCATGGTCTTCAAGAGTCATGCAGAGTATGCAAGGCACCTTCACAGCGTCACGCAGGTACAGATGGGTTTTTGCATGGCAATTTTGGGACGTATTGAGTAAATGCCCAGTAAACTTCCATTTTCGCCTAATATACATACGTCCCAAAACGGGGCAGTTATTTTAATAATTGTGAAATATCACAAATTATTACATCATACTATGTTCAAATACTTTAAAGTATTTTTTTAAGTTATACTATAATTCGAACTATAAATACCTGATTTTGTGAACACATACCTATTTTGTGTTCCATTTAAACATATTTAGTCACCACCAGCTTGAAGGTAAATATGTACATAAGTTTACATAGTTCTTAGGTTAGGTTGGATCTAGTGAAAAAAAAAACAAAAGTTTGGATGATCACTCGTAGCTTTTTATAAATCACTTGCCTAGTGACAGTAATTTATAATTTTTACATTTCAGATTTGCATCTTGTTAGTAATTTAAATAAATCAGCATGGATTCAACCAGGGCCGGACGGACGCGAGAGGTCACCGCCGCCGATTGCCTTGACGAGGACACGGCGGTGCTCCGCCCAAGCAGGGCAGACCTCCACCGTATGCTCCACCGTGTCCTCCGGGCGAACCTCATAGTGCTGACACCCGGGAGGTACCTCCCAAAACAGCCGTGTCCGGTGAGTACCTGCGTCAGGTGAAAGGTGAGGACGCCGTGGCGCCTCTCCAGCCACTCCTCAAAGAGGGGCCTTATCGCCGCGATAGTCGCTGTCTCCATACAGCCATGGTATCCTGTCGGAGCTCCGTCCGCCGCGCTGCAATTTGCTGCGGCAGCGGAGTTTCACCCCGGCGACGCGCCTCCACGCGCCACGTATAGACGTGCGCGAGGGCTCTCGCTCTCCCAGGTACTTGATCGTCGACCCGACGTCGATGTTAACTCCTCCTACCGTTACTTGGGATTCCGCTGGTGGCCTGTTCCGAGAACAATGAAAGTGCATGGCCTCGGACTTGTGCAGGACCACCTCGAGGCCTAATTTCCGGATCCTTCCAACGACTATCGCGACCCCGCGTGTCATCAAGTCGGCCGCCGCCTGGTGCGACCTCCCCTGTGGCAGAACTAGCGTATCGTCAGCGTAACAGATCACGTTGACGCCGCTAGGGAGGTCAGCACGCAGCAACCAGTCGTAGCCGATGTCCCACAGGAGCGGGCCCAGAACTGAATCCTGTGGAACAACGCACGACATCTCCCGCCGGTTCCACTCACCCTGGTGACCAGGGTAGATGACGGCCCTGTCCGTCAAATAGGCCTCAACCACGCGACGGAGGTAGGTCGGTAGGTACTCCAGGGCAGGGAGTTAAAGGCATTGGCGATCTCAAGAGACACCGCCAAGACGACCTTGCCGCGGGACACCGCAACCCCCTTCGTGAGGGCTCTCACGCGCATGATGGCGTCCATCGTTGAGCGCCCCGTGCGGAAACCGAACTGGTTCTCCGCCAGATTCGGCCCCACCCTACCAGGTGCTCGACGAGACGGTTTGCAATTACTCTTTCAAAGAGCTTGCCCACCTCGTCGAGCAGCACGATGGGCCAGTAAGCGGACGGAGAGTCCGCAGGGCGCCCAGGCTTCTTGATAGGATATTTGCTTGATTTGCAAATCAATCAAAATACAGTAGTTGTATGATTCGAATTATTTTTCAAATGAAAGATTTCAGTCAACTCTTTCTCAGATAACGATAGAGGAGTCAACCCTTAGGTGCTTTTTTGCTGCAGCAAATAACTTTAACCTCCTACCTCCTCCTACTATACATTGAACACGTTCAATGTAACGGTAAAACTTTCTATCTAAAACTCGTATCTTGTTTTGACTCATGAAACAGTTGACAAAATACGTTTTCATTTACTATATACAACATACATTGGTGGTCATATAATTAAGAACGCAATTTTAAGGGAAGATTTTTCCAAACTAACAATTATAAATAACTTACTTAAAGGGATGTTGCCTGGGTTAAAAAAAATATGTTTCTTTTTAGTCTGTCAGTTAGATTTTAGAAAAATATTGGATATGATTTTTTTATTTTATCAAATCAATAAAATATTACGAAGATAAATCGCATCAAGGATAATGTGTGGGGGCTTGCAACGACACGTACCCTACTGCATGTATTTTTGTATTTCTCTCGGTACCGCAAAACTTTTCTACACTAGTGGTACTATCGCTGATACACGTGAATGTCTTATATATAAATTGATAAACTTTAGACATTAGATCTAAACCTATAACTACTTACTGGCTGGTCACATAATTAAGAACGCTGAATAGCTTTTTTTTCCTATTTAAATAGAGAACACTCTGTGTGTCTTTGTGTCTGTGTGTCATTGTTCGTATAATTTTGGCCCCATTTGGTGATGTAAGTCTTAAAATTGCTTGGTATGAAAACAATGTGAAAAAATAAAAGTTGTGATAAATCTACAAGGGAAATAAAAATAAAACTTCGCGAGAAGAATTGGCCGTATTAAAGTATCGCCGACCATCTAAAAAACTCAAAAACGATGGTTTTGCACGCTGTGAAGCATTTTGCAATGTTCCGCGTGTACCTAAACAGAGAAAGTCATCTCGTCGATGATCGAAATGTCGTCCGTCTGTAAAAACAAAGTCCCTTTTAAGGGTCTAATGAGCTGGGTGAAAACATCCCTTTTGCAATCTTGGCACGCACTATTCGAAAACTGAACAGCTGAAAATAGAATTATGTTTTTTATTCTGACGAGACATTTTCTAACTGTTAAATCCATTGTTAAATCCATGGTCCGGAGCGAGGAGGCATAGGAAACGGTCACCTCCTTCTGCGAAGCAGTCATGCTAGCAAAAAACGAGGCTGGCCGCGCGAGGGAATGGCAAAAAAAAGTATTTTTTTCTCTCGTACTATTGTATAACTACCAAAAAAACGAGAGGACCAAATCTACATCAATTTTATTCTTTTTCAACATTTACTTTTCCCCAACAGTCACCGGCTTTTCACATCGAAATTGTTTTGTGGCGCTGGGGGTGTACCGTCACATCCAGGGCCCTTATCCACCCCTTAGGCACTCAAAGACATCTCCACCGTTGACCAAGTGAATTGTAAGTTGGAAGTTACGTCAAAACAGTGACCTCCGTCCGTTGTTAATGAATTAGCATTGGTTACATCCCGACAAGATTCACAAGACAAATCAGCGTATCTTGTTTATTTTGCTTTTTACGCATGCGCATTGAAAAGAAAACCACGTGTATCGGCTATTCCAATCTCCTGATGCTTCATGGACTCTTAGTAACGCCTAACAGTTTTACGCCGATTATTTTGCATTCAACGGCTAACAGGCCAGGCTACCTTCATCGCCGACGTCCGGCGTGGCACTGACTGCGCTCTTACCCGCGGCACGTGTGGGTGCCGCGGTAGTGGCTCCACCAAGCGGAGCGAAAGTTCATTCCGGTGTTATGTCGTTAGCTATTATATGTTGCAGTGATAACACGTCCTTGTCACAATCGTACAATATTTAATGTTATTCCTATTTTTCCCTATATTTAATTTATTGGGAATTATGATTATTTCTTTAATCATGACCGATGGCCGACTGACACGCTCGCGTGCTTACGGCTCGAAGATGTACCATTTCCTAACAGTTAGGACATGGCATTGTGCATATAACATAGATGTAGGGTAGTCACGTGGTTTAAAGTGAATTATTTTCAGCACTGCCCTTTGAGCTCTTTCAAGCTTAAAAGCTCAGTTTTATAAGTTCCCCACACAGGGATACAGTACATAAAGATTGATTGACACAGAGACAGGTAAACCATTCGGAGAGTGTCTTTATCCGCTTATATATATATACATATATATAAATATATATATAAGTCTTCTGGTACGAGAAGTTAATGACTCCAGTTGAGTGGTCCAGTCTAGTTTCTCGTAGACAAATACTCCGAGATATTTTATGGATTCTACCATCGTCAACGACAAACAAGTACAAGCTTCAGTGTTTTGCGGACGTTTATGGGCTTTTAGATAATTATACATATAACCAGCACTTTATCTTTTGATGAAAAGTACAGTAAAATCCGTTGAATAGTTTAAAAGATCTAAGCGAACAAACAGCGGAGGCGACTCTATTTTATACTATGTAAAGATTATTTCACATTATATGTTGGATAGCAATGAATATACAAACTAATGGTATCTGCCACGTGACATGTGAACACCAAGATGTGTGCTTTATGTCCTGGCTTATGATAATTACGTCCCGTTTATATATATCGCTCTTTAACAGTGTTTCGGTAAATTATTCGTTTTGATTTCTATTTTGATGTGATTTTATGCACAAATACACCCCAAGTTAAAAACTCGGGTCACTGGTCAAATATGACTGGATTAGGGCTTATCCTGGTACAGATATTCTATTTCACGAAGTCCGTTTGGCTCTGGTTGTAGTAGTGACGCGTAGTGATAGGCGCGCTAGTGTGTGTAAACGTAGGTAGCGTTAGGAAAGAAATCTGACACGCATTATATATTTATTTAATAAATTATATAGACAATTTAAGTAAATAATATTTAGCTGTTATGATCATCTCAAAAGAAACAACAGTTGAAAGTAAATAATATTTTTATTTATAACAGAGAAGAAACAAAAAAATCAGCACTTAATCACTATCAAATTCAATTTCTGATTCGCTTTCGTCAGAATCGTTCCCTAAGTTAATTATGAACTCAAAATCCAGGTCGACGTATTTTAAGTACTTATTCTTTTTCAATTTTTTCAACATGAGCACAGGTTTTTTGCCATGTTTCACTGGTTACTCTATTCAAGCTTTCAAAGATCAGTCTTTCCATGTTCGTCATGTTTTGTTCGATATTCTTTGATGCGATATAATTTTTTACAATACCCCAAATATTTTCAATAGCATTTAATTCTGGGTGATAGGGGGGAAGACGTATGACATCAAAACCCTTGCTCTTAATAAAATCATCAATTTTATACGTTATGTGTTCATCTTTCTGTTTTTTTATAATATCGTACAATTCCAATTTAAGGAGAGATTGCTCAAATGCTATACCCTTATCCCTGAGCCATTGCTGCATGTCTGCTTTCTTTGTAGCCGACGTCGGTAGTTTTTCAGTCAGTGTGTTGTGATATGAAGCATTGTCTAAGACAATGACAGAGCGTGGGGATAAATTGGGTAAAAGTTTTTCGTTTAGCCATTTAACATAATTATCGTAGCTCATATTAGAATGGTAATCGCCAGCTGTTGAGTTGGCTTTATAAATCAATGAAGCATTTTCAATAAATCCATCCTTTGTACCCGCATGCACTAATATAAAGCGAGTGCCTGTGCAAATTTTTTTTTAGAATGGTGTACTCTCTTTCTTTTGTGCCCA
This sequence comes from Mamestra brassicae, assembly GCA_905163435.1. NCBI lineage: Eukaryota > Metazoa > Arthropoda > Insecta > Lepidoptera > Noctuidae > Mamestra > Mamestra brassicae. Next base: position 8,605,396 of record LR990987.1, read on the forward strand.
GGTGTTGTTTCGCACGTGTGTTGAAAGGACATAACTTTCATCGGTGTACACAATTGGACGACCTTGACTGCGATATTCTGACATCTTCTTCAAAAATTTTAAACGCCACATTTGTATATCATGACGCTCCGTCAAAACTTTACGGTTATTCTCTGTTTTACGCCACTTGTAACCTAACTTCAGTAAAAATTGACGAACAGTTTCGATACAACCATCAAAACCAATTTTTTTCATTTAATACAGTTTTTAACTTAGCCAACGTTGGAATTTCTTTATGGATGACATGGAAATTTTGTATAGTACTGCGAACAACATCGGCTGTAAAATTATCTATTTCTATCTTACTATCCCGCTTTCTTCTTTTCTTCATAGGAGAAGTGAAATTTGATGAGCAGGATGGCAATTCCTTCTCTTCTTTTAATATCCGTTGAACAGTTTTCATAGAAACACCTGTAGCCTCAGCTGTACGCCTTGTAATATCTCGTAAATGAGACAAATCACAGTTAGGTTCCGCAACTGATTTTGTGAATTCATAATCTTCTCGCAGGAAATGATAAACGCTAGCTATCATGCTTCGACCCTAGAACAAAACCAAATCGAAATACCTATTTAAGTTACAAGTTTCATAATATTAGATAGATAAACTCTTAATAGCACACAAAAAGTAGTAACAATAGTTAAAAAAAAAATGTTACCTCACTGTGGAGAACTTTTCTGCGTTTACTTGCCATGCTGACGTTACTCTTTGAATTTTTTAGCGCGGAAACAAAACACTAGTGACTCTGACCGCGTCGCGATCGTGACTGAGCGCTCCCGAGGTTACGCACACTAAAACAGTGTGCACGTACAGACCTTACAACATTCATAGTCAAACGGACTTCGTGAAATAGAATATCTGTAATAGTACAAAAATATACTCTCACATAAATGTTCACTTTTAATGAAAACAGATTACTTGAACACATGAAAACACATTTCAGGGAAACCTTTAGGATAGTTAAAAGTTATTTTAGCAATTGCAATGCCAATTTCATTTATAATTATTTTATCCTTAAGGATTGTTTGTTATCATTTATTGAACTAAAAAGTGGACCAACCATTGGAACAGTCAGGGTCGTATCCTAGCTCTGCCGGAACTGTGTTATTATTTATTTTGAGTGTCATCTCGCAGTTCAGCCTATGAGGATGTCGACTGCTTATGCGGACTTGCCTGTGGAAGCCTTAATATAAATATTAAAACCTCCAGCCAGGGCTTGAGTTGGAACTGCATAAGACGCTTGCTTTTATAAATGGGCTACATAAGGGATGGTGAACATTACAAATAGTCATTTGCGTTCAATTGAGAGCAAGCAAACATATATATTTCTCTGCATTCTTCAGCATAATTAGTGGCATCTAATATTTTTTTTCAATAAATTCTTTGTTGAAATGTTTATATAAATATTTAAATTTAAGACTAAAGTAAGTAGTACTTATGTTTGTATATAAATACCTCAGATATAAATACATGGATTGTTAAGGTTTGCTACACGAGTTGATCTGCAGGTGAGACAGGGACGGTACTGGCTTTTCTCTTTTTGTTCCCTGTGACTGCGACGGATATGTGCGAGGCACATTGATTGATGGGATGGATGTCAAAAAGATAAAATATTACATACAATTCAACACCGCGAAACAATTTATATTTTCATTATATTTTATGTACCTTTTAATCTCATTCTTAAAAAAAAACATTCAATCAATGTTGTGTTATTACGAAGAACTTTATTATTGACTGGCTTTTGTCAGCGGCTTCGCTCGCGTGATGGTAGTAAGTTATCCCAAGTGAACATTATTTCCCGGATGTATAGTAAATATTCTAGCTGTGTGCTTAGTTTCATCCAATTGCGTTCATTCGTTAAGACGTAAAGTGGTAATAAACAATCATACTCATTTATTTATAATATTAATAATTTGGTTAGATAAAAGTGTAGCTGTTTGTGATCAGCTACGAGCGTCGAGTGCTACAAGTGCGTAGCAGCGGAGCAATGACGTCATACACGTCGTTGCATTTACGTCAAGCAATGTGTACCTTATGTTTTAAGTCATTCCTTGATATTTTTTTAATTTATTACCAACATAGATTGCTAACACTGATATGATAGTATTGCGACTATGTGTAATATTTCTCTTTATGACTGAGAGCGACCGCAATAAGACCCCACTTTGCATGACGCGGGCCCATTGTGGGTTAGTAATGTCACATATAGGCATGCATATTGCATATGTCTTCAAGGTCTTGGTTCTAGGAAATGCCTGTCTCCTCGCGAGGTTTTTTTAATATTTTTATTTGTTAACGCAGTTTAGTTTGATTTGAAATAACGCCCTACTGTAGGTCTTAAATATCTTATATTTACCTCGAATTACAAGTTCTTATTGGGAGGCTTTCCGATGACACAGCCGTCCTCGCATTCGATGAAACATCTTCCGGAGCTTCTAGTAATCTTCAAACTAGCCTTGACAAAATAACTAAGGACTAGAGTGAACGCACATGAAATAAATGTCCATGAGTATTGCGTTTTCTCGTGATATCAAGACGTCAAATTAACGTACCAACCAGATTTGAATCCCATAGAGTTGTGATGGGCCGACATTAAAAACAACATAGCCAAACCCATAATAAATCTTCTCTAGCTGGAAAGGTGAAGTTAAGGAATAGATTGTTTTCGGTGTTCACGGTGGAAAAATGGATGAGATGTGATCGCGACGGTAAGTTCGATTAACTACATTATCGAACCTTTATAATAAATCTGCAGAACGACTCTGATTCACGTAACGATACCGAAATGGAACATGAAGTTGAATCAGAATCAACTTAGTTTTTCTTAAAAATCTACAATGAATAAAAACATAATTTGAAATAAAATGAACATTTTATTAAACGGACCTGGTTACTTTTTCAACTTGCCATTTTAATAGAATACCATACACCATCATTACCATCACCATCACCATTACCAGTTTTAAATACGTAAATGAAGCTATATCTTTATGCTATTAAATATTGTAAACTGATATCGTAAGATCTGGTCGACAATATCAAACTCCGGGTTCACATGAGTTTGATATTGTCGACCTCTATCCTGTTATCACCCCGCCTTAACGTGCCTTCCTAAGGCGTTATACAGCGGTCCTGGTCAAACTATAGGACAAAAACTGAGTAAACTCTACGAGAAACATAGAAAATTAATTTTAATCGACTTTAGAGCAGTAACGCACTACATCCAATCCGAATCGTGAAAATACGTTCCGAAGTAGTCAGTTCTATGACAGTATGGTAGTTTAAGCACTAGATCAAACTTCCGTTATTCGATTTCTGACCGTCATCCGTGGGTTTCCTACCTCCGAAGTTCTTCATCAGATCTTCACCAAATTCAAACGGGACGAGTTTGGAAAAATACTCTTCCAAACAACATAAGAATCATCCAAATAGGTTGACAATTGGGGAAAATATCGTTGAATATCATTTTTCCTGGGATCCCAGCATCAGATCCTGACTTATACCTTCCATCATCAGCTCAGCAAAACGAGATGTTAATTACCAGCTACAATTATCTAAATTGCGTTAGAAAGTAGAGTAGCCCTCGATTTTCCTCGGATTCCATCATCAGATCATGACTTGGTGTCAATGGGACCTACCACAGGAGAATAATCTTTTAAGTAAAAAAAAAATGAGAATCGGTCCACAAATGGGGGAGAAATCGGGGAATATACATAAAAAATACAGTCGAACATAGAACCTCTTCTGTTTTTTCGTCGGTGTAAAATGAGTAAAAATAGGCACTCTTTTTAAAAAAGGATTTACAGCTAGCAGAACAAAAAAGGGTTTACAGCTTATAACATTCTTCGATCTCAATTGTTTACCGCCTAGTGTTGCAGTCTTCTCGTGCTCAAAATATTCAAGAGTCCTAATGTTGTGTGAAACATTGATCCTACTTTATTTTATGTTGCAATGAGTTCATTTTTCTGTATTAATTCTGCATAACATGTTGGCTAATGATGACAGATCTAGTCTAATCTGATCGACCAGAAACCGTCACAGTAAGTCAAATAGCTAAAAGTTAGAGAGCTTTGTGTTTTCTATAATTTGTACGGCAAATTATGGCATTTATATCGAGTAAACCGAAAGATGTTTCAAGAAAATTTCATCGCTTGAACTTTATGACGCTTTGTTTCCAAAGATATGTTTTTTTTAAATAAATGTTATTTTCCGAAAAGTATACGAACAACAAATTGTAAATTAATATCTAGTAGACTTTTAAGTCACTTTTATTTTAACGATATGAAAGTAAAATAACTGGATTTGCATGTTACTATTTCAAAATTCATAATACTCCTGAATACTTATGAGGTGCTAGTACTCCGAGACAACCGAACTCTGTTGCTCCCCCGCCCACTAAAAACAATCCGTACGTCTAGGGATCCGCCCCTTTCGTGCCTGATATCCCGAATATACGTCTGTCTTTGACAACCTAACTGTCACATAATACAAAAAAAGTTTTTACAGCATTTAATATTTTGGACAATTATCTGATCTACGTTTTATCTAAAAGTTTTTACAGCATATAATAGTTCGGAAAAATATCTGATCTACGTTTTATCTTTGTTTTAGTGCAAACTGACTGCACACTCTTAACCCTAGACACCTAACGTTTGCCTACCCCCTATAAACCCTAACCATTCGTCGATTCGACGAATACTTTTTAGAGTGTTTTAATTTCAAGTTATAATATAACTTTTCGTTAAATGTATTGCATTTATACTTGGTTTAACTATTATTCTACAAAATGAAACAATGAATTTCTGTATTATTACTATTTATATTCATTTTATCACAATTTTAGAAAGGCACTAACTTTTATGAGATCAATAGAGACAACATATTTATAAAAATTAAAATAAAAAAAACAACAAAAAACAGCCTTTTCTTGTTTGGCGTACCTAAATTATAACATTATAAACAATTTGAAAAATAGAAAAAAAACTAATTTTTTACAGCACATTTTGAACAAAAATCAACTTTATGTTCCCCGCATATTGCTGAATTACATTTAGCGCATGATGACTTTGTCATGCGCCTTTTGGTATATGAACATAGACCACAGATTTTTCTTTTTCTATTATTTGGTGTCTCAGTGGGTTGAAGATCATTACCGGATTGTGGCTGACTCTGACCTTGACCTTCATCATGCCCTAAACCCAATATATCTGTGATATTGTTCTTGATGTGCGTTGGCATGGTACGAATTTCCAGTCGGATTTTCAACCATGGTTCAACAAGTTGCGAATGCATCTTCTTCATAAAATCACGTCGTTTCATAAGTTTTTGACCCTGTACAGAGGCATTGTGGCAGTAAATTATGTAACTGTTGATACATGCTATATTCATCATTCCATAGAAGACGCATATTGGCCATCGGTTGGTTTTTCTGCTGCATGACATTACTGAGCACATTTGGTCGAACGTATCTACACCACCTTTTGTTTTATTATAGAATTCAATCAAACGTGGCTTTTTTGTTTCCGGGTTGATTGAGGCCTCCTCATCACAAGATGAAAGCATGTAAACCATTTTAGAAGGTTTAGGTTTGTACGAAAGAAGTGTAATAGGTCCATCATACACGAACATCGACGTATTGACTCTTCTGGTTCCATTATTCGTTCTGTGGTTCTTCAATTCATCTGGGATTTCTCTTTTATTAGATCGTAATGTCCCCACAACTGTTAATTTGTAAGGCTGTCGAAGTAACTGTTTTGCAATTGGTACTGAGGTGAACCAGTTGTCCATGGTAACGTTTCTGTTCGTGCCGTGTATACTGCGAGTAAGTTCTTTTACGAAGTACTCTCCTAAAGGTAAACCTCCTGTATTGGATCCTTTTCCAAGATACGGCATACAGTCCAGCATATACCTTGTGCCACTGTCACACATCATTACTAACTTGACTCCATACTTAGCGGGTTTATTTGGAATATACATCCGGAATTTGCACCTCCCTCGGAATGCCAGCAGCTGCTCATCTATAGTAACGTTTGTTCCAGGAACGTAATTTTGACGGCACTGGACCATAAGCAATTCCCATATATCCCTTATGGGCGTAAAGGGATCGTCTTTCTGTCGCTGTAAGCGAAACGTTTTGTCGTCGAAACGTAGACATCGCAGAAGGAAATCACACCTCTCTTTACTCATACACGATACATATCTTTTACTAGAATATTCTGTACTGAACAGTTCATCCAGGGTGAGATGATTGTCTTTCAGAGCTGCAGTTAACACCAGGATACCCAATAGAGCTCTGATCTCCTCTTTGCCAGTGTCATTTTGCGTAGAGGTTATTTGCGCATAGTTCCGTTTTTTTATCGCAATTTCTGAGTTTGTCCATTTTACAATCTCATTTATTATCTGATCAGTCATGAATCGATCAAATAACGATACCGGATCGACAATATCCTTTAGTGCGCGAGTTGGTCCCCTGGCAACACGTACAATATTTATTGCTGCTGTTCTGTTGGAAGAACGCCCCTTGCTAGTCGCCCAAACATGGCGGGACCGACTGCGGATCGTGTTTGTTGAGAAGGATAATATACTTGGATCATTACCTGAGCTCACCTCTGGAGGTGGGTGAGGTATTTGTGATTCCAGCACATCATCCATCAAAGCAGGAGAAACACGCTCTTGAATAACATCATCGTCGGAAGAACCGGAAGATTCTTCTGTCTGATTATCACTTTCAACAGCATCCACCTCCAGATTATCTTCAGTTTCGCTATCAGATAATTCCTCCGAAGCACTGACATCTTCCTCTTCCAATAACAAACGCGCTATTTGTTCATCAGGTAGCAATTGTCTTGAAGTCATGATGAAAACTGCAAGAAAACAAAAAAACATTAGTTGCGAAAGAATACACAAACCCTAACCATTCGTCGAAACGACGAGCACTATTGTAATATCTCGAAAAAAGAAGTACTTACCCCCCGGACACGAACGCCTCTCGGAAGAGCTCGGCGAACACTGAGTTGACAAGCAACGTTGCTATAATCGCCCCACGCGCTGAAAAGAGACAGCGATTTTTTTGTCGCGTACTCGTCGTATCGACGAAGGTTAGGTGTCTAGGGTTAATGACTTCTGCCGTGCTGGTGATATGTACGTATGCTCCAGCGGTCGTTGCCATGGTAATGCGCATCATCAAGTAGAGAGAGTTGTTAAGTTAGACATGGTATTCAATACCGTGTCGTGCAGAGTGATTAAACTCGTAAATTTATTATTAATGTTTCTTTTTATAATGTAACTAGACCAGCAAAAGTGCTAATAACATTTATCTGATGCAGACGCGTACCCCTTCCGTAGTCATGGAAACGATGCGCGTGCCAAAAGTACTAGCACAACATGAATCAAAGACAGCTATTCAAGGACATAGCCTGGTTTAGAGTACCTAGGTGGAGTTACATTCCTTGGGAGGAGATTAGTAGATACATATATGTTTGAGAATGGCGGAGGATGGAACGATGTTTTTGATATTTTTGACAAACATCTACAAAATCTACGGTAGATAAAAGCGGGAAATTATTATTACAGAACAGATTATGAAATTAAAGGGCTTATTTTTAAACGACTTCCAAAAAAGGTCGATGTTCTCAAATCGGGTGTATTTTTCTATGTTTGTTACCTCATAACTCAGTCATTTAAGAAAACTTTTGAAAAAAAAATCACATGCTGTAGCTGGAGATATTTATTTTTGTATGTGCCCTGATTACTCGAAGATGGCTGGACTGATTTGGATTTATTTATTTTGTTGGAAAGGGAATACTTCCCAAGTGGTCCCATGATCATCAAATCAGGATCTGATTATGGAATCCTGGAGAATAGAGAGATTTCTTGAAATTTAAAGGCACACTTGAAGCGATTTGGGTAGTTGTTTGAATAGTACTTTCTCGGAGTGATCCAATTTCAATGTAGTGAAGATCTGATGAAGAACTTCGAAGATGGGCAACGGAACTCCTCAATAAATGGTAGCAAATGGACTGGGATTGCTGAAATCTCATGTCTGTCTATTGCTTACACCAGTTCATAACATAAATCACGCCGGTACGCTGTGATGGGGTAAACACATGTGAACCACTAAAAAGTGAAAAAAAAAACTTAATTTACAAAAAATACAACCGCCTTCTTAATAAAAAACACTAGAATGTATAAAATAATTTTAATTTCGGAAGTCGGTGTCAAAAAACGCAAAAATAACAAAAAACACCGACTTCCGAAATTAAAGTTTTTTTATTGTTATATACCACTTTCATCGTGCATCGCAACTTAGTAAATTGATAACTCTGGGCCAAAAACTGACTGAGTCTACTTCCTTAAAGTAGTTCAAACCCCATTCTTGTTTTAAAGTAATAAACTCGATAAATTAATACTAAAAGAGTACTAAACTATTTATCATAAAGTACGGCACTTGTTTACGGCTTTCGATGACGTATGTACAGTTGTACACCATAATATAAGAGCAATAACTCTCGAAGTAACTTATTCACTCTTAAGATTAATTGTTGCTATCAGGAAACACAGACTCTGACAGGGAATTGTAGTCCTTAGCTGTACACACAATTAATGTGTTTCCAAAACGTTTTCTCTATGTGGGTGGGATGTCTACCATGCACCAGTGGCGCATCGCCGTAAGTCTTGTGGTCTGATGATGGACCGGGATAGGCGGAATTAATTCTCTAAAGACCTTTAAAATCTGCTAGAAACTACGGGGTTAAAAGTATTTTTACGGACTTACTCCAAACTTGCCTGCTACCCCACTGCGTTTAGGCACGCAATTGCAGCAAAAGCGGTAGACAGCTAATCCCTATTCAGTCTTTTGTATTTATAATGCCGGGAGGATTGCGGCGCAGCCTCCGAAAAATCGATCACGACCCACGATAAAAATCCAAAATCAAATACTGTGTTAATGATTTTTTATTTGTTTTATGGAGTTCAAAAACGTCGTTTATTTGTTTCATGGAGTTGAAATTTGTCATTGGAATCTCTAGGCTCTATAACGGCCTGGCGCGTCTTTTTCGCCTCGGCTTCAATAAAAAAAGTTCGCCTATTTACATTAAAATATACTATTTCAAATTCAACCAGAATTATATCGCATAATATGCATGTTTCCGGTCAATAAATAAGGTAAATATTCCTATGTCTCTGGTATTTATTTCATATCTGTTATGACAAACACCACTTAAAGACTAAGTTAAATATACACAATTATTACAATTGTTTTATAATGAAGCTTTTATGGAGAAAACTGCCGTTTATGATACAGGATTAACTTAGTTTGAAGGACAGGGGTCTCACTCACTGGACATACTCATAACTAGGCATTCTTGTCTTAACAATATTTATGTTTCTTGGACTAATCTTTTTTGCTAAATAAATAATAATTATTACTTTCTTATGCTTCGGATTTGTTCAGCTTTCTTTAACGGGCCTGGACAGGACATTTAACTAAATATAAAAATACGTCTTTTACAGGAGATCTCAAACTTAATGGTGGCTTTCAAGTTTTCGTCGCTCAGTGTCACGATCGCCCTTGCTGTCACGTGAATTTACAACAGCGCAGCGATACGCTTCGTTAGGATTGTGTCTACTTGTAAAACGGGATTTTCACGCTAATCTTTGAAAAAATGAAAAGGCATTAGGGTGCGTTTCCACCATAGATATGCGAAGATGCGTAGCGAGCCAGAGATGTGTTTGTTAAGAACCAATAGCATCGCTTCATTTGCCTAGCTTCGCTCAGCGCTAGGTAAATGAAGCGATTCTATTGGTTCTTACAAACAAATCCCTCGCTACGGCATCCTCGCATATCTTGTGGAATCGCACCCTCACGAATAAAGGTGGTTAAACTCTACTGACTCTCGGGCCGAAAATCGTAACTCGCATTGGTGAATGAGCTTTTACTTCATAAGCATATGCTAAAACTCATATGGACGTACCTTCGGACTGCAGTTTCTAACTCCTACCTTAAAATTTTCCAACCCTTCCTGTCAAAAGTTTTGCGCATGGTAACGGATGTACCATGGTACATTCGAATTGTGACTTACAAAAAATACAAACAGTTAATAACGAAGTTGCAAACTCTCTCAAAGCTTACAAAAAGCGAATGCAAATGCAGCCCAACCGTCGATGCTTTTGTGTGGGAAATCATCAAATTAATTCTCCCGGTCTGAGCAGAGCGGGAGCGAGTGCCAACTGTTACTAACTAAAATCCACCAGTGTTTCTTCAGATATGCTTTACGTTCCAGGGTTTCGGGTGACTCTTTTGAACAATAAATCAATTAAATAATGTGGAAATAATCTGATGGATAAACTCCCAAACATAAAAAAATCAAAGATTGAAGTAAAGGATACAGGATCTTATTTCGACATAAGATGCCATGCCTACTGAATATTATAAACTGCATTACTGAATAGTGATGCAGTTTAATGCACAACCAAATTAACAAAATAATCTGCAGTTGAACCAACAGATCACGGAATAAAGATAAGACTAAAAAAAAATCTTGGCTATTAATTTGAGAAACTGGGTAAATGAAAAGCTCAATAAATGTGATAAAAAAATTCTTACAATTCTTTGCGGTCCCAGTTATCCAGGTTATTGTAACTAACACAGAACAAAGAAAATTGGATAGGAAGGAAAGTGATATATAAGTATGAATACTGTTAAAATTTCTGACCAAACCCAAACCGTAACTGGATGAAAACTAAAATTGCATCATGGATTAATGAAAATTTTGTAAGTTGTATTTTTTTTTAAATTAAAAATGTGTTTTGATAAAAATGAGCACTTTTCTTTAGTTTGCCATATATTTTTACTTTCCAGGATTTGATCCTTATTAGCGCAATTTTCGGATGGTGTAATAATACTGTGTTTTTTTTTCAAAAGCTAGGAAATGAACCGGTTCGTTCGTTTCCTAGCTAGTTAAACCAAATTATGAACATTTCAAAACAAACATTTAATTCATTATCTAACAACATGATAAACCATCTTCCCAGAGGCGGTCGGACGAGCCACTCTGCAGAGTAGTTCAGAACAACTTACTACTTATTGCTGAGTGTACATGCCTGAAGTGGATGTGGGAAAATGGGAGACAGGTCTTTGGCTCGCTGCTTCTGCTCGTTTAAGAGCCCCCTGTGGTTGTCCTCATCGCTGTCACTGTGGTGAGGTTGTCAACAGCCTCGGGCACCACGGCCTTTCTTGTTGCTGTGCGGGCCGTTTTGCGCGACCGCGACACGCTAATTTAAACGACATTATCCGACGAGCTCTCGTCACCATCGGCGTTCCAGCCGTATTAGGACGGCGTGTCTTTGTTTCATTGGAAGATGGGTAGGCCTTTAGTGTGGGACGTAACCTGTGCGGATACTCTTGTTAGTTCATCGTGTTGTGCGGAAAACCTATGCGTCGCGCCTTTATTGTGAATGCCATCGTCACTTCTCAAAAATACGTATTTCAACGTGAGCGAACTCGAAGAGCTGTTTACCGCCATCTGTGCTAGCGCGATGGCCACAACATGACGACCAGCACAGAAAACTACATCCATCGTGCGTAGCGAACGGGCTTCGTAGGACCGCCCCAATGCGAAAATAGATGTCTCCTTCTTACATTTTAAATTGAAATCCAATCTCCTGAGTACTAATGCGCTCCTAGTAATTTTCGATGAATTTCAGTCATTTTGTCGGCTTTCATAAGGATTTGTGTTTTGGTACCAGGACTTTATAGCATTTGAGGAGTTCTATTACAGAGGAGTTGAATCATGGGTGGAAACTGGATATCTTGCAGCCTTGTCTATAGCAAGCCTTTGATAGTGAATGCCGGTCACTCGCACCTATGTATTGAAGGGGTTCGTTAAGGGAGGAACTGGGCCGGTTCGCATGCAGCTGGACCTCTGTTGCATATATTGATTCCACTCACGCTTTAGTAACATGCAATCTATCTATCACAGTCGCTCGAAGTACTGATTCGAAACGAGACTGCAACATTTACCGGTTCAGTCCGCTTTTCGCAGGTTGCAAATTATTATGATTTTTCTTATTTACCAGGGCTATGTGCTAACTTAACAAGCGGTAAGTAGATCATGCAACTTGTTTGCTGTGGACCATAAACCAATACCAAATTCAAAATTGTGATCACTTTTGTGTACTTCTCTTATAATATGATACTAAGTCGATACGTGTATTTTTGGTTTTGTTTATTCGTTTTTTGACACCGACATCCGAAATCAATGTGCCTTGGCATTCCAATCCCACTCAAGTTTTGTTTTGGGATTCATAAAACCTAAAAATCTGTTTTTTAATAACTAGTTTCACGTTTCCATATTTAATTTGAGGGGAGTACCTTCGAAGTTCAACGACCTCTGCAAATGCAAAATAGGTGTAACTCAACACAACGCACAAGTAATCACCAAGAACGGCTCAGAAAAAAAAAGTTATGACCGAATAGATAGCCCCAAAATATGGAAGTTGAACATAACAGTTGAGGTAAGGCTATACCAGTGAGAACTTTACACATGTTCGTATCCCTTCTAACTAAGAAAGAAAATTGTGTTTATTGGCATTGTAATAGAAACATAAAATTAAACAAAATAAATAAATAATGAAAACTAACAATGCCAAAGGGCCTCAGCTCAGCATAATGCCAGATGGCAACACAAGGTATACCACCTGACGCTGATTTTCAGCTGCAGCCCACGAGTGCCATACCTACGCTCGAAAACATAGACACACATAAATTATACATAAACTAAAATATTCAAGTCAGACAGAAACTAAAATACTTTGTACAAAAAGTAACTAAAATAAAATGATGCGACTCTTAATTTTAAAACAAAAAGATAAATAAAAATTTATGTGCTCAAAAATAAAAAGGAATAACAGATATTATTGTAAAAATTAAAATAAATGTTTTAATTTATAAAACAAAAATTAAAAAAAAAAACATGACAATAATAAAAAGTAAAAATGACAAGATATATAAAATTACTATAATCATATAAAATTACTTAATAACAAATGCATAAGGTTGTTACAATGATACACTTACTCAAAATACCTACCTAATTTCAAATGGCTGACATGTCACCACGAACATCTTGAAGTTTATTTTGGTGATTTAATAAAAACACAACTTTAATTTTAATTTGAATATCGAGCAACTTTTACTATACTTTATGGGAGGTGGGATATTGTTCCAGCATTTGGTAGCTGCGTAACGAAAACTGCCCCTAAAAGCCGCCGACTTATGTTGGGGAATAGAAAGCTGTTGGGAACATTTTCTTCCCTCACCTATTCTGTGCCTACTAGTCCATGACAGCCTATCGTATAAGTAAGAAGGGGAGTGTGACCTGATAACACCAAAAAGTAAGGTTGCCAAGTGCAGTTTACATCTAGCTTTCATTTTTGGAATGTTGTGCTCATTCAAAAAAGGTGTTACATGTCCCCAAAGGGAACTTTAAAACAGAAGCGTCCACAGGCGTTTTGAAGTCTTTGGATCATTCTTTCGGTTTTTGACAGAAGTCGTTGACCATACACTGTGTCCGCATAATTTAACTTTGATAAAACCAAAGACTCCACAAGCAGGACTCGCAATTCCTCGCTAAGATACGGGCGGGCTTTAAATAAAATTTTAAGTTTATAATAGCAATTACGGATACACCCTGTTACGTGTTTGTGAAACCGAAGTTCCGTGTCCATTACAAGACCCAGATTAAGTGCTTCGTAGACCCGTTCGATTGGCTAACCCATAATTTTATTGTTACACAGCCGGCACAGGGTTTAATTTTACTAAGCTGGTTTACGGTACCGAACAGCATATATTTTGTTTTCGAAGGATTAACTGTACCGACGTGATCTTATATTATGGACTGGTTTAAAAAATGAACAAACATGGGATTTCAACAATCCCGGGAAATTTGCTATCATTTATTAAAGAGTTCCATTACATATTATCTTTGAAGCTTATCAGATTTTCACCAAATTGATACAGGACCACTCCGGGTAAATATTTTTGCAAACAAAAAAGAAATTGCACTAGAAATACAGACAGTCGAACATAGAACCTCCTTCTTTTTTTAAAGTCTGTTACTAAAATTACATTCAAAATTCAGAAGTCGTAACGCAATTAACGTAAAAAGACAAAAGTCAAAAGTCAAAATAATTATTTACAATTTAACGTAAGACCGATATTTCTCGCGATACCCGGCTAAGATTTGATTGTACAATACTTTTGATTACACTCCACTTTTAAAATGGTGTGTAACTGTTTTGCTTGCTTTGAGGCAGATTGGTTTTAAATTATGATTATTATCCTAGGAAATATTCATTTAAAATTTACGTTGACTGAGTTGACTTACGGGGACAGTCTGCTTATCTATAAAATATCGTAGTTATCCAATTCCAAAACGACAGTCAAATAAGAATATAGTTGAACTTTCCAGCTCGTAAATAAATTCTGTAGTACCATTAAATATTATGTGTGTTGCATATTTGTTGGGTAAAAAGCAGATTTGCTGGATAAAGAAAAATATTATAATTGGAGAAGTGAGTTCACAATGCTCCCTAACATTTATGTTGTGCTAGTACTCAGGGACAACTACTCTCAGTTGCTCCCCGCCTACTAAAAACAATCCGAGCTTCTAGGGATCCGCCCCTTTTTACCCGATTGCCCAAATATACGTCTTGGACACGAATGCCGCATAAAAATGTTTTGTAGCACCTCATTTAACTAAACGGCTTAATTAATTTGGCTTAACTTACTAAAAACCAAAACTGTCAGTGATACAAAAAAAATGTACCGTGCTAGATGTGTATTCACAATTTTCTCCACGACGAGGTAAAAATCGTGAATAGAGTGTAAGGTTCGGATCAACTGCAAGTTTTGACACTTACTGGGACCACTTGTTTGGTGCCACGGGTCGCCCAGCTACTAGGGTATTAAATAAATCCCAGAAGTTAAATTGTATGTTACAAAACAAATTCATGGACTTCAATTAATCTGCCGTCTTTTACCAATTAGAGGGGCGGCTTCAATATCAAATTCATTAACTTAATCTAAACTAATAATATAAAGAGGAAAGATTTGTTTCTTTGTTAAGAATTAAATAAAAAAATACGATACAGATTTAAAAAAATATTTCACAGTTAGAAAGCTACATCCTTACCAAGTAATATACATAGGTTATATTAATTTTCAGAAATAATTAGGGATCTTTACTAAAATTTGAATAATGTAACCCAAGGTGAAAAAAACATTGTCATAAATTGTCTTTCATCACGTGCGCTGCGAAAACTATTGATGATACATAAAAATAATGTACTTCATAATTAAAGAACTTATTATTACCTAGAAACAAGTCCGCGAACACCTTGCCATTCAAAATAATAGAATTTGGTTATAGTATAATCGTAGCCGTAGAACCATTTCGTTCACGTATAATTTAAACAAGAAGTTTTGTAATCTTTATGTAGCAGAAAAGCGATTATCCCGATTAATATAAGAATTTCTGTCTTCTTTTTCTTTGATCGTGTTTATTTACAGTATTAGTTTTATCATTTAAGTACTTTGTCTTTGTCTTTGGACTATTGTCGCCAATAAGCTTGATATATGTACTTGTGATGGACCGAATCGAGAGGCGTGCAATGTTTGTAGATATAACCGTCCCGCATGACGAGAACCTTGTGAAAGCTGAGAAAGATATACAAATAAAGTATCATGACATCCATGACTTGACCCGCGATGCTGTCAACATGTTGGATGTGAGCTTAGTAGGTAATTATTTCACTCGTCCAACAACTTAGGAGGCTTTCGTTAGGCAGCTGGATTCTGAAAGCGGTACTTCTGGACACGGCTTGCATTGTAAGGAAGTTCCTGTTCTCTGGGGCCCAGGGCTCCAGAGAAAAAGAACCTCCTTCGCGTAGTTTGGATCCTGTTCCCGGTACTGGTAGGCTACTTTTTATTGAAATACCATCCGTGCCCCGCGGTTCCACCCGCGTTTTTCTCGTTTCCGTGGAAATACCGAGATAAAATATTGCCTATATTATAGCCTCCCTCAATAAATGGACTATTGAATAGTTCAACAGTTTTCATATCAGATCAGTATTTCCCGAGATTACCGCGTTCATAACAAACAACCAAACTTTTCAGCTTTATAATATTAAGAAAAATATAGATTAAGTTAAATTGTATAAGTCGCAGGCAATAGCTGTCTATCTGTTCGACATTCAGCCAGACACATAAGAATTACGACTACAGGCGGGAGTGTCCGTCCACTTTAAACCGGGTTAAAATATTATTTAAAGTACTTCTGATTAAATTATATTTTTCGTTTTATTTTCTTGTTGCAGAAGAATATATTGATTGTTTCCGCAACCTGATCTTGACAACGCGACATATATGTAGTTGGCCGTGCGAAAAACAGTCTTGCCGTAAATCTAATCCTACATATTTAAATGTTTGCCACTGTGATTTATTTATCGTTACGGCAAAAGATAATTGAATTGGGAATTGGAGTCTTTTAAAATAAAAAGGTAAATCATTTGGAATCATTGGGATCCGAGGTATAAGTACTGTTTGACCAACTGCTGGACCAGTCAAAACTGTTGCAACGATCACGTTATTGCGAAGAAATTTAACCTGAAGTCGAGTCCCGTTACATAAATTTGGTGGCTTAAGATTTCTAAGTAAAATAATTGGGGCACCAATTTTTAACTTGAGAGAATGTGGGGGGAGGCCACTCGGGTTTAAAGAATTAAGAAATTCCTGGGGATAATGGACTGCATCTTCTTGATCCATTACATTATCAATAGATGTGTAGGTGACTATATCCCCTGGAAGTTTAGTTGAAATTAAATAATTAATTTCGTCAACACTACTGTTTCTCGCCGCCAATATTGCCCGTAGACACATCCATTGATAATCTTTATTTTCTATATCGACGATATCTGGGTAAACTTTTGATATTAAACTCTCAATGCTAGTCACTTTTTCTCCTAAATCTTGATCAATAGGTATTTTATTTTCAAAATGAGGTACTTTTCCGTCTCCAATTAAAAATAACTTCAAAGGAAAATTTGTACTACATGAGAACATGAGAACACATTAAATTTGGGGGGAACAAATGTGCTCTCATGTTCGTAGATAGTTTTAAGGTATGAACAAATTTCCATAATGGCGAACTTTTGAGGCAAGATTTTACAATGTCAGCTCTAGTTCCTCTTACTGGTAAAGTTTGCCGAAAATCCCCAGCAAACATGACAGTAATCCCACCCATGATTTTATCACAGCTTCTAATATCTCTAAGAGTCCTATCTAGAGCCTCTACATGAGCTCTATGAATCATGGTACATTCATCCCAGATTATTAAAGTGACGTCTTGCAAAACTTTTCCTAAAGGGCCATTTTTACGAATAGAGCACACGCTATCTTCCTGTAACGAAACGGTTAGTGGCAGTTTAAAAGTGGAATGAGCTATGCGTCCACCAGTTAATAAAGTTGCAGCGATTCCTGATGACGCTACTGCCAAAGCTAGTTTTCCCTGAGACCTTACTTTTGCTAATATCAAATTAGTAATGAAAGTTTTGCCGGTTCCGCCTGGAGCATACAAAAAAAATATTTTTCCCTCATTGAAATGAACACTGTGCATAAATAACACTATTGTGTGCCATCACCTGGTCATTAACTAACTTGGGTTCATTTACAGTAATATACTCATTTAATTCATTTACATCGTTACGGATCCCTAATTTAAAAAAAAAAATGTAGCCTATAGCCTTCCTCGATAAATGGACTACCCAACACTGAAAGAATCATTCAAATCGGACCAGTAGTTCCAGAGATTAGCGCGTTCAAACAAACAAACAAACAAACTCTGCAGCTTTATAATATTAGTATAGATTCCAAAATGTAATTTACAAGTGTATAAATTAATATAACAAATATTACAAGAATAACCTGGAGCGAGTGAAGTTTGAGAGTTTGTGTTTATGTTGATTTTCGAGTGTAATCTCCGAAACCAAATCGTGTGTGTGTGTGTGTGTGTGGGTGAATGAAAGAATTTTTCAAATTGGTGACAGATAAATAATATTACATGTCCATAGGCCATTTAATGATTCAACCAGGGAAAAGCCAAGACTGGCCGCTGGTATCTTAAAATATGAATAGTACTAATAAAATAATCTACAGGAAAAATCGTGTCTAAAGCAAAACAGGTCAGTAGATCAAATGCAAATATTTATTACTGTGGCGTAGATTTTTCGCAAATAGGTCGGTGGTCATCGGTAGGACATCGTATAACATCGTCGCGTTAAACATGAGTGGTCGCCGGCGGAGGTAGCATTTTCAATGCCAATAGGCCCGAATAACCCAGTCTTAACTATTTCCAATGAATTTATTCCACTATCATTTCGACCACTTAGTGAGGCTACAGTGTAGCGCTACGAAGTGATGACTGACGTAGCGCTACAACATCTATTGTTACTTATTCTGACAAACAAAAACTCCTTTTTTACCTGAAGGCTTAACACGTTCTCGTATTTTAAAACGATTGATATCTTGTCGCATTGAGATGAAAATGAAAATCATCTTGTCAATAAATTTTGTCAGAATAGTAATGGATGGGGATTTACTGAATGCCACCGATCCTACAGTTAAAATTGCTACCAACCAAAAAGTATCTATTCACATTGAGATGAGAATGAAAATAAATGTGAATATCTTGACAAAGGTTAATTACACGTTTTTTAACAAATTGTTGGTCAGATGTATTATTTTTAACAGAAAACTGAGTAGAACGCAATCGTTTTTAAAAATTGTGGAAATTACGTGAACACACAGGTTTCTTACTGTCTATTTAAACTTTTAAAAGGCATTTGGTAGCTAAGAGTTAGTCTTAGTTAGATTGTTTATCATCTCCATTGTGAGAACCAGAGTTTAAATCTGGAGCCTAAGACTAATCACTTTCCCCTCAGGTGTGTGTTGATAAAACGATTTTTTTTAATAGCCAGTGTTTTCCCTATGCTGGGCAAAGACTTCCCCATATTTTTCCAGCTTACTCTATTTTTTGGCTTTTCCGGCCAGTCTGTCAGGAATGAGTCCAAGTCATCACGCCAACGTTTTTAGGCCTACCTCGGTTGCGATGTCCATCTTCGGGCACCAACTGCGTGGCAATTCTGGCCCATCTATCCTCGTGCATCCTATGAATGTGGTCCGCCTAATCCATTTCTTTGAACTAAAACTTGACAAGCGAACCAACTATCCGTGATTTTATTCCGATTTTACCGAGATTTCAGTTTCGCAGATTTGTCTCCAACATCTGCGATGCCAGTTTTGGAGCGTATAACCTTCTTGCGGATTCGGTCGTACTCTTGATTTGCAGAATGCTACGCTTCATGTAGGTACCAATAGTAAAACAATAAATTTCATATTATTGTTTTACCATAGTAAAACAATAATATGAAATTTATTGTGTTTTATGCGAAGCAAGATAGCAAGATGACAAGCAAAGCAGTTTTATCTTTTAATTTGAAAGTCAAGTTGGATGTTCAGACCTAGCTTCCCTCCTACATAACTAATTTAAGGAGGCACAAGCTCAAATGAAAGAACTTAAATATGGGAAAGTCTTTGCCCAGCTACTCGTAGAAAACGTCCATGGAATTTTAGCAGTTAGCAGAATGATCACAACCAAAGCAATCGTCATTTGGTCACTAGCTTTAGCTGCCAGTGTGAGCCCCTAATAATGATCAAAATCAGTAAGCCATTGGCAAACAAAATATTCAACACAAAACATTCGAATTGCGAACCTCTCATTTTTAAGTCTGTTTTAAAAGAGATAAGTTGGCCACATACCTATGTTAATAATTTAATCAATATCCCACAACAACCTTGGTCTCGTACCGGGCTTACCTCGATAAGACACATCTCGTACGTTGAATGCATGCGCCAACCCACTTCTGCAGTTGGGTTCCCGCGCCTTCTATATACGGTTCAGGTGTTTCGCGAGTTATTTTGATTTGATGTCGCCTAATACAGTATTTTTACTAAACCATGTAGTAATACCTTACCTACTCCAATTTTTCTTCAATCGTGTATTTTGAACTCAGCTGTCAAAATAATAATAAAACAAAAACGTCCTCCAGAAACGCGTCATGGCATGAAAATTAAAAACGCATTTATTTTAATGAAAGCTAGTATTCAAGTTATCTCTTTAACATTGTACTAATACTGTACCTGTAATCTATAAGTAAATAAATATTTTCACTTCTTTTTTCAGTTACGGGGGAGGGTGGTAAAGGTAAATTTTCATCTATGTCATCGTCATCTGCCTAGCCTGTTCCCAACCATATTGGGGTCGGCTTCCATTCAAACCGGATTCAGCTGAATACCAGTATTTAACGTGAAGCGGCTGCCTCCCAGACCTCCACAATCCAGTGACTGGGTAAAACGGTACTTCTTGGATCTCGCAAGTATGTATATCAAACACACGGTCACCGATAATCCCTTGATAATTCTCAACCAATGATAATAATAATATGAAGCAAGAAAAGCTAGAATCAAGGTCCCACAGCAAAATTAAAGGGATCATTGGAAAGAAATTAGTTTTATATACAGGTAATCATAGTTGAACAACTAACGATTTTTATTACTTTTCCAAGCACATTAGGTAATCATAATAAAACCCGTATGAAATGATTATTTTCTCATTTACTTAGAGTTAGCGAATGCTACATTATTGTTTATTTTAACCCAGTTTCATTAATAATTGTATTATTCTGATGATACAATTGAATTTATTATTCATTGCAAAAATCGTGACCATGGCATAGCAAACATAGTCGCTACGTAACTACAAGCTAGCTAACTACAAGTTGTCATTTAAATATTAGTTTAATTTGGTTTTACATACTTTTATTTAATACTAGCTGACCCACGCAACTTAGTCTGCGTCACATTTATCATGAATGCTCGGCTCCCATTGGTCGTAGCGTGATATTATATAGCCTTAAGTCTTCCTCAATAAATAGACTTCCTAGGATAAGCGCGTTCTACCAAACAAATATACAAGAATAACTAACTGATCGAGTGGTAAATGAGTAATTATCGGCCGCCGAGAGTAGAAAATATTTAAAGCCCTAATATCGCTATTAAAAAATAGAGGTTGGTGATAGAAGGGTAAAATTTAGGGTTGTATTTATTTAGTTTTGTGTGTATTTAAAATGTTGTCCAAAAAATAAAAAATAAAGGGGTAACCCTTATCACTTAGGGGTATGAAAAATAGGTAGTAGCCGATTCTCAGACCTGCGCAATATGCATATAAAATTTCATAAAAATCGGTCAAGCCGTTTCGAAGGAGTATGGTAACTAACATTGTGACACGAGAATTTCGTATATAAGATTTCGATTATAAGTGCCGTTCAACACTTACTTTGCGATCAAAATCTCTTGACAATTTGTTCTATTACATGTATGCATCCCAGCACTTCCCGTGGGTGTCGTAAGAAGAGACTAAGGGACTCACCAGAGAAAGAGCAGCAGCATTCTCTGTGCATTACAACAACTACACTACAATCGTCAAACTGCCTGCTAAACGTGGCAATTATGGCAACCCTTTCAAGTCTTTCGACTCATGTGATGAGGAGTTTGTCTCGGTTTATTCTTAAACTATTAGTTAAGTTAACAATTAGTTAGTTTTTACTGATGATGGACCGATCCCAGTACAATGTGATATTGCCATTATCGAGAACTGGGTCGGGCACATACCTGTAATACGGCACCTCCGATTCCTCATGACAAACTAAAAAAAACAAGCTTTTATAGAAAAATCCAACTAAAAAACAGAAAATAAAAATTATTAAATTTCATTAAGAATAATGTAAAAAAGAAATGAATGTACATTATTGTAAAAAAGCGTGCGTGGTGGTGGATCGAATTGAGAGGCATGCAATGATTGTAGTGAAGTATATTCTCCACAAATATCATCGAAAACAATTAATTTAACGACTGTTTACTATAGTAGTAGTAGATTCAACTTGAGTTTGATGATGGAACTCAATCACTCACTCTGATTGTTTAACTTCCAGGGAGTAGGCTGTAATGGCCAGTATTGTATGTGAAGGTATTTAATCCATATACATATTATCTACTCTTGCAATCATCCTGCCATTACGTATCTACAGTTTTAATAAAACGCTCAAATTCTAAACAGCGTCACTTCGATCATAAGGATGTCAAGTCAAAATCAATTAGTGGGCATTTTTGCAAATCTGTGACAAGGCGAAATACGTTGCATTAGCCATTCATTTTCTAAAGTTAACAGCTGCAAGGGTCAGAAACAACACATGAATTTACTAATTCAGAAGTTACCAATTATTTCCTAATGATGTCTGTGTCATGTCGCCTAAAACGTGAAGGTCTCTAAGCGAGTATTAGAGGTTTGCAACCATTGGATTACTTTGAGTGCCAAGTGGTTTGCTATTTTAAGAAAACACGTAGGCGCGACTAATAACGCAAAAACAATTAGAATGGTAACAGCCATTTCATGTGCATCTAATACCTTGTACCCGTATGAGAAAGTTGGGAAGTCATAACTCAAACCTTTTTTAGAGTGTTCGTTGAAATTTTAGTAAAGAAGTGCATGTTCCATTATAAGATGCTGCACTTAATGCGTTAATAACTTAGCATAATCAGTAAGGAAGTAAAAAAGACTATCAATGCACAGATACCTACATTGCATACTTGAATAACATCTATCTAGAAGAGATTAATATTGGAATGCCTTGTCATACACCATTGTGAATGACTGATTAATACAATGTAAAACAACTGATTATCAGCGTAAGTATGTAGTTAAAATCTGTGTGATAGGGGCAGGTTTATTTGGATATAGTTGGGCCCTAAGAATAATTATAACCCAGGTCAAATCATGCGAGTTACCTTTGCACTGCAACGATAGACAATAGTTCACCCATGTCCTCAACATCCTAGTGTATGTTTTGTTTCATATTTATGCGAGGGTTGACTACATTTAAGAGAAGGACGGCAAGCTCTACCACCCTTAAGAGCACGCGCGCCCTGTCAACGGGGGTGTGTCCTTCAAAGGCGTCCCAAAAGACGTCGAGTGCTGAGTGGCTGCATCGGCGCACGCACACACGCTTACTAGCGGATGTGACGATTTGGTGTCGATCTTTGCGTCGTGATTGGCGAGTTCCTGGTACCAGGAGGCATCCAATGTTTTGGGTCGGACGAGTCTGGTATGGCGAGCTTGGCGGTGAAATATATGAGGACAGTAAGCTTAGAGCAGCCTCGGACAAGTGCACTTGTGTTCTACATAGTGAATTAAATGTTATTTCTATCTTTCTATGAGTCTGGTTATAGTGTCGTGAGAAGGTGAACCAAGTGGCTAAAGTTAAGTCTAGATCTAAGCTTCACAACTGCTTCCAATTTGAGGCAATATAGCTATTGCCGTTATAGTCAAGTCAATTAACAAAGTACTTGACAGTTACAAGAAGGTACTCAGTACCATATATTGGATAGAATATTATCACCTACTTGATATTATTTCTACGCTAATTATATTTCATGCTCTCTCTTGATTTAGTACGATTATAGTACTAACAATACCTCAAATTGGTGGCGTTGTTTATTCCTGACTATTGCATACATCTTTTGTGTAAACTGTTGTATATATATATGACACTGATTATCTCGTTATAACTTCTCATGAGGCAAAGTATCAAATTAATTTATTACTAATGTTGTACCGATACGTATTATTGTCTTAATTTAATTTTTTTTTTTTTTTTTAAATAAAAGATATAAGGCAATTTCTTTGGTTTTAATCATAAACATATCTCTACTGCCCTATATCGAACGAGTCCAACATTCTAGTAAGCTACATATTAGACAATTGTTGCTGCTATTGAAGCTGACCGTGTGCCGGCCAATTCACTGTGCGTGTGTACTGTGTAGGCTCTAAGAGCGCTCTAAATCCTAGGCCTAGGCATCTCTACCAGGTACCTTTCTTCATCCAGCTGTTGTGGCCACAACAGTTAATATAAGTACCTCATACAGTGCGCCAACATCACATACTTATACCGATAGACATAAACCACTAGGTACTTCAAATCGATACGTCGATAAGAGATGCCTTCATTGTTATTATACGTATACGTGATACTATCAGCCACGCAAAGTGTCTAATCTTCCCACACCTCAAAATCTTCAGGCGAGATCAGCGTGGTTATGTATCCAAGGAGTTGAGGGTGTGAGCCGTAAGACAGGTTGGTTGGTTATTCATTATTGGGCCGCCCCGGGTCCATCACAGCATGCCAGTGCCAGTAATGTGATCAATCGGTCCGTAATGACACGCTATGTTATATTAAACTTGCATACGAGTTGCTTGCAGGTGGATCAGCGGGCTAAGATTGGAACAAACCATAAGTATCTTCCATCATCTGCCTAGCCTATTCCCAATTATAGTGGGTTTGGCTTCCATTTTAACCGAATTCAGTAGAATACCATGCATATTTTTCATGCATGCCTACCTGACCTCAAAAACTGAGTAACTGGGTAACACGGTACCTTTTGGTAATAGTGTCAGATTTTCTGGCTTCTGACAACCCGTAACGACTGCCTAAGATATACAAATGACAGCTGGGACCAAAGGCTAAAATAATGTGCTTTACGAGACACGGAGGAGTCTCACCCATCCACAGAACGACCTTGGCAAGCGTTGCTTAATCTTGGAGATAGACTCGTGTGGCTATTATATACCGGAATGTACCCACCATTGGTAAAAAAAAGGATGTACCTAAAGGCTTAAATACCTTACATGTCATTCAAGGGTGTAATCACAAGCCTATTGTGCAGCCCAAGTATTCGTTCTGATAGATCTCCGTGACGTCCGTCACGGAGATCCAGGTTTTATCAACGTCTTCCTTGAAGTAGAAGCGACACTGTTTCGGCCATTCGAAGTCGTTTGTCAAACGGTCGTTCAGACGACACTGAAAATATTTGATGACTAAATTTTATATTAAAAAGTGCAGTGACAATACTTTAAAAACGCAATTGGTTGGTATGCTTTTGGGTACCCATCCTAAGTGTGGCTAAGTTGCTAACGGGACACTGTTAGTTAAGTGTATTGATGGTTCCGTAGTTAAACCACAATTAGTAACCCTTCTAATTTTGCCAATCACCTTTGTCCGCAGGATAGGCAGAGAAGATCGATCGTATAAAGATTAAAAATGCTTGAAATTAAAATCTAAGATAACTGTCAAAATGACTGACCAATGAAAATATGCATTATTTTTTGTCATGGGAGTTTTCATGGGTTTCGGACTGGAAATTTGGGAACCCTAACACGGTGTGTGGCCCAACACGCTTTCGTGCGGTTTATCGCCATGATTTGTAGCAAAACCTACTCGTAAATGTACCTCTACGAATTCATAAGTGTACGCATACGGTCATGCTAGATGCGCATGATTGTTACAAAGGCACTCGTTTAGAAGAGCCTACACTGTGAGTCAAACTATCACCGGCCTAAATCTTTACGACATGCATAAAATTGGTCTCACAGTGCCTTCTTATAAATATTATACGTTATTTTTTTTTGGAGAACAGTGGTGTTTTACTTGATATATTGAAACGTATTCATGCATATTTAGTTGGTCTTGCTTTAATTTTTGTCAAGAGTCCTTGGGCTCAAATAGTATGACACTAAGCCAGTTTTCTTGATTTAGTCAACGCATTATGGATAAGATTCACCAACTAATTCTATAGTTGGTGAATCTTATCCATATTGCGTTCTTATCCAACCTGTTCTTAAGTCTCCAAAACCAGATCAATATTGAAAGCTTTAACCACCAGAACAGCAGAGGCGACGACGTTGCATTCGCTGTGACGTATGTTCAACCAACATAGATATAGGTTAGTGAGATGATGATGATTAAACCGATACTACAGTGAAACTACTAGAAGACAAATATCAAAAATCACTTGACATCTGAATAGTATGCAACCCTCTACATAGCAAGGGTCTTGCAATGTTGGTCATTCGAAATGATGTGTTCGCTGTACCGAGTCCAACTATGTAGTCATGGCAACGCTAAGTTATAAACAATTTTTAGTAACAACGATTAAATGCAATAGTTTATACCATCAGGGCAGCATAAAACCGAGGATGTGTATTACCTATAGGTAACAACTACACGAACGATTGGGGGGCGTGGCTTCATGTTCGCTCTGCTACAACCACACTAGCAATTTGCAAACCAAACCAGACGCTGCACTCTGGACCAAGCGTCCCGTCCGAACGGTCATGTCACGGTATTGTAGCCCCGGAGTTCAAATTTAGTCACGGAACAGAAAGAACGCACTAGAAGAACACAGCCGCGAGAAGTTTATCACTACCAACGCATCTGTTATATGGCGGGAAAGCTTTGGATATGTAGTCCGAAACTATTTTCATGACCACAAAGTTACGAATTCCGCAATGTAGCATTTTCACAAACTGGATAAAGCGTTTTATTAACTATGAAATGACTAATCAAACAAAAATGAGGGAGAAAGATTCATCGCCTAGTCGAGATTCTTTTCGCGTTGGAATATATTTGCTGACGCAAAACTGTGCACTCACAGACCATAGAATGACCGCCGCATCAACAGTAGCGTTTCATCATTTCGTGCCGGCACAATTAGAGCTGAGGCAAATTCAGGAATCGCAGGCTTGTGATATTTGTCATAGGTAAGTGTGTCAGTAAACGGTGACGTCTACTGACACTTTTGTCATGTATGGGAAGAGTTGACAAGCGTTACTGTCTCTATCACAGGCTTCCAAAGCGGCTACGTGTTCTGTGCATAATTATGGTGGATTACGATCACGAATTAAATTACCCGATTCCGATTTGTGACAAAGAAGATATCGAGATCCTGAGCATTACATTTCGATTAAATTCGGGATGAACACAAAAATTTATGGGTCTGGCTTCCACCAGCGGCTTCATCCGCGTGAATGGCGGAAAACATACCAAGGAAACATACTCTAGGAAAAAAACCCAATGTGACTATAATCTATCGCTATGCCAGGTCTCATTCAGATCCGTTCAGACGTTCCTGCTTGATTTCCATCTTGATCGAAACTTTCGCAATTATTATAGTAGTGCTAGCTGACCCACGCAACTTCGTCTGCGTCACATTTTTCATGAATGGTCGGCTCTTATTGGTCGTAGCGTGACGTTATATAGCCTATAGCCTTCCTCAATAAATAGACTTCCTACGATTAGCGCGTTCTACCACACAAGTAGTCAAGAATAACTAACTGATCGAGTGGTAAATGATCAATTATCGATCGAATAGTTAGTAGCATGTTTACGGCTTCTAATTACTGCTTTACACCGGCAGTGCTTTATTAACTCTATCAATTTTTGTCATTTCGCAAGAGAGATAGAATTCCATTCAGCTAAGAAAACGTAGTACAGCTATCTTAAATTGCCACACTATGGATTTGAAACCTTTTTCTTGACTACGCATCAGTTTAGATCTGTAGGCCAATTCCACTATTTTAAAACGTTCACATTCAAGTCGCAATCTCAAAACGTCAAAAACGGTATTCTACTTAACTTAAAAGGCCAACCAAAGTTGAAGTTTCATGAGATGATATTGCGAATAGAATTTGACTAAAAAAGTACTAAAACGGTATTCTGCTAATTTTCAACCTGAACGCCATTCGACATTGAGACAAAAAATGGTATTCCGGTAAATATAACAACGTCAGACAAGTCGTAACCATGCGATTATTTTCAGATCGAAAGTTTTTTCTTCATCACCATTATTCAGTTTAGAGATTTTGGAAACCATTGCGTGCATCGCGAGTCGGTAACTCCTTCAAGGCTAGGCTAGTAACATAGAGGATCAAAACTCCATTCCTTCAGATTCTTACCTATGTAGCAGGATAAACCACCCATGTGTGCTCAAAACACAAGTGAACTTTCCTGTGCGAAAGGAAGCTCAGGATAAAGCTGGAACTGAGAACTTTATATAAATAGTATGCGACATTACTATGGAGTTAAATTTACTTTGTTATACTATGTTTATACTTAATGTTTTCCCTTTCAGATTCTATACTTATTTGGAGTTTCTCGGGTATAGATAAGACAACCAGTTTATTTCTGCATCATAAGACCATCTGATGGAAAGTATAAGCAAGATTAAAACCAAAATGAAAACGAAATGTTGACAAATGCTCTAACGAACTCTAACAAAAGCTAAACGTTTTTTCCTATGTGAACGGACGTTCAAAATAAAAATATTCACTTTTGGTGGTCACTTTATTGTTCTCGTTTTAGTTCTTTAAGGCTGATGTTTTAGTCGAAAGTTACCAAATAACATTTTCCCATAATTTTACACTGCTTACGTAATTAGGAAATAGGTACATTTCTAAAACCCATACATACGTGGTGCCTAAACGGCTCTGTCGATTGTAACATGTTTGGATTTTGGATTCTAAACCAAGGCACATTCTTAGAAACATTTCTTAAAACTGAGGACAATGCCTTAGGCCTTGGGGGAAAGCAACTAAAGCACCAAGAAAGTTGCTACTGGCGGGTGTTTTTGTAGGCTGTCTTTATATAAACTTTGACGTTCAAAAACTGCTAGCACTCAGCCTAAAAATAAATTAAGTACTTAAAAAGCCACAAAATGTATTATTTTTGGTTTGAATCTAATCGTAGTATGTAGGAGGGGGTGTGTGTTACATTGGACAAGTAATCCTACTTCAATATTATTATAAACGCGAAAGTTTGGAAGGACTAATGAATGTCTTTACTCTTACACACATAAAGTAGGAAGAAGGTACAACTGATATTGGCGCCTACCAGCAGATGAATAGCAACGAGTTGCATTCATCCGTGAGGAATCTACATTATATTCCACGGAGTTTTATCGTATTGTGGATTTTATAACGTACCCATTAAATAGCACCATAATAATATCCTTTGATTCACAACTTTCTTGCACAATTTTAGCTGCTCCGCTCAACTTTATGTAAAAACAGTAAATAATGACATGCATAATTATGTCGCAGCCAAATAGTTGAATACGCCACTTTATATGGTGGCTGGCTGTTTTAATGGTCGGAGCCGTTTTGTATTACAGTGGGTACATAAAAGTTTAGCCGATTTTCATTGCAATATTTTCTGCAAAACGATGGCTCACGCTCATGCTGCAAATAAAAACACGCGATAAAGTCGTATTATAGAATGAACTCACTGACTTCTAAAATGTTTTCTTTTACCACGGTTTTTCACATATCTACATTAACATACATAGCAATTACTTAGCTGCACATTAAATTCGTACTTAGTCAATGCTGTCACACGTTTTCGCGTTTTCTTACGTAACTATTTTTTATTCGAGCCGTTATGACGTCATTCTTATACGAATAATTTGTTCGGCGTCCTCCGTCGGTGCGATTGGGTTTGTCGTGCATATTATACACGCGACAATCGTGTATTCGCGCGATGATCGCGTTGTAACTATTAGGCCGACGCCTTATCGATTCGAATAAAGAAAACTTGTCAATATTAATCTTTTAACAGATGAAATTATTTTATTTAACGACAATTTTGTTGTTATGGTAGACATCAACAAATTGAAATTATAGGATTTAAAAAGGCGATTCATGACACGCTAAATTACCTACATGAAATTATAGCTTGCCAATTGAAGGATGTGATATTCTGACTAAACGCTGATCCGCCGTAATATAAACCTGTTTTAGACCATTTACCGTCTCCGTTTTATAGACCCGATAGTCTCTATGTAATGAGGCGGATTAAAATTTTTGACTGCAACGTGATGTAAATCTTATGTATTGGTTTATTTCACCAACGAGAATGGTTATTTTAATAATTTGCCAAATAAGTAACTAGCCCATTTAGTATAAGCATCGAACTTTCATAAAATGGGACTCAGTTCAAGACCCTTCCTGTGTGTTTGTTTCTGTCTTTCCAAACAATCCGAAAATGTTCGTAACATCCATATATATATGCATTCATAATATTAATTATTGGTATAATTATTTTTTATTCATTACTTACTTTTTTAAAGTTAAAAGTTAAATACCTACCGGTATAGTGCAAATATTAATAAAATGATCATTTAGGACTTGTATATTTCTTTCTGTAGTAGCTTTGCCGCCAGTGGCATCTAAGCCTTTTTGAATAAGTCTTTAATTATTAAAAAAATCAAAAAAATTAAAAAAGATTCTCTAAATGAATGTTAATAATTAGTTCCCATCTATAGTCCAACATAAGTCTGAAAATCTACTGTATAACTTCAGTCAGTCAGGGTATCGATGAAACCGCTGTTGTGCGATCAGCAAACGAGCCCAGTAGATAGGTGCAGTACGAAAGACCACCTGTATCATTACGGCACAAACAGTTCTTATGATTTCACTGTTATCCTTTCACTTCAAGCACAAACACAGTTGATACAAAGATTTCGAGGGTATCTCTGTATATCTGAATACTCAGATTCTTCCAGAATACGAAAGCAGCACCTCATTGGTAATACAGACTCTGAAAGATTCTGTGATGGCTAATAGTCCTACTTCGACATAAATTATTTCTTCCATTGATAAATCTTTACATAATAATTTCAGCAGAAAATAAGGGTTTATAATAAAATGTAATGTCTTGACTTTAGCAATAATGACGTCTCTTTTGGACATCTTAAATTACCCGCTACACGCCTGCGCGATTCGTGTACGTGTACGTTCCAATTGAGGTACATTTTCGATTAAATATTTTATTGTTTTTGAAGTCGTATAAATTTATTATTCAACCGAAAATAAAATATTGGGAATATGAATTTAACTTAGTCGGATAATTTGGACATTAAATTAATTTAATAAAATATCGTTACTTAAATAGTAATTATCACAATTATCGATAATTATTGTCTGCGTATATTGAACCAACACAAAAGCACATTTATTTTCGTAAATGAAAACAAACTGGACCCGCATGCGACTGGAATGTGATGATACTGCGATGCCTACTTAGAATACCATTTTCCAGTGCCATCACAATCGCACCGCAATCTAGTCTCGTGTTTTTCGCATGACACGTTAATTAGTGGAATTGACCTTCCAGCTATCCAATCTTAGAAATAAACTGAATGCGATGTCATAAATTCCTTAACGGTGCGTGCAGTATGCCTTGGATTGTCGTCATTGTCGTGCTGGTATGTCCAAATAACCGGAAGCACGTCTTTAGCATTAGGTAATATTATATCTTCCAGTATATTTTTGTATTGGAACCGATCCATGTTTCCTTATATCAGCTTACCAGGTCCGACACCATGTCCAGAAAAGTAGTAGGTACCAAATGTACACATTGCCTCCACTATGCTTTAATGTCTTTTTTGTGTACTTGGGGTCAACTGCTTTATTTGGAGGGCGTCGTACATATCGTTTTCCATCAGAACAAACCCTGTTTATTTTTGTCTCGTCAGAAAAAATATTATATTTCTATTTTATAACTGTTCAGTTTTCATACCTTCTTGCGAATGCAAGCCGGGCTTGCCTATGGCACCTTCCTTATTATCTTCCTGTGTAACTTTTCTTCTACCAAAACGCCTTCGAATAGTGCGTGCCGAGATTGCTAAAGGGATATTTTCACTAAGCTCATTAGACCCTTTACAGGGATTTTGTTTTGGGGGTGTACCGTCACATCCAGGGCCCTTATCCACGCCTAAGGCACTCAAAGATCTCTCCACGGTTGACGAAGTGAATTGTAAGTTGGAAATTATGGCAGAACAGTGATCTTTTCCGTCCGTTGTTAATGAATAAGCATTGTTTACATCCCGGCAAGATTCACAACACAAATCAGCGTGTCTTGTTTATTTTTCTTTTTACGCATGCGCATTGACAAGCAAACCACGTGTATCGGCTATTCCAATCTCCTGATGCTTCATGAACTCCTAGTAACGCCTAACAGTTTTATGCCGACTATGTTGCATTCAACGGCTAACAGGCCAGGCTACCTTCATCGCCGACGTCCAGCGTGGCACTGACTGCGCTCTTACCCGCTACACGTGTGAGTGGCGCGGTAGTGGCTCCACCAAGCGGAGCGAAGGTTCATTACAGTGTTATGTCGTTAGCTATTATTATGTTGCAGTGATTCTCCTCCGTCCTCGTAACAATCGTACAATATTTTAATAGTATTCTTTTTTCCCTTCGTTGAATTTATTGGAATTGAAATTATTTCTTTAATCATGAAGTTTCCCCGCCCATCCAAAGCAATATAGAAAATATGATTTTTGTTCAAAAATTAAAACTATTCTGGTTAAGCTCTTTTTCTAGCAACGAAATGTGTTGTAAGCTACTTGTTCCTTAATAGTGTTTTAATGGGAATTTTCTTATCGCCCTTTTGCCTTTTGACGAAAATATGTAGCAGAGGAACTTTTTTCATTTCATCTTTTACGTCATTTCTAGAAAGTTCGTTTTTATCGAATTAAGTAAAATCAGTGCTCCGCGAACCTTGTACGCGTGATTATAATGTTACTTTCCAGACAGTGTTATTTTAATTTTAAAAGAGTGTACCTTTGCAGAAATTCAGCTTCTCATTCTAGTCTTTGTTCTAAAAAAGTTCTAAAAAGTTCATAATTATAAAAGGGCAATCGACTTAATCTAAATCTTTCTTTGCCTCATCAACCTCTCTTAACCTCTCTTTAAATGTGTGCTAACTGATCTTTAAAATCTTAACTATTATAAAACACTAGCTTTTGCTCACGATTTCGTACGCGCATGTCCCGTTTTTTCCCCTTCCCGTAAGAATTTCGGGAAATTCTCACTTAGTGCTCCTCCCCTACACTCCCCAAGGAACCTTCCTGTCAAATTTCAGCTTTCTACGACCAGTGGTTTCGGCTGTGCGTTGTCTGTCAGTCACTTAGTCAGTCAGTAACGGAAGAATTTTATGTAATAAAACACACTTATTTAGAATGTTTACCCTTTCACTCAGCGTTAACGTGTGAGTATGGTAAATTTAGAAAAGAAATTGTGATCATTTTGGACCCTTTCGGGCACAGCAATTTAGGAGAGAGGAAGCTTTAAATAGCTAAACTTATATCTACAATAAATCCAACAATACCATTTAAGGGACTATTTATATTTTATATTTTATCATTAAAATATTCCTTATACTATAATAGCATTTTTAATTTAAATATTATTTGAGTTTTTTTTATAAATATGTACCTACCTACGTTTATTTTATCTTCATTTTTTATTTCTTCAGGTAAATTGTTATTTATTTTTATGGACATCACATACGGACTTGTTGAATGTATTTTAGGTCGAGAATTTGAAATGTTTAATATTGATTTGTGTTGGAGTGTGTAATGTGATTGTATGTCCTCGCACTTTGTATTAAAATTATTGATATTATCTGAAGCATACAAAAATCTTGAAATTTTCGATATAAGTTTTTGTATGTGGGATTTCCAATTTACATGTGTATCCAAATCTAGTCCAAGTAAGGTAAATTCTTTAACAATATCTATTTTTGAGTAATTAATAGTAAAATCTATATATAAAGGTGTTTTTTGATGGGGATGAAAGGTAATTAGTTTAGTTTTGGAGAAGTTTACTACGAGGTTGTATGCATTCACCAAAGTAATGATTTTGTTGAGTATTGAATTTAGTTCTACGTTTAGGTTTAAGTTGCTTTGACATGAAACTTATAGAGAAATGTCATCCGCGAATAATATATACACATGGTCCGTCTATGAGTTTAGGTAAGTCGTTGATATAAATTAGAAATAAGAGACATCCTATTACATATCCATGCGGTATTGTGGCGTTAATTGATTTGCTATCTGATCGGCCTTCTTGTTGTCCCCTGTAGTACGCTAAACAGTAACACTTTAAAATTAAATATAGATAGATGTACTTATATAGCGCACGATGCGGACATATTAATTTAAACTCTCCAATGCTTTTGGTATCAGAATATCCAATTAATATAAGCACGGGCCTTGGGATGGCAAACTTGAACCTCAACAAGGGTTATTGGCCCAGACATATAATGAACTGGTCCAAAAGTGGAAGGATACGGACGGGTTAAGGATGGGAAATAATCAAATGACTTCTTCCACTCTGGGTGGAGCGGAAGGACGTTTCAGATTCTTACCGACTAAAACCCGTGTTTCTTCTAAAGCCCTTAGCGTCCTAGGGCCGCGGTGACTCTTTCGAACAAATTCCGCAACCGTGGCAGGCTCTGGCCCTAGCGGGTCCCGTCTTCTGGCATCTCTTTGAGGTGCGCGTGAAACACAATACGCCATCGACCCGGGCCTGGTAGTGATCGGACAGCGAGCCACCTAACGCTCGCCGTCCGCAGGCCCGCACCTACGGTGGCCGGGGATCGCCCTGCGACTCCCGACGCCCTGGGCATCTTCTTCTGTAGCGGTGGTTTGGGCAAAGGCCTTGACTTTCCCTCGCGCGGCCCACCTCCTCCTTCGCTAGCATAACTACTTCGCAGAAGGAGGTGACCGCTTCCCAAGCTTCTTCGCTCCGGACCATTGATTTAACAAGGGTCGGACGCGAGAGGTCGCCGCCGTCGACTGACTCAACGAGGACACGGCGGTGCTCCGCCCTAGCAGGGCAAACCTGCACCTTATGCTCCACCATGTCCTCTTGGCGATCTTCACAGTACTGACACTTGGACGTGTCCTCCCGCTTAATCCGAAACAGGTACCTCTCGAAACAGTCGTGTCCGGTAAGTACCTGCGTCGGGCGGAAGGTGAGAACGCCGTAGTGTCTCTCCAGTCACTCCCCAATGAGGGGTCTTACCTTCGCAATTTAAGTAACTACTTGATAGGGGCTATCAGGCAATAGTTTAAGCTATTTCGAGCTAAACACCTCATCACATGAGCCTCCAAAGTGGGTTGGGTTGCCATAATCGCCACGTTTGGCAGGCGGTTTGACGATCGCAGTGTAGCTGTTGCAATGCACAGAGCTGCTACCCATGCTCTGGTGGGTCCCGTAGTCGCTTCTGACGACACCCACGGGAAGTGATGGGATGGTGCTATTCTTTTACGACTGAGACCATCATGAACAAACAGACAAACGCCTGCATACATGTGATAGAACTAATTGTCAAGATATTTTGATCGCAAATTAAAATTCGTAGGTGTCTGTAAGACAGCAGGTAAGTGCATTTACAACACTTATAATATTAAATAAGAACACTTATAATCAAAGTATTGAATACAAATTCGTTAAACTGAATTAAAATTATATTTAAACGACATCTTATGATAAAAAATCTCATTGAATCTCAAAGAAAATATGAAAACTACAGACATCTTTACGATCTACTGAAACTATAGGATATTCAGACTGCTACAATGCGCTGCTCGCGTAGCCGCGACATAGAATGAGCTACGTCGTAGCGACTATATTTGCTACGCCATAGTCACGTTTTTTGCTCCGCAACCATTAGTCGATCGCTTAATGATGGATTCGTTAAGCAATCGACTGATGGTTGCGTAGCATGAATAAGATTGATGTTTTCGACCAATTTAAGGAAGCGTAGATATTATTTTGTTATATCAATTTCAATTTGATACATCTACTTGTTCTGAGAAAAAAAACTAAATAGCAAACGGATGATGTAGGTGGGATATTTTTAAGATTCTTTAGCTAATTTTCTAGCACATAATATTGCTTTACCAACTAGACGGAGCTGAGGGGTTAGTGATCTGAAAGAACACGACAGACTATATCTATATCAGGGGCCTACTTTCTGATTTCCAAAAATGAGACTTCTCAACGAGAGTTATTCATTTGATTAGAAGTGGCTTAAAGCTCCGGTTTTAACAATTCTTGAAAGGATGTTCAAAGCGATTAAAATTTTATTAAACATACTTACTTACTTATTAAGGTCATTACTCTGAACGAATTACCATTTGAAAATAGAGCTACGTTAATAGCAAACGTTTTTCTTGAAAAGTTCTTAAAAATTTGTTTTCTTGAGAGTACGGCAGTTTTTTAAAAAAAAAAAAATAACGGATACAGGGCGCCGAATACCATCAGTTAGTTACCTATAATAATGCTCAATAGCTGTTTTAGTTCCAAAATTTACTATCACACCTGACAGCTCACTTAAATGGTGGCTACCGTTTTCGTGCTCACCAGTTGGCGCCACTGACGAGTAAGGTCCTTAGGCAAAGCATTAAAGTTATTATTGCGATTTAATACAACATAGATAGTGTCGCAGGATTACGTGGACTCATTGTATTGGAAAAAAAAGGACTTAAAAGGTGGAGACGACGATACAACAATAAATCAAAACACTGCAGTGTCAGTAGGGATTCATACGATTATTTTATCTTTTATCACAAATTTGATTTCCCTAACTGCAACTTGGAATATTTCGTAATTTTTGGCTAGTTTGAGATATTTTGACGTTTTATTTTATTTATTTATTAAAACTTCATGCACTAGTAAAAACACTGTACATTTGTACAAAGGCGGACTTAATGCTTTATTATCTACCAGTCGACCTTAGGGTGGTGCAGAGACAACATGGTTGGTGCAACTTAAAGAAAATAAATAGAGAGAAGAAACAATTTATATTTATACAAATTCATAGATAAATACATACTCATGAACAAAGTTCTTAAGAAAAAACGAGTCCAACGAATTAAAACGAATCCAACGAATTAACGCTGTGATGATTCTACCAACTTCTTGCGAATGTGCTCATGTGCCTTCACCTTAAAGGACAACCGTCTTATTACCATCCTGATGTTTAGAGGGAGCGCATTTCAAAGATGATAAGCCCAGTGCGGTGAAAGGGACATCGCAGAAGGCGGTAATTGGTAGCGCGAAGATTTTTACTGTGGGCAGAACAAATGAATTGAATTGATAAGAGGGAGACGAATGATTATTGCGCTCTCCGCTGACGAATGGGTAAACATTTTAATACTGAGCGATGCGCGGATACATGATCATACTTACGAAGATTAAAGACAAATCGAATGCAGTTATTTAGAAGGTGGTCAAGTTTATTGAGGAGAACTGCATTCAGGTCGTAGTAGCACACATCACCATAGTCAATCGTGTGGCAGTTTATGAAATTGGGAAGTTTATTTTTAACTTTGGTGCATGATTTATAATTTATAACATAAAATATTCTTATGTGCCAGTATTACCAGTGTTCCCATTTATTGGTGTATTGAGATCTCAATAGGACAATAAATGGGATGGAAATGGGTAAACAATGTGGAGAACTCCACATTGTTTACCCATTAAACAATGTAGAGTTTTCCACATTGTTTACATATTTATGCCAAAAAAAAGTTCCATGCAGAGATCGGTACAATTGTAAATTAATCTACCATGGTCAGGCTGTATTGGTAAAATGTTCTCAAAAATCACAACAAATGAGTAAATAAACTCTAGACAAAATCCAACCAACAGTGAAATTTGACATTTCAAAGACCTCACAAAATATTGTCATAACTTTGTTGTTAAAATATCGTATTTTCTTAATTTTGACATTGTCCTCTTTATCTCCCTCAGCCGCTGGACAAAAGCATATGTTACAAGATCTTAGCCTTGAGGTTGGACTTAAGATGAACAGCTCTACAAGGAGCAACCAGGTAGGCGAGGAGAATATACAATATGTCCAAGAATAGTGGAAGCTACTGGAATGGATGTATATTCTGCCCATTGTGGTCTATGGTGCACAAACTTGGGTTCTGCCTAACATCCAAAAGTCAAACCTCATGAATTGCCTCAAAACGTGGTCTGGAGCTTGGTGTTAAATTAACGGATCACGTTAGAAACACTATACTGCGCTTCAACACACAAATCATTGACGTGGCTCGGATGCCCAGCTTAAAAAGGACTGGGTGGGCCCATAAAACACAAAATGAATGCCCTGAAATCGCAAGACGGGGCCGCGGCAGACCACAAAGTAGATGGCGAGACGACTTGGATGTCTTCTTTAGGAATGGGCAGAATGTGGCACAAATTTGAGAACAATGGATGGAGTGGTGTGGGAGGTCTTTGTCCAGCAGTGTGACATTTCAGGCTAGCTCTAATAATAAAAATAAAATATCATAGCCTGTGACGTGCAGCGCTGAAGCCTGGCAGGTAGATGTTACCGCACCTAGCATGCTATGTCTCATAAAACAATTTCTAGCCTTCCAAGAATATTATTATTCGGAGGATTCCTTGCCTACCAGGGTATAAGCGAAATACTTTAGAAAGAGTAGTCATCTCTTTAAAAAGTGAATTACGAGCTCGGATACGAGTATTTTGATAGTATTGAATCAAGAATAAGTACAGCCCATGTGACGGTACCACGTGGCTTCAAATATAAACAAACACCCCCCCCCATGCGGCATCGCGCTTGGAGCCTCAGTACGCGCTCGCTCTCCGACGCTGCCACACGTTCGTTTATGAAAAATGTTTTGCTCGCAATTTTACTCTTGGTACTAGGACAGCAGAAATTGTGAGGAGGTTGAATGAGCCGGCAAAAACAACCATGGGCTATGCTCATACTTCAGTTGCGTTTTGAGGACGGTTGGATGTGGAGCTGTACGAATTGTGTTTGTGTATTGCATGACACAATATTAAAAAGTAGTTACTTAATTTCGTACCAGATATCTATGGGATTGACTGAAACTTATTAAACTTCTAATAGTTTGTCTTGCACTAGAAGTTTTTACATAATTAAATATACGTTTCCTCTGCTAAGCCTCTAAATGCAATTTTCAGTCATATTTAAAGTAATTAACATTGTGTGGGCGTAAAACTTTTCGTTGATATTACGATTAGGATTATTATTATTCTGATATTTTTACAAGCTCTCTTCTACCTGGCTATTTCTGGAATCCGACTAAGTCTTGGCATTCGCATGTTACTTTCGGCACAATGCAATAATATGGTAACATGGCGCTAATCTGTGTTCTGTCCACGTTGAGTGCTAGTTATTGTGTTAGAATATATAACGTATAAATCTAGGAGTTGATAAAGGATTAGAGTGCAAAAATTTACTTTCGGGTGCCACGCGATGTCCACTTGGTCGTCACTCTTCACGATTATATTTACTAAGCAACACCATTCTAATTCCTTGGAATCATATAACCGTGAGCATAATTTCTGAATGCAACCAAGGTTTGTAAATTTCAAAATGCCAGCCCCATGAACACGTTTCTAGTCGGAGAAAAAGGCTCGGGCTGCATATCTCTAGGATTCCTGCCAATGACGAACGTGTTATGCCACACTTACTATAATTTAACCTGATGGTTAAATTATAGTAAGTGGTGTGGTGTATGATTCTGTCTCACCTTTTCCCTCCCTTCTAAGTAAGAAATAATTCTAAGATGATGCCTGGTAAGAGGTGGGCCCCTTACCAGGCATCATCTTAGAATTCTTTTTCTTAGAAATTTTCCAAATAATTTAGTCCAAGCATGATGCTATAGAAACACTAAAATGAGAAGCTGAATGTCTGAAAAGTAACATCATAATCACGCGTACGAACCTCTGTATGGAAAAAAAGAACATTATAGGATCACTCAGTTGTCTGTCTTTCTGTCTGTCACAGTCGATTTTTTCCAAATTTACTGAACCGATTTGGAAAAATTAAAACTAGTTACAAATATGATCTCGAGTGTGCAAACATCTCCAGAGACCATTTTAAGACAGCAATGACTGCAGACCAGAAAAAAAACATGGAAATGTCAAGACTGCCGCTGCAAAATGCCGAAAACAGGAAATTCGAACACTCCTATACGTCCACAGATTTCTATTTATAACCAGCAAATAACATCGCCCAGTGAATCATGGAACGTCACGCGTAGAAAAAAAAACTACTTACCCCAGCAACGATTCAACAACTTCTGATGAACTTAGTTTATTAGGAGATGCATTCCTCCCAGATGGAAACAAATTTACAATGAAAATTAACACACAGTCAGAACACTTACTGTAAAGTTTGAGTCAAATGATTATAACGCGCCTGAAGGAAAACAACGAAGCAATCATTTCCGAACTACGAAGCACTATACAAACAGAAATTAACAAAGCCAAACAGCCAAAGTCAGGGAAGATTTTGAGCAAAAGACCAATTACCTATCAAACCAAAATGATCAAAGAAAACTATAATTGGAAAAAGTTGACACAAAAATTGATAGAAAAAAATAAAAAACTCAAAAAAGAAATATCAGAAATAAAAGCAACAACTGTCACCTCAGCTATTAAAAGCACAGAAAGTAATTCAAAGAAGATAGTCCTATACGGCTTGACAGAGTACATGAAAGAATCGGAAGTGGATTTGCATGACAGAGTAATTGATATATTCCAAGATATTTTGCATGTGGACCTAACCGGTTTTATAGAAAACATGTATAGACTAGGCAGAAATAGTACCAATACCCGACCCCTGGTAGTAGAACTACTATACAAAAGAATGGCGAAGTACTAATCAAAAATAGTCATTACTTTCAAGGCACAAGACTATCCGTATCCGAATTTCTTGATGAAGATGCACGTAAACAGAGGCAACTCTTGCGAGAAGAAATGTTAATAGCACGGAAGAAAGGCCTACATTCAGTAATTCGGAACAATCAATTATACGTCCAGGGAGAACAAATAAATATGAGGAATAAAACAAACCAACAAAACTATGAAACTAATAACACAAACGATACTACATTTATAACCCAAAACAATAGTCACAGCAACGACCAACACAAAGAAAAAATAACTAACAGAAATACAGAAAACAACTCCTTTCGAAGCCACAGGACAACATTTTAACATTCTATTTCAAAACATACAAAGTATGTACAATAAACAAGACATATTTGAAGCTTTCGTCGAAGAAAACCCAACATTTAACGCAATATGTTTATCAGAAACCTGGTTATCGTGCGAAAAACAAACCATAATACAATTTAGCGGTTACAAAATAGCTGCCTCATACTGCCGAAAGACGCGAGGAGGTGGTGGCGTTTGCATCCTGGTCCAAGATCACATTGAATTTATAGAGAGGAATGATCTTACAGATCTGTCAATAGAATATGTTATTGAATTATGTGCAATTGAATTACCCAAAGAAAATATTTTATTACTAGCGATATATTGGAATAACAGAGAGGAAGATATATTTATGTGTCAACTAGAAATTATTTTAAACTATATAAACAATAAAAATTCCAAATTTGATTTTATAATTGGCGGGGATTTTAACATTATTGTTTTAGAGAGCAACAGGATAACTAATCAATTTTTAGATCTAAATATTATGGACATAATTATTTATGGACATAATTAAAGGGCTAGTTGAGTGCATTTTGAGTCGAGATTGAGGTTTGTTTATCTTGTTTTTGTTGTGTCGAAAAGTGTATCTTGTTTGTGTTTCTTCACAGGCTGTGTAAAAGTGTGGGTGTGTTCTGACAAATTTACATAGTTCCAAAATATATAAACAAGGAAGTGTTAGTATTTTGTGTTTTTGGAAGTATGGTTTACAACTATCTGTTTGTTCTATGTTGGTTATTATTCGAATTAATTTCTTTTGCAAAATAAATATTGTTTGTGAGTCTGTACTGTTACCCCACAGCATGACTCCATAGCTGAGCCATGCCTGGGCATATGCATAGTATGTAACAAGTGCAGTTTTCAAGTTGGTAGTTTTTTTAATTTCGCGTAAGGCATATGAGAATTTGGATAGTTTTGCTCTTATTTTCTGAATATGGGATTTCCAATTTATGTGGGTATCTATAGATAAACCGAGGAGACTGAATTCATTTACTTACATTGTGTTTAACCATGTGTGCCAAATAAAAAAGCTTTGTTTCTTATTATCAGGCACAATTATCTGAATTGCGTAAGAAAGTATATGAAAAACATTGTATGTGCCTTTAAAATTCAAGGGTTGCCCTCTATTTCCTTGGGATCCCATTATCAGATTCAGTCTCGGTGCCAATTGGACCACCGCAGGAGTATAGGCTTTCGAATGAAAAATTAATCATCAAAATCCATTCATAATTGGAGGAATGATCGCATAAGAAACACACAAAAAAACATACAGTCGAATTGAAAACCTCCTGTTTTGTTGAACTCGGTTAAAAATGAATGAATATTAATTAATCTTATGAATGCAACTTGTGCTACATTGATAAAGGTATAAAGTTTTCAAAAAACGTCTCACTCTCATAATCGACTTTGACACAGCATTGCTTGTACTACAATAAACATAATTCCGATTGAAACTTTTTACTACACTTGGATTTATTTCACAGATTGGCGTGAGCATAACTGTAATTAATTATTTTCCTAGGCTACACTGCATAAGGTCAAATCAAAGCTACATAAATTTAATTCTCTCTCAACATGTACTTCTCCCCAAAAATCACCGGCTTTTCACTTAGAAACTGCCTCGTGGCATTGTTTACAATCACACACAACAAAGTCTGTTGTTGATTTCGCTTTTTACGCATGCGCCTTGAAAAGCAAACCATGTGTATTGGCTATTCCAATCTCCTGATGCTTCATGAACTCCTAGTAACGGCTAACAGTTTTGTGCCGACAATTTTGCATTCCACGAGTAACAGGCCAGGCTACCTTCATCGCCGACGTCCAGCGTGGTACTAACTGACTGCGCTCTTACCCGCGAGGCCGCGACACGTGTTTGTGGCGCGATAATGGCTCCGCCAAGCGGAGCGAAGGTGCAGTGCAATGTGAAGGCGTATAAATTTTAGCTATTATACATATGTGATGTGTTACGTCGTAGTAACAACAATCGTACAATATTTTAATTATTGAAACCATTAATTAATTATTATTAGGTGTTTTTTTTCCCATCATTGTATTTGTTGGAAATTATGATTATTTCTTAAGTCGTGAAGTTTTCCCGCGCTTTTTCCAACGCAATATAAAAATTATAGCTAAAATGGTGAGCCTTTTTTCTAGCAACGAGATATGTTGTGAGCTACTTGTTCCGTAATAGTTT
Organism: Mamestra brassicae; assembly: GCA_905163435.1. Classification (NCBI taxonomy): domain Eukaryota; kingdom Metazoa; phylum Arthropoda; class Insecta; order Lepidoptera; family Noctuidae; genus Mamestra; species Mamestra brassicae. The sequence goes on from LR990987.1 coordinate 8,648,483, forward strand.
TTAAGGCGTTTTTTTATTCCCCCTTTGCCTTTAGACGAAAATATGGAGCAGTGGAATTTCTTTAATTGCAACTTCTATAAGTTTCCACAAAGTTCGTTTTTTCTAACCGAATTAATTAAAATCAATATTCCGCGAACCTGGTCCGCGGAATTATGATGTCAGTTTTCAGACATTTAGCTTCTCGTTCTAGTGTTTATATAAAATGCTGCTTTTACTGGATTATTTGGAAATGACTAAGAAAAATAATTCTAAGATGATGCCCGGTAGGGGGTGGATGTCCTGAGAAAGTTAATAATTATAAAAAAGGCAATCAAACAAATCGCAATCCTTCCTTTAAATCAACAATTTCTCTGTAAAACTGTGTGGGCACCGTGGGTGTCCTACGGGGCATCATCTTAGAATTACTATTTTTTGACGCTGTTTTGTGTTTTGAATCTTGCACGGATCTAAACAATACCACGAGGCAGTTTCTAAGTGAAAAGCCGGTGATTTTTAGGGGAAAAGTACATGTTAAGAGAGGATAAAATTGATGTAGATTTAAAATAACTAACTACAGTTAGGCTCACGCCAATCTGTGAAATAAATCCAAGTAGAATAAAAAGTTTTAATCCAAATTATGTTTATTATAGTAGAATCAATGCTGCTGGAGATAGACGTTTCTTGAAAAAGATAAGTTGCATACATAAGATTACTCAATATTCATTAGTTTTCAAGTTACAGAGCCCGTTTTTCATAAATAGTGCTTTTGCTCAAGAAAAGCTTCACTAAATTTTTTTGGTTTGACGGTAGTGATTTGAATGTGTAAAACATAATAAGGCCACGCGTAGTGTAGGGTTCCGCAGTTAACCGTCCTGAAAACCACGAAATAACACTGTAACCAAAAAAATAGCAACTATCATTCGTTGGCGCTAACATCATCATCTGCCTGGACTTTTCCCAACTATATTGGGATCGGTTTTCAGTCAGACCCCATTCAACTGAATACCAGTATTTTACGTGGAGTGCTTGCCTATCTGACCTCCACAATCCAGTAACTGGGTAACACGGTACTTCTTGGCAAGACCGGTGCAGCGGTGTCAGATTTTCTGGCTTTTGGTTATCCGTAACGACTGCCAGAGATCTACCAATGACAGCCGGGACTAACGACTTAACGTGCTTTCCGAGGCATGGGAGAGTCTCAGTATGTTAAGATGTTCACGAATCCACAGATCAACCTCGGCTAGCTTTGCTTAACCTCGAAGATCGATCCGTGCGGCTGTTATTATGTAGTGACGATCTTGGATTTTTATTTTTAGTCCATTCGTATCGTTGACTCTTTTCACAGCCATACGTCATGATGTAATGTTTTAACAATAACATTATATTATGACGCATGGCAGTAAAAGTGCAATTGAAAATTTAATGCAAAACCGAACGAATAATATTTTTTTAACTTGTTACTTTGAAATCATATACTTCTTATAGGGTTTACGGTTATCTACAAGCAAAGACCACACATATGATATATGTAATTTAATTAGGCCCAGTAGTTTCGGAGAAAATGGTAGGAAAATGGTCAAATTTCATATATTTCTTTCAATAACTTTGTAATAAAATATTTAAAAATAATTAAAAAAATACATTTGAAACCCTTACAACAAGTTCTTTGATTTGATATGTTACACAGTATAGTTGGAAAAACATTTTTTTTATGTTTCCAATTATTATCCCCCCAAAAATTTATTTTCGTGAAACATCCGTGTTTGGGTTTATATATGTACCAAATTTCAATTGAAGTGGTCCAGTTAATTCGGAGTAAATCGACTGTAACAAACAGACAGATAGACAACCGAGTGATTCGATAAGGGTTCCGTTTTTCCATACAGAGGTTCGGAACCGTAAAATAAGGTTTTTTTTATAAATACAATATTTTTTTGTACTTATCGATATGCGTTTTATGTATAGTACCTGAAAGACCGACCTTTGCTAGGTTTTTGTTTTATCGCCCCCGACACCCCCTGAACACTTAATTTCATGAAAATCGTTGGAGCCGTTTCCGAAATTCAGATAATGCTTATACAAGAATTGCTCGTTTAAAGGTATAAGATAGATGTATAAAACCGGCCAAGTGCGTGTCGGACCACGCACAGTGTAGGATTCCGTAGTTACCCGTCTCCTAAACCATGCCAGAAAAAAAGTACATAACTATTATTACATTATAAAGTTTCAGATGATCTTGGTTTAAAGGCTATACGTATTAGTTCGTCAAAGCTCTGACCTATTTAAAAAAAAGTTGAACTCCAATATCCCCAATTAAAAGCAGCGATATACACTCAGAAGTAAAAGAACTCAAACGCCGATGAAAATTTTAATGGGCAACCGGGAATGCATGGCTCTACAGAACTTGAAAGTAATTAATCCATCATTCCGTATTTTCTCTCCCTCTTTAGCATAAAGTCAACGGCTCATTATGTTTCACTCTGTTGTGACGTATCGCGGTGTAACGTGTACTGCTAGTATTTTTTAATTAAGTCTAGGTACTATTTAATGACGAATTGTTATATTAAGTGCTCAAGGAAGACAGAACACATAATACACGTTTGTGGTTTGCGCGAATGTCTTTCACAAAGACTGATTCAATCTTTATAATGAACTTCTTGTATTGTCTGATGCTATTTATTCGTTAAGGCTTGGACCTTTGTTAGTAACATAATAGTGGTAGATATCATCCATCACGCCTTTTCCTCTGATCAGCCTGGGAGATACAACTAAAAATCTTGGCGCCAAGCTCAATAGTAACGTTATGAACTTGGGACCATTCGATCAATGAAGCAGTCATGTTTGTTAAATTGCGATAAAATATGTTAACATAGCTTGTTAGCGTCAATAATAATATTTTTTATGGCTTTCTGAGGTGCAAAGTTGATGTAAATTACATAAAAATCGGCCAAGTATGTGTTGGACCACGCACAGTGTAGGGTTCCGTGGTTACCCGTCTCCTAAACATGCCAGAAAAATAGTAAAAAGTACTTCACTACTATTACATTACAAAGTTACCAATGCACTTGGTTTTACGTCATTTTCTATAGAATTATTAGAATGTTTTTACTTACCTAGGTCCATTTTACAAGTTGGTCGACTATTACTCAGTTACTCGTTACTAAGTGAAAGCAGTAAGTTTTCCTTTCTATTTCGATATATTATATATATATTCGGATAAATGCAGTATTAAAATATTATGTTGCAGTCCTTTTACTTGGCATTGAGAACATTTTCACGGTTCATCATACACTTCTTTTGCTTCAAGAAGTATGCACTCAAAGTCTGTTCAAAGAAAACCAGTTGCATGTTCAAAGAAAACCATGCACAGGTACTCTTGTGAAAGCTGAAAAAATGTATCGTAAGAAAAAGAGCACAATTTGATTTGATCCCTGTGTATTTACTTGTTATTTAATAATCACTTTCTACAATGTGTTTACCACATAACCTCGTAATTTTTGTAGTATTTTTTTTTACAACGAATGGCTTTTATCTAAAGCCTTCGTTTTTTTATCCATTTAGCATTTAGAGACAATACAGCGTGTCATTGTTACTGTTTGAAATTGTTTTCTGAATTTGACCATATAAAAATGCAATGTTTTGAGAACAAACTACGCTAGCGCCACTTTGACGGTTGCCTACCCCATTATTGAATCGTGGGATTGGCATCGCCAACCCCACGTGTGACGTAATAGTGGGGCTGTATATACCAGGATTGCATGAACGCAAAGAGATAAGGCAATAAAGTGCATAAAAAACAATATTTTTGTTAATTAAGTTTTATAATGACTTGATTTTTTTTAAATGAGTTATCATCAGGATATCATAAACTGCAAGAGTAAGAGTTTAGTTTTAAATAAGTATGTTATCATAGTATTTATATTCAGTCACACATTCATACTGCATGTCAACGGCCACGTTAGTAATAGTTAGAATTTCTTTGTTTTTTGTTCGCCTTTTGCAGGAACCTTTGGCAGTCTTATTTAATAGTTTCAACCTATTATTATTATCATCATCAATGATTGCTAAAAACGGGTTCAAATCTAAACAGATACCTCCTATCTACATAGATATTTGCTCACTGAAATAAGAAATAAATCTTTGACAATTTCCTTGGCGAGTGCATTGAACCCAATACATTACTCTAATAAGGTAGTGTTACATCGGTGTCGCTGTGTACTTATCACCCTGCGACAACTAAACTCAAACTGCAACATTAATTAAATAAACTTTGCTTAATTGAGAGGAAAAATAGATACGAGTAGATAGTTACATTAAATACCGATCATCAAAAACTGATTTTACTCAATCCTCTTTATTCCTTGAAACATAAACCTACCTTTTCGGTCCTACTCAAAAAAGTTCTAGTGTCATTTAGAAAATATAATCGTTGAAATATCTACGTGATTGTCTTCTAGATAAATAATTATATTCATTATTTTTAAAGATTCTCTATATCTTCTAGTAGTTTTACTATAGTACTGCAGAAAAAAAATCTTTGTATTCTGTAGTTCTTGTCTAACCCCACGAAAAAAAAGAGAAAGTTAGATGCTTACCTGTTTTGCATGTATTTACTTGATTTGGAAATCAAGCAAATACAGTACCTATGTGGTTCGAATTATTTTTTAAATAAAAGATGTCTGTCATTTGTGTCTCAGATGAGGATTGAGATGTCAACCCTTAGGTGCCTTATTGCTACAACAAATGATTTGTATCTACCACCTACTATTACATTGGACACGTTCAATTTAACGGTTATCTCAAAAACATATCTTGTAATCCCTTTGACTCATGAAGCAGATGAAAAAATACGTTTTCGGAAACCCTTAGGACTTCATGAAAAAAAAGTTTATTTTAATATAAGCTAACTAAATAAAGTTAGCTTATTTAAATCAGTAATTTATGAAAAGAAAGCAGTTAATGTTTGGATATACCTAGTACAAATCTTTAATTAAGTGACCTATTTGTAAATTTGATTAATTATTTCAAGATATAACTCTTGTGGCACAGCTCTGGCTGTGTATAGAGGTAGAGGACTTAAAAAGAAAGAAAATGCATTAACTACATGAAGCTCTAAAGTGTCACGTCGCTGTGGTAGTTGCCAGCTTCCAAATGTGCATACTGACCTTCGATATAAAAAAGGTGATTCACAAAAACTGTAATTTAACTCACTGGATCTGGCAAAGCTTATTCAGAAACAGGTCACAGGACATGGATAAATGGATAATTATACGCGCCACAACATTCCTACATTTTTGGGACTTGCAGACCCGCCTTGCGAAAGCTATAGCAACACCTATGAGATTTGTGTTTTAGTTAAAAATTACAATTTAAACACACAGTTATTTACAGAAATAAATAGTTTCTAGTGTCACCCATTTCACCATATCAAAATTTTATGTTGAGAATACTTAAGCTTTCATAAAACATTAGGGACCAGCTCCTAATTAAATGAATGTTTTTTGTACTGCTAAGACTTGTAAATTTTTGCAGTCAACCTTTTTATATTAAATAGTTAGGTGTGTATGAAGGCCGGTGATTTGATATTGAGTGCGTTCCTTTAAATAACATGTTCTATAGCTAATGAGAGCCCCGATAACTTGGGCACCAAATTGGGTTACTTTTCTGAAAGCTCATGAATTAATAAATCCCTCGAATAACGATTTCTCAAAAAAGCTGGTCAAGTGCGAGTCGGACTCGTGTGCAAAGGGTTCCGAACGAATTTAATTTTTGTTACATGTTACTTTCAAACCTTAGACTACTTAAAGTTTTCCCATATTTTGTTTTCAAATTTTTAGACCTAGTAGTTTCGGAGATAAGGTAATTTTTCATCAGATTTCTTGTATTACGTCATATCCAGGTATATTTTAAAACGTCATAATTAAAAATGAATTTAAATTATGACGTTTTAAAATATATTCGATACTCTCACAATATGCCCTCCGTCTTATATTTGATATGTCACAGTACAGTTGGAAAAACTTTTTTTTTAAGTTTTATAATTTACCCACGTTGACAAAATAAATAAATTTTGAAAATGGGTTCCCTAAAAAGTGGCCACATATTTTTCGTTACATATACGTGTTTGGGTCAACAAAGATTATATGTTTTCTAAATTTCAACTTAATCGGTCCTGTAGATTCGGAGAAAACCGGCTGTGACAGACGGACAGACAGACAGACATACAGACAACCGAGTGATCCTGTAAGGATCCCGTTTTTCCATATAGAGTTTCGGAACCCTAAAAACACCCATTACTTTGGGAATTAAGCATCGTAAAGTACAAGCTACAAAAATTTCTTGACTGTTTCCTTCCTATAAACAAGAGTGCGATTACTCTAAAACAACCCAATTTGGACCCCAACATCAACATCGTTGCACTAGACTGGAACATAACAGTTGATTAAACGCACTCAATTACCTAACCACCCTTTATAACATTGGTATCAAGACGGAGTCGGAGAAGAACATATTATAAGAAAGAATCAAGCGATTCTCGTCAACATAATCAACATCGGATAATATTATTCAGAACGGGAATCATAAAATTCGTAGTATGCACCCAATACGTTAACGCTGAAAACGTGATGATGTAATAATAAAATTCAATGTGGTTAATCTCATTACGGGGGAAATTAATTAACATTTAAAAAAAAAATAAAAAAAGAAGTATCCGTCATGCCGGTACCAGGACAGCAAGTGTTACAGTAGGTGTTTTGATTTATGAAAATGAATAAACGCTTTACTAAACTTTTTTTCCAATTTAGTCCTTACTGCTAGGCAATAGGATCTAAAGTTAACAAATTTTGTGTGGCTAACGGTTTTGTGTGTGGTAACATCATTGTTCACTATGTAGCTTCCAATATGTTACTGTTCTGCAACACTTATTTACTAAGGGGTAGTCCACATTCGTTTGGGAAACGAAATGCAAAATTGTCATTTGAATTATATGAATGTAAAATTTCTTCTTAAAATTCCATTAATTGCTCAGAAATAATTGGATTACAAATTTTATTATGGTAATCATTATAGTTAGTACTAAAGATAATAAATGCTCATTCATTTATATTGTATGTAACGTCATCAAAATCTATTTGTCTAATAGAAGTGTGTGAAGGGAAATTATTATTATAAATCGATATTTCTCAGTTTAGTTCTTAATATATTTTTACCGCCCTACACTTTGCAGTAGCATAGTAAAATAAAAAAAACAGAGTAAGTATAAATAAAATGCTCAAATAAATCAGTTCCAGATTATTTACTTTATTTAACCTTTTGCGTGTCTTAAGTTACACAGTTCGACATAAGAAAAAATGCTCCAAATGTCTTAAGTCGGACAGTTACACTTAAGGGCTTGGTCAGGATTGGACGATAAAAATCTGTGGTAGACACGCAAAAGGTTAAGTATGGACTAAATTACGAAACAAACTGCTCTGAACTTCAATAAAATAATAACTTTTAATAGCCAAAAACTAAAAGTATGATTGTGAACTGAGATTTACTTTTGTGATATTGCTAAATTCCCTCAGGACGCATCAGTGCGCATGCTCCAGCCTATCAACAAGTTGTTATTGCACATAGTGCACCAGGGTTGCAGAAAAAGGAACGTATCGAGGATTGTGCCCAAGCGTTGAAGTTAGCTGAAAGAAAAATATTAGTGAAAGGGAAACAATATTAGGGGTGGGCAAGGGGCGGTGCCAAATAAGTGAAAAAGAGAAAACCGAATGGAAGTAAGGGAGATATGACGACTTTACGCTTTTAAACACGCACACATACTTGAACTGCCGCAGTCGTTGTGGAAAAGCAATGAAAAATGAACTTATCTACACAAATTATAAAGTAAAAGTGCTTTTTTTGTCTGGCTGAAGGAACTCGTTGTTTTTATTTAAAAGCAATGTGACGGATTCACATTTGGTTTCAACCATTATTGAGAGATTTTTTCGTAAGGTTTCATGTGTATCAATCAGAAACATTCAACTGTTTGACTATCTAACTGTTTTACTGTCACGGACACGTTCCTAATTCCGTGGCAGTGAAACAGCTAACGGCACCACGTATGCAATTCTCCCGCTTAAGTTTCATCCGCAGTAAACTGTTTTCAGTTATGTTATCCTGGTAGTTATGCGGAACAAGCTGGTTGCGGATGCGGGGAGCCAAACCTCCGTTTACTATTTATTATTCCGTTTATTCATTAAAAAATTTACAAATTAATTATATTTTAAAATATTTCAAAATAAATTATTAAAAAAAACATTTTGAAATATAAAAAATAGTAGCACACCGTTATCGGGAACAGGGTCCATGCTCCCCTGCAGTCAAGGCTACAGAGAGAGGAACCTCCTAATAATGCGAGCCGTTCCAGAAGTACCACTTTCTGAATCAAGCCCTTGATCCAGGTACCTAACGAGAGCCTACTAAGTTATGCTAATGCTTTTTCGACCACATCTGACTAAAGGAATCCCTGAAAGATACCGAAACAATATTCAAAGTCCTAAAAAATGCATGCAATAGTAGTCTATATTGCTAATGAAAGAGTGTAAAATCTTGTTTAACGATCCAGGGTTAGTTATGGTTACCACATTCGTACATTCGTAATGATAGTGTGATGTTTACTTCGAGTTAAAACGGACACTAGCTCAAAGCGAATTGAATTTGCACAATAAAATTATTGTTCCGTTTTTGTTGTGTTTGGAATCAAACCTCGAAACGCAGAATAAAAGCAAGTACTTAATCAAATGGGGATAGTAGGACAAACTATTAGATGGTCCGTTCAAATCAGTTCAACATCAAGCTGCATGATGTGCTCCATGATGCCAAGGACAGACACTGATGTAGGTACATTGTAAAGCAAAAATTGACTTTTTAGGGTTCCGAAACTCCCAGGGTTGCGGAATTTGTTCGAAAGAGTCACCGCGGCCCTGGAACGCAAAGGGCTTTAGAAGGAACATGGATGGGTCAGTAAAAGTCTGTAAAGTAAAAGTCTCAGAAATCATCAAATGACTTCTTCCGCTCTGGGTGGAGCGGAAGGGCGTGCCTTCCGCTCCACCCAGAGCGGAAGAAGTCATTTGATGATTTCCCATCCTTAAAAAAAAAAAAAAAGTGTTCCGAAACTCATATGGAAAAACGGAACCCTTATAGGATCACTCGGTTGTTTATCTGTCTGTTTGTCACAGCCGATTTTCTCCTCAATCTGTCTACAATACCGATTCAGTTGAAATTTGGTATACATATAATGTTCTGTAACCCAAATACGGTTGAGTAACGAAAATAAATAAATTTTGAAAAAATAACAAAAAACACCGACTTCCGAAATTAACGTTGTTTATTGTTATTTACCACTTTCATCGTGCATCGCAACTTAGTAAATAGATAACTCTGGGCCAAAAACTGACTGAGTCTACATCCATGAAGTGGTTCAAACCCCTTTCTTGTTTTAAAGTAACTCGATAAATTAATACTAAAAGAGTACTAAAGTACTGATCATAAAGTACGGCAATTGTTTACGGCTTCCGATGACGTATGTACAGTGTTGTACACCATAATATAAGTGCAAAAACACTAAAGGTATATTAGCCTGTATTCTGAATATTTTTATTTACACTTAGCGATAGATATTTCATTTTATGTGGCGACACCTCACGCTCAGTTGAACAACATTCCGAAACCCCAAGACAATGATTTTTAATGCGACCAGTGGCATTTTATGACTATTGACAAATGTCATTTAAATGACTGGTTTATATTTGAAGATATGCAATACTTGCTAACTATGTTTGTTTATAAATCTTTTTTTTACATTGATTTAGGGTACGTGTTTGACCACTATCTCACCTGATGGTAAGCGATGATGTGGTTAAAGTTGGAGCACGCTTGCCTCGAAGTAACCTATTCACTCTTGACTTAAAGACTGGTTGTTGCTATCAGGAAACACAGACTCTGACAGGGAATTGTACTCCTTAGCTGTACACACAATTAATGTGTTCCCAAAAAGTTTTCTCTATGTGGGTGGGATGTCTACCATACACCGGTGGCGCATCGCCGTACGTCTTGTGGTCTGATGATGGACCGGGCTAGGCGGAATTAATTCTCTGAAGACACAACCTTAAAAATTCTGCAGGAAACTACTGGGTTAAAAGTATTTTTACGCACTTACTCCAAACTTGCCTGCTACCCCACTGCGTTTAGGCACGCAATTGCAGCAAAAGCGGTAGACAGCTAATCCCTATTCAGTCTTTTGTATTTATAATGCCGGGAGGATTGCGGCGCAGCCTCCGAAAAATCGATCACGACCCACGATAAAAATCCAAAATCAAATACTGTGTTAATGAATTTTATTTGTTTTATGGAGTTCAAAAACTTCGTTTATTTGTTTCATGTAGTTCAAATTCGTCATTAGAATCTCCAGCCTGGCGCGTCTTTTCCGCCTCGGCTTCAATAAAAAAGTTCGCCTATTTACATTTAAATATACTATTTCAAATTCAACCAGAATGATATCGCAAAATATACAATTTTCTGGTCAATACCTGATAAATAAGATATATATTCCTATGTCTCTGGTATTTATTTCATATCTGTTATGACAAACACCACTTAAAGACTAAGTTAAATAGACACAATTATTACATGTGTTTTATAATGAAGCTTTTATGAAGAAAACTGCCCTTTATGATACAGGATTAACCTAGTTTGAGGGACAGGGGTCTTAGTCATTGGAAATACTCATAACTAGGCATTCTTGTCTTAACAATGTTTATATTTCTTGGACTTAACTTTTTTGCTAAATAAATTATTACTTTCTTATGCTTCGGGTTCGTTCAGCTTTCTTTAACGGGCCTGGACTGGACATTTGATTAAACACAAAAGACATTTGATTAAATATAAAAGTACGGCTTTTATGGGATATCTCAAACTTAATGATGGCTAACTAAACGGAGTAGAACGTGAGTTATTCGTGAAGGATTTTAAAATAAATAAATTTGATGTAGGCATAATCCAATCCATCTTATCCTTACCGTCTTCGGAGATTATTAAAAAGTTGTGCCAATTAATTATGGTCCTCCTCGAATAACTCTAAATTCATTAACTACTTAGGAACATTATAAACTAATTATGTTTAAGGAAGCAAATTTATGTAAAAGGGTACGATGGGGCTGGCATATCTTTAACAAAAGCCCCTAAACAAAAATAGATTACAAAAAAAAAAAACTTGGCTATTAATTTGAGAAATTTGGTACCTAAATGAAAAGCTCAATAAATGAGATCAAAAAATTCTTACAATTCTTTGAGGTCCCAGTTATCCAGGTTACTGTAACTAACGCAAAACAAAGAAAATTGGATGAAGCTCACATCAATGTGGAATATTGTTACTCCGTCAAGTCGACAAAGTACATAATATATGTTAATATGTTAACAAAGGTAGCGATATGGCCAGATGGCTGTAACAAATACAAATGACGAAGTATCTAGAATAAGATGAGTCGCTGTGGAAGCAGCCGAAGCAATTTGGCGCATCTTTTATTTTGCTATCCACGAAACACATCCTACAGTTTTCAGTTCATTTGGCACTTCATCTAGAAAATGTTCAAAGAGTGTATTTCAATGACGAGAATGCGGTGTACAGCGGCACGTCCATCGTCTACCACATTCACAAGTTCCTTCTCAGTTTGTCAAACAGATGTGTTCGCTCGCACTTTGTTGGCATGCTGATATGCCACGCTACTACACGTGAACGTAAACGCGTCATCAAAGTCGTTACAGCTTCGGAAATAAGGAACACCAGTTGAAGGACATCGGAGGTCGCGGGTAGCCGATGGATGTGAGACGCACAGGATCGGTTGTTAAAGCGATAATTGGGGAAGGTCTATGCCCAGCTGTGGACGTCTTTCGCCTGATATGACGACGCTTATGAAAGCGCAAGGTAATGAAAAAAACTGCGATTTTAAATCAACGACAAGGCAAGTTAGTTTAAAGGCAATCTGATAAATATAGCAAAGGGAGAAACTACTTCAACTCAAGACCACAACAACACGAGACTTACACCTTAATATTGTCGCCTACGAAATGTGGTAAAGAGCGGTGGGTACTTACTATGTTAATATTCCTCGCCGGAACTTTCCTGTTTCATTGCGGGCATGTTTGTATGTTGGTTATCCGAGCGTATAGCGTCTTGAGTCGATGAGCGCATGACGAGCGACGAGCTGCACCGCATAGTGTCGTGTGAACTGGAAAATACGAAGTATTCGTTTTATATTCCAACAGAAAATATGTCTACTTATATTTAAGAAACAAAAACTTTTATTTCAAAACCTTAGCTAAAATAACCTAGAGATTTACGATGTGAACAGTGTTTGCTCTAGTATGCAGCAAAGACTCTTATATAGCGAAGTCTATAATTTACGTCTCGAATTCACGTGACTACTTGACCCCCTGTCAAGTAGTCACGTGAATTCGAGACGTAATCAGGCAATAGTTTCAGCACAACCCGAGACAAACACCTCACCATATGAGCCGAAAGACGTCCACTGCAAAGGGGGTGGGGTTGCCATAATCGCCACGTTAGGCAGGCGGGTTGACGATCGCAGTGTAGCTGTTGCAATGCACAGAGAATGCTGCTGCCCATTCTCTGGTGAGTTCCTTAGTCGCTTCATATGACACCCACGGAAAGTGATGGGATGGTGCTATTTTTTTTTCGACAGACACAATACAGACATTTTAAATGACAAATTATGGTAACAAATCTCATTCAATCTTAAAGAAAATATGAACACTACAGAAATCTTGAAGATCTACTGAAACTATTGAGACTGGTACGATGCGCCGATCGCGCAGCCGCGACATATAATGTGCTACGTCACCGTCTTAGGGACTATTTTTGCTATGGAACTATCAGTCGGTCGCTAAATGATTCCAGCATTATTAAATTACGGTCTCAATAATAAATTCAATTGGCATTAATAAAACTCGTTTAAAATAAACAATAATGTAGCCATCGCTAACTTTTAAATAAATGTGCAAGTAATCCTTACATACGGGTTTTAATATGATAACCTTATGATTTTGGAGAAGTAACAAAAATTGTTTGTTGTTCAACCTGTATTTTAAACTAATTCCTTTCTAATGATTCCTATAATTTTGCCTTGATTCTAGCCGTTCTTGCTTCATACTATTATTTTCATTGGTTGAGAATTATCAAGGCATTCTCGGTGACCGTATGTTTGATATACGTACTTGCGAGACTCAAAATCTCTGATGATGAAGATTCAGATACGAGTCCTGTAGTCAGGGGCCTACTTTCAGATTTCCAAAAGGAAGGCAGTCGTGTACGTATCAAAAATCACTTTTAAAAGTTCTTAAAACTTTACAGCAAAAAGTTTACTTTAACTTATTTACTATCACACCTGACAGATTACTTAAACGGGGGCTACCGTTTACGTGCTCATCAGTTGGCGCCACTGACGAGTAGTTGGCGCCGCAAGCGAATAAGGTCCTTAAGCATAACATTTAAGATTTTATTGCAATTTAATACAACATAGATAGTATCGCAGGGTTACGTGGACTCATCATAACGGAAAAAAGAAAGATAGAAAAGGTGGAGACGACGACACAACAATAAATCAAAACACTGCAGTGGCAGTACTGGTTCATACGAATATTTTGTCTTTTATCACAAATTTGTTGTCACTAACTGCAACAGACTGCTTGGAATATTTTGTCATTTTGGATAGTTTAAGGTTTTTTGACGTTTTATGCAATTGAGAAGTTAATTTTTAATTTTGGTGACAGGATTTATAATAATACCAAAATATTTCTATGTACCATATTGCCAGTGTTGCCATTTATTGTCCTATTGAGATCTCTACATTGTATACATATTTCTGCCAAAAAAAAGTTCAATGCAGTGGGCGGTAGAATTGTAAATTAATCTACCATAGTCAGGCTGTTTTAGTAAAATATTCTCAAAAATGACAACAAATGAGTAATTTAACTCTAGACAAAAGCCAACCAACAGTGAATTTGACATTTCGAAGACCTCATAAAATATTGTCTTAACTTCGTCGATAAAATATAGTTTTTCTTAATTATGGCATTGTCCTCTTTTTCTCCCTCAGCCGCTGGACAAAAGCAAATGTTACAAGATCTTAGCGACGTGAGCCTTGAGGTAGGACTTAAGATATACACGGCATACAAGGGCATACACGTAGGCGAGGAGAATATACAATTGGTCCAAGAATATCTCTCCTTGGTTAAGCAAGATAAGGAAATACCTCGCCAAACAGAAAATGCCTGGCAGAAATTTTGTTCCATAAAATAGCTGTTTAAGACACTTCGCCCATGTCACTTAAGCGGAAGCTAATGGATATGTGTGTTCTGCCCATTTTGATCTATGGTGCACAAACTTGGTCTTTGCCTACATCCAAAAGTCCAAACTCAAGGATTGCCTCAAGGCGTGCTATGAGCTTGGTGTTAAATTAACGGATGACGTTAGAAACACTATACTGTGCTCTAAATCACTGATCATTGACTAGGCTCTGAATGATGTCCAGCTTAAAAACGACTGGGCTGGACATGTCTGCCGCATGTACATCTAGCGGTGGGCCTATAAAACACAAAATTGGTGCCCTGAAATCGCGAGAGGGGGCCGTGGCAGACTGCGAAGGAGATGGCGAGACGACTTGGATGTCTTCCTTAGTAATTGGCAGCATGTGGCACAAATTCGAGAACTTTGGATGCAGTGGAAATAGTTGAGTGTTCATGAATACTGATATTAAATACGTTAAAAACAAATTTTATACGTTTATTAAATTCAAATTAATGTTTTCAACATAATCTACGGGGGACCCCTCGCCGTAGATTATGTTGAAAACGTTTTCGTTTATGTTAGACGTTACTTAACCAGGTCGGTCTGCGGATGAGTCACCATCTTAACATACCGACCGAGACTCCCCCGTGCCTCGGACAGCACATTAAGCCGTTGGTCCCATTTGACATTAGTAGAGCTTTGACAGTCGTTACGGATAGTCAAAAACCAGTGAATCTGACTCAAGTCAGCCACTCCACGTAAAATACTGGTATTCAACTGAATACTGTTTGACTGGAAGTTGAACCCAATAAAGTTGGGAAAAGGCTTGGCAAGTGATGAGATGATGAAGTTTTTAACATAATTTACAGGTGCAACACACAATAGTTCTTAAGATTATTGACTAAGAATTTAAAAAGACAATGGGTATATTGGTTGATACCACCTTCGTGTGCTAATTCTCACCAATTTACCGCTGTCGTTATTTCCAGGATACATACATCCCGGCCGTTAGCGCCGCCGCTGTAGCACCACGTAGTACGTGTACATAATATTCAAACGCTATTAATATTCTTCCTAACCTATATTGTCCCACTGCTGGGCAAAGGTCTCCCCGTTGCTTTCCAAAGCTCTTTGTGTATTGCCATCTCCGGGCAATCCGTCAGTAACGAGTCTAAATCGTAACGCCAGCGTTTGTTTGGCCTGCCACGGCAATGACGCCCGTCTTCAGGCACCCACTGCGTGACGATCCTGGCCCATCGGTCTTGATGCATCCTGTAAGTGTGACACGCTCGGTCCCATTTTTGCTATTGATACAGTATACTTAAAGTTAGCCATATCAACATTGCATTTTTAAAAACGATTGTAATGGAAGTGTATTTTTGTAAGGGTAAATACAACATCACGGCCACTAGCGGAAGAAGCAAGAAACTCTTCGTAAAACTGTGACTGTAACATACCCTGCATCTGACACCATAGGAAGACATTGAAATATAGACTTTACTGTGTTGGACCTAGATTTAAATTTTCAATGTATCGCTCGGATTTTCCCGTATAGAAAAGCCATTTTCGCAACTATCTGATAAGACTCGTTAGCTCAGTGGTCAGAGCGCCCATTTATGAGGTGGTCGGGGGTTCAAATCCTCCACGAGTTGGCTGTTGTAACTTTTTTTTGCACTTTTTTCTCAACTTATATGTATACATTTTATTACCTATATATTTCTGTTACTACATTGAAAACTTATAACGAAGTCATCGTCAACCTGTAACAAAGGCTACATCAGGTAACCTTAATCAGGGATAGCAAACCAAAACAACATTGTGATTTGGGCATTGCCGTACATTTGGAGCTGATGATGGAAGTTTTAAGTTAGGATCTGATGCTGGGATCCCAGGAATCATGTTTTTACAGCGATATTTTCGCCAATTGTCAACTGATTTCGATGCAAACAAGTCAATCTGAATTAACATGTTTTTGGTGTTATGTATCGGGCCTTTGTTTATTAACCGATCTTGATAATTTTTTGCAGTGGGTTTAGTTATACCTATATTGCTTTGCACTAGACTGTGAACTTTAAAGATAAACCAGTGACCTACTCACCTTAAAATCATTAAAAACTAGTACCAAGGCAAAGTAGATATTTAACTATGAGCTAGTCTGAACTTCGACTGCAAAGACACACAAAGTAACTCCTTAACGGCAAATAGTGCAACCACTCATTATGGGAATAATGTCACTTAGTTGTGGGTTATCACCACTAAAAAGTGTAAAATAAAAAACTTAAAAAAATACAACAACAAGGTATAAAACAACTTTAATTTCGGTAGTCGGTGTCGAAACACGATTTAACAACCAAAAACACCGACTCCCGAAATTAAAGTTATTTTATACTTTGCAGTGGTTTTATTTGAAAGTTTGTTGTATTTTTTTTCCTCGCAAATGTGTTGAAAACGTCCATCCTTAAAATACCAGATTAGCGCCAACTATGAAATCGTTAAAATCGTTCTTTTTTTTAGTTGGTAGACTATTACTCGTTAACTTGTAAAGCCTACTTAGCTATTCAAGTTTTCCTTTTAAATTCATTATATACCTATGCTACTACTACGAATTTTTCCGCGTCTCCAAAAAACAACTGTTTAGCTGGCAGAGGGGGACGGACATTTGACTTTATCAAAAATGTGCACTTAAACGCTTAATTTATCGCAAACGGATCCTTGGATGCAAACATATTTTTAGCAAAACCGCAACATTTTTAAACGACCCAACTACATGCCACACCATGGTGAAAACGATACAAAAAACATCGCCACTTTACATGACGTACCCTAAAAAAATATATTGCAAGAGTTTATTTTACCAGTTTGTCGGGGTGATTAATGTGTATACCCGTACCAAATTTCAACTTTATCGCCCTAAGCGTCTCTGAACAAAACCGCGGACGGACAGACAGACAGACGGACATGGCAAAACTATGAAGGTGCCTTGTTTACTACGAAACGCTAAAAACTGGACGAGTGCGAGTAAGACTGGCGCACCGAGGGTTCCGATCGAGTCTTGATTTTATCCGAGCATACATTACCTACGAAAGTTCATAAACTATGAAAGCACTCTCATTACTCTGGCAAAAATATAGCGGACAAGATTGGAGGACAAACTTAACTTTGTTGTTGTAAAACAGTTCTGTTACAATGTACCAGTACGTCACGGTCAATTACGAACCGAAAATAAAAGTTTGCAATCGCAAAAAGTGTTTTCAATTTGGTTGTATTTTTTTTCATTACTTATGTTTGTTACCTCATAACTCCGTCATTTATGAACTGATATGAAAAAATCTTTTTTCGTGTAAAAGGATATACCATTTTGACTGGACTCATAGAAATTTTATCAAAATCGGTTCCGTAGTTTGGTATTTAAATCAAAATAGCTGAAGGAAATAGAAAATATATCATCCAAGTAATCGAAATAGCGTGTTTTGCATTCCTTTAACTTTCCAGCGGTGTTGTAACGTGGGAGAATACCACTAAAAAAGTTTTGCCTGGAAAGTATTTCTTAACAACTTTGCATTTGCTCGTTACAAAATTTATTACGAGTGTCAAAAAGCCGACATATATATATGTATGTCGCAGCCAACTAACTAAATCAGCCGTTTAATTGGTTGTCCATCCTTTTGAACAGCTCGGCTAATGACTTTGCTCCATGTCGTTTAATGACTTGCCTAGCCAAGTAGCGGAAAATCGGGCAATGGGAGCTTAGGGCTACCCGACACGGATACGTTAGGTTTGAATGGTGACAGGAGCTAGATTGAGCGAGCGAAGCAAGCTATTTCTTTATTCTATGAACAGTCTAAGCCAGCCCGACATTTTGTATAAACTGCTATGCAAGGATATCAATTAGACCGCTAATTAAACGGCTGCTTAACCCAGTTGACTGCGACAAATACATATAAATAAGACTCTTGACATTTCGGTAGCTGATGTAAATCTTTAAACAATTTGAACTGTCGACAGTTGTTACCGCTGATAAAATGATACTTTGTCTCAGGCCTCTTCTCTTACGTCGGTATCGCCTAGTAAAGGTGGAACATTGGGTCCTGTTTTCATGGAATTGATGACTACCCTTCGCTACACGGCATAATTATGTGAATTGCAATCAGGAGGTACGGTGTTTCACACGAAAAACAATACTCTAATTTTAACACCAATTAAAAATCTGTCTTTTTTAGAGTAGGTAACTACAGTTGGTTCAAGTCTAGTAACTTATTCATATCGGTACCGGACACGCATAATTTTTACAATTTCTTAATTTTTAATACCAAACTGGAATATTTAGTAAGTGAAAATGATAAAACTGTTATGTACCTACAGTTCCTACCTAAACCTTACCTTTTTCAGTGCCCAGAACTCAGCATATGGGTCAATAATTTGTTCGTGTGACGAGTCGTCGCTACATATAACGACGACTCGTGGGCAAAAACAAATTATTATTCGACCTATATGCTGAGTTCTGGACACTGAAAGTGTTTAATAAATTGATAAGATTTTCTCGTCCCTACATACCGTATCTTGATGCAGCTCATGGTGACTTTCAAGCGTTGAAGAACGAACAGCTGTCATGGTGCTCTGGATTTATGTGAAGATTACTGAAAATTTAATACACGTTTTGTGAGTGAAAATTGTTTATAAGGAAGTCATCACACAAACAACACGCTGGAACCATGTCTTCGATTCAAGGAACGCTGTTTTTATTGTAAAAAATTCTGATTAGGTGCACCAAATACCATACTTTTCGGCCTACTTAATGAAATATAAGAACGACATTTATTATACCCAATGTGAAAAGCGACGATGAGAAGGCGAGCGATAACAATGAGAAAAGCGATGTTACCAACCGGTGACATGCGGTTTTACAGTCCAATCGTCGATCATGGTCTTCAAGAGTCATGCAGAGTATGCAAGGCACCTTCACAGCGTCACGCAGGTACAGATGGGTTTTTGCATGGCAATTTTGGGACGTATTGAGTAAATGCCCAGTAAACTTCCATTTTCGCCTAATATACATACGTCCCAAAACGGGGCAGTTATTTTTATAATTGTGAAATATCACAAATTATTACATCATACTATGTTCAAATACTTTAAAGTATTTTTTTTAAGTTATACTATAATTCGAACTATAAATAAATGATTTTGTGAACACATACCCATTTTGTGTTCCATTTAAACATATTTAGTCACCACCAGCTTGAAGGTAAATATGTACATAAGTTTACATAGTTCTTAGGTTAGGTTGGATCTAGTGAAAAAAAAAAACAAAAGTTTGGATGATCACTCGTAGCTTTTTATAAATCACTTGCCTAGTGACAGTAATTTATAATTTTTACATTTCAGATTTGCATCTTGTTAGTAATTTAAATAAATCAGCATGGATTCAACCAGGGCCGGACGGACGCGAGAGGTCACTGCCGCCGATTGCCTTGACGAGGACACGGGGGTGCTCCGCCCAAGCGGGGCAGACCTCCACCGTATGCTCCACCGTGTCCTCCGGGCGAACCTCACAGTGCTGACACCCGGGAGGTACCTCCCAAAACAGCCGTGTCCGGTGAGTACCTGCGTCAGGTGAAAGGTGAGGACGCCGTGGCGCCTCTCCAGCAACTCCTCAAAGAGGGGCCTTACCGCCGCGATAGTCGCTGTCTCCATACAGCCATGGTATCCTGTCGGAGCTCCGTCCGCCGCGCTGCAATTTGCTGCGGCAGCGGAGTTTCACCCCGGCGACGCGCCTCCACGCGCCACGTATAGACGTGCGCGAGGGCTCTCGCTCTCCCAGGTACTTGATCGTCGACCCGACGTCGATGTGAACTCCTCCTACCGTTACTTGGGATTCCGCTGGTGGCCTGTTCCGAGAACAATGAAAGTGCATGGCCTCGGACTTGTGCAGGACCACCTCGAGGCCCAATTTCCGGATCCTTCCAACGACTATCGCGACCCCGCGTGTCATCAAGTCGGCCGCCGCCTGGTGCGACCTCCCCTGTGGCAGAACTAGCGTATCGTCAGCGTAACAGATCACGTTGACGCCGCTAGGGAGGTCAGCACGCAGCAACCAGTCGTAGCCGATGTCCCACAGGAGCGGGCCCAGAACCGAATCCTGTGGAACAACGCACGACATCTCCCGCCGGTTCCACTCACCCTGGTGACCAGGGTAGATGACGGCCCTGTCCGTCAAATAGGCCTCAACCACGCGACGGAGGTAGGTCGGTAGGTACTCCAGGGCAGGGAGTTAAAGGCATTGGCGATCTCAAGAGACACCGCCAAGACGACCTTGCCGCGGGACACCGCAACCCCCTTCGTGAGGGCTCTCACGCGCATGATGGCGTCCATCGTTGAGCGCCCCGTGCGGAAACCGAACTGGTTCTCCGCCAGATTCGGCCCCACCCTACCAGGTGCTCGACGAGACGGTTTGCAATTACTCTTTCAAAGAGCTTGCCCACCTCGTCGAGCAGCACGATGGGCCAGTAAGCGGACGGAGAGTCCGCAGGGCGCCCAGGCTTCTTGATAGGATATTTGCTTGATTTGCAAATCAATCAAAATACAGTAGTTGTATGGTTCGAATTATTTTTCAAATGAAAGATTTCAGTCAACTCTTTCTCAGATAACGATAGAGGAGTCAACCCTTAGGTGCTTTTTTGCTGCAGCAAATAACTTTAACCTCCTACCTCCTCCTACTATACATTGAACACGTTCAATGTAACGGTAAAACTTTCTATCTAAAACTCGTATCTTGTTTTGACTCATGAAACAGTTGACAAAATACGTTTTCATTTACTATATACAACATACATTGGTGGTCATATAATTAAGAACGCAATTTTAAGGGAAGATTTTTCCAAACTAACAATTATAAATAACTTACTTAAAGGGATGTTGCCTGGGTTAAAAAAAATATGTTTCTTTTTAGTCTGTCAGTTAGATTTTAGAAAAATATTGGATATGATTTTTTTATTTTATCAAATCAATAAAATATTACGAAGATAAATCGCATCAAGGATAATGTGTGGGGGCTTGCAACGACACGTACCCTACTGCATGTATTTTTGTATTTCTCTCGGTACCGCAAAACTTTTCTACACTAGTGGTACTATCGCTGATACACGTGAATGTCTTATATATAAATTGATAAACTTTAGACATTAGATCTAAACCTATAACTACTTACTGGCTGGTCACATAATTAAGAACGCTGAATAGCTTTTTTTTCCTATTTAAATAGAGAACACTCTGTGTGTCTTTGTGTCTGTGTGTCATTGTTCGTATAATTTTGGCCCCATTTGGTGATGTAAGTCTTAAAATTGCTTGGTATGAAAACAATGTGAAAAAATAAAAGTTGTGATAAATCTACAAGGGAAATAAAAATAAAACTTCGCGAGAAGAATTGGCCGTATTAAAGTATCGCCGACCATCTAAAAAACTCAAAAACGATGGTTTTGCACGCTGTGAAGCATTTTGCAATGTTCCGCGTGTACCTAAACAGAGAAAGTCATCTCGTCGATGATCGAAATGTCGTCCGTCTGTAAAAACAAAGTCCCTTTTAAGGGTCTAATGAGCTGGGTGAAAACATCCCTTTTGCAATCTTGGCACGCACTATTCGAAAACTGAACAGCTGAAAATAGAATTATGTTTTTTATTCTGACGAGACATTTTCTAACTGTTAAATCCATTGTTAAATCCATGGTCCGGAGCGAGGAGGCATAGGAAACGGTCACCTCCTTCTGCGAAGCAGTCATGCTAGCAAAAAACGAGGCTGGCCGCGCGAGGGAATGGCAAAAAAAAGTATTTTTTTCTCTCGTACTATTGTATAACTACCAAAAAAACGAGAGGACCAAATCTACATCAATTTTATTCTTTTTCAACATTTACTTTTCCCCAACAGTCACCGGCTTTTCACATCGAAATTGTTTTGTGGCGCTGGGGGTGTACCGTCACATCCAGGGCCCTTATCCACCCCTTAGGCACTCAAAGACATCTCCACCGTTGACCAAGTGAATTGTAAGTTGGAAGTTACGTCAAAACAGTGACCTCCGTCCGTTGTTAATGAATTAGCATTGGTTACATCCCGACAAGATTCACAAGACAAATCAGCGTATCTTGTTTATTTTGCTTTTTACGCATGCGCATTGAAAAGAAAACCACGTGTATCGGCTATTCCAATCTCCTGATGCTTCATGGACTCTTAGTAACGCCTAACAGTTTTACGCCGATTATTTTGCATTCAACGGCTAACAGGCCAGGCTACCTTCATCGCCGACGTCCGGCGTGGCACTGACTGCGCTCTTACCCGCGGCACGTGTGGGTGCCGCGGTAGTGGCTCCACCAAGCGGAGCGAAAGTTCATTCCGGTGTTATGTCGTTAGCTATTATATGTTGCAGTGATAACACGTCCTTGTCACAATCGTACAATATTTAATGTTATTCCTATTTTTCCCTATATTTAATTTATTGGGAATTATGATTATTTCTTTAATCATGACCGATGGCCGACTGACACGCTCGCGTGCTTACGGCTCGAAGATGTACCATTTCCTAACAGTTAGGACATGGCATTGTGCATATAACATAGATGTAGGGTAGTCACGTGGTTTAAAGTGAATTATTTTCAGCACTGCCCTTTGAGCTCTTTCAAGCTTAAAAGCTCAGTTTTATAAGTTCCCCACACAGGGATACAGTACATAAAGATTGATTGACACAGAGACAGGTAAACCATTCGGAGAGTGTCTTTATCCGCTTATATATATATACATATATATAAATATATATATAAGTCTTCTGGTACGAGAAGTTAATGACTCCAGTTGAGTGGTCCAGTCTAGTTTCTCGTAGACAAATACTCCGAGATATTTTATGGATTCTACCATCGTCAACGACAAACAAGTACAAGCTTCAGTGTTTTGCGGACGTTTATGGGCTTTTAGATAATTATACATATAACCAGCACTTTATCTTTTGATGAAAAGTACAGTAAAATCCGTTGAATAGTTTAAAAGATCTAAGCGAACAAACAGCGGAGGCGACTCTATTTTATACTATGTAAAGATTATTTCACATTATATGTTGGATAGCAATGAATATACAAACTAATGGTATCTGCCACGTGACATGTGAACACCAAGATGTGTGCTTTATGTCCTGGCTTATGATAATTACGTCCCGTTTATGTATATCGCTCTTTAACAGTGTTTCGGTAAATTATTCGTTTTGATTTCTATTTTGATGTGATTTTATGCACAAATACACCCCAAGTTAAAAACTCGGGTCACTGGTCAAATATGACTGGATTAGGGCTTATCCTGGTACAGATATTCTATTTCACGAAGTCCGTTTGGCTCTGGTTGTAGTAGTGACGCGTAGTGATAGGCGCGCTAGTGTGTGTAAACGTAGGTAGCGTTAGGAAAGAAATCTGACACGCATTATATATTTATTTAATAAATTATATAGACAATTTAAGTAAATAATATTTAGCTGTTATGATCATCTCAAAAGAAACAACAGTTGAAAGTAAATAATATTTTTATTTATAACAGAGAAGAAACAAAAAAATCAGCACTTAATCACTATCAAATTCAATTTCTGATTCGCTTTCGTCAGAATCGTTCCCTAAGTTAATTATGAACTCAAAATCCAGGTCGACGTATTTTAAGTACTTATTCTTTTTCAATTTTTTCAACATGAGCACAGGTTTTTTGCCATGTTTCACTGGTTACTCTATTCAAGCTTTCAAAGATCAGTCTTTCCATGTTCGTCATGTTTTGTTCGATATTCTTTGATGCGATATAATTTTTTACAATACCCCAAATATTTTCAATAGCATTTAATTCTGGGTGATAGGGGGGAAGACGTATGACATCAAAACCCTTGCTCTTAATAAAATCATCAATTTTATACGTTATGTGTTCATCTTTCTGTTTTTTTATAATATCGTACAATTCCAATTTAAGGAGAGATTGCTCAAATGCTATACCCTTATCCCTGAGCCATTGCTGCATGTCTGCTTTCTTTGTAGCCGACGTCGGTAGTTTTTCAGTCAGTGTGTTGTGATATGAAGCATTGTCTAAGACAATGACAGAGCGTGGGGATAAATTGGGTAAAAGTTTTTCGTTTAGCCATTTAACATAATTATCGTAGCTCATATTAGAATGGTAATCGCCAGCTGTTGAGTTGGCTTTATAAATCAATGAAGCATTTTCAATAAATCCATCCTTTGTACCCGCATGCACTAATATAAAGCGAGTGCCTGTGCAAATTTTTTTTAAGAATGGTGTACCTCTTTCTTTTGTGCCCAGGTGTTGTTTCGCACGTGTGTTGAAAGGACATAACTTTCATCGGTGTACACAATTGGACGACCTTGACTGCGATATTCTGACATCTTCTTCAAAAATTTTAAACGCCACATTTGTATATCATGACGCTCCGTCAAAACTTTACGGTTATTCTCTGTTTTACGCCACTTGTAACCTAACTTCAGTAAAAATTGACGAACAGTTTCGATACAACCATCAAAACCAATTTTTTTCATTTAATACAGTTTTTAACTTAGCCAACGTTGGAATTTCTTTATGGATGACATGGAAATTTTGTATAGTACTGCGAACAACATCGGCTGTAAAATTATCTATTTCTATCTTACTATCCCGCTTTCTTCTTTTCTTCATAGGAGAAGTGAAATTTGATGAGCAGGATGGCAATTCCTTCTCTTCTTTTAATATCCGTTGAACAGTTTTCATAGAAACACCTGTAGCCTCAGCTGTACGCCTTGTAATATCTCGTAAATGAGACAAATCACAGTTAGGTTCCGCAACTGATTTTGTGAATTCATACTCTTCTCGCAGGAAATGATAAACGTAACTATCATGCTTCGACCCTAGAACAAAACCAAATCGAAATACCTATTTAAGTAACAAGTTTCATAATATTAGATAGATAAACTCTTAATAGCACACAAAAAGTAGTAACAATAGTAAAAAAAAA
This sequence comes from Mamestra brassicae, assembly GCA_905163435.1. Classification (NCBI taxonomy): domain Eukaryota; kingdom Metazoa; phylum Arthropoda; class Insecta; order Lepidoptera; family Noctuidae; genus Mamestra; species Mamestra brassicae. The sequence goes on from LR990987.1 coordinate 8,673,812, forward strand.
TTTTACCTCACTGTGGAGAACTTTTCTGCGTTTACTTGCCATGCTGACGTTACTCTTTGAATTTTTTAGCGCGGAAACAAAACACTAGTGACTCTGACCGCGTCGCGATCGTGACTGAGCGCTCCCGAGGTTACGCACACTAAAACAGTGTGCACGTACAGACCTTACAACATTCATAGTCAAACGGACTTCGTGAAATAGAATATCTGTAATAGTACAAAAATATACTCTCACATAAATGTTCACTTTTAATGAAAACAGATTACTTGAACACATGAAAACACATTTCAGGGAAACCTTTAGGATAGTTAAAAGTTATTTTAGCAATTGCAATGCCAATTTCATTTATAATTATTTTATCCTTAAGGATTGTTTGTTATCATTTATTGAACTAAAAAGTGGACCAACCATTGGAACAGTCAGGGTCGTATCCTAGCTCTGCCGGAACTGTGTTATTATTTATTTTGAGTGTCATCTCGCAGTTCAGCCTATGAGGATGTCGACTGCTTATGCGGACTTGCCTGTGGAAGCCTTAATATAAATATTAAAACCTCCAGCCAGGGCTTGAGTTCGAACTGCATAAGACGCCTGCTTTTATAAATGGGCTACATAAGGGATGGTGAACATTACAAATAGTCATTTGCGTTCAATTGAGAGCAAGCAAACATATGTATATTTCTCTGCATTCTTCAGCATAATTACTGGCATCTAATATTTTTTTTCAATAAATTCTTTGTTGAAATGTTTATATAAATATTTAAACTTAAGACTAAAGTAAGTAGTACTTATATTTGTATATAAATACCTCAGATATAAATACATGGATTGTTAAGGTTTGCTACACGAGTTGATCTGCAGGTGAGACAGGGACGGTACAGGCTTTTCTCTTTTTGTTCCCTGTGACTGCGACGGATATGTGCGAGGCACATTGATTGATGGGATGGATGTCAAAAAGATAAAATATTACATACAATACAACACCGCGAAACAATTTATATTTTCATTATATTTTATGTACCTTTTAATCTCATTCTTAAAAAAAAACATTCAGTCAATGTTGTGTTATTACGAAGAACTTTATTATTGACTGGCTTTTGTCAGCGGCTTCGCTCGCGTGATGGTAGTAAGTTATCCCAAGTGAACATTATTTCCCTGATGTATAGTAAATATTCGAGCTGTGTGCTTAGTTTCATCCAATTGCGTTCATTCGTTAAGACGTAAAGTGGTAATAAACAATCATACTCATTTATTTATAATATTAATAATTTGGTTAGATAAAAGTGTAGCTGTTTGTGATCAGCTACGAGCGTCGAGTGCTACAAGTGCGTAGCAGCGGAGCAATGACGTCATACACGTCGTTGCATTTACGTCAAGCAATGTGTACCTTATGTTTTAAGTCATTCCTTGATATTTTTTTAATTTAGTACCAACATAGATTGCTAACACTGATATGATAGTATTGCGACTATGTGTAATATTTTTCTTTATGACTGAGAGCGACCGCAATAAGACCCCACTTTGCATGACGCGGGCCCATTGTGGGTTAGTAATGTCACATATAGGCATGCATATTGCATATGTCTTCAAGGTCTTGGTTCTAGGAAATGCCTGTCTCCTCGCGAGGTTTTTTTTAATATTTTTATTTGTTAACGCAGTTTAGTTTGATTTGAAATAACGCCCTACTGTAGGTCTTAAATATCTTATATTTACCTCGAATTACAAGTTCTTATTGGGAGGCTTTCCGATGACACAGCCGTCCTCGCATTCGATGAAACATCTTCCGGAGCTTCTAGTAATCTTCAAACTAGCCTTGACAAAATAACTAAGGACTAGAGTGAACGCACATGAAATAAATGTCCATGAGTATTGCGTTTTCTCGTGATATCAAGACGTCAAATTAACGTACCAACCAGATTTGAATCCCATAGAGTTGTGTTGGGCCGATATTAAAAACAACATAGCCAAACCCATAATAAATCTTCTCTAGCTGGAAAGGTGAAGTTAATGAATAGATTGTTTTCGGTGTTCACGGTGGAAAAATGGATGAGATGTGATCGCGACGGTAAGTTCGATTAACTACATTATCGAACCTTTATAATAAATCTGCAGAACGACTCTGATTCACGTAACGATACCGAAATGGAACATGAAGTTGAATCAGAATCAACTTAGTTTTTCTTAAAAATCTACAATGAATAAAAACATAATTTGAAATAAAATGAACATTTTATTAAACGGACCTGGTTACTTTTTCAACTTGCCATTTTAATAGAATACCATACACCATCATTACCATCACCATCACCATTACCAGTTTTAAATACGTAAATGAAGCTATATCTTTATGCTATTAAATATTGTAAACTGATATCGTAAGATCTGGTCGACAATATCAAACTCCGGGTTCACATGAGTTTGATATTGTCGACCTCTATCCTGTTATCACCCCGCCTTAACGTGCCTTCCTAAGGCGTTACACAGCGGTCCTGGTCAAACTATAGGACAAAAACTGAGTAAACTCTACGAGAAACATAGAAAATTAATTTTAATCGACTTTAGAGCAGTAACGCACTACATCCAATCCGAATCGTGAAAATACGTTCCGAAGTAGTCAGTTCTATGACAGTATGGTAGTTTAAGCACTAGATCAAACTTCCGTTATTCGATTTCTGACCGTCATCCGTGGGTTTCCTACCTCCGAAGTTCTTCATCAGATCTTCACCAAATTCAAACGGGACGAGTTTGGAAAAATACTCTTCCAAACAACATAAGAATCATCCAAATAGGTTGACAATTGGGGAAAATATCGTTGAATATCATTTTTCCTGGGATCCCAGCATCAGATCCTGACTTATACCTTCCATCATCAGCTCAGCAAAACGAGATGTTAATTACCAGCTACAATTATCTAAATTGCGTTAGAAAGTAGAGTAGCCCTCGATTTTCCTCGGATTCCATCATCAGATCATGACTTGGTGTCAATGGGACCTACCACAGGAGAATAATCTTTTAAGTAAAAAAAAAATGAGAATCGGTCCACAAATGGGGGAGAAATCGGGGAATATACATAAAAAATACAGTCGAACATAGAACCTCTTCTGTTTTTTCGTCGGTGTAAAATGAGTAAAAATAGGCACTCTTTTTAAAAAAGGATTTACAGCTAGCAGAACAAAAAAGGGTTTACAGCTTATAACATTCTTCGATCTCAATTGTTTACCGCCTAGTGTTGCAGTCTTCTCGTGCTCAAAATATTCAAGAGTCCTAATGTTGTGTGAAACATTGATCCTACTTTATTTTATGTTGCAATGAGTTCATTTTTCTGTATTAATTCTGCATAACATGTTGGCTAATGGTGACAGATCTAGTCTAATCTGATCGACCAGAAACCGTCACAGTAAGTCAAATAGCTAAAAGTTAGAGAGCTTTGTGTTTTCTATAATTTGTACGGCAAATTATGGCATTTATATCGAGTAAACCGAAAGATGTTTCAAGAAAATTTCATCGCTTGAACTTTATGACGCTTTGTTTCCAAAGATATGTTTTTTTTAAATAAATGTTATTTTCCGAAAAGTATACGAACAACAAATTGTAAATTAATATCTAGTAGACTTTTAAGTCACTTTTATTTTAACGAAATGAAAGTAAAATAACTGGATTTGCATGTTACTATTTCAAAATTCATAATACTCCTGAATACTTATGAGGTGCTAGTACTCCGAGACAACCGAACTCTGTTGCTCCCCCGCCCACTAAAAACAATCCGTACGTCTAGGGATCCGCCCCTTTCGTGCCTGATATCCCGAATATACGTCTGTCTTTGACAACCTAACTGTCACATAATACAAAAAAAGTTTTTACAGCATTTAATATTTTGGACAATTATCTGATCTACGTTTTATCTAAAAGTTTTTACAGCATATAATAGTTCGGAAAAATATCTGATCTACGTTTTATCTTTGTTTTAGTGCAAACTGACTGCACACTCTTAATGACTTCTGCCGTGCTGGTGATATGTACGTATGCTCCAGCGGTCGTTGCCATGGTAATGCGCATCATCAAGTAGAGAGAGTTGTTAAGTTAGACATGGTATTCAATACCGTGTCGTGCAGAGTGATTAAACTCGTAAATTTATTATTAATGTTTCTTTTTATAATGTAACTAGACCAGCAAAAGTGCTAATAACATTTATCTGATGCAGACGCGTACCCCTTCCGTAGTCATGGAAACGATGCGCGTGCCAAAAGTACTAGCACAACATGAATCAAAGACAGCTATTCAAGGACATAGCCTGGTTTAGAGTACCTAGGTGGAGTTACATTCCTTGGGAGGAGATTAGTAGATACATATATGTTTGAGAATGGCGGAGGATGGAACGATGTTTTTGATATTTTTGACAAACATCTACAAAATCTACGGTAGATAAAAGCGGGAAATTATTATTACAGAACAGATTATGAAATTAAAGGGCTTATTTTTAAACGACTTCCAAAAAAGGTCGATGTTCTCAAATCGGGTGTATTTTTCTATGTTTGTTACCTCATAACTCAGTCATTTAAGAAAACTTTTGAAAAAAAAATCACATGCTGTAGCTGGAGATATTTATTTTTGTATGTGCCCTGATTACTCGAAGATGGCTGGACTGATTTGGATTTATTTATTTTGTTGGAAAGGGAATACTTCCCAAGTGGTCCCATGATCATCAAATCAGGATCTGATTATGGAATCCTGGAGAATAGAGAGATTTCTTGAAATTTAAAGGCACACTTGAAGCGATTTGGGTAGTTGTTTGAATAGTACTTTCTCGGAGTGATCCAATTTCAATGTAGTGAAGATCTGATGAAGAACTTCGAAGATGGGCAACGGAACTCCTCAATAAATGGTAGCAAATGGACTGGGATTGCTGAAATCTCATGTCTGTCTATTGCTTACACCAGTTCATAACATAAATCACGCCGGTACGCTGTGATGGGGTAAACACATGTGAACCACTAAAAAGTGAAAAAAAAAACTTAATTTACAAAAAATACAACCGCCTTCTTAATAAAAAACACTAGAATGTATAAAATAATTTTAATTTCGGAAGTCGGTGTCAAAAAACGCAAAAATAACAAAAAACACCGACTTCCGAAATTAAAGTTTTTTTATTGTTATATACCACTTTCATCGTGCATCGCAACTTAGTAAATTGATAACTCTGGGCCAAAAACTGACTGAGTCTACTTCCTTAAAGTAGTTCAAACCCCATTCTTGTTTTAAAGTAATAAACTCGATAAATTAATACTAAAAGAGTACTAAACTATTTATCATAAAGTACGGCACTTGTTTACGGCTTTCGATGACGTATGTACAGTTGTACACCATAATATAAGAGCAATAACTCTCGAAGTAACTTATTCACTCTTAAGATTAATTGTTGCTATCAGGAAACACAGACTCTGACAGGGAATTGTAGTCCTTAGCTGTACACACAATTAATGTGTTTCCAAAACGTTTTCTCTATGTGGGTGGGATGTCTACCATGCACCAGTGGCGCATCGCCGTAAGTCTTGTGGTCTGATGATGGACCGGGATAGGCGGAATTAATTCTCTAAAGACCTTTAAAATCTGCTAGAAACTACGGGGTTAAAAGTATTTTTACGGACTTACTCCAAACTTGCCTGCTACCCCACTGCGTTTAGGCACGCAATTGCAGCAAAAGCGGTAGACAGCTAATCCCTATTCAGTCTTTTGTATTTATAATGCCGGGAGGATTGCGGCGCAGCCTCCGAAAAATCGATCACGACCCACGATAAAAATCCAAAATCAAATACTGTGTTAATGATTTTTTATTTGTTTTATGGAGTTCAAAAACGTCGTTTATTTGTTTCATGGAGTTGAAATTTGTCATTGGAATCTCTAGGCTCTATAACGGCCTGGCGCGTCTTTTTCGCCTCGGCTTCAATAAAAAAAGTTCGCCTATTTACATTAAAATATACTATTTCAAATTCAACCAGAATTATATCGCATAATATGCATGTTTCCGGTCAATAAATAAGGTAAATATTCCTATGTCTCTGGTATTTATTTCATATCTGTTATGACAAACACCACTTAAAGACTAAGTTAAATATACACAATTATTACAATTGTTTTATAATGAAGCTTTTATGGAGAAAACTGCCGTTTATGATACAGGATTAACTTAGTTTGAAGGACAGGGGTCTCACTCACTGGACATACTCATAACTAGGCATTCTTGTCTTAACAATATTTATGTTTCTTGGACTAATCTTTTTTGCTAAATAAATAATAATTATTACTTTCTTATGCTTCGGATTTGTTCAGCTTTCTTTAACGGGCCTGGACAGGACATTTAACTAAATATAAAAATACGTCTTTTACAGGAGATCTCAAACTTAATGGTGGCTTTCAAGTTTTCGTCGCTCAGTGTCACGATCGCCCTTGCTGTCACGTGAATTTACAACAGCGCAGCGATACGCTTCGTTAGGATTGTGTCTACTTGTAAAACGGGATTTTCACGCTAATCTTTGAAAAAATGAAAAGGCATTAGGGTGCGTTTCCACCATAGATATGCGAAGATGCGTAGCGAGCCAGAGATGTGTTTGTTAAGAACCAATAGCATCGCTTCATTTGCCTAGCTTCGCTCAGCGCTAGGTAAATGAAGCGATTCTATTGGTTCTTACAAACAAATCCCTCGCTACGGCATCCTCGCATATCTTGTGGAATCGCACCCTCACGAATAAAGGTGGTTAAACTCTACTGACTCTCGGGCCGAAAATCGTAACTCGCATTGGTGAATGAGCTTTTACTTCATAAGCATATGCTAAAACTCATATGGACGTACCTTCGGACTGCAGTTTCTAACTCCTACCTTAAAATTTTCCAACCCTTCCTGTCAAAAGTTTTGCGCATGGTAACGGATGTACCATGGTACATTCGAATTGTGACTTACAAAAAATACAAACAGTTAATAACGAAGTTGCAAACTCTCTCAAAGCTTACAAAAAGCGAATGCAAATGCAGCCCAACCGTCGATGCTTTTGTGTGGGAAATCATCAAATTAATTCTCCCGGTCTGAGCAGAGCGGGAGCGAGTGCCAACTGTTACTAACTAAAATCCACCAGTGTTTCTTCAGATATGCTTTACGTTCCAGGGTTTCGGGTGACTCTTTTGAACAATAAATCAATTAAATAATGTGGAAATAATCTGATGGATAAACTCCCAAACATAAAAAAATCAAAGATTGAAGTAAAGGATACAGGATCTTATTTCGACATAAGATGCCATGCCTACTGAATATTATAAACTGCATTACTGAATAGTGATGCAGTTTAATGCACAACCAAATTAACAAAATAATCTGCAGTTGAACCAACAGATCACGGAATAAAGATAAGACTAAAAAAAAATCTTGGCTATTAATTTGAGAAACTGGGTAAATGAAAAGCTCAATAAATGTGATAAAAAAATTCTTACAATTCTTTGCGGTCCCAGTTATCCAGGTTATTGTAACTAACACAGAACAAAGAAAATTGGATAGGAAGGAAAGTGATATATAAGTATGAATACTGTTAAAATTTCTGACCAAACCCAAACCGTAACTGGATGAAAACTAAAATTGCATCATGGATTAATGAAAATTTTGTAAGTTGTATTTTTTTTTAAATTAAAAATGTGTTTTGATAAAAATGAGCACTTTTCTTTAGTTTGCCATATATTTTTACTTTCCAGGATTTGATCCTTATTAGCGCAATTTTCGGATGGTGTAATAATACTGTGTTTTTTTTTCAAAAGCTAGGAAATGAACCGGTTCGTTCGTTTCCTAGCTAGTTAAACCAAATTATGAACATTTCAAAACAAACATTTAATTCATTATCTAACAACATGATAAACCATCTTCCCAGAGGCGGTCGGACGAGCCACTCTGCAGAGTAGTTCAGAACAACTTACTACTTATTGCTGAGTGTACATGCCTGAAGTGGATGTGGGAAAATGGGAGACAGGTCTTTGGCTCGCTGCTTCTGCTCGTTTAAGAGCCCCCTGTGGTTGTCCTCATCGCTGTCACTGTGGTGAGGTTGTCAACAGCCTCGGGCACCACGGCCTTTCTTGTTGCTGTGCGGGCCGTTTTGCGCGACCGCGACACGCTAATTTAAACGACATTATCCGACGAGCTCTCGTCACCATCGGCGTTCCAGCCGTATTAGGACGGCGTGTCTTTGTTTCATTGGAAGATGGGTAGGCCTTTAGTGTGGGACGTAACCTGTGCGGATACTCTTGTTAGTTCATCGTGTTGTGCGGAAAACCTATGCGTCGCGCCTTTATTGTGAATGCCATCGTCACTTCTCAAAAATACGTATTTCAACGTGAGCGAACTCGAAGAGCTGTTTACCGCCATCTGTGCTAGCGCGATGGCCACAACATGACGACCAGCACAGAAAACTACATCCATCGTGCGTAGCGAACGGGCTTCGTAGGACCGCCCCAATGCGAAAATAGATGTCTCCTTCTTACATTTTAAATTGAAATCCAATCTCCTGAGTACTAATGCGCTCCTAGTAATTTTCGATGAATTTCAGTCATTTTGTCGGCTTTCATAAGGATTTGTGTTTTGGTACCAGGACTTTATAGCATTTGAGGAGTTCTATTACAGAGGAGTTGAATCATGGGTGGAAACTGGATATCTTGCAGCCTTGTCTATAGCAAGCCTTTGATAGTGAATGCCGGTCACTCGCACCTATGTATTGAAGGGGTTCGTTAAGGGAGGAACTGGGCCGGTTCGCATGCAGCTGGACCTCTGTTGCATATATTGATTCCACTCACGCTTTAGTAACATGCAATCTATCTATCACAGTCGCTCGAAGTACTGATTCGAAACGAGACTGCAACATTTACCGGTTCAGTCCGCTTTTCGCAGGTTGCAAATTATTATGATTTTTCTTATTTACCAGGGCTATGTGCTAACTTAACAAGCGGTAAGTAGATCATGCAACTTGTTTGCTGTGGACCATAAACCAATACCAAATTCAAAATTGTGATCACTTTTGTGTACTTCTCTTATAATATGATACTAAGTCGATACGTGTATTTTTGGTTTTGTTTATTCGTTTTTTGACACCGACATCCGAAATCAATGTGCCTTGGCATTCCAATCCCACTCAAGTTTTGTTTTGGGATTCATAAAACCTAAAAATCTGTTTTTTAATAACTAGTTTCACGTTTCCATATTTAATTTGAGGGGAGTACCTTCGAAGTTCAACGACCTCTGCAAATGCAAAATAGGTGTAACTCAACACAACGCACAAGTAATCACCAAGAACGGCTCAGAAAAAAAAAGTTATGACCGAATAGATAGCCCCAAAATATGGAAGTTGAACATAACAGTTGAGGTAAGGCTATACCAGTGAGAACTTTACACATGTTCGTATCCCTTCTAACTAAGAAAGAAAATTGTGTTTATTGGCATTGTAATAGAAACATAAAATTAAACAAAATAAATAAATAATGAAAACTAACAATGCCAAAGGGCCTCAGCTCAGCATAATGCCAGATGGCAACACAAGGTATACCACCTGACGCTGATTTTCAGCTGCAGCCCACGAGTGCCATACCTACGCTCGAAAACATAGACACACATAAATTATACATAAACTAAAATATTCAAGTCAGACAGAAACTAAAATACTTTGTACAAAAAGTAACTAAAATAAAATGATGCGACTCTTAATTTTAAAACAAAAAGATAAATAAAAATTTATGTGCTCAAAAATAAAAAGGAATAACAGATATTATTGTAAAAATTAAAATAAATGTTTTAATTTATAAAACAAAAATTAAAAAAAAAAACATGACAATAATAAAAAGTAAAAATGACAAGATATATAAAATTACTATAATCATATAAAATTACTTAATAACAAATGCATAAGGTTGTTACAATGATACACTTACTCAAAATACCTACCTAATTTCAAATGGCTGACATGTCAGCACGAACATCTTGAAGTTTATTTTGGAGATTTAATAAAAACACAACTTTAATACTTTTAATTTGAATATCGAGCAACTTTTACTATACTTTATGGGAGGTGGGATATTGTTCCAGCATTTGGTAGCTGCGTAACGAAAACTGCCCCTAAAAGCCGCGACTTAAGGTGGGGAATAGAAAGCTGTTGGGAACATTTTCTTCCCTCACCTATAATCGGTAAGAAGGGGAGTGTGACCTGATAACACCAAAAAGTAAGGTCGCCAAGTGCAGTTTACGTCTAGCTTTCAATTTTAGAATGTTGTGCTCATTCAAAAAAGGTGTTACATGTCCCCTAAAGGGAACTTTAAAACAGAAGCGTGCACAGGCGTTTTGAAGTCTTTGGATCATTCTTTCGGTTTTTGACAGTCGTTGAAGTCGTTGACCACACACTGTGTCCGCATAATTTAACTTTGATAAAACCAAAGACTCCACAAGCAGGACTCGCAATTCCTCGCTAAGATACGGGCGGGCTTTAAATAAAATTTTAAGTTTATAATAGCGATTACGGATACACCCTGTTACATGTTTGTGAAACCGAAGTTCCGTGTCCATTACAAGACCCAGATTAAGTGCTTCGTAGACCCGTTCGATTGGCTAACCCATAATTTTATTGTTACACAGCCGGCACAGGGTTTAATTTTACTAAGCTGGTTTACGGTACCGAACAGCATATATTTTGTTTTCGAAGGATTAACTGTACCGACGTGATCTTATATTATGGACTGGTTTAAAAAATGAACAAACACGTGATTTTAACAATCCCGGGAAATATATCTAGGCTATCATTTATTAAAGAGTTCCATTACTTATCTTTGAAGTCCATCAGATTTTCACCAAATTGATACAGGACCACTCCGGGTAACTAATTTTGCAAACAAAAAAAAATATCGAAATTACACTAGAAATACAGGCAGTGGAACATAGAACCTCCTTCTTTTTTTAAAGTCTGTTACTAAAATTACATTCAAGATTTAGAAGTCGTAACGCAATTAACGTAAGACCAATATTTCTCGCGATACCCGGCTAAGATTTGAGAGAATAATACTTTTGATTACACTCCACTTTTAAAATGGTGTGTAACTGTTTTGCTTGCTTTGAGGCAGATTGGTTTTAAATTATGATTACTATCCTGGGAAATATTCATTAAAATTTACTTACTGAGTTGACCTACAGGGACAGTCTGCTTATCTAGAAAATATCATAGTTATCCAATTCCAAAACAAGAGTTACATTAGAATATAGTCGGACTTTCCAGCTCGTAAATAAATTCTGTGGTACCATTAAACATTGTGTGTATACAACATATGTATATGTTGGGTAAAGAAAAATTATAAATAATTGGATCTGCACAAAGTGAGTTTACAATGCTCCTGAATATTTATGTTGTGCTAGTACTCAGGGACAACTATTCTCAGTTGCTCCCCGCCCACTAAAAACAATCCGAGCTTCTAGGGATCCGCCCCTTTTCAACCGATTGCCCAAATATACGTCTTGGACACGAATGCTGCATAAAAATGTTCCGTTGCACCTCACGTAACTAAACGGCTTAATTAATTTGGGATAACTAACTAAAAAAAAAACTGTCAGTGATTCAAAAAGAAAATGTACCGTGCTAGATATTTATTCACAATTTTCTCAACGGCGAGGTAAAAATCGTAAATATAGTGTAAAGTGCGGCACAAACTTTAAAGTGTCAAAATGTGCAGTTGGTACGGACCAACTGTAAGTTTTGACACTTGTTGGGACCACGTGTTTGGTGCCACGGCACGGGTCGCCCAGCTACTAGGGTTTTAAATTAATCCCAGAAGCTAAATTGTATGATACAAAACAAATTCATCGACTTCAATTAATCTGCCGTCTTTTCCCAGTTAGAGGGGCCGGCTTCAATATCAAATTCATTAACTTAATCTAAACTAATATTATAAAGAGGACAGATTTGTTTCTTGGTAACGATTTTATATTATGTATTTAAATACTACACCGATTTTAAAAAATCTTTCACCGTTAGTAAGCTACATATTTACCAAGTAATATAGGTTTTAATATTAATTTCGACTTTAGGGATCTCTACTAAAATTTAAATAATGCAACCCAAGGTTTAAAAAATACTGTCATAAAATGACTTTCTTCGCATGCGCTGCGAAAACTATTGATGATACATAAAAATAATGTACTTCATAATTAAAGAACTCATTATTACGTAGAAAAAAGTCCGCAAACACCTCACCATTCATCATTATTTTTTATTTTACAAGACTGATTGCGCGTGATTACTAAAAAAAACTACTTCATGTGTGAATTAATTCATTTGTTCTGTTTTGACTGTCATGGTTTAAACAGGATCAGGAGCTGCACGGAGGCAAAAACCTCTACTGCTTCGTTTCCTGTTTTCTGGGCCAGGTACTGCTGTCTGCCTGCCACTAAGTACAGTTTTGGTTAGAGGTTTATCTCTTAAGGGATTTGTTTTTTCTTGAATAAGATTTTTGTCTTAGGATCAGAGGAAAACTCCTTAGTCACCTGACACTAGGTCTCGATCCCACTCAAACTACGACGATCTAACATAAAAAGGACTGCTTATAAGTTCTGCTTTCTATTTGATGTTTACCTATGCTGTCAGAATAAAGATACAGCTAGTAGAGATAGATCTTACTGACGTGACTAAACCAAACGCGTTGCAGTAAATCATAAAACTAATTTAAGGGGAATCAATAAAATCCAAAACCCGCAAGGCACACATACAAAAATAAGTTTTAAGTCAAACTGGTTGAATGAGACATGCACAATTGGACATGCTATCTGATGAGAAAGGTATTCTTTGGTGTAAGCGCATGAGCCTTTACACTTAATGTTGAATGTTAATAAAATAAATGTTAATGTTTAAAAAAAAAAAGAGTTTAAAAAAACTAAAAAAAACAAGCTTTTATAGAAAAGTCCAACTAAAAAGCAGAAAATAAAATTTAATAAATTTGATTAAGAATAATGTAAAAAAGAAATGAATGTACATTATTGTTAAAAAGCGTGGGGTACGTAAGATATTATCAAAGTGATGATTCTTCTACTCATTATCTGTCAATAAAATGTTTATAACTATTGACACTATGCACCCCACGCTTTTTCACAATAATGTACATTCATTTCTTTTTTACATTATTCTTAATCAAATTTATTAAATTTTATTTTCTGTTTTTTAGTTGGATTTTTCTATAAAAGCTCGTTTTTTTAGTTTTTTTAAACTATTGCTTTTTGTCAAAGGTTATTTAAATAGAATATGTGTTTTTTTGTGAACAATAAAAAAGTGTGTATTTATGGATAAAGTTTTGCTTTGTTAGAATATTTTTTAATTTTAATTAATTAATCCTGGCGAATCTAATTAGGATAATCGGATATTTTAATTGAATTCTTGCATTGTCATCGATCCTTAACAGGTGTGCAAAGTTTGAACTAAATCTGATCGTTCAAAGTAGGGCAAAATCGAGCTCAAAAGGGTCGGTTACATACATACATATGTACATACATACATACATACAGGTGAAGCTAATAAAAGCGTGTTAAAAAGGTATTTAATATGAAATTACACTAATATAACGTAATAAGAAAATAATAGAAAATGTTACAAAAGGGTTACAAAATGTTGGATGTTGCGCGAGCTCGATATTAAACCGAAGACTGACGTGTATGTGATGATACTACATTTTATAAATTAACAGTACATCCGATCCTCCCCTACTTAATTAATTTTAAAACTCCCGCTTTTTAGCATGACACGTTGATAAGTAGAACTTCTGATTGGTTTGTGTCCCCACCTGTTGAATTTTGTAGTACTGGGACGTTATAAATGTACAGGAGTCTTTTGATAATTTACAAACTCTTTTTGCGTATGGCGAAATGGAGAACTAACGAAAACACACTGGATTTAACATACTTTCTTAACAAGCAGCGCCACCATTGCATGCATTTAATTTGTCAATCGATTTACTTGGAGATGTGGCAGTACCAGCACCTCATGAATGTTTAGGAGATTACTCGTAACTCTTTTGTAGAAACAAACAATTTTATATTATTGCTGTTCAGTAATCAATTTTGCACTACTCTAGACGTATTTGTTAAGATATTTAGATGATAATATGTTGAAATGCTATTTCTGTACAAATAATAAGCACATAAAATGGAATAGTAAAAAAAATAATAATAACAATCGAAAAAATGTTTGCCTAACATTGCGTGCGCTGACTTAACCATAAGATTAACTTTAAGTTAATGTACTACAGAATTTTAGGTTCTAAAAGACACAAATAGAATGTCTATTGAATCTATGCCGCAAGAGTTAATGGTGTTTATTTGTTTTTATAAAAACTACTTAGGTATACATACCGTTTGAAGCGGTCGAGACGTTTGCTAGACCTACATGACAAATAAAGATTAATAACACTTGGGAACAAAATTTGAACTTTGTCAAACCACACGAACTGCGCTCATATTTTGACATGAATGGATGACTGTTAGTGAAAATAAATAACTTAAAATTTTATTGTTTGATGAAATTTGATATATTTAAATTTCATCAAACAATAAAATTTAAAGTCTTGGCCAATATTTTAGAAATAATGACCGTTCGAAACAAAAAAAGTAAAAAGTTCTATTATGAATTTACGATTTAGGATTTTCTGGCAAATTTAGCTCCTGGATGGTCCCTTTTCAACGTCCTGCAGTAATCAGCCAAGATACTTGAGTTCCATTTGCCCTGACAGCGCTTTTCCATCTGTGAAATGCCTGATGGAACCTCTCCACGTGCTCATTGCTCTTAGCTCCCAAATTCTCAGGAAAAAATCCAGATGTCAGTCTAAGAAATGAATCTTGAGTGACATGCTGCAACCCAATGCTTGATAAGCCAAGAACAACTCGCTAACAAACTCTTTGTACCTCTCACTCTTATGGTCAAATAGAAAATTTGCAACAACGTTTTTAAAAGATATCCATGCGCGTTTTTCTAGATCGTTCAATTTTTCTTCAAATATTTATTAACTCCCTAATTTGAGGTCCAATGAAAATATCCTCTTTTAGAAGAAAGAAAAAGTATTTAATTGCCACAAAACGACATACCCACCCACAAACACTGTTCCTCATTCTACACCTGCAGCCTGTGGGTATATTTTACGCAGAGATCGTACATTGTTCTTCGATTACAGTATAATAATCCTTCCAGGGTGTTGATAGGGCTGCCTCGCTTAAATAGCGCATCAGGGATGTTTGCGGAAATGCGTATTGATTGCTTTTATTGTGCGTCCTTGGTGGCAGGGTGCGAGCCAGTTCCAACAGCTTTCTGGGCATGATTGCTTGCAGTCTGGACTGCCGAATCGTCAATCGTTGCCGGTATCTCAGCTGGAATGCTGAAGTTATGATTTTATTTGTTTTGTGTGTTTATGTTATTGTATAACTAACATAGTTATAAGTTTATTTATTGTTACTAACACTATATGAGTCATTGTAGCTTTCAACAAATAATTTATTATTATTGTTATTGCGATCCATCGCCTTTACTATGTTTTTAATTAGGCCTAATTTAATGTGCAATTATGGAAGAACTTCAGACGGCTCTACAAGTGGCAACATTTCACATTTTTCTGGCCAGGGCTGAAACATGTGCGCGTGCCATACTTTTTTATGATAATGGTTTTCGAACAGCAAACGGCATACGACGAGAGCCTTTCTTCCTTTTTTGTTTTGGACGATGACCACACGCAGTTCAGCACACTAAGGCTGGTTACTGCTTAACCGGACTATCTTGTGGTGGCCTCAAATGAATTAAAGGCCCCCAGCCAGGGCTTACAAACTAGCTAAATTAAACTAAATGACCGCTCGCTAGGGCATCCCCTGTGTGATACGGACCTCGGCTTAGTGGTGTCATTTCGGGAGGACAGCAAGGGACAGGCTGGGTCATATAATTATTGTTTATTCATATAATTATAAAGTGGGTACTTTCGCTATAACCGTGCGGACGTGTTTCTAGCATTCTCCAAAGAAATATTTCGTAATGTCGATGGACTGTCGAGCTTGTGGTGTTAAAGTGCCAGATGGACAGTTTATGAAGTGCGCTAAAAAACAATGCAAGAAAGTGTACGATATGAAGTGTCTGGGGTTTGCGGAAGGCGAGTTCAATTATTTCTCTAAGGACCACAAACTCGAGTGAATTTGTCCTGAGTGCATTTGTCCCGAACCCAAACGCAATGTCTAGGATACACCAGTTCTGATCACCTTCCAGATGAAGACAGACGAGACTAGTGCTAACGTCAACACTCAGCGAGGCAGCCGTTCGAAAACAACATCTCATGTTTCGATCGTCGAGTGTGATTACGATGTGGTTTTGCTTACAGAGTTCAGACAGTTAAGACTGGAAGTACTTCAACGTTTGGACATGCAAACCAAGGTGGTGAAACATCTTCAAGAAGTATGTTGTTCTACAAAAGCTGAATTGGAAGAACTTAAGGCGAATATGAAGGTATTACAAGAAAAACCGCCGCAAAAGAACTTGTTTTTTACTGGAAACCAACCAGGTAGGAGTAAGGAGAAAGTGTCATGCAGCTAAAAATCGGATGATGAGGTGGCCATTCAACCCACTGCCACATCTTCATATGCTATTCTTTCCCGTACTGATATTAATGTAAAGAAACAAAATATTGCTACTACCCGCGTCGCAAGTATAACTAGTGAGGCCTCAAAACCAGCGTCGCGTCGGTGTGCGTGTCAGCTGCAGAGTCTCCAACTATTTCGCAACCTGAGAAGACAACCAACACGGTTCTGGCGGTTAAATTGAATAGTTTCGAAGACAAGGACGACATTAATGAGTGGACCACGGTCCGAAGAAATAAGGGAAGTCTTAAATCTAACAATGTTAATAGGGGAAGAAATTCGGATTTGGTAGAAATACAGGCTACAGATAAAAGAAGGATCTTCACGTTTGGCGATTAGCTATAGAAACAGCGGTGGAAAGGTTACATCGTATGTAAAAAGGGTTTGTGACTCTGAAGTGTACGTCAAGATTGAGAAAATCAAACATAAAACCGAGAGGGACTATGCATCTTTTATTATCACGGTACCAGAGTCAGTATATGAAAAGTTGTGTCAACCAGAGATGTGGCCAGTCAATGCTGAATTTTGCGAATGGAAAGTAAATCAACCAGCAAGCCAATTAAATAATATTAAAATCAGCATCGAGTTTTATTACCAAAATGCCCGAGGACTTCGAACAAAGTTAAGCAGTTTTTGTAACAACATAGAATCATTAAAGGCCGACATATTTGCAATTACGGAAACGAGATGTAATGATTCTATAATGGATGCGGGGATCGTACCACCGGGTTACCAAATTATTCGATGTGACAGGGCTGACGGCCGCAAGCAAGGCGGCGCGTTTTTCGTGGCCACACATGGATTCGAGCTTCGACGAGTGAATACACCGGGTGACGTCAACGTCGATAACTGCTTATTTGAACTAGTTTGTGCCACCGTACATGTTAAATATAAATTCATATTTTTGTGTTGCGTTGTTTACATACCACCAAAAACAAATGAGTATGAATATATGATATTTTTTAGAATCATCGAACAATTGTTTGTTGAATATAAGAGTGTCATTTTATTGGGTGATTTCAATTTAAACTCAAGTAATGAAAACACTAAAAATTATTTTGATTTTTTTATGTCGTTTTGCGTATTCGCCCAGATGAATAAAGTACCTAACTGTAGTGGGAGACAATTGGACTTAGTGCTGTGCTCGGTATGTTTGTGTGAGGACGTGCAGGTGTGCGAGGCGGACGAGCCCCTAGTGCCTGTGGACGCGTATCACTCGCCGCTCGAGATAGCCCTACAGCTCAACGTGAGAGAGGTGCGTGTTCCATCGGCCGCCGTGGCCGTATCTCCGGACTGCTAGGTACCTGTAGGGGTTGTGGGCCAAAACGAACCGCAATGGAACTTTTATAAAGCAGACTATAGTTTACTGTATTCCTCTCTAGCATCCACCGATTGGAGTGCTGTTCATAATATTCAGGAACCACATGAAGCTTTGCAGTGTTATTATAATGTTTTCAGTGTTATTTTAGATAATTTTGTACCTAGGAAACAACCCAAGCGCGCGCACACGAGTAGGTATTGCTATCCAGAGTGGTTGGTATACTAAAGAAATCATTTCTGATATACAATTAAGGCTCTAGACAGACGGACTGCATTTCAACTGCAATCCAACTGCAAATCTGCAGTTCGGATGCATTTTGAATGCAGTTAGCACGACTGCAATAGAACTGCAAACCAACCCTGCGGTCCAATTGCAGTCGGCGTGCAGTCGTGTGAACTGCACACCGACTGCAAACGGACTGCACGACTAAACAAGACACCATCATGAGAAAAAGTATATCGGCAGTCGAGTCTTTTAGACCAGTAGCGATTCTGTCGGCACCAGCGAATGTATTTGAATCTGCCATTCAGCGGGATGTTCGGGAACAGGTGGCTTCGCAACTATCAGACGCACAACATGGTTTCCGACCTGCGCGTAGTACAACCAGTAATCTTTTAAACGCCATGACGTACCTGGTTCCTCATTTCGATGCAGGGGTGCAAGTGGACGCCGCCTACTTTGATTTTAGGAAAGCATTTGACCTGGTGGATAGTGACATCTTATCATCGAAGTTGGCGAGAGTTGGTTGCACACCAAATTGCTCCACTTCTTTTCGAGAGTAGGGCCGTTACACGCGGGCTGGCTCGGTAATCAAAGGTCGGGGAGGGTTTTTACTGGGACGTCGCGACGGCGTCTTGTATTTGGGTGATGGCATCGTCGGGTTCGACGAGGGTATGCCGCGGTCGCCGAATCCTACTTATCTGTGATGGAACGTATCGGGTAGCCGATGCGATAAGGGGATTTTGATGTTTTGATACAGTTTCGATGAAACGTTGGAATCGACGTTTCATGAACTGCTTCACTGTCGGGATGAGATTGACATGGAGTCGCTCGTTCCTAATAGACGAAAGGCCACGGGCGCCCGTGGCCTTTCGGAAAAATCGGTTTTTAAGTATTTGCAACCTATGGATTTGGTACGACTTTGCGTGCGCGAAGGTGGCACGCGGCATTTCGCAAACATTCCGTACTTGTTTTTGGAAGTTAATTCTCCACAAATATAACAAAATGAGTCAGAATCGTTATTACACTTTCTCGGCATATTTAGACAATCACAGCAATTACTTAAAAATTACCAAATTTAAACTAATACGAAAACAATTAATTTAACGACTGTTTATTCGCCACCGCTTGCGTTTATCTCAGTAGTTCTGGTTATACGAATCAACACATCACAAGAAATCTGAGGAAAATAGAAATAAAACTATTGCTGTTTACTGATGTTATGAAATATCGATGGCAAATGATTTTGAATGGAATGAGAATAAGATGCTTGCCCCAAGATTTCCAATAACGCAGGGTCGGACACGAAGAAGAATTTCGGAAACATGGTTTTTTCCTCTCCAGGTAGCCGGTGAGACTCTTCTGACACAGTGCTAGCAGTTCCTGAAGATGGAGGAGCAACTGTCTAAGGTGATCATCATCTACACAGCAAGATATAACGCCAGGAGTTTCATGGGCTCTTTGCATGATGTTCTGCCACGACTTGACGATTTTTGAAAATCTTTTCACTTTCTTGAGCAGTTGTTTGGCGATGTCACCGCCGACAAATACGGTCTCAAGGTAGACCCACATATTTTGCACTAGTAGCCATCGCTCAAGGATCTCATTAGTGATTTGGAGATCATATACAGCGATTGCTGGATTTGTTTCCTGAAAGGGGCGTTGTAGCTATGGAGAAATTAGTACTTAACCATGCAATAATATACCTTTGAAGTATATATTTATTGCGGTCAAATCTTGGCCATTACATCAATTAAGTGCCTGTTTCACTGTGACATAAAAAGTTAATACACGAAAGTTCCAGAAAACTTTTGCAGTCCATTTCCAGCTATAAATTTACCGGTTAGAAATCATGGAAACCAAAATCGTAGGACTGTCGTCTAGCTGTTCGATTGTCTCAGCAGTTGTGTCACCAGCAGTTTGCCACGATTGTTGAAAGTTTGGAAAGTGAACATGGAGCCGACCTCTCGTTTGTAACTCCACGAAACTTGCCTTCTTTGTTTTTTTCTTGCATCGCTGATATAGAAATTAATTTCCTGCAGAAAAAGAGTAGACTTAAAAGTTTACGTGGAAAATTGAAAAATGAAAATATTAAGAAGAAATACAGTAATAATATACATATAATGCAAAGCACTCAAGCTGAACTCGATGAAACTATTCACACTTATGCTTCGTCTCAAATACCAGAATAAATACTATTTATTTGCCAAAATTAACGTTTGGAATTTAAATCCAAGTCCAGAGTTCCGATTAAAGATTTCTGTCTTGTGATAAGCGGTTAGCTACCAAACCCTTCTTGGCGGGCATCAAGGGCTCTAATCTTAATACCACGATACCATGATACCTATGTAGTCATCTAGTGACAGTAATCCGAAAGAAATCTTTGGATGATTTTTCAATGACTTGTTTACTATTTTATTTTGCTAAATCATTGTAGTCAAAGTGCATAAAGAACTTTTATCGTCAAAAAAGTAATTTTACATAATTAAAAAAATGAAAGGGTGTAAGCCGAGAAAAATAAGCAAAGCAAAAATCTTGACTTAGCGCGCGAGGTTGTCGACATGTGGCATGTACACCCAGCAATAATTTTACCGATAGTCGTGACAGCCAATGGTTTACTAGGCACGAGCCTTTTTTTTTTATTTCGGGGGGAAATCCTCATGGAAATCCTCCACCCTGGGGCGGGTGGAGGGGTCTGTCAGACTCTTACTGACTAAAACCGCCCCGGTGCCAACTTCTTAGGAGACTCTCGTTACGCAGCTGGATCTAGAGCTTGATTTAGAAAGTGGTACTTCTGGAGCCTTGCATTGTTATGAGGTTACTCTCTCTGGAGCCCAGACCGCCTGGTAGCTTGAACCCTGTTCCCGAAACCGGTGGGCTACTGTTATTAAATAATTTAAAATGATTTTTTTTATTTACCTTGAATTAAAAAGAATATGGTTTATATGTATGTTTTGAATAAACTGAATAATAATAGAAAACGCAGGTTGGGTTCCCCGCATCCGCAACTAGCTCTTTCCGCATAAATACCAGGATAACATAACTAAAAACTGTTTACAGCGGATGGAACTTCGACGGGAGAACGCTTATGTGGTGCCGTTAAGTGACATCGTCCTAACTCCGTGACAGTGAAACAGTTAGCTAGACAAACAGTTGAATGGTCCTGATTGATACACATAAAACCTTCCGAAAAAAAAACTCTCAATAACAAACAATTCAAAATAAAAACTTTGATTTTTTTAAGTTAGATAAGTTACACAGGGCGAGACACACGGCAGTCGTCAGTAAGGTGCTACGCCGCAACGTAACATGTAGTTTGTTGAGTCTACGGTGGAGCTCGACGAAATCTAATTTTAACTCTCTTATGAGGTTTAAATTTGAAGTTGAAATATATTTCGACATTTCAAAAAAATTAATGCTCGCAAAACATAGCATTTTCAGAACTTTCTAACTACGAAGTATTATTACTTAAGTAATATTAGCCTTCAACCTAATTATTCATTTTCCATTGCTTTTCTACAAATACTACAGCAGTTTAAGTGTGTTTGTAAGAGCGTAAGGTCGTCATATCTCCCTTACTTCTTTCTCTTTTTCACTTATTTGGCACCGCCCCTTGCCCACCCCTAATATTATTTCCCATTCAGTAAAATTTCTCTTTCAGCTTACTTCACCGCTTGGGCACAACATCCTCGATATCTTCCTTCTTCTGCAACCCTGGTACACTATGTGCAATAACAACTTGTTGATAGGCTGGAGCATGCGCACTAATGCGTTCTGAAGGAATTTAGCAATATCACAAAAGTAAATCTCAGTTCACACTTTAAGTTTTTGGCTAAAGTATTATTTTATTGAAATTCAGAGCAGTTTGTTTCGTAACATAGTCCATGCTTAATAAGGTAAATAAAATCTGAAACTGATTTATTTCAAAATTTTATGGTCTGTTGTTTTTTTATTATTTTTAAGCTAGAGTAAAGTGTAGAGCTGTAAAAATATATTAAAAACTAAACTGAGAAATATGGTTTGTTTATAATAATAATTTCCCCTTCACATATTTCTATAAGATAAATAGATTTTGAAGACGTAACATACAATATAAATGAATGAGTATTTATTTTCTTCAGTAGAAACATATTTTATGATTGCTATAATAAAATTTGTAATCCAAATATTTCTGAGCAATTAATGGAATTTTAAGAAGAAATTTTATGTTCATATAATTCTAATAACAATTTTGCATTTCGTTTTCCAAACGATGTGGACTATATCTTAGTAAATAAGTGTTTATAGAACGGTAAAATATTCAAAACTACATAATAAACAATGGTGTTACCACAAATTAAAAATACCTCATAGGTATTAAAAAGTACGTAAGTTACACAAAATTTGTTAACTTTAGATTGTATTGCCTAGTGTTAAGGACTATATTGGAGAAAAAGTTTAGTGAAGCTATTATTCATTTTCAAAAATCATACATACATACAGGTGAAGCTAATAAAAGCGTGTTAAAAAGGTATTTAATATGAAATTACACTAATATAACGTAATAAGAAAATAATAGAAAATGTTACAAAAGGGTTACAAAATGTTGGATGTTGCGCGAGCTCGATATTAAACCGAAGACTGACGTGTATGTGATGATACTACATTTTATAAATTAACAGTACATCCGATCCTCCCCTACTTAATTAATTTTAAAACTCCCGCTTTTTAGCATGACACGTTGATAAGTAGAACTTCTGATTGGTTTGTGTCCCCACCTGTTGAATTTTGTAGTACTGGGACGTTATAAATGTACAGGAGTCTTTTGATAATTTACAAACTCTTTTTGCGTATGGCGAAATGGAGAACTAACGAAAACACACTGGATTTAACATACTTTCTTAACAAGCAGCGCCACCATTGCATGCATTTAATTTGTCAATCGATTTACTTGGAGATGTGGCAGTACCAGCACCTCATGAATGTTTAGGAGATTACTCGTAACTCTTTTGTAGAAACAAACAATTTTATATTATTGCTGTTCAGTAATCAATTTTGCACTACTCTAGACGTATTTGTTAAGATATTTAGATGATAATATGTTGAAATGCTATTTCTGTACAAATAATAAGCACATAAAATGGAATAGTAAAAAAAATAATAATAACAATCGAAAAAATGTTTGCCTAACATTGCGTGCGCTGACTTAACCATAAGATTAACTTTAAGTTAATGTACTACAGAATTTTAGGTTCTAAAAGACACAAATAGAATGTCTATTGAATCTATGCCGCAAGAGTTAATGGTGTTTATTTGTTTTTATAAAAACTACTTAGGTATACATACCGTTTGAAGCGGTCGAGACGTTT
Organism: Mamestra brassicae; assembly: GCA_905163435.1. Lineage (NCBI taxonomy): Eukaryota > Metazoa > Arthropoda > Insecta > Lepidoptera > Noctuidae > Mamestra > Mamestra brassicae. The sequence goes on from LR990987.1 coordinate 8,697,351, forward strand.
GCTAGACCTACATGACAAATAAAGATTAATAACACTTGGGAACAAAATTTGAACTTTGTCAAACCACACGAACTGCGCTCATATTTTGACATGAATGGATGACTGTTAGTGAAAATAAATAACTTAAAATTTTATTGTTTGATGAAATTTGATATATTTAAATTTCATCAAACAATAAAATTTAAAGTCTTGGCCAATATTTTAGAAATAATGACCGTTCGAAACAAAAAAAGTAAAAAGTTCTATTATGAATTTACGATTTAGGATTTTCTGGCAAATTTAGCTCCTGGATGGTCCCTTTTCAACGTCCTGCAGTAATCAGCCAAGATACTTGAGTTCCATTTGCCCTGACAGCGCTTTTCCATCTGTGAAATGCCTGATGGAACCTCTCCACGTGCTCATTGCTCTTAGCTCCCAAATTCTCAGGAAAAAATCCAGATGTCAGTCTAAGAAATGAATCTTGAGTGACATGCTGCAACCCAATGCTTGATAAGCCAAGAACAACTCGCTAACAAACTCTTTGTACCTCTCACTCTTATGGTCAAATAGAAAATTTGCAACAACGTTTTTAAAAGATATCCATGCGCGTTTTTCTAGATCGTTCAATTTTTCTTCAAATATTTATTAACTCCCTAATTTGAGGTCCAATGAAAATATCCTCTTTTAGAAGAAAGAAAAAGTATTTAATTGCCACAAAACGACATACCCACCCACAAACACTGTTCCTCATTCTACACCTGCAGCCTGTGGGTATATTTTACGCAGAGATCGTACATTGTTCTTCGATTACAGTATAATAATCCTTCCAGGGTGTTGATAGGGCTGCCTCGCTTAAATAGCGCATCAGGGATGTTTGCGGAAATGCGTATTGATTGCTTTTATTGTGCGTCCTTGGTGGCAGGGTGCGAGCCAGTTCCAACAGCTTTCTGGGCATGATTGCTTGCAGTCTGGACTGCCGAATCGTCAATCGTTGCCGGTATCTCAGCTGGAATGCTGAAGTTATGATTTTATTTGTTTTGTGTGTTTATGTTATTGTATAACTAACATAGTTATAAGTTTATTTATTGTTACTAACACTATATGAGTCATTGTAGCTTTCAACAAATAATTTATTATTATTGTTATTGCGATCCATCGCCTTTACTATGTTTTTAATTAGGCCTAATTTAATGTGCAATTATGGAAGAACTTCAGACGGCTCTACAAGTGGCAACATTTCACATTTTTCTGGCCAGGGCTGAAACATGTGCGCGTGCCATACTTTTTTATGATAATGGTTTTCGAACAGCAAACGGCATACGACGAGAGCCTTTCTTCCTTTTTTGTTTTGGACGATGACCACACGCAGTTCAGCACACTAAGGCTGGTTACTGCTTAACCGGACTATCTTGTGGTGGCCTCAAATGAATTAAAGGCCCCCAGCCAGGGCTTACAAACTAGCTAAATTAAACTAAATGACCGCTCGCTAGGGCATCCCCTGTGTGATACGGACCTCGGCTTAGTGGTGTCATTTCGGGAGGACAGCAAGGGACAGGCTGGGTCATATAATTATTGTTTATTCATATAATTATAAAGTGGGTACTTTCGCTATAACCGTGCGGACGTGTTTCTAGCATTCTCCAAAGAAATATTTCGTAATGTCGATGGACTGTCGAGCTTGTGGTGTTAAAGTGCCAGATGGACAGTTTATGAAGTGCGCTAAAAAACAATGCAAGAAAGTGTACGATATGAAGTGTCTGGGGTTTGCGGAAGGCGAGTTCAATTATTTCTCTAAGGACCACAAACTCGAGTGAATTTGTCCTGAGTGCATTTGTCCCGAACCCAAACGCAATGTCTAGGATACACCAGTTCTGATCACCTTCCAGATGAAGACAGACGAGACTAGTGCTAACGTCAACACTCAGCGAGGCAGCCGTTCGAAAACAACATCTCATGTTTCGATCGTCGAGTGTGATTACGATGTGGTTTTGCTTACAGAGTTCAGACAGTTAAGACTGGAAGTACTTCAACGTTTGGACATGCAAACCAAGGTGGTGAAACATCTTCAAGAAGTATGTTGTTCTACAAAAGCTGAATTGGAAGAACTTAAGGCGAATATGAAGGTATTACAAGAAAAACCGCCGCAAAAGAACTTGTTTTTTACTGGAAACCAACCAGGTAGGAGTAAGGAGAAAGTGTCATGCAGCTAAAAATCGGATGATGAGGTGGCCATTCAACCCACTGCCACATCTTCATATGCTATTCTTTCCCGTACTGATATTAATGTAAAGAAACAAAATATTGCTACTACCCGCGTCGCAAGTATAACTAGTGAGGCCTCAAAACCAGCGTCGCGTCGGTGTGCGTGTCAGCTGCAGAGTCTCCAACTATTTCGCAACCTGAGAAGACAACCAACACGGTTCTGGCGGTTAAATTGAATAGTTTCGAAGACAAGGACGACATTAATGAGTGGACCACGGTCCGAAGAAATAAGGGAAGTCTTAAATCTAACAATGTTAATAGGGGAAGAAATTCGGATTTGGTAGAAATACAGGCTACAGATAAAAGAAGGATCTTCACGTTTGGCGATTAGCTATAGAAACAGCGGTGGAAAGGTTACATCGTATGTAAAAAGGGTTTGTGACTCTGAAGTGTACGTCAAGATTGAGAAAATCAAACATAAAACCGAGAGGGACTATGCATCTTTTATTATCACGGTACCAGAGTCAGTATATGAAAAGTTGTGTCAACCAGAGATGTGGCCAGTCAATGCTGAATTTTGCGAATGGAAAGTAAATCAACCAGCAAGCCAATTAAATAATATTAAAATCAGCATCGAGTTTTATTACCAAAATGCCCGAGGACTTCGAACAAAGTTAAGCAGTTTTTGTAACAACATAGAATCATTAAAGGCCGACATATTTGCAATTACGGAAACGAGATGTAATGATTCTATAATGGATGCGGGGATCGTACCACCGGGTTACCAAATTATTCGATGTGACAGGGCTGACGGCCGCAAGCAAGGCGGCGCGTTTTTCGTGGCCACACATGGATTCGAGCTTCGACGAGTGAATACACCGGGTGACGTCAACGTCGATAACTGCTTATTTGAACTAGTTTGTGCCACCGTACATGTTAAATATAAATTCATATTTTTGTGTTGCGTTGTTTACATACCACCAAAAACAAATGAGTATGAATATATGATATTTTTTAGAATCATCGAACAATTGTTTGTTGAATATAAGAGTGTCATTTTATTGGGTGATTTCAATTTAAACTCAAGTAATGAAAACACTAAAAATTATTTTGATTTTTTTATGTCGTTTTGCGTATTCGCCCAGATGAATAAAGTACCTAACTGTAGTGGGAGACAATTGGACTTAGTGCTGTGCTCGGTATGTTTGTGTGAGGACGTGCAGGTGTGCGAGGCGGACGAGCCCCTAGTGCCTGTGGACGCGTATCACTCGCCGCTCGAGATAGCCCTACAGCTCAACGTGAGAGAGGTGCGTGTTCCATCGGCCGCCGTGGCCGTATCTCCGGACTGCTAGGTACCTGTAGGGGTTGTGGGCCAAAACGAACCGCAATGGAACTTTTATAAAGCAGACTATAGTTTACTGTATTCCTCTCTAGCATCCACCGATTGGAGTGCTGTTCATAATATTCAGGAACCACATGAAGCTTTGCAGTGTTATTATAATGTTTTCAGTGTTATTTTAGATAATTTTGTACCTAGGAAACAACCCAAGCGCGCGCACACGAGTAGGTATTGCTATCCAGAGTGGTTGGTATACTAAAGAAATCATTTCTGATATACAATTAAGGCTCTAGACAGACGGACTGCATTTCAACTGCAATCCAACTGCAAATCTGCAGTTCGGATGCATTTTGAATGCAGTTAGCACGACTGCAATAGAACTGCAAACCAACCCTGCGGTCCAATTGCAGTCGGCGTGCAGTCGTGTGAACTGCACACCGACTGCAAACGGACTGCACGACTAAACAAGACACCATCATGAGAAAAAGTATATCGGCAGTCGAGTCTTTTAGACCAGTAGCGATTCTGTCGGCACCAGCGAATGTATTTGAATCTGCCATTCAGCGGGATGTTCGGGAACAGGTGGCTTCGCAACTATCAGACGCACAACATGGTTTCCGACCTGCGCGTAGTACAACCAGTAATCTTTTAAACGCCATGACGTACCTGGTTCCTCATTTCGATGCAGGGGTGCAAGTGGACGCCGCCTACTTTGATTTTAGGAAAGCATTTGACCTGGTGGATAGTGACATCTTATCATCGAAGTTGGCGAGAGTTGGTTGCACACCAAATTGCTCCACTTCTTTTCGAGAGTAGGGCCGTTACACGCGGGCTGGCTCGGTAATCAAAGGTCGGGGAGGGTTTTTACTGGGACGTCGCGACGGCGTCTTGTATTTGGGTGATGGCATCGTCGGGTTCGACGAGGGTATGCCGCGGTCGCCGAATCCTACTTATCTGTGATGGAACGTATCGGGTAGCCGATGCGATAAGGGGATTTTGATGTTTTGATACAGTTTCGATGAAACGTTGGAATCGACGTTTCATGAACTGCTTCACTGTCGGGATGAGATTGACATGGAGTCGCTCGTTCCTAATAGACGAAAGGCCACGGGCGCCCGTGGCCTTTCGGAAAAATCGGTTTTTAAGTATTTGCAACCTATGGATTTGGTACGACTTTGCGTGCGCGAAGGTGGCACGCGGCATTTCGCAAACATTCCGTACTTGTTTTTGGAAGTTAATTCTCCACAAATATAACAAAATGAGTCAGAATCGTTATTACACTTTCTCGGCATATTTAGACAATCACAGCAATTACTTAAAAATTACCAAATTTAAACTAATACGAAAACAATTAATTTAACGACTGTTTATTCGCCACCGCTTGCGTTTATCTCAGTAGTTCTGGTTATACGAATCAACACATCACAAGAAATCTGAGGAAAATAGAAATAAAACTATTGCTGTTTACTGATGTTATGAAATATCGATGGCAAATGATTTTGAATGGAATGAGAATAAGATGCTTGCCCCAAGATTTCCAATAACGCAGGGTCGGACACGAAGAAGAATTTCGGAAACATGGTTTTTTCCTCTCCAGGTAGCCGGTGAGACTCTTCTGACACAGTGCTAGCAGTTCCTGAAGATGGAGGAGCAACTGTCTAAGGTGATCATCATCTACACAGCAAGATATAACGCCAGGAGTTTCATGGGCTCTTTGCATGATGTTCTGCCACGACTTGACGATTTTTGAAAATCTTTTCACTTTCTTGAGCAGTTGTTTGGCGATGTCACCGCCGACAAATACGGTCTCAAGGTAGACCCACATATTTTGCACTAGTAGCCATCGCTCAAGGATCTCATTAGTGATTTGGAGATCATATACAGCGATTGCTGGATTTGTTTCCTGAAAGGGGCGTTGTAGCTATGGAGAAATTAGTACTTAACCATGCAATAATATACCTTTGAAGTATATATTTATTGCGGTCAAATCTTGGCCATTACATCAATTAAGTGCCTGTTTCACTGTGACATAAAAAGTTAATACACGAAAGTTCCAGAAAACTTTTGCAGTCCATTTCCAGCTATAAATTTACCGGTTAGAAATCATGGAAACCAAAATCGTAGGACTGTCGTCTAGCTGTTCGATTGTCTCAGCAGTTGTGTCACCAGCAGTTTGCCACGATTGTTGAAAGTTTGGAAAGTGAACATGGAGCCGACCTCTCGTTTGTAACTCCACGAAACTTGCCTTCTTTGTTTTTTTCTTGCATCGCTGATATAGAAATTAATTTCCTGCAGAAAAAGAGTAGACTTAAAAGTTTACGTGGAAAATTGAAAAATGAAAATATTAAGAAGAAATACAGTAATAATATACATATAATGCAAAGCACTCAAGCTGAACTCGATGAAACTATTCACACTTATGCTTCGTCTCAAATACCAGAATAAATACTATTTATTTGCCAAAATTAACGTTTGGAATTTAAATCCAAGTCCAGAGTTCCGATTAAAGATTTCTGTCTTGTGATAAGCGGTTAGCTACCAAACCCTTCTTGGCGGGCATCAAGGGCTCTAATCTTAATACCACGATACCATGATACCTATGTAGTCATCTAGTGACAGTAATCCGAAAGAAATCTTTGGATGATTTTTCAATGACTTGTTTACTATTTTATTTTGCTAAATCATTGTAGTCAAAGTGCATAAAGAACTTTTATCGTCAAAAAAGTAATTTTACATAATTAAAAAAATGAAAGGGTGTAAGCCGAGAAAAATAAGCAAAGCAAAAATCTTGACTTAGCGCGCGAGGTTGTCGACATGTGGCATGTACACCCAGCAATAATTTTACCGATAGTCGTGACAGCCAATGGTTTACTAGGCACGAGCCTTTTTTTTTTATTTCGGGGGGAAATCCTCATGGAAATCCTCCACCCTGGGGCGGGTGGAGGGGTCTGTCAGACTCTTACTGACTAAAACCGCCCCGGTGCCAACTTCTTAGGAGACTCTCGTTACGCAGCTGGATCTAGAGCTTGATTTAGAAAGTGGTACTTCTGGAGCCTTGCATTGTTATGAGGTTACTCTCTCTGGAGCCCAGACCGCCTGGTAGCTTGAACCCTGTTCCCGAAACCGGTGGGCTACTGTTATTAAATAATTTAAAATGATTTTTTTTATTTACCTTGAATTAAAAAGAATATGGTTTATATGTATGTTTTGAATAAACTGAATAATAATAGAAAACGCAGGTTGGGTTCCCCGCATCCGCAACTAGCTCTTTCCGCATAAATACCAGGATAACATAACTAAAAACTGTTTACAGCGGATGGAACTTCGACGGGAGAACGCTTATGTGGTGCCGTTAAGTGACATCGTCCTAACTCCGTGACAGTGAAACAGTTAGCTAGACAAACAGTTGAATGGTCCTGATTGATACACATAAAACCTTCCGAAAAAAAAACTCTCAATAACAAACAATTCAAAATAAAAACTTTGATTTTTTTAAGTTAGATAAGTTACACAGGGCGAGACACACGGCAGTCGTCAGTAAGGTGCTACGCCGCAACGTAACATGTAGTTTGTTGAGTCTACGGTGGAGCTCGACGAAATCTAATTTTAACTCTCTTATGAGGTTTAAATTTGAAGTTGAAATATATTTCGACATTTCAAAAAAATTAATGCTCGCAAAACATAGCATTTTCAGAACTTTCTAACTACGAAGTATTATTACTTAAGTAATATTAGCCTTCAACCTAATTATTCATTTTCCATTGCTTTTCTACAAATACTACAGCAGTTTAAGTGTGTTTGTAAGAGCGTAAGGTCGTCATATCTCCCTTACTTCTTTCTCTTTTTCACTTATTTGGCACCGCCCCTTGCCCACCCCTAATATTATTTCCCATTCAGTAAAATTTCTCTTTCAGCTTACTTCACCGCTTGGGCACAACATCCTCGATATCTTCCTTCTTCTGCAACCCTGGTACACTATGTGCAATAACAACTTGTTGATAGGCTGGAGCATGCGCACTAATGCGTTCTGAAGGAATTTAGCAATATCACAAAAGTAAATCTCAGTTCACACTTTAAGTTTTTGGCTAAAGTATTATTTTATTGAAATTCAGAGCAGTTTGTTTCGTAACATAGTCCATGCTTAATAAGGTAAATAAAATCTGAAACTGATTTATTTCAAAATTTTATGGTCTGTTGTTTTTTTATTATTTTTAAGCTAGAGTAAAGTGTAGAGCTGTAAAAATATATTAAAAACTAAACTGAGAAATATGGTTTGTTTATAATAATAATTTCCCCTTCACATATTTCTATAAGATAAATAGATTTTGAAGACGTAACATACAATATAAATGAATGAGTATTTATTTTCTTCAGTAGAAACATATTTTATGATTGCTATAATAAAATTTGTAATCCAAATATTTCTGAGCAATTAATGGAATTTTAAGAAGAAATTTTATGTTCATATAATTCTAATAACAATTTTGCATTTCGTTTTCCAAACGATGTGGACTATATCTTAGTAAATAAGTGTTTATAGAACGGTAAAATATTCAAAACTACATAATAAACAATGGTGTTACCACAAATTAAAAATACCTCATAGGTATTAAAAAGTACGTAAGTTACACAAAATTTGTTAACTTTAGATTGTATTGCCTAGTGTTAAGGACTATATTGGAGAAAAAGTTTAGTGAAGCTATTATTCATTTTCAAAAATCAAAACACCTACTGTAATACTTGTTGTCCTGGTACCGGCATGACGGATAATTATTTTTATTTTTTCATAAAATATTAATTAATTTCTCCGGTAATGAGATTAAACAACATTTAATTATTTCATCACCTTTCATCAATATACAGCATTACCGTGTTCGGTTTATACCACGAATTTTATAATTATCTTGATGAATGATATTAACCTATGTTGACTGTGTTAATGAGAGTCGCTTGATTCTTTCTTACAATAAGGTGTTCTCCGACTCCATCTTGATTCCAATGTTATAAGGGGTGGTTAAGTAATTGAGTGCGTTCTTTAAACGGGTATGTTCTAGCATAGAGCAACGTTTTTGATGCGGTAACTTGGGGTCCAAATTAGGTAGTTTTCGATTAATCGAACTCTTGTTAATCCTACAGGAGAAATCTCAAGAAATTTTCATTGCTTGAACTTTACGACGCTTTATTCCCAAAGGGATGGGTGTTTTAAGAGTGCCGCACCTCTTTGTGGAAAAACGGAACACTTCTAGGATCATCCGGTTGTCAATATGTCTATCTGTCCGTCTGTCACAGCCTAAATCCTCCGAATATACTGTATCGATTCAGTTTAAATTTGATAGACATAATATTTTGTGACCCAAACACGGATGTGTAACAAAAATAAAAAAAAAATGAAAATGCTGTCAGTTTATGGGGGTTAATTATAAAACTAAAAAAAGTTTTTCCAACTGTACTGTGTGAAATATTTAATAAAAGACGGCGGGCGTATTTTGAGAGTTTCGAATATATTTGGTTCATAATTTTAAAATAAATAATAATAATAAAAAGTCGCAAAAAAGTTTTTTTATTCGTAGCTTTTTAATGGTACCTAATAACAAACATTAAATAAAAATACAACAGAATTGAGATCCGCCTCCTTTTTTTGAAGTCAGTTGAAAATAGATAAAGAAAAAAATAGAAAGATTGAAAATAGATAAAGATAAAGAAAAAGTCAGTTGAAAAAGAAGAAAATAGAAAAAGTATAGTATACAGGTATAGGTACAGTTGTGGTCAAATAATTAAGAACGATTTGAAGTTCCAGATTTTGTTATCTAAATCGTTCCTTCTTAGCAGTAACTGTTAAAAAGTTATGTTATAAAATAGCTACGTGAATAGAGGCAAACAGGATTAGAAATATGGAATAAAATCGCTATCTATTTTTTTTACACATTTAAATTATTCTGTATAGTAAAAAATTCAAATAGAAATGATGCTGGACAAATAATTAAGAACGATGCATTAATCTGCTCGAGGCAATTTCGAGGCAATTTAATACATTTTAAACTAAAATAAATTAATAATTAGTAGCATGTCTACGACTTTTAATTACTGCTTTACACCGGCGGTGCTTTATTAACTCTCAATTTTTGACATCGCAAGAGAGATTGAATTCCATTCTACTAAGAAAACGTCGTACAGCTCTCTTAAATTGCCACACTGACGATTTAAAACCCTTTTTCTTGACTTTGCACCAAAGATGCTCCACTGGGTTTAGATCTGAGCTGTTAGCTGGCCAATCTAAACCAGAAACTGATTGCGATGTCATAAATTCCTTAACGGTGCGTGCAGTATGACTTGGATCATTGTCGTGCTGTTATGTCCAAATAACCGGAAGCACGTCTTCAGCATTAGGTAACATTATATCTTCCAGTATATTTTAGTATTGGAATTGATCCATATTTCCTTATATCAGCTTAACACGTCCGACACCATGTCCAGAAAAGTAGTACTAAATTTACACATTGCTTCCACTATGCTTTAATGTCTTTTTTGTTTACTTGGGGTCAACTGCTTTATTTGGAGGGCGAAATGTACGACACATATCGTTTTCCATTAGAAATAATTGTTTTCATATGAAGCAATTTTAAGACTTAAACACCAAATGGGGCCAAAATTATACGAATAATGACACACACATACAAAACCACAGAGTGTTCTCTATTTAAATAGAAAAAAAGCTATTCAGCGCTCTAAATTATGTGACCAACCAGTAAGTAGTTATGGGTTTAGATCTAATGTCTAAAAATTATCTATTTTTTATATTTAAGATAGTCACGTGTATCAGCGAATGAATCGCTAGTGTGGAAAAGTTTTGCGATACCGAGAGAAGTACAAAAAATTACATGCAACAGGGTATTTGACTTAATTAGTCCGTCAGATAGATTTCGAAAAAAATTTGGTCATAAACGTAAATTGGTTCTAATAAAAAATGAAGATGATACAGTGCGTGATAACTTTCTCTTCTTTATTTTGTGGGGTTGGGGTTATGCAAGAACTACTGAAAAAAAAAGATTGTTGTCTCTAGTACTATTGTATAACCATTGAATGAACTAGAGGACCAAATCTACATCAATATTATTCTTTCTCAACATGTACTTTCCCGAAAAATCACCGGCTTTTCCGTTCGAAATTGCCTCATGGCATTGTTTACATCGATGCAGGATTCACAACACAAAACAGAGTATCTTGTTGATTTTGCTGTTCACGCATGCGCATTGAAAAGCAAACCACGTGTATCGGCTATTCCAAACTCCTTATGCTTCATGAATTCCTAATAACGCTTAACTGTTTTCCGCCGACTATGTTGCATTCCACGGATAACAGGCCAGGCTACCTTCATCGCCGACGTCCAGCGTGGCACTGACTGCGCTCTTACCCGCGATACGTGCCCCACCAAGCGGAGCGAAGGTTCATTACAGTGTTATGTCGTTAGCTATTATATGTTGCAGTGATTAGACGTCTAATAATCGTACAATATTTAATTGGTTTCCATATTTTTCCCTTCGTTGTATTTGTTGGGAATTATGATTATTTCTTTAATCATGAGGTTTCCCTGCCCATCTAAAGCAATTAAATATGATTTTTGTTCAAAAAATTATAGCTATCATGGTTAAGCTCTTTTTCTAGCAACGAAGTGTGTTGTGAGCTACTTGTTCCCTAATAGTGTTTTAAAGAGAATTTTCTTATCGCCCCTTTGCCTTTAGACGAAAATATAGAGCAGAGTAACTTCTTTCATTGCATCTGTTATGTAATTTCTAGAAAGTTCGTTTTTATCGAATCAATTAAAATCAGTGCTCCGCGAACCTTGTACGCGTGATTATGATGTTACTTTTCAGTTATTTTAATTTAAAAAGGGTGGACCTAAGCAGAAATTCAGCGTCTCATTCTAGTTTTTCCATAACATGCTGCTTTGATTGGGCTTTTGGAAAATGACTAAGAAAGAATAATCTTCGAATATTTTTCCTTAGTAATTTTCCAAAAAAAACACACTTTCTGAAAAAGTTAATAATTACAAAAGGGCAATCGACTAAATCTAAATCTTTCTTTTGCCTCATCAACCTCTCTTTAAATGATCAAACTGATCTATCAATTAAAATCTTTACTGTTATAAAATACTAGGTATTGTGCTCCCCTACACTTCCCATGGAACCTTCATGTTAAATTTCAGCTTTCTACGACCTGTGCTTTCGACTGTGCGTTGTCTGTCAGTCACTTAGTCAGTCAGTAACGGAAGAATTTATATAATAAATCAAAACTTATTTAGAACTTTTATTCTGTTAAGGTGGAATTGAAATTGGAATTCGGTCCATCCGTATGGATCGAGCCCTTGGGCAAGGAGAATTATGATAGCTGGAAAATGGAGGGACAAGCTCTTTTGGTAAAAAATGTAAGTTAAAAGTATGTAAATAGAAAGGTATTGAGATCAGAGATGCCGACAAATGGGAAGCAAAGGACAAAGAGCAAATGACTGACCCGATTCTCGCGATGAACAGTAGTGAACTACGATACATTAAAAGAGTTTGGTACTTCGAGAAAGGTTTGGCTAAAGATGCAGTCCATTTACACTTCGAAAGGGCTTGCCAAAAAGGCGATTCTGTTAAAGCGCCAGATATTACATACAATATCGGATGGTGGAAGTGTGTGTGAACTGAATACTTTTTTGACGCTGTAGACACACTAGCTGATATGGATAAAAAGATAAACGATGATTTATTATGTATCTATAATGCACAGCTATAATGTACAGCTTACCAGGAAAATCTGAAAGTTTTCAATGTGTAATTGAGTCCAGAGACGAGTTGCCGAAACCAAAGACATTGAATGTGAAAAATTTTGAAGAGCAGAAATCTAGAGAGGCGAAGATATCCAGAATGAGGATATAAGTAATGGAACAAAGGTGCAACGAAGAGAACCACTAGGTATAAAGTTAATCAGAGAACTAGTGAAACTGGAAGAAAGAGGAAATTAAATTCAAATTTTATAAATGTCACGAACTTTCACATAAAGCATCCGAATGCAAAAAAAGGTCTTTGTGATTAAATTGTAAACAAGGAAAATAAGAATATACTACAGGGAAACCTCACAAATTTAAATGTTTCAGATTTAAAATAGGCAAATATCGCCCGTAAAAGGGCAGATTGGGTTGGTGGAAGTTTATGTGAAAAATGTTATCCCTTGGGTCAATATACTTCCAACTTGGTACGAATAGTTCCTTAAGAAGTTGTTCATCCTCAGTCGTCGTAAACTGCCTGTGTACGTTTTTCTTAATATTTCAAAACTGGGACTTAAAAAGCCCTTTCAGAAAACATTACTCTCATTACTGTTTGTTACTTGGTTTATCTTAACTCGTCAAGAATGTGTATTAACCTTATCCCCAATATTTCAAAATCGGTATACAACTGACGGAAGCTTCTATAACTGAAACAAAAATATAAAACTCATTGCTGTTAGATATATGGACCATGTTTTCTCATTTTCGTTTAGTAAAATAATTGTTTTATAAAAGCAAAATAAAATTGGTAAACAGTTTAATTTCTTGGCTATAAAACATATGCATTTATAACCGTGAAATTTTGCGCATTGTGTCCAATGCAGAAGATTTAATTCAATCCTACTAATATTATTATAAATGCGATAGTGAATTTATTTTGCAAGTGTGTAACTTGATACATATTTTGTAAACTACTTTGCGTACTACTATGTTAATTCAAGTTTAAAACTTAACAGACAGATGTGTTGCTGAAGAGTCTGTAGCGCCACGTCTTCTTCCTACCTGAATAACTTGGAAGTGGTGACGGGCGGGCTTTTTGGATGTAGAACTTTGACGTTTAAAAAATGCTGACACTCTGACCTAACTTGAAAAATTAAAAGTTTTCCTTCGTGTCATTTTAAGGAGGGTGGCAATTTTAGTTTGCAATTAAGATATTCTAAAATGTATGTTATACTTTAGTCCTATCTTTTTGCAGCATTTATTAGTGTTCCACCTCAGAAATCTCCTGGAGCGCGTTATTATTATTATTGTTATAAGGGTTTTTTGGACATTTTTTTATTTGTTTTGTTCATAATGTGACATTTAAAAATACATAAAACGCTAAATTTTCAACATTCTGTCATCAACTCCTATTTTTAATAGCGATATTAGGGCTTTAATTTCTTTCTACTCTCGGCAGTCGATAATTGATCATTTACCACTCGATCAGTTATTCTTGACTATGTATTAGAAATTAAAATGGAACTGAAAAATATTATAGTGTTGGGAAGCTTATTTATTAAGGGAGGCTTTAGGCTATATAACATCACGCTACGGCCAATAGGAGCCGAGCATTCATGAAAACTGTGACGCAGATAAAGTTGCGTGGGTCAGCTAGTACTACTATGATAATTGCGAAAGTTTGGATGGATATCTGTTACTCAATCAAGCAAGAACGTCTGAACAGATCTGAATGAAACCTGGCATACAGATAGATTATAGTCACAGTCACTAGAGTATGTTTCCTTAAAATATTTTCCGCCATTCACGCGGACGAAGCCACTGGCGGAAGCTAGACCCATTTATATCCTAAAAACTACTATGTATTCATTTTATTCCCGAATTTAATCATAACACTACATCAAAATGTAATGCTAAGGATCTCGATATCTTCTCTGTCACAAATCGTAATCGGGTAATTTAATTCGTGATCGTAATCCACCATAATTATGCACAGAACACGTAGACGCTTTGGAAGCCTGTGATACAGACAGTAACGCTTGTCAACACTTCCCATACATGTCAAGAGTGTCAGTAGACGTCACCGTTTACTGACACTTACCCATGACAAATATCTCAAGCCTGCGACTCCTGAATTTGCCCTCAGCGCTAATTGTGCCGGCACGACATGATGAGTCGCTGCTGCTGATGCGGCGGTGATTCTATGATCTGTGAGTGCTTAGTTTTGCATCAGCAAATATATTCCAACGCGAAAAGAATCTCGACTAGGCGATGAGTCTTTCTCCGTCATTTTTGTTTGATTAGTCATTTCATAGTTAATAAAACGCTTTATCCAATTTGTGAAAATGCTACATTGCGGAAGTTGTAACTTTGTGTTCACGAAAATAGTTTCGGACTGCGTATCCAAAGCTTTCCCGCCATATAACAGATGCCCGTGACATGACCGTTCGGACGGGACGCTAGGTCCAGAGTGCAGCGTCTGGTTTGGTTTGCAAATTGCTAGTGTAGTTGTAGCAGAGCGAACATGAAGCCACGCCCCCCAATCGTTCGTGTAGTTGTTATCTATAGGTAATACACATCCTCGGTTTTATGCTGCCCTGATGGTATAAACTATTGCATTTAATCGTTGTTACTAAAAATTGTTTATAACTTAGCGTTGCCATGACAACATGGTTGGACTCGGTAAAGCTAACACATCATTTCGAATGACCAATATTGCAAGACCCTTGCTACGTAGAGGGTTGCATACTATTCAGGGGTCAAGCGATTTTCGATGGCAAATATTCCAAGCGATACCTGAGAGTCTTGATTGCTGAAACCATCACGGGAAGTGACGGATGTCCATTGTATCGTTGGCGATCAGTTGCGGACACTGACGATTGGTAGATGTGAAGTTTAAAGGACAAGATTTTGATGTAAATAATTGTTGGATTGTGCCATACTCACCAAGATTGTCCAAAGCTTTTGAGGCTCACAACAAATTGGAATATTGTAACTCCGTCAAGTCGATAAAGTACATAATATGTAAATAGATAGTGAAAAAAGGTAGCGATATGGCCATCTTCGCTGTAACAAATGCAAAAGACGAAGTATGTCAGTATCAGATGGGTCGCTATGTAAGCAGCAACGAAGCAATTTGGCATATCTTTTCATTTGCTATCCACGAAAGGCGCCCGCCCTACAGTAGTCCATTTGGCAGTTCATCTAGAAAATGGAAAACGAGTGTATTTTAATCAATAGAACGCGGCGGACAGAGCAGCACGTCCACCGTCTACCACATGTACAAGGTCCTTCTCAGTTTGTCAAACAGATGTTTTCGCTCGCACTTTGCTGTATGTTGATATGCCACGCTCTAGGTCGCATATACACAGTACATGCAAATAAAGACTAATGTCATTATCTTCGATTGTTGTTAGTGAATGTTTGTGTTCCAACATCGTTACAATGACTGAGAACAGTTGCTGGACATCTGTGTGCGACTTACCGTGAGGCGTGTCAACTATTACAGTTGCTCGAGAACGATTTGCATTGTGATATACGCTCAAGGATTCTGTCATATCTTCATCGCTGCATCAAATCTGCACATTGTTTGCGATTATCATATCGACATGTCCAATCTGGAAGACTTGCGGGTGAAATATAGGGATGACATGTTTGAGAGTGTTATGCATCGCGTGCGCTGTCAAACTTCAAATCCAACACTACAAATGACTGAAGAAATTTACGATGAGACATAGATCATGATAGAAGACCTGTGTTTTTTGATGGCAAATAAAGTATTGTCTTGTTTGGGCGTGACAGCACCCAATCGTCCTGTGCGCGATGACCTTCACAACTTATAAAGATAACAACAGTACGACACTGAAGCAATGGCCGAACAGTTAGCTATATTACTCTAAGCTGTGAACAGTGAATCTGGTGGAAATTACTTCCTTGATGCTCCCGGAGGGACTGGAAAAACGTCCCTAATTTCGTTACTATTGGCGAGTATCAGATCGCAAAATGTAGCCCTAGCGTTGGCTTCATCTGGAATAGCTGTGACTTTGTTAGAAGGCGGACAAACTGCACATTCTGCCTTGAAATTACCATTGAACATGCAAATCAACGAAACACCAGCTTGCAACATAGTCAAAAACCGCGCAATGGCGAAGATTCTACAGGTATGCAAATTGATCATTTGGGACGAATGCACGATGGCCCACAAGAGGTCACTGGATGTACTGGACAGAACGTTGAAAGATCTTCGTGACAACCAAAACATTTTTGGTGGAGCCATAATTCTGTTTTCAGGTGATTTTTGTTAGCCTCTTCCAGTTATTCCCGATAACCTTTTGCTGACAAACTAAGCGCATGCCTTAATCTGTGAAAAAAAAACAGGATGATGAGAGAGAGATGATGTCTTGATCTCGCGTATACCGATGATTCCAACGGATTTATCGTTCAATTTTAAGCGTCTACAATTTTCCGTACCTATGGCCTATGCGATGAACATGAATAAATCAAAAGGCCATTCGTTGGAAGTTTGCGGAATCAATTTGGAGTTTACGTTTCGCGCATAGACAATTAATTATACGTCGCATGTTCGCGC
This sequence comes from Mamestra brassicae, assembly GCA_905163435.1. Lineage (NCBI taxonomy): Eukaryota > Metazoa > Arthropoda > Insecta > Lepidoptera > Noctuidae > Mamestra > Mamestra brassicae. The sequence continues at coordinate 8,714,205 of LR990987.1, forward strand.
GTCAGAAAACCGTCACCTGTATATACTCACCGCAAAAAAGACATAACATATATAGTTTATCAGAAAGCTTAAAATATATGAATGTTTTGTAACCCTGTTGTATTTAATGTACTTTAGATGTAGATATTTTATTTAATTTAATTGCTCGGAAGCAATAGGATTACAAATTTATACAGTTCCAGATTATTTACCTTTTTTAAGCATGAACTAGGTTACGAAACAAACTGTTCTGAACTTCAATAAAATAATAACTTTACCCAAAAACTAAAAGTGTGTTTGTAAACTGAGATTTACTTTTGCAATATTGCTAAATTCCCTCAGGACGCATTAGTGCGCATGCTCCAGCCCATCAACAAGTTGTTATTGCACATAGTGTACCAGGATTGCAGAAAAAGAAACATCTCGAGCTTGTTGTGCCCACGGTTGAAGTAAGCTGGAAGAGAAATATTAATAATGAATGTGAAATAAAATTAGGGGTGGGCAAGGAGCGGTGCCAAATAAGTGAAAACGAGAAAGTCGAATGGAAGTAAGGGAGATATGACGACGTTACGCTTTTACACACACTTAAACTGCTGAAGTAGTTGTGGAAAAGCAATGGAAAATGAATAATTAGGTTGAAAGTTAATATTACTTAAGTAATACAAACTTCTGCAAATGCTATGTTTTGCAAGCATTATTTTTGTAAAATGACCAAATATATTTCAAATTCAAATTTGAACCACGTAATAGAATTAAAATTAAATTAAACCGTCATCTTTGTATATCTACTGACCGCTAAAAAGACATAAAATATAGTTTATCAGAAAGCTTAAAATATATGAACTGTTTTGTAACTCTGTTGTATTTAATGTACTTTAGATAGAGATATTTTATTCATTTGAATTGTAAGCAATTTAAGTAATTTAATGTCTGAAGGAAGTTAAAACCTTATAAGATATAGCCAGTGTTATAGGCAAACTTTTTTTGTAACAACACAATCTGAGGCTGTACGAATTTCACCGGGTCAGCTAGTAATTTATAATGGTTTCAAAATATTCCTATATATTTCCAGTGATTTGATTTATTGTCATATTGAGATCTCCATATTGTTTACATATTTCTGACAAAAAGGATTTCCTCAAGGCGTCACATGTAGCTTCGTATTAAATTAACAGATCACGTTAGAAACACTATACTGCACTCCAGAACACAGATCATTGCTGGACATGGCTGGGTATCATACTGAGCCACGTCAGTTTGATGCCCAGCCATGTCCAGCCCAGTCCTTGTTTTTAACAAAGACTGGGCTGGACATATCTGCCGCATGCACTTCTAGCGGTGGGCCCATAAAACCAAAATTGGTGCCCTGAAATCGCGATACGGGGCCGTGGCAGACCACGAAGGAGATGGTGAGACGACTTGGATGACTTTCTCAGGAATTGGCAGAATGTGGCACAAATTTGAGAAATTTGAGGTCTTTGCCCAGCAGGGAGCCGTTTCAGGCTAGCTCTAATAATATAATTAAAATATCATATCCTACAAGACGTGCAGCGCTGAAGCCTGGTAGGTCGATGCAACCGCGCCTAGCGTGCTATTTTTCATCACTAAAAAAATTTCTAGCCTTCCAAGAATATTGTTCTTCGGAGGATTCATTGCCTACCAGGGTATAAGCGAAGTACTTTAAAAAAAGTAGTCATCTCCATTAAGAAGTGAATTACGAACTCGGATACGAGTATTTTGATAGTACTGAATCAACAATAAGTACAGCGCCGCCCGGTCGCCGGTACCACGTGGCTTCAAATATAAACAAACACCCCCACCATGCAGCATCGCGCACGGAGCCTCAGTACGCGCTCGCTCTCCGACGCTGCCACACGTTCGTTTATGATAACTATTTTGCTCGCAATTTTACTCTTGGTACTAGAACAGCAGACATTGTTAGGAGGTTGAACGAGCCCGCAAAAACAACCATGGGCTATGCGCGGCTACTTCAGTTGCGTTTTGAAGATGGTTGGATACGAAGCTGTAAGAATTGTGTTCTGTTTTACATGACACAATATTAAAAACCAGTGACTTTATGTCGTACGATATATGTATATCCATGGGATTGGCAAAAACTTATTAAACTTCTGGTGGTTTGTCTTGCACTAGTAGTTTTTACATTATTAATTATACGTGTCATCTGCTAAGCATCTAAATGCAATCTTCAGTCATATTTAAACTAAGAAATATTGTGTGGGCGTAAAAATTGTCATTGTTATCACTATTAGGATCATTATAATTCTGATATTTTTTGCAAGATCTCTACCAGCTGGCTTTTTCTGGAATCCGATTAAGACTTGGCATTCTTATATTACTTTCGGCACAATGCAATAATTTGGTACCTAACATGGCGCTAATATGTGTTCTGTCCACGTTGAGTGCTAGTTATTACGTTTGCGTGGAAATAATTTAATCAGGGAAATTACTACATTAAATACTAGAATTAGAGTGCTGAATTTGTAATGAAAACCAATCGGTTAGTCGACGCAAAAATTTACTTTCGGGTGCTACGTGATGTCCACTTGGTCGTTACTCTTTACGATTATATTACCACACAGCAATACTATTCAAATTCCTTGGAATCATATAAACATGTGCATAATTTTTGAATGCAACCAAAGTTTGTAAATTTCGAAATGCCAGTCCCATGAACACGTTTTTAGTCGGAGAAAAGAGTTCGGGCTGCATAAATCTAGGTTTCCTAACAAATTACGAACGTGTTATGCCACACTAACTTTAATATAACCATTTCTGCCTCATATTTCCGCATTACATTACGCTTCATTTTCATACAGTAAAATACCTTATTTATCTCATTTTCATAAGATTTTCGCTAAAACTCAGCCTTCACTCCTCTAAAAATCACAGTATTATAGCGACGCTCCGTGATAAAATTCGAAATACAAACATAATCATGGACATTTCTTTACGAAATTTTGCTCTAGCTCTGGTTACCACGTGTATTTGTAGTGCTAGTCATTACGATGTTTACTTCAAGTTCAAACGGGCACTAGCTCAAAGCCAATTGAACTTGCACAATTATTGTTCCGTTGCATTGTTGTGTATGGAATCAAACCTCGCCCCGCAGAATAAAAGCAAAAACTTAATCAAAGGGATGTAAGTGCAAAACATTATTGTTTATCCGCTGTGATCAAATGGCAACTTATTTACAATTTCTTTATGGAAGTAATCACAATTACAAAATATATTGTCTATACAAGTTGAAGTAGAAGCTGTCACACGGGTCAGTTCAATAAAAACATTCGACAAATAAAATTAACTAAATTAAAAAGACTCAACAGCCTGATACTATTCGAGTTTGTTTCTTATAAGTTAATATTAAAGTCGCCACAGATAATGATTGATTTACTACCAGTACTTACTTTTTTTAACACCTCTTCCATTACAGTATCAAACACAGGTAGATTCTGATAACTTGGAGGTCTATAGACACATACCACAACAAGCTTATCAAGCTCAACACAGGACCATTCAATGGTGTGCTCAACCGGCAGTTTAACAATATCCTTTCTTTCTTTTGAATTAATAATGTATCATGTGTTGTCGGCTAAAATGAATACCTACACAACAATTTTCATAATTAATGGAACTTACTTGGTAATCTTCTAACCAATGTTCTGTTAGGCAAACTACATCAAACTTGTTTTTTTCTAAAAACATTTCTATCTCCAGTAATTTGGAAAAACAACTTTGAATGTTTTTATTGAAATTTTTAAAGTCTATTGCCCTCCCTTAGGATTTTTACAATGATTTTAATTGCCAGAAGATACCTTGTTATTATTCACTAATAATAATTGGTTATTAGAAGGGGTAACTTCTGTTGTCTTGCAGTTCAGTTTAAAAAAATATCCGGAGTCATCCCCACAGCTACAATAGAGGAGTCTAAAATATCTGTATGGGTTCCATCAGGAAGAGAATACTCTATCTGATTGGTTAAGGCCTCAAAGAATGTTGGTATTGTAAGTGGGTCCTCCTTCGTACACAACGAATCATAATAATTAGTCACTATGTTGTAAGTACAACTAGACAACACAGACTCGTCACTTGTCCTAATATGAGTTATATTAGCCATAACGTCATTAATATTATATCTCCAAACACAATGACAATACTAGTAGTCAAAAAACAGCCTCTTCATGAATGAGTTTTCTTAATCGGATTTGTATCTACAGTAGAACGGAACAAAGAATTTTACCGTTTCTAATAATTATTAGTATTGACTATTTTGAAAAAAGGAGTCTCGTAACTTATATGTCATTGTAAGTAGGTACCCATAAACTTCTCAGGTACACACCATACAGAATAGAAAGTTGGTATTAATTTCAAATACTACTAACAAAATACTCGAATTAAAAAAAAAAAAATTGCATGATATCTGCCCTATTTTATGAACAAACAGTTTTAAAACTATGAAACGTATCAGTTATTTAGCGTAATAGACTTAATTGGCGATCGTTCAAACGCAACAAATTGAAGCTGAAAACAATACAAATATTTTAAAACTTTTATATTTTTTTAGTTGTGAATGTTTTTTTTTTCCATACGCCAAAGAAGTATAACTTCTAACGCGTGTTCATAAGTACACACACTCTTTTTTTTTTAAAGTTTCGCTTTCGCATTGACTGACATGTGATGGCGAACACAAAACATTAGCAGAATTGACCCTCTGATAACATCAATCGTTCAATGAAATGACTAGACTGCCAATTAAACGGCTGATTAAGACAGTTGTGTGCGTCGTATATATTGATTAAGCTATACATTTCTATATATTCTGTCATTGTGGGTTGCGTTACGTGATAGTTTCCGATTAATCACGTGCAATGTGGAAATTAAATACACTGAGAATGTTAAATGCTGGAATTTAAATGAGAGATAATAAGAAAGATAGAATAAGAAGTCTATCTTAAAATAACTTGGTGTCAATATCGCACTTACGAGTACATTTGCAGTTTGAATATATTCCCATACATTACAAGTTTTCAACCACAATGTATAGCTTGCTTTTAGTGAACATGGTTGACAACATAATTGATCTTGCGGAACTAGCACCCATCCAGTGTTTTTAAGTTTTACATAAAAAAAATGAAACCATTATATCCCTGTCTGTACGTTTTTTCACACGACTGTGTAAAATATCAAATGAAAATTGTTATTGAGGCGGGACAAATGTATTTTTTTAACTACCTTTAAATAAACTGTTTTCGTTGGTCCCGGCTGTCATTTTGAGATCTTTCGCAGTCGTTACGGATTGTCAGAAGCCAGTAAATCTGACTCCAGTCTTGCCAAGAAGTACCGTTTTACTCAGTTAATGGATTGTGGAGGTCTGGGAGGCAGCCGCCCACGTAAAATACTGGTATTCAGCTGAATCCGGTTTGAATGGAAGCCGACCCCAATTTAGTTGGGAACAGACTAGGTAAATTTACCATTTTAATCTATGTCATCATCCAGGTCAGGCCAAACATGATATGCCTATGACTATGACTTTGATTTTTATTTTACCACTTTATCGACGTATTTAATATGTATATCCATACCAAATTCCAACTTCCTAGTGCTAAGCGTCTTTGAACTCAACCGACGGACATGGTGAAGCTTGACTACGGACCCCTAAAATTAGGATTTGTTTGGAAACCGCAGGAGTTCGACTCGTACCTACTTGAACGGTTTTTATTAATAATTAGATGATGTTTTAGCAACACAGTTTTAATTTTTATATAATATTTGAGCCTCCAGCCCGATTATGATAAAAACTAAAACTGCATCATTAGATTTTTGCAAAATCGATGGAGACGGTTGATTTTGACAAAACAAACCACCCGTTTATTACACCATCCGAAAGTATCACTAGTAAGGATCAAATTCTGGGAAGTAATAACACATGGTAAAGTGAAGAAAAGAGCTCATTTTATTAAAGTATTTTTTTTAATTCTTATATCTAAACTAAACTATTGAATATTGTTATTGCTACGCTGCGCCGCTCGCGTAGCCGCGACATAGAATGTGCAACGTCGTCGCCATTATCCAGGTATATATTCCATCAGTCGGTTGCTAAATGATTAAAACATCAGTAAGTTACAGTCAGAATAATAATAGTAGATTGTTGCATCGAGCGCAAAGTGACTTATTAATGCACGAGTGGTATGTTCCCCGAGTGCATGCGAGGGCTCTAAATTAACACGATTGCATTAATGAATCACTTTAGCAAGGAGCGTAATCTACTTTTCTTTCAATTACCAATATAATATGGTAGTAGGCCCAGTAATTTTAATGTTTCTTCTAAGTTGTGCCGCACAGTGGATCGAAGACACTTAAATAAACATTTTATCAAGAAATATAGTAAGTTTTGTGAAATCTTTGCCATCAACTATCTCGGAAAAGCGTAAAAATAATTTGAACGGCGATTTTAGAAATCCAAGTTAAAAATTCTAATAATTCCATAGAAAATGGCTTAAAACCAAGTGCATTTGTAATGTAATAGTAGTACTTTGTTTTGGCGTGGTATAGGTTAGGAGACGGGTAACTACGGATGTTTAAATAATAATATTATCTATCAAATAATTTAATTCATTTAGGTTTTTCATACTGGTCAAATAGCCCATTAGATACAATATTGCCGAAACAATTGCCGCATTTTATTGAAAATGCTGCAATAATTGCTAAAAAACTCCCGTGTCAGCACCTTTAGAGCTAGAGGGAGAGAGAACATACCGTTAGCCCGCAACAATGTTCTTTCTTACCAAGGCAGCAGTCAGAAGGTTTACAATGTTTTTTAAACTAAATCGTATTTTATGTACCAGGAAAGCATATTTCATAACAGCATTATAAACAAAACAAACTTGCTTGTTAACAGTAAAATGTTCATTTCATTTGTGAATAGTGTGACAAGTATCAAAAGACATATGGACTAGCAGATTGTTTTATTGCTTATGTTTAATAGAAGTCACATTCCAAATAATCTGAACAATAAAACATTGTTAAACTAAAAACTAGGCAAAAATCACAACCCGAGTTCAGAATGGAATAGCATGCTAAAGTTAGCTCCATCCCTTACTTTCTTAAAATCGATTCCGATGACGTCATCCAAATACCATAATTTCATTTTCGTAGTCGATGTATGGGCGTCAGCGTCTGTCGTTGGGTCTACAATCGACCGGAAAATCAATAAGCCGTTGAACTCTTAGCATTGAACTTGAGCGGAGTTCGCAGACTATAAAATATAAATTGTATCGCACTAAAGCATTTTTCGTAATCTGAGTTTTACAGATAGGTGTAGCGTTATTTCCGTATATTGAAACGCCGCATTCGAATATAAATATATCCATCAAATAGGACATCATCCAAGTTTTATAATTTTTTGGTCCAAATGTGAAAGCGCCAAATAAAAAGTCGTTTATTCTGATAGACCTGGTACCCTTTACATTTTTATTACGCCACTAAAGCAGTGGCGTTTTTTAAACCCGTTATTATTTGAATTTATTCGATTTTTTCCCCCTGCTTGAACACGGCACCGTCAAGTCGTACCTCAAGTAAGCAATGTTATGAAACGCCATGAAACATAGATCATTAGCTTATATACATAATTCGGTGATAAGATCGTATGAAACTTTGGTGTGAGCTCTTAATCGGGTAAAGTTGCAAAGTTTTCCGTCAGTTCGGCATCAAGTGGTCCGACCGTGTTAGGAATATGGATGTTCTGCGTAGGGTAAATGGTTGCAGTATTAAGGTTTCTCTAATGCATCGCCAGCTGCGGTGGTGTGGACACGTTGTTAGGATGCCTGACAAGAGGGTGGCTAAGCGCATATATAGCCTTTTCTGAACTCAAGGATAGCGAAGGAAATAAGGCTACCAATTTCTCAAATAGAAATTTAGAAAAGATATAAGAAAACATGCAATATAGAGTCCACTCGCCAGTAGGAATCTGTAAAGGATAGACCTTTTTTGAGGCGTTTTGTCAGACCTAGTGTGTATACTTAGTGGTATTATTCTAATACACCTTTTATAAAGACCCTTACATGTAGCATTTAGCTAGTATTTTGTGTTGTATATTGATGATATGTCACTATCACTGATCTTTCCAGTTTATGGATTCAAGTAATCTAACCGTTTGCACTATTTTACATTTTTTTATGACTGTTTTAGCCCTGGATGGCTTACCTCATTGATATTCATGCTATTAGTATTGGAAAAACATGGAATATATCACATTAAGAGATATTTCGACATAATTATTTTTTATATTTTGATGTATCTAGAGTAAAAACTTTAAAATTTCGTCAAGACTTAACGCTCATAGATTTTCAGCATTTAAGTTAGGTTTTATTGATTGGCTGAGACGTATGTTAGAAAGATACACTCCAACTATTATTTCATGAATAATTTCTCTAATTCGAGAATGTATTCGCACATATAAGCTGTGATTTACGTTGATTATATCAGAGTTAGTTAGTAGTCCAACATAATCGTGTGACTGGCTCTTTAACTTAAAAACCTGTGTTTTATTGGAAAGTCCTGAAAAACCTGGAGGAGCGGTGCTCCATCAGACAGACGCGGCCTTTGGCCTGCGCTTTTGACCTTTGGAGTTTAGGGCTATCTAACTTTCACCTCTGAGGGCCTAGCACGAATATTTTTGACGTATAGTAACGTAACGTAAAATTGTACTTTCATAACAATATTTATAATAACTAATATTTATTTGAATTGGATACTATTGTAGTCATATTTTTAGACACCTCCGAGATACTACCGACACTTTGAAACGTGGATCGTTAACACGGCCTAAAAAAATGTTAAATGGGACTATGCCACCTTTAGTAGAGAGTAGAGTAGGGACTTGATTTTCCGCACTTAGACTCCCATTCAGTCTGTTGTGTTTTGATATCCTGGCTAGGCTAGCCAGCCTAGCTGCACCCATAAGAACAGAAGTTTCCTGGGAGCTTCACAGGCTTCGCGGAGCGACCTCATCATTCCGAGGATTTGTTTGCTTTGGGTAGCTACTGCCTCACATTCCTGGAAGACGTGGGTGGCTGATTCTTCGGCGTCAAGGCAGCCCCTGCAGAGTGGGCTGTCCGTGCGCCTATGTTAAAGACATGTTTATTAAAGGGGCAATGACCCGTAATTGTCCCTATTATTGTACTGAGGTTATTTTACTTTGCCACACTTTTTCACAAACACGTATTTTACCAGAATTCAAGAAAATGCTGTATAATATGTATTATTTTATTATATTTATTTTAAGCCTGTTGTGTCCTACTACAGGGCAAAGGCCTCCCTTTCTTCCTTCCATTCCTCTCGGGTTTGGGCAAGTGTAGCTTTAGTTCATGATCCTATATACAACTTAGAGATAAGCGCGTCCTAATAAACAAATTAAAATCCGACTTGAAGTTCCAAAACTTCAACTCGGATTTGAAAAATATTTATGGTAGCGACATTCATAACAAAAGCTTGGAAGGTCGGTTATACCGGGATATGCACGACGAAGTCGCGGGCAAAAGCTAGTTAAAAATAAAATGAAATCTATTCCGAATCCGTCCAGCCTTTCTATCAAATCGCTTTGCGTATTTTTTTAATGAACAATTTTATGCACAGCTTTGCAATAAAATATTAAAAATCAGTCCTTGTAGGTATTAAACTAATTATAATTTCAAAGAGTAACCTCATTTGTTTCGCAGCAAGATGAAACAAGGATGCGGTTAAGAGAATACAGCACACGGAGACCAGAAGTTTAAAAAAATTAAATGCCATCCAATCGACACATGTCATCGTGACGTGGCAACGCACGTGGAGCACGTGCGTTGCTCAAAAATTCGCTTGCGTAAAACTGCAGAACTTTGCTTTCTGTTTACTCGATGAGGAGGCAGTCATCTTAGACACAGTATGCAGCATGACAAAAGGTTTACCATTTTTGCTTTATATTTGGAAAAAAAAAAAGAACTCACGTTATTTTTTTAATTAAAATAACGGTATTAAGCTACCTACTATGTGAAAACATGGGATTATAAAAAGGAAATACTGAGACTTGATTTTACAAGTAACGGTTAAGAGTCTAACTGATTTGTCTTAAACATGGGCTAACTCTATGTCTGTCAATGAAAAAAAAAAGATTGGCTTCCGGTGTCACTAGTATCGTACGTTTCGTGACGTCACCGATCAATCGAACCCAACTCAGTGATTAGTGCAAATGCACACATGCAAGGTTTAACGACTACATGCGCAATTGTATTCCTTAAAAACTGATCTGCGAAGTGGTAGAATTTGGAACTAACGTTTTATGTGACGACGAGACATAAGGTCGATTGTGATTCATCTGTTATTTTTGATCAAATATTAAGAGCAGGAATACAAATGCTTTAAGATGTTTATGGCAAATCCAGCCAACCTTTTGCAACGGATATAAGTCTAACCCTGTTTTAAAAAAGTTTTCCACATGTTTCCATACAAAACTGTAAAATTCTAGATTCCACAATGTACCGGTAAGGTATACCGGTATAACTAGTAAATTTAGTCCGTAGTGTTGGCCGGGGTACTTCATTTGCAGGTAAATTTTTTATATTTCAGCCATAATATGTATATTGCTCTAAAATACGTACAAGGAACCTATGGCGAGTCCCATGTCAATTGTTAGACTCCCTCTTGTCTCGGTTTCGAAGATCTAAGTATAATACACAAAAAGTTAACTGCTAACTCTTCTCAATCTAGGGTTTAGGAAGACAAGATTTTTGGGAAGCAGTTACCATTCAATCTCATAATTAGGATATTACAACCCTAAACTTTAGGACATTTTCTGAATTGAGAATATGGAGAAAACGTGTTATTTTAGTGCGAATGTTTGACAGTTTCTTTAGGCTCAATTAAACTACTAAAAATACTCAACGTGACATTTTCAGACAATTGGTAATAACATACTTTAAAAAAAAAATACATTTTCATTAAAATATATATTAAATTCATGGAAGAGTATTACCTCTCCGACGAATTTAATTTAAGCTCAGCTCAATTGAACAAACTTGTGGGATGTAAGCCTTTTGTTGCCATGGCTAAGGTACGCGTGCCAGAAACACCAGCAGAACATGAACCTGAAAGAGTCTAGACACTGAACTGGCTACCTAATAACGCTAGCTATCGCTACAATCCTCGGAAGAACCCAGTAGTGATTAGCTAAGAATAATAACTTGGAAGGATATATTAACAAAATAAACAATAATCCTTCCTGAGTGCTAACCCTCGGCGTGTAAAAAACCCCTAAAGTATAACGGCAGCATACTAATGTGAGGACGTATAAAGTGTGCGATGTCTTACAGAGAATGAATTTAAGACTGTATACATCTTTTAGTATCAACTGTAAACACTACGCTTTTGAAAACATTTTGTTAGTGAGAAAATAATTGGGATCTTGAAGTATTATATAATGGTGTATCTGGAAGAGTGGTACACATTTTCAAAAATTAACTTTATCAAAATATCACTGCAGAGTTTCGTTGGACATCCGTCTTCTTCATGAAGTTCTATTTCACCAAATTATATTTTCCTGAATGCATAAGTTTAACTTCATGATGAAAATATCAAAATCGGTACATAAAACTTGATGAGTTCCCTCAATTCCTCATGAACCACATCAACGTAACCGAATTTTAATGAAAATAGGGTCAAACTGGTGGAAGTCCAATGATTCCAAATACAACAAGTTCCAAGATTAAAAATGATGGAATTCATAAAAAAATACAATCGAATTGAAAACCTCCTCCTTTGTTGATTTCAGTAGAAACTACCATAGAGCGTCGATTAATAATACAAGTAGACCCGACCTACATATATGTACCATTGTACTGCACACTACTAGCTTTCTAGTGCAAACATTGAAAAACACCCCCACAGCACGCTTCTTACGTTACAGTATAGTAGCCGTAGAGACAACATTCTAGATCCTATGCTTTTCTAGTAAAAACTATTGCATTTACTGGTTGTTATTATTATTAGTTAACCATTTTGCAATTCGATATTTCCGTCATATTAACAAAATTATGGAATGCTTTGCATTGGAGTAGATACAACTAAGTGGCCAAGGATGTGTCTTAAGTATTTTTCTTCTTTAATCAATTTATTCACTACATTAGAGTGTCAAAAAGAAGTTACTGGGTTGCCCACGCACAAAGGCACGCACGGGAGTCTAAGCAGAAAACGGAGTCTCTCGGTAGGAAATATTTTCATTTACTTTGTAAATATATGGAATAGTTTCTCATAAAAAGACATTTTTGTAAGTGTTATTCACGTGAATCACACATAGATCGGCCCGGCACCGCCTTTGTGCTTTCCTGAAGTTCGTTTCTGATCGTTATTTTCCGCAAATCCAAGTTTTTTTCTGGTGGTCCATACTAATTGATGTTTCAATCACGCAGCATCGCGATGAGTGCTACGAATCATCATCTCTCTTGAGTTAAATCACGGTTAGCTACACAAAAAAAATATTTTGGACTTTGATTACTGATTTCTTCGGATTTATGACTGAAGTACGACAAAATTTAACTAAAATTAAAAGCGTCACACAAAACTGAAGGCGGCAGCTGAACGGATAACAACAAATATAAAAAAATTAAGGGTGCACCCATACAAGAAACGGTCTATGGTAAGGAACCCGTCGTGTACGAGTCCGACTCGAACATGACGGCTTTTCACGATATTTAAAACCGAGACGAAAGTTTTGTATCAAAAGCTTGGTGAATTTTGGTGTGCAACAAGGAGTCTGATTAACCTACAAACAAATTCTAGTATTAAATTAAAGATGCAACTACCAAAATACTTAAAACTACTATTTTGCATATTTTAATTGTGTTACTCGTAGCTTATCAATATTCAGTATTTTTTTCTTTTCTCGTTTAAAACAGTACAGCTGTCTGTCATGTACAAGTGTACAAGTGTACACACAAAATTACTAATTTCGTATTGCTGTTGGTTTGGTAGAGAATATCTAAGTCGGCTATTGTGCCTAAATATATGATTTAAAAATCAAAATTAATTTATTAATTACAATTTTTACCTTTGACTAGCTGAGGTTTTCATAAAAAGATTTGAATCGTTTTTTAGTTTCTCACGGTACCAGGGATATAAAATACTATGCATTCGATTCGAACATTGCTTTTACAGACTTTGCAATTATGTAGATGATATTATATATATTTCGAGAATATTATCGTTTTTCGTTATAAGTGACTTTGAAAACCATGAAAATGACACTCAAAACGAACGCAATTTTAGCCCAGACGAAGAATTTTGATACTTCTAAAGTGATAAAGTAAGATAAATCTATATTTGCGGGCTTTTACCTATAGCAAATCTTGTAATTACTAGAATTGGAAACAAACATATAAAATATGAATCCACTGTCATGCCTTCATGTATGGGCACGACATGTGCAATATCTCTCTAATTTAAGGAAGCATGTCCCTAAAAAAAGGGATTGGGAGTCTTTAGCTGAGCGGTCGCTTTATACCACATTCAATGTAGAAGGCCTGGTTTTATCCTTTGGTTGGTAGTCTTCTTACTTCGTCAGGTCAAAGCCCGCAGTTTCTACAAATTTATTTAATTGGCCAGAGTAACTCTATGTATATGAGTTTTAAAAAAGACTTCGTTTTAGAAATCAGATAGAATTTGGTTAGTAATTATTTTGAAATTTGTAATACGCTACAATTTAGTAAGAACAACATCGCCCATGTTAGCTATTATATAAAAGTACTGACATTATTTTACAAGATGCCTTTAAACGAACGAATTCTACAGCGTAGCACCATTACGGCGTAGCACGGCTACGGCGTAGCACGGCTACAGTGTAGCACGGCTACGGCGTAGCACTCTCAAGTTGACGTATTGCTACAGCTACGAGAACTACGCGGATTGCAGTAAATTTTTTGCCTCGTGATATCTAGGTACTACTATAATTTTAAAAGTTATAGGTTCTTTAATTATTTTAGTAATTATGTGGTTGAATTAATTTTACAAACGTATATTTTGAAATATTGTCAAAAGTTTGAAAAAGACATTAAGTTATATTTATATTAGAAACAAAGTAAGTATGGCTATATGTTCTGTTTCTGTTTTCAAATTAACAATCCCAGTTCCAGCAGTCATTGGTGGTGTTATTTATCAATCAACCGTTTTTGTTTTACAAACGCTAAGACTCGAGTTCCTAATTAATAAGCCGATGTAACACGCAGTGCATTGGAGCTAACTTGATTTTTCGACATTTTTCCGCCAGACTCTGGATGTTTTTTTTTTTTTTAAGGATGGGAAATCATAAAATGACTTCTTCCGCTCTGGGTGAAGCGGAAGAGCGCGTCAGACTGTGACTGACTAAAACCCATCCGTGTTCCTTCTAAAGCTCTTTGCGTTCCAGGGCTACGGTGACCCTTTCGAACAAATTCCGCAACCGTGACAGGCTCTGGCCCTAGTGGGCCCCGTCTTCTATGCTGACATTTCTTTGAGGCACGCGTGGAACACAACGCGCCATCGACCCGGGGCTGGTGGTGATCGGCACAGCGAGCCCCCTAACGCTCGCCGTCAGCAGACCCGCGCCTACGGTGGCCGGGGATCGCCCTGCGACTCCCGACGCCCGGGGCGTTTTCTGTAGCGGCGATTGGGGCGAAGTCCTTGTCTCTCCGGACGAATTGAGTTGACGGGCTGGTCGCCCCTTAAATGTGAGCGCCCACACCGAGACTCTGGATGCTTGCAGAGTGAAAACTGCACCTCCTGTTAATCTAGTCGTGCCCTCTATTCAATAAATACAATTTGATCTCCCCGACTACGCGGCCTGTTCTCTCCTCCCATATTTCTAGTGTAGTGCATGTGCATACATGAAATCACGCCCCAAGTGTTTCTATGTAGTTGTGTGCAAATGTAATTGCCATCGCTTATGTTCTCCTGTTGGCAAAAAAGAATCTGAATATATATTAATATATACAACGCGTTGCCATGGTTACCACTGGTCTTCTGTTTTGTTTACTACGGACTATGCTACTTCATGATACAGTGTGACTGAAAATTAACACAGATTTACAGAATAGTTTTTTGACAATCTCCTATTCCATCAAAAATAGCATTCCTTAGCACTTAATTTTACTAGCATTATTCAATCGCTAAGAAGTCATTGTCAGGATATTTGCAATCGAATGTTGTATTCTATAAGCAAAGTAGTAAAGATATTGTTGATTTTGATGTTTATGTATTAACCTTTTTTTTTCGCGACTAAATACTGTTTGAGGTATTTTTTTTATAAATCTCACCAACCACGGTTCCCGGCGGAGGCAAAGTGCTGATGTTGTGTCATAACGCTTTAACCTTGACGGATGCTTCTCTCTTCAATGTAGAACAAAGAACTAAACCTTCAAACATATAGCTTACGCTTACTTCTTGTTTGGCTGGTGCTAGTTTAGACAATGATAGTGATACAGTGCAACTTGCGTATTTCTGGCAATTGCTGCTATCAAAGTTCCGCCTAGAGCACCACGTACCAAAAAAAAACTAATGGTGGCATTTCAATAAAACTACCATTTTTGCGGAATTCTCACCGACCACGGTCCATGAGACGAATCATATAAATTTTAAAGCAACGCTCGCAATCGTATCTTAGTCGCAATCCGTCAAAATGCCTCGTTTAATACAAGATTTAAATTTTGTCTCATTTAGTTCCAATATATGGGGAGATATTTTATTATAACATTTTAAACAGTATCCCATGAAAGATGAGGCTACTTTAGCCAGTCTGAAACCTGGTTGAACTAATTGGTCTCTATTTCCAGTACAATACTTATGTCTGTCGCCTCTTTTACTACAAAGATGTAAATTCTTTCTGGCATACATGATGTTTTCGTTAATGAATTTTTTAAGAAAACATCATTACAACATACTCAATTTCCATACATTTGTAACAGATTGCGAATGAGACACGAATGCGAACGATACTAAAAAAGAGTGGAATTCACACTCAGCTTGAAGCTTAGCAAAAGACAAAAACTCATAACCATTATATTCTCAATTTCCTAAAATTGTATTAAGTAGGCCTTTTAATTTTTCCATCATTACAACTTAGCCTTGTCCTTTGACAGAGCTAAGTGATGGGCTTACAAAGTTGTAAAGAAAATTACGTCACGGCCGCAACGTCTACGTGATCGTAAGGAGATTATTTTTCGCTACGCGCGTTATTATACGTAATTCGCTTCATGGTTAATTAAATATTTCAAACAGATTGGAGAACTTATTGAAGCAATAATTAAAAATCGCCATTCATTATTCAATGTACAGCTAACTAAACTTTCACAACACATCAGTTCCGATTCCGTTCCGATCCATGCTTTCGTTCGCGGGACAAACTTTTGGCGCGAAACTGTTCTATACGTTTTACCGGTACCCACTACCTTCTCTATTTCATGGTCTCCTGGTATAGGTGTGAAACCGTGCGTTCCGTTCCATGGAACGGAACCATTTATTATTTTAATCAACAATTTTGAATAAATTATTAATTAATAAACCAACATTTATTATTTTGATCATGATCATTGACAAACAAACGACCACTTATTTAAAACTCAAGGCTTATTACACGACTACCAACGAAGGGTTATGTTTTTTTTATAACAGAAGCCCCGACAGTTGTATAACGATCCCGTCTCTATTACAGAGAGGAGGTATGGATCCCAGCAGTGGCGTGCGTTGGGTCTCAATAAAGGGTAGGCAAACGGACAGATAACAAAAAAAAAAAAAAACTTTGTGAATTATGCCTTTCTATATCTAATCTTAACTGGCTATTAATACTAGTTTCAATACGTGATTTACCAAATGTATTTAACTTTAAGCAAGCCTCTAGATGTTTTTTTGATAGGTCATGCTTTTTTGCAGAGGAATGGAAGTTATGCAAATCTATATATCCCTCACTCCACTTACTAGAAGTATTAAACAAAATGCACGGAAAACAAAATAATTTACTTGTGTGGATACATCCACACAGCCATTTAAATGTTGCATAATTTTGAGGATTAAAATGACGAGTTCAAGATGATGAATTACCATGTTTTGGACTAATTCTCGTAATTCGGGTAAACATCGACCTTTAGACTAGAATCTTATCATTATACGCTAATTGCGAATACTTATTGCTTATAATTTCTAATAAACACACATCGTCAGCACAGATTTCACATTCGAACACCATTTTGAACTAAATAAACTTTTATATTAGCACTACAGTAAGTTTCAAAATGAATTACTTATAACTCAATAAGATATTATAAAAGTAAACAGTTGAGATCGCGATCACATGAAACAATATGGTTTCTTAAAAAAACTCTAATTTCTTATTTGACGATAAAAAACACTACCAAATAAAATAGCATTATTTTAGTTTAACGAAAGCTCTAAATTGCAGATTTCTTATTTTGCCACATTATATATTGCCGCAACCAATTACTGCCTAGCAAAGTGTGGCCCTAACATAGAAATCCTATTAACCTTTTGCGTGTCTACCACAGATTTTTATCGTCCAATCCTGACCAAGCCCTTAAGTGTAACTGTCTGACTGAAGACATTTGGAGCATTTTTTCTTATGTCGAACTGTGTAACTTAAGACACGCAAAAGGTTAACCCAAAAATCTAAGCGAAATTTCCCATATTCTGGGAAAAATTTAATTCATGCCGTTTTTAATTACTTTTATAGGGTTTTTGCTATTCCTTACAATTTAAAATTTTTGGAAACAATAAATTTAACAAAACCACCATGTTTTTTTAATTGTGTTTAGTAGTCTTATAGGAAACTATCGTGTCTGTGTGTAGTCTGTTTCTCGAATTACCAGCAATTTCTCAAATCATCACAACTTGGCAACCCCACATAATTCATTCAATTTTAACTAGCCAATCAGACCAACTACTGTGGTCGGAATTGGAGCATAAGTTCAGTCATAATCTAAACATGTGTGCCGTTTATACACACGAAATTATGCAGCTGTGTGCTACACAAGCGTAAATTTATGAATGGAAATAAGGCTGATAGCGCGTTTGCCTAACCACATAGTATAGTGAGTTACGCGAGCGTCTAGCGCTCCGCGCTGCTACATGTTGCTTTAAACATTTTAGTAGGAGTTTTAACTTTTTTAATATTGTTTTTTTTTTGTATTATTTATTACATGTTGTTTTATTAATGCGTTCTTGGTAGGGTAGGCATGGTCTTAAATTGTCCTTTGTGTGCACGCCACTGGATCCCAGCAGTGAGTATTCTCACTGCCATCAGCCATAACATAGTATTTTATGTGATGGCTGATGCATGCATTATTTTTTTTAATTTTTAGCAGCGGTGGCTTTGAACCCCACCGCCTCCGAAAAGACCGGTGCGCCTTAGACCGCTTGGGCCAGTTACCGCTTGATAAAACGTTCTTCAAATAGATGAACAAATTCACAGGTATAACGGATTTCTATGATTATTCTGTCCTCACAAATTGAAACAAAAATAGGTTGAACAAAATACAGGTGATTTAATGGATGACGATTATAGGCATTCGATAGTCATCAAAACGTAATTCTGTAAACAAATAATATACCTTATGAGCAGCAAAAATAAAATAATAGACAAAAAATTTGAAACAATAATTTAGCCCATAACTATTCAGGCAATTATCAATCAATCAATGAAACTATTTCTACAACAAGGATGGCGATATCTATCGAGTTCTATCGTTCGGCTTCAAAAACTACCTTTTAAACTTATACAATCCTGGTAACATAATAAAACGGTAATAATATGAATAGCTTTAATAATACCATATTATGTTCTAATAATGTGTAGTTATTCACTTTAGTGCCAATTAAATGATTAATTATTCCATTTTACACATTATTGAAAATTATTTAGAGAGGTTGCAGCAACATCGCGTCCATTCAGCGCGACGGTCGCTGCAACTCTGGCTACATTTGCAAGGCTATCACTCAGTTTGCGGGGTGAAATAATAGACCGGCCGCGAGGGGTCGCTGTGTTACAGGCACAGTTTATATCGACATTTAACAAACAAACAATAAACAATTTTAAAAATATCACATGACGTGATTTACTTTGTAATGTATTTTATTTGTTATTGTGATTGTGCGGACTATGTAGGTCGCTATATTACGGGTTCATTTCATGATATCTGTCAGTTTGAATACTTTATGCAGCCTACCCAAACGTTCCTACTTTAGTATTATTAATTGAATCGTTAAGCTCTTAAAAGTTCTGAGTTGAGCTACGTCGTAACTGACAAATGCTCGCGCTGTCTGGACAGGTCCACTCGAATCTGTGTGTCGCTATCCTCAAAAGCTCACCTCAGACATGAACCTGCATGGTTCTCATATGTTTTGACCATATTACATTAATTAATACATAATAATACACTCTGAGTTTGTCTGGTGTCTTCTCAGGGTAGTCAGCTAGGAAGCACCGGCCTAATCTAGATTGATATGATAAAAAAATATTGAAGTAGTCAATAATTACTAGTAACCTACTTGCTAAATAAATATTATGTACCTACACGTAATTGCACTAAAAAATATACTAAATAAAGACCATAAAAAAATAAACAATGCAATTTAGTTCTTTGAAACTTAGGGTCTTTAATCAGTAACTGGTAAAATATTCAAGTCAGGCGGCAGTCCTTGCACGAAGCGAGACCTGACCGAGTGATGCGGTGTCCTTGTCTGTTGCACGGAGTAAAACACTCATTGCTTGCTACCTTTTCTTTTTAATGTCATATATTTGGCTCTTACGGCCCGATTTAACAGGAGTGTTGTTGTTGTTGTTGTGGTGCTGAAATTTCGAGCCGTATGTAAAACTGCTTGCGACATACCTATGCACGATTTTCGCACCTTTGTCTCGGCACAACTCGATGGCGTTTGTTTCTTAAGTCTTTAAAGGCCGGTCTCAATAACGTATCTACCTTTAACCAACTGTCAAATTAGCTGCAACGTCATGTTGCCTTTTAACGGGCCGTTAGTTTTTCCAATATCTTCATTGATCACTTTAGTTAGACAGTCTAAGCTGGGAATTATATTTTAAAGTGCAACAGATTTGCGGGCACTAAATGGATTTTGAAGTAACTTGCGACCATCGTGGACATTCTCCTACCTCACTTATGTCTAATATAAACTTAATTGGAATTTCACAAAATATCAGTGACATTTTTAACAAGACTAAAAGCAAGTATGAAAGCTTGGTACCTTGTAAGTTCAAAATAATAGTCAAGAGAACTAGTCGGTAAACTAGTTTGATGACGTGTCTCAAATAAAATGGCGACTCTCAAAGCGTACCTACGTGAGAACAGAATCTACCGATGGCATTTGCCTTTTAAAAACAAATTACATTGTTTGAAAATTGAATAGAATTATTCAGCATTTCATCACGCTCCATTTTCATACAGTAAAATACCTTATTTATCTTACATATCAAAAGATATTCGCGAAAACTCAACCCACACTCCTCTAAAAATCACAGTATTTTGCGCAGCTCCATGATAAAATTCGAAATACTAACATAATCATGGACATTTCTTACGAAATTTTGGTACATATGTATGAGGAATTTAATAACCAATTATTTTTCTAAATATTTTCATGATTTTTATCTCATAATTCATTGAAAATCTGCAAAAGATGCTTTTTCGAGCGTATCTGAATAAAACGATCCCTGAATAAGGACGAAACAATATTCAAAGTGCTAATAAAATGCACGCAATAGTAGCCTCTATGACCAATGACAGAGAGTGAAAGCTGGTTTAACAGTTCAGGGTTAGTTATGTCACAACGGTTGAAGTTCAATCCCGTTTTGCTCCATGGACTCCTAGTACAACGCATCGTATTTGTACCTTCACAATGTCACGCAGGCGCTTTACTGAACATATCACGTGCGCTGGTTACCACGTGGATTCGCAGAGCTAGTCAATACGATGTTTACTTCGAGTTAAAGCAAACAGTAGCCCAAAGCGAATCGACTCGCACATTTACTGTTCCGTTACTTTTTTGTGTTTTTCACAAAATAAAAGCATTACCTTACACAAATGTGGTCGGTTATTAGGATCAACTTAAATTGTAGTTTGACAATTTTTTCTCCCCGAATATATTAGCATAAAAGTACCGCATAGCCTATGTTACGCGCAGTGTGACGCATTAGTAACAAAAACTGAAATATTATATTATATTTACATAAATATAATATAATATTTCAGTTTTTGTTACATACAATACTCAAGATGATAAGACTCAATCACAATGTGAAATTAAAAAAAAAAACAAACAAAAAAGTAAAACATTTAAAATTAGAACTATGAAATAAAATTTTGACAATATTGCCAGACCAGAAAATTAAACAAATCTTTAAATTAGTGACAAATGAACTAGTATAAGGAAACAGCAAATAAACAACACTCCAATACCAATAATTTAAAAGAAAAAAATTACCATCCGTTTTTCTAATTTCAACAATTCAAAATTTGTTATCTCAAGCTGGAAATATTTTATTAATTCTGCCCATAGGCCAACGTAGAGGTGGAGTTTGAAGATTTTTAAGCAACACTACGATAATTATTTTCATTACGATTTGGTATCTTCTTTTGCCACTTATTTCCATTATTCAACAATGATAAATAGTCAATAAACCATGTCTTCCAAAGATGTTGCTCACAGGATCGCTAAAGGCGAAGTCAATTGAAAGGAACCTCTGAGATATCAGAGTGAATATTGAAGGAGTTGGAAGTGAAAACTTATTAAAGTCTTGTGAAAGATTTACCAACTATTCTTTTAAGATAATATTTGGCGGTATTAACTGCCGCCTCCCAGAGTCCACCATCATTTGGACTACAAGCGGGAATAAAATGAAATTGAATATCTGTAACGGAAGCATAACCATGAATGGCAATTTGAAAATCTCCAATATTATGCAACTTATAAAGCTCATTTAGCATTTTTTTAGCGCCTTTAAAATTATTAGCATTATCACAGTACATTTCTGATGGGAGTGAACGACGAGCTATGAAATGCTTTAAAGCTACCAGAAAAGTATCAGTGGTCATGTCAATGACTACTTCAATGTAAAGCCTTGGTGAAAAAGTAAACGAATACGGCTACAATATACTCTTTGGATACTTCCATGTAAAGTTGATTGCTTAACATCGAATGGGCCACAATAGTCAACTCCGACCTTTTCAAAAGCCCTAGACGGCGAGATTCTGTTCTTGCGAGATTTTGTTTCAGCATTATATCTGTGACATTCTAAACATTTATGTATTACTCTTCTTATTTTTCGAACTGAGTTTACAATGTAATATTTTTATGAGAAACTGCTCATTACAAGGCGCAAGTCTACATAAAATAAAATAAATTTTAATGTTCATTTCTTATAATCGATTGAATAAAATAGCTTTTTTTTTAAATAATGGCTAAGATCTTCTCTACAAAGGACAGATCTGCATTTGTTAATCAGTCACCTTCTCTTACCACATTATTTTTATCCATGAAAGGATTTAAGGATTTCAATTTTGATTTAATTTCCTTATTATTCTCGATACATTTTAACTCATCCAAAAAATATGATATATGAACGCAAGAAGCGTTCATATATCATATATTTTTTTGTCAAAGTTTGAATGGCATCTCCGATTTCCCGAGCAGAAAGGCTTCAAGTATTTACACGTAACCTTTTTCATTTCTTTATAAACCTTAGCATATAAGAAATAACAAATATACATTTGGGGTTCATTAGAAAACCATCGTCAGACAGCATCAGTCTGTCTGACATATCGCTGAAATGGACCTTTTTAGTGCAGCCGTGAGACACACATTTAGTTCTTAGTATACCTACAATTCTTTTGTTGGACCTAAAACACTCAATTTTTTTCATATTTGGATGCATGTTTACGCATAGACTTGTGCGTAACATGTACATACAATTGCATCACAGGAGCAGGGCGTGCCCGCTGTTATTGTCACTTAGTATTGGCTTATAGGGTATTTAGCACGGATTGTTTTATATTTTGAAGATGTCAGTGGAACTAAGAAGCAATAAAAAAGTATTTTCTTGGTTGTTGAAGTAAATCACCAAATGAAAGGTGTAAAATTACCGTCTAATCGTCAAATGCTCGCTGTTCTATTTTTCAACATATGCGAGGTTAAGTTGACTTTTAGTGAAAGCGGAAATCTTGTCATTCGGGAGTGCGTTCTTTCTAGAAATAGGCTAGAATACCTACCAGAGCGGTTACTAATTGTGTTAAGAAGCTAGTGGATCTTTATCAGGTTTGACGAGAGCTGCAAACAAAATTGCAAGAAGATTTAGCATTTTTATATGTCGACACCTTGGAGAACTGTCAACTTGAGTTGTATAACTTATTCGATATCGCACACGCTGATACACTTGAAAGAATAAGAAAAGAACAAGATAAAATATTTTTGCTGAAACAAAGAGAGCCGGGGCGTCCTTAGCACGTGTTACAAAAAGTTGGCTGATATTGAGGAAAGAAATTAGAAGATAAAAAATCGAAAGCTTATTGCTCTAGGCACATCTATCGAACAGTTTAGAGACAACCGGAAGAATATTAATCCTAATGCGATCGAACTATGCACTGATTTTTTCCATAACATCTCTGTGAGGCAAATATTAACGAATTGGTGACGTTTTTTAATAATGAGCTTGCAAACTTATTGATCTGACTGATTATCGCGAACAGTGAAAATAAAATAAAAATCAGGCGTCTTGGCTCAATGTGGATGGCAAATAATGTTTAGTGCAGTCTCAGTTTAAAAGCGCTAAAGACAAATAAGCTTTACGAGATGTTGGTTTTTTTATTGTGGCAGTCTATATAAAGCCCTGGGTTGGGTGTAGTTGACGTCAAAAGTGCAGAAACCAGATTTATGTTTTTATAGACCTTAAAAGATTACCAAAGAGTTGACAAGTTAATTTCCAAAGCGGCTTTAAACAAGTTCAGTCAATATTTGTGGCACTTGTGAGAGGAAATAGCCGTCCTTTAAATTTTTGATAACGAAGTTGATGAGCAGACCAAAAGGAACATTGTAGAAAACTTTGGTGCACGGCGTAACCACAAAAAGAAAGCTTCGTGATCCCGGAAAGAGATATGTTCCATCGAAGGAACAGATGTCTGGCTTCCTCTATGGTAGGTAGTATTGTTTAATCTATTAATTAATTTAAAACTTATAAGATTTATCTATACAACAAGCACTTTTATTAGGGAAATCGTTGAGTGATTTCGTTACTGTCAAGAACAAAGATTTATTTTAACGACTAAAACTTGACAATAGTTTCCTTCAAGAAAATGTATCTTTGTAGAAAGGAAACGCGGTGTTTGTAGAAGCTAAAAAGAAGGTGTCTAGCTTCAAGCTATTATTGACACAGCTGAAAGAGCTGTTAAACTAATGCAAGACTTCCATTGTTTGACCGCAAATGGAGAACAGAAGCAATTATTCAATACGATGTATTCAAAAACCTAGAAAAATGTATCCATACTGTAATAAAGATACTTTAAAGAGAAAATATCCAAATAAATAAATTATAAACTTGTATATGTTTTTTTTTAATACAAGAAAGGCGTTATATCAAATTGTGTTTTCACCAATATTTACCTAACATTATGTATTTTAGTGATGATCTACAACTACATTAAAGATATTATAATTTAAGAAGCTGTTTTCTAAAATTCTGAGGCCCCATCGGCACGGGTTAAAATTAAACTAGGAAGTTGAAATTCTGTTTTTGGGTAACTGGTAACCTAATAAACACAATAAGATGGTATGCGTTTCGATAATTGAAAAAACGACTTTTTAAGGGACACCCTAATAAGTATAGCTACCAATATAATATAAGTACCTAAGTATGCGAGCAACTTGACACTAACTTTAAGAGGATCAGCAAAACCAAGAGGATCATACAGCCTGCTGACTGCGCTCAATACTGGTCGTTTTTTATGAACGGCAGTGACTCCCAAAGTGTCTGGTCTTATTGACTACAGGCTCAAGACCAGGAGTGTTCTCTGAGACTGCGTGCGTGGCAACGGACTTTAAGTAAAAGATGGACAAACCAGGTATTGAGCAGTATCAGATCTTCTGGACCCTCTCGATTTTGCCATCTGCTCACATTTTCTTTAAAGTTGTGTAGACTTTAAAAAAAAAGTCAGTGGCTAATAGCAGTGTTATTTCACCTGGACTATTAAATTCATTATCATCAACAAATGTCACATTTTTAGAAATCATGAACTTTGATAAGTTTATTGGCCTTGAGGCAACTTTCCTGTGATTTTAGATATTACTGAGCAAACGACTGAAATAAAATTATTTTCTGTCATAGAATGCAATTTTTAACAGAGTTTAAAAAAAAATACCACGCTATAATATCGCGTCTCCAAAATCATGACAGCAGACTCGTACAATATATTGAAGAGCGAGCAAGCAAGTTAAGTTAAGTTTAGCAAGTTGTCAACAAGTGTGAGCGTTTCCCCTCTGAGATATTTTTAAAGTAGAAAAGCCTTTATACATCTGATAATCTTTGTGTATGATAGCAATTAAAGTTCAATAAATGGTTGATACGATGTTATGTCCTTGCCATCGAACGTGTGTATTTCGATGGTTGCCAATTGTGTTGTTTTATTATTTACAGG
The DNA here is from genome assembly GCA_905163435.1 of Mamestra brassicae. NCBI lineage: Eukaryota > Metazoa > Arthropoda > Insecta > Lepidoptera > Noctuidae > Mamestra > Mamestra brassicae. Next base: position 8,739,908 of record LR990987.1, read on the forward strand.
TGAGATTCAGATTTAGTCCAACGTGGGTTTTAAGTTGTTCTTGGTCGTTTCTATTTTCACAGATACTTGCATGAACCTATCGTCAATCTCGTCTGAGTCCGGCTCGTCTTCGTTTGCCAATAATTCAATATTTATGGCTTGGAATTGATTGTTACTTTTTTGCAATAGCACTTGGCCGAAAACCACGTCTTTGTAGTCAAATTCCTTAATAGCTTGGAAGTATTTTTATAGTCGAGTTATGGCCGCTTTTCGCGCTGAGCGGCGCTTCTCTATCGGGATTTTCTGCCATTATTTCAATTGTAGATATGGAAGAGGGACCTAATAGATATTCGCTCTCGCACGTTGACATAATATACAATTATGTAAATACATAGCAGGGACGGTGATTTTTCTTCCCTGTGACGACAATTTTGTAGAAACAAAAATACTCGTATAACGCAACGATTGGACGCACTAATATAACTCAGACATTGGAAAATCACACGTTAGCACTATTATTGGGAAGATTTTCGGGTTTCGGAACCAACTTTATTCGGCATAAGTAACAAAATATTGAAATATTATAGTAATATTTATTTTGGTTTGTACAAATATAAGATGATAAGACAGTGTGAAGAGAAAAACAAAACATTTTTTTTTTCTTTTAAATAGAACAGTTAAAATAAAATAAATTCTCCTAAAAGTTGTTAAGGAATTGATTTTTAAAAAACAAGCTTTTAGCTTGAAACCCCTTTGTTTGATACCCATATTTAAGGGGTTGAAGAAAAAAAGGTTTCCGCTATCTTGGAGCGGCGGCCATATTGAATTTAGATTGATATTTCTAACGTTATTATTTTCTACGCTTTAGTTAAGCTTAAGTTTGTAGTGAGGTTTTGACCTTCTTCGCTGGCTCATACACAGAGTTTTATACAAACCCTATGACATGAAATTTAATAGGAGCTAGACGAAACATATGAACAATACACACAAACATATACATAGACTGCCAAACTCAGAACCCACAATTTGATCAGCTAAAATTTATGATCGACCATACGTGATTGACATTAAATACTATGTCATATGATAAAAAGTCGTATAAACACTATGTGTCGATGTGTGTTGTATCTATAACATACAAGAATTTAACAGTCTATTTTCCGCAAAAAAAGCAATACACATTCAAAACACCAGGCATTCATAAACATTGAAGAGACATGCAGATGCAATCATTGCCATGACCGTGACGTCACCAGACCAACCCTAACCCCCAGTCAGATGCAAGTGTTCAATACTATTTGCCTATACACAATTACACATACACATTTGTGTGGTTCAATGTCATGCAAAAATTCATTCACAAAATAATTCGGGCACGCGAATTTTTGTACTTGAGCTGACTACTGACTACCACACTAACATATGAATGAAAAAAAATTTAAAAAATAGTTATCAGAGAACATTTTCGATTAGTCTTATTAAAAAAAGATACTTGATAATCTCTGCTTCTATGAAAAATTTATAATCGGTCCAATTTAGCTGTAACACTCTTTTTCGAAAATGTTCGCCAAAAACTTTTTAGACCTAGGTAGTAGGTATTAAAATCGGTTCATTCATTTCGAAAAATAAGGGCTTTAAAGTTTGTATGAAATGCCTTACGTCGCAAACGCTCTCAATCACTTCTAACTTTATTATGTGTTCATTAAATCACTAGGTTAAGTCCGTTCTTTGACATTTGACAACATTTAATATGATTGAAAAACATGGCAATACCAACAATAAGGGCTCGCTATCTCTGATTTAGAGCAAAGGGATACTAAAATAACGAAATCGCAAAAGCTTTTCGGGTCGATAACGGGAAGTCTAAAAAAATAGGAAATATACCAAATGACGAGGATGACTCATGCGATAACGCCTGCGGGTAACTTTTATTTACTGTGTAAAGTTAATTTTGTGTTTTTATTTATTTTTATGCAATATCTATTTTACATCGCTTTACGAGACGCGAGACTAACCGGGCGTGTGTTCTGTATTTGATTATAGTGAAATAAGCAATTACGACAAATAAATAAAAATATTGCTCCGTCAGTATAAAATTAACGTGTGTCGCGTGTGTCTTGTAGGTTTTTACCGATTTTCATAAGCTAGATGAGCTAAATAGTTTTTATAAACAAAAAATAAAGTGTTTCTGGTAGAATGTCCAACCCAGGATCGATCCCGTTTGGTCGTAGCCAATTACTACGGTCCTCCACCGACGTCTGCCAAACCATTAACTCCGAGCGACCCAAACCCACCAGCACCCGCGGAGAATGAATTGCCGATTGAAGTTATCAGTACGCCGGAGATCCAGAAGTGGATAGGATCTATAGATGCCATACTGAACGAAGTTTGCTGAGACTACTAGTAGACTATTGTCGGTGATGGGAAAATGAACTTGGATCAGAAGCTTGGTGTCTCCACTCTTTGCCGAGAGGTCTCAAGTGGGACTGCTCAGATGGCCGTCTTATACCAATCATTGAAGTCAGAAACGATCCAAGCCCATACCACAATCCAGCACCTTTAGGTTCAGCAAAACGTTTTGAACTCTCTCCAGCAGTTCAGAGAGGTCGCGAGACTAAGTTGTATCCATTGGGAAATATTTCTTATGCTAGCATGGTGAAGAAAGGTACCGATACTTCATCCGTCCTGCAAATTTGAGATCAGTCGCCATCTATCCCAGCGATAAGACCCAAACAAGTGACGACACCAAGTCACTTGTCCAAAAATTTCTGTCACTACGCAGACAGGAGTTCATTCAGCGTGTATTTCCGGACAGAGCGCAAGAGTTCAAAAACCATAATAGGCCTAAGCCAATTAAGGTTTTTGAACATCTTTGTTTAAACAAAGATGTCGATGATCTCAATGTGACCATTCAGAATTTTCTTCTGGGAGAGTTGTTATCCTTCAAGTCAACTGTCCCATGGAGTTTTTGAACTCACTGGAATTGCCTGGACTACCACCTCACAATTTGTAATTAAAAGCAGGATCAGTTGTGAGTTATGCTAAGTAAAATTAATCAACCTCAACTATGTAATGGAACGAGACTGGCTGTGAAAAAGCTAATGAATAACGTCTTCGAGGCAACTATCATAAAGGGAAAATACAAAGAAGAGGAACTCTTGATCTCGCGTATACAGATTTATCGTTCGATTTTAAGCGTCTACAATTTCCAGTGCCAATGGCCTTTGCGATGACCATGAATGAATTGCAAGGCCAGTCGTAGGAAGTTTGCGGAATCAATTTGGAGTATCCGTTCCGCGCATGGGCAATGATACGTCGCTTGTTCGCGCGTCGGAAAACCGTCATGTTTGTATATTAACGCACCGCAAAAAAGACAAAATTATTTTATTAGAAGGCTCAAAATTGATTAACTTTCTTTTCTTTTTTTAAAAAAAAAAAACGTTTCCCCACACTCGGAATTTCTCCTGTATCGTGGGTGCGTTTACAGATATACAAAGTCACACACAGACAGCCAGACCCAGAACAACTATCTATAGGCCATACAAATAATAGTTCCGTGAGGGAATCGAACCCGCGACACGCAGCGCAGCAGTCAATCGCTCAACCACTGCGCCAACCGTGCTGTCAAACTGTTTTGTTACTATGTTGTATTTAATGTACTTAGATAGATATATTTATTCATTTTAATTGTAAGCAAGTTTTATTGAATAACTGAAAGAAGTTAAAACCTTCTAAGATATAGCCAGTATTATAGGCAAACTTTATTTGATAACAACACAATCTGAGCGGAACGAAGTTCGCCGGGTCAGCTAGTTATGTATAATTATTTTGAAATCCCTCACAATAAGCCCTTCCTGCCACAGGTGTACGGTACAGTTTGAAAAACTAGTTTTTTAATGTTCTAATTCCCCTGCTAAGTTTAGAAATACTGTGTCCCCCAGTAGTTTGCTTAAAATAGTAACCGTATGAATTGCTGCTTGTTTCTAACATAACATAAAGTGACCCCCATACTCCACACAGGAATGGAATAAATGAAGAAAGAAACGAATTGATGATGAATGTGTCAACATACACTTTTATACCATACCGAGAATATTCCGTGACGTAAGTCACCGGTGTCGTTTATAAATCTTTACGGGCACAGTCGCCCTGCCTGAAAATCAAAGGCAATCAGCAAAGAGTATCATTTGACTGGGTAGTGGAGGTCAGAGAGGGATAACACCATGAAACATACTGGTTTATTCGTAGTAGCAAACGGGCTAGGAAGATTAATTAATTGCCTTCTTTGGAGAGATTTTCTAAGAAATGTATGCCATTAACTGTGATAAAACCGCCCATTGTGTAACATTGGGTATCTTATGGCCTTTCCTTTTTATCTATCTTTTTTATAACTTACATGGTGTTCATAATAAAGAGTATTCTATTATATTCTTATTAGGGATGGAACTGTTAGATAAAATATCGAAATGAGTATCTAATGCCATCCGGCGTCAACAATGCAATGTTGTTTTTGCATAGTCGTTTGTTTTCAAGCGTTTTACTATAGGTTACGCGCCCGCTTCCGTACTTTGCTTCAATATCGCAGTATTAAGAGTATTTTCGGTAGAATTCGTATTGTACAAGCAGAAAATGTTGATGTTCCAACTGTATAACAAGCATTCCAAAGCTGAAAGGACGCGAAAACTTCGATGATTGGAAGTTCCCTGTGAAAAAATTGTTAGTGTTAGAATGCGCAGATATATATTTAAAGCTGAAAGGAACCGTCGTTCGTCGTCATCATTTGTGCACATAAAGGAGACAAAGACCAAGAAGGAGTTGTTGACAAAACTGCGTGCTTTGTTCACCGACTCAGGATTTTCAAGGAGAATGACTCTGCATCTTCATCTGATTCCTATACGATTGGAAACTGTGACAATATGACGAATTATGGGACACAAATAGTTGAAAGAAGAAAGAAAGAAAGAAAATCAATTTATTCTGCCGGAAAAAACGCACAGAACACTAAAAACTAAAAAACTTATTAACTAAAATAATTATCACTAAAATAAATAAAAAACTGAAAAATAACACATCGTTTAAACGTTGAGAGCTCTCAACGTTTAAACGAAACAGGTTTTACTGTTAATAATGAAAGGTTTGGCTCACTGTTGCTAGGCGGATTACCAGAGCGATTTATGCTATGATTATGGCTATAAAACACTCTGGAATACAAATAACTGCCCATTCCATCAAATGGTTAAGGTTACGCGACACCACTCAGCAAAACACGACGCAGACAACGTTTCGTGTACAGTTCTAGTGTAGTGTTTTAATAAGGTTTATTCATATGTATTAGTTTATTATTGTTAATTTTGTGTATTTTATCTATGTGCCTCAGTTGCCCGACACTAAAATGATTATTATTATTATATATTAGTATCTCCGAAAATATTGAGTCTAAAGTTTTCTAAAAATAACAATGCCTAAAATTTACAACCATGCGTCATGAACTCATAATGTACTTAATGTTGATGTTATAATATTATATCATGACCATTGTATACCATGATCGTGTGGCTGTGAAAAGTAATAACAGCCGCACGGGTCGATCTTCGAGTTTAAGAAGTGCTTGCCGAGGTCGGTCTGTAGATTGGTGAACATCTTCACATATCGAGACTCCCCATACCTCGGAAAGCACGTTAAACCGTTAGTCCCGGCTGTCATTTGTAGATCTTTGGCAGTAGTTACGGATAGCCAAAAGCCAGAAAATCTGACTCCAGTTTTGGCGTTTTGTACCGTGTTACCCAGTTACGGGGTGGTTTAGGTCAGATAGGCAATTACTCCACGTAAAATACTGGTATTTAGTTGAATGGGTTAAGTGGGTCTGACTAAAAACCGATCCCAATATAGTTGGGAAACAGTATAGGCAGATGATGATGATGATGATGATAGCGCCAACAAATATTTGATATTCTGAGGTTATAGCGATATTTCATGGTTTTTAGGATAGTAAACTGCGGAACCCTACACAGCGCTAGGCCTTGTTATGTTACACATTTAAATCACAAAAGTCAAACCAAAAAAATAAATATGCAAAATTAACAGATTAAAGAGCTCCAATATTTTTAAACACCTTACCTTATCTTGTTTTTTGCGTAATAATTATATGTTACTAAGATCCTCTTGAAGGGCTTTACAATCATCGTGTGATGTTATTTCATAAAATACTTTCTTGTCATCAGCGTTCATTAAGTGATCAGAGAGTTCAAAAGAATCAGTGACGTGAAATAGATATGCGTTGTAAAAAAGAGGTCCCACATGAGATCCCCGCTAGAAATTTCAATAAAGTTGGTCAAAGTCAAAGTCAAAGTCAAAACGTTTATTTCAATTAGGCCATTAAACGGCACTTTTGAACGTCATCGTTTACAGTTCAGTAAAAATAATAGAATTACATTAATAAAGTGACTCTACTGTCCATTCGGAAAGGTAGATTCTTATGGAGAAGAACGGACAAGAAACTACATAGTTACTCTTTTCAAATAATCATTTTACAAAATTTGGTTTACAAAAATTAATTTAATATTATGTGAGGACGATGCACCCAGAGTATGCTACTTATAAGAACAAAGTATCACCAGCAGAGTTAAACTTATTAATTTCCTAAAGAAATTTAGGTAAATGGTACTCACATATTTACAAACATTGGAACCATTAATTAAACAACAGTGTGTGAGTCAACAGAAAAATAAAAACACAAAAAAAGAAACAGTATATCTATAAAGTTAATACATAAATCAACCAGTTTGACCTTCACCCTTGATTGTCCTATGGAGCAGGACCAGCATGTTTCCAAGCATTCTTATCCTGAATGTAATCTTCTAATTTGTAATATGCTTGTTCACAAAGTGCTTTTAACATGAGTTTTAAATTTTCTTTCATTTAGTTCTAATATGTCAGAAGGTATTTTGTTGTAACATTTAACACAATACCCCATGAAAGAAGTGTGGACTTTAGCTAATCTAAAAAATGGTTGATCTAATTTGTCTTTATTTCTAGTATTAAAATTATGTCTATCACTAATTTTACTAAAAAGATGTCGGTTTTTCCGCACATACATAATATTTTCATAAATGAATTGGCAAGGGACTGTCATAATATTAATCTTTTTAAAAAGTTCCCTAAGAGAATCACGGCGACGCAGATTATAAAGGGCTCTGACAGCTCTCTTTTGTAAAATAAATATGGATTCAATGTCAGCAGCCCGACCCCACAGCAAAATACCGTACGACATAATGCTGTGAAAGTAATTAAAGTAGACCAAACGTGCGGTTTCTACGTCTGTTAACTGTCTTATCTTTCTAACAGCATACACGGCTGAGCTGGAACGGTAACCTCCAAGAACGACAGCTTGTGAGCGTTTAAATGAATATGTCTGTACCCATCGATAAAGATCCCCGCGTATACCCAGTCTGCCCCTCGTTATCTGTATTCTCTAGAACGAAGTTAGAGAAACTGGCAAAATTAGAGACAGTCGAGCGTTTCTTTGAAAAACCATATTGCTTGCAAGAGATTCCTCTGAAAATATATAAATAGATAGCGTTGTATACCAGTTTTTCAAATACTTTACCAAATGTGTTTAGTATAGAAATACCCCTATAATTTCCTACCATTCTCCGCGAACCTTTTTTTTAATTGGAACAATGACAGCTTTTTTCCATTAATTTGGGAAGGTGTCTTATAAATATGTATTAATATTAGCACTAATTGGAGTTGTCAAAGATTTTGCACAGTTCTTCCAAAATACTGGGGGTATACCGTCACATCCAGGGCCCTTATCCACGCCTGAGGCACTCAACGACCTCTCCACGGTTGACGAAGTGAATTGTAAATTGGAAATTATGTCAGAATCTTCTCCGTCCGTTGTTAATGAATTAGCATTGTTTACATCCCTACAAGATTCACTACACAAAACAGCGTATCTTGTTGATTTTGCTATTCACGCATGCGCATTGAAAAGCAAACCACGTGTATCGGCTATTCGAATCTCCTGATGCTTCATGAACTCCTAGTAACGCCTAACAGTTTTTCGCCGACTTTTTTGTATTCCACGGCTAACAGGCCAGACTACCTCCATCGCCGACGTCCAGCGTGGCACTAACAGAGTACGCTCTTACCCGCGACACGTGTGGGTGGCGCGGTAGTGGCTCCACCAAGCGGAGCGAAAGTTCATTCCAGTGTTATGACTTTAGCTTATATATTGTAACACCAGCAGACTCACGCCAGTGCTACTTGTGATAGTATTATAAATAAAACTTTCTTTTAGATTTGAACTTTAAAATATATTTAACATCAGCCTTCAACGAGGGCTGGCACCGGAGTCCCCAAATAAAAACAAAACATATTTTTATATTCCTATTTCAAAGTCTCTTTTACTTTTCGCCAGACGCTTCCAAAGGACTTCCTTGTCTGCAAGACACCTGGAACCAAGGATATCCTCTTCACAATATGTTGCAGTGATGAGACATCCTAGTAACAATCGTACAATATTTAAACGGATTTCCTTTTTTTCCTTCGTACCATATTTTGGGAAAAATGATTATTTCTTTAGATTTTGTTTAAGATTTTATTGCGTTTGATGGGCGGGAAAACTTCACGTTTCCCCGCCCATCTAATGCAATAGAGAAGAATATCGAGTCGTGTGGTCAGGAGCCTACTTTCAGATTTCCAAAAATGAGCCTTTTCAACGTTATTGTCAGAGCTATTCATTTGACTAGAAGCGGCTTTAAACTCCGGTTTAAACAATTCTTTAAATTATGCTCACAGCGATAAATAATCTATTGAAAATCCTTTCTTACTTATTTAGGTCATTACTCGGAACGAATTAACATTTGAAAATAGTTAATAGCAAACGATTTTCTTGAAAAGCTCTTTCAATTTTGTGGTTCTTGGGAGTGGGGCAACAGTAGTTACCTACAAAAATGCTCAATAGCTGTTTTAGTTCCAAGGGTTTTATAAGCAATGATTGTTCATTGATGATGAATTTAGTTGCTTGTTAGTAACCTGAACGAACTAACAATAACCAGAAGGCGTGTACGTAAAAGAAATCACTTTTGAAAGTTCTTAAAACTTTACAGAACGAGGTTAACTTTAAATATTTTACCTTCACACCTGACAGCTCACTGAAATGGGGGCTACCGTTTTCGTCCTTACTATTTGGCACCACCTTCGAGTAGTTGACGCTGCTGGTGAGTAAGGTCCTTGAGCATAGCATTTACATATTTAGCTTTAATTACTCTCTGTACTTACAGTACGAACCAACACGTACAGAGACAAAGAAAACATAGCATAGCGTAGCATTAAAGTTGTTGTTGCGATTTACTACAACAAAGATACTGACGTGGACTCATCATAATGGAAAATAGTAGGACATAAAAGGTGGAGACGACGATACAACAATAAATCAAAACACTGCAGTGGCAGTACTGGTTCATACGAATATTTTGTCTTTTATCACAAATTTGTTGTCACTAACTGCAACAGGCTTGGAATATTTTGTCATTTGGGTTAGTTTGAGTTTTTTGACGTTTTAATGCTATTGGGAAGTTTATTTTTAATTTTAGTGACAGGATTTACGATAGTTTCAAAATATTTCTATTTACAAGTATTGCCAGTGTTTTCATTTATTGTCCTATTGATATCTCCACATTGTATGCATATTTCTGCCAAAAAGTTCAATGCAGTGGGCGGTATAATAAATTGTAAATTAATCTACCTTAGTCAGGCTGTTTTAGTAAAATATTCTCAAAAATCACAACAAATGAGTAAATAAACTAGACAAAAGCCAACCAACAGTGAATTTGACATTTTGAAGACCTCACAAAATATTGTCTTAACTTCGTTGTTAAAATATCGTATTTTCTCCCTCAGCCGCTGGTCAAAAGCAAATGTTACAAGATCTTAGCGACGTGAGCCTTGAGGTTGGACTTAACATGAACAGCTCTACAAGGAGCATACACGTAGGCGAGGAGAATATACAATATGTCCAAGAATAGCGAAAGCTAATGGAATGGATGTGTATTCTGCCCATTTTTATCCATGGTGCACAAACTTGGTCTCTGCCTAACATCCAAAAGTCCAAACTCATGGATTGCCTCAAGGCGTGCTATGGATGGAGCTTGGTTTTAAATTAACAGATCACGTTAGAATGACTATACTGTGCTCCAAAACACAGATCATTGACGTGGCTCAGAAGGATGCCCAGCTTAAGAATGACTGGGCTGGTCATTTCTGCCGCATGCATAATTGCACATCTAGCGGTGGGCCTATAAAACACAAAATTGGTGCCCTGAAATCGCGAGACGGGGCCGCGGCAGACCACAAAGGAGATGGCGAGACGACTTGGATTTCTCCCTTAGCAATTGGCAGGATGTGGCACAAATTCGAGAACAAGACTGAGTGGAGGTCTTTGCCCAGCAGTGGGACATTTCAGGCTAGCTCTAATAATATAATTAAAATATCATAGCCTGTGACGTGCAGCGCTGAAGCCTGGCAGGTGGATGTTACCGCGCCTAGCATGCTATGTCTCATAGAACAATTTCTAACCTTCCAAGAATGTTGTTATTCGGAGGATTCATTGCCTACTAGGTTATAAGCGAAATACCTTAGAAAGAGTAGTCATCTCTATAACAAACTGAATTACGAGCTCGGACACGAGTATTTTGATAGTATTCAATCAACAATAAGTGCAGCCCCGCCCGGTCGCCGGTACCACGTGGCTTCAATTGTAAACAAACCCCCCGCCATTCGGCATCGCGCTCGGATCCTCAGTACGCGCTCGCTCTCCGACGCTGCCACACGTTCGTTTATGATAACTGTTTTGCTCGCAATTTTACTCATGGTACTAGGACTGCAGAAATTGTTAGGAGGTTGAATGAGCCCGCCAAAACAATCATGGCCTATGCTTATACTTCAGAACCGTTTTGAAGATGGTTGGATGTCGAGCTGTAGGAATTGTAATGTGTAATGCATGACACAATATTAAAAACTAGTGGCTTAATTTCTACTATTAGTCTATGGGATTGACTGAAACTTTAATAACTTCTGGTGGTTTGTCTTGCACTTGAGGGTTTTACATCATTCCATATATATTTCATCTGCTACCACTAAATGCAGTCTTCAGTCATATTTAATTAAACTTATAAATATTGTGTTGGCGTAAAACTTTTCATTGATATTACCTAATATAAGGATTATTATTATTCTGATATTTTTTACAAGCTCTTTACTAACTGGCTATTTCTGGAATCGATTAAGCTCGGCACGCAAAATAAAAGCAAAAACTTAATCAAATGGGGTTAGTAGGACAAATTATTGGCTGGTCCGATCAAATCCGTTCAACACTCAACATCAAGTTGCATGATGCGCTCCATGATGCCAAGGACAGACACTAGTGGAGAGACATTGTATCAATGAGAATCAATCAAATGAAGAGGAGAAAAATGTTGTCCTCAACTTTCTCTCCCTAAATTCCTTAGCCTAGGATTTCCATGACACCACTTAGCCTGTTACGCAGTGTATAAATCCAACGATAAGTCTTTTAATAATTTAGGAGCTACGACGAACATTCATACGCACATACTTTACATACATATACTTACATCCCAGTGTGGGTTTTAGTTTTATTAATCGGATAAAAATAAAGATCGATCTTACGTGACAATTGTCATTATGAGTGTTTGTTTCGTGATGTACTCGTAACACTGTGACAATGTGTTTTGTATTTACAAACAAAAAAACAATTGTCAAAAAATCGAAATAAGTTTACGATGCACCGATTACATTCATAAACATTGAAGACATATTTAAATACAATCTTGCACACATGCAAATGTATGCTCTCTGAGTCTTTGTACATGCAAGCGTTCAATACAATTTGCCGATACACGTGTATACGTAATGTGTATGTGTCCATGTGTCAATGTCAATGTATTGCCAAAGGCCATCAGTTAAAAGATTATCCACACTCACATAATAATCTCATAATTATCATTATCTGCCTAGCCTTTTCTTAACTATATTAGGGTCGGCTTCTAGTCAAACGGGATTCAGCTAAATGCAAATAAATATTTTACGTGGAGTGGCTGCCTTCCAGACCTCCACAACCCAGATACTGATATTTACAATATACAAATATTTAAAAGTAAAGTTTCGTCTTATTTTGGTACTATACGTAATTTGTTAAAATTAACTAAACCATGAAGGTTTAGGAAACCTTTTAAGATTTGAAGTGCTGAAAATACAAACATGTCATTTTTTCCCCAATGCAGTTTTTGCGTGTGAAAAGGACAACATAGGTAACTTAAACATTAATAGGCCGTAATAAGACCTAAATGAGCTTGAATTTCATGGAAAATTAATGATATATAAAGTTTTTTTTCAAATCGCTATCCTAGGATTGCAAGGAATAGACAACCTATTTCTAACTTAACTATTAGTATTAAAAAAATGTAGCATAAACTGCATAAAGGTAACCTCTGAATGCATTGAACCAATATTTAACGGATAGAATACCTAACGCATGATTGGGGCCACAGCAGGTAAGTAAAAAAGCTAGTTCTAGTAGAAATGACAATTGTATAAAATAATGTTCACTATTTGAATTGATAGTAAATTAAAACTAAGTTCGTTATAACAAATAATATCATCTACTGATTTTAATTGCTGATCAATTGAATTTTAAAAACGAAATTACCTGTTAAATACGAGAGGATTTATTTTTGCTATAAATGGTTTGCCCCATTGAAATCATACAAGGTATCTATGAAGCCCGGAAGCTATTTTAATATCCACCACCCATATTTAAAAAAAAAATTACCATTTGGTATAAATATACATAATTCTAACCTCACCCCACATTCACCCTTATAATATTGTTATGTGTGTAATACGCATACTTCTGCGGTTTTCTCGCTAGAATAGTCAATTTAACTTTCATGTCAGGCTGTACATTGACCTGCGGATAACGATAATATCGTTTATACTACACCTGCTTGGAAAGTACCTTGATACTTTATCAAATTTACGGTAGAAAGTACGTCATTGCATATCGAACAAATATGCGGGGAGAAAACGCATCTGAGCGGGAGAGAAAAGTGTATGAAAATCCATTTCTTACGTGGTTTTTCTTTTTTAATTTTGGGTAAGACTATGCGCCGGTAACCTAAATATCAAAAGCCAAAAAGTTTTTACAGTGAGTTTTTATCTCCAAGTTCGCAAAATGACACTGGCCACTAGCTGTGTGTTGGATGGTGTCGGGCTGGCAGTGCGACCCTGCGGCGGCAGGATAAACAATTTGAAAAAAGAACATGTGAAAATTGCAGACGCCATTGGCGCCATTTCCAATTTGTGTGTTGTTTGAGGATTCAGTTTTAACTGCAACAATTTCAATATAAATTTCAATTAGTAAAGATTTCGTTTTTTATTTTCCTTCTAGGTGTAGTATAAAGCACTATGTATCACTCGAGAGAAACTGCGATTCCCGATCTTGGGTGTTTTAAAGCCCTCGCCTACGGCTCGGGCTTCAAACGACACCCTCGACGGTAATCGGTCACTTTCTCCTCTCGGTGAACAATGTACTATTATACTACACCTGCTTGGAAAGTACCTTGATACTTTATCAAATTTACGGTAGAAAGTACGTCATTGCATATCGAACAAATATGCGGGGAGAAAACGCATCTGAGCGGGAGAGAAAAGTGTATGAAAATCCATTTCTTACGTGGTTTTTCTTTTTTAATTTTGGGTAAGACTATGCGCCGGTAACCTAAATATCAAAAGCCAAAAAGTTTTTACAGTGAGTTTTTATCTCCAAGTTCGCAAAATGACACTGGCCACTAGCTGTGTGTTGGATGGTGTCGGGCTGGCAGTGCGACCCTGCGGCGGCAGGATAAACAATTTGAAAAAAGAACATGTGAAAATTGCAGACGCCATTGGCGCCATTTCCAATTTGTGTGTTGTTTGAGGATTCAGTTTTAACTGCAACAATTTCAATATAAATTTCAATTAGTAAAGATTTCGTTTTTTATTTTCCTTGTAGGTGTAGTATAAAGCACTATGTATCACTCGAGAGAAACTGCGATTCCCGATCTTGGGTGTTTTAAAGCCCTCGCCTACGGCTCGGGCTTCAAACGACACCCTCGACGGTAATCGGTCACTTTCTCCTCTCGGTGAACAATGTACTATAACTCGGCTGTTATATTCGGAAAAAATTCAGTTACTTTATTTAATTTCGGAAATATAAAATGGTTTTCCTTCTAAATTATTTTTGAGCATATTTTAAGTTAATAAGAACAAAACTAAGTGCTCATTATTGGTTTTCACATCATTATGATTCAAAAATGCTACCAGGATTTCATAACTGGAAAAGAGGTAGCCTGGATGAATGCAGTATAGTGTAATTTTAAGGCTGTACACATATAAACGGTAATATTTTATAATAAGTTCCCAATCGCAGCATTTGTTTGGCTGTGTATGCCAACCTTATTGTTTGTGCTTAACGAATAAGGCAATAAAGTATGCAAATCCCCGGCGCATTTGTTGCCATGAAAACGGTACGCCTGCCAAAAGCACTAGCACAACATGATTCAGGAAGAGTTACTCGTACTAAATAATAAATACCTGCTTTCTTGTGGCTGGGCAGGTGGTGAGCTTTGCAAATTATCTGACAGATTGACGTGATAGGCCAGTGTTCAAGATAAAGAAGTTTGATATTGAAAACATCATGGCACTATTCATTTGAAGATAAACTGCCTACACTATTTGTATGACATTAAAAATACAGCGTTTAAGCAATTTTTTTGCTAGAGAATAAAGCAATGAACTTCATACAATGTCTCCCTTTTGTATGCAGAAGTGCTTCACGGTGTTGAATGAAGCTTGCTACGCAGTTGCTACAAAGTGGATGACGTCATGGCTGCAACCGCGAAGCTGCGTAGCTGCGCAGCTGCATAGCGGCTAAACCAGCGTGCAAGTCGAATCTCATACTCTCATCATCAAAAGTATCCTATGTCCAATTGTCCATATCCAGGACATAGTCTACCCGTGTACCAAATTTTATCCAAATCCATTTAGCCAAGAGACATTCTATCATTACAATTTTTTTTTTTATCTGAAACGGCTTTTTTTCGTTTTTGTCCTGGACAAATAAATAGCGGAGCTGAGATTTTGCACAACGCGCAACGCCTTTACAGAAGATAAATTAGTAAATTGCAAACTGATTTTCATGCACACGACGGCCGTATGCTTTTTCTTTAAAGTGAAGAATAAGGTAAATTGTGGCTTATAAACATAATGTCCGTGATAATGATAAACAAAATCGCAAAATTAGTTAAACCTTTTATAGTACAATCACCCCGCTGTTTCTCTTTGTTTGAAAGTTTACTAATCTTATAACTTCTAAACATATTTTAATAAAATTTACACCATGTGAAATGGTATTTTTGTTTTCAAACCACATCTAAATAAAACAATCCCTGTTTCATACTAAAACATGCAATGCACGTAATAGTAGTCTTGACGCTCAGTGACCGATGATTGTATTAAGCTACAGATACACATGCTCGAAAGTAGCACACTACTAAGCATGCTTGACAGCATGCTAATATTGAGTATGCTGTCGTACTGGGTACACATGCTAGGTATTGGCATGCCGCTGTTTTAGTATGCTCAAAGCAAACATCCCAGTCACACTTGCTACAGAACTCTTGCTGGTAGTACAAGCGTTATTTCGAGCAATGTTGTTTTTATACAGAGGTGAACGTGGATTTCACAAACACTCATGGTTGCGGTAATTAATAACAAAATTTAGCGTCTTATCGTCTCCCCAACGCGCCATTTTACACACAACCAACTGACTAAGCTCACTGCTTGCTACTAACAAGCATGCTACAAAGCAAACACGTTCAGACATGCTTTAAACGCAGCCCCCACTACCCCGCTCCTCAGGTAGCGTGCTCAAAAATCAATAGTTGGTCGATTTACTAGCAAACTACTAGCTAGCATGCTATTTTCAAGCAAGGCCCAATACACACGCGCTACTTGATAGCATTTGCTCAAAAATAGCATGCTTTCGTGCTACTTTCGAGCATGTGTATCTGTAGCTTTAGAGACACCTTCTGTCACGCAGGCGCATTGTTAAACAAACCACGTGTCAAACGCGCTCGCTCTCCATCGTGGCCGCACGTTCGATTTTTATAACCATTCATCAACAGTTTTCCGTGCAATTTTACTCTTGGTACTAGGACAGCATATTCTGCCCGGAGGTTGATTGAGCCGGCTGAAACAACGATAGGACCACAATCGGAGTTTACGTGCATTTCTGTCTTAACCAGGGTTGGTTGTGAAGCTGCGGATATGTTTCATCTACTCTCATGTTGTAAAGAACCAATTACGAAATAAAACGACGTACTTACTTAACTAAATCATTCTATGCAATAACTTTTGCTATTCTCATCCCTGTTTGGTTCGTTTCTATAAACGTTATGAATTTAGTCATTTCGTTTTAAGGCTGGCTAGGAGAGGCTTGTAGGCATTGAATGCTCCCCTCTAGCCGTGACCCATCATATTCAGCACATTGTCTTATTTATACAAGAAGCTGGCTCTTTTGTTTTTGATACTTGCCGGCTCATGAAGATATGTAAATATTGACGGCTACGTATGAAGAAACAATTTTCGTACTTTATTATCAATAGCTCTGGTGTAACTATATTTTTGCGAGTCTTTTACATTCAAAAAACTAAGGGGTTTGAATTTTTATGGTAGTAGGCCCAGTCATTTTAATTTTTCTTCTACGTTGTGGCGCACAGAGGATCGAAGACACTGAAATAAACATATTATCTAGAAATATAGAACTTTAATGAAATCTTTGACACCAACTGTCTCGGAAAAGCTTACAAATAATTTGAACGGTGATTTTAGAAATCTGAAGACATTAACACGTTTCTTACAAGTGCACGTCTTAAAATGATGTATACCCATTCTTTGACGCTCTTTTGCATCTCTTGTATTTGTTTTTTTCGTTCCTGGAAGAATCACAATAATGGCCTTGAACTTCTTTCTCCATGTGCGGTTTTTACTTGCCACAATAAAAAAGAACACACTGATGACAAGCTTTAAAAAGACTTCTAATCATTGTTTTTTTGTAAAGGTCGATAACTTTTACCTCCTTGAAAATTTTTGTGGCTCAATAAAACAATGCACTCTCCATATACTTTCATGAAAACATATAGGTTTTATTCACCAACGCTACTTAGACTGGTTCCTCCCCAATTTATTAGTTGATAAGTCTGTTAGAAAATTGTTCATATACAACTAACCAGCCAGGGGCCTACAACTGTCAGCAAAGAGGACGGGGCCCGCTAGGGCCAGAGCCTGCCAGGGTTGCGGAATTTGTTCGAAAGAGTCACCGCGGCCCTGGAAAGCAAAGTGCTTTAGAAGGAACACGGATGGGTTTTAGTCAGTAAGAGTCTGACACGCCCTTCCGCTCCACCCAGAGCGGAAGAAGTCATTTGATGATTTCCCATCCTTAAAAAAAAAAATAAAGGGGCCTACAACTATAATAGTAAATATACGTTTATTTCATACACTTGTCACCAGTGCCTTATTAAACAACACCTGTCGCGTTATACTAAACAGGGCCCGGGCTGCATGCTGGCAGACCAAAATGTCAGTGGACACTTTAGTCTGAAGTTGATATCATTCGGTAATTCGATGAGCTAAATTGGGTTTGCCAGCTGTCAACTAAATTTGGTATGGCAACGGGACCCGCCAACATCAAACGTGGCAGACCAGCAGTTTTAACCCTTGTCCAACTAACGTGTTTTTAATATACACTACCGCTAGTATTATTTTGTATAATAAATGATAAAATAATAACGACAAATGAAAAACGGATCTTTAGTATATTTTTAGTGTTATGACGTATTAAAAAAATATAAGAAACTTTTTGCATTTTAATAATGAACGCTTTTAATATAATTAGCGTATACATATTGAATAAATCTAAGCTTTATCAAAAGTCTAAGATCGAACAAGGCAAAATCGTTTACACCTTACAAAAATAAAAATATTAAACAACCCCCGACAAAAAATACTGTAAAAAGTAATAAAAAAAAAATGTTTTGATCCATTTAGTTTAATATAGGTACGAACATTTTGGCCCAAGCGTTGTTACCTCGGGATACTGCAATTTTTTGTACTAATTAAGTAGATACTTATTTTTTTTATTTATTATTATCGGTCCCTCGATACGAAACGGCTTTGATGAATTAATAATGCTGTATAAAAAAAAACGAGAATAATTGTCTTAAAAGGTCGTAGCGTTTGCGCCACGACCTTCAAATAGACATTTCAGAAAGCTTCTTAGTGTTTTCTGAAAGCCTAGTGGTTAAAATAGTGTACAGTCTAGAATAATCAATACTGGCTCTGAGCACATGGCACGACGCAACGGTTCCCATGACAACGATGCAGCTAGCGTTCAGTTTTGTTGTATAAACTTACGGCTGGTCTCAATAACCTGTAAACAACTGTCAAATTAGCTACCAACAGTAGCTGAAACGTCACCTTTGCCTTTGTAGCATGTCGTTTCAGCTACTGTACGGGGCTCCAGGATCATTCTTCAGACCGACAACAAGACAGTGGTCTCGTGCATTCAGATGGAAGGCGGCACAAAATCACACCAATTGATGGAGTTGACGCGGGATTTGCTGACTCTGACGGACGAACTCAATGTTGTACTGATCCCTCACCTCCTACCAGGGTTGTACAATACCCAAGCAGAGCACCTGTCGTGAAATCGCGCCGGCCTTCAGGTGTCAGCAACATCAAAGATATTTCAGACTTGGGGAAAACCAGAAATAGACTTTTTCGCGTCTCAAACCACACACGTCGTGATAAATTACGTTTCTCTAGGTTCCTCAGACTCCAACGCCTGTTATCACGATGCGTTCAGCAGGTACTGGCAATACAACCTCGCATGGGAGTTCCCACGGTGCTGCTTCCACGAGTTCTTCACCACCTCAACTCGGCATCAGGTCAGTACATCATAGTAGCACCCAATTAAGTGGAAAAAACCCTTTTGGTAGACATGGTAACCGGCCTACCACCAGCTCATGTCAACGATCTGTAGTTGGAAACTTTGCTCATTTCGTCTGGGACACCATGACAAGAGATTGGTCCCCACAATAGAAAGATCTTATTTTATCTTGCTGCCGAACTTCAACTCTTCTATCTATATCTTAATCAAAAGTTAGCTTACAGAACTATTCTTGTGCATAAGTCCGTTATTGCATCTGTTTGTGAAACTACTCAGATATTACGTTTTTTTCTAATCACATTGTTAGGCACATTTTGAAAGCAATTTCAATCGCAAAGCCGTTGCCACTTAAGGTACCCATACGGGACGCCAGGGTATTGATAACTTACTTAAAAGACAACTCCAATACTCCTTGCATTATTGGTTTGTATGAGGTGTATAGGCGAACGGCGACTTTTTTAATATTATGTTCGGGACGTGTCATACACGATCTTTCCCTCTTGCACATTGATTCAGATCATTTTGTAGATAATGGGGATTCGATAGATATATAGATAGCGCGTCTTTTTAGCAATTAAGTTGGGTATTGCTAGCATCCCAAGAGCTAAATACAAGTCTTTTATTTTGGATCCGCACTTTAAAAATATATCAAATGAAAGACGGGGTTCATTAAAAAAATTGTTCATAACTACTAGAGATCCCGTTAGAGCAGCTACACCAAATATTATTGATGGTGGGTAAAACGTCTTCTATCTGATGCTGGAATACAAGCCTCTCCAGGTAGATTTAGATCAGCTGTATCATCATTAAAATGGCTAGAAAATGATCTTATAAATGACATTATTAACTAAGGCATACTGGAGGCATGACTCAACTTTCGGTTCTAATTTTAATAATTTATATTACCAATGCTTACATGGCTAGATTTTATTTCATATTTAAAACCTATGTATAATGTAGATACTTATAAAATGGTGATTAAAAAGAATAATAATATTGGTTTATAATTTACATTGTTGCTTTTCATTCATACAATCCACCAGGAGATAACAAACACTTCTCTCATAATGGACTTCGGACGTCAAACGAACATATAATATTTTTTTTTCCTTGAAATAAAATTTCTATTTTGTTTCCTATGACGCCCAAAGTCCAGGTAAGTTCTTCCAAGTGCATACCTAATTACATTTGCATCATTATGAGCAGAACAATGACCAACACAACTTCATCAAGTCGGCTTGTATGCGGTTTTGAAAGTAGTTCACAGATTTGGCGTTGGGGGTCGCTAATGGTGCAATAACGACGCGTAGTAGGAAGTACCGTGTTACCCAGTTACGGGGTGGTGGAGGTCAGATAGACAATAACTCCACGTAAAATACTGGTATTCAGTTGGATGGGGTTTGAATAAAATCCGATCCCAATATAGTTGGGAAACAGTCTGGGCAGATGATGATGATGATGATAATAGCGCCAACGAATATTTGCTACTTTTAGGTTATAGCGATATTGCGTGGTTTTCGGGACGGTAAACTGCGGAACCATACACAGCGCTAGGCCTTGTTATGTGTTACACATTTAAATCAAGATTCAAGTTACGCGTTTCTTGAGCAAAACACTATTTATAAAAATTGCCAAGTAATTTGAAAACTAATGGATGTTAATTAATCGTATGTATGCAACTTATGCCAAATTGAAAAAGGTATAGAGTTTTCAAAAAACGTCTAACTCTCTTAATGGACTTTCACGCAGCATTGTTTTGTTGCAATAAACATAATTCTGATTAAAACTTCTTATTTCACTTGGGATTTGTTTCACAGATTGGGGCACCTAAGCTTAACTGAGGTTATCTTCCTAGGCTACACTGCATAAGGGTCAAATAAAATCTAAATCATTTTTTTCTCTCTGAACCTGTACTTTTCTTCAAAAATCACCGTCTTTTCACATCGGCATTGTTTACATCCCTGCAAGAATCACAACACAAATCAGCGTATCTTGTTGATTTTGCTTTTTACGCATGCGCAATGAAAAGCAAACCACGTGTATCGGCAATTCCAAACCTCTGATGCTTCATGAACTCCTAGTAACGCCTAACAGTTTTACGCCGACTTTTTTGAATTCAACGGCTAACAGGCCAGGCTACCTTCATCGCCGACGTCCAGCGTGGCACTGACTGCGCTCTAACCCGCGACACGTGTGGGTGGCGCGATAGTGGCTCCGCCAAGCGGATTGAAGGTTTATTACAGTGTTATGTTGTTAGCTATTATATGTTGCAGTGATTAGACGTCCTAGTAACAATCGTACAATTTTTAAACGGTTTTCCTATTTTTACCTTCGTTGTATATGTTGGGAATTATGATTATTTATTGAATCATGAAGTTTCCCCGCCCATGTAACGCAATATAGAAAAATATGATTCATGGTCAAAAAATTATAGCTGTCATGGTTAAGCTCTTTTTCTAGCAACAGGCTTCTTCTGGGTAAGCTCGCTCCATCGTCGACTTTGTCTCTGTCATCTATGACCTAGACTAAGACTAAAGTCAAGAAGCATACCAAATTTACTCAATAACCACCTGTACATAGTTTTCCTTCGTGTCTTTTTAAGGAGGGTGGAGACGTGGCGTTGGAAGGCATCCCACAATGTGGTCTGATGACCTGGTGAGGGTCGCGGGTAGCCGAGGGATGCGAGACGCTCAGGACTGGTTGTTGTGGCGACACTTGGGGAAGGCCTATGCCCAGCAGTAGAAGTGTTCCGGCTGATATGATGACGCTTATGAAAGCGCAAGGTGATAAAAATTGGTTTGCTTTTCACCTACTTCAAAAAAAGGTTAAGGATAACCTTAACCTAACTTTATTGTTTATTAACCGTTCTTGACGATTCTTTTTGCGATGGGCTGAGTTAAAGCTATATTGCGTTTGCATTGGATAGTGATTTTTAAAGATACACCAGTGAGCTCTTGAACTTCAAAACAATAAAATCTAGTATCAGAGCAAAGTAGATATTTAACTATGGGCTGGTCTGTACTTAGACTGCGAAGGCACATAAAGTAATTCCTTTGCGGCAAATAGTGCAACCACTCATTAGTGGAATTATGTCACTTAGTTGTGGGGTATCATCACTAAAATTGAAAACAAATAAATAAACAACAACAAACAAAAACAATGTAAACAATAATAATGTGTTTTTACAAAGTAAACAGTATTTGCTTTACTATATAGTAAAGACTCTTATATAGCGAAGTCTTTTGACGGTTGACGATCGCCGAGAAGCTGTTGCAATGCTCAGAGTATGCTGCTGCCCATTCTCTGGTGAGTCCCTTAGTCATTTCTTACGACAACCACAGGAAGTGATGGGATGGTGCTATTTTTTTACGACCGACACCATACAGAACAAACAGACAGACGCCTACATACATGTAATAGAAGAAATTGTCAAGATATTTTAATCGCAAAATTATAATTCGTCGGTGTTTGTAAGAAAACAGGTAATTGTTGAACGGTTCTTATTATAAAAATATTAAATATTTCCTCTTTATAATATTAGTTTAGAAAAGTGTGTAAAAACAAAATAAACTAATATTTAAATGATAACTTATTATAACAGACCTCATTGAATCTCAAAGAAAATATGAAAACTACAGAAATCTTGACGATCTACTGAAACTATTGGATATTGAGACTGCTACGATGCGCCGCTCGCACAGCCGCGACATAGAATTTGCTACGACGACGTAGCGATTATTATTTGCCACGCCATAGTCACGAATTTTGCTTCGGAACCATCAGTCGATCGCTAAATGATTCCAGCATTAATAAGTTACGGTCAGAATAATAAATTCAATTGGCATTAATGAAACTCGGTTAAAATAAACAATAATGTAACCTTCACTAACTTCTAAATAAATGTAAAAATAATCATTTCATACGGGTTTGATTATGATTACCCAACGTGTTTGGAAAAGTAATAAAAATCGTTAGTTGTTCAACTATTATTTCCTATATATTAAACTAATTCATTTCTAATGATCCCTTTAATTTTGCTGCGGGACGTTGATTTAGAGCCTTTCTTGCTTCATATTATTATTATTTGTTGAGAATTATCACGGGATTTTTGGTGAGCGTGTGTTTGATTAACCTTCTTGCGAGATTCAACATCTCCGGTATAAACTAGTTTTTATTACGTTGAGTTAAAAGATTTATGTTTTAGACCAATTTAAGGAAACGTAGAAATTATTTTGTTATAGTAATTTCAACTTGATATATCTACTCTTTCTGAGAATAAAAAATCAAAATAGCAAACGGATGATGTAGGTAGAATATTTTTAAGATTCTTTAGCTGATTGTCTGGCACATTATATTGCTATACGAACTAGAGGGAGCTGTGGACTTTGTGAGCTGAGAGAACACGAGACACCTTATCTGAAAAGTTTCAGATACGAGTCCTGAAGGTCAATTCCACTAATTAACGTGTCATGCGAAAAACACGAGACTAGATTGCGATGCGATTGTGATGACACTGGAAAATGGTATTCTGCTAACTTTAAATTTCGTTCTATTCACATTCGCATCGCAGTGTCATCACATTCAGGTCGCATGGGGGTCCAGTTTGTTTTCATTTACGAAAATAAATGTGGTTTTGTGTTGGTGCAATATACGCAGACAATAATTATCGATAATTGTGATAATTACTATTTAAGTAACGTTATTTTATTAAATTAATTGGACTTACCTCAACAACTTGGAATTACCTCAATTGGAACGTACATGTACACGCATCGCGCAGGCGTGTAGCGGGTGATTTAAGATGTCAGAAAGAGACGTCATTATTGCTAAAGTCAAAACATTATATTTTATTATAAACTCTAATTTTCTGCTGAAATTATTATGTAAAGATGTATTGCATTATCAATGGAAGAAAGAATTTTTGTCGAAGTAGTACTATTAGCCATCACAGAATCATTCAGCGTCTGTATTACCCATGAGCTGCTGCTTTCGTATTCTGGAAGAATCTGAGTATACAGGGTATAAAGATACTCTCGAAACCTTTGTATCAACTGTGTTTGTGCTTGAAGTGAAAGGATAACAGTGAAATCATAAGAACTGTTTGTGCCGTAAAGATACAGGCGGTCTTTCGTACTACACCTATCGAATGGGCTCGTTTGCTTATCGCACAACACTGGTTTCATCGATACCCTGACTGACTGAAGCTATTCAGTAGATTTTCAGACTTATGTTGGGCTATGGATGGGAATCATTCGGTATATATTGTTAAAAACAATTTACTACGTGTCAAGTTTCTGCTTATGAATATTACAAATAAAAACATTGATTTAGAGAATCTTTTTAATATATTTCTTAATTATTAAAGGCTTATACAAAAAGGCTTAGTTGCCGCTGGCGGCTGGGCTACTACAGAAAGAAATATAAAGTCCTAAATTATCATTTTATTAATATTTTCACTATACCGGTAGGTATTTAACTGTTAACTTTAAAAAAGTAAGTAATGAATAAAGAATATTATACCATACATTGATATTGTGAATGTATATACATGAATGTGACGAACATTTTCGGATTGTTTGGAAAGACAGAAACAAACACAGAGGAAGGGGTTTCAAATAAGTCCCACAATATGAAAGTTCGATACTTATACCACATGGGCTAGTTACTTATTTGGCAAATTTTTTAAATAACCGTTCTCGTTGGTAAAATATACCAATACGTAAGATTGACATCATGTCGCAGTAAAAAAATTTAATCCGCCTCATTACATAGAGACTATCCGGGTCTATAAAACGGAGACGATAAACGGTCTAAAAACAAATGTATATTACAGCGGATCAGCGTTTAGTCAGAATATCAAATCCTTCAATTGGCAAGCTGTAATTTCATGTAGGTAATTTAGCGTGTCATGAATAGCCTTTGTAAATACTATAATTTCAATTTGTTGTTGTCTACCATAACAACAAAATTGTCGTCAAATAAAATAATTTCATCCGTAAAAAGATTAATATTGACACGTTTTCTTTATTCGAATCGTTAAGGCGTCGGCATAATAGGTACAACGCGATCATCGCGCGAATACACGATCGTCGCGTATATTATATTACGACAAACCCAATCGCACCGACAGAGGACGCCGAAGAAATTATTCGTATAAGAATGACGTCTTAACGGCTCGAATAAAAAAAACTTACGTAAGAAAACGCGAAAACATATGACAGCATTGACTAAGTACGAACTTAATGTGCAGCTAAGTAATTGCTATGTATGTTAATGTAGATATGTGAAAAACCGTAATAAAAGAAAACATTTTAGAAGTCGGTGAGTTCATTCTATAATACGACTTTATCGCGTGTTTTTATTTGCAGCATGAGCGTGAACCATCGTTTTGCAGAAAATATTGCAATGAAAATCGGCTAAACTTTTATGTACAGTAATACAAAACGGCTCCGGTTAATAAAACAGCCAGCGTCCATATAAAGTGGCGTATTCAACTATTTGGCTGCGACATAATTAGGTACCTATGCAATATGCATGTCATTATTTACTGTTTTTACATAAAGTTGAGCGGAGCAGCTAAAATTGTGCAAGAAAGTTGTTAATCAAAGGATATGGTGCTATTAGTACGTTATAAAATCCACAACACGATAAAACTCCTTGGAATATAATGTAGATTCCTCACGGATGAACGCAACTCGTTGCTATTCATCTGTTGGTAGGCGCCAATATCAGTTGTACCTTCTTCCTACTTTATGTGTGTAAGAGTAAAAACATTCATTAGTCCTTCCAAACTTTCGCGTTTATAATAATATTGAAGTAGGATTACTTGTCCAATGTAACACACACCCCCTTCTACATATAAAGATTAGATTCAAAACCAAAAGTAATCAATTTTGTGGCTTTTTAAGTACTTTATTTATTTTTAGGCTGAGTGCTAGCAGTTTCTGAACGTCAAAGTTTACATAAAGACAGCCTACAAAAACATCGGCCATCAGCAACTTTCTTGTTGCTTTAGTTGCTTTCCCCCTAAGGCCTAAGTCATTGTCCTCAGTTTTAAGAAATGTTTGTAAGAATGTGCCTTGGTTTAGAATCCATAATCCAAACATGAGACAATTGACAGAGCCGTTTAGGCACCACGTAGGTATGGGTTTTAGAAATGTACCTATTTCCTAATTACGTAAGCAGTGTAAAATGATGGTAAAATGTTATTTGGTAACTTTCGGCTAAAACCAAAACAATAACTACGACTAAAACTAAAACAATAAAGTGACCACCAAAAGTGAATATTTTTATTTGAACATCCGTTCACATAAGAAAAAACACTGAGTTAGAGCAATTTTGTAAACATTTCGTTTTCATTTTGGTTTTAATCTTGCTAAACTTTCCATCTGATTGTCTTATGATGTAGAAATAAACTGGTTATCTTATCTATATCCGAGAAACTCCAAATAAGTATAGAATCTGAAAGGGAGAACATTAAGTATAAACATAGTAGATATAATAAAGTACAATAAAGTAAATTTAACTCCATAGTTAATGTCGCATACTATTGCATACTATTTATATAAAGTTCTCAGTTCCAGCTTTATCCTGAGCTTCCTTTCGCACAGCTTGTGTTTTGAGTATACATGGGTGGGTGGTTTATCCTGCTACATAGGTAAGAATCTGAAGGAATGGAGTTTTAATCCTCTATGTTACTAGCCTAGCCTTGAAGGAGTTACCAACTCGCGCTGCACGGAATGGTTTCCAAAATCTCAAAACTGAATAATGGTGATGAAAAAAATGCTGTATAATGCGATATAGCTCCATCGCTGTCTTTTTTTTCTGAATAACATTGTGCACTTAGTAGACCAACCTTGGCTGCAACACCCAGTCCATTCCTTTGCCTATCCTTTTGGATATGCGGCTCCATTTCGGTACGGCCAAACGCAAGGTAGCTTGTGGAATATATCTAATGTGAAACGACGCAGCCGCCAATACTGAAAACAGCTAGTGCTGCGTTTGCTACGTCATTTTATCATCGATTCACGGTCTACACGGATCCCGGTGAATAAAAATTACTTCCATAGGCTGAACCCACACGTTTTATATTGTTTCACGACACAAACACAGAATCATTTATAGTAGCTTTACTGAAAAAGTTTCTACTTAACAAATCTTGGATTTCATGATGTTATGAAGGATTAAGTAGAGAACAATTTAGAAATTTGAATCTGCAAAAGCTAAAATTTTCCTTCAACTTTTGATCTCAAAATACTCGCATGGCTACGTCAGTTTTGACGTTGTTATATTTACCGGAATAACTACCATTTTTTGTCTCAATGTCAAATGGCGTTCAGGTTGAAAATTAACAGAATACCGTTTTTGACGTTTTGAGATTGAGATGAGATTGCGACTTGAATGTGAACGTTTTAAAATTAGTGGAATTGGCCTACTGTGGTCAGGAGCCTACTTTCAGATTTCCAAAAATGAGCCTTTTCAACGTGATTGACAGAGCTATTCATTTGACTGGCAGCGGCTTTAAACTCCAGTTTAAATGCTCGTAGCGATAAAATTCTATTAAAAATCCTTACTTTCTTATTTAGATCATTTAACGTGACTCACTTAACGAATTACCATTTGCATTTTTATAGTTAATAGCAAACTTTTTTTAAATAATTTACCTTCACACCTGACAGCCCACTGAAATGAGCCCCCCCATTTCAGTGGGCTGTCAGGCTAACGTTTTCTTCCTCACCAGTTGGCACGATCTTCGAGTAGTTGGCGCCGCTGGCGAGAAAGGTCCATGAGCATAGCATTAAAGTTGTTATTGCGATTTAATAGAACATATAGGGGGGGATAGTGTCGTAGGATTACGTGGACTCATCATAATGGAAAAAAGGACATAAAAGGTAGAGACAACGATGCAACAATAAATCAAAACTCTGCAGTGGCTGTACTGGTTCATAGGAATATTTTGTCTTTTATCGCAGATTTGATGTCACTTACTGAAACAGGCTTGGAATATTTCGTAATTTTGGCTAATTTCCAGTTTTTTTGACGTATAATTCAATTGGGAAGTTTATTTTTAATCATTTTTTTTGTATTCTTTATTTATTAGGCGTTTTTATCAACACGGATACGTCAACTTTTTTTAATAGTGGTGACAGGATTTATAATTTATAATAGTTTCAGAATATTTGAATGTATCAGTATTGCCAGTGTTTTCATTTATTGTCCTATTATGATCTCCACATTGTATACATATTTCTGCCAAAAATTTCAATGCAGTGGGCGGTAGAATTGTAAATTAATCTACCTTAGTCAGGCTGTTTTAGTAAAATATTCTCAAAAATCACAACAAATGAGTAAATAAACTCTAGACAAAAGCCAACCAACAGTGAATTTGACATTTTGAAGACCTCACAAAATATTGTCTTAACTTCGTTGTTAAAATATCGTATTTTCTCCCTCAGCCGCTGGTCAAAAGCAAATGTTACAAGATCTTAGCGACGTGAGCCTTAAGGTTGGACTTAAGATGAACAGCTCTACAAGAAGCATACACGTAGGTGAGGAGAATATACAATATGTCCAAGAATAGCGAAAGCTAATGGAATGGATGTGTATTCCAACTTGGTCTTTGCCTAACATCCAAAAGTCCAAACTCCATAGAGCTTGGTCTTAAATTAACGGATCACGTTAGAAACACTATACTGCGCTCCATAACACAGGTCATTGACGTGGCTCAGAAGGATGCCCAGCTTAAGAATTACTGGGCTGGACATTTCTGCCGCATGCACATCTAGCGGTGGGCCCATAAAACTCAAAATTGGTGCCCTGAAATAGCGACACGGGGCCGCGGCTGATCACGGAGGAGATGGCGTGACGACTTGGATGTCTGCCTTAGGAAGACATCCAGACAGACGAAATATGTAAAAAACTCAATAAATTTGCCTATGCGCTCTATAAATTATCAAAAATAGTGAGCCTGGAGTCCGTGCTAACAGCTTATCACGGCTATGTTGCATCAACTCTCAGATATGGCATAATTTTCTGGGGCAATTCAGTAGATAGGGAAGTTGTATTTAAAGCCCAAAAGAGATGCGTCAGAGCGATGTGTGGCCTAAAAAGCACAGACAGTTGTCAGCCGTTCTTTATACGTCTAAAAATTCTTACCTTGCCATCACTATACATATACGAAACAAATGTATTTGTTAAATCAAACATCTCACAATATAAAATGGCCACTAAAAGTTATTACAGGAAGTTAAGAGATAAAAACAAATCAGAGCTCGAAGTGACTTATGGTAAAACTGCACTTATGAATAAAAGTACCTTCTGCATGGCTAAAAAAATATATAACAAACTACCTGAGAATATAAAAACGTTGAATCTGGACAATTTCAAAACAGCATTATTAAAAATTTTGGTAAATAAATGCTATTACTCACTAAAGGAATATTTGGACGATAATTCTATAATTACTGCTTTCGAAAACTGTACACCAACTTAGACGATTTTGAATCTTATTTGACATCATCATTAGTATGACAATTTTATGACATGTATCCATTTGACATTTTATTAAAATTGATTATGACTTTTTTATCTTTTCTATTTAACATAAGTACCTACATGTGCCTATTAATATTGACTGGTAGACATGTTAGAATCCTACATCACTTTAGACAATTTTGTTTTTTTTGTTGACATTAGCATTATACAATTATGACATGTAACACAGTCTCTTGGATTTTTTTTTTTAAATTGATCTTAATTATAATTCATATTGATAATTTATGCATGTACTATTATAGTTACTGGTTACTATTTGAATTGAGGAATATTTGTACGCCTCAGGGCAAAACATAGAGGATCTGTATAACTGTACCATCTCGCAACTATTGTAATTTGACTTATGTTTACAAATAAAGCATTCTGATTCTGATTCTGATTCTGATTCAAGCCTGTGACGTGCAGCGCTGAAGCTTGACAGGTGGATATTACCGCACCTAGCATGCTTTGCCTCATAAAACAATTTCTAGCCTTCCAAGGATATTGTTATTTGGAGGATTCATTGCCTACTAGGGTATAAGCGAAATACCTTAGAAAGAGTAGTCATCTCCATAAAAAACGGAATTACGAGCTTGGACACGAGTATTTTGATTGTATTGAATCAACAATAAGTACAGCGCCGCCCATTCGACGGTGCCACGTGGCTTCAATTGTAAACAAACCCCCCGCCATTCGGCATCGCGCTCGGATCCTCAGTACGCGCTCGCTCTCCGACGCTGCCACACGTTCGTTTATGATAACTGTTTTGCTTGCAATTTCACTCTTGGTACTAGGACAGCAGAAATTGTTAGGGAGTTGAATGAGCCCGCAAAAACAACCATGGCCTATGCAACTTCAGTTGCGTTTTGAAGACGGTTGGATGTTGACCTGTAGGAATTGTGTTGTGTATTGTTGTTGAATTTAATTTCGTACCATATATCTATGGGATTGACTTAAACTCATTAAACTTCTGGTGGTTTGTCTTGCACTACAAGTTTTTACATCATTCCATATAATATATTTCATCTGTTAAGCCTCTAAATGCAATCTTTAGTAACATTTAAACGAAGAAATTTTGTATTGGCGTAAAACTTTTCGTTGATAGTACCTACTATAAGGATTATTGTTATTCTGATATTTTTTACAAGCTCTCTACTAGCTGGCTATGTCTGGAATTCGATTAAAACTTGGCATTCTTATGATACTTTCGGAAATCCGGCGATGCGGCGGTAAGGCCCCTCTTTTGGGAGTGACTGGAGAGGCGCCACGTTGTCCTCACCTTCCGCTTGACGCAGGTATTCACCAGACACGGCTGTTTCGCGAGATATTTGTTTTGGATTCAGCAGAAGCACACGTCCAGGTGACATCATTGTGAGAATCGCCCGGAGGACACGTTGGAGCACACGGTGGACGTCTGCCCTGTTTGGGCGGAGCCGACGGTGGCAACCTCTCGCATGCGGCCCTGGTTAAATCCATGATCCGGAGTATGGAGGCTTGGTAAGCGGTCACTTCCTTCTGCGAAGCAGTAATGCTAGCAAAGGCGGAGGCGGGCTGCGCAAGGGAGAGACAAGGGTTTCGCCCCAACCGAAGAACCGGCGTCCCGAACTCCCGGGCGTCGGCAGTTGCTGGGCGATCCCCGGCCACTGGTAGGCGCAGGCCTGCAAATGGCGAGCGTTGGATGGCTCGCTGCCCGATCACCACCAGGCCCAGGTAAATGGCACGTTGTTTTCCACGCGTGCCTCAAAGAGATGTCAGCATAGGGGACGGGGCCCGCTAGAGCCAGAACCTGCCAGGGTTGCGAATTTTGTTCGAAAGAGTCCGCGGCCCTGGAACGCAAAGAGCTTTAGAAGGAACACGGATGGTTTTTAGTCAATAAGAATCTGGCACGCCCTTCCACTCCACCCAGAACGGAAGAAGTTATTTTATGACTTCCATCCTTAAAAAAAAATAATTAATAAGCTTAAGTTTTTCAAAGGTGGGCCTATTTTACGTGGCTGGAACCTGGGGTCACGGCTCTCTAGTACCCGCGAGTAGGTGGTGGAGCCCTGTGATAACCCTGTGAGTCGCGACTTCTACGACAAAAAGATATTCTAGTGTGAAAGTGATATCGCCACATACCACCCACTAGCTTACTGAGGTAAGCTAGTGGGTGGTTCAAGGTTAGCGCATCACTGCCCTCCGCGCGTTTCCTCTCGCGATAATCTTGATGTTATTGATGAAATGACGGATACCTTCCACATTGAAAAGATTTATAGCGATCTTAATCTATACCTTATCCCTCAATAGCAGCTGTCAATACTTTTCCAAAAGTTGTAACTTATTTTATTGAATCGAGATGAAAAAAGCCTGTCCGAGGTGTATAATGATTGAGAAAAATAGTGTCTGTAAGAGCGAGAAAGTATTCGGATCCGCGCGTCGCGACTTTGTTCCACGAAAAATTGATAATTAAAGGCAAACTCAATTGGCGTAATATTCATCATGTATTTATATGGAAATGCATTCCAGAATAAAGGTACCCAAACTAACGTTAATGTAGGCTAAAAGTTATCCTTAAGTAAGCCTTAGCAGAGTGCACCCATTTGGTACCTATCTACTTTTAAGGGATCTGTATGTCCGAATGAAAAACTTTAACTCTCATTGAATCACTCGTGATTTTGTCTATCCGTCTGTCACAGCCAATTTGCTCCGGAATTAATGGACAAATTCAGTAAACGGTACCTATATAGATGAATTTCAGTGACCCCAATAAGTGCATTATGGACGCGGAACGTAAATAAATAATTCTGAATGTGGACAAATTAGCAATACATAACTTTTTTAAAAGTACCGAGTGGCACTTCGTGACATCTAACTTACATAAAATAGCAAAGATATTAAAAGTCACCAACTTTAATTATCCTTGCTATAGTGACATGGATTTTTTTATTTAAAAAGTATATTATTTCAATTTTGTTTGCATTGTATAGTACAGACGCCAGCCAGCCAGCACATCAAGCTACCCGAAACAGTTTAATTTTCCTAATTAATCTTGAACCTAATGCTTTAGCGATGAGGTTGAAAATCAATTAAAGAAATTTGACAGATAGTTAAAGCTTGACGTGCTGGCGTCTGTACCATATCACCTTAATCTTGTATTAATTTAAATATCTCTACATTTGTAATAATATCAAATATACTCTCAGTTTATTTACCTTCTTGAGGATGACTGTGACGGTATACTGTATTCTCGTAATATTTTAAAGTTGCATTTTTCGTATGTTGACTTACAATGTAAGCAAGTATGTGATTTGCTGTTTATATTACAGGGTTTTTGGAAAAAAAACCGTTATATTGGTAAATGTGTCATGTGCAAATAAATAAATAAGAAAAATAAAATTTGGTATAGTTGCGGGGCACACCATGTTCTTGTAATTAAGTTTTCTTTTATTTGTACTAAAATTGTGTGCCAAATAAACAAGTTTTCTTTCTTCTTCTTTCTTTCTTTCTTCAAATAATTATTTATGAAATTAACTAAATATGAGAGTTCGTTTTGTGAGGTTCTCAAATTTTAATGCGCTACCTTAAAATAATTTCAACGTTATTTAAAAAAAACAGGACGAAAATTAACCAGTTTCCATTGTATCTAAAACTTATAAGCATAACATTTCGATTTAAAAAAACAAACAAAATAGTTCTTGACACATCGATCACAGGAAAACTTGATTAATTTTAAACTTTGCAAATAAATTACTACGAAGATTAGGAATCATCATATCACAGCATACCACCATGAATTACTATTTAATATAAATCTTGTTAAATCTTTATACAGACGACGACATGCTTCAAATGTCATTCATACGAGACTTGCTAAAATAAATGAATACTTATCTAGATCTAGGTATCACCCCCCACGTGTACTGGTCAGCAATGCGCTTGCGTGAAAGTAAAGAAGCGAGAGGAAGACAACTGCAGTTTAAAACTGTTACTAGGAGCCCATAAATTATTAGAAGTTTGATCTGAAACTTCGAAAAGCGGGAAAGATTTATATGGCATATTTTATTTGACATTGTAGTGGAGCTCGTGCCTTTAGCGCCTATAGTATGAAAACCTTAGAATCCAATTACTGTGAACGTATGATTATGAAACCTGTTGGATTGCATTTCTATTAAGGTATATAACAAAGTATCCCAATTAAAATTCGTTGCTTTTTAAGCAATGGGATGACCATCTTAACATACCGAGACTCCTCCTTGTCTCGGCAAACACGTTAAGCCGTTGGTCTCGGCCACATTTTTAGATTTACGGTAGTCGTAACAGATTGTCTGAAGTCAAAAAACTCTGTTACCAGTCTTGGCAAGACGTACCGTGTTACTCAGTTACCGCGTGGTAGAGGTCAGATAGGCAGGTGCTCCACTGGTATTCAGCTGAATCTGGATTGACTGGAAGTAGACCTCAATATAGTTCGGAAAAGGCTAGGCAGGCAGTTAATAGCATTAGATGAAAATCGGAAATGTAAACGACGTCTTCGTCGAAAGACTAAGTCACGCTCACGGAGCCCTCGCCGGCGGCGCGCGGCGGTCATCAACGACATCACTGTCGCACCAATCGTCACCCACAAGCAGGGCTCCCAGTCCCCACCACGAGAGTCTTGATGTTCACTAAAACTTTGATTTGTATGTTAGGAATGTTGTACCACATGGTTTTGATGCGCTTTTTGACTAACGGATATATAAAAGGTGAGGAACAGCATACAAACTAGGTGCAAATAAACTCTTTTTCCTTGTTTCAAACACTATTCTATGTGTTTTTAAATCAAATGGAGTGTTTGTCAATATTATAAGGAATGTATTGGCCGGCAATCTCGTAGATATAGAAACAGGGGAAATATTGATCGCAAAAATCTTACAAATTTTAAATTTGTCAATACTTGTTAGACAGCAGGTTAGTGGCTAACGGTTAATGCTATGAAAGGCACTTATTAACGAACGATTATAAAAACAAACTAAATTAGTATTGAAATGACAGAAAAACTACAGAAATCTTGACGATCTACTGAAACTATACTGATACTGCTACGATGTGCCGGTAGCGTAGCCGCGACATAGCTTGCTAGCATCGCTACGGCGTAGCGACTATGTTTGCTACGCCGTAGTCACGGTTTCCGCTACGGAACCATCAGTCGGTCGCTAAATGATAAATCAGTTACAGTCTGATTAATAAATGCAATATTAATTAATGATAACCTATTAAAATTAACAGTAACTGCACCTTTTGCTGACTTCTATATATAAATCAATATAAATGGCTAAATGTGATGCTAAGCGCAAAACTTAAAATAAGCTGGTCCAATTCGGCTATTGATTTTACAAATATTCTTTGAAGTCTGACGATGGTACCAAAGAAAAGAAAAAAATGCACGAAATAAAATTGCAGGGGAACACGTTAAATTCACCGGGTTACGACCAGGATGTATTTTAATTCTTACTCTACGCAGATGAAGTCGCGGGAAGAAACTAGTTGTAAATAAAATACTGTAAAAATAATTATCTCATACGGTTTTTACGGTCTTAAAAGTAATGAAAATGGTTAGTAGTCGAATTATTACCTATCTCATCATCTGCCTAGCCTTTTCCCAACTATATTGGGGTCGGCTTCCAGTCAAACCGGATTCAGCTGAATACCAGTATTTTACGTGGAGGCTACCAGACCTCCACAACCTATTAACTGGGTATCACGGTAGTTCTTGGCAAGACTAGAATCAGATTTACTCGCTTCTGGCAATCCGTAACGACTGCCAAAGATCTAAAAATGACAGCCGGGACCAACGGCTTAACGTGCTTTCCGAGGCACGGAGGAAACTCGGTATGTTAAGATGGTCACCCATCCACAGACCAACCTTATATATAGCTTATATATCATAACTATTTGAAGACTAGACGACGATTTGAGGGCTGTCAATATTTCTATAGAAGATTTTTATTCTCTAATCCAATGTTTTTGAAACTTGGTACCAATACTGGCCGAAGTAAATAATAAAGGTTGTCATTATTAGTTTCTAACATCAACCTAAAAAATAAATTTAGGGGGGCTTGAAGTTTATATGGAAGATTAATAATATTTAGAATATTTAAGCTAGTAGCTAGCTAGCCATTAAGACGTTAAATGGTATCAAGAGTAGGATTTCCTGGATTCAGATATAGAGATACGTATTTCCCCGGGAGTATGTTGCCTTGGGATAATTTACAACGTTCACACGGGCGAAGCCGCTGGCAGAAACTCACAAACATACATATATATAAACCCTGAAAAGCTAGCATATATGAACATACATACATTTACTAGCTGACCCGGCAAACGTTGTTTTGCCATATAAATAATTTGTATAAAAGTGAATATTTTGGTAGCGAGAACTATTGATTTATATGAGATCATTTAATTAACTGTACGTGAGAACTATCTTGAGCAAAATGGAAATATATAATTATAGCACTGCAAATTGATGATACATTTACTATGTTGAATATAGTTAATATGAGAGTTGCACTGAAAAGTTAAAATGATAAGTATAAGCGTCACTGCTATGATCGACGCACAATCAATAATAATGGCCGAAAACAGTTAAGGCCCTAATCTTTAGTGAGTGAGAGGGATAAAGCTTATTGTGTAAGAAATAAAGGAGACCGGCTTCGTTCTCATCCCTACTCTGTGCTGTTTACGGCGTGAGAAGTGACACAAACTGGTGGGAATAACTGATCGTTAATGATCAATATCGACCGCCAAAAGTAGAAAATAATTAAAGTACTAATATCGCTATTAAAAAATAGGGGTTGGTGGTAGAAATTTTAAAATTAAGGTTTTTATGCATTTAATGGCAAATCATTAAAAAAAAAATAAAAAAAATTGTGTAGACCACCCTTATGACTCAGGGATATGAAATATAGTTTATGTCCTATTCTCAGACCTATTGAATAAACACACAAAATTTCATAAAAATCGATCAAGCCGTTTTGGAGGAGTTTTGTTACAAACACTGTGACACGAGAGTTTTATATATTAGAAAAGAAGATGAACCCTGAAAACGTAACACTTATTTTTTTAGGCGTTCGTGTCATAAATAACAGACGGATAAAACTATCTTGTCTACATGCACATTGTTGGTACGACTCTCTTTGAAAATGAGAAGCCAATATGAATATTTGAAATGGCTGGAAAATTAAAAATTCGGGAAAAGCTGAATATTAATTAACATTATCTACTGGAGTTCGTGAATAATGAAAGAACCGAACAATTAATCAGATGAAAGATAAATATTATCGAAGAATAAACTCAATTTAATAGTTGAAAAAATGTACTGCCAGACATCGATACCATGTAGTGTAGTCATGGTCAATTTCCCAAATCGCAATCTTGCATTCAAATTAAAAAAATAAGAAATGTCATAAAACTACAAAAGAATAATTTCCGGACTTTCGCGACCTTGTGTGGGGAATTAATTTTGGACTATACACAATAACTAACTACAAATTAATATTTTGATAGCACAGCTTCAGTTTCCATAGATGGGGTTGTGTTACTCCGCGGCCGACCGTCACGCGACATGCGATACACAGACCAAAAAATTTGAGACTATGTGATAAAAGTTTCACTTTAAAAAGAATTAGCGAAATTGGTCCAGCCATTCGTGTGATGTCGTGACCAAGGGAAATAGGGATTCATTTTATATATTTAGATAGATAGATCTTGTTCCTTTCAATTTTGAGAATTTATGTAAGAAGCTTATTTTTTCCAAGAAAAATTTGAACTAATAATAATATCGAAACGCAGTCATAATATTAATATCTGATGTTATTAATAACACATAATTCGGTTCCAAAAATGGATACCAATCAATATATTTAGTTTTATTACTATTAAAAATTTGAAACTTATTTAAATATATGATGATGAAAAACGGACAAAGCAATAACGAATTCAATAGCTACTTTTAAATATGAAATTTAAAAACCATTGCAGTAAATTATGTTCGCGAGCTTGTGCACTGTAGTTTTACTTTATTTAGTTAACTATTGTTTTACCTTGAATTTCTATGGAAACTGTCATCTCCTATTCAACCCCGTAGGGGTTGGGTTTCCAAAAAGTTTTTACTTAGTCTTAGCAGCTATAAAAACGGGTAAGTACGGTCCGCTACACTGTGCGACACGACACGCAGTTGACCGGTTTTTGTATAAGAATAACCTTTCTCTAGGAACTACCTTCGACGACAGGTTCCAGGAGTGATTCATGGTACATATGATGGAGACATCATCTTAATCTAAAGAAAAGAACGGACGACGATCTAACTACTCATGTGCCCTTACAGCTAAGCGCAAATGAGAAGTTATCAACATAACAGACAGGTTAAGGTATGTTTAGGGAAACATACATTAACCTGTCTGTTATCTTTTATCTGACCGCTGACAGTTTACAATAAATGGGTCCCCAAAAGCTGTCGCTAGCACAAAGTGACGTAGTGCCAAGGTGGCAAAATATCCTGTAAAACAACTTTGTACACCATGCTGTATGCAAATAAAATTGATTGATTGATTGATTGGAGAGGTATAGCACGGCTATTAGGACAATCCCGGAAGTATGGTCAAGATCCCTATCAGCATCTTACTGGATTATACTCCCGAGTACGTTTGCTCATGCGAATCTCCACTCAGACCTGCCCATTAAGGCAAGAAAGAGATGGGAGGTTTAATCCTCGTCATTTTTTACTCTGACCAGACAATAAAGGCAAGCCGGAGATGAGGAATGAGACTTCTCCCGGGAGATTAGGTTCGTGGGGTCGCTACTGCCCAACAGTTGCCACAAAACTGCCCTGTATATTTAGAAAATTATTACAGACCGTTATTTAATAGAGATCATTTTGTTTGAGATTACAAATTAAGATCAGTAAGACGTGTTTCACAATTTGGTGACAATTTTATTCAGATTCAGGAAGTGTAATTTTTAAATTTTGTTATTGTATATTTAGTAATCATGTAATATATGTACACATATGATTAAGAATGTATTCATTGAAAATATGGTTTATTAATCATTAATATAATAATAGCTTTTGTTAAATAAAAAATATTATAATTGTTACTAATTTTTGTTATTGTTGTTATTTAACTTGTTATCATCGTCTTGCGCCAAGCTATTCGGTTCTATAATGTATATTCAGTCCAAGTGCTCATTTAGTTCTACTTCTACATTCTACTCGCTTGTTTATAGTAGGTATCTATAAGTTTTTATGTATTTGCAAATATTGCCTGAAAGTTACACAGTACAGAATAAGCGGAACACTGTTTTAAACCTGATTAAATTAGGTACCTAGTCAAACTTCACAGACGAATAGAATACCTTCGAAAAATATATAATAATACTCAACCCATAGGTACATACAGCGGCCTGTGGTAATTTAGGTACCGAATAGAATATCATTTATTTGTACCGATCAATCAGAACCGATTAACTTGAAATGATAATTTAAGTTTGTTTTATCCTTTTCATCATGATTAAAAATCGATTCCCATGACGACTTTAAAATTATGCAATTAATATACTTGGACTTCGTATTAATACATAGTGTCAGTTCCTTATCCGCCAACTGATAACATGCGCTCTGGTCGGAGCGCCGGCTATTAGCCGACTGCCGAGGAAATTGTGCGAGCGACGAACTGCACCTCGTACCTACGTGTGTGTGCAGACCTGTTGTCTGTGTAATGAACTGCCTATGTGTGCTTCAGCTAGATCAAACATGATTAACCTAATACTACATATTACTTTGTTCACAGATTTTAAGAGCAAAGTTGCAATCGTTGTACAATAATTTCTCTTACTTTGAAAGACATTACGGCACCCATACTACAGCGTACGGTAGCGGTGGATATTACATATATATGTATTTCCGAAATCTGGGTATATACCCAGATTTCGGAAACAACGATAAGTCCCGGTTAATAGGCGGCGAGCCCATTTCCAGAAATCCAGACACTAAGTTGCTAATTAGTAATTCCAGATTGAAAAATCCAATAACACCCAACCCGGGAAACCTGGGCGTCGTCGGGCACAGCAAAAGACAGCCATCACTTGATTAACGAGGCTGTGTGAAGTTTCCACTGACACCTTTTCCAAGACATTCAAACTTTAGTACAAATTTGGTTACCTGTAGTCCGGATCGGAGCAGTTGAAGACCACGACGTACTTGGCTAGAGTCTTGCCCATGTCCTTGACTGTCTCCGTCTTGCCAGTCCCGGCAGGGCCACACAGGGCTCCGCCCATGCTCATAGCTAACGCTTGAGCGAGGGTGATGTAGCACCTGAAAAGTAAAGTGAAAATATCGTGCTTTTACTCAAATAGTAACGACCTGCCACTGCTTCGCATGGCTGCTATCTATAATGATGCGGCGAGGCAATACATATTATAATCAAGATTTATATTACTCTATTATTTAAAGTTAATTATTATAAATAGAATAACCATGTCATGCCACGATTATCATAAGAAAAAATGACGAAATTTCATTCAATCGTTATTTGCATATTTTAACAAAAGAAATGTGGATTTTTTCAATACTTTGTAGTTAGTGTATTTGCCCTTTTCATTATATTTAAGGTATGGTTGCGCATAATTTATTGCTTCTCAACCCCAAAGTTTGTTTGTGCATTGTTCCTCAATGAGTTATTTTATGAAATAAGAAGAAAGAAGAATAAATCGCTCCACGCAAAATAATGCTAAATCGATTTGACTGGAAGCCGACGCCAGCAAAGTTGGAAAAAGGCTAGGCAGATGATGAGTCCGTTTGTACTGCTGACAAAAAATGGTACATATAACAACGTCAAAAATGACGTTATGATGCGATTATTTTGAGATCTAAAGTTGAAGGAAAATTTGCAGTATTGCAGATTCAATTCATACATTTTTCTCTATTTTATCCTTAAAAACATCATGAAATCAAAGATTTATTAAGTAGAAACTTTAATGACGTATCAAACACAGTACTTGCTATTCTCAGTATTTTCGGCTGCGTCCTTTCACATTAGACGCATTTATTTCACAAGCGACCTTGCGTTTGAAAAAAATTACAGACTCACGAAGCCGTACCGAAATGGTGCCGCATATGCAAAAGGATAGGTAAAGGAATGGACTGGGTGATGCAGCCAAGGTTTGTCTACTAAGTGCACAGTGTAATTCAGATAAAAAGGCAGCGATGAAGCTGTATCTTAAAAGTCACCATTTTTGAGCTTAGAGATTTTGGAAACCCTTGCGTGCAGCGCGAGTAGGTAGCTCCTTCAAGGCTATGCTGGTAACATAAAGGATCAAAACTACATTGCTTCAGATTCTCACATATGTAGCAGGATAAACCAGTCCTTAACCACCCATGTGTAGTCAAAACACAAGCGAACTTCTCTGTGAGATAGGAAACTCAGGATAAGGCTGGAATTTAGAACTTTATACAAATAGTATGCGAATATGAATGGGTCAAAATTAACTTGATGATTGAGTGACGTCTTAATGTATTTCTCCCTTTCAGATTCTATTCTTAAAAAGCAAAAGCAAGATGAAAACCAAATGTTTACAAAAACTCATGTTTAATCTCATGTGAACGGATGTTCAAATAAAAATATTCACTTTTAGTGGTCACTTTATTGTTCTCCTTTCTCGTTTTAGATTTATAATGCTGATGTTTTAGTCGAAAGTTCCAAAATAAAATTTTACCATAAATTTACACTGCTTACGTATTTAGGAGATAGGTACATTTATAAAACCCTACGTGGTGCCTTAACGCATCTGTCGATTGTCTTGCGTTTGGATTTTGGATTCACCAAGGTATATATTCTTAGAAACATTTCGTAAAACTGAGGATCATCCCATGAGGGTACCATGGGATGATCCTCAGTTTTATGAAATGCGCGCGTTTATAGCGCAGCTAAAACACCAAGGAAGTTGCTACTGGCGGGCGTTTTCGTGGGCTGTCTTTATGTAAACTTTGCCGTTCAAAAACTGCTAGCACTCAGCCTAAAAATAAATTAAGTACTTAAAAACTTTTGTCTCTGTTATCTATGACCTAGACTAGAGCAAATCGATCTCAAAAAAAAACAAAACTGGTTTTGAATCTAATCGTAGTATGTAGGAGGGGGTGTGTTACATTGTTCAAGTAGTCCTACTTCAATTTTATTATAAACGCGATAGTTTCGATGGATGAATGGCTGGATTAATAAATATTTTTTTACTCTCACTCATACTCTTACACACATGAAGTAGGAAGAATGTAAAAATGATATTGGCGCCTACTAGCAGATGGATAGCAACGACTTGCGTTCATCCGTGAGGTTTCTACATTCAATTCTAAGGAGTTTTATTGTGTTGTGGATTTTATAAAGTACCAACAGTACCATATCCTTTGTACCACAAATTTCTTGCGCAATGGTAGTTGCTGCGCTCAATTTTGTTAAAATAAAAACGCGATAAAGTTGTATTGTAGAATGACATCACTAACTTCTAAAATGTTTTCTTTTACCACGGTTTTTCACTCATCCGCATTAACACACGATATAGCAATTACTTCATCATCGTCATCATCATATCAGCCGAAAAACATCCACTGCTGGACATGCGCCTCCCCCAATTTACCATAATCACCACGCTTGGCAGGCGGGTTGGTGATCGCTATTGCAATGCAGAGATAATCCTGCTGCTCATTTTCTGGTGAGTCCCTTAGTAGTCTTACGACACGGGAAGTGATGGGATGATGATATTTTTTTACGTCCGACACCATACAGAACTTCGACACCATACAAAACATTGCTGCATACGTGCGTGCGTGGCATGTACACTCAGCATTAATTTTACCAATAGTCGTGACAGCCAATGGTTTAATAGTCACGAGGCTCGACCAACACCTTATGAGACTCTCGTTAGGCAGCTGGATCAAGAGCTTGATTTAGACAGTGATAGGTACTTCAAGAAACGACTTGGATTGTTAGGAGGTTCCTTCCTCTGGAGCCCAGACCGCTTGGTAGCTTGAACCCTGTCCCCGATACCGGTTGGCCACTTATTTTTTTTTATATTTTCAAATGTTCTTTTTTAATTTTATTGGAATGTTTAAAAACATAATGTTTGTGCATGTTATAAGCGGAATAATTTATATAGGAACCACAGGTTGCGTTCCCCGCATCCGCAACTAGCTCTTTCCGCATTAATACCAGGATAACATAACTGAAACCTGTTTACTGCGGGTGAAACTTAGGTGGGAGAACGCTAATGTGGTGCCGTTAAGTGACATCGCCCTAACTCTGTGACAGTGAAACAGTTAGCTAGTCAAATAGTTGAATGTTCCTGATTGATACACAAGAAAACTTCCGAAAAAATCTCTCAATAATGGTTGAAACCAAATGTGAATCATTCGCATTGGTTTTAAAAAAAAAACAAAGATTTCCTTCAGCCAGACAAGAAAACCACGTTTACTTTACAATTTGTGTAGATTGAGAGAATTCATAGTAGATTGTATTATTGCCGATTCAGTGCAACGGCGGATTTAAGAACCTGCGGATGCTGAAGAGCTGTTTTCAGCATCCGCAGGTTCTTAAATCCGCACATCGCTCAATCAAAACTTAAATGCTATATAGAACACGAAGTTTTAACTAAGTACGCAGTAAAAATTTTATATTTTTTAAGTTATTCAAGTTACACCGGACGAGACAAAAGCAGGCGACAGTAAGGTGTACGACGCGACGTAAAATGTAGTTTGTTAAGTTTACGGCGGAGCTCTACGAAAATTAATTTTATTCTCTTATATGGTTAATTTCCTTTTTCTTTTTTGAATTTCTAAGATCATATTTGGTAATTTTACAAAAATAATACTTGCAAAATATATCATTTTCAGAACTTTGTATTACTACTTAAGAATTATTTCTTTATTAGGTAGGTACTTAAGTAATATCAACTTTCTACTTAATTATTCATTTTCCATTGCTTTTCAACAACCACTACAGCAGTTTAAGTGTGTGTAAAAGCGTAACGTCGTCGTATCTCTCTTACTTCTATTCGGTCTTCTCTTTTTCACTTATTTGGCACTACCCCATGCCCACCTGTAATGTTATTTCCCTTTCACTTAAATATTTCCCTTTCAGCTAACTTCAACACTTGGACTCACCATCTTTGATATCTTCCTTCTTCTGTTACCCTGGTACACTATGTGCAATAACAACTTGTTGATACGCTGGAGCATGCGCAGTAACGCGTACTGAAGGAATTTAGCAATATCACAAACGTAAATCTCAGTTCACAATGACACTTTTAGTTATTATAAAAGTTATGTTTTCTTAAACTGATTTATTTGTGCGTTTTATAGTCTGATTTTATTATTTAACTAAGCTACAGTAAAGTGTAGAGTGGTAAAAATAAATTAAGAAGAAAACAGAAAATCGTTGGTTTATAATAATAATTTCCCCTTCACACATTGCACATACAACTATGAGAGTTTAAAAGATTTTGATTACGTTACACACGATATAAATGAATGAGCATTAAGTCACTTCAATAGTAACACCTATTATGATTACCATAATAAAATTTGTAATCCCATTATTTCTGAGCAATTAATGGAATTTTAATAAGAATTTTACATTCAAGTAATTCTAATGACAATTTTGTATTTCATTTTCTAAATGATGTGAACTACCCCTTAGAAAATAAGTGTTTATTGAACTGTAAAATATTGAAAACTACGTAGCTGAACGCCCGAGGGCACGCGGGCGTGCCCTCAATATAATCTGCCTTCAAC
Source organism: Mamestra brassicae (assembly GCA_905163435.1). Taxonomy (NCBI): domain Eukaryota; kingdom Metazoa; phylum Arthropoda; class Insecta; order Lepidoptera; family Noctuidae; genus Mamestra; species Mamestra brassicae. The sequence goes on from LR990987.1 coordinate 8,784,283, forward strand.
GCCCTACGGCACGCCCGCGTGCCCTCCCGAAACCGCAGCTTAAAACCTCTATTATTATCAAACGCAATGTTTTTTTTCTTGTGGCAAGGTTCCAACACTCGGGTACAGATATTCTCGTTGAGTTGAACCATAAACATTTAAAAAATATAATGTAGGTAACATTAAAAAAAAAGTTGAACGAGATGTCAAAATTGTTGTTGTTTTTTCGTCCGTGCAGTGTGTACCTGTGTAATTTTAAGTGTTTTGAGTGAGTGTTTCCTAGTTTTGCCACGGTAAGTGTACTAATTAATTCATTTATGAATAGTTGTAACATTGTTTTACATAAAAATTTGCACGAAACAACATCAAAATAATACTTTTTTGGTCAATGTAAAGTTATGTGAATGTTATGATGAATATTGCGCAGCCGTTATGAAGAATTTTGATTATTTTTGTATATAATTAACGATATTCTTATATCAGTACTTATTACATTGTTTTACAGAATGTATTTACAAGTTTACTTTATAATTAGACTTATTTTGGCAAAGAAATGTACCGTGAAAAAAACATAACTTTTTTCTTTTGTTTACGAGAATTCAGAGGTTGATATCTTGTGAGTAAATTTCTTCAAAGTGAGTAAGTATTTATAGTAATATGAAATTATATCTCAATCTTGTGTAGATTTTACTGATATTCAAATTCTGAAACGTACGCAACCTACACCAAATTAGCTAACACAAAAAAGTTGCCGATGAGTTTCCCTCTTCAAGGAAATCTTATCATCATACAATTAGTGGTTAGTGACCCTGACTGCCAAACCGGAAGTCGTTGGTTCGATTCCCACACAGGACAAATCTTTGTGTGATGAGCATGATCATTTGTTCTGTGTCTGGGTGTAATTTGTCTATAATATGTTTGTATTTAGAAATATATAAGTTTGTTTATCAGTTGTCTGGTTGCCATAGCACAGGCTCTGCCTAGTTTGGGATCGGTTGACCGTGTGTGAATGTCCCCGGATATATTATTATTATAGGTATAGTGGCATATTTTTACGACATATAGGAAGCTATCAATCAAAAAAGGTTTATGTAGTATCCTAGAAAAAAAATTGAATTAGAAACCTCTCATTAAAACTACGATGAGCGTTTACAAAATCATGCATTTTATTTCGCAATTTAAAAAAAAAACGGCTCGGTGAACTTTGTAGTTTGAGTATGAATATTATGAAAATTTTATAAGGGACTCTCAAAGAAAACGATCTTATTAGATAACTTGTTTATTTTTATTGGAACATGCAAAATTTCGTGTAAATTGATACGGTACTTTTATCAGAAATCGACATAACACGGGAACAAACGCACTATTCAGCAAGCTCTTTGAAAACATCATTTGTTTATAATACTAGTCTCCTAATACGAGTATTGTTACATTTTAAATTATGATCAGTTTATATAAGAGCTCAAGTATGTTTACAGTACGGGCCTAGAGCCAATGTTGACATTTATAAGGTTCGGGGGCTCACGGACTAAATTGGGGAAAAACTTTAGTGAAGCGTTTATTAATTTTCACAAATCAAAACATCTACTGTAATACTTGCTGTCCTAGTACCGGCATGACGGATACTTTTTTAAAATAAAATATTAATTAATTTCTCCGGCAATGAGATAAAACCACTTTCAATTATTACATTAACGTTAAGGCTGTTAACGTATTGGTGTAACGTGTTTATACCTCGAATTTTATGATTGTCTTGATGAATAATATTAACCGATGTCGATTGTGTTGATGAGAGTCGCTTGATTCTGTCTTATAATATGTTTTTCTCCGACTCCGTCTTGACTCCAGTGTTATTAAGGGTGGTTAGGTAATTGAGTGCGTAATGCTTTAGACTGGTATGTTCTAGCATAGAGCAACGTTTTTGACCCGGTAACTTGGGGTCTAAATTAGGTAGATTTCGAGTAATCGAACTCTTGTTTATTTGTTTATAAATACCTACAAGAGAACCGTCAAGAAACTTTCATTGCTTGAACACGCTTAATTCCCAAAGGGATGGGTCTTTTTGAGTGCCGCACTTGTTAATGGAAATACGGAACCCTTACAGGATCATAAGGTTGTATGTATGTGTGTCTGTCTGTCTGTCACAGCCGATTTTCTCCGAATTTCCGAGTTCAAATTTGATAGACATATAATCTTCTGTGACACAGATGTATAACAAAAATAAATAAATTTGATATCTTCATGGGGGTTAATCTGTGTGCATATTAAAAAAAAGATGGCGGGCGTGTTGTGAGAGTTTCGAATATATTTGTTCCATAATTTTGAAATAAATGGATTTGAAGTTATTCAGGCATACGTTTAGTTCGTCAGCAAAAGTTTATCGGGGAATAACTGGAAGAGTCTAACAAAAATCACCTGAAAACAGAATTATGGCTCCACTATAAATGTTTTGGTTGTCACAATGATCTTTCAACGTTCTGTCCCGACCCTGACCTCTTGTGGGCTATCGTGCATTCGTTCCAAACGATACATTTGCATACCTGTAGAATATTTGCCGTTGCGCTGTTTTTGGCGATGTTGCAAGTTGGTGTTTCGTTGATTTGCATATTCAATGGTAATTTCAAGGCAGAATGTGCAGTTTGTCCGCCTTCTAACAAAGTCACAGCTATTCCAGATGAAGCCAACGCTAGGGCTACATTTAGCTATATATATATGTAGCAAAATGTAGATACTCGCCAACAGTAAAGAAATTAGGGACGTTTTTCCAGTTCCTCCGGGAGCATCAAGGAAGTAATTTCCACCAGATCCACTGTTCACAGCTCTACGATCAAAGTATCGTACGCAATCCGTTGTTGTTGATTCAATTGCGAAACATTTGTACGAACTGTTTCGGCCATTGCTTCAGTATCGTACTGTTGTTCTCTTTGTAAGTTGTGGTTAAGTGCATCGCGCATAGGACGATTGGGTGCTGTCATACCCAAACACGACAATACTTTATAAGCCATCAATAAACACATGTCTTCTATCATGATCAATGTCTCATTGTAAATTTCTTCAGTCATTTGTAGTGTTGGATTCAAAGTTTGACAGCGCACGCGATGCATAACATCCTCAAACATGTCATCCCTATATTTCACCCGCAAATCTTCCACATTGGAGGGGAAACATGTCGATATGATAATTGCAAACAATGTGCAGATTTGATGCGGCAATGAAGATATGACGGAATCCTTGAGCGTGTAATCCCAATGCGAATCGTTCTCGAGCAACTGTATAGTTGACACGCCTCACGGTAAGTCGCACACAGATGTCCAGCAACTGTTTTCAGTCGTTGTAACGATGTTGGAACACAAGCATTCACTAACAACAATCGAAGATAATAGCATTCGTCGTTATTTGCATGTACTGTGTATATGCGACCTAGAGCGTGGCATATCAACATACAGCAAAGTGCGAGCGAAAACATCTGTTTGAGAAACTGAGAAGGACCTTGTAAATGTGATTGACGTAGGACGTGCTGCTCTGTCCGCCGCGTTCTATTGATTGAAATACACTCGTTGTCCATTTTCAAGATGAACTGCCAAATGGACTACTGTAAGGCGGGCGCCTTTCGTGGATAGCCAATGAAAAGTTGTGCCAAATTGCTTCGTTGCTGCTTACATAGCGACCCATCTGATACTGACATACTTCGTCATTTGCATTTGTTACAGCGAAGATGGCCATATCACTACCTTTGTTCACCATATATTTACATATGATGTACTTTATCGACTTGACGGAGTTACAATATTCCACTTTGATGTGAGCCTCAAAAGCTTTGGACAATCTTGGTGAGTATGTCACAATCCAACGATTGTTTACATCAAAATCCACCACAACCTTCACAGATGTGAAGGCGGACACTGGTGATCGGTAGATACCAATCACCAGTGTCCGCAACTGATCGCCGACAATACAATGGACATCCGTCACTTCCCGTGATGGTTTCAGCAATCAAGACTCTTAGGTATGGCTTGGAATACTTGCCATCAACCAAACAGTCCATGAGTCATGTGTTTAATACTGTATCCAATTTAGGTTCAACTGTTTCATAGGAAATTTCAGCTGAAATTATGGAATCACGAACGTTGCTTAAATATAGAATGCGTCCTCTGAAACACAGTTTTTTTATGTATCTTGTTATCTCTTTCGATGTTTAGTCTCGAAATAAATAACCGGAGAAGAACCTATATATTTTTATGTCAATTAAACCGATACTACAGTGAACCCACTACGAGACAAATATGAAAAATCACTTGACCCCTGAATAGTATGCAACCCTCTATATAGCAAGGGTCTTGCAATATTGGTCATTTCGAAATGATGTGTTCGCTGTACCGAGTCCAACTATGTAGTCATGGCAACGCTAAGTTATAAACAATTTTAAGTAACAACGATTAAATGCAATAGTTTATACCATCAGGGCAGCATAAAACCGAGGATGTGTATTACCTACAGGTAACAACTACACAGACGATTGGGGGGCGTGGCTTCATGTTCGCTCTGCTACAACTACACTAGCAATTTGCAAACCAAACCACGCTAGCGTCCCGTCTGAACGGTCATGTCACGGGATTGTAGCCCCGGAGTTCGAATTTGGTCACGGAACAGACATCCACGCAACTTCGTCTGCGTCACATTTTTCATGAATTGTCGGCTCTTATTGGTTGTAGCGCGATGTTATATAACCTATAGCCCCCCTCAATAAATAAACTTCCTAGGATTAGCGCGTTCTACCAAACAAATAGTCAAGAATATATAACTGATCGAGTGGTAAATGATCAATTATCGAACGCCGAGAGTTGAAAATAATTAAAGCCCTAATATCGCCATACAAAATAGGGGTTGAAAATATTGTGACACGAGAATTTTATGTATAAGACTAGCTGACCCACGCAACTTCGTCTGCGTCACATGTTTCATGAATGCTCCACTCCTATTGGTCGTAGTAGAATGGTAAATAATCAATTACTATAGACCGCCGAGGGTAGAAAATAATGAAAGTACTAATATCGCTACCTATTAAAATAGGAGTTGGTTATAGAAGGGTGAAAACTTAGGGTTGTATGTATTTTAATGCCATATTATAAAAAAAAAAAAACATTTTTCCGAAAAATAAAAAATAAATGTTAGGAATGGACAACCCTTATCACTTAGGGGTATGAAAAATAGATAGTAGCCGATTTTCAGACCTTCTGAATATACATATAAAATTTCATAAAAATCGGTCCGCCGTTTCGGAGGAGTATGGTAACTGACATTGTGCCACGAGATTTTATATATTTCAATGACAATTTTGCATTTCATTTTTCAAACGATGTGGTCTACGCCATAGTAAATTAGCGTTTATAGAACAGTAAAATATTGAAAACTATATAGTGAACAATGATGTTACCACACATTAAATCGTAAGTTGCACAAAATTTACTAACTTTAGATTCTATTGCCTAGTATTAAGGACTAAATTGGATAAAGATTGGTAAAGCGTTTATTCATTTTCATAAATCAAAACACCTACTGTAAGACTTGCTGTCCTGGTACCGGCTGACGGATACTTTTTTTTTTATTTTTTCATGAAGCTTAATTAATTTACAGGGTAATGAGATTAAACAACATTCAATTATTACATTTACGTTCATCAGTGGGCTGAGCACGAACTCTACGTAATTGAATCGATAACGTAAACGTATCGCCTTCGACAAATTTTTGTATGCAAAATTGATCAGCGCCATGTGTGCGTATTTCGATTTAAATAACCGACGCTCTTTCCATCCCTCGGTATATACCTATAACTCAATACATTGTACTTTAAAATTGAAATATATAACGTCAACACATAATGTTGTCATCTTCTCCAGCAGGTTTGTGAAAATGTTTGCAGTAGCTATTTAAATGGCAAGAACTTATAATCATAAGCCGTGTTCTACAAGCCTATCGATGATCGCTTGAGTCCGGCGCTTAAAAAAGGAGAGAATCAGGATGAATGTGAAATAGAACAACTTCGCAGCATGACCATTGCTTTATTGTGAAGAACGTAATGCTGCAATCGTAACCGCCATACATACATGGCATAGGTCGGTTTTCCGAAATTAATTTATCTATACGTATAATAAATCTGAAGAGTTTGTTTATTTGTTTGTTTGAACGCGCTTATCCCTAGAACTACCAGTCGAATAAGGAAAATTATTTTTGTAAATGATAGCCACCAAAATACGGGAATGGGAAAAAACGGGATATGCGCTAACAAAGTCGCGGGCAACAGCTAGTAAATAAATAACACGCTTGGTGTTACTCATTTTATCATTGCTAATCTCGAAACAGTGAATGAAAACGTCGCGTCGTGAGAAAACCTAAATCCTAGGAGCAAAACTCGAAGACATTTTTGATATCCAGCTAACCCACAGTGGGCCCGCGTGAGGGATGGTGGCCGACTCCCTCTAGTACGAACTTTGTGTGCTGATTGGTGTAAGCGATTGGAATGGTTTTGCTGCTCTTGAACTTTATGTGCTGCCAAAGCTTATGCTGTTATGCTTATTCTAGATATAATAAATATAATGCATTGATGAAATTTACATTCAAACAAAACTTTGGATTTCATAACTACGAATAGCTGTTCCGGCGAACTTCTTACTGCCTTGGAATTATTTTTTTCCGTGTGGATTCCAAACCTGCTCTAACTTAGCACTTCTTTTTATGTCAGAAGTTACAAAAGATTCCCTCAATCTTGAAAAAACTCGGTCACAGACTAGTAGACGGTGGTGTAAGCGATTGGCATGGTTTGTCTGCTCTTGGTGGCAATGCTGGCTTTTATTGTTGCGGTGTCGACAAAGGTTCGTGGCTATAATACTTTACTTGTCATCTCCTGTTGATAAAAGAAGTTGATATATAAAAAAATAGATTGTGAAACTAAATGAAAAAATATAGGTCGTTCTCAGTGTTATTGGACTTTGCAACTAGAAATTTCTTAGAAGCAACCTGAATCCTCATTCTGTGTGCTCTGCAAGGCAATAGACTCGCCTCTTACTCCATGGGACCTAGCATAACAGGCGCATTTGGAATTGTTGTATGAAACTGTGCAATAAAAGTGCAGAATATCAATTTTGTTACAAAGATGCTTACTTTTCTATGAAGTTCACCTTGAGGACGTTTGTTCTTGTTGACTTTGTTAGTTATAACATTTTTGGTATCGTACAGCACACATATTTTGTAAAAGCTGGTAAATTACAATTATTATTGGAAATGACAATAAACAACAATAGACGTTTACTCCTCCTTAGGGTCAACTCACACCGAGACGCAAAGTTGTGCGGCGTTTAGAAACCGCAGTATTAAACACTTTAAAAGTGACTGAATCCTCAAAATTATGAAGAAATAATTTCATCGTGTATATTGATGTTAAAATATGACTTATATTATTATGATGCCTACTATGTGAATGGGAAATTTTGGTGAGCAATAACGTAGTTATTTTTTTGGTCAAAATTATAATGTGATGTCCGCTTTAATATTGTATACTAAGCTTTTCTTTTTTATCTGATTATTTTATATACAAATTATCCAAAAGTAGAAATAAAAATCTTTTTTGTACACAAATACTTTTTTTTAAATATAGCAGAAACTACAATAATTTAGTGCCATCTTATAATATGAACCATCATCAATAAATGGTTTATTATTTTATATTCCAGTCAAAACACGGAATCCAGACTTCTGTAAATTAGGTGCGTCTACATAGCGAATAAAAAACTTCTGTGATTCAAATGAACCCCTTAACATTTCCTAAAAAATACCCTTCCGTATAATGTATGTTTCGAAGTTAAAAGATAAGTAAACTTTCAAACAAACAGCCGGCTGGTTTTACTATAAAAAGCTGTTACAATACAAATTTTGCGACGGTGTTTACTATCATCACGAACATTATGTTTATGAGCGTTTTTTTTTCTCAGTTTTAGCTGTCTTTTCTTCTTTTTGTTAAAATAAAAAAAAAACATCAGGCCGTAGTGGACATGAAAATTTGTGCCAAAAAGAAAACCAGCCAGTAGGTTTGACAAATTTATCTTCCGCAAAGGTTAAGCCCCCAGCTCCACTATTTATTTTAATAATCATCGCTTATATTAGCGTATAGGTATACGCTAATTGTATTATAAGCGATTATTGTTAAATATATAATATCTTTTAAATAAATCTAAGCTTAATCAAAAGTCTGAGATCAAACAAGGAAAAGACCTTAACCTACAAAAATTAAACAACCCCCGACAAAAAATACTGTAAAAAGTAAAAAAAAAATGTTTTGATCCTTAATGGATCAAAACATTTTTTTTTGTTTTTTTTTGTTTAATGTTGGTAGGAATATTTTGGCCCAAGCATCGTCGCCTCGGGATACTGCAATTTTTTGTATTAACTAAGTAGATACTAATTTTTTAATTTATCGGTCCCTCGACACGAAACGATTAGGCCTTGATAAATTAATAACGCTGTTTAAAAAAATACGAGAATTGTCATCTAATTCGCCATATCCTGATCAAGCGCTACGACCTTCGAATAGGCATTCCAGTAAGCTTCTTAGTTTATTATGAAAGCCTAGAGCTTAAAATAGTGTCCAGTCCAGAATAACCAATACTGTCTCTGAGCACATGGCACGACGCAACGGTTTCCATGACAACGATGCAGCTAGAGTTAAGTTTGACTGTATAAACTTACGGCTGGTCTCAATAACGTATCTACCTTTAACCAATTGTGAAATTTGCTACCAACAGTAGCTGAAACGTCATCTTCGTTCGTCTTCTAATAGAGAGTTCAGTATATAATGATTGTAATTCGGAATATTTGAGACAAAAGTGTCATGGTTACAATCATTTTATAAATGAATATCTACCCTTTGAGAAACAACACCAAAAACCAACACGTGTTTTGGAAATATGCATCAATACCTACTGACTTCCACATGACGGGAACGCCCCGATGAACTTTACAAATACCGCAATACCGGAAACTTTTCCCAAATATTTGCTGATATTAATTCATTTATGGTTGATGTTTCTATATCTAATACAATTTTAGTCCAATTTCTGTCATTAATCCGAAAAAATCATCAATCAAGGTCTAAAAATCTATTGTATTGAAGCGTACTCGAGATATGGGTCCAATCCTTATTTACAAAATTCTTCCTTACCTGGTGACTGAGTAATTTAAGTGACTGACAGACAACGCACAGCCAAAACTACTGGTCGTGCAAGAGAGCCTACACTCACTACGACCAGTAATTTAATTTAAGTGATTGTTACTATACATTATTGTCTAATAAACACAAACATGATTTATTGAGTACTCAGTGTATTTTGCGAATAGATTTTTAGCAACTTATTTTACTAATAATAACCGTTTGTATTTCTCAATACAAATGATAACATGTTATTTTGATATTAAAATGATTTACTTCGTTAAACCACTATTGTTTATTTACAGTAATTATTCTTCTACAATTTGATGAATTTCTTATGAAAATCTTATTAGATTTAGCTAATTTTAGTGTTTCGTATCAAGTAAACACGTGACGTACTTCCATGCGCCATCGGACATAGTTGTCGTGGATTGGGACATCGTTTTATAAAAGAGTGTGCACTCGGTGTGTCAGTAAGTATTATTGTCGGCCTTGACTCTGGATACCTACTGATCCGTCATTTTATCCCGGAAAAATGTACGAACACTGTGTGAAAAGCCACGCAGGTGAAGTGGTGCCAAAAAACTAATAAGTATATGTAAGTACAATAAATATGACCAGCTACGAATATTATGAAAATAACGGGAACCCTCTTAAAGTTCACGGAATATGTTCAATAAGTATTCTTAGTGCGTTTTTTTTACATGCAATTGTTTTCCTGTGGCAACACCGAGGCGTCAGATCCAGAATCCTGTCAAAATGCTAATGATATTTGACATTTGTTAAATTGACATCAACGTCAAATTAACGTCAAATTAAATTTTTCAAGTAAGAGGACCTATGTGGCGCCAATTGGTAGCGTAATTTTCAAAACAGAAGAGAAATGAGTAGATTTAATTATTTAGTATAAAAGGGTCACATTCAGATATACAGCTTGATCACCCTGCGTAAATTATTTGCTAGGTAGCGTTTGTTTCTAGTTCTACATCGCATCAAATGCAAACTCCCGCTATCATGCACACAATGGGTACTAAACCTTGACATTCATACAATCCAAATGTCTCCTCTAGTATTGGAACTGTCTTTTTGATTATCGAACATGCGCACCTTGCAAATGGCCACGTGCAACTGCTATCTACATAGTATGTTTTCAATATCTTATACTGCGTGCTCTTGTAGTCTGTTGACATAGTTTATTGCCCTGTGATGGCGACCCTGTCCAAGGTTATTTATTTATATGTTAGCTGTGTAACTGGGTCTAGGTCAATGGTTCATTCATTTGTATGTCAGCGTCGGAGTTCACCGGCAGCGTAAATAAAGAAACTTTGTGTTTGCACTCAACATATGTTATGTTAAGTGCACATTTAGGTACTGTAGCTATTGTTATTTGTGAATGTATTTATGCACCGTATAAAACAACATAAATCATTATAATTTACGCTAACAAGCTATATTAGAGATGTTTTATTGCAATTCAACAAACATGACTGCTGTATTAATCGAATGGACCCAAGTTCACAACGTGACTATTCAGCTTTTTTAGGTGTACGGTACAGATCACCGAGCCTGTTTAGAGGAAAAGGCGTTATGGTTGGTATCAACCACTAATATATTAATAAACGACGTAAACCCTTAACGATTCAATATCATCATAACAATACAAGTAGTTCATTATAAAGATTAAATCAGTCTCTGTGAAAAGACTCGCGTGTACCCTACAAACGTGTATATGTGTTGTGTTGACCTCAAGTAGGTACTTATAACAATTCTTTCTTATAAAACTCAATTAAAGAAATACCACAAGTACACGTGACACCGCGATACGTCACAACAAAGTGAAACATAATGAGCTCTATGCTAAAGAGGAAGAGTAATGCGGAATGATGGATTAATTAATAAATCATTATGCATTCCTCGTTGTTCATAAAATTTTTCATCGGCGTTTGAGTTCGTTTCCTTCTGGGTGCATATCACTGCGGATTCAACGTTTTTTTTTAAATAGGTGAGAGCTTTGAGGAACTAATACTTACAGCCTTAAGGTATTTTATGAAATGGATGTATGTATTTGAGGGTTCACTCAAGTATAGGTGGTCTTGAATATTCCCTTTACAATCCTTGGCAGAAGTGGCTTGTATAAACAACTCGAATGTAGTTGACATGACGGTTTGGTAACCCGTGGCTGACTGACCAACTTAAGGTATTAAGGCGAAACCTTTAACTTATATTATAATAATTTAGGTGTAAAACAGTCAGTCACACGCATAACAAAACTCCGGGGAAAAAGCTTTTTTTTTTTCAAAAACAATCCAAGTACCTAATGATTTCTTACCGGGATTATCTTAAGTTATGCATTTTAGAATGAAGTGTGAAAAGACAAACGCTATAACATGTGCGAATAAAGGAATTGGTCAAAGGTAAGGATTTTTGCTATATCATTATTTATACATTATATTACTTCTGTACGTGTGTACATGTCACTGACTCCTCCTTAATGGCTGGACCGATGTTGATGAAATTTTTTGTGTGTATTCAAGGGGATCCGAAAATGTTTTAGATTTACAATTGGATCCGGTAGGTGACGCTGAAATTGATTTCGATCATTTTTCGGCATACACAAAGCAAACGTTCGGACAGGACAAACGTCTGTCGGGACCGCTAGTGTATAAATATATAAAAATGAATTGCTGTTCGTTAGTCTCGCTAAAACTAGAGAATGACTGATCCAAATTCACCTAATTCGACTAATTTTGGTTTTGAAATATTTGTGAAAGTCCAGGGAAGGTAAAAAATGTGGAAAAATTGCAAGGGAAATACTTAGTAAAAATCAATTTTACTGTCTTATACAAACTGTTCCTGCCTGTCGAACATTTGACGTTCGTCACGTCGGTACGGTAAACTCGGGTCTCTCTAATAATAATTACAGAACGTATTTAAATAAGAGTTATAAATCGACAACATAATTATATTCACATTATTCGGATTAACGCGTATTCAGATTTAAAAATCCAAAATAGTGTCACTATGACAAAGGTATACATACGGGCTATTGCGGTGGTGGGTTATTTGTTGGTTGTCAGATATTTATGGTTGCGTTCAGAAATTTATTTTGTGAACTTGGAAAGAGATATCAAGGTGCATTCCAAAAAAACTATATTTCAAAGGACAATTCTACTATTTTTAAGCAACGTTTGTGATTCCATAATTTCAGCTGAAATTCCCAATGAATCAGTTGTCAATGGACCTTGCGGAGTTTTCAACAACAACTCACTCTGTATGGTCGACGGCAAGTGTTCCAAGAGATATCACTTGCAACAATGGGCGATCAGTAGTTGTGAAGGTAAAAGGATAAGATTTTGATGTGGACAATCGTTGGATTGTGCCATACTCACCAATATTGTCCAAACTTTTTGAGGCTCACATCAATGTGGAATATTGTAACTCCGTCAAGTCGATAAAGTACATAATAAATGTAAATATGTTAACAAAGGTAGCGATATGGCCATTTTTGCATTAACAAATGCAAATGACGAAGTATCTCAGTATCAGATGGGTCGCTATGTAAGCAGCCGAAGCAATTTGACGCATCTTTTATTTTGCTATCCACGAAAAACACCCTGCAGTTTTCAGTCTATTTGGCAGTTCATCTAAAAAAACGAGTGTATTTAAATGACGAGAACGCGGTGTACAGCGGCACGTCCATCGTCTACCACATTCACAAGTTTCTTCCCAGTTTGTCAAACAGATGTTTTCGCTCGCACTTTTTTGATATGCCACGCTACTATACGTGAACGAGAACGCGTCATCAAAGTCGTTTCAGCTTCGGAAACAAGGAAAACCAGTTAAAGGACATCCAAATTAATTTTCTTCAGATGCTCTGGATCGCATCTAAACAATAAATCCTAAAAACGACGAATGAAATTATCTTCGATCGTTTTAAGTGAATGTTTGTGGCCCGTCACCGTTTCAACAAATGAGATCAGCTGCTGGACGTCTGTATGCGACCTATAATGAGTCGTGTCAACTATAACAGTTGCTCGAGAACGGTTTACATTAAAAAAATACGCTCAAGGATTTGTCATATCTTCATCGACGCATCAAATCCGCATATTTGTTGCGAATATCACATTGACATGTTTCCCCTCGAATCCAGGAGATTTGTGGGTGAAATATAGGGATTGACATGTCTGAGGATGTTTTGTATCGTGTGCGCTGTCAAACTTTGAATACAACACTACAAATGACTGAAGAAATTTACAATGAGATATTAATCATAATACAAGACACGTGTTTATTGAAGACAAATGAAGTATTGTCGTGTTTGGGCATTACAGCACCCAATCGTCCTAAGCGCGATGCATTGGTATGTATGATGCATAGGTATGCATAGTAAACTGCGGAACCCTACACAGCGCTAGGCCTTGTTACGTGTTACACATTTAAATCACGAAAGTCAAATCAGAAAATTTAAGTAACGCTTTTCTCGGGCAAAAACACTATTTATAAAATAAATTACCAAAAACTAATGGATGTTTATTAATCTTCTGAATGCAACTTACACAAAATTGAAAAAGGTGTGGAGTTTTCTAAAAACGTCTCATTCTCTTAATGGACATTGACAAAGCATTGTTTCAATTGAGGTTATTTTCCTATTCTACTCTGCATAATGGTCAAATAAAACCGACATCAAATTATATTCTCTCTCAACATGTATTTTCCCAAAAATCATCAGCTTTTCACATCGAATTGCCTCGTGGCATTGTTTACATCGATGCAGGATTCACAACACAAAACAGAGTATCTTTTTGATTTTGCTGTTCACGCATGCGCATTGAAAAGCAAACCACGTGTATCGGCTATTCCAATCTTCTGATGCTTCATGAACTCCTAGTAACGCCAAACAGTTTTGCGCCGACTATTTTGCATTCCACGGCTAACAGGCCAGGCTACCTTCATCGCCGACGTCCTGCGTGGCACTGACTGCGCTCTTACCCGCGACACGTGTGGGTGGCGCGGTAGTGGCTCCACCAAGCGGAGCGAAGGTTCATTCCAGTGTTATGTCTTTAGCTATTACTAGCGGACGTCACGCGGTTTCACCCGCCAAGTTCCCGTTCCCGTAGAAGTACCGGGATAAAATATAGCCAATGTTACTCGCTGATAATGTAGTTATCCATTGCTAAAAGAATTTTCCAAATCGGTACAAAAACACAAATCGTTCCTCTTTACAATATTGGTATGGATATAGTAATATAGTATATATATGTATATATATGTTGCAGCGATGAGACGTCCTAGAAACAGTCGTACAATATTTTAAAGGTTCTCCTCCTTTTTTCCCTTTTTTGCATTAAGTGGGAATTATGATTATTTCATTAATCATGAAGTTTCCCCGCCTATCTGACGCAATGTAGAAAAATATTATTTTTAATTTTTGTTCGAAAAATTATATCTATCATGGTTTCTCTTTTTCTAGCAACGAAATGTGTTGTGAGCTACTTGTTCCCTAATAGTGTTTGAAGGGGAATTTTCTTATCGCCCCTTTGCCTTTAGACGAAAATATAGAGCAGAGGAACTTCTTTCATTGCATCAATTATGTAATTTCTAGAAAGTTCGTTTTTATCCAATTAATTAAAATCAGTGCTCCGCGAACCTTGTACGCGTGATTATGATGTTACTTTTCAGTTATTTTCATTTAAAAAGGTATACTTTTACAGAAATTCAGCTTTTCGTTCTAGTCTTTCTATAACATGCTGTTTTAATTGGGCTTTTGGAAAATGGCTCAGTAAGAATCATCTTAGAATATTTTTTTAGTAATTTTCCAAAAGCAAACTTTCTGAACAAGTTAATAATTATAAAAGGGCAATCGACAAAATCTCAATGTTTCCTTTGCCTCATCAACCTCTCTTTAAATAAGTGCTAACTGATCTACAAATTAAAATCTTAAGTATCATAAAATACTAGCTTTTGCTCGTGATTTCGTACGCGCAAATCCCGGTTTTTCCCTTTCCCATAAGAATTTCTGGAAATCCTCTCTTAGTGCTCCCCTACACTCTCCAAGGAACCTTCATGTTATATTTCAAATTTCTACGACCAGTAGTATCGGCTGTGCGTTGTCTGTCAGTAACTCACTCAGTCACTCAGTAAGTCAGTTACGGAAGAATATAAATAATGAAGCAAAACTTATTTGGAATGTTTACCTCTTCAAGAATCAGAGCCTAACGTGAACGTGTGAGTATATTTCACGCACCCTATGGCGATACTTAAATACTCAAACTTTATTTGCATTCCACAATGTGTTTTAAGAAGAAAATTTTAAAAAGAAATTTCAATCATTATGGACCCTGTCGAGCACAGTAAAAATCAAATAATATGTAGGAGAGCAGAAGCTTTAAAAATCAAAACTTTTGTTTAAAATAAATCTAATAATACCATATAAGGGACTCTATACCTTATATTTCATCATTCAAATATTCCTTTATACTATAATTGCATTTTTCAATAAAATAATGTTTTAGTTTTTTTATAAATTATGTATATTTTCTCTTCTTTTTTTATTAGTTCAGGTAGTTTGTTTCATATTTTTATGGACATCATAAACTGACCTGGGGAGGTCTTTGCCCAGCAGTAGGACATTTTAGGCCAGCTCTTATAATATAATTAAAATATCATAGCCTGTGACGTGCAGCGCTGAAGCCTGCCTGGTCGATGTAACCGCGCCTAGCATGCTCTCATCACTAAAACAATTTCTGGCCTTCCAAGAATATTGTTATTCGGAGGATTCATTGCCTACGCGTAGTACCTTAGAATGAGTAGTCATCTCCATAATAAAGTGAATTACGAGCTAGGATACGAGTATTTTGATAGTATTGAATCAACAATAAGTACAGCGCCGCCCGTTCGCCGGTACCACGTGGCTTTCAAATATAAACAAATACCCCCGCCATGCGGCATCGCGCTCGGAGCCTCAGTACGCGCTCGCTCTCCGACGCTGCCACACGTTCGTTTGTGAAAACTGTTTTGCTCGCAATTTCACTCTTGGTACTAGGAAAGCAGAAATTGTTAGGAGGTTGAATGAGCCGGCAAAAACAAGCATGGGCTATGCGCGGCTACTACAGTTGTGTTTTGAAGATGGTTGGATGTGGAGCTGTACGAATTTTGTTGTGTATTGCATGACACAATATTAAAAACCAGTGACTTAATTTCGTACCTATACCTATATATATATATATATATATATATATATATAGCCTTGGCCAAAAGTATTAGTTAGGCACCCCCAATATAGTTACCACACACCTGTGCTATTTGAACAATGACTATTTAAGACAATAGGCGGCATTTTTTAAGCAGTCGTCGTGGTGCGTCAATAATAAAATATTATTTTTTCCAAAATTTATTTTTAATGTTTCGTCAGTTACCATTTCGAAGTCTTAGTGTAAAGACAGTGCATTTTTGGTTTTGTTAATTAATTGAGAAGAAATTCATTTGAAAATGCCAAAACGAAACGAAATTAGTATTGAAAATCGTGTAAAAATTCAACTTTTGCATGACCAAGGCAAGACTCAAAAAGAAATTCAATTTGGTGAAGATCTGATGAAGTACTTCGGAGATATCACCGGAACTCTTCAATAAATGATAGCAAATCTTCCGGGGGGACGGCTGAAATCGTTTGTCTGTTTATTGTTTACACCACTTTATAACAGAAAATCACGCCGGTACGCTATGAAGGGGTACGCAGATGTGTACAAGTCAACCATGGTTTTGGGGTTATCTATTCGTGCAAAGCTTTATTATTCTAATTATTATTATTAACTTTATTTTTCACCTCATAATAAGAACAGGACAATTAAACATAAAATAAGTGTACAATGGGCGGTCTTATCGTACAAAGCAATCTCTTCCAGACAACCTATGGATGGATTGAACAGCAGAAGATAGATCAGCTTTTTTGATTATGAACCGGTCTTGATAATATTTTTTGCGTTGAGTTTAGTTGTATACATTGAATTTGCATTGGACGTTGAAAATCAAAGATAAACAAGTAACCCCCTTAACTTAAAGTGTCGTAAAGTGAGATATTGTTAGGTTTATGTCAATCCCAAAGCAAAGTAGATATTTAACTATGAGCTGGTCTTGACTTAGACCGAAAGTAATTCCTTTTTGGGAAATAGCGCAACCGCCCATCATGGGAATAATATCAATTTAATTATGGAGTATCTCCACAAAAAAGTGATAAACAACCTTTCGGTGCTTTTTGTTGTCTTTTTGTTTTTTGACACCGACTGCCGTAATTAAAGTTATTGAGAGAGCCTAATAAATTCAGTTTTGGCGTGCGCTGAGAAAACTATCGATGATACATGAACATAATGTACTTACAACATGTTTTTTTTTTGAAGGATCGGATATCATCTAATGACTTCGTCCGCTCTGGGTGAAGCGGAAGGGCGTGTCAGACTTTTACTGACCAAAACCCATCCGTGTGCCTTCTAAAGCTCTCTGCGTTCCAGGGCCGCGTTGACTCTTACGAACAAATTCCGCAACCCTGGCAGGCTCTGGCCCTAGCGGGCCCCGTCTTCTCTGCTGACATCTCCTTGAGGCGCGCGTGAAATACAACGCGCCATCGACCCGGGCCTGGTGGTGACCGGACAGAGAGCCACCCAACGCTCGCCGTCCGCAGGCCCGCGCCTACAGAGGCCGGGGATTGCCCTGCGACTCCCGACGCCCGGGGCTTTTTCTCCTGTAGCGACGGTTGGGACGAAGGCCTTGCCTTTCCCTCGCGCGGCCCGCCTTCTCCTTCGCTAACATTACTGCTTCGCAGAAGGAGGTGACCGCTTCCCAAGCCTCCTCACTCTGGACCATGGATTCAACCAGGGCCGACGCGAGAGGTCGCCGCGGCTGATCGCCTCGATGAGGACACGGCGGTGCTCCGCCCAAGCAGGGCAGACCTCCACCGTGTCCTCCGGGCGATCCTCACAGTGCTGACAGCCAGGCGTGTCCTAACGCTTAATCCGAAACAGGTACCTCTCGAAACAGACGTGTCCGGTATGTACCTGCGTCAGGCGGAAGGTGAGGACGCCGTGGCGCCTCCCCAGCCACTCCTCAAAGAGGGGCCTTACCGCCGCAATAGTGGTGTGCTCAGCGCTGGGTTGCGATAGTCGCTGTCACCATACCGCCATCCACCCGTTGATATCTAGGTATCACCTCCCACGTGGACTGGTCAGCAATGCGCTTGCGTGAAAGTGAAGATGCAAGAGGAAGACAATTTCAGTTTAAAACTATTACTAAGACGCCATAAAGTATCAGTAGTTTGATTTGAAACTTCAAAAAGCGGGAAAGGTTTCTACGTTTATTTTAACGTTTGTTTACACTATTGATCTAAAACAATATAAGACATAACATAGACAATAATTTCGATTACGCACTGGTTGACAACCCATTAGTATAAAAAATCGACGATTTTCGTTTGGTGATTGTGGTCAAACGCGAGCCCATTAATAATAAATTTAAAAAATGTAACATTCCCCACGCATAATAACTTTCCGTGCATTGGCAACCCTGAACTTTGTTTTTTTTTAGCGCTCAACGGTTTATCAGTATCGTAAATAAATATGTATCATTAGAGCATTCAATGAAAAGGACGGAAGATGAGGAGGAGCTCTTCCCTAAATAATAACAGACACGCGGGTCGATCTCAAAGGTTAAAATGGGGTGACCATCTTAACATACCGAGACTCCTCTTTGGTTAAGCAAACTCTTTGGTTAACAAGTTAAGCCGTTGGTCTCGGCCACATTTTTAGATTTTTGGTAGTCGTTACAGATTGTATGAAGCCACAAAAATCTATCAGTCTTACCAAGATGTACCGTGCTACCCAGTTACTGGGTTGTGGAGGTCAGATAGGCAGACGCTCTACGGTTACTGGTATTCAGCTGAAACCAGTTTGACTGGAAGTCACGCTCACGGAGCCCTCGCCGGCGGCGCGCGGCGGTAATCAACGATATCACCGTCGCACACATTGTCACCCACAAACAGTACTCTCATCACCCACCATCAAAAACTTGAGGTTCACCAAAAGTTTTATGACTTGCAGGTATGTTAGTATGTCGTAACACTTGGTTTTGATGCGCTTTTTGATTAACGTATATAAAGGCTTAGAACTTTGAACAGCTTTACAAACTTGCAATAGTTTTCTTTCAAACACTAGTCCGTATTTTGAAATCAAAGGTATGTATTGGCAGGCAATCTTGTAGATGTAGAAAAGGGGAAACTTTAACTGAAGAACACGACACAAAAACCACAGCTTAATATTGCTTCCTTCAAAACTTGGTCAATACCGGTAGATACTTACTGTTTATTACTTGGAAGAGTTTTCCCATTTCATTAAAGGTAAGCTTGTGTAGTTGTATGGTGGTTATTCGAGCGTGTTGAGCCTTGAGTCGATGAGCGTACTGCACCCCATAGTCCTGGGTATACTGGAAAATGCGAAATTTCCCTTTTATTTTCCAAGACGATATATATTTTACAGTGAAGAAAAAACCGGCCAAGTGCGAGTTGAACTCTCACATGAAGAGTTCCGTACTATAAACCAATTTCAATAATTTTACCGTGTAATTCTTTTTTTTTAATTAAAAAAGTGTTTTGTTCAAAATAAGCACTTTCCTTTGTTTTGCCATATTGTTATTACTTCCCAGAATTTGATCCTTATTAGCGACACTTTTAAACGATGGTGTATTAGTACAGGGAATGTTTTTTTTTAGAAATAATCTGTTCGATTCCAGACCAGGAAAACTAATTTTTCAAAAATCCAATAATGCAGTTTTAGTTTTCATCAAAATCGGGCTCGAAAAAACAGACATGTTTTGCTTATATCGTCAAATTATTAAAACAATTGGTGAACTTACAATTTTTAAAGCGATATTGTATTAATTTGGATGGCACTTTCATAGTTTGTGTTATATTGGTGCTTGCCACTTCTTTTGTTCTTTTGTTTTCTTCTTGTGTAAATGTCGGCGACAAAGGCCATGGAAATTACTGGTAGCAGTAGGCTGTTACCGCATAAAATAGTGAAGGGCACAGCAATACTAAAGCTTTCAATCTACAGAAGAGTTGGTAATCCGATGAGTAGTTTAGATATTAAATGAGAAATGATATTTATTTGGAACTTCGTTCCATCCGGGTGTCCCTTGCCACCTCTCAAGTTTTTTTTAATAGTGAAGGGGATAAAGGGTTTCCTTGAGCTATGCCTACGACACATTATGCTATTATCCTGTAGTTCAATGAATAGATGTCTCCGCTGGAGATACTGCCAAAGCAGAGCCCACTCCTAAGTTATCCAAAATGATCAAGAGAGATGTCAGATTTATATTATTGTAGGCACACTTAATGTCTATGAAACAGCCAATAGTTGGTAAATTTTTAGAAAAACCCGTTTTAGCCCGTGCAACCAACCAAGACCACCATAACATGACTTAGATCTTCAAAAGCCTGTAGTGTCATTGGATAATATATTATTTTTCTCTAGAAACCATTCAAGCCTGCGTGTTATGATAGTATGAAGTATCTTACACAAACAAGATATTAGCGCAAATCGTTGTAACACTCACACATGAGCCTGGCTCACCTCCCGGCTTCGGTATAGGAATCATTTTAACTTTTCTCCATTGTTCAGGTATGAATTCGGATAACATAAACATATTGAATGTGGAAGTCAGCATAATTTTAGCTATGTAGGGTAAATGTTTTATCATAGAATATGATATAGTATCGTGGCCTGGAGCAGTGTCTTCATTTTTAATTGATTTAACTACTTCCTGTACCGAAACCAGGCTAGATAGTTGCAAGTTGCAAGAACTAAATATAGGAGGTTGTGGCGTAATATGATCTAGGGCCAGAATTTGCAATAGTATTTCGGATTTACCTTGATCAACTGATGATTGAGGCGATTTGTATTCTTTAACCCATCTCATCCGCCTCCACATTTCTCCCGAAGAAGTCACACTATCTATGCCGTTGTAAAATTCCTGAAAAGATTTATACCTGGCTTTTCATACTAGTTTTTGCGCTTTAGCCACTTTTCTTTGTAGTACTTCAAGATCTTGCGGGTTGGGGTTACCTCTAAAAATGGCTCGTGCAAGACGTCTCTGTGCAACAATCTGTGACAACGTTTGACACCAACATGGTTTCGGTATGAATTTATTTGACTGAAGAGGATTCTCACTCACTCACTTAATTGTAGGTATGTATTGATCGGATGCAGAGTTAACATTATCTATTATATGCACACTGATGATCCAAAGGTAGCTTCGAGTTGGTTAATTCCGATTCTATATATTGAGGGTATGCTTGCCAATCAGCTTTTGAAAAGTTTCTCCTTTTTTAAATTATGTGAATTATCAGTTTATAAGCAAATTTTAATCATCATATGGTAACTTCCCAGGTTTTCATTCCTGATTCTTTTCATTTTAATTCAAAAGCCAAATCTGTTGAAGCAATAGTTACATCTGGTGAAGATTTTATTTACTTTACCTTAACTCCATTAACTAACTTTAAGCGTATATGTGTGTTATCGTTTAGTGTGAACAAGTTGTTGTCCATAAAAGAACCGAAAAGCTGATTACCTCTTGCAACAGTTATGGAAGACCAGTTTGAGTTGTGGCCGTTCAAATCACCAGCAATGAGGGTTTTGAGGTGTGCAATTGAGAAGATTTGATCCCAATGACTTCTGCGTGTGTGCACTGACTAGGGGCAATAGATGGTGATTATATTTTCTAGTTGATTGCAGTTGAGCAATTTTATGTACAAACATTGAATTTGTGATTTTGAAATGATTACATTACTTTGAATGCCCTTGATAGAGTGCTGAGTGATGACTGCTATACCTCGGTAGTGGCATTAATGCCGACACATGAAAAACAAATAAACGAAATTTGTTCGGCATTAAAAAGAACCGCAGCGCCATCTACGACGAACTAACAGCGAAATCCCGCATCGCGCAAGCAAAGTTCTCCGTGCGATTTAATATCAACACACACCTATATATACCTGAGAGACCTGATTGCTGAAACCGTGTGGCGGATACCTATTGTATTTTCGACGATCAGTTCGATCAGGGTCAGGGAGATTAGGGCGATCAGTAGTTGTGAAGGTAAAAGGATAAGATTTTGAGATGGACAATCGTTGGATTGTGCCATACTCACCAATATTGTTCAAAGCTTTTGAGGCACACATCAATGTGGAATATTGTAACTCCGTCAAGTCGATAAAGTACCTAATATATGAAAATATGTTAACAAAGGTGGCCATCTTTGATTGTTTTTAGTGAATTTTCGTGGTCCGTCATCGTTTCAACAACTAAGGTCAGTTGCTGGACGTCTGTGTGCGACTTACCATGAGTAGTGTCAACTAATACAGTTGCTCGAGAACGATTCGCATTGGGATAGTAAGCTTAGGGATTTTGTCATATCTTCATTGCCGCATCAAATCCGCATATTATTTGCAATTATCATATCGACATGACATGTTGCCCCTGGAATCCAGGAGATTAATGGGTGGAATATAGGGTTGACATGATGAGGATGCTTTGCATCGTGTGCGCTGTCAAACTTTGAATTCAACACTGGAAATGGCTGAAGAAAATTTACAATGAGACATTGATCATGATAGAAGACATGTGTATATTGAAGGTAAATAAAGTATTGTGGTGTTTGGGCATAACAGTACCCAATCGTCCTATGGCGATGCATTTAACCACGAGTTACAAAGAGAACAACAATACGGCACTGTAGCATTGGCCGAAACAGTTCTTACAAATGTTCCACATTTTTTTCAAAAACAAAGGATTCGTACGGTACTTTGATAGAAGCTGTGAACAGTGGATCTGGTAGAATTTACTTCTTTGATGATCCCGGAGGGACTAGAAAAACGTTCCTAATTTCAGGTGGACAAACTACTTATTCTGCCCTGAAATTACCATTGAACTTGCAAATCAACGAAACACTAGCTTGCAACATCGTAAAAAACAGCGCAATGGCGAAGATTCTACAGCTATATATAATAGATTGTTTGGGACGAATGCAAGATGGCCTACATGGGGTCACTGGAGGAACTGGACAGAACGTTGAAAGATCTTCGTGACTACCAAAACGCTTTTGGTTGAGCCATGATTCTGTTGTCAGGTGATTTTCGTCAAAATATTGCTGTTAGTCTCCGATCAATACTGTTGCGGCCGAATTAAACGCATGCCTTAATCATCAAATTTGTTCTAGTTGACAACTAACAGGCGAGTTTTTTTGAAAAAAGATCAAACTGCAAGGTTGTTTTCGAAGCAATTGTTCGACATTGGAAATTGTGAAATCACAATTGACACCTCGACCACATTATATTTCCCACAGATTTCTGTCACTTCACTGACTCGAAAGAGGAGCTTATTTGGCGTGTTTTTCCGGACATAGCGCAATAGTTCAATAACTACAATTGGCGGAGTGAACTATCAATATTGGTGGCCTAAAACAAAGATGTCGATGATCTCAATACGACTATTCTGAATTTTCCTCCGGGAGAGCTGTTATCCTTCAAGTCACCTATCCCAAAGAGTTTTTGAATTCACTAAAATTGCCTGGACTACCACCTCACAATTTCGTCCATTGTTTACATCCCGGCAAGGTTCACAGCACAAATCAGCGTATCTTGTTTATTTTGCTTTTTACGCATGCGCATTGAAAAGCAAACCACGTGTGTCGGCTATTCCAATCTCCTGATGCTTCATGAACTCCTAGTAACGCCTAACAGTTTTACCCCGACTTTGTTGCATTCGACGGCAAACAGGCCAGGCTACCTTCATCGCCGACGTCCAGCCTGGCACTGACTGCGCTCTTACCCGCAACACGTGTGAGTAGCGCGGTAGTGGCTCCACCAAGCGGAGCAAAGGTTCACTCCAGTGTTATGTCTTTAGCTATTATGTGTTGCAGTGATGAGACGTCCTAGTAACAATTGTACAATTTTTAAACAGTTTTACTATTTTCCCTTCGTTGCATTTGGCGGGAATTATGATTATTTCTTTAATCATTCCCGCCAATCTAACGCAATAAAGTAAAATATATAGCTATCACGGTTAATAAGCTCTTTGCTAGCAACCAAGTGTGTTGTGAGCTTCTTGTTTCCTGATAGTGTTTTGAGGGGAATTTTCTTATCGGTCCTTTTCCTTTAGTCGAAAATATAGAGCAGAGAAACTTTTTTCATTGCATCTCGTATGTAATTTCTAGAAAGTTCGTTTGTATCGCATTAATTAAAATCAGTGCTCCGCGAACCTTGTACGCGTGATTATGATGCTACTTTTCAGACAGTGTTATTTTAATTTTAAAAGAGTGTATCTTTACAGAAATTCAGCTTCTCATTCTATTCTTATGACTAAGAAAGAATCATCATCATAGTTTGGGATCGGATGGCCGTGTGTGAGTTGTCCCAAGATATTATTATTGAAACGAAGTTCCTTATCGCGCGTTGTGAAAGGGGGCTAGACGGAAAAAAATCATACGAAAAGTTGCAACGACACTTCTTTGATTGTCTTTTGTTTCTGTTTGAATTTCGAAGAAGAATGTGTTTTTATTTCGAAATAAAGCGCCAAAATATAAGATACAAATATTTTGATAAAGTAATTGATTAGACACTAATTTTTCCCGCGGCTCAGCTCCTTTTGTTCTATCCTAGAAGATTTTATTGGAATATGATGATTTTTTGAAGACAAATAACAGCCTCTCCATGAATGAGTTTTCTTAATCGGATCTGTATCTACAGTAGAACGGAACAAAGAATTTTACCGTTTATCATAATTATTAGTATTGACTATTTTGAAAAAAGGAGTCTCGTAACTTATATGTCATTGTAAGTAGGTACCCAAAAACTTCTCAGGTACACACCATCCAGAATAGAAAGTTGGTATTAATTTTAAATACTACAAACGAAACATTCGAATCAAAAAAAAAAATTTTGCATGTTATCTGCCCTATTTTATGAACAAACAGTTTTAAAACTATGAAACGTATCAGTTATTTGGCGTAATAGACTTAATTGGCGATCGTTCGATCGCAACAAATTGAAGCTGATAACAATACAAATATTTTAAACTTTTATATTTTTTTAGTTGTGAAATACTTTTTTAATTGAATAAATAGGTACTAGCTATTTCATGCGGTTTCACTTCTCTATCAAGAAACAGAACAGGGATGGTGTTTTTTTCAAGGATAACAAGTAGGCTACGAGAATGAGTGCTATGAGTTATGACACAGCGATACTGAAGCTTTCAATCTGCAGAAGAGTTGGTAATCCGATGAGTAGTTTAGATATTAAATGATAAATGATATTTATTTGGAACTTCGTTCCATCCGGGTGTCCCTTGACACCTCTCAAGGTTTTTCTTATTATATTATTATCTTAGAATAATTATTATTCTAAGATAATAAATAATAAGAAGATAATAATAATAATATAATAAGAAAAAACTTGAGAGGTGTCACGGGACACCCGGATGGAACGAAGTTCCAAATTGTTCCTTAGTAATTTTCAGAAACCATTCCATAATTATAAAAGGGCAATCGACTAAATCCAAATTTTTCCTTTGCCTCATCAACCTCTCTTTAAATTTGTGCTAACTTATCTATACATTAAAATCTTACCTATTATAAAATACTAACTTTTGCTTGTGACTTCGCCCGTTTTTTCCCCTTTTCGTAAGAATTTCGGGAAATTCTCTCTTAGTGTTACCCTGCACTCCCCAAGGAACTTCATTGGTGAATTCCTAACAGATAATTTAAACAAATAATAATTAGGTATGTCCTTATGTGAGTCAAATGTCGGATCTATTTAAGCTTAATTCTTTTTAATGGTTATTTTATAATTTAACTGGAATAATAATTTACATTAAAAAAAATCATTAGTTTTTAAAATAAGTATTTAATGTATCCAAAATTTGTATACCTATTAGGTTAAACAAAGCGATCCTGATATTAGAATAAAATCTTATTATATTGTTCCTATGTTTTACAAATAAATTATTTGAATTGAATTGAATTGAAATATGTAGTTCTTAGTATCACCACGCGCACGTGTTGCCATTTGGAAATTTGCGCTATTTTCATAAAAGGATCGTTTAAGATTGTTGCGACTTTCCCACTGATAGCTACAAACAAAAAGTTTGTTTCAATACCAACCTATTATATTGTTTTCTCGCAAATCGTTGTAGGACACACGTGTGGAAATTGGTTTTTACAAACTCGTGATTGTGATAAGCACTCGACTTCGTCTCAGGCTTACATTCGTCTACTCGTTTGAAAAAAACAACTTACCGCACTAGTATCATAAATAACTATTATTGCCTGATCAATGCCCTAGATTAGAAAATATGTTCTCACCTCAAATTGATTTATGGCACACAAGTTTGGTATTAGACTGAGATCACGAGCTTAAAATTTGCCAAACTTAAATTAATTGAATCGAAAAAAATTCTATGACGAGTCCGTCTGGCCGTTCTATGAAATCGATCTGCTTATTTCTTTTTTGTTTTTTTTTTAAGGAGACATTCATGCACAGATTGGTAATCAAGTATTGGAAATCACTTTCACGCTTCTCAAGTTAAACTCAAACGATTTTCTTCTTGTGCGTACATTTCTTATCGACGCCCCCGGGGAATAAACCGGTAATCGCAAAAATCAAATTTTACAGGAAAAATGATTTAGTGTTTTTGGGGTATATCTCATTAACAAAACGTAATTATGACAACATTGTTATATGACGGAAAAGATAATTTTTACCCGAAAATTTTGTAGTATTCAGTGTAAGTATTAAATACACACAGAATTAGTTATTCACCAAAATACATATTACCGAAAATGGTTTCAAACAATTTTTAGGGTATTGATAAATTACAATCCTGACTTACCAATATTATTCCAGTAATGTTTACTTACCGAATTATTCTTGTAAAATTCTTAAAAATCATAGACATAATAATGCTTTACAGGATTATGAAACTTGTTTTTTCATTTTAGAGAGAGATTGTAATGCTCAGTTACCGACTTATTATGGTAAAATTTTGAATAACCATGAAAGGGTAAAGTAGTCTAACCCGTATTTTATAGAAAATTTTTAGTAGTCATATTATCGTATTCACTGAAAACCAATTACGTAAAATAATTTTGCTGTCGGTATCTTCCAGGGAATAATTAAAGAAAACTCACAAAATTAATTAAAATTATAACATTTATTAGGAACAAAATTCTCATGAGATCACAAATTACAATCAATAAAATTATAAAAAAATAGCCAAGCAAAAACATTTATAACTAATCGGCATTATCAGTGAAATCATCATCAGTATCATCGCGATCATCGCTATTTTCTACAGAGATTAAGGATTCATAAAATGCGTGGTAATACCGTGGAATCGCTCCACTATTGCATAACGATAGTAAATCTGTATGCAAAGCCTTGGTTATGGGAACAGGTTGATGATAAGCAGGTGCCAATACAGGATCTTCTAAAAGTAAAGTATCTGTCTTTGGTTTGCGCCCTCGTCGTTTAGTTTGAAATGGATTTGAAACATTTAATTCAGAATATATTTCATCAAAATCATATTTTAAAAAAACCATGTCCTGTTGGGATGATGATACATGAATTTCCATTACATCAGACCAGCGTATCGTATTTCCATGTATATCGCGACGCCAATTTAAAGGATTAACTAATTTTTTAATGTCTAAAATTTCTGTTTGCTCCATTTCTTTCATAGTATATTTTTCTCCAAGGACTTTGGAGTTTAGTATTATATTATATATTTGATCAGGTGTGTAAATACACTTATTTCTCATGTTCCTCTCAATACAGGCATGCATTGAGTCTCCCTCGTTCTGGCTATGTCCAGTCTCGAAAAATCTGTGCGTTATAGACAAATTTAAAGTTTTTGCAACATACGCATATAAGGCAAAAATGTACCGGTTCTTATTTTGGCCATAACAGCCATCCGAATAAAAATATATATTTTTAACACCTCGCTCCTTTTCACTCTTCAAAAATTGCAACAAACAACTCCCAATTTCAATGCAGCCTCGTTTTGCGATTTGGTAATGCCACACGTAACAATACCCTTTTTTACGTAGAGCGTCAAAAATAGTAAAATTGTACACAGGGTACTTGCGTTTATAATGAAAAATGCCTACAGCAGATTGTGGGATACTTAACACTTTTTGCAGGTCGAAGATAGCAATTGTGCTATCGGTTTTGTCAATGGTAATTTTTTCTTCATTTTTAATTTGCCGTATTCTCTCTTTTCTATTTAAATGACGCCTATAGCTTTCTTCTAAAGTCTCTTTCTCTGGTGGACTGGCTTGCTCATATACAAAACAAGTAGAACATTGGTCCTTTTTTGGCTTAAAAAATGAGTAGTTAAATTTTGTGTTAAAAATTATTTCATATTGACGTTTTGTTGCCATCGTAACTTCAACATAATTTTGCTGTGGAAACCACTCAGTGTACAAACGATACATTTTTGATATATTCAGGTCTTGTGATAAATATTGTCTAGTCGAACTTTTTCTTGTGTAGTGAGAGTCAACCTTAGAAAATAAAGAAATGTGTTTTTCAATACTTGATTCCGTTTCCAAACTCATTTTTCGAGGTCTATTCGTGTGTTTGCCTCTTAAGTCTTTAATCCCTTGGTCTAATTTAATTTTTTCTATAGCTGTATATACCATTTGTTCATTAATTTTTAAAGTGTTTAGGAAAAATTTCTTACAAACAAGAATCTCTGCATTATTTAAACAAAAAAAATATTTTATAGTCTGTGTGCGATTATTTTTCCGTTCTAGAGTTATACGTTTGATATTTTGGCGTTTAGTATGTGTAATAATATACATCCATTGGCGTTCTCGATCAGAAAGTTTATAAAATGAATCAAATAAGTTTTGCCTCTCTGAAGAGGTAAATTTGCTGCCACAGTTCATTTTACATGAACAAACAGGACCCATGACCTTTTGTGGATACTTTTTCTTACTATGACAACCTTCGTAAGCCTGCCCAGCATTTTTAAGTAATTTATTTTTTTTATTAGACCACTGGTCTTCATTAATTGCACGTTTTCTGGTTTTTTGTTTTTCATTTTGTGAAGTGGAAGGTTCGTCTAAATTATTTGGCTCAAATTCTAATGAATTTTGTGTTAATTCAGTTCTTAAATTGACATGTTCATTTTGGGAATTTTCAAGAGACATGACGTCAGTATTATTAATTTCGGAGGAGCTCTCAGGTTGCAATGTTTCCTCGAATTCTTCACTGGACAGATTATTCTCAGCTAAAGGATAACTAGGTACTAAACTTAAACTTGCGAACTGTTTTTCATTATTATGCTGGACATTATCAATTGTAACGCTATATTCATTATTTGTTTTAAAAATGGTGGTAGAAGAACCGATGAAATCGCTGTTTGTTAAAATTAGCGATAAATTAGAAACAGTAGAGGGAGTATCAATTACTTTAGAGGTGTTTAAAATTCTATCTATGCATTGGGAATCTCCGCTACGACCCGAAAACGTACTTGATGGGCTATTGACTGCGATCCTTTCTGGACTTGGAACATATTCTGAACAATCTGGAGAAAAATCACCATCACTCACATCTCTATCACAATCGACGTATTTTTTCTTGGATAGAACTGAAAAAAAAAATTACTGGTTACATAATTTAACCCAGAATTCTAAACTGAAACTCAAAAGTTTTTGTAAAAAATATAAGTACTATAAACGAACGAAATCGCAAGCAACGCATACTTCAAAAGAGTGGGGAACTTTTGAGTAAACCGAATAATATTTTAAATATATATAAAAAATAGTAAGATGCTAATTTAAACCCTTTAAATTGGCGTCACGATAATGTTAAGAATACAATACGCTAGTGTGATTTTACTAAAATGTATGTATCGCAACTAGATTATCTTTAAATACTTAATACCTTAATAGTCTTTATAACCCAAAGGTTGACTGGTAGAGAATGCCTTGATGCATTAAGTCCGCCCATGTACCACTATTGTACATAAAGTTTAAATAAATAAATAAATAATAAATACCTATGGACAGAAATTAGTACTTAAAAATTATATTTGTACATACCTCGTAAATTATAATCAGTTATTTTCATGGACAGTGATTCAACAGATTTGTTTTCTTGCACGATATTAGCACAGTTCCTATTTGTAGTAAGTTCAGAATCTGCAAAAAAATTAAGTTTAAGTTAGTTTGATAGCACAGTTGGTTGGTGTTATGTAGTGGTTAAGCAATTGGCTTTTGCGCTCCGTAAGTATTGCAGGTTCGATTCCCGTACGGAACAAATATTTTAATGAGCTACAGATAGTTGTTCCGGGTCTGGCTGTTTGTGTATGTGAGTTTGTAAAATGCCTCCACGTTAAAAGTGAAATACACTGGTGTGATTAACTTAAAATTTATATGTATCACAATAGAACTATATTTTCTTTAACCACTTGTGCCCCAGCGGCACAAATTCGAGCCAGACACAATAACAATTCTATTGGGTCTGCTAATTAGGTACTCGAGTCGCTACATATTTTTACCTACATATAAATAGAGATTACATTTGTACATACCTCGCAAATTATTATGTATTGTTTTCATGGACAGGGATTCAACAGAATTGCTCTCTTGCACGATATTAGCACAGTTCCTATTTGAAGTAAGTCCAGAACCTGAAAACAAATTAAGTATTTAAAGTTAGGTTGATGGCACAGCTGGTTGGCGTAGTGGTTAAGCGACACGGAGAAGCTAATTGCTTCTGCGCTCCGTGTCGCAGGTTCGATTCCCGCACGGAACAAAATAATATTTGTATAACCTACAGATAGTTGTTCCGGGTCCGACTGTTTGTGTATGTGAGTTTGTAAAATGCTCCCACGATACAAGTGAAATTCCTAAAACTAAATTCAATATTTATTTCATTACATAATATTTTGATACTTACTTGTTGCAACCTGATCGTCAGTATCATCAATCATCAACAACATTCTTCTCACTCGAGGGTTTTTCAAAGTACGATCTTGATTCGATGCCATAACACTTAATAAATTATTATATCAACACGATTTAAGACGCTAAACTTTGCAACTAAAATCACGCACAGTAGCTATTACATAAATAACGTCATGTCACTTCAAAACAGCAAGTGCAACTAACTCTCGTGATTCACGTAAACAAACCATTAGTGTGTGCGCAATAATCTGTCGCAGTTTATTTCCGTGTTTAGAAAGAGATGCGGTGACCATCGCCGACACAGCATATTAGTATTAGTGCGCGTAATGTGTGTTACAAGTAGAAACGCGTTCTTGAGTCGGCGAGCGCGGGCAAGTTACCGCCAATACGTATAATAGGTAGAAATGTATGTCCCTGTAACAGTGCTTTACCGAAAATGTCTACCACAAAACTTACTATAATAAACCTGTAATGGCGTTAACCAGAAATTTTGCTGAAATATTTTACAGTAATATTACTTTACTGAAATGTAGCCACAGAATTTAATTTGTAATAATGTATTGCGTTTTTTTTATAGTAAATAAAAAATGGGAAATTTCCAAAGAACAAAAATGTTGTGAGGAAAATCGTTGGAAATTACCGCAGAAAAATTCTGAAAAAAATTGGATAGGTGTATCCTGACCCATAGATTACGAAAATGACATAACAGTAAAAAGTCAGTAATAGTATAATACAGGTTTTTTCCTTGGGGGCGTCGTTATGTTTAAATAGCTTTATTTCTCTTCGTCTCCGTCGTTGTGTCTAAGAACATTCGCTGAAACAATCGCTTTCATTTTATTTTTACCCGCCTAAATTGGTTGAGTTAGATGATGGAAGCTAGGCGCATAAACTTTCAATACGTATGCGTTTCAAATTAATGCAGCAGAGTAGCACGGGTTGGTCCTTGTATGTGTTAAAATAATTATTATTTCAAAGACAAAAAGATAAAAAATAATAATCACAATAGTACAACTGAAAAAAATGGGTACGATGCTGGCTTACTACCAATTTTTATATTCAACTCGTTTCACTGTTTCAATACCCTCTTTGATTTCTGTATCCCTAGTAGCCTGAGAAAGTTTTTAGATGGATATTTTGTGGATTAAGTCAAAGACGCTCCAGTTTTTATTTCTTAAAACAGTCAATTATTACTTGGTCTGCCAGCTAGTAATTAAAATGGTCATTAAGTTCAAACACAATCAGTCTACTACTCTACTTAAAAGAAGTGTGTTAACAATTTTAAAACAAGTTTTCTCTCGCTCTCTCTCTCTCTCAGCACGCGTTGCCATGGATACGCCACACGTGCAAAATACTAGAGCATCAGGGATCAGGAGGAGTCATCATGTACTGACATCATGACTTATCTACATACATGCGCCTCGTGCCTGCAAATGGTTTATTGTACTCAATTTCGTGCCAGGAAACAGTCTGATAACAAAAAAAATTGAGGATGAATAGTTGACGGTTTCGTCTCTTAATAACATCTTGTGTTTGCAACATTTTAGTTGCTCCAAAGAGTAACACTATCTTCAATCAAGTGCTTGCATTTAAATAATTTAACTTTAGGTTTTATTCAAGCCTTTGTAAAGCAATGGGAAATACGCTGCATTATAATTCCGGATAATTCCTTTAGTTATTTGTGGAGCCAGAGTTGTAGACATTTGATTTAGACTATTTACAAGTAAAGTAAAAGTTGTTTTAAATATTTTTGGCTTCCTAAGAAGAAATCAAATCGACATCATACTGGTTTGCTTTCAAAACAATATTTAGAACAATTCAATCTCGAGAAACAAGTCAGTCTTTCATGGAAATGCATTCTGAGGTTATTCCTTACTCTGGAACTATCACTTTCATCACAATACTGTTGGAGCAAAAAGATTTTTATGTAATTTAACTATTTTACAATGTAAATAAGTTTTTTGCATACAACATGTCTTAACCCAGATAAGCCTGAAACTATTATTTTCTGACAAAATAAAAAATAAATTGTACAGTTTGATAGAACTTAAGTAACATAAAAAATGGTGAAAAAAATATTAACTGTATCAATGCCGCCTCATGAAAAACAAAGAAGCAAAATTTGAACGGCAACAAAAAAGAACCGCAAAGGTGGCGACGTCCTGTCAGCGACGAACTACGATCGAAATTTTACATCGCGCAAGCAAAGTTTTCCGTGCGATTTGAACATATACAACAGTCCAAGTATCAACTATCGGGCAGTTGCCCACCAGACACCACAACGGTCTGGTCGGAGGATCCTCCCTTTTCAACGGAGATGTGCAGGACTTTACTCTCTGTACCGAATACATCTATACGGATGATCCTCGACATTGAAGGTCAGCGCAGACTTCGTGCAACTATTTCAGCGTGACGTCATCATGATCATCACTCCTTATTCTGACCTGAACGTCTCGACCAGCGAGTCATACAGCCAGCCAGTACCTACGGCTTTCACGGGTATTCTGACCACCAGCATGCAGCTGACGCGCATTCCTGGTCAGCATCCTCAGCCTCTCATCATCCTCAACCTCATCAGCGACCTAGGCAAGCACACAGCACCTTGGGCCAGTCACATTAAGAACCATGAAGCACCTCTCCTGGTCAACCCCAAGTAGGCACGTCACTACGTCGCACAGCTCCGGCCTACTGGAGCCAGCAGCACCACTCCGACTCACTGGAGCCTCCAGCATCATCGCGACTCACTGGGATGACATCACCCCGACTCACTGGGGCACCACAGACAGTTCTGACTCACCGTGATTTCTGCAACTTCCGGTTCCGACTCACTGGAACCAACCTTCCAATGGCCTGGCAAGCATCTCAAGATGTACGGACGACTCATCCACTATCGAGCTCCGGTCTTCGGACGGGAGTAATGTAGCGGCATCAATACCGCCACATGAAAAACTAAGAAGTGAAATTTGTACAAATTTTGCGACAGCGACGAACTACGATCGAAATTTTTTATGACGCAAGCAAAGTTCTCCGTGCGATTTGAACATACACAAAAGTCCGATTATCAACTATCGCGCAGTTACCCACCAGACACAACAACTGTCTGGTCGGAGGATCCTCCCTTTTAAATGGACGTGTGTCGGACTTTACTCTCTGTATCGCATACCTCTATAACTGTTAGGCTTTCAGGAAAACTGCCGTTCTCATGCAGGACAGTAGGATAATAATGGAAATAAAAAAAACATATGACAAAATGAAACGTAATCGTAAAAATACACAAAATGGGTTCAAAAGGTTAAAAACAATGTGTTTTATTAGTTACTATGGATTAGGAACTTAATTTTTGAATTATATGTTTCAAAACACTTGACACATTCTACAACATCACATTTTTTGCAGCGTGTCAAACAGTTCTTATGACATTGACAGCAGCGTGTTAATGTTATATAATCCATACATTACATATAATCCATATGTAATTCCGTGGATACTTAAACTTGACGAAAAAAAAAAATCTGTGTTGCTCATTATTGTACCCGTAGTTTCTAGTAATATTGTAATTCTTGTTATTCTGTGTATACTTATTATGTGTATTACTGTGAATCCTAAAAGCTTCTTGCAGGACAGGCCTAGCCTAGTGCAGGAAGTCTTTGAAAATTCATTTATGCTTCATTTTTAAAGAAACTAAACGCTCTTGCACCTATAACACACAATTTGTAACCTTGATATATTATGTTCTTTTTAATGGATTTGTTCTTATTCTTACTTATATAATAATGCTGAAGAGTTTGTTTGTTTGAACGCGCTAATCTCTGGAACTACCTGTCAGATTTTGAAAATTATTTTTCTATATTAAGGCACATTCATGAGAAAGGCTAC
The DNA here is from genome assembly GCA_905163435.1 of Mamestra brassicae. NCBI lineage: Eukaryota > Metazoa > Arthropoda > Insecta > Lepidoptera > Noctuidae > Mamestra > Mamestra brassicae. Next base: position 8,819,345 of record LR990987.1, read on the forward strand.
AGACTATACGGGAAAGGGATATGCGCGTAAGAAGTCGCGGGCAAAAGTTAGAAATGCTATATATCGTGAAATACCTTTATTTAAACTTATATTTGACAGTGCACAAAACACAGAGTCACTCATCGATACTATTTTGCAATAAGTAAGTACGTTAGTACCTACTGTGTGTATTTACGTAGTTTGTTATTTTAAGCCATTGACCTAATTCTGTGTGGGTATTTAGAATACTAACTAGTCTTCTAAATATATATTGATGTCGTCTCTCATAATCGATGAACATTATATTTAGACCTCAACCAATAATACATCGTGTAACAGAATGATCGCAATACCTATAAAGAGTCAGCAGTATGAACAAATTTTACCATGAGACTATCACTGAAATCGCGGCAAAAAATTGACTGCCCCATACATTTTGCATAGTTGTGCATAGCAATGTATATACTATACAACTGATTTTTACACGTTGCATAAAGATTGTTTCACGAATTCCTTATGATCTACAATGGACTAAGTTGACATAGATCGTAATATATTGCTATATTCTTACTTGTGAGGGTTTTCAATTTTTGTGAGTGCGCTCATGATGGTTTGTATGCAGGTTGTCTTGCCGGCGTCCGGTGCACCCAGGGTCATGTTGTCGTGGCGGACTCGCTGGGTCTCGTACAACTGAAATGAACACTAATTATTGATTATTTCATTGTTTTTGAAGTGAAAACTTCTAATGGGAGGGTAAACCGCTGTGTAACGTAACGCGGTACGGCGCCAATCTGTCTGGCTTCCCTTTCTATCACGCATACGGCAGCGGTAGGCAGGCTCTTCTTCTCCCACTCTAACCCACAGCGCTAGTCATATTTCGGACAGACGCTTCTCATATTAAATAATTCAACTTAGATTACTTTAAGTTATCACTTCTGTCAGGCGTCCCGAGACGCACTCGTTTTTTTTTTACACGACAGTTATTCTTTGTTTACGTGTCTACCACATGAGTATCCACTGTGTTAGACCCTGACACAGGTAGAAATCGTTGCGGCAGACCGCTAAGAAGTTGGTGGGATGAACTTTAAAAATTAAATAAACCACGTCCGCAAACAATTCCACAATAGTAGCAACACTAGTCCTGGAACGGAAAAGCTTGAAGTCATGGGACCTTTCCCAGCAGTGGAATAATGCAAGCATCTACGACATTAAAAAACAGACCTTGAACTTTTTTTAATTACTAACTTCATTTGGTTTATACAGTTTTGCTCTCGCGGCACATACGCAGGAGTGTTTCATTTCCCTGTACAAATTTATTACATCACTCTACGAAGTGATGCCATGTGACGCATCACATGCCAATGTCATGATGAGCGACACACATTTTCAGACACATGAGCCTTTTTCAGGCTGCCTCTTTTTAAAGGATTTCAGTTACGACGAGTTAAGGTTCTCAGTTTTTTCTTTTGCGTTACATTGTAATGTAAATGAAAGAAAAAACTGAGAGAACTAAAACATAATAAAAGTTCACCTATCACCATCCGATGTGGTTGTTGAAGATTATTGATATCTTCAACAACCACATCGGATGACTGATTAGGTTTGTTTTCTCTAGCGCCTGGCTAGGGAACAAGTCTGCTGCCAATTATATTATTGTGAAGAGAGGTTCGTCGTCATCTATAAGCTTAGACAGGTTCATGTCTCAAAGGACCCGCATGACGATGGTACCAACGTCGTCCATGCAGTTGACTCGCTTCACTGCGCCGAGAGATCGTGGCATGGAGAGGATGTTACGGAGACCGAAGTTGTAGTGGATCTGAAGTGGTGGGAATGAGATATTACAAATGTGTTCCGAACCTCTTTACGGAAAAACGGAACCCTTATTTGTCTCGATTTTTTCCGAATCTACTGGACCAATTCAGCTAAAATTTAGTGCACATGTAATCTTCTGTGACCCAAACACGGACGCGTGACAAAAATAATTAAATTCAAGAAACGGGGGCACTTTTTGGGGTGCAAATAAGAAAATTAAAACAAAGTTTTTCCCACTGTACTTTGTGACATATCATATGAACGGGCTCATTCCAATGGTTTCAGAAGTATAATATTATTTGTTTCATATTTAATAATAATCCATTCCGAAATTGGCTTAAAAATTAGTAGAATTGGCCAGCAGGCTTTTTGTTTGAAGATTGGACTTTAAGGAAAATATTGAAATGATTAAGGCTAACCGCCAACCATCTTAACTCTTCATATCTTAAAATATTCAGATAAACCTGTTTTGTCTACTATTCCTCACACATTTTATTATGGGTGTAGAAATTTTAGCTAGGGTGATGTTCTCTAGAAAGCCACAAGACTTGATCCGAGATTCACCTTGCTGATGATGTGTCTGTCAGACACCATCATTGTCACCGTACGGAAGTGTACCTTCAAGTTTTCAGATAAATCTTTTACATCCGGCCTACCCGGGATTCTATTGGAGAACACACACGCTATTTTAAATAATAGGATCTTTCATACGACTGTTTCGATCCATAGTCGTGAGAGTAATTGATTATACGATCTCGTTGCTAGTTGGGGATGTCCACCGTGTACCAGTGGCACATCGCCGACCGTCTTGTAGTTTGATATAAGAACGGGCTAGGCAATTCTGCCGTCATAGATATATGGGCCAAAATTGAGGGTGGGTGTTAACGTAACGCCGAAACCTGAAGATGATTGGCTATCGGCAAGGTCACACCTCGGAAAGACGGAACTGGGTAAAAATGGTTCCCTTTAGCGGAAAAAGTTACGCCTGGATTTTGCAACATTGAACTTGACCAAGTTGGCAATCATTCAGGGACAGATTCAAGCGCTTAACCATCGTCTCTCGGAGAGATCAGATCTGCGACCCGCTACCTCTCATAATATTTTTAACTATTTTGGTGTAAGTATTTATTGTAAAGTATATTCTATCGGTCTAGAAGAAATAAAAGCGCTTTTCATTTGTTACCGGCTGCTGAATAATAAAGATTCAATTGTATCCTCGCCATCTTGATCTATGCACATGGTGCGGTTTATTCAAGTCCTTCAGAAAACACAAAAATAATCCATTTTCGAAATTTAACCTTTGTATTAATTAAGATTCATGAGACGAATCTACAATATTTGAATCTGCGACCTTCAACTAACAATGAAGCCACGTGACTGCAGATCAGTGACGTGGTAGTGTTGATTAGCGCGATGATCGAGTTGTACCTTAACGGCGCCTTAACGGTTTGAATAAAGAAAACTCATATTAATCTTTTTAGGAATAAATTTTTTTTATTAGACACCAATTTTGTTATAAAGGTAGACAACAACAAATTGAAATTTATAGGATTTATAAAGGCGATTGATGACACGCTAAATTGCCTACATGAAATTATGGCTTGCCAATTAAAGGATGCGATATTCTGACTATACTCTGATTCCCGTTATATTATGTAAAACTGTTTTTAGTCCGTTTACCGTCTCCGTTTTATAGATTGGATTGTCTGTATGTAATGAGGCAGATTAAAATTTTTGGCTGCGACATGATGTAAATCGTACGTACCTATTGATATTATTTACCAACAATAATGATTTTTTAATCAATTGTTAAAAAAGTAATTGGCCTGTACAAAATCTTAATTAAAAATAATCAAGATTTTGTATTTATTTGTTTTTCTTTTGTGTTTGTTTCTGTCTTTTCAAACAATCTGAAAATGTTCGTAACATCCATGTATATTTGCATTCACAATATCAATGTTAGGTATATTCTTTATTAATAACTTACATTTTAAAAGTTCTCAAATGTCTATAGTGCAAATAATAATAAGATGATTATTAAGGATTTTATATTTCTTTCTTTAGTGACCCAGCCACCAGCGGCAATTAAGTATGTTTATATAAGCCTTTAATCACGACGAAATGTTAAAAGGAAATAAAAAAAAACTTTAAATCATTTTTTTTTATTTGTAACACTCATAAGCAGAAACTAGAATTGATGGTAAAAATATAAATACTGAAAAGGTCCAAAATACCTTCGTAAATCCATTGTACAGCTTCAGCCAGTTAGGGTTTCGATGAAACTACTGTTGTGCGATCAGTTAACGAGTCCAGTAGATAGGTGCAGTACGAAAGACCGCCTGTAGCGGCATAATCAGTTCTTATGATTTTCACCGTTATCCTTTCCCGTCAAGCACAAACACAGTTGATACAAAAGTTTTGAGAACATCTTTATACTTTGAGTACTCAAGATTCTATTCCAGAATACGAAATGAAGCAGCTCATGGGTAATACAGACGCTGAAAGGTTATGTTGCGGCTAATAGTACTACTTCGAGAAATGCTCTTTTATCCATTGAGAATGCATTCACCTTAGAATAATTTCAGCAGAATATTAGAGTTTTATCACTACATAGTATAAAACAAAGCCACTTCCCGCTGTCTGTCTGTCCCTATGTATGCTTAGATCTTTAAAAGTACGCAACGGATTTTGATGCGGTTTTTTTAATAGATAGAGTGATTCAAGAGGAAGGTTTATATGGATATACATGCATAATATAGTAGAGAAACACTGATAATTTTACATAGCGGTTGCGGCGGTACCGGCCAGGGGCCCTATAATAGCGTTCAAGATGATTTCGCGAAAAAACTGACATATGACAGAGTTTCAAGTTACTATACATTAAACCAGAGTTCCAAAACCGTGGTATATTTATAGTATCTTCATTGCACCCGTGCAAAGCCGGGGCGGGTCGCTAGTAATAAAATATAAAAACAATAAACCAATCACATTAATCACACCAATCAATCAATCACATCAATGACATATTTTTTCATCTTAAATCACCCACCACACGCCTGCGCGAAGCGTGTACGATGTGCGTTTCTATAGAGGTACATTTTCTATTAAATTATCTATTGTTCTTGAAGTTGTATAAATTTACTAATAAACGTAATATAAAACATTGGGAATAGGAATTTAACTGAGTCAGATCATTTAAAAATTAAATTAATATAATTACTAAAATAGTAATTATAACAATCGATAATTATCGTCTGTGTAGGTATATTGATCCAACACCAAAACATATATATTTTCGTAAATGAAAACAAACTTGCCTCCCATGCGACTGGATTGTGATGACATTTCGATGCGAATGTGAATTGATCGAAATTTAAAGTTAACAGAATATCATTATTTTTGTTGTTTCAGTCCCGTACTAACACATCAAGTACCTGATCAACTGTATCCATAGAAGAATCGAATTATTTTCTGCATCAATCGTCGTTTTCTCCTAATCATTAAAATATTGCACACTTGCTTCTCCAATTTACTTGGGACATTGGCAGAATAGTCGACATCGGCTTTGTTTGCCATATATTAAAAATAGAATAGAAATAGAATAGAATCATTATTTTTGCCAGTGTTTTAAAAATCGCATCGCAATTTAGAGTCATGTTTTTAGCATGACACGTTGATAAGTAGAACTTCTGATTGGTTTATCGTGTCCCTACCTATTGAATTTCGTTGTACTGGGATTTATAAATGTACAGGAGTCTTTTGATAATTTACAAACCTTTTTTGCGTGTGGCTAAATGAAGAACTAACGGAAACACACTGAATTTAACATGTTTTCTTAACAAGTAGCGCCACCATTACATGCACTAAATTTGTCAATCGGTTTTCTTGGAGATGTGGCAGTACCAGCACCTCATGAATGTTTAGGAGATTACTCGTAGCTCTTTTGTAGAAACAAACAATTTTATATTATTGCTGTTCAGTAATGAATTTCGCACTATTCTGGACGTATTTGTAAAGATATTTAGATATTAATTAATTTGTTGAAATACTGTTTCTTTACAAATAATAAACACATAAAATGGCCAAGCAAAAAAAAAAAATTAAAAAATATTGATAAAAAGTTTTTGCACCCTAATCTTGCGTGCGCTGACTTAACCATAAGATTAACTTTAAGTTAATGTACCTACTACCGAATTATAGGTGCTTAAAGACACAAATAGAATGTCTATTGAATCTATGCCGCAGGAGTTAATGGTGTTTATTTGTATTTATAAAAACTACTTAGGTATACCGTTTGAAGCAGTCGAGGCGCTTGCTAGACCTACATGAGAAATAAAGATTAATAACACTGGGGAACAAAATTTGAACTTTGTCGTACCATACGAACTGCACTCATATTTTTACATTGATGGATGACTGTTAATAAAAATCGGATATTTATCCGAAAAAAATTATTGGCCACGACTTTAAATCTTACTGTTTGATGTAATTTAAATATTTCAAGAAATAATGACCGTCCGAAACAAAAAAAGTAAAAAGTTCTATTATGAATTAACGATTTAGGATTTTCTGGCAAATATAGCTCCTGGATGGTCCCTTTTCAACGTCCAGCAGTGATTGACCAACATTCTTGGGTTCCATTTGCCCTGACAGCGCTTATCCATCTGTGAAATGGCCTGATGGAACCCCACCACGTGATCATCGCTCACAGCTCCCAAATTCTCAGGAAAAATCCAGATGTGAGTCTAAGAAATGAATCTTAAGCGACATGTTGCAACTTGATAAGCAAACAACAACTAGCTAACAAACTCTTTATACCTCTCACTCTTATGGTTACCTAGAAAATTTGCAACGTTTTTAAAAAATATCCATGCGCGTTTTTCTAGATCGTTCAATTGTTCTTCACCATTAACTCCCTGATTTGAAGTCCAACAAAAATATCCTCCTTTATTTTTGCGTCACTTATTTTAGGGATTTTTCCTTTCATATGCAAAAATGCGCTGCCATTGAAAAAACAATATAAAAATGCTCTCAGGGTGTTGATAGGGCTGACTCGCTGCTGTACCGCATCAGGGATGTTTGCGGAAATGCGTATTGATTGCTTTTCTGCTTTAATGCGTAAAGATGTGCGTCCCTGGTGGCAGAGTGCGAGCCAGTTCCAACAGCTTTCTAGGCATGATTGCTGGCAGGCTGGACTGCCAAATTGTAAATCGTTGCTCCGGTATCTCAGCTGGAATGCTGAAGTAATGATTTTATTTGTTGTATGTGTTTATGTAATTGTAGTTGTAATTGTATCACTAACATAGTTCTAACTTAATTTATTGTTACTCACACTATATGAGTCATCGTTGCCCTCAATAAATATTTTATTATTATTGTAATTGCGATCCATCGCCTTGACATTTTTTTTAATTAGGTCTTATTTAATGTGCAATGGTGGAAGAAGAACTTCAGACGGCTCTACAAGAGGTAAAATTTCTCATTTTTCTGTCCAGGGCTGAAAGATGCTCGCGAAGGCTATACTTTTTATGATAATGGTTTCTTTCGAATAGCAAACGGCATACGACGGGACCCTTTCATCCAATCACTCAAATTCTTAACACAAGATATGCAACAAATATGGGGTGTACAAGATTTGTCTTAATGGTCCACAGGGAAACCAAAGTACTGACGTTGACTCTCCATCACAACTTTAGGGAAATTCCGTCCTTGTATTTTCAAAGTAAAGTCTCCACAAATATAACAGAATGAGTCAGGATCGTTATTACACTTTCTCGGCATATTCACACAATCACAGCAATTACTAATATAAATGGCCAAATTTAAACTAATACGAAAACAATTAATTTGACGACTGTTTATTCGCGACCGTTTGTTTGCGTTTATAACAGTAGTACTGTACGAATCAACATATGACAAGAAATCTGGAGGAAACTGGAAATAAAACTGCTTGCTTGCTGTTTACTAATGAGTGTAGGTGGCAAAAACAATATTAGCTATCAGAGTTCGTGTGGCATGATAGTGTTGATCAGTGTTATTTACAAATCTCACTAATCTTACGATTTCGCTTTAAAATCTTTTATTTAATTTCAATTGTTAAGCGCCGTTTCCACGGGCAAGCAACTCGCATTGTGAAGGACCAGGGGCAACCTAAACCAGACAAACGAGCAATTATTGCCTTAAATTACGTACTCGTAGATTTCCGTACGAATGTACTTTTTTTTAGCAAACATTGTTATCATTATTATAATAGACTGAACATGACTGTAAGATGGTAGTTTCTTGTTAGATTTAACTTCGGTTTAATGATGGAACTCAATCACTCACTCTGAGTGTTTAACTTCCAGGGAGTGGGATGTAATGGCCAGTATTGTATGTGAAGGTGTTTTATCCATATACATTATAATATCTACTCTTGCAAACATCCTGCCATTACGTATCTACAATCATAATAAAACGCTCAAATTTTAAACGGCGTCACTTCGGTCATAAGGATGTCTCAAGTCAAAATCAGTTAGTGGGCATTTTTGCAAATCTGGCGAAATACGTTGCCTTAGCTATTCATTTTCTAAAGTTAAGGGTTTAAGGAATGTTAACTTTCAACCTAATTATTCATTTTTCATAACTTTTCCACAACTACTACAGCAGTTTAAGTGTGTGTGTAAAAGCGTATCGTCGTCATATCTCCCTTACTTTCATTCGGCTTTCTCTTTTTCACTTATTTGGCACCGCCCCTTGCCCACCCCTAATGTTATTTCCCATTCATTAATGTTTCTCTTTCAGCTTACTTCAACGCTTGGGCACAACAAGCTCGATATGTTTCATTTTCTGCAACCCTGGTACTCTATGTGCAATAACAACTTGTTGATCGGCTGGAGCATGCGCACTAATGCGTCCTGAGGGAATTTAGCAATATCACAAAAGTAAATCTCAGTTCACATTCACACTTTTAGTTTTTGGCCAAAAATTGAAGTTCAGAGCAGTTTGTTTTATAATTTAGTTCATGCTTAAAAAAGGTAAATAATCTGAAACTGACTTATTTACTTAAGCATTTTATAGTCTGCTTTTTTATTTTTGTTAAGCTACAGTGAAGTGTAGAGCGGTAGAAATATATTAAGAACAAAACTGAGAAATATGGTTGGTTTATAATGATAATTTCCCCTTCATACATTTCTATTAGATAAATAGATTTTGATGACGTTACATTCAATTTAAATGAATGAGCATTTATTATCTTCAGTATTAATATAATTAACATAATAAAATTTGTAATCCAATTATTTCTGAGCAATTATTGGAATTTTAAGAAGAAATTTTACATTCACAATGACATTTTTGCATTTCATTTTCCAAACGATGTGGACCACCCCTTAGTAAATAAGTGTTTATAGAACATTTAAATATTGAAAACTAAATAGTGAACAATGATGTTACCACACATTAAATCGTAAGTTGCACAAAATTTATTAACTTTAGATTCTATTGCCTAGTATTAAGGACTAAATTGGATAAAGATTGGTGTAGCTTTTATTCATTTTCACAAATCAAAACACCTACTGTAATACTTGCTGTCCTGGTACCGGCATGATGGATACTTTTTTTTCTTTTTTTATGAAGTTTAATTAATTTCCAGGATAATGAGTTTCAACAACATTCAATTATTACATAAGCGTTCATCAGTGGGTTGAGCACGAACTCTGCGTAATTGAATCGACAACGTAAACGTATCTGTATGCAAAATTGATCAGCGCCATGTGTGCGTATTTAGAACTGAATAACCGGTAGCACGAAGTTGTGTGGTTTCGACGTTTTCGCTAGTTGGGTCGCTGTCACGTTAAAAACTTTCTTAGTGACATTTTCTTGGTGAGACATTTCACACTACGTCAAACTATTTTCCGTATTTATTTTGAAATTAATGCAAGAATATGAAATTTTATCATGAAAATAAGAGGCCTGAAGGGGGTCTATTTATCATCCGTCCGTCTATTACACAAAGAGGCTTGGAAAAGATATGAAGCAAAGTAAAAAAAATATTCATTTTCTTTGTAACGAAAGGAATAGTTTCTCATAAATAATATTTTTAAGGGTTATTCATGCGAATCACACATAGCGCTTTCCTGAAGATCATTTCTGTGCGTTTTTTGCCACAACTCCTTGTAGTTGTCTGGTGCTTCATACTAATGGATGTTTCAATCACGCAGCATCGCGATAAGCGTTATAAATTACTGATAAAGATACCTAACTAATATAATGCACGTGTGTGTAGCTTGTTCTTTTTGTGTTTGTTTTGCAACGGGTCCATATCAACGCAAAGTTGGAATGAGATAGAATTTGGAACAACCCCAGTGAGAAAATTATGTACTAGGCAACCGACGCTCTTTCCATCCCTCGGTATATACCTATAACTCAATACATTGTACTTCCCTATTCACGATTATTTAAAATTGAAAATTTCTTAATACATACCGTCATCACATAAAGTCATCATCTTCTTCAGCAGGTTTGTGAAAATGTTTGCAGTAGCTATTTAAATGGCAAGGACTTATAATCATAAGCCGTGTTCTACAAGCCTATCGATGATTGCTTAAGACCGGTGCTTAATAAAGGAGAGAATCAGGATGAATGTGAAATAGAACAACTTCGCAGCACAACGATTGCTTTACGAAATGCTGCACCGCCATCTTACCAACTGTCGTTACCCCGTACTGCCAGCGCACTGTGAGAGACTCTCCTTCGAAAAGAATAAATTCATCAAATCTTAGATGAATTCAATCCATTTCTATTTTTAATCCGACTATTAATTTAAGAAAGTTAAGAAAACCTGAATATACATTAATAATATATTTAATTTTTTTCGAATTTGTGTAATTTGAATTAACACTGGATGTAAGTTTGTAAATGTAAAATTGTAAAGGTGATCTTTCGAAATCAGGTCCGATCTCCGATCACTAATTATAGGCGATCGAAGGGTCCGATACTCTTCGTCCGATAATTTTTTCAATGCTAAAAGGTACACTAGTGTTGCTTTCTTATCACGGAAACGCAGTGTTTGTGGGATAGCCTCACGAGCAAAGCAGTGGGGAAAGACGAATAGTTGAAAAAAAATGAGAGTATTGGTAATCCAGTACCTAAACGGCCACGACTAGGCCCGTGAACTGACATAGGTCGGTTTTCAGAACTTAATCTATCTATACTTATAATAAAGCTGAAGAGTTTGTTTGTTTATTTGTTTGTTTATATGAACATTGGCAGTTCCAGAGACAAGTCTCTGGAACTGCCAGTCGAATAAGGAAAATTATTTTGCAAATAATAGCCAATAAATACGGGAATGGGGAAAAAACGGGATATGAGCTAACGAAGTCGCAGGCAAAAGCTAGTAAATTATTAACACGGTTTGTGTTACTCATTTTATCATTGCTAATCTCAAAACAGTGAAATAAACGTCACGTCGTGAGAAAACCTAAATCCTAGGAGCAAAACTCGAAGACATATCATATCCAGCTAACCCACACTGGGCCCGCGTGAGGGATGGTGGCCGACTCCCTCTAGTACGAACTTTGTGTGCTGATTAAGATTACGCCAGATACAATTGGTAAGCGGTTGGCAGGATTTGTCTGCTCTTGATGGCAATGCTGGCTTTTATTGTTGCGGTGTCGACAAAGGCTCTTGGCTAAAATACTTGTCTTGATAAAAGAAGTTGATATAAAAAAAAATCAAAGATTGTGAAACTAAATGAAAAAATATGGGTCGTTCTCAGTTTTATTGGACTTTGCAACTTGAAATTTAGTAGCAACCTGAAGCCTCATTCTGTGTGCTCTGCAAGGCAATAGACTCGCCTCTTACTCCATGGGACCTAGCATAACAGGCGCATTTGGAATTTGTATGAAACTGTGCAATAAAAGTGCAGAATATCAATTTTGTTACAAAGATGCTTACTTTTCTATGAAGTTCACCTTGAGGACGTTTGTTCTTGTTGACTTTGTTAGTTATAACATTTTTGGTATCGTACAGCACACATATTTTGTAAAAGCTGGTAAATTACAATTATTATTGGAAATGACAATAAACAACACTAGACACCTCCTGAGGGTGAACTCTCAACGAGACGCAAAGTTGTGCAGCATTTGAAACCTTGCTATTAAACATTTTAAAGGTGACTGAATCCTCAAAATTGTAAAGAAATCATTTCAACATATATACTGATGTTGTAATATGACTTATTTAATTATTATGCCTACTATGTGACTGATTATGTGGGAAATTTTGGTGAGCAATAATGTAGTTAATTTTTGGTCAAAATTCCATTTAACTATCGTTACATAATCCAAAGGAAATATGGACCAGTGGTTCCATGTTACGATAGTTAGATGGAATTTATAGTTCAAAATTTATATATTTTTTTTTTTTTTTTTTTTTTATTTAATATGGGTTTGCTCTTGACTCTAGTCTAGGTCATAGATGACAGAGACAAAGTCGACGATGGAGCGAGCCTACCCAGAAGAAGCCTGTTCACTCTAATTTTGAAGAGATTTATTTGGATGGAATAGGTCGCGAAAAGTTTAGGTGGAAACGTGCCACAAGCGCTTTACTTAATTCTTAAGTTCGCATGTCGCAAGAATTTCGCAGCTACTCGCATTTGCATCAGTGTGCTAACGGTTTTATTTCAACTCTTTTTTGTTCATTTTCTGAATGCACCATTCACTTTAAACCATTCCAATCGCTTTTGGATTCTCAGCCTATATCAACTATCATTCAAATATTATTTTCGAGTTGACGAAAGACGTTCTTCAGGATTCGTGCTTCCAAAATATGTACCATGTCACTGTAGCGAGTACGTTAAGGTCTGGTATTTACGCCACCATATCGATACTATTTCGAAAAAAATTCATGCTCAGCCCACTTTACAACATTATCGTGTGGGGTGTATACCACGAATTTTATGATTATCTTGATGAATAATATTAATGATGTTGATTCTGTTGATGAGAGTCGCTTGATTCTATCTCATAATATCGCTCATTTGGAGCGACAGTGACACAAGTGCAAATTTGTAAATTTTACACTACGCCAGTTTTAAGATTTTTTCCGGAATCCGCAAGCCAAAATGGAATATTTCAACAACGACTTTTCACTCTCTAGCGGACGTTTTTTGAACTTACAAATGTGACATTTTTACTCCTAACGTAGATTATCAGGCAGATAATTTTGGTTTAATTAGGTCAGTTTCGCATTTTTTTGCAGTTGTGTGACTGTCGCTCCAAATGAGCGATATGTTCTTCTCCGACTCCGTTTTGATTCCAATGTTACCCATTAAAGCATAACGTCCGATAAACCGGACGTAATTAAAATGTTTATTTTCGGGGTAATTGATTTATTTTTTCAAATCATTTTAATATAGTAGTTCAACAAATTATTTACTCATATGATGACATTGCTATTATGAAATTAATGAGCCCAAGTGCTTGTCAGCTATCAGTTTCCAAAATGGCGCCAACCGGTAAAAATATTTTGCGGCGAAAAAAAAATATTTTTATTGCTAGATGAGTTTAGCAATAAAAATATTGTTTTTTAATCAGTTATCGTAAACAAAATACAAAGAAAACGTAATAAACTCTTACCTTCGCCGCGAAATATTTTCTATTTATTTATTTACAATGTTGCTTTTGCAAGAACACTGTTATTCTGTACCGTACGATTTATCGCACGCTATGCACAGCGGATACTGCATGTGGTGTTTGTTGTATTTGTTACAGTCTGCAAGTACATGAACTATTGTCAGCTTTGGAGTATGAAGATAATGATCATTATTTAGAAAACATCATTTATGTTGAGCTGCGGATAAAATCACTGACGAATATAGTGACAGGTCTGATGAGGAGCATGGCGCAAACCTTAATCACTTAGGACGAAGATCCCTTCAAACTGGCTGCGAATTACGACGTTTACAAGGCAATGGCGAGTTTCTACACTATCAACATCTACAGGCCTCTACCAGGCTCCTACAAGGTCTGTAACCCCAGATAAAAAGAAAAAAACTACGCTTTGGAAAAAGGGGAACCTGCTTTTACTTGGACTGAATTTCGTCTAAAACCACCACCAGATGAAAGTAAGAGGTGTCGAGCTTGGAATACTTCAAACTATTCTTTCACCAAGATCGTATCAAGCATTGTCAACCAACCGAATCTTTATACTTTGCAGAAAAATAAATGTTTGATGGTAACTGAAGTCAAAATCTATGTTATTTTAGGAGCGATGCTGCTATCAGGCTATGTCAAGTTACCAAATTAGCAAATGGGTGGAGTGTATAAATACGATCAAGCTGTGGTTCATTTACGGACTCGGATGCGTATAAAAAAGTGATGGCCTATATTTGTATATTTAGTAGACGCCTCAGAAGTAAACGCCTGGCTACTAGCACAAAAGAATGGCAGCACAAAAGACACCGAATCCCTGTTTACTTTTAGATACTTTACAGCAAAAAGCTTATTTGGTACACATGGGACTCTGCCACATCGCGGACATTTTGTTTATATCAAATTCAAATAGTAATGAAGCTGGACAAATAATTAAGAACGATATATTAATCTGCTAAAGACAATTTAATACATTTTAAACTAAAATAAATTAATAGTTAGTAGCATGTCTACGGCTTTTAATTACTGCTTTACACCGGCATGCCGGTGTAAAGCAGTGCCGCGGCAGTGCTTTATTAACTCGATCAATTTTTGACATTTCGCAAGAGAGATAGAATACCATTCAGCTTAGAAAACGTCGAACAGCTATCTTAAATTGCCACACTGTCGATTTAAAACCTCTTTAGTGACTTCGCACCAGTTTAGATCTGGGCTGCTAGCTGGCCAAACTAAGAAATAAACTGATTGCGATGTCATAAATTTCTTAACGGTGAGTGCAGTATGCCTTGGATCATTGTCATGCTGGTATGTCCAAATAACCGGAATCACGTCTTCAGCATTAGGTAATATTATATCTTCCAGTATATTTTTGTATTGGAATCGATCCATGTTTCCTTATATCAGCTTAACAGGTCCGACACCACGTCCAGAAAAGTAGTACCAAATTTTCACATTTTCTCCACTATGCTTTAATGTCTTTTTTGTGTGCTTGGGATCAACTGCTTTTTCCGGAGGGCGTCGTAAATATCGTTTTCCATCAGAACACATACTGTTTATTTTTCGTCAGCAAAAATAACATATTTCCATTTTCTAACTGTTCAGTTTTCATACCTTCTTGCGACTGCAAGCCGGGCTTGCCTATGGCACCTTCCTTATTATTTGCCTGTGTAACTTTACTTCTACCAAATCGCCTTCGAATAGTGCGTGCCAAGATTGCTAAAGGGATGTTTTCACCAAGCTCATCAGACCCTTTAAAGATATTTTTGTTTTTACAGACGAACGACGTTTCGATCATCGACGAGATGAATTTTTCTGTTTAGGTAGGAACACGCGGAACATTGCAAAATGCTTCACAGCGTGCAAAACCATTGTTTTTGAGTTTTTTAGATGGTCGGCTATATTTTAGTATGACCAATTCTTCTAGCGAAGTTTTATTATTACTTTCCTTGTAGATTTATCACAACTTTTATTTTTCCCATTGTTTTCATATGAAGCAATTTTAAGACTTACTGCTGTACGTCTTAAAATTATATAAATAATGACACACACACACAAAACACCAACAGAGTGTTCTCTATTATTAAATTGGAAAAAAGCTATTCATCGTTTTTAATTATGTGACCAGTCAGTAAGTACTTGCAGGGTCAGATCTAATGTATTAAGTTTATCTATTTATGTTTAAGATAGTCATGTGTATCTACGTATGTACCGCTAGTGTGGAAAAGTTTTGTGGTACCAAGAGACATACAAAAATACAAAAAAAATGGACATAAAAAGACTCGTGTGACCTTACTACTACACTTTTTAGCGGATCGTGTCGTTGCAAGCCCTCACACCTCATCCTTGATGCGTTTTATCCTCGTAATTATTTATTGATTTGATAAAATAAAAATTCACATCCAATATTTTTCGAAAATCTAACTGACGGACTAAAAATAAACATATTTTTTTAACCCAGACAACATCCTTTTTAGTTAGTTATTTATAATTTTTAGTTTAAAAATATTTTCCCTTAAAATAAGCGTTCTTAATTATATGACCACCAATGCATGTATATGGTAAATGAAAACGTATTTTGTCAACTGTTTCATGAGTCAAAGACAAGATAAGTCTTTGAGATAGAAAGTGTAACCGTTACATTGAACGTGTTCAATGTATGGGTAGTAGGTAAAAGTCATTTGCTGCAGCAAAAAAGGCACCTAAGGGTTGACTCCTCAATCGTCATCTGAGAAACAGTTGACAGACATCTTTTATTTGAAAAATAATTCGAACCATACAACTACTCTATTTGCTTGATTTGCAAATCAAGCAAATATCTGCAAAGCAGGTAAGTATCTGACTTTCTGTTCAACCCCACGAAAACAGAAGAGAAAGAACTACTGAAAAAGTTTTTTTTTTTCTCTAGTACTATTGTATAATTACTAAAAAAAACGAGAGGATCAAATCTACATCAATTTTATAATTTTTCAACATGTATTTTTCCCTAAAAGTCACCGGCTTTTCACATCGAAATTGTCTGGTGACGCTGGGGGTGTACCGTCACATCCAAGGCTCTTATCCACGCCTGAGGCACTCAAAGACATCTCCACGGTTGACGAAGTGAATTGTAAGTTGGAAATTATGTCAGAACAGTGATTTTCTCCGTTCGTTGTTAATGAAGTAACATTGTTTACATCCCGGCAAGATTCACAAAACAAATCAGCGTGTCTTGTTTATTTTGCTTTTTACGCATGCGCATTGAAAAGCAAACCACGTGTATCGGCTATTCCAATTTCTTGATGCTTCATGAACTCCTAGTAACGCCTAACAGTTTTACGCCGACTTTGTTGCATTCAACGGCTAACAGGCCAGGCTACCTTCATCGCCGACGTCCAGCGTGGCACTGACTGCGCTCTTACCCGCGACACGTGTGATAGGCGCTGTAGTGGCTCCACCAAGCGGAGCGAAGGTTCATTACAGTGTTATGTCCTTAAGGGCCCGCGCGCACTAGCGATTAAAGTTGGCCGATAGTTTGATCGGTCAGAGGATCAGTATAGAGTTATATGGCAGTGTGCGCACTTGAAAATTAAAAGTTGTACGAAGTTGTACAACTTTAATCGCTAGTGCGCGCGGGCCCTAACTATTATATGTTGCAGTGATTACACGTCCTAGTAATAATCGTACAATATTTTAAGGGTATTATTTTTTTCCCTTCGTTGAATTTATTGGGAATTATGATTATTTCTTTAATCATGAAGTTTCCCGCCCATCTAAAGCAATGTAGAAAAATATGATTTTTGTTCAAAAAATTAAAACTATCATGGTTAAGCTCTTTCTCTAGCAACGAAATGTGTTGTGAGCTACTTGTTCCCTAATAGTGTTTTAATGGGAATTTTCTTATCGCCTCTTTGCCTTTAGACGAATGTATAGAGCAGAGGAACTTTTTTCATTGCATCTTTTACGTAATTTCGTTTTTATCGAATTAAGTTAAATCAGTGCTCCGCGAACCTTGTACGCGTGATTATGATGTTACTTTTCAGACAGTGTTATTTTAATTTTAAAAGGGTGTACCTAAGCTGAAATTCAGGGTGTACCTATGCTGAAATTCAGCTACTTCTCATTCTAGTCTTTCTATGACGTGCTGCTTTGATTGGGCTTTTGGAAAATGTCTAAGAAAGAATCATCTTAGAATTTTTTCCAAATAATTTTCAAAAAACACTCAGTATCTGAAAAAGTTCATAATTATAGAAGGGCAATCGACTAAATCTTAATCTATCCTTTGCCTCATCAACCTCACTGAACCTCTTTTTAAATGAGTGCTAATTGATCTTTAAATTAAAATCTTAATTATTATAAAATACTAGCTTTTGCTCACGATTTCGTACGCGCGCGTCCCGTTTTTTCCCCTTCCCGTAAGAATTTCGGAAAATTCTCACTTAGTGCTCCCTACGAAACCTTCATGTAAAATTTCACCTTTCTACGACCAGTAGTTTCGGCTGTGCGTTGTCTGTCAGTCACTTAGTCAGTCAGTAACGGAAGAATTTTATGCAATAAAACAACACTTATTTAGAATGTTTACCCTTTCACTCAGCGTGAACGTGTGAGTATGGTAAATTTAAAAAGGAAATTGTGATCATTATGGACCCTGTCGGGCGCAGCAAAAAACAACAATATGTAGAGAAGAGAAAGAAGAGAGAGGAAGCTTTAAACAGCTTAACTTATATCTAAAATGAATCAAGTAATACCATATAAGCTCTTTATATCTTATATTTTATCATTCAAATATTCCTTTCTACTACAATAGCATTTTTAATTTAAATATTGTTTTAGTTTTTTTATAAATATTATGGATGTTTGTTTTATCTTCATTTTTATTAGTTCAGGTAGTTTGTTATTTATTTTTATGGACATCACATACGGACTTGTTAAATGTATTTTAGGTCGAGAATTTGGAATGTTTAACCTTGATTTGTAAGCTTGCTTCATCGTCAACTTTGTCTCTGTCATCTATGACCAAGACTAGAGTCAAATAGAATCGGCTCATTTAATAAGGGTTGTATTTATGTCACCAGATAATTGCAAACTACGTTAGATTATAAAATATCTTGAGGGATTGTTAACTCTCGATGAATTGACAAAAGAAAATTTGTTCTACAATTATATGAATCAAAATATTGTATTCTGTAATAGCTCCGCGCCGCGCGCCGGTCCAAGAAATTGTGGAATGACATAAAATTCCAACCAATCAGCAATCTGGCCAACAATTTAGCTGTTGGTGTATTAGTTAAATTGGAAACTTGGCCCCTCATTGGTCTTTGTTGGTGTGAGCTCACATCTGAAAAGACCAATGAGAGCCTTGTTTCCAGGATTACTAACACACGAAAATGGATAAATTTTACAAGTCTAAAATTTATCCGCTCTGATTGGTCGCCATTTTATGTCAGTATTTTGTGACAGTCAATTTCTCGGAATGACTTCCAAAGATTATAGACTATCAAATTTTGATGCGTAAAAAAGCATTCCAAATGTTCAGTTGATAAATTTATCGAGAGTTTTACGTACAAGTTTTTTTATATAGGTACATGGCGTTCACCAGGCGTTGCTGTTGTTTCAATTAATAAGTGCTCTTCTGCTTTTGTAACACCAGGAACTACTTAGGTATTTCTATCCTAATCTTTTGCACTAATATTCCGATACAGTAACTGTAGAAGGAAGAAGTACTACAATATTTTAGGAGCGCGATGCGGCGCCTGTGCGGTGCTGTATCGTTGTCTAACCTATCTACTATAATTAAAAAAAAAAAATTAAAAAAATTTAAAAGACCAATTAAATTAAAAAAAAACGAGATTACCTACTAAATACGAGATGATTTGTATTTTGCTCTAAAATGGTTTGCCCCATTGAAATCATGCAAGGTACCTTCCGGATCTGAAACTCGGAAGCTATTTAAATATCCACTTCATATGTATATTACGAAAAAAATTGTACCCATTTGGAGCCTTACCATAATCCTTACCTCACCTCACATTTTTTTTATTTTTTTTATTTAATATGGGTTTGCTCTTGACTCTAGTCTAGGTCATAGATGACAGAGACAAAGTCGACGATGGAGCGAGCTTACCCAGAAGAAGCCTGTTCACTCTAATTTTGTGTATGTGCAATACGCATACTACTGCAGTTTTCTCTCTAGAATAGAAAATTTACCATACATATCAATAATATACTCGTAGTTAACTCGTCTGTTATAGTCGGAAAAAAATTGAGTTACTTTAGTTAATGTCGGAATTATAAAATGGTTTTCTTTATAATTATTTTTGAGCACATTTTTATTTAATTAGAACAGAAATAACTTCTCATTATTGCTTTTTACGTCATTATCATTCAAAAATGCTACCAGAATTTCTGGAAAAAAGGTAGTCTCGACGAATGCAGTATGGTGTAATTGTAAGGCTGTAGATACATATAAACGGAAATATTTTGAAACTACACAATCATACCAAGCCCATCGGTTATTGGAGGAACTTAAAATGTTTTGGACGGAACAAAACAACAGCATTTGTTTGACTGTGAATGCCAACCTTAGCGTTTGTGCGTAACGAATAAGGCAGCATAGTGTGCAAATCCCCGGCGCATTTCTTGCCATGGAAACGGTACGCCTGCCAAAAGCACTAGTGCAACATGAATCTAGAAGAGTTACTCGTACTAAATAATAAATATCTGCTTTCTTGTGGCTAGGAAGGTGGTGACCTTCGCAAATTAGCTGACAGATTGACGAGATAGGCCAGTGTTCAAGATACGGAAGTTTGATATAGAAAACACCATGTACTTTTATCTTACTTCGTTGGAACCGAAGACATGTTGTTTTAGAAAAAAAGGCTAATAATAAACATTTCGCGCGTGGTATACATAACTTAGATGTTTATGCTTGGGGCCGGCCAGATTGCCTATCATTCTTTGTCCACACTAACTAAATTATATATCGATGGCAATACAGAAAGTTTAAGAAGAGTTCATTAGTATATATAGTATCAGTCACAAATTTTTGGGTAAACAGAGTTTCAGTTCATCCATGTAAAGAAGGTGAAATACGGTTACCTCATTTCAATCTGAAGCTTAGATCTGAATCCCCCAGCAATTTGCTAAGAGATTCAGGACTAAAAAATCTCGTGGACTCAAACTATCACCCTGAAATAGTCCCCGTTTAATCCATAAGGGCACATCATTCCCTATAATCGATCAACCTGGATAGCGAAGGACTGTCATCAATTGCCCCATACATGACTCAAGGAATATGCGTAGCAATGCACATTGCACAATTATAATAGGCTGGCCCAGCATTGCAATTTGGGTTTAAACATTTTTTTTATTCTCATGATAAATAGTTTAATATTTACCTATATAGTGTTGGCGACGTTACAGGGTACAAACATGTCTCTTGAGTTTTGCTTTAAATGTGTTTGAACTTTTTTAAATCTTCTGGTAAATTATGGAATAGATGTAATGTGTGTATTTGAAAGGCCTTTTTGTTTCAACACGACGTTTTAAAGTTTTTCTCTAAAGGGTGGTAAAAGAAAATTTCAAACTTACATTAAAACCACACTTTGTAAACAAGCATATTACAAACTAGATGATTATATTAAAGATAAGAATGCTTGGAAACATGCTGGTCCTGCTCCATAGGACAATCGAGGGTGTAGTAGAAAAAGTCAAACTTGTTTTATTTACTGGTGTACTTTCAGGTTTTTAATATGTAATTTAACTCACACACTGATCCATTGTTTTTAATTATATTGTAAATATGTGAGTACCATGTCCCTTACTAGCAAACTTAATGTTATCTCTGCTGGTATTGCTTTGTTGTACCTAATAGTAAATAAGTGTGTGCTGTATATTACTGTAATGTTGGATGCATTGTGCTCACATAATATAATCAATTGATCAATGTACCTATGTATACAAAATATTGTAAATCTTATATTTGAAAAGAGTAACTATGGAGTTTCTTGTCCGTTTGTTCTCCATAAGAATCTACTTTTTGCGAATGGACAACTAGAGTCACTTATATTTTAATGGTCTAGTTGAAATAAATGAATTGACTTTGGGTTTAAAGTTTTTCTCAAAAGGGTTTCAATACATTAGTGATCCAAAAAAGTTGGCACCTTGTACGGTGACAATAACCCGACTGAGTGTCATTTATTCTGGCGTGCCTTGGTATCCGACCAACGCTCCAATGCAGGTTTAATATCCACTTTTTAGTGGTGGATACCCCACAAATAAATTGAAATTATTCACATAATGAGTGATTGCGCTATTTGCTGATAAGGAGTTACTTTGTGTGCCTTCGTCGTTCAGTCGAAGACCGGAACAGCTCATAGTTAAATATCTATTTTGCTTTGAGATTGAAATAACCTAACAACATTTAATACTTCACTCTTCATTCACACTGGATTTCCTTTACATAAGCTGCGTCTACACAGCTACTGAAAAACCTTGATATATGAAATAAATTTCCAAAAAAATACTCTATCAAATGCTGCTTTGTTTTTTAAAGTCTGTTAAGAAGTTTAAAAGGTAAGTATATTTTCAAACATAGAAGAAGTGGGCTGACGTTACTGTAAAATACTAGAACCAAATGTGCGACTTTGTTAACAAAACTTGCGTCACCTCACTTAACTCACAAATGACAGGTTTGTGAAACACACTAAACATTCCTCGCGAAACACTCTATCTTTTGTTGAAAGAAAATCCGTCCAGTATTTTCTGAGATAAGTAAAAGACTTCGACGCGCCACGTCTTTCTGATGTTACGTTAAAGTTAGTTTTTCTTTTTTATCTGATTACAAACTATCCCAAAGTAGCAATGAAAATCTTTGTACACAAATACCTTTTTTTCTTAATATAGCAGAAACTACAATAATTAAGTGCTATCTTATAATATAAACCATCATCAATAAATGGTTTATTATTTTATATTTCAGTCAAAACACGGAATCCAGACTTCTTAACATTAGTTGCGTCTACATAGCGAATAAAAACTTCTATGATTCAAATGTAACAATTAATTAACATTTCCTAAAAAATACCCTTTCACATGGTGTAAGTTTTATTAAAATATGTTTAGTAGTTAAAAGATTAGTAAACTTTCAAACAAAGAGAAACAGCCGGCTGGTGTTACTATAAAATACTGTAACAAATTTTGCCCCGTTATTTACTATCATCACGAATATTATGTTTATGAGCCGTATTTCTCAGTTTTTGCTGACTTTTTCTTCTTTTTGTTCAAATTAAAATCATCTGGCCGTAGTGGACATGAAATTCTGTAAAGACTAAGTTAAATAGACACAATGATTACAAGTGTTTTATAATGAAGCTTTTATGGAGAAACCTGCCCTTTATGATACAGGATTAACCTAGTTTGAAGGATAGCGGTCTTACTCATTGGACATACTCATAACTAGGCATTCTTGTCTAAACAATATTTATGTTTCTTAGACTAATCTTGTTTGCTAAATAAATTATTACTTTTTTATGCTTCGGATTTGTTTAGCTTTCTTTAACGGGCCTGGACAGGACATTTAACTAAATATAAAAATACATCTTTTACAGGAGATCTCAAACTTAATGGTGGCTTTCAAGTTTTCGTTGCTCAGTGTCACGATCGCCCTCGTTGTCACGTGAATTTACAACAGCGCAGCGACACGCTTCGTTAAGAGCGTCTACTTGTAAAACGGGCTTTTCACGCTAATCTTTGAAAACATGGAAAGGCATTAGGCATCCTCGCACATCAGAGATTCTCTGAATAAAGTTGATTAAACTCTACTGACTTTTGGGCCGAAAATCGTAACTCGCATTGGTAAATGAGCTTTTACTTCATAAGCACATGCTAAAACCCATATGGACGTCCCTTCAGACTGCAGATTCTAACTCCTACCTTGAAATTTTCCAACGCTTCCTATCAAAAGTTTTGCGCATAGTAGCGGATGTACCATGGTGTTTCTTCAGATACAAAGGGTATCTGAAGAAACACACATTCCCGGGCCTCGGGTGACTCTTTTGAACAATGAATTAATTAAACAATGTGGAAATAATCCGATGGATAAACTCGCAAACACAAAAAAACAAAAATCACAATCGAAGACACAGGATCTTATTTCGACATAAGATGCCATACCTACTGAATATTATGGGCTTAGCAATGAATTATTAATTGATAAGGCCATAAATAAGCCCATAATAATGCAGTTCCATGCACAACCAAATTAACAAAATTATCTGAAGTTGAATCAAAAGATCACGGAATAAAGATAAGACTAAAAATCTTGGCTATTAATTTGAGAAACTGGGTAAATGAAAAGCTCAATAAATGTGATCAAAAAATTCTTACAATTCCTTGAGGTCTCGGTTATCCAGGTTACCGTAACTAACACAAAACAAAGAAAATTGGATGGGAAGGAAAGTGCTAATTTTTAACAAATTACTTTTGTTAAGATTTCTGACCAAACCTACCCCATAACCCCCCTAAACCATAACTGATATTTTTTTTTTCATAAATCCAATGATGCAGTTGTAGAATGTTGGGCCCAATGTTGATGAAAACTAAAATTGCATCATGGATTTATGAAAAATTTTTAAGTTTTAAGTGTTTTTTTTTTGAAAATTAGAATCGTGTTTTGATAAAAATTAGCACTTTTCTTTAGTTTTCCATATATTTATACTTTCCAGGATTTGATCCTTATTAGCGCAACTTTCGAATGATGTAATAATACTTTTTTTTTTTTTTCAAAACGTGGCTGTGGGAAAATGGGAGTCGGGTCTTTGGCCACGCTGCTTCTCTTCGTTTAAGAGCCCCATGTTGTTCTCTTCATCGCTGTCACTGTGGTGACCTCACCACAGTGACAGCGATGAAGAAAACAACAACCTTGACAACCTTGTCAAAAGCCTCGGGCACCACAGCCTTCCTTGTAGCTGCAGTGCGGGCCGTTTTCTAGCTCGAGGATGAGCTCTCGTCACCGTCGGCGTTCCAGCCGTATTAGAACCCAATGGCTTGGTACGTGACGATGGCAAAAGACATGACGGCGTGTCTTTGTTTCCATGGAAGATGGGTAGGCTTTTAGAGTGGGACGTAACCTGTGCCGATACTCTTGTTAGTTCATCGTGTTGTGCTGGTGTTGCTGCTGCGGCTGCGGAAAACCTCAAGTGGCGTAAATATAGTAACCTTATTGGTAACCATCTATGCGTCGCGCTTTGTATTGCGAATGCCAACGTCACTTCTCAATAATACGTACTGCAACGTGAGCGAACTCGAAGATACTAGCTGTAGATAAGCATCGAAAACTACATCCATCGTGCGTAGCGAACGGACTTCGTAGGACCGATACGAAAATAGATGTCTCCTTTTCAAACTTCAGATTGAAATCCAATCTCCTGAGTACTAATGCGCTCCTAGTAACTTTCGAGTAAATTTCAGTGACTCTTTCATGTGGTTTTGTGTTTTGGTACCAGGCCTTTATAGCATTTGAGGAGTTCTATTACAGTGGGGTTGAATCATGGGGTGGAAACTGGGCGGATATATCTTGCAGCCTTGTCTATTGCAAGCCTTTGATAGTGAATGCTGGTCACTCGCACCTGCGTATTGAAGGGGTTCGTGTTAAGGGAGGAACTAGACCGGTTCGCATGCAGCTGGACCTCTATTGCATATATTCATTCCACTCACGCTTTAGTAATATGCTATCTATCTATCACAGTCGCTCGAAGTACTGATTCGAAACGAGACTGCAACATTTGCCGGTTCAGTCCGTACCCTCGTAAAGGGAATGTAAGTCAGTAGGTCAATATGGCTAGACTTTCTTCAGGGTTAATTGCTGACAATCGCCCTAAACTCAACACGAAATGGCAAACGCATGAGTTAATGAGCTTTTGTTGGGCACGTCTCTAGGAATCTATTTCAGATTTAACATTTTGTTTTTGATAGTCACAGACGATTTAACCTAGACAATGTTCGAAACTTCGAACCGACACTATTTCTTTAAAAAAATTGATTAAACATCCAGGTAAAAAAACACACAATTTCATATCAGTTTTCGCAGGTTGCATTATGATTTTTCTCATTTGCCAGGGCTATGTGCAAACTTAACAAGCGGTAAGTAGATCATGCAACTTGTTTACTGTGGACCAATACTAAATTCAAAATTGTGATCACTTTTGTGTTCTTTTCGTAAAATATGATGCTAAGTCGATACGTGTATTTTTGGTTTTGTTTCTTCGTTTTTTGACACCGACATCCGAAATCAGAGTTATTTTTTTCCTTTTAGTGTTTTAATTTAAAGTCGGTTGTATTTCTTGTACAAAAGTTTTAATTCTCACTTTTTTTGTGATACCCCCAAAGCTGAATTCCCCGTTATAAGTATATTCATTTGCACTATTTGCCGTTACGGAGGTACATTGTGTGCCTTCGCATTCCAATCTCACTCGTTTTCTCAAAAAATTGCTTGCAACAACAACAATTTTATTTTCTCATACAAACTGTTCCTGCCCGTCAAACATTTGACGTTCGTCACTTCGGTACGTTAAACTTGGGTCCCCTCTAGTAATAATTACAGAACGTATTTAAATAAGGGTTTTGAATCGACAACATTTATTTACATTATTCGGATTATCGCGTATTTAGATTTTCAAAATGCAAAATAGTGTCACTATGACAAAGGTTCGACATTTATGTATTTGGTGGTTGTCAGATATTTATGGTTGCGTTCAGAAATTTATTTTGTGACTATACTTGGAAAGAGATAGCAAGGTGCAAAAAACTATATTTCAAAGGACCAATTCTACTATTTTTAAGCAACGTTTATGATTCCATAATTTCAGCTGAAATTCCCAATGAATCAGTTGTCAACGGACCTTGCGGAGTTTTCAACAACAACTCACTCTGTATGGTCGACGGCAAGTGGTCCAAGCGATACATGAGAGACCTGATTGCTGAAACCATGTGGCGGATACCTATTGTATCTTCGGCTATCAGTTGCGGACAATGGGCGATCAGTAGTTGTGAAGGTGAAAGGATAAGATTTTCAGGTGGACAATCGTTGGATTGTGCCATACTCACCAATATAGTTCAAAGCGTTTGAGGCTCACATCAATGTGGAATATTGTAACTCCGTCCATTCGATAAGTACAAAATATATGT
Organism: Mamestra brassicae; assembly: GCA_905163435.1. Lineage (NCBI taxonomy): Eukaryota > Metazoa > Arthropoda > Insecta > Lepidoptera > Noctuidae > Mamestra > Mamestra brassicae. Next base: position 8,845,930 of record LR990987.1, read on the forward strand.
AAATATGCTAACAAAGGTAGCGATATGGCCAGATGGCTGTAACGAAGGCGAATGACGAAGTATCTCAGTATCAGATTAGTCGCTATGTTAGCAGCCGAAGCAATTTGGCGCATCTTTTATTTTGCTATCCACGAAACACATCCTACAGTTTTCAGTTCATTTGGCAGTTCATCTAGAAAATGTTCAAAGAGTGTATTTCAATGACGAGAATGCAGTGTACAGCGGCACGTCCATCGTCTACCACATTCACAAATTCCTTCTCAGTTTGTCAAACAGATGTTTTCGCTCGCACTTTGTTGACATGTTGATATGCCACGCTACTACACGTGAACGTAAACGCGTCATCAAAGTCGCTACAGCTTCGGAAATAAGGAACACCAGTTGAAGGACATCCAAATTAATTTGCTTCAGACGCTCTAGATCGTATTTACACCGTAAATCAAAATAACGACGATTGTTTTTAGTGTGCTTGCTTTTTACGCATACGCATAGAAAAGCAAACCACGTGTATCGGCTATTCGAAACTTCTGATGCTTCATGAACTCCTAGTAACGCCTAACAGTTCTACGCCGACTTTGTTGCATTCGACGGCAAACAGGACAGGCTACCTTCATCGCCGACGTCCAGCGTGGCACTGATTGGGCTTTCAGTCGCGACACGTATGGGTGGCGCGGTAGTGGCTCCACCAAGCGGAGCGAAGGTTCATTCCGGTGTTATAGTCTTTAGTTATTATTAGCAAACGTCACGCGGTTTCACCCGCGTAGTTCCCGTTCCCGTGGGAGTACCGGTATAAAATGTAGCCTACTCGCTGATGATGTAGCTATCCATTACTGAAATAATTTTTCAAATCGGTTCAGTAGTTTCTAAGTTTATTCGGAAAATAAATTATACAAATTTGCTTTTTTTATTCGTTCAGGTAGTTTGTTCTATATTTTATGGACATTATTTACGGACTTGCTAAATGTATTATTAGAGAATTTGAAATTTTTTATCTTGAATTGTGTCGGAGTGTGCAACGTGATTGTATGTTCTCGCGCTTTGTATAAAATTCTTGATACTTCTTGATATTATCTTGAACATACGAAATTCTTGAAATTTTCGATTCTCAGAATTACTAAATATGCGTATAAAATTTCATAAAAATCGGTCAAATCGTTTCGGAGGAGTATGGAAACTAACATTATGACACGAGAATTTTATATAATTTTATATTCACTCGGGCCTAAATTGAATAAATGACTTTGGATTTTGACCTCTTTACCTCTTAACGGCTGATCGGATCGTGTCGCTGACTAGGTTTGCTGCGCTTTTGACTTATGTGTATGAAGCCATAGGTTAGTTAAACTTTAATCATTGCAAAATAAAATGTGTCAAAAACGTCACAATAATAAAAAGATTAAATAGAACTAAAATAATTTACAAACAGAAATAAGAATTTAAACTTATACAGTAAAGAAAAATAAACAAATGGATGCAGTAAGCAAAGCATTTTCTACTTGTGTGTGGAAAGTGGAGTGTAGATGTTTATTATGTATGTGTGAGGTGATTGTAAGTAGGAACAGATTTTATTTACGTATTTGTAGAACTGCCTGTTTGCGAATAGACTAGACTCAGTAACCACCGGTAATAAGTTTTCCTTGTGTCTTTTTAAGGAAGGTGGCAATTTTAAGTTTGCAATTAATATATTCGTAAATGTATGGTCCCATGAATTGAGTATACTTTGACCTATCTTTTTGCAGCATTTATTGGTGTTCCACCTCAGAAACCTCTTGGAGCGCGTTGTTACTATTTTAACAATGCTACTCTTATGTTACCAAAATGTGGTCGCTCACAATGAGCCTCATCAGAAGGCTTAAAGTCACCCAAAGGGCATGGATAGGGCAATGTTCGGAGTTTCCTTGCGTGGTCGAATCAGGAATTATGATATCCACAAGAGAACCAAGGTTACCGACAAAGCCCGAAGGATCGCCAAACTGAGGTCGACAGATGGTCGATGGGGCCGAAAACTTCTCGGCAATCTGATAAATATAGGAAAGGGAGAAACTACTTCAACTCAAGACCACAACAACACGAGACTTACACCTTAATATTGTCGCCTACGAAATGTGGTAAAGAGCGGTGGGTGCTTACTTAATATTCCTCTCCAGAACTTTCCTGTTTCATTGCGGGCATGTTTGTATGTTGGTTATTCGAGCGTATAGCGTCTTGAGTCGATGACCGCGCTGCACCGCATAGTGTTGTATGAACTGGAAAATACGAGGTATCCGTTTTATATTCCAACAAGCTGTGCCTGCGGCTTCGCTCCCATCACCAACAACCGTCAACCGTTACCTACCCTACATACCTTCCCTACAAACCTACCCTACATACCTACCCTACATACCTACCCTACATACCTACCCTACATACCTACCCTACATACCTACCCTACATACCTACTCTACTCTACCTACCCTACATACCTACCCTACATACCTACCCTACATACCTACTCTACTCTACCTACCCTACATACCTACCCTACTCTACCTACCCTACATACCTACCCTACATACCTACCCTACTTCTCTTTTTTTTGTTTTAAAACCTTTCCTGTAATCTGGCGACCAAAACAAAAACAGAATTAGCCAAATCGGTCAAGCCGTTCTCGAGTTTTAGCGAGACTAACGAACAGCAATTGATTTTTATATATATAGATAGATAGAAAATATGTATACTTATATTTAAGAAACAAAAACTTTTATTTCAAAAAAATCATAAACCTTAGCTAAAATAACCTAGAGATTCACGATGTGAACAGTGTTTGCTCCAGTATACAGCAAAGACTCTTATATAGCGAAGTCTATAATTTACGTCTCGAATTCACGTGAGTACTTGACAGGGGCTATCAGGCAATAGTTTAAGCACAACCCGAGACAAACACCTCACCATATGACGATCCCGCCACGTTTGGCAGGCGGGTTGACGATCGCAGTGTAGCTGTTGCAATGCACAGAGAATGCTGCTGCCCATTCTCTGGTGAGTCCCTTAGTCGCTTCATATGACACCCACGGAAAGTGATGGGATGGTGCTATTTTTTTTTCGACCGACACAATACAGAACAAACAGACAAACGCCTGCATACAAAAAATAGAACCAATTGTCAAGACAATTATTTTGATCACAAAATTAAAATTCATCGGTGTCTGTAAGCCAGCAGCAGGTAAGTGTTAAACTGCACTTATAATCAAAATATTAGTTTAGTTATAACTTATGGTAACAAATCTCATTGAATCTTAAAGAAAATATGAACACTACAGAAATCTTGACCATCTACTGAAACTATTGAGACTGCTACGATGCGCCGCTCGCGCATTTGCGACATAGAATGTGCTACGTCGTAACGACTATTTTTGCTATGGAACTACCAGTCGGTCGCTAAATGATTCCAGCATTATTAAATTACGGTCTCAATAATAAATTCAATTGGCATTAATAAAACTCGTGTAAAATAAAAAATAATGTAGCCATCGCTAACTTTTAAATAAATGTGAAAGTAATCCTTACATACGGGCTTTAATATGATATATACATATATACCTTATGATTTTGGAAAAGTAACAAAAATTGTTTGTTGTTCAACCTGTATTTTAAACTAATTCCTTTCTAATGATTCCTATAATTTTGCCTTGATTCTAGCCATTCTTGCTTCATATTATTATTATCATTGGTTGAGAATTATCAAGGCATTCTCGGTGACCGTATGTTTGATATACGTACTGACGAGACTCAAAATCTCTGATGATGAAGATTCAGATACGAGTCCTGTAGTCAGGGACCTACTTTCAGATTTCCAAAAGGAAGGCAGTCGTGTACGTATCAAAAATCACTTTTAAAAGTTCGTAAAACTTTACAGCAAAAAGTTAACTTTAACTTATTTACTATCACACCTGACAGATTACTTAAATGGGGGCTACCGTTTACGTGCTCACCGGTTGGCGCCACTGACGAGTAGTTGGCGCCGCAAGCGAAATAGGTCCTTAAACATAACATTTAAGATTTTATTGCAATTTAATAACAAAACACTTCAGTGGCAGTACTGGTTCATACGAATATTTTGTCTTTTATCACAAATTTGGTGTCACTAACTGCAACAGACTGCTTGGAATATTTTGTCATTTTGGCTAGTTTGAGGTTTTTTGACGTTTTATGCAATTGAGAATTTAATTTTTAATTTTGGTGACAGGATTTATAATAATATCAAAATATTTCTAGGTACCATATTGCCAGTGTTTCCATTTATTGTCCTATTGAGATCTCTACATTGTATACATATTTCTGCCAAAAAAACAGTGCAATGCAGTGGGCGGTAGAATTGTAAATTAATCTACCATAGTCAGGCTGTTTTAGTAAAATATTCTCAAAAATGACAACAAATGAGTAATTAAACTCTAGACAAAAGCCCACCAACAGTGAATTTGACATTTCGTAGACCTCACAAAATATTGTCTTTACTTCGTCGTTAAAATATAGTTTTTCTTAATTATGACATTGTCCTCTTTTTCTCCCTCAGCCGCTGGACAAAAGGAAATGTTACAAGATCTTAGCGACGTGAGCCTTGAGGTTGGACTGAAGATATACACGGCATATAAGGGCATACACGTAGGCGAGGAAAATATACAATATGTCCAAGAATATCTCCCCTTGGCTAAGCAAGATAAGGAAATACCTCGCCAAAGAGAAAATGCCTGGCAGAAATTATGGTCCATGAAATAGTTGTTTAAGGCACTTCGCCCATGTCACTTAAGCGGAAGCTAATGGACATGTGTATTCTGCCCATTTTGATCTATGGTGCACAAACTTGGTCTTTGCCTACATATAAAAGTCCAAACTCAAGGATTGCCTCAAGGCGTGCTATGGAGCTTGGTGTTAAATTAACGGATGACGTTAGAAACTCTATACTGTGCTCTAAATCACTGATCATTGACGTGGCTCAGAATGATGCCCAGCTTAATTCAAATTCATTTATTTCAATCAATTTTAGATCATAACATTTACATTAAATTTCAATTATAATAAATATACATAAAAACAATCGAATGAATTACTTAATAAAATTTAAAATACAATATTGGAAACAAGTCATAAAATTAAATTAAAATTCACAAGATCACACGAACACAAAAACAATATACATAATTAGACAAAAGCCTGAGTCATTTGTCTGTTTGTCATTAAATTAATCATATAACAATGATTAATGTAATGACAATCAAACCTGTTCGCCAATGCACTCAGGATGCCATTAGAGGTGGCCCGGAGCCTGCGCCCCAGAGATGCTCACCGCTTTCGCATCGTCGTGTAGAAACAGTCGACACGGGCGTCGGCGAACATCCCCGACGCGCTGCAGTGCCGCGGCCGGGGCAACCCCAACAACATCTTGAATGCATTATTATACTGTACGAGAAGAGCGTTGTACTGCTTTTGAGTATATGACTCCCACAGGCTGGCCGTGTACAGGGACGTACAAAACGCTCTAAAAAGAGTTATTTTGACGGCTCCCGAGCAACGTGAAACCCTGCGGGAAATCATATTAGCCCTCACAGACAACGCTCTCCGCTCCCTATCAATGTCTACGTCGTCCCTCAGGTCAGAGGTCACGATATGCCCGAGATATTTAAACTGTTCCAATCTTTTTAAACAGACCCCGTTTAATCTAATAGGTGGAACAGAATCTGGGCATCTCCGGCCCCTGGCCCGAAAGACCATGCATTCACTTTTTTTTGCGTTATAGAGCAAACCGTGATCCTGCGCGTAACGCTCGCATATGCCGAGCAACCTGGTCAGACCACACACACAAGCGCTCAGCAGCACCATGTCGTCCGCGTAACTAATATTGTTGACACAGACACCGTCAATATAGCAGCCAACACGCGTGCTGCTGAGCTCCTCTATCAGTGCGTTCACGTACAGGTTGAAGAGCCTTGGCGAGGTCAGCCCTCCCTGCCTCACCCCACACTCCAACCTGTACGGCTCTGACAGAGCACCCGACCACCGAACGACGTTGACCTGGTTAAAATACCAGTACTTGAAAATTTATACCAGTTCGGGCGGCATTGAGATGTTATATAACTTCTGCCATAAGATGTCATATTTAACCAGGTCGAACGCCCTCGAGAGGTCGAGAAAACATGCATAAATAGGTGTGCTCCTATCGGCGTAGTACTTGACAGTTTGCTTCAAACAAAAGATAGCTGACTCAGTAGACAATCCCGGTTTAAAACCAAATTGATTATCATGAGTGTTTACATACCGGTCCAGCTGTGTATTAAGCAAACTGTCAAGAACCTTAGCAATTACTGTAGCCAGTGAGATTGGCCTGTAGTTGCTCGTGTCACTTAGGTCACCGGTTTTACTCTTCACAATTGGTACCACCACGGTCCTCATCATCTCTGCTGGTAAGTACACGTAGATGACCCAAGCAGAATGAATATAACATGGCAAGAACTCTGGGCAGGTGGACGCCGGCATGCTTTAGATGTTCAATGCTCAGACTGTCATGTCCAGGAGACTTTCCCCGCGACATTGACTTTATTACTCCCTTAACATCCTTTGCTGTGACTTTGGTGTATATCTCCTGTCCATGTGACCCTTCTACACTGAAAGACCGTGATGGTCCCAACGGCGATTTCCCCAGAAACTGATCCTTAAATATATCAGCAATACATTTCGGGTCACTCACACCGTTGACGCTCACCGGCAAGCCCGGCTTATTATTCAGCCTACTAGTAGTTTTCCAGAAGTTACGAAAGTCATGCTTCGAATGGTGAGAAGCGAGTATATCCATCTTTATCTGATCTCTATTATTTTGACACCACTTTAGGCGTGATTTAAAGATTTTGCGACTCTGCCGCATCTCCTCCCAAATGCGTCCTTCACTCGGTTTACCCCACAGTACCCATTCCTTAAATTTACACCGAGCTACCCCGTGAGCGTCACGCACATGTTTGTTCCACCCGATCACCGGTTGTTTTCTTCTCGGTTTAACAACAGTATGACTGTCAGAGGCGGCTTTACATAATGCATTAACAATCTTACTATACATACGTCAATTATATGCATGTGATCTCGGTTGTCACAACGTTCATCACTACAGTCACTGAGTTCAGGCGGAAAATCAATGTCTTTTAAACAGTCATTACTTAATTTACTATACAAATCTATTTGTTCGAGGTTTCTCTCCCCCCATTTCATCTTGTTAATTTCAAAATTTTCTTGCAGTAGGTACCTTTGGTTTTACATTATTTATATTACATTTAATAATGAGTGGCAAGTGATCAGACCACACCGAATCATACTTAATGTGTGTATCGACTATGGTTTGAGAAGCCGACTCAGTTACAACACAGTGGTCTAACCATCGTAGCGCCCCATTAGCGTCACTTATAAAACTATATGTATTAGACAATAAACCTAAATATAATATATAATATAATATATAATATATATCCTGGGACAACTCACACACGGTCATCCGATCCCAAACTAGGCAGAGCCTGTACTATGGCAACCAGACAACTGATAAACATACTTATATATTTCTAAATACATACATAATATACACAAATTACACCCAGACACAGAACAAATGATCATGCTCATCACACAAAGATTTGTCCTGGGTGGGAATCGAACCCACGACCTCCGGTTAAGCAGTCAGTGTCACTAACCACTCGACCAACAGGCCAGTCATAAGTCATAAATGTATTAGGTATATCGGCGCATGTCCAATCCAAATCATTACAAAAATTTAAAAGTTCATAAAAGAATTGCTCACCCGGGTGGGCGTTGAAGTCACCGAGCATGTATACACACTCAACATGTTCACTGCTCACAACTGCGCTCAGCGTTGCCAAACAATCCGTAAATTCAACTAGATTCACTGTGTTATCTGTCGGCATGTACACACTGAACACTAAGAGCTTAAGCTTAAAAAGGACTGAGCTGCACATGTCTGCCGCATGCACATCTAGCGGTGGGCCCATAAACACAAAATTGGTGCCCTCAAATCGCGAGACAGATGGCAGACCGCGAAGGAGATGGCGAGACGACTTGGATGTCTTCCTTAGGAATTGGCAGCATATGGCACAAATTCGAGAACATTGGATGGAGTGGAGGGAAGGTCTTTGCCCAGCAGTGGGACATTTTAGGCTAGCTGTTATAATATAATTAAAAAATTACAGCCATAGTGATGTGCAGCGCTGAAGCCTGGCAGGTCGATGTAATCGCATCTAGCATGCTATGTGTCATCACTAAAACAATTTCTAGCCTTCCAAGAATATTTTTATTCGGAGGGTTCATTGCCTACCAGGATAAATGAAGTACCTTAGAAAGAGTAGTCATCTCCACAAAAAAGTGAATTATTAGCTCGGATCCGAGTATTTTGATAGTAATGAATCAACAATAAGTACAGCGCCGCCCGTTCGCCGGTACCACGTGGCTTCAAATGTAAACAAATACCCTCCCCCTCCCCATTATGCGGCATCGCGCTCGGAGCCTCAGTACGCGCTCGCTCTCCGACACCGCCGCACGTTCGGGTTTATCAACTATACCGCCAACTGTTTTGTCCGCAATTTTAATCTTGATACTAGGACAGCAGAAATTGTCAGGAGGTCGAATGAACCCGCTTAAACAAACATGGCCCATTACACTTGTCGTGGATATCACTACTAGGACCAAGGTTACTCTGTTCAGTTTTGAAAGCTTTACATATAGTAATTAGTTTTCGTCTGTGTGTTAGGTTGGATTTTAGTAATTCTTTTCTAAAACACTTTCTGCAATCCGATTATGTTAAAACTTGTCATACCTACGTAACTTTTGGCAAAATGTAATACTATGGTAGGTAATTTGGAATTAGTCTGATTTGTTCTGCAAAAACAAGCATGGGCTATGCCTACTTCAGTTTTGTTTTGAAGATGGCTGGATGTAAAGCTGTACGAATTGTGTCGTGTATTGCATGACACAATATTCAAAAACCAGTGACTTAATTCTGTACCATATATCTATGGAATAGACAGAAACTTATCAAACTTCTAGTGGTATGTCTGTTTTTTTTTTAAGGGTGGGAGGTCTAGTGGTTTATCTTGCACTAGTTGTTTTTACATAATTAAATACACGTTTAATCTGCTAAGCCTCTAAATGCAATCTTCAGTCATATTTTAACTAATAAATATTGTGTTGGCGTAAAACTTGTCGTTGATATTACTTTTCGGATTATTATTATTCTGATATTTTTTAAAAGCTCTCTACTAGCTGGCAATTTCTGAAATCCGATTAAGACTTGGCATTCTTATGTTACTTTCGGCAGAATGCAATAATATGGTAATCAAGGCGCTCATCTGTGTTCAGTCCACGTGGAGTGCTAGTTATTGCGCTGGTGTGGAAATTATTTGATCAGGGAAAATACTACCGAAAATACATAATATGTTTGAAGTGCTGTACCTCAATAACTAACATAGCTACAATTGCCCTTTAATTGTAGCGAATTGGTATCCTTCAAAAGTTTGTTGATGTTTTTCTTGGAATGCGCCGTTTAGATGAATTAGGCCTAAATTGAAAAAAATACCGATAGTCTTCCGTGCCCCATGCAGTTAGCACAGATCTTTCGACGTTGGCACCGAAAGTCATATACGCACCCGTAGGCTCGGACAATAGTGGACGAGGGAACACCAGGGTGGTTTTAGACAATATAAGTCTGACAGACCCCTTCACCGACCCCAGGGTGGAGGAAATCCATGAGGATTGCCGCATTGAAAAAAAAGGGCTTTTAAATTTCTTCTCTTTTTTTCGATGTTATTTTGTGTACAAAATTTAAAAAAAAAATACTCAAAGCTTTTATTTCAATTAGACCATTTACAGGCACATTTGAATTGTCAAGGTCGGTCGGTCAACAAGATGAAGCTTTTTGCACGTTCCACAGCGTAGATCTCTATGGAGAAGAACGTGAAAGAAACTCCACAGACTTTTTGAGCTACCTACTAATTTCCCTAAAACAAGGATGTATCTTTCACATAATTATATTGACAGGCTTAAATTTACTGATTTGGCCATTTTAAGTTGATTTAAGACCAGTGAATATTCGTTTATCACCCCGTTAAGTTTAAGATGTTGCAATTACTCCCATGGATTTATGGTAGGATATTAATTCACTGGTTTTTAGGGTTCCGAACCTCTGTATGGAAAACCGGGACCCATATAAGATCACTCGGTTATCTGTCTGTCGGTCAGTCTGTCTGTCTGTCTGTCCGTCTGTCACAGTCGATTTTCTCCGAATGTACTGGACCGATTCAGTTGAAATTTGTTACATATAGAACCTTCTATGACGCAAAAGACGCATAAATAAAAGCATTGAAAATATGGTCAGGCACCCACTGCGTGACGATCCTGGCCCATCGGTCTTGATGCATCCGGTAAGTGTGACCCGCTCAGTCCCATTTTTGCTATTAATATAGTATACTTAAAGTTAGCCATATCAACATTGCATTTTTAAAAACGATTTCTGGAATTGCATTTTTATAAGGGTAAATACAACATCACGGCCTCTAGCGGAAGAAGCAAGAAACTCTTCGTAAAACTGTGACTGTAACATACCCTGCATCTGACACCATAGGAAGACATTGAAATATAGACTTTACTGTGTTGGACCTAGATTTAAATTTTCAATGTATTGCTCGGATTTTCCCGTATAGGAAAGCCATTTTCGCAACTATCTGATAAGACTCGTTAGCTCAGTGGTCAGAGCGCCCATTTATGAGGTGGTCGGGGGTTCAAATCCTCCACGAGTTGGCTGTTGTAACTTTTTTTTTGCACTTTTTTCTCAACTAATATGTATAAATTTTATTGTATATTACTGAAACCTTTAACGAAAAACTTTTAACGAAGTCATCGTCAACTTCTAACAAAGGCTACATCAGGTAACCTAGAGCAGGGATAGCAAACCAGAACAACATTGTGATTCGGGTATGTTTTGAGCTGCTGATGACATTTTGTGGAGCTGATAATGGAAGGTTTAAGTTAGGATCTGATGCTGGGATCCCAGGTACCATGTTTGTTCAGCGATATTTTTGCCAATTGTCAACCGATTTCGATGCAAACAAGTCAACCTGAATTAACATGTTTTTGGTGTTATCTAATCGGGCATTAGTTTATTGTTTATTAACCGATCTTGATGATTTTTTTGCATTGGGTTTAGTTATAGCTATATTGCCTTTGTACTGTACTGTGAACTTCAAAGATAAACCAGTGACCTACTCACCTTAAAATCACTAAAAACTAGTACCAAGGCAAAGTAGATATTTAACTATGAACTGGTCTGAACTTGGACTGCGAAGGCACACGACTCCTTAATGGCAAATAGTATAACCACTCATTATGGGAATAATGTCACTTAGTTGTGGGTAAAAAGTGAAAAATAAAAAACTTAAAAAAAAATACAACATTAAGGTATAAATCAACTTTAATTTCGGAAGTCGTTGTCGAAACACGATTAAACAACTAATAACACCGACTCCCGAAATTAAAGTTATTTTATATTTTGCAGTGGTTTTATTCGGAAGTCGGTTGTATTTTTTTCCTTGTAAATGTGTTTAAAATGTCGTATGAAACTCGTGAGCCGTGCTCACTTGTATCATAATATACTATTAAGTATGAAGTCACTTTTTGAAGATAAATAAGAAAATGAAGAAAATTAAGTTTTTCAAAGTTACCGTGTTAATTAACATTTTAAAAGAAAGGATTTATTGTGTAGATATCTTGTGAAGTTATTTAAGAAACTAGATGAAAATGAACTATTAAACACCCATGTCTCCAAAAGTAGGTACTAAATGTTTTGTTTTCTACCTACATTACAAAACATTTTGAAAAGAATGCAGACTATATAGTTCTTTGCTTTTAGATTATATAAAAACCAATAAACACATTTGGTTTCAAAGTAACATGTTGAAAAATATGATTTGTTAAAACTAATTTCGTGCCGGATCCCCATAAACATACCTACCTACCTACGGAAACCTTTAGGAACGCAGTAAAGGGTTCCGAAGCTTGAATGTATGCTGTCTGCTTACGATATCAAGATACTCGAAACTCAATGTCAAACTGTTACCAGCGTAGGTACCTACCTACAACTTTTTTATTTCTGCCAATACTACTTTATAGTCTCATAGTAAGATTTCAAATAAAACAGCTCATTCTAAAAAGCTGTCAATCTCATATAGTTTAGCTCTGCTTAAATAATCACAGCTCTTTATTTCATTAACTCCAAATCTTCCGAGAACGGGTTTTTATATCATCACCTATTGATGGAGTGATCCATGAGAAAGTTTGTGGTTTACATAACATTACGTTTTCATAACGGTTTATTCGGATACGATGTAGAGGTACGTAATAAGACGATGATTATTGAAAAAAAAAACCGGCCAAGTGCGTGTCGGGCCACCCGCACTGAAAGTTTCCGTAGTTATCCGTCTCGTACATCATGACAAAATAATTAGTAGCTTTTATTACAAGATTACAAAGCTTTTTATAGATATGTTCGGGCATAATTCCAGCATATATACATGAATTTGCAGCATTATTGTTTTGTTGGAAATAGGTTTATTCCGAAATGGTCCCATTTCAATTTCAATTCAAGATCTGAGGGCCAAAGGTAAAAACAGTGTCAAAAAACGATGAAAACACACCAGAAACACCCACTTCCAAAATTATTTTGTAGCTTGTAGTGATTTTTATTTGAAAGTCGGTTGTACTTTATTGTCAAAAAGTTTTCTATTAATAGACTTGTCACATACACGGTTTTTGTATCGTTAGTGGTGGATATCCACACCCCAAGCCATTCATTTACCCCCATATTTAACGTTAAATATTAATTGTTGTCGCAAAAATGCTACAAGGATACTGAATCCGTAAACAAGAGATGTCAGATTTTTTTGTGGGTTGAGCTCATTATTGATTGCAACGCAAATGCTTTGTATTTTTATAACGCTTCTGGGTAGATGTCCGTAGAAATCGTAGGAGCCTCGAGAATTTACTTTCCAAGCGACGCGATTACGGCTAGAAAATAGTCAGATGAGTGATCAAACATGTATTAACCAAATTACAAAATTGCGGTATTACTATGATTTCATAACAATGGAAGCAATGATGCCGCTATCTAGATTCCAGAACATATCGTATAGAAACTGCACATATGCAAAGTTTGACGACTACCTACCCTACTAATAATATTAAAAAATTTAAACTTTGTGAGGATGGATGGATGTTTGTGACTCTTTCAAGTCAGAACGGCTTAACGTTTTCTTTTAGGATTATATCTGATATTTACGCGTGTGGAGCCACGGGCGGCAGCTTGTACTTTTATATGACGCAAAGTTGCGCAATTTCACAACAACGAAGGCTTTGGCAGATTTCACATTTAAAGGTTTTTTTTCTTAGCAGGACTACTAACCAAATTCTCTGCCAAAGTTTAGTTTCTTGTTAAGGTATTTATTTGAAAACAAAGCATATTTAATTACGATATTTCTACATTTTTATTCTATTTTACTATTTCTCCAATATTTTTACATTTCCACAAACAATCGATGGACTTGTGTATGTAGTTTTCAATAAAAATATTTACCTTATGATGTGTTTACAGTTCAAGTGCACAGTTACTACAAATACTGCATTGAAGAATCTTTGAAGGAGTTCGTTGCTAAACAAAAGCCACGCCAGTCGATTTTCAAGGCTAAGCAACGCTTGGCGAGGTCGTACCATGGATGGATTACCGTCCTAACTTACCGAGATTCCCCCGTGCCTCGGAAAGCACGCGAAGCTGTTGGTCGAGACTTTCATTAATTTTTTAACCTTTAGCAGTCATTAAGGGTACTCGGAAGCAAGGAAAATACCAGTTTCGCCAAGAAGTATCGTGTCACACAGTTGCTGGGTTGTGGAGTTCCAATAGGCAGTCTCTCCAAGTACAAAGCTGATACTCAACTGTATCCGGACTAGAAGCCGACGTAATGCAAAAAAGTTGAGTAGATTGATATTGATACAACTTCGTCCAAACTACAAAAGTACTCTTGTTTATTTATGCAATCCTTGTAGTACTTGTAATATAACGAAAATGACGCGAAAGCAATATTTAGCAGTTCCGTTCAAAAAGTTATTACAACACCACCGCAACCCCCTCCAGCCAGCTAAACAGTTGTTTTTTGGAACCGTGGAAAAAAATTGTTGTTTCGGAATTTGTTCGAAAGAGTCACCGCGGCCCGGGAACGCAAAGGGCTTTAGAAGGAACACGGATGGGTTTTAGTCAGTAGGAGTCTGACACGCCCTTCCGCTCCACCCAGATCGGAAGAAGTCATTTGATGATTACCCAGCCTTAAAAAAAAGAAAAATAAAGCTGGCAGAGTGGGGTGGGAACACACACTTGACTTTATCAAAAATGTGCACTTTAAAGCTTAATTTATCGCAAACGGATCCTTGGATGAAAACATATTTTTAGAAAACCCGCTATATTTTTAAACGATCTTCCCAACGACATACAACACCATGGCGAAAACGATCGCCACTTTACATGTACCCTAAAAAAAATGGGTATACACATTTTTTTTTAGGGTATTTTCCAAATTTCAACTTTTTAGTCCTAAGCGTCTCTGAACAAAACCGCGGACGAACCGACAGACGGACATGGCAAAACTATAAGGGTGCCTTGTTGACTACGAAACACTAAAAACTGGACGAGTGCGAGTAAGACTGGCGCACCGAGGGTTCCGATCGAGTCTTGATTTTTTCCGAGTATACATTACCTACGAGAGTTCATAAAATATGAAAGCACTCTCATTACTCTGACTAAAATGTAGCGGACAAGATTGGAGGACAAACTTAACTTTGTTGTTGAAAAACAGTTCTCCCACAATGGTACGTCACGGTCAATTTTTTTCCCAAAATAAAAGTTTGCAATCGCAAAAAAATGTTTTTATATTTGATAAAACTACAATTTTTTGTCATTTTTCTTTATTTGTACTGTACGATCTATCTACTTACCAAATTTAACATAAACGGCTAGTAGATAGAAGTTTGATTTTTTCTTTTTTTAACTGGAACTTTTCTCAAAAACGCATGGAGGAATCCAGATAAAAGGATTCCTCCATGCGTTTTTGAGAAAAGGGTCTTGACAGCTAAACGTGAGTTGGCATAATAGAAGCTGAGTAACAGGGAAGTCATGAAAATGAAAAGACCTGAAGGGTTAAAATAATGATGAAGGATTTGAAAGTAACATTGGCATGTACTTAAAGGTTGGTGGTTTGTTGCTAAGTTATTAAAGTTTCTTTAGTCGGACTGAGTTCAATCTGTTCTAAATTAACCAAACAACATTAATATTCTTTGACATGCCATGATTTGATTGGCCTTAGTTTTTTTATTACTCTTGCAATCTCGCCTGTACTTGGAAAGCGATGAATAAAATACGACGGAAATTTTGCAATTTTCTTTTTAACCGACTTCAAAAAAAGAAGAAGGTTCTGAATTAAGGTGTATTTTTTATTTTTTTATGTTTGTTACCTCATAACTCTCCATTTATGAACCTATTTAGTAAACATTATTTTTTCATAATTAAAAGTACATTTTGATTGCGCTCATAGAAATTTTATCAAAATCGGTTCATGAGTTTGGTTTTTAAATCAAAATAGCTGGAGGAAATAGAAAATATATCATCCAAGTAAACGAAATTGCGTGTTTTG
This sequence comes from Mamestra brassicae, assembly GCA_905163435.1. Lineage (NCBI taxonomy): Eukaryota > Metazoa > Arthropoda > Insecta > Lepidoptera > Noctuidae > Mamestra > Mamestra brassicae. Next base: position 8,861,685 of record LR990987.1, read on the forward strand.
CATTCCTTTAACTTTCCAGTGGTGTTGTTACGTGTGAGGATACCACTAAGAAATTTAAAATAAAAAACTTTAATTTCGGAAGTCGGTGTTTTTGGTTGTTTCTTCGTATTTTAACACCGACTTCCGAAATTAAAGTTATTTGATACTTTGTAGTGTTTCTTTTTTATTTGGAAGTCGGTTGTATTTTTTGTAAAAAAGTTATGCCTGGAAAGTATTTCTTAACAACTTTGCAGTTGTTACAAATAAAGCAAAATGCCGACATATATGTACATGTCGGAGACGGATAGTAGTACCGACCGATAACGAAACGAAGCACGAGTTCCGGTAGATGGCAGCACCGTTGCCATCTTACAACTAACTTCGTGCTACAACAGAGCCTACCTAGTGGAGGGGTGTCGGACCAGGACACACATTCCATTGGGCCGTCTTCGAGAAGCTCTCCACAAAGCTAGGAACTGTTCCTCACGTTTCGTTGTACGGGGTGATTTAATTTGTGATTTGTGTTCAGTGTATTAAATCGTGTTGTGTAATTCGTTGTCTCATTGCTCGATTACCTATTTTATACGCCCACTATGTCAGATGATGATGCTAATAATGCGGTCTCTCCGTCATTAGACGTGGGATCTAATCGAGCAAATGAAAAAACACGTGGCGATAACCTAGATACCGCACAGTGGCGAAGGATGTTCGCAATGCAGAATGAGCAAATGCGCGCACTTACACAACTACACAAAACTCATAGCATTAAGTATATCCAAAAGGTCTGCTCCTAAGCAAGCTCTTGACGTCAAACTGCATACATGCGAGTCTGCCAAGCATACAACTTCATTGCAGTGCCAATGCCCCCTTATTAAACAAGTTTCGTGCATAAAATACTTAGGTGTAATGATCGACGAACACCTCTCGTGGAAATCACACATAGATGTAGTTACGAAACGTGTAAGGAAGCTTGCTCACATATTTAAAAAAAATCGGTCTGTAGCAGAACTGCAACTTATTCGAGCCGTATACTTCTGTCTTTGTCATTCTATTTTAGGTTATTGTGTCATTGCTTGGGGAGCGTCGAAAAAAACATCATCATCATCATCTTAATCTCGAGTGCGCACAGCGAGCAATTTAAAAAATAGCATTTAAAAAGGCTTGGCATTATCCTACCAACGCACTGTACTCTGAATGTGACCTCCTCAGCGTGAGACAGCTTTACATTACCTCTGTTCTTCTCCGCTTTCATAAACTTGCGAAGACCACAGCTCGAATCTCTCATAGAACTCTTAAGTGGGATACACCGAGAGCTCGTTCTGCGTTTGCTCGTCAATCTTTTACTTTTATCTACAGTAAATTCTTTAAAAATAATAAAACAATAATAAACCTAACATTATTCCGCCTTAAAACCACCATCCAGAAATGGCTAATACCCAAAGACTATGCTCATACCGAGAACCTCTTAAACATTGATATATAATTCACGCGCACACAAAGTCATACATACAAACTCCCCATTGCACACACGCTCACACATACCCACACACACACGCACACACACACGCGCACTATCTTCGATTTCTTTTTCATTTAGCATCTAATATATTATATTAAAAATATACACAGTAAATGCAATAGTTTATATATATCTTTCTTTTTTCGAAACTTACGGAAGGGACTGGACCTCACGACAAAGGGTATCCTAGTGTGGGGTCCAGAGATATACTGTATTTTTTAGTGTCTAAGTCAGCGGATGTTATAAATGTGTATGAAATGTTTTGTACTAACGTTGATTTAATGTTTTGTTTAGTCCTGTCAGTGATGATGGACCGATCCCTGTACAACGTGACATGGTCATTTTCGAGAACTGGGTCGGGCACATACTTGTAATACGGTACCTCGGAATCCACAAGTTTGTATTTCAAAGCAAGTTGCTGATGGATAATCCTGGCCACTTGGTTATGCCTCTGCAAGTACTCGCCGTTAGACAGACGAGAACAACCAGAGATAATATGTCTGATGGACTCACCCGGACGGTGGCATGCCCGACACATGTCAACCGTCCCGTCCTTCATAATATGCCTCCGGTAGTTGTTCGTCAAGATAACTTCGTCCATAATCGCACAGACAAAACCTTCGGTTTCCCCGAAGAGATCTCCGAAACGTAGCCAGGCAACGGACGCTGAGAAATCTACATCGGACCCATGAAGAGCCCGATAGAAGCGCCCGTGAAGCTCCTTTGCCTTTCCATACCTCCTTGCGGTCATCTTTAGTAAGTATCACAGGTGTGCGCCAGTTCTCTTTAGCTATGGACAACGGGGTGAATCCCTTGTCCACTGCGACCACATCTCGGTGCATACCCACATCGGCTTTGAGAAAATATTCTCAAAATAATAAATCAAATCAATTAAGTATTATTATTATTATTACAAGTACTAAACGTACCGCGGCCTAAGAAACACGTGACCCTGCCTTAGTTTGACCCAGATAAACGCCGACCCCCAATCGTGGTGAGCGACCGCTGACCTTTGTCTTTCTGATAACCTGCTAGAAGGATCCCAGTTAATTTTTCGCGCTCAGCAAGGCCTTAAGAGGAACGGCGTTAACGTGGTTGTCACAAGTAACCTATTCCGGAATCACTTTGCTACAGTTCAAGGAGCTTTTATCTGCGAGGTTTGTGCCAACCGAGACGATCCCATCTACCCGCATTCACTTGAATGCCAGCAGTCCTTACGAGGGCGAAAGCTATGCAGCCTGCGCCAGCCGCCTAGTGTCATCGCTGATGAATCGCTGGAAAAACGCAACTACACAACAGATAGCTGTGTCTGTAGAGCTAGCTCATTTTGCTCAAATTGATACGCGACTACAGCTACTTGCTTTCACTACTGAGATTAATTCCCGCCATAACCTACAACAAGAATTACAAGCGTATTCCTTTCTCAAACGCAAGTTACCGCAAGACGTAGAAGACAACTCAGATAATACAAAGCGATCCCGTAAGTCAACGCCGCCGCTTAAATGCTATGAATGTGGGAAGCTCGGACACAAAAAAGTTGATTGTCGTTTCTTCATCCAGCTGTACTTAGTCCCTATCAATTATTTAAGAACTAGTCTTACAGAAAGATAAGCTCCCTAAACACTGCGAACTTCCTGCAAGTTTATCTTAGAAAATATACATATCAGATTTGGTTTGTTAGTATCACCTCAATAAAATTATTATTATCACTAAAATTCCACTCGTCCTTCCACAGACGTACGACCCCTATCACAGTGTTCCACTTCCAGCTCCTTACGATGTTACCAAACCTGACACGTATATATTTATTGCTCCTAATAGACCTTATGTGGCTGTAACAATAGATCATATTATGTTCTATTCACTGTTAGAGTCAGTGGATAAGTGCCAAGTGATTCATAATGAGTGTTATGTGTGTTCTTTAGGAAATGTGTACTCTAAAATTGCGAATCCAATGTGTCAAACAATTATCTTAGCCAGATTCTTGTAATACTAAGCTGTAACACGGCTCTATTGATGTATTTTTCAAGTTAAATAATAATAAATGGTTGTTTGCACAGTCAGAGCCTGGAAAGGCCCATATTACATGTGAAAACGATCCTACCAACTACGATGAGATCTCTTTTCGGCACAGGCATGTTGGCCTTGCCAAAGTATTGTGTAGCTTTCTTTAGAACTTTAAAGTTTACACCTAGTGATAATGTTATGTCTAATGTTACTAATCATAAATCAAATTTAATATTATAGAAGATGATTGCTGCGGCAGTCAAAGGATAAATAAAATAGTACGGACCTCCCATTTGTCAAGTTATCCAATGATAACGATTTTGATTCGTTATTACAAGCAAGTGTGCATTTGAATGAATTTGAAAAAGAATTAAATAAAATTGAACAGCCATCTCACTTACAAAAATATAGCAGTCACCATCTCTCGTTAACGTATGTTATCTCCATCATTGTTTTTATTTATATCTGATACAGATTTAGGAAGTTAAATAGTCCAACTAAACCTCGATATTGTATCCAAGCGATTAATCAATGTTATACTAAAAAGAAACAAAACGTAAATTGGACGTTAACAAAAAATAAAGAAGATAAAGTGCGTTGAAAACTCGTGTGACCTTAGCACTACACTTTTAAACGAAACGTGTTGTTGCAAGCCCCCACTACCTTATCCTTGATGCGTTTTATGTTCGTAATTCTTTATTGATTTGATAAAATAAAAAAATCATATCCCATATTTATCAAAAATCTATCTGACGGACTTAAAAGAAACTTTTTTTTTTAACCCAAGCTACATCTCTTTTAGTAAGTTATTAATACTTGTATGTTTGAAAAACTCTTCCCTTAAAATAAGGGTTCTTAATTATATGACCACCAATGTATGTATATAGTAAATGAAAACGTATTTTGTTAACTGTTTCATGAGTCAAAGACAAGATACGAGTTTGAGATAGAAAGTGTAACCGTTACATTGAACGTGTTCAATGTATAGTAGGTACCTAGTAGGTAAAAGTCATTTGCTGCAGCAAAAAAGGCACCTAAGGGTTGACTCCTCAATCGTAATCTGAGAAACAGTTGACAGACATCTTTTATTTGAAAAATAATTCGAACCATACAACTACTACCTGTTGTTACTGTTGTACTAGCTGTTGGACTATCTGCAAAGCAGGCAAGCATCTAACTTTTTCTTCTTTTTTTCGTGGGGTTTGGGGGAAAAACTAGAGGACCAAATCGACATCAATTTTATTCTTTCTCAAAGTGTACTTGTCCCCAAAATTCACCGGCTTTTCACATCGAAATTGTCTTGTGGCACTGGGGATATACCGTCACACATTATCCACGCCTAAGGCTTTCAAATACCTCTCCACGGTTGATGAAGTGAATTGTAAGTTGGAAATTATGTCAGAACAGTGATCTTCTCCGTCCGTTGTTAATGAATTAGCATTGTTTACATCCCGGCAAGATTCACAACATAAATCAGCGTATCTTGTTTATTTTGCTTTGCACGCATGCGCATTGAAAAGCAAACCACATGTGTCGGCTATTCCAATCTCCTGATGCTTCGTGAACTCCTAGTAACGCCTAACAGTTTTACGCCGACTATGTTGCTTTCAACGGCTAACAGGCCAGGCTACCTTCATCGCCGACGTCCAGCGTGGCACTGACTGCGCTCTTACGCGCAACACGTGTGAGTGGCGCGGTAGTAGCTCCACCAAGCGGAGCGAAGGTCCATTATAGTGTTACGTCGTTAGCTACTATATGTTGAAGTGATTACACGTCCTAAAAACTAACTAGTACTATTCAGATTTTTCCCTTCGTTGAATTTATTGGGAATTATGATTATTTCTTTAATCATGAAGTTTCCCTGCCCATCTAAAGCAATATGGAAAAGTATGATTTTTGTTCAAAAATTATAGCTATCAGGTTCAGCTCTTTTTCCAGCAACGACATGACATGTGTTGTGAGCTACTTGTTCCCTAATAGTGTTTTAAGGAGAATTTTCTTATCGCTCCTTTGCCTTAAGACGAAAATATAGAGCATAGGAACTTTTTTCATTGCATCTTATACGTAATTTTTAGAACGTTCATTTTTATCGAATTCATTACGCGTAACCAGTACGCGTGATTATGATGTTACTTTTTAGACAGTGTTATTTTAGTTTGAAAACGGTGTAACTTTGCAGAAATTCAGCTTCTCACTCTAGTATTTCTATAACATGCAGCTTTGGTTGGGTTATTGGAAAATGTCTAAGAAAGAATCATCTTAGAATATTTTTCCTAAGTAATTTTCCAAAAAAACACACTTTCTGAAAAAGTTAATAATTATAAAAGGGTAATCGACCAAATTTAAATCATTTCCTTGTCTCAGAAACCTCTCTTTAAATGTGTGCTAACTCATTTTTAAATTAAAATCTTAACTATAATAAAATACTAGCTTTCGCTCGTGACTTTGTGCGCGCATATCCGGTTTTTTCCCCTTCCCGTAAGAATATCAGAAAATTCTCCTTTGGTGCTCCCCTATACTCCCCAAGGAACCTTCATGTTGAATTTCAGCTTTCTACAACCAATAGTTTCGGCTGTGCGTTATCTGTCAGTCACTTATCTATTTTTGAGTTATTTAAAGTAAAATCTATATTTAAAGGTATTTTTGATGGGGATGAAAGGTTATTAGTTTAATTTTGGAAAATATCACTTTACGTTGAGAATTGTTTTTATTTCTTCGTTTAGGTTTAAGTTGTTTTGACATGAAACTAATAGAGAAATGTCACCCGCGAATAATACGCATGGTCTGTCCTTGGAGTATAGAGGCACTAATTGATTTGCTATTAGATCGGACTGTTTTTATTTCTTTCGTGTGTTGATTAAAAATTTCATTTTGTACTGTTTTCTCTCTGTTCTTTGGGTAAGATTTTGTCCCCTGTAGTACGCTAAACAGCAAAACTTAGAAATAGATAGATGTACTTATTTAGCGTCCGATGCGAACGTATTAATTTATACTCTCCAATGCTGTTGCTTTCCGAATATCCGATAAATATAAGCGCGGGCTTTGAGAGGGCAAACTTGAACCTCAACAAGATTTATGGGCCCAGGCATGTAATGAACTGGTGCAAGAGTGGAAGGATACGGAGTGGTAAATAGTTGATTATGAAAAAACAACGTGCTTCGTGTAACGGTACATCCGTACGGATCGAGCCCTTGGGCAAGAAGAATTATGATAGCTAGAAAATTCAGGTACAAGCTCTTTTGGTTCAAAATATAAATTAGAAGTACGTAATTGGAAAGATATTGAGATCATAAAATGTTTACTATCTATGATGCTGTTGTAAAGCTTTCCGAAAAAACCTGCAAGTTTTCAATGTGTAATTGAGTCCAGAGAGGAGTTGTCGAATCCAGAGGCATTGAAAGCGAAAGTTTTAGAAGTACAGGAATCTGGAGAGGCGAATATTTCACAGAATGAAGGTGTCTTGTACACGTATGTTCATCATAGAGGTGACAAGAAATGGAACGAAGGTGCAAAGAAGAGTGCAACTAGGGATAAAATTAATCAGAGAAATAGTGAAACTGGAAAGCAAGAGGGATTTGAATTCAAATGTTAATTGTCACGAACTTTCACATAAAGCATTTGAATGGTCGTTGTAAATTCATTGTAAACAAGGAAGCACAATAATATGAAGGAAACCTGACAAATTTTAATGTTCCAGATTTAAAATAGGCAAATCTCGCCCGTAAAGGGACAGAAAGGGTTGGTAGAAGTTTATATGAAAAATGTTATTCTTTGGGTCAATATATTTCAACTTGATACGAATAGTTCCTTAAGAAGCCCCTTTAGATAGTGTTAGCCTCAATACTCTTGGTAACACGGTTCATTCTCAGTCGTCGGAAACTGCCTGTGTACGTTTTTCTCAATATTAGAAACTGGTACTATCTGGTCGTAGTTTCTATAACATAAAACAAGAATTTAAAAAGCCCTTTCAGAAAACATTACTCCATTAGTGTTTGTTACTTGGTTTATCTTAACTTAACTCGTCACTCGTGTACGTTAACCCTAATATTTCAAAATCGGGACACAATTGGTATAAGGTTTAATAATAAACATATAAACATTGTTTACTTAAATAATTGTTTTATAAAAGCAAAATAAAAGTGGTAAACAGTTTAGTTTTTTGTCCATAAAACATAATTCAGGTCAAACTCCCCGGGCACTCCAATATAAAGATTTCTTGTTATACCGAGCATGGTGCATTTATAACTGTGAAATTTTGCGCATTGTGTCCAACGTAGTAGATTTAATTCAATCCTACTAATATGTCTACAATGCGATACTGCGAAAGTGATTTTCTTTTGCAAGTGTGTAACATTGGATACATTATTTTGTGTGTCATATATTTTGTGAACTACTTTTCAAACTACTGCATAAATTCAAGTTTAAAACCTAACAGACAGATGTGTTGCTGGGGAGTCTGTTGCGCCACGTTTCTACACCTAAAACACTAGGAAGTGGTGACAGGCGGGCGTTTTTGGGGACTGTCTTTACGTGGAACATTTTAACGTTCAAAAAGCGCTGTTACTCTGGCCTAATTAAAAAAAATACTTTTGATTTTGACCTGTTCATCTCTTAACGACTTGTCGGATTTTGCAGCTGACTGGTTTTGGTTAGCTTTTTGAGTTATGGGTATGAAGCCTTAGGTTAAGCTTTAATCATAACAAATTGAAATGCGTCAGAAACGTAACAAAAAAAAAGTTTAAATAAAACTATAATTAGTTACAAACAGAAATGAGACTTTCAAAGAAACTTCTAAAGTAAAAAAAAAATAAAGTAATTTATACAGTAAGAAAAACATTTTCTATTTGTGTGTGGAAAAGTGGAATGTAATTGTTTATTGTGTATGGGGTGAGTGTGGGTATACCAAGTCTTATTTAGGTATTTATAGAACTGCCTCAGTTTTCTCATAGTCTACACTCAGTAACCACTTGTAAATAGTTTTCCTTGTGTCTTTTTAAGGAGGGTGGCAATTTCAGTTTGCAATTAAAATATTGATATATGTGTGGTATACTTTTGACCTATCTTTTTGCAGCATTTTTGTAACTGTTCATAATGCTACTCTTATGTTACCTCTCGGAACGCTCAGCCACTCAGCCGCTCAGCCTCATCAGAAGGCTTAAGTCACCCAAAAGGCATTGGAGAGGGCAATGTTCGGAGTTTCCTTGCGTGGTCGAATCAGGAATGATGATATCCACAAGAGAACCATGGTTACAGACATACGAGTAGCCCGAAGGATCGCCAAACTAAAGTGGTAGTGGGCAGGGCACATTGCTCGAAGAACAGATGGTCAATGGGGCCGAAAAGTTTTAGAGTGATGACCGCGTACCAGTAGACGTAGTTTTGGAAGGCCTCCCACAAGGTGGACCGATGACCTGGTGAAGGTCGCGGGTAGCCAATGGATGCGAGACGCTCAGGACCGGTTGTTGTGGCGACATTTGGGGAACGCCTAAGCCCAGCAGTAGACGTCTTTCGGCTGATATGATGACGCTTATGAAAGCACAAGGTAATAAAAATATGTTTTGTTTTTAAATCAACGACGAGGCAAGTTGGTTTAAAAGGCAATCTGATAGATGTAGAAAAGAGAACTAATTCAACTTAAGACCACAACGACACAAGAGTTACACCTTAATATTGTCGCCTACGAAATTTGGTAACTAGCGGTAGGTACTTACTATGTTAATATTCCTCGCCAGAATTTTCCTGTTTCATTGAGGGCATGTTTGTATGTTGGTTATCCGAGCGTATAGCGTCTTGAGTCGATGAGTGCGCTGCACCGCATAGTGTCGTATGAACTGAAAAATACGAGGTATCCTTTTCATTTTCCAAGAGAAAATATGTTTACTTATATTATAGAAACAAAAACATTTATTGCAAAAAAATCATAAACTTTAGTTAAAATAACCTAGAGATTCACGATGTGAATAGTGTTTGCTCTAGTATATAGCAAAAACTAATAGCGACGTCTTTAATTCACGTCTCGAATTCACGTGTCTACTTGACAGGGGCTATCAGGCAATAGTTTAAGAATAACCCGAGACAAACACCACATCACATGAGCCAAAAGATGTCCACTGCTGGACATAGGCCTCCTCCAAAGTTTGATGATCGCAGTATAGCTGTTGCAATGCACAGAGAATGCTCATCCCCATTATCTGGTGAGAATGTCCCTAAGTCGCTTCTTCGACACCCACGGGAAGTGATGAGATGGTGCTATTCTTTTACGTTCGACACCATACAGAACAAACAGACAATTGCCTACATACACGTAACAGAACAAATTGTTAAGATATTTTGATAGCAAAATTATAATTCGTATACCTTATATACCTTATAATTGAAACCGGCACTTATAATTGAAATATTAAATAAAAGTTTGTAAAAACAAATTAAACAAATATTTAAATGACAATTAATGAAAACAAATAGCAATGAATCTCAAGGAAAATATGAAAACTACAGAAATCTTGATGATCTACTGAAACTATAAGATATTTTGACTGCTACAATGCGCTTCTTGCGCGCTACATTAAATTTTCTACGTCGTAGTGACTATATTTGCTACGCCATAGTCACGATTTTTGCTACGGAACCATCAGTCGATCGCTTAATGATTCCAGCATTAATAAGTTACGGTCAGAATAATAAATGAATTCTTATAATAATGAAATCATTAATGAAACTGGGATAATATTGATGTTTTAGGCCAATTTAAGGAAGCGTAGATATTATTTTGATATATTAATTTCAATTTGATACATCTAGTCTTTCTGAGAAAAAAATCAAAATACCAAACGGATGATGTAGGTAGGATATTTTTAAGATTCTTTTGCTGATTGTCTGGGTTTGTGAGCGAAGAAAACACGAGAGACTATATCTTAAAAGTTTCAGATACGAGATCTGTAGTCGGGGGCCTACTTTCAGATTTCCAAAAATGAGACTTTTCAACGTTATTGACAGTTCTATTCATTAGATTGGAAGTGGATTAAAAATACGGCTTTTACAGGAAATTTCAAACTTAATGGTGGTTTTCGAGTTTTCGTTGCTCAGTGTCACGATCGCCCTTGCTGTCACGTGAATTTACAACAGCGCAGCGACACGCTTTGTTAAGATTGTTCGGTAAGAATCTTTGAAAAAATGGAAAGGCATTAGGGTGCGATTCCATCAGAGATGTGCGAAGATGCGCAATTAGCAATGAAATATTAATTGATAAGCCTATAAAAATGCAGTTTAATGCACAACCAAATTAACAAAATGATCTGCAGTTGAATCAACAGATCACGGAATAAAGATAAGACAAAAAATCTTGGCTATTAATTTGAGAAACAGGGTAAAAGAAAAGCTCAATAAATGTGATAAAAAAATTGTGCAGCTGCTGTGATACTGCATTCCGGACAGAACCCGAGTGCAAACTTTTGATTTTTAATTGACTGATTTGGTAAATCAATCATAAATAATAACGACTAACGTTCGTTCGTCTAGGGCCTAGGGCATCTTAGAAGATCAATGTTATTTAGCAATTCTACAAAGTGCGCAATAGTAGCTGTACATGGTCTTTGGTCGGACTCTCAGGTCGAGCAAAGTGTGATTGGGGTTTTCCAACAAGAATTCCTCAGTATCAGCCAAAGTCAGGATTTGTTTGTGCAAAATTTCCTCTGCGTTATCTGATGGACTTTGGAATTTCATATTTCTTAATGTATGCGTCTTTTATACATTAAACAAATAAATTAAATTGAAATATCTCTATGTCGTCAACAAAACATCTTTTTGCTGAAACATAATAATATGGATATTAATAAAATATAAAATATATGACTATAAGGAAATAAAAGAAATAGCGTTCCGCAAATAATTAAAAATCCATGAAATGGTACATAGGTTACTATAACTCGGAAAGACATGGCGCGTCCAAGGCTTCCAGTTTGATAATACTTATCTTCAAAGGTTCTAGACGGATTTGCTTAAAATTTTTACTATTAGATAGACAATTTCTTTTCAAATGTAAAGTGTTTTTTTATAACTATAAGATGCAGCCCCGGATCTAGGGGGGGTAAACTGGGGTACGTGCACAGCAAGTTCAAGGGGCGCCCCGTGTTTTGCGGTGGGTTTGATATTCATAGCGTTTTTGTAACTTCAAATTCATAATTTGTTAAGAAACATCGAAAATATTGATTATGTTTGTATGGAATTATTTTTTGTGAAAACAAAAAAAATATAATAAACTTTGACCTTCGGTATCTTCAAAATGGTTGTTTGGTTTCCCATACATAGTCTAGAATAAAAAAATCCCAATCATGGGTACCTACAATTCGTTGTCGTTAAGCGTCATTTTACACCTGACAGGAACATAATAAAATGAATCACAAACGTGGAAGACAGGGGGGCGCCACTATCAAGTTTCTGCCCCGGTTTGGATAAATCGTAGATCCGGGGCTGATAAGTGTGAACTTGTTGAGAAACTGCGTGCTTTGTAAGACAAGTCGTAAGGTTTCTTCCAGTTAAGTCAGTTCGCTTCTTCTGTCTGTTTGAAACTACTAATCATCATTACTAAGACTGTTTCTTAGGAAAGAATTTAATATGTGAATATTTTCTCCATACATAATTATCTGTACGTATGTAATTTATAAGCTGAGCTTATGCGAATTAAGTAAAATAAGTCTTAAATTCTAAATTCTACTTGAGTTTTTAATAATATCTCGTCATATTGCAAGATAAAGACTCAACAGTGATAATTAATCAAAGGACTCGCTCTGTTAGCTAGGAAATACCGGCCTCAACTAGTTGTCATTTTTAATGACTTAAAAAGATTGACGTGTAAAAGTGTTATGTTTAACACTTTTACACGTCAATCTTCATATCATTTCTTTTATCATTTTATCATATCATTCATATTTATTTTGTAAGTAAATAAATATCATTTAACATATAATAGCTGCTTTTATGAATACTTCCTCTAGCTTGGCGGGTTTGTTGACACAACAGAACAAATAATGCATTACTTTATTTATACTTGCTACTATTGGATAGCAAGAGCCTGGGAAGATAGACGAACCACTACATATATTATTTGGAACGTTATTTTTTAATTTACAAAGGTTAAATAAATAAAGATTCTAAAAAAGGGCTTGGGACGCAATGTTATTGTTGGTTTAAGCGCCACCTTCATTTGCTTCTTATCACGATTTTACCGCCATCTATCCTTGCAAATCAGACATAAAGGTCTTTAATAAAAATGTGTTGCTGTTTACTTGGTCGCTTACCGTCTCTGCCAACTGTTATAAGGGTGGCGGCAACATCACCGCCTCTAGCGAACGGAGTGAGAAGCTCGGCGTAGACTATATCAGAGGCTTTAGGTTGACGTTGAAATATAGACTTTATTGTTTTGCACCTAGATTTTAATTTTCGATGTATTGTCCGGATTTTCCAGAATGGAAAAGCCATTTTCGCAATATTCTTATAAGACTCGTTAGCTCAGTGGTCAGAGCGCCCATTTATGAGGTGGTCGGGGGTTCGATTCCTTCACGAGTTGGCCGTTGTAGCATTTTTTTTACTTTTTTCTCAACTTTTCAATACATATTTTAGTATATTTTACTACAACTACGTTTGTGAACTCATCGCCACCCTATAACGCAGTCTACGTCAGATAACCTAGATTAGAGTTAGCAAACCACCACACCACTGTAGTTCAAGAAAAAAATGTTTGTTACAAAGTTTATTACGTTTAGATACTATGTATAGTATTTAATTTACAAAAACAGTAATCACCCTAATTTGTTTTTCTATTTCAGCAAGATACTATTATCGTATTATTTCCTTTGTTTTGATTGCTGAAGCTGGTTTGTTGTGAATTAAATTGGTATAACAAAGTTTTATTTCTTGTGTATTCAAAAGTTTATTTACGGTTTTTTAACACCACGTATAGCTTCATTTTGATTGTTTCTTGAAGTGGTACAAGCAACATCAAGGTGTGCTATATATGCTTTAAGTTGACGTCGAAATAATATTATACTTTTATGTTCGGTGAAATCAGCACGTAGGTACGGACCACCTCGGTATTACGTTACATTTGGATACTCTCGTCATTCAAGTAAGCAGCACCGCGTGCAATAACTAGGAAAATTTTGTTTATCGCAAATATTTAGGTAGCTGCTGCTACAATTGTTTCTTATTAGGGTTCCGTACCCAAAGGGTAAACCAGGACCCTATTACTAAGACTCTGCTGTCTGTTCGTCCGTCTGTCTGTCCGTCGGTGACCAGGCTGTATCTCATGGACCGTGATAGTTAGACAGCTGAAATTTCACAGATGATGTATTGCTGGTGACGCTATAACAACATACAATAAAAATGAAATAAAATTAAAAATAAGGGGGTTCCCATATAAGGAACATGTTTTTGCGGCTTATGGTATGGAAAGTCCGACTTCCACTTGACCACTTTTTTTAATCATCCTTTAGTCCAGTTATGAATATTTTCAGCATATGTTGGATTCTGCTCAATTAATGATTTTCGAAATGTATTTCGGTTTTGTTTCTAGGCAATCAAGCTATTTTATTTTTACATTGATATAACAAATGTTAATGTTTTGAATACTGAAAAAACATATAATACTCGTTAATAAGGTATCGATTACGGCGTGACAATATGCGATATTTAATATTGCTGACTTGTCGTCTTATGTAAGAATCTTGAGAAAAAATAATGCCAAACCCTTAAATCAGTGAAATAATTTGGAAATTTACATGAATCGCAAATGATTTTGGTTTCTAAGGTGTGGGCGTATAACGCTTAGACGTTGTGCAGTTTGTCAACCACGTCATGTAAATATATGTAGAATAATATAAAGAGACTGACCAAACACACTGTTTTTCATTTGTCTAGCTTTTAATTTATTGTATTAACGATTTAGCCACACAATATACGTCGATTTTGGTACACACAATGATAATAATTAAACGCTCTATAGTACTTCCTGAAGTGGTAGGAAGCTGCCATTTTAGTATGCAACAGAGGAATTACTTAACGTAAAAAAAACTTTTAACTTCCGACCCTCCAAATGGAGGTCTGTCTACAGAGAGCTTTACAGAGAGCTAATAAATAAATAAAAAGATTGATAGAGGTTGGGGCGATTTTAATACTGATTCCTTAGGTAATGTGAATAGAATATCACATAAAATAGAAAATCTTTTGAAAAGAAACGTATTCTCATGAAAAACGTTTCATGTTTTTTTTTGTTTTTAAACGCTGGTATTTATTTTCAAACATAATGTTCGTATATCGCAAAGAGAGAAATGGAAGAAGTTAAAAGGAGTGGGATAGGTCAAACTGAAAAAAATTAAAGATATTTTACTCCAAGAAAGAGCCGCAGCTTTGCAGCGTATTTCGCGCTAGCTGCATCGTTGCCATGGAAACGCGCCACGTGCTTCGGAGCCAGTATTGATCTATTCAGAACGCACAATATTTAGAGCACCAGGATTTCATGTAACACTAAGAGGTTCTTAGGAATGTGATTTCAGAGGTCATAATATGACGTCATAGACTTCGATGTCAAGACTATTCTCTTAACGTTAGCGGTTTTTGTAAGGAACCTTGAACCACGTCTTTGAAACTTTTTACGACGTACTAGTGGTGAAAATATTTACTTAAGTCGGTGTTTTTGGTTGTTTTTTTTTGTAAAAAGTTTTTTATTTTCCTCTTTTGTTAATTTAGTGACGATACCCCACAGCTGAGTGACATTATTCCCAAAATAAGAGGTTGCACTATTTGCCGTTAAGGAATTACTTTATCTGCCTTCGCAGTCCAAGTCCACACCAGCTCATGGTTCAATATCTACTTTATTCTGGTACTAAATTTTATTGATTAAGTTATAGTCACTGGTTTATCTTTAAAGTTCACCGTCCAATTGGCGACAATGTTGCTGAACAAACATTTACCTGGAATCCCAGCATCAAATCCTGACTTACACCTTCCATCATCAGTTCAGCAAGATGACATGAGATTACCAGACACAATTATCTGAATTGCGTTAGAAAGAATATAAAAAACATTGTATGTGCCACTTAGCTTGGAAACACGGGAGAGGCCGGTCGGTTTGAGGCCGTTTAGGCTTTGGTCGACATCGACCAGTAGTTAAGTTAGGAGGCTTGGTTAGAGACAGTTATCGCGCAGAAGAAGGCTGCGGAAAGGGAGAGGGAGATCTCGACCGCTCTCCCTGCCCGCAGCAGGCGCATCGGGCGTCGGAGGAGGGCATACGCTGCCCTCTTCCAGCCCCCCTAACTGGGTCCAGGGGCGACGGACTTGGGGATGTCCGTCGCCCCCCATTCATCCGGACCCGAGGTGGCGGCGCGTGGTGTTCCCGTGCGCCCCTCTTTGACGTAGCGGGGGGAGTCAAACACCTCACTTCCCCCGCCGACGCGAGGTGGCCCGCAGAGGCGGGCCGGCACCAGCCGGGGATTGCGGAAGTCGCATACGTTACCGCGATCCCCGGCGTAGGTGGGAGATGGAACACCAGGGTGGTTTTAGTCAGTAAGAGTCTGACAGACCCCTCCACCCGCCCCAGGGTGGAGGATTTCCCCCTGAGATCAAAAAAAAAAAAAAAAAAGGAGGCTTGGTTAATACCAAAGGCCAATATGCTAAGTGCCGTTGTAACTCTTAGGAGTTTATTAAATATTTATTAGGATTTGTTTATTAGGATTATAGTCGGACTATAGTCCAGTTTAGACTAATCTAGTACATTAAATATGTGTGTGTGTGTGTTTGTTGGTGTGACTGGGTGAGTCTTTCATTATAAGAGTACAGATATTATTACAGTGACGCGAGCGGAGCCGCGGGAGAAGCTAGCTGTCTAAAATCTTTTAACCAAATAGACAGAGACGTGTTGCTGGGGAGTTTGTTGCGCCACTTCTTCTCCCCAGCTTTAACACTAGGAAGTGGTGACGGCTTTTTAGGCTGTCTATAGCCTTTCAAGAGAGTTGAATTCCTCAGCTCTATTTATTTCTTGAGTATGTGACTCCCGACTTTTGTACTTATTTGTAGTTACATTCATTCTTGAATTTATATTCTCTTTCTGCGACCACGAACTCGGTCAGATACGATCACTGTGTCTTGCAGATGTACTTGTAATACGGAGAGTGCGCTTCCTGGGGTTGGGTGGACCATGATATCTATCTTATATTATAGAGTTCGAAAGAACTGCTAGGGACCATGTCTCCATATGAGCATGTGACCGAGGCATTGCCGCTGAAAAGCTGCTTGTGTCACTTAAGGAAGCGTTGCTCTAAGTGCTATGGGTACAGATGTGAGGTATCGTGTAAGTTACTATTAACCAAATACCTGTCACGCTAGCGTAAGGGTATTTCACACGATCAAATATTAACTATAATAATTTACTTTGCATCCCGTAGTTATATTTTAACTTCTAAAACCAATCCTTATGTATTTCAAAACTATGAATTCCGAAGTCTTATTACTATATCCTTCAATCCTTGTCTTGTCCTAACATTGTGACAAGGCATTGGACTATTTTATACTTATGGAATTCAATTCATAAACGGCGGGAGAGTGACCAGTCTGGGACGGGCACTACGAAGTCGTGCGGCTGGCAGGGCACGACCTTTTCCCCTTAGGGGAAACCGACCTTAACACTCTATCTAGGATAATTTAGGAAAAACGAAAATTTTATCAGCCTAAGGAACAGTCACACAGTGCTACGAGAGGCAGTTAGACATAAAGGAAAGCCACGACGGCACTGACTGACAAGCTAATTATTGAACGAAATCATAGAGTGCTTGTAGAGGATGGATCTTAAGACATACAATTTACGAGTTAGGACATTGCATTGTGAATATAACATAGATGTAGGGTAGTCACGTGGTTTAAATTGAATTAATTACTTTCAGCACAGCCCTTTGAGGTTTTTCAAGCTTTAAAAGTTCAGTTTTATAAGTTCCCTCCCACACAGGGATACAGTATATAAAAAATCATTGAAACGGAGACAAGTAAACCATTCGGAGAGTTATATTTTATCCGCTCATATATATATTTTAAAATCTTATATTTTAAAATATATATGAGTCTTCTGGTACGAGAAGTTAATAACTCCAGTTGAGTGGTCCAGTCTAGTTTCTCGTAGACAAATACTCCGAGATATTTTGTGGATTCTACCATCGTCAACGACAAACAAGTACAAGCTTCAGTGTTTTGCGGACGTTT
Organism: Mamestra brassicae; assembly: GCA_905163435.1. NCBI lineage: Eukaryota > Metazoa > Arthropoda > Insecta > Lepidoptera > Noctuidae > Mamestra > Mamestra brassicae. The sequence goes on from LR990987.1 coordinate 8,879,434, forward strand.
ATGGGCTTTTAGATAATTATACATATAACCAGCACTTTATCTATTGATGAAAAATCCTTTGAATAGTTTAAAAGATCTAAGCGAACAGACAGCGGAAGCGAATTTATTAAAAAGTATGTAAAGATTATTTCACATTAGTTTTTGGAAAGCAATGAACATACAAACTAATGGTATCTGCCACGTGACATGTGAACACCAAGATGTGTGCTTCATGTCCTGGCTTACAATAATTACGTCCTGTTTATGTATAACGCTCTATAACAGTGTTTCGGTAAACTATTCGTTTTGGTTTCTATTTTGAAGTAATTTTATGCACAAATATACCCCAAGTTAAAAACTTGGCTCAGCCGAGTTTTTACTGGATTTTGACTGGATTAGGGCATATCCTGGTAATAGCACAAAAATATGCTCTCACATAAATGTTCACTTTTAATGAAATCAGATTACTGAAACACATGAAAACACATTTCAGGGAAACCTTTAGGATAGTTAAAAGTTATTTTTGCAACTGCAATGCCAATTTTATTTATACCTAATTATTTTAACATATATTATTTTGATCCTTAAGGATTCTTAATTATCACTTTTTATGGTTGACTTGGAACGGACCTAAAAAGTGGACGATACGACCCTGACTGTTCCAACAGAACAGTCAGGGTCGTATCCTAGCTCTGCCTGTTTAATTATTTATTTTGTGTGTCATCTCGCAGTTCAGCCTATGGGGATGTCGACTGCTAATGCGGTCTTGCCTGTGGCGGCCTTTATATAAATATTAAAACCTCCAGCCAGGGCTTGAGTCGGAACTGCATAAGACGCCTGCTTTTATAGACGGACTACATAAGGGATGGTGAACATTACAAATAGTCATTTGTGTTCATTTGAGAGCAAGCAAACATATATTTCTCTGCATTCTTCAGCATAATTACTGGCATCTAATTATTTTTTTCAATAAATTCTTTGTTGAAATGTTTATATAAATATTTAAATTTAAGACTAAAGTAAGTAGTAGTTTTATTTGTTTAGAAATACCTCAGATATAAATACATGTATTATTAAGATTTGCTACACGAGTTGATCTGCAGGTGAGACGGGGACGGTACTAGCTTTTCTCTTTTTGTTTCCTGTGACTGCGACGAATATGTGCGAGGCACATTGATTGATGGGATGGATGTCAAAAAGATAAAATATTACATACAATTCAACATCGCGAAACAATTGATATTTTCATTATATTTTATATACCTTTTAATCTCATTCTTATAAAAAAACATTCAGTCAATGTTGTGTTATTACGAAGAACTTTATTATTGACTGGCTTTTGTCAGAGGCTTCACTCGCGTGATGGTAGTAAGTTATCCCAAGTGAACATATTTCCCGGATGTAAAGTAGATATTCTAGCTGTGTCCTTAGTTTCATCCAATTGCGTTCATTCGTGAAGACGTAAAGTGGTAATAAACAATCATACTCATTTATTTATAATATTAATAATTTGGTTAGATAAAAGTGTAGCTGTTTGTGATCAGCTACGAGCGTCGAGTGCTACAAGTGCGTAGCAGAGGAGCAATGACGTCATACACGTCGTAGCAGTTACGTTAAGCAATGTGTACCTTATGTTTGCAGTCATTCCTTGATATTTTTTTAATTTATTTCCAACATAGCTTGTTAACACTGATATGATAGTATTAAGACTATGTGTAATATTTCTCTTTATAACGGAGAGCGACCGCAATACGACCCCACTTTGCATGACGCGGGCCCATTGTGAGTTAGATATGTCACACATAGGCATGCATATTGCATATGTCTTCAAGGTCTTGGTCCTAGGAAATACCTGTCTCCTCGCGAGGTTTTTTTAATATTTTTATTTGTTAGCGCAGTTTAGTTTAATTTGAAATAACGCCCTACTGTTGATCTTAAATATCTTATATTTACCTGGAATTACGAGTTCTTATTGGGAGGCTTTCCGATAACACAGCCGTCCTCGCATTCGATGAAACATCTTCCAGAGCTTCTAGTAATCTTCAAACTTGCCTAGACGAAATAACTAAGGACTAGAGTGAACGCACATGAAATAAATGTCCAGAGATGAGTCTTGCGTTTTCTCGTGATATCAAGACGTCAAACTAACGTACCAACCAGATTTGAATCCCATAGAGTTGGGTTGGGCTGACATTAAAAAGAACATAGCCAAAACCATAATAAATCTTCTCTAGCCGAAAAGGTGAATTTATTGAATAGATTGTTTTCGGTGTTCACGGTGGAAAAATGGATGAGATGTGATCGCGACGGTAAGTTCGATTACCTACATTATCGAACCTTTATAATAAATCTGCAGAACGACTCTGATTCACGTAACGATATCGAAATGGAACATGAAGTTGAATCAGAATCAACTTAGTTTTTCTTTAATAATCTACAATGAATAAAAACATAATTTGAAATAAAATGAACATTTTATTAAACGTACCTGGTTACTTTTTCCACTTGCCATTTTAATAGAATACCATACACCACCATCACCAATACCACTTTTAAATACGTCAATGAAGCTATATCTTTATGCTATTGAATATTGTAAACTGACATCGTAAGATCTGGTCGACAATATCAAACTCATGTGAATCCTGTTATCACCCCGCCTTACCGCGCCTTCCGAAGGCGTGATACAGCGGTCCTGGTCAAACTATAGGACAAAAACTGAGTAAACTCTACGAGAAACATAGAAAATTAATTTTAAACGACTTTAGAGCAGTAACGCACTGCATCCGATCCGAATCGTTAAAATACGTTCCGAAGTAGTCAGCTCTATGACTGTATGGAAGTTTACGCACTAGATCAAACTTCTGTCATTCGATTTCTGACCGTCATCCGTGGGTTTCCTACCTCCGAAGTTCTTCATCAGATCTTCACCAAATTCAAATGGGACGAGTTTGGAAAAATACTCTTCCAAACAACATAAGAATCATCCAAATAGGTTGACAATTGGGGAAAATATCGTTGAACATCATTTTTCCTGGGATCCCGGCATCAGATCCTGACTTATACCTTCCATCATCAGCTCAGCAAGATGAGATGTTAATTACCAGGCACAATTATCTAAATTGCGTTAAAAAGTAGAGTAGCCCTCGATTTTCCTGGGATTCCATCATCAGATCATGACTTGGTGCCAATGGGACCACCACAGGCAAGCCCGGTTAAGCAGTCGACAACCTTATAGGTTGAACTGCGAGAAGCCACACATAAAAAAAAAAATGAAATGAGTAAAAGTAGGCCCTCTTTTTAAAAAAGGATCAACAAAAAAGGGTTTGAATCTAACATTCTTCGATCTCAATTGTTTGCCTAGAGTTGCAGTCTTCTCGTGCTCAAAATATTCAAGAGTCCTAAAGTTGTGTGAAACATTGATCCTACGATATTTTATGTTGCAATGAGTTAATTTTTCTATATTAATTCTGCATAATATGTTGGCTACTCTGATCGACCAGCAACCGTCACAGTAAGTCAAATAGCTAAGAGTTAGAGAACTTAGTGTTTTCTATAATTTGTACGGAAAATTATGGCATTTATATCGAGTAAACCGAAAGATGTTTCAAGAAATTTCATTGCTTGAACTTTATGACGCTTCATTTCCAAAGATATGGTTTTTTTTTTAAATAAATGTTATTTTCCGAAAAGTATACGAACAATAAATTGTAAATTAATATCTAGTAGTCTTTTAAGTCACTTTTATTTTAACGAAATAAAAGCGAAATAAATCGATCTGCATGTTATGTATCAAAATTCATAATGCTCCTGAATATTTATGAGGTGCTAGTACTCCGGGACAACTTAACTCAGTTGCTCCCGCCCTCTAAAAACAATCCGAACGTCTAGGGATCCGCCCCTTTTTTGCCGATAGCCTGTCCGTGAAGCCCGTCTTTGACAATTAAATGTAAGTGAGTAAGTAAGTCGTTTAAAAATATTCCATGGCACCTCAAGAAAAATAAAAAACATAACTGTCACATTAAACAAAAAAAAAAGTTTTTACAGCATTTAATATTTTGGACAAGTATCTGAAGGTCAATAAATTCTACTAATTAACGTGTCATGCGAAAAACACGAGACCAGATTGCGATGCGATTGTGAAGACACTGGAAAATGGTATTCTGCTAACTTTAAATTTCGATTTATTCACATTCGCATCGCAGTGTCATCACATTCCAGTCGCATGGGAGTCAAGTTTGTTTTCATTTACGAAAATAAATATGGTTTTGTGTTATTGGTTCAATATACGCAGACAATAATTATCGATAATTGTGATAATTACTATAATATAAACGTTAACGTTAACTTTATTTTATTATATTAATTTTTGTATCAAAATTATGTGACTAAGTTAAAATCATATTCCCAATATTTTTATTTTCCGTACGACTGCAAAAACAATAAAATATTTAATCGAAAATGTACCTCGATTGAAACGTACACGTACACGAATCGCGCAGGCGTGTAGCGGGTGATTTAAGATGTTAAAAAGAGACGTCATTATTGCTAAGGTCAAAATATTATATTTTATCAAACTCAAGTTGTACTCAAATTTTCTACTGAAATTATTATGTAAATATGTATTGCATTCTCAATGGAAGAAAGAGCTTTTCTCGAAGTAGGAATATTAATATCATATTCTGGAAGAATCTGAGTATTCAGGGTATATAGATACCCTTGAAACCTTTATACCTATCAACTGAGCTTGTGCTTGAAGTGAAAGGATAACAGTGAAAATAAAATAAAAATCTGATTGTGCCGCTATGATATGGGCAGTCTTTTATACTGCACCTATTTACTGGGCTCGTTTGCTGATCGCACAACAGAGGTTTCATCGATACCCTGACTAGCTGCAGCATCTTATTAGGAACTTTAAAAAAGAAGTAAGTTATGCATAAAGAATATACCAAATATTGATATAGTGAATACAAATATACCTGGATGTTGCGAACAATGTCAGATTGTTTGGAAAAACAGAAACAAACAAAGAAGAAAAATAAAATACAAAAACATTTCATAAAAGAGGGGTTTGAACTAAGTCCCACAAAATGAAAGTTCGATTCTATACCACACGGCTAGTTACTTATTTGGGAAATGATTAAAATAACCGTGCTCGTTGGTAAAAAATACCAATACGTAAGATTTAGATCATGTCGCAGTCAAAAATTTCAATTCGCCTCATTACATAGAGACTCATCATCATCTGCCTAGCCTTTTCCCCTGGGATTTATTCCCTGTGAAATCGGGGTTGGCTTCCAGTAAAACCAGATTCAGCTGAATACCAGTATTTTACGTGGAGCCTTTAGCTTAAGCGTTTAGCTGCCTACCAGACCTCTACAACCCATTAACCTGGGTAACACGGTACTCCTTGGGAAGAGTGGTGTCAGATTTACTGGCTTCTGTCTATAAAATGGAGTTGATAAACGGTCTAAAAATAGTTTTATATTACGGCGGATCAGCGTTTAGTCGGAGTATCACATCCTTCAATTGGCAAGTCATAATTTTATGTAGGCAATTTAGCGTGTCATGAATCGCTTTTGTAGATCCTATAATTCTAATTTGTTTTTGTCTACCATAACAATAAAATTGGCATCAAATAAAGTAAATTTTATCCGTAAAAAAAATAATATTGACACGTTTAACTCGAACCGTTAAGGCGTCGGCTAATAGCTACAACGCGATCAACGCGCGAAACCATGATCGTCGCGTTAATATGCACGACAAACCCGATCGCATTGACAGAGGACGCCGAGCAAATTATTCGTATAAGAATGACGCCACAAGTTTTCTTATTCGAACCATCAGGTTCGAATAAAGAAAACTTGTGGAATAATAGGAAAACGCGAAAACGTGTGACAGCAGTGACTAAGTACGAATTTCATGTGCAGCTAAGTACTTGATATGAGTATGCAGATAAGTGAAAAACCGTTGTAAAAGAAAACATTTTAGAAGTCAGTGAGTTTATTCTACAATACAACTTTATCGCGTGTTTTTTTTTTTGCAGCATGAGCGTGAGCCACCCTTTTGCAGAAAATATTGCAATGAAAATCAGCTAAACGTTTATCTACTGTAATACAAAACGGCTCCGATTATAAAAATAGCCGGCCACTATATAAAGTGGCGCATTTTACTATTTGGCTGCGACATATGCATGTCTTTATTTACTGATTTTATAATGCTAAATGAAACCCTCGAAATAACTTTGAGTTTTTAGCTGTTTCAATATGAAGTATTTTTTACATAAAGTTGAGCAGAGCAGATAAAATTGTGCAAGAAAGTTGTGAATCAAAGGATATGGTGCTATTGGTCCGTTATAAAATCCACAAAACGATAAAACTCCTTGGAATATAATAAAGAAACCTCACGGATGAACGCAACTTGCTGCTATTCATCTGCTAGTAGGCGCCAATATCATTTGTACCTTCTTCCTACTTTATGTGTGTAAGAGTAAAAACATTCATCAGTCCTTCCAAACTTTCGCGTTTATAATAAAATTGAAGTAGGATTACTTGTCCAATGTAACACACACCTCCTCCTACATACTACGATTAGATTCAAAACCAAAAGTACCTAATTAATTTTGAGGGGTTTCAAGTACTTAATTTATTTTTAGGCTGAGTGCTAGCAGTTTTCGAAAGTCAAAGTTTACACAAAAACAGCCCACAAAAGCGCCCGCCAGTAGCAACTTCCTTGATGCTTTAATTGCGTTCCCCTTAAGGCATGGTCCTCAGTTTTAAAACATGTTTTTAAGAATATGCCTTGGTTTAGAATCCAAGATTCAAACGTGAGACAATCGACAGAGCCGTTTAGGCACGACGTAGGTATGAGTTTTACAAATGTAGGTACATAGGTACCTTAATACGTGAGCAGTGTAAAATTATGGTAAAATGTTATATGGTAACTTTCGACTAAAACATCGGTCTTAAAGAACTAAAACGAGAACTATAAAGTGACCACGAAAAATGAATACTTTTTATTTGTACATCAGTTCAAATTAGAAAAAACACTGAGTTAGAGCATTTGTAAACATTTCGTTTTCATTTTGGTTTTCATCTTGGTTATGTTTTCCATCAGATGGTCTTATGATGCAGAAATAAACTCTTTATCTTATTTATACTCGAGGGACTCCAAATAAGTATAGAATCTGAAAGGGAGAACATTAAGTATCAACATAGTAAGTGAATCATAAAGTTAATTTTAATTCCATAGTTCATATCGCATACTATCTCATTGGTACTATTTATATAAAGTTATCAGTTCCAACCTTATCCCGAGCTTCCTTTCGCACAGGGAAGTTCGCTTGTGTTTTGACCATACATGGTTGGTTTGGGACTGGTTTATCCTGCTACATAGGTAAGAATCTGGAGGAATGGAGTTTTAATCCTCTATGTTAGGCCTAGCTTTGAAGGAGATACCGACCGCGCTGCACGCAATAGTTTCCAAACTCTAAACTGAATAATGGTGATAAAGAAGATGCTTAAGATATAGCTCCATCGCTGCCTTTTTTTTCTGAATAACAATGTCCACTTAGTAGACCAACCTTGGCTGCAACACCCAGTCCTTTCCTTTGCCTATCCTTTTGGATATGCGGCACCATTTCGGTACGGCTTAGTGAGTCTGTAATTGTTTTCATACTCAAGGTCGCTTGTAGAATATATGGGTCTAATGTGAAACGACGCAGCTGACAATACTGAAAACAGCTAAAGCTGCGTTTGATACGTCCTTTTATCATCGATTCACGGTCTACTCGGAGCCCGGTGAACAAAAATTACCTCCGTACCCACACGTTTTATATTGTTTCATGACATAAACACAGAATCATTTATACATAGTAGCTTTGCTGAAACAGTTTCTACTTAATAAATCACGGAATTCATTATGTTTTGAAGGATTAAATAGCGAAAAATTTAGAAATTTGAGTCTGCAAAAGCTAAAATCCTTCAACTTTCGATCTCAAAATGATCACGTGGTTACGTCAGTTTTGACGTTGTTATATGTACTGGAATACCATTTTTTTGTCTCAATGTCAAAAGGCGTTCAGGTTGAAAATTAGCAGAATACCGTTTTAGCCCATTTTTTAGTCAAATTCAATTGGCGATATCATCTCATGAAACTTCAACTTTGGTTGGATTTTTATGTTTAGTAGAAAACCGTTTTTAACGTTTTGAGATTGAAATGAGATTGCGACTTGAATACAAACGTTTTAAAATTAGTGGAATTGGCGTCCTGAAATTATACCAACTTTTTGAAAAAAACTGATATTTTGACGGGTGAATTTTCGATTGAAAATTAGGGTGCTTTACAGATATTAATTCAAATAAAGGTAAAAAAATAAATACATCTAATCAAATAAATTACAGCGTATTTGGGACATAAAAAGGTAAGTTTTCACGAAATTTCGTGAAAAAAAAAATTGTTTGTGAAAGATAAAAATAAAAAACCAACAACTTGGTTTTTTGAATTTTTCCCATAAATTTTGAGGTTATGTGAAAAAAGTGTAAATACAATAGTTTTAGATCTTTTTATTACCTACAACTTTGCCATTTAACTTTTTTCCATGGGACTTTTAGTTGTGCCGGAATACGAGATAACACATGGCAACCCAGGGATGACCAGTCTCCACTGACGGCGCCCGTTCACGAACATGACGCGTGCATCAGCACCATTCAGCTCAACCATTTTGAAGGGAACTGAATGATCCGATACACGCGCCACCATCAGCGAGATATTGGAGTGAGCATGACACACCCTCAACTGCCAAGCTGGAAGGAAACTATCTATTAACATAATGGTCCATGGTTCTCATATTTACAGAACTTGAAATAATAATTGCTTCTAAATTATATAAAACTATGAAAATCAATCTGAAAAGACAGAAAAAGAAAAATTTATTCCAAACATAATATAAGATTATGCGGAATAGTATTATTATTAGACATAAAAGAGGGTGAGCATATCTTCCAAATATAAAACCTAACTAGTGGAACCTAGCGGATGAGGCTGTGGAGCAGGACCGGCATTTAGCCAAGCATTTTTATCAAGGATATAATCTTCCAGTTTATAATATGCCTGTCTACATAGAGTGCGTTTTATGCATGTTTTAAATTTTTTCTCATTCAGTTCGAGAATCTCACATATTTTATTATAATAAATATCCCATAAAAGAAATGTGTTGATTCTAAACATAAAACTCACCCCCTTCCCCTTCCCAACCTCAGATTGCCCGTAAATTATTTTTCCTTTAATTGTATAATATTCTCCTCCTTTTCCAATGGGTTTCATCCCACTATTATTTTTTTTGGGTTAAAAATTATAGACCGTTTTATCTTTATTTTAGTGCAAACTGACTGCACACTTTTAATGACTTCTGCCGTGCTGGTGATATGTGCGCATGCTCCAGCGGTCGTTGCCATGGTAACGCGCATCGTCAATTAGAGAGAGTTGTTAAGTTAGACAAGGATGGTATGATGGTATTCAAAATCGTGTCATGCAGAGTGATTAAACTCGTAAATTTATTATTATTATTGTTTCTTTTTACAATGTAACTAGAACAGCAAAAGTGCTAATAACATTTATCTGATGCAGACGCGTACCCCTTCCGTAGTCATGGAAACGATGCGCGTGCCAAAAGTACTAGCACAACATGAATCAAAGAAAGCTATTCAAGGACATAGCCTGGTTTAGAGTAGGTGGAGTTAAATTCCTTGGGAGGAGATTCGTAGATACATGTATGTTTGAGAGTGGCGGGGGATGTAGTTGAGCTTGGAACGATGTTTTTGATATTTTTGAAAAATATTTTACTACAATTTACAAAATCTACGGTAGATGAAAGCCAGCAATTATTATTACAAAAGAGATTATGAAATTAAAGGGCTTATTTTTAAACGACTTCCAAAAAAGGATAATGTTCTCAAATCGGGTATGTGTTTTATGTTTGTTACCTCATAACTCCGTCATTTATGAACAGATTTGAAAAAAAAAAACATATGCTGTAGCTGGAGATAGTATATCATCTTTGAAAGCGAAATTGTTTATTTTGCCTTCCTGTGACTTTTCAGTGGTGTTGGTAGGTGCGGGGTTTTTTTTATGTATGTTCCCCGATTACTCGAAGATGGGTGGACCGATTTGGATTTTTTTTGTTTTGTTTGAAAGGGTATACTTCTCAAGTGGACCCATGATCATCAAATCAGAATCTGATAATGAGATCTTGGAGAATAGAGAGAACTCTTCAAATTTAAAGACACACTTGAAGCGATTTGAGTAGTTTTTTGAAGAATACTTTCTCGAAGTCATTCAATTTCAATGTGGTGAAGATCTGATGAAGAACTACGGAGATAGGCAATAGAACTCCTCAATAAATTATAGCAAATGGACTGGGATTGCTAAAATCTCATGTCTGTCTATTGCTTACACCAGTTCATAACATTACATCACGCCGGTACGCTGTGGCGGGGTAAGCACATGTGAACCACTAAAAAGTGCAACAAAACTCTTTTTACGAAAAATTACAACCAACTTCCAAATAAAAAACACTAAAAAGTATAAAATAACTTTAACTTCGGAAGTCGGTGTCAAAAACAGAAAAAGTGACAAAAAACACCGACTTCCAAAATTAAAGTTGTTTATTGTTATACACCACTTTCATCGTGCATCGCAACTTAGTAAATAGATAACTCTGGGCCAAAAACTGACTGAGTCTACTTCCATGAAGTAGTTCAAACCCCTTTCTTGTTTTAAAGTAACTCGATAAATTAATACTAAAAGAGTACTAAAGTACTGATCATAAAGTACGGCAATTGTTTACGGCTTTCGATGACGTATGTACAGTTGTACACCATAATATTAGTGCAGTTACAATAAAGGTATATTAGTCTGTATTCTGCATATTTTTATTTACACTTAGCGATAGATATTTCATTTTATGTGGCGACACCTCACGCTCAGTTGTACACTGTTGCAACCTAACAACATTCCAAAACCCCAAGACAATGTTTTTTAATGCGACCAGTGGTATTTTATGACTATTGACAAATGTCATGTAAATGACTGGTTTATATTTAAAGATATGCAATACTTGCTAACTATGCTTGTTTGTAATTTTTTTTTTTACATTGATTTAGGGTACGCATTAAACCACTATCTCACCTGATGGTAAGCGATGATATGGTCAAAGTTGGAGCACGCTTGCCTCGAAGTTACCTATTTACTCTTGACTTAAAGACTGGTTGTTGCTATCAGGAAACACAGACTCTGACAGGGAATTGTACTCCTTAGCTGTACAAACAATTAATGTGTTCCCAATAAGTTTTCTCTATGTGGGTGGGATGTCTACCATATACCGGTGGCGCATCGCCGTACTTCTTGTGGTCTGATGATGGAACGGGCTAGGCGGAGTTAATTCTCTAACGACACAACCTTAAAAATTCTGCAGGAAACTACTGGGTTAAAAGTATTTTTACGCACTTACTCCAAAATTGAAAAGGTTATCTGAAGAAACACACATTCCAGGGCCTCGGGTAACTCTTTTGAACAATGAATCAATTAAATAATGTGGAAATACTCTGATGGAAAAACTCCCAAACACAAAAATTCAAAGATTGAAGAAAAGGACACAGGATCATCTTTCGACATAAGATGCCATACCTACTGAATATTATGAGCTTAGCAATGAAATATTCATTGATAAACCCATAGTAATGCAGTTTAATGCACAACCAAATTAACAAAATTATCTGCCGTTGAACCAACAGATCACGGAATAAAGATAAGACAAAAAACTTGAGAGGTGTCAAGGGACACCCGGATGGACCGAAGTTCCAAATAAATATCATTTAATATCTAAACTACTCATCGGATTACCAACTCTTCTGCAGATTGAAAGCTTCAGTATTGCTGTGTCATAACTCATCCTTGAAAAAAACACCATCCCCGTTCTGTTTCTTGATAGAGAAGTGAAACCGCATGAAATAGCTAGTATTAATTCAAATAAAAAAGTATTTCGCAACTAAAAAAATATAAATGTTTTAAAATATTTGTATTGTTTTCAGCTTCAATTTGTTGCGTTCGAACGATCGCCAATTAAGTCTATTACGCTAAATAACTGATACGTTTCATAGTTTTAAAACTGTTTGTTCATTAAGTAGAGCAGATATCATGCAATTTTTTTTTTGTTTCGAATGTTTCGTTTGTGGTATTTGAAATTAATACCAACTTTCTATTCTGGATTGTGTGTACCTGAGCAGTTTTTGGGTACCTACTTACAATGACATATAAGTTACGAGACTCCTTTTTTCAAAATAGTCAATACTAATAATTACCTATTATAAACGGTAAAATTCTTTCTTCCGTTCTACTGTAGATACAGATCCGATTAAGAAAACTCATTCATGAAAAGGCTGTTTTTTGTCTTCGAAAAATCATCATATTCCAATAAAATCTTCTAGGATATTCTATCCTAGGAGGAAAGGAGCTGAGCCGCGGGAACAATAAATTAGTGTCTAATCAATTACTTTTATCAAAATATTTGTATCTTATATTTTGGCGCTTTATTTCGAAATTACAACCACATTCTTCTTCGAAATTCAAACATAAAAGAAACAAAAAACATTCAAAAAAGTGTCTTTACAACTTTTCGTCTGATTTTTTTCCGTCTAGCCCCCTTTCACAACGCGTGATAAGGAATTTCGTTCCAAAAATCTTGGCTATTAATTTGAGAAACTGGGTAAATAAATGAAAAGCTCAATAAATGTGATCAAAAAATTCTTACAATTCTTTGAGGTCCCAGTTATCCAGGTTACTGTAACTAACACGAAACAAATACAATTGGATGAGAAGGAAAGTGCTCATTTTAAACATATTACTTTTATTAAGATTTCTGACCAAACCTACCCACCTAAACCATAACTGATATTTTTTTCAAAAATCCAATGATGCAGTTGTAGATTTTTGGGCCCAATGTCGATGAAAACTAAAATTGCATCATGGATTTATGAAAATGTTGTAATTTTTTTTTTTTTTGAAAATTACAAATGTTATTTGATTAAAATGAGCACTTTTCTTTAGTTTGCCCTATATTTATACTTTCCAGGATTTGATCCTTAGCGCAACTTTCGGATGATGTAATAATGCTGTTTTTTTTTCAAAATCAACCGGTTCGTTTCCTAGATAGTTAAACCATTTTTTCAAAAATTCAATAATGCAGTTAGTAGGTAGTTTTCATCAAAATCGGGCTCGAGACTCCTTTCAGTGTTTTTTGATATTCCTCGTAGTTTCGGATTTGGCCATCCACGCACACTTTAAAAATACACCCTAGTTATGACATATAAATCATGAAAACACTTAATTCATTATCTACTAACCTGACAAACCATCTTCCCAGAGGCGGTGGGACGAGCCACTCTGCAGAGTAGTTCAGAACAACTTACTGAAGACGTCTGCTACTACTGCTGAGTGTAGACGCCTGAAGTGGCTGTGGGAAAATGGGAGTCGGGTCTTTGGCCACGCTGCTTCTCTTCGTTTAAGAGCCCCATGTTGTTCTCTTCATCGCTGTCACTGTGGTGACCTCACCACAGTGACAGCGATGAAGAGAACAACAACCTTAACAACCTTGTCAAAAGCCTCGGGCACCACAGCCTTCCTTGTAGCTGCAGTGCGGGCCGTTTTGCGCGACACGCTAATTTAAACGACATTATCCGACGAGCTCTCGTCACCGTCGGCGTTCCAGCCGTATTAGAATCCCATGGCTTGGTACGTGACGATGGCAAAAGACATGACGGCGTGTCTTTGTTTCCATGGAAGATGGGAAGGCTTTTAGTGTGGGACGTAACCTGTGCCGATACTCTTGTTAGTTCAGCGTGTTGTGCTGGTGTTGCTGCTGCGGCTGCGGAAAACCTTAAGTAGCGTAAATAATTATAGTAACCTTATTGGTAACCATCTATGCGTCGCGCTTTGTATTGCGAATGCCATCGTCACTTCTCAACAATACCTACTGCATCGTGAGCGAACTCGAAGATACTAGCTGTAGATAAGCATAGAAAGCTACATCCATCGTGCGTAGCGAAAGGACTTCGTAGGACCGCCCCAATGCGAAAATAGATGTCTCCTTCTTACATTTTAAATTGAAATCAAATATCCTGAGTACTAATGCGCTCCTAGTTACTTTCGAGTGAATTTCAGTCACAGCAGCAGCTTTCATATGGTTTTGTGTTTTGGTACCAGAACTTTATAGCATTTGAGGAGTTCTATTACAGTGGGGTTGAATCGTGGGTTAAAACTGGATATCTTGCAGCCTTGTCTATTGCAAGCCTTTGATAGTGAATGCTGGTCACTCGCACCTGCGTATTGAAGGGGTTCGTGTTAAGGGAGGAACTGGACTGGTTCGCATGCAGCTGGACCTCTTTTGTATATATTGATTCCACTCACGCTTTAGTAACATGCAATCTATCTATCACAGTCACTCAAAGTACTGATTCGAATCCAATCTCCTGAGTACTAATGCGCTCCTAGTAACTTTCGAGTGAATTTCAGTCACAGCAGCAGCTTTCATAGGGTTTTGTGTTTTGGTACCAGGACTTTATAGCATTTGAGGAGTTCTATTACAGTGGGGTTGAATCATGGGTCAAAACTGGATATCTTGCAGCCTTGTCTATTGCAAGCCTTTAATAATGAATGCTGGTCACTCGCACTTGTGTATTGAAGGGGTTCGTTAAGGGAGGAACTGGACCCGTTCGCATGAAGCTGGACCTCTGTTGTATATATTGATTTCACTCACGCTTTAGTAACATGCTATCTATCTATCGCAGTCACTCGAAGTACTGATTTGAAACGAGACTGCAACATTTACTGGTTCAATCCGTAACCTCGTAAAGGGAATGTAAGTCAGTGTGTCAATATGGCTAGACTTGCTCCAAAGGGGGAACTATTCTATCGTGCATACGGTCTGCGCTGTTATGACCAATGGGGTTCAGGGTTAATGGCCGACAATGGCCTTAACCTCAACACGGAATGGCAAACGTATGAGTTAATGAGCTTTCGTTGGGCACGTCTCTAGAAATCTATTTCAGATTTAACATTTTGTTTTTGACAGACACAGACGATTTAACCGAGACAACGTTCACAACTTCAAACCGACACTATTTCTTTAAAAAACATTGATTAAACATCCAGGTAAAAAAACTCACAATTTCATATAATTTTTCGCAGGTTGCATATTCTGATTGCCAGGGCTATGTGCAAACTTAACAAGCGGTAAGTAGAACATCCAACTTGTTTGCTGTGGACCATAAACCAATACCAAATTCAAAATTGTGATCACTTTTGTGTACTTCTCTTATAATATGATGCGACACAAATACAAGTCCACACGTGTATTGTTGGTTTTGTTTCTTCGTTTTTTGACACCGACCTCCGAAATTTAAGTAATTTTGTACTTTTCAGTGTTTTTATTTAAAGTCGGTTGTATTTCTTGTACAAAATTTTTAATTTTCACTTTTTTGGTGATACCCGACAGCTGAATTCTCCGTTATAAGTTTATTCATTTGCACTATTTGCCGTTATGGAAGTACATTATGTGCCTTCGCATCCCAATCCCACTCTAGTTTTGCTTTTGGGATTCATAAAACCTAAAAATCTCTTATTTAATAACTTTCACATTTCCCATATTTAATTTGAGGGGAGTACCTTCGAAGTTCAACGACCGATGCAAATGCAAAATCGCTGTAACTCAACACAACGCACAAATAATCATCAAGAACGGCTCAGAAAAAAAAAATTACGACCGCATAGATAGCCCCAAAATATGGAAGTTGAACATAACAGTTGAGGTAAGGCTATACCAGTGAGAACTTTACACATATGCGTACCCCTTCTAACTGTACCGACGTGATCTTATATTATGGACTGGTTTAAAAATGAACAAACATGCGATTTCAACAATCCCGGGAAATTTGCTATCATTTATTAAAGAGTTCC
Organism: Mamestra brassicae; assembly: GCA_905163435.1. Classification (NCBI taxonomy): domain Eukaryota; kingdom Metazoa; phylum Arthropoda; class Insecta; order Lepidoptera; family Noctuidae; genus Mamestra; species Mamestra brassicae. The sequence continues at coordinate 8,895,424 of LR990987.1, forward strand.
ATTACTTATCTTTGAAGTTCATCAGATTTTCACCAAATTGAAACAGGACCACTCCGGGTCAATGATTTTGCAAGAAGAAAAAGGAATTATCGAAATTGCACTAGAAATACAGATAGTCGAACATAGAACCTCCTACTTTTTTTAAAGTCTGTTAATAAAATTACATTCAGAATTCAGAAGTCGTAACTCAATTAACGTAAGACCAATATTTCTCGCGATGCCCGGCTAAGATTTGAGGGTACAACACTTTTAAAGTGGAGTGTAACTGTTTTGCTTGCTTTGAGGCAGATTGGTTTTAAATTATGATTATTATCTTGGGAAATATTCACTAAAATTTACTTTGCCTGAGTTGACCTACGGGGACAGTCTGCTTATCTATAAAATATCATAAGTATCCAATTCCAAAACGAGAGTTAAATAAGAATAAATTCGGACTTTCCAGCTCGTAAATAAATTCTGTGGTACTATAAAACATTGTGTATTGCATATTTGTTGGGTAAAGAGTAGGTTTGCTAATTAAAGAAAAATTATAAATAATTGGATCTGCATAAAGCGAGTTCACAATGCTCCTGAAAAAATTCGAAAATGTTCCGTAGCACCTCATGTAACTAAACAGCTTAATAAATTTGGCTAAACTAAATAAAAAACATAACTGTCAGTGATACAAACAAAAAATGCTAGATATTTATTCAAAATTTTCTCCACCACGAGGTGAAAATCGTGAATAGAGTGTAAAGTGCGGCACAAACTTAAAAGTGTCAAGAGTTGCAGTTGGTACGGACCAACTGCAAGTTTTGACACTTACTGGGACCACGTGTTTGGTGCCACGGCACGGGTCGCCCAGCTACTAGGGTTTAAAATTAATCCCAGAAGCTAAATTGTATGATGCAAAACAAATTCATCGACTTCAATGAATCTGCCGTCTTTTCCCAATTAGAGGGGCCGGCTTCAATATCAAATTCATTACTGAATGTAAACGAATATTATAAAAAGGAAAGATATGTTTCTTGGTAACGATTTTATATTATTTACTAGCTGACCCACGCAACTTCATCTGCGTCACATTTTTCATGAATGCTCGGCTCTTATTGGTCGTAGCGTGATGTTATGTAGCCTATAGCCTTTCTCAATAAATATACTTCCTAGAATTAGCGCGTTCTACCAAACAAATAGTCAAGAAAAACTAACTGATACCTTAGTAGGTATCAGTTAGTTTTTCTTGACTATTTGTTTGGTAGTCCACTCAGGTAAATGATAAATTATTATCGACCGCCGAGAGTAGAAAATATTAAAGCCCTAATATCGCGATTAAAAAATAGGGGTTGGTGATAGAAAGATGAAAATTTGGGGTTGTGTGTATTTTTTAATGTCATATTATAAGAAAAAAAAAAAGATTTTGTCCAAAAAATAAAAAAAATAATGTTAGGGATGGACAACCCTTATCACTTAGGGGTATGAAAAATAGATAGTAGCCGATTCTCAGACCTACTGAATATGCATATAAAATTTCATGTGTGAATTAAGTCATTTGTTCTGTTTGACTGTCATAGTTTAAACAGGATCAGGACCTGCACGGAGGCAAAAACCTCTACTGCTTCGTTTCCTGTTTTCTAGGCCAGGTACTGCTGTCTGCCTGCCACTAAGTACTGTTTTGGGTCAGAGATTTATCTATTGGGGATTTTTTTTTCTTGAATAAGATTTTTTCGTCTTAGGATCAGAGGAAAACTACTTAATCACCTGACACTAGGTCCCGATCCCACTCAAACTACGACGATCAAACATAAAAAGGTACGTTCTATTTGATTATTACCTATGCTATCAGAATAAAGATACAGCTAGTAGAGACAGATCTTGCTGAAAACTAATTTAAGGGTATCAATAAAATCCAAAACCAGCAAGGAACACATACAAAAATGTATGAAAAAACTTATAAAAGAAAAATGTGTTTTTAGCCAAACTGGCTGAATGAGACATGCACAATTGGACATCCTTTCTGATGAGAACGGTATTCTTTGGTGTAAGGGCATGAGCCTTTACACTTAATGTTGAATGTTAATGTTCATAAAAGTAGGTATTTAATATGAAATTACACTAATATAACGTAATGAAAATAATAGAAAATGTTACAAAAGAGTTACAAAATGTTGGATGTTGCGCGATCTCGATATTAAACCGCAGACTGACGTGTATGTGATGATACTACATTTTATAAATTAACAGTATTTTAACTAGGCCAAAGTACAATGTGCGGTTACTGACGGTACATTTGGCATACGTTCTCAATCATTCACTCATATTTGTAACCCCTACAGTTATATGGAAAGAAAAACAGTTAGTATGTACTCGTAAGCACATCCGATTCTCCCCTACTTAATTAATTTTAAAACTCCCGTAAACAGGTGGAGCGCAACAATGCGACTCGTAGCGTTTCGATCGTATTCTAAGATAGTAGTAGTTACTTCCTGATACAATTTTGCGGTATAGAATACCTACTGGTATTCTATACCGCAAAATTGTACCACTTTCTCGCGTCACGCCTGCTATACTGTGTAGGAAATCTTGAACATTTTTAGTTTGCATTACGGTTTACATTATTTTAAAATTAAATATGGCTCGGTCAGCTTTCATACAAAAAAATCAAAACTCTTGTTGTCTTTGTAAATTATTTACAATAAATAATAATTAGTTGTAGCACGTGTTGCCAGCACGACACTTTCAACCATAAAGCTCAGTATTTTTTGTAAGCAAATATTTACGTATATAAGCAGGAAATACATCAAAAAAATTGAATTTGGTAATAGTATAATCGTAGCAGTATCGTTTAAACAAGAACTTTGGTAATCTTTATGTAGCAGAAAAGCGAGTATACCGATTAATTAATAAGAATTTCAGTTTTCTTTATCTTTGATCGTGTTTATTTAAAGTATTAGTTTTATCATTTAAGTACTTTGTCTTAGGACTATTGTCGCTAATAAGCTTGATATATGTAGTTGTGATGGACCGAATCGAGAGGCGTGCTATGGTTGTAGATATAACCGTCCCGTATGACGAGAACCTTGTGAAAGCTGAGAAAGATATACAAATCAAGTATCATGACATTCATGACATTGACCCGCGATGCTGTCAACATGTTGAATGTGAGATTAGTAATCATTTCACTCGTCCAACAACTTAGGAGGCTCTCGTTAGGCAGCTGGATTCTGAAAGCGGTAATTCTGGTCACGGCTTGCATTGTAAGGAAGTTTCTTTTGAAGGAGCCCTGAGGCTCCATAGAAAAGGAAGCTCCTTCGCGTAGTTTGGATCCTGTTCCCGATACTGGTGGGCTACTTTTTTTATTGAAATATTCAAAAATGTAATTGACAAGTGTATTTAATATAATAAATCACATAATAAATATTACAAGTATAATTGGAGCGAGTGAATTTTGAGAATTTGTGTTTATGTTGATTGTCGAGTGTAATCTCCGAAACCGAATCGTGTGTGTGTGAATGAAAGTATTTTTCAAATTGGTGACAGATACATAATTAAACATGGTTATAGGCTATATTTAATGATTAAACCAGGAAAAAACCAGGACTGGCCGGTATCTTAAAATATGAACAGTACCGATAAAACGTTCCACAGGAAAAATCGTGTCTAAAGCAAAACAGGTCAGTAGATCAACTGCAAATATTTACTTATTACTGTAGCGTAGATTTTTTGCGAATAGGTCGATGGTCATCGGTAGGACATCGTATTACATCGTCGCGTTAAACATGAGGGGTCGCCGGCGGAGGTAGCACTTTCAATGCCAACAGGCCCGAATAACTATTTCTAATGAATTTATTCCACTATCATTTCGACCACTTAGTAAGGCTACGGTGTAGCGCTACGAAGTGATGAATGACGTAGCGCTACAACATCTTTTGTTACTTATTCTGACAAACAAAAACTCCATTTTTTTTTTACCTGAAGGCTGAACACGTTCTCGTATTTTAAAACGATTGATATCTTGTCGCATTGAGATGAAAATGAAAATCATCTTGTCAATAAATTTTGACATAATTGTAAGTTAATTAATTGCTGAAACTAGAACAAAATTTTATTTACTTTTCAAATTTCTTTTGCTGATTAAATGTATTTTTAGATTGACGTTTGTTAAAGGTACAAGAATTTCTGAGATGTTACATTTTGTTCTTATAAGTATTGTTGGTTTGGTTTGAAGTAAGATTGTGTATTCTCTTTCCCTGCGAGAACAGGAGTTTAAATCCAGCGTCTTAGAAAACAAAGTAAAATGACAGCGTGTTTCAGATAAAATATTATTAAGATTCAAAGAAAAACTTTGGGTGCATGTTTGCGAGTGGGACGTTTTTGAGATTATTTAAATAATACCAGCTGCTTTCATTGTGTTCTTTGTATTTAGCAGTTTCATTATACCGCTGAACCCGTATTCATCATCATGGTGCCCCTGTTGCCCCAAGTGCCCATATACCTGTATTTTGGGGTATTTAATGAATGCCACCGATCCTACAATTAAAATAGCTACCTACCAAGAAGTATGTATTCACATTGTGATGAGAATGAAAATAAATGTGAGTTTCTTGACAAAGGTTAATTACACGTTTTTTGACAAATTGTTGGTCAGATGTATTATTTTTAACAGAGAACTGAGTAGAATGTTGTCTTTTTTTAAAATTGTGGAAATTACGTGAATACACAGGTTTCTTACTATCTATTTAAACTTTTAAAAGGCATTTGGTAGCTAAGAGTTAGTCTTAGTTAGATTGTTTATCATCTCCATTGTGAGAACCAGAGTTTAAATCTGGAGCCTAAGACTAATCACTGCTCCTCAGGTGTGTGTTGATAAAACGAGTTTTTTTTTAATAGCCGTGTTGTCCCACTGCTGGGCAAAGGCTTCCTAAGCTATCTTTTGCCTTTCCCGGCCAGTCTGTCAGGAATGAGTCCAAGTCGTCACGCCAGCGTTTTTTAGTCCTACCTCGGTTGCGATGTCCATCTTCAGGCACCCACTGCGTGGCGATTCTGGCCCATCTGTCCTCGAGCATCCTATAAATGTGGTCCGCCTAATCCATTTCAGTTTCGCAGATTTGTCTCCAACATCCGTGATGCCAGTTTTGGAGCGTATAACCGTGTTGCGGATTCGTACCGCTTGATTTTCAGAATGGTACGCTTCATGTACCAATAGTAAAAAAATAATATGAAATGCGAAGCAAGATAGCAAGATGACAAGCAAAGCAGATTTATCTTTTAATTCGAAATGCATTCTGAAAGACAAGTTGCATGTTCATACCTAGCTTCCCTCCTACACAACCAACTTAAGGAGGCGCAAGTTCAAATGAAAGAACTCGCTTGTACCAAGACAGTACAGAAGAAAATCGCGTTTGAGTGTAACTTGAGAAGGTTGAAAGGATGATTTCCAGTGCTTGATCACAAATCAGAGTGTCAATTCTACTGATTTTCAAGCAACGTTCGCATTCGCATGTTCTTCGCAATCTGTCAAAAATGTATGGGAATTGAGGCTTTTTTTGACAGATTGCGACTGAGATGCAAATGGATAAGTTAATTAAAAATGAGTAGAATTGGCTCTCTGATTAAAAAATATAGAAAATTGGTTGGGTTAAACAGCAGATATCACATATTTTTATATAGATTAGGCATCATGGCAAAAGCAATAAAAGCGTGCTTTATCATCGTCCACATCATTGCTTACCGTTTAGGTGATATTTATCAAACGCGAGCCTGTCATCAATAAGAAACAACGCCCATTAATCAAAAATGATTCTACTCTCCAATCTCGTATGAGTATGAATTGCACCCCCAACCTTGAAAACGTTTATGCGTGCTTTGTTGGTTCCACTTCTATCCGCGACAGCTGTACTCAAATTTTAAAGGGCGTAAGGCGTTTTTGTCGCACAATGCACTAAAAGGACGAAACAGGACGCGGATTGGAGTACAATCTGTATCTGGCACATTAGCTCAGCTCAGCAGGGTTCAAATGCGAAGGTCGTGGGTTCAAATACAACTCATCCCGCCAATCTTTTAGCATTTTTATCATTCTGTAACAAAACATCTACTTATGATTTTTAATGAACATTATCTTCGATTGTTTTTAGTGAATGTTTGTGGTCCGTCATCGTTTCAACAATTGAGGTCAGTTGCGGACGTCTGTGTGCGACCTATCATGAGTCGTGTCAACTATTAAAGTTGCTCGAGAACGATTCGCATTGGGATAATACGCTCAAGGATTCTGTCATATCTTCATCGCCGCATCAAAACCGCATATTGTTTGCGAGTATCATATTGACATGTTTCCCCTCGAATCCAGGAGTTTTGTGGGTTGCATTGTGTGCGCTGTCAAACTTTGATTCCAACACTACAAATGGCTGAAGAAATTTACAATAAGATATTGATCATGATAGAAGACATGTGTTTATTGAAGACAAATAAAGTATTGTCGTGTTTGGGCATTACAGCACCCAATCGTCCTAAGCGCGACGCATTGGTATGTATGATGCAAAGGTATGCATGGTAAACTGTGGAACCCTACACAGCTTATGTATTACACATATAAATCACGAAAGTCAAACCAGAAAATTTAAGTAACGCGTTTCTAAAACACTATTTATAAAAAAATTGCCCAGTAACTTGAAAACAAATGGATCTTAATTAATCTAAAATCTTATATACCTGCGCAACTTATGCGAAATTGAAAAAGGTAAATATAGGTATAGTTTTCAAAAAACGTCTCACTCTCTTCATGGACTTTGTCGCAGCATTGTTTCTATTGCAATAAACATAATTCTGATAACTTCTTACTTGACTTGGGATTTATTTCACAGATTGGCACACCTAAGACTAACTGAGGTTATTTTCCTAGGCTACACTGCATAACGGTCAAATAAAATCAACATCAATTTTAAATTCTTTCTCAACATGTACATTTCCCCAAAAATCACCAGTTTTTCACATCGAAATTGCCTCGTGGCATTATTTACATCCATGCAGAATTCACAACACAAAGCAGTGTTTATGTTGATTTTGCTTCTTACGCATGCGCATTGAAAAGCAAACCACGTGTATCGGCTATTCGAAACTTCTGATGCTTCATGAATTCCTAGTAACACCTAGCAGTTCTACGCCGACTTTGTTGCATTCGACGGCAAACAGGCCAGGCTACCTTCATCGCCGACGTCCAGCGTGGCACTGACTGGGCTTTTAGCCGCGATACGTGTGGTGGCGCGGTAGTGGCGCCACCAAGCGGAGCGAAGGTTCATTCCGGTGTTATTGTCTTTAGTTATTATTAGCAAACGTCACGCGGTTTCACCCGCGTAGTCCTCGTTCCCGTGGGAGTACCGGGATAAAATGTAGCCTACTCGCTGATAATGTAGCGATCCATTGCTGAAAGAATTTTTCAAATCGATTCAGTAGTTCCTAAGTTTATTCGTTACATAATTTTTTTTTTCATCACGTTGTAAGTCCTCGCGCTTTGTATAGAATATCTTGAGCATACGAAATTCTTGAAATTTTCGATCTAAGTTTTGTATGTGGGATTTCCAATTTACATGTGTATCTAAATCTAGTCCAAGTAAGGTAAATTCTTTAACAATATCTATTTTTGAGTAATAAAAAGTAAAATCTATATTTACAGGTGTTTTTTGATGGGTTGAAAGGTTATTAGTTTAGTTTTGGAGAAGTTAACCTCGAGGTGTTGTGCATTCATCCAAGTGATGATTTTGTAGAGTACTGATTTTAGTTCCTCGTTCAGGTTCAAGTTGTTTTGACATGAAACTAGTAAAGAAATGTGATCCACGAATAAAACACATGGTCCGTCTATAATTTTAGGTAAGTCTTTGATATAAATTAGAATTAAGAGACATCCTATTACACATTCATGCGGTATTGAGGCGTTAATTGATTTGCTATTAGCTCGGACTTTTTTTATTTCTTTCATGTGTTGATTAAAAAAAACAATTTCGACTATTTGCGCGCTCTGTTCTTTAGGTATGATATTTTCCCCTCTAGTACGCTAAACAACAACACGTTAGATATAGATAGATGTACTTATGTAGAGTACGATGCAAACTATGATATGTATAACAAGATTGTGGTACTTCGAGAAAGGTTTGGCTAAGCTGCAGTCCATATACGCTTCGAAAGGGCCTGACAAGAAAGCTGTTCTGTTAAAGCGATTGATATTACAAATAATGTCGGATGGAAATGTGTGTGAATATATTAATACTTTTTTTGACGCTGCAGACACATAAGCTGATATGGATATAAAGATAATTTACTCTTTCTAATGCTGCTGTACAGTTTACCAGGAAAATTTGAAAGTTCCCAACGTGTAATTGAGTCCAGAGACGAGTTGCCGAAACCAGAGGCATTGAAAGTGAAAATTTTAGAAGAGCAGGAATCTAGAAAGGCGTGTGTGTATATCACAAAATGAAGGTGTCTTGTACAAGTACGTTCATTATAGAGGTAACAAGAAATGGAACAAAGGTGACTAGAAGAGTAGATTCAGGGATGAAAGAGGAATTTTAACCCAAATGTTATTAATGTCACGAATTTTCACATAAAGCATCCGAATGCAAAAATAAAAAAGGTCGTTGTAAATAAAATTGTAAACAAGGAAGCATAAACTGAGGGAAAGTTGACAAATTTTGATGTATCCGACAAATAAAATAGGCAAATCTCGCCCGTAAAGAGGCAGAATGGGTTGGTGTAAGTTAATATGAAAATTATTATTCCTTGGGTATGGACCGGAGGAATAACAATTTTAGGTATATGGATACCTCTTACTTGGTACGAATAGTACTTTAAGAAACCCCTTTAGATAGTGTTAGCCTCAATACTCTTTACACGGTTTATCCACAATCGTCGTAAACTGCCTGTGTACGGTTTTCTAAATATTTTAAAATTGGGACTAACTGGTCGAAGTTCCTATGACATAAAATAAGAACTTAAAAAGCCGTTTCAGAAAACATCAGCTCCATTACTGTTTGTTACTTGATTTATATTAACTCGTCAAGAATGTGTACTTTCGTTAACCCTAATATTTCAAAATCGACACACAATTGATAGAAGCTTCTATAACAGAAATAAACATATATAACTTATTGCTATTGGATATATGTGCCATTGTTTTCTCATCTTCGTTTCTCATATTTTTTTGTAAATGCAAAATTAAAGTGGTAAATAGTTTAATATTTTGTGTAGAAAACATAATTCAGAAGATTGTACATTAATACATTCACAGGTAATGGATTTCGAGGTTAAACTCCCCGGGCACTCCACTATAAAGATTTTTTTGTTACACCGAGCATGGTACATTTATAACCGTGAAATTTTGCGCATTATGTCCATTTTTTTTTTATGGTTGGGAAATCATCAGACTCTTACTGACTAAAACCCATCCGTGTTCCTTCTAAAGCCCTTTGCGTTCCAGGGCCGCGGTGACTCTTTCGAACAAATTCCGCAACGCGCATTATGTACAACGCAGTAGATTTAATTCAATCCTACTAATATTATAAATGCGAAAGTGAATTTCTTTTGCAAGTTTGTAACATGTGATACATTATATTGTATAAATTCAAGTTTAAAACTGACAGACGTGTTGCTGGGGAGTCTGTTGCGCCACGTCTTCTTCCCACCTAAAACACTAGGAAGTTTTTGCGGACTGTCTTTATGTAGGACTTTGACGTTCAAAAAGTGCTGGCACTCTGGCCTAATTTGAATAAATGACTTTTGATTTTAACCTCTTTACCTCTTAACGGCTGATCGGATCGTGCCGCTGACTAGGTTTGCTTCGCTTTTGACTTATATGTATGAAGCCATGGGTTAGTTAAACTTTAATCATTACAAAATGAAATGCGTCAAAAACGTCACAATAATAAAAATATTAAATAAAACTAAAATAAGTTCCAAACAGAAATGAGAATTTAAACTTATAAATTAAAGTAAAATAAACTAATGTATGCAGTAAGCAAAGCATTTTCTACTTGTGTGTGCAAAAGTGGAGTGTAAATGTTTATTATGTATGTGTGAGGTAAGTGTTGGTAGGACCAAGTTTTAGTAAAAAGTTTTCCTTGTGTCTTTTTAAGGAAGGTGGCAATTTTAAGTTTACAATTAATATATTCATAAATGTATGGTCCCATGAATTCAGTATACTTTTGACCTATCTTTTTGCAGCATTTATTGGTGTTCCACCTCAGAAACCTCTTGGAGCGCGTTGTTACTATTTTAACAATGCTACTCTCATGTTACCAAAACGTGGTCGCTCACAATAAGCCTCATCAGAAGGCTTAAAGTCACCCAAAGGGCAATGGACATGGCAATGTTCGGAGTTTTCTTGCGTGGTCGAATCAGGAATTATGATATCCACAAGAGAACCAAGGTTACCGACAAAGCCCGAAGGATCGACAAACTGAAGTCGACAGATGGTCGATGGGGCCGAAAACCTCTCGGCAATCTGATAAATATAGCAAAGGGAGAAACTACTTCAACTCAAGACCACAACAACACGAGACTTACACCTTAATATTGTCGCCTACGAAATGTGGTAAAGAGCGGTGAGTACTTACTTAATATTCCTCGCCAGAACTTTCCTGTTTCATTGCGGGCATGTTTGTATGTTGGTTATCCGAGCATATAGCGTCTTGAGTCGATGAGCGCGCTGCACCGCATAGTGTTGTATGAACTGGAAAATACGAGGTTTCCGTTTTATTTTCCAACAGATAATATGTTTTACTTACTTATATTTAAGAAACAAAAACATTTATTTTAAAAAAAGCATAAACCTTAGCTAAAATAACCTAGAGATTTACGATGTGAACAGTGTTTACTCTAGTATACAGCAAAGACTCTTATATAGCGAAGTCTATAATTTACGTCTCGAATTCACGTGACTACTTGACAGGGGCTATCAGGCAATAGTTTAAGCATAACCCGAGACAAACACCTCACCATATGAGCCGAAAGACGTCCACTGCAGGACATAGGATCCCCCAAACAGGGTGGAGTTGCCATGATCGCCACGTTTGGCAGGCGGGTTGACGATCGCAGTGTAGCTGTTGCAATGCACAGAGAATGCTGCTGCCCATTCTCTGGTGAGTTCCTTAGTCGCTTCATATGACACCCACGGAAAGTGATGGGATGGTGCTATTTTTTTTTCGACCGACATAATACAGAACAAACAGACAAACGCCTGCATACAAATAATAGAACTAAATGTCAAGAAAATTATTTTGATAGCAAAATTAAAATTCATCGGTGTCTGTAAGCCAGCAGGTAAGTGTTAAACTGCACTTATAATCAAAATATTAAATAAAAGTTTTTAAAAAAGATTAAATTAATATTTAAATGACAACTTATGGTAACAAATCTCATTGAATCTCAAAGAAAATATGAACACTACAGCAATCTTGACCATCTACTGAAACTATTGAGACTGGTACGATGCGCCGCTCGCGCAGCCGTCGTACGTACGTCGTAGCGACTATTTTTGCAATGGGACCATCAGATGGTCGCTAAATGATTCCAGCATTATTAAATTACGGTCTCAATAATAAATTCAATTGGCATTAATAAAACTCGTTTAAAATAAACAATAATGTAGCCTTCGCTAACTTTTAAATAAATGTGAAAGTAATCATTACATACAGGTTTTATATCGTTGGAAAAGTAATAAAAATTGTTTGTTGTTCAACTTGAATTTTAAACTAATTCCGTTCAAATGATTCCTATAGTTTTGCTGTGGGACCTTGATTCTAGCCGTTCTTGCTTCATATTATTATTATCATTGGTTGAGAATCATCAAGGCAATCTCGGTGACCGTATGTTTGATATACTCGTACGTACTTGCGAGATTCAAAATCTCTGGAATAAATTAGTTTTTATTACGTAGGGCATGGATATTATTTTTTTTTATTAATTTCAACTTGATAATAGATGTATCTCTCTCTTTCTGAGAAGAAAAATCTAAATAGCAATCGGGTGATGTAGGTAGGATATTTTTAAAATTTTTTAGCTGATTGTCTAGCACATTATATTGCTATACCAACTAGAGGGAGCTGAGGAGTTTGTGAGCTGAGAGAACACGAGAGACTATATCTAAAAAGATTCATATACGAGTCCTGTAGTCAGGGGCCTACTTTCAGATTTCCAAAAGGAAGGCAGTCGTGTACGTATCAAAAATCACTTTTAAAAGTTCTTTAAACTTTACAGCAAAAAGTTTACTTTAACTTATTTACTATCACACCTGACAGATTAAATTAACTTAAATGGTTAACCGTTTACGTGCTCATCAGTTGGCGCCACTGACGAGTAGTTGGCGCCGCTGGCGAATAAGGTCCTTAAGAATAACATTTAAGCTTTTATTGTAATTTAATACAACATAGATAGTGTCGCAGGGTTACGTGGACACATCATAACGGAAAAAAGAAAGATAGAAAAGGTGGAGACGCCGACACAACAATAAATCAAAACACTGCAGTGGCAGTACTGGTTCATACGAATATTTTGTCTTTTATCACAAATTTATTGTCACTAACTGCAACAGACTACTTGGAATATTTTGGAATCGTTTGAGTTTTTTTGACGTTTTATGCAATTGAGAAGTTAATTTTTAATTTGGTGAAAGGATTTATAATAATATCAAAATATTTCTATGTACCATATTGCCAGTGTTTCCATTTATTGTCCTATTGAGATCTCTACATTGTATACATATTTCTGCCAAAAAAAACAGTTCAATGCAGTGGGCGGTAGAATTGTAAATTAATCTACCATAGTCAGGCTGTTTTAGTAAAATATTCTCAAAAATTACAACAAATGAGTAATTAAACTCTAGACACAAGCCAACCAACAGTGAATTTGACATTTCATAGACCTCGCAAAATATTCTCTTAACTTCGTCGTTAAAATATAGTTTTTCTTAATTATGACATTGTCCTCTTTTTCTCCCTCAGCAGCTAGACAAAAACAAATGTTATAAGATCTTAGCGACGTGAGCCTTGAGGTTGGACTTAAGATATACACGGTATACAAGGGCATACGCGTAGGCGAGGAGAATATACAATATGTCCAAGAATATCTCTCCTTGGCTAAGCAAGATAAGGAAATACCTCGCCAAAGAGAAAATGCCTGGCAGAAATTATAGTCCATGAAATAGCTGTTTAAGGCACTTTGCCCATATCACTTAAGCAGAAGCTAATGGACATGTGTATTCTGCCCATTTTGATCTATGGTGCACAAACTTTGTCTTTGCCTAACATCCAAAAGTCCAAACTCAAGGATTGCCTCAAGGCGTGCTATGGAGCTTGGTGTTAAATTAACGGATCACGTTAGAAACACTATACTGTGCTCTAAATCACTGATCATTGACGTGGCTCAGAATGATGCCCAGCTTAAAAAAGACTGAGCTGGACATGTCTGTCGCATGCACATCTAGCGGTGGGCCCACAAAACACAAAACTGGTGACCTGAAATCGCGAGACGAGGCCGCGGCAGACCACGAAGGAGATGGCGATACGACTTGGATGTGGCACATATTCGAGAACAATGTATGGAGTGGAGGGAGGTCTTTGCCCAGCAGTGGGAAATTTTAGGCTAGCTCTTATAATCTAATTAAAATATCATAGCCAGTGACGTGCAGCGCTGAAGCCTGGCAGGTCGATGTAACCGCGCCTAGCATGCTATGTCTCATCACTAAAACAATTTCGAGCCTTCCAAGAATATTATTATTTGGAGGATTTATTGCCTACCAGGGTATAAGCGGAGTACCTTAGAAAGAGTAGACATCTCCACAAAAAAATTAATTACGAGCTCGGATAGGAGTATTTTGATAGTATTGAATCAACAATAAGTACAGCGACGCCCGCTTGCCGGTACCACGTGGCTTCAAATATAAACAAACACACCCGCCATGCGGCATCGCGCTGGGAGCCTCAGTACGCGCTCGCTCTCCGACGCTGCCACACGTTCGTTTATGAAAACTGTTTTACTTGCTATTTCACTCTTGGTACGAGGACAGCAGAAATTGTTAGGAGGTTGAATGAGCCGGCAAAAACAACCATGGGCTATGCGCGGCTACTTCGCAGTTTCTTCTTCGGCTTCGGCTGATATCACACTGGCGATTTTCGAGCGAGTTCAAAGCGATGCGAGTGCAAAACGAGCTCGCAGCGAGTTCGCAACGAACATGCTACAAAAACGCGGCGGGCGGAGAGGAAGGGCTGGAAGCGGGAACCATGGAGGAGGACACTCCGGTGACACCGCCACGAGCCACTGGCAAGTCGTACAAAATGGCGTCGAAGGCGCTATTCGCGGCGAGCTCGCTGCGCATTCGCCTCGCTTTGGACTCGCTTGCAAATCGCCAGTGTGATAAGGCCCTTCAGCTTCGGCGTTTGAAGATGGTTGGATGTGGAGCTGTACGAAATGTGTTGTATAGGTATTGCAAACCAGTGACTTAGTTTCGTACCATAGATCTATGGGATTGACTTAATTTTATAAAACTTCCGGTGGTATGTCTTTAAAAAAAACAAAAAAAATGGGGGTGACCATCTTTACATACCGAGACTCCTCTTTGCCTCGGCAAACACGTTAAGCCGTTGGTCTCGGCCACATTCTTAGATTTTTGGTAGTCGTTACAGATTGTATGAAGTCAGAAAAATCTGACTGAATCTGACATTCACCAATTGTTTTAATGATTGAACGATGTAAGCAATAGTTTTTTTTTTGTATGTATGTTATGCGATCTTTCCGTCAATTATGAATTGATATCGATGATTCTGTTTTTATTCGAAAGCCTATACTCCTATGGTGGTCCCATTGGCACCAAGTTAGAATCAGATGATGGGATCCTAGGGAAATCGAGGGCAAGCATCAAATTTTAAAAGGCACATACAATGTTTTTTGTATACTTTCTAACGCAATTCAGATAATTGTGCCTGGTAATCAACATCTCATCATCATGTTGAGCTGATGATGGAAGGTATAAGTTAGGATCTGATGCTGGGATCCCAGGGAAAATGTTTGTTCTGCAATATTTTCGCCAATTGACAACCGATTTGGATGATTCTTTTTTTGTTTGGAAGAGTTTTTTTTTCAAACTGTCCCCATTTTAATTTGGTGAAGAACTGATGAAGGATTTTGGAGGTAGGCAACGGAACTCTTCAATAAATGAAAGCAAATCTCCCGGGATTGCTGAAATTGCATGTGTGTTTATTGATTACACCAGTTCATAACATAACATCACGCCGGTACGCTGTGATGCAAACAAGTCAACCTGAATTAACATGTTTTTGGGGTTATCTTTTCAGGCATAACTTTATTGTTCACAAACCGATCTTGATGATTATTTTTGGATTGGGTTTAGTTATTGCTATATTGCATTTGCACTGTGAACTTCCAAGATAAACTAGTTACCTCCTCACCTTAGAATCAGTAAAAAGTAGTACCAAAGCAAAGAAGATATTCAACTATGGGTTAGAGTGTAGCCTTAGGGGCGCTATGGCGCGAGGACTTAGTAAATATTTTGAAATTTTTTTTTTTTTGGAATTCGATTTTACGCTCTGTGAGCAGTAAAGAAAACCAAAAAAAAAAATTGTTGGTTCAAAAAAATTTTTGGGACAATATTTTTTTTTTGGATTTCGAGTATCGCTTAGGAGCACTATGAGAAATAAAGAAAACCAAAAAAAAAAAAATTGTTAGATTCAAAAAAAATTTTCGGTCGATTCCGAAAAAATTTGCGACCAATTTCGAGGTAACGCTCGCTTGGCTCGCGCGTAATAGGTTAGGTTAGGTTAGAACTGTGCGTCGGTCGCAGCTGCGCGAGGTCCTGGTGGCGGAATGGCGGGACAGGCTTTCGAGCCCTACCGCCGGCCTCATCACCAACGAGGCCATCCGGCCAGTGCTCGACCTTTGGCTCGGGAGAAGGCACGGCTCCCTGTCGTTTCGTGCGACGCAGGTCCTCTCGGGGCATGGCTGCTTCGGGAGGTTCTTGTGTCGCATAGGCAGGGAGCCGGACGCTCGATGCCACCACTGCGTCGACTGTCGGGAGGACACGGCACGGCATACGCTTGCAGAGTGTGCAGCTTGGGAGGAGCCGCGCCGTGCCCTCATTTCTGTTGTAGGCGGTGACCTCTCGCTGCCGGCTGTAGTAAATGCTATGGTCGGCGGTGAGGAGTCCTGGGACGCGGTGGTCTCCTTCTGCGAGACAGTTATCGCGCAGAAGGAGGCTGCGGAAAGGGAGAGGGAGATCACAACCGCTCTTCCTACCCGCAGCAGGCGCATCGGGCGTCGGAGGAGGGCATACGCTGCCCTCTTCCGGCCCCCCTAGCTGGGTCCAGGGGCGGCGGACTTGGGGATGTCCGTCGCCCCCCATTCATCCGGACCCGAGGTGGCGGCGCGTGGTGTTCCCGTGCGCCCCTCTTTGACGTAGCGAGGGGAGTTAAACACCTCACTCCCCTCGCCGACGCGAGGTGGCCCGCAGAGGCGGGCGGCACCAGCCGGGGATTGCGGAAGTCGCATACGTTCCCACGATCCCCGGCGTTGGTGGCAGATGGAACACCGGGGTGGTTTTAGTCAGTAAGAGTCTGACAGACCCCTCCACCCGCCCCAGGGTGGAGGATTTCCATGAGGATTTCCCCCCGAGATCAAAAAAAAAAAAGGTTAGAACTGTGACCAACTACGCGCGAGCCGAGCGAGCGAAGCGAGCGGTGCCGCGGCAGCGGCCGGCGAGGGCTACCTCGAAATTGGTCGCGAAATTTTTCTAAGTATTTTTTTCATAGTGCCCCCAAGACGACACTCTGACCCAACTATGAGCTGGTGTGGACTTAAACTGCGAAGGCATACAAAGAAACTCCTTAACGGTGAATAGTACAACCACTCAGTATGGGAAAAATGTCACTTAGTTGTGGGGTAAGTATCACTAAAAAGTGGAAAATAAAAAACTTTTTTACAAAAAAAACAGACTTGCAAATGAAAACACAGAACTAAGTAATCGAAAAAATGTTTCTGGGCCACTGGGAGCATTGCGTCCGCTGACTTAACCATAAGATTAACTTTAAGTTAATGTACTACAGAATTTCAGGACCTAAAAGACACAAATAGAATGTCTATTGAATCTATGCCACTCTTATGGTTAAATAGAAAATTTGCAACAACGTTTTAAAAGATATCCATGCGTGTTTTTCTAGATCGTTCAATTTTTCTTCAAATATTTATTAACTCCCTGATTTAAGGTCCAACGAAAATATCCTCTTTTAGAAGAAAGAAAAAGTATTTAATTGCCACAAAACGACATACCCACCCACAAACATGGTTTTATTTTTATTAAACTAAACCCTAAACGATAGTGATATTAGTTCTTAAATTATATTAGTAAAGTTTAGAGAAATTCCGTACTTGTTTTTTTAAAAGTTAATTCTCCACAAATATAACAAAATGAGTCAGGATCGTTATTACACTTTCTCGGCATATTCACACAATCACAGCAATTACTTAAAAATTACCAAATTTAAAATAATACGAAAACAATTAATTTAACTACTGTTTATTCGCGACCGTTTGTTTGCGTTTATCTCAGTAGTTTTGGTTATACGAATCAACACATCACAAGAAATCTGAGGAAAATGGAAATAAAACTATTGCTGTTTACTAATGAGGGCAGGTGGCAAAAACAATAGTAGCTATCAATAGAGTTCGTGTAGCATGACTAGTGTTGAAAAATGTTATTTACGAATGTCACTAATCTTACGATTTCGCTTTAAAATCTTTTATTTAGTTTCTCTTGTTAAGCCCCATTTCCACGGGCGAGCAACTGGCATTGTGATGGACCAGGGGCAACCTAAACCAGATAAATAAGCAACTATTGCCTTACATTACGTACTCGTAGATTTCATGTATGTAATGTACTTTTTTTTAAACAGATATTGGTGTCATTATTATAATAGACCGAACATGACTGCAAGATGGTAGTTTCTTATTAGATTCAACTTGAGTTTGATGATGGAACTCAATCACTCACTCTGAGTGTTTGACTTCCAGGGAGTGGGATGTAATGGCCAGTATTGTATGTGAAGGTATTTAATCCACATACATATATTTTTTTTTTAAGTATGGGAAATCATCGAATGAATTCTTCCGCTCTGGGTGGAGCGGAAGGGCGTGTCAGACTCTTACTGACTAAAACCCATCCGTGTTCCTTCTAAAGCCCTTTGCGTTCCAGGGCCGCGGTTACTCTTTCGAACAAATTTCGCAAACCTGGCTGGCTCTGGCCCTAGCGGGCCCCGTCTTCTTTGCTGACATCTCTTTGAAGCGCGCGTGAAACACAACGCGCCATCGACCCGGGCCTGGTGGTGTTCGGACAGCGGGCCACCCAACGCACGCCGTCCACAGGCCTGCGCCTACGGTGGCCGAGGTTTCTACCTTCTTCATTATTTTGAATGGAATGAGAATAAGATGCTTGCCCCAAGATTTCCAATAACGCAGGGTCGGACACGAAGAAAAATCTTGAAAACATGGTTTTTTCCTCTTCAGGTAGCCGCTGAGACTCTTCTGACACAGTGCTAGCTGTTCCTGAAGATGGAGGAGCAACTGTCTAAGGTGATCATCATCTACACAGCAAGATATAACAACAGGAGTTTCATGGGCTCTTTGCATGATGTTCTGCCACGACTTGACGATTTTTGTAAATCTTTTCGCTTTCTTGAGCAGTTGTTTTGCGATGTCACCGCCGCCAAATACGGCCTCAAAGTAGACCCACATATTTCGCACTAGCAGCCATCGATCAAGGATCTCATTAGAGATTTGGAGATCATATACAGCGATTGCTGGATTTGTTTCTTGAAAGGGGCGTTGTAGCTATGGAGAAATTAGTACTTGCAATAATATAGATTTGAAGTATATATTTATTGCGGTTAAATCTTGGCCATTACATCAATTAAGTGCCTGTTTCACTGTGACATAAAAAGATAATACACGAAAGTTCAAGAAAACTGCAGTCCATTTCCAGCTATAAATTATTCTTAAGCAGTTTATTAGTAAAGCCCGGTTTACATTATTCCAGTCCAGCGATCCAGTCCAGTACTGGATTGCTTACTGGACTGGATCTGTTACGTCTACATTATTCCAGTTATTTAGAAGCCGTTGAAGTGTGAACACTACAGTGACAATGATTTCAAGAAGAGATCAGTTTCGAAAATGTTTTAAACGTGCTCAATCACTCTTGCTACAAGAAGTTATTAATGAGGTTGATAAGGAACTAAAAAAAAAGGAACGGATTTGGGTGAGAAATTGGATCAGCGAAAGAGATCAAAAAGGAGGGTCAGTAATGCTTTTGCAACAACTGAAGGTAGAAGATCCCAATGAATATAGACTGGCACTGAGAATGACAGCAGAAAACTTTGAAGAACTGTTATCATTAGTTTCTATTAATATCCAGCGTAAGAATACGTTGTTCAGAGATGCTATACCCGCAAAAATAAAATTAGAAGTCACTCTTTCTTTTTTAACTACTGGAGATAGTTACAGAAGCCTCAGTCGTATGTTTCGATTGCCAAAACCAACTATTTCAAAAATTATACCAGAAGTCTGTCAAGAAATTAAAAGGGCATTAAAAGACCACATCAAGGTAATATTTTTTTATTAAGTATCATATCTATGACAATTAAGCATTATTGAAAGCATTCATGATTATATTAATGTATTCTGGGTCATCGCTTACTACATTTAACGAGTCCTCAGTGGTTTGTGAATCTACAGACGCTGGACTATTCAATGGCATATAAGTACTACTACTCGTACTTGGTCTTGACACATAATTGTTACTTGGTCTTGACGAATTGTCACTGGCATGTGTGTTTGCAAAATATTTAGGATTATTCGCTGTCATATTTCCGTATTTCAAATCGTGTAGTCGACATTTTGTTATCACACTCTGAATTTCTTCTTGGCCTAGGATAGCCTGTTCTGTAGAAAGGGTTCTTAATTGCTTCGCAATGTGTTTCCCGAAGATGTCGAATTCATCTTCCACTGTTTCTGATTTGGATAAATCGTATTGCATATCTTTCATGCTACTGACTATTGTAGACAGCTGTGAAATTTTACTTCTTTTCTTTCGCGGTTCTGATAGACTTGGTTCTGGGTCACTAGGTTGAGTATTGTCAGTATTTTCTTCATTTTGAGCATCATCAGTATTTTCCTGGAAATAAAATATTTTTTCTTTAATTTTGCAGATACCCACTGCGGAACAATGGAAACAAGTCGAGGAAGGCTTTCGGAATAAGTGGAACTTTCCTTTGTGCTACGGAGCGTTAGACGGAAAACATATAAAAATTACTGGCTCCTATGAATATAGAAGTACGAACTTTAATTATAAAAAAGAAAACAGCATAGTATTGATGGCTCTTGTTGACCATGATTACTGTTTTACGTATATCAATGTGGGCGCAAATGGAAGCGCTTCGGATGGTGGTATTTTCAAAAACTGTTCCATTTTTACTGAATTAGAAAATGGCAGTTTTATTCCAGAAAATGGAG
The DNA here is from genome assembly GCA_905163435.1 of Mamestra brassicae. Lineage (NCBI taxonomy): Eukaryota > Metazoa > Arthropoda > Insecta > Lepidoptera > Noctuidae > Mamestra > Mamestra brassicae. The sequence goes on from LR990987.1 coordinate 8,915,956, forward strand.
TGATTGTGGCTGATGCAGCATTTCCACTAAAAACATACTTAATGAAACCATATCCTGGGGCTAATTTAACTTTTGAACAAAAAATATATAATTACAGGCTGTCCCGTGCTAGACGCATTGTAGAAAACGCTTTTGGAATATTAGTTAGTCGATTCAGAATTTTCGAAAAAGCTATTTCAACTAAGTTACAAACTGTGGATCACATTGTGTATGCAGCTTGCTCTCTACACAATTGGTTGAGAAAAAAGTCGAGCAATTATATGACTACTACTTGTGTAGACCATGAAGATCACAACGACCATCATTTGATTAATGGAACGTGGAGATCCGAAATAACCTCTTTAGATAGTATCATACAGCAGGGCAGTAACAACTCAGCAACACATGCCAGGGAAAAAAGAACTCAATTCACTAATTATTTTGTGAACGAAGGAAAAGTACCATGGCAAAATCACATGATACATTGATAAAGGAGAAAGGGCAAAAATATATGGAAGCTGGTAGCAAAAAATCATTTGCGACAAATAAGAATAATTCCTGCACAGTTGGTAAGGTGTCATCATACAGAACAATTATCACTAAGTATGGCAGCTAACCTCAATTCCTTGTCCGTTTTGTGCCCATTCTCCTTTGTGTGTTTTAACAAATAATATGCTACTAAAATAAAAATAAATAAAAATCTTAAAATACATACGTGTGTTTTACGCTTCACCATCACATTTTTAATAAATGAATTGAATTCGGCGAACCATTTCACTTTGGGTTGGTAAACATTGCCACTAGCACCAGATGTGGATGACTTTTTAATCTTGTCTAGTTCAAGGTAGTATGTCGAACGTATACTTTTTATTTTGTTTTTCACATCTTCCACTGTGAATCCTTCAATTTCCATACCAATGCACAGATTTTGCAAAGCAGTTTGGCGCATAGCTTTGTTTTTAGAATTTTCTGATGTTATGTCCCATAAACACGGATTATCTCTGTATATAGAGACAAACTTTATAGTTTCGTCTTCAGATAACTTCTTCACCATTGTTAAATCCTTTTTCTTCGCAAAAAAAGTCCGCAAAAACAACCAACACGTGTGTACTTCGTCAGCACTGGAATGGCACTGGATTGGCCGTCTACATTATTCCAGTTGCACTGGATTGATCGCACTGGACCGAAAAGTAGACCGCGAATCCAGTTACTGGACTGGAATGCTTACTGGATTCAGTTCATTCCAGTGCCGGTTTACATTTTTCCAGTAAGCAATCCAGTACTGGACTGGATCGCTGGACTGGAATAATGTAAACCGGGCATAACGACTTTATGAATTACGTCTTATAACCGGTTAGAAAGCACGGAAATCAAAATCGTATCACTGTCTTCTAGCTGTTCGATTTTCTCAGCAGTTGTGTCGCCCCTCACCAGCAGTTTGTCACGATTGTTGAAAGTTTGGAAAGTTAACATGGAGCCGACCTCTCGTTTGTAACTCCACGAAACTTGCCTTCTTTGTTTTTTTCTTGCATCGCTGATATAGAAATTAATTTCCTGCAGAAAAAGAGTATACACATAATGCGAAGCACTCAAGCTGAACGCGATGAAACTATTCTCAATTATGCTTCGTCTCAAATACGAGAATAAATACTATTTATTTGCCAAAATTAACGTTTGGAATTTAAATCCAAGTCCAGAGTTCCGATAAAGATTTCTGTCTTGTGGTAAGCGGTTAGCTACCAAACCCTTCTTGGCGGGCATCAAGGGCTCTAATCTTAATATCGAGCATGATACCTAGTCATCTAGTGACATTAATTCTAAGGAAATCTTTGGATGATTTTTCAATAACGTGTTTACTATTTTATTTTGCTAAATCATTTGTAGTCAAAGTGCATAATGCACTTTTATCGTCAAAAAAGTAATTTTACATAATGAATAAAAATAATAGTACGAGAACCTCGTGAAAGCCGAGAAAAATAAGCAAACCACATATCTTGACTTCGCTCGCGAGGTTGTCGACATGTGGCATGTACACCCTGCAATCATTTTACCGATAGTCGTGACAGCCACAATAGTTTACTGGCCGCGAGCCTTTTTTTTTTTTTGATGTCTGGGGAAATCCTCATGGAAATCCTCCACTTCTTCACCCTGGGGCGGGTGGAGAAGTCTGTCAAACTCTTACTGACTAAAACCACCCCGGTGTTCCATCTCCCACCTATGTGGGGGATCGCGGGAACGTGTCGACCAACTTCTTAGGAGACTCTCGTTAGGCAGCTGGATCGATCTTGATTTAGAAAGTGGTACTTCTGGACACAGCTTGCATTGTTATGAGGTTCCTCTTTCTGGAGCCCAGACCGCCTGGTAGCTTGAACCCTGTTCCCGAAACCGGTGGGCTACTGTTATTAAATATTTTAAAATGTTTTTTTATTACATTGAAATTTAAAAAAAATATGGTTTTTATCTATGTTTTAAATAAACTGAATAATAATAGAAAACGCAGATTGCGTTCCCCGAATCCGCAACTAGCTCTTTCCGCATAAATACCAGGATAACATAACTAAAAACTGTTTACAGCGGATGGAACTTCGGCGGGAGAACGCTCATGTTGTATTATTGCCGATTCAGTCTAACGGCAACATCTCTTCAGCTTCGTTTGTTGAGTCTACGGCGGAGCTCGACGAAATTTAATTTTAATTCTCTTATGAGGTTCAAATTTGAAGATGAAATATATTTCGTCATTTCAAAAAAATAATGCTCGCAAAACATGGCATTTTCAGAACTTTCTAACTACGAAGTATTATTACTTAAGTAATATTAGCCTTCAACCCAATTATTCATTTTCCATTGCTTTTCTACAAATACTACAGCAGTTTAAGTGTGTATGTAAGAGCGTAACGTCGTCATATCTCCCTTACTTCCATTCGGCTTTCTCTTTTTACTTATTTGGCACCGCCCCTTACCGACCCCTAGTATTATTTCCCATTCAGTAATATTTCTCTTTCAGCTTACTTCAACGCTTGGGCATAACATCCTCGACATCTTCCTTCTTCTGCAACCCTGGTACACTATGTGCAATAACAACTTGTTGATAGGCTGGAGCATGCGCACTAATGCGCAGCGATATCACAAAAGTAAATCTCAGTTCACAATCACACTGTAAGTTTTTGGCTAAAGTTATTATTTTATTGAAGTGCAGAGCAGTTTGTTTCGTAATCAAGCCGGGCTTGCCTATGGCACCTTCCTTATTATCTTCCTGTTTAACTTTTCTTCTAACAAAACGCCTTTGAATAGTGCATGCTGAGATTGCTAAAGGGATGTTTTCACCAAGCTCATTAAACCCTTTAAAGGGATTTTGTTTTTCAAAACGAACGAAATTTTGATCATCGACGAGATGACTTTCATTGTTTAGGTAGGTTCACGCGGAACATTGAAAAATGCTTCACAGCGTCGAAAATGATCGTTTTTGATGTTTTTAGATGGTCAAATATATTTTAATGCGACCAATTCTTCTCGCGAAGTTTTATTATTACTTCCCCTGAAGATTTATCACCACTTTTATTTTTCCCCATTGTTTTCATATGAAGCAATTTAAAGACCTAAATACCAAATGGGGCCAAAATTATACGAATAATGACACACACATACAAAACTATAGAGTTTTCTCAAAAATATATGAAAAATTTAATACAGACATTTGGTACACATGTCCACATTATGAGGGCCACAAATTGCTTTTTTACATTTGTTTGTTCATTCGGCGAGCTTTTGATCGACATAAATAGCATATTTTGCGTACATTCGTTGTAGGTTGAACAGGTAATCCGTCATTTGATGATTCACCTAAAATATCCTGGATCATAGTTTTTATTTCCCGTCTCAAAGTCACTGTCTGTAATCTTTGTCTTAGCCAGGGCTCCATGAGTTGGTCTCCCATTTTCATGACAAAATCTCGCCGTGACACAGGTTTTTTTTTGTTTCTAACATTATTAGAGACATAGACAGCATAACTATTGATAGCTAATAGGTTCAGCATATATTATAGAACATACATAATGGCCACCTTTTAGTCTTTCTGTTTGTACTCATGTTAGAGCACATTTGGTCAACCGTGTCGACTGCACCCTTTGTACTATTGTAAAAGTGTATTATTTCAGGTTTTCCTGTGTTCTCATTAATGTTGGGTTGAACATAAATAGTTGACAATACATAAACAACTTTATTTGTCTTCGTTTTGTAAGAAACTAACGTCTTATCTCCGTCGTAACAAAATACTGATGCACCAATTGCGCGTGATTTGGAATTTTTTAATTGGTCTGGTATTTCTCGTTTATTACCTACTTCTAAGAGTCCCCACTAAAGTCAAATTAAAAAGTGATTTCAATAGTTCATCTGCAAAAGATACAGATTTGAACTAGTTAACCATAGTTATGTTACGATTGGTTCCATGCAATGTAGTGGTTATTTATTTTATGAAAAACGTTGCTAATGGTTGTTTCTGAGGATCCGTGCCTTTCCCCAAGTATGGAATGGCATTTACTACTTACTTGCTATTATTATCTGCAGCCATTACAAGCTTTATTCCATACTTATAAGGTTTATTTGGGATATACATTCTGAATGGACAACGTCCACGAAAACCAACCAGCTGTGCTCGTCTACGGTGATATAGGATTCCGGAGTGTTCCATTTTTTTAAATGTTCTATAATTTTTTTCCATAATTCACGAATAGGGGCAAACTTATCAACTAATCTCCTTACATCTCTTGTTTGCTTATCATCAAAACAAAGGCATTTGATAAAAAAAATTGAATCTTTCTGCAATCATACAGGCCTTGAATATTGTGCCTGATCTATGAGTATTGAAAAGCATGCGGGTTGGCAAGTGATTATTTTCATAGCATTATATAATAAGCCAATCAAAGCTTTCATCTCTAATAAATCAGTCAACGATACTGTATGCGAGTCGTTTTTTTATTTATTTTTGCGAATAAGTATCTCAGCGTTGGTAAACGCCACAACTTGAAGCAGCATTTCATCAGACAGAAAAAGGGAGAATAAATCTATAGGCTCCTGTAAATTTCTGGCCTCTCCTATTGGTCCGGATATGAAATGTTTCGCCTTGAAGTACGAGTATTATCTGATATAGATATAGACGACCACTTGTGGTTATTTTTTCCGTAGAGAAATCGGGTAGTTGGCTGAAGGACACTTACGTCGCTGTTACGTGTGTTTGAGGTTTGAACATTAGTAATAATTATCTGTATTCACACCTTGGGAGTCATCCGAGTCTATTGACCAGAGTTCTTTGTCTTTTACAAGGTCGTATAGTATCTTTGTCAGAGTCCGGGGAGTTAGTCAAAAAATCTGATTGACTGTCTGTGTCTCGATGTATTTCCTCTAACAAATTATCGTCTATTTCCGATACAGACTGTTCAGATTCATCTTCACACTCGCCACCCACTTCTGCATTAATCCATTGGCTTATTTGCTTGCCTTCTCAAATCTCTCTAAAAGTATAATAATAAAGTATAATATAACATAAGAAATAATTCGTGAAAAATACAACAATAATAAAACAATAATTGACATTAATGACAGCAAAAGAGTCTATTTAGTCATGTTATTGTTATAATTTCATTAGAATTACATTCAAATAAATATTATTCTTACTAACACTACAAATAAAGATTGCACTAATTACCCTTAAATAAAAAAGTGACGAAAAATATAAAGTACATACCTTTGCAGATAAATTGCGTAGTAACTATACTTTCGTCGAGCGGGCGACGCAATGCGCGTAAGTAACTTTCTTATAAGCGTGTGCGCACAATGGCGGCACGCGGTGCACTGTCTTTTATTATTATTAAGGTAAACGAATAGAGAAACGCGGGGGCGCGGGGAAATTTGCAAATCACTCATCCGCATTAAGTGCGTCGTCGTGTCGACGAATGATTAGTTATCTAGGGTTAATCATGTGACCAGCCAGTAAGTAGTTATAGGTTTAGATCTAATGTATAAAGTTTATCTATTTATGTTTAAGATAGTCATGTGTATCAGCGAATAATAATAATAATATCTTGGGACAACTCACACACGGTCATCCGATCACAAACTAGGCAGAGCCTGTGCTATGGTAACCAGACAACTGATAAACATACTTAAATATTTCTAAATACATACATATAATAGACAAATTACACCCAGACACAGAACAAATGATCATGCTCATCACACAAAGATTTGTCCTGGGTGGGAATCTAACCCACGACCTCCGGTTTAGCAGTCAGGGTCACTAACCACTCGACCAACAGGCCAGTCAATGTACCGCTAGTGTGGAAAAGTTTTGCGGTACCGAGAGAAATACAAAAAAAAATACATGAAATAGGGTATTTGTCTTAATGAGTCCGTCAGATAGATTTCCAAAAAATATTGGACATAAACGTAAATTGGTTCTAAACAAAAAATGAAGACGATACAGTGCGTTGAAAACTCGTGTGATCTTTACCACTACACTTGTAAACGGAACGTGTCGTTGCTACACCTTATCATTGATGCGTTTTGTCTTCGTATTTTTTATTGATTTGATAAAATAAAAAAATTACGAAACATATATACCCTACATACCTACCCTACATACCTACCCTGCTCTATCTACCCTACTCTATCTACCCTACATACCTACTCTACTCTATCTACCCTAAATACCTACCCCACATACCTACCCTACTTCCTTTTTTTTTGTTTTAAAACCTTCCCTGTAATCTGGCGACCAAAACAAAACAAGAATTAGCCAAATCGGTCAAGCCGTTCTCGAGTTTTAGCGAGACTAACGAACAGCAATTGATTTTTATATAAATACAAGCTGTGCCCGCCGCGGCTTCGCTCCCTTCACCAACAACCGTCAACCGTTACCTACCCTACTCTACCTACCCGACTTCCCTTTTTTTTTGTTTTAAAACCTTCCCCGTAATCTGGCGACCAAAACAAAAAAAGAGTTAGCCGAATCGGTCAAGCCGTTCTCGAGTTTTAGCGAGACTAACGAACAGCAATTGATTTTTATATATATAGATAGATTATTGTTAATTTTTTGTATTTTATCTATGTGCCTCAGTTGCCCGGTACTAAAATGATTAATATTATTATATATTAGTATCTCCGAAAATATTGAGTCTAAAGTTTTCTAAAAATAACATTGCCTAAAATTTACAGCCATGCGTCATGAACTCATAATGTACTTAATGTTGATGGTATAACATTATATCATGACCATTGTATACCATGATCGTATGGCTGTGAAAAGTTAGAGCTAACGACTATACGAATGGACTCAAAATAAAATCCAAGATCATCGCTACATAATAACAGCCGCACGGGTCGATCTTCAAGGTTAAGAAGTGCTTGCCGAGGTCGATCTGTAGATTGGTGAACATCTTAACATATCGAGACTCCCCATACCTCGGAAAGCACGTTAAACCGTTAGTCCCGGCTGTCATTTGTAGATCTTTGGCAGTAGTTATGGATAGCCAAAAGCCAGAAAATCTGACTCCAGTTTTGGCGTTTTGTACCGTGTTACCCAGTTACGGGGTGGTTTAGGTCAGATAGGCAATTACTCCACGTAAAATACTGGTATTTAGTTGAATGGGTTAAGTGGGTCTGACTAAAAACCGATCCCAATATAGTTGGGAAATAGTCTACGCAGATGATGATGATGATGATGATAGCGCCAACAAATATTTGATATTCTGAGGTTATAGCGATATTTCTTGGTTTTTAGGATAGTAAACTGCGGAACCCTACACAGCGCTAGGCCTTGTTATGTGTTACACATTTAAATCACAAAAGTCAAACCGAAAAATTAAATATGCAAAATAAACAGATTAAAGAGCTCCAATATTTTTAAACACCTTACCTTATCTTGTTTTTTGCGTAATAATTATTTAAGTTACTAAGATCCTCTTGAAGGGCTTAACAATCATCGTGTGATGTAATTTTATAAAATACTTTCTTGTCATCAGCGTTCATTAAGTGATCAGAGAGTTCAAAAGAATCAGTGATGTGAAATAGATATGCGTTGTAAAAAAGAGGTCCCACATGAGATCCCCGCTAGAAATTTCAATAAAGTTAGAACGGTAACCTCCAAGAACGACAGCTTGTGAGCGTCTAAATGAATATGACTATAAATACCCATCGTTAAAGATCCCCGCATATACCCAGTCTGCCCCTCGTTATCTGTATTCTCCAGAACGAAGTTAGAGAAACTGGCAAAATTAGAGACAGTCGAGCGTTTCTTTGAAAAACCATATTGCTTGCAAGAGATTCCTCTGAGAATATATGAATAGATAGCGTTGTATACCAGTTTTTCAAATACTTTACCAAATGTGTTTAGTATAGAAATACCCCTATAATTTCCTACCATTCTCCGCGAACCTTTTCTTTTAATTGGAACAATGACAGCTTTTTTCCATTAATTTGGGAAGGTGCCTTTTTTTAAAGATGTATTAAAAATTGCAGTGATTGGAACTGTCAAAGATTTTGCACAGTTCTTCGAAAATACTGGGTGTATAGCGTCACATCCAGGGCCCTTATCCACGCCTAAGGCACTCAACGACCTCTCCACGGTTGACGAAGTGAATTGGAAATTATGTCAGAACAGTGATCTTCTCCGTCCGTTGTTAATGAATTAGCATTGTTTACATCCCTGCAAGATTCACAACACAAAACAGAGTATCTTGTTGATTTTGTTTTTCGCGCATGCGCATTGAAAAGCAAACCACGTGTATCGGCTATTCGAATCTCCTGATGCTTCATGAACTCCTAGTAATGCCTAACAGTTTTTCGCCGACTTTTTTGTATTCCACGGCTAACAGGCCAGACTACCTTCATCGCCGACGTCCAGCGTGGCACTAACAGAGTACGCTCTTACCCGCGATACGTGTGGTTGGCGCGGTAGTGGCTCCACCAAGCGGAGCGAAAGTTCATTCCAGTGTTATGACTTTAGCTTATATATTGTAACACCAGCAGACTCACTTTTACTTTTCGCCAGACGCTTCCAAAGGGCTACCTCGTCTGCCAGAGACTTGGAGCCAAGGATATCCTCTTCACAATATGTTGCAGTGATGAGACATCCTAGTAACAATCGTACAATATTTTAACGGTTTTCCTATTTTCCCTTCGTACCATTTGTTGGGAAAAATGATTATTTTTTTAGATTTTGTTTTAGATTTTATTGCGTTAGATGGGTGGGGAAACATGAAGTTTCCCCGCCCGACTTTGATTGGGCTTTTGGAAAATGACTAAGAAAGAATCATCTTAGAATATTTTTTCTTAGTAATTTTCCAAAAAAACATACTTTCTGAAAAAGTTAATAATTATAAAAGGGCAATCGACGAAATCTCAATCTTTTCTTTGCCTCATCAACCTCTCTTTAAATATGTGCGAACTGATCTACAAATTAAAATCTTAACTTTTATAAAATACTAGCTTTTGCTCGTGACTTCGTACGCGCATATAATGAACTGTTGCGAAAATGGAAGAATACGGAGTGGTAAATACTTAGTTGATTATAAAAAAACGTGCATCGTTTAACCGTACGGATCGAGCCCTTGGGCATGGAGAATTATTATAGCTGGAAAATTAAGGTATAAGATCTTTTGGTTAAAGTTGGAAGTACGTTAATGGTATTGAGACCAGAAAATGCTACAGATGACGAAAAATGGAAGGCAGAGGACAAAAGAGCAAATGGCTGACCTGATTCTCGCGATGAACGGTAGTGAACTACGACACATGTTACAAGAGTGTGGAACTTCGAGAAAGGTTTGGCTAAAGCTACAGTTCATATTTACTTAGAAAGAGCTTGCCAGGAAGGCGATTCTGTTAACTCTTTTCTTCATAGTGGTCAGTAGAGCTAACCACCTCTTTATTAGCTTGTTTTACGATATACCAATATCTGTTGATTAAAATTTGTGTTATAATTTACGACATTAACGTGTAACATTTAAACAGCGTCAATTGTCAGTGCATTGACGGTCTGAAGGGGAACTAAACTTTCAAACGAAAGTTGGTGAAATTTGGGACAACGATACGACTCTTATAAAAATTAGCACTTTAAAGTTTTATATTTTGCAAACGGATCCTTCGATGAAAAAATGGTTTTAGCAAATCCTCAATATTTTTAAACGATACCCCACACTATAGGGTATCCCCTAAAAAAAATATTTCAAGATTTTATTTTACCATTTTGTCGGCGTGATTTATAGGTATGTTAATAAATTACAACTTTCCAGCTCTAAGCGTCTTTGAGCTAAACCGCGGACGAACAGACAGATAGACGGACAGATGGACATGGCGAAACTATAAGGATTCCTTGTTGACTACAGAACCCTAAAAATTAAGTCGTTAACATACCGACGAGAACTACGTCCTAAGAAACAAATTATGGTTAAGTCTGTGATAAAATCAGTCCGTGATACAAATTTTTCTGTTTTCGAATATTCCAAAAGTGACGCGGGCGAAACCGCTGGTATAGTAGGCGCCAGATAATCGTGGAATAACGGTCATTGTCACCTACAATTATGGACATTTTTAATTTGAAAAACGGAATTAATGACAAAAAGCTGTCCCAAATCATCATCTCTCGTGATCCTTAACATTGTCTAATAATGAAAAACGATTCATATTTAATTGTTCAGGTACCTATGAACAGTTATTAGGGAAAGGTCAATGTACTTTATTCCACATTTATCTGGCGCCTACTATAGAAGCTGGTAACTTATAATTTAAGATACGGATTACGTATGTAGAATATTGGATTTCATAAACTAATGTGAGTTAAGTAGAATTGTCTACTAAGTATCCTATTTTATTACCAGACTAGCTTTTGCCCGCGACTTCGTACGCGCATTTATCCCGTTGGTTTCCGTCCCCGTAGAAATTTCGGGAAATCTTCTCTTAGTGCTCCCCAACACTCCTCAAAGAACCTACGTGCCAAATTTCAGCTTTCTACAACCAGTAGTTTCGGTTGTGCGTTGTCTGTCAGTCACTCAGTAATGGAAGATTTTATATACAGAAAATTTCAATGTTTTGATTCAGGCGTGATGTTATCATGTGAAGATTTATAATTCACATTTGTTTTAAATAAAACTCACTGGAATACAATCGTACTTTTATATTGTCAAAGATTGTTAGAACTATATATTTTACGTAACTATGGTAATCAGTCCTATATCAAATCGAATACCTTTACACGAGCAATTCTTTTACTATTTTTAAATATACATATATAATCTCGGAAACGGCTCCAACAATTTTGAGGAAATTTAGTAAGCAGTACGCGGTTTCGGGGGCGATAAATCGATCTAGGTAGGTTTCATTTTTATAAAACGTTTACCAAAAAAATAAAACGAGCAATACTCGGTCATCCAGGTACTACTAATTAAGAGTAAATCAATACAAGAAGATTGTATTACGTAGGTACAATCTTTATAGTATCTATTGATCACTTTTTATCAAGTTGATACAGTTGGCTGACGAAGTGCCACGCTGCTGACATGACAATAGACTGCTGCTGGCACGAGACTCACGGACATAATGGTGTTCACCTTCCTCCAGGCTACGTGCATTAATCTATGGATGTATTTGCGTTAATGCGGTCTCAAAAACAGTTCCAAATCAAAACCGAGAGTCATTTGAAATTCATGAGCGGATTTGAAATGTTTATGTTACCAATGGCAGGATGTTTAAACACTCTTCAATTAATCCTATCAGTTGAGCAATCTCTTGCCGTATTTAAATGGGACTAACTTGGAGACATTCCCAATGCAATAAAAATAATAATTAGTATTAGTTTCGTAAACAACGAATTTATGAATGTACATACATAAATGTGCATAAAAAACATGCAGTGTTTGCCAGCAAAATAACATAATGTCCAAAAAATTGTTATTTCTTGATTCTAGTTTGTACACGAGGTTATAATGCTTTTAAGTTTGTTTTATTTTTAGAATTACGACAAAATCGCTTTCCATCTTTAAAACTTTTTTGTACGATAAACAAATATATTTAGACATACATGAAAAGCTTAAATAAGTTAAACATGACATGAAATCCTTTTTTTCGGGGTTTTTAAAGTTACGGAACATTGCCGTTAATTGGGTCAAGGGCCGTCAATTTGAACACAAAAGTAAAAAGTCGCTGTAGTGGAGAGAGGGGCGGGCATACGAGTACACAGACCTTGTTGGTGATGTTCTTCAGAAAAGTAGGGTGCGTAGAACTTACAAACGATGCCCGAAATCGTCAAATACACACGCGGTCACCGTATCAGGTGGCGTTCTGTAGTTTATTTATGTTAACATGTTAATAATACATATAAGTAGTCCTTTCTGACCGATTTCGACCATACCGGCTAATTTCACCGGAGACTAACCATCGAAACGAGAGATATTATAGTGCACAAGTGTTTGCGCAAACACAAACACACTCTCTGTACCATCACTCTCATTATCCGATGGGATAGTAATCCGTCAGAACCTTTTAGTGATCAGGCACGAAGGTACACATGTAGTATACAAGAAGATTTTATTTCAATATTTATATATATCTGGTTTGTATATTCTTATCTGTTCTGTATATTGTATCATTGTTAACTGTTGTGTCTCGATTGTTCTTAAAGATTTCTGATGTGTTTGTTTATTTGTTTGATTTCTGCTAAGTATATATTTTATCTATCTAAGTATGGCTGGACAATTTTCATTCAATATAAAAACCAATTTGCTTCAAGGCAATAGGTACCTACTTGAGCAGATTGAATCTTCTTTCTGAAATTCGTAGTTAAGTAGTGATAGATTTAAAAAATATATATACTGTCATACTTGTTTTAATTAACTTTATATTTTATTATCTGTCGCACAATGAGTCATACAGTACAATTTATGGTGGATTATGCAGTCATATTACACCAAATAATCCCAATGCCTCCCGATAGAAGTTGCTTAATCCATTCGCTTGCATTTTCTCTTTTTAACAGGTTCCCTGTCCGATGAATCAAATATGATTCACGTGACACTTTTTGTTCCGACACTGACAAGTTCATGAATCATATATGAATAAAATTAGTACCAAGTTTAAAGGCTTATTTCTGTTGGACGTAGCGGGATTTATGCAATTTTTAGTATAGGGACGTAGGGAGTACATTGTCTTCTGTCGAAAAAAATGAAAAAGTTAGGTAAATTATCTTTATTTTTTTTTATACGGATATGAATGTGCAAATAAATTTTACACAGTAAATTAGTATAAAGAAAAATAAAACGAACAATATTTATCTTAACAAATTTATTGAAATTATACAAAAAGAATAGAAAAAAAAATGGTAAGGTGAGTATAAATTCGAATTTTATGCGTACTAATTATTTGCACGTCCTGGATTTGAGTGTGCATCATTGAAACATTGCAAACAGTAAGCCTTGCCGCATTTCAGACACTCCATGTTGACTTGCTTAGTTTTCAAAGGAGTTCCTTCTGCTTTATTTTTTGCATAGCAGCTAACACACCGTCTACGAACAAGTTTTCCGTCCTTACGTGGTATTTGAGTTAGGCAATGTTGTCCAGAAGATCTTGGTGTTGGTGGTTGATGTTGCTGTTTTTTTTTATGTACAACCTCACCCAACCAGTGACGAATCATTGCTTCCAGTATTTCTATAACCGTAATTGATGCATTATTAGCTTCATTATAAATAACTCTGGTGTTGATTACAGCTGCTTGAAAAAGAAGGTCGTGCGCAATTTTCTTGTACCATGTCACACTTTTTCTAAGAGGTGAATAATAACTACTCAGCTGATCAGCAACATCAATCCCTTTTTTAGCATAGTTGTAGTCAATAATCATATTCGGTTTTGAAGTCTCACCACGCCAGGAAGAAACATTTGACATTTCATCGCCGTGGCATGTTGATATCATCAAAACGTCGCGCTTGTCGTGCCACTTTAGAACAGTTACATACGCATCCAATTGCCTTGCAATAGTTTCGCCGCGACGAAGTTTTTTCGCTGTGACATCTTTGGGAAGGTTCTTTTTATTCTTTCGTAAAGTTCCGCACAAATCTGTCTTTTTATCCTTCAAATATTTTGCCAAAGATAACCCAGTATAATAATTATCTGCTACTATCAATCTGCCTTCATTTAGAAGTGGTAGACAGAGCTTTACAACAATTGTTCCAGGTTTATCAAGACCTTCTATAGAAGTGCCAGATCCAGCATGTATTGCGTACGACCATGTGTAACTATTGGTGGAACACATTTTGTAAATTTTTATACCATACTTGTGTGTTTTGGCTGGATTGTATGTCTTTATTTTTAGTAGTCTACCTTGGTGATTTATTTGAGATTCGTCAACAACAATTGTATCAGATGGTACATATATTTCACGAAATTTGGCAACCATTTTATCCACTAAAGGTTGAATGCGATATAAAACGTCGTCATTATCAGGTTGTGCATCTTCGAAATGCCAGCAACGCAATATATTTGTAAATCGATTGTAAGACATATTAATTTCGTGAATAAAAGGAGTATAATATAATGGGTCCATTTTCCAATAATGTTCTATCGATGGTTTCTTATCTAGTCCCATATACATTATGATGGCAAAAAACTTTTTCATGGTTTCCCTATCAATGTCGGTCCATCGTGCCATTCTAGAGAATTGTTTTACCCGTACCTGCTTCAAAAGTACTGCATAGGAATTGGTTTTTTCTACCATGTAATCAATTAAATCGTCGGACAAGAAATACTCCATTATCTTTTCTATGGTTATCTTACCTTCTTCATTAGATACAGCCTCAACATTTTGTAAGCCAGATCTGCCTGTAAATGGTTCCCTTCCTATTGGTAATATATCTTCTACCCATATATGACTTCCAGTGTCCTGATCATCATTCAGTTGATCACGGGCAGCCGAGTGATTCTCCTGATCATCCTCTATTGCCGATCCATCTCCAGGTACCGCTGAAACGGGCCCAGACATGGAAACCTCTGCTTCAATATCGAGCTAGTAGCTAGTAGCTAGGTAGCTAGCTAGTACCAATACTGGCCGAAGTAAATAATAAAGGTTGTCATTATTAGTTTCTAACATCAACCTAAAAAAGCAATTTAGGGGGTCTTGAAGTTTGTATGTAAGATTAATAATATTTAGAATATTTGAGCTGGCAACTAGCTAGCCATTAAGACGTTAAATGGTATCAAGAGTAGGATTTCCTGGATTCAGATATACGTATTTCCCCGGGAGTATGTTACCTTGGGATGATTTACGACTTTCACGCGGGCGAAGCCGCTGGCAGAATCTCACAAACATACATATATATATATATATATACGAAAACGATTGATTTATATGAGATCATTTAATTAACTGTTCGTGAGAAATATCTTGAGCAAAATGGAAATAAATTATTACTACAAATTAAGGATACATTTACTATGATGATTAAAGTTAATATGAAAGTTGCACTGAAAAGGTAAAATGATAAGTATAAGCGTCACTGCTATGATCGACGCACAATCAATATTAATGGCCGAAAACAGTTTAGGCCATTATATTAATAATTAAATAATTCTGAATGTGGACAAAACAAACCGACCAAGTGCGAGTCGGACTCTCACACGAAGAGTTCCGTACTATAAAACCAATTTCAACAATTTTCTCAATGTAAATAATTCCTTTTTTTGAAAATTAAAAAGTGTTTGGTTAAAAATTACCGCACCTGGCAAGATGAGTCATACATCACTAAAAGTATTTTAAGCCTTACAAAAATATCGTTGTTCGGATGATTCTGTAGCTCCTAGTTTATCAGTGTAGAAGTATTTTGATAGTTGAAGCAAACATGGTGTGTATAATCATTGCTCATAAAATGTCCCCGATGGTATATGCATAACAGTTGTTTGATTTTATTCTATCCTGAGCAACCGGCAGCAAGTTCGTCATGCTCCCTTAAATTTTACTGCTTGCGGTAGCGTCGGGGGTCGGGTTACCTCTTTCCCTCAAATATGGCGAGGGGGGTAATGGCTGATCTTTGCGTTATGCTCGTGAACGGGTGCTGCTTGTGGTGAAAGGTCGTCTTGTTAGCCATGGTTTTTACTATTGTTATAACGATTATATGCTTAATGTTTAATTTTGATGGCCCTGGTTTATCACTTGTGGCGTCGAGTCACAGATCTTTTTTATTATATTCTACCCTCTGCACGTGTAAGCGGGCACACCCTTCATGTCTGGAGGCTTATTTAGTTTGATTTGATATTGTTTTTATGCTTGAGTTTGTCTGTTTATGCTGGCATAATGGAGTGTGCTAGCTTACAAGTAGCGAATTATTAAGTTTTATGTTTTTACGTGTTACCTTTGTTGTATTGTTTTCTTTGTAAGAATACTGACTACTTACACACCTTTGTATAAGTGATAGTTCTTATAACTCCACAGACAGATGTGTTGCTGGGGAGTTTGTTGCACCACTTCTTCTTCCCAGCTAAAACACAAGGAAGTGGCGGGCGTTTTGGGGGACTGTCTTTATGTAGAACTTTGACGTTCAAAAAGTGCTGGCACTCAGCCTAATTTGAATAAATGACTTTTGAAATTGAATTTTGAATTTTGATAACTATTATAGTTACGCCACAATAACAGCCTTTGTTTAAATTATTAAGTTCAAATACGGGTGGAATCAAATAGTGTTGATATTAGTTCATGCATGATATTAATCTCTATCCATTTAAATGGATTGATAATTAAGGTTGATTTTATACGCGTAAATTTCACTTTTAATTATTCGAATCGGACTTTTCATTTAGTAGTTATGACGGAAATAAAAAGTCTTTATACCTATAGAAAAAAAACACGGTTTGAACAAACTGTACCTACATTTTATATTAATATAAATAGGTACTAATTTACGTATTTATGTTAAATAATAGTTTTTAAATTCGAAACTTAATTATTTTCTTTAATCTAAACTAATATTAAAAAGAGGAATTATTTGTTTGTTTGTTACAAGGCATTTGATTTCAGAAATAATTTGGAATCCCTACTAAAACTTAATTTATGTTAATGTAGTAGTGTAGTTGTAAAAAAAAAGTCATAAAATGTCTTTCATCGTATGCGATGCGGAAACTATGATGATACATACAAATACAAATCCGCGCTAACGAAGTCGCGGGCGAAGTGCTAGTTTTATATATTTAGATATTTAAAAAAGTTAGATTTTAAAAGTTGTGAATGAAAATGTTTGCGACAGTTTTAAGCATAACTATAATTATTGATCGTGATTTCAATGCAAACCTGACGGAACGCTTTCCATGAACTATATTATGTGTCACCGGAAAATGGCAAATGCCGTAAGATTGTAAAATATCGCGTAAAAATGTAAACTATATTTTTTAAATAAGACACGTATATATTGGAAACTATTGAATAAGGGTTCGTGTCGATGTGTCAAAATTAAAAAAAACTGGCCCATCTTCTAAGCACGACGGGTTGTGCTGGGGCGGCTGCTGCGGGTGCAGAAAATCTCAAATGGCGCCAATACAACAACCTTATTGGGAAATATGTATTTTAGCCGTTTGGGGTTGAAACACTAAGGCCATGGGGTCCGAGTGCTCATTTAGTTTTTCGTGAAATCAGCAAACGGTTAGTCGACGCTTCACATGAAAGAAAAGGCTAGCCCTCAGGCCTTATCTTTGGCCAGAATATTATTTATTTGTATCGATCAATCAGTACCGATTAAGTTTAAATAATAATTTAAGTTTTTTTAATCCTTTTCATCATGATTAAAAATCAATTTCCATGACGACTTTAAAATTACGCAATTAATATACTTGGACTTCGTATTAATACATAGTGTCAGTTCCTTATCCGCCAACTGATAGCATGCGCTCTGGTCGGAGCGCCGGCTATCAGCCGACTGCCGAGGAAATTGTGCGAGCGACGAACTGCACCTCGTACCTACGTGTGTGTGCAGACCTGTTGTCTGTGTAATGAACTGTCTATGTGTGCTTCAGCCAGATCAAACATGACTAACCTAGTACTACATATTACTTTGTTCACAGATTTTAAAAGCAAAGTTGCTACCGTTGTACAATAATTTCTCCTACTTTGAAAGACATTACGGCACCCATACTACAGCGTACGGCAGCGGTGGATATTACATATGCATTTCCGAAATCTGGGTATATACCTAGATTTTAGAAATAACGATAAGTCCCGGTTAATAGGCGGCGAGCCTATTTCC
Organism: Mamestra brassicae; assembly: GCA_905163435.1. Lineage (NCBI taxonomy): Eukaryota > Metazoa > Arthropoda > Insecta > Lepidoptera > Noctuidae > Mamestra > Mamestra brassicae. The sequence continues at coordinate 8,934,198 of LR990987.1, forward strand.
AGAAATCCAGATACTAAGCTGCTAATTAGTCATTCCAGATTGAAAATCCAATAACACCCAACCCGGGAAACCTGGACGTCGTCGGGCTCAGCAAAAGACAGCCATCAGTTGATTAACGAGGCTGTGTGAAGTTTCCACTGATACCTTTTCCAAGACATTCAAACTTTAGTACAAATTTGGTTACCTATAGTCCATCTGATCGGAGCAGTTGAAGACCACGACGTACTTGGCTAGAGTCTTGCCCATGTCCTTGACTGTCTTCGTCTTGCCAGTCCCGGCAGGGCCGCACAGGGCTCCGCCCATGCTCATAGCTAGCGCTTGAGCGAGGGTGATGTAGCACCTGAAAAGTGAAGTGAAAATATCGTGCTTTTACTCAAATAGTAACGACCAGCCACTGCTTCGCACGGCTGCTATCTCTAATGATGCGGCGAGGCAATACATATTATAATCAAGATTTATATTACTCTATTATTTAAAGTTAATTATCAGTAGACTAACCATGTCATGCCACGATTATTATAAGAAAATATGACGAAATTTCACTCAATCGTTATTTGCATATTTTAACTAAAGAAATGTGGAATTTTTCAATACTTTGTAGTTAGTGTATTGCCCTTTTCATTATATTTAAGGTAAGGTTGCGCATAATTTATTGCTTCTCAACCCCAAAGTTTGTTTGTGCATTGTTCCTCAATGAGTTATTTTTTATGAAATAAGAAGAAAGAAGAATCAATCGCTCCATGCAAAATAATGCTAAATCGATTTGGCTGGAAGCCGACGCCAGCAAAGTTGGGAAAAAGCTAGGCAGATGATGAGTCCGTTTGTACTGCTGACAAAAAATGGTACATATAACAACGTCAAAAATGACGTTATCATGCGATTATTTTGAGATCGAAAGTTGAAGGAAAATTTGCAGTATTGCAGATTCAATTCATACATTAAAATTTTTCTCTATTTAATCCTTAAAAACATTATGAAATCAAAGATTTATTAAGTAGAAACTTTTTCAGTAAAGCTTCTTTAAATGGTTCTGTGGTTAAACAATGTAACACGTGTGGGTTCGGCCTGTGGAAGTAATTTTTATTTACCGGGCTCCATGTGTACGGTGAAACTGTGATAACACGACGTATCAAACACAGTACTAGCTGTTCTCATTATTGTCGGCTGCGTCCTTTCACATTAGACGCATTTATTTCACAAGCGATCTTGCGTTTGAAAAAAATTACAGACTCACGAAGCCGTACCGAAATGGTGCCGCATATGCAAAAGGATAGGTAAAGGAATGGACTGGGTGATGCAGCCAAGGTTTGTCTGCTAAGCGCACATTGTAATTCAGATAAAAAGGCAACGATAAAGCTGTATCTTAAAAATCACCATTTGTCAGCTTAGAGATTTTGGAAACCCTTGCGTGCAGCGCGAGTAGGTAGCTCCTTCAAGGCTATGCTGGTAAAAATACAAAGTTTTTACTGCGTACTTAGTTAAAACTTCGTGTTCTATATAGCATCTAAGCGTCTCATGATGTCCCATTTCGCAAGCGGCGGATTGAGCGATGTGCGGATTTAAGAACCTACGGATGCTGAATAACAGCTCTTCAATCCGCCGTTGCACTAAATCGGCAATAATACAACCTACTAAGAATTCTTTCAATCTACACAAATTATAAAGTAAACGTGGTTTTCTTGTCTGGCTGAAGGAAATCTTTGTTTTTTTAAAAGCAATGCACACATTTCACATTTGGTTTCAACCATTATTGAGAGATTTTTTCGCACGTTTAAGTTAGTCAAGTTACACCGAACGAGACACAAGCAGGCTAAAGTAAGGTGTACGACGCGACGTAAAATGTACATAGTTTGTTGAGTCTACGGCGGAGCTCTACGAAAATTAATTTTATTCTCTTATATAGTTCAATTTTTTTTCATTTTTTGGTTTCCAAGTTCAAATTTGGTAATTTTACAAAAATAATACTTTCAAAATATAGCATTTTCAGAACTTTGTATTACTACTTAAGTATTATTTCTTTATTAGGTACTTAAGTAATATCTACTTTTAACTTAATTATTCATTTTCCATTGCTTTTCCACAACCACCACAGCAGTTTAAGTGTGTGTAAAAGCGTAACGTCGTCATATCTCTCTTACTTCCATGTGACTTTCTCTTTTTCACTTATTTGGCACCACCCCATGCCCACCCCTAATGTTATTTCCCTTTCACTTAAATATTTCCCTTTCAGCTAACTTCAACACTTGGGCTCACCACCTTTGATATCTTCCTTCTTCTGTAACCCTGGTACACTATGTGCAATAACAACTTGTTGATACGCTGGAGCATGCGCAGTAACGCGTACTGAAGGAATTTAACAATATCACAAACCTAAATCTCAGTTCACAATGACACTTTTAGTTATTATTATGTTTTCTAAAACTGATTTATTTTGAGCGTTTTATAGTCTGATTTTATTATTTTACTAAGCTACAGTAAAGTGTAGAGTGGTAAAAATAAATTTAGAAGAAAACAGAAAATCGGTGGTTTATAATAATAATTTCCCATTCACACATTTCTATGAGAGGTTCATGGATTTTGATTACGTTACATACGATATAAATGAATGAGCATTTGGTCACTTCAATAGTAATACCTATTATGATTACCATAGTAAAATTTGTAATCCCGTTATTTCTGAGCAATTAATGGAATTTTAATAAGAATTTTACATTCAAGTAATTCTTATGACAATTTTTAATTTCATTTTCCAAATGATGTGAACTACCCCTTAGAAAATAAGTTTTTATTGACAGTAAAATATTGAAAATTACGTAGTGAACATAGATGTTACCACATATTAAACCGTTACTTCCACAAAATTTGTTAGCTTTAGATTCTATTGCCTAGCTAAGACTAAATTGGGGAAAAACTTTAGTGAAGCGTTTATTACATTATGTTCACAAATCAAAACACCTACTGTAACACTTGCTGTCCTGGTACGAATACTTTTTTTCTTTTTTTAATATAATATTAATTAATTTCCCCGGCAATGAGATAACACCACTTTCAATTATTACATTAACGTTAAGGCCGTTAACGTATTGGTGTAACGTGTTTATACCACGAATTTTATGATTGTCTTAATGAATAATATTAACCGATGTCGATTGTGTTGATGAGAGTCGCTTGATTCTGTCTTATAATATGTTCTTCTCCGACTCCGTCTTGATTGCAATGTTATTGTAGGTGGTTAGGTAATTGAGTGCGTTCTTTAAACTGGTATGTTCTAGCATAGAGCAACGTTTTTGAACCGACAACTTGGGGTCTAAATAAGGTTGTTTACGAGTAATCGAACTCTTGTTTATTATACCTACAAGATAACCCTGACTTTCATTGCTTGAACATTACGACGCTTAATTCCCAAAGGGATGGGTGTTTTAAGAGTGCCGCACTTGTTTATGGAAACACGGAACCCTTACAGGATCATCCGGTTGTCTGTATGTGTGTCTGTCTGTCACAGCCGATTTTCTCCGAATTTCCGAGTTTAAATTTGATAGACATATATAATGTGACACGGATGTATAACAAAAATAAATAAATTTGGTATCTTTATGGGGGTTAATTATAAAACTTAAAAAGTGTTTTAACTGTTCTGTGTGACATATTAAATAAAAGATGGCGGGCGTGTTGTGAGAGTTTCGAATATATTGTTTCATTATTTTGAAATAAATGGATTTGAAGTTATTCAGGCATGCGTTTAGTTCGTCAGCAAAAGTTTATCGGGGAATAACTGAAAGAGTCTAACAAAAGTCACCTGAAAACAGAATTATGGCTCCACTATAAATGTTTTAGTTGTCACAATGATCTTTCAACGTTCTGTCCTGACGATGACCTCTTGTGGACATCGTGCCTTCGTCCCAAACGATTAACTTGCATACCTGTAGAATCTTAGCCATTGCACTGTTTTCGGCGATGTTGCTGCTGTTTCTTGATTTGCATGTTCAATCGTAATTTCAAGGCGGAATGTGCAGTGGTCCGCCTTCTTACAGAGTCACAGCTATTCTAGATGAAGCCAACGTTAGGGCTACATTTTGCAATCTGATACTCGCCAATAGTAAAGAAATTAGGGACGTTTTTCCAGTTACTCCGGGAGCATCAAGGAAGTAATTTCCACCAGATCCAATGTTCACAGTTTCGAACAAAGTACCGTACGCAATCCTTTGTTGTTGATTCAATTGCGAAACATTTGTACGAACTGTTTCGGCCATTGCTTCAGTGTCGTACTGTTGTTCTCTTTGTAAGTTGTGGTTAAGTGCATCGCGCATAGGACGATTGGGTGCTGTCATACCCAAACACGACAATACTTTATTAGCCATCAATAAACACATGTCTTCTATCATGATCGATGTCTCATTGTAAATTTCTTCAGTCATTTGTAGTGTTGGATTCAAAGTTTGACAGCGCACGCGATGCATAACATCCTTAAACATGTCATCCCTATATTTCACCCGCAAATCTTCCACATTGGAGGGGAAACATGTCGATATGATAATTGCAAACAATGTGCAGATTTGATGCGGCAATGAAGATATGACGGAATCCTTGAGCGTGTAATCCCAATGCGAATCGTTCTCGAGCAACGGTATAGTTGACACGCCTCACGGTAAGTCGCACACAGATGTCCAGCAACTGTTTTCAGTCGTTGTAACGATGTTGGAACACAAACATTCACTAACAACAATCGAAGATAATAGCATTCGTCGTTATTTGCATGTACTGTGTATATGCGACCTAGAGCGTGGCATATCAACATACAGCAAAGTGCGAGCGAAAACATCTGTTTGAGAAACTGAGAAGGACCTTGTAAATGTGATAGACGTAGGACGTGCTGCTCTGTCCGCCGCGTTCTATTGATTGAAATACACTCGTTGTCCATTTTCAAGATGAACTGCCAAATGGACTACTATAAGGCGGGCGCCTTTCGTGGATAGCCAATGAAAAGTTGTGCCAAATTGCTTCGTTGCTGCTTACATAGCGACCCATCTGATACTGACATACTTCGTCATTTGCATTTGTTACAGCGAAGATGGCCATATCACTACCTTTGTTCACCATATATTTACATATGATGTACTTTATCGACTTGACGGAGTTACAATATTCCACTTTGATGTGAGCCTCAAAGCTTTGGACAATCTTGGTGAGTATGGCACTATCCAACGATTGCTGACATCAGAATTTTGTCCTTTAACCTTCACATCTACCAATCGCCAGTGTCCGCAACTGATCGCCGACGATACAATGGACATCCGTCACTTCCCGTGATGGTTACACCAATCAAGACTCTCAGGTATCGCTTGGAATACTTGCCATCAACCATACAGTCCATGTATCATGTGTTTAGTCACTACTGTATCCAATTTTAGGTTAACTGTTTCATTGGAAATATCAGCTGAAATTATGGAATCACGAACGTTGCTTAAAAATAGAATGGGTCCGAAAAAAACTGTGTTTCAGAAAACACAGTTTTTTTTACGTATCTTGTTATCTCTTTCGATGTTTAGTCTCGAAATAAATAACCGGAGAAGAACCTATATATTTTTATGTCAATTAAACCGATACTACAGTGAACCTACTACGAGACAAATATAAAAAATCGCATGACCCCTGAATAGTATGCAACCCTCTACATAGCAAGGGTCTTGCAATATTGGTCATTTCGAAATGTGTTCGCTGTACCGAGCTATGTTGTCATGGCAACGCTAAGTTATAAACAATTTTAAGTAACAACGATTAAATGCAATAGTTTATACCATCAGGACAGCATAAAACCGAGGATGTGTTATATCTATAGGTAACAACTACACGAACGATTGGGGGGCGTGGCTTCATGTTCGCTCTGCTACAACTACACTAGCAATTTGCAAACCAAACCAGACGCTGCACTCTGGACCTAGCGTCCCGTCCGAACGGTCATGGCATGGTTTTGTTGCCCCGGAGTTCGAATTTAGTCACGGAACAGAGAGTACTTACTGGGAGAACATAGCCGCGAGAAGTTTATCACTACCATCGCATCTGTTATATGGCGGGAAAGCTTTGGATATGCAGTCCGAAACTATTTTCGTGACCATAAAGTTACGACTTTCGCAATGTAGCATTTTCACAAACTGGATAAAGCGTTTTAGTAACCATGATATGACTAATGAAACAAAAATGAGGGAGAAAGACTCAACGCCTAGTCGAGATTCTTTTCGCGTTGAAATATATTTGCTGACGCAATACTGTGCAGTCTAGATCATAGAATCACCGCCGCATCAGCAACAGCGGCTCATCATTTCGCGCTGAGGGCTAATTCAGGAGTGCAGGCTTATGATATTTGTCATAGGTAAGTGAGTCAGTAAACGGTGACGTCTACTGACACTCTTGTTATGTATGGGAACTGCTGACAAGCGTTACTGTCTCTATCACAGGCTTCCAAAGCGTCTACTTGTTCTGTGCATAATTATGGTGGACTACGATCACGAATTAAATTACTCGATTCCGATCTGTGACAGAGAAGATATCGAGACCCTTAGCATTACATTTTGCTATAGTTATATGATAAAATTCGGGAATAAAATTAATACAAAGTAGGTTTTAGGATATTTATGGGTCTAGCTTCCGCCAGCGGCTTCGTCCATCCCAAGGAAACATACTCTAGGAAAAAAACCCAATGTGACTATAATCTATCTCTATGCCAGGTTTCATTCAGATCCGTTCAGACGTTCTTACTTGATTGAGTAAAAGATATCCATCCAGACTTTCGCAATTATTATAGTAGAACTAGCTGACCCACGCAACTTCGTCTGCGTCACATTTTTCATTAATGCTCGGCTCCTATTGGGCGTAGCTTGATGTTATATAGCCTAAAGACTCCCTCAATAAATAGGCTTCCCAATACTAAAAGATTGTTTCAATTGTATTAAAATTTCTGATAAATAGTCAAGAATAACTGGACTCGAGTGGTAAATGATCAATTATCGACCGCTGAGAATAGAAAATAATTAAAGCCCTAATAGCGCTATTAAAAACAGGGGCTGGTGATAGAAGGGTGAAAATTAAGGGTTGTATGTATTTTTAAATGCCACATTATAAAATTATAAAATTTTGGCCAAAAATTAAAAAAAAAATGTTAGGGGTGGCAGCCCTTATCACTTAGGGGTATGAAAAATAGATAGTAGCCGATTCTCAGATCTACTGAATATATATATAAAATTTTATGAAAATCGGTCAAGTCGTTTCGGAGGAGTATGGTAGCTAACATTGTGACACGAGAATTTTATATATAAGAAGAAGATTGACATTATATTAGAAGAATAATTTATAATAAATAGTTTCTAATCATAAACTTTGTAAGTGCCTATTCTAGGTAATTTTTCGATCATTTCTTAATCTTTTCAATGTTATGAAAATATTTGTACGTTGATACCTACATCTAAACATTAGACTTAAACTGACTGCGATGTAATATCTTGCATGTTCCCGTATGTATATAACGTTTAAATAAAAAAAGAAATCTCTAAGCTTTTTTTTACTTGTTATTAAACAAGTTAAAAATATTATTCGTCCGTGTTTGCCTTTAATGTTCCATTGTTCATTTCACAGCCATGCGTCATGAACTCATCATGAACTTAATGTTGATGTTGTAACATAATATCATGACGTATGGCAAAAGTTAGGGCTTCGATACGAATGGACTCAAAATAAAAATCCAATATCGCCGCTACATAATAACAGCCGCACGGGTCGATCTACGAGGTTAAAAAGCGCTTGCTATGAGGTCGGTTTGTGGATTGGTGAACATCTTAACATACCGAGACTCCCTCATGCCTCGGAAAGCACGTTTTACCGTTAGTGCCGGCTGTCATTTGTAGATCTTTGGCGGTAGATATGGATAGTCAAAAGCAAGAAAATCTGACTCCAGTCTTGGCAGGACTTCCTGCCAAGACTGGAGTCAGATTTTAACTGTAACCCCTGTAACTGTAACTGGGTAGCACGGTAAGTACCGTGCTACCCAGTTACAGGGTGGTGGAGGTTAGAAAGGCAATTACTCCACGTAAAATACTGGTATTCAGTTGAATGGGGTCTGACTAAAAACCGATCGCAATATAGTTGGGAAACAGTCTAGGCAGATGATGATGATAAAGCCAACGAATATTTGCTATTTTTAGATTATAGCGATATTTCGTGGTTTTCAGGACGGCAAACTGCTGAACCCTACACAGTGCTAGGCCTTGTTACGTGTTATACATTTAAATCACGAAATTCAAACCAGAAAATTTAAGTAACGCATGTCTTGGGCAAAACACTATTCATAAAAGAATTTGCCCAGTAACTTGAAAACTAATGGATGTTAATTAAATCTTATGTATGCAACTAATACAAAATTGAATGTACATCAATTTTATTCTCTCTCAACATGAACATGTTGGTTTTTCACATCGAAATTGCCTCGTGGCATTGTTTACATCCATGCAGAATTCACAACACAAATCAGCGTGTGTTTTTGTATTTGCTTTTTACGCATGCGCATTGAACAGCAAACCACGTGTATCGGCTATTCCAATCTCCTGATGCTTCATGAACTCCTAGTAACGCCTAACAGTTTTACGCCGACTTTTTTGCATTCCACGGCTAACAGGTCAGGCTACCTTCATCGCCGACGTCCAGCGTGGCACTAACTGACTGCGCTCTTTCCCGCGACACGTGTGAGTAGCGCGGTAGTGGCTCCACCAAGCGGAGCTAAGGTTCATTCCAGTGTTATGTCGTTAGCTATTATATGTATTTTGCAGTGATGAGACGTCCTAGTAACAATCGTGCAATATTGAAACGGTTTTCGCATTTTTCTCTTCGTTGCATTTATTGAGAATTATGATTATTTCTTTAATCGTGAAGTTTCCCCGCCCGTCTAACGCAATATGGAAAAATATGATTTTTTTTCAAAAATTTAGAGCTATCATGGTTAAGCTCTTGTTCTAGCAACAAAGTGTGTTGTGAGCTACTTGTTCCCCTAACAGTGTTTTAAGGAGGGTTTTCTTATCGCCCCTTTGCCTTTAGACGAAATATAGAGCAGAGGAACTTATTTCATTGCATCTGTTATGCAATATCTAGAAAGTTCGTTTTATCAAATTAATTAAAATCAGTGCTCCGCGAACCTTGTACGCGTGATTATGATGTTACTTTTCAGTTAGTGTTATTTTAATTTTAAAAGGGTGTACCTTTGCAGAAATTCAGCTTCTCATTCTAGTCTTTGTATAACATGCTGCTTTGATTGGGCTATTGGAAAATGACTAAGAAAGAATTATCTAGGAATATTATTACTTAGTAATTTTCCAAAAAAACACGCTTTCTGAAGAATTTAATAATTATAAAAGGGCAATCGACTAAATCTAAATATTTCCTTTGCCTCATCAACCTCTCTATAAATGTGTGGTAACAGATCTATTAATTAAAATCTTAACTATTATAAAATATTAGCTTTTGCTCGTGACCTCGTACGTGCATATCTTGTTTTTGGACTTTTCGTAAGAATTTCGGGAATTTCTCTCCAAGGAACCTTCATGTTAAATTTCAGCTTTCTACGATCATTAGTTTCGGCTATGCGTTGTCTGTCAGTCTCTCACTCAGTCACTTAGTCAGTCACTAACACAAGAACTTCATGTAAAAGCAAACCTTATTGAGAATGTTTACCCATTTAGGAATCAGAGCCTAGCGTGAACGTGTGAGTACATTTCACGCACACTAGGGCGATACTCAAATATTTACATAAACTTTATTTGAATTAAAATGTGTTCTTAGGTGGTAAATTTAAAAAAAGAAATTGTGATGATTATGTCGGGCACAGCAAAAAACAATAATATGGAGGAGAGAGAAAGCTTTAAATAGCTAAACTAATGTCTAAAATAAATCCAATAATACCATATTAGGGACTCTTTATACCTTATGTTTTATCATTCAAATAATCCTTTATACTATTAAAGCATTTTCATTTAAATATTGTTTTAATTTTTTTTATAAATATGTTTTATTTTATCTTCTTTTAACCTTTTGCGTGTCTACCACAGATTTTTATCGTCCAATCCTGACCAAGCCCTTAAGTGTAACTGTCCGACTTAAGACATTTGGAGCATTTTTTCTTATGTCGAACTGTGTAACTTAAGACACGAAAAAGGTTAAGAATAAGAAGAATGAGTTTACTTCGAGGTTGTGTGCATTCATCCAAGTAACGATTTTGTTGAGTATTGATTTTAGTTTTTCCTTCAGGTTTAAATTGTTTTGACATGAAACTGATAGAGAAATGTCATCCGCAAATAATACGCATGGTCCGTCTATGAATTTAATTTTAGTCGTTGATATTGATTCGAAATAAGAGAAATACTATTACACTTCCTTGGGGTATTGAAGCACTAACTGATTTGCTATCAGGTCGGACGTTTTTTTATTTCTTTCGTGTGTTGATTAAAAGATAAATTTCTACTGTTTGCTTTCTGTTCTTAAGGTAAAATATTGTCCCCTCTAGTACGCTAAACAGCAACACGTTAGATATAGATAGATACATGATACATACTGTAATAGTATACAGAGTACGATGCGAACATATTAATTTAAACTCTCCAATGCTTTTGCTATCAGAATATCCAATTAATATATAAGGGTAACAAGGGTTATGGGCCCAGGCATATAACCAACTGATGAAAGCAAAAGTGAAAGGATATGGCGTGGTAAATAGTTGATTATGGAAAAAATCGGGCAACGTTGAACGGTACATTCGTACGGATCCAGCCCTTGGGCAAGAAGAATTATGATAACTGGAAAAGTTAGCTAAAAGCTCTTTTGGTTGAAAATTTTAGTTGGAAGTATGTAAATGGAAGGTATTGAGATCAGAAAATGCTGGAGATGTTGAAAAATGGGAAGCAGAAGACAAAAGAGCAAATGGCTGACCTGATTCTCGCGATGAACGGTAGTGAACTACGACACATATTAAAAGAGTGTGTTACTTCGAGAAAGGTTTGGCTCAAGCTCCAGTCCATATAAGCTTCCAAAGGGCTTACCTAGAAACCGATTCTGTTAAAGCGATTGATATTACATATAATTTCGGATGGTGGAAATGTGTGTGAATATATGAATACTTTTTTGACGCTGTAGACAGACTAGCTGGTATGTATATAAAGATAAACGAAGATTTACTATCTATAATGCTGTTGTACAGCTTACCAGGAAAATTTGAAAGTTTTCAATGTGTAATTGAGTCCAGAGACGAGTTGCCGAAGCCAGAGGCATTGACAGTGAAAATTTTAGAAGAGCCGGAATCTAGAAAGGCGAATGTATCACAGAATGAAGGTGTCTTGTCCATGTATGTTTCTCATAGAAGTGACAAGAAATGGAACAAAGGTGCAAAGAAGAGTACAACTAGGGATGAAGTTAATCAGAGAACTAGTGAAACTAGAAAGAAAGAGATTCAAATGTTATAAATGTCACGAACTATTACGAAGCATTTGAATGCAAAAATAAAAAGGTCTTTGTAAATAAAATTGTAAACAAGGAAGCAAATACTGAGGAAAACCTAACAAATTTTACTGTTTCAGATTTAAAATAGGCAAATTTCGCCCGTAAAGGGGCAGATGGGTTGGTGGAAGTTTTATATGAAAAATGTTATTCTTTGGGTCAATATACTTCAAAAATTGGTACGAATAGTTCCTTAAGAAGCCCCTTTAGATAGTGTTAGCCTCAATACTCTTGGTTACACGGTTCATCCTCAGTCGTCGTAAACTGCCTGTGTACGGTTTTCTTAAGATTTCAAAACTGGGTCTAACTGGTCGAAGTTTCTATTCAAGAATGTGTATTTACGTAAACCCCTGTATTTCAAAATACGGACACAATTGACATAAGGTTTTACAACTGAAAAAATATATAAAACTCATTGCTGTTGCACATGGACCATATTTTCTCATCTTCATTGATTAAAATAATTGTTTCATAAAAGAAAAGTAAAAGTGGTAAACAGTTTAGTATTTTGTGTTTAAAACATAATTCAGAAGGTTTTACATTAATACGTTCACAATAATTGGATTCCGAGGTCAAGCTCCCCGGGCACTCCACTATAAAGTTTTCTTGTCATACCGAGCACGGTGCATTTATAACCGTGATTTTTTTAATTTTTTTTTGCGCATTGTGTACAAATCAGTAGATTTAATTCAATCCTACTAATGGTATAAATGCGAAAGTGAATTTCTTTTGCAAGTGTGTAACATTGGATACATATTTAGTTTAAAACTTAACAGACAGATGTGTTGCCGGGGAGTCTTATAAGCCACGTCTCCTTCCCACTTACACTAGGAAGTGGTGGCGGGCGGGCGTTTTTGGGGACTGTTTTTATGTAGAACATTGACGTGTAAAAAGTGGCACTTTGGCCTATTTTAAATAAATGACTTTTGATTTTGACCTCTTCACCTCTTTACGGTTGGTCGGATTTTGCCGCTTTTGGGGCGCCTTTTGAATTACGGATATGAAGCCTTAGGTTAAGCTTTAATCATAACAAAATGAAATGCGTAAAAAACGTAACAAAAAAAAAAGTTTAAATAAAACTAAAATTAGTTACAAACAGAAACGAGAATTTGACTTACAAAGTAAAGTAAAAAAAAAACTAATTTAAACAGTAAGAAAAACATTTTCTACATGTGTGTGGATGTTTATTATGTATGTATGAGTAGGACCAAGTTTTATTTTGGTAATTGTAGAACTTCCTTAGTTTGCGTATAGTCTTGACTCAGTAACCACCTGTAAATAGTTTTCCTTCGTGTCTTTCTAAGAAGGGTGGCAATTTTCAGTTTGCAATTAATATATTCATAAATGTATGGTCCCATTAATTGAGTATACTTTTGACCTATCTTTTTGCAGCATTTATTGGTGTTCCACCTCAGAAACCTCTTGGAGCGCGTTGTTGTAACTGTTATGTATGTTACCGAAACATGGTCGCTCACAATGTGCCTCATCAGAAATCTTTAAGTCACCCAAAGGGCAATGGACAGGGCAATGTTCGGGATTTCCTTGCGTGGTCGTATCAGGAATGATGATATCCACAAGAGAACGATAGACATAGCCCGAAGGATCGCCAAACGGAAGTGGCAGTGGGCAGGGCACATTGCTCGCAGAACAGTTTGTCGACGGGGCCGAAAAGTTCTAGAATGGCGACCGCGTACCGGATGACGTAGCGTTGGACGGCCTACCACAAGGTGGACCGATGCCCTGGTGAGGGTTGCGGGTAGCCGATGTATGCGAGACGCACAGGACTGGTTGTTGTGGCGACACTTGGGGAAGGCCTATGCCCAGCAGTGGACGTCTATCGGCTGATATGAAGACGCTTATGAAAGCGCAAGGTTATAAAAATATGTGTGTTTTTAAATCATCGACAAGGCAAGTTGGTTTTAAAGGCAAATTGATAGATGTAGAAAAGAGAGAAACTAGTTCAACTCAAAACCACAACGACACATGAGTTACACCTTAATATTGTCGCATGCGAAATTTGGTAAGTAGCGGTAGGTACTTACTAAATTATTATTCCTCGCCAGAATTTTCCGTTTTCATTGAGGGCATGTTTGTATGTTGATTATCCGAGCGTTTAGCGTCTTGAGTCGATGAGCGCGCTGCACCGCATAGTGTCGTGTGAACTGGAAAATACGAGGCATTCTTTTCATTTTCCAAGAGAATATATGTATACTTATATTAAAGAAACAAAAACATTGATTGCAAAAAAATCATAAACCTTAGCTAAAATAACTTTTAAGACTCTTATATAGTGAAGTCTTTAATTTACGTCTCGAATTCACGTTACTACTTGACAGGGGGGATATTTAATAGAAGTTTGGACAAACAAAATAAACAAATATTTAAAGTACAACTTATGATAACAAATCTCATTGAATCTCAAAGAAAATATGAAAACCACAGATATCTTGACGATCTACTGAAACTATTGGATATTCAGACTGCTACGATGTGCCACTTGCGTAGCCGCGACATAGAATGTGCTACGTCGTAGCAGCTATATTTGATACGCCATAGTCACGATTTTTGCTACGGAACCATCAGTCGGTAGCTTTATGATTCCAGCATTAATAAGTTACGGCCAGAGTAATAAATTCCATTGGCATTAATGAAACTCAGTTAAAATGAACAATAATGTAGCCTTCGCTAACTTTTAAATGAATGTGAAAATAATAATTTATTACGGGTTTTATTACGACTGTTTGGAAAATTAATAAAAATTGTTAAATGTTCAACTAATATTATCTGCATATTAAACTAATTCCTTTCCAATGATTCCTGTAATTTTGCTGTGGGAGGGATGATGTGGGTAGGATATTTTTTAGATTCTTTAGCTTATTGTCTGGCACATTATATTGCTCAACCAACTGGAGGGTGCTGAGGGGTTTGTGAGCTGGGAGAACACGAGAGACTACTTATATCTGAAAAGTTTCAGATACGAGTCCTGTCGTCGGGGGCCTACTTTTAGATTTCCAAAAATGAGCCTTTTCAACGTGATTGTCAGAGCTATTCATTTGACTGGAAGTGGATTTAAAGTCCGGTTTCAAAAGTTCTTGAAATGATTTTCGGAGTGATTAAAATGTTATTAAAAATACTTATGTCTTATTTAGGTACAAAATTAACATTTGAAAATAGACCTACGTTTATGGCAAATGTTTGTCTTGTAAAGCTCTTTCTATTGTGTGGTTCTGGAGTGTGGGGCAACGTTTAAAAAAAAATATCTCACGGATACAGGACGGCGAATGCCATCAAGTAATTACCTATAATAATGCTCAATAACTGTTTTAGTTCCAAAGGTTTTTTAAGCAATGATGGTTCATCAGAATTTAGTTGCTTGGTAGGTTAACTCTGAACGAACTAACAATGAGCGGAAGTCGTGTTTGTAATAAAAAATTACATTTAAAAGATCTTAAAACTTTACAGAACAAAGTTTACTTTAACTAATTAAGTATCACACCTGACAGCTCACTGAAATGGGGGCTACCGTTTTTGTGTTCAGCAGTGGGCGCCACTGACGAGTAGTTGGCGCCGCTGACGAATAAGGTCCTTAAACATAGTATTAAAGTTGTTATTACGATTTAATACAACATAGATAGTGTCGCAGGGTTACGTGGCCTCATCATAATGGAAAAAAAGAAGGACATAAAAGGTGGAGACGATGATACAACAATTAATAAAAACACTGCAGTGACAGTGCTAGTTCATACAAATATTTTGTCTTTTATCAATAATTTGCTGTCACTAACTGTAACCGACTGCTTGGAATATTTCGTCATTCTTGGCTAGTTTCAGTTTTTTTGACGTTTTATGCAATTGGGAAGTTTATTTTTAATTTTGGTGACAGGATTTATAATTTACAATGGTTTCAAAATATTCCTTTATACCAGTATTGCCAGTATTTCCATTTATTGTCCTGTTGAGATCTCCACATTGTATATATTTCTGACAAAAGGATTTTTTCGAGGCGTGCTATGGAGCTTAGTGTTAAATTAATAGATCACGTTAGGAACACTATACTGCACTCCAAAACACAGATCATTGACTTGGCTCAGAATGATGCCCAGCTTAAAAAAAACGGTGGGCCCGTAAATCATAAAATTGGTGCCCTGAAATCGCGAGACGGGCAGCAGACGGGCAGCAGACGCGAGAAGGAGTTGGCGAGACGAATTGGATGTCTTCCTTAGGAATTGACAGGATGTGGCTCGCATTCGAGAACAATAGATAGAGTGGAGGGAGGTCTTTGCACAGCAGGGGGCCATTTCAGGCTAGCTCTAATAATATAATTAAAATATCATAGCCTGTGACGTGCAGCGCTGAAGCCTGCCTGGTCGCTGTAACCACGCCTAGCTTGCTCTCATCACTAAAACCATTTCTAGCCTTCCAAGAATATTGTTATTCGGAGGATTCATTGCCTACGCGAAGTACCTTAGAATGAGTAGTCATCTCCATAATAAAGTGAATTACGAGCTAGGATACGAGTATTTTGATAGTATTGAATCAACAATAAGTACAGCGCCGCCCGTTCGCTGGTACCACGAACGATACCACGTGGCTTCAAATATAAACAAACACCCCCGCCATGCGGCATCGCGCTCGGAGCCTCAGTACGCGCTCGCTCTCCGACGCTGCCACACGTTCATTTATGATAACTGTTTTGCTCGCAATTTTACTCTAGGTACTAGGACAGCAGAAATAGTTAGGAGGTTGAACGAGCCCGCAAAATCAACCATGGGCTATGCGCGGCTACTTCAGTTGCGTTTTGAAGATGGTTGGATGTGATGCTGTAAGAATTAATTGTGTTGTGTATGACACAATATTAAAAAACTGTGACTTTATTTCGTACCATATATCGGGATTGGCTGAAACTTATTAAACTTCTAGTGGTATGTCTTGCACTAGTAGTTTTTATATCATTAAATATACGTTTCATCTGCTAAGCATCTAAATGCAATATTCAGTCATGTTTAAACCAATAAATATTGTTTAGGGTTAAAAATTGTCTTTGATATCACTTTTAGGATTATTATTATTCTGATATTTTTACAAGCTCTCTACTAGCTGGCTATTTCTGGAATCCGATTAAGACTTGGCATTCTTATTTTAGTTTCGGCAAAATGCTAAAATATGGTAACAAGGCGCTAATCTGTGTTCTGTCCATGTGAATTGCTTAATATTGCGTTTCCGTCGAAATTATTTAATCAAGGAAAGTACTACATTAAATACTAGAATTAGAGTGCTGAATTTGTAATGAATAGCCCTCGGTTAGTCGACGCGAAAATTTTCTTTCGGGTGCCTCGTGATGTCCACTAAGTCGGTACTCTTTTCGATTATATTTACTAAGTAACAGCATTCAAATCCCTTGGAATCATATAACCGTAAGCATAATTTTTTAATCCAACCAATGTTTGTAAATGTCGAAATGCCAGTTTAATATACATATGTACACGTTTCTAGTCGGAGAGAAAGGTTCGGGCTGCATATCTCTACGTTTCCTAACAAATGACGAACGTGTTATGCCACACTAACTTTAATATAACCATCATCTGCCCTCACCTTTTACCTTCTAAGTACATCGGGGAAAAAATAAGAAAGTATAGCTGTTATGAAATGTATCTATTCAGATTATAGTTTTATTCCTGGTACATTTTATTTCAGGGGTAAACTCCAACCTATGTTATTTTTAATACGAGTTTGGTGTCTTTAATATTGTTAGAAATCTGTTGGTAGGCAACCTGATCGATACCCGGTTTCTGAGGTACCTTAACGGTCGTTTATATTGCCGTTAACACCATTTGTGATAACGCCATTGGTTGGTTAGTGGTTAACGGGCACATAAACGACCGATAAAGTACCTTAGAAACCGGGAAAAAGTTAGAAAAGGGAGAAATTTATACAACCGACGACTACAACGACACAAGAATAACACCTTAGTCTTGTCGCCGACAAAATCTCAAAGACAAAAGACTAAACTTGTCTTTGATTGGTGAAATGTTTAGACTGACCGGCAGGGGTCGCTGTGTTGCAGACACAGTTTATCTGGGCATTTCACAAACAAACAATACACATACCAAAAAAAATATACACAGCAACAATAAATAAACAGACATGCTATTTGGTTCATCGAAACTTATAGTATTTTATCAGTCACCAGTGAACTTACCATAGTCTCGAGATTGTAAAAACCAATTTCCGCACGTGTACAGTACACCGTTTTCCAACACTTTTGCGAGAAAAGAGTACATTTTAGGTTATGTAACAAACTTAGTTTTTTAGATATCAGTCGGAAAGTCGCAACAATCTTTGACGTTCCATATAGGAAAATAGCGCTAATTTTAATAGGGAAAAATTAGAACTACATCTTTCGACTGTCTTGCCATGCCATGCATAATCTCAAAAAAGAATTTTATTGTAGTTTAAAAAATATTCTTTTAATTTTGTCTCAGAAAAAACTTATGTGTAATAAAAGTTTTAAAATGATCTCTGTTAGTACCTAGTTTTTAGTAGTTGTTGTAGTAGCGTCCAACGAGGTTCGATAATTCAGCTTACTTATTCTAGTAATTTGAAACTCTTTAGTGGAATTCTCATATTTTTTATGGAAATTAAAAAAAAACCGTAAGCTATACAATGAAGATGCGGTAAAATAGGTACTTGGATGAGAGTACCTATTTTACCGCACGTCCCATTGTATGGTGGATAATTTTTAACTTTCGAACACTGTATACAGGCTTCGTAAATGCGTTTTTTGAGCAAATGTGTTGAAAAGTAGTGTTTAGTGTGTGAGTAGTACTTTATAACGTGAAGGTGGTGACATGAGCGTTACGCTTGCGCTTAATAAATGCATGATTTACTTAAAAGTTGAGAAAGTCTTCAGCTTTATAATATTACTAGCTTTTGATCGTGGCTTTGTTCGTGTAAAAAAGTAGATTAAAACCGTTCCCAGGGTCCCTATTTCTGTACCAAAATTCATCAAAATTGGTTCAGCTATTCAGGCGTGAAAGTGTTACAAACAAATAAACAAACTCACAACACTTTCTCATTTATAATACGACGGGCATACTGAAAGTTTCTGAATCTGGCCACTTACAATAAATTAACGAAAATATCAATTATGGAATTCGAACATGCGAAACTGTCATTTGTTTTTTCACCGTGGCGTCCGGTCCTTTCGAAAATTGTGTCGCTATCATAGTTAATTTCCGTGGCTGGCGTGAATATGTTGACATGTCTAAAACTGCAATTTGTCAGGACGGCCATTTTAAAGTTTTGGCGTCTTCTGGTAAATCGGTTAATTAATTTTACATATGTGTTTAAGTTGTTTTAAAGGTTATTTTGTGCCATCTTTTCAATGATGACAATAAATAAACGAAATTTTCCATAGATTGCAAAATAATAGACTTGTCAAGTCGTTCACCAACGAGTTATCAACTTATGCACCGAGTTGTCAACTTGTTCACCAACAGTTATCAACTTATTCACCTTCTGAGTGGGAAGTTATAGTAAGTAAACAATGTAATTTAATGACAACCACATTATTTTAATTGGATAGCAAACAGATGACAAACATAAAAAAAATATTTAATTTGCTGCTACTCACTCAAATCAAGTAATGTTGTTTTAACTGAAGAAATATTTAATTCAAACACCACGAAACTATCAGTTTAGTATTTTCGCAATAAAAAAAATTATAAAAAAATAGAAAATTGCTTTATTGGACCACAAACAACGTCATCAAACAGATACAAGTATGTTACTAACACAAATAACTACGTTGACTCCTCAACCTCGTCGCAGACCATTCGTATTTTATTAGACCTCAGAATCCTCTTCATCTGGGTTGTCTTCGTCCAAATCTGGATCAGTAGATGCAGAGACATCACCGACAGTTTTTATATTAATATAAAACTCTTTGAACGAATCGTCAATCAGGTCAATCATGTCCATCAAATCCTTTTTTTTCTCTGCACTGATTGGCAAAGCTTCCTTGGAGATTTGGCTCAACCTAAAGACATCTATGGTGGTTTTTCCTCTTTTCCGAAAGTTCACTGACTCGAAAGTGGGTTCGCGATCCAGGCTTTTCTTGAAATTTATTTTTCCTACGCTGTTTTTATTATATTGCAGCCATTTAATAGGTTGCCATAGAAATTTGTCCCCAGAATCGTCCAGTTTTTTGATAGTAAAGGGTCCTTTCTTGGCTTTTAGTTCAGCAAAATCCAAGAAATCATTTACCGTCATCACCACGACCTTAAATGGTTTCTGAACTTTGCAAGTCCTCACCAGCTGCACCCAATCATACAAATGATTTATTCTCATTTGTGTTCTCTTTTTTGTTTTCTCAATAATAGCGTGGTCAGACTCACACTCCATATGTGTGTGCCCACTGAGGAGAAATTTGTGATTTATCTTTTGCAGCGTCGGATGATTATGTAGCAAAAACATAAACATCATTGCCACGACATTGTTTTTGTTTTGACCACCACAAGTATCCGAATAAAAAATCAGTTCTTTTACTTCGGAGGACAAATTGTTGCAGAAGTGCCACAAACATGAGGCAATTTGGTTTGCACCTCGAGCTCCTATTGTCTCGTCCCACATGTAGCAGGTAGCCTCATTAGTTGCTAAATCATGCACTGTTAAATTAAAAGACCAAAGTTGTCGTTTGTAAAACGAGACAGATATTTTTAAATATGGAGTCGGCAAGCACTGCTGGAGGTCGAATGCAAATGCCCTAACAGACGAATCTGCTTTGACATTCTCTTTATCCACACGTTTTTCAGCATAAGCTTTATCAGCTTGATGTTGGTGTTCAGCTAATTCAGCAGTTAAATTAATTTTGCGATCTTCATCTGCAACTTTAATTTTAGCGTTCAGCACATCGCACGTGTTGCATGTGTCTTTTGATGGTTGCTTAAACGACAGATTGAGGTCGTGAAAGCATTTGGCATATAATTTTAACGAGACAGGATTTGAAGAAGTGTTTTTATACTCTCTGTACATTTTGGCGATTGACAGGTCAGCAGCTAAATATTTCTTCCCAGTCGAATTTCTACAGTAGTGACTCTCATAACTTGGAAAACTCAAAATGTGGTGATTGACAAGCGAAATGTCTTCGATAGTCTTCTTATTTTTGGGAGGTTGACGACCTCTCTGATCCTCATCAATGATTCCGTTGGGAGACATTTTTTTTTTTTCTATTATAACATTAACAAATCCCTTGGTCTCTCCTACAATTTTACAAAAACACTCTTTACAAACCGGTTTCATCTCATTAGAAATCTCTAGCATGTATTTACAGTAGCACTCTCTATTTAATGTCCTGCTGCCCGTTTTTTGTGATTTTTTCGGGAAAATCATTACTGACTTAGACACAAATGCTGCCCGTCTATCTCTATCTCCTAGTTGCCAATAATTTTCAAAACAATGCGTCTGTTCAGCCGTTGTAATTCTTTCAGCACATTTTAGTCTACATGAACTCAACTCTTTCGGTTTTCTGTCAGGAACTACTTTACCTTTTTCCGTTATATAACTCTTTCCTGTATTCCGACGTGTTTTGCTTGCATTTCTCTCCACTCTTGATCTTCCTTTTTTTGTATTATTATTAGTCCTTTCTTCACTAGTACTTTCGGTTTCCATAGTTAAAGTTAAAATCTCATTTCTTTCACTCGTCTTTTCTAGGATCACTGTTGGTGTTTCTATCTCATATATAGTAGGAGCTGCATTCTCATATTCATTCATTTCAGGTGAAACACTTCGGTTGGCCGTTTTTTCGTCTGTCACACACGTTGAGCTCCCCGTTTCCTTGTTCTGTGTATTATCCATAGATGAATTTTGTGGTGTTTCTTTCGTATTTAAGGTAGGTGCTATATTTTCGCATTCGTAGTTGACTTCGATATATTTTTCCGGATTTCTTGTTGCTTTCGATATTTTTCCGGAGATTGGTATCAATTCTTTGCTTTCAATTTTGGCATCATCACATGATTCGCAGTCAGTTTCTGAATCATCTACTGTGACTTTTTTTATGTTAAAATCAGGATCACGAACACTGTCGTCACTGTCGCCATTAAACGATTCATTTTCTTCAGACGCTTCACTGTTTTCGACAATGTCTGACGTATTATCTAATTGTAGGCTTGGGTCAGTAATTAATACATTATAAATTTCTTGGGTTGCTGGGAACATTACCGGAAAAGGAGATAATGGATCATCGTTACTTATGTTCCTCAATAACGAAGAGTTTGACAGTGGAGTGGCAAGATTAGGGTAACCTGAAGCAATAAAAAATAATAATCAGACAGATAAACACAGTTACTCTCGTATTTATAATATTAGTTTGGGTGAATAACTAGCGGTGTCTAACTGCTGAGTCCTATTCCTATTACAGGGTCTAGATTATCTACACACCAAGGTTCATCCAAATCTGCCCAGCAGTAACAGATGCAAATCGTTTCAAACACACACACACACACACCCACACATAAACTTTCAGATCTAAAATAGTTCAGGTAAAGAAAGAAAATAATCATTATTACGATAGTAGCCAAAGTTAAACCGTTATACTACACACCCTTCATTTCTTTTAAATAGTTATTTTTGTTTTGATTTCAACATTAGAGGAGCAAGTTACTCATAGAACAATTAGGCTGACCCCACATTAGGCGTGCGCGATCCTCGGGCGTGTGAACGCCCGAGGATGAAGCGAGGATGAGCGCCGCGAGCACGTGTGAGTAGCGCGCGCGGCGCCCGCGCTACTCACACGCGCGCGCGGCGCTCGAGTCGCGTTCATACCCCTTCGACTTTCGACTTGACTGAAGGGTTTAAACGCCAACGCGAGCGCCGTGTGCGCGCCGCGCGGTCGCTGCACACACGTTACACGGTGGCAACACGTGACGCTTACGCAGCGCGCTCGCGTCGCGCACGCGGCGGACGCGTCGCTCATACGCCCGAGGAACGCGCGATCCTAATGTGGGGGAGGCCTTACCCACGACGGTGTATATCTACCTACTACAGCTAGATTCCCATCGTCTACATACATCTAAGTTCACAGTTTCAAGTAAACAATCAGCTGACCGCGACGTTCGCACGGACGTAAACATATCGCAGCGGGATTTTATCGCGCACTGGATTTTCAACTCTCGGTGTTGAGCCGAGCATTGAGAATCCAACAGAGTGCATTCCAACGCGTTGAACAAACACACTGGTTGGATTTTCAACTCTCGGCGCTAAGCAGAGCGTTGAAAATCCAGTGCGCGAAAAAAATCGCCGCGATATTTTTACGTCCATTCCGAACGTCGGCTTACAATATGTTACTTACCTAGATAACTAACTCCCAACCTTCATCAATATCTACCTAAAAAGTGGCAAAAAAATATTTGTGAGTATAAGATCTGTATCTTACCGTTTTCGTCCACTTCATTCATTCGCTGACGAGATGAATTTAACTTAATGTCACGAAGTTTTGTTAACTTGCGTTTCCTAGCCATTAATTCGGCAATCGTCGGATTCTGCAAAAACCAAATATTGAAATACCTAGATATCACGTCACATAATCAGGTAGGTATTCCCTCTGTTACGATAATACACTAAGGTAGACCGTAAGGTTTGGTCGGTAGGTACTCACTTTTTCCTCCATTGCAAATCACAAACTATACACCCAACTTATGAATTGAAACACTGTAGTAATAAATCAATCAATAGATACACTCAAAAACAAACGAAATCAATTTGAAGCACTCACACTCGTTCGCGGTTCGCGCGCGCGTGGCTTCTGAACTCTAAACTGACGTTTGTTTACCAACACACGAGCGAGGGATTTGCCGCGATATTTGAAAAATTATTACTTCTTACGAAAGTTTTTTGATAACTCGATTATCTTTTAATACAACTTGGGTACATAAGTTGTCAACTAAACATATTAATTTAACGTTACAAGTTTTTTATAACGGACATGTAGTGATACCTATACTTATTACTTTTAGTGCTCAGAACTTCGTTGGCCGTAACTGGACATCTCAATATATCGCAATTTCAACAGAAATTCTTCGGTGGGCCATAACTTGATATCTCAATTTGTCACGATTTAATCAAAAAGACCTCAGCTGGCAATAGCTTGACACTTCAATTTGTCAATTTAAAATAAGTACTTAAACAAAACTTTTAAGTGTATTAATTGAGATATCAAATAACGAATATTATTTTGGGTGCTGAGTATAGGTTGATATAACAAAATATCAATGTTCGATCACAAAAACATGTGAATCGTTAATTTGACATGAGGTTTTGTTAAGTTAGACATGTCAAAATGCGAGATGTCAACATATTACCAAAGTCGATTGCTCCAAAAATTATGTATATCTATAACTGTCAATTTTTTTCATATAAATTCCTAATGCGTAGGATGTAATAAGCCAATAAAAAAAAAGTCATAGAAGTCGACATGTCAATGTGTTCACGCCAGCCACGGATTTAACTCTTGGACTTTTGTTTCAATGATTTTTTATGATTTTCGCTGTGGATCAAGTCAAGAAGAGAGTTGTCAGAGACTTTGGCAAAAATTCAAAACCTTAAAGGACATGCGAATGTCATGTTCACACCATTTATCATCATAACTCTCTGTATATTTTAGATTTTATGATTTCCCTAGTACTTAGCTGCCTATTTCGCCATTTCACGTTTATCATCAATCGAAGCTTAGGAACTGATTTACCAGTCAAAGGCGAATGACGCCACACATTAGTAAGTATATTCCGATTCTATGGCACCTATTATCGGCGACCGTGAGCCTAATAACTGAATTCACCTGTACATTCATCCTTCACTCACACTACTATGTCATTCATAACTACAACCTTACCATCCCAATTTCCACGCGCACACATAACTGCCAACACACAATATTAACCACACCAGCACACACAACCATAGAAAATCTGTTTTATATTCGCGAAGGTAGTCACGTAGCATAGTCCGTCGCCGTTCGGCAGAAACTACAGATCAACTTCTTGTCATATCATGCTATCCTGGTACCACAAATCCAAATGCGACAAAATTTCGATTTTGCGTCAATTTTCATGTTTGAACTACTGGTACTAGGACAACAGAAGTTCTGAAGAAGTCTGATTTAGAACAAAGCCATCTACCCACGTACACATTAACTAACGTAAACGTAACATTAATGCTTGCAAAGACCGTAAAACTTTGTTTGAAACAATTTCATAGATGACGCTGTTTCGTTATTGTCAGGATATTTAAGTATTTTTAAGTTATAAGTAACTAGTATATATTATTTAAAACTATACAAACTAAAATTCAAAGTGGTATTTGCACTCTATGTTGGAATGACTGCCCTACGAGTTTGTACGAGTCAAGTTTAAATAACTTATTTTAGAGCTTTTGAAGCCTTACCCATAATCCATACCTCACCTCACATTAATTCTTGTATTGCAATCTTAATCTATGTATTTTATAAAGATTTGTTTTCATCGAAGTCGAATCTATTAATAGATTCATCATACCAGGATCCAAGGAATATCAGAATGTAACCGCTGGCCGTGTTAGTATTCGCCAACGTGAACACAGTCATATTCACCTGAATGAAAATGCACGCGAGAGATAGCGACATATAAATTTTGCAAGAGGGTATGCGATAGCAGTATTGGGGTGGAAAAGCCACACTCACATGCATTTATGTGTGCAATACGCATACTACTGCAGTTTTCTCTCTAGAATAGTAAATTTAACCTTCATGTGAGGCTGTACGTTGACCCGCGGATATCAATAATATCGGTAACTCGGTTGTTTGAGTCGGAAAAAAATTTGTTACTTTATTTAATTTCGGAATTATAAAAATAAATGGTTTTCTTTATAAATATTTTTGAGCATATTTTCATTTAATTAGAACTGAACTAACTGCTCATTATTGCTTTTCACGTCATTATCATTCAAAAATGCTACCAGGATTTCATAACTGGAAAAGAGGTAGCCAGGATGAATGAATTATAGTGTAATTGTAAGGCTGTAGGCACATAAACGGAAATATTTTGAAACTACACAATCATACCAAGCCCATCGGTTATTGGTGGAACTTAAAATGTATTGGACGGAACAAAAAAACAGCATTTGTTTGTATGTGTATGACAACCTTAGCGTTTGTGTGTAACGATTGAGGCAACAAAATATGCAAATCCATGGCACATTTGTTGCCATGGAAACGGTATGCCTGCCAAAAGCACTAGCGCAACATGAATCAGGAAGAGTTACTCGTGCTAGCTAATAAATACCTGCTTTCTTGTGGCTGGGCAGACCTTCGCAAATTAGCTGACATTAAAGAAATACAGTGTATAAGTAATTATTTTGCTAGAGAATAAAGAAATGGACTTCATTCAAATATCTTCTTTTTATATGCAGAAGTGCTTCACGGTGTTGAAAGAAGCTTGCTACGCAGTTGCTACAAAGTGGATGACGTCATGGCTGCGACTGCGTAGCTGCGTAGCAGCATAGCGCCTTCGCCAGAATAAAGACCAAATAGGTACAATTTTTTTCTAACTATAGGAAGTGGACATTTAAATAGCTTCCGGGTTTCATAGATGATGGCATGATTTCAATGGGGCAAACGATTTTAGAGCAATATCTCGTATTTAAAAGGAAATCTCATTTTAAAAATTTAATTGGTCTTAAAATCAGCAGATGATTCCTTTGATATTATTTGTTATAACGAACTTTAATTTACTTTGAATACAAATCGTGAACCTTTCTTTAAGACATTAATAATAATAATAATAATAATACAATGTTTATTCATCTCCACAAATTACACATTATATACGAGGACAATCTTAAAGTTAAATATACAGGTTGACAGTTACGTAAATGTAATTTGTAGGAGATCTGGAATCTAAACTAAGCCTAGGCCTGTACTATAGAACTCCAGGCCCCCCATCACATAATAGGATTTTATGCAAATTATAAGTCAGCGAGTAGGTACATGTTAAATGTGTGTATGGTGTATGTGGTGTATGATGGGGTTTGTATGTGTGTGTGTGTGTGTGTGTGTGTGTGAGTGTGAATGTTACAATATACGTGCTATGCATGCTACACTTATTTATATATATATATACGTTATACAAACATAAAACTACCTTGCCACTTCAATATTTTTTTCAGTTTCATTACGAAAGGTAATTTAATCTTAATAGCCATTTTTTAATTTTATTTTTACATTCATTTTTATTGCAATTGGATATAGAAATTATCTTATTTAGTTTATTAAATAGCATATTTCCTCTGTAAGGGCAAAATCTTTGTGCAAAATGAGTATTTACATGGACATTATTTTATATACAAGTGTCATTTCTACTAGAACTAGCTTTTTTACTTACCTGCCGTCGCCCCTACGACACAGGAATCATGCATTATGTATTCTATTAGTGAAATATTGGTTTAATGCTTCCAGAGTTTTTTGCATGTTCTTCTCCATAGAGATCTATGCTTTCGAACGTGCAAATAGCTTCATGTTTTTGACGGACTGACTTTGACAATTCAAAAGTACCTGAAAATGGTTTATTTGAAATAAATGCTTTGACTTTGACAGATGTTACCTTTATTAACTGAATAATATATGCTGCATTTTTTAATAATAATTGGTTAGACAACGATATAGCACCGCACAGGCGCCACATCGCACTCCTAAAACATTATAGTTCTTCTTCCTTTCATTGTAATTTCAACAAAATTTTACTTATTCATAAAACTGTTCCCTATACTTTTTACGCTAATCACTGATATCATACTTGATGCTGTTTTTTGCAACAATATATTTTCTTGTCTCACTTTTGCTAATGCAATTCGTTTCGACACTCCATCGAATAAAATTGCCATCTCACAGTTTCTGTATCGAAATATTAGTGTCGAAAATTCAAACTGATTTTCAGGATAGTTATAAGTAGTACCTGTTGTTACAAAAATAGCCCTAAATCTAGTTAGGCATTGCTTAATTGAAACAGCAGCGATGCCTGGTGAATGTATATAAAAACCTTGAATGTAAAACTCTCGATAAATTGTCAACTGAACATTTGGACTGCTTTTTTTCGCATCAAAATTTGATAGTCAATAATCTCTGGAAGTAATTCCGAGAAATTGACTGACACTAAATACTGCCATATTATGTCAACATAATATGGAAACTAAATACTGACATAATAGGACACACGAGTTGCGAGAGCCATTCGAAATAATGATGTACGTATTATGGTTACAGAGGTGTATGCGGATGGCTCACGATCGCTATATTTTTTTTTATTTTTCCTTTATTGGCCAACCAACAATTGTTTACACTGTAAGTATTTAAAGTAATAATCAACTATAATCTAAAGTTACTGTAACAATTTCTAACTGGTTAGCACCGCATGCCCCATAAACATATTAGATGTGCCACAGGCACTGTACAATAATATTAAGTCTAATTAGCTAAAAATACAAATAGAAACAAGTTTCAATTAACATAACGTGTTGGAATATAAAACTAACATGAAAAATAAAAGTAAAATTCAATAGAACAAAACAAACAAAGACACACCAAACCAGAAAAATAATAAAATCAAAAATATAATTAAAATGAAACATTACAATTAACTAATTAAATATATAAAATGTGTCACCAGGAAATCATATACATCGGAGGTTAATGCACTAATACTACTCTTTGCTGCTGTGTATCATGCTGCATGTTTGAGTGAAAAATTGTTGCAGTTAATTGTATTGGTACAAAGTTTCTATGAATGACACGAACCTAAACTCCATAATGTCTTCGTTGCGGGTGTGTTTTAAACAACACTTAAAACGTGTTTTTTTAATTATGACTGTCTGTCATCTACTCCTATTTAATAACAAAATATTTATTTTTAAACGTGCACATGGTGTCAGACCACTTAGAACATCATAAATTGTCCTTTTAATGGTATATATGAAAGTAATATTTGGACATCTTTCTAAAGAAACGAGTAAAATATCAGATTTTAAAAAGTACTTACAATACTGGCCACGTCTGGTAACCATAGCTAGGGGCCGAGAAAACCTAAAATGCCTCTTGAAATCATTGAAAATTTTGACAAAAAATGTCAATAACAAGAATTCTGCGAAAGTGTGAGAACACAGTGAAATGTGGTATTTTTAGGGATGTCTGGTGAGAAGTTGGCTCGACCAAAGGACGAGGGCGAGAGGACACTTAGCTTGGGACTACAATAGAGAGCGGTCGACTAGTTAAGAATAACCGAGTTAGGACTTACTCATTAGGAGTGATGCTAAGACTCTGACATCGTTGGGGCGAGAGTATTAATTAATACGTTAAATAAGATAGTGTAGTTTTAGACTAGGTTATATTAGTCTAGTATTTATGTGAATAGATCCTTTCCCTCGCTTCCTTTGCCCGGAAAAAGTAGTTCTCGAGAACATTCTGGCGACCCTTCTACCAGCATAAGATCACAACCGGATTTTAGGCTTCAACAACGTGATACCCCCACATTTGCAGACATAGTTAAAGCTGACGTTATAGTGCATAAAGAGGATGATGATAAGAACACTTCTGCCAATACTTCTACGAGATTTCGACGTACTCGTAGCAGGGACAAGGCTTCTTGTAACTTGCAGCTCCCGATAAACTCAACAACAATGGATATGGGTAGTGAGTCAGCAGTCCCTTCTGATGCTTGCGGTGGTGGTGAAGAGAAAGAGGATGACACTGTTCGTTTGGACGAGTTATTAATGAGACTTAAAGAAATTCTATTTTTAAAGGAAATGTCGATTGAAAACAAGGTGCATGGAGCTATAAAGTGTTGTTTACAGTGGTTAATATTATTGAGTGTGCAATTTGTATCGAAGTGGCCTTTGTTTAAGATTATTGTTGATTATTTTGCTCCCAATGGCTCGTAGTCAGAAACCTTTTAGACTAAATATTGCACAATGGAATTGTCAAAGTATTCAAAATTAATATCCTTGGAGCAATCTCTCAGTCAATTGAAAATTCACATTGCGGCACTCAGCGAAACGTGGTTAGAACGGGATAGTCGGCTGAAGGTAAATGGTTATACGATATATCGTAAGGATAGGGATGACGGTTATGGTGGGGTGGCGGTCTTAGTCCACAGGTCACTCAAATCAAGTTATGTGTCTTTCGAAAGCCTTAACCCGGGCATTGAGATAGTTTGTGTCAAGATTTGCAACTGTACTGTTCAGTATGTATTATCTTTATATTGTGCCCCGGCAGTTCGCACGAGCCAAAGTGATTGGGAGCAAATTTTTTCTCGTTTTCACAGTAAGGTAGTGATTCTTGGTAATTTTAATGGACACCACACAAATTGGTCTCATAAATTAGATCAGAGAGGTACCCAAATTTTGAATGATGGCAACCCTACTCGTATTAAATTAGTAAATAATGCAGTACAGCAATCTTCTCCGGATATATCATTGGCTTCCTCAGATATAGCGTATAGGTTTAATTGGGGCACACTTAATGAAACGTTTGGCAGCGATCATCTTTTGATTAGAATATCAATGCAGGTAGATAGTCTGTCCATACCTTCGGTACGCAGGAATTATAAAAAAGCTGATTGGACTCAGTACCGTAACTTAATAGAAGCGCTTATGCAAGGTTTTATTATCACGGAAGACTTACAAAAATCATATGATACATTTATTGAGTTTATTAATTTAGCTGCAGATATCCATATTCCATATATTAAAATTAATTCTGACCCCGAGAAAAATTTCTCTCCGAAACCTTACTGGAACAGTTCCTTATCAAAATTAGTGGCCGAAAGACGATTGGCATTATCAACATTTCGACGTAACCCTACGCCTTTTAATTTGGACAAGTTACAGGAGAAAATTAGGGAATGTCAGAGGTGTCTTCGTATAGCAAGAAGTAAGGGTTTTCAAGACTTCTGTACTTCAATAGACGGAACAACATTTCATACTGTTTTATGGAAGAATATGAAATGGTTTAAGGGATGCTATGTACCCCGATCTGGTATTGGTAAAGAGATGGCGTTTGTATTGTTAAAAAACCTGGCGCCGGACTTCGTTTGTACTGATGACCCAATATTTCATTCAAATAAGCCTAAGCTTGAGAAACAAATTTCTCGACACGAATTGGACAAGTGTTTACGCACTAAAGACACTTCTCCTGGTAGTGATAACATTTCCTATTCAATGCTGGATAATTTACCAAATAATGCAAAGTTGATTTTAGTCAGTCTTTATAATATATTTTTTGCGACGGGTTTTGTTCCCCAGCAGTGGCGTAATATCACTATAATACCTATACCTAAGCTCGGCCGGGATCCTCAGTCTGAATCTCCGTGGCGACCTATTTCTATGATTTCCTGTGTGTGTAAAATACTACACAATATATTAATAAAAAGAGTAGAATGGTTTATTGAACATAACAACATGTTATCGGCTGATACAACCGGTTTTCGCAAAGGGCGTTCCATTTTAGATAATTTGTCTACCTTGGTGTCGAGAATCCAACCAGGATTTTCTAAGAAACAATCAACGATCGCTTGTTTTGTTGACATTAATAATGCATACAACAACGTTAATTTAGAACGTTTATTATATATTTTAGATAGTATAGGTATAGGTAATAAAATATGTAAATACCTAAGGTATTTTTTAAAAGAGAGAAACTTTAGTATTGAGACAGATAATAACTCAGGCATAAGTAGGAGATGTTGTTTCGGTTTGGCTCAAGGCGATCCCTTTTCTCCGCTGTTATTTAATATCCTAACAATGGAGATTTGCAAGTCAATAAATAACGTCTATATATCTCAGTACGCAGATGACTTTGTGCTATATGTAACTTGTAGTAACGTAGAAGAAGGAAGACACCAATTACAATTAGCTTTAAATCGATTTGTTAATATACTTTCTCTTGCTGGGTTAGAAATTTCAGGAATCAAAAGTAAAATTTATATTTTCCAAAATAAATTTGTACAGGACCCTGTGTCTCTAGTTGTTGGTGGTATTTCTTTAGAAGTAGTTGATTGTGTAAAATATTTAGGTATTTGGCTAGACAGAAAGTTACGATGGTCTAAACAAATAAATGAATTAAGAGAAAGATCCTTAAAAGTGCTAAATGTTTTTAAAGTTTTAGCGGGGACAGGTTGGGGCATCCATCCAACTAATTTAAGGCAGTTATACATTTCGTGCATTCGTAGCAGACTAGATTATGCAAGTTTTCTTTATGGTAATAGTTGTAAGACACATACAAACAAATTAGATAAAATACAGAATCAGTGTATGCGGGTAATAGGTGGGTTTATTAAAACGACACCTATACACGTCATGGAATGTGAACTACATCTACCGCCTTTAAGTGTACGAAGACAATACCTTGCCGGAAAGTATTGGTTAAAAGCGAAATCCTTTTCTAACCATAAGATTATTAAAATATTGGACGAATTAATTCCTTTTTGTCAAAATTCTTACTGGAGGTGCAAAGAAAAACCAATTTTAATTTTAGTTCATAGTTACCTTAAAGATACTGTTGTACATGCTAGTACACAATTAGATATGTTTGCATTTAATACCTGGGTCAGCAATGTGAATATTTCGAATATAATTAAGTTTAACATAGATGCCGTAAGTAACGCTAAAAGAAGTTATAATCCGTTGGCCTTACAACAATTGTGTAATAGTTTTATTAAAAACACATATTCAAATTATTATAAAATTTATACGGACGGTTCGAAGGAAAGTAATTGTGGCGGATTAGCAATTTATGACCCGCAAGTTACGTATTGATTCAAATATCTCGATAATGTTGATAGAATTGATAGCAATATCGGAAGCAATTTCATATATTCAATCTTTTCAGTCGGGCAAATACGTAGTTCTAACAGACTCCAAGAGTGCACTACAACACATTGCTCGATGCACCTCGAATAGTCAAGGCACACCGATAGCATACAGCATCTTGGAGTCACTTTCCACAATAGCCACTAAAAATTATACAATAGTATTGCAATGGATACCTTCACACATAGGCTTGGCAGGGAATGAAGAGGCAGACTATCTCGCTAGACAAGCCCTATCTGATGGTATCCCTATGGTTCGTTCATCGTATTATAACGACGTTTTTTATATGATTAAGAATAAATGTAGAAACTTGTGGAACGAGTATTTTGATGAGCGCTCTCTAGTAAAAGGCATAATATGGTATAAAACAATCCAAAATAAATTGTCCCGATCTCCTTGGTTTATTAATTCCGAATTGTCTAGACACACCATAGTAACTGCTATGAGGCTGCGTTCCGGACATATCCCACTGAATAGTTTTGCATACTTAATGGGCAAAGTTGCTTCTAAGAAGTGTACTGAGTGCGATTTTATTGAAGATGTTTTTCATATTTTAGTGGAATGTGTTCGGAACGAAGCTGAGAGGTTATCTTTTGGGCTTGCTTACGGCATTAGCTTACACGACATAGGTGTTTGTAATAGCATTCTTGCATTTCCCTTATCAGAGGAAGCGAGATGCATATTTAATATGGTTGATTGTGCTTTAAAACGTAGATAAGATGTAACTATAACGTCTGTAACTATGGGGATGACATTATCATGCATGATAAAATCCTCTTTTTCCAATAAAGATAAAAAAAAACCTACTGACCGCTTGTGCTAAGTTTTGTATTGTCTCAGTATTGGGTTGATAGGCTGATATAAGACTAATTTATGTAGTGCGCGTCCAGTATTTCTGGAAACTTGTTTCGCTCAATGGCATAGGCACTTTGCAGCCGCAGACGTTCCCTACCCTCACGCATGTTTTACAC
The DNA here is from genome assembly GCA_905163435.1 of Mamestra brassicae. Classification (NCBI taxonomy): domain Eukaryota; kingdom Metazoa; phylum Arthropoda; class Insecta; order Lepidoptera; family Noctuidae; genus Mamestra; species Mamestra brassicae. The sequence continues at coordinate 8,967,581 of LR990987.1, forward strand.
AATCATAAATTTTGTAAGACTTGCTGGAGCGTAGAGAACATGTACTGCTGTGACCGCGGCAGGTTCTCTCTAGTCCTACGCACCCTAAGAATGGCGATTCACGTACGACGTGCCAGTTGCTGTAATGCGGTCTCACGTCACTGGGGTGGTTCTCTAGATTATTGTAAAGAAATGAATTAGCGTAAATCAAAATAATTTATTTCCCGATGCAAGCGTTACGTGTCAATTAACCCTACTGTATTCCTCTCAGTCTTATAAGTTTCACAATTCAAAAGAAAATTAGAATCTTTTTCCTTCCCAACCATATTTTATATTAAATGTTTGTTTCACCCCCTCATAATACCTTAGCTTTCTAAGACGGGACAAGGTGAAATACTTCATGGGAATTCATTACAACCGGCGGGAGAGTGACCAGTCTGGGACGAGCTCTAAGGGGCCGTGCGGATGGTGGGCACGGCTTTTTCTCCTTAGGGGAAACCGACTTTAACACTAATCTAACAACCAATATAGGATAATTTAGGAAAAACGAAAATTTTATCAGCCAATGGTAATTTAAGAACAGTCACTTTAATAATAATGTTAAGTAACTACATTTGGTTTAAGTATGCCTTATTGTATATTCTTACTTGTTTCAACGGTTACCGGACGAGCATATTTTTATTAAGAACTTAATTTTTATAGGAAGACAAATTATTACGAAATGTAAACGTAACTTTGCCAAGTAAATAAGGAAGTTATCTTGAAATAAAATAATAAAACTTGTACTCGAATCAACATACCGTATCTTGATACTTGAAGGAGCAGCTGTCATGGCCCCTGGCACAGAGCCCTGAAAATTTAATACATTTTTTTGAGTAAAAATATAAATTGGGAATGGAAGCCGGAAAGCAAGGAGAATAAATTACCCCATGACGTACGCAGAATGCACGTATAAAACAGCATAAATGACAATTTCAATTTCCAATTTATTTTCTAAAAGAAAAGTAGCATAAGTTACTACTTATAACATCATCTATAAAATTAGCCAGAACACACGGACGGAACGACAGTCAGGCAGATAGACAAACAAAAAAAAAACAAAACAAATATTTTTTAGTGAAATAAATTATTGATTGGAGTAGTTTAATTACAATTATTTAATATATATGAAGTTGATCGGCTTTAAATTAACAAACTTTTGTTATTAACATTATCCTAGTAACAGGACGATCTACGCCACCCTAAATGTTGTAAAAGTTTGAAAACTTGCAGTTGTTTCGGGGTGAATGAGATAGCAACAACCAATATTCCGTCTGTTATTGTACCATCCTTGCCTGACTGATGCAACTAGCCTGGGTGACGGTATACCCTCACCGTCAACAGAAAGAGTAAGAGAGAAGTAAGAGAGAGAGCTGCGTTCATGTCACCAACACGGCAGAAGTCAATAAGAGGTTGCAGTTAATTTATATAAAAAGGGGCGGACCCCTGGAGGATTGCGATTATTTTAGTGGGCGGGGGCTAGTGACCCTGAGTACTAGCACGTCATAAATGAACAGGAGGATTGTGTACCTTGACACAGTTACAGTACGCAAATCCACTGATTTGACATCTTTTTTAATGCGCCATACACACACACAATACATTTAATTCTTGAAACTCAGACACAGCTATTGTTATTAGATAGATTACAAGAACAGTATTCATATGAAAATATTACAGCAAAACAAGATAGTGGGACTTGTCAACCGGAGTAAAATTATTTGTTTGTATGTATGTGGGTTATTCTACCTGATATTAAGCAGAGAAGAAAAGCACTTATTACTTTTTCTGTAAGTGGTGCAAAAAAACAAAGTATTGCACCAGCCCATGCAAAAAACAAAGTATTTCCAAGTAACGAGTTATAATGAGTCTAAATGACACTAGTTAAATCCATCCCAACCCCTCAAACTAACTAGGTAGGTACTCACTTAGTACTTACCCTTACAATCTGTATTCATAAATGTTCAATAAACCTTTTATGGCTAAGTTGACGTTATGAGATACTTTAGCATTATTATGTTGTCGTTATGACCAAACTACAGTTAATTACTCTTTATTTTTTTTTACAAAAAAAAAATTGTTTTTTTCATTTTATATACACTAGCTTTAGCCCGCGACTCCGTACGCGCCTATACTGTTTTTTCCCGTGTCCGTATAGCCTATCCTTCAACATATACAAAAATAATTTTCCAATCCCGACGTTCCAGAGATTTAGAGCGTCCGAACGAACAAACTCTCCAGCTTTATGATATTAGTATAGATTAAAGTTATTTTATACTTTGAATTGTTTTTTATTTGGAAGGTGGTGTCAATTATTTGTAAAAAGTTTTTAAATTTCACTTTTTAGTAGTAATACCGCACCCACAACTAAATTGTCATTTTTCCCACAATGTGTGATTGCGCTATTTGCCGTAAAGGAGTTACTTTCTGTGCCTTCGCAGTTCAAGTCCAAACCTGCTCATAGTTAAATATTTACTTTGCTTTGTGTTTGTTCTAAACCTTACAATATATAACTTTACACTAGATGTTATTGATTTTATTTTGAGGAGGTCACTGGTTAATCTTTGAAAATCAACGTCTAATGCAAATGCAATACCGCTATAATTTAACCCAACGCAAAAAGAATCATCAAGATCAGTTTATAGACCATAAATTTATGCCCAAAAAGATAACACCAAAACATGGAAATTCAGGTTGACTTGTATGCATCTGCGTACCCTTCACAGCGTACTTACGTTATGAACTGATTTAAACAATAAAGAGACATGCGATATCAGCAATCCTGGGAGAACATCATCAAATCCTGACTTATACTTTCCATCATCAGCTCAGCACCATGAGATGATGATTACCAGGCACAAATATCTGAATTGCGTTAGAATGTATTTAAGAAAAACATTGCATGTGCCTCTAAAATTTGAGGGTTCACGCGACAATTTAACTCAGAGTTTTCCTTTATGATATGCACAAGGACTATTAAAGAATATTTCGTAAATTAAATTTTGTTTGTAAATTATGAGGTTGAAACGGGATTGCACAGATCGTATGGAACATTATAATTATGGTTCCTCGGAGGTCATATTCGAATTTCAGGTGTGGGTGAAGCCGCTGGTCGAAGCTAGTCATGGATAAAATACTTATTGATCTAAGAAACAGATCTTAAGCAGTCAAACAATCTGAACGATTCATATTAGCCGTCTCATCGATTTTGCGACTTTCTGAACATAACCTGCATCAACATAGGTAATACACAACCTATACATATAGAATGCACGCTTAGGCTTTCCCGAGAAACATACTATCAAATGGTGAAACCTGAAACCTGAAGAAAACCCGTTCATACTTTTCGTGATTAGTAATTCCAAACCACAGACAGTCAAGGGCTGCGAAAGCCATTGCCGTAAGATTTTGCCGTAAAACTTATTTCTAATTTTTATTGTTGATAAAAATTGCAGTTTTTATATAAAGAGGTAGTTTTTATCGTTTGGTGTCTAATGTTTTTATTTATCAAATGAATGCCTGCTTTGTGGGTTTTACAATAGAAGTCTCATAGGTGCAGTCATCCCTTATTTGTAGGTGTTAAAATATTTAGCATAATACTTTAATGTAAACCATCTTATTTGTATTATATACCTTCATCAATACTTCGTTTTTATTGAATACTTCGCTCGTCATTCACACCGGTTTTTTTTTACATAAGCTGCGTCTACACATCCACTTCTAAAATACGTTCCCAAAGAATCTCAGCAAATACTGGACGGATTTTCTTCATTCTTTTACCAATAAATAGAGCGTTTTGCGAGGAATGTTTAGTGTGTATCACAAACCTGTCAGTTGCGCAGTAACGGAGTTAATGCAGGCTTTGTTAGCGTTAAGTAGCGACAATTTCACACAGAGTTTCCCTTAGTGATGTGTACTAGGACTATTAAACAATATTTCGTAAATTAAATTTGGTTTGTAAATTATGAGGTTGAAACAGGATGGTAAAGATCAGCCGGGGATTGCGGAAGTCGCATACGTTCCCGCGATCCCCGGCGTAGGTGGGAGATGGAACACCGGGGTGGTTTTAGTCAGTAAGAGTCTGACAGACCCCTCCACCCGCCCCAGGGTGGAGGATTTCCATGAGGATTTCCCCCCGAGATCAAAAAAAAAAAGGATGGTAAAGATCTTAATCCGTGAGATCTTTACCATCCTTTTTTTTTATATTTTTTTTTCAATATATACATAATAATTATGTTTTCTCGGAGGTCATATTCGAATGAAAGGTGCGGGTGGAGCCGCTGGCAGAAACTACTCATGGAAAAAAAAATATTGATCTAAGAAACAGATCTTAATCAGTCAAACAATCTGAACGATTCTTATTAGCTGTCACGTCGATTTTGCGACTTGCTGAACATAACCTGCATAAACAGAGGTAATACACAACCTATACATATAGAATACACAATTCGATAGTATGTTTCAAACATACTATCAAATTGTGAAAACAGTATTTTCTGAGATTAGTAAAAGACGGCGACGCGCCTTGTCTTTCTGATGTTACGTTACTGTTGCAATCCCACCAAAAACATTTCATATTTTTAGGAGGAAATTCGAACAATATGATTAGAATACTTTGTAACTTCTTTTTTATTTTCCAATGTGCGTTTATAATAATACGACGCGACACTAAACAATATATATACTGCAAAAGCAGTGCATTGGTTTTTTTAGCCATTACTTGTTCCTAGTGACAGCGAAAATGAACATAATAATGCGCGTAATAAAGCGGTATATTATGTCCGTTTTAGTATTTTTTTCACCAGGTTAAAAATTATCCCAAGAAATATAAAATATATAGAAATGAAAATCTGCTCACAAATTCATTTTTTATGATAGAGCAGAAACTAAAATTATTCCTAATTTAATAATTTATGAAGCAATAGTTAATCTTATAATATAAACCATCATCAATAAAATGGTTTACCTATTATTAAATATTTCAGTCGAAACTCAGACTCGACTTCTTAATATTAGCTGCGTCTACATACATAGCGATTAAAAACCAAATATCACATTCCCCAAAAAATAGTTTTTCACATGGTGTAAAATAAATTATATCTATGGTGTAAATGCATGCGTCAGTCGGGCTTCTGCTTCCTTTTAAGTGCAAGCTCAATTAGAAACCAATGGCTAGGCACGCTACGCTAGGAAGAAGAATGACCAATTCTTTGGTAATTAGGTGGACGTTGCGCAGAGATAGGGCAATTTAAAATTATACCTATATAATACATATATCAATCAAAGTCAAAGTCAAAGCGTTTATTTCAATTAGGCCATTAAACGGCACTTTTGAACGTCATCATTTACAGTTCAGTAAAACAATAGTATTACATTAATAAAGTGACTCTACTGTCCATTCGGAAAGTGTATCAAGACATGAACAAAACTTAATAAAAACTTACTTCTTCATATCCCTTCTCACCGCACCGGGTTTTTGTCTAATTCCTACGCTATTTCTACAATTAAACTCTGGAATATGCTACCCCTTGACATCAAGAAGGCGGAGTCAAAATTTTCCTTTAAGCGTAAAATCCGAAAACACTACTTAAAAGCTTGTCATTCTTAGTTGTTCTTCGTCATGATTACTATGAATTCTCTTAATCGGTATGATTATTATATATCATATTTATTAGTTTATTATTTTAGCATATATATGTATTTTATTAGTATTATATATATTATCTGTATATTCTTTCCGAATTGTTAAAATTCAATCTTGAATCTTATTTTTATTTATTGTACACCTACCACAGTATAGTCTTTATAACCCAAAGGTTGACTGGTAGAGAATGCCTTGATGCATTAAGTCCGCCCATGTACCACTATTGTACATAAAGTTTAAATAAGTAAATAAATAATAATAACTAATAAGGAATTAACACACTCATGTGATGCAAACTACTATAGTGTTATGTTACTCTGGTTCTGTAATAGTTCCATAAGTATTAGTCCGAGGGTGCGGGCGAGGGGGATGCTACGCGCCGTTCCTTCACATGACTCGGCGACGACCGACGGTGCGTCGCGTCCGTCAGGTTAGTTTTACAGCTCGTCCCAAGCAGACGACGAGGAATAAACCTAACCGACCAAAAACACCATCAATACATATTCAAGTTTTAAAAACTTAACAGACAGATGTGTTGCTGGGGAGTTTGTTGCGTCACTTCTTCTAACCAGCTATAACACAAGGAAGTGGTGACGGGCGGGCGTTTTGGGGGACTGTCTTTATGTATAACTTTGACGTTCAAAAAAGTGCTGGCACTCAGCTTAATTTGAATAAATGACTTTTGATTTTGATTTGATTTGATTAGAGAGAGATGGGCGCAGTTCGAGTCTGCTGCGTAGTCATTAAAAAACTTTCCTCGTAAAATTGCGAACAAATTTATTTTTTTACTTTACAATGTATTTATGTAATGTTTTTATTGTAATGGCCAAAGGTTTAATTATGGTTCAGTTTTTAAAAGCCATAAAAGCAATCCGTCATCGGAAGTGGGTTTTATACACTTCAGATTGACAGAAAAAGATACCTTCAAAATAAATAGTCCGTAAAACGGGGTGGATAGAAATGCAGGGGTGAATGAAAACGTAACTTTTATTGGGATTTTCACATAAATACCATATTAATAGTTTCTCACAAAGCGTCCATTTAAAAATGAAATAATTGACAAGAGAGTTTTTCATTCCTGCAAACAATTCTTAAATACCGTGAAAATTCCAATCAAAGTTTCGTTTTTATTCACCCCATCATTTTTATCCACCCCATTTTACCCGGTACTTACAGAGCGCGTCTTTTGAAATGAGTCCGTATGGAAATAATTGAAACTAATTAAATATGGACTCATTCATTTTATAGGTACCTTACCTAACGTAGATTGAAAGATGTCCTTGGCAATTTGGTACCTATTTACTACCCACTTTGTTCCGCACGTCGAAAATGGAACCATTTATCGGTTACTTTTGGAGGACGAATTAGAAAATTTTGCGTTGAAATATCAAATGAAAAGTCGTATTGTGAGAATCTCGAAAAATGTTTTACTCATAACTTCAAAATAATTATTTACAAAATTAGTAAAGAAATTGATGAAAATTTACCTAAGTGGTGAATTTTCATCAATTTAAAAAATTAATTAAATTCTAAACTTAATGATTGGATTCCGTCATCTGAGTCTCAGTAGTTTCGGGAGATTTTACGAAACTGTTGAGCAAAAAATAAAAATCTAGAATGAAACATAGTGAACTAGCTTCTGCCAGTGGCTTCACCCGCGTGCAAGTCGAATCTCATCCCAAGAGAACCTGCTCCCGGACCCGGGATCAAAAGTATCCTATGACCAATTGTGCATGTCCAGGACATAGTCTACCCGTGTACCAAATTTTATCCAAATCCGTTCAGCCGTTAAGACGTAGATGAGAAGAAGCTAACAGACAAACAGAGTACCTTTGCATTAAAAAAAAAAACATAAAGAGAGCGAGCGTGCGCTAGTAATTGGTGCATGGTGCATGATGGCAAAACACAATATTGGTTGAAGGAGCACGGCTTTTCAATATAAACACATTCAAACGCAGATTAAGGCATCACAACATTTGAAATAAAGTAAAACATAACATGCCAATAATTATAGTGTCTCCAACATCCTGGAGATAAGTAATGTTAATAGTACTAATTATAATCACTCAAGTATCTCATTTCTAAGCGAACTATGAACGAACGAACTACGTACGAACGAACGAAGTTCTTATGAGAAATATTTTTTTTTACATCTATTTATAACAGAATTAAGTAGGGATAGATTTATACACAGATTACAAAACCTATCTATAAAAGATCATCTGCCTCAAATAAAAAAACAATCCGTGGTCGGACCTGCGCGTGTCCGTCTAGTCAATTTTTATTCAATCAAGCAGTTTTTTATGGACTCTAATTTAATTTGAAACCGTGGGGACAAATTACTATAAAGAATAAGTAATGTATCGTATCATTGCATATCAACACGAATTACTAACTAAAATATGTATGTATATTGTCCATTAACAACCTATACAGACGACGACATGCTCCAACCGTCAGTCACACGAGACTGGCTAAAATGTATCACACCCCACGTGGACTGGTCAGCACTGCGCTTGCGTCAAAGTTTGAAAGCCAGCTGAAGTTTGAAACTAGTACTAGGAGCCCATAAGGTCGCAAGAGCTTGATCTGAAACTTCAAACAGCGGCAAAGTTCTCTATGTATAGGTACTCTGTAGCCTGTTTTTGAATGACAGCTACACAATTCAAACGCATGAAATAAAACGTTAGGTTAGGATTATGAACTTTATGACATAAAATTCTAGGTGCTTTGACATAATTAACAATGATCTATAAAATAATATTTTACAATTGGAAAAACCAGGTGAGGAACCACTCATATAACACTAGCAAGGTCTAAACGAATACGATCTAACTTCGTGATATCAGTAACATCAGTATAAATAAATAAGCAGCTGGTAGATGAAGTTTGGTTAATTTTTTTAATATTTATACTGGACTGCCCCAGAATGAGCTGTTTTTCGACAGTATGAATTTGTGAATGTATGTTTATATGTCCATTTCTTTGGCACGCCCTGTAGCCTGGATAGATTATAACAAATGAAGTATCATTAGATTTGTATTAAGTGCCGAAGTGACGTAAGCTATATGAATATTCAAGAAAACTAGTTGGTGGCCGCCCGCCGTTATGTAAGTTAAGTCGTAATTCTCGGGACCGAATCCAGTATTAAAGTTTTTTGTAGACGAGTATTTTGTAGCAAGTTAATATTTTTTTTGGACGATTATCGAATCTTCAAGATTGCAACCACAACAAGTTACTTAACTTCAATTTTATTTGTGTCGTATGTTACTGTTTAAGTATTTTAGAGAAGGAAAATTAACCAAAATAGGCAGAAAACGAGCCAATCATAAAATTAAGAAAATATATCTTACCTGCGTCACATTTACGTATTTTGTGAAGAATATTTGACACGCTGTCTTTTGAAGTTCAATCATCGGGACACCTGCTCAGCATGTTTCAGTCGTAGCGTCTGGATACGTTCGTGCAGATATCTGAAAATATTTACATAGAGATTTACGACCATAACGAATAAGCGAAATCCAAATACTAGTCACTCAATCTGCTATCTATACTCAAATAACAAATATAAAGAGTTGGGTAGTTTCAGAAACTACACAACCATCCCAATTGAATTCTTCTTAAGAAAGGTTTTTGGCTATTTAACATCACGCTACGACCCTTAGAAGTTACTTGCTAGGATCGTGTCGGGTCACGCACAGTAGAGTTCCGTACTTAGCCGTCCCATAAACTACGACAAAAATAAAGACTTTTCACATACCCGAAAGCATCGGTTTGAATTATAGTAGGACTTGACTAACAAAAAATACATCTTTAACGCTTATTTCACAAGTGGATCTCTGAATCGAAAAATGGACTTTACATACCTTAATTTTTTTTGTGATACCAATCGAACGATAAAATGAATGAACGAATAGACTCATCATCAAAAAGTCATCCCCTTTCCCTTTGTGAGGTTTTTCAGATTTTATTTTACAACTTTGTAGGCTTGATAAATAATATTTACATAATTTATTATAATGCCAAATTACTGTTCCGCAGCACCAATAGTCTCTGGGTAGAACCGCGGACGAAACGGATGGACTGACGAACGGATAGACATGGCGAACCTATAATAATTCCACGTTTCACTATAGAACCTAGAAGAAGTAGAACCTAGATAAAAAAAAACAATAGCTCTAGTGAATGTATAATATGTAAGTCGGGCTGGTTTCCACAACTAAGCGAGTATTTTGCGTGCAGTAGCACTAGTGAAATCGGGGCACAGTTAGATTTAGATGATATGAAATTAATGGCCGACCAAATTGAACTTCATACAGCAGTATGCACAGCAGCACCAGCTATAGGTACCTACTATTCCACTCAGGATTTTTAAGGCCGCGTTAGGGAACTTCCGCAACAGTCAGTTGGTGTGACTAACATGTTTTAAGTACCGACACAGTGCAAACGGGCCGTGCCAGTGACCGGATGTTCTATTTATACTTGTAGGATAGCTTTTACGATTTTTTTTTTCAAGAAAACACACTGTGCAAAACCAACCTGCATTTTCTTAATGTAATTTGTACAAAAAAAACCTCTAAATTTTGGAGTACTACTACAGTTAATACTTTTGATATATACCCATTTGATGGAGTGCCAGTCGCTAGTAAAGCCTGTTTTCGTGAAGTAATCATTACTTTGGTTTGTATTCTAGAATTTTCTCTATATTCTTTAGAGTTCATTTTCTCTCCGCTTTCTGAGACTCTTTTTGTGAAGAGGTGATGAAATAGGAGTCCTTTTATTTATCTTTAGAAACCGGTTTCCGGTTTCCTGGTATGGGTACACCCTCGGTTTACTTCAGGGTCCAGACCATCAATTTATGAACGTGAGGCGAGGATCCTGATATCGTCTGCTGAGTTTGGAAGTCGCGTGAGTTTCAGCCAGAGTGTAGCCTCTGGGTCTACACTAATAGACATCCCACTGCCTGCTCGAGGTTTTGTGGTATTCGGGAAGGGGGTCGTTTTCCTCCTGACGCGGATCGTTGCGGAATAGCTCACATAGACGGTTCTAGCTGCTTTAGATTTTGTTTTTTTGTTTGTCTAATTTTTTGGTTTTTTGAGTATGGAAAAATGTAAACGAACAAATGTGGTGATTTTTTTTTATTACGATACAATAGTTAGATTCTTATTAATGTTTGAATTTACCTATTCGTGAACCTGATTTTTATGGGAAAAGTCGCAATTGGAATTTCTTGTATAAGACATGTTCCTAATATTTTTGATAGATAGTTTAGGTTATTTTAATTGTAAATATGTATGGTTTATTTACCCTTACCACGCGGACGCCGGCCGGTCGAAGCGCGGAATAATAACTAAAAATTAACATAGATGTTTCCATGTCGATCTTCAAATCCCGACAGTTAAGCCGTTCATGAAATGAATATCTCATCGTTTCATCGAAACTGCATCAAAACACTCTCATCGCATCGGCCACCCGATAAGCTCCATCTCAGATTAGTAGGATTCGCCGTCCGCGGCATACCTTCGTCAAACTCGATGACGCCGTCACCCAGATACAAGAAAGCTGTAGGGAAACCAGCACGCTTCGTAAAAACAAAAACAGACCGCGTACCGTTTTCCGGCCTCGCCGCCGAGGCGCGTCGCAATGTCCCCGTAATAACCCTCCCCGACCTTTGCTTACCGAACCAGCCCGCGTCGCTGAGCCAGTAGTTTTATATTCGACCCAAAATAATAATGATACTGTCCCTTGCTCTCCTCTCAAAATGACGTCGCTAAGCCGAGGTCCGTACCCCACAGGGGGTACCCCTAACGGGCGCTTAACTTAGTTTTTCAGCCCGGGCTTTACAGCCGGGACCTTAAATTCATTTGAGGCCACCACAGGATATTCCGGTTAAGCAGTAACCAGCCTTAGTATGCTGAACTGCTAGTATTCATCGACCAAAAAAAAAACGTATGCCGGGCGCCCCATGACGGCTATTTTTTTTATATAAACCTCTTTTTATAAAACACTGCCTCGCTTTATTTTTTTATATAATTCATTCTATAAAACACTGTCTCGCTTCATTTGTTTATATAATTCATTCGAAAAAACACTGTCTTGCTTTGTTATCATCCTCAGCACAAAGCAAATCAAGTGATTATCTTAAATAGGGTCAGGGGGACCACAACGCCGCTATAGTACGTCCTGATTGCTGCGACGCAGTGTTGGTGTCAAGGCCAATGTCAGCCAGTAACCCGTGACCCTTTTATTGTGATTATTACTGCGCATGTTCGACGACAGGAATCCCCTGGCAGGGTGACAGACGGACATACTACGAGGACAGCGTGACTGTCCAGAATATCTACTTAATTGGCACACTGACACGAATTTCCGTATTGAGAACACATTTTTAGGCCAAATAGGTAGGTTATCTCTAGACATCTGAAATTGTCAACCCAACTTATTTATATTCTGTTTTCATTCTAAAAGATAGAACGATCAACATCAAACAGCGGTATCGATCGCCACACGTGGTTTTCTCCTCAGAGCACTTGCGCCAACCAATCGTATTCAACCTGACTTCAGCATCAGGTTGAATACGATTCAAGATACTAGGAGCCCATAAAAATAAACGAGCTTTTCAGAAGCCTCAACGTGACAACAACCACTTGAGCATTACACTGTATTCACCTCTGTACTCAATACATTAGAGTAGTAAATCGGATCCATGTTTTACCGTATTGATTTTTCAACGCGCAGCCTCAAACGGCGTCTTCCATGATAAAATGAAGTTGGCGTGGTTTTTAACAGATTTCTGTAAAATTGTATCAGAAATGTACGTCAAATACCTATAGAAATCCTGCGTAATGAAATAATAAACCAATATCAGTTACTATTTTCTTGAAACACCATTTGATGATGGCTATATTTATAATGATTCCAGGGCGTGGCACTCTAAAATGGCGCTTTGTAGGGGATTCTTGTAATTTGTTTTGCAAATAACTAACGAAACATGACAGAAGTGCTGTGTGCGTTAACATAAAAGTTTTGCGCGATTAAACACTGAATGGTTTTCAATAGTTTCCATTTAGTTTATGTGTTCCCTTCTTTTGTAATTTTGATATTAGTCATTGAAAGCGTATGGAAAAGCCGGGGTGGCTTTTCTACAACTAGATTTACGTGGCGGCAAACTTTATACCTATTTTAAACAATGCCTATATTCCCTAAATAGTAAGGTGGAAATGATCCTTCACCCGGATATTTCGTTAATAATAAAGGGACAACGAACCTCTTGCCATCAACTGGGGTCAAATCTTGACTAGGGTTCTACTGTGAAATTCCATATGGAACACCAAATAGCAAATCTGACAAAAGAGCAAAGCCAAAACCCCATCAGTGAAATAACTCAGTAGGGGTTGTTTGTGAGTTTATATTTCTCATTGTTACAAGGTCAGTTAAGGGGTTCAAATACTAGGCCGGATTTAATTTTCGAAAGAGTATAAATAAACATAGGTACACCATATAAGCGTCTTTCGACATATGCCCGACGAATATTGACTGAACCGACGATACAAATAATTTTAAAAAGAGCATTTAAATATTTTGTTTAAGTGGAACTGATTGTAGCCCACCCACTAGTTTAGATGCTGCCCAAAGTGCCCCGCCATGTTCAAATGGTACTGGACGTAACATTGGGTCTTCATTAGATTATTTTAGAGGTTTTAATATTGAATATCAACACTAATAATGCCACGTGCACTGCTCTTCAATGCGCTTGCGTGAGTAAAAGAGAACCAGACAAAGACGGCGCATAATACTTGAAGCAAATGACGCGTCAAGAGATTGACGCGTCATGTGCTCCTATATTTAAGGTCCCAGCAACAACAGCTATTGCAACAAAAGCCCGGTTAAGCAGTCGACAACCTTATAGGTTGAACTGTGAGAAGCCACACACAAAAAAAAAAAAAAACAGCTATTGCAACAATATTTAAGGTCGCAGCAACGAGACTAAATTAAAGTACAAAGCGTATTCAATACTATGTATATGTTATTTAAACACCACCGTAAAATTTGCACACAATAATAAACTCGTCCTGTCATGGTTGGCATAATAAGCAGATATTACGAAAACGGTTTCAATTATTTGAAATAAAATTATGGAAAATGATTTATTGACTAATTTGATTTGCATTCCAATAGATACTCCATTGATTTAAATAAAAGAAAAACGACACTCCCATTTTCCAGTGTATTGTAACAATATTATTGTTACATCACAATATGCTATTTTAATAATTATTGTACTCAATTGTTATGAACGTTTAAACGCCTGTGTGTCGTCAAAACATGGATATTATGAAAAAATAACGTAGAACATTTTATTTTAATACATAACTAATTTACTTGTTTTTAAAAAACTAAAAAAGAGATATGATTATTTCATTTGAATATTATCAAACGTAACAACAGAATATGTTTTAAAAAAAGTAAAAATGAAAACCATATTGTATCGTGTTCAGAAATATATGTTGTCTGTAAAAATAATATATAACTACTTTGAATTGCTATTATGGTGCAGAAAAATATAATTTTATAGAAATAAACAACCACTAAAATGGTAAAGGTATCAATACTCCCCTTTTCACTTCTCTCGATATACTGTGGTTAAAGAAAATTGCATTGTAATCTAATTTTAAATCGGTATGGAATGTGTAAATTTTATTTTTTTTGTGTGTTTACTTGCATTTTAATAAGTACTAATGTACTGCACTGATAGTTTAGATCGTCAAAAGAAATGGACCAGCTGTTTTTTTTTTTCGTGATATCAGCTTATCTTATACTAAATGTTTAAAATAATTACGGAAAATAAGCCATAAAGAGGTTTATGATAAACGAAAACAAAAGAGTATCAAAGTAAATACAAATATCGGAAAAAGAACGATGTTGGACGAAATAATGCAGAATATTTGCATAAAAAATAACAAGTGTCAGAATAATAAAAGAAAACGCCCGTTTACGTATAGTTTAGCTTTCAAAATTATAACAATATTTTTCAAAAGTGATCCTGTTGCGCAAAAAAACAATTTTGTAGATCCAAACAAAAAAAAGATTTCGCGACCCTGCCAGGATTCGAACCTGGAATCTTCTGATCCGTAGTCAGACGCGTTATCCATTGCGCCACAGGGCCAGTTGTAATGGAGGTTGAAATTGTTGTTCTTGTGCTTAAAAATGACGTCATTCGAGAATTGCCATCTACAATACGAATAGAACTAATATATTGGTGGCAAAAAGAGAAACGACCCTGCCAGGACTTGAACCTGGAATCTTCTGATCCGTAGTCAGACGCGTTATCCATTGCGCCACAGGGCCAATTGGAATATATGTTGAAATTGTCGTTTTGATGCTTGAAGATGACGTCATTCAAGAATTTCCAGTAAGAATATTTGAAATTTTAAGTTTTATTTACCGTAATGTATTTCCATGACGACAACAGAGACAATATTCAGAAGCTCCAATCTAGTAAAATTTATTTTGTATACTAAAAAATTATGTACCTATTTAATAAAGTTTATATTCATATTGCCCTAAATATACGTAACAATGACGTTTAATAATCCCGTGTTTGAAGGTCAAAACTAGGCCTACGAACGACGATAAAAAATTGTTTGGTTCCGATGTTACTAGGATTCCATAAGCGTTTAAGTAGTGAGTCTACATTCTAGGTTATGACGTCACCAATTGAACCCAATGTGAAATAGTATTAGTGCAGGTACACACATATGCATGGTTTTACGGCAAACAAGTACATGAACACCCTCTACACACCCTAACTAACATATTTAAAGGGGTCAATGTATTAGGTTTTTTACAGGAATTGAATATCACTTGACTAGTTAAGTCAAGTAATTTTCAATTTCCCCGCTATCTTGTGACGGTAGGTGTATTTTGAACTATATTTTTTTAGGTATAAACGAGCAGTGCCCCCCCTTACGTTGATCAATCACTCAATATATTAACAATGTAATTGTGAACAAGCAAATGTATGTTATATATATATATATATATGTATCATTTGTTAATACAATTTATGAGGACAACATGAATGTGGAGAGAGATTAATAATTATATAAGATTTAATTAATTTGCTTCCTGTGAGTTCTTTAAAAACAGACTATCACAGAAATTGCGTACAAAGTATGACATCGCGCTGAATTTTACAAAATTAACAAAATTATTATTTAATTTACAAAATTAACTGGTTGTGCCCGCGGCGTCGGCCTAGATGTGACACCCCGTACAACTACCATTTTTTGGTATAATTGGATATTTATACAAAAAGTTACTAACAATAATTCTGGATTTAACTTGTAAGTACCTCTTGGATTTAACATAATTTTCATTCAAGTAAAAGAAAGATTTTTTTTTATTGACAGAAAAAAATAAATTGCAGTGACCTCTCGCAACAAGCATAATAACAACCTTAATTTGATATAACCTCGTAAGCCATACTAGTCTAGTTAGATCTTACGAGGTTACACCAGATAAATTTATATTTCGCATCTTTTATATTATAATTTATAAAAGATGCGTATTTTACCTAATTTGTAAAACAGTTTTTTGTCTCTCCTGAAAAGTTCATCAGTTTGCATATACGAGGTGTCACATCTAGACCGACGCTGTGATTCTTTATCTAGGATCGTATTTACTTATTTAAACAGTTATGATGTGCCAAAATAACAAAAGAAAATAGTTTTAACATGCATTTCTTCCATAGTAAAACCATTGAACTTTAGTCTTGTTGTGTTTTTACACTTCGAACACAATGAACCGTGGTGACTGACAAGTACTAACATAAGGAACAGAGTAGCCGAGGAATGATTGGAATAATATGATATTAGCTAAGTTAGTGTCTAGGTAGCACAGAACAAGCTGCTGATGAAGGTCACGCAGATTTTTCAGTATGTCGTTTCAGTTTGATTCATTGTATAGGGCCGTTAACAAAATAATGCTGCAGTTCTAATAATAAATCAATTGCAATTTCAACCCTACAAGCGTTATAATAGAGGCTTGCAAAATTCATAACAACATGAAACTAAAATAGTATACAGCTCCCGTAGATTCTGTGTTCCTAGTATTCCAGATGATGCAATATCGACCGCCACTGGCTCGTGGTACGTTCTTCCGGTCTATTCTGACACCATCTTTTTTTTTTTATAAAGATGGGAAATCATCAAATGACTTCTTCCGCTCTGGGTGGAGCGGAAGGGCGTGTCAGACTCTTACTGACTGAAACCCATCCGTATTCCTTCTAGCCCTTTGCGTTCCTGGGCCGCGGTGACGCTTTCGAATAAATTCCACAACCCTGGCAGGTTCTGGCCCAAGCGGGCCCCATTTTCTATGCTGACATCTCTTTGAGGCGCGCGTGAAACACAACGCGCTATCGACCCAGGCCTGGTGGTAATCGGACAGCAAGCACCACCAGGCCCGGGTCGATGGTGGTGCTCACCGAGTAAACTTAGTTACAAAGAGCATTAACGGCCGGTCTCAATATCCTTTAACCAGCTGTCAAATTAGCTACAAACAGTAGCTGAAACGTTACGTTTGATCAAACACAATTCAATTTCAATAATTTGACAGTTGGTTAAAGGTAGATACGTTATTGAAACCGGCCGTTAGTAATCATTCTAACTCGTTTGTATGGATTGACAGCTCACATCGTGGTCACTTCAACTTAGCTTACACGGTGAGAGGTTTACAGAATCACACTGCTAAACTTAACGAAATCACATAAAATTTAATTATTATTTCAAACTAGTTTTTGCCCGCGACTTCGTACGTACATATTCCGGTTTTTCCACTTTCCGTGGCAAATTCGGCAAATCATGTCTTATTGTGCTTCCCTTCACTCCCCAAGGAACCGACATGCCAAATATCAGTTTTTTACGACAAGTAGTTTCGGCTGTGCGTTGTCTGTCCGTCACCAGTAACGGAACACTTTTATATCTCTCTAAATGGATATTGATTTATGAAAAGAATAAAAAATATTAAATATGAGAAGCAAGTAATTTCCACTCACAATAAAATTGAGGTTTCTATACTGTGTTAAAAAATAAAACCCGTAAAATAGCACATTATGATTAATTAAAGTAAACTGGCCCGGAGTCAGTGGCACTCGCGCGAAAAAGGTTTTGAACTATCCTAATTTTTAAACATGTTACTTTAAAACCATAGACTTTTCATGGGTTTTCCTGTACCTATTTCATTATTAAAGACAGTAGTTCTTTCCTTATGTATTCTTCGCGTGTAGACTTCGTCCGCGCGGATCAAGTAGATATTTCACATAATTTATCGTCCATCTGCCCACTTCAAAGGGTAGTTTTGGAAAATAAATCTTAACGATTTTCATTAACTTTTTGCTGCTGAGACCACATGATCAGCGCAACTCTTGCGCCTTTTTTCCCTAATTACGAAAAAACCCATTTTAGCCCTAAACAACCATTCAGGGGTTGATTTTAGAATAATCCAAATACACGTACCTATTTCTAATTTTTTTATCAAGATTATTAATGCAGAGTTTCTACTTTATCAGATCAAGCTTTAAGATTCTTCCATACAAACTTTAACACCCTCTAAACCCCCATTGGAGAGTAGTTTTGAAAAACACATTATGACATTATTTATTATTCATTTAGGTTAGTATTTGTGGCAAGTTTCAAGTTTATAATCCCAAAGAATAAGATTTTTTCTTCTTCTTCTTGCTTGTCGCAAATAAACTCTTTTTCTTTCTTTCTTTTCTTCCGTACATAACTTGAAACTTGGTACAAATACTGTATTTTTACCAAGTTTCAAGTTTATAAACAGGAATAAGATTTTTCGTATAACTTCAACCCCCTATTTCACCCCTTTACGGGGAGAGTTTTCTAAAATTTTATCTTAGCAGACGTTTCCTGCTGATAATCTACCTTTATGCTAAATTTCATCTTCAAAGGGTAAAGTAGTTTACGAGATTTCGTAATTAATCCTTCGTACATCGTCTCCTATCAGAATAAATCAAAATTGGCTTGGTTGTCTTGATATCTAAAATAATGAACACTTTAACCTCCGCTCGGTAAGTATGCCAATTTTTGATTCTTACCGAGTCAGCGGACTTTCAATTATATTAAACCATAGAGTTACATCATAGGAAATCCTTATTTTATTGAATTTACTTTAAATTCCAGAGTTTAAAAGCGATATTCGCCATTTTATTGATACTGGTGGCCGAAACTAAAAAGCAAAAATTTTAAACTCTACTTCAGATAACAGAAGACGAAACTCGACAACCATTCCCGAGCAAAAAGATACTTCTGCGGATTTTATAAGCTTTCCGGCCACAAACATATCAAACCCCATTCATTGAAAGAAATCTAAAGCGTTTAAAATACCTTTGTTACTAAATTGCTATCATTAACAAAGTATGTTTATAATAAGCGATTAAATTGTGGAATAGAAAATAAAGCTATTTGTATGAACTTAAAGGTAAGATAATAAAATTTAAGGTAAGACAAAAAAAGAAAAGTAAAATTCTTGTCCTTTGTTCGCCTAAATTCTTATAATAACATGGCAGCAGAGATAGGTAGTGGGTAAATTTCCATTTGGAAATTTTCCCGGGTAAATTCTCCAACCATGAGTAAATATATTTTATAGCAGTAATATTAATTTAAAAGGTCCATCCACTAACCAACTGACCGGATCAGGAGACCTCACTCCAGATGTAAATGGCATTAGCTAGTTGACCGATTTTTGCGGAAGCTGTATTGACGGTCACTAAATCCTTAGTATAGTAGGACCGTCATTACGTTGTTATGTCGTTAGCTTCTAGGATGCCAGGAGCTTACTGTTAATCTTCCGTTCCACATTCTTACAGAGGCTGGATGTTACTGAGATCGGTCTTTAGTTTGCCGGGTCATCGCGACTGCCCTTCGTGGACTCGGATTGACGTTGGCTTTCTTTTAGGCAATCGTCACTTTTCCAGTCTCAAACAAAAAACGAAACTGTACAAAAAAATTGGACCTCATCGACGTTATATGTGACTTCACTGCTGTCAATGCCACTTAGATTGTTTTTTGTTGTCATTTTATCCCCAATGTTGATTAAGCTAAAAAAATATTTAACACAATGCCTAAACTTGTTTGTGCAAAAACCGCTTGGATGAGAGTAACTAACAAATTATGTGCTCGCATTGTTGTCTCTTCATTCCAAAAAGAAATAAAAGTCCGTTTAAATGATTCCGTTCTTTTAAAAATAAATACTCATCCCACGCCCATCTCTACGCTCGTGAAACATTCGGAATGAATTTATCCTCTATCAGCTTGCTCATTTTGATAGTTCGTTTTGTGCAGTCATGCTTGTATTCTTTCGCTAAAGGTTTCACAATCTTGTAAAACAAAATTACTATATCTTCTGTTCTGACGTTTTTGTCGTAGTAAAATAGGGGGAAATTGTTTTTGTGGGTCACGCCCACTGAATTTCGTGGTACTAGGACATCATAAATGTATAGTAGCATTGTGATAATTAAACTTAGTGTGGCGGTTGCATGTGGCGAAACGGAGAACTAACTTAAAACGCGGACATATTTTCTCATTAGGCATCGCCACAATTACATGCACAAAAGCTTGTCGAACAATTATCCTTGGAGATGTGACATATTTCGAGTATTTTGAACGTTGACGCGAACTATACGTGATCGTCCCGCATAACTAGCAACTCATAAATGTTTAAGGGATTACTTATAAGTTTCATTAAAAATCAGGTAGGCAGGTACGTAATTATGAAACAAGGTTCAATCAATCAAATAAATTCAGAGTGCCAATTCTACTCATTTTTCAAGAATCATTCGCATCTGCATCAATCTGTTCAAAAATGTTCAATTTTTTTAACAGATTGCGACTGAAATAAAATGCGAACATTGCCTAATAATGACTAGAATTGGCACTCTGAATTTATTTGTTTAGTATATATTTACAACTTTAGCTGTTACGGCGGGCTTCCGTTTTGTTTGTTGATGAGCTCAAGACATGTTGCTACGGTTCCTTCGTTGATGATACTCTTTTGCGACCATGTGCACCAAAAAACATGCTCTGCACTCATCTACAAACAATACGTACGCCGTTTACCGTGTAATTTGAAAACTAGAATCAGTACGAGAAGTTTTCCATTTTTTTAGCATCAACAAACTTTGATTTAGCGTATGCTTATATTGCAATTATAACTTCTACATTTCGTAGGTACAGAGTCATAATACGCGAGATCCGACGCGCACTTCTTGGTCAGTTTTTGGGGGTTCCGTACCTCAAAAGGAAAAACGGAACCCTTATAGGATCACTTCGTTGTCTGTCCGCCTGTCTGCCTGTCCCTTCATCTCGGGAACGCGTGGAAGTATCGAGTTGAAATTACCCATTAACCTCCACCACACACCAACCATTAACCATATACTCCAGTATACAGTCCCAGTACAAGCTGAGAAAAAATCAAACTTCTAAGTTAACGTAAAAAAAGATACGGCCGTTTATGCCGCAACAAACCTTTATTTCGACATTCTCAAAAGAATCAAAATTTATAGGGTACTTCCCGTTGACCTAGATTCATGAAATTTGGCAAGAAGATCTTAGAGTGATCTTAGAGTACAAGTACAGAAAAATATCTGAATGGGAATTTATGATTCTATCATATAAAAAAATATTTTTCACGATTACAAACTTATATTTTCGGTTGAAGAATTGACAGTGACGTACATTGATGTATGGGAAAACAATTTTTCACAAACAAAAAGTTATGTTTGTGCTTCGATTTCACCTGCTTTATTTGCTTTCATAGTTTAAAACTTCCGTCGGTAATGTATACTCGGAAAAAATCAAGACTCGATCGGAACCCTCGGTGCGCGAGTCTGACTCGCACTTGTCCGGTTTTTTTTTAGTAAAAGTGAACTTGCAACTTGCAATACACAAAAAAAAATTACATACGACTGTATTTTTATTTTCCGATGTGGTCTGTCTATTTGGGCCCGTTTTAATAAAAGCGACATGCAAAATGTCATTGACAATTTAATAGACCGAATTAAAAGAATATGTTTTTTGCTAAACAGTCTTCGAGTCAAATATGTGCGACGTTGCCAAAAGACAACTCACACTTGAATTGGATCTACTAGACTCTAGATCTACTAGACGAGATTCTATACTTCTAAAGGCCGTGTGATTGGAAGTTGCTTCATATGCAGAGCACTCAAAATCAAGTAAAGAACAAAGTTACAGAAAAATAAAATATTTTGTTGTATTTTAAGATTGTATGAATTAACATGATTGTGATTTTAAAGACAGCGCAATGGCCCTTGAATAACAGCAGTGAAGAACCTCCTGCCATGTTTTGGAAAAGTTTAGCCACACCATGTAGTGCCACCTGCCCACTTTCCAATGCATGAGGATGTGAGTTCGAAACCGATATTATGTGTTCCATGTACTGAAAGGACTATCATAGACATACTGCCTTAAAATATTCGTCTTTTAATATGAATTTAAAAATATGAGAACTGAGAAACTTTTCATAAAAAATCAGGTGAACTTTAACGAAAAACCAACTTAATGCGAATGTTACACTGTAATCAATGCCATCTGTCTCGTATGATTTGAATTGTGTCCCTGACTTTCAAAAGGGTTGATTTATGTTAGTAGTTCCGAGTCTGTTCGTAGCTGCAACTAAAGGGCGTCGGGCGCTGTTGTCGCTAAATGCACTTAAAATGCACCGACAGAAGCGATACACGACACAAATTTGGATACCATTTGTAACGGCACATTAGCTCAGCTGGGTGGACCAGAGCCTCGCGTTTCCTGAAACGCGGAAGACGTGGGTTCGAGTCCCACATGTGCCTAAACCCCTTTTGAAGTTTTTTGGTTTTTTATTTCATATCCGGTAACTTTTTCACTAATAGATTTATACTATTATCCATAATTTGAGGCTCTATGCGTGAAAATCCGGATCCGATGATTTGAAAAATAATATTATTTTTAAATGATGATTTCAACTTTATGTGCAGTTTGTGATGGCATTATGACTAGTATAATTCTATAAATATCTCAATATAAAGGTTCACACATTTTCACTTTCATAATTTCCTCTTAATATTAGGTAATCTTTACGAACGAGTACCTTTTTAAACAAATGAAAAAACGTATATTTAGGAAACAGGTATGTCGATCCAAGACTAAACATTTTTTCGCTTTTTTTTTCAGTGTAAACGTGAACAACATGAGCAATGACTCGAAGTGAAAGTATATAAATATATGATAACAGGCGCTGGGAAAACGAAAATGACAGATGATATCTTTTAGCTATTTCTACACTAGGGTCTCTAGATAAAATGACATTCGATAACGATTGTTAAAGGCCCAAAATTCTTGAGATTGTCCTGTATATAGACTATTCATTTGGACTTTCGACAAAGAGCTAATAATATTTTTTTAAGGCTCAAAGATATAATGAAACTCTTGCATAAAGTGTCTGTAACTATCTAATGAGAGTTACTAACAACAACTAACCACGTTTCAGATTCAGCTTTGTAAAGAGATTAGTATGGTTCGATAGACAAAATAAAATCAAAACTGTACTCTGGACCGCCAGCTGCCTATAGAAAGGGGTCTTTATGTGTAGGTATGTAGTATTGGTTTGCAGGGGTCGTGTTGCACGCATCCTTTGCTTTCACACTACTATTTTGAAATCTATTTATAGCCCTCTGATAAAGGGTACCTAAGTGATGGGAGACTGGAGTAACAATATATATCCTATTTTTAGTAATATCAAGTACAGGCGAATTAGGTTGGTGTTTAAAGCATCGTGCTTATAACGAATGTTTTGAATCTCTCATCTGTTAAAATATTTTGTTGAATCAAATTAAATGAATTTAGTTTTGGCCGACCTGCCACAGATCGAGAAAACGCTACGAGACTCGGTCGTGGGAAACCAAACAGATGGATTGCACCTTCTTTAATGAAAATCATGTTGAACAGCCACAATGGGAAATTCGAAATATTTGCACATTGACAAGATGTCTCTTTTGTTGTTAATACAAGTTGAGAGAAGAATTAAAATAACGTGAAAGAAAAACTGGATGCAAAAACATATCCTAAAAAGTCAGTATGAATTGGGAATGGAAAAGATAATAATGCATCGCTATATCCGTCCCAGTTTAACTTATGCACACCAAAACTGAATTCTTATCAAGGCGTCTCAGGTCCTTCAAACAGAGGGCCTATGATATGTACTAATCCCCAAAATTCTTAACAGATTTGCACCATTCTTGCACCATTAGATAGGGTATCTCTTTTGAAATGGTGGGGTGTACATTGCTGTAAATGCTCCATCTAGACAAACAAGGGGTAACACCGAGCACTATTTCATCACAAACACCCGTCACGTTACGGAAAGCTTGGTAAAGATGGCGCTATCAAATAGCTTAGTTTAATAAAACTAACTAATAGGAAAAAAATAAAAGTTAAGGTTTGGAATGCCTTTTGAGTTGAAGTAAATACTATGACGACTATATCATATAGAGCCAATAAGCAAAACGTACTGGAAAAAGAATTTATTACAATAATAAACACGGAAAAGGCTAACTTAACATCAAAATTTAACGAGTTTGATGATGGAACACCATGAGAACACAATTTTACGAGATTTTCTATTTCTGTAGAAGCAATTCCAATCTTGCTTGTAAAGCTTTGCCTTAACCGAACCGAATGTAAATCTATCTTATGGGGCAATAGGAACAGACAATCGATCCCTCATAAATTCAATAAGGGGTCAATTTTCTTAATTAAATCACCTCCTAGAATCTCCTAGTCGTCGCGTCATTACTATTTACGAGACAAGAACCCCATGAATGATGTCTTCGGGCTCTTGTCTCCACAAGTGTAGCAGCTGTTTCAGCATTTAATCTTTTGGCACGTGACAATAGAAAGTGGGTGTGTGCGTGTTTACTGTAGTATTCACGTGAGAAACACCATTTGGGTTTTTTTTTTTTTTTTTTAAGGATGGGAAATCATCAAATGACTTCTTCCGCTCTGGGTGGAGCGGAAGGGCGTGTCAGACTCTTACTGACTAAAACCCATCCGTGTTCCTTCTGAAGCCCTTTGCATTCCAGGGCCGCGGTGACTCTTTCGAACAAATTCCGCAACCCTGGCAGGCTCTGGCCCTAGCGGACCCCGTCTTTTATGCTGACATCTCTTTGAGGCGCGCGTGAAACACAACGCGCCATCGACCCGGGCCTGGTGGTGATCGGACGGCGAGCCACCCAATGCTCGCCGTCCGCAGGCCCGCGCCTACGGTGGCCGGGGATCGCCCTGCGACTCCCGACGCCCGGGGCGTCTTCTCCTGTTGCGGCGGTTGGGGCGAAGGCCTTGCCTTTCCCTCGCGCGGCCCGCCTCCTCCTTCGCTAGCATTACTGCTTCGCAGAAGGAGGTGACCGCTTCCCAAGCCTCCTCGCTCCGGACCATGGATTCAACCAGGGCCGGACGCGAGAGGTCGCCGCCACCGATCGCCGCGATGAGGACACGGCGGTGCTCAGCCCAAGCAGGGCAGACCTCCACCGTATGCTCCACCGTGTCCTCCGGGCGATCCTCACAGTGCTGACACCCGGGCGTGTCTTCCCGCTTAATCCGAAACAGGTACCTCCCGAAACAGCCGTGTCCGGTAAGTACCTGCGTCAGGCGGAAGGTGAGGACGCCGTGGCGCCTCTCCAGCCACTCCTCAAAGAGGGGCCTTACCGCCGCAATTGTGGCGTGCCCAGCGCTGGGCCGCGATAGTCTCAGTCTCCATACCGCCATAGTATCCTGCAGGAGCTCCGTCCGCCGCGATGCAATTTGCCGTGGCAGCGGAGTTTCGCCCCGGCAAAGCGCCTCCACGCGCCACGCGTAAACGTGCGCGAGGGCTCTCGCTTCCAGATCCCATGGCGGTAATCCGGCAAGGAGGCTCGCCGCCTCGCCGGAGACCGTGCGGTATCCCCGGGCCAGCCGGATGGCAATGACCCTTTGGGACGAATTGAGTTGGCGGGCTGGTCGCCTCTTCAACGTGAGTGCCCACACTGGGGCCCCATAAAGGGCCATGGACCGCACGATCCCCGCATAAAGCCTCCGGCAGGAGGCGTTTGGACCCCCTAGATTGGGCAGGAGCCGCTTAAAGGCAGCCCCGGCCCGCTCCAGTCTGGGAGCCAAACGTCGGAAGTGCTCCTCGAAGTTCCACCGGCTGTCGAGAACGAGTCCCAGGTACTTGATCGTCGACCCGACGCCGATGTGAACCCCTCCTACCGTTACTTGGGATCCCGCTGGTGGCCTGTTCCGAGAACCATGAAAGCACATGGCCTCGGACTTGTGCAGGGCCACCTCGAGACCCAATTGCCGGATCCTTCCAACGACTATCGCGACCCCGCGTGTCATTAATTCGGCCGCTGCCTGGTGCGACCCCCCCTGTGCCAGAACCAGCGTGTCGTCAGCGTAGCAGACTACGCTGACGCCGCTAGGGAGGTCGGCACGCAGCACCCAGTCGTAGCCGATGTCCCACAGGAGCGGCCCCAGAACCGAACCCTGTGGAACACCGCACGACATCTCTCGCCGGTTCCACTCTCCCCGGTGACCGGGGTAGATGACGGCCCTGTCCGTCAAATAGGCCTCGACCACGCGACGGAGGTAGGTCGGCATCCGGTGGTACCGGAGTGCCTCCCTAATGCAACTCCAGGGCAGGGAGTTAAAGGCATTGGCGATGTCAAGAGACACCGCCAAGACGACCCTGCCCCGGGACACAGCATCCCCCGTCGTGAGGGCTCTCACGCGCATGATGGCATCCACCGTTGAGCGCCCCGTGCGGAAACCGAACTGGTTCTCCGCCAGATTCGGCCCCACCCTCACCAGGTGCCCGACGAGGCGGTTTGCAATTACTCTTTCAAAGAGCTTGCCCAACTCGTCGAGCAGCACGATGGGCCGGTAAGCGGACGGAGAGTCCGCAGGGCGCCCTGGCTTCTTAATGAGAACCAGTTTCCCCGTCTTCCAGCGAAGTGGGATCCAGCGAAGTGGGAACCATTTGGGTTACCAGTAAATTAAGTGGACAAATCACATCTAATTCGCAATTTCCAAAAACCGAAGAAAGAAAAGAAAAATAAAACAAAGAAAAACCAAAAAGAAGAAGAAAGATAATAAAAAATATTTTACTTTGAGTCATTTTGTAAGCTTTCGTTATAATATAACTACTACAATTACTACATTGATCTTTTGCAAAAATATCTTGGACATTTTCTTAAGATTTTTTTCAAAACCATCTTTTAATAATTTACATAAACTAATGTGTAAAGTAACTGCTTCGTTGTATGCTTGCCTGTCCAGAGCGTGAGGGAGGGGTCAATCATTAACTCACGCATTTCCGAACAGAATAAAAAAAAAGTGATTAAAAAAATAGGCACATGTGGGACTCGAACCCACGACCTTCGCATTTCAAAAGCGACGCTCTAGACTATCCAGCTGAGCTAATGTGCCGCTACAAATGGTGTCCAAATTTTCATCATGTATCGTCTTTCGTCGATGCAAATTGAGTACATTCAGCGACAGCAGCGCCTGATACCCTTTGGCTGCAACTGCGTCAGACGCGGAACTATTAACGCACGCATAAACCCTTTCAAATTCAAATCATGCAAGACAGATGGCATTAATATCAGGCAAACTTTCGCGTTTTCGTTGCTGGTGTGTCGAAAATGTTTACTATAAGGTTAATTTCTATTTGTGTCCACAGTATATATTTTGAACCTGCAATGAAATACTAAAGCCTTTTATTACGCTATTCGGCTAATCATAAACTCCCATTTCCCTTTGTACAGTTAAGGCTTGATTTCATAATATTTCATTAAATACAGAAAAAACCGAAGTGATAAGTGCAGTTCAAACTGCACTTCACTTCGGTTTTTTCTGGCGGAAGGCTGATTTGCATTGTTTTGGTTGTTCAACCCATGTGCCGATGGGATCGCCACATGGATTCCTCATTGGAAAATTTACGAGTTTTTCATCCCAATTGAAATCCATCTTCCTTTAGAAGATGCCTCATCTAACCTTTCTTCAACCGTCTAGCCTTTTTTTAACTAATATTATTATTATTATTATTATTCTCTTTATTCGTTCTAAATACATATAAATTACATTTTTAAAATATTAAAATACAAAGATATAAAAATATTTAAAAATATAAAAAATAGTAGCCCACCAGTATCGGGAACAGAGTCCAAGCTACCGGTGGTTAGGGCCCCTGAGAGAGGAACCTCCTCACTATGCGCGCCGTGTCCAGGAGTACTGCTTTCTGGATCAAGCCCTTGATCCAGCTGCCCAACGAGAGCCTCTTTAGATGTTGGTCGAGGCTCTTGGCAATTATGCCATTGGCCGTCACAACTATCGGCACAATGACTGCTGTGTTCACATCCCACATGTCGACAACCTCGCGAGCCAAGTCAAGATACTTCGTTTGTTTATCTTTCTCAGTCTTCACGAGGTTTTATTATTATTATTATTAACTATATTTTAGGGTTAGCTTCCAGTCAAACCGGATTCGGAGACCATGTTGAATACAAGTATTTTACGTGGAGCGCCTGCCTATCTGAACTGCACAATCCAGAAGATGAAGTTTCTAAAATTTCAGTTCTTTATTTATCAACCTACATAGGATACCTACATAGCAACCTACATAGCATACACCAAACATACATTAACGTATATGTTTGGTGTATGCTATGTAAGTTGTAAAAAAATTAAAAAATTTATAGGGGTGAAACAGGGTTAAGTTTGTATGAAGGAATCCAATTCCTTGGGTATTTAAACTTGATGCTTGGCACGAATACTGACTCCCATAATTGATTGATCCCATTCAAAACATCAAATCATGTTCCAAAGAATCTGGACGCTTGGCCCGATAAATTTGAAACCAGGCATTGACAATCTTTTAAAAATTAAGAATAATGATACATCAATGTGACAAAAACATAGCTTGACTGCTTAAACCGAAATACATTTGGAAAAACATTAGGAGAATCATTAATTGAATATTTTCGGCATGGCCGACCCATGACGGAAATATTCAAACTTGGACCAAAGGATGAATAAAAAAGAGACAATTGTATCAGCAGCTACCTACGTGGGTACTTGCACCAATTTTATATTTTTCTATGATGGTTGAATGTCGAGATTATCCCAATGTCACGGAATACCGAAGTGGTTCGTGGGCTGATTTCACTGAACATAAAAGTATAATATTACAACTTAAGGCAGAGTCAGCGACCCTTGATGTTGCTTGTACCTTTTTTAGTGGCAATAATAATTAAGCCATAACGTGCCGTCTGAAAATCGTGATTCAATATTTGAGTAGACAAAATTTAAAACTTGCTGATACCAATTTGAATTCACAACCATAACGTAGGAAATATTGATTTAATAAATTAATAAAACAAGTAAGTGTGATTTTTGTTGTTATAAATTAAATTCTATACACAGTAATACCTATACAGATATGTAGTATCTAAACGTAATAAACTTTGAACACTCATTTTTTTCTTGAATTACAGTTTTGTGCCGGTTTGCTAACTCTAGTCTGGAGTATCTGACGTAGACTGCGTTATAGGTTGACGATGATTTTATTACAGGATAAAAATTGTAGTTGCAATAAAATATAATAAAATATATTTTGATAGGATGAGAAAAAAGTAAAAAAATGCTACAACGGCCAACTCGCGAAGGATTTGAACCCCCGACCATCTCGTAATGGGCGCTCTGACCACTGAGCTAACGAGTCTTATCAAAAATTGCGAAAACGGCTTTCCTATTTGGGAAAATCAGGACAATGCATCGAAAAATAAAATCTAGATGCAAAACAGTAAAGTCTATATTTCAACGTTAACCTAAAGTCTTTGATTCAGTCTACGTCGCGCTTCTCGCTCTGTCCGTCAGCGGCGGTGATGTTGTCTCCCTTATATAACAATTAGCAAAGACGGTATACGCTTCGCGCGTCCAGAGCGCACGCGCGCATGATCTACTACGCAGACGGCAGACTGGCCCCCGGCGCTACGCCCCAGCGACACTGCGCTACCTCCGCCGCCTCGTGTCGCTACGAAACCGTAGTATTCTACGTAGCAACTGCTACGTATCGTACTACGGTTCCGTAGCGGTTCGCTTGAGTGCTACGTTTTGGTGTTGAAAAAACATGTTGCCGCAATCTCCAAAAGTTCTTAACAGACTTGCTTCATATTTTCACCAATAGAAAGCGTTTTTCTTGTAAAACGTTGGGTCGTATATTTTTTGACTAAGTTGTGTATTTGCTGAGGTACCGCATGTTTTGCAAGGTACAAACATTGAATGATTGGTTCGAGTACTATAAAGTCAGCCTTCCGCATCTGTCTGTTTAAAATGACTAATCTCAGCAACTAAATAAGGGATTTTGATCAAATTTTCATCATTATATAATATAGTGTTTCTTAGGCAGGATGGATGATCTGAGGCATGATCTGATGATGCAGGATCTGAGGCAGACAGGATGAGGGATGAAACTGCACTACAAACTCTTTCACAACAGGCTTATAACGTAGCTACCCAAGCCATTCGCGACGCACCCGTGATGTGGAACACTAATAAAACACAATATCCTTAAAAATATGTCAAACTACCAAGTATAAGTAGTTTAGTTTAAAAAATGTGGAATAAAATTGCCTAGTTTTGCTCGAATTCAACATCACAGAAACCTCCGAGAAAACGTATTATTATTATGTTCCGAACGATCTTTGACATCCCGTTTCAACTTTATAATTAACAAACAAAATTGAATTTACAAAATAGTCTTTAATAGTCTTTGCACACATCATCATCGAATATTATCCCCAAAAGAGATTTAGGGTTGTTAAACTCTGTTTAGAAGAATCGTATTTCTTAGGCCAATTTACGTGAAACTTGCATAAAATACTAAAGGCCAATTTAATTGGAACTTAGTTCGAATACTGGCTTATTATTATATGTTATTCGTTTTCACAAAAGATGATTTAGGGGGTATTCAAGTTTGTATGAAAGATTCGTATTCCATGGGTAAATTAACTTGAAACTTAACATTGTAGTACCTAAATAACAAGGGATTTCATATCAACCCCCAGGTTAAAAACTAAGAGCTAGAAAGTGATAATTTTACACACAGTTTTCCTTTTTTTAAGTACAAAAACTGCAACTGTAACATCAGAAAGACGTGGTGCGTCGCCGTCTTTTACTAATCTCAAAAATTAATGGACGGATTTTCTTCATACTTTCACCAATAGATAGTGTTCCTCGAAGAATATTTAGTGAGTATCACAAACCTGTCAGTTGTGTAGTAAATGAGTTGACGCATGCTTTGTTAACAAAGTCGTAAAATTGAGTGATGTTTGGGGTCATCGAGTATCGATTTTGCCTGGTCGGATGCGGTTTCACTCACAAATTCACTGTTTATCTTGATTTGAAGTTATTATTATTAAATAAACATTGAATTAAGCTTGGCCCAAAGAATCGTACCCATATTAAACTAAAAAGATCAAACATTAAAAATTTTAAATTTTTATTTCATGCTTTTTAAACTTAATTTACCTATAATGTTTTAAAAGCTAAATAAAACAATGCGTGTGGTCCTAGGTATAGACGCCAGCACATAAAGCTACCCGAAACTGTCAAATTTTCCAATCAACCTAATGCTTTGGCGATAAAGTTGAAAATCAATCAAAGAAATTTGATAGATTGTTGTAGCTTGATATGCTGGCGTCTGTACCAGTCATCACTCGCATTGATCAGACAAATAATATATGTAAGTATAGCCATACATAACATACATACATACATATCTATTTATTTCCATTTCGTTAGTTAATATTCCTCATTCCCTTTCAATGTCGTGTACATTATTCTACTAGTCAAGCCCTTTCATTTGATACCCATATTGAGGCAGTTGTGAAAAAAATATAGGTAATTCACCATTTTGTGGTGGCGGCCATCTTGGTTTTGAAATTTATCATGGTATATAGTATTCTACTAGTCAAGCCCTTTCATTTGATACCCATATTGAGGGAGTTGTGAAAAAATATGTAAGTCGCCATTTTGTGGCGACGGCCATCTTGGACCGATTTTCATCAAAGATAGCTAAGAACACTTCTCACTAATTCACCTTTCAAACAAAAGAAATAAACTCAAAATCGGTTCACCTATTCGAGAGCTACGATGCCACAGACAGACACACACACACACACACAATTCAAACTTTTAACACCCCATCGTTTTTGCGTCGGGGGTTAAAAAAAGCCTATATGATGGCATATAGGCAGTAATGCCAGACTATAATTTTTCTCCGTTCATTAGTTCTGGCATGATTGAGTAACAAACATCCATCCATCTATCCAAACTTTAGCATTTATAATAGCAGTAAGATTGGACGTAATTTCACCTCGCACAAACTAGTTTTACACAGCATAAATCGTGTGCCCTCAAACATTAGTCACCCTTGTGACTGGACAACGAGGAGCACCCTTTTTAATGAACAAAGTTGTTATTATTATTTGATTGCTATTAGTAGCTTAAATTGGAAAAAGCGAGATGCTTTTACTAAAAACGATTCCGTGGAATCTGTTTTCTGCAGGAAGAATGTTAAATCATACAGATATGGAACCAACAGTTTGCGTGTTACTAGTCGCAGTCAAACCTAGTGTATTTGAAAAATATTTTAATTCTAAGTCTATATGCTCATTATTGTTTTCATTGATTCCCGTAATCAGTATTTATTTATCACTTCGAATGAATTCAAAATTCATTCGAACCGAAGGTACTAAATACGGTAGCAATTTCGGCCTTGCTTTTTTCTTATTTATACGTCATTCATAATTAATTAAAAGTTCTTTAATGGTAAACGCGTTTTTCCATTTCACTACGGAATTCTGAAAAGGGGAGTTGTCAGTAGGGGAGCTGCCAGTAGGGGACGGATTCACACAGCGCCATTGTATGGATACACATTCATATCGATCAGATTTCGTCTGGACATTGTAGTGTGTGTGCAACTCCGAGGTACTCTATAATAATAGACAGTACTATAGCAACACAGAGTTATTAACACATAGAATTGATATACACATGCACTGTGCGTGCATTGTGCGTGCTAGTGCAAGATATCATCAAAAAAGTCGGAAAAGGGGAACACTTGAACACAATGTCGGAATATTCGAAAACAAAAATAAAGTAGTATTTTTCCAAGGTCGAATCTATCTCTGTACCATTTCATCCAAATCCGTTTAGCCGTTAAGACGTGAAAAGATTAAAGACAAACGGTTAAATTCCCCTTTTTTGATAATATTAGTATAGTTGAGTGTAATTGAAGATAAATCAGTTGCAGATAACTTATTTCTCGATATCTCACGATTCAATTCAACGACTGCGCTTACAAAGCATGCGGTAGTTCAGTTAAAATACAACCTCTATTTGTTTAATGTACATGTAGATATTCTATAGGAGACATTCTATCCTTTCGTGAAAATTAGGAGAAAATCCATTTTGTACTTTTTGTGATTAGTAATTGCGAACAGCGGGCAGTCTTAGTCTAGGAAATTCCGTTTTTTTTTTTCCGGAGTTTGCCGCATCCGCTTTCGGCAAAATCATTATGACAGGTTTCAATTTTACTTTCGTTTTTGTCTTTTTTTGTTATCGTCCTGGAATGAAAAAATTAAGGAGCGAAACAAAAAAACATTCCAGACAGATAATAAATCAAGACAGAGGTACAAAATGGTCATGTTAAAGCCGTGGTCGCATGCCATTATAATCTTGTTGGTGTTCCTGGCACTTCGGATTAAACGGGAGGACACGCCCGGGTGTCAGCACTGTGAGGATCACCCGGAGGATACAGTGGAGCATACGGTGGTGGTCTGCCATGCTTGGGTGGAGCACCGCCGTGTTTTCGTCGAGGCGATCGGCGGCGACGACCTCTCGCGTCCGGCCCTGGTTAAATCCATGGTCCGGAGCGAGGAGGCTTGGGAAGCGGTCACCTCCTTCTGCGAAACAGTTATGCTAGCGAAAGACAAGACCTTCGCCCCGACCGCCGCTACAGGAGAAGACGCCCCGAACGTCGGGAGTCGCAGGGCGATCCCCGGCCACCATAGACGCGGGCCTGCGGACGGAAAGCGGAAAGGCCCAGGTCGATGGTGCGTTATGTTCCACTGCGATGTCAGCATAAAAGACGGGGTCCGCTAGGGCCGGAGCCTGCAGGGTTGCGGAATTTGTTCGGAAGAGTTACCGCGGCCCTGGAACGCAAAGACCTTTAGAAGGAACACGGATGGGTTTTTGTCAGTAAGAGTCTGACACGCCCTTCTGCTCCACCCAGAGCGGAAGAAGTCATTTGATGATGTCCCATTCTTTTAAAAAAAAGGTGTTCCTGGCACCCACATGGTATGCAAGCATGCGGACCACGGCTCCACCTTGAGCATTTTTGTATCTATCTTGGTTTCTTTCTGAAATATATTCTTGTTGCAAACTTTTTAGATCACTTTTATTTTCTGTAGTCGGGTTACAGTTCTGTAAACTTTGTTTCTTTATTTTTACTTTTCTGTTTTAAAAATCGTTGATATTTATTAAGATTTGACTAACCGCACATTGCTATCATTTAAAAAATGCTTTTTATTGTACAACTAGCTGTGCCCGCGACTTCGTTCGTGTGGATGTCGGGAAAAAAATGTGTCGTATAGATATGATGTACGTATAGTTCCCAGTATCACCTCTCCCGTTTAAAATGCTGAGCAGCCCTGATATCTCCTGGTACCTCGAATCAAGATGATTCTTGATTACTTAATGTGCATCAATTATACGAACCAGTAACTCAAAACGAAACATTTTCAAAAACAAATGAAAAAGCACACAAGACATTTTTTACGACACTGTTGAAAATTGAGATATTTTTTTTTCGGGGTCAGAAAGGAGTTATTTTTTTTTTTCTTTGAGGTCTTTTTCTCTAGCGTATTTTCCGTATAGTAATGAAACGCATATTGAATTGTTCCTCATGATCTCCAGATTACAGTTGCAGTAATATTTTTTCCTAACAAACTGGAAATAAAAACTCCATCCGTTCAAAAGTTCATATCAGAGCACAACATTTGCCGCCATCTCGGGCACCGTTTTATATGAAATCTAGATTTACAGTCTTACCAAACCTTTCTGAATTAAGTGTTTTCCTTGAAAATGACTCACTTACTTAGTCCTTTAAATAAACATAGAAAATCAAAATAACTGACAATTTCATGCAAGTCAAAACAAACGGCTGACATTATATTGATGACTTGCTTGACACATGTCCGACAATTGGTGACAGAAAGGGATGGGCTTAAGTGATCTCTTAAATCGATTCCAATTCTAGAGTAAATATAAATTTTTGGTTTTTCAGAAGCGAGTATAAAAAGCAGCATGTTGCATTTGTAATACTACGCACCGCATCATGTCCTATCTCATATGCTTCTATTTCACTTGGCGTATTTGGCCAAATATTCGAGTCACTTCTGCATTACAAAATTAACCGTATTTCGCAGTAGGTAAGGTATGTTTTGTATTGAAAAAAAGATGTGAATATTTGGCCAAATACGCCAAGTGAAGTGCCAGCATTAGATATAAGTAGAAAGTGGCAAAATCATTAAATAATATAAACTAGCACTTCAATCCTGTGGTCTCAGGATCAGCATAACTGTTGTGCCCTTCACCCTGTTAGGGGTTGATTATGAAAAAATCGATAGATCCGCTTCAACTATACCATTTTAGATTGTTCGTACCAATTTCTAAGTAAATTGAAGCAAGTAAAAATGTCATCTCTTAAAAACTTCATCACCCCTTTTGGACCTTTTCTTAATTTTATAAAAATTAAGAAAAGTTCCTAAGGCAAGATTTTGCTACTTTTGTTTACATTATTGCAATATTTGTGAGGATCTCTAATTTTAAGAAAATATATTACAACCTTTGTTTTAAGTTTATAATGTAGTTTTCTAATGTCGAAAGAATTTTTATAATCGGTTGAGTTTTGTTTGAGTCAAATTGTAACAAACAAACAAATAAATGATTCCACTTAATAATATTAGTTAGAATACACACTGACTTGCATTCGTCTCCATTGCGTAATAACTTTTTTTTGTAAATAAAAAAAAGAATAAGAAAAAATTTTAAAGATGTGGAATTTACAAGTTAAATGTCCGATTTACTAATCGATCACCGAGATACGCGAGTGCCTGACCGTTAATAATTGAACATCACTTGAGTCTAGATGACAAACACAGATTACATAGAACTAGGATAATATATATAAGGAGGTAATAGAAAACTACATTTCGTTTCACGTTGATTTTTAGTTTTAAGTACCTTAAAAATCGTATTAAAAAAGTTGTAAACCTGCAACAACAACAACAGATTCAAAGCAATTTTTGATTCCTTGTTAAACTTATATGGTTATCACTCCGAACTGTAGTTAATTCACTTTTATTTTTCAAATAAACTGTTAAATCGCTTCAAAAAATACAGTTTTCCGACATTGACGACGATAACAACATTAACATTACTTTTAATTAAGATTTCGCGAACCCCGTTAGACACCATTAAACAAAGCTGGGCATCAGTAATTTAAACAATAGACATTCCAAAACCGCGAGTCCGTAAAAGATTAACTCCTTTACCTGTTAATTTTCGCATATTAAATTTAGTGAAAACTTACATAGCCTATGTCACCCGGAGTATTTTTACGAATCATTTGATACCCTATTCATGAAAATCAGTTCAGTAGTTAAGGCGCTACGGTGGAACATACAAAAACACATACATAGACAGCAAAAATCATGACCCTTCCTTTTGGCTTTGCAGTAGTCGGGTTAAAATCAACCTCTGCAGAAGAAAAATTAGTAAATTTCAAACTGACTGGCTGGTTTTCTTTTTGTCATAGATTTTGATGTCCACTATCGCCAGATGTTTTTATTTTTTAATAAACTGAGGAACAAGGTCAGCAAAAACTGGGAAATTTGGCTCATAAACATAATGTCCGTGATGATAATAAACAACGTAGCAAAATTAGTTAAAACTTTTTATAGTATAATCAGCCGGCTGTTTCTCTTTGTTTGAAAGTTTACTAATATTTTAAACTTTTAAACATATTTGAATGAAATTTACACCATGTGAAAGAGTATTTTTTTGGAAATATTAAGGGGTACATTTGAATCATAGAAGTTTTTATTCGCTACGTAAACGCAGCTAATATTAAAAAGTCGAGTCCGAGTTTCGACTGAAATATTAAATATTAAAAAATTTATTGATAATGGTTTATGTTGTAAGATGACATTAAATTATTGTAGTTTCAGGTTTATCTTAAAAAAAAATGTATTTGTTTGCAAAGATTCTCATTTTTACTTTGAGATCATTTATAATCACTTAATCAGATAAAAAAATAAAAACTACGTATAAAATACTGAAACGGACAAAATATACTGACAATTATTGTGTTCATTTTTACTAATTTCAATAGCCAACACCTAATTTCTAAAAAACCATTGTACCACCAACCATTGCAGTACATATTTTTTGTTGTAGAGTAGTATTGTTATAAACGCACATAAGTAAATAAAAAAGAAGTTACAGGATATTCTTATCATTTTGTTCCAAATTCTCAATTAAAATATGTAATGTTTTTGGTAGGATTACAATTGTGATGTAATATCAGAAAGACGTGGCGCGTCGCCGTCTTTTATTAGTCTTAGAAATTACTGGACGGATTTTCTTTATTCTTTCACCAATAGATAGAGTGTTTCTCGAGTAATATTTTGCGTACCTGACACTTGTATGTTAACTGATTTAACGCAGGTTTTGTTAACAAAGTAACACATTGTAACATACATGACTTCTCACCTTTTTCCCATGAATATGAATACATGAATGAATGTCTTTATGAGTAAAATAAACTTATTGCTGCTCCGACGTTCTGCTTGAAAGATCTCGGTTTAAAGAAACTTTATACTAATCTCCAAAACTTCTTCTTTCTGCGACTGGACCGACGCAGTCTGCGAATAGTGACGGGACCATCACCGGACACTGCTCACTGAAGCAACACTTCCACAAGATATGTGGAAAGAGTAGAGGAGAAGGAAAAAGTAGCGCACGAGCTCCTTGAGTGCACATTTTTTTGGCAAATGACAAAAAGTCTTCAAAATTGGAACTGAGCAAGAAAACTTACCTCTACCACAGTTGTTGATAAAGTGCAGAATATTAGTGTTGTTTCTGGCTGCAGCCTGGTGTGCCGCGGTGCGACCTCTGCCGTCTTTAACTGCTAGCCGCGACGGTTCGGTGAGGTACAGGCGCATAAAGTCCTTGACATTGCCGCTCTCTGCTGCCTGTCGAAGAAAAAAAACGTGGTATCAGCACATGAAGAAGAACTTTTTTTTTTTGTTGGGTTATGTAATCGTAGTTGGGTCCGTATGATGTAACGGACTGGCGTATACGTCTAAGCACGTACATATTTTGTATAACAGAAAAGTCGCAATATATAACAAGTTTATAGATTGAAACTCATTTGCAGGGAATTTGTATCTTTTATTTCAGTACAAAGCGTTGAAGTGCTGTAGGAAGTCTAGACAGTTATAGACAGCATACTGAAACGCACGTTATAAATCATTGTTCAGGCTAATCAGGCATGCGGCAGGCATAATTTTGAGGGGTTAAATTGATGTTGAAAAATGATTTGCTCAATTATGCTGGTCCGCTTCAAAACCGTTGCACAATCTTTGCGATAAACTTTTGAAATAAATTATAAAGTCTTACTAAACTCACATA
The DNA here is from genome assembly GCA_905163435.1 of Mamestra brassicae. NCBI lineage: Eukaryota > Metazoa > Arthropoda > Insecta > Lepidoptera > Noctuidae > Mamestra > Mamestra brassicae. The sequence goes on from LR990987.1 coordinate 9,006,104, forward strand.
TTTTAATCGTTATTCCATATCCCACCATATTAAGTAAAAAACCAATAAACTTACACAATATATCTAACTAAACATGAACTCATGAAGCAACTTTTTCTGTTAAATCCAACACAAAAAACGTTGTTCAATATGATAGAGACATTTAATATTATTTGAAACTACTCAGGTGTAACGTAGTAAGTGTTAATAAAAGTAACAATCATTATATCTCGTCACAGATCCATTGTGAGAGGTTAATATCATTATACCGACACAGTTGTGCTCCTAAAACGTGACCAACTCGAGGATCTGTATCAAATTTAATGGATAATGTATAAAAACCCAGGTATTTAACAAAGTTCCGGTTAAATATAGTGTTAAGGTTAAGGTTGCGGAGCTGGACACAATAAAGGACCATGGTGTAGTATTCGATCAAATTTTGAATTTTATTCCTCACATAAGTAATAGAAAAAAGTCAACTAGAGTTCTGGGTTTTGTTATGAAAAATTCTAAACAGTTCAGGAGTTGTAAAACTAAAATAATGATTTACAATAGTTTGGTTCGAAGCATTTTGAGTATTGTTACGTTAAACTGGCGGCCACACTATTCTGCGCACACGCTACGTCTTGAACGCGTCTAAAAGCGTTATCTTTGGCATCTGGCGTTTTCTAGCGGAATCGCCAAAAAGGTACGTGGGTACAGTAACCGGCTGAAGTACTTTATAATGGTTTCGCTGGACAAGCGCCAACGTATTAGTGACGCAATGTTTGTGTGCCTCCTCAAGAATTCTTTGTAGTCAAATAACACCTCTCTGCCCACCGCGAAGAAGAATAGTTCTAGGCGCAAATCGTCCATTCGCGAGGTTCTGCAAGGTCATTAATAGCTGTAGTGATGAAATCGATTTCCACTTTGACAGTTTGGGCAAATTGAAAGCCTATTTGAAATAGGCTTTCAGAGAGATTTTTATGAAAATAGGCTATTTTCATAAAAATCTCCCTTGATAGCCTTTTATTAACTCGCGTGGAAGGAAATGTGTTCATGCTAATAGAATAGAATACATGTATTAATTATTTTGTCAAGCCATTCTTAATCTAAGTATCTTCTTATTTAACTTAACACTAGATTAGTCGTTTAGTTTAAAGTATTTTTGAACAACTTCCTTATGCATGCGGTGTTTTATTTTTATTGCATGATATTTTTAACATAAAACCAGTGTGAACAATTGTTGGTGAACCAATAAAATATTTTTTTTAAAAGAAAATACAACCAACTTCCACATAAAAAACACTACAAAGTAAAAAATAATGATACTTAAGATCAATAGCCTTAATATCAGCAGTTGAAACATCAACACCGTAAGACCAACGATTCAAAATCTCAACACTTCGGAATGTCAGCAGCTTAGTAAGTCAACAGCAGTTCACCAGATCTTAGTTTAAAATCTCAACTTGGAAAGTATTAGGTAAATACTAATTAATGTTATAAATGTTTTACTACAAACAAAACACGTCCAGTAAATCTATCTATTATAGTTTCGATATTAAAATACTTGTGCATAGTTTTGAACCAATCCACAGGAAATAATAATTATTCATGAATCATATTGAGCTGAAGCAATAGGAGATAAAAACTAATTATATTATTGCAAAAAGTGAGTAGGTCATACTAATTGTGGGTAGTTGCAGTGCTATTTTATTTTTATGTAGGCAGGTAGTAACGCGTAAGCATTCTGTATTATTTTGAAAATGAAGGTAAAAGTATATTTGAATGACAACTATGTTACATGTTACGCATTACGATTATTTAATCGTTCTATAAAATGCCACGTGCTGCAAAATTTGTGAAATCGCAGAAAAAGCGTGGCTGGCATATATATGGTTATTTATAAGTATATGAAAAACAATGTACGCAAAGATACTACCTACTGGAAATGTACGCAAACCAAGGAAATGCATTGTTCTGGACTTGTTAAAACTGTAAGTAGGTACCGACACGGGTATATTTATAACATCAGATATTAGTAAAATACAGCACAACCATATGCCTGAACCAAGCTGAGTAGAAAATTTTAAGGTAATAGATACAATAAAATCGACTGCTGAAACTTCTATGGACTGTCCGGTGCAGATAATACAATCTTCTTTAGAGGGTGTTCCCCGCACCAGTGCACCGTATTTACCTAATAAAAATGCGGTCAGAGTGTCGTCTTGGGGGCACTATGAAAAAAATACTTAGAAAAATTTCGTGACCAATTTCGAGGTAGCGCTCGCCGGCCGCTGCCGCGGCACCGCTCGCTTCGCTCGATATCGATTTATATTTTTTTGATATCGGGGGGAAATCCTCATGGAAATCCTCCACCTTGGGGCGGGTGGAGGGGTCTGTCAGACTCTTACTGACTAAAACCACCCCGGTGTTCCATCTGCCAACTACGCCGGGGATCGCGGGAACGTATGCGACTTCCGCAATCCCCGGCTGGTGCCGGCCCGCCTCAGCCGGTGCAGTGACGCGAGCACTTTCGCCTCCAGGTCCCACGGCGGAGATCCGGCCAGTGCGCAAGCCGCCTCGTAGGAGATCGTGCGATATCCCCTGATGACTCTGACGGCCATCACCCTCTGCGGCCTCCGCAGAACAGTGATGGTGCTGGCCGTCAGGTCAGCCGCCCAGATCGGGGCCCCATAAAGGGCCATCGATCGCACGATCCCCACGTACAACCGCCTACAGGCGGTGCTCGGGTCCCCCAGATTGGGAAGCAGCGTTGACAGCGCCCCCGCCGCGCCCAACAACTTGGGCGCCAACCGCCGGAACTGGGGGCCGAAATCCCAACGGCTGTCGAGCACCAATCCCAAATACTTCATGGTGGACTCGACAGCGATACGGACCCCCCCGACCACAATGTGCGATCCCGGCGGCGGCGCTCGCCGGGGGCCATGAAAAACAATGGCCTCTGACTTGTTGAGGGCCACCTCCAGGCCGAGGCGCCGTATGCGGCTCACCACCTGTGAGACCGCAGCCGTCGCCAGCAACGCTGCCTCCCTGTGCGAGCTCCCCCGGGCAGTGACCAGTGTGTCGTCAGCGTAACACACCAGCTGCACTCCCGGCCGAAGCTCGCCCCTCAGCACCCAGTCGTACCCGATGTTCCACAGGAGCGGGCCCAAGACCGAACCCTGCGGAACACCGCACGACATGGGGCGCTGGTATCTGCCATCACGTCCCAGATAGGTGACACACCTTTCCGCCAAATAAGCCCCGACGACGCGGCGGAGGTAGGGCTGGGCTGGGGAGGTAGGCTCGATGAAAACGCAGTGCCTCCCGAATAAAACTCCAGGGCAGGGTGTTGAAGGCGTTGGAGATGTCCAAGGACACCGCCAACAACACACCGCCCCGCGACACCGCTTCCTCCGCCAGGACTCTCACTCGGGATATCGCCATCACAGTGGAGTGCCCTTGCCGAAAGCCGTACTGGCATTCGGCCAGGTCCGGCCCCTCTCCGCACAAGTGGCCGACGAGGCGGGCTGCGACTATCCGCTCAAACAGCTTTCCCACCTCGTCGAGCAGCACTATGGGCCGGTACGCGGACGGCGAGTCCGCAGGGCGCCCCGCTTTCCTGAGCAGGACCAGACGACCAGATTTCCACTGAGCGGGAAACTGGCCCTGCTCAAGGCACGCCGAGTAGAGTCCTCTCAGTCGGGGCTCCAGCTCCTTCAGAGCGAGTACTAACGCGCAGCCGTGAATCCCGTCGGGCCCCGGGGCAGTGTTCTTCGCCCGGAGCCGTGTCACGGCCGCCCTCGACTCTGGTTGTGTCACCTCTGGGACGCTGGCGTCCTCTTCGGGCTCTGCGGCTGTGGGCAGAGCCATCGGCGGCGGAGCGTGCTCCGCTCGTGCCGGGAAGAGGGCTGCTACCACGTCCTCCAGCAGCTCGGGTTGGAGACTCTCCGTAAGCGGGGGCGGCCATGGTCCGAGTTTGCGTCGGACCGAGCGATAAGGACGCCCCCACGGATCCCTGTTGAGAGTCTCCAACATCTCCTCCCTGGCTCGCGTCTTCGCCTCGGCTCGCGTCTTCGCCTCTCACAGTTCTAACCTAACCTAACCTATGGATATCTTTACAAAAAAGATATGACTTTGAATAATAGTGTAAAAGATGGTGGAATATATATATGGATGGAATAGAAAGCAACAAATTCTTTCCCGAAAAATTTTTCATCCGAGCTACCATTTTGGAAATAAAAAATGGTTTTGAAATGGAATCGACCAAGTCCCAAAAATTTTTTTGAACCAACAATTTTTTTTTTTTTGTTTTCTTTATTTCTCATAGTGCTCTTAAGCGATACTCGAAATCCCAAAAAAAGTCCCTGCCCTCATGCTTACACAAGGTGGAATAGACCGAAAAATATTCTAAGTCCCAAAAATTCAATTTTTTTTTGTTTTCTTTACTGCTCATAGAGCGTAAAATCGAATTCCAAAAAAAATAAAAAAAAAACGATAAATTTTCTAAGTCCTCGCGCCATAGCGCCCCTAAGGCTACACTCTAACTGATTATGGATGGTACATGTAGGTGTACTCCTCTTCCGTTCTTACAAATATAATATAGAATACACGCTTTAGTGGGAAACGATGAGTCAACACGGCGATTACTGCCAATGGTTTGTGCTTTTCTGCCGTCTAACAGTGAAACATGCTATGAAATATTTATTTCGAGAAGTGAAAAAATGTGGTGATATTTTCGAACTGTCATTAAGTCCGCTATATGTGTTAACCGACTTTGAAAATGCTGCAATAAATGCCTGCAAACGTGTTTTCCATCGAATATCTATAAATGTTGTTTTCTTTTATTTTACTGAAAACGTGTGGAAAAAAATACAAAAACTTGGATTTAGCTGCAGATTATGGTAATGATTCTGGCTTTGCACTGAAAATACGATATTTATTTGCTTGATGGCGGAAAGTTAAATTCCAGATAAAGCCCATGAATTGGTACAATGGTTTCGGCGATATTACGTAGGTACATGGTCCAATAACTAAAAAAAAAACAAAAATTCAACGACTGTTATTATAAAAAAAAACTGAACCATTGTTTGCCCCAAGTCTATGGTCAATCCAAGAAAATTTGTGGCAAGATATGCCTCGATCGCAGAACTCAATTGAAGCTTGGCACAGAAGGTGGACACATTATTGACCAATAAAAAATGGAATTTGTCGAACACTCTGAAGGAATTGATAAAAGAGCAAAAATCAACAAAGCTTTACATATAAAGGATCCTTGCAGAGGCACGCACACCACCACGTAAAAAAAATATATAGAAGAAGCTTTACAAAGGGTTATATCGAAGAAAGAGGAAATGGACACAATAAAAATTAAAAAAAAAGTTATTTATATAACATATAAATTTAAATAATTATAAATTAATATTTCATTGGGTTTCATACCCAATATTTACCAATATTTATTGTTATTTTTTGTAGCTGAAGAACGTGATTTGAATCGCTTTACAAACATGTTATTTGTTTTTCAATATATTAAAAGAAAACCAAATAGGATTTTTATTTACAATTGTTATTTATTTACGTATTTTAATATATTGTGTAATTACTCAAGTGTGTACCTACCTATACCTGACCGACCAAAAAGTAAATAAAAGGTAAGCACCCTTCGTCAAATAATGTTTAGGTACTTATAGTAAAACATGTATAATATAAATTAGTATTTACCTAATACTTTCCAAGTTGAGATTTTAAACTTTGGTCTGGTGAACTGTTGACTTACTAAGCTGCTGACATTCTGAAGTGTTAAGATTTTGAATCGTTGGTCTTAAGGTGTTGATGTTTTAACTGCTGATATTATGGCTGCTGATCTTAAATATCAAATCCCTTTGGGATTTACATAAACCTAACAATATTACACTTTACTAGACTTTATAGATTTCAAGTTGAGTGTGTCGATTGTTTATCTTCAAAGTAAAACGTCCATTGCAAAATCAATATATATAACTTAACTCAACGCAAAAATAATCATCAAGACCGGTTAATAAACAATAAAGTTATGTCCGAATAAATAACCCCAAAAATCAGGGTTGACTTGTACACATCTGCATACCCCTTCACAGCGTAACGGCGTGATGTTTTGTTATAAATTGGTGTAAACAATAAACAGATATGCGATTTCAGCAGTCCCGGAAGATTTGCTATCATTTAATGAAGTGTTCCGATGCCTATGTCTCTGAAGTTCTTCATCAGATCTTCACCAAATTGAAATGGGACCAGTATGAAAACTTTACCCTGTAGAGAGGTCCTTAATAATATTGATTTGTTTTGCATGTAATAATGAGTTATTTTTGTGTTTTATTAGTTTCAATTCGTGTTGATTTTTATTATTGTAATTTGAATTAATTTTGTTTTAAATTCTCGAATTGTATTAGATTTCAAATTATGTCAATTTTTATTAAAGAATAAACAAGGCTAATATAGTGATAACAAGTATGGAATAATAGTCTTCTTAACGAAAAATAATCATCCAAAGCGGTTGATTATTGACAAAAATATCGCAGAACAACAAAAAAATACAATCGACTTGAGAACCTCCTCCTTTTTTTGTAGTCGGGTAAAAATTAATCCCTATTTGCGTTGTTCACGGCATCACGCGTGAACGGCTGGACCAATTTTGCTTATTCTATTTTTGTTGTGTTTGTTATTTATCAGGAGAAGGTTCTTATGAAAGAAAATTTTGAAAAAAAAAAATTGCATCCGTGAAACGCCGGGGCGGACCACTAGTCGTTAATAGAGCATAATTCATGAAAAAAACTATCTAACCTATTTTATACCACTGCTGGGCAAAGGCCTCCCTCTCTTTTTCGATACAACTTTTGCTACGTCGGGCCAGTCCTTTCGTTAGGAGTCGAGAAAAAGAAAAATCTTTTTTATTTTTGCATAATTGGCATCACTTTTCTCGTTATAAATATCGAAACGACGGACTTAACTTTTAAGTTTTTGTTCGACATATGAAGGAAAAAAACCAAAACATACGTGTCTATTTATTTTTAATGATCTTGCATACGCAAAATTTTGCGCACTGTCTCCGACGAAATCCTGTATGTACTAAACATACATCATCATGTAACACACCTATAATTATACCTATGCATTTTTTAGTTTATTAAAACTGTCGTCACGAATAGCGTGGGACAGTTTTATCCAAAAAATCCTCTAGTAGAGTGTTATTTACATAAACTATGTAAATGATATGTAAGCGTACCAAGGAACATTTCAGTCTGGTATATCAATAAAGGCCGGGAACGAAACCATACCGCGATCTAACTCGATCCCAACACCATCTAGTTGATTGAACGACAACAGAATACCTAGCTCACTAGCGCCAAGTCACAGTACTGTGGGCGGCAACGGGGAGTTCGGGAATCAAATTCATTACAGTTCTACCATAAAAACTTGTTGGATTTCTTTTCGGAAAATACATTTTGTTTAGGTTGTTAATTATGCGATTTGTGATAGAATAATAAGTTCCATTTCCAAAATGTACAAGGAATCTGAGTGGGAAGAGAATGTTTATCGGACTATGCTATTTGGTTGGTGGATATCGTACACATCCCTGTCTTATATTCTTGAAAATTTCTTGATAAACCTGCTTCTCCTTCTTATCTGATACATACCTTCAGTAAAAATCTTTCTTCTACCTATAAATTAAAATAATAATAATAAAAAACACATCAAACACAATAATCACATAATTATAATTGTGTCTTACGATGTCCGCTCTGAGTTTATCCAGCCCTCTTTCTGTATCCAGGCGATTTTCCTTGAGAATGTGCTCTATCTGAACATCAAGACTGCAACCAGCCGTTTATGGTGAAGGCGTGCGAACACATTTCCAAGAATTTGAAAGAATCATCACAACGTTAATTTGTAAGATTCATTTTTGCAGAGTAACATATACGATTTATAGTTTAATTAATAGTACGATTAGTTAGTTTGCCACGTAGAACAATGCGTTCTATTGTTTGTTGCCAGGCTTTGAGTTAAAACTTCTATATATTAGTTCTGCAGATTTAAAGAAACGCCGAAATTTAGATTTGTTAGCTTCACCCCAATAAGACAATGCTTCTTTTGCTCAAACCGGCTACCAAAATCCTGAAGATTTCACAGATAGGTACTAAAAAAACTTTTTTGACCTCTCTGACAGCCATCATATCAATGTAGACTCTCCGCATAATAATGGCATGAAAAGCAATCCATTATTTTTTGGGATTCTGTATTAAAACCCTTATAGCTTCGCCGTGTCGGTCCGTCCGTCCGCAGGTTTTTTTATAGAGACTATTGATGCTACGGAGCTGTAATAAGTCATGGTTATAGATATTAATCACGTCGACAAAGTTGTAAAATAGAATCTGTAAAATCTTTTTTTTTTTGTGGTTGATCACATATAGATAAAGGGGCTTTTTAACCCATAACTTTGTATTATAAGCATCGTAAAGTTCTAGTAGAAAATCTTGTTTATCGACATATTTAATTATAAATAAATATATCGCACTTGCCATACAAATGACAGAAGACACTCTTTTGTTTAATAAGCTTTGTAAAAAGGATGATGGTATTACTGCTCACATTAAGTAGAATATGGAAAAAAATACTCGTTGCTTCCGTCATAGTAGTATTGAATGAAGGTGCCCCATCCAGTATATACTGAGACTCTGACTGTCATTTGAAGATATTAGACAGTCGCTGTGAATATTCAGATGCTAGGAAATCAAGCAGAATACTTGCAAAGGGTCTAAGTTACTGGGTTATGGTGCTCAGATGGGCATTCGCTCTATATTAAATACTGTTATTCAGCTGCATTCGGTTGGACTGGAAGCCGACCCCTACATTGTCATTCTGAGTTGAGCTACACTACTGCTGACAAATGCTTGCACTGATTGGACATGTCCACTCAAACTTGTGTTGGTTTTTGGGGTTCCGAAACTCCATTTAGCAAAACTGGTAAAGTGCGTGTCGGACCACGCACAGTGTAGGCTTCCGTAGTTACCCGTCCCCTAAACCATGCTAAAAAAATAATAAAAAGTACGTAACTATTATTACATTACAAAGTTAGACACGGTTAGGCGTTAAAAAAAAATTATCGCCACTTAGCACGTAGGTAATTCATTGCCCTAACGTATTCCAAGATTTGATTTTACCACACGGCGTGATTAATATGTATACCCATACCCAATTTCAACTTTCTAGCGCTAAGTGTGTCTGAGCTAAACCGCGGATGGACAGACGGATAGACAGACGGATATGGCATGAAACTATAAGGGTTGACTACGGAACCCTAAAAACGGAATCCTTTTCGATTATAAGGTATCCAATCGATTGTGTCTGTCCGTCTGTCACAGCCGATTGTCATCGAATCTATTGGACCGATTCAGTTGAAATTTGTTATGTTTATGTTATACATATGACCCAAAAACGACCGTGTAACGAAAATAAATAAATTTGTCACTCTTTGGAGGAAAAATTAGAAAACGTAGAAAAGTAGAAAACCTTTTCCAACTGTACTGTGTGACATATCAAATGAAAGGATGTATTTTGAGAAAATTGTACGTATTTTTAATAAAAACGAATAGTTTTGAAGTTATTAATGAAATTAGACGAAAAATTATTATTCCCAGTACATTGGCTTAGTGGCCTAGCCAAATGTCCACTTTGGTATTGTTGGTCAGATCTTTGAGCTTCTTAAAGATGTGAGTTGAGCTGCACGATAACAGACAAATGCGTGCACTGTGTGGCTGTCCACTCTACTGTTTAGCGCTTTCCTCAAAAGACCGCCTCAGACATTAACCTACATGTTTCTTTTACGACGTGACATTTATCTCTATATATAAAAATGAATCCCTATTTCCCTTGGTCACGGCATCACGCGTGAACAGCTGGACCAATTTCGCCAATTCTTTTTTTGTTGTATTTGTTATTGTTAGGAGAAGGTTCTTATGAAAGAAAATTTGGAAAAAGAAATATGCATCCGGGCGAAGCTGGAGCGGGCCACTAGTATCATATAAATTCAATCTCTTTAGTATTATTTAATTTTATACATTAATCATTCATTTTAAAATATTATTTTGGAACTATTTAATTATTTAAAGTTGTGTCCGTGGAGTTTTTCCATAGAAATCAGCGCTTTGGAACGAGGTACTAGGTTCGCGTTTTTGACTGACAACCTCGGCAAATTAAAAGTGGCAATAAATGGTTTTTTGGAAATAAATGGTTTACGTTCCGAGTTTTAGTTAGATCGTTGGGAAAAGGCTAGGCAGACTGAGTTATTTGGTAGGACATATTTCTTGGTATTCGCCTTTTCTAACTACGGATTGTACGGATCGGTCGTGTGATATTATCAGTCTGATTTACTGTGATGGATTCTGGTTGATATTTTGGTTGATTTAACCTTTCGGCTCAAGCAGTAAGGTGAGTGATAGATTAGTTTTACCACAACCAGATGGACCGCATATTAGACATCTGATACTGTTCGGTAGGAGTACACTATGACTGTAATGTATATTATCACAATTTTATTTAGAATTTATATCCCATCCTTTAATTGATAAACACGTGAGTTGTTTCTGAAACTTCATTTTGATAAGCAATTTAATCGTTTGTTCATGCTTTATATATCAGTAGCGACAGTGGTATATAGTGGCAGTCTCTTCATTAAAATTATTGTACAATACATAAATAAGGTCAGTTTTCATGAACCCTCTGTAAAAAGCGAAAATGGTTTAGTCAACACACTTATCAATAACCTACCTTTCGAGTTACACATGCCCGGCTACAATCATTGCGGTCCCGGAACAAAATTAGAAAAACGTTTGAAGAAAGGTGATGTAGGCATTAATCTTTTGGACGAGGCCTGTAAATTACATGACATTGCATACGGCCGAAACTGTGCCTTAGACCAATGACATAAAGCTGATTTGGAATTAGCATTGACATCGAAGAAACGTCGACTTGAATCAAATAGTTTATCTGAACGATTGGTGGCGTTCGGTTTGGTAAAAGACGTTTAGGAATGATGCCTCCCTTTACAAAGGTTATAACGGATGCACGTAAAGCTATGAAAACCATCAATGACGTTATGATAACGTCAATAAGAGCGTTAAACGTGGAAAGGTTAAAAAAGTATCTACGTAGTAAATTGATAAGTACAGCTAGCAAAGCAGCTAAAAGCAGTATCAAGAATAATAAGAGAAATGTGAAAAAGCAGAGGGTTATTCCTGTACCGAAAAGTGGTAGCTTCCTTCCGCTGATACCGACACTGGGTACGTTGGTGGCTGCTGGATATATTGCTGGTGGTGTCACAACCGCTGCTAAAAATATTTATGAACAAGTCAAAAAGAAAGATGAATCGAGAAATGAAGTACCAGTGGGTGTAGGAAGGGGCATATATAAGGCACCTTACAAAAAAGGTATGGACCTGAAACTAGACATTGCCCTACCGAATCGTGCCCTCTTCAACTTTAAGCTTGTAAAATATGTTAAGCAGCTAAACATTCCTCATTTCCGGGGTGTAGTCATGCGAGATGTTCTCATCATGATTATGATTTTTGCTTCTGTAGAGACGGAAGCGAAAATCACAGCCATGGATGTATGAAACGAGAATCGTAAATTTAGACGATGTACACGGGCCAGGAACGCACGGTGTAGCATATGTGAAGACTGTGAGTATCGCCCGAAGGACACGCTGGAGCAGACGGTGGAGGTCTGCCCTGCTTGGGCGGAGCACCGCCGTGTCCTCGTCGAGGCGATCGGCAGCGGTGACCCCTCGCATCCGGCCCTGGTTAAATCCATAGTTTGGGGCAAGGAGGCTTGGGAAGTGGTCACCTCCTTCTGCAAAGCAGTAATGCTAGGGAAGGAGAAGGCGTGCCGCGTGAGGGAAAGGCATGGCCTTTGCCCCAACCGCCGCTTCTCGCTACAGGAGAAAACGCCCCGGGCGTCGGGAGTCATATAAGGAATATAGCATCATAATTATCTATAAAACGAATGGTGAGGTATTACAATGCCGCAGTCTTTCCAACTCTTTACAGGCGAGAACATCGTCTCATCAAAAGCAGCAGTCAAAAGTAGAAACTAAAAGACTGATTGAAGAAACAATGCCTTATCAAAGATAACGCATTGTTTCTTCAATCACTAGGATTAAAAGTAAACTCCCAAGTATAATGATGTCATCATCATCATCAATTCTAGATATAGGAGATAGTGTGTTATTTGATGATAGTATAAAGGGAATTAAATTTCACTCATATTTACCCTACAGTGAATCATACCTACCCTACATATAAAACCAATGATGAGCTCCGGATCCATATCAACGATCAAGATGCATTGGTATTACCTTGTGAGAGCCACTTGATAATCGAAGATACTACCACAAAAGCTACTGCTTTCACCAACAATGCCTGCTCACCTGTTTCAAGACATACGCTATGAATTGAATGGTGTAGAGATTGACAGAACAAAAAATATTAATGAAATGAAATGAAATGAGTTTGGAAAATAACGATTGGAATATGAATGTTTTAAACAGTTTGAAGGTGACTTCTGTTTCACTATTCCACTTCGAAACTCCAAAACCACACAGTTGGAGAAACCTCGTTACGTCATAATCGGATTCCAACATGCGCTGTCCGATTACCACCAGGCCCGGGTCGATGGCGGATGACGGATGATGGATGTTTCACGCGCGCCTCAAAGAGATGTCAGCATAAAAGACGGGGCCCGCTAGGGCCAGAACCTGCCAGGGTTGCGGAATTTGTTCGAAAGAGTCACCGCGGCCCTGGAACGCAAAGGGCTTTAGAAGGAACACGGATGGGTTTAGTCAGTAAGAGTCTGACACGCCTTTCCGCTCCACCCAGAGCGGAAGAAGTCATTTGATGATTTCCCATCCGTAAAAAACATGCACGTTATAACGAATCAGCTAAAGATTAGCATTTTGTATCACAGCTTCTTTCATAATGCACGTCTATATCTCAATTTTCAATACTATCCATATGACAAACTATAAAAGAATTATCTCTTCGAATACAGTATTCTTATAAAAACCGTTCGAAAAAGAACTTCATAAACTCTAGCAGAATTGTGGAGAGAGCAGTTAATTATCAACATTTGTAGCCATGTATCACTTTATACAACCATCATATACCACATCAAGTCCACCCTTACATTTTGAACTTTGCAAGTATATATATCAGGTTGCTAGTTGCTCCACGATTCCATATGATCACGAATACATTTTTAAAACCATCAAATCAAATGAATACTGGAAGTGTGTATTGATATCGCAAATCGGATAACATTGATTAGTCAATGTTATCCGTCAATGTTAGACGAGTGGGATATGATATTTATGGAAAACGCCTCTGAAATATCAGAGAACTTCACATCTAGTTCAACTCCAGCTTCAATAAAGCAACAGCAACAGCGTCAACAACAACAAGTGATCAATTTTATATAAACCTGTCTGAACATGAAGAAGGAAGAAAAAAGTTAGTCATCGTTGACCTTGGGATGAAATCGATGACCATCTGTTGCGAAGAGTGATAGCGTCTGAATCATTTGCTGAACTGTCTTGATTGTCGAGATAGCCGATGGGCGGATTGCGGATTACTTGAATAAATGGCCGTAGTTTTTATTGCGTTGAGTTAGAAGATTGATTTTTTACAAATTTAAGGCAGCGTAGACATTATTTTGTTACATGAATTTCAACATGCTACCTCTATAACTGATTTTTGAGAAAAAGTATCCAGATAAACAAGACGGACTATGTATGATATACCTACATAGTCCGTCGTAGGATTTTTGCTTGTTAATCTGGCACATTATGGTATACCAACTACCAACTAGAGAAGGAAGCTGAGGGGGTGCAGCATGCTGAAAGTTTTAGATACGAGCCCTGCGGTCAGGGGCCTACTTTTAGATTTCCAAAACGTTTTTAAAATGAATTTTAGAGTCATTCATTTTCATTGATTGGGCACGGCTTAAAAATCCAATTTAGACAATTCCTTAAAGGATTTTCAGGGCGAATAATATGTATTTAGGTCATTTACTCCAAACGGATTACCATTTGGCAATAGAACCATGTTTTATAGCAAAACAAATCTTAAAAGCTTTTTCGAATGGTGTATCTAATGACAAAAACCTTAATAACTATGGTGACCAAGTACTTTTCTAATGTAAATCTTATGGTTATAGACCGCTAAATTACGCTTATTTTCAGTATTCAAATAAGTTGTCGTTGCTTGTAGGTTAACGCCCAACATACAGATATAAGCGAAAGTGGCGTAAGTTGAAAAGTTGAAAATAATCATTTTTAAAAGATCTTCCAATAGTGCTACATCTCCACTTTACAGAACAAAGTCTTTTTTAACGCACTTATCGTAGCTTCACTACAAGGACCATGGTTACTCTGTTCTTTTTGTAAGCTTTATAGTAGTTAGTTTTCTTAGGTGTACGGTTAGATTTTAGTAATTCTTTTCTAAAACACTTTCTGCAATCCGATTATGCCAAAACTTGTCATACTTATATAACTTTGGGAAAAAAATAATAATATGGTAGGTACTTTGGAACTAGTCTGATGTGTTCTGTCCACCTGGAGCGCTGGTTAATTGCGCTAACGTTAAAATTTGAAATGGATAAGTAGTCTCGGTTAGTCATCGTGTAAATTTACTTTTGACTGTCACGCGGTGTCCACAGTGGCTCCGCCCTCCACGACATGATTATATTTACGCAGCAACAATATTCAAATTCCTCGGAATCATGTAACCGCGTGGAGTTTATGGGTCACCAGAGTTCGTGAATTTCTTCATACCAATGAACACGTTTTTAATTGGTAAATGAGATGGATTCCCGGCCAAATGGCATTATCTCTCTCGCTTTTCCAGTTCTCAACACATTAGGGTAAAAAGAAGAAAATTATTTAACAGTTTATGTACACACAATTTGATTATGTTGTTCTGAAATGTATGTATTAAAAACATAGATTTATCTCCAAAATAACTAAATTTTATTTCAGGGGTAAACTTCAATCGAGATCTGCATATCACAAACTCCAGTCTGTGTTGTTTTAAAAAGGACTTAGGTGTCCGTCAATATTATTAGGAATGTATTGGTTGGCAAACTGATAGAGATAGAAAAGTGCGAAACTATCTCAACTGAAAACCACAAAACAGTTACTACTTAATATTGTTGCTGGTGAATATCTCAAAATCTGGTTAACATCGGTAGGTACTTAATATATTATTTTTCTTTCCAGTAATTTCTCAATTCATTGACGTAGTTTGTATGTTGGGGTAAGTAATAGATGATATAACAACAAAATCTCTAATATTTACAACATATAACAACAAAAGCTATAATTTTATTTAATATAACGATCAGTTAATATAATAAACGATTGATATAATTTTAAAATAACTAATTTTTAAAAGCTGACATACATTAAATATAAAATCTTTTGACATACCACTCAAAACATATAAATCATAACTAGTTACTGATTACCACCTGCGCTAAGATAGTTCGACGGTTGTTGGTCGGTGGTTCGTAAATCGGTGGCTGGTAGGTGGTTTTAAAAAAAAATACCACGAAGGCTAGGAGGGAGCGAAGCGGAGCGGAGCTCCCGCCTTAGTCTTAGCCTTAGTTGGGGTGTTAACCATTATGACGTTAAACGTTAGACCAAATGATTTTCGATTACATAAATGTTATATCAAACAACGTTTTACTAAATAAGTTTTAGAAGAAATAAATGTTATATGTAAAGAAATTATATAAACTGTTGGTATATCTCACGTTGATTATATCTTATGAACGATAATAAAATGAAATTAGACCAAATGAGTTTATACGTTATGAAACGCACCCTGTATGTTGGTTATTCGAGCGTAAAGCATCTTGAGTTGGTGAGCGCACTGTTTCGCAGTCTCGTGTGTACTAAAAAACACGAGATTTCTTCTTTACTTTTAGAGAGGTAGTATTTTGTAACTGCAAGAATCTATTTGATTATTGAATCTTGTTCGACATAATTATGCCTATTAAAAGTCACGTAATCGCCTTACATAAGTCTATCAAACTCACGGAGATGATTTAAAACATTGCTCAGACAATCGCCTTTATTGTAAGTATGGGAAGTCATCAAATGACTCCTTCTGCTTTGCGCGGAGTGGAAGGGAGTATAAGACTAAAACCCATCCGTGTTCTTCCTTATGCCCTTAACGTGCCAGGGTCGCGATGACTCTTTCTAACTAATTTCGCAACCCTGACAGGATCTCCTTTTTAGATTTTATGAAAAGGACTAAAAATGAGCCACTATGTTTGCTACGCCGTAGTCACGTTTTTTCTACGGAACCATCATGCTATTGGTATTAATTACTAACAGCTAGTTCCAATAAACAATGGCTGCACCGTTTGAATATTTTATCTGGCTTTAATTATAATTATTTTTGTAACATTTAATGGAAAGTATTAAATATCGTTGCATATTAATGTATGATAATAGCTCTTTGTCAAAAATGTGTTGTTAAATAAGTTGGCTTTTGTTTTCGTTTGTTCAGATTAACTTTATTTGAATGCAAGAGATTGGTTTATTAAATTTTTAAAAGATCTTGTTCAATTTTGAGTATTTATGTAAGATGCTTATTTTTTGCAAAACAATGTACGAAGTAACAATAATATCAAAACAAAAAAACCGACCGAACACAATCGTAATATAACATGAGACATATGTAATTAATAACAGATAATTTGTTTCCAATATTATGGATGCCAATATTTATATCTTTTAATAATTTTTTAAATATTTAAAACTCATATAAATGTACGATGATGGAAAAAGGAAAGAGCGATTACGAATGCAATAGATACTTTAAAATATGAATTTTAAAAACCATTGCATTAAATAAGGTTAGCGAGCTTGTGCACTGAATTTTTATTTTATTTAATTAACTGTTGTTTCACCTTGAATTTACATGGAAACTGCTACCTCCTATTCAAACCCTGTAGGATTTGAGTTTCCAAACAGTCTTATTTAGTCTTAGGAGCTATAACAATGGGTACGTACGGACCGCTACACTGTGCGTGACACAAAACGCACTTGCCCGGTTTTTGTAGAAGATTTATTTCTGTCTAACCTTCGACGGAAGGTTCCTGGAGTGATTCATGGTACATATGATGGACACATCATCTAAATCTAAAGAAAAGAATGGACGACGATCTAGCTACTCATGTGCGCTTAGCTGATAACAGCCAGGTTAATGTATGTTACCCTCCTCGTCCATCGTTAATGCACGATAATAACTCCTAGTGCTTCAGTTCTGCAGTGCTTAAGAAAACAACAGTGCCGACGTGATTGATGACAAGTCTCGATAAAAATGGCTAAACTAGAAGTGTTTCTCCGTGAAAAAGATTATGGCGTTGTATGTTTAGCCATTTAAAACTTAACTGTATCTTCTTTGATAGAATTCTATCCGGACAAGTTAGTGACAATAATATTAAATAATCCTATAATTAGTAATTAATAACTTTTTCTTAAAAGACTATTATAACATTTAGATAAATATTATATTTAGATTTTATTTTGTTAGAAAATCTTGGGACCCTGGGGTCTCAGTCCTTTAGCAGGAGGGGCCGAAGCCAACTCGAAGAAACCCGTTAGACATTTCAAATAGAATGGGGTACTCAACGACGATTATACCTGTATGCACTATTAAAGTGTTTCGTAGGACAATCCCCGGTTAATGCAGGACTATAGCAGAATATGGATACTCAGGATGAGAGGTTATGGGTTTGGGTGGTTTAGTGGACTGATTATCGTATTCTATGGAAGAACTATTGGACCCTGCCTGACCACTGACAATATACACGGCTTTGAATGGGAGGGGGTGACTTGCACACTCAATAAATGGGCCCCAGAAAGCGGTCACTAGAACAAAGTGACGTCGTGCCAAGAGTGCAATATATCCTGGGGAGAGGTATGCCCTGGTTATTAGGGCAATCCTGGAATTACGGTCAAGATCTTACTGGATTATATATTCTTCTCCCGAACACTTTTACTCATGCGAATCTCCACTCAGAACAGCCAATTATGGCAAGAAAGAGGTGGGAGCTCTGTTCCTTGTCAGTGTTCACTCCGGCCAGCCAATAAAGGCAAGCCGTAGATGAGGAATGAGACTTCTCGCGAGACATCAGGTCCGGGTCACTACTGCCCCACAGTTTGCCACAAAACTGCCCTGTATATTTAGATAATAATAACAAACAGTTATTTAATAAAAGATCATATTTTGTTTGAGATTACAAATTAAGATCAGTAAAACGTGAACGTAATTTGGACACAATTGAACAAACAAAGAAATGTTATTCAATTTCGTGATTTTATTAGTCTATTCTTAGCAAGTATTATGTTGCTTCGGCTTAGCTGTGCATAATGTATATTGTAAAGTGCAAATAAAAGATTTAAACTCTGTTTTACGTCAGGTTTTGATAAATTTAATACAGTCAAAGGTAAACAAATAAAACTTTGTGTGTTTGTCCCAATTTTTGTCAAGGCAATACAATTCAAGTCTCCCAATTACTTCTATATTGAGAATTTGGGCTCTCAAGATACAGGAGGGGCATCGATCCCGACACAACAAAAAACTAAAGTACGACGGCATCAAAAAAAAATGTATGTCTGTTAAGTCGGTTTACGAACGATAGTTTAACGTGACAAAGTCATAACAAAACATTGATGAAATGACCGTAACGTTACAATGAGCGTAACGTTACAATGAGTCATCCTTTTTCGTGCGTTCTTCCAGCGTTCATCGATTTATTAGACATTGTCACGTCAAAAACCGCAACGCCATCTATCCCAGCAATAGCGAACTACCAACGAAATACAGCATCGTGGTATCAGAGTTTTCCTTTAATTTAAGTTTAATACAACGAATTTTATCGAGAAAGGCTTGAGTGCCCAAATTCTTTTGGTTTGACTCCCCCTGATAATTTTCTTAAAGAAAGCACCGTATTATTGTAATTGTTAAGTTAAGAAACTATAAAAATCCGGAACCATTCAAATATCAATTTTAACTGATTATTAATCGAAGTATTAAATGAATCTCACTGGGCGCAACTATGTTCATACCAAGGCAGCAGCCTAACAGTGTTATTTATTAAACTAAATCTAACAGGAAAGCATATCTCATAACAGCATCATAAACAAAACTAGCTTTGTTGTGAACATTCGCCTATTCATTGCATTCAAAAACGTTGTGAGTAGTTTCAAAAGGCATGGGGAGAAGCAGTTTAATTACTGCTTATGTCTATTATTAAAAGTCACATTTCAGTTAATAATGAAACATTGAATAACTAAACTAAAAAACTAAACTAGTCTAAAGTCACAAGCCTCTTATAATATTTTGACGAGTCATAGAATGGGATAGCATGCTAAAGTTAACTCCATCCTTAAGTTTCTGATATCGATTCCGATGACGTCATTAAAATACCAGGGCATTAGCGTCCGTCGTAGGTGATACAATCGACCGGAAAATCAATAAGCCGTTGAACTGTAACCATTTAACTTGAGCGGAGTTCGAGTACTAAAACACTTTTCGGATCTGAGTTTAACACGTAAGTGTAGATTGTGCAATTTCTTTCCATCAAACCTCAAATGATCATCCGGGTTTCATAAATTGGGTCCAAGTGTGAAAGCAACGACCAAATTAGTGCTTTATTCTGATATAACTTGTCCCCTTTAGCATTTACTCTTGGTGGGGCATAAAAACTGTAGCAGCGCTGTACTTATTTGAATTCAGCTACACTTTCACATTTGACAAGTTTTTGACACTAACTATTCTAAACTTGAATTTGTTCCTTTGGACGAGATTATTAGCCTGCTGAATTTTATAACTAGGAAAACTGCGGTGGCCATTAAAACCGTTGTTATTTGAAAGGACAGTCCTTCATTTATCTCAAACTACGGTCAATAGAAAGGTCTTGTTTTTCCGTAATAACTATAATGTAGTTAATTTTTATATCATCAACAGCTGCCTCGTTGGTCTAGATCTAAACTGTTGGGCAAGCACTACTGAGAATACTGGGTTTGATTTCCGGATCGGGCAAACTGTTATTTACTTTTTCCATCTGAAATTTCTCAGAAGCAGACCGGAGTGTGCATTTGTGCCCGGTTGATGGCAATAAGGTCCCAGAAACTACTAAATACACATTAATAGGAGCCCTTCATTTGGTGCAGCCTAAGCTAATGAAAATAAATGTTCTCTCCTCATCTTGATGTATGGCACACAAGTTTGGTATTTGACTTACATCTAGGGCTTAAAGTTTCCCGACTTTACATTCAAAGATAGTATTAAATAGGTGTTACAATAACAGATACCTCTAAAACACTACAATAGTTTCTAAAAGCAGATCGTTAACACGGCCCAAACCAATGTGACAAATGGGACACTGCCACCCCTTTAAAAAAAAAACGTATTTAACCACTTTCTGAAATTTAATTCAAGCGAAGGCTGAAATCTAAATTGAATTGAAAAAACTTAAATCTGTTACGAGTACGTCTGGCCATTTTATGAAATCATTCAAGTTAAAATCAAACGCGCTTTCCTCCTGTGCGTACATTTCTTATGTATGGCTTTCTTTCTCTGCATCCCTGGTTCTGATTGAGGTACATGGTTTGTTTTGTCTCAGAACACTCGTTGAAACAAGCTCTTTTATTTTCGCTTTTGCCCACCTAAATTGATTGAGTTGGAGGGAAGCTAGGCGTAAATTTTCAATACGAATCCGTTTCAAATGAATGCTGCCGAGTGGCACGGGTTGGTTTGTACACCTTGTGTGTTAAATTAATTATTACTTTAAAGATTGACTGAAAGATAACTTGTTGTACAGCAAGATAAAACTAAGATACGCTAAAAAAGAAACAGCACACGGAGACCAGAGGGCTAAACACGAGTTCCTGCGTAATTGTGTCGATAACGTAAACGACCTTCGCCTTCGACAATTTTTACAAGCAAAATTGATTACCGCTATGTATGCGTATTTGAAACTGACAAATCCATAGCACAAGTTTTTACAACCACCTTTGTATAGATTTTACGCATTACCGTTGCGTAAACGCATCAAATGTATGGAAATCGGTAGTACGAGTTTTCAATTTTTTCTTTTTATTGAGTCGTAAATATTTTGTGCCCAGTAGGTGGCTAGGTTTATAGCGGCATCAGTGGCATTCATTAGGTCCTCAATGGTGCAGGGGCAAGGGCATTTAGGACACTCCAATGCGTGGGCTATATTTTGAACGGAGAAACCGCTTTTATATTTAGTGTTAAGCAGGTCAGCGACACCCCATTTTGCCAAGTTGTATTTTCAGCGGCCTACATGGGTGCGCAACCGATTGAGCGCTTTCCATATCGGCCACTGTAGTTCACGTGCAGCTGGCAGGTGTTCCTGAGGTTTCAAGAAGTCGGGTGGTAGAGGCCTCTTATTTTGGGTGGCTGATCCCGGACATCCATATTCCAGCGAAGAAAACTCAGGCGTCTACCCGGGGCGTTATATGTTTGATGAGGGGATGTCTCGAATCAAATCCTTGATTTTCATTTTAACATGTAGTTCACTCAGCAAGTCATACGCGTATTCGTTGTCACTGATAATTAAGTAAAAGTGGTAAGAAGTTACTATTCCTGCTATAAACTGTACTCTTGTACTGTGCTAAATCTAATCTAAAAAAATCATTGATTGGTTTAGTAAAAGTGCAAACCTAAACTGTTAAAATTTGAATTGCTTCAAATTAAACAAAATAATGACGTCTCCTACTGGAGGCTTTTGCGCGGCACCAAACTCATTCGAGTTTGTGCCTACGCTCCGTACAAAACATTATACTAGCTAATTTCGTCGTTATAATTAACGTCTGCGTAGCGTGTTGCATCAATGTCGGTAACAGACTTGTGGTAGGAAGTTCGAACCCAGGTCGCACCGTGTTCTTTTTCCTTTTTTTCTTGTTAACTTATTCTCAAACTTCGTTTGCTTATTTAAATGCATCATGCATCGTGTTCAACGCACTCCACCACAAGAAAAAGACATTACAAACTTAAGTCATGTAAAGTCGGAACCAGATAGCTAAATTCCTCGACCTACTCTCTAAGCCTGAAGTCCGTAGTTTCGTTCTAGTTGCGGGCGTATTCTACTCCGCATCACCTACGGACTTACGATTAGTTCCGAACCCGAACCAAGAATGAATGACAACACTATTTGACAGTACCTGTCAAATCGTGTTGTCATTAATTCTTAGTGGTTAGGTAATACGGACTAGAATACGCCCGCAACGAAGCCCGAAACTACGGTCTTCGGGCTTAGATATTAGTAAACCAGAACCAACTCAACGCTGACCCCTCGCCTGACCGAAACAACCAACATCACACCATAACCGCTCGCTTCTATCAATCACATACTACACAGGGCTCTACTTACGCTGGACATTGGGTGGTCGTGAATCCCTAATAAATAGCTACTCACGCAATATCAATTACGTATAGGAACTTAGCACCGCTGACGAACGCACTGTGCTTAATGGGTTCAATTGCTTCTTCGGGTGGTAAAATTTACCAAATGATAGCGATTGAACCAATTAGGAACAATTCGTACGATAGCAGTCTGTACTAAGGCCGTATAATGTCATATTATGGGTAGAGATAAGATTTTTTTATTTTTTTTTATTTTCATCCTCCTATTTTTTTCTTTTCATCCTCCGATAAAAGCATTCCAGCTTCATCCCTTACACATCTTATCCGACTAACATCCTATGCCTTTCTCTCTCTGGCTCTAGCAAGCCGGTACAGATCTTTTTGGCCAGCTCGACTGTCCAGTGTGTCAAATAATTTGTCCTGAGCTTTTGCTGTCGCTATTGCCACGGCTTTCTTAGCTTTTTTCTTTAAAACATCATACTCTCTCTTTTTTTCAGCTTTCTAACTAACGCTTTCCAGCTCTACACTCTGCCATTCCTTGAATTTCTTCTTTTAAATAACAGTATTTATTTAGAGTTCATGGTTATAATATTGCCATATTGCGAACAAATTAAAACCTGCAGAAAGATGGTTAATTTTTTAAAACAGGCTTTAAATATTAATTTTACTAGAATTTTGAATTCCAAGACCAAATTGTTCATAGTGGCTCGTAAAATAAACGGCAACATTATCGGTAAGGACCCAATATTATGATGTAAGATTGTATGACTATGTCTCTGCTGTACCCTGCAGTCTAAACGGCTAGGTAGATTGTAACAAATGAGGTAAACGAATATTATTTTAAGTGCCGAAGTAACATTGGTATGTTTTAAGAAAAAAAAAAGATGCGGCAACCGTTTGGTTTGGTAACTAAAATCACATTTCTGGTCAGGTATCAAAATAAATGCCTACAATAATGTAACCCACTAAAATGATGAAAACAAAAAAGACTAAAAAGTTCCAAACTAATCACCTTTCAAAGTTATGACTTTGAAAGGTGATTAGTTTGGAACTTTTTAGTCTTTTTATTTCAATTAGGTCACTAAACGGTACTTTTTAACGTCATCATTTACAGTTAAAATAATAGTATAAAATTAATAAAATGATACTACTGTCCATTCGGAAAGGTTCTTATAGAGAAGACTGGACAAGAAACTCCATAGTTACTTTTTTCAAATAATGGTTTTACAATATTTGGTATACAAATAAATTGTTTAATATTATGCGGGGACTATGCACCCAGAGTATGCTACTTAAGGGAACAGAAAATTACCAGGAGAGGTAAACTTATTAATTTTCTAAATAAATGTCGGTACATGATACTCGCATATTTACTAAATTAAATATTGGAACCATTCATTAAACAGTGTTATTACAATTAACCATTAATTAAGCAGTCTGATACCGTTGATGGCATCAAATCTGTGACGAAACTGATATAAATACCAATCAATCCCATACAGTTAGTGTATGGAATTGATCATTTTTTGGAGTTGGATTTTTTGACCCCATTTCGAGAATCTAAACCAGGATACAAATCAAATTTATCGAATAATAATGGCTGGCTTAGAAAACATGAAAAGACACAATCACAAACCATACAATGAAGAATATTTTTATGAAAATAGAATCCCAAGAAAGGGAAACAAAAATATACACGTAAGTAAAATTGAATAAGTAAAATTAAATGTATGTTAAAGATTTGTCGAGTTGTGATATTTTTGTGTGGCTATTTAAAGGGACGTCGTATGATAAATCTTTAAACCTTTATAGCAGAAAATCTGACACACTTTAGTGAGATCAGGAACCATAATTATGACGCTTGCAAAATTGTGATAGAAAAACGAACATACTTCTGTGTTTACATACCTACATAATACATATCCTTACTCCTGTGTTTACTTACATAATACATATCCTTACTCCTGTGTTTACTTACATAATACATATCCTTACTCGTGTGTTTACTTACATAATACATATCCTTACTCGTGTGTTTACATACATAATACATATCCTTACTCCTGGGAAAATTGCAGACTCCGTAAGATTGTAATAAATCTTTATTAGAGTATAATTTCTCGCTATATTATGAAAAAATCGTTGTGTATACAATAAATTCTATCCAAATTCAAGAGTTTCTAATATATGCGATAAAAATAGTTTACAATTTCACGCGATCTTTTACAATCTTACGGCGTTTGCCATTGTCTGGAGACATTTAAATATATTATACAATTATTTCATTTCAGATTACCTGATGCAAGGAATTTGACTGGGGGTTGATGAGTCAGTCAGTGATTGAGTGAGTCAGTCAGAAGTTTACTTACCTATTATGTTATGTTGGACAGATTTGAGTTAAGGTTTTGGTTAAATCTTGTTAATATTGAAAAATTAGGTAATAAATGATCGGAGCAAGATGTCGATGATTTTTGAAAATGGACAAAATACGCTATAATACGCTCAAATTATAGGCGACTGCTGCGACAGTGACAAACCATTTCACAAAGTTCACACTGAACATTTGAACATAACCAATGGGAATTCTCACTGTTATTTGCATAACAGTATTCAAAAATTATTTTCGCTTTTTAAAGCGTGTTGTGGTTTAATCGGAAATGCATAGTTTT
The DNA here is from genome assembly GCA_905163435.1 of Mamestra brassicae. NCBI lineage: Eukaryota > Metazoa > Arthropoda > Insecta > Lepidoptera > Noctuidae > Mamestra > Mamestra brassicae. The sequence continues at coordinate 9,031,230 of LR990987.1, forward strand.
CGAGCTTATTGACGTCTGACGTCCTACCTACAAGCTTAAAACTACATTGCACTAGACCGTTAACTGAGCTTAGCAAGCCGCCGGTAGTCATCAATCTCGTGTAAGCAAACGATAGCGCGATCTAACTCGATCCCAACACCATCTAGGGAATATGCACAAAATTACAACCCTTTGGAATCGTGCTCCCGTGCGCATTCAAGGCCAAAGTTCCAACCCTTTGACCTTGGATGCACTAAACTCTCTACAGCGACAAGCCGGTTTGGTTTTAGTTGAATTTCTCTCCGAAGGTTATTTGTAAAATTATTTTTCAAAGATAGTTGACATAAACGTACTTTATACTCTTATTTGTGGATTAACATATATTATGTATTATTATTATTGTGGATATTTTGTAACATAACTCCCGACAGAATATTTTTTTTCGCCGCAGGCTGTAAGGCGAGCCACCTGTAGTTTAACCAACGTCCTTATGTCTCGATGTCGTGCAAACAAGATTAATTCTGGCGTGCTGTGAATGATGGACGAACGAAGGTTTTAAAAAAATAATTTGAAAAAATCTTGCAAGTGACGTGAGTCCGCTAAGAAAACACATTCTATTTTATGTTTTATTTCTAGTATCTTTGAGTCAAGTCCAAGAAGCTACGTGAAAAATAGCAGGAATATATAAGGGCTAACACAATAGCAAACATAATTTGTGGGTTACCGAGTAAATTCTTTTAATAACAGTTCAACTTACAATAAACTATCAAATCCCTTTCCGACATGAAACAAACAAGTAATGCATCATACAATAATAAAATAATCCTATTTATCAAAAAAAACAACAATAAACTTCCACTATTCTCAAGCTCCTTTACTTTTATTGGAAGTCGTCATAGTATGAATCGAGTTTGAAGTCGGAGAATGAAACCATATTTGGCTATAATGGGGGTAAATGCAAATCATTTTGCATTTACCCCCATTATAGTTAGTATATTTGCGTATCACACGTCATCTAAATTGTCCCATAATCAGATTTTTTGGCATTTCGTATCGTAGCGACAATGTTTATATTTTTGACGTGACAACGTCTTGTAATTCGATGGAGCCGGCTGCACGCATGAAAAAACATGACGTCATGCGGCGTTACCTCGCTCTGAGGCGTTCCATTTAAGGCTTGAAGTGCAAACAAGAGCGCAGAACGAGCGACAAAGAGGCACAATCGGCCTCCGCGTTCGGCAGCGTTCGACATCTGTCTCTCTCCTACTTGAGTGAGCGATGCGTCCGCGTAGACAGCTACTATACAATGATACGTTTACATGTTTTCGTCAAGTATGAAGTGCAGTGAAAAGTGAATGTGGTGTCAATTGTTTATAGCAACGATTATTGCGGCGATAAAGGTAATGATTCTTTAAAATTTTCTTTTGAACAATGAAACCGTTCCATCAGTATTTTCTTATGACGTTGTCACGTTCAACTATCGTCAGTAAACCGACTTTACAGACAACCGTTTTTTAAACGTAAGCAACGTTTAAAAAACGGCTGTCTGTAAAGTCGGTCTGTCCGGATTTCAAGAAAATATTTTGCTTAAAATTTAGATCTTCGTCGCTGACTGTAACTATGTTTCCTTCCCTTACTTGCCTATTATAACTGTTGCTCGGTGTAGGTACCTATCAGATATTCGGTTCTAATAAGATTTTACAAGATTTCTTTCATCCAGCATCCGGTATGATAATAATAATAAAAACTCATCACCACACTCTTGCCCTTAACTTGATTAATTTGGGAAAGGTAGAATGTGTTTTTTCCATGGCAGCTGAGATTAATCACTAATGACAAATACAATGACACCTCATTTGTCGAAATCTGATAAACATTGCATAGACTGCTCAACTTATAACTAAAGATCAGATATTCGGATACATTTTGTTAAAATGTTGTATACCTATTTATGGAATGCTCTTTCTATACTCCGTCAATCTCATTTGTATACTCCGTGAGATGTAATTGGTAAACCCAATTTCAAAAATGACAGTTGCCTGGTTGCACCGTAATATGCTAGCTTTTCCCTAATTATAGTGTCAGAAAAAAGCATGAAGACATCTCTTTGCAGATACTGAGTTAAAATGGGGGTTTGTGCGGGATATTGTAATAAGCGTGATCATATTAACGGTTCTGTTGTATTAATTTATGTTTTTTTATTTACGATTACTTATAAAATGCGATTTTATTTCAATAAAAAGATTCTCAGAATTCTAAAAATTAACTTTAGTTAAATATGCATCCGTTTATCCGATCTCTACTCATAACAGGAGTTATGAGTAGAGATTTGTCATAAGTTTATTGAACAACCAGTGCCCAGCTTGATTGTTCCAGCTTCAGGCTGGGCCCAGGTTGTGAGCTCTGAGCTACTGCGGCTGCCTTAAATAGGCATTGCCTCCCACGCTGCCCTCTCAGTGGACGTACTGCGCATGTCCAGACTCACCCCCAGGCTCCCACCCCATTTGGGGGTGGCTTAGCGCTATTGCATACCACCTGAGGCCCGAGACAAATTGTATTTCTATAAGCGAATGCGATTAACGAAATGCAAAAATATAAGTGATTGATCACGTGACCTTTCGACAGCGTTTGTCAATCCCATACATTTTTGACGTTTTCACAATCACCTTTGCCATGCTACTCAGATCTACCGGATTAAACTTTTGAACGCCATAGTCACGTATCATGACAAGCAAGCGCGTGCCCTGTAAGCCAAACGTCACAAATTAGAACCTAAAAGTACGGCAAATTTGTGGCTTAGCGTCGGGGGCACACCGATGCGTTTATGCTCATGCGTTCAGCAAAAGGTTAAAGAAGTGAGATTGACCGGTTTTTTTTTCGGATTATAGAAAACTAGGCCTGTGCGATTTAAGACAGAGCCTTATTTTTTACTAGCTAAGAATGCTAAGATCTCCTATGCACTGTAACGATACTGCAACTGGTCCAAAAACTAAAAGAGAGAATGTCAAATCTTTAGACGTATGTACAAACGTATAAAACTCTCGACTCTTAGCACTGAGCAAACGACTGAAGAAAAAGAAGGTATTCACTGATTTTAATTTTATGAGTTGCATTTGGTACATGAAAAAAATTACTGTCTTTAGAATAGCAATAATTTTAGTTTTTCCATAAGGAATTTTGGATTTACGACCATACCATCATATCGATCGCGAAAACAGTATCCGTAGGTATTATGTTTGCGTTTGATAATATTTCTCAAATTAGTAAACTACATTAGTTTTCGTTTCATATCAAATCCACCAGGCCTAGGAAAGTTTAATATTCCTATTCAAATTGAATCTGACTTTTTTCCGCAAAATCTCGCTTTCTTTTATCACCTTGGAGAAAAAAAAGTCATCGAGTTGACCAACTTGTGTAAGCGCACTGTCTATTATAAATCTTCTAGGATTTAATTTGGGTTAAAAAGTTTTCGTCATGTACCTGTCACCGAAAAATTGCCGACTCCATAAAATTGTAATAAATCTTTATTAGATTATAATTAATCAATATATTATGAAACAATTGTTTTATCTAAACTGATATTATAAAGAGGAAAGATTTGTTTGTTTGTTAGGATTTGGCTCTAAAACTACTCAAACGATTTAAAAAAAATATTTCACCATTACACTGCTAATAGCTACATCTTCACCGAGTAACATATTATATTTAAAAAAAAATGAGATCCCTACCTAAATTGGAACAATATAACCCAAGGTATCAAAATGTTGCCTATAAAAGTCATTATTTTGCGTGCAGTGCGAGAACTATTGACGATATATAAAATAGTCCGCGATGGCATATGTCTATTATAGGTACGCCACAATAACAGTCTTAGTTTAAATGATTAAGTACAAATACGGGTGGAATCAAATAGTGGTGATATGAGTATGATGATATCAATCCTTATCTATTTAAATGGTTAGATATTACGGTTGATTATGTACCTTCATGTAAATTACACTGTTAACTATTCAAATCGGGCCTTTCATTTAAAAGTTACGACGGTATAAAAATGCTCTATGTAAGAAAAATGTTGCGGCTTGAGCGAACTGTGGAGAATCTTAATACTTGGTCCGATGAAGTTAAAACACGGCATTAATGATTTGGAAAAAAAAGAAGAATGAAAAATGTTTAGATTTAGATAGGCGAAAAGGGGTGATGAAGTTTTTAGGGGAGGACATTATTGCTTACTTCAATTTACGCGAAAATTGGAACGAACAAACTAAAAGTGAGATATTTGAATCAGATCTAACATTTTTTTAATCAACCCTTGGGTGAACGGGGCGAATATTAGGTTGATCCAGACACCGTTTAATGAATATCGTAGTGCTTAATTTTCCATAACAAACCTTAAAAAAGGGTTAGACCCCGGCGTTGAAGTTTGCGGAGTACCAACTAAATCCGCGCGGACGAAGTCGCGGGCGAAGTGCTAGTATACAATAAATCCAATCCAAATTTAATAGTTTCCAATATATCCGTATCTTATATAGAAAAAATGTTTACAATTTTACGCGATATTTTACAATCTTACGATTTTTGTAATTTTCCGGTAACGTATCCAAACTCCACTTAGCATTCACTTTAATTCATAAATACAACGTCAGCAGATTGATTTCAACTTTTCGAAAGACGTCGGCTACCAAGAACGCCACGTAAAAGTAATAATCAATTATTGTCTCATTCGTCCTGCACTTGATACGTTAGATGTGGATGGAGTGGATAACTGTTTTTCACAAAAGGAAAATTCAGGAAACTCAACGATACAATTCACATAACTAATAGTATGCTCCTGATTAACTTTAAATTTTACTGACAGTATGTTACATTATATGTAGTATCTAAAGAGTCCCAATATGCATGTTTTTCTATGTTATAATCGAATCAGATAAGTTTAAAGCTATAGTTTTAAACTGAAAAGGGCGGCGGCTGTCCATGAATGAGATAGATAGTCGCTGTGCGAGCGAGAAAGTATTCGAATTCGCGCGTCGTGGCGTTTGTTTTGTTATTCTAGTGGAAGAAAAACTGAAATGTACCTAATAATAATTCTTACTTCGAGTATGCTTGCTCCGTAGGTTTCATGTCGACGCTCGCACAGCGACTATCTAGCTCATTCATACTTCATGAACGGCCGTGCAAGCTTTTTTCATCTCGATTCAAAAATATTTTGATAAAAACTGGTTATCCATTAGTTATCCATATCAGTATGATTGGTGTTAAATTTGCGGATCGCATTAGAAACACTATACTGTGCTCCAAAACACAGATCGTTGGCGTGGCTCAGAAGGCTGACCAGCTTAAATGGTACTGGGCTAGACATGTTTGCCGCATGACAACTTGGATGTCTTCCTTAGGAATTGGCAGGATGTGGCACAAAATCGGAAACAATGGAAAGAGTGGAGGGAGGCCTTTGCCCAGCAGTGACACTTTAGGCTAGCTCTAATGATATAATAATAATCCATATTATCAAAACATATGAGGTTGTTGCCGTTGCGGCTATAATCTGTATGAACTTAGCATATAGCATTGGGATTGGCACAAGAAAAAGGAGACCTACGTCCAACAATAAGCGAAGTTGGGCTGTGGATGATGATGATGATGATGAGAGCATAAAAAACAATTTCAATATGAACGTGTTTTTGTAAAGAACAAAATTGTTTATTATAAGTATCAAACAAGTGACGAAGCGGTGAGCGAGCTCCCGAATTAGAACAACAGAAAGGGGCAGCGAATAACCACTTAGAGCGAGAGTCACGCCTATGCGCTGTACGAGGGACCAGGTAACACAAGCTATTTACCAGACTAGTACAGTGAAACTTGTTACGAAATATGTTAAAAACTGTCATCATCTCAAATGCGTCTAGATAGTTAAGTCAAAAGGCCGTAGTTTTTTAAAAGAGACTGGTAAGATATTTTTTATGGAAGGATCTACAGTGCATAGCGCGATCTTTGAACTAACTCCATGATTTTAGAGTACTTTTTATAATAGGGGTTCCAAATAGGTACTGCGTACTCTAGCTGTGGGCGAATTATGGATTTGTATGAATGTAAGTAGGTGGAATCTCATTACAAATCCAAAAAATATGTAAGCTTTATTAACTATAATTTTTATCTATATGGGCATCCAGATGGAGTTAAGAGACCAATAAAACACCTTAATCATTAGGTATGTAACATTTCTTAACATATATTGCCAAGGTAGTAGTTATATTTGATGATATTTTAGTTTTTTGTAAACGTGATGCTGTGACACTTAGACAAGCTGAGATAGAGTTAATTGGCCGAGCAATAGCCTAAAAAGCGGTCGAGGTCTTTTTGAAAATTGGCACAGTCAGATTGATTGGTTACCGTAAAGCAAAAACTTACAGTGTTGAAAACAGTTATCAATATCATTTATAAATTAATATAGTAAATAATAGCGGCCCTAAAATCGATTCTTGTGGAACCCCTGACGTGACTTAGATATAGTGCGATTCGTAACCATTGATCACGACTTTTTGCAGATCCCACCAAAAACATCATCTAAACTTCCCATCCCATTAAACTCATTCTTATTCCCCCTTCCTATTCTTTCCTTAGTACGATTGTAGAATTAACTCCCATCTAACATACGTGTATGTAAAAATATTTAAATTTTCATTTTTCATTAAAAAAAAACAGTCAAATAGCACTATCTCTCTCCACTAGATATCTATTATAGGTATGTATTATTTTATTATAATTATATATACATTAAGCTAATAAATGTATGTGTGTATATATTTGTTTGCATCAAACCACAATAGTTTGATACACAAACGCCGCCATTTGAAAAGGGAAACGGAATCACTACTGGTAATCTGTGCCCGTTATTATGTTGAATAGTGATTGATAACGTAAATTTCAAAGACAATTGGCTAAGGCTCTTAGTTATCAATAATGTGATGTTCCCGCAACTGGAACACAAGCCTCCTCTCTGCGCGAGGGCCCGCGCTGTGTGTCAGGGCCTAAAATTAAAAGGACTTTGGGTAGGAAGGTGATGATTTTATTTTAAATTTGTATGTATACCGTCGCTGTGCATACCTCTAGTATAACTTTTAAGTGGGATAACTTTTTTTTTTTTTGGGGTTAAATAAATTAAATTGATTGAATTGTAATAGTAGTTAAATGCTTGTCTTCTGTAAGATCTATTCTGGGATGGCAAAAAACTCGCACAAAACGAGTTTTTATACTTTTCTACTCAAACGCGATAACGTAAACACCAAATTTGTATTGAAACTGAATAAGTCTTTCCAGCCAGTAGCAGTAACGGAAAACCTGCTTTTATTTCTTTTTGACATATCTGTTACGCCGTGATTCATTAACAGATATAACTATCGAAATCCACAAACAATCTTACATAAAGGCTCACATTTTTAGCAATAGAAATTATTATTATAATTTTTAATATTTCTGAATTACCTATACTGTCATGGTACAAAGAAATTTTCTCATTTTATTCGCAAAAGATAAATCGTTTTAAAATGAGAGTTTTGATAATTATAATTATAATGGCAATAAGTCTCTGGTTGTTCTCGTCTAGCTAACGGAGAATACTTGCATAGGCACAACCTTGTAGCCAGGATTATCCATTAGCAACTTGCTCTGAAATACTCTCTTGTGGAATCGGAGGTGCCATACTACAGGTATGCGCCCAACCTAGTTCTCGATAATGGTAATATCACATTGTACGGGGATCGGTCCATCATCACTGACAGGACTTTTGTTGCCAATAAGCCTGATATAGTGGTGGTGGACCGAATTGAGAGGCGTGCAATGATTGTAGACATAACCGATGCGCATGACGAGAACCTCGTGAAAGCCGAGAAAGATATGCTCGCGATGTTGTCGACATGTGGGATGTGGACTTAGCAATCATTGTACCGATAGTCATGTCAGCCAATGGCTTAATAGCCAAGAGCCTCGACCAACACCTCAGGAGGTTCTTGTTAGGCAGCTGGATCAAGGGCCTGATTCAGAAAGCGGTACTTCTGGACCCGGCTAGTATTGTTAGGAGGTTCCTCTCTCTGGAGCCCTGACCTGAGCACTGATAGCTTGGATCCTGTTCCCGATACCGGTGGGCTATTATTTTTATAATTTATATTAAAATATTTAAAATATTCATGTTTAAATGAATACACGGAATGACATTAATATTTTAGATGGAAATAGAAACTTTCAAAATAAGCTTTTCAATCATTCTCCTTAAACATCAGACAGCTTCAATTAATTATGTATCATACGCAAAGTGGATATACCTAAAGGTAATGCTGTTGAACATTTAATAATGCGCGCCATTTTCATACTACTCAAGCATAACCTAAAATAACAGTCATGATTTTATCACAGTCTATATAAATTGTGTATTTTCATGTACTTCAGTTCGTTTGAATGCATGTTAGTGTGTAGGTTAATTTATTACTCGTAGATTAGTTTTCAATTTGATAAAACTAATGCTTTTCACGTAACAACAAAAACAAAGTTTTGATCAAAAGTCATGAGATTTGTTTGTATATTCACGAAGATTGTGAATGTTTGGATGTCACTGTATAACCTATTTGTTGCGTTCTTATCATTCATAAAAATATTAACTACAAATTCATTACTCTGATGATTTCTGGGCACCTGGTTTTGAAAATCCCGACTAACATGGGTTTTAGGCACTTACCAGTTCATCCCACAGCACGGTGCCTTGAGTCCGAGATTGAGTTGCATTTACTCGTCCAACTGAGAAACATAAGATAGGTTGTTGTTTACTGATTGCGACCATATAAACGGCCCTGACAAGAGGATACTTTTTGCTAAAAAACAAAAATACAACCGACTTCCAAATGAAAAAAAAATACAAAGTATAAAATACCTATTTCAGAAGTCGGTGTCAAAAAACAAAGATACAACCAAAAATACTGACTTCCAAAATAAAAGTTATTTTATACTTTGTAGTGCTTTTTTTATTTGCAAGTCGGTTGTATTTCTGTAAAATGGTTATTTTATTTTTCACTTCAAGAAAGTTGTTAATTTGTGAGCAACAACAACTTTTTTTTATTCCTAATGATATCCTGCCAGGGTTGCGGAATTTGTTCGAAAGAGTCACCACGGCCCTGGAAAGCAAAGGGCTTTAGAAGGAACACGGATGGGTTTTAGTCAGTAAGAGTCTGACACGCCCTTCCGCTCCACCCAGAGCGGAAGAAGTCATTTGATGATTTCCCATCCTTAAAAAAAAAAAAAAAGTCCTAATGACATTCGTACGACGTTTTTACGTTAATTCGAGCAATATCGAACGTATACATTAGTTACTACTTAGGACTTGATGCTCGAAATCTAAGCAAAATGTTCGAATAGCACGATTCTCGTGACTTTATTCTGATAATACTTGCTCATCAAACATTAGCATTAGTCTTACCCAACTTCTTGATGTTATGATGTATGGTCCATATAACTGTTTCTTTATGGAAAGAGATGTGGGATCTGGAACAATAAAAAGTGGTCTATAATATAGAGTGATCTATGGTTACCTATATATGTTTTACACTTGCCAGTGGCAGTCGCTTTTCACAATGCGCAAGCAGTAAGTACTTGATACAATTTTTAACGTTAAATGATAAATGTTATTTATTTTGCAAGTAGGTTTAACATAACACTTTTACATGTCAATCTTTTTGGTTATTTTGAGCTAGATGAGGCCGGCACATTTTTGTTTCTTAAAAATTAACTATTGACCTGCCCCGGCTTTGCTCTTTCTACTAGTGCAAACATCTCAAATTGTATCAAAATCCATTGAGTGGTTTAGAAGAAGTGAGCTGAGAAAGAGACTGTAGCCTAGCCAAGTAGCAGACAGGAATAAGAGCCCAGCGCAGCCGGGCTCCGTCGTCCAGGTAAGAATGTTGAAATTGATTCTTGTATGAATTTAGTATTCCGAAAATTAAATATTTCTTATATTATCGTCACATGGTTACCTTATTCTATGAAAGGCCTAAGCTACTGCAAGCCCTTTCAATGAATGTGGTATTACACGGATTGGCTGGATATCATTTAGGCCACTGATTAAACAGCGCCGTTCAATGAAAAGGCTTGGCTAGCCAATTAAACGGTTCAATAAGCAAGTTAGCTGCGAGTTTATAACATGTGAGAATTTTTGTTAGAAATTTACAATAATTCACAAACGCAATAAGACTACATAACATCAAATCTCGTTTCCTTTAAGTTATGTATGATATCGTATTATACCAATACTAATATTATTAACTCGATAGTTTGTATGATGTTTGTTACTCTTTCTCGTCAAAACGGCTGAGCAGATCTTGATAAAATTTGGCACAGAGGTAGATTGTAATCAGGAATAACACATTGAATACTATTCATCCCGGGAGTATGTATCCTTGGGATAATTTTCAACACTAACGCGGGTGGAGACGCAGGCGGTAGCTAGTGTTTGATACGTTAATCTGGACTTGCTACTAATAGATCATAAACATACCTACGATAAAATGCAATCTGCATAATTCAATACTAATGAATGTATTTACTCATACTAATCCATGCTTTTATAGTAAATCTGAAATTACGCGTCTTTTTGTTTGTTTTTTTTTACCATTGATAGGCACGCGTTTGACCACTATCTGACCCGATGGCAAGCGATGATGTGGTCGAAGATGGAGCACACTTGCCTAGAAGTAATCTATTCACTCTTGACTTAAAGACTTGGTTATGGCTATCAGGAAATACAGACTCTGGCAGGGAATTCCACTGCTTAGCTGTACGCACAAATAATGTTAAACTTTTAAACATTTGAACCAATCTTGATGATTTTTTATATGGAGATAGATTGGACCTTGCCTTATCTTTTATCCCAGGAGTACGTTCCTTTGAAATAATTTTCGAGTATCACGCGGGCGAAGCCGCCACTAGAAGCTAGTCTAATTATAATAAATGCAAAAGTGTATGAGACTTTCTGTGACATTTAAATTCACTCCACATATAAACTGCTAGATTAATTTTGCGATTATGATGGATTTTTAGACTATGACCTGCGTTTGGAAAACAAAAAGGTCTTTTTAATCCGGTATTATAGGGTAAAAGTAGGAAAGTTGCCCCACATTTTAAATTGGCTTATATTTTCCAAACTGTCGTAGTATTTAAACACATTATTGTTTATTATGAAAACCATTAAGAGTGAGTGCAATTATTATATACACGCAAAAACTTTATTATTTTTGGAGGTATTAATTTGGGGATAGATGCCTACCCTAAAGGTTAGATGCCTCAGTGATATTTTTTTAAAACACCGTCAGTTAATTTAAAAAAATCACCACTTTTAATTTATACTACTACTACTACTATATTCTAGCAAAAATCAATAAAATAAAATCGATTTACCTGTAAATAAAAAGTTACTCGGTTTCAAATAAACAGTGAAAACCGTAATATACGACTTCGGTGAGTCAGTTTGACAAATTTATTTCAATTCGCGCACCGAGGACGGGGGAACCTTAAAATACAAGTAAAAATGGTGCTCGTATTTTGTTTGAGATTCTCTGTGAAAGTTTCGGGGCTTCTACACTCCTAGGGCAACTATCCCACTTTTACTCTATGTTCCTTTGGGATAAGACAACCAGTTTTCACCCGGGTGAAGCTGTGGACAGAAGCTATTGCGTAATATATGCTAAGCTAAGGGCAGTATTTGCCACACCAGGCAAACAATACACAATCAAAGGCTTTTTAAAATCAACAAACAGCATCAACCTGCTTATAGTAGAACGATTAGAGACAAAACCGTGTTGCTTCGAACTAATTATATGACGGAGGTGAGAGTAAACTACGTTGTATATAAGGCCCTCAAACATCTTTGCTAATTGTGATATAATAGAGGTTGATCTATAGTTAGTTACGTCATTCACACTACCAGATTTATTTATTTATTTATAATAAGCACACCAACAGCACTGTTACTTATAATTCAAATAAATTACATTCAAAATCGGCATTTCAGTAACCATGCAAATGACAGGACATAATGAATATTAGAGACAAAAAGAAAACAATTTGAGCTGTTAAGACGTACATAGTTCGCACTGTTTGAAGAGGGAACGTCTGTATAAAGCAAAACTCATAGAGAAAACTTCGATAGGGCAATCCGTCAAATTGGACCTTTCATTCTATAACCTTGCTTTACGTGTTGGGGGCTATTAAAGGTGGAATTTAAGGTAGACATAGGCAATTGAAAAATGCGATGATGTCGCTTGCTACGTTGGCAAGTTCTAAAGTTAAAATAGTTAATCAATTTGTGAAGTATAAGTAAGTCAGAATGAATCCGCCTTTCTTTTAATCTTATAGTGCGTTAACCTGTCATTGTAATCAGATATAGCTTTTTGGGTCCCCTTCTTCATACATTCCTCACAAAACGGGCCTGAACGGATTCAACATTATTAGTGTAACTAGAGTAAAAAGGAGACCAAATAGTGGAACAATACTCCAAGGAACTCCTTACCAGTGAGTTATGAAGTAGAATTATACTACTATAATTACGGAAAGGTTTAAGCATGCGAATTATAAAGCCGAGCATTCTATTAGCCTTAGCTACCATAGTATCTATATGATCACGAAAGGATAGAGATGTATCATATAGTACACCTAGATCACGGATAACTGATACTGTGCTCAGTACTGATCCATCAATATGATAATCAAATTGAACGTAATTCACTTTATTCGTGAAAGTAACAGTCTGGCATTTTTTAACATTGCATTGTGTACGGGGATAACGTGTGAGATTTTCCATAAATCAGGAAATGTACCTTCCTTAAGGGAGTTATTGTATATCGATATACGAATAAAAATAGGAAGAAGTCCATCCGGACCAGCTCCTTTATTAAAATCTAACTTTTTGATGCTATCTCTAACGTCATTTTTAGCAATCCTAATGGAATACATACTGTAATTGGACAAAGAGTAACCTGGAAACAAGTTACTAGGCTATTGACTAACACCGTACACAGATGCAAAATAGTCTGCAAATAAATCAGCCACCCTTCTCAACACGATCACCCCACGAAACCTGTTTAAGAATACCTCTGAAAGTTTTCTTTGACTTAGTATAACGCCAAAAAGCTTTTACATTTGTTTTTAATTCACTCTCAAGCATTTCTATATAATTATTAAAACAGTAATCCATAGCTCTCTCAGCTCGCATTCGTAGGGAAACAAAAGTATCGTAGTCCCGAGGGTTTTTGTACCGTTTGAAACGAATCCTGTATTTATGTTTTTCTTTAAGAAGTTTAATTAACGAAGCCGAGAACCAAACTGGAAAACAATTATTTTTAGGTTTACCCTTCGACGAGCAAAACCCAAATTTAACACAAATGACAATAATCTTCCCAATTTACTTTAAGCAGATCGCGAACACATGCCTCAGAGTCTGTTATAATGAAAATATATTTAGACTGTAAAATATTATAATTTAAATAAGAAGCTGAAGAATTAATACGGGCTAATTCCAGCGGCGGATGATGCACATCTGGTTTACTAATGGGGGGTAGAAGGGAAGAAACAGAAAGACTGGAGTTTTCATCCAATAAGATCAGGTCTAAGATATTATTATTTTGATAGCAGATATAATTCATTTGAAGAAACCCGGTGATATTTATGAAGTATCTTAACACTAAATATTAAGGGTCACTAATTCCTAGAAAGGGATCATTAGGTTCAAACCAGTCTACATTAGGAAGATTAAAATCATCAAGAATCAAAGTAGTGCAATCCGTATAACGCAAACAAATTTCTTCAGCCCTGGCCAAGAATTGGACAAAAATATGGCAAGTTATAAAAGACGGTAAATACACAACTCAAATATTCATACAGACACTACCAGCACTAATACATAACCACACATCCTCAACGGATGTTTGCCACTCAGTCTTATTAACAAAATTACATTTATTACTAATAGCTACCAATGACCCACCACCATAGATAACTTTTAGAGTTATTATTATTATCTTTTATTTGTGCACTACGGTCCCGGCGTACAACAGTATATCTTTGAACAAAGTATTCCGAGTGTAAGAACGAGTCATCTAGCCACGTTTTTTTCAGATATATTATGTCATAGTCAGAACTTATAATTGACATTATAATTTAATGTGACTTCGTTTTCATGTCTCTAACATTCTGTTAAAAATGGAAATACTATCCATTAAACTAATACTATCAATAAAAAGCAAACATGACAAGACTTGTCGTGTTTAGGAACTAAACTAATGATTCCAATAATTATACATTTTTTTTTAAAACTCTGCTCATCCTTTATTAGAATAGTCGAATCGTATCGAATTTTCCCCTTTACAAACAATAATTTTACCGTAGCGAACCCAGACAAACTTATAGGATTTTTCTTTGGCTTTAAGACGTGCAGCAGCATGTAAAGTTTTATATGTCGGTGAAAGTTGCTCGGATACATAAACTGGCTCCTTGCTACCGCCATAACCCAAAAGACTTGTATTCAAATAATCCTCAGAGTGAGATTTATTGTATCTAGTTATTGCTATGCTGAATATGTATACCCATACCAAATTTCAACTTTCTAGCGCTAACGCTTAGCGCTCTTAGCTAAACCGCGGACGGACAGACAGATGGACATGGCGAAACTATAAGGGTTCCTTGTTGACTCCGGAGCCCTAAAAAAGAGCTTCATGGAAAGAAATTCATCGATGACGAAATTCAACTTTTAAATATTAGGGACCTGCTTGCACTTTCTTGTTCCATTTTAACTTGCTGGGGAAGCAGCCCCATGCTTGCCCCTTTTATTGAGAACAATAAACGGCCAAGCCATGCTTTTATACCGAGATGTAGGGTTTGTAAAGAGCGGCTTTCTAGAGTTATAGATGAGGCTAGGCTGGAAGCAAAAGCGTTATGCGCTTGTGAGCCCAATTGAAATTATAAGTTTTTGGTGGGATTTCTCTCTTTCCATAATCTTGAGTTTATTCTTCAGTACACTTTAATACAGACGGCACAGAATCAACCGACTTGTTTGACTGATAGCCTTCATCGGCTTAAAAGCGCAATTATTTTTAACTTTTTAGTTATTTTTACTAACAAGTACTAAAAGCTTGTTTTAAAAAAAAAACTTTCTTTTCTTTATATAGAAATAAGGCTCATAATTTTTACAAGAAGTTATATTTGTGTCACCGTTTTAAAGGGATTTGATTATGGAATGAAAATGAGTTATTAAAAACATGGTTGGATGTCACACAAGTTGTCACATACAGTGATCTTCTTCTTCTTCTAAATTGTGTAAATAAAAAATACTTTGTCCTGACTGAAGGACCAACGCACAGCCTAAACCGCTGGTCGTAGAGACTTGAAATTTGGAGAACGTATTCCTTTTATGATGAAGGCATCCGATAAGAAAGGAGTTTTCGAAGTTCGTCCTCTATGAGGGTGAAATAGGGAATTAAAGTTTGTTTGAAAAATCTTAGGCCAATATACTTGAAAGTTGAAAGATTGACTGAAGACGATTTAGAGGATGTTAAAGTTTGGAAGAATCTTATTCCTTGTAGCAATTTAATGAAAATTAACTAACTTAGGCTACTTACTTGAAACTTAGTACTATTACTGACCAAAGTAAACAATAAAAGTTGTCACTTTTAGTTTTTCACAACTACCCCTAACAGACGATTTACGACGGGTCAAAATTTGACAAAGTTTGTAAGGAATATTTATAATATGTTCGTATTCTTTGAGTATTAGGATATGGAGCAATTGAGCCCCGTCCTGTTTTCGGACGTAACCAGGATGTTCCTCCATGGTAGCGAGAGAGAGTCTATAGGAGACCGGAGGAGCGATTCGCACAATGCTGTTTGCGGAAACAGTGGCATACGGGGGTGGGTCCTTTACGTATTGGGTGGGAATTTCTATTGAAGCTGGAGTTGATATTCGTACCTGGTGGAGGTCGGGAAGGGGGCTAACCGCAGAAAGATATGTACATATTGATGTACATATCTTTCTGCGGTTAGCCCCCTTCCCGACCTTCTTCCTTCTTTTCAATGAATTGCTGCTAGGCCATTTACTCCCCTACGGTTTATGAGTGAAGATTTACTGCTAATGCTCGATAATGAAATGAAAGTGACTAAATGGTACTTGGAAGATGTCGGGATTCCCACACTAGACTAGCTAGCCCTCAGTCCTGACTTGAATCTGATTGAACATATCTGGGATGAGCTGAAAAGGCGACTACGAGGAAGATGTCCAGCTCCGGCGTCGATGGAAGACGTGAAAACTGCTTTAGTCAAAAAGTGATAGATTTTCAACTTTATCGACAATGCATTAGGTTCAAAGTTGATTGGGAAAATTTGACAATTTCGGTGCTGGCGTCTGTAGTTTTTATGCCCGGAGGCATAATTAATTTGGTTTACTTGTTAATGCTTGTGTTGGTCTATTTCCGATGGCTTAATGGAGTGTGCTAGCTACCAAGTGTCAATTAATTTCATTTAATTTGATTTACAGTTTGAATATTTTATTTTCTGTGTCATGTATTGTAAAATACTTTGCATACTACTGTATAAATTCAAGTTTTTAAAACTTAACAGACAGATGTGTTGCTGGGGAGTTTGTTACGCCACTTCTTCTTCCGGGCGGGCGTTTCGGGGAACTGTCTTTATGTAGAACTTTGACGTTTCTAAAAGTGCTGGCACTCAGCCTAATTTGAATAAATGACTTTTGATTTTGATTTTGAAAAATGAATTTCCGATCAGTGGCAACAAATGAATGAAATAAAAATAAATTAGCCATAATTTCAAAGTCGAGATGTTTACAAAGAAGTGGTACATCACAATTCGCACATTACTGAGGGGAGATTCATTACCCTAACAGATGGTGTGTCTGGTAGGGGACAATCCTGTTTTATGGGGGTCAAGGATAACGATGACTTTGACTTTGTAAGTAAACAGAATCGTAAATATCCTTCTGGTTACACGTGTAGAACAGTTTTTTTTTTGGATAGGAAATCATCAAATAACTTCTACCTTTCTAGGCGGCGTGGAAAGTAGTGGCAAACTCTAATTTCCACGGCCGCGGTAACTCTTTCAAACAATTCCAAAAACTAATACGAGGTAGGTAACCTTAAACTTGTTTCAAAGTTGGTCTGATGGTAGCGCATTTGTTTCACCATTTAGCTCCGTCAGCTGGGACTGATCATCTCTTAACTGCCACGGTTCATTTGAATTATTTGGTTTTTTAATTGTTTCTATTAACTCCGGACTGTTTTATCGTGAACGTCTTTCTTCATCGTTTCCACCTATATGTATAATTTCGACAAGAACACAACTTTGTAACAATTTATTGGTTGAAAAGAGTGTCCGTGGAGATCCTTGCACGTTCTTCTCCATAGAGATCTACGCTTTTGAACGTGTAAATAGCTTCATCTCTTTGACTGATCGACCTTGACAATTCTAATGTACCTGTAAAATGGTTTAATTGAAATAGATACTTTGTTTTTTACCCTGCCAGGGTAGGTCGACAAATCGTATAACCATGTATGATACTTTTAACAAATGTCAGTTAGAGCTTTTTGAAACACTGAGTTTCTCCCACAGCTTCACTTCCCGTGTCTTTCACCAAAAGACCCGTGGTAAAAAGTACTCAGCCTATGCCACTCAAACAAAATTGAACTTTGTAAGAGTCGAAGGATAAATGTTATTTTTCCTAATACTCATTTAGATATTAGATGCGATGAAAAAACATCAGGCTTAGGAAACTTATTTACACTAGGTAAATAAGGTTACTAAGTCTGACGTTTTTTTGTGTTATTGTCGACCTAAAAGTTGATTACTTTTGTAAAGTTATCTATAAATCTTTACTACACATCAAAGTAAAAGATCAATCACTCATTAATTCCTTGATTATTTATCAAACCTCGAAAATTGATTTACCTATGAAGATAGAGTGAGACAGATTATTTATGAATAGGCGACGTCAGCTAAGAAGTTATTATAGGAAACTCTTCCCGTAAAGGGGTCAATCTAATTATCTATGTTTATATGTCACACACATAATAGAATGTCAAGCATCAAATTGCTTTTTTTTTTGTTTTATTGCTATGGGAATACTCGTACGAGTTTAGTCGATGGTAGTTAACGGTTGTCATTTTAAAAATTATAAAATGATGGTTGTCTTGTTGAGATGCCACATTCAAATTGAGTATGGGTTCATGAACGGTTGACAACGTAACAACTAACCTCATTATATTCCATACTTGTTCAACTAAATCAGAAATTATAACAAGTATCGTTTGATATTTTTGTTGGAAATTGTGGCGAACAGCAAAAAATTGTGCACTGAACAATGCCTGTGTATTATTGCACATTCGGCTTGACGTTCTATCATGACTGTCCAACATCCTGACGAACTAATACAAGAGGACATCCCATTCCGTCATCATATAAAAGTAAATGTCATTCATTAATTTATTCACTGATTTAAACCAATTGCCATACCATACCAACGTATAAATGAAAAGAAATCGCAAGATGTATCAAGATAACAAAAATAAATAAGAAAAAAAAACCAACATGAATTCTAAAATTTAAGGTTATCTGGGAAGTTTGGTAGAAAATACAATAAAAATTGTCGAGAGAAAAGGGCTTAAAGGGTTCGAAATAAGGGAAGTTTATATGATTGTCCGTCATAATTGAAGCTAAAAATATGAACTTTTGTACTTAGGTACTTGATAGAAAATGAATACACAAATGTTCAAGCGTTTTTGAAAAAATAGTATTTCACAAATAGAAATGGCTGCCCAAAGTAACTATTCCACGCGGACGTAGTCGCGGGCAAAAGCTGGTTACTGGTACATATTAAAAGTTTGCGCCAGAGCTGGCCAAGTAAATAAACACGGCTCGGGCGCAAACGCAAAGCAATATAAAGGTTCCTGAACCATGACTCATCTCCTTTATATGTGTTAAAATCACATAGAAAACTTTCCTTACTCTTCTTGAAGTTTGAGTACTGATTTTAATGGATGTTATACAATTTTTTTTAAATAAATAATGAGTAATTGAATAATATTTTAACGGCTATGTAGTCATTATAATAGTATACGAGTTGGTCATCACTTCGAGTGAGGCCCTATTCGCATGGATGTGCTTTCGTTGACATAGTTCATTTACTAGGTGTGAATAACGAAAACTATTGTCTGGTTTGGGAGGGTATAAAACTGCGTCCTTGATTTATAAAATATGTATTAGAAATTACCAAAAATAACTGGCCGTCGGGTCTAGCTAACAGGTTTGCGTACGTTACAAGTACATAGTAACATTACCATGTCCAAAACATTTTGTTACCGAGAAAATAAGTAAAAACAACATGTTAGCCGTACCTAATAATATCCTATGTGTGGTCAGGTGCTTTTATATTCTATTACAGCTCTTCTTACTCTACAATCTGAGATAGTAATCATTAGCGGCTGCTGCAGCTGGGTATGGACCATTTCTTTTATAACTAAAGAGATGGCTGCTTTAGAAATGCCCAAACACAATTTTACAATTTAATCAAATTGGTAATAGACACAACCATCAATATAAAATGTTCCGCCAGATTTTTTTTTACACTTGTCGCT
The DNA here is from genome assembly GCA_905163435.1 of Mamestra brassicae. NCBI lineage: Eukaryota > Metazoa > Arthropoda > Insecta > Lepidoptera > Noctuidae > Mamestra > Mamestra brassicae. The sequence continues at coordinate 9,050,872 of LR990987.1, forward strand.
GGGCTCACCAGATGCTGCAAAGTGTCGGATTGCCATCCCATTATAAGAGTAATGGAAGAAGGAGTGCATCTTTGTATAACAATGTCCCGCGCAGATGGCTCATCTCCGTTAAGATTGGCCGCCATGGACGAAATTGGTCTGGAGCACTACATATTATTTTACTTACATTATTTTTATAAGTATTAGCTTTTGCCCGCAACTTCGTACGCGCATATTCCGTTTTTTTCCGTTCCCGTATAGCAAATAGCCTTTTCTCATTAATGTGGCTATCATATACGAAAATAATTACCTAACCGAGTAGCGCGTTCAAAGAAACAAACAAACTCATCAGCTTTATCATTTTAGTACCTATAGATTTATTTTAACTTTTAAACGAAAATATTACCAAATCAATATTAAATTATTTTTCGCGTACCTACTTTAAATAACGTCGATATTTTTATTAGACATTATTCTAAGCAGTTTAGTGGTCAATTGTTAAAAGAAGCCACAAAATGTTACAATAGTTGCAATATTTATGGTTCTAACCTTATAAATTATTACGCTATTTCTTCGATGAGTTAGGCAGTCAATAACCATGATATCAGCTATTTTAACTCATTGAAGGCTTTACCGACCCACGAAACCACACCAACTTTTAGTTGTTTGTGAAACTTTTGAAACGTCTTCAAGGAATAGTGCACATTTTAATACCTTTTAAAAATATAGTTATGACTGAATGTTATATTAATCTTATTAATACGAACATAAGCCTCTTAGCTCGTACAAACGACAATTGTTATTTTTAAACGTTACCTCACACTAGGCACTTCTCCTGTATCGTGGGTGCGTTTACAAACATACAAACTCACATACACAAACACTCAGACGCGGAACAACTATCTGAAGGCCATACAAATATCTGTTCCGTGCGGGAATCGAACCCGCGACACTAAGTTACTTTGATTGAAGTACCTACTATTTTGACAGTTCAACTCCATTTTTGATATGGTTGACACTTGTACATTTGATCTCATTTCATGAATAGCGGTGATAAGATTTTCGTAGCACGATAAACGTTCGCCCATGGTCACCAATATTCATCAGCAAGCGCGCGCATATATGTATTTGCTAAGCTTATTAAGCTAAAGTTTCTCAAAGTTGGGCCTGTTTTTACGGGCCTGAGCCCAGGGGCCACGGTTTAATACCCGACTGGGGGCGAAGCCCTTATCTATATTCCAGTAGTTTTTTTTAAGAAACAGAAGATTTTAGAATATGGATAGCTTTATTCTAAAATATTCTGTTTCTTAAAAAAAAACTATTCGCAAAAATACATTAAAAAAAGGATCGCTAGACAAATAACCATAGCAGTAGCATATAAACACGCTTTAAAAAGTTGAATAAATAATTGCAGTGAGTTTGGAACACATCGCAGAGCGTGATGTCGCGTGCTAAAACCTCTCACCTTATCATGAAAATAAAGTACCCAACATCTGAAATAGAAATACACCATCAGCATCAGCACTTTAAGTGCAATAGAAACAGACATAAGTAATAGTTGACTATGTCCAGTGCAGCTTTTAATTTGTGTTGTACCAATTGTAATGGAACCTGTGAGTGAACCTTTGTCGAAATATTTTTCACAATAAATATGAAATCTGTATGGGTGGATTTCATATAATTCAAAATCACGTGTAAATATATACACAAATGTACTTTTTAAAGTAACTTTATTTCTTAGTCCACACGCGTACATGCTCGATGTTTTTACGTTCATTCGCGCATGGCAAGATCGAACGTATAGACCGTTATAACTATCAGGACTTATTGCCCGAAATCAAACCAAAATGTTTGAAGAACAAGTTTCACGTGGCTTATTTTGCATGTTTGATGATACTTGCTCATCATAATATATCAACATAAGTGTAGACCGCCATAAAGAGGGGTCGTCGCGTATGACAAAGAATGCGTTTATAATTGCGACGCTTTCAATTTCAACACTATTCTGAATATTTTCATTCATCAAACTACGAATCAATTTCATGACACTATTCATTAACAGGAATTGGCACACAACACAAAATAAAAATAAAATTACACAGTCACTAATCCTTACAATCTGTTTTAGTTTAAGTAAGTAGAGCGACAGGCCCGTTCCTGGCACGCGGCTCAGACCTATTGAAGCTCAATACTTTCGGGTGGGGTGAGTGGGCTAACACCACTTGCCATGCGCAACTTTCGGTGGGTAAAACAGGAAAATTGCGCACTGTTTCATCTACAGCGCGCGGTGGCGATATTTTTCCCTTTGAGTCTTTCCACCCCTGCAGACTACATTGAATATTTGGAATAGTCTCCCCCAGTTATAGTAACAGTAATATTCATTAATGTGATTGTGCCGTGTAACTTTATTACAAATAGCTACAAGACAATCTGTAGTTTTGTTGGTGGATTGAGCGAACTTTTTCGTGTGTCTGGGGCATTATGAAGACGCCATACCTCATGTGCATACAACCGGAAGATATTCATTGCATTGGCAACGCTTACAGGTGTGTATAAAATTATATTTGATACTGCTGATTCCTTAACGCTTACAATAAATCGTGTAGCTGTCCAAGGAACCAAGAAAATTGTTTAGGTAATGACTATAAGAGCTCTGTGCCTAAAATAGACCGGGATCACTTTATTTAATGTAGGAAAAAGGTGGGTCCTTGCTTTTGTAAAGCTTAATTTTCTATATTTTGGTCAATCGATGCTATATTATTCTTTTAGTCATTGAATTAATTCATAAGCAGCTGCAGAACCAGTTTACTGTCTTGTCTAGACAGGTAATATGGCGACATATTTTTGGGTGCCATTTTGTATTGCCTTTGTTAGGGGGATGCAGAATCCTTGAACAACCCTTCTAGCAAAATGGCCGATGCGTCACTGTTAGTCCACTACATACAAGCCAGCGAGCAAGAGTTAGGAACTAATAAAATTATTATTTTTCTAAAACTTGACTTCGGTACGTTACAGGTGGTGTGTGGAAATGAGTTTGTGATACTAAAAGTGCATAAAGTGCCTATTGAAGACTGCTACAACAATTGACGCAGTGCGTCGCAGACTGCAAAGGCGAGGCCAATCGATACGTGTTATCGTGGTGGACAAGCTGAAGTCTATAAAAAGTAAGTATGTTATTTGTTGAAACTACGATAGTTAGATAGTATTTTGTCCAAAATGCTTATGGCAGTCGTCCAATAATAAATTATACGGTCTTGTGTCATTTGTGCTTAACGAATTTGTTCCTGGCGTTTTATTGCGAATACTTGCAAGCCAAGCTAACTAACGTACAATGCGATTTTTTGCATCAGGTATGTACATATTGCCAACTTCGTGCGAAACTATGTACCAAGTTCATTATTTATTTTTGTACACATGCGATTAAACTCAATTTTAAAACGAAAGTAGCGGGCTGTTTCTACATCTCTTATAATCATGACCTTTGATGCATTACATATGCTGGTTAAAATTGAGGACCATAAAGTGCGTCTATACTGTGGTGCTACCATAGAAGCTGGCCCAGAAAATAGCATTGTGCAACCAGAGATACAAAAGAAACACAACTTACCTTCTCTGGCCATCTTAAGATCAGATCAAACACTGTAAAACATAACCCAGCTAACAATAGCCCAATATTGGATTGATTAAGTTTGTCCTAGGGCGAAGGGCTACTTGAAAATTATAGACGAATTCGCTCTAGTAGAGGATTTTTCCTAAGAATATCTTGCCTAAGACCTATGATTGCTTAACAATTACATCCTTCTCAGGACAAAGTAAGTCTTTTCCTGTCTATTTAAATATTATGGTTATGTCAATTCAAAACTAGCCAAAAGTATGTTCTGCCAATCTGTATGCTGAAGGTTGCGTTATAGTATGTAACCTTCATACACATCACAGTACCTAAAGGGTTTTCAATGAGTGCACTCGAAATTTGACAGTATATAGCACACGCCGTCTTGGTTATGTTACATCTTGCGGCTTGGCGGAAATACTTTTTTTTAGTCTTGACAGTGAATCGCTACACTATTCAAAAACACGTAGAAATTGTTATAATTTAGCATTAAAATCTGTACTCTGTTCGCCTAACGTTCCATGTGCTGCATTTAATTTACGGACCTCGTGGCCGTCCTGCACTGACATCGTGTGATTTAACGCTATCGACTATTTTCTATGGGGATAGGTGAAACCTCTGGTTTCTGATTTCCTTGAGATAAGAAACAGTCATAATTTGCGTTCTTCATGAAATTAATAATGCCCCAATAAATGAGAAGATGTTATCCAAAGTTCATCCATTTATATGGCATCTACGGCGCAGTCGCGGCGGCCATTTGCACGTCATAGTACCACCCACGCGTAATGCCGTCGAGTGCATTCGAGTTGTAAAATCAGAAAACTATTGTGAAAATATCACTTGACGTATTTCTTTAGTTAATTTCAACATTCGAGAGCTTACAATAAGAATCCCTATTCATAAAGCGTTTCTCGGTGGTGTGCGATTAGACTTGAACTTTCATACACCTTCTGATGTCGGTCCAGGTCCACGAGTGTAAATCATTGATCCGTTTCATCTAAAAAATTGTAGTGAATAATTGAAACACGTTGTATTTTATAAAAAACTAAAACGATAATCTAATTCAGGATATGGAAAAAGAAAGCGGAATAGAAAAAGGCAGTGGAAATGGAAACAGCGATTGGAAATGGAAAAAGGGAGTGTCCGTCATAAGAGAACAAAGGAAGTGTAAAACGTTGCGTTGCGGGACAAATTTCACGAAACAAGAGAAGAATTAAGAAAAGCTCCGTGAAAGTACACCTTTTTCGTTTGTGACTTCAATTAATTTCCTTGTGAATTAAACATATGTACATTGATATTCTACAAAATAAATGTCCTGCTACAAATGCAGTGAAAACCAACCTGCTTTTATCCTGGGGATCATCAATAATCATACGGTACGTACCCAGACATTAAAAATAACTACGATCATAGCGTGCTTTTATTTTGGGTTACTCACGTATATTTTGAAGCTTTCACGTGAGAACGAAGCTATATAGAGAAGCGTCAGTCTTAATTAGTAGGTACACCTTATATTTTTGTGTTGCGTAATGAGTGTTACAACCGCAATTAGTGTGCCAGTCTATGTGGCATCCTCCGAATACACAACATGTTCTACATAACAGTTGATGGAGAAAAGGATGCAACATTAAAACTCTACACGGATTAATTTTGTTTCGTAGCAGAATTAACGTAATGAGTTACAGCTTTATAATATTATGCTTTAATGCTTGCTTGTATAAGTGCTTTTTTTTTAACTTAATACATTACTTTTTCATAGTGATGAGTGAAAATATTCTTTTCAGGTGGAGGTTGAAATGGCAATTGGTGACCACAATGGCGCACAGTTACTCTTCCTGGAGTCTGTAGTACTACACAGTGTACTGATCATCAGGGGTGGACTGCGCAAACAGTACCAAGCCCAGTCATAGATGTGAGTAATGAGTACATGCAATTTGTATCACAGTTAATTATTACCAGAACCAAGACATATCCTTTGATCTAAGGAGACGGAAAGACGCGAATTTCTAGCTAGGATTGAGTGATCAGAGTTACTGCGCTGCTAAGTGTGGTGGTCCTTGAAGAACCTCAACGCATCGAAAGCGTATTCGTTGGACAATCGCTGTTGGTTTCGATTTTAGTTAGAATCATCTACATACTTTGCTTGTTTGCTGGAAAAAGTTGGAATCATTTTGTTTCAAAGGATGTTGGTGTAAAGTTCAAACGCAGCCCGTTTGTTGAGAGCCTTGGTTCATGCTAGCATAGCGTCAGAATCAAAAGAACATGACATATCTACTTCAAAAATAAACGTTGTTTCAATTGACACAATAGCTTTACTATTTAAAGTGATAATGCATTGTAACTTATTGCATTCACTGTTTCATAGAAATAGCATAAATGGCTTGTTAAAGAGCTTGTACAAATATTGGCAAGTGTTTATTAAAATTTTACTCCGGTACTTTTCAGATGGACATTGAAATGGCAATTGTTGACTACGATGCCATATAGTTACTGATTCTGGAGCTTGTCACCTACACTGTGAACTGTCTGAACATTAGGGGTAGACTTCGCAAACAGTGCCTCATCTAGTGAAAATGTGAGTAATGAGTTTATGCAATATATATCCTTTTTTTACAAGAAATGTCCTACCAACAGAGCCAGGAGTTAAGTCTTTACGACTTCTTTCGTTTCCCGAGCATCCTCTGTTGTGAGAGTTTTTGTATTGCGTTTATTTATCGATAAATACTAGGGAGAGTAACTTTGAAACACATTTTTGTTATTTTTTAAAAATTGCCTACTACACTATTTCGTGATACCACTCTCTGGAAAAAATATATCGGTATACACTATACAGCTATTACTTTTATGGTTGGTTGAATGCTATACATCTATTGGTAAGTATTTACCTGTGGTTCAGTTAAACGTGTCACAAAATACTCCTATTTTTTTTAATCGGCTAGGAGAAATCATTTCAGTTATATAAGTTTTTGGTCGGAACAAATCAATACCTAATGAAAAAATCATTTAAAAATCAAAACGTTTTAAAATATTTTTACTTAAATTTGGTTGATCCGTATTATTTTTTTCGTTTTGTCACCGATATTTTCTACAATTTTCAACCGATTTGAATGATTAAGATTTATCTTTCTTTCTTAATATTTTCTTTGCCAATTGCGGCAAAACCAAAAAGTAGGGTAATGATGTTAGCCGTCTTCGTTCATTCGTGTGGTACATATACTATATATTAAAGTACTGACCACAACCTAAACTACTAACCAAATTTTGATGAATAAGGTGCATAATTCGTTATATCAGTCACATAGGCTATATTTAACACGGAAGCCCCACTTAAAAGATGTTTCATCAAAGACAGTTAGTCTCTATTTTTTTCTTACTATATCTTGTGTCTCTTTTCGAATGGGATATAAATAACCACAAAAACATATAGAATTAACAATATACTAGTTATAAAATATACGCAGCGGCGTAAAATTATATACTTAATTGTTGTTTTACTCTGTTGGGTTTTGATTTTAAATGTTATGGTCCTTTAGTTTATTGCAATATTAAAAAGCACGAGTTGTAAAAACGTAATTATGGCGTTATTTTTAGGGATCCGAACGTCTGTTTGAAAAAATGGAATCCTTGTAGGATCACTCGTGTGACTGACTCGTGTGTCACAACCAATTTCATCAGAATCTACAAATTCAATTGAAATTTAATACGTGTATGAACTTCTTTGACCCAACCACACACGTGTAGCATAAATAAATGATTTTTAAAATGTGGTCACTTTCGGGGGACAAACTAGAAAATTTATAAAGGTTTGATTTTGAAAAAATTAGCGTTTTGTTTAAGAAATTGGATAAAAATTTATCATTTTCGATTCCGAAAATAATCCAGATTTTTTTTTTACTTAAAGTTAATACAATAACCAGCAAAAAGTCTACGGATACAAAGTGACATTTAAAAAAAATATGGTCCGTTTGGACCGACTTCTCTCCGACTTGCACTATGGTCGCATTTTTTGACAAATTTTCTTATGATCTTAAACAGTTATTATTTTATGATAAACATTTTACTATAGAACTTCTCGCTCGGAAAAAAATGTGCTTTGAGTTCCATTCCTTATAAGGTATTCCCTAATATGCTTGTGAGAAATCCGTTAGCTGTGGTTTAACATTTGAAAAGACCAAGTGCCTAAAGTAAAAAACATAGGTAATATTCTTCATATAAGGGCACCTCATCCTAACGGCAATCATTGTCGCCAGTCATTTGCAAGCATCGAGTTGTTTTTTTTTAAGTGAAAACTTCTTTAGTGGCGTTGTGCACTTTTTGGCATGGGTAAAAAGTGTAAAACTCGAATCAGGACACGTGACCTGATCGAAAATTCGTAAGACGGAGAGAGAGTAGACCGCCGGCGCGGCATAGGAGAGGAAGTAATATCTATCTTTTTCTACCGCGCGGCAAAAATGTATGCCTCAAATGCAATTCGTGCGAAATTACTCCCTAACCATTCCAAAATATCAAAAATGCACAACGTTATTGTTCAAGTTTTCACTTCTGCCGGTACTCCCGGAGTGCAACCCGTTGTTTTTTTTATAATACAATATCTTGTGGTCGTTTTAGAATTTTAATGTTAGAAACGCTGGTGCTTTTTCACTCACCTCACCAACTAATTTAAACATTATTTTTAAAAAGAAAGTTGAATATAAGTAAAGTAAATTAATAATATAATTCGCGAATAAAACAAGATTGATGAAAAAAAATCAATACCGTGCCTAAATTTCAAAAGTTTTGTTTACAAGCTTTGTCTACTAAGTGCCTCAAATAGTTAACGAACGGATGAACTTTCACATTTACTAAACCTTGTGAATACCTAGGTACATTCTAAAACGAAATTCTGTCTGAAGTTTGTCTGACATCTGAATTGAAAGTTTATACTGCAAAGTGTCAGTCAGTGTGTATTTGTAGACTGACATTTTGTATTAAAATAAAGGATATTTCCCTCCAAATATATCAAGAAGATAATGTACCTATTAGAAAATAATGTTGTGACCACATTTATTATGCTGAGTCGCATATTTGGAGTTAATAACGGGTCAAAACCTACTTCAATTGCCACTTTTGATAGGTTTCTTAAACTACAATTTGACAAATATTAAACATCAAATTCTTAATTCATAACTGTAACTAACCTTTCACTTACAGCTAACTAACTCTCCTTGTAAGCAAGAGCACAGTATCAAAGCTATAAAATGACACATCAAGCTTAGTAAGTTACTTAAATGTTGTGTCCAAGGCGACTACTGAAGATCAGCGCCGTGCTTGTGGGTCCCCCATGGCACAGCATTATACTAAGAGGAAGCCCTTTTGCCACAACCACGACATACATCTACTTTATTTGTACTCACATTTTTGTTACTAGTATTCTCTCATTTAGTTTTTAACTTGTCTTTACTCACATAATTAAAGAACTACTAACACTATCGTTTTGGATTTAGTTTAAGCAATATCCACTTATGTATGTGTGTCGTTTTGTGGCTATTAAATACTTCTTCTTTCTTTCTTGTAAAACGGACAAAGATAATCCCTAACTAAAAGTACACAAACTTGTGCTAGATGTGTCATATTTTACGTGAAGACACTGTTGCGTACACCATTTATCACATCATTCGCCGTTGTATTTGCCCTTCACCCAGAGTTCAGACTGATAGGATGATGTGAATCGATTATACATACCCTGTCGATCCGGACTTTGAGTGATCGGCAGATTTGCACCATACCGCGCGGCCGACGAATAATCCGAAAAAAAGCCACATCATCAGCCAGAACATCAAGAGCTGTGGTAAAAATCTATAAACTGCAACCTAGCGTACCTCCAGCATTTAAATGAAGCAAAAAACAGGCTTGTCTTTTTGAAAAATAATAGGTACCCTAAAAGATGTAAAATCGTTGAGGTCAACATATACATATAATGTCTTTATATTTTGTGAATTCTTACGATAATTGAATTATTGTGAGTGTGAGGACTATGCGGATCATATTCAGTATCATTCTATATTGTCTGGCAGTTTGATTAAGTTATGCAGCCTACCCAAATGTCTATTCTTTGGTATTGTTCGTCATGTCACGTGAGTACACTACACGATTTCTGACACCACGCTTGCACTGAATGGAGAGGTCCAATAAAATTGTATGGTTTATTCCTCAAAAACCATCTCAGACACTGATCAGCATGGTCCTGGCATGGTCCAAAGATTATATATTGAGATTATGGCAAAAAAAATACAAAAAACAAATAACTAAAAAAAGAAATTAAAAAAAAATCTAACAAAACAAAAATTACGACAAAGATCCGAAAACTTAAAAAAAAAATTGAAAAAAAGGACAACAAAGTAAAAACAAAACATGACAAAAAAACGGAAAAGAAAAAAATTACAAAGAAATAAATTTTAAAAAAGAAAAGAAAAACAAAAAAAAAGAAATGAAGAAAAAAATTGAAAAAGAAAATAAATTGAAATAGAAGTGTTATTGAAAAATAATGTTTATTTGTTATTTCTATTTAAATTATGTTCTGTCGATCACGAATTTGCATTACCACCCTTACTAAGGTCGAATTTAACTTACGTCACAAAATTACAACAAATAATTTTAAAACAAATATGATCGAAGATTTTACCTCGTTCAGTTGACTTTTTATTGAAAATATTGTCAAAAGTTGTAAGGCAAATTACGAGGTGAACCATAAATGTTTTCGTGTGTAGTCACATTGGAAACCTGTCTGTACTGTTATTGAATTTTTTTAACCTTTGCACCTGTTTTATTGGGGTCTGAGAGCTTGGACGAGACATTTTCGGGCACCGAAAACTCCTAAGTTTTCGGTATTCATTTATTGCTTAAAAGTTTAACGATTTCAAGGCCCTTTTTTTAAAGTTTTGTCAGTCTTCAGTCTCCAGAACGTGATTGGTATGAGGGCGATGAAAATTCATGCCACCAGTTGGCGCCACTGAGGCAAGAGGTCCTCTTTTTCGAAAATGTAAATATGACGTTGACGTCAATTTGAGTAATGTCAGAAATCATAAGAGTTGCCTGCACCTGACGCCTCAGTGCTATCACCTGGTATACGTATTTTCTGGAAACCCCTATTATTAGCAAATGTAATGCTAACTGTACTCTCGATTGTATTATTCCTAATATCTAACTAACGTGCCCCGATTCTCATGTTTGACAAACAAAATAGAATAATAGTTTTGATTTTAAAAATGATTTTCTGTAACATATGTTTTTTGCGGCGTGCTTCAAAAGATATGTTACAATTAAAATCCTTTAATGTTAAAGATGCAAAAGAACAACTATTGTCAATGTGAGGATCATGATGGTATTAAAGATCTAACCAGATGTTCATTATTTGTTATTTTTCGTCAAATCGTTACGGTTGAGCTCCAAGTATCCTGGTTGAGTGGCACTTTTTGACGCATGCTTGAACTGACTGGATAGGATGATTCAAACTGTGTGGTCTTTTCTGCGAAAGACTATCACAGACACATCTAAGATTCTCATATGATCGACCTAACCAAGAAGTATCAAAATCCAACCCGATCCAAATTATGTTTTCATTTTTTTTTATCTTGCTGGGGACTCAAAAACCTTTGGAATTGTGAGCACTGGTTTGCCTAATAGCATGAGACACCCATAACATACTGACGACCGAATTTCAGATATAAATAAAATCACACATGATCAAAGATAAACGGACGTTAATATTTGAAAATTAAAACTTAAAACCCTTTATTAGTCAATTGGGGTCTACAGGGCCGCAACAATAAATAGATGTTATAGAACCCGTATTAAAACGTAAATAAATGATAAATAAAGGTATTTAAAAAAAAAAATTAAAATTAAAACCGAGACTTTTCAGAAACCGTTCAGAAATGTATTGAGAGTTAAAGAAAAACTCAAACTAAATCCAATATTAGGGAAAACCCAATAACAAACCGGAACTAAAATAACAAATGTACCACAATTTTCCCACACGAGAAGTATAGGGACATACAGCAAACTGTCAATACTGTCAATGCGACAGTTTTGACAAAAAAGTAAACAATATTCCATATTTTTATAACTGGTGCTGTGTAGTAATTGAAAGAAAGTAGAAGTCCAAGTTAAAAACTAAAACGCAACTAGAGTAGAGATCACGGTTGATATTCAGTACTGGCTAGTATGTGGCCCTAGCGGTTATCCTAAACTCTGAAACTTTATGTTGCTTGGTATTGTTTTCTACGTATTTTTCTTGTTATTTAGATATTTTCCTCATTCACTGAAAACCTCGATCCCATTCAGAAAAATAAATTACGGTCTTTTTTGTATGCAACATCCGTCATATTGCTTCTTCATAGAAGAGGTAGCCTGTGTCACACAGATCATATTACTCGTAACAAATGGATCTACTCCTCATTCATCAAAATTAGAAGAGCACTTAAGCCACTAAGTTGGAACATAAATATGTATTTATGTAAATACAAACACAGATGCAAACGTAGACTACTAAAATGATCACCCTAACTCTCTATTTGCCTTACCGTAGTCAAACACAATATGATCATGTTTTTTTATTGCATGCCAGTAAAACAAATTAGAAAGGGAATAGAATTATAGCAACACTTTAGTAATATTTGCATTCGGTTTATTTCAGATGGAGTTAGAAAACTGAACTGATCACCGGCCGGGCTGCTCAACAGTGCCTCATCTAGTCAAAAATGTAAGTATAATACAATTTGAATCCATGTCGTTTACTATCAGAACCGGGGAAAATTTTGAATGATGCGAATTTCAGTAAGCTGGGATACAGTACTTCATGCGAGTTGCTGCGCACAAAAGTTTGGAGTGGTTGTGTTGTGACCGACGATACAGGTCCAATTATTTTATCGTTTTCTCAATGAATACCGGACAATACATTTAGTGATACGATCACCCATTGCAATACCCTATAAATGTTACTTTTATAACTTCTATCAAAATGAAACGAGTTCTATCTATAAAAAGAAACCACATGACCTACATATTAATTTGTACAGAAACAATCTAAAAATGTCCCTCTTTGTGACACAATCTTAATAGTCTGTCAGCTAACACCACGTGCACATCCTACGTTTCAGTAGATAGACAAATTACAAAGCGACTACCACTTGTAGCACCGGGTCACGAGCGTATCGCTACGCGTATCCAAAAGCTTGAGAAAATCAACAATTGTTATTTAACAATAATTTATTTGACTTAACCCAAGATACATATTTTTTAAATGACATATGTAAATATCTCAATTATAATTAAAAAAAATAGCCCATCGTTATCGAGAAAAATCTACTGGCGGTTAGGGCTGAATCCTTGACTGATTCTAGCTGTGTCCAGAAGCACAATTTCTGAATCAATTCATTGAGAGAATTTAAGTGCCTAACGAGAGCAATATATTTTATTCGCTTATATTTTTCGCCTTCACGAGGTTCTCGTTATATGGGTATGCTTATGTCTACAATTACTGCACGCCTTTCAACTAGGTACACTTCCACTATATAAGGCTTGTTTTTTGCTAATCATGTAAGTACAGTATTTCAATATGCATACGGAACATATTCCAAACTTAAATATATGACATTTAAGTGATCATAATAATCTTCACGATTAATTATTAAGGAGTTAAAACGTAAACAAACAAGTCCAACCAAATCTTAATTGCATCCACCGAATGCATGACACGTTTTCCATAACAGTTGATGCAGAAAAGGATGCAACACTAAAACTCTAAACGAAATAATTTTGTTTCATAGCAAAACTGTCGCGATGAGTTACATACAATTAAAACTTCATTTATCTTGTAGGTATGTTCAAACCTACAACCGAGTTTATACACACATGCAAAGCTAGTCTTCCAAAATTATAACACTGGTAATGCACTGGTATAACACCGGTAATGAAAGGAATTAATAACACTTCCTTTCATTACCGGCCTTACTAGTCGGACAGAATACATCACGTGATTTTTTAGTATTTTAGTGTACTAAATTAGTAAGAAAACAGAATAATAGTTAACACTGTACTAAAATTTGCATTCGTTACATTCTAGATGGAGTTTGAAAAAGTCATTGAAGATCACGGTACGCGTAACTACTCATTCTAAAGTATGTAATGCTACACAGTGAACTGATCATTTAAAATGGACTGCAAAACAGTGCCTCGACCAGCTGAAAATGTGAGTGTTATCCACTTTGTATCTTCTATGTCGTTGACTATTAAAAACATAAACTATTTATGTGACTTGCTGCGCACAAAACCTTGGAGTGCTTATACCAAAAGTTCTCGATGTTTTTCAAGAAAGGCAAACAGTGCCTACGTTGCCTGGAGATGAATAATAATAAAAATATTACGGTTAATTCTGACGGCTTTTCTTGTCTAGCTAACGAAGGTTATTCGCACAGGCACAAAAAGTGTGTACAAATATCATCATGATCACTCACTTTTGGTTTTTCAAAAGAAAACTTCACAACTTGTTTCAAACTTCGTTTATTCAACGAACAGCGTAACTACGTAACAGAAAGGTCCGAGTGCGGACGACGCTTGAGCCGTGAATGCTCGAACGCCTTTTTTTTGTGAGTGGCGTCTCGCTGTTCAACCTATAAGGTTGTCGACTGCTTAACCGGGCTTGCTTGTGGTGGCCTTAATATCATTTTAAAGCCTCCAGCCAGGACTTATAAAAAACTTATAAACTAAGCGACTACACGCTAAGGGCACCCTGTGGGGTACGGAGCTCGGCTTAGGGCGTCGCTGGGGGGAGGACAGCTGGGGACGGGCTGGATCGAACTAGACTCGAACGCCTTTTTTTTTTTTTTTTTTTTGACGATGACCACTCGCAGTTCAGCACACTAAGGCTGGTTACTGCTTAACCGGACTATAACTCGAACGCCGACAGTGCGGCCGTATTTATAGGGTTCGCCCCTCCCACGTGCACTTGTAAGTTTATAGGTTAAGTATTGAAACATTTAAATTACAATAACAGGAATAGTAAAATGCTGTTAAACATTAATTTTACATCGTAATAAACTGAAAGTCAATCAATTTACTAATTTTTGGACAGTCAAATTATGAATCTTAATTATTTGAATACTTGTAATGACAAACTATTGTACTCTTACCATAAGCTGTTACTCAAATACACAAGTGTTAAACTGGTACAGTCAAATTATGAATCTTAATTATTTGAATACTTGTAATGACAAACTATTGTACTCTTACCATAAGCTGTTACTCAAATACACAAGTGTTAAACTGGTACTATCGTATTTAAATAAATATCGTTTAACGTTTTTTATGGATAGCAAGACTACCATTCATTACAAACAGAACTTGTTCACGCTTCTATTAGCAATAGGGATGTTGCCTGGGTTAAAAAAAATATGATTCTATTTAGTCCGTCAGTAATATTTTCGAAAAATATTACATGCGTATTTTTTATTTTATCAAATCAATAAAAAATACGAAGTTATAACGCATAAAAAATAAGGAGTGGGGGCTTGTAGCATCACTTTCCAGTAAAAGTGTACTGTTAAATGACGTCACACGAGTTTTTAAAGCACTGTATCGTCTTCATTTTTGTTTACGTGACAAAAAGAAATACGTGACAATATTATTTGGAAATCTATCTGATGGACTAATTAGATTTTTTAGTCAAATGCCCCTACCCCTATATTTGAGAGACAAAGAAAACGTGATCCCCGACCCTTCAGCATGCAGCGACATATAAGAGAGCATGATGAACTAGCTGCCTATTGTGCAGGCAAGACAAGTATCAATCAATAAGTGTCAAGATCGCTTTTTAACACATATTTATAATACAACTCATTATAAGTATGAGTAAAAACTCATTAAATGCATGTGCTTCGTAAGATATTTTACTAAATTGTTGCAGTCAATTACCTTTAGTTGATTTTCTTGGTTAACTAACTATATCATTTCATTGTTAATGATTTTACTTTATTATTGATATGGCAATAGCATTTAACTTTATTATTGATATAGCAATAGCTCAAATATTAAAAAAAATATATATCTTACATAATCTATATCTACGAATACTACATAGAAAAGTAGCGGTATGTACCAAACCTATATTTTTAAGACACATAACTCGCATAATTTCGCTCTACGTTTATAAATACCTGTAGTATCTGTTATGACTGAAACCATACGTTAAATTACTGAACGAACGATATTTTTTTTTTTCAAATAGATAATAGTAGTTGATTTAAGGGAACTTTACTGTGAATTATTTCCGCTTACACTTTGCGTATCGTATTTATTTGATCAAATGGGGATATCGATTCATTTACATCATGTAACAAAATAAACGCACTACCTTAAAAACCTTTCGCGAATTCTGTGTAGAATAGAAATTGTTCATAATGATGTGTTCAATGACCCATTATCAGGTATTGCGTTAATTCTGTTACACGTTTATAAGACATTTTTAAGTAAGTAGTTATTGCAATGCTTGTAGATAAAAAGGTCCCTGAGAACAGGAACCACGTGAAGCTGAGAAACATCTTTTACACATAAAATCTATAACGGTACATTTTCAAAATTTGCATCTTCTGTTTGCAAAATGCCAGTCAGTATATCTTTAAAACCATGAACGACAAGGAACATTTCGCGGATATAAGTCAAATCCAAGTTATAAAATAATGTTGTAAGCACCGTAATTATTAAATACTATTATCGCCTAATTACCACATAATATTATCTAATGAAAACGTTATAAAAAAAGGCGAAATATTTACTAATTACTGGCCATTAGTTTAAGATACTTAACAAAGATAACATTAAAGTATTGTACTCAGCTTTCATTAAATTGAACTTAAAATAATATACCTATCTGCACTAAGCTTACTAAGTTACAATAATATTTTTTGATCTCAATAGAAGACAGTGCCCGACTGTTTATTTGACACATCAAGCGTAGAAAGGTACTGTCTTGTTATTAATGGAACAATGATCTACAATCTCTAACAATAACTTAAACTTGATGTGTCATATTTTCTTATTTGGGCACTGTTGGTTGCACCACATACATCATTCACCGTTGTATTTGCCTCTCGCAGAGAACTCAGACGTACTGGTGATGTGATTAGACTATCATACCCTGTACATCCGGGCTCTCGGTGATTGGTAGATGTGCACCATCCTGCGCAGCCGACGAAGACCACGAAACAATATCTCAATCGGGCAGAACATCACGACCTGCAGATGACAATATTAATCTGTCAACTGGAAGACAATAGACTATCTGAGTGAATAGATGGTATTCATTTTAATCCCGAACTGCAAGAGGTTACATCGACTCATTCCGGTTACTCTCCTACCCAGACTTGAAAGAAAGGATGTTATACCTGCCAAGGAGCTACGCTTGCTTATCATGATAAACACTTTACAAATGTGGGTTTGTCACGTCACTTTCCAGTAAAAAGAGTACTGATAAGACAACGCACTGTATCGTCTTCATTATTTGTTTACGTGACAAAAGAAAAAAAAAATGTCCAAATATTTTTTGTAAATCTATTTAATGGACTTATTCGATTTTTTTAGTCAAATACTCTATTACCCCTATTATATATTTGAGGGAAAAAAAAGTGATCTGCGACCCGACAGCACGCAGCGACATCTAAGAGAGCATGATGAACTAGCTGCCTGTTGTGCAGGCAAAAAATAAAATCAATCGATAAGTGTCAAGATCGCTTTTTTAATACATATTTTATAATAGAACTCATTATAAAACATGCTAATGAGAAGAAAACTCTTTAAATGCCTGTGATTTGTAAGATATTTTATTAAATTGATATAGTCCTAAGTTACCCTTAGTTGATTTTCTTGGTTAACTAAATATCATTTCACTGTGACTGATTTTTCAAGAGCATTCAACTTTATTACTAAAATTAACAAAAGCTCAACTTTTAAAAAAATATATATATATCTTACAAACTCTACCTCTATCTTTACTAGAAAATAGAGGTGTGGACCAAACCTATATTTTAAGACACATAACTCGCATAGATTCGCTCTACGTTTATCTGTTATGACTGAAACCAACGAAAAACAAGAGACACCTGAAAATAAAAAAAATTGAATAGGTCCTTTGACTTAAAACTATCGTTTCCCCATTGTTCTGACTGTAATCGTAAGTTTATACTCGTACTGGCGTAGCGTCACATTTGTCGGTATATGTCAGATTTCAAGCATAACTATTAATATCTATCCAAGTTATCAAATAATGTTGTAAGCACAGTAATTATTAAATACTATTATCGCCTAATTACCAAATTATATTATCTTATAAGAACGTTATAAAGAAAGGCGAAATATCTACTAATTACTGGCCAATTAGCTTTAGATACTTCTCAAAGATAACATCAAAGTTTTGTATTAAGCTTTCATTAAATTGAACGTAATAATTATTTATGATACTAGTGCGGTAAGTTGGTTTTTACAAACGAGTAGACGAATGTAAGCCCGAGACGAAGTCGAGGGTTTACCTTAGTCAAAACTTTGTAAAAACAATTTCCGCACGAGTGTCATACAACGTTTTTCAACACATTTGCGAGAAAACAGTACATTAGGTATTGAAACAAACTTTTTGTTTTTAGATATCAGTCGGAAAGACGCAACAATCTTTGACGTTCCTTGTGAAAATAGCGCGAATTTGCAAACGGCGCCACGTGCGCGTGGTGAAAATTAGAACTACATCTTTCGCCATTCTTTTGCTTTTGCCATGCATATTCCCAGAAGTGTAAAACAAACACAAACAACAAAACACAACAACATAATTATTTGGTTTCTTTCAGTTTTAAAATGATCTCTGTACCCAGTTTTTACAAGTTATTATTTTAATTTCAAGTTTTTTTTGCATGCTGAAATGAGTAAGCAAAATATGATTTTAACTTAAGAGCATTTTGCACCATATTTTACGCAAAATAAATATTTTATTCTATTCTGTTCTATTCGTCTCAATTTCTCTTTAGTATTAAAGTGAGACAAACGTATTGAGCAAAACCGCTTCCAAAGAGGTTCGTTCATTTAGCCTATTTATTATAGTAAATTAAAACTCCTTGGTATAATTCTCATATGTTTTATCGATATTTAAAAAAAACCGTAAAGGATACGCACGGCGCTATATAACGAGGAGTGCGGTAAAATAGGTACTTAAATGAGAGTCTCGTTTTTACCGCACGTTCCATTATATGGTGCGTAATTTATAACTTTCGAACACTGTGTACAGGCTTCTAAAATGCGTTTTTGAGCAAATGTATCGAAGAATAATATACTCATCTGCACTAAGCTTACTAAGTTACACTAACAGTTTTTGATTTCAACAGAAGACAGTGCCCGGCTTTTAATGTAACACATCAAGCCTAGAAAAGTACTTTCATATTATTAATGGAACAGTGATCTACAATCTCGAACAAAAACTTAAACTTGATGTGTCATTTTTCTTGTTAGGGCACTGTTGGTTGCACCATATTCATCATTCATCGTTGTATTTGCCTCTCGCAGAGAGATCAGACGTACTGGTGATGTGATTAGACTATCATACCCTGTACATCCGGGCTCTCGGTGATTGGTAGATGTGCACCATCCTGCGCAGCCGACGAAGACTACGAAACAATATCTCAACCGGGCAGAACATCACGACCTGCAGATGATATACCTATATACTAATCATATATATATGTAAAGTATTTATCATGATAAAAATAAAAAGGAGCACCATCACGTTACTTAAATTAAATTCTGCTGTAGTTACCTACCTTCTCTGAAGTTTGTAAAGATGAGTTTTGTTAGTGAGACTTTTATAATTATGTGAGGACTATGTTTGTTGACAACTTGGCGAGTGATATGCAGGTTATGCAAAAACATATGCGCGCGTAATGGTTGGTCCACACAATACAGATTTTCTTTAACTTTCATAGGATTCTGTCTATGCAACAAAGCAATGCAGACAAGTGTCGGTATGATACTTGTTTTAATTCAGAGTTTATAGTCTGTACAGACAAAAGTTTGTTTCGTGTAGACCCAAAAATTGAATCAGTCTGCTTATGCTTGAAGAGTAAAAACCGGCCAAGTGCAAGTCGGGCTCGCGCACGAACGGTTCTATACCCTTATCTATAAAAACGGCAACAAAATCGTTTGTTGTATGAGCCCCCCTTAAATATTTGTTTTATTTTAATTAAATTATTCATTTTTAAAGTGAATATATAACTAAATATTCTGTGAATACTTCAAGCGTCTACCCGTTGCCGTTATAAATATCGAGCAAAAACATCACGTTTGGTGTATGTTAGACCCCTTAAATATTTATTTTATTTTTAAGTATTTGTTGTTATAGCGGCAACAGAAGACATAATCTGTGAAAATCTCAACAGCCTATCTATCACGGTTCATGAGATACAGCCTGGTGACAGACGGACAGACGGACGGACAGCGGAAACTTAGTAATAGGGTCCCATCTTACCCTTAAGGTACGGAACCCTAAAAACAATAAAAAAATATGAAAAAGAAAATAAAATAAAGAAAAAATATTATGAATTTATGAAATACATACTAGCTTTTACCCGCGACTTCGTTCGCGCATATCCAGTTATTTCTATTTACATTCCTTATGCATGGTAGTTCCAGAGATAAGTGCGTTTAAACAAACAAACAAATAAACTCTTAAGCTTTATTATTGTTGATGAGATATTATTAGTATAGTTTTGGTATTAAAATGGTCACTTTTATTTTGCTACGTATTAAAAAATTCACAAATAACAATTTGTTTTGGTGTTATATTCATGCTGACGTGCATTTTATTTTTTCTCAATAAATCTCGCCAGAAGTCAGTCAGCGCTACGCTTAGCGCTATATAAAGTCTCTTACTAAACTTAAAAAATCAATATCTTTTGATTTTGTGGGTCAGTTTTGATGTAATAAACGCAAAATGTTACTCGGGATAACACTTAATATTATTTAAAGTACCTAGACCCACATGAATGTCTTATTCAATCAGTGACTTTTGTGTGATGCTTCCACAAACATTTAGACAAACAGACAAACCAACAAACAGACAAAATTGTCAAAAATTTTATTTTTGTGTTTTATGTTTTTTTTCCTAATGTTTTTCTGTTATGTTTATGCAAAAATATTCAATGTACAGACATGGCAAGTCTACGACTTTATTATATATATATAGATAGAAGATATGTAGTTATAGAATAAGATAGATAAAACTAAATATTAAAACGATTTTAATGATTAAACAATAAAAAAAAAGGGTTGTAAGTGCATTAGGTATATTGTGATTAGAATAATACAATTCAACCTTAAATGTTTATAAAAATTATGAACACATCTTTAAATAAGTTTTTGTGAAAATGTGGACTACTTGTTCATTGTATCTGATAACTGACTGGCAATTTGAGAACTTAATGAGGCCTACCCAAAAGTCTCTTTTTAGTATTGTTTGTCGGATTTTTGAGCTCTATCAGTTCTGACTGGAGTAATACGATGTATGTCAAATGCATGTATGTGTGAATGTAGTTTACCTGAGCTTATCCAAATTGAAAAAAAAAATGCCACAATTAATTCTAGTAATTATTAAATTTCAGATACGAGTTTGAAAAGGCTTTTGAAGATCACGATGCCACACAGTTACTAGTTCAGGAGCTGATGCTACACAGTGAATTGATCATCTGGAATATACTGTACAACAGTGCATCATTCAGTCAATGATGTAAGTGTGATCACATTAGTATTTCAGGATAAATTCTTAAAGCCGGCTTACTGGGTGTCCGACAAAGTCAAGGTGCTTGGCAAATTTGCAATAATGATCACAATAAGACGAGATTACCTATAATAATCATAAACGATAACTGCATTTCTTATGAATCATAACTAACTCTTGGTAAAATCTGTGCCGGCGTTATTTTAATGTTTGGGGACGGCTAATCTTTGATTTATTTATTTAAGACGTGATTTTACAACATTTAATAATAATTATGTAGATATGGTATTTCTTTATACTATCAAACATCAATACCTTATTAGGAACGAAGGAATATAATCTTTACTAATAATAAAGCTGAAGAGTTTGTTTGTTTGTTTGAACGCGCTAATCTCTGGAACTACCAGTCAGATTTGATTTTTTTATTTGAATATTGTGGAATAATGTAATGTTAAAATTCATAAGGAATACTATAGGCTATACGGAAACAAGAAAACCCTACGAGAACGGGAATAAGCAGGATATGCACGTACGAAGTCGTGTGCAAAAGCTAGCTAGTAAACAAGTTTCAAGATAAATTAAACGCGTCCACCGAATGCACGACATGTTCTAGATACTGTTGATGTAGAAAGGGACGCAAAATTAAAACTCGACACTAAATAATTTTGCTTCATAGCAAGATTTATGTGAGGAGTTACAATATCTTAATATGCAATTTCAACGAACTAAGGTACAAACCAAAGCAAGTTATTTTCTACAGGATTTTCTAATGCTAATCAATGTAAACTATAAAATTAAAATAAATATTTAACTTGGTTTGTTCTATAATTACTATTATGTTCGAAATGTAATTTCATGAATAAAATATAATTATGTATTTACCCGTTTCTTCATGTTCATCTGCAGTAGTTAAACTATTTAAATCAACACTGTTGTATTTATCTGTAAAACGTTCTTCAGCTTGTTTAGTAGCTAGTTTTATTAAGCTTGCGGACCAAGCTATCATTTTTATTAATATTAACAACAAAAAATAATAAACATTAATCTTTAGTGACGCAATCCTACGCAATGTGCGCGCGCCCATGTAACATTGTCCGGAGTGGCACAACCTCTCGCGCTCCGCAAACATTGTCGCGAGGTCACTTCGGTCATTGTTGACCCCGGCTCGTAGCATAACCAATAATGTTAACGTGGGTATTTCGAAAATTAGTAAAAGTAGTTACTAAAAGAAGGTATTTTTTAAGTGTGATTAGTGTAATAAAAACAAAATGGCAAAAGTGCATATCCGACAATGTCAATAGGGATAAACGTCTTGTAAGTAATAATGTAACTCTTTGTAGTTGGAGAACAACCCAATGGGAACATTTTTCTGAAAGTTGTTTTTTTAGGGTTCTGTACCCAAAGGGTAAAATGGGACCCTATAACTAAGACTCCGCTGTCCGTCTGTCTGTCTGTCCGTCTGTCACCAGGCTGTATCTCATGAACCGTGACAGCTAGACAGTTGAAATTTTTACAGATGATGTATTTCTGTTGCTGCTATAACAACAAATAATAAAAATAAAAGGGGCCCCCATACAAGAAACATTTTTTCAGCTTATGGTACGAAAAACTTCGTGTGCAAGTTCAACATGCACTTGTCCAGTTTTTTCAACTTCCTATCAATTATTAGCTATGCTTGTTTTCTTTATATTACAGATGGAGTGTAAAACAACCATGGAAGACCACAGGGACGATTACTATATTTTGAGTTCATGTAATATCAGTTATGCTATTATGAACTGTTCTAACGAAAAGCATTGCTTCGACAAGAGACGACATAACTACACCAAAGTCAAAGATATTACTGACGGTTTCATCAAATGGAGAAGTATCTTACATTTTATTTATTATTTGGCTTATTATACAGTACTTGAATATGTGACAATCATGTTGTTTTCGACAAATACAATGTTGCTTCAATGTTGTACGTCAATATCCTTCATTAAGGAAAATTCTGGTATGAGTTCCGTTCCGTTATAAGGTTTTCGCTATTATTCGAAGAAAGGTCTAGTGCCCAGAACTAAAGGACAAAGTTAATGTTTTTGATGAAGGGAAAGTTTACTTTTTTTGTTTATTACAAAAATTGCACTTTCAAGTGTATTGTAAAAAGCAATATTCTGTGGTTGAGTCGTTTTCGTTTTTTTTTTTCATATACCTGCTACTTACTTCAATCAGATAATTATTGAAGGATTTTTTTGTTTCCATTCTTGGAGTAACAAAGACTTAATAATAATAATGTATCGCGCAGGGGTTTCAAACAATATTATAAACACAAACATAACAAATAACAGTTGCCCAATTTGAAATATTTTTATTTATAGTTTAATTATAACTAAACAAATAATTTATAGTTCCTCATGAAACTAAGGTACATTTTCTGTACTCAAATTTTTTATTCAAAGAAATTTTGTCTGAAGTGCACTTACACTGAAAGTTTACTGCAAAATTTCAGTACGTGACTATTTATAGAGACAGACATTTTTCATAAATTAAATGAAACAAGACATAATTCCGACTTAATATTTAGGTAATGCCGGGAAAATGTACCTAGTTGCTAAATGATAGCGTGAACATAGTAATTAATAAATATTATGGCCTCATCAAAGGTAATTTTAAGTTTAGGTACTTACAAATATAATCTAAAGTATTGTATATAACTACCATTGTATCATGTTATGTATCAGCCGCTCTATTCTGTCGACATCTCACCGTGTTCACTTAGGTGGAGTGAACGACAAGTGAGCTGTCATTTCATCTTGTTTGTATGGTTTGACAGCTCACATGTCGTTCACTTCGACATGTTTACAGAATCGCACTGCAGGCTTAAACTGCAGGCGGTAGTCTAAAACTAAAATTTTAAATCTTTAAAAACTGCCATCTGCTAACCCGCAATACAATTATCAATCTTATTTATTTGGTATTCATTAAAATCCCAATCTTCAAGATGTCGATCAAATCATCCTAATTTGCTCTTCTTGCTTCAATTGTGAAAAAGGAAACACTTGGAATAATGATGGAGCCAACTATAAGCCCCTTCTGAAAGTTCAATTATGAAGCAAACATATAGCTAAGCTGTCCTGGTTGCTACCCACCGGCCTTTAAAATATATAGTCATCGTGATAAGAAGAATCACCACCTAGTAACTTAAGTATATATTCTGTGTAAAGTATTTCAAGATAATTATTTTAATAGAAGAAACAATATCGTTCATGTCAATATCTATCTGTATAATGTGATTTTTTACGATATAATTACTTAAAATGTGCGGACTATGCGGGTCATATTTCAGTATCATTCCAAATTGTCTGGCAGTTTGGTTACGTTGTGCGGCCTACCCAAATGTCCATTCTTTGGTATTGTTCGTCAAATCGTGAGTTGAGCTACACAATTTTTGACACATGCTTGCACTGAATGGTCAGGTCCAATCAAACTGTATGGTTTATTTCTCAAAAAACCATCTCAGACCACTAATGATCTGCATGGTCTTTGCATGATCCAAAACAATGTATGAAGTTTGAAATGGAAAAATGAAAACGAGAAACAAAAAAAAATATGAGCAAAAAAAGAAAGCAAAAAAAAAAACCCAAAAAAGAAATAAAAAAAGAAACCAAAAAAGAAACCAAAAAAGAAACCAAAAAAGAAAACAAAAAAGAAGCAAAAAAAGAAACAAAAAAGATTAAAAAAGTAAACGAAAAAAAATATACTGAAACAAAAAAAAAGAAACAAAACATTCCACAAGAAAAAAATCGATAAAAAAAAACAAAATGGAAAAAAGCAATACAAAAAAAACAATGGATAAAAAGAATGCTCATGATACGTTTTCATTTACGAGTGGAACAATTTATGTTTAAATCAGTAACGAAAAATTGGTACAAGCGTTTATTGTGAATGTGAGGACTTTGTTGGGTGCATTAAGTTTCAGTAAGATTTATTGACTGTCTGGCAATTTGAGTGATTAACGAGACCTACCCAAATGTCCATTCTTTGGTATTGTTCGTCAGATCGTTGATCTCTATAAGATCTTAGTTGCACTTAACGATTTCTGACACATGCTTGCACTGATTGGACAGGTCCACTCAAGCTGTGTGGTTCTTTCAAAAGACCACTTCAGACACTAATCTGCAAATTCCTGACATGTTATTAGGATAATATATATCAACACTGGGGAAAGGAAAAAAAAGAAACAATAAGAAACATTTTTTTTAATCTGTGAATAAGGGAAAATATATGTGAAAAAAAACCTTAAGGTTGAATGTCATTTGCACATCGAAATTCATCTGATTAATAAAAGATGAGATAGTGCTTTGTCGCGATTTTATCAATAATAAAACAAAAATCATAGATAATTTTCAACCTTAATGGATTTTTATTGATTCGAAGTTTCAATCAAAAGTAGTAAAGCTATTTACTAAAAACTTTGTTGAACAGACGCCAGCAAATCAAGCTACAACAATCTGTCAAAATTCTTTGACAGATTTTCAACTTTATCGCTAAAGTGTTAGGTTCAAGGTTGATTGGGAAAATTTGACAGTTTCGCGTAGGTAGATGTGCTGGCGTCTGTACTTGAACATTGCAGACGGTGATATTGTTTCTTAAAAAATATGTCTGAGTCAGGGCCAGAGGGTTTAGACAAAGTAACAATCTCAATCCAATACATTTTTAAACTTTCGTTTTTCGTGATCGCTAATTTAATACGTAACTATGTCTAGGCACTCTGGGGACTGTGTTAGTTAAGTTGTGGCTATCATATACTTCACAGCATAATATTTACATAAATATGTCAGTATGTATTTGTATGTATAATGCCACTTTTTGGTGGCTGACTTTTCGATTATTCCTAAAAATAATAGCTGACTTGCACTGATACCTATTTTTGACAAACAAAATGTTCACTTATTAGAATGCTTGGCATTTTGACATATACATTAGACTTTGTCTTTCATAAATGTAATTGATTGATGTAATTTATAAAATCAACAATTTTAAAGAATTATTTTCTTGTATAGTAGGTACATCATCGTCCGGTGTTATTAGAGTAATGCAATTTAAAACTTGAATTTAAGTAACAAATTACGAACAATTGATTAATTAAAATATTGATATTATAAGGACTGTGTGGGTTCATTATATATATTCATTATAAGGTCTGACTCTGGTCCAGTTCATTCTTCAAAAGACAATCTTAGACACTAACCTAAATAGTCCTCATATGATCGATCTACCATTGTTATTTTTAACTTAGGTATCAAATTGTATTCAAATGAAAAAATAGTTTCATAATAATCATACATTAAGATAAAAATATTTGAAGTTGTGAGCACTGGTTTTTCTAATTGGGATGGGAGACTTTCAAGATATTTATTTATTATTAAATCTGAATTATTCATTCTGAAAAATCAATGTCAGTGTACGTAGGATTCGGAAAAAGGTAGAATGTAGTATATCGGATCAGATAATTCTTCGAAGAAAATCAGGTTAGGAAATTGAAACTATTACTAGTATTCAATGAAATTCAAATATTGTACTAGAACTCCAAACAGATTTTCGTTTAAATGTTATTGTGGCGTCTATACAATTTTAGTTTTCATAAATAATTTCTTGATTTTTTTGAGTTTCGCATAAAAATATTAAATTTTATGATGAAATGCTAAGTGGATACATTTTAGGGTTTTCACTTAAAAATACGTCACTTCACGACACCATTTTTGTTGTTTTGCTTAACAGTGCGTCTAAGTTGGTAGAAAAAAGAATTCATTGAATAAAATCGCTTGGGCGCTATGTTTACCGCGTGGCGCAACCTCAATCGCATCTCGTGCGTGTTCTTGGTCATAAAATAAAAGTCAGTAAGTCAGTCAGTTATTGACTTGTATTATATGATGGAGAACACGCGGGATGATAGCATGTTAGTTGTGTGTACTTACATTTAATTTTATCTGGCACCACATACATTGCGTCGATAATAATAGTTTTTTTTTGTTTCCAGGCTTGGTTGCTTCAGCATTAATGAGTGAGTGGGAAGAACCATCAGCCACCACTTCTCTTCTAACACATAACACACGAGCAAGTGACGATCACCAGCTGCTTACAAACGAATGTATTGTGATCCTGTCAGCATACAGTTGGTACGTATCTATTTGAACTGAGTACGGACTTCTCCGCTTGGTGCTGTAGATCTGTTGCGAGCCAATTAACTAAAACAATTGACAGCCATCTTGTAACTAAAATAACACGGACATTTATTTATCACCTTTGTAATTGGGGCGTAGCAAAATTAGCGGTGAAGTCGTTCAAACCTAAGTTAGTAGTAATAAGCACTATTTTGAACATAACAGATTCCAAGCACACCTGTTGTGTCCCACTAGTGCGAGAGCATTACTTTTATAAAAGAAAATGTAATCGATCTTTTTGCATTTATAACCCGTGAAAGTAACAAAATATCGTACTGCGTAATCAGCCTCTAATTTTACCTTTGCTGGGATACAGGCCTCCTCTCTGTGACAAAATTGCCGTGACTTAATTTCAAATATTTTGATTATTTAAGTAGGTACCTAAAATCGTTTCCTAACATACAATTAAGAGTTCCTTATAAATACCTACACTACGTACATTTTCAAAGAAGTTTTTCTGAAGTGCACTAACATTGAAAGTTTACCACAAAATGCCGGAACGCCTGTGTGTCGCCGTTATTTTTACCTTCCGCTTCGAGTTCAGACTTACAGGTGATGTGAATTGATTATGAATCCCCTGTAGCTCCGAATCCGATGTGGTCGGTAAATTTTCATCACCTGCAGCAGCCGGCGAAGAAAGAGGAAAACTACACTTCATTGCTCCGGCAGGACAGCACGTCCAATAAGCTGTCTACGTTGTTAAGAAGCGGTCAGAAAAAATATAGGCATCGTGATAAGAAGAACGTAGTAACTTAGGTCTATATTCTGTCTAAAGTTTTTAATATTTATATTTAATATTATTATTTAAGTATTCTTATAGAACGAATTACGTCAAAATATGTTTGAATAAAATGTAAAATTTTACGATCATTTCATTACTGTAAACCCGGGTCATATTTTGGTATGATTCAACATTGTCTGGAAGTTTGATTAAGTTATGCAGCCTACACAAATGTTTGATACCGTTTGTCAAATCGTGAGGTGGGCTACACGATTTCTGACACATGGTTGCACTGAATGGATAGACCCAATCAAATTGTCTGTTTCCTGCATGATCCCAATATGATGTTGTGCAATTTTTATATTTTGGAATGGTTAGGGAATAATTTCGCACGAACTGCTTTAATTATCAGTATAAAAGTACTTTCATTTATGTGGTAAAATACAATAATAATATTCATTTATTGCGCTATCGTACACAAACATGACCATTTATATTCTACATAAAATATTAGAACTTTACCTCCGTCTTACGATTTTTTGATTAGGTCACGTGTCCTGACGCGAGATTAACATTTTTTACCCATCCCAAAAAGTGCACACCGCCGCTAAAGAAGTTTTCAATTCAAAAATATGTAAATGAATGTAAAGGAAAACATTCGCATATTAAAAAATAATTTTACGTTGGCAAATTATAATTATATAGAGGTAGGTATATACTTGTGTTTAACAAGTGTGCTTAACAAAAAGTCCTCAACGAACAGTCCTCAATAATCATGTGCCGAAAAGTTATGTCCGTTTAGTAGTATTTTTCTTGTTTTGTTTATTTTAGTAGTTCAGTTTAAGTTTAGAATAGTGACCGTTGACCGTAACGAAAGTGTGGAGTCGGTAATATTGTAAATAGCTTGTGTTCTAATTGTGAAAGTGTAATTATCGTATCATAAAGAATACAACTGTGTGAACTTTACAATCTGCGTATGTTTTAACCCTCCCTGCACCCGCTCACTCATATTTCCGCAGCAGTGCGGCACACGCGTCGAAAGACTACTCAATACCCGTACACCAAACCTCAACCCTCGCGCCTATCGCGATTCAGTCGTCGCCTACAACTTGTAATGCTACATTGTGCTTGCTGAATTCTGGATTATTCCTAAAAATATGATACCTTTCATTGAAAATAAAATCAAATGTTTAGTTTTAGTTTGCTAGTCACCAAAAAAATTTTAAAAAGTTTTTCTTTACAAACATTAATTGGCAAAAACATGATTTTTCATTTAATCATTATACAACAACAAGTTTACCAAATAATTCTCAGAAGAAAAGAATTATCTGACTAACCTTTTTTTAATAACGTTTTAGTTGACAACGACTAATAATTCATAGAAGTACCTAGCTGATTTGTACATTTTTGACACTCAAAATGTGATATTATGTGATATCGTTCGTTCGTGAAAATATATAAAAACGTTTTCATTCCAAACCTTGTTTAATGAGAAAAAATTAAATGTTTTTTTTGTCAACTAAAACGTTATTAAAAAAGGTTAGTCGGATAATTCTTTCCTTCTGAGAATTATTTGGTAAACTTGTTGTTGTATAATGATGAAATGATTAATCATGTTTTTTCCACTTAATGCTTGTAAAGAAAAACATTTTAAATATTTTTTTGGTGAACGGACAGGACACCGCCTCCTCTATGTGAGAATAAGTGATTTGTTTCCACTACGTAGGCCCAGTGCCGATGTGTAATCATTATATTTTAATACCTTATTATTTTCACCGATTTGAAGTAATTTATGAGAAAATGACGAATAAAGCGCCCGCTTGGCATGTCAAATGGGTGCTGTCAATTTGAAGGGTATTAACTCTATAATCTATCGCCATAATGATCAACTGACATAGCGTTGACTTCGCCTAGCAAAATTTTACTTAATTTTCATTTTTCGTTTAGCTTAAGTATCAACGTTCCCTAAACATTGTTGACCAACGTTCTTACATTTTAATTATTCTAATTTAGTATAACGTTTTTAAAACGTAATTATTATTTTGCCAACCGGATAAATAGCGATATTATGAGAGCGTAGGAAACCGTAGTCATTGGTGTACGCGTCACATTAACATTTTTGTCAAATTATTTTCAGCGATAACGTATTGTTATTTTATGATTTCCAGGCCTGATTGCCTCAGCATTAAAGCGCGGGCTGGAAGAACCATCAGCAACCACTCCTCTTCTAACACATGACACACTAGCAGGTGACGATCAAGAGCTGCCTACATAGGACTTTGTAGTGATCCTGTCAGCATACAGTCCGTACGTACATATTTGAATTGAGTGTGGCCTTCCCCGCTTGTTACTGTAGTTTCGGCATATCTGTTGCGAGCCATTTAACTAAAACGATTTATTGCCATCTTTAAACTAAACTATCACTGACTTATTTTATTATCTTCATTGAAATTGGACCGTAACAAAATAAGCGCCGAAGTCGTTCAAACCTATGTGAGTTGTAATAAGCACTTTTTTGAACATGACAGATTTAAAGCATAGCTGTTGTGCCCCACTAGTGCGAGAGCATTACTTTTTAGAACCGATAATGTAATCGAGCTTCTTGCATTATTTAGTAGTGAAAGTAACACCACTCTCACCATAGGCGTACGCATCATATTCACATTTGTCTGATTATTTTCAGCTCTAATGTACTGTTCGCCATGCTTACCTAAATAATATTTTTAACGCATTTGTGGCAACATTGCGTGGATAAATATTAGTTTTTCATGGTTTCCAGGCCTGATTGGCTCAGCATTAAAGCGCGGGCTGGAAGAACCATCAGCAACCAGTCCTCTTCTAAGACATGACACACTAGCAGGTGACAATCAACAGCTGCCAACATAGGACTTTGTAGTGATCCTGTCAGCATACAGTCGGTAGGTACCTACTTCAACTGAGTGTGGACTTCCCCGCTTGTTGCTGTAGTTTCGGCATATCTGTCGCGAGCAAATAAACTAAAACAATTAATTGCCATCTCTTAACTAAAGTATCACTGACTTATTTAATTATCTTCTTTGGAATTGGACCGCAGCAAAATACACGGTGAAGTCGCTCAAACCTAAGTTAGTTTTAAAAAGCACTATTTAAAACATGACAGATTTAAAGCATAGCTGTTGTGCCCCACTAGTGCGAGAGCATTATTTTTAATAAAAGATAATGTAATCGAGCTTTTTGCATTATTAACACGTAAAAGTAACACCACCCTAAACATCGATGTACGCGTCATATTCACATTTGTCTGATTATTATTTTTAGCTATAACGTATTGTTAACCGTGCCCACCCAAATAATATTTTTTATCGTTACTGCATTTGTGGCAACATTGCGTCGATAAATATAAGTTTTTTATGGTTTCCAGGCCTGATTAACTCAGCATTAAAGCGCGAGCTGGAAGAACCATCAGCAACTCCTCCTCTTCTTACACATAACACACCAGCATGTGACGATCAACAGCTGCCTGCATAGGACTTTGTAGTGATCCTGTCAGCATACAGTCGGTAGGTACCTACTTCAACTGAGTGTGGACTTCCCCGCTTGTTGCTGTAGTTTCGGCATATCTGTCGCGAGCAAATAAACTAAAGCAATTAATTGCCATCTCTTAACTAAAGTATCACTGACTTATTTAATTATCTTCTTTGGAATTGGACCACAGCAAAATACACGGTGAAGTCGCTCAAACCTAAGTTAGTTTTAAAAAGCACTATTTTAAACATGACAGATTTAAAGCATAGCTGTTGTGCCCCACTAGTGCGAGAGCATTACTTTTTACAACAAATAATGTAATCGAGCTTCTTGCATTATTAAGAAGTGAAAGTAACACCACCCTAACCATCGGTGTACGCGTCATATTCACATTTGTCTGATTATTTTCAGCTATTACGTATTGATAATCATGGCTACCCAAATAATATTTTTAACGTTACTGCATTTGTGGCAACATTGCGTCGATAAATATAAGTTTTTTTATGGTTTCCAGGCCCGATTGCCTCAGCATTAAAGCGCGGGCTGGAAGAACCATCAGCAACTCCTCCTCTTCTTACACATAACACACCAGCAGGTGACGATCAACAGCTGCCTGCATAGGACTTTAGTGATCTTGCCAGCATAAAGTCGGTAGGTACCGACTTCAACTGAGTGTGGACTTCCCCGCTTGTTGCTGTAGTTTCGGCATATCTGTCGCGAGCCAATATACTAAACCAATTAATTGCCATCTTTAAACTAAATTAATACTTTGTAATTGGACCGTAGCAAAATTATACTTTCATAAAAGATAATTTGTAATCGATCTTCTTGCATTATTTACCAGTGAAAGTAACAAAGTATGTTATATTTTTTCCTTTGAAATACAGGCCTTCTCTATGTAAGAAAAAGTGGTTTTCTTCGACTACGTAGGCCCAGTGCGCCGATGTGTACCTAGACGCCGTTATATATTTGTTTATTTTAATACTTTATTATACCGATTTGAAGTAGTGTTTATGGGAAAATTACGACTAAAACGCCCGTTTGATATTAATTATTATTCGAAGCGGGAGCTTTAGTCGTTATTTGGATAGACAAAAAATAACCATGAAATATAACTATATATACATATATATATATATATATATGACATTCTATATATTGAGAATATTGATATAGTGTGATGAGTGTAGTTCAGAAGCATTCGTTTTTCCGTCAAAGATTTTAAGCATTTTAAAGATTTCATCATTATTCCTTCTAGCCTTAACACAAAAATACACCCTTATGATACTTAAGCTTAGCCTTTTTCTTAGAGAAATGTGTATTTCGAAAAGAAATACATATTTCTTCGAAACTTAATCACCTAAAATAATCTTGTGTTACCATTAGGTGCTATGTCCTCATTGAACGTTAAGCATCAATTGTGCCACCGAGGTCTTTCATTCCGCTTGTCCTGGTTTTTTTAATTCCATTCATTTATTAATTCTGACATAGTATTAGTGTTTTATTGTTACTCAATCTAACAATAGTCGACACAAATTGTACACGTACGTAATGGTGCTGTCATTCATTTTGTAGCCAAAACTGATAGGTTGTCGTCACAGAGACACGCAAGCCCCAACACGACGACAACGTGGGACACCCTCAGTGGGGTCATATGCCTCACTTTACCCGCTGCTCATCATCATCGATCTGTGACCACGACTGCAAAACATGTACATGCAAAAATTGCAGGAAATATTATAATGCCATCTTTGCATATACATGCTTTGCGGGTGGGAGGACGCCGAGGGATCGACCGGGACTGCAATGGATCTCGCCGAAGCGACGCAGCAGAAG
The DNA here is from genome assembly GCA_905163435.1 of Mamestra brassicae. Classification (NCBI taxonomy): domain Eukaryota; kingdom Metazoa; phylum Arthropoda; class Insecta; order Lepidoptera; family Noctuidae; genus Mamestra; species Mamestra brassicae. Next base: position 9,084,510 of record LR990987.1, read on the forward strand.
TATCAATGAAACATTTATTTCAAACTATAATGTACACTTTTTTCTTCTAACATTACTGTGTTCCAATAACTTACAAGAGATTTTAGTGATATGATTATTTTCTTGCCAACTTTTATTGCACAGGGCAGTTAGTACGTTGGACAGTCTGACGCCCAATTTGTGTTAAAGCCGTATTCATCTACTAAATTAGCTATCTAGGTTTTTAAACAGACAGTTCAATACTATGCAAGTAGGAAAACATCTGTTTGAACGCGTAATTGGTGTAACAACCAATACAGTTATGTAAGGTAGGCGGGTATCCTGTCAAAAGCCTTTCAGGTTGAAATGCGGGGAATGGCAGGAAGAACTCGGGTCAACCAAGTTTTTCAACTCAATGTAAAACAGTTGTTCTATAAGCTCAGCACTATCACCATCGGGTGCTCCATTAAAGGGTTTTGCGTCGATAATATCAGTCACCGGATGATATGGTATTGCAGAGCCCTGTGATCAGTGCAATAAAAAAGCTTCTCCATATTTGCAGGGTCAGTGGCTCAAGGCCTCAGGTACAGTACAACCAAGAGATAACTTCTGGTTTTCAAGGCGGGTAAAAAGTCCGATCTTATCACCCTTCGAGGCGTGCCGATTTACAGAGAGACGAAGTTCAAGTAACTGGGGCATTGAGTCACCGATAGTCTGTCCAACGATGTAAATTTGTAGAGGAAACGCAGAGCATTGTCAGTTTGGAGTAACATGCTGGCCCATATGCCCTAAAATTGCACGTTGTAGAAGGGAGGTTAAAATAACACTTTTTAAAGATGCGGTAGGTGCCCAAGCGGTAGTTTTTCACATCTACGAGCCCCTTGACATTAAACGTGATATACCACGAAGTAAAACAAACTCTGTCCGCATTATTTAATTATAAAATAGTCTTCTTACTCCTTCCAGAAACACGGAAGAAAGCCTGCAGCCGCGAGCTCCAATGTGTGCCTGTATGGATGCCCGGGCAGCGATGAGGTCGCACTTTTACGACTGAACACAAATACATGTGGATGATCTGCTTCACTGATTCACTGCAAATGGCACCTGCTTTATAGGTAAGGCCGTACTACTATAGTATCATGCTAACGCATGACAAATTTCAATCATGGCGGCAAATGTTAATAGACAATTAGCCATGGATAGATTACACAGCTGTAGTTAATGTCACAAAAAAACAGAATTTGAAATGTTCATACTGTCAGAATGAATGAAATTTTGAGAAGTGAATGTATGACTTTGTATCAATATAAATTACTCTTACGTTCTGTTATGTGATGTTTATATTGTAATTGTGTTTAAATAGTGAAATTGTTTAAATTAAAACAAAAAATTAATAATTAGACGAATACAAACTGATATACGCTTGGTATATAGACAAAGGCACCACATTAAATGCGTAAATTAATATGGTTCTTTCTATGTATGATTTCCAAACCTGAATTCCGCAACAATTTTGTGAGCAAGGAGAAACATGGCTAAGGTCACCATTCCTCAAAGCACCCTACACTCTAGCCGATGACGTTCAATTGCAGCTTACATGTATAGTGACCCTGTCGGCGTACAGTAGTTGCGTAACTTCTTTAGCAAAGTGAGGATTTTTCTGCTTGTTGCTGTAGTTATCTGTTGCGATCCAATTAACTAAAACAATCAATTGCCATCTTTTAACTAAACTATCACTGACTTATTTTAATATCTTCTTTGAAATTGGACCGTAACAAAATAAGCGCCGAAGTCGTTCAAACCTGTGAGTTGTAATAAGCACTATTTTGAACATGACAGATTTAAAGCATAGCTGTTGTGCCCCACTAGTGCGAGAGCATTACTTTTTATAACAGATAACGTAATCGAGCTTCTTGCATTATTAAGAAGTGAAAGTAACACCACCCTAACCATCGATGTACGCGTCATATTCACATTTGTCTGATTATTTTCAGCTATTACGTATAATCATGCAAACCCAAATAATATTTTTGAACGTTACTGCATTTGTGGCAACATTGCGTGGATAAATATAAGTTTTTTTATGGTTTCCAGGCCTGATTGCCTCAGCATTAAAGCGCGGGCTGGAAGAACCATCAGCAACTCCTCCTCTTCTTACACATAACACACCAGCAGGTGACGATCAACAGCTGCCTGCATAGGACTTTAGTGATCTTGCCAGCATACAGTCGGTAGGTACCTACTTCAACTGAGTGTGGACTTCCCCGCTTGTTGCTGTAGTTTCGGCATATCTGTCGCGAGCCAATATACTAAACCAATTAATTGCCATCTTTAAACAAAATTAATACTTTGTAATTGGACCGTAGCAAAATTACACTTTCATAAAAGATAATTTGTAATCGATCTTCTTGCATTATTTACCAGTGAAAGTAACAAAGTATGTTATATTTTTTCCTTTGAAATACAGGCCTTCTCTATGTAAGAAAAAGTGGTTTTCTTCGACTACGTAGGCCCAGTGCGCCGATGTGTACCTAGACGTCGTTATATATTTGTTTATTTTAATACTTTATTATACCGATTTGAAGTAGTGTTTATGGGAAAATTACGACTAAAACGCCCGTTAGATATTAATTATTATTCGAAGCGGGAGCTTTAGTCGTTATTTGGACATACAAAAAATATAAAATATATATACATGACATTCCATATATTGAGAATATTGATAAAGTGAGATGAGTGTAGTTCAGAAGCATTCGTTTTTCCGTCAAAGATTTTAAGCATTTTAAAGATTTCATCATTATTCCTTCTAGCCTTAACACAAAAATACACCCTTATGATACTTAAACTTAGCCTTTTTCGAAGAGAAATGTGTATTTTGAAAAGAAATACACATTTCTTCGAAACTTAATCACCTAATATAATCTTGTGTTACCATTAGGTGCTATGTCCTCATTGAACGTTAAGTATCAATTGTGCCACCGAGGTCTTTCATTCTGCTTGTCCTGGTTTTTTTAATTCCATTCATTTATTAATTCTGACATAGTATTAGTGTTTTATTGTTACTCAATCTAACAATAGTAGACACAAATTGTACACGTACGTAATGGTGCTGTCATTCATTTTGTAGCCAAAACTGATAGGTTGTCGTCACAGAGACACGCAAGCCCCAACACGACGACATCGTGCGACACCCTCCGTGGGGTCATATGCCTCACTTTACCCGCTGCTCATCATCATCGATCTGTGACCACGACTGCAAAACATGTACATGCAAAAATTGCAGGAAATATTATAATGCCATCTTTGCATATACATGCTTTGCGGGTGGGAGGACGCCGAGGGATCGACCGGGACTGCAATGGATCTCGCCGAAGCGACGCAGCAGAAGTATTCATGAAACATTAATTTATTTAAAAGACTTGTCTTATAAATAAGTCTTAAATATAACTCTACTACGTAACAATCACTTACAAGACATTTAAGTGATATGATTATTTCTTGAGCAACTATTATTGGAAAGGGCAGTAAGTGTGTTGGACAGGATGACTTGACTGGCAGAAAGGACTCAGGTCACCCAAGTTTTTCAACTGAATGTAAAACAGTTGTTTTAACCAACATCGGGTGCTCCATAGGGCTTTGCATCGATAATATCAGTTACCGAATATTATGTTATTGCAGAGCCCAGCGATCACTGCAATAAGCAGGCTTCTCTATATTTGTTAGAGCAGTGGCTCAAGGCCTCAGGTACATACAACCAAGAGATAACTTCTGGTTTTCAAGGTGGATAAAAAGTCCGATTTATCACCCTTGGAGACGCGCCGCTTTCCAGAGTGACGAATTTCAAGTACCTGGGTTACTGGGTCACCGATAGTCTGTCCAACGAAAAAACCAATATAAAATTTAAATTTGTAGAGGAAACGCAGAGCGTTGCCAGTTTGAAGTTACATGCTGGCCCATAGAATTGCACTTTGTACAAGTAAGGTTAAAATCACACTTTTTAGGGGGTGTTACCAACCTCTATACACATGTTCCGACTATACAAAAAACTCGTTTAATGCTCTGTGAGCCCATATTGTAACGCCTTTAGGGTGATATTGGGGCTACCGCGTTTATGCAGCGCAGTGGCGAATTGCATCCCTGAGAACGGTGCCGCACTGCGTCCGATCCGAATCCGTGCAAATACGGATTAACAGTCTAAAACACTCGGACCAAATTCGGAACTCGCTAACGCACTAATCCGATATGATCCAAATCCACTTCACGGCCCGCCCCGCTGTCGAGCCGCGCGGATATATCCGATTTGAATCCGAGGGATTGCGACAGCTTTTATACGAACAGTACTTAGGCTTCTTCTGTGCGTCAATATTTATTCTGAATTTGAGAGTCATCATGGATGAAGTAGAAAAATCAGATGACGGAAGTCGGATCTAGTACGTACACTGCCCTACTAATAGATCTCTGGCTACTTCGGAACGCATTTTCACGGATTCAGATCGGATGCAGAGAAGAACAGCTCTAATGCGACGAGTGCGCGATAGCACCAACAGCCTGGTAACTATTGTGGCCGACAGGCGGGATAGTCCAAAACTAGAAAACGACTTATCGTGCGTTATTTAGTTTGTTAAATTAGACTTTAATTTTGCATTTGTATTTCTAATTGTATGTATCTTGTGTGATTGATTAGAATGTTTTTCAAATATGGGTTTTAGTACGAAATAAATAAATTATTATAATAACATAAGAAATCCGAAATTAAGGCTTACTTACATATTAATAAGCGCTTCTAAACGTTGTTTATAAAATTGATGTAAGCTATATAGGAATATCTACAAATGATCGCTTTCCGAAGCACGGAAGAGTCCTGGTATGGGATTGGAATTAACCTTAAAGATGTACGCACGCGGTAGTTTTGTACATCTACGAGCCCCTTGACATTAAACGTGATATAACACGAAGTAAAACAAACTCTATCTGCATTATTTAATTGTAAAATAATCTTCTCACTCCTTCCAGAAACATGGAGAGAAACCCTGTAGCCGCGTGCTTCCATGTGATGTCAAGAATGCATGTCCATGATCTGCTTCACTGACTCGCTTCAAATGGCACCTCCTTTACAGGTAAGGTCGTACTGCTATAGTATCATGCTCCTTGACAGATTTCAATCATGGCGGCAAATTATTATTATTGTTATTATATAGGTACTTTTTTTTGTGTTAGTTGATACTAGCCATTGATAGAGTACAAAGTAGTTAATGTCATGAAAAACAGAATTTGATATGTTTATACTGTCAGAATGCATGAAATTTTGAGAAATGAATGTATGACTTTGTATCAATATAAATTACTCTTACGTTCTGTTATGTGATGTTCATATTGTAATTGTGTTTAAATAGTGAAATTGTTTAAATTATATCGATAAATAAATAATTAGACAAATACAAAATGGTATACGCTTGGTATGTAGGTATACAAAGGCGAACCAGTTCTCACAAAAAAGTTCCCTTCAGTTTTTGATAATCCACCCCCTTATCATAATCTCATATCAAATCTCAAAAAAAAATCGAAAATACCTAATTTCGAAATTTCTATTTTTATCATGAAAGCGATATAATCTTGTGTCTTGCCAACCAATTTCCCTGAAAATATTTGTGATTTATGTTTACTGCGTCTTTAATTTAGCTGTTTTTCATGGCTATCGGTCACCAATCCTCAAAGCAATCGAACAGATGACGTTCAATTGCGGCTTATAGTGACCCTATCGGCGTACAGTAGTTGCGTAACTTCTTTAGCAAAGTGAGGATTTTTCTGTTTGTTGCTGTAGATTCGTCATATCTGTTGCAAACCAATTAACTAAGACAAATCACACTGATCTACAAATTTCAACTTTTTATGTGCCTTTTAAATAAATGCAATATTTTTATAGTAACGGGTCACTGAATTCGAAAATATTTATTTATTTATTAAACAAAAATCATTGATTCAAAAAAATCGTCGTTTGTTTATTCTATTTTTTTACTTGTTTCATGAAATTGAGAATTTTGAAATAATAACATAACATTAAACCTATTAAATAAATTTTGTCCAATCTTCTTTCCTGGTATATTGGGGGTCACTTTCAGGGGTGAGGTACCCCTGAAAATATATTCAACTTTCAGCAGTAGTCCGCTCACATTGACGCATTCTATCGGCCCTGATCTCTTTTCCACTGTCGATATATCACTGTGGAAGCGTTCATTATGCTTGTCACTTACGTCATCGCAGTTAGGACAAAAATCAAGATAAGAGAATGGATTCTTGGAGACATAATTCAACCCAGCAGTCGCAGCCGATTGTATGTCACCGGGAAATTGCAAACGCGGTGAGATTGTAAAATTTATATCTCGTGAAATTGTAAATATTTTTTCTAAATAAGACACGGATTAATTGGAAATGGTAGAATTTGGATGTGTTTTATTTTATACAAAACGAATTTATTATACAATATCGAGAAATTATAATATAATAAAGATTAACCACAATCTTGCGGAGTCTGCCATTTTCCGGTGACACAAGTTTAACACCTTTTTCACTTGTTCTATTGCTCCAAAAAACCATAAACGTTATTCTAGAAGTCTCCCATACTGTACTTAAGCCATATAAGAATTTTTCTTATATCAGGACCAACAAAGATTCCTTGGGGTGAGAAAATTTACGTCGTAGGTTTGGCATGCTGGTCCATTATTGTTCGTTCCATCACTCTTGAAAAGCCGTTTTTTCTTTAGGAGTTTACTGCTGTTTTATGTTTAGAGAAACTAAAATGTACCCTCTTCGTCTTGGTTTTTAATATGAATTTAGAAATAATCGAATTAAGCCATTTCTAAATGCTGATTTATTGGGCGTTCAACATTTATATTTAGCATAATTGCAGTTAGTCAAAATTCATGTTAACCCAATTACGTGCCATGATGAAAACTCTAGATTTTTCACCAAAAAAATGCCAACAATGTCGAAGAAACTAAGTTTTTTTTTGTTTCAGTTGGAAAACAAATCACAAGCAAAATTAGGCATAAAATACAAAAAAGTAATGACTAAATTTACACTTAATATTTTGAACCGTCATCATTAACATGATCTATCGAGCTATCCTCTATTATTTTAAAAGTATTATAAATCACCAATAAGAGCTAACTGTAAATTTTAAGTGGTATCGTCAGATTCAGCGAGTAAAATACCTACTATTGATATAGTATACTTTCATGTAAAAGGCAATTTCGGTGTAGACCAGTGTAATTGGCACCTTTTCAAGATTCTCAAAAATATATTGGCTTATTTAGTAACACCTTTTTCTGTTTCGAATGACGAGTAATACTTTATGGCTTAGGGTAATTGGAGCGCAATAAAATAAACACTCATGTCATTCATAGCTAAGTTATATTTTATAGCATGCACTTTTTTGAACATACCTACCAGATTTGAAGCATAACTTTACTGATGTATGTGAACAGGTGCAAGATCATTATTTTTGCCTAACATATGTAATGTTATCGAGCTTCATTATTAACTTCCGAAAGTAACAAACTGTCTCAAATCTGAAACCTGAATTTCAAATATTTTATTGCAATCTCTAATTTAAATCGAAAATAATCGAAGCCATAATATTTATTTAATTTTTGCGATGAAATTAGAAAACGAAATATCAAACATTGTAGCCAAGGAAACCAACGAAGATCCGTTTCGCGTAATTGACAAAAGCGCCATCTATTATAGGTACTAAAAGGCGTTACCACGAAATCACTTCTTTCACGTTAGTTTCATAGAAAACTAGTAGATGGCCTCAAAATTATCGAATTTGTTTATAAATATGACTAATTCAAGCTATAGTACTACTAGCTTTGTAGCAGTAGTAGGTAGAACCTACTACTGCTACAAAGTTTTACTTATTTTTTATTTTCCAAGAGAAGATTCTTTGATTTTGTGTTCACAAAAACTACAAATGGGATGAGATGAAGTCATAATCACGTGTATTATTCTAGAAATTTAAATCTTGTTCCTCGGTACCATCTAAGTTTGTTATAACTTAATATCAAACAACCAAATGATGAGGTTTTATTAGGATATTCCGAGTTTTTTCCTACGCACCTATGGAGTGCAACGACATTTCAGTAGTTTTGCCCGTTCAAAACACATGCCTACTTGTCTCAGAAAACATACTTTAGAGACTCGTGAAAGTTTATAAATTCAATGTTTGTTTTGTATGTACATACCTTTTTGACAAACAAATGACCAACACACGACAGTTTACTTCTAAGTTCACATAATTTTGTTTTGTTAGTCAGGAAGAACTCATAAAGGTATTTCGTTTTCATCACTCACAAACTCGTAAATTCATCGGAAAATGCGGCAACTGTAAAAATTATCACATTCAAATAATTTTAATAAGAAAACTACCATAACTCTAGCACCTCAAAATATTGTTCCAAATATAATAATAATATCTTGGGACAACTCACACATGGTCATCCTATCCCAAACTAGGCAGAGCCTGTGCTATGGCAAACAGACCACTGATAAACATACTTATGTATTTCTAAATACATACATATTATAGACAAATTACACCCAGACATAGAACAAATAATCAATATGATCATGCTCAACACACAAAGATTTGTCCCGGTGGGAATCGAACCCACGACCTCCGGTTTAGCAGTCAGGGTCACTAACCACTCGACCAACAGGCCAGTGAAATAGAATATCTATATTCAAAACATTAACAATCTGCTGATTTACGTTGCGTCGATGCATTGCGTGTACTGCATAATAGAAGTTCAAAACTCACTTAATGCAGGTTTGAACTTTGGCGAACTTCATTAGTTTCGCCTGGCTTTTAAATTTAAAGAAATCGTCGTGTTAGTTACTTACCAATATATCAATAATTGACAATTTGTAGACAAAAACTCACGAGGTTCGAGTCGTCAAATGGAAAAGCCCATGTGTGCAAGAAATAAGGCACGCTCGGTCCTCGGATTGGCCACAGCGAGCGTTATCTATGGCAAGATTGGCAAGGATGCGCGTCATTGTTTTTTACAAGCTACCGCCCGCGGCTCCACCCGCGTTTTTGACGAAAATTATCCCAAGGGAACATATTCCCGGGATGAAAAGTATCCTTTGTGTTTTTCTAGACTATAATCTACCTCTGTGCCAAATTTCATCGAGATCCATTCAGCCGTTCTGACGTGAAAGAGTAACAAACATCCATACATCTTCACAAACTTTCGTATTTATAATATTAGTAGGATGATTTATTGAGTTCATTGACCGCGCGGTGAATTGCGCGAGAATTTTGAAATTTAGATTGATTTTTACATTTATTTTTTACTTTTGTTAAGTTGTGTTATAGTGATACGTTCGATTTTATTTGACAATCCGGGCGTAACAGCGTGTAAGGTAGAATCACCCCTGCATAGTGCAAATCGAACTTTGACTATTCTGTGGTCGTTTTAGATTTTTGATGGTAAAGATGCTGGTGCTTTAACACTAACCTAACCTACAAATTTAACCTTTCTGGTGTAATAAGAGTGTTGAAGAAAGTTAGTTAATAATATCATACGCAAATAAAACAAGATTTATGAAAAAATATAATACCGTGCCTAAATTTCATAAGTTGTTTACAAACTTTGTCAACTAAGTGCCTTAAATCGTTTCTAAACGTATGAACTTTCATATTTACTGAACTATTGATACCTAGGTACATTTTAAAATGAAATTCTGTCCGAAGTTTGATATGAATTGAAAGTTTACTGCACAATGTCAGTCAGTATGTACCTATTAGTAGAATGACATTTTGTATAAAAATAAAGGATATTTCCCTCCAAATCTCTAGGGACTAGAATTTACAAACACCAGCACATTAAGCTACCCGAAACTGTCAAATTTACCCAATCAACCTTAAACCTAATACTTTAGCGATAAAGTTGAAAATCTATTAAATACAATTGACAGATTGTTGTGGCTTGATGTGCTGGCGTCTGTACTTAGTTTGAAAATTGTGACTTTAATTATTCTGCTGAGTTGAATGTTTGGAGTCGACAACGTGTCAAAACCCACTTCAATTGTCACTTTTGACAGGTTTTCGTCCTAAACTACAATTTGACAAATATTCAACCTCAAATTCTTCTGGGTCCCCCATGGCACAGAATTATGCTGAGTGGAAGCCCTTTTGTCACAACCACGACATGCATCTACTTTATTTGTACTCATATTTTTGTTATTATTATTCTTATTAATTTTAAACTTATTTCCTAGCATAATTAAAGAACTACTAACACTATCGTTCAGGATTTAGTTTAAGCAAAATCCACTTATGTATGTGTGTCGTTTTGTGGCAATTAAATACATTTTCTTTCTTTCTTGTAAAACGAGGAAAGATAATCCCTAACTAAAAGTACAAAAACTTATGTTAGATGTGTCAAATTTTAACGTGAGAACACTGCTGCGTGCACACATCGCTCGCCTCGCACATCATTCGCCGTTGTATTTGCCTTTCGCCCAGAGTTCAGACTGATAGGATGATGTGAGTCGATTATACATACCCTGTCGATCCGATCTTTGAGTGATCGGCAGATGTGCACCATCCCGCGCGGCCGAAAAATAAGCCGCATCATCAGCAGGAACGTCACTGATCTGGTAAAAATCTATGAACTTCAACCTACCGTACCTTTCGTTTAAATGAAGCAAACAACAGGCTTGTTTTTCTTGAAAACTAATAGACAAATGTTGACCTGATTTTACATCTTTAAGAGTACCTACTCTTAAAGATGTTAAATCAGGTCAACAATTTGTCTTTACATCTTGTGAATTCTTACGATAATTGAATTATTGTGAGTGTGAGGACTATGCCTACCAAATGTCTATTCTTTGGTATTGTTCGTCATGTGTAGTGAGTTGAGCTACACGATTTCTGACACCATGCTTGCACTGGACAGGTCCAATCAAACTGTATGGTTTATTTACCTGGCATGATACAAAGATTACATAATGGTAAGGAAATGATTAAATAAATACTTGGAAATGGAAAAGTATGGTTGAAAAAAAAATGTTTATATATTATTTCTGTTACAATAATATACTGTCGATCATGTATTTGCATTACCACCCTTACTAAGGTCGAATTTACCTTAAGTCACAAAATTCAAAATCAATATGACCGATGATTTTACTTTTTCGTGGACATTCTATTGAAGACTTTGTCAAGAGTTGTAAGGCAAATTAAAAGGTGAACCATAAATGTTTTCTTGTATAGTTTGGAATTTTACATTGGAAACTTGTCTGTACTGCTATTGTAATTTTTAATAACCTTTGCACCTGTTTGAATTGGGGTCTGAGGGCTAAGACGAGACATTTTGAGCCAGTCATACACGTAGGAGTTTTTGGTATTCATTATTGCTTAAAAAAGTTTTACGATTTCTAGGTCCTTTTAAAAAAAGTTTTGTCAGCCTTCAGTCTCCAGAACATGATTGGTATAATGAGGGCGATGAAAATTCATGCCACCAGGCGAGAGGTCCTCTCCTTAGAAAATTTGATTAATGTCAAAAATAATAAGAGTTGCTTGCATCTGACGCCTCAGTGCTGTCACCTGGTCACACGTCTTTTCTGGAAACCCCTAGTATTAGCAAATGTAATGATAACTGTAATCTCTGACCTCTCTCTCCTCTTTATATTATCCTTACTAATATGTAACAAACGTGCCCCGATTCTCATGTTTGACAAACAAAATTGAATAATAGTTTTGATTTTAAAATTTGCCTTATGTATTTAATAAACCACCAATGTCAATATATATAATATTATATAATAATTTTTTGTAACTCTTGTTTTTTGCGGCGTGCTTCAAAAGATATGTGACAATTGAAATCCTTGAATGTTAAAGACGCAAAAGAACTATTACTATTGTCAATGTGAGGATCATGATAGTATTTTAGATCTAACCAAATGTTCTTTATTTGTTATTTTTCGTAAAATCGGTCAAGCTCCAAGTATCTTGGTTGAATTGCACTTTTTGACGCATGCTTGAACTGACTGGATAGGTTGACTCAATCTGTGTGGTCCTTTCCGCAAAAGACTATCACAGACACATCTAAGTCATTTCCGTATGATCGATCTGACCAAGAAAGTAACTGGACTTTAAAAGAAGCCGTAACCTCTGTGTTTGTTCGATGTTTAGAACGATTTAAGAGCCATCAAAATCGACCCAAACTATCTTATTTTTTTAAATCCTGCTGCTGACCCAAAAACCTTTGAAATTGTGAGCACTGACAGACACCCATAATATACTGACGGCCTAATTTCAGATATAAGATAAACAATAAAATATGAAATAGACGCTACAAACATTAAAAAAACTACACCAATGGTTAGCAAGCTATATTGCATGCATGATCATATTCAAAGAAAACCAAGACTTTCAGAAACCACTCGCGTGCTCCTGTTAAAGAAAACCTCAAACTAAATCCAATATTAAGAAAAACCCGAAAACGGACCGGAACTAAAATTACAAATGTGCCACAATTTCCCATACGAGGTACATACAGGGGACTTTTTAGTATAACTTACTTTCAAAGCGACGTTTCTGACAAAAAAAATGTTAAGTATTTTTACAACTGGTGCTGTGTAGTAATTGAAAGTAAGTAGAAGTACAAAGTTAAAAACTAAAACGCAACAAGGGTAGAGTTCACGGTTGATATTCAGTAGTGCCATCGGTATGTGGTCCTAGCGGTAATCCTAAAGTCTGAAATTGTATGTCACTTGGTATTGTTTTTTACGTGTTTTTCTTGTAATTCAGATTTTTGCATCTTTCACTGAAAACCTCGATCTAATTCAGAACAATAAACTGTTTTTTTAGTATGCAAAATCCGTCATATTGCTTCTTAATAAAAGAGGTAGCCTGTGTCACCCAGATCATATTACTCGTAACAAATGGACTTCTCGTTCACCAAAATTACAAGAAAATAAATTTGTATTTATGTAAATACAAACACACATGCAATCGTAGACTACTAAAATTATCACCCTTACTCTTTATTTGCATTAACATAGTCAAATACAATTATGATCATGTTTTTTATTGCATGCCAGTAAACCAAATTAGTAAGAAAACAAAATAATTGCAACACTTTAGTTACATTTGCATTCGGTATATTCCAGATGGAGTTAGAAACCTGAACTGATCACCTAGGCCGGGCTGCTCCACAGTGCCTCATCTAGTCAAAAATGTAAGTATAATACAATTTGTATCCATGTCGTTGACTATCAGAACCGGGGAAAATTTAGAGTGTGAATTTCAGTAAGCTCGGATACAGTACAAAATCTTGTAGCAAGGATTATACACCTTGTTCTTAAATATAATCTTCTTGGAATCGAAAGTACCGTACTAATATATATATGTAATGATATTATACATCATATATATATATCATGTTTGTTGAGGTGAGTCTAACATCACTGCCACGACTTTTGTTGTCAATAACCCTGACATAGTGTATTGAGGATGTTACTTTGGCTGGTAGTAAAGCAAAGTCCTATCGTCGTGCAGGACGAACTTTCACGTTATTCTATGAATGACAATCAGACTTAAATTATATTTTCCAATTCTGCTTAGAATCAGCATAATTTCCAGAAAAACAATTCTGTAAAACGACCAACTTCGTGGTGTTTTTAAGCCGGTTAGAAAAAGTAGCACAACTAACTGCCCGGTAATATATGTGCCTGTAAGATTTTAAGCACTTGAAATTACACACAAGTATATTTATTTATTTTAATGACGCGTTATTAAAAACATATTTATTGAGGTCACTTAAACCGTTTACGCAGCGCACGCAACGGAAGCTATCTAAAAGGAATATTTTTTCCTGTTTTTGCAACATTTTTCATTTATGCTCCGCTATTATTGGTCGTAGCGTGACGTTATGTAGCTTTTAACCTTCCTCGATAAATGCACTATTCAACACAAAAATAATGTTTCAATTCCAATGAGTAGTTTTTAAGATTAGCGTGTTCAAACACACAAACTCTTCAGCTTTATAATATTAGTATAGATTACTGGCCATTAGCTTACTTAACAAAGAAAACATCAAAGTATTGTATTAAGCTTTCATTAAATTGAGTGTAATAGTTATTTAAGAGTGCGGTAAGTCAGTTTTTGTAAAACCATACCACATACCATAGTCAAAAGTTTGTAAAAACCAATTTCATCACGTGTGTCATAAAACGTTTCTCAACACATTTGTGAGAAAACAGTACATTGGATAATGAAACAAACTTTTTGTTTTAGATATCAGTCGGAAAGTCGCAACAATCTATGACGTTCCTTATGAAAATAGCGCGAATTTGCAAATAGCGCCACGTGCGCGTGCTGAAAATTAGAACTACATCTTTCATCTCTCTTAATTAACTACTAAAGTGACAAACGTAAAAAAACAAAATCAAAAGCGCTTCCAAGGACCTCCTTGGAAACGCTTTTGATTTTGTTTTCCATTACACACACATTGATGGGAAACTTCTTGACGGAATTCTTATGTTTTTTTGGAAATAAAAAAAATACTTTTTTGATACGCACGGCGCTATACAAGGAGTGCGGTAAAATAGATAATCAGAGGAGAATACCTATTTTACCGCACGTTCCATTATATGGTGCATAATTTTTAACTTTCACACAATGTATATAGGCTTCGTAAATCCATTTTTTTGAGCAAATGTGTTGAAAAATAATAAAATCATCCTCACTAAGCTTACTTATTTACATTAACACTTTTTGATTTCAACAGAAGACAGTGCTCGGCTGTTTATTTGACGCATCAAGCCGACAAAGATACTGTCATGTTATCAATGGAACAATGATCTTCAATCTCTAACAAAAACTTGATGTGTCATATTTTCTTGTTAGGGGACTGTTGCTTGCACCACATACATCATTCACCGCTGTATTTGCCTCTCGCAGAGAGCTCAGACGTACTGGTGATGTGATTAGACTATCATACCCTGGACATCCGGGCTCTCGGTGATTGGTAGATGTGCAACATCCTGCGCAGCCGGCGAAGACTACGAAACAAAATCTCAACCGAGCAGAACATCACGACCTGCGGAGGACAATATTAATTTGTCCGGAAGATAATACCAGTCTCACTTGTGGGTGGGTCCACACGATATAGACTTACTTATAGAATTCCATTAACTTCTATAAGATTTTGTCTATGCAATAAAACAATTTAGACAAATCGTGTCGGTGGGACACTTTTTTTAATTCAGAGTTAAAAATCTGTAAATTTAAAAGTCTGTTGCGTTAGACCCAGTATAAGGCGCAAGCGACTTTATATGTGAATTTCAGTGGCCTGAGTCCAAACATAAATTAAGATAGTTATTTTTTAAACAAGCTTTTATTTAGCGGTCATATTGAATTTTGTGCAATGTTATTAACTTTATCGTTTGTTACTCTTTCTTCATTTGATACCCATATTAAGGGGGTTGAGAAAAATATGTAATCCGCCATTTGGAGCGGCGGCCATATTGAAACTATTACAATATTGAGTATTTCACATTTTACTGTCATCAGGATTTAAGGTGCACTATTTGTTCACTGGCCTGTTGGTCGAGTGGTTAGTGACCCTGAATGCTAAACCGGAGGTCGTGGGTTCGATTCCCACCCAGGACAAATCTTTGGGTAATATATAAGTATGTTTATCAGTTGTGGTTGCCATGCACAGGCTCTGCTTAGTTTGGGATCGGATGTGTGAGTTGTCCCAAGATATTATTATTATTATTGTATCTGATAAGTGTCTGGCAATTTGAGAACTTAATGAGGCCTACCTTAATGTTCCTTTTTCAGTATTGTTTGTCGAATTTTAGAGCTCTTTCAGTTTTGAAAGGAGTATATATAAATGTAGTTTACCTCAGTTTATTCAAATTAGAAAAATTGACACTGTTAATTATAAATATTTAAAAAAATTTAGATACGGTTTTGAAAAGGCCTCTGTAGATCATGATGCCACACAGTTATTAGTTTAGGAGCTGATGCTACACAGTAAACTGATCATCTGGAATATACTGCACAACAGTACATCATTCAGTCAATGATGTAATCTCATTTGTATTTCAAGATAAATCCACAAATAAAAAAAAATATAAGAATCCGAATTTCAGATAGCCGGCTTACTGGGTGGCCGACAAAGTCAGGGTGCTCTGTAAACCCGCAATAATAATCACTACGATCGTTTCCTATAAAACATTAATTCGCTTAAAGCGGTCAGACTGTATCATGAACGACAACTGCATTTTTTGTAAATCATAACTAACTCTGGTAAAATCCGTGCCGGCGTTCTTTTAATGTTTAGAGACGGCTATGTTTTATATAATATTGTTATTTAAGACGTGATGTTACAACATTTGATGATAATAATTATGTATCTTATTTCATTATACTATAAACATCAATAGCATATTAGAAACTAAGGAATATAATATACAAATAATAAAGCTGAAGAGATTAGGTTTTGTTTGTTTGAACGCGCTTATCTCTGGAACTACCAGTCGGATTTGGAAAATTATATTTTGAATTCTGTACGGGAACGGGAAAATCCTACGCAAATGGGAAAACGAGATGCGCGTACGAAGTCGTGGACAAAAGTTAATAATTAATCATCATAATTATTGTAAAAGAGATATACCGCAAACAAACAAGTTTCAAGATAAATTAAACGCGTCCTACGAATGCACGACATGTTCTAGATACTGTTGATGTAGAAAAGGACGCAAAATTAAAACTTTACACTAAATAATTTTGCTTCATAGCAAAATTTACGTAATAAGTCACAATTTCTTATTATGCAATTTCAAGCAACTAAGGTACAAGGAAACAATACAAGATAAAAAAAGTAAACGCAAAAATATTGTAGATTAGGTTTATTTTTAGGTTTCCTTGTGGAAAAAAACGCTAAGTTACACTGTTTAGGGTTTTTCTCACTTAAAAATACGTCACTTCACGACACCATTTTTGTTGTTTTGCTAATAGTAGTTTTGAAAATAGAATTTTAGGCGCTATATTTACCGCGTTCGAATCGTCAATTGCGTTTCAAGTCGCTTTACATAACATCTAGGCGTTCCACATAACACCCTCAGTGTGCAGAAGAACGTCGCTGTCCCTAGGAAAATCCAGACCGAGGCACTAAAATTTGCACTTGATGCATTCCAGATAGAGTTACCGTTACGTTACCACAAAGTTACTTTTTTGGAGTCTGTGATGCTTCACAATAAACTGCGTAACAGCACCTCATCCAGTCAAAGATGTGAGTTTTTTCCAATTTGAATCCTTACTTTTGATTGTCAAACCGGGGAAATTCCCGAGAGAAATAATTATTCGATTGTGCTGATATTCCGAATTTATGTGACATAGTAACAACGAGCAAACAGAGCTTCTGATAAAAAAACGGGGTGCACTCCGGGAGTGCCGGCAGAAGTGAAAACTTGAACATTAACGTTGTGCATTTTTGATATTTTGGAATGGTTAGGGAATAATTTCGCACGAATTGCTTTAATTATCAGTATAAAAGTACTATAATTTATGTGGTAAAATGCAATATTCATTTATTGCGTTATCGTACACAAACATGACAATTTATATTACATTAAAAATGTAACACTTCAGAACTATTACAATTATTAAAATTTAATTTAAAATAAAAACAAAGAAATCATGAAATAAAATAATAACAATATGAATCATGTATATATTATAATATTCTATAAACTTATATCACATTTATATTTCACACTCGCGCAAGCGCCCTGCGCCGCTTTAACGAAACAGCAGGAGCAGGCATACATTTTCGCCGCGCGGTAGAAAGAGAGGGCGATATTACTTGCTCTACTCTCCCTCCGTCTTACAAATTTTCGATCAGTTCACGTGTCCTGAAGCGAGTTTAACATTCTTTACCCATCCCAAAAAGTGCACAACGATGCTAAAAAAGTTTTCACTTCAAAAAAAAAACTCCAAAATAGTAGGATAACATGCAAGACGTTCTATATTAAAAATACGTAAAAGAAGACCAGTGCAAAAAACAACAAACTTTAGATGTACAAGAAGACGGAGACATACATACACGTATTATTCTTATTATTAAAAGCAAATCTTAACCTTATCAAAGAACTTTTAATACCAACATGATACGGCCACTGGTGACTCTTTTCAACGACATTTATTATACTTCATAAATACATAAATTATAAACTCATGGTACACCCATTAGTTTATATGTATGTAAACTCCTTTAATAGCTTATATGATCTTCATAATATCGACAAAGCCCGTTAAGCAAATGAATACGATCACTGACACATCAACGCACAGCTAAAACTGATGGGACTAGGAACATGAAATATTGGACTAAAAATAAAAAACAATAAAAAAATAATTAGACTCAAAATATTGGACTAGGAACATGAAATATTGGAGCAAAAAGAAAGGATTTTTGGAAATTCAACCTCTAAAGGGGTGAAAGGGGGAAAATTGTAGCTCTGTACTAAATTTGCGCAGACGAAGTTGCGGACAATGTCCTAGTTTAAGGATAAATTTGGTAAAATGCAATAAGCGTTATAAGTGCCAGATAAAATACCAATAAATGTGGCGGAAGCTATTGAATCATACAAAAGAAGAACAGAATATTTCAAATGAAAAAAAAAATAGTTATGTTATTTGGATTATTACTTATGTGAACAACATACATGTATATTGCGTAAATTAATAATAAAATTATTCATGAATTCCAGGCCTGAATGTGTCAACAAATTGCAACAACGCGTGAGCCGGGCAAGCGTGACGATCAACCTCGAGAGGAGTGGTCCTCTTAGGATCTCAATTACAGCCTGCACATAAAGTGATTCTGCTACCAGCGTATAACAGGTTTGTAACTACTTTAACAGAGTGACGATTCTTTCCCTGTACTTAGCAATTACATGTTAGAGTATCTGATCAAAATTAGCTTTTTTGAGTGACAAGATTGGCATTCTGTACATTCCAAATGGAGTTTGAAAAAACCAATAAAGACCACGATGCCACAAACTTGCTCTTTTTGTAGTCAATAGTGCCACACCCAGCTAAAAATGTGAGCATCTAAGTTTTAAAAGCGGAAGAAAACTAAATAATCCTCAGATCCGGAAACTTAGTGTATTTCGAAGGCTGTAAGAATTGATTCATTCTATTCTTGCTCTCATTCCACATATCATTTGGGAGCAACGAAAGACGTTTTCTTCTTCCATTTCCAGATTAACTTTACAGATTTCATCTGAACTTAGTGTTTTTTCTATCTTTTGACTACTGATTGCCTTATATACTTCGCTTGGTAAGATTTCAGGCTCTAGTTCCGTTTGAATTAATACGGTCCACTTGATTTGAGTTTTGGAGTCACATAGGATCTGAGAATATATTTTGTGGTGGTGTTATTTCTTCTGTTAAGTTCTTTGTTCATTTTTATAATTCTTTTCAAGCTTTACATTTCCTGCTGTTTTTGCTATTTGTTTTTGTAAAGTTTGTAATTTTTTTACATATTTTGCGGCCTCTCCTTATATTATTATTCATTTTTTTAGTTATTTTGCTATTTGTTTAAGATTCTTTTTAAAATCAAATCTTTAAATAAAAGATAAATCTACTAATACATCCCGTAAAAAAGTTTTAGCAACTAAAAATGTTTTTTGCTTAAATCCAGAAACCATTAAACAAAATAATATAATGATCATATATACGCGTCCTTCCAATGCACGACATGTTGTACATAACAGTTGATGAGTAAAGGACGCAACAGTAAAACTCTATGCGAAACAGTTTTGCTTTATAGCAAAATTGTCATCATGAGATACATTTAATAATTTAGGTTAATATAATAGTTCAAACTAGCTGATATACTTTACTTTTATAGTTTTTTATGTGCCCGGATGGTATTTAAGCTTTGTGTGTTTACATTTATCCGCAACCATTTAAACTACGTACCATGTCTAGAACAATATGTTTTCATATTTTCCAGACCTGAAAACCTCAGCCATGGAGTGTGATTTGGAAGAACCGTCAGCCACTATTCCTTTGAGCACACTTAACACTAGCAGGTGACGTTTAACGGCGGCTTTCACATAAATTGATCCTGACTGTGTCCAGTAGGTACGTACATACATAGGCAGAGTAAGGACTCATTGTTTTGTATGTTGCTGCACGTCACTGGTGTACGCCACTTTTCAAACTTAAAGAAATTACAAAGACTTGACTCTCACTTTTCTCCGTTTTTCTAATTCGTTTATGGTAGACTTGAAAGAAAAAGAGCAAATAAGTTTATTGTCATACAGAGCAATAGAATAAGTGCTCATAACTAAGGTACCTATTTCTAGGGCCATAGTATTTGCACATGATTGACTTGAACCCTAGAGTTGGCGCGCTATTAGCATTTTGCCGTCCTCAGAAAATAAACACAAATTCTGAACTATACAAGTGTCAAGGTCAAGCATCCTTGTTACTCAAACTAAAAGCATTTATTTCAATTAAACCATTACAGGCACTTTTGAATTGTCAAGGTCAGTCTCATCATGGCACGTTCCAAAGCATAGATCTCTATCGAGAAGAACGCGTAAGAAACTCCACGGACACTCTTTAAAATCAATGTTTTTACAATGATATGGTTACATAATAATTGTGAAATTAAACAAATAAATATGAATATATATATGTGAGAACGATGTTTGTAAGCCTTGCACGATCAAGTAAAAAAAAGAAACAATTCTAAGAACAAATAATTAAAATAAACCGTGGCAGCAAGCTACCGGTGGTCAGGGCCCCTGAGAGAGGAACCTCCTAACTATGCGCGCCGTGTCCAGGAGTACTGCTTTCTGGATCAAGCTCTTGATCCAGCTGCACAACGAGAGCCTCTTTAGATGTTGATCGAGGCTCTTGGCAATTATGTCATTGGCCGTCAATGACTGCTGTGTTCACATCCCACATGTCAACAACCTCGCGAGGCAAGTCAAGATCCTTCGTTTGTTTATCTTTCTCAGTCTTCATGAGGGAATACTATATCAACAATCATTGCGCGACGCTCTAGTCGATCTATCACCAATATGTCAGACTTATTGGCAACAATAGTCCTGTCAGTGATGATAGACCGATCCCAATACAACGTGCAATTGCCTCTTTCGAGAACTGGGTCGGGCACATACCTATAGTGCGGTACTTCCGATTACAAGATTGTATTTAGGAGCAAGTTGCTGGTTGATAATCCTGGCTACAAGGTTGTGCCTGTGCAAATAGTCTCCATTAGCCAGACTAGAACAACCGGAAATAATGAGGCGGATGGATTCCCCGGGCCAGTGACATCCCGACATATGTCAAATGTACCGTCCTTCACATAGATGTCCGGTAGTTGTTCGTCATTATTATTATTTTTGCTTCATAGTTTTAAATCCTCAAAAAGCAAATTTAGTGATCAGAATAGTGCTAATTACTTACAGGTAAAACATTAATTATGGCAAGCCGTCAGTACAGATATCTTCTAACGAGCCCTTGGTTTTCATTGTCTTAATAAATGGAAAAAATGACGCGCATTAGCAAATATGACATGCAAAATAACGTATTATCTGGTAGACAAGTGATTGAATAGGTTTTAAAATATTGCAGTAGCTTGACATGGACAATAGGATGCGTGATACCATTGCAACACAAATTGAAAAGAAATAAAAAAATTAAAAAAACGTATAGGTAGATAAATATACTTCCTTTTTAATGTCTGCCAGTATCAGTATAAAAATTCAAACAAATAAAAAAATCAACAAAAAGATTTTTTTTCTCCGGTTCCCGACTCGCGCGCCATTTGTGAAATATGTCAAAAGATAGGCAAGAGTAAGTATATTAATCGTACATAATCGTTAGATTGTTTAATCTTACACGTATTTTATAAAATGGACTTTTGTATATTTGCCCAAACATTATTTTTTTGAAAGTATAAATTAAAGTAAAATATAAATTATTTCTTTGTCGAAATTGCCTGAAAAGGATATAAAAGGGCCATTTGGAGGTCATACAATGATCACATAACGTTTTCCAATAAGAAAACGATCATTATTTTTTTAAATCCTCAATGTCTATCTATGGAGATACCATTTTCGTCCCAGTGTGCAACGGCGCCGGAGCGCATTACCCCTCTCCGCCTCGGGTCTAACGTCCCAAGTTCAGCGCGGTTGCGGTGTGGCGCCGCCGCGCCAGCCCAATGCATCGTGTGACATATTATAGTCACATCTTTCGAAATAAACAACATTATGCGTCTAAAACAATATATTTTAAATAATAAAACAAGTTTGATGACAAAATTGCCGTGACTCAATTTCAAATATTGTGATTATTTAATTAAGTAGCTACCAAAATCGTTTCTTAACAAATAAATTAAAAGTTCCTAATAAATACCAACGCTATAGTAGGCGCCAGATAATCGTGGAATAACGGTCATTGACCCACCTACAATTATTGACATTTTTAATTTGAAAAACGGAATTAATGACACAAAGCTGTCCCGAATCATCATCTCTCGTGATCCTTAACATTGTCTAATAATGAAAAACGATTCATATTTAATTGTTCAGGTACCTATGAACAGTTATTAGGGAAAGGTCAATGTACTTTATTCCACATTTATCTGGCGCCTACTATAGGTACATTGTCGAAGAAGTTTTGTCTGAAGTGCACTAATATTGAAAGTTTACTACAACCAGCCAGCCAGCTAACCAGTACGTGTGTGTGTCGCCGTTATTTTTACCTTTCGCTTCGAGTTCAGACTTACAGGTGATGTGAATTGATTATTAATCCCCTGTAGCTTCGAACCCGATGTGGTCGGTATAGTTTCATCATCCTGCGGCAGCCGACGAAGAAAGCGGAAAACCACAATTCATTGCTCCGGCAAAACAGCATGAACTGCTGATGTCAATATGAAAATCGATACTCCGCAAATAATAATCAACAATCTCAGTTATTGGATATCCATTGAAATCCCAATCTGCTCTTCTTGCTAAAGTTTCAAAACAGAAAACATTTGGAATACATGATGGAGCACAACTTCAACTATGAGACCCACAAAAAAGCTGTCTACGTTGCTGAGCAGCGGTCAAAAAAAATAAAGTCGTCGTGATAAGTGACCTAGTAACTAAGTTCTATATCATATTATTATATAAAGTTTTTAATATTTATATTAACTATTATGATTTAAGTATTTTTATAGAAGGAATAAAATCGTTTCTAACAAAATATGTCTGAATAATAATGTAAAATTTTACGATCATTGAATTACTGTAAACCCTGGTCACATTTCTGTAAGGTTCAATATTGTCTGAAAGTTTCATTACGTTATGCAGCCTTCCCAAATTTCCATTCTTTGGTATTGTTCATCAAATCGTGAGTTGGGCTACACGATTTCTGATGCATGGTTGCACTCAGTGGCGTTCGAAGGTTTTATACAATAGGAAGACTGAAAAATTTTAGTTTTTAAATTTATTACGAATTAAGTAGACATTAGGTTAGTTGTTTTTGTTATGATAAAGTTTGTAACTAAATTTTAGATTTATTTTTCTTGCTGTTTGTTCTATATTATAACATATAAAAATACATATTTAATTATAACCCCTTCGTGAAGAACGTTAATATCAAATACAAATGTATTTCCGAACGAGGGACAATAGATCTCAAATATAGTCACAGTACATATTGAACAGTCCATGGTATATAATGTCCAAAATTATGTAAATAAAGCATTGATGAACCTACATTTGTGACGTATTTTTTACTATTTACCCTTCAGAAACATCTCATTAAACAAATTTAATAAAAGTAAGGTATTTATGACCGCGCTTGTAGGGCGCTTTTGCCACCGTGCGTCGGTGTATGCATGATATTCACATTTGGCTGATTATTTTCAGCTATAACGTATTGTTAACCATGCCAACCTAAAGAATATTTTTAAACATTACTGCATTCGAGGGAACATTGCGTCGATACATAGAAGTATTTGTTATGGTTTACAGGCCTGATTGCCTCGGCGGTAAAGCCTGGGCTGGAAGAACCATCTGAAACCAATCCTCTTATAACACATGACAAACAAGCAGGTGACGATCAAGAGCTGCCTACATACGACTTTGTAGTGATCCTGTCAGCATACAGTCGGTACGTACCTATTTGAACTGAGTCTCGACTTTCCCGCTTGTTGCTGTAGTTTCGGCATATCTGTTGCGAGCCAATCAACTAAAACGATTTATTGCCATCTTTTAACTAAACTATCACTGACTTATTTAATTATCTTCTTTGAAATTGGACCGTAGCACAATAAGCGGCGAACTCGTTCAAACTTAAGTTAGTTGTTATAAGCACTATATTGAACATAACAGGTTTCAAGCATAGCTGTTGTGTCCTACTAGTGCGAGAGCATTACTTTTATAATATTAATAATGTAATCGGGCTTGTTGCATTATTATGCCATGAAAGTAACACCACCCTAACCATCGCTGTACGCGTCATATTCGCTAATGTCTAATTATTTTCAGCCATTACGTATTGTTGACCATGCCTACCCAAAGAATATTTTTTAATGTTACTGCATTCGTGGCACCATTGCGTGGCTAAATATAAGCTTTTTTTGTTGTTTTCAGGCCTGATTGCCTCAGCATTAAAGCGAGGGCTGGAACAACCATCGGCTACTACTCCTCTTCTAAGACATGACACACTAGCAGGTGACGATCAAGAGCTGCCTACATACGACTTTGTAGTGATCCTGTCAGCATACAGTCGGTACGTACCTATTTGAACTGAGTCTCGACTTTCCCGCTTGTTGCTGTAGTTTCGGCATATCTGTTGCGAGCCAATTAACTAAAATGATTTATTGCCATCTTTGAACTAAACTATCACTGACTTATTTAATTATCTTCTTTGAAATTGGACCGTAGCACAATAAGCGGTGAACTCGTTCAAACCTAGGTTAGTTGTTAGAAGCACTACCTACATTGAACATAACAGGTTTCAAGCATAGCTGTTGTGTCCCACTAGTGCGAGAGCATTACTTTTTTAATATTGATAATGTCATCGAGCTTGTTGCATTATTAAGCCATGAAAGTAACACCAAACCATCGCTGTACGCATCATATTCGCAATCGTGTACTTATTTTCAGCCACTATTTATTGTTGACCATGCCTACCCAAAGAATATTTTGTAATGTTTCTGCATTCGTGGCAACATTGCGTGGCTAAATATAAGCTTTTTTTGTTGTTTTCAGGCCTGATTGCCTCAGCATTAAAGCGAGGGCTGAAACAACCATCGGCTACCACTCCTCTTCTAAGACATGACACACTAGCAGGTGACGATCAAGAGCTGCCTACATACGACTTTGTAGTGATGCTGTCAGCATACAGTCGGTACGTACCTATTTGAACTGAGTCTCGACTTTTCCGCTTGTTGCTGTAGTTTCGGCATATCTGTTGCGAGCCAATTAACTAAAATGATTTATTGCCATCTTTTAACTAAACTATCACTGACTTATTTAATTATCTTCTTTGAAATTGGACCGTAGCACAATAAGCGGCGAACTCGTTCAAACCTAAGTTAGCTGTTAGAAGCACTATATTGAACATAACAGGTTTCAAGCATAGCTGTTGTGTCCCACTAGTGCGAGAGCATTACTTTTATAATATTAATAATGTAATCGGGCTTGTTGCATTATTATGCCATGAAAGTAACACCACCCTAACCATCGCTGTACGCGTCATATTCGCTAATGTCTAATTATTTTCAGCCATTACGTATTGTTGACCATGCCTACCCAAAGAATATTTTTTAATGTTACTGCATTCGTGGCACCATTGCGTGGCTAAATATAAGCTTTTTTTGTTGTTTTCAGACCTGATTGCCTCAGCATTAAAGCGAGGGCTGAAACAACCATCGGCTACCACTCCTCTTCTAACACATGACACACTAGCAGGTGACGATCAAGAGCTGCCTACATACGACTTTGTAGTGATCCTGTCAGCATACAGTCGGTACGTACCTATTTGAACTGAGTCTCGACTTTTCCGCTTGTTGCTGTAGTTTCGGCATATCTGTTGCGAGCCAATTAACTAAAATGATTTATTGCCATCTTTTAACTAAACTATCACTGACTTATTTAATTATCTTCTTTAAAATTGGACCGTAGCACAATAAGCGGTGAACTCGTTCCAACCTAAGTTAGTTCTAATAAGCACTATTTTAAACATAACAGGTTTCAAGCATAGCTGTTGTGCCCCACTAGTGCGAGAGCATTACTTTTATAATATTAATAATGTAATCGGGCTTGTTGCATTATTATGCCATGAAAGTAACACCACCCTAACCATCGCTGTACGCGTCATATTCGCTAATGTCTAATTATTTTCAGCCATTACGTATTGTTGACCATGCCTACCCAAAGAATATTTTTTAATGTTTCTGCATTCGTGGCAACATTGCGTGGCTAAATATAAGCTTTTTTTGTTGTTTTCAGGCCTGATTGCCTCAGCATTAAAGCGAGGGCTGAAACAGCCATCGGCTACCACTCCTCTTCTAACACATGACACACTAGCAGGTGACGATCAAGAGCTGCCTACATACGACTTTGTAGTGATGCTGTCAGCATACAGTCGGTACGTACCTATTTGAACTGAGTCTCGACTTTCCCGCTTGTTGCTGTAGTTTCGGCATATCTGTTGCGAGCCAATTAACTAAAACGATTTATTGCCATCTTTTAACTAAACTATCACTGACTTATTTAATTATCTTCTTTGAAATTGGACCGTAGCACAATAAGCGGCGAACTCGTTCAAACCTAAGTTAGTTGTTAGAAGCACTATATTGAACATAACAGGTTTCAAGCATAGCTGTTGTGTCCCACTAGTGCGAGAGCATTACTTTTATAATATTAATAATGTAATCGGGCTTGTTGCATTATTATGCCATGAAAGTAACACCACCCTAACCATCGCTGTACGCGTCATATTCGCTAATGTCTAATTATTTTCAGCCATTACGTATTGTTGACCATGCCTACCCAAAGAATATTTTTTAATGTTTCTGCATTCGTGGCAACATTGTGTGGATAAATTTTAGCTTTTTTTGTTGTTTCCAGGATTGATTGCCTCAGAATTAAAGCGTGGGCTGGAACAACCATCGGCTACCACTCCTCTTCTAACACATGACACACCAGCAGGTGACGATCAAGAGCTGCCTACATACGACTGTGTAGTGATCCTGTCAGCATACAGTCGGTACGTACCTATTTGAACTGAGTCTTGACTTTCCTGCTTGTTGCTGTAGTTTCGGCATATCTGTTGCGAGCCAATTAACTAAAATGATTTATTGCTATCTTTTAACTAAACTATCACTGACTTATTTAATTATCTTCTTTGAAATTGGATCGTAGCACAATAAGCGGTGAACTCGTTCAAACCTAGGTTAGTTGTTAGAAGCACTATATTGAACATAACAGGTTTCAAGCATAGCTGTTGTGTCCCACTAGTGCGAGAGCATTACTTTTATAATATTAATAATGTAATGGGGCTTGTTGCATTATTATGCCATGAAAGTAACACCACCCTAACCATCGCTGTACGCGTCATATTCGCTAATGTCTAATTATTTTCAGCCATTACGTATTGTTGACCATGCCTACCCAAAGAATATTTTTTAATGTTTCTGCATTCGTGGCAACATTGCGTGGCTAAATATAAGCTTTTTTTGTTGTTTTCAGGCCTGATTGCCTCAGCATTAAAGCGAGGGCTGAAACAGCCATCGGCTACCACTCCTCTTCTAACACATGACACACTAGCAGGTGACGATCAAGAGCTGCCTACATACGACTTTGTAGTGATGCTGTCAGCATACAGTCGGTACGTACCTATTTGAACTGAGTCTCGACTTTCCCGCTTGTTGCTGTAGTTTCGGCATATCTGTTGCGAGCCAATTAACTAAAACGATTTATTGCCATCTTTTAACTAAACTATCACTGACTTATTTAATTATCTTCTTTGAAATTGGACCGTAGCACAATAAGCGGCGAACTCGTTCAAACCTAAGTTAGTTGTTAGAAGCACTATATTGAACATAACAGGTTTCAAGCATAGCTGTTGTGTCCCACTAGTGCGAGAGCATTACTTTTATAATATTAATAATGTAATCGGGCTTGTTGCATTATTATGCCATGAAAGTAACACCACCCTAACCATCGCTGTACGCGTCATATTCGCTAATGTCTAATTATTTTCAGCCATTACATATTGTTGACCATGCCTACCCAAAGAATATTTTTTAATGTTTCTGCATTCGTGGCAACATTGTGTGGATAAATTTTAGCTTTTTTTGTTGTTTCCAGGATTGATTGCCTCAGAATTAAAGCGTGGGCTGGAACAACCATCGGCTACCACTCCTCTTCTAACACATGACACACCAGCAGGTGACGATCAAGAGCTGCCTACATACGACTGTGTAGTGATCCTGTCAGCATACAGTCGGTACGTACCTATTTGAACTGAGTCTTGACTTTCCTGCTTGTTGCTGTAGTTTCGGCATATCTGTTGCGAGCCAATTAACTAAAATGATTTATTGCTATCTTTTAACTAAACTATCACTGACTTATTTAATTATCTTCTTTGAAATTGGATCGTAGCACAATAAGCGGTGAACTCGTTCAAACCTAGGTTAGTTGTTAGAAGCACTATATTGAACATAACAGGTTTCAAGCATAGCTGTTGTGTCCCACTAGTGCGAGAGCATTACTTTTATAATATTAATAATGTAATGGGGCTTGTTGCATTATTATGCCATGAAAGTAACACCACCCTAACCATCGCTGTACGCGTCATATTCGCTAATGTCTAATTATTTTCAGCCATTACGTATTGTTGACCATGCCTACCCAAAGAATATTTTTTAATGTTACTGCATTCGTGGCAACATTGCGTGGCTAAATATAAGCTTTTTTTGTTGTTTCCAGGATTGATTGCCTCAGAATTAAAGCGTGGGCTGGAACAACCATCGGCTACTACTCCTCTTCTAACACATGACACACCAGCAGGTGACGATCAAGAGCTGCCTACATACGACTGTGTAGTGATCCTGTCAGCATACAGTCGGTACGTACCTATTTGAACTGAGTCTTGACTTTCCTGCTTGTTGCTGTAGTTTCGGCATATCTGTTGCGAGCCAATTAACTAAAATGATTTATTGCTATCTTTTAACTAAACTATCACTGACTTATTTAATTATCTTCTTTGAAATTGGACCGTAGCACAATAAGCGGTGAACTCGTTCAAACCTAAGTTAGTTGTTAGAAGCACTACCTATATTGAACATAACAGGTTTCAAGCATAGCTGTTGTGTCCCACTAGTGCGAGAGCATTACTTTTTTAATATTGATAATGTAATCGAGCTTGTTGCATTATTAAGCCATGAAAGTAACACCAAACCATCGCTGTACGCATCATATTCGCAATCGTGTACTTATTTTCAGCCACTATTTATTGTTGACCATGCCTACCTTAAGAATATTTTGTAATGTTACTGCATTCGTGGCAACATTGCGTGGCTAAATATAAGCTTTTTTTGTTGTTTTCAGGCCTGATTGCCTCAGCATTAAAGCGAGGGCTGAAACAACCATCGGCTACCACTCCTCTTCTAAGACATGACACACTAGCAAGCAGGTGACGATCAAGAGCTGCCTACATACGACTTTGTAGTGATGCTGTCAGCATACAGTCGGTACGTACCTATTTGAACTGAGTCTCGACTTTTCCGCTTGTTGCTGTAGTTTCGGCATATCTGTTGCGAGCCAATTAACTAAAACGATTTATTGCCATCTTTGAACTAAATTATCACTGACTTATTTAATTATCTTCTTTGAAATTGGATCGTAGCACAATAAGCGGTGAACTCGTTCAAACCTAGGTTAGTTGTTAGAAGCACTATATTGAACATAACAGGTTTCAAGCATAGCTGTTGTGTCCTACTAGTGCGAGAGCATTACTTTTATAATATTAATAATGTAATCGGGCTTGTTGCATTATTATGCCATGAAAGTAACACCACCCTAACCATCGCTGTACGCGTCATATTCGCTAATGTCTAATTATTTTCAGCCATTACGTATT
This sequence comes from Mamestra brassicae, assembly GCA_905163435.1. Lineage (NCBI taxonomy): Eukaryota > Metazoa > Arthropoda > Insecta > Lepidoptera > Noctuidae > Mamestra > Mamestra brassicae. Next base: position 9,114,658 of record LR990987.1, read on the forward strand.
GTTGACCATGCCTACCCAAAGAATATTTTTTAATGTTTCTGCATTCGTGGCAACATTGTGTGGATAAATTTTAGCTTTTTTTGTTGTTTCCAGGATTGATTGCCTCAGAATTAAAGCGTGGGCTGGAACAACCATCGGCTACCACTCCTCTTCTAACACATGACACACCAGCAGGTGACGATCAAGAGCTGCCTACATACGACTGTGTAGTGATCCTGTCAGCATACAGTCGGTACGTACCTATTTGAACTGAGTCTTGACTTTCCTGCTTGTTGCTGTAGTTTCGGCATATCTGTTGCGAGCCAATTAACTAAAATGATTTATTGCTATCTTTTAACTAAACTATCACTGACTTATTTAATTATCTTCTTTGAAATTGGACCGTAGCACAATAAGCGGTGAACTCGTTCAAACCTAAGTTAGTTGTTAGTAGCACTACCTATATTGAACATAACAGGTTTCAAGCATAGCTGTTGTGTCCCACTAGTGCGAGAGCATTACTTTTTTAATATTGATAATGTAATCGAGCTTGTTGCATTATTAAGCCATGAAAGTAACACCAAACCATCGCTGTACGCATCATATTCGCAATCGTGTACTTATTTTCAGCCACTATTTATTGTTGACCATGCCTACCTTAAGAATATTTTGTAATGTTTCTGCATTCGTGGCAACATTGCGTGGCTAAATATAAGCTTTTTTTGTTGTTTTCAGGCCTGATTGCCTCAGCATTAAAGCGTGGGCTGGAACAACCATCGGCTACCACTCCTCTTCTAACACATGACACACTAGCAGGTGACGATCAAAAGCTGCCTACATACGACTGTGTAGTGATGCTGTCAGCATACAGTCGGTACGTACCTATTTGAACTGAGTCTCGACTTTCCCGCTTGTTGCTGTAGTTTCGGCATATCTGTTGCGAGCCAATTAACTAAAATGATTTATTGCCGTCTTTTAACTAAACTATCACTGACTTATTTAATTATCTTCTTTAAAATTGGACCGTAGCACAATAAGCGGTGAAATAGTTCCAACCTAAGTTAGTTCTAATAAGCACTATTTTAAACATAACAGGTTTCAAGCATAGCTGTTGTGCCCCACTAGTGCGAGAGCATTACTTTTATAATATTAATAATGTAATGGGGCTTGTTGCATTATTATGCCATGAAAGTAACACCACCCTAACCATCGCTGTACGCGTCATATTCGCTAATGTCTAATTATTTTCAGCCATTACGTATTGTTGACCATGCCTACCCAAAGAATATTTTTTAATGTTACTGCATTCGTGGCAACATTGCGTGGCTAAATATAAGCTTTTTTTGTTGTTTTCAGGCCTGATTGCCTCAGCATTAAAGCGAGGGCTGAAACAACCATCGGCTACCACTCCTCTTCTAAGACATGACACACTAGCAGGTGACGATCAAGAGCTGCCTACATACGACTTTGTAGTGATCCTGTCAGCATACAGTCGGTACGTACCTATTTGAACTGAGTTTCGACTTTTCCGCTTGTTGCTGTAGTTTCGACATATCTGTTGCGAGCCAATTAACTAAAACGATTTATTGCCATCTTTGAACTAAATTATCACTGACTTATTTAATTATCTTCTTTGAAATTGGATCGTAGCACAATAAGCGGTGAACTCGTTCAAACCTAGGTTAGTTGTTAGAAGCACTATATTGAACATAACAGGTTTCAAGCATAGCTGTTGTGTCCCACTAGTGCGAGAGCATTACTTTTATAATATTAATAATGTAATCGGGCTTGTTGCATTATTATGCCATGAAAGTAACACCACCCTAACCATCGCTGTACGCGTCATATTCGCTAATGTCTAATTATTTTCAGCCATTACGTATTGTTGACCATGCCTACCCAAAGAATATTTTTTAATGTTTCTGCATTCGTGGCAACATTGTGTGGATAAATTGTAGCTTTTTTTGTTGTTTCCAGGATTGATTGCCTCAGAATTAAAGCGTGGGCTGGAACAACCATCGGCTACCACTCCTCTTCTAACACATGACACACAAGCAGGTGACGATCAAGAGCTGCCTACATACGACTGTGTAGTGATCCTGTCAGCATACAGTCGGTACGTACCTATTTGAACTGAGTCTTGACTTTCCTGCTTGTTGCTGTAGTTTCGGCATATCTGTTGCGAGCCAATTAACTAAAATGATTTATTGCTATCTTTTAACTAAACTATCACTGACTTATTTAATTATCTTCTTTGAAATTGGACCGTAGCACAATAAGCGGTGAACTCGTTCAAACCTAAGTTAGTTGTTAGAAGCACTACCTATATTGAACATAACAGGTTTCAAGCATAGCTGTTGTGTCCCACTAGTGCGAGAGCATTACTTTTTTAATATTGATAATGTAATCGAGCTTGTTGCATTATTAAGCCATGAAAATAACACCAAACCATCGCTGTACGCATCATATTCGCAATCGTGTACTTATTTTCAGCCACTATTTATTGTTGACCATGCCTACCTTAAGAATATTTTGTAATGTTTCTGCATTCGTGGCAACATTGCGTGGCTAAATATAAGCTTTTTTTGTTGTTTTCAGGCCTGATTGCCTCAGCATTAAAGCGTGGGCTGGAACAACCATCGGCTACCACTCCTCTTCTAACACATGACACACTAGCAGGTGACGATCAAGAGCTGCCTACATACGACTTTGTAGTGATGCTGTCAGCATACAGTCGGTACGTACCTATTTGAACTGAGTCTCGACTTTCCCGCTTGTTGCTGTAGTTTCGGCATATCTGTTGCGAGCCAATTAACTAAAATGATTTATTGCCATCTTTTAACTAAACTATCACTGACTTATTTAATTATCTTCTTTGAAATTGGACCGTAGCACAATAAGCGGTGAAATCGTTCCAACCTAAGTTAGTTCTAATAAGCACTATTTTAAACATAACAGGTTTCAAGCATAGCTGTTGTGCCCCACTAGTGCGAGAGCATTACTTTTATAATATTAATAATGTAATGGGGCTTGTTGCATTATTATGCCATGAAAGTAACACCACCCTAACCATCGCTGTACGCGTCATATTCGCTAATGTCTAATTATTTTCAGCCATTACGTATTGTTGACCATGCCTACCCAAAGAATATTTTTTAATGTTACTGCATTCGTGGCAACATTGCGTGGCTAAATATAAGCTTTTTTTGTTGTTTTCAGGCCTGATTGCCTCAGCATTAAAGCGTGGGCTGAAACAACCATCGGCTACCACTCCTCTTCTAAGACATGACACACTAGCAGGTGACGATCAAGAGCTGCCTACATACGACTTTGTAGTGATCCTGTCAGCATACAGTCGGTACGTACCTATTTGAACTGAGTTTCGACTTTTCCGCTTGTTGCTGTAGTTTCGACATATCTGTTGCGAGCCAATTAACTAAAACGATTTATTGCCATCTTTGAACTAAATTATCACTGACTTATTTAATTATCTTCTTTGAAATTGGATCGTAGCACAATAAGCGGTGAACTCGTTCAAACCTAGGTTAGTTGTTAGAAGCACTATATTGAACATAACAGGTTTCAAGCATAGCTGTTGTGTCCCACTAGTGCGAGAGCATTACTTTTATAATATTAATAATGTAATCGGGCTTGTTGCATTATTATGCCATGAAAGTTACACCACCCTAACCATCGCTGTACGCGTCATATTCGCTAATGTCTAATTATTTTCAGCCATTACGTATTGTTGACCATGCCTACCCAAAGAATATTTTTTAATGTTACTGCATTCGTGGCAACATTGCGTGGCTAAATATAAGCTTTTTTTGTTGTTTTCAGGCCTGATTGCCTCAGCATTAAAGCGAGGGCTGAAACAACCATCGGCTACCACTCCTCTTCTAAGACATGACACACTAGCAGGTGACGATCAAGAGCTGCCTACATACGACTTTGTAGTGATCCTGTCAGCATACAGTCGGTACGTACCTATTTGAACTGAGTTTCGACTTTTCCGCTTGTTTTTTTTTTTTTTTTTTTTATTTAATATGGGTTTGCTCTTGACTCTAGTCTAGGTCATAGATGACAGAGACAAAGTCGACGATGGAGCGAGCCTACCCAGAAGAAGCCTGTTCACTCTAACTTTGAAGAGATTAGGGTTGTATGCGTTCGGAAACACAGACGCAGGCAGAGAGTTCCACTCCTTTGCTGTGCGCATTATAAAAGACGTTTGGAAACGTTTAGTGCGAATTGGTGGAATAGCAACAAGGTAGGGATGGTAACTAATAAATAACTAATTGTTGCTGTAGTTTCGACATATCTGTTGCGAGCCAATTAACTAAAACGATTTATTGCCATCTTTGAACTAAATTATCACTGACTTATTTAATTATCTTCTTTGAAATTGGATCGTAGCACAATAAGCGGTGAACTCGTTCAAACCTAGGTTAGTTGTTAGAAGCACTATATTGAACATAACAGGTTTCAAGCATAGCTGTTGTGTCCCACTAGTGCGAGAGCATTACTTTTATAATATTAATAATGTAATCGGGCTTGTTGCATTATTATGCCATGAAAGTAACACCACCCTAACCATCGCTGTACGCGTCATATTCGCTAATGTCTAATTATTTTCAGCCATTACGTATTGTTGACCATGCCTACCCAAAGAATATTTTTTAATGTTTCTGCATTCGTGGCAACATTGTGTGGATAAATTGTAGCTTTTTTTGTTGTTTCCAGGATTGATTGCCTCAGAATTAAAGCGTGGGCTGGAACAACCATCGGCTACCACTCCTCTTCTAACACATGACACACCAGCAGGTGACGATCAAGAGCTGCCTACATACGACTGTGTAGTGATCCTGTCAGCATACAGTCGGTACGTACCTATTTGAACTGAGTCTTGACTTTCCTGCTTGTTGCTGTAGTTTCGGCATATCTGTTGCGAGCCAATTAACTAAAATGATTTATTGCTATCTTTTAACTAAACTATCACTGACTTATTTAATTATCTTCTTTGAAATTGGACCGTAGCACAATAAGCGGTGAACTCGTTCAAACCTAAGTTAGTTGTTAGAAGCACTACCTATATTGAACATAACAGGTTTCAAGCATAGCTGTTGTGTCCCACTAGTGCGAGAGCATTACTTTTTTAATATTGATAATGTAATCGAGCTTGTTGCATTATTAAGCCATGAAAGTAACACCAAACCATCGCTGTACGCATCATATTCGCAATCGTGTACTTATTTTCAGCCACTATTTATTGTTGACCATGCCTACCTTAAGAATATTTTGTAATGTTTCTGCATTCGTGGCAACATTGCGTGGCTAAATATAAGCTTTTTTTGTTGTTTTCAGGCCTGATTGCCTCAGCATTAAAGCGCGGGCTGGAACAACCATCGGCTACCACTCCTCTTCTAACACATGACACACTAGCAGGTGACGATCAAGAGCTGCCTACATACGACTTTGTAGTGATGCTGTCAGCATACAGTCGGTACGTACCTATTTGAACTGAGTCTCGACTTTCCCGCTTGTTGCTGTAGTTTCGGCATATCTGTTGCGAGCCAATTAACTAAAATGATTTATTGCCATCTTTTAACTAAACTATCACTGACTTATTTAATTATCTTCTTTAAAATTGGACCGTAGCACAATAAGCGGTGAAATCGTTCCAACCTAAGTTAGTTCTAATAAGCACTATTTTAAACATAACAGGTTTCAAGCATAGCTGTTGTGCCCCACTAGTGCGAGAGCATTACTTTTATAATATTAATAATGTAATGGGGCTTGTTGCATTATTATGCCATGAAAGTAACACCACCCTAACCATCGCTGTACGCGTCATATTCGCTAATGTCTAATTATTTTCAGCCATTACGTATTGTTGACCATGCCTACCCAAAGAATATTTTTTAATGTTACTGCATTCGTGGCAACATTGCGTGGCTAAATATAAGCTTTTTTTGTTGTTTTCAGGCCTGATTGCCTCAGCATTAAAGCGAGGGCTGAAACAACCATCGGCTACCACTCCTCTTCTAAGACATGACACACTAGCAGGTGACGATCAAGAGCTGCCTACATACGACTTTGTAGTGATCCTGTCAGCATACAGTCGGTACGTACCTATTTGAACTGAGTTTCGACTTTTCCGCTTGTTGCTGTAGTTTCGACATATCTGTTGCGAGCCAATTAACTAAAACGATTTATTGCCATCTTTGAACTAAATTATCACTGACTTATTTAATTATCTTCTTTGAAATTGGATCGTAGCACAATAAGCGGTGAACTCGTTCAAACCTAGGTTAGTTGTTAGAAGCACTATATTGAACATAACAGGTTTCAAGCATAGCTGTTGTGTCCCACTAGTGCGAGAGCATTACTTTTATAATATTAATAATGTAATCGGGCTTGTTGCATTATTATGCCATGAAAGTAACACCACCCTAACCATCGCTGTACGCGTCATATTCGCTAATGTCTAATTATTTTCAGCCATTACGTATTGTTGACCATGCCTACCCAAAGAATATTTTTTAATGTTTCTGCATTCGTGGCAACATTGTGTGGATAAATTGTAGCTTTTTTTGTTGTTTCCAGGATTGATTGCCTCAGAATTAAAGCGTGGGCTGGAACAACCATCGGCTACCACTCCTCTTCTAACACATGACACACCAGCAGGTGACGATCAAGAGCTGCCTACATACGACTGTGTAGTGATCCTGTCAGCATACAGTCGGTACGTACCTATTTGAACTGAGTCTTGACTTTCCTGCTTGTTGCTGTAGTTTCGGCATATCTGTTGCGAGCCAATTAACTAAAATGATTTATTGCTATCTTTTAACTAAACTATCACTGACTTATTTAATTATCTTCTTTGAAATTGGACCGTAGCACAATAAGCGGTGAACTCGTTCAAACCTAAGTTAGTTGTTAGAAGCACTACCTATATTGAACATAACAGGTTTCAAGCATAGCTGTTGTGTCCCACTAGTGCGAGAGCATTACTTTTTTAATATTGATAATGTAATCGAGCTTGTTGCATTATTAAGCCATGAAAGTAACACCAAACCATCGCTGTACGCATCATATTCGCAATCGTGTACTTATTTTCAGCCACTATTTATTGTTGACCATGCCTACCTTAAGAATATTTTGTAATGTTTCTGCATTCGTGGCAACATTGTGTGGATAAATTGTAGCTTTTTTTGTTGTTTCCAGGATTGATTGCCTCAGAATTAAAGCGTGGGCTGGAACAACCATCGGCTACCACTCCTCTTCTAACACATGACACACCAGCAGGTGACGATCAAGAGCTGCCTACATACGACTGTGTAGTGATCCTGTCAGCATACAGTCGGTACGTACCTATTTGAACTGAGTCTTGACTTTCCTGCTTGTTGCTGTAGTTTCGGCATATCTGTTGCGAGCCAATTAACTAAAATGATTTATTGCTATCTTTTAACTAAACTATCATTGACTTATTTAATTATCTTCTTTGAAATTGGACCGTAGCACAATAAGCGGTGAACTCGTTCAAACCTAAGTTAGTTGTTAGAAGCACTACCTATATTGAACATAACAGGTTTCAAGCATAGCTGTTGTGTCCCACTAGTGCGAGAGCATTACTTTTTTAATATTGATAATGTAATCGAGCTTGTTGCATTATTAAGCCATGAAAGTAACACCAAACCATCGCTGTACGCATCATATTCGCAATCGTGTACTTATTTTCAGCCACTATTTATTGTTGACCATGCCTACCTTAAGAATATTTTGTAATGTTTCTGCATTCGTGGCAACATTGCGTGGCTAAATATAAGCTTTTTTTGTTGTTTTCAGGCCTGATTGCCTCAGCATTAAAGCGTGGGCTGGAACAACCATCGGCTACCACTCCTCTTCTAACACATGACACACTAGCAGGTGACGATCAAGAGCTGCCTACATACGACTTTGTAGTGATGCTGTCAGCATACAGTCGGTACGTACCTATTTGAACTGAGTCTCGACTTTTCCGCTTGTTGCTGTAGTTTCGGCATATCTGTTGCGAGCCAATTAACTAAAACGATTTATTGCCATCTTTTAACTAAACTATCACTGACTTATTTAATTATCTTCTTTGAAATTGGACCGTAGCACAATAAGCGGCGAACTCGTTCAAACCTAAGTTAGTTGTTAGAAGCACTATATTGAACATAACAGGTTTCAAGCATAGCTGTTGTGTCCCACTAGTGCGAGAGCATTACTTTTATAATATTAATAATGTAATCGGGCTTGTTGCATTATTATGCCATGAAAGTAACACCACCCTAACCATCGCTGTACGCGTCATATTCGCTAATGTCTAATTATTTTCAGCCATTACGTATTGTTGACCATGCCTACCCGAAGAATATTTTTTAATGTTACTGCATTCCTGGCACCATTGCGTGGCTAAATATAAGCTTTTTTTGTTGTTTTTAGGCCTGATTGCCTCAGCATTAAAGCGAGGGCTGAAACAACCATCGGCTACCACTCCTCTTCTAAGACATGACACACTAGCAGGTGACGATCAAGAGCTGCCTACATACGACTTTGTAGTGATCCTGTCAGCATACAGTCGGTACGTACCTATTTGAACTGAGTCTCGACTTTTCCGCTTGTTGCTGTAGTTTCGGCATATCTGTTGCGAGCCAATTAACTAAAACGATTTATTGCCATCTTTGAACTAAATTATCACTGACTTATTTAATTATCTTCTTTGAAATTGGATCGTAGCACAATAAGCGGTGAACTCGTTCAAACCTAGGTTAGTTGTTAGAAGCACTATATTGAACATAACAGGTTTCAAGCATAGCTGTTGTGTCCCACTAGTGCGAGAGCATTACTTTTTTAATATTGATAATGTAATCGAGCTTGTTGCATTATTAAGCCATGAAAGTAACACCAAACCATCGCTGTACGCATCATATTCGCAATCGTGTACTTATTTTCAGCCACTATTTATTGTTGACCATGCCTACCTTAAGAATATTTTGTAATGTTTCTGCATTCGTGGCAACATTGTGTGGATAAATTGTAGCTTTTTTTGTTGTTTCCAGGATTGATTGCCTCAGAATTAAAGCGTGGGCTGGAACAACCATCGGCTACCACTCCTCTTCTAACACATGACACACCAGCAGGTGACGATCAAGAGCTGCCTACATACGACTGTGTAGTGATCCTGTCAGCATACAGTCGGTACGTACCTATTTGAACTGAGTCTTGACTTTCCTGCTTGTTGCTGTAGTTTCGGCATATCTGTTGCGAGCCAATTAACTAAAATGATTTATTGCTATCTTTTAACTAAACTATCATTGACTTATTTAATTATCTTCTTTGAAATTGGACCGTAGCACAATAAGCGGTGAACTCGTTCAAACCTAAGTTAGTTGTTAGAAGCACTACCTATATTGAACATAACAGGTTTCAAGCATAGCTGTTGTGTCCCACTAGTGCGAGAGCATTACTTTTTTAATATTGATAATGTAATCGAGCTTGTTGCATTATTAAGCCATGAAAGTAACACCAAACCATCGCTGTACGCATCATATTCGCAATCGTGTACTTATTTTCAGCCACTATTTATTGTTGACCATGCCTACCTTAAGAATATTTTGTAATGTTTCTGCATTCGTGGCAACATTGCGTGGCTAAATATAAGCTTTTTTTGTTGTTTTCAGGCCTGATTGCCTCAGCATTAAAGCGTGGGCTGGAACAACCATCGGCTACCACTCCTCTTCTAACACATGACACACTAGCAGGTGACGATCAAGAGCTGCCTACATACGACTTTGTAGTGATGCTGTCAGCATACAGTCGGTACGTACCTATTTGAACTGAGTCTCGACTTTTCCGCTTGTTGCTGTAGTTTCGGCATATCTGTTGCGAGCCAATTAACTAAAACGATTTATTGCCATCTTTTAACTAAACTATCACTGACTTATTTAATTATCTTCTTTGAAATTGGACCGTAGCACAATAAGCGGCGAACTCGTTCAAACCTAAGTTAGTTGTTAGAAGCACTATATTGAACATAACAGGTTTCAAGCATAGCTGTTGTGTCCCACTAGTGCGAGAGCATTACTTTTATAATATTAATAATGTAATCGGGCTTGTTGCATTATTATGCCATGAAAGTAACACCACCCTAACCATCGCTGTACGCGTCATATTCGCTAATGTCTAATTATTTTCAGCCATTACGTATTGTTGACCATGCCTACCCGAAGAATATTTTTTAATGTTACTGCATTCCTGGCACCATTGCGTGGCTAAATATAAGCTTTTTTTGTTGTTTTTAGGCCTGATTGCCTCAGCATTAAAGCGAGGGCTGAAACAACCATCGGCTACCACTCCTCTTCTAAGACATGACACACTAGCAGGTGACGATCAAGAGCTGCCTACATACGACTTTGTAGTGATCCTGTCAGCATACAGTCGGTACGTACCTATTTGAACTGAGTCTCGACTTTTCCGCTTGTTGCTGTAGTTTCGGCATATCTGTTGCGAGCCAATTAACTAAAACGATTTATTGCCATCTTTGAACTAAATTATCACTGACTTATTTAATTATCTTCTTTGAAATTGGATCGTAGCACAATAAGCGGTGAACTCGTTCAAACCTAGGTTAGTTGTTAGAAGCACTATATTGAACATAACAGGTTTCAAGCATAGCTGTTGTGTCCCACTAGTGCGAGAGCATTACTTTTTTAATATTGATAATGTAATCGAGCTTGTTGCATTATTAAGCCATGAAAGTAACACCAAACCATCGCTGTACGCATCATATTCGCAATCGTGTACTTATTTTCAGCCACTATTTATTGTTGACCATGCCTACCTTAAGAATATTTTGTAATGTTTCTGCATTCGTGGCAACATTGTGTGGATAAATTGTAGCTTTTTTTGTTGTTTCCAGGATTGATTGCCTCAGAATTAAAGCGTGGGCTGGAACAACCATCGGCTACCACTCCTCTTCTAAGACATGACACACCAGCAGGTGACGATCAAGAGCTGCCTACATACGACTGTGTAGTGATCCTGTCAGCATACAGTCGGTACGTACCTATTTGAACTGAGTCTTGACTTTCCTGCTTGTTGCTGTAGTTTCGGCATATCTGTTGCGAGCCAATTAACTAAAACGATTTATTGCTATCTTTTAACTAAACTATCACTGACTTATTTAATTATCTTCTTTGAAATTGGACCGTAGCACAATAAGCGGTGAACTCGTTCAAACCTAAGTTAGTTGTTAGAAGCACTACCTATATTGAACATAACAGGTTTCAAGCATAGCTGTTGTGTCCCACTAGTGCGAGAGCATTACTTTTTTAATATTGATAATGTAATCGAGCTTGTTGCATTATTAAGCCATGAAAGTAACACCAAACCATCGCTGTACGCATCATATTCGCAATCGTGTACTTATTTTCAGCCACTATTTATTGTTGACCATGCCTACCTTAAGAATATTTTGTAATGTTTCTGCATTCGTGGCAACATTGCGTGGCTAAATATAAGCTTTTTTTGTTGTTTTCAGGCCTGATTGCCTCAGCATTAAAGCGTGGGCTGGAACAACCATCGGCTACCACTCCTCTTCTAACACATGACACACTAGCAGGTGACGATCAAGAGCTGCCTACATACGACTTTGTAGTGATGCTGTCAGCATACAGTCGGTACGTACCTATTTGAACTGAGTCTCGACTTTCCCGCTTGTTGCTGTAGTTTCGGCATATCTGTTGCGAGCCAATTAACTAAAACGATTTATTGCCATCTTTTAACTAAACTATCACTGACTTATTTAATTATCTTCTTTGAAATTGGACCGTAGCACAATAAGCGGCGAACTCGTTCAAACCTAAGTTAGTTGTTAGAAGCACTATATTGAACATAACAGGTTTCAAGCATAGCTGTTGTGTCCCACTAGTGCGAGAGCATTACTTTTATAATATTAATAATGTAATCGGGCTTGTTGCATTATTATGCCATGAAAGTAACACCACCCTAACCATCGCTGTACGCGTCATATTCGCTAATGTCTAATTATTTTCAGCCATTACGTATTGTTGACCATGCCTACCCAAAGAATATTTTTTAATGTTACTGCATTCCTGGCACCATTGCGTGGCCAAATATAAGCTTTTTTTGTTGTTTTTAGGCCTGATTGCCTCAGCATTAAAGCGAGGGCTGAAACAACCATCGGCTACCACTCCTCTTCTAAGACATGACACACTAGCAGGTGACGATCAAGAGCTGCCTACATACGACTTTGTAGTGATCCTGTCAGCATACAGTCGGTACGTACCTATTTGAACTGAGTCTCGACTTTTCCGCTTGTTGCTGTAGTTTCGGCATATCTGTTGCGAGCCAATTAACTAAAACGATTTATTGCCATCTTTGAACTAAATTATCACTGACTTATTTAATTATCTTCTTTGAAATTGGATCGTAGCACAATAAGCGGTGAACTCGTTCAAACCTAGGTTAGTTGTTAGAAGCACTATATTGAACATAACAGGTTTCAAGCATAGCTGTTGTGTCCCACTAGTGCGAGAGCATTACTTTTATAATATTAATAATGTAATCGGGCTTGTTGCATTATTATGCCATGAAAGTAACACCACCCTAACCATCGCTGTACGCGTCATATTCGCTAATGTCTAATTATTTTCAGCCATTACGTATTGTTGACCATGCCTACCCAAAGAATATTTTTTAATGTTACTGCATTCGTGGCACCATTGCGTGGCTAAATATAAGCTTTTTTTGTTGTTTTCAGACCTGATTGCCTCAGCATTAAAGCGAGGGCTGAAACAGCCATCGGCTACCACTCCTCTTCTAAGACATGACACACTAGCAGGTGACGATCAAGAGCTGCCTACATACGACTTTGTAGTGATCCTGTCAGCATACAGTCGGTACGTACCTATTTGAACTGAGTCTCGACTTTCCCGCTTGTTGCTGTAGTTTCGGCATATCTGTTGCGAGCCAATTAACTAAAACGATTTATTGCCATCTTTTAACTAAACTATCACTGACTTATTTAATTATCTTCTTTGAAATTGGACCGTAGCACAATAAGCGGCGAACTCGTTCAAACCTAAGTTAGTTGTTAGAAGCACTATATTGAACATAACAGGTTTCAAGCATAGCTGTTGTGTCCCACTAGTGCGAGAGCATTACTTTTATAATATTAATAATGTAATCGGGCTTGTTGCATTATTATGCCATGAAAGTAACACCACCCTAACCATCGCTGTACGCGTCATATTCGCTAATGTCTAATTATTTTCAGCCATTACGTATTGTTGACCATGCCTACCCAAAGAATATTTTTTAATGTTACTGCATTCCTGGCACCATTGCGTGGCTAAATATAAGCTTTTTTTGTTGTTTTTAGGCCTGATTGCCTCAGCATTAAAGCGAGGGCTGAAACAACCATCGGCTACCACTCCTCTTCTAAGATGACACACTAGCAGGTGACGATCAAGAGCTGCCTACATACGACTTTGTAGTGATCCTGTCAGCATACAGTCGGTACGTACCTATTTGAACTGAGTCTCGACTTTTCCGCTTGTTGCTGTAGTTTCGGCATATCTGTTGCGAGCCAATTAACTAAAACGATTTATTGCCATCTTTGAACTAAATTATCACTGACTTATTTAATTATCTTCTTTGAAATTGGATCGTAGCACAATAAGCGGTGAACTCGTTCAAACCTAGGTTAGTTGTTAGAAGCACTATATTGAACATAACAGGTTTCAAGCATAGCTGTTGTGTCCCACTAGTGCGAGAGCATTACTTTTATAATATTAATAATGTAATCGGGCTTGTTGCATTATTATGCCATGAAAGTAACACCACCCTAACCATCGCTGTACGCGTCATATTCGCTAATGTCTAATTATTTTCAGCCATTACGTATTGTTGACCATGCCTACCCAAAGAATATTTTTTAATGTTACTGCATTCGTGGCACCATTGCGTGGCTAAATATAAGCTTTTTTTGTTGTTTTCAGACCTGATTGCCTCAGCATTAAAGCGAGGGCTGAAACAGCCATCGGCTACCACTCCTCTTCTAAGACATGACACACTAGCAGGTGACGATCAAGAGCTGCCTACATACGACTTTGTAGTGATCCTGTCAGCATACAGTCGGTACGTACCTATTTGAACTGAGTCTCGACTTTCCCGCTTGTTGCTGTAGTTTCGGCATATCTGTTGCGAGCCAATTAACTAAAACGATTTATTGCCATCTTTTAACTAAACTATCACTGACTTATTTAATTATCTTCTTTGAAATTGGACCGTAGCACAATAAGCGGCGAACTCGTTCAAACCTAAGTTAGTTGTTAGAAGCACTATATTGAACATAACAGGTTTCAAGCATAGCTGTTGTGTCCCACTAGTGCGAGAGCATTACTTTTATAATATTAATAATGTAATCGGGCTTGTTGCATTATTATGCCATGAAAGTAACACCACCCTAACCATCGCTGTACGCGTCATATTCGCTAATGTCTAATTATTTTCAGCCATTACGTATTGTTGACCATGCCTACCCAAAGAATATTTTTTAATGTTACTGCATTCCTGGCACCATTGCGTGGCTAAATATAAGCTTTTTTTGTTGTTTTTAGGCCTGATTGCCTCAGCATTAAAGCGAGGGCTGAAACAACCATCGGCTACCACTCCTCTTCGAAGACATGACACACTAGCAGGTGACGATCAAGAGCTGCCTACATACGACTTTGTAGTGATCCTGTCAGCATACAGTCGGTACGTACCTATTTGAACTGAGTCTCGACTTTTCCGCTTGTTGCTGTAGTTTCGGCATATCTGTTGCGAGCCAATTAACTAAAACGATTTATTGCCATCTTTGAACTAAATTATCACTGACTTATTTAATTATCTTCTTTGAAATTGGATCGTAGCACAATAAGCGGTGAACTCGTTCAAACCTAGGTTAGTTGTTAGAAGCACTATATTGAACATAACAGGTTTCAAGCATAGTTGTTGTGTCCCACTAGTGCGAGAGCATTACTTTTATAATATTAATAATGTAATCGGGCTTGTTGCATTATTATGCCATGAAAGTAACACCACCCTAACCATCGCTGTACGCGTCATATTCGCTAATGTCTAATTATTTTCAGCCATTACGTATTGTTGACCATGCCTACCCAAAGAATATTTTGTAATGTTTCTGCATTCGTGGCAACATTGCGTGGCTAAATATAAGCTTTTTTTGTTGTTTTCAGGCCTGATTGCCTCAGCATTAAAGCGTGGGCTGGAACAACCATCGGCTACCACTCCTCTTCTAAGACATGACACACTAGCAGGTGACGATCAAGAGCTGCCTACATACGACTTTGTAGTGATCCTGTCAGCATACAGTCGGTACGTACCTATTTGAACTGAGTCTCGACTTTTCCGCTTGTTGCTGTAGTTTCGGCATATCTGTTGCGAGCCAATTAACTAAAATGATTTATTGCCATCTTTTAACTAAACTATCACTGACTTATTTAATTATCTTCTTTGAAATTGGACCGTAGCACAATAAGCGGTGAACTCGTTCAAACCTAAGTTAGTTGTTAGAAGCACTACCTATATTGAACATAACAGGTTTCAAGTATAGCTGTTGTGTCCCACTAGTGCGAGAGCATTACTTTTTTAATATTGATAATGTAATCGAGCTTGTTGCATTATTAAGCCATGAAAGTAACACCAAACCATCGCTGTACGCGTCATATTCGCAATCGTCTAATTATTTTCAGCCATTATTTATTGTTGACCATGCCTACCCAAACAATATTTTGTAATGTTTCTGCATTCGTGGCAACATTGCGTGGCTAAATATAAGCTTTTTTTGTTGTTTTCAGGCCTGATTGCCTCAGCATTAAAGCGTGGGCTGGAACAACCATCGGCTACCACTCCTCTTCTAAGACATGACACACTAGCAGGTGACGATCAAGAGCTGCCTACATACGACTTTGTAGTGATCCTGTCAGCATACAGTCGGTACGTACCTATTTGAACTGAGTCTCGACTTTCCCGCTTGTTGCTGTAGCTTCGGCATATGTGTTGCGAGCCAATTAACTTAAACGATTTATTGCCATCTTTGAACTAAATTATCACTTAATTATTTAATTATCTTCTTTAAAATTGGACCGTAGCACAATAAGCGGTGAACTCGTTCAAACCTAAGTTAGTTGTTATAAGCACTGTATTGAACATAAAAGTTTTCAAGCATAGCTGTTGTGTCCCACTAGTGCGAGAGCATTACTTTTATAATATTGATAATGTAATCGGGCTTGTTGCATTATTATGCCATGAAAGTAACACCACCCTAACCATCGCTATACGCGTCATATTCGCAATTGTCTAATTATTTTCAGCCATTACGTATTGTTGACCATGCCTACCCAAAGAATATTTTTTAATGTAACTGCATTCGTGGCAACATTGTGTGGATAAATATTAGCGTTTTTTGTTGTTTCCAGGATTGATTGCCTCAGCATTAAAGCGTGGGCTGGAACAACTATCGGCTACCACTCCTCTTCTAACACATGACACACTAGCAGGTGACGATCAAGAGCTGCCTACTTACGACTTTGTAGTGATCCTGTCAGCATACAGTCGGTACGTACTTATTTGAACTAAGTGTGGACTGCCCCGCTTGTTGCTGTAGTTTCGGCAAATCTGTTGCGAGATAATTAATTAAAACATTTAATTGCCGTCTTATAACAAAACTAACACTGACTTATTTAATTACCTACTTTGTAATTGGACCGCAGCAAAATAATACTTTTATAAAAAATAATTTAATCGATCTTCTTGCATTATTAAACAGTGAAAGTAACACATTAGCGTTGTGTTACACATCGTCTCATTTTTCCTTTGAAATACAGACCTCCTCTATGTAAGACGTGGTTTGATTCCACTACGTATTCCCAGTGCCGATGTGTACCTGTGTACGTCGTTACATATTTATGTATTTGAATACTTTATTATTTTCACCGATTTGGAGTTGTGTTGATGAAAAAATAACGACTAAAGCTGTGTATAAATTATTATTCGAAGCGGGCGCTTTAGTTGCTATTATTTTTTATTGATTTTCACAGGTAAAGAAAGACATGCTCTCGACTCCAGCTTACTACGAACTAGTATATTACAAATAGATTTAATAGCGCTAATGTTTTTAAGTTCATTATCTTTGCGTAGTGTGAAACTTAATCACCTAAATTAATCTTGTGTTACCAGAAGGTACTATGTCCACATTGAACGTTAAGTGATACTAGTGACACCAAGATTTTTCCTTCAAGATTCCGCTTGTCCTGGTTTTTTAAATTCCGTTTATTGATATATTATTACCTAGTATTATTTACAATAATATTGACCTAGTATTATTGTTTTAAAGTTACTCAAGCTAACAATAATAGAAATAAATTATACACGTACGTAACGGTGCTGTCATTCATTTTGTAGCCAAAACTGATAGATTGTCGTCACACAGAAACGCAAGCCCCAACACGACTACAACGTGGGACACCTTCAGTGGGGTCATATGCCTCACTTACCCGCTGCTCATCATCATCGATCTGTGACCACGACTGCAAAACATGTACATGCAAAAATTGCAGGAAATATTATAATGCCATCTTTGCATATACATGCTTTGCGGGTGGTAGGGCGCCGAGGGATCGACCGGGACTGCAATGGAACTTGCCGAAACGACGTAGCAGAATTGTTAATGAAACATTTATTAATTTATTTTAAACTATAATGTACACTTTTTTCTTATTTATCTTTTACTTCTTTTTACTTACAAGAGATTCTAGTGATATGATTATTTCCTTGGCAACTTTTATTGCAAAGGGCAGTCAGTGTGTTGGACAGTCTGACACCCAGTTTGGGTTCAGGCCGTATTTATCTATTGAAACTGCTTTCCACGTTTTCAAACAGGCTATTCAATATTATGCAATTAGGAAAACACCTGTTTGAACCACCTCTGGAGCACGACCATGAAGAAAACACTAACATGACGCGTAATTAAGAATTGGTGTAACAACCAATACAGTTATGTTAGGTGGGCGGGTGTCCTGTCGAAAGCTTTTCAGGTTAAAATGCGGGGTATGGCAGGGAGGACTCGGGTCACGCAAGCTTTTCAGCTGAATGTAAAACAGTTGTTCTATAAGCTCAGCACTAAAACCATCGGGTGCTCCATTAAAGGGTTTTGCGTCGATAATATCAGTTACCGGATGATATTATTATGGTATTGCAGAGTCCAGCGATCAGTGCAACAAGAAGGCACTTCTGGTTTTCAAGGCGGGTAAATAGTTCTATCTATCACCCTTCGAGGCGCGCCGCTTTCCAGAGTGACGAAGTTCAAGTACCTGGGGCATTGAGTCACCGATAGTCTGTCCAACGATGTGAACTGGTCTAGGAAACGCAGAGCATTGTCAGTTTAAAGTAACATGCTGGCCCATAGAATGCACGTTGTACAAAGGAGGTTAGAAAAACACATTTTAGGGCGTGTAAACAATATATACAGGTGCTCCGGCTACACAAAAAACTCGTATAATGCTCTTTGAACCAATATTAAAACGCCTTTTGGGTGATATTGGGGCTACCGCGTTTAGTTCAGTTTAGTTGAGAGTCATGGATGAAGGAGAAAAGTCGGATGACGGAAGTCGGATCTAGTGTGTAAATTACTAAACAAATAGAGCTATGGCTACTTCAGAACGTATTTTCACGGATTCAGGTCGGATGCAGTGCGGGACCGCTCTGGTGCGGCGAGTGCGCGATAGCTCCAACAGCCTGATCACTATTGTGGCCGACAGGCGGGATAGTCCAATGATGTGACACTGGATGACAACTCAGCGTGTATTATTTAGTTTTGTTTAATTAGATTGTAATTTTGCATTTATATTTGTAATTGTATGTATCCTGGGTGCATATAAATTTATTAAAATGTTTTTCAAATATGGATTTATGTCCGAACTAAATAAATTATTATAATAACATAAGAAATCCGAAAGTTAAGCTTACTTACAAAGTAGTAAGCGCTACTTAACGTTGTTTATAAAATTGATTAAAGTCATGATAAGAAAATCTACAAAATGAGCACTTACCGAAGCATGGAAGTCCCGGTATGGGATGGTTGGTCACTCATCGATGTTCTGACCTGACAAGTGTTACTTAACCTGAAAGATGTACCCACACGATAGTTTTGCATCTTCCATTTGCATCTACGAGCCCCTTGACATTAAACGTGATAAACCGTGAAGTAAAACAAACTATGCCTGCATTATTTAGTAATAAAATAATCGTCTTGCTTCTTCCAGGCAAGGAAGCCTGCAGCTATGATCACTTGTGCGACGACATCCGCGCCGAGCGCACGTGTCTGCCGTGCCTGTACGGATGCACGGGCAGCGATGAGGTTGTCTTTTACAACTGGACGCGAATGCATGGGCATGATCTGCTTCACTGATTCGCAGCAAGTGGCACCTGCTTTACAGGTAAGGCCGTACTACTATGATATCATGCGCCTGACAGATGTCAATTATAGCGGCAAATCTTAGTAGAGACTAGCCATTGATAGAGTACACAGCCTAATGTCACAAGAACATAGAATTTTATATGTTTGAGAAACAATGGAAAACGATACTGTCGGAATGTGTAAAATTTTGTGTGGTGAATTTATAACTTGTTTTTATATAAATTACTCCAGCGTTCAGATCTGTGCTGTATATATTGTATTTTTTTTAAATAGTGAAACCAGTTTTAGCCGTATTGTTTACATTAAATCAATAAATAAATAATCAGACAAAAATAAATTTAGAAAATATGTTATACGCTTGGTATGTATACAAAGGCCGACCAGTTCTCACTAAAAGGTGCCCTTCATTTTTTGACAATCCACTCCCTTGTCTCCGATATGTTTTGTTCATAAAAGCGATATAATCTTGTGTGTCTTGGCAACCGATTACCCTGCACCTTTAAACTGATTTAGCTAATTTGTCGTCTCATGTCCAAGGACGCGCGACATTTAATTTTAACCGGCCCCACATTAAATGCGTAGATTAATATGGTTCTTTCTGTAATTTCCAGGCCTGAATTCCGCAACAATTTCGTGAGCAAGAAGAAACATGGCTATCGGTCACCACACCTCAAAGCACCCTACACTCTAGCAGATGACGTTCAACTGCGTAACATGTATAGTAACCCTGTCGGCGTACAGTAGTTGCGTAGACGCGAGGTGGCCCGCAGATGCGGGCCGGCACCAGCCGGGGATTGCGGAAGTCGCATACGTTCCCGCGATCCCCGGCGTAGGTGGCAGATGGAACACCGGGGTGGTTTTAGTCAGTAAGAGTCTGACAGACCCCTCCACCCGTCCCAGGGTGGAGGATTTCCCCCCGAGATCAAAAAAAAAAAAAAAAAAGGTTCACCATATCTGTTGCGAACCAATTATCTAAGACAAATAACACTGGTCTGCAAAATTCAACTTTTTGTGTATCTTTTAAATAAATGTAATACTTATACTAATTAGGGGTCACTGAATTAGAAAATAAAATTATTTTTATTAGTTAGCTCTTATTTAAAAAAATGTGCCTAGTTTAAAAACTCGAATTAAAGTGAAATTTTCAAGTACAAAAATAATTTATTAAAAAAAACCGTTGTTTTGTTTATTCATTTTTTTACTTTACCCATGAAATTGAGAATTTTGAAATAAAAACAAAACATAAAACCTATTAAATAATTTGTTTGTCTTCTTCTTTGCGAGAAATACCCCTAAAAGTGACCGAGAGTTAACTTTCAGCAGTAGTCCGCTAATCTTGACGTATTCTATCGGCCCTGATATCTCTTTTCCACTTTTGATATAACGTTGTGGAATCGTCCATCATGTTTGTCACTTACGTCACCGCAGTTAAGACAAAAATCAAGAAAAGAGAATGGATTCTTGGAGACATAATTCAACCTAGCAGTTGCAGCCGATTGTATGTCACCGGGAAATTGCAAAAGCGGTTTGATTGTAAAAAATCGTGTGACAGTAAACTATTTTTCCTAATAAGACACGGATTTATTGGAAACTGTTGAATTTCGATGCGATTTATTGTCTATAAAATGACTTTTTCATAATATATCGAGAAATTATAATAAAAATAAGATTATTTTCCGGTAACATAAACAAGTTCAGCACATTTTTCAGTTCTCCTATTGCCTCAAAAAACCATGTCCGACTATTTTAGCCCGACTGCGCCAGAAGGTTATGTTTTTCGAAAGTAAGTATGTATGTATGTATAATTGTTTGGCACGCTCTGCGACCTGAACGCATCGATGGATTTTAGCTTGAGAGGTGTCGTTAGATTTGTATTTACTGTGAGAGTGACACTGGGTATATCAAAATAAAAATAAAATAAAAATGGCGGATTTTGGCGCCAAATTCAAATATTTGGCACGTTCTGTAGCCTGGACTGCTCGATGGATTTTAGCTTGAGAGGTGTCGCTAGATTCATATTCATCAAAATTTACACTAATAAAATTAAAAAAAGAACCTTTATTTAAAAAAATACTAATTGGAAATGAAAAAACCCTTAAACAAGAAAGTCGTCATACCCGATTGCACTTAACTTACGAACCGCCAAGATCTTAAGAAGTTAAGTGCATTTGGGACCCATTCTAGAAATGGAGGCTTAGTGAATTGAGAGCACATACCTATAATATTATATTGCAGATTACTCTAATCTACTTACTAGACGGCTGACTTTATGTAATAGGTCCCGACTGCACTTAACTTAAGAATCTTAGCGATTTTTAAGTTAAGTGCAATCGGGTATGACGACTTTCTTGTTTTAGGGTTTTTTCATTTCCAAATTACACAGCAACGACGCCGGGCTTTTTAGTTTTTTTAAATTACCGTCTTTAAAGCCTTGTAAAACTGAATCTGAGTTTTGGTCCTTTACATTTTTTCTGATATCAGGACCAACAAAGATTCCTTGGGGCATGTTGGCCCATTATTGTTCGTTCCATCACGCTTTCGAAAGCTTTCATTAATCCCTATTTAATATGCAAAGATGGCTAGATTTGTTTTTAGACCAGTGTAATAATTGTCGGCCTTACAAAAATACTGACTTATTTAGTATCACTTTTTTCTGTTTCGGAAGACGAGTAATACTTTATGGTTTAGTGTAATTGGAGAGCAATAAAATAAGCACTGATATAATTCATAGCTAAGTAATATTTTATAACGTATACTATATTGGACATGACAGATTTGGAGCATAACTGATGTGTGTGAACAAGTGCAAGAATATTACTTTTACCTTAGATAATGTAATCGAACTTCTTGTATTATTAACTTCCAAAAGAAACAAAATATCGTACTGCGTCATCAGCCGTGATCGGATAATCGGGTGCTTATATACCCAAACTTCATCCCGTGAAAGAATAATATGGACATTCCTTTCTGAATAAATAAATAATCCCAGGTTCCCGGGATTGAACAATTTTGTAAAAACAACCATAGCAAACTTAATGAAATTATAAAATATTTTGATTTCGTATCTTTATTGTATTTAAAACACATGAAATACCTATAAAAAGTTATAATGAGAGTTCACAACGAGTTCTTACTATATTTTGTAACCTCAGGAATTTCGAACGATTCCGGGATCCGGGATTCTGAAAAGCATGTCCGTATTATACTTTCGTGGGAATAAAAGTGAAGTTTAGGTATATTAGCGCCCGATTATTTTATCTTGTTAATGTTCTAAGTTATTTATTTGATTTTCACATTATATTCACTTATATTTTAATGAATCTATTGTTATTTAATTTAATTTAATATTTAATGGTTTTACCACTGTTTTTTGTGCTAGCGGTGTTAACCTATAATTAATTGTTGCACCCGCAATTGTATTCTATTATAAATAACAACCTGCTAATGTACTGCTGTAAACAATTGCTGGTTAACCTGAATAAAATAAATAAAAATAAATAAATCACTGGTCATCAAGTCTTTAATTTTCCCTGGGCTGGGATTCAGGCCTCCTCTCTGTGAGAAGAAGTGGTTTGTTTTCACTACGCAGATGTGTTGATGCCTCAAAATACGCAGCTTTGTAAGAATACTGTATTATCACAAAATACAGTTGCGAGTTATTTAGACCATATGAGAATTTTCCATTTCATATACCCACTTGCTTTGCGTGCGACTTTGTACGCTATATTTCGGTTTTTACCATTCCTGAAGAATTTTTCCGTTCCTTTATAGCCTATAGCACTCCTTATAAATGTGACTATCATATACAAAAAGATTTTTCCAAATCCGACTAGCAGTTCCAGAGATTATGGAGTTCAAACAGACAAACAAATTATATTATATAATAAAACTGAAGAATTTGTTTGTTTCTTTATTTGTATAGATTTTTAGTAAAGTTTATAAATCAATAACATCACAAAATAACAAAACCTAAAGCGCCCGTATAGATTGGAACACACGAATTTATTGGGTGCCGCTCATCTAAAATTATTATCAAAGGAAAACTGACTGACGTATACAATACACAGTCGAAACTTCTGCGACAAACACATGACATTTTGCACAAGGCTTCCTTTTATATAGGTGAGCACTAAAAAGAGATTTTAAAATTCATCATTTACGGAGGTGATAAGGGGAAGAGGGAGAGTTGTTTATAGTAAACCTGCGCAAACGAAATCACGGACGAAGTGCTTGTATTTTTTATTTCTGTCAAAAGCTATAACGCTCAAACGAAATAGCAACAGCACTTTACATATTTTCATTTGATATAACGATCAGTTAACAACGCATGTTATTGAAACACTACCTCTAACGTTTGTTTACTATTTTCTCATTGATTATCACGATCTTTTACTATAAATATAATTTTGTATAGCTAGAGTTTGATCTGACTGCCGCCACGCCGAACAAAGAATGAACGAAGAGATTTTGGCACCCCCACCCTCGATGCATGAGTCAAATTCTCACTTGTCCGATTAGATTATGTTTTATAAGTCAAATATACCTAGGTATGTTAAGTCAAATTTACATTCGGTATATTTCAGATGGAAGTTGAAACAACCATTGGAGATCACGATGCCATACAGTTACTTGAGTTCGTGATGCTACAAAGTGAGCTGATCATGTGGGACGCATTGCTATTCCATTTGTGGATATTGACTCACTTTGTAGAATTACTCATTAGTGAACTGATCATCAGGAATTGACTGCACAACAGCGCCTCATCCAGTTAAAGATGTGAGTATATTACAATTTGCATCCCTGTCGTTGACTGTCTCAGTCGAAATCTGTCAAAACACCTCTAACTTCTATAAATTTTGTCAGATTGCAACTGAGATGCATATGCAAACGAGTCGATTATTGAGAGTTTAATTGGAATTCAATATCGATTAGGTGTCTTCAATTTAAAAGTAAAAACTTTAGTGTTTATTATTCAAGGTTCGCAATGTTTTCGGAGTAAAAATCTTGTTAAAATTGATTTGATTCTTTTATTTTCGATAAACAAAATCCACAATTTATGGTAAAGCCATTGATATATGGATATTTAGAATATACTAGGATAGAGGGGTATAAAAAGAAAAAGCGGAGGCTCATGTCCAGCAGTGTGACCTCCACCTCCTCCACCAACCTCTTTTTTAATGACATAGGTCATTAAAAAAGAGGTTTGACTAATAAATGTATCTAATAATATAATTAACATTGACGATTGAGTGGATAGAAGGCGTTTTTCTATATTCTAATCTGCCTCTGACAAAGTGATTATTTTTAAATTTGCAGCTTGATGATTAATTTGCCTCAAATTAATCCTACCATCACTAATTACTTTAGAATTTTATTAAAAATACGCATAATATTTATATTACTGATAAGTATATTAAAGGACAACACATATTTCTTTTATCATGCATCATACGTAACTGTTCTAAATTACACAATAGGCAGCTGCCAAAAAGTGAGTAACCTGCTGGACGGAATATAAGAGACGTATGCAAACGAATTTCATTTAGATAGGAGAAAGTAATCTCAGTTAGCATAAGTAAAAGCGTAATCATCTCATCATATTATCACTGCTGGGACACATGCTTCCTCTTTGGGACTAAGTTCGAAGGGATTTTCTCTTGTGTTTGGAAGAGGGCTTGTATCACGCCCATTCACAAAAGTGGTGACAAAGGTAACGTTGAGAATTATCGACCCATACATCTATTTTATCCACCTTGTCTAAGCTTATTGAGGGTCTAGTGAACAGTCACACTTATTTCTTCAGTTAAATCACCTGATTATACCCGGGCAACATGGCTTCGTTAAATCCAAATCCACTACCACAAATCTAATGATTTTTACACAATTTTTGTTTGAAAAGATGGACGTGCGCACGCAGGTTGATGCTGTATACACCCGATTTTAACACAATTAACACAATTCATCTGTTACAGTCTTCCATGAGCCGAACAGCTGCTAATGGACACTCTCGCCAAACGTTTGACTTCAAAAAAGGGACAAATTCTAGGAGTATAGTTGCGATGACATTCAACATGTGGTGCCTATGAATAGGTGGCGCCACGCGATTATCTGTATTAAAAATAGAACAGATGAGAACACGGCTTCGTGGCAGCACCTCAGTAATTTTATAACTGCCACTAGAAAATAATTTAAAGGTTGTCCCGTCAACTTTGTCAGTAATTATTACTAGTTGCCTATTCTGAAATAAGTACCTACTAATAATATGAATAATCGTGTAACTAACTTTTTTCTGGAGGAGTTTAGCATTTAGCTTTATGCATAACATTTAAGTATAATTATATTATATCGGTACTGTTAAATATTGATTCATACTTTGTTCACCAGATGTTGGTAGAACAAAGTAAGCGAAAAGCTCAAAGTTTACTTTAATATTGCTATGTTTCACAAGACATGCATTCAATAAATTCATTACAAACATGTTCCTGATAATCCTTTAGGAATGCCTCTGGTTTGAGATATTCCTCTGATGGATTAAGTTAGTAAGTAATTATTCTATTTAGTGATATGGATATTCATTTAAGGTTTCTCAATATTACAATAAACACATTTCAATACATTATCATCGGATCTGGTAATCGAAGTTCGTGTTACTATAAAAAAAACATTATTTTTTTTATAAAATTCTTTTCCAGGTGAAGAGTTTTACAAAGATCTTTTACGACAAGTTAAACGCCAAATTACTCAGCACAAAGGTAAAATGTATGTATGTGATTTATATTTACAATGTTTTAGAAGCGAAATTTAGTACAACTCACATAACGTGTAACAGAATATTAACTGTACTGCCGGGGAGAAATACTAATCTTGCATGCAGCTCCATGCAGCTTTTTGGCCGCAGTTTGGGCATTGAACTCAATGGTGGCCGCTGAAGTTGAGACTGGATGTCACAGTGGCATGCCTAAGAACTCGAGCCGATCAGTGACAGGAACAGATGTACCCAGAAAAATAGGAGTTTTTGCAGTAAAAGACACGCCTGTGTTTAAGTGGTGTTAAAAGGGACCAGATTGTCACTACCCCACTGGGAGACAGGGCTTTAGGTCAAATTTGTCCGCTCTACCATGGCTTCTCTCAAAGAACGAAGTTCATCCCCGCTGCAAAAATATGACTCTGGAACCGTACTGTCCATCTGCGTACCCAGCAATATTGATGTGCAGCAAAAAAAGAGTTGCAGAGGGAACATATCCCTGAGGAATTCTAGTTTCAATAGCCATGAGGTCAGAGGAGCAGCCGTCAACGACTACTCGGATAAAAGTTGCTCAACTAAACTACCTTTCTTCTTTTTAACTATAACCTTGTAGAAAAATATTATAAAAACAAGATGGAGACGAGTGCTGAGCGCGTACGAGCCAGGTGATAGGTCGCGCAAAATCTACAGGAATGCGTTGCCAAGTTTATGTAACGAGGCGTTCCACATCCTACTCCTATAAGTCACGACGTCGACCCGAGAGTGATTTGGCCTAAAACTAAGAGCGCGCCTTCCTTTTGGCTTTACGAAGCAGATGGCTTTATACGCGTGGGAGGCATACATGATCGATATTCATTGTATGTAAGGGTCGTATGTCTAATTTCGGAGGGGTACCTATATAATTTCCACGTTTAGCAGGAGATTTGACGATGATCGTCATACGTTAATTGCTTTTGTGTGTTTACTTATGTCCGGTATCAAATGCATTGTTTAGATGAATAATATTATTATTTTTCATGTCTTCCAGGCCTGGATGCCTCAACAGTAAACCGTGAGAAGAGAGATCCATCATCCATTACTCCTCTAAGCACACTACTCACTAGCGGGTGACGTTCAACTGCGGCTTGCACAATAAAGTGATCCTTTCGGCACACAGTAGGTATGTACTTATTTCAACAGAGTGACTACTTTGAGAGTATGTTGCTTAACACTTAACATATCTGTTGCGCCCCTAATATTAAACCGATGTATTTACTATTTTTTGAAACTTTGCGATAATTCAATGACTTACTTGATTTTAATTTGTCTGTGTCTCTATCTCCCGGATAGGCCTGAAAGAAGAAGAGAAATCTTTAAAGTTTAAGGTTATCGGAGAATGAAGTAATAAGCACTGCTATTGTTTATAACTAAGCTTCTATTGAACAGTTTGATGCAAGTAGACACACTTTGTCATCGCAGTCAGAGCTTGGGTGATGCGAATAGCCATTTTTGCTACAGGTGATACCGAACAGCATTCTTCGAAACGGTCACTCTCCTGACTCGCTTTCTATCACTGGATATATACTGCTACAGTGGTCTCGTGTAGCCGTTTACAGCAAAGACTGAGAGGAGACCCCAATAGTGGCCTGTCAAGAGGTAACAACCGTTCCATGTGCTGTTAATGATCACCGAGTTGATACAGAAGGATTTCCCTGATAGCCTCTGTGTTCCTTCTGCCTAGACATAGGTCACCCCTCTGGAAAAGGAGTGGCTGTAATTAATCACATAGGCCCAGTGAGGATTAGTAGATGTTATGATCCTTCCATTTTGTTTGGTTTTTGGAAATGCGGGTTTCGTTGTTTACGTGGTTTCGTTCACAGTTTTGGGGGCCTTGCGTACGGCCCGCGTCTTAAAATACGAAAAAAATGAAACTCAGACAGTTGCATTTCTTTTGTTTGTTTGGACTAGGGATGCAATAGAGGTCACTCCGCGAAAGCGCCTGTTAAAGGTTGATTAAAATTTTTACAAAGGAAAATATACCTCTTGGATATGACAAATGATGCTGATTGAACAAAACTAGTTTTTCTGGTTTTATCAAAATGTGCGGTTTTAAAACCCCAGTTTGAACCCACAAAATCGTCTCTTGGGGCCGTTAGTAATATGCTACTTATATTCTTAACAACAGACTAAAGCAACAAATATAATCACTATTTACATAGTAAGTAATTTTCTCATCATGCTAATAAACCAAAGTTTTTGTCCAGACAACGTAAAAACGTATATTTAAAAAGTAAGTAAAATAAGAATTCGGTACATTTCAGGTGGTGTTTGAAGCGGCCATTCAAGACTACCAGTCAGAGATGTGAGTATAATCCAATTTATTATACCATCGACTTTTTATGTCCTGTCCCATCGGACCTTCTAATTTAATAAGGTCGTTATTAGGTAAAAAGTGCGTTGTTAAGTCTGCAATATTCTGATATTTTCAAGTACAGTTTTCAAGAGTACCTAACTGTTGTATTGGAAACGCTTGAAATAGCATATAAATCCTTATAAATAAAACTCTTCTGTTGACTGACTGAGTGACTGACTGACTGACAGACAACTTTTACTATGATTTAAACTTCATCTTCATTATTACGTATTTACGAGATAGAACTATTCTAAACGGAAGTTATATTACAAAACTACTTGTATAATGTACAATGCTATTGTGTTGGATGCGGCGCGTCGTCTTTGGTGCTACTCGGGCCATCATCAGAACATCGGAAGTGGCCTGTCTCAAGGTTCGATAACATTGTATCGTCCAAAGACAAATGTGAAGTATGTCTCAATCTTAACATTTTCAGGAAGACAAACAATTTTTAGTTTCTACATTAAAATGAACTGGATTTACCGAAATTTCCAAAATTGTGCGTTTTCAAAAAATTAAACCAGATATGAGGTCTAAAAATTCTGCGAACGACGCGTGGGTGTTTATGTAGGTACAGACCATTATCTACTTATTCGTCGAGTGTCTGATCAGTTCCAACACAGACTTCACTGAGTTCGTATGCCTGCGTCTGCATCTAAGTAATTGAATACAGAACGACTGGAAAGCAGCCACTTTGCCCCGAATCTACTGGACCAACTTAGTAACGCGTTAGAGCTCAAGTTGATACGGGTACGCCATAATCTTGGCTATAAGTCCCCTCTGCGTCGTGGAGGTCTGCCCCGCTTTGGTAGGGTACCGCCGTGTCCTCGTAGCGGCGATCAGCGGCGGTGACCTCTCACATCCGGCTCAGATCCGAAGCGAGAGGTCATGGAAGGCAGTCAGATTAAGCGAAGGAGGTGGCGGTACGCGTGGGGAAAGGGCAATCCTGAAGCCTAAGCCGCCGCAGGAGACGACGCCCCGGGGGTCTGGAGTCACCTTCTCAGTTTGTTTTTATTAGACAAAATAAATAAAAGACCACATATTATGGATACGATTGCAGCACCCGCAAGAGATTTATGTTATCAAATGAAGAGTTTCATTATCTTTCTCGGAAGATCTTTTACAAATCCTAAAGTGTTACATATAATTTCCAAAAATGAAAGCACTCGAAAATCCCCATCCTAGTAGTATAAGGGTGTACTCTATGCATCTGCTAACCCCTTCGAAGAGTACAGGCGTGATGTTTTGTTATAGAAATGAGCATGGCATAATATCTCTATAGATCAACATCATAAACTAGCACTCCGCCTGCGACTTTGTCAGAGCGGATTTAGTAGGTAGGTACTCCACGAAGTTAAACACCCCTGCTACTCCCTTTAACGGGTAGTTTTTGAAAATTAATTAAAACGATTTCTAGTAATTAGCTAACCATTTCCGCTACTGAGAATACATGATCAGCGAAACTGTTGCCCTCTTCACCCTGTTGGGGGTTGATTATGAAAAATTGGAAGATCCGTTTCAATGATGCCACGTCTAGGTTTTATGTACCAGTTTCCAAATAAATTGAATCATGCAGTATTGTCTTTCCCTAAAGATGGGCATTGTTCTTAAAAACGAATAATGACAGCCTTTATTATTAGTTTAGGTCAGCATTAGTACCAAGTTTTAAGCAAATTTGCCGAAGGAGTAAGATCCTGTGAAGAAAGAAAATCGTTTGTACCTTTGCTGACCTCTCCTACACATAATCCACCGCCTTGCCAAATTTAATTTACAGTCCAGTAGATTTTGAGATTTCGTGAATAATCAGTGAGTGTGTGGGTCCTTTCGCCTTAATATATGAAAGTATGTGAAAGTAACAGCTCTGCCTGTCTGTTATCTCTAATGTCCCGGAATTAAATAAAAAATCTTTTCTTGTCTAATGTCCCGGAATAAGACATAGGATACTTACATCCTAGTAATATGTTTCCTTGGGATATTTTTAAATCTACATGCGGGCGAAGCCTCTGGCAGAAGCTATTAGGTATATGCTTAAACTTTGCCTGAAAAATATGCATTTAAATAACGAAAACCACATCCAAATCGGATCAGCAGTTTTTGTGACAATTGCGGAGATACTAATTTACTATTTTCGGGCCGTCTATTCTTCGAGTGTCCACATATGGAATTTTCGAAAATAAATCGTTACTAAGCTGTTACCTACTTAATAAATAGTACTTGTTGTTTTTCACACAGTTATTATACACAGATAATTAAATTGATAAAGATATTTTCTTGTTATGATTTTCAGGCCCAAAAGGCGCTTCTGTGCTTCTGTAATGAATTGTGAACTGGAAGAACAACAGCGGAAAACGTTCATTAGCTGCTTGCACATAAAGAGAGCCCGTCGAGAACATTAGGTACGTACCCATTTTAACAGAATAATAACTTGGGAATGTAACGCAACTATTCACTTTACTTGTT
This sequence comes from Mamestra brassicae, assembly GCA_905163435.1. Classification (NCBI taxonomy): domain Eukaryota; kingdom Metazoa; phylum Arthropoda; class Insecta; order Lepidoptera; family Noctuidae; genus Mamestra; species Mamestra brassicae. The sequence continues at coordinate 9,145,762 of LR990987.1, forward strand.
CTGCGCCGATTTAACTAAAAAAACAAAAGTTGTTGTTGTTCGGGCTCAAAAATAAACCAATACCTAGGTAGTAATTTAAGATTTTGTTAAGTCAGGGTGCAACAAAAAAAACCACATGCCATGTATATGTTAAGATTGATATCACTAGCGCCTTGATTGCGCATAACAGTATTTAAGTATAAATGTTGTGATTAAGGTGGCGCGAATGCATTTCTTTTAGAAACCGTTAATGCATTCAATCCTATTGCATTCACTGTAGTTAAAAGAAACAATCTGTCTTCTAAACTAATATTATAAACAGAAAAGATTTGTTTGTTTATTTTTTGTTACGATTAGAGAGCTACATTGTTTCTTAAAACATCATCATCTGCCAAGCCTTTTCCCAACTATATTGGGGTCGGCTTCCAGTCAAACCGGATTCAGCTGAATACCAGTATTTTACGTGGAGCGGCTGCCTACCAGACCTCCACAACCCATTAACTGGGTAACATGGTACTCCTTGGCAAGACTGGTGTCAGATTATCTGGCTTCTAACTATCCGTAACGACTGCCAAAGATCTTCAAATAACAGCCGGGACCAACGGCTTAACGTGCTTTCCGAGGCACGGAGGAGACTCGGTATGTAAAGATGGTCCCCCATCCACAGACCAACCTCGGCAAGCGTTGCTTAACCTTGAAGATCGACCAGTGCGGCTGTTATTATTTAGCCACGAGCTCCTCTTTACTTAAAACAATGACTATATTTTTATTTTGAATACATTGCCGATCCCAACAAAAGTTACAAAAATGTAACTCAAAGTAGTTAAATGTTGCCTCTTTAATTCATTATTTGGCATGTGCTGAAAAAACTATTGATGATACATAAAAATAATGAAAACATAATTAAAGTACTCATCATTACCTATAAATATGTCTAACCATTGTGGTTTAGTCGCAATTATCGCTTTTTTTTTTTCAAATGATTTAATCTAAACACGGGTGGGATCGAATAGTGATGTTTTGATATCATGATATTAATCCTTATCCATTTTACATATTTGATAATAAAGGCTGATTATAATCATGTAAATTACACTTCAACTTATTCAAATTGGACCTTTCGTTTGAAAGTTACGACAGGTATATAAATGCTCCAAGTAAGAAATTGTTGCGGTTTGAGCGAACTGGGAATCATTAATGCTGGATCCAATTAAGGGGTGAAAAAGGGTGATGAAGTTTTAAGGGGAGGATATTATTGCGTTATTGAATTTACGTGGAAACTGGTCTGAACAAACTAAAAGTGGGATCATTCAAACAGATTTATTTATTTTTGAATTACCAAACCTTGACGGAGGGAACGGGGTGAATAGTTGCACTGATCCTGAAACCACAAAATCAGGAGCAGAAATGGCTGGGGAAAATCGTTGTGCTTAATTACTCAAATCTAATCTTTAGAAGGGGGCGAAGAAGTTTTTATTTAGAAATGCCCATTTCTAAATAAAAACTGCTTTTGACCTCGATCACGCCTGATGCAGTTTGTGGAAAACTAATAAATCCGCTCGGATGAAGTCAAGGGCGAAGTGCTAGTAATAATAAACATACAATTTTGTTATTCACTCATAAATACCAATAAAGATGTACTTAGTTATCATAATTATCATCATAAGCCTATAGCAGTCCATTGCTGGACGTTAGCCTCTCCGAATATGGCCGGCCCATTGCCACTTCAGCTTGCTTATTCTGTGAGCTATGTCGACAACTTCGTTTCTCTGTCGGATCACTTTGTTGCGGATTCGATCCCTTAAAGAGACTCCAAGTCCTTTCCATAGCTGGCTGAGCGACCTTGAATTATGGACCAGCCGTTTCGTGAATATCCACGTTTCGGTTTCAGAAGTCATAACAGGCAGGACGCACTGATTGAAGACCTTAGTCGGAAGGTTCTGTGGAATATGTGAGGACAAGACTAATGAGTCTTACCGTCGTAGTGAAGAACGTTTTCGGTGCATGACAGGTGGGGGCAGTATTGGCCATTGAAGACGTCGATGCCACACAGTTAATGTTTCTGTGATACTACACAGTGAACCGATCATTTGAAACCGACTGCACAACAGTGACTCGAGATTTTTCGAGTAAATACGTTGTGGTAGCAATCCTGGCGCACTTTGAAGGTCGGCTGTGACACAAGGTGATGAACCTCAAGGTGATTCAACTTAAGCACCACTTTCCACCTCATTTAAATTGGCCTTCCGTCGACAACCAAGCTTTCTGGTATGCGTACCTTAAAAGTACTTACTTATACTACTCTATCTCACAATATTTTGTTTGTAACATTAGTTGGAAGGATTTCTTGATTTTTTTTGGCACGTTACCGTTTTTAGTCCCCAATTGTTAAAATCCATTAAAACTACCCGTCTTATTGCGTTATGGTAAGAAACCATTTGTGGATTCACTCGCTTGCGCGAGTGAATCCACAATGGCCATTGCACCATCACCTACGAATCGTCGTGACACATGTCGTAAATTGCTCTGTCCTGTGTATTATATTCTAAGAGTAGTTATAGTAAAAGGCAGTGCCTGGACGATAATATTGTGTTGTATACGCTTGATCGTGGAGGCTTATAACGTCAGAAACACAAAAACGCATTCAAGAAGATATTCTCTAGATACTCAATGAAGATATTGTGCAAACAAAATGTTGCCAATTTAGATACTTATAGATTACCGTTGTCAATTTAAATAACTGATTTAAAGATAACTTTTTAACGTGTATTATTTGAATTTTTAGATTAAAGACATCGCTACAACCCATCGCTTCAACTGGAGCTGTTCAACATTCTTCCTATGAAACTCCATATTGCATCGCATACCAATCTGGATCGTACAAGCATCGCCTGGCTTTGGCATCACCAGCGATAGCAAAACACAATCCATTGCAATGGCTCTTATAATAACATTTCTACAACACTGATTACGTAATGTTAGTTGTCGATCTGGCGAATCTTTTGAAAATAGTTAGCAACGGATTAGGAATTGTTGTTTTTGTATAATTGTTTGGAAAAGTGAAAATTGTCTTCAAAAATTGCAGTTTTGAAATTGGAAATGTAACATAATATCGTTATTTATGAAAAAATAAATTGAGAAGAACCGAGGGTAACATCGGACTTCTACGGGCTAAAACTAAACCGTTCCTACCATGATTCAGGGCCCGGGATATAAAAGAAAACGTCACGAGATATTATTTTTTTTTATTTATGCCACACGCACGGTTGTACACTATTGCAATCTCAGTATATTTAAGAGAATTTTTTGTTACACTTAAAAATATGAATCTATTTAAAATAAACAGTGATATCCAAACTTAAATACTAGGAATAAACACAATTTTGTCATTCCTTAAACCAGGCTCCAGAAAATAGGTTGTTAATTGAAATACCAATGAAATTTTATAATAAACTCCCAAACTATGTTCAAGACCTATGTATTAATAAATTCAAATTATTTGTAGAACGTAAGATAAGCCAGAAAACTATACACAGTTAAAGGCAAAATAGCGTGGGATTGAGCTGCTTTGATGATGTACATGGCCCAATTTTCATATATTATTTTTACACATTAACATTTTTATATTCTCATTTTTGTAAACTTTTTGTCATGAGTGTTTACTTTGTTAAGTAATCTATTGTATTTTATTTGAATTCACTTTTTTTTGACATAAATTACTATTAAGGTATAATATATTTTTTTTTATTTTAATTAATTATTCTGATTATGAGGACTACACCTCTGGGTTATCTTTCTTTTTTCTCTTCAAGTATTTTTTTAACGATGTCTGGCAGTTTGAGTACTTTTTGTGTCCTACCCAAATGTCAATTCATTGGCATTGTTCGTCGAGTCGTTCAGCACCTTATTGGTTCTAATTTGAGCTCAATTACTGACCAAGGTTTCAAACATATGTGGTTCTTTCCTCAAAAGAACATTTCAGACACGGATCTGCACGATCCTCCAACATATTGTGAATATGAGGGACCATATTGTTCACAATATTAGGGGTTTATTTCATGTTAGTCTGGCAGTTTCAGTTCTTTATGCGGTCTTCCCAAATGTCCTTACTTTGGTATTGATCGTCAAATCGTTGAGCTCCTTAAAGTTTTAAGTGTGAGCTATACGTTATCTGACAAATGTTTGCACTGTCTAGACAGGTCCACTTAAATCAATGTGGTACTTTCCTCAAAATACCACTTCAGACATTAACCTATATGTTTTCATTTATTTGACCAGTACGATTGTATGGACTTTAAAACAGACTTTGACCTCTAAGTATGTTTAGGTGTTCCTTCTCAGGGAAGTCAGTTAGGAAACACCACTCATCTAGTTTAAAATTACTCAAAAAGGTGACGTGTAAAAGTGTTATGTTCCTACGTACAAAATTAATATCATTTATCATTGCATCCTAACAACATCCCAAAATACAAGGAAAGTGCATTTTTTTGTGACCAACGACGCTTTACATGACTGTTCTATATCTAAATGAGTGCTAACTATGTTTTTTTGTAAATCTTATGTTTCTTCCTTGGAAATATTTTGCAGGTGTCTGTATCTCATGAACTAAATTAAGTAGACAGTTGAAATTTTCGCAGACTGTGGTAAAAATTAAAGAGGTCATAATTAATGTATGAGTTACATTTGGTAAGGTATTCGAATATACTAGCCAGTCATAGGAAGAAACTGAACAGCAAATCGTCCTTCACAAAATCGGTAGAGGAGCGATAGATTGTAATGAACTCTTCGGCTCATTACCAATTAAACTTCCAACGTGGATCCCCAAGCATATCCTAAAATGTTTATAAACCTGTGGTTTATTTTGCATTCCTGGCTCCAAATCATACCACGGTCATTACGCCACGGTTGCTTTATAGACTGCTTTACATGACATCTGCCAGTCTCTGCCTAATTATAAAAAAATGTTTAATTTAATAGGTTTATGTTAGTTAATGTTAAGTTTTAATTTGTGTAATGGTACCGTTTTATTTTCACAATGTGTAATTCATATTCTTTAAAAAACACGTTTGTGTCCTGTTTTAATACGTTTTAATTTTGTTAGGTTTGTTATTTACTTAGCTTTACTTAGCCGGGAGCTTACTTAGCTTTACTTCTGCATGCTATGGTTAAATAATGCGTCTGTGATAAATTGTGTATACTCTTTGTTGGAGATCCTTACTAAATCAATGAATAAATAAATACAATACAAAAAACGTGATTTATTTTTTTGGTATATGGTACTGTATGTGGATTTTTAGGGTTCTACACATGCGTAAGAAATGAAACCCTTATAGGATCACTCGGGTGTCTGCCTATCTGTCTGTCACAGCAATTTTTCTTCGAATCTACTGGGCCCATTCTGTTGAAATTTGGAACACATATGAACTTTTATGACCCAAACATGAACGCGTTACGTAAGTAAATACATTTTGAGTATACGGGTCACTTTTGGGGGGTAAAACTAGAAAATGAAAAAAAAAAGTTTTGTCAAGCTGTACCGTTTGACGACATTTCAAACTAAAGGGTGCTATTTAAGGGTTTAATTATATTTTACTCAAATTTTAAAATAAATAGTTTTGAGCTAATCAAGAAATTAGTCGAAAAATTACCACTACCAACAAACCCCCCCTTATCTCCGAGATCACTGAGCCTACAATTATGAAAAAAATGCGGATAATAATTATTTAACTGTAGATTACAGTAAAATCTATAAGAAGTCTATAATATTAACATTACTTGTTATAATGAGATTCGTTCGGAACCCTTTTCTCGCGAGTCCGACTCTCACTTAACCTGTTTTTTTTATGTTTGTGCCCAACTGTAAAAAGCTTTTGTATTTTGTTGTAGTTCTTAGCATTTAAACTTGTACTTTTGTGTATTGCATTATTTATTTTTGTTTTTGCTGTGCTGCTTCAAATAAATGTTTTTTTTTAATTTTTATAAATAACAAGTGACCCGCCCCGGCTCCGCCCGGATGTATATATATTTTTTTTCAAAATTTTCTTTCATAAGAACCTTTTCCTGATGATAACAAAGAAAACAAAAAAGAAATTAGCGAAATTGATGGAATTTTTGTATGAACACATGTCTTATATTATCTTAATCAGGAATTGTCCTTCTAAGTATACACAGTGTGTGTATTAGTTTGAAGTGCTGAGGTGTTTAAAATAACAGTGTAGTCTCGTATCGGCATTCGTACGAGGTGATCGCATTCATTAACTAATTAGTTTGTTTACTTCGAGGCGTTTACCGCGCGGCGCTCGACATACGGCGCGCGGCGGTCGCCCGTGTGTACCAATAGGTTTTACCTGCAGTCGCCGGCAGCGCGCGTGCAGTGTTCACAGGAGGATTCACAGCAAGCGTACGAAAATTGCGAAGAGCGGAGACCAAGTAAGAGAGCCAGAGAAGATGAAGATGGGTGGACGAAGGTTGGAGGAAACAAAGGCAAGAAATATAAAGGGGAAGAAGTTGAAATTTACATTTCATCCAATGATTAAATGCCAAAACAGTTTGCACTGGCCAAAATATTTAAAAATGAGGGAATACTAAATATCGATAAGATTAAGTTGATGTGAGAAATGAGGACACTATAGTGTTACTGAAAAATTGTAAGGAGATTACTGACAGAGGTTGGAAAGTTCAACAGGCTATGGAAGTTAATTCGTCCTATGGCGTAATTAAAGACGTAGACATTGATCTGACCGAGAAAGAAATGTTGGAGCGTATTGAGTGTGCGGAACCCGCGCAACTTGTGTCCGTCCTGAGACTCATGCGCAGAAACTCAGAGGGTGAAGGCTGGAAGCCCAGTGAATCGGTACGCCTTTGCTTTAAGGGATCATTCCGTCCAGCTTATATTTCCGTTGATGGATTGCGTATACGAGTCAAACAAAACATATTTCCAGTGACCACTCTAAAACCTAATGAAGTGCTCACGCTACTGGAAGCTTGGACATACGGCACAAAGATGCCCGTCAACTAATGTCAGATCCGAGAATCACGAGAATTGTGACACCACTTCATTTAAATGCACCAACTGTTATGGTCAACATATGGCTTAAGTGCGATCTTGTCCAGCATACTTAAAAGAGAAGAGATTGAGGGAGATAATGGCTGAATTTAATTGCACATACCGACGAGCTTTGACAATATATGTCCCAGTTAAGGAAATCAAACCAGTTGAACCGGTCATAACAGTAATGGAATTGAAAGACTTGGCGGCTTCACAGACTGGGAAATTGTCTTTTTCGGCCTGTCTAAAACAGCCTCGTACAGAAGTAGCAACACAGGCGCCTAAAGTGGACTGTCACCAAACGAGTGCTAAGAAAAATACGTCAAAAACTCATAAAAAACAAACTCACCTAAAGAACCTAATGAAGTTGAGATGTCGGTACAAGATGATGCAATAGACAGACAAGAAGATTCAAATGAAGAGAAGAATAAGACGAGAGAAGTACAATTCAGTGAGCTTATAAGTAAGCTGAAGGAGATTTTGTTTTTAAAAGAAGAAACAGTTCAACAAAAGGTACAAAGCTGTTAAAATGCTGTATTCAATGGGTAATATTAGTAGTAGTAGAAAATATTTCGGACTGGCCAATATTGAAGCTAATATTAGACTATTTCGGTTACAATGACTAATAGTCTCATCAGACTTAATATTATTCAATGGAATGCACAAAGTGTTCGCCCTAAGTCATTAGCATTAGAACAAATACTATGCCAAAAAAAAATTCACATTGCGGCACTGAGCGAAACGTGGCTGGAACCTGATAGTGATTTTAAGATTAATGGCTATAGAATATTCCGTAAAGATAGGCATGATTCATATGGTGGTATAGAATTACTGATACATAGATCTGTAGAAGCTAGTTTACACATTTATAGGAGTAGTCATTCAGACATTGAAGTATTAATGGTCAAAATTTACAACTGTGAAATTATTGAATATGTATTCTCAGTTTATTGTGCACCTTCAGTTCACACTAATCAATCAGGCTGGGAGAATCTATTTAACAGCGTAGACAAAAAAGCTGTTATTTTAGGTGATTTTAACGCTCACCATACGAACTGGTCTTACAAAACGGACTCGCGAGGCGCTCAAATTTACGATGCTCTCCTGGAAAGTAATTTTGTAATTTTGAATGATAGTTAAAGTTCCACAAGTATCTACACAAGTATATAAGAGCACTCAGTAGCGCTCTTAGGTATTATCTTGCTAGCAAGTTTTGGTTTGGATGCAAGTCTTTTTCTGGTAATGGAATTATTAAAATCTTAGATAAGCTAAGTAACTATTGTGGTAATGTGTATTGGAGGTACAAGAAAAAACCCCTTTTAGTTTCAATTCATGAACATTTTAAAAATACTTCAGTGTATTCAACAACACAGTTAGCAATGTTTTCGTTGGATCTATGGGTTAGTGGTATAGATCTTTCTGTGGTACTGGAACCAGATATTAAGACAATTTGTAAGCTAAAACACCAGTATAAACCTTACGAATTACAACAGATTTGCAATTAATTTTTGAAGAATACATGTGCACATTTTTATAAATTATACACGGATGGTTCGAAAAACGGTAAAGGCAGTAGTGGTGTGGCACTTTATGATCCTCAAACAGATAGCTCCATCCAATTAATGATTAACGCGAAAATTTCCATTATGTATACAGAGTGGATAGCCATAGCAGAGGCAATTTCTTATATTAATTCCTTTATGGCCGGGAAATATGTTATTTTGGCAGATTCTAAGAGTGCTATTCAACATCTGGCTCGATGCACCTCGAATTTTCGAGGCACACCGATAGCCTATAACATTTTGGAATCGCTCCGTAAACTTAGGATTAGAAATGAAACACTTCAAATTCAATGGGTACCTTCACATGTGGGCATAACAGGAAATGTGGGCATAACGGGCTTGTTGCATTATTATGCCATGAAAGTAACACCACCCTAACCATCGCTGTACGCGTCATATTCGCTAATGTCTAATTATTTTCAGCCATTACGTATTGTTGACCATGCCTACCCAAAGAATATTTTTTAATGTTACTGCATTCGTGGCACCATTGCGTGGCTAAATATAAGCTTTTTTTGTTGTTTTCAGGCCTGATTGCCTCAGCATTAAAGCGAGGGCTGAAACAACCATCGGCTACCACTCCTCTTCTAAGACATGACACACTAGCAGGTGACGATCAAGAGCTGCCTACATACGACTTTGTAGTGATCCTGTCAGCATACAGTCGGTACGTACCTATTTGAACTGAGTCTCGACTTTCCCGCTTGTTGCTGTAGTTTCGGCATATCTGTTGCGAGCCAATTAACTAAAACGATTTATTGCCATCTTTTAACTAAACTATCACTGACTTATTTAATTATCTTCTTTGAAAAGCGGCGAACTCGTTCAAACCTAAGTTAGTTGTTATAAGCACTATATTGAACATAACAGGTTTCAAGCATAGCTGTTGTGTCCCACTAGTGCGAGAGCATTACTTTTATAATATTAATAATGTAATCGGGCTTGTTGCATTATTATGCCATGAAAGTAACACCACCCTAACCATCGCTGTACGCGTCATATTCGCTAATGTCTAATTATTTTCAGCCATTACGTATTGTTGACCATGCCTACCCAAAGAATATTTTATAATGTTACTGCATTCGTGGCACCATTGCGTGGCTAAATATAAGCTTTTTTTGTTGTTTTTAGGCCTGATTGCCTCAGCATTAAAGCGTGGGCTGGAACAACCATCGGCTACCACTCCTCTTCTAACACATGACACACTAGCAGGTGACGATCAAGAGCTGCCTACATACGACTTTGTAGTGATGCTGTCAGCATACAGTCGGTACGTACCTATTTGAACTGAGTCTCGACTTTCCCGCTTGTTGCTGTAGTTTCGGCATATCTGTTGCGAGCCAATTAACTAAAATGATTTATTGCCATCTTTTAACTAAACTATCACTGACTTATTTAATTATCTTCTTTAAAATTGGACCGTAGCACAATAAGCGGTGAACTCGTTCCAACCTAAGTTAGTTCTAATAAGCACTATTTTAAACATAACAGGTTTCAAGCATAGCTGTTGTGCCCCACTAGTGCGACAGCATTACTTTTATAATATTAATAATGTAATCGGGCTTGTTGCATTATTATGCCATGAAAGTAACACCACCCTAACCATCGCTGTACGCGTCATATTCGCTAATGTCTAAATTTTCAGCCATTACGTATTGTTGACCATGCCTACCCAAAGAATATTTTTTAATTTTTCTGCATTCGTGGCAACATTGTGTGGATAAATTTTAGCTTTTTTTGTTGTTTCCAGGATTGATTGCCTCAGAATTAAAGCGTGGGCTGGAACAACCATCGGCTACCACTCCTCTTCTAACACATGACACACCAGCAGGTGACGATCAAGAGCTGCCTACATACGACTGTGTAGTGATCCTGTCAGCATACAGTCGGTACGTACCTATTTGAACTGAGTCTTGACTTTCCTGCTTGTTGCTGTAGTTTCGGCATATCTGTTGCGAGCCAATTAACTAAAATGATTTATTGCTATCTTTTAACTAAACTATCACTGACTTATTTAATTATCTTCTTTGAAATTGGACCGTAGCACAATAAGCGGCGAACTCGTTCAAACCTAAGTTAGTTGTTATAAGCACTATATTGAACATAACAGGTTTCAAGCATAGCTGTTGTGTCCCACTAGTGCGAGAGCATTACTTTTTTAATATTGATAATGTAATCGAGCTTGTTGCATTATTAAGCCATGAAAGTAACACCAAACCATCGCTGTACGCATCATATTCGCAATCGTGTACTTATTTTCAGCCACTATTTATTGTTGACCATGCCTACCTTAAGAATATTTTGTAATGTTTCTGCATTCGTGGCAACATTGCGTGGCTAAATATAAGCTTTTTTTGTTGTTTTCAGGCCTGATTGCCTCAGCATTAAAGCGTGGGCTGGAACAACCATCGGCTACCACTCCTCTTCTAACACATGACACACTAGCAGGTGACGATCAAGAGCTGCCTACATACGACTTTGTAGTGATGCTGTCAGCATACAGTCGGTACGTACCTATTTGAACTGAGTCTCGACTTTCCCGCTTGTTGCTGTAGTTTCGGCATATCTGTTGCGAGCCAATTAACTAAAATGATTTATTGCCATCTTTTAACTAAACTATCACTGACTTATTTAATTATCTTCTTTAAAATTGGACCGTAGCACAATAAGCGGTGAACTCGTTCCAACCTAAGTTAGTTCTAATAAGCACTATTTTAAACATAACAGGTTTCAAGCATAGCTGTTGTGCCCCACTAGTGCGACAGCATTACTTTTATAATATTAATAATGTAATCGGGCTTGTTGCATTATTATGCCATGAAAGTAACACCACCGTAACCATCGCTGTACGCGTCATATTCGCTAATGTCTAAATTTTCAGCCATTACGTATTGTTGACCATGCCTACCCAAAGAATATTTTTTAATTTTTCTGCATTCGTGGCAACATTGTGTGGATAAATTTTAGCTTTTTTTGTTGTTTCCAGGATTGATTGCCTCAGAATTAAAGCGTGGGCTGGAACAACCATCGGCTACCACTCCTCTTCTAACACATGACACACCAGCAGGTGACGATCAAGAGCTGCCTACATACGACTGTGTAGTGATCCTGTCGGCATACAGTCGGTACGTACCTATTTGAACTGAGTCTTGACTTTCCTGCTTGTTGCTGTAGTTTCGGCATATCTGTTGCGAGCCAATTAACTAAAATGATTTATTGCTATCTTTTAACTAAACTATCACTGACTTATTTAATTATCTTCTTTGAAATTGGACCGTAGCACAATAAGCGGCGAACTCGTTCAAACCTAAGTTAGTTGTTATAAGCACTATATTGAACATAACAGGTTTCAAGCATAGCTGTTGTGTCCCACTAGTGCGAGAGCATTACTTTTTTAATATTGATAATGTAATCGAGCTTGTTGCATTATTAAGCCATGAAAGTAACACCAAACCATCGCTGTACGCATCATATTCGCAATCGTGTACTTATTTTCAGCCACTATTTATTGTTGACCATGCCTACCTTAAGAATATTTTGTAATGTTTCTGCATTCGTGGCAACATTGCGTGGCTAAATATAAGCTTTTTTTGTTGTTTTCAGGCCTGATTGCCTCAGCATTAAAGCGTGGGCTGGAACAACCATCGGCTACCACTCCTCTTCTAACACATGACACACTAGCAGGTGACGATCAAGAGCTGCCTACATACGACTTTGTAGTGATCCTGTCAGCATACAGTCGGTACGTACCTATTTGAACTGAGTCTCGACTTTCCCGCTTGTTGCTGTAGTTTCGGCATATCTGTTGCGAGCCAATTAACTAAAATGATTTATTGCCATCTTTTAACTAAACTATCACTGACTTATTTAATTATCTTCTTTAAAATTGGACCGTAGCACAATAAGCGGTGAACTCGTTCCAACCTAAGTTAGTTCTAATAAGCACTATTTTAAACATAACAGGTTTCAAGCATAGCTGTTGTGTCCCACTAGTGCGAGAGCATTACTTTTATAATATTAATAATGTAATCGGGCTTGTTGCATTATTATGCCATGAAAGTAACACCACCCTAACCATCGCTGTACGCGTCATATTCGCTAATGTCTAATTATTTTCAGCCATTACGTATTGTTGACCATGCCTACCCAAAGAATATTTTTTAATGTTACTGCATTCGTGGCACCATTGCGTGGCTAAATATAAGCTTTTTTTGTTGTTTTTAGGCCTGATTGCCTCAGCATTAAAGCGAGGGCTGAAACAACCATCGGCTACCACTCCTCTTCTAAGACATGACACACTAGCAGGTGACGATCAAGAGCTGCCTACATACGACTTTGTAGTGATCCTGTCAGCATACAGTCGGTACGTACCTATTTGAACTGAGTCTCGACTTTTCCGCTTGTTGCTGTAGTTTCGGCATATCTGTTGCGAGCCAATTAACTAAAACGATTTATTGCCATCTTTGAACTAAATTATCACTGACTTATTTAATTATCTTCTTTGAAATTGGATCGTAGCACAATAAGCGGTGAACTCGTTCAAACCTAGGTTAGTTGTTAGAAGCACTATATTGAACATAACAGGTTTCAAGCATAGCTGTTGCGTCCCACTAGTGCGAGAGCATTACTTTTATAATATTAATAATGTAATCGGGCTTGTTGCATTATTATGCCATGAAAGTAACACCACCCTAACCATCGCTGTACGCGTCATATTCGCTAATGTCTAAATTTTCAGCCATTACGTATTGTTGACCATGCCTACCCAAAGAATATTTTTTAATGTTACTGCATTCGTGGCACCATTGCGTGGCTAAATATAAGCTTTTTTTGTTGTTTTTAGGCCTGATTGCCTCAGCATTAAAGCGAGGGCTGAAACAACCATCGGCTACCACTCCTCTTCTAAGACATGACACACTAGCAGGTGACGATCAAGAGCTGCCTACATACGACTTTGTAGTGATCCTGTCAGCATACAGTCGATACGTACCTATTTGAACTGAGTCTCGACTTTTCCGCTTGTTGCTGTAGTTTCGGCATATCTGTTGCGAGCCAATTAACTAAAACGATTTATTGCCATCTTTGAACTAAATTATCACTGACTTATTTAATTATCTTCTTTGAAATTGGATCGTAGCACAATAAGCGGTGAACTCGTTCAAACCTAGGTTAGTTGTTAGAAGCACTATATTGAACATAACAGGTTTCAAGCATAGCTGTTGTGTCCCACTAGTGCGAGAGCATTACTTTTATAATATTAATAATGTAATCGGGCTTGTTGCATTATTATGCCATGAAAGTAACACCACCCTAACCATCGCTGTACGCGTCATATTCGCTAATGTCTAAATTTTCAGCCATTACGTATTGTTGACCATGCCTACCCAAAGAATATTTTTTAATGTTACTGCATTCGTGGCACCATTGCGTGGCTAAATATAAGCTTTTTTTGTTGTTTTCAGACCTGATTGCCTCAGCATTAAAGCGAGGGCTGAAACAACCATCGGCTACCACTCCTCTTCTAAGACATGACACACTAGCAGGTGACGATCAAGAGCTGCCTACATACGACTTTGTAGTGATCCTGTCAGCATACAGTCGGTACGTACCTATTTGAACTGAGTCTCGACTTTTCCGCTTGTTGCTGTAGTTTCGGCATATCTGTTGCGAGCCAATTAACTAAAATGATTTATTGCCATCTTTTAACTAAACTATCAATGACTTATTTAATTATCTTCTTTAAAATTGGACCGTAGCACAATAAGCGGTGAACTCGTTCCAACCTAAGTTAGTTCTAATAAGCACTATTTTAAACATAACAGGTTTCAAGCATAGCTGTTGTGCCCCACTAGTGCGAGAGCATTACTGTTATAATATTAATAATGTAATCGGGCTTGTTGCATTATTATGCCATGAAAGTAACACCACCCTAACCATCGCTGTACGCGTCATATTCGCTAATGTCTAATTATTTTCAGCCATTACGTATTGTTGACCATGCCTACCCAAAGAATATTTTTTAATGTTTCTGCATTCGTGGCAACATTGTGTGGATAAATTTTAGCTTTTTTTGTTGTTTCCAGGATTGATTGCCTCAGAATTAAAGCGTGGGCTGGAACAACCATCGGCTACCACTCCTCTTCTAACACATGACACACCAGCAGGTGACGATCAAGAGCTGCCTACATACGACTGTGTAGTGATCCTGTCAGCATACAGTCGGTACGTACCTATTTGAACTGAGTCTTGACTTTCCTGCTTGTTGCTGTAGTTTCGGCATATCTGTTGCGAGCCAATTAACTAAAATGATTTATTGCCATCTTTTAACTAAACTATCAATGACTTATTTAATTATCTTCTTTAAAATTGGACCGTAGCACAATAAGCGGTGAACTCGTTCCAACCTAAGTTAGTTCTAATAAGCACTATTTTAAACATAACAGGTTTCAAGCATAGCTGTTGTGCCCCACTAGTGCGAGAGCATTACTGTTATAATATTAATAATGTAATCGGGCTTGTTGCATTATTATGCCATGAAAGTAACACCACCCTAACCATCGCTGTACGCGTCATATTCGCTAATGTCTAATTATTTTCAGCCATTACGTATTGTTGACCATGCCTACCCAAAGAATATTTTTTAATGTTTCTGCATTCGTGGCAACATTGTGTGGATAAATTTTAGCTTTTTTTGTTGTTTCCAGGATTGATTGCCTCAGAATTAAAGCGTGGGCTGGAACAACCATCGGCTACCACTCCTCTTCTAACACATGACACACCAGCAGGTGACGATCAAGAGCTGCCTACATACGACTGTGTAGTGATCCTGTCAGCATACAGTCGGTACGTACCTATTTGAACTGAGTCTTGACTTTCCTGCTTGTTGCTGTAGTTTCGGCATATCTGTTGCGAGCCAATTAACTAAAATGATTTATTGCCATCTTTTAACTAAACTATCAATGACTTATTTAATTATCTTCTTTAAAATTGGACCGTAGCACAATAAGCGGTGAACTCGTTCCAACCTAAGTTAGTTCTAATAAGCACTATTTTAAACATAACAGGTTTCAAGCATAGCTGTTGTGCCCCACTAGTGCGAGAGCATTACTGTTATAATATTAATAATGTAATCGGGCTTGTTGCATTATTATGCCATGAAAGTAACACCACCCTAACCATCGCTGTACGCGTCATATTCGCTAATGTCTAATTATTTTCAGCCATTACGTATTGTTGACCATGCCTACCCAAAGAATATTTTTTAATGTTTCTGCATTCGTGGCAACATTGTGTGGATAAATTTTAGCTTTTTTTGTTGTTTCCAGGATTGATTGCCTCAGAATTAAAGCGTGGGCTGGAACAACCATCGGCTACCACTCCTCTTCTAACACATGACACACCAGCAGGTGACGATCAAGAGCTGCCTACATACGACTGTGTAGTGATCCTGTCAGCATACAGTCGGTACGTACCTATTTGAACTGAGTCTTGACTTTCCTGCTTGTTGCTGTAGTTTCGGCATATCTGTTGCGAGCCAATTAACTAAAATGATTTATTGCTATCTTTTAACTAAACTATCACTGACTTATTTAATTATCTTCTTTGAAATTGGACCGTAGCACAATAAGCGGCGAACTCGTTCAAACCTAAGTTAGTTGTTATAAGCACTATATTGAACATAACAGGTTTCAAGCATAGCTGTTGTGTCCCACTAGTGCGAGAGCATTACTTTTTTAATATTGATAATGTAATCGAGCTTGTTGCATTATTAAGCCATGAAAGTAACACCAAACCATCGCTGTACGCATCATATTCGCAATCGTGTACTTATTTTCAGCCACTATTTATTGTTGACCATGCCTACCTTAAGAATATTTTGTAATGTTTCTGCATTCGTGGCAACATTGCGTGGCTAAATATAAGCTTTTTTTGTTGTTTTCAGGCCTGATTGCCTCAGCATTAAAGCGTGGGCTGGAACAACCATCGGCTACCACTCCTCTTCTAACACATGACACACTAGCAGGTGACGATCAAGAGCTGCCTACATACGACTTTGTAGTGATGCTGTCAGCATACAGTCGGTACGTGCCTATTTGAACTGAGTCTCGACTTTCCCGCTTGTTGCTGTAGTTTCGGCATATCTGTTGCGAGCCAATTAACTAAAATGATTTATTGCCATCTTTTAACTAAACTATCACTGACTTATTTAATTATCTTCTTTAAAATTGGACCGTAGCACAATAAGCGGTGAACTCGTTCCAACCTAAGTTAGTTCTAATAAGCACTATTTTAAACATAACAGGTTTCAAGCATAGCTGTTGTGCCCCACTAGTGCGAGAGCATTACTTTTATAATATTAATAATGTAATCGGGCTTGTTGCATTATTATGCCATGAAAGTAACACCACCCTAACCATCGCTGTACGCGTCATATTCGCTAATGTCTAATTATTTTCAGCCATTACGTATTGTTGACCATGCCTACCCAAAGAATATTTTTTAATGTTACTGCATTCGTGGCAACATTGCGTGGCTAAATATAAGCTTTTTTTGTTGTTTTCAGGCCTGATTGCCTCAGCATTAAAGCGAGGGCTGAAACAACCATCGGCTACCACTCCTCTTCTAAGACATGACACACTAGCAGGTGACGATCAAGAGCTGCATACATACGACTTTGTAGTGATCCTGTCAGCATACAGTCGGTACGTACCTATTTGAACTGAGTTTCGACTTTTCCGCTTGTTGCTGTAGTTTCGGCATATCTGTTGCGAGCCAATTAACTAAAACGATTTATTGCCATCTTTGAACTAAATTATCACTGACTTATTTAATTATCTTCTTTGAAATTGGACCGTAGCACAATAAGCGGCGAACTCGTTCAAACCTAAGTTAGTTATTAGAAGCACTATATTGAACATAACAGGTTTCAAGCATAGCTGTTGTGTCCCACTAGTGCGAGAGCATTACTTTTATAATATTAATAATGTAATCGGGCTTGTTGCATTATTATGCCATGAAAGTAACACCACCCTAACCATCGCTGTACGCGTCATATTCGCTAATGTCTAATTATTTTCAGCCATTACGTATTGTTGACCATGCCTACCCAAAGAATATTTTTTAATGTTACTGCATTCGTGGCACCATTGCGTGGCTAAATATAAGCTTTTTTTGTTGTTTTTAGGCCTGATTGCCTCAGCATTAAAGCGAGGGCTGAAACAACCATCGGCTACCACTCCTCTTCTAAGACATGACACACTAGCAGGTGACGATCAAGAGCTGCCTACATACGACTTTGTAGTGATCCTGTCAGCATACAGTCGGTACGTACCTATTTGAACTGAGTTTCGACTTTTCCGCTTGTTGCTGTAGTTTCGGCATATCTGTTGCGAGCCAATTAACTAAAACGATTTATTGCCATCTTTGAACTAAATTATAACTGACTTATTTAATTATCTTCTTTGAAATTGGACCGTAGCACAATAAGCGGCGAACTCGTTCAAACCTAAGTTAGTTGTTAGAAGCACAATATTGAACATAACAGGTTTCAAGCATAGCTGTTGTGTCCCACTAGTGCGAGAGCATTACTTTTATAATATTAATAATGTAATCGGGCTTGTTGCATTATTATGCCATGAAAGTAACACCCCCCTAACCATCGCTGTACGCGTCATATTCGCTAATGTCTAATTATTTTCAGCCATTACGTATTGTTGACCATGCCTACCCAAAGAATATTTTTTAATGTTACTGCATTCGTGGCACCATTGCGTGGCTAAATATAAGCTTTTTTTGTTGTTTTTAGGCCTGATTGCCTCAGCATTAAAGCGAGGGCTGGAACAACCATCGGCTACCACTCCTCTTCTAAGACATGACACCCTAGCAGGTGACGATCAAGAGCTGCCTACATACGACTTTGTAGTGATCCTGTCAGCATACAGTCGGTACGTACCTATTTGAACTGAGTTTCGACTTTTCCGCTTGTTGCTGTAGTTTCGGCATATCTGTTGCGAGCCAATTAACTAAAACGATTTATTGCCATCTTTGAACTAAATTATCACTGACTTATTTAATTATCTTCTTTGAAATTGGACCGTAGCACAATAAGCGGTGAACTCGTTCAAACCTAGGTTAGTTGTTAGAAGCACTATATTGAACATAACAGGTTTCAAGCATAGCTGTTGTGTCCCACTAGTGCGAGAGCATTACTTTTTTAATATTGATAATGTAATCGGGCTTGTTGCATTATTATGCCATGAAAGTAACACCACCCTAACCATCGCTGTACGCGTCATATTCGCTAATGTCTAATTATTTTCAGCCATTACGTATTGTTGACCATGCCTACCCAAAGAATATTTTTTAATGTTACTGCATTCGTGGCACCATTGCGTGGCTAAATATAAGCTTTTTTTGTTGTTTTTAGGCCTGATTGCCTCAGCATTAAAGCGAGGGCTGAAACAACCATCGGCTACCACTCCTCTTCTAAGACATGACACACTAGCAGGTGACGATCAAGAGCTGCCTACATACGACTTTGTAGTGATGCTGTCAGCATACAGTCGGTACGTACCTATTTGAACTGAGTCTCGACTTTCCCGCTTGTTGCTGTAGTTTCGGCATATCTGTTGCGAGCCAATTAACTAAAACGATTTATTGCCATCTTTTAACTAAACTATCACTGACTTATTTAATTATCTTCTTTGAAATTGGACCGTAGCACAATAAGCGGCGAACTCGTTCAAACCTAAGTTAGTTGTTAGAAGCACTATATTGAATATAACAGGTTTCAAGCATAGCTGTTGTGTCCCACTAGTGCGAGAGCATTACTTTTATAATATTAATAATGTAATCGGGCTTGTTGCATTATTATGCCATGAAAGTAACACCACCCTAACCATCGCTGTACGCGTCATATTCGCTAATGTCTAATTATTTTCAGCCATTACGTATTGTTGACCATGCCTACCCAAAGAATATTTTTTAATGTTACTGCATCCGTGGCACCATTGCGTGGCTAAATATAAGCTTTTTTTGTTGTTTTTAGGCCTGATTGCCTCAGCATTAAAGCGAGGGCTGAAACAACCATCGGCTACCACTCCTCTTCTAAGACATGACACACTAGCAGGTGACGATCAAGAGCTGCCTACATACGACTTTGTAGTGATCCTGTCAGCATACAGTCGGTACGTACCTATTTGAACTGAGTCTCGACTTTTCCGCTTGTTGCTGTAGTTTCGGCATATCTGTTGCGAGCCAATTAACTAAAACGATTTATTGCCATCTTTGAACTAAATTATCACTGACTTATTTAATTATCTTCTTTGAAATTGGATCGTAGCACAATAAGCGGTGAACTCGTTCAAACCTAGGTTAGTTGTTAGAAGCACTATATTGAACATAACAGGTTTCAAGCATAGCTGTTGTGTCCCACTAGTGCGAGAGCATTACTTTTATAATATTAATAATGTAATCGGGCTTGTTGCATTATTATGCCATGAAAGTAACACCACCCTAACCATCGCTGTACGCGTCATATTCGCTAATGTCTAATTATTTTCAGCCATTACGTATTGTTGACCATGCCTACCCAAAGAATATTTTTTAATGTTTCTGCATTCGTGGCAACATTGTGTGGATAAATTTTAGCTTTTTTTGTTGTTTTCAGGATTGATTGCCTCAGAATTAAAGCGTGGGCTGGAACAACCATCGGCTACCACTCCTCTTCTAACACATGACACACCAGCAGGTGACGATCAAGAGCTGCCTACATACGACTTTGTAGTGATGCTGTCAGCATACAGTCGGTACGTACCTATTTGAACTGAGTCTCGACTTTTCCGCTTGTTGCTGTAGTTTCGGCATATCTGTTGCGAGCCAATTAACTAAAACGATTTATTGCCATCTTTGAACTAAATTATCACTGACTTATTTAATTATCTTCTTTGAAATTGGACCGTAGCACAATAAGCGGTGAACTCGTTCAAACCTAAGTTAGTTGTTAGAAGCACTACCTATATTGAACATAACAGGTTTCAAGCATAGCTGTTGTGTCCCACTAGTGCGAGAGCATTACTTTTTTAATATTGATAATGTAATCGAGCTTGTTGCATTATTAAGCCATGAAAGTAACACCAAACCATCGCTGTACGCGTCATATTCGCAATCGTCTAATTATTTTCAGCCATTATTTATTGTTGACCATGCCTACCCAAACAATATTTTGTATTGTTTCTGCATTCGTGGCAACATTGCGTGGCTAAATATAAGCTTTTTTTGTTGTTTTTAGGCCTGATTGCCTCAGCATTAAAGCGAGGGCTGAAACAACCATCGGCTACCACTCCTCTTCTAACACATGACACACTAGCAGGTGACGATCAAGAGCTGCCTACATACGACTTTGTAGTGATGCTGTCAGCATACAGTCGGTACGTACCTATTTGAACTGAGTCTCGACTTTCCCGCTTGTTGCTGTAGTTTCGGCATATCTGTTGCGAGCCAATTAACTAAAACGATTTATTGCCATCTTTTAACTAAACTATCACTGACTTATTTAATTATCTTCTTTGAAATTGGACCGTAGCACAATAAGCGGCGAACTCGTTCAAACCTAAGTTAGTTGTTAGAAGCACTATATTGAATATAACAGGTTTCAAGCATAGCTGTTGTGTCCCACTAGTGCGAGAGCATTACTTTTATAATATTAATAATGTAATCGGGCTTGTTGCATTATTATGCCATGAAAGTAACACCACCCTAACCATCGCTGTACGCGTCATATTCGCTAATGTCTAATTATTTTCAGCCATTACGTATTGTTGACCATGCCTACCCAAAGAATATTTTTTAATGTTACTGCATTCGTGGCACCATTGCGTGGCTAAATATAAGCTTTTTTTGTTGTTTTTAGGCCTGATTGCCTCAGCATTAAAGCGAGGGCTGAAACAACCATCGGCTACCACTCCTCTTCTAAGACATGACACACTAGCAGGTGACGATCAAGAGCTGCCTACATACGACTTTGTAGTGATCCTGTCAGCATACAGTCGGTACGTACCTATTTGAACTGAGTCTCGACTTTTCCGCTTGTTGCTGTAGTTTCGGCATATCTGTTGCGAGCCAATTAACTAAAACGATTTATTGCCATCTTTGAACTAAATTATCACTGACTTATTTAATTATCTTCTTTGAAATTGGATCGTAGCACAATAAGCGGTGAACTCGTTCAAACCTAGGTTAGTTGTTAGAAGCACTATATTGAACATAACAGGTTTCAAGCATAGCTGTTGTGTCCCACTAGTGCGAGAGCATTACTTTTATAATATTAATAATGTAATCGGGCTTGTTGCATTATTATGCCATGAAAGTAACACCACCCTAACCATCGCTGTACGCGTCATATTCGCTAATGTCTAATTATTTTCAGCCATTACGTATTGTTGACCATGCCTACCCAAAGAATATTTTTTAATGTTACTGCATTCGTGGCAACATTGTGGGGATAAATTTAAGCTTTTTTTGTTGTTTCCAGGATTGATTGCCTCAGAATTAAAGCGTGGGCTGGAACAACCATCGGCTACCACTCCTCTTCTAACACATGACACACCAGCAGGTGACGATCAAGAGCTGCCTACATACGACTGTGTAGTGATCCTGTCAGCATACAGTCGGTACGTACCTATTTGAACTGAGTCTTGACTTTCCTGCTTGTTGCTGTAGTTTCGGCATATCTGTTGCGAGCCAATTAACTAAAATGATTTATTGCTATCTTTTAACTAAACTATCACTGACTTATTTAATTATCTTCTTTGAAATTGGATCGTAGCACAATAAGCGGTGAACTCGTTCAAACCTAGGTTAGTTGTTAGAAGCACTATATTGAATATAACAGGTTTCAAGCATAGCTGTTGTGTCCCACTAGTGCGAGAGCATTACTTTTATAATATTAATAATGTAATCGGGCTTGTTGCATTATTATGCCATGAAAGTAACACCACCCTAACCATCGCTGTACGCGTCATATTCGCTAATGTCTAATTATTTTCAGCCATTACGTATTGTTGACCATGCCTACCCAAAGAATATTTTTTAATGTTACTGCATTCGTGGCACCATTGCGTGGCTAAATATAAGCTTTTTTTGTTGTTTTTAGGCCTGATTGCCTCAGCATTAAAGCGAGGGCTGAAACAACCATCGGCTACCACTCCTCTTCTAAGACATGACACACTAGCAGGTGACGATCAAGAGCTGCCTACATACGACTTTGTAGTGATCCTGTCAGCATACAGTCGGTACGTACCTATTTGAACTGAGTCTCGACTTTTCCGCTTGTTGCTGTAGTTTCGGCATATCTGTTGCGAGCCAATTAACTAAAACGATTTATTGCCATCTTTGAACTAAATTATCACTGACTTATTTAATTATCTTCTTTGAAATTGGACCGTAGCACAATAAGCGGTGAACTCGTTCAAACCTAAGTTAGTTGTTAGAAGCACTACCTATATTGAACATAACAGGATACAAGCATAGCTGTTGTGTCCCACTAGTGCGAGAGCATTACTTTTTTAATATTGATAATGTAATCGAGCTTGTTGCATTATTAAGCCATGAAAGTAACACCAAAATATCGCTGTACGCGTCATATTCGCAATCGTCTAATTATTTTCA
Source organism: Mamestra brassicae (assembly GCA_905163435.1). Taxonomy (NCBI): domain Eukaryota; kingdom Metazoa; phylum Arthropoda; class Insecta; order Lepidoptera; family Noctuidae; genus Mamestra; species Mamestra brassicae. Next base: position 9,169,018 of record LR990987.1, read on the forward strand.
GCCATTATTTATTGTTGACCATGCCTACCCAAACAATATTTTGTATTGTTTCTGCATTCGTGGCAACATTGCGTGGCTAAATATAAGCTTTTTTTGTTGTTTTCAGGCCTGATTGCCTCAGCATTAAAGCGTGGGCTGGAACAACCATCGGCTACCACTCCTCTTCTAAGACATGACACACTAGCAGGTGACGATCAAGAGCTGCCTACATACGACTTTGTAGTGATGCTGTCAGCATACAGTCGGTACGTACCTATTTGAACTGAGTCTCGACTTTTCCGCTTGTTGCTGTAGTTTCGGCATATCTGTTGCGAGCCAATTAACTAAAACGATTTATTGCCATCTTTGAACTAAATTATCACTGACTTATTTAATTATCTTCTTTGAAATTGGACCGTAGCACAATACGCGGTGAACTCGTTCAAACCTAAGTTAGTTGTTAGAAGCACTACCTATATTGAACATAACAGGTTTCAAGCATAGCTGTTGTGTCCCACTAGTGCGAGAGCATTACTTTTTTAATATTGATAATGTAATCGAGCTTGTTGCATTATTAAGCCATGAAAGTAACACCAAACCATCGCTGTACGCGTCATATTCGCAATCGTCTAATTATTTTCAGCCATTACGTATTGTTGACCATGCCTACCCAAACAATATTTTGTATTGTTTCTGCATTCGTGGCAACATTGCGTGGCTAAATATAAGCTTTTTTTGTTGTTTTCAGGCCTGATTGCCTCAGCATTAAAGCGTGGGCTGGAACAACCATCGGCTACCACTCCTCTTCTAAGACATGACACACTAGCAGGTGACGATCAAGAGCTGCCTACATACGACTTTGTAGTGATGCTGTCAGCATACAGTCGGTACGTACCTATTTGAACTGAGTCTCGACTTTTCCGCTTGTTGCTGTAGTTTCGGCATATCTGTTGCGAGCCAATTAACTAAAACGATTTATTGCCATCTTTGAACTAAATTATCACTGACTTATTTAATTATCTTCTTTGAAATTGGACCGTAGCACAATAAGCGGTGAACTCGTTCAAACCTAAGTTAGTTGTTATAAGCACTGTATTGAACATAAAAGTTTTCAAGCATAGCTGTTGTGTCCCACTAGTGCGAGAGCATTACTTTTATAATATTGATAATGTAATCGGGCTTGTTGCATTATTATGCCATGAAAGTAACACCACCCTAACCATCGCTATACGCGTCATATTCGCAATTGTCTAATTATTTTCAGCCATTACGTATTGTTGACCATGCCTACCCAAAGAATATTTTTTAATGTAACTGCATTCGTGGCAACATTGCGTGGCTAAATATAAGCTTTTTTTGTTGTTTTCAGGCCTGATTGCCTCAGCATTAAAGCGTGGGCTGGAACAACCATCGGCTACCACTCCTCTTCTAACACATGACACACCAGCAGGTGACGATCAAGAGCTGCCTACATACGACTGTGTAGTGATCCTGTCAGCATACAGTCGGTACGTACCTATTTGAACTGAGTCTTGACTTTCCTGCTTGTTGCTGTAGTTTCGGCATATCTGTTGCGAGCCAATTAACTAAAATGATTTATTGCTATCTTTTAACTAAACTATCACTGACTTATTTAATTATCTTCTTTGAAATTGGACCGTAGCACAATAAGCGGCGAACTCGTTCAAACCTAAGTTAGTTGTTATAAGCACTATATTGAACATAACAGGTTTCAAGCATAGCTGTTGTGTCCCACTAGTGCGAGAGCATTACTTTTTTAATATTGATAATGTAATCGAGCTTGTTGCATTATTAAGCCATGAAAGTAACACCAAACCATCGCTGTACGCATCATATTCGCAATCGTGTACTTATTTTCAGCCACTATTTATTGTTGACCATGCCTACCTTAAGAATATTTTGTAATGTTTCTGCATTCGTGGCAACATTGCGTGGCTAAATATAAGCTTTTTTTGTTGTTTTCAGGCCTGATTGCCTCAGCATTAAAGCGTGGGCTGGAACAACCATCGGCTACCACTCCTCTTCTAACACATGACACACTAGCAGGTGACGATCAAGAGCTGCCTACATACGACTTTGTAGTGATGCTGTCAGCATACAGTCGGTACGTGCCTATTTGAACTGAGTCTCGACTTTCCCGCTTGTTGCTGTAGTTTCGGCATATCTGTTGCGAGCCAATTAACTAAAATGATTTATTGCCATCTTTTAACTAAACTATCACTGACTTATTAAATTATCTTCTTTAAAATTGGACCGTAGCACAATAAGCGGTGAACTCGTTCCAACCTAAGTTAGTTCTAATAAGCACTATTTTAAACATAACAGGTTTCAAGCATAGCTGTTGTGCCCCACTAGTGCGAGAGCATTACTTTTATAATATTAATAATGTAATCGGGCTTGTTGCATTATTATGCCATGAAAGTAACACCACCCTAACCATCGCTGTACGCGTCATATTCGCTAATGTCTAATTATTTTCAGCCATTACGTATTGTTGACCATGCCTACCCAAAGAATATTTTTTAATGTTACTGCATTCGTGGCAACATTGCGTGGCTAAATATAAGCTTTTTTTGTTGTTTTCAGGCCTGATTGCCTCAGCATTAAAGCGAGGGCTGAAACAACCATCGGCTACCACTCCTCTTCTAAGACATGACACACTAGCAGGTGACGATCAAGAGCTGCATACATACGACTTTGTAGTGATCCTGTCAGCATACAGTCGGTACGTACCTATTTGAACTGAGTTTCGACTTTTCCGCTTGTTGCTGTAGTTTCGGCATATCTGTTGCGAGCCAATTAACTAAAACGATTTATTGCCATCTTTGAACTAAATTATCACTGACTTATTTAATTATCTTCTTTGAAATTGGACCGTAGCACAATAAGCGGCGAACTCGTTCAAACCTAAGTTAGTTATTAGAAGCACTATATTGAACATAACAGGTTTCAAGCATAGCTGTTGTGTCCCACTAGTGCGAGAGCATTACTTTTATAATATTAATAATGTAATCGGGCTTGTTGCATTATTATGCCATGAAAGTAACACCACCCTAACCATCGCTGTACGCGTCATATTCGCTAATGTCTAATTATTTTCAGCCATTACGTATTGTTGACCATGCCTACCCAAAGAATATTTTTTAATGTTACTGCATTCGTGGCACCATTGCGTGGCTAAATATAAGCTTTTTTTGTTGTTTTTAGGCCTGATTGCCTCAGCATTAAAGCGAGGGCTGAAACAACCATCGGCTACCACTCCTCTTCTAAGACATGACACACTAGCAGGTGACGATCAAGAGCTGCCTACATACGACTTTGTAGTGATCCTGTCAGCATACAGTCGGTACGTACCTATTTGAACTGAGTTTCGACTTTTCCGCTTGTTGCTGTAGTTTCGGCATATCTGTTGCGAGCCAATTAACTAAAACGATTTATTGCCATCTTTGAACTAAATTATCACTGACTTATTTAATTATCTTCTTTGAAATTGGACCGTAGCACAATAAGCGGTGAACTCGTTCAAACCTAGGTTAGTTGTTAGAAGCACTATATTGAACATAACAGGTTTCAAGCATAGCTGTTGTGTCCCACTAGTGCGAGAGCATTACTTTTATAATATTAATAATGTAATCGGGCTTGTTGCATTATTATGCCATGAAAGTAACACCACCCTAACCGTCGCTGTACGCGTCATATTCGCTAATGTCTAAATTTTCAGCCATTACGTATTGTTGACCATGCCTACCCAAAGAATATTTTTTAATGTTACTGCATTCGTGGCACCATTGCGTGGCTAAATATAAGCTTTTTTTGTTGTTTTCAGACCTGATTGCCTCAGCATTAAAGCGAGGGCTGAAACAACCATCGGCTACCACTCCTCTTCTAAGACATGACACACTAGCAGGTGACGATCAAGAGCTGCCTACATACGACTTTGTAGTGATCCTGTCAGCATACAGTCGGTACGTACCTATTTGAACTGAGTCTCGACTTTTCCGCTTGTTGCTGTAGTTTCGGCATATCTGTTGCGAGCCAATTAACTAAAATGATTTACTGCCATCTTTTAACTAAACTATCACTGACTTATTTAATTATCTTCTTTAAAATTGGACCGTAGCACAATAAGCGGTGAACTCGTTCCAACCTAAGTTAGTTCTAATAAGCACTGTATTGAACATAAAAGTTTTCAAGCATAGCTGTTGTGTCCCACTAGTGCGAGAGCATTACTTTTATAATATTGATAATGTAATCGGGCTTGTTGCATTATTATGCCATGAAAGTAACACCACCCTAACCATCGCTATACGCGTCATATTCGCAATTGTCTAATTATTTTCAGCCATTACGTATTGTTGACCATGCCTACCCAAACAATATTTTTTAATGTAACTGCATTCGTGGCAACATTGCGTGGCTAAATATAAGCTTTTTTTGTTGTTTTCAGGCCTGATTGCCTCAGCATTAAAGCGTGGGCTGGAACAACCATCGGCTACCACTCCTCTTCTAAGACATGACACACTAGCAGGTGACGATCAAGAGCTGCCTACATACGACTTTGTAGTGATCCTGTCAGCATACAGTCGGTACGTACCTATTTGAACTGAGTCTCGACTTTCCCGCTTGTTGCTGTGTAGCTTCGGCATATGTGTTGCGAGCCAATTAACTTAAACGATTTATTGCCATCTTTGAACTAAATTATCACTTAATTATTTAATTATCTTCTTTAAAATTGGACCGTAGCACAATAAGCGGTGAACTCGTTCAAACCTAAGTTAGTTGTTATAAGCACTGTATTGAACATAAAAAATTTCAAGCATAGCTGTTGTGTCCCACTAGTGCGAGAGCATTACTTTTATAATATTGATAATGTAATCGGGCTTGTTGCATTATTATGCCATGAAAGTAACACCAGCCTAACCATCGCTGTACGCGTCATATTCGCTAATGTCTAATTATTTTCAGCCATTACGTATTGTTGACCATGCCTACCCAAAGAATATTTTTTAATGTTTCTGCATTCGTGGCAACATTGTGTGGATAAATTTTAGCTTTTTTTGTTGTTTCCAGGATTGATTGCCTCAGAATTAAAGCGTGGGCTGGAACAACCATCGGCTACCACTCCTCTTCTAACACATGACACACCAGCAGGTGACGATCAAGAGCTGCCTACATACGACTGTGTAGTGATCCTGTCAGCATACAGTCGGTACGTACCTATTTGAACTGAGTCTTGACTTTCCTGCTTGTTGCTGTAGTTTCGGCATATCTGTTGCGAGCCAATTAACTAAAATGATTTATTGCTATCTTTTAACTAAACTATCACTGACTTATTTAATTATCTTCTTTGAAATTGGACCGTAGCACAATAAGCGGCGAACTCGTTCAAACCTAAGTTAGTTGTTATAAGCACTATATTGAACATAACAGGTTTCAAGCATAGCTGTTGTGTCCCACTAGTGCGAGAGCATTACTTTTTTAATATTGATAATGTAATCGAGCTTGTTGCATTATTAAGCCATGAAAGTAACACCAAACCATCGCTGTACGCATCATATTCGCAATCGTGTACTTATTTTCAGCCACTATTTATTGTTGACCATGCCTACCTTAAGAATATTTTGTAATGTTTCTGCATTCGTGGCAACATTGCGTGGCTAAATATAAGCTTCTTTTGTTGTTTTCAGGCCTGATTGCCTCAGCATTAAAGCGTGGGCTGGAACAACCATCGGCTACCACTCCTCTTCTAACACATGACACACTAGCAGGTGACGATCACGAGCTGCCTACATACGACTTTGTAGTGATGCTGTCAGCATACAGTCGGTACGTGCCTATTTGAACTGAGTCTCGACTTTCCCGCTTGTTGCTGTAGTTTCGGCATATCTGTTGCGAGCCAATTAACTAAAATGATTTATTGCCATCTTTTAACTAAACTATCACTGACTTATTTAATTATCTTCTTTAAAATTGGACCGTAGCACAATAAGCGGTGAACTCGTTCCAACCTAAGTTAGTTCTAATAAGCACTATTTTAAACATAACAGGTTTCAAGCATAGCTGTTGTGCCCCACTAGTGCGAGAGCATTACTTTTATAATATTAATAATGTAATCGGGCTTGTTGCATTATTATGCCATGAAAGTAACACCACCCTAACCATCGCTGTACGCGTCATATTCGCTAATGTCTAATTATTTTCAGCCATTACGTATTGTTGACCATGCCTACCCAAAGAATATTTTTTTATGTTACTGCATTCGTGGCAACATTGCGTGGCTAAATATAAGCTTTTTTTGTTGTTTTCAGGCCTGATTGCCTCAGCATTAAAGCGAGGGCTGAAACAACCATCGGCTACCACTCCTCTTCTAAGACATGACACACTAGCAGGTGACGATCAAGAGCTGCATACATACGACTTTGTAGTGATCCTGTCAGCATACAGTCGGTACGTACCTATTTGAACTGAGTTTCGACTTTTCCGCTTGTTGCTGTAGTTTCGGCATATCTGTTGCGAGCCAATTAACTAAAACGATTTATTGCCATCTTTGAACTAAATTATCACTGACTTATTTAATTATCTTCTTTGAAATTGGACCGTAGCACAATAAGCGGCGAACTCGTTCAAACCTAAGTTAGTTATTAGAAGCACTATATTGAACATAACAGGTTTCAAGCATAGCTGTTGTGTCCCACTAGTGCGAGAGCATTACTTTTATAATATTAATAATGTAATCGGGCTTGTTGCATTATTATGCCATGAAAGTAACACCACCCTAACCATCGCTGTACGCGTCATATTCGCTAATGTCTAATTATTTTCAGCCATTACGTATTGTTGACCATGCCTACCCAAAGAATATTTTTTAATGTTACTGCATTCCTGGCACCATTGCGTGGCTAAATATAAGCTTTTTTTGTTGTTTTAAGGCCTGATTGCCTCAGCATTAAAGCGAGGGCTGAAACAACCATCGGCTACCACTCCTCTTCTAAGACATGACACACTAGCAGGTGACGATCAAGAGCTGCCTACATACGACTTTGTAGTGATCCTGTCAGCATACAGTCGGTTCGTACCTATTTGAACTGAGTTTCGACTTTTCCGCTTGTTGCTGTAGTTTCGGCATATCTGTTGCGAGCCAATTAACTAAAACGATTTATTGCCATCTTTGAACTAAATTATAACTGACTTATTTAATTATCTTCTTTGAAATTGGACCGTAGCACAATAAGCGGCGAACTCGTTCAAACCTAAGTTAGTTGTTAGAAGCACAATATTGAACATAACAGGTTTCAAGCATAGCTGTTGTGTCCCACTAGTGCGAGAGCATTACTTTTATAATATTAATAATGTAATCGGGCTTGTTGCATTATTATGCCATGAAAGTAACACCACCCTAACCATCGCTGTACGCGTCATATTCGCTAATGTCTAATTATTTTCAGCCATTACGTATTGTTGACCATGCCTACCCAAAGAATATTTTTTAATGTTACTGCATTCGTGGCACCATTGCGTGGCTAAATATAAGCTTTTTTTGTTGTTTTTAGGCCTGATTGCCTCAGCATTAAAGCGAGGGCTGGAACAACCATCGGCTACCACTCCTCTTCTAAGACATGACACACTAGCAGGTGACGATCAAGAGCTGCCTACATACGACTTTGTAGTGATCCTGTCAGCATACAGTCGGTACGTACCTATTTGAACTGAGTTTCGACTTTTCCGCTTGTTGCTGTAGTTTCGGCATATCTGTTGCGAGCCAATTAACTAAAACGATTTATTGCCATCTTTGAACTAAATTATCACTGACTTATTTAATTATCTTCTTTGAAATTGGACCGTAGCACAATAAGCGGTGAACTCGTTCAAACCTAGGTTAGTTGTTAGAAGCACTATATTGAACATAACAGGTTTCAAGCATAGCTGTTGTGTCCCACTAGTGCGAGAGCATTACTTTTTTAATATTGATAATGTAATCGGGCTTGTTGCATTATTATGCCATGAAAGTAACACCACCCTAACCATCGCTGTACGCGTCATATTCGCTAATGTCTAATTATTTTCAGCCATTACGTATTGTTGACCATGCCTACCCAAAGAATATTTTTTAATGTTACTGCATTCGTGGCACCATTGCGTGGCTAAATATAAGCTTTTTTTGTTGTTTTTAGGCCTGATTGCCTCAGCATTAAAGCGAGGGCTGAAACAACCATCGGCTACCACTCCTCTTCTAACACATGACACACTAGCAGGTGACGATCAAGAGCTGCCTACATACGACTTTGTAGTGATGCTGTCAGCATACAGTCGGTACGTACCTATTTGAACTGAGTCTCGACTTTTCCGCTTGTTGCTGTAGTTTCGGCATATCTGTTGCGAGCCAATTAACTAAAACGATTTATTGCCATCTTTGAACTAAATTATCACTGACTTATTTAATTATCTTCTTTGAAATTGGACCGTAGCACAATAAGCGTTGAACTCGTTCAAACCTAGGTTAGTTGTTAGAAGCACTATATTGAACATAACAGGTTTCAAGCATAGCTGTTGTGTCCCACTAGTGCGAGAGCATTACTTTTATAATATTAATAATGTAATCGGGCTTGTTGCATTATTATGCCATGAAAGTAACACCACCCTAACCGTCGCTGTACGCGTCATATTCGCTAATGTCTAAATTTTCAGCCATTACGTATTGTTGACCATGCCTACCCAAAGAATATTTTTTAATGTTACTGCATTCGTGGCACCATTGCGTGGCTAAATATAAGCTTTTTTTGTTGTTTTCAGACCTGATTGCCTCAGCATTAAAGCGAGGGCTGAAACAACCATCGGCTACCACTCCTCTTCTAAGACATGACACACTAACAGGTGACGATCAAGAGCTGCCTACATACGACTTTGTAGTGATCCTGTCAGCATACAGTCGGTACGTACCTATTTGAACTGAGTCTCGACTTTTCCGCTTGTTGCTGTAGTTTCGGCATATCTGTTGCGAGCCAATTAACTAAAATGATTTACTGCCATCTTTCAACTAAACTATCACTGACTTATTTAATTATCTTCTTTAAAATTGGACCGTAGCACAATAAGCGGTGAACTCGTTCCAACCTAAGTTAGTTCTAATAAGCACTATTTTAAACATAACAGGTTTCAAGCATAGCTGTTGTGCCCCACTAGTGCGAGAGCATTACTTTTATAATATTAATAATGTAATCGGGCTTGTTGCATTATTATGCCATGAAAGTAACACCACCCTAACCATCGCTGTACGCGTCATATTCGCTAATGTCTAATTATTTTCAGCCATTACGTATTGTTGACCATGCCTACCCAAAGAATATTTTTTAATTTTTCTGCATTCGTGGCAACATTGTGTGGATAAATTTTAGCTTTTTTTGTTGTTTCCAGGATTGATTGCCTCAGAATTAAAGCGTGGGCTGGAACAACCATCGGCTACCACTCCTCTTCTAACACATGACACACCAGCAGGTGACGATCAAGAGCTGCCTACATACGACTTTGTAGTGATCCTGTCAGCATACAGTCGGTACGTACCTATTTGAACTGAGTCTCGACTTTTCCGCTTGTTGCTGTAGTTTCGGCATATCTGTTGCGAGCCAATTAACTAAAACGATTTATTGCCATCTTTGAACTAAATTATCACTGACTTATTTAATTATCTTCTTTGAAATTGGACCGTAGCACAATAAGCGGTGAACTCGTTCAAACCTAGGTTAGTTGTTAGAAGCACTATATTGAACATAACAGGTTTCAAGCATAGCTGTTGTGTCCCACTAGTGCGAGAGCATTACTTTTATAATATTAATAATGTAATCGGGCTTGTTGCATTATTATGCCATGAAAGTAACACCACCCTAACCATCGCTGTACGCGTCATATTCGCTAATGTCTAATTATTTTCAGCCATTACGTATTGTTGACCATGCCTACCCAAAGAATATTTTTTAATGTTACTGCATTCGTGGCACCATTGCGTGGCTAAATATAAGCTTTTTTTGTTGTTTTCAGACCTGATTGCCTCAGCATTAAAGCGAGGGCTGAAACAACCATCGGCTACCACTCCTCTTCTAAGACATGACACACTAGCAGGTGACGATCAAGAGCTGCCTACATACGACTTTGTAGTGATCCTGTCAGCATACAGTCGGTACGTACCTATTTGAACTGAGTCTCGACTTTCCTGCTTGTTGCTGTAGTTTCGGCATATCTGTTGCGAGCCAATTAACTAAAATGATTTATTGCTATCTTTTAACTAAACTATCACTGACTTATTTAATTATCTTCTTTGAAATTGGACCGTAGCACAATAAGCGGCGAACTCGTTCAAACCTAAGTTAGTTGTTATAAGCACTATATTGAACATAACAGGTTTCAAGCATAGCTGTTGTGTCCCACTAGTGCGAGAGCATTACTTTTTTAATATTGATAATGTAATCGAGCTTGTTGCATTATTAAGCCATGAAAGTAACACCAAACCATCGCTGTACGCATCATATTCGCAATCGTGTACTTATTTTCAGCCACTATTTATTGTTGACCATGCCTACCTTAAGAATATTTTGTAATGTTTCTGCATTCGTGGCAACATTGCGTGGCTAAATATAAGCTTTTTTTGTTGTTTTCAGGCCTGATTGCCTCAGCATTAAAGCGTGGGCTGGAACAACCATCGGCTAACACTCCTCTTCTAACACATGACACACTAGCAGGTGACGATCAAGAGCTGCCTACATACGACTTTGTAGTGATGCTGTCAGCATACAGTCGGTACGTACCTATTTGAACTGAGTCTCGACTTTCCCGCTTGTTGCTGTAGTTTCGGCATATCTGTTGCGAGCCAATTAACTAAAATGATTTATTGCCATCTTTTAACTAAACTATCACTGACTTATTTAATTATCTTCTTTAAAATTGGACCGTAGCACAATAAGCGGTGAACTCGTTCCAACCTAAGTTAGTTCTAATAAGCACTATTTTAAACATAACAGGTTTCAAGCATAGCTGTTGTGTCCCACTAGTGCGAGAGCATTACTTTTATAATATTAATAATGTAATCGGGCTTGTTGCATTATTATGCCATGAAAGTAACACCACCCTAACCATCGCTGTACGCGTCATATTCGCTAATGTCTAATTATTTTCAGCCATTACGTATTGTTGACCATGCCTACCCAAAGAATATTTTTTAATTTTTCTGCATTCGTGGCAACATTGTGTGGATAAATTTTAGCTTTTTTTGTTGTTTCCAGGATTGATTGCCTCAGAATTAAAGCGTGGGCTGGAACAACCATCGGCTACCACTCCTCTTCTAACACATGACACACCAGCAGGTGACGATCAAGAGCTGCCTACATACGACTTTGTAGTGATCCTGTCAGCATACAGTCGGTACGTACCTATTTGAACTGAGTCTCGACTTTTCCGCTTGTTGCTGTAGTTTCGGCATATCTGTTGCGAGCCAATTAACTAAAACGATTTATTGCCATCTTTGAACTAAATTATCACTGACTTATTTAATTATCTTCTTTGAAATTGGACCGTAGCACAATAAGCGGTGAACTCGTTCAAACCTAGGTTAGTTGTTAGAAGCACTATATTGAACATAACAGGTTTCAAGCATAGCTGTTGTGTCCCACTAGTGCGAGAGCATTACTTTTATAATATTAATAATGTAATCGGGCTTGTTGCATTATTATGCCATGAAAGTAACACCACCCTAACCATCGCTGTACGCGTCATATTCGCTAATGTCTAATTATTTTCAGCCATTACGTATTGTTGACCATGCCTACCCAAAGAATATTTTTTAATGTTACTGCATTCGTGGCACCATTGCGTGGCTAAATATAAGCTTTTTTTGTTGTTTTCAGACCTGATTGCCTCAGCATTAAAGCGAGGGCTGAAACAACCATCGGCTACCACTCCTCTTCTAAGACATGACACACTAGCAGGTGACGATCAAGAGCTGCCTACTTACGACTTTGTAGTGATCCTGTCAGCATACAGTCGGTACGTACCTATTTGAACTGAGTCTCGACTTTCCTGCTTGTTGCTGTAGTTTCGGCATATCTGTTGCGAGCCAATTAACTAAAATGATTTATTGCTATCTTTTAACTAAACTATCACTGACTTATTTAATTATCTTCTTTGAAATTGGACCGTAGCACAATAAGCGGCGAACTCGTTCAAACCTAAGTTAGTTGTTATAAGCACTATATTGAACATAACAGGTTTCAAGCATAGCTGTTGTGTCCCACTAGTGCGAGAGCATTACTTTTTTAATATTGATAATGTAATCGAGCTTGTTGCATTATTAAGCCATGAAAGTAACACCAAACCATCGCTGTACGCATCATATTCGCAATCGTGTACTTATTTTCAGCCACTATTTATTGTTGACCATGCCTACCTTAAGAATATTTTGTAATGTTTCTGCATTCGTGGCAACATTGCGTGGCTAAATATAAGCTTTTTTTGTTGTTTTCAGGCCTGATTGCCTCAGCATTAAAGCGTGGGCTGGAACAACCATCGGCTACCACTCCTCTTCTAACACATGACACACTAGCAGGTGACGATCAAGAGCTGCCTACATACGACTTTGTAGTGATCCTGTCAGCATACAGTCGGTACGTACCTATTTGAACTGAGTCTCGACTTTCCCGCTTGTTGCTGTAGTTTCGGCATATCTGTTGCGAGCCAATTAACTAAAATGATTTATTGCCATCTTTTAACTAAACTATCACTGACTTATTTAATTATCTTCTTTAAAATTGGACCGTAGCACAATAAGCGGTGAACTCGTTCCAACCTAAGTTAGTTCTAATAAGCACTATTTTAAACATAACAGGTTTCAAGCATAGCTGTTGTGTCCCACTAGTGCGAGAGCATTACTTTTATAATATTAATAATGTAATCGGGCTTGTTGCATTATTATGCCATGAAAGTAACACCACCCTAACCATCGCTGTACGCGTCATATTCGCTAATGTCTAATTATTTTCAGCCATTACGTATTGTTGACCATGCCTACCCAAAGAATATTTTTTAATGTTACTGCATTCGTGGCACCATTGCGTGGCTAAATATAAGCTTTTTTTGTTGTTTTTAGGCCTGATTGCCTCAGCATTAAAGCGAGGGCTGAAACAACCATCGGCTACCACTCCTCTTCTAAGACATGACACACTAGCAGGTGACGATCAAGAGCTGCCTACATACGACTTTGTAGTGATCCTGTCAGCATACAGTCGGTACGTACCTATTTGAACTGAGTCTCGACTTTTCCGCTTGTTGCTGTAGTTTCGGCATATCTGTTGCGAGCCAATTAACTAAAACGATTTATTGCCATCTTTGAACTAAATTATCACTGACTTATTTAATTATCTTCTTTGAAATTGGATCGTAGCACAATAAGCGGTGAACTCGTTCAAACCTAGGTTAGTTGTTAGAAGCACTATATTGAACATAACAGGTTTCAAGCATAGCTGTTGTGTCCCACTAGTGCGAGAGCATTACTTTTATAATATTAATAATGTAATCGGGCTTGTTGCATTATTATGCCATGAAAGTAACACCACCCTAACCATCGCTGTACGCGTCATATTCGCTAATGTCTAAATTTTCAGCCATTACGTATTGTTGACCATGCCTACCCAAAGAATATTTTTTAATGTTACTGCATTCGTGGCACCATTGCGTGGCTAAATATAAGCTTTTTTTGTTGTTTTCAGACCTGATTGCCTCAGCATTAAAGCGAGGGCTGAAACAACCATCGGCTACCACTCCTCTTCTAAGACATGACACACTAGCAGGTGACGATCAAGAGCTGCCTACATACGACTTTGTAGTGATCCTGTCAGCATACAGTCGGTACGTACCTATTTGAACTGAGTCTCGACTTTTCCGCTTGTTGCTGTAGTTTCGGCATATCTGTTGCGAGCCAATTAACTAAAATGATTTATTGCCATCTTTTAACTAAACTATCACTGACTTATTTAATTATCTTCTTTAAAATTGGACCGTAGCACAATAAGCGGTGAACTCGTTCCAACCTAAGTTAGTTCTAATAAGCACTATTTTAAACATAACAGGTTTCAAGCATAGCTGTTGTGCCCCACTAGTGCGAGAGCATTACTTTTATAATATTAATAATGTAATCGGGCTTGTTGCATTATTATGCCATGAAAGTAACACCACCCTAACCATCGCTGTACGCGTCATATTCGCTAATGTCTAATTATTTTCAGCCATTACGTATTGTTGACCATGCCTACCCAAAGAATATTTTTTAATGTTTCTGCATTCGTGGCAACATTGTGTGGATAAATTTTAGCTTTTTTTGTTGTTTCCAGGATTGATTGCCTCAGAATTAAAGCGTGGGCTGGAACAACCATCGGCTACCACTCCTCTTCTAACACATGACACACCAGCAGGTGACGATCAAGAGCTGCCTACATACGACTGTGTAGTGATCCTGTCAGCATACAGTCGGTACGTACCTATTTGAACTGAGTCTTGACTTTCCTGCTTGTTGCTGTAGTTTCGGCATATCTGTTGCGAGCCAATTAACTAAAATGATTTATTGCTATCTTTTAACTAAACTATCACTGACTTATTTAATTATCTTCTTTGAAATTGGATCGTAGCACAATAAGCGGTGAACTCGTTCAAACCTAGGTTAGTTGTTAGAAGCACTATATTGAACATAACAGGTTTCAAGCATAGCTGTTGTGTCCCACTAGTGCGAGAGCATTACTTTTATAATATTAATAATGTAATCGGGCTTGTTGCATTATTATGCCATGAAAGTAACACCACCCTAACCATCGCTGTACGCGTCATATTCGCTAATGTCTAATTATTTTCAGCCATTACGTATTGTTGACCATGCCTACCCAAAGAATATTTTTTAATGTTTCTGCATTCGTGGCAACATTGTGTGGATAAATTTTAGCTTTTTTTGTTGTTTCCAGGATTGATTGCCTCAGAATTAAAGCGTGGGCTGGAACAACCATCGGCTACCACTCCTCTTCTAACGCATGACACACCAGCAGGTGACGATCAAGAGCTGCCTACATACGACTGTGTAGTGATCCTGTCAGCATACAGTCGGTACGTACCTATTTGAACTGAGTCTTGACTTTCCTGCTTGTTGCTGTAGTTTCGGCATATCTGTTGCGAGCCAATTAACTAAAATGATTTATTGCCATCTTTTAACTAAACTATCACTGACTTATTTAATTATCTTCTTTAAAATTGGACCGTAGCACAATAAGCGGTGAACTCGTTCCAACCTAAGTTAGTTCTAATAAGCACTATTTTAAACATAACAGGTTTCAAGCATAGCTGTTGTGCCCCACTAGTGCGAGAGCATTACTTTTATAATATTAATAATGTAATCGGGCTTATTGCATTATTATGCCATGAAAGTAACACCACCCTAACCATCGCTGTACGCGTCATATTCGCTAATGTCTAATTATTTTCAGCCATTACGTATTGTTGACCATGCCTACCCAAAGAATATTTTTTAATGTTACTGCATTCGTGGCAACATTGCGTGGCTAAATATAAGCTTTTTTTGTTGTTTTCAGTCCTGATTGCCTCAGCATTAAAGCGAGGGCTGAAACAACCATCGGCTACCACTCCTCTTCTAAGACATGACACACTAGCAGGTGACGATCAAGAGCCGCCTACATACGACTTTGTAGTGATCCTGTCAGCATACAGTCGGTACGTACCTATTTGAACTGAGTTTCGACTTTTCCGCTTGTTGCTGTAGTTTCGGCATATCTGTTGCGAGCCAATTAACTAAAACGATTTATTGCCATCTTTGAACTAAATTATCACTGACTTATTTAATTATCTTCTTTGAAATTGGATCGTAGCACAATAAGCGGTGAACTCGTTCAAACCTAGGTTAGTTGTTAGAAGCACTATATTGAACATAACAGGTTTCAAGCATAGCTGTTGTGTCCCACTAGTGCGAGAGCATTACTTTTATAATATTAATAATGTAATCGGGCTTGTTGCATTATTATGCCATGAAAGTAACACCACCCTAACCATCGCTGTACGCGTCATATTCGCTAATGTCTAATTATTTTCAGCCATTACGTATTGTTGACCATGCCTACCTAAAGAATATTTTTAATGTTTCTGCATTCGTGGCAACATTGTGTGGATAAATTTTAGCTTTTTTTGTTGTTTCCAGGATTGATTGCCTCAGAATTAAAGCGTGGGCTGGAACAACCATCGGCTACCACTCCTCTTCTAACACATGACACACCAGCAGGTGACGATCAAGAGCTGCCTACATACGACTGTGTAGTGATCCTGTCAGCATACAGTCGGGACGTACCTATTTGAACTGAGTCTTGACTTTCCTGCTTGTTGCTGTAGTTTCGGCATATCTGTTGCGAGCCAATTAACTAAAATGATTTATTGCTATCTTTTAACTAAACTATCACTGACTTATTTAATTATCTTCTTTGAAATTGGACCGTAGCACAATAAGCGGTGAACTCGTTCAAACCTAAGTTAGTTGTTAGAAGCACTACCTATATTGAACATAACAGGTTTCAAGCATAGCTGTTGTGTCCCACTAGTGCGAGAGCATTACTTTTTTAATATTGATAATGTAATCGAGCTTGTTGCATTATTAAGCCATGAAAGTAACACCAAACCATCGCTGTACGCATCATATTCGCAATCGTGTACTTATTTTCAGCTACTATTTATTGTTGACCATGCCTACCTTAAGAATATTTTGTAATGTTTCTGCATTCGTGGCAACATTGCGTGGCTAAATATAAGCTTTTTTTGTTGTTTTCAGGCCTGATTGCCTCAGCATTAAAGCGTGGGCTGGAACAACCATCGGCTACCACTCCTCTTCTAACACATGACACACTAGCAGGTGACGATCAAGAGCTGCCTACATACGACTTTGTAGTGATGCTGTCAGCATACAGTCGGTACGTACCTATTTGAACTGAGTCTCAACTTTCCCGCTTGTTGCTGTAGTTTCGGCATATCTGTTGCGAGCCAATTAACTAAAACGATTTATTGCTATCTTTTAACTAAACTATCACTGACTTATTTAATTATCTTCTTTGAAATTGGACCGTAGCACAATAAGCGGCGAACTCGTTCAAACCTAAGTTAGTTGTTAGAAGCACTATATTGAATATAACAGGTTTCAAGCATAGCTGTTGTGTCCCACTAGTGCGAGAGCATTACTTTTATAATATTAATAATGTAATCGGGCTTGTTGCATTATTAAGCCATGAAAGTAACACCACCCTAACCATCGCTGTACGCGTCATATTCGCTAATGTCTAATTATTTTCAGCCATTACGTATTGTTGACCATGCCTACCCAAAGAATATTTTTAATGTTTCTGCATTCGTGGCAACATTGTGTGGATAAATTTTAGCTTTTTTTGTTGTTTCCAGGATTGATTGCCTCAGAATTAAAGCGTGGGCTGGAACAACCATCGGCTACCACTCCTCTTCTAACACATGACACACCAGCAGGTGACGATCAAGAGCTGCCTACATACGACTGTGTAGTGATCCTGTCAGCATACAGTCGGTACGTACCTATTTGAACTGAGTCTTGACTTTCCTGCTTGTTGCTGTAGTTTCGGCATATCTGTTGCGAGCCAATTAACTAAAATGATTTATTGCTATCTTTTAACTAAACTATCACTGACTTATTTAATTATCTTCTTTGAAATTGGACCGTAGCACAATAAGCGGCGAACTCGTTCAAACCTAAGTTAGTTGTTATAAGCACTATATTGAACATAACAGGTTTCAAGCATAGCTGTTGTGTCCCACTAGTGCGAGAGCATTACTTTTTTAATATTGATAATGTAATCGAGCTTGTTGCATTATTAAGCCATGAAAGTAACACCAAACCATCGCTGTACGCATCATATTCGCAATCGTGTACTTATTTTCATTCACTATTTATTGTTGACCATGCCTACCTTAAGAATATTTTGTAATGTTTCTGCATTCGTGGCAACATTGCGTGGCTAAATATAAGCTTTTTTTGTTGTTTTCAGGCCTGATTGCCTCAGCATTAAAGCGTGGGCTGGAACAACCATCGGCTACCACTCCTCTTCTAACACATGACACACTAGCAGGTGACGATCAAGAGCTGCCTACATACGACTTTGTAGTGATGCTGTCAGCATACAGTCGGTACGTACCTATTTGAACTGAGTCTCGACTTTCCCGCTTGTTGCTGTAGTTTCGGCATATCTGTTGCGAGCCAATTAACTAAAACGATTTATTGCCATCTTTTAACTAAACTATCACTGACTTATTTAATTATCTTCTTTGAAATTGGACCGTAGCACAATAAGCGGCGAACTCGTTCAAACCTAAGTTAGTTGTTAGAAGCACTATATTGAATATAACAGGTTTCAAGCATAGCTGTTGTGTCCCACTAGTGCGAGAGCATTACTTTTATAATATTAATAATGTAATCGGGCTTGTTGCATTATTATGCCATGAAAGTAACACCACCCTAACCATCGCTGTACGCGTCATATTCGCTAATGTCTAATTATTTTCAGCCATTACGTATTGTTGACCATGCCTACCCAAAGAATATTTTTTAATGTTACTGCATTCGTGGCACCATTGCGTGGCTAAATATAAGCTTTTTTTGTTGTTTTTAGGCCTGATTGCCTCAGCATTAAAGCGAGGGCTGAAACAACCATCGGCTACCACTCCTCTTCTAAGACATGACACACTAGCAGGTGACGATCAAGAGCTGCCTACATACGACTTTGTAGTGATCCTGTCAGCATACAGTCGGTACGTACCTATTTGAACTGAGTCTCGACTTTTCCGCTTGTTGCTGTAGTTTCGGCATATCTGTTGCGAGCCAATTAACTAAAACGATTTATTGCCATCTTTGAACTAAATTATCACTGACTTATTTAATTATCTTCTTTGAAATTGGATCGTAGCACAATAAGCGGTGAACTCGTTCAAACCTAGGTTAGTTGTTAGAAGCACTATATTGAACATAACAGGTTTCAAGCATAGCTGTTGTGTCCCACTAGTGCGAGAGCATTACTTTTATAATATTAATAATGTAATCGGGCTTGTTGCATTATTATGCCATGAAAGTAACACCACCCTAACCATCGCTGTACGCGTCATATTCGCTAATGTCTAATTATTTTCAGCCATTACGTATTGTTGACCATGCCTACCCAAAGAATATTTTTTAATGTTACTGCATTCGTGGCAACATTGTGTGGATAAATTTTAGCTTTTTTTGTTGTTTCCAGGATTGATTGCCTCAGAATTAAAGCGTGGGCTGGAACAACCATCGGCTACCACTCCTCTTCTAACACATGACACACCAGCAGGTGACGATCAAGAGCTGCCTACATACGACTGTGTAGTGATCCTGTCAGCATACAGTCGGTACGTACCTATTTGAACTGAGTCTTGACTTTCCTGCTTGTTGCTGTAGTTTCGGCATATCTGTTGCGAGCCAATTAACTAAAATGATTTATTGCTATCTTTTAACTAAACTATCACTGACTTATATAATTATCTTCTTTGAAATTGGATCGTAGCACAATAAGCGGTGAACTCGTTCAAACCTAGGTTAGTTGTTAGAAGCACTATATTGAACATAACAGGTTTCAAGCATAGCTGTTGTGTCCCACTAGTGCGAGAGCATTACTTTTTTAATATTGATAATGTAATCGAGCTTGTTGCATTATTAAGCCATGAAAGTAACACCAAACCATCGCTGTACGCATCATATTCGCAATCGTGTACTTATTTTCATTCACTATTTATTGTTGACCATGCCTACCTTAAGAATATTTTGTAATGTTTCTGCATTCGTGGCAACATTGCGTGGCTAAATATAAGCTTTTTTTGTTGTTTTCAGGCCTGATTGCCTCAGCATTAAAGCGTGGGCTGGAACAACCATCGGCTACCACTCCTCTTCTAAGACATGACACACTAGCAGGTGACGATCAAGAGCTGCCTACATACGACTTTGTAGTGATCCTGTCAGCATACAGTCGGTACGTACCTATTTGAACTGAGTCTCGACTTTTCCGCTTGTTGCTGTAGTTTCGGCATATCTGTTGCGAGCCAATTAACTAAAACGATTTATTGCCATCTTTGAACTAAATTATCACTGACTTATTTAATTATCTTCTTTGAAATTGGATCGTAGCACAATAAGCGGTGAACTCGTTCAAACCTAGGTTAGTTGTTAGAAGCACTATATTGAACATAACAGGTTTCAAGCATAGCTGTTGTGTCCCACTAGTGCGAGAGCATTACTTTTATAATATTAATAATGTAATCGGGCTTGTTGCATTATTATGCCATGAAAGTAACACCACCCTAACCATCGCTGTACGCGTCATATTCGCTAATGTCTAATTATTTTCAGCCATTACGTATTGTTGACCATGCCTACCCAAAGAATATTTTTTAATGTTACTGCATTCCTGGCACCATTGCGTGGCTAAATATAAGCTTTTTTTGTTGTTTTTAGGCCTGATTGCCTCAGCATTAAAGCGAGGGCTGAAACAACCATCGGCTACCACTCCTCTTCGAAGACATGACACACTAGCAGGTGACGATCAAGAGCTGCCTACATACGACTTTGTAGTGATCCTGTCAGCATACAGTCGGTACGTACCTATTTGAACTGAGTCTCGACTTTTCCGCTTGTTGCTGTAGTTTCGGCATATCTGTTGCGAGCCAATTAACTAAAACGATTTATTGCCATCTTTGAACTAAATTATCACTGACTTATTTAATTATCTTCTTTGAAATTGGATCGTAGCACAATAAGCGGTGAACTCGTTCAAACCTAGGTTAGTTGTTAGAAGCACTATATTGAACATAACAGGTTTCAAGCATAGCTGTTGTGTCCCACTAGTGCGAGAGCATTACTTTTATAATATTAATAATGTAATCGGGCTTGTTGCATTATTATGCCATGAAAGTAACACCACCCTAACCATCGCTGTACGCGTCATATTCGCTAATGTCTAATTATTTTCAGCCATTACGTATTGTTGACCATGCCTACCCAAAGAATATTTTGTAATGTTTCTGCATTCGTGGCAACATTGCGTGGCTAAATATAAGCTTTTTTTGTTGTTTTCAGGCCTGATTGCCTCAGCATTAAAGCGTGGGCTGGAACAACCATCGGCTACCACTCCTCTTCTAAGACATGACACACTAGCAGGTGACGATCAAGAGCTGCCTACATACGACTTTGTAGTGATCCTGTCAGCATACAGTCGGTACGTACCTATTTGAACTGAGTCTCGACTTTTCCGCTTGTTGCTGTAGTTTCGGCATATCTGTTGCGAGCCAATTAACTAAAATGATTTATTGCCATCTTTTAACTAAACTATCACTGACTTATTTAATTATCTTCTTTGAAATTGGACCGTAGCACAATAAGCGGTGAACTCGTTCAAACCTAAGTTAGTTGTTAGAAGCACTACCTATATTGAACATAACAGGTTTCAAGTATAGCTGTTGTGTCCCACTAGTGCGAGAGCATTACTTTTTTAATATTGATAATGTAATCGAGCTTGTTGCATTATTAAGCCATGAAAGTAACACCAAACCATCGCTGTACGCGTCATATTCGCAATCGTCTAATTATTTTCAGCCATTATTTATTGTTGACCATGCCTACCCAAACAATATTTTGTAATGTTTCTGCATTCGTGGCAACATTGCGTGGCTAAATATAAGCTTTTTTTGTTGTTTTCAGGCCTGATTGCCTCAGCATTAAAGCGTGGGCTGGAACAACCATCGGCTACCACTCCTCTTCTAAGACATGACACACTAGCAGGTGACGATCAAGAGCTGCCTACATACGACTTTGTAGTGATCCTGTCAGCATACAGTCGGTACGTACCTATTTGAACTGAGTCTCGACTTTCCCGCTTGTTGCTGTAGCTTCGGCATATGTGTTGCGAGCCAATTAACTTAAACGATTTATTGCCATCTTTGAACTAAATTATCACTTAATTATTTAATTATCTTCTTTAAAATTGGACCGTAGCACAATAAGCGGTGAACTCGTTCAAACCTAAGTTAGTTGTTATAAGCACTGTATTGAACATAAAAGTTTTCAAGCATAGCTGTTGTGTCCCACTAGTGCGAGAGCATTACTTTTATAATATTGATAATGTAATCGGGCTTGTTGCATTATTATGCCATGAAAGTAACACCACCCTAACCATCGCTATACGCGTCATATTCGCAATTGTCTAATTATTTTCAGCCATTACGTATTGTTGACCATGCCTACCCAAAGAATATTTTTTAATGTAACTGCATTCGTGGCAACATTGTGTGGATAAATATTAGCGTTTTTTGTTGTTTCCAGGATTGATTGCCTCAGCATTAAAGCGTGGGCTGGAACAACTATCGGCTACCACTCCTCTTCTAACACATGACACACTAGCAGGTGACGATCAAGAGCTGCCTACTTACGACTTTGTAGTGATCCTGTCAGCATACAGTCGGTACGTACTTATTTGAACTAAGTGTGGACTGCCCCGCTTGTTGCTGTAGTTTCGGCAAATCTGTTGCGAGATAATTAATTAAAACATTTAATTGCCGTCTTATAACAAAACTAACACTGACTTATTTAATTACCTACTTTGTAATTGGACCGCAGCAAAATAATACTTTTATAAAAAATAATTTAATCGATCTTCTTGCATTATTAAACAGTGAAAGTAACACATTAGCGTTGTGTTACACATCGTCTCATTTTTCCTTTGAAATACAGACCTCCTCTATGTAAGACGTGGTTTGATTCCACTACGTATTCCCAGTGCCGATGTGTACCTGTGTACGTCGTTACATATTTATGTATTTGAATACTTTATTATTTTCACCGATTTGGAGTTGTGTTGATGAAAAAATAACGACTAAAGCTGTGTATAAATTATTATTCGAAGCGGGCGCTTTAGTTGCTATTATTTTTTATTGATTTTCACAGGTAAAGAAAGACATGCTCTCGACTCCAGCTTACTACGAACTAGTATATTACAAATAGATTTAATAGCGCTAATGTTTTTAAGTTCATTATCTTTGCGTAGTGTGAAACTTAATCACCTAAATTAATCTTGTGTTACCAGAAGGTACTATGTCCACATTGAACGTTAAGTGATACTAGTGACACCAAGATTTTTCCTTCAAGATTCCGCTTGTCCTGGTTTTTTAAATTCCGTTTATTGATATATTATTACCTAGTATTATTTACAATAATATTGACCTAGTATTATTGTTTTAAAGTTACTCAAGCTAACAATAATAGAAATAAATTATACACGTACGTAACGGTGCTGTCATTCATTTTGTAGCCAAAACTGATAGATTGTCGTCACACAGAAACGCAAGCCCCAACACGACTACAACGTGGGACACCTTCAGTGGGGTCATATGCCTCACTTACCCGCTGCTCATCATCATCGATCTGTGACCACGACTGCAAAACATGTACATGCAAAAATTGCAGGAAATATTATAATGCCATCTTTGCATATACATGCTTTGCGGGTGGTAGGGCGCCGAGGGATCGACCGGGACTGCAATGGAACTTGCCGAAACGACGTAGCAGAATTGTTAATGAAACATTTATTAATTTATTTTAAACTATAATGTACACTTTTTTCTTATTTATCTTTTACTTCTTTTTACTTACAAGAGATTCTAGTGATATGATTATTTCCTTGGCAACTTTTATTGCAAAGGGCAGTCAGTGTGTTGGACAGTCTGACACCCAGTTTGGGTTCAGGCCGTATTTATCTATTGAAACTGCTTTCCACGTTTTCAAACAGGCTATTCAATATTATGCAATTAGGAAAACACCTGTTTGAACCACCTCTGGAGCACGACCATGAAGAAAACACTAACATGACGCGTAATTAAGAATTGGTGTAACAACCAATACAGTTATGTTAGGTGGGCGGGTGTCCTGTCGAAAGCTTTTCAGGTTAAAATGCGGGGTATGGCAGGGAGGACTCGGGTCACGCAAGCTTTTCAGCTGAATGTAAAACAGTTGTTCTATAAGCTCAGCACTAAAACCATCGGGTGCTCCATTAAAGGGTTTTGCGTCGATAATATCAGTTACCGGATGATATTATTATGGTATTGCAGAGTCCAGCGATCAGTGCAACAAGAAGGCACTTCTGGTTTTCAAGGCGGGTAAATAGTTCTATCTATCACCCTTCGAGGCGCGCCGCTTTCCAGAGTGACGAAGTTCAAGTACCTGGGGCATTGAGTCACCGATAGTCTGTCCAACGATGTGAACTGGTCTAGGAAACGCAGAGCATTGTCAGTTTAAAGTAACATGCTGGCCCATAGAATGCACGTTGTACAAAGGAGGTTAGAAAAACACATTTTAGGGCGTGTAAACAATATATACAGGTGCTCCGGCTACACAAAAAACTCGTATAATGCTCTTTGAACCAATATTAAAACGCCTTTTGGGTGATATTGGGGCTACCGCGTTTAGTTCAGTTTAGTTGAGAGTCATGGATGAAGGAGAAAAGTCGGATGACGGAAGTCGGATCTAGTGTGTAAATTACTAAACAAATAGAGCTATGGCTACTTCAGAACGTATTTTCACGGATTCAGGTCGGATGCAGTGCGGGACCGCTCTGGTGCGGCGAGTGCGCGATAGCTCCAACAGCCTGATCACTATTGTGGCCGACAGGCGGGATAGTCCAATGATGTGACACTGGATGACAACTCAGCGTGTATTATTTAGTTTTGTTTAATTAGATTGTAATTTTGCATTTATATTTGTAATTGTATGTATCCTGGGTGCATATAAATTTATTAAAATGTTTTTCAAATATGGATTTATGTCCGAACTAAATAAATTATTATAATAACATAAGAAATCCGAAAGTTAAGCTTACTTACAAAGTAGTAAGCGCTACTTAACGTTGTTTATAAAATTGATTAAAGTCATGATAAGAAAATCTACAAAATGAGCACTTACCGAAGCATGGAAGTCCCGGTATGGGATGGTTGGTCACTCATCGATGTTCTGACCTGACAAGTGTTACTTAACCTGAAAGATGTACCCACACGATAGTTTTGCATCTTCCATTTGCATCTACGAGCCCCTTGACATTAAACGTGATAAACCGTGAAGTAAAACAAACTATGCCTGCATTATTTAGTAATAAAATAATCGTCTTGCTTCTTCCAGGCAAGGAAGCCTGCAGCTATGATCACTTGTGCGACGACATCCGCGCCGAGCGCACGTGTCTGCCGTGCCTGTACGGATGCACGGGCAGCGATGAGGTTGTCTTTTACAACTGGACGCGAATGCATGGGCATGATCTGCTTCACTGATTCGCAGCAAGTGGCACCTGCTTTACAGGTAAGGCCGTACTACTATGATATCATGCGCCTGACAGATGTCAATTATAGCGGCAAATCTTAGTAGAGACTAGCCATTGATAGAGTACACAGCCTAATGTCACAAGAACATAGAATTTTATATGTTTGAGAAACAATGGAAAACGATACTGTCGGAATGTGTAAAATTTTGTGTGGTGAATTTATAACTTGTTTTTATATAAATTACTCCAGCGTTCAGATCTGTGCTGTATATATTGTATTTTTTTTAAATAGTGAAACCAGTTTTAGCCGTATTGTTTACATTAAATCAATAAATAAATAATCAGACAAAAATAAATTTAGAAAATATGTTATACGCTTGGTATGTATACAAAGGCCGACCAGTTCTCACTAAAAGGTGCCCTTCATTTTTTGACAATCCACTCCCTTGTCTCCGATATGTTTTGTTCATAAAAGCGATATAATCTTGTGTGTCTTGGCAACCGATTACCCTGCACCTTTAAACTGATTTAGCTAATTTGTCGTCTCATGTCCAAGGACGCGCGACATTTAATTTTAACCGGCCCCACATTAAATGCGTAGATTAATATGGTTCTTTCTGTAATTTCCAGGCCTGAATTCCGCAACAATTTCGTGAGCAAGAAGAAACATGGCTATCGGTCACCACACCTCAAAGCACCCTACACTCTAGCAGATGACGTTCAACTGCGTAACATGTATAGTAACCCTGTCGGCGTACAGTAGTTGCGTAGACGCGAGGTGGCCCGCAGATGCGGGCCGGCACCAGCCGGGGATTGCGGAAGTCGCATACGTTCCCGCGATCCCCGGCGTAGGTGGCAGATGGAACACCGGGGTGGTTTTAGTCAGTAAGAGTCTGACAGACCCCTCCACCCGTCCCAGGGTGGAGGATTTCCCCCCGAGATCAAAAAAAAAAAAAAAAAAGGTTCACCATATCTGTTGCGAACCAATTATCTAAGACAAATAACACTGGTCTGCAAAATTCAACTTTTTGTGTATCTTTTAAATAAATGTAATACTTATACTAATTAGGGGTCACTGAATTAGAAAATAAAATTATTTTTATTAGTTAGCTCTTATTTAAAAAAATGTGCCTAGTTTAAAAACTCGAATTAAAGTGAAATTTTCAAGTACAAAAATAATTTATTAAAAAAAACCGTTGTTTTGTTTATTCATTTTTTTACTTTACCCATGAAATTGAGAATTTTGAAATAAAAACAAAACATAAAACCTATTAAATAATTTGTTTGTCTTCTTCTTTGCGAGAAATACCCCTAAAAGTGACCGAGAGTTAACTTTCAGCAGTAGTCCGCTAATCTTGACGTATTCTATCGGCCCTGATATCTCTTTTCCACTTTTGATATAACGTTGTGGAATCGTCCATCATGTTTGTCACTTACGTCACCGCAGTTAAGACAAAAATCAAGAAAAGAGAATGGATTCTTGGAGACATAATTCAACCTAGCAGTTGCAGCCGATTGTATGTCACCGGGAAATTGCAAAAGCGGTTTGATTGTAAAAAATCGTGTGACAGTAAACTATTTTTCCTAATAAGACACGGATTTATTGGAAACTGTTGAATTTCGATGCGATTTATTGTCTATAAAATGACTTTTTCATAATATATCGAGAAATTATAATAAAAATAAGATTATTTTCCGGTAACATAAACAAGTTCAGCACATTTTTCAGTTCTCCTATTGCCTCAAAAAACCATGTCCGACTATTTTAGCCCGACTGCGCCAGAAGGTTATGTTTTTCGAAAGTAAGTATGTATGTATGTATAATTGTTTGGCACGCTCTGCGACCTGAACGCATCGATGGATTTTAGCTTGAGAGGTGTCGTTAGATTTGTATTTACTGTGAGAGTGACACTGGGTATATCAAAATAAAAATAAAATAAAAATGGCGGATTTTGGCGCCAAATTCAAATATTTGGCACGTTCTGTAGCCTGGACTGCTCGATGGATTTTAGCTTGAGAGGTGTCGCTAGATTCATATTCATCAAAATTTACACTAATAAAATTAAAAAAAGAACCTTTATTTAAAAAAATACTAATTGGAAATGAAAAAACCCTTAAACAAGAAAGTCGTCATACCCGATTGCACTTAACTTACGAACCGCCAAGATCTTAAGAAGTTAAGTGCATTTGGGACCCATTCTAGAAATGGAGGCTTAGTGAATTGAGAGCACATACCTATAATATTATATTGCAGATTACTCTAATCTACTTACTAGACGGCTGACTTTATGTAATAGGTCCCGACTGCACTTAACTTAAGAATCTTAGCGATTTTTAAGTTAAGTGCAATCGGGTATGACGACTTTCTTGTTTTAGGGTTTTTTCATTTCCAAATTACACAGCAACGACGCCGGGCTTTTTAGTTTTTTTAAATTACCGTCTTTAAAGCCTTGTAAAACTGAATCTGAGTTTTGGTCCTTTACATTTTTTCTGATATCAGGACCAACAAAGATTCCTTGGGGCATGTTGGCCCATTATTGTTCGTTCCATCACGCTTTCGAAAGCTTTCATTAATCCCTATTTAATATGCAAAGATGGCTAGATTTGTTTTTAGACCAGTGTAATAATTGTCGGCCTTACAAAAATACTGACTTATTTAGTATCACTTTTTTCTGTTTCGGAAGACGAGTAATACTTTATGGTTTAGTGTAATTGGAGAGCAATAAAATAAGCACTGATATAATTCATAGCTAAGTAATATTTTATAACGTATACTATATTGGACATGACAGATTTGGAGCATAACTGATGTGTGTGAACAAGTGCAAGAATATTACTTTTACCTTAGATAATGTAATCGAACTTCTTGTATTATTAACTTCCAAAAGAAACAAAATATCGTACTGCGTCATCAGCCGTGATCGGATAATCGGGTGCTTATATACCCAAACTTCATCCCGTGAAAGAATAATATGGACATTCCTTTCTGAATAAATAAATAATCCCAGGTTCCCGGGATTGAACAATTTTGTAAAAACAACCATAGCAAACTTAATGAAATTATAAAATATTTTGATTTCGTATCTTTATTGTATTTAAAACACATGAAATACCTATAAAAAGTTATAATGAGAGTTCACAACGAGTTCTTACTATATTTTGTAACCTCAGGAATTTCGAACGATTCCGGGATCCGGGATTCTGAAAAGCATGTCCGTATTATACTTTCGTGGGAATAAAAGTGAAGTTTAGGTATATTAGCGCCCGATTATTTTATCTTGTTAATGTTCTAAGTTATTTATTTGATTTTCACATTATATTCACTTATATTTTAATGAATCTATTGTTATTTAATTTAATTTAATATTTAATGGTTTTACCACTGTTTTTTGTGCTAGCGGTGTTAACCTATAATTAATTGTTGCACCCGCAATTGTATTCTATTATAAATAACAACCTGCTAATGTACTGCTGTAAACAATTGCTGGTTAACCTGAATAAAATAAATAAAAATAAATAAATCACTGGTCATCAAGTCTTTAATTTTCCCTGGGCTGGGATTCAGGCCTCCTCTCTGTGAGAAGAAGTGGTTTGTTTTCACTACGCAGATGTGTTGATGCCTCAAAATACGCAGCTTTGTAAGAATACTGTATTATCACAAAATACAGTTGCGAGTTATTTAGACCATATGAGAATTTTCCATTTCATATACCCACTTGCTTTGCGTGCGACTTTGTACGCTATATTTCGGTTTTTACCATTCCTGAAGAATTTTTCCGTTCCTTTATAGCCTATAGCACTCCTTATAAATGTGACTATCATATACAAAAAGATTTTTCCAAATCCGACTAGCAGTTCCAGAGATTATGGAGTTCAAACAGACAAACAAATTATATTATATAATAAAACTGAAGAATTTGTTTGTTTCTTTATTTGTATAGATTTTTAGTAAAGTTTATAAATCAATAACATCACAAAATAACAAAACCTAAAGCGCCCGTATAGATTGGAACACACGAATTTATTGGGTGCCGCTCATCTAAAATTATTATCAAAGGAAAACTGACTGACGTATACAATACACAGTCGAAACTTCTGCGACAAACACATGACATTTTGCACAAGGCTTCCTTTTATATAGGTGAGCACTAAAAAGAGATTTTAAAATTCATCATTTACGGAGGTGATAAGGGGAAGAGGGAGAGTTGTTTATAGTAAACCTGCGCAAACGAAATCACGGACGAAGTGCTTGTATTTTTTATTTCTGTCAAAAGCTATAACGCTCAAACGAAATAGCAACAGCACTTTACATATTTTCATTTGATATAACGATCAGTTAACAACGCATGTTATTGAAACACTACCTCTAACGTTTGTTTACTATTTTCTCATTGATTATCACGATCTTTTACTATAAATATAATTTTGTATAGCTAGAGTTTGATCTGACTGCCGCCACGCCGAACAAAGAATGAACGAAGAGATTTTGGCACCCCCACCCTCGATGCATGAGTCAAATTCTCACTTGTCCGATTAGATTATGTTTTATAAGTCAAATATACCTAGGTATGTTAAGTCAAATTTACATTCGGTATATTTCAGATGGAAGTTGAAACAACCATTGGAGATCACGATGCCATACAGTTACTTGAGTTCGTGATGCTACAAAGTGAGCTGATCATGTGGGACGCATTGCTATTCCATTTGTGGATATTGACTCACTTTGTAGAATTACTCATTAGTGAACTGATCATCAGGAATTGACTGCACAACAGCGCCTCATCCAGTTAAAGATGTGAGTATATTACAATTTGCATCCCTGTCGTTGACTGTCTCAGTCGAAATCTGTCAAAACACCTCTAACTTCTATAAATTTTGTCAGATTGCAACTGAGATGCATATGCAAACGAGTCGATTATTGAGAGTTTAATTGGAATTCAATATCGATTAGGTGTCTTCAATTTAAAAGTAAAAACTTTAGTGTTTATTATTCAAGGTTCGCAATGTTTTCGGAGTAAAAATCTTGTTAAAATTGATTTGATTCTTTTATTTTCGATAAACAAAATCCACAATTTATGGTAAAGCCATTGATATATGGATATTTAGAATATACTAGGATAGAGGGGTATAAAAAGAAAAAGCGGAGGCTCATGTCCAGCAGTGTGACCTCCACCTCCTCCACCAACCTCTTTTTTAATGACATAGGTCATTAAAAAAGAGGTTTGACTAATAAATGTATCTAATAATATAATTAACATTGACGATTGAGTGGATAGAAGGCGTTTTTCTATATTCTAATCTGCCTCTGACAAAGTGATTATTTTTAAATTTGCAGCTTGATGATTAATTTGCCTCAAATTAATCCTACCATCACTAATTACTTTAGAATTTTATTAAAAATACGCATAATATTTATATTACTGATAAGTATATTAAAGGACAACACATATTTCTTTTATCATGCATCATACGTAACTGTTCTAAATTACACAATAGGCAGCTGCCAAAAAGTGAGTAACCTGCTGGACGGAATATAAGAGACGTATGCAAACGAATTTCATTTAGATAGGAGAAAGTAATCTCAGTTAGCATAAGTAAAAGCGTAATCATCTCATCATATTATCACTGCTGGGACACATGCTTCCTCTTTGGGACTAAGTTCGAAGGGATTTTCTCTTGTGTTTGGAAGAGGGCTTGTATCACGCCCATTCACAAAAGTGGTGACAAAGGTAACGTTGAGAATTATCGACCCATACATCTATTTTATCCACCTTGTCTAAGCTTATTGAGGGTCTAGTGAACAGTCACACTTATTTCTTCAGTTAAATCACCTGATTATACCCGGGCAACATGGCTTCGTTAAATCCAAATCCACTACCACAAATCTAATGATTTTTACACAATTTTTGTTTGAAAAGATGGACGTGCGCACGCAGGTTGATGCTGTATACACCCGATTTTAACACAATTAACACAATTCATCTGTTACAGTCTTCCATGAGCCGAACAGCTGCTAATGGACACTCTCGCCAAACGTTTGACTTCAAAAAAGGGACAAATTCTAGGAGTATAGTTGCGATGACATTCAACATGTGGTGCCTATGAATAGGTGGCGCCACGCGATTATCTGTATTAAAAATAGAACAGATGAGAACACGGCTTCGTGGCAGCACCTCAGTAATTTTATAACTGCCACTAGAAAATAATTTAAAGGTTGTCCCGTCAACTTTGTCAGTAATTATTACTAGTTGCCTATTCTGAAATAAGTACCTACTAATAATATGAATAATCGTGTAACTAACTTTTTTCTGGAGGAGTTTAGCATTTAGCTTTATGCATAACATTTAAGTATAATTATATTATATCGGTACTGTTAAATATTGATTCATACTTTGTTCACCAGATGTTGGTAGAACAAAGTAAGCGAAAAGCTCAAAGTTTACTTTAATATTGCTATGTTTCACAAGACATGCATTCAATAAATTCATTACAAACATGTTCCTGATAATCCTTTAGGAATGCCTCTGGTTTGAGATATTCCTCTGATGGATTAAGTTAGTAAGTAATTATTCTATTTAGTGATATGGATATTCATTTAAGGTTTCTCAATATTACAATAAACACATTTCAATACATTATCATCGGATCTGGTAATCGAAGTTCGTGTTACTATAAAAAAAACATTATTTTTTTTATAAAATTCTTTTCCAGGTGAAGAGTTTTACAAAGATCTTTTACGACAAGTTAAACGCCAAATTACTCAGCACAAAGGTAAAATGTATGTATGTGATTTATATTTACAATGTTTTAGAAGCGAAATTTAGTACAACTCACATAACGTGTAACAGAATATTAACTGTACTGCCGGGGAGAAATACTAATCTTGCATGCAGCTCCATGCAGCTTTTTGGCCGCAGTTTGGGCATTGAACTCAATGGTGGCCGCTGAAGTTGAGACTGGATGTCACAGTGGCATGCCTAAGAACTCGAGCCGATCAGTGACAGGAACAGATGTACCCAGAAAAATAGGAGTTTTTGCAGTAAAAGACACGCCTGTGTTTAAGTGGTGTTAAAAGGGACCAGATTGTCACTACCCCACTGGGAGACAGGGCTTTAGGTCAAATTTGTCCGCTCTACCATGGCTTCTCTCAAAGAACGAAGTTCATCCCCGCTGCAAAAATATGACTCTGGAACCGTACTGTCCATCTGCGTACCCAGCAATATTGATGTGCAGCAAAAAAAGAGTTGCAGAGGGAACATATCCCTGAGGAATTCTAGTTTCAATAGCCATGAGGTCAGAGGAGCAGCCGTCAACGACTACTCGGATAAAAGTTGCTCAACTAAACTACCTTTCTTCTTTTTAACTATAACCTTGTAGAAAAATATTATAAAAACAAGATGGAGACGAGTGCTGAGCGCGTACGAGCCAGGTGATAGGTCGCGCAAAATCTACAGGAATGCGTTGCCAAGTTTATGTAACGAGGCGTTCCACATCCTACTCCTATAAGTCACGACGTCGACCCGAGAGTGATTTGGCCTAAAACTAAGAGCGCGCCTTCCTTTTGGCTTTACGAAGCAGATGGCTTTATACGCGTGGGAGGCATACATGATCGATATTCATTGTATGTAAGGGTCGTATGTCTAATTTCGGAGGGGTACCTATATAATTTCCACGTTTAGCAGGAGATTTGACGATGATCGTCATACGTTAATTGCTTTTGTGTGTTTACTTATGTCCGGTATCAAATGCATTGTTTAGATGAATAATATTATTATTTTTCATGTCTTCCAGGCCTGGATGCCTCAACAGTAAACCGTGAGAAGAGAGATCCATCATCCATTACTCCTCTAAGCACACTACTCACTAGCGGGTGACGTTCAACTGCGGCTTGCACAATAAAGTGATCCTTTCGGCACACAGTAGGTATGTACTTATTTCAACAGAGTGACTACTTTGAGAGTATGTTGCTTAACACTTAACATATCTGTTGCGCCCCTAATATTAAACCGATGTATTTACTATTTTTTGAAACTTTGCGATAATTCAATGACTTACTTGATTTTAATTTGTCTGTGTCTCTATCTCCCGGATAGGCCTGAAAGAAGAAGAGAAATCTTTAAAGTTTAAGGTTATCGGAGAATGAAGTAATAAGCACTGCTATTGTTTATAACTAAGCTTCTATTGAACAGTTTGATGCAAGTAGACACACTTTGTCATCGCAGTCAGAGCTTGGGTGATGCGAATAGCCATTTTTGCTACAGGTGATACCGAACAGCATTCTTCGAAACGGTCACTCTCCTGACTCGCTTTCTATCACTGGATATATACTGCTACAGTGGTCTCGTGTAGCCGTTTACAGCAAAGACTGAGAGGAGACCCCAATAGTGGCCTGTCAAGAGGTAACAACCGTTCCATGTGCTGTTAATGATCACCGAGTTGATACAGAAGGATTTCCCTGATAGCCTCTGTGTTCCTTCTGCCTAGACATAGGTCACCCCTCTGGAAAAGGAGTGGCTGTAATTAATCACATAGGCCCAGTGAGGATTAGTAGATGTTATGATCCTTCCATTTTGTTTGGTTTTTGGAAATGCGGGTTTCGTTGTTTACGTGGTTTCGTTCACAGTTTTGGGGGCCTTGCGTACGGCCCGCGTCTTAAAATACGAAAAAAATGAAACTCAGACAGTTGCATTTCTTTTGTTTGTTTGGACTAGGGATGCAATAGAGGTCACTCCGCGAAAGCGCCTGTTAAAGGTTGATTAAAATTTTTACAAAGGAAAATATACCTCTTGGATATGACAAATGATGCTGATTGAACAAAACTAGTTTTTCTGGTTTTATCAAAATGTGCGGTTTTAAAACCCCAGTTTGAACCCACAAAATCGTCTCTTGGGGCCGTTAGTAATATGCTACTTATATTCTTAACAACAGACTAAAGCAACAAATATAATCACTATTTACATAGTAAGTAATTTTCTCATCATGCTAATAAACCAAAGTTTTTGTCCAGACAACGTAAAAACGTATATTTAAAAAGTAAGTAAAATAAGAATTCGGTACATTTCAGGTGGTGTTTGAAGCGGCCATTCAAGACTACCAGTCAGAGATGTGAGTATAATCCAATTTATTATACCATCGACTTTTTATGTCCTGTCCCATCGGACCTTCTAATTTAATAAGGTCGTTATTAGGTAAAAAGTGCGTTGTTAAGTCTGCAATATTCTGATATTTTCAAGTACAGTTTTCAAGAGTACCTAACTGTTGTATTGGAAACGCTTGAAATAGCATATAAATCCTTATAAATAAAACTCTTCTGTTGACTGACTGAGTGACTGACTGACTGACAGACAACTTTTACTATGATTTAAACTTCATCTTCATTATTACGTATTTACGAGATAGAACTATTCTAAACGGAAGTTATATTACAAAACTACTTGTATAATGTACAATGCTATTGTGTTGGATGCGGCGCGTCGTCTTTGGTGCTACTCGGGCCATCATCAGAACATCGGAAGTGGCCTGTCTCAAGGTTCGATAACATTGTATCGTCCAAAGACAAATGTGAAGTATGTCTCAATCTTAACATTTTCAGGAAGACAAACAATTTTTAGTTTCTACATTAAAATGAACTGGATTTACCGAAATTTCCAAAATTGTGCGTTTTCAAAAAATTAAACCAGATATGAGGTCTAAAAATTCTGCGAACGACGCGTGGGTGTTTATGTAGGTACAGACCATTATCTACTTATTCGTCGAGTGTCTGATCAGTTCCAACACAGACTTCACTGAGTTCGTATGCCTGCGTCTGCATCTAAGTAATTGAATACAGAACGACTGGAAAGCAGCCACTTTGCCCCGAATCTACTGGACCAACTTAGTAACGCGTTAGAGCTCAAGTTGATACGGGTACGCCATAATCTTGGCTATAAGTCCCCTCTGCGTCGTGGAGGTCTGCCCCGCTTTGGTAGGGTACCGCCGTGTCCTCGTAGCGGCGATCAGCGGCGGTGACCTCTCACATCCGGCTCAGATCCGAAGCGAGAGGTCATGGAAGGCAGTCAGATTAAGCGAAGGAGGTGGCGGTACGCGTGGGGAAAGGGCAATCCTGAAGCCTAAGCCGCCGCAGGAGACGACGCCCCGGGGGTCTGGAGTCACCTTCTCAGTTTGTTTTTATTAGACAAAATAAATAAAAGACCACATATTATGGATACGATTGCAGCACCCGCAAGAGATTTATGTTATCAAATGAAGAGTTTCATTATCTTTCTCGGAAGATCTTTTACAAATCCTAAAGTGTTACATATAATTTCCAAAAATGAAAGCACTCGAAAATCCCCATCCTAGTAGTATAAGGGTGTACTCTATGCATCTGCTAACCCCTTCGAAGAGTACAGGCGTGATGTTTTGTTATAGAAATGAGCATGGCATAATATCTCTATAGATCAACATCATAAACTAGCACTCCGCCTGCGACTTTGTCAGAGCGGATTTAGTAGGTAGGTACTCCACGAAGTTAAACACCCCTGCTACTCCCTTTAACGGGTAGTTTTTGAAAATTAATTAAAACGATTTCTAGTAATTAGCTAACCATTTCCGCTACTGAGAATACATGATCAGCGAAACTGTTGCCCTCTTCACCCTGTTGGGGGTTGATTATGAAAAATTGGAAGATCCGTTTCAATGATGCCACGTCTAGGTTTTATGTACCAGTTTCCAAATAAATTGAATCATGCAGTATTGTCTTTCCCTAAAGATGGGCATTGTTCTTAAAAACGAATAATGACAGCCTTTATTATTAGTTTAGGTCAGCATTAGTACCAAGTTTTAAGCAAATTTGCCGAAGGAGTAAGATCCTGTGAAGAAAGAAAATCGTTTGTACCTTTGCTGACCTCTCCTACACATAATCCACCGCCTTGCCAAATTTAATTTACAGTCCAGTAGATTTTGAGATTTCGTGAATAATCAGTGAGTGTGTGGGTCCTTTCGCCTTAATATATGAAAGTATGTGAAAGTAACAGCTCTGCCTGTCTGTTATCTCTAATGTCCCGGAATTAAATAAAAAATCTTTTCTTGTCTAATGTCCCGGAATAAGACATAGGATACTTACATCCTAGTAATATGTTTCCTTGGGATATTTTTAAATCTACATGCGGGCGAAGCCTCTGGCAGAAGCTATTAGGTATATGCTTAAACTTTGCCTGAAAAATATGCATTTAAATAACGAAAACCACATCCAAATCGGATCAGCAGTTTTTGTGACAATTGCGGAGATACTAATTTACTATTTTCGGGCCGTCTATTCTTCGAGTGTCCACATATGGAATTTTCGAAAATAAATCGTTACTAAGCTGTTACCTACTTAATAAATAGTACTTGTTGTTTTTCACACAGTTATTATACACAGATAATTAAATTGATAAAGATATTTTCTTGTTATGATTTTCAGGCCCAAAAGGCGCTTCTGTGCTTCTGTAATGAATTGTGAACTGGAAGAACAACAGCGGAAAACGTTCATTAGCTGCTTGCACATAAAGAGAGCCCGTCGAGAACATTAGGTACGTACCCATTTTAACAGAATAATAACTTGGGAATGTAACGCAACTATTCACTTTACTTGTTCTGCGCCGATTTAACTAAAAAAACAAAAGTTGTTGTTGTTCGGGCTCAAAAATAAACCAATACCTAGGTAGTAATTTAAGATTTTGTTAAGTCAGGGTGCAACAAAAAAAACCACATGCCATGTATATGTTAAGATTGATATCACTAGCGCCTTGATTGCGCATAACAGTATTTAAGTATAAATGTTGTGATTAAGGTGGCGCGAATGCATTTCTTTTAGAAACCGTTAATGCATTCAATCCTATTGCATTCACTGTAGTTAAAAGAAACAATCTGTCTTCTAAACTAATATTATAAACAGAAAAGATTTGTTTGTTTATTTTTTGTTACGATTAGAGAGCTACATTGTTTCTTAAAACATCATCATCTGCCAAGCCTTTTCCCAACTATATTGGGGTCGGCTTCCAGTCAAACCGGATTCAGCTGAATACCAGTATTTTACGTGGAGCGGCTGCCTACCAGACCTCCACAACCCATTAACTGGGTAACATGGTACTCCTTGGCAAGACTGGTGTCAGATTATCTGGCTTCTAACTATCCGTAACGACTGCCAAAGATCTTCAAATAACAGCCGGGACCAACGGCTTAACGTGCTTTCCGAGGCACGGAGGAGACTCGGTATGTAAAGATGGTCCCCCATCCACAGACCAACCTCGGCAAGCGTTGCTTAACCTTGAAGATCGACCAGTGCGGCTGTTATTATTTAGCCACGAGCTCCTCTTTACTTAAAACAATGACTATATTTTTATTTTGAATACATTGCCGATCCCAACAAAAGTTACAAAAATGTAACTCAAAGTAGTTAAATGTTGCCTCTTTAATTCATTATTTGGCATGTGCTG
This sequence comes from Mamestra brassicae, assembly GCA_905163435.1. NCBI lineage: Eukaryota > Metazoa > Arthropoda > Insecta > Lepidoptera > Noctuidae > Mamestra > Mamestra brassicae. Next base: position 9,206,888 of record LR990987.1, read on the forward strand.
AAAAAACTATTGATGATACATAAAAATAATGAAAACATAATTAAAGTACTCATCATTACCTATAAATATGTCTAACCATTGTGGTTTAGTCGCAATTATCGCTTTTTTTTTTTCAAATGATTTAATCTAAACACGGGTGGGATCGAATAGTGATGTTTTGATATCATGATATTAATCCTTATCCATTTTACATATTTGATAATAAAGGCTGATTATAATCATGTAAATTACACTTCAACTTATTCAAATTGGACCTTTCGTTTGAAAGTTACGACAGGTATATAAATGCTCCAAGTAAGAAATTGTTGCGGTTTGAGCGAACTGGGAATCATTAATGCTGGATCCAATTAAGGGGTGAAAAAGGGTGATGAAGTTTTAAGGGGAGGATATTATTGCGTTATTGAATTTACGTGGAAACTGGTCTGAACAAACTAAAAGTGGGATCATTCAAACAGATTTATTTATTTTTGAATTATCAAACCTTGACGGAGGGAACGGGGTGAATAGTTGCACTGATCCTGAAACCACAAAATCAGGAGCAGAAATGGCTGGGGAAAATCGTTGTGCTTAATTACTCAAATCTAATCTTTAGAAGGGGGCGAAGAAGTTTTTATTTAGAAATGCCCATTTCTAAATAAAAACTGCTTTTGACCTCGATCACGCCTGATGCAGTTTGTGGAAAACTAATAAATCCGCTCGGATGAAGTCAAGGGCGAAGTGCTAGTAATAATAAACATACAATTTTGTTATTCACTCATAAATACCAATAAAGATGTACTTAGTTATCATAATTATCATCATAAGCCTATAGCAGTCCATTGCTGGACGTTAGCCTCTCCGAATATGGCCGGCCCATTGCCACTTCAGCTTGCTTATTCTGTGAGCTATGTCGACAACTTCGTTTCTCTGTCGGATCACTTTGTTGCGGATTCGATCCCTTAAAGAGACTCCAAGTCCTTTCCATAGCTGGCTGAGCGACCTTGAATTATGGACCAGCCGTTTCGTGAATATCCACGTTTCGGTTTCAGAAGTCATAACAGGCAGGACGCACTGATTGAAGACCTTAGTCGGAAGGTTCTGTGGAATATGTGAGGACAAGACTAATGAGTCTTACCGTCGTAGTGAAGAACGTTTTCGGTGCATGACAGGTGGGGGCAGTATTGGCCATTGAAGACGTCGATGCCACACAGTTAATGTTTCTGTGATACTACACAGTGAACCGATCATTTGAAACCGACTGCACAACAGTGACTCGAGATTTTTCGAGTAAATACGTTGTGGTAGCAATCCTGGCGCACTTTGAAGGTCGGCTGTGACACAAGGTGATGAACCTCAAGGTGATTCAACTTAAGCACCACTTTCCACCTCATTTAAATTGGCCTTCCGTCGACAACCAAGCTTTCTGGTATGCGTACCTTAAAAGTACTTACTTATACTACTCTATCTCACAATATTTTGTTTGTAACATTAGTTGGAAGGATTTCTTGATTTTTTTTGGCACGTTACCGTTTTTAGTCCCCAATTGTTAAAATCCATTAAAACTACCCGTCTTATTGCGTTATGGTAAGAAACCATTTGTGGATTCACTCGCTTGCGCGAGTGAATCCACAATGGCCATTGCACCATCACCTACGAATCGTCGTGACACATGTCGTAAATTGCTCTGTCCTGTGTATTATATTCTAAGAGTAGTTATAGTAAAAGGCAGTGCCTGGACGATAATATTGTGTTGTATACGCTTGATCGTGGAGGCTTATAACGTCAGAAACACAAAAACGCATTCAAGAAGATATTCTCTAGATACTCAATGAAGATATTGTGCAAACAAAATGTTGCCAATTTAGATACTTATAGATTACCGTTGTCAATTTAAATAACTGATTTAAAGATAACTTTTTAACGTGTATTATTTGAATTTTTAGATTAAAGACATCGCTACAACCCATCGCTTCAACTGGAGCTGTTCAACATTCTTCCTATGAAACTCCATATTGCATCGCATACCAATCTGGATCGTACAAGCATCGCCTGGCTTTGGCATCACCAGCGATAGCAAAACACAATCCATTGCAATGGCTCTTATAATAACATTTCTACAACACTGATTACGTAATGTTAGTTGTCGATCTGGCGAATCTTTTGAAAATAGTTAGCAACGGATTAGGAATTGTTGTTTTTGTATAATTGTTTGGAAAAGTGAAAATTGTCTTCAAAAATTGCAGTTTTGAAATTGGAAATGTAACATAATATCGTTATTTATGAAAAAATAAATTGAGAAGAACCGAGGGTAACATCGGACTTCTACGGGCTAAAACTAAACCGTTCCTACCATGATTCAGGGCCCGGGATATAAAAAAAAACGTCACGAGATATTATTTTTTTTTATTTATGCCACACGCACGGTTGTACACTATTGCAATCTCAGTATATTTAAGAGAATTTTTTGTTACACTTAAAAATATGAATCTATTTAAAATAAACAGTGATATCCAAACTTAAATACTAGGAATAAACACAATTTTGTCATTCCTTAAACCAGGCTCCAGAAAATAGGTTGTTAATTGAAATACCAATGAAATTTTATAATAAACTCCCAAACTATGTTCAAGACCTATGTATTAATAAATTCAAATTATTTGTAGAACGTAAGATAAGCCAGAAAACTATACACAGTTAAAGGCAAAATAGCGTGGGATTGAGCTGCTTTGATGATGTACATGGCCCAATTTTCATATATTATTTTTACACATTAACATTTTTATATTCTCATTTTTGTAAACTTTTTGTCATGAGTGTTTACTTTGTTAAGTAATCTATTGTATTTTATTTGAATTCACTTTTTTTTGACATAAATTACTATTAAGGTATAATATATTTTTTTTTATTTTAATTAATTATTCTGATTATGAGGACTACACCTCTGGGTTATCTTTCTTTTTTCTCTTCAAGTATTTTTTTAACGATGTCTGGCAGTTTGAGTACTTTTTGTGTCCTACCCAAATGTCAATTCATTGGCATTGTTCGTCGAGTCGTTCAGCACCTTATTGGTTCTAATTTGAGCTCAATTACTGACCAAGGTTTCAAACATATGTGGTTCTTTCCTCAAAAGAACATTTCAGACACGGATCTGCACGATCCTCCAACATATTGTGAATATGAGGGACCATATTGTTCACAATATTAGGGGTTTATTTCATGTTAGTCTGGCAGTTTCAGTTCTTTATGCGGTCTTCCCAAATGTCCTTACTTTGGTATTGATCGTCAAATCGTTGAGCTCCTTAAAGTTTTAAGTGTGAGCTATACGTTATCTGACAAATGTTTGCACTGTCTAGACAGGTCCACTTAAATCAATGTGGTACTTTCCTCAAAATACCACTTCAGACATTAACCTATATGTTTTCATTTATTTGACCAGTACGATTGTATGGACTTTAAAACAGACTTTGACCTCTAAGTATGTTTAGGTGTTCCTTCTCAGGGAAGTCAGTTAGGAAACACCACTCATCTAGTTTAAAATTACTCAAAAAGGTGACGTGTAAAAGTGTTATGTTCCTACGTACAAAATTAATATCATTTATCATTGCATCCTAACAACATCCCAAAATACAAGGAAAGTGCATTTTTTTGTGACCAACGACGCTTTACATGACTGTTCTATATCTAAATGAGTGCTAACTATGTTTTTTTGTAAATCTTATGTTTCTTCCTTGGAAATATTTTGCAGGTGTCTGTATCTCATGAACTAAATTAAGTAGACAGTTGAAATTTTCGCAGACTGTGGTAAAAATTAAAGAGGTCATAATTAATGTATGAGTTACATTTGGTAAGGTATTCGAATATACTAGCCAGTCATAGGAAGAAACTGAACAGCAAATCGTCCTTCACAAAATCGGTAGAGGAGCGATAGATTGTAATGAACTCTTCGGCTCATTACCAATTAAACTTCCAACGTGGATCCCCAAGCATATCCTAAAATGTTTATAAACCTGTGGTTTATTTTGCATTCCTGGCTCCAAATCATACCACGGTCATTACGCCACGGTTGCTTTATAGACTGCTTTACATGACATCTGCCAGTCTCTGCCTAATTATAAAAAAATGTTTAATTTAATAGGTTTATGTTAGTTAATGTTAAGTTTTAATTTGTGTAATGGTACCGTTTTATTTTCACAATGTGTAATTCATATTCTTTAAAAAACACGTTTGTGTCCTGTTTTAATACGTTTTAATTTTGTTAGGTTTGTTATTTACTTAGCTTTACTTAGCCGGGAGCTTACTTAGCTTTACTTCTGCATGCTATGGTTAAATAATGCGTCTGTGATAAATTGTGTATACTCTTTGTTGGAGATCCTTACTAAATCAATGAATAAATAAATACAATACAAAAAACGTGATTTATTTTTTTGGTATATGGTACTGTATGTGGATTTTTAGGGTTCTACACATGCGTAAGAAATGAAACCCTTATAGGATCACTCGGGTGTCTGCCTATCTGTCTGTCACAGCAATTTTTCTTCGAATCTACTGGGCCCATTCTGTTGAAATTTGGAACACATATGAACTTTTATGACCCAAACATGAACGCGTTACGTAAGTAAATACATTTTGAGTATACGGGTCACTTTTGGGGGGTAAAACTAGAAAATGAAAAAAAAAAGTTTTGTCAAGCTGTACCGTTTGACGACATTTCAAACTAAAGGGTGCTATTTAAGGGTTTAATTATATTTTACTCAAATTTTAAAATAAATAGTTTTGAGCTAATCAAGAAATTAGTCGAAAAATTACCACTACCAACAAACCCCCCCTTATCTCCGAGATCACTGAGCCTACAATTATGAAAAAAATGCGGATAATAATTATTTAACTGTAGATTACAGTAAAATCTATAAGAAGTCTATAATATTAACATTACTTGTTATAATGAGATTCGTTCGGAACCCTTTTCTCGCGAGTCCGACTCTCACTTAACCTGTTTTTTTTATGTTTGTGCCCAACTGTAAAAAGCTTTTGTATTTTGTTGTAGTTCTTAGCATTTAAACTTGTACTTTTGTGTATTGCATTATTTATTTTTGTTTTTGCTGTGCTGCTTCAAATAAATGTTTTTTTTTAATTTTTATAAATAACAAGTGACCCGCCCCGGCTCCGCCCGGATGTATATATATTTTTTTTCAAAATTTTCTTTCATAAGAACCTTTTCCTGATGATAACAAAGAAAACAAAAAAGAAATTAGCGAAATTGATGGAATTTTTGTATGAACACATGTCTTATATTATCTTAATCAGGAATTGTCCTTCTAAGTATACACAGTGTGTGTATTAGTTTGAAGTGCTGAGGTGTTTAAAATAACAGTGTAGTCTCGTATCGGCATTCGTACGAGGTGATCGCATTCATTAACTAATTAGTTTGTTTACTTCGAGGCGTTTACCGCGCGGCGCTCGACATACGGCGCGCGGCGGTCGCCCGTGTGTACCAATAGGTTTTACCTGCAGTCGCCGGCAGCGCGCGTGCAGTGTTCACAGGAGGATTCACAGCAAGCGTACGAAAATTGCGAAGAGCGGAGACCAAGTAAGAGAGCCAGAGAAGATGAAGATGGGTGGACGAAGGTTGGAGGAAACAAAGGCAAGAAATATAAAGGGGAAGAAGTTGAAATTTACATTTCATCCAATGATTAAATGCCAAAACAGTTTGCACTGGCCAAAATATTTAAAAATGAGGGAATACTAAATATCGATAAGATTAAGTTGATGTGAGAAATGAGGACACTATAGTGTTACTGAAAAATTGTAAGGAGATTACTGACAGAGGTTGGAAAGTTCAACAGGCTATGGAAGTTAATTCGTCCTATGGCGTAATTAAAGACGTAGACATTGATCTGACCGAGAAAGAAATGTTGGAGCGTATTGAGTGTGCGGAACCCGCGCAACTTGTGTCCGTCCTGAGACTCATGCGCAGAAACTCAGAGGGTGAAGGCTGGAAGCCCAGTGAATCGGTACGCCTTTGCTTTAAGGGATCATTCCGTCCAGCTTATATTTCCGTTGATGGATTGCGTATACGAGTCAAACAAAACATATTTCCAGTGACCACTCTAAAACCTAATAATAATAATAATAATAATAATGTCATTTAATTCAGGTAACAAAGACCCATAACAAATATACCTTACAGACTATCATACATATTAATAAAAACCACAAAAATATTAATAAACTATTGTACACGAAGTGACGGCGTCGTGTTGCGCTGCGTGGTGTCACGTAGCCTTCCGCGGAATCGCCGATATACGACACCCTTCGGCCAAAACTCTTCCTTGAGGAAGGTCTCAATATGATGTGTCGGAACTCTCACCACGAATGACTTGAAATTTGTGTTGTGGCGTGACTCCAACTTCTCGACCCTTAAGGTCCAGCTGGTCTTCGCTCGGACATACTCCACGATCTCCTCAACCTTCGTGGTGTGATGTAGCCGGGACACATAAAGCTGCGTCGTAGGTATTGCCGGACGCAGCATATTGGGTCCTGCCAGCGCGGTCCCGCACTGGTTCCGACTAGGAGGCTTCTTCGTCCTCTTCCTCTCCACCTTCACGAAGCCATCCTTATCACACGTGCCTGTAGCTGGGCCTAGCTGTTTCGAACCCCTGTTGGCAGGTTCACAGCACCTCTTCATATCCCCCTGTTTGGTCTGCGGCACAGGTTTGTGCGTGGCGGCGATAGCAGCGTAGGCACGTTTAGGGGTCGACGTACCTACACGAGTCACTACCTCGACCGGCATCGAGTCAGCGACGGCGGCGGCGCATGTTGCAACGCGTGCAATATCAGCAGCGGGTGACGCAGTAGAGCTCGCCGACTCAAAACTGCCGAAGCTAGCGTTTCTCGCTCCGCGACGTGTGCTCATGTTGGAGGCATCAGGCGACCTATTTACCTTAATAGCGTTGCGCAACAACTCTACTTCGGCACGTAGTTCACCAATGGTGTTATTCGACACCTCCAACTTAGACTGTACCTCGGCCAGGCTCGCCTTGAGAGTTGTAATGTCCTTCAGCAACCTGGTGACGTCGACGTGGTCAAACGTGAGTGGGGGCAACTTATGTAGCTCCTTCGCCACAAAAGCTGGCACGTCGTCCGGGTCGGTGCTCTTCATCAATGTGATGATGTCCTGCACACACTTCTGTCCACCATCCCTCCGGCGGGATTGCATCTGCTCGACTTTGCCGAGCGATTGGAATAGCAGCAGTTTAGCACTGCTGATCTCCTTCTCCGTGAAGCTGGACTTGCAGATCTGCAAGATGCTGACTTCGTCCATGTAGTCGATGGCATGGTTGATAAATGCCAAGACCTCGTTGGCTATGAGTGGTTGTGAACACATAGCGACGTAAAAACCGAGCAGCGGCTAAAGCCGCGCGACACGTGAATATAATATTCGTATCGAGCAGCGCAAACACGTCCGTACTCGACCGTGCATTGCGTGCACACGCTACTGGAAGCTTGGACATACGGCACAAAGATGCCCGTCAACTAATGTCAGATCCGAGAATCACGAGAATTGTGACACCACTTCATTTAAATGCACCAACTGTTATGGTCAACATATGGCTTAAGTGCGATCTTGTCCAGCATACTTAAAAGAGAAGAGATTGAGGGAGATAATGGCTGAATTTAATTGCACATACCGACGAGCTTTGACAATATATGTCCCAGTTAAGGAAATCAAACCAGTTGAACCGGTCATAACAGTAATGGAATTGAAAGACTTGGCGGCTTCACAGACTGGGAAATTGTCTTTTTCGGCCTGTCTAAAACAGCCTCGTACAGAAGTAGCAACACAGGCGCCTAAAGTGGACTGTCACCAAACGAGTGCTAAGAAAAATACGTCAAAAACTCATAAAAAACAAACTCACCTAAAGAACCTAATGAAGTTGAGATGTCGGTACAAGATGATGCAATAGACAGACAAGAAGATTCAAATGAAGAGAAGAATAAGACGAGAGAAGTACAATTCAGTGAGCTTATAAGTAAGCTGAAGGAGATTTTGTTTTTAAAAGAAGAAACAGTTCAACAAAAGGTACAAAGCTGTTAAAATGCTGTATTCAATGGGTAATATTAGTAGTAGTAGAAAATATTTCGGACTGGCCAATATTGAAGCTAATATTAGACTATTTCGGTTACAATGACTAATAGTCTCATCAGACTTAATATTATTCAATGGAATGCACAAAGTGTTCGCCCTAAGTCATTAGCATTAGAACAAATACTATGCCAAAAAAAAATTCACATTGCGGCACTGAGCGAAACGTGGCTGGAACCTGATAGTGATTTTAAGATTAATGGCTATAGAATATTCCGTAAAGATAGGCATGATTCATATGGTGGTATAGAATTACTGATACATAGATCTGTAGAAGCTAGTTTACACATTTATAGGAGTAGTCATTCAGACATTGAAGTATTAATGGTCAAAATTTACAACTGTGAAATTATTGAATATGTATTCTCAGTTTATTGTGCACCTTCAGTTCACACTAATCAATCAGGCTGGGAGAATCTATTTAACAGCGTAGACAAAAAAGCTGTTATTTTAGGTGATTTTAACGCTCACCATACGAACTGGTCTTACAAAACGGACTCGCGAGGCGCTCAAATTTACGATGCTCTCCTGGAAAGTAATTTTGTAATTTTGAATGATAGTTAAAGTTCCACAAGTATCTACACAAGTATATAAGAGCACTCAGTAGCGCTCTTAGGTATTATCTTGCTAGCAAGTTTTGGTTTGGATGCAAGTCTTTTTCTGGTAATGGAATTATTAAAATCTTAGATAAGCTAAGTAACTATTGTGGTAATGTGTATTGGAGGTACAAGAAAAAACCCCTTTTAGTTTCAATTCATGAACATTTTAAAAATACTTCAGTGTATTCAACAACACAGTTAGCAATGTTTTCGTTGGATCTATGGGTTAGTGGTATAGATCTTTCTGTGGTACTGGAACCAGATATTAAGACAATTTGTAAGCTAAAACACCAGTATAAACCTTACGAATTACAACAGATTTGCAATTAATTTTTGAAGAATACATGTGCACATTTTTATAAATTATACACGGATGGTTCGAAAAACGGTAAAGGCAGTAGTGGTGTGGCACTTTATGATCCTCAAACAGATAGCTCCATCCAATTAATGATTAACGCGAAAATTTCCATTATGTATACAGAGTGGATAGCCATAGCAGAGGCAATTTCTTATATTAATTCCTTTATGGCCGGGAAATATGTTATTTTGGCAGATTCTAAGAGTGCTATTCAACATCTGGCTCGATGCACCTCGAATTTTCGAGGCACACCGATAGCCTATAACATTTTGGAATCGCTCCGTAAACTTAGGATTAGAAATGAAACACTTCAAATTCAATGGGTACCATCACATGTGGGCATAACAGGAAATGCAGAAGCCGATCGTCTGGCCAGAGAAGCTAGTTATAACGGAATATCATTCACCTGCTTACCCTTATTCACGGATTGCTTATACTTGGTTTGGAGGTTATAAGACCATACAGCCTGGCCTTACGCGTTCACCGTGGTTTGCAGTCTGGTTTGTCTAGAACAGATGTTGTGACTGCCTTAAGACTTCGGTCCGGGCACATACCGCTAAACAACTTTGCTTTTCTGATGGGTAAATCCAATTTACCAAATTGTGTTGAGTGTGGCGTGATTGAGGATGTTTACCATGTGCTGACCGAGTGTGCCCGGATCGAGGTTGAGAGGGTCAGCTTAATGCTCTAATATGATGTGGATCTGCGGGAAATGGGCAAATGTAACTTAATTCTGGCCCGCCCTCTGTCAGATGAGGCAAAGTCGATCTATAAACTAGTTAAATTAGCCATTAAGCGTAGATAAGTTAGTTTTTGTGAGGCCTATGAGGGTGGCATGATCATGTCTGATCAAACTCTCTACAAAATAAACAAAGTTAAAAAAAAAAATAACAGTGCATTTACTTTGTGACATGACTTCAAAAAGGTTAGTTTTTGAGTTCATGAATTTAGTGATTGATTAACACGTAGTATGCCGTAGAGTTATAATTATAAAATAAATGTAGGATAAAATAATTTCCAATTTAACAGCTTTTCATAAACATTATTCGTATGCAAAATCTGGTGGCGTTATAACGTCCGGTAGTAAAATTGACGTCTACTTATTATTATTATTATGTTTAATATCACTGACGTAATAACCTTTAAATCTCAACGAAATAGTTAATATAGATTCTGGTGACGATCTCCCAGTGAAATTATTTTTTTTTCGATTTGTTCCGTTTTCTTTTCACCGGAAAATCCAAATATCGAAGTAGGTAACAGATGAAGATTCGAGCGATGAAGAATTAATAACATTACATTGTCTCGTAGCTTTAATTGTTGCCTTTTAGTAAAGTAATTACGTAATTCATTAATCGACTTCAAAAAAGGAGGAGGTTCTCAATTCGACTGTATGTTTTTTTTCTTTTTGTGTGTGTTTTTATGCGATCATTCCGCCAATTATGAATGGATTTTGATGATTCTTTTCTTCTTCATTAGCACCAAGTCAGAATCTGATGATGGGATCCCAGGGAAATCGGTCCCTCACATTTTAAAGGTACATACAATATTTTTCATATACTATCTAACGCAATTCAGATAATTTTGCCTGGTAGTCATACTCATACTCAATACTTTTATTGCATTCCACATATATTCTTAGGTGGTAAAATAACAAATAGGTTCATATGGACCCTGTCGGGCACAGCAAGATAAGTATCTAGGTTAGGAGAGAGGAAGCATTTAATGAAATGTAAAATTACTTAGGAAACTGTTAATATAGTTATCTATTGAGAGATGTTAATAGAATTAACAAATCAAATAAAAATTAAGGACATGAATAGGTACTTCAGTTATGAGTTATGACTTTATTAGTCTATCACTTAGAAATTCGTTTACCGAGTAGTAGCTTTTATTGAGTAAAAATTGTCTAAGTTTTCTCAAAAATATGTTAATTTTCTCTTCTTTTTTAATTAATGTAATAAACTACCCAGTTTACTATATAATTTAATGGACATTACACAGGAACTTTTTGAGTGCATTTTTAATCGAGAACTTGGTAAGTTTAGCCTAGATTGGTGTCTGAGTAGATAGCGTGTCTGAGTGTCTCCACGTATTAAATAAAATTCCTGATGTTTCCGTACAAATTTGCACTTCTCTAGAATATATATACAGGGAAGGGTAAGTATATTATGTTTTAGAAAGAAAGGTTTGCAACTGTCTGTTTGCTCAATATTTACCAGGATTCTAACCAATTTCTTTTGCTGTTTCCCCGAAGGGTGACACCATAGCTAAGCCATGCATAGGCATAAGCATAATAGGTCGTAAGAGCTGTTTGAAAATTAGTGGTCTTTTTTATTTCACGAAGGGCGTAAGAGAATTTAGAAATTTTAGAGTGAGTTTTCTGTATGTGTGATTTCCAGTTTATATGTGTGTCTATAACTAGTCCGAGTAAGGTAAATTCGTTGACGGTTTCTAATGTTGAGTCGTTGAAAATAAAATCTAAAGTTAAAGGGGTTTTTTGGTAAGAGTGGAAAGTTATTAATTTGGTTTTGGAGTAGTTTATCTCGAGGTTATGTTCGTTCATCCAGTTGCATGTTTTGGTCAGTATGGAATCGAGAGTTTCTTGTATATTGTCATTGTTTTAGCATGAGACTAATATGGATATGTCGTCCGCGAATAAGACACATGACTTTTCAATGGTCTTAGGTAGGTCATTAACATAAATTAAGAATAAGAGGCATCCTATGACGCTGCCTTGAGGAATTGAGGCGTTAATTGCTTTAACGTGTGACCGAATTATTTAAATCTCTTTATTTTTATGGTTAAAGTATTCTATCTCAACTAACTGTTTCCTGTTCTTTAAGTGAGATGTTAACCATACATGAGCCTTTCCGCGTATACCTATTCCGTATAATTTGTTTAGCAATATTCCAAATTGTACTTTGTCGTAGGCTTTGGTCATGTCTAGTAATATTCCTACAGCGTATTTTTTGTTATTAATGATGTTAAGGGCTTCTTGGATATACTTATAGACTTTTAAGGTGGTGGATCGTTTTTTCCGAAAGGAATCAACATCTTATCTTGCTGAGTTGATGATGGAAAGTATAAGTCGGGATATGATGCTGGTATCCCAGGAAAAAAGTTTGTTAACCGATATTTTTTGCCAACTGTCAACCGATTTGGATGATATTTTTTTTGTTTGGAAGAGTTTTTTTTTCCAATCTGGTACCATTTCAATTTGGTGAAAATCTGGTGAAGAACTTCGGAGGTAGGCATTGGAACTCATGAATAAATGATAGCAAATCTAAATCGCCCGGGATTGCTGAAATCGCATGTCTGTTTATTGTTTTCACCAGTTCATAACAATACATCACGCCGGTACGCAGATGCAAACAAGTCAATCAGAATCAACAAGTTTTTGGGGTTTATCTATTAGGTCATAACTTTAATATTTATACACCAATCTTGATGATTATTTTTGCGTTGGGTTTAAAATTATAGCTGTTTTACATTTGAATTAGACGGTGAACTTTAAAGATAAACCAGTGACCTCCTCAACTTAAAATCAATCAAATCTAGTTCCAAAGCAAAGTAAATATTTAACTATGAGCTAGTCTGGATTTGGACTGCTAAGGCACATAAAGTAACCCCTTAACGGCAAATAGTACAACTACTCATTATGGGAATAATGTTACTTAGTTGTGGGGAATCACCACTAAAAAGTGGAAAATAAGAAACTTTTTTACATAAAAATACAACCCTCTTCCAAATAAAAAAACACTACAAAGTATTGTAGCGGCACAATGCCACATGAAAACCTAAAAAACGAAATTTGTACTACAAAAAGAACCGCAACGCCATCTATCCTGTCAGCGATGAACTACCAACGAAATCCTGCATCGCGCAAGCAAAGTTCTCCATGTGACTTGAACATTTACAATAGTTCGAATATCAACTATCGGGCTGTTGCCCACCAGACACAACAACCGTCTGGTCGGAGGATCCTCCTATTTCAGTGGAGGTGTGCGGGACTTTACTCTCTGTTCCATATACCTGTATACTGATGACTCTCGCCATTTAACGTCAGCGCAGCCTTCGTGCAACTACTTCAGCGTGACGTATCATCATCACTCCTCATCCTGACCTCAAGCTCTCTAGCAGCGAGTCACACAGCCAGCCAAAACCCACGGCTTCTACGGGTATCCTGACCAGCTTGCAGCTAACGCGCATTCCTGGCATCCTCAGCCTCTCACCGTCCTCAACCTCATCAGCGACCTTGCCAAGTACACTGCACCTTCGGCCAGTCTCATGAAGAGCCATGAAGAACCTCTCCTGGTCGACCCTAAGCAGTAACGTCACTACGTATTACAGCTCCGACCTACTAGAGCCTGCAGCATCATCCCAACTTACTAGGATGAAATCACCCCGACTCACTGGGGCACCGCAGACAGTTCCGACTCACCGTGAACTCTGCAATATCCGGTTCCAACTCACTGACACCAACATTCCACTGGCCTGGTAAGCATCTTAAGATGTTCAGATGACTCATCCACTATCGACATCCGGTCTCCGGAGGGGAGTGATGTAGCGCCACAATGCCGCCACATGAAAACTAAGAAGCGAAATTTGTACGGCAACAAAAAAACCGCAACGCCATCTATCCTGTCAGCGACGAACTACCAAAGAAATCCTGCATCGCGCAAACAAAGTTCTCCGTGCTATTTGAACATATACAACAGTCCGAATATCAAAGATCGGGCAGTTACCCACCAGACCCACAACAGTCTGGTCGGGGATCCTACTATTTCGGTGGAGGTTTGCGTGTACTGAGAGTACAGTCCTGTACAGTACTCTCTGTACCGCATACCTTTAAAGTATAAAATAACCTTAATTTCGGATGTCAATGTCAAAAAACGAAAAAACAACCAAATACACCGACTTCCGAAAGTAAAGTTATTTTATAGTTTGTAGTGTTTTTTTATTAGGAAGTCGGTTATATTTTTTGTAAAAAGCTTTTCCAGCAAAGAGCTCCAGTAGAGATTGCATATGATAATGGGGAATTATTTTAATATATTAATTATTTACCGTAGATTCAATGTATTAAGTGACAATCAGTGTTTGTGCCGTGTTTTTAATATGATAACTGCTACAAATCGATAATTCGTTAAATCTTCTACCGGCTGTCAGTTTGGATTGAATGCGATTTGAATTCACCAAACTCGGGGAGTATTTTTGTCTTATACTATTGCTTATGGTTATTATATTTACAGACTATTCCACACCTTGAAACACTGCTCAGAGTTCTGAGCTACGTCCAGTACACACCGGCACCGTTTATGTCTCCCTTTGCTTGACAAATTGTGGAAGCAAAATCAACGACGAAAACATTCGCCTCAGACCTAATTTACACTGCCATATTTACTGCACACATATTTGTGATCTATAATTTAATCATCCAATGTGCTCCATTAAAAACAGTAACAGTGCCAGTTGTTAAACAAATGAAAACTTGTTTACTATAATATCAACTTAAATAATGAATAATAATTACTAATTAGGTAGCTTGTAAAGTGAATTTATGGATTATGTAACTGACATAATCCATAAATTCACATTCTAGTCAACCTACCTACATACAATAAAAGTTAAATTATAAGGCAATGAAAAGCAACAAAACTCAATAAGAAATAGCTTTTCAAGCCAACACATCAGCCTTTTTTTTTCATTATTTTTTTCAACTGAACTTCATAACTTGCCCATATTTCAATTTTATTTTACTTTCCTTCTTTTTCCATCTTTTCTTATTTTGTCTTTCCCTTTAGTTCTCACCGTTTCTTATAAGAACGTCCAAGAACTCCAAGATTCAAAACACCAGTGTCAACAAATGTTGCAGGAGCGAGAGTAGAGTGAAGGGGAAATAAAAACATTATCCATAAAAACACATGCCTTAAACGGGACCTGGTTGACCTCAGTCAGCAATATCAAGATGTTGTTGATGAACGCGAACAACTGCGGTTGATCACGGCTGGCTTTAACAACTGTAACAACTTATATGAGGAGGCTTTGTGTAAAGTTAGGGATCTAGAAGATGAATTAGTTCATGCTAGGGATCATATTCTGAAATTGCAGAATGAAAAGGAATGTTCTCAGGTTAAGGAAACTAACCATTTATATCATGAATTGATACTACACTCTAATTCTAACAACAATAGATCTTACTGAAAATTCTTTATTAAAACAATTCACTTTCCGGAAAAGGTGGTGCACCAACATTGTACAATTTCAATGCGCCTCTACTGCGAGTCTGAGGTCCTGTTACAGCCGCACAACTTGTACATTTGCGACACCAGTCCCAGACATTGTCACGACAGTGGACCTAGTAAAACCGTTCTCTTATCTTCAGTAGAGAAGAACCATTATGATACAGCTGTACATTCGGTACTTTTTATATACTTTATTACGGGCGAACGTTTCAGCCTGCCCGACTAAATTTAATTTCAAGCATATAAACCCCACAGTAGTAATAAAAGCTTTCAAACAAATCAAAATTAAATTGACAGAAGATCTGTGGGGGTTGTCTATCAAAGTTTGTACCTTAATTATTGAGACTTTAGCACCGTACTTAGCTTTAATATTTATTTTCTAAAGCGTTTGATTACGTTAATCATGAAACATTTTGCTGAAGCATTATGGACTAGGCAAAACAGCGTTACACTTAGTCAAATCCTATTTGAATGATAGACAACAATTAGTTCAAATAAATGGTATCAATTCCTCGGGACTAAATGTAAAAATGGGCGACCCCCAGGGCTCGATTTTGAGTCCTTTCTTATTTTTAGTTTATATAAATGATTTGCCCCATTTGCTACAAAACAAGCTAAACATGGTCTTGTTTGCCGACGAAACTTCTGTGATTTTTAAAGTAAATAGGCGTAGTACCTAATAATCTTGACGAAGTAAATAACGCCCTTTTGCCGGTCCACAATAAAATTGGTCCACTGCTAATAATTTGGTTTTAAATGGAAAAAAAAAACGAAGTGCATAAGGTTTGCCTTACCAAATGTCAAATGTAGTGTTAGAAAGGTTTTTCTGGGGATTACGCTTGACTCACGGCTACAGTGGGGTCCTCATTTGTCATCTCTTGCAGGACGGCTAAGCTCAGCAGCTTATGCTGTTAGGAAAATCCGCCACTTTACAGATGTTGATACCGCGAGATTAGTATATTTTAGTTACTTTCCTAGTATCATGTCTTACGATATCTTACTATGGAGATGGGCTGCAGACATTGAGTCAATATTTATTCTACAGAAAAAATCATAAGAACCATTTACAATGTCCGCCGGCGCGATTCTCTAAGGGAACTCTTTAAGAATATTAACATCATGACGGTACCTTTTTAATATATCTATGGAGACATCATGTACGTTAGAAAGCATCTGCATCTTTTTAATAAACGAAGAGACAGACATAACTATGTCACTAGAAATAGGAACCAATTAGTTCAACCAGATTTCAGACTTGCTAAAGTCGCCACATCTTTTATGGAGTACTGTTTAAAATGTTACAATAAAATACCTCCCCAGATATTAGAACTCAATTAAACAAAATTTAAATCTTGTATTAAACGCACACTATGCAGGCAAGCATAATTATAAGTTGGGAGATAACATTGAAGATAAAATGCTTGGCTCAATGCTGGTCCAGCTCCACAGCCAGTAGGGCGCACAAACTAATCTTTTATCAGTTGTTAGACTCGCTGAATATGGCAAGACTATCCAATTTTCATTGTAAAGACTCAATTAATTTAGCATTGTATAATTTTATGCATAAACGGCACATGTGTGAGTACTGCGTACCTTAAAAAAATATTTTTCTTTGACTTGAATATGCCCTGGTGGTTGGGAGTGTCATGCTCACTTAAAAGTCTGGCTGATGATGCTGGATCATTTGGCACTCTTCAAAGTGGTTGAGCCGGATGGTGCTGGCGCAGGCGTCATATTGCTGAGCGAGCGCCGTCAGCTAGGACCGGTCATGTCTCAGCTGCCACGGCTTCTTTCAATTATTTGTTCCTTGAATTGTTGCTTTTTTTTTACTTCGGACGCATGATCGTGCAAGTCTTTCTAGATCGTTCTCACATATATGTATGTTTGTATAATTTCCACACGAATGATGTAACTATATCATTGTAAAAAACATTAATTTAAAAGAGTGTTCGGGGAGTTTTTTGCTCGTTCTTCTCCATAGTGACCTACGCTTTTGAACGTCTTATATGCTTCATCTTTTTGGACAGATCGACTTTGACTATTCAAAAGTGCCTGTAATGGTTTAATTGAAATAAATTCTTTGAGTTTGAGTTTGAATCTATTTTCAGACCATGAGGTCTCTGAAAATGATTTATCTTTGTCTGTGTTAGCTAAAAAAACTGCCGATGAAAGCTTGCAAGAAGATATGGAGCGAAAGATACTTTCTACTTCTGTCTCCGCTCTATCTGTATCAATATGTTTGGTACTTTATTTTATTTCAAAATATATTTGGTAGCCGATCGTACTACCAAGCGTTATAACGCCACTCGTTTTCCAACTTCCTCGGACCGCCAATTTCGTTTTTAATATTTTTCCCAGTATACTAAATTATTTTAGTACTTACAACATACTTAAAAGTCGCTCAATCCGAAACCAAAATAGTTTCAGTAATATGTGGGATAAATTGTTGCCACTATTAGACTTAACCTATTTTAATATTGCTATTTATAAATAGAACCGATGAAATGTGGATATACTAATAGATATATCTCAGCCGAAGACGTTATGTTAGATCGACTGTCATTACAGAACATAGTCAATAGTGAAATATTAAATATAGCACTGTCGGTCACACAGTGCTATTTTAGAATTTGACCATTGACTCGTCCCACAAGTGAATTGTATGCTCAATGCCACCCTCAGGAAGCATAGTCCTCCTTTAGACCCAACCAATCGTAAAGCCAAATCTGCATGCCTATCTGTCTCTCACAAAACAGCTCTCGCTAGCTGCCAGTTTGTGTAATAAGCTCACTGATTTACAGAAGGGTCAACAAACATATCCTAATTTAATTTAAAACACAAAGTCAAAACCAAATTACAAAACTGGTTGTACAATCAGGACTATATCCGCACAGACAAACTTATTTCTAAAATAATGTAGGCACGTCATAATCATTATTATTCTACAAAAACGGCTTTTTTTGTAAATAAACTTGTTATTATTAATATTGAATGTTGCTAAGATAAGGTTGTAACCAGTTTTTGTAAATTTTTACTTCGGATTTTGTGGCTCGGATACTATATCCGAGCACCAAAATCCGAAGTAAAAATTTTTGGTGTGTATCCAATACTGTTGCACGGTGCTGAAATTTTAGTTCTGAATCGTCTTCAAGTTATATGCAGCCTTGAACCAAAATCATATTTTCAGTAACGCACACAAAAGCAGTGTTGGATTACATAGAAATCAAGAGAACATAATTTAATACTTTCTTTTTTTGCCTCGGAATCTATTGATAACAAAAAAATACTGCATTACGATGTTAATTTAGAAATGAAAACCGGTCAAATTTCAGATACCGGAATTTAGCGATGCTGTTATTTATGTCAGTAACTTTTTTATACGTCATATTGTTGCCGGTTTAGAACGCATATTAAAAAAACTTTTATACATAAAAGTACAACCGACTTCCAAATAAAAAATACTACAAAGTATAAAATAACTTTAATTTCGGAAGACGGTGTCAAAAAACGAAGAAACAGCCAAACACACCGATTTCCGAAATTAAAGTTATTTTGTTATACTTAGTGGTGATACCGGACAACTAAATTGACATTATTCGTATGATGAGTGGTTGCGCTATTTTCCAATAAGGAATTACTTTGTGTGCCTTCGCAATTCAAGACCAGACCAGCTCATACTTACCTAAACATCTACTTTGCTTTGGGATTGACTTGACATAAACCTAATAATATCTCACTTTACTAGATTTTATTGATTTTAAATTGAGGGGTTGTTCATCTTTGAAGTTATAACAAACAATAAAGCTATGCCCGAATAGATAACCCCAGAAACATGGTTGACTTGTACACATCTGCGTACCCCTTCACAGCGTACCGGCGTGATGTTATGTTATAAAATGGTGTAAACAATAAACAGACATACGATATCAGCAGTTCCGGAAGATTTGCCATAATATATAGAACCGTTGCCTATCTCCAGAGCTTCACTGAAATTGAAATGGGACCAGTATGGAAAAATGGTCTTCTGACAATTGGCGAAAATATCGCTGAACAAACATACAAAAAAAAACAGTCGAATCGAGAAACTCCTCCTTTTTCTGAAGTCGGTTAAAAACCGGTTGCAACATTCTATAGTAGGCGCCAGATAATCGTGGAGTAACGGTCATTGACCCACCTACAATTATTGACATTTTTAATTTGAAAAACGGAATTAATGACACAAAGCTGTCCCGAATCATCATCTGTCGTGATCCTTAACATTGTCTAATAATGAAAAACGATTCATATTTAATTGTTCATGTACCTATGAACAGTTATTAGGGAAAGGTCAATGTACTTTATTCCACATTTATCTGGCGCCTACGATAGTCTGCCAAAGGAATCCAGGTGAATAGTTATTTGTCGTTTAAAATTGGGCCAAATCGGCACTTTAAGAGACAAAAGCTTTTGAAAAATTCAGCGGGGCAACTAGTTTACAATTCTCAGCGTTCGCATTCGGATCTTGGATTGCGAAGAAAATAGTAAAACTGGCACTTTAATTGCCAATGCAGCAAAAAAAAAATATCAGCTATTGCAAAAACTAGTCGGGCGAAGCAGCGGCCGGGCACCGTCGTGGCGGCGCATCGGCGGAACATGTACCTAGTGATGCGGTGGCAGCGCGGCTAAAAGTGACTCAGGCTATATACTACGCTAGTAACATGATTCGAAATCAAGGCAAGGTTGATTCATAGGCTAGCTGCTTAGGGTGTGTTTATTTAGGTACCCATGCTATTTTTAGACGGGTTACACTTGGCGTCTTTAAGTCAAGAGTGAATAGGCTACTTCTAGGTAAGCGTGCTCCATCTTCGTACACATCAACGCTTACTAATGAGATAGTGCTCAAACGCGTTCCTTACAATAGTAAAAAAAAAACCTTTGGGATGCTTTATACCAGGCAGTATAAGATTTGAGATATATTTAGTTTTTTGGAGTCTTTTGGTTGCAGCTTTATCTACAGATTTACATGGAGATTAACGCACTTAGTAAGGATTCAGTTTAAAAAACGGATCACAAGGGCCGTTCTTGTTTTTTTATAAATATTCTCATTCCAACATCGGTGTTATTTTGTCAAAAATACTTCTTGTGATGACAAAAACTTGTCAACTATATGGTCGGCGTAGGTGGAGAACTAAATAACTACGATTTACGTCAAATTGACTTTTTTACCATTTTTGTTACACCCGAAACATGTCGCATATTTTCGACTGACTTTTTTTTTTATTTGATACTAAGGAGGTACTAAGGAGCTGCTCCTCATCGATATTGCCATTAGTCAACAGGTGCGTCATTCCCGAAAGTATCTTTCGACATGTTGGATGGATTACAATGCCACAGTCATGACTCAAGAGGGCGCTGGAGCTGTATAAAGTTGATGCAGTTCTATGATGACCAGCAAGACGACCAGCCACCACAAGCAGCACTCGTTCACGACATGACGTAAAGATCAGCCATGTTCAGCATGTTCAAGGGTAGGAAGTAACCCGACCCCCGACGCTACCGCAAGCAGGCAGGTAATATCTAAGGTAGCATGACGAACTTGCTGCCGGTTGTTCTGACAAGAAAAATATAAAACAGCTATAGGACAATACTAGTTCATCATATGTTACAATACAACTCATTATAAAAACAGTCGTAATGAGTAGATTATGTCAAAAAAAAACAAAATAAAATATATAGTAAAAGATCACTGACCGATACGGCCAGACGAAATAATAATAAAATATATATATTTATTATATGATCTCATATAACTTGTCATAAGCTAACTTATAGAGAAATAACATCATAAATATAACATTGTCTTGCGTTCAAAACAGCGACCATCTATTCATGGATGACTTGAAACTCTTTGCCCCCAACACCTTGCAATTGATGAAGCTACTGAAGGTAACAGAAACCTTCCACCACTACCATTGGTATAGAATTTGGTGTGGACAAATGTGCGGTCATGCATGTGAAGCGAGGGGAGATTATGAAATCCGTGGGAACCCAACTCTCGGATTCCGTACACCTTAGATCCCTCAGCTCAACCGAAACTTACAAGTATTTGGGTATGGCGGAAGTGTTGGGCATCAATGCTGCTGACGTGAAACAATAGTTGAAGGAGCGCTTCTTTGGCCGCCCGAATAGAGCACTCAACAGTCTTTTGTTCGATATATCGAGATACATAGATAGACAGATCGAGAAACAGCTGTTTTTGCATGCTTTCTCAATCTCTCAAAAGCTTTCAACCTGGTGCCATATGACAAACTATGGCGCAAGGTCGAAAGTGAGACAGATTACAGTCCGGAAGTTACCATATTATTAGGGACAGTGCAGAGATTTTTGCATTTTCTATTTTAATTTGATTTCTCTAACAAATGGTTGGTTATTGGTATATTATGTATTTTTCATTTGTATCAAAATTTTATTAGGATTATAAAAACAAACAAAGAATATGCAAAACAATTATAAATTTTCCGGAGAAGTAATATAAGCCTTGAATATTATCAAGTAAACGAAATTTCAATATTTTGTGATGCCACCCTTTGCTGCTATGAAAGCTTCTATGCGTTGAGGCATGCTCTCAATACAGTCCTTTGCATGTTCGCGGAGTTTGACCATGTGATGCCATTCTCTGGTAAGTGTTTCAACCAACTGGCGCTTGGTGGTTATCACTTCTTTCGCAATCGCCCGTTTGGTGAGCTCCCACATGTTCTCTATGGGGTTCGTGTCCGGTGAATTCCGTGACCAAGGCATAACAGTGATATTTTTTCAGCCAAGAATGTTGTAACACTTTTGGCTTTGTGGCACAGAGCCGAATCATGCATAAAAATGTAGTTCTCATCTTCAGGGAACCATTCATTTACCCGAGCCAGTAACTGAGTTTCTAGTACTCGCTTGTACTGGTCTTGTCTCATGGCCCCTTCTACGAAGTATAGTGGACCCATGCCTTTGGCTGAGATGACAGACCATACCATGACACTGACCGGGTGTTTTACCCTCTTCACAAGGCAATCTCCATGGAATTGTTCTCCAGGGCGCCATCTGACAAAATAACTTTTGTCAACCAACACTTGAAATGTTGATTTGTCAGAAAAGCACACCTGTAAATATTATAATTAATAGTAAAATATTGGTATGATACATTGTATTATTCAAAACCGTTATATTTACTCGACTCTAGCCTGTAACAGTCATAGTTCGGTGTTGTCTAGCCCATTGCAGTCGTTTCTTTTTCATAGTGTCGGTGAGGCGTAGTTTTTTGGTAGGTCGGCGACCCATCAGTTTCTCTTCGACCAACCGCCTCCGCATTGGCCTTTCCGAAATGTTTTTACCCTGGTCGTTCATCATCGCGGTTAAATGGGTAACCCTCTTTTTTTGATTTTTCACGCAGATGTCCCTGATTTTCCGATCGGTCCGAGAAGTGGTGATCCTTTTCCTGCCACATTTTCCAACACGATTTGTTTCGGGCGGTTTTCTGTTGTCAATTTAAATTCTTATTCGATTGACGACAGACTTTGAAACCTCTGCTATAGTTGCTATATCTCTTTGGGAATGTGCGGAATGCAGTAACAACGTTTGAATCTCTCCACATTTTCTTGGAGAAGTGTCCGAAGCCTTGCTCATTCTAAAAAAGTGGCAAATGTGATGTTATTATGTCGAACCATTTATACAATTTAAATACATAATTAAAATAAAGCAAAAGGGTTGTAATAAGAAAACATACTTGAAATAATCAAAAGGGATTATTTTAGACACGAAAGTCGGTTAATAATACGAAAAAACTGAAAGGCAATATTTTAAAAAGTCAATTCAATAAACCGCGCTTTTTACCCTAATGAGAAGAAACGTCATAATTGACAAATCACGCACGTAATCAGTGTTGCCGCTTGACTAAAATAATAATAATAATATCAGTAGCAATATCAAATAAAATAAAAACTATCAAGCCACTTTTTTTGTTAAAAAATATGATATAAGCTTTAAATTACTTAAACAGGAGCACTTTCCCTAATATGTAATATGGCCACCTACTGTATATTTATTTTCAGGTATTGGTACAACAACCAGAAAACTAGTGTCAGATGGGCAGGCTCTTTCTCGGTTATGTATAGGTTGCAGTGCGGGGTGAGACAGGGTGGACTGACTTCACCGAAGCTCTTCAATCTGTACAGTAAACTTCCAAAAATGCATAACCAATCTCTTAAACTAATAGCTTGACATTTAGTTTGACTTACGACCTTCTATTTTCAAGTTGTCAGTGTGCCGTAAGTTTAAATCCCACGCATGATCAGACCTTTTGTAAGTTCTAGTTGTTGGTTAGTGCGCGTGTATGAGTATCTTACCTTTCCACAGATAACATACACTAAGGAACTGTCGTCGCACTACGCGTAAGAACATCATATTATTTATGTGTCATTAAGAATACCCGTCACACAGTCACAGAGGCGGCCTGTTGTTACCATTCCATTGATAAAATTCGCGTTAATATATCATTAAGTGTTGGATTTGCAATCAGGGAAACCTGAGTTCCTGAGTTCCCGTATACTTAACAAAATACTAAAGTGACTTAATTTTTAAATAATATGTTAATAATCATATTTATTTAATATAATTTTAAAATAAAACTCGGCATTTATAAATCCAATTAAACACTAATATTTCTCTTTTAAGCCTCATAAAGTTATGATGGATGGATTCAAAAAACAAAAAAAAAGAAGTAAGCCATATGTTACCAAATAATCTCAGGTATAAATTTTAATTATAAGATTTATTTATAAAGTTAAAATAAAATTCATAAATAGGTATTATACTCAAATTCAGTCCGGTTTCTTCAGATATTTGTGTTTTATTAAGACCACTTTTATGCAGCGCAATAATCGCCCTCACTTCTGTACTAATATTTGTCTGCATTTTGAGAATATTACAATACTGTTAACCACACGTCACTAACCAAAAACTTCAACCAACTGATAGTTCATTCCGATCAAGGTAAATATTCATAACACTCATGTCTATCTCGCAGAAATCTAAATTCTTAATTTAGTTTTTTGCGATCTTCCTTTCTAACTTTACGAAATGTGTGAACAAGTTGAAGAATAATTTAATATATTACTAATCCATTACTTCCAATCCAATTAGAACTTACAAAAAGTCTAGTTATGCGTGGGATTTGATTTGAACTTACGGCACATTAATTTCAATTTCTCTCTGAGGGCGCTAAACTGTTGGGCCATCTTAACTCATTTTTCAACGACTAAATTATGAACGACAATCATTGTTGAAGACAACTTGAAAATGGAAGGTCGTAAGTCAAACTAAACGTCAAGTTATTACTTTGTGAGATTGCTTATGCATTTTTGGAAGTCACTGTATATTAGAACTCAGCAGTGCCAGCGTCGTGTGCTCCATAGACGGAGTTTGTGTCAACAATATTAGTTACGCAGATGATATGGTACTGCTGAGTTTATCGATCGGAGGTTTACGTGGTACGGAAGTGTGAGTCTTATGCGGAGGTTCATGGGCTCAGATACAACGTGAAGAAAAGTGAACTCCTAGTATTTAAGGGGCGTGGGAAGCTCTCGGCGAATGGAATCTTTGATAGTTAATGTCGGAAATTATCCCAAGGGAACATAATGCCAGGATAAAAAAAAAGTATCCTATGTGTTATTCCAGACTATAATCTAACTCTGTGCCAAATTTCAGCCATTCTGCCGTGATTGAGTTACAAACATCCATCTATCAAAACATCCAAACTTGCGCTTTCATAATATTAGTCGAGACAGTATAGATATATTATTCACACGGAATCTGCACCTATTATACGTACTATACGTTTCTTAAGTAAGAAAATAATTAATTTTTCACCGCTGTCTCGTCGAGGCGGTGAGACAAGTGCCTAAGCATGTATCGCGTAGCACTCGTCTACGACGTAGCGGGTAGCAGCTAGCTACGACGTACCGAAACGTGCAGTAATCAGCTAAAGCACAAACACATGATCATTCTAACGAGATCTTAGGCCATACTCAATTAAATTTAATCTCTGACTCAGACTGTAAACCACCTCTAATTTCCCTAAATTTTGACGAGGAATGACACATTGACTGTCGCCAAAGCTGCCAAATGAAATTAAATAAAACAATTAAGTACGAGAATTGACTTTCTGATCTTAGAATTCGAACAAAAGTTGATTTTATACTCTAAATGGCGGCTATTATACATAGGTCATGTGTGTTTTGATTAATCTGATGTATTTTTTGAGGTCGAGGTCATCGTAGAATTATAATTAAATCTAACAATGCATGAAGAAGTCTATAGGTACCTATAGTGGGATATTGCGGAACAAGTATTTTTTCTATTCCATGCATATATATGTATTATGCGTGAATCGACCATCTTATAACTATAATCATGTTCTCGCTAGTCATACTTAGATACTTGTTTAGAGAAAAAGGTATTGCTTTTTCCGTACTTGTAAGTCAGCGCCATCTATGGCAAGCAGAGTGAACTAAATATTGTAAGGAGGATATCCTTGTCTGCAGGTCTCTGGCAGACAAGATAGCCTTTGGAAGCGTCAGGTGAAAATTAAAAGAATTTGAAATACGAATGTGAAAATATGTTTTGTTTTTTATAAAAGACTCTGGTTCCAACGTTCACTAAAGGCAGATGCCAAAATATATTTAAAGTTATAAATCTCCAATATCGTTTCATTTATTATAACAATCACAATAAGTAACACTAGCGGAGTCCCTGGTGTTACAAATGGTGGAGGTCCGGTTTTTTCCCGCGTGTGCAAGGCGTGACATTGCATGAAGAAACCCCCATATAATAAAAGCATCTCAGAAGATTGCTATGTATTTTGATGATTGCGTCAAGCGCTGTACCGACGCCTGGAGTAAAGCTAAGTGGTTTTTATATTATGAGAAAAGATTGTGAAACGTCAATATGTTAATGTTTACCGGCATAGACCGAGTTTGTTTTGAAGATTTTTTAGTAGAGTTTAGATTCATCGCCACCGACGGTGAATGGCGAGAGAGCGATTACGCGCTCATATTAGGCGCATTCTTGCAAAGTGCAGCAAGACATTTTTATAATTATACATACCACGACGGTATTGATTTTGAGTCGCTATGCGATAAAATTAGAAACGAATTCCCGTGTAAATGCATGTCATGCAAACAACATGCACAAAAATCTTATTATATTGAGGAAACGATCGCTCAGGATGTGTCCGACGAGTGCGAACAGCCAGATTTTATTAATGTCGATAATAATACACCCTTATATTCTAGCGTGATGACGAACGTCAACCATGATGACCATGATGATGAGTGTGACGATGATGAACAGAGCTGTGGAGAAAGCAGCCTACTCCATGATACAACATTTGAGCAAGATTTGACGGATGAAGATAAGGAAGCGGGTGTGTCCATTCCAATATTTAATTATAATCTGATTCCAGAGAAGCAAGAGAAACTGTTGTCGGAACCTCTACGTAATCCCGACAACAACACCAATGCTTGCATTGAAGTGGATCGCGTGTTTGAGGATAAGGTAGTCGAAGAATCCGTTGTATTGCAGACCGAACCGAAGGAGATGGTCCAATACGAGGTTCAATTCCCCATGGTGTCCATGGATTTGGATGAATCGGTCATTTTAGTAGACTCAGCCATTGAGTCAAATGGCTGTAAACCAATTATTTCGAGTGATTTATCTTTATTCGATGGGGACAACGCAAACACCCATACCACACAAACAAATATGTCTTTGAATACTAAAATCAAATTTTCTCTTCATGCCCGAACTAAAATAAATAAGATAAGGGTAAGAAGAAAGACAAGGAAACATGCCACATATATTTATACAAATAAAATAAAGTCGTATTCATCAAATCATTCAAAATATTCCATTAATGATTTGGTAAAACAATCACTTGAACTTAAGTGTTTACTTTGGAAAGGTTTTAGAAAGAAATTCGAAACAATTTTATATAATTACAAAGTCAGGAAACGTAATATTTTGAGAATTTTATAACTGTTTGAGTTTCCACTTTTATACTAGGTAGATTTAGTATGTTAGATATTTTTCCAGATTTCTGCTGATCTCTTAGCATTATACTTTATCAAGTTCGAACATTATCGATTTACAAATAATTTTATTTTCTTGCATTCATAGGTTGTCATAATATGAAAAATCTGTCATGTTGTGCTATAGTTAATAAAAAGCATAGGTTAAACAGAATTCCATGTATGGAAGTGATGATTTATACTTCTAGGCGATAGACAGTTAGGAGTATCAAACTACGTAGGTTGTATATGGGCCTTTTAAAAAAATATTTGTTTGTATCCGAAACTATCATCGGATGAGTTTCAAGTTCATGTAAATAGATTAAAACCATTTTATATTAGAACACTGTTGTAGATATAAAGTTACATTGAATGTTTAACTTCATATCGAAAAGGCTCAGTTTTCCAGTTCTTAGAAAAATGCGATGACAAAAGGGAAATGTCAATTGCATTGACATTGATTAATGTAAACAAACCATTATTTTAGTGTTTTTTGTTAAATAGTTTATTAATCAGTTTATTCTTTTTCATGTGGATACTGAAAATGGACTCGTACGTGCGTGAGGGACGCAGCCGGGCGAGGAAGAGAAGGTCACTTGTTCAAAGATGAAGACAGAATGTTATAGTCAGATAGGCTGAAGTTACTCCAGTTTGAAAAATATAAGTTAACTATAGGGAACTATGGCCCATCCTGAAGAGAGGGGAGTAAGAGGGCGCCATGGAGGTTGATGCCAACTCTGCTTACGGGGCATAGCCTTTCGCAGAGGGTGACTAGTTGTCACCATTGGTTCAACTGATATTGGTGACCCACAGTTGTTGGTTAATGTCAATTAATAATTTATATTTGATTTTCTTTGTTATGTGCGGATCGCTGGAGTAGGTTCAAGACTTAGGTATATTTATATTAGTATGACCTTCTTTTTCTCTGACTCGATAGCGTCCGAGGAATTTAAAGTTATAATATTATAAATTATAGATATAAATCCCATCTGGATGAATGTGAGTTTTCACATTATTTGTTAAAGCAACCGCGATGTGCCGGAGCTTTTCTAGCGGTTTTGCCCCGGCAGGGCTTCGGTATGACTGCGTTGTTGATAAGCACAAGTGGTGCATAGTAAATTTTAATAAATTAATTGATCGCAGGTCATAGTGTAAGCTGCTTCTATAGAAGCATACGCACCCCTGTTCGTCCACATCCGCTTATAGGTAGGGACGTCTTTTTAGGTATAGGTAGGTTACGCTTGACCCTTCCAAAGATTTGGAATAGATGATTGCGAGGCATTTCCTCTTATCCTCTATTCGTAGGGGCGTAGCTCATGTAAGGAGGATATCCTTGTCTGCAGGTCTCTGGCAGACAAGATAGCCTTTGGAAGCGTCAGGTGAAAATTAAAAGAATTTGAAATACGAATGTGAAAATATGTTTTGTTTTTTATAAAAGACTCTGGTTCCAACGTTCACTAAAGGCAGATGCCAAAATATATTTAAAGTTATAAATCTCCAATATCGTTTCATTTATTATAACAATCACAATAAGTAACACTAGCGGAGTCCCTGGTGTTACAATATCAAAGTTAAGTTACAGTAGGTAAGTAATAACTTATCAATGCCAATGCTTTTCCTTTGTCGAATAGTACGAGGTATATGTTTATATATTTCGTAGATTGTCAATAGAGTAAGGATTGGTCCTGAATATTCGGTTTTGCATGTGTGTGAAAAATGTACTGATGTGTATACGAATAATGTAATGCTAAGTTATAACTTAGGTATGTAGTATACCTAAGTTACTAAGGTGTACTAGGGTATTATAATACCGAATGAATTATAAAACTAATAATAAAAATTGTAAAATTAATTTTACGTACTAATAACATACAAATAAAATTTAAAATCCTATATATGTTTGTACGATTGGTACCAAATCACACCTCAGTAACTGAACGGATTAGGATGAAAGTTGGCAATAGGATAGTCTGAATAGTTCCATCCAATTAGTGTGACGTGAAATTATTTCCGACTTTTACTCGGGCAAAACCGGTGGGTTGCTCAAACAATAGCAATGAAAAAAATTGTTCATAGCAGTTGTTCATATTAAGTTGTAACTTTCCGTATAAACACTTAAATAAACAGTAAGTTTCTACAAAAATAACGTTAAAGAAGGAATTACGGCTCATAAAAGAACAAATCAAAATAATTTGGGCATTTAAAAAATGCAGCAATATTTTTATTCCATAAGACCTTCGTTCGAAGATCAAAGCTTGCAATTGCGATTTGGATTCACACGGTCCGACTCGCACTTGGCCAGTTTATGTTATTTATCAAACAGCACGGCGAGCTTGGCCGCACGGCCGAGCTCGCTGAGCCGTCTGGCACCCCAACTGTGCCGGCATTCGAACTTAGCTGCATACATCCATACAGCTATGCAATGAACAGGAGTAGTGGGGGAAGCAGGCCCGGTACACACCATTCGTTCGATACAGATTCCATTTAAATTGTTATGCTGTAATTATAGGAGTAGGAAAATTGGGCAAGTGTATCGGGAACAAACTGCCTAATTTCCGGGTGTCTCGAGCTTTCGTAAGAAGTTTAAAGTACAGCAGTTTATTTCAAAGTACTGAAAAATGCGGTAGATTTTTGGTGAATTTGAATCTGTCTAATTGCCCACATGAATCTCCGGGAGTAACAAACCTATTCAAATTTTACTATTATCGTTATCAGTCAAGAATTGGCAGGCTAATCTAGATATTATACGTCATTTTAATAAAACCATCATTAACTTTGCGGCTACAAGCACGTAGGTGAATCATAGGTATGATGTCATACACTTCTTTGTAGTAAAAGAGTCCCTCTAACTTGCGTGCAACCTTCAGGTGAAAGTAGCTAGGTACCTAAATAATTAATGCTCCCCTGGTAGCCGAGCGACTGTCTGAGCACCGCATTGTGGTGCAGTCTGGGTTCAGTGTTCGACGCATCCATATCTGTAGTTAGAAACACAGTATTTGGGGTGGCTTTGGGTATTCAATTGTGCAATACTGTCCTTGTTTCACCAGTATTTTAAACGCCTAGGAGAGAAAGAGATATAGAAAGTTGCGCGTATGCATGTACATCTGCCTCTATTTTTACAGGGTTTAATGGCACCCTAAGCGACTTCGTCATTGGCAGACTGCCAGGCACTTGTGCAGTTCAAATCATTTGCAAGAAATATAATAAGCGTGCGTCGGCAGGACTTGAGAGGTTAAACCTTTGACTTTATGCGTTAAATATTCCTTTACGCGTAAACTAATTAGTGCAGGATCTTTATTCAGTACCAACTTCAGTGTGGTTTAAAGTTTCCAAAAGTTTTGAAAGTGGTGACTCTTACTAAAATATGGATATAGCGGTTTCAGGCCGTCTGCTATTTTAAAATCTCTGCTTTTGCATTTGAAAGTTGTTTTTGACTGTGAGATAAAAATGTGATAGATGGATACCTAAGCGATTTCATTAGTGTGCATGTGATCAGTAACGTGTGTGAAGATCGAGACAAGGAGTTTGAGGTATTTAAAGGTTGGTTATAATATTGCAAAAATATAGTCATCACTTATTATTAACAATACTCTATTGGTTATGTAGGGCAGATACATCATGCTACATCATCCCGTGTAACGTAACTTGGATATTGCGGTTATATTGTTTGACCAAGTAGTTATAATGCATATTGTGATGACTTCGTCAGATTAGTACGACGAAGTACCAACTTATTCCCCTTTATTATTTTCTAGAACGCTTGAAATGATTTTTAAATTGTGTGACATATTTTGTTATATATCATTAAGAATAATAACAGATCACAGTGAGTAGATACCGGATTAAGCTAGGTAGATACAATTTAAATAAATCAACAAATAAATTACATTTAATTTATTAAAATCTTTATAGCATTCACGCAAAATAACATTACGGCCATCGAAACTGCGGATAGAAACCCCAGAAATATTAAACCAGTTGAAATAACAAGAACACTTAGACAAATTGCTACATTTTTCTTAAATCTAAAATGAAGATAAATTAATAAATAGAACATGTGTGTTAAGAAATATATGGCACAATAAAAACACCGATTGACATCACATATAACATAATGAACGCATACAACACATTTTCCATAATTTCGATGGACTCAATTAAATCTTGAACAAAACAACATCTACAAAATCAAGAAAAATTACTACACCTTTCCACATGACACCTGAAGTGACGCCTATCACGTTTGTGCAAGTAAACGAGTCCATGTTATATATCGTGTATTCTGGGTTGCTGCTCCTGTATTGAGCATATATGTACAGAAATTGTAAAAAACCCATTTTGAAACCTGACTGAACTTATATATTAATAAAGTAAAATTCTTAAATTAGGTTTTAAAAACAGTTCATGAAACTAGTTTTTTACACGAACACACAACTAACACTCAAAACATCACTGTCAAAAAATCACAATTAACACAGTTAAATCTCTTCTGGGTAGGGCTTCTGGTAGGATGCTGGGTGTGACGCGACACCTTAATGTTGCGTTTGATGATGATGATGTTGATCCGAGCAGGATCGGAAGAGTTGCCTTCTTTGCGAGGCAAAATCTGCAGATGATGAAGTAGAGATTTTGTCTTAGAGGACTTCCCACCAACTGGATTTCTCACCAAAGTAGCCAAGAATAGCTTTTTCAAAGCTAAGTTCCTATTCAAAGCTGAATGTAATATTTTCTTCACACAAGTAGTCCAGCAGATCAGTGATTTTTTTTGCGAATTCACTGCGTTGATTTTAGTCTCAGATATTTTTCATGAGCCGGGATTATAGTAGGTAGCGCTTAATTGTTGGAAAACAAGATGGTTACCCTTGAAAAGGGTGTTTTCCTTTCCCATTTAAGGATAACCGGAAATGGCGTCAATAGATCCTCTTGCACTGATTAGGTCGATAGAAAAGTATCAGAAAACTAAACATTAAACATGTTAAAAAGTTAAGAAAATTTATGTAGGATTTATACATTATTGTGGTCTAAATTTAAAACCACCGTCTAGGTCGTCTAAGATAAATGAATTTAAACGATTACTCAACAGATGATATGTAAATATATGTATGAAGGGTGAGGTGACAGCTAAGCGGCGCGCGCTGCAATCAATTACGGAGGTTACCAATACATAAAATCCTTGAAAGTTGCCACAAAACTTTGAATTAAAACCGTACAAAATACTTCCAAGAGTCATAAAACCAATATTAAAAACCCACAATATTTTATATTCGTCGCTCAATGAATTATTTAGCTACCGATTTAGATAAGCAGGTGACGTAACGCTAATACGAGAATAGGTTATGTCTCAGGACGCCTACTATAATATTTGCAGTTGCTAAGTGAAACGGTCGCACTCCCCATAGAGGGCAGGTGAGTATGAAATGGTATCTTCTCTATGGGGTGAAATGAGATGACAAAGTTTGTACAGAACATTTTTGTTTGAGGTCAGATTTATTTGAAACTTAATCTAAGTGCT
Source organism: Mamestra brassicae (assembly GCA_905163435.1). Lineage (NCBI taxonomy): Eukaryota > Metazoa > Arthropoda > Insecta > Lepidoptera > Noctuidae > Mamestra > Mamestra brassicae. The sequence goes on from LR990987.1 coordinate 9,239,810, forward strand.
GTTTTAAGTAACCAAGCACCTATTTTAGCATTTTCTGAAAAGCAACCCTTTAAAAGCGAAAAGGGTTGGCAAAATATGATATACATAGACAGAGTCTTGGAATAGGATATTTTTTTCCCGGGAATATATTCCCTTGGGATGATTTTCGAATATCACGCGGGCGATGCCACTGGCAGAAGCTAGTATAAAATAAAATCACTCAATTCGGAATTAAAAAAACAATTAATACAATCAATCGGTTTCATTTTAGTCGATTATATTTTTGCAAACTAAACGAACAGTTTGAGCCACAAGTGACGCGTGTCAATGGCAACATACTGTTTACTGAACTCTATTCTATTTATTTGTTTATTATCCCACTATAACTTAGTTAAATATTATTTTCATAACATTTATGTGAATCTTTTTATTTAATCGTACTTGGAAGTGGATATCAAATGAAAGGTTGCGTTTTGCGTCGTAGAGATTACAGTGCAACGAAACGTTTTACGGGTCAATAAAATTATCTAAAGGTGCGTCTTAAGAAGTAATACTAAAAACTTTGTACGAACACAGTTTGTTTACATTCTTAGAGTCAAGGGGTTGTTTAGAATGACTACAATACAGCAGCAAGCTTTTCAATAATATAACCTTGCGATTGAATTTTTTTTTTTTTGAATGAATTAATATTTATTTACCCAACTCATTGCAGTTACTTTATAAGTATAAGTTGGGTGGAAAGCCAGCAAATATTTACGAACTTAGTTAAGATAAAAGTATTTCTAAAGCTTAGGCTATTACTATAAGTACGTCTACGATATTTTCATTCCTCTGTTTCTTGTTCGTTTGGAGTACCATTACCTACTATAATTTTTCACAATTTCGTCTGTCAGCTCAAGGCTGTGTGACACGGCTGTATATTACCATTTATATGTTTTATTTGAATAGATATGTGTATTATAAAACTGTTTTATTTTGTTCGAGAAACTTTCAAAAATCCTACATAATTATTAATACTTCCATTATAATTTCAGTACGAACAAAAATTACAAACGACTGTAAAAAACAATAACGTTGCTTTATTGTAAATTAATCTATTTGATGTCAATAACTTATTAAAATGATGAATGCCTTTCAGTCATTTGTTTTTAATCGTGAACTTGTTGATAATATTCGACGCCAGGCTGAATGCACCCTTTTTGAACTCGTATGTTGGTAGGAAGCTGCACATGCGCGTACCACCAGATCGATCCATCCTTCGCTAACGCTCGTTGGGACGTGGACCTCGATTTGCATTTAGCTCCAAGGTGTAATAATTACGGCCTCAACATTTACATTAAAAAAACAGGTTAGTAGTGATTAATATAGTTATCATACTACTCATTACAAACACTCTGTACACAATCTTACATGATCTCGGTCATCTGAATTAGGGCCCATTGTCATTTTAGTAGTTCATGAAGCCATTTTGGTTCTACGTCGCTCCGATAACTACGCAGTTTCCGAACTGAACAACTGCTTTCAATAAACCGCGTTGCAGATTGTATGTTAATGATAATTAGATTTTATGTTTATTTTATGTTTGCAATTTTTATTCCTACTTTTTTAAATTACAAAAAGCGTAATATTATTTCGATCTCATGGCAAATAAAACTAAACTACCTCCATATAGAAAGTATGTAACGCATTTGTGTCTATCAAAAGAAAAACTAATTGTTTACCCATTGTTTGCCTTGCAAATACTCAAGAATGGCTCGATTGGTTTGAATATTTATTTGTCTTTTTTGTTCGATTTTAACTGGTATGGTTAAGGAAACAAAAAAGAATTATAAAATCAAATCAATAACAGCATGAAGTCAAAAGGCCCTAATAACCCATCCCAAATAAGTTACCTCTTAGCTTAACAGAAACCACAAGGATATTCAATTTTAAAAGGCATCTAATTACATGCCTTTTATAATTCTAATTCTATTTTTAATATTTGACGCCACCAGCATCAATACTCAATACTCAATACTTTTATTGCATTCCACATGTATTCTTAGGTGGTAAAATAACAAATAGGTTCATATGGACCCTGTCGGGCACAGTAAGATAAGTATCTAGGTTAGGAGAGAGGAAGCATCCCTTTATGTTGAGAGGAAGGTATTGTTCGGTGGGCTTCCTTTCTATAATTTTATCGGCGTTTGCAAACTCTTCAATTTTGATTTTATTTGCCATGAGAAACAAGGACAATTTAGATATTTTGCGACACAAAAAATATTTTTATTATTTTTTGCTCTTTCCGAAACCACATTTGAGATTGAACACTACACATACACACTTTTACCCTATGTATGTATTCTGAATAGGAATTCAAAATCTTAAATCAGTAATATTTAAAAAAAACTAAATACAGTTGCTAATGAAACACGCCCCAAATTAAAATCTATATCTAATTAGAACAAGTCCCACTACCATTGAAGATGTAATATCGTTTTTACTTTACTTTTGTTTTCTTTTTACAGATATGAATACCGACAAAACCAAGGAAAAAGACAAAAAGAAACGAAATCTAAACAAACAAAAAAGGATAACCAAAAACTATCACGAAGAAACGAAACTGGCCAAAGGTCTAAAGAAGCTTTCCCTGGAGTCAAAGGAACTTAATAAGTCAAAGCAACCTAAGCCGGAACCGGTGGCTGTGGCGGGCCCCGTCAACGAAGCCGCCCCGCAAAACGCACCTGTTCTTTATAAGCCATGCCCCTGGAATCTGCAGTGTCGTCATATCGCTTAAAAATATTTATATTCATGTGTGTTTTTATTTTAAATCAGTATTGTAATTGTTCTATATCCTCAAACCATGTTCGTTAATTAGACCTAAATTTAAAAGCGTGTATTTATAATTATTGTTAACCTTGTTTGTGTATTTTAAATATTATCCATGTTATTCACAAAAAGCTTTGTAGTTCCCTTCAAAGAGATGCTTAAATACAGGAGATTTTCTAAATGCTTAGTTAAAAATATATTATGCGTAATGTTTGTTCTAATGATTTTATTTTCTTTGGTGTCTAAATAAATCTACAGTGTTTTTACCTGTTTCATTAATATCGTACACTGACTCACAATATTTAATCAAAGTCTTAAACTATATCTTGAAGAAGATAACAGCTTAAATCTTTGATTACACCAAGCAAATGCGAAGTTATTTTAGCACAGCATGGCGAAATTGCAGGGCGATGGCATTTTCTTTAACACCTTTCCTATAAGTCTTTCGCGGCTGGCTTACTTTGCCTAGCGGCTTTAATTGGAAATGTCTCTTCTCACTATAAATAGTGATCTTATTTACTAGTTAAGAGGTTCTTAACAAGTAGCATAGTATCAGCAATAAGGTGGAGGCGGTAAATGTTAAAAAAACAAAATTAAATGGAATTGACAGCCGCTATTAATACGTCATCCCTTCATTTTGTCTTTTCAACAATCGACATATGGGATGACACTTTATCTATGGAGATCTTTACCTATGGTCTGACTATTATAATATACCGTACTAAATTATTCCCATTCTCTTAATGGTGTGTACACACTAGCCCAACGAACGCCAACAAAGGATATTCAGCGTTGGCTAACGCACGCTGCTCGTTGGCCTTCGAAGGTACATCAAAATATATTCAATGGTCTAATAAACGATCGTTTGCACCTGATTCCAGCCCAATTTGATCATATAATTATAATTTCTAGTTTGATATTCCATAACGCACTCGTTATGCAGCAAAGACGTGAACAAATTAAACGAAAGCGGAAATGGTGGGCAACCACATGTTTTAAGAATAAAAATGTGTAGGTATGGTGGAAGTAAAATGCTACACGTTTTCGCTTCAACTGAGCGTTCGTTTGTCGGCCTTCGGCGACCGTCTACACAGAGTTCAATCTTTTGGTTCGATTCCTTTGATGTCACCTTTGGATCGCCGGCACACACCAACAATCGATCGTTGGCGTTCGCTAAGCCATCCAGACAGGACTAAAAATAAACCCATTCATTGACGTTCGTTGAGCCGGTGTGTACGCAGCATAATACGAAATATTTAGGATTGGCGCCACATTTATTTTTTCAATGGTTTTAGTAGATACTCATTTAAGAAATCAAGTGACATTTCGGTAAAAAAATCTATTAACCGTCACATAGATATCTAAAAAATATTGGCCACGTATTTTTCCTTTTGACGCGTAATCAAAAAATGAAGATGTGCAGTGCGTTGAAAACTTGTGTATAAAAAGTAAAGTGTTCTGGTAAGTGTACCAGAACACTTTTTACTGGAAAGTGACGTTACAAGCCCTCACTCCTTATCTTTGATGCGTTTTATCTTCGTATTTTTTATTGATTTGATAAAATAAAAAATACGTATCCAATATTTTTCGATAATCTAACTAAAATACTCTTTTTGAATCCAGGAAACAATCCTATTTTGAAGTTTTTGTCACTTGTTTTCGCTGTCGGAATGTCACTTGTCTTATTCCTTTGGTTAGCAATGACATCCCATCTGAGAAAAAAAAGCCTAGTCTATGGTAATTTGCGTTTTGTATTCGATGCTAATATTCTGAATCCAAATAAAAATCTGAGTTCCGCCTGTTATTTTGCTTCTCTAAGCTGGCTTTGTTTTGCAATTATTTTATGGAACTAAATGGTTTTCCGCGTTTCGGAAATCAAGCATAGTGTTTGTATTTTTTTTTCCAGAGTTTTTATTAAATTAACTAGATTATAAAATAATAATTATTGTTATTGTATGACGGTTTGCTATCGCGATTTTATATAAAAGATTTTTGGTGCCAAAGTTCATTCAATTCATTTTATGAAATGATAGTTGCAAGTCTTATTTTTTTTAGTGTCAACATTAACTTCAATATGATCGCCATCTCTTTCCTTTTTCAACTTAGATCATAGGGTAAAAAGAGAAAGAAAATAGTGTGTATGCATAGTGAATTTCTTTTTTCAGGTGACGTTCCATCGACAAGCCAGCTGCCAGTGCTGAAGGAATTGTAGCTACCTTTTCAGTGATTGAAGTAATAGCACAGCAGCAATAAATCACATTTCATATAAGTAAGTGTAATTTAAAAGTTTAAAGAGTGATAATTTTCAGAAGTATTTCATTCAAACAAATTCATTTATTATTGTTACAGTATCAACCATGAAATTGCCTTCGTGGCAGACATTTTCGCTGCAGTAATTGGCGGCAGAGGAAAACTCCTATGGCTTTATTGAGCTGTACACAAAATTGTGTAAGTATAAATGATGTCTAGATTATAGTATGTTTTATGTCTTTATACTGAATTTAATCTTTATTTATTTGTTAATGAAATGAAAACGGTGGTGAATATATTGATTAATGTACATTAGGGTTTAGTTTTCGAGATACACTATCGCAAGAGTTAATTAAAATTTTGCCTAATTGCGCACAGATTACTAAAGAAGGAAAAAAAATAGAATTTAATGTCATCTTGAGCACTCTATCGCATTTTGAAGCTATGTAAGTCTTACGTTTTTACTCTAAAATGTAATAATAAATCATGTTAAAATTATATTTTATTTATTTAAATTATGATAGTCAAATATATATTATAAACTCAATGACAAAAATGTAGGATTTGAATTTAGTTACGTTTCGTTCAAAATTGACCTTTTTGCTCGAGATTGCAACGTAGATTTTGTGTGACAAGGAAAGTTAACAATTTCTAAGCTTTTTGCTATGATTTGAAAGGTTCTCACGAAAAATTCGTCAAGGAACTAGCGGTGATGTGACCTGACACTAAATTACACAATAATTTATGTGTATTCTTCTATGTATTCTATAGTAAAGAAGTAAATTTTTGGTGGTTTAAATATTTTGCCATTAGTGCTACTTTCAGTTTCTCTAGCTTTTATTATTTTTCACAATGCCAGCTCATCAAACAAATAACTGAAAAATAGGTTTTTTTGGGTACGCCGAAAAACAAGTTTGCAAATTTTGAGATGGATAAGATTATAAGACCACACAAAAAATCTCCTCCATCTTGATTGCGCAATTATTAATGGTTGACAGTTTACTAGCTCTAAAGAATAGAAACAAGAGTGCCAATTTTACTTTTTTGAAGAATCGTTTGCTTTCGCATCGCATTCGCAATTTACATAAATGTACGAATATTGAGGCTTTTTTGACAAATTGAAAATGAGATGCGAATGCGGACGCTGCTCAAAAGTTAGTGGATTTGACCCTTAGATAACATAGCTTGAAACAACGTGCAATTAAAAAAATCGGACAAGTGCGAGTCAGACTCGCGCACCGAGGGTTCCGATCGATTCTTGATTTTTTCCGAGTATACATTACCTACAGCAGTTTATAAATAATAAAAGCAAAACATAGCAGGTAAGTTTGAAGGACAAATTTAACTTCGTAGTTGAAAAAATATTTTTTCATACATCAATGTACGTCACGGTCAATTCTTCAACCGAAACCATAAGTTAGTAATCGTAAAAATGATTTTTCATGTAACGAAACTAAAAATTCCCAATTTTCAGACTTTTTCCTGTATATATCTTCTTGCTAGGATATCCTAGCAAGAAGATATATATACAGGAAAAAGTCTGAAAATTGGGAATTTTTCTTGATTCATGAAATTTGGCAGGAAGATATATAACTTCCTGCCAAATTTCATGAATCTAGGTCAACGAAAAGTACCCTATAAATTTGATTTCCCTTGAGAGTGTCGAAATATGCGTTTTTAGCGGCATAAACAGCCGTATCTTTTTTACGTTAATTTAGAAGTTTGATTTATTACACAATCAAGGGACTGTAGGTTTGAGTACATGGTTTTAATTTCAACTCGATACCTTTACGTGTTCCCGAGATAAAGGGTCTTGACGGACAGACACACGGACGGACGGACAACAAAGTGATCCTATAAGGGTTTTTTCCTTTTGAGGTACGGAACCCTAAAAATAACTCCTTATGCACATGTTTTGGGAGTCACAGTTTAATTGCGATTTTCTGGGTTATATTTGTTAAAGTATTAAAATAAAAGAGATTATCAAGAAATAAATTGTATATTCAAATAAAGCTGAGCATTAAGCAAATTATTGAGTGCTATTTTAAAGTATCTTTATTTTCTATGAAAACTAACTCCGAACGCTCCGTCAAATTAATTGCCACCCAAAACATAACGGAACCTTCGCCATAAGAAGTATTTTCTGCCGAACTCGCTGGCGTCAATTTTCACCGTATAAAGATATTCTAACTTCCTCGAAAACAATACTTTGTCCAGTCCACCATGAGGAACGATTTCGAGCAAACTGAAGTCGGGCAATTCGGTGCTCACGGAGTAATTTAGGGCCCCGGGCTGGGCGGTAAAAGCTAATATCGGCAGCCAATAGCCTCCTCCTAACCGTCCAGAAGCTAACATCTACTCCTCTTACTTCTTCTTCAAGGCTCTTCTTTAGGTCCACATTAGACGCCTTACGATTTCGTAACGCCTGATTTACTGAAAACTGGTCATCTCGTGATTCTGTGCATCGCTTTCTTTTCAAAAGCGATCCACGATCAAAATCAATGATCTGATCTGATAATTGCGTTCGAGATTGACTGTGTATGGTTAGCCTTAGGACTTATCGACTGAATTCGGTGGGTAGGCGATCGGTAACTATGTCGAGACTTCCCGCCCAGGTCTACTTTTGACTGAACCGGTTTCTTGAAACACTTGCCAAGTCAATCCTAGTCTTCTGGACCGTTAGACGACTCAAATTTAATTTTAGCCGCTGAGATACGTAAGTTTGCGGACAACGTTCATCAAGTAACGCTATAATATTGCCGGCCGTTATTGCTTTATCAACCATATCAAAAAGTAGTAAAAATAACAATTTAATAATTTGATTAGCATAAATCAACCAAAACGTTTTAAAATTTAAGTAATATGCAAGTTACACTTTCAATATGCTCACAACTATTCACGCCATTCATAAAGCAATTTTACACTAATTATTAAGTACTTTTCTTTTCTGCATTTGCAAAATCTAATTTGGAACGGATGCTTTCCAGCCAGGATACTTCAAATAATCGTCAAATTTATAAAACCTTTCTTGTAATTTTAATTAAAGTAAGAGAGCTTTTTCGTTGAAAAAAATATTTTTGTAATTTCAAGAAAAAAAATATTACAGTGTGAATGTTCACATTTTCGATTAACTTGATGTTTCAGATGAAAAAAGAGAGCACGCGACTGCGTTAAAATGTTGAGTTGAAACCCGGTGGATACCTATAGCTATAGAAAAAAAATAGAAGTGTTTGTTTTGCTATATGGTAAAGAACAGAATGTTACGAAACACTTATACGGTAAGTCAAAATTTTTTCATAGAAAAATAAATGAATGTCAGAAATGTCGGAACTTAATCTGCACCCACCGAGTCCAAAACGTGCTCGATTAGCCGAGCCCCAACCATCGTGTAGCACAGCACCAACACCTGTATTACCAACACTGGTGCCTGATTCTGAATTAAACATAAGTCCAGCTTCGGCTCAAAGTAGTCCTGTTAATATCGCAATGCCATTGGATGTTTCGAATCCGCCGATAATCAGCAAAACGGCACCAATACCGAAAAAAAACATAGATCCATATAGCAAGCCTTTCTTTAATTCAACAATAGAACTTGTTACAAATCCAACAGCGGTACACGTATCACTATCACCAACACCGGCTTCCTCACACAAACAAATTTTCGGAAACGTAGCCCCAACACCTATAAAAAATGCCCTAAATCCAAATAGCATGCATTCCAATAATTCAACAACAGAAATAGCTTCAAACCCAGCAGCAACACGCAGCCAACGGCACTATCACCTAAGTCACACACCTCTAGTAACAACACCTGCATTCTCGCAGAAGGATATTTTCGGAAACATGGCCCCAATACCTATAAAAAAAGCCAAAAATCCATATTTTCGCAATCCTTATAGTTTTTCAACAGCACTAGCTCCCAAACCCATGATAAATGTAACAAATCCATTTGCTCAGCATTTAATTTCCACAGAAAAAAATGTTTCAAATCCAACAAAAACGCCCAACCTCCAACCCAACCACCTCAGCCACACATCACAACTACAAAAATCAGCGTCCTCCTACAAGAATATTTCCGGAAACACAGACTCAACAACCGTAAAAAAAGCCGTAGATCCATATAGCCGGCCTCCTTATGACACGACAATCAAACTTGTTCCAAAACCAACAGTGTCATCTAACCAGAAACAAACACCACTACCTCCAAAACCAGGTCCCTCAAACCAGGATGTTACTGAAAACACAACATCAAAACACGCAAAAAAGACCATTGATCCATATAGTCAACCTCCCTATGACACAACAATAAAACGTATTGAAGATCCAAGTGGGTCATGCTGCCACCACGAACACAAACCATTACCCTTCAAAATCATACGGAGACGTATGACCGATAGAATACCATTTCCTAAAGTAGATCCATATAAAGATCGAGTGACATGTCCCTACTTTCATCGCCTCCTTAGACGTATACCACTAGCAAAAGGTGCTTTCCGTATCTATCGTACTATATTTTCGCCGCTGGATGAATCCGAAGAAGATGATGAACCCAAAACTTTTTATCTGGAACCTGCTTCTCAAACAGCGGATAATCTCACATACGTGTCAATAACACCGCTACCACCAGCACCATCATCAACACCCACATCAGAACTAAAACCGTCAACAGCAACAATATCTACACCATCATCGATAAAACCAACATCTGCACCCACACGAGAACCAACACCAGCACCTACACAAGCTTTCTTGCCGATCGATCAGACTTCATCAGAAAAATCCATAGAGATTACAGTTAACGATGCCAATGAGATTAAATCTAATAATTTCATTGTGATGGCACCCGATGATGTCATTGCGATTTCACCGGACGTTATCCTTGACATTGATGAAATTATTGAAATTTCAAGTGAGATTCCATCTTCTAATGTAATTGAGATTTCAAGTGATGATTTAAATGATATTCCCTTAAAAAATTTATTTCAAATTCCATCTGAAAATTCAATTGAGATTTCAAGTGATGATTTAAATGGCATTACCTCTGAAAAATTAATTCAAATTCCATCTGAAAATTCAATTGAGATTTCAAGTGATGATTTAAATGGCATTACCTCTGAAAAATCAATTCAAATTCCATCTGAAAATTCAATTGAGATTTCAAGTGATGATTTAAATGGCATTACCTCTGAAAAATCAATTCAAATTCCATCTGAAAATTCAATTGAGATTTCAAGTGATGATTTAAATGGCGTTAAATCTGAAAAATTAATTCAAATTCCATCTGAAAATGCAATAGAGGTTTCAAGTGATGATTTGCATGATATTACCTTCAAAAATTTAATTCAAATGCCATCTGAAAATTCAATTAAGATTTCAAGTGATGATTTAAATGACATTACCTCTGAAAAATTAATTCAAAATCCATCTGAAAATGCAATTATTGAGATTTCAAGTGATGATTCAAATGATATATATACCTTCAAAAATTTAATTCAAATTACGTCTGAAAATTCAATTGAGATTTCAAGTGATGATTTAAATGACATTACTTCTGAAAAAATAAATCAAATTCCATCAGAAAATGCAACTGAGGTTCCAAGTGATGATTCAAATGATATATATACCTTCAAAAATTTAATTCAAATTACATCTGATAATTCAGTTGAGATTTCAAGTGATGATTTAAATGACATTACCTCTGAAAAAATAAATCAAATTCCATCAGAAAATGCAATTGAGGTTCCAAGTGATGATTTAAATGACATTACTTCTGAAAAATTTATTCAAATTCCATCTGAAAATGCACTTGAGATTCCACCTGAAAATGAAACTGAGATTGCATCTGACGAAGATGAAGAAATCGATGTAGGCAATAATAGTTGTGCCAACACTTTGGAAAGTATTCGACAAACCGAAAAACTAAAGTTAAAATATCTGGGAACAACACCAATACACGAAACAGTTTACAAGATAATAAACCTCGATGGATGGGTTGGATTCGTTCTCCGGGATGTAGAAATACCACCGTTAAGTTAGATAACGAATGGCTTCTTTCCTGATGGTCCACAAAATAAGTAAAGTTTTTACAGATGGAAGTAGTGAGTGCAGCAAAGTAACATTTCGATTATCGATTCGATAAATTGACATTCTAACTGGTATGTAGTATCGATTATCAATTATTTTGTCTAAAAATAGTGTTAACTTTGTGCGTACGAAGAACTTTAGCGTTAGCCGTAATAGTAAATAATAGTTCAACTATTCGTCGAACGCTAAGGTGCGATAAATATAGAAAAAATCATACATCCACTCAAATATCAGTTAAGTATTATATCATTATAACCTAAATACTATTTTGAAAAGAAGTAAACGCCTTCATTTTATTAATTTTATACTTATATACTATTTTGTGGAGAAGATGACCAAGTAAGCAGCTTGTTCAACTTCAGTGCAAAATGCAAACAAAACTCAATTCGATTTTTATTTATGTAGTAACGCTAGATATAAGGAAAGTTACTAACACTATGCATGTCTGATATCCGATTTTTGAAATAAACAAAAACAAAATAAAATACCGAAAATTAAACAATCAAATAAATAAGTGTATTTTGCTTAAATAAATATTTTTTTTATTATATTATTCGTCGTCATTTGACATAGAAGTTTCGTCTTTTCTTTCAGCATTTTAGGATGTCTGAAAATTTGAATCCAAAAACCCTTGAACGGCAAACGCTAAAGTTCTAATCCCGCACAAAACTATAACATGTATTGTTCGACAGCAAGCAAATAGATATATCGAAACTAAGTAAATAATACAATCGTAAGTGTCAATAAATATTACGTTGCTTCAATCACAACTTGCAGGGTCGGACAGGGTTGGAAGAGCCCGGGTGGACTGTATAATAAATAATAGATGGGATAATATTGGAAAATAATGCATTATTAACATCATTAATTATTTTTTAGTAGCGTTGCCACTTTTAAAGGGGGAAGAAAAAAAATTGCATTCTACCTTGGATCGGTTTGATTTTCTTTTAAGTATAGCACCCATAACATCTTTCAATTATTTGAGCAGCATTAAATCAAACTAAAATAGTGTATAAAGGATTGTATTAATATTTATTAATAAAGAAAACATTATGTAAAGGGTCCTTTGCCTTAAATAAGGCAGAAATTATTTTTGAAAAAGGGCTTACAAGATTGTTACAGACTTCAGCAGTAATTGCGTTCTATTCTAGGTGCAGCGAGCATTTCAGCTCTTCTTTGTTTTTGATTCAATGGCGCCGGACTCCGCATTTTAATAAACTCCTTAAATGGCCTATGGGGTCCGAAGACCGGGCAGGCCCATCCAGAAGTCATAATTTTCATGGCATAATTTTCATCCAAATCCGTTCAGCCGTTGAGCCGTGAAGAGGGCACAGACAGACAGAGTTACTTTCGCATTTTTAATATTAAGTATGGATATACATATATCAAGCAAATATAAATAACATTTGAGCAACCTATCGCAAGGCTTACCAAGCCTTGCGGTAGGTCGCTCAAATGTCATAGCCGTCATAAATGTCGCCGAGGAAGTGGTAGCGAAATAACCTCGTTTCGTTACCACTTCCTCGGCGACGTTGCCGTCGTCCGTTCTTAGGCACCCATTTAGTGGAGACTATTTATAATCATAATTAGGTATTCAACAATAAAACATTATACTGATTTGACTCCTTTTCGGTAAACAGTCATTCGTGACACTGTGGGATATGGCTAAGTTAAAAACATCCCCACTAGTCAATTGAAGCTGGCTGAGTTTAGTCTCCGAATGATTGGACGCTGAATTTTGCAGTCGCTCTATGTAGAATATTGCTAATCCACAGTGTCTGATTTTTACTGGAAGCAGACCCAAATACAGTTGGAAAAAAGCTAGGATGATATTAGGTACCTAGTTGCTTGTAGTTATTTAATTTTTGCCAATTTTTATAGAAACTATCTGAAAATAAGGATGTTGAAAATTATGGTAGTACGTATTTTGTAATATGTGTGATATTATGTGTTTAGTATCTTTGTCTGTGATAATTGTAGCGAAGTATCATACTTTTTTGTGTTGCACTTACCTATGTGTATATATATGTATGTACCTACGCATTTGCATCGATCTCGCTCTACTCAACATGAGTGTGTATCATTTTCGGCACCGTAGTTTGCTTCGTAAGTTATTATTTCTGCTAATGCGTTGAATGTTCTTAAAGTATATACTTATTTCAAATATTAGAGTCATTAAGACATCGACTGCCATTTAGTCATAGATTTTTTTTTCCTACTCCTTCGCTTTGCTTTTTTGATTAATTGCGTTGCGGGATCCAAGATAGTTAAATCATTTCTCCGGGACGCGTCGAGTTTCATTGACTCGGCGTTTTTTCTAGTGGTCGCCACTGTTGATTCAGGCTTTCAGGAGTTGCAGTGGTTGGGAATGTGTGGCGGACTTGTCCCATGAAATGCCGAGTGAAACGGTCAAGCATTCATATCAATCGACCATTGTATCTTGCCAACATGTCAGCAGAATTAAATTGTTTGAAATCTGCCTTTACATAGTTGCATTTGTGTCATTCAACATTTATTATTGATTATTTTTCGATATTTTCCTTTAAAATTTGCTTCTAAATACGTCTTAAACATATTATGTGCAGATCTTAGCAGGAAAACTACACCCCAGCATACGTGTGAGCCAACGTACTGTGACTTTCTGACGCTGAAGACCGTACCATACAAAACGGTCGAGAGGGAGGAGGGAGGGAGAGTGATGATGACAAAAGATTTAATTTCAATAGTACCTGTAAGAACGTGAGTCCCAGACATTACAGGTTCCAAGTGTTGGTCTGAGGAGCAGTCTGATATGAATTAGAAGTTACGTACTTAGGCATTCCAACAAAATTATTTTGCCGATGCCCAGAATTCGTTGGTCTTTCGCCTGATTTCGGTATAACAGCAGATTTTTCAATAACAAATCTTACGAAGAGTTCGTTTAATACAATAATATGGCCTGGAAGTAGATAGATAGACCAGCGATACTTTGCGTCCAACTTTGAACGCCTTGGCACGTGCAAGGTAGCAGTACTCAAATTGTTTCAATGGAGTAAATACCTAAAACGTTTCAAGTGAACGCTAGGTGCTGGTCACGAATTAGCTTTACCCAAATTTAAAGCACACTGTGCAAAACTTTGCACGTAGACGAAATTGTGTACTACTGGAAATCTGGCGATTGGCCGCGCATCGATTATGGATTATCGATTTCGCCATTGATGATCATTCGTTTGTTCTGGATATATAAGAGAAGATGTTTGCGTTTGCGTCGTTTAGATGGGCGATGCTACAATTGAAGCAAAAATACTACCATTTTATGACTACTACCGGCTAGAATTTTGAGCACATGCCATATGATCCATCTGGAAAATGTATGGTTTAGCATTGATAGATTTAACATTCGTAAAATAAAATAGTGTGTGTTGCACAAGCCATCTCAGATAATATATGTCATTGTAAAGTTTCAGATTAAGTAAGACCATCAAGGTAGCTCATCAGCAGCTCATGCATCATGAATGAAAATCAGGCAGCGGAGACAAAAGCCTCAGATGGGAGCCACCGACCAGGGAAATAAATCCCAATTGTGCATTGAGCCACGCAAGCAACCAAAATCCCACTGATCTTTGTTGTCTGGTGTCTATTTACATCAATAAATACGTCGTGGGATGTTCAAATAATATTTGTGAGTTCAATATTTTCATATTATTAGTTGCCAATATCTTTCTAAGTAAACTCTTGACACATTCCCTATGTGTCAAGAGTTTATGGATAAATCTGAAATACCAATAATATTAAAGAACAAAAAATACTCAACAAAACTTTCGGGCCGACTTTAATGGAAACTTTGAAACAAGTTGGGTTAACTAGAGCCTAACTAAGAGTTCACTATCTACCTTTATACTTAACTTATCAACTACAATGAATATAATCTTCAATTAAGCCTAGATACCAGTACTAATACGAGTGGGTGGAAAACAACTTTTTTATACTTTGCCTGAAGGAATACTTAAGTCCATTTATTTATGTGTTAGAGATGTCACCGGAAAATGGCAAACTCTTTGTAGACACAAACGATTGTAAACTCTAGATAAATTGTCGCTTCAAAATTTGATAGTCTATAATATCTCCGTGTCGATTCGAGAAATTGTGGACTGATATAAAATGGCGACCAATCAGCACTCTGGTCTACAATTTATCTGTTTTGGTGTGATAGTTAAATTGGAAACTTGGCCCCTCATTGGTCTTTGTTGGTGTGAGCTCATATCTGAATGAGAGTCTTGTTTCCAGGTTTATTGTCACACGAAAACGGATAAATTGTAGACTTGTGCTCTGATTGGTTGCCATTTAACGATACACACTACACACGATACATTATACGACAGATATATATGTCACCGGAAAATGGCAAAAGCGATAAGATTGTAAAATATCGCATGAAATTATAAACTATTTCTTCTTAATAGGATATATTGGAAACTATTGAATTTGGATGGGATTTATTGTCTACAAAACGATTTTTTAATAATACATCCAAAAATTATAATCTATAACGATCTTACGGAGTCTGCAATTTTCGGTGACATATGTAATGAAATAAAAATAGAAACGCATCCGGTGTAACAAAAGAGGAAAGGTATTTCTGATTCCTGTTTGTATTTGCAAACTTACAATACTTAATGCTATTTTTTTTTTTTTTAAGGATGGGAAATCATCAAATGACTTCTTCCGCTCTGGGTGGAGCGGAAGGGCGTGTCAGACTCTTACTGACTAAAACCCATCCGTGTTCCTTCTAAAGCCCTTTGCTTTCCAGGCCCGCGGTGACTCTTTCGAACAAATTCCGAAAACCCTGGCAGAATTCCGCAACCCTGGCAGATTATCAAAGCCCTGGTAGATTACTACAGTAATAATCTGTATAAACAAAAGTTATGCAAATACTTTTATCGGGGTAAAAATAATAGATAAAAACGTAATTCCGATGAAATTGTTTACATAGTTTTTTTTTTCACAGAAAACGTCTTATTTTCCTGGGCTTTACCAGGACACGTGAATGATTAGGACATCAAAAGAGCTGTTATCAATAAACATTACTAGCATGTCACCCGCGACTCGTCCCCGCGGATATACATGTAGTACCTACTTCTACAAACTTCAACACCCCTTTGACGGGTTGTTTTAAAAAATATCTAAACAATATCTGATGCCAACCTAAATTTTGGGCATGAATTTCGAAGCTTAGAAGAACAAGAGATGACCAAGAAACAGAACGTCACAAATTACAACAAGCTTAGGGTTATGTTTGTAGAGCACCGATGATGATCATGTGTGGATGTTGTGGGCAGCGAACTAATTATAAAAATGTTATATTTCAGGACTACTGTGGCCGGAGCAGAGACACACACTTACGCATCGATGACGCAACAACATACACCCAAGTCCAAAACTAAGAAAAACTTAATACATTATTTAAATCTTATTTCAACTATTGCATTTCATACATAACTAAAAGATTTTTATAGATGGCAATTAGAAAGGAAGAAAAATTGTTTTTTCTAGTTTAAAATTGCGGTAACAACAAGCTGATAATTCTGCCTGTCAGTCTTAGTTCTATCTTTATCGTAATTATTATGAGTTCTCTTAATCAGAAATATTATTATAAAATATCACATTTTATAAGTTTTTATGTATTTTATATATTATTTGGATATTATTTCTTTCCAAAACAAACTCTATTCAAAGTTTTATTTTTTTGTTGTACACCGGTAGTCGTAAAGTGTAGTCATTTTAACCTAAAGGTTGACTAGTCGAGAATGCCATGTTGCATTAAGTTCGCCCATGGACCACAAATTGTACGTAAAATTTAAATAAATAAATAAGTGGTACTCTTAAGTTGAAAGCCTAATTTCAAGAATCAGGAAACTAATTTATATATTCAAGTCTCTAAGGCAATGCGCTAACTCCAAAACATTAAAAATGGTGCATCTTGCACTTTGCTTGTCCGTCATCAGTTATTGCATTTCGGTTTGGGGTGGCACCGCTAAGACTAAACTGCGCCCAGAAGGCTGTGCTCAAGGTGATGCTTGGGAAGCCTTATAGATTTCCCATAAGTGAATTGTATGCGGAATGCAAGGTACTTACTGTGCGACAGCTCTTTGTGCTCAATGCCACCCTTAGAAAGCATAGTCAGGTTCCTCTTATCACTATTTGTGCAGCCTTTTCCCAAATCTAATGTGCCTATGGGAAATGTATTGGTATTGTATATAAAGGATGTTGTGTAAATCAAATTATGATTTCGTTTAATTAATTTTCTTTACATATTAATTATTATTTTTAATAATGTGTGTGTGCATTGAGTGACTTTTTTAATAAGTCCATTTAATCTGGACGCTTTTAATCTGGATGCCCTTCCGTTTTCGGAAGGGTTTTAATAAATATTTATAAAAACATAATCTAAATCAAAGTCATACATTCAAATTAAGCTGAGTGCCAGCACTTTTTAAACATCAAAGCTCAAAATAAAGACAATCCCCTAAAACGCCTGCTCGTCACCACTTTCTAGTGTTTTAGCTGGGAAGAAGAAGTGGCGCAACAAACTCCCCAGTAATGGTGAAGTAAAATAGTCTGTCCCTGGTCTCTATTTTAAGGCAATTCATCTCTTAACTTAGTAGTTAAGCTTACAATTTTGCTAAATATTGAAATTAAAATGGAAACTATGGAGGCTGAGAATTTGGAAATAAGTTGGCATTTTCTTGAGGCGAGCCGATTGAGTGACCTACTTAATTGACTATAAGTTTTCAAGCTTAAGTTTTTATTTTTTTACTTCATCATCATGTTTTTACAATTATTTACAAAAACCCTATCCATTTTTGTCGAAATTTAAGGATTTTTAAAAGATCACTCATTCCGCAGTTGCGTGCTTGTGTGTCATCAGACTTTCTAATACCAAATTCAATATGACACTGTTTAATTAGATCACTAATTATATCTATGATTGCTATCAAAGTTCATGTCAACGTGTTTCAAGAAGTTAAGTAGCATCCGTGTTGCCTGTCATGTTGATAATATTTGTTTTAGAAATTATACGTTACCCGGATGACACAGTGCTTCCGAGAGCTCTTTATAGTTTAATTTCATTCAAAATATCTAGAAAAAAGAATGCTGTATCCCTGGGTCAGAGGTGTATATTCGGTAACAAAACACACCACGGTTGAAACATTTTTAATATCTTTGACATTTATGATACCCTCTGATCGAAGGACCATGCAGACAGAGCCGGAGAGTAGAGCGATGTCTGAGAGAGTGAAAATGCTGGCCACAGGTGTGCTCTTTGTACCACAGAAGTGGGAATAAAATTGTTCAGATTATTGTAAATTTTCTACTAGAGCAGTTTGTGTAGAAAATTATTTAGAATTCCCAATAGCAGCCTGGTGCCTAAACGTTTGATATTTTAATCAATCGTGCACTTATCCCATGCCCGTATTACATATTTCACTTCAACAGTACTGGCCAAATGCGCGTGCTGAATAATTATGATTATAAGTATAATACTTCTGTATAATCACTAGTACCGTTGTGTTATTATGTTGCTTATAAACAATTTATAAGCAATGTAACGTAACTTCTTGACATACAGAACTTGATTGTTATCAACAACGATCAACTTCAAAGTTAATGTACCATTAAACTCTGTGGATGCTTGGCAAAGTATAAAACAAAGTCGCTTTCCGCGGTCTGACCCTGTGTACGCCTAGATCTTTTAAACTACGCAGCGGTCTTTTATGTGGTTTTTCACTATAATTTAGAAAATTTATTTCGGAACGTTTATAAATATGTATAATACATTATAATTAAAATGATTAATGGTAAAAAAAAGTCAATCTTTTTCCAAGAGTCCAAAGAACGATTTTTGGGCGCACATAAGTCAATATTACCCGGGCAAAGCCGCGGCGGGTCACTGGTAAATTATACTAATTATGATAATTTCTATTAAGTACATTAAATGGTTGTAATTTTTCTATTGTATTGGCTTTAATTTAGAGTTTTTCTATTATATTGTTAATATGTGAATGAAGTAGCATGAGTATTGTGAATCGTAAGGTGTTTTCATGGACACCCTACGATTAGTCACAGTTAGGGAAATTAATCCCTAACTACTATTGTATGTGAAAGTAAGTTTGAAAAAGTTAGTAAAGTAATGTAACTATCATAAAATAATACAAAAACTTATCACTGGAAAGCACATCAGAAAAAAAAACCAATTGAACTAGACTTGAACTACAAACAAATACTAAAGCTAATATGAACGAATGGTATTCTAACCACGAGGCTGTGACAAAATCAACAACAGAAGAATAAGAAAATTATAGTAAATGCTTGCTGGTACATTACGGAAGAAGATTCACCACGTAAAAGTCAAGGTGTAAGCTTCTTGACATCATAGACACTACGTCAGAAGATTGAAACGGACGCAACATTCAACTAATTTTTATGATTCTGTCATAATTAAGTGACAGAAAAATACTGAAGTTGTAAGTGCTGAGTATCAGAACATGAAAGTGTGTGTTTATTAAAACAATAACAAAATCTGCGTATACTAAGAAATTATAATATTATAACTAATACGCAAGAAATTATAAGTGCTGACTTTATAAACATAATGTAACATTGTATTAGAATCTGAGTAAAGTTTTAGAATATAAATTACTGGATCAATTAAGGTGAAATAAAAATACTTAGTGTCCTTTACAGGCTAGATTGTGAATAAAATATGCTAATCACTGATTTCATACAATTTGTGTTGACTTTTTGTATGGTTGTTTATAACATATGTAGTTAAAATAATTGACGGAATGATGGCATAACAAACAAAAAAAAACCTACCGAATTGAGAAACTCCTACTTTTGGAAGTCGGTTAAAAAATCAACTAAAATGCTGTACTGTGGCAACTATGTATCACGAGTATATGTCATAAGGTAAATATTGTGTTTGCTGCTTTCGGTAATATCAAAAGAAGCCAATCACTTGTATTTAGACAGTGCGCACGTCAGAGGTTAGTTTCTTGATAAAACAGCATTTTTAAGTTAAGAAAAGTATTGACTTTTGACCTGTATTTACATTTTGGACACAGGAAAAATTCTCCTTATCAAAGTATTGCACTTTGATACGGAGAATCTTTTGTTGCTAGCGTGTGCTCCATCATTTGAACGATGTATAAAACTGTTTTGACTCTGGTCTACGCACGTTCTAAGATTTCTAAATCTGTACTGTCGTAGTATTTGTACTTTTCCTGATTTCTGAATGAAGAATTTGATGTTGAGTATACATATGTCAAACCACATTTTAGTCTGAAAACCTTTAAATATTTAAAATATACTAAATAGGGTGCGGCAAGCTTCTACTTCTATATTATTAATTCAGAAACCAGGCAATTATCGGATAAACTTAGTAGAGTAAATTATGTTGTATTTATACAAATAATCCAAAATGTTAAAATTAAGATTATTAATAAGACAAGATTTCCACATTATTACTATTAAGGAGTAATTTAAATACATAATATGAACTATCTATTTATATCTACTAAATCAAACTTCATATATTACTCTAACTGCTTATAAACTGTAATATGATTGTGCGTGTGTATATTGTAATTAAAAATTACTAAATTAGTATGAGAGAAATGAATTTGGAGTGGAATTAAGAAATTTTCCTTTGAAAGGACATAGAATATGAGTGTAAAACCCTTGTCACATATTTTGTACCTTTGTTTATGTTCCTTCTTGTTCTTAGTTTATTTCGTATGTGTTAGTATGTAAGCAAATATTAAAAAAAAAAAATTAGTGTGGAGTTAAGGGTCTCTAAAATATTGTTAACAATTTCGATAGTCTTAAATATTCTTTGGCATCTACAACATTTTAAAAAGCTGTTTGTAAAACTGTGTGAGAATATTTTCCACATTTTGAAAAAAAATGTTTTTACTGGAACTCAACTCGCTATTAAGCTAAAGTAAATAATATGTATATTATGCAAAAGAATGTGAAAAAATAGTGGATGTTGTAGTGACATTAAGTGTATTATTTTTATTTCAAACATTATATAGAGGAAAGAAAATGTATTCACGTCTAGAAAAAGGTACATCTTGTAGTGTTCAAGAGCGTTCACAGCCCATTTGCACAAGACGACCAATGTGGTGGTTTTGGTTTATTTTGTGAAAGTCTGGTGCCCTTCGTTCCTGGCGTGGAAGAGATCTTAGAAGATTTCCTCCTGAACAATAAAAGGGGCCAGGACTACGCACGCTTTGTAAGTGCGTCCGCAGTGGCTCTATATCTGAAGACCACTAAAAACACCACCAACATCGTACTTATGTCGACTGTGCTCAAAGGATCACGAAAAAAACGTATCTAATTTGAACTATTTAGCGTGAATTAATTATCTTCGTGATAATTGGTACAAACATCCTGCCTTTAACTTGTTAAAATAAATGAGCACTACAGCAGTCAGTATTATTCATAAACTTGCAATACAGTTAGGTATTTTTTGGAACGATCTTTATGTCTTTACTAATATGATATACGTGTGTGGATTAACTGTTCAATAAATGAATAATTATGATTTTTTTTAAGTTTGTCGTTTCATTTATAAATCTTGCCTGATCCCTATAGTGGAAATAGTAGATGTTCTTTTTAGGTAAAAAGAACAACGAACCCACAAAGTTCAGGAGATATAATAAGAATGCAAACAATTAAAATCCTCATTGTATGTGTTAAAATTCTTATTAAGCTATTAGTGTTAACACCCAGCGTAAAAGTGGTACTTATTTAAGTCGCTCCAGAAGTGTTGTGTTTGCTTAGTGTGCCCATCCAATATTTCCGACAGGTTCCCTTCAATTTAAATTAGGTATTTTTCAAAATCATGAAACCACAGTCGCAGATTTTTTTGAAAAGCTAACAGAATTTTATTGTATCCTGAATACGAAGCAGTAATACAATAATGAGTGAAACTGAGAGTAGTGAGCGTTCGTTTAAACGAAGTGGGTACGAGAACCACTATTGAGGGCTTTTTTGGCAAATATTCAACGGGACAAGACAGAATACCGTATAAAATTACATGCTTATTATATTATTATCTATTTTTGCAGTATCGGTTTATAATAAGAGTGTAGGACTCTAAAGTAGCAATCTAATGCAACGGAAAAAGGCATAAAAATGAACCATTGTTATTTTGTACTCATTAGGTTTTAAAAATGACCCGGGCGGAGACGGTTAGATGAATTGGATTTATTTTTAAATTGGGCCATGATTGCTCATGATATACGGAAATGGAAAAGGGAGTGAGGCCTTTTTTTCCTGTTGTGGGACTTAATGTATACTAATATAATAAAGCTGAAGAGATTGTTTGTTTGAACGCGCTAATCTCTGGAACTCCCTGTCGGATTTAGAAAATTATTTTTGTCTATAATAGCCACATTCATGAGGGATGCTATAGGCTATACGGTAAATTCCAATGGGAACGGCAAAAAACGGGATATGCGCATACGAAATCGCGGGCAAAAGCTAGTGTTTTCATAAAACACGGATTCCATTATCTATATAATAATTCAGGGTCAAGAAGTTTTTTTTCTGCTTAAATTTTTAGGGACTTTTATACTCCTGACAGCCTTTAAGAAGTTTTACAAAGCAAATAACTGGTTGAACGTGTAGTCAATTGTCATTCACATAAGCCGACGAGACTTATTGAATAATGTTGCATAGCTTTTAAATTTGTCTGGGGACTGAGATGTATTCATGTATAATCACGTCACCAGGCGGCCAATCGGTCTGGGGTCACTAACCCGTGTGCATTACATTCCCACGACTCCACACGGGTCATTCCTGCTATATGACACTTGCTGCCCATTTGAAGACTTAGACTGCTTTTTAAAATATTCCGCCAAAATAATTGACTGTCATAAAGCAGAGACAAGTCGGAAGTTGCTGCATTTATGAAGTAAGTTTTGAGTCAAGTCTTAAATGAATAAAAAACGGATTTGACATTGTTGTGTAAAGTTTTATCTTGTTACAGCGACCATACAATTACGTTGTCGTATTAAAACAATCAGAAACGGCAGTCGCATGTTTCATCGCAGACCAGTCATCAGGACTGTGTAACAGGGTCATAAATTTGCACTTGCGCAATGTAACCCTCCTCCGATCGATATCAATACGTACTTACTGGGACGGAGAAAGGACGGGCTCCGTGGATAAATCGAAAGAAATATAATCCAGGAACTGATATTGCTGTGGAATTGTACTCCTGAGAGGCTCTAATAACCCGGAATCAAGTATGTTAATATTTTTTTCTATACTCTGCTACTGTTTGCAGCTTTTCCATGTCCTTGTTAAGTAATCGATAAATGGGTCAAGAGACCAAAGTGGCCCACTTTTTATTATTGATAGGTACTATTTTTCTGTGCTCATAACTGTGTGTATTTGTGTATCATGACAGTAAGTACCTAAGTAAAATACAGTTTTGATTGAAAGGTACCTACTCCTTTTTCTTTTGTGTAAAATATTTAATGTAAAAAAATATTTTGCAATGTTAATTAAGTTCAATGCGTCTTGTGATAATATGCGATTGCAATTGATAAAAAAATAATTGTGTAATCGTTACTTAGTGACCAACGACGCTAAAGCGCGTGATGTTATTTTATGCGAGTGAACAGCATTGCTGTACATAATCACGGCCCTGGCTCTATAATCACCCCTTCAGACAATTGAACCCCTTGAGCAAATTTTCAATACATAATACGTAGGTCGTGCGCCAACAATCCCACTTTCGTCCGCAGATGAACATAGGCTTTGTTCACATACAATAAATAAAAACGAACTTATTGCTCTTTCAGGAATGGATAATCCACCTCGAAGACCACCAATTAACGGCATGTCGCCCCACTACGATCGAGATTTATTCACAAACATGCTGATTATAACTATGAGAAACGCCATGCGTTTATTGAAACGAGCTGAAACCAGGCTGAATGTTGAGGAAATGCTGCATCTGCTGGATAACGTGTCCAGCATATGCGACGTGGATATGCATGAAATATACCTGCGAGCCAAGCTTACCAACGTCCCTTTCGACTAAGTTTAAGTATTCTGCCGGTCTAGTCTGTCAATATCTCACTTAGGCGGAATGAGCTGACATTCTTCGACATCGTCGTCATCCTGTTTGTATGTATTGACAGCTTCTTTCATTTCCACTTCACCTAAACTTACACGCTGAGATGTTAACAGAATCGCACTACCTACTGGTCTGTTTGGCTTTTTCTTTTGTTTTTTCTAACTTTCTATCAAACTGTTAGGAAATGGTTGGTGAAGTTAACAAATTTTATAAAACTGTAGGTAGGAACTAATGCATTTGAAATCAAAATTGCCGTGCCATTATAATTTAAAATTTTTAGGTAACATAACTTGAATGAACGGCACTTAAAATTCAATTCATAAAAAAAACAATTTCATTCTTTACTGACTTATTCCATATTGTGCATTGTTGTATTTTCTTATTTTCAAATGTGTAATACTAATATTTACAATTCTACAGCCTGTATTCTCAAGATAATATTCTCTATGATGCAAAATTGAAATCCAAAATATAATAAAATCGCTGTTGCAGGTACAGCAAGTTTGGCAATCATCCGAATAGAACACTTTGTTAGCTTAAAAATACTCATTAAGGTTCATGTCAATTAAGTGTAAGTAGGTCTTTCCGTAAGAGTTTGTAAAAATCATTGTACTCCTATTATGTTAAATTGTCTTTAGGTCAAATGCGATTCTATGACTTAAACCGTGACGTCGTTGTGCGAGAAAAATAGAGCTGTACAAGTCGCATTTCAATCATAACGGCTCCTAATTTTTTGACGCCTAGTATCCGTTTTACAAGCTTTTATTTAGTTGTCCGTCACAATTTGCAAACAATCTTTCGACCATTTGTTCTGGGGACAATACAATGTGCAATACTCAATATTGTAATAATTTTAAAATGGCCACCGTTCCAAAATGGCTGATATTTTTTCTCAATAATATGAGTTTCAAATGAAAGTGCTTAAAGAGTAGAAAACGATAAAGTTAGTAACATCACACTAAATTCAATATTGCCGCCGCTTCAAGATGGCGGACTACATTTTTTTTGAACCCCCTTAATATGGGTATCAAAGTAAAGGGCTTGAAGAGTAAAAAACAATAAAGTTAATAACATTACACTTAATTCAATATTCGATGCATTCTAAATTTGTTAGTTGAAGTTGATTTAATTTATATATCTAAAGTAGCTGTTTAATTGTTGTCTTTTTAATTAGCATCACATTTATCATCATCGAGAATTTCATTATCTCATCGTATAAATGTGGTGGACTGTGTGTGTTATTTTATTGTAGATACTAAGAAAAATCTATTGATGTATGCAAATTATGACTATCTTACTTATGTTTGGATATACATAAATGTCTAAATGTTGCGTTTGTTTTTTGATCATCCCATTATCGACAAACCCTAATCCCATCCTTTACAAAGACAACAACACTACACCACGTTATGAACACTGAGGATGAATATCATGGTGTTTAGGTAAAGTATGGTACTTCTTTGACTTATTGACTGTTTCTGTCTCGTGTGAAAGGAGGTGGTAACCTGTACCCTGTAAACTGGTGTAGCCGACAGTACGACGGTGGTGGTAATGTCTGAGCTGGCCTAAGGTGGTAAAGCTTTTATTAAAATATGAGACCAGCTATTATTGGTTTTGTGAAACGTACCTTCTAAAGTAATTTACAAAATATTCTTATATTTTCAACCTGATAAAGACCCATAAAATGATTGCTTTGGAAAAATTTAAGACGACTTATTTTCTTCAGTATGAAAGTAAATATTGCGTCAATCATAATTTTGCGCAGCGCTCACTTCCTATTTAACAGGAATTTAATCGACTTAGCGTTTCTATGGCAAATTAATTAAATCTGTGTGGCTCAACATTCAAAGATGCGAAGTCCGCTCAGACGCAGTCAAGAGGTTTAATTAGAATTAGGAGACCAATTATTATTTTCTATTTCGAGAGGTAATTTTGAAACCAAAAATTTGCGCTATCATAAGTTCAATACACAGGATTTGCCATGTTTTAAAATCAAAACATTATGAAAGTATCAAATTGAAAGAGGTATTTGTCTAAATACAGGTAAGTAGGTAAAGGCTTATTGAAATAAACATAAAAAATCTTTAAAACAGATAAAGTAGGTCAGTAGTACTTTCACTAAGTAAGAAAGAGAAACGTGAACTATTTCGTATGTCTCTTTCAGTAATATTACTCTATTACACGTTCATAATTCAGAATTTGACAGATTGGTACAATATGTTCGGATACGCAATCACTCGATTAGGGTCTTGGATTAAAATACTGTTAAGCATTAAAAACACTACTAACTAATGCAGTCATTAATGTCGACCATGTGATGTATGAAAGTGGGTTAGTGTGTCATGCCAATATAAAACTGATAGGTCATTTGTCTGTAGACAGAAATATTACTGAAGACAACCCAAAACGCTAGATCACTGAAGGGTATAAACTCATTGTTCACGGAGTAAACGCTACCGTATAAAGTAAAATTTATTAGCGCTTATATATTAGTGACAAATCGCCAGTACTGCCAGCGTTCATTAGCTCCTCCCGGATGCACGCGTCACTAAAATTACATGTTTGATGTGTGCGTTATCGCTATCCCTTCGTATAAACTGCTTCTTTCTCCCTTTTATTGGTCCCTGTTTATGCCGTAAACGTTATTACGCACTACGTTTGGATACCGGCTGGACGAACTACGCGTTGGGCGCCAAAGCATGCATAACTTTATTTACTATCTATGGTCATTCAGAATGAACTTAGCACGAGTCAGTGTTCTATACAAATCAAGTTACATTGGGCTGAAGTGATAGTTAAGTCATATCCTTTCCGTGACGCAGCAAGATACACAACAAAAATCTTTTTAATATTCAGCGATGTCATGTTTGTAATTAGTATTTTACGTAAAAAAAATATTTTGATACGGATACATTTTAGTTTCTATTTGTTCTTGTTTATTTTAAGTGATTGCTGGTAAGCATTTGTGTATTAAATAAGATGTGAGCATTCTGGGACACCTGGATCCACCCTTTGAACAAAACAAGGTAAGAGCCATCTAGTCTACATAATTATATATATAAATGAATCGCTGTTTCTCTTGGTCACGTCATAACTTGAGAACGACTTGAACCATAAATAAAATATGTTTTGTGTTGTGTTTGTAATTGTCAGAGCGAGGTTAGTATGAATGAAATTTTGAAAAAAATGAATATATCCTACATTTAGTCGAGCTATACAGCATAAAAGGATGTGAATTTCGGAGTTGGTCTTGTAGTAAGTAAAAGCGTTTCCGTTTGCGAATTTCAATTTGTGAATTGCGTGAGCGCCTCCGATCTCCAACCAAAGGCAACAAAGTTGGAAGACCACCTTCAGGCTAGTGCGATATGCCCTGGCAGACCCTTACTGATTAATACAAATGAAAGGTTCCATTGCATCTTCCGGGACAGTTATTTAAAATTAAAGCTGTGCTGGCATACAATTATTGGCAATTTGGAACATTTCCGCAGACGCGAAATTATTAAGGCCTAAACAATATATATCTGTGTCCTATCTCATACCCTTTCAGCATTGATATTCAAGTGGCTGCAGCAAACATCCCTTCGGTGCTCGAATTTTCAAGAGCCGTTTGTGGTCACAAGGAACATTGTTGTCTTAACAAAAAATTACAAATAATATTGACAAAACTAACAACAAACTAAAATCTTGCATCAAAATCGCCCTCAACGCTGTCAGCTGGTAATGTGCCCGAAAACCGGTGACATTCAGAATCAGAATCAATGTTTCACAAATAAATTGTGAAACATAGGTATCTATTTACATAAAGGTCTAGGTTTAAACATATGGCAAATTATAAACTATATATAAAACAAAAAAAACAAAATTAAGTACTTACAAGGAAGATAATATTTTAAATTTAGTAAATATCTTAATTTATAAATACGCTTAAAAAGACATTCAAAAGTGACTTAAAATATTTAAAAAATTAAGCACATGAAATGTTTATTGCACATGAAATATTATTTTTTTTCATTAATGAAGTTCTCCGCACTATAATAACATTTTTCAATTATTAGCGATTAGCGACTTTTCTTAAACTTTAATTAGGGCATTTTTTTATATTTTCGGGAATATTGTTGTAAATTTTTGGGGCCTTGCACAAAAATGCTCTTTTCATGTTCAGTTCAGTTCTGCATTTTCTGTCACACAGTTTATTCACGTGGCATTGCCACGTCGCATGGCAATATTTAGCCTTAGGCCAAACCTAAAGCCATGCCTTGGGGTCACGGAAATTGTCTCAAACTCTTCCGTTACAGACTGAGTGACTGACAGACACTCCGTAAAGCACTACGAAAGGATTCTCTTAAATTCCTGCTGTAACGGGATAAAACGGGAAGTCGCGGGCAAAAGCTATGCTTTATAAAGTGTCAGGGAATTATATTTGCAATTCCTCTGTTGTTCTTTTTTTTAGTACTTTCTTCACAGAATCTTGTTTAAACGGTTCTCTAAGACTGTGAGAGAGGGAGTTTCATTGATATGGCGCTTTTCTGAGATCGTCACTAATCATTATGATTTTCTCATTATCATTAGAAATTCAGTGCCTGTAAATAGTACGGAAGACTAGTATAAAAAATGCATTACAATATACCAGAAACATATCAGGCCAAAATTACGTAACATTTTCAAGTGGGCGTTAACAACGGTCAGAGCGAAAAATACAGGGGGAATCAACGCCAAAAAACCGGTCAAGTGTGAGTCGAACTCGTGCGCCGAGGGTTCCGTACCTCCTATTATACAGCCATAATAAAATTGGTATCCTTATACCAATATATTGGTATTATTATTGGTGGCAGGCGTCAACTATGTATGTATGGGGACACCCTTTAATTTTCAACAGTAAGAGCAACCTTGCTTTTTGCCAAATTTCGTGATTCTAGGTCAACGGGAACTAGCATACAGGTTTTCGACCCAAAACATATAGGGTACTTCCGGTTAACCTAGAACTGTCAGTGCTTTTGCGAAAATCTAAATTTGCCCATATCTTTTTATCGTGTTGACTCAGGACCTTGATTTTTATACACCTAATAGGGACTATAGACCGCAGTATCTGGTATCAATTTGTGAGAAAATCGGTGGTGACATACGGACAGACGGACAAGAGAGTGATCTTATAAGGGCTCCTTTTTTACCTTTTGAGGTACGGAACCCCGAAAAAGGGATCATTTTTTCGCCAGCTGCAGCGTAATTTTCGGCAGGTGTGTCGAAATA
This sequence comes from Mamestra brassicae, assembly GCA_905163435.1. NCBI lineage: Eukaryota > Metazoa > Arthropoda > Insecta > Lepidoptera > Noctuidae > Mamestra > Mamestra brassicae. Next base: position 9,269,313 of record LR990987.1, read on the forward strand.
CTCAATGCAGGGGAAAGGGGATTCATGACGAGTCTGAAGGTCATTTTAGCATTCATGTGATTAAGAGTATATTCGAAGGGGGTCTCGTTTGGCAGAAGTGCAAATAATAACTGCTTGCTGGGATCCAGTTTATATTTATCTTTTTCATTTTGAATTTCAACAGGTTCAAGATACCTCGTTCTGGCATTTCATCATGTACTTAAATTGTTTGTGCCTGGCCATATAAAAATAACAACTGTAAAGTGACCACTGCTCAAAGCGAAAAGTAAAACCGCCAAGCCAACATTTGTAGTTAAACCTGTTTATAAGCTGTGCAGTGCTGTTTTTTTTCTTTAAAACATTCGTATTTACCTAGTTCTGAGCAAGCAACAGAGGAGCTCGTGGCTCAGTCGCATGGGTCGATCTTCAAGGTTACGCAACACTTGCCGAGGTCGGCCTGTAGAAGGGTAACCGTCTTAACATACTGAGACTCCTCCGTGCCTTGGAAAGCACATTAAGCCGTTGGACCCTGCTGTCATTTGTAGATCTTTTTAAGTCGTTACGGGCGTCAGAAGTCAGAAAATTAGATATCAGTCTGCCAAGAAGTACCGTGTTACCAAGTTATTGGGTTGTGGAAGTCAGACAGAAAGTTGTCAACGTAAAATACTGGTATTCAGCAGAATGCAGTTTCAATGGTACCCGACCCCAATAAAGTTGGGAAAAAGACTACGCAGATGACCTAAAACTCAAAGTTTTTATTTTAAATATGATATTTAAAGGCGCTTTTGAACTGTCGAGGGCGGTCATTCAAAAACATGAAGCTAGTTGCATGTTCCAAAGCTTGGATTTCTGTGGAGAAGAACGTGCAAGAAACTCCATGGACACTTGAGTTCTAAGTAAGCAGCTGTTTGAATTCAACATGAGTTTTGTTACATTACAGGTATTTAAAATGTGTTCAGACCCTCTGCTGAAAGATTTAATAGTGTCAATAAGGATGGAATCACCGGAACCGGATCCATGGCCAATATGGAATGCGTTCATGAGATTATTGCGAGAAACAAGGTAATACTGAATTCATTGATCATTAATATTTTCCTTGTTTTTTTGCTGTACCGTGTACTGCATTAGGCCGCACATGTACAATTTCCTGATAAGGGATAAAGATTCGGAAACCTAAATGCTTGCCTTACATACCTTTTTTTATTTTCCGAAAGGGAAAATCTTGACTTTCCTGACGAAAACAAGTCGTGCTTCACACAACAAATCAAACGTCTCACGGAATTCCAAATTTATGTTCATAATTGGAAAACCTAATCAGGAAACCTTACGTATGCGGCAGCGCTTTTAATTAAAACTCCTGCGTCGATTGCTGTTCTCCATTAAAATTATTTACCATGGTCGGAATGCGGTCAGGAGGAAGTATGACTATATCTCTCTTAAGTGGAATTTGTACGTCACATTCGCCACATGATAGTCGACTGTCACAAATTGTCAAGCAATCATAAAGATTAGATTGTTTTGTGGCTATCCTTTCTGAACTTAGTGTGTTAGTCACAACACTCATCTAAGTAAACTGCTTAATAATGTAAAACAAAGTACTGACTTATGGTTTTCTGCTTACTTCTCCTAAATCACGCAACGGATTTTGACAAAAGTTTCACTACTAGAAATTGCGATACAAGAGAAAGGTGTGTGCCCCTGCAAACCCGGGGCACCCGCTCGGAAGTGACTCCACTTGCTAGTCCTGCAGTCCACTGTTTCACAAAAAGAATTCACTTTCTTGAAATTAGTCTCTGCAGTTTGGAATAGATTAAGACCCCAACGTAATGCTACACAAATAAATGAATTTGTTGATGTTACTCCTAAAACTTACCGGAATAAAATTACACGAACCGTAGTTTTGCAACTAGATTGTAATTTAAATGCAGTCCGACAATTAAGATCAGTAAACAAGATGTTGTTATTAAAATTATGAATTGTATGTATTCCAGGTCGATAGTGACGAGTTTTTTAACTCGGCTGATTTGGAGCTGCAGTTACTTTGACGATATGGAAGATGATGATTATTTGTGGTAGGACTGAAACCACGGCTCGTAAGAAGATAGCACTGCAAAGTGAAAGTCGACGCCGCAAAGGGTAAATTTTTTGTAGGGATTAAATGTTTTATAAGCGAACTTTTCTAAAACGCACTTTTTCAATATTTCTACGATACAAATATTGATATTTCTTGTGCAATGCGCACCTGGTAGTAAGAGGATTTAAAATAAAGAATTTCACACTTATTATTGAATGGACTCAAGAGTGTAAATAAATAGTACATACTACCTACTTCCAAATTTATAAATATTTTCTACCTTTAACATACTAATACTTGACGTGAAATATGCACTTGGTAGTAAACAAGATTTAAATAATAATTTTCTTTTACTGAACGGATCCGAATAACGTATTTGCACTCGTTTATGTATGCACTAAAGAGAATTAATCAATACTTTATACTAACCAACGAAATTGATTCATATATTCTTCGTTTAAATATTCAGATTCAATGTACAATATGCACTTACGTAGTACATAAGAATTAAGATGGAAAAAAAAATTCTGATAGTGGACAAGTCTTACAAAAGTTTTGACCAATACAGAAAATATTCCAGGGTTGTTCTTGATATGAAGTAAAAACTATCAACATTTATAAAATCTGCTTAGCTATTTCTGTAGAGTTGATAAAATTGATCTCTTAGAAAATTGAGTAAGATCATATATTAACAATCGCATCCAACTGTAATCAGAAGCTCAACTTTAGCTTTGTAGTGCCAAATCTTCTGCGAACTGTAAACACATGATCCAGCTACGATTGCATTTCCTTTGGTAAGTATTAACAAATTTTACCTATTACTAAGTTATCAACGCATTAAACCACTTGAGTATTCGCAAACATTCCCACTTGGTGTCCGAATCACCAACGTTCTTAGGACAATACCCATACCGATTCCCCGAATACGTGGTCTAGTCAGGAGACTGTTCGGACCACTCGGCAAAGATGAACAGTTATGCGGCCCCGCCGTATAACGGTAGGATGTTCTAATGCAGGCAGACTAACCTGTTTCGCACTTATATGGATATATTATCGTTTGCCCTACACAGGGTCTCTCCGGGGGGTGCTACAAGACTTGCGCCATTTGAGTATTCGCAAACATTCCCACTTGGTGTCCAAATCACCCACGTTCTTAGGACAATACCCATACCAATTCTCCGGATACCCGGTCTAGTCAGGAAACTCTTCGGACCACTCGGCAAAGACGAACAGTTATGCGGCCCCGCCGTATAACGGTAGGATGTTCTAATGCAGGCAGACTAACATGTTTCGCACTTATATGGATGTATCACGAGACCAGTAAGAGGTTAGTGGGGTCCGGAATACGATGTGCCTCTAGCAGCTACTTGAGGGCCCTAGTACAGTGCCAATTAAACGTGAAAGGCGGACCCACCAACTTACAAAAAATCCCGGAACAGACCATCGTGCTGGTTGGCGACCAAATGTGACGGCCCGATTGACATACCCGGGAGGCTCGGGCGTCCCCTCAGTCTCCTATAGTGCCGCCTTTGCAGTGCGTGCTTGAATTTTAGCAGCATGAAATCTGATGTCACACCAATATTCTCTCTTCTGTATTTTTAATCTTAGTCCTTTCGGAGACAAAGATGGTAAATCCGTAAGCTGTGACATATCTTTCCGAGCTTACCTCAAAACGTTTATTTAAATAGGCCAATTAAAGGCACTACAGAATTGTCGAGGTCGGTCTGTCAAAGAAATGAAGCTAGTTGCATGTTCCAAAGCGTAGATCTCTGTGGAGTAGAATGTGCAAGAAACTCAATGGATACTTGAGTTCTGAGTAAGCAGCTGTTTGAATTCAACATGATTTTTGTTACATTTCAGGTGTTTCAAGTGTGTCCAGACCCTCTGCTGAAAAATGTAATAGTGCCAATAAGAACGGATTCACCAGAACCTGATTCATGGCCAATATGGAATGCGTTCATTAGATTATTGCGAGATACAAGGTAATTTTGAGTTCATTGATCATTAATACGTGACAACGAAAACAGAAAATATATTTTTTGGAGTTTACTCCTTAAGTAACGATTTTCATATATCATGAAAAATTAATGAGGAGTAAATTCGAGCGTTCACAAAAAGTGTGGCGTTACGTTCCTTTGCGAAACTCACTTCGAGTACCTTTCACTTCGAGAAAATTTATGTGTGTATTTACAAAGTATACTCAGCTTTGTTTAGATGCTTTCATTTACCCTCATTTAACGTTATCTACACAAAAATAGTTCTTAAGGAGTAAACTCCAGTTGTGCGTCGGAACTGACACACACACTTTTTTTTACATGTGTCTTTGTTGTACCGTGCACGATACTGCATAAGGCCGGCCCCATACGTACGGTTCGGTTCGGTTCGATCCGAAAGGGAAAAAAAGCTGACTTTACTTACGAAAACAAGTACTGTTTCCGAATTATAAAAATGGATAATCGAACGTCTCACGGACTTTCAAATCTGTATTCTTAATTGGAAAACTTAATCAGGAAACCTTACGTATGCGGCAACCCTTATAATTAGAACTCCGGCGTCGATTTCTGTTCTCCATTAAAATTCTTGACAATGATCTGAATGTGGTGGAGGAAGTATAATTATGTCTCTCTAAAGTGGAATTTGGACGTCACATTCGTGGCATGATAGTCGACTGTCCACATTTCCTAATAATTATAAAGATTAGATTGTTTTGTGGCTGACCTAACCACATGATAAAAAAGTAACACTTTATTTTAAACGCATCAAGCAAATCCTATACGTCTGGCATTTCTGAACTTAGTGTGACAATACTCATTACAAGTTTAATAGACAAAACCGAGTAAATCGAAAAACTCATTCCACAGAATAGCTACTAAAAGTTACTATAGAAAATTATGCGATAAAAATAAGTCAGAACTCGAAGTGACATATGGCAAAGCTGCACTAATGAATAAAAGTTCCTTCAGTATAGCTAAAAAAATAATTAACAACCGAATTATATTTTTGTTAAATAAATAAATGCTATTACTCACTAAAGGACTGTTTAGACGACAATTATATAATAACTGCTTTAGAAAATTGTACATCCCCTCACTTATTTTGACGATCTTAAATTTTGTTTGACATTACAAATGGCTAGCACTACATACTTGCTCCATTTCACTACCTAGTCTAATTTGTCCAATCGTCGGCTATAACATTTTTATATTGGTTGCTTAATATGACACTTAACTTATGTAAGTCAAAAAGTAAAGATATGACAATGTTAATTAAACATACTTAAATATATTTTGTACGCCTCTGGGCGAAACATAAAAGATCTACCCGTATGTTACATCTCACACTCTGTTGCAATTTGACCTATGTTTACAAAAAAACATTCTGATTCCGAAACTTTTTAATAGTGTTAATGAAGTTGCTGACTGCCTCTGTATGTTTTTCCGCTTACTTCTCCTAAATCACGCAACGGATTTCGATAAAAGTTTCACTACTAGAAATGGCGATAAAAAAGAAAGGTGTGAGTATAAAATGTGTGCCCGTGCAAACCTGGGGCACCCGTTCGCAAGTGACTCCACTTGCGAGTAATCTGCTGCCCATTGTTTCACTTAAATAGTTCACTTTCTAGAGGCTAGTTTTCGGCAGTGTGGAATAGACTAGACCCTGACTTAATGATGCACCGGAATTCGAAACAAATGAATTTGTTGACGTTACTCTTAAAACTGCCAACAGTTTATGTCCACCGGAATAAAATTACATGAACCGTAGTTTTGCAACTAGAATGAAATTCAAATGCAGTCCATCAATTACGATTAGTAAACAAGATTTTGTTATTAAGTTATGAATTGTATGTATTCCAGGTCTATAGTGAAGAGTTCCTTCACTCAGCTGATTTGGAGCTGCAGTAACGTTGACGATGTGGAGGATGATGACTTTTTTGGTCGGGCTGTAACCATGGCTCGTAAGGAGATGGCACTGCAAAGACAGAGTCGACTCCGCAAAGGGCAGATTTTTTGTAGGGATTAAATGTTTTATAAGCGGGCTTTTTTTAAACCACATTTTTTCAATGTTTATTCGTGTGAAATACTAATATTTGTTGTGCAATATGCACCTAGAAATAATAAGATAGAAATAATGAAAAAGACACACTCATTAATGTATGGACTCAAGAGTGGTTATAAATGGTACATACTACCTACTTCCAAATTTATAAATATTTTCTACCTTTTACATACTAACACTTGGTGTGCAATATGCACTTGGTAGTAAATAAGATTTAAATAATAATTTTCATATTCTGAACGGATCTGAATAACGTTTTTGCACTCGTTTATGTATGCACTAAAGAGAATTAATCAATACTTTATACTAACCAACGAAATTGCTTTATATATTCTACGTTTAAAATATTCAGATTCGATGTGCAATATGCACTTACGTGGTACATGAGAATAAAGTTGGTAATAAATGTTCTGATATTGGACAAGTCCAACAAAAGTTTTGACCAATACAGCAAATATTTCAGGATTGTTCTTGATATGACGTAAAAACTATCATCATTTTATAAAATCTGTTAAGCTATTTCTGTGGAGTTGAGAAAATTGATCTCTTTGTAAATTGAGTAAGATCATATTATATTAACAATCGCATCCAACTGTACTCAGAAGCTCAACTTTAGCTTTGTAGTGCCAAATCCTCTGCGAACTGTAAACACATTATCCAGGTACGATTTCATTTCCTTTGGTATGTATTAACAAATTTTACCTACTACTGAGTTATCTACGCATTAAACCCTTAAGATAGGTAATTATCGTTTACCCTACACAGGGTCTCTCCGGGGTGCTACAAGACTTGCTCCATTTGAGTATTTGCAAACATTCCCACTTGGTGTCCGAATTACCCACGTTCTTAGGACAATACCCATACTAATTCCCTGGATACGTGGTCTAGTCAGGAGTCTGTTCGGACCAATCGGCAAAGACGAACAGTTATGCAGCCCCGCCGTATTATGGTAGGATGTCCAGAATCAGAATCAGAAATCATTTGTTTGTAAAGAACAATCGGATCCAGCACATTCTACCGTATGGCATGCAACATATAATTATCATAAGTATTGAAAATCTATTTTAATCAATAATTGTCAACTAATCAGTTTTCAATGTCATATTCTTAAAAGTTATTATTATTATATTCTTAAATTAACATTTCACCGGAAAAACAATAGTCACACAATAAGTTACAAAAAATTAGAATATAACAAATTTAATAAAATGAAATATTATTGAGCAATTTCATCAGGTGCTATCATTTAAAAATCACTGACAGCGTATAGCATTTATGAATCAATAGTTTCTCTAATTTATTTTTGAAAAAACGAGTTGTATGTACCTAATGACATTCAATAGAATGTTATTAGGTATTTTATTGTAAATAACTAGTCCCATATGCATAATATTCTTTCTTAATAATGCTGTTTTGAAACTACTTGTATGTAAGTAATAGACCTTTATATTGGGATCTCAGTAATTCCGCTCTTGAAGAATAATTTATCAATGTTTCAAAAAGATTAAGGGTCGTTTTAACAAATAATGCTACCTCCAGAATATAAAGTGATGGAAAGGTTAATAATTTTAAGGATTTAAACATAGGAATACAGCTGTCCGTTGAATTAATGCGGGTCATAGATCTAATGCAATATTTTTGGGCACTGAATACCCTGTCTCATTCCCTGCGATTGCCCCAAAATACTACTCCGTATTAAGATGGTTGCCTGTTGGCTGGTTGCCTCTATCTTAAGAGATAGAGGCAACCAGACCATGGTAAGCCATAATGATGGTGTCAATATTAAATTTTTTCGATAAGTTTTTGAGCGTATAAGCTCCTCTACTTAACTTTTTGCAGACTTCTTCTGCCTGCAGATTCCAAGATAATTGGCTGCTTAAGAATTTAGTAACATTTGTCTCGTCAATATTTTGTCCATTGTAATAAATTTTTAAAGGATCTGGGTGTAAACGTTGAAAGAAATGCATTATCTTTTTTTTCAATTAATTATTGATTTTAATGTATCATAAATGTCTTTTTCATAATGTGATTTTTTCACGAATTTTATCGCTGTTCTATCATCAGCGAATAACACCATTGGCTGTTGCACTTTTCTCGGAAGATCATTGATATACATTAGAAATAATGGATCCGCGATGACACTCCCTTGTGGAACTCCGAATTTGACTTGTCTTCTATCAGATAGGTATTTAAATTCCAATTTACGCCTAGAACATACTCTTGAGATTTCTAAATATTGCTTATGATTACTAAGGTTCGATTTTATAAGGCTCAACACATTTCCTCTTATGGCCGTAACCGTCAAATTTTTGCTGCAGGATATTATGATCAACGTAGTCAAAGGCTTTGGTCATGTTAGTAAATATAGCACAAACTGGTGTTTTCTTATCAACATTCGTCATTATATTATGTTTTAGGTCATATATCGCCATGTTAATGTTTTTATTATTTCTGAATCCCTTTTGCTCATTGCTAAGAATGTTATATTTATCTAACAATGAAAAAAAATGATACATATTTTAGGTTTTTGAAGATCTTGGACAATACCGAGGCAAGGGCAACTGGTCTGTAGTTCGACATATTGTCTTCTTTACTATCTTTTTTATACAATAGTTCAATAATTGTTTTTAGGCTATTTGGAAAAATGCCTGAATTTATACCGAGATTCATAATATGACAAAGGGAAGAGCTATAACATCAGAACCAAATTTTAGAACAGAAATTGCTATTCCGTCATATCTGAAACTTTTTTTGTTTTTCAATATTTTAATTATTCTTGTTAAATCATCTGGTATTACTGGAGATATTAATATTGAGTTTGGATTGTTTTCTATCCTAATGACCTCGTTAATATCATCATTTGAAATGTTTTTGACTTGATCGACAAACAAAATTATTGAATGGATCTACACTTTAATTCGCATCTTTAATAATAGAGTTGCCTATCTTGATTTGCGTGATGGGTTCTTTAGTCTGATTACAACCATTTATTTTTTATTATTGCCAAGATGCTTTAGACTTATTCTTTGTTTTTTTTTATAATGCAGTTATATTGTGCTATTTGTGTGAGTTTTACAATTTTTTTTAAACTTTTAGAATATAGTTTGAAATTATTTTTATTTTCTATTGATGGCGATTTTCTATATTTCCATATTAATTTTCTTTGTTTCTGACTGCAAATTCTAATCCCTCGAGAAATCCACTTGATTTCCGATTTTATGTTAATTAATTTAATTGGAAAACATGGGTTGCATAAAAGACGAAATAGCTCTATAAAATTGTCATATGCCTCATTAGGATTCGTATTCACAAGTATTTCCGAAAATGATATTTTTTTTTAAGTGTTTTTTGAACTTAACTTAGTTAACTTTTGATAAATCACGTTTTTTACGCGCCACACGTTGACTATACATGTTTTACTAACATGAATTTTCAATAATTGTGCAGAATGGTCTGATAGGACAAAGTCAATTACCTCACTATAACATTTTTTCTGAGCGTTATGCGCAAAATCATCCAGACAAGGTTCGCTTCTTGGTCTAGTCGGTTGCCTGCGAACTGTACAGTTCAAAGTGTACCGATTTTGTTTAAGAATATCTATGTTGAAATCGCCGCATAACACTACTTTCCTATCCCTCCTAGATCACAGTTTTTTAAGCACAGATTCAAATCCCTCAGAGAATACGTTTAAATTTGACATCTTTGGCACTCTATACATACAGTTACTAAGTTCTGTTTTACCAATTCTATTGCGCAACATTCTAATACACCGGAAGTGCATAATCTTGCTTTCTCTATTAATACCTTAAATTCGTAGCATTCTCGTATTAATATACAGGTGCTTCCTCGTCTTTGTTCCTTTCTTGTCTATATCGCGGCGAGTTTAAAATTAGGAATGTTAATCATAATTATCCGAAATAACAAAATGTTCCGTGATTATGTCAGATTATGTCAATGTATACTTTTGTCTTTAACACTTCTTGAATATGGATGAGTAATGTGTCTGCTTTGTTTAAAATTCCAGCTATGTTCTGGTGTAAAATAGTCATCTTATTGTAACAGAAAAAACTCAGTATTATTCAATGTCGGTGGTAGGCTGTCATTCTCATAATCGGAACTTGAGGGTAAAGGATTTATTACACCTTTTCCTGGATAATTTTCTAAAGAACGGAATTGGTCGTAGTCTATCTTAATGTTAGTCATGATCTGATTGTAAATAAAGATCTGATCTGATTGTTCCAATGCAGGCAGACTAACCTGTTTCGCACTTATATGGATGTATCACAGGACTAGTCAGAGGTTAGTGGGATCCGAAACACGATGTGCCTCTAGCAGGTACTTGAGGGCCCAAGTAATGTGTGTGTATTATACAACCATTAGAATTTTGTAGCACAATCGATGATGTCTTGCCTAGTATTTGTGTCTCTATTTTTTGTTTTTACATTTAGAATACAGTTTATTTGTGTTTAGTTTCTTAAAAGCTCTGCTTGTGCTTTTGTATCGTTTTATATTTACGTCTATTATATCATATTTGTAGTTTTTGTAGTCTTTTTTAATAGCCTTGTTTGAATAGTTTATTTAGTTATTTTTTATTGCTACTGTTTGTGTTTCGTTTTTAGGGTTCCTTAGTCAACAAGGAACCCTTATAGTTTCGCCATGTCCGTCTGTCTGTCTGTCTTTCCGTCCGCGGTTTAGCTCAGAGACGCTTAGCGCTAGAAAGTTGAATTTTGGTATGGTGTACGTGTTAATCATGCCAACAAAGTGGTAGAATAAAAAAAAAACATATAGTCGAATTGATAACCTCCTTCTTTTGGAAGTCGGTTGAAAATCTTGAAATACATGTTTTTAGAGTGGCTCCCCTACATGTAAAGTGGCGATGTTTTTTTATCGTCTAGTTCATGGTGTGGGGTGTCGTTGGATAGGTTAACAATATTGCGGGTTTACAAAAACCATTTTGCCATCCAAGGCTAAGTTTGCGAAATATTAAGTTTTAAAGTGCAAATTTTTGTTTTTCGTATCAAGTTTATATCAGTTTGTATCAGAGTCAAAATCATGTGTCCTTGGAAACTGTATCCGAATAAATCGATGTCAAGTTGGTTGAAGGTATGAAGCACTGCTCTCATATCTAGGATGGGTATACCAAATACCACCTTGATGCACTTGATTCGATTTGGGAACGAACAACGTGGCCTATCGAAAATTATACATTGGTCGAGTCAAAGCGTCATAGGCATGAGCATCGACGCAAAGATGCAATTCGGGGAGTGTACTTCGTGCCTGTGGAAATGCTTTCATTGTGCGTACAGTTAAGGAGTGGAATTCTTTGCCGGAGTCTGTTTCCTGGTAGCCATAACCGGATCTTAAGTGAAGAGGTTACTTCTAGGCAAGCCAGCTTCGTTTTCAATCAAATCATCACGTTGCATCAGGTGAGATTGTGGTCAAACGCGAGCTTTTCAATTATAATAAATAAATAAAAAAAATATTAACGCAGATTGCGTCACTCTTTTTGGCGATATGCGGCCACAGCTCCTCTAGAGAGTTGCATGAAAAACAGAAGCTCCTCTTTCTTAGGCCTTTGTCTGTTCAGGCGTCAGACCGTCGGGCCACAACTTGTAGAAGCTGGATATCATTACGCGCCCACCGCTGCCCAGTGCGTTTGCTGCAGATAGGGAAGGAGGCTGTGTCTTCCAGCTCTTTTTCCATCGCCTTGTATTTCTCATTTTTAAAGGAAACGTTACCAACATTCTTTCTCACAAAGTGAGGCAGCCCACGCGGCAAGAGGTGAAATACAACGCTGACCGCTGTAAACAGACAAATAGTAGTTACGGCATTGCGCTAGGTACTGTTCAAGCTGGGTATCCTTCAAGGCAATTACAACAAAGGTCCAGGCGTCGGTACTGTCCGAAGCACCCGAGATTGTTTTCGTAGCGGCGATCGGCGGTGGTGACTTTTCGCATCCGGCTTTGGTCCAATATATGGTCCAGAGCGAGAGGGAATGGGAAGCAGTCACCTCCTTCAACGAAGCAGTAATAAAGTGGAAGAAGCATGCGTCAGGAGAGGCAATACTCACGATCCAGCCGCCGCAGGAGACACACTGGGCGTCGGGAGTCACAGGGCGTTTCCAGGCCGTAAGCGCAGGCTTGCACACAGCAAGTAATGGGTAGCCCTCCAATAAGGGCCAGGCCTTGATCGACAGCGCATTGTGTTCGACTAGCACCTCTAAAAGATGTCAGCAGTTGACGGGAACCGTTAGGGCCAGTCTGGTAGGCGCCAGGCTTGCGGAATTGTTTAAAAGAGTTACCGCGGCCCTAGAACACAAAGGGCTATTGAAAGAATACGGATGAGTTTAAGTCAGTAAGAGTTTGACTCTTCCTCCCTCTCCGACTAAAGCGGGTGCTGTCGTTTGATGATTTCCCGCCCCAATATAAAAGGGGGTCGTGTCTCATTTCCTCATTGTAATGGGTCTTACCACAACTCGTGCAACTTACCTCACTACTTTACGGTTTGCAAGATTGCGACGTTGCGAGCTATCATGCTATTTTTAGGTCTACCTTTGTTTAGTTACAATAAATACCAATGTAAATATTCAAAACAGCTTCCAGTATTTCGCTGCAGTTAAGTGGTTATAAAGTTTACAAAAATTAAACCTTTAAGTTACATAAATTATTATTAATGTTTATCCGTAAAAAAAACTAAACAACGTACTTGCCATAATATAATGAAAACACTTCCAATACGATTTCACTTACTACGATTATTGTATGTTCACAGCTCTGCCGTGATAACAAGTTGGAACGCGCGACCTCATAAACAACATACTACATAGTCATGCGGCAGACCAGCTGCCACGCATACCATGCTGATATTACGACTTCGACCAAAATTGGACAGGTTTTGTTTTTGTCAATGGTATTTAAGTTAGTTTATTAGCTGTAGCATGCAGACCTCTTCTCTTACAAGGACGCCATTATATTATTGGTAATTGCTTAGAAACCAGAACCAGCACTATAAGCGACATTCATAATTATTACATGCACTTTTTGGTGACATGGCGAGAGCATTGACCTTTGAGCATTTGCATTTTTTGCATTGGGCATTGAGGTTTGCTGGTAGAAAACTCATTTTTGAGTTAAGCTCGCCTTTGTACATGAACTATTTAAATCACTGTGAATTAATATAAGCTGTTATGGTGTACAATAAAGAATTAAAGAATTGACCTCAACGCTTATTTAATTACGATAGGTGACACTGAACTCGTTAATTTTCAACCAATGCTGTCATGTAAGCTTACTCTTAAGTTGACGCCAGATAAATTTGCAATAACGGTCATTGCCTTTATCTTAATATCTCTTTGTACCTGGACAATAATAATGAATCGTTTTCATTACTAGAAAATGTAAAGGATCACGATACATGTCGATTCAGAACAGGTTTATGTCTTTATTTCTCTTTTCGGAATTAAGCATGTAAATAAATGTAAGTGGGTCAATGACCGTTATTGCAAATTTATCTGGCGTCGACCATAGTCTTGTAATTTGGTTAAAGATGTATTTCACATTTTCATTTAGGAAAAGTGTGATATTGGAAACGGTTTATTTCTGGCAATAACTGTGTGTTTTTATTGTTATTTTAAATTAAACACAAAAATCACAAAACAGACATGATCGGTACCACGGAATACACATTATTATATTTTGAATCAGAACAGATATCAAAATTTTTGCTTAGTTAATGAACATTCACGTGGTTATAAGCATTAAAAGGCTCAAACTAAAAGAAAAAGCCGTCTAAAGTATTAAAAACCGGCTTAGTGTGAGTCGAACTCTCATACAAACAGTTCCGTACCAGAAACCAAATAAACGACGTTTCTTCTATGAGAGCCGCCTTTCATTTTTATGTTAATTAAATTGTTGTTATTGCGCCAACAGAAATACATCATCCGTGAAAATTTATATCACGGTTCATGAGATATAGCCTGGTGACAAACAGACAGTCGGACAGCGGATTCTTAGTAATAGGGTCCCATTTTTAACCTTTGGTTACGGAATCCTAAAAACTACTTTCTGGTCAAAATAATGTATTATGATCGGATTTAAAAGATGTATAACGCTTTTTAGTGCACAGGTAGGTATATTCTGTGTATGCATTTAAAAGCAACAGGACTTTATTACATTACAGATGGAGAATCAGCTGTCATAACTGCGTAATCACAATAGGACGAGCATCATCATCTGCCCAGCCCTTTCCCAAATATATTGGGATCGGCTTCCAGTCTTATCGGATGTAGCTGACTAGTTGACATGCCGAGCGCGAAGTGTGAATTGGCATGTTTTACTATTTTGTATATCGCAAACCCACAAAGTAGAAATAGATGCCATATTATTCTTCAATGCTACTCAACGGTCCCTACATGAAAATGGTACCTTTGGTTTACTTCTCAAGACGTTTTTTTTTATTGACAGTACAGTGTTATGGCATACGTGTAAAAGTGAATTGAGTAATTAAAACTCTGCTGTAATGCGTATTTGAGGACAACAAGCTAAGCTGATGTTCATGTGAGAGCGACGCCACAGCAAAGACGGAGCAACGAGCAGAGTGGTGGTGCAACAGGTTGCAAGAAATATACTGAGGCCTCACCATACTGCTCGATATCCTCGTTTGATGCGGTCACCAATCTCGGTACTACGCAGAGCTGTCGTTAGATAATATTCCTGAATTAATCAAACTGCCTAGTCTAACTACTAATGTAGGAGTCAGCCTCCACTGTAACCAATGCATCTGAAATCCAGTATTGTACATGGATCTAGTGCTTATCAGTAACTGGAAAGCAAATGTTGTCAGATTTTCTAACTTCAGACTTCTCGTCACAACTTTCAAAGATCTTTAAATAGTAGTGGGAACCAAAACCGTAAAGTGGACTTTCCAAGACACTCGGATTCTTGACATGTGATGGGTGGTTACCCATCCATGGACCAACTTTCAATTACCTACTAACCCTGTCTAATTTAAAGACGAATAATTTATTTCTAATAAAATATCTACGGTCACATTTGAATTCTCAAAGAATCAGTCGGTTGGAAAGTTGAAGCTGAAAGATCGGACAACATTTATCAAAATATATATTATGTAATTATTTATTTAAGTCAAAGTATGTTTAATAGATGTTGTTTGTCAAGATTTATAGGCATAGGATATAAACAATTACCTACCTAAGTTGATGTATATTATACTCTGGATAATTACTGTAAATATTGTTCTAAATACCATTGCAGTCCATTTTACCCGACTACGAAAAAGCCAAACGGAATGTTATTTTAATATGTATTTTTGCCGTGCATTAGATTGTTGCCTCTGTCATGTATTAGTATTTTAGATATAACTTAACTTAACTCCTGTGTTCTTAGTTCTTTTCTTCACTGGACACACATAGTTTTCTTCACCCATCTCAATCTCGACTAAAATGCACGGAGCATAAATAAGAATACCGGGTAATGGACATTTAATTCTGTTAAGTTTACGAATAATTGAAAAGTTTATGATATTTACGTACTACTCAGGGTCATCATTTTATTGTTTTGTTTAATTTAGATTTTAGGGTTTAATTTGTGTAAGTTTAATAATATATCTGTGCGTCCTGTGAAAAGTGATATAAGTCAACTTATATCGAATGTGATATTATTGTTGCACCTTCATCAGAAAAAAATGCTCTTTTTTTCTGTCTAATTAACATTTTGATACGTCTATTAGTTTTCGAGATCGTATGGTACATCTAAGACGAAATGGCGTGTTTTGATAAATATTTTTGTGTAAATAAATACATATTGACATGTATCGTTCACAATATTCAAGTTATGAAATAAATAATTGTGTTTTAAGATGTATCTCAAGTCATATCATTATTCACATATATATATTACGTTCTAATAAGGTGTCACCTGATACATGTTTAGTTATATCAATTGACACAAAGTAAATTCGTACATTGCATCGGTACAACTAAAGTTGTATTATTGCTCACAAACATAGAAAACTAATATTGTCTGTGTAAAGTGATTCAATTAAAGTTATATCACTAATCACGAGAAAATTAGAACGGTTTTGATCCAAAATATGTGCAAAGTAATACATCTGCAGAACGCGGGTGTTGCGCGGGGCGCGGGGGACGTTATTGCGGGGGTATCGCCGTCTGCGCGGGGTCAGTGCCGCACATACTACTGGACAAGGTGCCCGCGCGCGCTGTTACAGCAATCCAACATGGCGCACAACGTACGTATTAGATGTATCAGTTTACACAAAATTCTAAATTTTTTCGCGTGGTCATAATAACAAGGCCTAATATTAATTTACACATAATAATTACTCCAGTTACATCAAAATACACGAAATCTATTTATTATTGTGAATTTTATAATTATAAAGTAATGAATTCTTGTTCATGATATCGCTTATTTTTCTTTGTTATTATTATGTTTTATGATGATCTACAATGTAAAATATCATTGTTGCAGCTTCGTTCTTGCCGTGCAAAACGCATGTTAGACATGTTAAACATAAATAATGAGAATGAAAAAGATGATGTTTTCATGGATGAAAACATTTCTTCTTCTTCCTGTCAAAATAATAAATATAACTGTATTAAGTCGAATAGCAAGGAAATATTATTAGAGCAGAGTCCTTCTAAAAATAACATGTTAGTCAAAGAAATATGCGGCGACGAGGATAATGGTTCATCTCCTGATGGTGATTTCGGTTCTTCGAGTAGTGATGATTATATACCTGGTTCTGATGAATATAGCAGTGACAGTTCTTATGATTCTATAAATGGATCTGTATTGCGATTAACAGGAAAACCACATATAAGAATTTCAACTTCTGACAGTTCATGCAGTAGTACCTGTAGCAAAGATAATAAAAATTGTGATACTTTAACCGAAGAAAATAGGAATATTAATCTAAATAACTTGCCTGAAGAACCAAACCTATGCAATGATATAGCACCGACTTATTCACGCAATTCATGTTATTCTGAAGAAGGAAATAACGAATGCAATACTTTACCCGAGCAAAATATTAGTGATGAGTTACACAACTTATCTGAAGAACCAAATCAGTGCAATAATGCGGTACCATCTTATTCATTTTGGGATAACAAAACCGTGACTAGGGACGGCCGTAAGAGGAAGAAAAGAGATGCTAAAAAAGAACGTAGATGTGAAAGAATTGCACGAAATATCTCTAGAAACAAGGGAGAAGAGTATTTTACAAAGACTGGTAAATTAAAGAAACGTAAAGAATTAAAAGAGTTACCGGACTGTAGAGCAAAATGTAAGGAAAAAATTCCAAAGCAGGTATTGGAAAATGTTTTTACAGAATACTGGCACTTAGGCTCATATGAAAAAAGAGCAAATTATATCGGTAATTTTATAATTATTGGCAAAAAGAAGGTTGCTAAAATTGATCCAAAAAAGAGAAGAGAGCATGCTAACAAATATGTGCTAAAATGCGATAACAGTGTCTATGATATATGCAAGAAATGTTTTTTAACAACTTTTGATGAAAGCAACAAATTTATCCAAACTATTTGTGAGAAAAAAATTAAATGCGGTAACGTAATATCGAGTGAAAGGGGTCGTGCAGCAAGTTACAAAAAAATCCATGATGATCGTTTGGAATTCGCAAGACAGCATATTTTGAAATTCCCTGCATATGAAAGTCACTATGGGCGCAGCAAAACCAGCAAAACTTTCTTAAGTTCTGATTTATCGTTGGCTAAAATGTATGATCTATATAAGGAAACTACAACTGAGCCCATTAGTAAAACAGTGTACAATCACGTGTTCAAGACTTTAAATCTATCTTTCAAACAGCCTTCCGTAGACACATGCCAGAAGTGTGATAGACTGAATAAACAGTTGGAAACGGCAACGTCGGAAGAACTTAAAACTCAAATAAAAACCCAATTGCAAGAACACCAAGCTTGCGCCGCCTTTGCATATGATCTGAAGGACAAAGATAAAAATTATGCAAAAGAATCAACAGATACCCTGGTTTTGACATTCGATTTGCAGCAATGCTTACCCACTCCTTATCTTAAGACGGGTATGGTATTTTACAAACGCCAACTTTGGACGTATAATCTTACGATACATGATTGTGTGGGTAATAAAGCTCATTGCTACATTTGGGATGAAAGTATTTCTGGTCGAGGAGCAAACCAAATAGCTTCATGTGTTTACGATTTTTTAAAATATCGTGTTCCTAATCAATGGCCCAACGTTTCAAAAATTATTTTGTACTCCGACACTTGCGCTGGACAAAATAAAAACTCCATAATGGTGACTATGATGCTCGTAGCTGCTCACGATTTGCCGTATATCATTTCCATAGAGCACAAATTTTTGACTCCTGGTCATACAAGAATGGAAGTAGATAGTGACCATTCACTAATAGAAAGAGCTAAAAAAAGAACGACTATGAATATTCATCATCCTCGAGATTGGGCTCAATTAATACGATCGGTAGGGAGACCTGGGAAATTTACTGTTATCGAGATGGCTGAATCTAACTTTTACGATTTTAGTGATTTTTTGAAACAAAACTTTATAATGAAAAAATATAATGAAGACAACATTAAGTTCGTTTGGGCCGATGTTAAACTTTTACGGTTTGACAAGACGTTGTTTCCGTGCCTCAAATATAAAACGGATTTGCAAGGTGATGACTTTAATATGATCTCGTTTGCAAAAAGGGGTAAAAGTTATGGATTAGAAGTACTTGCCAGTAATTTAATAAACTGCAAGGGACCAAATTTCATTTCAAACGAGAAGAAGAATGATTTAATTTCGTTATTGCCCTATATTGACAGTAGCTATCATAATTATTATAAAAATTTAAAAACTAAGGCTGATATTAGAAATATTGATCCTGATTTGATCTCTAGTGATGAAGACTGAAAAATATTTAATTTTAGGAGTAAGTTGTTGATTTATTTAGTTCCACAAATTAATATTGAATTATGTTTAATTTGATACGGAAGTCGAATATTATTTTAAGTTTAAGTTTTTTAATTAATGTTATTATAGGTACTAACATGTGATATTGTTGATTCATTCACAGAATTCCAAAGTTTAATTTTGAAGAAAGTTTAAGTTTAATTTAGTTTGAAATTTGTTTTAATTTATATATAGTTACACAAAGAATACCGAGAATTTGATTTTTGTTCAAGTACTTCCTGTATGAAAAATTTCCTATTATTCGTTAAAGTTATTTTGTTGATTTATGTCGTTGATTTCGTTCTTTCCTTTTTTTAATACCTATTGAATATGGTCATTACAAAATTAAAGTTTAACTAAGATTGAGCTAAATTAAAATAATTTAATTTTCAATTAAGTATTACTTAATATCATTAAAAATAAATAAAGGTAAATGTTTTTTTTTTCTTTTTATTACTTTATTTTATGCCTTTTGTCATTAAACTGTTTCTTGTATCATATTACACAAAATTGAGTTGAGATATAAGTCAACTTATATCCGAAAACACATAATAACACGACCGTTATTCTCGTGTAAAATGATATAAATAACAAAAACAACAAATTTTACGAGTTTTGTGTTTACAGTGCTTCTGCCGACTGAAAAATATTACTCGTTTGTTTGACAGCTTTGAACAGGAGTTGATTTAGTTTCGTATAAAACTACCTGACAATGCAACAATATCACCTTTCACCAAAGCTTCACACAAAGTGTAAAGCGATACAACTCATTTAGAATCATTATACACGATCATTCATTTGGTGTGTTTTGATACAACAAATAGCTTTTTTTAAATATCTCTTCCTGTATTAACGCCTTTTGAGCAGGAACTTGATAGATTGTAAACAATACGACACTAATACAAATTGTGTCACTATTTTTGTAAAATAATTATCCTAACAAAATGTTATAATTTTTTACACACAAAAACTACTATATTGTAAAGTTGACATTTTCGAGATGTATCAGTTTTCACAGGACGCACAGATATATTTAGGTAGTCTTTCCTAGGTTAGATATGTTTATGACTACTACTGACTAGATAATTTCAATTTTTCTTTGTTGTTTTGATAACATATTTTCTTGATGAATATGTTTTTATTGGATAATAACTGTGCATGAATTATTATAGTTATGGTAGCGTATAAACACATGATTATAATTAGTAAGCCACTTTAGTACAGCTTAGTAAGTACTTGTCCTCAATTTTATATGCTCGTGTCGTGAATTCTGTGGTAAAAAAAATATCAGTGTATGTATACACTCTTCCTTTCGAATACAAGTGTAATATCATAACGTGAACGATTGTAATGTAATATGTCAATTCTCTAATATTTTTGACAAAGTTTTTCATCGTTCGTCAAAGTTTATCTCGAAAATGAACTGTACAAATGTGTATTAGCTTGATGTCTTTATTGTGATCAATAAATTTTAATATTTTGATTGGAGAATTTTATTTATGACAACCCTATTATAACTATACAGTTATCACAGGTATGTGACGAAAACTACATGTAGAAGTAAGCTCTGATAGGTACTTTTAGTAATAAAACTTATAAATAATACCTACTGCTCTTTCTAGTCACTGTACAATCTTGCTACATTTAAAATTGCTAGGGAAGTCGCTGCTAATGCTTTCCTAGTAAAACTCATGCCAAGGTGAGCCTAAGTAATGAGGGGCTAATATAGATAGAACAACAAAAAGCTAAATATTAATAGAACAACAAAAGCAATATATAAATAGAACAACGACCATTATCGTAAAACAGGTCCATCATTTTTAACCAAAGGGTAACTACGAATTAAAAAATATATATGTGTATTCTTATCTAGTGACTCAGTAAAATAGTAGAAAAATAGGTCATTTATTTTTACTTGACAAACCCAGACGATGCAAAAAACTACCACCTAGCTCGATAGATGGCCCTCATCGATTTAAAAGCGCGCTATGGTTTCGTTACCGCGGCTTCAATATATAATCTGGCGACCAAAACGTCGATGTCTTCAAAAATATTACAAATTAAGAGTATAGTTTATATACAAATTTTTGAAAAGTCCTGAAGTATAAAGGACTTATAATGCTTTAAAATGAACTTGCGAAGTAATTTCAAGCGATTATTTTATCTTTTTGTTAGAAGATAGAATAATAATTAACAACTTGGATGTTGGTATTCAGACTTCTTTATATAAGTAAAAGAAATATTTATACAGCCGTATTCAGCAGATTCTTAACTATCCTATTGTTCATAACTGGACTTAGAATTTGGTATTGAGTGTTCAAACTAATCGTGTGGTTGGGTTTTTTTTATAAATAAGGCTCAGAAAGTTTACAAGAAGTCATATTTGTATCACCGTTTTCTGCAAACTTGTTCTAAAGGGAGTTCAATAAGGAATTTACTGTCTTATGAAAATTACTAATTAAAAACCATAGATTCCCGTCTAGAAGTAGAATTTATTTATGTCATTGTTTTTTTTGGAAACTCTTCACGTTTACCTTTTGTAAAGTTGCCAAAAGGAAATCCCATGGGCCATTTCCATCCAACACACGGTCTGTAATAATATTTATTAATTTTAAAATCAGATTTTTAGCCAAAAGAGAACTTTCAATTAAAAAAAATCTCGTCACTGTATTCAATAACTCACAAACGAAACGAATACAAAGAAATTGGGAATATTCAAAGTCATGTTTGGCACAAAGAAGTGGAATAATCATAATCCCCGCTTCACTGAGTAGAGCTCCACTGCCACCGCCGCAAGTGTGTCTGGTCAGGTATAATCCTGTTCTAAGGAGGTCAATGATAATATTTATTTACCAAATATGGATGACTTACAGCTAAAACAAACAGAATAAAAAATAACATGTGAGACAATTAAAAGTCATCACTTCTGAAAAGCAGATTGGAAAGAAAGAGTGTGAAAAACACAACACAGCTACCATAAAAAGAAAGAAAAAAACAGTAAAACATTCAACCTTAAACTAAATTCTAGTCATATTCAACACAAGAATAGAAACCTGAACAACCAAATTCTTATTGAAAAAGCTAAGGCTCAGACACTTTCTGGCCAAGGACACACCCGTTAAGAAAGGATCAAAATCATGCTGTTGCGTGTTGTGTAGTGTTGTGCAGACATGTCATTAAAGTTTCTACTTGCACGCACTATAAACGAATTTTGCCTGTAATTCATAGAGGTAAATGGAACACGCCTTGCGGGAACGTTAAAATAAAATGTGTATAGAATAACGGAGTTATTAACATAATTATTGAAATTTTAAAATAATGCAATACAGTCAGAGATTGCTCGCCGATTAATTAGGGGTGGAGGTAATCTTCAGACCGGTAGGGCACTATCTGATGACGCAAATACTTGAACCATTTCCATGATGAATATGAGGAATGAACAAGCACCCCAGTAGACGACAGTGGTCACTAGTATAGGATCTAGCTTGTTAAAATTGTGTGCTCTTAGACTCCAGTTTCTAAGTGAATGCGAGTTAAATTACCCTTCCCTGAAAACGTTTTCCCTGAGGCAGATAAATAGGGAATGAAATTACTAATGAAACTTCGTAATTTTTGAAGTATTATAACCCTTGATTGCTTGGACAACACGCCAGTACTTGAATGTCAGACGGCCAACTCTCGTACTAGTAAAACGTTATAATTTAAGTTGAAAAACTATCTTGACGACAATCAACATAAAAAATTGACAAAATGTAAGGAAATGAGATGAAACTTAATCTTATTAGAAATTCTTGGTGGAAAATCCCATCGGGCATCCAGTTAGTATTGTGTAAAAGTTGTTAATTTCTTAGCTTCAAGCACACGTATAGCATTAACATCAGAGAAACTTTATGGTATTAGCGATCAGTGGCAACAAATGAATAAAATAAAAATAAATTTCCATAATTTTAATGTCATGACGGTTACAAATAATTATTTGTAACCGTCATGACATTAAAAAGCTATTGGAGAAAACCAGTGTTTTACAAAGTGTGAGTGTTTTATAATTGGTACCCACATCACAATTCCCACAAGCCTGAGGGGAGATTCATTACCCCAGCGGATGGTGTGTCTGGTAGGGGACAATCCTGTTTTATGGAGGCCAAGGAAAACGATGATTTTGACTTTATCAGTAAATAGAATCGCCAGAATCCTCACGAAAGCAATGTGTAGAACTAGGCTAAGTTGACTTTAGCTCGAAAAATCGTATTTATTTGTATAGAACTTTTTGAAGGTAAGGGCTTTGTAAAACACTGGTTTTCTCCCATGGCTTTTTCTAAAAGACCTGCGACATTTACCGAGATAAAAGACGCAGAAAAAAATTAAGCAATATCTCACAAAAAACATGGTTACATACATAGTAATTAGCAACATTCCAATGTAATGATTGTCACAAAGAAGTAGAATAATCACAAACCGCGCGTCACTGAGAGGGTTCAATGACGAATGAATTGTGATTATTCCATTACCATAACAGCTGGTGTATCTGGAACGGGATTATCCAATTCTAAGGAGGTCAGAAGTAATCAACCGTAGCATGTACCGCTTCAAGGTCGACTGATGTTGTGCTGCCTGGAGTCGTCAAGTTTGAATTGCGCTATGGTTTGCTTCACTAGGGCAGTACATAAGCGAACAATATTGCAAGTATCCTTAGAGAAAAGCTTGTTTTACTGAGAGCTTAAGCTAGCTTTCAGTCGGGAAATCGTTTTACCCTGTACAAATACTTAAAAATGAGCCCAAATGAGCGTTGAAAAACTATAGCTTTTCAACAGGTTTCGCTATGGAGACCTTTACACACGAACTGTGTTCTTTATCGAGATTTTGTTAAAGTGTAGCTTCAATCAATGACAGAATTTTTGAAAGGGATCAACACTTCCATAAGTGAAGACATAGGTATGTAATTACCTATTTACTTCTGTAATAGAGCCAAAAAATAATATTATAATATCAAAACAAGCTACGGTATAATTTTCCGCCCTTGACATCTTCTTGACCAATTGAGTTGTTAGCTTTATTGGATAATAATACACAAACATGTTGAATAATCAGATTCACAAGGCGTTGTCACAAGAGCAGGGAGAATGGCATAAGGAAAAAAAGGGCTCGCTGTAGCCTGCTGCAGCTACACAAAGAAAACCTTTTTGGTAAAGTCACGATGTAGTTGCTAATATAATGTTTTGGAAGAGAATGGTATAAAATCTTAAAATGAATGTAACCTCACAATATTGCAATTAAAAGCAATCCAAAATACCTACGCTTTAAATCAGACGCTTGTTAAGCTGCATCTATAATCTCATCATGAAAAGTTAGCTAATTGGCTTAGGTATTCATCTTCACAGGCTTAACTATTATGCTAGCAACAGTAGAAAAAAAGTTCTGAACTCTGATCATGGGAATAGATAGGCCATTTTATTTAGGCATAAGTAAAATTATTTTCTATTAAGAAAATCAATTTTGCTGCCTTCAATAGGTAAATAATGGCTGACTTGGAATGGCAGATATTCTCGATTATTGAAGGGATGGTTTTCTTCAAGAACGCATTCTCTTCAGCCAATCATAGAGTATAGTTTTAAGAGGATATTCTCGGCAACTGTATCGAATGTCCTCTACGTAGTTGGTTGTGTAACCCTGGCTTTATATAAACAATGAATTCATACCATACAAACAGTTCAACAAGAGCCATCTAGTGATGATGCATCGATGCAACAGGGCCCTGCAAAATTCTTTGCACTTTGTAGCCTTTTGCTTGTTCCTACAGATGTCACTGGCTTAAACTGATTTTTTAAAGTTATTTGTCATAGCAAAGCATTATTTATATCTAGAATTGGTTGTATTTATTAAAATGCATTATAGATAATGAAACCCATGTTTTAGGCAAGAAATTGTACTATCATTTATTATTCATCAAGTCATAACGTCACAGCTAATATTCGTGCCTTACGTAAAATAATGTAGTTTCAAACAGAATATTATTAAGTAATCGATGAACCTAGACAGCCAACCTTGTATGATGTATACCAGTGTGCATCGCACGGGAACTCAATCAAGAGCCTGGGGTATGGGAAGGGGTGTGAAGAAATCGATAGCTGCACCCTCACAAAAACCTTCCGACAGACTAGTAATTTTTTACGAACGCTTTTGTTTCTTTTAATTAGCAACTTCTACAGTATTCTTCAGATTAGCTGACTTCTTCAGCACAACTTTAGTGGGTCCTGTTGAGACTTTTTATCCTTGCAAGTAATACAGCTGTTTTTACTTTTTTAATACGGGTACCGTAAAAAAATTCACGTTTTTTTTATGAAACGTACTTATTGATAAAAATCCTAGGTTAATCTAAGGATGGATTTTTAAAACTGCAAAATTTGAAATTATGCTAAATACCATCCAAGCAAATTCTCCATTACTTATTTCAGATGTTTATTATACAATTCGGTCGTAACTATACCAATACTCCTTGATAAACTTAACATCAATACATATAACAGGGAAAATGTAATACGATTAGATAACACGAAATTAATTTTATATCGTAAACTATACCAGGATTTAAAAACCTTTTCGTCTAACTTTGATAAATTGAAGTCTTAATTAACTAAAAACTACAAAAACACTTGTACACAAATCATAATATGAAGGTTTAGGTTACGTTCTTCATGAAGTTGTACTTCTTCCACATAGACAACTGATGAACAATGAATAAGTTGATAATGCTTTCTGTCTTTTACTAATAACTACGAACGCGACTGATATTTCAGTTGATATTAACATGTCAGGTTGGCCGAGTGGTCTAAGGCGCCAGATTTAAGCTCTGGTTCTCGCAAGGGAGCATGGGTTCGAACCCCATACCTGACAATTAATAGCGGTCCTCAACAACCGCTTTTTTACTGTTTACCATGCGTTTTGAACTTAGGCTGGCTAATACTTGATACAATATAATAATTATATATTTTTAAACAAATTATTAGAACACATAATCAGTGGTAATTCCATGAATCATATTTGACCTTTTATCATTAGATAACTATGGAAGGCGCCAGATTAACTTTAAATAAAGTACAACCCTAAAAGTGATATAATTATTCGTAGACACCCAAACAATTAATTATAATCCGTTTTACATTACTAGAGAACGTAAAGGATCAGGATAGAAGTCGATTCAGGATATATTTATTTTATTTCTGTTTTTCATATATAGAAAATCAATACATGTATGTCGGTCAATGACCGTTATTGCACATTTATCTGTATCTCTTATATCGCTATTTTGTAAGACAACAATATGATACTTTTGAGCCACAGCAGTGACTATCTTACAACAGTTTCAAAGTGAAATTGCAAAGCGAAGAAAATTAGTCATCTTGTAGCCGCCGTAGCGCTACGAGCCGTAGCAGTCTATCGACCACATGTCTGAACTCTTCGTTTTATCACGACGAACATTTTTTTGAAAATATTCTAAGACTGTCGGTTCAAAAAGTGGAAAGGCAAAATTTGGAAGAATCATTTGGTTTCATTCAATGCAAAATTTTTGTAATACGTCGTAATTAAACGCTACGAGAAGTTTTTCATGAATTGAAGAAAACAGACTTTATGGCTGGCGTATATATATCTATCAAGGATCAAGACTTAAATATGAATTGGTTTTTTTACCAAAATAATCAAAAATTATTCTCCTCGGCAGGGGATCGAAACCTGGTCTTCCGCGTGACAGGCGGGTATACTAACCACTATACTACCGAAGATTGTGATTGAGGACCTGAAATTAAGGTTCTTTTGTTTCAGGCTGTCGCACAAACCGTCGAATTCCAGCGAAACTACTCAATTTTATACTGTTATTTAAGACTAGAAGAAAGCGAAAAGTCAAATGAAAGCAATTTTTTTGAGTTCAAGCTACATTTGAGCAACTTATTTTACAGGAAATTGTTTTTCCATTAAATTTCCACCCCACGGATGCGATGCGAGTTGCATGGGTAGCTACGTTACAAGCAAGTTCCGAAACTATTCGCTAGATAGTGCAGTTACGTCTCTCATACAGTCGGTTAGATGGCACCACCTGATCAAAATGCACGTAACATTTAAATTGTCCATAAACTTTGTCTTCTCTACAAATTGTGTCCTTAATAGGTTTTAATTTATTATCATATTAGACTTCTTGTAACTTATAATCAACAGATTCAGTAATTTTTTTAACTGGTTTCATTTCAATTCACTTGCCACACACTTACTTTCAGGTTTTATGTAACGAAACGATTTTTTATTTATTGTTTATTTATTCATTTACACATACAATTATTTTTACATGCAAAACCCAAGGTAATAACTTTGTACTCAAACGATCAGTGGGGATACACAAACTTTTTCTGAGTAGGATTTCAAATTCAGAGAACACATTCACGCTACTCAAGAGAAACGGAACGGAATGATCGAAAATGGATGACAGTGACTCATGACGAAAATGGCAGACTTTTTTTTGACGTTCCGATTTGCACGATATTTCACACCACAGACAATACATTGGGTCAGATTTGGTTGCTAATAGCCCATTTTATCATTTCGTATTTGCTTTTCATTGCTTTGAGGTTAGAAACATTTTTATTTTATAAATTTCTTGAAAATGCCGATGTCTAAAACTGACTTTGAAGAAAGCCCAACGTATCCAGGATGAACTTTTTAATGAAACGAAGTCTGCAAACAACCCGTCCGTACTGCTAGATGTGCTAGTGGGGTTCTTCTTTAGTTCAGCCTCAAAGTTGACATCCTGTTTTGAATTATTTTCATTAAAGCTGACAATGAGACCTTCAGTGGTTCTGTGTATGTCTTTTTGTGTTTCGGACTATAAAATTATGGCGATAACACTAAACTGGTGGGTTCTCTATATTAGCATGTGAATGCATACATTTATTATCTTAATTATACAGTAATTTAATTTAAATCAAAATTTTAAATGTTGGAACTACCTGCCATGTTATGCCTATGTTACAAGATAACATGTATGTGAAAATTAGCCAACTCGAATCTTGAGCCTTAATTTATCTTATTTCAGGATTATCAACACAACTGGCACTCATTTAGATCTCAATATTGTACATTGAAGTTTGCTTCCATTTTCACATTTATGATTTTGATGGGATTTCACTTTATACTAGACAAGATTCAATGGAAGGGGTCAATTGGAAAATTTGGACCATCCAGTCATGCTGAATAAGGGTTGTTCAATATTACAACTAATGTGTGTGGAACAAATAAATTCTTTAGTATTCCTTTATTCTTTATACAAAAAGCGGGTTGGTGAGTTGGGTACGCTCCTGTTCGCCAATTTGTGCAATCTGCCTGAGCCTGTTTAGCAGATGTGAGTCTGGGTATTAACATGAGAATGAAAGGGGTAAACTTATTGTTAAACTGCTCAAACAACACCAAGAGAAAGTCTCGTTTTATTACTCTACTCGTATAACAGGGATAAATCGTTTTATTCTGAACTAATACGGTAGCTGAAAGAATGTCCCAGAAGCAATGGCAAAATCGGAAAACAATTCAACAAAAACATCGGAGGAGTAAGAAAAAAACGTAATTTTGTAAAACTAGTCAGATTATATCATTTGAAATCACTTATGAAGTATAAGAGCATCCACCACTTCAGGAAAAGTGTCCTTGATCAGAACAAGACACTTTTGAGGACCTAATTAACGACGCAGAGTGGTGTTATTGGATAAAATAAAGTACATTCTTATCTAATCTTGTTATTTTTATAGTCCACTTGTTTGCTTTCCCGAGTGTTATGAAGTAACTTTAACAATATACACTTCTAATGCTGGGGCCACATATCGGGCGTATATTCATGTCGCACTGTCGCAATATAAACAACTATGTTTATATTGGGACAGTGCGACAGGTATACGGGTTGTTCTTGTGTACATTGGCAGTCAAGGTGTATTCGCATTTATACGCGCGACCCCGGTTGATAATACGAGTGAACTAAAATTACAGAAGTACAAGCAATGAGCTTTCTTGTTTGCCCAAATACATCGCAATTCGACGTAAAACTCGACCATATTTGTCGCGATAGCGCGAATATTCGCCGAATTCCGATAATGTAGCCCCATCATAAAAATGATATACATATACGCCAGTAAAAACTTTGAAATCACAAACACCAACATAAAAAAATTCACGTGTTAGCAAAATTACCGCTATCCATGTTTCTATAAAAGAAAATTGGGTCCATAAGTACACGCATGATGAGCCTTACGTTACTTAGATACAACATAAAACATACATTTACTTACACCATCAAAGGAAATGGGACCACTTCCGGGTCCCCGCAGCTTCTCAGTGTTTTGTTTCAGCCTAAAAGACCAAGATTTTGTTCATCAGGAAAATGGTCAGAATTAACTTAGGCCATTGCATTTATTTTATTAAGCCTGTCTGAAGTTTCGCCTACTAACAAAAGCAAGCCTTTATTTTTATCCGCAGAAATAAAACTTTAGATTTTTGATCTGTCTATTTTGTTGTCTAATATTATTCTCCTTTATACAAGTGGTTTTTTCAATAGAATAAGCTCCTAAGATTGACATTGATGCAAATAAGAACAGTAAATCATTTTGATAACACACAGAACATTTTCAAAATTTCCATTTTCGGGCTTATGCGAAATGACTACTAGCCAAGTCGGTGAAAAAGAAAATTGGGTGCCCATCCCCCATCCTCCATTCACAAAACTTCAATTACGTTGAGTACGTCTGCAGTTAAATCATTATGTTCCTCAGGTATAACACAAACATATAAAACTCACACAATGAAAGCAAAACGAGCCCACTTCTGGAATCTCGAAGCTTCTCGAACATTCTAGAAACAGGAAATTGATACGTTTTTCTGATATGTAGCCTATGAACTGGCAACACACGAATGTTTCTCTTAATTTGAAACTTTTTTCCGTACAATAATTTTCAAGGTATTTATTACTAAGAAGTTAATAGTTAATAAAATAACGCAAATACAAAATTAAAGGAAACATTTGATATCCATTGCTGCATAAGTATTTGAAACATTAAAGCATCAATGATTTTTTAAGTTTACTAAGCTTCAATGTACATCGAAATACATACACACACACTAGTCACCTATGCACAGTGTAGTAATTTTAGGGAATATGTCTGTGTTTAAGTCCTTTGTCAATCAGATGACACACAAACATCAACTACACGCAATTGGCCAAATCACAACCAATCAGACCAGCCGAGAGAAGCTTCTAGAAACAGGAAGTTGAACCTGCGAATAGGGTGTCTTCCCAAAATTACTAGATTGCATACTTTTATCGTAATAATTGAAAACTATAGCTTCAAAAATATACTTTAAAGGTGATTTATTTCACATTATTTTATAATGTGAGAGTACTAGTTCAATACTGCTTAAAATCTTTATTACCAGGATGAACATTTTCGGCGTCCAATGCTGCCTATATATGAGAAACACTAAAGCTTGATCAAAATAATGAAATAGTCGCTTTAAAGCTTCAATGTACATCGAATTCTCGTGGGGCGGGGGTTGTGCTGATAGCTTAGTGTTAGTGCATAGCTGTAAGGCCTATGTGTGCGTGATCAGGAGGGGTGCTCCGAAAATCGGTAGCCTCGTCTGTCCTTTCGATTCAGAGCAGCGGAGCTAAGCAGTCGTCTCCAACTCATTTTTCTGAAATAACATAAACCCAGTGTTCTAATCGGCAGGTGCGTACGCCTTCACCGGCACCATCAGGTAAGTAGAGAAGTAGGATTTTCCGGGATTTTCGGTTCAGTTTTCCCGCTAGTCCAACATACCTTTTCCAAGTAGGATATAGGCGCGTTCTATGCCTTTGTTTTCTAATAATGTGATAGATTTTTTGATTCAGTGTTAATATTGAGAAAATTCCGGTATTTTCATAAAAATCTCAGTTTTCGAATATTACGTGTTTTTCATAGGGAAATCCATGATTTAACTAAAGGCTTGTTTTTATGTTCCTGTAACTAGCTTATCTTTCCTACATGGGCTGTAATTTCATATTCAAATCGCGGAAAATCTATTGTCCGAAAAATTATAGGGATGGCACAAAATGGCGCCGGTCCTACGCCCATGACTGTCTGCCATTATGAGTTCAATGATTCTTATTATTACGGCGTGGTGTTTCAGAGATGAACAAGCCATCTGAGCCGCCGCCCACGGGCCGTGCAAGCCACGCCTACACCTTGGAGCATATTCAGGAGTTGGCTGAGGAGATGTTGAACGACCCGGAGGTGGGCTGTTGCAGCCGCACGGTCTCGGCATTAAGCGACGACGGGCAGAGCGTCGGCCCGCCGCCCGGGCCCGAGCCCGATCAGCACCGCTTCAACTTTGACTATATCATCATGTCCATCTAATGACATGATGACGCCGTACCTCGGCAGTTAGATGTTGTCTTGTGGTAGATGTAGTCGCCTTCTGCGAACCATAGCGATAAGCTCGTTTGGCATTTTGTCTTTCACCACTAGATGTCTTTAATCATTAAGTGAAATAACTCTGTGGCCGTTTATTAGGATTAAGTATGTACTCATTATTATTGGCCTAGCTTAAGAATATTTATTCACTGTGTTTAATGACACGTGGGGATAGTTAAGTTATTCATGTTGAAATAATCGTGATAATTGTCTTTTACCCAATAATATAATCAATGCTATATCTTGAGGTAAGCGGTTAGGTAAGCGGAGTTAAGCTTTCTATAAACGTTTATTTACTTGAACTACGTATTAAAGGATTTAAGATTATAAATAGGATAAAACACATACATTTAACGTTTATAATCTAGCTTTAGAATTTGTGTATGCTGAAGGTTCAGGTGGAGATTTTAAAATAAGTAATTTTCGTGTTTTTAATATCTATTTGTAGAACCATAGTATTAACATTACTTAAGAAATAATAAAATTAAAAGTTTGATGTCGTAATAAAAATTCAAAAACCCAACTTGGCTTTTCATTTGAAAATATTTTGTTTGTTATGTCCCGATTACATTCAAGCCCGTTGCCGGCCAACAGCTAAGCTATTTGTCGTGTGGCTCTGACTGTGCGTGCTGTGTGTGCACTTGAGACCCAGCTTTATGCTGAGCGATGACTGTTTTGCGAGAATGTGACGAATATTTTCCCAACTTGTTTGATTTTTCTCTTCCTTCTTATCTTTCTTTCACAAATCGCATAATATTAAAACTGATGTATCCGCTACTTCGTTCGCGTGGAAGTCGGAAAAAAATGTGTCTTATTGATAAGATATACGTAGGTACAGTTAATACCTTGCGTTACCTGACCCCTCTTAGAATTAACCCAGCGAGCATACAGTTAGGTCTAGGTAAGAAAGAAAGAAAACTAGTAGTTTTGCGCCTGCACCGGTAAATAGAAGTTAACAAACACAATGATGGATCAATATAATGTCGTATTTACAAGCTTTTATTTAGTTTCACTTGTCCCGTTATCTATCTATTAATATATCTTGCAAGTTAAATTTGACACACTTCCCGGTTTCCAAATGAGCTGAAATTTTGCACGCATATGTATATTGCGTGGCAAAGCAATATTATGCATGCAGCTGATATGTTGATGGAGCTGGAAGGTGGCTATAGGAACTCTGTAATGGAACGATGCAACCCCATCGAATTTGAACTCGTTTGATTTGTTTTGACAATTACTTTTTCTTTAGATGGTAACCAGGGTCTGAAGATGGAGCTGGAAGGGGGCCATAGGAACTCCGTAATAAAACGACACGATCCCATCGAGTTTGGGCTCGTTTGATTCGTCTTGACGAGTACTTTGGTCCTAAATGGTAACCAGGGTTTGATGATAAAGCTGGAAGGTGGCCATATGATCTCCGTAATAAAACGACGTAACCGCATCGAGTTTGGGCTCATTTGAATCGTCTTGATGAGTAATTTGGTCCGAGATAATATCCATATGCAATCCTATCAGATTTGGGAAAATAAGTTCCTTCCATTTGTTATGAATGTGAATTCTCAAACAAAAAAAAGTTGCTCGTAATTTTAAATTCAATATAATATAAACAATATTTACAAATATTCATGCCATTGTTTTAAAGTTAACAGTTTGTATCTGCTGGTGTAGCTAGTTATCTCCACATTATCTCACTTTTAATTACGATCACTACTTCACAATCATCATGGATTCACTAACAAGCAGTCTGAGTGAACTAAAGGAGTTGTTTCACACAAGAATATCCGTCTTTGAAGAAGAGTTACAGAATACTCCTCAATCACACATACAGCTTCAAGCCCTGCTACGGAGCTTACAATGTTCCGAAGGTTCATCACACAGACTCTTCACAGTCTTCAGCAGCAGGTGGGTCTGCTGGCGCGAAGTGTGAACCAAATTGAGATGCGCGGCCGCAGGAAGATTCTCCTGTAATATGGATTTGATGAAGAAGAGAAAGAGATCACTGCCAAGGTGATCGCTGAGGTGGTCCGCAATAAGCTGAGCGACTTCACTGTTGCTGACATCTGCCGATGTCACAGGATAGGGCGAACAGTGCCCAGTAAAACGGTTCACCCTTGTTTGATAGAACAACGTTTGATATAATATTACTAAATCGAACAACGTTTAAGAAAATCATCACTTTGTATAATATCGTTTGACAGAATTTTCAGTTCATCGAATATTTATTTGCTATAACAACATTTTGCGCTTATGATCAAAAGGTATAATGTTCATTTTGATGTAATGTTCAGATGGTATAACCATGTATTTAACACTTAACCAAACCTTAAAATATTCTATGCATGGTCGAGGGTGGGCTTGGTCGACGGAGCCCCGCTCGGCGGGGCTCCTACTTCTGGGTGGTTTACAAAAAAAATAACCACGAAGGGGATGGCGGGGTCTATTCGCTCGCTTCGCTCGCTCACACAACCCCGCCATCCCCTTCTAACCTAACCTATCCAAATCGGGGTGTCCTAAAGTCCAGATTGCATCCAGTTTCTCCTGGTAACAATAGTTGAGGGTGGCAGGTGTATAGGGTATAAAGTATAAAATTAGTGCATTTGAAAATTCGGCGAAATGAAATTAGTTCAAATAAATAATTACGCTAAATAAAAATTTACCAATTAATTATTCGGTCAAATGAATAATTCTTCGAAATGACTTTATTGCAACTAAAATTCGATTTAGTAATATTATATCAAACGTTGTTCTATCAAACAAGGGTGAACCCAGTAAAACCAGGCCTATCGTCTTCAAGGTTGCCAGTCTTGCCATGGGAGATAAAATTTGCTTTTTCAAAACCAAAATTTAAGGGCTTCAGGCGTCACGATGTCTGAATTTCTAAAAAATCTCACTAAGGGGCGGCACGACGTGTTCCTGGCTGCGAGGGAAAGATACGGCGTCACCAAAAGCTGAACGAAGGCTGGCTGTGTGTTTGTTTTGATTCCAATGGTACACGGCAACGAGTCGAATCCCTCGTAGAGTTGTACAAGATAGCGCCTGTTCCTTTAACACCCAGTAAGCCCGTGCAGTGCAATCCGAAGACGGCTCTGCCTGCAGCCACTGCCGCTGTGAAAACTGTTAGTCTTAAGCGTACTTAAGCTTTAAAGAGGTGATCTTAGTAATGTTTACTCAATGTCCGGGTAATATTGTGTTTACTTTTATTACCTTCACAGTTTTTTACTCTTAAATTGTAATGTTTTGACAAAATCTAGTTGTTTAAGCTGTCACTGTCACTGTCAGTCAAAACTCATGTCGATTGTCGATGTCTATCTCATAAGTGCGTTCCGTTTTAGGTACCGATACACTGGCACTGGCTATACTTTTATGTACATTCTTGTGTTGTGATTTCTCGTTTCTCAAACATTTTTCTTTTTTTTTTTATTACCTGGACTGCATGTTATGTAATTTTTATTTTTTTGTAATTTTATAACGCAACCGGCAGGTGAACTATTTGGTGTTTATAACTACAATTTTGATATAATTTTACATATTTTAATATTATTTAATAATGTTTATGTCTGTTGAAGTCAGTGATAGGTAGTAATAGTTTTTCTCTCTTACAAGTAACGATGTCAGTTTCGTGAGTATTCCGTCTCTTGCAGACAGTCTTATAGGCTCTGATGTTCCTCAGAATATTAACGTTATTCATATTAATGCCCAAAGTATTCCGGCTCATTTCCACGATATGCTGGAAAGCTTTGACTGTAAAAACAATCGCACTATTTTTATTTTCGAGTCATGGCTAAAACCCTGTCACCCTTTAACTAGTTACTCTCTTCCCGGCTTTGTGTTCATAAAAAATGACCGGACAGTTGATGGTGGTGGTGGTGTTGCTATTTATCTCCGTAAGCATATTGCCTTCTCTAGTCTCAATGTATCAACGCAGCCACCGCCATCAAATGCTGGTGAACACCTCTTTCTTGAGGTCGACCTAAACCATTCAAAACTACTTCTTGGTGTTTATGACTGTCTCTTTAAGGATAAATTTCTTTTAATTTTTTGAAAAACTCTTAGAACTCGTAATTCCTTCGTACAGTTATAGTAAAATCATGGGTGACTTTAATACTTGTCTCCTCAAAAAGCCCGTACCACAAACCACTTAAAGTTTCTGTTGAAAGAGTCTGCCTCGCAAGCCTGGATCAAGACTCGCGACCAAAAAGTAAGAGTAAGCAGGGTTCGCGCGAGGTTAGCAACCTGATGGGTCGCTGGCTCACTCTGCAAGTGAGAAATCAAATTCATTTGCATCTCTTTATGCTAGCAATTCACGCCTGGACGCTGGCTCCAAGCAATCGCGAACTGTACGTCGTTGTAACTCTTCGATGCCGGAGATCGCAGTTCACATTAAAAAGGTACGAAGAGTATTGTGCAGTCTAGACGTGAACAAGGCCAGCGGGCCTGACGGCATTCCAGCGAAAGTGTTGAGGCATTGTGCCTAAAGGTTCACCCTTGTTTGATAGAACAACGTTTGATATAATATTACTAAATCGAACAACGTTTAAGAAAATCATCACTTTGTATAACATCGTTTGACAGAATTTTCAGTTCATCGAATATTTATTTGCTATAACAACATTTGCGCTAATGATCAAAAGGTATAATGTTCATTTGATGTAATGTTCAGATGGTATAACCATGTATTTAACACTTAACCAAACCTTAAAATATTCTATGCATGGTCGAGGGTGGGCTTGGTCGACGGAGCCCCGCTTGGCGGGGCTCCAACTTCTGGGTGGTTTATAAAAAAAATAACCACGAAGGGGATGGCGGGGTCGTGTGAGCGAGCGAAGCGAGCGAAATGAATAATTCTTCGAAATGACTTTATTGCAACTAAAATTCGATTTAGTAATATTATATCAAACGTTGTTCTATCAAACAAGGGTGAACCGTGCCTAAACTGTCTCCTGTGTTGACACGCTTGTTCTGCCTCTCTCTTGAAAAAAGAACGGTGTCAAAATCCTGGAAGCTTGCGTATGTACAACCTGTGCCAAAAAAAGGGCGACCGTGCAGACCCTACTCATTATCAACCGATCACCATTACCTTCATTCTGTGCAAGGTAATGATAAGGGCACCGAACAGTAAGTTGCTGATCTACCTTGGAGACAATGATATCCTCAGTGACCGTCAATATGGCTTTCGCCGGGAACGGTCAACTGGCGATCTTATTGTACATGTCACGCAATGCTGAGGCGAAGCCATCGAGAAACACGACAAAGCACTTGTATTGCTTGATATCTCGAAGGCCTTTGACAGGGTCTCGCACGCAAGTCTACTCAGCAAGCTTCCTGTTTCTGGCATCCCAGCTGATTTTTGTAGCTGGATATCAGACTTCCTTAGTGAATGGTCGATCCGAGTAGTCGTTGACTACTGATGCCGGAGATGAATATCATGCAAAAATAAACGTTTGTTCAAAATTCTTACTCTAACGATCCGGTACTAAATAAATATTATAAAATATATGAAAAGACATTAAAAAAATAGTGAATAAATCAAAAAAGTTACAACATATTAGGGAAATTAAAAATTCAACAAATAAAACAAAATCTATGTGGGAAATTATCAAGAAACTTACCAATAAAAACCTAAGTAAGACTCATCAAAACATTAAATTGATGATCCACGATAAACTAACGTCCGACCCAGAACTAGTTTCAAACTCGTTCAATGATTTTTATAGGTTTTATAATTGCGCAGTTTTGCTTCCCATTCCTGCCTAGATAATAATAATGCATAGAATAAACGCAACACATTCAGTTCCATCGGTTTCAATAAAAAACCAAACGCAATCATTTCAAAATGCGAGTGTAGGTGGCCACCACAAAGTATATGGTTTTCTAAGTACGATTTTAGATATACCCACGAATATGTTTTTTTTTTGCAAGATCTTATTCCAACGTAAAGTGTGATGGAGAAATTATTGAAAAATGAGCGTTAATAGTTTTATTCGTCCTGTGACTACTCGATATGGAAAAAGTAATCTAATTATAGATGGATATGTTATGTCTCACAATAAAACTGTAAAAAATGTACATTATTGGTGTTGCGTGAATAAAAATGCGAAGTATTCAAAGTACTGTTAGTAGCCGAATAGTCAGTGAAGAATATTTTATAATCAATCAACTGCATTGTAGAAACTCGTGATTGCAAACGCATAGTTCCATTAGTGTACGGGTTTCTAGATAAAAACACATAAATGGTTCGCATCTTACCAACAGAATCGACAACAATTCGTAGAAGTTGAATATTTGGACCAACAAACAGGGGAACTTAACCTAATATGGTCAAATGGTCTTTGGATTAGACATTCTATCCCACAAGGTAGTTTTGTCGGATGTTTATTGTTCCTGATTTACATCAACGACCTACTTAAAATTATGACGGATTCGTGCGTACTGTTGCCGATGACATTTCTTTAGTTACTTTCTGTATTGACTCGCAACACTTAAATATTAATCTCAATAATATAATGTTTGAAATACAAAATTGGATGAAATATCACAATCTAGAAATTAACTTTTCATAGACCAAAATAATTTAGGCCTCCCCAAAAAACTCCTTTGACTATTAACTTTAAATTTGACTGTATAAAATTAGAATGCGTTGACACTTTTGCTTTGCTAGGCTTAGATTATATATACATGACATGGAAGGCACACATTCAGAAAATCAAATCAAAACTATCTATCTAGCTTCGTTTATGCATTACGTGAACTAAAAAAGACAACCGATTTGAAAACTGCACTATCCGCCTACAATGCATACGCTTATGCATGGCTCAAGTATGGCGTGATCCTCTGGGGAAAAAGTGTAAACAGCAACGATTTGTTTATCATACAAAAAAAATATATCAGAATATTAGTTAATAGTGAAAATGACGAAAGTTGTAAACCGCTTTTTAGGAAATTAGAAATTGGATATCAATTTAACATCACTTTACATTTTAGAAAACTATAAGTTTGTAGGACAGAATCCAAGTTTTCACTTTATTTTATTTGTTTTTATCTAACTTTGTTCCTCACGTCTGTATTGTACCTAAATAAAGCCACTATTATATTTAATTGCTGTGCCCAACAGGGTCCATGTGAACTGTAAAAATGTACCTATCAATGATCTTGTTAAACACAAGTGATTGCAATAAAGAGTTGAATTGAATTGAATTGAATTGAGTTCCTCAGGGATACAGATCCCTGAGGAAAAAGAGTTGCAGAGAGAATAGTCTCTCTGCAACTCTTTTCCTGCTGCACATCAATGACCTGCTTCAGCCTGGTATTGTTGGATATGCAGTTGACAGTTCAGTTTCAGCGAGATACTTAGGTATTCATCTTCACAGGCTTTACTATGATGCTAGCAGCAGTAGCAAAAAAGGTCTAAACTCTGATCGTAGGAAGAGACCATTTTTCGCATAAGTTATTTTTTTCCACCACCATATTTACCATTTTGCCGCCTTCATTTATTATTTGCTAAACTTTACTTGGAGTAGCAGATATTCTCGATTATTGAAGCGTTTGTTTTCTTCACGAACGCATTACTTCAGCCAGTCATTGAGCATTGTTTTAACACAAGTGGATATTCTCGGCTACTGTATCGAATGTCCTGTACTTAGTTGGTAGTGTTACTCTGGCTTTATATAAACAATGGATTCATAGCAAACAGTTCAACAAGAGCCATCTAGTGATGACGCATCGATGCAACAGGGGCCTGCAACATACTTTGCACTTTGTAGCCTTTTGCTTGTTCCTGCAGATGTCACTGGCTTAAACAGATGTTTTAAAGTTATCTGGCAAACCAAAGAGTTATTTATATCTAGAATTGGTTGAAGTTATAAGGATGCATAATAGATAATGAAACCCATGTTTTGGGCAAGAAATTGTGCTATCATTTATTGATCATCAAGTCATTATTCCGCTTATTTTTTTTCGATTGCGTCACAGCTAATATTCGTGCCTTACTGAAGTTAGATAATGTTGTATAAAACAGAACATTAATAAATAATCGACTGTATCCTAAGAATGGATTTCTAAAATTGCAACGTTTGAAATGTTTCAAATAACCATCCAAGATACTTCTCAATTACTAATTACAGATATTAATTAAACAATTCTGTCATAACTATGTTATAACTGCTAAATAAACTTTACATTAATTCATATAACAGAGAAAATGTAATGCAATTAGATAACACGAAATTAATTATATATCGCAAATTATACCAGGATTTAAAAACCTTTTCGTTAAACTTTTCGGTTTAGGTTACGTGCTTTATGAAGTTGTACTTCCTCCACTTATACAACTGATGAAGAATGAATCAGTTGATCATGTTTTCTTTCTTTTACTGATAACGACGAACGCGATTGATATTTCAGTTCTAATCAATGTGCCAGGTTGGCCGAGTGGTCTAAGGCGCCAGATTTAAGCTCTGGTTCTCGCAAGGGAGCATGGGTTCGAACCCCATACCTGGCAAATATTAGCGGTCGTCGACAACCGCTTTTTTTACTTTTGACCATGCGTTTTGAACTTAGACCGCCTAATACTTGATACACCATAATAATTTTATATTTTTAATCCAATTATTACAACACATAATCAGTGGTAATTCCATGAATCATATTTGACGTTTTATCATTAGATAACAGATGAACTTTAAATAAAGTACATTGACCTTTCCCTAATGGGGATACTATTATTCGTAGATACCCGAACAATTAATTATAAACCGTTTTTCATTACTAGAGAACGTAAAGGATCAGGATACAAGTCGATTCAGAATAGCATTATTTTATTTCTGTTTTTGACATAAAGAAAGACAATAAATGAATGTCGATCAATGACCGTTATTGCACATTTTTCTGTTGTCAACCATACAATATCGCTACAGCTCTTTCGGAAGACAACAAAACTATACTATTGAGCCACACCAATGACTATCTTCCAACAGTTTCAAAGTGAAATTGCATGGCGAAGAAAATTAGTTATCTTGTAGCCGCCGTGGCAGTTCATCGACAACGCGTCTAAACTCGTCTTTTTATAACATTGAACTTGTTTTTTAAACATTCTATGATTGTCGTCGGAGAAAGGTGGTAAGGCAAAATTTAGAAAAATCATTTGGTTTAATTCAAAGCAAAATTTTTGAAAGACGTCGTAACTTAACCGCCACGAGAAGTTTTTTATTTGATTAAAGAAAACCGAGTTTATTGCTCGCGTAGAAATGTCTACCAAGGATCAAGACTAAAATATGAATTAGTTTTTTTAACAAAACAATATAAGGTATTTCTCCTCGGCAGGGGATCGAACCCTGGTCTTCCGCGTGACAGGCGGGTGTACGAACCACTATACTACCGAAGACCATGACTGAGAACCTGAAATTAAGGTTCTGTTGTTTCTTGCTGTCTTACAAAATGTCGAATTTTAGCGAAACTACTCAATTTTATTCTGTAATTTTACACTTGAAGAAAGCGAGTAGTCAAAAGTAAGAAATTTTTTTGAGTTTAAGCTTCATTTGAACAACTTAAATATTTTAAAGGAAATTGTTTTTCCATAAAGTTTCCACCCCACGGATGCGACTTTAAACGACCACTGCGCCAACCTTGCTGTCAAATATATATTTTATATATAGCATACAACTGATGATACGATAATACGGATACATCCTTAAAACAGTACCTATTATTTTATTATTAATGTACACACAGAAATTTAGTAATAAATAACATTATGATTATGAGGACAAAGGAACTTCCAGCAGAATAATGTTTTATTTAAAAGGTTTCAGTAGGTAAGTACCTAGATTGTGTAGATCCTATAAAATATGAAGGGAAGCAATATGAAGGTCCAAGCAATTGGGTGTATGGCCGTCAACATGCGGTTCCCGCGTTGCCACATTCACCAGCTGGGTTAGATCTAGCGTTAAAGCAAACTTGCGCGCTTCCAACCCAGCATGGTTAGTTTTCTGGTACGGGAACAACCATTCTTTGTGGTGGGCGTTGAAGTCCCCCAGAAAAATGAGCTTCGCTGTTGGGTACCGTTGCTGGGCTGCGTCAGTCGACTCCAGGAAGAAATTGAACAGCGCTGTTTTCTCCTGGTCACCACTGTGCGATCGGTAAACGTCCACAAGGGCCCATATGGCAGAAAAACCCGATTTCACAAACGGAGACGACGACAACAAATGTCATCGCGGACGTACACAGACCCCAGCTTACTTCGTGAACTTGCGTTGAAGAGAGTGGGAGGTGTGACTCGAGTTTTTGAGGTACGCCACGTCTAACGGGGTTGTTAGCATCGTCTCCGTCAGGAAAAACAGGTGCGGCTTCTCGGCCGCAAGGTGATGATGGACCGGATCGAGATTGGAGTGCAACCCCCTGATGTTAGTGAGATGCATTTTAGGCTCTAAGTGCTATGGGTGGATATGTGAGGTATCGTGTGAGTTACTATTGACCAAATACCTGTTACACTAGCGTAAGGGTATCTCACACGATCTAATATTAATTATAGTAATTTACTTTGCATCCCATAGTTATATATTAACTTTTGAAACCACTCCTAATGTATTTCATAACTATGAATTCCCAAGTTTTGTTACTATGTCTTTCAATCCTTACCTTGTCCTAACATTGTGACAAGGCATTGGACTATTTTATACTTTTAGTTTTCATTTCATAAACGGCGGGAGGGTGACCAGTTTGGGACGAACTCTACGGGGCCGTGCGGATAGCGGGGCACGGCCTTTTCCCCTTACAATAAATTAGGAAAAACGAACATTTTATCAGCTTAGGGTAATTTAGGAACAGTCACAATGTAACCTACGTAAATAAAAAAGGAACGTTTCAAATAAAGCATGTAGCATTATAAACCTGTGTGTTGTTGTTGTGTAACCACATAAGTTGTATTTGAAAGGTTCGTTTATCTTGGGGCCCTTGCTATCCTATGGTAACAAGTTTCAGTAGTACCAATATTAATGCATTATTTGTCCTGTAGTGTCAAAAAGCCTACCACGCTACAGGATTTTGCCATGAAATCAGCACTTATTATTCTAAAAGTTGATCGAAGAAGCCTAACAGTGCGAGTTCCTTGGTAAATCTATCACTCTTGATTTCTT
Organism: Mamestra brassicae; assembly: GCA_905163435.1. Lineage (NCBI taxonomy): Eukaryota > Metazoa > Arthropoda > Insecta > Lepidoptera > Noctuidae > Mamestra > Mamestra brassicae. Next base: position 9,312,019 of record LR990987.1, read on the forward strand.
TAGCATGTTTGCAATATGATCGGTATAGGCACGCTCAGCACAGGTTTACCATAACACTGTTTTGTTATATTATTCTTATTTTTACTATGTGTTTCTTGCTGTTGTGTTGTGTCGGTCTCGAATAAAAGTTTTCTATTATATTCTAATAATTTAATGTAACTGATGACATTTTAGTAAAAACTCAAGTAGAATTTAAGGTTAATTTTTATAATATACCTACAATGTTGTTGTAGGTATATTTTTGGTTTATTATTGGTTTATTATTGGTGTTGTATTGTTTTCATATTGTTTTCATTTCTAAATCTAAAAAAATACACAAATCATCTAAAACGCACATAACCACACAAATAAAAACTCACCATGGCATAAGTACTCTACACAAAAATTCATTCACAACTCACTTCCACAATGACACTTGCTATAACGACCACTCTTACACAAACAAACAAATTAAACACGACATATTAAATATTAAACAAATCCTAATTAAAAAAGTCAGCTTTGAGTCACCTCACGTTATTTCTACACTCTCCCAATGGCTATCATAAATAGTATATGCAGCGAGCTTGACTCGCAAACAGTGGGTAACTCATTTAACTGTACCCCAGAAAATTGTATTGAATATGTTAACACTTCCAATTCCAACATAAAAATACTACACTTAAACATCCGTAGCTTAAACAAAAACTTTGACGAACTCCAGGCACTAATGCACTCAATTAAACTTGATTTAGATGTGGTGATCCTTACAGAATGTTGGCTTAGTAAAGTCAGTAATATGCCGGTTTTGGTTGGATATAAATCCTATTGTACGGAAATAAACAGTAACCAAAACGACGGAGTTGTTATCTTTACAAAACAAGCTCTCCGAACCTCAGAGTGGCAACCTCGATTTGTGGATGGAAATTGCTTGGTATGTCATATAGTTAACCAGAATATTGCTATTGTAGCAGTGTATCGATCCCCGTCATACAGTTCCAAGGAAAGTACGGAAAATTTTCTAGATAGTTTAAATAGTGTCTACGTAAGCCTCTCCTCCTACAAAAATATCATTCTTATAGGTGATATTAATATAGACCTCAAACCCAATAGTGCAGACAACCGCTGTTTAAACTATCTCATTCTAAATGCCTCACACGGTCTTCTTCCAACCCACAGGTACAGCACTCGGCTGGATAGCTGTTTAGATCATGCACTCGTTAAAACTACCCTTCCTGTTACTACCCTTATATTAGACTCACACATCACGGACCACAAACCGGTGCTTCTTACTATTGCTAACACAAACCCTGATAATAAACCACTCCACATAACCACCCGCATAGACTACGATGCTGTCAAGTTAGATTTAGAAAACTCTGATTTTACCCCATTATACAAAATAATTGATCCCAATTTATCCATGAATATGTTCATAAATATTGTCTCTTCAGTAATCTCCAAGCACACTAAACTAATTAAAGTCCCAAGGAAGAAAAGAATAATTAAACCGTGGATAACTACCGGCCTGTTAAAGTGTATACAAAATCGTGACCGGTTGCACAACAGATCAAGAAAGGATCCCAATAATCTCATCCTGAAAATTACCTATAAGCGGTACCGGAATTTTTGTAACGACCTCCTTCGGAAACTAAAAATAGCCCATGAAAAAAGCGAACTAGAAAAATCCGGTAAAAATCCAAAAGCTCTTTGGAAAGCAATAAAACAAATCACCAATACCAGCAAAAAGAAAACTGTCCCGGTCGAACTGTTAGATATCTGTGATAACACTATATCATCCGTAAACGAAGTGTGTAGATTTTTCAGTACTATAGGTACTAACTTGGCAGAAAAAATCTTATCCCAATCTCACCAACCTACAAACCCATCATCTCAACATACCTCATCCAGCCCCGCCAACTCTCTGGTGATACTTGAGGTTGATGAATCAGAAGTGGAGTCCCTTATTCTGCAACTGCGAAGTGATTCTGCAATAGGTTGGGATGGTATATCCTCCCTAGTGCTAAAGAGTTGCCGCCAGACTTTGACGCCACCATTGACGTATATCTTTAACTGTTGCCTTCAAAAAGGCATCTTTCCTGATGCGCTAAAAAAAGCCATCGTCCATCCGATTCATAAGGGAGGGAACAGAAACTGTGTCAGCAATTACAGACCCATATCGGTCCTATCAGCACTCTCTAAGATACTAGAAAGGATCCTAAATAATGCTCTAAAAAAATTCATCAACAATCATCAGCTCATTGCTGATAATCAGTATGGTTTTCGCACAGGAATCTCAACTGAAGATGCAGTTCTTGAGCTGACTCAATTCGTTGCTAGGAAACTTGATAGTAGAGTTAAAAGTCTAGGGATCTTCCTAGACCTTTCTAAAGCCTTTGACACAGTATCTGTTCCCAAACTTATCTCTAAATTAGAACTCCTAGGGGTACGTGGAAAATCCCTCGAAATGTTCAAAGACTATCTTAACAACCGGACCCTACGAGTAAAAATCGGCGAGCATATGAGTGACGAAGTATCAACCACTTACGGTGTACCTCAGGGAAGCATTCTAGGCCCCACCCTCTTCCAAATATACGTCAATGAGTTGTGCAGAATGACCATCCCCAACTCCAAGATCATTGCGTATGCAGACGACACCGCAGTCATAGTTTACGGACCAACTTGGGATAGCGTCAAGCGTTACGCAGAAACAGCAATAACTCGTATAATGGAATGGCTAAATCTAAATTTACTTACTTTAAACTGCGAGAAAACGGCGTACATTCCGTTCGCTATCCGCCGTAACAACTTACCTGACAAAACTTTCTCCATAACAGCACACACCTGCTCCAAACAATCCCCACATTGCTCATGTCCGGCACTTACAAGAGCTGACAATGTGAAATATCTAGGTGTCCAAATAGACGGAGGATTACGATGGGATAAACAGGTTGACGCAATTTCCAGTAGATCTACGAAACTTTTGCGTATCTTCAAATCCCTTAGAGACTCAGCTGCGCCTGAAACTCTGAAGATGGTGTACTATGCAGTATGTCAATCCGTCATTGGGTATTGCATCACAGTATGGGGTGGTGCAAATAAAACCAGTCTTCTGAAGATTGAAAGAGCGCAGAGAGCCGTACTGAAGGTGATGACGCGCAAACCATATCGGTATCCCACTACGCAACTATACGCTGATTGTAAAGTACTTTCAGTGCGCCAGCTTTTTGTACTGCAGTCTACTGTTAGAAAACATGCTAGCGTTCCCCCAACAGACCCGACAAAAAGGAAGAAATTACCCTTAAGTACTCCACACAAAACCACCTTCGCTCAACACCAATACTACACATTAAGTACACATATTTACAAACAAATTCACAAAAAAATAAACATTATCGATCTAAATAAACATGAATTAAAATCAAAATTAACGGAATGGCTACTGGAGCGTGACTATCTACAAACAGAATCCTTACTTAAGTACGTCGCCTAATACTTACATTTCTCAAATCACACACACCCACACACACACCCTCACACACACACACACACACAAACACACCCTCACACATCACATCACATATAAAATACATACTTTTGTAAATTAAATTAGTTTAGTTTATTATCCTCAATAGATCAGGTAGATCGACACAGTCCACTATTATACTTACCTATAGCATCTCATTTAAAGCTGGATCACTGTCTCTCAAGATACAGGTTACCTAGTTTGAGAGGCAGGGTTTCCCATATTGTAAACAGATTACAGTTCTTAGATTTGGATTGCATTGTGTTTCTACCAAAGTGCATTTAAGTTGTCTTTAGATAAAACATGTCTCAATCTGTATTTTATGAAAATAAATTATTATTATTATTATTATTATTATTATTAATGTATGTATTATTATATGGATGTATGAAATTATATAAACCTAGCCAGTGAATGTTTACTCAAACATTTTAAGATAAAAGTTTTTTTTTGGTGTAAATTCAAATGCATTTTGTAAAAAACATTTTGTGTTGACATGACAAAGAGCCATACAATTTTCATGGTTCGTGTTTGTACGGAGTTAGTTTCCGGCAGTCATACTTTGAACTACGTGACGGACACATTAAATTAAATTTCTTCAAGGTCCTAAAAGGGACTTAGAACCTACCCCGTAACAGTGCCAATGTTCGACGACGGTAAACTAATACTGGTAATTTTGCGGACGCCGAGGCCTCCCATATGGATGGGAAGGGTTGCTTGCGCCCAGGCTCGGTGGTCCATGGCCAAATTTAAAATAAAAGTAAGGGATAATTTGGTCCATTTTGTCCAAAAGGCGGGAAATATTGTTACGCGCCAGAATGAATGCCGGGAACATATCGACATTAGTTACTACTAGCGCCATCTAGTATCGAGTAGCTGTACTAGTAGAGTCAAGTACTTTCTAGACATTTCTTTGCCAGAACATTCTACACTTCTCGATATCTGGTCAGTCGGCAGCGGTAGTTACGAGTACTTTCCAGATGTTTCGAGAATAGAAGTTTCTAGAATTAACGGACCAATATAAGGAGCGCGTAGTCCGCGACCGAGTCAGTATTGTATTTGCGATACAAGCGAATACTTCGAAAGCGATCTTCAAGTGCGATTAAAGTGATCAGTGGTGAAGTTGTGTTTTATAATTAGTGAGTTTAAAAAGATCACTGGCCCGAGGGGATCACCTTGTTGACAGCCAACTGCAGATTTCAAAAGGTTGTCCCGATATAGTAATTTAGATGTTTGCCTATAACATTTCCAGGGGAAACTGAAGATTTCAGGTATTTAAGTTTCTGCCAGCAAGGTGGGAGACCTTTTTTTTTCATTTACCGAATTAAATGCATTTTTGATGTCAACCTTCAGGATGACCACTCCTTTGCCAGAATTTAGATAGGTCAACACAGTGCGTGAACGGCAGCTTTACAGCTCCCTTTGGAGCCGTAACCAAGCTGCAGGGGCTGGAATTATTTCGAAAGAACCTCACCACAAAATTTACAACAAATCTTGTCTGCCATACGACGGTAACTAGTTCCCACGGCAATGAGTCGATTGCCGCCATCCCTTTTGCGCAGGGCACATCAATTTTTAGATGTAGCTGGTGTAGGAGGTGTACGCGTAATGTCAGGGTCTGAAGTGAGTGCATGTTGGGGTTTGCGTACCTTTATTACCTTTACCAATATGCACATTCAGACCCCGCTTACCTTTGAAAAATGGTGCCTGGATGTAGACAGAACAGCTCTCCAGGAAGCTTAGCGAAGGTTGACTTGCACTATCTTCTGCCACATCACTGCTACCACTAATCATATGAACAATAAAACGTAAAAAAAACACTTATCTTCTTTTTAAAACGAATAAAGAAAAAACACTGAACATAAAATAAAACTGTCAATAAAATTGTTGACAACACGTGTCAAGACAGCCGCGCAGACGCGCTGGCGGCCTGGTGCGCCGCGACGTCCAGCCAGGCATTTCTGCGGCGATATCCTGACAGCCAATGCCGGGAGATACGTAGCCTGGCGTCGCGTTCTCAGCGTCGTCTCCAGATGCAGGTCAGCGACAGTTATGGAGCTATTGTTAGCAGCACGGCAGCTAGTACACACCAAGTACAGGTGAAAAATATCCGCTTGGAATTTCCGAACTTCAATCGGGCGAAGCCTTCTTACGTACTTGAATAATTACATATTATTAGTGTCTATCATATTCGATACTTTGTTTTATCACAGGTCCAAGAACGATGTTGGTCTTTAGGTCTAGGAGAGCATTCAAATTTTATCTGTTTATTTATGTACACACAATTTACTTAAAAAAAAACATTTTATACTGAGAAAAGAGCACAAAGGTACTGCTTATTTCACTAGAAATTTCTTCCAGTAGACCTGCGACAGAAGAGTCTGTTAGTTAAGTATTTATTAAAACAGATGTAAATATCTAATTTACCCATAGAATACGAATCTTTCATACATAATTGAGCACCCCCTAAATCGTATTTTGTTAAAAACGATTAACATATAATTATAAGCCAGTATTCGAACTAATTTCCAATTAAATTGGTCTTCAGTATTTTTACCAAGTTTCACCTAAATTAGCCTAAGAAATACGATTCTTCCAAGCCTACTTTAACACACCCTAAATCATCTTTTGGGGGTAATATTCGGCTTATGATATAGAGAGCAACAATACAGTGTTATTTTATGATGTGTGCGAGGAATATTAAAGAATATTTCGTAAATGTAATTTTTTTTGGAAATCATGAGGTTGAAACGCGATGGCAAAGATCGTATAGAACATAATGATATTTTTCTTCGGAGGTTTCTGTGATGTTGATTTCGAGCAAAACTACGCAATTTTATTCTACAATTTTTCAACCAAACTATTTAAAAGATAACATACTTGGTAGTTTGAGATATTTTTAAAGATTTTGCATTTAATTTGTGTTCCACATCGCGGGTGCGCCGCAAATTGCTTGTACAGCTACGTTATCAGCCTGTTGCGAAAGAGTTTGCTATATGTAGCAAACTCTCAGCTACATGTGTACACAAGTTGCTGAGATTCGTAATTTTAAAAAGACAGAAGCGGTAGTGACTTTTAGTACTCGAACCAATCATTCAACGTTTGTACCTTACAAAACATGCAGTACCTTAGCAAATACACAACTAAGACAAAAAATATACACTTCAACGTATTACAAGAAATACGCTACCAATTGGTAAAAATATGAAGCAAATTCGTTATGAACTTTCGGATATTGCAGCAACATGTTTTTTCAACAACAAAGCGTGGCACTCAAGCGAACCACTACGAAATCGTAGTACGCTACGTAGCAGTTGCTAGGGACGGGATGTCGGGCGACGCGAGGCGGCGGAGATGGCGTAATGTCGCTGGGGCGTAGCGTCGGGAGCCGGTCTGCCGTCTGCGTAGCGGATGGTGCGTGCGTGCGCTCTGGACGAGCGCGCGAAGCGGATACCGTCTCTGCTAACTGTTATAAGGGTGGCGACAACATCACCGCCTCTAGCGGACAGAGCCAGAGTGAGAAGCTCGACGTAGACTGAATCAGAGACTTTAGGTTGATGTTTAAATATAGACTTTACTGTTTGGTACCTAGATTTTAATTTCCAATGTATTGTACGGATTTTCCGGAGTGGGAAAGCCATTTTCGCAATATTCTTATAAGACTCGTTAGCTCAGTGGTCAGAGCGCCCATTTATGAGATGGTCGGGGGTTCGATTCCTTCACGAGTTGGCCGTTGTAGCATTTTTTTTTCAACTTTTCAATACATATTTTAGTATATTTTACTATAACTACGATCATAAACTCATCGTCAACCTAAAACACAGTCTACGTCAGATAACCTAGATTAGAGTTAGCAAACCACCAGAACACTGTAACTCAAGAAAAAAATGTGTGTTACAAAGTTTATTACGTTTAGATACTATGTATACCTCCTGTGTTTGCGCATACACTTGTGCACTATGATATGTCCCGCGCCGATGGCTAGTCTCGGTTGAGAGTGGCCGCCATGGCCGAAATCGGTCAGGAGGACTATATAGCATTGAATTTTCAACAACAGAAATCACAATAACTTGTTTTTGCTCAGCAGCAGGATACTACGAGTATTATCGTAATATTTCCTATGATTTGATTCCTGAACCTGGGTTGTGAATTCAAATTGGTATAACAAAGTTTTATTTATTGTGTATTCAAATATTTATCAACGGTTTTTTAACACCATGTGTAGTTTCATTATTATTGTTTCTTAAAGTGGTACAAGCAACATCAAGGTGTGCTATCTGTGCCTTAAGTTGACGTCGAAATAATATTAGACTTCTATGTTTGGTGAAATCAGCACGTAGGACCACCGAGGTATTACGTTACATTGGGATAATCTCGACATTCAACTGAACAGAACCGCGGGAAATAGCTAGAAAAAATATTATTTAGCGCAAATAAGTTGATAGCTGCTGCTGTAATTGTTTTTTTTTTCATCATATTTAAGTCCAGGTTTGAAAATTTTCAGCATGGGTCGGATTCAGCTCAATATGATGATTCTCCTTATGATTATCCAAATGTATCTCGGTTTAGTATCTCAGCAATCAAGCTGTTTTTGTCACATTGATGTACCAAAATATGTAAATGTTTTTAATACTGAACAAATACTCCTAAATAACTTAACAATTACAGCGTGACAATATGCTAGATTTAATTTTAGCTGACTTGTCGTTTTCGCTGTTAAAGACTATAAATATAAATCAGTGCAATAAGTTAGAAATGTGCACGAATCGCAAATGATTTTGGTATCTCAATTGTATGGACTTCTTAGGTGCGGACGAATAACGCTTAAACGTTGTGCTGTTTGTCAACCACGTCTTAAATTATGATTAACAAACGGTAGACCATCATCGCTACACGGTCTTTTTAACATGTCCATTTAGAAGTATACTTATCTCCAAAACTTCTTAACCGATTAGAATAAAATTTTCACCATTCGATAGACTGTTTCTTGAAAAAGGAACAGGTACGCATATTATAAAACTATGTAATTTATTACCTGAGCTACCGCGAGTAGTTGGGAGACCAACCAAACACACTCATTTGTCTTGGTTTAAATGTATTCCATTTATTAACCCACATAATATACGTCGATTTTGGTACTTGTAAGTCAGTGAGTACCAAAAGCGACATATATTATGATAGTATATCACACAATGATGATGATCAAACTGAACTGAAGTACTAGAAACCTGCAATTTTAGTATGCGTTATAAGAATTAACGCCAAAACAGAAAATTGATATAACTTCAAACCTCCGACCTGTCCAAAGGGAGGTCTATCAACAGGGATATTTTTCTAGAGTACTTTCGGGGCGAATTCAACACTAATTTCTAAGGTAAAGTGAATAGAATATCACATTAAATAGGAAATCTTTTAAAAATAAACGAATTCCCACCAAAAATGTTTCCTGTTTTTTTTTGGTTTTCAAAAGGTGGGGTAAATTTTTAAACGTAAAACGCGTTTATCGCAATGAGAGGAATGGAAGGTATTAAATAGGGGGCGGTCCTTGCTCAGGAGAGGGACAGATCAAACTGAAAAAATGAGAGTTTACGCTAAGGAATAGCCGAATTTTTTCAGCGTATTTCGCGCTAGCTGCATCGTTGCCATGGAAACGTAGCACGTGCTTAGGAGCCCGTATTGATCTATTCCGACGGCACAATATTTAGAGCACTAGGCTTTCATGTAACACGAAGATGTTCAAAGAAATGTTCTTTCAAAGGTCGTAGTATGACGTCATAGACATTGAGTGCGATGACATTGAAGATTCTTATCTCAATGTTAGCGGTATTTGAAAAGAACCTTTAACCTTGGCTGTGAAACTTTTAACGACGTTCTTGTGGGTAAAATATTTTCTCATTGTGTCATGACATGTTTTCTTAGTAGTCAAAGTTAATTCTTAACGGAAAAAAGTCTGCGGGTGTAATAAAGATAATTGTGAATTTATATTTTTAAGTAATCTAAGACATAGTTAATAGTAAAACCTGGAAAGTAAACCTGTTAAAATTATATAATTCATTACTAATTCACTGATACGCAAAGCACAGCTTGAACCAGGTCGTCTAGGTCTCTGAACAAGAAAATTTGAAAAAAGAAACTCATAATTTCTGCCAAAGAGAAATCCCATTGGCAACATGGATTTCATAAGTACAAAATTACGAATCAGCATTCATCAAACCGCAATGATTACGAAATATTATGAAATCAGGCCTTTACTCTACATATGAGTATATGATTAGCCGAATAACGAAATAAAAGGTTTCAATATTTCTTTCGAGGTTCAAAATATTTACTGTAGAGATAAAATATAGAATTTAAATATTAGCCGTCAACATTTTTGTCACAAACAGAACGCAAATGCGAAAGTTTGTCTTAAATTAATGCCATCTGTCTTGCATCACTTAAATGACGTGTCCCTGACCTTCGAAAGGGTTTCTGCGTGCGTAGTAGTACTGCGGCCAGACGCGCAGTCCAAGGGGTGTCGAGCGCTGCTGTCGCAGAATGCACTCAATTTGCGCCGGCGAAGGACGATACAGGACGAAAATTTGGAATCCATTAGTAGCGGCACATTAGCTCAGCTGGATAGTCTAGAGCGTCGCGTTTCAGAAGCGAAGGTCGTGGGTTCGAGTCCTACATGTGTCCATTTCTTTTACATTTTATTTTACTCGTACAGTACTTTATGTAAATTATTTAAAATTGATGTGAAAAATCTTAAAAAAATGTCTCAGTTTTATTCGCGTAGGTTTGTGTAGTGTTTCGCAGCAGACTCGGATGCATACATTGATTCCTCTCACTCTTTGATAAAATGCAATCTATCTATCACCCTCTTTCAAAGGGTGTTTGAGTAATGGTAGACATGGACGAAATATAACCATTTTTTCGTCATATCAAGCACAGGCACATTAGCTTAGTGGTTAGAGCATCGCGCTAATAACGCGAGGGTCGGGGGTTCGAATCCTTCATGTGCTAAAATAATCTTTTTTCATTTTTATTTACACGAATATTTTAATTTTTTTATCGCAGTGTTTAATCCTAGAACGGTGCTTAGCATGGCATAACAATAACTGAACTGAACTGAACTGTTTGATCAAATAGAAATACGAAATTTCATATTTCTTCATGCCATCTGACAAGTCATTTTTGATAAAATTTTCCGACAGATATTCATGCCAATTTGATAAAACTGATATTATGAGAGTCTAGCCCAGCCCTCATTTTTCCCAAGGTATCCAAAATATGTTGATGTTGATTGTTTATTATCTACCGCATGGTGAAGTGCTAATGATGTAATATCACCTACGCTACACAAGAGTTATGTAGGTATTTATAAACCAAATGCTTACTGCAGACTGCCTAACACGTAGGCAAATAATGCACTCGTGACACTATTATAAATTCAACTGTGACAAAAGTTATGCAGTTATGACCGTACTTAGTTAAGCTAGACACCATTTGTTGAGATTTTGTAGCAAACTTTTAATAGGTAAGCACCTGTAAAAATAATAATAATATAATAATTATTTATTTAACCAAAAGCCAAAACAGTACAAGAACTAAAAACTACGAGCACATAAGGCTTATAACTAGGTCACAATAATTTTAATTTCCTGACTCCTAAACTAGGTGTGTCTTAGGAGTCAGTGATTCTCCGAAACAAACGAGACAAAGCCATAATATGTATAATAAATCAGGACGTTACAACAATAAGCAAATGGTCTAAAAGAAAACAGAACATGATCTATACAAAGAAACACAAAATGAAAAACGTTTAACTGTGTGGTGAGGTGAATAAATGTAGGGTCCGAGCGTGTGTGTGTGTGTGAAGTGAGAAAGAATAGGGTGAAACCAGTAAAATATCCATATATGGTTAGATTTAGACTAATATTTATATGTATAATACCTTATCATTGTAAATTACCCAGAAGAAGATCCTCAGTGTCATCATCAAATAATAACACTTGCACTGGTCGTCATTCTAATTTAAACAAATCTTGCCGAGGTTGGTCCATATGGGTGACAATCTTATGTAGTATTCCGAGAGATATGTAGTATGCCTCGGATAGTACTTAAAGCGGTTTGTCCTGGCTGTTATTTTGTTGGGTACAGGCTTGGTAGATTGGATGGTGCCCATTCCAGGGATAGAACGCATCAAATGTCAACATGACTGTTGCTAGCTTAACAAGTCATTGGTGAGGACATAACTGCTACTTTATTTTATATACAAGGTAGAGACAACTATAATACAATAAATTAAACAAGTAAAAAAAAAACTCTTCGAACTTAAATGACAGTACATAGTTCTTACATCTAAATTGTATAATATTTTCCTCTAAAGTGTTAGCGACAATACAGACATGTCTCTTAAGTTTTGTTTTAAATATGTTCAAACTATCATACGTCTGTATATCCTCTGGTAAATTATGGAATAGTTGTGCTCCCTCAGTCAGTATTGTTTTTTTGCCGTATTTAGTCCGTGCACGTTCAGGTGTTACCTGAAACCTGTTTTTACTTCTTGTGTACAACACAAGAGTTGTTTTTGGTTGTATTTGTCGTTTTTGACACCGAAATTAAAGTTATTTTATAGTTTGTAGAGTTGCCAGGGTTGCGGAATTTGTTCGAAAGAGTCACCGCGGCCCTGGAAAGCAAAGGGCTTTAGAAGGAACACGGATGGGTTTTAGTCAGTAAGAGTCTGACACGCCCTTCCGCTCCACCCAGAGCGGAAGAAGTCATTTGATGATTTCCCAAACTTAAAAAAAAAACCCTCTGAATATAAGATCTGTAGACGCTTCCGCCACCACTAAAAGGGACGACATTACATAATTTTTTATATTTCTTATCATATGAACTGAAAATTCTAATAGGTCCCCAACGACACTCGAGTAAATCATCATTTCGCATCATGGCCTCCCCTATTATTATGTCTGTATCTAATTTATCACAATATCTATGCATACTCTTTGCTACTTTCCTGTTGCTCCTATTACTACCTGTATGATTTCTGTTATGTACCTAAGTGTGTTCCATATTCGTATTATCTCTGTGTTAAGTAGGTGGTATTTGCTTATTTTTTTTATTTCTTTTGGGGCTATGTTATAATCTGATGGTACTGTAATGTTAAAAGTCAAGCTCCAGGTGTGCAGCTGGTGGTCTTGGCTGTTAATTAAAACTACTTTGTAATATGAAAAGACTGTATTGCTATAGGTACTGATTATAGAAGATGACCGATGTGTGCTCACGTTATTAACGTCGGCGAGTGAGCGGTGGAGTAAAAAACTGCCTGTTTTATTACACCATCCAAAAGTATAGCGATACTTTAAGAATCAAATTTTGGGAAGTAATAACACATGGCAAACTAAAGGAATGCGCTCATTTTTAACAAATTACTTTTTAAATTGCTGACCAAACCTATCCTCCTAAACTTTAACTCATATTTTTCAAAAATCCAACGTTGCGATTGAGATTCTCGTACCCGATGTCGGTGAAAACTAAAACTACAACATAGATTTTTGAAAAATTTAGCAGTTGATATGTTGATTTTTTTTGTTGGTTTTTTTAAATTACAAAAGCATTTTGTTAAAAATGTCAAAGTAAAAGTCAAAACGTTTATTTCAATGAGGGCCATTAAACGGCAATTTGAACGTTATCATTTACAGTTCAGTAAAATAATAGTATTGCATTAATTAAGTGACTACTGTCCATTCGGAAAAGTAGATTCTTATGGAGAAGAACGGACCAGAAACTCCATAGTTACTATTTTCAACTTACTATAAATAAGGCCGTCGACCCAAGCTAGCAGGTATACGTACGTACATACCTACATGATGATGATGTGATCCGACCGATTACAGCCAAGGTTACATAGTGAAGCGTGAATAAAAAAAGGAACAATTCGCCACATTCAATACGTATAATTTTGTAGAAAAAAACACCAAAAATTATGTTGAAAATCACATAAAAATTGCTCTGCGGTAACAGTGCAGATTAAAAAAAAACTAACGAGGATAATCGAAGTAACTTAGGCATAAATTTTAACAGTTTAGAAATTTAGGGAGTAACCAAGCTTTACTTCAGAACCTAATGTAGTTGTAACGACATACATATGAGCCTAAAGAGCGTCTACATTTAAATTAGGCGCTTAAAAGATGCGACACTAGGTAATTTTCGCAGCTCCCAAGATAAATATGTTTAAAAATAACTTATTGCACTAATTTAAAAAAGAACGCATACTATTTCGAATGAAATTGCGGAAAGAAAATAATAAAGCTAAATAAATATCTGTAAATTTAATTCCTCTGCGACGGGGTGTCTGGCTCTGTTGCACCTGATGCGTGTGGCTGGGCTTGCCTGCTGATGATGGCAGTGCTTGGTCTGGCGGCGCGGAACAGCGGCTTCCTCAGGTCTTAGGAGTTAAGGGGAAAACCGATTCTCCCACAATCTATGGTGATGAAAAATCGAGTAAGAAAACCATAGCTCTCCAGCAGATTTTTTAGAAAGCGAAAGTAAAGCTTATTACACACCAGTTCTCCAAGTGATGTTCGTAAACCAGCAGTTCAGTTCGAAATAATGGTGTACCTTAGATAAAAAACCAATTGGATAAAATATTGTAGGTAGACTAAACCCAAAAAACCCGATACCTACTCCTAAGAAAGTACAAAACGAAGAATACATACCCACTGAATCTAACTTATTTAAAACTATTTAAACACCAATGATTTATAATTGAGGCTCCAAAAATAGGTCTCTCCGGCATGAGTTCCACAGAAAAATTGCTCTTTTTTTTCAATATTTTGTTTGACACCATAACCTTCCAAATTTCAAAAAACTTTTAAGAAGAAAAACATTCTGTTCAACAAAGCTAGAAAAAAATTCTTGCATGAAGGATTTACTTTTTGCCAAAGTAATAAAGCAGAGTCCACAAAGCTGCAATAGATACTAACATTACATGCTAACGAACTAATTAATACCTACATACTAATATTATATAATAATATTACTCCCACACATTTTGTTACTGAGAAAATACGTAAGACCTGGGAGCTCTTGAATTTGATTTTGTAAAAAAATAACATACAGTTTAAGCCAGTGCTAAACTACCTCTTAAGACCATTCTACTTTGTAAAGTTAGCCTTGGACAAGCCCAGTGCTAAGCGGAGCAGCGCAAGTGGGCCTTACAGACTAATTCCATTAAAATTAACTGTAACTATCAGTTCAAATGCAAAAAAATGACGAATTGCATGAAATGATATTCATATTTTTTCTATTTTTGAAAGGGCTGGAGCAATACCGCCATCTAGGGCACACGTTGTCAATTTCATGTAAAGCAGGTAAGCTCACTGCAACTAGTCGTATTTAGCGAAACTAGCAGATGGCAGGCGTGGCTACTTCATATTGTTTACTTATTTATAAAATGTATTAACATTCCAAAAACAAGACATTCATTTTGTCCCTTGGCAGTTTTTTTTATGTTCCTTCAAACCTTAGCCTCCTTAACCTCCAAAATTTGTACTTAACAAAGTTATAATAGATACTCTTAGTTATATTAATCATTTTTTTATTAATATATTTTTCTTATTCTTAGATGGTTAAATTGACATTAGGTAAACACTTTTAAAAGATGGCGTAAATACAAACACACTAAATTGTGAGAGAATTTCAAGGAATTGTTCAAGTAGAGAAACATTTTCTTATTTCCATATAAACCAAAAAAATATTAAAAAATAATACTAAGAAAATCTCAAAAACAGAATTTAATAACTATTTAATCGTATATTTAACAAAAACTTAAAAAAAAAACAAAAGGAGGTCACATCAACTACTACCGCTTGTGCATCGAATCCCCCTCCGTATGAGATTCGTCACGTATTCATTGGGTAGTTAGATCTATGCCCTTATAAATGATGTTGAAGTGACTCTCATCACTGAAACATTATTTACAACGATGCTGTGGCAAGGATTTAAACCGGCTCCTCGCCGCTACCGGCTTCCGGAGTAGTTGCGGACCTCCCCAACTAGTAGACACGAAATTTTCATCACTACAAACCATGAGAGAAAACTTCGCTTGCGCGATGCAGGATTTCATGTTTTTACACGTTGCTGTCTTTAACTGGCAAAAATGTGAGATAGCAATTTGTTACAAAATTGATCAAAGATTTCATTTCTATTTTTTATTTTGGTATAGACCTTTTAATTTCAAACTATTTGAGAATTTTCATTTTCAAAACGCGTTTATGGGTATTCATATCAGAGTGATAAAGACGTCTGTACATCTGTCAGCTTGTTTCGTACGGTAGCGAACCAATCACATCAAAGAATTATGGGGTGTCTGACGCGGGTTGTTAGTGAATGGGAGGGGGGTACTGCGATGTATCAACAGATAATATTAATATCTTTGAAATTTAAGCCATCTATCGAATCCAGGTCTTAACACTGGTATTTTTAATCATGCTTTTACAAGGATAACAATAATTTTATGCCCAAAATATCTTAATCTTGCAAGCATCATTATCAGACTGAAAAGGGTAGTCTGGTGGGGTTGGGTGGTAAAGCGAGATGCTGATAGTGGATAGCATTCTATCTCAGTCTAAAATTATTCCAGTACAAAATCAGAACTCTAGTATTTTTGTTTGGTGTCTTCTATAAATTAAATTCTTTTTTAAACTGTGAAAACTTGTTAATGTAAACGGTTTATTAATATTTACATTACTATTTAATTTTATTATGTTAGGAAGCCAAGCAAAATTTAAAAACTGTATATAGTTTCTTAAATATTAAAGTTTTTTGTAAAAAGTGGTTGAGATTATCGCCAAAAATTGGGCACGGACTTAAAAAGTGTTAGTCTGTGCTCAGTTGCTATTAAAACAAAAGAAATAAAACCAAAAACATATTTGACAACTGGGGATCGAGCCCAAGGCCACAGGTTCAGCAGTCGAGCTTGCTCTTAGGATTAGGGATAGGGATAGGCGTCTTTTTTTGGACTTCTCAAGAAACTTGTGCCACTAATCATCATGAACGCGCAATAGTCTTGAAGCAATAATAATGTTACGATGACAGCCATCACACACTGGTGCTGTTACTTTCATTAAAGCCATCATACATTAATTGAAAAATAAATTTCATGCTTAAATCATTCAAGAGAGGACGGATGATAACAAAATAAGCAATTGTAGCAGCAGATACCTACTTACTTGGGCAAAGTCACTAGTTTCAGTGGCTAAAGTCGCGTCGAATGTATAAAAATATTGAATGTAACATACTAACGGGTCCGTGAGAATTATAAATTACTTAAAAAATCTAATATCAAGATAGAATTTTTAGCTCAAAGATCGGCAGATAGGGCAAATCTATACTGTTAATTTTACGATTTTTTACCAATCCTATTGGCTACTTGATTGCCCCAGAAGGAGGGTAATGATATCCGACAATTAGAACCCTTGATTGTTTTTATAAATATATGTACCTATATCAAATGTCCAAGTCTCTTCCAACAATTAATACATACATGAGATTACGTATACGTGCTACGTGTTGCTACGGCGTAGCAAATATCTCGGCTACGAAAGCTACGCGGTTGTAGCAATATGGACCTCTCCACTAAACAGTAAATAACTATTATGCAGAGGCGTCAATATTGTTTTGACAGTTGAAAAATTTCACAAAAAACTGTCAAAAACGATTCGAAAATTACTAGTACCTATATATCATCACAAGTCATCCTATTAAGAAACATTTATGAATACATTTTAGTACTAGACACAATATCCACTAACTAGAACGTTCAGTGAATTGCTTTGATTTATGGCAGATGGCGGAAAATTCGTGATCACACCAATTTCTTTGTCAACGGTCTAAAGAACTAATATTTGTTGCACCTACATAAATGATGGCTGGGAATGTTAAAATGAAGAAGGTTGTAGTATTAACAAAACGATGGTCATACGTTGACAACTCGTAACCCACATTTTTTCGCAAAATGAGTTTTGTATACCAAACATTTTTAAATAAGCGTCCGATCTTAGTATTGATAACTCGTAATTCACAAAAAAAAATACACTCAAACAATTTATGCCACAGCTGACAACCCGTGACAATGAACAGTGTCAACTTGAACTGACTTGTGCGCGAGTTACGAGGTGTCAACGCAAATGCAGTTGGCAATAATTCACTGACAGAGAAAGATTACGGCGCGAGTTTGAATTGTTTAAAAATAGTTTTATATTTAGTTAAAACTTTAAATACGTCTATTTATTTCCGAAGTGTCCCCGAAGGTATTTTGGTAAGTTTAATTTTTATTTTACGTAAAACACTTTATAGAAGCTCGCTATTAAAATTTTAAGACATCTTATCATTACTTGTCTTAAAATTTTTCATACCTTAATGTAATACTTACTAATTAAATAGAACTATTGAGTTATTCAATACTATTTTAGGTTTAGGTAATTATTAAAATAAAACCTATAGGTAATTAGTATTCGTTTATACACACTGATTTAACTAAGATAGGCATTCATTCATTGGTATAAGAATTGGTTTGTTAGACGCTTAAGTTTAGGTACTTTGTCTAATATTCTTTATAAACTAAGATCCATACGATTAAGTTTCAACATGAATCATATAGGTAGACAAGCAAGAAGGTAATAAGGTACTTAAATAGCTCGTTTATTTTAGTGTTATCGTGGGAAAAACAGTGAAAAAGGGCTTTTGAAGGAAGTTGTAACTGGCTTGAACGCACAAGGACTTGCTGTTACGTTCCTCGTAATAAGTGGAGAGAGTTTGTCTGTGAAAGTCAATCACAAGAAGTCACCGAGCTCTTCCCAGTTACAGCTGTATACTTTCAACGATGAGGTAAATAGAAACGATGAAATGTTACTTTTTACAAAAAGTATTCATCAGATAGACTTGAGACTGTTCCCCTGGAAGTACTTAGCGCCGAACTCCTACTATTTTGAACTCATGCTCTCAAGTTAGGTTAACCTGGGTTATAAATTTTTCAAGTAGTACCCACGAGTAGTAGTACGAATGATGATCCGGGTCAAACATCCTGCTCTTCTGAAGACGATGATAGTTGTATAAAAGAAGGAAATAGTACTGGAAGGAAGACAAACAAAAAAAAGGTTTAGGTGAGTCAGAGATTTGGAAAACCTGTATGAATAAAAAGTTACGAGAACATGGAAAAGACTACATAGAGTGGTGCAGAAATGAAAATTTATGTTATACGCTTGCAGATTTGAGACTTGCAGTTCTGCATTTTGTCGCTCTCATTTCCCCGTAACAACCTACGAGCAATTTTTTAAGGACGCGCCTAAACTTACTTCATGCAAATTTAATTACTAGCAAGCTCTTTAAACTGTAACCTTCAGATTATCACTTTTTTATGATAATTTGCCGCACATGTAATTGTTTCAATCTAATAGTGTTTGCTATAAATATAATGCTATAAATAGTTTAAATAAATTTCTTTTTTAATTGACAACTTGTAAGTAATTATTGACTGCTCGTAACACGTCAGTAGCGAGGTTTTTCTTATATTGTTTACTGGTAACTGTTTGTGTATTGATTATTTAATGAAAAAACCTGTGGGCATTTCATTGTTTTAAATTATATAAATAATTAATTTTATTACCTACCAACTACTTTTTTATTTTATTTTTTTAATTTATTTGTAAATTATACAGATTTTCCCTCTCGTGTAAAATTTGACACATTGCAGTTACATGTTGTCAACCTTTGACCATCGCAAATATTTTAATTGCATTGGTCAGGCGAAACATCCAAACCAAAATCCATAGCCAATATATTTGCTTCTATTACTTGTTATAGTCCTGCAGTACCGAGATTTGTCCTTGAATGTACGTGTAAACTGCAAACAGGGATAATCGTCGTTTAATGCCTCATAATATTGAAAACGTGTAACAGCTCTTGCGAGGTGGTTTCGTGCCCTTGTCATCATCATCATCACCTAAGCCGAAAGACGTCCACTGCTGGATATATATCTGCCTTTCTCAAGAGGGGCAATGCTTGGCAAAAGTGTGGTAATTATGGCAAGCCCCCCCAGTTTGCCATAATCGCCACTCTTGGCAGGCGGATTGGCGATCGCAGTGTTGCTGTAAACATGTTCAGAGAATGTTGTTGCCTATTTTCTGGTGAATGTTGTCCCCTCGTACACCTTCCAAAGTGACGGGACCTCAAGTTCCAAAGAAATATTAAAGATGAACTAAATAGTTAAATTACTGGTGTATTGATAACGCGTTATGTCATACTGTACTATGCCTACTGGAAGAAAAAATGAGATTTTTGCAGCTAATAAATTCTTGTTGAGAAAACCCAATCATACTTTGCTTGGCCACAGAATTTAACCAAAGAGTCCATGTACGTATAGTAGCAGTTTTGCGCACTTTGTTTTTCAGCATTTTTGATAATTCTAGAGCCCGACTAATGGACGTCAGTTTCACGCACAACTGTTTTATAAGACTTCGATTCACACACAATACCCGCAGTAGTAAATTTAATACACACCATATTTGTATGAAATGATCAGTATTTACACTGTATATAGGTACAAGAAGTTTTTGCGCGTCCTAAATTTCCTGTTTTGCTGACAGACAACTGGCTGCTAAAAAACTATTTTGCTGGACCACTTTTTGTATGACATAAGGCAAATTTAATTGTCTGCGTTGCTGTAGCTAGTTCTAAAGTTTGAATGATAAAAATGAAAATCCGCCGCCACAACGAGTCACGTTGAATTTGCCAATAATTTTGTGTCAATGGACCAAGCCGCATTTTTCTTTATTTTTAGGGACCTCGAGACTCATGCAGATAAGGCAACAGTCATGGCTGTCGTACGTTGATTTTGTTTCGAAATTTTTGTTCGTCTAGTAAATATCTACCAATTTACTGGATAAAATTGATTCGATGTTTAAATAATGCAAAATAATAATTATATTCATGTGCAATAGTGGTAAGATAGAAAGTAGGCATATCCTGTAAAGAGGGTAGTAGCCCACAGATCTTTAAATAATGATTTATTTATCTATGGGGTAGCCGTTAACAGGATATGAAATGTTTGGAAAAAATCAATTTCAAAATCTCTTAAATGCTTATTTCTAGCTAGAAGTTTGATCGTCCAACGGAAATAGTGTTGATTATACAAGTGACGGTTAGATTGTTTCTACAGCGGCTCTCATCGGTTAAAGTTGAGTTTTAATAAACCTCTTATTTTACCTTGAAGTCATGAAACTAGGGTTTGACACGGTTCTAATTTTAAGTATAGTCTAATAGACACAGTTTGTTTATGAATGTTTCACTCTCGAGAAGTCTTTGGCATCTTCTTTGTAATAAAATTGATGCAAACATGTACAATTTAACTGATTAGATATTTATTAATCAAACTTCAAGTTGAACTTCAACTATCACTTCTTTTAAATTACCTGCGTCAGCTCAGCTAATAAACGAATACATGAAATGCATATACATAAAATGTATAACTAAATCTTATCTAAAACATCGAAATAATGATGTAAATTTTATAGAAATCAGTTCATTAACTGCTTAGATTACTAGCTTTAAACAAACAGAAGTTAGTGGGATTACTTTATAAAGCTGGATACAATCTTGCAACGTTCGTCCCTTACAAAACATAAGATATCTTAACAAATACACAACTTGAAAAGTATACAGTAAACACCCCATTATTTAAAATGAAGTACGCTATTTTATGGTGGAAAAATAAAGAAAATCCGTATAAAACATTTAGAGGTTAGTACATATATCAAACAGAAAGCCTAAGATGAAACATGGTTCATAAATTAATAAAAAAATCATTGAAGTATTCATATTGTATGGTACCTATGTATATTCCATTATTTTTTCACCTACCTACCTAAATGATGTATGGGACTTGTTAACACGAAGATATTATAGTTATAAGGGATTAACTTCAGGCGGTACAGCAAAAACAATATTCGATAGATTTGTATCTAAGATCTTGCGAGGCCAGTATCATTAATCTTATTTTTCAATAGGTTTTGATCATTTATGATTATGTCACCCTCATAGTCCTCACAAAGAGAAGTCTACTTTTTATATGAGGCCGCACTGTCCCACTGCTGGGCAAAGGCTTCCCCCTAATTCTTCCAGGAATACATTTCTTACGCTTCCTCGTACCAGCCGTCACTGTACGCATATAGGTCGTCTCGCTACCTCTTTTGGGCCGGCCTCGGCGGGGTTTTACTTTTATAAATCATATTTGCCTGTTTCGACAGAGGAAGGGCTACAATTATATAATTATAGCTTTGAGGCACGCGTGGAACACAATGCGCCATCAAGCCGGGCCTGGTGGTGATAGGAGAGCGAGCCACCCAACGCTCGCCGTCTGCAGGCCCGTGCCTACGGTGGCCGAGGATAGTCCTGCGCCTCCCGACGCAAACTTCTTCAGTAGCAACGGTTGGGCCAGAGCCTGCCAGGGCCGCGGAATTTGTTTGAAAGAGTCGCCGCAGCCTCGGAACGTAAAGGGCTTTAGAAGGAACACGGATGAGTTATTATCTGTAAGAGTCTGACACCCTTCCGCTCCACCCAGAACGGAAGAAGTCATTTGATGATTTCCCAATGTTAAAAAAGAAAGGTTTCAGGAATACAATTACATTTTTCGAGAAAAGTAAATTTCAGTTTCATAAAAACGCACTTATTTAAAAAAAACGTAAAGTTGCAATATTTCCTTTAAACCTTAAACAACTCAAAATACGGTACTATTCAAATCCATTTTCTATAACTGGGTTCTGAGGTATAAACCTAATTACATTGGACGCAACTATATTCTTATAAAGGCAGCAGCCAGCAGGTTAACAATGTTTTTTTTTTAAACTAAATCGTATTATAAGTACCAGGAAAGCATCATTAATAAAACTAATATGCTTGTTAACAGTAACGTTTTTAATTGCAATCGGTAACGGTGTGGCCGTGTTTCTAAAAGCATGTGTCCAAAGGTTTAATTACTGCTTGTATTTGTTTAAAGTCACATTCTAATTAATCTGTTCAATGAGACATTGTAAAACTAAAAACTAAGCAAAGATCACAAGCCTCCTTATTATATTTTAAAGAGTACAGAAAGGGATAGCATGCTAAAATTAGCGCCATTCCTTAATTTCTGATATCGATTCCGATGACGTCATCCAAATACCAGGGGTTGTGTTGAATATTCCTGACGTCACTATTCTCGTAGTCAATACAAAGGCGTAACAGCGTTCGTCGTAGGTGCTGAAATCGACCGGAAAATCAATAATCCGTTGAACTCTCACCATTGAACTTGAGAGCGGATTTCGAGAACTACATTTAAATCGTATCATACTAAAGCACTTTTCGTAATCACAATTTTACACAAAGATGTAGTACAAGAACCTTTTTAAGAACAGCTCATAAAACTGACCTAGGATGGTTATGTGCAGAGTTGGTCTATGGAGAGCCCTTAAGGATTCCAGGGGAAATTTTCCAACCGTGTCTTCGGACACCAGCACAAACTTTGAATTTTGTATCTCAACACAGAGATTGCAAGAGACGTTTGAAACAACAGCCATCAACAAAATCCATAAAAATCTAAATACGTATTCCTCAGAAAGGATTATTTACGTGGAGCTCCTAGTAACGCCTTACACTGGACCCTATGAGGTTGCAAGAATGACTGATAAAACTGTCCCTTTGGACAAGCCCAAAAGGGACCATTGATGGTGTCCATCGCATCGTGTCAAGACTGCTTTCATTTTAGCAGTTCTCCCTATTACTTCGATTACAAGAAAGCGTGTTAGGTCCAATTTCAAAACTAAATTCATTCCAAAACCAAAAAAGAATCTCCTCGGCAGGGAATCGAACCCTGGTCACCCGCGTGACAGGCGGGTATACTAACCACTATACTACCGAGGATTGTGACTGTGATTCTGAAATTAAGGTTTTCTTGCTTCTTATCATGACACAAATAGTCGAATTTCATCGAAACTACGGAGTTAAATTCTGTAATTTTCACCCAAACAAAGCAAAACTTCAAAATCTATCATACTTGTTGGTTTGATTTCATTTATTACGATAATATTCTGATAGACATTGTTTTTTATTCGTTTTCATGCCCGCGGTTGCGACGCGAGTTGCATAGACAGCAACGTTATGTACAAGTTCCGAAACTGTTCGCTAGATAGTGCAGTTTATCTCTCATCCAGCTGGTTAGATGGCACCACCTGATCTAAATACACGTACTCGCTAACAGAGTAAACGCATTCGAATGTTTAGAAACTTCTAATCATTTGGCTACTTTTAATAATTTTCTTAAGACTTCACATTTCTATTCAAAAGAAGACACAGATCACGTGAGCGAAGCCTCGCACTTAGCAGTTAGTAAATGTGTAAGCAACATGTTATTAGGTGTATCCCAAGTACGAAAATATAAAAAAGAAATAGTTTCTTGATATAATATCGTAGGTTTTGAATTACCAAGACGATTTGAAACAGTTGCAAGAATCAAAGGCCGTAGTTTTTATTGCGTTTAGTTACAACTTCTAAAGAGGACACTTCAAGGTGATTTTCAGAGCCCAACCCTGATTTAGACAATTCTTAAAAGGATGTTCAGGGCTAATAAAATTTTCCTTTTTTGTTTAGATCTCTAACTCCAAACGGCAAATAACAATAGAACGAAATTAATAGCAAAGTTTTCCTTGAAAAGCTCTTTCGGATGGTATATCTTATGGCTGCAGGGCATCGCACAATAACCTTAGCTACGGTTACCATTAAGTTACTTAATTACTAATAACTGTTTTAGGTCTAAAGGGTTTTTAAAGCACTCTAGTGATGTCTAGCTAATGGTTGTGGGCCGGAAAACAACACCCTATTCTCAGTTTTTAAAATTAGTTGCCTATTAGGTTAACTCCGAGCTAACTTACAACAAATGAAAGTCGCATACATACCAAAGAAACACTTTTAAAAGAAAACTGATCATGCTGAGGGCGATCTGCGCAACAAATAATCTAGTTAGCCTAACCTAATATACTAACTTATTAATTGACAAACTTGTTTTGCACAGCGCTATTTCGTAAGCCCGGGTTAATAATTTGGTTAATCCCAGAAACAGACTAGTTTATGATTTTTCTAACATCGTAATTGCTCGTTGTATTGAATCTCAAAATGCGACTTGATTTATAGGTGATACTTCTGAATAAAATCAATTGTGCGTTGGAGATAATCCTACTTACAGGCAAAAAATTACACAATTTACTGTAAATAAGCCCGTCGAACCAAGCCAGCAGGTATGCGTACGTAGGTACTCACACACTAGCACAACTCTATCCAACACATTTTGTCACTGAGGAAATACGTAAGAACTGGGAGCTCTGGGATCTTCGACTCTAAAAAGTTATGTCAATTCGACATAGAGCTATGTCGAATTGACATAACTTCTGTTTTTGAAACTCTGTTTTTGAAAGGCTAATAAAATAACAAAAATACAGTTTTAGCTAGTGCTGCAAATTTGTAAAGTTAGCCTTGGACCTTTAGCCCAGTGCTAAGCAGACCAGCGCAAGTGGGCCTTGGAGAATATGTAATTACTTAAAATAGTCTGTAATGATCAGTTCAAATGCAAAAAAAACTAGTACACGAGTTGTTCATAAAATATTTTTTCTACTTTTGTAAAGGTTTGAGCAACACCGCCATCTATTGCACAAGTTGTGAATTGCATGTAAGGCAGGTAAGCTCACTGCAAAACTAGCATACTGCATTTAGCAAAACTAGTAGATGGCAGGCTACTTCATATTGTTTACTTTATTTATAAAAATAACCAGCTACCAAATTAAACTACCTAATTATTTTTATAAACATTCCAACTAGACATTCATTTTGGTCGTTTTTTTTATGTTTCTTCAAACCCTTGCTTTTACCTCCAAACTTTGCACTTAACAAAGTTAGAACGGACACTCGTAGTTACTTTTATCATATTATGTGTTTTTTTTGGTATTTATATTATTCTAAGAGGTTTCAAATGCCATTAGGTAAACGCTTTTAAAAGCTGGCGTAAATAAAATCACAGAAATGTGTCAACAAAGAGTTAAACGAATTGTTCTAGAAAAAAAAAATCTGCTTATTTCCATATAAACCAAGAAATAATTAAAAAGAATACTAAGAAAATCTCAAAAAGTGAATTTAACAACTATTTAATCTTATCTTTAACAAAAACTGAAATAAATAACAAAAGAAGGTCTCAGTAACTACTGCCAGTTTGTGCACCGAATCCCCCTCCTTGTGAGATCAGTCACGTAATCATGGGTAGTTCGATCTATGCCCTTATAAATGATGCCGAAGTGACTCTCATCACATCAAACATTATTTACAACGATGTTGTGGCAAGGGTTTGAACCGGCTCCTCGCCGCTACCGGCTTCCGGAGTAGTCACGGACCTTCCGAAGTAGTAGACACGAAATTTTCATTACTACAAACCATGAGAGAAAACTTCGCTTGCGCGATGCAGGATTTCATGATTTTACGCGTTTCTGTCTTTAACTGGAAAAAATGTAAGAAAGCAATTTGTTACAAAATTGATTAAAGATTTTATTTCCAATTTTTATTTTGGTGTAATCCTTTTAATTTTAAAACTATTTGAGGATTTAGTTTATGAAAATTCGTTTATGGGCGTCATTTTGTTTCGAACGGTAGCGAACCAATCACATCAAAGAATTATGGGGTGTCTGACGCAGGTTGATAGTGAGGGGAGGGGGTACTGCGACGTGTCAATAGATGGTATTTATATTTTTGAAGTTTAAGTCATCTATCAGGTTTTTTTTAAATCATAGTTTTACAAGGATATCAAAAATTCCATACCCTGAATATCTTAATTTTGCAATCATTATAACATTATCATACAGAAAAGGGTAGTGTCGTAGGGTAGTGTAGTAGTTGGGGTGGGCTTAGAGTGGATGACATTGTACTTCTGTACAGAATTATGTCAACACAAAAACAGAAAAACCAAGTATTTTCGTTTCTTGACTTCTATAAATAAAATTCTTTCACTAATTGTGTAGATTGTAAAATCTTAATGGCTTATTGTTATATACATCGATGTTTATTTTTTAATTATTGGGCAGCCAAGCAAACCAATTACAATCAAAGAACTATATAAAGCTTCATTCATATTAAAGTTTTTTGTAAAAGTGGTTGAGATTATCGCCAAAAATTGCTCAAAGATTTAAAAAGTGTTAATCTGTGCTCAGTTGCTATTAAAATAAAAACAAAAACACATTCGCCACCCGAGGATCGAGCCCAAGGCCGCAGGTTCAGCAGTCCCGTTTGCTACCGCTAGACCAACGAGGCAGCCTTTAAAAGTCTTATCTCGTTTAATATTGCTTTTTGCTTGGGCTTCCCAAAAAACGTGTGCCACCAATCACCTTGAACGTACAATACTATTGAACAATAATGCTTCTGTGACTGTAACTTACTTCTATATGGTAACAAAATTATATTTTTAACACATTTGCTCAAAAAATTCATTTACGCAGCCTGTATAGTGTTTGAAAGTTGAAAAATATGCACCATACAATGGAACGTGCGGTAAAATAGGTACTCTCATCTAAGTACCTATTTATTTTATTCGTCTCATTTTCTTCTTGGTATTAAAGTGAGCCAAATGTATTGAGCAAAAGCGAGATTCGATCAATCAGCTTATTTATTCTAGATCGATCTATATTCGATTATTAGATTCTTGCGATTCTTCGCTGACTGTAGGAACCTAAGTATCCTTCCCTTACTTGCCTACTATAACTGTTGCTCGGCGTAGGTACCTATCAGATATTCGGTTCTAATAAGATTTTACAAGAATCCAGCATTCGGTACGGTAATAATAATAATAAAAACTCATCACCACGCTCTTGCGCTTAACTTGGTTTATTTGGGGTAGGTAGAATGTGATTTTCCATGGCAGCTGAGATTAAGCACGAATGACAAATACAATGACACCTCATTTGTCGAAATCTGATAAACATATTGCATAGACTGCTCAACTCATAACTAAAGATCAGATATTCGGATACATTTTGTTAAAATGTTGTATACCTATTATGGAAAGTTCTTTTTTGTAAAAAAATACCGCACTTCCGGAATCAACAAATTCAATTGTATACTCCGTGAGATGTCATAGGTAAACCCAATTTGACAAATGACAGTTGCCTTGTTGCAGCGTAATATGCTAGCTTTTCCCTAATTTTATT
Organism: Mamestra brassicae; assembly: GCA_905163435.1. Taxonomy (NCBI): domain Eukaryota; kingdom Metazoa; phylum Arthropoda; class Insecta; order Lepidoptera; family Noctuidae; genus Mamestra; species Mamestra brassicae. The sequence continues at coordinate 9,339,784 of LR990987.1, forward strand.
GTCAGAAAAAAGCATGAAGACATCTCTCAAGTTGCAGGGACTGAGTTAAATGGGGGTTTGTGCGGGATATTGTAATAAGCGTGATTATTAACGGTTTTGTTGTATTAATTTATGTTTTTTTATTTACGATTACTTATAAAATGCGATTTTATTTCAATAAAAAGATTCTCAGAATTCTAAAAATTAACTTTAGTTAAATATGCATCCGTTTATCCGATCTCTACTCATAACAGGAGTTATGAGTAGAGATTTGTCATAAGTTTATTGAACAACCAGTGCCCAGCTTGATTGTTCCAGCTTCAGGCTGGGCCCAGGTTGTGAGCTCTGAGCTACTGCGGCTGCCTTAAATAGGCATTGCCTCCCACGCTGCCCTCTCAGTGGACGTACTGCGCATGTCCAGACTCACCCCCAGGCTCCCACCCCATTTGGGGGTGGCTTAGCGCTATTGCATACCACCTGAGGCCCGAGACAAAGTGTATTTCTATAAGCGAATGCGATTAACGAAATGCAAAAATATAAGTGATTGATCACGTGACCTTTCGACAGCGTTTGTCAATCCAAACGTCAAAAATGTATGATTTTTGACGTTTTCACAATCACCTTCACCATGCTACTCAGATCTACCGGATTAAACTTTTGAACGCCATAGTCACGTATCAAACGTCACAAATTAGAACCAAAAAGTACGGCAAATTTGTGGCTTAGCGTCGGGGGCACACCGATGCGTTTATGCTCATGCGTTCAACAAAAGGTTAAAGAAGTGAGTTTTACCGTTTTTTTTTTCGGATTATAGAAAACTAAGCCTGTGCGATTTAAGTCAGAGCCTTATTTTTTACTAGCTAAGAATGCTAAGATCTCCTATGCACTGTAACGATACTGCAACTGGTCCAAATACTAAAAGAGAGGAGAATGTCAAATATTTAGACGTATGTACAAACGTATAAAACTCTCGACGCTAAGCACTGAGCAAACGACTGAAGAAAAATAAGGTATTCACTGATTTTAATTTTATGATTTGCATTTGGTACATGAAAAAAATTACTGTCTTTGGCACAGTAATAATTTTAGTTTTTCAATAAGGAATTTTGGATTTACGACCATAATACCAAGTTACTTTCGCGAAAACAGTATCCGTAGGTATTATGTTTGCGTTTGATAATATTTATCAAATTAGTAAACTGTATAGTTTTCGTTTCATTTCAAATCCACCAGGCCTAGGAAAGTTTAATATTCCTATTCAAATTGAATCTGACTTTTTTCCGCAAAATCTCGCTTTCTTTTATCACCTTGGAGAAAAAAATTTCATCGAGTTGACCAACTTGTGTAAGTGCACTGTCTGTTATATATCTTCTAGGATTTAATTTGGGTTACAAAGTTTTCGTCATGTACCTGTCACCGAAAAATTGCCGACTCCGTAAGATTGTAATAAATCTATATTTGCTTATAATTTCTGTATGCTTATAATTTGTGTGTAAAAAAATGTTTTATGTAAACTGATATTATAAAGAGGAAAGATTTGTTTGTTTGTTACGATTTGGCTCAAAAACTACTCAAACGATTTAAAAAAATATTTCACCATTACACTGCTAATAGCTACATCTTCACCGAGTAACATATTATATTTTATAAAAAATGAGATCCCTACCTAAATTGAAACAATATAACCGAAGGTATTAAAATGTTGCCTTTAAAAGTCATTATTTTGCGTGCAGTGCGAGAACTATTGACTATATATAAAATAGTGTTCTATATAATAATTTTACTCATGATTGCTCATAAAAAAGTCCGCGATGGCATATGTCTATTATAGTTACGCCACAATAACAGTCTTTGTTTAAATGATTAAGTTCAAGTACGGGTGGAATCAAATAGTGGTGATATTAGTATAATGATATTAATCCTTATCCATTTAAATGGTTAGATATTACGATTGGTTATGTACCTTCATGTAAATTACACTTTTAACTTTTCAAATCGGGCGTAGGGAACTTTTTAAAAAGATTAATATTATGACAGTATCTTGTCAATTCATTTATGAGAATATTATGTATGTAAGAAAAAATCGACATCTCTTTAACAAAATTAGTGATAGACATCATTTTAATACTAGAAATAAAAATAAATTAGATCAAATCAACCAATCAATTGATCAATGTACCTATGTATACAAAATATTGTAAAACTTATATTTGAAAAGAGTAACTATGCAGTTTCTTGTCCGTTCGTCTCCATAAGAATCTACTTTTTGCGAATGGACAACTAGAGTCACTTATATTTTAATTTTAAACTGTAAATTTGACGTTCAAAAGTTCCTTTTAATGGTCTAGTTGAAATAAATGAATTGACTTTGACTTTGGCCTTTCATTTAAAAGTTACGACGGTATAAAAATGCTCTAAGTAAGAAAAATGTTGCGGTTTGAGCGAACTGGGGAGAATCTTAATACTTGGTCCGATGAAGTTGAAACACGGCATTAATGATTTGAAAAAAAAAGAAGAATGAAAAATGTTTAGATTTAGATAGGCGAAAAGGGGTGATGAAGTTTTAGCTGTATTATTATGGCAATAATGTAATAAACTTGAACTATGTTTAAGAGTAATAGATTTACAAAAGCATTGAATGTAGGGTTATATTGTTCCAATTAAGGTAGGGATCTCATTTTTTTTTTTTTTAATATAATATGTTACTCGGTGAAGATGTAGCAGTGTAATGGTGAAATATTTTTTTAAATCGTTTGAGTAGTTTTGAGCCAAATCGTAACAAACAAACAAATCTTTCCTCTTTATAATATCAGTTTAGATAAAAAAAAATATTTCATAAAATATTTAGAAATTGTAATCTAATATAGATTTATTACAATCTTACGGAGTCGGCAATTTTTCGGTGACAGGTACATGACGAAAACTTTGTAACCCAAATTAAATCCTAGAAGATATATAACAGACAGTGCAATTACACAAGATGGTAAACTCGATGACATTTTTTTCTCCAAGGTGATGACAAAAATTCGATACAACCCCTGGGATTTAGATGACGTCATTGGAATCGATATCAGAAACGAAGGGATGGAGCTAACTTTAGCATGCTATCCCATTCTATTCCCGTCAGAATATTAAAAGAGGCTTGTGATTTTTGCTTAGTTTAGTTTTACAACGTTTGATTATTCAGTTGAATTAGAATGTGACTTGTAATAAACATAAGTGCCTATTAAAACACGTCACACCATTTTTTAATACAATGAATATGTTATCTGTATTTTACGTTTGTTTTTGACTTAACGCAAACGTGACAATTGCTTATTAAATCCACGGATTTCAGATATTTTAAAAAATGCGTTGATTCTTACACCCAATTAAATTTTAGATCGATTAATCAGCGACCTAAGTGACATCTTTGGTTCAATATCGTTTAATGACATGCCCATGTCACTTATGATTAAACGGCGTAGTTCAATGAAAAGGCTAGGTTTTTAATCAAACGGCTGATTAAGCTAGTTGGCTGCGACACATATATTTTCAAAAACGATTATATATAATTTCAGGTAGTGCTCTTATATTATCCTATTCACACGTCATCAAAAGGGGAGGAGTTACAAAACATTAACTTTTATGTAAGAATTATTTTTTTAAATCGCTTGAGTAGTTTTTGAGCCAAATCGTAACAAACAAACAAATCTTTCCTCTTTATAATATCAGTTTAGATAAAACATTTTTTTCATAATACTCGTATATTGAGAAATTATAAACTAATATAGATTTATTACAATCTTACGGAGTCGGCAATTTTTTGGTGACAGGTACATGACGAAAACTTTGTAACCAAAATTAAATCCTAGAAGATATATAATAGACAGTGCAATTACACAAGTTGGTAAACTCGATGACAATTTTTTCTCCAAGGTGATAAAAGAAAGCGAGATTTTGCGGAAAAAAGTCAGATTCAATTTGAATAGGACACAGACACACACTTCGTGCACGACACAGATTACGAAATGTGTTTTCGTACGAAACAATAAATGTAGGCCTCGAACTCCGCTCAAGTTCAATGGTAAGAGTTCAACGGTTTATTGATTTTCCGGTCGATTGTAGCACCCTTGTATAGACAACAAAAATAGTGACGTCAGGAAAATTCGATACAACCCCTGGGATTTAGATGACGTCATCGGTATCGATATCAGAAACGAAGGGATGGAGCTAACTTTAGCATGCTATCCCATTCTATTCCCGTCAGAATATTAAAAGAGACTTGTGATTTTTGCTTAGCTTAGTTTTACAATGTTTAATTATTCAGTTGAATTAGAATGTGACTTGTAATAAACATAAGTGCCCATTAAAACACGTCACACCATTTTTTAATACAATGAATATGTTATCTGTATTTTACGTTTTTTTTTGACTTAACGCAAACGTGACAATTGCCTATTAAATCCACAGATTTCAGATATTTTAAAAAATGCGTTGATTCTTACACCCAATTAAATTTTAGATCGATTAATCAGCGACCTAAGTGACATCTTTGGTTCTATATCGTTTAATGACATGCCCATGTCACTTATGATTAAACGGCGCAGTTCAATGAAAAGGCTAGGTTTTTAATCAAACGGCTGATTAAGCTAGTTGGCTGCGACATATATATTTTCAAAAACGATTATATATAATTTCTGGTAGTGCACTTATATTATCCTATTCACACGTCATCAAAAGGGGAGGAGTTACAAAACATTAACTTTTATGTAAGAATTATTGATAAATTTCTCAACGGAAACGGTTATATGAGTACATATAGATTTTCATGTTTTACGTGTTATGCAAACAACTACGGTCGTGTAGCGATACTACCTCCCCCTATTGCAACACTAAAATTATAATTTCGAACTTTTTGGAAAAAATTACCTATGATTGAAGTGCTGTACCTCAATATTTATTAAACACAGAGCTGCGATTAACTTGAAAATGTAGCAAATTTTGTCTACTTTAAAAGTGTACTGATTAACTTTCTCCGTATAATGTACCGTTTAGGAAAATTAAATAAAAAAATACAAAAGACCGAAAATTAAGAGGTTTTCGAGCACCACGCAGTTAGCACATAAAACAAATTATGATATTGCTGGATAGTAGCATAAGTCAAGGACGACAGTATTAGCCGTCAGTTTTCAAACGAGTCTGAAAAACCAATTTTCTTGCTTATCCCATCGTATGTTTTTTTCCATCAGGCTCCATCTAGGCCAAGAGCTTGCCGATCAGAATAAAGTCAAATGTTCGGTTCATTCAATCAGAATAAAAGTTTTAAGCAGATTAAAAATTGTAAAATGTCCTGGGGAATTTATATTCATGTGAAAGTTAGGAAATGCTGAAAATGCAGTTGTTCTTTAAAGTTCTTGAAGGAACTCTTTTTGGATAGGATTACATCTCTCGAGTCAGCTACTGGTAAACTAATGTTGTATGACTGTTTATGTTGTTTTAGAGCCTCATCCCAAAGCATGTTGGCCGGGTGACGCATGCGTAAAGGAGGTCAGTCCGACTTTGTTCCACATTTTATGTCACAAAATGAGAGCACAGTGAATGCAGCCTCAAAGTTGTGTGTGGCAGAGGCTGTGCGTTTCTTAACATATTTTTATTGGCTAATTTATTTGCGATAAAGATCGCAGAGCTTATTCAAACAAAATATAAGTGACTTAACTGATAAGTACATACCTATTGATTTTAGTTTGCTTCGACAAACTGGCAGTTGTCAGACGTGGCTGGTAAGGGAGGCCTTTGCCCAACAGTGAAATATAACGAGCTAGTTAAATACACAGAAATAAAATATTGGGTTCATTGTGACATCCAAATATAATATATATTTTTTATCCAGGCTTTGCCAGAACCCTATTGAAATAAGATTGAAGTAAGAGGAAAGCTATTGCATCTTAGATTAGATAGTGTTTTATAACCTGTGAAAAGGGACCAACCATTCAAACGGTCAGGTTGATCCCCGACCACAGACTGCCGTAAACTGCATAGAGCGGATCCTTTTATGTGCTCAGAACTCTGAAATATTGTTCAGGTGGGACAGAGAAGCTGAAAATATTAGTATGTTTCATCTCACGAACGTAATTGTGTCAGTTGTACCTTAAATTTACTAGTTTTCTATGTGAGCAAGTTCAGAATCGCTCAGTATTGGCCGAGAGTCCTTACTCACACATAAACTAACTATGTGCCAATCATCTACATACACTAACATTATACATATACACGCGGTTGTGTGATTTAACTTTGTCTGATTTTCTGTTTTTTTTCCAGTGAAAACTATACTGGAGCTTACTTTGATTATCAATCGAAAAGGTATTCGAATGTGAATCTGATTTAACATGAAAAAAAAGGGATCCTTCCGAAAATGGTCATGAAAACAATGTATTTGCAACCCTTACAATACACCATTTCATTTGCTATGTACCTACATTTTTTAAACTTTCATTTATAATTTTCTTATTTCACTCTCAAAATTAAATAAATAAATTTTGGCTATAGCCGTTGACATTTAGGCCCTATACCCAAAATATATATATTTACGTAATGCTTCCGTGTTTGGATCCCAAAAATCTAATGTGTACAGAATTTCAACAGAATCAGTCCGGTTTCGAAGAAAATAGGCTGTGATAGACGGACAGACAAACCAGTAAGGGTTATCTAATAAGGGTCCAAAAAGGGTTCCATTTTATATGGATGTTCGAAAGCCTTAAAACAAAACCTAAAAATGTTACGGATAACTCGACTTTCTTCTCGGAAGTCGATTTAGTTCCGTTTGTTAGCAGAGTTTTATTTAAAGTAACAGATGATTTGCACTGACTAAGAATTTACTTGACTGTTATAAACGATCTATATTAGCCCTATCAGTATGATTCCTTTTGTTAGTTTTAGCACAACTTAGTTTGAGGTGATATTGTTCATAATATCTCTTTTATTTTAGCGCAACACGAACACACGTTTTTTTTTTTCAACAAGACACACTGTCAGTACATTGTTTCTTTTTTCATGTCACATAGCATTTCATATTTTATTAATCTCTAAAGAGTTTCTAACCTACACTTGATGCTATGCAACCTTTAACAAAAAATACCCATTACCACTTTATACCTGTGTATTGCCAAACGCCTGGGGCAAGTTGAATTGCGTACGGATGCACGTTCCTTTGTGTTCACCAGAAAGGTACTAAGACATAAGAAAAACGGTAAAAAGTACTGGCGAAATTTTCTGTCTGTGGTATTTTTTATCCAGGATTTCTCACCAAGATAAATCTCCGGTCTCATGACGCTTACCTGCATGTTTTTCGACAGTACAGCAGCACGACTGGGTAGCTGTGGCAGTTCATTTTTATGGAATCTTTCAAATAACTCTTTATATGAAAAACCTTGAAAGTACATTGCTTTGTTAGCGGCCACTTACCTTAAGATAAACAGACATTTCGAGGATTTTTATCGTAGACATAAAATAAGCCTACCGTGCAACCAGTTGTACAAAAAAAAACAAGAGATTGGAATTACTAAGATCCACAATCAACATCAATGGCTGTAATTGGTATTTCCTATTCTTTTTATTTTCTGGGTCAGAGAACACTTAGTCAGTCCAGTTTTTATTTAATCATAAAATTTCCCGATTCATTGATATTCACGTAATACGTGCATTGTTGATAGTTAGGTTAAAATTAATAGACTCACAAAAATACAAAAACTTTATCACAGTTATTTAACTGGATGACAGTATTATATTTCAAACATTATAACAACGGTGTTGCCTAGTAATAAACAATACGATTACGTTCCCATTCAATAAATGTTTATAATCTATAGTTATAAATAAATTCATTAGGATATTAAAATTACGCGTTACCGAGCTATCCACAATGATGTCCAATTCATTGCCCAGCAGATCAATCAACTGGTTTGTAAAGACAGGCCACCGCGGGGTTCGCGACGTGTTTATATATTTTCCGGCGCTAGGATATTATACGGAGCCAGAAGGTGCCTTGTTAAAATGCACCTCCTGCTTAAGTATTATATCCCAACACTAGCGACATTTATACGTCTACCTGTTGCACTACGTCATCACTCATTAGACAGCTAGCACGCATTGAAACTTCTTGTTTTACTGTCGGGCAACTGGCCACTGAATGCTACAATACATATGGTGCAACTCAAAAAATTAACTGGCTTACACTTCGTGTGGTATACAGTTAATTGTATTGTCTGCTTTGTTGTAGATACTCTTGAAGTTTTAATGATAGAAAGGAAAAAACTACCGCCACAAGAGTCACCTTATACTTCTGAAATATATTAGAATCAGTTTTAGGACCTCGAGCATCGTGAAAGCAAAACTACGGTCAGCCTTAGTCATGACTGTTGAACGTTGATTCGTGTTCTTTACAATTTTGTTCTGTTTAGTGTCTATGTAGCTACATTAACTTTTTTTCCATTTGTCTTGTTTATGTGTTGGTGGATGTGGAATATAGATAGGATTTTGCTCATAAGCATATCCTATTAAGGGCTCGTTTACAGGTTAAGACATGTTTGTGAAAAACCAATTTAGAAATGTCTTAACCAATTGAGGGCCACTGTAGAAACAATATAACCTAATTTATATTCGACACGTTTTTCGTTTGACAATCAAACTTTAAGCTAGAAACGGAACTGCGGCCTGTGTGCTTACATCAGTCTCTACAGGAGCTACAAGATGTGAGAACATTTTGCAGCAAGTCATAGTTTTGTTAATGTACGGCAATGCCCGAATCACTATGTTGTTTTGGTATTCTATCCCTGATCTAGGTTACCTGATATAGCCTTTGTTACAGGTTGACGATGACTTCGTTATAAGTTTTCAATGTAGTAACAGAAATATATAATAAAATTTATACATATAAGTTGAGAAAAAAGTGCAAAAAAAAGTTACAACAGCCAACTCGTGGAGGATTTGAACCCCCGACCACCTCATAAATGGGCGCTCTGACCACTGAGCTAACGAGTCTTATCAGATAGTTGCGAAAATGGCTTTCCTATACGGGAAAATCCGAGCAATACATTGAAAATTTAAATCTAGGTCCAACACAGTAAAGTCTATATTTCAATGTCTTCCTATGGTGTCAGATGCAGGGTATGTTACAGTCACAGTTTTACGAAGAGTTTCTTGCTTCTTCCGCTAGAGGAGGTGATGTTGTATTTACCCTTATAAAAATGCAATTCCAGAAATCGTTTTTAAAAATGCAATGTTGATATCTAATGTATATCATTTTACGCCGAGGAGTACCTCACCGTAGATTATGTTGAAAACATTTATATGAATTTAATAAATGTATAAATTTGTTTTTAACGTATTTAATACACACTATTCATGAATTGACGTCAGTAGCATGTTCCAAACAATGCATTTATTTTTATAAGCCTTTATTATTGCGTTCATTAGAGGCCGTGACTTTCCTGTGTAAACAATAATATAATAATATTAAGTATGTAGTTCAAATGGGCGCAAAACCATTTCATTATTTGCTAGGATTTTGTTTGTTTTGACTGTCTTATATTTACGTTGACTTCCGTGTTGAACTGGATTAATGTTAGTGTTTCAGATTTATTATAAAATATTGTAACACCCTGATTAGTTTCTATTTCGATCTAATTTGACCACCTGCTTTTTATTTCTTTTAAATATTGCTACTTCCTTTTGAATTTCTAAAAATTTAATTTGACAACTTCCATTCTAATTGTTTTAAAAAAATAATATAACATCCAGTTTGGTTTTTACAAGGATTTAATTTGATGGCTTCCTTTTTATTTCTTTAAAGATTATTGTAACATTGTAGCGTAGTAGTATTTAAATAAGAATTTACTTGACCACTTCTTTTCTACAGGATTAAATATGTTTACTTACCCTTTAATGGTTCCCGCCATATTTGTGTAATTTTAACTTCCGCTGTCAACTTTATGCTTGTCATTTTCTGTGTAAAAAAACCGATGAAAGCCAATTCAAGGTTATTATCTTGCTGCTCGTGAAATAAACACATTGGATTTGAATAAAGTTTTTCTTTATTTTTTCTTAAAACATTAAAATATTTTCCTGCCATTAACTATTCTAGTTGTGTGTATGTAATGGTCGAATATTACGAGTGACTTCAACAATTACGTTGACAGTACGCCGATATACACCCCCCAAATTATGCGTTTAAAGTTGAGTTTTTCAAACTTTATTTTGTCTTGAAGCTAAGCTATGATCTGTCAAGTTTTTGTGTTAAATTACTGAATTCAGAAACCCGCCCTATTTTACAACATATTTTGTGTACCTGTAGATAGTCCTGTCGTGTTAATAAACTTACAAAATAGGCAAAGGCACTGCTGAGAAATCGACAAAATATTCAATCATTGGTAAAATAGAAGTAAATAGAAGTCTTATCGAATTTTTTGATGAATCAACTCCCAAAGTCTTTGGCACTTTTGTAATATAATTTTTATTGAAATTATGTTGCATTTTGCTGTCAGACCTTATTCCAGCCTTTCTTGATATAATTTCGTTAGTTGAGAATTACAAACACAGTTTGATATAGTTGGAAGAGTCAAAGGCCGTATTTTTATTGCATTGAGTTACAACTTCCAGTAATGACGCTTTAATGGCGATTATCAAAGCGATTCATTTTTACTTGATTGGACACGGCTTGAAACCCTGCTTTAAACAATTCCTAGAATGATTTTTAGGGCTAATAAAATTGATTTAAAAATCCTTACGTTCTTGTTTTGGTTATGAACTCTAAACAGATTACCATTCGGCATTATCCATTGATCTATTTATCTAGCCTACTTTGTGCCGCTGCTGGGCAAAAGCCTCCTCTCCCTTTTCTACATAACTCTGTTATTTGCTATGTCGGACCAGTCCTTTCGATAGGAGTCGAGCTAGATTTTCGCCTTGGTCTACCGCGATATCTTTTGGCATTTAATGGTTGGTGGTTCTTTTTGCCCATTTCTCGTCTGACATGCGGCAGACATGTCCGGCCCAGCCCCACTTAAGCTTATTCGGCAAAAGAACTATATTAATAGCAAAGTTTTTCTTAAAAAGCTCTTTCGAATGATATATCTTATGGCTGCAGGGCACCGAACCAAAACCATATGGTGACCAACTAGTTACTTATAATTATGGTCATTAACACCAAATGGATCAACAAAAAGTAATAGCTGTTTTAGTTCCAAAAGGTTTTAAAGCACTCTTATGATGTATATATGTTATAGACAAAGTGATTAATTGGACGTTATAAATAATGCCCGGGCGGTTTGAAAAATGTATAATCAATATTTAAAAACGAATAAAATCATTCCTTTAGTAGGTACTCTGCTAACCTATGATAATTAAAACTTAAATTAACTGGGCTTTATCGAAATCAATAATATAATCAAACTTATAATTTATAGTTGGCATTATTTAGAATTTGGTTTGATTGGGAGCCGACCTCAATATAAAATATGTAATTGGGAAAAGACTAAGCAGATGATAAATCTATAGCTAGCGAATGCTTGGGCCGTTCGAGGAGCTCGTCTCCTCGAACGGCCCAAGCATTCGCTAGCTGCTTAGTCTTTTCCCAATTACATATTTTATATTGAGGTCGGCTCCCAATCAAACCAAATTAGGCTAAGTAGTAACAGCCGCACGGGTCGATGTTGAAGGTTAACGCTTACCGACCTCAGCACAATACTTGCCGAGGTCGGTCTGTAGATGGTTGACCATCTTACCATTACGAAATTTCTCCGTGTCTCGGAAAACGTGGTAAGTCGTTGGTCTCCGCTGTCATTTGTAGATCTTTGGCAGTCGTTACGGATTGTCAGAAGCCAGAAAATATGACACCAGTCTTACAAAGAAGTTCCGCGTTACCCAGTTAATGAGATGTGAAGGTCAAGCTGGCAGCCCCGCGTAAAATACTGGTATTTAGCTGAACCCAGCTTAACTGGGAGCCGACCCCAACAGAGTTGAAAAAAAAGGCTAGGCAGATGATGAAATGCTTAGGCCAATCATAAAATGGGGTAAGCGTGTGACGAGAATATATTAAATATAAAATTTCGAGAATATTGTAAATTAAGGCTAGGCAAATCATTAAACGATATTGAACCAAGTCATTTGCCTAGCTGGTTAGTTAATTGCTGGCCGCTGATTAAACGACAGCGTTCTCGCCGCACCCCGTGTAATGGTATCTGTGAATTATCAAATTGTCCGAAAACCACAACTTTTATTTTTTTTATTGAGATGAGTTTGCTCTTGAGTCTAGTCTAGGTCATAGATGACAGAGACAAAGTCGATGATGGAGCGAGCTTACCCAGAAGAAGCCTGGATATATAGGATATATATATATTTATATACTTCGCCCTAAGTAGCTTGTCATTGTTCCAAACATGCCCCAATTTATCGTTTGGTCCATAACATTTACACTCATACAGAAATAATGTTTTTTTTCAGTAAATATATTTACAGAAGAAGAAGCCTTTTTTCGGACAATAGCTTTCAGTTAATAAGTGTAGGAAGCGAAGTACCTTAGAAAATGTGGTAGTGTTTTGACAGTATTGAGGCAACAATATTTATAGCGCTGTTCGCCGGCTTCGAACGTAAACAAACACCCGCGCAATGCGCAATGCGACATAGCGCTCGGAGCCTCAGGCCCCCAGTACGCGCTCGTTCTTCGTCGCTGCCACACGTTCGATTTTAATAAGTATGTCACTACAGTAATTTCGTCTGCAATTTTACTCTTTGTACTAGGACAGCAGACAATGTTAGGAGGTTGCATGAGCCAGCTTAAACAACAATGGACATTGTTTGGATTTTACTACAGTTGCTTTAATTTCCGTCTTGATGATGGTTGGTTGTGGATCTGAACGAAAAGTGTTGTTATGCATGACACAATATTTAAACCGGCAAAGCGCGAGTCGGACTCCCGTGTAAAGGGTTTCGAATGAATACTACTTTTTTAACTTGGGACTTTAAAATCATAGACTTCTCATAGGTTTTGCTGAAATCTATAAGTAAACACCTATTGTATAATCTGTATTTTTTTCAAAATTGTAGGCTGGGATGATTCGGAAATAAGGGAGTGTGAAAATGGTTAAATTTCATCTATTTCATTTATTTCGTATTAGAATATTTAAAGAGAACAAGAAAATACTTCTGAGACCCTTAATAAGTTCCTTGATTGGATGTGTTACACGGTAGTTGGAAAAACTGTTTTTTAATGTTTCTTATTTCCCCCCTAAAAGTGACCATATTTTCAATTTTTTTAATGTGTTTTTTGTGTCATAGGAGTTTATATGTGTACCAAATTTCAACTGAATCGGTCCAGTAGATTCAAAGCAAATCGACTGTGACAGACGGACAGACAGACAGACAGACTGACCAACAGACAGATAACCGAGTGATCCTATATGGGTCCCGGTTTTCCATACAGAGGTTCGGACCCCTCAAAACCAGTGAATTAATATCCTACCATATACCATGGGAATAATTGCAATATCTTAAACTTAGCGGTATGATAAACGAATATTCACTGGTCTTAAATCAACTTTAAATGGCCAAATCAGGAAATTTAAGCCTGTCAAAAAATATATGTGAAAGATACATTCTTGTTTTAGGGAAATGAGTAGCTCAAAAAATCCGTGGAGTTTCTTTCCCGTTCTTCTCCATAGAGATCTACGTTGTGGAACGTGCAAATAGCTTCATCTTTTTGACCGACCGACCTTGACAACTCAAATCGAGTTTTGAGTTTTTTTTTAATTTTGAACATAACATAACATCGAAAAAAAAAGAACTTTAAAAGTCTTTTTTTTTCAATGTGTCCTCATGGATTTCCTCCACCCTGGGGTCGGTGGAGGGGTCTGTCAGACTCGTACTGATTAAAACCACCCTGGTGTTCCCTCGTCCACTATTGTCCGAGCCTACGGGTGCGTTTGTGACTTCCGGTGTCAACGTCGAAAGATCTGTGCTAACTGCATGGTACACGGAAAATTATCGGTCATTTTTTAAATTTAGGCCTAATTCTTCTAAACGGCGCATTCCAAGATGAAAATCAACATACTTTTGAAAGAAACCAATTCGTTACAATTAGAGGGCAATTGTAGCTATGTTAGTTTAATAGTTATTTAGGTACAGCACTTCAAACATATGTATTTTTTCCTAAAAGATTAAAATTGTAGTTTTAGCTTTAAAGTCTGTGTGTCGTTACAACGCTATCGTACTTTTTTGCATAAACATTCTAAGAGCACTTCAATATCTAGTTACACGATTAAAAACTCATGTAAGTTTATCGTAGCGAAATTATGGATAATTCTAGGACGCGCAAAGTAAATTTTAAAGCAATTCTCAATGACGTCTACACAGGATAGTATATGTACATTTAGGGGCAAGCAGACTCTATCTATTTTTTTTCAGAATGTATGCCACACTTTGCGATGCAACTGTTGAATCATGAGATATAAGTATTTTAAACGACTTAAAAAAATGAGGTTATCAATTTGACTCGTATGTATAAAATATTGTCAGATTTTCAGAGTTTTATGTTATTTTAGACCAGTTTCTTAACCTGTGTGCCAAATTTCATAAGTACATGTATGTTTATTTATTTGTGAATATCTCAAAAACCATAAGTTGGATTGTTAAAATTATTTTTATTTGGACTAGGTGTAGTCCGAAGGGAATAGTGGAAGTTTCATTAAAATCGGTTTAGGAGTTAAGAGAGTCAAGTGTTTATCAGCCTCTATAAGTTAATACATACCATTAAGCATGTTGTTTCAATGTTTGTATGCAGTTAGGCTCTAGCTAAATAATTTCGATGAAATGAAGGGATGCGGGGAGTGTAACAACTCTGAGTGACTAAAATCCACCCGTGTTCTTCCAAATGCCCTTTGTGTTCCAGGTCCGCGTTTTGTAAATTAAATGATTCTCCCATTAAAGAGTTAACTCCATTGCACAATTAGTTTGATATTTAGGTTATAAACTCAGAACGAACTAATGTAGCAGCATCATTGCCGCCACATGAAAAACTAAGAAGCAAAATTTGTACGTTAATAAAAAAAACCGCAACGGCATCTATCCTGCCAGCGTTGAACTACCAACAAAATCCTGCATCGCGTAAGCAAAGTTCTTTCGTGCGATTTGAACATATAAAACAGTCCAAATATCAACTATCGGGCAGTTGCCCACCAGACACAACAACCGTCCTGTCGGAAGATCCTCCCACTACAGTGAAGGTGTACGGGACTTTACTCTCTGTTCCGCATACATCTATACTAGTGAACGCGACTTAGCATAAGTCGTTTCTATTAGTGTAACAATTGGGCAATAAATGAAAACTTTAACTGCAGTGTCCAATTAGTTACTTTTTTTTGGTCATATTCACTAAACGGACTTATTGTTTGAAAGAAGAAAGAAAAGAAAATCAATTTATTCTGCCGGAAAAAATGCACAGAACACTAAAAACTAAAAAACTTATCAAAACTAAAATAAATAAAAACTGAAAAATAACACTTCACTGCCAGCCCATGTCAGGACCGGACATTAACCTAAACGTGTCTCTGGTCACACCAGCACACCACAGACAAAACAGAACAAAGTTTAGCAGTTGTCCATGGCATGACGCCCGACTGACTGACAGCGACAACAGGAAAGTTTCAAGCTGTGTTAGTCGTAAAGATTAATTTTAAAAGCTTTATCCAATGGTTTTTATCTTACGGCTGTAAGAGCACTAAACTTCTTAACTTTGGGTACTCTGGTACTAAAATTGGTCACCTATTAAGTCATTAACTCCGAACATACTGATAATTAGCAACAGTCGTGTCACTAGCAAAGGTTCTTCTTAACTTTCTCTTTTTATTGGTGTCAAACCTTAAAAAAAACCTAACGGAACCTTAATTTCGCTGTTCCATTTATCAGATTATTAGCAATTGTAATAACCAAAAGTAAAAAGGTCTATGCAAAATGTTCATAATTATGCTAAGAGTAAATGTTCTTCTTGAAATCTTTTTTCAACGATTAGTATCATACAGCTACAGGGTGGTAAAAATCCTGTACTCAAAATTAGCTACGCGTTCAACAATCGACGAAAGTGAATTTAGAAGCAAATATTCTTATAGAAAAGCTCTTGCTAGAAAAATAATATAAAAAGAAGATTCAATAGAAACGCTTTTTAAACTTGAACCGAGAGAGAAGTAACAACGACAATAAAAAAAAACTTAAATTTGGGAAAAGAAATAGTCCGAGAGCTGGAAGTCATTTTTGGGTAGGTATTTGAGGCAAGCTGAAAACTTGTCCCGTACCTCTCCTATTATTATAAGAGACTTATTATAAGAGCTGGGGAGTAGCGGGGTTTAAACAACCCTTATATTTTCTAAGATACGGTTTATTTTAACCGACTTCCAAAAAATGAGGAGGTTCTCAATTCGGTGGTTTTTTTAATGTATGTACACCGATTACTCCGAGATTTCTAATCCGATTTTTGTGATTTTTTTTCCATTTGGTCTTGTAAAAATTTTATTCAGTTTGGCCCAGCAGTTTTTATTTTATGAGCATTTTTCTTACTTGGATGATGTATTTTCGTCGTACAAGTATGCAAAATGAGGTCGGGTAATTCTATCAAAACTAAAAAGTGAAAAAAAAATACAAAAATGTCTCTTGGGCACATTACCAGCTGACAGCGTGGAGGACGAATTTTTTGATGTTATATTTAGTTCGTTGTAAGTTAAGTTTATTTTTTTATTTTAATATTACTTTTTATGATCATTGACATATTAAAGAGGTATGCCTGTATTTAAAGGTATATTTATGGTAAAAAACACTGCAAAGTCTAAAATAATTTTAATTTGGGAAGTCGGTGTCAAAAACGAAGAAACAAAACTAAAAACACCGACTGCCGAAATTTTAGTACCTTAATGTTAGTGGTATTTGTTATAAACCTTGAACCTTATTGTGTGTTATGAAATGTTTTCTTAGTGGTCATGGTTAATTCCTCACAGACAAAAGTCTTCGGGTGCAATCATTATAATTGTTCAGTTGTATTTTTGTAAGTCATCTAAAACATATTTAATCGTAAAACCTGGAACGTAAACCTGCTTAGTAAAATTATATTATTGATTACTTATTTACTGATAGACAGCACACAGCCTTAACCGGGTCGTCTAAGTCTCTAAGCAAGACATGTTTGCACAGAGCTACTTAAAGAGTGAAAATGGATTTATGTAACAATTAACTGTATGTAACAATCGATCTAAATAAGTAAAATCTGTTTTGTAGCTGCATTTCCTACTCCTATGTTTAATGCATGGCGTGGCTGCCATTGGTTAAGACCACACTATAAAATGTAAAAATTTGTACATGTATGTATATGTACTTTAACATGTATGTTTGGTGTATGCTTTGTTGGTTGTCCTTAAATAAATAAATGAATATTACTAAAATTTTTGAAACATCATCTTCTGGATTGTGGAGGTCAGATAGAATCCGGTTACCTGGAAACCGATCTTAATAATATTGTTACGATTATATATTTATTAGTTCAATTGGGCATGACAAAAAAAAAATCCGATGAGAAATCCCATCGCCACATGGATTTAATAAATACAAAATTTGCTTTAGCCTTCATCGGTTTGATGAAGGCTGAAGCACATCGATCACTCTGTAGATAATAAAATATTATGAAATCAAGCCTTAACTCTACAAAGGGATAAGGGAGTTAATGATTGGCCCAATAACGGAATAAAAATGGTTTCAGTATTTCTTTGCAGGTTCAAAATATATACTGCACAGACAAATATAATATATTATAAACCTTATTAGTAAACATTTTTGTCACAACAAGAACGAAAATGCAAAATTTTCCCTTAAATGAATGCCATCTGTCTTACACGATTGGAGTGACGTGTCCCTGACCTTCGAAAGGGTTTATGCATGCGTTAGTAGTTCCGCGTCTGGCCGCAATTGCAGTTCAAAAGGTGGCGGGCGCTGCTGTCGCTGAACGCACTCAATTTGCATTGAGGAAGGACGATACAGGTTGAAAATTTGGACAACATTTGTAGCGACACGTTAGCTCAGTTGGATGGTCTAGAGCGTCGCGTTTGAAACGCGGAGGTCGTGGGTTCGAGTCCTACACGTGTCCATTTTTTTAATCACTATTTTTTGTTCCTTTTGGAAATGCGTGAGATAATAATTGACCCCTCCTTAACGCTCTGGACAGACAAGCAGTCACTAGTAACTAATTGTATATTAGTTTATGTAAATTATTAAAGGTTGGTGTTGAAAAAAATCCTAAGAAACTGTCTAAGATATTTTTGCAAAACAATCAATTTAGTAATAGTGTAGTCATTTTAGTAGTGATATAATGAAAACTGACAAAATGACACAAAATAAAATGGTTTTTATTGTCTTTAAATTACGAAAGACAAGAAAATTATGTGGGATGAGGTTGCGGAAATTGGTAGTTAGATGAGATTCGTCCACTTAATTTACGTTCCAAAATATTAGATGCTGTAACAACTGCCATCCTTCTGGAGATAAAAGTTCGATGAATGATGTTATTAGTAAGGCCGCGACGACGAAGAGATGTTTAAATGTGGGGAATTGACCCCTTATTGACTTTATGAGGGATCGATTTTTCATATTGCGACGTTAGATAATTTCACATTTATATAAGATAAGATAATTTTACATAACTTTTCTTTTAAGGGTTCCGTATCTCAAAAGGAAAAAACGGAACACTTTTAGGATGACTTTGCTGTCCATCTGTCTGTCCATCCGTCCGTCCGTCTGTCTGTTAAGACCCTTTATTTCGGGAAGGCGTGGAGGTATCGAGTTGAAATTAAAACCATACACGAGATCTACAGTTTATTCCCCAAAAAACGAATATTTCGACACTTTCAAGTGAATCAAAATTTATGGGGTACTTCCTCTTGAGCTATATTCATGAAATACGTCAAGAAGATAGATCTTAGAGTACAAGTACAGGAAAAAGTCTTAAAATGGGGTATTTATAGTTTTATGATATACAATTTTTTTTTTACGATTACAAACTTATATTTTCGGTTGAAGAATTGACCGTGATGTACATTGATGTATTGGAGAACCCACCAACAAAGTTATGGTTGCCCTTCAATGTTACCTGCTATATTTTGATTTCATAATTTATAAATTATTTAGAGTAATGTATACTCGGAAAAAATCAAGACTCCATCGGAACCCTCGGTTCGCGAATCTGATTCGCACTTGTACGGTTGCTTATTTTCGAATTAATTAGTTTCATTGAACTAAACACCTTCTTTACCAAGGTTTTCGTAACGTGTAGGGTGTTTGTGATGCAAAAGTGCTCCCTGCTACCCCTTGTTTGTCTAGATGAAGTATTTTCAAATCATCACATTTTTCAAAGAACACCTATCCTTAACTTTTACCCTTATCAGTGACATTATTTGAGCTTTCGTGGCGTTTCCATAGTATTTGGCAGTGTTCAAATCGTCTCATAGACTACCGAGACGAAAATAACTACATTGGCATGTCAATTAAGATAACAAATCTTAATTGACATCGTGGTATTTTCGGGCCAGTTTGCCAGGATTAAATCAGAATTTTTGTTAATTGTTAAGTTACCTAGATAAACATTCTAAAATTGCAATAAATGGGCCGCTATAACCTCACAACCCAAAAGCAATGAATTCGTAAAAAGTAGCACACCCCGATTAGTTCTGATTCCCACCGCAGCGCCGCTATCTTCATAAAATACGCATGCGGAGGGACATGCGTATTTTATGAAGATAGCGGCGCTGCGGTCGATCGCTGAATGCAATGAGAGGGGTAAAATAGAACGCTTATTTGGCCATTACGAAAACTGGCACATTAGCTTAGGTCGGGATAGAGCGTCACGTCTCCGGGGTCGAGACGCGAAGGTCGGGGATTCAAATCCCTCATGTGCCACCACCCCTTTTGAATATGTTTTTTTAAATATTATGATATTGAAATAAACGCATCCACACTCATAAATGCGAAAGTAACTTTGCCTTTCTCACTTTCTGTCTGTTTGTCCTCTTCACGTTTTTTTGGTTGAACGGAGTGGGATGACACTTGGCACATACGTAAACCATTTTCAGGAATAGACAATAAAATTATTTTTATCCCGGGAGTATGTTCTCTTGGAATAAGTTTCGACTGACACGCGAGCAAAGAGGTTGGAAGAAGCTAGTGTTGTTTATTATGTGAGAGATCTTTAGAGAATAGTTTAGTTTATATTATCATTATTTCACGTTATTTTTTGGAAAGCAAAGAACATACAAACTAATAAGCTTCATGTCATGGCTTACCATAATTAAGTCTTGTTTATGTATTTCGCTCTATAACAGTGTTTCAGTAAACCGATTATTAATTTTGTTTTCTATTTTAAGCGATTATTATGCACATATTATTTCCTCTGGTGTAAAACTCGGCTCACTGGTTATACATGACTGGATAAGGACATATCCTGAATAATATCTACAAAAATACGCTCTTAAACAAATTTTCATTGTAATAAAAAAAACTTGAGAGGTGTCAAGGGACACCCGGATGGAACGAAGTTCCAAATAAATATCATTTATCATTTAATATCTAAACTACTCATCGGATTACCAACTCTTCTGCAGATTGAAAGCTTCAGTATCGCTGTGTCATAACTCATAGCACACATTCTCGTAGCCTACTTGTTATCCTTGAAAAAACACCATCCCTGTTCTGTTTCTTGATAGAGAAGTGAAACCGCATGAAATAGCTAGTATTTAATCAATTAAAAAGTATTTCACAACTAAAAAAATATAAAAGTTTTAAAATATTTGTATTGTTTTCAACTTCAATTTGTTGCGTTCGAACGATCGCCAATTAAGCGGTAAAATTCTTTGTTCCGTTCTAATGTAGATACAGATCCGATTAAGAAAACTCATTCATGAAGTGGCTGTTTTTTGTTTTCGAAAAATCATCATATTCCAATAAAATCTTCTAGGATAGAATAAAAGGAGCTGAGCCGCGGGAAAAATTAATGTCTAATCTATTACTTTTATCAAAATATTTGTATCTTATATTTTGGCGCTTTATTTCGAAATTAAAACCAAATCGAAATTCAAACATAAAAGACTTTTCGTATGAATTTTCTAGCCCCCTTTCACAACGCGCGATAAGGAACTTCGTTCGCAACCGAAGCTGTGGGATTGTTAAAAGTTATTCTAGCAATTGCAAAACCAATTTTAGTAAAAATCATTTTTACATTATTATTTTGATCCTTAAGGATTTTTTGCTATCATTTATTAAACTAAAGAGTGGACCAACCATTGGAACAGTCAGGTTGGTCCCAACCTTAGCTCTGCCGGAACTACATAAGACGCCTGCTTTTATAGACCGGCTACATCAGGGATGGCGAACTTTACAAATAGACATTGCGTTCAATTGAGAGGAAGCAAATAATGTTTCTCTGCACTTTACAGCAAAATAACTGGCATCTTATATTTTTTGGTTTTTATAAATATTTATATTTAAGACTAAAGTTAATAATTTAGGGCATATTTGTACATAAATACATGGATTATGTAACTTGTCAAGCGTACCTAAGGTTCGCTATCTCTGCTACACGAATTGATCTGCAGGTGAGACAGGGACGGTACTAGCTTTTCTCTTTGTTTCTTGTGACCTAGATAATTTGCGTGGGTATGAGATGTTACAAGAAGATTCCCTTTAGAAAATTTTCTTAAGGGAATATATTTCCCGTATGGAAAGTATATTTTGTTCTTAGCCAGGACATCATCTAGCTTTCCGCTTAGTTTCATCCAAAATGTTCAGCCGTTATGACGTGAAGTCGTAAAAAACTCACTTATTCTAAATCAAACACACTTATATATAATTTTAATTAGGATAGATATAAGTGTAGCTGTTTGTGATCAGCTACTTACGTGCTAGGAGTGCGTAGCAGCGTAGCAATGTCGTCTTACACGTCGTAGCAGCTTCGTCAAGCATGTTTACCGTATGTTTCAACTCATTTCTTGTAAAATTTGTAACACTCTATTTACCTGATGAGCATTGCGTCGCCTTGTACCTGATGCCGTTAGCCAAAGCATAGTCCTCACAGATACGGAGAAGCCTCTGTAGAAATAGCTTGATCACTAGATTTCTAAAAGAGCGGGAATCGTACCCGTAGTGTAGTTTATTATGAGTATGATTTAAGTGTAACAAAGGTAGGAATTATGAGCAGTGTAGGCGGAGAAATGAAGATTATTATTAAGCAATTATTTAAATTTATATTGACAAAGATTACACACAATACTGAGAGTAAGTATTATAATATTAAAACAACCAAAAAGCAAATAGAATGTGCATCGCGATCCGAACTGTTTGGCAGGTAGCTGAACATAGACTGGGCTTCGTAGCTCTGCTCGCAAGCTCGTTGTCATCGCGCACGACATCGCCTCGCAGCCCAAGGCCGTGGGAGCCCTTGCCAATACAATTATCACGCGTACCGAGTATGTAAGAAGCGCTTGTAACTGCGTGGTCGTTGCCCCTTATTAGGGAACAAAGGATCACCTGATCTTAGGCTCTGGCGCATTTCACAAGCGGCAGCGGTTTCTTTCAAACTGTAAGGTGGTGGCCCAAATTACAATTAATGTTGCGCCAGATATTCCCCCCGGCCAAACCGTAACTACGGTCGATAAAAATCGGTGAATCTCAACCGCCGCCCGCTTGTCTTCTTTTCTGTGTCGGTGGGTGCTGAAGTTGGCTCTACCGTTATCGTTGATTTGATCTCTTTATTTCTTACCTCTTCTCGCGTCATATATGCTGGTTTCAATCAAATCTCAATAGAGACGTTATTTGTCTTCCCTTTTACCTCTATTGTAAAATATTTTGGTGATTAGCTGTCCCTGTTTGACTTGAAGGCAAACACAAGTTGTTTGTGAAGCCGAAAGTATTTCACCGCTTCATATATTGCCAATAGTTCGCAGTCGTACTGTATTTTTTCTGAACACCACTAAACTTGTGTGAATAAAAACAAGAGGTTGCCAGTCGTCACAGCTTTGCTGTTGCAGCACGGCGCCGATGGCTGTATCGGACGCGTCAGTGACGATTGCTAACTCAGTTGCTGGATTTGGATGTGCCAGTAGAGCTGCGTTGCATAATGAAGTCTTGATGTCTTCGAAAGCCTGTTGCCACTGTGGAGTCATGTCAACTGAATGGGCTCCTTTAGTTTGGGAATAATTTATATTATAGGCTCAGCAATACGGTATCATCCGGTTAGGTGATGTTATTGACGCAGTGCCTGTCAATGGAGCACCTGAAATTGCTGAACTCACAGATCAGCTGGTTAATATACAGGTTGAATGGCTTGGGTGAGCTGATTGTGAATGTGGGGTGAGGTAGAAAATCCTTTGTACCTGTATACATCCGACAGGGCAGACGATATTTTAAGCCCATGCTTTACAAAAACGCAACTTATTCAGTTTTAGAATGTACCCACTGACCTCATACTTAAGGTAGCTTCCTAAAAAGGATTATATTTGTTAATCAGGCCGACAGCAATTGTACCGCGTGCATGCGCCATTAGATATAGACGTGTATGTTTGCGAGAGGCTCTAAAAGACCCCACGCGACGACTGGCGTCAATTAAATTTAACTTTTATTATTGTTAATTATTATTATTATTATTATTTTTATTATATCTTGGGACAACTCACACACGGTCATCCAATCCCAAATTAGGCAGAGCCTGTGCTATGGCAACCAGACAACTGATAAACATACTTATATATTTCTAAATACATACATATTATAGACAAATTACACCCAGACACAGAACAAATGATCATGCTCATCACACAAACATTTGTCCTGGGTGGGAATCGAATCCACGATCTTCGGTTTAGCAGTCAGGGTCACTAACCACTCGACTCGACTTGTACTTTTATTTTATATTGTGCATATAGCTTTTTTTGTTTTATATCAGTACTAATAATGTAAACATGGATGAAAGTCAGTGTCAACAAATTATGAAATCTTTGAAAACTGCCCCTTTAACATAAAGGACTAGTGGCCCGCGCCGGTTTCGCCCGGAAGTATATTTTTTTCTACATTTTCTTACATTAGAACTTTCTCCTGACAATAAACTACACAACAATAAAAATAATTGGTCCAGCCGTTCACGCGTGATGCCGGTACCAAGGAAAATAGGGATTATTTTTTAGGGTTCCGTAGTCAACAAGGAACCCTTACAGTTCCGCCATGCCCGTCTGTCTCTCTATCCGTCCGTGGTTTAGCTCAGAGACGCTTAACACTAAAAAGTTGAAATTTGGTATGAGTAACAAACAATATAAATCACGCCGACAAAGTGATAAAAAAAAATCTTGAAATACATTATTTTTTAGGTTGACGCGTGGGTAACTGCGTATCGGACCACGCACAGTGTAGGGTTCCGTAGGTAACCGTCTCCTAAACCATGCCAGAAAAATATTAAAAGGTACTTAACCATTATTGCACTACAAAGTTACAAATGCACCTGGTTTTAAGTAAGTAATTTTCTATGGAATTTTTAGGATTTTTTTACTTACCATTTTATACGAGTAAGTTGGTCGACTTTTACTCATTAACTCGTTAAGCCTTGGTAGCGGTGATAGTTTCTCTTTCAATTCGTTATATATACTACTACTATTAATATTTTCACATCTCCAAAAACAACCGTTTAGTTGGCAGAGCGGGGGGACACTCGACACTAACATAAATTAGCATTTTAAAGCTTAATATTTCGCCAACGGATACTTGGATGGAAAAATACTTGAGGGTCTACGCTCCGGATTTACCTTTGGAAAACCCCAAGAACAAACCCGATAAGCCTCAAGTCTTGATGCAAACATAACTGATCTACATAATATATTGGGTGTCAGCTTATTTATTGTATGTATGTACCGGTTTTTTATTATTATTTATATTTATAATTGTTGCACATTTACCCATATTTATACTTTTTATTTTATTCGTACATATATTTCTTTTATATAGCATATATGAGTGAGTGTTTCCGTGGCACCACTGACTGGCCCTATCAGAATACAAGCGCTGCGTTATTTTTTTTTTTAGATATCGCAGCAAAAGCTAAGATTGGGACCATTTTGGCCTTGCACAGATAATTATTTTATTATACTGTTTAGTAATTAATTTGCATTTAATTAATTGTACTACTTTCTATATAATTAAGATTTATTACTTGTCTCCTTCATCCAGGAACAATAAAAACAGGCATTTTACCCGGAAGTTTGTTTGAAGTTTTTGTTTTAGAAGGCACGTTTTCTATTCAATTTTCCCTACAGTTGAGGTCCACTATTCACAGTAATTATTCATCTGGATGATATCTTTAAACTAAATAGGAACCGAATACGAAGGTATATCTATTTTTTTACATAAAACTCAACAACAACATTGACAAACATACGTGTAAAAGTAAGCTATAATGTTTATATCTAAAAATAAAGTCGTTATGATTTAATTATTATTTTCTTAATAGCGCGCAACTTTTGAGTTTTTTTTTTCAAAACTTAGAGATGCGGTAGAGGGTTAAAAGTATGTTCCAATATTTTTATTATTATAATTTTAGATGGATTATGGATAGGGAGACCGCTATTTTGTATTTTCTATGTATCCTTTTATTAATTGGCAGTCTCCCGATGCGAAAACGCTTGGGCCAAAATATTCGAACCTATATTTTAACTAAATGGATCAAAACAAATATTTTTTACGTTTTAGTATTTTTTTGAAAAAAAAAAAATATATTCGTGCGTTTTTATATTTTATTTACGTATTAGCTACTACTACAAACCCTATGATCTACACTCACCTAATCGCCACTACATCGTGTACTAAAAGATCATAATTATCGATGGAACGACTGAAAGAAGCCGAGCATCTCTTACCAATGTTATCACTAATTTCTCTATTCTGCTTCATAATTAAACCCTAATCATAATCTATTTATAACCTATTCGTAAATACTATTTGAATAAACCCAAACACGAAGGTACTCGTGTTTGGGTTTAGTATCCTGCAGATCATGCTAAAGCATTAGGTCAAGGTTACTAATCTCTCTATAATTTGTTTATTGAAACCATTCCGGCGAGCCAATGACAGCATGTTCTTGCAATACTATTAAAGTAACAGAATACCAAATTTCGCATTGATCAGACCTGAAGATGCTGCTCACATCCATTCATAAACTAGAAAAGAGCTGATGATCTTCAAGCGGCGAAATATTTTTTTTTTTAATCATAAATAAAAACACTTTTGATTGAATAACCATTTTCACAAAATGAACTTAATCAAAATAGGTTCATCTGTTTAGGAGCTACGATGCCACAGACAGACACACCGATATACAGATACACACGTCTGACCTATAACAGAAAAATAGCTTATGTTAGTTAAAAATTTCAAAATGTTCCTACGTTTGTGGTTATCTTGCTTGTTTACAGCTGCACTGGTAAATGATCGGGTACTATCGATCGGTGACGTCACGATACGTCATACTTTAGACAGTGCCATAATTGCTTCCATACCCGTGTTATCCTAGTACACCGGAAGCAAACTTTTTTTTGTTATTAGCAGAGAGGCCCACCATAAAACCGGGGCTCATAAATTTACTATAATTGAATTTTCCTTTCATTAACACAAATGTTTAAAGTACAGAAAAAGAACTAATAACATTTATTGGATGCAGACGCGTCCCCCTTTCGTTGCCATGGAAACGATGCGCGTGCCAAAAGTACTAGCACAACATGAATCGAAGAAAGCTTATCATATAGCCTGGTTTAGAGTAGGGTGGAGTAACATTCCTTGGAAGGAGACTTGTAGATACATGTGTATTTGAGACTGGTGGAGGATGTAGTCAGTATGTAAAGATTTTTAAGGGGTTATGTTGGAATGTTTCCTGGGGAATGTATAAAAGTCAAGAAATACTGGAAAATGCAGTTTTATTAGTTCTTTTAGGAACTCAATTTGGATAGGAAAACATCTGTCGTATCAGCTAATAGTAAATTAATGTTTCTTGAACTAGAGTCTCATTCCCAAGCACGTTGGGCGGGTGGCGCATGCGTAAAGAAGGCCAGTCCGACTCTGTTCCACATTTTATTCCACAAAAAAACCAGCACAGTGAATGTAGTCTCAAAGGTAAATAGTATCTGGCAGAAGCTGCGCCGATAATTGCCCAAAGCTGATGTTTTGTTAAGATGTGTGGTACGTGAATCCTTGACACTGAGATTTAAAGACAGAACCTCTGCCTTTTTAAAGATATTGAACCTCATTTTTAACGATTTGTTTTTTTTAATGGTTGATGACCTAAGTATTGATTTTAGTTTGCCTCGAAAAAATTACTGGAAATGGAAAAAAGATTTCTTTGCCCAGCAGTGAAATATAACGAGAAATGAAATAAAATATTGGCTTCATTGTGACATCCAAATAGAAATTTTATGCAGTCGTTGCCAGAATCCTTTTGAAATAAGGTTGAACTAAAAGCAAACTCTTGCATCTTTCGCTTATTTTAGATAAAATGGTGTTTTATACATCGTAATAAGGGACCAACCATTCAAACGGTCAGGTTGGTCCCCGACCACGGACTGCCGTAAACAGCATAGAGCGGATCCTTTTATGTGCTCAGAACTCTGAAAATATTGTTCAGGTGGGACAGAGAAGCTGAAAATATTACTATGTTGCATCTCACGAAGGTATGTGTGTCAGTTGTACCTCAAATTTACAAGTTCGTTTGTTTCGCTCAGTATTGGCCGGCAGTCCTTTACTCACACATAAACTATCGATGTGCTGATCATCTATATTCACTTTAATTATTTACCCGCGGTATTGTGATTCAATGCGTCTGTAGTGCTTTTCTGACAATCTCCCCGTGAAAACTATGAAGCTTACTTTGTTTATCAATCAAATAGGTATTCGAAATATATTTTTTTTTAAAGTTGTATTAAAATTTCGGAGTTATTATCCAAACAGTAGTCAAAGTTAAAGTTTTTTTAAAACTAATAAGTTACCTTGTGGATAAGGAAGGAAGTGGGTGACGGGGACGGATGACCATTAAACCACTGGACCTGCGCAATCATATTTTTACATACCATTTTTCCACTTTTTACCTGCTTATGCACGTTTTAATGTCGTTTTGTTGTTTCGATGTTTTAAATACACAATCCAAGTGCAATTGTATACCTTGGCGGATTTTCGTGGGGGTTGGCCGCCGACCATCCAAATATAATAAATTGTAGACGTATTATTTATGAACGGGTAAAATGGTTAACTTGTTTGTAAGGAAAATCTTTGAATAGGTATACTTTTCTAAGCATCAATCCGATCATGAATATGTCTGTCATTGGTAGAAAAACACGCTACTATTTGTCCCGCGTAAATGCACATTTACTGAGAAAAAGGCCAAAGAAACACGTGGTATCTTATAAATAAAATCAGCAGTTATTGCAATTTCATAGCTAGAGTTTTTACGATGGTAAATCCTCCGATGACTCCTTCCGCTCTGGGCAGAGCGGAAGGGAGTGTCAGGCTCTTAATGACTCAAATACATCCGTGTTTTTCCCAATGCTTCTTGCGTTCCAAGACCACGCGACTCTTTCGAACAAATTCCGCAATTCTGTATTCTAATTAATATAATAAATTCGAAAGTGAGTGTGCTTGTTTGTTGGATGGTTTTTTAGTAAGCTCGTTACGTTTTAAAAGCTAAGCGGATACGGATGATACATGGCACACGGGTAGACCATATCCTGGATTAAGACATGGGATAATTTCCGAATTTCTCGCTGTCGGAGCCATGGGCGGCAGCCAGTACACTATAATATTGGACATGTTGGGTCGATATTTAAAATTTTTAATTTTAATCCTTGTTTTAAGACTGCCAAAGTTACAGTTTGTATTATTTCATTGCACAGAGGTAAGCTTAAATAAATTTCTGGAGCGGTTTGAATAATTATTTCATTGGAATTTTAAAACTCCAAGCTAACTAAAAACTAAATCTAATATCCAGCTTCCATACATCCTGTGTCCCTAGTATTAACGAGGATTCAATATCGATCCAGACAATCTTGATAAAATCAGCACGCAACGGAAATAAAACAGGAACTGAACATTTAAATTAAAAAAATATTCCATTAGAAGCTGTTTTCACAATTAATTGATTACATAAAAGCACTACAAAGCGTAAAAAAACTTTTGTTTCTGAACTCGGCGTCAAAAAATGAAGAAATAACCAAAAACATCGACTTCTGAAATTAAAGTTATTTTTCCTGTCCTGAGTTAACTCATCGTAACAGACGTTTTACGCTGAGTATGCAGTCACCGTCAGCATGCGTCGTATTGCAATTATGCATTTCCTGTATTATCATGTATTTTTATAATTAAATTAATATTGTAATAAATAAATATTTTTTTAACTAAAACTCCCGACCGCCGAAACATAACTCCTGTCTCACGTTTTTTATTTATTTATTCATAACAGTTTGGTTATTCTTCATCTAGAGACGATTATATTGATAATAATTAGGTAGTAGTTATACAAAACTACTCCATCAAAGAGTAGACATTTATTAACGATGCTGTTAGTGTATGTGAGTTGACCCGATTTTGAAAATAAAAGATAAAAAAGTCCTTTCTAAGTAACTTTTCTGTGTAATTTCAACTTAAACAAAAGCAACTTGTTCCAGGGAGTTGAAACTCGCGACCCTGATGCGTTTAATCCTTTTAAAATTAGATGGGCAGGATGTAACAATAATTTTCACGTCTTTTTATATAAGAATCAAACAGAAGACCGAGAACAGACGAGGGGCGTTTGTCGCGGTCGGTTTCACTGCCCCTCACGCCTCAGCACGCGCTTTCCCCGTAAATTTAAAACGCGAACTGTAAAAAATCTGTTATTGCATAAGCTATGATAATAATGGATTTAAAAACTGTGATCATTTTTGGGGGCCATCATTTATAGTGCCCATGTTCGATGTCCTTAAAACACACGCATTGAATTTATTACAATCATTCTCCTGTTCCTGTCCTTTTTTACCATTCCTTTTCCTCCCACAATGCCTATCAGACAAAAATGAGAAACACGTGTCTTTAGAAGACACACGTTACGATTGATACTGTTTTATTAGGTGGTTCGGAGGGCGTTTGTCGCAGCCAGTTTTACTGGGTTATCTTCTTCTTCTCACGCGGTTATCTTCCCAACGAAGTTGCCTCATGAACTGTAAATTATATCTGGTTTTACTTATGTACACCCTGTACATCTCTCGTATCGTCTCATTGCATTAAAAGTTGCTATTGTCCCAGTATGTTGTTATTTATTAAGAAACCTGATTAAATAAAATACAATCAAAGTCCAAAGCAGATTCCTCATTTAAATTGCAACAAGGTTAAGAGAATGATTATGAAATCACTTATATATTGAAAATAGAAGTATCATCTTTCTACCCAAAGTCCTATTGATTTGAGGTCAGCATTGTACCTATGTCTTTTCGTTTCTTTTATCGGTCATCTTGGTGTTTTCTAACCAAATTTCCCGCTATGCTTCTTTCATATAGTCCACCCATTCACCATTGATGTGTCTGTTTCCACGTTGAGAAAAAGAAGCACTAGCAGCATTTGAACTTAGCTTAAGAGCATTTAATCATTCAAAGGGACCCAATTACACCTCGTCATTCGTAATGTATATTCAGTTCCCTCCGCACCCCGCGTTCGTTCCGCGCGGCTGAGATAACTGGTGAACGGTAGACTCCATCATACATCATCCAGGGTTCTTTGCTTTTAATATTAAAATTCCTTTAACGATCTGCACATATCTCAAATGGCGTCTTAAAATAACATAGCATAGCTATATCCTTTCACTTGTTCAGAAAAAGGTAACCTGATCGCATAAATAGATAAGTATTACATTTAAGCATGTCGACTTTGTTAACTTCACATAACAAAACTTAAATGTATGGACTCACTGGGCCCGCGCTGTGTTTTATATATCGATGATATGGCTAAAACGGGGTAGTCTGATGTATGGAAAGCAAACACATGTTGCACCGAACCCAAATAATATCTAAGAATGAAGTAAGTACTAAAGTTACAGATTTATTTATTTATTTATAATTGGCTAACCAACAATTGTATATACTGTTCAAATGTTTAAATAATGATTTTCAATTTACTAAGGTAAGTGTTACAATTTCTTATAGGTTAGCACCGCATTCCCCATAAAAGATAAAACTAAATTGCTGCAAGTTTACATTTTGCTTTAAATTGATGATATAATGATGATAAATATGATAAAACATAAACGTCGCAAGCAGCAATTACAGGAATTAAATCAAACTAGCATCTTCTTAATTACACATAGATTTCAGGGCACCTATTTAGTGTTTTGTAGGCCCACCGCAATTTTGCAAATATGGATAACTAGTTTTTTTTTTCAAAATATTTATGAATCGAGATGACAAAAGCTTGCATTGCCGTTCATCAAGTAGGAATGAGATAGATAGTCACTGTGCGAGCGAGAAAGTATTCGAGTTCGCGCGTCATGACGTTAGTTTTGTAATTCTAGTGAAAGAAAAACTGAATTGACACCTATTAATGATTATATTTTTATATAAAATCTAAGCTTTTCGTAATATAAAGATACAATTCACAAGCATAAATAAATGCTTACGTTTTTCATCACTTGTCGTGTGAATTATGCAGATAGAAAGTATTCGGACCCGCGCGTTGCAGCTTTGTTTCTATAGGGAGTCAAAGAATAAAAGAAGAACTCAATTGATAATATTAGTTGGTTTTTATTGTCATATCCAATCAAATTTTATCTTTGTTCTTAAATAATATGATTCAAATAACGTTATGCTATACCAACAAGACTTAGGTTAACACTTTTTCAATTTTGGATGTTTGTTGAAATGGACAATTTTCTTAATCCATCATAATTTTCGTTAAATTATTTCTTGAAACCCGAACAAAACAAGCGTTTGGTGCCGCCCTTGAAGTATAAATGAGAAAGATAGTCGCTGTGCGAGCGAGAAAGTATTCGAACTCGCGCGTCGAAACGTTTATTTAGTGAAACTAGTAAAAGAATAAAAAAGCAATTCGATTGATTAATAATTGTTTATCTTCTTATCATATCAAATCTAATTTTATTAAAACAAAGTTCTTACAATATATTTAAGCATCGTTATACATAAATAATAAGATTTTAATAACGTCATGCTATACTAATAAGACTTGGATCATACTTAATAATGGTGTATTGCTATTATTATTTCATCAAAATATTTTCATGAAACCAGACGAGAAAAGCGTGCGATAACGTCCTCGAACTGTGACTGAGTCAGATAGTCACTGTTAGACCGAAATAGTGTTCGCATCTTGCGTCATGGCTTTACTGAGTCACGAAAAAACTGTTTGAGTAAAGGAAAACTCAATTTGTACCTTAATAATTATGTTGTTAATGTATAAGAATGAAGTAAAACTAATTATCCAATAGATACTCGTTTATCATGAAATGAAAGGAAATTAAATTCACTCATATTTTTTTTTCCATTTTCAATTTTCAAAATCCATTGCAAGATTCCTGAAAACTAAAAATACGCATTTAATGCTCTTACGGGGTAAGTGTGCGAATGAAACAGTCAGTGTGGGAGCGAGAAAGTATTTGGACCCATGCGTTTTCAGTGTTTCGAATATAACTTTAGCTGTTTCAAGTATTCATTTTCTTTTTGTCATTTATTCATTGATTAATTATTACAGTAAAATTCTCACTAACGAATATTTCACTAACTTTTTTCAATAAGAGTATATAATGGAAATACCATTTTATAGTGAGTATAAAACCAAACTTGGAGCAGCAACTACCTACTAAATTTTTTCTATTATTTAAAAAACACAATGTCTTGCAAGAGACAGGGATAAAATCTTTTGGCATTCATCAGCACCGACTGGCAACATCAGCTTGTGACCAACGAAGCATTCCTCAGCCTTACGTTAAAAATAATAATACTAACCTGTGACTTCTAACCTACTACTGCAGGGCAAATGGTTCTTCTCGAACAGAGAAGACGACTCGATTGATAAATAAGCCAAGAAGCTTATCGATATTTACGTAGATATCGTACTGGTCGAGTCAGAGCTCCAAAGCCTTGAAGTTTGTTTCCTATCGATTGCACAAAGGCAGTGTGCGACAGAATTACAAAACATAATTCCATCATCGGACAAGATCTATGGCGATGTGCCATCAGGAATTTATGGATTTCCCACCCATACGCACAAAACGTTTTGGGAATAGGTACTTTCATTGTGCGTCTAAGATGTGTATGTACATCTAAGGATTAGAATTCCCTGTCGGAGTCTGTGTTTTCCGATAGCTACAACCTTTCTTCGGGGTCTTTAAGTCAACAGTATATAGGTTACTACTTCTATTTCGACCACATATAAATAATATTAGTGTAGAGTAAGAGACAGTAGCTGTTTCTGCGGTACCTAGCTGTCTCTTAGCAAAGAAACTTTTTAGTAGTGATGGTACCCCACAACTAAGTGAAATTATTCTCATAAAGAGTGGTTGCACTATTTGCCGTTAAGGAATTACTTTAAGTGCCTTCGCAGTCCAAGTCCAGACCTGCTAGCTGCAGCTCATAGTTAAATATCTACTTTACTCTGGTACTAGATTTCACCGTCCAATGCAAATGCAGTATAGCTATAACTAAACTCAATGCAAAAAGAATCATCAAGATCGGTTAATAAAAAATAAAGTAAGGCCCCAATTGAAACCCCAAAAATTTGTTAATTCAGATTGACTTGTTTGCATCTGCGTACCCCTTCACAGCGTACCGGCGTAATGTTATGTTATGAACAGGTGTAAACAATAAACAGACATGTGATTTCAGCAATTCCGGGTGATTTGATATCATTTATTGAAGAGTTCCGTTGCCTACCTCCGAAGTTCTTCATCAGATATTCACCAAATTGAAAGGGGACCAGTTTATAATACTCTTCTGAACAACAAAAGAATCATGCAAATCGGTTGTCAATTGGCGAAAATGTCGCTGAACAAACATTTTTCCTGGGATCCCAGCATCGGATCCTTATACCTTGTTATACCTTCCACCATCAGCTCAGCAAGATGAGATGTTGATTACCAGGCACAGTTATCTGAATCGCGTTAGAAAGTACATCAAAAAAATTGTATGTGCCTTTAAAATTTAAGGGTCATCAGATTTTTCTTGGTGCCAATGGGACCACCTCAGGAGTATAGGCTTTCCAATAAAAAAGAATTATCAAAATCTATTGGCGGAATGACCGCATAACAAACACAAAAAAAAATAGTCTAATTGAGAATCTCCTTTTTTTTAAATCGGTTAAAAATTGATGTCGGTTGGCAGTAACGCAACGGGACAGTGCCGTAAGCTGCAAAGTTCAGATGCTTTTTATATACGTTTTTTTTTGTGCATGGCATGAGAACGTGGAAATATATATTAACCTGATACTCTGAACAAAATTCCTTAAAATGTGCAGTCAAACAAAATAGTACTTTTATATTAATAAAAAATACCTTAAAAAAATATTATATTACTGGAGACATCACGTTTTAAGTAGGTATAAGCTTACCTATTTTAAGTACATGCTATGAGCGAGCTTGCTTTCTCCACTTTGTCGCATAAACCTTCAAAGGTTTGAGACAACTGTTATGTTTCTACCTGAAGTGTAAATTAATGTATTGACGAATAAAGGAAAAAAAAGATATTCAGGGGTGACACATCATTTCCTCCTTTTTAATTTTTGCCGAATATCTATTTCAGCCTAATTTATTCATTAATCATAAAATAATGTTCTGCTGGCAATTAGGTATGTAAGCCTTACTAAAGACAAATAGCTCTTTCGTTTTCCCTCGCAGATCTTTTTATCCACCTATTATGTATTATTTTACTTGTAAGGTACCAATTCAAAATTAAAAATTAGAGTGAACAGGCTTCTTCTGGGTAAGCTCGCTCCATCGTCGACTTTGTCTCTGTCTTCTATGACCTAGACTAGAGTCAAGAGCAAACCCATATTAAAAAAAAAAAAAACTTACTTGGATTGTTTATAGAAAATAGCGAAAAACAAAAGTATCACTGTTCAAACGGGATTTTGAAACAATAGGCAGTGATAATATCTTAGTCCCTTAATCATCAGCATTAGCTGAATAAATTGAAAGCCAAAAATATCACCTTCAATAAACGTGAACTTTAATGCGCAAGTTCAATAAACTAATTTTCAAAAATATTTTCAAAAATCATTATTTCTAATGTTCGCTAGTCCGTGCTCTGTTAGATAGTGTGTGGTTGCGAGGTCATCCTTTTACTATCCCCCGCGTGTCTCGTGCTGCGCGCGGATCTGCGGGACTATGCTTATTTCCAACTAGAAAAACAAAGAAATGCGGGACTGAAAATGGGAATTTCATGTTTATTTTAATTATATAATTTACTGGCAGGAACTTTGGAATTTCATCGTCTGGGAGTTTGAGTTTTGAGTCAAAAGAATTGGACTAGACTAATATAACTGATTTCGAGGTATAACCTCTAACTTGACCTGTCTGTAATTCCATAATGCATTACTTACATAGCACAAAGGAAATAAAATATTGTCAAATATCAGCGGTGAAGACAAAAGCTGGTCGCAAATAGACACTTTCACAACTAAGACAAGCTTTTCATTAAAAGTTACAGGAATCGTTTGAAATTAATTTTGGATAAAAATCACTTATATGCTATTGAAGAGCTCTTCAGTAAATCTAGTCGTTGATGTACTCATTATTTACTGCTGATAAAAATAAGTAGTAATTTGAAATGTCTTTTTTTATTTATTATATACTTTATTGTACACCAAAAGTAAAACAAATAGGAAACTTAAAACTAAAACACATATCTACAATGGGTGGCCTTATCGCATTCCGCGATCTCTTCCAGACAACCTGGGATGGACAGTTATTGTCTGGACATGAAATAGGGCTGTCATTGGTGTGACAACAAATATAACATAATAGATACACAGATAGATACATAAAAAGCTCTATAATAGATACATAAATATATACATACCAAGTATACAGGCAGAAAAAATAAATGATGACTATCGATAATCACAGCGACAGGTAATGTTCTTTTGCAAGTTTTTTTAAAAGCAGGTAACGACTGAGCGCGTCTTACTGGGACTGGCAATGCATTCCACAGACGAGCAACTTGTACAGTAAAGGATTTATCCAAGAAAGTTGTTGAATGCATTGGCATTTTTAGTCGCAGGTTATCTGATGACCTCAGAAATTTAGTGTGGGATTCACAGAGAAACTGGAAACGTTTCTTAAGTTAAAGAGGGGTATAAGGGAAAAAGAGAACATTGTATAAAAGGGAATGAATGGCGACCACTTGAGCTTTACACGAAATTTTGAAACGTGATCATATTTGCCCAAATTAAATATGAACCTGACACAGACATTTTGAAGCCGCTCAAGTTTATCAAGTTGTTCCTGAGTTAGGTCAAGATAGCTGGCATCAGCATAATCCAGGATAGGAAGAAGAAGTGATTGAGCAAGTGCAATCTTGGTGACAGTAGGAAGAAAATTACGCAGTCTCCTCAACGATGCAGCAGATGCAAATAGCTTGCGGCTAACTTCCTGCAGCTGGGTAGTCCAAGAGAAGCGTCTGTCAATGAATATCCCCAAGTTTTAAACGTTTTCGGAGAAAGTAATAGCTGAGTTATCGAAGAAAACTTGGGGAAGAGTTGCCAGTCAATCCTTGAAACCTTCCTTGAACTGCCCACTACGATAACCTGCGTCTTTATGGGGTTGACCATGAGTCCATACCGCTTGCCCAATTGGCATATGCGTGCCAGATCACTGTTGATAGTGACAATGGCCTCAGAGAGATTCACAAGAGGTGCTCGGGAGTCAATTTGCAGATCGTCTGCATAAAGATGGTAGGAAGAAGTAAGTTCATTAGAAATTGAGTTTATAAAAATTGCGAAAAGTAAAGGGGACAATACGCCACCCTGTGGTACCCCGGCAGAAGTACTACACCAGGAGGACGAGGTCCCTTCAATGCGTATACGTTGCCGGCGTCCGAACAGGTAACTACGAAACCAGTCAATCACCGATGGAGATATATTAAGAAAGCAAAGAATGCCAAGTAAAACATCGAAATCAACAGTATTAAAAGCATTACTGAAATCGAGCAATGCCAAGACCGTTAGATTACTGCTTTCCATGGCTGACCTTGTATCTTCAGTAATGTTCAGAAGCGCTGTAGTAGTGCCACGACAATGACCAGGACGGAAACCAGACTGGAAGGGGTTGAGGAGATTATTTTTGGATAGAAAAGAACTAACTTGGTTGTGGATTAATCGTTCGAGGACTTTGGATAGAAAAGGTAAAACAGATATTGGACGGAATTCAGAAAAGGATGCAGTATTTGGCAGTGGAATAATTTGAGCATCTTTCCATGAACATGGGAAGACACCGCAAGACGCAGAAAAGTTAAGGATATGGCAAAAGACGGGAAGGATTACGTCCAGCACTGGGAATAACATTTTACGGCTAATACAGTCACTTCCTACTGCATTAGAAGTCATCGATAGTATGCTCTTCTTAACATCACATGCGGAGAATTGACTAAAACAAATGGAGAATAACAGCTGGGAGTCGGAAGAGAGGAAAGATAATCCAATGTATTAAATTTCAATGTCCTATCGAAATCGGACGAAGCTGTAAAATGACAATTTAAGGCATCGATGTCTAAATCTTTCGGAATTGTCTCTTGCCGGGTTTCACCGACCCCCAATGATCTTAGAAAATTCCATACCTTGGATGCGTCCCCATTTTGGACGGAATTATGAATGTGTTGGCGATTAGCATTCCTACATACCATATTACAGCGATTCGTTTAAATTTAGACTTTGCAGTCACCTTTTTATTTATCAACTTCTTAATGTCATCTGTTAGCTACGGCACCGGCAAATGTCTAACGTTAATCGCTCGAACCGGTGCGTGTCGGTCATAAAGCTCGACAAGTGTATTAGTGAAAATAATAACTGGCTCGTCGACCGACTTGGAGGCAAACGGAGGAGACCAATTTATATTCCTGGCATCCTCGCTAAGACTGTCAATGATCATACCACCAAAATTGCGTTGCATAAGAACTCTAGGTTTGGCCTTAAGAGGGCGAATTTTATATGAAAGAAAAATCAGATCATGGTAAGAAAAGGCATCGGCTGAGCATTGACCATGCTTAGCGACGCGATCAGTTGAGGAAACGAAAATCAAGTCAAAAAGTGTAGAGTTTGGAAAATGGTGAGTGGCACTTAGTGGAAGAATGGATGGATTACTAGAAGCAGAAATATTGGTCAAAAAAGAAAAACGATGGTCCTTTTTGAGGAGACAAGTATTAAAATCACCTATGATTATACTGTGACTGTAAGAAGGAATCACGACTTCTAAGAGTCTTTCAAAAGATGAAAAGAAATTGTCACGTAAAGAAGGACAGTAATAGACACCAAGAAGTAATTTCGAACGATGGAGTGTGACTTCAAGAAAAAGGTGTTCACCAGCATTTGATGGCGGTGGTTGCGCTGATACATTTACAATAGAGAAGGGAATATGCGCACGGAGATATATGGCAACGCCACCACCACCACCAACTGTCCGATCGTTTCTGATAAGTACAAAGCCGGGAAGAGAGTAAATAGTTGAAGGGAGACAAGGTTTCAGCCATGACTCTGAAATAAGAATAGCCTGAATGTTTTTACAGTCAAAGCTTGCCAGCATATCGTGGAAATGAGCCGGAATACTTTGGGCATTAATATGAATAATGTTAAATTCTGAGGAACATCAGAAAACTGCACTGTAAGACTGTCTGCAAGAGACGGAATACATATTAAACTGTCATCGTTACTTGTAATAGAAAAAAAACATTATTATCACTGCTGATATCGACAGACAGAAAAAAAATAAAAATATATAAAATCCCAACTAAAATAATAGTTATAAAAACCAAATATGTAGTTTACTATTTGTATAGTTTAATGTAGCTAGAGCACAGGAAATACTATTGTATTCGGAACGTGTCTAAAACAATAGATTATATCATTTCTGAGGCAAAGGCTATAGCTACTTATCGAAACTTTTAATAAGCTTCATATGCTAACTTTTACACTTATGCTATACTGGTAGTACAATAAAGCGGTAATAATAATGGAACGCTTCATGAAGCTAATTCCATTCAATTATTACAAAATATAAAAGCAAGCTTTTTGACTCCTTGACCAGAGTCATTGCTTCCAAAACACAGCGGCTTTGATTTTAATGTGAAATAGAGAAAATGCTGAACACTACAGTGAACAACGATGGATATGCAGTTACTGCTGATAAGCGACTGACAAAAATAAATGAGTTCACTTTCCGCCACGTGGACTTTAATAAGTCAATGACATATGACTGGTAGAACTAAAAGTTTTGACCGGCTCTAGCCGACGGTAATTACGCCGAAAATAAATGTTTGCAATCATTCTAAACTCTATTTGGTTCATTCCCCTTCGCGCGCTCGTCCTGAGCGTACGCATGGACAACTCGCAACGCAGACGGCAGACCGGCTCCCGGCGCTACGCCCCAGCGACACCGCGCCACCTTCGCCGCCTCGCGTCGCGGCGTCGCCCGACCGCCCACTCGTAGCAACTGCTACGTAGCGTACTACGGTTCGTAGCGGTTCGCTTGAGTGCTACGCTTTTTTGCCTACGCACACTGCCGTACGCATTATAGCTGCCGCTACATCGTTTAATCGGCTACAAGTGTGCAAACACCTTGTAGTTGATTAAGCGGTTCGTCAATTTTTGGTCCTTCTAGGCATAATCAACTTTCGGTTGTACTTGAGGGAAAACTAATGTTGTCAACCTACTCAAGTGGTGTGGATCCGTCACACTTACCTAAGTAAAGTCGGAAGGGCTTTCAAGGTCAGGGTACACCCCATGTATTCACCCCCCTATCTTCACCCGATAGGGAGGGTACTCATTCCCGGGAGCTCCCACCCGGGAAGTTAGGATAGAAACACTTCAGGCCAGATAGAAGTGTTATCGGAGAGTTTGTTTGGGCTTTCTTCTCGCCGGCTATAACACTTAGGAGATACACACGGGAAGGGAGTTGTGGGAGAACTGTCCTTCGGTGAGCTCACGTTTGACGTGTCTCCTCGATGTGTAGGTAGAAGCTGTCTTTCCTCCCCCCTCTCGTTGCCTTGTTTCAACATTGACGCTCCTCAGGCGATCCCACCCCCTCCACCAAGATCGACGCCCTTCTGGGAATTTGCAATGACCTAGTCACCACCATCAGGGACCCCCGTGTGCAGCTCAACTTTCGAACGCAGATCCAGGCCCTCTCAGACCAGATCCTCTTCTTCACAGCGCCCCCTCAGGGCTCCCCCCAGGGACGTTCACTTCCTGCGACCTCAGTGATCTACCCCCTCTCCTTCTCTATCGACATCGCGTACTTTAGCGATGCCCTCGAGGGACCGTTATCCCTTGACCACAGGTCAATCACGCCCCCCCCCCCCGATGGAGTTTCCCCTCCTTCGACTCCTCGTACGATGCCATGCCACCGTGGGGAAGCCGAAAAAGAAAAGGACCTCCGCTTTGGAGTCCGCGCCCGCGGCGTCAAGGCGTCAGTTTCCCCCGCCCTTTCCTCCACCCCGTCAACCCCCGCTTCTCGCCAGCTGGTCCCAGCAGGTTAGCCGCCCCCACAGCCACATGGTCATTGCCACCCCGGCTGCATCCCAATAAAAACCCTCCCAACCATTGCTCACCGAGCCAGCCCACTAAATAACAATGATTTCGGGAAGGGGCAAGGGACAGGCTGGGTCATACCCAGCCTGTCCCTTGCTGTCCTCCCGAAATGACACCGCTAAGCCGAGGTCCGTACCCCACAAGGGGTGCCCCTAGCGAGCGGTCATTTAGTTTGTAAGCCCTGGTTGGGGCCTTAAATTAATTTGAGGCCACCACATGATAGTTCGGATAAGCAGTGAACAGCCTTATTGTGCTGAACTGCCAGTGGTCATCGTTCAAAAAAGAAAACGATTTGTTTGCCTTAAATGTGTAGACTGTGTAGAGAGACGAGAGTATGTTTCAAATGTATCTCGCGATAAGTAACCCCTGCGTATACGTTATTTTTTTTAACATTTAATTTCAATTTAACTCGATGGAAAAAATATTAAGCATGTTTGAAGCATTTGTAGAAGAGCTTGAGTTTTATAAGTAGGTACATTTTTAAGCCCTCACATTTTTTTTTTATTTTTAAATTGTCTATTTAAAATCACTTAATTTCTTGTAAATTTACTGTATCTCTACTTTATTAAAGGCCATGTCCGACGTAGTTACAAAAAATACTAAACACCTCGAACCAGTTTTTCAATTTTGTGATTTTGTTTCAGAGTTGAACGTAATTGGATAAAATGCATAATTATACTGCGGTCAAAGCGGGTTATGAGCTCTCACCAACGATGCTGTGGAAGTGAAGGAGCATTAGACCAACAATATCTAACTTAAATTTTTTACCTATTTTAATGCACTGACAGGATCAGCCTTAACTGGGTCGTCAAGATCAAGGAGCAAGAAATGTTTGCACAGACCTACTTACAAAATGAAGGAAATTAAATTTTTTGAAACTCCACCCTCTAATCGGGTTCAATTCGGGATGAAAGTTTCTATAACATTTCATAGTTTTTGACACTAAGGATTCCCATCGGCATATGGATCGAACAGCCTTTATAAAACCGTAATAATCACTTCGGTTTACTCTGTAGAGGGAATATAGAATTTTGTGATTTGTGTTTTTTGAAAATGAATCAGTCGAATAACTTAACACAAAGGTTTCAGTAGGTACTGCTTTTGCAAGTTCGACAGAGATAAAAAGAATATAATCATTAGAAGTAAAACGATTTTGTCACTACAGGAACGAAAATGCGAATTGTTAAAATTAATGCCATCTGTCGTGCATGATTTGAGTGAAGTGTCCCTGACCTTTGAAAGGGTTCATGTATTAGTAGTACCGCGTCTGGCCGCAGTCCAAAGGGTATCGGGCGCTGCTTTCGCTGAATGCACTCAGCTTGCACCGACGAAGGACGATACAGGACGAGTTTTCGAAAACCATTGATAGCGGCACATTAGCTCAGTTGGATAGTCTAGAGCGTCGCATTTGATACGCGAAGGTCGTGGGTTCGAGTCCTACATGTGTCCATCTTTTTAATCACTTTTTTTTACTCTTACATTAGTTTATGTAAATTATTGTTTTTTTTTTAATTATTTTAACACCATCGTGATAAAAAATCCTAAAAAAAATGTCTCAGATAATTTTGCAAAAGAATCCCTGTAATAGTGTAGTAATTGTAGAACTAACAGTTGTAATAAATGAAAGCTGACAGAATGACTCTAAATTAAATGGACTTTATTATTTTTAAACTACTTGTGGATATAATAACCAACTTGTGTCAGTCAGTCAAGGACAAGAAAATGCTGTGCGATGAGGTTGCGGAAATTGGTGGTCAGATGTTACTAGTACACTTAATTTACTGGTAATCCAAATAGTGTTGATAGCGTTAATACTACAGTAAACACAACGTCAGCAAAAATCTGAAAATCGTCGAAATAAAGAGACAGCCTGAGTTGATTGTAAACAACACAATTTAATTCGCGTAAGTTCGCAACAGTTTGGTGGATTTTTATTTTATCTGTCACCTGGCAATAGAAGGGTGTGACGTAGTCGTTCGCAGCAGACTTGGATACATACCGTGATTCCTCTCACTCTTTGATAAAGTGCAATACATCTATCACCCTCTTTCAAAGGGTGTTTCGAGCAATGGTTAGGCATGAACGAATTTTTTGTCAAATTAAGCACAGGCATATTAGCTTAGTGGTTAGAGCATCGTGCTAATAACGCGAGGGTCGGGGGTTCGAATCCCTCATGTGCCAAAAACTTTTTTCAGTCCTATTTGACTCAATTTTGAATTTTTCATCTCAGTTTTTAAACTTAGAACCGTACTTATCATGGTAAGAACACGTACCGTAAAATATTTTTTTTTTTGCAGATTTACTTTAATAAAGAATGAGCAACTTTTGCATTCTTTTAGACGTATTTTTGAGAAATTATTCAATCAAAACTGACAATAATCACCTCTCATACAAGCAGTCATAATGCTTTTCAGAAAATTATGACCGTCGCTAGTAAGGCTAGGTAGACCCGAAACGCTGTTGAAATGTCATGTGATAAATACCTTATTATTTGGCATTTCGACAATCGCATTCGCTTATACAACCTGTTATAGAATGAACGCAATACGATTACCCCTATTCAAGGGTAATCGTTTTCATCATCATGAACAACTTTATCAATGGGATCAACACTGAAATCGCAAAATATAAATCGACTGCCCCATACATTTCTGTTACAACAAAATGACTCGACAAAATGTGCTGAACTGCTGATTTACACAAATCAGGGTTAAACGAATACACACTGGCACTGGCCTTGCAGAATACACAAACCACCGCATCAAACTAGCACAGGTCTATCGAAGTTGAAAAATTAGATGTTTTCTTCCGGCATCTAAACTAACAACATCCCAAAAATCAATACAGTGCAAGTAATTGCGACCTAACGCGTTTAATTTGTCTATGGTGACTGGCCTATTAACACATTCCGCGATCTCTTTGCGGCAACTTGGAATGTATGCCATTGGTTATAGTAGTTTCTGCCTTCTGCCATTGCATGAGTTTATTCGAATTCAAATTATTTATTCGTAAAACATAGGTACAATATAATGTATGCATAAT
The DNA here is from genome assembly GCA_905163435.1 of Mamestra brassicae. Lineage (NCBI taxonomy): Eukaryota > Metazoa > Arthropoda > Insecta > Lepidoptera > Noctuidae > Mamestra > Mamestra brassicae. Next base: position 9,383,656 of record LR990987.1, read on the forward strand.
AATAATATCTTGGGACAACTCACACACGGTCATCCGCTCCCAAACTAGGCAGAGCCTGTGCTGTGGCAATCAGACAACTGATATACTGATATATTGTATATCTAAATACATACATATTATAGATAAAACAACATAACGCTGTATTTCATGTTGAGCTTGTAAATAATAAACCCGCATTTCGCCATCAGACTGGAAGACTGGATTGGAGCTTGCTACTACTGAGGTATACGTATTGGAAAAAAACCCTTATAAAATGTTTAAACCACGTCCATTCACATCAATCAAACTTAGCCAGCCGGTTGCGTGGCTAGTATTAAAATGCAATGATAAATGTGTTTATCCCCGAAATTGCTAATTAATTTCTATGTCACCTTAGAGCTTGTCCACCCAGTAGGAGTAAAAATCCAATCTACATGTAAAGTGTTACTGTTTTTTTTTGTAACAAGTGATTTTGTATATAGGCTATCGCTATTAACATGCGGCTTACAGTACGTACATAAATTACCGCAAAACTCAAGGCTCTGCTCACGTGTTATTGAATGTAAGTGAAAAGTCTTAAGTTTTCTACATTGCTATTTTTTCAATTGCTACATTCGCGTAGCTCTCGTAGCCGAGATGTTTGCTACGCCGTAGCATCACGTAGCACTTGTACGTAATATTTTATCGGTATTAATAGCAGAAAAAAACTTAGTGACAACGATTTGACCGGATAACTTATAACTTTAAAATTCGTCCATGTTTTTTATTTATTTAATGTATTTTTAAGCATTAATATGAAAAAAAAAAATTAGCTTTCTATACTCCATCTCCATAAATAAACTATTACTGTGCCAAATTTCATACTCCTGTGTCTGCGTAATAACAAAAGGTTTTGCTTGCTTGAAAAATACCGATGTCCAATAAACAATAGCGTATTGATAAAAATTTCGGTCTTCAACAAATTTGTAACAATGTTTTTTTATTTTAATAATTTGATCTCATATTATCTCATCTCTCCTAAGTGTTGTGAGGGTAGCAACAACATCACTCGCCTCTAGCAGCCGGAGCAAAAAGTTCAACGTGCATGACATCTGATGCTAAGGTTGACGTTGAAATGTGACTGACTTGGTTCTAGATTTCAATTTGCGGCTTATTTACCGGTTTTGCCTGATATCCCAATCAGGAAAAACCGGTAAATAAGCCGCAAATTCTGTTTTTTTTAAAAGATTCGTTAGTCAGAGCGCTCCATATGAGGTGATCGGGGTCCAAATTCTCCGAGTTGGCCGTTGAAATATTTTTAATTAATTTGCTTGAAATAGTTAACTCGAAACGAACTCGTCACAAACGTGTGACTGCATCTGAGGGCTAGTTCTACTTATTTCTAAGCAACGTTCTCATTTGCATGTCAGCCGCAATCTGACAATAATTTATGAAAAATGAGGCAGATTGCGACTGAAATACGAATGTGAACGTTGTTTAAAAACTAGTACTATTGGCCCTCAAATATCATGAATCAGGAATGTATTCTCAAGGACATGTGAGTGAGAATCAGCGCGCGACAAAGTAATTCGAGTGCGCTCGTAAATAAATGAATCTATGAATCGATTCAAAAAAAGTATGTTACAAAATTTATTGCGTTTAGATGTTAAAACATCATCTTTTAGGCCTTTAAAGTTATTTGCAACAGCAGAAATCATGGTTTTCCTTTTATAATATAAAGAATAATGAAACTGGGTACATAACTTCCGTACATTAGCTTCGCAAATAAATTAAATCAGTAGCATCCAGTTTTATTCTTTATCCATTCATAAGTCGACTCTTTAACAGCAAGTTTAGCCATCTCTGCCCTAGGTTGAAGTTGAAATAATTCGACTTTTCTATCGGGTAAAATCTTCCCATATGTACGGACGCGGGCCAGTCCCGGTAATACGTGACCCTGGGATAAAATTTTGCACGCGAGCGCAGCCGCTGGCAAAAGCTAGTAGAAACAGCGGTTTAGGCTGTGCGTTGATTCATTAGTCAGGACAAAGCATTTTATATACAGGCTGGGCCAAAAAGATGTACGATTTTAAAAACACTATTGCATTGACGGTATGAGGAAGCGGTGCGCGGGAGGTGGGGATAAGTAGCTAGGTTCTCGGAAATTTAGTCGCCATGGGGCGCTTCACAGGAGCGCAGCGTGCATTCTGTTCATTCATTCATTCATTCATTTCATTCAACATACAAACAAGATACACACTCCGACACAAAACACGACTCAACCTACCATCATCCCGCTTAAAAATACATTCTACAAGTCCTCTGGTAATGTCAGTAAAAATACATAATATGCTACCTGAATCAATAAGAAATGAAAAAAAACCTATTTATTCTCAAATAAGTTAAAAAAGTTATTACTAAAAAAATGTTATTACAGTGTCGACGAATATTTAAGTGATAAATCTTTAAAACTTGAAAAATAAAGTCTTTTGCAATGTAAATTCTAATGTTAATGTCAATTTTTTTTAAGCATAATTACATTATTAGATACTTAAATGATAAGTCCTCTCCACATACTTACTTTTGCTGTGCCCGACAGGGTCCACGATTGTTACCAAAGAAATGTTTACCACCTAAGTTTACATTGTGGATTGCAATAAAGAATTGTGTATTGAGTACATTATTACTAAAATGGGGATTCGTGCACTGTTGTTCGTCTTTTATCTAATCACGTCAATAAACAAAATTGCCGTTACTGGGCAGCAGAAAATCCATGTTCAAAACACCAAAAGCCTCTGCATTCGCCGAAAGTAACAGTTTGGGTGGCCATTTCAGCACACGGGATCATCGGTCTCTATTTTTTTGAGGCTCAACGAGGGCAATCTGTGACTGTAAATTCCGATCAATCAATTCCGTCATGTTACGGAGTTTTTTTTTTTTTAATAAATTTTCCAAATGTTCACTTTCATATAAATATAAATTTTTGCATTTTTTAAAATGATTTTTTCAAATCCACCAAACATTCTGGCCCACCCTGTATGTAGAAAAAACATTATCTTCTTACTGAGGCAGTTGTAAAAAAAAAGCATGATCATATTATAATAACGATGCTGAGGATACAAAAACTATGAAATGAATATAGAAACCAAAAGTAAGACCATCGTTAAAAAAAAGTATCAAAAGGTTTTAAAACTGGTGCGGTTCAGTTATTTCTGTCGCGTTGACCCTTGACCTACCCAACCCTGCAAACGGTTATGTACGGTCAAGTTCACTACGTCACTTGCTCAGCAATACGCTTGCGTGAAAATGAGAAGTTTGCTGCAGTTCAAAACTAATACTAGGAGAACAAAGATATCCGGAGCTTGATCTGAAACTTTGAAAAAAAAAAAAATACACATTTTTTTCGTTGAATAAGAAAAACTTTTAGGTTAACCTCACCCACATAATAATTAAAATGCTTTCATTAGTATTCTTGAGTTACAGAAATCATTAAAACAAGGTACTCCATTCCAGGTAGGATATTTTCCGTAAATACCGGCTCTACCATAGTAAATTATGAATTGTACCCAGTTCTTTTTAAGTACCACCTACATAGAAGAAATAGTGGTTTATAGGGATGTAGTTAACAGAATATATTTACCCAACCACATAATATAGCACCTAAAATATTTTGCAAAATAATATTTCGAAAAGTATTGTAAGTAAAGCTCTGGGATGTAACCTAATCCATTGTTTCAATTTAACAAATCAACCCCACGACTTTAAAATATCATCTAAAGCAGTAACAAAAAATTTATTCTGCTTAAACTAATGTTCCCAATTGCGTTGTTATCCAGCAACTTGCTGCATTCAGGGTGCTGTCCGGTAGTGAAATGTCGTTTACGCATGCGCCAACTGACGAAGCAACTTGGGGGCTAGGCCTAGTAATGTAAGTCTATAGGTAACGTTGGACCCTACAGGAGAAATTGATTCACATGGTGCTGTTTCGTTTCAACCTAGCTTAAACTACGTTGAGTGATGGACTAAGTATATTTTCATCTATTGCATTCACTGCACGACACACATGCAAAATATAGAACCCTACAGGAGAAATTGATTCACATGGTGCTGTTTCGTTTCAACCTAGCTTAAACTACGTTGAGTGATGGACTAGGTATATTTTCGTCTATTGCTTTCACTGCACACTTCTATATTCTGCATGTGTGTCGAACTTCCTCACACGTTCTGTTATCCTGGTAGCAAAATCGACGAATTTTGTTGGCTTAAATTGGCTCCAATGTTGGGGATATTGTAGCCAATGTTAGCCAAGTATGAAAACGTTACTCGCGGCCAACATGCTCAGGGGTTGTCGAAATAAAAACGGCTTACATGGAGCATTGGATAAAATTGAACCCACAAAATGTACCACTTTGTTGTGCGTCATCCATAAAGCGCACCATGTAAGTCGGTCTTAAAACTTTCCCGAAAGTTTTTCCTGCAATTTCACAGTTGATACTAAGGTAGCAGAAGCTATCTGGAGGTTTGACGTTTCCGCTGAAACACTACGGTCGGGTTATGGGGTGAGTGTTTTGTGTGTGTGAGTACGTTACTACACTTACAATAATTTCTGTTCGTTCAAATTGAACTTTTTAAATCTTTTTCACTGTGGGCATTTGACATGCATGTGAGTGTATGTCTAGGTGTGAATGAACTATTGGGCTGTGTAGAATTTTTTTTCTTAAGGGAAGGAAAATGCGCTGTGATTAACATGGAAACAAAAACTCTCTGAAGGTTTTTAATAAATTGCAGATTTGAAAGGTTTTAATAAATTGCAGAATTGAAAATTTGACAGAATTAATTAAGGCCTAGGTCAATGTTTTAGATAGATTTGCGGTAACTAATTATTGCAAAATAACTTTTCAGATTATAGAACTAGAAACATGACAATTGTTGCGTGAGTGTTATTTTTAAGATACGGTGTATGTTAGTTGGTTCACAAAATTTAATAGAGGAAGACTACGGGACCAATAGAGGACGAGTGGATATTAAATAAAGCTTTTATTTTGTAAGATCTAAGGAAAGTATAATAATTTAATTATCACATTCAAGATCTTAAACGTTATTATTTCTGATAATATAATAATATATTAACACACTAATCTATATTTTTAACGTATGAACCCGGACTAAAATTACAAATCATTTAACATAGTATTCATTTTATTGTCTTCATAATTTTGACACTATGATGGAACATAATTTAAATATATACAATACACTCATGTCTTAGTAGATTAAATAAATAAGATCCAATCTGGGGCTAATTCTATAAAAGTGAGAGATACTACCATAAAGTAAATTCATTATTGTCACCTAGTAGAACTAACGTCTTGTAGATATTAAAACATTTTTAATTAGATTTAAAAGCGGAGCTTCATTCGATTTTGGGAACTACCAGTTGTGTAGATGGCACCATGTTGGCACGTGAAACCTTTTTAAGATTTGAATGCTAATATGCTATTTTTTTATTTTTCCGAAGCAGTTTTTGTGTTTATAACGTGGACAACTGAAAATTTTAACTATAATTTGAAGGATATTGGAACGAAGTTCCGTACCGTATAGTACCGAAAACAAAGGGAAGATTTTTCCATCGCGAATTTCCGTCACGACCCTTTCTTTATCAATAATAATATATGTACTACGTTACGAATTTCGTTCCGTCCGAGTGTTCCACAACAGTCACGCATTTTTTTCTGAATCATGTCATGCTAGTACAATTCACGCGTCCTTGGCAACGGGCCATGCCGCAAATGAAAAGGAGCAAACCTGGTACATCTAGACCGCTTCTCGCTCTGACTGATGCTAATAATACCAAACAAAGATAGAAAGAGAGCGACAAGCATAGTATTGCCAACTTCATACTACGTGTGGGCGGAGAGACTTAAAACTATTGAAACCTGTGCCACGAGGCTTGTCATAAACGTTTCACAATTTTTTTAATGAAAAGACGATAGTTGCTTGTTTATGAAAAGTAAAGCTTTCGTTAAGTTTCGCCACCAAGTCAATAACCGATTGATGTTTATTAAGTTTACGAGTATTCTTATGTGACCGGTTATATTAAATAGACCCAAAAAATAGCTTATTATGAAAAACTAAGCTTAACTTAAATACAACCGACTTCTAAATAAAAAAAAAACTACAAAGTATAAAATAACTTTAATTTCGGAAGTCGGTGATTTTGGTTGTTTGTGTTTTTGTCACCAAAAATACACTTTTTAGTCATGATTCTCCAAAACTAAATTGGCATTATTCCCACGATGAGTGGTTGCGCTATTTCCCGATAAGTGGTTAGTTGTTGTGACTTCGTAGTCCAAGTTTAGACCAGCTTATAGTTTTCTAAACATCTACTTTGCTTTAGGATTAACATAAACCTAACAATGTCACACTTACAAGTGACCGCTCAAGTTGAAATCTGTAAAATCTATTACAGATTTTAACTTGAGCGGTCACTTGTTTATCTTTAAAGTTCATAGTCCAATGCAAATTAAATATAAATAACTAAACTCAATGCAAAAAGAATCATCAAGACCGGTTAATAAACAATAAAGTTATGTCCGAATAGATAACCCCAAAAACAGGGTTGACTTAAACATACACATCTGCGTACCGGCGTGATGTTATGTTATAAACTGATGTAAACAATAAACAGACATGCGATTTCAGCAGTCCCGGAAGATTTGCTATCATTTATTGAAAAGTTCCGTTGCCTATCTCCGAAGTTCTTTATCAGATCTTCACCAAATTGAAATAAGACTAGTCCGAAAAAAACGACAATTGGAAAAAACATTGCTGAAAAAAAATAATTGAGAAGCTCATCCGTTTTTTGAAGTCGGTTGAAAATTGAACGACATTTTGATCCAAAATTTGATAATTATTCAATATTTTATTAATAGTTATTTTCCTAGGCTACACTGCATAAACGGGTCAAATCTACATCAATTTAATTCTTCCTCAACATGTACGATTCCCCTAAAATCACCGGCTTTTCACATAGAAATTGCCTCGTGGCATTGTTTACATTCATGCAATATTCAAATCGCAAAACAGCGTCTCTTGTTGATTTTGCATTTCACGCAAGCGCATTGAAAAGCAAACCACGTGTATCGGCTATTCCAATCTCTTGATGCTTCATGAACTCCTAGTAACGCCTAACAGTTATTGCCGACTATTTTGCATTCCAAGACTAACAGGCCAGACTACCTTCATCGCCGACGTCCAGCGTGGTACTAACTGACTGCGCTCTTTCCCGCGACACGTGTGGGTGGCGCGGTAGTGCCTCCGCCAAGCGGAGCGAAGTTTCAGTCCAAGTTTATGTCGTATTTCTGTTAGCTATTATATGTTGCAGTGATGAGACGTGGTAGTTAACAATCGTACAATATTTTAATGATTTGCCTATTTTTCCCTTGGTTGCATTTAAATAATTAGGTAATTTAAATTTTATAAAATACTAGCTTTTCGTCAGATCTAGGTCGTAATTTGATGTTTTGATTTATATGATTTTATGATTGTTTTATTTTAATGTTGTTTTCTATTTTTATTTGATTTTATTCTGGCAATTTATATGATTTTATAATTGTGATTTATCTTATATCTTTTTTATTGTTATTTATTTGATTTTATTATTGTTATTCATTTAATATTATTGGGGAAATTTATACGATTTTATAATTGTGGTTTTGTGATTATTTTGTTGTTATTTATTTGATTTTATTATTGTTATTCTTTTAATTTTATTGGAGAAATTTATACGATTTTCTAATTGTGGTTTTGTGATTATTTCGTTGTTATTTATTTATTTTTATTATTGTTATTCATTTGATTTTATCAGGGAAACTTATATGATTTTATCCTCTTGAGACCCAGGGTACAAAATTTTGTCGTATCCTCTTGATTTTTGGCATATATAGTAGTATGAACCTAAGGACTTCAGCAAAAATATTTAAAAAAATCCCCTTCCCCCCAGAGAGTAAAAAAAGGGGGTATCACAGATGATACTTTGGGTTCTAATTAAAGTCAAACGTGTATTTTTTACTTTTTATTTAGCTTACTTTAATTCCTTATTTATTGCAAGTGTAAATTAGAAAAACAGTTTTTATTGACATTAAAACATAAGAATATGTCTGCAACCCTTCATTCTACATTTCGATCTAGTGTTTTGATTGTCTTTGGCACATACAGGCAAGTGCTTTGCTTCTTTTACCCTTTCTGACGTATGTGGCATTGGTTCCACAAGTCTATAGGATCTTTTCCGATTCGATGGTAGTTGTTCTTCTTCCATTGGTAACGGAGGTCGAAGGCTTGATGTCAATCTGGGACTCATACGTGGGCTGTTGAGAGATAAACGCTCTAAACTAGGGCTGGAACACTGCGAATGAAATTGCATGGAACGGCCATAGAACAAATAATTATTCAAGTCCATTTACCTGTTCTTCCGTGCATTAGATAGTTTCCAATAATCCGATCTAACAGATCAATGCCTCCCTGACCTGCTTCATCTTACATTTCCCAGTAAAAGGTATTATTTGTTCATCTATGGACACTCATTTCTGTCTTTCATTTTCTCTACAAACTCTCTTAATTTCAGACACTATAGGGCGAATTTTCCAGAGCCGATCTACATCTTTCATTGCTGGAGACACTTTGTGATCTTCCACAACTTTCAGGTTTGCTCTGATGCTGAAGTATCTATTACGAGTGATGGTCTCTGCTACAAGTTTTACTCGAGTTTCTGCGGCCCAAAACATTCGAATCCGAGGAAGACCAAGTACACTAATTGCCATAGAACAGCCGATGAAAGATCGTATTTCTTCAGGCTTCGCATTCAGAGACTTACCAGTTCGTTCTACACTGGATGTGTTCGTACAGGTCGATACTAGATCAAAAATAGCCGGGGTGAATAGATTTCGAAAAGTATTCATAAGAATTTAAAACTGAGGGTGGATTTTCTGTGGGCTGACTTTCCAATGGCGGGTCTGCTTCAAAGGTATTATTAAAGTTTTCTGAACGATTCCACGTCAGTGATCGGTTATGGGCTCGTCTCTGATGATGACGACTAACAACGTTGGACAAAGGCTCGTCGTCCGAATCCTCCCACTCACTTTCAGGATCTTGAGATATTATTTCTTCGAGGATCTGATGATCCTGAGGATATTCATTCATATCTTCATCGTCTTCGTCAAAGTCTTCGCAATCGGAGACATCTAGATTCACTTGAAACTCTGATATCACATTATCTTCCAAACCTGCAAAAAAATTTAAAAATGTGTTGAGCGCCCAAAGTATCATCAGTGATATCGAAAAAAAATTGATAAAATAAGTACGTTGGCATAACACTTTTACAATTTTCTTAATGTCATATTCAAATTTAATCATTTCTCTATTCGAAACAGTTAAAAAATTAATACAAATGTAATTAAAACCAATATTTACCTTTTTTGTTCACCGACATATCGTTACTCGCAAAAACAATTTCACGCAAATGAATGTAAACAAATGTCAAACTCCGTTGAATGAACCGAATGCACATTTCAACGATAGACAATCCTGCCACGCAACTTACTACGTACGTAGTTCACAGCAAAACTGATAGATAGCGTAGAAACAAAATATTGAATCAAGGTATCATAGGTGATACCAGGGGTCTCAGGAGGTTATAATTGTGTTTATGTGATTATTGTATTGTTATCTATTTGATTATATTATTATTACTCATTTAATTTTATGATTGTAGTTTTTTTATTATTGTAATTTATTGGGTTTCATTATTCAAATTTATTTGTTTTGTGCTTAATTTAACTTATCTCATATTATGGTGGTTCACTTAATTTAGTGCAACCTTGAATCGCGTTATTTATATTTTTCGTGTTTTCTGTAGATAACGCTGTTGATTACATAATTGTTAATTTTATGTTTCAATTTTAGTATTTAATATTACGGAACTGTTTGTTATTCCAAATAAATTATAATAAAAAATAATATCCGATTAACATAAGGGCGGGTATTGGGGGGGCAAACTTGAACATCAACAAGGGTTACGGGCCTAGGAATATAATCTACTGGTGCAATGGTGGTAGGATACGGGGTGGTAAATAGTTGATTACAAAAAAAAAGTGCAACGATGAGCGGTACATCTGTACGTATCGAGCACTTGGACAAAGAGAATTATCATAGCTGAAAAATTCAGATACAAGCTCTTTGGTTAAAAATGAAAGGAAGTACGTAAATGGAAAGGTATCCCAGAAAATTCTAAGAGATGCCGAAAGATGGGAAGCAGAGGACAAAAGAAAAAAAAAGGCTGACCTGATTCTTGCGATGATCGGTAGTGAGTTCAAAAAGTGCTGGCACTCAGCCTAATTTGAATAAATGACTTTTGTTTTTTTTTTATTTTTGAACTAAGACACATATTAAGAGAGTGTAGGACTTCGACAGAGGTTTGGCTAGAGTCCATATACTCTTCGAAAGGGCCTACCAAGAAGGCGATGCTGTTAAAGCGATTGATATTATATAAAATGTCGAATGGAGGAAATGTGTGCGAACATCTGAATACTTTTTTTTTAACGCAATACACGGAGTAGCTACATACATTGAAAGTGAAAATTTTAGAGTTGCAGGAATCTATAAAGGCAAACATATCACAGAATAAAGGTGTCTTGCACACGTATGTTTATCATAGAGGTAACAAGAAATGGAATAGAGGTGCAAGGAAGAGTACAACTAGGGATGAAGGTAATCAGAGAACTAGTGAAACTGGAAAGAAAGAGGCATTTAAATTCAAATGCTATAAATGTGACGAACTTAAGCATAAAGCATCCGATTGCATAAATAAAAAGGTAGTAACTATTTTTAATGTTTCAGATTTAAAATACCCCATTTTAAATCTAAAACTTCAAAAATAGTTAGGGTTGGAAGTTTACTTTCACGTTTAGTTTAGTTAAGAAGCCCCCTTAGAAAGTGTTAGCCTCAATACTCAATACTTGGTTACACGGTTCATCCTCAGTCGTCGTAAACTGCCTGTGTTCGTTTATCTCAATATTTCAAAACTGGGACATAACTGGTCGTAGTTTCTATGACATAAAATAAGAACTTAAAATGCCGCTTCAGAAAATATTACCTTCATTGCTTTTTGTTACTTGGTTTATCTTAACTCGTCAAGATTTAAGAAGTAGTACTCAGTAACCACTTGTAAATAGTTTTCCTTCGTGTCTTTTTAAGAAGGGTGGCTATTTTCAGTTCTCAATTAATATATTCATAAATGTATGGTTCCATGAATTGAGTAGACTTTTGATTTATTTTTTTGCAGCATTTATTGGTGTTCCATCTCAGTAACCTCTTGGAGTGCGTTGTTGTAACTGTTTTCATTATGCTACTCTTATGTTACCGAAACGTGGTCGCTCACAATGGGCCTCATCAGAAGACTTAAAGTCACCCTAAGGGCAATGCTCGGAGTTTTCCTGCGTGGTCGAATCAGGAACGATGATATCCGCAAGAGAACCACGGTAACCGACATAGCCCGAAGGATCACCAAACTGAAATGGCAGTGGGCAGACAGATAGTTGATGGGGCGAAAAGTTCTGGAGTGGCGACTGCATACCGGAAAACGTAGCGTTGGAAGGCCTCCCACAAGGTAGACCGATGACTTGGTGAGGGTTGCGGGTAGCCGATGGATGCGACACGCACAGGACCGGTTGTTGTAGTGACACTTGGGGGAGGCCTAAGTCCAGCAGTGGACGTTTTTCAGCTGATTTGATGACTCTTATGAAAGCGCAAGGTAACAAAAATATGTGTGTTTTTAAACCAACGACAATGCAAGTTGGTTTTAAAGGCAAACTTATAGATGTAGAAAAGGGAGAAACTAGTTCAACTCAAGACCACAACGACACAAGAGTTACACCTTAATATTGTCGCCTACGAAATCTGATAAATTCATTCAAAGAGGGTTTTGGATAATAAAAATCTAATAAGTCCGTCAGATAGATTTCCAAAAAGTATTGGACATCCAATTTTTCTTTTGTCACGTAAACAAAAAATGAAGTCGATGCAGTGCGTTGAAAACTCGTGTGACGTCACTTACCAGTAGGTACACTTTTTACTGGAAAGTGACGTTACAAACCCGGACTTTACTCTTAACTTTATCTTTGATGCGTTGTAACTTCGTAATTTTGATTGATTCTATAAAATTAAAAATACGTAAGTATCCAATAGTTTTCGTTAATCTTACTGACGGATCATAGTTTTTCAACCCAAGCAACATCCCTATTGAGTTGCTTGTTACGTTAACTCTGAACGAACTAACAATAAGCGGAAATCGTATACGTAACAAAACATCACTTTTAAAAGATCTTAACAATGTTTATTGTAACTAATTTACTCTCACACCTGACAGCTTACTGAAATAGGTGCTACCGTTTTCGTACTTATAAGTCTTCGCCACTGGCGAGTAAATGTGCGCTTTACACACAACATAGATAGTGTCGCAGGGTTAAGTTGACTCAGCATAATGGAAAAAAGAAGGCAATATAAGGGGGAGATGACGATACGCCAATAAATCAAAACACTGTGGCAGTAGGACTAGTTCATACGAATATTTTGTGTTTTTGTCACAAACTTGAAGTCACTAACTACAACAGACTGCTCGGAATATTTCGTCAGACTAGTAGTCACTATTTTTTATTATTTTGAGGATTTTGCAAGTGTTTTCTTTAATTTCCCTATTGTGGTATCCACATTGTAAATATATTTCTGACAAAAAAAAGTATAATGCAGTGGTCGGTAGAATCGTCAGTTAATCTGCCATAATCAGGCTGTTTCAGTAAAATATTCACAAAAATGAGTAAATTAACTCTTGACAGAAGCCAACCAACAGTGTAATTTGACATTTTGAAGTCCTCACAAAATAGTATCGTCTTAACTTCGTCGTTAAAATATTGTATTATCTTAATTATGACAGCGTCCTCTTTTTCTCCCTCAGCCGCTGAACTAAAGCAAATGTTACAACATCTTAGCGACGTGAGCCTTGAGGTTGGACTTAAAATGAACAGCTCTACAAGGAGCATACACGTAGGCGAGGAGAATATATAATATGTCCAAGAATATTTCTACTTGGCTAAGCAAGATAAGGAAATATCGCGCCTAACAGAAAATGCCCGGAAGAGTTAATGGTCCATGAAATAGCTATTTAGGGCACTATATAGCCAAGTAAGCGGAAGCGGTTATAGGTATTCTGCCCATTTTAATCTATGGTGCACAAACTTGGTCTTTGTCTAACATCCAAAAGTTCAAACTCAAGGATTGCCTCAAGGCGGGCTATGGAGCTAGGTGTTAAATTAACGGATCACGTTAGAAACACTATACTGCGCTCCAAAACACAGATCATTGACGTGTCTCAGAAGGATGAGCTTAAAAAGGACTGGGCTGGACATGTCTGCCGCATGCACATCTAGCGGTGGCCCATAAAATACAAAATTGGTGGCCTAAAATCGCGAGACGGGGGCCGTGGCAGACCACGAAGGAGATGGCAAGACGACTTAGATGTCGTCCTTAGGAATATCATAGCCTACAAGACGTGCAGCGCTGAAGCCTGGCAGGTCGATGTAACCGCGCCTAGCATGCTATATCTCATCACTAAAACAATTTCTAGCCTTCCAAGAATATTGTTATTCGGAGTATTCATTGCCTACCAGGGTATAAGCGAAGTAGAAAGAGTAGTATCTCGGATACGAGTATTTTGATAGTATTTAATTAACAGTAAGTACAGCGCCGCCCGTTCGCCGGTACCACGTGGCTTAAATTGTAAACAAACACCCCCGCCATACGGCATCGCGCTCGAAGCCTCAGTACGCGCTCGCTCTCCGACGCTGCCACACGTTCGTTTATGATTACTGTTTTGCTCGCAATTTCACTCTTGGTACTAGGACGGCAGAAATTGTTAGGAGGTTGAATGAGCGCGCAAAAACAACCATGGGCTGTGCTCGGCTACTTCAGTTGCTTTTGGAAGATGGTTGGATGTGGAGCTGTATGAATTGTGTTGTGTATTGCATGACACAATATTAAAAACTAGTTACCTTCTTAATTTCGTACCATATATATATGGGATTGACTGAAACTTATTAAACTTGTGGTGGTTTTTCTTTTTTTTTTAAGGATGAGAAATCATCAAATGACTTCTTCCGCACTAGTAGTTTTTGCATCATTAAATATACGTTTCATCTGCTCAGCCTCTAATAGCAATCTTCAGTCATATTTAAACTAATAAATATTGTGTTGGCGTAAAACTTGTCGTTGATGTTACTATTAGGAATATTATAATTCTGAAATTTTTATTGGCTCTCTACTAGCTGGCTATTTCTGGAATCCGATCAAGACTTGGCATTCTTATGTTACTTTCGGCACAATGCAATAATAGATATTATGGTAACTTGGCGCTAATCTGTGTTATGTCCACGTGTAGTGCTAGTTATTGCGCTTGCGTGGAAATTACTTAATCAGGAAAAATACTACATTTAATACTAGGAGTTGATAAAGGATTTAAATGCTGAATTTGTAAAGGACACCCCTCGGTTAGTCGACGCGAAAATTTACTTTCGGTTGCCAAGTGATGTCCACTTGGTCGTTACTCTTCACGATTATATTTACTAAGCAACACCATTCAAATTCCTTGGAATCATATAACCGTGAGCATAATTTCTGAAAGCAACAAAGGTTTGTAAATTTCGAAATACCAGTCCTATGAAATGAAATGAAACGAAATTGTTTATTGCCAGATTAACATCCAAATAACACACGTAAATAACAGTAAATATTAAAAAAAGTTACAATAACATGACAAATGCAAACTTAGCCGCCGCGAATCATGTTATCGGCGTCTGGTAGGACTGCCACCTTTGATGAAGAGGGCTGTTGACTATGAACACGTTTCTAATCGGAGAAAATGTTTCCTTCTACTTAGAAGGGAAAAGGTCAAAATCGGATCGGACCGGATCGGAGAATCGGATCGGGGTAAAAATAAAAAAGTATAGCTTGTTACGAAATTGATCTATTCAAATTATAGTTTTATCCCCGGTGCATTTTGTTTCAGGGGTAAACTTCAGCCTATGATATTTTTAAAACGAGTTTGGTGTCTGTTAATATCGTTAGAAATCTGTTGGTAGGCAACCTGATAGATACCCGGCTTCTGAGGTACCTTAACCGTCGTTTATTTGTCCGTTAACACCATTTGTGATAACGCCATTGGTTGGTTAGAGGTTAGCAGGCAGATAAACGACCGACAAAGTACCTTAAAAACCGGGCAAGAGTTAGAAAAGAGCGAAACTTATTCAACCGACGACCACAACGACACAAGAGTTACACCTTAATCTTGTCCCCTACAAAATCTGATCAGCGGTAGGTACCTACTTACTATGTTCCTTGCCAGAATTTTCCCGTTTCATTGAAAGAATGTTTGTATGGTGGGTTGACCGAGCGTAAAGCATCGTCGATGAGCGCACTGCACCGCATTGTCTTTTGTTTTAAGTATTCATTAACTGCAAAAGTCTTGAATCTTATTATCCGACTTCAAAAAAAGGAGGAGGTTCTCAAGTCGACTGTATTTTATTTTCATTTTTTTGTTAAACATACAAAAAAATAACAGTCGCAATAGATATTTTCGCCAATTGTCATTGTCATTCATGTTATTGTGTTGTTGAATAATTATGTTTTGTTTGGAAGACTATTTTTCCATACTGGTCCCATTTCAATTTGGTGAAGATCTGATGAAGAACTCCGAGAGTATCATAATTTTTTAAATTGAAATTTGTACTTTTGCTTGAAACATTTTTTCTAGTATTTGTTTGGTTTATTTGTGAATAATAATTATTCGTATCAGAATCAGGCGATATAGGTAGACGTGGGCTCATTTCCATGAAAAGTGACGGGCGTGGTGATGTTGACCGGTGTAAATGAATTGATTTCGTTATGTTTTGAGTGATTTTACTTTTATTTTATAGTCACGAGTTTGTATAAACCAATTTCAGCATGTGTGTCATACAAAATTTTTCAACACATTTGCGAGAAAATAGTACAATAGGTAATGAAACAAACTTTTTGTTTGAGAAATCAGTCGGTAAGTCGCAACCATCTTTGTGTTCGTTTGACGTTTTAAAATAGCGCGAATTTGCAAATTGCGCCACGTACGCGTGGTGAAAATTAGAACTATATATTTCGTCTTTCTTTTGTTTTTGCCATGCATAATCTCAGAAAAAAACTGAAGTGCATTTTAGTTGTAAATGTTTCTTTTAATGTTGTCTTGCATGATCTCAGAAAAAAAAATGTGTAATTATAGTTTTAAAATGATCTCTGTACCTAGTTTTTAGTAGTTGTTATCTTATTTTTCTTTTTTTTTTGCATTCTGAAAATGAGTAAGCAAAATATGATTTTACCTTAAGAGCATTATGTACCATATTTTACGCAAAATAAATATTATATTCTATTCTACTCATTTTCTCATTAGTATTAAAGTGAGACGAACGTATTTTGCAAAAGCGCTTCGAACGAAGTTCGATCATTCAGCATTTATTCTAGTAATTTGGAACTCCTCGGTGGAATTCTCATATTTTTTTGAAAATTATAAAAAAAACTGTAAAGGATATAATTGGTAGGCTGCTGACGTCTTTGCCATCGCCATACTTGCTGGACTTGTCAGCACTTTTCGAAGCGGTGGTCGACAGAGTACGTTACGGAGCTCCAGCAGAGCACGAAGTGGAAGGTGCGGTGTCGAGAATTTAAGATAGACGACCTAGTCCTAATCAAGGATGATAGGACTGCTCCTCTATACTGGTGCCTTGGCAGACTTTCGAAGCTATTTCCCGGCACTGATGATGTGTCTCAAGTCGCCGACGTATCGCCCTCACAAGGCACCATACGGAGAGCCATCAACAGCCTCACCAAATAACTACATCGACAAATGATCTTGATAGCTTTAAATATAATCTTTAAGGCCCCCGAAGATGTCTACAACACACACAACACATTCGCTCAATAGTCTTCATACAACTCAACATTCATTCTTACATACCATTCCTACGTTCGATCAAAATTATTCTTGCAAAAAGCTCTGTTCGTTGCACATTTAAAATTATTATAAAAAAATTAATACCTTCAGTAAACCTATTTTTCTATAAAGAAATCGTTGTTTAATTTTTCATAAACATATCCCGTTACGGACTCTAAAAGATTTTAGGCAGAATTCAATACTTACAGTATTTATTTTGGTTTTATATTACCTGAAACAAGAAAATTTTGTTAATATTGTACAGCATTATGTTATAAAATTTGTGATACATGGAAATATTACAGAATCATATTTTGGGAATGATAATTATAAACCCAACTTAAAATAATACCTAGTTACTGATAAGTTTACGTCTACGTAGTGATACGCATAAACGTTTTCCAAGGTAAGGGGTGCAACTCATACTCATACGAGATGGAGAGTTAAATCATTTTTGATTAATGGGCGTTGTTTATTATTGATGACAGGCTCGCGTTTGATAAATATCACCTAACTGGTAAGCAATGATGTAGTCGATGATAAAGCACGCTATTACTGCTTTTTCCGTGATGCCTAATCTATATAAAACATATATTTTATGATATCTATTCCGAATTCGTCCGGCCGTTTAATCCAACCAATTTGCATTTTTTTTAATCCGAGAGCTAATTCTACTCCTTTTTAATTAACTTTCGCAATCGCATCTCAGTCGCAATCTGTGAACTGTAAACTTTGCTTGAAAATCTGTAGAATTGATACTCTGAATTGTCATCAAGCACTGAAAATCATCCTTTCAACCTTCTCAATTTACACTGAAACACGATTTTCTTCTGTACTGTCTTGGTACAAACGAGCTCTTCCATTTGAGCTATTGCCTCCTTAAATTGGTTGTGTAGGAGCTAGGTATGAACATCCAACTTGACTTTCAGAATGCATGTCAAATTAAAAGATAAATCTGCTTTGCTTGCCACCTTGCTTCGCATTTCATATTATTGTTTTACTATTGGTACATGGAGCGTAGCATTCTGCAAATCAAGCGGACAACCGAATCCGCAACACGATTATATGCTCCAAAACTGACATCGCGGATGTTGGAGACAAATCTGCGAAACTAAAATGGGATTAGGCAGACCACATTTATAGGGTGCACGAGGACAGATAGGCCAGAATCGCCACGCAGTGGGTGCCTGAAGATGGACATCGTAACCGAGGTTGGCCTAAAAAACGCTGGCGTGACGACTTGGACTCATCCCTGACAGACTGGCCGGAAAAGGTAAAAGATAGAGTTAGCTGGAAAAATATGGGGAAGCCTTTGCCGAGCAGTGGGACAACACTGGCTATAAAAAAACTCGTATTATCAACAAACACCTGAGAAGCAGTAATTAGTCTTAGGCTCCAGATTTAAACTCTTGTTCTCACAATGGAGATGATAAACAATCTAACTAAGACTAACTCTTAGCTACCAAATGCCTTTCAAAAATTTAAATAGAGAGTAAGAAACCTGTGTATTCACGTAATTTCCAAAATTTTAAAAAATATCGCATTTTACTCAGTTCTCTGTTTACAAATAATACATCTGACCAACAACTTGTCAAAAAACATGAAATTAACCTGTGTCAAGATATTCACATTTATTTTCATTCTCATCTCAATGTGAATAGATACTTCTTGGTAGGTAGCTATTTTAATTGTAGAATCGGTGGCATTAATTAAATACCCCAAAATACAGGTATATGGGCACTTGGGGCAACAGGGGCACCACGATGATGAATAAGGGTTCACAATGAAACTGCTAAATACAAAGAACACAATGAAAGCAGGTGGTATTATTTAAATAATCTCAAAAACTCTCAAATACACTCGCAAATATGCACCCAAAGTTTTTCTTTGAATCTAAATAATCTTTTATCTGAAACACGCTATGTCATTTTGACTTTGTTTTCAAAGACACTGGATTTAAACTCCAGAATATGGAGAATAAACAATGTTACTTACTTCAAACCAAACCAACAATACTTATAGTAACAAAATGTAACATCTCAGAAATTCTCGTACCTTTAACAAAAGTCAATCTAAAAATACATGTCATCAACAAAAAGATATATGAAAAGTAAATAAAAATGTTGTTCTAGTATCAGCAATTAATTAACTTACTGTTATGTCAGAATTTATTGATAAGATGATTTTTTTATTTTCACCTCAATGCGACAAGATATAGCCTTCAGGTAAAGAAAAAATGGAGTTTTTGTTTGTCAGAATAAGTAACAATAGATGTTGTAGCACTACGTCAGTCGTCTCTTCGTTACGCTACACCGTAGCCGTACTAAGTGGTCGTAATAATAGTGGAATAAATTTATTAGAAATACTTAAGACTGGGTTATTCGGGCCTGTTGGCATTGAAAATGCTGCCTCCGCCGGCGACCCCTCATGTTTAACGCGACTATGTTATACGATTTCCTGCCGATGACCACCGACCTATTTGCAAAAACTCTACGCCACGGTAATAAATATTTGCAGTTGATCTACTAGGTCAGTAGATCAACTGCAAATATTTATTACCGTTTTGCTTTAGACTCGATTTTTCCTGTGGAACATTTCGATGGCAGCAAAGTAGAAACGGACGGCATCTAAATTTTTTCGAAAATGCTTTTTTTACAAAAATTAGCTTATATTAATCCTATCTACAAGTCAGTATTAATTTTTTTTTCAAAATTCAAAATAATAAAGAAAATTTGACACTTAAATGAAGACATCTACACAGGATTTTTAAAAAAATCATCGCAGTAGAAACGGGTATTTGAATTTGTCCTTACTTCGGAGCTTTGACAGATGAATGGAACGTCAACAAAGACATCAGTCAGTTGTCACATTCTAGCGCGTACCGGGTATGTTTTCGTGTGTTTTTAATGAATTGAAATGGTTTAACGCATTCTACCTTAAATTAATCATTAAAATATCAGCTTTTATTTAAAAATGATAGCAAGATATTATTAAAAAGATATTATTAGAAGATATTATTCTTCAATCTTAAAGTGAGTAATTAAATTTATTTTGAGGTTACGAATCGACCTAAACACGGACATCTGCCACTTGTTCCTTTATACGTCGGACTTTTTGTATAAGTCTCAATTTATGAATGTATGATTTTTTGTTTTTATAAAAAGATTCATAGATATTTTTCTTTAATTAATATACTACTTACTATGTAAATTTTTGTTTGTTATATTTTTTCAGAGTTTGACTCAGAAAATGAATTAATTGTAGAAAATGAAATAATGCTTTGAAGATGTTCTTTAAATATCCTTAAATGTATTACCGGAGATTATTATCTTACTTTATAAGATATTTTAAATGAAATGGACGCTTTTTTATTACAACGTTTAAACGTTGTGTTTGAAGTAAAACTTTTGCAGAGTAAAAAAAGACATCTACATTATATCAGTAAAACAACGAAATAGCGATAAAACCTTTAAAGCATTATAGAAAATTTCAGGTTAATCGGTCCATTAACTCTCAAAATAACCTCTCTTTTAAACTAAATCAGCTCTCCTGTAAAGTTGCGATTTTGTAGATGTCCGTTTCTACTTTGCTGCCATCGATTTTATTGGTACTGTTCATATTTTAAGATGCCAGCGGCCAGTCCTGGCTATGCCCTGGTTGAATCATTAAATATAGCCTATGGTATCTGTCACCAACTTGAAAAATACTTTCATTCACACACACACACACACACACGATTCGGTTTCGGAGATTGCACTCGGCAATCAACATAAACACAAACTCTCAAAATTCACTCGCTCCAGTTATATTTGTAATATGAAATACACTTGTACTTAAATTACATTTTCGAATATTTCAATAAAAAAGTAGCCCACCTGTATCGGGAACAGGATCCAAACTTCGCGAAGGAGGTTCCAGAGAAAAGGAACTTCCTTACAATGCAAGCCGTGTCCAGAAGTACCGCTTTCAGATTCCAGCTGCCTAACGAGAGCCTCCTAAGTTTTTGGACGAGTGAAATTATTACTAAGCTCACATCCAACATGTTGATAGCATCGCGGGTCAAGTCATGGATGTCATGATACTTGATTTGTAAATCGGGACGGTTATATCTACAACAATTGCACGCCTCTCGATTCGGTCCATCACAACTATATGAAGCTTATTGGCGACAATAGTCCAAAGACAAAGACAAAGTACTTAAATGATAAAACTAATACTGTAAATAAACACGATTCAAGAAAAAGAAGACAGAAATTCTTAAATTAATCGGGATAATCGCTTTTCTGCTACACAAAGATTTGTCTTATTTCCTTTTTCTGCTACGATTATACTATTATCAAATTCTATTGTTTTTATGCATTCCCTACTTATATACGTAAATATTTGCAGCTATTAAAAAAAATACTGTACTTTATGGTCGATAGTGTCGTGCTGGCTACAATTTATTATTTATCGAAAATAATTTTCAAAGACAACAAGGTGTTTGGATTTTTTCTATGAAAACTGACCGAGCCATACTGAATTTTAAAATAACGTAAAACGTAATGCAAACTAAAAATGTTCAAGAGTTCCTACACAGTTTGGCAGCCGTGATGCAAGATAGTGACATAATTTTGCGGTACAGAATACTTACTGTTCAACAGTAAGTAATATATACTATCTGAGAATACGATCGAGACGCTACGAGTCGCATTGTTGCGCTCCACTGTTTACGGGAGTTTTAAAATTAACTAAGTAGAGGAGAGATGTATTTACGAGTACCTACATACTAACTGTTTTTCTTTCCGTATAACTGAAGAGGTTACAAATATGAGTGAATTATTGCTAAAAAATGAGAAAGGTATGCCAAATGTACGGTCAGCAACCGCACATTGTAATTTGGCCTGGTTAAAATACTGCAAAATTTGTTAATTTATAAAATGTAGTATCATCACATACACGTCAGTCTTCGGTTTAAAATTGAGCTCGCGCAACATCCAACCTTTTTGTAACCCTTTTGTAACATTTTCTATTATTTTCTTGTTACGTTATAATAGTGTATTTCATATTAAATACCATTTTGTACATTTACATTTATTTTATTAACATTCAACATTAAGTGTAAACGCTCATACACCAAAGAATACCTTTCTCATCGGATAGGATGTCCAATTGTGCATGTCTCATTCAACCAGTTTGACTAAAAACATTTTTTTCTAATATAAGTTTTTTCATATATTTCTGTATGTGTGTGCCTTGCCAGTTTTGGATTTTATTGATACCCTTAAATTAGTTTTATGATTTACTGCAACGCGTTTGGTTTAGTCACGTCATCAAGATCTGTCTCTGCTAGTTGTATCTTTATTCTGATAGCATAGGTAAAAATTAAATAGAAAGCAGTACCTACTATAAGCAGTCCTTTTTATGTTTGATCGTCGTAGTTTGAGTGCGATTGAGAACTAGTGTCAGGTGACTAAGTACTTTTCCTCTGGTCCTAAGACAAACAAATCTTATTCAAGAAAAAAGAAATCCCCTAAGAAATAAACCTCTGACCAAAACACTACTAGTGGCAGGCAGAAAGCAGTACCTGGCCCAGAAAACAGGAAACGAAGCAGTAGAGGTTTTTGCCTCCGTGCAGGTCCTGATCTGTTTAAACTATGACAGTCAAACAGAACAAATGACTTAATTTACACATGAAGTAGTTTTTGTAGTTGTCACGCGCAATCAGTCTAGTAAAATAGAAAATAATGATGAGTGGTAAGGTGTTCGCGGACTTTTTTCTAGGTAAAAATGAGTTCTTTAATTATGAAGTACATTATTTTTATGTATCAATAATAGTTTTCGCAGCGCATGCATTGAAAGACATTTTATGACAATGTCTTTTACACTTTGGGTCAGATTATTCAAATTTTAATAGAGATCCCTAATATTTATGGAAATTAATATAGCCTATGCTACTTGGTAAAGATGTAGCTTTCTAACGGTGAAAAAAAATGGGTCTAGTATTTTTTGAGTTAAATCGTAACAAACAAACAAACAAATCTTTCCTCTTTATAATATTAGTTTTGATTTAGATTAGTTTAAGTTAATGAATTTGATATTGAAGCCGACCCCTCTAATTGGGATAAGACGGCACATAATTATTGAAGTTGATGAATTTGTTTTGTATTATACAAGTTAGCTTCTGTGATTAATTTAATACCCTAGTAGCTGGGCGACCTGTGGCACCCAACACGTGGTCCCAGTAAGTGTCAAAACTTGCAGTTCAAGTCGCACTTTACACTCTATTCACGATTTTCACCTCGTCGTGGAGAAAATTGTGAATAAACATCTAGCACGGTACATTTTTTTTGTATAACTGTCAGTTATGTTCTTTTATTAGTTAAGCCGAATTAATTAAGCCGTTTTAGGTAATTTACATGTGCTACGGAACTATTTTTTGCGTCATTCGTGTCCAAGACGTATGTTTGGGCAATCGGGTAAAAAGGGGCGGATCCCTAGAAGCTCGGATTGTTTTTAGTGGGCGGGGAGCAACAGAGAGTAGTTGTCCCTGAGTACTAGCACAACATAAATGTTCAAGAGCATTGTGAACTCACTTTGTGCAGATCCAATAATTAATCATTTTTCTTTACCCAACAAATATGCAATTCACACAATGTTTAATGTTACCACAGAATTTAATTGCGAGCTGGAAAGTCCGACTATTTTTTTTTAAACTCTCTTTTTGGAATTGGATAACTATGATATTTTATAGATAAGCAGAGTGTCCCCGTAGGTCAACTCAGTAAGTAAATTTTAATGAATATTTCCCAGGATTATAATTATAATTTAAAACCAATCTGCCTAAAAGCAAGCAAAACAGTTACACACCATCTAAAAGTGGAGTGTAATCAAAAGTATTGTACCCTCAAATCTTAGCCAGGTATCGCGAGAAATATTGGAATACGTTAATTGCGTTACGACTTCTGAATTTTGAATGTAATTTTAGTAACAGACTTTAAAAAAGAAGGAGGTTCTATGTTTGACTGTCTGTATTTCTAGTCCAATTTTGAAAATTCTTTTTTGTTTGCAATTTACCCGGAGTGGTCCTGTTCCAATTTGGTGAAAATCTGATGAACTTCAAAGATAATTAATGGAACTCTTTAATAAATGATAGAAAATTTCCCGGGATTGTTGAAATCGCATGTTTGTTCATTTTTTAAACCAGTCCATAATATAAGATCACGTCGGTACAGTTAGAAGGGCGTACCCCTTCATGTGTAAAACATGTGTAAAAATCTCACTGGTACGGCCTTACCTCAACTGTGATGTTCAACTTCCATATTTTGGGGCTATCTATGCGGTCATAACTTTTTTTTTCTGAGCCGTTCTTGGTGATTACTTGTGCGTAGTGTTGAGTTACAGCTATTTTGCATTTGCATAGGTCGTTGAACTTCGAAGATACTCCTCTCAAATTAAATATGGGAAATGTTAAAGTTATTAAATAAGAGATTTTTAAGTTTTATTAATCCCAAAAGCAAAACTAGAGTAGGATTGGAATGCGAAGGTACATAATGAACTTCCATAACGGCAAATAGTGCAAATGAATAAACTTATATAGGGGAATTCAGCTGTCGGGTATCACCAAAAAAGGGAAAATTAAAACTTTTGTACAAGAAATACAACCGACTAACAAAAACACTTAAAAGTACAAAATTACTTTCATTTCGGAGGTCGGAGTCAAAAAACGAAGAAACAAAACCAAAAATACACGTACCGACTTAGCATCATATTATAAAAGTGATCACAATTTTGAATTTGGTATTGGTTTATGGTCCACAGAAAACAAGTTGCATGACCATGACTTACCGCTTGTTAAGTTTAGACATAGCCCTGGCAAATAAGAAAAATCATAAACAACCTCTGAAAAATGATATGAAATTGTGAGTTTTTCTACTTGGAAGTGTAATCCATTTTTTTTAAAGAAATAGTGTCGGTTCGAAGTTTCGAACATTGTCTAGGTTAAATCGTCTGTGTCTGTCAAAAACAAAATGTTAAATCTGAAATAGATTCCAAGAGACGTGCCCAACGAGAGCTCATTAACTCATGCGTTTGCCATTCCGTGTTGAGGTTAAGGCCATTGTCAGCCATTAACCCTGAACCTCATTGGTCATAACAGCGCAGACAGTATGCACGATAGAATAGTTCACCCTTTGGAGCAAGTCTAGCCATATTGACCCACTGACTTACATTCCCTTTACGAGGTAACGGACTGAACCGGTAAATGTCGCTCTATCTCTTTTCGAATCAGTACTTTGAGCGACTGTGATAGATAGATAGCATTTTACTAAAGCGTGAGTGGAATCAATATATACAACAGAGGTCCAGCTGCATGCGAACCGGTCCAGTTTCTCCCTTAACACGAACCCCTTCAATACGCAGGTGCGAGTGACCAGCATTCACTATCAAAGGCTTGCAATAGACAAGGCTGCAAGATTTATCCACCCAGTGTCCACCCCATGATTCAACCCCACTGTAATAGAACTCCTCAAATGCTATAAAGGCCTGGTACCAAAACACAAAACCTCATGAAAGCAGCCAAGTCACTGAAATTTACTCGAAAGTTACTGGGAGCGCATTAGTATTCAGGAGATTGGATTTCAATCTGAAATTTGAAAAGGAGATATCTATTTTCGTATCGGTCCTACGAAGTTTGTTCACTACGCACGATGGATGTAGTTTTCTATGCAGGATGTTGTGGCCATCGCGCTAGCACACACTAGGAAGTGGTGACGGGCGGGCATTTTGGGGGACTGTCTTTATGTAGAACTTTGACGTTCAAAAAGTGCTGGCACTCAGCCTAATTTGAATAAATGACTGAAATATAATTTGAAATTTGACAGATGGCGGTAAATCTACAGCTAGTATCTTCGAGGTCGCTCACGTTGCAGTACGTATTGTTGAGAAGTGACGATGGCATTCTCAATACAAAGCGCGACGCATAGATGGTTACCAATAAGCTTACTATATTTACGCCACTTGTGGTTTTCCGCAGCCGCAAAAGCAACACCAGCACAACACGATGAACTAACAAGAGTATCGGCACAGGTTACGTCCCACACTAAAAGCCTACCCTTCTTCCATGGAAACAAAGACACGCCGTCATGTTTTTTGCCATCGTCACGTACCAAGCCATTGGGTTCTAATACGGCTGAAACGCCGACGGTGACGAGAGCTCGTCGGATAATGTCGTTTAAATTGTCGTGTCGCGCGAAACGGCCCGCACTACAGCTACAAGAAAGGCCGCGGTGCACGAGACTGTTGAAAACCTTGCCACAGTGATAGCGATAAGAACAACCACATGGGGCTCTTAAACGAAGAGAAGCAGCGAGGCCAAAGACCTGAATCCCATTTTCCCACATCCACTTCAGGCGTGTACACTCAGCAATAAGCAGTAAGTTGTTCTGAACTACTCTGCAGAGTGGCTCGTCCGACCGCCTCTGGGAAGATGGTTTATCATGTTGTTAGATAATGAATTAAATGTTTGTTTTGAAATGTTCATAAATTGGTTTAACTAGCTAGGGAACGAACGAACCGGTTCGTTTCCTAGCTTTTAAAAAAAAACACAGTATTATTACATCATCCGAAAATTGCACTAATAAGGATCAAATCCTGGAAAGTAAAAATATATGGCAAACTAAAGAAAAGTGCTAATTTTTATCAAAGCACATTTTTAATTTTCAAAAAAAAACACTATTTACAAAATTTTCATAAATCCATGATGCAATTTTAGTTTTCATCCAGTTACGGTTTAGGTGGGTAGGTTTGGTCAGAAATCTTAAAAGTAATTTCAAACTTATACTAGCTGACCCACGCAACTTCGTCTGCGTCACATTTTTCATGAATGCTCGGCTCTTATTGGTCGTAGCGTAATGTTATAAAGCCTTCCTCAATAAATAGACTTCCTAGGATTCAATTCAATTAAATAAATAAATAATAATAATAAAACTTTATTGTCTCAAGAAGATACATACAATGGTAAAACACAAGAGTTGTAACAAACTTAACATGTACAATAATTTTGTTGACCGCTAGTACCCAAAGTAAGATTTAACTTGTGGTATGGGTACTAGGGCTCTCGTACTTAAAAGCAGCAAATAGGTGACGTTAGAGTGTAGTGTATCGTATATGTTGCATTACGGTAAGAAAATCTTAGATATTATAACTGTTTGTATATATGTATATATATATATAACAAGGTATTGTGTATGTGAGTGTGTGTGTGCATGTATGTAATTGTGTGTGTGTGTGTGTGTGGTGTGTGTTTGTGTGTGTGTGTGTGTGTGTGTGTGTGACAGATTAATTTAAGTTATAGCAAACTTAACTAAGTTTAATCAGTTTTTCTGTTTCCTCATAAGATTTAGACAAAAGCCAAAGAGAATTCAATTGAAATATTTTCTTTCCGAATTACTTCCATATATTGTTATTAGTTGTACAACTTAGCCTAATGTTAGTATTAAATTAAATTTACAATACTAAACAACAGTGTACACCAGTTTATTTTGGGCACGCCACAATTGCGGCGGTAAGACCCCTCTTGGGGAGTGGCTGGAGAGGCGCCACGGCGTCCTCACCTTCCGCCTGACGCAGGTACTCACCGGACACGGCTGTTTCGGGAGGTACCTGTTTCGGATTAAGCGGGAGGACACCTGTCTGCCCTGCTTGGGCTGAGCACCACCGTGTCCTTGGCGAGGCGATCAGCGGCGGCGACCTCTCGCGACCGGCCCTGGTTGAATCCATAGTCCGGAGCGATGAGGCTTGGGAAGCGGTCACCTCCTTCTGCGAAGCAGTAATGCTAGCAAAGGGGGAGGCGGGCCGCGCGAGGGAAAGGCAAGGCCTTCGCCCCAACCGCCGCTACAGGAGAAGACGCCCCGGGCGTCGGGAGTCGCAGGGCGATTCCCGGCCACCTTAGTCGCGGGCCTGCGGACGGCAAGCGTTGGGTGGCTCGCTGTCCGATTACCACCAAGCCCGGGTCGATGACGCGGTGTGTTTCACGTGCAGCATAGAAGACGGGGCCCGCTTGGGCCAGACCCTGCCAGGGTTGCGGAATTTGTTCGAAAGAGTCACCGCGGCCCTGGAACGCAAAGGGCTTTAGAAGGAACACGAATGGGTTTTAGTCAATAAGAGTCTGACACGCCCTTCCGCTCATTTGATGATTTCCCATACATAAAAAAAAAACAACAGTTTATTTGGATAAGTGTGTCTGAACACTTACCCACCTTTATAAGAGGGGAGAGTCCCACCGGTCCGCAAACACATTCAGGATGCCATTGGAGGAGGAGCGCAAGCGCGCCATCATGGAAGCGCATCGCTTTCGCATGATCGCTGCAAATCCGTCTACGCACGCTTCCGCGAACATCCCTGACGCGCTACATCGCCACGGCAACCCCAAAAGCACCCTGAATGCGTTATTGTCCTGTACGCGCAGGTCGCTGTATACCCGCTGGGTATACTTGGTCCACAGGCTGCATGTGTATAACAACTGGCAGAAGGCCTTAAAAAGCGTTATCTTTACCGATTCAGTACAGCGTGCAGGCCAGCATGTTGTAACGGCCAGCGACCTGCGCTCCCTGTCTATGTCTACATTGTCTTTTAAGTCATCAGTGACCCAGTGGCCCAAATACTTAAACCTTGAAACCCGACCTAAAGGAGACCCAGAGAGTGAGAGTTCAGGCAGCTGTTCGTAGGTTAAAGTACCCGATTTAAAAACCAACCATTCACTCTTATCGGTATGGTATTTGAGCCCGTGAGCCACTGCATAACTTTCACAGATTTTAAGAAGCCTTCTCATTGTTGTTCACGCAAACACGATTTTAGAGCTACTGAGCCGACCTATCAGTTTGTTTATGTATAGGTTAAAAAGACGGCGGGAGCTCAGCCCCCCCTGCCTCACCCCACAATCCAACCCATACATATCAGAATATGAGCCTGCCCACTGAACTGTATTCTTTTGACTACTGTACCAATATCTAAACAGTGATATTACATCAGCCGGGACAGTGGTGTCGTGAGTCCAAATCCAGGAAACATGTCATTACAGGAGTCTTTCTGTCCGTATAATATTGGACAGTCTGCTTGAGGCATAAAATTGCACTATCAGTAAATGAGTTCGTTTTAAAACCAAACTGAGCATCCTCGAGAACAATATGCTTAGCTAGAATTTTTATCAAGCAGACTATCCAACACCTTAGCACAGACAGTGGCAGACGATATCGGCCTATAGTTGGAGATATCGGAGGCGTCACCAGTCTTATTCTTTATTACTGGCACGACGATGGTATTGCTAAGTTCTACAGGTAAGTAACTATGACTTATACATAGGTTAAAAATCATACCAAGTAGTCGCGGTAAGTGTACCCCAGCGTATTTAAGATGTTCGAAGCTGAGGCCGTCGTGACCAGGGGACTTTACCCTCACCATGTTCTATATACTTCTCGCGACCTCTTTAGCGGAGAACCTGACAGAAGGAGCCCCCCCCCCCCGGTCACGGCCAACCCCGCGCCGCTATAGGACGGTTTGCTATAGCCACACAACCGCGAGTTTACATTAAAATGTTTTTAAAAAGCATTAGCTAAATCCGTGGAGTCGCTCACGCCCGCGACGCTCACTGGTATCCCCGATCTATGTTTACCACATTAGCGCGTTCTACAAAAAAATAGTCAAGAATAACTAACTGATCGAGTGGTAAATGATCAATTAAGTATATTATTTATCGACCGCCGAGAGTAGAATATAATTAAAGCCCAAATATCGCTATTAAAAAACAGGGGTTGGTGAAAGGTGAAAATTTAGGGTTGTATGTATTTTTTAATGCCACGTTCTAAAAAATAAAAAGAAAAAAAATTGTTTAAATAAATAAAAAAAAATGTAGGGGTGGACCACTCTTAACATTTAGGGGGATGAAAAATAGATGTTTTCCGATTCTCCACCCTAGCTGATATGCATGCTAAGATTCACGAAAATCGGTCGAGCCGTTTCAGAGGAGTTCAATAACGTACACCGTGACACGAGATTTTTATATATTAGATATCACTTTCCTTCCTATCCAATTTTCTTTGTTCTGTGTTAGTTACAGTAACCTGGATAACTGGGACCGCAAAGAATTGTAAGAATTTTTTGATCACATATATTGAGCTTTTCATTTACCCAGTTTCTCAAATTAATAGCCAATATTTTTAGTCTTATCTTTATTCCGTGATCTGTTGGTTCAACTGCAGATAATTTTGTTAATTTGGTTGTGCATTACACTGCATTACTATGGGCTTATTAATGAATATTTCATTGCTAAGCCCATAATATTCAGTAGTTATGGCATCTTATGTCGAAATAAGATCCTGTATCCTTTACTTCAATTTTTGATTTTTGTGTTTGGGAGTTTATCCATCAGATTATTTCCACATTATTTAATTGATTCATTGTTCAAAAGAGTCACCCAAAACCCTGGAATGTAAAGGATATCTGAAGAAACACTGGTGGATTTTAGTCAGTAACAGTTGGCACTTGCTCCCGCTCTGCTCAGACCGGGAGAATTAATTTGATGATTTCCCACACAAAAGCATAGACGGTTGGGCTGCATTTGCATACGCGTTTTGTAAGCTTTGAGAGAGTTTGCAACTTCGTTATTAACTGTCTTTATTTTTTGTAAGTCACAATTCGAATGTACCATGGTACATCCGCTACCATGCGCAAAACTTTTGACAGGAAGGGTTGGAAAATTTTTAGGTAGGAGTTAGAAACTGCAGTCCGAAGGTACGTCCATATGAGTTTTAGCATATGCTTATGAAGTAAAAGCTCATTCACCAATGCGAGTTACGATTTTCGGCCCAAGAGTCAGTAGAGTTTAACCAATTTTATTCGTGAGGGTGCGTTTCCACTAGAGATGTGCGAGGATGCCGTAGCGAGGGATGAGTTTGTAAGAACCAATAGAATCGCTTCATTTACCTAGCGCTGAGCGAAGCTAGGCAAATGAAGCGATGCTATTGGTTCTTAACAAACATATCTCTGGCTCGCTACGCATCTTCGCAAATCTATGGTGGAAACGCACTAAGCCTTTTCATTTTTTCAAAGATTAGCGTGAAAATCCCGTTTTACAAGTAGACACAATCTTAACGAAGCGTATCGCTGCGCTGTTGTAAATTCACGTGACAGCGAGGGCGATCGTGACACTGAGCAACGAAAACTTGAAAGCCACCATTAAGTTTGAGATCTCTTGTAAAAGACGTATTTTATATTTAGTTACATGTCCTGTCCAGGACCGTTAAAGAAAGCTGAACAAATCCGAAGCATAAGAAAGTAATAGTTTATTTAGCAAAAAAGTTTAGTCCAAGAAACATAAATATTGTTAAGACAAGAATGCTTAGTTATGAGTATGTCCAATGACTAAGACCCCTGTCCTTCAAACTAAGTTAATCCTGTATCATAAAGGGCAGTTTTCTCCATAAAAGCTTTATTATAAAACACTTGTAATAATTGTGTCTATTTAACTTGGTCTTTAAGTGGTGTTTGTCATAACAGATATGAAATAAATACCAGAGACATAGGAATATATACCTTATTTATCAGGTATTGACCGGAAACTTGCATATTATGCGATATCATTCTGGTTGAATTTGAAATAGTATATTTTAATGTAAATAGGCGAACTTTTTTATTAAAGTCGAGGCGGAAAAGACGCGCCAGGCCGTTATATAGCGTAGGGATTCCAATGACAAATATCAACTCCATGAAACAAATAAACAACGTTTTTGAACTCCATAAAACAAATAAAAATTCATTAACATAGTATTTGATTTTGGATTTTTATCGTGGGTCGTGATCGATTTTTCGGAGGCTGCGCCGCAATCCTCCCGGCATTATAAATACAAAAGACTCAATAGGGATTAGCTGTCTACCGCTTTTGCTGCAATTGCGTGCCTAATCGCAGTGGGGTAGCAGGCAAGTTTGGAGTAAGTCCGTAAAAATACTTTTAACCCCGTAGTTTCTAGCAGATTTTATAAGGTCTTTAGAGAATTAATTCCGCCTATCCCGGTCCATCATCAGACCACAAGACGTACGGCGATGCGCCACTGGTGCATGGTAGACATCCCACACACACATAGAGAAAACGTTTTGGGAACACATTAATTGTGTGTACAGCTAAGGAGTACAATTCCCTGTCAGAGTCTGTGTTTCCTGATAGCAACAATCAGTCTTAAGTCAAGAGTGAATAGGTTACTTCGAGTGTTATTGCACTAATGTTATGGTGTACAACTGTACATATGTACGTCATCGAAAGCCGTAAACAATTGCCATACTTTTTGATCAATAGTTTAGTACTCTTTTAGTATTAATTTATCGTGTTTATAACTTTAAAACAAAAAAGGGGTTTAAACTACTTTTTGGAAGTACACTCAGTCAGTTTTTAGCCCAGAGTTATCAATTTACTAAGTTGCGATGCACGATGAAAGTGGTAAATAACAATAAAAACACTTTAATTTCGGAAGTCGGTGTTATTTGTTATTTTTTTTGTGTTTTGACACCGACTTCCAAAATTAAAATTATTTTATACATTGTAGTGTTTTTTATTAGGATTTTTTTTCACTTTTTAGTGGTTCACATGTGCTTACCCCATCACAGCGTACCGGCGTGATGTTATGTTATGTTATGAACTGGTGTAAGCAAAAGACAGACATGAGATTTCAGCAATCACAGTCCATTTGCTATCATTTATTGAGGAGTTCCGTTGCCTATCTCCGAAGTTCTTCATCAGATCTTCCCCACATCAAAATTGGATAACTGAGAAAGTGCTCTTCAAAAAACTACCCAAATCGCTTCAAGTGTGCCTTTAAATTTGAAGAGTTCTCTCTATTCTCCAGGATCCCATCATCAGATCCTGATTTGATGATCATGGGACCACTTGGGAAGTATACCCTTTTCAACAAAATAAAAAAATCCAAATCAGTCCAGCCATCTTCGAGTAATCAGGGTACATACAAAAAAAAATCCCCAAGCTACCAACACCACTGAAAAGTCACAGGAAAGCAAAATAAACAATTTCGTTTTCATAGATGATATGTATATTATCTCCAGCTACAGCATGTGATTTTTTTTTTCAAATTCTTTCATAAACGACGGAGTTATGAGGTAACAAACATAGAAAAATACACCCAATTTTAGAACGTCAACCTTTATTGGAAGTCGTTTAAAAATAAGCCCTTTAATTTCATAATCTCTTTTGTAATAATAATTGCCCGCTTTTATCTACCGTAGATGTAGTAGATTATAGTAAAATGTTTGTCAAAAATATCAAAAACATCGTTAAAAGCTCAACTACATCCTCCGCCACTCTCAAACATATATGTATCTACTAATCTCCTCCCAAGGAATGTAACTGCACCTAGGTACCCTAAACCAGGCTATGTCCTTGAATAGCTGTCTTTGATTCATGTTGTGCTAGTACTTTTGGCACGCGCATCGTTTCCATGACTACGGAAGGGGGACGCGTCTGCATCAGATAAATGTTATTAGCACTTTTGCAGTTCTAGTTACATTATAAAAAGAAACATTAATAATAAATTTACGAGTTTAATCACTCTGCACGACACGATTTTGAATACAATCATACCATCCTTGTCTAACTTAACAACTCTCTCTACTTGATGATACGCGTTACCATGGCAACGACCGCTGGAGCATACGTACATATCACCAGCACGGCAGAAGTTATAAGAGTGTGCAGTTAGTTTGCACTAAAACACTGATAAAACGTAGATCAGATATTTATCCAAAATATTATATGCTGTAAAAACTTTTAGATAAAACGTAGATCAGATACTTGTCCAAAATATTAAATGCTGTAAAAACTTTTTTAAAGTTATACTTCTTTTGGCGCGATGGAGAAAACTGATGAGAGTGAATTTTAACGATGCGCGCGCACACCGACACCTGAATTCTACATCATGAAGTTAGTTCTAGGTTGCATGAAAATCGATAACTATGTTCAAGTTGTATATTCTAGTATTTTTTTATTCTCTTTTGTTTCTTTTATGTTTGAATTTCGAAGAAGAATGTGGTTTTAATTTCGAAATAAAGCGCCATAATATAAGATAGAAATGTTTTGATAAAAGTAATTGATTAGACACTATTTTTTCCCGCGGCTCAGCTCCTTTTATTCTATCCTAGAAGATTTTATTGGAATATGATGATTTTTCGAAGACAAAAACCAGCCTCTTCATGAATGAGTTTTCTTAATCGGATTTGTATCTACAGTAGAACGGAACAAAGAATTTTACCGTTTATAATAATTAAAATTATTAGTATTGACTATTTTGAAAAAAGGAGTCTCGTAACTTATATGTCATTGTAAGTAGGTACCCATAAACTTCTCAGGTACACACCATCAAGAATAGAAAGTTGGTACCTATTAATTTCGAATACTACTAACAAAACATTCGAATCAAAAAAAAAAAAATTGCATGATATCTGCCCTATTTTATGAACAAACAGTTTTAAAACTATGAAACGTATCAGTTATTTAGCGTAATAGACTTAATTGGCGATCGTTCGAACGCAACAAATTGAAGCTGAAAACAATACAAATATTTTAAAACTTTTATATTGTTTTAGTTGTGAATGTTTTTTTGTTTTCCAAACGCCAAAGAAGTATAACTTCTAACGCGTGTACATAAGTACACACACGCTAGTTTTTTTTTTTAGAGCATTTCAAATCTTAACATTTTTCAAAAAATTTCAATCGTAAATTGTTACCTACCCTCTATCTTAGTAACATTTGTTGGCTTTCGTCGCAATTCCTTAGTATTAGGCAGTGTTCAAATCGTCTCAAACACTACCGAGACGAAAAGAACTACATATGCTATGAAATAATACATTTCAATTAAGATAATTTTCCGGGTCAGTTTGCCAGGATTAATTGGCGATCGTTCGAACGCAACAAATTGAAGCTGAAAACAATACAAATATTTTAAAACTTTTATATTTTTTTAGTTGTGAATGTTTTTGTTTTTCCATACGCCAAAGAAGTATAACTTCTAACGCGTGATCATAAGTACACACACTCTTTTTTTGTATTATGTGACAGTTAGGTTGTCAAAGACAGACGTATACTCGGGCTATCAGGCACGAAAGGGGCGGATCCCTAGACGTACAGATTGTTTTTAGTGGGCGGGGAGCAACAGAGTTAGGTTGTCCCGGAGTACTAGCACCTCATAAGTATTCAGGAGTATTATGAATTTTGAAACAGTAACATGCAAATCCAGTTATTTCACTTTCATTTCGTTAAAATAATAGTGACTTAAAAGACTACTAGATATTAATTTACAATTTATTGTTCGTATACTTTTCGGAAAATAACATTTATTTAAAAAAAATAACATATCTTGGGAAATAAAGCGTCATAAAGTTCAAGCGATGAAATTTTCTTGAAACATCTTTCAGTTTACTCGATATAAATGCCATAATTTGCCGTAAAAAATATAGAAAACACTAAGCTCTCTAACTCTTAGCTATTTGACTTACTGTGAAGGTTTTTGGTCGATCAGATCAGACTAGATCTGTCACCATTAGCCAAAATGTTATGCAGAATTAATATAGAAAAATGAACTCATTGCAACATAAAATAAAATAGGATCAATGTTTCACACAACATTAGGACTCTTGAATATTTTGAGCACGAGAAGACTGCAACACTAGGCGGTAAACAATTGAGATCGAAGAATGTTAGATGTAAACCCTTTTTTGTTGATCCTTTTTTACAAAGAGGGCCTATTTTACTAATTTTATACCGACGAAAAAACAGACGAGGTTCTATGTTCGACTGAGCACTATGACCACTGAGCTAACGAGTCTTATCAGATAGTTGCAAAAATGGCTTTCCTATACAGGAAAATCCGAGCATTACATTGAAAATTAAAATCTAGGTCCAACACAGTAAACTGTCTGTCCGTCTGTCACAGTCGATTTTCTCTACTGGACCGATTCAGTTGAAATTTGGTACACATATAATCTTCTATGACGCAAAGGACGCATAAAAAAACATTGAAAATATTGTCACTTTTTTAGAGGGAAATAAGAAATTAAAAACACAGTTTTTCCAACAACCGTGTAACACATCTAATCAAGGAACTGATCTAAGGGTCTCAAAAGTATTTTCTTGTTCTTTTTGGATATTCCATTACGAAATAAATGAAATAGATGAAATTTAACCATTATCATACTCCCTTATCTCCGAAACCTCCGAGCCTAAAATTTTGAAAAAAATACAGATTATTATAGGTCTTTACTTATAGATTTCAGGAAAACCTATGAGAAGTCTATGATTTTTAAAGTAACAAGTTAAAAAAATAGTATTCGTTCGGAACCCTTTCCACGCGAGTCCGACTGGCCGACAGACAGATAACCGAGTGATCCTATATGGGTCCCGTTTTTCCATACAGAGGTTCGGCGCCCTAAAAACCAGTGAATTAATATCCTACCATATACCATGGGATAATTGCAACATCTTAAACTTAACGGGGTGATAAACGAATATTCACTGGTCTTAAATCAACTTTAAATGGCCAAATCAGGAAATTTAAGCCTGTCAAAAAATATATGTGAAAGATACATCCTTGTTTTAGGGAAATTAGTAGGTAGCTCAAAAAGTCTGTGGAATTTCTTGCACGGTCTTCTCCATATAGATCTACGCTGTGGAACGTGCAAATAGCTTCATCTTTTTGACCGACCGACCTTGACCATTCAAATGTGCCTGTAAATGGTCTAATTGAATTGAGTATTTTTTTTTAAATTTTATACACAAAATAACATCGAAAAAAAGAGAAGAAATTTAAAAGCCCTTTTTTTTTCAATGTGGCAATCCCCATGGATTTCCTCCACCCTGGGGTGGGTGGAGGGGTCTGTCAGACTTGTATTGTCTAAAACCAACCTGGTGTTCCCTCGTCCACTATTGTCCGAGCCTACGGGTGCGTATGTGAATTTCGGTGCCAACGTCGAAAGATCTGTGCTAACTGCGTGGAGCACGGAAAACTATCGGTATTTTTTTAAATTTAGGCCTGATTTTTCTAAACGGCGCATTCCAAGAAAAAAATCAACAATCTTTTGAAGGATACCAATTCGCTACATTAAAGGGCAATTGTAGCTATGTTAGTTTAATAGTTATGGAGGTGCACTTCAAGCATATTATGTATTTTTTCCTAAAAGATGAATATTGTAGTTTAAGCTTTAAAGTCTGAGTAAGCAGTGTCGTTATAACGCCATCGTACTTTCTTGCATAAACATTCTAAGAGCACTTCAATATCTAGACGATTAAAAACTCATGTAAACTTTACCGTGCGAAATTATGGATAATTCTAGGCCTCGCAAAGTGAATTTTGAAGCATTCTCAATGAGGTCTACACACGATAGTGTATAATAATAATAATAATGTATCCTGGGACAACTCACACACGGTCATCCGATCCCAAAAACTAGGCAGAGCCTGTGCTATGGCAACCAGACAACTGATAAACATACTTATATATTTCTAAATACATACATATTATAGAAAAATTACTCCCAAACACAGAACAAATGATCAAGCATTTAGGGGCAAGAAAAATCGATCTATTTTTTTTTTTCAGAATGTATGCCACACTTGGCGATGCGACTCTTGAATCAGGAGATATTTTTAAACGACTTCAAAAAAGGAGGTTATCAATTCGACCAGTATGGATAAAATATTGTCAGATTTGCAGAGTTAGTTTATACCAGTTTCTAAACCTGTGTGCCAAATTTCATAAGTGTATGTATGTTTATTTATTTGTATGTTTCTCCGTTCATATCTCAAAAACCTTAAGTTGGATTGCTAAAATTGTTTTTGTTTGGACTAGGTCTAGTCCGAAAGGAATAGTGTAAGTTGCATTAAATCGGTTGAGGAGTTTTTGAGTTAGAGAATCAAGTGTTTATCAGCCTCTAGAAATTAATACATACCATTATGCATGTTGTTTCAATGTTTGCATGCAGTTAGGCTCGAGCTCAATAATTTCGATAAAATTAATCCCTTCATTTGGTGGGCAGTGTAACAACTCTGACTAAAATCCACCCGTGTTGCTCCAAACGCAGCTCAGCAAGATGATGTTGATTACCAGATACAATTATCTGAATTGCGTTAGAAAGTATGTATATAGAAACATTGTATGTCCCTTTAAAATTTGAGGGTTGCTCTCGATTTCCCTAGGATCCCATCATCAGATTCTGACTTGGTGCTAATGGGACCACCTCAAAAGTATAGGTTTTTAAATAAAAAAAAGAATCATCAAAATCAATTCATAATGGACGGAATGATCGCATAACAAACATACAAAAAAAAAACAAACATTCGAATTGAGAATCTCATTCTTTTTGCAAGTCGGTTAAAAATAAACATGTATTGCTTACATCGTTTAATTATTAAAACAGTTGGTGAACGTCACGTGCCAACTGCATGGTTAGTGAACTGTATGTTCACTAACCCTGCAGTTTCCTACTTCAAAATTATAATTTTAAGTGATCCAATGCAAATATTTTACAACAAGTTATTGTGAATTTTGAATAATTTGATGAGGTCCCTACTGCTATCAGTAATTCCTATGATTTGCCTTTGTCGCTGACATTTAGTTTTGCAAAAAAAACATATCCTGTATCATAACAGCATCCTCCAAAGTGTCGCTTATAAGAATCAAATTCTGGGAAGTAATAACCATATATGCCAAACTAAAGGCAAGTGCTTATTTTGAACAAAACACTTTTTGAATTTTCAATGTGAGAGTCCGACTCGCAATTAGCTGGTTCTTTCTTTGCTGTAAAATATATATCGTCTTGGAAAATAAAAGGGATTTTTTTTTACATTTTCCAGTACACCCAGGACTGTGGGGTGCAGTACGCTCATCGACTCAAGACTCAACACGCTCGAATGTGCGCTCATCGACGCTGCTGTATAGCATGGAAAATTCTGTCAAGGAATATAGTAAGTAACTACCGCTTAAGGTGTAACCCTTGTGTCGTTGTGGTCCTCGGTTGAATAAGTTACTCCCGTTCCTAACTCTTGCCCGGTTTCTGACGCACTTTATCGGTCGTGTATCTGCCCGTTAAACACTAATCAACCAATGGCGTTATCACAAATAGTGTTAACGGAAAATAAACTAGTTAAGTAGATAAACTGTTAAGGAACCTCAGAACCCGGGTATCTATCAGGTTGCCTACCAGCAAATTTCTATTAATATTAACAAACACCAAACTCGTTTTAAAAATAAAATATGCTGGAGTTTACCCCTGAAATAAAATGTACCGGAGATAAACTATAATGTGAATAGATACATTTCGTAACTAGCTATACTTTTTAATTTTTGCCCCGATGTACTAAGAAGGGAAAAGGTGAGACAGATGATGGTTATATCATAGTTAGAGATTATTTCTCGTTCTCTCCAGTTCACTTTTTTCATAGGATTTTTTTAACTTTCGAAGTAAGGAATTACAGAAATTTCTATAGCGGGTGTAGGTTAACCTAAGTATTATATTGTCAGGTTCTTTTTTGGACTTATTATGAAGTTTATCACGGTTTGTCATACATTTTAGAAGTCCTGGAGTAATCCATGGTTTTATAGTTCGTTTGCGCCTAGGGATTTTGATTTGCACTGAGTTATTAGATATAATAGATGTTATTATAGTGATGAATTTATTTATGGATAGATTTGGATCTGTGGATTCGAAAATTTCCGAAAAGTCCGTGTTTTGTATATTCTGTACAATAGCGTCATGATTTATACGGGTGGTAGTGTGGAGTAACTTTCGCCCAAGTTTGGGGTCAGCAATAGATGTAAGAGTGGGTCTATGATCGGTGATGTGGGTGTCTAGCACAAGTGTGCTTGCAGGTAAATTTGTTTTTAAGAATGAATGATCTAAGCACTTGTCTAGCCGGGTAGGAAATAAGTGGGTAGGGAGAAACCCGTGAGAAGCATTTAGCAATAAATAATCCAAGCTTCGCTGGTTTCTGTTATTTTGAGTTATATCTATGTTAAGATCCCCAACAAGAGCGATATTAGGAAACGAGGTAATCTTATTGTAAACGTTATTTAGACTTGCTAGAAAGTTGTCATAATTTTCGTTAGAGTTGTATGATGGCGAGCGATAGACTGCCACCAATGCCAGTTTATTGTCCAGTTGACATACCAGGCAATTGCCACACTCAAAGTCCGGTTCCCACACTGTACCTTTTAGGCCCTCTTTTATATAAAAAACTACGCCATCATTTTGATTAGAATTTGTTTTTGTACAGTTTAGGTAAATTATTTGCTTTAATGAGCCAGCTCTCGGTCAATATTATGATGTCATGATTTATATCAATGCGGCTCAATAGTAGTTGTAGTGAATCAAAGTTTTTATTTATACTGCGTATGTTTAGGTGTAAAAGATTTATATTGTTTTTGTCAAAATGTTTTATATATTTTTTTTGCAATTATCAAGGCTGCAGATAGACGCATCTCCTACACAGAGTTGGTCGAGATCATTGTTTATGTTTATGATGTTAGCCATTTATAGAAGTAGTTGATGGTGACACTGAAATATTGTTTGACATAAGGTGACTGAATGTCTGGAGAGAGTTATGTGCTACTAAGTACGAGTAGTAAATGCTTTGCTTTTTTGTGTGTGTTGGGGTTTTGTGCGTGTGTTGAGTGATTTGAGTGATGTGAGTAATTGTTACTGTTGTTGAAAAAATATACAAGTAGGAAAAAGATGCAGCATTATTACGCATGGTTAGTCACAGGTTCAGGTTATTTTTGTCGGGAACCTGGAGAAATTTTTCGGAGTTTATTAATTGTTGCTTGTCACCTTCTGCTTTGCGTAAGAATATATTACCATTTGAAGTCCAGCAGTATTTGTAAGAATTTTGTTTAGCGAATTTTCGAGCCTGGTAGAATAGTATCTTGGTACTGGCGGAAAGTTGTTCTTCGATGTATATTGGTTTCCGTTCTCCTGGCATTTCAAGAAGTTTCGTGTTTACTTTATTTTCTTTCGCCTTTTCTTTGTTATACGAGCGGACAGCTGACATAAGTGCTTGCTTTGTTTTTACTGAGGAGAATTCAGCTAATATGGGGCGCGGGGTGTTTGAGGTGGTTGGCTTTCCTGGTAGACGGTGTATGTTGCGGAAATCAGATTCCGCTATACGCAATCCGACAAGTTCACTAATGGTGCATACGGTTTTTGTCAGACTTTCTATATTTTCCGAACTTTCCAGCGATATATTACGAAGTTCATTGCCCGACCCTCGAGACAGACGCTGAAGATCTGAAATCTTTTGTTCCAAACTTTGAATATATTTATGTTGTTCCTGGCGTTTTTTCTTAAGTCATCCACCTGAGCCTTAATTTCACCAATATCGGAAGCCATTTTGGACATGGTTGGCTTTTGTCTAGAGTTTAATTGCTCATTTGTTGTCATTTTTGAGAATATTTTACTAAAACAGCCTGACTATGGTAGATTAATTTACAATTCTACCGCCCACTGCATTGAACTGTTTTTTGGTAGAAATGTGTATACAATGTTGAGATCTCAATAAGACAATAAATGGAAACAATGGCAATATGGTACATAGAAATATTTAGATATTATTATAAATCCTGACACGAAAATTAAAAATTAATTTCTCAATTGCATAAAACATTAAAAAACCTCAAACTAGCCAAAATGATAAAATATTCCAAGCAGTCTGTTGCAGTTAGTGACAACAAATTTGTGATAAAAGACAAAATATTCGTATGAACCAGTACTGCCACTGCAGTGTTTTGATTTATTGTTGTGTCGTCGTCTCCACCTTTTATGTCTTTTTTTTTTTTCGTTATGATGAGTCCACGTAACCCTGCGATACTATCTATGTTGTATTAAATTGCAATAAAATCTTAAATGTTATTCTTAAGGACCTTATTCGCTTGCGGCGCCAACTACTCGTCAGTGGCGCCAACTGGTGAGCACGTAAACGGTAGCCCCCATTTAAGTAATCTGTCAGGTGTGATAGTAAATAAGTTAAAATAAACTTTTTGCTGTAAAGTTTTAAGAACTTTTAAAAGTGATTTTTGATACGTACACGACTGCCCTCCTTTTGGAAATCTGAAAGTAGGTCCCTGACTACAGGACTCGTATCTGTATCTTCATCATCGGAGATTTTGAGTCTCGCAACTACGTATATCAAACATACGGTCACCGAGAATGCCTTGATAATTCTCAACCAATGATAATAATAATATGAAGCAAGAACGGCTAGAAACAAGGCAAAATTATAGGAATCATTAGAAAGGAATTAGTTTAAAATACAGGTTGAACAACAAACAATTTTTGTTACTTTTCCAAAATCATAAGGTTATCATATTAAAACCCGTATGTAAGGATTACTTTCACATTTATTTAAAAGTTAGCGATGGCTACATTATTGTTTATTTTAAACGAGTTTTATTTATGCCAATTGAATTTATTATTGAGACCGTAATTTAATAATGCTGGAATCATTTAGCGACCGACTGATAGTTCCATAGCAAAAATAGTCGCTACGACGTAGCACATTCTATGTCGCGAAAGCGCGAGCGGCGCATCGTAGCAGTCTCAATGTCCAATAGTTTCAGAAGATCGTCAAGATTTCTGTAGTGTACATATTTTCTTTATGATTCAATGAGATTTGTGACCATAAGTTGTCATTTAAATACTAAATTTTAAGTTTAATCGTTTTTAAAAACTAAACGTTTTTAAATAATTTAATATTTTGATTATAAGTGCAGTTTAACACTTACCTGCTGGCTTACAGACATCGATTAATTTAAATTTTGTCATCAAAATAATTTTCTTGACAATTTGTTCTATTATTTGTATGCAGGCGTTTGTCTGTTTGTTCTATATTGTGTCGGTCGAAAAAAAATAGCACCATCCCATCACTTTCCGTGGGTGTCATATGAAGCGACTAAGGGACTCACCAGAGAATGGGCAGCAGCATTCTCTGCGCATTGCAACAGCTACACTGCGATTGTCAACCCGCCTGCCAAACGTGGCTCATATGGCGAGGTGTTTGTCTCGGGTTACGCTTAAACTATTGTCAAGTAGTCTCGTGAATTCGAGACGTAAATTAAAGACTTCGCTATATAAGAGTCTTTGCTGTATACTAGAGCAAACGCTGTTCACATCGTGAATCTCTAGGTTATTTTAGCTAAGGTTTATGATTTTTTTGAAATAAAAGTTTTTGTTTCTTAAATATTAGTGTACATATTTTCTGTTGGAATATAAAACGGATACCTCGTATTTTTCGGTTCACACGACACGATGCGGTGCAGCGCGCTCATCGACTCAAGATGCTATACGTTTGGATAACCAACATACAAACATGCCCGCAATGAAACAGGTAAGTTCCGGCGAGGAATATTAAGTAAGAACCCACCGCTCTTTACCACATTTCGTAGGCGACAATATTAAGGTGTAAGTCTCGTGTTGTTGTGGTCTTGCTATATTTATCAGATTGCCTTTAAACCAACTTGCCTTGTCGTTGATTTAAAATCGCAGATTTTTTCATTACCTAGCGCTTTCATAAGCGTCGTCATATCTGGCAAAAGACGTCCACTGCTGGGCATAGACCTTCCCCAATTGTCGCTTTAACAACCGATCCTGTGCGTCTCGCATCCATCGGCTACCCGCGACCTCAGTAGGTCATCGGTCTACCTTGTGGGAGGCCTTCCAACGCTACGTCTTCCGGTACGCGGTCGCCACACTAGAAGTTTTCGACCACATCGACCATCTGTCGACTTCAGTTTGGCGATCCTACGGCCTTTGTCGGTAACCTTGGTTCTCTTGTGGATATCATAATTCCTTATTCGACCACGCAAGAAAACTCCGAACATTGCCCTATCCATTGCCCTTTGAGTGACTTTAAGCCTTCTGATGAGGCTCATTGTGCGCGACCACGTTTTGGTAACATAAGAGTAGCATTGTTAAAATAGT
The DNA here is from genome assembly GCA_905163435.1 of Mamestra brassicae. Classification (NCBI taxonomy): domain Eukaryota; kingdom Metazoa; phylum Arthropoda; class Insecta; order Lepidoptera; family Noctuidae; genus Mamestra; species Mamestra brassicae. The sequence continues at coordinate 9,427,676 of LR990987.1, forward strand.
TAAAACGCGCTCCAAGAGGTTACTGAGGTGGCACACCAATAAATGCTGCAAAAAGATAAGTCAAAAGTATACTCAATTCATGGGACCATACATTTACGAATATATTAATTGCAAACTTAAAATTGCCACCTTCCTTAAAAAGACACAAGGAAAACTTTTTACCGGTGGTTACTGAGTCTAGACTATTCGCAAACAGGCAGTTCTACAAATACGTAAATAAAATCTGTTCCTACTTATAATCACCTCACACATACAAACTAAACATTTACACTCCACTTTTCCACACACAAGTAGAAAATGTTTTGCTTACTGCATAATTAGTTTATTTTTCTTTACTGTATAAGTTTAAATTCTCATTTCTGTTTGTAACTTATTATAGTTTTATTTAATATTTTTATTATTGTGACTTTTTTTATGCATTTTATTTTGTAATGATTAAAGTTTAACTAACCTATGGCTTCATACACATAAGTCAAAAGCGCAGCAAACCTAGTCAGCGGCACGATCCGATCAGCCGTTAAGAGGTAAATAGGTCAAAATCAAAAGTCATTTATTCAAATTAGGCCAGAGTGAATATAAAATTATATAAAATTCTCGTGTCACAATGTTAGTTTCCATACTCCTCCGAAACGGCTTGACCGATTTTTAATAAATGTTATACGCATATTTAGTAAGTCTGAGAATCGGCTACTATCTATTTTTCATACCCCTAAGTGATAAGCCCCCCTACATTTATTTTTAGATCGATTAGAGAACTTCGATCGTAAATTGCAAGAATTTCGTATGTTCAAGATAATATCAAGAAGTATCAAGAATTTTATACAAAGCGCGAGAACATACAATCACGTTACACACTCCGACACAAATAAAGATTAAAAAATATAAATAGATTAAATTCTCGTCTAAAAATACATTCAGCAAGTCCGTATATGATGTCCATAAAATATAAAACAAACTACCTGAACTAATAAAAAAAGCAAATTTGTATTTTTGTGTACCGAATAAACTTAGAAACTACTGAAACGATATGAAAAAATCTTTCAGCAATGGATAGCTACATCATCAGCGAGTAGGCTACATTTTATACCGTGGGAGACGGGAACAAGAACTACGCGGGTGAAACCGCGTGACGTTTGCTAATACTAACTAAAGACAGTAATACCGGAATGAACCTTCGCTCCGCTTGGTGGAGCCACTACCGCGCCACCCACACGTGTCGCTGCTAAAAGCCCAGTCAGTGCCACGCTGGACGTCGGCGATGAAGGTAGCCTGGCCTGTGTGCCGTCGAAAGCAACAAAGTCAGCGTAGAACTGTTAGGCGTTACTAGGAGTTCATGAAGCATCAGAAGTTTCGAATAGCCGATACACGTGGTTTGCTTTTCAATGCGCATGCGTAAAAAGCAAAATCAACATAAACACTGCTTTGTGTTGTGAATTCTGCATGGATGTAAATAATGCCACGAGGCAATTTCAATGTGAAAAACCGGTGATTTTAGGGGAAATGTATATGTTGAGAGAGAATTTAAAATTGATGTTGATTTTATTTGAACGTTATGCAGTGTAACCTAGGAGAATAACCTCAGTTAGTCTTAGGTGTGCCAATCTGTGAAGTAAATCCCAAGTGAAATAAGAAGTTATCAGAATTATGTTTATTGCAATAGAAACAATGCTGCGACAAAGTCCATTAAGAGAGTGAGACGTTTTTTGAAAACTATACCTATAGTTACCTTTTTATTTATTTTATTTATTATTTCACCATTTCTTTTAAAATAAGTAATTATTCTAATCTAAATAGTTCAGTTCCGGGTAACCTACTAAAAACAATCTCGTTTTTCTATTAATACAAGTCGATTCTGGCGTAGGAGGTCTTTTTAATTATATAATTCCCAAAAAATCTTATTTTTGCCTTGAAATTTTTTGTCGAAACAAATCATTTCACCATACGTTTATTGTCTGAAGATTGTTTGCTGTAATAAATCATTTGATTAAAGATCAAATACCATAATGACATTATAATTGGTAATATTTTGCCAAGTAAAAATTTGACCAAATAAAAATATGCGTACTAAAATCATTCGAAATATTGCAATGGTATAAAAAAGGTTGCTAAAATTTGTTTGGGTAATGAAATTTTGTCAAAATCTTTTCGGCAAAACGCAGGATCCCTGTGTAACACATAACAAGGTCTAATGCTGTGTAGGGTTCCGCAGTTTACTATGCATACCTATGCATCATACAGACCAATGCGTCGCGCTTAGGACGATTGGGTGCTGTAATGCCCAAACACGACAATACTTCATTTGTCTTCAATAAACACATGTCTTCTATCATGATCAATATCTCATTTTAAATTTCTTCAGCCATTTGTAGTGTTGGAATCATAGTTTGACAGCGCACACGATGCAAAACATCCTCAGACATGTCAATCCCTATGTTTCACCCACAATACTCCTGGATTCGAGGGGAAACATGTCAATATGATACTCGCAAACAATATGCGGATTTGATGCGGCGATGAAGATATGACAGAATCCTTGAGCGTATTATCCCAATGCGAATCGTTCTCGAGCAACTTTAATAGTTGACACGACTCATGATAGGTCGCACACAGACGTCCGCAACTGACCCCCCAATCAATTCTTGAAACGATGACGGACCACAAACATTCACTAAAAACAATCGTCGTTATTTTGATTTACGGTGTAAATGCGACCTAGAGCGTCTAAGCAAATTAATTTGGATGTCCTTCAACTGGTGTTCCTTATATCCGAAGCTGTATCGACTTTGATGACGCGTTCACGTTCACGTGTAGTAGCGTGGCATATCAACATGTCAACAAAGTGCGAGCGAAAACATCTGTTTGACAAACTGAGAAGAAACTTGTGAATGTGGTAGACGATGGACGTACCGCTCGCGCTGTCCGCGGCGTTCTCTTCATTGAAATACACTCGTTGTACATTTTTAGATCAACTGCCAAATGGACTGAAAACTGTAGGGTGTGTTTCGTGGGTATCAAATGAAAAGATGCGAAATTGCTTCGGCACCTTCCACAGCGACTCATCTGATACTGAGATACTTCGTCAATTGTATTTGTTACAGCCATCTGGCCATATCGCTACCTTTATTATCATATTTACATATATTATGTACTTTATCGACTTGACGGAGTTACAATATTCCACATTGATGTGAGCCTCAAAAAGTTTGGACAATATTGGTGAGTAAAACACAATCAAACGATTGTCCACATCAAAATCTTATCCTTTTACCTTCACAACTACTGATTGCCCATTGTTGCAAGTGATCGCCGACGATACAGTAGGTGTCCGCTACATGGTTTCAGCAATCAGGTCTCTCATGTATCGCTTGGAACACTTGCCGTCGACCATACAGAGTGAGTTGTTGTTGAAAACTCCGCAAGGTCCATTGACAACTGATTCATTGAGAATTTCAGCTGAAATCATGGAATCACAAATGTTGCTTAGTTAAAAAATGTAGAATTGGTCCTTTGAAATATAGTTTTTTTGGAATGCACCTTGATATCTCTTTCCAAGTTTAGTCACAAAATAAATTTCTGAACGCAACCATAAATATCTGACAACAACCAAATACATTATGTCGATCCTTTGTCATAGTGACACTATTTTGAAAATTTAAATACGCGATAATCCGAATAATGTAAATATATGTTTTCGATTCAAAACCCTTATTTAAATACGTTCTGTAATTATTACTAGAGGGGACCCAAGTTTACCATACCGAAGTGACGAATGTCAAATGTTTGACAGGCAGGAACAGTTTGTATGAGAAAATAAAATTGTTGTTTTGCTATTATCCTAGCAATTTTTTGAGAAAACTTGTGTGAGATTGGAATGCGAAAGCACACAATGTACCTCCGTAACAGGAAATAGTGCAAATGAAAAAACTTATAACGGATAATTCAGCTGTGGGGGGACCACAAAAAAAGTGAGAAATTAAACTTTTGTACAAGAAATACAACCGACTTTAAACAAAAACACTGTAAAGTACAAAATTACTTTCATTTCGGAGGTCGGATTAAAAAAACGAAGAAACAAAACCAAAAATACACATATCGATTTAGCATCATATAAGAGAAGTACACAAAAGTGATCACAATTTTGAATTTGGTGTTGGTTTATGGTCCACAGTAAACAAGTTGCATGATCTACTTACCTCTTGTTAAGTTTGCACAATGCATATAGCCCTGGCAAATAAGAAAAATAATATGCAACCTGCGAAAGCTGATATGAAATTGTGAGTTTTTTTACCTGGATGTTTAATAAATTTTTTTTAAGACATATTGTCGGTTCGAAGTTGTGAACATTATCTCGGTTAAGTCGTCTGTGTCTGTCAAAAACAAAATTTAAAATCTGAAAGATTCCTAGAGACGTGCCCAACCAACTAACCAACCACCAACCAATTCTATTCTTTCTTTCTTTTCAACGAAAGTTCATTAACTCATGTGTTTGCCATTTCGTGTTGAGTTAAGGGCGATTGTCAGCAATTAACCCTGAAGTAAGTCTAGCCATATTGACCTACTGACTTACATTCCCTTTACGAGGTTACGGACTGAACCGGTAAATGTTGCAGTCTCGTTTCGAATCAGTACTTCGAGCGACTGTGATAGATAGATAGCATGTTACTAAAGCGTGAGTGGAATCAATATATACAACAGAGGTCCAGCTGCATGCGAACCGGTCCAGTTCCTCCCTTAACACGAACCCCTTCAATACGCAGGTGCGAGTGACCAGCATTCACTATCAAAGGCTTGCAATAGACAAGGCTGCAAGATTTATCCACCCAGTGTCCACCCCCATGATTCAACCCCACTGTAATAGAACTCCTCAAATGCTATAAAGGCCTGGTACCAAAACACAAAACCTCATGAAAGCAGCCAAGTCACTGAAATTTACTCGAAAGTTACTGGGAGCGCATTAGTATTCAGGAGATTGGATTTCAATTTCAAATGTAAGAAGGAAACATCTATTTTCGCATTGGAGCGGTCCTACGAAGTCCGTTCGCTACGCACGATGGATGTAGTTTTCTATGCTTATCTACAGCTAGTATCTCCGAGTTCGCTCACGTCGCAGTACGTATTATTGAGAAGTGACGATGGCATTCGCAATAAAAAGCGCGACGCATAGATGGTTACCAATAAGGTTACTATATTTACGCCACTTGAGGTTTTCCGCAGCCGCAGCAGCAACACCAGCACAACACGATGAACTAACAAGAGTATCGGCACAGGTTACGTCCCACACTAAAAGCCTACCCATCTTCCATGGAAACAAAGACACGCCGTCATGTCTTTTGCCATCGTCACGTACCAAGCCATTGGGTTCTAATACGGCTGGAACGCCGACGGTGACGAGAGCTCGTCCTCGAGCTAGAAAACGGCCCGCACTGCAGCTACAAGGAAGGCTGTGGTGCCCGAGGCTTTTGACAAGGTTGTTAAGGTTGTTGTTCTCTTCATCGATCAAGCATCGCATGAAGAGAACAACATGGGGCTCTTAAACGAAGAGAAGCAGCGTGGCCAAAGACCCGACTCCCATTTTCCAACAGCCACTTTTTGAAAACAAAAAAACAGTATTATTACATCATCCGAAAGTTGCGCTAATAAGGATCAAATCCTGGAAAGTATAAATATATGGCAAACTAAAGAAAAGTACTCATTTTTATCAAAACACATTTCTAATTTTCAAAAAAAAAACAAAACTTACAAAATTTTCATAAATCCATGATACAATTTTAGTTTTCATCAACATTGGGCCCAAAAATCTACAACTGCATCGTTGGATTTTTGAAAAAAATATCAGTTATGGTTTAGGTGGAGGTTTGGTCAGAAATCTTAATATAAGTAATTTGTTAAAAATGAGCACTTTCCTTCCAATCCAATTTTCTTTGTTTTGTGTTAGTTACTACTGTAACTAACCTGGATAACTGGGACCTCAAAGAATGTAAGAATTTTTTGATCACATTTATTGAGCTTTTCATTTACCCAGTTTCTCAAATGAATAGCCAAGATTTTTTGTCTTATCTTTATTCCGTGATCTTTTGATTCAACTGCAGATAATTTTGTTAATTTGGTTGTGCATGGAACTGCATTATTATGGGCTTATTTATAGGCTTTTCAATAAATATTTCATTGCTAAGCCCATAATATTCAGTAGGTATGGCATCTTATATCGAAATAAGATCCTGTGTCCTTTTCTTCAATCTTTGATTTTTTGTGTTTGGGAGTTTACCCATCAGAGTATTTCCACATTATTTAATTGATTCATTGTTCAAAAGAGTCACCCTAAACCCTGGAATGTAAAGGATATCTGAAGAAACACTGGTGGATTTTATAGTCAGTAACAGTTGGCACTCGCTCCCGCTCTGCTCAGACCGGGAGAATTAATTTGATGATTTCCCAAACAAAAGCATAGACGGTTGGGCTGCATTTGCACACGCTTTTTGTGAGCTTTGCTACTTCGTTATTAACTGTCTTTATTTTTTGTAAGTCACAATTCGAATGTACCATGGTACATCCGCTACCATGCGCAAAACGTTTGATAGGAACCGTTGGAAAATTTCAAGGTTAGGATCTGCAGTCCGAAGGTACGTCCATATGAGTTTTAGCATGTGCTTATGAAGTAAAAGCTCATTTACCAATGCGAGTTACGATTTTCGGCCCAAGAATCAGTAGAGTTTAATCAACTTTATTCGTGAGGGTGCGTTTCCACCAGAGAATCTCTGATGTGCGAGGATGCCTAATGCCTTTCCATGGTTGAATTTGAAATAGTATATTTAAATGTAAATAGGCGAACTTTTTCATTGAAACCGAGGCGAAAAGACGCGCCAGGACGTTATAGAGCCTAGAAATTCCAATGACGAATTTCAACTCCATGAAATATATAAACGACGTTTTTCAACTCCACAAAACAAATAAAATTCATTAACACAGTATTTTATTTTGAATTTTTATCGCGGGTCGTGATCGATTTTTTGGAGGTTGCGCCGTGATCCTCCCGGCATTATAAATATAAAATACTGAATAGGGATTAGCTTTTATTTTAACCCAGTAGTTTCCTGCAGAATGTTTAAGGTTGTGTCCTTAGAGAATTAATTCCGCTTAGCCCGTTCCATCATTAGACCACAAGATGCGCCACCGGTATATGGTAGACATCCCCCTACATAGAGAAAACGTTTTGGGAACACATTAATTGTGTGTACAGCTAAGGAGTACAATTCCCTGTCAGAGTCTGTGTTTCCTGATAACAACAACCAGTCTTTAATTAATCTATTCACTCGTGAGTGAATAGATTACTTCGAGGCAAGCGTGCTCCATCTTTGACTACATCATCGCTTACCATCAGATGAGATAGTGGTCAAACGCATACCTCAATCAATATAAAAGAAACATTGGATTTACAAATCAACAGTTAGCAAGTATTGCATAGCTTTAGATAATTATAGACCAGTCATTTAAAATGTCATTGGTCGCAATAAATAACATTGTCCTGGGGTGTAAATAAATATATTCTGAATACAGACTTATACATATACCTTTACTGTAACTGCACTTATATTATGGTAAAAGATAGGCATTTTTTACAGTACCTACTACAAAATATTAATTAACTTTAATTTCGGAAGTCGGTGTTAAAAACGAAATGCGACGAAAAAACATCTAAAAACACCGCCACTGGGGTACTACCATTTTGTTGTACCCCCCCACACCTACCAAAACCATCATGGGACCACTTGGGAAGTATACCCTTTCCAACAAAATAAAAAAATCCAAATCAGTCCAGCCATCTTCGAGTAATCAGGGCACATACAAAAAAAAAATCCCCAAGCTACCAACACCACTGAAAAGTCACAGGAAAGCAAAATAACGCAATTTCGTTTTCTTAGATGATATGTTATCTCCAGCTACAGCCCAAGGAATGTAACTCCACCTACTCTAAACCAGGCTATGTCCTTGAATAGCTTTCTTTGATTCATGTTGTGCTAGTACTTTTGGCACGCGCATCGTTTCCATGGCAACGAAAAGGGGACGCGTCTGCATCAGATAAATGCTATAAGCACTTTTGCTGTTCTAGTTACATTATAAAAGAAACAATAATAATAAATTTACGAGTTTAATCACTCTGCAGGACAAGATGTGGAATACCATCATACCATCCTTGTTTAACTTAACAACTCTCTCTACGTGATGATACGCGTTACCATGGCAACGACCGCTGGAGCATACGTACATATCACCAGCATGGCAGAAGTCACTAAGAGTGTGCAGTCAGTTTGCACTAAAACAAAGATAAAACGTGTAAAAACTTTTAGCTTTTTAATATAAAGTAGATCAGATACTTGTCCAAAATATTAAATGCTGTAAAAACTTTTCTTGTATTGTGGGACACTTATGTTTTTTTATTTTACATGAGGTGCCATGGAATATTTTTAAATGACTTAGTTTCTCACTTACTTACACTTAATTGTCAAAGACGGACGTATATTTGGGCTATCAGGCAAAAAAGGGGCGGATCTCTAGACGTTCGGATTGTTTTTTGTGGGCGGGAGCAACTGAGTCAAGTTGTCCCAGAGTACTAGCATCTCATAAGTATTCAGGTCCAGTTATTTCACTTTTATTTCGTTAAAATAAAAGTGTCTTAAAAGACTACCTACTAGATATTAATTTACAATGTTGATTAATTTACAATTGTTCGTATACTTTTCGGAAAAAAAAACTTTTATTAAAATAGCCATATCTTTGGAAATAAAGCGTCATAAAGTTCAAGCTATGAAATTTTCTTGCAATATCTATCGGTTATTGAGGCAGTTTACTCGATATAAATGCTATAATTTGCCGTACAAATTATAGAACCCACTAAACTCTCTAACTCTTAGCTATTTGACTTACTGTGACGGTTTCTGGTCGATCAGATCAGACTAGATCTGTCACCATTAGCCAACATGTTAAGCAGAATTAATATAGAAAAATGAACTTATTGCAACATAAAATATAGTAGGATCAATGTTTTTCACAACATTAGGACTCTTGAATATTCTGAGCAAGAGAAGACTGCAACACTAGGCGGTAAACAATTAAGATCGATGAATGTTAGATGTAGGCCTTTTTTGTTGATCCTTTTTTAAAACAAAGGGCCTATTTTTACAAATTTTTTACCGTAAAAAAAGGAGGAGGTTCCATGTTCGACTGTATTTTTTTTATATTTCTCGATTTCTCCCCCATTTGTGGACCGTTTCTCAATTTTTCTTTTTTTTGAAATATTACACTGGTCCACAAAATTTTAACTTTGTTTAAAATTATTATTAAAATTGACTTTTTTGATATTTTTTACTTTATTGGTGATTGTAAGAAAAAATAAACAGTTAAAAAAAATTTGCTAGACAAGGATTTTATTCTATTAAGTAATTTAAAATATTAAGAAAAAACGCAGATCTCGTAAGTCAAAAGTTTTTTTTTTATAAATGACTTAATAATCTAAGATTTTCATGAATATTTAGCTTCTGGTTTGGTCCCTTTTAATTGTCCAGCAGTAATCTGCTAACACATTTGGGCTCCATTTGCCCTGGTACCGCTTTTCCATATTAGAAATGTCCCGATGGAATCTCTCACCGTGCTCGCTGAGAGCCCCTAAATTGACAGGAAAAAAATCCAGGTGCGAGTCTAAAAACGCAATGCTTGATATGACAATAATAGCTCGCTAGTCAACTCTCTGTAGCTGTCGCTCTTGTGGTTACCCAAAAAAGTTGTAACAACATTTTTAAAAGCCTTCCATGCAGATTTTTCTAAATCGTTAATTTTTCTTCAAATCTTGAATCTTTTATTAACTCCCTAATTTGAGGTCCAACAAAAATACCCTCTTTTATCTTTGCATCACTTAGTTTAGGGAATTTTTCTTTTAGATACAAAAATCCTCTCAACTCAAACTCCCATTGCGATCCATTGCCTTCACAATTTTTTTTATTAATCCTAATTTGATATGCAATGGTGGAAGAAGCACATTATTTCGCTGTACAAGGGGTAAATACTTTACGTTTTTTTTACCCAGGAACTAACGATGCATGTGTAGGCCATGTTAAATAGTAATCTGAAACGTGATCTTGCTGTTCAGTCCATATCATGGGTACAGTAAACGGCATAGGTTGTGCACCTTTCTTCCAGTCAGTTAAATTTTTCAAAGACGTTATGCAACAGACATGAGGGGCCCAGGGTTTGTCTTGACGGGTGACAGAAAAACCAAAACATTGGTGATAACACTCCAACACAAGATTCGTAAAATTTCGTCGTTGTTTTTTGAATGTCTGTTCTTCGCAGACATAACAAAAAGAGTTAAGAGAAGTTAAGAGTAAGAATACTGACTACTTACATACCTTTGTATAAGTGATAGTTCTTATAATTCAACAGACAGATGTGTTGCTGGGGAGTTTGTTGCGCCACTTCTTCTTCCCAGCTAAAACACTAGGAAGTGGTGACGGGCGGGCGTTTTGGGGGACTGTCTTTATGTAGAACTTTGACGTTCAAAAAGTGCTGGCACTCAGCCTAATTTGAATAAATGACTTTTGAATTTTGAATTTGAGTTAAGATCATTATTACACTTCCTCGACATGTTCACAGGGTCAATAAATCACAAAAAAGTGTTCAAATTCAACGACAAATATTTTTATAACGATTTACTTCTAAGCGTTTCTGTTAATTTACTGCCGTAGTACTAGTTATGAGTATTAGCGTAATGAGTATTAACATATGACAACTGTGATTTAATAATCCTCATTATTAGTAGATTGATAAAACAAAATTAGCTATCAAAGTTCGTGTGGCAAAACCAGTGTTGACCAGTGTTATTCTCTCTCTCTCTCCCATTGGCACCAAGTCAGGATATGATGCTGGGATTACAGGAAAAATGTTTGTTCAGCGATATTTTCCCCAATGGTCAACCTATTTGAATGATTCTTTTGTTGTTTGGAAGAGTATTTTTCCTTTCCAAACTGGTCCCATTTGAATTTGGTGAAGATCTGATGAAGAACTTCGGAGGTAGGAAACTCACGGATGACGGACAGAAATCGGATGACGGGAATTTGATCAAGTGCGTTAACTACCATACAGTCATATAACTGACTACTTCGGAACGTATTTTCACGATTTGGATCGGATGCAGTGTGTAATTTCCCATGTTTCTCGTAGAGTTTACTCAGTTTTTGTCCTATAGTTTGACCAGGACCGCTGTATTACGCCTTAGGAAGGCGCGGTAAGGCGGGGTAACAGGATAGAGCGGATTCACATGAGTTTGATATTGTCGGACAGATCTTACGATATCAGTTTACAATATTTTATAGCATAGAGATATAGCTTCATTTACGTATATAAAAGTGAAATGGTGATGGTGTTGGTGATGGTGTTGGTGATGGTGATGGTAATGGTAATAGTGGTGTATGGAATTCTATTAAAATGGCAAGTTGAAAAAGTAACCAGGTACGTTTAATAAAAATATTCATATTATTTAAAGTTATGTTTTTATTCATTGTAGATTATTAAGAAAAACTAAGTTTCAGAGTCGTTTTGTAGATTTATTATTAAAGGTTCGATGACATACGTAATCGAACTTACTGTCGCGATCACATCTCATCCATTTTTCAACCAAAGCAGTAGGGCGGTATTTCAAATTAAACTAAACTGCGCTAACAAATAATAAAAAAAAACCTCGCAAGGAGACAGGCATTTCCTGGAACCAAGACCTTGAAGACATATGCAACATGCATGCCTATGTGTGACATATCTTACTTACAATGGGCCCACGTCATGCAAAGTGGGGTCGTATTGCGGTCGCTCTCCGTTATAAAGAGAAATATTACACACAGCCGCAATACTATCCTATCAGTGTTAACAAGCTATGTTGGTAATAAATTAAAAAACATCAAGGAAGGACTTAAAACATAAGGTATACATTGCTTGACGTAGCTGCTACGACGTGTATGACGTCGTTGCTCCGTTGCTACGCACTTGTAGCACTCGACGCTAGCAGCTGTTCACAAACAGCTATACTTTTTTTTTCTTTTTTTTTTCCTTAGCCTATTGTGTCCCACTGCTGGGCAAAGGCCTCCCCCATATCCTTCCAGACATTCTTTTCTTGTGCCACCTCGAACCAGCCTTCGCGGTGTGCATCCAAGTCATCTCGCCACCGCTTTCTGGGCCGGCCTCGGCGACGCCGACCATCCTCTGGCACCCATTGCGTGGAGACGTTTGCCCAGCGGTCATTATGCATGCGGCTGGTGTGCCCCGCCCAGTCCTATTTTAGCCTGGCAGCTTTTTTGCCTACGTCAATGATACCGGTTTTGGAGCGCAGCGTGGTGTTCCGTACTCTATCAATTCTTTTTAAACCTAAAATACTGCGCTCCATTGCCCTTTGATTTCCATACCCCAAGGCGGAACTACACTTTTATCTAACCTAATTAATATTATAAATAAATGAGTTTTATTGATTACTGGTGGCCCGCCCCGGCTTCGCACGGATATATATGTTTTTTCAAAATTTTCTTTCATAAGAACCTTCTCCTGACAAAAACAAACACAACGAAAAAAATATAAGCGTAATTGGTCCAGCCGTTCACGCGTGTTGCCGTGACCAAAGGAAATAGGGATTCATTTTTATATATAGGGATTACCACTTCACGCGAACGCTGAACGTAATTGGATGAAACTAAGCACACAGCTAGAATATTTACATTACATCCGGGAAATATAATCTAATTTACATCGGGGAATATATTTGTAATGTTCACCATCCCTGATGTAGCCCGTCTATAAAAGCAGGCGTCTTATGCAGTTCCGGCTAAAGCCCTGGCTGGAGGTTTTTAATATTTATATTAAGGCCGCCACATACAAGTCCGGATAAGCAGTCGACAATCTCATAGGCTGAACTGCGAGACGCCACTCAAAATAAATAATTAAACAGTTCCGGCAGAGCTAGGATACGAACCTGACTGTTCTAATGGTTGGTCCACTCTTTAGTTCAATAAATGATAACAAAGAATCCTTAAGGACCAAAATAATATCTGTAAAAATGATTATAAATTAAATTGGCATTGCAATTGCTAAAATAACTTATAACTGAAATGTGTTTTCATGTGTTCAAAAAATCTTTTTTATTAAAACTGAACATTTATGTGAGAGCGTATTTTTGTACTATTACCAGGATATGCCCTAATCCAGCCATGTTTACCCAGTGAGCCGAGTTTTGGACTTGGGGGGGTATATTTGTACATAAAATCACTTCAAAATAGAAATCAAAACTATTCATCAGTTTACTGAAACACTGAAATAGAGCGATATACATAAATAGGACGTAATTGTCGTAAGCCAGGACATGAAGCACACATCTTGGTGTTTACATGTCACGTGGCCGATACCATTAGTTTGTATGGTCATTGCTTTCCAATAAATAATGTGATTTACATAGTATAAAATGAAGTCGCTTCCGCTGTTATAGCTTAGATCTTTTAAACTATTCAACGGATTTTAATGCAGTTTTCATCAATAGATGAAGCGCTGGTTACATGTATAAGTCATCCCGAAATTCTTACGGGTACGGGAAAAATGAGAGATGCGCGTAGGAAGACGCGGGCGAAAGCTAGTGATAATATAAACTAAGCTATTGAACTCCTACATTATAAACGACACTAGCTTCTTCCAACCTTTTTGCACGCGTGTCAGTCGGAAGTTATCCCAAAAGAACATACTCCCGGGATACAAATAATTGTATTGTCTATTCCAGAAAATGGTCTACGCGTTTGCGAAGTGTCATGCCAATCCGTTCCACCGTTAAGACGTGAAGAGGACAAACACAGACAGTGAGACAGGCAGAGTTACTTTCGCATTAATAATATATACTTATGACTTAAATAATTGAATTTAATATATGAATTATATTATATAATTAAAAACATATTCAAAAGGGTGGCAGCACATGAGGGATTTGAACCCACGACCTTCGCGTCTCGACCCCGGAGACGTGACGCTCTATCCCGACCTGAGCTAATGTGCCAGTAGTTATAATGGCCAAATACGCGTTCTATATCACCCCTCTCATTGCATTCAGCGATCGACCGTAGCGCCGTCACCTTCATTAAATACGTATGCGGAGAGAATCAGAGCTAATCAGAGTGTGCTACTTTTTTCTTATTAATTGGGTTGTGATGTTACAGCGGCCCATTTATTGCAATTTTGGAATGTTTATCTAGATTACTTAACAATTAACAAAAAATCTGAATGAATCCTGGAAAACTGGCCCGGAAAATTATCTTATCTATATAGTTCTTTTCGTCTCGGTAGTGTTTGAGACGATTTGAACACTGCCAAATACTAAAGAAACGCTACGAAAGTTCAAAAAATGTCGCTAAGATAGAGGGTAACAGTAAACAATAGGAATTCAATACGGGGTCAATCCCCCACATTTAATCGTGAGGGAAGGGTCAATCATTATCTCACGCATTTCCGAAAGGAACAAAAAAAGTGATTCAAAAAATGGACACGTGTAGGATTCGAACCCACGACCTCCGCGTTTCAAACGCGACGCTCTAGACCATCCAACTGAGCTAACGTGCCGCTACAAATGGTGTTTAAATTCTCATCCTGTATCGTCCTTCGTCGGTGCAAATTCAGGGCATTCACCGACAGCAGCGCCCGCCACCCTTTGAACTGCAATTGCGGCCAGACGCGGAACTACCAACGCATGCATAAACCCTTTCGAAGGACAGGGACACGTCACTCAAATCATGCAAGACAGATGGCATTCATTTAAGGCAAAATATTGCATTTTCGTTGCTATTGAAAAATGTTTACTAATAAGGCTTATATTCTATTCGTCTCTGCAGTATCTATTTTAAACCTGCTATTAAATACTGTAATCTTTTTATTACGGTATTCGGCTAATCGTAAACTATTTATAAGGCTACCTACAGTACTCTCTTTTCTTTTTTCTTAAAAACCATCCAAAGGTTGTCTTGAAAAGATCGCTTTAAGCGATAATACTAATCTTTTGATATTTTGCTAATATTCTACTTTATTGGGATTATCGAGAACATCACTAATAAGTACTACATCGTAAATGATGCTGTAGATCAGCTCCTGAAGTAGCCTTGTTCTTAATATTCGATGCGTTTTTAGTTTAAACAGTGAACTGTCTCACCAAGAAACTGTCAGTGAGAAAGTTTATAACGTGACAGCGACTCATGTAGCGATAAAGTCGAAACTACACATTCCCTTTGTAGAGTTAAGGTTTGATTTCATAACATTTCATTATCTACAGAGAACCGAAGTGATCAGTACGGTTTGATAAAGGCTGATTTGCAATTTTAGACCTATTCAATCCGACGGGATTCCTCATTCACGAAAATTATAAGTTTTTTTTTTCATCCCCAATTGAACTCCTATAGACGATGCCTTATCTAATAAGCCTTCTCTTAACTATATTTTAGTGTCGGTTTCCAGTCAAACCGAATTCTGCATGACTTCCACAATCCAGAAGATGTAGTATTATCATCAATTTTAGTAATTATTATTTATTTTAGGACAACCAACAAAGCATACACCGAAAATACATCAAAAGTACTCATTGTTAGATGTAATGCCACAGAACACTTTAATTGTTATGACGCACGCTCCTATAAAGCTATGAACTTGCTTAGTGATTACACAGACACATCGCGACCGGGTGCATTCGTAACATTACCAACATTACATTAAGTTTACGTAGTTTACTTTGTGAACAGTGAATAGATCTTTATTTTATCTCCCAACATTGACTTTTATTTAACAAACATTCCAGACACTCGTAACTCTAGCACCGCACACTCATACATCTTCAAGGTTCTTTACAAATACCGCTAACATTGAGATAAGAATCTTAAATGTACTTGAGTACGATGAAGTCTATGACGTCATACTACGGCCTCTGAAATCACATTCCTAAGAACCTCTTAGTGTTACATGAAAGCCTAGTGCTCTAAATATTGTGCGGTCTGAATAGATCAATACTGGCTCCTAAGCACGTGGCGCGTTTCCATGGCAACGATGCAGCTAGCGCGAAATACACCGCAATGATGCGGCTCTTCGCTGGAGTAAAATATCTTTTTTTTTTTCAGTTTGACCTATCCCACTCTCGGGCAAGGACTTTTTAACTTTTTCCACTTCTCTCTTTGCGATATACAAATATTAGGTATGTTTGAAAATAAATTCCAGCGTTTAAAAACAAAAAAACATGAAACGTTTTTGATGAGATTTTGTTTCTATTTACCTAAGGAATCAGTATTGAAATTTATTAGCTCCCTAGAACTTCAGGAAGTAGGACTGTAGAGGGTTTAATAATCATTATCATTGTGTGAGTAAGTCAGTGAGTAGGTACTAAAATCGACGTATGTGGGTAAATCGTAAATTCAATCAATTTGAACCTAGAGAAATGAAAAACAGTGTGTTTGGTTAGTCACTATGTATCATTCTATATATATATATATATGAAATTCATCGTTAATGCATAGTCTTTCTCAAGACACTATCGAATGGTGAAAATTTTATTCAAATCGGTTAAGATCTTATGGAGAAAAGTATACTTTCATACGAACGTGTTGTGCAGACCGTGTAGCGATGATGATCTATGTCGGTAGACCAATCGTTTTTAATAATAATTTAAGACGTGGTTGACAAACTGCACAACGTCTTAGCGTTATACGCCCGCACCTTAGATACAACCGGATACCAAAATCATTTGCGATTCGTGCAAATTTCCAAATTATTTTACTGATTTAAGGGTTTGGCCGTCCATATATTTGTTACATTATTTTTTCTCAAGATCCTTACATAAAACGACAAGTCAGCAAAATTAAATATCGCATATTGCCATGCCGTAATTGGTACCTTAACAACGAGTATTATAATATGTTTTTTCAGTATTCAAAACATTAACATTTGTTATATCAATATGAAAACAACATTTTTGATTTTCTAGAAACAAAACCGAAATACATTTCGAAAATCATTAATTGAGCAGAATCCGCCATATGCTGAAAATATTCAAAACTGGACAAAAGGATAATTAAAATAACTGGCCAAGTGGAAGTCGCAAAAACATGTTTCTTGTATCCCCCCTTTTATTTTTTATTTTTTTTTCATTTTTATTATATTATGTTGTTAAAGCGGCACCACAAATACATCATCTGTGTAATTTCAGCTGTATAACTATCACGGTCCATGAGATGCAAACTGGTGACAGACGGACAGACAGACGGACGGACAGTCAGCGGAGTCTTAATAATAGGGTCCTGTTTTACCCTTTGGGTACGGAACACATATTTGCGAAAAAAATATATTTTTCCTAGTTATTGCCCGCGGTTTTGCTTAGTTGAATGACGAGATTATCCAAATGTAACGTAATACCGAGGTGGTCCGTACCTACGTGCTGATTTCACCGAACATAAAAGTCTAATATTATTTGGACGTCAATTTCAGGCACATTATTAGCACACCTTGATGTTGCTGTACCTCTTTGAGAAACAATAATAATGAAGCTATACATGGTGTTAAAAAACCGTTAATAAATATTTGAATAAATAAGAAATAAAACTTTGTTATACCAATTCGAATTCACAACAACCCAGGTTCAGCAATCAGAACATAGGAAATATTACGATAATAGTATCCTGCTGATATAGAAAAACAAGTTAGGGTGATTACTGTTTTTTTTAAATTAAATACTATACATAGTATCTAAACGTAATAAACTTTGTAACAAACATTTTTTTCTTGAATTACAGTGGTGTGGTGTTTTGCCAACTCTAATCTAGGTTATCTGACGTAGACTGCGTTATAGGGTGACGAAGAGTTCACAAACGTAGTTGTAGTAAAATATACTAATATATGTATTGAAAAGTTGAGAAAAAAATTAAAAAAATGCTACAATGGCCAACTCGTGAAGGAATCGAACCCCCGACCACCTCATAAATGGGCGCTCTGACCACTGAGCTAACGAGTCTTATTAGAATATTGCGAAAATGGCTTTTCCATTCCGGAAAATCCGGACAATACATCGGAAATTAAAATCTAGGTGCAAAACAGTAAAGTATATATTTCAACGTCAACCTAAAGCCTCTGATATAGTCTACGTCGAGCTTCTCGCTCCGTTCGCTAGAGGCGGTGATGTTGCCGCCACCCTTATAACAGTTGGCAGAGACGGTAAGCGACCAAGCAAACAGCAACACATTTTTGTTAAAGACCTTTATTTCTGATTTGCAAGGATAGATGGCGGTAAAATCGTGATAAGAAGAAAATGAAGGTGGCGCTTAAACCAACGATAACATTGCGTCCCAAACCCATTTTTTGAAACTTTATTTATTTAACCCATGAAAATGAAAAAATAACGTTCCAAATAATGTATGTAGTGGTTCGTCTATCTTCCCAGGCCCTTGCTATCCAATAGTAACAAGTATAAATGAAGTAATGCGTTATTTGTTCTGTTGTGTTAACAAGCCTGCCAAGCTAGAGAAAGCATAGATTCATAAATAATAATAATAATAATAATAATAATATCTTGGGACAACTCACACACGGTCATCCGGTCCCAAACTAGGCAGAGCCTGTACTATGGCAACCAGACAACTGATAAAAATACTTACATATTTCTAAATACATACATATTATAGACAAATTACACAAAATGCAGCTATTATATGTATATTAAATGATATTTATTTTGTAAGTAGGTTAAACATAACACTTTTACACGTCAATATTTTTAAGTCTTTTTTAAACTAGATGACGCCGTATTTCCTAGCTGTTAATTCTATATCTATAATCTAGTTAAAGGTTATTCGGTGAGTAACTCAGAACTCACCTAATTTTAAGTGTTGTGCAAATTGTTCAGCATCAATCGACAATATTGTAATGCATGATGTGCTTACCTGTAAGAAATTGGTACACTGGTCTATCAGTTTATTTGATGTATCTCATCCTTGTACACGTGTATTCAATTGTTGGTGAGCCAAATAAATAAAATAAAATAAGAAGCCTAACAGAGCGAATTCTTTTTTCACTGTTGAATTCAGTCATTATCTTGCAATGTGACGAGATATTTTTAAAAACTCAAGTAGAATTTAAGACTTATTTTACTTAATTCGCATAAGCTCAGCTAATAAATTACATACGTACATATAATTATGTATGGAGAAAATATTCACATATTACGTCCTTTCCTAAGAAACAGTCTAAGTAATGATGATTAATAGTTGATTAGTAGTTTCAAACAGACAAAAGAAGCGAACGGACTTAACTGGAAAAAACCCTACGATTTCTCTTACAAAGCACGCAAGTTTCTCAACAAGTTCACATCTTATCCGCCCCGGACCTACAATTTATCCGAACCGGAGCAAAAACTTGATAGTTCCCTGTCTTCCACGTTTGTAATTTATTTTATTATGGCCCAATAGGGTGTAAAAAGACGCTTAACGAAAATGAACACCCATTGTAGGTACCTATGATTGCCATATATTTTTTTCTAGACCATGTATGGGAAACCAAACAACCATTTCGGAGATACCGAAGGTCAAAGTTTATTATATTTTTTTGTTTTTTACAAAAACTAATTCTATACAAACATAATCAATATTTTCGATTAACAAATTATGAATTTGAAGTTACAAAAACGCTATGACTGAACTCGCTGCAAAACACGGGGCGCCCCTTGAACTTGCCGCCCATGTGCACGTACCCCGATTTTCCCCCTCCCCTAGATCCGGGGCTGCATCTTATAGTTATAAAAAAGCACCTTACATTTGAAAATAAATTTTCCATCTAATATCAAAAATTTGTAGCAAATCCGTCTAGAACCTTTGAAGATAAGTATTATCAAACTGGAAGCCTTGGACGCGCCATGTCTTTCTGAGTTATAGTAACCTATATCCCATTTCATGGGTTTTTAATTATTTGCGGAATCCTTTTTCTTTCATTTCCTTATAGTCAGTGAATATTAAGTAAAAAATTTCAAGAAAACAGATATTTAATTAATATCATTATGCTTTAAGTTAAAATATGTTATGTTGACGACACAGAGATGTTTCAATTGAATTTATTTGTTTAATGTATAAAAGACGTATTCACTAAGAAATATGACATTCAAAAGTTTCTGCCTACTCCCATCAGAAAACGCAAAGGGAATTTTGCACAAACTTCTCAAAATCAATTTCAAATCATCTCATCATCATGGATTAGTAAAATTAGTGATAGACATAATTTTAATACTAGAATTAAAGACAAATTAGATCAACCATTTTTTAGATTAGCTAAAGTCCACACTTATTTCATGGGGTATTGTATAGTGTTTCTTTTTTGTGTTTTTATTTTCTGTTTAATTAATGGTTATTAAGATTATCTGTAAATATGTGAGTACCATTTACCTAAATTTCTTTAGAAAATGAATAAGTTTGCCTCTGCTGGTAATACTTTGTTCGTATAAGTAGCATACTCTGGGTGCATCGTCCTCACATAATATTAAATTAATTTTTGTATACCAAATTTTGTAAAATCCTTATTTGAAAAGAGTAACTATGGAGTTTCTTGTCCGTTCTTCTCCATAAGAATCTACCTTTCCGAATGGACAGTAGAGTCACTTTATTAATGTAATATTATTATTTTACTGAACTGTAAATGATGACGTTCAAAAGTGCCGTTTAATGGCCTAATTGAAATAAACGTTTTGACTTTGACTTTGAAACAAATCCTGGCTTTGGCTGAAACTGAGGAATTCTTGTTGGAAAACTCCAATCACACTTTGTCGACCTGAGATTCCGACCAAAGACCATGTACAGCTACTATTGAATGAACCCTTTGTTGAATAGCTAAATAACATTGATCTTCTAAGATGCCCTAGGCGAACAAACGTTAGTCGTTATTATTTATGATTGATTTACCAAATCAGTAAATCAAAGTTTGCACTCGGGTTCTGTCCGGAATGCAATATTACAGCCAAGCTCAAATAAAACATCTGCCGCGTACCAGTCGGTCTATTCTGTCAACAACACACCGTGTAAACTTTGGAGGAGTGAACAATAGATCTGTCATTCCATCTTGTTTGTATGAATTGACAGCTCACGACACCTAAGCGATATACATAAGCCTACAGAATCGCACTGTTGTGGATCTATGGGCTTAAATTATCACAAACCCAAGCCAAATCATTTAAGAAAAAATAGTGATAGAAAGAACTATAACCTGAAATGTTACAGTTTTGATATCAAGAACAGTAATAGATTGATTGATACAATAGGGTAGATGGCTAAAAAATCTAATTTATTCGTCAGATTTCAAAAAAAATATTGGACACTTACTTACACGTAAGTTTCTTTTTCACGTTAAAAAAAAATTAAGACGATACAGTGCGTTGAAAATTCGTTTGAAATTTGACTACACTTTTTACTCAAACGTGACATCACAAGCCCCCACTTTATTTTCGTCAAATTAATTGATTTAATAAAGCAAAAGTACGTTTCCAATGTTTTTCGAAAATCTAATTGACGGACTAAATAGATTCATATTTGTTTTACTCAGTAACCATCCCTATTAATGGGTGCCGATGAAGTCAGTGGAATCATTATTTATTTCTAGATCAATAATACAGTTTTAACAAGCTTTTACTTAACTTGCGCCGTTCGTATGTATGTGTGTATGTATGTAAGTTGTCCGTCAAAATTTGCAAACCATTTTTCGACCATGTATTGGTATCCGATTTACCTGAAATTTTGCACGCACCTTTAGTTCTGGTGACAATTCAACGTGCATTACTCAATATTGTAATCATTTCAATATGGCCGCCGCTCCAAAATGGCGAATGAATATTTTTTCTAAATCCCCTTAATATGGGTATCACATGGATGGGCGTGAAGGTAAAAGATAGTTAAAAAAAATATAAAGGAGAATTTATTATTATTTATTATGGACATTACTTATGGATAGTTTAATTAAAAATATTGATGTTTTCAACGATGAGCGACCCATCCTCTTCGAAGCCTTTTCCAAACTATATTGGGGTCGGCGTCCAGCCAAATGGAATTCAGTTGAATACCAGTATTTTCCGTAATGCGACTGCCTAAAATAAACAAGTTAGATTGACAAAGCTGTCTTAGAACACTGTTACTTTTCCATTATTCAAAATATCAATATAACCATACCAAGTTTGCCTATTTTATTAATAATAAAATTAATGCTTCTTTTAACTTGTTTATGTACTCATACATGTTCAGTGTAATTAATAAATATTATTTTTAAGCGTTAAATCAATATTGTTAAATTCATGTCTTAGTTGGAACCGTAAAAAAATAATTCTTAAGAAAATTTGCTGTGTGTGGTTTGCGCGACAGTGTAACAACCTGCTACACTGTCATGCCGCATGGTCTGTCTACGCCGCGGCATAGCAAACCATCAGGGGAGACAGATGAGAAAGTTACACAATTTACTTAACCTAATTTACTTAAATCTAGCTATATTGTGCCTAATACTATCCTTATCCAATGATTCTGGAAAGGGCAGGGGTTGATACAAAAGTACTTGGTTATTACCAATGACCGCGAACTTATGAATAAATTCATACTAAAGCACCATTTTTCGATAGTCAAAAGCACTATTGAGGCACCGCGCAAAATAACAAGACAAACCCATATTAAATAAAAAAAAATAAAAAAATTAATACATTTACAATAAATCCAAATGACAAGTGCAAGTGCAGTATCGTACAGTCACGAGCAATAACATGGAAACGCCCTTAAAAATTCAAATTAATGTAGCAACATTAAATCGCAAAAATAAGTACGCTAACTGTGAGTTCAAAATTTTTGGAAACGTCAAATTGTGTCAAAATTAAATACACATTTTTAAAAAAATTTCGTTTACAATAGATTACCAAAAAATACTATTCAGTTTTAGTTACATTGTCATGTACCCAACAAAATTTAAAAAAACATGGTAAACAGTACAGTTTTTAAATTATGTACACAATTACAAAGCAGCAGTTACAAGCAGCTTGAGCTCGGAACAAATCGCAATTTGTTTCAAAAATGAACCCAAATTGTGCTTTTACCTAATTGACAGTGCACATAAATATAGGATCTTAATAAGTTACAGTTCAATTCATCTGTTTTTTAGTATGTTTGTTCAGCGACCGATTCCGATAGCTCTTCTTTTGTTTGGAAGGGTATTTTCCCGGTCCCATTTAAATTTAGTGCAGATATGATGAAGAACTTTGAAGGTAGGCAAGGGAACTCTTCAATAAACGATAGCAAACCTTCCGGGATTGCTGAATTTTCATGTCTGTTTATTTTTTACAGCAGTTAATAACATAAAATCACGCCGGTACGCTGTGAAGGGGTACGCAAATGTGTATAAGTTAAAAAAATCCAGTAAAGTGACATATATTTTAAATATTTTTAATTGCAATAAATCGAAACATTTTCGTGGGTCGGTATCGACCCGTGGGCACATACCATGCTTTCTAATCATATTTTTTTTTTCAGGTCCCAGCAAGTGCTTTCTACAAATAAAATAGCCTGGAGTGACTTGACTAAGAGGAAGGCGTCCAGGGCTTCAATGTATACATTGATCCGCCTTATGATCGGACGGTGACTCAGGTGAGGAGGACTGTGACACTATAAATCTCTTGAACTGACATCAGTTACTTGCTCCAGCTGAGGTGGTAGTACTACAAGGCGAAGAAGACAATGATGATGACACCACTATCGATAAGGTTTTAATCTGCCCTAACATATCTGAATCCGGATCCAGCACACATATGTAGGTTTACGAAATTCTCGTCCTGTCGAACCGTCAACTCCAGGAGTTGAAGAACCGATGATCAGAGGTTTTATATCACAGATATATAACAGATTGGATACAAATAATAATATTTGCGCCGTAAGATAGAATGACAACAGTATAGTTACACTGTTGTCAAATGATTTGGAGTACACCCCGTTCAAAAGACACGCCGACATACAGTTATATTCCCATTTTGATTCTGCTAGTTGACGTCGGTCGTCATCAACAACGGCTATATTATTATATTCTATTCACGCCAGATCAGTAGGGGCAAACGTAAATATGATGGAACTTCGCCGATCAATTCTATTGCAAGGTCTTTACCCCAGAAATATGGGAATACCAGAGCTCAGCCTAGTCTACAGAAGAATTCAAAGACAACTGTACCTGTTTTTGTTAGAAAACATTCGGCTTAACATTTATTATTCTCACAAATCAGGTCAGAAGAGGATGTGCGCTGTTCTAAAAATAAAAAAGTCGAAATGTGCTGCAAATGTGACGTCAATTTGTATGACAAATGCTTTGCAATATTTTATTAATAACTGATATTATGTCCTATGTTCCTTACTCACCGAATTTAATTAACAAATAGTTCCTATCTTACTTGTCTTAACTAATGATAAAGACTGAATGGCATGTAATAGTGTTTTATTTTAATTATTCTTTCTCCATACTCTAGAACTCCATTTTCGACTAACTGAAAAAGAACAACTTAAATCTACAAGTTACTATCACAGTCCTTGTCTGTGGGTATCGATAAACAACATAGCTGAAAATTAGAATATCGATTTTTTTAGTTGTTCTAAAAGTTGTTTTTTTCACATTCACCCTTGTGAATGTTGTTGCCACTAATCCGGTGGAATGGCTTAATGGGTATTTGCTGTTCATACTGACATTATCAAATCGAGTGTGCCGTAACGTTACAATATCTACATTCGTAAATTTAGGCAATCAGACAAAGGGGCGGAACCCTAGACGTTTGGATTGTTTTTAGTGGGCGGGAGCAACTAAGTGAAGTTGTCCTGAAGTACCAGCACGTCATAAATGTTCAGGAGCATTAGCTTACCTCAACAGTTATGTAAAATTTCTAACTTAACTTAACTTAAACAAAAAACTTCATACGCATAGATAACCCCAACATTATATATGCGGTCAGAAGTTTTTTGTTTCTGAGCCGTTTTTGATGATTATTTTGCATTGTGTTGAGTTATCATTTTATTGCATTTGCATAGGTAGTTGAAGTTCGAAGGTGGAGTACCTTCGAACTTCAACTACCTATGCAAACAAACATAACATAACAAATCTCTGCTTCGTCTGAAGAAATAAATTTAAAAAGACAACTTTTGGTTCACAGTAGCTTTTAGTAGCACTTAAATAAATAAAAGAATAAAAATAATAAAGATCATATATTATTTATGTAAAGTTAGACAACGAAATCAAACCATATATTTTCTTGTTCTACTTCAGATGACAAGAAAACTACGATAGCTCCAATTCTGTCAGAAATTATTATCCGTTTCTAAATTAGGTTATTTTTGGTAGGTAATCCAATAAACACTTTTGTATTTTTATTTTGATTTAAAATCATCAAATAAAATATTTTTTTTTTGTTTGATTTCAGTTCAAAATTATTCCAAGGTAATAAATTGAAAAGGGACCAACCCACACACAAATAGTTTTGCAAACAGGGACCCTGTTTGCAAAACTATTTATATTTGTGTTTGGGTTGGTCCCTTTTATTGAATTGAGTTTTTATTTTAATAACTATTTAATGTTAAATACTTTTCACCAATATTGTATTCGCACACATAAAACGAAGTATTTTATACAAATGTTTTTAAATAAAACTTTTCCAAAATTACGCGCACATTAAATGTATGCACAATTTAGACAAAACGGCTTTTTCTCAAAACTATCATTGTGTGGGTTGGTTCCTGTTTGCATAATTAGGTTTAATTACGATTAAAACCATCACAACAAGCCATTTTATTTGATAACGTGACACGGTAGAGTTTGAAAAACTGTTTTTTGAATTGTCCTAGTTTGTCCCTTAAAAGTGAACCCCATTCTGAAAATTTATTTATTTACGTTACGTGTCCATGTTTGGTCACAGAAGTTCATATGTGAACCAAGTTTCAACAGAACTGGTCCAGTAGATTTTGAAAAAATAGGCTGTTTTCGGAACCCTAAAAATATGGGAAACCTACGAAATAAACCAGATTTGCGATAGTTTTTGACCTGGATGTCATCATCTACAAAGCCTCTCCCAACTATATTGGGGTCGGCTTCCAGTCCAACCAGATTCAGCTGAATACCAATATTTTAGACGGAGCGGCTGCCTATGTGACCTCCACAACCCAGTAACTGGTTCACATGGAACTTCTTTTGCCTAGACTGGTGTCAAATTAACTGGCTTCTGACAATCCATAACCACTGTCAAATATCAAACGCTAAAGATAGACAAAGAGCTAAACGTGCTTTCCGAGGCTCGGAGGAGTCTCGGTGTGTTAAGATAGTCACCCATCCACAGGCCGACCTCAGCAAGAGATGCTTTAACTGAAGATCGGCCCATACGGCTGATAACATACCTATAGCCACGAGCTTCTAATAGACCCTGGATATAAAGTCTTTTTTTTAAGAATTAATGTCGGTCCAAAGCTGTATGCGGTGTATGTATGTATGTATCTCGGTTTAATCATCCAATCAAAATATTGAATTTTAAACTGATTCCCAGAGACATGCCCAACGAAGGGCATTAACTCGTGGCGATATCGGTTCTATGTTGAGGTTAAGGCTATAGTCAACCTTTACCCTATTGGCCATAACCTCCCCCTTGAGAGCGACAGACATAGTATACATTCTATCAGTATTGGGAGTTGATAATTAGTTTATGGTACCAAATTCAATTTTTTTTTTGTTGCTTGTACACATAGCAAGGCACAACTGTTTTCCATTTTGGCGCGGAGTTTGAGTTGCATCTGTCATTTAGATTAAGTACTGTGCCGTTTTTTAACCGACTTAAAAAAAAGGAGGAGCTTCTTAATACGAATGTTTTTGGTAAAGATCTGATGAAGAACTTCGGAGATAGGCAACGGAACTCTTCAATTAATGATAGCAAATCTTCCGGGACTGCTGAAATCGCATGTCTGTTTATTGTTTACACCAGTTTAAAACAACAATCCCGCCAGTACGCTATGAAGGGGTACGCTGATGTGTACAAGTCAACCATGTTTTTGGGGTTATCTATTCAGGCATAGCTTTATTTTTTATGAACCGGTCTTGATAATTCAATTTGCAATGAGTTTAGTAACATTTATTGAATTTGAATTGAATATTGACCTTTCAAGATAAGCAACCCCCTTAACTTAAAAACTAAGAATCTAGTAAATTGAGATATTGTTAGGTTTATGTCAATCCCACAGCAGACTTTTAGGTAACTATGAGCTGGTCTGGACATGGACCACGAAGTTACTCCTTATCGTGAAATAGCGCAACCACTCATCATGGGAATAGTGTCAATTTAGTTGATAATTTAGTCAATTTCGGAAATCGGTGTCAGAAAACGAAGAAACAACCAAAAACACGGTCGGTTATATATTTTTTTGTAAAAAAGTTTTCTTGGATCATCTCTAGTGTGTATTGCGATTTTCATAATGGACAAAACCATCAAACAAAGTGTTTGTCTCAAATTTTGCTTTTTTTTTCAATAGCGAATCAACTAAAGCATGAGGTACAAACTATAACATCAAGGAAAAAGACAAATGCACAAAGATGTAGAGAATATCGTGAGAGAAAGAAATTACTAAATTCAATGGTACACAACATAACTGCAGAGAGATCAGATGAATGTAGTGAGACTGACCAATTGCAAGCTTAAAAACCTAAAACTAATGCAGTACATTTGATGATGATGAAACTAAATTTCGATTTCATCATAATCGAGTACAAGCTTCATCAACAAAATCTCTAGAACAAGAGTTTCAGAGATTGTTATTAAATAAGCTTGAAACGAAGGCAAAATCTGGCATTGATTTCATTACTAGAGATAAAGGCATTTCATTATGTACCTTCAACGTCCAAAGCCTTCGTAAACATTCAGTTGATTTAATCGACTCTGTTACCGAAAAAACCAACATTTTGTTATTATCAGAGACATGGTTGGACAATCAAGAAGAATGTGATGTACCGAATTTTAATTGTATAACCCACTTTAAACGTGAAACGTGTCTTTCAGGTAAAGTTGCGATATATCACAACACAAATGATACGACCAATCTTGTAACACCAAATCTGTCGGTCATTATGAACAATATTCAGGACTTGCACGTAAGACGTACAAGTGTTGCAGATTTATGTGCAGCAGAGTGTGTAATGGAAAACGGCATTACATTAATCATGGCAGTCATATATGTCTCACCAAATAACAAATTAATAGATATTCAGGAGTTCATTCATCGAGCACTGCTAGAGTATTGATAAAGATGTATCTCGAACGCTTAGCAGATACAACAAAAATTTAGATGAACTTCCACTCATTTTAGCCGGTGATTTTACATAAACTTCAGTAATGAAAAATCAAAACCATTGCTACAGTTTGTAGAGGAAGAATTTGATTTAAGAATAAACAATAATCCAGCAGAATCAACAACAAAGTATAATACTACCATCGATGCAGTTTTTTCAAGACATTTAAATAAAATAGAAACCCAAACATATGTTTTTTCAGTTACCACAAGCCAATTATTACTAAAATTGAGCCTACTGATTTAGTTTATATTACATTATATTTGTTAGTAATAAAAAAATATTACTATATCTTAAAAAATAAAAATTACAATTCCTTCACTTATTAATTGAAAGGAACTTCGTTCCGTCCGGGTGTCCCTTGACACCTCTCAGGTTTTATAATATGTTATGTAATCGTTTTTTTTTATTTTTTCAGTGATTTTGCTATTTTCTATTTTATTTACGGGTATTTCGTTAATTAAAAATAGACGTGAACAAAATTATCATAGTTACATATAATAGGTAGTTGATGACCAATTTTGATGGATCTTTTTTTTGTAATTCCATTTAAGCTTGGTAAAGATTATGAAGAACTTCGGAGACAGGCAACGGAACTCTTCCCGGGAATGCTGTAATCGCGTTTCTGCATATTGTTTATACCAGTTCATAACTAATTTTAAAATAACTTTGTTTTGGAAGTCGGTGTAAAACAAACGGAAGAAAAAAAAACAAAAACACCGGCTTCCGAAAAAAAGGCTGTAGTTTTGTAAAAAGTTTTTTGAATTTATAATAAAAATATTGACTAGCTGCTGCCCATGACTTCGCTCGCGTCTGTTTATAAAATCATGGATTTTCATTTTATTTGTTTAGTAGTAAAGAAGGTTGTCTTTGTAATGTCATTATGACATTCTGTAGTTTCTGCCTACTCCCATCAAAAAAGTCGTGAGTTCGTGTATGGAAACTTGATACCGATTGCTTATTTCTGACGGTGGTTTTTGGTACCGGGTGAACACTGCGAAAATGCCGGAATGGTCTATATAGCATCCCACGATCCTTGTCTGACTAATGCCGTTTGCCTACTTACCAAAATAAAATTAACTAAGTGTATTAGAAGTTGATGAATTTGATATTTAAGTCAACCCTTGCTTCGTTGGAAAAAGGCAAGGCCGATTAATAGAAGTTGATGGAATTGTTTTGCAGAACATAATCTAGATTCTTGTATTAATATTGCCCTTGTCGCAGAGCTAATCGTACTTAAACATAAAATGCAATATAAAACCAATAAGACTACTGCACCTGTTGCGGAATTTGTTCGAAAGAGTCCCCGCGGCTCTGAGACGCAAAGGGCTTTAGAAGGAACACGGATAATGATACAACTAGGCAGATGATGATAACGCAAACGAATATTTGGTAATAGTGTTATTTCGTGGTTTTCAGGACGGTATTCTACGGAACCTTTCACTGCGCGTGGTCTTTTTATGTATGTGTGTGCATTAAAATTACGACTGCCAAAACAGAAAATTTAAGAACCTAACGCCTTTCTTTGACTAAAACACTATTCATGAAAAATGGGACCTGGATCTTGAAAACTTATGAATATTAATTAATCTTTTGAATGCAATTTATGCAATATTGAAACAGGAACAAAAGTTTTCAAAAAACGTCTCATTCTCATAATCGACTTAAAAATAGCATTGCTTGTACTGCAATAAACATAATTCCGCTTAAAACTTTTTATTCCACTTGGATTTATTTCACAGACTGGCGTGAGCCTTACTGTAGTTAGTTATTTTCCTAGGCTACATTCATTGCATACGGGTCAAATCTACATCAATTTAATTCTCTCTTAACATGTACTTCTTTCCAAAAATCAACGGCTTTTCACTTCGAAACTGCCTCGTGGCATTGTTTACATCCGTGCAAGATTAACAACGCAAAAGGCGTCTGATGTTGATTTCGCCTTTCACGCATGCGCATTGAAAAGCAAACCACGTGTATTAGCTATTCCTATCTCCTGATGCTTCATGAACTCCTAGTAACGCCTAGCAGTTTTGCGCCGACTATGTTGCATTCCACAGGTAACAGGCCAGTCTACCTTCATCGCCGACGTCCAGCGCGGTACTGGTACTAACTGACTGCGCTCTCTTACCCGAGACACGTGTTTGTGGTGCGATAGTGGCTCCGCCAAGCGCAAGCGGAGCGAAGGTTCAGTCCCAATGTTATGACGTATTTCTTTTAGCGATTATATGTTAGAGTGATGATACGTCGTAGTTCTAATCGTACAATATTTTAATTATTTAAACCATTAATATTCGGTGCTTTTTTCCCCTCGTTGCATTTGTTGGAAATTACGATTATTTCTTAAATCGTGAAATTTCCCCGCCCATCCAACGCAATATAGAAATAATAGCTATCATGGTTGAGCTCTATTTCTATCAACGAGATGTGTTGTGAGCTACTTGTTCCGTTATAGTGTTCAAAGGCGTATTTTGTTATTGCCCCTTTGCCTTTAGACGAAAATATAGAGCAGTGGAATTTCTTTCATTGCAATTTCTATAAATTTCTACGAAGTAATTAAAATCAATGTTCCGGAAGGAATTCTTATGTTACTTTTTAGACATTTTGCTTCTCATTGTAGTGTTTCTTTAAAATGCTGCTTTGACTGGGTTATTTGGAAAATTACTAAGAAAAATAATTTTAAGATAATGCCCGGTAGGGGGTGGTTGTCCTGAAAAAGTTGGCAAGCGTTGCTTAACTTCGAAGATCGACCTGTGCGGCTGTTACTATGTGGCGACAATAATGGATTTTTATTTGGAATCCATTCGTTTCGTGAGAACTAACTTTTCACAGCCATACGTTAATGTGTGACAATGTTATGACATCAACATTAAGTTCATCATGAGTTCATGACTGTAAAAAGTGCAATAGAACATTTAATGCAAAACCGGACGAATAGTATTTTTATTAACTTGTTACTTTTAAATCATTTACTTTCTATAGGTTTTCCGGTAATCTAAAGGCAAAAATTTAAGACTCAGTAGTTTCGGCGATAAAGGGGTAATCTTAAATATAGAAAATATAGTAATCCTACGAAATAAATCTGATTTGCGATATTTTGTACCTGGATTCAGATACTACATTGTTTATTTGCCTTTTCCCAACTATATTTGGGTTGGCTTCCAGTCCAACCGGATTCAGCTTGATACCAGCATTTGAGGCGGAGCAGCGGCCTATCTAAGATCCCCAAACCAGTAACAGGTTCTCACGGCACTTCTTGCGGCTAGACTGGTGTCAGATTTACTGGCTAACAGTCCGGAACGACCAATTTCTACAAATGACAGCTGGCACAAACGGCTGTATGTCATTCCGAGGCTTGGAGGAGTCTCGGTATGTTAAGATGGTCACCAATCCACAGGCCGACCTCAGCAAGCGATGTTCAACCTTGAAGTTCGACCCGTGCTGTTGTTATTATTTAGCCACGAGCTCCTCAAATTGTTGAATTTTAACGCCCAGAGACGTGCCTAACGAAAGCTCGCAAACTCGAAGCGGTTACCATTCCGTGTTAAGGTTAAGACTTACTGACTTAACCTCTCTGATCATAACTGCGCAGTGCGTATGCATGAATAATTCTATCCATAGTGACACACTGACTTACCTTTTAGAGGTTATGTTTTAAATTGATAAATGTTTCAGTCTCAAGATGACTCCGTACTTTGAGGGAGAGTGACAGCTAGATTGTATTTTACTAAAGTATGACAGGATTCAATATATGCAAGACAGGCCCTGTTGCATGCAAACCAATTAGTTCCTCCCGTAATAACCCTTTATACGCGTAGGTGCGAGTGACCAGCATTCACTATCAAAGGCTTGCAATAGACAAGGCTGCAAGATATTATTATGAAAACATATCCGCCCAGTTTTCACCCATGATTCAACCCCACTGTAATAGAACTCCTCAAATGCTATAAAGTCCTGGTATCAAAACACAAAAATATAAGAAAGCCGACAAAATGACTGAAATTCATCGAAGGTTAGGAGCGCATCAGTACTCAGGAGATTGGATTTCTACCTAAAATTCAAAAAAGAGACATCTATTTTCGCATAAGGACGGTCCTACGAAGTCCGCTCGCTACGTACGATGGATGTAGTCTTCTGTGCTGGTCGTCATTTTGTGGCCATCGCGCGAGCACAGATGGCGGTAAATCTACAACTAGTATTCTTTGTTTTGTGTAAGTTACAGCGTAACCTGGATAATTGGGACCTCAAAGGATTGTACTTTTTTATCACTTGTTAAGCTTTAACATTTACCCAGTTTCTCATATGAATAGGCAAATTTCGTTTTGTCTCATCCTAACCATATGATCTGTTGATTTGACAATTAACTGCAATTTATTAATAGTAGGTAGGTACATTATGATACCAATGAGCAGAGCTCACGAGTTTCATACGAGGTTTTTTAACACATTTGCGAGGAAAAACAATCATTTATTGCTTACATCATTTAATTATTAAAACAATTGGTGAACGTACAATTTTCAAAGCGATTGTATTGATTTGGATGGCAAGGCTGGCTAGGCCTGGGCCAAATCACCAGATACAGGCTGTGTCTAGTTTGGGGCTCATGGCTATTTCTGTTGCATTCACTGTTAACTGCAATCACTGTTTATTTTATTTTATTCTTATTTGTGTGAATCGTTTTTGTGCAATAACTTGTGTGTGCCAATAAATAAATGACTATTCTTAAATTATTATTACCTAGCCAGGTCCGTTACAAAAAGCTAAAAAAACTCAAAACATAAGTAAGTTTTAAAGTAAAAGCTTTTTAACGTCTCCAAAAACAACCGTTTAGCTGGTTCAGCACTTGACTGTCGGATGCATACAGGTAAAAAGGATTTCCTGTTCACACATTTACAATCAGCTCACCCAAGCCCTTCAACCTGTATGTTAACCAGCTGATCTGTGAGTTCAGCAATATCAGGTGCTCCATTGACAGGCACTGCGTCAATAACATCAGCTAACCGGATGATATGGTATTGCTGAGCCCATCGATCATAAAGATGCTTCTCCGTATCTGTGAGGACCATGCGGTGGCTAACAGCCTCAGGTACAATGCAACGCAATGCTCATCAAGTAAACAGAGTGTTACAAACGTTACAAGAAATGAGTTGAAACATAAGGTAAACATTGCTTGACGAAGCTGCTACGACGTGTATGACGTCATTGCTACGCTGCTACGCACTCGTAGCACTTGACGCTCGTAGCTAATCACAAACAGCTACACTTATGTCTATCCTAATTAATATTATGAATCTGTGAGTTTGATTGTTTGATACGATTTCACGTCATGACGACTGAACGTATTTGGATGGAACTAAGGGCTGTGGCTTCAGCCAACATCTTTCTTTTTCCTAAATTCAAATTACCACTTCGTGGCACCCGTTTTCATTCGGTAGAAGACATAAAACATAATTCGCGGCGAGAACTAAACTTAATTCCGAAAAATCGTTTAGAAATGTTTAGATGACTGGATGATCCGTTGGCGTAAGTATATCATTTCTGAAGGAGCATACTTGGAAGGCGATAAAATAAATTTAGAAGATAACTAACATTTTGTGTATTATTAACCTTTTTCCGGTACTTTCTTGACAGAGAAGTATTCCTACCAGAATTGTATGACCGCCAAGTCTATTTATATTGTCTTACTAACTTTTGGAGGTCAAGTCCCGCGTGGACTCATGATCACTCAGAAAATGTTGCCTGCAAATCAATTAGTTGGTAGCATCCCTTCTATTAATACGCAGGTGCGAGATACCAGCATTCATTATCAACGGCTTGCGATAGACAAGGCGGCAAGATTACGAATCTCCTCACCCTCGTGACCAAGTTTACATTTGGAACGTCGTTGAAATAGAGACTTAAAACTGCAGATTCTAGAATTTAATTTCCAATGTATTGTTCGTATACTTTTTGAAACTCATTAAAGTTTGAATCCTCATAAAAAAAAAAACCAGCGTTTGCCCGCGACTTTGTCCGCGTGGAATAGTTACTTTGGACAGCCATTTTTATTTTTAAAATACAATTTTATCAGAAACGCTTGAAAATATGTTTATTTATTTTTTATTAAGTTTCTTTAATACAAAGGTTCATGGTTTTGTCTTCAATAATGACGGACTCCCATTCAAACTTTCACTGCTGGGGTAGAAAGCGGTTTCTCGCGACAAAATGTAGCCTATGGTCGTATGTCGGTCCCAAATTCCACCCCCGTTTTCACCCCCTTTAATTATGATTTTTGGGATTAAAATTATCCTTTTGTCCTTTTCCGGGACTCATACTATCTTTGTACCAAATTTCATTCAAATCGGTTCAGCGGTTTAAGCATGAACAAGTATCAGACGAGTTACGCCTACAATCTATATATATAAAACTCTTCCATTTCTCACTGAGTGACTGGCAGACAACGCAAAACTACTAAACGTAGAAACCTGAAATTTGCAATGTTCCGTTTCCAACAGTGTGGAGAAGCTTCATTTGTTGAAGCTTCCCCACACTCAAGGCACTAAGAGAGGATTTCCCGAAATTCTTAATGGAACTGGAAAAAACGGGATGTGTGAGTACGAAGTCGTGCGCAAAAGCTAGTTATAAAGTACGACGGAATTGTATTTCCATTTTCTCTGCTTTTATTTTTAGTACTTTCGTCACAGAATCTTAATTAAACGGTCCTCGAACCACTCGCATGTCATATGATACTGTAGTTCATAAAAGTTTATCGGGACTTACATACTCACTCTCACATACTCTTACATTCACTTCTCACTGTAGTACGTAAGTACTACAGTGAGAATAGGGGGAACGTTCGAAAACATGGTTCCCTGTGCGCAGTATGGCTTCTATATAGGTTATCTGTGTGTTTTAGTACACGAAGAGAAATATAGATGGCTCTGAAACCAAGTGCAATACAATTTTCAATCTTCTGTGGTTTTACCATCCATTTGATGTCAGGTGTGTTGCGTGAGTGAGTACGTGAAAATGTCGGAATTTCGGTAGTACTTTTGTTTTATTGCATATTTCTAATATTGTTATATATTTCATTTTTCTAGACAGTGTACACATTACAATGGTGTATAAATAGGTAACATACTCTTTTTTTCAAGAAATCATTGAGTACCGTTTGTGTTTGTTTACGTTCGGGTTTTGGTTTATTTCCGGGCTGTAGAAAGCTGTTGTACGACAAACAATAATCTAGTTTAATGAAATAAACTATTTAGAATAGTTCGTTACATGGAACAAATCAAATACATTTATATTTTTAAACAGATTCAACGCGAAATTATTAAGGCCTCAACAATATATATGTATGTGTCCTATTTCATACCCTTTCAGGATTAGTGTTCAAGTGGCTGTAACAAACATCCCTTTGATGCTCGAATTTTCAAGAGCCTTATGTGGTCACAACGTACATTGTTGTCTTAACTAAAATTAACTAATAAAATTGACAAAACTAACAATAAACTAAAATTGTTGCATCAAAATATTCATCCTCAACTAATGTTCTCAAAAACCGTTACATGGCAATGTTATACTAAAAGCCAAGCCTTGGGGTCACGGAAAGTGTCAACCAGCGGTTTGTTATTGTTCTTACGTATAGCAATCCAGTAACGAGTTGCGCCTACATATACATATAAAACTCTTCCGTTGCTGACTGAGTGACTGACAGACAACGCACATCCAAAACTTCTATTCGTGGAAAGCTGAAATTAGGCATGTACAGTAGCTTCCTCACACTCCATAGAGAGATACTAAGAGAGGATTTCTCGAAATTCTTATGGGAACTGAAATAAACGGGATGTGTGAGTACGAAGTCGTGGGCAAAAGCAAGTTAAAAAGTACGAGGGCATTATATTTCTAATTCCTCTGCTGTTCTTTTTTAGTACTTTCGTCTCAGAATCTTGTTTAAATGGTCCTCTAAGAATCGTTGAGTTTCATTGACATGGCGCATTTTTTGCGATCGCCACTCGTCATTATGACTTTTAGTGCTTGTGAAAAGTACGGCGGACTAGTATAAAAACTGCATTACAATATACCAGAAATATATCAGGCCAAAATAACGTCATGGTTACAAGTAGGCGTTAATAACGGCCACAACGTAAAATACAGGGGGAACTAGGGCCAAAAGGGATCATTTTTGCGCCAGCTGCGGTGTAATAAAAGGGGCTTCATGACTTGTCTGAAGGTCATTTTAGCATTCATGTGATTAAGAGTATATTTAAATGGGGTCTCGTTCGGCAGATGTGCATAAATAATAACTTAACTGCTTGCTGGGATTCAGTTTGTAATAATATTTTTAAAGGTATAAGCGACCTCTTCATATCTACTATTAGTTCTGGTACTTTGTCTTTGTTGCTGAACGTTTGTGTTGTGTCTGTGCCAAATAAATGTGTTCTATTTTAATTTATTGTGTTCAATCTACTTAAACTGTTTGTGCCTGGCCATCTTAAATAACAACTGAATAGTTACCACTCTCAAAGCGAAAGTAAAACCGTCAAGACAACAAGTGAAAATAAACCTAAGCTGTGCAGTACTGTTTGCTTTCTTTAAAATATTCTTATTTAGTTCTGAGCAAGCAACAGAGGAACTCGTGGCTAAATAAAAACAGTCGCACGGGTCGATCTTCAAAGTTATGCAACACCTGCGGAGGTCGGCCTGTGAAAGGGTGACTGTCTTAACATACTGAGACTCCTCCGTGCAAGGCACGTTCAGCCGTTGGTCCCGGCTGTCATTTGTAGATCTTTGGAAGTCGTTACAGACTGTCAGACGGCAAAAAATCAGACATCAGTCTCCCAACAAGTACCGTGTTACCTAGTTATTGGGTTGAGGAGTCAGACAGGCAGTTGTCCACGTAAAATACTGGTATTCAGCTGAATCCAGTTTTACTGGTAGCCGACGCCAATAGAGTCGGGAAAAAGACTAGGCATCTGCCTCAACTTAAACTCAAAGTTTTTATTTTAAATATGTCAATTAAAGGCAGTGCTGAATTGTCGAGGTTAGTCAGTCAAAAATATGAAGTTAGTGGTATGTTCCAAAGCGTAGATCTCTGTGGAGAAGAATGTGCAAGAAACTCCATGGACACTTAGTTCTGAGTAAGCAGCTGTTTGAATTCAAAATGAGTTTTGTTACATTACAGGTCTGGTGTTTCACATGTGTTCAGACACTCTGCTGAAGGGTTGAATAGTGCCAATAAGGAGAGCTTCACCAGAACCTGATGCATGGCCAATAATTTCATGAGATTATTGCGAGATACAAGGTAATTTTGAGTTCATTGATCATTAATAGGCGACAACGAAAAAAGACAATTTCTTTTTTTGTCGTTTCTTTGTTGTACCGTGAGCGATAGGTACTTAAATGTATATCGACTCCTATATGTATATCGACTCCGCAAAGGGCAGGTTTTTTGTAGGGATTAGATGTTTTAAAAGCGGGCAAGTAACCCGGGTTGTTCGTGATATGAAGTAAAAACTATCAACATTTTATAAAATCTCTTAAGCTATTTCTGTAGAGTCGATAAAATTGATCCCTTCGCAAATTGAGGAAGACCATAAATTAACAAACGCATCCAACTGTACCCAGAAACTCAACTTAAGCTTTGTAGTGCCAATAACTATGCGGACTGTAATAATCCAGCTTTTATTGCATTTTCTTTGGTAAGCAATAACTTATTTTGCCTATCACTAAGTTATATCCGCATTCAAAACTTCAGATCGGTAATTATCGTTTGACCTACACAGGGCCTGTCCGGGGTGAACAGCGACAGAAAAGCAACAGAAAAGCTGAATAGCGACAGCAATCTCTCTCGCAAAGAGTGAACTTCAGCAACAACAACAGCGTCATTCGATGTCTGCATTTAAATCTCGTAGCCATCCATAATCCCCTGGAGACTTAAAAATCGGTTCTTTAATTCCGTTCGGGGACAATGATGATAAATCCGTTAGACATATCGTATCTCTCCGACCCAGGTTTTATCCTGGATGATTTGATCTTCAAGGCAACGCAACACCTGTCAAGGTTGGCTAGTGAAAGGGTGACTTAACATACTAAGACTCCTCCGTGCCTTGGAAAGCACGTTAAGCCGTTGGTCCCGGCTGTCATTTGTAGATCTTTGGAAGTCGTTACTGACAGTCAGACGGCAGAAAATCAGACATCAGTCTGCCAAGAAGTATCGTGTTACCTAGTTATTGTGTTGAGGACGTCAGACAGGCAGTTGTCCACGTAAAATACTGGTATTCAGCTGAATCCAGTTTTACTGGTAGCCGACGCCAATAGAGTCGGGAAAAGACTAGGCATCTGCCTCAACTTAAACTTAAAGTTCTTATTTTAAATATGTCAATTAAAGGCAGTGCTGAATTGTCGAGGTTGATCAGTCAAAAAAATTGAAGCTAGTTGTATGTTCCAAAGCGTAGATCTCTGTGGAGAAGAATGTGCAAGAAACTCCATGGACACTGAGTTCTGAGTAAGCAGCTGTTTGAATTCAAAATGAGTTTTGTTACATTACAGGTCTGGTGTTTCACATGTGTTCAGACACTCTGCTGAAGGGTTGAATAGTGCCAATAAGGAGGGCTTCACCAGAGCCTGATGCATGGCTAATATGGAATACTTTCATGAGATAATTTCGAGATACGAGGTAATTTTGAGTTCATTGATCATTTATAGGCGACGACGAAAACAGAAAATTGAATAGGAAAAAAACCTGACTTCCCTTACCAAAAATGTCGAGTTTTCGGATCAAAAAAATGGAAAATCAAACATCTCACGGAATTTCAAATCTGTATTCTTAATTGGAAAACCTAATAAGGATACCTTACGTAGGCGGCAGCGCTTATAATTGTGACTCCTGCACCGATTGCTGTTCTTCATTGAAATTCTTTACCATGATCGAAATGCGATCAGGAGGAAGTGTAATTATATCTCTCTTAAGTGGAATTTGTACGTCACATTCGTCTCATGATAGTCGACTGTCACAAATTGCCTACAAATGATAAAGATTACATTGTTTTGTGGCTGACCCAACAACATACTAAAAAGGTAACACATTATTTTTAAACGCATCAAGCAAATCATCTATGTCTGGCTTGTATGAACTAAGCGTGTTGGTCACAACAGTTGTCAAAACACAAAACAAAACAAAGTAAATAGTTAAAATCGAAATAAAACCGAGTAAATCGAACACTCCAATATACCACATAGCTTCTAAAAGTTACTACAGAAAATTAAAATAAGTCAGAACTCGAAATGGCTTATGGCAAAACTGCACATGTGAATGAAAGCACCTTCTGTATGGACAAATAATTATTTAACAAACTAACTGAAAAAAAAGCAATAAATCTGGACAATTTCAATAAACAACTATTAAGAATTTTGATGAATACATGCTATTACTCACTGAAGGACTACTTAGATGATAACTCCATAATAACTGCTTCAGAAAATTGTACATCACCTCACTTATTTTGAAGATCTTGAATTTCGTTTGACATTGAAATTAATATGACACGTAACTTAATCTATTTGACATTAATCGAAATTGATTGTATTTTAAAATTGTATAGATATGCATGTGCCTTTTAATATTGACTTTATTACCGATGTCAAAATTTACATAATTCAACCACCTAATGATATTTTAATAGTTAAATGTATGTTAAATTAAACATTTGACAATGTTAATTAAACGTAACTGTAACATCTCACACTCTGTTGTAATTTGACCTATGTTTATAAGTAAAGCATTCTGATTCTAAAACTGTTTGATAGTGTTAAACAAAGTCGCTGACTGCCTCTGTCTGTTTCTCTGCTTACCTATCCTGAATTACGCAACGGATTTTGATACAAGTTTCACTTATAGAATAGGCGATAAGAGAGAGAAAGTGTGAGTATAAAATGTGTGCCCGTGCAAACCCGGGGCACCCGTTCGCAAGTGACTCCAGTTGCAAGTAATCTGCTGTCCATTATTCCACTTAACGGATTCACTTTCTAGAGACTAGTTTTCGGCAGTGTGGAATAGACTTGAAACCTGACTTAATGCTGCACTGGGATTCTAAATGAATAAATTTGTTGACGTTACTCCTAACACTGCCAACAGTTTATGTTCACCGGAATAAAATTACACAAACCATAGTTTTGCAACTAGAATGAAATTCAAATGCAGTCCGTCGATTAAGATCAGTTAACAAGATGTTGTTTTTAAAATAATGAATTGTATGTATTCCAGGTCGATAGTGACGAGTTTCTTCAGTCGGCTGATTTGGAGTGTATCGTGTTACCTAGTTATTGGGTTGAGGCGGTCAGACAGGCAGTTGTCCACGTAAAATACTGGTATGTACCAAAGCGTAGATCTCTGTGGAGAAGAAGAATGTGCAAGAAACTCCATGGACACTGAGTTCTGAGTAAGCAGCTGTTTGAATTCAAAATGAGTTTTGTTACATTACAGGTCTGGTGTTTCACATGTGTTCAGACACTCTGCTGAAGGGTTGAATAGTGCCAATAAGGAGGGCTTCACCAGAACCTGATGCATGGCTAATATGGAATACTTTCATGAGATTATTGCGAGATACAAGGTAATTTTGAGTTCATTGATCATTTATAGGCGACAACGAAAACAGAAAATTGCTTTTTTTCTCGTTTCTTTGTTGTACCGTGTGTGATAGGTACTGCATTAGGCCGGCTACATACGTACAGTTCGGTTTAGTTTGATCCGAGTGGGAAAAAAGCTGACTACCCTTTCCAAAAAAAGTCGTGGTTTCGGATCAGCAAATGGAAAATCGAAAATGTCACGGAATTTCAAATCTGTATTTTTAATTGGAAAACCTAATAAGGAAACCTTACGTAGGCGGCAGCGCTTATAATTGTGACTCCTGCACCGATTACTATTCTCCATTGAAGTTCTTTACCATGATCGAAATGCGGTCAGGAGGAAGTATAATTATATCTCTCTTTAGTGGAATTTATAAATAATAATAACTTAATAATAATAATAACTTTATTGACATAAAAAATATTACAACCAAACGTGAAGCCCCTGACTCCTGTGCTAGGCGAACCTGTGTTACAGGAATCAGTGCCCTCCGCCGTATATCAATACACATTTAAATTTTTTATGTAATATAATACAAATAATAACCATAACTAGTAGGTATTGAAACAGCAAATAAAACAAAAAGAGGAGCAAAGCGAACGTGTGAGTGTGTGATTGCGTGAGTTATGGTGTGTGTGTGAGTGAGTATCTGATGTATGTTTATGATACTGATAAAATTAACTTTTCGGTGTCATCATAGCTTAAGTATTGAAGCCATGGCCTTAAAATTTGTTTTACCTTATGTAACGTAAGCTTATAAATTGAGATGGATTTATTAACCCGGTTGTAGATCTTTGAACTTAACGCACAAAAGTGTCTGGACGCGAGTGCCGTGCGACATTTGGTAACTTTACAGACTGGGAAACCAGTGCGTCTACTTATTACATCTGAGCTCATTGGTAACATAGTGTGTCTACGTAGGACAGTACGGAGGATATATAATTGTCGAACTGTAAGGACTTGAGCTTCCGAGTACAACTGTCCAGTGGGATAGATACGTTTTTTGAAAGTCATCACTTTAAGTACTGCCCGCTGTGCCCGTTCCGCTCTAAGCATAACAGTTTTAAAAGTCCCTCCCCATACTGGAATGCAGTAGGTAATTATAGACTCACATAATGAGCGGTAAACCATAGTTGCTGTCTCCTTGTCTGCAGAATGTCGTAGATCTTTAAAGAAATAAATAAGCTTACGAAGCCTGGAACATAAAGTGTCTATGTGTGTTCGCCAGTCGAGCTTTTCATCTATAAAGACACCTAGATATTTGATGTGAGGTACCAAAGTGAGGCTCATACATGTACATTGTGTAGGATCGGTGCATACATGTGGCATTATATTTGTAGTAGTTGGAGGCTTTGGCAGTTTGTTGGAGAGAACTGTATGACTTTTGTTTTTTGCAATATTAAGTGTCAGCATGTTGTTGCTTAGCCAGTCCATTATATTACGCAAAGAGGATTTAGCTCTATCAGTCACCTTAGACCAGTCTCTGTCATAAATAAGGAGTGCCGTATCATCAGCGTAAGTGAATATATCACAATGGTTGAGAGGTAATTGGCAGAGGTCATTAATGTAAATTTGAAAGAGGGTGGGCCCTAAAATACTGCCTTGTGGTATGCCGTAGCAAATCGGTTCCTCTTTACTGATAGTATCTTCAATTTTTACGCATTGACTTCGACCACTCAGGTAACTTTTAAAAATATCTAGCGCCAAACCACGTATTCCCATGTGCTCCATTTTTGCGACCAGTCTAGGAATTGAGACGGTATCGAAGGCCTTGGTGAGGTCTAGAAAGATTCCGTAGCATTTAAAGCGATTATCTAGTTTGTCCACCAAGTTATTAACAAAGTCTGACACCTCATCCTCAGTTGAGATACCTGTTCTAAATCCGTATTGTTTTGGGGATAAAATATTATTTTTTGCAAGAAATTTAGACAGGGAATTATTAAGAATACGTTCTAGGATTTTAGAGAATGCGCTGAGTACAGATATTGGCCGATAATTGGATACATCGTCTCTTGCCCCAGTCTTGTATATAGGGTGCACTATTGCACGCTTAAAACCTTTTGGGAATGTGCCTGAATTTATAGCACAGTTACAGATGTGAGCAATTATAGGAGCGAGAGACCTACTGGACTGGCGAAGAATTTTGGCAGATATGTTGTCCCAGCCAACCGCACACTCACTACGCAAACTATGAATGATGCTTATCACCTGTTCTTCATCAACTAAGGGAATGACCAGTGAGTTCAGTGGTGACGGGGATGAGATGGAAGCGGTGCTGAGACTGTCAGAGCTGAATTTTCTTGCAAGATTTTTACCAATATTCAAAAAGAAATTATTAACATTGTTAATGGAGGCAGCTGGATCGGGTTTCAATTTTAACAGCATACTTGGGGATTGTTTAACTTGATAACTATTAGTAATATTTTTGATTACCTTCCACGTGGACTTAGGGTTATTTTTCGCTTTCAATAACTCTGACTTTTCATATGCTTGTTTGAGTTTTCTAAGTAAATCGTTGCAGAAATTACGGTAACGCTTATATGAAATTTTTAAAGTTAAATTGTC
Source organism: Mamestra brassicae (assembly GCA_905163435.1). Lineage (NCBI taxonomy): Eukaryota > Metazoa > Arthropoda > Insecta > Lepidoptera > Noctuidae > Mamestra > Mamestra brassicae. The sequence continues at coordinate 9,471,246 of LR990987.1, forward strand.
GGGTTGATCTTTGGCCTTTCGATGCAACTCATCACGATGTCTTAGACAACGGACTAGACCAACAGTCATCCAAGGTTTCAGAACTGTTTTTCTGTTAGATGTGTATACAGTTTCACTATGCTTGATCAGAACTTTTTGCATGGAAGCAATCAGAAAATTTGCTGCAAGGTCCGGATCTTGAAAACATAGACCAGGGGAAAAATCGAAGTTATCAATTTCATTTTTTATTGATCCGTAATCATACCGAATTGAAGATCTTTTTAATGGGGATTTGGAAGCTTTTAAATCAATGAATAGGATAACCGGAAGATGGTCCGTTACCTGAGAATTCAGTACAATGACTCTAGCTGGTGATTGGGTTCTTAATAAAATATGATCAAGACAGTTATCTACTCTAGTGGGGAATGTATGTGCGGGTAGTAAGCCGAGTGTCGCCATAATGTTTAAATACTCATTAGAGTGTCGATCACAGTTACCAGGCTTAATGTCGATATTAATGTCACCTATTAATGTTATATTGCAGTAGGATTTGACAGATGTTACTATTTCACATACGCTAGAGTAAAAATTTGTAGCATCTTGATAAGATGGAGATCGATAGACAGCGATAATCGCTGTATTATTATAGCAACACACCAAACAGTTAGCATCACGTATCATTGGTTCATAAACGAGACAATCCAGAGTGCTTTTGACATATATTACAACACCGTCATTATTAATGGGGTTATTTATTGTGTGATAAGAAGTATAGCCCTGTGAGTAAGGTAGTTGCCCCGTGAGTTGTAGCCAGCACTCAGTCAGAATTATGATATCAAATTCGATTTTCGTTACTGAAAGCATTGTTACAAATTGGTCCAGATTCTTTTTTATGCTTCTGATGATTACATGTATTATGCCAAGTCTATGATTGCTCTGCCCAGCAACGTTCCGACAATCTTCTGGAGTACATATTGTTATATGCAAAGATCTGGAGATCGTGTCACAGTCAGAGTTAAGAAATTTATTTATATAATAGTTTTATTAGTGTTAGGCTTACCAGGAAGTCGGTATACGTCTCTTATGTCTTTGGGGCTGAAATCGAACTGGACCGCCTTACCAACCTTAGTAATAAGGTGCGTCAAATCGGCCACTCTCCCGAGCTGGAACATTTCTTAATTCAATACAGGAGGAGCGTGAAGAAAGCTGCATATCTTGCATTTTTTTCTCAAGCCTGGTAACGGAATATAGGAAGTCTTGGCGGTCATTTTCCAGAACTTTAATTTAATTTCTCATTTCTTCGTAGTCCTTAGGTATTTATGAAATTTATTGATTTTTCAATTTCAAGGTTTGACTCCTTTATTTGTTGATTTTGTGCTTTTAAATCACCCACATCACGGAATAACTTTTTTAAGATCGCTTCCTGGTCTGATTTCCAAGATTCCAGCATGGTTTTTAATAGTTCGAATTGGTTGTCAGGACACAGATCATTTGCCGCGATGACGTCAATGTTCATTTAGCGCTATCGCTGAGTGCGTCGTCTCGTCGCTCGCTGTCCCAAGTTCAAATCTCAGTGAGCACAGTCGTCTTTTCGAGATTTATAAAAATCTTGATCTTGACTCACCAGAAGCCAACAACGAAGCCCCGAAGATTCCACGTTCAACCGTGAGTAAGTGAGACTTCCGACACCAACCAATATGTCTGCCGCGGCTTATGAACACTTCCCCAGGAAGAAAGAGGAGGGTCCGAGTTTCGGTATAATTTAACTTATCAATTTAAAAATATTTTAAAAGAAACACCAATAATTACTAAAATTACGCAGAATACACGTCCATTCTGATCGGGCGCTGAGCGGGGAGCGAATAATTTGTAAGTCACATTCGTCACATGATAGTCGCTGGCACAAATTGCATACAAATGATAAAGATTACATTGTTTTGTGGCTGACCGAACAACATAATTAAAAAGTTACACATTATTTTTCAACGCATCAAGCAAATCCTTTATATCAGGCCTGTATGAACTAAACGTGTTGGTCACAACAATTTTCAAAACACAAAACAAAACAAAGTAAATAGTTAAAATCGAAATAAACCGAGTAAATCGAACACCCCAGTATACCAAATAGCTTCTAAAAGTTACTACAGAAAATTACGCGATAAAAATAAGTCAGAACACGAAGTGACTTAGGGCAAAACTGCACTTGTGAATGAAAGCACCTTCTGTATGGACAAATAATTATTTAACAAACTACCTGAAAAAAAAAGCAAAAAATCTAGACAATTTCAATAAACAACTATTAAGAATTTTGATGAATACATGCTATTACTCACTGAAGGACTACTCAGACGATAACTCTATACCTACTAACTGCTTCAGAAAATTGTACATCACCTCACTTATTTTGAAGATCTTGAATTTCGTTTGACATTGACATTAATATGACACGTAACTTAATCTATTTGACATTAATCGAAATTGATTGTATTTTAAAATTGTATAGATATGCATGTGCCTTTTAATATTGACTTTATTACCGATGTCAAAATTTACATAATTCAACCACCTTATGATATTTTAATAGTTAAATGTATGTTAAAAGTAAACATTTGACAATGTTAATTAAACATAATTCAATATATTTGTACGCCTCTGGGCAAAACATAGAAGATCTACCTATCTGTAACATCTCACACTCTGCTGTAATTTGACCTATGTTTACAAGTAAAGCATTCTGATTCTAAAACTGTTAGTTAGTAGTTGATAGTGTTAAACAAAGCCGCTGACTGCCTCTGTCTGTTTCTCCGCTTACTTCTCCTGAATTACGCAACGGATTTTGATACAAGTTTCACTAATAGAAGGGGCGATAAGAGAGAAAGTGTGAGTATAAAATGTGTGCCCGTGCAAACCCGGGGCACCCGTTCGGAAGTGACTCCAGTTGCAAGTAATCTGCTGTCCATTGTTCCACTTAACGAATTCACTCTCTAGAGACTAGTTTTCGGCAGTGTGGACTATTAACTAGAAACCTGACTTAATGCTGCACTGGGATTCTAAATAATTAAATTTTTTGACGTTACTTCTAAAACTGCCAACAGTTTATGTTCACCGGAATAAAATGACACAAACCATAGTTTTGCAACTAGAATGTAATTCAAATGCAGTCCGTCGATTAAGATCAGTTAACAAGATGTTGTTTTTAAAATAATGAATTGTATGTATTCCAGGTCGACAGTGACGAGTTTCTTCACTCGGCTGATTTTGAGCTGCAGTAAGGTTGACGATATGGAGGATGATGATTTTCCGCGGTCGGACTGAAACCATGGCTCGTAAGGAGATGGTCGTGGCTCGTGGTGATGCAAAGTCATGGTCGACTCCGCAAAGGGCAGTTTTTTTGTAGGGCTTAAATGTTTTAAAAGCGGGCAATTAACCCGGGTTGTTCTTGATATGAAGTAAAAACTATCAACATTTTATAAAATCTCTTAAGCTCTTTCTGTAGAGTCGATAAAATTGATCCCTTTGCAAATTGAGTAGGATCATAAATTAACAAACGCATCCAACTGTACCCAGAAACTCAACTTTAGCTTTGTAGTGCCAATAACTCTGCGAACTGTAAAAGTCCAGCTTTTATTTTGATAAGAATTTACTTATTTTGCCTATAATTACTAAGTTATCTCCGCATTGAACACTTCAGATCGGTAATTATCGTTTAACCTACACAGGGCCTGTTCGGGGTGAATAGCGACAGAAAAGCAACAGAAAAGCTGAATAGGAACAGCAATCTCTCTCGCAAAGAGTGCACTTCAGCAACAACAACAGCGTCATTCGATGTCTGCATTTAAATCTCGTAGCCATCCATAATCCCCTGGAGACTTAAAAATCGGTTCTTTAATTCCGTTCGGGGACAATGATGATAAATCCGTTAGACATGTCGTATTTCTACGACCCAGGTTTTATCCTGGATGATTATCTTCAAAGCAACGCAACACCTGCCGAGGTCGGCCTGTGAAAGGGTCACTGTCTTAACATACTGAGACTTCTCCGTGCCCTGGGAAAGCACGTGAAGCCGTTGGTCCCTGCTGTCATTTATAGATCTTTGGAAGTCGTTACGGACAGTCAGACGGCAGAAAATCAGACATCAGTCTGCCAAGAAGTACCGTGTTACCTAGTTATTGGGTTGAGGAGGTCAGACAGGCAGTTGTCCACGTAAAATACTGGTATTTAGCTGAATCCTGTTTTACTGGTAGCCGACCGCAATAGAGTCGGGAAAAAGACTAGGTTTGCTGCAATTGCTCTTTTCTTTCTCATTTTGAATGTAAACATGACCAACACTGTTCCTCACAAAGTGAGGCAGCCCACGCGGTCTTGCCTCCGATCATGAACAATAGCTTGACCAGAAGTAAGAGACCAAATGCAACGCTGACCGCTGTAAACAGACAGTAGTGACAAAGTTACGTCATTTTGCTTGGCACTGTTCAGGCTGAGTATCCTTCAAGGCAATAACAACAAAGGTGGCAACCAGGCGTCGGTACCTTCTGAATCACCCAAAGTCCAGAAAACACCAGTGTCTGCTGAAAAATGAAGGGGATTTTGTTGGGTGCCTGTATCGGAATCCACATATGTGATTGTCTTCGTAGCGGCGTTCGGCGGTGGCTGCTTTTCGATTCCGGCCATTAGCGTTTGTGCAGGAGGCACATTAGCGTTTGTGTCCCACTAGCGCCTCTAAACATTTCAGCACAGTTGACGCGACCACTACGGCCAGTCTGGCAGGCGCTAGGGTTGCGGGATTGGTTGGAAGTTAGTGCGGCCCTAGAACGCAAAGAGCTATTGAAGGAATACGGATGAGTTTAAGTCAGTAAGAGTTTGACTCTTCTTTCCTGTCCGCCTAAAGCGGGAGCTATCATTTGATGATTTCCCACCACATTATAAAAGGGGGATCCTGTCGTGTCTCATTTCCACATTGTAATGATCCTTACCACAAGTCGTGCACGTCACCTCACTACTTTGCGAACATTGCGAGCTATTAGGCTATTCCTATGTCTTCCTTTTTTTAGTTACAATATTGTTATTAACTATGTAAATATTCAACACAGGATGCAGTTTAACACCGCAGTTAAGTGGTTATAAAGTTAATAAAAATTAAACCTTTTTCATTACATAAATTATTATTATTTATCCGCAACAATCGAAACGACTAATTAAAAAAACTAAAGAACCCCAATAAATAATGAAAACACTTCCGATACAATTTCACTTGCTAAAATAATGACTATGATTTTTGTATGTTCACAGCTCTGCCGTAACAACACGTTGGAACGCGCGACCTGATAAACAACAAACTAGTCATGCGACAGACCAGCTGCCACGCATACCATGTTGATACTCATGACTTCGACCGAAATTGGACAGGTTTTGTTTTTCTGATTGGTATGTAAGTTAGTTTATTGCAGTCATCTTCTCTTAGAAGGACGAGCATTGATGCCATTATTTTATTGGTAATTGCTTAGAGACCGGAACAAACATATCAGCACTATAAGCGACATTCATACTTATTACATGCACTGTTTGTTGACAACTCGAGAGCATTGACCTCACAGCTTATTCAATTACGATAGGTGACAATGAACTCGTTAATTTTCAAATAGTGCTGTCGTGAAAATAACTTTGTGGACGACGCCAGATAAATTTGCAATGACGGTCATTGTCCTTTCCTTAATAATATCTCTTTGTTGGTACATATCGGGACAATTAATTATGAATCGTTTTTTATTACTAAAAAATGCATCACGATCCATGTCGATTCAGGACAGCTGTTTGTCTTTATTTATGTTTTCGGAATTAAGTATTTCAATAAAGGTGGGTCAATTACCATTAATAGAAATTTATTATTTATACTTATAATAAAAATGTAACGGATCACTGTCTGTACATGGAATATATATCAGAAAAAATATTATTGGGATCTTTATAAACGCAAATAGCAAATAAAACAATAATTGTTAGAATTTTTGTCTGTTTTTTTGTGCGTTTGTGCACGCTAATCTCAGAATCGGCTTATCCGATTTAGATGTGGCTGGGTCACTAGTACATACATATATATAGTAAGTTTCATTTAACATTTAATGTTTATTTCATGTCAATCGGTTCTTAAATAAAAAAGTTATGCCAATTTAAAGAATCACGTCGAACATTTGTAAAACTATATATTTCTATCTATTCTTTCTCTGTTCAGTAGCATTGACTGAATTTTATGAATGAATTTTGATAATTCTTTTTTATTCGAAAGCCTATACTCCAAAGGTGGTCCAATTGGCACCAAGCCAGAATCTGATGATGGGATCCCAAGGAAATCGAGGGCAACCCTTAAATTTTAAGGGCACATGTTTTAAGGGGACACAATGTTTTTCATATTCTTTTTAACATAATTCAGATAATTGTGCATGGTTTTCAACATCTCATCTTGCTGAGCTGATGATGGAAGGTATAAGTCAGGATCTGATGCTGAGATCCCAAAAAATAATTTTTTCAGCGATATTTTTGCCAAGTGTCAATAGATTTGGATAATTCTTTTTTTTTTTTTGGAAGAATATTTTTCCAAACTGGTACCATTTCAATTTCGTGAAGATCTGATGAAGTGCTTCGGAAGTAGGCAACGAAACTCTTTAATAATTGATAGCAAATCTCCCGGGATTGCTGAAATCGCATGTCTGTTTATTGTTTTCACCAGTTCATAATATAACACCACGCCGGTACGCTGTGAAGGGCTACGCAGATGCAAACTAGTAAATCTGAATTAACATGTTTTTGGGGGTTATCTATTAGGGCATAACTTTATTTTTTATTAACCGATCTTGATGATTATTTTTGCATTGGGTTTAGTTTTAGCTATATTGCATTTGCATTGGACGGTGAACTCCAAAGATAAACCAGTGACCTCCTCAACTAAAAATCAATCAAATCTAGTATCAAAGCAAAGTAAATATTTAACTATGAGTTGGTCTGGACTTGGACAGAAAAGGCACACAAAGTAACTCCTTAACGGCAAATAGTACAACCACTCATTATGGGAATAATGACACTTTGCTGTGGAGTATCACCACTAAAAAGTGGAACATAAAAATTTTTTTTACAAAAAAATACAACCGACTTCCAAAAAAAAGAAGCAATTGTTTAACATTATTATATTTGAACCCGAACAGATATTATATTTTTTGCTTAGTAAATCAACATTCGCGTGAATATAAACATTAAAAGGCTCAAACTAATGGAAAAAGCCGCCTTACATATTAAAAATTACTTTATGGTCAGAAAAATGTATTGTGATCGGGTTTAAAAGATGTAGGTATAACAATTTTTGGTGCACAGGTATATTCTGTGTATCTATTTAATAATAACAAGACTTTGTTACATTACAGATGGAGAATCAGATGTATCCAGGCTCGCAATAACCGCGTCATCACAATAGGCGGAGCATGATCATCTGCCCAGCCTTTTCCCAAATATATTGGGATCGGCTTCCAGTCTTATCGGATGTAGCTGACTAGTTGCATGCAGAGCGCGAAGTGTGAATTGGTATGTTTAACTATTTTGTAAATGGCAAACCCACAAAATAGAAATAGATGCCAATTTATTCTTCGATGCTACTCAGCGGTACCAACATGAAGATGGTGTTTTTGGTTTACTTCCGAGACGTTTTTTTTTATTGATGGTAGTGTTTTGGCAAAGTGAAGTGAAGAATTAAAACTCTGCTGTAATGCGTATTTGAGGACAACAAGCTATGCTGATATCTATATGAAGGCGACGCCACAGCAAAGACGGGGCAACGAGCAGAGTGGTGGTGCAACAGGTTATAAGAAATATACTGAAGCCCCACCACACTACTCGATATCCTCGTTTGATACGGTCACCAATCTCCGGACTACGCAGGCCTGCCGTTAGATAATATACCTACATTAATCAACCTGCCTAGACTAACTAACTATGTGAAGGTCTTCCACTGTAACCAATACCCTTTGGCAAAACTGTTGTCAGATTTTCTAACTTCAGACTTTCATAACAACTTTCTGATATTATTATCTTTAAATAAAAGCAGGAACCAAAACGGTAAAGTGGACTTTTCAAGACACGCTAATTCTTGACATGTGATGGGCGGCTACCCATCCATGGACATAGTTTTCTCTTCATACTTAGCCTGACCAATTTAAACACAAATCATTTATTTTTTATAAAGTATCTTCGGTCACATTTGAATTTTCAAGGAATCAGTCAGTTGTAAAGTTTAAGCTGGTAGAACGGCCTCTTATTTATTAATAATTTATCAACATTTTTGCCATACAATTATTTATTTCCGTCAGTGTATGTATCATGGATGTTGTATATCATGTTGTGTATCAAGATTTATAGTCATAAGATATAAACAATGATCTTTCTTCGAAGCTGATGTACATTATACTCTGTGGATACTTGGCTATAAATATTTTTTTAGATACCGTTGCAGTCCATTTTACCCGACTATGGTAAACCCAAACGGAGGGTTATTTTAATCAATAGACGAGAATCGCAATTTGTGTTTTATTAGAATGTTGCGCTCTGTTGTCTATTAGAATTTTAAATATTACTTAACTGAACTCCTGTGTTCTTAGTTCTTTTTTTCGCTGGACATAGTACGGAGTATTTTAGTCGAGATTTAAATGGGGCAAGAAAATAAATAAGAATACAGGGTAATGAACATATTTTGTTGTTTAGTTCACGAATAATTGAAAGGTTTATGATATTTACGTACTGTTACGTAATTATTATAAAACTTTTCACAGGGTCATAATTTTATTGTTTTGTTTAATTGAGATTTTGGGATATATCTCTATGAGTTTTATAATATTTAGGTAGTCTTTCCTAGACCAGCTATATTTAAGTATGTTATTACTTTTAATCATAATTTCTCAATTTCAATTTCTTTTTGTTGTTTTGATACCATATTTTCCCTTATGAATATGTATTTATTGGATAATAACTGTATAGTATAAATACATAGTAGAATTTTATAGTTATGGTAGCGTATAAACAAAAATGTTACACATTATTATAATATTTGTAAGTACTACTAGTAGTACACAATTTTATATACTCGTGTTGTGGATGCTGTGGTTAAAAAATTCTGTGTATTCGTACAGCTCTTCCTTTCGAATACAAGTGTAATGTTATCATAATTCCCATGGTCAAATCATTACTACGGTTTTGTGGGGCTTACTTTATAACTTGACTAAGTAATATGTGAAACTAATAAATAATAAAAAAAAAAAAACTATTGTAATGTAATATGTCAACTGTCTAATATTTTAGACAAAGTATTAACATTCCTATCGTGAAAATGAACTTGACAAATGTCAATTAGCTTGATGTCTTTATTGTGATCAATAAATGTTTATATTTTTATTTGAGAATTCTATTTATGACGACCCTATTATAACTTACAGTTATCAAAGGCATGTGACGAAAACTTCATGCAGAAGTAACCTACTGTTCTTTGTTGTCACTGTACTTTCTTGCTACATTTAAACTTACTAGGGAAGCCGCTGCTAATACTTTCCTAGTAAAACTCATGCCAAGCTGAGCCAAAGTAATGAGGGGACTATTTACTTTTTCGCGAAGTAATAATTTCACGAACATTAAGAGTAAATAACGGCCAAGCCATGCTTTCATATCCTGATGTAGGGTTTGTAGACTTAAGCCTTCTACAGTTATAGGGCTTAGCTAGCAACACCAAAATCGCATCTTTTGATAAAATTAGATAGTTATATAGATTAATAGTTTCCTGATATTCACTCATAATTAAATAAAATCTACCACTGTTTTTGACAAATGGCCTTCCTCGGTTAGAAGGGCGCTAAGGTTAAGTTTACTTGAAGTGCTTTATACAGTTTTTTTCAATCCAGTAAAAACAGACTAATAATGATATTTGGATGTTACGTTGTGATGGGTCCACGTTGTTTGCGCCTACATTCAAGAAACAAAGCGAAAATATGACAAGTCATACAATATTGTGTACTTCGTAAGTATTTTGAATATTTTTGTTTACGAGACAAACCCGAAAAGTCATTTTTTCTGATATTATTACATCTTCATATTACAGTCATTAAAATAAAATTACAATATTTTGAATACTCCGAGGGAGACCTGGATAAGACTTGAGCAGAAAAAGTAAGTTTTAAAAAAAGTGAGACCCGTGTTCAGCATTGAGTGGAGAAATCAGCCAATGATGATGACGGTGATGAATACTTCACGAGTAGCTAAACTTACAAACACCACTTCGAGCAGTTAGATCTCCAATCATCTTGCTAACTACGGGCAAGTTTTTTAGCTGTATTTAACTTAACCAATGGTAAAAATTCTGATAAAAATTTCGTTAAAAGCGTTTTTCGACCAATTATTAACTAGAAGTTATTTATTTGACCATTGGTCGAGCTAAATATTAATAGAACAACGAACATTATTGAAATACAGGTGTCCATAATCTTTAACCACTTACCCTTTGGTTAAAGATTTGACAGCCTGTATTTCGATAATTATCGAGGTTCTATAATTCGAATAAAATAATATACATACATATATACTTATCTAGTAATCAGTAAAACAGTAGACAAAATAGGCCATTTATTATAACTTGGAGTTAAACCCAGACGTTGCAAAAACTTCCACGCAGCTCCTGAAGTCGACTTATGATGCTTTAAAATGAACGTGCGAAGTCATTTCTAAGTATATTTAATATTTTTGTTAGAAGATAGAATAATTAATGACTTGGATATTGGTATTCAGACTTCTTTACATAAGTAAAAGAAATAGTTATACATAGGTACAGCCGTATTCAGCAGATTCTTAATTATCTTATTGATCATAATTGGAGTTTAGAATTTGCCATTGAGTATTCAAACTAATCATGTGGTTGGGTTTTTTTACAAGTAAGGCTTAGAATGTTTACAAGAAGTCATACTAATCACAAGTCATTTATCACCGTTTTCTGAAAACTCGTTCTAAATGGAGTTTAATAAGCAATTTATATCATGATGGTTACAAAGAATTGGTAACCATTTCACAATTGGCAAAAGACTGCGGGGAGATTCATAACCCCAGCGGATGGTGTGTATGATAGGGGACAATCCTGTTTTATGGAGGTCAAGGAGAATGATGACTTTGACTTTATCAATAAATAGAATCGCAAGGATCCTCACGAATGCAATATGTAGAACTAGACTTAAGCTCAAGAAATCGTATTATTTTGTATGAAACTTTTTGTATAAATACTTTAAATAAGCCCAAAATGAGCTTTGAGAAACTCTAGCATTTCAACGAGGTTTCGCTTTCGAGAGCTATTCACAGGAACTGGTTTCTTTATCAGGATTTTGTAAAAGTGTAGCTTTTAATCAATGGCAGATTTTTTTAAACTGGATCAATATTCCCATTATAAAAGACATATGACCTATTTACTTCTGTAATAGAGACAGGAAATCCTTATTTGCAAAATCTTTACTTAAATGCGAAAGTAACCCTGTCTGTCTGTCGCGCTTTAACGCCAAAACTACTGAACCGTTTAAATGAAATTTGGGACACAGATATTCCAGAGCCTGAGAAAGGACATATGCTGACTTTTTAATGCGAAAAAAGGGTTGTAAGGGGTTGAAAGGGAGGGATGAAAAGATGAATAGAAGTATCGTCATTTTTAGAGCTAGAAGCTTGAAACTTATTTTTTACCTACCTATATACTAAAAAAAATTAATAAGCTCTTTGCAGTGATATATTGCAAAAAGCTCATTAAAGGATTTATACGTATGTATCATATTTGTAAAATAATTAGCCTAAATGATTAAAAATGCTACCATAGGACACTATTCCACGCGGACGAAGTGGCAGGAACAGCTACTAATATTATAAAATCACAACAAGCTACGGTACAGTTTTCCGTTGTTAGCTTTATTGAATAATAATATACAAACATGTTGAATAATCAGATTTACAAGGCGTTGGCTAGAGCGGGGAGAACGGCATAAGACAAAAGAGGCCTTGCTGTGGCCTGCTGCAGCAACATTAAGAAAATAATTTCTGATAAAGTTACGATGATATGAAGTTGCTACTATAATGCTTTGGAAGTGAATGGTGTAAAATTTTCAAATTAATGTAACATAACAATATTGCAATTAAAAGCAATCGAAAATACCAACGATTGAAATCAGACGCTTATTGAGCTACATCCATCATCTCATCATGAAAAGTTAGCTAATTGGCTTAGGTATTCATCTTCACAGGCTTAACTATGATGCTAGCAGCAGTAGAAAAAAAGGGGCGAACTCTGATCATAGGAATAGACCATTTTCGCATTAGTAAAATTATGTTCTAAGGTTTAAGAAAATGTATTTTGCTGCCTTCAATAGGTAAATATTGGCTGAACTAGACTTGGAACAGCAGATATTCTCGAACCTAGACAGCCAATCTTGTATAATGTAAACCAGTGTGCATCGCATGGGAACTCAAACAAGAGCCTGGGGGATGAGAAGGGGTGTGAAGATGTCGAAAGCTGCACCCTCACAAAAACCTTCGGACAGACTAGTAATTTCTTACGAAACGTATTTGTTTGTTTTGATTAGCAACTTCTACAGTATTCTTCAGTTCAGCTGAATTCTTCAGCTCAACTTCAATGGGTCCTGTTGACACTTTTAATCCCTGCAAGTAATACAGCTGTTTTTTCTTTTGTAATTCGGGTACCGTAAAAATATTCACGTTTTTTATGATACGTACTTATTGGTGAAAATCCTTGGTGACTTTATTCTAAGGAAGGATTTCTAAAACTGCAAAGTTATAAATGTTTTAAAATTACCATCCGAGTAACTTCTCAATTACTGATTTCTGATGTTAATTATACAATTCAGTCGTAACTAGGCCAGTAGTCCAAATAAACTTTACATAAAAACATATAACAGAGAAAATGTAATGCGATTAGATAACAGGAAATTAATTTTAAATCGTAAACTATACCAGGATTTAAAAACCTTTTCTAAAAACTACAAAAACACTTGTACACAAATCAAAATGTGAAGGTTTAAGTTACGTTCTTCATGAAGATGTACTTCTTCCACATAGACAACTGATGAACAATGAATAAGTTGATAATGCTTTCTGTCTTTTACTAATAACTACGAATGCGACTGATATTTCAGTTGATATTAACATGTCAGGTTGGCCGAGTGGTCTAAGGCGCCAGATTTAAGCTCTGGTTCTCGCAAGGGAGCATGGGTTCGAACCCCATACCTGACAATTAATAGCGGTCGTCAACAACCGCTTTTTTATTTTTGACCATGCGTTTTGAACTTAGGCTGGCCAATACTTGATACACCATAATAATTTAATGTTTTTAAACAAATTGTGAGAACACATAATCAATGGTAGTTCCATGAATCATATTTGACGTTCTATCATTAGATAACTATGGTAGGCGCCAGATAAACTTTAAATAAAGTAAATTGACCTTTCCCTAATAGTGATATTAATATTCATAGATATCCGAACAATTAATTAAAAACCGTTTTACATTACTAGAGAACGTAAAGGATCAGGATAGAAGTCGATTCAGGATATCTTTATTTTATTTCTTTTTTTAATATATAGAAAAACAATAAATGTATGTCGGTCAATGACCGTTATTGCACATTTATCTGTATCTCTTATATTGCTATTTTGTAAGACAACAATATGATACTTTTGAGCCACATCAGTGACTATCTTACAACAGTTTCAAAGTGAAATTGCAAAGCGAAGAAAATTAGTCATCTTGTAGCCGCCGTAGCGCTACGAGCCGTAGCAGTCTATCGACCACATGTCTGAACTCTTCGTTTTATCACGACGAACATTTCTTTGAAAATATTCTAAGACTGTCGGTTCAAAAAGTGGAAAGGCAAAATTTGGAAAAATCATTTGGTTTCATTCAATGCAAAATTTTTGTAATACGTCGTAATTGAACGCTACGAGAAGTTTTTCATGAATTGAAGGAAACAGACTTTATAGCTGGCGTATATATATCTATCAAGGATCAAGACTTAAATATGAATTGGTTTTTTTACCAAAATAATCAAAAATTATTCTCCTCGGCAGGGGATCGAACCCTGGTCTTCCGCGTGACAGGCGGGTATACTAACCACTATACTACCGAAGATTGTGATTGAGGACCTGAAATTAAGGTTCTTTTGTTTCGTGCTGTCTCACAAATCGTCGAATTCCAGCGCAACAACTCAATTTTATTCTGTTATTTTACACTTGAAGAAAGCGAAAAGTCAAATGAAAGCAATTTTTTTGAGTTTAAGCTGCATTTGAGCAACTTATTTTACAGGAAATTGTTTTTCCATTAAATTTCCACCCCACGGATGCGGTGCGAGTTGCATGGGTAGCTACGTTACGAGCAAGTTCCGAAACTATTCGCTAGATAGTGCAGTTACGTCTCTCATCCAGTCGGTTACATGGCACCATCTGATCAAAATGCACGTAACATTTAAATTGTCCATAAACTTTGTCTTGTCTACAAATTGTTTCCTTAATAGGTTTAAATTTATTATCATATCGGACTTCTTGTAACTTATAATCAACAGATTCAGTAATTTTTTTTAACTGGTTTAATTTCAATTCACTTGCAAATCACTTACTTTCAGGTTTTATGTAATGAAATGAATTTTTATTTATTATTTATTTATTAATTTACACATACAATTATTTTTATGTACATGCAAAACCCAAGGTAATAACTTTGTACTGAAACGATCAGTGGGGATACACAATCTTTTTCTGAGTAGGATTTCAAATTCAGTTAACACATTCACGCAACTCGAGAGAAACGAAACGGAATGATCGAAAACGGCTGACAGTGACACATGACGAAAATGGCAGACTTCTTTTTGACGTTCCGATTTGCACGATATTTCACACCACAGACAATATATTGGATCAGATTTGGTTGCTATTAGCCTATTTTATCATTTCGTATTTGCTTTTCATTTGCTTTGAGGTTATAAACATTTTTATTTTATATTTTTTTTGAAAATGCCGATGCCTAAAACTGACTTTGAAGAAAGCCCAACGTATCCAGGATGAACTTTTTAATGAAACGAAGCCTGCAAGCAACCTGTCCGTACTGCTAGATGTGCTTGTGGGGTTCTTCTTTAGTTCAGCTTCAAAGTTTGACATCTTGTTTTGAAATATTTTCATCAAAGCTGACAATGAGACCTTCAGAGCTTCAATGAGTGCTGCTGTATATGTCTTTTTGTGTTTCGGACTATAAAATTATGGCGATAACACTGAACTGGTGGGTTCTTTATATTGGCATGTGAATGCATACATTTATAATTTTAATTATACAGTAATTTTATTATACTTAAGTAAAAATTTTAAATGGTTGTGATTTTATTTTCCATCATTATGTTGCAACTACCTACAGTTTACGCCTATGTTACAAGATAACATGTATGTGAAAACTAGCCAACTCGAATCTTGAGCTCGAATTTATCTTATTTTAGGATTATCAACAGAACTGGCACTAATTTATTTAGATCTCAATATTTTTTTTCGCTGAATTTGACAATCACGCATATTATAAACATTAAAGTTGGCTTCTATTTGCACATTTATGATTTTGATGGGATTTCTTTTTATACTAGACAAGATTCAATGGAAAATTTGGACCATCCAGTCATGCTGAATAACGGTTGTTCAATGTTTCAACTAATGTGTGTGGAACAAATAAATTCTTAAATATTCCTTTATTCTTTATACAAAAAGCACTTGGGTTGGTGAGTTGGGTACGCTCCTGTTCGCCAATTTGTGCAATCTGCCTGAGCCTGTTTAGCAGATGTGAGTCTGGGTATTAACATGAGAATGAAAGGGGTAAACTTATTGTTGAACTGCTCAAACAATACCAAGAGAAAGTCTCGTTTTATTACTCTACTCGTATAAAAGGGATAAATCGTTTTATTCTGAACTAATAAGGTAACTGAAAGAATGGCCCAAAAGCAATGGCAAAATAGGAAAACAATTCAACAAAAACATCGGAGGAGTAAGACGAAACGTAATTTTGAAAAACTAGTCAGATTACATCATTTGTAATCACTTATGAAGTATAAGAGCATCCACCACCTCAGGAAAAGTGTTCTTGATCAGAACAAGACACTTTTGAGGACCTAATAAACGACGCAATTTACGTGGCCCGTACTTATTACCTCAATCAAAGTTCCATCGTCAACTTCAAGCAAATAATTTGGATTATTGTCCGTTACGCACATGGTAACAACTTTGTTCGGACATTGCTTTTATTTATTTTAGCGAATCTACACAGAATGTTGTGTGTAACATTTTGTGAAGATTCGCTACTGGTAAACAAGCAATTATTACAAGAGACTGTTAAGTAGAATCGAATCGGAAAGAGTGATGTTATTGGATAAAATAAAGTTCATTCTTACCTAGTCTTGTTATTTTTATAGTCTACTTGTTTGCTTTCCCGAGTGTTATGTAAGTAACTTTAACAATATACACTTCTAATGCTGGGGCCACATATCGGGCGTATATTCATGTCGCACTGTCGCAATATAAACAACTATGTTTATATTGGGACAGTGCGACAGGTATACGGGTTGTTCTTGTGTACATTGGCAGTCAAGGAGTATTCGCATTTCTACGCGCGACCCCGTTAGATAATACGAGTGAACTAAAATGACAGCAGTACAAGCAATGAGCTTTCATGTTTGCCCGAATACATCGCATTTCGATGTACAACTCAAGCATATTTGTCGCGATAGCCCGAATATTCGCCGAATTTCGATAATATAGTCCCATCATAAAAATGATATACATATACGCCAGTAAAAACTTTGAAATCACAAACACCAACATAAAAATATTCGCGTGTTAGCAAAATTACCGCTATCCAGGTTTCTATAAAAGATAATTGGGTCCATAAGTACACGCATGACGAGCCTTACGTTACTTAGATACAACATAAAACATACATTTACTTACACCATCAAAGGAAATGGGACCACTTCCGGGTTCCCGCAACTTCTCAAAGTGTTTTGTTTGGATATGTAACCAAAATGTCCTGAAAACTTAGTTATTTTTCACAAGTACGTATATTCAATATCTATTAGGGTACGTTTTAGGATCATACTAAAAACACTAAGTATACTAAAAGTCGCAAACATGCCAACGGAAAATACAGCCCAAAAGGAAAAGATTTTGTTTATCAGGCAAATGGTGAAAAATAACTTTGACCATTACATTCATTTTGTTAAGCCTGTCTGAAGATTCGCCTACTAACATTCAAGCAAGACCGTATTATTTTCCGCATATATAAAACATTAGGTTTTTGATCTACCTATATTTTTGTCGAATTATTATTCTCTTTTAAATTAGTGGGTTTTTGAATAGTATAAGCTCCTAAGATCGTCTATGCAAATAAGAACAGTAAATCATTTGATAACACGAAGACCATTTTCAAAATTGTTAATATCGCGCTTAAGCAAAATGACCGCTATCCAAGTTGGTGAATAAGAAAATTGGGTCCCCAGCCCGCACTCCCACACTATCATTTACGTTGTGTATGTCTGCAGTTGAATCATATGTTACTCAGGTATAACACAAACATATAAAACTTATACAATAAAAGCAAAACAAGGCCATTTCCGAAATCTCGAAGCTTCTCGAACATTCTAGAAACAGGAAATTGATCCGTTTTTCCGATATGTAGCCAATGAACTGGCAACACACGAATTTTTTTCTTAATTTGAAAATTTTCTTCCATACAATAATTATCCAGGTATTTATTACTAATAAGGTAATAGTTAATAAAATAACGCAATTACAAAATAAAGTTACATGTCAAAGGAAACATTTGATATCCATTGCTGCATAAGTATTTGAAACATTAAAGCAGCAATGATTTTTTAAGTTTACTAAGCTTCAATGTACATTGAAATACGCACTCACACACTATTACACCTATGCACAGTACAGTAATTTTAGGGAATATGTCTGTGTTTAAGTCCCATGTCATTCGATGACACACAAATATCAAGTAAACGCGATTGGCCAAATCCCATCCAATCAGAACAGCCGGGAGAAGCTTCTAGAAACAGGAAGTTGAACCTGCGAATAGGGTGTCTTCCCAAGATTACTAGATTGCATACTTTTTTCTTAATAATTGAAAATTATAGCGCCAAAAATATATTTTAGAAGGTGATTTATTTCACATAATTTTGTTATGTGAGAGTACTAGTTCAAAAATGCTTAAAATCTTTATTACCACGCTTAAAATTTTCGGCGTCCATTGCGGCATATGTATGAGAAACACGATAGCTTAATCAAAACAATCAAAAAGTCGCTCTAAAGCTTCAATGTACATCGAAAGTTCTAGGGGCGGGGTTTATGGGGCTGCTACTAGCGTCACCGATAGCTTAGTGTTAGTGCATAACTGTAGGGCCTATGTGTGCGTGATCCGGCAGGAAGGGTGCTCCGAGAACCGATTGCCGTCGTCCGTCCTTTCGATCCAGAGCAGCGGAGCTGAGCAGTCGTCTCCAACTCATTTTTGTGAAATAGTATATTTTTGAACACAAACTTAGTGTTTTAATCGGCTGGTGCGTACGCCTTCACCGGCACCA
Organism: Mamestra brassicae; assembly: GCA_905163435.1. Lineage (NCBI taxonomy): Eukaryota > Metazoa > Arthropoda > Insecta > Lepidoptera > Noctuidae > Mamestra > Mamestra brassicae. The sequence continues at coordinate 9,489,902 of LR990987.1, forward strand.
TCAGGTAAGTAGAGAAGTAGGTTTTTCCGGAATTTTCGGTTCAGATTTCCGGCTAGTCCAGCATACTTTTTCCAAGTAGGACATAGGCGCGTTCTATGCCTTTGTTTTCTAGTAAAATATCTATCACTTTTTTTTTTGATTCAGTGTTAATATTGAGAAAATTCCGGTACTTTCATCAAAATCTCCGTTTTCGAATATGTGGTGTTTCTCATAGGTAAATCCTTGATTTAACTAAAGGCTTGTTTTTATGTTCCTGTAACTAGCTTATCTTTCTTACAAGGGCTGTAATTTCATGTTCAAATCGCGGAAAATCTATTGTCCAAAAAATTATAGGGATGACACAAAATGGCGCCGGTCCTACGCCCATGACTGTCCGCCATTATGAGTTCAATGATTCTTATTGTTACGGCGTGGTGTTTCAGAGATGTACAAGCCAACTGAGCCGCCGCCCCCGGGCCATGCGAGCCACGCCTACACCTTGGAGCATATTCAGAAGTTGGCTGAGGAGATGTTGAACGACCCGCAGTTGGGCTGCCGCAGCCACGTGGTTTCGGCGTTCAGCGACGACGGGCAGAGCGCCGGCCCGCCGTCCGAGCCCGAGCCCGATCAGCACCGCTTCAACTTTGAATATATCATCATGTCCATCTAATGACATGATGACGCCGTACCTCGGCACTTAGATGTTGTCTTGTGGTAGATGTAGTCGCCTTCTGCGAACCATAGTGATAAGCTCGTTTGGCATTTTGTCTTTCACCACTAGATGTCTTTAATCATTAAGTGAAATAACTCTGTGGCCGTTTATTAGGATTAAGTATGTACTCATTATTATTGGCCTAGCTTAAGAATATTTATTCACTGTGTTTAATGACACGTGGGGATAGTTCAGTTATTCATGTTGAAATAATCGTGATAATTGTCTTTTACCCAATAATATAATCAATGCTATATCTTGAGGTTAGGTAAGCGGAGTTAAGCTTTCTATAAACGTTTATTTACTTAAACTACGTATTAAAGGATTTAAGATTATAAATAGGATAAAACACATACATTTAACGTTTATAATCTAGCTTTAGAATTTGTGTATGCTGAAGGTTCAGGTGGAGATTTTAAAATAAGTAATTTTCGTGTTTTTAATATCTATTTGTAGAACCACAGTATTAACATTACTTAAGAAATAATAAAATTAAAAGTTTGATGTCGTAATAAAAATTCAAAAACCCAACTTGGCTTTTCATTTGAAAATATTTTGTTTGTTATGTCCCGATTACATTCAAGCCCGTTGCCGGCCAACAGCTAAGCTATTTGTCGTGTGGCTCTGTCTGTGCGTGCTGTGTGTGCACTTGAGACCCAGCTTTATGCTGAGCGATGACTGTTTTGCGAGAATGTGACGAATATTTTCCCAACTTGTTTGATTTTTCTCTTCCTTCTTATCTTTCTATCCTTCTTTACTTCGTTCGCGTGGGAGTCGGAAAAAAATGTGTCGTATGGATAAGATATACGTAGGTACAGTTAATACCTTGCGTTACCTGACCCCTCTTAGAATTAACCCAGCGAGCATACAGTTAGGTATTTATAAGAAAGAAAGAAGGAAAACTTGTAGTTTTGCGCCTACACCGGTAAATAGAAGTTAAGAAACACAATGATGGATCAAAATAATTATGTCGTATTTACAAGCTTTTATTTAGTTTCACTTTTCCCGTTATCTATCTATTAATATATCTTGCAAGTTAAATTTGACACACTTCCCGTTTTCTGAATGAGCTGAAATTTTGCACGCATATGTATATTGCGTGGCAAAGCAATATTATGATGACATGCAGCTGATCTGTTGATGGAGCTGGAAGGTGGCTTTAGGAACTATGTAATGGAACGATGCAACCCCATCGAATTTGAACTCGTTTGATTTGTTTTGACAATTACTTTTTCTTTAGATGGTAACCAGGGTCTGATGATGGAGCTGGAAGGTGGCCATAGGAACTCCGTAATAAAACGACACAGTCCCATCGAGTTTGGGCTTGTTTGATTCGTCTTGATGAGTACTTTGGTCCGAGATAATGTCCATATGCAACTCCATCAGATTTGGAAAAATAAGTTCGTTCCATTTGTTATGAATATGAATTCTCACACAAAGAAAAAGTTGCTTGTAATTTTAAATTCAATATAATATAAACAATATTTACAAATATTAATGCCATTTTTTTAAAGTTGACATTTTGTATCTGCTGGTGTAGCTAGTTATCTCCACATTATCTCACTTTTAATTACGATCACTACTTCACAATCATCATGGATTCACTAACAAGCACTCTGAGTGAATTAAATGAGTTGTTTCACACAAGAATATCCGTCTTTGAAGAAGAGTTACAGAAGATTACTCAATCACCCATCACAGCTTCAAGCCCTGCTACGGAGTTTACAATGTTCCGAACGTTCATCACACAGACTCTTAACAGTCTTCAGCGGCAGGTGGGTCTGCTGGCGCGAAGTGTGGACCAAATTGAGATGCGCGGCCGCAGGAACTGCTACGGTGTCTGGTGTGTATGTTTCCAAAATCCATAATTTAAGGGCTTCAGGCGTCACGATGTCTGAATTTCTAAAAAATCTCACTAAGGGGCGGCACGACGTGTTCCTGGCTGCGAGGGAAAGATGCGGCGTCACCAAAAGCTGAACGAAGGCGGGCTGTGTGTTTGTTTTGGTTCCAATGGTACACGGCAACGAGTCGAATCCCTCGCTGAGTTGTACAAGATAGCGCCTGTTCCTTTAACACCAAGTAAACCCGTGCAGTGCAATCCGAAAACTGCTGTGCCAGCAGCCGCTGCCGCTGTGAAAACTGTTAGGCTTAAGCGTACTTAAGCTTTAAAGAGGTGATCTTAGTAATGTTTACTCAATGTACGGGTAATATTGTGTTTATTTTTATTACCTTCACAGTTTTTTACTCTTACATTGTAATGTTTTGACAAAATCTAGTTGTTTAAGCTGTCACTGTCACTGTCAGTCAAAACTCATGTCGATTGTCGATGTCTATCTTATAAGTGCGTTCTGTTTTAGGTACCGATACACTGGCACTGGCTATACTTTTATGTACATTCTTGTGTTGTGATTTCTCGTTTCTTAAACAATTTTCTTATATTTTTTATTACCTGGACTGAATGTAATTTAATTTTATCATTTTATAACGCAACCGGCAGGTGAACCATATATTTGGTGTTTATAACTACAATTTTGATATAGTTTTATATATTTTAATATAATTTATTAATATTTATGTCAGTTGAAATCAGTGAAAGTAATAGTTTCTCACTCTTACAAGTAACGATGACAGTTTCGTGAGTATTTCGTCTCTTGTAGACAGTCTTATAGCGCACAGTAAGTTGCTGACCTACCTTGAAGACAATGATATCCTCAGTGACCGTCAATATGGCTTCTGCCGGGAACGGTCAACTGGCGATCTTATTGTACCTGTCACGTAATGCTGGAGCGAAGGAATCAGAAACATGGCGAAGCACTTGTTGTATCGCTTGATATCTCGAAGGCCTTTGACAAGGTCTCGCACGCAAGTCTACTCAGCAAGCTTCCTGTTTCTAGCATCCCGGCTGATTTTTGTAGTTGGATATCAGACTTCCTTAGTGAATGGTCGATCCGAATAGTCGTTGACTGCTGCTCCTCTGCCCTCATGGCTATTGATAGCGGAGTTCCTGAGAGGTCTGTTGTCTCTGCAACTCTTTTCCTGCTGCATATCAATGACCTGCTTCAGCCAGGTATTGTTGGATATGCAGTTGACAGTTCAGTTTCAGAGAGATACTTGGGTATTCATCTTCACATGCTTAACTATGATGCTAGCAGCAGTAGCAAAAAAGGTCTAAACTCTGATCATAGGAATAGACCATTTTTCGCATAAGTTATTTTTTTCCACCACCATACCACATATTTACCATTTGCCGCCTTCAATTATTATTTGCTGAACTTTACTTGGAGTAGCAGATATTCTCGATTATTGAAGCATTTGTTTTCTTCAAGAACGCATTCTCTTCAGCCAATCATTGAGCAGAGTTTTAACACAAGTGGATATTCTCGGCTCCTGTATCGAATGTCCTTTACTTAGTTGGTAGTGTTACTCTAGCCTTATATAAACAATGGATTCATAGCAAACAGTTCAACAAGAGCCATCTAGTGATGACGCATCGATGCAACAGGGCCCTGCAACATACTTTGCACTTTGTAGCCTTTTGCTTGTTCCTGCAGATGTCACTGGCTCAAACAGATGTTTTATAGTTATCTGGAAATACAAAGAGTTATTTATATCCAGAATTGGTTGTAGTTGTTAGAATGCATAATAGATAATGAAACCCATGTTTTGGGCAAAAAATTGTACTATCATTTATTGTTCATCAAGTCATTTTTCCGTTTCATTTTTTTCGATTGCGCCACAGCTAATATTCGTGCCTTACTGAAGTAAGATATTGTTGTATAAAACAGAACATTAATAAATAATCGATGAACCTAGACAGCCAACCTTGTATGATGTACACCAGTGTGCATCGCATCGACAGCTGCTCAAAAATAACCTTCCGTCGGACTAGTAATTTCTTACGAACGTGTTTTTTTTGTTATGCTTAGTAACTTCTACAATATTCTTCAGTTCAGCTGATTTCTTCAGCTCAACTTCAGTGGGTCCCGTTAAGTCTTTTAATCCTTGCACAAATACGGGTGTTTTTTTTCCTTTTTAAATACGGGTCCCGTAGAAACATTCACGTTTTTTTTTATGATACGTACTTATTGATGAAAATCCTAGGCGACTGTATCCTAAGAATGGATTTCTAAAATTGCAACGTTTGAAATGTTTCAAATAACCATACAAGATACTTTGCAATTACTAATTACAGATATTAATTAAACAATTCGGTCGGAACTAGGTCAAAACAGTTTAATAAACTTTACATAAATTCATGTAACAGAGAAAATGTAATGCGATTAGATAACACGAAATTAATAACACATCGTTAACTATACCAGGATTTGAAAACCTTTTCGTAAAACTTTGATCAAATTGAAATCTGAAAAAAACATTTGTAAATAAATCATAATATGAAGGTTTAGGTTACGTGCTTTATGAAGTTGTACTTCCTCCACTTATACAACTGATGAAGAATGAATCAGTTGATCATGTTTTCTTTCTTTTACTGATAACGACGAACGCGATTGATATTTCAGTTCTAATCAATGTGCCAGGTTGGCCGAGTGGTCTAAGGCGCCAGATTTAAGCTCTGGTTCTCGCAAGGGAGCATGGGTTCGAACCCCATACCTGGCAATTAATAGCGGTCGTCGACAACCGCTTTTTTAGTTTTGACCATGCGTTTTGAACTTAGACTGGCTAATACTTGATACACCATAATAGTTTTAAATTTTTAATCAAATTGTTACAACACATAATCAGTGGTAATTTCATGAATCATATTTGACGTTTTATCATTAGATAACTATGGTAAACTTAAAATAAATTACATTGACCTTTCCCTTATAGGGATATTATTATTCCTAGATACCCAAACAATTAATTATAAACCGTTTTTCATTACTAGAGAACGTCTTTACGTTCTCTAGTAATGAAAAACGGTGCTTTGATCAGGATACAAGTCGATTCAGAATAGCTTTATTTTATTTCCTGTTTTTGACATAAAGAAAGTCAATAAATGAATGTCGATCAATGACCGTTATTGCACATTTTTCTGTTGTCAACCATACAATATCGCTTGTCGCTACAGCTCTTTCGGAACGCCGCGTGACAGGCGGGTGTACGAACCACTATACTACCGAAGATTGTGACTGAGAACCTGAAATTAAGGTTCTGTTGTTTCTTGCTGTCGCACAAAACGTCAAATTTCAGCGAAACTACTCAATTTCATTCTGTAATTTTACACTTGAAGAAAGCGAGTAATCAAATGAAAGCATTTTTTTTGAGTTTAAGCTTCATTTGAACAACTTAAATATTTTAAAGGAATTTTTTTTTCCATTTACTTTCCACCCCACAGATGCGACTTTAGACGACCACTGCGCCAACCTTGCTGTCAAATATATATTTTATATATAGCATACTACTGATGATACGATAATACGATTTTAAGGATATACATCCTTGAAACAGTACCTATTATTTTATTATTGATGTACACACAGAAATTTAGTAATAAATGTCATTATAATTATGAGAACAAAGGACCTTTCAGCAGAATAACGTTTTATTTAAAAGGTTTCAGTAGGTAAGTACCTAGAATTGTGTAGATTCTATAAAATATTAAGTTGTCTTTTAAGTACAGGAGGAATACGTTTACTAGAGCATGCTCTGGTGATCAATGTTTGTCTAGCCTATTTGTCGCCTACCGTCCCGCAACGTTTTGTGATTTATTTTGGTACTAGGTGCATATAGCGATAAAAGAAGCAGAATAGATCGACCGACCTTAAGGGCAAAACATTAATGACGGATTTTAAATGACTATGCCTTCTTCCCTGCTTTTTTCAACATCCGTCAGTCTGAAGAGTTTTGAAGAGAAATGTTTACCACAGTTGCAGGCAGATTCTAAGGATAACATGTATTGATTAGTTTAATTTGAATGTATTTGTACTTAATAGGCGCATAAAGAAATTCACAATAAAAGCCGTCGCAAAGGATCGCTGTGTTGACTCCAAAGAAAATAAAAAAATAATCTAATTAAATGTAAGGGTTTCAAAATAAGTATAACCCTCTCTGTACCTTGACTTCAATCAGGAAAGGTTTTGGGATTTACTAGAGCGCGGCAGATGAACATAGGGGGGATACTTTGCATCCTGTTGAGTACCTATGTACCTCAAGCATAGGTAAGCCCTTATGAAGTTAAGTAAAAAAACGATCACTAAAAATATTGACGCGCATCAGATGAAGGTAAGGTGTCAAACGATAAATAAAGAATATTATTTAAGGACTAGTGGCCCGTCCCGGCTGCTCCTGGATGTATATTTATTTTCAAAATTTTCATTCTTAACAACCTTCTCCTGACAATAACAAACAAAACAAAAAAGAATTGGAGAAATTAGTCCAGCCGTTCACGCATGATGCCGTGACCAAGGAAAACAGCGAACCGTTTTGAACCGACTGCAAAAAAGAGAAGGTTCTCAATTCGACTCCAGGTCTTTTTTTGTGTATGCGATCATTCTATTAATGGATTTTGATGTTTTTTTTTTATTCGAAAGCCTATTGTCCTGTAATGGTCCCACTGGCACCAAGTCAGAATCTGATGTTGGAATCCCAGGAAATCGAGGGAAACCTTCAAACTTTAAAGGCACACACAATGTTTTTCGTACACTTCCTAATGCTATTCAGATAATTGTGCCTGATAATCAACATCTCCTGATGATGGAAGGTATAAGTCAGGATCTGATGCTAGGATCCCAGGAAGAATGTTTGTTCAGCGATATTTTTGACATTTGTCAACCGATTTGGATGTAACTTTTGTTGTTTGAAAGAGTAGTTTTTCAAACTAGTCCCATTTCAATTTGGTGAAGATCTGATGAAGAACTTCGGAGGTAGGCAATGGAACTCTTCAATCTCTCAATTAATGATAGGAAATCTCCCGGGATTGCTGAAATCGTATGTCTGTTTATTGTTTTCACCAGTTCATAACATAACATCACACTGGTACGCTGTGTACGCAGATGCAAACAAGTCAACCTGAATTAACTTGTTTTTTGGATAATTTTTTTGGACATTACATTATTATTTTTAGGGTTCTGTACCTCAAAAGTAAAAAACGGAACCCTTGTAGGATCACTTCCCCGATTGAGCTTTAATTACGTTTATATGGAAGAACTTTGACGAGTCCTAATAAGTTAAAACACGGTAATCATAATCGTAATAAACGAAGTAAGAGTTTCAGATTTTTGCTGATGCTGTGTTTACTACAAATATTTACGTAAGAAACACTGTTTGGATTACCAGTAAACAAAGTAGATTTATCACATCTGACCATCAATTTCCGCAACCTCATCGCACAGCATTTGCTTGTCTTTGACTTACTGACACCAGTTGGTTATTATTTCCTCAAGTAGTTTTATGATAACAAATACCATTTTATTTTGAGTCATTTTGTCAGCTTTATTTTTATATATTATTTATATACTATTAATACTACAATTGTTACACTACTATAGGGATTACTTTGCAAAAGTATCTTCAATAATTTACATAAACTAATGTAAGAGTAAAAAAAAAGTGATTAAAAAGATGGACACATGTAGGACTCGAACCCACGACCTTCGCGTATCAAATGCGACGCTCTAGACTATCCAACTGAGCTAATGTGCCGCTATCAATGGTTTTCGAAAACTCGTCCTGTATCGTCCTTCGTCGGTGCAAGCTGAGTGCATTCAGCGAAAGCAGCGCCCGACACCCTTTGGACTGCGGCCAGACGCGGTACTACTAACACATGAACCCTTTCAAAGGTCAGGGACACGTCACTGAAATCACGCAAGACAGATGGCATTAATTTTAACAACTTTCGCATTTTCGTTCCTGTTGTAGCAAAAATATTTGAAGTATTAATAATGTTTATTGTCTATTTATCTCTTGCTACTTAGAACATTCAAAAGCTAAACAGAAACTTGTATATTACGTTATTCGACGGATTCATTTACTAAAAAATACAACTTAAATGTTTAAATCATAAACTCTTCCTTTACTGGTGACTGACAGACAATGCACAGCCGAAACTACTGGCCGCAGAAAGCTGGAATTTGGTATGTATGGAAGCACTAAGAATTTCCCAACTTCTTACGGAAACGGAAAAAAACAGCCTCCAAGCCTCTAAGTGAGACATGGAAGCCTAGTGCTTCAAATATTGTACGGTCTGAGTACATCAATACTGTCTCCTGAGCACTTGGCACGTTTCCATGACAACAATGCAGCTAACGAAAAATATGCCGCATAAATGCGTTTATACATTAGTTATACTTTTATTTTGTCTGTTTGATATGACCCACTCCTGGGCAAGGGCGTCCCTCCTTTGCATTCCTTCCATTTTTCTTTTCGCGGTATATGCGTATTACGCATGAAAATGCCAAGTCTCACAAGCTAATAGCGCTTTCGCTGTTAAAAGTTATTGAATAGAGTCGAACAAAGTCACAACTTTACAAACACATCTCAGTAAAAAAGTAAAGCTTGGCTGTTCAATGTTCTTAATGTTTGTGAAACTTAAGCTACTGGTTTTGTATTATGTATTATGCACTAATTCACCAACATTTAACAGACAAGCTGTACTTTCATATGGTTTAGGGCTTGGCTCAACTCGAGATATGTTTGTTTGAAACAGCAAAATAGGAATAGCAACCAATAAACACGAAATATTTTTGGTGTATTTTGTTTCATTTTATAAGATTGACTACTTTCTTTGAAACGATTATTCTGTTTTGCTTACCTTAGGAATCAGTATTGAAATGGTGATAGTTCGTGAATGTTAAATATTTCATAAAATAGCCCCAATCTCAACCAATATATTATGTAGGTTAGCGTGTGAATTGCATTTTTACTGCTAGTTTACAGTATACAGATACTCGAATTGCCTACTCGTATGTCCGTACCTCGGCTCGCCTAAGCTGTTTGTAGCAGCCCCGTCTCTTGCGAGGCGCAGCACAAAAATAAGTCAGGTTCCACTCGCAACTGCCTGGCTGACACTGGCGAGCTACTGTCGAACGCGTCCGAACGATGCGAGTGATGTTCGAGCTGCTGCCATGTACTGCTGCATGCTGCTGCGGGGAGCAGTATTTTGAGGCTTCCAATATTGATCTACCTTGACGCGACAAAACTTTGATTTCGATATTCTGTAATAGAATAAAAATTAAACCTGAAAGGTTAACATTATTTGTTTGAGTAGCCGATCAAATTTGCAATTTGTTTATTTATTTATTGATATGAATGGTTTTGTTGAATGTCCTGGTATTATCACCAATGAGCAACTATTAACTGATATTTCAGCTGTAACTCACATGTCAGGTTGGCCGAGTGGTCTAAGGCGCTAGATTTAGGCTCTGGTTCCCGCAAGGGTGCATGGGTTCGAATCCCATACCTGACAGCGAAAGCAGTTTTTGTCTAAAACCAAGATCTGTTAACTATAGCAATAACTTCTATAGTTAATAAGTTCAGTGTGTTAGTCAACTGCTGCTTTCGATTTTTCGTTTAACCTTATCAAGGTTAACTTTTTATTAATAAATGCTGTGGATGTCATAAATATTAATATTGAGATTAATTCATTCGATTGTTTTTATGTATATTTATTTTAATTGAAATTTAATGTGAATGTTATGATCTAAAATTGATTGAAATAAATGAATTTGAATTTAAATTTGAATTTAACTTGTTGACAAACCAATTATTGTTATTTTTTTATGTCTTAGTCAGAACCGTTACATAAATAAAATTGTGAAGAGAACTTGCTGTGTGTGGTTTGCTACGCCGTCGCGCAACGGTTTACGGTTCTCTTGATTCTTGCACTCGCACAAATTGTTGAATTCCGGCGAAATCACGCAATTTTTCTCGCAAACAAAGCTTATACTACATATGTTAATAGTTTGCTTTCGTTTATTCTAATGCTATTTTGAAAGCTATTGTGTTTTATTAGTGTTCCACCTCGCGGATGCGAAGCGAGTTGCTTGGAGAGCTACGCTATGAGCTAGTTCCAAAAGTGTTCGCTAGATAGTGCAGTTACATCTCCCATTCTGCCAGTTAGACGGCACCACAAAAAAAAATCGCAAAGAAAATCAACGTTTCGTTTTTTTATGAACTGTAATATAATATGTAATATAATCATAGAATCAAACAAAAAGCACCATTCTAAGTTGGCAATTGTGTTGTGCAACTACGGAACCCTACACTGCGCGTGGCCCGACACGCAGTTGTTTATTTATTTTATCATGTACAGTGTGGGGTCTATTATAATAATTTGTCTGTAATTATAATTCACATTCAATACATTTACTGATTTCTGTTTTCTAATTTATTTCAGGTTGGTATTTATCGGATGGGATCAACTGTTCTATAAATGTATATTTGTGCGCTAGGTGTTGGTTTATAAGATTATATTTACAGGCCCCGGTTATGTGATGTATGGTCTCAAAGGCACTGTTGCAATATCTGCATATGCCAGTCAGCTGGATGACCTTTTTTTGTGGTAAACGTTTTCTAAAAATGAAACCTAGCTAGATCGATCTACCGCCCCCGAAACCCCCTGCATACAAAATTTTATGAAAATCGTTGCAGCCGTTTCCGAGATTCAGATAGAAAAATAACATACTTGTGACCTGAATCATAAAGAAAGAGCTAGTTTTTGATAAAACTACGCTAATAAAACTTTTTGGACTGAATAAACCATAGCACCCAAACACAATCTCTTCAAATGCTTATTTCGTGCTGGCCGGTTCAACTATTTATTTTTTAACACCTACACGGCCAACAACTTGTAATATAAGCAATAACTTTCAAATTCGTCTAATATCTGTCTTCGAAATACTCTCACTAATTCCACGAGGAGTGTTTTTCATAGTTATCCGTCAAAGTAGATTTACCACCAGCCCTAAGTTAGCTGTGTATATGGTGCCACACACGTACTGCCGCCGCGCCGCTACCACTTCACCATTTTTTGTTGTTGTGTTCCTGTACTGTCCAATGCATAACCGGCCGTTTACAACTATACGCAACACGAGCGATTTTCGTGGCTAGCAATGTATTACAAAGAATGTAAGCTGGGGTCCATTTGAAGTAACGTCACGTTATGTTCCGTTCGTCAAAATAGGTCTACTGCCAGTTCCAAGCAGTTTGCTAGTGTTACCCTATTAAATATCCCAGAAAAGGACTCTAAAGCACTGTAGACCGAATGCAGCACTCACATTATTTATTTTGGTTTCATCTTACCTGAAACAAAATAATTTAGTTAATATTGTACAGCATTATGTTATGATACATGAAAAATATGAAAATACTACAGATTCACATTTTGAGAACGATTGTTATAAACACAAGTTAAATTATCCTTCCTTGGCAGTCGGATAATAATAACTTGTTACTGATAAGTTTACGTCTAAGTAAAGGCATACTGTTTCATTAGACATAATAAGGCGCATTTATTTATTTGACTTCTTTACGGTATGTTACGATATGCAGAAGAGTGGGTGGTTAATTTTTTGAACGAGGTATAGTTTTCATCTCATATTTTCGTATAGTGGTTTGCGATGGCGATGCTTTAAAAAAAAGCGATTCCTCAACACAACATGTGGTGGCGGACTAAAGCATGGTTTCTGGGTCGGGCGGCCAATTATAGACCAGTGTACGTTCCGTATGCATGGCGAGAGGGTGGCGGTTTATTGAACCAATTAGTGTTTACTTCCGGCAGATTATAGAGCATGAACTACCTAGACCCTTCCAGACTCGCAAAAAAACAGCGGTTTCTTGTTGTTAAATGACTGACTTGTGGATTATCATGTCTGTTAACAGTTGCTCATTTGAATCTGGCGGCGGCAGTGACATGGGGATCAAATGTTAAAACGAGTCTCGTCACAACGTTTCAACTAACCAAATGCCGCTATCAACGTGCCCACCGTCTAGGCCCGAACCTACTTACCTAGACTCAAAGATAAAAATACTAAATGGATACTCGATACTCGCTAAAGTAGCAAAAATCTAAGTAAGCTTAGCTAAAATCTTGCGGAGACGGACGTTAATCCTATTAGTTTGTACGGATATAATCGATTAATCTAACTGACAAGATATTTTAAAAGGTTTGTTGCGTTATAAGCTCATTTTATCCATACTTATTTCAAAGATTTCATTTCATACAAAATTTTAAAAAAATGTTGAAATAATCTCAAAGATACAGTTTAGTGTCGCTATTAGCTGAAGTCGTTAATGGTATTCAATTCAAATAAGAACCTTACATTAAGTTATTTGAAAAAGATTAAGTATTTCATGACATTATTTTAGATGCAAAATAAAACCATATTCACAGAAGAAGCTAACCATCTTTTATTTTTGATGCTTGCCGGCTCATGAATATTTGTAAATACGGCTATGTATGAAGAAACGATTGCCGTACTTTATTACCAATACTTTAGTACTACTGTTGGTACCTATAATTTATCGATTTAATTACTTTAGAACAACAAAGGAATTCGAACGATGAACGAACGTGGCGACGCACGATGAAACTGGTACGAGTGTGAATAGTTCCCACAATAAGATAAAAAAGAACATTAAAATTAATCGATTCAATAGAAAAATTAAAAATCATTAAACCAGCAAAAATTTTACAAATTAAATACTAATGCAAGAATTAAAAAAATTTAATAGTGAATTAGAACTATGTAAAATAATATATGATAATGACACTCGGCGCCTTCAGGAGGAACTGTTTTTAAGAGAATGTGCACTAAAGGATATTTAGCAACTATTCAACTTCTCAACAAGGCCTGAGTAAGCGCATGCAATAGACCAATAAGTTGGTGGACCTAGTAACGTAAAATGCAGACAGGAATGAGTCTCTGACTAATAACCTCTCTTGCAGCTGTGTCCATAACACCCACAACCTCGCTGGTTCATCCAGTAGGAAGCTGTCATGATAATGTCAACATGAATAATGAGTTTCTTTGGACAAATTTGGTCAAGGTTTTGGAACTTTATTTAACCAGTGTTCTAAACATTATATGTATAATAAATGATTGTTAACCCGGTGCCAGTTTCAGCCTGTTAATTAGTAATATTAAATTGATAAAATAAATTCGATTGTTATATTATTATGTGGGGATAGTTTAGCTGTGAGAAAAAAGGATACAATTGATAGTGTCCATTTGATGTCACATCTCAATGAGATAAATAACTGTAAATTTATTTTCTTTGCTTTACCTTACTCTTATTTTTGTGATGAGCGAAATAGGCCATATGTGTCTATTAAGCTAAATAGGCGCATATGATTTAAATATGCTGATCTATAATAGGACTTTTCGTCGCAGTGACGCTTTTTTATATTTTGATTGTAATCAATTCATTACTGATTACAAACTATTAGTAGACAAATTGCTAATCATTTAGGATGCAATATACACTATGACACGGCTACATGTACTGTAGCAAAGATTACTGATAGTAACGATACTAACATAACTGTTGATGCACTAGTTTAAACTTTTAGGTTCGACAACGGTGGAGCCTGATATTTTAAGGTCTATCCGGCAAAGAATTAGAGTTAAGTTTATTTATGGAGAACCATGATATTCACTGGTGTTATGTTTAGCTGGACATTGGTTGAAAGAAAATAAAGTAGCATTTATTTTTTATTAGAACTGTGAGGTAATGTCATAATACGATGACAAATGACTTGCACTTTGTTGCAGGCTTTGTGTTACGGCACATACTTATTTGAATTGTTTTTGTTAACGTGCGATATTTTGGTTTGTGGAACAAAAATCTTAACTGACAGAGGTTAATAGAGTGCTAAGCGGTTTTTTTCTGTTAACCTTTTGCGTGTCTTAAGTTACACAGTTCGACATAAGAAAAAATGCTCCAAATGTCTTAAGTCGGACAGTTACACTTAAGGGCTTGGTCAGGATTGGGCGATAAAAATCTGTGGTAGACACGCAAAAGGTTAATAGGCATTCGTTTGACCACTATCTCACCTGTTTGTAGGCGATGATGTGATTGAAGATGAAGCACGCTTGCCTAGAAAAAATGCGCTTATGCATACCTACTATATTGTTTACGTACTTATTTTAAAAAAAAGAAGTTAGGTAGTGTAAAAGATCACGGGTTTTTGCTTTGCAATACAATTAAAAACTTAAATTATATTATAATACTAGCGACCCGCCCCGGCTTCGCACTGCTGCAATGCTGATACTAAAATATTATGCTACGGTTTTAGAACTCTGGTGCCATGTATAGTAACTTGGAACTCTGTCATATGTCAGTGTTTTCGCGAAATTATCTTGAGCACATAACTTGAACGGCATTTATAGGCACGCGCCGCCGCGCCGATCTATTTCGTAGGGTTCAGCCAGCGTTTGCAATGTAAGCGCTAAAAAATGTGTTTATTTACGACATCACATTAGAAACCTCTAAAGTTACCGATGTTTCTCTACTATGTTATGTATATATTATACACATAAACCTTTCTTTTGAAAGACTCTATCTATTAAAAAAAAATCGCATCAAAATCCGTTACATAGTTTTAAAGATCTAAGCATACATAGGGACAGACAGACAGCGGGAAGCGACTTTGTTTTATATTATGTAGTGATGATCATTTTACCGTACAAAGTGCGTTTGTAAGAAAATGTGTTCATTAGTTCTCGTTTCAAACAAATTGAAATGTAAACATGGTTTTAATAATAGTTTCGGTTAAAAGTTTTTGTTTTAAAAGTTGATTGGCAGAGTACCAATCAACTTTTACGATACACATTACTTAAAGTCTGATTGTAAAAATTCACTGATAAGCTACTTATTACTAGCTGATTATGAGAAAATAAACTGTTTTACTCATAAACATTTTGTAATCACTTTTTAACATTTTTATTCCTAACCCCTTATTTAAATAACAATATAATAAAAAAAAAATATCATTATTATTGTAGTTTGTTAATGATCTTATAATAAAATAACAGAAGAAGATTATTGTTGAAAAACAAAATAATAGTCTCATCTGGAGATACCTACCTACGTGCTTCGTAATCCTATACGATACGTTACCAGGTATCAAATCTTAATTTCAAATTATGAATTTTAGCAATGCTAGGAACCGACCAAGGTCATACGTAATTATTACATACTCTGCGTGTGTGAAAAAGCGACTAGCTAGATATTTTTTGCTTCGTTCGACTCCAGTGTGGATTCTGAGGTGCGCATTCTGTGTTCACACATCTCTTACAGACACAGATACATATGCGGCCTGTACCGCGCGTTTACAGCAATACAAACCTTAGCATGCGCCTGCACTTCTGGCCTTTGACTGTACCTACAGAGCAACAGTTTTGTCAATCATTTATATAATAAAGAAAGAATAGAAATAAAAATGTTTATTTGGGACTCGCACAAGACAAACAATTATAACTATATTTTAAGTAAAAAAAACGAGCGAGTCTTACAGTAGTCGCGTAGGATGTGTAACATCTGACGTCTCACCTTGGTAAAATGCAACATTAACATTAACATTAAAAGTACCAACTGACATTGATTTTATATAAAGATTATTATTTTGTTAAACATTATTATTTTATTACTAGTACTTTGCCCGCGACTTCGTCCGCGCGGATTTAGTAGGTACTCCACAAACTTCAACGCCCGCTCTACTCGGAAAATTAAGCAAAAAGGTTTTTATTAATTACCCAGCCATTTCTGCTGCTGATTCTGTGGTGTCTGGATTATCGCAACTATCCACCCCCTTCACCTCGTCAGGGGTTGATTTTGCAAAAAATGTTAGATCTGTTTCAATTATCCCACTTTTAGTTTGTTCATACCAGTTCCCACGTAAAATTGAAGTAAGCAATAATGTCCTCCCCTTAAATCTTTATCACCCCTTTTCGCCCCTTAAGCCCCTTGTTTTAAAAAAAATCCAAATATAATAATATAATCCATTTATGCCGTGTTTTAACGTCATCGGATTTTTCTTACTTAGAGTATTTTTATACCAGTCGTAACTTCGAAACGAAAGGTGCGATTTGAATAATTTAAAGTGCATGTACATAATCAACCTTAATTTTATCAAACCATTTTAATGGATAAGGATTAATATCTTGATATCAAAATCATGCCTTTTTCTTTCCAACTGGGCTTTGATTGAATAATTTTAACAAAAAGCGGTCACTGTGACATAATAGTTAGACATATAGCCTTGAGGATTTTTTTCTAGGTAATAATGAGTACTTTAATTATGTAGTAAATTAGTTTAATGTATCATTAATAGTTTTCGCTGCCCATGCGATGAAAAACATTTTATGTCAAGTTTTTTTTACACCTTGGGTTCAAGTTTTAGAAGGGATCCTTATTTATTTATGGAATTAAATACAGCCTATATTACTCGGTGAAGATATAGCTTTCTAATGGTGAAAGAATTTTTAAAATCGGTTCAGTAGTTTTTAGTAACAAACAAACAAACCAATCTTTCCTCTTTCTAATATTAGTTTAGATTAGTCATAAGTTGATTGCTGCGCCCTAACAGAACAGGGTAATGTTCTTATTAAGTTTTGCAGTGTCTGTAACTGTGCACATTGTGTGCAATAAATAAATCAATAAAGATTTTATTTGCATATGAAGTCGCATCGCTCATTCAAAATTGCGCGCAAACAAAATATAAATATATTATCATCTGTTCGTATCGTGTGTCGCGCGTCGCAGTACTCTGAAATCATTCCGCTTCTGGCGCCCGTCCAGACAACCCGCGTCTCGATCGGCTACAAAAGCTGCACACCGGCCCTAGCTAGCGCTACGCCCCCGTAGCGATACGAAACCTCTGACGCCCCGCGTCAGTCGACCGCGGCCCCAACGCCGCTCGTAGCAGTGCTACGTTGCGGTGCTGCGGCCTCGCCTCCTCTCGTAGCGGTGCTACGGTGTAGCTACGCTTTGTGCTACGCACACTGCCGCGCGCTCTATTACGCTGCTACACCGATTAATCAGCTTCGAGTTTGTAAACACTTGTAGTGGACTAGAAAGGTTAACGCCCTCAATTTGACGGCAAAATGATTTTGAACGCCACAAACTTTTTGTCTATTTTTCAGTTTGCATTTATATTAATTTACTTTTCCTAAGTTATGATTGTATAAGTTTTAACTTAACAAAAATAAATGAATAGTGATTGTTATACGAGAAATGCTTACTCATACCTAATAAGACCGGATGCCGTCAATTTGACACCGCATCAAATAGTGTGAAGTATTATATACAACAGTTGTTTTTCTACCTTCTAATCGTAACTTTTATTTGTATTTTATATTTCCAACAGATTCTTTGAAGTGAATTGTCGTGTGTTTACATTAAGTATAAAATGTATTCGAATCGACTGTCGACTTTGAAAACAGAACGGGAGTTATTGCGACTTCGTGATATTGAAGAAGATGTCTCAGGTAATGAAAGTGATAATTAATATCGGTGGAGCTTTGGCCAGACCAAGTAAGTTCCACATCGGAGGATTATGAAACTGATACTCCAACTCAAAGTAATTTCGTCACTGAAATGCAAGATAGGAATTTACACAGCAAACGTGATAAATAAAGAACTCGTTGCCCCAGACCTGGACCTGGCAGAACAGCACAGCACTCTGGAAGTACAACATGTGGTGGGAGGCTGGTTAGAACGTTGTCATTGCCAGAAATAGATATGAGACAAGTAGCTAGTGATGGCACAGACTGGACGTGTATCTCCAGCGGTGGATTTTTTTTTTGTCATAAATGTTCTATGTAATTAAAGTATAAAAGTATTTTTTCTGGTATTTAGGTAATCGGGGCCGACGCCTGAGGGGTTAAATACTTGTTAGGTTGCTTGATCGCTTAATATTATTCGACTATAATCTGAACAATAACATAAACTTTGCTTGCTCACCTTGAGCAATAATAGTTCAAGCAAAATACACCAACAATTAGGCTAACTTTGTTATAATGCCAACGTGTTGAGTATAGGCTAGGAAGTATGTCAAAATGTATCCCACAAAAAGTTAACAACCGCGGTTTCATTTTTTTTTTTTAAGAAACATCTAATTTTAGTAAGAATTCGGAGGGGAAAAATATTAACTGGCATGTTTGTTTGGAGCATTTGTAGAAGATATCGAGTTTTACTAGAAAGTAAGAAAAATAAACTATTTTAATCCGTGCAACTATCCCATTTTATTAAACAATGTTATTGATTTTATTTTGTATTTCTCGCTAAAAATTATTAGCTTTCCTTTCATAAAATTACTTAGTTCAATAGGTATGTCAATTCACTAACCAATAAAATTGAACATTATCTGTTAGCCCAGTAAGTTTAATTTTGACATTTAATTAATGCTGACAAAATAAATTAGTTTTACCTATTCATGATATAATGTAAAAAGAAAATTAGAGATAACTTGATTTTTCTAGCTTTTATTAAAACAAACGCGTTTTTTATTTTTTCAGAATGTCCCGGTTATGGAAAATGTTTATTTTTTTAAATAATATTAGTAGAGCTAAGATCAAGATACATGATTCAAGAAAAAAGTAAGGTTTTTTTACAAAATTGCTTTTTATAAATAGCTGAAACCGCATGTCATTATTGTTTACACCAGTTTATAACATAACATTACGCCGGTACGCTGTGAAGGGGTGCACAGATGTGTGCAAGTCAACCAAGTTTTTGGGGTTATCTATTCGAGCAGAATTTTTTGTTTATGAACCGGTCTTAATGATTCTTTTTGAATTGAGTATAGTTATATTAATTGAATTTGCATTGGACGTTAAACTTCAAAGATAAAAAAGGGACCACCTCAACTCAAAGTCTATAAAATCTAGTAAAGTGAGATATTGTTAGGTTAATTTCAATCCCAAAGCAAAGTAGACGTTTAGGTTACTATGAGCTGGTCTGGACTTGGACTACGAAATAACTCCTTATCAGGAAATAGCGCAACCACTCATCATGGGAATAGTGTTAATTAAGTTGTGTTTGTATCACGACAAAAAAGTGAAAAATAAAATAACTTTTTAACAGAAAAGTACAGTCGAGTTCCAAATAAAAAACACTACAAAGTAAAAAATAATTTTAATTTCGGAAGTTGGTGTCAAAAAAAGAAAAATCAACCAAAAACACCGACTGCCGAAATATAAGTTATTTTATACTTTGTAACTTGTACTTGTACTTTTCTTTCTTTTTATTTTTTCCCAAGTGCGAGTCGGACTCGCGCACGAAAGGTACCGTACAACAACCGTCCATCCGTCGGTTTTTTCTTAAAACGGCAAAAAAATCATGTATGTTGTATGGGAGCCTCCTTAAATATTTATTGTATTCTGTTTTTAGTATGTGTTGTTATAGCGGCAACAGAAATACATTATCTGTGAAAATTTCAAGTGTCTAACTATCATGGTTCATGAGATACAGCCTGGTGACAGACGGACAGACAGACAGACGGACGGACAGCGGAGTCTTGGTAATAGGATTCGGTTTTAACCTTTGGGTACGGAACCCTTAAAATGGCGTGTCATATAGAACAGCAAGTAAACAGTATGGATTGCCTGTTGTGTCACGATCTCATACGTGATTAATGTAACCTATTAGTTATATTGAGACTAACAATTAATTTATAAGACTGGCTCATTCTACCTAAGTCAAGGTCTGTAAGATATTTAATTTTGTTATTAAATATATAATAAACTCTGATAAGTTATTGTTGATTTCATTCTACCAAAACCTATGACATTCTCAAAATAGGGGCAACATGATCCCCAGGATCACCTTGGACACTGGGGTATACAAGATGATTCATGGTAGCGTTTTAGAAAATACGAATTATAAGATTATAAGATATAAAAAATACATTTCGAGTATGACAACAGGTAGAGAGATAAATTTACTATGAATAAATGCTTTTACATCTGCATTAAGTTGAATGTCGTTTAAACTACAAGCATTCTCCCTTAAGTGAATCATCTCGTACACCTTTCCCCTACACTTGCAAGATGTGATAGGGAGACAGGATGTTGATGCTGATGAGCTGGGTCAAAAGGTGGTGCTGCCTTCTTCTTTTACTGGGGGGCCACGCTATATGCATGAGCGGACACAAGACGCCATGACGTATGTGTGCCACTACGGTCGTCCCGATCTCTTTATAACATTTACTTGCAATCCTCGATGGGATGAAATCACGGAGATGCTTTTGCCTTGGAAAAAAAGTTATGATAGACACGACATAATAGCAAGGGTTTTTCACCTCAAAGTTAAGAAAATAATGTCACTTCTAACCAAAGAAAAAATATTGGAGAGTAACGTTGTTTCATGTTCTCTACCGAATGGCAGAAACGAGGTTTGCCTCACATACACATGTTGTTGTGGATGGTTAACCGCATTGCGCCTGACATGGTGGATGAACTTATATGTGCTGAGATACCAAATCCAAATTAAGATCCTATTTTATACGACAATAGCACTTCGCCCGCGACTTCGTCCGCTTGGATCCTACTCCACAAACTTCAACGTCCGCTCTGCCGCCTTTAGTTTTGGAAAATTTAGCAACACGATCTTCATTCATCACCCAGCAATTTCTGCTGCTGATTGTATGGTCTCTGGATCAGCGCAACTATCCACCGCGTTCACCTTGACTCAGGGGTTGATTTTGCAAAAAAATTTTTCTTCATCACCCCTTTTCAACCCTTGTTTATTTAAAAAAAAACCAAATAGTTGTTATTCAATTTTCTTTCATAAAAATTACTTCATCGGACGACTTCATCGTATTTTTCTTACTTAGAGCATTTTTATACCCGTCGTTACTTTAAAACAAAAGGTCTGATTTGAATAAATAAAAAAAGAAAGAAAGCCTTTCATTCCATGCATCCACAAAATAATTTTACAATGTTGAATACAAATCACATGCTTGATTATTATGTTTTTTCTTTGAAATATCACAAAAAAATAGATTAAAATTAAAAATTAATCAATTTGGTTACCTATATGTGTCTAAATTCTAATATAACAAATTGGAATAATCAAATATATCATATTAAATGTAAATTATTATTAATTTTAGGTTTATATTTTTATTATTGATTATAGAATTATTATTTTTAGGAAAATTAAATTACCTATTATTATATTTTTTTTATATGCATGGTGAAGGCCTCAGGTGAAGGCCTCCTCCAAAGATTTCCATTTGTCTCTGTCTCTGGCGACATAAATCCAGTGCGGTCCAGCGACTTTTCTAATGTCGTCCCAGCGTGTGTACGGTCTACCGACGCGCCGTTTGCCCTGTGGACCGTCCCATGTAGTTACTTTAGATGTCCATCTCTTATCTTTAAGTCATGCTACATGTCCAGCCCACTTGAATTTGAATCTTTGAGCATATTTGTGCGCATCTACTGTTTTGGTTATGCTTCTTATCTTTGTATGACGGATTCTGTTGTTTTTCTTATATTGAGCATGCTACGTTCCATACCTCTCTGGCATGTTATAATTTTATTCTTGATGTTATTCGTGAATTTCCACGTCTGGCAAGCATATGTAAGACATGGTCAAATGCAAGTGTCCATCATTTCCTTTTTCATTTCTGTTGGCATGTTACTTTTCATTACTTTTCTGTAACTCCACGTAATTCTTGTTCTGCGCTCCACCTCTAGTTCGTTGCTATTGCTGTCCAATGTTATCTGCTTTCCCAATTAGATATATTGTTCCACGTACCGTAATGGTTTATGTTCTAGTGAGATGGTTCTTTTATAACTGTTTGTCATGGTGTTTGTTTTTGCCTAGTTTATTTCTAATCCGACTTGTCTGCTAGCTTCGTGTAATGACTGTATCATGTGCTCAAGTTGCCACCGGATTCAGATAGCAGTACCAAGTCATCTGCGAACCTTAAATGACTCAGGTATTCTCCTTTGATATACAAGCCGTACTTTATCCAGTCTAATTGATTTATAATTGATTCCAATACTGCCATAAATAGTCTGATTTGAATAATCAACCTTAATTATTAAACCATTTAAATGAATAAGGATTAATATCTTGATATCAAAATCATGACTTTTTCGTTCCAACTGGGCTTTGATTGAATAATTTTAATAAAAAGCGGATACTGACTTAACCACTATAGTTAGACATACAGCCTTGCGGATTTTTTTTTAGGTATTAATGAGTACTTTAATTATGTGGTACATTATTTTTATGTATCATTTCAATGTCTTTCATCGCAGCGCATGCGATGAATAATGGATGCCAGGAATAATGAAAGAACACGCTCTAAGTAGAGTGCACACGATTTACCCGAACAACACCAAGTGTTACCATCTTCGCTTACTTTTGCACGAAGTTAGGGGTCCATCATCCTTCAATGACTTGAAGACTGTCAACGGTGTCAACTTTTTCATAAACTTGCATGAAACTTTGCTTGCTAGACGACGACAAACATTGGGATTCTGCGCTA
Organism: Mamestra brassicae; assembly: GCA_905163435.1. Lineage (NCBI taxonomy): Eukaryota > Metazoa > Arthropoda > Insecta > Lepidoptera > Noctuidae > Mamestra > Mamestra brassicae. The sequence goes on from LR990987.1 coordinate 9,513,034, forward strand.
GAAGAAGCAGCCTTATGCGAGTCGCCATTTAAAATGCGTGACAAAATGTCATCTGTTAGATATAAGACGCACTAAGTATGTGGGTAAAATACAGGGATAGCCTATCAGAAGACTACAATCGACAAGTGAAAAGGATTTCTGGCATTATAGATGAACATCTAGCAGATGAATTCTACAATAAATGTCTAGTCACAATAGGAGCAGCTGTATTAGCATTAGGAGGACAAAGCCTACAGCAGTACGGGTTGCCTCAGCCTCAAAGTTCTGAAGGCTTACACAATAATCGGGACTACCTGAAGGAAAGCAGTATACCTTAGATGAGTTAAAAAAATCATCAAAGGTATAAAAACAGTTCTCCATTAACCATAATTTCATTGGCTTTTGGAACGAAGTTCCTTATCGCGCGTTGTGAAAGGGGGCTAGACGGAAAAAAATCATACGAAAAGTTGTAACGACACTTTTTTGATTGTCTTTTGTTTCTTTTATGCTTGAATTTCGAAGAAGAATTTGGTTTTAATTTCGAAATAATGCGCCAAAATATAAGATACAAATATTTTGATAAAAGTAATTGATTAGACACTAATTTTTCCCGCAGCTCAGCTCCTTTTATGCTATCCTAGAAGATTTTATTGGAATATGATGATTTTTCGAAGACAAAAAACAACCTCTTCATGAATGAGTTTTCTTAATCGGATCGGAGAATTTTACCATTTATAATAATTATTACTAATAATTATTATAAATGGTAAAATTCTTTGTTATGTGAGTATTTTGAAAAAAGGAGTCTCGTAACTTATATGTCATTGTAAGTAGGTACCCAAAAACTTCTCAGGTACACACAATCCAGAATAGAAAGTTGGTATTAATTTCAAATACTACAAACGAAACTTTCGAAACAAAAAAAAAATGTTTGCATGATATCTGCTCTATTTTATGAACAAACAGTTTTAAAACTATGAAACGTACCAGTTATTTAGCGTAATAGACTTAATTGGCGATCGTTCGAACGCAACAAATTGAAGCTGAAAACAATACAAATATTTTAAAACATTGATATTTTTTTAGTCGTGAAATACTTTTTTTATTTGACCAACCGCATGAAATAGCTAGTCTATTTCATGCGATTAACCGGGTGTCCCTTGACACCTCTCAAGTACTTTTTTTTTAAACTTTGCCCCACACTAGGAATTTCTCCTGTATCGTGGGTGCGTTTACAAACATACAAAGTCACATACACAAATAGCCAGACCCGGAACAACTATTTGTAGGCCATACAAATATTTGTTCCGTGCGGGAATCGAACCCACGACACGCAGCGCAGCAGTCAATCGCAGTCAACCACTGCGCCAACCGTGTCGTGGGTTTTGAATCTTATATAAGGGAAATTCTCTCAACAGACGTGGAATATGATTGTACATTTTAATGGGCATCATATAACTATTCCTTTTATGCAATGCACTTCTACAAGAAGTATGAATTTTTAATTTAGTGGGGTCTCGTTACTTATATTTACTTTTTTCATTACTGTCTACAAATAAATGTGATTGGTTTCTAATAAACATCCCAATTTCCATTGTGTACATAGGAGTAAATAAAATATAGTCTTTTGAAAAGCGGCCTGCATGTTTCAAAAGGCCCGACGTTACTTATAGCTTGGATACACTTTTTCCGTATAATGAAAGCTCTGCTAATATGTGGCGAGTTGCCCCATAACAATAACCCGTACCTTTAAATAGAGCTTACGTGGCCGTGATAAGCAGCAAGAGCTGCTGTCTCAGTAACTGTTTTTCTTAACTGTCTTAAAGCGTAAACAAATTTATTGAGTCTCTTGTATACCGTATTTAGATGTAATTTTCAATTGTAGTGCTCGTCTAACATAATGCCAAGAAATCTAATGTTGTCATCTCTATTTATTTTTTCTTCTTCGAATGTTGTGTTGAAATTATGTTTTTTTTAATTTGATTGTAGTAGTTAAAATGTACATACTTTGTTTGGACAAATTCACCTTAAGGTCATTTTGTGTTAACCAACCAACTATGTCATTTAGTGTCTCGTGTATTTCTCTTTTGTGGTTTTGAATATTATTGCTAGGTACAAACACTGAGACATCATCGACAAACTGCCTGCATTTAATTTATATTATAATTATCAAATCACCTGAAAAAAAAAAAACATTAAATCTGGACATTTTAAAAAAAGAACTATCTTAAATTTTGATAAATAAATGCTTTTACTCACTAAAGGACTACTTTGACGACAATTGCGAAGACATTTGACGGAGAAGCTGGATCTGTGGCCCAGTAGCTTTTGCGATACATCAGTTCTATTTTCTGTATACCCAAAGGTACCAGGCTGTAGTAGATTAATTGTATGCACTAAAAACAATGGAAAATGGAATCAATATCCGATTGACCGGACTTTCTGAGTGATCGGTCCATCTAAGTTGTTACATCGATTACAACTCAGATGAACCGATCTCTCAGGAAGTCTCCAATCTATTCCATATGAAGTATAGCTAGTGGATAGGCCGAATGAAGAATGCTTACCAATCAAGCAAGCCTTCTAGTTGTCGAGCGAAACGACAAGCGCTTGCCAGCGCTTTTCGATGACCTCACTCTAAATGTGAATGGCATACGCTACAATGTTGAATACAAATCACCAATGTTTCCATGTATGCAAGGAACTAATTGTTGAGCACCTGTTTCAGTATCTCACAGAGGTTGGAAGTTACTGGAATGAGTCTGTAGTTTACCGGGTCAGCCTAGTTGCCTTTCTTGGTTAATATGTTATTTTCTTCGTAGCGGCGATCGGCTGTGGTGAGCTTTCACATCCGGCCTTGGTCCAGAACAAGAGGGAATGGGAAGTAGTCACCTCTTTCTACGAAGCATTAATATAAGCAAAGAAGCACACTAGCGTTTGTGTCACACTAGCGCCTCTAAAAGATGTCAGCAAAGTTGATAACACGCGATAGCAGGCGCCAGGCGGTATAGCAGGCGACAGGGTTGCGCGATTGTTTGGAAGAGTTACTGCGGCCCTAGAACGCAAAGGGCAATTGAAGGAATACGGATGAGTTTATGTCAGTAAGAGTTTGACGCATCCTCCCTCTCCGTCTAAAGCGGGATCATTTGATGATATCCTACCCCATTATAAAAGGGGTTTCCTGTCGTGTCCCTTTTCCACATTGTAATGGGTCTTACCTCACCTCGTGCACGTAACCTAAGTACTTTGTGGTTTGCAGGATTGCGACGTTACGAGCTATTAGGCTATTCCTATGTATACCTTTTTTTATTTACAATCTGTAACTATGTAATATTCAAAACAGCATGAAGTATTGTGCCGCAGTTAAGTGGTTATAAAATTTATAAATATTAAACCTCTAAATTACATACATTATTATAATATTGTTTATCCGTAACAAACGAAAATACTAATAAAAAAACTGAACAACGTACTTGCCATAAAATAATGAAAACACTTCTGATACGATTTCACTTGCTAGAATAATGACTGACTTTTGTATGTTCACAGCTCTGCCGTCACAACAAGTGGGAACGCGCGATCTGATAAGCAACAACAACTTAATCATGCGGCAGATCAGCTGCCTGGCATACCATGCTGATATTACGACTTCGACCGAAATTGGACAGGTTTTGTTTTCCTCAATGGTATTTAAGTTAGTTTATTAGCTGCAGTATGCGGACATCTTCTCTTACAAAGACGAGCATTGATGCCATTATATTATTGGTAATTGCTTAGAAACCGAAATAAACATATGAGCACTATAAGCGACATTCATACTTATTACATGCACTTTTTGATGACAAGGCGAGAGCATTGACCTCAGCTTATTCAATTACGATAGGTGAAAATGAACTCGTTAATTTTCACTGCTGTCGTGTAAGCTAACTCTATGAACAACGTCAGATAAATTTGCAATGACGGTTATTGCCCTTTCCTTAATTTTATGTCTGGACAATTCACAAATCGTTTCTCATTACTAGAAAATGTAAAGGATCACGATACATGTTGATTCAGAACAGCTGTATGTCTTTATTTTTGTTTTCGGAATTAAGTATGTCAATAAATGTTGCTGGGACAATGAGTGTTATTGCAAATATGTGAAAACTATGTCCCTTACCAGCAAACTTAATTTTACCTGTGCTCATATTGTTTTGTTATTTTGTTGGTATTAGTGTGTGCTGTATATGAGTGTTATGTCGATTGCATTGTCCTCACATAATATAATCAATTCATTATTGTATGGTATGTATAATGTATGTATACAAAATATTGTAAACCTTATATTTGAAAAGAGTAACTGCGGAGTTTCTTGTTCGTTCTTTTCCATAAGAATCGCGAATGAACACCTAGAGTCACTATAATGTTTTAATTTCAAACTGTAAATTTGACGTTCAAATAAGTCTTTTAATGGTCTAGTGAAATAAATGAATTGACTTTGACTTCGACCTTAGTCTTGTAATTTGGTAAAAAACCAATTTCACATTTTCACATTGTCATTTTAAATTAAACACAAAAATCACAACACAGTCAAGGTCCGTACCACAAAATAGATATAAAATTGGGGATGACATTCGCGGTGCAGCATTTTTTTAACATTATAATATTATAATTTTTGCTTAGTAAATAAACATTTGCGTAGTTGTAAACATTAAAAGGCTCCAACTAAAAGAAAAAGCCTAAAAAAATTAAAAAAAAATTACTTTCTGGTCAAAATAATGTATTATTTCGGATTTCAAAGATTTATAACAATTTTTGGTGCACAGGTATTTTCAGTATATCTATTTAATACTCACAAGACTTTGTTCTATTTCAGATGCAGAATCAGCTATATCCGGACTCGTCATAACCGCGTAATTACAATATGCCTGGCATTATCATCTGCCCAGCCTTTTCCCAAATATGTTGTGATCGGCTTCGTCTTATCGGATGTAGCTGACTAGTTGCATGCAAGTGTGAATTGGCATGTTTTACTATTTTATATATGGCAAACCCACAAAGTAGAAATAGATGCCATATTATTATTCGATGCCACACAGTGGTACCAACATGAAGATGGTACTTTTGGTTTACTTCCCAAGACGATTTTTTACTGATGATACAGTGTTTTGGCATATGTGTACAAGTGAAGTGAGGCATTTAAACTCTGCAGTAATGCGTATTTGTGGACAACAAGCTAAGCTGATATTCATGTGAGAGCGATGCCATCGCAAAGACGGTGCAACGAGCAGAGTGGTGGTGCAGCAGGTTGCAAGAAATATACTTAGGCCTCACCACACTGCTCGATATCGTCGTTTGATGCGGTCACCAATCTTCGTACTACACAGACCTGCCGTTAGATAACATTCCTACATTAATCAACCTGCCTAGACTAACTATGTAGAGCTTCCACTGTAACCAATGCATCTGAAATCCAGTATTTTATATGGATCTGTTATGCTTATCAGAAGTAGTGACTATGCAGACAAGCAACCCAGTAACTGGGTAGCAAGATACACTTTGGCAAAACTGTTGTCAGATTTTCTAATTTCAGACTTCTCATTACAATTTCAAAGATCTTTAAATAATAGCGGAAACCAAAACGGTAAAGTAGACTTTCCATGACACGCGGATTCTTGATTGAATGACGGGTAGTTATGACAAGTGGAAGCTAGCAGATCGGACAAAATTATCAAAATGTATTGAAGAGTTGTATGAATACACTGATGTATTTAAAAATAAAATAAAAAATAAAATTTTTGCTTATTCGCTAACATAACTGCAATAATTCGTATACAGTTATACTATAGGATATACTAACCACCAACTGGTCTATTCCCCGAGGTAGTGTGATAGGATGTATACTTTTTCTTATCTATATTAACGATCTGCCAAAAATATGCAAGCATCTATGTGTTTATTCGCCGATGACATCTCTATGCTTTTTAAAAGCCCTACAAACAACCTAGAGTATAATAATCAAATTATTAAACTTATAATATAATACAATTTTGGCTACAAAACCATAACCTAGAAGTCAATAACAAAAAAACTAAAATAATACAATTCTGGTAGGGTTTGAATTGTATACTTTTAGTTTTTTTGTTATAAAGCAAAAAATAAACTTAAAAACAATATAAAAATTGAAGAAGTAGAAGGATTTAATCTATTAGGAATTACCCTAGACACTCGTTTAAACTGGAAAAAACACGTAGACAAAATGAACACTAAACTATCACAATTTTGGGCATATAGACTAAATTCAGACTCAAAAAACAAAATAGTCTTAAAAAACAACACAAAACTTTATAGAAAAATTATCAAGCTGACACAAAAAGCGCAGAATAATCATTACATAAATACGGCCCAAAATAAATGTAAAGCTACATGGCAAATAATAAATAAATCAAAATTGTGTCTGCCACAAGAGCCTATCATGTGCATAAACAGAGATAATTTGTCATTTACGCGCCCCTTGGATATTGCTAATGAATTTAATAATTATTTTATTGACGAGATTGAAAAAAATGTTAACGCTGACATCAAGTTGAACAATATTAATTTAAATAACCAGACATCAAATTCACTTTTTATGCAACCAGCAACAATTGACGACGTAATAAAAATAATTACCAACCTAAAAAATACTAATACTGTAGGGTATGACGGCCTTTCTACAAAAGTAATAAAATTCACCAAAGAGATAATAGCAGGACCATTAGCTCATATAATTAACCTGTGTATTGCTAAAGGTACATTTCCAAACAATCTCAAGAAAGTCATAATAAAGCCTTTATATAAAAAAGATGACAAAACTCATTTAAAAAATTACAGACCTATAGCAAAAATACCTATATTTTCAAAAATTTTTGAGAAATATATCTGTAACTCTCTATATGGATTTTTTGGAAAATATTATTTATTTTGCAAGGAACAAAAGGGGTTCCGAAAAAATACAACAATTAACATGGCTCTATTTGACCTATTAGCTAATGTAATGTCACCTGTAGACAGGAGAAATCCAGTGTGTGCAATCTACACTGACATGACCAAGGCATTTGATTATGTGGATCATAAAATTTTGTTACAGAAATTACACAGTTATGGTATAAGAGGGAACATACTTCAGTTACTGGAATCGTACTTAAGTAATAGGCTTCAATGCACAGAAATCTCAAGAATTTGTCCAAAAAGTAAATTAGAAACCGTTTATGTTTCAAAACCAAGGTATGTTAAATATGGCGTCCCACAAGGTAGCGTACTGGGGCCGCCATTTTTCTTAATATACATAAACGATCTTCCAAAAGTAACTGCAAACAAAATGATTCTCTTTGCAGACGACAGTACTGCTGTAATAAAGTGTACAAACCAAAATAGTTATGAGCATGACATTAATACTTGTTTACATGACATTATAAATTGGTTACATAACAATAATTTAGTTATAAACCTGAGTAAGACAAAAGTTATGCACTTTCATCAACGCAAAAAAAACCCAGACGTTAGTCTTGCCTTCCAAGGTTGCTCTATTGAAGAAGCAAATACGGCTAAGTTCTTAGGTATATTGATTGACAACAAACTCACATGGAAACCTCATATTGAAGAATTATGTAATAGACTTAGTAAATCCGCATATGCTCTCTTTCAACTATCAAAGAAAGTCAACAGTCAAGCTCTTTTAGCAGCGTACTATGGTTTGGTTGACTCTGTTTTACGATATGGTATTATTTTCTGGGGACAGTCTACTGATAGGGAGCTGGTATTCAGAATGCAAAAGCGATGTGTAAGGTCAATGTGTGGTCTTAAGACAACAGATAGCTGTCTTCCTTATTTTAAATCTTTAGAAATTTTAACTTTTCCGTCTTTGTATATATTGGAAACAGTTTTGTTTGTTAAAAATAATCCAGACCTATTTCAGAAATTGTCAGCAACCAGAAAAAATCCAATACGGTCTCAGTATGTCAATGAATTGTGTCAAGTGAAATGTAAAACCGCATTAATGCAAAAAAGCTTTTTTGGTATTGCCCCTCGCATTTTTAATAAAGTACCTAATAATATTAAAAATATGACTGTATTAAAATTTAAAAAGACGCTAAAAAATATTTTGATTGAAAGATGTTACTACACAATAAAATTGATGACTACCTGAATGATAAGTCACTGACAAATTGACATACTTTTAATTCCATTTGACATTGTTGCTTCAATTGAAATTATAGTTCTATTTAACATTTGTTCCATTTGACATTATTATTATTATTATTATTTTAATTTTTCATGACAATATTTAATTTATTTTTATGTGAAAGTTTTGACATAATTGTTTCATTTGACATTATTGATCTGTTTGACATTTGTTTCCATCCGACATTACTATTTTTGCATTTTTCATGTCAATATTTAATTTATTTTAATTTGAAATTTAATGTAATTTGCATGCCCATGTGACGGTAGAATATGGAGGACTTATTATAAATGAAACAACTGTATATTACCCATGTTTGCAAATGAATAAAATGATTATGAATGATAAATTTTATCCGTTCTTCCAGCTTCCACTTTCCAATTGACTGATTCCTTGAGAATTCAAATGTGACCGTAGATATTTTATATTAAAAAAAAATATTCGTGTTTAAATTAGTCAGGGTAAGTAGGAACTAACCGTCATAATTATGTCAAGAATCCGCGTGTCGTGGAAAGTCTACTTTACCGTTTTGATTTCCAATATTATTTAAAGATCATTGAAAGTTGTAATGAGAAGTCTGAAATAAGAAAATCTGACAATAGTTTTGCCAAAGGGCACCTTGCTACCCAGTTACTAGGTTGCTTGTCTGCAGGTCTGATAAGCATAATATTAATTACTACTTTAAAATATAAATTATTTTTAAAATAATATATAATTAACACTAAAATTTATATGTAAAATAAACTTAAAATAAAATTTTAAAACCATAAAAAATTTATTTATATACAAATTTTTTTAAATAGAATTTTTTTTTTTTTTTTTTATATTAAAATATTTAATATAAATTATTAAATTTTAAATAATTTTCTTTCTTTCTTTTCATAATATTATATATTAAACCTAAATTTAGAATTAAACAATTAATAATACTATAAATTATATTATATTAATATAATTAATTTTAATTTTTTTAATAATTTATTATATATATATATATATTAATATATTAAATTTTTAATATATATATATATATAATAAAGATTAATTTATCGTTTTAACTAATTATAAAACCATTTTTAATAAATTTACATATAAATAATAAAAAAAAAATAATAAAAATTAAAAATAAGCTAAAATTAAGCTTTTGGGTTCATACCCCAACTATAAAGGAAATACCTTTTTTTTAAAAATAAAGTGCCTGATTAAAGGATTATTCTGATAGGATAAATTAAGTAAAATATATTTACCTTTATTATATTTTATAGAATTAAACTATATCTAATAATATCAAAAACTATTGTGCATCTTACACTAAAATATAAAATTTCCATATAAAATACTGGATTTCAGATGCATTGGGTACAGTGAAAGTTGACCCCTACATAGTTAGTCTAGGCAGGTTGATTAATGTAGGAATGTTATTTAACGGCAGGTCTGCGTAGTACGGAGAATGTTGACCGCATCAAACAAGGATATCGAGCAGTGTGGTGAGGCTTCAGTATATTTCTTGCAACCTGCTGCACCACCACTCTGCTCGTTGCCCCGTCTTTGCTGTGGCATCGCTCTCACACGAATATCATCTTAGCTTGTTGTCCACAAACGCATTACTGCAGAGTTTTTATGCCTCACTTCACTTGTACACATATACCAAAACACCTACCCTAAACTACCTACCCTACCCTACTTTCCCACATACCTACCTACCCTCATACATACATATGACATATCAATATGGCCCTTTGCAACATGTTATTTCAATGAAGATTTTCAAAGATATTATAGTTTTAAAATAGCATTCAAATTATGTGCTCAATGTGATTTCCCGAAAACACTGACATATGACAGAGTTCCAAGTTACTATACGTGGAATCAGAGTTCTAAAACCGTAGTATATTTACTATCAGCATTGCACCCGTGCGAAGCCGGGGCGGGTCGCTAATGTTGTATAAAATAGAATATTATTAAATATCGATGAACCTAGACAGCCAACCTTGAATGATGTACACCAGTGTGCATCGCACGGGAACTCAAACAAGAGCCTGGGGGATGGGAGGAGGTGTGAAGAAGTCGATGGCTGCACCCTCACAATAACTTTCCGACAGACTAGTAATTTCTTACGAACGTATTTTTTTTTTTATGATTAGTAACTTCTATAATATTCTTCAATTCAGGTGACTTCTTCAGCTCAACTTCAGTGGGTCCTGTTGAGTCTTATGATCCTTGCATAAATACAGGTGTTTTTTCTTTGTAATACGGGTATCGTTAAAACATTTACGTTTTTTTATGTTACGTACTTATTGATGAAAATCCTAGGTGACTATCCTTAGAATGGATTTCTAAAAAAGCAACGTTTGAAATATTTCAAATAACCATCCAAGATACATCGCAATTACTTATTATATATGTTAATTATACAGTTCTGTCGTAACCAGGCCAACACTGCTAATTAAACTTTATATAAATGCATCTAACATAGTAAATGTAGTGCGAGTAGAAAACACGAAATTAATGAAATATTATAAACTTTACCAGGATTTAGAAACCGTTTCGTAAAACTTTGAAGTCTTAATTAAACAAAAACGAAAAAAACAGCTGTACATAAATCATAATATGAAGGTTTAGGTTACGTGCTTCATGAAGTTGTACTTCTTCCACTTTTACAACTCATGAAAAAGTATTAGTTGATCGTGTTTTCTATCTTTTACTAATAACTACGAACGCGACTGATATTTCAGTTGAAAACAACTAGTCAGGTTGGCCGAGTGGTCTAAGGCGCCAGATTTAAGCTCTGGTTCTCGCAAGGGAGCATGGGTTCGAACCCCATACCTGGCAATTGATAGCGGTCGTCGAAAACCGCTTTTTTACTTTTTAACAATGCGTTTTGAACTTAGACTGGCTAATAATTGATACACCATCATAGTTTTATATTTTTAAACAAATTATTAGAACACATAATCAATGGTAATTTTAATTAAAATGAAGTATGGTAGGCGCCAGATAAACTTTAAAAAAAGTACACTGACCTTTCCCTAATAGGGATATTATTATTGGCAGATACCCGAACAATTAAATATAAACCGTTTTTCATTACTAGAGAACGTAAAGGATCAGGATAGAATTCGTTTCAGGATAGCTGTATTTTATTTTTGTTTTTGATATCAAGAAAGTCAGGAAATGAATGTCGGTCAATGAACTTCATTTCACATTAATCTATTGTCTATCACACAATATCGCTATACCTCTTTTGGAATACAAAAAGACGATACTTTTGAGTTACTCCAATAACTATCTTACAACAGTTTCAAAGTGAAATTGCAAGGCGAAGAAAATTAGTCATCTCGTAGCCACCGCACCGTAGCGCTACGAGCCATCCATCGCAGCAGTCCATCGACAACGTTTCTGAACTCTTTCGTTTTATCACACTGAACTTTGTTTTGAAAACATTCCATGAATGTCGTTGGAAGGAGGTGGCAAGGCAAAATTAAGAAAAATCATTAGGTTTCATTCATAGCATTTTTTTTTAAATACTTCGTAATTCAAAAACTATCAAGACTAAGTTATGAATTAGTTTTTTTTAACAAAACAATGAAAAATTATTCTCCTCTGCAGGGGATCGAACCCTGGTCTTCCGCGTGACAAGCGGGTATACTTTACATTATACTACCGAGGATTGTGGCTGAGAAACTGAAATTAAGGTTCTGTTTTTTTTTTGTTGCCGCACAATACGTCGAATCCCAGCAAAACTACTCAATTTTATTTTGTAATTTTACACTTTAAGAAAGCGAATAATCAAATGAAAGCATATTTTTGAGTTTAAGCTTCATTGGAAATTTCAAAGGAAATTGTTTTTCCATTAAACTTCCACCCCACGGATGCGACGCATGGGTAGCTACGTTACAAGCAAGTTCCGAAACTATTCGCCAGATGGTGCAGTTCCGTCTCTCATCTTGCCGGTTAGATGGCACCACCTGATGAAAATGCACGTTTAAATTGTCCATACTATTTGTTTTCTCTATAAACCGTGTACTTAATAGATTTAAATACGTTATCATATCGGACTTCTTGTACCTAACTTATAATCAACAGATACAGTAAATTTTTCAGAAAAAAAAGAAGCAGATTCTCATCTCTAGTTCCCTTACAAGAAATCGGAAGTCCACAAACTTTATTAGGTTACCGATGTGTAAATGTTAGCATTTAGCATGCTTTGTCGACTATCATTTTTGCCTAATAAATTATAAAAAAAGCAAGCATTGGCAAATCTACTGTCGCGGAACTGATTTAAAACATACTAAGATTTTTTAAGAATTTTATGACAACAAAATTTTAATGTTGAAACAAAAATCGATAAAATAAGAACATGAACTGAATGTACTTTATTAATACATTGAAACAATATTGTAATAAAAATAGCAAAATAAAAATCAAGAACCATTAAAAGTGTGTTTTAACAATGAACCATCATTAAACGTAATGTTACATTCAAGAAGTGCTTATTTCGTATTCAATGACGTGAATGTACTAGGGGGTGGGAGTAACGCGCGTCGCGGCGCGGGAAAACCGAAAATCTTTTTCCATCGTATAAATGCGCTTCAAACCAGAGTAAACAACCGAACAGGCTTTACTGCTCGTAAGTCGTAATATTAAATATAAAATATAGGTTAATTTGGTGTTACTATTTATTTTTTTGTATTATTAGTTCTAGTTCTAGACGCCATTCCAAAGAGTACCGCCGATCAGTCTAGCCAACATTTCATAACCTCCCATCCCGACGGATCGATAGTGCCGTGTTGGGCGTCATTAGTTCGCGTCTGTTGTCGACTAGCTGTGTCCTGCTTGAGGAAATCTGTTGTAAGTAGACCTCTATAAATAATGATTCCAACAGAACTTGATTGATCGTTGTGCGGTAACTCTTCGAAATCTATTTTGGGTACAATTCGGTTGTTTTAATGACTTTTCAATTTCTTTGATGTACTCGATTGTGACTTGTGATATTTTCGAAAAATACATTAGAATTTGACATTAATTACGGTTGTAGGCTAGCGTTAGGTAAGTAGGAAACTGAAAAGTACCCTTTTCAGCTATTTATAAATTGGGCTCGCTCTAACAAAGGACTTGGCAATAATTATCGAAAATTGCTTGTCCTACACTGCCTACTTTACCTAGAAATAAAGGCATGGCGTAATGATGGTTTTTGTGAGGAGAGTTCGGAGCCCCACCTTACCTACCTACCCATAGGTAGTATACCTGCCCTTTGTTGCGATTCGTTCCTTAGGTATTTGCTCATGAAAAAGAAACAAGTCACCCGTGCCTCGCAAAAAGTCCTTGCAAACAATTTGCTAACATTCAGCTTGTTCTCGTTGCAGGTGTGAAAACTTAAGGAGTACCCTTCAGATGGACAACATTGCGGGTGACAGCAAGTCGTCTACCGAACCGGAGCGTCCCCCTGACCCCGTGGTAGACGGCGAAGTTATCGAGTAAGTTTTACGTCTTTACGTCTGCGCAAATATAACGATGCCGAGCGCAACTTCCTGCTCAGCATACCTACATGGGCCATTAAATAAACGCTGAGTCAGAAACCGCGCACCTTTAATGCTTCGATAGTCTTGTTTGCATTTTGGGTACAATTCGGCTGAATTTTTATGACTTTTCAATTTCTGTGATGTATGTGACTTGTGATATTTTCGAAAAAGTCATTAGAATTTGGCATTGATTACGGTTGTAGTCTAGCGTTAGGTAAGTAGGTAACTGAAAAGTACCCTTTTAAGCTATTTATAAATTGGGCTCGCTCTAACAAAGGACTTGGCAATAATAATCAAAAAGTGCTTGTCTTACACTGCCTACTTTACCTGGAAATACAGGCATGGCGTAATGATTGATGGTCTTTGTGAGGAGAGTTCGGAGCCCACTTTACTAACCTACCTGTAGGTAGTATACCTGCCCTTTTTTGCGATTCGTTCCTTAGGTATTTGCTCATGAAAAAAAGACAAGTCAACCGTGCCTCGCAAAAGGTCCTAGCAAACGATTTGCTAACATTCAGCTTGTTCTCGTTACAGGTGTGAAAAATTAAGGAGTACCATTGAGATGGACAACATTGCGGGCAAGTCGTTTACCAAACCGGAGCATCGCTATGTCCTCGTGGGAGACAGCGAAGTTGTCAACTTTGTTTTACGTCTTCTATCTGTGCGCGAATATACCGAGGAAGAGCGCAACTTCCTACTCAGCATACCTTCCTGGGCTAAATAAGCGCCGAGTCAGAAACCGCGCACCTTCAATGCTTCGATAGTCTTGTTTGCGACGTAGATCTTCTTTTGTCTTATGTTTCCGTCTGCACAACGAATAGCGCTGTCGGAATGTAATTTGAAAATGATTAAAAGATGAAAATGTAGTTTTTGATATTTATTTGACAAATATCCCTTACCTTACACTAAATAACATACATACACTCATACTTTTTTCCCATTTTAAATATACAGACATTCTTTTCTACAAATCAAAAACTCCCTAACATAAATTGTTTGGGAGTTTTGTAAGTACTCGTAGAAAATAATGTCTGCTGCTGATTTTTTCAATTTGTATTTTAACCCAATTGAAAATATTATATTCAAATTGGTTTAAATATAAATGAAGACTTACAACAGATATTATCAGACAACATGGGCTGCAGCATACACATACGCGCCCAAACTACAGAACACCACATAACATTGTATGTTTAAACGTCATACACCCACGCCTGTTACAAGTACTGCGCACCCGAACTTTGTGAACAACATCAAGGTCAGTGAATTTTCTTCTACTCGGTCGTAGCCACCCGGCGTGTCCACTCATATCTGGCTCACCACCCGGCCTTGTAAATAACTTTCAGCAGCAACGTTCCGTGTTAACAACAGCCTGAGATTACGAATTGGTCTGTGAAGTGTAACTACGAGTATATTTACTACATTTTTTATGTATCTAGCTAACGGTTGATAGATAGAATATACTTTATTGTTCACCAAAAATAGTTACGTACACAACGTTTGTTTTATTTTGTTTTTTTTTCTATTAGTGTAGTTACTCCAACCTACAGTCATAATATTTAGGACTATTTTTATTATAACTTCAAAACCCAGTAAGTGTCTCAGTGGAAAATAAGTCGAATAAAGAATCAATTTAATTTGCAAGTCGGGACACATTATTATCCCCTGTTTCATTGCCAGTGTTCCAACAGTTGCTGTGTCAATAGAAAACATTCACGACACGATGTCTTACGGTGTTTGGCCGTGTTTCATCTGTTGCTATGTGTCAGTAGGAGTTCGTGAGGGCAAATTTTTCGATCGGTTTCTTTCCCCCTCGGCACGTGTTTCGCTCCTCGTGACTCAATTTTAGCGATCAAAACGTTAAATTATTATGGAGTTACTTACTAGCATTTTCTGGTGGCTTACCTCGCGTAGTACCTACGTAAATGAACACACAAGAACCTTCACCAACACTTTATGTAGTAGTAAACCATGACCTAGATTTGAAATTGATTTAAAAATGGGCCCAGAAATGGACAGTTAATTATTGTACTTATATTATTTAGATAAATGTCTATTTAAATGAAATAAGACACACAAGAAAAGTCTAGCACGTTACTATTATCACCAAAAATATCAGTAAAAGTGGAGTTCTTTATAAGCATGCAGAATTAGTCATTAGATATCTAAATTATTCTAAATAATAACGATTATTGGCATACTTTTAAAAATGGTTAAAAATGCATTGTTTTGAATATAATTGATTACACGACTTAGTTAAAGTTTATTATCCTGTGCATTCATGGGCCCAAAATGGGAATTTTTCCTCCTAAAGTTACAAAATATCAGAACATAACCGTTTGGCCAATTCGGCTGAAACTTTGTTACTACAATATAAGCTCTAATAAGCTAATGTGAAACAATGAGATGTAGGCATTTTTATGTTGAAGTCAGAAACAGGATTTACCTACCTATCGAAACAGGATGTCAAGAAAGTGATCATAGCCACCCACTACATATTTCGCTCCACAAATGGCTCTTAGTTCACGCCCAACTAGCAAAGAGATCGTATAATGTATTACTCTTTCGACTATGGATCGAAAAACACTCGTATAAAACATCCTATTATTTCAAAAGAAGAAAGATTACGACAATCTGAAATAAAATGAAACGGAAATATTAAAAATCTGTTATTTTTTTATTTACAATAACGAATAGGAACCCATGTCACTAACACGGTTGAAACCTGTTTTTAACTTAGCGTTCGTTTAAAAGATTTTAATGACGTGTAGTTTCTGAACGGGAAAATTAAGTTTTTAGAAAATCACAACACAATTAAAGGGTTAATAAGGGTTAAAATCTAAAGTAGCTAGAACCGGCAAAGTGAGCTATTCTTCGCCTCAGGAGGAAAAGGACCTCCTTCCGGAATACCATAAACCTCCAGCTGTACTGCAGGGAGTGGAATGTCTGTAGACCCAGAGCGTTGCGACTCACGCGACTTCTGAACTCAGCAGACGATACTAGAGGCCTCGCCTCACGTTCACAAATTGCTGGCCTGGACCCCGAAGTAGACCGAGAGTGTTCCCGAACCAGGACACCGGTTTCTACAGACAAAAAAATTACTATTTTAATCACCTATTCACAAAAAGAGTGAAAAAACCAAGAGAGAAAAAACTCCAAAAACAATTGAGAATTCTACATAGAATACATACCAAAGTAACGTAATGAGTCCGCTCACATAACACTCAGTACACCAGCGGAACTACAAGCTTCAAATGATTTAAATCATGGGTATTCACTGTATTAGTAGGAAATTACAATTTAAGGGTTTTGATTTGCGAAATTTATTTAATATCAACGTCTTTCTACGGTCAGGAAAGATTTAAGCTCTCTGTTTACTAATATACTCAAAATTCACATGTAAGAGTCATGGACTACTCTGCAGTTCTGAAATGCTTGGCCTTTCATCTTGGCATTGATCTCACTACTTTTATAGGCCGAATTTTTGGGGATAGGAACTTGGCCCTTTTTTTGACATTTTTGTTTTTTGAGGGTTTCATTCACTGTGACCAAAATCCGAATTTTACACGTTTCTAACGCCCCAGGCGCTCAGGTAATGTAGGTTGTTGAATATAATTATACTTTCTACCTACCTGCAACCTATTTCAAAATCGATGGAAAGACTGTTTCGCATTTTGCCGGCACGCAGGATAGCTATACTAATCAGGAGAATCTGTTAAAATTTATCAGTACGCAATCATAAAAGTATGTATTTCATAAATAATCTCAATAATGCGCCAACGCGATACTGTTACTTCATACGTGTGCAACTTCCATTAATGAATAAATCGCATCTAAACATTTACAATGCACATCAGCGCTAATTTTGAGAACCTCAGTTGGCTAGAGAAAAATGGCGCGTGGCAATGAGTCAAGCTTGTTAACGTTTGTCTTTGAGGATGGCTCCACTAAGATGAGCGGGTGTGGGCGACGCTCACCCCGCCGCCGGATGACGCACAACATCTTTCATGGGGTACTGTGTTAAATGTTACAACAAAATACCTTGTGACATATTAGAACTAAATGAAAGAAAATTTAAAACTTACATTAAAACCACACTTTGTAAACAAGCATATTACAAACTAGATGATTATATTAAAGATAAGAATGCTTGGAAACATGCTGGTCCTGCTCCATAGGACAATCGAGGGTATAGTAGAAAAAGTCAAACTTGTTTTATTTACTGGTGTACTTTCAGGTTTTTAATATGTAATTTAACTCACACACTGATCCATTGTTTTTAATTATATTGTAAATATGTGAGTACCATGTCCCTTACTAGCAAACTTAATTTTATCTGTGCTGGTATTGCTTTGTTGTACCTATAGTATATAAGTGTGTGCTGTATATTAGTGTAATGTTGGATGCATTGTGCTCACATAATATAATCAATTGATCAATGTACAAAATATTGTAAAACGTATATTTGAAAAGAGTAACTATGGAGTTTCTTGTCCGTTCTTCTCCATAAGAATCTACTTTTTGCTAATGGACAACTAGAGTCACTTATATTTTAATTTTAAACTGTAAATTTGACGTTCAAAAGTGCCTTTTAATGGTCTAGTTGAAATAAATGAATTGACTTTGACTTTGACTTTGACTTTGACTTTATAAGTCAGACTAGACGAGATTCTACAGGGCGTGTTGCAGTCGTCGGAAGTTGCTACATATGCAGAGAACTCGAACGCAAGCAAAGAAAAACACGAAAAGCTTGCACTAACTGCAGAAAACTAGTTTTTGATGAACATGCAGTCACTCGTCCAACATGTTACACCTGCTTTGAGAGCTGAGCTAATTCTGTATAAACAAAGAATTTGTAATTTTTATAGAAATAAAACATTTTAATAAATGTTTATTGTTTAATTTTTGTACGAAATTATAATTATACTTTTTTTATAGTCATACAAAACACAAAGAGGTACCCGGGTACCTTGTCACTCTATTGTGAGTTTAAAATATGTTTTGATTTCCACAAAATATTGTAAATAATTGACTGGGTCAAAACATTAAAAAATATATTATTTATAAATAGTTTCAGGAAATCACAGCTACCTACAGGGCATAAAACATAATTTTCTTTAAATATGAAAATGCTAAAGGTACCCGGGTACTTAGTCTCTCACATAACGGTTAATGCTCAAGATTCGACTTGGCTAGTTAGTTTTCCTATACATGTTTTCTTATAACATAGGGGTAAACACAATGGTGGAAAATAAAATCACACACATTTACAATTTTAATTAAAATTAATTAAAATAAATGTATGCATTAACATGCATACATAGAGAACCTACCAGTTTAGTGTTATCTCCAGAATCTTATGGTCCTAAACACAAAAGACATACACAGGAGCACTCATTGAAGCACTGAAGTTCTCATCTAAATCTAAACTAATATTAAGAGAGAAGATTTGTTTGTTTGTTACGATTTGGCTCAAAAACTACTCTACCGATTTTAAAAATTATTTCATCGTTAGTAAGCTACATTTTCACAGAGTAACATGGGCTATATTAATTTCCAGAATAATTAGGAATCCTTACTAAAACTTGAATAATAACACAAGGTGTTAAAAAATTGTCAAAAAATGTCGAAAACTATTGATGATAGAACAAAACAGTGTACTACAATATTAAAGAACATATCAATATCTATAAAAAAAAATTGCGATAGCATTTGCCTATCTCCAACGGATAACTCACAATAACTGCTTTACTATTAAAATTAAAATTTTAGATTAAAAGGAATGAATTTTTGCGAAGCTTATTTAACCCACATGGTATAAATCTATATCTTAATAAATGTGTTTGTTAAATGTCACAGTGTCCGCCACGTGTCAGTCTTGTGTCCCATGATCTTTCTTCTGCGTATTCTGTCAATACTAGTTACAGCTAGTTTTGTTTTAACCGATTTCAAAAAAAGATAAAATAATTAAATTAAAAAATGTTTTGGCGCATGGATTGCTTCTAAAAACGGCTGAAGAGTTTAAAGTGTGATGCCAAATATTTTATTTAAATAAGTAGTTATGTACACTCGACAAAACTTTTAGATATACAGGCAAAAATGATTTTTTCCACTGCTCTGCCAATATTTATTTCTAATGCGTACATTATGTCTTTTTAAGCTTATGACATACTTACGAGTGCGGCGTACAGTAATTGTCTCCTCGGCACACTCACAACTTTGTTTAAAAGTAGTTGCAAGTTAGCTGCCTGCATACCAAATAGCTTTGTTGCCTGTACCTATTATTGTGAAAAATATGAAGAAAATAAGTGATTTTGGATCTATTTTTATTTGCATCATAAGCCCAGAATATTTGTATGCCATACTTTTCAGGTTTCGATGGCATGTATTGAGTAAGGCGAGTCCAATCATGATATCCATATAGCTGTTCGTCAACGGTAATACATTCACGAGGCTTGTAGATTTTATTCAAATTTGAAATTAACATCCAAATATCTCGTATAGCGGCTGCTTTATCAGCTAACAAACGTTCAGGGCATCACATCATTATCAAACCTAATGAAGCGTAGCAGCATTTTGAATCTATCATAGGACATCGCAGCTCGAAATATGGGTAAGTGACTGGATTTCCACAGTTCAGTCAACAGGCGCAAATCGTCAACTGTTACAGCTTAACTTAAATAATAATATTCAAAGTATGTGTAACGTACAAGCAGATCTTGATTGTTTACATTACGTATCAACTGTATGAAGGTACCCGTCACTCTGATAAAGGTGTATTATTTGTCACTCACATAAGGGTTAATTTATCTTATTTCAGGATAATCTACAGAACTTGGCACCCATTTAGATCTCAATTTTTTTTTCGCTGAATTTGACAATCACGCATATTATAAACATTGAACTTGGCTTCCATTTTACATTTTTTTTCTTCTTTCACTTAACTTTAAACTATACAAGATTCAATAAAAGGGGACAATTGTAAAATCTGGACCACCCAGTTATGCGTGATAACGGTTTTTAAATGAAAATACGTGTTGAACAAATAAATTTCATTTATTCTTTATACAAAAAGCGGGTTGGTGAGTTGGGTACGCTCCTGTTCGCCAATTTGTGCAATCTGCCTGAGCCTGTTTAGCAGATGTGAGTCTGGGTATTAATATGAGAATGAAAGGGGTAAACTTATTGTTAAACTGCTCAAACAACACCAAGAGAAAGTCTTGTTTTATTATTATCGTATAAAAGGGATATAATATTAATAAAAATAATAATAAAAATAATTTATTCTGAACGAATAAAGTAGCAGATGGTCACAAATTAGTTCGGATATTGCTTTTATTTATTTAAGCTGTTGCGTAACATTCTGTAAAGATTCCCTACTGCTAAACAAGCAAGTATTACAAGAGAGACTGGTAAGTAGAATCGAATCGCAAAAAGTGGTGTTATGGAGGATAAAATAAAGTACATTCTTATGTAGTCTTGTCATTTTAAAGTCTACCTGTTCGCCTTGCCTAGTCCTCATGTAAGTCACTTTAACAATATACACTCCTAATGCCGGAGCCACATATCGGGCAATATTCATGCCGCGTTTTCGCGATATAAACATCGTATTCAGGTATACGCGTTGTTCTTGTCTACATTAGCAGTCAAGTTGTAATCGCAAATCTACGCGGCCGCGGGCGATAATTCGTGTAAAGTAAAATTAAAAAAGTGCAAGCATTCTTGTTCGCCCGAAAACATCGCAATTCGACAAACTACTTGACCACATTTGTCGCGACAGCGCGAATATTCGCCGTATCCCAATAATGTAGCCTAAACACAAAAATGAAAATGAATGAGAAAACACCAACTTAAAATATATTTTTTATGTTGGTGTATGAGGATCATACAGTCATACCAAAAACTTTATTTAAAGTCGAAAACATGCCAATGGAAAATTTATACTTACATATTTTGTTTAGCCTGTCCGAAGATTCGCCTGCTAACAAAAGCAAGCCTGTATTTTTGTTCGCAGAAACAAAACTTTAGATTTTTGATCTGTCTATTTCTTTGTCTAATATTATTCTCCTTTATACAAGTGGTTTTTTCAATAGTATAAGCACCTAAGATTGACAGTGATGCAAATACGAATAGTAAATCATTTTGGTAACACTAAGAACATTTTCAAAATTTCCATTTTCGCGCTTAAGCGAAAAGACTACTAACCAAGTCGGTGAAAAAGAAAATTGGGTGCCCTTCCCCCATCCTCCAATCACACAACTTCATTTACGTTGTGTATGTCTGCAGTTGAATCATATGTTCCTCAGATATAACACAAACATATAAAACTCACACAATGAAAGCAAAACGAGCCCACTTCCGGAATCTCGAAGCTTCTCGAACATTCTAGAAACAGGAAATTGATACGTTTAATTGATATGTAGCAAATGAACTGGCAACACACGAATGTTTCTCTTAATTTGAAACTTATTTTCCATACAATAATTTTCAAGGTATTTATTACTAAGAAGGTAATAGTTAATAAAATAACGCAAATACAAAATTAAAGGAAACATTTGATATCCATTGCTGCATAAGTATTTGAAACATTAAAGCATCAATGATTGTTTAAGTTTACTAAGCTTCAATGTACATCGAACTACATACACACACACTAGTACACCTAGGCACAGTGTAGTAATTTTAGGGAATATGTCTGTGTTTAAGTCGTATGTCAATCAGATGACACACAAACATCAAGTAAACGCAATTGGCCAAATCCCAACCAATCAGAACAGCCGAGAGAAGCTTCTAGAAACAGGAAGTTGAACCTGCGAATAGAGTGTCTTCCCAAAATTACTAGATTGCATACTTTTAACGTAATAATTGAAAACTATAGCGTCAAAAATATACTTTGAAGGTGATTTATTTCACATTATTTTGTAATGTGAGAGTACTAGTTCAATACTGCTTAAAATCTTTATTACCAGGATGAACATTTTCGGCGTCCAATGCTACTTATATATGAGAAACACTAAAGCTCGATCAAAGTAATGAAATAGTCGCTTTAAAGCTTCAATGTACATCGAATTCTCGTGGGCCGGGGGTTGTGCTGATAGCTTAGTGTTAGTGCATAGCTGTAAGGCCTATGTGTGCGTGATCAGGAGGGGTGCTCCGAAAATCGGTAGACTCGTCTGTCCTTTCGATTCAGAGCAGCGGAGCTGAGCAGTCGTCTCCAACTCATTTTTGTGAAATAGTATCTGTTTCAACATAAATCCAGTGTTCTAATCGGCTGGTGCGTACGCCTTCACCGGCACCATCAGGTAAGTAGAGAAGTAGGTTTTTCCGGGATTTTCGGTTCAGTTTTCCCGCTAGTCCAACATACCTTTTCAAAGTAGGATATAGGTGCGTTCTATGCCTTTGTTTTCTAGTAAAGTGATAGATTTTAAGATTCAGTGTTAATATTGAAAAAAATCCGGTATTTGATCAAAATATCAGTTTTCGAATATGACGTGTTTTTCATAGGGAAATCAATGATTAAACTAAAGGCTTGTTTTTATGTTCCTGTAACTAGCTTATCTCTCTTACAAAGGCTGTAATTTCATATTCAAATCGCGGAAAATCTATTGTCCGAAAAATTATAGGGATGACACAAAATGGCGCTGGTCCTTCGCCCATGATTGTCCGCCATTATGAGTTCAATGATTCTTATTGTTACGGCGTGGTGTTTCAGAGATGTACAAGCCATCTGAGCCGCCGCCCCCGGGCCATGCGAGCCACGCCTACACCTTGGAGCATATTCAGAAGTTGGCTGAGGAGATGTTGAACGACCCGCAGTTGGGCTGCCGCAGCCACGTGGTTTCGGCGTTCAGCGACGACGGGCAGAGCGCCGGCCGCCGCCCGAGCCCGAGCCCGAGCCCGATCAGCACCGCTTCAACTTTGAATATATCATCATGTCCATCTAATGACATGATGACGCCGTACCTCGGCACATAGATGTTGTTTTGTGGTAGATGTAGTCGCCTTCTGCGAACCATAGTGATAAGCTCGTTTGGCATTTTGTCTTTCACCACTAGATGTCTTTAATCATTAAGTGAAATAACTCTGTGGCCGTTTGTTAGGATTAAGTATGTACTCATTATTATTGGCCTAGCTTAAGAATATTTATTCACTGTGTTTAATGACACGTGGGGATAGTTAAGTTATTCATGTTGAAATAATCGTGATAATTGTCTTTTACCCAATAATATAATCAATGCTATATCTTGAGGTAAGCGGTTAGGTAAGCGGAGTTAAGCTTTCTATAAACGTTTATTTACTTGAACTACGTATTAAAGGATTTAAGATTATAAATAGGATAAAACACATACATTTAACGTTTATAATCTAGCTTTAGAATTTGTGTATGCTGAAGGTTCAGGTGGAGATTTTAAAATAAGTAATTTTCGTGTTTTTAATATCTATTTGTAGAACCATAGTATTAACATTACTTAAGAAATAATAAAATTAAAAGTTTGATGTCGTAATAAAAATTCAAAAACCCAACTTGGCTTTTCATTTGAAAATATTTTGTTTGTTATGTCCCGATTACATTCAAGCCCGTTGCCGGCCAACAGCTAAGCTATTTGTCGTGTGGCTCTGACTGTGCGTGCTGTGTGTGCACTTGAGACCCAGCTTTATGCTGAGCGATGACTGTTTTGCGAGAATGTGACGAATATTTTCCCAACTTGTTTGATTTTTCTCTTCCTTCTTAACTTTCTTTCACAAATCGCATAATATTAAAATTGATGTATCCGCTACTTCACTCGCGTGGAAGTCGGAAAAAAATGTGTCGTATAGATAAGATATACGTAGGTACAGTTAATACCTTGCGTTACCTGACCCCTCTTAGAATTAACCCAGCGAGCATACAGTTAGGTCTAGGTAAGAAAGAAAGAAAACTAGTAGTTTTGCGCCTGCACCGGTAAATAGAAGTTAACAAACACAATGATGGATCAATATAATGTCGTATTTAAAAGCTTTTATTTAGTTTCACTTGTCCCGTTATCTATCTATTAATATATCTTGCAAGTTAAATTTGACACACTTCCCGGTTTCCAAATGAGCTGAAATTTTGCACGCATATGTATATTGCGTGGCAAAGCAATATTATGCATGCAGCTGATCTGTTGATGGAGCTGGAAGGTGGCTATAGGAACTCTGTAATGGAACGATGCAACCCCATCGAATTTGAACTCGTTTGATTTGTTTTGACAATTACTTTTTCTTTAGATGGTAACCAGGGTCTGAAGATGGAGCTGGAAGGGGGCCATAGGAACTCCGTAATAAAACGACACGATCCCATCGAGTTTGGGCTCGTTTGATTCGTCTTGACGAGTACTTTGGTCCTAAATGGTAACCAGGGTTTGATGATGAAGCTGGAAGGTGGCCATATGATCTCCGTAATAAAACGACGTAACCGCATCGAGTTTGGGCTCGTTTGATTCGTCTTGATGAGTACTTTGGTCCGAGATAATATCCATATGCAACTCCATCAGATTTGGAAAAATAAGTTCGTTCCATTTGTTATGAATATGAATTTTCACACAAAGAAAAAGTTGCTCGTAATTTTAAATTCAATATAATATAAACAATATTTACAAATATTAATGCCATTGTATTAAAGTTAACAGTTTGTATCTGCTGGTGTAGCTAGTTATCTCCACATTATCTCACTTTTAATTACGATCACTACTTCACAATCATCATGGATTCACTAACAAGCACTCTGAGTGAACTAAATGAGTTGTTTCACACAAGAATATCCGTCTTTGAAGAAGAGTTACAGAATACTCCTCAATCACACATACAGCTTCAAGCCCTGATACGGAGTTTACAATGTTCCGAACGTTCATCACACAGACTCTTCACAGTCTTCAGCAGCGGGTCTGCTGGCGCAAAGTGTGGACCAAATTGAGATGCGCGGCCGCAGGAAGATTCTGCTGTTATATGGAGTTGATGAAGAACAGAAAGAGGACTGCCAAGGTGATCGCTGAGGTGGTCCGCAATAAGTTGCAGCTGAGCGACTTCACTGTTGCTGATATCTGCCGATGTCACAGGATAGGGCGAGCAGTACCTAGTAAAACCAGGCCTATCCTCTTCAAGGTTGCCAGTCTTGCCAAGGGAGATAAAATTTGGTTTTCCGAAACCAAAATTTAAGGGCTTCAGGCGTCACGATGTCTGATAAAAAATCTCACTAAGGGGCGGCATGACGTGTTCCTGGCTGCGAGGGAAAGATGCGGCGTCACCAAAACTAAGGCGGAAATCTGAAAACTGCGGTGCCAGCAGCCGCTGCCGCTGTGAAAACTGTTAGGCTTACGCGTACTTAAGCTTTAAAGAGGTGATCTAAGTAATGTTTACTCAATTTCCGGGTAATATTGTGTTTACTTTTATTACCTTCACAGTTTTTTACTCTTACATTGTAATGTTTTGACAAAATCTAGATGTTTAAGCTGTCACTGTCAGTCAAAACTCATGTCGATTGTCGATGGTTGATGTCTATCTTATAAATGCGTTCCGTTTTAGGTACGATACACTGGCACTGGTTAATCTTTTATTTCTCGTTGGATTTCTCGTTTGTCAAACATTTTTCTTATAATTTTTTATTACCTGGACTGCATGTAATGTAATTTTATTTTATTTTATTTTTTTTAACGCAACCGGCAGGTGAACCATATATTTGGTTTTTATAACTACAATTTTGATATAGTTTTATATATTTTAATATTATTTATTAATATTTATGTCTGTTGAAATCAGTGATAGTAATAGTTTTTCTCTCTTACAAGTTACGATGACAACTAACTCTTCCCGGCTTTGTGTTCATAAAAAGTGATCGGACAGTTGATGGTGGTGGTGGTGTTGCTATTTATCTCCGTAAGCATATTGCCTTCTCTAGTCTCAATGTATCAACGCAGCCACCGCCATCAAATGCTGGTGAACACCTCTTTCTTGAGGTCGAGCTAAACCATTCAAAACTACTTCTTGGTGTTTATGACTGTCTCTTTAAGGATACATTTTATTTCATTTTTTTTAAACTCTTAGATCTCGTAATTCCTTCCTACAGTCATAGTACAATCATGGGTGATTTTAAGACTTGTCTCCTCAAAAAGGCCGCACCACAAGCCACTTGAAGTTTGTGTTGAAAGATTCTGCCTACCAAACCTGGATCAAGACTCGCGACCAAAAAGTAAGTGTAAGCAGGGTTCGCGCGAGGAAAAGAGCTTTTAATTCTGCGGCTAAGTTCATCAAGCGAATTCTACGTGGGGCACGTTTTGACCATGTCGGACGTATCGGGGCCAAACCAGCATCGCACCCTCCGGGTAGTAAACAGTTCTAGTCCCTTTCGAAAGCGGTTGAAACGGAAAAAGGGTAACTTTGATAAAAGCCCCTGAACAAAAATAGACCACCAATGCTGAAACCTGATGGGTCGCTGGCTCACTCTGCAAGTGAGAAAGCAAATTTATTTGCTATCTCTCTATGCTTCTAATTCACGTCTAGGCGCTGATATATATAATATATAAGACGCTGAATATTAAGCTTTTAAGTGCAAATTTTTGTTAAAGTCAAGTGTCTCCCCCCTCAGCCAGTAAAACCATTTTTTTTGGGACCTGAAAAAATTCATAGTAGTAGCGTATTATATAAAATAGGTAAAAGGATTATTATGATGAACACTGTCTTTACTGCCAGGTCAAGGTCGTCGCAGGCTCTGTAGTGCATACACAAACTTTTGCAAATGTAGTGGCAAAGCTATGGCCGGCGCCCTTTATGTCTGTGTGGTTGTGTAACTAACGTTTACACATCCTAGTAGTTTAATATTATGTTATAAATAATTGAATTCCATGGTTGAAGGTGAACATTGTTAATAACAATGCGTTGCCGTGGCAACGTGGTTGTTATTTTGGAAAACTTAACAAAACGAAACGAAAAATTCAACCCCTTCCTCTTACTTGTCCTCTCTTTTGTCGCAATACGTAATAAACTTTAGATCCTTTACGTACTAAATTTGGTGGCACGGCAGTGTCAAAGTGAGCTCGACACTACTTGCATTTCCTCGAAGCGTCTCGTTGTATTTTCGAACTCTTATAATTGTTAGTGCGAATAACACTAGTGAGTATATCCAAATATTAGTCATAGTTAGTTAGAGTAGTACTAATAATAGTCCAAAATCTTATAAATAAACATACTTCAGAAAGTTATCTAATTTTTTTTTAAGGATGGGAAATCATCAAATGACTTCTTCCGCTCTGGGCGGAGCGGAAGGGCGTGTCAGACTCTTACTGACTAAAACCCATCCGTGTTCCTTCTAAAGCCCTTTGCGTTCCAGGGCCGCGGTAATTCTTTCGAACAAATTCCGCATCCCTGGCAGGCTCTGGCACTAGCGGGCCCCGTCTTCTATGCTTACATCTCTTTGAGGCGCGCGCGAAACACAACGCGCCATCGACCCGAGCCCGGTGATGATCGGACAGCGAGCCACCCAACGCTCGCTGTTCGCAGGCCCGCGCCTATGGTGGCCGAGGATCGCCCTGCGACTCCCGACGCCCGAGGCGGAGTTATCTAATACACACTTAATTTATTCTCGTTTTATCTTTATCTAGGCGCACGGTAGTGCGCCAAGCCAAGTTCCGGCCTAACGCACGCAGTGTATATTTTACACGAACCATTTCGAGCTGTTTTTGTTTTTACCCCCACATAACTTTGCTTTAATAATTTCAACTTGATGAAACTTTGACTATTTATTACTAATAGCTAGTTGAAGATCAACAGAAAGTTTAAAAACCATCATCCACCATAGAAAGATCAAAAAGTGTCGACTCACTGACTCATCAAAATTATGGAGCACTCATGTTTCATGTTTTGTCACACAGTCACACTTGAAACTTCAAATTTGGTGCGAAATTTGCCTACAATTGTAGTAAAAAATCGACAAAGGCTATTTTTTAAAGCGGTTGAAATCAGAGTCGGTTCCCCTGGGTTTTATTTTATTTATATCCCACGAAAATAAAAACTTCAAACTTATTAACTATCCCCCAAAAACAAAGCGCAAGATGCCATAGGAATCTTTTCTGACCTCTCCAAGGCATTTGATTGCGTAAATCACGGAACCTTGCTCCTGAAACTAGAACATTACGGACTAGGTAACTTGCACTCAGTTTAGTGAAGTCTTACTTTAATGACAGACAGCAGCAAGTTCAAATAAACGGTGTTAATTCAAGAGGTTTGAAAGTCGGAATAGGAGTACCACAAGGCTCAATATTGGGTCCTTTCCTCTTTTTAGTGTAAATTAATGATCTATTCTATCTTTAAAAAAATCAGAAATGGTGTTATTTGCCGACGATACGTCCTTAATTTTTAAGATAGATAGACGTTCTACAAATCTTGACGACGTAAATAATGCGCTACAGCAGGTCCGAAATTGGTTCACTGCGAATAATTCAGTATTAAATGGGAAAAAACCAAGAGCATCAGATTTGCTTTACCGAATGTCAAAAGTAATACTTTTCACATAGTATTGAACAAAGAGAAACTTGAATTCGTCGAAGACGTAGATGCTTTCCTAGGGATTACGCTTGACTCAAGGTTACAATGGGGTCCTCATTTAACATCTCTTGCAGGACGGCTAAGTTCAGCAGCATATGCTGTCAGAAAAATCCGTCAATTTACTGATACCGATACCGCGAGGCTGGTTTATTTTAGTTGCTTTCATAGTATAATGTCTTACGGCATCTTATTATGGGGACGAGCTGCAGACATTGAGTCTATTTATTCTGCAGAAAAGAGCCATCAGAGCCATATACCATCTTGGTCGGCGCGATTCCCTAAGGGAACTGTTTAAGGATATTAACATCATGACGGTACCTTGTCAATACATATACGAAAACATATATGTTCGGAAAAATCTTCATCTTTTTAGTTTTTAGTGATAGGCATAATTTTAATACTAGAAATAGGAATAAATTAGATTAACCCCGATTGAGATTGGCTAAAGGACACACTTCTTTTATGGGATACTGTGTTAAATTTTATAATAAAATACCACGTGAGATTCTCGAATTGAATGAAAAAAAAATTAAAACATGCAGAAAACACACTCTATGTAGACAAGCAAATTATAAACTAGAAGATTATATCCTTGATAAAAGTGCTTGGCTAAATGCAGGTCCTGCTCCACAGCCTCAGTCGCTTGGTTTCACTAGTTAGGTTTTATATTTGGAAGAGATGATCATCCTCTTTAAAGTCTAATAATAATACTATTCCACATACTCTTATATTATGTTTGGAATAAACTTTTCTTTTTCTGCCTTTCCAGATTGATATTCATAGTTTTATATAATGTAGAAACAATTTTAATTTCAAGTCCTGAAAATTTGAGGACCATGGACCATTACGTTAATAGATAGTTTCCTTGTTTGACATGAAATAGCAGGGGCAGTTGAGGGTGTGTCATGCTCACTCCAATGTCTCGCTGATGGTGGCACGTGTACCAGATCATTGAGTTCCCTTCAAAATAGTTGAGCTGAATGGTGCTGATTCACGCGTCATGTTGTCATGACTCATTTTAATATTTGATACTATAAATTGTTTTTTCTTTATTTTCATTGTTCTCATAATAATAATAATAATAATAATAATAATAATAAGAAATATTTAAAAATGTAAATTAGTATGTAAGGAAAATAAATAAAGAGAATAATAATAAATATCTTGACTTGGCTCGCGAGGTTGTCGACATGTGGGATGTGAACTCGGCAATCATTGTACCGATAGTCGTGTCAGCCAACGCCTTAATAGCCACGAGTATCGACCAACACCTCAGGAAGCTCTCGTTAGGCAGCTGGATCAAGGGCTTGATTCAGAAAGCAGTATTTCTGGACACGGCTTGCATTGTTAGGAGGTTCCTCTCTCTGGAGCCCTGACCGCCGGTAGCTTGGACCTTGTTCCCGATACCGGTGGGCTACTATTTTTTTATATTTTTTTTTTTTTTTTTTGTTTTTGTATTTTGTAAAACATGTTTAAAAATGTAAAAACTAAGTTAAAAAAAAAAGTAAACGAAATAATAATAATATAATATTATATATTTCAGGGAACAAAGACCCATAACATAAATACCTTACAGATTATCATACATATTTATAAAAACCACAAAAAAACACGTATTTCACACGAATTGACGGCGTCGTGTTGCACTGCGTGGTGTCACGTAGCCTTCCGCGGAATCATCGATATACGACACCCCTCGGCCAAAACTCTTTCTTGAGGAAGGTCTCAATATGATGAGTCAGAACTCGCACCACAAACGATTTGAAATTCGTGTTATGGCGTGACTCCAACTTCTCGACCCTTAAGGTTCAGCTGGTATTCGCTCGAACATACTCCACGATCTCCTCACCCTTCGTGGTGTGATGTAGCCGGGACAAATAGAGCTGCGTCGTCGTAGGTCTTGCCGGACGCAGCATATTGGGTTCTGCCAGCGCGGTTCCGCACTGGTTCCGACTAGGAGGCTTTTTCGTCCTCTCCCTCTCCACCTTCACGAAGCCATCCTTATCACACGTGCCTGTAGCTGGGCCTAGCTGTTTCGAACCCCTGTTGGCAGGTTCACAGCAGCTCTTCATATCCCCCTGTTTGGTCTGCGACACAGGTTTGTGCGTGGCGGCGATAGCAGCGTAGGCACGTTTAGGGGTCGACATACCTACACGAGACACTAGCTCGACCGGCATAGAGTCAGCGACGGCGGCGGCGCCTGTTGCAACGCGTGCAATATCAGCAGTGGGTGACGCAGTAGAGCTCGCCGACTCAAAACTGCCGAAATTTAATGTAACCATAATTTTTATAAACATGAAATGATTTAAAAGAGTGTCCGTGGAGTTTATTGCACGTTGTTCTCCATAGATATCTACGCTTTGGAACGTGCAAATAGCTTCATATTTTTGACGGACTGACTTTGACAATTCAAAAGTACCAGATAATGGTTTATTTGAAATAAATGCCTTGACTTTGATTTTAAATTTGACTTTGACTTTTCCTATTATCCACTACGGCGCGGCGTCGCAGTCCTGCAGTTGAACACCACTACCCGTTACAGCGTATTGTGGCATTCTTGTACAAGTTTCAAGGTAGTGTAGTTTTTCTTTGGATGATATTTAGATAAACCGCCTCCGCGTTCTGGATATTTTGATGTTGATCTCATTGGAATAAACTACAGTTCCTGTCTGTGTCTTTTACCATCAGTGTAGTGTTGGACTAATAATAGCTTAAAGATGTCCTTTTACGACATTTCGTCGTCACGATGGACTCGAACGAATACATAAGTGATCAAATTATTGTCATTTGATGTGTTGTAAAATGTACAAAGTTCGCGATTTTATCACGAATATTATGACAACTAGGAAATTGACTACGTTGTCTGGATTTCGTGAAAAAATTGAATGCAAAGACGCCAATGACATTTTTAGCGCTGGTGGTCCCTGCCTCGTTTTATACCGACGCCTCCCACGCATAAGGTCGTAAGGCTAAAAATCACTTTTCAGGAGAGCATTTTTTGTGTAGGTATACAAAAACTGATCTGCTGAAAAAAATCTTGTGAAATATTTTCAACAGATCTTTTGCACTATGCTGTCAATTATTGGTTAAAGAATGTATTTCCAGGCGCTGGATATTATAAGGAATTATGAACTTAATAAAAAGGTCGTATCTTATTGTTACGACAAAAGTCAAAAAGTCAAAAGTCAAAAACGTTTATTTCAATTAGGCCATTAAACGGCACTTTTGAACGTCAGCATTTACAGTTCAGTAAAATATATTAATAAAGTGACTCTACTGTCCATTCGGAAAGGTAGATTCTTATGGAGAAGAACGGACAAGAAACTCCATAGTTACTCTTTTCAAATAACGACTTTACAAAATTTGGTACACAAAAATCAATTTAATATTATGTGAGGACGATACACCCAGAGTATGCTACTTATAAGAACAAAGTATAACCAGCAGAGGTACTTATTCGTTTTCTAAAAAAAAAAAAAAATTAGGTAAATGGTACTCACATATTTACAGATAATCTTAATAACCACCAATTAAACAGACAATAAAACACAAAAAAGAAACAGTATACCCATCTATAAAGTTAATTCATAAATCAACCAGTTTGATTTTGTCTACACCCTTGATTGTCCTATGGAGCAGGACCAGCATGTTTCCAAGCATTCTTATCCTGAATGTAATCTTCTAATTTGTAATATGCTTGTTTACAAAGTGTACTTTTAACATAAGTTTTAAATTTTCTTTCATTTAGTTCTAATATGTCAGTAGGTATTTTGTTGTAACATTTAACACAATACCCCATGAAAGAAGTGTGGACTTTAGCTAATCTAAGAAATGGTTGATCTAATTTGTCTCTATTTCTAGTATTAAAATTATGTCTATCACTAATTTTACTAAAAAGATGTCGATTTTTCCGCACATACATAATATTTTCATAAATGAATTGGCAAGGGACTGTCATAATATTAATCTTTTTAAAAAGTTCCCTAAGAGAATCACGGCGACGCAGATTATAAAGGGCTCTGACAGCTCTCTTTTGTAAAATAAATATGGATTCAATGTCAGCAGCCCGACCCCACAGCAAAATACCGTACGACATAATGCTGTGAAAGTAACTAAAGTAGACCAAACGTGCGGTTTCTACGTCTGTTAACTGTCTTATCTTTCTAACAGCATACGCGGCTGAGCTTAAACGACCCGCAAGAGATGTTATATGACTGTATGCGTTCATAAACTTGATATAAACAACACAAAAAAAGTCGTAAGTTTGAATTACGACTATATGCGTCCTGCAATCTATCGTATCAATCTAAAAGGGGGTCGTAATAAGGTGCTTCATGAATAAAAGCAAATCAATTTTATTAGAACTTGAACTTCTTATCGACCATTATCCATTAAAAAAATATTATTTATATAAGATATAAAAATTTGGATTTTACTAATACGTTATACTATTAGGGATAGTTTTAATGGCACAAAAAAAATATTTTAGTTAAAAATAATGTTCCAACCTTCTGCGTGGGAGGCATCGATACGTTGCTCGTCAAAAACTAAAAATTACCATGACCCTTCCTTGGCAGTCGGGTAAAAAGACCTAGCTGTGTTAAATTGCCATCTTCGGCACCTACTGCAAATGCCGCTTTTGGACATTTCAAAAGAATATACCTGTAAATTTATACATGGCTCGGTAGAGATACTCATACGTTACCAGAAGAATGGGGTTGGAAGTATGAAAACGGAATACTGACACCAGAAGCAATGACGCAGCTCTATATGCAAAACAGGATGTGGAGCATCTTGTGGGTGCAGGAAAAGCGTTTGAATTGCTCTGTAACTTGCTTAGAATGCAATGGCAACAGTTGTAGGAATTCAATAAGAGTGAAGACGCCGACGATAATGTAGAAAATAGACATTTTTTTTACGATTTTTACATAGGTAATTAAATAATAAATATGTTTTTCTTTTTGGGGTTCCTCTTTATGGAAAAACGGAACCCTTATAAGATATCTCGGTTGTCTGTCTGTCTGTCTGTATTTGAGGAAGGTAGAATGTGATCTTTGTAGTATACAAATGAATTTGTTGATTCCGGAAGCGCGGTATTTTTTTTACAAAAAAAGAGCATTCCATAAATAGGTATACAACATTTTAATAAAATGTATGCGAATATCTGATCTTTAGTTATGAGTTGAGCAGTCTATGCAATATGTTTATCAGATTTCGACAAATGAGGTGTTATTGAATTTATCATTCGTGCTTAAACTCAGCTGCCATGGAAAAATCACATTCTACCTACCCCAAATAAATCCAGTTAAGGGCAAGAGTGTGGTGATGAGTTATTATTATTATTACCGTACCGGATGCTGGATGAAAGAAATCTTTTAAAATCATATTAGAAGCGAATATCTGATAGGTACCTACACCGAGCAACAGCTATAATAGGCAAGTAAGGGAAGGAAACATAGGTACAGTCAGCGACGAAGATTAATATTTTAAGCAAAATATTTTCTTGAAATCCAAACAGAAGTAACGATTAAAAAATATGAACATTGTCGCTACGATACGAAATGCCAAAAAATCTGATTATGGGACAATTTAGATGACGTGTAAAAGTAGCAGTTTTAATCGATTTTTATCACAGAAAGCGTCGTTTATTAAATATGTAAACAGCAACGCGGTTTAGTAGACTAGTCATAACAGGAATATCATATAATTTCTTTCGTTATTATATGTAGGTATGATAATTAATTAAAATGGTAAATGCAAATTGATTTGCAATTACCCCGCAGGTAAGGTTTTTGTTCTAAAGAACCCCTGGTTAGTAAAGAAATTGTTAAATACATGAAAACAAACACAAACAGTCACTAATATATTATCTGAGCCATGCCAATTACTATAACACATTCGAAGCTTTAACGGAAGTCAATTACAAAACCATAAAAAGTAAGGAAGTCGCACGAAGATAAGGCATAATATACGATAATTCAAAGCCAAAAACTCTCCACCGGTTATTAAACGAAAGAAGTAAAAAACACTTTTTCACATCGATCTTCCAATCGGGTTAAAACGGTTGACAAATTGAAAAATAAACTATAATAGCAAATATTTCATTCGTCAATCGACATTGTTGTCGATAGCCTATGTTAGTGGATCTGCACAAGCACATCGCTAACTCTTCGCAAGAAGCAGCGGCCGTTCTACGCGATACATAATGCTTAATAGAGTATCGCTTTGTGAGTTTTACATTGCTTGTCCAGTCACTTCTCAGCAAACTTAGGTAGTGGTTAAGGAGCAATGTATTTATTGCAAAAATAGTACAGTCGCTGTGATATTTGAAAACAAGAATAACATAGTAAGAGCAAGAAATATTTTACGATTTGTTGTTTTTCATGATTTTTTGAAATATGAAATCACTTACCATGTATAAATACAATTATATTTAATTGTATTTATACATGGTAAGTGATTTCATAATTTACAAAGTTCTGGTTTAGGCTTTGGTTTTTACAAGAAACCACCAAACAACACGGCATTCTTATAAGTTGCCTCTATCGAAAGCGCACTAGTTCGCGGAGACGGCCATTTGCCTATGACATGGTCAACTAGACCATGTCGCGCGGACACCGACTTGCCCCCTTGCCACTTCTGTTTTTAATATTTCTGTGGTTAAAAATGATCCGAGCAAGATCGTCGATGATTATTGAAAATGGACAAAACACGCTCTAATAGGCTCAAATTATAGGCGACTGCTGTGACAATGACAAACCATTTCACAAAGTTCACACTGAACATTTGAACATTACCAATGGGAATTCTAACTGTTATTTACATAACAGTATTCAAAAATATTATTTTTCGCTTTTTAAAGCGTGTTGTGGTTTAATCGGAAATGCATAGTTTTCGAGCTTATTGACGTCTGACGTCCTACCTACAAGCTTAAAACTACATTGCACTAGACCGTTAACTGAGCTTAGCAAGCCGCCGGTAGTCATCAATCTCGTGTAAGCAAACGATAGCGCGATCTAACTCGATCCCAACGCCATCTAGAGAATATGCACAAAACTATAACCCTTTGGAATCGTGCTCCCCTGCTATAGAGTGCATTCAAGGCCAAAGTTCCAACCCTTTGGCCTTGAATTCACTAAACTCTACAGCGACAAGCCGGTTTGGTTTTAGTTAACTTTCTCTGCGAAGGTTATTTGTAAAATTATTTTTCAAAGATATTTGACACAAACAAAAATAGTTGACAGAAAATTAAAGTAAATGACAAAGTAATAACATTGCCGCAAGAAATAGCTGAATCATTTAATACTTATTTTATCGAAGACATTAAACCTACGCCTAAGGGAAACGATGATTACCTAAAAACAATGACATATAATAGTTGCAATTCAATGTTCATGAAACCAACAAATCCGTATGAAGTTGACCAGATAATAAAAGGACTTAAAAATACTAATAGTACAGGTTATGACAATATAGATACTAAAATTATTAAACGTATATCTCATCTTATAGCTCCAGTAGTTAGCACCATTATAAACCTGTGCCTGGAACAGGGAATATTTCCCTAAAAACTCAAAATAACTTTGATAAATCCATTGTTTAAAAAGGAGGATAAGGAACACATGAAATTTTATAGACCTATAGCCTTAATACCTGTTTTTGCAAAAATATTTGAAAAAGTTATTTATAACAATATATATAATTATTTTGAAGCCGATAACATATTCACAAAAGAGCAATTTGGATTTCGTAAAGGCAAATCAACTAGCGACGCGCTGTTAATTTTTTTAAAGACAGTATATGCTTGACTTGACAGGATATGTCAAAAGCCTTTGATCATGTAGATCATAATATCCTCATAAATAAATTAGAAAAGTACGGAGTGAGAGGATGCACTAAAGCTAATTAGATACTTAAAAAACAGGTTTCCAATAACTCAAATATCTAGAACAGCTGATGATACAAAATATGAACAAACGTTTAAGTCAGAGCCTGAAATTGTTAATTTCGGAGTGCCCCAAGGTAGTATTGTCGGCCCGCTTTTATTCATAATATATATCAATGACCTCCCAAAAGTCATAAATAATGAGATGATATGATTTGCGGACGATAGTACTGCTATTTTCACTGACGAAATTCAAGAAAATTATGAAATGGACATAAATAACTCCCTCGAAAGTATAATAAATTGGTTAGGGGAAAAAAATCTAAAAGTTAACATTGATAAAACATGCTATATTATGTCCTTTGCAAATAAAAATAAAAAAATAAAAAATCTTCAAATACATTATAAGGGTGAAACGGTGAAGGAAGTTAAGACTATAAAATTTCTTGGCTTTCAAATTGACTCTGAACTGAACTGGAAAACGCAAGTTGACCATGTTTGCAATAAACTAAATCAGTTTTCATACGCCCTCTATATGTTACGTAAAGTTACAAGTGTGAGTACTTTGCTGAGTGTCTATCATGCATATGTGGGCTCCACATTAAGATATGGCATCCTCTTCTGGGGTAATTCAGCAAACAGGGAGTACGCTCTTAAAGCCCAAAAAAAATGTCTCAGAAGTATATGTGGCCTTAGAGAGACTGAATCAAGCAGACCAGAATTCAAAAGATTGAAAATCTTGACCTTACCTTCATTATATATATTCGAAGCAGTAATGATGGTAAAACGCGATATAGGTAGTTATGAAACATTGAGAAGTGCGAGACACAAAACGAAACTAAGAGGCTTTATATGTAGAACTGTAAAGTTTAAATCAAGTGTGTTTGGGATGGGAATAAAAATATATAACAGACTCCCAATTTGTATTAAAAGTATCCCGTCCTTGAATATTTTCAAGGTCAGGCTTAAAGAGTTTTAAGTAAAGCATACTATTCAATTAATGAATTTCTGAATGACCGAGCTATTGACTAAATGTGTATAGTATAATGTAATTATAAAACAGCTAAATTGACTATTTAATGGTATTATTATGACTAATTACTGTATGATTATAAATTAAGATTATGAATCCAAAACCAATTTGACTATATTAAAGTACAAAGTGTTCATGACGTAATTTATTTTAATTGAAATTGACGTGAATAATATTGTAACCAGTCATGTATTTTATATTAATTGAAATTGACATATAATTATTGTGGCCGGCGTAATTTATTTTATTTTTAAATGAAATAACATGTATATATTGTAGTTAATGTAATTATGACCAGTGATGTATTTAATTTAAATAAATATTATTTTTTTAAACATTGTACACCTCATGGGTATGTTACAGAGATATTATTACAAATAATTATAAGAACTGACCATACACCTGTAACAAGCAATAAATGAATTTGAATTTGAAAACGTACTTTACACTGTTATAATTATATGGATCAAGTAAGTAACATAACTCCTGACAGAATATTTTTTTTCGTCGCAGGCTGTATGGCGAGCCAAATGTAGTCGAAAAATTAAAATTAACCCAAAAATTTAAGACTCAGTAGTTTCGGAGATAAAGGGGTAATCTTAAATATAGAAAATATAGTAATCCTACGAAATAAATCTGATTTGCGATATTTTGTACCTAGATTCAGATAAGTACTACATTGTTTATTTGCCTTTTCCCAACTATATTTGGGTTGGCTTCCAGTCCAACCGGATTCAGCTTGATACCAGCATTTGAGGCGGAGCGGCGGCCTATCTAAGATCCCCAAACCAGTAACAGGTTCTCACGGCACTTCTTGCGGCTAGACTGGTGTCAGATTTACTGGCTAACAGTCCGGAACGACCAATTTCTACAAATGACAGCTGGCACAAACGGCTGTATGTCATTCCGAGGCTTGGAGGAGTCTCGGTATGTTAAGATGGTCACCAATCCACAGGCCGACCTCAGCAAGCGATGTTCAACCTTGAAGTTCGACCCGTGCTGTTGTTATTATTTAGCCACGAGCTCCTCAAATTGTTGAATTTTAACGCCCAGAGACGTGCCTAACGAAAGCTCGCAAACTCGAAGCGGTTACCATTCCGTGTTAAGGTTAAGACTTACTGACTTAACCTCTCTGATCATAACTGCGCAGTGCGTATGCATGAATAATTCTATCCATAGTGACACACTGACTTACCTTTTAGAGGTTATGTTTTAAATTGATAAATGTTTCAGTCTCAAGATGACTCCGTACTTTGAGGGAGAGTGACAGCTAGATTGTATTTTACTAAAGTATGACAGGATTCAATATATGCAAGACAGGCCCTGTTGCATGCAAACCAATTAGTTCCTCCCGTAATAACCCTTTATACGCGTAGGTGCGAGTGACCAGCATTCACTATCAAAGGCTTGCAATAGACAAGGCTGCAAGATATTATTATGAAAACATATCCGCCCAGTTTTCACCCATGATTCAACCCCACTGTAATAGAACTCCTCAAACGCTATAAAGTCCTGGTATCAAAACACAAAAATATAA
Source organism: Mamestra brassicae (assembly GCA_905163435.1). Classification (NCBI taxonomy): domain Eukaryota; kingdom Metazoa; phylum Arthropoda; class Insecta; order Lepidoptera; family Noctuidae; genus Mamestra; species Mamestra brassicae. Next base: position 9,552,751 of record LR990987.1, read on the forward strand.
GAAAGCCGACAAAATGACTGAAATTCATCGAAGGTTAGGAGCGCATCAGTACTCAGGAGATTGGATTTCTACCTAAAATTCAAAAAAGAGACATCTATTTTCGCATAAGGACGGTCCTACGAAGTCCGCTCGCTACGCACGATGGATGTAGTCTTCTGTGCTGGTCGTCATTTTGTGGCCATCGCGCGAGCACAGATGGCGGTAAATCTACAACTAGTATTCTTTGTTTTGTGTAAGTTACAGCGTAACCTGGATAATTGGGACCTCAAAGGATTGTACTTTTTTATCACTTGTTAAGCTTTAACATTTACCCAGTTTCTCATATGAATAGGCAAATTTCGTTTTGTCTCATCCTAACCATATGATCTGTTGATTTGACAATTAACTGCAATTTATTAATAGTAGGTAGGTACATTATGATACCAATGAGCAGAGCTCACGAGTTTCATACGAGGTTTTTTAACACATTTGCGAGGAAAAACAATCATGTATTGCTTACATCATTTAATTATTAAAACAATTGGTGAACGTACAATTTTCAAAGCGATTGTATTGATTTGGATGGCAAATTCACAGTTTGTGTTACATTGGTGCGGCCACTTCTTTAGTACTTTTGTTTTCTTCTTGTGTAAATGTCGGCGACAAAGAAAAAACACGGAAATTACTGAAAGCAGTAGGCACCAAATAACTCATGCTACGAGATGTACATAGTCGTGGTTCGGAGCAAAACTTTGACTCCAAATTAATAGCTAGCGTTATTTTGTCACTGATTTTCGCCTTGTTTTAAACATAGTCTTCTATATATGATTCAGCGACTGCTTTAGAACACCATCCACCATGTCACTTTAAAGTTAATATATCGACCCCTGAATCAGCCAACACTAGCCGAAGTTCTTCTAAAACTGTGTCCAGTGTAAAAATCGGCCTCAGGCAAACCTAAATACTTCGCAATTTCTCTAGGTATATTACCAAATTTGTTAATACATAATATGCAGTACATTGTCCGTTCTGAAAGTTTTGGAACAAGCGGTCATTCTTTATTTTTGTTGAACAGAGAGCTTGATATTTTTTTCAGTATTTCACGAAATGTTCCGTTGATTATAAAATATCGTAGAATCATGGTTTTGGTTTGGGCAATTTTGACGAGAAGCATTTTTCCGTGGGTTTCTACACCTATTGTTGTAATATTATAAAGCTCTTGTCGTGTACACGCACCAGTCACACCGAATATTAAGGCAATCTGTAAAGGAATCAATTAATTAGGTCTTAGAAGTTTTAGCATAACTTCTAAGACCTAATTAATTGATTTCTTTGCAGGTTGCTTTAATATGCGTTACGCAATTATATAGATACGTTTAGATTAATAATATTCAACGTACCTTTGTTGCTAGGTTCGGACCATTCGGAGCCTCTTTCAAAATATTTTCAACGTCAGCTGGTGACAAAACTTTAGATTTTCGACCAATACATCCGTCCGAGCGTCTCTTCGACAATTGTATCAGGTTACGTTTTGGTATCAACACCATGTTCGAGCTTAACCATGCTTTTGAACATGGATTAGATGCACCACAGGGAGCTGGGCTTGTATGTATTGGCGAGTTCAGAGAAATACGCCAAAAACACATTTCCATAAAATGACTTCGTTTTTTGTTTCTCTTCCGTTGTTGGAAACTATCGTAGGCAGCTTAGTACGTTTCTCTAGATTTTCCGGGGATTAGTTTGCATTTTGTGCTTCATTTAATATTTCTGGCAGGGTTAACTCTATCAGTTGATCATTTTCTGCATTAAAACTTGACATTTTTAAAGTGATTGACCACACGGCGACAAAAACGATAAAAAAAAAGAAAATTAATATTATGGGAAATGGCGCAAAAGTTTTCTTTTCACGCGCCATTTACAAGGTGAGTAACCATACAGCCTACTTCAAAATTATATTTTTAAGTGATACAGTACAAGTATTTTATGACAAAGTATTGTGAAATTAATAATTTTATAATAACAAATGTTTGTTTGACTTAATTAAGGACGTACACATTTATTTATTCCAAAAACTGTAAAATGATTTTCAGCGGCATAAAACTCTTTGTTTTTAGTAAAAAAAATAACTGTATTACCTGGTAAAATTGAAAATGCTCTGTTTACTCGCATATAAGTGGCAGTAATCATCTTCCTGCCCTTATTCCATGTTACTTGGGGTCAGCTAATATTGTACTTGGTCAGCGAGAAATGTCACCCAAATTAAATCATCGACGTAAAACATGTTTTGAATGGTGGACAGACGAACCATACATTTTTCAGCTAATTGTTTTAAACATCGGCAACAAAGAAATGGTGTGGAAGCCCTTCCATACATTACAGTATTTAATTGGTATACTTTTAGTGAATCGCTGAAGGTCACGTTGGTCTTTGTTTATCAATACCTTGCGATACATATTTTCTATGTCCGCACAAGCCACCTTTCTGTTTTTGCGAAATATAAGTCGTATTGAAATCAAATCGCCTCGAATGGCCGGACCGACCATCTGCAGGTCATTTAAAGAAACACCCGAACTGGATACCATTCCAACATCGAAAACTACATGAAAATTAGTAGTTGTAGCATTTTCGCGAAATACTCCATGGTGTGGTAAGAAATAATGCGGCGTACTGTAATTATGAATGAGACTCACGTGTCCAAGCTCAATGTATTCGATAATAAAGATAATTCTGATTCTTCAAAAGAACTTACATATTTTTTCAAATTGGTTATCCGACATTTTATCGACTCACGTTTCTTTTTCAAATCTTTTATCAATCATTCTGTTTTAGCATCGCGATCCAATGATTCCATTTTAGATATTATTTAATATCTTTAAAAACGCTTTGCAAGATCTGAGGCGAACTAAAGCGTATGCATCATCCCCGCGACGTGCAAGCACTGCAAAATTGCAAAGCACTGGAATAACCATAGAAATATGTCACACATGTAAAGAAAAAAGGGTTAGCACGTTTTGTTGGCACGCCTCACCAAAAGCACCGTTATCCACCGTTATTCCTTGGTTAATCCTTTCCAATGTAGGTTATGTACCACGTTGCGTCTCTCAATCGTCCGGTCTTCAAGCGTAGCCGATCATAGCGGCCGACTAGTGTAGTCCAATTTAGTAAGTTTTATAATGTGGCAACAATGCCGTACAGTATTTGTTATTGTATTATAATTTTAAGATAAAATAAGTTTAAACTTCACGGGTTTTCATGAAAATTATCGTATGTAAAAACTGGTGGCGTTATAACGCCCGGTAGTAAAATTGACGTCTACTAATTTTTCTATATATAATTCTTCTGTACGTGTGTTGACAGTGAACTCCTCCTAAACGGCTGGACCGATGTTGATGAATTTTTTTGTGTGTTTTTAAAGGGATTCGATAATGATTTAGACTCACAATTAGACCCGGTAGGTGGCGCTGCAATCGATTTCTATAATTTTTCGTCAGACACAAAGCAAACGTTCGGACAGGACAACGTCTGTCGGGACCACTAGTTTTATATAAATGTCTCAGATTTTTGACGAAACATTCTTTAGAACTCAACGAAATAGTTGATGAATTACAACAATATAGATCCTGTTATGATTTGCCCAGAGAAATTTCATTTTTTCCACCAGAAAATCAAATACTGAAGTAACAGATGAAAATTCCGGCGACGAAGAATTCGTAACATTGCACAATGAACGCTTGCCAGAAGATGTGAATCAACAGATACTTTCTACTTCTAGCTTCACTCCATCTATTAACAGTTCTTCGTGGACTCCTATTCTTCTCCATCATTTTATTCCAAAGATATCTGCACTCAAAACTTTGGTTTTGATAGCCTATCTAACTACCGGGCGTTATAACGCCACCCGTTTTCCGGTTTTCCAGAACCACCAATTTGTTTTCAATAATTTTCCCAGAATACTACGTTATTATAATAAAACATAATATATATAATTAGATCAATCCGAAACAAAAATCAGTTTCAGTAATATCTGGGTAATGCCTTTCCATTTTTCCGACTACGAAGACTAAGATGTTGAGCATTTTTTCAAAGATTCGCGTGAATAATCTATTTAACAGGTAGATGCAATCTTATCGAGGCGTGTCCCTGCGCTGTTGCAAATTCAAGTGACAGCTAGGGTGAAGGTACTGAGCTAAAAGCTTACTTGAGAGCCGCCATTAAATTTGAGATTTCTTGTAAAAGCCGAACTTTTAAGTTAAGTCAAATTCCTAAAGGAGGACCTGGGCTGGCTAGGCCTGGGCCGAGCCACCAGATACAGGCTGTGTCTAGTTTGGGGCCCATGGCTATTTCTGTTGCATTCACTGTAAACTGCAATCACTGTTTATTTTATTTTATTCTTATTTGTGTGAATCGTTTTTGTGTAATCATTTGTGTGTGCCAATAAATAAATGACTATTCATAAATTATTATTACCTAGCCAGGTCCGTTATAAAAAGCTAAACAAATCCAAAACATAAGTAAGTTTTAAAGTAAAAGCTTTTAAACGTCTCCAAAAACAACCGTTTAGCTGCCACAGCACTTGACTGTCGGATGCATACAGGTAAAAAGGATTTCCTGTTCACACATTTACAATCAGCTCACCCAAGCCCTTCAACCTGTATGTTAACCAGCTGATCTGTGAGTTCAGCAATATCAGGTGCTCCATTGACAGGCACTGCGTCATTAACATCAGCTAACCGGATGATATGGTATTGCTGAGCCCATCGATCATAAAGAAGCTTCTCCGTATCTGTGAGGACCATGCGGTGGCTAACAGCCTCAGGTACAATGCAACGCAATGCTCATCAAGTAAACAGAGTGTTACAAACGTTACAAGAAATGAATTGCAACATAAGGTAAACATTGCTTGACAAAGCTGCTACGACGTGTATGACGTCATTGCTACGCTGCTACGCTCTCGTAGCACTTGACGCTCGTAGCTAATCACAAACAGCTACACTTATGTCTATCCTAATTAATATTATGAATCTGTGAGTTTGATTGTTTGAAACGATTTCACGTCATAACGGCTGAACGTATTTGGATGGAACTAAGGGCACAGTTAGATCATGTCCCTGCTAAGAATATGTACTTTTCATCCGGGAAATATATTCCATTTAGAAAGCATTCTACCTTCACGTTTCTTATGTTAGCCTTTTAATATCCCATACAACGGTATACAACGCAGATATTATCTAGGTCACAAGAAACAAAGAGAAAAGCTAGTACCGTCCCTGTCTCACCTGCAGATCAATTCGTCTAGCAGAGATGGCGAACCTTAGGTACGCTTAACAAGTTACACAATCCATGTTCTAATGTACAAATATGCTCTAAATTATTTGCTTTAGTCTTCATTAAAATATTTATAGAAACATTTCAGCAAAAAAAAAATGAATTTCGCTGTAAAGTGCTGGGAATCATACATATTTTTGCTTCCTCGTAATTGAACGCAGATTTCTATTTTTAATGTTCGCCATCCCTGATGTAGCCGGTCTATAAAAGCAGGCGTCTCATGCAGTTCCGGCAGAGCTAAAGTCGGGACCAACCTGACTGTACCAATGGTTGGTCCAGTCTTCAGTTCAGTAAATGATATCAAAAGATCCTCAAGGATCAAAATAGTAACATACAAATAATTATAAATCAAATTAGCATTGCAATTGCTAGAATAACTATTAACTATCCAACAGCTTCAGTTTCCCATTTTTATTAATACAATTTTTGTAAGAGCGTATTTTTGTAGATACTGTAATCAGGATATGTCCTTTCCACCAATGAGCCGAGTTTTACATTAGAGGAAATATGTGCATAAAAATTGCTTAAAATAAAAGAAAAACTAATAGTCAGTTTACTGAAACACTGTTTGTTTAGATATTAAAACAAACTGCATGTCTCGATAAAACTTGTATTAGATAAAGTTACATATTTTAACTATTGTTATGTATGTTTGCTATGATATCAGTCGTTCGTCGCGGTGCGGTGTGGTGTGTCCCTCGCCCCTCACCCCTCTCCGCCGCCGTGCTCTTCCTTGTTTTGAGCGTTTAGACTAGTACTGCGCGCGTACATCTTCCCGGGCCTTGCAATGTTGCTTTCATATATATGCTTCATTTGCTGTGGCATCCCTTGTGTCATTTGTGGCCAGTAGTATGCACATTTTGTTAATAGCCCACCGAAATATGCCCTTTGAAGTTAAAACATCGACAACTCTGCTGATTTCATCTTTCCTAGGATATAAATGGGTGATTCGGCCAAGTTTCCATTGTAGTGGGGAACATTTTCTTCTTTGAGGATCACCAGATCGCCAACACGAAGCTCACATTGCCTCGTTTTAAACTTGGTGCGTTCTCGATGTTCGGCAACATACTCCCGGTGCCATCACTCCCAGAACTGTTGCCTCAGCTGTTCAATATATTGGTATCTTTTGGAAGCTTCCAGATGATAAGTAACGATGCCTTGGGGTTAAAGGGGAAGGATCAGCTGGATCGGATGAGAGAGGAGTATGGAGACGACAATTTAAATGGCTTCGATTTGTGCGAATAGAGTCGCAAGCACCTCGAATGTCAGGGAAGCATTAGCTACACGCTACATCGCTACACGTTTTAAATGGTGCAATAGAGCAAAATACATAAACAAAACGTAAGTATCGTAAGCCATGACATGAAGCACACATCTTGGTGTTTACATGTCACGTGACCGATACTATTAGTTTGTATGTTCATTGCTTTCCAAAAAATAATGTGAAATAATGATAATATTATAGAGGTATGCAGAACAGAGAGTAAAGTCTCGCACACTTTCACTGTAGTGGGAGGATCCTCCGATCAGACGGTTGTTGTGTCTGGTGGGCAAATGTCCCATAGTTGATATTCGGACTGTTGCATATGTTCCAATCGCACGGAGAACTTTGCTTGCGCGATGCAAGATTTCGTTGTTAGTTCGTTCGGCCCTGATTTTCTTTTTATTGCCGTACAAATTTTACTTCTTTGTTTTTCATGTGGCGGCATTGATGCCGCTACCATATAAACTAAGCTATTGATCTCCCACATAATAAACAACACTAGCTTCTTCCAACCTCTTTGCTCGCGTGTTAGTCGGAACTTATCTCAATACAAAATACTCCCGGGACAAAAATAATTATATTGTCTATTCCTGAAAATGGTCTATGCGTGTGTCAAGTGTCATCCCAAGCCATTCAGAAGTAAAGAGGACAACAGACAGACAGTACTTTCGCATTTATAATTTATATGAAGTTGTAATAAATTATATATCATATTTATTTGTTTATTATTTTAGCATTATATATGTATTTTATTAGTATTATATATATATTATCTGTATATTCGTTCCGAAATGTTAAAATTCAATTTTGAATCTTATTTTTATTTATTGTACACCACAGTTATAGTCTTTATAACCCAAAGGTTGACTGGTACAGAATGCCTTGATGTATTAAGTCCGCCCATGTACCACTATTGTACATAGAGTTTCAATAAATAAATATGATAATATTATAAAATATTTTAAAAAACATTTTCAAAACGGGTTGCGGCACATGAGAGATATGAACCCTCGACCGTCGCGTCTCGACCCCGGAGACGTGATGCCACAACCGAGGTGCAACCTGAGCTAATGTGTCCGTGGTTATAATGGCCAAATATGCGTTTTTCATCATACCTCTCATTGCATTCAGCGATCGACCGCGACGCGTCACCTTCATAAAATATGTACCTACTGATCGGAGAGTGCTACTTTTTGTGAATACATTGCTTTTGGGTTGTGATGTTAAAGCGGCCGATTTAATGCAATTTTAGAATGTTTATCAAGGTAACTTAACAATGAATAAAATTCTGAATTAATCCTGGCAAACTGACCCGGAAAATTATCTTAATTGAAATGTATTATTTCAATGCCTATGTAGTTCTTTTCGTTTCGGTAGTGTTTGAGACGATTTGAACACTGCCAAATACTAAAGAATTGCGACGAAAGCCAACAAATGTTACTAAGATAGAGGGTAACAGTTTACGATAGAAATTTTTTGAAAAATGTTAAGATTTGAAATGCTCTAAAAAAAAACAAGGGTTAGCAGCAGGCTTTTTTCATCGCAAACACCTTACACGTTACGGAACGCTTGGTAAAGATGACGCCACCAAATAGCTTAATTTAATTAAAGTAATTAATTGTAATAAATGAAATGTTAAGGTCTTGAAATCATTCTGAGTTGAAGTAAATACTATGACGGTAAGCAAAATCTAGTGGATAAAGAATTAATTATAATAATAAACATGGAAAAGCCTAACGTTACATCAAACTTCAACGAGTTTGATGATGAAACACTATGAGAACACAGTTTACAAGATTTTTTATTTCTAAAGAATCAATTCCAATCTTGTTTCCAAAGCTTTGGCCTTAACCAATCCGAATGTGAAATTACCTTATGTGGCAATCATGTACGAACAGACAATCGATCCCTCATCAATTCAATCAGGGGTCAATTCCCCACATTTAATCACCTCCTAGTCGTCGCGGCCTTACGGAACCAGGGGAGGGTCGATCCCTACGGGACACTTGGTAAATTTGATTTCAAGTTTGACCCAAAGTTATACATTTGTATACACTAGCAACACTGATTCATTCATTTCTAACTTAACGTTCTATTATGGCGCACTCTGAAAAATTACAGTAGTTTGTAAATGGTGGACGGTGAAATATTTGCGTCGTGTCATTTTCAGTCAGTTTTAGCTGGATTTCTTTAAAAAAATGTGAAAGAAATGCTATTAGTGAGTATCGTTTATTTTGTTAGTCATTTATTTAAGTGTAGATTAGCTTTAATTAACTTGAAATACGTTATCACTGGTTTTGAATAGGTACATCACGTTTTATAACCTCACTATGTATGGGTAGACTTGGTCCTTTTCTTTGGGAGTGCCATGATCCCGGGATCATGTGTCCCCGTCAAGGATCAAGTCTACTCTGTCGTCAAATAACCAGATGTTTCATGGAGCTGTCATAATTCTATTAATTTTCTTTAGGAAGCTATGCCACGTAATTATAAGACCAAAGAAAGTTAAAAAAAAAGAAAATACGAATACTTCAGGTAAAAATTTTACAAATGCTGGCGCTGCAGATAGTAATACCACATTAACAAGAACTTCAAAAAAATATGGTGTTCCACTTTATTACATTAAAAAGATACGCAAGACGGCAAAAAGAATATAATGCAGAAAAACAGTATGAACCTAACTACGATATAAGATAACAAGCGATCACAGGTATTAACTGACGAAGGAGAAAAAGAGTTATAAAAAATATTAAGAGACAGCTATATATATATAAAAAATATTAAGTTGTACAGACAAATTGTACAGTGAAATTTCTTTAATAGATTTTCAACTCTATCGCTGAAGTATTAGGTTCAAGGTTGATTGGGAAAATTTTACAGTTTCGGGTAGCTTTATGTGCTGGCGTCTGTACCATCTAACTTTTTTAAGATGAATATTACATAGATAAGTCTACTTGTATGGAGAAACCTCATGTTTACAAATTCTAATATCGAATGTTTGACTTTTTGATTGCAAAAAAGTAGATTGCCATTTTTCTGTGATTATTTGGAAAAACAACTGTTTCTTGTCTAAAATGTAAAAATGACCCTCCCCAGGTTCCCTACTAATAACATAATTCATCGGGCTCTTGTTTCTTTACGTTCCAAACTATTAAGTTTGGAACATAAATTAAGTGCACGAATCTCATCTAACCACCAATTTCCGCAACCACATCGCACTGCATTTTCTTGTCCTTGGTAGTTTATAGAAAATAAAAACCATTTTATTTGTCAGCTTTCATTATATCACTACTAAAATTACTACACTGTTACTAAATTGATTTATTTTGCAAAAATATCTTAGACAGTTTCTTAGGATTTTTTTCAACACCAACCTTTAATAATTTACATAAACTAATATACAATTAGTTACTACTTACTGCTTGCCTGTCTAGAGCGTGAGGGAGGCGTCAATTATTATCTCACGCATTTCCAAAAGGAAAAAAAAAAGTGATTCAAAAAATGGACACGTGTAGGACTCGAACCCACGACCTCCGCGTTTTAAACGCGACGCTCTAGACCATCCAACTGAGCTAACGTGCCGCTACAAATGTTGTCCAAATTTTCAACCTGTATCGTCCTTCGTCGATGCAAATTGAGTGCGTTCAGCGACAGCAGCGCCCGCCACCTTTTAAACTGCAATTGCGGCCAGACGCGGAACTACTAACGCATGTATAGACCCTTTCGAAGGACAGGGACACGTCACTCAAATCATGCAAGACAGATGGCATTCATTTAAGGCAAAATTTCGCATTTTCGTTCCTGTTTTGACAAAAATGTTAACTAATAACTTATAAGGTTTATATTCTATTTGAGTCTGCAGTATATATTTTGAACCTGGAAAGAAATACTGAAACCTTTTATTCTGTTATTCGGCTAATCATAAACTCCCTTTTCCCTTTGTAGAGTTCAGGCTTAATTTCATAACATTTAATTATCTACAGAGTGATCGAAGTGATCAGCGCGGTTTGACGAAGGCTGATTTGCAATTTTGTATTTATTCAATCCATGTGCCGATGGGAGTTTTTTTTGTCAACCCCAATTGCACTCCGTTGCTCTGCTGCGCTAGTATTTTGGGGCTACCAATATTGATCTGCCTAGACGCGATAAACCTTTGATTTCGATATTCCGTAATTGAAAACAACAAAACATGAAAGGTTATTAGTTTGTGTATGTGGTTTTATTAAATATCCTGGTGTTTTCACCATTGAGCGACAAATTGATATTTCAACTGAGACCCTCATGTCAGGTTGGCCGAGAGGTCTAAGGCGCCAGATTAAGTTCTAGTTCCCGAAAGGTTTCGAAACTCATACCTGACAACAAAAGTTGCACTTGTCTAAAACGAAGAGCTGTTAACTATAATGGTAATTGCTATAGTTAATACATTGAAGTGTGTTGGGCATCTGTTGCTTTTGTTTTATTCAAAATGACCTTTTAGAGTCTGATTCTTAATTAGTAACATTATTTTTGCGTATTTTAACTTGAACATATTTAGTGGATGTAGTCAATATTAGTACTTCAATTTATTGTTCACTCATATCTTATTAAGAACCGATCCAAATTGACCCAAAGAAAATTAGCGTAGTCAGGGTCAGCCGTTACGTGACGCTGTAGCAGCCTACACCGTAGTGCTACACTACGGTGTAGGCTGCTACAGCGTCACGTAACGGCTTACGGTTCTCTTGCTTCTTGTACTCGCACAAATCGCAAATCCCAAACCCCAGCAAAACTATGCAATTTTGGTATGCAATTTCTAATATTTTTTTGCGTATACTAAATATGTATCATACTTGGTAGTTTGGTTTCGTTTATTCTTATGATATTTCAAGAGATATTGTGTTTTATTAGTGTTCCACACCACGGGTGCGACACGAATTTCTGTAGCTATTTGACGAGTCAGTTTAGAAGCGTTCGCTAAATAGTGCAGTTACATTTCTTATTCTGCCGGATAGATGGCACCATCTGATCATTACACTAACCTACACGTACTCGAAGAGAAAGTAAATTTAGAAATTTGTAAAACTAATCATAAAGTTTTTAGAATTTCCTAATTTCTTATTTCATCGCAATATTTTAGTATTTACTAAGTACATGCATGTGGTTAATTGTCATTTTAGAAATCAAAATGGCCGTATCACGCTTCGTAAATAAGTGTATGTATTGACCAAAAAGTTCGTTTGTAGAAAAATATTATATTACTATCACAAAACTACTGATTGTTATAATCTGTTATAATTGTGGCAACCAATCAAACTGCAACTGTAAACTAATGGTGTTTGTGGATAAAATAAAATACCTAGGCGTTACATTCCACGGCCATATCAGCTTTAAAGAACAAATAAATTTAGTGTTTGGAAGGGGGTGCGTAAGCTTATCTATTTGTCTTCAAGAATGTTCGTCACATTATATAAGCGATGCTAATATAAAATATTTATCTTGCTCGGTGTCAGACTGTAATTGTATACTGTATATTGTCCAGATGTGGAGCTGCTAGGACCACTATCAAAGGCTCATAGGTTGCTCAGCGTGCGCTACTGAAGGTCACCAATTCCGTGTCAATTATGTTCCCTACAAAAACGCTTTATGAGCTTTGTTAAGTTCCCACTTTAAGGTAGTTATTCGTCAAGAAAGTTGTCTTAAAGAAACACAGTTAACTCATTTATGATTCATCTTTCAAATTCGTCAATACCTGTCTTCTAAATACTCTCAATAATTTCATGATGACGAATTTACGCAGGCACGTGCCGCGTGTACTTTCCACGCTTCGAAGAAGACTCGATCTGTCCTCAGAGTCGTCATTCAATCTAAAAAAATAATCTTGAAACATCTCTTGATGATTGACAGTAACTCAAAATAAATGTTTGACATGTAAATTACACGATACATTTCTTTATTTAATAAGCTATCTAAAATTGTATGATAATACCCACTTTTGGCACACGTAGGATTAATAAATTCAATTGTTCCTGAAAAGGCACACATTTTTCGAGGCACGCCTTGCTTATTGTGGATTTTCTTAATTTGGATCTGTTATGGTAGCTATTTGAATTAATGCGACTGTTTCTGGTCCTTTCAATCGGATAAGATCTGTCACCACCAGATGTTTTTTAGTGACTAGACTGCTTTTTAACGGTGAAAGCAGTCATTGTCTTCTATTTTCACCGCCGCAAGATGAAAATCTGCAAGGTGACTGATTAGCTTGCCTCTATTTCCAGCTGAAAATAACGACAAATTACTACTCAAATGAATAAAGTTTAACTCTTGCTAGTGTCAGTCAAGGAGAGCTGTGCGTAGCCAAAGATATGGGTATAGCGGCAGTGGAGGACTTGGTGTTCATGCTGGTCTCAGTCCTGTTTAAATTACGACGATAAAACTCATTGCTTTCACCGCCTGATAGCATATGTCGGTAAAAAAAATGGTAATATTAGATCTTGCCCGATTTGATGGACCAAAACCAGTCGCATTAAGTTAAATATCTATCGTCATATTCGGAAATTAAGAAAATCCGCAATAAACAAGGCGTATTTTGAAAAATGTAAACTACCCACCACATTGCATCAAGGTACTACCTCGTCAGAAACAATTGAGTTTATTTTTCCAACACATGCCAAAAGTGGGTATTGTTATACTATTTTAGAAAGCTTATTAAACAAGAAAATGTATCGTGTAATTTGTACGTCAAGTGACACTTCACATTGACATTTTATTTTGTAAATTGCCTCAATATCCAAGAGTTGTTTCAAGAAATTTTAATTGCTTGAACTTTACGACGCTTAATTTTTAAAGATATGGTTATTTTATAAATTGTTAATAGTGGGATTTATAAATTCAAAACCTGTCCGAAAAGTATCAATTGATTTTCCAGAGTAGAACAGATTTCTCACCATTTGTAGTATTTGGTCGTGAGGCACAAAATTTAAAAATTCTTAAACCCATCGATAACTCGAAAACCACCAAATATGGACCCCTTGTTTCCGGGGTCAAAATTGTTGCAAAACAGCTCTAGTATAACCCCTTTCAAGGAACACACTAATTACCAATCAGCCTGTATAATAATATGTACGGGCCATGGATACACAAATCACTAGAGATATGGAAAGGGGGCATGGCGCTTACGAACGCGTCTGGTCTAAAAAAACCTTGAACCCAGTTTCAGTCACTAGTCAAATGTCAACTTGTGACATTTTCACCGCTCTTGATTTTTGGCTAAATACCGCGTTCTTCTGTGATAATTTGCAAAAATAGCAGTAGTATTATGAATTACATGAAATAAGGCAAACTCTTTTCACACAAAAGTACCAAAATGTTATTGTTTTTCTTATTAAATTCATTTTAACATCATTTCGTATAACTAGAAACACGATAAATTACACAATTCAATTATTTACATTAGGAATAAAACCATTGCTTGCTTAGTACAAATCGCGCAATTAGTTAGTTGGTCCCATAGCGCAATGGAAAAGTGTTTTAATGAAACTCTTACTTACACTTACACGATTTTTTCGTGAAGCGGCCACTGTCGTCTTTTGTCAGTTAGAGATGTGTTGGTTGTCGATTTTTAATACGATTCTACTTGATATTGAATGACTATTTACAATTTTATAAATTACACTACAAAAACAAATGTTTTTGTAGATCGAATGAAACTTATATTATTAAGAAGGGTCACGTATTGTGGTTGATTAACTACTTTCTTACTTTAACTTTAAATGTGGCCATGGACGTCCGAGCCTGGGCGCAAGCAACCCTTCCCATCCGTATGGGAGGCCTCAGCGTCCGCAAAATTACCAGTATTAGTTTACCGGCTTTTATATCCTCGGTGTACGGCACTAATAAATTAATCAGGAATATTCTAGTTTCTTCACTAATTGATTTTGATGTGCCGTACTTCACCGAGGCTGTGGAGGCCTGGAGACTCGCTTACCCAAATTCAAATCCGCCCTTCATCCCAGAGGCAGTAGGACTCCATATTAACAAAGTTATTTTGTATGTTAGTCTGTTTTAATTAAAATTGATTAAACAATGTAAATCACGGATACATAATAATTCGTGTTACATTAGACGAGACTATTGCGTGGTTTGTCAGATTTTGTGAACATTATTTTGAAGTCTGATTAATACAGAATTAACTATACTACTACTGATAACATAATGGGCGTTAAATGGTATTTTGCAAAAAAATATTTAATAATAATTAGTTAATATTCCAATTATCACCAAAATTCGTGTAAATATAGTAAGTTAAAGGAATCCTATAGGAATCCTGGGTTCTATGAACGCAAATTCTATCGTTTTATTTTTGCCATAATCTGGTCTCTTGATTCAATATCAAGAGACCAGATTATGGGTAACTGACTTTCATAGATATTTTTCTTTGATTACTACTTAACATCACTAATGAAGTTACAGATAAATGTTCCAGCCCTTTTTTGTATGTGTTCTGTGTATGAGTTAATTGTGCGATAAGACCGCCCATTGTACACTTGTTTTTTTTTAAACGTTTTTACTATGTTTGTAATGAGGTGTACAATAAAGTATATAATAAATAAATAAATAATAAATAAATAATTGGTATTATTTCAGTTCCTTTGTGTGCGTGAGAAAAATGAGGTCGTGTGCTGTTCTTACAGTTTTTGTGTCTGTGAAATAAGTGAGGGAAACATGGAGACATCTGAACACGAACATTTTTTTTGTTTGTTTGCTATATATCTCTAGTATTTTAATGATGTGTACGGCAAAATGGCAAAATCTAACGGTCCATTTGAAGTGACGACGCTCGATCTGCAACGGTTCCGCAATTTGTTCGAAAGATTCACCGCGGCCCTGGTACGCAAAGGGCTTTAGAAGGAACACGGTTGGGTTTTAGTCAGTAAGAGTCTGACACGCCCTTCCACTCCACCCAGAGTGGAAGAAGTCATTTGATGATTTCCCATCATTTAAAAAATAAATAAAAAATGACCCATTCGTCAGAATAGGTTTACCGCCGATCCCAAGCGGTTTGCTGCTGTTACCCCGTTATATGTACACCCCAGTGATGGACTCTAACGCACTATAGACAGAATTCAGAACTTACTTACTATTTATTTTGTTTTCATCTTACCTGAAACAAGAGAATTTGGTTAATATTGTACAGCATTATATTATGATATATGAAAATACAATAGAATCATATTTTGACATTGATTATTATAAACACAACTTAAAATAATAACAAGTAACTGATAAGTTTATGTCTCAGTAAAGAAATACTGTTTCATGAGACTCAGTAAGGCGCATTAATATATTTAACTTCTGTACTGTGGTATGTTATGGTATGCAGTAGATTGTGTGGTTCCATTTTGAACTATAGTTATCGTCTTATATTTTCGTTTAGTGGTTAGCGATGACGATACTTTAAAAAAAAAGCGTTTCCTCAATACAATAGTGCAACGTTCTATTAACTAGTTGTGTGGGGGGCGGACTAAAGCATGGTGTCTGGGTCGGGCGGCGAATTATAGAACAGTGTACATTCCGTATGCATGGCGAGAGGGTAGCGATTAATGTACCAATCAGTGTTTACTGCCAGCGGCCTTCCAGACTCGCAAAAAACGGTTTCATGTTGTCGAATGACTAGCTTGTTATCATGTCTGTTAAAAGTTGCTCAATTGAATCTGGCGGCCAGCTGAGAGGGGGTACCCCTCTCATTCACTAACAACCCGCGTCAGACACCCCATATTTTTTTTTGATGTGATTGGTTCGCTAACGTACGAAACAAGCTGACAGCTGTACAGACGTCTCTATCGCTCTGACGTGGATGTCCGTAAACGAATTTTTTAAATCAAAATTGTCAAATACTTTTAAATTAAAAGGTCTACACCAGAATAACAACTGGAGATACAATCTTTGATCAATGTTTTAACTAATTGCTATCTCACATTTTTTAAAATCAAAGACAGCAATGTACAAAAGAATGAAATCCTGCATCGCGCAAGCGAAGTTTTCACTGATGGTATCTAGTGATGAAAATTTCGTGTCCTATACTTCGGGAGGTCCGTAACTACTCCGAAAACCGGTAGCAGCGAGGAGCCGGTTCAAATCCTTGCTACCATCGTTATAAATAATGCTTTAGTGATGAGAGTCGCTTCGGCATCATTTACATGGGCATAGATCGAACTACCCAATGAATACGTGACGAATCTCATACGGAGGGGGTTTCGGTACACAAGCGGCAGTAGTTGTTGTGACCTTCTTTTGTAATACAATTTCAGTTTTTGTTAAATATAAGTTAAAATAGTTATTGAATTCACTTTTTGAGATTTTCTTAGTATTCTTTTTTAATCATATCTAGGTATATATGAAAATAAGCAGATGTTTCTTAACTAGAACCATTCGTTGAATTATTTGACACTTTTATGTGATTGTATCTAAGAATAAGAAAATATATTAATTAATAATAGAAGTATATTATAAGATTATAAAACTAAGAGTATCTGTTCTAACTTTGTTAAGTACAAAGTTTGGAGGTAAAAGCAAAGGTTTGAAGATCAGTTCCACATATTTGGGCCTTCCCAACTAAATAGGTATTCGCATAACTGGCGATAAACGTGTTGCTTATTTTGTATTATTAAGTATTTCTATTCCCAAACATAACCATGATTTACAAAAAAAAACTACTGCTTCAATGGCTTTAATTTTTATTTATTTGAGTAATGGGCACCCTGATATCATTTTTCTTGTGATAAATATTAATGCAACAGCAGTGTAAAAGACTATAATTTATAATTATTTAAATAAATCTAATAAAATTGGTACAATAATGCATTGCGTCGGATGGTGCGTATTTATCTAGTAAACTGCACTGGAACTAAATGCGCACGCAGTGTGCTTCTTATGTGACCTAACTACTTACTCAACCTTTCGTAAAAAACTGTTAGTGCGTCATTAATAATCTGACTGGAATTTTTCAATAATTTTAGGTTCGACTTTTAGTCTAACCGGAGGTAGCTGAATACCAGTATTGTGCATGGCGACTGCCTGTCTGACCATAACCATGTGATTTGGTAATACGGTATCCCTTGGAAAGGCTGCTGTCAGATTTCCTGGCTTCTGACTATCCGTAACGACGGTCAAAGATGTTCCAATGAAATCCGGGGCTTACTAGTATGTATGGATATACAAGATTGAGAAAAGCAATTTGGTAGGTATATAATAATATAATATAATAATAATATTTTGGGACAACTCACACACGGTCATCCGATCCCAAACTAGGCAGAGCCTGTGCTATGGCAACCAGACAACTGATAAACATACTTATATATTTCTAAATACATACATATTATTACATATTATACATACTTATGTTAGCAGAGTGGTCATTGTGGATGGAGCAACCCCCATGAATGGCAGCTAGCATTCTCCGTTGCAGTTACATATGCACTTCGAAGACAATAGCAATATAGAAAAATCAAATAGAAAACGCAAACCTAATATTTTAAGTAGCTACATAACAGGGCTTTTGCGAATGGCTTTGGTATCTCTTACCAAAGATCCGGGACTTGGGAAATGTCAAACTAGGAAGTCCTATGACTTACATGTTTTATTATTTATTCTAATCAGTACATATTGAGATAAGAACTAAAATACACCTTGAATTAAGTTTGGATAGAAATAGTAGGAGAGATAAAGGTCACCAAAATCCTTTCCTGAGCATTTCATATCCTCAGTCATAACCTTCGATATATATTTATCAACTAAGTCAGCACGTAACCTACTAACTGACTTTTTACTTCTGACCCATTTTAATGAAGCACCATAAAGGTACGTAAAACATTATTACTATCTAATACAAGCATCCATAATAATAATTGTTTTTCATGTTAAGTCAGATACACATTCGAATACCTTTTCGATTGATAATCAAAGTAAGCTCCAGTATAGTTTTCACTGGAAAAAAAACAGAAAATCAGACAAAGTTAAATCACACAACCGCGTGTATACAGGGTGTCCCAAAACTCAACGTCAAGCCGAAACGGGGTGACAGGATTGATCATAACCATCACGAGAAAAATCTGAAAAAAAATCTATCCCATGCAGTTTAAAAATTATGGGCATTTTAAGAAAAACCTAGAAATTTGATCAAACTGTACCATTTTTCGGTTATTGTGGTTATTCTTTTTTATTTTTGTTCATTTGAACTTTGGAAACGTAATCCTAAATAACATTTCTAGAATCCCAATAAAAAATAATGACACAATTGCCTCAAGTTTCCGAGAATTGAGACTATTTGTTAAACTACGAATTTAAAATTTTCAAGATTCGTCGACTTTGACAGGCCCTCCTATAAAAAAAATGTACTAGAGTGCCTTGGCAAGTGGCATTAAAAGTTGGCGCATTTAATCAGAATTCTAAAATGGTACAATACTTGTTAGTTCCATACAATAGAAAAGAGTAAAAAAATTAAAACCTCAAGTAACCCGATTTTTGCTATCTCATTTTACTCAGTTAAAATGTTTTTAATTCACACAAGCTCTAGGTAGGTTCTTAATTTTAAGACAAAATGATGAGAGAGATGGATAATGGGTATGTTCGCCATGCATTCCCCATAAATGAGGTGCATGTTCGCATATTCTTGTGAAGTGTAGCGCGTAGGCATGGTAGATAAAAAGGATGCCAACACAAAAGTCCAGAGAGAAGCCAAAGTTGCCGGTATGTTATCAACAAGTCCAATTCACAAAGATTCAAGTCCAAAAAGAGAAGCCAAAGTTGTCAGTACTAAATCAACACAAGCGAATACGAACGTGCGCAGTAGACGAATGAGCGAAACGTACTAACTGGTTGGTGTCGGACTGGTAGCGTAGCCATTTGCTTGGCTGAAACTAGTGCGAATGAAACAGATAGATGCCATAGCATCTATCTGTTTCATTCGCACTCGTTTAAACGACGCATCTCCGTCTCAATGCGTGGCGTCACTATCTGTCTCGCTCACTCATGGCAAACATACCCATTATCCATCTCTCTCATCATTTTGCCTTAAAATTAAGAACCTACCTAGAGCTTGTGCGAATTAAAAACATTTTAACTGAGTAAAATCTGATAGCAAAAATCGGGTTACTTGAGGTTTTAATTTTTTTACTCTTTTCTATTGTATGGAACTAACAAGTATTGTACCATTTTAGAATTCTGATTAAATGCGCCAACTTTTAATGCTACTTGCCAAGGCACTCTAGTACTTTTTTTTTATAGGAAGTCCTGTCAAAGTCGACGAATCTTGAAAATTTTAAATTCGTAGTTTAACAAATAGTCTCAATTCCCGGGAACTTGAGGCAATTGTGTCATTATTTTTTATTGGGATTCTAGAAATGTTATTTAGGATTACGTTTCTAAAGTTCAAATGAACAAAAATAAAAAATAATAACCACAATAACCGAAAAATGGTACAGTTTGATCAAATTTCTAGGTTTTTCTTAAAATGCCCATAATTTTCAAACTGCATGGGATAGATTTTTTTTCAGATTTTTCTCGTGATGGTTATGATCAATCCTGTCACCCCGTTTCGGCTTGACGTTGAGTTTTGGGACACCCTGTATATAATGTTAGTGTAAGTAGATGATTGGCACATAGTTAGTTTATGTGTGAGTAAGGACTCTCGGCCAATACTGAGCGATTCTGAACTTGCTCACATAGAAAACTAGTAAATTTAAGGTACAACTGACACAATTACGTTCGTGAGATGAAACATACTAATATTTTCAGCTTCTCTGTCCCACCTGAACAATATTTCAGAGTTCTGAGCACATAAAAGGATCCGCTCTATGCAGTTTACGGCAGTCTGTGGTTGGGAATCAACCTGACCGTTTGAATGGTGGTCCCTTATCACAGGCTATAAAACACTATCTAATCTAAAATAATCTGAAGATGCAATAGCTTTCCTCTTACTTCAATCTTATTTCAATAGGGTTCTGGCAAAGCCTGGATAAAATATCTATTTGGATGTCACAATGAACCCAATATTTTATTTCTGTGTATTTAACTAGCTCGTTATATTTCACTGTTGGGCAAAGGCCTCCCGTACCAGCCACGTCTGACAACTGCCAGTTTGTCGAAGCAAACTAAAATTAATAGGTACTTATCAGTTAAGTCACTTATATTTTGTTTGAATAAGCTCTGCGATCTTTATCGCAAATAAATTAGCCATTAAAATATGTTAAGAAAGGCAGAGGTTCTGTCGTTAGATCTTAGTGTCAAGGATTTTTTTTGCACAGCCTCTGCCACATACAACTTTGAGGCTGCATTCACTGTGCTCTCATTTTGTGACATAAAATGTGGAACAAAGTCGGACTGACCTCCTTTACGCATGCGTCACCCGGCCAACATGCTTTGGGATGAGGCTCTAAAACAACATAAACAGTCAAACAACATTAGTTTACCAGTAGCTGACTCGAGAGATGTAATCCTATCCAAAAAGAGGTCCTTCAAGAACTTTAAAGAACAGCTGCATTTTCAGCATTTCCCAACTTTCACATGAATATAATTTCCCCAGGACATTTTACAATTTTAAATCTGCTTAAAACTTTTATTCTGATTGAATGAACCGAACATTTGACTTATAATTTTAGTGTTGCAATAGGGGGAGGTAGTATCGCTACACGACCGTAGTTGTTTGCATAACACGTAAAACATGAAAATCTATATGTACTCATATAACCGTTTCCGTTGAGAAATTTATCAATAATTCTTACATCAAAGTTAATGTTTTGTAACTCCTCCCCTTTTGATGACGTGTGAATAGGATAATATAAGTGCGCTACCAGAAATTATATATAATCGTTTTTGAAAATATATATGTCGCAGCCGACTAGCTTAATCAGCCGTTTGATTAAAAACCTAGCATATTCTAATTCATTAATTTTTTTAATTAATAAATTAATCGATCTAAAGTTTAATTGGGTGTAAGAAACAACGGATTTCTTTTAAATATTTAAAATCTTTGGATTTAATTAGCAATTGTCACGTTCACGTTCAGTCAAAAACAAACGTAAAATACAGATAACATACTCATTGTATTAAAAAATGATGTGACGTGTTTTAATAGACACTTATGTTTAATACAAGTCAAATTCCAATTCAACTGAATAATTAAACATTGTAAAACTAAACTAAGCAAAAATCACAAGTCTCTTTTAATACATATTCTGACGGGTATAGAATTGAATAGCATGCTAAAGTTAGCTCCATCCCTTCGTTTCTGATATCGATTCCGATGACGTCATCTAAATCCCAGCGGTTGTATCGAATTTTCCTGACGTCACTATCTTTGTTGTCTATACAAGGGTGCTACAATCGACCGGAAAATCAATAAGCCGTTGAACTCTTACCATTGAACTTGAGCGGAGTTCGAGGAATACATTTATTGTTTCTTACTAAAACACATTTCGTAATCTGTGTTGTGCACGAAGGTGTACATAGTGCAAACCTCAAGAATCTTACGGGTTATAAACATGAAAGCAATGACCAAATTAGTGCTTTATTCTGATAGAACTTGTACTCCTTAGCATTATCTCTTGGTAGGGCACCAAAACTGTAGCACCGTGCACCGCTGCACTTGGTTTTATTTGACATCAGCTGCATTTTCACATATTACAAGTTTTTGACTATGACAGCTCTGGAGATGAGATTGTACTTAAATTTGTTTCTTTAAGAATTAGATTGGCTTGCTCAATTTTATACCCGACTTCACTAGTAAAACTACGGCGGCCTTTACAACCATTATATTTATAATAACAGTTATCTTTCTTTCTTTAGCTAACTAAGGGCTGGTGGTAAACGTATTCTAATGGAAAAAAAACGTAGATTGGTTTATAAGGAATGACGTAATGGAAAAAGGATTGAATGATAGCGTGAGGCAATCTCAAGTGCTTCACAGATCATTAGGGTAATAATAGTGGTAGATTTTTATCCCCAGCAAACCGTTCCTAGCTTGTGGTAAACCTACTCTGTCGGACAGGACGATTCGTCTTCTACGCGTAGAAAGTACCCGCGGCACGTGCGTTTTTCGACATCATCAAATTATTGAGAGTATTTAGAAGACCGGTATCAGACGAATTTGAAAGATGTATCATAAATGAGTTGACTATGCTTCTTTAAGACAACTTTCTCTACGAACAACTGCCTTTTTTTTAAGAAATCATAAAATGACTTCTTCCGCTCTGAATGGAGCGGAACGGCGTGTCAGACTCTTACTGACTAAAACCCATCCGTGTTCCTTCTAAAGCCCTTTGCGTTCCAGGGCCACGGTGACTCTTTCGAACAAATTCCGTAACCCTGGCAGGCTCTGGCCCTAGCGGGCCCCGTCTTCTATGCTGACATCTCTTTGAGGCGCGCGTGAAACACAACGCGATATCGACCCGGGCCTGGTGGTGATCGGACAGCGCGTCCACCCAACGCTCGCCGTCCGCAGGCCCGCGCCTGCGGTGGCCGGGGATCGCCCTGAAGGAATATATCATAACATTGAACTTGGCTCTCATTTCACATTTATGTTTTTGATGGAATTATAAAAAGTCAAAAAGTCTTTTTGGATTGGTCTATTTTGCCCCACTGTACACTGGCCACTTTCAGTTTTCTTTGTGTATTTTTAACGCAAGCATACTATGAGGATTGGTGGTGGCCCACTTCAAAATGAGCTGCACGATGCTGATACACGCGCCATGTTCGTGAACGGGCTTCGGGAAATGGTCATTTCTTAACTGCCACTGTTTTGTTTTTCTTATTATTGATTGTTATCGTACACACAACAACAAATTAAATCATGACAAGACAGCTTACGTACAAAGGCGGCTATAGCTTGCAAAGCTTGCATGATCTTTCGGTGTACGAAGTTAACCTTTGAATGCCATTGTCACGTATACATGACAAGCAAGCGCGAGCCCTGTACGCCAAACGACACAATTTAGTTACAAAAAGTAATTTGTGGCTTGGCGTCAGGGGCACGCCGATGCGTTTATGCTCTGGAAAAACACAAAAAAAACTCACTTTTCACAAAAAGGAATTTTTACTTTTACTTTTTTTAAATAAATATCTAACCTTTTTGGCAATTTTAAATAACCTCTAATTCTCCGGAACGTCAATCAACAATCAGCTGTTACGCAAACACATATTAGTGGTAGTATTATAACACAAAGTGTTCCACCGCGTCTGTCTGTTCGCGATAAACTCAAACACTCCTAAACGGATTTTCATGTGGTTTTCACCAATATATAGAGTGATTCATGAAGAAGGTAAGGTTAAGTATATAATTAAATAAAATTCGCACCCATGCGAATGTAACGGAGACCTGTATCTCAGTCATTGATAAATTACAGGCTGATTATGTTTTTAGGAGATGGCAATTCAGTTAAATTCAATCTTTAAATTCAGTTATATCAATTAGTCATGTTGGTACATCATAACGTTATTTGAATAATTTTATTCAAGTACGAAGAAAAAAAAATGATTCGATATAAGAAAACAAACGGTTATTCATCAATCGAATTTTTCTTTTATTATTTTACTAGACTCACTGAACAAACATAACGACGCGCGGCTCCGAATACTTTCTCGCTCGCACAGCTATCGCTATCTGCACCATTCACACTTCGAGTGAGGCGCCATGGTTTTTCGTTAACTTTCGTGTAAATATTTTGATAAAAATAGCTAAAATACGATATCGACCAATTAAAATTGACCATAATAAAGGTTCGACCTAAGTCCCTTCGTAAAGCATAGCTTTGTCACAGTCAATCCGTTAGCATTTATTTATGCTTGCATTATATTCTTTTATATACAAAGAAATATTTCATTTGATATAAAAATGCAACCATTATTGGGTGTCAATTCAGTTTTTCTTTCACTAGACTAACTAAAAAACGTTTTGACGCGCGAATCCGAATACTTTCTCGCTCGCACAGTGACTATATGTGTTATTCCTACTGCGAGGATACTTGCTCCGTAGGTTTAATTTCAATATTTTCATGAACATGTCAAAATCTATCCATATACTAATATAATAAAGCTGAAGAGTTTGTTAGAACGCGCTAATCTCTGGAACGACTATTCGGATTTGGAACATTGTTTTTCTATAAGATAGTCACATCCAAGAGGAAGGCTATAGGGAACGGAAAAACTAAAGCTAGAAGTTTTTTTATACCTTTTGATAACGTTAAAAATATTTTTTTATTTGATAACGTTAATTAAAGTCTTCTTCGTAAAGCAAAACGTTTTAAAAATCATATAATTTAAGCATTCATTTATACTTGTGAATTGTATTCTTTGCTCCCAAAAAAACATTTGATGTAAAAATACAAGTATTATTGGGTACCTACCTATTATTTTAGTTTTTCTTTCACTAGAATTACCAAGCAAACGTAACGACACGCGGATTCGAATACTTTCTCGCTCGCACAGCGACTATCTATCTCATTCGTACTTCATGAACGGCCGCGCAAGCTTTTTTCATCTGTATTCAAAAATATATTTGAAAGTAATCTTTTTCCATTACCTACTTTTAAATATAATTAAAATCAATTGATTTACGGATTTAGCGTTAACAACACTATACTGCGCTCCAAAACAAATGATTGACGTGGCTCAGAAGGCTGCCCAGCTTTAACTAAAAATTATATAAAAAGAAAACACCACAAAGATGCAGCTTATTTCAAAAGAAATTTCTTCCAGTAGTCCTGCAAGGATGAGGATACTATTTTATTTTTCAAAATTATTAAGTATCTTACTATTTTATTGTGTTTATATTACCTAGTTATAGATGTATGCTGTGGTATCCTGTAACTGAAGGAGCACTCGTTAAAGAACTCTGTGTATCATTGTGACATCTATGTTTGTCAATCCAAATAAATAAAATAAATCCCAAACGCCGTTACACTTGGACAGCGAGTGACATAAAACTAATAACGCGACCGTCTCCGTCTGCATTTCAATAAAGCAATGGAATAATACGATGGTCAGGAGAATCTGTCAGCAATCAATTCGATACATTGTGAATCAAATCAGCCGCCACCGTTTGAAAAGGGAAACGGAATGACTGCTGTAATCTGTGCCCGTTATTAGGTTGAACAGTGATTGATAACGTTAATTTCAAAGACAATTAGCTAAGGTTCTTTGTCATCAAATAGTCGGCCTTTAAGAAGGTGTTACTTTGATTTAATTCCTGTAACGTTGTGACGTTAATGTTTTTATATTCTCTGCACAAGGGACCGGGCCCTGAC
The DNA here is from genome assembly GCA_905163435.1 of Mamestra brassicae. Lineage (NCBI taxonomy): Eukaryota > Metazoa > Arthropoda > Insecta > Lepidoptera > Noctuidae > Mamestra > Mamestra brassicae. Next base: position 9,578,596 of record LR990987.1, read on the forward strand.
ACACAGCGCGGGCCCAGTGAGTTCATACATTTAAGTTTCGTAATGTGAAGTTAATCGTAACATAGTCCACGTTATTAATTATAAAATTTATAAATCTTTACCTTAACAAGCCAAAGGATACAGCCGGAAATGAAAGGTATTGTTTAGAGCAATAAGGTTGTATTTAAAGTTGGTTGTAATAAGGTTGACAGGTTTTTTGAAAAAATAGACGTGTGTTTGTCGCGAAGGTTTATTTTCAACTAACTAGACAAGTAATTTAAGTGGACTATATGTATGATCATCTACATATCGATAGCTAGCTATAGATGCTAACGGGACAGTCATTGGTCTGTAAGTACTTACTTAAACAGGTATAGAACTTGATCAACTCTTTGTTATTTTTAAATGCTATTTGAAATATGTGAAGGTCGTTAAAGGAATTATAATATTAAAGGCAATGAACCCTGCATAATGTATGGAGTTGGACAAAGTCTGCCGTTCACTGGTAATCTGAGTCACGCGGGGAGCGGGGAGCGGGGAGCCAGCTTCACCCAACCCCCCACATGACGATTGACAAGGCATAATGTGTGTTCCTCTGATTGATTAAATGCTTTTAAGCTTACTTGGAATGCTGCTAGTGTACCTTTTTCACAACGTGGAAACAGGCACATCAATGGTGGATAGATGGGCTATATGAAAGCAGGCATAGCGGGAAATTTGGTAAGAGAACACCGAGATGATGACCTATAAAAGAAAGGAACAGAAGTACAATGCTGCACTCAAATCAAAAGGAATATCATCATCATACTCTTACCCTTGTACCAATTTAAATAAGGGATTTATTTTGAACTTTGATTATATTTTTGATATTTTTTTCAATAAATAACAACATCCTGGGACAATAGCAACTTGTAATGCAATGAGAACCCTGTTCATAAGTAAAACCAGATATATTTACAGTTCATGCAGCAACTTTGTTGGGAAGATACCCGCGCGCGGGGCGAGATGCACGGAGAGCAGTGAAACTGGCTGCAAAAACTCCCTTCTAACCACCCACTTATAGAACCATCACATGATGACTATTGTTAAAGGTTTTCTGTCGTGTGAAGTTTCATTGGGGCTCTCAGAGTGGTAAAATCTAAGATAAGAGCTATTTTTTTTTGAGAAGAAGCTGTCTACCAATATTATGTAGAGAATGTCGACACAAATATAGTTTATTTACGGGGTGACCCTCATAACATAATATTTTTAGACCTCATACTTTAGCTATAACAGAGGTTTTCACAGTTGGCACTGTTAATTTGCGGGGAATGCGCGTGCTGAGGCGTGCGGGGCAGTGAAACCGACGCAATAAACACGCTCCCAACCACCCGCTACATAATCTCCCGTTAGGTTAGAAGACACGTTTTTCTCATTTTTGTTTGATAGAGATATTGTGGGAAGAAAAGACATGGTCAAAAAATTGCACAGGCAGAAGGATGATTGCATTAATTCGATGCGTTTGGAATATGTTTTAGGAAAATTCAAATATGTGCACTATAAAAAAGATGGCCCCCAGAAATAATCATAGTTTTGTTTTCCATTATAATTATAACTTTAACAATAACAGATGTTTTTGCAGTTCGCGTATTACTTTGCGGGGAAAACGCGAGCTGAGGCGTAAGGGGCAGTGAAACTGCTCGCGACACACGCCCTCCCAACCACCCACTGATAGAACTATTCCAAATAATTCATGACAAGCCATTATTGAGCCTAGTTTTGGTCTGAAGCATCTGATACAAGACATATGGGACGAAAAACATAACTTCAAGTAAATATGCATCAGAGCCGGAGGATGTTGGCTTAAAATCTGATACTTACGGGAAAGCTTACGGAAATCGAGACTTGGATACTATAATGATGGCCTTCAGAAAGAATCAGAATTTAAAACCCGATACTTTTGCAATAATACATGGTTCTGCAGTTTGCGTATTAACTTTGCGGGGAAAGCGCGAGCTGAGGCGTGAGGGGCAGTGAAACCACTTGCGATACGCGCCCTCCCACCACTGATAGAACGGTAGCAACGTGACTAGACAAGTGTATGTTCTCTGTCTTCTGTTTGATTTCTATTTGAAAAGACGTGAAAATTATTTTTATATCCTGCTCATCCAATTTTAAAAGTATGATACGAATCAGTGACGTGAGTTTCAACTGCCTGGAACTGTAGCGCTAAAATAAAATAAAAGCGATCTTTTCTAAGAGGTTGCTTTACTACAGAAAAATTACGTACCGAGGACGTATTCTTTATCTTTTATTGAGGTATATCGAAGTCTATTCAGGTCATTCAAAATCGGGTCAACTCAAATTTACTAACAGCATCGTTAGTAAATATCGACTCTTTGATGGAGTAGTTTTATATAACTAATATCTAAATTATTATCAATATGATCGTCTTAAGACGTTGAATAACCAATCTGATATGAATAAATAAAAAACACGAGAGGGGACAGTGACACCATTAATCTTCCAACCCCACCGACGTATTTAAAAAGCAATGGTGGCTTATGGAAAATTATAAAGTGATAGCTATTTCTGTCAGTTTCTCAAGTGCTCTTACACCTCCACCATTGAGGACACACATCACACACGAGGCTACATCTTAGTAAATCGGTACTTAACTTGTAAGTGATTTTTTTTTATTAATTATTTTTTTATTAATATAGTGTGCTCGTCATACAACTTCTGCTATATGTTCAAACTGTATGCGAGAACGCTGGTAACCTAAACACAAGTTTAATCTTACACTGGGTACTGGAGTTGCGAAAACACCTTTTATTATTGTTGTAAAACTGCATAGTTGTAGATTAGTGTTTTTATACAACCTATGATAAATAAATACATATTTATATATATTAATTATTTTATAATCATTATTTTAAGATTAACCAGTTTAAGCTGAAGCTATTTGGACAAAAAATCTTCACGCTAAGTAATTTCGTAAACTATTTACTAAAGTTTCGGCTTTTAAATAAAAAGGCCAAAAACATCAACGAGCTTTTGAAATTGCTATTGTTTACGTTTTAAGATTAACCTTTCTGTGGGATGGTAGGTGTGCTTGCAAGCCGAAAGAAAACCACCAATTAATCGACTCGCCCGAAGTGATGAACAAAATAAAGCTGTGGAACTCGTAGCTTTATTTTGTTCATCACTTCGGGCGATAGATCTTTTATCAGGTACCATCGAAATTCGTATTTACTCTTTTGTGAGCATTTATCGAACAAATTCTAGCTTATGTTATATGAGCTAGAAGAGACGTTATCATTTTGAATAGTATCCTTTCCGTAATTCCCAGCTACAACGCTAGGAAGTGGTGACGGGCGGGCGTTTTGGGGGACTGTCTTTATGTAGAACTTTGACGTTCAAAAAGTGCTGGCACTCAGCCTCATTTGAATAAATGACTTTTGAATTTTGAATTTTACTTTTCAATTATGTAGTATATTTTTTTTTGGAATAGTTGTAAATTTTGGGTACATATCATGGAACCCTTAATTCTCATATATTAACAACATAAAAATTGAGTTTTCCTTTACTCAAACTTTTTTCGTGACTCAGCAAAGCATCTTTTATTTTTTCAATCGAATTTTATATGATTATTTTACTAGATTCACTAAACAAAGGCTTTGACGCGCGGATTCGAATACTTTCTCGCTCGCACAGCGACTATCTTTCTCATTCAGACTTCGAGGGCGGCATCAAACGCTTTTCTTGTCCGGGTTTCATGAAAATATTTTAACAAAAATTATGATGGCAAAAGTAAATCGTCAATTTTAACAAACATCCATCACTTATAAAGTGTTAACCTAAGTCTTGTTGGTATAGAATAACGTTATTTGAATCATATTATTCAAGTAAAAAGAAATAAAAATGATGTGATGTCATTAAAAACAAACTAATATTACCAATTGAGTTTCTTTTATTCTTTTACTGGACTCCCTATACTTAGAAACAAAGCTGCGACGCGCGAGTCCGAATACTTTCTCGCTCGCACAGCGACTATCTGCATCATTCACACGACGAGTGTGGCGCAATACCTAATGACCTCAACATAATTATATTTCTGTAAATCGTTAGTTAGATCCCAATTAGAGTATGCCGATGTAGTGTTGTATCCCTATTACGATAAATATATATGTCACCGGAAAATTGCAAACGCTGCCGCGTGAACCTGTAAACTATTTTTTCTTAATAAAACGCGGATATGTTGAAACTATTCCATTTGGGTGGAATTTAGTGTATAAAAACGTTTTTTTCATAATATATTGAGACATTCTAATCCAATAAAGAATTATTACAATCTTACGTAAGTAGAGTCTGCAGTTGTTTCCGGTGACATAAGATAGCTTGGAAAACGTACAACGCAAGTTTTTCAGGTCAATGCATTATCGATGTTATCGCAACTTCCCGACCTACAGTTATTTATTGAAACAGTACAACCTAATTAGTCTAAAGTCTCGATCGTTCGACCGGGTGTTCGCAGTGACTTCATATCGAACTAATGCTGAAGCCTACCATGATTTTTTTACATTTTTATTTTATTACATAGGTACCGCTTTGCTAAAAAAAAATATTAGATATTGATAAACAGACTTAACGCTGCATTTAATAATTTTGTATTGTCTCAAGCATGAATAGTTCTCAATAACTTTATTTAATCTATTATATATTCTGTGGATGTTTTGTGTGTGTTTCACATTTAAACTACTCTTATGTCATTCATTACATAAGACACATTGTGTAACTGTTTGTTTATCCTAAATAAAAAAAAATAAAAAAACTATTCTTTCACTGGAATTATAAAACAAACGTCTCGACGCGCGAATTCGAGTACTTTCTCGCTCGCACAGCGACTATCTAACTCATTTATACTTCATGAACGGCCGTGCAAGCTTATTTCGATTCAAAAATATTATGTAAAAACAAAAAAAGTTATCCATTACTTATCCATATAAGTATAATTGGTGTTAAATAAACGCGTTAGAAACATACTGTGCTCCAAACACAGTTCGTTGACGTGACTCAGAAGATTGACCAGCTTAAATGGAACTGGGCTGGAAATGTCTGCCGAATGCCCATTGAGCGGTTGGCCCACAAAACACAAAATTGGTGCCCTAAAATCGCGAGACGGGGCCGCGGCAGACCACGAAGAAGATGGCGGGACAACTTGGATGTTTTCCTTAGAAATCGGCAGGATGTGTTACAAAATCGGAAGGAAACAATGGAAGGAGTGTAGGAAGGATTTTACCCAGTAGTAGGACACTTTAGGCTAGCTATAATAATATTCCGTATTATCCAAACATATGAAATTGTTGCCGTTATATATGAGAGAGGCTTGGCACATAAGCGTTGGGATTAGCACAAGAAAAGGGAAATTTCTTCCAGTAGGCCTGCTACAGAGGAGTAGGACTAGGATACTATTTATTTTTTTCTTTTTTGTACATTATTGATATATTGTTTTTATTAAGTACTTTGTTATAGATATATGCTGTGGTATCCTGAAACTGAAGGAGAACTCGTTAAAGAACCCTATGTATCATTGTGATATCTGAGTTTGTCGATCCGAATAAATAAAAGAAAAATATCAGCTCAAATCCTCGTTAGACTCAGACAGCGAGTGACATAAAATTAATCCGGTACGGTAATAACTCATCACCACACTCTTGCCCTTAACCCAATTTATGTGGGGTAGGTAGAATGTGATGTTTCCATGGCAGCTGAGATTAAGCACGCATGATTAATACAATGACACCTCATTTGTCGAAATCTGATAAACATATTGCATAGACTGCTCAACTCATAACTAAAGATCAGATATTCGGATGCATTTTGTTAAGATATAAAAAATACCGTGATTCCAGGATCAACAATTTCAAATGTATACTTCGTATGATGTAATAAGTAAACCCAATTTGACAAATGACAGTTGCCTTGTTGCCCCGTAATATGCTAGCTTTTCCCTAATTTTATTGTCAGAAAAAAGCATGAAGACATCTCTCAAGTTGCAGGGACTGACTTAAAATGGCGATTTGTGCGGGAAATTGTAATAAGCGTGATCACTTTAACGGGTTCTGTTGTATTAATGTGTTTTTTTAATTACGATTATTCTATATTCTAAGAATTCTAAAAATTAACTTTACGTAAATATGCATCCGTTAATCCGATCTCTACTCATAACAGGGGTTATGAGTAGAGATTTGTCATAAGTTTATTGAACAACCAGTGCCCAGCTTGATTGTTCCAGCTTCAGGCTGGGCCCAGGTTGTGAGCTCTGAGCTACTGCGGCTGCCTTAAATAGGCATTGCCTCCCACGCTGCCCTCTCAGTGGACGTACTGCGCATGTCCAGACTCACCCCCAGGCTCCCACCCCATTTGGGGGTGGCCGAGCGCTATTGCATACCACTTGAGGCCCGAGACAAAGTGTATTTCTATAAGCGAATGCGAAAATATAAGTGATTGATCACGTGACCTTTCGACAGCGTTTGTCAATCCCATACATTTTTGACGTTTTCACAATCACCTTCGCCACGCTACTCTGATCTACCGGATTTAACGATATAGTCACGTATCATGAAAAGCAAGCGCGTGCCCTGTACGCCAAACGTCACAAATTTGAGACAAAAAGTACGGCGAATTTGTGGCTTAACATCGGCGTTCAGAAAAAGGTTAAAGAAGTGAGTTTTACTGTTTTTTTTTTTGGATTAAAGATAACTAGGCCAGTGCGATTTAAGACAGAGCCTTATTTTTTACCAGCTTAGAATCCTAAGATCTCCTATGCACTGTAACGATACTGCAACTGGTCCAAACACTAAAAGAGAGGAGAATGATTTTTAGACGTAAGTACAAACGGACACAACTCTCGACGCTTAGCACTAAGCAAATGACAGAAGAAAAAGAAGGTACCCTCTGATTTTAAATTTATAACTTGCATTTGTTACATGAAAAAAGTTACTGTCTTTGGAACAGCAGTAATTTTAGTTTCTCCATAAAGGATTTCAGGTTTACGACCATAATAGCAAGTCACGTTCGCGAAAAGTATTTGTAGGTATTATGTTTGCGTCTGATAATATTTCTCAAATTTGTAAACTGTATTAGTTTTCATTTCATTTCAAATCCACCAGGCCTAAGAAAGTTTAATATTCCTATTCAGATTGAATCTGACTTTTTTCCGCAAAATCTCGCTTTCTTTTATCACTTTCGAAAAAAAACTCATCTAGCTGACCAACTTGTGTAAGTGCCCTGTCTATTATAAGTCTTCTAGTATTTAATTTGGGTTACAAAGTTTTCGTCATGTATCCAAACTCATCCACATATGTAGCATTCACTTTAATTCATAAATACAACGTTACCAGATTTATTTCAACTTTTCGAAAGCCGTCGGCTACCAAGAACGCCACGTAAAAGTAATAATCAATTATTGTGTCACTCGTCCTGCACTTGATAGGTTAGATGTGGATGGAGTGGATAACTGTTTTTCAAATAGGGACAATTTCAGGAAACTCAACGATACAATTCTCATAACTAATAGTGTGCTTCTGATTAACTTTAAATTTTACTGGACAGTGTGTGACATTATATTTAGTATCTAAAGAGTCCCAATAGGCTTGTATTTCTGTGTTATAATCGAATCAGATAAGTTCAAACCTATAGTTTAAAACTGAAAAGGGCAGGGCTGTCCAAATCTGAACCGTTCGGGGAGCAGTATTTATGGCGTCAAATCTTTGCAGTCTTTATGCGTTCTGGGCCTTGCGGGTACAGACAATGTCGTCTTATACATTCTGACGTCCTTAAAATACCTACTTGCTGCGATGACGTTGTTCGGCAGTGTTGGTTTTAGTACTGGGTAAATAAATGAGACTTGATGATTGGTTGAAAGGGTGTTAACTGTTATCAGCGAATCGATTTTTGTCTTCGATCGCTAAGAAAAAGAGAATCAGGCATACTGATCGTAATCATAATCTGCCTAACCTTTTTTCCAACTATATTGGGGTTGGCTTCCAGTCAAACCGGATTTTGCTGAATATCAGTATTTTACGTAATGCGATTGTTTATCTGACTTCCATAACCCAGTAACTGGGTAACACGATATTTCTTGGCAAGACTGATGTCAGATATTCTGGCTTCTGACAATCGGTAACGACTGGCCATGATCTACTTATAACAGCCAATACCAGCGGCTTAAAGTGCTATCAGAGGCACGGAGGAGTCTATCAGGAGAGGTATATTAATATGTATATTAATATCATCCAATAACCGACCTCGGCAAGCGTTGCCTCTATTTGACGATCGTCCCGTGCAGGTGTTATTATTTCGCCACGAGCTCACCAATTCGTAAAATGCGTGATGTTTTGTATGGTTAGCGTAAAACTGCGTGACGGAACTAAGTGAATAAAAAGTCACCTACCGAAGTTACTAGACAGGAGTCTTGCTTGCCTAAGCAATCAAATTATTGTTCTAAACTGCGCACTCCCTTTGTAAAATGCGTGCGCACTTTTTGAAAACAGTGAATCAGCTTAATTAAGTTTTTGCTTTCGTTTCGAATTGACAACTAGCTGATGCCCGCGACTTCGTCCGCGTATAATCATATTTTACCCCACCTGCCCCCTTAAAGAATTAAAAGTTTACGTTTTCGTAACGTTATAAAATAAACCTATATTCCAAATTATAGCTTTCTAGACTTAGTACTTTTGACTGTGCGTTTGTGCGTGCGTAGTCAGTCAGAACAAATGATTTAATAAGTATTGGAGATTTATTAGTAAGCTTATTACAATATGCAAGTTCAATTGAGACTTTTGTGACGGCTTAGTGCATATTCGTTTGCCATGGAGCACAATAAACTACGAAACAGGAACGAACTGCCTCCCTAGCTCAAATCCTGGGTACGCCCTTGTTATACTTTGAAGTATTTTATATTTCGAAGTTGGTTGTATTTTTTGTAAAAAGTTTTTTATTTTTGACTTTTTAGTGGACTCCACAACTAAATTGACATTATTCCCATAATGAGTGGTTGCGCTATTTGCCTTTAAGGAGTTACCTTATGTGCAGACCATCTTATAGTTAAATATCTAGGTACTTTGCTTTGGGATTGACATAAACCTAACAATATGTCACTTTACTAGATTTTATTAATGTTAAGTTGAGGAGGTCACTAGTTTATCTTTGAAGTTCACCGTACAGTGCAAATGCACTATATTTATTTATTTAAACTTTATGTACAATAGTGGTACATGGGCGGACTTAATACATCAAGTACCAGTCAAACTTTGGGTTATAAAGACTATACTGTGGTAGGTGTACAATAAATAAAAATAAGCTTCAAAATTGAATTTTAACAATTCGGAAAGAATATACAAATAATATATATAATACTAATACAATACATATATATGCTAAAATAATAAACTAATAAATATGATATATAATAATCATACCGATTAAGAGAATTCATAGTAATCATCACGAAGAACGACTAAGAATGACAAGCTTTTAAGTAGTGTTTTCGGATTTTACGCTTAAAGGAAAATTTTCACTCCGCCTTCTTGATGTCAAAGGGTAGCATATTCCAGAGTTTAATTGTAGAAATAGCGTAGGAATTAGACAAAAACCTGATGCGGTGAGAAGGGATATGAAGAAGTAAGTTTTTAGATGCTCGAAGGTTGAGACTGTGAGAACTGCCCAACACTTTAAAATAATGTTTTAAATAATCAGGAGCACAAGGATCATTCATGATAGTGAAGAGCATGCAGAGGGATCTGAGGGATCTCCTCTGACGGATAGGCAACCATTTAAGCTGAGAACGGAAGGAAGAAATGTGATCATATTTACGAAGGCCAAAAATGAATCGAATACAGTTGTTAAGATGTCGATCCAGTTTGTTGAGAAGTTCTTGGGATACATCCGAGTAGCAAACATCAGCATAACCAATTATAGGAAGCACAAGTGACTGGACCAAAGTGATTTTAGTGCTTGAAGGAAGAAAATGCTTGAATCTATAGAGAGATCGCAGTGTCAATGTTACTCTCTGGCTAACCTGAGCAATCTGCTTATTCCAACTTAACCGGTCATCAATGTATAGAAGTCTTTAACGTGTGGCGAGAGAGTGATTACGGTGTTGTTGAAAGTAAGCGGCAACAGTTGGCTGATGTCCAAGTTACGCAGATAATATGAACTACCAATTAGGATAGCCTGAAATTTACCGACATTGACAAGTAACCCCAAATATGCTTGACCAATCGCTGATAGCTAGAAGGTCAGCATTCAGCAATGCGATGCAGTTGTCTATGTTGTCAATGTCAGTTTGCGCGTAGAGCTGTAAGTCATCAGCGTACAGATGGAAAGAACATTTTAAAATGGTGGTAATAGAGTTTATAAATAGAGAAAATAAGAGTGGAGAGAGTATACCGCCTTGTGGAACGCCAGTTTGCAGGGCGCACCAGTCAGAAAAGTTCTGATCAGCACGAACCGCTTGCTGGCGACCACGAAGATATGAAGATATGATGAAAACCAATTCCGTGCCAACGAAGAAACCCCAATTTGAGACAGAATAGCCAGGAGGATGTCGTGATCAACGGTATTGAAAGCATTGGAGAAATCTATTAAATTTAACACCGTTAATCTCGACCTCTCCAGGCCATTCCTAACGTCTTCTGTAACCTTCAACAAAGCTGTGGCTGTGCTGTGGTCCGGCCGAAAACCTGATTGGAATGGGGATAACAGATTATTCCCAAACACAAAGGAAGATATTTGTTTAAGAGCAACTGCTTCCAGGATCTTAGATAGGAAAGGGAGAATGGAGATTGGTCTGTAGTGATTTAATAAACTAGGGTTGGATATTTTAAGAAGGGGGATTATGAAGGCCTTACGCCAGATTGTGGGAAATACCCCAGTCTGTAAGGAGGCATTGATTATGTGTGTTATAATAGGGATAATACTTTTAATTATGAAGGATAACATAGTTCTGCTGACCCCATCACAGCCAACAGCCTTGGATTTAATTGCGTTGAATGTTTTGAGGATCTCAGGGTCGGTCACAGGGGAAAAAGAGAAAGAATATGGAAGTAAGATTGGCGTGGAAGCAATATCAAGAATAGTATTGTTTTTAACAGCAACCGCAAGCATAGCCGATGATGAAAAATGCTTATAATATAGCTATAACTTAACCCAATGCAAAGAGAATCATCAAGACCGGTTAAAAAACAATAAAGTTATGCCGGAATAGATAACCCCAAAAACATGTTAATTTAGGTTGACTTGTTTGCATCTGCGTACCCCTTCATAGCGTACCGGCGTGATGTTATGTTATAAACTAAAATATATCGCTGAATATCGCTGAACAAACGTTTTTCGTGGGATCTCAGCATCAGATTCTGACTTATACCTTCCATCGTCAGCTCAGCAAGATGAGCAGTTGGTTACCAGGCACAATTATCCGAATTGCGTTACAAAGTAGGTATATGAATAACATTGTATGTGCATTTCAAATTTGAGGGTTGCCCTCTTTCCTTAGGATTCCATCATCAGATTCTGACTTGGTGGCAATGAGACCACCTCAGGAGTATAGGCTTTCGAATAAAAAAATAATCATCAAAATCAATTCTGATTGACGGAATAATCGCGTAAAAAACAAAAAAAAAAGTATTGTCGAATTGAGAACCTCAGTCAGAAACGGACCAACTACCGAGCTCCCCCTGCATCCAGCCAGTCGAAGACCAACTACAAGCAACGTGCTCCAACACGACGTCATTGACTCGTCAGGTACATGCAGGCAAAATTAAGTTTTATTGGGATTGCTGGGCAAAAATCACCGATGATATGACAGTTCTCAGACGGATTAGTCAAGGTGTAGATATCCCTTTATTAGATGGAGTACTACAATCCCATTATATAACCAAAACATATTGGTTTAAACAAGAAAAATGTGATATGGCGATCGCCATTAACAAGCTCATAGACCAAGGGAATCTGTAAAAGACCAGTTTATATCTCGCATATTTTTATCACCTAAGGCAAACGGTGAAAAAAGATTTATCTTAAACCTAAAATCATTTAAACGGTTTGTCAAAAAATCTCATTTCAAAATGGAAGTTTATAGGACTGCCTCTAAACTTATTCCAAAAAATGGTTTTCTAGCAACGAAAGACCTTAAAGAAGCCTTTCTTTTAGTTCCAATCAAAAAGTCTTTTCGAAAATATCTGCGTTCTTAATTTAAAATGATATAATTATCTGAAACTTCATATAACATACGAATTTAACGCCATGCCATGTATTTCCATTGCTCTTAGAGTGTTCACAAAAATTACGAAGGAGGTTATGACCTACCTCAGATACAAGGGACATAAATCGGTTATATACTTAGATGGCATCTTGCATCGGAAAAACCTACACTGAGTGCCTCAGTAAAAAGAGCTCATTAATACCCCAACAGGAGAGCGAATTTTTAGGTTTCATCTATAATACAACAAACATCTCGGTTTCCTTACCTATTGACAAACGTCGTTATATCGCGCAGCTTGTTAAAAAATTTATTGGTTTACCTCCCTGTACCATAAAATAATTCGCTCAGTTAATCAGCGTGTCCGGCCGTCTTATACGGGTGGTTATATACCAAAACCCTAGAGCGTCAAAAAAATACCTTTTATTGAATAGATTTCATAACGATTATAATTCTAAAATAAACCTAGAACCATACATACTTAACCATTTAAATTGGTGATCACAAAAGATATTTACATGTACAAACTTCGTCGACACTCCTGATTTCGAATTGGAAATATTTTCCGATGCTTCGAATACGGGCTGGAGAACATTTTGTGATGGTAATCGAGCTCATGGGCCATAGAAGGAAACCGGAAGAGAATGTCATATAAATTACCTAGCGTTATTAGCTTGTTTCTTAGCACTAAAAACCTTCGCGAAGGAACGATCAAATTGTTCCATATTGTTACGAGTTGACAATAACACAGCGTTGAGTTATATTAATGGAATGGGAGGAGTTCAATATCCTTACTTAAACGATCTTGCTTACCAAATTTGGAAATGGTGCGAGATGTGGAACATACGGATATTTGCATCCTATATAATAATAATACCAAACAAATATTAAAAGACTTATTACTTTCCGTCAAAACGTGTAAGTCACACGTTCAAATCATGTGTTTCACCGTGTGAAAAACATGAAGTGCCCAAATGAATGCCTTTTTTTTAGTCTGGGAAATTAGCAAATGACTTCTTCCGCTCTGGGTGGAGCGGGAGGGTGTGTCAGACTCTTACTGACTAAAACCCATCCGTGTCCCTTCTAAAGCCCTTTGCGTTCCAGGGCCGCGGTGACTCTTTCGAACAAATTCCGCAACCCTGGCAGGCTCTGGCCTAGCGGGCCCCGTCTTCTATGCTGACATCTCTTTAAGGCGCGCGTAGGTGCGTGTTTTTGTCTAACCTCAGGCAAACTTTGACTCTACATAAATTTAATCTGAAGAAAATCTAGAATTTAGTACTCATTTTCATCGTGGCTTGGTTTAAAATCTAACGTCTATGTGCTCCTTTTTGCTCCAACAACTACGGTATCTTTTAGGTAACTCTTGGACTAATTTTACGTACTTTGTGAAATGAAGAAAGATCAGATTATGAGTAAAAATCTAGGATACTTCCATGATTTTAACATCGACAGGTTTTTGAGCTTGATTCACAGCATCAATAAAACCGTTAAAGTCGTAAACTTTTCCTTTCTATTGTAAAGATTGCTCGACTTTGTGATGAAAACGTCAGCGGACATAAATGTATGCCGCGGTTTGAAAAATTTAAGGGCGATTGGCTGCGCGGAAATCAAATTGCTGTAACTTATATTGCCTTTTAGTTATATCTGATAAATATTTATGTATCAGTAATAACTAAAACATCGTTTAATAAGTTAAGCTACAAACTCTAACATAGTGCTAGATGAGGTTACTGGTCTGACTAACTATGCTACAAAAAGAAGAAGTTCAAAGTAAGATTTCTAGTGTAAGGTGAAATGTACAGGGTAGCCCGCTAAAATTCAAATTCTCTCAAGTTTTTTGCAATTTTCAGGTCAGTTTCAGGTAGTATGTTGGTCAAAATATGATTCGCGGCCATAGCAAGTATGTATTTATAGAATTACAATCATGAGAATTATCAATACAACTCTCTAAGTTAGAATTGATGTCGAAAGTCATAATTTCATGAAATAGTATTATGAACCTAGAAAGTTGTATTGATGATTTTAATGATTACAGTTCTGTAAATACGTACCTAGTTGCTACGGCCGCGAATCATATTTTGTTCAACATACAACCTGATACTGACATGAAAATTGCAAAAATTGCAAGAAAATTTTAATTTCGCGTGTTACCCTGGGGCTTCCCTCTTCACTTAAGACAAAATAATTAGGTTAATTTGATTAATATTTCAATATTTAGTAATACCAGATTTTTAAATGATTTGAGGGCTCCAAAAGCAGCAAAGAATAGGGTTAAGATTTGTATAAATTTAAATATTTCTATAAGTGAGCAATTCTCTCATGCCTACTAACTTATAAAAAAAAAATAGTTTCTCGGAAACGACTGTAACGATTTGGATGAAATTTTCTATTTCGATAATGTTTTACTTTCAAAGTTTTTCTAGATGGGTGTCATCCCCAAAGGACTCCTAGCAAAGCTCAGTCGCCCAACTTAATTAACTGAAACTGTATTTTTAAACCGAGTTAATTAATTTTGATATATACCTACTTTCTGCATGGCTTTGCAAGATTGGTTATAGCGAACCTTTTGTATAATTTTAAGACACCTAAACTATGCAATAAAAATTTAATCTAATATTTATCACATTCATCAACGGCGATGGCGTCGCTCGGCCGGCGACCGACGGGACATGCAGCGCATGCGTTTTGGCGAATGAATAAGGCAACCGCGCACACCCCCTCGACCCCCGCTATCTCCCAGTTTAATAACTAATGTCCAACCTTACTGCAGAATTTCTTTGTAAAATTTGTATTTTTTTTTGTGTTAAATATTAACGCAGTGAGAAATATTACTGCTAATATCTTATGCATTTTAGAAATATCTATAAGGACGGATATTACGGATACTAAATAATAGCACAGTAATAAAGCATACTGCGTTTCTACTTAGCATCTCATAATAGGTTCATTACGTACAAATACTAAGGATAAACGTAGTCACTCATCTTACTGCATTTTAGATAAGTATTGTCTATTCTTTCAATTGAAATGGAGCACTTAGAAAATGTGCAGTATATAACATTACTGCATTTTTAAGTAGTATCCTTAAATGATTCACTAAACATTTTAAACAAATCATAACAGCAGCAAGTATGTCTTACTGCGCTTCTTACTAGTGAAATAAATTGTGTTCAAACAAATACTGGAGGCAAAGAGCAGTAATGTGTCTTACTGCAGTTGTGCTTAGTAATTTAATTCTCAGCAAGAAACATACTGCGTTTTTGCTTATTAAAAGTACCACTTCCGGGACAGCTACCAAAATAAGGATTAAATCACTATACAGAGCTCATTACGAGGATTCCGAATCTAAGAGTAACTCAATTTTCCAAAAATCCTTCCTTACTGCGTTTTTAATTAGTGTGGCAGCATAGTACCCGACACTCCTCAACTTCTTCTGCAAGCTCGGCAGGTGTTTGCATTGACACAATACGTAGAACCGCAGGATGGACCAGTCGTTCTCAAACGTTTGCCAAGTTTTTCTAAATTTAATATAATTAATGAAGCCGAATTTGCAGAATCAGTATGCCTATAACTGTTATTGATTGTGAATCAAACACATTATTATCATAATATAGAAGAACATTTTTTATTTTTTCAATATGTATTTAAAAAGTAAATAAATGATCATTTAAAAAATCCTTGCAATTTTTTTATATGAACCTGCAAATCTCATTACCTCTTAACATCTACATGGTTAAAAATATCTGAAGAATGGAGCGACGAAATATAATATATGTATGATCAAACGAACTTCAAAGTGAAGTTCGATTATTATTATATGAGTCGCTTCATTCGAAGACATAATTTCCCAACCCGCTCTAAAGAACCCTGGAGAGATTTGAAAAAATCATTTTAATATCTTACCCAAAAATTTTCGTTTTCATACGATCGTGATGTGTTCGGATACTTAGATTTCTGTGATTCTGATTTTTGTGATTTTGATCACACATTGAATGATGGTTAGAAAAAAACTTGTAGTAATAGGAAAAACCGAAATCCTGTATTAGTAGGTACCTAGTTATAGGTAAACCCTGTATAATGTTTTTAAATGCTCGCGTTTATAATTTACGCGCTAACAGTATCAGACCCGCGCGCGGGGCGAGACGCGTGGGGGGCAGTGAAACGAGTGTCTCCCAACCACCCACTAGCAAATAGAACAACATAACACATGTAAAATTATGTTTTTATAAAACATGGAGATAACAAGTACTAGAAAGAAAGAGTTATTCTTGACACAGAGCTAACATGTATACAAATTATAAACTTAAGACTATTAACCTTAAATTATGAAAAGCCTAGGATATTATTAGTAGTTACTTCAAATGCCATCAGAGGACCCACTTCAAAGTTTAGAATTAATTTTAAGTCCAGTGGATGAAATTAATGACTGAAGCATTCATTGTCCACATCCACACACGTTGGAATTTGGTATGGCTATACATTTTAATCACGCCGACAGAATTTTTTTAGGGTATCCCCTACACGTAGTGGCGATGATTTATTGTTCATCTTCTATTCTATGGTGTGGGGTGTCGTTGTATAGGTCGTTGAATTGAGTTATATTGAGGGTGTTCAAAAACCATTTTTCCATCCAAGAATCCGCTGCTAAAGCCGAGTATCCCACCCTCTGCCGGCTAAAGGGTTGATGGGTTGGTTGTTTTTGGAGACAATGAAAAATTCATGGTAATAGTCATGCTAATGCATTTAAAAGGAAAACTATCGTAGCTAAGAAGGTTTAACAAGTTAACGAATAATAGTCGACCAACCTATAAAATGTACTATTAAGTCAGCACTTGTGACGTGCAACTACGGAACCCTACCGCGTGGCCCATCGCGTACTTGGCTGGTTTTTAAATATAGAATCTAGAATGGTGGTTAGTACTATTAATGGTTAATAATGAAAATAATTTACTTTTCAATAATAGCGCGCGGAGTTAGTGAAAACATCGCTCTCATACCCAACTTCGAAAAAATGTTGCACTAAACATTGTGTCGAGAACTTTTTATTAACTTGAATGATCTTTCGTTTCCGTTCATGCAAAATTCAATGAGTGTCTTGTTTTGTTTCATTAATTTGCGGATGGGCCTTATTACAAAATGATTAAAAAACGTCCCTACTTGCAATGTCGACTCTGATGTAAATTTTGCACTGGGTTTTATTTGAACCGCCGGACACACAGTAGGAATGATAAATCAGACAGACGGAATTTTCGCATAACAAACATACAAAAAAAACATAGGTACAGTCGAATTTAGAACCTCCTCCTTTTTGGAAGTCGGTTGAAAAGTACTATTTCATTTTCACTACCTATATCCAACAAAAGAATGTACGAAGAAACTAAATCTCACCCCACTGTACACATATTACACCTGCATTCTTATTTAGAAAAATCACCACGAATTCCGTACAATCAAACTTACAACTACATAATAAAACAAAAACATACAACACAAGAAAAAAGAACAGGTTTCAACTAACGACAGCACGTGCACGGACTAATTACGGCAAAAAACAATATTGACTAAGGGAACACAACTATCCAATAATTTACCAGAAGATAAAGAAGTATGATAGTTTAAACATATTTAAAACAAAACTTAAGAGACATGTATGTAACGTCGCTAACAGCTTGAGGCAATTTAGATGTAAGAACTATGTACTGTTATTTAAGTACTTATGAGTTTAATTTTTAAACCCATTTAATTTATTGTCCCCATTGACCCATTTAGTTACGTCCTCTCCAATGACTTTTCAGCTAGCAACAAAGTCATGTTGACTTTTGATGCGTTTTATACCTGGAATTGGTACCATCCAATCTACCAAGCCTGTACCCAACTATGATGGTTGCATATACAAATAACAGCCAGGACAAACCGCTTTAAGTACTTCCCGAGGCACAGAGGAATCTCGGTATACGTAAGTTGTCACCCATCTATGGACCAACCTCGGCAAGCTTTGTTTAACCTTTTCAGGTGCTTACCTATAAAAAGTTCACTACAAAATCTCAACAAATGGTGTCTAGTTTAACTAAGTACGGCCATAACTACATAACTTACGTCACAGTTTAGTTTATAATAGTTTCACGAGAGCATTATTTGCCTACGTGTTAGACAAAATGTCTGCAGTAAGCATTTCCTTTATAAATACATAAATCTTGTCTAGCATAGGTTATATTACATCATTAGCACTTCACCATGCGGCAGGTAATAAACAATCAACACAAAATATTTAGGATATCTTGGGTAAAATGAGGGCTGGGCTAGACTCGCATTATAACAAAATGCGAAGTTGTTTAATTTTTCTGAAAAACATGATGGCTGCTTGTTTAATGCGGGCCATACATGTTCAAGTAATTTGATCAAACAAGCTGGTTCCAACAGTTTTATCAAATTGGCATTAATGTTTGTGGAATAATTTGATCAAAAATGACTTGTCAGATGGCATGAAGAAATACGAAATTTCGTATTTCTATTTGATCAATCAGTTCAGTTCAGTTTTTGTTCTTACCATGCTTAGCACCGTTCTAGGTTTAAAAACTGAGATAAAAAAAAGATTTTGGTGTAAATAAAAATGAAAAAAGATTATTTTAGCACATGAGGGATTCGAACCCCCGACCCTCGCGTTATTAGCGCGATGCTCTAACCACTAAGCTAATGTGCCTGTGCTTGATATGACGAAAAAATGGTTATATTTCGTTCATGCCTGCCATTACTCAAACACCCCTTGAAAGAGGGTGATAGACAAATGGCATTTTATCAAAGAGTGAGAGGAATCAATTTATGCATCCGAGTCTGCTGCGAACCACTACATCGCACCCTTCTATTGACAGGTAAGAGATAAAGTAAAAATCCACCGAACTGTTACGAACCTACGCGAATAAAACTGAGACATTTTTTAGGTTTTTTTACACCAATCTTAAATAATTTACATAAGGTTATGTACGAGTAAAATAAAATGATAAAAAATTGACACATGTAGGATTCGAACCCACGACCTTCGCGTCTGAAACGCGACGCTCTAGACTATCCAACTGAGCTAATGTGCCGCTACCAATAGAATGCAAATTTTCGTCCTGTATCGTCCTTCGCCGGCGCAAATTGAGTGCTTTTAGCGATAGCAGCGCCCGACATCCCTTGGACAGCGGCCAGACGCGGTACTACTAACGCACGCAGAAACCCTTTTGAAGGTCAGGGACATGTCATTTAAGTCATGCAAGACAGATGGCATTGATTTAAGACAAACTTTCGATTTTGCGTTACTTTTGTGACAAAAAGATTAATGACCAAGGTTTAAATTCTATATTTTCTCTCCACAGTATATATTTTGAACCTGGAAAGAAATACTAAAACCTTTTTATTTCGTTATTCGGCTAATCATTATACTCATCTGAGTAAAGGCCTGATTTCAAAATATTACGTAATCAGTACGGTTTGATGAACGCTGATTCCTAATTTTGTACTAATTAAATGATGAGCTTTTTATCAAATTTTCATACCCTGAACTCCTTTAGAAAATTCCTCAACTAACTAGCTCTTTTTAACTATATTTTTGGGTCGGCTTTCAGTCAAACCGAATTCATTTGAATGCAAGAGTTTTACGTGGAGTGCCTGCTTATCTGACCTGCACAATCCAGAAAATTAAGTTTCAAAAATGTTAGTTATCTTCATTTTGTAAGTAGCTCTGTGCAAATATTTCTTGCTCAGAGACCTAGACGACCTGGTTCAAGCTGTGCTTTGCGTATCAGTGAATTAGTAATGAATTATATAATTTTAGCAGGTTTACTTTCCAGGTTTTACTATTAACTATGTCTTAGATTACTTAAAAATATAAATTCACAATTATCTTTATTACACCCGCAAACTTTTTTCCATGAAGAATTAACCTTGACCACTAAAAAAACATGTCATAACACAATAAGAAAATATTTTAACCACAAGAACGTCGTTAAAAGTTTCAAAGCCAAGGTTAAAGGTTCTTTACAAATACCGCTAACATTTAGATAAGAAACTTCACCCAGATTCAAGAGAGCCGTAGGAAAACCAGCACTCTTCGAAAACACACACGACACAGACCGCGTTCCGTTTTCCGGCCCCGCCACCGGGGCCCGTCGCGACGTCCCAGTAATAACCCTCCCCGACCTTTGATTACCGAGCCAGCCCGCGTCGCTGAGCCAGTAGTTTTAAACTCAACAAATAATGTTACGACCCAGCCTGTCCCTTGCTGTTCCTCCCAAAATGACGACGCTAGCCGAGGTCCGTATCCCACAGGGGATGCCCTAGCGAGCGGTCATGTAGGTTTAATTTAGTTTGTAAGCCCTGGCTGGGGGCCTTAAATTCATTTGAGGCCACCACAGGATAGTCCGGTTAAGCAGTAACCAGCCCTAGCCTGCTGAACTGCGAGTGGTCCCCGACAAAAAAAAAAAAAAAAAAGATAAGAAACTTCAATTTCATTGGACTCAATGTCTATGACGTCATACTACTATCTTTCAAATCACATTCCTTTGAACTGTCCCACTCCTGGGCAAGGACCTCCCCCATTTAATTCCTTCCATTCCTCTCATTGTGATAAACGGGTATTACGTTTAAAAATAAATCCCACCTTTGAAAACCAAAATAAACATGAAACGTATTTGATGGGAATTCGTTTATTTTTAAAAGATTTCCTATTTAATGTGATATTCTTACCTTAGCAATTAGTGTTGAATTCTCCCCGGAAGTACTCTAGACAAATAGCCCTGTAGATAGACTTCCCTTTGGAGGGGTCGGAGTGTTGAAGTTATATCAATTTTCTTTTTTGATGTTTATTCCTATAACGCATAATGAAATTGCAGCTTTTTAGTACTTCAGTTCAGTTTGATCATCATCATTTTGTGATATACCAACATAATATACATCAATTTTGGTACTCACTGACTTACGAGTACCAAAGTCGACGTAGGTATATTATGTGGGTATTTAAATTCCACATTAAACCTAGACTAATGAAACAAAGTGTGTTTTGTTGGTCTCCCAACTACTCGCGGTAGCTCAGATAAAACATTACATTTTTATATATAATGCATTCCTGTTCTTTTTTCAAGAAACACTCTATCGAATGGTGAAAATTTTATTCAAATCGGTTAAGAAATTTTGGAGATAAGTATAAGATTAAGTATACTTAATACTTCGAAACGGACATGTTGACCAGAAAATGTTAATCGAATGGTTAAAGTCACGTACGTATGCAGATAATGAATCATTGTTACAATAAGTGGAAATTAGTTATACATATTTGCACAGCCACTCGTTCATCTTCTTTCATACACACACCCACGCACCTCCCACAGCCCACACACATCACACACAACACTCACATCAAAGTCAATTCATTTATTTCAACTAGACCATTAAAAGGCACTTTTGAACGTCAAATTTACAGAACGTCAATCACACATCACATACCTCACACACATCACACACCACACACACATCACACACACTCGACACACCTCGCACACTCAACACACCCACATTAATGTACCCATTCATTCTTCTCATTTTATGAGCGAGCGAGTATGATCGAAGTTATTAATTGTAATGGTTTTTTATGTAAACGCAACATGCGCTCGAGAAAAATGTATTATTTAGCTATTACTTTCAATCTTGTAAAAAAAAAATGCAGCAATGAAAACATAGGACATATTACGATAATAGTATCGTGCTGATATAGAAAAACAAGTAAGTGTGATTTCTGTTGTTGTAAATTAAATGCTATACATTATCTAAATCATAATTCATCAATCAATCAAGTTATCGTAACTTTGTAACACACATTTTTTCTTGAATTACAGTGTTGTGGTAGTTTGCTATCTCTAATCTAGGTTATCTGACGTAGACTGCGTTATAGTTTGACGATGAGTTAACAAATGTAGTTGTAGTAAAATATACTAAAATGTATTTTGAAAAGTTGAGCTACAACGGCCAACTCGTGAAGCATTTGAACCCCCGACCACCTCATACTGGGCGCTCTGACCACTGAGCTAACGAGTCTTATACGAAAATTTCGAAAATGGCTTTCCCATTCCGGAAAATCAGGACAATACATGGGAAATTAAAACCTAGGTACAAAACAGTAAAGTCTATATATCAAGGTCAACCTAAAGCCTCTGATGCAGTGATGATGATGATGATGACCCTTATAACACAACAGAGACGGTATCCGCTTCGCGCGCTCGTCCAGGGCGCACGCACGCACCATCCGCTTCACAAAAATACAAAATTCAAAATTCAAAAGTCATTTATTCAAATTAGGCTGAGTGCCAGCACTTTTTGAACGTCAAAGTTCTACATAAAGACAGTCCCCCAAAACGCCCGCCCGTCACCACTTCCTAGTGTTTTAGCTGGGAAGAAGAAGTGGCGCAACAAACTCCCCAGCAACACATCTGTCTGTTGAGTTATAAGAACTATCACTTATACAAAGGTATGTAAGTAGTCAGTATTCTTACAAAGAAAACAATACAACAAAGGTAACACGTAAAAACATAAAACTTAATAATTCGCTACTTGTAAGCTAGCACACTCCATTATGCCAGCATAAACAGACAAACTCAAGCATAAAAACAATATCAAATCAAACTAAACACACAGACGGCAAACCGGCCCCCGGCGCTACGCCCCAGCGACACTGCGCCATCTCTGCCACCTCGCGTCGTGTCGCCCGACCGCCCGCTCGTAGAAAATGCTACGTAGCGTGCTACGATTTCGTAGCGGTTCGCTTGAGTACAACGCCGCTTTGTTGTTGAAAAAAATTGTAGCCGTATCTCCAAAAATTCTTAACGGATTTGCTTTATATTTTCACCAATAGATAGCGTGTTTCTTTTAAAACGTTGGGGTGTATATTTTTTGATTTTAAAAATATCTCAAACTACCAAGTATGGTACCTTTTAAGTATAGTTGAAAAATTGTTGAATAATATTGCGTAGTTTTGCTCGAATTCAACATCACAGAAACCTCCGAAGAAACATAATTATGTTCCATACGATCTTTGCCATCGCGTTTCAACCTCATGATTTACAAACAATTAAATTTACGAAATATTCTTTAATTGTCCTCGCACACATCATAAAAGAAAACTGTAAAATTGTTGCTCTCTATATATCAGCCAAATATTACCCCCAAAAGATGACTTAGGGTGTGTTAAGGTATGCTTGGAAGAATCGTATTTCTTAGGCCAATTTACGTGAAAGTTGGTTCAAATACTGAAGGCCAATTTAATTGGAACTTAGTTCGAATACTGGCTTATAATTATATGTTAATCATTTTTCACAAAAGACGATTTAGGGGGAGTTCAATTATGTATGAAAGATTCGTATTCTATGGGTAAATTAACTTGAAACTTAACATCGAAGTACCTAAGTAACAAAAGATTTAAGATTTCGTCTAATCCTAAGGAAATTCAAAGTGTTGAAATATTTTTATGATTGACATATTATTATTATTTGATTATTATTATTTTTACTATTTGATTATTACTATTTTTATTATTTGATTATTATTATTGTTTATTATTTCAAGCCATTCATTATTTGTTTTTATTATTGGTAAATAATTTGTTATTCTGTATTTTTTATTAATTTTTGTGTGTGAAACTATTCATTTTTTAGATTTATGACTTTCTGTACAAGTTGGTTCGTACTGTAAGTGCAGAGAGTAATTAAAGCTAAATAAATAAACAAATATCAATACCTATAGGCTAAAACCTTAAAAACCTTAAAATATTGTAAAACTTATATTTGAAAAGAGTTACTATGGAGTTTCTTGTCCGTTCTTCTCCACAAGAATCTACTTTTTGCGAATGGACAACTAGAGTCAGTTATATTTTAATTTTAAACTGTAAATTTGACGTTCAAAAGTGCCTTTTAATGGTCTAGTTGAAATAAATGAATTTACTTTGACTTTGACTTTGTTAACAAAACCTGCGTTAACTCAGTTACTATGCAACTGACAGATTTGTGATACACACTGAACATTCCTCGCGAAACACTCTATATATTGGTGAAAGTATAAAGAAAATCCGTCCAGTATTTTCTGAGATTACTAAAGACGGCGACGCGCCACGACTTTCTGATGTAACGTTACAGTTGCTATCCCACCAAAACGTTTCATATTTTAATGGGGAAAACTGGAGCAAAATGATTAAAAGATCCTTAAATTTCTATTTTACTTTCTAATCTTCGTTTATAATAATGCGACACCAAAAAATTTTGGTTTTTTAGAGAATATGTGTTTCCTAGTGAGAGTGAAAATGAACATAATTATTGTCAGAATATTACGTCCGTTTTAAGTTTTATAATTAGTTTTCTTTCTT
Source organism: Mamestra brassicae (assembly GCA_905163435.1). Lineage (NCBI taxonomy): Eukaryota > Metazoa > Arthropoda > Insecta > Lepidoptera > Noctuidae > Mamestra > Mamestra brassicae. The sequence goes on from LR990987.1 coordinate 9,603,204, forward strand.
TCGCCTGGTTACATTTTTTTTTTTTAGATTGAACTTAAACAACAATTATTCTTTATTTAATAATTAGATAATTATAATTGAGTAAAAGTTAATCTTATAATATAAATCATCATCAATAAAATGGTTTATTATTTTATATTTCAGTCGAAACTCGGACTCGACTTCTTGACATTAGCTGCGTCTACATAGCGAATAAAAAAATTCTATGATTCAAATGTATCCCTTAACATTCCATAAAATACTCTTTTACATGGTATAAATTTTATTAAAATATGTTAAGAAGTTTAAAAGATAAGTAAACTTTCAAACAAAGAGAAAAAGCCGGCTGATTGCACTATAAAAAGCTATAACTAATTTTGCGACTTTGTTTATCATCATCATTCTTCACTTTGTAAAAAAAACATCCGGCCCTAGTGGATATAAAAAATTATTGTGAAAAGAAAACCAGCCAGTCAGTTTGAAATTTACTAATTTATTTTTCGCAAAGGTTAAGCCCCCCAGCTCCACTATTAATTTTCCCAGAACGAAAACGAAAAAAAAAAGGTCTGTTGGAACTGTAATTTACCCCAGGTACAAGGTATTCTCCATTCCCTATTTTAAGGAGATTCGAAAATTGACCAGCACACATATATCGCTCATCAAATGAAAGAAAGAAGAAAGAAAAAAAACGCGTTTATTCCGCCAGAAATGACGCACAAAAACACAAAATTAAAAGAAAATAACCACAAATTAAAAACTAAAGGTTTACACTGACAAACTATGTCTGTACCGGGCATTACCTACCGCGCGTCTCTGGTCATACCACAGACAAAACAGAACACAGTTCCACAGTTGTCTGTGGCATGATATTTGGCAATGACTGACAATAACAAGTTGACAACATAAAACGGTACAAACAACAATAATAAAAGTGGACAATTTATAAAAAAATCGAAAATATATATAAATCCAAGTTGTGAGTCGCATCCGAGCAAGAATCGGTCATTGCTCAGCATATGCCGCGACTCTGTTGACAAGTCCAACAATGAACGGCGCTGATTTTCATCAACCACCGTTTGAGTGACATTATGGCGTCCCCCCCGTGGAAACATAAATAAATAAGTCAAGTAAGTAATGTAATTATATTAATACTAACAATTAAATACTTAGATTATTAATAATTTAATTTAAAACGAATGATCACGATAACGATGACGTTATTAACAATTTTGTAGTCTTTTTACTAAATTCAATAAAATACAAACCTACCAACATTCCAAAATTTAAAATAGACCAAATTAAATTAATATTAAACAAATACATGCTTAAACTGAGCTTTAATAAAAGTGTTCTCGCATGTTTTTTTAAGGTGGAGTTTTTTTGAAGTGAAAACTTCTTTTAGCGTGCGGTTTACGGTACGCATATTTTTAGATGAGATAAAATCTCTGGACTCGCGACACCGATACGAGTCGCTTAATTGAATTTTTGAATAGAGAATTTGATTTTATTATTTCCAATCAACGCAATATTAGCACAACGAGATATAAAAATACAATTGATGCGGTATTCACGAGACATTTAAATAACTTCGAATCTAAATTATTTATTTCCTATTTTAGTTACCATGAACCTATAGTTTCTATTTTAATGATAATGATGAAGATACAAGAGTTGTCGAAATTGTTAACGATGATTCATGAAAGAATATTAAATGTATTTTAAAGTTTCTAATAATTAATAAAAACAATCCATAAATAAAATGCAATTCATAACCCAATAAACCTAGTACCCATCCAAAAAAATGGCTAACGCGCCAAAATAAGTTTTCACTTCTGCCGGCACTCCCGGAGTGCAACCCGTATTTTTTTTTTTTAATGGCCGAGAGTTAAGTCTATAATGCTAGCTTTAACTTCGTCAGGTCGAGTTCCTCTTCGTCGTACTCGACTCGCCGTAACTCGTCTTCGGTTGTTTAGTTCTTGTTGTTCAGTCTAGCTCTATTAACATCTTTACATTTTTTGACACCGTGCATGAGACATAAAAATCCATGTAATGATCTTAAAGTTTCTGTATCTTGAAATGCAAACTCCTCATTTAGTTAAATAAACGCTTTATCGAATTTCGTGTTTTTTCTAATATGTTTTATGGCTTCAATTTGCCTTGCCTATAAAAATTGGCTGTATAATCACTTCCAGTCAACGCGTGAAATCCTGGTAATGTCCGGCAGAAGTTTTCACCCAGTGCATCGTGTAGTTTACACAAAACATGTCTTTAGGCTTTTTTGATATTTCCCGTAATAAAATATATGTACAAGTTTGTCAGTTAATATAGATTTGCCAAAGTATTAAGTATCTTGACTTAACATGATAAACAGAATCCATTTGGCTGAACCCTATCTTTTAAGATACAGGCTAGTCCTAGTTTAATATTATTTTATTCAAACAATGTCTACAGTGCAAAGTGCTATGTTTTTGGGAAATAAATACTTACTATACTTACTTATTACGTTATACCTGAGAGAAGTACCCAAAAGTGATAATAATTTTGAATTTGGTATTTATTAGCTTTGGTTCCACCGCAAATATTTTGCATGTTCTATTATTACCGCTAAGTCTGCAAACAACCCTGGCAAATAAGAGAAATCATATGCAACCTGCGAAATAAACCGGATTTGGTAGTTTTTTACCTGGATTAGTCTTTTTTTACTAAAGTAATTGTATCGGTTCAAATCTGTAAACATTGTCTCGGTTCAATCATCAAAAACAAATTGTTGAATCTTAATTCCCAGACACGTGCCAAACGAAAGCTCACTAACTCGTAGCGTTTACCATTCCGTGTTAAGGTTAAGGTCATTGTCAGCCATTAATGGCTGCGCATGCACAACGGAAGAGTTCCCCGTTTAGAGCAACAGACAGATTTCTACCAGGACTGCATTACCGCCAAGTAAGTCTAGCCATATTAACACACTGACATACATCCCCTTTAAGAAGTTACGGACTGAATCGATAAATATTTCAATCTCGTTTCGAATCGGTACTTCAAGCGACTGTGATAGACAAATCGCATTTTATGTATAAAAAAATGATAGCATAGATGGCGGTAAATCTACAACTAGGATCTTCGAGTTCGCTCACGTTACTGCACGTATTGCTGAGAAGCGAAGATGGAATTCATACAATAAATTTATAATTAAGATTCGACATTGAATATGTGTGCCAGCCGAGGCCGGGCGAGGCGCGCCGCTCTGGAGTTAAGCTTTCTAAGATCATGCAAGACAAAATTAAAAGAAACAATTTAATTTTGTTTGTTTTGTTGTTTGTGTTAGTTTTACGCTTCAGTTTTTTTCTGAGATTATGCATAGAAAAATAAAATATAGACGAAAGATGTAGTTCTAATTTTCACCACGCACACGTGTCGCCGTTTACAAAATCGCTATTTTCGAACATCAAATGAATGTCAAAGATTATTGCGACTTTTTGACTGATATCTAAAAATAAAAAATGTGTTTCTATTGGACTGTTTTCTCGCAAATGGGTTGAAAAACGTTGAGACACGTCCGAAAATTGGTTTGTAAAAACCAACTTACCGCACTAGTATCATAAATAAGTATTATTATTTAGGTTTTTATTTTAGTTTATACAGATACCAGCGGTTGCCCATAACTTCGCTCCCATGGTCCCTGACATTAGCGCATTCAACAAAACAAACAAACTCTTCAGCTTTATAATATTAGTCTAGATAAATATAATGTAGCGACGTATTTCCGTTGGAACCAAAGAAAAACTTGGCTATTTTTTATTACCAAGGTGAAAGAAAAGTAACCTATGATAAAAAATACTACATAATTATGTAAGTGTAAGTACTTATCTATGTTAATAAAGTAATAAATACTTATTCTTCTTTTTTATATTTATAACCTGACAAAAATATTGTATACGTTACATCACTATATACATAATATGTATTATTAACACAAAGTCCTCCGGCGACCTACCAGCTGAATTATTTTATATTGCGGCGTACCTAGCGCTAACGTCACAAGAATCGAACGGCGCGCGCGGACCGCGGACTGCAACGCGCGGGGGGCCCACAGCACCTCACCTCCTAAAATTTTACCTTGCATTTAAATACCTCGTCTTAATGCTGCTCCGGGATTTAAAAAAATAAGTATATTTGCTGACGATACTTCTAAAACTACCAACAGTTTATGTCCACCGGAATAAAAATACCCAAATGTAGTTTTGCAAAAAGAATAAAATTCAAATGCAGTCCGTTGAATAAAATCAGTAAAGAAGGTTCTGTTATTAAAATTATGAATTGTATGTATTCCAGGACATCAGAAACGCGTTTCTTTACTCGGCTGATTTGAAGCTGCAGTAACGTTGAAGATATGGAGGATGATAATTTTATGTGGTCGGACTAAAACTATGGCTTGTAAGGAGATAGCACTGTAAAGTCAGAGTCGACTCCGCAGAATAAAGAAGAATAAAGTAGGTAATGAATTTTACGACTTACTTCTTCTCGAAGCAATAATTTCACGATCATTAAGAGTAAATTTTCGATCAAGCCATGCTTTCATATAGAAATGTTGGGTTTGTAGAGTTAAACCTTCTATAGTTATGTATAGGAAAGCGGATTTTGATACAATTAAGAGCGAATATCACTACCGATATTCACTCTTAATTATTAAACGGTGGTAGATCCTGCACCACCTGTATGAAAGTATACTGTTATACAGACGGCGCAGAATCTTCCACCGTTTTTGACAACTAACCTACTTATTTAATAGCGTTAGTTAAAAATAGTGTCCGACCGAAATAAGATTTTCAGTCTAAACCGAAACCGTAACCGAACCTTCGTTTCTGATCTCAGTCTGTTTCGGCCGTTACCGAAACGGAATCCTAAACTTAGATGGAAATATAGGAAACATAAATTATATTTCTATATAATAGCATGAAACACTTTAATAAACATGCCATAAATGTTAATTTACTTGGTTATTTTTTACACATACAATCACAGTTAACTTTTCTTAATAAAAATAACAATTACAAATAAAATTGATAACAGAAATAATGATTTATTTAAGTTATATTTTAAAGATCTTACATGAATAAAAATAATCGCCGTGTTAAAACTTACTCTTTTAAGTGAACTTAAATAAATCAATATTACCTAATCTATAGCCTTAATATTTTAATTACGGTGTTCACAATATTCCTTATGATTCATATAATTTATTGAGAACTTGAATTGTTCTGTTAAACCAAAATCTTATTAGTCTACTTACTAGCGATCTCAGACAACGAACACACCGAATGACGAATACTGAGTTTCGGCGGCACCGAAGGTTCGATCAATTTTTGGCTGAAACCGAAACTGTGGCCGAAATTAGATTTCTGGCCGAAACTGGCCGAAACAAATTCCGAAACTGGAACCGAACCTACGGTCTTTAATTAAAAAGCGCGCTCAGGTTTGGTTCCTTTGAGGTACTTACCTTATATAATTTATGAAATAGGTATTATTCTAAATACGTACATTCTGTCAAAAAAGTATCGGGAACTGATAATTTGTGGTTCCAAATTCAATTGACTTTTTATTTTTGTTACCAGTTTGCCATTTTGGCGCGGAGTTTGAGTTGCATGTGTCATTAAGATTAAATACATTGCCCTTTTTTGTTGGATCATCTCTAGTGTGTGTTACGAATTTCATAATGAACAAAAACATCAAACAAAGAGTTTGTCTCAAATTTTGCATCGCAAATGGAATTCGTGTTCGGAATCGCTATAAATGTTACAGACGGCTTACTTTGAACCGACTTGAATTCGTCGAATTGCGTCGGTCAGTCAAAAAAATGAAGCTAGTTGCATGTTCCAAAGCGTAGATATCTTTGGAGAAGAATGTGCAAGAAGCTCCATGGACACTTGAGTTCTGTTTAAATTCAACATGAGTTTTGTTACATTACAGGTGTTTAAAATGTGTGCAGACCCTCTGCTGAAAGATTTAATAGTGCCAATAAGGATGGATTCACCAGAACCTGATCTATGGTCAATATGGAATGCTTTCATGAGACTATTGCGAGATACAAGGTAATTTTGAGTTCATTGATCATGAATACGTACGAAAACAGGAAATTTCTTTTTTGTTTGCTATTTTCCGTGGTTCTGTGTTGTACCGTGTACGATACTGCATCGGGCTAGAAGCCTTACGTATGCGGCAGCTCTTATAATTATCACTCCTGCGATTGCTGTTCTCCATTGGAATTCTTTACCATGATCGGAATGCGGTCAGGAAGAAGGATAATTTTTATCTCTCTATATTGGAATTCGTACGTCACATTCATCACATGATAGTCAACTGTCTCAAATTGTCTTCAAATGACAAAGATTAGATTGTTTTGTGGCTGACCTAACAACATACTAAAAAGGTAACACATTCTTTTTAAATGCATCAAGCAAATCGGATTTTAAAACAAGTTTCACAAAAACATAGAAAGAGCGTTAAAAGATAAAGGCGTGAGTATAAAATTTGTGCTCGTGCAAAATGGGGCACCTGCTCGGAAGTGACTCCACTTGCTAGTCCCTGCAGTCCACTGTTTCACTAAAAGAATTCACATTCTAGAGACAAGTCCCGGCAGTTTGGAATAGTTTAGGACCCTGACATAATGCTGCATCGGGATTCTAAATAAATGAATTTGTTGGCGTTACTCCTAAAACGCCCAAAAATTTATGTTTTTTTTTTTTTTTTAAGGATGGGAAATCATCAAATGACTTCTTCCGCTCTGGGTGGAGCGGAAGGGCGTGTCAGACTCTTACTGACTAAAACCCATCCGTGTTCCTTCTAAAGCCCTTTGCTTTCCAGGGCCGCGGTGACTCTTTCGAACAAATTCCGCAACCCTGGCAGGCTCTGGCCCTAGCGGGCCCCGTCCTTTTTGCTGACATCTCTTTGAGGCGCGCGTGAAACACAACGCGCCATCGACCCGGGCCTGGTGGTGATCGGACAGCGAATCACCCAACGCTCGCCGTCCGCAGGCCCGCGCCTACGGTGGCCGGGGATCGCCCTGCGACTCCCGACGCCCGGGGCGTCTTCTCCTGTTGCGGCGGTTGGGACGAAGGCCTTGCCTTTCCCTCGCGCGGTCCGCCTCCTCCTTCGCTAGCATTACTGCTTCGCAGAAGGAGGTGACCGCTTCCCAAGCCTCCTCGCTCCGGACCATGGATTCAACCAGGGCCGGACGCGAGAGGTTGCCGCCGCCGATCGCCTCGACGAGGACACGGCGGTGCTCAGCCCAAGCAGGGCAGATCTCCACCGTATGCTCCACCGTGTCCTCCGGGTGATCCTCACAGTGCTGACACCCGGGCGTGTCCTCCCGCTTAATCCGAAACAGGTACCTCCCGAAACAGCCGTGTCCGGTAAGTACCTGCGTCAGGCGGAAGGTGAGGACGCCGTGGCGCCTCTCCAGCCACTCCTCAAAGAGGGGCCTTACCGCCGCAATTGTGGCGTGCCCAGCGCTGGGCCGCGATATTCGCAGTCTCCATACCGCCATAGTATCCTGCCGGAGCTCCGTCCGCCGCGACGCAATTTGCCGTGGCAGCGGAGTTTCGCCCCGGCGAAGCACCTCCACGCGCCACGCGTAAACGTGCGCGAGGGCTCTCGCCTCCAGATCCCATGGCGGTAATCCAGCAAGGAGGCTCGCCGTCTCGCCGGAGACCGTGCGGTATCCCCGAGCCAGCCGGATGGCCATGACCCTTTGGGCCTCGTTGAGCTGGCGGGCTGGTCGCCCCTTCAGCGTTAGGGCCATGGACCGCACGATCCCCGCATAGAGCCTCCGGCAGGAGGCGTTTGGACCCCCTAGATTGGGCAGGAGCCGCTTGAAAGCAGCTCCAGCCCGCTCCAGTCTGGGAGCCAAACGTCGGAAGTGCTCCTCGAAGTTCCACCGGCTGTCGAGAACGAGCCCCAGATACCTGATCGTCGACCCGACGCCGATGTGAACCCCTCCTACCGTTACTTGGGATCCCGCTGGTGGCCTGTTCCGAGAACCATGAAAAATGTATGTTTACCGGAATAAAATTATACAAACCGTAATTTTGCAACTTGAATAACATTCAAATGCAATTCAAATGCGTCGATTAAGATTACTTAACAAGATTTTGTTATTAAAATTATGAATTGTATGTATTTCAGGTCGAAATTGGCGAGTTTCTTCACTCGGCTGATTTGGAGCTGCATTAACGTTGACGATTTGGAGGATGATGATTATCTGTGGTCGGACTGAAACCATGGCTCGTAAGGATATGTCACTGCAAAGTTAGATTCGACTTCGCAAAGGGCAGATTTTTTGTAGGGATTAAATGTTTTATAAGCGAGCTTTTCTTAAACCGCACTTTTTTAGTATTTCTACATGTCAAATACTAATATTTGTTGTGCAATTTGCAACTGGTACAAATAAGATTTAAATAAAAAAAAACACATACTCGTTAATGTATGGACTCAAGACCGTTTAACATTGGTACATACTAAACCTACTTCTAAATGTATAAATATTTTCTACCTTTTACATACTTATACCTGATCCGCAATATGCACTTGGTAGTAAATAAGATTCAAAAAATAATTTTCATATATTGAAGAGGTCTGAGTAACGTTTATGCACTCGTTTGTGTGTGCACAAAAAAGAATGAATTTGCTACATATATTCTACGCTTTAAATATTAAGATTTGATGTGCAATATGCACTTACGTAGTTGGTAATATATTTTCTGATAGTGGACAGATCCAACAAAAGTTTTGACATAAACAGCAAATTTTCCAGGGTTGTTCTTGATATGAAGTAAAATCTATCAACTATCTATAAAATCTGTTTAGCTTTTCTGTGTAGTTGATCGTATTGATCTCTTTGTAAATTGAGTAAGTTCATATATTAACAGTCGCATCCAAGTATACTCAGAAGCTCAACTTTAGCTTTGTAGTGCCAAATCCTCCGCGAACTGTAAACACCTGATCCAGCTACGATTGCATTTTCTTTGGTAAGTATTAACAAATTTTACCTATTACCAAGTTATCGTCGCATTAAACCCATAAGATCTTGGATTATCTTCAAGGTAACGCAATACTTGCCGAGGTCGGCCTGTGAAAAGGTGACTGTCTTAACATACTGAGACTCCTTCGTGCCTTAGAAAGCACCTTAAATCATTGATCCTGGCTGTCATTTGTAGATCTGTGGAAGTCGTTCCGGGTAGTCAGAAGCCAGAAAATCTGACATCAGTCTGCCAAGAAGTACCGCGTCACCCAGTTAATGGGTAGAGGAGGTCAACCAGGCAGTTATTCACGTAAAATACCGATATTCAGCTGAATCCGGTTTTACTTGTAGCCGACCCCAAAAGAGTCAGGAAAAAGAGTAGGCAGATGAACTTTAACTTAAAACTTTTATTTTAAATAGGCCAATTAAAGGCACTATAGAATCGCCGAAATCGGTCAGTCAAAAAAATGAAGCTAGTTGCATGTTCCAAAGCGTAGATATCTTTGGAGAAGAATGTGCGAGAAGCTCCATGGACACTTGAGTTCTGTTTAAATTCTACATGAGTTTTGTTACATTACAGGTGTTTAAAATGTGTGCAGACCCTCTGCTGAAAGATTTAATAGTGCCAATAAGAATGGATTTACCAGAACCTGATCCATGGTCAATAAGGAATGCTTTCATGAGTCTATTGCGAGATACAAGGTAATTTTGAGGTTCATTGATCATTAATACGTGACAACGAAAACAGAAAACATATTTTTGGAGTTTACTCCGTAAGAAACGATTATCATATTTAGCCCGCGGTATGAAATGCGCGTTATGATGAGCAAAATCGAGCGTTAACTAAAAGTGCGGCGTTACGTTTCTTTGCACAACGTACTTGGCGCATCTTTAACTTCGAGATTATGTATGTGTGTATACACAAAGTATGCTTAGCTTATTTAAGATGCTTCAATTTACCCTTTTTTTACATTATCTACACAATAATAGTTCTGAAGGAGTAAACTCCAGTCGTACGTTGGAACAGACACACACACTTTTTTAACTTCTTTCTTTGCTGTACCGGGTACGATACTGCATTAGGCCGGCCACATACGTACGGTTCGGTTCGGTTCGATACAAATGGTGAAAAAGCTGCTCACGGAATTTCAAATCTGTATTCTTAATTTGAAAACCTAATAAGGAAACCTTACGTAGGCGGCAGCGCTTTTAATTATGATTCCTGCGCCGATTGCTGTTCTCCATTGAAATTCTTTACCATGATCGAAATGCGGTCAGGAGGACGTATAATTATATCTCTCTTAAGTGGAATTTGTACGTTTCATTCGTCATATGAAAGTCGACTGTCAGAAATTGCCTACAAATGAAAAAGATAAGATACAAAAAGGTAACATATTATTTTTAAACGCATCAAGCATATCCTTTATGCCTGGCCTTTCTGAACTTAGTGTGACAACATTCATTACAAAGCGTTAACAAATCTATTGAGTTGGTTGCATACCGTATTTATATAAAATTTCCAATTGCAGTTCTCGTCTAACATAATACCAAGAAATCTAATGTTGTCATCTCTATTTATTTTTTCTCCTTCGAATGTTATGTTGAAATTATGTTTTTCTCGTGTATTTCTCTTTAGTGGTTTTGAATATTATTGCTAGGTACAAACACTGAGACATCATCGGCAAACAGCACGCATTTAATTTTAAATATTATAATCATCAAACTACCTGAAAAAAATACACTAATTCTGGACAATTTAAAAAAGAACTATCTAAAATTTTGATATATAAATGATTTTACTCACTAAAGGACTATTTAAACGACAATTGTATATTAACTGCGTCAGAAAATTGTACATCACCTCACTTTCTTTGACGATCTTGAATTCTTTGTTTCACATTAACATTAATATGACACGCAACTCGAACTATTTTATTCAAATTGATTGTATTTTAAATTTGTATTGATATGCATGTGCCTCTTAGTAATGACTTTGTTACCGATGTAAAAATTTACGTAATTCTACCACTGAATGATATTGTAAAAGTTAAATGTATGTAGAAAAGTAAACTTAAAAATAATTAAATATATGTATTTGTACGCCTCTGGGCAAAACATAGAAGACCTTCCCATATGTTACATCTCACACTTTGTTGTAATTTGACCTATGTTTTCAAAAAATCATTCTGATTCGGATTCTGAAACGGTTTGATAGTGTTAAAAAAGTCGCAGTACAAGTTTTACTAATAGAAGGGGCGATAAAAGAGAAAGGTGTGAGTATAAAATGTGTGCCCGTGCAAACCTGGAACACCCGCTCGCAAGCGACTCCACTTGCAAGTAATCTGCTGTCCATTGTTTCACTTAAATAATTCACTTTCTAGAGACTAGTTTTCGGCAGTGTGGAATAGACTAGAACCCTGACTTAAAGCTGCACCGGGATTCGAAATAAATAAATTTGTTGACGTTACACCTAAAACAGTCAACAGTTTATGTCCACCGGAATAAAACGACACAAACTAAAAGTTGTGCAACTAGAATTAAATTCAAATGCAGTCCGTCGATTAAGATCAGTAAACAGGATTTGTTATAAAAATAATGAATTGTATGTATTCCAGGTCGATACTGACGAGTTCCTTCACTCGGCTGATTTGGAGCTGCAAGAACGTTGACGATATGGAGGATGATGATTATCTGTGGTCAGACTGAAACCATGGCTCGTAAGGATATGTCACTGCAAAGTTAGATTCGACTTCGCAAAGGGCAGATTTTTTGTAGGGATTAAATGTTTTATAAGCGAGCTTTTCTTAAACCGCACTTTTTTAGTATTTCTACATGTCAAATACTAATATTTGTTGTGCAATTTGCACCTGGTACAAATAAGATTTAAATTAAAAAAAAAACATACTCGTTAATGTATGGACTCAAGACTGTTTAACATTGGTACATACTACACCTACTTCCAAATGTATAAATATTTTCTACCTTTTACATACTTATACTTGATCCGCAATATGCACTTGGTAGTAAATAAGATTCAAATAATAATTTTCATATATTGAACGGATCTGAATAACGTTTATGCACTCGTTTGTGTGGACTAAAAATAATGAATTTGCTACATATATTCTACGCTTTAAATATTAAGATTTGATGTGCAATATGCACTTACGTAAGTACATAAGAATAAAGTTGGTAATATATTTTCTGATAGTGGACAGATCCCACAAAAGTTTTGATATAAACAGCAAATTTTCCAGGGTTGATCTTGGTATGAAGTAAAATCTAACTACTATTTATAAAATCTGTTTAGCTTTTCTGTAGAGTTGATCGTATTGATCTCTTTGTAAATTGGGTATACTCAGAAGCTCAACTTTAGCTTTGTAGTGCCAAATCCTCTGCAAACTGTAAACACCTGATCCTGCTACGATTGCATTTTCTTTGGTAAGTTTTAACAAATTTTACCTATTACTAAGTTATCTTCGCATAAAACCCTTAAGATCTTGGATTATCTTCAAGGTAACGCAATACTTGCCGAGGTCGGCCTGTGAAAAGGTGACTGTCTTTACATACTGAGACTCCTACGTGCCTTAGAAAGCACCTTAAATCATTGATCCTGGCTGTCATTTGTAGATCTGTGGAAATCGTTCCGGATAGTCAGAAGCCAGTCACCCAGTTATTGGGTTGAGGAGGTCAACCAGGCAGTTATTCACGTAAAATCCCGATATTCAGCTGAATCCGGTTTTACTGGCAGCCGACCCCAATAGAGTCAGGAAAAAGAGTAGGCAGATGAACTTTAACTTAAAACTTTTATTTTAAATAGGCCAATTAAAGGCACCATAGAATTGCTGAGGTAGAGCAGTCAAAAAATGAAGCTAGTTGCATGTTCCAAAGCGTAGATCTCTTTGGAGAAGAATGTGCAAAAAGCTCCATGGACACTTGAGTTCTGAGTAAGCAGCTGTTTGAATTCAACATGAGTTTTGTTACATTACAGGTATTTAAAATGTGTGCAGACCCTCTGCTGAAAGATTGAATAGTGCCAATAAGGATGGATTCACCAGAACCTGATCCATGGTCAATATGGAATGCTTTCATGAGTCTATTGCGAGATACAAGGTAATTTTGAGGTTCATTGATCATTAATACGTGACAACGAAAACAGAAAAAATATTTTTGGAGTTTACTCCGTAAGAAACGATTATCATATTTAGCCCGCGGTATGAAATGCGCGTTATGATGAGCAAAATCGAGCGTTAACTAAAAGTGCGGCGTTACGTTTCTTTGCACAACGTACTTGGCGCATCTTTAACTTCGAGATTATGTATGTGTGCATACACAAAGTATGCTTAGCTTATTTAAGATGCTTCAATTTACCCTTTTTTTACATTATCTACACAATAATAGTTCTGAAGGAGTAAACTCCAGTCGTACGTTGGAACAGACACACACACTTTTTTTAACTTCTTTCTTTGCTGTACCGGGTACGATACTGCATTAGGCCGGCCACATACGTACGGTTCGGTTCGGTTCGATACAAATGGTAAAAAAGCTGCTCACGGAATTTCAAATCTGTATTCTTAATTTGAAAACCTAATAAGGAAACCTTACGTAGGCGGCAGCGCTTTTAATTATGATTCCTGCGCCGATTGCTGTTCTCCATTGAAATTCTTTACCATGATCGAAATGCGGTCAGGAGGACGTATAATTATACCTCTCTTAAGTGGAATTTGTACGTTTCATTCGTCATATGAAAGTCGACTGTCAGAAATTGCCTACAAATGAAAAAGATAAGATACAAAAAGGTAACATATTATTTTTAAACGCATCAAGCATATCCTTTATGCCTGGCCTTTCTGAACTTAGTGTGACAACATTCATTACAAAGCGTTAACAAATCTATTGAGTTGGTTGCATACCGTATTTATATAAAATTTCCAATTGCAGTTCTCGTCTAACATAATACCAAGAAATCTAATGTTGTCATCTCTATTTATTTTTTCTCCTTCGAATGTTATGTTGAAATTATGTTTTTCTCGTGTATTTCTCTTTAGTGGTTTTGAATATTATTGCTAGGTACAAACACTGAGACATCATCGGCAAACAGCACGCATTTAATTTTAAATATTATAATCATCAAACTACCTGAAAAAATTACACTAATTCTGGACAATTTAAAAAAAGAACTATCTAAAATTTTGATATATAAATGATTTTACTCACTAAAGGACTATTTAAACGACAATTGTATATTAACTGCGTCAGAAAATTGTACATCACCTCACTTTCTTTGACGATCTTGAATTCTTTGTTTCACATTAACATTAATATGACACGCAACTCGAACTATTTTATTCAAATTGATTGTATTTTAAATTTGTATTGATATGCATGTGCCTCTTAGTAATGACTTTGTTACCGATGTAAAAATTTACGTAATTCTACCACTGAATGATATTGTAAAAGTTAAATGTATGTAGAAAAGTAAACTTAAAAATAATTAAATATATGTATTTGTACGCCTCTGGGCAAAACATAGAAGATCTTCCCATATGTTACATCTCACACTTTGTTGTAATTTGACCTATGTTTACAAAAAATCATTCTGATTCGGATTCTGAAACGGTTTGATAGTGTTAAAAAAGTCGCAGTACAAGTTTTACTAATAGAAGGGGCGATAAAAGAGAAAGGTGTGAGTATAAAATGTGTGCCCGTGCAAACCTGGAACACCCGCTCGCAAGCGACTCCACTTGCAAGTAATCTGCTGTCCATTGTTTCACTTAAATAATTCACTTTCTAGAGACTAGTTTTCGGCAGTGTGGAATAGACTAGAACCCTGACTTAAAGCTGCACCGGGATTCGAAATAAATAAATTTGTTGACGTTACACCTAAAACAGTCAACAGTTTATGTCCACCGGAATAAAACGACACAAACTAAAAGTTGTGCAACTAGAATTAAATTCAAATGCAGTCCGTCGATTAAGATCAGTAAACAGGATTTGTTATAAAAATAATGAATTGTATGTATTCCAGGTCGATACTGACGAGTTCCTTCACTCGGCTGATTTGGAGCTGCAAGAACGTTGACGATATGGAGGATGATGATTATCTGTGGTCAGACTGAAACCATGGCTCGTAAGGATATGTCACTGCAAAGTTAGATTCGACTTCGCAAAGGGCAGATTTTTTGTAGGGATTAAATGTTTTATAAGCGAGCTTTTCTTAAACCGCACTTTTTTAGTATTTCTACATGTCAAATACTAATATTTGTTGTGCAATTTGCACCTGGTACAAATAAGATTTAAATTAAAAAAAACACATACTCGTTAATGTATGGACTCAAGACCGTTTAACATTGGTACATACTACACCTACTTCCAAATGTATAAATATTTTCTACCTTTTACATACTTATACTTGATCCGCAATATGCACTTGGTAGTAAATAAGATTCAAATAATAATTTTCATATATTGAACGGATCTGAATAACGTTTATGCACTCGTTTGTGTGGACTAAAAATAATGAATTTGCTACATATATTCTACGCTTTAAATATTAAGATTTGATGTGCAATATGCACTTACGTAAGTACATAAGAATAAAGTTGGTAATATATTTTCTGATAGTGGACAGATCCCACAAAAGTTTTGATATAAACAGCAAATTTTCCAGGGTTGATCTTGGTATGAAGTAAAATCTAACTACTATTTATAAAATCTGTTTAGCTTTTCTGTAGAGTTGATCGTATTGATCTCTTTGTAAATTGGGTATACTCAGAAGCTCAACTTTAGCTTTGTAGTGCCAAATCCTCTGCAAACTGTAAACACCTGATCCTGCTACGATTGCATTTTCTTTGGTAAGTTTTAACAAATTTTACCTATTACTAAGTTATCTTCGCATAAAACCCTTAAGATCTTGGATTATCTTCAAGGTAACGCAATACTTGCCGAGGTCGGCCTGTGAAAAGGTGACTGTCTTTACATACTGAGACTCCTACGTGCCTTAGAAAGCACCTTAAATCATTGATCCTGGCTGTCATTTGTAGATCTGTGGAAATCGTTCCGGATAGTCAGAAGCCAGTCACCCAGTTATTGGGTTGAGGAGGTCAACCAGGCAGTTATTCACGTAAAATCCCGATATTCAGCTGAATCCGGTTTTACTGGCAGCCGACCCCAATAGAGTCAGGAAAAAGAGTAGGCAGATGAACTTTAACTTAAAACTTTTATTTTAAATAGGCCAATTAAAGGCACCATAGAATTGCTGAGGTAGAGCAGTCAAAAAATGAAGCTAGTTGCATGTTCCAAAGCGTAGATCTCTTTGGAGAAGAATGTGCAAAAAGCTCCATGGACACTTGAGTTCTGAGTAAGCAGCTGTTTGAATTCAACATGAGTTTTGTTACATTACAGGTATTTAAAATGTGTGCAGACCCTCTGCTGAAAGATTGAATAGTGCCAATAAGGATGGATTCACCAGAACCTGATCCATGGTCAATATGGAATGCTTTCATGAGTCTATTGCGAGATACAAGGTAATTTTGAGGTTCATTGATCATTAATACGTGACAACGAAAACAGAAAAAATATTTTTGGAGTTTACTCCGTAAGAAACGATTATCATATTTAGCCCGCGGTATGAAATGCGCGTTATGATGAGCAAAATCGAGCGTTAACTAAAAGTGCGGCGTTACGTTTCTTTGCACAACGTACTTGGCGCATCTTTAACTTCGAGATTATGTATGTGTGCATACACAAAGTATGCTTAGCTTATTTAAGATGCTTCAATTTACCCTTTTTTTACATTATCTACACAATAATAGTTCTGAAGGAGTAAACTCCAGTCGTACGTTGGAACAGACACACACACTTTTTTTAACTTCTTTCTTTGCTGTACCGGGTACGATACTGCATTAGGCCGGCCACATACGTACGGTTCGGTTCGGTTCGATACAAATGGTAAAAAAGCTGCTCACGGAATTTCAAATCTGTATTCTTAATTTGAAAACCTAATAAGGAAACCTTACGTAGGCGGCAGCGCTTTTAATTATGATTCCTGCGCCGATTGCTGTTCTCCATTGAAATTCTTTACCATGATCGAAATGCGGTCAGGAGGACGTATAATTATATCTCTCTTAAGTGGAATTTGTACGTTTCATTCGTCATATGAAAGTCGACTGTCAGAAATTGCCTACAAATGAAAAAGATAAGATACAAAAAGGTAACATATTATTTTTAAACGCATCAAGCATATCCTTTATGCCTGGCCTTTCTGAACTTAGTGTGACAACATTCATTACAAAGCGTTAACAAATCTATTGAGTTGGTTGCATACCGTATTTATATAAAATTTCCAATTGCAGTTCTCGTCTAACATAATACCAAGAAATCTAATGTCTCTATTTATTTTTTCTCCTTCGAATGTTATGTTGAAATTATGTTTTTCTCGTGTATTTCTCTTTAGTGGTTTTGAATATTATTGCTAGGTACAAACACTGAGACATCATCGGCAAACAGCACGCATTTAATTTTAAATATTATAATCATCAAACTACCTGAAAAAATTACACTAATTCTGGACAATTTAAAAAAAGAACTATCTAAAATTTTGATATATAAATGATTTTACTCACTAAAGGACTATTTAAACGACAATTGTATATTAACTGCGTCAGAAAATTGTACATCACCTCACTTTCTTTGACGATCTTGAATTCTTTGTTTCACATTAACATTAATATGACACGCAACTCGAACTATTTTATTCAAATTGATTGTATTTTAAATTTGTATTGATATGCATGTGCCTCTTAGTAATGACTTTGTTACCGATGTAAAAATTTACGTAATTCTACCACTGAATGATATTGTAAAAGTTAAATGTATGTAGAAAAGTAAACTTAAAAATAATTAAATATATGTATTTGTACGCCTCTGGGCAAAACATAGAAGATCTTCCCATATGTTACATCTCACACTTTGTTGTAATTTGACCTATGTTTACAAAAAATCATTCTGATTCGGATTCTGAAACGGTTTGATAGTGTTAAAAAAGTCGCAGTACAAGTTTTACTAATAGAAGGGGCGATAAAAGAGAAAGGTGTGAGTATAAAATGTGTGCCCGTGCAAACCTGGAACACCCGCTCGCAAGCGACTCCACTTGCAAGTAATCTGCTGTCCATTGTTTCACTTAAATAATTCACTTTCTAGAGACTAGTTTTCGGCAGTGTGGAATAGACTAGAACCCTGACTTAAAGCTGCACCGGGATTCGAAATAAATAAATTTGTTGACGTTACACCTAAAACAGTCAACAGTTTATGTCCACCGGAATAAAACGACACAAACTAAAAGTTGTGCAACTAGAATTAAATTCAAATGCAGTCCGTCGATTAAGATCAGTAAACAGGATTTGTTATAAAAATAATGAATTGTATGTATTCCAGGTCGATACTGACGAGTTCCTTCACTCGGCTGATTTGGAGCTGCAAGAACGTTGACGATATGGAGGATGATGATTATCTGTGGTCAGACTGAAACCATGGCTCGTAAGGATATGTCACTGCAAAGTTAGATTCGACTTCGCAAAGGGCAGATTTTTTGTAGGGATTAAATGTTTTATAAGCGAGCTTTTCTTAAACCGCACTTTTTTAGTATTTCTACATGTCAAATACTAATATTTGTTGTGCAATTTGCACCTGGTACAAATAAGATTTAAATTTAAAAAAAAACATACTCGTTAATGTATGGACTCAAGACCGTTTAACATTGGTACATACTACACCTACTTCCAAATGTATAAATATTTTCTACCTTTTACATACTTATACTTGATCCGCAATATGCACTTGGTAGTAAATAAGATTCAAATAATAATTTTCATATATTGAACGGATCTGAATAACGTTTATGCACTCGTTTGTGTGGACTAAAAATAATGAATTTGCTACATATATTCTACGCTTTAAATATTAAGATTTGATGTGCAATATGCACTTACGTAAGTACATAAGAATAAAGTTGGTAATATATTTTCTGATAGTGGACAGATCCCACAAAAGTTTTGATATAAACAGCAAATTTTCCAGGGTTGATCTTGGTATGAAGTAAAATCTATCAACTATTTATAAAATCTGTTTAGCTTTTCTGTAGAGTTGATCGTATTGATCTCTTTGTAAATTGGGTATACTCAGAAGCTCAACTTTAGCTTTGTAGTGCCAAATCCTCTGCGAACTGTAAACACCTGATCCAGCTACGATTGCATTTTCTTTGGTAAGTATTAACAAATTTTACCTATTACTTACTAAGTTATCTTCGCATTAAACCCTTAAGATCGGTAATTATCGTTTACCCTACACAGGGTACCCTGTCCGGGGGGTGCTACAAGACTTGCGCCGTTTGAGTATTCGCAAACATTCCCGCTTGGAGTCCGAATCACCAACGTTCTTAGGAGAATACCCATACCAATTCCCCGGATTCATGGCCTAGTCACCACTCGGCAAAGACGAACAGTTATGTGTCCCCGCCGTATTACGGTACGATTTTCCAATGCATGCAGTCTAACCTGTTTCGCGCTCATATGGATGTATCACGAGACTAGTCAGAAGTTAGTGGGATCCGAAACACGATGTGCCTCTAGCAGGTACTTGAGAGCCCAAGTAATGTGCCAATTAAACGTGAAAGGCAGTCCCACCAACTGCCAAAATATCCCGGAACAGACCATCGTGCTGGTTGGCGACCAAATGTGACGGCCCGATTGACATACCCGGGGAACTCGGACGTCCTGAGGGGACGCCCGAGTCCCCGGATAATCCTCCTATACAGTGCGTGCTTGAAGATTAGCAGCATGGAACCACTTCTGTTCTTTTAATCGCATGAAAGCCAAGGAATAAAATCAGAAAAGCTGAATAGCGACAGCAATCTCTCTCGCATAAAATGCACTTCAGTAACAACAACATCGTCATTAGATGTCTGCATTGAAATCGTAGCTGTCAGGACTCCCCTGGAGACTTTAAAATCGGTTCTTTAATTCCGTTCGGAGACAATGATGGTAAATCCGTTATATGTGTCGTATCTCCCCAACCCAGGGTTTATCCTGATGCACAATGTCAAACCACGCGCGGGTGTATGCATGAACGCCCGTGATATCATCTACTATCAGCGTCTCCGGAACCTTGAGGACTCCGGAATATCAACGCTTTGGGCTCTGATGGACATGGGCCTGGATTAAATTTAGAGTATTTACGCTTGTGTCTGCCGCACAGCACTGATGAGGAAACAATCCGGCTCAGGCAGTACCTTAATGAGGCGTCAGATGTGGCTAAGCAGCTCCGCTCAATGGGTGTTACTATGGGAGGTTTATGCCCACCATTAGAAATGACTATTCCTGTACCAGAACACAGACCATGCTGAACGGGAGATGCAAAAGCTAGCGCTAGAATCTCACCTTGCTTGTCCGGAAAGCAACAAGAGTTTCGAATACATTTTGATTCGATTAAAACCAATTGACCGGCTGAGGCATCAGATTCAGAGCACACTTCGGTATCACTCCGTTGTCTGTTGAAATTTGACCATCTGCACCCTAGCCGACTCCAGCCCTAGGTCTGCTCCCTAGCTAATCCCAACCCTGGAAGCAACAGACGAGTTCGACGATACAGATGAGCAGATTGGGATAGAATAGGGAAAATAATTGTAGGGGGGTCAATGACCGTTATTCCACGATTATCTGGCGCCTACTATAACAAGTGTCAATTAATTTCATAAAATTTGATTTACATATTAGACATATGTATAATTTTCTGGGTCATGTTTTTGTAAACTTTGCATACTGTTGTGTAAAATCAAGTTTTTATAACTTAACAGACGGATGTGTTGCTGGGGAGTTTGTTGCGCCACTTCTTCCCAGTTAAAACACTAGGAAGTGGTGACGGGCGGTTGTTTTGGGGGACTGCCTTTATGTAGAACTAAGACGTTTAAAAAGGCTATCTATTCAAATTAGGCTGAGTGCCAGCAGCACTCAGCCTAATTTGAATAAAGGACTTTTGATTTTTTGTTTTTTCTCTCCGTCTCGAGCGGGATCGTTTGATGATATCCTACCCCATTATAAAAGGGGTTTCCTGTCGTGTCCCTTTTCCACATTATAATGGGTCTTACCTCACCTCGTGCACGTAACCTAAGTACTTTGTGGTTTGCAGGATTGCGACGATACGAGCTATTAGGCTATTCCTATGTCTACCTTTTTTATTTACAATCTGTAACTATGTATCTACCTAATACTCAAAACAGCATGAAGTATTGTGCCGCAGTTAAGTGGTTATAAAATTTATAAATATTTAACCTCTAAATTACATACAATATCATTGTTTATCCGTGACAAACGAAAATACTAATAAAAATACTAAACAACGTACTTGCCATAAAATAATGAAAACACTTCTGATACGATTTCACTTGCTAGAATAATGACTATGACTTTTGTATGTTCACAGCTCTGCCGTCACAACAAGTTGGAACGCGCGACCTGATAGGCAACAACAAACTAATCATACGGCAGACCAGCTGCCTGGCATACCATGCTGATATTACGACTTCGACCGAAATTGGACAGGTTTTGCTTTCCTCAATGGTATTTAAGTTAGTTTGTTAGCTGCAGCATGCGGACATCTTCTCTTACAAAGACGAGCATTGATGCCATCATATTATTGGTAATTGCTTAGAAACCGGAACAAACATCAGCCCTATAAGCAACATTCATACTTATTACATGCACTTGTTGTTGACAACACGAGAGCAGTGACCTCACAGCTTATTTAATTACGATAGGTGATAATGAACTCCTTAATTTTCACTGCTATCGTGTAAGCTAACTCTATGAACAACGTCAGATAAATTTGCAATTACGGTTATTACAGCGTGGGAATAGGCGCAAGATGCCATAGGAATCTTTTGTGACCTCTCCAAGGCATTTGATTGCGTAAATCACGAAACCTTGCTCCTAAAACTAAAACATTACGGACTAGGTAATCTCGCTCTGCAGTTTAGTGAAGTCGTACTTAAATGACAGACAGCAGCAAGTTCAAATAAACGGTGTTAATTCAAGGGGTTTAAAAGTCAAAATGGGGGTACCACAAGGCTCAATATTGGGTCCTTTCCTCTTTTTAGTGTATATTAATGATTTACTCCATCTTTTAAAAAATCAACCAAAGATGGTGTTATTTGCTGACGATACGTCCTTAATTTTTAAGATAGATAGACGTTCTACAAGTCTTGACGACGTAAATAATGCGCTACAGCAGGTCCAAAATTGGTTCACTGCGAATAATTTAGTATTAAATGGGAAAAAAACTAAGTGCATCAGATTTGCTTTACCGAATGTCAAAAGTAATACTTGCGACATAGTATTGGACAAAGAGAAACTTGAATTCGTCGAAGACAGGGTTTTCCTAGGGATCACGCTTGACTCAAAGCTACAATGGGGTCCTCATTTAACATCTCTTGCAGGACGGCTAAGTTCAGCAGCATATGCTGTCAGAAAAATCCGTCAATTTACTGATATAGATACCGCGAGGCTGGTTTATTTTAGTTACTTTCATAGTATAATGTCTTACGGTATCTTATTATGGGGACGAGCTGCAGACATCGAGTCTATATTTATTCTGCAGAAAAGAGCCATCAGAGCCATATACTATCTTGGTCGGCGCGATTCCCTAAGGGAACTGTTTAAGGATATGAACATCATGACGGTACCTTGTCAATACATATACGAAAACATTATGTATGTTCGGAAAAATATTCATCTTTTTAATAAGATTAGTGATAGGCATAATTTTAATACTAGAAATAGGAATAAATTAGATCAACCCCGATTCAGATTGGCTAAAGTACACACTTCTTTTATGGGATATTGTATTAAGTTTTATAATAAAATACCACGTGAGATTCTCGAACTGAATGAGAAAAAATTTAAAACATGCATAAAACGCACTCTATGTAGACAGGCATATTATAAACTGGAAGATTATATCCTTGATAAAAATGCTTGGCTAAATGCCGGTCCTGCTCCACAGCCTCAGCCGCTTGGTTCCACTAGTTAGGTTTTATATTTGGAAGAGATGCTCACCCTCTTTTATGTCTAATAATAATACTATTCCGCATAATCTTATATTATGTTTGGAATAAACTTTTCTTTTTCTATATTTTCAGATTGATATTCATAGTTTTATATAATTTAGAAGCAATTTTTATTTCAAGTTCTGTAAATGTGAGAACCCTGGACCATTATGTTAATAGATAGTTTCCTTGTTTGACATGAAATAGCAGGGGCAGTTGAGGGTGTGTCATGCTCACTCCAATGTCTCGCTGATGGTGGCGCGTGTATCGGATCATTCAGTTCCCTTCAAAATGGTTGAGCTGAATGGTGCTGATGCACGCGTCATGTTCGTGAACGGGCGCCGTCAGTGGAGACTGGTCATCCCTTGGTTGCCACTGCCTCATTTTAATATTTCATACTATAAATTGTTTTTTTTCTTTCTTTACATTGTTCTCATATATAGAAGCAACAAGGTTTATGTAACCAGGATTTTTGTAAACATAAAATGATTTAAAAGAGTGTCCGTGGAGTTTCTTGCACGTTCTTCTCCAAAGAGATCTACGCTTGCGAACGTGCAAATAGCTTCATGTTTTTGACGGACTGACTTTGACAATTCAAAAGTACCTGATAATGGTTTATTTGAAATAAATGCTATGACTTTGACTTTGACCCGCTCCTTAATTTTATCTCTGGACAATTATTCGTGAATCGTTTCTCAAGTAAACTAAACTAGAAAATGTAAAGGATCACGATACATTCAGAACAGCTGTATGTCTTCATTTCTGTTTTCGGAATTACGTATGTCAATAAATGTTTGTGGGTCAATGACTGTCATTGCAAATTTATTATTTATAAATATGTGAAAACTATGTCCCTTACCTAGGAAACTTAATTTTACCTCTGCTAGTATTGCTTTGTTATTTTGTTTGTAGTAGTGTGTGCTGTATATGAGTGTTATGTCGGTTGCATTGTCCTCACATAATAGGTATAATCAATTCATTAATGTATAGTATGTGTAATGTCTCATTCGAATTCACAAGGAATCAGTTAGTTGGAAAGTGGAAGCTGGAAGATCGGACAAAATTATCAAAATATATATTAAGGCAATTATTTTTTATGTTGTGTGTCAAGATTTATGGTCATAAGATATAAACAATTACCTACCTTCGAAGTTGATGTACATTATACTCTGTGGATACTTGGCTACAAATATTGTTCTAGATACCGTTGCAGTCAATTTTAGCTGACTACGGCAAAGCCAAAAGTAAAAAGTTTATGATATTAACGTACTACTCGGGGTCATTATTTTATTGTTTTGTTTAATTTAGATTTTGGGTTATATATGTGAGAGTTTTATAATATTTCGGTAGTCTTTCCTAGACTAGCTATATTTATGTGATTACCTTTAATTTCTCAAAATTTCTCAATTTCAATTTCTCTTTGTTGTTTTGATACTTTAAAGAGGATATACTTGTCTGTAGGTATCTGGCAGACAAGGTAGCCTTTGGAAGCGTCTGGCGAAAAAAAAGAGTTTGAAATACGAATGTCAAAATACTTTCGCGCTTTTACGCTTTATTTCTTGAATCTAGGTGCGACCAACGTGGATCCATAACAACGTTGCATCCAAACAGCATTAGAAGTCCCTTTATACTGCTACAGCATTGTGTAAGACACTTCAAGTAAACTAAACCTTTTAACCTTTTAACGCGCTTTTAACCGATGAACGTCATTTGTCAAAAACAGTGGTAGATTCTACGGCGCCTGTATTAAAGTATCTTGATATTCTCTAATAATCATAATTATAAAAAGACTCATTTAGCATACTAATGATACGATAATACGGTTTTAAGGATACATCCTTAAAACAGTACCTTTTGTAAAATGTGTATTTATTTTAACTATTATGTTATCGAATATTGTTTTATTTAAAAGGTTTCAGTAGGTAAGTACCTAGAATTGTGTAGATCCTATAATATTAAGTTGACTTTAAAGTACAGGAGAAATACGTTTATTAAAGCATTCTCCAGTGATCAGTTCTTGTCTAGTACCTACGTCCCGTAACGTTTTGTGATTCATGTTGGTACGAGCAAAGCAGGATAAACCGACTAACCTTAAGAGCTGAAACATAAATTGCGGTTTTTAAATGACTATGCCTTCTTACCTGCTTTTTTCAACAGCCTTCAGTCTGAAGAGATTTTGAACAGATATGTTGCAGGCAGCCCTAAGGAAAATATGTATTGATTAGTTTAATTTTAATGTATTTGTACTTAGCAGGTGCATAAAGAAATTCGCAATAATAGTCGTCGCAAAGGATCGCTGTGCTGACTTCAAAGAAAATAAAAAAGCTTATTAAATGAAAAGATTCAAAAATAAGTAAAATCCAATCTCTACCTGGACTTCAATTAGGAAAGGTTTTGGGATTTACTCGAGCGCGGTGGATCAACATAGGGAGGGATAGCTTGCACCCTGTAGAGTACCTTCACCATAGGTAAGCCCTTTATGTAGGGCCGTGCGTCTAGGAGAGCCCTTACACACCACGCTTTTTAGGCGCTGTCGATGCGCATCGCGCTGCATACGTTTTGATCTTCTTAAGTTTAGCAGCGCCGACAACGCGTATTAGCAAAACGCGCGACGACGGCGCCAGAAAAAGACGTGGTGTGTAATCGCTCTTGGATAAACAAAAAAAAACGATCGCTTGAAATATTGAAGTGCGTCAGATTAAGGTAAAGTGGTTGAATTACTAGCTAAAAAGTGTACATTTAGAAAATCTGACGATTTGAGTGTAACCTTAGGAGGTGGAGTAGGAGAGATAAGAAGTTGCAAAAAAAAACGTTGTATTGACATTCGCGCGGTTGATTTTTTTAACCGACTTCATATAAGCAGGAGATTCTCAATTCGGCTGTATGTTGTTTTTTCGTGTGTTTGTTATGCAATCACTCCGTGAATTTTTGAATTGATTTTGATGGGGTCATTGGCACCAAGTCAGAATCTGATGATGGAATCCCAGGGAAATCGAGGCCAACCCTCAAATTTTAAGTGCACATAAATTGTTCATATTTTTTTAACGCAATTTTGATAATTGTGCCTGGTAATCTACATCTCATCTTGCTGAGCTGATGATGGTAGGTATAAGTCAGGATCTGATGCCGGGATCCCAGCAAAAATGTTTGTTCGGTGATTTTTTCGCCAATAATTTGTCTACCGGTTTTGATGATTGTTTTGTTGTTTGGAAGAGTATTTTTTCAAACTGTCCCGTTTGAATTTGGTGAAGATCTGATGAAGAACTTTGGAGGTAGGAAACCCACAGATTACGGAAGTTTGATCTAGTGCGTAAACTACCATTCAGTCATATAACTGACTACTTCGGAACGTATTTTCACGATTCGGATCGGATGCAGTGCGTAACTGGAAGATTATTTTTCCAAACTGGCCCCGTTTCATTTTGGTGAAGATCTGATGAAGGGTTTCAAAGGTAGACAACTGAACTTTTCATTAACTGATAGAAAATCTCCCGGGATTGCTGGAATCGCATGTTTCTTTATTTATTACACCAGTTCAAAACTTAACATCACGCTTGTACGCTGTGAAGGGATACGCAGATGCAAACAAGTCTACCTGAATTAACATGTTTTTAGAACCCCAAAAACAAGTTAATTATAAAAAAACAATAAAGTTATGCCCGAATAGATAACCATGTCTCATCTATCATTCGGGCATATTTTTATTGTTTTTTAACCGATCTTGATTATTCTTTTTGCGTTTGGTTTAGTTATAGCTATATTGCATTTGCACTGTACTGTGAACTTCAAAGATAAACCAGTGACCTCCTCAAATTAGAATCAATAAAATCTAGTAAAGGGACATACTGTTAGGTTTATGTCAATCCCAAAGCAAAGGAGATATTTAACTCTGAGCTGGTCGAGACTTGTACTGAACGACAAAGGCACACAAAGTAACTCCTTAATGGCAAATAGCGCACCCAGTAATAATGAGAATAATGTCATCTTTGTTGTGGTGTATCACCACTAAATAGTGGAACATAATAAACTTTTACACAAAAAAATACAACTGACTTCGGTTCGGGTCGGTGTTTTTGGTTGTTTTTCGTGTTTTGACACCGACTTCCTAAATTAAGTTTATCAAACTTTGCAGTATTTTTAATTTGGAAGTCGGTTGTATTTTTTTTTTAAAAAGGGTTTATCTTCAAGGAAATAATGCAAGAACAACGAAAAAAATATATATTCAGCCGACTTCCACAAGCCGAAGTAACGAAAATCGTATAGTATATGCATGTATCACTGCAAACGCATGCTAGGAAGAATCTTTGGCATCAGTACTAGGAATTTCTTCTGTATCGCGGGGGTGTTACAAACATAGGCCATACAAATATTTAATCCGTGCGGGAATCGAACCCACGAAACGCAGCGTAGCAGACAATAGCTCAAACACTGCGACCGTGTTGTCAATATCACTGTGGTTATACATCACAGTTATCCGACCAATCATCACATATGGTTCTCTAGTCTGTTGGCTCAGGAGTGATTTGAGCACAGCATAAAAATATCATGAAAAACTGCAGCAACTTGCTTGTGTGGAAATCACTAGCAGTATGAGAACTAAACCCACTGCTGTCTTAAAGGAAATGCTGAATCTCTACACGTTATTATAGTGCGGAAGGCTCAGCATATCTGACAACCTTCGAAAATATTTGTGAGTCAAGCACATACACATTATGGAAGATACTGTTAGCTGAGAATTTACACTGATGGTCAAAGACACAA
Organism: Mamestra brassicae; assembly: GCA_905163435.1. Classification (NCBI taxonomy): domain Eukaryota; kingdom Metazoa; phylum Arthropoda; class Insecta; order Lepidoptera; family Noctuidae; genus Mamestra; species Mamestra brassicae. The sequence continues at coordinate 9,631,055 of LR990987.1, forward strand.
ACAGGAACTGTAGTTACGAATTTAATCCAATGAGATTGAGCAGTTCACTATCTACTTGCATAGTTATTGGATTGGGTGTCATCACCCATAAACGGACGCACACAGGGGACATAGTACATAAATAAAACGTTATGAGCAATGCTTTGAAACTTTTTATTTCTAACATTATTTGACCACGTGACTGATCCGCCTGAATTTCTGAATAATTTGTATAAACCACGCCATGCACGTAGATAATGATGACGAGGATATTATTTACTTTTATTATTTAGCAGCCGGTAAAATACAAACCGCATTTATTTCTCCCGTTTTGATTGACCTATTCAGTTTTAAGCAGTTTACTATGTACTTGCATAGTTATTGGATAGGGTGTCATCACCCACGCTTCAGCGCTATTAATGGACGCATAAAGGGGACATAAGTACATAAATAAAATGTCATGAGAAATGCCTTGCAAATTTTAATATCTACCATATTTTGAAAGTAATTACATTTTTACTTATTCTATTAGGATGTAACCACGTATTGAACATTTTTAATCAACACTGTATGTACGTAGTTAAACAAACCAAATATTTTCAGCATTCGCAAAAGGTACTTAATACGCACATTGATACAACTAGCTTAACTTTGAAAGCAGCTCGGGCTCAATAGATGCTCGACCCTGAGGCGAGGCCGCTGTAGAACAACAAACAATATTTACAAAAAAATCGTTGTGAGAAATGTCTTTAGATAGTGTGTTGAAATAATAATTTTCACTCTTTGCGGGACAATAAACGCATTGATAAGACGTATGTATGTATAAACTATAAAATAATTTTGTCTCGTTAAAAGTCCCGCAAAGTGTGCATCATATGAAAAGATACAAAAAGTTATATTTCGTTAGTTGGTTAGTAATAACACCATTTGTAAAATTCGCATGTGCTTATGTTATTGTCCAACATTTGCAATGAGCACATAGAATAAGTAACACTGGATTCTAATCGCAATCTTCCGTTCCATTATCGTCTTGTAGTTTACCTTAACGTCAATACAAATACACTTTTTTAAATTGAACACAGAACGCCCACGCGTCACGTTTCATGCCACATTTTGTCGTAAATTTCTCATTCCTACACCAGTTTTATAGGGCTCCATATACTTTCCACTTACGTATTCATACATAATAATATCTTAGAAATGGATACAAGACAAGTATTTTTTTTAATAATTAAATATTAAGCAAAATAAGCGTGCGATAACTTTCAACAACCGGGCTATGACTGAAAAGAAACTCAAGTTCAGTACTTGTGTCTGACGACTCATGTCTTCTTTCCCACTTACTCTTAAGCTAACCAAATATCACTTTCTCACTTACACAGTACAAAGGGGAGCATCAACGCATACGGCTACGTCCACACTGACAGAGGCCAGTGGTTTACATTCACGGTGGCTGCACTGAGAGGTGGTTTGCGTGGTGGGTCGCTAGGTGCCTTGGATATTTGTTTGTTGGCACGTTGACGAGATGTCGCTTTCAAAAATAGCTCTACAACAGCTACTTACAGAAAATTCATGTTCACAATGTACCATTTCACGGCTTTATCCATCACGTTGGGTTCGTGACATAAAGAAGTCAAGGTCAAGTCATGGGAGTTAAAAATTGCGTATGACCAGAGGAACGTTTGATCTACTTCTCAGTAAAGTTCAAGAAAGAACTCATCATCATCATCATACCAGCCGAAAGACGTTCACTGCTTGACATAAGCCTCCCCCAAGGGTGGGGAAGGGGTTTTCCATTATCACCACGCTTGGCAGGCGGGTTGGTGATCGCAGTGTAGCTGTTGCAATGCACAGAAGCACAGAAAATGCTGCTGCCCATTCTCTGGTGCGTCCCTTAGTCGCCTCTTACGAGTACAACACCCAAGTGATGGGATGGTGCTATCCTTTTTCGTCCGACACCATACAAAACCAAATTAACTCATTTGGATACTAATCTTAAAAAAAGCATATCAGCCGAAGAACGACTATAGTAGGCGCCAGATAAATGTGGAATAAAGTATATTGACCTTTCCCTAATAACTGCTCATAGGTACCTGAACAATTAAATATGAATCGTTTTTCATTATTAGACCATGTTAAGGATCACGAGAGATGATGATTCGGGACAGTTTTGTGTCATTAATTCCGTTTTTCAAATTAACAATGTCAATAAATGTGGGTGGGTCAATGACCGATATTCCACGATTATCTGGCGCCTACTATAGTCGTTACATTGAGGTAAGGTAAACTCTAAATACATATTATTTTATTTATTCATAAAACTTTAAAATAAACAGTAATTTAGGAACAAGGATAAAACAATTCTTCACTTAATTATTTGTTATTGTTTACTACATTTTTATGGAAGCAGTATTCCACAGAGGTTCTCTTTTAAAAACGGATGCAATTAATATTTCATCCATTTTTAGGGTTCCGTACCCAATGGGTAAAAATAAATAAAATAAAATAAAAAGTAATAATGCCTTCAGGATGTTGTTGGTGTCTTGCCAAGAAGTGCCGTGTAAGTGTTAGTTGTGGAACTCAGATAGGCAGTCGCTACACGTAGAATACTGATATTCAGCTGAATCCGGTTTGACTGGAAAACCACAGACCACACAGAAATACCGACCACAATATAATTGGAAAAAAGTTAGGCAGATGATCAGTGTCCCAATGCTGGACAAAGGCCATTCGAGCCTGACAGTCTTTTGTCCACGTCCATCATTCCTGATTTGAACCATGGTGTTCCGTACTCTATCTGCTTTCTTTATAAAACACAAAATTATATTCACTCCCAGACGTCCACATCAATATTTTTAATTAATCTACAAAATAATATACATATTTAACAGTCTTTCTTGGGGGATTTCTTTGCTATATCCGTACGACCATAAAATAGTATTTTAATGCTGTACCCTCCTCCTCCTCGTTGGAGGGTTGAAATGACAGACCTTTTTTTTCATAGTTTGTGAACAATTCCTAGCCTGCTTTATAACACGTTAGGAAGCACCCTGAGATTTAATGGTCATTATTTTATGACACAGTGAGTACCTAAATCGTATTTCATGTAGGAATTGATATCTTAATAGAAGCCTTTAGTCAATTCAACAACTACCTGAGAATTTGGATGCTCTTGTATTTTCCAGACCGTAAATTCGCAAATACGACGAAGTTCTACAATATCAGAAATCTTTATGAATGTCTGATACAAAGCAGCTACCGCACTCTTGTGACTTGTTTATAGGTTAACAGCCCGTTGCATAAACTCCCAAAGTGCTAAATACTTTATTTAAAGGTGATACTAGTTCTTGTCTGTAACATTAAGTAGGTACTACTTAACATTTAGTCTTCGTATTTTATGCATTACAGATACGTATGAATAAACTCAATTGCACATTGGAATTGTACCTACTTACAGAAAAAAAACCACAAATTACTGTATGTAAGGCCATCGGCCGACCTAGCATGAATGCGTACGTACTAAAGCGTAATAAAAACCCACCATAATAAAACGTAACGTAAACGTAAACGTAAACGTAATTTATTGTTTGGTAGAAAAACCGAAACTCAAACAAAGCTTTAATGGTTTTAGTCGATTTATCCAAACTAATATTTTAGGAGGGAAAATTGTTCGTTTGAATATAATATGTTACTAACTAAAACACTAAAACAATATGTGCGCGTACGAAGTCGCGGGCAATAGCTAGTTTCATATATTATAAATATGACATTGATAATAATTAGTACCTATCGCTGGTAGAATGTCACTTCACCTCATTTTGTTTTCCCTTTGTCGTTACATCAATGGTCCAGCGACCGTTTATGGGCCCACTATAGAGTGAGCAAGTAACCCCCTGTTTCAACCCATTTTTAACTTTGAATAATAATGACATCGACCAGACAGGGGCCCTAGTCCTTTTATAATGCAAGTTGGAAATAAGAGGTCTTTTTTTACAGATAATTAAATTGGCCTTGCGGACCGTTCTTGAAAAGCAACCCCAGAAAAAAAAGAAGCAGATTCTCATCTCTGGTTCCCTAACAAGAAATCGGAAGTCCACAAACTTTATTAGGTTACCGATACGTAAATGACCCATTTAGCATGCTTTGTCGACTATCATTTTTGCCTAATAACTTATAAAACAAGCAAGCATTGACAAATCTACTGTCGCAGAACTGATTTAAAACTTACTAAGATTTTTTAAGAATTTTATGACAACAAAATTTTAATGTTGAAACAAAAATCGATAAAATAACAACATGAACTGAATGTACTTTATTAATACATTGAAACAATATTGTAATAAAAATAGCAAAATAAAAACAAGAAACATTAAAACTGTGTTTTAACAATGAACCATCATTAAACGTAATGTTACATTAAAGAAGTGCTTCTTTTGTATTGAATGACGTGAATGTACTAGGGGGTGGGAGAAACGCGTGTCGCGGCGCGGGAAAACCAAAAATCTTTTTCCATCGTATAAATGCGCTCCAAACCAGAGTAAAAACAACCCAACAGACTTTATGCTCGTAAGTCGTAAGATTAAAAATAAAAAATAGGTTAATTTGGTGTTACTATTTATTTTTTTGTATTATTAGTTCTAGTCGCCATTCCATAGAGTACAGCCGATCAGTCTAGCCAACATTTCATAAACTCCCATCCCGACAGATCGATAGTCCCTTAGTTGGGCGTCATTAGTTCGCTTATGTTGTCGACTAGCTGTGTCCTGCTTGAGGAAATCTTTTGTAAGTAGATCTCTATAAATAATGATTCCAACTGAACTTGATTGATCGTTGTGTGGTAACTCTTCGAATTTTATTTTGGGTACAATTTGGCTGAATTTTTATGACTTTTCAATTTCTGTGATGTATGTGACTTGTGATATTTTCGGAAAAGTCATTAGAATTTGGCATTAATTACGGTTGTAAGCTAGCGTTAGATAAGTAGGTAAATTGGGCTCGCTCTAACAAAGGACTTGGCAATAATTATCGAAAAATGCTTGTCTTACACTGCCTACTTTACTTGGAAATAAAGGCATGGCGTAATGATGGTCTTTGTGAGGAGAGTTCAGAGCCCCACCTTACTTACCTACCCATAGGTAGTATACCTGCCCTTTTTTGTGATTCGTTCCTTAGGTATTTGCTCATGAAAAAAAGACAAGTCACCTGTGCCTCGCAAAAGGTCTTAGCAAACGATTTGATAACATTCCGCTTGTTCCCGTTACAGGTGTGAAAACTTAAGGAGTACCCTTCAGATGGACAAGATTTCGGGTGACAGCAAGTCGTCTACCGAACCGGAGCGTCCCCCTGACCCCGTGGTAGACGGCAAAGTTATCGAGTAAGTTTTACGTCTTCTACGACTGCGCGAATATAACGATGCCGAGCGCCACTTCCTGCTCAGCATACCTATCGGGGCCGTTAAATAAGCACTGAGTCAGAAACCACGCACCTTTAATGCTTCGATAGTCTTGTTTGCATTTTGGGTACAATTCGGCTGAACTTTTATGACTTTTCAATTTCTGTGATGAATGTGACTTGTGATATTTTCGAAAAAGTCATTCGAATTTGGCATTAATTACGGTTGTAGGCTAGCGTTAGGTAAGTAGGTAACTGAATAGTATCCTTTTCAGCAATTTATAAATAGGGCTCGCTCTAACAAAGGACTTGGCAATAATTATCGAAAAGTGCTTGTCTTACACTGCCTACTTTAACTGGAAATAAAGGCATGGCGTAATGATGGTCTTTGTGAGGAGAGTTCGGAGCCCCACCTTACTTACTTACCTATAGGTAGTATACCTGCCCTTTGTTGCGACTCGTTCCTTAGGTATTTGCTCATGAAAAAAAGACAAGTCACCCGTGCCTCGCAAAAGGTCCTAAAAACAATTTGCTAACATTCAGCTCGTTTTCGTTACAGGTGTGAAAACTTAAGGAGGACCCTTCAGATGGACCAGATTACGGGTGACAGCAAGTCGTCTACCGAACCGGAGCGTCCCCCTGACCCCGTGGTACACGGCGAAGTTATCGAGTAAGTTTTACGACTTCTACGTCTGCGCAAATATAATGATGCCGAGCGCAACTTCCTGCTCAGCATACTTACCTGGGCCGTTAAATAAGCGCTGAGTCAGACACCGCGCACCTTCAATGCTTCGATAGTCTTGTTTGCATTTTGGGTACAATTCGGCTGAATTTTTATGAATTTTCAATTTCTTTGATGTACACGTATGTGTCTTGTGATATTTTCGAAAAAGTCATCAGAATTTGGCATTAATCATGATTGTCGGTTAGCGTTAGGTAAGAAGGTAACTGAATAGTACCCTTTTCACCTATTTGTAAATTGGGCTCGCTCTAATAAAGGACTCGGCAATAATTATCGAAAAGTGCTTGTCCTACACTGCCTACTTTACCTGGAAATAAAGGCATGGCGTAATGATGGTCTTTGTGAGGAGAGTTCGGAGCCCCACCTTACTTATCTACCTATAGGTAGTATACCTACCCTTTGTTGCGATTCGTTCCTTAGGTATTTGCTCATGAAAAAAGACAAGTCACCCGTGCCTCGCAAAAGGTCCTAGCACACGATTTGCTAACATTCAGCTTGTTTTCGTTACAGGTGTGAAAACTTAAGGAGTAGCCTTCAGATGGACAAGATTACGGGTGACAGCAAGCCGTCTACCGAACCGGAGTGTACCCCTGGCCACGTGGGAGACAGCGAAGTTATCGAGTTTATTTTAGGGCTCACTTCGCGAATATAACGATGACTAGCGCAACTTCCTGATCGGCATACCTTCCTGGGCTAAATAAGCGCCGAGTCAGAAACCGCGCACGTTCAATGCTTCGATAGTCTTGTTTGCGACGTAGATCGTCTTTTGTCTTATGTTTCCGTCTGCACAACGAATAGCGCTGTCGGAATGTAATTTGAAAATAATTAAAAGATGAAAATGTATTTTTTGATTTTTATTTGACAAATATCCCTTGCCTAACACTAAATAACATACATACACTCATACTTTTTTCCCATTGGAAATAAACAGACATTCTTTTCTACAAATTAAAAACTCCCTAACATAAATTGTTTGGGAGTTCTTATTTTGAAAGTACTCGTAGAAAATAATGTCCGCTGCTGATATTCTCCATTTATATTTTAACCCAATTGAAAATGTTATGTTCAAATTGGTTTAAATATAAATGAAGACGTACAACAGATATTATCAGATAACATGGGCTGCAGCATACACATACGCGCCCAAACTACAGAACACCACATAACATTAGTACTGCGCACCCGCACTTTGTGAACAACATCAAGGTCAGTGAATTTCCTTCTACTAGGTCGTCGACACACGGCATGTCCACTCATATCTGGCTCACCACCCGGCCTTGTATATAACTTTCAGCAGCATCGTTCCTTGTTAACAACAGACTGAGATTACGAATTCGTCTGTGAAGTGTAACTACGAGTATATATACTACATATTCTATATATTTCGCTAACGGTAGATAGATAGAATATACTTTATTGTACACCAAAAATAGTTACGTAATCGGTAGAAGACATAAAAGAGAATTCGCGGCGAGAACTGAACTCAATTCCGGAAAAAGCGTCTATAAATGTTTTATTCATTGGATTATTCGTTGGCGTAAGTGTATCATTTATCAGAAGAAGCATAATTTGAAGGCGATTAAATAAATTTTGAAGAAAAACTAACATTTTGTGTATTATCGACCTTTTCCCGGTACTTTGTTTTCAGAGTAGTAGGCTTACCTACTACTCTGAAAACAATATAAGGTTATTGAAATAAACATAAAAAAAAAACAATAAAATGCTACAGATAAAGAAGCTCAATAGTACTTTCATTAAGTAAGAAAGAAATACGTGAACTATTTCGTTTGTTTCTTTCAGCAATATGACTTTATTACACGTTCAGAATTCAGAATTTGACAGATTGGTGGAATATGTTCAAATACGCTATCACTCGATTACCAAGTACTGTAAAGCATTAAAAAAACCCGCGACAAAAACACTTTAAAAGTAAAAACTAAAATGTATTGAACCTTTTAGTTTAATATAGGTGCGATTCTTTGGGCCAAGCGTCTTCGCCGGACTTCTCTTCGGAAGACCCCAAATTTTTGTAATTACATACTTAGTATTTTAGCAGTCCCCCGACACGATGATGCTTGGCCCAAAGAATCGTACCTTTATTGAACTAAAAGAATCAATACATTTTATTTTTCTATTTTTAAAGTTTTTTGTTGGAGATTTTTTAAATTTTATTTTATTTCATGCTTTTTAAACTTAATTTACCTATAATGTACTAAAAGCTGTAATAAAAATTAATTCGTTAGGTCCTAGGTACCAGTCATCACTCGACTTTCCTCATCAATCTAGGGCATTGATCAGTCAAGCCCTTCATTTGATACCCATATTAAGGAGTTGTAAAAAATATGTAATTCGCCATTTTGTGGTGGCGGCCAACTTTAATTTGAAATTTATCATAGTGTATAGTATTCTACTAGTCAAGCCCTTTCATTTGATAGCCATATTTAGGGAGTTGTGAAAAAATATGTAGGTAATATGCCATTTTGTGGCAGCGGCCATCTTAGACCGATTTTCATCAAACGTAGCTAAGACCTAACTAATTCGTCTTTCAAACAAAAGGAACAAAATCATAATAGGTTCATCCATTCGAGAGCTAGGATGCCACAGACAGACAGACAGACAGACATACATACACGTCAAACTTATAACACCCAGTCGTTTTTGCGTCGGAGGTTAAAACCACAAATGCAAATGTAAATGTCGAACACGTGGTGTAATAAAATAAAGACTAGCAAGTTAAAGGGAATTATGTAGTGGGTTAGTGAGTCATGCCAATATAAAACTGATAGGTCATTTGTGTGTTGATAGAAAGACTACTGAAGACAACCCAAAACGCTAGATCACACGGGGTAAACGCTAACGTATTTAGTTAAATTTATTAGCGCTCATATTATTAGTGACGAAATTCTACCAGCGTTCATTAGCTCCTCCCAGATTCACGCGTCACTAAATATAACATGTTTGATTTGTGTGCGTTATCGCTGACCCTTCGTATAAACTACTTCTGTCTCCCTTTTATCGGTCCCTGTTTAAGTCATTAATATTATTACACACTACGTTTGGATACCGACTGGATGAGCTGCGCGTTGGACGCCAAAGATTTATTTGCTATCTATGGTCATTCAGAATGAACTTGGTACGAAACAGTGTTTTATACAAAACAAGTTACATTGGGCTGAAGTGAGAGTTAACTCAGGTCCTTTCCATGACGCAGCATGTCACACAGCAAAAACTTTTCAATATTTAACGATGTCATATTTGTAATTGTTTTAAGTAAAAAAATAGTGAAGTGATTTCTGGTAAGAATGAGTTTGAGTGATTTCTAGTAAGAATTTGTGTATTAAACAATCTGAATCCACCCTTTGAACAAAGCAAGGTAAGTGCTATCTAGTCTAGTCTACATAGAAGTCCGTTGGAGCACCGATTTTAAGAGCACCAATGTTTAGAAAACCAAAACTATTCACATTAATAGTTTTGCTTGGTGCTCCATCGGGACTACAATAATAATAAATTTAATTCCCTTTAGAACACCAGCGGTGCATTTGGTTTTAGTGGTGGGGTTTATATTAAAACATACCGATAAAAAAATAAGTCAAAACTTAAAAATATTTAACTCAACTAGACCATGGCACTTATATATAAAAATGAATCCCTGATTTACTTGGTTACGCCATAACTTGAGAACGACTTGAACGATTTAAATATATTTTTTTTGTAGTCAGAGCGAGGATTTAAAAAGAAAATTTTGAATAAATTAATACATCCTACATTTGGTCGAGTTATACAGCATAAAATGATCTGAATTCCAAAGTATGTCTTGTAGTAAATAAAAGCGTTTCCGATGGTGACTTTTGTTGGCGTTTGTAGCCCACCTTCAGACTAGTGCGATATGCCATATGACAGACCCTTACTGATTCATACAAATCAAAGATTCCATTGCATCTTCCGTGACAGTTACCTATTTAAAATTGAAGCTGTACTGGCACACAATAATTGGCAATTTGGAACATTTCCGAAGATGCGAAATTATTAAGTCCTAAACAATATATATGTCTGGGTCCTATCTGATACCCTTTCAGCAGTAGTATTTAAGTGGCTGTGATAAACACTCCTTCGATGCTCGAATTTTTAAGAGCCGTGTGTGGTCACAAAGTTCATTGTTGGTCTTAACTAAAATTAACAAATAAAATTGACAAAACTAACAACAAGCTAAAATCTTGCATCAAAAAATTCGCCCTTGCTGTCAGCTAGTAATGTTCCCAAAAACCGTTCCTTGGCAATGGTTAACCTCTGGCCAAACTAAAAGCCAGGCCTTGGAAAGTGGTCATGGAAAGTGTCAACCAGCCGTTTGTTATATTCCTTCATATAGCGATCTACTAACGGGTTAGGCCTACAATCAATAATATATATAAAACTCTTTCGTTACTGACTGAGTGGCAGGATGACCGACAGACAACGCACAGACAAAACTACTGGTCGTAGAAAGCGTAAATTTGGCATGTAGCTTTCCCACACTACATAGGAAATTCTTATGGAAACTGGAAAAAACGGAATGTGTATGTACAAAATCGTGCGCAAAAGCTTTTCGAAGTGCGAGGGAATTATATTTACAATTTCTCTGCTGTCCTATTTTAGTACTTCCGTCACAGAATCTTGTTTAAACGGTCCTCTTAGACTCGTTGATTTTCTTTGAAATGGCGCTTTTCTGTGATCACCACTCGTCATTGTGACTTTCAGTACCTGTGAATAGTACGGCGGACTATTATAAAATGCATTACAATACACCAGAAACATATCAGGCCAAATTATATAACGTTTTCAAGTGGGCGTTAATAACGGCCAGAGCGTAAAATACAGGGGAAACCAAAAAAGGGATATTTTGCGCCAGCTGCGGTGTCATTTACGGCAGGTGTGTCAAAACACTCAATGCAGGGGAAAGGGGTTTCATGGCTTGTCTGAAGGTCATCTTAGCGTTCATGAGATTAAGAGTATATTTGAATGGGATCTCGCTTGGCAGATGTACATAATAACAACTGCTTGTTGGGATCCAGTTTGTAGTTATCTTTTTCATTTCAATTTTCAAAAGGTTCAAGCGACTTCTTCCTACTTACTATTATTTTTGTTACTTTGTCTTTGTTGCTGTACGTTTGTGTTGTATCTGTGCCGAATAAATGTGTTCTAGTCTATTCTATCTACAAACTGATTGTGTCTGGCCAGACAAAAATATCAACTGTATAGTGACTACTGCTCAAAGCGAAAAGTAAAACCGCCAAGCCAACATGTAAAATTAACCTATTAATAGGCTGAGCAGTGCTGTTTTCTTTCTTTAAAAAAAATAAAAAAACCTGACTGCGTTAAAGTAAGCCACATAGTTTGATTAACTTTTGCCGTAGTCGCGTTTTTTGATATTTTAATTAATTTCTTTAATTTGACTCTTTTTGGTTAAGGTCAGATATTTATAGTTTTTTGTTTTTGTAGTACCGTATCAATATCAGTTCTGTATAAAAGCCTATAAGTAAGAATCGTTTCTAACCAACTTTAAATTGTTATAGATCAAAGTCAAAGTCAAAACGATTATTTCAATTAGGCTTTTGAACGTCATCATTTACAGTTTAGTAAAATAATAATATAACATTAATAAAGTGACTCTACTGTCCATTCAGAAAGGTAGATTCTTATGGAGAAGAACGGAAAAGAAACTTCATAGTCACTCTTTTCAAATAATGATTTTACAAAATTTGGTTTACAAAAATTAATTTAATATTATGTGAGGACGATGCACCCAGAGTATGCTACTTATATGAACAAAGTATTACCAGCAGAGGTAAACTTATTCATTTTCTAAAGAAATTTAGATAAATGGTACTCATATTTACAGATAATCTTAATAACCATTAATTAAACAAAAAATAAAAATACAAAAAAGAAACAGTATATCTATAAAGTTAATTCATAAATCAACCAGTTTGATTTTGTCTACACCTTTGATTGTCCTATGGAGCAGGAGCAGCATGTTTCCAAGCAATTTTCTTTCATTTAGTTCTAATATGTCAGAAGGTATTTTGTTGTAACATTTAACACAATACCCCATGAAAGAAGTTTTGATAATCTAAAAAACGGTTGATCTAATTTGTCTTTATTTCTAGTATTAAAATTATGACTATCACTAATTTAACTAAAAAGATGCGAGAGACCCTAAGAGAATCACGGCGACGCAGATTATAAAGGGTTCTAATAGCTCTCTTTTGTAAAATAAATATGGATTCAATGTCAGCAGCCCACAGCAAAATACCGTACGACATAATGCTGTGAAAGTAATTAAAGTAGGCCAAACGTGCTGTTTCTACGTCTGTTAACCCTCTTATCTTTTTTTATTTATTTATTTATTCAAGAAAGTTACATGGAAAAAAATACACATTTCATCTGCGAAACTGCTGTACAGTTTGTCGGCAGTGTTCTCGTGGATACAGTTTTATAATATACAAGTACTTATTACCCTATACTATGGGTACATATACGCAAAGTCGAAACAAAAACACAAACATTAACAAATAGGGGTACACACACTAAATATCCAATAAATCTAATAATGGGGTCAGGTCGCCTTGCCCACCAGGCTAGCATGAGCAACGCACGCAAGCACACAATCATCCCGACCGCCGCCGCACCCCGCCCCGCCGGAGGGAGACAAGCAACCCAGCGCGAGCGAGACGCCGCGACGGCCGCTCGAGCGGCCACAACAACAACACGGCGCGCGCGCATGCTAGACCGGTCGGCCCGCGTCCGCCTCTTACAGTCACTACATAAATAGGTTCTTACGCTAAGGACATAAACCTAAATAATGCTTACGCAGGACATTTTTTAGGACATTTCTAGGAACTGCTTCAGTTGTAATTTGCGTAGGTAATTCATTTAATAATGTCGGAATGAGCCATCGCTGCGTCCTTTGACCAAAATAATTCTTTACTTTCGGAACTAAATATTTGTTTCTTTGCGTCGCTTTACGGGTTTGCCGGTTATACACTCTCTTAATTTTGTGTTCGTTTTTATTGTGGTGTCCTAAGATTATAGTTATCTTTACTTTCTAACAGCATACGCGGCTGAGCTTAGACGACCCGCAAGAGATGTTATATGAGGCCCCCATTGTAATTTCTCGTCCAATGTGATACCTAGGAAAACCTTTGTTTAATTAACTCCAGTTTTTCTCCATTCAACATGATTTCACATTCGCTACTTTTAACATTTGGTAAAGAAAATCTTATACATTTAGTTTTAAGCTATTGCATAGCTTTTATAGCGGGCTTTGAGCGCGGCGACCGAATCTAAATAGAAATTTCGTAACGAAAATAAACCTAACACCCCCACTTCGACCGGCACAGCGGTGCGGCATTGAAAGCCGTGCATCGTCTAACGTCGTTTCAGTTTTGCAAACTTCGGAACGAACGTACTTATCAATTTGAATATGAATGAAATAAGTGAACACGCGCCAATTGAAGACAATTTAGTATTTATTTGCGCAGCAACAAACTCTTTTGTGGAATGATGATTATTTTTTGAGTCTAGCACCCGGTAAATATAACTGGCCAGTCAGTATTTATGTGGATGAACATGCGGCAGAACTATCTTTTCCGACAATCTACGGCGGTCAGTTTCGAACATACGGAGATGGTGTTATTGTAACTACATTCATGCAAGCTACCAGCGAACTTCAGCGTGCCACTGACCCACAACACCTTTTATGCATCGCTGCTAAAATCATGAGGTTACAACTTAGTAGATGTGTCAACGTTGCGTTTAAGCACGTTGGACAAGGTACTTCAATTACAAAAGAGACCATTCAATCTGAAGAATACATAAATAATTGTTTAGAAACAAATCTCGCATTTCTACGCTGCATACCAAATTCTGCTTGGTTTTGGTCATATTGCAAAAAAGATCTTTTGCATAAGTTGATAAAAAATGCCATGCAATAGCTTTACCGCGGCAGTTCCCGAGTGCCAAACGTATTTTTTTTAAAATTAAAGCCAAGTTGTTTGCCGTAAACCAATTTTGGACCTGATGAATAGAACTATTGACGTCGTCAAGATTTTGTGAACGTCGGTACGATCCTTAACGGTAATACTGATTGAAAAACGATAAAAAACCTAAACATGATGTTTAAATACTTATCAAAATCAGCCCACGCGTTTGGTTTAAATAGTTCCACAAAGGTACAAACCCACATACATACACAGCACCCTCCTTTACGTAGCGCAGTCGGGTAAATATTCTTATTAAGTTCTAAGCAAGCAACATGGGAGCTCGTGGCTTAATAATAACAGTCGCACGGGTCGATCTTCAAGTTGGTCTGTCTGGATCTTCAGGGTGACCGTCTTAACATACTGTGACTCCGCCTTGTTGTTGTGCCCTGGAAAGCACGTTAATCCGTTGGTAGCGGCTGACATTTGTAGATCTTTGGAAGTAGTTACGGATAGTCAGGAGCCAGAAAATCTGACATCAGTCTGTCAAGAAGTACCGTGTTACCTAGTTATTGGATTAAGGAGGTCAGATAGGCAGTTGTCTACGTAAAACACAAGTATTCAGAAGAATTCGTCGAATTGCGTCGGTCATTCGAAAACATGAAGCTAGTTGGATGTTCCAAAGCGCAGATGTCTGTGGAGAAGAATGTGCAAGAAACTCCATGGACACTTGAGTTCAGAGTAAGCAGCTGTTTGAATTCTACATGAGTTTTGTCACATTACAGGTGTTTAAAATGTGTGCAGACCCTCTGCTGAAAGATTTAATAGTGCCAATAAGAATGGATTCACCAGAACCTGATCCATGGTCAATATGGAATGCTTTCATGAGACTATTGCGAGAAACAAGGTAATTTTGAGTTCATTGATCATTAATACGTACGAAAACAGGAAATTTCTTTTTTGTTTGCTATTTTCCGTGGTTCTGTGTTGTACCGTGTACGATACTGCATCGGGCTAGAAACCTTACGTATGCGGCAGCTCTTATAATTATTACTCCTGCGATTGCTGTTCTCCATTGAAATTCTTTACCATGATCGGAATGCGGTCAGGAAGAAGTATAATTTTATGTCTCCAAAGTGTAATTCGTACGTCACATTCAACTCATGATAGTCGACTGTCACAAATTGTCTACAAATGACAAAGATTAGATTGTTTTGTGGCTGACCTAACAACATACTAAAAAGGTAACACATTCTTTTTAAATGCATCAAGCAAATCGGATTTTAAAACAAGTTTCACAAATAGAAAGAGAGTTAAAAGAGAAAGGCGTGAGTATAAAATTAGTGCTCTTGCAAAATGGGGCACCTGCTCGGCAGTGACTCCACTTGCTAGTCCCTGAAGTCCATTGTTTCACTAAAATAATTCACATTTTAGAGACAATTCTCGGCAGTTTGGAATAGTTTAGGACCATGACATAATGCTGCATCAGGATTCTAAATAAATGAATTTGTTGGCGTTACTCCTAAAACGTCCAAAAACTTATGTTTACCGGAATAAAATTATACAAACCGTAATTTTGCAACTTCAATTAAATTCAAATGCAATTCAAATGCGTCGATTAAGATTACTTAAGAAGATTTTGTTATTAAAATTATGAATTTTATGTATTTCAGGTCGAAAGTGACGAGTTTCTTCACTCGGCTGATTTGGAGCTGCATTAACGTTGACGATTTGGAGGATGATGATTATCTGTGGTCGGACTGAAACCATGGCTCGTAAGGATATGTCACTGCAAAGTTAGATTCGACTTCGCAAAAGGCAGATTTTTTGTAGGGATTAAATGTTTTATAAGCGAGCTTTTCTTAAACCGCACTTTTTTAGTATTTCTACATATCGAATACTAATATTTGTTGTGCAATTTGCACCTGGTACAAATAAGATTTAAATTAAAAAAACACATACTCGTTAATGTATGGACTCAAGACCGTTTAACATTGGTACATACTACACCTACTTCCAAATGTATAAATATTTTCTACCTTTTACATACTTATACTTGATTCGCAATATGCACTTGGTAGTTAATAATATTCAAATAATAATTTTCATATATTGAACGGATCTAAATAACGTCTATGCACTCGTTTGAGTATGGACTAAAAAGAATGAATTTGCTACATACATATATTCTACGCTTTAAATATTAAGATTTGATGTGCAATATGCACATACGTAAGTACATAAGAATAAAGTTGGTAGGTAATATATTTTCTGATAGTGGACAGATCCAACAAAAGTTTTGACATAAACAGCGAATTTCCAGGGTTGATCTTGATATGAAGTAAAATCTATCAACTATTTATAAAATCTGTTTAGCTTTTCTGTAGAGTTGATCGTATTGATCTCTTTGTAAATTGGGTATACTCAGAAGCTCAACTTTAGCTTTGTAGTGCCAAATCCTCTGCGAACTGTAAACACCTGATCCAGCTACGATTGCATTTTCTTTGGTAAGTATTAACAAATTTTACCTATTACTAAGTTATCTTTGCATTAAACCCTTAAGATCGGTAATTATCGTTTACCCTACACAGGGTCTGTCCGGAGGGTGCTACAAGACTTGCGCCGTTTGAGTATTCGCAAACATTCCCGCTTGGAGTCCGAATCACCAACGTTCTTAGGAGAATACCCATACTAATTCCCCGGATACGTGGTCTAGTCAGGGGACTCATCGGACCACTCGGCAAAGACGAACAGTTACGTGGCCCCGCCGTATTACGGTACGATTTTCCAATGCATGCAGTCTAACCTGTTTCGCGCTTATATGGATGTATCACGAGACTAGTCAGAAGTTAGTGGGACCCGAAACACGATGTGCCTCTAGCAGGTACTTGAGAGCCCAAGTAATGTGCCAATTAAACGTGAAAGGCAGTCCCACCAACTGCCGAAAAATCCCGGAACAGACCATTGTGCTGGTTGGCGACCAAATGTGTAGGCCCGAAGCCAAGGAATAAAAACAGAAAAGCTGAATAGCGACAGCAATCTCTATTGCATAAAATGCACTTCAGTAACAACAACAGCGTCATTAGATGTCTGCATTGAAATCTCGTAGCTGTCAGAAATCCCCTGGAGACTTTAAAATCGGTTCTTTAATTCCGTTCGGAGACACAATGATGGTAAATTCGTTATATGTATCGTATCTCCCCGACCCAGGGTTTATCCTGTTGCACAATTTCAAACCACGCGCAGGTGTATGCATGAACGCTCGTGATATCATCCACTATCAGCGTCTCCGGAACTTTGAGGACTCCGGAATATCAACGCTTTGGGCTCTGATGGACACGGGCCTGGATTAAATTTAGAGTATTAACTCATGTGTCTGCCGCACAGCACTGATGAGGAGACAACCCGGCTCAGGCAGTACCTTAATGAGGCGTCAGATGTGGCTAAGCAGCTCCGCTCAATGGTTGTTACTGCGGGATGTTAATGCCCATCATTAGAAATGACTATTCCTGTACCAGTACACAGACCATGCTGAACGGGAGATGCAAAAGCTAGCGCTAGAATTAAATCTCACCTTGCTAGTACGGAAAGCAACAAGAGATTCGAATACATTTTGATTCGATTAAAACCAATTGACCGGCTGAGGCATCAGATTCAGAGCACACTTCGGTATCACTCCGCTGTCTGTTGAAATTTGACCATCTGCACCCCAGCCGACTCCAACCCTAGATCTGCTCCTTAGCTAATCCCAACCCTGGAAGCAACAGACGAGTTCGACGATACAGATGAGCAGATTGGGATAGGTTGTGATCTTTATTCGTTAGCTACCTATCCAAAGCAGCTGACTTCCTTTTTTTTGACTGATCCATGACAGATATCTTGCGGCAGCGGATGGAGTACTATGTTTCATTCTCTGACGTAAAATTTATCTGGAAAATGATGACTGTGGTTTCGCGACGTGTGTAATCGCGATAACGCGGCGTAACTAGCGTGAGTCGACGCTTGGAAGCACAAAGCAACTGACATAAGTCAGTATGAAGAGAGTTTTTACGAGGCGTAGTTCTACAAGAAGGTACTGCGGAGGGCATCATCCAAATCGAAAAACCTGGCTTCATACCGAGCAGGAAAAATAAAAAATAAATAAAAAAGCCATTTCTTTCTTATCGTATATTAAACAATCTTTTACATGTTACTTCTTAATAATATTACTTATATATTAGACATTGACATAAAATGTTAATTATTACATTACTAATCTCTTACTTATTGAATGTTATTTTTAGGGATCAGAACTCCTTCTTGGGTGTAGATCTCCTCCAGCTTATTCCTTTTTTCTCTATCTGTGCCGTCTTTTATCCATTGCTTTCCAGCAGTTCTTATTATATCATCTGTCCAGTTTTTTAAGCCTCTCTTGTCGTCTTTAGATTTTATTATTATTTTGTCCGGCCGTATTGGTCAGTGTTTTTTTTCTCTCATAACATCTACTCATTACAATTGTTTTTTTAATGAGTTGTATTGCAACATATGATGAACTAGTATTGTCCTATAGCTGTTTTATATTATTCTTGCCTGAACAACCGGCAGCAAGTTCGTCATGCTCCCTTAGATGTCACTGCTTGCGGTAGCGTCGGATGTCGGGTTACCTCCTTCCCTTAAACATGGCGAGGGGGGTAAAGGCTCTTTGCGTTATGCTCGTGAACGGGTGCTGCTTGTGGTAGCTGGTCGCCTTGCTGGTCATGGTTTTTTAATTTTATTATTGTTATAGCGATAAACCTACAGTTTATAATAATAACTACGTTGGCTCTAGTTCTTCACTTATGGTTCCAGTCACAATCCTGTTGTTAGATTATACCATTGCACGTGTAAGCGGGCACACCGTTTATGCCTCGAGGCTTAATTAGTTAGATTTACTTGTTAATGTTTTAGTTTGTTTGTTGACATAATGGAGTGTGCTAGCTAACAAGTGTCAATTAATTTCATAAAATTTGATTTACGTATAAGACATGTGTCATGTTTTTGTAAACTTTGCATGTTGTTGTATAAATTCAAGTTTTTATAACTTAACAGATAGATGTGTTGCTGGGGAGTTTGTTGCGCCACTTCTTCTTCCTAGCTAAAACACTAAGAAGTGGTTCAAAAAGTGGTGGCACTCAGCCTAATTTGAATAAAGGACTTTTGATTTTTTGTTTTTATTTGGTCTCCTGCCGCTGGGTCCTATCCACTTGGTCGCCTCTATGGTCAACCTCTTGTCGTTTGTGTCTTGTCTTTTTTCGTATAAATTGACTTTCTGTATTTTTCTTAGTTTTCGTATTCTTCTTTCCATAGCTGTCTGGCATACAACTAGTTTATTTTGTATTTTTTTACATCTGTAAATGTGGGACGGAAAGATGCATGTATCTAGCACTACCCTTTTTCATGGAGGGAAAAATTGTCTTTTAAGGTTTGTTTGAGGGCCCAGAATTTCCTCTAACTGTACTGTTTCCTTCGTTCGACCTCATTTACGGTATTTTTGTTTTTGATTTGAATGATACTTGTTTTCCTAAATACACATATTCCAAAGCCGTGCCGTTTAGGTTTTTTGTGGAAGCTATGCTGATGGCATCACGATTGTTTTGTCCTCATTTATTTTTAGGTTTTGTAGTTAACAAGGAACCATTATAGTTTCGCCATGTCCGTCTGTCTGTACGACTGTCTGTCCGTCCGCGGTTTATATCAGAGACTCTTAGTACAAGAAAGTTGAAATTTGGTATGGGTATACATATTTATCATGCCGACAAAGTGGTAAAATCTTGAAATACATTTGTTTTTCTCCCTATAGGCTCTCGTACATGTAAAGTGACGATGTTTTTTTTATCGTCAACCCCATGGTGTGGGGTGTCGTTGGAAAGGTTAAAAGCGTAAGTTAGATTACAAAGTTACAAGTGCATTTGTAACTTTGGAATCTAATCAAAGTGAAGTACATTTTACTATTTTATTTTATTACGGAACCCTACACTGTGCGTGGTCCGACATGCACTTGGCCGGTCTATATTAGTTCTCTTCGTTTAGCTATGAGGTTTGTTGTATGTTTGGAAAAAAAAATTTACCCTCTTAATTTTCGTTGTTTTTTTTTTGTTTCTTTGTGTTTTTTGACTCTTTGATAATTCTAGTTCTTGCATGTTTCTGTTTAAATTGACTTCATGTAATTTTATGTTCCGCTCTGTCTTCGAGGTATTAAAAGATCGGCTGTAAGAATATCTGGTTTTCTTTATTCCTTATAGGCGATAGTAGGCTCTGACCATTCGATGATCGAATGGAAATTGGATATTAATGTACATCTAAATTTTCAACATGTTTCGGGTAGTTTGTTAAAATGAAATCGCTTTGGCTTTTCTTGTTTTGATCGGGGGAGATCCAGGTCCATTTACGCTTATTTCTCTTTTGAATAGGTGTTCATAATTTACATTTTTGTAGCAGATAGTGAGAGTCAAAATCCTTACTATTCGGTAGCTCGGTATGAAGAGGTTCTGGCATTTTTCACTACCACCATTGTTGGAACCCTGCAACTCAAGAGAACTTACTTAACTTTCCAGAATCAAGACGAATCTGGTGACACGCGTCCATTTACTTCTCCTGATGGATGCGAGGTAAGCATGTCTGACATTCGCACGTCGTGTACCTGTATCGGAATGTGATTAAGAGGGTCTGACGCCTGAACAGACAAAGGCCTAAGAAAGAGGAGCGTCTGTTTTTGACGCAACTTTTGAGAGGTGCTGTTGCTGCGAACCCAAATTGTAACCTATACAAAACCGACAGGCCGGAAACTTGGCGTCGATGTTCAAGGCTTTGTACTCGACCAGTCTATCATTTCCGATAAGTCACGTTGTTCCTTCCCCAATCGAATGAAGTGCATCAAGATGGTATCTGGTAGCTCCATCCCAGATATGAGAGCTTTATACCTTCAACCAACTTGGTATCGACTTATTCGGAGACAGTTTCCAAGGACGGGTTCAAGCGCTCAACCGTAGCCTCTCGGAGAATCTGGATCTGTGGCCCAGTAGCTTTTGCGATACATCAGTTCTATTTTCTGTATACCCAAAGGTAGGAGGCTGTAGTAGATTAATTGTATGCACCAAAAACAATGGAAAATGGAATCAATATCCGATTGACCGGACTTTCTGAGTGATCGGTCCATCTAAGTTGTTACATCGATTACAACTCAGATGAACCGATCTCTCAGGAAGTCTCCAATCTATTGACATATGAAGTATAGCTAGTGGATAGGCCGAATGAAGAATACTTACCAATCAAGCTTGGCCTTCTAGTTGTCGAGCGAAACGACAAGCGCTTGCCCGCGCTTCTCGATGACCTCACTCTAAATGTGAATGGCATACGCTACAATGTTGAATACAAATCAACAATGTTTATATGTATGCAAGGAACTTATTGCTGAGCACCTGTTTCATCATCTCACAGAGGTTGGAAGTTACTGGAATGAGTCTGTAGTTTACCGGGTCAGCCTAGTTGCCTTTCTTGGTTAATATGTGATTTTCTTCGTAGCGGCAATCGGCGGTGGTGACCTTTCACATCCGGCCTCGGTCCAATCTATGGTCCAGAGCGAGAGGGGATGGGAAGCAGTCACCTCTTTCTACGAAGCATTAATACAAGCAAAGGAGGAGGACAATCTTCACGCTCCAGCCGCCGCAGGACGCACACTAGCGTTTGTGTCGCACTAGCGCCTCTAAAAGATGTCAGTACAGTTGATAACACCCGATAGGGCCAGTATAGCAGGCGCCAGGGTTACGGGATTTTTTGGAAGAGTAACTGCGGCCCTAGAACGCAAAGGGCAATTGAAGGAATACGGATGAGTTTATGTCAGTAAGAGTTTGACGCATCCTTCCTCTCCGCCTAGAGCGGGATCGTTTGATGATATCCTACCCCATTATAAAAGGGGTTTCCTGTCGTGTCTCTTTTCCACATTGTAATGGGTCTTACCTCACCTCGTGCACGTAACCTAAGTACTTTGTGATTTGCAGGATTGCGACGTTACGAGCTATTAGGCTATTCCTATGTCTACCTTTTTTTATTTACAATCTGTAACTATGTAATATTCAAAACAGCATGAAGTATTGTGCCGCAGTTAAGTGGTTATAAAATTTATAAATATTAAACCTCTAAATTACATACATTATTATTGTTTATCCGTAACAAACGAAAATACTAATAAAAATACTAAACAACGTACTTGCCATAATAGTACATTGTTCACCGAGAGGAGAAAGTGACCGATTACCGTCGAGGGTGTCGTTTGAAGCCCGAGCCGTAGGCGAGGGCTTTAAAACACCCAAGATCGGGAATCGCAGTTTCTCTCGAGTGATACATAGTGCTTTATACTACACCTAGAAGGAAAATAAAAAACGAAATCTTTACTAATTGAAATTTATATTGAAATTGTTGCAGTTAAAACTGAATCCTCAAACAACACACAAATTGGAAATGGCGCCAATGGCGTCTGCAATTTTCACATGTTCTTTTTTCAAATTGTTTATCCTGCCGCCGCAGGGTCGCACTGCCAGCCCGACACCATCCAACACACAGCTAGTGGCCAGTGTCATTTTGCGAACTTGGAGATAAAAACTCACTGTAAAAACTTTTTGGCTTTTGATATTTAGGTTACCGGCGCATAGTCTTACCCAAAATTAAAAAAGAAAAACCGCGTAAGAAATGGATTTTCATACACTTTTCTCTCCCGCTCAGATGCGTTTTCTCCCCGCATATTTGTTCGATATGCAATGACGTACTTTCTACCGTAAATTTGATAAAGTATCAAGGTACTTTCCAAGCAGGTGTAGTATAAAATAATGAAAACACTTCTGATACGATTTCACTTGCTAGAATAATGACTATGACTTTTGTATGTTCACAGCTCTGCCGTCACAACAAGTTGAAACGCGCGATCTGATAAGCAACAACAACTTAATCATACGGCAGACCAGCTGCCTGGCATACCATGCTGATATTACGACTTCGACCGAAATTGGACAGGTTTTGTTTTCCTCAATGGTATTTAAGTTAGTTTATTAGCTGCAGCATGCGGACATCTTCTCTTACAAAGACGAGCATTGATGCCATTATATTATTGGTAATTGCTTAGAAACCGAAACAAACATATGAGCACTATAAGCGACATTCATACTTATTACATGCACTTTTTGATGACAAGACGAGAGCTCAGCTTATTCAATTACGATAGGTGACAATGAACTCGTTAATTTTCACTGCTGTCGTGTAAGCTAACTCTATGAACAACGTCAGATAAATTTGCAATGACGGTTATTGCCCTTTCCTTAATTTTATCTCTGGACAATTCATGAATCGTTTCTCATTACTAGAAAATGTAAAGGATCACGATACATGTTGATTCAGAACAGCTGTATGTCTTTATTTCTGTTTTCGGAATTACGTATGTCAATAAATGTTGGTGGGTCAATGAGTGTTATTGCAAATATGTGAAAACTATGTCCCTTACTAGCAAACTTATTTTAACTGTGCTCATATTGCTTTGTTATTTTGTTTGTATTAGTGTGTGCTGTACATATATGAGTGTTATTTCGGTTGCATTGTCCTCATATAATATAATCAATTCATTAATGTATGGTATGTATAATGTAGGTATGTATACAAAATATTGTAAACCTTATATTTGAAAAGAGTAACTACGGAGTTTCTTGCCCGTTCTTCTCCATAAGAATCGCGAATGGACACCACGAGTCACGATAATGTTTTAATTTTAAACTGTAAATTTGACGTTCAAATAAGTCTTTTAATGGTCTAGTTGAAATAAATGAATTGACTTTGACTTCGACCTTAGTCTTGTAATTTGGTTAAAAATCAATTTCACATTTTCACATTGTTATTTTAAATTAAACACAAAAATCACAACACAGACAAGGTCGGTACCACAAAATAGATATAAAATTAAGGATAAAATTCGCGGTTGAAGCAGTTATTTAACATAGTATTATAATTTTTGCCTAGTAAATAAACATTTACGTAGTTGTAAACATTAAAAGGCTCCAACTAAAAAAAAAAACCGACAAAAGTATTAAAAATTACTTTCTGGTCAAAATAATGTATTATTATCGGATTTAAAAGATGTACAACAATTTTTGGTGCACAGGTATTTTCTGTATAGGTATCTATTTAATAATAACAAGTTTTTGTTCTATTACAGACGCAGAATCAGCTGTATCCGGACTCGTCATAACCGCGTAATCAAATAGGCCGGGCATTATCATCTGCCCAGCCTTTTCCCAAATATGTTGGGATCGGCTTCGTCTTATCGGATGTAGCTCACTAGTTGCATGCAGAGCGTGAAGTGTGCACTGGCATGTTTTACTATTTTATATATGGCAAACCCACAAAGTAGAAATAGATGCCATATTATTCTTCGATGCCACTCAGAGGTACCAACATGAAAATGGTAGTTTTGATTTACTTCCCAAGACGATTTTTTTATTGATGATACAGTGTTTTGGCATATGTGTACAAGTGAAGTGAGGCATTTAATCTCTGCAGTAATGCGTATTTGTGGACAACAAGCTAAGCTGATATTCATATGAGAGCGATGCCATAGCAAAGACGGGGCAACGAGCAGAGTGGTGGTGCAGCAGATATATATAGCGATATCCTCGTTTGATGCGGTCACCAATCTTCGTACTACACAGACCTGCCGTTAGATAACATTCCTACATTAATCAACCTGCCTAGACTAATTATGTAGAGCTTCCACTGTAACCAATGCATCTGAAATCCAGTATTTTATATGGATCTAGTGCTTATCAGAAGTAGTGACTATGCAGACAAGCTACCCAGTAACTGGGTAGCAAGATACACTTTGGCAAACCTGTTGTCAGATTTTCTAATTTCAGACTTCTCATTACAACTTTCAAAGATCTTTAAATAATAGCGGAACCCAAAACGGTAAAGTAAACTTTCCATGACACGCGGATTCTTGACATAATTATGACGGGTAGTTAGATACCCATCCATTGACCAACTTTTCTCTTCCTACTTACCCTGACTAATTTAAACAAGATTCATTCATGTATTTCTTATAAAATATATACAGTCACATTTGAATTCTCAAGGAATCAGTCAGTTGGAAAGTGGAAGCTGGAAGATCGGACAAAATTATCAAAATATATATTAAGGCAATTTTTTTTTAGTCAAAGAATGTATAATAGAAGTTGTATATTATGTTGTGTGTTTATGGTCATAAGATATAAACAATTGCCTACCTTCGAAGTTGATGTACATTATACTCTGTGGATACTTGGCTACAAATATTGTTCTAGATACCGTTGCAGTCAATTTTAGCTAACTACGGCAAAGCCAAAAGTAAAAAGTTTATGATATTAACGTACTACTCGGGGTCATAATTTTATTGTTTTGTTTAATTTAGATTTTGGGTTATATATGTGAGAGTCTTTCCTAGACTAGCTATATTTATGTGATTACCTTTAAGCAAAAATTCTCAATTTCAATTTCTCTGTGTTGTTTTGATACCATATTTTCTTGATGAACCTGTGTTTATTGGATAATAACTGTATACGAATTATTATAGTTATGTTAGCCTATAAGTAAAATGTTATACACTGGATTATATATTTTTTTTAAAAACATCAGTGTATTCATACATCTCTTCCTTTCGAATATAAGTGTATGCTATGATAACAATTGTAATGTTACAAGAGTAATATTTTTGACAAAGTATTAATAAACATTCCTATCGTGAAAATGAACTTTAGAAATGTTAAAAATCAATAAATGTTCATATTTTTATTTCAGAATTTTATTCATGACAACCATATTATAACTCTACAGTTATCATAGGCATGTGACGAAAACTACATGTGTAAGCTCTGATAGGTACGTTTAGTAATGAAACCATGACCATTGGTCAAGCTAAATACTAATCGTCGGGAGTCGCAGGGCGATCCCCGGCCACCGCCTGCGGACGGCGAGCATTGGGTGGCTCGCTGTCCGATCACCACCAGGCCTGGGTCGAGGAGGTCGCGTTGTACTTCACGCGCGCCTCAAAGAGATGTCATCATAATAGAAGGGGCCCGCCAGGGCCAGAGCCTGCCAGGGTTGCGGAATTTGTTCGAAAGAGTCACCGCGGCCTTGGAACGCAAAGGGCTTTAGGAGGAACACGGATGGGTTTAAGCCAGTAAGAGTCTGACACGCCCTTCCGCTCCACCCAGAGCGGAAGAAGTCATTTGATGATTTCCCATCCTTAAAAAAAAATCAAAAAAAGCTAAATACTAATAGAACAACGATCATTTTCAAAATACAGGTGTCCATAATGTTTTACCACAGGGTAACTACTAATAAAAAATAAACGTAGTTTATTATCTAGTAACTCAGTAAAACAGTACACAAAATATTCCATTTATTATTAATTAACTTGGCGTTAATCCTAGACGGCGCAAAAACTACCAACTAGCTCGATTACGTCATCGATTTAAAAGCGCGCTATGGTTTCGTTACCGCGGCTCCAATATATAGTCTGGCGACCAAAACGTCGATGTCTTCGAAACACATTACAAATTAAGAGTATAGTTTACCTATATACAATTTTTGAAAAGTTCAGGACTTTTCAAAAATTGTATATAGGTAAACTATACTACTATACTTCAGGAGTTATAATGCTTTAAAATGAACTTGTGAAGTAATCTCACGCGATTATTTTATCTATTTGTTAGAAGAAAGAATAATTAACAACTTGTATGTTGGTATTCAGACTTCTTTACATAAGTAAAATAAATAGTTACCTATACAGCCGTATTCAGCAGATTCTTAAATATCGAATGTAAGGAAATGAGATGAAACTTAATCTCCTGAGAAGTTCTTGGTGGAAAATCCCATCGGACACCCGGTAAGTATTGTGTTAAAGTTGTTAATTTCTTAGCTGCATTAAAATCAGAGAAACTTTATGGTAGTAGCGATCAGTGGCAACAAATTAATGAAATAAAAGTAAATTGGTATAATTTGAATGTCATGATGGTTACAAAGAATTGGTACCCACATCACTATTCGCACATGACTGAGGGGAGATTCATTACCCCAGTAGATGGTGTGTCTGCTAGGGGCAATCCTGTTTCATGGAGATCAAAGAGGTGGCTATGACTTTATCAGTAAATAGAATCGCAACGATCCTCACAAACGCAATGTGTAGAATTAGGTTAAGTTAACTTTAGCTCGAGAAATCGTATTACTTTGTATGAAACTTTTTGAAGATAAGGGCTTTGTGAAACACTGGCTTGCTTTTTTTTAAAAGGTTCCTTGGTCTGCTCAAGACTTTTCCAGGTCTCCCTCGGAGTATTCAAGATGTTTTAATTTTGTTTTTATGATTTTTAATATGAAGATGGAATACAATCAGACAAAATGATTTTTCGGGTTTGTCTCGTAAACAAAAATATTCAAAATGCTTACGAAGTATAACTTGTCATATTTTGGCTTTATTTCTTGAATCTAGGTGCGACCAACGTGGATCCATAACAACGTAGCATCCAAACAGCATTAGAAGTCCCTTTATACTGGTTAAAAATTGTATAAGACACTTCAAGTAACTAAACTCTAGCGCGCTTTTAACCGATGAAGGTCATTTGTGAAAAACGGTGGTAGATTCTGCGGCGCCTGTATTAAAGTCTCTTGATATACTCTAATAATCATATAAAAGATGCGATTTTGGTGTTGCTAATTAAGCCCCATCCATAACTATAGAAAACTTAACTCTACACGCCTACATCAGGATATGAAAGCATGGCTTGGCCGTTATTTACTCTTAATGTTCGTGAAATTATTACTTCGCGAAAAAGTAAATAGTCATCTCATTACTTTGGCTCAGCTTGGCATGAGTTTTCCTAGGAAAGCATTAGCAGCGACTTCCCTAGTAAGTTTAAATTTAGCAAGAAAGTACAGTAACAACAAAGAACAGTAGGTACTATGTACAAGTTTCATTAATAACCGTACCTATCAGAGCTTACTTTTACATGTAGTTTTCGTCACAAACCAGTGATAACTGTATAGTTATAATAGGGTTGGCATGAATAAAATTCTGAAATAAAAATATGAACATTTATTGATCACAGTAAAGAAATCAAGCTAATACACATTTCTAAAGTTCATTTTCACGATACGAATGTTTATTAATACTTTGTCAAAAATATTATCGAATTGACCTATCACATTACAATTTTTAGCACTACACTTGTATTCGAAAGGAAGTGATGTATGAATACACTAATGTTTTAAAAAAAAATATAATCCTATATATAATATTTTTACTTATACGCTAACATAACTATAATAATTCGTATACAGTTATTATCCAATAAACACAGGTTCATCAAAAAAATATGGTATCAAAACAACAAAGAGAAATTGAAATTAAGAAATTTTGCTTAAAAGTAATCACATAAATATAGCTAGTCTAGAAAAAACTACCGAAATATTATAAAACTCTCACATATATAACCCAAAATCAAAATTAAACAAAACATAAAAATTATGACCCCGAGTAGTACGTAAATATCATAAACTTTTTAATTATTCCTGAAATTAACTACAATATATATCCATTACCCGGCATTATGCTATATTTTTTTCACCCATCTCAATCTCGACTAAAGAAAAAAAGAACTAAGAACGCAGGAGTTAAATACGTTACCAGAGATCCTGAGTATAAAATCTAAAATACTATAGATGTCAGAGACAACAATCTAAAACACGGCAAAAACACAAATTGCGATTCGTTGTTTAAATAACCCTCGTTTGGGTTTGCCGTAGTTGACTAAAATGGACTGCAACGGTATCTAGAACAATATCAATAACCAAGTATCCACAGAGTATAATGTACATCAACTTCGAAGGTAGATAATTGTTTATATCTTATGATCATTAATCTTGACGCACAACATAATATACCACTTCTATTATACATTCTTTGACTAAAAAAAATAATTGCCTTAATATATATTTTGTTAATTTTTTCCGATCTTCCAGCTTCCACTTTCCAACTGACTGATTTCTTGAAAATTCAAATGTGACCGTAGATATTTTATAAGAAATAAATGATTCGTGTTTAAATTAGTCAGGGTAAGTAGGAACTACCCGTCATAATTATGTCAAGAATCCGCGTGTCGGGGAAAGTCTACTTTACTGTTTTGTTTTCCGCTATTATTAGATCTTTGAAAGTTGTAATGAGAATTCTGAAATTAGAAAATCTGACAATAGTTTTGCCATCCAGCTACCCAGTTACTGGGTTGCTTGTCTGCAGGTCTAATAAGCACTAGATCCATATAAAATACTGGATTACAGATGCATTGGTTACAGTGAAAGTTGACCTCTACATAGTTAGTCTAGACAGGTTTATTAATGTAGGAATGTTATTTAACGGCAGGTCTGTGTAGTACGGAGATTGGTGACCGCATCAAACGAGGATATCGAGCAGTGTGGTGAGGCCTCAGGATATTTCTTGCAACCTGCTGCACCACCACTCTGCTCGTTGCCCCGTCTTTGCCATGGCATCGCTCTCACATGAATATCAGCTTAACTTGTTGTCCACAAATACGCATTACTGCAGAGGTTTAATGCCTCACTTCACTTGTACACATATACCTAAACACTGTTTCATCAATAAAAAAATCGTCTTGGGAAGTAAACCAAAAGTACCATCTTCATGTTGGTACTGCTGATAGCATCGAAGAATTATATGGCATCTATTTCAACTTTGTGGGTTTGCCATATATAAAATAGTAAAACATGCCAATTCACACTTCACGCTCTGCATGCAACTAGTTAGCCACATCCGATAAGACGAAGCCGATCACAACATATTTGGGAAAAGGCTGGGCAGATGATAATGCCCGGCCTATTGTGATTACGCGGTTATGACGAGAACAAAGTCTTGTTAGTATTAAATAGACATACAGAAAATACCTGTGCACCAAAAATTGTTATACATCTTTTAAATCCGATAATAATACATTATTTTGACCAGAAAGTAATTTTTAATACTTGAGTCGGCTTTTTCTTTTAGTTGGAGCCTTTTAATGTTAACAACCACGCGAATGTTTATTTACTAAGCAAAAATTATAATAAAACTAGCTGTGCCCGTGGCTTTGCTCCCGTCACCTCCCGTCTACCGTTACCTACCCTACTTTCCTACCCTACCCTACTTTCCCACATACCTACCCACATACATACATAATGACATATCAATATGGCCCTTTGCAGCATGTAATTTCAATGAATATTTCTGTTTTAAAATGGCATAGCGGTTGTATAAATATATAATAACCGTCTAAGATACATCGCAATTACTTATTACATATGTTAATTATACTATTCTTTCGTAACTAGGCCAATACTGCTAAATAAACTTTATATAAATGCATATAACATAGTAAATTTAGCGCGAGTAGATAACACGAAATTAATGAAATATCATAAACTTTACCAGGATTAAGAAACCTTTTCGTAAAACTTTGAAGTCTTAATTAAATAAAAACGAAAAAAACAGCTGTACATAAATCATAATATGAAGGTTTAGGTTATCTACGTGCTTAATGAAGTTGTACTTCTTCCACTTTTGCAACTCATAAAAAATGTATCAGTTGATCGTGTTTTCTATCTTTTACCAATAACTACGAACGCGACTGATATTTCAGTTGAAATCAACGAGTCAGGTTGGCCGAGTGGTCTAAGGCGCCAGATTTAAGCTCTGGTTCTCGCAAGGGAGCATGGGTTCGAACCCCATACCTGGCAATTGATAGCGGTCGTCGACAACCGCTTTTTTACTTTTTAACAATGCGTTTTGAACTTGACTGGTTAATACTTGATACACCATCATAGTTTTATATTTTTAAACAAATTATTAGAACACATAATCAGTGGTCATTTTAATTAAAATTAACTATGGTAGGCGCCAGATAAACTTTAAAAAGTACACTGACCTTTCCCTAATAGGGATATTATTGGTAGATACCCGAACAATTAAATATAAACCGTTTTTCATTACTAGACAACGTAAAGGATCAGGATAGAATTCGATTCCGGATAGCTTTATTTTATTTTTGTTTTGATATCAAGAAAGTCAGTAAATGAATGTCGGTCAATGAACTTCATTTCACATTAATCTATTGTCTACCACACAATATCGCTATACCTCTTTTGGAATACAAAAAGACGATACTTTTGAGTTACTCCAATGACTATCTTACAATAGTTTCAAAATGAAATTGCAAGGCGAAGAAAATTAGCCATCTTGTAGCCACCGTAGCAGTCCATCGACAACGCTTCTGAACTCTTTCATTTTATCACACTGAACTTTGTTTTGAAAACATTCCATGAATGTCCTTGAAAGGAGGTGGTAAGGCAAAATTAAGAAAAATCATTGGGTTTCATTTATAGCAAAATTTTTGAAATACGTCGTAATTCAACCGCTATCAAGCACATTACCAACTGGCGCAGTGGCTTATATCTCGACCGCTACGCAGCAGTGCGTTGGTTCGAGCCTCGAGTTCAACATCGCTTTTTGTGAATCTTTAAATTGTTGATTCTGGTTTTCTACTGATATAATAGTACCAAAATGCAGCGGACACCTCCAAACTTCGTCGAATTAAATATGTCACAATCATATTCGGATTCGGCATTAAATATTCCTGATAGCGTTGAAGGACAGGTAAATGTTACGAGAAGATACAAACGAAGACTTGATGACGAACACTCAGAGTGTCTCGAGAACTTCACGTCACAAATGAAGTTAATGTTTACATCCTTTCAAGATCAACAAAACCAGAAATTTGACGTTCTTAATCAGTCATTAAACGTAATCAAAGAATTGCACACTGATTTAAAGAAGTCGGTTGAGTTTGTGACCGCAAAATATGATGAATCGTTAGCAAAAATTGAGCAACTCCAACAAGAGAACAAAACCACTAAAAAACAAATCTCTTTCCTAGAGCAAAAATTGGAATATTATGAAAAATCCTCTAAAGCCTCGACCCTCGAAATACGCAATATTCCGAAAACGGAACCAGAGACAAAGCAACAACTCATAGGAATGATTATGGAATTGGGATCAGCGATTCAACTTAACTTAAATGTAAACAAAACGGAAATACGTGACATTTACAGAACAAAATCCAAAACTGAGGCCATTGTAGTTGACTTTACAACTGTCGCTAGGAAAATTGAAATGATTGGTTCAGTGATCAAGTACAATAAGGCACAAAAAATAAAAAAAGGACTGCCATTAAACACCAACGACATAAAGATTCAAGGAGCCCCCCGGCATATTTATGTATCAGATACTCTGACAGTAAAGACACAACAACTGTTCTACTTGTCAAGACAACTCATTAAAAAACGAGGTTTTCATGGATGCTGGATTTCTTTTGGTAAAATATATATACGGAAGAATGAGGGTGACGCACCCATTCACATTAAAAATACTGAAGATTTAGATAATATTATATGACTGTTCATGTTTTCAGCTAAACAGTTTGCTATTGTTTTTAAAATCTGTCCTAGAACTTATATTAATACACTGCACATCTTA
Source organism: Mamestra brassicae (assembly GCA_905163435.1). Classification (NCBI taxonomy): domain Eukaryota; kingdom Metazoa; phylum Arthropoda; class Insecta; order Lepidoptera; family Noctuidae; genus Mamestra; species Mamestra brassicae. Next base: position 9,663,729 of record LR990987.1, read on the forward strand.
CACACCACCTCTTTTTTCATATTCTCACCAATTAAAATTAATTATACAAGTTTAAACAAACAACACACATACACACACCTCTTTTTATACAAACTCATGTTCTCGTTCCGTGGAGTTACACAAATATTCCAAAGTGTCACCTTTTATGTTCCATGTACACCAGTTTGGTCGAATCTATGTTCTTGTTTGCTATATAGGTGCACTAGTTCCGATGCCTGTTTAACTTGCATCCTAGTCTTAATAAAATACAAAACGGTAAATAGTCTTAAACTATCTATGTCCTTTTCAAATTGTCATACCAGATTTAAATGTCACAAAATTCGCTATGGTTAACGATTTATTAAATGACTTAGATCAATTTAATGCCTCTGTCTCTTTAAGCTGTAACCCAGAGAATTGCTCCAAATTCATACCAACTGCTACCAACTACCTAAAAATTTTACAACAGAATATACGTAGTATCAATTGTAATTTCAATGAACTCACAGTGCTTCTGTCTAGATTAAGCTTCAAATGCGACGTTATAGTGTTGTCCGAGTGCTGGCTCCGTCAGATATCTGATCTCCCTATTTTAAATGGATATAAATCTTACAAAACTAACCGAACCTTTAATCAAAATGATGGAGTGGTAGTCATGGTCAGTAATGAACATTATTACACAATTGAAGAACCAAATCTTTGTGAATGCAACTGTTTACTGATTAAATTTGGAACTAACATAGTTATTGTGGCAATATACAGGTCACCATCTTTTAAAAATTTGGATAACTTTCTGCAGTCACTCCACAACATTCTGGAACAGCTGCAATCATTTCAAAATATTATAATTGTGGGTGACATTAATGTAAATATACTGAATGTCGATTCTAATGTTTCGTCATATCTAGATATTACTTCATTTCACGGTCTACTTCCGGCTCATAACCTACCTACTAGAGGAAATAGTTGCCTGGATCATGTTTTAGTTAAGAGCAAGTTACAAGCCTATACATTTAACCTTCACACCTCAATAACTGATCATGACGCTATTCTTTTTTGCCTAAAGTACGGGGGCTCAAAAAAACCCTTAAACAGTAGAGAAATTAGGAAGCTTAACTGGTCTGAGATCATCGCTGACTGTTCAAAAATGGATTTTAGTCAAGTTTATGTTGAAAATGACTTAAATCTGGCAACCAATAAATTTATCGAATTATTATCTAATCTTACATTGAAACATATGTCGATCGTTAGGATGACACGAAATAAAACTACCTTAAAACCCTGGATAACGCCAGGACTACTACGATGCATTAAAAATAGAGACAGTATGCACATTAAAACTAAAAAAGAACCAAAAAATGAAATCTTAAGTATAACATATAAACGCTATAGGAACTATTGCAACAAACTTCTTAAAAAAATAAAACTACGATATGAACAAAACCAACTTAATATGGCTAAAGGTAACTCCAAATTGTTATGGGACTCCATTAAAACTATAACAAATTATAATAAAAATCGTGAATCTCCTGAAGAACTACTGTATACAGATCAAAACCCTCAATCTTCTATTAATAAAGTCAATACCTTCTTTTGTACAATCGGAAAGGCACTAGCTCAACGCATACCCTCAAACATCCCACCTTTCAATGACACTGCCTCAACCAAAGTCACTTCCCCTAGCAACTCATTTGTATTACTCAAAGTAGATATTATTGAAGTTAAAGCTACTATACTAAATTTAAAGAGGGAATGCTTACCTGGGTGGGACACTATCTCATCTAAGCTATTGCAAAATGTTGTTGATTTTGTGGCTCCCGTTATTACTGATCTCATAAATCGTTGCTTTGATTCAGGAGTCTTTCCTAAAGCACTAAAAAAATCACTTGTAATTCCCATATATAAGGCAGGGGATGCAGGCTGTGTCAACAACTATAGACCCATCTCTATCCTTTCTTCACTATCAAAAGTGTTCGAGCGAACTATTAACTTCAGACTAACAAAATTCTTAGAGTCAAATAAAATTTTTGCTGATACACAATATGGTTTTCGAGCACGCAAATCTACTGATGAGGCTGTTCACACTTTTTCTGATTTTGTGGTAAGAAGCCTAGATGAAAACAAAAAATGCCTAACCATCTTCCTCGATCTTGCCAAAGCTTTTGACACAGTCTGTATCCCCACCCTAATTCGTAAATTAACTAATATGGGAATACGGGGAAATGAATTAAGATTAATGGTTGACTATTTATCCGATCGCACGCAGCGTGTAAGAATCGGGGACCACTTAAGTGATGAATTTCCTATAGAATACGGAGTGCCACAGGGAAGTATTCTTGGTCCCACCTTATTTCTATGTTATATAAATCAGTTGTGTCAACTTAATCTAGAAAACTGCAAAATAATATCTTATGCTGATGACACTACTCTTACTTTCAAGGGGGATTCTTGGGAGGTAGTATATTCCTTAGCCCAATCAGGTCTGAATACTGTTTGCCACTGGCTCGCTGCAAACTCGCTCACACTTAATGTCGATAAAACAAAATACATTCCTTTTGTAATCAGGAGCGCAGAAATCTTCTTACAAGATAAGCCTCCCATATATTTTCATCAGTGTTCATTTCCTCCTGCAAATCATTGTAGCTGCCCAACTATACAACCGACTCAAACTATTCGTTATTTGGGTGTAACTATTGATAAAAGATTATCCTTTGAGGAACATATTCACAATTTATCTAAAAGAGTTCGGAAATTTACTTATATTTTTAAACAGCTTAGACAGGTAGCAAATGCTAAAACACTCAAAATGGTATATTTTGCTCTTGTTCAATCTATACTGTCATATTGTGTAACAACTTGGGGAGGTGCCGGTAAAACTAAAATGTTGGAAATAGAGAGAGCCCAAAGGCTAATTCTGAAAGTTGGCCTTTCAAAACCACGACTCTTCCCCACTGCTGAATTGTATCAGGAAGCTGAGGTTTTAACTGTACGACAAATTTACATCCTTTTTACAATTCTGAGACAACATTCGGGTTCATCTTCTTTCGATCTTTCCAAATTAACAACGAGGAGGCACTATGCAATTTGTAGCACCACTAAATCTAAAACTGTTTTTGCCCAAAAATTTTATTCTTTCCGAGGACCTGTACTCTACAATAAGTTAAATAAGGAATTAGGTATTTTTAATTACAATCAATCTAAATGTAAACTAATATTAAATAACTGGCTACTAAAATTGGATTACACAAAAACAGAGGAACTACTAGTAATATAACGTAATTAGGTATTAAACGAGTAATTCTACCTGTATATATATATATCTTTTTTTCCTTCATTTTTTTGTTGCAATTCTTCTAGTAAGACGTAACCCACTCACATACCTTCTCACCCTCTCAACACTACTTACACAAACACACTCACACATACACACACATCACAGACAAGCACAATATACACCTCATCCATACCCCACACGTACTGTTACTCCACTACACTTCATACAAGTAGATTTTATTATTACTTTCTTTTATGTTATTTTGTTTTTTCTTTTTCTTCCAACAAATTGTTTTAACATTAAATCAAAATTTTTGCTAAACATTGTTTGTCTACCTTGCCTGTAGAGGGGAGTACCTGGTGTCCTAAAATACAAGTCACGGCTTAGTTTAGGCACCAGTCTCCCACAAATGAACATTGTCGTAATCATAATTGTAATTTGTTTCCTTATATGTTAGTTTATAAATGTTATTTGTGGAAGAAAATAAATATTTTTATTATTTTATTATTTTTATTATCAAGACTAAATTATGAATTAGTTTTTTTTTAACAAAACAATCAAAAATGATTCTTCTTGGCAGGGGATCGAACCCTGGTCTTCCGCGTAACAAGCGGGTATACTTTACATTATACTACTAAGGATTGTGGCTGAGAATCTGAAATTAAGGTTCTGTTGTTTCTTGCTGTCGCACAAAACTCCAAATCCCAGCGAAACTACTCAATTTTATTTTGTAATTTTACACTTTAAGAAAGCGAATAGTCAAATGAAAGCATCTTATTTGAGTTTAAGCTTCATTGAACCACTTACTTCAAAGAAAATTGTTTTTCAATTAAACTTCCACCCCACGGATGCGACGCATGGGTAGCTACGTTACGAGCAAGTTCCGAAACTATTCGCCAGATGGTGCAGTTCCATCTCTCATCTTACCGGTTAGATGGCACCACCTGATGAAAATGCATGTGACGTTTAAATCGTCCATAATATTTGTCTTCTCTATAAACCGTGTACTTAATAGATTTAAATACGTTATCATATCGGACTTCTTGTACCTAACTTATAATCAACAGATACAGTAAATTTTTCAGAAAAAAAGAAGCAGATTCTTATCTCTGGTTCCCTAACAAGAAATCGGAAGTCCACAAACTTTATTAGGTTACCGATATGTAAATGACCCATTTAGCATGCTTTGTCGACTATCATTTTTGCCTAATAACTTATAAAACAAGCAAGCATTGATAAATCTACTGTCGCGGAACTGATTTAAAACTTACTAAGACTTTTTAAGAATTTTATGACAACAAAATTTTAATGTTGAAACAAAAATCGATAAAATAACAACATGAACTTAATATACTTTATTAATACATTGAAACAATATTGTAAAAAAATAGCAAAATAAAAATCAAGAAACATTAAAACTGTGTTTTAACAATGAACCATCATTAAACGTAATGTTAAATTAAAGAAGTGCTTATTTTGTATTGAATGACGTGAATGTACTAGGGGGTGGGAATAACGCGCGTCGCGGCGCGGGAAAACCGAAAATCTTTTTCCATCTTATAAATGCGCTCCAAACCAGAGTAAAAACAACCGAACAGGCTTTACTGCTCATAAGTCGAAAGATTAAAAATAAAACATAAGTTAATTTGGTGTTACTATTTATTTTTTTGTATTATTAGTTCTAGTCGCCATTCCATAGAGTACTGCCGATCAGTCTAGCCAACATTTCATAAACTCCCAACCCGACAGATCGATAGTCCCGTGTTGGGCGTCATTAGTTTGCTTTTGTTGTCGACTAGCTGTGTCCTGCTTGAGGAAATCTGTTGTAAGTAGACCTCTATAAATAATGATTCCAACAGAACTTGATTGATCGTTGTGCGGTAACTCTTCGAAATCTATTTTGGGTACAATTCGGCTGAATTTTTATGACTTTTCAATTTCTTTGATGTACTCGTATGTCATTGTGACTTGTGATATTTTCGAAAAAATGTAGGCTAACGCTAGCCTACAACCGTAATTAATGCCAAATTCTGTTTGCATTTTGGGTACAATTCGGCTGAATTTTTATGACTTTTCAATTACTGTGATGTATGTGACTTGTGATATTTTCGAAAAAGTCATCAGAATGTGGCATTGATTACGGTTGTAGGCTAGCGTTAGGTAAGTAGGTTACTTAAAAGTACCCTTTTCAGCTATAATTATAAATTGGGCTCGATCTAACAAAGGACTTGGCAATAATTATCAAAAGGTGCTTGTCCTACACTGCCTACTTTACCTGGAAATAAAGGCATGGCGTAATGATGGTCTTTGTGAGGAGAGTTCGGAGCCCCACCATACTTACCTACCTATAGGTAGTATACCTGCCCTTTGTTGCGATTCGTTCCTTAGGTATTTGCTCATGATTAAAAGACAAGTCACCCGTGCCTCGCAAAAAGTCCTAGCAAACGATTTGCTAACATTCAGCTTGTTCTCGTTACAGGTGTGAAAAATTAATGAGTACCCTTCAGATGGACAACATTGCGGGTGACAGCAAGTCGTCTACCGAACCGGAGCGTCCCCCTGACCCCGTGGTAGACGGCGAAGTTGTCGAGTAAGTTTTACGTCTTCTACGTCTGCGCAAATATAACGATGCCGAGCGCAACTTCTTGCTCAACATACCTACCTGGGTCGTTAAATAAGCGCCGAGTCAGAAACCTTTAATGCTTCGATAGTCTTGTTTGCATTTTGGGTACAATTCGGCTGAATTTTATGACTTTTCAATTTCTGTGTTGTATGTGTCTTGTTATGTTTTCGAAAAAGTCATTAGAATTTGGCATTAATTACGGTTGTAGGCTGGCGTTAGGTAAGTAGGTAACTGAAAAGTACCCTTTTCAGCTATTTATAAATTGGGCTCGCTCTAACAAAGGACTTGGCAATAATTATCGAAAAGTGCTTGTCCTACACTGCCTACTTTACCTGGAAATAAAGGCATGGCGTAATGATGGTCTTTGTGAGGAGAGTTCGGAGCCCCACCATACTTACCTACCTATAGGTAGTATACCTGCCCTTTGTTGCGATTCGTTCCTTAGGTATTTGCTCATGATTAAAAGACAAGTCACCCGTGCCTCGCAAAAAGTCCTAGCAAACGATTTGCTAACATTCAGATTGTTCTCGTTACAGGTGTGAAAAATTAATGAGTACCCTTCAGACGGACAACATTGCGGGTGACAGCAAGTCGTCTACCGAACCGGAGCGTCCCCTTGACCCCGTGGTAGACGGCGAAGTTGTCGAGTAAGTTTTACGACTTTTACGTCTTTTACGTCTGCGCAAATATAACGATGCCGAGCGCAACTTCCTGCTCAGCATACCTACATGGGCCGTTAAATAAGCACTGAGTCAGAAACTGCGCGCTTTCAATGCATCGATAGTCTTGTTTGCATTTTGGGTACAATTCGGCTGAATTTTTATGGGTTTTCAATTTCTGTGATGTATGTGTCTTGTGATATTTTCGAAAAAGTCATTAGAATTTGGCATTGATTACGGTTGTAGGCTAGCGTTAGGTAAGTAGGTAACTGAAAAGTACCCTTTTCAGCTATTTATAAATTGGGCTCGCTCTAACAAAGGACTTGGCAATAATTATCGAAAAGTGCTTGTCTTACACTGCCTACTTTACCTGAAAATAAAGGCATGGCGTAATGGTGGTCTCTGTGAGGAGAGTTCAGAGCCCCACCTTACTTACTTACGCATAGGTAGTATACCTGCCCTTTTTTGCGATTCGTTCCTTAGGTATTTGCTCATGAAAAAAAGATAAGTCACCCGTGCCTCGCAAAAGGTCCTAGCAAACGATTTGCTAACATTCAGCTTGTTCTCGTTACAGGTGTGAAAAATTAAGGAGTACCATTGAGATGGACAACATTGCGGGCAAGTCGTTTACCAAACCGGAGCATCGCTATGTCCTCGTGGGAGACAGCGAAGTTGTCAACTTTGTTTTACGTCTTCTATCTGTGCGCGAATATACCGAGGAAGAGCGCAACTTCCTACTCAGCATACCTTCCTGGGCTAAATAAGCGCCGAGTCAGAAACCGCGCACCTTCAATGCTTCGATAGTCTTGTTTGCGACGTAGATCGTCTTTTGTCTTATGTTTCCGTCTGCACAACGAATAGCGTTGTCGGAATGTAATTTGAAAATGATTAAAAGATGAAAATGTAGTTTTTGATTTTTATTTGACAAATATCCCTTACCTTACACTAAATAACATACATACACTCATACTTTTTTCCCATTTTAAATATACAGACATTCTTTTCTACAAATCAAAAACTCCCTAACATAAATTGTTTGGGAGTTTTGTAAGTACTCGTAGAAAATAATGTCTGCTGCTGATTTTTTCAATTTGTATTTTAACCCAATTGAAAATATTATATTCAAATTGGTTTAAATATAAATGAAGACTTACAACAGATATTATCAGACAACATGGGCTGCAGCATACACATACGCGCCCAAACTACAGAACACCACATAACATTGTATGTTTAAACGTCATACACCCACGCCTGTTACAAGTACTGCGCACCCAAACTTTGTGAACAACATCAAGGTCAGTGAATTTCCTTCTACTCGGTCGTAGCCACCCGGCGTGTCCACTCATATCTGGCTCACCACCCGGCCTTGTAAATAACTTTCAGCAGCAACGTTCCGTGTTAACAACAGCCTGAGATTACGAATTCGTCTGTGAAGTGTAATTACGAGAGAGTTAGATATATACTACATTTTTTATGTATCTAGCTAACGGTTGATAGATAGAATATACTTTATTGTTCACCAAAAATAGTTACGTACACAACGTTTGTTTTATTTTGTTTTTATTTCTATTAGTGTAGTTACTCCAACCTACAGTCATAATATTCAGGACTATTTTTATTATAACTTCAAAACCCAGTAAGTGTCTCAGTGGAAAATAAGTCGAATAAAGAATCAATTTAATTTGCAAGTCGGGACACATTATTATCCTCTGTTTCATTGCCAGTGTTCCAACAATTGATGTGTCAATAGAAAACATTCACGACACGATGTCTTACGGTGTTTGGCCGTGTTTCATCTGTTGCTATGTGTCAGTAAGAGTTCGTGAGGGCAAATTTTTCGATCGGTTTCTTTCCTCCTCGGCACGTGTTTCGCTCCTCGTGACTCAATTTTAGCGCGCAAAACGTTAAATTATTATGTAGTTACTTACTAGCATTTTCTGGTGGCTTACCTCGCGTAGTACCTACGTAAATGAACACACAAGAACCTACACCAACACTTTATGTAGTAGTAAACCATGACCTAGATTTGAAATTGATTTAAAAATGGGCCCAGAAATGGACAGTTAATTTTTGTACTTATATTATTTAGATAAATGTCTATTTAAATGAAATAAATCACAAGAAAAGTCCAGCACGTTACTATTATCACCAAAAATATGTGCAAAAGTGGAGTTCTTTATAAGCATGCAGAATTAGTCATTAGATATCTATATTATTCTAAATAATAACGATTATTGGCATACTTTTAAAAATGGTTAAAAATGCATTGTTTTGAATATAATTGATTACACGACTTAGTTAAAGTTTATTATCCTGTCGACTCATGGGCCCAAAATGGGAATGGTTCCTCCAAAAGTTACAAAATATCAGAACATAACCGTTTGGCCAATTCGGCTGAAACTTTGTTACTACAATATAAACTCTAACAAGCTAATGTGAAACAATGAGATTGTGACTGTATCGTCACCTACTCCTATTTAATAACAAAATATCTATTATATTTATTTCTTAACGTTGCACATGGTGTCAGACCACTTAAAAAACCATAAATTGTCCTTTTAATGGTAAAGGAATGATATACAAGGGTCAGCCATCAACCCAAAGTAATATTTCAACAAATTCTAAAGAACACTCACAATACTTGAGCAACATCTGGTAATCATAGCTGAGGGCCGAACAAAACCCAAAAGGACTCTTGAAACAATTAAGAAACTATACAAAAAAATGACAATAAGAGGAATTCTGCGAAAGTGTGAGAACACTGTGGAATGTGGTATTTTTTAGGGATGTCTGGTGAGAGGTGCGTTCTACCAAAGGATGAGGGCGAGAAGACACTTAGCTTGGGACCACGATAGGGAGCGGTCGATTAGTTGGAATAACTGAGTTAGGACCTTATTATTAGGACTGAGGCTATGTCTCTGTCATCGTTAGGGCAAGAGTATTAATTAATACTTTAACACGATAAGTATAGTTGAGACTAGGCTATATTAGTTTAGTATTCATGTGAATAGAGTGTAAGGCACGTGCGTGAATCTCAGTGACTGTGTTGGTGAACGAATGGGTGAGTGTTGACTGTTCTATCTTTCCTGATTCCCTTCTATGACTTGAGCGAGGTAACCTACTCCTGCGTTGGGTTTTAGGGACTCGGAGAGAGCCTTTCTGTAGAAAGTGCTTCACACTTACCAATGACGAAGATTGCATATAACAATGACTTTAACCTGACTATTGACAATCAAAGCACTGCCTACGAAAGGCTGAACCGAATATTACTCGCAACAAGCTGGGGCTACTTTGAGCTATAATGCCACCTTGTCATTGCTGAATAACACGTCGAATCAACCAAACGTTAGTAGTGGTTACCCGATCCCATGGACTGAATGACTGCAGGATACTTTGCTTTGCTCACGATGTACGCACACTTCCCGGTAGGCTTCACCAAGTACCCTAAACTGAGTTGATAGTCGTTCTAAAGGACGCTAGGGACCGTATCTCGTTAAATGACAATCGGCCGCCGTAGGCCACTCAGTGATACAAAAAAAATATATTTAGCGAGACACGTATTTTAGGAAGCCCAGATGGAACACTCCGTTGCTAGACGTGGCACGGTTGCAGAGTACTCTGTGTGCATCCTCGTAATGGGTAAATTAAGGAAGTGAGAGGTGACGAGTTCCAAAACCACTTCGGCGTATAGCAAGGCAATTGTAAAGAGTTCTGCAACCGACTGACGATACGGTACGCTTGTGCTAAGTTTTGTGTTGTCACAGTAAAGGGTTGATAGGCCGATTTAAGGGGCTAATTTCTGTAGTGCGCGTCCAGTATTTCTGGAAACTTGTCTCGCTCAATGACAGAGGCACTTTGCAGTCCTCTGCCTTAGGATTGAGTAAGACATGTTTGCGCGTAGGGAACGTGTACTGTTGTGACCGCGGCAGGTTCTTTCTAGTCCAGTCCTACGCACCCTAGGAACGGTGGTACACGAACGACGTGCCAGTCGCTGTAATGCGGCCCCACGTCCCTGGGGAGGGCCTCTAGATTATTGTAAAGAAATTTATTAACGTAACTCAAAACAATTTATTTCCCAATGCAAGCGTTACGTATCAATTACCCTTTTGTATTCCTCTTGGCCTTATAACTTTCTCAATTCAAACAAAATGTAGATTTCGTTTCCTTACCTTCTATACCTATGAATTCCCAACCCTATTTTATATTAACTGTTTGTTTTACCCCCTCCTTGTCCCTAGCTTTCTAAGTCGGGACAAGGTGAAATACTTCCTGGGAATTCATTTCATAAACGGTGGGAGAGTGACCAGTCTGGGACGAGCTCTACGGGGTCGTGTGGATGGCGGGGCACGGCCTGTTCCCCATATGGGAAACCGACCTTAACACTCAATCTAGGATAATTTAGGAAAAACGAATATTTTATCAGCCTAGGGTAATTTAGGTACAGTCACAAGATGTAGCCATTTTTATGTTGAAGTCAGAAATAGGATTTACCTACCTATCGAAACAGGATGTCAAGAAAGTGATCATAGCCACCCACTACATATTTCGCTCCACAAATGGCTCTTAGTTCACGCCCAACTAGCAAAGAGATCGTATAATCAATTACTCTCTCGACTATGGATCGAAAAACACTCGTATAAAACATCATATTATTTCAAAAGAAGAGAGCAGTCGTAATCTGAAATTAAATGAAACGGAAATATAAAAAATCTGTTATTTTTTACTTACAATAACGAATAGGAACCCATGTCACTAACACGGTTGAAACCTGTTTTTAACTTAGCGTTCGTTTAAAAGATTTTAATGACGTGTAGTTTCTGAACGGGAAAATTAAGTTTTTAGAAAATCACAACACAATTAAAGGGTTAATAAGGGTTAAAGGTTAAAGTAGCTAGAACCGGCAAAGTGAGCTATTCTTCGCCTCAGGAGGAAAAGGACCTCCTTCCGAAATACCATAAACCTCAAGCTGTACTGCAGGGAGTGGAATGTCTGTAGACGTAGACCCAGAGCGTTGCGACTCACGCGACTTCTGAACTCAGCAGACGATATTAGAGGCCTCGCCTCACGTTCACAAATTGCTGGCCTGGACCCCGAAGTAGACCGAGAGTGTTCCCGAACCAGGACACCGGTTTCTAAAGACAAACAAATTACTATTTTAATCACCTCTTCACAAAAAGACTAAAAAAACCAAGAGAGATGGAACTCCAAAAATGATTGAGAATTTTACATAGAATACATACCAAAGTAACTTAATAACTAACACTCGCTATACTAGCGGAACTACATCAAAGCTTCAAATGATTTAGATCACGGGTATTCACAGTATTAGTAGGAAATTAAAAATTAAGGGTTTTCATTTACTAATTCAATGTCAACGTCTTCTGACAAGCCTTTCCCACTACTGTCACAAAATTTTCCAAACAAAATGCATGACAAAATTGTGTTTGAAAAGTTTGTGGTCAGTATGAGGAAAGATTCCCTATTATCAACGAGGGAAGGCTTTTTTCTACAACGTCGATTTTATAACCAATTTAATAAAGAAAAACTTGCTAAGTTGATATTATCTTCATTTTTATACGGTCAGGAAAGATCCAAGCTCTCTGTGCACTGGTATACTCAAAAGTCACATGTAAGAGTCATGGACTATTCTGCAGTTCTGAAATGCTTGGCCTTACATCTTGTCATTGATCTCACTACTTTTACAGGCTGTATTTTTGGGAATAAGGAGCTTGGCCTTTTTTTGACGTATTGTTCATTGTTTTTTTGGGGGTTTCATTCACTGTAACCAAAATCCCCAGGCACTCCACTAATGTAATAATTTTTGAATATAATATAATTATTTGCTACCTACCTGCAACCTATTTGCAAATCGATAGATTAACTGTTTCGCATTTCGCCGGCACGCAGGATAGCTATACTCATCAGGAGAATCTGTGACATATTGCAATGTATCGTATGTACGCAATCATAAAATTATGTATTTCATAAATAAGCCCTATAATGCGCCAATGCGATATAATTACTTCATACGTGTGCAACTTCCATTAATTAATAAATTGCATCTAAACATTTACAATTCACTATTATATTGCTATTTCTGAGAACCTTAGTTGGCTAGAGAAAAATGGCGCGTGGCAATGGGTCAAACTTGTTTAGGCTTGTCTTTGAGGATGGCTCCACTAGGATGAGTGGCGACGCTCACCCCGCCGCCGGACGACGCGCAATCCCCAGCACTGCCTGCAGTTCGGGCTGATACTGCCAGCCGCACAGCACCCGAAACACGAAGCCACACAGACTGACATCCTTTCGCACCACCAGCCTACTGCACCCCATCATAATAAGACTCGGGTACGTGAACGATAAGTATATGCTATGAAAAGAGTACCTATGCTTAAAATAAAATAAAAATATTTAATTCTTTCCGGCATGATACTGTTTAGCCTCAAAGGAATTCCAAACGGTAGCGATGGTGACTGGCTTAACTCAGCTTAGGCTTACTTGGCATCAGAAAGCATCACGGCACGATACAACATAATAATCCAACCCACCTACGATATGAATAGAAGAAGCGCCAACAACGAATAAATTGTGAATTTGGGATAAGGGCTGGATGGTGACCTACCTACACCTATCCTCTACCTTCCTTCCTACTTACTTCTCATGATCGAGTGCCTTAACTTGAAAACATCGTGATTCCATGAAAAGGACAATGCTGTGGGTACTGTATAGCCTCGACTCTTTCTCGCAATAGAACAATGATTGCTTTGAGACGTAACGACAGAACACTAATGAACATATTTGATTTTATTTGATTTGACAGAAAAATCCTTCATCATAAGGTATCAAAGCCTTTGTGTTCGACCGGTGCAAGTGTTAGGAACACATGTTTATTCCATTACATTTTTTACATTTTCCATTACATTACACACACATATCAGGACACCATGAACACGATAATCACCGTTACCTATCCATATTTATTACAAAAACAAAACAAATAAAATGTTTCCAAAAATATTTCAATAATCAGTTCAGAATACATAATAATTTGTTTTAGAATAATTGGTACATAACCTCTAAAAAATAAAAATAATAAATCTAAATAAAATATTTGGCCTGACACCGATTTTAACCTTAATAAACCACCCAGATAGTAACACCTTGCCAAATCATTATGCGCCCAAACATTTTTAATTTAATTATTTTATTCCTGTTTTGAAATCGGTTTAAAAAAAAAACTAGCTGTTACCAATATTGAAAGAATACACAGAAGAAAGATGGCGGGTGGCGGACACTGTGACATTTAATTTAATCATTAATGAGCTATGAGTGCTCTATTACACTATAATTTGTCTTTATTATGGATCTTTACATATAACGACCAGGAGACCAGGTGACCCATAGCACAGGTTTCACTTATTAGGCGTACGAGGGGCCGAAGCCAAATCGCAGAGGCCCCGTTGGACATTTTGAATGGAATGTGGCACCAACCCGCGATTATCCCTGTATGCACTATGAAAGTATACCCCAGGAAAATCCCCGGTCGCTGCAGGACTGTTGCAGAATATGGAAACAAACTATGAGAGGCTCGGGGTTTGGGTGGTTCATTTTTTGAGCAAATGAGTTGAAAAAGGTATTTACACTAGTACGCGATTAGAGCTACATAAAACTAGACTTATCTTCCTCAATGGCAGCTGGACTTTAGGATTGTATAAGACATTTTTTTAGAGTTTAGGGTTCTTGTTCTGTTAGATTCGTTGCAGTATTCAAAAAGTGGTACTGTGCGATTAGGTCTTACAGTACACGTACGACGACGCTATTGTTTCATGTCACGAAATGGGGTTTATAGCTGTTTTATTATGAAAACACAAATTAACGTAAAAGTAAATCATGAATTTATTTAGGGCAAGCGTAACGCTCCTGTCACCACCTTTGTGTTACGTTATATAATGCACTTTACATTATACAGGCCAGAAAACTGTTTTACATGGCTAGAAATCTTGCTAAGCCGCAGAAATACGAATTTTGCTGGATATCTAACGGCCGTATCCTAATGAAAAAAAAAGGAATCTCCCTACATAGTAATAAAGAATGAAAACCAATTGCAAGACCTTTCAAATTCACCAGAAGCATGACTACCTGTTTTGGATCTTAAACTCGATTAACGTTTGTGGGTCCTCCCGAGTTGTTTAGTTTTTAGAATAATGCTTATAAAATCAAAAACGATATTCTTTCTACTCTTAATGCATGCACTTCATATTATATTAATTATATTTATAAAATCACTGCTGTTAGAGTCCACCAACACTCACACCAGTGAGTGGTGTGAGTGTTGGTGGTCTTTACACTCACACAACAAACATACAAACCCAAACTATTTCCATTCACATATTATAACACATCACCGCATAACCTTCAGCAGGTCAAAAACCACGCTTTTGTCTACATATGCCCAAAACATCGCTCGGACTGTGTTATATTACCTAATATGTTTACTCTTAAATACTAAAATTCGATAACATAAACTCCCTTAGTGATAATTTGGATAACTTTGCTATATCTAACATTTACCAATGCACCACAGAAGAATGTTTACCAATAATTAAGAACCCTTCTTCGTACTTCAAAATATTATCGCAAAATATAAGATCTATTAATCGCAACTTCCTTAGTTTTGAAACCCTTCTTACCCGTCTCTCCTTCGAGTGTGATATAGTCATACTGTCCGAATGTTGGCTTCCCTGCTCAGCTTACTCCAACTTACCACACCTCCAAAACTTTTCTTGTCACCACACCACTAAACATCTGAATCAAAGTGATGGGGTGGTTGCCTACATAAATTCAAAACTAGTTTATAAAGTTTATGAATCAGACTTTCATGGTTCTGCCTCTGGCTTAATTATTGAACTGCAGTCAGATGTAGCAATCGGCTGCGTTTACAGATCTCCCTCAAATGAAGATATTTCAACATTCCTTGGTTCACTTAATGAATTTTTACCCTCCCTAGCCAACTTTACTACAGTTATTCTTACAGGTGATATAAACATAAACATAGACAGCTATAGATCTCCCTTAGAAAACCGCTCTCATGACTATCTTAACTGTCTCGCATTCCATGGCTTTTTACCGACTCACTGTCTACCAACCAGAGGAGGAAATTGCCTTGACCACACTGTTCTTCGAACTAGATTACCGTCTTCAACCTTCATTGTTGATTCCACCATAAGCGATCACTGCTCAACTATTCTATTCAAAGCCTCGGTATAACTGCCACTTGACCACAATTTCAAAGATCGACTATGCTGCCCTGGATCTGGCTATGGAAAAAACTGACTTTTCACATATATTATCCATGACTGATCCCAATGAAGCAACAAATACCCTAGTACAAACTCTCTCCCAAAATATCACCATGAACACAAAAACTAAAACAGTTCCAAAACGTAAAAGGATCTTAAAACCTGATTACCACTGGACTTCTGAGGTGCATGAAAAACAGAGATGCCCTGCATAAAAAGCAAAACATTCTCCTGACAATGAAATGCTTAAAATTACCTAGTTGAGATACAGAAATTTTTGCAATAAAATCCTCAAAAAAGTTAAGAGACAGTTCGACTCTGATGAATTGACCAAAGCTCGACATAACAATAAACTTTTATGGCAAATAATTAAGCGTATCACTAACACCAACATCACTACTCACATTCCCACATAATTATTTTCCGCTTCCACTTCCCCTTACCAATCTGTTAATGATGTTAATTCTTACTTAATCTAAATAATAATTAATAATAATTAATATTAGAAAGAATCTTGCAGATTGTATTAAAAAAAATCAACCCTCGTCTCATCTTCTGGATCCACATATGTGCCCTTCGTACACAAGTGGTCTTAACTCATTCGCTATGTTGGGAACAACCCCTGATGAGATAATCACCGTTATAAACTCCCTCAAACTGAACGATGCAATGGGACACGATGGCATTTCCACGATATTTCTGAAAAGGTACTTACTGCAGGCTTCTGTCACCCATTTTGTGCCACATTTTTAACCTATGCTTTGACTTTCCCGTCTTCATTCAAATTGGCTATCATTCATCCTATATTTAAGGGAGGTGACCGTGGTGCTATAAATAACTATCGCCCTATCGCGGTGCTATCTGGCCTATCTAAGCTCATGGAAAGACTTATAAATAAAAGACTCATCAATTACCTTCAGACTAATAACCTGCTCTCAACTAACTAATTCGGTTTTAGGAAAAACAAATCGACTTCTGATGCGGCTCTGAAGTTGATAACTGGTATTGTCGACAAGCTCAATCAACGCAAAAAATGTCTCACTTTATTTATTGATCTAGCCAAGGCGTTCGATACCGTTCCTCTCCCTATCTTATTATCCAAACTAGAATGCTTAGGTGTCAGAAATTTTACAGGAGAAGACGCCCCGGGCGTCGGGAGTCGCAGGGCGATCCCCGGCCACCGTAGGCGCGGGCCTGCGAGCCACCCAACGCTCGCTGTCCGATCACCACCAGGCCAGGGTCGATGGCGCGTTGTGTTTCACGCGCGCCTCAAAGAGATGTCAGCACAGAAGACGGGGTCCGCTAGGCCAGAGCCTGCCAGGGTTGCGGAATTTGTTCGAAAGAGTCACCGCGGCCCTGGAACGCAAAGGGCTTTAGAAGGAACACGGATGGGTTTTAGTCAGTAAGAGTCTGACACGCCCTTCCGCTCCACCCAGAGCGGAAGAAATCATTTGATGATTTCCCATCCATAAAAAAGGTATCAGAGATTTACAGCTTCTACTCTTTCGTTCTTATCTGTCAGGCCGCTCTCAGAAGGTCAAAATCGACAAATATTTAAGTGACGAACTGCTTATTGCCTACGGTGTACCGCAGGGCAGTGTTTTAGGTCCCACCTTGTTTTTGGTATTCATCAATGATCTCTGTAATATGAAATTAAATTCCGGAAGAATTGTTTCTTTTCATATGATACTGCCATCACTTTCTCCGACAGCTCGTGGTCTAATCTCCAGACTACAGCACAGAAAGAGTTTGATGCTGTACGTGGCTGGCTTGTGTCTCACTCACTTACCTTAAATGCCTCTAAAACAAAACTCACTACCTTTTCTCTCAACATCACTTCACAACCTTCGACTCCTATAACCTTGCAAGCTCACTCCTGTCAATTAATCCCACCCAACTGCAGTTGTCCACTAATTCGATCTACTGATAAAATTAAATACCTTGGTATAACTCTCGATAAGCATCTCAACTTTAAAGCACATACTTCTCTTCTGACTGGCCGAGTCCGCAAACTGATTAACTTTTTTAAAACCCTTAGACACACTGCCTGTTATACGGTCCGTGTACTACGCAATCTGCCAGTCTGTAATCTCTTACTGTATTACAATTTGGGGTGGTGCTGCAAAATCAATTCTCAAGCCTCTCGAAGTAGCGCAGCGAGCAGTCCTGGAGGTAGCTACTTTCCGACCGATACTTTATCCTACCTTTGACCTCTACCAGAAATGCAAGGTTCTTACTGTTCGCCATATGTTCATACTCAACACAATTTTGCAACAGCACACTTACATTCCAGTCGCACATTGGCCGCCAATACCCAGAAGAAGAAACAGGGTATGTACTGTACCTCAGACATACTTTACTTTTACAAGATTTTATCAAGGACCATCTTTGTATAATAGAGTAAATGCAATAATTCCACTGCAAACTTTTGTTCGTTGTAAAATGACATGCAAAAAGCGGATTACTGAATTCCTTTCTACCAAGAATTTATCTTAATACATAATAATTGACTTTTTTCATAATATTTATTGAAAAATCACATGAAAAAGAAACAGTAGTAGTATATAAATTGTAGTCCGCCGGTGTCGGGAGGGGTCCAAGCTACCGTTGGTTAGGGCTCCATGAAAAGAACCTCCTCACTATACGGGTCAAATATCAAGGAGTACTGCCTTCTGTATCAAACCATTTACCCAACCGCGCAACGACAGCTTCGACAGATGGTCGTCGAAGCTTTTGGCCATTCAGGCCATTGGCCGTTACGAAAATCGGTACAATAACAGATTACACATATTATTATCCATATCGCACAGCGACACACTACTTATATCGAAAACCACGAGTGCTAAGCCGAGATACTTGATTTGTTTCTATTTCTCAGCTTTCACGCGGTTCTCGCCATGCGGGATGGTAACATCGATTATCATTGTGCGGCGCACTAATCGGTCTATCACCAAGATACCCAGCTTATTGGCAACAATAGTCCTATCAATGATGATAGACTGTTCCCAATACAACGAGACAGAGACATTGTAATTTTCGAGAACTGGGTCGGGCACATACTTGTAATTCGGTATTTCGGAATCCACAAGTTGACATTATTATTCCGTGTATTCATTAAAACTTACATACAATTATATTTTTAAATATTTCAATACAAATTATTAAAAAAAAACATTTAAAATATAAAAATAGTAGCCCACCGGTATCGGGAACAGGGTCCCGACTACCGGTCAGGGCTCCTCACCCTGGGGTGAGGAACCTACTAATAATGCGAGACGTGTCCAGATGTACTACTTACTGATCAGGCCTTCGATCCAGCTGCCTAACGAGAGCCTCCTGTGGTGTTGGTCGAGCCTCGTGGCTAAAAACCATTGGCTGACACAACTATCGGTACAATGATTGCTGAGTCCACATCCCACATGTCGACAACTTCGCGAGCCAAGTCAATACATTTGTTTTGCTTATCTTTCTCGGCTTATCTGTGGCACTGTAATGCGGAACGGTTATGTCCACAATCATTGCACGCCTCTCAATTCAGTCCACCGCCACTATATCAGGCTTCTTGGCAACAATAGTCCTGTTAGTGATGATGGACCGATCCCAGTAAAATGTGATAATGCCATTATCGAGAACTGGGGCGGGCGCATACGTGTAGTACGGCACCACCGATTCCACAAGAGAGTATATCAGAGAAAGTTGCTGATGGATAATCCTGGATACAAGGTTGTGCCTATGTTAGTACTCTCCGTAAGCTAGATCAGAACAACCAGAGATAAAGTGGGGAATCGAGAAAATGTCGACCGTGCCGTCCTTCACAATAAATCTCCGGTAGTTATTCGTCATGATTATTTCTCCAAAAAGATCACCGAAACGCAGCCGGGCTACGGACGCTAATTGATCTACGTCGAACCCATGTTAGGCCCGGAAAAAATGTGGTGAGAGTTCCTTGCGATCATTAGTGTCTAGCACCACAGGTTTGCACCAGTTCTCATTTGCCAAGGAACGCGGGGTAAGTTCATTGTCCACCGCCACTACCATCACTATGCCCATAATGTATGATGCAATCACAAATTTAATTACGGGCTGGAAAGTCCGACTATATTCTTATTTTCTTCTTGTTTGTTTTGGAATTGGATAAATATGATATTTTAAAGATAAGCAGACTGCCCCGAAGGTCAAGTCAGTCAAAGTAAATTTTAATAATAATAATAATAATCTTTATTTTATCCAAAAACAAACAGAATTTTAGATACAGTTTGATATTAAGTTTAAAAATATATTTAAAGTTTGTGTTGCAAGCTCTGCACAAAAATTATACTCTACCTCTTAAACTAGGATATACCTGTATTTTAAGAGGCAGTAATATACGGTCAGGGTTTACAATTACCAACAAAACTTATCTAGAGTGGACTGTGCCATTCTACTGTATGGTATACAAATTTTAATAGTGAAATTGTGTGTGAGTGGTGGATGTGGGTGTGTGTATGTGTGTGTGTATGTGTGTATGTGTGTGTCTGATGGTGTGTGGGTGAGTGTGTGCATGTATTACACTAGATATGTAAGTAAAGACTCCGTGTAAGAGTAATCCTTTAGGAGCAGCCACTCTGTTACTTTGGATTTTAGTGCATGTGAGTTTAAATTTATGATGTTAAGGTGATTGTTTATGGTTTTATAAATATGAGTACTTAGTATATAATATTGGCGTTTAGCGAAGGAAGTCTTGTGTTGGGTAGTTGGTGGTAGGTAAGTGCGTTTATTTGGTATAGGAGGTGGAAGGCCTGCGTGTTTTCTAAGGGTGGATCTAAGCACATAAAGCTGACGAACGGTAAGTACTTTACAGTCTGAGAATATTTCAGTTGTTGGATAGGGCTTTTTCATCATGACTTTAAGTATAGCTCTCTGAGCTCTCTCCACCCTTAGAAAGCTGGTTTTTGTGGCACCGCCCCATGCAACTATGCAATAACCAATCACTGATTGGCATAATGCAAGGTACACCATCTTGATAATTTTTAGGTTGGCGGACACTCTGAGAGACTTAAATATATGTATAAGACGTAGTGTTCTGGTAGTGACAGCGTCAATTTGGTGGTCCCATCTCAGTCCGTCGTCTATCTGTACTCCGAGGTATTTCACACATTCGGATCTTACAAGCGGAAGACAAGTGCAGTGAGTGTGTAGGTGTGTGCAGGAATGGTGAGCAGTTATAGTAAAAGAAGGGGGTGGTTTAGCGTTACGACGTATAGAAAAAGGAATATATGTTGTTTTTTGTAAATTTAATGTAAGAAGGTTCGAGTTTAACCACGTCATGACTTTACCCATGGCCATCTCCGCATTAGTTTTTACAATGTCCCAAGTGATTCCGTCTACAAGAATCGCGGTGTCGTCTGCGTAGGCATATATTCTAGTGTTTGGGATACTCAAACTGCAGAGGTCATTTAAATAGATCTGAAATAGTGTCGGGGAAAGGATCCCCCCCTGGGGAACACCGTAGGACACTAGAAACTCATCACTCAAGTAAGTATCAATTTTAATACATTGCCTACGATCTTTTAGGTAATCTTTAAAAATTTCCAGAGGCAATCCACGCGCACTGATATTTTCCAGCTTCGCGATGAGTTTGGGAACAGAGACTGTGTCAAACGCCTTCGAAAGGTCCAAGAATATACCTAGGCATTTAGATTTTTTATATAGGTTTGAGGCAACTTGTTGCGTGAAATCTAGAACTGCATCTTCTGTAAATAGACTTGTCCGAAATCCGTGTTGATTATTAGCAATAAGTTGGTGTCTGTCAAGAAACTTCCGTAGAGAGTTATTCAAAATTTTTTCAAGAAGTTTAGAGAGTGCAGGAAGGACCGATATCGGCCTGTAGTTATTAACACAGTCTCTGCTCCCTCCCTTGTGTATTGGATGAACCACCGCTTTTTTAAAAGCCTCCGGAAAGACACCCTCGCTCAGGCAACGATTAAAAAGGTAAGTAATTGGTGGAACCAGTACATGTCGACAGTTTTTCAGTATTAGTGATGATATGCCGTCCCATCCGACTGCACAATCAGAGCGTTGCTGTAGGATTAGGGACTCAACATCAGCTTCGTCTACTTCCAGGATGGTAAGAGAGTTTACAGGTGAGTTTTGGGTGTCCGTAGGTGAAAGTGAGGGACGGCTACCTGCCGGTGATGATGCAGTCTCATTCATTATTTTCGTAGCCAAGTTTTTTCCAATGTTTGCAAAAAATTGGCCTACCTCATTAATTGCAGATTGTGGGCTGTCTCGTATTGTGAGTAGCTCCACTGAGCTAAGTTTTGTTTTGTGGGTACTTGTTATTTGTTTAATGGTTTTCCATAAAGCTTTGGGATTATCTTTGGTTTTTTCAAGTTGAACGGTTTCATAGGACATTTTTAGTTTTCTTAGTAAGTTGTTGCAGAAATTGCGGTTACGTAAATAAGTAGTTTTCAGAATAATATTGTCTGGTGATTTTTTTGAGTTAATGTGCATTTTATCTCTATTTTTAATACATTTTAAAAGACCAGGAGTTATCCAGGGTTTAATAATTCTCTTTATTATAGGGATTTTAACTTGTTTTGAATGATTTGATATTATTGATTTTATTATGCTTATGAATTTATTTACTGCCACATTTATGTTTTCGACCTCATATATTACTTTGAAATCCACATTTTCCAACCCGTGTGCTCGCTTGATGATTGAGAGAAGTTTTTGTGTATAATTTATGTGAAGGATTCGCATTTTTCATACTCAAGAGTATTGGTTTATGGTCCGTTACGTACGCCTCTAAAACTAGTGTAGTAGTAATTAGATTTGATTTTAAAAATATATGATCCAAACAGTTCTCCTCTCTAGTGGGGAATAAGTGTGTTGGGATAAGACCATAGGATGCATTTAGTGCGAGATAGTCCAAGGATCGTTCATTCATATTAGTCTGTTGTATGTCGATGTTTAGGTCGCCTACAAGAGCGATATTAGGGCATATAGATTTAATATTGTCGTAAGTGTTTATTAGACTGGTTGAGAAATTGTCAAAATTCTGCCTCGAATTTAATGATGGAGAGCGATAGATCGCTACCACAGACAGCCTTTTGTCTAAGTGACACACTAGACAATTTCCACCCGAAACATCTGGTTCCCATACTGTAGTATGCAGGCTTGACTTAGTGTAAATAATTATTCCGTCATTTTGGTTACAGTTTTTATTTGTGTAATGTGACTCAAAACCGTCCAGTAGTGGTATATTGTTGACTTTACTGAGCCAACATTCGGTTAAAACAATAACATCAATATCTACATTTAACAAATTCAGCAGTACTTGAAGGTGCGGAAAATTTTTGTTTATACTACGGATGTTTATATGCAATAGATTTATATTATTTTCAGATGTATCTATATAATTAAGATATTCGTCTGGATTGCAAACAAAGGATTTTCCCTGGCTTATTTTGTCAAGATCGTTATTGATGTTAATTAAGTTAGCCATTAAGAAGAGAAAAATAATCAAAATAATTCCCTTTACCGGTGAGAGTACAGGTGGAGCTATAGTCTTGTTGAGTTTTAAGTAAAAAATAAATAAATAATAACAATGGGATTGGAGCCTTTAAGAGGTTGTACGTGTATGTGTGAGTGAGTATGGAAGTGTTTAAAATATTTTTACAGAATGTGTTTTGATGTGTGTTTTTTTTTGTAAAATGTAGACGTAAGTGTATGTTACTAAGCAGATAACTAATTGTAAAAAAATTAAAGAAAATTTTGGTTTATATGACAAAGGTATCATGCATTTTCTTAGTCACTTTGCCAGTTTAGGTACATTGGTATCGAGGTCTTGCAGACATTTTTCTGAGAGGATAAGAATTTGCTTCTCACCAACTTGCTTGCGGAGGAAAATATTTCCGTTACTGATCCAGCAGAAGGTATATTGGTTATTCTTTGCAAATTGTCGCGCCGAGTAGAACAGCTTCTTCGAGCTGGCGGACAGTCGCTCTTCGACATAGATGGCCTGGCGTTTGCCTGGGACACCAATCAATTCCGTGTTAAGTTTGTCATCCTTTGAAGTTTTAGTTTTGTTGTATGATCGGATAGCCATTAGTAGATTTTGTTTGGTATGTACCGTTGTGAATTCTGCTAGGACAGGACGTGGTGTTTGGCTGGGTTTTCCGGGCTGACGATACACATCACGGATTTCGGAAGGAGATATTGGTGTTCCAACAAGTTGACTGATACTGCAGATGGTATTTGATAATTTGGCAGTAGTTTCATTTTCTAATTGTGGAATATTTCTTATTTCGACGGATGATGAGCGAGTCTTATACTGCAGATCTCTTATTTTATTTTCAAGTTGTTCTATGTAGCCTCTCTGTTCTTTTCTCTCTTTCTTTAACTCTTCGACTTATTTTTTCATTTCTTCAAATTTCTGGTTAAAATGTTGCATTGACCTTTCAATTTCGGCATTTGTCTTTTGAATCTCGGTGTTCGACTTTTGGATTCCGGCATTCTGCGCCTTAATCTCAATTACGTAGGACATTAATTTTTGTATCAAGCTTGTTTGTGACTCCAGCATCTTAGTCACACGAGTGTCCTGATCATTTCTCCACAAGCTGAGCAGATCAGTAAGTTCCTGTTTATTTAAAGCGGGCTCAATTTCTTGAGGATTTTCTTTACTTGCTCGTTTGCCTCTATTTGTTACATATTCACTCATGTCAATTGCCGCATTTATGTCAGGTTCAGATTGTTATTGAGTCTGACATTGACTTTGCAATTTTGATGGTGGAGTGCGCTGTACGCCCGACATAATGCAAGAAGTATTCACCGTAGATGTATGGATGTATTTTGGAGTCACGTGCAAAGTCTTTTTTGTTAATAGAAATTTAATATAAACGATAACACTTGCCACAAAAATGCTTCTCTCCCAGATGTAATAGTTTTGTTTCGTAGCCGATACAAAACTCGTAGCACGCTCGTAGCACACGTAGTCGCCTCCGCGCGTAGAAGGCACAGATGACGTCAGCCACGCGTAGCACACCAATATTTCGACGCTCGCTGCTGCTTGCTCGATGGCGCGGTGGTCAGGTGCTCGGCTCAAATTGCCCCACCGTGAGAGGTTGCAGGTTCGGAACTCACCAATCTATGCCACTTTTTCAAACGATGTTCGAGACGGCAATGTCAAAAAACTATTTGTCTCTTTCAAGGACCACCCAGTGGGCGTGAAGTCCGGGTTAAAACAGTTCAAGAGCGACAAGGAATTGCAAAAATTTAAACGCGGCCAATCACAGATTTTAGCGACACAATTTCTAGCCGAAAATTGACACACGTCCACTTGTCACAGCGTCTGTCGACCGACCCTCCTTAATGAATATCTCCCAGGAAAATAAGTATTATTTAAGATATAAAGTAAAAAAGTAACACACCATTTAAAAATCATCACAATACTTAGCCGGGTATTGCGAGAGATTATTGATCTTGAGTTAAATAGCGTTAAGGCTTCTGAATTTTGAATATAATTTTGTTAACCCACTTCAAAAAAGGCGGGTGTTCTATGTTCGACTATATGTTCTTTTTAAATATATGTTCACCTTCACCAACTGAAGACCGACTTCGATAATTCTATTTTTGTTTATAAAAGTATTTTCCCGGAGTGGTCCTGTTTCAATTTGGTTCAAATCCGATAAAGAACTTCGGAGATAGTTAATGGGAATGGAACTCTTCAATAAATGATAGCAAATCTCCCGGAATTGTTGAAATCACATGTCTGTTTATATTAACACCGTTTCATGGTACGGACATGTGTACAACCTTACTTCAATAGTTATGTTAAATTTCTATGAATTGGGGTTATCCATACATACAGTTAAAACTGTATTTGATTATGAACTGTTGGGTTGAGTTAGTGCTATATTATCATGGCATTTGAACAGGTCGTTGAACTTCGAAGGTACCTTCCTCAAATTAGAAATTTGACTCGTATAGTGAGACATTGTTAGGTTTTATGAATCCCAAAGCAAAAGTGGAGTGGAATTAGACGGCGAAAACATACAACGTAACTCCTTAACCGCAAATAGTGCAAATGTATAGACTGACTCATTACGGGGAATTCAGCTGTGGGGTATAACCATAGGTGGTTTATATAGATGCCAGTGTATACGTTTTTATAATAAACTCCCTAGCAATGTTCAAAACCTTAGTATTAATAAATTCAAATTATTTATAAAACGTAATCTATGCCAGAAAGCTTTTTACACAGTTAAACCCTATCTTGAAGATAAAAAGGCTGGGATTGAGCTGCTTCGCTGATGTATATGGCCCAATGGTTATATTTGCTTTTTTGTACCTATTATTCTTTAATTTTATACATTGAAATTTTTATATTCGTATTTTTGTATACTTTTTGACATGAATGTATACTTTGTTAAGTATTCTATTTATGATTATTTTTTATTTGCTTTCAATTCATTTTTTTGACATGATAAATTACTTTTTAAAGTATTTTAAATATATCTTATATATATATACATACATATGTATTTAATTTTATTTTAAAATAATTATTGTGAATATGAGGAGTGTAAGGGGTTTCTTTTTCTTTTTTCATTTCAAGTTTTTTTTTTAACGTTATCTAGGCAGTTTGAGTACTTTTGTGGCCTACTCAAAATGTCCTTTCATTGGCATTGTTCTTCAAATCGTTGAGCTCCTTAAAGTTCTAAGTTTGAGCCACACAATAACTGACAAATGCTTGCACTATCTGGACAGGTCCACTCAAATCTGTGTGGTACTTTCCACAAAAGACCAGGTAAGACCAGGTAAATAAAAAGGGCTTGATCTTATATTAAGAAGAAAGCTGTCGTAATCTTACATAAAAATAAACGGAAACCTACCACAATATAGTCTTTATAACCCAAAGGTTGACTGGTAGAGAATGCCTTGATGCATTAAGTCCTCCCATGTACCACTATTGTACATAAAGTTTAAATAAATAAATAAATAAATATCAAAGAACCACAAAAACTATGATGACGTAGAATTACTTTAGTTATCTTTAAAACTACAATAAAGAATAGGAACTCCTGTCACTAACACGGTTGAAACCTGTTTTTAACTAAGCGTTCGGTTAAAAAATTTGAATGACGTGAAGTTTCCGAACGAGAAAATTTTGCTTTTAGAAAATCATAACACAATTCAAGGGTTAATAAGGGTTAAAATCTAAACCAGCTAGAACCAGCCATGTGAGCTATTCTTCGCCTCAGGAGGAAAAGGACCTCCTTCCGGAATACCACAAACCTCGAGCTGTACTGCAGGCAGTCGAATGTCTATAAACCCAGAGCGTTGCGACTCACGCGACTTCTGAACTCAGCAGACTATATGAGAGGCCTCGCCTCACGTTCTAAAATTGCTGGCCTGGACGCCGAAGTAGACCGAGGGTGTTCCCGTACCAGGAAACAGGAAACCGGTTTCTACAGACAAAGAAATGACTTTTTTAATCACCTCTTCACAAAAAGAGTGAAAAAACCAAGAGAAAAATACTCCAAAAATAATTGAGCTAGAATACATACCAAAGTAACGTAACGAGTCCGCTTACATAACACTCGCTATACTAGCGGAACTACACCAAATTCAAATGATTTAGTTAGATCATGTGTATGCACTGTATTAGTAGAAAATTAAAATGTAGAGGCTTTCTTTTGCGAAATTACTGTCTTCTGAATTAACGTCTTCTGACAAGCCTTTTCCTATACTGACACAAACTTTACCAAACAAAATGCATGTCAAAATATTGTTTGGGAAAGTTTGTGTCAGTAAGGGTAAAGATTCCCTATTATCAACGTGGCAAAGCTTTTATCATCAACGTCGATTTCACAACCAATTTAATAAAGAACTAAAACTTGCCAAGTAGATAATAGGGTCACATTTTCAGGAAAAAGATTTTTCATTTTTATACGGTCAGGAAAGATCCAAGCTCTCTGTGCATTGGTATTCTCAAAAGTCACATGTAAGAGTCATGGACTATTCTGCAGTTCTGAAATGCTTGGCCTTACATCTTGGCATTGATCTCACTACTTTTATAGGCCGAATTTTTGGGGATAGGAACTTGACCTTTTTTCACATTTTTGTATTTTAGGGGTTTCATTCACTGTAACCAAAATCCGAGGTTTACACGTTTCTAACGCCCCAGACACTCCAATAATGTAGGTTTTTGAGTACAACTATACTTGCTACCTATCTGCTACCTATTTGAAAATCGCATTTTGCCAGCACGCAGGATAGTGTAAAGAGGATATCCTTGTATGCAGGTCTCTGGCAGACAAGGTAGCCTTTGGAAGCGTCAGGTAAAAACTAGAAAAATTTGAAATATGAATGTGAAAATATGTTTTGTTTTTATCTGGGACTCCGGTTCCAACGTTCCTTGAAGGCAGACGCCTAATATATTCTAATGTTCAAATCTCCAATATAGTTTTATTTATAATAATAACAATAAGTAACACTTGCGGGAGTCGCTGGTGTTACAATAGCTATACTAATCAGGAAAATCTGTTCAGAACTGTGACATATCAGTGCGCAATCATTAAAGTATGTATTTCATAAATAACCCCTATAATGTGCCAACGCGATACTATTACTTCATACGTGTGCAACTTCCATTAATAAATAAATCGCATCTAAACATTTACTCAGTTGGCTAGAGAACAATGGCGCGTGGCAATGGGTCAAACTTGTTAAGGTTTGTCTTTGAGGATGGCTCCACTAGGATGAGTGACGACGCGCAATCCCCAGCACTGCCAGCAGTTCGGGCTGCTGCCGCCAGCCGCGCAGCACCCGAAACACGAAGCTACACATACACAGAGTGACATCCTTTCGCACCGCCAGCCAACTGCACCCTACCATCATGATGAGACTCGGGTACATGAGCAATAGGTATATGCAATGGAAAGAGTATGCTTACAATATAATAAAATCAAGTTTATTTTGAATTCTTTCCTCCATGATCCTGTTTAGCCTCATAGGAGTTCCAAACTGTAGCGATAGTGACTGGCTTAACTCAGCTTAGGCTAACTTGGCGTCAGAAAGCGTTACGTCACGATACAACATAATCCAGCCCAGCTACGATATGAATAGAAGAAGCGCCAACAACGAATAAATTGTGAATTTGGGATAAGGGCTGGATGGTGACCTACCTACAACTATCCTCTACCTTCCTTCCTACTTACTTCTCATGATCGAGTGCCTTAACTTGAAAACATCGTGATGCCATGAAAAAGGACAGTGCTATGGGTACTGCTTAGCCTCGACTCTTTCTCGCAATAGAACAATGATTGCTTTGAAACATACTGACAGGACACTAATGAACATATTTGATTTGATTTGATTTGACAGGAAAATCCGTCATCATAAGGTATCAAACAGAATTCATTTCATCAAAAGCATTTGTGTTAGACCGGTGCAAGTGTTAGGATTAGGAATTAAGGTCACATACAACACATATTTTTTCCATTACATTACACACACATATCAGGGCACCATGTAAACATGTCTCGTAATACGATAATCACCGTTAGCTATTCAGATTTATTACAAAAACAAAACAAAAAAATGTTTCCAAAAGTATTTCCAAAATATGTAGATCCAAAATCAGTTATTTTCTGCATATTTTTCACAATAATCGGTACATAACTATTTATCTAAATAAAATATTTGGCATAACACTTTAAAGTATCAGCCTTTTATAGGTCTTATACCGATATTAACTTCGATAACCACCGAGATAGACCTTGCCAAATCTTTATTAGAAGCAATCCACGCGCTAAAACATTTTTTTAATTAAATTATTTTATTCCTTTTTAGAAAACGGTTTAAAAAAATCTAGCTGTTACAATACCGGCAGAATACACAGAAGAAAGATCATGGGACACAAGACTGGCACGTGGCGGTCACTGTGACATTAAATTTAATCATTGATGAGCTATGAGCGGTCCCTATTACACCATAATTTGTCTTCATTATAGATCTTTACATACATTCGAGATAAGGAGACCAGGTGACCCATAGCACAGCCGGTCGATTCTCTACGAGGTGAGTTGTCAATCCATATAAACAAGATGTCATGATGTGATCACGAAGTGAGCTGTCATTCCATCTTGATTATATGGATTGATAGCTCACCTCGTGATCTCTTCACCCAAGCCTTCACTTCTACATGTTTGGAGAATCGACCGGCATGTTTCACTTGTTAGGCGTACGAGGGGCCAAAGCCAACTCGCAGAGGCCCCGTTAGACATTTCGAATGGAATGTGGCACCAACCAGCAATTACCCTGTATGTACTATGAAAGTATACCCAACGATAATCCCCGGTCGCTGCAGGACTAGCGCAGAATATGGAAACAAACTATTAGAGGCTAGGGGTTTGGGTTGTTTAGTGGTGATTATCGTGAACTATGGAAGAACTATTGGCTCCTGCCTGACCACTGACAATGTACACGGCTTTAAAATGGCAGGTATAAATAACATTATTAAGGATTGGGATGGGTTGATTTGGTTGGCGGGTTCTGTCGGTTGCGTTTGTTGCTTCTGTTCTGCAATTTTTGATGTGCTTTTTTCGGTGTGTCGATTTATCTAATCCTTATTTTACGGACAGCTATAGTGTCAGCTTACCCCGGTTTTTACACACATTTGCAATAAACGATGCTCAAGTTTGCATTAATAAATGTATGTGCATTACCAATTGCAGTCATGTGGCATAATTTTAATGTTTAAAATCTTCGATGTTTTCACTTTAAATAACTCTTGTGTTCAGATATCTGCTAGTATAGTAAGTGAAAGCTTAATGGGTTGGTTTATAACATTAAAAATTGACAAAAACAATCCAGTTAACTTTCACATCAATAAAAAACACTAAAAAACAACTAAGTATTAAATAACTTTATTTTTCCGGAAGGCGGTGTTTTTGGTTTTTTCTTCTTTTTTTTGAAACCGGCAAGCTTTTATAAATCAGGGTAATATGTAGCGAATATGGGATCGAACTAAATGCTAGTAGTAATTTATAAGGTTTTCTTTTTTAAGGTTGGAAAATAAATAACCTAAACAAAAACATATCCAAAATAAAAGTTGTCATGTATTGAGCCAGGCAACAGTTTAATTTGTTTTTGAGAGGTGACTCTCAGAAAAACAAACTAACCACCAAACTAACAAGTCACCACCGTTTGGAGGGACTGACTGATCTTGACGGCTCATTGCTGGAATTGGAAACGGAGAAAATGAGTGAAAGAGTCTGATAATTATTGTCACGCTGATTTTTAACTAGGTTAGAAAGCGTCGATTTATATGATCTTTATTTTGAAATGAAATGAAATGAAAT
The DNA here is from genome assembly GCA_905163435.1 of Mamestra brassicae. Taxonomy (NCBI): domain Eukaryota; kingdom Metazoa; phylum Arthropoda; class Insecta; order Lepidoptera; family Noctuidae; genus Mamestra; species Mamestra brassicae. The sequence continues at coordinate 9,694,916 of LR990987.1, forward strand.
TGTTTTATTGCCAGAATTGTTTATCCAAATAATAATACACAAAGAACAATAAATAATAAAAATAAGTTAAAATTTAGACGCCGCGAATCATGTTATCGGCGTATGATAGGCCAGCCATCTTTGATGTAGAGGGCTGTTGTCCCAGTCTCCAAGGAGTTAGCGGAGCGATGTATGGCGGAGCGTGTGGCGGCTGAGCGTCTCCTCAGCAGGGCCGGCCAGCCGGGCGCGCAGCCCTCGCAGAACATGGCGCTCGCGCTGCACCACCGAGGCAGCCGGAACATGGCACGCCACGCGTCATTGTATTGCACTCGCATGTCGCTGAGTGCAGCTTTGGTGTAGTTAGCCCACAACTCGACTGTGTAGACGCTTGAGCAGTAACTAATGAAGAGCTGCGATTTCACAGCGTCACTACAGCGGCTAAACCGCCTCGCTAGCATGTTCCCACGCACGGAGATGGCTCGTCTCTGCCTATCTATATCAGCGTGATCGGACAGGTTGGCTGTTATTACGTGACCCAAGTATTTCACGCTGTCGACCTGTAACAGCGCTTTGCCGTAGAATTGAAGAGGCGGCAAAACGGACCAGTTGTTGTTGTTGTTGGCTTTCAAAAACCATGTACACTGACTTATCTGGGTTGTACGTCATGTTGTGGTCTTTAGCGTACATTTCACACTCTGCCAATAGTTTGCGCATTGCCGATATTGACGGTGCCAACAGAACCATATCATCTGCATAACAAATGTGATTTATCAGGGTCCCGTTAATTGAGCAACCTATACCAGTTCGGTTGAGTCGGATCGATAGCCCATCCATGTACACGTTGAAAAGTGCAGGTGACATGTTACCCCCTTGTCTCACTCCGCACTTAAGGCCAGAGGGGGTCGACAGTTCATTCTTCCATCGGACGCGGTTTTCCTGCTGCTACCACTGTTTCAACACCCGTACCACTTGGCTGGGAACTGCACGTTCTGGTAGCTTTTGCCACAGCAGATCATGGTCCACACGGTCGAAAGCTTTGCTGAGGTCTAGGTAACAGGCTATTACAGAAGTATTTCTACTCCTGTAATATCCTACCACTTGTTTGAGTACATATATTGCAGTACTTGTTGATACGAGGCTCTTGAAACCATGTTGGCAATCCGAAGATGTTATGAAGGGTGCTGCTTGCTTGTGCAATATCTTCTCTAACAGTCTGGCTATGATATTAGCAAGGGCAATTGGACGATAATTACTTGCACTAGAAATGTTCTTCCTTCGATTTTTGCATATCGGAATAATTACTGTGTCTGTAAGGGCCTTCGGCACATATCCCAGTTTTAAAATGGCCGAGAATAGAATAGACAGAGCATAGTACACCCCCAGACACCCGTAGCGTATGTGCTCAATAGTCAGCCCATCTAACCCTGGCGACTTACCGCCGGCTGTTTGTCTCACAACGTCCGCTATGTCCTGTACAGATATTGTAATACAGCTTTCGTCTTGAGCCTCGTTAATGTTAAGAACATGTTGATTGGCGGGCGCCGGTAGGTAGGATATACACTTCTGGACACATCTATTGGCCCACCTTAGAGTTTAGGTTTCGATGGCCCCTACCGAAATATGATTACTAGATTGAACAAAAATTGTTGATGCAGTTTTAAACCTGATACATTTTACCATCTTTTTCGATCGTATTGTTTTAAATTTGAATTCAGAATACCATACGACATGGAGCTACGCCTAACAAGTCGGATATCCGCCTTGTTAAAGGCAATTGATGTTTGAATAAAAAACATGTTTTATCAAATAAAGGTTTAATTTAATAACGCGTGTTGCCTCCATGGGCATCTACCACAGCTCTCATACGATTAGGCATAGAGTTTATCAACCGCTCTATGCAATTTTGAGGGATCATCTCCCATTCCTCTTCTATGGCAGTTTTCAACTCCTGCATCGTCTGGGCAACTGGCTGACGAGCCCTAACACGTCTTTTTAGCTCGTCCCACATGTGCTCAATGTCTGGGCTTCTGGCTGGCCAGTCCATAACTGTGATGTTCACATCCCGAAGATATTCCCTGACGATGCCGCCGCATGGGCTCTTGCATTATCATGCATAAAAAGGAAATTTGGGCCCACATAGTCCGCGTATGGTATCACGTGAGGTTCTAAGCTCTCACGAATGTACCTTTCAGCATTTAATGTTGGCAGCCGTGGTCCTGTAACAACCTCAAGTTGAGTTTTGCCGCTCGCGGATATACCGCCCCAGACAGTCCATGAGCTACCGCCATAAGCAACCCTCTCTTCAAAGCAGCATTGTCCGAAACGCACTCCCTTACGTCGGTAGACCTTCTTCCTTCCATTATTGCCATGTAACACAATTTTAGACTCATCAGAAAAGAGTACACGGCTCCAATCTTGCTGTGTCCAATTTAAATGACTGCGTGCGAAATGAAGGCGCGCTGTTCGGTGGGCTCGCGTTAGGTTGGGCCCATTAGCTGGCTTGTGTGGTACCATATCGCGTTCTTTTAACCTTCTCCGAACAGTTCGAGCGCTCACAGATACTCCGTGGAAGTCGCAAAGTTGGTTTTGTATCTCAATGGAGGTAAGGTGACGATTTCTCAAGCTGGTCGTCACGATGAATCGATCCTGCCTTTCAGTTGTGACCCGAGATCGTGGCCTTCCTTCGCGACGAACAAAGCCGCCAGTCTCTAGGTACCTCCGATAAACATTTCGGACCGCAGATCGACTTAAATTAAAGTGAGCACTCACGTTTCTTTGGCTGTGTCCGGCCTTAATAAGTGCCACAGCTTGGGCGGCGACTTCAGGTGAAGTATCCATAGATTATTGATAGAACCTCACCTTAATGTTAAGAATAAGTAATGTTTGTTGCAAAACCAAAGATCACTTTTTCAAGAATTAAATTCAAGTAAACCAATAAAACCAAGTTTTCTTAGTATTCGATTGTTTGATATCAACAAACAGGCTCCAAATTGTCTTTTGTTTCTTTAAATTCTGTGTTCGAAATTCAAAAAAAGACTATTGAATGAAATTGTGAATGTGCCAGGTTCAAAACTGCATAAAAACTTTTTGCTCGACCTAATATAAAATTTTAGCTAGGACCAAACGAAACTGAAAATACAAGGTGGGCCAATAGATGTGTCCAGAAGTGTATTATTAAACTTATTGGCTATGTTTTTGTCATCCGTTATACCGTCAATGTGTGATGGATATTGCGACGACGACTTAACAATTCTGTTGATAATTTGCCAGAATTTGGCAAAATTCTTATGTTTCATATCTAACGCAATATTGTCCATAACTATCTGGTCATGATTTCGTTGACAATGGCTAAGAGCGCGTTTGAACGCAGCACGACACTGTTTACGTTCCTCTGCTACAGGCCCGCTGGTGGGGCAACCGGTTTGATGCCATAGAGCTAGTGAGCGTCGCGAGGCGGCATATTTATCCGCAACGTACTTGTTCCATCCTGGTACTATACTGTTCCTAATTTTAGTTTCCCTCGTCGGTAATTGAAGCAGTTGGTAACACATTTCTGCATTATTCTGACTAACGAGTTTTATAAATGATCAATCAGCAGTGTGTCATTAATTTCAATAATTCCAAATATCAGTTGATTAATTTCTTTAGTCACTGATAAAGTGTACTCATTTATATTGGACGAATATGCTTTCCAGGTCCATGGTGGTATTGCTGGTAATGTTATATTACAACAGTTGGTCAAGTTTACCGACAGCTATGATGAACGCAATAAGTGAGTGTTCTATAAATATTAAAATGGAAGGATTTAGAAATCATCCATACTACTATTATAACGATGTTATGTGGTTGTCTTGCTTACTGATCCGGGAACGATATCTATAATCTCTGAAAGACGTCATTCAGAACGCACAATCCTCAGAGCACTAGTAATGTGATTTAAAAGGTCCGTAGTAGGACGACATAAAGATTGACTCCGATGACATTGAAAATTCTTATCTCAATGTCAGCGGTATTTGTAAAGATCCTTGAACCTTGTTTTTGAAACTTTTTACAACGTCTTAGTAGTGAAGATATTTTCTTATTGTGTTATGACATTGTTTATTTAGTGGTCGAGGTTAACAAAAGTCTGCGGGTGCAATAATGATAATTTTTAAGTTTAAGTCGATGACGATGACGCGAGTTCCATGATTTTTGTTCACCCGAAAAAGTGCTCAACGCTCCTGAAGAAGTTTACACTTGAAAAACTTTTTCAAAAACAAAATACATCTGAGTTCCAAATAAAAAACAGTACAAAGTATAAAATAACTTTAATTACAGAAGTCGGTGCTTTTGGTTGTTTCTTCGTTTTTTGAGTTTAAGAGAGAAATTATTTTATAATTTGTAGTGTTTTTCATTTGGAAGTCGGTTGTATTTTTTGTAAAAAAAATTAGTGGTCCCTAAAACTGAATTAACATTATTCCCATGATGAATGGTTGCGCTATTTCCCGATAAAAAGTTACTTTGTGTGCATTCGTAGTCCAAATCCAGAACAGCTCATAGTTACCTTAACATCTACCTTGCTTTGTCATTTTACTATAATTTACAAATTCTACGGTAGAAAATAGCTACCAATGATTATGACAAAACATATAATTAACTTAAAGAGCATGTTTAAGCCTAGTTTTCCGAGATAGTATTGCGGTGTTAATCAATGTTTTTTGAAATTTAATGTCCGTAATAGAATACTTGGCTTTGACAAAAATATATTAAAAAAACTTGTTGAAGACTCCTGATTTCCAAAATACCCGTTCAAATCATTGTTAAAAATAGAAAATAAAATACATAATAAAAACTTGAGAGGTGTCAAGGGACACCCGGATGGAACGAAGTTCCAAATAAATATAATTTTTCATTTAATATCTAAACTACTCATCGGATTACCAACTCTTCTGCAGATTGAAAGCTTTAGTATCGCTGTGTCATAACTCATAGCACACATTCTCGTGGCCTACTTGTTATCCTTGAAAAAACACCTTCCCTGTTCTGTTTCTTGATAAAGAAGTGAAACCGCTTGAAATAGCTAGTATTTAATCAATTAAAAAAGTATTTCACAAATAAAAAAATATAAATGTTTTAAAATATTTCTATTGTTTTCAGCTTCAATTTGTTGCGTTCGAACGATCGCTAATTAAGTCTATTACGCTAAATAACTGAGACGTTTCATAGTTTTAAAACTGTTTGTTCATAAAATAGAGCAGATATCATGTAAACATTTTTTTTTTGTTTCGAATGTTTCGTTTGTAGTATTTGAAATTAATACCATATTTTTATTCTGGATTGTGTGTACCTGAGAAGTTTTTGGGTACCTACTTACAATGACATATAAGTTACAAGACTCATTTTTTCAAAATAGTCAATACTAATAATTATTATAAACGGTAAAATTCTTTGTTCCGTTCTACTGTAGATACAAATCCGATTAAGAAAACTCATTCATGAAGAGGCTGTTTTTTTTCTTCGAAAAATCATCATATTATTCCAATAAAATCTTCTAGGATAGAATAAAAGGAGCTGAGCCGCGGGAAAAATTAGTGTCTAATCAATTAATTTTATCAAAATATTTGTATCTTATATTTTGGCGCACTATTTCGAAATTAAAACCAATTCTTCTTCGAAATTCAAACATAAAAGAAACAAAAGACAATAAAAAAAAGAGTGTGTGTACTTATGTACACGCGTTAGAAGTTATACTTCTTTGGCGTATGGAAAAAAAAAACATTCACAACTAAAAAAATATAAAAGTTTTAAAATATTTGTATTGTTTTCAGCTTCAATTTGTTGCGTTCGAACGATCGCCAATTAAGTCTATTACGCTAAATAACCGATACGTTTCATAGTTTTAAAACTGTTTGTTCATAAAATAGGGCAGATATCATGCAATTTTTTTTTTTATGATTCGAATGTTTTGTTAGTAGTATTTGAAATTAATACCAACTTTCTATTCTGGATGGTGTGTACCTGAGAAGTTTATGGGTACCTACTTACAATGACATATAAGTTACGAGACTCCTTTTTTCAAAATAGTCAATACTAATAATTATTGTAAACGGTAAAATTCTTTGTTCCGTTCTACTGTATATACAAATCCGATTAAGAAAACTCATTCATGAAGAGGCTGTTTTTTATCTTCGAAAAATCATCATATTCCAATAAAATCTTCTAGGATAGAATAAAAGCAGCTGAGCCGCGGGAAAAATTAGTGTCTAATCAATTACTTTTATCAAAATATTTGTATCTTATATTTTGGCGCTTTATTTCGAAATTAAAACCACATTCTTCTTCGAAATTCAAACATAAAAGAAACAAAAGACAATCAAAAAATACTAGAATATACAACTTGAACATAGTTATCGATTTTCATGCCACCTAGAACTAACTTCACGATGTAGAATTCAGGTGTCGGTGTGCGCGCGCATCGTAAAAATTCACTCTCATCAGTTTTCTCCATCGCGCCAAAAGAAGTATAACTTCAAAAAGTGTCGTTACAACTTTTCGTATGAATGTTTTCCGTCTAGCGTTCCAATATATTTATTGCCACTGGAAACCCTCACATATAATGTAGAGTTAATAAACAGCATCTACTTAAATTATGTCACGGTTTGTTTTTTGTATAACGATACTGACATAGTAGGTCAAGGCCTAGTACTAGCCTTTTAGTTCTAGTCATCTTTCAAGCAAGAGTGAACACGCATTTTCCTGTGTGTCCCACCGTATTGCACCGTATTCCATTAGGCTAAATCTAGGCACATAGCTAAATCATTAAACAAAAACAAATTTTAGATTTATTCAATCAGAATAAGTTTTTAGGGGTTAAAAATTAAAATGTTTCCTGGGAAAATTTTAAGTCCAGAAATACTAAAATGCAGTTATCTTTAAAGTTGTTTTAGAAAACTCATTTTGAATAACGTCTGTCGAGTCAGTTAGTAGTAAAATAATGATTCTTGGACTGTCTATGTTATTTCAGAGCCTCATCACCAAGCATTTTGGGCGGGTGGCGCATGCGTAAAGGAGGTCAGTCCGACTTTGTTCCACATTTTATTTCACAGAATGAGAGCACAGTGACTGGAGCCTCAAAAGTGAATAGTATCTGGCAATGGCTGTGCAGATAATTGCCCAACTGCTGATGTTTTTTTTAAGATGTGTGGTGTGTGAATCCTTAACACTGAGATCTAACGACAGAACCTCTGCCTTTCTAAAGATATTGAATTTTTCGTTTTTATTTTTAATGGCTGTTTTATTGCGATTTTTATTTGCAATAAAGATCACAGCGCTTATTCAAAATATAAGTAGCTTCAGCTTTTTTTGTCTTGAAAAATATGGCAGATGTCAGATTTATGGAAATGGGAAAAGGGGGCCTTTGCCCAGCCGTGGAATATAACGGCTAGTAAATACACAGAAATAAAATATTGGGTTAATTGTGACATCCAAATAGATATTTTATCCAGAACCCTATTGAAATAAGGTTGAAGAAAGAGGAAAGCTATTGCATCTGTAGCTTATTTTATATTAGATGGTGTTTTATAACCTGTGATAAGGGACCAACCATTCAAACGGTCAGGTTGGTCCCCAACCACGGACTGCCGTAAACTGCACAGAGCGGGTACTTTTATACGCTCAAGGCTCTAAAATATTGTTCAGTTGGGACAGAGAAGCTAAAAACATTATTATGTTTCATCTCACGAAGGTAATTGTGTCTGACAGTTGAACCTCACATTGTACAAGTTGTCTATGTGAGTAAAATCAGAAACGCAGTATTGACCGACAGTTCTTTATTCACACATTAACTAACTATGAGATGATCATGTTCATACACTAACTATGTACCCGCGGTTGTGTGATTAAACTGCGTCTGCAAAGCTTTTTTGAAAAAAAATCCTAGTGAAAACTACGCTGGAGCTTACTTTGTTTATCAATCGAATAGGTGTTCGAGTTTGAATCTAATTTAAAATCAAAAACAATTATGGCTGCTTGTATTAGGTAATAATATTGTTCTACATACTTTCATGATGCTTCATTAAAATGGGTCAGAATTGAAAAGTCAGTTAGTAGGTTACGTGCTGACGTAGTTAATGAATATATGTCAAAGGTCACGACTGAGTTACGCTGTATAAGATCGTGGATGTGTTGATCATTATTTGATGCTCAGTAAAGGATTTTGATGCCCTTATCTGTCCTATTTATTTTCACCGAACCTTTGTCTAAGTTATATTTTAATTATATGTCAATCTGTACTGTCTAGACATCATACCTACTTTGACAGTTCTCAGGTTCCAAATCTTTGGTAAGGGATGCCAAAACCATTCCCAGAGGTCCTGTTATGTAGATGCTTTTCATAAAATGAGGTACAAGTATAAAAAATATTAAGTTTGCGTTTTACAATTAACTTTTGTATATTGTTATTGTCTTCCAAGTATGTAACTGCAACGGAAAATGTTAGCTTTCATTCATGGTCACTCTGCTCAGGTACATATCTACCAAATTGCTTTACTCAATCTTCCGAAGCATATTTTTTTAATAGTTTGAATAGGTAACCTATGGGGTTTTTATCCAAACTGTAGTCCAAGTTTTAGTTTTTTGAAAAAAAATAGGTACTAATTATATATTAGAAACCAAGTGAAAGTGGGTGACGGGGACGGATTACTATTAAACCACTGGACAAGGGTAATAATATTTTTAATACAAACGATTTTCCCACTTTTCACCTACTTGTGTATGATTTCATATTTCTAGTCCCAGTAGTTTCGGCTGTGCGATGATAATTCAGTCAGTTTGTCCTTTTATATGGAAAATAGAAATAAAAAGATAGATAGATTACAACCAAATATCTCGGCGACGACTGACACTGCACAGGATTGTTTTTATTGTATCCAGTACAAGATTTGGCTGTGATATAAATTATACATCTTCTTGCAAAGTGGCCGAGCCGAGCTCGAGCTGAAAGCGAAGTCATTTTGGAGCCTGCTCTGCAACGAGTAACGGTTTAGAATGTATATTAAACGATATTTTTAACCTTGACCGATTTTCGTGGGGGTTGGCTGCCGGCCAGCCTAATACTATTATGTAATTGTAACGTTTCATTGCGAGCCTAAAACCAGTGCAAGTAGGAGCTGGCTTCCGCCCGCACTGGTCCTTTCTAAGTAAGTCGAGTATTGAAAAACTAATATTATGAACGAGTTAACGTGTTTGTATGGGAAAACTGTGAATATATTGAGTAAGATCGTACTGATCACGAATAATCTTTCATTGATAGAGATTGAGTTTTTTTCTTATGAAAATACAAATTTACTGATAAAAAGGCCATGGAAACACGTAGTTTCTTTAGAAGTAAAAACAGCATCCTAAAAATGTGTCAATATTTAATTTTTATTCTTGTTTTAAGACTTGCCCAAAATAACAGTTTGTATTATATCAATGTACAGAGGCAAGCTTTGACAAATTTCTGCAGCGGCTTGAATAATTATTTCATAGGAATTTTAAAGCTCCAAGCTTCACATGATGGACTGCAATGCAATAATGCAATAAAACAAAATATTGTGTCCAGCTTCCATACATTATGGGATGCAATATCGAACCAGACAACTCAACATTTAAAGTTATAAATTACTCCAGTAATTAGTTCATTATATAAAATTTGATGTCGTTCAGCTTTATTAATTTGCACTCTTTCCGTTTGTTCGAAATTTTTGAGCATTATCACCATGACATTCTAGAATTTTGTGGTGTTAATACACACTTCTTTCGTTCCATCGTTTTATTTTTATGGATAGAAAAACATGAAATTACGCTGTCGGACTGTCAGTGTCTGACTGTTATAAAATGAAGTTTTCTTTTTCTTCCAAAAGTGGGCGAAAAAATTTGACGAAAACGGAACAAATTGTTATTGACTAAAACTCACCCGTGTTACTTCAACATTTTGTGCAAATGGGCCTAAGGTATTTTAATAGATACCAAACACTGTCGTAAGCTGCATAGTGCAGATGCCTTTTAAATAGGTACAGGGGTGAAACATAAATTCCTCCGTTTTAATTTTCCCGAAGATCTATATATAGGTATTATGTCTGACTAATTTAATGATATGCGTTACCTTATCATACAAAAAAAATGTTCATCTTGCAATAAGGTTTGTAAGCCTTCGCTATAGAGAAATGGCTCTTCCGTTTTCTCTCGCAGATCTTTTTATCCGCCTATAATGTATTATTCTTTCTTAAATAGCGAAAAACAAAAATTTTCGACGAAAAACAGAGATTTTGATTTTGAATTAACACATTTGAACAAGAATTAAATAACGAAGATCTGACTCACTTTTAAGTTCGAAGTTTATTATATTATGTCCTTAAGTTACATATTTTTCTATAACATTCTTATTATAGCTACTCTACAGGGGTCGAAAATTAATATGCTCAAATTCAGAAGCTCCATGCTGCATACAAATATTTAATCTATGTAACAATACCTAGAAAGTGAAGACCACAGTCATCCTCAACCGGCTTTTGAACATTCTGTGTTTGAAGAACCTGTTGAGCCTGATCTGCCAGGTTATTGTCTTGTTTTCCATAACCGTCCCCCCTCATAATATTTACTTGCACTATTATCGTTTACGCTTGTCATATCACCTTATTAGTCATAACTTTTATTTGTCATATAATAAGTTTCCATAATAACATGTGTTATGATCATTAGTTTCTATAGGTAACGCATTACATCATCGATACTTGACATAAGCAACATTTAATATAGTTTAGAAACTTTGATGTTTTGTACAAAAAAAAATGATGTCATTTAGGCATTGGTGCAATATTATTTTAATGAAAAACAAAATTATTTTAAATTATTTTTGTCTGTAATTAATTTTACAATTAATTAAGGGTCTAAATTATTCATTTTGAAATGATCATAACATAAAACTGCAGGCGCTTGTACTGAACCAGCATCGTTGTGCTAGAATGTGCAAATGTTATGGCAAACAACATTATTAGAAATGAAAAATATAACAAATAAATGTATGTATTAAAATTATTATGACACTTGATCGATTATGACCATGTTAATTTAATTTAATTTTTAAATAATCTAGTAATAGGTCACAATAATGTTCCGTGAGTAACTCAGAACTCACCTAATTTTAAGTGTTGTGCAAATTGTTCAGCATTAATCGACAATAATGAAATGCCTGTGTGAGACATTGGTACACTGGTCTATCATTTTATTTGATGTATCTCATCCTTGTACACGTGTATTCAATTGTTGGTGGGCCAAATAAATATTAAAAGAAAAACTAGTGAAAATTATTTTATGTAGTTGCACGATTATGGCAACTGAAGCATTATTTCTATTGAAATTATGACAAATAAAAGTATGGTATATAAAATTATGGCAAGCATTAGTAAACCGATCAGTCAGTCAACATCAAGGTCAACATCAAGGTCAACATCATTGAAAATAAATATTTTGGTAATAAAACAAAATAAATCTCGTTAATCGTAAATCGCGTTATGTTTAACTAAAATAATATTATAATGAACTTAGTTTATATGTAAAAAATTGTAAATCTATAATAACGTTCAAATCCTCTCCGCTTTGAATCTTGAATTTCGCATCTTTCATCTCAGATGCTCCATTTTATTCGGGGGGCTGTTAAATATTATATTACACGCGAATGCATAATAATAATAGTGATGACCACAGTGGTATTTACACGTAGAACCGTCTTTGCTGTGTCAGCGTTTCCGCCACATCACTACTTTTCTAGAGCCAGTGTGGATTTGAAAGTCGTCACGAGAACATACTTTTACCTCACAATCAATTAAAATTCTATTCCAGTGTTTAGTCAAATGTTTTTAAAACCATTTTACCCTCCCCGTAACAGAATACTCTAATTGTATAATCATGATCATTTTATAAATATCCGTTCGTTATCTGATAAGATTAGCAGTTTTGAAACAGTCGTCTTTAAATTATGCAAAATACTAAAAATATTTTTGAGTAATATGAGTAATATTTATAAGTAATTGGATCCGGAAGGTGGCGCTGTAATCGATTCCTATATTTTTTCGTCGTATACATAGAAGACTTTTGGACAGGACAACGTCTGTCGGGGTCGCTAGTAATTTTTAAATAATTAATGAAACTAGGGTTTGACACGGTTTGAATTTATTTATAGTCTAATAGATAGAGGTTGTTGATGAATCTATCACTCACGAGAAGTCTTTAGCATCTTTTTTTTTAAATAGTTGCATTATTTTAATGTAACTGATGGGTTAAATTATTCAAAACTCCAGACGGACTGAACGTATCCGTTTGAATCACTTATTTTAAAGTACCTGCGTCAGCTCATCTAATAAATAACCTATATGTATACATAAATGTACACATAAATCTTATCCATTAAACACGTTACATCTTCTTGCTATGACAAAATATGCGGTATCTCAGCACATGCACAACTTATCCGTTTTTATATTCTTAAAGAAATACGCTATCTAATGGTGAAAATTTGAAGAAAATCCGACAAGAACTTTTGGCGATTAGTACATATTTTAGAAGGCCTGAGACGCAACATTTTTTTAGACTTAAAAAGAATTCAAACTCAAACTCAAAGCATTTATTTCAAATAAACCATTATCAGGTACTTTTGAATTGTCAAAGTCAGTCCGTCAAAAACATGAAGCTATTTGCACGTTCGAAAGCGTAGATCTCTATGGAGAAGAACGTGCAAGAAACTCCACGGACACTCTATTAAATCATTTTATGTTTACAATAATCCTGGTTACATTAACCTTGTTGCTTCTATATATGAGAACAATGTAAAGAAAGAAAAAAGCAATTTATGGTATCAAATATTAAAATGAGGCAGTGGCAACTAAGGGATGACCAGTCTCCACTGACGGCGCCCGTTCACGAACATGACGCGTGCATCAGCACCATTCAGCTCAACCATTTTGAAGGGAACCGAATGATCCGATACACGCGCCACCATCAGCGAGACATTGGAGTGAGCATGACACACCCTTAACTGCCCCCGCTATTTAATGTCAAACAAGGAAAATTTATAGATATATTAATTAATCAATATGATATGTGTATATAAAACTCTTCCGTTACTGGTGACTGATTGAGTGACTGACAGACAACGCACAACCGAAACCACTGGTCGTAGAAAGCTGAAATTTGGGGAGTGTAAGAGAGGATTTCCCGAAATTCCTATGGGTACGGGAAAAAAACGGGAAATTCGCGTCCGAAGTCGTGGATAAAAGCTAGCATTGTATGTGTTCAGTAGGTTTGGCAGATGAGTATTTATATACACCCACATTTCACCATCCACCGGGCTCACGCATCCTTACTTTGGCTGGTATTAAGATATTCCTGTTAGAAAAACTCAATCGCACTTTCCTTAACCTCGAAGTTGTACGAAAGACGCAATGTTAAGCAATTATAGCGCAACTTATATAAAAAAATATAGTTCGAAAACTGTACAAATTCCGGCTACAGAATATTAAGGGAATTGTCTAAAAAGTATGAAACAAGAAAATATTTCAGACAGAAATCAAGAGATACAGGTACAAAAATGGTCAAGTTTAAGCCGTTGTCATGATATGCTATTATAATTTTGTTTGTGTTCCTGACACCCTCATTTTATAAATGCGACTACGGCTTCACGTTTACTAAATCTTAATGGCCCCGGGTTTAAACTCACTTGGAGCTAAAAAATAGTCTGGTTTGTGCAAGTGGGCTTAAGGCTACCTGATGAAAAGTACATTTCTCGAAAATACGAATCATTAAAGGTAGATGAAAAGCCTGTACCATTTATACAGAAAATATGAAAGGACAGAAACATGTAACCGTGTTTTGTTTTTAATTGCTGCCATGTTTATTACCTAGCGGTCTACAGACAAACTGACATTGAGATATGGTTGACAACCAACTGTGACGTCAATACGCAGGAATGCACGGCGCGATGCCCAATGCAAACTCCAGCGTAGCGGTGGGCAGCGTCGCCGATTTTGGCCCTTGGCAGCTTTGTGGTACCGCTCCGCCAGTCTTCATGGTAATCGTTGTAATAATCGTACGTTGTCTAAATTTATCAAAATGAAACATAAACCACTTTAGTCTTGCCACTTTAGAGTGCGGGTACTGCATCTAGCAGTCTTCAGCAAAAGCAATACCTGCTGGTAGTTATTTCGTTTATTATATCTCAAAGCTGTAATGTTTCATGGTGTCCTAGTATTTTGAATCGAAGTTTTTCTGTTTATGGGTAACTTTGCTTCATACTTCATACTGGCGCGCGGCGCATTACAAAACGTTCCACGAGGGATGTTTACTAACAACAGGTGGTTTACGTTGGACAATATTGGCGCTTTCAAATTGTTCGACCCTTCGCGTTAACGCTAGTGAGTGCTAGAAAGAGACAACAGAGAAACATCGAAAGAGACAGACTAAAGTTGTCGTCGTGCTCCCTAGATGGTGTTGGGATCGAGTTAGATCGCGGTATCGTTTTGTTACAAGCGTGAATGACGTTCGGGTCGAACATTTCAGAAGTACAATTCACAACATTAAGTATGGTATAAAAACTGCTAGTACCTACTTGTATTTTTGGATAAACTGTCCCACGTCAAACGTGTCGCCAGTTTAAGAATACCCTAAATGAATAAAAATATGAAAAGTATTCATGAAGCTTTATTTTATGAATGTTTTTGAGTATAAAATCGCTGTATCAAACAATAATTTCTTATTTAGAAAAAGTGAAAGGAAGGATTTCGTTAATTGCCAAAGATGGTTTTTATATGGGTTCAAAGCATGGTTTTTTCAAGCAAAAATGCCAGATAATATTTTCCCCTTCGAATTTTTACTAAAATTAGATGTTTAATTAAAAAAAATAGAACACGTGGGATTCAACTTTTTGCGGAATACGTTTTGATATACATCCTTGTCTGTACTCAACAAATTAACATTATTGCAAAGTTAGCTTTATTTTCGGCGTAATTTGCCTGAACTATTATTGCTCAAGGTGAGCAAGCAAAGTTTGTTATTGTTCAGATTATAGTCAGACAATATTCAACGATCAAGCAACCTATAAATACTTAATTGAATTGAATATTCTAGTAAAAATTAACAAATTGCAACTTCATATAGTCCAGTCATTTGGGCCGAAATAAAGAGGTTACCTGGAAAGTTATCCGGGAGTTTTGAAAATTGGTAATTTAATAGATTTTGATGTTCTCTTTCCGAATTTCAACTTTGGCACCTCGTACCTTTGCTACTTGCGCAGCCATAATTGTTATAATGAGGAATGAACAAGCACCCCTCTCTACGACAGTGTTTACGAGTTTAGGATCCAGCTGTGTTAAAATATAGTAAACTAGTGGCACGGCCCGGCTTCGCTTGGATCTATATTTCTTTCATAAGAACTTTTTCCTGACAATAATAAACACAACTGAAATATAGATTATGTGATGTTAGACTCCAGTTTCCAAGTGAATGCGAGTTGAATTGCCTACACCTTTCTTAAAACTTTTTCCATAAGGCTGCAATTAAATAGATAATGATTTTCTTACAAAAGTTCGTTATTTTTAAAGTTAAAAACATTACTCCAACCAAGTTATGACTAAATTGACCTTCAGACGATGTGACTATTCCTTAATTACCTTTTCACACAACATTTTCGTTATTCTTAAATTTTCCTAGATTTAGTGTTTGGGTGGGTTTCCCCTAAGGGGAAAAGGCCGCGCCTCGACGTCCGCACGGTTCGTAGAACTCGTCCCAGACTAGTAGCTTTTCCGCTGATTGTATTGAATTCCCAAGAAGTGACAAGACAAGGAAGGGTTGAAACAAACAGGTAATATAAATAGGGTTGGGAACTCATAGGTAACACAAATACAAATAGTTATTTGTTGAACATAGGTAGGTTAGGTAAGGTTAGAAGAGAGTTCAAGAAGGTGAGGAAAGGAAATCTACATTTCTTTTGTAACGCTTGCATCGGGCAATACATTATTTTGAGTTACCTTAATTAATTTCTTTACAATAATCTAGTAGCCGAGGTGCTCGTGGCTAAAGAATATTAGCCGCACGGGTCGATCAAGGTTAAACAACGCTTGCCAAGGTTGATCTGTGGATGGGACCGTCTTAACATATCGGGTTTCCTCCGTGCCTCGGGAAGCACGTTAAGTCGTTGGTCCTGGCTGTGATTTGTAGATCTTTGGCAGTCGTTACGGATTGTCTGAAGCCAGTAAATCTGACTCCAGTCTGACCAAGAACTTTCGTGTTACCCAGTTAATGGGTTGTGGAGGTCTGGTAGGCAGCCGCTCCACGTAAAATAGCGGTATTCAGCTGAATCCGGTTTGACTGGAAGCCGACCCCAATATAATTGGGAAAAGGCTAGGCAGATGATGAATCTAGTGGCCCATCACAGTGACTGGCACATCGTACGTGTACCGCCATTCCTAGTGTGCATAGGACTAGAGACAACCTGCCGCGGTCACAGCAGTACACGTTCCCTACGCTCCAGTATGTCTTAGCCAATCCCAAGGCAGAAGACTGCGTAGTTACTCTGCAATGGAGCTAGACAAGTTTCTAGAAATACTGGACACGCGCTTTTGAAATTGGCACCTTATATCGGCCGATCCTAGCGCATCGTCAGTCGGTTGCAGAACTATTTACAATAGCCTTGTTATACGCCGAAGTGGTGTTGGAACTCGTCACCTCTCACTTCTTTAATCTACCGATTTCGAGGATGCCCGCAGTGTACTAAGCAACCATGCTACGTCTAGCAGCGGAGCGTTTTATCTGGGCTTTCTAAAATAAGTCTCGCTAAATATGTATCCGTGATTGGCCCATACAGGGGCCGGGTGTGATTGCACGACATACTATCCCTAGCGCCCTTTAGTATGGCTATAAATTCAGTTTAGGGTACTTGGTGAAGCCTACCTCTGGAAGTGGATGTACATCAAAAGCAGTTCAAAGTATCCTGCAGTCAGTCAGTCCATAGGGGTGGGTAACCACTACTAACATTTGGTTGATTTGACATGTTCTTAAGCAATGACAAAGTAGCATTCAAACTGACCCTAGCTTGTTTGCGAGTAATATTCAATAAGGCCTTCCATAGGCAGTGCTTTGGTTGTGGTTTTTATAGTCAGGTAAAAGTTTAAATTTTATAGTTTATTCAGAAAAATACACATTTAACAAGGAACAAACAGAAAAACAGTTTTCCTAGTAAAAAGTGGTAACGTCAGAAAAGTCATTGCTATATGCAGCCGTCGTCATTGGTATGTGTGAGTCCTCATAGAAAGGCTTTCTTCGAGTCCTTAAAACCCAACGTAGGAGTAAGTTGCCTCGTTACAAGTCATAGAAAGGAATAAAAAGGGATAATACAGTCAACACTCATCCATTCCTTAACCAACATAGTAACTGAGATTCACGTACGTGAATACACTTTACTTGCATTCATAAACACTAATATAACCTAGTCTAAACTACACTTATCTTATTTAACGTGTTAGTTAATACTCTCGCCCTAACGATAGTCATATTGCTAATAAGTTAGTCCAAAATCGGTTATTCTAAATAAAGTCGACCTCCCTATCGTGGTCTCAAACTTGGGACCACGATATCCCGAGCCTATCGCCCTGTCGTCAAGACAGCTCCAGTAATTCCTAAAACATACCATTTTTAAATGTGTTCTCACACTTTCGCAGAACCCCTCTTATTGAGACTTTTTTTTTTGTACAGTTTCTTAACTCTTTCAAGAGTTCTTTTGGGTTTTGTTCTGCCTTCAACTATGGTTACAAAATGTCGCACAATTATGTGTGTTCTTTAGAATTTTGTTGTAATATTACTTTGAGCTGACGGCTGGCCCTTGTCTCTTGATCCTTTAAAATGACAATTTATGATTTTCTAAGTAGTCTGACACCAGTGCAGCTTTTGAAATAAATATAATATTTTGTTATTAAATAAAAATTAAGTCATGGACAGTCACAACGCTCAACTACTAATGAAGCGTTAAAATTCAAGTTGCAATATTATCTTGACAATACTGCCGCACCAATTAAAAACGCAGTAAGGAAGGATTTTTGGAAAATTGAGTTACTCATAGATTCGGAATCGTCGTAATGAGCTCTGTATAGTGATTTAATCCTTATTTTGATAGCTGTCCCGGAAGTGGTACTTTTAATTAGCAAAAACGCAGTATGTTTCTTGCTGTGAAGTAAATTACTTAGCACAACTGCAGTAAGACACATTACTGCTCTTTGCCTCCAGTATTTGTTTGAACACAATTTATTTCACTAGTAAGAAGCGCAGTAAGACACACTTGCTGCTGTTATGATTTGTTTATAATGTTAGGTGAATAATTTAAGGATATTACTCAAAAATGCAGTAATTTTGTATAATACTGCTCTTTTTCTAAGCGCTCCATTTCAATTGAAAGAATACACAATACGTATCTAAAATGCAGTAAGATGAGTGACTGCGTTTATCCTTAGTACGTAATGAACCTATGATGAGATGCTAATTAGAAACGCAGTATGCTTTATTACTGCGCTACTATTTAGTATCCGTACCTTATACATATATTTTTTCTAAATACCATAAGATATTAGCAGTAATATTTCTCACTGCGTTAATATTTAGCACAAAACAATTTTATGCATGTCAAAGTACGAAGAAATTCTGCAGTAAAGTTTAACTTAAGTTATTAAACTGGGAGGTAGCGGGGGTCGAGGGGGTGTGCGCGAGTGCCTCATTCATTCGCCAAAACGCACGCGCTGCATGTCCCGTCAATAAATTGCCGGCCGAGCATCGCCATCGCCGTTGATGAATGTGATAAATATTAGATTAAACTTTTTGCATAGTTTAGCTGACTTAAAAATATACAAAAGGTTCGCTAGAACCAATCTTGCAAAGCCATGCGAAAAGTAGGTATATATTAAAATTAATTAACTCGGTTTAAAAATACAGTGTCAGTTAATTGATAACTATTTGGGTGACTGAACTTTGCTAGGAATCCTTTGGGGGACCACACCTATCTAGATAAATTTTGAAAGTAAAACATTATCTAAATACAAAATTTCATCCAAATCGTTGGAGTCGTTTCCGGAGACCAATATTTTTTCTAAGTAAGTAAACAAGAATTTGTCACTAATATAAATATTTAATTTTATACAAATATTAACCTTATTCTTTGCTTTTTAGAGCATCTAAATCATTAAAAAAATCTGGTATTACAAAATATTTAAATATTAATCAAAGGAATACCTACCTACTTATTTAGTCTTAAGTGGAGAGGGAAGCGCCAGGGTAACCCAAGACATTCAAATTTTCTTATGTTTATTGAAATTTTCATGTCAGTATCAGGTTGTATGTTGATCAAATTATGATTCGCGGCCGTAGCAAGTAAGTACGTATTTACAGAACTGTAATCATTAAAATCATCAATATAACTTTCTAGGTTCATAATAATGTATGGAATTACTATTTCATGAAATCATGACTTTCGACATCAATTACAACATAGGGAGTTGTATTGATTCTAATGATTGTAATTCTATAAATACATAGGTATGCTACACATTTCACTCGCTAAAATGCCTCCAGAACTTTTTGCCCTTGAACACCAAAATTTCTCTTGCCCAAACTCTCATTCAGCCCATCATAGACTACGCTGATGCCTGTTATTTGGATGCCACCGAGAAGCTTTTATTTGTATTCGTTTTGTTTTCAACCTTAAAAAAAACCGACTTCCAAGTAAGTATTTTTTTTTATAGACACCATGACGGTGTCTATAAAAAAAAATTACTTAAACATATGCTTGGCACAGATAAGCTCTTTTTCTTTCCTTACAATATACGGTGGAAACGTGGCCTTGCAATGACGTATAGAAATTCGGAATGCCTATGGCAGTGGCTTCGCCCGCGTGATTGTCCAGACTTTAATATATCTCTGTACCAAATTACATCGTGACGTGATTTAGTAACAAAGCCATATAAAAAATCCGCATTTATAATAAGAAAAGAAGTAAGATTGTTCGTTAGCCTTGAGCTGAGCAAAGCAAACAATTTTTGTTAAATTGTGTTTGACAAACCACGTGCTCCGGTTTATTCAAATGAATTTTGAAGTTCGATCCAGCGACCAATGAAATGAAAATAATCAATCAGCCTGCAATGCAAAGTTACGATTCTTTAAACCATTCATAGACTAAAAGTATGTAAATTTATTGAAGCTACGTTCTTGTTTATTTATTGTAATATATACAATGTAGAGATGACAATATGATTTTAAATGAAATCACTGGCAATACTGGTTTATAGAAACATTTGTAAACTATCAAATATTTCCGAACATAAATAAAAAAATGGATTTTTTCTTACAAACTAAATAGCTAAAAAGTGCAAACAAAATAAAACACCATTTATAAAATTGGTACACTGACCTGCGGTAAGAATGGCAACGCAGCTCGCTTTTATTCATGATAAAGCGCGAGGCCGCGCCCGGTCACTCGCGGGGTTGCGCGGCGACGCCGACGCAGCGACGTGATGTTTTGGCGCCATTATTATTATTATAAATGCTCAATTACACAAAATTAAATCAAATCATAGATTATTAACCAAATAGTCAGGCATCATTCATCCGCGAGTTATTCACTAATCAAATGTATTATTAACAATCGCTTTTAGATCACTTAGTTAATTAGTTATGTAGCCAGTCATTCCTTTTTTTTATTTTCAACATGTCCGCCGTGTTCTTGAATACACAAACTATACCGACGTATAATGTTATTTCTCACTCTTGACAATAGGTCACCATTAGCAGCCATTTCTTTCAATTTATTATTACTATACTTTAATTCCTCAACGGTATTGACTTCTGTTGAGTATACCTCATTATTTATCCCCACAAAAAGAAATCCAGTGGCGTGAGATCTGGTGACCTCGCTGGCCACCGCACTGGTCCATAACGGCCAATCCACTGTTGTCCCAACATTTGAGCCAAACGCTCTCTTGCAGACACCACTGAATGAGCTGGTGCTCCGTCTAACTGGTACCACATCTGCCTGATACGATACGATAACACTCGCGCGGCGACTCCAAACAGGCGCGGGCGCATTCGAAATTCCAGAGCGGAACAAAACGCGACACAGGCAGGAAGGAAGTCCGGTGATACACTGACCGCGTAACCTAGACACGAGTAATTGCAGGTTTCGACATGTAAGCAAAGGAGAAACAAGCAAACTTACCTATCTCTTTCGCACATACATATTTTGTGATTGACATGAGTGCGTAACGGGAAGTAATAACTTCCGCATGCATTTTTTTATCTAGTTGTGATGACTGTTAAGGCTCAGGCATAAAGTATAATTTGAATTGATTTGTTTCAGAAAATATTTTTTTAAGAAAAGGCGTAGGTTTTTGAATTGTCGCGTGCTCTCCTGTTTACAATACAGCATGTAGAAAATACTTAAAATGAAAAATAATGTCTTGTGGCTAAACTACTGGATATAATATTCATTTGATTTTTTGTGTGCAGGTTGGGAATATCATGACTTATATGAAGTTTTATTTATGATCATATTGTCGTCTCCACTCTGTATACTAAATAAAATAAAAAAATTAAAAATTACGGGTTGCACTCCGGGAGTGCCTATAGAAGTGAAAACTTATTTTGGCGCGTTAGGACGTTTTTTAGATGGGTACTAGGGTTATTGAATTATGAATTGCATTTTATTTTTGAATTGTATTTTATTAATTATAAGAAAATTTAAAATACATTTAATATTCTTTTATGAATCATCGTTAACAATTTTGACAACTCTTGTATCATCATCATTATCATTAAAATTATTACAATCTTAAATAGAAAGTTCTTAAGTAGAAAGTTCATGGTAACTAAAATAGGAAATAAACAATTTTGATTCGAAGTTATTTAAATATCTCGTGAATACCGCATCAATTGTACTTTTTATATCTCGATGTACTAATATTGCGTTGATTGGACATAGTAAAATAAAATTCTCTATAAAAAAAATCAATTAAAGGTAGATTTTTATCGTCTGCGTCTCGTAACGGTGTCGCGAGTCCAGAGATTTTATCTTATCCAAAAAGTTTTCACTTCAAAAAGCTATCTGTCTTTGGAAACTCATTCCACTTCGTCTAGAGCGCACGCACGCACGACCGCTACGCAGACGGTAGACCAGCCCTAGCGCTACGCCCTAGTGGCCTTGCACCACCACGGCCGCCTCGCGGCGCTCGACCGCCCGCTCGTAGCAACTGCTACGTAGCGCGCTAAGGTTCGTAGTGGTTCGCTTGATTGCTACGCTTTGTGCCTACGCACACTGCCGTACGCATTATAGCTGCCGCTACGTCGTTTAATCGGCTACGAGTGTGCAAACACTTGTAGTTGAATAAACGTCTTCCTCGATTTTTGCTAGTTCTGGGCAAAATCCACTTTCAGTTGTACTTGAGGGAAACCTTCCGATGTTGACAAAAATATTATTTATTATTCAAATTGCTTAAAATTTTACACAAATGTGCGAGTGTCACTGGCTACACTAAAATTAAAAAAATGGCGGCTTTTGGGCACCATAGAATTGTGGGGGGCCCATTATATTGTGTGGGTAATCAAAATATAGAATTTAAGAGGTGATTTCAAAAATGTAAAAAATATATTAACCAGATGTATCTTTCGACTGCACAGCATGATTTTCTTCTTGTTTACGTCTTTTAAGATCGCTAAGTGATGTTTTGAAATATTTTTATTAATAATTTACATAGGATGTTAATTATATTTTGTAGATTGGGAAGGAGAATATGTTTAAAAATGAAAATCGTTTTTTATTAATATTTTTTATTTATCTTCAATATAACAAGATTTTTTTAGCCCAACTAAGGTACCATATTATTGACATAACATGGGCGCAGCAGCCTACCGTCCGTTTGCCTACGATGCAGTTACAATAATATTTTAATATTGCTTCCTTACCTCTGCGAGAGCGTTCAACTAAAATATAAACAAAATATGTTTTGCGACTTATATGTCTTGATTGAATGCGGCCCCTAAGTAGCCATGAGGTATTCGAAGCCTCAGAGACAGTTCTCGAAGTAGGCCCCTGTTGACCTCCCTACACACTTCTGTTACATAGCCATCATTGTCCCATACATGTTCACAGAAATAAGAACGTGCCTGCTTTATTTGATATGTGCCTCCTAGTGATATTAGTAAGAGCTCATAATAAGTAAGCTGGGGAAAATCATTAAGATTATAATTTTGTACAGTTACTGTATGAAAATAAGCCCTACGCCTATTATTAAAAGAAGGAATATCAGAAGTTGAATATCAGAAGGAATATCAGAAAACTGGTTGAGGAAAATATCAATAAAATAATGGCAGGAAACACACCAAAAACGCACACGCACTAGACGAAACTGGTAAAAGCATTTTCGTAAATAATATGAACTCTGTAACTTTAATCTATTATAATTGTATCGATATTCCAAATACTTCATAACCTTAACTTAATTATTGTGTTTCTCATTTTCTAGATTGTAAATTGAGTTGATTTTTCACACTTTGAAATAAAAAAATATAACCTTTTTTTTTAGCCATACCTCAACTTATTACAATCAGGCCCAGAAGTCTCCGTCTCCTTTTAAAAAGAGACATCTATATTTGGCTTCCAACTCTGTTAGCAACACACGATGGATGTAGTTTTCCGCGATGGCCGTCGTGGCTATAGTGCTAGCACAGATGGCGAAAATCCTTGTTATGTGTAAGTGACCAAAACAGGTAACTAATTAGACGCCGACGTGGCGGCATTTGTTCAGTGTCCAATAACCATAAGGTACACCAATAGAAACAGCTTTTCAAGAAGAATATTTTTCCTATTAAAATTACTTTTGTGATTCTAACAAATATCTAAAACATGGTAACCAAGTATTGCATTACATTTAAATATAGACCAGGGATTTAAAACATAGCCTAATAAATGCACTGTGCAATGTCTTCTTTCAGTAAAATGTTCCAACTACAATATTCAAGGTACTTTCCCTCCACGTGGCATATCCGTGGGACGCCCTGTATATACTCGGTAAATTATAGATACTTATATATTACATAAAGCTCACCCAATATGTTTTATAACATCCATACAAATACATAGTTAAAGTTTCTTTGATTAAACCGATTTCAAAAAAGGAATAAATAATTAAATTAAAAAATATTTTGCCGCATGGATTGCTTCTAATAATGATTTGGCAAGGTGTTACTGTCTCGATGGTAATTGAGGTTAATATCGTAATAAGGCCTATAAAAGGCTGAAGAGTTTAAAGTGTGATGCCAAATATTTTTGTAGTACCGATTGTTGTGAAAAATATGAAGAAAAGAACTGATTTTCGATTTATTTTTGAAGCATTTTTTGTTTTGTTTTTCTAATAAATCTGGATAGCTAACGGTGATTATCGTGTTACTTGACATTTTTTCATGATGTCCTGATCTGTGTGTGTAATGTAATGGAAAATGTAATAAATGTAATGGAATATACATGTGTTCTTAACACTTGCACCGGTCGAACACAAAGGCTTTTGATGAAATAAAGTTTGATACCTTACGATGAAGGATTTTCCTGCCAAATCAAATCATATCAAATATGTTCATAAGTGTCCTGTCATTACGTCTCAAAGCAATCATTGTTCTATTGCGACAAAGAGTCGGGGCTATACAGTACGCATAGAATTATCCCTTATCACGGAATCACGATGTTTTTAAGTTAAGGCAACCGATCATAAGAACTAAGTAGGGGGGGAAGGTAGAGAGTAGGTGTAGGTAGATTATCACCATCCAGCCCTTATCCCAAAATCACAATTTGATCGTTGTTGGCGTTTCTTCTTCTAATTATATCGTAGATGGGTTGGATTATTATGAGGTATCGCTAAGCTGAGTTAACCCAATCACTACCGCTTCCGTTTGGAACTCCTATGAGGCTAAACAGTATCATGGGGTAAAGAATTCAAAATAAACTTGGTTTTATTATATTTTAAGCATACTCTTTCAATAGCAATATACTTATCGCTAATGTACTCGAGTCTCATCATTATGGTGGGGTGCAGTAAGCTGGCGGTGCGAAAGGATGTCACTCTGTGAAGCTTCGTGTTTCGGGTGCTGCGTGGCTAGCGGCTCCAGCCCAAACTGCTGGCAGTGCTGAGGATTGCGCGTCGTCCGGCGGCGGGGTGAGCGTCACCCACACCCTCTCATCCTAGTGGAGCCATCCTCAAAGACAAACTTAAACAAATTTGACAGATCGCCATGCACCATTTTTCTCCAGCTAACTGAGGTTCTCAGAACTAGCACTGAAGTGCATTGTAAATGTTTAGATGCGTAATTGGCCATTTTTTGTTTTTTATTTAATAGGGTAAAATCGACGTTATAGAAAAAAACTTTGCCAAGTTGATGGGAATCTTTTTAAGAAAACGATTTTTAGAGTGTTTTATCGTTTTGATACGGTCAGGAAAGATTCAAGCTCTCTCTGTGCACTAGTATTCTCAAAAGACTCATGTTAGAGTCATGGACTATTCTGCAGTTCTGAAATGCTTGGCCTGTTGTTGATCTTACTACTTTTATAGGTTGGTCAAACATCAACGTCAGTCAAAGCCGGCGATGGATTTGAATGTAGGAAGCTAATGTACACAGGTCCAAACAAGTGCTTCTTTATAATGTAAAGGAAGTAGCGAAGTAGCGAGTACTCAATCCAACATTAAATATAAAATATAAGAGCCGATGTCAAATTCCAAATTAAATCGAGCATGTTATTACTGAACCAAAGTGAACGAAAAGTGGACAATTTAACGAGTCACATGTGCGCATTTGAAAGAGCGCTCGGTAGTAAAGAGCACATAAAGCAAGAGGCCTTAGCGGCAACACGCACGGAACACAAGAGCAAGCAAAGCAATGAGAAAGAGCTCATGTGTAACTACAGTTCCGGTAAAGGACACATAGTTCGGAAATGCAAGAAGTGGATAAAGGATGGGCAGCAGCCCAAGCGCACACCAATCACTTCAGCAGCTTGTTCAACGCTAAAGCAAGTGCAATACATTTCTCTGTTAGTAAATGCCTGTTTCCCTGAACGAACTCAAGACAAGGGAAGCTGACAATGGAGCCACAACTCACATTGCAGTAAATAGTTTTTTTTTTTCCAGGAGTTTCATGAATTTGATTTAGACCATACCGTATCGACTACGGACAGGAGCGTCATACCTGCGATAAGGAAAGGCACCGTTGAGGTGGAATCAAATGTCAGTAGCAAGAGGAGGCGAATAACACTCAGCAATGTGTGGTTAGTACCATCATTGACAAAGAATATCTTCTCACCGCTTCACAATCTGTCTTGAGTGACAATCCTGTCTTGTGCTGCATCCGCCGAACAGCATCTTCAGTTCCACGACTAGAGAGTGCAAGCTATAATTGGAGGCATAACTAGAGTTGTTCGAAAGAGAGTCCAATATGGAGGACTTTACAGGTTGGACATGAAGACGGTCATGCCAATTAAACCTAGGACCATAGAGGTCAACGCAGTGACGGGCACTAATATACTACAGGTATATCATGAGCGATTTGCACATTAGGACAAAAAACATGTAATCCGCCTTCTAAGCTGGAGCGTAGAGCTTGAATTACAGCTGCAATTATGGGAAGTCGCACAGAAAGCCGATAGGAAAAAGGGAAAGAGCAACAACTGTAGGATAGGCACTAGGTTTTATCTTGAGGATATCAGCAGATTTCAAAAATATCAAAACGCTCAAAATTCTCTATTGTGCATTTGTACGCAGTCATCTCGAATACTGCTCACCAGTATGGAATCCCATTTATATCACTTACGTCAATCGCATCGAAAGTATTCAAAAGAAGTTCTTGAGGTACATTCAGTTTAGATCCAAAACCTATTTACCTGGTTATTATAGCCGCTGAAGGAAGTTTCACATTCTTCCACTAATTGAACGGAGAAAAATTGCCGACATGGTATTCCTATTCAATTTGTCAAATGGTTTAATCAACTGTTCTGAACTGATGAGCAAAATTGGGCTGCGTGTTCCATCCTTCACCTTAAGGAATCATCGACCTCTGTATGTTCCTTCTGTGCGGTGCAAATATCGACAAAATTCTTATATAACCTCGAGCTAGTAGGGCATACAACTCGTTGTGTCAGAGTGTTAATGATCTAGACTTGATCTCTACCAGTGTTCCGGAACTAAAAAAAAATCTGTATAAAACTTCTTTGAAGTTCACTAAAACCTTTTTTTTTTTCTTCATTTTCGTTTTTCATTCTATAATTTAGGTGCTTACTAATTCTTACTTTCTCATGCCTGTCTACTGTTTCTTGTGCTACACTAACATTGTCAGTGAAAACTTTTAATTGGCCTTCTTTCACTAACTGTCAACTATCTGTATCCTAGCTGTAAGTTTTCTTAAGAAATAAAATAAAAGTAAATAAAATAGCTGATTCACCGGTGTGAATCAGCTCTCCTACAGTTGTTGCTCTTTGCGGATGTTTGCGGTCCCTTTGTAGATAGCATCTCAAAATACAAATATTACGTACTCTTTAAGGATGACTACTCTGGCTACCGCATGATCTACTTCATCACGAACAAATCAAATCTCAAATCTCAAATAGTTTATTGCAATCCATAATGTACACATAAACAGGTGGTAGAATTAATAAACAGAAACAATTATGGACCCTGTCGGGCACAGCAAAACTTAAAATAATTAATTAGGAGAGAGGAAGAGCGTTTTGTTAACTTTTCTTGTAAAATGTTTGTGTAATTATTTCCTGTTCATCTTCTATCTATTATTAAATATTTTATACATATTATTAATAATCTGCATTGGTATTAGCATTTTTTATCAGGTATTATTAGAAAAGTATTTTATTTATTAACAAGTCAGAAGTTAAGTTCTTCAAATGTTGCAAGAAGCCAAGACCGCTGGATATAAAATCAAGACGATTCTTAGCGATAACGGAGGTGAGTTCGATAACAGAGAAGTACGAAATATTTTACAGAAATATGGCATTCAACAACGGTTGACAATGTCTTGTCAGTGTCACTCCTGAACAGAATGGGTGTAGTGAGCGCGCAAACCGTACCTTAGTTGAAGCTGCAAGATCTATGATGCATGCAAGAGGAGAACTACAGCAGGTGCTCTGGGCAGAACTTGTCAACACTGCCGCGTACGTACTTAACCGGGCAGTTCCATCCAGAGTTGAGGGTAAGGTACCATACGAGCTCTGAGGGAGATGGAGAAAATGATGATCATGTACATGCCGAAGTTTTGGGAGATAGCAACGAAACCAGTGAGGATGAGAAAGCGAGTGCTATCGAAGAGTTCGTTGACGCTGACGAGGAGTTAGATATAGTCGAACCACCGTTGTTGGACGCGAGATCTCGATACAACTTACGCGATCGAACTTGCCTCTCACGTCCTAAGAAGCTTGAAGACTATGTGTGTTTCGTAAGCACATAATATTTTCCCGAGACATATAAAGAAGCTATTGAAAGAAATGACTTTAACTGGATTCGGTTGGACTGGAAGCCGACCTAATATGTTGGGACAAAGATAGGCACATGATAATGACTAGATACTATTTTAATACACCATCGTTGCAAATTTAAAATCTCCTATGTGATTTTTTTTGTTAAAAAGTAGTTTTGCAGATACTTGATAAGCCATTTTGAATAATGTGTTGTTTATCTATCTAACTATATATTATGAAAAATGCTTTGTCCTGACTCCATCATTCAGGACAAAGCATTTTATATCAACGCAGAGCCTAAACCGCTGGTCGTAGGGACGTGAAATTTGGAAGATTTAGATGTCACCGGAAAATGGCTAACTCCGTAAGATTGTAAAATAACTTGAGAGATTGTGAACTCTCGATAAATTGTCTACTGAAAATTCGGAATATTTTTTAACGCATCATAATTTGATAGTTAAACCACTAGTCGTAGAGACTTGAAATTTAGAGGACGTATTTCTTCTATGATGTAGGTGTCACCGGAAAACGGTAAACTCCGTAAGATTATAAAATAACTTGAGAGACTGTAAACTCTCGATAAATTATCAGCTGAACATTTGGAATATTTTAACGCATCAAAATTTGATAGACATAAAATGACAACCAATCAGAGACAAATCTACAATTTAAACGTTTTCGTGTTTTCGTTTACGTTTTCGTGTTATAGTAAAAGCTGGAAACAAGGCTCTCATTGGTCTGTTCAGATGTGACCTCACACTAACAAAGACCAATGAGGGGCCAAGTTTTCAATTTAAAAAGAGATAAATTGTAGACCAGATTGCTCTTTGATCGCCAGTTTACGTCAATCCACAATCTTTCGGACCAGCACGGAGATGTTATAGAATACAAGATTTCGATTCGTATAATTGTAAAACAAATGTTTATTTGACAATTCATCGAGAGGTTACAATCTCTCAAGATATTTTGTTACGTAGTTTGCAATTATCCGTAGACATAGGCATCCAATAAGGTAGGATATTTAAAAATCCTCCTAAAGGGGTAAATTAAGGGAACTTGAAAATGAAAGGTTGTATGGAAAACCGTCATTTTCGAAGTTAGAAGCATGAAATTTCACATACAAGCTTCTGGTTAGAAATAAATATGAACTTATTTCGGCGTTTTTGAAAATCTACCCTCGAAAAGGGTGAAATGGAGGTTGAAAGTTAACACGGGGAGTCCGTCATTTTTTACATGAGAAGAATGTCATTTAATATTAAAGCTTCTGAGCAAAAATTAAATGAATTGTATTTCGTCATTTTTGGAAATACAACCCCTAACGGGCGAAATAGGGTGAAAACCATAGAAAAAATAAAACTCAAAAACTGCTTGACCTTTGACGATGAAATTTGTCACGGAAGTAGATAGAACAAGAAACATCAGTAAAAAAGGATTTTTGGAAACTTTCCCCGTAATGGGCTGAAATAGGGAATAATTCGTTTTGGGCTCAGTTATAGCTATATTGCATTATTTTGTATTAGTTGAACTGTGATGGCAGACGTACAAAGGAACTTCTTGACGGCAAATAGCGCAAATGTGTAGACATGTACATTATAGGTAAAATGTCAATTTAGTAATGGAGTATCATTACAAAAAGGGAAAAATAAAAACATTTTTACAAAAAAATACAACCGACCACTATAAAGTATTAAATAAGTTTAATTTCAGAAGTCGGTGTCAAACGACGAAGAAATAAACCGAAAACACCGACTTCCGATTCTTCGGTTGTATTTTTATGTTGTATAAAAGGTTTTTTTCATCAACTACCTACCCTATAGAGGGAGTTTTGGAGGGAGTGTTTAAGTTTGTATAGGAAAGTACTAAATCCACGTGGACAAAGTTGCGGGCGAAGTGCTAGTTACGGTATAATAGGACTGCTTTAAAAAACAGGATAGATTTTATCAAATCTGATTTGTTTTGAACCTTTTTGCAGTCGATGATCATGATTTTCAATTTCTCTTTTATATAGTGTTCGCAATTAGCCCTTTCCTTTTCACGTGAATTTTAAAGCCCCATGACTGATTTAATGGTTAAATCAAAGGCATAGCCTAAACCAAATAGCGGTAACAATAAATCATTTAGAATATACAGAATATTCTTAATTATGTACACCATATTAGTTTCAGAAAAAATAGATGAAGGATGATGATGAGGATAATGTAAGCTGTGCATTCAGATGTTTATTTTTAAACCGTGTTGCCCGTTGGCGTCAGTTGGCCTGAAGCTGTTATATTTTTGCAATGTTAATTGCCCTAGTGTCGGTATTATGTAGATTTAATGTGTAAGTTGATGCATTCATGTATTAGTAGGTATGTGCTTAAGCACGACCAAAGTTATTTTCAGAACTGTTCGTGGACAAACCATTCAGTCAGGCCAGGTTGGTCCCAGACCAGTTACTGCCGCAAAATGCTCGATCGCCCCCTTTTATACACAGTCTTCTCTAGTACGTCTGCAAGTGAGACAGACATGAAAAAAGGTTTCCTCTTTGTTTATCTCCGAAATATTCCCTGAAATCTATGCATACATTCCTATTTATATATATATCATGGATCTTATTATGAACTTCCAATATCAAACGTCTCACTCATTACTTTTTTTTGTGATGTGTCCGCAGGCTATTTTTATTGTACATTTTATATACATACTATGTTAATGGTCAAGATAAAAATAACAAACAAAATCGTACATAGGCTATCCTTATGAAAAAAAACAACGGGTTGCACTCCGGGAGTGCCGGCAGAAGTGAAAACTTGAACATTAACGTTGTGCATTTTTGATATTTTGGAATGTTAGGGAATAATTTCGCATGCACTTGCTTTAATTATCAGTATAAAAGTACTATCATTTATGTGGTAAAATACAATATTCATATATCGCTATCGTAGACAAACATGACAATTTATATTACACTAGTTGCACGCCCCGGCTTCGCCCGGATTATGTTTTTTTTTTAATCTTTCATAAGAACCTTCTCCTGACAATAACAAACACAACAAAAAATAATTAGCAAAATTGGTCCAGCCGTTCACGCGTGATGTCGTGACCAAGGGAAACAGGGATTCATTTATATATGTAAAGATAAAATTTTTAACAGTTCAGAACTTTACCTCCGTCTTATGAATTTTCGATCAGGTCACCTGTCCTGATGCGAGTTTAACATTTTTTACCCATCCCAAAAAGTGCACAACGCCGCTAAAGAAGTTTTCACTTTAAAAATCTTTTTGTTATTTTTTTTTCATAAGGATAGTTTAAGTAATTATAATTTTACAATAATACCTATGACAGAACGGAAAGTATGCCACTATCTAACTTCAAACATCTAACTTCAAAACTAAACAGGAAGCAAATAGGTAGGATAATCTTATAAATAAATAATAACAATAGAAACGAATAAACGTTTCCTCAACAAATTAGTAGTTAAAACAAGTGAATTGCTTTATGCGAACACAAAATTCTATCTTCGGCCCAAAAAGTTATACTTGGTTACGAATCATCGATCGAAGTGCGAAGCCATTTTGTACGAACCCAGAAAGCTAGTCCCGCGATGTTATAGCAAAATAAACAAAGCTCTTTGGCTCCTGGTATTTGGGCTGGTTTCACTTTGACACGCATGCACTTTGCGAAGCAGTCCACGTGGTATTGTTTTGTTTCATGGAGACCAATAACATTACTACGTGAAGTACACATAAACGGCTCAGCAAGCGATCCACAGCAATTCAATCTTGATAACATGGATAAACAGCTCACTTCGTGATCACTTCACCCAAGCCTTCACTTCGACATGTTTGCAGAATCGACCGGCTGTAAGTGCTGGTGATATAAACGCAGGTTACGTTACCATGGCAATGAACTCTTGAATTAGAGAGAGTTAGCCGGATGGGTTCATAACTGAATCACGTTTACGGTCTTACAGTCAATCGGTCACTAGGGTAGTAGGTAGGTTTTTTTTTAGATGATAGATAGTAAGTGAGTTAGTTGCTGTTTGTGAAAAAGCGCGAAAATTATATCTGTATTTTCTTCTTGTAAATAACCATTTATGTACTTATAGGTACTGTCAAGGAATCGGTCAGGAAAACGAAGCTGTTTGCAGATTTTAAGTGTAAATTTCTATGAAGAAGAACTTTCAAGAAACTTAATACTCCTTACGGATGAAATATGATTTATCTAAGTTTTCATTATATTCTTGCATGGGTTAGATTTGAAACCCGAAGTATGCTTAACAGAATAAGATTTAGAAAATTTTAAATTACACTGATATTTGCCACGAAACTCACTTATTACATACACTGAGATTATCTGAAAAAGTAATATTCTAGACATAAATAAGAACGCAATAAAACGCCATCTATATCATCCCTCGTAAATTGCGTTCAACAAAGAGAACACAATGTGCACCGACGTTTATCGTTAAGCTAGAAGATGGCAGGGATTTAATGTTTTGTTGATTAAAAATTAAAGTCATCGTCCAGCACAAGTTTAGATATTCATTATTGGCTGCATTTGTCATATAAAGTTATAAAACATTTTGATGAACATATTAATGCAGAGCATATATTAATTCAGAACCTAGAAGAGAAAAAAAAAGATGTTGATAGGAACAAGGTTATTAGAAATATTATAGCTATTAGATATGTAACCTATGCATGTTTTAGTAACATCTACATCGTATTAGTACCTATTGGATACATGAAATATGTTTTATTTTCTTTGTATTTTTATTTATTAAAAAAAAAACCAAATGAATACTCGAAACATTTCAACAAGTGATTTACTTCGCATTTTTACTGAAACTTACAGTAAAAAATAAAGCATTTTAAGTATCACTTGCAATTACTCGTATATTACACAATTTCCGACAAAAAATACCAAGAAATGCTCAAAACATTTCAAAAAGTAATTTAAAAAATAATTTGAGCAAAACCAGCAATAAAAAAACAAAAGGTAGGGTCAAATGTGCTATATGCGTGATGGCGAGAACTATTAAAGCCTCTTTTTTATTTTTTTGCTGACTGGTGGTCTACGCTGAACATTCAACGTAATCTGGGTAAAGATACCGAGGATTGAGACCGGCTCCTCGTAACTACCGGTTACCGACATAGCTACACGGACCCCGATGGAAGCTCGTGAAATTTGCTACCATACCAAACTACGCGGAAAACTTCGCTTGCGAGATGCAGGATTTCATTTTCAGAATTTTCTTACGGGTCATTGACGAGGTCTGCTTAAAAAGTAAAACAGGAAGGTATATCAGTGAAGTAGAAACAAGGTTTTTTTAAATATTGTCCTTGAATTAAGTTACAAAATTTAAGTTAATTCAAAGGTTTTGGTTTAGACGCTTCATATATTGGAATTCACATCAGAGTGAGAGGGACCTTTATTGTTTGCTGTTTTCGTGCACAGCGCTGCACCTATCATATGAAGCTATTTCAACTCATTAAGATTGGTGTGGCCAACACAAATTTCCAAAAGTTCCCCCTCAAAGGAGTAAAGTTGCTGGTGGTTCTAAAGTTTCCTGTTTTTGAAAAATAAATAACCTGTAATTTTACTGTACCGATCAAAAGGCTTAATCAAATACATTTATTTCTTCTGAATAACATAGCATCTAAAATAAATGGAAGACCATGAAATGCAACATTAAATGCGTTTAACTATAACTTACAATCAATTTGATTTATTAAATGCTCCAAATGTCTCCCTTTCTGTTCTATAAAAACTGTGTCTTTTAAAAAATTCGCTTCCCGTTGACTTCTTTACTTTTTCGTGGTGAATGTTTAAATTTTATTTTTTTTTAAATTTCTAAGTTCAGTTCGTAACATAAATAAGAAAGTAGTACAAAAGTCAGTTGTTATAAGCATGCATAGTCAGAGGAAAGGCTATTTATTATTCTGAACAAAATTTTAAATGAAATATTTAAGTTAGTGTTAAGTTTTTCTGTTAATTTCCATTGGTATTTCTCATTTTGTATCAGGATAAACATTAATTTATTTTACTCAGTATTTGGGGTAATATTCATGCGTTGGTATCACTATGATTCTAACCCGTAAGTGATGCCAGCTGGTATAAAAGGCCGCGTAGCAATATAAAGCGATGAGTTTAAACACATGCTTCATAGGGGTGATTAGAATGATGTGACTCACAACACGTCACCACTGCGTAAATACTCATTATTTAATTTATGGGATCTAAAACACATAACTCGTACGTATCTATGTTTCGCTTTGGTTTGATAATTAATCTAGGAAAATCTTGTGGCTTCAAGCACTTCCGTCGTTCACCATAGGCACTATGATGAAAGACGGCATTGCCATTCAACGTGGCAATGCTGCCAGTCTTCTGGGCACGTTTCCGGATGACAGCGATGCGGAGGAATATTTTGACGCCTGAGTGTACTTTGTTTTTGTATATGTACATATTTAGGTTTAGTAGATGTAAATAGTTTAAGTAATTAGTTGTTAAAGATTTTTATCTAGGAAAAATATTTGCTAAATAGTCACACTATAAAATATCAATTTTATTATTATTATATTCCTCTCATGCAAAGTTCATGTAAATACGGAAGGGGTCTTTCAGACATCCCGTCACCAGTTCAAACGACGCTATCAGTAACAGGTTAAATCAGCGGCCATGTTTCATAATTTCACAGATTATTGAATAGATACGACACATTTCGTTCAGTGCCTTTAGGTCCAGGTAAAAAATAAGTGTACTGTGATGTTTTTTTTTCTCCAGCTACCCTTAAAAAAGGGGTTAGAACTTTCAAAAATTCTCCTTTGCTTTACTCAATTTTGATATAAAAGGCATTCTTGTGCAAAAAAACATGCTTTAAGACCCAGTGTTCTTGGCAGTGCGTTGTCTAGTCAATTTCAGATTTGTAATATATGTATGTCGAACTCATTATTAACGACTTTGATGGTTTTTTTTTTAAATCAAAATCTTGTGTTTTTTTTTTCAAGGAACATGTCAGCCCCGTTGAGTCATAATTAAGCATAGACTTTGATTGATTTCATTTTCTCTCTACACAAACTACGCTTGCACGGGAGTCACTTCTACGCAACGTTGTTCTTTGATCAAGGGGTGGAATCCCTCCCTGAGTGGGTGATTCTATGGGGTGCGTTGGGTGGTAGTGAACAGCAATCCATCCTTGTCTAGGTCTAGAATAACTGCATTGGAAAATACAGGAACACACTAGTTTTGTCACTTTTTCCAAAGCCTGTTTTCTGATACAAGGTGGCCGTAGTTTTGAGTCCATCGTCATTACGAAAGCAATTTAACTTTTTCGTCATCAAAAGTACGTGTAATGTCGTCAATTTTTAATATTAAGTATTAGGCCGTTATATTTTCCTTTTGGAAAACCCAAAAACACCTGCCGAACCTGGGGATCGAACCTGGAACCCTCTGATCAACATGACGCGCTTACAGCCACTAGACCAACAAAAATTATGAGGAAAGCTACAGGCTACGGGAACGGGAATAAAACGGGAAAGGGAACAAAGTCTCGGGCAAAAACTAGTAGGCTTATAAACTTTAAATTCATGTTCTCACTCTCACGCAGTCTTGCTGCATAAATCATACAAGGGCCTCAAGACCAGTATTTTCTGGGCCCACTGGTGCGCAGTCTTACAGCGGGTAGCTGTAAGCCGCCGCCGCGCTTACTTTAGACCGCGCGGGGTACGTCAACTTTGTTATCGATGGTAATATGCCGGTGACCTTAGACGAGTTACGTAAACAAACCGCTAAAGATGTTACTCTAAAAAGGGTTATTGATTACGTACAGAATGGATGGCCAGGAAAATTATTATCAGACTTGCATATTAAACCATATTATTTATGTAAAACACAATTGTCTTACGAAAAAGGATGTCTTATGAGGGGTCATAAAGTTGTTCTTCCAGAAACGTTACGTACTAAAGTAATGAAGGAATTACATAGCCCACATTTGGGTATTGTGAAAACTAAGGCAGAAGCCAGGTCTCGGTTTTGGTTTCCGGGTGTAGATGCAGCGTTAGAAACAATGATTAATTCCTGTGAGGTATGTCAACAATTGCGGCCATCTCCAGGGCGAGCGCCACTCGCTCCGTGGCAGTACCCACCAGAACCATTTCATAGAATACACATTGACTTCCTCGGTCCGTTTAATAATCGAACACTTCTGATCGTGGTAGACGCATACTTGCTGTATG
The DNA here is from genome assembly GCA_905163435.1 of Mamestra brassicae. Lineage (NCBI taxonomy): Eukaryota > Metazoa > Arthropoda > Insecta > Lepidoptera > Noctuidae > Mamestra > Mamestra brassicae. Next base: position 9,731,660 of record LR990987.1, read on the forward strand.
CGTCTACCACGGGTAGAACTGTATGACGTCAGCACGTCGACCACTTCGGCAAACATCGTGGAAAATTTATACGACTTCATGTCAAAGTGCGGCCTACCCCTAACAATAGTCAGTGACAACGGAACGGCATTTACATCTTTTGAGTTTAGAAACTTTTGCTCGCTAAATGGCATCACTCATTTGACATCACCGGCCTATAACCCAGCAAGTAACGGACAAGCAGAGAGCTTTGCCAAAATTGTAAAAAAGGCATAAAAACCAGTATTATCTCATCACAACATAATGCAAAGAAAAAGTTAAAAATTTTAAAATACCTTTTTGATTACAGAAATTCGGTTCATTCTGTCACAGGTTTTTCACCGGCTGAGCTCATTTCGAAGAACTCAGCAATGGCAAAGGTTTTGCAGGAATGTAAGTTGATAGTGTGGGATGAATGCATGATGGCGCATAAAAAGTCTTTGGAGGCATTAGACAGAACGATGAAAGATCTGGGAAACAATCAAAACCGATTTGGTGGAGCGATGATTTTATTAGCAGGAGATTTCCGTCAAACTTTACCAGTGATTCCTCGATCAACGCCAGCAGATGAACTCAATGCATGTTTAAAGTCCTCCGTTTTATGGAAATACGTCAAGATACTAAATTAAAATAAGAATATGCGTGTAGAATTGCAAAATAATCAATATGGAGAAATCTTTTCTAAACAACTCATTGACCTTGGTAATGGCAAAATCCCTGTTGATGGTTCGACTGGCTGCATTACATTTCCTGTCGATTTCTGCCAGTTTACTGAAACAACAACCGATCTCATACAAAAAGTGTTCCCAAACGTCTCTCAAAATTATAAAGATCATTTTTGGCTGAGCGAACGTGCTATATTTGCTGCCAGAAACACGGATGTAGATGAAATCAACTTCAAAGTTCAAAATGAAATTGCCGGTGAATTAAAGACATAAAAACCAGTTGATTGCACAACTAATCAAGATGATGTCGTCAATTATCCACCAGAATTTTTAAACTCATTGGATTTCTCAGGATTGTCACCCCATAATCTTCAATTAAAAGTAGGATCGGTAGTCACAATGTTACGAAATATTAACCCACCGCGTCTTTGTAACGGCACACGGCTATCAGTGAAAAATTTACTTAACAATGTAGTTGAAGCAACGATTCTAAAAGGAAAATATAAGGGCGAAGAAGTGTTGATACCCCGCATCCCAATGATACCAACTGACGTACCATTTGAATTTAAACGACTGGAATTTCCACTGCGGCTTGCTTTCGCAATTACCATGAATAAATCACAGGGTCAGTGTTTAAGTATTTGCGGCGTTAATCTGGAAAACCCATGCTTCTCTCATGGACAGTTGTATGTTGCCTGTTCCCGCGTTGGGAAACCGTCAGCTTTATTTATTTACGCGCCAAGTAACCAAACAAAAAATATTGTATACCATAAAACATTAGAATAAGTATTATCAAATTTATAAAGTATTGCAGTCTACAAAATTGAAAAAATATTTTTGGAAGTAATTGTCGTTGATTGTTGAGATATAAGTAACGTAATCACTCGAAAAACTCACATTTATTTAATTTTAACTAATAACTTTTTACAGAACGAAGTCTGTCCGGGCAGCTAGAAGATAAGTAGTTATGTACCGATTATTGTGAAAAATAGGAAGAAAATAACCGATTTGGATCTATTTTGGAAACATTTTTTTGTTTTGTTTTTGTAATCTGAATCAGAGCCTTCAAAGTTAAAGTTCGCGAACACATTCGAGAAGTTGGCAGTAGTATCTTCACATCTACAGGAGAAGACGCCCTGGGTGTCGGGAGTCGCAGGGCAATCCCCGGCCACCGTAGGCGCGGGCCTGCGGACGGCGAGCGTTGGGTGGCTCGCTGTCCGATCACCACCAGGCCCGGGTCGATGGCGCGTTGTGTTTCACGCGCGCGTCAAGGAGATGTCAGCAGAGAAGACGGGGCCCGCTAGGGCCAGAGCCTGCCAGGGTTGCGGAATTTTTTCGAAAGAGTTACCGCGGCCCTGGAACGCAAAGGGCTTTAGAAGGAACACGGATGGGTTTTAGTCAGTAAAAGTCTGACACGCCCTTCCGCAGCACACAGAGCGGAAGAAGTTATTTGATGATATCCCATCCAAAAAAAATTAAAAAAAAGTATCATCACATCGCTAATGTTTTCCAATTACCTATTTGTTATAATTAATTAAGTATTTCGTGTATCTATTTATCTTGTTAATTTGAGTATTTAGTTTAAATTTATATAGTATGTGTAGTTTATATAGTTGTATTATTTATTTAAATATTTGTATGTAATTAAATATCAATCGCTTTTTATTCACCATATTGCACCTACCACCATTCCCTGCATCACCCAAAGGTTGACTGGTAGAGAATGCCTACGGCAATAAGTCCGCCTCTGTGCATTTGTGTGCGTAAAGTGTTAATAAATAAATAATAGCTAACGGTGATTATCGTGTTACTTGACATTTTTTCATGATGTCCTGATCTGTGTGTAATGTAATGGAAAATGTATTAAATGTAATGGAATAAACATGTGTTCTTAACACTTGCACCGGTCGAACACAAAGGCTTTTGATGATGAAAATGGCGGCAGCAGCCCGAACTGCTGGCAGTGCTGGGGATTGTGCGGTGTGAGCGTCGCCCACACCCGCTCATCCTAGTGGAGCCATCCTCAAAGACAAACCTTAACAAGTTTGACCCATTGCCATCGCCATTTTTCTCTAGCCAACTGAGGTTCTCAGAACTAACACTGAGGTTTATTGTAAATGTTTCGATGCGAACTTCGCAAATTTTTGTTTTTTATTAAATTGGTTGCAAAATAGACGTTGTATAAAATAGATTAAATCTTTTTAAGAAAACGATTTTTCGAGTGTTTTTTTCATTTTTATACGGTCAGGAAAGATCCAAGCTCTCTGTTTACTAGTATTCTCAAAAGATTCATGTTAGAGTCAAGGACTATTCTGTAGTTCTGAAATGCTTGGCCTGTTATTGATCTCACTACTTTTATAGGTCGGTCAAACATCAACGTCGGTCAAAGCAGGCGATGGATTTGAATGAAGGAAGCAAATGTACGCAGGTCAAAACTTGTGCTTCTTTATAATGTAGGAAGTACCGATAGGAGGAGTACTCAAGACTAGTTTGGCCAAGGGAGTTACGAGTCGTTAGAGTCAGATAACTTCGGACCCTACACCTTTCGCGACGCGACACGCCCTTGGCCTTTTTTAATTTTAGTAGGGAATATTAATAGTTTCTCATTAATGGTGTATTGTCATAGTATTTTAGTGTAGCTCAACGAAAATGAGCTCGAACTTAATCAATTTTCTGTCATGGTTTAGAGAAAAAAAAATTCGGAGACCTACACTGTGCGTGGCCTGGCCTATTTTTTCTGTTTTCTCATGTCTACATAAATAATATGCTACCATAATTTTGATAAACAAATATATTCGTAGGATTAATAATTATTTATTATTTGTATTATTGTGACTTACGATTTTTTTTCATAAAATCAATTTCACAAAATTTTAATCGGTTTTCTTTTTTGTACATGTTATAAGCCAGACATTCAATTTTGAATTTTCATTAACTGTTTCAGGCACTTCACTATATAGAATGATACATTTTCAGCAGAAGCGGGGGTGACAGACTTTACCAGAACAGTATTTCAACAACCATACGTGTTAAAGGTATAACATATGCACCAAAAATTTTAAAAGAAATTATCCATCGAATCAAGAACTTTTGCAGATTAGTCAAACTGGCTGGGACGTGTCATAATATTTCTGAGTTTATAATTATTAAGTTAAGTTGACATTACAAAGATGCATTTTAGATTCATTTATTTGTATTGATGTTTCTAAGATGCATTCAATATTATATTCTGTAATTTCTCCCTACGCCCATCAAAAAAGGTGAGTATGTTAATAATAATGTGCATGGTGCACCTGATGAAAATACTTAATAGACAGGTTTCTCAAAATATACAATATTTAAAGGCGAACGGCAGAATTCGTACAACATACCTTTTTTTTAGTTCTGTGATAGAATTTGTACCACTTATTAAGGCAACTAAACCATTCATTTTCATGTAACATTAGTATTTTTAGAAGTCCGGATTAATTAAATATAGCAATTAAAAGAATTAAATATATTTAAAAAGAGAAATAACAGTACCTAAATATAATTAACCAATTACACATTATACCTTACAATGAATAATAATTATTGCATACAATCATAATAATTAACTATTTAATTCTCGGAATTATTTTCGCCATCAATGTTTTTTTTTGTATTGACAATTATTTTATTGACAGGTTAGGAAAATCTTTCCGAGTCTCTGTTCAGTTCTTTGCTGTTGTTTTGGATTGTGGTTTGTAACTGCATCTGAGCAATTAAGCAAATTATCTGGCTATTCTTACGTTGAGTTGAGCTACCTGCCCCTTTTTTAGATGAAATAAAATTAAGAATCGATTAAGTAATTATAAGAACAATAAAATAAAATATGTAAGTTCCTACAAAAACAAAGTTGTTTTATTTACCCACACTCAAAACTCCATCAGCACTTCATCATCATCAAACTATTGCAGACCGCTGCTGGACGTAGGTCTCTCCTTAAGCACCCTACTGAATAGTTACAATTCTCATGTCAATTTGCCAACTTAATGATAAGCAAAACACTACAAAGATAGCACCAGCTATCTAGAACATATCCTTTTTCACCAAAACAATGTTATGTGCCTACACGTAATAATATTTATTGGGACATAACCTCAAAAATAAAACTGGTTATAACTTTTAGGTCCCAACTTCTAAAAATCTAAGAATTTTAAAAGGGCTTGCCTATCGTATTGACTACCAATTAAAACAAAAAATATCCCAAAACACGATATTTTATTAGGTGTACGAAACTCCCATACAACCCTGCCGTTCGCCTTTGTCTTAGATACGTTTCAGTGACCGTAGCTTCAAATGTCTGAAGGATTGCACTTACCCTTTAAACTTACGTTCCCTTTTCTTCAAGTTACCTAAGTGGTTTACTAAAATGGACTTTCTCGGACAACAACAACGTGTGAAAACAAAGGACATGGTAGTTTCCTCAATATTTTTTTTAAACTGAGGCTCTGTTTCATGTTAGGATTGTTTTCAATTCAGTACGCGATGTAAAATAAATAATTATGTTTCCATATTTTTTAGATTTTTATGAGGAAAATCATGGTAATTATTTACATGAAAACATCTACTGCCGGCATTTCCCATAGAGATGTTGTTTCATTAAATGACGTAACAGTATTTCTGACAATTTTGACATTGAATAGCTAATTTACTGTTAAAACTAATGTTTTCTAGTGTACTTAGATTTGATGACGTCGGAATTCTCCTAAACTGGCTAAGAGCTAACCTACGTTGAGCAATAAGTTTAGAAAGCGATTGATTCCAATATGGTTGGGGCATCGGAATATAAAGATCCGCTGCTCTATAAAGTTTTTTTTAATAAAATTATAATATTCCACTTGAACGTTACTAACTTCGCTATAAATTGTGGAGTAATAATTTTCTAAGTTTTAATTATAATCAACCCAGTTTGCAAATTTAAAATTACGTTTTTATGTACGCGTTGGATCTCTTTATTAAATTAAATTTCCTTTTTAATAATCATTATGATGATGATGATCACTGATGATCACTTCCAAAACTATCATTCGTAACTTGCCAATCACAACACATAGCTATGTCACTCGACATAAATTAAATATCTGGAGAAGTTTGTTAAACAACATTGTTGAAAGTAACGAGGTCACACATATGTATTTGTCAAAACAAATCACTCAGAGCACACGAATGGACCCTCAATTATTAGGTACGTATCGTAAAACTGCATAAGCAAACATTATGGTTGAAAATGGAATAAAAATTCATTTGAAGCATATGGGCGAATTTTGTCACAGCGGCCAAATAGGATTAGACGCCTGAGCAAAGGCGAGCAGCAGCACCGGAAACTCTTCGATTATAAACTCCTAATGTTCAACATCGTACTTGCCTTCTTTTCCTAACTCATAGTATTTTACACGCAATCGCAGTGAGTGGCACTCCACGTGGTACAACGGGTTAAAAATGATTGCAGTTAAGTGTAGCTGTCACAATATATCTTGACAGATTGTAAACCTCGAAAAAAAATATCAATTGAACATTTCTTCGAAATCCGAAATTCCATATATTCGGACCAATAACTGAGCCCTGAAGACATCCCAGAGTTAGAAACTTAGAAATAGAGTGATGTTCAAGTTATTAATGGTGATCATTTTCCACGATTGATGCAATCATTGTGCGTAACATTATAATGTTCCTGAAAATAAAATCAATAAACAGCGGGGTTGCACAATGACTAAGAGACGACATATATTCATTTCCCGTTTACGCTGACTTCACTTTGCATTGCTTTCTCGTACAGTGAGACTTCGGCTTATATTTGTAATCGCAGCTTGACTTAACGTCGTGACATGCGCAGTAGGTTCTAATTATTTACTCGTAACTGAAGGTGAATTTGAACTATAGTAAACGTAGTTTCCGTAGTGTAGCGGTTATCACATCTGCCTAACACGCTGAAGGTCCCCGGTTCGATCCCGGGCGGAAACAGAATCCTTTTTGATTTTCTATTTCACTCCACTTTATTTTCAAAGAAGTATATTTAAAATTAGTGATCCATAACACTAGAAGGATTAATCCAACAAACCTAACTTTTATCAGCTTCCTGGGACTTCAGAAGCACTCTAAAGAAACAGCTTTGTAAACAGATCTGCACGGAGGTTGCAGATCTATGTTAGGAGAGTTTGGAGTTAGAGAGGGTTGAAGTTACATTTGTTCAATTTAATCATTGTTTGTGAACAATCTCTACTAAAGCTGTTTACCAAATTTCAGGAAGTACCTCAGCGGTGCCCGGGAAGATGGCGCGGTGTGTTTCACGCGCGCCTCAAAGAGATGTCAGCATAGAAGACGGGGCCCGCTAGGGCCAGAGCCTGCCAGGATTGCTGAATTTGTTCGAAAGAGTCACAAAAAAATATGCCAGTGCAGATTTAATTCAAATTCGCGTTCTGTTTCGCCCTTGTGCGACAACAGTACCCTACGCCCTTATATTTCGGGTGCAGCCAGAGCCGGAACTAATAAAGCGTGCAGAAACGCACTTGAGCTAAGAGATACGAACCATATGCGCCAGATGGCATTTTTGTAAGCTTTTGCTCATCGTTCACTATAATAACACGTTTTAATAAAGGATTGGCTTGTCAGAAATCTAGATTCTACGAAAAATTGCCATTTGAAGCATGAGCTCAGGATTATTTAATCTTTGCTTGAAACCATCTTTTTCTGTTAATCATGTGAGATAAGACAATGACTCTATGTGTCACAGAAAATTAAATTAAAATTTTAAAAATCCCCGACAAAAAAACTTTAAAAAGTAAAAACATAAAATGTATTGATCCTTTTAGTTTAATATAGGTACGATTCTTTGGGCCAAGCAAAAACTTCCTTATCAAATACAAAATTATTAGTAGAACAGTACCAGGGTACATATTATATCAAATAACATGCAAAAATTTATTACAATTGTAGTTAGTTGACAAATTATGCAAACATAATAGTTTTGTTTTTCTTATTGTTAATTTAAGTAATTATTACTATAAAATACTGTCTAATAAATCAAAACATGATTGATGATGATGAATACCAATGATGACATGATATTTTGATTTTAAAACGTTTTACTTTGTGAATCACTATTGTTTATTCACGATAATAATTCTTCTACAAATTGATTAATTTACAATGTAAATCTTATAAGATTTAGCTAATTTTAGTGTTTCGTATCAAGTAAACACGTGACGTACTTCCGTACGCCAGCGGACAGAGTTGTCGTAGAGTGGGACATCGTTTTATAGAAAAGTGTACACTCGGTGTGCGGGGCGGTTTTGTCTTCGACATCGACTCAAGAAAGAGCTCCTGCTCCCGACAAAACTGTCGGTTTACCTAGTACAGCACTGCTGTATATGCACATAGCTGTATTGGCTTGCTAACACACTGTGTATTTGGGTGACTTTTGCCTCTGTACGAACTGTGACTGAAAAGGTCTGTTCAGGTGACAGGTGGTTTACTTTAATGAAATGGGAACTCCAACTACTCCATGCCTGACCATATACACTGGGCCATCACCTGCTCTTACATATACATTAAAAATTAAATAAAAATGTTATTTAATTTTATTTGTTTTCCGAGATTTCAAAACATTTGATATATGAAGGCGATTATCATTGCAGTATCTCGGCATTATAACGGCCTCGCCATAGTCTTGGACTCTATTCCGCTTTGGCTGCAATGACAAAGTTTTCCCACTTGCATTAAAATTGTCTATTTCACCAGCCAGAAATATTTTTGAAGTACCTATCTAACAATATGTGGAAGACTAAAAAAACATCGCCACTTTACCTCTTTGGGGCGAACCTTAAAACAAAATAATTTTCCAGATTTTAATATTAATAACTAGCTTTTGCCTGCGGCTTTGCTCGCCTTGATATAAAATTAAACAAAAAATGTCTTTAAACAAACGGTTAAAGGGTCTCCAGGGGCCCATCAATCTTTTTATCAAAATTCATCAAAATCGGTACAGCTATTCAGGCATGACAACAAACAAAACACTTTCGCTTTTTATTTTGTGGGAGTCTATTATCATGTCATATAGCAGCTTTACAGCACGATTAGACTCCGAGTAAACTCACGGATGGGCTTGGCGAAACCATAAGGGTTCCTTGTCTTACTAGAGAACCCAAAAAATGGTGACGTTTTTGCTTACCGCGACACCACATTGCAGAATATTAATGTTAACAAAACGTAGATACCGGAGAAGACGATGTACCGGTGAGTGATGTGAAAATGTATTAATGAGTGATGTGTGTGTGGAGAAATGAGTTCCTCGTGAAGTACGTTTGGTGTATCTTTGAATGATAAGTTAAGAAATTATGTGATAAGTCAACAGTGCTTTAAAAAGACGCAGTGACAAGAATTGAAAAGAGTAAGTAAGTGTTTGGCAATGTTCAAACTCGACTAACAAAAATGGTACTTATTTACAAAGATGAGTAGAAATGCCAGGAAAAGCCCTTGAAAGACGAATACATTATGTTATTGATAATGTTATTTACAAAGGCATAAATTATTACAAGCTTTGATTATTAGTGACTATTGAAGGGTCAAATCTTGCAATTGAATATTAAAACAGTTTTGAACTAAACTTTTGCTTACACAAGTGGTATGGGAGACGATGTGCAATGAGTAATATATAGATATATAGTAAGTAATATCATTCTAAATCTGATTTTGGTCCAATTATGTACTGCTTAAAAAAACTATGGCAAACCAGCCATAGTTTTTTTATACAATTAATTGTTTTTGAAGAGATTCAGTGTAAAAGTCATCTATACAACACGCTACCAATTACATGCAATACTAATAACTGTTTGCACGCCAACTTGGTTATCAATTATAATAAGGACAAGAAGTTGAGTACCGAGAAACTCAATTCTGCAGATCTTGGGATAGCTGGTGATAAAAAGCCGGTATACGTGCTCGAACATTTATCCCCTTCTAATAAAGCGCTTCACGCGGCCACCAGGCTTAGGGCAAAGGATAAAGGGTATAAATTTGTTTGGGTAAGAAACGGCAGTATTTTTGTCCGGAAAACTGCGGAGGCTGAACATATTCTTATAAAAAAACCTAGACTCTGAATAAGTTGAAATAGCTTAATATGAATTTTTTTTTTCGCTGGCCTTGTTCACGTCTAGACTGCACAATACTCTTCGGACCTCTTTAATGTGAACTGCGATCTTCGGCATCGAAGAGTCACAACGAGGTACAGTTGGTGGTTGATTGAAGCCAGCGTCCAGACGTGAATTGCTAGCAAAGAGAGATGCAAATAAATTTGGTGGTAAAGGGGGCCGACAAAAGTTCGTTTTAACCGCTTTCGAAAGGGACCAGAACTGTTAACTACCTGGAGGGTGTGATGCTAGTTTGGCCCCGATACGTCCTACATGGTCAAAACGAGCCCCACGCAGAACTCGCTTGCAGAACTTAGCCCTATACTACTATACTAGTCCCTGTCGCAGTCCTGCCAGCTGATTAAAATCAACTATAAATACGCCTCAAAAAAAATCTAAATTTATTTTCGAAGATATGTATTTACATATTTTTGATGTGTTATATTTCCGAAGGTGACATTTTGCTACACCGTAGGTGCTACGATTGAGTGTCGTGCTACGGCGTAGCACGGTACTACGACGTAGCGTCCAAGCGAGTTTAAATCAGGAAGAAAGCATAACCGTTGGAATGTCTATTTACTACCACACTTAAACATGAGGAGCGTGTTATCGTACTATGAAAATAGAGAACTAACATTCAATTTCATAGCATTTAACATAATTATTTTCTTCACAAACATCATCTCCCACACTTTCATTACTATTAAAAATAATAAGTATGATGGTAGGTAAATACTTGGCCTTAAAATATTATGTCTCGGTTGAAAATGCTTTTTATAAACACAAACTAATATTGACCTACGAATTGTTAAAAAAAATATAAAAAAATCTCGCGGGCTTTCGTGACGTATCTCTTAAAGGTTTTATTTTCTAGCCTGTGATTTTCACGGACTTATAGTACTTGGTTGCGTATTCGTGCCAATTTCCTGTTCCACAAGAGGAATCATTCGTATACTGCAACATCAAAATGAATGTGTCGAAAAAGAGAACTAACAGTGCGGATTTTGACATCTTCCCTATATAAAATCAATGGTATTCTCGAAAACAAAACTGGAAATCTCCTGAGTAATGTACTACAGCTGGGGAACGTAATGTCTCACACCATCCAAGAGCAGGAAATCTTGTCGTTTGCGCGTATCAGGAAATTGGATTCTCAGAGCGACCGCCCTCGTTCTGTTGTTGTTAAACTAAGGAGCACTAGAGTCCGAGATGATCTCATCTCGATGCAAGATGACGCTCGGTGACGAATGCAAGGGTCTCCTTGCATCCATTACAAACTTCAACCGGGCTCATCCACAAGACAAATTAAATTCGTCCCACTTAGGATATAGCGGCATTAAAAAGCCAGTTTTTTTTTCTGAACACCTATCACCATTAAATAAAGCTATTCATGCGGAGACAAGAAAAATGGCAAGTGAGAAAGGTTAAAGGTACGTCTGGGTTCGTAATGGGCGTATTCTTGTCCGTAGGGATGAAAGCGCAAGTGCCAAGCAAATAAAATCCCTGAACGCTATCTCGCTGTTGTAAGGGGATTAAGATCTAAGTAAACACGGAACTGTGGGCTAAGTTATTAAATTCACAATGTATTATCAACATCTAAGAGAGGTATGAAAACCAAACTCCATGACATAAATATGGCAGTTAGTGTTACTCAGTATGACGTCGTCGTGGCTACTGAACTGACTTGGGTCAATAGCAACATCATTGTCGGAGAGATCTTCAACACCTCATACAACATTTATCGAAGGGACAGAACCTCAAGTGCTTTGGGACGTAAAGAGGTTGCGGAGTACTGATCGCAGTATCCAAATTATTCCGATTTCTAGGGTAGGCGAATATCATCCACCATTGGACATAGATTTTCAGTTTGTCCGTTACAAACTACATTCGTCCGCTACATTAAAGACTAAACAAACAAACACATTGAACTTTTGTGCTGCCGACTACGGATCAATCAATAGAAAACTGAGCGTTTTTGACTGGCAGGCAGCTACTAGAATCGTGTTCTCATGTTGACCAAATGGTCACTTCTCTCTATGATCACTTAAACACTATCATTAGTGAGCTCGTTCCTAAACGAAAGATTCTTATCTGCAAATATCCACGGTTACCACCGTGGATATTTACAGATAAGAATCTTTCATATAGATACCAAATCTCTAGTCAATATTCTGAATGAGAAAGAGAAACTAAGGGACCGTTTTAGAAAGTACGGTAACCCCCGGGACGAGATCGAATATAGAATTCTCAACGATCGGGCACGTGCTCATATTAAAGAATGCTATAAGAACTATGTGCATAAAATGGAGAGCAATAGTCGGTACCACCCAAAGACTTTTTAGTCCTTTGTTAAAGCTAAAAACACGCGATCGAGCACAATTCCATCTGTGATAAAATTGAACAACTCCGTGGCTGCCAATGGCGATGACATTTGTAACCTTTTTGCCTCGCAATTCAGTTCGACCTTCACTACGAGTGCCAGTAATGGTGGACTATCCACTTTGAGCTCACATAGGTTTCCTCAACAAACTCTTAACAAGGTTTACTTTACTGAAAGAAATGTCCTGAAAGCCTAGATATAACAAAAAGTACCGGTCCGGATGGGTTACCTCCGATCTTCATTCTTAAATGTGCTCGCAACCTTGCTCTCCCACTGACGCTAATATTCAATAGGTCCTACTGCCCTTTTTTTATCAGAATTGAAAAAAGCAAATAAAGTCCCAGTGTATAAAAAAAGGAGACCGATCTGATGCGTCCAACTATCGTCCCATCTCAATGCTCTCTATTTTCTCAAAAGTGTTCGAAACCACAAGTATACCACAAGGTATACTAGGCTTTCGAACACTTTTGAGAAAATACCCGTGTTTCTGCACTTTTATGTGGGCGGTTAGGTTGTCCTAACCGCCCACATAAAAGTGCAGAAACACGGGTTTTGCAGGAAAAAGTCAACTGTTACCAACTTAGTGTCCTACCTGAATGATCTGTCCGCTACCGCTTACCTACTTCCAGCATCCAGCTGGTGTACAAGTTGATGCCGTTTATACCGACTTCAGTAGCGCCTTCGACAAAATTGATGATAGCACGTTGTTGTTGAAGTTGGAAAACCATAGTGTGTACGGAAATCTCTTGGAGTGGTTTAAATCATATCTAGATAAGCGGAAGCAAAGAGTGGTGGTGGAAGGTTTTCACTCCTCAGAATATACTGCGACATCTGAAGTGACACAAGGATCACATGCTGGGCCTATTTTATTTACAATCTTCGTAAATGACGTAGCAGACTGCTTTCGCCATAGTCAGTGCTCACTTTTCGCAGACGGCCTAAAAATCAATCGCAAAATTGGCTCACTCGAGGATGCCAAGCTACTTCAATGTGAAACGCCAACAAGTGTCATCACATCACATTCACGCATAAAAAACACATTATACCAACGCACTATTCACTCGCAGGTACTGCACTGCGGAAGGTTTTGGAAGGAGACCATTCGAGATTTGGACGTACTGTTTAGTGGTAGTCTTTCATTTAATCCGCATTTCGACAGCGTCATCGCAAAAGCTGAAATAATGGCGGGATTTATTAAAAAAACCTGTAGGGAATTTAAATGCACGACTGCCCTTAAAACACTCTTCAACTGTCTTGTCCGTAGCACGTTGGATTATGCATCCCTGGTCTAGAACACAACTTATAATGTCCATACAAACCGTATCAAACGAGTCCAACGTAATTTTAAGTACCTAAGATTTAAAGATCACTGTCACAGTTGTCCTTACAGAGCCGATTACACGCAGCGTATGCGACACTGGCTTCTCTTCAAGAACGTAGAACTTTAGCTGACATGGTTCTACTGTACAAAATTGTCAACAGCATAACTTGTACTCCCGATCTACTTGAACAAATCTACTTAGAGTTACCCCGCCGGGGCATGGTCAGATCGGTCAGAGCATGTAGAACATTCGCCAGTAGAAGTTGTCGCACTAACCTCGGACGTTCCGCTCCCCTGAGGAGAATGACGAATACATGTAATAAGATCTGCTCTAACAGCCAAGTCAACATCGACATCTTCTCGGACTCTTGCCCAATTTAAGTCGAAAGTTATAAAGTTAAGATTGATGATCCGTAGTCCCATTTATTTTATTTACTGATGTCAGCTTAGGATATGTTAAGTAATGTTTTAGTGTTTTGATTTCTGCACTCGCAATCCGTGTCATATAGTTTAGAGTTAAGCCCATTCACTTCATATTTCATGATTTTTAAGGGTAGAGACTGAACGAGTGGGTGGGAGGGTCGCTTATCTCTTCAGACGAAGCCTTCATATTATTAGGATCGAACTTCACTCACAGGTAAGTTCGTTTATTCTTTTATTATACTTCAGGCTTCGTCCTCGAGATTAGCATTTTATACACATGTAGACTTTTAGAGATATGAATACAACCTTTCCGAATGGACAGTAGTCATTTTATCAATGTTATATTATTATTTTACTTAACTGTAAATGATGACGTTCAAAAGTGCCGTTTAATGGCCTAATTGAAATAAACGTTTTGACTTTGACTTTTGACTTTGTAAAATATAATTAAATTAAATACATGAGCAATGGGTTGCAAGGTATTTTATGTTGATATAACGAAAAAACAAAACATCACTTAATTTTACAATTGTTGTAAATAAGTAGGTAACTAAAAGGTTTACTTATTAATTGAATAATTCATAATAGCCATACCAAAACAATCATTAGATGCATTATTAACAGGTCTACTATAAAATTTTGCAAATGTTTGCGAGCTAGGGCTCCAACCTGCAGCTTTCCTAATTTGAAAACGTGGAAGTATCAATTCCGCTCAAACTTAGGGTATGTTTTTTTTTTTGCACCTAGATAATGTTTGTGCACCTACCGACTTATGAGGCCTTTTAAAACTGATAAATAAAGCATCCGTATTGATACGAAGTCCTTCAGTCATTACGAGGTAATCGAGTACGGCTTTTTCTGGACAAATCTCTGGTTTTTTGTCAAAAAACGTAATCACGAGCATGGGTTGAGATTGGGACATCTCAACCCTAGATGTTTTTATAAAGTCGGGAAATTTAATTTTCATTTCTTTTGGAAACGAACGGTTAGGCTGAGCTAGGTCTGATATGACCCCTTCATTGTCAAACAACCCCATATATTCTCCGTCTAAAAGGAGACGTAAGGTCCCATGTAGCCTGGCAATGCGAGTCAATACTGTATTGTAAGTGACAGTCCCAAGTTATGATAACACGTCCACAAACAAAATAGTCTAAAATATGGCGTCGAATTCGTCACCATATGTTCGTCCGCATCGCTGGCCACTGGTAAAGTATCCAAAAGGCTGGCAGCACTGCCACGTTGTATGGCAATGCTTATCCTTTGTCCAAGGGAAAAGCCAGCCCTTGGGTCACGCGAAGTGTCAACTAAGCGTCTTAAAAGATCTTTAAACAAGTTATGAGCACTCGGACCCCACGACCCGAGAGTTTCAATCCCAAACGGCTCGAAAATATAATTACTAAGCTCGCTCCATCGTCGACTTTGTCTCTGTCATCTATGACCTAGACTAGAGTCAAGAGCAAACCCATATTAAATAAAAAATAAAAAATAAATTACTAACGAGGTTATTATATTTCCGCCGCTTGAGGTACTCCGCAGTCGCAGCGGCAGCGCCAGCACAGCACGATGAGCTAGGAAGATGGGATGGCGCAAGTCGTCGAACAAAGTGCCTATGTTCGACGACGGTGGTGCGTGAAACCAGAGTCCTGACTCCCATTAACCCACAGCCAGCTCGCTCTGCAGTAGTAGTTGATGTGGCAATAAGGTTTTCCTAAACTTGCCTGCAGAGCGGCTCATCCCACCGTCTTTGGGATGAAGGGTAGTCGGGCGGATTTGAATTCGGGCAAGTGAGTCTCCAGGCCTCCACAGCCTCGGTGTAGCACGGTACAGCTGAAGGTTCTATACTGGGTCCATCCTTATTTCTGGTGTTTATAAATGATTTACCATTTTTCTGAAAGGGCATCTGTGATGTAGTTCTCTTTGCAGATGATACCTCTCTTGTCTTTAAAGTAGATAGAAATAGATAAGATTTTGATGACGTAAACAGTGCTCTCTCCGTGGTTATGGATTGGTTTACGACAGATAACCTAGTTCTCAATGCTAAGAAAACAAAATGTATCAAGTTTGCCTTACCTAATGTTATTAATAATCTAGGACCGAATATCATCTTAAGCTTGCGTTTGAAAACACGCACTAATGATTTCTTTAGTTTTGTCTGTGAACAGTCTGCCGGCAGGTAATACAATTTTAATAGTGACCTTAACTTCACATTGAAACTAGTATTATTTTTATCTTCTCTATTATATTCTTTTATAAATTTATTTATACTTTATAAAAGTTATGTATGTCTGACGACGACTTGTTTTTTTTCCTGCCGTAGTTTTTCTACGTCATATTCATCTTTAGACGATTTTTTCTCTGTAAACAGCTTTTTAGGTAGTGAGTTTCAGCGATTTCAGAAGTGTTTTTAATTTCTGTCATGTGAACGCTTAGAGCGACGGAACGATGAGCTGCGACCAATAATAGCTACAGAAGCTTCAGAGACAATAACCCAGTAGAAGACTGTTTCTTGGAGGACGACAACTTTAAGAAGAACTTTAATGATCCCGTCTTCGGTCAACAGCTAAGTACAGTCGTTCCCAAGTTCTTTCAATGGAGCATCATAAACTCTTTTCACACAGCATTAAAACACACTGATTGGGAATAGACACTACAGAAGATCAGAGAAAGTTATTGGGTCAACAAAATGAGTTCTACTGTTCGAAGATTTGTTGATGACAGCGTGATATGCCGAACATCCAATGGAAATCAGGGGCAATTCAAGCCCAACTAGACCCGGTACAAAAACCAACGACTGCCTTCCAAGTCCTTCATATGGACATAACAGGGAAGCTGGGAACTCAAGATGATCAGCAGTGTCAGTCGAGCGAAAATAATGATCAAAAACTTCGAAACAGAGCAGTGGCACACTGTACTTGAGGAACTTCCGCCGTCAATTAACTGTACAACTTACCGGGTCTCCGGTGTGGCTCCACTGACACTTATTACACTACGGAAGCACTGCGTACCTCCTGAGCTTTTCAATCTGGTGGATGCTGACAACAAAACACCAAAATCCCCTTATCGTATCGGCCACCCGATACGCTCCATCCCAGATCAGTAGGATCCGCCGTCCACGACATACCCTCTTCGAACCCGACGACGCCATCACTCTGATAAAGGAAAGCTGTAGGGAAACTAGCACGCTTCGCATACACAAACACAGACCACTTTTCGCTTTCCGGCCTCGCCGCCGAGGCCCGCCGCGACGCCCCCGTAAAGACCCTCCCCGACCTTTGATTACCGAGCGAGCCCGTGTCACTGAGCCAGTAGTTTTAAACTCCCTAAATGATGTTATGACCCACTTGCTGTTCCTCCCAAAATGACGCCGCTAGCCGAGGTCCGTATCCCACAAGGGATGCTCTAGCGAGCGGTCATTTATTTTTAACTTAGTTTGTAAGGCCTGACTGGGGGCCTTAGATTCATTTAAGGCCACCACAGGATAGTCCGGTTAAGCAGTTACCAGCCCTAGCGTGCTGAACTGCGAGTGGTAATGTCAAAAAACAAAAAAAAAGGCGTTCGGGCATTCACGCTAGAGCCGCTGGACAGTACGGACCTTTCTGTGACGTCGTTCGTTGAATAAACGAAGTTTGCAACAAGTTATAAAGTTTTCTTTTGAAAAACCAAAAATGAGTGACCATGATGACGTTTGTGACGTTACACTTTTTAAATAACATTACGGAGGTACTTTCTACGTTATATCCTCACACAAGTCTTGAAATAATTCCCGTGTGAGCAGTATAGTTCACAATGAACTCAACGTCGGTCGGGAATACTCGCGAACCGAAAGTTTTATATTTTACTAGTGGCCCGCCCCGGCTTCGCCCGGATGTATACTTCTTTTTTAAGCAAAGGTCTGCTGGATCCAATGGAAAACATTCCAAAATCAACAACTACTTATAAATAAAAAAAATTATTAAAAAAAGCATTTTCCAGGGGACCAAATTGTGAATCTAGACAAAAAAAGGTTACATTAGAAAAGTTTATAAAGTCGAAAAAAGTTAACATTGGAAAAGTTTATAATATAGTCCTTAAGTTTTCAATAATAGTTTTGTTCATATTTTTCCCATCTCTTCAACGTATTCATTATTCTGTGCAAGTCAATAACATTTTTTCAAAAATATTAAATCTTAAACCGACTTAACCAATGGAACTTGAATAAAAATCAATTTGAAAATGTTGCCTTTACAAAAAAAAGAGTTGACAGGTATTAATTTGCCGTGTGGTATCCGGCAAGTAAAAAGAATAGGCCACCCCACCTCTTCCCGTGGGTGTCGTTGGAGGCGACTAAGGAAGAATAATAGCCAGTTGTCGCTCCGGTAACCGATACATGGCAGTATATCCATGAACCATGCTGGAATGCTTCCAAATGCCGAACCTTATAGTGGGCAGCAGAACTATAAGAGAAAGTATTCCAGGAACTGCGGTGACTATGGCAAATCCCCTCAAATGAGTAGCAACCCAGATTTACGGCCTTTAGTTCCCGGCAGCTGCACTATTCCTGGCCATGGTACCGGCCACGGTAACGGTGCGGTGGGGGGTGCTAAGAATCCCCGGGCTACGGCAGAGTACCAACTCCATAAAATTTACCTGGCTACGTTTAATGGACGCTCTCTGCGGCTGAACGAGCACCTCGCTGAATTGGAAGTAGAGTTAATTCGTATTAACTGGTACATCGTGGGGCTATCGGAGATCCGAAGACAGGGAGAGGAGACGATAACCCTCGATAGTGGCCACTTGCTCTATTTCCGAGAGAGAGAGAGAGACACCAACCATCCCAAGGTGGCGTCGGGTTTATGGTCCACAAGTCACTCAGGAGCAATGTTGTGGAATGCGGCAGTGTGTCGGCAAGGGTGGCATACCTTATACTTAAGATATCAGAAAGGCACTCCTTAAAGATCATACAAGTGTATGCCCTAACGTCCGCACACCCTGACGACGAAGCCGAGGCCATGTACGAAGACATAGTGAAAACTATGTCTCGTACCAAAACATTCTACACTGTTGTTATGGGTGACTTCAACGCTAAAGTGGGAGTACAAGAGAGTGGCGAGTCGAGAGTAGGGCCATTCGGCTATGGGCAAAGAAATCACAGGGGGCGAATGCTGGCAAACTTCCTCGAGGCTCGGGGGCTTTTTCTGATGAACTCTTTTTTCCAGAAGAAACCTCAAAGGAGGTGGACCTGGCGAAGCCCCGACAACGTGACAAAGAACGAGATCGACTTCGTTATATCCGATAAGCGCCATATATTCAGAGACGTATCTGTAATCAACAGGGTAAATACCGGAAGTGATCACCGACTGGTTAGAGGCACTCTGAATATTAATGTCAAGATCGAAAGAGCGCGCTTAACGAGTTCGACTGTCAGACCAACGCTGCCTGAGGTCGAAGCTGGTTGCGAAAGCTTCCAGTTGGAACTACAGAACCGATTTGCCATGTTGGAAATCACTGAAGACATTAACGATGCCGCCGAAAGCCTGGTACGTGTCATTCGCGAGGTGGGCTCTAAACACTTTCGACCTGTGAGTAATGGACGCAAATCGGTACTTATATATCTGTTGGATTTATGAAGCTCTAGAACTAATAATCGTTCATTTTCATCATCATTTGAGATGTATTTCATACTATATAATGTATATTTCAGTTATTTGCATGTTGAATCAAAAAGTTCGTTGAAATTTGACAGTAATGACAGATACCTACCTCAACTATGCTGTCCAGTCATATCGATAGATGTTTTCGATAAAATCGATGTGTTTGTGCTTTTTGGGTTTCAAAATATAAAATATTTTGCTGTTTGGAAAATAAGACCGACTTAAAAAAAAGAAGGTTCTCATTTCGTTCGAATGAGTTGAGCCTTTATTTTTTATTTGAGATGCGTTTGCTCTTGACTCAGGTCAGAGGTGACAGTGTACATTTTCGAGTTTTTTGTTTAACGCACGGCAATTGATTTTATACATAGATATGGCAAGCTGGAACACGTCGTGGGATACCCCCCCTGATTTTATGGCTCTCCTCCGTGGCGAGGACTCTGAGTCTGACAAGGAAGAGGAGGTGTCAGACTCAGAGGTCGATTACCTCGATCTGAAATTCCTGGAACCGGAATTCCTCGAGGAGGAGATGGAGCCCTCGCCCCCGTCTCCCCTTTCACCCCGAGCAGCTGAGCCCGTCGTGGTAATAAGTATTACATGGCATATTTATTTGTTATTCATTTTCAGGGTGGCTTATTTCACCTAAGCTCTTATTTTTCAGGTGGAACCGCATACTTTCGCCCGCCCATTGCCGATACCGTGAGTAATATCGTTTGTTTTTTTTAATCTTTTTTTTTCATTTTTTTTTCTGTGTATAAAATGAAAACCTTTTGTTTGATAGGTTTACTGACAAGTCATGGTCGCCGCCATCGCACGCGTCTTCTAGCTCTGGCTCGTCGCCCGTTGTGCCGTAAGTGAAACTTGTATTCGTTAGTCTTGTATATGAACCTTTTTTGTTCTGTATATAAAATGAAAACCTTTTGTTTGATAGGTCAAGGCGACAGAAGTAGATCGCCATTGCCGTGGGCTGAAGACGCTGCTGTTGCCTCAGGCTCGCCGCCCGTAGTCACTGAGACGAACCGCCATGCCGCAGGACTTATGGGTTCGTCCGTTGCCTTCGCCCGAGATTGGTATGACACGAACGTTCACGAGATTTTGGTCCTTTTTTCCTTCTGGATGATGCTCGGAATCATCCGGATGCCCTCCATAGCCTCCTGTTTTACCACAAACCCCCTTCTGCAGACCAACGTTTTCAGAAAGATGTTTTCCCGGAATCACTACACCGCTCTTTGCCACGCTTTCCACTTGCATGACAGTAGCAGACAGACAGACTCGACTGACTTTATGCTCTTGGTCCGATCGCAAATCGTTTAAATGCCCTTTTTCAAAAAGCCTACATCCCGTCCCAAAATATTGCCATTGACGAATCCTTGACTTTGTGGAAAGGTAACCTATCCTTCCGCCAGTACATTAAGACCAAAGGCAGCCCAGTATGTTGTGAAGACTTTCGAGCTTTGCGAGTCGCACACGGGCTACCTTTGGTCGTTCTTCATCTACCGCAGTGCTGGACTTCCTATGACACCAATCTCCCATCCTGTACCCTGAAATCCACAACCAGTGTCCTCAAACTCATCACACCTCTCCTCAACAAGGGTTATACTGTTTTCATTGATAACTGGTTAATAGTCCCCTACTGGCCACATTTCTGAAAACACGCAAAACCGACTGTGTAGGTTAGGTACCTTGCGTGCTAACCGCACCGATGTGCCTCCACTTATGTCGCTGTGTAAGCTTAAAGATGGCCAGTTTGTAGCACGTCATTCCGGCGATGTGGTGGTCTTGACCTTCCAGGACAAGAAACGTAAGATATCCACCATCAGTACCTACCACGGCGATTCACAAGGCCAGATGGAGGAGAAACCATATCGCCCAACTCTGTACAAACCTCAAGTAGTTTTAGATTACAATAAGGGTATGGGAGGCGTTGATCGTAAAGATTCAATGCTGGAACCATACCTGCTGGAAAGAAAAAGAGGCAAGAAATGGAATGTCAAGTTCTTCAAACACCTGCTCAACTGCTCTATTTTTAATGCCCGCATCCTTCTTTTGAGTTCGTCGACTACTCCGAAAGACCACATTGTGTTTCGATTGGAGTTAGTCGATGAAATTCTGAAGCTCCACCATCAACATGTCCCTACTAGAAGGCACCCAACCCTTCCCGTGTCTAGCAGTTTGAGCCATTCACAGCCTCAAGTGCGTCATTTCCCACGACTTTTAGACAAACTCGCAAATGGCCGTCGTGACCGTCGGCGATGTGGTTTCTGCGCCCAGCAAAAGACATACCGGCGGACACCGTATACGTGTCCAGATTGCGAGGTCGCCCTTTGTGCAGATCTCTGTTTCGAGCTATACCATGCTCTTTTCCATTAGCCTCTTTTTTATATATTTAAATATTTTAAATATTTCCAGCGTGACAAACATACAGACGACATTAGCAGTTATTTAGTTATTATCTATTTATTTATATATACACACACATATTTATTTATTCGTAGTATAGCTTGGTGGACATACAGACTGACTGGCTTTATGTATTTTGACAGTTTTCCTGGAAGAGAGTATATAACCTTTGCCACAAAGTTTAACAGACAGACAGACGACCATTTAGTAGAGTCACTCCTTTTCTCGGTCATACAATTATTTCGTCTAAGCGCCGTGTTTGTTTGTGTGACGAGTGTTAGACTTGGGGTCACCAAAATTATGTAGAATAAGGCCTTTGCCCAGCAGTGGGACACTATAGGCTAAAAAATGTTGAAAGTTGTGAAGGTGCGCATATTATATCTGTATTAGTTCTCCAGCAAAACTTGCCGTACAGCTTCGTTGGTTGCCACTCTGTGGTATATTTCGCCTATTTCATCAATGATCATTGTAGCTAAGTCAATGTAAGTAATTCAGCTATGGCCGAAGTTTCACACTGTATCATATTTCCACGTAATCCAAATTGCAGTTTTGCTAGCAAATTTTAAGCAACGTTTTTTTTTGAAGTAAGCACCTTTGTACTTTATATTATTACTAGCAGTGCCCCGCGCCCCGCGGTTTCGATCGCATTTTAATCCAGGGTATGTCATATATTTTTCTGCGTATAAAATCCAGATGTGACAAATGTGTATAAATTTTGAACCACCTTTGTACTTTTTATTATTATTAGAAGGTCCGTGCGGTTTCATGTAATCTAGGGTATAAGCAATCTACATACCAAATTTCATTCAAATCGGTGCAGCCGCTTGAGCGTGAAAAAGTAACAAAAATAAAAATACACACAAAATTTATAAATTTGAATTAGTTATAAATGTATATTTTTATAACGATAGAAATAGGCTGCACCTCTAACTTTACCTTTTTATTTTGTCATGTATTTCTATTTTCAGTTTTAGCATATATTTCTGTGTACAGTATAGCCCTTCGGTTTTTTGTAAAAACAAAATAAGTATTTTTCAAGAATAATGTTTATTATTTTCTTCCCTGTGTAAACATAGTAGGTACATTGCAAAATAACATACACACACAAACACAAAATAAAATATATAAAAGAATGTAACTAAAATGTATTATTATTTTGCTTCTAGACCAACCTTATCGATATTTTATCCTAGTAGTGTGTCCCATCACTACGACTCGACTCTTACTCCATACCTACGTTTTTTAGGTGAATTTCAGAGGTTTGTATCTTTGTTTTTTTTTCATCAAAGTGAGTAAGTATTCATAGTAATATGAAAATATAGCTCAATCTTGTGTAGGTTTGACTAATATTCATATTCTAAATCCTATTATACCATGTGAAATTAGCTAACACAAAAAAGTTGCCGATTAGATCCCTCTTCAAGGAAATCATAATTATCATTATACAATTATAGTGGTATATTTTTACGACATATGGGTAGCTATCAATCAATAAAGGTTTATGTAGTATCCTAGAAAAAAATCTAATTAGAAACCTCTCATCAAAACTACGATGAACGTTTACAAAATCATGCATTTTATGAAATTTCAAAAAAACGGCTCGGTGAACTTTGAAGTTTGAGTATGAATATTATGAAAATTTTATAGGAGACTCTTAAAGAAAACGATCTTATTAGATAGGTAAGTGTTTATTCTTATTGGAACATGCAAAATTTCGTGTAAATTGATACAGTAATTTTATCGAAATCGACATAACACGGCACGGGAACAAACGCACTATTCAGCTAGCTCTGAAAACATCATTTGTTTATAATACTAGTCTCGTAATACGAGTATTGTTTACATTTTAAATTATGATCAGTTTATTTAAGAGCTCAAATATGTTTACAGTACGGGCCTAGGGTCAATAGAAACGCCTTTTTTTTTTATTTTTTTTTTTTTTTTAAGGATGGGAAATCATCAAATGACTTCTTCCGCTCTGGGTGGAGCGGGAGGGCGTGTCAGACTCTTACTGACTAAAACCCATCCGTGTTCCTTCTAAAGCCCTTTGCTTTCCAGGGCCGCGGTGACTCTTTCGAACAAATTCCGCAACCCTGGCAGGCTCTGGCCCTAGCGGGCCCCGTCCTCTTTGCTGACATCTCTTTGAGGCGCGCGCGAAACACAACGCGCCATCGACCCGGGCCTGGTGGTGATCGGACAGCGAGCCACCCAACGCTCGCCGTCCGCAGGCCCGCGCCTACGGTGGCCGGGGATCGCCCTGCGACTCCCGACGCCTGGGGCGTCTTCTTCTGTTGCGGCGGTTGGGGCGAAGGCCTTGCCTTTCCCTCGCGCGGCCCGCCTCCTCCTTCGCAAGCATTACTGCTTCGCAGAAGGAGGTGACCGCTTCCCAAGCCTCCTCGCTCCGGACCATGGATTCAACCAGGGCCGGACGCGAGAGGTTGCCGCCGCCGATCGCCTCGACAAGGACACGGCGGTGTTCTGCCCAAGCAGGACAGACCTCCACCGTATGCTCCACCGTGTCCTCCGGGCGATCCTCACAGTGCTGACACCCGGGCGTGTCCTCCCGCTTAATCCGAAACAGGTACCTCCCGAAACAGCCGTGTCCGGTGAGCACCTGCGTCAGGCGGAAGGTAAGGACGCCGTGGCGCCTCTCCAGCCACTCCTCAAAGAGGGGCCTTACCGCCGCAATAGTGGCGTGCCCTGCGCTGGGTCGCGATAGTCGCTGTAATAGAAACGCCTGCAAACCATTTTTTGTGAGCCGGGTCATAGACACAGCGCGGGCGTTGACAGCTGTTGACATTTATAACGTTCGGGGGCTCACGGGTTTAAAAAAAAAACATTTAAAAATATAAAAAGCAGTGGTCCGCTTAGGTTAGGGCTCCAGAGAAAGGAACCTCCTCACAATACGAGCCGTATCGAGAAGTCAGTACTCCTCGATACGGCTCGTATTGTGAGAATGTTGGATAAAGGACCTGATACAGAAGGCAGTCCTTCTGTATCAGGCCCTTTATCCAACCGTGTAACGCCAGCTTCGACAGACGGTCGTCGAAGCTTTTGACCATCAGGCTATTGGCCGTAACGATGATCGGCACAATGACAGCCGAGTCCACATTCCACATGTCGACAACCTCGTGTGCTAAGTCGAGATACTTGATTTGTTTTTCTTTCTCAGCCTTCAAAAGGTTCTCGTCATGCGGGATGGTTACATTGATTATCATTGTGCGGCGCGTCATTCGCCAATCAATCGGTCTTTTACCACTACGTCAGGTTTATTCGCAACAATAGTCCTATCAGTGATGATCGACCGATCCCAGTACAATGTGACATGGTCATTTTAGAGAACTGGGTCGGGCACATACTTGTAATACGGTATTTCGGAATCTACAAGTTTGTATTTCAAAGCAAGTTGCTAGTGGATAATTCTGGCCACTTGGTTATACCTGTGCAAGTACTCGCCGTTAGCAAGACGAGAACAACCAGAATAATATTTCAGATGGACTCACCCGGACGGTGGCATACCCCGCACACGTCAACCGTCCCGTCCTTCATAATATGCCTCTGGTACTTAATTGTTCGTCAAGATAACTACATCCATAATCGCACAGACAAAACCTTCGGTTTCCCGGAAGAGATCGCCGAAACGTAGCCAGGCCACGGACTCTGAGAAAATCTACATCGGACCCATAAAGAGCCTGATACAAGCACCCTTGAAGCTTCTTGCCTTTCCATACCTCATTGCGGTAAGTATTATTATTATTTCTATCTTTAGAGATTGTTGTGAATATTAATTATCTATAATCGATCTATTGATTTTATTGCTTTTTTTATGGCAGCACCAAATCTAACTTGTCAGCTGCCGGAAAACATAAATGTCAAAGTCATTGGTTGTTTTGGAACTCCATTGCGGCGACTTTTGTATATTTAATGCGGTTTAAATCGCCTTCTATCGATTCTCCTATGCCTGACGACCACGGCGTGATTATGTATTCTGCTCCCGCTACTCATGACGACACTGGTGACAACTTGGATTTGATATTAGACGCTTCTACTGATGAACCCATTCACTCTGGACCTAGTTTTTCACAACAGTCATAATATACTGCTGTTAGTGGTGATCTACGTTGTGTAAACTGCGGTTTAAATGTAACCCGAATGCGAAGACACACTTTGGAAATCGCTGAAGTTCGATGTCTTATACAACGATGGATTGGCCAGGTAAATAATAATATACGTCGTATTAGAAATCTCTATTTAACAATACTATTCTAGATGTCGATATATTTTCTCGCAAAAGTGCTGACTTTAGAACTTCTCTCATCTTTTCTTTTAGGTAAAAGTTACCAGTGATAGTTTAGTGTGCCATGCATGTTGAACCAATGCCTGGGATGAGATACAACATCCAACAAGCCCTGAGCCTATTGTTGGTCATGTAAGTGTGTATCAGTTGTGGCACATCACTTCTAAGGATACAATCACAACTTTTTAACATCATTTTCTAAGGAAACAAGTGAAGCTGCTATTAGAAATATGGTTGTCCAACAGATAGCACCTCGTCAGGTAATACATTTTTTTTGTTGTGTAATATATTTTGGTTATAATCCAAATGTAATCCAATAGATCTACAGTAATTGAATATTTATAATTGTGGCTAACTAAAAAGAAAATGATTTAATACAATATTTCACCATATCAGCGGTTTGCTTTGTATTGCAGTTGACAAGAACAACACTTCTCTGTCATACCTGTTGGCGAAGAACTGACAGAGCAGCATCACGGTCTACTTTAGAATGGGAACTTGAAGCAACAAGTAGTCCTTCACATGAATCAGAGGCAGAGACTATGACTTCTACACAAGCAGAAGAAAGAAATGCAGATATATCTGATGGTAACCATATACCGCTGCCAAACTACATACAAGCACCAAGTACACAACTGCAATGTTTTTCTCTGGTTGCAACGGTAGTGAAAGACTTTTAGGCCCAGCATCACTACGCGTAAGTTTACTTCGTGATTATAATTACTATGTTCCTTCAGATTGTAGAATCTGCTCATATCACTTGAGCAGTAATTCATGGGATTTACTGTTGCAATCAGTATAAATATATAAACCTCTTAGAACATTTAGCTCAGAGTAAATGGAAGAACTACTTTCTTTGCTGAAAGAAAAGATGGTAATGCATTTAGATTTTGACAATATTCAGATTATGCCAGATCATATTGTTCACTATTATTTAGGCTTTTCAAAACATCAATTTGAGCATATTCTTACAGAAGTTCCAAGGTTATCAGGCAGACATAGAGAAGCACTTGCAGCCTATTTAATGAAATTGAGAACAGGTGATAGTAACAAGTGTATTGCAGCTTTATTGCGAGAGCCCAGAGCACACTAGAAAACTTAATGGATACAGCTCGTGAAATATTGCACCAGGACTTTGTTTCCAGAAACCTTGGTTTAAACCATATTACAAGAGAAGATATTTCTCGAAAGAATCTTTTAATTTCTAATGGTCAGTGGTAATTGCTGATGGCACATATGTCTACTTAGAGAATAGCTCTTAAATTCCTGGTATCAAAAAAAGACTTACTCTTTACATAAATACCACAATTTAGTTAAACCTTTTTTGTTTGTATGTAGTGATGGTAAAATTGAATTTTCAAATGAAAATAGCCTTGACAATATTTTTTTTAAACAAGGGATATATCTATTTTGGACAGAGGCTTTAGGGACTCATTGGTATTC
This sequence comes from Mamestra brassicae, assembly GCA_905163435.1. NCBI lineage: Eukaryota > Metazoa > Arthropoda > Insecta > Lepidoptera > Noctuidae > Mamestra > Mamestra brassicae. The sequence continues at coordinate 9,759,383 of LR990987.1, forward strand.
AGGGTTGGCATGAATAAATCATTTTGATTTAAGTCACGATTTAAATCAAATGATGTTTTCAATAAGAATCAATGATTTAATCAAAAAAAAATAATAATTTCACTTTCTTTCACATAAATCACCATAAAAAAACAGATTTAAATATTATAGAAACAAAACCAGGGTCCAGGGACCAATTTTACAAACTAGAGTCGTTTAAATCTGAGAAATCAATATCCAATCCCATCTCTTTGGAGAGGTATTTTATATATATATATATTGTACACGCACTCATCACAGCAATAACAATAGTAAATAAAACTAAACAAATGAATGCTTGTTAGAAGAAAGTAAGACCGCAATTGCGAGTGAAATGTACAAAACACTATACGGGGATTTCCCTTTTGCTTGGCATTCACATGTCAGACAAAAAAGGAAATCCCCGCGCTGTATCCCCGCAATCTCTTGAGAGAAAAATATAGTTCAATTAAATAATAAATGAAAAAATAAAAAAAATCTTGATACAAGGATTTTTTTTTAACTCATGCTTTATTCGATTTGAAATATTATATTATATATTATTTGAAGCGGTCACTGAAGTACTGAAGCAGCTACAATTAGTTTAAACTGGGTAGATGAAGTAGTTACAAGTTAAACCGATATCAATAGTGTAGTCTACACTAATATTATAAAGAGTAATATTATTATTAATATTACTAATATTATTATATTATTTGTATTTTTGTGTGTGTGTGTATGTTTGTAATGAATAAACTCAAAAACTACTGGACCGATTTGAAAAATTCTTTCAGCAATGGATGTCTACTTTTTCAGGGAGTAACATAGGCTATATTTTATCCCCATACTCCCACGGGAACGGGAACTACGTGGGTGAAATATTAGATAAAAATTTTCTTATTTCAATGATTTCAGGGCACGGGTATGGGCTATATGCTGTTACCCTACCGAAGACTGGTCAATTGAGACATCACTAAAAGACTTGAGTAAACAATTATGCCATCCCAATAGCAAATGGTAATTGTTCGCCAGGAACAATCTCCAAGTGGAAGTGAACAAGATACTAATATCTCAGTTGAAAAACCTCAAGTAAGTTAAGATTCATTACTATATTAGTCAAAACTCCATCAATCAAGAGCTTTTAAATATGTGGTTGGAATTAAAGTCAAACAACTACTTAAGCTAACTCAAAGTAAGAACTAATAGGAATTGTCTGTCTGGATAAGCCCATTTCATCGTAATCATTTTGTCGTAATCAGCCGAAAGACATCTACTGCTGGACATAGGTCTCTCTCAAATGGGGGGGTTTGCCATAATCGGCATGCTTGGCAGGCGGGTGTACAGAAAATGCTGCTGCCCATCCAGGCATGATTGAGGTCAAAAGTGGATTTGCATCAGTAATAATAAAAACAGTTATCGCTATGTCTACCATAGTATTGTTAAAAACAATCCAAGCACACTTCTCAATCTCATTTAATGGTATTTATAAAAGTATACTTAATATTTTTGAATAGAAGTTTAAAGAACTTCAACAAGTTTAACAAAAAAAAGGAAATATGACATATCCTTATAATTGAAATGTAGAAACTCAACTCAAACCCTTAAAAATGGTTGATCTGAATGGTGCTGATGCACGCGTCATATTCGTGAACGGGCGCCGTCAGTGGAGACTGGTCATCCCTTAGTTGCCACTGCCTCATTTTAATATTTGATACTTTAAATTGTTTTTTTCTTTCTTTACATTGTTCTCATATATAGAAGCAACAAGGTTAATGTAACCAGGATTTTTGTAAACATAAAATGATTTAAAAGAGTGTCCGTGGAGTTTCTTGCACGTTCTCCATAGAGATCTACATATTTTTGGTCTTATAGAATATAATGATGTTTTCCTAGGCAATTTCGATCAGTGACCAATTTTTCATATAAATATTGATTAATAGCAATGTAATGATGTTTGCTCAGGTATCAATAATTTTCTACATTATTTAAAACTGTAAATATATGATCAGAATATTTTATTAATGCATTTCATATTTCCAGATGCCAAAGACTAAAGGGATTTTGAGAGAGCTGGATATTGACCTCTAAAAAATTCAAACTTTACAAAAGATGTAGGAGAAATTTGAGCGAAATAATGGGACTAGACAGAAAAAAAAATTAAGAAACGACCACATACCCGCTTCAACAAATTAACTACAGATAGAAATGTCATAAGTCTCTGCTATAGACTGCTGAGGCGAATCATTACTAAATAAAATTCCGATGAAATGCGGTATAAATAGCCAAATATTCGAAACAATTAAAGAAATTATCAATAATCGAGAACCGGAAGAAAATCTGTGCATTTTGGCATTTGACGAAATGTCCATTCGAAAAAATTTACAATATAATGGTAAACAAGATATTATTAATGGTTATCAAGATCACGGAAATCAAGGCAGAAATATGGAGCCAGCCACACATGCATTGCTTTTTCTGGCTATTGGAATCAGAAAGAATTGGAAGCAACCTTTAGCTTTCTACTTTTTGGGCGACTGTGTTACAGCTGATAGGTTATCTGTTCTTATAAAAAAAGTAAGTAGGTAAGTATGTAATGTTACGCGCCAGAATTAATGTCGGGTAGTATCGAGTAGCAGAACTAATAGAGTCCTTCAAGACATTTCTTTGCCAGAACATTCTACACTTCTCGATATCTGGTCAGTCGGCAGCGGTAGTTACGAGTACTTTCCAGATGTTTCGAGAATAGAAGTTTCTAGAATTCACTGACCTATATAAGGAGCATGTAGTCCGCGAACCATCGACTAAATGAAACATCCCGACAGTGAAGCAGTTCATGAAACGACGACCTATCTCAAAGTTTCATCGAAACTGCATCAAAACACCAAAATCCCCTTATCGCATCGGTTACCCGATACGCTCCCTCACAGATTAGTAGGATTCGCCATACCCTCGTCGAACCCGACGACGCCATCACCAGATACAAGAGAGCCGTAGCCAGCACCAGCACTCTTAGAAAATACACAAACAGACCGCGTTTCGTATTCCGGCCTCGCCACCGAAGCCCAGCGCAATCGCAGTAATAACCCTCCCCGACCTTTGATTACCGAGCCAGCCCGCGTCGCTGAGCCAGTAGTTTTAAATCCCCTAAATAATAATGATATGACCCAGCCTGTCCCTAGCTGTCCTCCCGAAATGACGCCGCTAAGCCGAGGTCCGTATCCTGCAGGGGATAGCCTAGCGAACGGTCATTTAATATAATTAGCTAGTTTGTAAGCCCTGCCTGGGGGCCTTCAATTCATTTGAGGCCACCACAGGATAGTCCGGTTAAGCAGTAACCAGCCTTAGTATGCTGAACTGCGAGTGGTCATCGTCAAAAAAAAAAAAGGCGAACGAGTCAGTATTGGATTTGCGATACAAGCGAATACTTCGGAAGCGATCTTCAAGTGCGATAATAATGATTTAAAATCTTTTTTAACACAAGTTACCCCCAACAAAGAAACAAATTTAGATGTTGAAACATTTGATATAACAGAAGGTGTAGAAGCATCTAATACTGTTATACCTCGAGTGTTCTAGAGAACCGCAAGCCTGCGCATATGTATGTGGTTTCATGATAAAAAAAATTAGGACCCATTTGCCATCCGTGCAAAATCACAATGCTTACAGATCAGAACACTGAGGTAAGTCATTTATTCACAAGTTTTAAGGAATACAATTGTATGTGCAACAGTCTACATTATGTTAATAAAAAATTTACTGACACGGTGGAGATTGCTGCAACAATTGTTAATATTTTTTTGAAAATTCATAGGTGTAAAATAAATATTAAAAGTGAACTTATAGAAATATTAAGAAGAAAATTAAATTTCGAATGGTTGCTTGATTGTTCTGAGCATTATGATAAAAATCAAATGCATATAATCATTTCAACTATATGTGTATGCCTGAAACCACTGTATTTTATAAAATAGACAGTTTGCCGACGAAGCTTCAAAAAAAAGCCGTGAAACGAAAAATAAATAAGTATTTAAAAAAATGCTTACTTCATCGTTTTATTTAAAATACCTTTCCATAAACATGTTTGTATCATGGAAACAAACCGAAATTCAGGTAATTTTCAATTTAAATACTGTAATTTCGTCTTGTTTTCATGATGCATCGCTTAACTAAAAAAATAAAGAATTGGGACTAACCACACTTATTCAGCGCTGTTCAGCTTTTGTCCATAGAAAACAACGATTTTGTATGAGATGCGTACGCATCCGTTCAGCTTTACGGATGCGTACGCATCTCATACAAAATCGTTGTTTTCTATGGACAGCGAACAGCGCTGAATAAGTGTGGTTAGTCCCTTAGTGCGCCCTGGTTGAATCAATGGTCCGGAGCGAGGAGGCTTGGGAAGCGGTCACCTCCTTCTGCAAAGCAGTAATGCTAGCGAAGGAGTAGGCGGGCAGCGCGAGGGAAAGGCAAGGCCTTCGCCCCAACCGCCGCAACAGGAGAAGACGCCCCGGGCGTCGGGAGTCGCAGGGCGATCCCTGACCACCGTAGGCGCGGGCGTGCGGACGGCGAGCATTGGGTGGCTCGCTGTCCGATCACCACCAGGCCCGGGTCGATGGCGCGTTGTGTTTCACGCGCGCCTAAAAGAGATGTCAGCATAAAAGACGGGGCCCGCTAGGGCCAGAGCCTGCCAGGGTTGCGGAATTTGTTCGAAAGAGTCACCGCGGCCCTGGAACGCAAAGGGCTTTAGAAGGAACACGGATAGGTTTTAGTCAGTAAGAGTCTGACACGCCCTTCCGCTCCACCCAGAGCGCAAGAAGTCATTTGATGATTTCCCATCCTTAAAAAAAAAAAAAAAGTCCCTAAGGAAGCAAGCTGTTGGCATTTTTTTATATGAAGTTTTCATTCTTCTCTTTAGGGTATATGTAGTCTGTGGTTCGGGATCCAGCACTAATCGTAAGTCCGTAGGTATTAAGGAGTAGGAAACGTCCGTATGCCGTAACTAAGGCCGAAACTACGGACTTTAGGCTTAGAGAGCCCCCTCGCGCAACGACGGTTCTGATCGAGTTTCGATTTTTTTGAGTAGGTAAACATTACCTACGGAAGTTTATAAACTATGTACTTAGGTAAACACTGACAAAAATAAAGCAGGTGAGATTGAAGAACAAACTTAACTTTGTTGTTGACAAAATGTTTTTCCGTACATCAATGTACGTCACAGTCTTCTTTACTTAATTCTTCAACCAAAAATATAAGTTTGTAATAGCAAAAAAAATGCAAGTTTAATTTTTTGACTGCTTAAAGGGGTAGTAGACCTGAGTATTAATTTGAGGTTGACTCCTCCACGTGATCCTGAGAAAAAAGGTCTTGACAGACGGACAGACAGACAGACGGACGGACAACCACAAGTAGTTACCTAAAGAAAGAAAGAAAGAAAGAAAATTGCATTTATTGGCACAATAATAAAAAAATTAAAAAAAAACACCTTACAAATAGAAAATATCAAAACTTAAGTACATATAGCAATATTATATATAAGTATCCCAAATACATCCAAAATCTGTTATTTTCTTTACTTATTTCAAAATAATTTGATGTTGGTATAACAGTTTAAATTCTTCAGCCTTTATGAGGTTCCTTAATAGTTCTCAACCGAGTACTTGCCAAGTAACCATCTTTAAAATACAATTTTACACCAGAGCATGTGAATTTCATGATTTGATTTGATAACAGAGCTGTTTTTCTATTTCGGTGATTGAAGAACATAATAAAATTATGCTAAGAAATACATTTTATACGGAAATCGAAGGAAGATAGTTAGATATATATATAGTATAGATAGTTAGAGCTGTACGTGTGCTGCAGCTGCTGCGTACAAAGCTGCTCCACGAGCTGCTGCGGCACGCAATGCGCGATCTGCTACGGCGCGAGCTGTTGCGCGAGCTGCGGCGCGAGCAGCTGCATCAGCAGCTGCGGGACCTTCTGCGCAAGCTGCTGCGCGAGCTTCTGCGAAAGCTGCTGCGCGAGCAGCTGCGCGGGCTTCTGCGCGAGCTTCTGCGCGTCTCTGGCGCCTGGCTTGGTCGCTGATGTGGCAGTTGGCAACGCCCGTAATGATGTTATCTGCACCGTCGACCGCCCGCCTTCTCCTTTCCAGTAAGTGGCCCGCACTGGGTATCTCATTGGGTACGAGATTAACTCTGACGAACCTAACTTGATAATCCTTCACCTCAAAGATCGGCTCGTCATCATCGTCTGGTGTCATCAGCACGAAGCTGCTAGGAACTTGCTGACCCGGTACGCTCATTTCTGAAAATATTATATGAGTGAACAGTTTATGAATTGAATCAAATTCATCACTACTAAATCGTCGAAATCACAGAAAAGAAATAAAAAAATATATTATGTACAAAAGACATCAGTGGATATAGGAATTCAGAAAAATGATAACAAACACTAGGTAACCAATACCGCCCATTACAATAGATAGTTATGCCCAGACCCATGATCGAAATTAGTACGTAGTAGGTAGGTATTTATCCCTCCTCCAACAATGCCGCACTAATTAAAAACGCAGTAAGGAAGGAGTTTTGGAAAATTGAGTACCTACCTAACTCATAGATTCGAAATCCTCGTAAGCTTTGTATAGTGATTTAATCCTTATTTTGATAGGCTCTGTTAATACATTTGCTTTTTTTTTTCAAGTTGGACCTGATGAATAGTTATTGACATCATCAAGACTTTGTGACCGTCGGCCTATCCTAAATATCAATGATGTGTCATCAGCAAATAACAACATCTTTGGTTGATTTTGAAGCAATTGGGGCAAATTGTTTATATAAACTAAAAAGAGGAATGGACCCAATATTGAACCTTGCGGAACGCCCATTGTCATTTCAGACCCTAGTGAGTTTACACCTTTTACCTGGACTTTAACCTGCCTGTCTTTCAAGTATGATCTAATCAAATCAAGGGATGTATTCCTAATCCCATAGGTAATGCTCGAGTTTCAACAAAAGCGTCTCATGGTTAACGCAATCGAACGCCTTCGAGAGGTCGCAAAAGAATCCAATGGCGTCTTTTGAATCTTCCCAGGCGCTAAAGATGTTCTTTATTAGGGTTACACCGGCGTCAGTTGTACAACGCCCTTCGGTGAAACCGTACTGTTGTTTATGAAAGATGGATTTTTTATTGAAATGTAGTAACATCTGATTAAGCATTAACTTTTCAAAAACCTTACTGAGAACCGGCAGGATTGACACCGGCCTGTAATTGTTGGGTTCATGACTATCACCCGATTTAAACAGTGGACCGACTTTACTGTGTTTCATGAGATCAGGAAATACTCCTTGGTCTACACAAGAGTTAAATATAAGAGCTAAGTAGGGAGCAATAGTCTCAATTATAGATCTACAGACTTTATCAGACATTCCCCAAAGATCTGTTGATTTAATTTTAAGATCTTTAAAGGCTTTAATAATGGCCAGGGGGTTTGTATGTTGAAACTTGAACTCTGATGGACATACCTTGACATTCTTCCTAAGTAAGGCAGCAGAGAGCGCGGGTGACGAGTTAAGAGCCTCTGTCGTTTTACGAGGAATATTAGCAAAAATGTTTTCAAATTCCTTAGCTACCTCTGCATCTGAGTTTATGGGGCCATGTACGTACGGTTTTTTATTAAATTCAGTTTCACGCTTCTTCTTACTACCTACCTGTTTCAATATTTATTATTTTCAAGGTAGTTTTTATTTTGTCATATGCTGATTTTATTTTATTGCTAATAAACAGAGCTTTAGCTGTTTTGCATATAAAGTTTTTGTTTTGTTAAAGGTTTTTTAATCATTTCCATTAGAAGTGTGAACGATCTTTTTAATGATAAGTAGGTACTTACTTGGCGAATAATATTCTAACTCTGATTGATCTCCATATTTGCCATAGACATGAATAATTATTTAACTGTGATAAGATAATTTACTTAAACGTTCGAAATGAGGAAGGAAGTTTGATTGAAGTTGATTAATGAAATTGATCTCAAAGACATGTAACAGTATTTTAATATTCCTATTTTTTGTAACGACTTTACTAGATTTTATTATTTCAGTGTAATTGGTGATAATTAGGTATAATAAGTCCTCGTCCACACTGAAATCTCCACAGTTAAATAGGTATCTATGTTTTTGATCTCATTTTTTTGTTGTTGTTTTAGTTAAGTTTATTTTGTATAGGTAGGTACATTTTTTTAGGGACTAAAATAGTTGTGGTATATAACTCTTCTGAATATAAAATAGATGTAACCAAGATAAGATAAGTCTTTATTTGCCTTAAACATGGTATAAAGTTGTTATAGTCAGGTTTAATCTAAAGTCCACATGTTTAGCTATACAGAATGTATCAATCAGTGTACAAACGTAAAAAGACATAATGTTTTTTACGTTTGTACACTAATTCACAGAGTACATTGAAAAAAAAGTGGCAACACTGCCCAAGTGACATGTAAAAGTTTTGTTCCGTATTTTATAATTAGATTTAATTAGTATTTCAGTGAATTTAGGGTGTAATTGTTTTTGTCAGCCTAATATAACTGCGTAAATACACAGGATTATTGTTTTCCTGTAAAATTAATATCAAGATAAAAACATTTTTTGGTACCGGCTGTCACCGGTAACCTAAAACCGCCAGCTGTCGTTTGAACTACGGAATTAAACGGGGAAGTATTGTTTACTTTTATTTTATAATAGCACACATTCGTCACTTTATCTCAGTAGCAAGTCCTTGCAAAGTTTTCTTAAGTTTTTTTTTGCAGATTTAGGACTGCGTTGAGACAATATAGGTATCGCTTTCTTTACATCGTAGAAAACGTCAAGATTCCTTATTTCTGTTATTTTAGTCCGATATTTTTAAATTATACAACAACAATAACGCCTAAGATCGTTTTTTGCATAGTTATTTTTAAACTAATTTAATCTTAAATGTGTATAATATATTTAATCTTGGCATCCTACCCACATTAAGAAAAGCATTATTTAAAGGCAATCAAAAGCGACAAAATCAAATAAACAATAGGTTTTAAAGCCAATTCAGCAGCCTGCCTCAGTTCTCCACTTAACTGCACTAATTTCTCCCAACTTTATTATTTCTTTCATTACCCACTTTCCTTTATTTTGTCCTTCCTTTAGATTCTCACAGTGTCTTTTATTCTAATTTCAGTACCTAAATCCGAAACCATGCCTGTGACGACCCGCAAGGTAAACAAAGTAGTTAAGGAAACTAACCACTTATTGAATGAATTACTTAGTTCTAATAATAATTGTAACCCTCATTCCATAGTCACGATTGACCTAACTGAAGATTCCTTATTAAAACAGAACTGTAGTTATAAACCTAGTCATAATAAATTTAAAAAATATGCAAAACTAAATAGAATTATCAAAAAATGTTATCGAAACAAAAACACTTTTCCAAGAATATTCAACTCCGGAAAGAATGTGTTGACCTGATTAGTAAATTAAATAATTATCAAATTTAACTAGAAGATAGCATAAAAATATATGAAATTGATACACAGCACTTACAGTTCGAAATAAAGGTACTTGATGCTAAAACTGAATAAACTTAATAGTAAATAATTATGTACAATCTCAGAACCAAATAAAAGAACACATTCTTGCTACTAATGAGTTGGTCATGTGTCAGTGTACTTGCCAGAGAGTATCAAACCTTGATGCTGTCCAGCCTGAAGCAATGGAGGTACCGTCCTAGGCAGAGAATTTGTCTCAAGAATGTGTCACTAAACAAGATAATATTGATTTTGGACAGGATTTATCTCAAGTTGAGCAGCCTGAGATTTGTGGTTTTACATCCGTGAAAAGTGGTCATTCAGTTATGTTCTCAGACAGTATAGGAAGAGGTTTAGGTAAATTAGTTGGTAACAACCTAAGTTATTCTACACAAAATTATTGTATGCCAGGTAGGTACAACTTACAAGCATATTATGGCATTATTAACAAACAATAATAATTATAATTCTAATACCAACATTACTGTATTTAAAGGTAAAAGTTTACCAATTGCAACAATCGCCGAGATTGTGATTATTTAGATAAAGCCATAGTAAATTACCTTCCGTCGGATCATAGTGGACAATTGGTAACATTTAAGTTTAAAGCAGCCTTGCAAAAAATTCAAAAACAATATAGGCCAATTACAATAGGCAAACTAGCTAGATTCAACATAAGTTAAGACCATAATATTGAGGATGCAAATAAATTTTATGATGATTTTTTTGCAGTAGTACTAAAGGAATTCAATACAACTTTTGAAAAGAAGTCTAAAAATACTTTCCCTAAGTTTATTATACGATACCTTTAGTCGCCCAGTCACTAAAGACTATATGAGTTATATGGCCTTAAGCCTTTCATTAACACAGAAACAAATATTCTAAAGTTTTCAGAAATACTTGCAAAGTAGTTAAAGCCCTGTACATTAGCAATAAGATCAAATCGGCAGATAATAAAATAAAGACAGTTTGGAAAGTTATCAATAATGAAACAAGTAGGAATAAAGTACGAAACACTGATTTTTTACTGGAGACTGCACATGGTGCCATAAGCTCTAATTTAGAAGTAGCTCAAGAATTTGTAAATTTTTTCACCGAAATTCCATCAAGAACTACTGAAGCTTTAAATTTTTCACCCGAGGTCTCATTTAATTTATTAAGAGCAAACGTTCCAGGTTGTACGGTTGAATTCCAATTCAAACATATCAACCCTATGATAGTTATAAAGGCTTTCCGGCAAATCAAAATCAAATTGACCGAAGACTTATGGAAGAGTTAGTTTACCATTTTTTGTAAATAATTAAAATAATTTAAGATTTCATGGTTTTCCTATCATTTAATTTATCAAGTTTTATTAGAGAGATTTCATCTTTTTAATTGATCCTAACAATCGATGCAATAAAAGTACAGGTTGTAATTTTTACAGATTTTAGTCGGTTCGATTCCCGGGTGTGTCAGCGAATTTATTAAAATCTTTGAATGCAGTTTTCTTTCTATTCAAAAATAAAGGAATGTTTTCTTTGAGTAAAATTTTCTATCTATAGTATTAAGAGTACTTTCCCTTCAGGTGGCATTACAAAATTCCACCCTGTATATACAGCGTGGGAAGAGGCGCAAGATGCCATAGGAATCTTTTGTGACCTCTCCAAGGCATTTAATTGCGTAAATCACGAAACCTTGCTCCTAAAACTAAAACATTACGGACTAGGTAATCTTGCACTTTTTGTGCATGTTTAGTGAAGTTTTACTTAAATGACAGACAGCAGCAAGTTCAAATAAACGGTGTTAATTCAAGGGGTTTAAAAGTCAAAATGGGGGTTCCACAAGGCTCAATATTGGGTCCTTTCCTCTTTTTAGTGCACATTAATGATCTACTCCATCTTTTAAAAAATCAACCACATATGGTGTTATTTGCTGACGATACGTCCTTAATTTTTAAGATAAATAGACGTTCTACAAATCTTGACGACGTAAATAATGCGCTACAGCAGGTCCAAAATTGGTTCACTGCGAATAATTTAGTATCAAAAAGGAAAAAAACTAAGTGCATCAGATTTGCTTTACCGATTGTCAAAAGTAATACTTGCGACATAGAGTATTGAAAATAGAGAAACTTGAATTTGTCGAAGACACGGTTTTCCTACGGATCTAGCTTGACTCAAGGCCACAATGGGGTCCTCATTTAACATCTCTTGCAGGACGGCTAAGTTCAGCAGCATATGCTGTCAGAAAAATCCGTCAATTTACTGATATAGATACCGCGAGGTTGGTTTATTTTAGTTACTTTCATAGTATAATGTCTTACGGTATCTTCGTATGGGGACGAGCTGCAGACATCGAGATATTTATTCTGCAGAAAAGAGCCATATACCATCTTACTCGGCGCGATTCCCTAAGGTCACTGTTTAACCTTTTGAACGCCAGAGCATAAACGCATCGGCGTGCCCCCGACGCCAAGCCACAAATTCGCCGTACTTTTTGTCACATGTTTTTGACGTTTGGCGTACAGGGCATGCGCTTGCTTGTCATATATACATGATAGTGGCGTTCAAAAGGTTAAGGATATTAACATCATGACGGTACCTTGTCAATACATGTATGTTCGGAAAAATCTTCATCTTTTTAGTAAGATTAGTGATAGGCATAATTTTAATACAAGAAATAGGAATAAATTAGATCAAGCCCGATTCAGATTGGCTAAAGTACACACTTCTTTTAAAATACCACGTGAGATTCTCGAACTAAATGAGAAAAATTTTTAAACATGAATAAAACGCACTCTATGTAGACAGGCATATTATAAACTGGAAGATTATATCCTTGATAAAAATTCTTGGCTAAATGCCGGTCCTGCTCCACAGCCTCAGCCGCTTGGTTCCACTAGTTAGGTTTTATATTTGGTGGTTTGTATTTTTTACTTTTATGTCTATTTAATATTATTATATTATTCCACATAATATTGTATTATGTTTGGAATAAACTTTTTTTTCTGTCTTTTCAGGTTGATATTCATAGTTTTATATAATGTATAAGCAATTTTTATTTCAAGTTCTGTAAATGTGAGGACCATGGACCATTATATTAGTAGATAGTTTCCTTGTTTGACATAAAATAGCAGGGGCAGGTGAGGGTGTGTCATGCTCACTCCAATGTCTCGCTGATGGTGGCGCGTGTATCGGATCATTCAGTTCCCTTCAAAATGGTGCTGATGCACGCGTCATGTTCGTGAACCGGCGCCGTCAGTAGAGACTGGTCAAGGTCATCCCTTAGTTACCACTGCCTCATTTTAATATTTGATACTATAAATTGTGTTTTCTTTCTTTACATTGTTCTCGTATATAGAAGCAAAAAGGTTAATGTAACCAGGATTTTTGTAAACATAAAATGATTTAAAAGAGTGTCCGTGGAGTTTCTTGCACGTTCTTCTCCATAGAGATCTACGTTTTGGAACGTGCAAATAGCTTCATGTTTTTGACGGACTGACTTTGACAATTCAAAAGTACCTGATAATGGTTTATTTGAAATAAATGCTATGACTTTGACTTTGAAAAGCTACTAGTCACTCTTTTACTGCGGTTATGGTTTGTAGTCAGACTAGGCATAACTTTAAGAAAATATTGTTACTAGATAATAATTAAGGCAGTAATAGATAATAATAATATAATATAATATATCTTGGGACAACTCACACACGGTCATCCGATCCCAAACTAGGCAGAGCCTGTGCTATGGCAACCAGACAACTGATAAACATACTTATATATTTCTAAATACATACATATTATAAACAAATTACACCCAGACACAGAACAAATGATCATGCTCATCACACAAAGATTTGTCCTGGGTGGGAATCGAACCCACGACCTCCGGTTTAGCAGTCAGGGTCACTAACCACTCGACCAACAGGCCATCAAATCAGATCATTTCAATATTATGTTTTATTTGTTATTTAAAATATAACGTATTTTTTTACTATACCTACGTTGTTTTATTTAATAAAGAAATGGTTAAGATAAATTAATATGACCAAGTAGTGTGTGCTTTTTTCACATTTAAATACAATTTTTAATAGCGCTAAGTCACTAGTACGTAGGTATGTAAACAGAAAAAGTGCCTAAGAGCAATCTATGATATCAGATTATCAGCCCTTTAACATCCTGCAGACCTATATTCAAAAAATTAAAAATTCTAACCTTAACAGGTCTTTTTATAATGCAAGCTGGTGTTTTTGTTAAGGAGCACTCAAAGTTTTTCACAACGTGTGAATTACACTCAAAATATACCCGTCGAGACCCTACACTGCTAAGAATGCCCACACATAAAAGCACATTATGCCATAAAAATAGCTACATCACTTCAATACATTTTTTCAATAATATACCAAAAGAAATAAGGGAACTGCCTTTGAAACATTTTAAATCCAAAGAACATAAATGGCTGGTTGGTAATTGTTTTAACCTTTTGCGTGTCTTAAGTTACACAGTTCGACATAAGAAAAAATGCTCCAAATGTCTTAAGTCGGACAGTTACACATAAGGGCTTGGTCAGGATTGGACGATAAAAATCTGTTAAGACACGCAAAAGGTTAAAGAATTTGCTGACAAAAAAGTAACAGACAAATATGGTTACTGATTACTTTAATTATTCCTACCTACTTAAATTGGTTTTTCACATATTGTTAAAATTTCAAATTAGTACTATACCATATTTATTTATTTATTTATTTATTTAAACTTTATGTAGGTACAATAGTGGTACATGGGCGGACTTAATGCATCAAGGCATTCTCTACCAGTCAACCTTTGGGTTATAAAGACTAAACTGTGGTAGGTGTACAATAAATAAAAATAAGATTCAAATTGAATTTTAACATTTAGGAAAGAATATACAAAATATATATATAATACTAATAAAATACATATATATTACGCTAAAATAATAAACTAATAAATATGATAGAGAATAATCATACCGATTAAGAGAATTCATAGTAATCATGACGAAGAATGACAAGCTTTTAAGTAGTGTTTTCGGATTTTACGCTTAAAGAAAAATTTTGACTCCGCCTTCTTGATGTCAAGGGGTAGCATATTCCAGAGTTTAATTGTAGAAATAGCGTAGGAATTAGTGTAAGCATAGGTACAGATGTACCTGAGAGACTTGCTAGTGTAATTGAAATTGAATTTATATAATAACTTAATTATTGATTGTATTACAAAACATTAGTTTTATAAATACATGACATTCGTTATTTTTGTAAACAATTTCTCAAATATTTGTGTGCCAGTAAATGGCAAAACATGTTAAATCGTGATTCTAAAAATAAAACCTTAAATGAACCATGTTTTAAATGCAAATAAAATATTCTTATTCTTAAAATTGGAGTGATAATAGTAATTGAATTAAATGAAATAAGCGCAGTAACCTGCGTTTGCTAGTAGAAAGCGCAGAAACTCCAAACTTACTGCTGTTATACCTAGTTTGTTATTCTGGATTTAGTCATGAAGACCCTGCTAAGCATAGATAGTTTTTTTGTTTTAAAAAAGTTGTACCAAACTTATAGAAAATTGGATTAGCTCTTAAGAAACAATACACATTTAGCTATATATGTAGGTCAAAACCTATTTGCAAAAAAAAAATATATCTACATAAAACAACCAAATAAAAGTAAAAAAAATTAGGCGCCATTTACTTGAAACTAATAATAATCTTACTGCCCTTCTTATTAGCGCGGCAGAACAAGAGAGCGGTGGGGCTATTTCAAACGTTAGGGCAGATGTTTTACTCACCTAACTACATAAAAAAAAATTGACCTCGAGACCAATTAAGACATCGAGCTCTTAGGGGTTGTGGGCGAAAGGCAAAAGACAAGTGTAGATATAATGAAAATGAAAGTCTTACTTTCATTATATCTGTAACAAATAAAGGTTAAGTAGCCCACTAACCTGCAGATATATCAATAAAACCGGAACAAACGAACGACAACGACCTTTTCAGCAGGAGCGGCCCCAGAAGAGATTATTGATTTTCTACGTTATTGTACTGCGCAAGTGCAAAACCCTGGACACAGATGCAAACGTTCAACTGGAAAAGTTCTTAAAACTGATTTATTTAAGTAAAAATCGAATAAGTATGTGGATTATGAAATATCTTTGAGTGAAGCAATATTAAAATATACATTCGGTTACATACTGTGTCTCATTGTGAGATTAAATCTACATCCTTGTAGATTTATGTGACAACACTTCTAGAATGTCATGAGGTACCTAAATCCATGGCTCCCTGTGATGGGCGCTCCTATTGGTCGTTTCTGAAAAGCAGCGGCAAAAACTTAACTCCGGTTTTTTATAAGACGTTGTTATACTTTATAGCAAAATACAGCTATTATACAACAAAATTATGTTCTTTTTAAAATAGTTTTTACATGTTGAATTAATTAGTGTCTTAGGATACTACAAATAAATCAAAACATTAAATTAAATTAAAAAAATTCGGAAAGGTAGGATAATAAATAACAACTAATGGGAAATATTAATTAAAGATAAAATTATATGGAAAATAATAATTGTATGGCTTTGGGAAATAAGAAACTGCATGTGACAGACGAAGCTTCACCAAAAAAAGGCTACACACAAACCACACTGAGGTACTTGTTAGTTTGCAGTGACCAAGCTAGATGTCGCTTTGCTAAATTTTTCGCAGTACGTTTTATGGGATAAAAACATTTTGCAATATTTAAACAGCGGGTGTTATAATAGCTTATTTTTTTATTTTCTCTAAAAATACTTCCTTTCTACTTAGTTAACAGTGGGTTGGGCTATTAATAGCCCACTTCCAGGTTTTTTCGTTTCTTCTACATCGGAAGGACGATTATTTTTCAAGGGTAAATACTTCTATATCTATCTTTGTGCCACATTTTATCCAGATCCGATAAGCCATTCTGTTGTAATTCAGTAACAAACATCCATACATCCTTCTAAAGTTTTGCATTTATAATAGGAGTAAGATGATTGTACATGTACCTAGATGTCAAAGTAGCAAGATTCTAAGACTTCACAGTAAGTAGGTTCATAAGTAAAGTTTAACGAAAATATAATTATAATTGTGCATGAATATTTATGATTTTAGATAATATTTGGTTAATTTCCGCAAAACTTCAGTAAATAATACGTATAGGTACTTATTTTTTTTGCAGTTTACGTAAACTACTACTAACTGTATAAAAAAACTCAGTTGAATTTGTCAATTGTCACTCAACTCTTCAAAAACTAAACATGAATAGGTACAGAAATGATAACTGTTGTATCAGGCGGGGACTAAACTTGCGAGTTGCGACTTTACTTCTTATTTCTTTCAACATACCTTCACTTGCTCGGCGCCTGGTTCCCCCAAAGGGATAGGTACCTACCAGATACCGGTATGTTTGTATGTAAAGAACCCATGTAATAGAGGAGGAGCCGATTGCCAAGAACCAAGCGTAAATCCAGACTCCGGACTACTGAGAAATTCCAAATGGAAACTATTAGCATTAAAGAATATGGGTTTTCGAAGGTATATTCTAAACGGCTGCCAAACCATGGTGTAAAAAAATAAAAAATCACTCAAAAAACAGTGTTTCGGCGCTTGAGCTTGTGACATCACTTTTAATTTCAACCTCATCATATTGGCTCTTAGTAATATGCACATGGCCAAGCATTATTTAATAATACCTACACGGAATTTCAGGCCGAGTAAGATATAGATAATAAGTCGTTCCTGAAATAAGCAGCTTTCTAGACAGACAGGCTAAGTTGCGCGTACGAAAAAAGTACCTAATACTTTCTAGTCTACCTACTCAAATTCTGACTAAAAAACTCAATAAAGTATGGAACAACACAAAAAAAAAAAAAAAAAAACCACTAAGTAAACAAATAGAAGTGAATAATAGTTTTTAGGTAAATTTTAAAAGATATAAGTTAAATGAAAACTTTTTTAAAGTATGCGATGCGCTATGGCTTTGCCCGGCTACAATTTTTATTCCGGTGGATTTTTCTAAAATTCAACAAGTTAAACCAGCCTTAACGATCGATATTTATACTAGTACCGGTTCTTTCGTATACGTGGCATTTGATATTCATTTTCTACGTTAATTCCTCGGCCAAAACTAAAATTGCTACATTACAAAAAAAAAGCAAAAAGGGTGGCGGCACATGTGGGACTTGAATCCACGACCTTCGCGTTTCAACCCCGTACGCGAATGCTCTAATCTATTCAGCTGAGCTAATGTGCCAGGTACGGATCATATTAAATTTGCGACCAGTATCGTCCTGGAATCGCTTTGTGCGACAGCAGCGCCCTGTAACCCAACCAGAAAGCAGGTGCAGTTGCGACCAGACGCGGGACTAGTAACGCACGCATCAGGACATCAAGGGAGCCTCTTTTGAAGGTTAGGTACGGATCATGCGGGACAGATGGCGTTTTGTAATAGCTTTTGTAATAGGTATCTACATGGGTGTGCTTACATGAATCGCGTAACTGGGCCCAACTGAATTTTACATTTATGAGTCTATAGAGGCAGAAAATATCTACGGGTATAACCTTCCTCAGTTGTCTCAACGATCAAAAATCATTTTTGTTTTCGAAGTTCAGGCCATCCAAAAATCGAGGTCTTACAGAGCTTACGAGGTCGTCGCAAACTTAAGTTTGAAATGATTTTTGAATTGCGAAAGTACCTACACATGCTCTGCGAAAGTTGTTTGGTAGTTCTATGCAAAGTTACCATCCTACCGACACTTCATGATATTACCTTAAAAGACACGAAAAACTTCTCGAAATCCTGCGATCTTAACTTTCTTCATCACAGTTAGCGCAAAAGTACCTACTTACCTACTTAATTGATATGCCTTCAAACTGCTTTTAAATATACCCCAACAAAGGTTTTCAGTCTTTTAAAAATGGTGATCCTAAATTCTTCAAAACACTAACCTATGTCAGTAAATTTGTTTTCTGCTGATTGTGGAGGATCCCAAGATCGACCTTCACCCACTTGCTTACCGGATGAAAATTACATTTTATCAAATAAAATATTTTTCTGAACATAATATAATATAGTACCTACCTACCTAGGTACCAATAAGGTTGCCGTAAAAAAATATGGTCCTGGCTATAAGTAATTTTAAAAAGATTGAAAAAAAAATGACTTGCTTGCCAAACAAACGAAATTCCAATAGAAAGCTTACAGCATACCTACAGAATATGTAACAGCTAGGATGCCTAGGTACCTACCTATTTTTGTTCCTATTTCCTATTACCTGGTTGCTGTGTAGGTACAGACGGTTTTTTGGAAAAAAATTACAGTTTCGGAAAGCATGATGTAAGTAGGTACTTAGGTATGCTTTCCGAAACTAATGTTTTACCAAAAAACCTTGAATCTAATGTTTTAGCGATAAAGTTGAAAATCTATTAAAGGAATTTGATTGATTGTTGTAGCTTGATGTGCTCTGCCGCGCTAATTAAAAGTGCAGTAAGTAGGTTATTAGTAGTGTTACGCGCCAGAATTAATGTCGGGTACATTAAGTTACTACTAGCGCCATCTAGTATCGAGTAGCAGAACTAGTAGAGTCAAGTACCTTCTAGACATTTCTTTGCCAGAACATTCTACACTTCTCGACATCTGGTCAGTCGGTAGCGGTAGTTACGAGTAGGTACATTCCAGATGTTTCGAGAATAGAAGTTTCTAGAACTAACTGTCCTATATACCTAAGGAGTGCGTAGTCCGCGACCGAGTCAGTATAGGATTTGCGATACAAGCGAAAACTTCGGAAGCGATCTTCAAGTGCGATTAAAGAGATCAGTAGTCAAGTTGTGTTTATAATTACCTAGTGAGTTTAAAGTTGTAATTAGTGTTTTTAAATCAAAGTGTCATTTTGGTTATTTAATCGGCTGTTTCTATTGTCACGAACCCCAAGCTCGTAACAGTAGTTGCGAGGAAATGGCGCCTAAAAAAATTACTTTTATTTGGTTGATTTAGGTATCATTTTGAAGTAGGCGAATATGTTTTGACCTAGGTACATATATAGCTGAATATACATTTTTTCTTCAGAACTGACCCAATTCTCTATAAGTTTCATACAACTTTTTTAAAACAAAAAAAAACTATCCGTGCTTAGCAGGGTCATCATGACTAAATCCAGTATTGCAAGCTATAACAGCAGTAAGTTTGGAGTTACTGCGCTTTCTACTAGCAAACGCAGATTACTGCGCTTATTTCAATTCAAATATTTAAAAAGTAATAACTTAAAGAACTATCAGGCCTCTTCGATATCAGTTTCATTATTCAATCATTTACGTGCAAATTCAGCCAAATAGGTATTCTTCCTTGTATCGGGCATTAGATTTAAAAGCTTATCAATTATGGCTGATCTAGTTTTCGCCTGTGTACCCTTAGGGGCGTGTTTTTGTCTAACTTCAGGCAAACTTTGACTCGTCATAAATTTAAGTTGAAGAAAATTTAGAATTTAATAAGTACTCATTTTTATCGTGGCTTGTTTTAAAATCTAACGTGTAGGTATGTGCCCCTTTTCGCTCCAACAACTACGATATATTTCAGGTAAGTACCTAAACTCTTGGACTAATTTTACGTAGGTACTTTGTGAACTGAAGAAAGATCAGAATATGAGTAAAAATCGGATACTTCCATGATTTGAACATCGACAAGCAAAAACCGTAAGAATATTTGAATTTCGCGGGTCTTCCCGTTTCACTTAAGACAAAATAAGTAGGTAGGTATTTTGTAATACCGGATTTTTTAAATGATTTGAGGGTTCTAAAAAGCAAAGAATAGGGTTAATATTTGTATAAAAATTAAATATTTCTATTAAAGAATTCTTGTACACTTTTTTTTTTTTGTTAGGATGGGAAATCATCAAATGACTTCTTCCGCTCTAGGTGGAGCGGAAGGGCGTGTCAGACTCTTACTGACTAAAACCCATCCGTGTTCCTTCTAAAGCCCTTTGCGTTCCAAGGCCGCGGTGACTCTTTCGAACAAATTTCGCAACCCTGGAATTCTTGCATACTTAGAAAAAAAAATTGTTTCTCGGGAACGAATCTTAACGATTTGGATGAAATTTTGTACTTATTTAGATAATGTTTTACTTTCAAAGTTTATCTTGATATAGGTGTCATCCCCAAAGATCTCCTAGCAAAGCTATACATACTTTTTGCATGGCTTTGCAAGATTGGTTATAGCGAACCTTTAGTATAATTTTAAGACACCTAAACCATGCAATAAAAATTTTAATCTATTATTTATAACATTCATCAACGGCGATGGCGATGCTCGGCCGGCGACTGACGGGACATGCGCCACGTGCGTTTTGGCGAATGAATAAGGAACCCTATCTCCCAGTTTAATAACTAAAGTCCAACTTTACTGCGAAATTTTTTCGTACTTTGACATGCATAAAATTGTTTTGTGCTAAATATTAACGCAGTGATAAATATTACTGCTAATATCTTATGCATTTTAGGAAAAAAACTATAAGGTACGGATACTAAATAGTAGCGCCGTAATAAAGCATAGGTACTGCGTTTCTACTTAGTCCCCATCTTATGTTATCCCATTAAACAGCGTGTATTTACCATGCACCGTACAACTTACTCTCACATAAGCAACGGACGCTTTTGTTGCGCTGTGCAAACGCAATTTATTTTACATATAGGTACGCTAGTGATTGACTAAATCGGAAAGTTATCGAATCTTCTATTTATTAATGTACAAACATTTTTTTGCGGTCCTGAAAACAAAGTGCCATGTCCAGAAAATATTATAATAAAAATAAACAATAAGTATGTAGCTAAAAAGTATATAATGTTATTATGTAAACTAAAACAATAAAAATCCGGTTACGTTGTTTAGGCTGTCATGGCGTACCTATTGAAACAGCAGGCATTGTTGAAACCTGCTATGGTGTTTACTCACTAGCCTCACCATATATTAAGCAGCACCCTAAAATTGCGTAACACATTATCAATCAAGATCTGAATGATTTTGAAACATATTGCTAATCCATTGCTTGATTTGTTTGAAGTATGGTCTGCTCAACAAAGTGAAGAACGCAATTAATGTTGTTGAACTGTCACAATGAAAGCGATTCCTACTGTAAGTATATCACGCAATTACCCCGCAGGTAAGGTTTTTGTTCTAAAAAACCCCTGGTTAGTAAAGAAATTGTTGAATGCATGAAAACAAACACACACAGTCACTAATATATTATCTGAGCCATGCCAATTACTATAACACATTCGAAGCTTTAACGGAAGTCAATTACAAAACCATAAAAAGTAAGGAAGTCGCACATAATATACAATAATTCAAAGCCAAAACCACTCCACCGATTATATTATTAAACGAAAGAAGTAAAAAACACTATTTCACATCGATCTTCCAATCGGGTTAAAACGGTTGACAAATTGATATAATAGCAAACATTTCATTCGTCAATCGATATTTTTGTCGATAGCCTATGTTAGTGGATCTGCACAAGCACATCACTAACTCGTCGCAAGAAGCAGCGGCCGTTCTACGTGATGCATAATGCTTAATAGAGTATCGCTTTGTGATTTTTAAATTGCTTGTCCAGTCACTTAGCGGCAAACTTAGGTAGTGGTTAAGGAGCAATATATTTATTTCAAAAATAGTAGATACAGTCGCTGTGGTATTTGAAAACAAGAAAAACACAGTAAGAGCAAGAAATATTTTACGATTTGTTGTTGTTCATGATTTTTAAGACAAATATAGTAATATACTTGTATTTATACATGGTAAGTGATTCTATAATTTACAAATTGGTTTAGGCTTTGGTTTTTACAAGAAACCACCAAACAACACGGCATTCTAATAAGTTGTCTCGATCGCGATCGAAAGCGCACTAGTTCGCGGAGACGGCCATTTGCCTATGACATGGTCAACTAGACCACTGGACACCGACACGCCCCCTTGCCACTTCTCCTGTTTTTTATATTTCTGTGGTATAAAAGTATAGATTACGCCGGTCAGCTGTATTGCCTTAGCTGTGATCGGGTATTTAAAACCAAATTCGGTCTAGCGAGTCACATTACACACATACACGCTAGGAAATAGTGTCATGGGGTCGCCGTTGTCGAAATCGGAAAGAGGACTATACATGCGTTAGTTCCTCGTCTGACAGCAGCTATGCAACCATTATTTCATTCGAGATTAAAGGGCACTTTTGTCGCAGAAAGCACTTAAAAATGAATTTGGAAGAATCAGGCACATTCGCTCAGTTGAAGTCGCGGGTTCAAGTACCTGTTTTTTTCATGACTAGGTGTTCTTAGATAAAAAAATGCATAATTATTTACATTCATTTAACTAAAGTAATGATTCAAAGTTCATTCATGTGCATCGTATGTATAGTTCGTACGGCCATTATATTATGCAAAAAAAAACTTTTTACAAAAAATATGTAACCGACTTCCAAATAAAAAACACTACAAAGTATAAAATTACTTTTGGAAGTAGGTTGTATTTTATTGTAAAAAGTTTTTTTAATTCACTTTTTAGTTGTTCACATGTGCTTACCCCTTCACAGCTTACCGGCGTGATGTTATGTTATGAACTGGTGTAAACAATAGACAGACAGGAGATTTCAGCAATCCCAGTCCATTTGCAATCATTTATTGAGGAGTTCCGTTGCCTATCTCCGAAGATCTTCATCAAATCTTCACCAAATTGAAATGGGACCACTCCGAGAAGCCATGCCCCAAATCACTTCAAGTGTTTTGGGACATGGCTTCAAGTGATCGCTTCAAGAGTGCCTAGAAAATTTGAAGAGTTCTCTCTATTTCTCCAGGATCCCATCATCTGATCCTAACTTGATGATCATGGGACCACCTGGAAAGTATACCCTTTCACACAAAAAAAAAAATCCAAATCGGTCCAGCAGCATCTTCGAGTAATCGGGGAAAATATATAAAAAGAAAAAAAAAAGGTTACGACGAATTGAGAACCTCCACTTTTTTTTGAAGTCGGTTAAAAATTAAATTTTGTAGGTTAATTACAAATCACAGTAGCTCGTGACTACGCGCTACGCCGTAGCAACGCGCTACGGCGTAGCAACCGCAGCATGGCATCACTGAAACGGCGCACGGCGGCAATTTCTTTCAAGTTCTTTATCTCTGTGAGACACATTAAATTGATAAGTTTAAAACTAGCAATGTGCGTGTCAGACTTGGCCGCAGTTTTTTTGCCATTGTAATGTAAAACAGAATCCCTAATAGGCAAAAGCAAATTTTAGTTTTTGAATTTTCACATTTTTACCATATAGGTACCTACCTAGTGGTAAAAAAATTCCATTGCATTTTCTTAAAACGGGAGAAGTTATACTAGTTGTTGAAGCAGAAAAATGTGCCCACGAGGTTTTTTTCAACTGCAAAGTACATCTGTAGTGTAGTATCGCTGGCTCTTATTTTATTATAGGAATGCATTTTGATGATTGTTGTTTTTTGATTAACTGCAATGTATAATATGTGACTACGAATTATACAAATACTTCGTAGTTCATAGATGACAACAATTAAAAAGTCGAGATACTATACATTTGATAAACTTTCTTTAATGAAGTTTTGTCGACTAACCGAATGTCGCTCAGTAGAGAAAAAAATGTGAAAAACCTTTTAGAATCTTTCAAAAGTCCATCATATTCAAGTCACATAAAGATGAATCAAAAAGATTGTGACACATGAATGATTCTAACCAACGTCACTACAACCTACTCGCCTAGTCTACATACCTCCTCGTATTCTAGACGAGATGTGCCGATAGTTTTAGTGTCGAAATATGCATTCTCTTGAACTCAATATTGATTTTATGCTTTTATTCATTTCACTAGGTACGGTTAAAAAGAAAAAGAAAGAAAAAGTATTTAATTGCCACAAAACGACATACTGCTCCTTATGTTAAATAATAACAGGAAAACTAAAAGCGTTTGTAGATAACGGTTAATGCAAGTGTTATCATTTAGAAAACTGTTTTTGGCCATATTATTTATAGCCCATTAGCTAGGTATTCGCGAGAATTTGGATTTCTTATCACTTTTTGTGTTTACTGAATTATATTTAGAATTCCGATATTGGATACTATCATGGAACTAAACATTTCTCATTCATCACCACCATAAACTGGGGCAATTAGGTTCCTCTTGTATCCAGTCAACCCTCGCGGCCCACAGCAGCTCATGCATCATGCTATGGGCTTGTTTACAAATTAACACTCGGAAAACCAACTACCTGTTTACAATACATTGTACATTGCTCGTCGTTCTGCGTAAATATATCACTTATACGATCGGGAATTTTAATAAATTAGATAGAATAGATTTACATCATGATATTTATTTGTTTTTAAAGATTTTGTATTTTTTTTTCAAAATCATTGGCTAGTAATGATGTGGGCTACTAGAGTCTGGCCAACTAAAGCTGACCACGAATTATTTATTAAACTTTATATATGGGCTATGGCAATGTTTTAGGACTGTCAAAATTGTCACATTGACATTTCGTACTTAACTCTTGTGTTTACGTGTATCTTATTTTCGTTGGTTTTGTCTAAAATAATGCCGAAAACAATCAGAAATTTAAAGACATAAAAAGTGATTTAAATCAGAAATCTGCAGACAAAACACGACAACTGGATTCAATAATTTCTTTCGATTACCTATTTATAACAAATTGAAATACTTATTACGGTGTATTATACTTTTCAGAAGGTGTCGACAATGAGCAAATTAAACTCCAAATTGCGGAAACAGTGAAGGCACTGAAAACTCTTGAAGAAATTGAAAAGACAACTTCTGAAACAATATATAGAAAATATATCTTTAATGACAGGTAATGTTATCAGTTCAGAAATTTTAGATTTAACAGTTACCTACTTACGAGGATAAGAGGATATGTGAAAGCATGGTCGAATCAAATAATATGCATATTTTAGTGACAAAATAAAGTTTTTTTATGACAGCATGTTATTTTTATCCATATTATTAAATTGTTACAAAATAATTGTATTTGTTGTTTTCAGATGTTAGTGTGAAGATACTTAGAAGAATAAAAACGGAAGTGTCTATAAATCAAGGACAGTGGAACACTCCAGGGAAGAAGCGTCCACGTCTGCAACTGTTTCCAACTTGGATAATTTTGATATTTCAGCTATCAGAAACAATAAACGAATTTTATGGTGTGAAAAAACAAGTCCCAAAACTGAGAAGCCAGCATAATGAGCTGAAAGAAGCTACTCTTAGAAAAATCTTGCATAAAAATAGGTTTGAATTTCTAAATAATAAAATTGAACATGCTCTGCTTACGGAAAAATATGACATTGCAGCGTGGAGACACAGATTCTTGAGAACTATTCACAAAAAGAGACTAGAAGGTAAACTGATCATTTATCTTGATATGTACCTACATCAGAACTATAAAGTCAAAAAATCATGGCAAGGACCTTCAACAAGTGGTGTTACTAGTAAAATATCCTCAGGAAAAAGACATATTATTGTGCATGCTGGATCAGAGGAGGATTTGTACCAGGTGCATTACCCGTATTCAGCAGAAAATCTAAATCGGCTGACTACCACGATGACATGAATGCCAGCAAGTTTATGAAATGGCTAAAGGAAATGCTGATACCAAATCTAACTAAACCTAGTGTACTTGTGATGGATAATGCAAGTTATCATGTGACACAAGTCAATAAACCCCCAATTATGTCAGATACAAAAGCTAATATCCGAATATGACTCCAAGAAAATAATATTAATTTCGAAGAATACCATACCAAAGCAGAATTAATGTGCTTGGTAAAATATCATAAACTTGCACCTGCTTACTAAGCAGAAGGACTTTTAAAACGACATAACCATGAAATTTGCTGCCACCATATCATTGCAACCTCAATGCAATTGAACTTGTATGGAGTCAGGCAAAAAGAAAAACAGCAAGCAAAAATATAGGAATACCAGGGTCTGAAATGCAAAATTCAATAAAAGAAAGCTTCCACTCTGTAACTGCCAATGACTGGAAGAAGTACACTGATCACATACTAAATGTTGAAAATCAGTATAAATTAAGGGACTGTATTGTTGAAAACGAACTTGAACAGTTTATAATACATGTTGGGGACAGTAGCAGCCGCAGAGAAAAAAGCAATGACGATGATTCAATATTATCAGGCGTACAGTTCTTGGAATCCAATTTCGACTATGAGTCTTAAGTTCAATGTTTTGTCTTTATTTTAATGTGTCAGCTGTCTCTTTTCTATTGCATATATTACAAACTTAATATTTTTTGGTTTAATTCAACCTGTTCTGTAAATATCCAAAAATATAATGGCAGCCTAACAGTCAATTCAATGGTTATTAAATTTATATTTTATACTTATATTATAAAGAGGAAAGATTGGTTTGTTACGATAAAACTCAAAAACCACTGGATCGATTTCGAATTCTTTCACCTATAAAAGCTAAATTATCACAAAAACATAGGCTATAAATTTCAATAAATAACAACAACGTTTCCTCTTTATAATATTAGTATAGATTATCTGTAAGATAATATTTTTTAACTGTACTGAATAAAAATATT
Organism: Mamestra brassicae; assembly: GCA_905163435.1. NCBI lineage: Eukaryota > Metazoa > Arthropoda > Insecta > Lepidoptera > Noctuidae > Mamestra > Mamestra brassicae. Next base: position 9,786,567 of record LR990987.1, read on the forward strand.
ACGTGATCTAATTTTGCAATAAACATGCATTATATTTCTTAAATAATCAAAAGTATCAACTCCGTTTAAGTGTATATCCAGTGTATATCCAGTGTGGACACATACATTTTTTGTGGACAGCTTTCGTTGGCCCGACTCTAATTTCCATTTAGAAATTCGGTGGCCAATTCTACTCATTTTAAAACGTTCACATTCAAGTCGCATTCGCATCTCAATCTCGAAACGTCAAAAAAGGTATTCTACTAAACATAAAAGGCCAATCAAAGTTGAAGTTTCATGAGATGATATTGTGAATTGAATTTTACTTAATCTAGAACACACAATGATATTGGCGCCTATCATCAGATGAATAGCAACGAGTTGCGTTCATCCATGAGGTTTCTACATTTTATTCCAAGGAGTTTTATTGTGTTGTGCATTTTATAAAGTACCAATAGTACCATATCCTTTGATTCACAACTTTCTTGCACAATGTTAGTTGCTCCGCTCAACTTTATGTAAAAACTTAAAGTACGTAAAGTTATTTCGAGGGTCAAATAGTAGAATACGCCACTTTAAATAGTGGCTAGCTGTATAATCGGAGTCGTTTTGTATTACAGAGGATAAACGTTTAGCCAAATCTTCATTGCAACTTTTTTGCAAAACGATGGTTCATACTATAAGTCAGTAAAGTCATTCTACAATACAACTTGTATTGTAGAATGACTCCACTGAACGCCCGAGGGCACACGGGCGTGCCCTAAATATAATCTGCCGGCAACGCCCGACGGCACTCCCGATTTCACGAAACCGCAGCTTTAAAACCTCTATTATCATCAAACGCAATGTTTTCTTTCTTGTGGCAAGGTTCCAACACGGGTACAGATATTCTCGTTGAGTTGAACCATAAACATTTAAAAAATATAATGTAGGTAACATTAAAAAAAAAGTTGAACGAGAAGTCAAAATTGTTGTTGTTTTTTCATCCGTGCAGTGTGTGCCTGTGTAATTTTAAGTGTTTTGAGTGAGTGTTTTCTAGTTATTCCACGGTTAGTGAATAGTTACCTATTACATTGTTTTACATAAAAGTTTGCACGAAACAACATCAAAATAATACTTTTTTGGTCAATGTAAAGTTACGTGAATGTTATGAAGAATTTTGAGCAGCCGTTATGAAGAATTTTGATTATATGTGGATAAATATTCCTATATCAGTACTTATTACATTGTTTTACAGAATGTATTTACAAGTTTACTTCATAATTAGACTTATTTTGGCAAAGAAATGTACCGTGAAAAAACATTACTTTTTTCTTTTGTTTACGGGAATTCAGGGGTTGATATTTTGTTTTTTTTTCCATCAAAGTGAGTAAGTATTTATAGTAATATGAAAATATAGCTCAATCTTGTGTAGATTTGACTGATATTCAAATTCTAAAACTTACGCAACCGACACCTATACCATGTCAAATTAGCTAACACAAAAAAGTTGCCGATTAGTTCCCTCTTCAAGGAAATCTTATCATCTTACAATTATAGTGGCATATTTTTACGACTTATAGGTAGCTATCAATCAATAAAGGTTTATGTAGTATCCTAGAAAAAATCTAATTAGAAACCTCTCATTAAAACTACGATGAGCGTTTACAAAATTATGCATTAAATTACGCAATTTCAAAAAAACGGCTCGGTGAACTTTGAAGTTTGAGTATGAATATTATGAAAACTTTATAGGGGACTCTCAAAAAAAAACGAAAAAATCTTATTAGATACTTAACTTGTTTATTCTTATTGGAACATGCAAAATTTCGTGTAAATTGGTACGGTAATTTTATCAGAAATCGACATAAAACGGGAACAAACGCACTATTCAGCTAGCTCTTTGAAAACATCATTTGTTTATAATACTAGTCTCGTAATACGAGTATTGTTTACATTTTAAATTATGATCAGTTTATTTAAGACCTCAAGTATGTTTACAGTACGGGCCTAGAGCCAATAGAAACGCCAGCAAACCATTTTTTGTGAGCCGGGTCATAAACCTATCAAACTGTCAACACAGCGCAGGCGTTGACAGCTGTTGACATTTATAACGTTCCCCGAACGTTATAAATGTCAACAGCTGTCAACGCTTGAGGGTTGACTTCTAAAATATTTTCTTTTACCACAATTTTTCGCTCATCCGCATTAACATACCTACATAGCAATTACTTAGCTGCACATTAAATTCATACTTAAAGTCACTGCTGTCACACGTTTTCGCGTTTTCTTATTATTAGAAAAGAAAGAAAGAAAGATGTTTATTTGGGACTCGCACAAGACCAACAAACCAGTAAAATATAATTAATAACTAAACAGTATAATACAATAATTATCTGTGCGAGGTCAAAATGATCCCTATCTCAGCTTATTATATTACAAGTTCTCTTTATTGGAACCTATATGACGTCATTCTTATATAAATAATTTATTCAGCGTCCTCTGTCGGTGCGATCGCGTCGCCGCGATCGGGTTTATCGTGCATATTAACGCGACGATCGTGGATTAGCGCGATGATTGCTTTGTACCTATTAGGCCGACGACGCCTTAACGGTTCGAATAAAGAAAACGTGTCAATATTAATCTTTTACACATAACATTTCTTTATTTCACACCAACAACAAATTGAAATTATAGGATTTACAAAGGCGATTCATGACACGCTAAATTTCCTACATGAAATTATGGCTTGCCAATTGGAGGATGTGATATTCTATATAAACTCTGATCCGCCGTAGGTAATATAAAACTGTTTTAGACCGGTCAAGACACTCGTAATTAGATATCACACTTCACTAAGTAAGTTCGTTTGATTCATAATTATACTTCGTATTTGTCCCGAAGATGATTACTGTCAAAGTCAAAATCAATTAATTTATTTCAACTAGACCATTAAAAGGCACTTTTGAACGTCAAATTTACAGTTTGAAAGCAGAAAGTAGATTATTATGGAGAAGAACGGACAAGAAACTCCATAGTTACTCTTTTCAGTTATAAGTTTTACAATATTTTGTATACATAGGTACATTGATCAATAAATTGATAACGATTATGTGAGCACAATGCACCCAACATCACACTAATATACTGCACACACCCACATATCAAACATCAGCAAACAAGTGTGTAAGTATATTATGTACCTGCTGGTATTTCAGCAGAGATAAAATTAAGTTTGCTAGCAAGGGACATGCTACTTACATATTGACAATATAATTAACAACAAGGGATGATTGTGAGTAAAATTACATATTTAAAAAAAAAAACAGAGGACAACAGTATATATATAGTAAATAAATCAACAAGTTTGACTTTGTCTACTACACCCTAGATCGTCCTATGGAGCAGGACCAGCATGTTTCCAAGCATTCTTATCTTTAATATAATCATCTAGTTTTTAATATGCTTGTTTACAAAGTGTGGTTTAAATATAAGTTTTAAATTTTCTTTCATATAATTCTAATGTCACAAGGTATTTTGTTGTAACATTTAACACAGTACCCCATGAAAGATGTTCGTACTTTGGCTAATCTATAAAATGTTTGATCTAATTTATTTTTATTTCTAGTATTAAAATGATGTCTATCACTAATTTTGCTAAAGAGATGCCGATTTTTTCTTACATAAGTACATAATATTCTCATAAATGTATTGACAAGGTACTATCATAATATTAATCTTTTTTAAAAGTTCCCAAAGAGAATCGCGGCGACGAAGATTATAAATGGCTCTGACAGCACGCTTTTGCAAAATAAATACAGATTCAATGTCAGCAGCCTGACCTCACAGCAAAACACCGTACGACATAATGCTGTGAAAGTAACTAAAATAAACCAAGCGCGCCGTTTCTACATCTGTCAACTGTCTTATCTTTCTAACAGCATAAGCGGCTGAGCTTAGCCGCCCCGCAAGAGATGTTATGTGAGGTCCCCATTGAAATTTTTCGTCTAAAGTGATTCCTAGAAAAACCGTCTGATAAATTCCAGATTTTGTCCATTCAATACGATGTCACATTCGTTGCTTCCAACATTTGGTAAAGTAAATTTAATACATTTGGTTTTTTTTTTCAAATTACTAAGTTGTTTGTCGTAAACCAAAGTTGAACCTAATGAATAGAGTTATTGACATCATCAAGACTTGACTGTGACCGTCAGTCTATCCTAAATATCAACGATGTGTCATCAGCAAATAACACCATCTTTGGTTGATTTTGAAGCAATTGGGGCAAATTGTTTATAAATACTAAAAAGAGGAATGGACTCAATATTGAACCCTGAGAAACGCCCATTGTCATTTCAGACCCTAGTGAGTTTACACCTTTTACCTGGACTTTGACCTGTCTGTCTTTCAAGTATGATCTAATCGAACCAAGGAATGTATTCCTAATTCCATAATGCTCGAGTTGCAACAAAAGCGTCTCATGGTTAACGCAATCGAACGCCTTCGAGAGGTCGCAAAAGATTCCAATGGCGTCTTTTGAATCTTCCCAGACGTTAAAGATGTTCTTTATTAGGGTGACCCCGGCGTCAGTTGTACAACGCTCTTTGGTGAAACCGTAATGTTGTTCATGAAAGATGGAATTTTAGATTGTAAGGTAGCAGAGAGCGCGGGTGACGAGTTAAGAGCTTCTGTCGTTTTATGAGGAATATCAGCAAAGAAGTGTTCAAATTCCTGAGCTACCTCCGCATTTGAGTTTATGGGGCCATGTACAGTATTTAAATTAAATTCAGTTTCACGCTTTTTCTTACTACCTGTTTCATTATGTATTATTTACCAGGCAGTTTTTATTTTGTCATCTGCTGATTTTATTTTATTACTAATAAACAGAGCTTTAGCTGTTTTACACACTTTTAAATGTTTTCGAATATTTCGCAACATTATTATGAAAGCTTATATTATTCACATGTTGCTTTAGGCCATATAGTTCTTATAGCTTTTCCCTACTTATGTGAATGCCTGGACTTGCCCAATTAGTTAATATAAACTTAGTGTAAATACTTTTAGACTTAATTGGAAAAGTATCATTAAATTCAGTGTTTAGTAATGAAAAAAACTCGGCGTAAAACTCATTTGGGTCATCTATGTTACTAAAACTTTGAACACCTGGTTTACTGGCCAAAGTATAATTAAGTTTTTCTAAATTTTTATCTGTTGTCGGTCTAAATTTAATTTGAATTTTTGGTAAAGGAATGTAGGTGCAAAACGTTATTGTTTGTCTACTGTGGGCAGCTTATTTACAATTTCTTATGTAAGTAATCACAATCACAAAATATGTTGTCTATGCTACTCGCAGAAGTAGCTGTTACTCGAGTAGGTTCAATAAAAACATTTGACAAATTAAGTGATTTAAATATACTCAATAATCTGATACTATTTGAGTTTGTCTCTAGTAAGTTAATGTTAAAGTCGCCACATATAATTATTGATGTATTGCTAGTACTAACTTTTTTTAACACATCTTCCATTACATAATCAAACACAGATGGTTTCTGGTAACTTGGAGGTCTGTAGACACATACTACAACATGCTTATCTAGCTCAACACCGGACAATTCAATGGTGTGACAAACCGACAGTTTAACAATGTCTTTTCTTTCTTTAGATTAAATGTAACTTTTAATTTAAATGAATGATCCTCCATATATCATACATTGTCGGCAGAAATGGCTAATTACACAATAATTTTCAAAATTAATCTTTTAGCCAATGTTCAGTTAAGCCTGTCATCAAACCTGTTTTTTTCTAAAAACATTTCTATTTCAAGTAATTTGGAACTAAATCGCCAGAAGATACCTTGTATTGTATTCACTAATAATAATTGTTTATTAAAAGGGGAAACTTCTGTTGTCTTGCAGTTCAGTTTAAAGAGTTTTCCGGAGTAATCTCCACAGCTACAATTGAGGTGCCTGTATAGGTTCCCCATACAGGCATTTTAGCCTGTATGGGGAACCTATACAGGCATTTTCATCAGGAAGAGAATACTCGATCTGATTAGTAGAAGCCTCGCAAGAATGTTGATATTATAAGTGGGTCCTCCTTCGTACAAGTAACACAAGGAATCAAAAATAATAAGTCCCAATGTTGTTAGTGCAACTAGACAACACTGGCTCGTCACTTAACCTAATATTTGTTATATTAGCTATAACCTCGTTAATATTATATGCTATCAACATAGCAATCATACTTATGTCTAAATTTATCGGACAGAGATAAAGCTCCCTGAGTTAATTTAAAACCACTAACAAACTTATTAGTATCAAAATATAATAATTTGTCACTATGACAACATGTCAGCAAGTGAATAGTATTGTTTACACGCAGATGTTTAGAGCATAAAAAAAAATTAAACATTGAAGCGATCGATAAATACTATTTATTTATTTTAAACCACTGAAAAATAATGTTAACTTATCTGCCTGTAATAATCATCGAACATACTATAATGATAGATAATCATTTAAAGAGGGAATCTCATTCAGTTTCTTTAGGGCTAGGTACATTCTTATTATAATATTTTTGAAATACCTACATAGGACAGATTGACACCTGCTCTGCGAGCAGCAGAAGTAGATGCCTTGTACTGTGTGCACCATACAATTTTACATCTATACCACTATTTTCTAAAACTTGTTTTACCCAGTGAGACAAAAGTTTGAGAACCCACTGTTTTATCTGGCTTTGATAGCTTAAAAATAAAGACTCTTCTTGACAACGACAGCAAGCAGTTTTATCCATATATTGTTTGGATAAACTTTAGGGTTTTCTTTAACACACGGCAGCAAAATCAATGGTTGGTCAGCACCTGGCTTTGAGGTTTTTATTAAATCTTCGATTTTAATTAGAATTTTTTCTAGTTTAAATTAATACTTACATTTTTTAATTTTTAGTAACTAAGTTTCAATTCTCTGAGCAGGGGCTTTTAGAGAAGTTCCAATAGATTACGGTTTGTAATGACAAATATTTTAGTGTTAGTGAGTCATTAGGGAAATAATTTGTTAAATAATTTAACACACAACTGGTGGTGTATTTTGGTGCAGGCTTTATACGTTAAACCCCTTTAAAGCACCTTTTTATATAGTCGTTACAAGTTACTTCCAGACCTAACAACATTGATATTGCAGAACGATTACTATTAAGTGTGCTGTAACTAGCGCCTGAATTGAATTTTTCGGTCACGAATTCTATTAATTGAGTAGTATTGAAATCACAAAATCACAAAATTGTAATCTAATCCTTTGCCATCACAATAAAGCCACCATGATTTCAGTGAAGTGCTATATTGGTTCAGCGTGTTAAGGGTGAAAGAGGCCGTCAATATATCGAGAGATGCATTGGGTGCTGCGCGCCTTAGTAGTGACTGCCGGCTGGTTTCACTGCCATCAGGATGTTATCCGCGTGGAGAGGATGCTTCTCCCTGAAAGTAGAAAATAATAAGCTTTTGTCAGTATTAAATACTAATAATAATAATAAACATGTATTTCAGATAAAATCCATATTTCAACACACACACACACACACACACACACACACACACACACACACACACACTCAAAACAATTAATTGACATAAAAAAAATTAAAGTACCGGGTAAAACGGGGTGGATAGAAATGATGGGGTGAATAAAAACGAAACTTTGATTGGAATTTTCACGTTATTTAAATATTGTTTGCAGCAATGAAGAACTCCAATTTTTTAACAATTAATTTATATTTAATTGGACGCTTTGTGAGAAACAATTAATATGGTATTAATGTAAAAATCCCAATAAAAGTTTCGTTTTTATTCACCCCTGCATTTCTGTCCACCCCGTTTTACGGTACAGTACTGCCGAAATAAGTAATTTAAGCCCGACTGGGTACCACGGTTGGGTTGGTCAATATGGCACCACTACAATCTCTTCGGCTTTTTATTTTTTTATCTTATGTAGGAATTTTGAGATAAGACTAAAAGGAGGAAAAGCATAAAATTGCATGTTTTACCAATTGAACGAAAATGCATCGATTAATTCGGAATTTGGAGCATATCTTTAACATTTATGATTCTGACTACTTGCAAATATGTACCGAGTGAAAGTGTTATTTTGTTAAATGCATAATCTGCTGGCTCCCATTCTGTGTCAATATTATATTCCTTACAAGATGCAAAGACTGCTATTGAATTATCTTCTGTAATGTTATTCAGAAATGTGAATTGTATACCTCCCATTTTGTTGATATAGGCAATTGCTGTGGTATTATCTATTCTGAGCAAGATATTGCAACATTGAAGGTGTGATGCAAAGATTTTTAGACCATAACACGCTGCAAGTAATTCAAGAGTATTAACGTGTGATGATAATTGAGAATGATTCCAATGTCCGTGAGAAGTTTGATTATTGCAAACTACGCTCAAGCCAGTGGTTGAAGCGTCGCTGAATATGTCGAAATGATTATACATCATTTGTTTGAGAAGAACAAGACGGGGTTCAATGTGTTCTTTCCACCATATTAAATATTTTTTATGTAGTCTCGTAATATCATGTGTTTATTGTAATTGTCACAGTATAGTGCCACATTTTTTCTCTGTCTATAAGCTTTGTGTATAACCAGCCGTATTTAACTGCGGGACATGCCGATGTTAGCAGGCCTATAAATTTAGCAAGCTCTCTGATTGTGCATTTGGTTGTATGTATAAGAAACAGGCATTTTTTACTTGGGTAAATTTTACTTTTGTCAGGATTGATTAAAAACTTAATCTTAATAGTAGGTACCCAATTCTTTTGTCGCTTTGACGTTATTAAGACAGCTTTTATATGAATCACCGATGCATAAGAAGTCATCTTTATAGTTTACTGATATATGACCCAATGAATGTAAATAATGTAGGTAATACAGGTTATAGTAATTTAGTGATTACGTAGGGTTGCAGTACAGAGTCCAAACGGCAAAACGTTAAATTCAAATAATAATAATAATACTTTTATTGATTAATAATTTTTTTTGAGTTCCAAGGCAATTGCAACCAAAAAATACGCGTCTTTTAAGTCTATGCTTGCCATATAACAATTTTGATCGATTAATTTTATAGCCGTACGATAGTCTTCCATTTTAAAATGGTCAACATGGATTAATTTATTTAATTCTTTTAAATGAAGTATGAAACGTTGTTTTCCGTTTGGCTAAGGTACTGTAAATATTTACAGTACCTTAGCCAAACGGAAAACAACGTTCAAAATAATTCGTTTCACCTATCTAGGTGAAACGAATTATTTTTCACATGGGGTACATTGAGAAATAAAACCTGAGCTGTTAGAGCTCAGATATGCAATTATCAATTATGTTAGTTTCTGTGTGCGTGAATGATCTTTTAGGTGAGCCTGTCAGGTGTGGTTCACTAATAAATGGTATTCGATATCCTTTAATCCAAGAAAGATAGGTAGTTATACTCTACAATAAGATGCCATTTATAAATGTTACCTGCCAGCTATAGGTACATTATTGTTATCTACCTGTGACGATGTGATTAGCGACGTCGGGCTGTCTGCCCGCGGCGATGGTCCCGTGGCGGCGGTGGTGGCGGGCGCCGAGACTGGTTGGGGTACACTCGCGACTCGGCGGCTGCTGCCCGCAGTGTTCCCAGCAGGGCTTGGAAACCAGAAAAAAAATCGAACCGGTTAACGCCTTAGTACAAAGGGAACTTATGATTTCGGTTTTATTCTACCTTTAACCCCAATTAATTAAACGGTTATAAGCTACAAAAGTTCGCAAATAGGTTTTGTGGAATTAACCGGTTTTGAACGGTTTTTGTCGCCTACCTCCAATACGCAGTCTTGCTGAAGTATAAGAACGATTAAATCATAAAAAACCTCACATTGGAAACACTCGTACGAATCTACACAAATAATTACCTATATTTGTTCAAACAACGTGCAAGGAGAGACAAAAAATAATATTTGATGAGATGGGTAAGTAACTTCATTATTACAATAGGTACAGAGAAGGGCTTTCAGTCTCGATGCATTACTGAGTCCCGGGAAAAAAACACGAGACTTGGTGTGGTCTCGAAATTCCCGGGGAAAACGAGACTTTCGAGACTATTCCAAAACGAGGTTTCTTCCTTATAGGCCATGCCATTAGAAAGTCAAAACAAGATATTTTAATCAAGTACTTTATTAAACAAACACAAATAAAAAAAATCATTTGTTACAGTTTTTTTCATTTTTATAGTGGGCACGTAAAAAACACCTTTGCGCCCTTGCGTTTGATGTCGTTTCAGACAGAGAGGACCTAATTTTGTTACATAAGTACCCGCGTTAGAAAAAGCTCTTTCTGCTTCTACGCTAGCGGTGGGAATAGATATTAAATAATTATAGCAGTAATTTAGGTATTCCCCTCTGTCGCCCCCATTTTCAAAGATAGCTTTTTCCACGTGCAAGGTTGTTTGCAAGTCATGGATGGAAGTTATATTCTGCCCTTTGTCTTCATGGGGCTTTAACATATTATTTAGCTCACATTCGAGCTGTTCTTCTGCAGTTAAATTTGTGACGTTCGCAATCGTCGCATCATTTAAATAACTGGCATTTGCGGTATAATTGTTAGATTTGTCAGTTGTGGATGTGGATTTATTTAACCTTTCGTACAATTCTTTTAAAGACACTGTAATTTCGTCGTTGTTTAATGTTTGGAAAGCTGTTGCATCAAGCTTCTTTTAAAAAAAACTGAGAAGTATTGTAAGCTACTTGCCTCAATCAGTCTATTTTCCTTAATACGGATGCGCAGTGAATTGGCGAGATTTACGCTCAAAAAACTTTGTTGTAAATCTAATTTCTTTAGGCAGAAATTTAGTGCAGTATCTGCTGTTAAAAAAGTGGCCTCTCGTCTACACAGTGCTTTTAAGATCACTCTCATAATACCTAGTGAATTTGAGATTGCTTCCAATTTAATGTAGGTACTCTGATTCAGTGAACTCTATTCCGGATCCTATATCAATCAAAGCTTTTCGAACGCATATCTTTATTTTAAGAAATCGGTCAAGCATTTCAGCTGAACTGGACCATCTCGTCTTGCAATCAATTATTAACTTTAGTTCTCTATGGAACTCTTCTTCTACGTATTTCCTTAGTAAAATTTGTTTTGTTGGTGATTTTCTGAATAACTTTGCAACTTTTCGGACTTTAATAATCACATGTTCATAAATTACTTCTTTATGTTTGCGCAGTTTGCTGCTCTCTATTATTTCAAAACTGCCACTTCCATCTTTTTTCATCATCATCCACAGTTTCATCATCGTCATCGTTCATATTCTGTGATACGTCATTTTGTATTTCACATAATTTTGTTTTTTTTATACAACACAAATCTAGTATTGCCAATTGCATACCATGGGCCAGACACTTTTGGTGATAAGCATTAAATGACTTTCCCATTTTTTTCATTACGCTACATCCATCTGTTGCTAGACTTATAACGTCAGTGTTTAAATGAACATCAAACTCCAACAAACGTTATTTTAACAAATCTACACAAACAGTAGTTATAGGCATGGGACCAGATATTTTAACGTGTACTAAGTTTTTGTATTTATCACCTTCAAAAAACGGTGAGTGTAAGTTTACATTCATGTTCCTCTTGTTTTGGTTTGAGGTCCACTCGTCTAAAGTACAACAAAATTTTACTCCTGTCTCTTTCAATTTGTAATTTTGTTTACTGTCAAAGACTTAATATCGTCGGCCTGTTTTTTGACCATGCTTGATATGGTAGCCACAAATGATGGAAAAAAAACTTTAAGAAGTTGTGTTGATTCTGAGTTCGGTAGTTTAAATTACAATTTATGTAACTTGTACTAATTTTAATCAATAGAAGTAAACGACTAGGTATGTTTATATTTAAAATCTCGTTTTTAATATGTTCTCAAGAACAACAATGCATCAAGCATTTAATCGGATAGTGAGCTTCGTATTTTATTGCAAAAATATCCGGCTGAATAAAAAACACGCTCACTTTCAACACTAGTAGGCAAAATTCATGTGAGAAAAGTGTATGCCTGTGTCAAATAAACTCCTCTGTCACCTTTATTGTCGTATATTGCTTTTTCAGTCATTACAAATACCAAAAGATCAAATTCGTCACGGAAGCACTGCCTTCTTTTCTTTTCATTTTTCCATTTCCTTCTCAAATTCTTGTTGCAGGGTCACAGCTCACTCGTTGTAGCGAGACTAGCTGTAGCTAGTGGTTCATCATCTTCATCGGAAGATAATAAAACAGCTGTCGTTGTTTCAGTCTCTCTTTCTGTGACGCTGAGACTGCTAGTAGGGTTTTGTTTATATTTGAGGCGTTTCAACAAGCTTACAATAATATCACTTATTTCTTCACTTGTGTGTTTCGGAAATGTATCATCATCTGAAGCACTGTAGAAGCTTTCGGAATCATGGAGGTAGTGTAATACTCCTGCTATTAATAGTCGTCTTTCTTTTATTCGTCTTCGTAAGTTCACAGCGAGACTTGAACTCACTGAACTCAGATATCTGTATTGCTGGTCAAGTTTATTCAGCATAAATTTCAATGCTGTGTCTGCTGTATATAGTGTGGCATCACGTCTGCAAATAGATAGTACAGTCATTTTTACCACTTCCAAACTACGATGGATATCGGTTAATGTTTGAATTTCCACATCTGTGAAGGATATATCTGATTTAAGTCAATAAAAACTTTGAAAATGCAGTCCTTAATTTTTAGGAACGATCCTATCATGTCATTCATGCTGGACCATCTTGTTCGACAGTCTAATTGCAACTGGATGTTTTCACCAAACTCTTTACTGACGTAAGCTCTCAGGCTTTAAGAGGTAACTTTCTTATTGATCTCACCAGATTTCGTACTTTGCCAATCACCTTTTGTAAAGTCTGGGATCAGCTGTGCGAACTCTTGAGCTTTCTATTTCGAAGCCTTTTCTGTTGACGAATCATTATCATCGTCGCTTTCTGAGTCTGAGTGGTTTGTGGATTCCATTTCATACTGGAGGGATGGTTGGAATTGGGCTTCGGCAGTAGTCGTTGTCTTATATAAGGTATCTATGACAGCGAGCTGAACACCGTGGGTGAGGCAGAGTTGATGATGGGCGGGTATGTACGAACCCATTTTTTTCATGACACTGGCACCATCAGTCGTATGACTAATAATATCTTCCTGAAGTACGATATTGAATTTGGCAAGGTGCTCGCGCATTATTGACAGAGCTGATGTAGCTGGCATGGACCCCGTTATTTTGACGAGTCCAAGATTCTTGAATTCAAAACCTCCAAAAGCTCTGCAATGAAGGTTTCTGTTCAAGAATCTGAAATTTGCACCATTTTAGGCGGTCATTCGAGAAACAATAGCTTCCATTGATTCTGAAGACTTGAAGTATTCAGTCATTAGTTTCCGTTTCTTGAGCTTAGTCGTCTGCTCTTGTGATGTTGATGTTGACGTGCTTGGAGTACTCTCCAATGAAGGGGTTCCAACTGCAGTGATGTTTGAGTGCACAGTTCTTAAATGTGTATGCAAGTCTGTAGTAGACCCAGCAGTAGTTTTTAGTTTTTTTAAACATATCTGGCAATTGGCTGTTTGGCCGTCATCCGATCGATGAAAATGATCCCATACATTTAATGAGCGTTTGTTGAGGAATTCTGAGTACTTATGTGTCTTTCTTTTTTGATGAGGCCCTGCAAAGAAAATAATTGTTTTTGTAATGTAAATATGTAAATTGTACGTTAACTTTGACTTAACTACTAACCTAACCTAGGTACCTGGGCCTGGAAAAAACAAGCAAACCTACCTGTAGCAGGTACCTGGGCCTGGAACAAACAAGCAAACCTACCTATAGCAGGTACCTGGGCCTGCAACAAACAAGCAAACCTACCTATAGCAGGTACCTAATATTAAATATATACCTAGGTTGTATGACGACCTTATTACGTAGGTTGTATGACTCTCTCTCTATATAACTTAATATTAGTTTTCTGCTGTATTTAATAAATTATTAACTTCTGTTTACGATTTTATGTCGCGAAATAAAAATAGAGAAACCGTCTTTTCACGATCTAATACAAAGTCTCCGAACGAAAAAATCATTTTCCGCGTTTTTTGTTTTATTTTGAGCTAGCACAATTATAAAGCCATTTAAACACAGTAGTTTATACTGAATTGGAAAACAACAATTAGATAATAATTTGTACTTACATCTTTTTAAGCGATGTTGCATGTAGCCACATAAAACACAAACACGTCTTAGCTTACACAGTTCTTGAACGCAACTGATTGACAGGATATTTTGTTTGTTTGTGCGAATAAGCATGCAATCCGATGATGAAGCAAGTCGTACTTCTTCTTTTGACAATATCATGTTATGCATACTCTTCAGATGTTTCTGAAGACCACTTGTATTCCCTCCTAAAGTGTTAAATATTCTGTGGCATTTTTTGCATTTAGCAGAAGCATTACCATTGGCTTGCAAAAAATAGCACCATACCGAAGACTTATCATGCATTTTAGCAAGTACATAGCAATAAGACATGCTTTTGTCTCAAACAGTGGTTCCCAACCATTATTTGATCCGGGACCACTTTGATTTCTGTGTTGCTGGCAGGAACCAGAAATTAAGAAGAAAATTAAAATGTTTTGATGTAAAAAAAACTTATCAATATCATTTAAGCAACATTTCTGATTGAAAATTACTATCAGTTTGCATCAATGACATTTTTGAGGTGGAAAGAGTGAAATTTAAAACCTTTCACGGACCATGTTTTGGCCCTTGTGGCCCACCAGTGGTCCGCGGACCACAGGTTGGGAACCACTGGTCTAAAACAATAAGAAAAGCCAAGTTTGGTAATCACACACAAAAATGACAAAAAAAGCCACCAGAATACCGCCCTATTCAGAATATGGCCACAATATAACCTCAAACTAGCAAAAAACAATATTGTGTTATAGATAGTTATTAGATTAAGCATCAAAAATGAAATGAAACGCGTTACATAAGAAAACTTAAGTAGATACAACATAAAATGCATGAAAAATGCCACTAATAAATATTGTATTAGTAACTTAGGCTTTTAACGTGTATTAATTAACATACCTTTTAAGTTATCTGCCAACGAACACATTGCAGCTATTAACTTCGCGCTTTCCCAATGAAATTTATAAAATTATGTACCCAAAATCTGTGTTGTTTGTCAGCAAGGTTATTCTTATTCAATCTCCACAGATAATACTAAGCTTTACTCTACACTCGACAGTGTTGCCATTGCCATATCCAGGTTACCATAATAAAAAATGACTGTTGGTTTAGTAGATTATTTATACTGTTTTTAGGTGACTCAAGTCTCGTTATTCCCGTGACCGAAAGTGTTAGTACGAGTACTGCACCTAGTGTTTTATCAGGTTTTATCATATAAAGGTGCGCGCGGCTTATTTATAGTAACCATATTTAGTGAATATGAGCTCTATGAGCGTAAGAGTATACTCGGACGTAAAGTAAAAAGACTTAAGCCTGTGCTACACGGTTAAAGCGGTGGTTTCAAATAGAGGCGGTTTTAAAACTGTAGACTGGGATTTTATGTCAAATTTAGTGTCACCTTTAAACGCCCTTAGTAGAAAGGCGTGCGTCGCAAACTAGTGGTAGAATCGTTGGTTTAAAACTTTTTTGAAACCGCCTAGCTGCTTGTTTAAAACCACGCGAATTACAGTCGGGCTTCTGTAGGCGGCAAGCGCAGACGCACGCCTCGCTCTGCGCACAAAATGACTCAACAGAGCGAACGTAAAGTAATAACAAAACTTCTCGATTTACACAGAGACTTGCCCTGTCCTTTGTATTTGAAATCGGAGTCATATAAAAACTCCACAGAGAAAAAAATGCATGGGATATTTTAGCCGCAAAATTAATAGAGCTTGATCCAGAGGCAAACACCACGACTGTAAAAAAAATTGACAACCTTATGATTTCATCGTACGGTATAAGCGTAAATACGTCCTCTCTGCGCAGCGTTCTAAACATGCTGAGGTTTGAAGTTGGTTTTAAACCGTGATAACGGCACCGACCCAAACGCTTCTTTTCAAGGTGACCTTGGTTTTCAACTTAGTTTAAAACCATGTAGTCATGGGCGTACTTACCCTTAGGCCAAAAGGGCCATGCCCCGAGGTGGCAGGCTGCAAGGGGCGGCGTAAGCCGACTTAATACTGACTTTATATGTCTGAAGAAATTCACGTCAAAAAATTGGAGACCTTTTTTGAGTGGCCTCTCACAGTTCAACCTAGATGGTTGTTGACTGCTTAACTGGACTTACCTGTGGCGGCCATAAAATATATTAAAGCCTGCAGCCAGGGCTTATTAAAAGTTATAACAAAAGCTAGGGACGGGCTGGATCGAACTAAGATTATTATTATTTAAGGCGAGTTCATGACATAAAACACTGCTTTATCCCCTCGGTGCATAATCTACTATTGAAATCAGTTTAAAAGTTTGAGAGGAAAGATTTATTTGTTTGTTACGATTTCGTGACTCAAGGCTCAGCGGGCTGGCTCAAGCAAGGGTTGGGACGGACATTGACGGGGACGTTGCGGCGGGCTTCGGCGGTGAGGGCGGAAGGACGGAGGTCGAGAAGGGTCGTGGTTCGTATCGGGCGGCCAATGCGATAAGGGGGTTGCGGTGTTTGACATCAGTGTCGAAGAAACGCTTGGTAAATCGTTTCATGAACTGCTGTATAGTGGGCAATTCGAGGTGTACGGGTAGTCTCATTGCGGACATAGTAGAGGGCTCCCGTGATCTTACGGAGGAAACGGTTTTGGAACGTCTGCATCCTATGGAGGTGACGAGGCTTTGCGTGTGCAAAGACAGCGTACGTCATGATGGGACGGATGACCGCGGTTAAAAGTCACAATTTACACCTGAGTGACAATTTGTTACGGGCGGTCGTGATAAAGTGGAGGCTCCACTCCCTGAGCGAAGGCAGCGCGAGATTGGCCTGCCTAATATGCTCTTTAAGGTGAGGTGGCTGTCCAAGATAACCCCCAGGTATTTGACTTGCTTCTCCCATGGGATCGGCTTGCCATACATGCTGATCGGGTGAGGGGGAGGGGGTTTATGTCACGGTTTCGAAAAGAGAATCACCTGGCTCATGTCAGGGTTTACCTTGATTCTCCGAACCATCTGCCCAAGACGTTTGCGGATGTTTGGAGAGTGCGAGCGATAGAGTCGGGGTCGCGACCGGTATAGTAAATGGACGTGACGTCGGCGAATAGGGCCAACTGGGCCTTTTTACTTTTGGGGATATCGCTAGTGAACAGCGTAAAGACTAGGGAGGATAGCACTGAGCCCTGGGGGACTCCTGCTCGGATGGGGTGAGAGAACAAGGGTGCACCCTCGATGCGATAGCGAAAGGTCAGGTTCGAAAAAGTCACGCAAGATGAGCACGAGACGGTCTGGCACGCCGAGTTGGTACAGCGTATAAATAAAGCCATTGTGACAGACTTTGTCGAATGCTTTCACTATGTCGAAGAACAAGGCGCCCGTTATCGAGCCACACTGGCAACCAGCGCTTAGGTGCTTGACGATGCAGTAGACTTACTGGATACACGAGTGTTCGGTTCGAAAACCAAACTGCTCGTCGGGAATAAGACCTCGCTTCGCTTGCTTCGGCATAATCTTTGAGCCGCTTGTAAATAAACCTCACGTAGATTTTACCGAGAACGATAAGTAGACTGATGGGAAGGTAACTGGCGGGATCAGACTTGGGCTTTCCTGGTTTGGGGATACCGATAACGATACCTGTTTCCATGCTTGGGAGAACATGTTGTTACTTAATGCGCCATTAAAGATGGTAGTCATTAGCACTATGAGTTGGGCGGGGAAGAGTTTGAACACCTTGTTGATGATGCCGTCGGAGCTAGTTTATGAGACTGAGGAGGAAGTTGAAGTTCAGTGTCACTGCTGACTCAATGCTTAAGATTCATAAATACCAGGAGACCAAACACATGTCGAAAAATTTCCGGGGGTAGGAATACGAGCAGTAAATACTCACCAACTACAAGGATACGAAAATTATGAAGATGTATTTCCGGGGCTGGAATTGATATTTTTACATACGCTATAACCCTTAGGAGTATTAAGTTCTCTCTAGAGACAGTTCTAAATTAGCAGACGAAGTCGCGGGTAGAAACTTAATTTCAGTGAGCATATTGCAGCTACATCTGCCAGGGTAAGAAAGATTATACACGTTATGAAACAGTTGAGGGATGTAGCGCCATTAAAACTTCTAAGGACCATTTAGGTACACCAAATTATGTCAGTCGATCTTATCTTATTGTATTCTAGCCTGGGGTGGCACTTCCACATCCCATCTCACAGAGTTAGAAAGATCACAACGGGGAGTTCTTAAAACAATGATGAAAAAGCTTTTCCAATTACTTAGTGTAAGAAGAATTTACCTACTAAAAATCACTCATGTTACCCACAAAGAAGTCCTTAACTCACCTGACTATAAACTCGTGGCAAGGAGGCGTGTCTTCAAGTTACCCATCATCCCTGTTAAAACAGAATTCGCTAAAAGGTTCAGCACCTATATGAAAACCCTCGTTTATAATAACTTCACTAAATTGTGTAGCTTAAGAAATCTATCACTGCGTGAAGCAAAAATTAAAATTACCAAAGAGTTAACAGACTGGACATACGAAAACACAGAAAATTTTATAAAACACTTATTGTGATCTCATAGTTCTTTAAATAAATATAGGCATTAAATGCAATTATCTAGTTTTACTTAATCTAAGTTCTTATATTTTATGTTATAACATAACTATAATTCCCTGGAGAATTAAACTTAACGAAACAAAAAGAAAACTGTATTGCTCATTATTGTACCCATAGTTTCTAGTAATATTGTAATATTGTAATATATAATAATTCTTTTAGGATTATTTTTTAAAGAAACTAAACAATCTTGTATAACACACAATAATTGTAACCTATATTTTCTTTTTAATAAATTTATTCTTATTCTTTTTAATAAATTTATTCTTATTCTTAAATTTATTCTTACTAATGTTATAAATGTAGATATTGAGTAAAAGGTGTTTAGTTCTTTGTATGACTTTTTAAGTTAGCATTCATTTTATCATCATTCTCAGCTGGATTTTATTTTATAATTAAATGTTTTGGTCTTTTTCCGTTAATTTATGGGGTGGCAAACCGTACAGGCCCGGCATGATCAAAGTAATGGTACACATTGTTTACTTTCTTCCGTCTCTTATTCAATGTAAGAGTCAGGCGCGGAAGCAAGTCGGTGCGTGTCTATATGGCGTAGGTAGGGACGCGTGATCGGCGTGATGTGAGCGCTGCACTACTGCCACGCCGAAAGCGGACGCCGCGTGTCGATCGATCTCGCGGAATAAATCGGTTAATTAGGGTTCTTCATAACGCTATTTTAACGTTTCGACTCCGAACGAAATAAACGATAAAACCGATTATAACTTTTAATATCCGGTTGTTTTTAAACCGGTTCCATGTTTGACGACACGTAGAAGTACTAGGCTGATTACGTTGTTGATTGAACAGACAATTGTTATAGCCTTAGTAGATTTTAGATAATCAGACAAGTTAGTTACGAATAAGTAATCGTCTACTTGAGTGTTTTTTTATTATTTATCTTTATTGTTTACTTAAAGTATTAATAATAGCAAATCTTCTAGACAGGGATTCTCTGTAGTGCGTATCGCACATCAGCCACCCTGCTTCGCTGAGTGTTTTTTTAATGTCTTGTGGAATGTTTGTGACAAGGCTACATTGAGTGCTTTGCCGATTGCTGAGATACAGCTGGCCATTTGATTTTGTGGCTGCTCACTGTCTGAATCTTGTTTTAATGTTGGAATCAGATAGCTGATTTTAACTCGGGGTTTAGGATAGGCACCTTCATATATATACAATTTTCAGTGGGTAGATACTATTTTAGGAGATTATCTTATCCTTTTTGGTTAGGCCGTTAAGTTAGAGGTGTTTTCACGGCGTTGCCAAATCTTTGTGTAAATTGCCTCCACAAACCTTTTGTTTAGAATAGGGTCTGAACCTAATAATTGCAAAATATCGGGGTCTAGTTCATCGGGATTTTAATCAGCCTTCTAATTGCGCCTCAGTATTTAGGATCTCAACTGCCAATGAGTAAAACATTATCATAAGTACCCGTTGAAAATAGGTAGGCACTTTATCCACACGCGCTTTGTGTCAGGATATTTAAGTTAGTGTCGTACCTAGTGTAAGTACACTTATGATGGCCATAGTATCCACAAATTAATGTCGGGATATCACAATAAACATATTCATTTTATGACACTTATAATCAGGCACGAGGTATCCACACACAATATTCATCGGGATGTTAAAATAGGTGTTGAAGGTACCTACACAAATGACGGCCAAAGTATCCTCACACGAAAAAAAAAACGTCTGGATATCACAATAAAATTGAACATAATATTAATTACTTGATACTTATAATGCAGGTAATTAGGCATTAGGCAGCCACACACGAAATATGTCGGGATATTATTGTCGCGATACATGCACTTATTTATTTTTTGAGCAATCTCAAGGCGGTAGATAGAAAAACAATCATGTGTAGGTACTTGTCTTACCTTGTGCGTACCGTGCGGCAGTGAACGCGTAGGAGATAACGTTGGTTCACCTTCCGATGAAGGTTCACCTTCCGATGACGATGAGGGTTACTTCTTTGATTTTTAACTACCTTTTTCACTTTTTTTTTGTAGTTTTTCGACAACTGTCGCTGTCGCGTCCTTTTCAGATCGCTGTCTTTTTCCATAGTGTAACGAAATGGAAGTTATTTACGGACGAAGCAAGTTTCGCGTGAGTAGGAAAACACTAAATCACGTAATGAGTCAAGGATTGCCAGTGCAACGGCGATGGCGGGTTGCACTGAAGTGGGGGAAATGAGTCAATACACGAATTTTATACTAAGTACCTATTTAATTTATGTAAAACTAAATTCTATAAGCATTTAAATAGCTTTAAAATGTGCACCAGCTCGCGTACTGCTGCATGTTAACTGTACATCTTCGGGAGAGATACGAAGTATAATTGCATTCACAATATCAATGTTAGGTATATTATTTATAATGTATAAAGAATATACCTAAAATTGATCCTCAAATACCAATACCAATAGTGTTAATATGAACAAGATGATTTATATAGGAATTATATTTCTTTCTATAGTAGCCTAGCCGCCAGCGGCAACTTAGTCTTTTTGTATACGCCTTTAATCATGAAGAAATGTAAAAAGGAAACAAAAAAGGTTCTCTAAATTTTTTTTTTCTTTGTTACACTTATAAGCGGAAACTAGACACGTAGTAAATTGTTTTCAACAATTTTTATCCAATACTTGGTCCAACATAAGTCTGTAAATCCACTGTATAACTTCAGCTAGTCGATGAAACCGCTGTTGTGCGATCAGCAAACGAGCCCAGTAGATAGGTACAGTACGAAAGACCGCCTGTATCATTGCGGCACAATCAGTTCTTATGATTTCACTGTTATCCTTTCACTTCAAGCACAAACACAGACACAAAGGTTTCGAGAGTATTCTGGACTAGAATCTGAGCATTCAGGGTATACAACCCTGAATGCTCAGATTCTAGTCCAGAATACGAAATGCAGCAGCAATGGATAATACAGACGCTGAAAGATTCTGTGTTACTACTTCGAGAAAAGCTCTTTCTTCCATTGCGAATGCAATACATCTTTACATAAAAAATAGAGTTTATAATAAAATATAGGTAATATTTTTGATGACGTCTCTTTTTGACATCTCAAATCACCTGCTGCACGCCTGCGCGATGCGTGTACGGAAAATAAAAATATTGGGAATATGAATTTAACTAAGTCAGATAATTTGGACATTAAATTAATATAATAAAATAGCGTTACTAAAATAGTAATTATCACAATTATTGATAATATTCGTCTGCTTATATTAAACCAACCCAAAAACATACTTATTTTCGTAAATGAAAACAAACGTGCCTCCCATGTGACTGGAATGTGATGAAATTGCGATGCGAATGTGAATTGACCGAAATTTAAAGCAAGTAGAATACCATTTTCCAGTGTCTTAAAAATCGCATCGCAATCTAGTGTCATGTTTTTCGCATGACACGATAATTAGTAGAATTGGTCTTTTGTTACTACTTTCTTTGCAAATACAAGAATAGGCCTTGTGTACCAGTTTTTCAGGTGGACTTATGATTTATTGTAGAATTACTTTAACGCGAAACTGGGCAAACGAGACGGTGACAAGCCACGAGTAGGGCCATTTGGATTTGGGTATCGGAACCACCGGGGACACCTACTGGTCGGTTTTATTGAGAAGGGCTCTATATGATGAATTCCTTTTTCAATAAGCGTGAGCACAGGAAGTGGACCTGGCAGACCCCGAGGGTGCAGCTAAAAATGAGATTGACTTCATCATGTCGACGAAGAAGCAGACATTTAATTATGTGTTTGTGATCAACGTGGTGAAAACTGGAAGCATGGTAAGAGGCACATTGAATTTAAATATGAAACTGGAAAGATCTCGATTGATAAAGTCTACGTTCCGTCCAGCACAGATCCAGATCCAAAATTCCGAAAGCTTTCATATCGAACACGTTTCGAGTGCCTAGGGAGCTCCGTGGACGAATATAATGATGGCTTCGTGGAAACAGTCCATACGGTCGGGTCAGATTTCTTCAGGACATGCCGTACAGATAAGAACAAGAGGCTCTCTGAACCTACTCTCAAGCTCATGAAGGCGAGGCGGGAGATGATTCTACAGTTTTCAGTCGATGCGTGCAAATACCGGAGCTCAATAGACAGATCTCCAAGTTCCTGAAAAGCGACCTCCGGCGCTTTAATACCAAAAATATTAAGACGTGATAGAGCGGAAAAAGGAATCCAAAGTGTTTGCAAGAGATTTGTCTATTGGGCAGAGCCAGCTCATGAAACTGAAGACCGACGATGGCAGAACCATATCCGCCAAATCGGAGCTTCTGAGGGAGATCGAGACATTCTATGGACAGTTATTCACGTCAATGACTAAACCCGCTGCGAATCTAGCGAATGACCCAAGAGCTAGATTGATCCGGCACTATACCTTAGACATCCCGGACGTTAATCTGTATGAGATTAGGATGGCTCTGAAGCAGCTTAAAAACAACAAGGCGTCGTGTGAGGACGGAATTACGGCCGTACTCCTGAAGGTGAATGGAAACCGGTCCTTAAAGGCCCTTCAGAAATTGTTCGATTTCGTCATACTCGAGGGGAAAATGACACAAGCATGGAGCAAAGGTGCTGGGGTACTCTTCTATAAGAAGGGCGACAATGCCCTGCTTAAGAATTACACGCTTATCTCACTTCTGAGCCATGTATACAAGCTGTTTTCCAGAGTCATCACGAGCCGCCTCGCGCGCAAATTTACGACTTCCAGCCTCCCGAACAAGCTGACTTCCGAAAAGGCACCACATACATACGCTGCGACAGGTTATACAGAAGACCGAAGAGTATAATCTGCCCCTCTGCTTAGCGTTTGTGGACTACGTGAAACCCGATCGAGACTTGGGCTGTGCTGCAGTCTCTCCAACGGTTCCAGATCGACTATCGGTACATCGAGGTGCTGAAGTGTTTGTACGAAAACGCCACCATGTCAGTCCGCCTTCAGGATAAATTTTTACAAAAGAGAGCAAATCTAGACTTAGAAAGTTCCTTCACTTCGTCGTTCGTTTTTCCCAACAGATGTCTGCAATTCAAAGGAAGACTGCTTAAATTAAAATGTTGATGAAAATTTGTATGCCACAGGAAATATGCTTTGTTACTTTAAATCCGTCTATGTACCACTACTGTAACTAAAGTTCAAATAAACACATAATAAATAAATATGTGTTTTTGTCTATTGATTAAATGTGAAAAAGACACTTATTTACTAATATTACGTAAAATCTCATGCTTTAAATTGTATTCGATGAGCTTACAATTATGTGATTTTGTCGACTAAACAGGTTTACTTAAACTTTTATCAAGCAAAGGAATGCTTGATAAAAGTGAAAAGACCTCCAAAAGTCAATTATAAACAAACTACTTGTAGACGTGTTCAAAAAGGTTACCAAAAATTCTCGCATGGCAGACAACGGTAAACTTGCCGGAAATTCATGTCCGCGTTAAATTAATCGATGTCCAACAGTTGTCAGCATTATAAAGAACGTTAAACATCAACAAAATATAAATGGAAATTAAAGGAATCGTTGTTTAACTGAAAATTATATTTCTGTCATT
The DNA here is from genome assembly GCA_905163435.1 of Mamestra brassicae. NCBI lineage: Eukaryota > Metazoa > Arthropoda > Insecta > Lepidoptera > Noctuidae > Mamestra > Mamestra brassicae. The sequence goes on from LR990987.1 coordinate 9,810,910, forward strand.
TTATTAGAATAATGTTAAATATTCACGACAGTGAAAAATACACATGCAATTTCATGTATGAATCTACATTTGTACTTGCTGAGCTTTCATGTATGTAGTCTTGAAGACCAACCGAACTTCGGTCTAGTCTATAAAAAAAAATATGAATAAAAATAAAGACTTTTTCAAAAGTCAAGTTTCAAAGTACAAGTCCCACAACAGATGAATCAAAACGTTTGTGATACATGACGGATTCGTTCCAGGGGCACTCCACCTTTTGTGCCTTCGCTGTACTAGGCGAGACACCTCGCCCGGTACATTCAATGTCGAAATACGCGCTATTCAATATCGATTTTACGCTTTCACTGCGTACTAATCGACCACATACAGTAGGGACGTTCGTAATCGAAAGTTACTAAGTATGGTTCGTGAAATTAGCTTTAAGTGAATACGTAAAAATACCTTAAAAATCGCTGGCTTATTAAAAGGTAGCGGGAACAGGTTACGAGGGTGCGTTTTTAATTTCGCGGAATTGCGGGTTGGAGTAGAGTAAGCGAGCTCGTTTTGTCGGTTATTAAACAATAATCGGCATTATGCAAATTCTACATTTGCAGCTTTTATCGAAAATTTTATGGGCGTTCATGGGTTATATTCTACATATTTACTAAACCGTAATATCTCGTTGGATACCTGTTAATATTTGGTCTGTAATTTGTAGGAATAATGTCGTGTTAAAGTTTTGAGATAAATGGTGTCGAAGATCACGTTCATCAATGATTCTTTATTAATTATTTATATAAATAAAATCGTTTAAAATATTCTATCAGCAACGTGTATATTTCTCATGTTTCAAAACATTTTCTAACGCTGAAAGCTTTTAAAGCTTTGGTTACAGTTTTAAAGAGCAATAAAGACATACTTTTTGAGATAGTTTCATAAAACATTAAACTTGAATTTCCCGGGATTGTTGTTGCAAATGTGTGACACCTAACCACAAAAAGTTATTCGTTGAAACCAAAATTTGTCGGTATTAAGTGAGAACTAAAACATGGCAGAATGAAAGTACCACTTGGCGTCAGTCCTAAGTTTTCGTGGCTCCAAAAGAGGTTACTACGAGTACAGTCAGGAGCAGGGAATTTGAGACATTCTGTGAATTTTAAAAGAGTTATTTTCTCTGGAGTATCGATTTAAATGTTGACGACATAAAATGCGGATCACAAAAGTTAGGTTCTAAGATTTTGTGAGCACAAAATCCTATTAAATTCAATTAATTGATTGAATAATGGTTATTGACTTGCACTTAAAATTAACATATTTTTCCTTCTGATAGTTCATGCGTTAGTTTCTCGTCTGGCCGCAGCTGTGCACCAAAATTTCATTCAAGGTCGGCGCTGCTGTCGCAAAATGCACTTAAAGGACCGAAACAGAACACGATTTGGACGTTATTTGTACCGGGCATATTAGCTCAGTTGGATATTTAGAGCGCCGATATTTCTGATACGGAGGTCGCGGGTTCAAGTCCCGCATATGCCGAAATCCCTTTTTTAGTTCTTAAATTAAATATTATGTTTATGTGTGTTTTATAAATTTATATTAAATTATATAGTTATTTCCTCACATGAATAATGAGTTCAAGTTCATTCAAGGACATCGTATGTATAAAACGGGTGGCCATGAATGCAATGCAAAATAAAAATTGTGGGTATTAATAAACAGTGTCATGTGGCTACGCGCTACGCCGTAGCATTGCGATACGGAATAGCAACGCGCTACGGCGTAGCAACCGCATCATGGCCACTGAAGCGGTGCGCTGTGGTGCAGGTGTAAGGGCAACACTTCAATAAGTGGGCCATATTTTGGACGGAGGCATCACACTCCCATTTAGTGTTAAGCGAGTCAGTGAAACCCGATTTTCCGAAGTTTAATTTATTTGCAGCGGCCTACTTGGGCAGCCCTAAGTATATAAAATATAAACGCTGATACCTCATAGGTGTCATGTAATGTTTCCCACATACGTTATAACGTTGTTTTTCGAAACATAAGTATGAGTTAGGTGACGGACACATTAAAATTATATTAGTGTACTAATAAAATTCCTTCAAGGTCTAAAAATAGTTTTTTTTTTAAAGTTACTTAGATCCTGCCCCGCAATAGTGGTGTCAGAACTGGGATAGTCAGTGTTAGTCGTTACTGGCTATTCCTAAAACTATATAAAACTAAATCCGTCGCGTTCTGTGTCCGCCCGCCTTGTTCGTTTCTACATCAACCGCAAAATCGGTGTCCAGTGTGACTCTATCCTGTCTCTATCCAGTGACTATTCAGTTCGTGTGTGTCATCGCGTCGTCAACATCATGTTCCAACCGCTGTATCTGATCGCGATCACGCCGAATTCCTCCGAGTTGGCTAGAGTAGCCAACGAATCTACTAAGCCTTTCGTCGTGTGCCTAGCCGAGCTTAAAGTTAAGCTAACCCCTTAAAACGGCGTCAACGGGTCGTCCAAACACTGCCGTATCTGCTAATAACTGCTGCTGCTGCACGTCTGCGCTGCTGTTGAGCGCGCTACTCACCGAGGTCTGCGTGATGCATCCTGTCTTCCAAATCGTCACCTTGCTGTGACGTGAATATACTATTTTTGTTGTTGCCGCTTAAGTTTCCTTGTTTTCCTCCCTATCTTTGAGCTTTAAGTAATTCCCAATCACTCATTCTTATGGCTAACTCAAGTGACAAAAAACAACTTACTCCCACTATCTCTGAACCATATTCTATCCAGGTCTTATGAAACTTTATAAAGCCATACCAAGGGGAGCGTGAAACTTTATCAGCGTTTTTAACATTCTGCCAAAATGCTCTTGACTTAGCATCCACGGGTCAAAAATTCTTGCTGCTTAAGTACATTATATCATAGAGCAAGGAAAGGCACAAGTAGCGTGTTCAAATAAAATATTCGACAGCTTCGCCGAGTTTCGAACATTCTTAAGGCAGAATTTTGGGGAAAGAAAGCATTATAACCATCTGTTATTAGAGCTGCAATCATGTAAACAAATGCCTAACGAAACCGTCGCACAATATGCCCTCAGGATTGAGACTTGCCTAACGAATCTGAAATCCAAAATTAGTAATTCTGATTCCTTAAAAAAATACTTTCGGGACGCATTGCCATGACGGAAGATCTAGCTCTATTTACGTTTTGTCTGAGACTACACCCTAGATTAAGTACTATTGTTTGTTGTTGAGACCCCCGAAATCTTAATGCTGCTTACAAGCGTTGCTACGGAGGAAGAAAAATATTTCAATTTTTCAGTTAGATCATCTTGTAAAGTGTATCATAAAGTAGGTCATTCTGAGTACGAATGCAGATTTAAAAAAAAACAATCAAAATAAGGCTCAATTTCCATCTAAATCAAAACAGTCAATTAACACGCAAAAGCCCTCAACTTCTAGTTCCCAATCATTAATATGCCGCTATTGCAAAACTATCGGGCATGACATTTCGCAATGTCACAAAAGATTATTCAACAATTCCCGCTTCGATCGTGGAAATCCTGGAAACACATCAAATGAACAAAAGAACGTACAATATAATCAAGTTTCAACACCTACCGATGACAACGACGATTTAAACTAAATGATCAGATTACGAACCGGTGCCGACGTAATTCTGTTACTATAGGCAATAATCGTGGGAAAGGCTTCAATTTCTAAATCTAATTCTATTTCCAAATACGAATGTACTACTAATTCCGAAGTCGCTAATAATTCCAATTCCAAGTGAAGAATCCAGGTGGCTATTCCACAATTTACGATGTTTTCCCTAATTCAAGATCTTCCTTACCATATATCATAGTAAAAACCTCACCTACGAAAACACTTATCCGTCTCTTAGTTGACTCTGGCAGTTCCATATGCCTCATTAGAGAGCAATGCCTTCCTGAGCTAGGTACCTAAAGTTGAGAAGGATATTTTAAAATTCGAAGGCATTAACGACATCGATTCGCACTCTGAGACTAAGAGCAAGTTTATTTTATCTTTGGAACTAGAAAATAATTAAATGCAAGTTCCGTATTGTTTCCATATCGTAAATAAGAATAATTTAGATTATGATGGCATCCTAGGTTCGAACTTTTTAGAGTGGAATAAAGCCCTCATTAGTTACGGTGACTCCATATTATTGATTCAAGAAAATCCCTTTTACTATTTCAATTTAAAAACAACGCCTATTGTAAAGATTATTCCTTCCTAGAAGCGAAATGTTTCTTCGTTGCAATGTCACAAATCTCGAAATTAAAGAGGACTTTGGCTTGATGTCAAATTACAAGAACGCCCTCGTTTATACATTTCCCGGTGTTTAGTTCGTGTTGATTCTAATAACCAGACGGTTATTTCAGTGCTCAACGCATCAGATGAAGACATAATCTTAAAAAATCTCGAAGTAACGCTAGAACCTATCTCGCAAATTATGGAACCAAATAAAAACACTATTACTAACACCAAGATGATAAGGTGAGTAAGAAAAAATTGCGTTTGGTGTCCCATCCGATCACTATGAGTTTACTAGAATGCCCTTCGGACTCCGAAATGGACCATCCACGTTCCAAAGGCTTATGAATATTGTACTAAGTTGCCTTCAAGGAACTCACTGTTTTACATACATGGATGACATTGTACTATTCGGGCATGACCTTGAATCACACTGCCGAAATTTGGAATCAGTCTTTGGAAAATTACGAGAACATAGATTAAAAATACAGCCTGCCAAGTATGAGTTTTTACAAAAAGAAGTACAATATTTATGACATACAATATTAGATCAAGATGTGAAGCCCGATCCGAAAAAGGTATATTGTGTTCAAAATTTTATAACTCCAAAATCGCCTCGTGCCATTAAATCGTTCCTCGGGTTAGTGGGGTATTACCGCCGTTCATAGAAAACTTTTCCCACATAACGAAACACCTAACAAGCCTTCAAAAAAATGCTAATTTCATTTGGTCTCCTGAACAACAGAAATCCTTCGATGAGTTAAAACATAAAATAACGACCGCTCCTATTCTTCAATATCCTGACTTCTCTAAACCTTTCGTTTTAACTACCGACGCTTCTGATTACGCTGTTTCTGCAATCTTAAATCAAGGACTCATAAATCGGCCAAGATTTACCTGTCGCATGCGCGTCTAGAACTCTTAATAAAGCAGAAGGAAAATATTCCACTACCAAAAAAGAATGTTTAGTTATCTTTTTCGGCACAAAAGTCTTTAGACCTTACTTATACGGTAACAAGTTCATTGTAGTCACTGACCACAAGTCACTTCAGTGGTTGTTCAATTGCAAGGATCCTAGTTCAAAATTAATTCGCTGGCGCTCAAAATTAGAAGAGTTCGACTATGAGATAGTTGTTCATAAAAAAGGTAAGATGAATTGCAACGCCGATTCCTTGTCTCGTAATCCAATACTTTCTACTACAATGGATCCTAGGGTCCCTTCTACCGTTGAAACTTACGAAAAATATTTACAAATTAGTCAACAACATACCAATTCGTACGACACTGTTATAGAAGAGCATAACGATTCATTACTTACTACTGCTATCGACATAGACGACTCGATCCCATACTGCTCTGAAATTTTGCAAATATCCAAGTTAAAGATGATATTATATTTATTAAGAGATGAAGACTTACCTGACATACGAACCTTAAAAAACACGTTTTCACACATTTATTCTCACGTGTCCATCATTTTTAATATGATAAGAGATTATCCAGACATGATTACCGCTTGGTATCCAGAAGAAAATGAATTTGCTATTTCCGATTTTTAAGATCTATTCACGAAGCTATCGTTTACCAAATTATACAACATTTCATTATTTCTATTTCACAATACGGGTCTGAAAGTTTATATCTATCATTATAATATGCTATTTCCAACTCCCACGGAAGTTCCTCGTATATTAAAAGATAACCATGACTCACCTTCAGCAAGACACTCGGGTATTTCCCGCATGTAAGATAGGTTAAAAACTCTTTACTGGTGGAAAAACATGCTTCAAGGCATAGAAAATGTGTCTATGTCAAAAGTTGTCAATAAACAAAGTCTTATCTAATAAACAAACCACAGCGTCAAACAAATCGTGCCCCTATGATAATCACATCCACGGCTACGAAACCTATGGAAAAAGTATTTTTGGACGTTGTAGGCCCATTACCTGAAACTCCCGACTATCGTTATAAGTTTATCCTTACATTGCAAGACGACCTAACTAAATATTCGCAAGCATATTGTTACGCGCCAGAATTAATGTCGGGTACATTAAGTTACTACTAGCGCCATCTAGTATCGAGTAGCAGAACTAGTAGAGTCAAGTACCTTCTAGACATTTCTTTGCCAGAACATTCTACACTTCTCGGTATCTGGTCAGTCGGCAGCGGTAGTTACGAGTACTTTCCAGATGTTTCGAGAATGGAAGTTTCTAGAATAAACTGACCTATAAAAGGAGCGCGTATTCCGCGACCGGGTCAGTATTGGATTAGCGATACAAGCGAATACTTCGGAAGCGATCTTCAAGTGCGAATAAAGTGATCAGTGGTGAACTTGTGATTAGTGAGTTTAAAAGTTGTAATTAGTGTTTTTAAATTAAAGTGTCATTTTGGTTATTTAATCGGCTGTTTTTACTGTCACGAACCTCAAGCTCGTAACAATTGGTGTCAGAAGTGGGATATTTAAATCATGCCGATTCTACCAAAGGACGACACGGAGGGTATCCGTACCCGGAGTCAACGCCAGCAGGAGACGGACCAGAGGCGTTTTGGAGGTACAACGCCGCAGACCTCGGAGGGCCAGTTGCCGATCATGGAGGCTGGTCCGTCCACAGCAGCTCCAACATCTGCAGGACCAGACTTTGCTGCACTGATGATGATGCTGCAGGAACAAGCTTGTCGGCTGGAAGAACAGCTGCAGCGAGACAAGGAGGAACAGGCTCGCCGACAGGAGGAACAGGCTCGCCGACAAGAGGAACAGGCTCGCCGACAAGAGGAACAGGCCCGTCGGTTGGAAGAACAGCTGCAGCGTGACAAGGAGGAGCAGGCGCGCCGTCAGGAAGAACAGATGCTCCTTATGAAGGACCTTCATGCTACCCTCGGAAAAGCCATGAAGGAGGTGAAGGATAAGGTTGCTCAGCATGACAACCGCCTGTCAGAAGCTGAAATCCAGATCAGCAAGTTTAATAACGTCATTGCTGATGTTAAGAAAGAGTTGGGCAACCTAAAGGTTGGAGATGGGATGACAGTTTCCGTAGCTACTACACCTTCGCTACGTGGATTCAAAGTGCCGCCGTTCGATGGGACATCTTCCTGGTCAGCCTATAAAATACAGTTTGAGGCTGTTATGAAGGCGAATGGGTGGAGTAAAATTCAGGCCATGACTGCTCTCACCCTAGGCCTGCGCGACCAGGCCTTAACTGTCCTAGAAGCTCTCGATAAGGAAGTGACTTATGAGCAGCTTCTTGAGGCGTTGGAAGCTAGATATGGCGACGTTCATCTGGAACACGTGTTTCGTGCGCAGCTCAAGGATCGCGTGCAACGCAGCGGTGAAAACCTGCAGCAGTGGGCCCTTGAAGTGGAGAAGCTGGTTCGAAAAGCTTACCAGTCCGTACCTGCGCTCATCGAAGGGAACCTGGTGCAGGCATTCACCGATGGAATCCGCGATCTTGAAGTTAGAGCTGCTGTGAGGCTCGGGCACCACGGGACGCTTAAGGACGCTTTGGCTCATGCACTGGAGGTGGAAGCTGTGCGGCAGGATCATCGTTCCCATCGCGTCAGGGAGGTTGCAGCGGCTACAGTTCGCGAACATTCTAAAGGATACAGCCCTAGGTGCTATGGCTGTGGTGAAAGTGGCCACCTTCGATCCAGTTGCCCTAAGCGAACAATAGAAAGGGAAGCTGTGTGTCAGTATAGTCGTTCCCACCGCGGCAGGGAGGTTGCAACAGCTGCAGTTCGCGACCGATTTATAAGGTACCGTCCTAGATGCTACGGTTGTGGTGAAAGGGGCCATCTTCGATCCAGTTGCCCAAAGCGAACTGCGGAAAGGAAAGATAGCCGATTTACAGAAGGTAGAGCGGCTAGCAACAGCGCCAAGCGGCCGCAGGAATACGACTTGGTGACGGAGCATCGCAGCGGAAGATCTTATGGCAACTCAGACGCATTGTCAAGAAGACCTTGTTCCGAAGACTGCAAGCATTGTACTAGACAAGAGGGTAAAGAAGTCGTACCTATGAGGATGCTCAAGACAGACCTCAGCAGCGAGTGGAAGGAAAGCCTACAATGTGCACAGCAGGAAGATTCGGACATCAAGCCGATTCTGGAGTGGATGAAGGCTAGTGCTCCTAAGCCCACGTGGAGTGACGTCTCAGCGATGAGTTCGATCACAAAAAGTTATTGGGCCCAATGGAACAGCTTAGTGATTCAGGATGGAGTCCTGTGCCGTAAATGGGAAAATGCTCGGGGAGACAGCTGTCATTTGCAAATGGTTGTCCCTAAAGCAAAAGTACCGAATGTCCTACAGCTGTACCATAATGGTTCTTCAGGAGGCCATATGGGAGTAAAACGGACTCTACTGAAGATAAGAGAACAGTTTTACTGGGTCCACTGTCGTGACGATGTCGAGGACTGGTGTCGCAAATGTACAAGTTGTGCGGCTGTAAAAGGACCTCAGACTCGCAGTAGAGGTGCATTAAAATTGTACAACGTCGGTGCACCATGGGAAAGGATAGCCCTAGATGTTGCGGGACCTTTTCCGGAAAGTGAAAGTGGTAACAAGTATTTCATGGTTGTAATGGATTACTTCACTAAGTGGCCGGAAGTCTTCGCCATTCCAAATCAAGAAGCCTCAACAGTTGCAGATAAACTAGTTCATGAAGTCTTCTGTCGTTTTGGAGTACCCTTGGAGATTCACAGCGATCAAGGAAGGAATTTTGAGTCCAAAATATTCCAGGAAACTTGTCGAGTTATGGGTACTCATAAAACGAGAACAACTTCTTACCACCCACAATCGGATGGAATGGTGGAACGATTTAATCAGACATTGGAGAGATACCTGGCAAAAGTCGTGGAAAACCGGCAACGCGATTGGGACAAGCATATACAACCGTTTTTGCTGTCATACCGAAGTGCTGTTCACGAAAGTACATCGGTGACACCAGCCTTCGCCAACTTCGGAAGAGAATTGCGGCTGCCTGCAGATCTGATCACCGGAATACCACCTGATGCCCCACGCAATATAACCGATTATGCGAATGACTTGCGGAACAAAATGAATGACATTTATGAGCACGTCAGACAATCGGGCCAGCAAATGTCTGAAAAGATGAAAACCCGTTATGACCGTAAAATGAACAATAAAGGGTTCGACGAAGGTTCACTAGTGTGGTTGCACAATCCAGTTCGCAGTAAAGGGAAATCTCCTAAGCTTCAAGCTAAATGGGACGGGCCGTACCGGATTGTGACAAAAATTAACGACGTGACCTACCGTATACAGAAAGGTTCAAGAAGTGCTCCTAAGATCGTCCATGTGGATCGACTGGCGCATTATTATGGGACCGATAATGCTCGGGACGAGCATGTCTTAGGAGGGGGCAGTGTTACGCGCCAGAATTAATGTCGGGTACATTAAGTTACTACTAGCGCCATCTAGTATCGAGTAGCAGAACTAGTAGAGTCAAGTACCTTCTAGACATTTCTTTGCCAGAACATTCTACACTTCTCGGTATCTGGTCAGTCGGCAGCGGTAGTTACGAGTACTTTCCAGATGTTTCGAGAATGGAAGTTTCTAGAATAAACTGACCTATAAAAGGAGCGCGTATTCCGCGACCGGGTCAGTATTGGATTAGCGATACAAGCGAATACTTCGGAAGCGATCTTCAAGTGCGAATAAAGTGATCAGTGGTGAACTTGTGATTAGTGAGTTTAAAAGTTGTAATTAGTGTTTTTAAATTAAAGTGTCATTTTGGTTATTTAATCGGCTGTTTTTACTGTCACGAACCTCAAGCTCGTAACAATATGCAATAAAATCGTCCTCCGCTGAAGAAACTGCACAAAGATTCGTGCTTTTCATTTTTCACCTGGGTATCCCCAGGATGATCGTAAGCGATCAAAGCACCAACTTTACATCCGATGTTTTAAAACAGCTAGTGAGACTATTCGGCACTAAACATATTTTTGCCTCCCTTTATCGTCCACAAACTTGTAGCGTGCTCGAAAAAAGCCATGCAACTTTAAAAAAAATCATTTGATAATGTTAATGAACTCCTTAGAAAGCATTACTATAGCCTTGTCCTTTGACATTGATGATGTCAACAACGCAATCTTAATTAGCAAGCTCAACATTCTTCATCAAACTGTATTTAGTCCCTATCAATTATTCCAAGAACTAGACCTACATAAAGATAAGCTCCCTAAACACTGCGAACTTCTTACAAGTTTATCTTTAGAAAATATACATGTTATAATAGACATATCTGATTTCATTTGTTATTATCACCTCAATAAAACTATTATTATCACTAAAATTCCACTCGTCCTTCCACAGACATACATACAACCTCTACCACAGTGTTCCACTTCCAGCTCCTGACGATGTTGACCCTTATTTACAAGCAAGTGTGCATTTGAATGAATTTTAAAAAGAATTAAATAAAATTGAACAACCATCTCACTTACAAAAATATAGCAGTCACTATCTCTCGTTAACGTATGTTATCTCCATCATTGTTTTTATTTATATTTTATACAGATTTAGGAAGTTATTTTGCCCAACTAAACCGCGATATTGTATCCAAGTGTTAAATCAATGTTATACTAAAAATCAACAAACAGTCAAATCTGTTCAATCAGTAAATAACAGATTCACTGAATCATCTGACGAAGATGTCCAAGGATCATGCAAATCCTTGCCTACGCCACTAAGACGTAATGTTATGACTTATTTTTGCAGTCTCCTTTTTTTTTTAATTGTAATCCTCACTCTTATGACATTCTTAGTTAATGTCTCGTCTCAATGACTATTATTGTGTTAATACTATTTCATTTGTTTAATTCTAGATTCGTTGTAAGTTAACTAAGGTTACATTTATGATATTTCTTATGGTTTCTTAAATCCTAGTTTGTAACCCAAACGAAGTTCAACGTTTAATCTTAGATTTCTCATCACTCTTAATCGTGATGATCAATCTTATCGGGGGGTTTAAGGTTTAATTGTAAGACAGCCCTAAATATATAAAATATAAACGCTGACACCTCATAGGTGTCATGTAATGTTTCCCACAGTTGTTGTTGTTCGAAACATAATTATTAGTTCATATTTTGAACTTCGTGACGCACACATTGAAATTGTAATAATGTACTGATTCCCATTAAATTCCTTCAAGGTCTAAAAATAGTTTTTTTTTAATAGGGACTTAGATCCTGCCCCGTCACAGTGCCCAAACGATTGAACGCTTTCCATACAGGCCACTGCAGATCACGTCCAGGTGGCAGGTGTTCCTGAGGTTTCAAGAAGTCGGGTAGTAGAGGTTGCTCGTCTTCCCATAACTTGCCTCCTATTTAGAGTTCCTATCTTTGAGACTCATTTAATTGAAAAAGTTTAAAACCAGCAATGTGCGTGACAGACTTGGCCACAGTTTTCATTTACAAAATTCAATTTTCCATATTCAAATCATGCAATATGATAATTTTTCTTACTTTTATTTGATACAATAAAATGTGACCACGAATTTTACAAAGACGAGCTAATCTTGACTTAGAAAATTCCCACACATCGCGGTGAGCGAAAAATGTATTGGAAAAGCTGCCACAATACTATTTTGAATAAATAAATTTCCATTAGGTGTCAGCAATTAAAATTATGATATCCTATTATATACATTTGCTTAACTTTCTTTAATGTAATTTTGTTGACTGACCGAATGCAGCCCAATAGATGTGTTTTTTTTTAGAATCTTTAAAGTCAATCACATTTAAGTCACATAAGTATAGATAAATCAAAAAGATTGAGACACGTGAAGTATTCGAACCAACGACCTCCTCGCCAATATACACTTGCCTCCATAAACTAGGCGAGACGCTCTGACCACTGAGCCAATGTGCCGATAATTTTGATGCCGAAATATTTTGTGTGGCAACCCTATTGGTATATGTTCAGAAACATACTTTATTTGATAAAATATAATTTTCATCCGGTAAGCAGGTGAGTCAAGTTCGCTCTTACTTGGGATCTTAGACTATACGGTTGGCGGAAATCGCGGGGCGTATTTTCTCGCAATTGTCACACATTAGCCACGATCGAGTACGGAGTTAATAACACCATGCGACACTTTTTAATAGCATACAACATAATACTCAGCTACAATTATTATTGCAAAAAAAAGGAACAAAATTTGAATTTCGCGGACTACACGAGCCCATTCTTCTTAATGTAGGTAAATTCACTCCGCCACATTTGTTTTAATCCATGTCACACTACTTGTACGTCATGGGTTCTATTAGTAGAACAGAGTAAAGTTGGCAAAGAACACGTACCGTACACACCAACTACAGCGAACCCATAAACATTACGTCAAAGAGATGGCGTCACTGGTACCGTACACAATTGCTCCGTAATAAAAACAAAAGAAAAATAATAATTCCGTCTAAAAGTGTAAACAAGTGTGTAATGTATTTATAATCAAACAATAGTATAATATATATCTGAAAAATAACTAATGGAACATTCTACTATCGTTTCATAACAAAAACTAGGTATCACTCATCTTTCTCTGTTTTTTAAGCCTCAAAATCATCCCTGGCGTTACAAATGTTAACCAAGTGCATTATCATCTATATTTCCGTGAAAACGAGTGTTAAAATGTGAGTTTTGAAATTTAAATTTTGGCTTCGCAAAACACAAGACTGCATTCCACGAAACGAATCTGCGAAAATTTTACTAAAAGCGCCATGTAGTGGGGAGTAGCAAAAATTACACTGGTAAATGTACTTTGACGGCAAATAAACCTCTGTAACATGATGTCAAAACATTCAATAAATTGATGAATACTGTTCTTTTAACTCACGAGCGCGGGTGAGCCATACTTGTGTGGGTAAATGTACATGCACATTGTCTTTGTTTGCGTACGCTCGGGAGCGCTCAGTTTCGGCCGAGTCGACGGCTGAGTCAGTAGTGTTATCCAGTTCGCGCCAAAATTATTTAACTAATACCGTCAGCATGGAAGGTACTAGTAAACGAGCACTTACAGTCTGAAATAAAGGTACTTGATGCTTCATTGAATAAACTTAATAGTAAATATGTACAATCTCAGAACCAAATAAAAGAACACATTCTTGCTGCTAATGAGTTGGTCATGTGTCAGTGTATTTGCCAGACAGTATCAAACCTTGATGTTGTCCAGCCTGAGGCAACGGAGGTACCGTCCCAGGCAGAGAATATGTCTCAAGAATGTGTCACTAAAGCTAGGCTATTAGCTTATTATATTAACTCAGACGTAGTATGTCGAAGTCTTGTGTAATTAAATCCACAACGTTTAGTAATATTACTAAGAATCAGGTGGTGAGCCAAAATAACTGTAGCACTATGGCTATTTTTTTTTTTTAAATTGTACGAATGAGGTCCATGTATCACTATGGAATTTTTTGAAGTTATACTTCTTTTGGCGCGACGGAGGAAACTGATGAGAGTGAATTTTTACGATGCGCGCGCACACCTACACCTGAATTCTACATCGTGAAGTTAGTTCTAGGTGGCATGAAAATCGATAACTATGTTCAAGTTGTATATTCTAGTATTTTTTGATTGTCTTTTGTTTCTTTTATGTTTGAATTTCGAAGAAGAATGTGGTTTTAATTTCGAAATAAAGCGCCAAAATATAAGATACAAATATTTTGATAAAAGTAATTGATTAGACACTAATTTTTCCCGCGGCTCAGCTCCTTTTATTCTATTCTAGAAGATTTTATTGGAATATGATGATTTTTCGAAGACAAAAAACAGCCTCTTCATGAATGAGTTTTCTTAATCGGATTTGTATTTACAGTAGAACGGAACAAAGAATTTTACCGTTTATAATAATTATTAGTATTGACTATTTTGAAAAAAAGAAACTCGTAACTTATATGTCATTGTAAGTAGGTACCCATAAACTTCTCAGGTACACACCATCCAGAATAGAAAGTTGGTATTAATTTCAAATACCACTTACAAAACATTCGAATCAAAAAAAAAAAATTGCATGATATCTGCCCTATTTTAACTATGAAACGTATCAGTTATTTAGCGTAATAGACTTAATTGGCGATCGTTCGAACGCAACAAATTGAAGCTGAAAACAATATAAATATTTTAAAACTTTTATATTTTTTTAGTTGTGAATGTTTTTTTTTAGTTATTTTTTTTTCCATACGCCAAAGAAGTAAAACTTCTAACGCGTGTACATAAGTACACACACTCTTTTTTTTTTTAAGTATTTCCATCTCACTGCCCAGTGATGATGTTGAAGTCTTAGGGCAAACTCCTGATATTAATTTAAACTAGTTTATAAGACAACAGAAGTTACCAATAACAGACTAGTTATACCTAAAGGTATCTTCTTGCTCTCAGTTCGATAAATATCAAAAGGGGGTCAGCAGCATACGTTGAAATTATTTCATCAAAATATTCAAGGTATCTCTTCCAAAATATTAGAAATAGAAATGTTTTTAGAGAAAACAATGTTTGACATTGTATGTTTTCGTGAACATTGGTTGAAAGATTACCAGATGCAAATTAGTTATGAAAATTATAGTGTAGAAAGTTGTTTCAACCGCAAATCTATATTGCGCGGTGGCATCTTAGTTAAAAAATGCTTAAAATTTAAGCAACGTAATGACATTGTCAGCTTGTCAGGGGAACATTGTATTGAACTGTCCTGTGTCGAGCTGGATAAGCATGTTATAGTGTTCGTGTACAGACCCCCAAACCCTCAAAACTTTACTTTATTTGAGTAAACTATGGAAGATATCCTTGCGAAACTTGCAGCAGGTAACAAATCCGCGATTATTTGTGGAGATTTTAATATTAATATTTTAGAAAATAATTTAAATAGCAGCAGATTTTTAAGCCTTTTTAAATCGTTTAATTTGTCTTATGTTTTTACTGAACCTACTAGGGTAACACCAACTTCTTCAACCTGTATCGATAATGTATTCTGCGATTGTGATTATTTAGATAAAGCCATAGTTAATTACCTTCCGTCGGATCATAGCGGACAATTGGTAACATTTAAGTTTAAAGCAGCCTTGCAAAAAATTCAAATACAATATAGGCCAATTACAACAGGCAAACTAGCAAGATTCAATGTTACCTTACAAAATAAGTTGAATGTTCTAGGCCATAACATTGAGGACGCAAATAAGTGTTTTATGATAATTATTTTCAGTAGTACTAAAGGAATTCAATACAACTTTTGATAAGAAGTCTAAAAATACTTTCCCTAAGTTTATATTTAGTGAATGGGCGACTAAAGGTATTAGGATAAGTAGGGAAATATTATATGAGTTATATGGCCTTAAGCCTTTCATTAACAGAGAAACCTTTAGTATGTATGTAAACAAATATTCTAAAGTTTTCAGAAATACTTGCAAAGTAGCTAAAGCCCTGTACATTAGCAATAAGATCAAATCGGCAGATAATAAAATAAAGACAGTTTGGAAATTTATCAATAATGAAACAAGTAGGAATAAAGTACGAAACACTGATTTTTTACTGGAGACTGCACATGGTGCCATAAGCTCTAATTTAGAAGTAGCTCAAGAATTTGTAAAATTTTTCACCGAAATACCATCAAGAACTACTGAAGCTTTAAATTCTTCACCCGAGGTCTCATTTAATTTATTAAGAGCAAACGTTCCAGGTTGCACGGTTGAATTCCAATTCAAACATATCAACCCTATGACGGTTATAAAAGCTTTCCGGCAAATCAAAATCAAATTGACCGAATACTTATGGGGAATGTCTATAAAATTGTGCACGTCTATAATTGAGACCATAGCACCATACTTGGCTTTAATATTCAATTTATGTGTAGACCAAGGAGTCTTTCCGGATATAATGAAATATAGTAAGGTTATACCACTTTTTAAATCCGGTGACAGTAAAGATGCCAATAATTATAGATCTGTATCCGTTTTCCGCAAGGTATTTGAAAAAGTGATGCTCAATCAAATGCTCATTCATTTTAACATCAATAAAATCTTACACGTTCAACAGTATGGTTTTACCAAAGGTCGTTGTGCGACTGACGCTGGTGTCACGTTGTTAAAACACATATATACAGCGTGGGAAGAGGCGCAAGATGCCATAGGAATCTTTTGTGACCTCTCCAAGGCATTTGATTGCGTAAATTACGAAACCTTGCTCCTAAAACTAAAACATTACGGACTAGGTAATCTTGCTCTCAGTTTAGTGAAGTCGTACTTAAATGACAGACAGCAGCAAGTTCAAATAAACGGTGTTAATTCAAGGGGTTTAAAAGTCAAAATGGGGGTACCACAAGGCTCAACATTGGGTCCTTTCCTCTTTTTAGTGTACATTAATGATTTACTCCATCTTTTAAAAAATCAACCAGTTATTTGCTGACGATACGTCCTTAATTTTTAAGATAGATAGACGTTCTACAAGTCTTGACGACGTAAATAATGCGCTACAGCAGGTCCAAAATTGGTTCACTGCGAAAAATTTAGTAAAAAACTAAGTGCATCAGATTTGCTTTACCGAATGTCAAAAGTAATACTTGCGACATAGTATTGGACAAAGAGAAACTTGAATTCGTCGAAGACACGGTTTTCCCAGGGATCACGCTTGACTCAAGGCTACAATGGGGTCCTCATTTAACGTCTCAGGACGGCTAAATTCAGCAGCATATGTCAGAAAAATCCGTCAATTTACTGATATAGATACCGCGAGGCTGATTTATTTTAGTTACTTTCTGTTGTGATATTTGGTTGGAATAGTATTAAATATATTATTAGTAAAATAAGAGTTAGAAAAAGATGCTGAATGACAAGAGTGTTTATTTCAAGTATCTAGGCAATACATTAAGAAACAATATATCTATAAAAACAAGTCCGCACAACAGAGGTTATACTTTTCTACAACAGCCGCCCTTAATCGAAGTTGTGCAAGACAAACACACTAACAGAAAACAAAAATAATAAAACTAAGTTTCTAGACCTAAGCTAACTGTACATCGTTTGTGTACTATAGGCCCTAGTGGCTTTGTTAGCACATCAGCAGGCATTTCACTAGTTTTCACATATTCTAACATTATAACGTTATCGGATACTTTTTCCCTAATAAAGTGAAAACGAGTATCAATATGCTTCGTCCTGCTGTGGTGTACGGGATTTCGAACCAGATTAATGGCACTCTGACTGTCAGAAGCTAAGTTAACTGATGAAAGTTTACCTGTTATCTCATAGATAAATCGACGCAAGTAACACGCTTCCTTCGTGGCAGACGCTAGTGCCATATACTCTGCTTCCGCCGAAGATAAGGATACTAGAAATTGGAATAAATTAGATCAGCCCCGATTCAGATTGGCTAAAGTACACACTTCTTTTATGGGATATTGTGTTAAGTTTTACAATAAAATACCACGTGAGATTCTCGAACTGAATGAGAAAAAATTTAAAACATGCATAAAACGCACTCTATGTAGACAGGCATATTATAAACTGGAAGATTATATCCTTGATAAAAATGCTTGGCTGAATGCCGGTCTTGCTCCACAGCCTCAGCCGCTTGGTTCCACTAGTTAGGTTTTATATTTGGAAGAGATGCTCACCCTCTTTTATGTCTAATAATAATACTATTCCGCATAACCTTACATTATGTTTGGAATAAACTTTTCTTTTTCTGTCTTTTCAGATTGATATTCATAGTTTTATATAATGTAAAAGCAATTTTTATTTCAAGTTCTGTAATTGTGAGAACCATTATGTTAATAGATAGTTTCCTTGTTTGACATAAAATAGCAGGGGCAGTTGAGGGTGTGTCATGCTCACTCTAATGTCTCGCTGATGGTGGCGCGTGTATCGGATCATTCAGTTCCTTTCAAAATGGTTGAGCTGAATGGTGCTGATGCACGCGTCATGTTCGTGAACGTGCACCGTCAGTGGAGACTGGTCAGTGGTCATCCCTTAGTTGCCACTGCCTCATTTTAATATTTCATACTATAAATTGTTTTTTTCTTTCTTTACATTGTTCTCATATATAGAAGCAACAAGGTTTATGTAACTAGGATTTTTGTTAACATAAAACGATGTAAAAGAGTGTCCGTGGAGTTTCTTGAACGTTCTTCTCCATAGAGATCTACGCTTTGGAACGTGCAAATAGCTTCATGTTTTTGACGGACTGACTTTGACAATTCAAAAGTACCTGATAATGGTTTATTTGAAATAAATGCTTTGACTTTGACTTTGACGAAGAAAAGTTGTTCGCAGTGAGGTAATGCAAATTAATGTTTATATTTGGTATGTATTTACGTTGTGATTATTTATTGTATTGAGTTAGTTTAATAAACTGACTAAGATTTTAATAATCTATTGTTTTTTTTGGTCGTCAAATAATTGCAAATGTCTATCATTTTCTCAAAGAAGAATGCATCGAAAACCAAATTGTGATGTATCACATTTGCGTAATATTACAAAGCGCACTGCATCGGCGACGGGAGTTAGGGAACGAACAGTGCAGAAAATATCAAAAGAAGAACGAGACATGTCTAATGAAAGAGATGTAGCTAGCACATCTTTGAAATTCACTTCACCAATGCAAAACCGAAGAAAGAGAGAAAATAAAGTAGACATTGATGGATTT
The DNA here is from genome assembly GCA_905163435.1 of Mamestra brassicae. Taxonomy (NCBI): domain Eukaryota; kingdom Metazoa; phylum Arthropoda; class Insecta; order Lepidoptera; family Noctuidae; genus Mamestra; species Mamestra brassicae. Next base: position 9,829,781 of record LR990987.1, read on the forward strand.
ACAGCTGATGTTATTCGGATCACAATACAAGATTTTCATATCGTCCAAAAACAAATTCCAACAATGGCGAAACCCAGGTCAGTCTTAAATGAAAAAAAATGAATTCAATGGATGTCTAGCTACGTTACGTAAGTTACTAAAAAAAAATAAAAATAGAAAAGTTTTAGTAGAACGGCATGCAATCCAGATGTGGAGATTGAAATATTAAAAAAAAATATCCGAATACCGTTCTCAAGGCCGACCTTTCTTTTTCTTTTTTTTTTTTTTTTTTTAATAAAAAAAACGTTGCCCCACACTAGGAATTTCTCCTGTATCGTGGGTGCGTTTACAAACATACAAATTACCTATTGTCTATACTGACGAAAGATACGTATTAACAACACACTTTCGAAAATAATACCTGGGCTCAAAAAGACAAACCATATCCATTTACCAAAAAACTTAGTACAGGTACCTACTCGTTTTATTTTAGTACACGCTGGAACTGATGCCAGATTTATTGAGAACGCTTGTTTAGTCTATAAAGCTAATTCCACAGTTGTGGACTACCATTCAAACATGAGTTATGAAAACTACGTAAAATGGCTGAATGTAAAATTGCTGCCAAATTTACCAGATCGTTCCGTTATAATACTTGATAACGCATCCTACCACAACACACGTGCTGAGAAATTGCCAACGTCTGCCTCAAAAAAATCTGAGATGCAAGAGTGGCTCGCTTCAAAAAATATACCGTTCGACTCAAATTTGCTAAAAGTTGAGCTGTATGATATAATAAAAAACATAAAAGTGATTTTATCACTTACAAAATCGATGACTACATCGCAGAAAAAGGATTTGAAGTATTACGTCTGCCTCCCTATCACCCTGAGCTGAATGCCATAGAGAACATTTGGGGGGTCCTTAAAAATCATATTGCTCTAAGAAATGTTAGAACGAAATATAACCAGTACAGAAAAACTTGAAAAAAATAACGAGTGACACATGGCGTAATACATGCAATAGTATAATTAAGAAAGAAACTGAATATATGAAATATTATGACACTGATTTTGAATTAATAATATAATCAATTTACAAGATGACAGTAACGACGAAACTGACTGAAGAGGCGTCTAGTTATGATTCTGATTGAAATAATATTTTATTAAAAATCAGTGTCAAAATAAATATGTCATTAAAAAATACATTATTTATGAGTATAAGCTTTTATTTTATTATTTTTTTAATTTTGCAATTACCAGATTTAGTATCAAGAAGTAATTTAAAACCACACTATATAATACCTTTATTATTTTGTTCGTAAACAATGAATGAGTTTGCTAACGCTACTTGTAGTTACGCACACAAGCGCGCGTGTCTATACGCGCTTCAACTACAACTATGGCTCACTCGCGCTCGTGAGATAAAAGAACTGTATCAGGAGGCCAATTCCAGTCATTTTAAAACGTTCACATTCAAGTCGCAATCTCATCTCAATCTCAAAACGTCAAAAACGGTATTCTACTAAACTTAAAGGGCCAACCAAAGTTGAAGTTTTATGAGATGATATTGCGAATTGAATTTGACTAAAAAATGTACTAAAACGGTATTCTGCTAATTTTCAATCTGAACGCCATTTCACATTGAGACAAAAAATGGTATTCCGGTACATATAACAACGTCAAAACTGACGTAACCATGCGATTATTTTGAGATCGAAAGTTGAAGGAAAATTTTAGCTAAAGCAGATTCAAATTTCTAAATTGATCTCTATTTAATCCTTCATAACATCATGTAATCCAAGATTTATTAAGTAAAAACTTTTTCAGTAAAGCTACTATGAATGATTCTTTGTTTGTGTCGTGAAACAAGATAAAACGTGTGGGTTCAGCCTATGAAGGATGGAATTTTCAGCCTATGGAATTTTTGAATCGATGATAAAAGGACGTAGCAAACGCAGCACTAGCTGTTTTCAGTATTGTCGGCTGCGTCATTTCACATTGGACGCATATGTATATTCCACGAGCTACCTTGCGTTTGGCCGTACCGAAATGAAGCCGCATATCCAAAAGGAAAGGCAAAGGAATGGACTGGGTGTTGCAGCCAAGGTTGGTCTACTAAGTGCACTAAAAAACAGTGATGGAGCTATATCTAAAGCATTTTCTTAATCACCATTATTCAGTTTAGAGATTTTGGAAAACATTGCGTGCAGCGCGAGTTGCAGCTCATTCAAGGCTAGGCTAGTAACATAGAGGATCAAAACTCCATTCCTTCAGATTCTTATCGGCGTAGCAGGATAAACCATCTATGTCTGCTCAAAACACAAGCGAACTTCCCTGTGCGAAAGGAAGCTCAGGATAAGGCTGGAACTGAGAACTTTATGTAAATAGTATGCGATAGTATGCGACATTAACTATGGAGTTAAATTTACCTTATGATTCACTTACTATGTTTATACTTAACGAGTTTATTTCTGCATCATAAGACCATCTGATGGAAAGTAAAAGCAAGATGAAAACCAAAATGAAAACGAAATGTTTACAAATGCTCTAACTCAGTGTTTTTTCTTGTGTGATCGGATGTTCAAATAAAAATATTCACTTTTGGTGGTCACTTTATTGTTCTCGTTTTAGTTCTTTAAGGCTGATGTTTTAATTGGAAGTTACCAAATAACATTTTAGCATAATTTTACACTTACGTAAAAAGAATTAGGAAATAGGTACATTTCTAAAACCCATACCTACGTAGTGCCTAAACGGCTCTGTCGATTGTCTCATGTTTGGACTTTGGATTCTAAACCAAGGCACATTCTTAGAAACATTTCTTAAAACTGAGGACCATGCCTTAGGGGGAATTTAACGCAACTAAAGCACCAAGGAAGTTGCTACTGGCGGGTGTTTTGTAGGCTGTCTTTATGTAAACTTTGACGTTCAAAAACTGCTAGCACTCAGCCTAAAAATAAATTAAGTACTTCAAAAGCCACAAAATTTATAACTTTTGGTTTTGAATAATAATATAATCGTAGTATGTGTGTGTTATATTGGACAAGTAATCCTACTTCAATTTTATTATAAACGCGAAAGTTTGGAAAGACTGATGAATGTTTTTACTCTTACACATAAAGTAGGAAGAAGGTACAACTGATATTGGCGCCTACCAACAGATGAATAGCAACGAGTTGCGTTAATCCGTGAGGTTTGTACATTATATTCCAGGGAGTTTTATCGTGTTGTGGATTTTATAACGTACCTGTTGGCACCATATCCTTTGATTCACAACTTTCTTGCACAATTTTAGCTGTTCTGCTCAACTTTATGTAAAAACAACTTCATATTGAAACAGCTAAAAGCTCAAAGTTATTTTGAGGGTTTCATTTAGCATTATAAAAATAGTAAATAGTGACATGCATATGTCGCAGCCAAATAGTTGAATACGCCACTTTATATAGTGGCTGGCTGTTTTAATAATCGGAGCCGTTTTGTATTACAGTACATAAACGTTAAGCCTATCTTCATTGCAATATTTTCTGCTAAACGACGGCTCTCGCTCATGCTGCAAAAAAACACGCGATAAAGTCGTATTGTAGAATGAACTCACTGACTTCTAAAATATTTTCTTTTACCACGGTTTTTCACATATCTGCATTAACATACATAGCAATTACTTAGCTGCACATTAAATTCGTACTTAGTCAATGCTGTCACACGTTTTCGCGTTTTCTTACGTCTTAACGACTCGAATAAAAAACTTGTGTATTAAAGCCGTTAAGACGTCATTCTTATACGTATAATTTGTTCGGCTTCCTCTGTCGGTGTGATTGGGTTTTTCGTGCATATTAACGCGACGATCGTGTATTCGCGCAATGATCGCGTTGTACCTATTAGGCCGACGCCTCAACGATTCGAATAAAGAAAACGTGTCAATATTAATCTTTTTACGGATGAAATTATTTTATTTGACGACAATTTTGTTGTTATGGTAGACAACAACAAATTGAAAATATAGGATTTACAAAGGCGATTCATGACACGCTGAATTGACATGAAATTATAGCTTGCCAATTGAAGAATGTGATATTTTGACTAAACGCTGATCCGCCGTAATATAAATCTGTTTTTGGACCGTTTTCCGTCTCCGTTTTATAGACCTTTTAGATTTGACTGCGACATGATGTAAATCTTACGTATTAGTATATTTTACCAACGAGAACGAGTATTTTCATAATTTGTCAAATAAGTAACTAGCCCATTTGGTATTAGTATCGAACTTTGATATTGTGGGACTTGGTTCAAACTCCTTCCTCTATGTCTTTCCAAACAATCCGAAAATGTTCATAACATCCATGTATATGCATTCACAATATCAATGTTTGGTATATTCTTTATTTATACTTACTTCCTTAAAGTTCTCAAATACCTAGGTATAGTGCAAATAGTAGTAAGATGTTTATTTAGGACTTTATATTTCTTTCTGTTGTAGCCAGCGGCAACTTAGCCTTTTTGTATTAAGCCTTTAATCATTAAGAAATGTAAAAATATAAAAAAGGATTCTCTAAATCAATGTTTTTATTTGTAACACTCATAAGCAGAAACTTGAGACGATGTAAATTGTTTTTAACAATATACCGAATAGTTCCCATCCATAGTCCAACATAAGTCTGAAAATCCACGTTATAGCTTCAGTCAGTCTGGGTATTGATGAAACCACTGTTGTGCGATCAGCAAACGAGTCCATTAGATAGGTGCAATACGAAAGACCGCCTGTATCATTACGGCACAAACAGTTCTTATGATTTCACTGTTATCCTTTCACTTCAAGCACAAAGACAGTTGATACAAAGGTTTTGAGAGCATCTATATACCCTGAATACTCAGATTCTTCCAGAATACGAAAGCAGCAGCTCATGGGTAATACAGACGCTGAAAGATTCTGTGATGGCTAATAGTACAACTTCGATAAAAATTATTTCTTCAATTGAAAATGCAATACATCTTTACATAATAATTTCAGCAGAAAATTAGAGTTTATAAAAAAATATAATGTTTTGACTTTAGCAATAATGACGTTTGTTTTTGACATCTTAAATCACGCTAAACGCCTGCGCGATTCGTGTACGTGTACGTTCCAATTGAGGCACATTTTCTATTAAATATTTTATTGTTTTGAAGTTGTATAAATTTATTATTAAACGGAAAATAAATATATTGGCAATATGTATTTAACTAAGCCGGATAACTGGATATTAAATTAATAGAATAAAATAACGTTACTTAAATAGTAATTATCACAATTATCGATAATTATTGTCTGCATATATTGAACCAACACAAAACCACATTTATTTTCGTAAATGAAAACAAACTTGACTCCCCTGCGACTGGAATGTGATGACACTGCGATGCGAATGTGAATAGATCGATATTTAAAGTTAGCAGAATACCATTTTCCAGTGTCTTCACAATCGCATCGCAATCTAGTCTCGTGTTTTTCGCATGACACGTTAATTAGTAGAATTGACCTTCTGACAAAACAAAAATCCATGCACATTGAATAAAAATAACTTAACACAGGAATTATTCTAGAAAATTGTTTTGACCTTGCAATTACAATAAAAATGGGGTCTGAAGAAAAAATATAACTTTGCGTTATAAACATAAACTTGCGAGAACATTATCATTCGACTCAATTTGTGCCAGACATGACTCGCTAGGAGATTCTATAAATTCTGAAATAAACACGACAGCCTTAAGTATGTTCGATTTATCAACATCGGCTCCATCAGATGAGATATTTAAGCTGAGAAAAGATCTAGAAGAAAAGGAAATGTTACTAGATAATGCAATATCTGAAATTGATAAATTATCATTAGAAAATATTCAACTACGCAAGAAAATGCAAGAACTATTAGCATTCAAGTCACTGCCTAAAAATATATGTACTGAGATCTTAAAACGCAACCACATGAAAACGACATTAACACTTCTCTTGACTAAAAACATGAAATGAAATGGTAAACACTCAAAAATTTAAGTAAGACAAAGATAATGCACTTTAGACAACGTACTTCCAGCTTAAGTAATCTTCACATACACAACAAGAATGACAATATTAAGGAAGCAGAAGTTACCAAATTTTTAGGTTGACAAATAGATAACAGCTTAAATTGGAAGGCACATATAGATATTTTGTGTAAAAAACTGAGCTCATCTGCATATGTTCTATAGAGATTATCCTCCATAGTTGATACCAAAGCACTTGTCACGGCTTACTACGGCATAGTTGAATCTTATTCACGTTACGGCATCATTTTCTGGGAAAACTCAACAGAGAGACATAGCATTTAAGGCTCAAAAGCGATGTCTCCGATCAATGTTTAAACTTAAAACTATCGACAGTTGCAATCCCTAGTTTAAGCAATGCAAAATCTTGACACTTCCTTGAATTTATATCTTCGAAATAGCTATGTTTGTCAAGCAAAATCCAAGTCGTTTTGAACGCCTAGCCGATGTATTCCCAAGGAATAGGCGTGACGATAGCAAATTTTTTATTTAATATGGGTTTGCTCTTGACTCTAGTCTAGGTCATAGATGACAGAGACAAAGTCGACGATGGAGCGAGCTTACCCAGAAGAAGCCTGTTCACTCTAATTTTGAAGAGATTAGGGTTGTATGCGTTCGGAAACACAGACGCAGGCAGAGAGTTCCACTCCTTAAATAAAATATGTCAGGTATCATGTCGAACCGCGTTGATGCGCAACAGTGTATATTGCATGGCCCCAATCATCTACAATAAATTACCAAGTGGTTGGAAAGATTTAAATACATTGCAGTTTAAGAGTAGACTACGTAATTTTTTGGTAAATAAAACGTACTACAGTATAGCTGAATTTCTAACTGAGAAAAATATTTGTTTTGAATTATATTAATGGTATTTTTTTAATTGACATTGCATAATTTGATGACATTGATAATATATATACATATTTTTGTATTTATATTGATTAGTAATTTGAATAATATTGTGGTAATTTTTTAATTGACATCTGCATAATGTGATGATATTGATATTTTTCTAATTTATATTGAATACGTAATGATTACTCATTGATTATTAAAATATCTCTGACCTTTAATTTAATTATTTGTTACAACTATGTATGTATACTACCCATATTTACAAAATAAAATTCTTTTCTAATCTATTCCTAACTACTCCAAATACAACATTACAAGCCTTCGATGATAGTAGCAGCACAATAAAAAATTCAAAAGTACAAGATGCCCACCGTCTAAAAAAAAAACGTAACTTCTGCCAGATATGAATCGAAGTTACATCAAACTACAAATATGAGTTCAGTATCAACATTTAACGAAGACCAAAAAGCAACACAAAATGACAAGTCAAAACAGCCATACATACAGGAAGAGGAAGTCAATAAAAAAATCAACAAGCAGAAATCCATCTACATATTTGGCGCTTAACAATATGTGGGACCAGCAGCTAAGTTGGTTCACTCTAGAACTAATACCAGGTGTGAAAAGTATAGAATTCAGTCCATTACTAAACCACAAGCCTTAGCAAATGACATCTTAAGTTGCTGCGATCGAATAAATATAACAAGCGAAGATAAATTAATAATTAGTGTTGGTGAAAACGACGACAACCCCATAAAACTGTTACACAACTTATCGTATATTGTCAAAAAACTAAAGTTATTATTCTTGGTGTGAATAAAAGTAGTCATTTAAAAAAAAACTTTAAATAAACATTGAAAAGCTTTTGCAATAACATTGTTAACTGTACCTTTTTAAGTTGTTATCTGTTATCAGTTATCTGCACATTATCTGTGTAAAATAATAAATCTACGATCGATACATTAGAATATAATACAAAATACTTAAATTTCATTTCTGAAAAGAATTTATTAAATATCAACACAAAGATCCCATCTCGAGAAAATGCTTTAACACATAAAAATACATCATCCAGCCATGAAAAAACAATTAATAGTGAGAATATCAATCACAAAAAAGAAACAATACCATATTATTTCGACCCAATACGCAAAAAAAAACTAGCTCATAATAAAGAAGAAACACCTCAACAAGAAAGCACGTTTTTTCGAATCCAATACTGTAAACTTAATCACACTGTTCCATCAGAATAGAGCTGGTCTTTTAAACAAACAAGGAAATATAGAATTATGCATCGACGAATTTAATCAAAATAATAATTACCATGATGTGATTTGCTTCTCAGAAACTTTCATAAAAAGAGGTAATGAAAATAACGTTATATTAAAAGATTTTAAACTAATTACATCCTACTCTAGAACAAAAAAAAAGAGGCGGTGTTTGTATTCTTGCCAGAAATTCGCTAGATTATAAAGAATTAGCTATTTGTAATACCATGTCAACCGACAAAGTATTTGAATGTTGCGGTGTAGAATTTCCATCTCTTAGCTGTATTATTATTTGCTTAGATAGAACACCAGATAGTAACATCAACTAATTTTTTGACAAACTTGAATTACTATTACACAAAGTATGTAATAAATCCATTAAAAAAATAATTCTAACAGGTGATATAAATATAGATACGCTCAAAAGTAATAAAACTACATTACGTCTAAAAGACACTTTAGTAAGCTTTGGTCTCAGCCTACATATAGATCAACCAACGAGACGAAAGGCCTGCATTGATCACTTCATAAGTAACATTAAAAACGCAACAGGTATAGTGCACAAATTATTTATCTCCGACCACAATACAGGCCAAACTTTAAATTTTCCCTTCAGAAAAAGCTGCTTTGTTTACAAAAGAGATTATAATAAAGACAACTTGGATAAATTTATAAATTGCCTATCAGAGCTAAGTTGGTCAGAAGTATATGATCACGAAAACTTAAATTCAGCCTTTGATGTATTTCACGAAACATTCGGTCTATTTTACAACCTCTGCTTTCCAATCAACAAAGTAACAATAAATTCAAACTGTACATCACCAAAGTGTGTTACAATTGGAATCAGAAAATCCAGTAACCAAAAAAGGAAACTGAGGTATCGCCAACACATTTCCAAATCTAAAGACGATGCATTAAACTATACAAAATACAGCACAATATTCAAAAAATGCATTAATCAATCAAAACACCTTATTAATTTTAGAATTATGTCAATACATATACGAAAACATTATGTATGTTCGGAAAAATATTCATCTTTTTAATAAGATTAGTGATAGGCATAATTTTAATACTAGAAATAGGAATAAATTAGATCAACCCCGATTCAGATTGGCTAAAGTACACACTTCTTTTATGGGATATTGTATTAAGTTTTATAATAAAATACCACGTGAGATTCTCGAACTGAATGAGAAAAAATTTAAAACATGCATAAAACGCACTCTATGTAGACAGGCATATTATAAACTGGAAGATTATATCCTTGATAAAAATGCTTGGCTAAATGCCGGTCCTGCTCCACAGCCTCAGCCGCTTGGTTCCACTAGTTAGGTTTTATATTTGGAAGAGATGCTCACCCTCTTTTATGTCTAATAATAATACTATTCCGCATAATCTTATATTATGTTTGGAATAAACTTTTCTTTTTCTGTATTTTCAGATTGATATTCATAGTTTTATATAATTTAGAAGCAATTTTTATTTCAAGTTCTGTAAATGTGAGAACCCTGGACCATTATGTTAATAGATAGTTTCCTTGTTTGACATGAAATAGCAGGGGCAGTTGAGGGTGTGTCATGCTCACTCCAATGTCTCGCTGATGGTGGCGCGTGTATCGGATCATTCAGTTCCCTTCAAAATGGTTGAGCTGAATGGTGCTGATGCACGCGTCATGTTCGTGAACGGGCGCCGTCAGTGGAGACTGGTCATCCCTTGGTTGCCACTGCCTCATTTTAATATTTCATACTATAAATTGTTTTTTTTTCTTTCTTTACATTGTTCTCATATATAGAAGCAACAAAGTTTATGTAACCAGGATTTTTGTAAACATAAAATTATTTAAAAGAGTGTCCGTGGAGTTTCTTGCACGTTCTTCTCCATAGAGATCTACGCTTGCGAACGTGCAAATAGCTTCATGTTTTTGACGGACTGACTTTGACAATTCAAAAGTACCTGATAATGGTTTATTTGAAATAAATGCTTTGACTTTGACTTTGACTTTGACTTTGAATGGCAAAAAATAAAGGCAAAGCTGCGGGCATATCATAAAAAATAAAACTGATCACGTAAATACAAAAATAAATATTGAGAACATTAAAGCAGACAAAAATCTCATAAAAACACCTATAGAGGTTGCCAAGTCTTCCAATGACTTCTTTATTAATATCGCCAATGTATTCGACGACAAAGGTAAAATTCCCTCTAACAAAAAACAAACAAGGCAAGGTATTTTTCCAGATAAACTGAAACAATCAACTGTAAAGCTCTTATTTAAAAAAGGTGAAACAAACGACTTATCCAACTACCGCCCTATAACCCTAATATCAAATTTATCAAAAATCTTTGAGAAAGTCATGCATCGTACGTAGGCTCACTAATTTTTTTTAAAAAAAAAAATATTATAAAAGAGGAAAGAAATGGCTTTCAAAGAGGAAAATCCACAACTTTAGCAGCGTGTACACTGATAAAAAAGGTAATTGATAAAAAATTATATAATCGCATTCCAGTATCTGTCGTCTTTTTTGACATGAGCAAAGCTTTCGACTTTGTCAACCACAATTTACTTTTATAAAAATGCAATAGCTATGGGATTCGAGGAATAGTGAGTAATTGGATAGCTCCGATTACAGTCAAACCAAGTCAGGATACCTACAGCTTTAAAACAACAGCGCATACTTTTTGCTGACGATATATCGGTCATAGTTACTAATAAATCAAAAATAGACCATGAAAAAAATATTAATAAAACAATAAACTAAGTCTTAAAATGGCTCGAAAACAATTATCTCTGTGCAAATATAAATAAAACCATATACTTTCAAAATTAATTATAATAAAATTACCTTTAACGAACAAGAAATATTCGAAGTTAATGATTACAAATTTCTTGGCCTTATTCTCGACCAGAATTATTGTAACTGGAAATTACACATAGAACACGTTTGCAAAAAACTAAACGTTTAAGGAGTACAGCGAGCGAAGCAGTTGCTCTAACTGCTTACAACGGATGTTTCCTCTTTATTAAGATGTGGACTCCTACTGTGGGGAAACTCCACAAATATAAATGATGCCTTTCGAAAAAAATAAAAATTCTAACCTTGACAGGTCTTTTTATAATGCAAGCTGGTGTTTTTGTTAAGGAGCACTCAAAGTTTTTCACAACGTGTGAATTACACTCAAAATATACCAGTCGGGACCCTACACTACTAAGAATGCCCACACATAAAAGCACATTATGCCAACTGCCAGCTAAAAATAGCTACATCAGTTCAATAAATTTTTTCAATAATATACCAAAACAAATAAGGGAACTGCCTTTGAAACATTTTAAATCCAAAGTAAATAAATAGCTGGTTGGTAATTGTTTTTATAGTGTTAAAGAATTTACTGACAAAAAAGTAACAACAAATTTGGTTACTGATTACTTTAAATATTCCTACTTACTTAAGTAAATTGATTTATCAGATATTGTTAAAATTTCAAATTAGTACTTACTATACCATATTTAGTGTAAGCATACAGATGAACCTCAGAGACTTGCTAGTTTAATTGAAATTGAATTTATTTAATAACTTAATTATTGATTGTATTACAAAACATTAGTTTTATAAATACATGACATTCGTTATTTTTGTAAACAATTTCTCAAACATTATTATGCGAGGACATAAAGTAGTTATACCCGAGACACTCAGAACTAAACTATTAACCCTTTGACCGCCACGGTCGGCTATAGTCGACAAATAAAAAGTGCCCAACACGCCATCGTCAGCTAGAGTCGACAAAAAAAAACGGCGAATTTGTGGTTTGGCGTCAGGGGCACGCCGATGCGTTTATGCTCTGGCGTTTAAAAGGTTAACAGAACTACATAAATCACATTTAGGAATCGTAAAAACGAAAGCAGAAGCGCGCATAAGATTTTGGTTTCCAGGAATAGATAACGCGGTAGAAAAAATGATTGCGGATTGTGAGGTTTGTTTACAGTTGAGACAGTTACCAGCGCGTGCGCCGCCAGTGCGCGGCCACACTCACCGCAGGCGTTCTATTGTATTCATATCGACTTTCTCGGCCCAATACATAATCGTTTGTATTTAGTAATTGTCGATGCGTTCTCAAAGTCGGTAGACGCCTATGATATGGGGACAAGTATGGCATCGTGTTCGCTGATTAGTAAATTGTACGAATATATGGCAAGACTTGGTTTACCGCATACCATAGTTCGTGACAATGGCACGCAGTTTACTTCGAAAATCATGTCATATTTATGTTGTCAAGCTATGGGGAGGAATGTTGTGTATTAATTGTTAATATGAGGGTGGTTGCATCCACTCCTATATAAGTTATATCGCTTGTCAAATAAACTGAATGTGCTACCAGCTATCCGTCATTTCACTTGTCCTACGTTCGCATACATATCAATTACACTGCATATTTGTGATATCTTTTCAACAAAACTTAGATCTTTCTTTTTCTTCACAATTGTCTAATTTTCTTGCTAAACTAAACCAAACAGTAATTAATAATACTTGTGATACCTTTCTCGTTATTGGTGACTTTTACCATCTGATATAATCTGTCGCTTGTCCCGTCCCATTGCATTCCAACAGTAACGATGAAATTTTGCTTTGTGACGAATTATGCACTCTTGATCTTGCCCAGTATAATGTCATACCTAATAAGTATGGTAGATTCTTAGACCTAGTACTTTCCAAAGAAACAACGAATGTGTCCGAATGTTATAGCCCGCTTGTGCCTATCGATGCCTATCACCCGGCATTATTAATTAATTTGGATTTATTTGTAACACCTCTGCTGGAGTGCGCGCCTCGTACTCAATTCTTGTTTGACAAAGGTGATTATGAATCCATGGGCAGAGACATTTTTTCATTAAAAAGTACCCAACATGGCATAGTTCGTCACTTATTAAAATAATTAAAAAGAATATAAATACTTAAAAAGATTCAAAACCTATGGTAATACATATGTCTGACAAACTAACATTCAAGCTTCTTCGCGAGAGGGTGAAAACCTTGGAATCTTAATGCTACCGCAACTATTTGGATCTGACAGAAAGTTCTATTAAAAATAACCCAAAATACTTTTGGACTTATGTAAAAAGACCTTCATAACTCAAATGCAATTCCAAGTACCTTGAACTATAAAAGTGATACCTTGCGGACTGGGGAATCTATTTGTCAGGCTTTTTCAGAATACTTTCATTCTACTTTTCTCAATCACAATGCTAGTCATAGTACTATCTCTTCTAATTTCCCTTTCACTGATTCGTCGAACCCGTCATGTGATATCTGTAGTATCGTTGTTAATATTGATGAAATGATTAACTTGCTTCAAAAAAAATCCAAGCCACAATATCGTCGCAGATGGATGTAACGGCACTCCAGAATGACCCATATCGTTTAGAGGTCTACTGTCAAAAGAGCTGGCTGGATCTTAATCCCGCAAAATGCTCGGTTATTAAGTATTCTCGGAAGCGCTCAATCATTGTCGCATTGTATACCCTAGGTGATCAATTACTACCTAGATCGGACTCCATCCGTTATTCGGGGGTTCATCACGATTCCAAGCTCAGCTTTGAAGTACACATTGATGCAGTAGTCGGTTATCCAAGTGCTTCACTCAAGCCAAAACTTTAAAAATCCTATATTGTACTTTTTTTAAGTTACATGGAATATGCGTCCGAAATATAGAACCCATATTCCCACAAATACATTAACCGAATTGAGAGTTGTTTTGCACGGACAGCACGGAGTTTCTTCCAAGCAGCCATTACATTATTTTGAACCGTAGGTTGAGTTCATCTTCTTTCTTCTTTACGTGGGCTTTCCAGCGTAGCTTTGCATCAAGGGTCATACCGAGATACGTGGCTTTATTATCATAAGGGATTTGTTTGTTTTTAATATAAACTGGAAAATACTGTTGTTTTGTGTTAGTAAAGTGTATGTGTATAGATTTGGATTCATTTAATTTAATTCTCGATTTTTTGGTCCAGTCATTAACTTGATTAACAGCCATTTGAACCTTTTCTACTGCTTCTTCATGGCTGTTTCCATCGGCCATTATAGCTGTATCATCAGCAAAGGTCCCAATAGTAGTGTGTTCAGATTCAGGAATATAGCAAGTTTATAGAAGGTACAGGACCGGACCTAACACGCTTCCTTGCGGTACGCTAGCATTTATTTGTTTCAGTTCTGAATAAGCGTCTTCTTATCTTATTCTAAAGACTCTGTTTAGAATGTAAAATTCTAATATATCTACAAACTGTTTCGGTAGCAGGCTCTTCAGTTTATGTTTAAGGCCTTCATGCCATACTTTTTCAAACACTTGAGCTACGTCCAGAAAAACAGTAGCACAAACTTGGTTGTCTTGTTTTTTAACGCGTCCTCTATTACGTTTGTGATTCTGTGCAGTTGATCGATCGTGGAGTGTTTTTCCGAAAACCAAACTGGTGCTCTGGTATAATGTTCCTGTTATCTATTATTGGTTTAAGCCGTTTGAGTAGCAGCTTTTCAAACAGTTTTGACATTATGGGTAACGGGGGAATCGGTCTATACGATGTTGTTTCGTGGGCCGGTTTCTCAGGCTTTGCCATCATTATTACTTCAGCAACTTTCTATAAGTCTGGTACATATTTAAGTCTCAGTGCGGCATTTATAAGGGTTGTTAATTTAACCAGACCCTTTATTGGTAAGTTATGAAGTATTTCCCCTGTTATTAAATCGTAACTTGGCGATTTTCGTTGCCTTATGTTCTGTTTTACTTCTTGTGCGAGTTCTCGGTTTTACTAGTTTTATGTCATCTACATGATTTGACATCGTTAAATTAACCAGAGTGCGGTCTTCAATGATTTCCCTCTCATTTGGTTGAAAAATATTTTCGAGGAGCTCTGCAAACCTCATAGCTTTTTGCTTATTAGTAAGTAAGTGCCCATTGCCCGTTCTCACATTTGATGGGAGGGATTTGGGCTATCGGCTTCTTTAGATGCTTAGCAGCTTTCCAAAGGGAGTAGTCTGTCCTTTGGTCGTTACTTAGTTTCTGAAGGTAGATTTTCGTTGAGTCGTTTTTATAGTCCTGGATTAGTCTTCTTACTTTTTTTGTAAGTTTTTTTAGTTTACGTTTGTCATCAGGACACATAGATTGTTGCCACGTTTTTCTCTGTCTTCTTTTCTCCATAATGAGCTGCTTGATTCCGATGGGGTAAACATTTCCCATCGTCCTTTTGTTGAAGTCAGGTGTATTTTCCCATGCTGTTTATTGGATGTGCATTATGAACTTTTCAACTTCGATGTTTAGATGTTCGGGGGTTCTTAATGGAACTTTAAGATCTATTTGGTAATTTAATCTGGCCTTAAAGCTCTCCTACTCCGTACACTTATTAACAAGAGTGAGTCTGTTTTCTTTGTATAATATACTCTCGCTAATATCTAATTAAATTGAAGAATGATAGGAGTTCAAGTCATAGCTTTGTTCCGTTTTTATGTAACTAGTTGATAGATCTTTAGTAACGAAAAAATCGATTAAGTCCGGAATTTGATTTGGATCTATTGGCCAATAGGTGGGCTTTCCAGTAGATTCTCATTTTATCTCTTTAATGGCACTCAGTAGTTCTTTGCCTTTGGTGAAGTCACCTCCAAAGACAAATCGATTATCAAGGCGGGCTAGAAAACACATATAGTGGTCTTTTTTATCATGTGCCGTGGTGGACAGTAGATGACACACACTATCAAGGGGTGTTTTTTTGGTTTGTAGGCAAATTGCCACTGCTTGGATATCTTTCTCTGCGTAAATAAATACTTCACAGTGCTGCAGATTTTCTTTAACAATAACGGCACTTCCGCCTCTTGTAGTATTGTCTGAGTGTATTACATGGTATGCTTTGTGAAGTGCGTTTCTGTTATCAGGCACACATAATTTTTTCTATTTCTAATACGACTTGTAACTCATTCTGATGTTTTTGTTACCCATTTGAGTTCCACGTCATGAGTTTAAGTAGTATTCATTTTTTTTGTTGTAGAAGTAGCAGTTTTGTTGCTATTTTCATTTATTTTTTATTTCTCGTCGAATGAAACTAACTTTAAGATTTCATACAGCTATTTGTTGCTGTTAATATCAGTCAAAGGCGCTTTCGCTATGCCTCTTGTTACTTGAGCGGATGAGATGTTTTTGCTTGTAGTTTGCATCGTGCTTTGACTTGGTTTGAACTGGCTAGGGATTTCACCTCTTCCAGCAGGTGTACTTTGTTGAGGATTCATATTACTTCTTTTTAAATTTTTTCAGTCGTATTTGCTGTATTTCTTTGGCTACAATACATCCCCTGTAGTTAGCCGGATGTGGGGTTCCGCAGTGGACGCATTTTGGCTTCTCGTCTTTTGGTTTTCTGCAATCCTTGATGAGATGTTTACCTGTGCATTTTACGCACCTCGGTTCTTTGGATCAGTACTTTTGTGTATGGCCATACGTCTGGCATATTTTACACTGAGGTACTAGTTTTGTGGATTTTAACGGTTGTATTTCCACATTACATCCTAAAATGTGTTTAATGTTGAATATTTTGTTAGTTTCCTCGTCATTTGAGAATGTCAGCATAAACATATTGAGTGGCTCTTTAGTTTTCCAACTCAGTTTGTTGACTGCTTCTAGAACCTTGTAGCCTTTGCTGCGCAAGTCTTCGACTACTCTTTCCGGGATGCATGTGGAATGCATTTTTTTGCCATAACTCTTATTGGCCTCTCTTGCTTGTTTTCATATGAGTGCCAAAGGCAATCGTTATCTGAAAGGGCTTTTGAGATTGCTCTGTACGATTTTTTGCTTTTAGCATTTACTTTAACGGTATTTCCATTCATCATTTTCACGAAGTAACTAGCACTGCGAAACTAACAGAGAACTTCAATAAGCTACAAGTGCAGTTGTGTTCAGCGTGTGGTGACAACACAAACGAGATTGCCGATACAACAACTTCGAATGCAGTATTTGTCGCAGAGTTGGTCATTTAAGGAGAGTGTGTCCCCAACGGTCAGCTGGTGCTTCAGATAAAGCGAAACGGTCAGTGAAAGTCGTCGGGAATAACGGCGATAGTAATCAAACACGCGGAGAGAGCGTGATGGCTAGCGGACTACGATCGGAAGGCGCAGGGCGTGCGGTGCATGCGTGTGGCCCATCGCAAGCTCGAATACAGGACTCCGAGTCAGGTGACGATGACGTCAATGAAAGTAATCTCGACGAACCAATGTATCAGATGTCGTTATCAAAGTACAATGCGATGCGTATTACACTATAAGTAAATAACTGTTATATAACAATGGAAATGGATACCGGTGTTCCTTTGTCTTGTATTCGTAAGAGTACCTACGATAAATTCTTTAGTGTCATATTAATTTCAGTTTTTATGATGGTTCCATTGTTAAGCCGCTTGGTTATGTAGAAACAGAGGTACAAAATAAAAACAAACAAAATACATTAGATTTATACATCATAGATAACGGAGCTACAAACTTGTTAGGATGCAAAACTTTAAGAAAAACGATAGAAAGGTAAAATCATTATTTGATTTGTTCCGTTTTCGCCTAACTTTTTCGTCTAATTTTTGGAAAAAAAAGAAAATTTCCTTTTTCGCCGCTTGATGGCACGTTGGGTCGGTACACCGGAGGTACAGTGAGCCTCTGTGTGAGACCGGGAACGCAGCCAGTGCTCTGTCGTGCCCGACCGCAGCCGTACGCTTTGCGCAACAGAGTGATCGCGGAGCTGGACGCAATGATGTGCGCGGGCGTCACCGAGCCAGTTGACCGCTCCGACTGGGCTTCCTCCTTAGTAAGAGCCATGTTATTTATTAGTCTATGGTTATTGTGAGCACGTAAGGCTGATGGTGGCATAAGGATATGTACCGACTACAAGGTAACACTTAATCGTGTCTAAATGATCGATAGATACCCGGTTCCAAAGATTGACGACTTGTTTAGCGACCTAAGCGGTAATGTTTGGTTTACAAAGTTAGACCTTTTTTATTTTTTTGAACTCGGGGGAAATCCTCATGGATGTCCTCCTCCGGGGATTGCGGGAATGTATGCGACTTCCGTAATCCCCGGCTGGTGCCTCAGATAAACGGTGTAAACTCACTAGGGTCGGAAACGACAATGGGCGATCCACAGGGTTCAATATTGGGACCATTTCTTTTTTTAAGTTTACATAAATGATTTGCCCCAATTACTTAAAAATCAACTAAAGATGGTATTATTTGTGGATGACACATCATTAATATTTAAAATAGACCGACGTTCACAAAATCTTAACGAGGTCAATAGCTCTATTCATCAGGTCCAAAATTGGTTTACGGCAAAATGCTTGGTTTTAAATAAAAATAAAAAACTAAATGTATTAGATTTTCTTTATCAAATGTTAAAAGTAGCGAATGTGACATCATATTCTTTTCCTAGGTACCACATTGGAAATTACAATGGGAGCCTCATATAACATCTCTTGCGGGTCGTCTAAGGTCAGCCGCGTATGCTGTTAGAAAGATAAGACAGTTAACAGACGTAGAAACCGCACGTTTGGTCTACTTTAGTTACTTTCACAGCATTATGTCGTACGGTATTTTGCTGTGGGGTCGGGCTGCTGACATTGAATTCATATTCATTTTACAAAAGAGATTTGTCAGAGCCATTTATAATCTGCGTCGCCGTGATTCTCTTAGGGAACGTTTTAAAAAGATTAATATTATGACAGTCCCTTGCCAATATATTTATGAAAATATTATGTATGTGCGGAAAAATCGACATCTTTTTAGTAAAATTAGTAATAGACATAATTTTAATACTAGAAATAAAGACAAATTAGATCAACTATTTTTTAGATTAGCTAAAGTCCACACTTCTTTCATGGGGTACTGTGTTAAATGCTACTACAAAATACCTTCTGACATTAATATGTCATGTATTAATATGTTTAACATAAGTTTTAAATTAACGAAAATTTAAAACTTATGTTAAAAGTACACTTTGTAAACAAGCACATTACAAATTAGAAGATTACATTCAGGATAAGAATGCTTGGAAACATGCTGGTCCTGCTCCATAGGACAATCAAGGGTGTTGACAAAATCAAACTGGTTGATTTATGTATTAACTTTATAGATACCTATACTGTTTCTTTTTTGTGTTTTTATTTTTCTGTTGACTCACACACTGTTTAATTAATGGTTCCAATATTTGTAAATATGTGAGTACCATTTACCTAAATTTCTTTAGAAAATGAACAAGTTTACCTCTGCTGGAAGTATTATCAGCAGAGGTTAACTTATTAATTGTTTTGTGTGTTCCTATAAGTAGCATACTCTGGGTGGGTCGGAATTTACGTACGAGATTGGACATATTGAAGCCCGATCGGGATTCGCGGACACTGTCATGGCAGAAACGCGAAATGCGAATGTCTTGCGGGCGGAACGCATAGGCAAGTAGAACTGGATGATAAGGTATGATACAGGAACTTTCGTGGGACAGACGAATGGATAGCAGCGCAGGATATTGTAAAACTAGGTATTACTGATTACAATGTTAAATCTGACTTTGGAACCGAGGCACACCGTCATGTCGATCACTTGAGGCAGAGATCAGTGTTACCCAGGATAGCACCACCTTCGCCACGTAAAAAAGACAAGAAGTTCACTTGCGTTCCCTGCTATTGATGAGGAGGGGTCGAGCGGTGCGGTTGACAGAATTGGTACACCGAAAAATGTGTGTGAGTCTGGGTTAAAAACCACGGGGGCGACAGAGAACCGGCCTGAGCCACTCGGCCCGACACAGTCACCTGACGTGCCGAGTAGTAATATTAACCCACAACCTCACCCGTCAAACGAAGATTTACCTTCTCAACGATTTAGAATTGGAGAAATAGATAAAGTAATTAGCTAATATTAATATAAGTTTAACATTATTGTATGATTAGTCAAATAAGTAGGATTACAGAAAGTCTATAAGTTACATTGTGTTTGTAAGTCTATAGCTTTGAAAGTTACGCTAGATTGTTGTTTGGATTATGTATGTTTGTTGTACTTATTGATTAATTTATAGTAATAATTAAGGGTGGAAGTGTTGTATATTGTAACGAATATGAGGGCATCAACATGTAGGTACGCTAGTATCGCATTAAACGTCAATACGGAAGCACGTCTTTTATTCTCCAATAATAAATGACAAAAAATATACTGTAGGTTTACTGTTACATATATGACCAAAGTTTATGATAAAGTGCAATACGACATTCTGCTAATTAAATTACAAGGTATAGGGATTCGCGGCAAGGCTCACGAATGGTCTGAATAGAAGTACTAATAAAATTTATCAAATAGAGAACACCAAGTAGAAATATAATTTTGTAATGAAAATACCAGAGAAATTCAAAATATTCGGTCTGACAGCAAAATAATAAACGCCTCTATTCCCCAAGGAAGTGTAATTGGTTGCCTCCTCCTCCTTATCTACATAAACAGCCTTGCAAAAACCATAGGAGGGTCATGCGTCCTGTTTGCTGACGATATCTCACTTTTAACTTCATGCCGGAACAATGTTGGGTTGAGCGAGGACCTAACAAATACACTGCAAAGCAATAACTTGGATGTCCGTCACAAAACTCCACTAGCCATTAACTTCAACTATAACGGCACAACAATAGAAGTTGTTCATGAATTTACTCTACTTGGCCTGTCTATAGACACAAACCTTAATTGGAAATCTCATACTCAAAAGATAAAATCAAACTTATCCAAATTTGCATACGCCCTTCGTGAAGTCAAAAAGACCACTGACCTTAAAACAGCCCTGGTCACCTATTATGCCTACGCATAAGCGTGGCTCAGTAGACATTTTTGTATTTTTAAGAAATATTTAAAAATTTAAGAAATAAGTAAAAATTAATAAACGAAATAGTACTGATACCATGGGGCTGAGGAACTAACTTTACTGCGTACCGTGGTCGAATGCTCTCTCTATTTCAGGTGCTTGAGCCAGCTGTCAACGTATCAGCCCAACGACTATGGGATCAGGTGATAGACTGCGTCTGGAATCATGGAGTGGTCGCGTCTCACCTACTTCGCTACTGGCCGCGGTGCAAATACAACCTAGTGTTTCACCGCGACCCAAAAACATCGATGAACATGATGATGATGGGGCTATATCTGTGAGTACCCAATGCAATGAGCGATTGAGGAGCGCTTTGGAGAATGCTTTCCGAGAGTATCTCTCCGCACCGTCTGAGCTTAGACCCCGTCTACCTCGTTTGCCCATTCATAATAAAAATAGGGCGCTGGTGTGTGTTCTAGATTCGCAGCTACCAAATTGTTTTGATAGCAGCGAAGACCTCGCCGATACCCACTCCATCTTGTACGGTGCGGCTGCAGTGGCATGTCGTATAGCTCATGTTAAATTTCCCAACAGTGACAGAGCTATAGCTGTACCAACTTGGCAGTGCAGGATCGAACGTCGTATCGGTGAGGCTAGAGCACACATCGGCAAACTTATCTGCTTCAGAGAGGGTAACACTCGCTTTAGAATGATGCGCTTTGTGAGGCGGGCGTTCTCGGGGACTGATACTAGTCTTCGGGATTATCTAACCGGCATCACAGAGCGTATCAACTTCCTGAAGCAGAAAATCTATGCATGGGCAAACCGTATACGTCGGTACAAGCGGCGAGTGGAGCGATATACTTAAAGTCACACATTCCAAAGCAATGAGAGGTGGGTTTATAGGGCTTGGGAGCGACAGGACCAAGGTGTGACTGATACGCGACCAAGGTGTGACTGATAACGATGATGACGCCATGTGTTCATTTTAGCGCGGCATCTGGTCGGAGTCTGTTAGTCACACCGAGGGTGATTGGTCTTGGGAGGGCAAGCTCTCCAGGGCCGGACAGGCTGCACAATATTTAGATCAAATGGTTCAAAAGATCGCACGCTCGTTTGGCATCTCAATTCCAGTCTGCCTTAGAGTCAGGGTCGCTGCCCCAGTTCCTAATTAAAGGAATGACTCACCTGCTTCATAAATCAGGTAACACCGTGGAGCCTAAAAATCCTGGCTGATCACGTGTCTACCGACGGTCTATAAAGTTCATACGTCCATTTTGAGAGCAAAGATTAACGATCACATTGAAACTAATTCAATAATGTCTGCCTCTCAGAATGGATGTTGGAACGGGTCCCGCGGTACTAAGGAGCTACTCCTCACCGATGTTGCCATTAACCAACAGGTTCGTCATTCTCGAAGGGATCTGTCGACATGTTGGATAGACTACAAGAAGGCCTTTGACTCAGTGCCACATACATGGCTCATGAGGGTGCTGGAGCTGTATAAAGTTGATCCAGTTCTACGCACTTTCCTGATGTTAGGTATGGGGCAGTGGAATACGGTCTATTTCTATCGGTTATTCTTGCTAAGTCTACATTAAAATCTCCGAATGCGACTGCCCGTCTTCGTTGTTCCAATTGTAGAATAAATGTTTCTAAGAAATTGTTCAAGTTGGTTTCACCTGGTTTATATATGGCTCCGATGTTCAATGAGAGTTAGTCTATGTGTATCCATAAGTAGTGGTTGCCAAATTCGTATAAGTCTTCTGTTATTTCATGTTCAATACTTTCGTGTATGTAAATTGAAACGCCACCGCCTTTCCGATCTTGTCTGTAGTTATAAACTTGTGTATAATGTGGTAGTTGGTACAATTTTGCGTCCGCTTCTGAAGTAATCCACGATTCAGTAAAAATTAGAAGGTGTATAGTCATTGGTGTTGCTTTTATTATGCATTTTATTTCATCAAATTTGCCAGTCTTGCGGATACTGCATAAGTTCGCATAGAAAAATCGTAACGAGGACGGGTGGAATGGTATTTCTTCGTATCTACTTACTAGCTGATGATTTAGTCTATCCGTGTATTTTTCATTTTGTAAGGTGGCTTTTATTGGTTTTTGCTTATTTTTGTTTAATGTGATTGTCGGTATACCTTTTATGTATTTTACAATAAGGTCTTTTTCACCGTCTTCAATCCGTTTGCTTAGCTTTAGGGTTTGGTCTGCGTAAATTTCTATATTATCTTGTAGGTTTCTTTTATTTCGTAGTAGGTATTTAGGAATATCTGTGTTGCTAAAACAAACTTTTAACGGTCTGTTTTTGTTTGGGATATATTTCCCCAGTCTGAGGGTTTTAATTGGTTTGGGACAGTCTTGGTACAGCATAGTCGTTATCTTCATGGCTTCATTGCTGTCGAGAGTTGGCCTGGTTTTCGTGTTTCTTTCGTTAATTTCCAATATACCCACAATGACAATATTTTTCTCGCGCTCGCATCGTTCCTTTAGTTTAAGAATGAGGTTTTGGTGGTATAAGGCGGGCGATTTAGTCGCTATATTTTCGGTGTTTTGCTTCTTTTTTATTTGGGTTATTTCATCTTCTATATGCTTTACTTTTGTTTGGGTGGTCGTATTATAGGCCTTGATATTTTCTATATCGCCATTTATTTGGCCGAATTGGTGAGCAAAGTTTTCTGTAGCTGATTTCATGATTTTTATTTCATTTTTAATCTCGTGTAGCTCATCTTTTATGTAATTTAAGTTACTGTTTTGGGTTTTACCAAACTCATCGTCTCACTAATAATCACTTTCCAATGTTTAATTTAATTGATTGTTATAATTTCCGTAACAATATTCAACACGTCTGCTTTCGACAAGTACCAGAGACAATTCCTAAGTACAAACAATCGACAATCGGTACGTTTTCGGATAGCATATCGGGCGCGGCTTAATCCCATATATCATATCCATTCCATTATAGATTTTTTGTGTCAAGTGCCACCGTGTTCTGAGATCATGCTCTATTTCGAAAATCGATAAGTTGGGGCCACTTGCTAAGTGAGCCGGAGTCAAAAAGTCCAGATCTTTAGGATCTTCTGTCAGAGGGCACAATGGTCTGGAGTTCAAACAAGCCTCGAGATAATAGGGTTATATATTCCTCGTAGGTTAATCTTTGCTCTCCCACGAAACGCTTAAGATGATGTTTTAGGCTCTTCACTGCAGCTTCCCAGAGTCCGCCAGCAGATGGCCATGATGGGGAGTTAAAGTGCCACTCAATATTCATTTCTGAGATTGTCGAGGTTACTTCTTGGTCAAACAAGATGTTGGAGATTTCGGTAAACTCTTGTTTTAAAATTTTGATAGCTCCTATGAAATTAGTTCCCCGGTCACTATTTATGTGACCAGGAACTCCTCTTCTAGACGACATTCGTCTATGCGCGGCAATAAATGCTGATGCGGTGAGATCTGAGAGGATTTCTAAATGTATGGCTTTAGTTACCATACAAACAAAAACTGCGACATATCCTTTACAGGTTTTAATGCCACGACCTTTGTTCCCATTAATAAGGATGTGTCCGGTATAATCTAATCCAGTGTGGTAAAAATGTCGGTTAGAAATCAATCGTGCTGAAGGTAAGTCACCCATGATTTGATGTTGTGGTATGGGATTATGTCTTTTACATTTGACACACATTCTTTATCGTTTCTTTGAGACTGTTTCATCCAAGAATCCAGTATTTTTGTCTTATAAATCTAGTAGTCATTTTTACTCCACCGTGAAATAAAAGTTCCTGAGATTCATCTATGATAAGATCTGCCAAATTCGATTGATTTGGGATTATAATAGGATGCTTCATGTCGGGATCAAGATTCAAATGTTTAAGACTGCCACCAACACGGAGTATTTGATTAATGTCTAGTATGGGATTGAGATTAAGAATCTGGCTTTTCTTATTTAGTGGCTTTTTATTTTTCAGTCGTAATATTTCTTTGTCAAAATATTCATTTTGGACGTGCTTAATTAACATTTATCTTGCTGTGTTTATATTTTGCAGAGTAAGAAAACATGTGCGATTTTTCTTGTAAACAACAACTTCGATGAACTTGTTGATGTAAGCTAATACTCGAGTTACTTTTCTTAAAGTGTTATATTTTGTTAATAGTTGTTTAATTATCAAATTCTCGGGGTTAAAAATTACCGTATTTACTTCCTTTCCGTATTTCCGTATTTAGTTCTTCGCCTGTAATACTCGTATAAATCGGCATTTTATAAGATTCTTTAGGTTTATATTGAGGTTACCAGTTGGGCCCTTGCCACCACAGCGAGTGATTGGCTAATTGCTTATCAGGCAAACTGTGGCTTGCGCAATCTGCGGGGTTTTTCTTTTGATTTTACGTAACTCCAGTTATCTTTAGGAATTATTTCAGTAATACTCCTCACTCGATTCGCAACAAAGGGTTTCCATTTCTCCGATTCGCTAGACAACCAACCTAGAACAGCCATTTAAACCAACCATAAACATGCACCTTGTAGCTCGATAGGGATAGGATAATTTTTCGCATGAGTTTTGACAACAAGAGAGCGCCGCAAAGTTCCAAAGATTGATTGTGGGTTTTGTGGGTTTTTCAGTGGTATTACTTTTGAATTCCTTGCAACTAGGGTCACGTGGGTTTCATTTTATCTCTGTATTTTGCAATATACGACGCAGGCATATGTTTTTGTGCTAGCGTCGCAAAAGCCATGGACCTCGATGATATCTTTTTCCTGGGTTTGAATCCAACGTGGTATGTTAAATCGAGATATGTGGGATAGATGGCGTGATTAGTATTCCATTCTAACGAGATTTCTTGAGGGATAGGGTCGTCTCAACCCAGGTCTGTTTTCCATAATTCTTGGAACAAGATCTTAAGTTTTAATATGACTGGTGCGAGCCAGCCCAAAGGGTATTTTTTTTTGATATTTGAGATAAGAATACTCTTTTGTGAGGATGTCTTGAGTGTTAAATTCTATTGGATGAAAGATAAATTGATCATTTTTTGGTTCCCACCGCAGATCTAAAGTCTTGGTTGACTCTGGTTGCTTAAAGTCAAAGTCTTCCTATTGAAGTGCATCAGAACTATCACTTATTTCTAGCAAGTTTGATCGCCATTTTCTGAGATTAAACCCGCCATATTTGAGGAGGTTGATCATCTCGGCTTTGAGCTGTTTAGCTGCACTCGCTGAATGTTCGCCATGCATGTGGTCATCCATGTAAAACGAGTGTTCTAAGATGTCAGGAGCGCAACTTTGTGAATAGTTTGGCCTTTCATCGATGGCCAGTTGCTTCACTGTCATCATGACTAAGAAAGGTGCGGCTTTTGTGCCATAGGTAACTGTTACTAACTGGTATTCTTTTAATGGTTGAGACTGATGGTTTTGCCAAATAATTTTCTGATATTTCTGATCATCAGGATGTAGCCAGATCTTGCGAAACATTTTTTCTATATCTGTTGTGAAAACGTATCTAAATTGAATCCATTTTAAGATAAGGCTTTGAAGGTCTTGCTGTAGATTGGGTCCTCGACACATAAGATCATTGAGGCTGTATCCGCTCGAGTTTTTTGCCGAGGCATTAAAGACAACTCGTAATTTGGTAGGTGATGACCCAGATCGTTGGACGCAATAGCGCGATAGGTAGCAGTCCGGATGTACGTGTGGCGCAACGGGTGTCCTATTTCCGAGCTCTAGGTATTCAGTATTGAACGTTTTATAGTCACATGCCAGTGCTGGTTGCTTACTTTATTTCCGCTCTATTTCGAAAAATTGAGCAACCGATTTTGTTTTCGACTCACCTATATTTTTCTCAAAATTTTCTTTGAATGGTATTTTAAAGAAGTAGCTGCCGTCTTCCCGTCTAGAGGTCGAAGTTTGATAATAATCGATGCATTTCTGATCTTCTGATATCGCTGGAGATTCATGTATGTCCTCCATTTCCCAAAATTGCTGAATTTCTTCAATATTATTTAGGATCACATTGCAATGGTACGTTTTGTAGGTGCCGCTTAAGATCCATCCCAACTGGGTTTGTTGGGCAATGGGCAACATACCTTTTGATCGACAGATACCTTCCATAAGGATAGTGGAATAGATATCTGCCCCAAATAAGAAAACAATAGGCTTACTTTTGAAAAATTTGGGATCTGCTAGAGTTATTTGGTTAAGAGTAGGCCAGTCTGGCTTAGGTAAGGTACAGCTGGGTAAGTTATTTATGAGTCGATTCATCATATATACGTCCGTTTCAAAGGTGAAATCGCTAACCAACGACGAACATTCGATGGTAATCATGCCCTTACAGTTGTTTTCTTTGTTACCGATTCCAGAAAATATAACCGTTACATTTCCGTCGCATTAGTCTTAACAACTGAGCTGCGCTTTCCCTAATAATGGATGTCTGTGACCCTTGATCTAAAAGAAACCTCATTTTTTGGTAAGATCCGTCCGCTGCTTGTGCGTTAATTATTGCTGTGGCAAGCAATATTTCTGAGGGTTCTCCAAGAAGCGATGCAACTATGTTACTATCTTGTTGCTGAGATGGCGATTTCGTAATCGTGGCTGCGTTTGTCCCGTTTCGTTGTGTCGTAAAAGATTCATGCAAAATGGTATTGTGTTCTTTATTGCATTCCTTGCATCTTATTCGGAAAGGCATTTTTTGCCTTCGTGATAATGTAAGCAATTATTATAAAGGTGCAAGTTAGCAATTGCATTTTTTTCGTTCATTAGGTTGTCATTCCAATAATTTTTGATATGCATGAATACCATGATCATTGGAGTTGCAAATAGGGCTATTGCTTACGATTGTTAATTTTGCCTTTGGACTTAAACGATTGTGAAACTTGGTTTGTTGAGTAATTCGGTTTAGGATAGTTATAGTTACGATTGTAATTGGAACCCTTTGTAAATGATGATTTGTTGTTGTTGTTGGATTGAGATGGGGATGTTTTTTGCGAGGAACTTTCCAGCTTCTTACGTGAAGTTTCCAGCATCATAAACTTAGTTTCCAAAAAATTAAGGAAATTTTGCAAGACGGGCAGTTCTCGCGGAGATTTTAAAGCATGTATATAATCCTCGTATGTATCCTAGTCCAATTTTTGAGACAATATACATACCAGGAAAGGGTCCCAGGAAGACACATCGACTCCCAGATTCTTGATAGCATTCACGCTCTCGTACGTAGTGTCGTGAATGCGTTTTATATGATTTGATGATTGTTGCTGGTTTGCAGGGATATTCTGAGATTGTTAAGATAAAAAGTGAAAATCAGTCGCTTATTATTATAACGATGATTGAGGATATTCCAGCATACAGGATAATTGTCGGAGCTTATTTGGAGATGTTGGACAAATTTTTCGGGCTTACCTTTGATCTTACTCTTTAGAAACTGCATCTTTTGTGCATTAGACAACGAGGGATTATTGTGCACTGCTTCGGTAAAAAGATCATTGAACGAAATCCACTTAATGTAGTTTCCCTCAAAGCTGACTATTTCCATTTTAAGAGTAGATATTTCAATATGCGCTACGAACCACATTTTCTTATTGATGTCTTTCTTGAGTTTGTTATAATATTTCTCATAATTAGTAAATTGTTCTTCGTACTCGGGGTTTGATCCGCCATACTCGTTGTCTATCTCCCAATGAAGTGAATCAAAAGCCACCCAACGAGATTGTATCGTCTTCAGAATGTCTTCAAATGCCCATTTTTCCGTTACGAGATCAAGGTCGATATTGGATGATGATCTCATAAAAGCCTTAAAGTTGGTAGCTTGCTTCCTGAATAGTCCTCCCGCTTTACTCTCTTCAAGAGCAGGAGCAGGCGTGTTTTAAAGGCAGCGGGAGCTGCGAGGTTCGAGGTTTGAGATTCTGCAGTTGGTTGGAACGTAAGAGGTTTGAGTTCCGGGGTCCGCGGGCCTGTTTGCGAGGGGGTTATAGGTTTGAATAGTAGCTTTGATGCTGTTATATTTTTCCTTCATTTGATCATATTGATTAGCACTGAAATATGTATGAGATTTATCACAAAAAGATAGCAAATCCACGTCCACATGACACAAACCGTAGCTTTTTCCCCAGAACTGTATACTGTATCGAAGTCTGGATTCGACAAGAGCGTAATATACCATCTTTAACCGTTCCGTATTTATTTTTATGTGCTCTTTAAGAATAGCCATAGGGATTTTGTCATATCCACTGGAGTGTTTGTTAGCCATGGTTTTTATTATTTGTGTCATTTCTTTGTGTGTTGTTCGGGTCAATCACCGGACAAGTGAACATGTCAGCGTAATTGCGACACCGCGCTATATTCCTTGAAAATTTTATGTTTTACCTAAGTACAAACAGTCGACAGTCTATACGATTTCGTTAGTTCCACATGGAACTATAGCAACATAAAAAATGAATGCTATGTACCATTACTTCCATGTAATTTTAAACTAGTTTTATAGCCGACGTGTACCTACCTAAACTTAGGTGAAGTGAACATGATGTCAATTCATTCAAACAAGATGGAATGACAGTTCACATCATGCTCGCTCTACTTAAGTTTACCTACACGGTGAGATGTTGACAGAATATTCCAGTTGATCCGATAACAAAATTATTTTACTGCTAAATGTAGCAGTAAAATAATAATGATTACTGAGTGTCATAGGGTACATTTTATGTTAAAACAGCATTGTTTATGGAATAAAATCACCGTACTGGTAAAGCCAGTCGGAGACAAAAATGTTTTATTTAAAGTCGTTAGTTTTCGAGTTTGTTGTAGGTAACAGATTATTTAAAAATACCAGTCAAGTGCGAGTCGGACTCTCTTTTTTTGTATGGCAGCCCCCTTTAATTACCTATATTAATTTAATTTTTATTATTTATTGTTATAGCGGCAACTGAAATACATCGTCTATGAAAATGTCTAGCTATCACGTTTCATGAGTTACAGCCTGGAGACTGACAGACAGATGGAAAGTGGAGCCGTAGTCATAGGGTTCCGTTTTTACCCTTTGGGTACGGAACCCTAAAAATAGCTCATTTGTTTTCGAATTCGTTCTGATTTTGTTTGAATGTCACAAATTCACAAATTAGCCAATTTCAGTAAAAAACACAGTCTCTCCTTTATTTACTCACCCTTAAATCTCCATTTTCAAGCAGCATGTCTACCTGCATGCTTTTCAACAGACCACTAGCACGACTGGATGTGGCAGTTCATTCTCATAATATCGTATAGAGAACTCTTTAGTTACATAAAAACTTCCTACCTTAACCCTCTTGGAAGTTAAACATAATTATCTGTTATAGCGGCCACTTACCTGAAGACAAAGAAAAATTTCAAAGATCAGTTTTCATCGTAAATATAAGTAACACTACCGCGCAAGAAGTTGAATATGTATGTTTAATTTTACTACAGGTAGACCAAGACTATTCCAACACCGCAATAATAATTTTACAAAAAAAAAAACAAGAGATTGCGTTTTCAAGATCCAAAATCAACATAAATGGCTGTAATTAGTATTTGTTACGCCTACATTTTCTATGCTTTTTATTTTTAGGGTCAGAAAAAGCTCACATATTTTTAATCACGAAACTTCGTATTCTTTTGTGGTAGGTATACCTTATGCGTGCATTGGTGGTGCATAATTATAAACAATACGAAGACTCCATTCAATAAATCTTTATAAATATAATAATAGAAAAAATAACTATCAATCAATAATCAATTTCTATACTTATATAAAATTATTTCGTTACTGGTGACTGAGTGATTGACAGAAAACGCACAGCCGAAGCTATTGATTGTAGAAAGCTGAAATTTGGCATGTAGCTTCCCTACATTCCGCAAGGTAAGGGAAGGGGACACTAAGAGAGGATTTCCCGTATATGCGTGTATGTAGTCACGGACAAAAGCTAGGTATTATAAATTCATCAGGATCATAAAATTACGCTTTCCATGCCACTCACGATGGCGACAGATTCTTTGCCCAACAGGTCAATCAACTGGTTTGTAAAGACAAGCTACCGCGGGCTTCGCTCGTGTTCAAATTTTATTTCAACCCAAAAATGAAGCCTATACCAAAAACCGTCTCGGAGGTCCCATATCTATCTCCCTAAATTAATAATAATAAAACCTAGACTCCTCTGTGCCGAAGAAAACACGATAAGGGTCTTTGCACACGGCATTTACTAACGCGCCGACGCGACGCACGCTAACGCGCTTCAAACGCAATTCAGACGCAGACCTTTGTACAAACCTTTGCACACGTACAAAAATTTAGTGGCGCATTTGTATCGAAACATACGCGCTCATACGGCGATACAGACGCGTTGCAGTCACGCGGTTGTATTTTTATGTTTCTGCTATGTTTCTCCGACAAATAAACGCAGGCGCTAGGTATCCAAACGGAAGCAGAAAGCGCATTGTTAAAATGCATCTTCTGTTTCAGTATGATATCCTAGTACTGTTTCCTTGCTAAGCGCTCGTGTTCACGATGCCGACGCCGCGTCGCTGCATTGTGTATACGCGCCGCCACCACGCCGCCGCCTGATTTCACCTAGGGTTCCCAACTTAGAACTTTCCCCCCAAATTTTGGGCGTTCATTAGTGGGATGGGATTTTTTTGGGGCTTTATATTTAAATATTTTAGGGTGTTTTTTTATTTACACGTTCGATACGTGTAAATAAAAAAACACACAGTCGACCCTGAGATGACCAAATCCGGCTAATCTATTTTACTTATTGACCTAGCTACACGTCATGACATCTTGATCAATTCAGTCTTGCTACCAATGCGGCCCAGTTGGGAACCCTGGGTGCAATCAAGCAGCGGCGGCACGGTGGCGGCGCGTATACAGTGCAGGGGCCCCACTATGAACTCTTAAAACGATAATGATTCCGTTCTAAGAGAGAGACGGAGCTATACATACTATATGTAATAGCATTATCCCGTTTACATCATCGGAATTGGATGACCCGTTTGCCACGCGCGAAAAACCCTCCTGCAGCGACATCTATGCAGTTACCTGTTGCACTACGTCATCAGACAAGAGCCAAAACTACTACGCGTCGGAACCTGTTCTGTTTGGATTGGACTGGAGGCAGACAACTGGCTTGTGGATGCTGCAATATAGATGGAGCCACTAACATTTAGCTGACTTACTCTTCGTATGAATACGTTCAAATTTATAGTCTCTGTTATTTTGTCATAAGTTTAAAAAATAAAATGGGACATCTCTAGATTTTCCAAATAATTCAGTGTCTTAGAGGCCATCTTTCTGTTTTCATTAGGGACCTCAAGAATCATGCAGAAAAGGCAACGGCCAGCATTGTTCATGGCTGTCGCACGTTGATTGAGTTCCTTAAATTTAGTCCGTCCAGTACCTACCTACTTAAGTGTCAGTTACGTGAATTTATTTTCCATAAATTATCTGATTGAGGGCTTAAGTTAGCCGGTTGTTTCTGCAAACAATCTAACTGAATACACGTACGTACAAACGAGTGTTTGCACTTTTTACTTTAGACAAGAAAACTTCTCTAGAAATGAAACTATTGTCAGGCTGCAGTTTTTTGCATTGAATAACGCCATCTAGTGTGCTTATTTTACAGTTTGCACAACAGCTACAACGCCGTCGAATGTGGGCAGGGGAACGGGTGTCTATTAAAGACCCGTTCTATGTAAGCGTCAGGCCAAGCGTATATTTTTATCCGGTTAATAGACTTTTTAGGGGTCGCATTATCGTAGCTTTTAAGGGGTCGTAAGTCTATTCACTTCATGTGGTCTCGTGAAATCCATAATATATTGTGACTCAGGTAGGAATTAGTTAAAATTATTCCATCTCAAAAAAAGTGAAGGGCGACATCTTTTATATAATCTTCTGATCTAAAAAAAACCGGCCAAGTGCGAGTCGGACTCGCGCACGAAGGGTTCCATACCATTATCTATAAAAACGAACAAAAAAATCACGTTTGTTGTATGGGAGCCCCCTTAAATATTTATTTAATGTTTGTATTATGTGTTGTTTATATGTTTTTTATAATTTTTTAGAGCGGCAACAGAAATACATCATCTGTGAAATTTCAACTGAGATGCAGCCTGGTGACAAACGGACAGATGGACGAACAGCAGAGTCTTAGTAATAGGATCTCGTTTTACCGTTTGAGTACGGCACCCTAAAAAGAAAAAACATGATCCGACGAATTGAGATCCTGCTCCTTTTTTTGAAGTCGGTTAACAAATGTGAGCTACTAAAGACATATTTGAGTAGGTATGTATTTCAGCAGCTACTTTAAAACTGATTCTGATGAAAGAATTGGTTGGCGACGTTTCAAGAGCCAAAATATTGTTGAAATAATAAGCATATCAGAGAACTCATAAATCTCCTTATCAAGTATGACAACTATAATATTTTTTTTCTATGGGAATTATTTTTTTATTTATGTTTACTTTATATACAGTATTACATAAGCGGACATATATATGTATTGCTTCACGGCTGATTTGAAATTGAAAAGGCGTACCAAAAGCTACGTTTTTTATTACGACAGGCCACTCAGTTTATTAATGTAAGTGTTTGAAGGGCTTTGTACGAAGCACTTATAAGGAGCCACTTACAGTACTTACACTATATTTGGAGTCCTAAAGAAGCCAAAAGCCAAATATAGTATAATGCTAGAGCGCATCCAAAATAAATACGTCAGATTTATGTATAGCAAATTATATGGAGTATATCCGGGATACCCACTGTTATATCCAACCTTATTTATTCTTGGAATGGTGGGTTATTTTAAATTAGAAATTAAGCGGGAAGAAGGCCTGGTCACATAAGTACTTGATCCGGGTATTAAGAGCAAATATTACCAATTCAGAAATTATTAATAAAATTCAGCTGTGTGTGCCGGACGAGTGAGCAGGCGGCTGCGGCGGCGGCTACTGGTGGTGCCGAGCGCGCCCACCAACCTACTCCAGCAAGTACCGCTGACACGCGCGCTGTGCACGCTCA
This sequence comes from Mamestra brassicae, assembly GCA_905163435.1. Lineage (NCBI taxonomy): Eukaryota > Metazoa > Arthropoda > Insecta > Lepidoptera > Noctuidae > Mamestra > Mamestra brassicae. The sequence goes on from LR990987.1 coordinate 9,863,812, forward strand.
ACGCGGTGACTGAGAGAGTAGACTTGTTTTATTGCTTATTGAACGACTTCACTCTGATGACTTCTATAGTAGCGCCAGATAATCGTGGAATAACGGTCATTGACCCACCTACAATTATTGACATTTTTAATTTGAAAAACGGAATTAATGACACAAAGCTGTCCCGAATCATCATCTCTCGTGATCCTTAACATTGTCTAATAATGAAAAACGATTCATATTTAATTGTTCAGGTACCTATGAACAGTTATTAGGGAAAGGTCAATATACTTTATTCCACATTTATCTGGCGCCTACTATAGTGTTTAGTTATAAAGTTGATTAAGTTACGTTTTGTTGTTATATTTATTATTTATTTATTTAGTTGAAGCGTGTTGAAATAAGTATTTTATGTTTATATTTTTACTAATTCTTAGATTGCACTTGACTCTCATATTAGGGCAACCTGTAAAGATACCTAGATAGTTTCAAGATGTTCAATAGACTCAACCAGGCAACCTTTGGGTTAAATAGGCTTCACTGTGTATACAACCAGTAGGTATAATTAAAACATTTTAAATATAATTTGGTTTCGAAAATAGTAAGTAATATAACCTATTAACAAATACATTCAGAGTGACTGGTAATTGAGTGCGTTCCTTGAAATAAGTAATACTGGTTTGCAACGATTTTATGTGCGTGTGAACTGAGGGACCACACTGATATTTCTCAAAATAAAAATCGTAGGACTTAGTAGTATTCTTAAAATAATTGTAGAATAAATCTGGGGATTCGTAAACAAATATATTAAAAACTACAGCCCCCATGTGTATATACCAGCTGCTAGACAAGAGGAATACCAGCAAGTCTAGTGTACTTAACTTTTAGTAAAAAAAAACTAAAAAAAAAAAAAAATGTAACAGACTCAACTGAAAACTTGCCTTTGTTTACAGGTGAGATAAGTGCAATTGTTGCGAGTACGGAATTTGAAAGTGTTTTCATATTAGGCGTCTTTAATGCACATCCACACGAATTGTTTTTAGGGAATTATACAATTTCTGCAATGACCAAGCTTGGCTTTGTGCTGATATGGAGAAACTGGGCTGCGTGACAGATAACTTTTGTGAGCGAAGCCCACGTGGTACAAGGACTAAACGGTGGCTAGATGACTGGGTTGTGTCTCTTTCAGCTTGGAAAACTATTGTAAATGTAGGAATAACAGAAGACGTATTATATGTATGTCAGATCACTTGCCATTGTACGTTGAGTGTGACCTGAATATAGTGAGGTCTAAATTAATAACACAGAATAAGCGGCGCTGGTAGGAGAGTTATTTGGGGCGAAAGGAACGAATCTCAGATCAAGTGTTACTGGGATTTATGTAATGATAGGTTTCGCGACATTGATTTTGTGTTCAAGTTCTCAGAGTGTAGGTTTGGGTAATGCAGCTCAGTAGATATGTCTTGAACGACCTATACGGCAAAATTATAAGACATGTTTTATGTGACGTTACCGAGCAAACAAATGTGGTAGGAGGGGATAGGCCAAGTAGGGGCCAAGTGGTGTGCGGATGGAGCAGTCATGTTCGCGACGCTCGTCGTGAGGCCAGGCTTAAATTCAAAGAATGGGCTAACCCATTCTTTACAACATAAAAGACCAAATAGTGGAGTAGTTTTCGAAGAGATGTATGAGACCCGTAAAATCTTCAAGCTTCGTTTGAAATGGTGTCAAAAAAAACGAAGAGCAGGTCAAAGTGAACAACATAGCAAAGCACTCTCTGCTTTGCTATGTTGTCCATTTAGACCTCATTTTTTTATAAATTTTGGAAGTCGACACGTAAGTTGGATACTAGGCCTGCGCGTCGATTCTGTGAAAATGTCAAGGCTTGGGTGAAGTGATAATCAAGATTATATGGATTTACAGCTCATCTCGTGATCACTTCACCCAAGCCTTCATTTCGAAATGTTTACAGAATTGACCGGCACGTCTACCGGTGAGCGTAGGAGGAACCAATGACCAAATGTTTATGGAACATTTTAAAGTGCGATCTCCATTTGCAATGACCGATGCTAAAAATGTGATAGTGGGAAGGGGGGGGGTGGAACCACTTCCATTTTTTTTCGGCTTATCAAGTCAGGTCCGTCAGCCAAGGCATGAGAAGAGGTAAATCACCCGGCCACGACGAACTCAGCATCGAGCATTTCAAATATGCGGGATTTCACCTGCCGAGGGTCCTGTCCTGGTTTTAGTCATTAGTCACTCTCATTTACCTGCTGAGCTGATGGAAACTATTGTACCTAGTACCTTTAGCCAAAAACAAGACATGGGATATCTCAGACAAGGGAAACTACCATCCAATCTCTCTTACAACCACAGCAGCCAAAATATTGGACAGTATGCTTGATTTGTGCCTGAAAAGTGTTTGTGTTTGCACGATGCACAGTTTGGTTTTAAATCAGAATTTTCAACCGAATGTGCTGTGCTGAGTTTGAAGAATACTGTACAATGTTACACAGACCATAAACGCCGGTGTACGTCTGCTTCCTGGATCTCTCCAGAGCCTCTGACCTGCTGTCATATGATGTGCTCTGGAGAAAACTGGGTGACAGGAATGTACCGGCACCAGTGCTTAAGCTCATGCAGTATTGGTATGCAAACCAAATGAATTCTGTAAAGTGGGCCGGAACGTTCTCCGAGTCATATGGGTTGGAGCGCGGTGTGAGACAGGGGGCGTTGACGTTTCCACGGCTCTTCAAGCTTTATGTTAATGATCTCATAGTCGAGCTTAGCTAGAGAAAATAGATCATATTAATTTGATGAATGGATGAAACGAACGCAGTAACTCATCCAGGCTTCATCATACTGATAACAAAAATGTAAGGCCCGCACTAACACAGTGAAATAGGTTTTGGTGAGGAAGTTTTGTTATTGTTATAGTTAGTCGAATAGCTTCTTTTTTTCCAACAGTGGTAAATTGTAAGTTTATACAGCGTGAGATTTTAATGGTTGTTTTCCCGCAGCGAAATGAGTTTGTCTTGGTAAGACAATCGATTAATGAAAACTAATAAATTTAAAATAAAGAAATAGCAGAATAACAATTGTGATAAACAAAACTCGAAAGCGACTTCGAACCTTACTACTTACGTTATACATCGCGATAGGTTCGCGCAAAGCGGCCGCGGTCGTTGCCCTTTGCGTATCAACCAGCTGATATAATATGTACTCCTGATTTAATGAAACAATACCGAATAAACTAACATAAAAGGATGCCACGCGCGATGCTCGGGACCTCACTAGCCGCGTGCTTGCAGGCAGGTAAATGCCATATTACTACGCGCGAGAGCTTACTTTGAAACATTTATGAATTGAAATTTTGTCGGCGCCCCGCCGCTCTTCCGACAAAGTGCAAAGAGCGAACAGCGGCGCGTGCGTGTGTACTAGTACCTACGTCACGTCTAGTGAGTTAGTATTGCTTCTCACGCTTTCGAGTTTATAATATATTTTTTTAATTATTTAAAAACAAAAACATTTTTTATATTTCAAGTTTTTATTTATGTTTCGATAGTACTACTGATGAATCGTTCTTCCGCGGCAAAACAACCATTAAAGTTTTAACGTGTGTACTTAGTTTTTATTTTTAGTTTAAGTCTTTTGCTCCAAGTTCAATTATATCTGTTTATTAAAGCACTGTATTTAGATGTATTTTTTATATTATATTGACTCAAATGAACCGCCACTCGTCCTTTGAAAGGTTCATTAGAAAACCAGCGTCGGACAGCATGTCTGTCTGACATATTGCTGAAATTGACCTCTTTAGTGCAGCCGTGAGACACTTAGTTTTTGGCATACCTATATTTTTAGTTATTTCTATGTAGCGTGCGTGTTTCATGTATGTGCTAAATAAATATAATTCTTCAGCCGTGAGACGCACACTTAGTTTTTGGCATAACTACCTTTTTCTTGTTATTTTTACCGTGCGTGTTTTATGTACCTGTGCTAAATAAATTTTATTTTTTCTTTCTTTCGTTTTCTAATGATATCCAGATAATAATGATCCAAAATTGAGAATACCAAAAATATGTGTACCTTTTTCATTTAGGCTACCTACATCCATTATTACTGTCGCCAGGCAAAAAGGAAGAAAGTTGCTCTCGCCATGATAAAATTATTACCTATCTACTACTATAACACACACGAAGAAGAAATTGAATATAGATTCAGTCGATTCAACGCAATCTGCGCAACACGAATCTGTCGTTTTTAAATGGTATTAGTGGGTTCGAATTGAAACTTCAGCGATGATGGAAAACTGAAAAGGCTAATAAAAGAGCGCAGCGCAGAAGATTTCCAGATGAGATTGAATACTGCACATAATAATCAATTGCATAGAATGTATAGCACGCCAGCCTCGGAAAGCAAAATTAAGCCGTTGGTCCCAACTGTCATGCGTAGATCTTTGGCAGTCGTTACGGATTGGCAGAAGCTATACAATCTGACTCCATTCTTGCCAAGAAGTACCTTGTTACCCAGGTGATGGGTTGTAGAGGTCTGGTAGACAGCCGCTTCATATAAAATACTGGTATTCAGCTAAATCCGGTTTGACTGGAAACTGACCCCTATATAGTTAGGAAAAGGCTAGGCAGATGATGATGATAGAATGTAAAGTCGTACTAATAACATTGACGCTGACTCCAAACGATTTCTTTGTTTTACCACTATCTCATTTGCATTTTTTGTGATTTAGGAAATTGCTTTTTACATCACTGAAAGAAATTTTATTATTGGGTAATTACAGCTTACTGGGGATAGGATATTATACACAAATGGATAGGTTGGATTAAGAAAACCACAAGCAATGCATTTTAGTTATTTATTATTTACAGTGCAAATGCAGTTACTATGTTAAATTACAATAACAAGTTAGTAGTTGGCAACTAACAGCTGTTTTAATCGTTTTTATACTAAGTATATTGCGAAATACTAAAAGTTGGCACAATCTATATTACCTTGAGCAGGTCTAGCTCAGAATTTCAATAGAATACGACACCTACAGCATAGGTGTTGTTACCACTGACGTACAGCCTGTTTGAAGAAAAAACATCTGTTGTAGTTGTAGTAAAATTAAATTTTTAATTTTGACTTTTAGGCACATTGACATTAGGTTTAAATTATATCGATTTGAATTAGGTCATCTATGATATGCATCAATTATAGGTGCCATTGTTACCTCACGAACAGCGCGAATGTTAATGCCTGAAATAAAATTAATATAGGTACTTATTAAGTAATCATGACACATTTTAGCGCGATAATTGGAATACAAAACCAGATTAAGTTTGGTTTGAGAAAGTATGCCACCACACGTGAGGTACAACGACAGCGTCAGTAGATTATGACTGCTATGAAAATGATGGCACCATTACAATATGTAAAATATTTTCATAGTTACAATAGCGTTACGCCCTAATTTGTCCACCGTAGATTATTCAGCCGTTTGGGTGAAGCCAGAGGAGCGTGATTTCGATCGCGTAACATGAGTCATGTAAGGTCATTGAACCGCATTGGCATGGACACCCCCTCGCAATTTCGATTATTCTTCATGGGTGCGATGGAACTGACATACAGGGTGGATTTTTGAAAAGGGTAGGATGGGTGGCTTAACCATTCTGTCCAGGTAAACGTTCTTAGAATACCGTCCTTAACTTTTTGAGTAATTGGTATCTAACTATATTCCCAGTTTTTTTTTTTTTTTTAAACAAGCTTTTATTTAGCAGCCATATTGAATTGAGTGTAATGTTATTAACTTAATTGTTTTTAACTCTTCAAGCCCTTTCGTTTGATACCTATAAAAAGGGGGTTGAAAAATATTGAATTCATCATCATGGAGCGGCAGCCATATTGAATTGAGTGTGATGATACTAACTTTGCCCTTTCATTTGATATCTATAAGGAGGTTGAGAAAAAATATGTAATCCGCCATCTTGGAGCGGCGGCCATATTGAAATTATTACAATATTGAATATTGTACATTATACTGTCACCAGAACTAAAGGTGTATGCAAAATTTCAGCTCAATCGAAACTTACAAGCATACTTACTTACGAACAGTGTAAGTTAAATATAAAAATGCTTGTAAAAATGCATAATCTGCAGGAAAACGGGCAATTTTTAATGCATTTTTTATGCCAATATATATTTATATGTCATATCCTGTTTTTAATCATTAATTATCAAATAAAACTTGTTGACTAAATAAGATGTGGTCAAATCCTTTTCCACGATATCTTTCAACGTGGGTGACCGCATATTCGAATGATTAAAATGGCAATGGGGTGACCGTTTATTCCATACATAAAAGTTTAAACCTCGTGATGTTCAAAATAGACCACAGTTAGGCAACCTTCTTGGCGGTGCCATTGTGCATAAACCAGACTTTCTTCGTCTTTGTAGTTAAAACCGACGCATTTTCTCAGGCACAAAATGTACGCTTCGTTTTGTGCCTGAGAAAATGCAACTCATCAAAAAGGTACCATCGTTTGGCCTCTCCCTAAAGGTGGGTACTGACCGGTATTACGGGCCATAATGTACCATTCGAAGTAAGCATGTTACGATACGCCGTGTCCTAAAATCGGTGTAACATGCGAGTGTTTGTGTTCGTTTCCAAGTACTGACTGCATGAATGCTTGCTTTGTATCATATTACATTTCGCCCCATAACACCAGTCAGTACCCACCTGAATGTGTCAACATCGCTTTTTATGAAAACACAAGCTTTCCAATAAATTAATCAATACATTAAATCGTTTATACAATTCGCTTAAAGCTGATTATTTTACAGCAATTAGTAGGTTATAAGACTGTTTTTAGTCGATCAGGCTGCCCGGTAGTAACTGTATAGATCACAGAGCACCGAGCCACCTCTGCAGCAGGACGACATTATAGGAACTTTTCATGCAAACCAAGCATGGCAGGCCGTTTACTCATTGAAATGTACGGCCCGTGGCAGTTCTGACTGTGGTGCCATCTCCAAGAGCGAGAGGACCACGACGAAAATCTCTGTCGAATTTATTTTGGTGAGTCAGTGAAAATATCGCCGCGATTCTCTCGCCCGTGGAGATCGCGCCTTGGTTTTTGACAGCCGAAACTTGTGCTCAGCGCACAGTGCGCTGACACGAATACCTAATTAATAATAATGATCTAGTCAATCCAGGGTGGAACGGCGACTCAATGCTCTGTGTTATGATGGTAAGCCAAGTGAGATCCACCAGTTAATGTCAACATTTTCATACCGTTAGTCTACTCGTAAAGGCGCTGCACGGCTTTAAGTGCATTTTTAAGGCTGCAATTTTAACTAAATGTATAACCTGGCCATATTTCTACAGCAATACGGTAATTGTATTTCCTCGGGCAGTAACGACTGATGAAATTTAAAAAAAATTAAACAACACTTGCCAGGGTAGCCGACTAACACTGCGAGCTGTGAACTCAGTGCTGGGAAAGATTTGCCCGTTTAGAAACGCTTTTTACTGTAGCTGTGTGTGAGCTAGTATGGTGGTAACGTAGCACTAGCCACATCAGCACCCGACCGCGCCACGCTGGTTCGGAAGCATGAGCGTGGGATTGAAATAGTAATAGTATACGCCATAGTATTTACAAATTTACACAGGTGATAAACGTGAAGTTACGTACATTGCACATGGATATAAAAATTAATGTTACAAATGTGAGATTATGTTATTTACAATTCGCTTTGTTGGCAGTTTTACCTTCACGTCATTTTTGGGGAATGAACAAACATCATACTCTTAATTATTTAAACTGAGAATGACGCACCTCGCGAACTTTTTGCCACACACATTCACGTCTCATTCCGATAGATTTCACAAAATACAACTTCACTTCCTTATATACTACATCCTAATTCATATTTTCTTCCACTTCTAGTGTCACATACCAATTTTATTTCAATTTAAAAATATTTTTATGAACTTATGTGAAACTTAACATAGATTGACGTGCGAACACTACAGCAACTGTGCTATTACTGAATGCTGCAGAATTCTACGAAACGCTTTGCGACGACTCGTGAACACTCTTTCCCGTTCTCGCACTGGTTTGCTAAATATTGCTTATTCAGTCTTGCGTACTAGGGGAGTCACTATAGCTAGCTTGACTCATGGCTTGGCATGCTTTGTTTTACCTAGTTTATTTTGCGTCGTTTTGAGATCTTTGAGACTTACTAAATTGTGTGTGCTACAGTAAAATTGACCCAAAAAATATTGATCCGGTGATACCATACCATACAGAATAGCTGCGAAGAGTAGCTATCTACTTTGTAACGAATTTTAGAGGGTGGAGCACCTAAATGTAAGCGTTGAGCACCCTAGACGGTCTCGGGTACCATAAAATTAGGGTCAGGTCGTTAACCCCTTGGTCACCAAGGGGTGGAAATCTTTTCTAAAAAGATATGTGGTAATTGCGTAGTTACTTATATTTTTGTGGTGCAGTTTCTGACGCCACGTGGTAACACTTTGACCTTGAGCTAGCCTAGACCAGCGAACTACGTAGTTTCGGTTAAAATAGCCAGTCTATACGCATAGTGATTCCATGCCATATTAATACAATCTTAAGCAGGTATAATACCATTTTTTTTGTTTATTTCTTCTAGCTTTTCAGCTGTGAGGGAGAACACAGATCCCTCGCTCTCGGTTCGTACTCATCCCTCGCACACGTCCCTCGCAGACATCCCTCGCACACGTCCCTCGCACACATCCCTCGCACACATCTCTCGCATATGTACGTCTCTCGCACGCATCTCTCGCACACATCCCTTGCACACAACATTTCCCGCACACTTTTCTCGCACACATTCCTCGCACACAATGCTCGCTCACTTCTCTCGCACACTTTTCTCGCACACATGCTTCGCACAAGATAATAATTTGGAATTCCATTAAGTGCACACAATGAAACATTAATTGCATTTGACAGAACGAATAGTAGTGTTATGACCAAACCTCGGTCGATGTAACATAATAATATACTGTAATGATATTAATGGCGCATTCTTAATTTATGCGACTTATTTACCATTCACTTATAGAAACTGTATCTGACTGGAACTGTTTTATTATCAGTTACAGATTGTAATGAACTATTAAAAAAATAAGCTTACCGACACCACATACCTAACAAGTAAAAGTGTAAAACTATTATCGTACCCAAAAAGTAGCACATATTAGAAATTAAAATCTTTATATAGATAATTCTTCTGTACGTGTGTTTGCCACTGAACTCTTTATAAACGGCTGAGAGACTGACTTCGATGATTTATTTTAAGTGTGTGTTGAGTAGGTCCGGACCCGGAAAAATACGCTTCATATTCGCAGTAGACTTCTGGTAGGAAAGTGATGACATTGTTGATAAGCACTCACGTACAACTCATTAGGTTTTTTTTTAAGGATGGGAAATCTTCAAATTCCTTCTTCCGCTCTGAGTGGAGCGGAAAAGCGTGTCAGACTCTTACTGACTAAAGCCCATCCTTGTTCTTCCTAAAGCCCTTTGCGTTCCAGGGCCGCGGTGACTCTTTCGAACAAATTTCGCAACAACTCATTAGATCTGGACTAAAAATAATAAAAAGCAATACCTTCAGTGTCCTCTCAAATTCTCTGCAGTCACGAAAGTGAAACTGGAAATTAATAACCGTAAGGCTGCATTTCCACCAGACAACTTGGCTATGCAACGTTGCTATAGATGCGTTTAATATAGTCCAATATACTCATTTCTCCATATAGCACTGGTGGAAACTGATCTGGAATCAAGAACATAGTGAAAGAAGAACTTGAGGAGATAACGAGATCTTCTTATCTATCTTAGCCTCAAGATCTGACATTCCCGTTTTTGTTTGTATCTAGTTATCAAGAACCAGCTTATATTCATTTAATCAAGTTAAACACCGAAAGGAGAATTGTTTTCTGAAGGTACACTGGACAGAAGTTTTTATTTTTACAAGCTTTTATTTAACTTGCAATGTATGTATTACTATGTATGTGTGTAACTATGTTCGAGTGGACTCTTGCAACTCAATTTGATTTGTTCCGGATTCGACACAAAGATCGCCTAATTTTTATTTTTCCGTGTTCGCCCACTTTCCTTCCTTTTTTGCCGTGTTTATCATTTGTTTAATTAATATTATTATTTGAGTTCTGTTTCGCTCACTTTTTGTTCCTTTTTCGCCCAATTTTGTTTTGTATGAAGATCTATACGTATAAAATACAGTCAGTTTGAAAAATATCTTTGATTACCCGACTGCAAACAGGATTTGTTATATTTGTCTAGCGTATCTATATTATTTTTATGTAGGGGTACATATGCCTGCGTTATGTAGATACGTGTATTTTGTTGATTGCTTTGTTGCATTTGAACGGTCGGACATCTCATCATATCAATCTTATAATAATGGAATTCGCCTAGTTTACGATAGTATCCTAGCATTCTCTTGTTGTTTCGTCAGAAGTCTTGTTCGACATCTCCAGCTAGTTTCTATTGGCCGGCCACAGTTAACACTAACGAGAAACAAGGCTCCAAACTCTCTCTTGCCTTTATTGGATGACTTGAGTGGAGATTCACAAGAGCAAACGTGCTCGGAGGAGGTAAGTACCTATAAAGAATTTCAGTAAGATGCTGATAGGGTTCTTGACCATCAACGGAATCTATACCGCCACAAAAACGAAAGTAGCGACATCTATACCGGCGGACACTAACTACGTCGTAAAAATCCTGCAACGCCATATCAGAGTTTTCCGTGCAATTTTAACATAATATCTACAACAGCCCAAATATCAACCATCGGGCATTTGCCCACCAAACACAACACCTATCTGGTCGGAGGATTCTCCCTTTTCAATCTAGGTTTGCGGGAATTTACACCTTGTTCCGCAAACCTCTATAAGCCATGATATACCTATTCACTCTTCTAGCACTTCAGTACATGTTGCCATCATGGCACTACTGCACTATGTACTAGCGGCCGATATCTGGGCCCCATAATCGAGTGCTCAAGTCACCCGCTGCCATTTTATATGTATCTTAATAATATTGCACCTACCACCATTCTCTGCATCTCCCAAAGGTTGACTGAAAGAGAATGCCTATGACATTAAGTACGCCTCTGTACATTTGTGTGCGTAAACTGTTAATAAATAAATAAATAGGTCAGGCAGGAGACATAGCCTATTTATAGATCTAGATAACCTTTCTATTAAGCCACCCTAACTCATAGCGTAACACATTTTTTTTCATGGGTGCGGGTCCAAATTGCATACGGGTTTATCGTCTGTTGATGCCCCATCTTAGCATCTTAATATATTTCTGTCAATTGGCTTCAACTCCTCGCAGTCCACCTCGTAGAATATTTACAGAAAAAATACTAAGAATATTTCATCAGTATCTGCCTTTTTTGGAATTATTGGTAGAATAAATAATATGAAAATAAATCTAATTATTTATTTCATTTCAAAGACTCAAAGCATTTATTTCAATTAGACCATTTACAGGCACTTTTGAATTGTCAAGGTCGGTCGGTCAAAAAGATGAACCTCTTCGCGCGTTCCAAAGCGTAGATCTCTATGGAGAAGAATGTGCAAGAAACTCCACTCTTTTAAAAATAATATTTTTTACAAAGTTATGGTTACATCATTCCTGTTGAAGTTATACATTATATGTGAGAACGATGTGAAAGACGTGCAGAATAAAAGCGTCCGGAGTGAAAAGAGTAATTCAAAGAAACAATTAAAATAAACCGTGGCCGCCGAGAAATGACCAGTCCAAGCTGACAACGCCCGTTCACGAACATGACACATGCGCTAGCACCATTGGCCTCAACCATTTTGAAGGGAGCCAAACGATTCAACGCATGCACCACCATCAGCCAGACTTTTGAGTGAGCATGACACTCCCAACCGCACACGGTACATTCAAGTCGAGACACCCAAAAGTGATAATTATAATTTAAGTTTAAGGTACACTGTACACAGTACTCACATATGTGCCGTTAATGCATGAAATTATACAATGCTAAATAAAGTGAGTCTATACAATGAAAATATTGCGTTCTTACAATCTTCAGCCGGTCCAACAATGTTTCCAAATGCTAACAGATTAGTTTGCGCACCCTAGTGGCTGTGGAGCAGGACCAGCATTGAGCCAAGCATTTTTATCTTCAATCTAATCCCCCAAACTATAATATGCTTGCCTGCATAGTGTGCGTTTAATACAAGATTTAAATTTTGTATAATTTAGGTCCAATATATGGGGAGGTATTACATTATTACTTTTTGAACAGTATCCCATAGAAGATGAGGCTACTTTAGCCAGTCTGAAACCTTATCTGGTTGAACTAATTGGTCTCTATTTCTAGTACAATAATTATGTCTGTCGCCTCTTTTACTAAAAAGATGTAAATTCTTTCTGACATACATGACGTTTGCGTAAATGTATTGACAAGGTACCGTTATGATGTTAATATTCTCAAACAGTTCTCTTAGAGAATCGCGCCGGCGGAGATTGTATATGGCTTTGATGGTTTTTTTTGCAGAATAAAAATAAACAAAAAACTTCCCCACTATAAAATATCATAAGACATGATACTGTGAAAGTAACTCAAATAGACTAGTCTCGCGGTTTCAACATCTGTATACAGGTGGATTTTTCTAACAGCATATGCTGCTGAACTTAGTCTTCCTGCAAGAGATGTTAAATGAGTTATATGAACAAGCTGCTGTCTATCATTCAAATACGATTTTACTAAGTTCAAGGCGGTTTTGCCTAGTCCGTAATGCTCTAGTTTCAGGAGTAATGTTTCATGGTTCACACAATCAAACGCCTTCGACAGGTCGCAGAAGATACCTATGGCATCTTGCGCCTCTTCCCACGGATTAAAGATATGTTTTAATAACGTTACACCAGCGTCAGTTGTACAACGTCCCCCGGTGAAACCGTACTGTTTATCGTGTAAGATATTCTTCGCGTTAAAGTGACTGAGCATTTGATTAAGCATTACCGTTTCAAATACTTTGCTGAAAACTGGCAACACAGATACGGGTCTATAGTTATTAGTATCTGTCCTATCCCTGGATTTGAATAAAGGAATTACATAACTATATTTCATAAGGTTGGGGAAAACTTCTTAATCCGCACATAAATTGAATATAAAGGCTAAATACAGCTCTATAGTGTCAATAATGGAAGTACACACTTCGAAGATTTGCTTAAATGCTTTTATTATTGCAATTGGGATACCGTGCTGAAAGTTAAACTCGTTTAAGCAGGTTGAAACGTTCGCCTTTAATAATTCAATAGAAAGTGAGGGCGAGGAGTTTAAGGTTTCAGTAGTTTTGATTGGGATACTAGTAAATAAATTTACAAATTCTTCAGCGACTTCTTTGCCATCGCTTATGAGTCCACGTGCAGTCCGCAGTGTATAATCATTATTATGTTTTTTGTTCCTGTTCGTTTCATTGTTGATAATTTTCCAAACCGTTTTAATTTTGCTTTCTGCTGATTTTACCTTGTTGCTAATTTATAAGACCTTTACTGCCTTACAAGTATTCTTAAATATTTTTGAGTAATTAGCAACATACTTATTAAAAGTTTCCGTATTAATAAAAGGCTTAAGGCCATATAGCTCGTAAAGTCTTTCTCTACTTTTCCTGAATCCTTTAGTTGCCCAGTCACTAAATAAAAACTTAGGACAGTTAGTTCTAGTCTGATGCTTAAAAGTGACATTGAACTCGGTTTGCACTAGTGTAAAGAATTCTTTATACAAAATAATACCATTGTTCATTGTGCAGCCATGATCACTTATCTTACTGATTAGACTGCTGATTCATTTATTTAATTTGCCGGTTGTAATTGGCCTGGATTGTATCTGCACTTTTTGTTTTGGCAAGTTGGACTCAAAAGATACTGTTAGTCCACTGTGATCAGAAGGCAGGTAATTCACAACAGCTTTGTCTAAGTAGTCACAGCAACAAAAAACGTTATCAATACATGTAGCAGTATTTGTAGTTATTCTGATTGGTTCTTTGAACACATTTGACAAATTGAATGATTTAAATAGATTTACTAATCGACTGCTATCTAAATTATTATCTAAAATATTAATATTAAAGTCACCACAAACAATCACTTGTTTATTATTGGTTGCAAGTTTTGACAATATATCTTCTATTACTGACTGAAATGTAGACTAGTTTTGATCCTTGGGGGGTCTGTAAACGCACACTATGATATTATGCTTATCCAGCTCAACACAACACAGTTCAATGTTATGTCCCACCGACAAACCAACAATGTATTTACGCGTTTTAAATTTAATACAGTTTTTAATCAATATTAGTGAACCACCAAGCAGCATTATTTCCGATTAAAACCACTGCCCATACAATAATTGTCATAATTAATTGACATTTCAGAATCCTTTGACCAATGTCCAGTCATACAAATAATATCAAACATTGTTTTTTCTTAAAATAATTCTATTTGCAAATGTTTTGAAGCAGACTTGAATATTTTGCAGGAATAAGTTAAAGGATTTCTGCTTAGCCCCTTTTTAATACTAAAAGATACCTTATAGTTGTTGAATTGAGCTAAGTTGCTAATGGTACCAACTGTAGTATTATTCCCTAGTTTAAATTATTCGAGTCAGCAACCATCACATCAGTAGTATTACTAATTTTGGTGCTTATAACAGAGTATTTTGACATACAACTTATGTCTCAGTTAATAAAAGCTAATAGCCTCGCTATTTGACGTCTAAAACTAATAGGCAGGTACGCAGTCTTCCTTTTTGATCTAAGTTAATGAATAAAATTGTTGATGTCAAAAAATAATAGTATGTCACTATGGTGACTAGCTAAAAAATGCATGTGATTATTTAGCTTATGTTTATACATATTTTTCCTATTTGATAAATTGTCAAAGTAGGGAAAAGCACACAATAATATCTTCTTACAATAAATAATTGTTAATAGTTCATTGACATTTTCAGTGATGTCATCTTTTGTAACATTAGAAACTATAAAAATGGTGATAATGGCATTTTCATCATATTGATTTCTAGTTAGAGATGACATTATCTGTTTGTAGCTAGTCTGTGGCAAACAGTCATTTTGAGAAGAAGAATGACTCAGGTTATTATTAATTAATTTTCCTAGCCCTTTCCTTAAACTATCTGAAAACATAATTGAGCTGTAACTACTACAATTACTATCTAACTGTACAATTTGCGATGAACCAAGTACAATATCTGGTTTGTTTGGATGGGGGATACAATCCCTAGCACTTCTTGGTTGGGATAGGGCCACCGTTGATTGTAGTAGGAGAGTGTCAAGATTGGATTCCCGTTGCAAAGATCATCTAATCGATAGCCTAGCATATTGCATATATCCACTAATTGATTTATAGCAAGAATATGTTCCTTTACTTAGTTTTGAGACGTTACATACTTAGTATAATAAGAGTGTAGTGACTCCTCTAGTACCTGAATTTCAGACTGTAGGCGTTGTGTGTCAATCTCATAAATATTCTTACAGTCTTCTAATTAAATGTGGTAGTTATTTAGTTTATTAAGAAGAAAAACACGTTCTTTCCTTAGTTTGATATTATTGGAATAGTGTTTTTTGAATTTATTGCATTTATCAATAATTCTATTAAGTTTGCAAATTTTTTTAACTTTATTTTGACTTAATTGGTAACAATTAACTTTTAGCAAAGAGTCTTCAGTAAGGTCTATCGTTACTAAGGAATGAGGGTTACAATTAGTTTTAAGCAATTCATTGTACAGGTGATCTGTTTCACGAACCTGAGTACATTCTTTTTCTTTCTGTTATTTTGTAATTAAAACATTTGCATGAATTAATTCCTCTTCTAGGTCCCTAACTTTACATAAAGCCTCCTCATATAAGTTACTACAAGTACCTAAACTATCTGTGACCACCCGCAGTTTGTCCCGCTCATCAACAACCACCAGGTATTGTTGATGTAGGTCCACAAGCTCCCGCTTCAAGCTTGTGTTTTTATGAACAATCTTCTTTATTTCCTCCTCACCATCCTCTCTGTCCTCCAAGTCCTTGCGGGTCATCAATGGCATGGTAACTGGAATGAGAAATAAAGAGCGGTGAGAACTAATCAGATCAATGTAGGAGAGATGGAAACTAAAAGAATATATAAAAGAAATGGGAAACTTAGCATTTACGTTGAAGAGAAATGAGGATGGCTGCTAAATACGAAATCAAATACTTCTATAGTAGGCGCCAGATAAATGTGGAATAAAGTACATTGACCTTTCCCTAATAACTGTTCATAGGTACCTGAACAATTAAATATGAATCGTTTTTCATTATTAGACAATGTTAAGGATCACGAGAGATGATGATTCGGGACAGCTTTGTGTCATTAATTCCGTTTTTCAAATTAAAAATGTCAATAATTGTAGGTGAGTCAATGACCGTTATTCCACGATTATCTGGCGCCTACTATAATAATGTTAGATTAATGACAAAGTTGATTTATTTACTTTTTCCTTATGTGGGTAGGATGCCTAGATTTTTTTTTTTTTATATTTTATACAAAGGCTACAAATAACATCAGTTATTGTTGTTATTAAATTAAATACATCTACTATTAGATTAATAGTATTCTGATATTTCACTAAACTATGTTGTTTATATGGTTTCGTTTTACTAGACCAACAAGTCAGACAACAAAGTTATTCTTATTGATACTAGAACTGAATGAAAGCCTTTTATAGCTTCAATGTAACTATTGTATGCTATTATGCAATTTAAAAAAAAAAGTAAACAATACTTCCCGTTTAAGTCCGTCAGACTAACATCAGCTGTTCGGTGTAGCTTACCGGTATGTTAGTCAACCTAACAATAACCCTGAGTTTTTATACACTCATTTTAGATTTAGTTATATTTTTACACCTTAATTAAACTATATACAATATTAATATTATTTAGCAACCCCGAAAACTATACCCATGTGAAGGACCCGAAAAATCTAAATACTTCGTCTGCGCCATCCAGGATTTTGATTTCCGGTTGCAAACTTGTTACAAACTCTAATTTTCTAACATGGTGTTTAGAAATTAGATATGGTATGGTGAAAGAAACTTCACTATAAATAAATACGAACCTTATAACGAAACACTTTGACAAACAAATGAAATGTGGGCGAAAACGGAACTTTGTTCAGAATGCGGCGAAAAAGGAAATTTTCATTTTTTTTTCAAAGTGGACGAAAAATTAGGCGAAGACGGAACAAATCCTCAATTTTGAAGCAGATATCTTTAACCGATTGAGCTGAAGTTTTGTATACACATTTGGTTTGAAAGACAATGCATGTTTAACTGTGTGACATCATTCTAAATCCAACATGGCGGCACACCCAAAATGGCTGACTAGTTATTTTTAATGCACTCCTACAATATGGGTATCAAATGAAAGGGCTTGCTAAGAATAACTCGAAAAAAAAAGTGACGTCACTTTAAATCCAATATGGCGGACTAAGTTTTTAATGCTTTCCTTAATACGGGTATCAAATGAAAGGACTAACTGAGAAGACGAATGCGAGTTTTAAATAATAAGATGCTGAACTTCTGAAATTTGTGAGAAACGTTTCCAGCGATAACTCCATTAAGCGGCATTTAGTCCGCCTTTGTACAGTGCATAAAGTTTTAATAAATAAATAACTAATAAGTAAGAAATCAATTATAAGTAAAAAACCTTATTAAAAAAGAAGCTTTTATTTAAATACACTAAAAAGAAAAAATAACTTTTACTATTAACTTATCACGTCATTAACAGTACCTACACAATTTATTTGATTTAAAAACTTGTCGCGAGATTTACTTGTGTAGATAAAAAGAAAATTAAAATGTATTAAAAATAAATTGTATATAAAAAAATAAACAAAATATAACAAAATATTCTGTTTTGAAAGGTTAGCCTGATAATAATAAATAATAAAAATGCCTAGATTTCTGCTGATTTTATCTTACGGTCTGATTTACTTATTAGCCTTAATCATTGTAAAACAACAACAGAATAGGTACATGGGAAAGCGTGGCGGGATTGTCAAAAAAAAATAGCATAACGTACCAGAGTATTTTTAATTTGCCATACCACGCCACGCCACACCACACAACACCACACCACACCACACTACACCACACCACACCATACCACACCACACACCCCTCTGCCCTACACACATCCACACAACACTTGCACATGACACGACACCCACACAAATACCCTCTACACTTACACTCAATACAAACCTTAGTTTTTACTTAAAAATATTAATGAATTAAGAAATATATAGCAAAATTTCTTACCGTTTAGTCTATATCTTGTCTGTGACTATCCGAGTCTGCTAGTACGCTCATAATTTAATCGTCCACTATTTATGCGAAGACACTGCCTCCTAAGATACAAGATCTTCCTAGTTTAGGAGTCAGGGCTCAAATTTTGTATTGACTGTACTTTACCCATCTCTAGCACACTATTTTTTTAACATTTTTTCTGACCCCTGGTAACAATTATGTGTACTTTAACATATTGTGTCAAACTGTGTTTTGCGAATAAATCATTATTATTATAATTTGATTCGTTGTACTTCCTACTCGTATTATTAAATCGAAATAAAATAAGTTAGTCAATACTCATCCGAAATGTAATAGCTCTGAGGTATACATTATTTATTAGTGAATATTGCAAACGGTTCGGTTGACTGTCCCGAACTAGGTACTTATCAAAATAATCTAAGAAAACTCCATGTACCATTCGCATCGAGAAAGCACCAGGCGCAACGATTTCTGCATACGTAGTGTTATAGCTTTCAATATTTTACCATTACACCTGGAAATCGATTTATTTTGCATCAGCGAACATAAAATAAAAATGGATCTTGAACAAGGAGTATTTTGGTAACGATTAGCTTTTAATTTTGATTTTGATAGTGTACGGCTTGACGTACCTAATATCTCGCGTACCTAATATGTTTACATTGTATCTAATCTGTTCACTTACTCAAATCGCTATAACTGGTCAACGCAAACAACTCGTAACTAAATAGATGTATACGTCATGTGGAAGCTTGTAATTAGCAAATGTCCCTACTTATGCATGATATTTAAGTTTGTCATTAGTCTGTAGATAAGCTTTCTTTAAAATAAAAACGCCCCAGAGCGTGCTTTGGCCACGGTTTTGGTCTTCCGCTCAAAGACGATATTTTTGCATTTTATTGCAATTGCTGTTTTGGAGCATGGTGTTGCGTACTCTCGCAGTTATTTTGCCAGGCTCAAATGGGGTTGGGAGGTCACGTCAAAGTATCCATACTATGGGTGGACGAACCCGATAACGATAGCGACATGGTCTGCACGCACACCACGGAGACTGGCTCGAGATTCTGGAAAGATGTGGGGGAGGTCTTTTCCCAGCTATGGAACATTCAAGGCTATGAAAAGAAAAGCATTGTTTCGAACTCATTTATCTGTGTTGCAGAAAATACTATCATTGATTTAATGTCAGTAGAATAAAAATGACTCTAGCAGAATCTTTTTTTACTAGTCCGCATCGGACCACGATGTACCACGCCAATTACCACTTAAATATTTTATAAACTACATGCATGAAATAGCTCTTAGTGTACTTGCGTAAAGTACACTAAGAATCCAAGAGCTATTCCTTAGAGATGTCATGTCAAGTTGGCCGAGTGGTCTAAGGCGTCAGATTTAAGCTCTAGTTCCGGAAAGGGAGCGTAGGTTTCAAACCCACACTTGATATTGAAGCATATCAGCAAAGTGCTTTACTTTTATTATATTCAACCCAATGTCTATTTCGATTTATAAAGAAACTGTTTGTCGATGAGATGAGAATACGACTCGATTTTCAACACTTTACGAGAACCGGTCTTAACGTCTTAGTAGACATTAAGACCGGTTCTCGTAAATTGTTAAAAATGATTTTTATTACAACATCTTTTCGTTTGTAGTCAACAAACCCTTCGAAAAGTATTCGATTATTATGTTTATTATATTGAATAAAAATCATTTTTTAACAATTTTATTGAATCTGAAAAGTAGGTACTTACTTATGTTATGCTGCCTCACCAAAACAATTGTTAATTGAAAACGAATTTGTTCGCCCCGTCACAATATTTTTCATAGCTTCACTACTCAAAGTAACGCGAGGAATTAAAATGATTGAAATAAAGAGAGGAATTCCAACAAGAAACGAGGAATACTGGTGCTCTTAAAAAGAGTAACGCGCGAAGATTTAGCAGTAACCTACTTGTTATATATTTTGATTACTAATGAAACTTGTATATGCCTCATGGTCGCCTGGTATATAGTGTGGCAGTTGAGGTGACTTCACACTTTCACGTAAGCGCATAGCGGAGCATTCCACGTGGCTAGGTTTTCCACGAGACTGCGAGCTTCACTGCGGCTGCTGACCCATTTTTCACAGAGCGGCTAGACGCGGTTGGGTGACTACATCCGCTCGCAGCTATCTTTGTAGCGAGTCGAGGACACGTAAATGGATTCGGTTTTGCACAAAATGTAATGCGAAAGATTCATAGTATGGATTGAATTATTGTTTTATTTCTCCCATTCACATTTTTGTAACCTTTTCATGATTTGCCTGGATATTTTTTTAGATCGTACGTTACAGAAGAAAGTCTAATTACTATTTAAGACAAAGTTTCCCCACAATTTATGGTATTCTGTGCGGGGCTATCTTAGCGAATGTGGCCCGAAAGCAACGAATAATAGCCGTCGCGTCGTACTGTTCGCTAAGCCGTCATAAACCCACTCGCCATCGAGTGGCCCGTAGCAGACAGCTACGAGGCCTACCTCGTAGCTGTCTGCTACGGGATACGCGAGACGCGCACTTTTAAAAATGAGCTGCGCTGCTGTTAGTTAATTTTATTTAACCTTTTGAACGCCATTGTCACGTATACATGACAAGCAAGCGCGTGCCCTGTACGCCGACAAATATGTGACTAAAAGTACGGAGAATTTGTGACTTGGCGTCGGGGGCACGCCGATGCGTTTATGCTCTGGCGTTCAAAAGGTTAACCATAGTAGGAGCATACATCAAAGGTTATAAGTAAAGCAGCAAAAAGAACATGATTTAGATGGAACTCTTTTTTAGTTATGTCATCCTAGTGAAAAGAATGCGGGTGGCAGGAATAATGGGATTTTTTTACCCATTAAATGTAAACGCCGAATGTAAGCGAAAATTGGCACTGTTGGGCTCAAAACACGTACATCATTTCACTGTATTTCAACATAAAAAACTATGTTGAAATACAATAAAAAGATGTACGTGGTATTTATAACTGATAATTTTGAACTCGAAGAATAATGTTTATTTCTTTTAGGCACACATACAATGACCACTTAAAATGGATCTTTTATGCGGAGTTTGGCACCTAGGTATAGAGCCATCTATGAAAGCACGTTGGAATGATTCACTGTTTACAGCTTCAAAAATGCTCCACCTTACTCCCAACTCTAGAACACATCAAACTAATGTTGTTCACGAGGGCTCATAATAGATGGCGTTGTATTGCGCAATTGATACCGTACAATAGGCCAGTTTGCTACCAGGGCTGAATTAAAGCTGTTTAGTCTTTGTAACAGTAGCATCGCTTTACCAGTTTG
The DNA here is from genome assembly GCA_905163435.1 of Mamestra brassicae. Lineage (NCBI taxonomy): Eukaryota > Metazoa > Arthropoda > Insecta > Lepidoptera > Noctuidae > Mamestra > Mamestra brassicae. Next base: position 9,885,526 of record LR990987.1, read on the forward strand.
CATACGATTAGGTATATGTAGGCAGCTACTTACTATTAGCGTATGTGGACTTGATGCAAATAGGACAGTGCCTGTTAAACAGGTGCTTATAAAGTGTCATCAGCATAAGCAGTCAATAGAACGAACAGTAGTTTGAGGAATAGAATCCTTTATAGCTGATTGATCATTTTGATTTTGCAGTTTTAATAAAAATAAATGTAAGAATACCTAACTTCAATTAGAGCTCCAGACAAAAAGAAACAACACTTAAAAAATAACCTAAGTAGATATATTCTGAAAAATAAGGAAACTAACTTTTTCTTGTTTTTAACTTTGTATTTTCCGAATTTCGTAACAATTAAATAATTATTATAAAGGGAAAAGTGATTTTGTTTGTAACGCTTTCATGCTTAGATCGCCGAACCAATTTCGATTAATTTTGGTACAGAGAAAAATGAGACCCGGAAGGTTATATGGTAGGTATTGCGTGAATAAAATTCTGAAAAAAGAACACATTTAAAACTACAGAAGCTTTTAACTCGTCACCTGCGCTCTCTGCTTTCCCAAAGGTTAAGTCCGCCCATGTACCACTATTGTACATAAAGTTTAAATGAATAAATAATGCCCAGGTAAGCCCATCAATGTTCAAGTTTTAACAAACCAACTCACTGGCTATTATAACAGCTTCTTAAAATGAATTCAACAGAAGATCTTTGGGGAATGTATGTAAAAGTCTGTAGATCTATTATTGAAATGATTGCCCTCTACTTAGCCCTCCTATTTAACTCTAGTGCAGACCAAGGAGTATTTCCTGATCTCATGAAACACAAAAGTCTAACACAAACAGCAAAGTCGTTCCACTGTCAAGTGATGATCAAAAACCCAACAATTACAGGCCGGTGTTAATCCTGCCGGTTCTCAGTAAGGTGTTTGAAAAGTTAATGCCAAATCAGATGCTTTACCATAGACACTTTAATAAAAATCCATCTTTTTTTAATAATTTAATACTAGAAATATAAATAAATTAGATCAACAATTATATAGATTAGCCAAAATACGAACATCTTTCTGTGAATGAAAAACTAGAGTCAATAGAATATTTTAACTTTAGTCTGAAAATTTGACGCACGAAAGTGCCTTTTAACGGTCTAGTCGAAATAAATGAATCAATTTTGACTTTGACTTTAAAAAGTTACAATGAAATATGAATATAATTACCACTAAGCATAGTTATGTTTAGTGGCAAAAATATTAATAATAATATTTAATTTCCTCCTTTTTTGCTGAACGACTTTTAAAGTTCATAAGTTGAATCTAAAGTTAAACATGTCCATGATCATTTCAATAGAATCTGTGACTGATTACGTACCTAGATTTCATATTTACATAGATAATTGAATCTCTAACAACCAGCACATTTTTATATTAAATTAACGTGTTTGTATATACCGAAAGCATTCACATTTTTCAAAATAAGATTTCAAAAAGAGATTTCTCATACTTATACAATGATACCTACTTTGACTATGAGTTGAGAATGTGCCTTATAATCAATTTATGAATCAAATTTTGGACATGGCCAGCTATAGTTACTGCCGCAAGTTACTTCTATAGGTACTAAAAGTGGGAGGATCCTAGCTAACCAGAGCCCCTCCCTTTCCCCCCTCCCCTCCTACCCCTTCCCTTCTTTGATTGGTTGGGGGCATAAACTCAACAGGTGTCCTCAATTGTGACAACTGGCGCCCATTTGTACTAGGAGACCATAAACAAAAAAAGTTATATGCTTTTTGAGGTCTTAAAACATCACGAGTTGGCGCTGTTCCTTGTGTCATACAAAATATACCATAACAAGTATGTAGACGAACGATTAACTCTGCTGAATGAATGCATGATTACCGCCCCCTTCGCTAGGGCGCCAATGACCTGTTTGTATTCAGTGACCCAATTTCATTTTCGTTTAACCATAAAGTAGGTAATCTGTTTGTCTGTCGTCGAAAATGTGAAAGGAAGAGCAGGGAAATAGATATATCATACGTAGATACGAACAATAATTATTGATAACTAGCTTAGATACCTCTGATACCTAAAATGTTTCAAAACTTCTTTAATAAATATATCTTTATTTAAAAATAAATGGAATTAAGAAATGATGCGAATAATAAACTTTAGTTTATTATTCTAAATGGAATCATTTCTTAATTCCATTTTTTTTATGAGAAGGTGACGTTTGTCATATAAAAAGGATCTAAAGGCGTGTTAAGCCCGTACCAGCACGCTGGCGCCGAAACCGCAGTGGATGCCCTCCTTGAGTGACGTAACGCTCGGAATGATATCGATTTTCTTAGAAGGTACAAGAGGGAGGCCCTATCGTTTGGAATGTGTGACAGAGATAAAAAATCCAAACTCGGCCTTGTGAATTATGTTTAAGATTTTACGAAATTACGCTGGCAAATCAATCGTTGCAAGTTCTTCCTCTTCGAAAGAATAGAAAGTCGCGTAATATAAGTTTTTATAGAAATTATTGTTTTTTTTATTTTTGCTGTAAAGCCCCTACAACTACTATCCCACAGCTGGGCAAGGGTAGAAAATATGCTGCAAGTTGTGAGCATAGTGTTAGTACAAGTCCATCCAGGAACTTTTTCTTTTCATTTGCATTATTCCTTTCTTTATTTAATCAATTCAATTACCTAAGCAGTCTTTAATGGAAGTTTCCGACTGGTTAATTTAATTGTAATTGGTTGCCATAAGAAACCAATTAGAGCAGAATATACAAACGACATGTTCGCACAGGCGTAATTTGAGGCCGTGTCAAAACATACTAAAATTGACTTTGTTTTAGGTGACGCACCACGGGACGACGCGCAATGCGCAGCCTCTCCATAAATGGGCCCTTACGGTGAGTCCACACTATTTAGGGTGGACCTTTTTGGTGGGGTAAGAAATGTAAGGAACCTTAACTTGTAGTTACAGATTAATTGCTTAGGTACTCTGAAATTCATCGATTGTATTATGGGGAAGGGAATAAAACATATTAATTTAAAATTACTTTTTTAATCGATGATACCAATAATTATTTGAGTTAATAATATGGACGCGATAGTAAACATTACATAACATTATTTAATCTGTTATAAGTATCACTCTTAGCTGTTGTGCTAAGGCACCACCACCTCCGCCAGAGTTTAAATTACCGCCAGTTCATGTTGACGTCACTGAAACTGAAAATATCGCTGTGTGGAGATGCGTTCCTAAAGTTATTATAGAAGGAAGTGAGCGGACGATATACCCGCGAGTCAGTTGCGCCTAACAAAGGCTATCAACGCGTGTATCCTCGAACGCAAATCGCGCCACCTGATGGTATCTTCCGAGCTTTTGGCGGTCAATCGCTTTCTAATAGGGTTACGCTTTTATGTTTTCAATTAACATAGTTTTTTTTGTCGCCAGTAAAAGAGAAATAACGAGTTCTAAACACAATAGGTATTAGCCTCTTCCAGTTGATGGTATGTCTGTTATATAAAATACATGTAATATAATTATTAACTAAAGACAACCAGTTTCGTATTTCACTTACCAAACCCTTTCATTTGATAATATAACATGAGGATGCCATAAAATAATGAGGCTTAGCTTATCGTGCATATCATTCAAACCCAAAGTATTCACAATTTCAACTGAATCGGTTGGTGATAGCTGTTTAAAATTCAGTTGCTGGATATGAACCATACATACTAACGAACTAACAAGGAAAGTTAGACTACATACCTGAGAATTTAGAGATGAGTTTCCTGTGCAGACATTCCAAAACAGATTTGACATCAGCTTTGTTAGCTAGTTTCTCAAGACTTCAGGACTTGTCACAACTGTTTTCTGAAAAAATAAACCTCTATTAAAGTACGATTCATTAGACCTTTACCTACATACCAAAATAATAACGATTTGATTTTCGCGTAATGTAGTGCAAAAAAATATTGCCTAGCATCAGATATTTGACTTAAAAATTGCATCCTTTGCCCAATAGGTATAATGATTTCAAAGCTGTCGAGTTGCCTACTTAGAAACGAACGATGAAAAAGGAGTGGCAGCCAAGGAAAGTGCTTTCATTAGACATTATCTACCTAAGTACATAGCATAGTTACTTCGCTTAAAGAAAGATTAGTAAAACGCGCATCAGTCACGTAATAAAACAGTGCAATTTATACGAAGGTTTACAAGTAAAAACGTAGTAAGTTCGTGGAACTCGAGTTAGGTACAATAGATAGTTTCAGGCAGCGCCGACGACCCTAGTAACGTGACGTAACCTTGACAGTCTAAAAATCAACAGACTTTTCATTGGGCTTTAGTCTCCCAGTAAATACCGGCATAATATTTAAGACTACATATTATCTATAGCTGCTCACTTTCTGGCTATTCCGGTATCACAATAAAAGGAAATAGAGGATTATGTTGCAGGCAATAGTTTAGGAAATCCTTTTGTTTTTTTTGTTACACATGTAATCCGATTTTGTACTGACGTTTCTACTTTATTTGGAGTACATATTAAATAGAAATACAGATACAAAACTGCCCAATGTGTACCGCTACATTTCAGATATTTCAGTGCCACTGGAACGCACTATAAATAGTGCTATTTGAAGTTTTTACTAACAAATACTTAAGTTCTTCTATGTACCTACTAACACATGTAACACAAATGTAATCTAATATTATAGGACCTATAATATTAGATTACATTTGTGTTACATAATATAGGTATATGGTAGGGTATAAGGAATTTTTGTCTATGGGCCTAAGTAGCCTGAAATAAAGAATATTATTATGTTTAAGGTGGACTTTTTTTGATGACCTACAAAAAATGATATTTGATGACCTACTTGTACTATAATTATGCTTTTTCAGTTTTACAGGAGGTTGGAGCAAATATTTCTACCTCTAAATAACACAATTTTTTTTAAGTACTTTTTTTGCACAACTTGGTCATCAGACTTGGAACCGCAACGTCTACGTTGACAACAGTACCAGGATATCATGGATTTACCAAAAGTCGATATCACACTCGCTGAATTTCAGGACCTTACAGCGTGTGTTTCACCCTCTATCCTTTGTAAGGTATCGATTTTTACCAACTTAACGGCGGGTTACAATGAAATGTAGGTACCTACCTAAGTAAGGGGCGCAATTTTCAAATAACAAAGAAAATTTACGATTTATTTAGTGTTTGCCTATACCTAACTAAACAAAGCCAGACTCATAAACTACTTTTGAATTAAAATACTTTATTTTGGTTAATTTTTGATTATAATGATTGACCTAGCTTACTTTTTTTACTTGTAAATGTTAAACGAAAATAGCTTATGGCAGCGTAAAATAACACTGATCGATATAAAAGCACTTTAAGTACTTGGTTTTTTTCAACATGTTTAATTACAGTATTGAGGCTCTTGGGGAAACTTGAATTCGTCAAGACTTCGTAGTCCGGTCAGATAGTAGTAATCAATAATTTACTATAAAAGGTGCAAAATTCTGAAATCTTCCGGAACTAGTTCGATCCAGCCCGATCCTAGCTGTCCTGCCCCCAGCAACGCCCTAAGCCGAAGTCCGTACCCCACAGGTGGTGCCCTTAGCGTGTGGTCGCTTTTTTATAAGCCCTGGCTGGAGGCTTTAATATTATATTAAGGCCACCACAGGCAACCCTGGTTAAGCAGTCGAAAACCTCATAGGCTGAACGGTGAGAAACAAATCAATAAAAAAAAAAAAAGAAAAAAAAAGTCGTTCGCACAATCCCGCATCTCTACTAGGATATCATATAGGTAGGTATAGGTATAGGTGTATCTAGAAATGTACAACGAAATTCCAAGAATTCACATTTTGGGCCTAACGACCGGAAAAACAGCAAAAGAAAAGTTTTGTTCAAGTTTCTGAAAGTTATTTTTTATTTACCTAAAAAAAAATACCCAAAAAATAATATAAACAAAGTAATCCTACTTGGTATTTTGTTTCGAAGCACACTAATACTATAAATAATCCCTTCCTTTAAATTCTAACAGCAGTCAAAACTTTTGCAAAGTCGTTTCCCGCTTAAACTTTAGTTAAGTAATATAAAAATAAAGTGCAAAATTTAAAGAGTGATGGATTGTTAAGACGTACCCATATTATTTGAATTCTCATTCTGCTGCACCAAAAAGGCAATATTGACAAAAAAAAAAAAAAAAAACAAAAAAAAAATCCCACCTATTATTTAACTTCATTATTATTATGTAGACTGTCAACATATAATTTTATATTACTGACAAAAAAGGCTTAATAAAAAAAAAACTTCACAACCGCAACTAAAACTTTCTCGAAAAGTTTTGTTCTATCGGATTCGAACTTAGTACACGTATTGCCACAACGCTCGCTCTAACTTTTCTGAAAACAACCAACGTTACAACCGCTCGCAAGGGCATGATGCGGCACCAACAGGGTTAATATCTAGGACTCAAAATTTCTTATCAACACCGAAAGTTATCGATTTAACGGTGCACGCGGTCAAGTGGCTCCCCCTACCTACCAACCCACGAATCTTTTAAGAGATACGACGAAACTAAGTCACAAATCTCCGAATAAGAATAACGTACCTACCTACCTATATATAGGTACTGCTCTGTTGAATATTTTTGTGAGTCAAGTTCCATCAGATGAGGTCAATGCCCTTTGAATTCACGTCCCCAGTGCAAAAGATTTCCCTCGGTACTTGCGAGGGAAGCAGTCCCCTAGCTCAGAAGCATCCACGATGTATTATTAAAGGAATAGCGACCTTCGGTACTTATAACGTTTCGTCTGCTACATTATGATATCATCATTCATAAATTCATCCATTATTTTAGAGACCATCATGATGTCTCCAAAATATCGCCTATCGTAGGATAATATTCTATTTTTCGGAAGAAACATGGAAAAACCAGCTCTTGCTTTGTAACCGTCTTCTCCGTGAACTCATTGTTTGATGATTTCCCAGCGATGCACGGATTGCAATTATTTCAATAAGATCCGATCATATAGAGAGAGACTAACTAAAAATGATTATGAATCTTATAAAAGATCTTATAATTACTTTATGACAGAAATTTTATTTGTTCAAACATGTGTACTTAAGTACCTAGGTATCTATACAAAACAGAATTAAACTAATACATGCATGCAAGATCTTAAATAAGAGTAGCTCACGACATGTCTGCCATTTGTTATGGCGTGCAAATATCTTAGGTACCTACTTGCAATTATTATGATTGAATCAATGATTTTTAAATTTTACATTAAATATCACAGTTAAACAAATTATTATATTCAATCTTTTATATCATCCAATTATTTATTTTCCTTGTCCAATTTAAAGATTACCATGAAGCGGCATCTCAATGCCGCCACAAATGAAAAACAAAGAAGCAAAATTTGTACGGCAACAAAAAGAACCGCAGCGCCATCTACGACGAACTAGCATCGAAATCCTATAACGCGCAAGCAAAGTTCTCCGTGCGATTTATACATATACAACAGTCCGAATATCAACTATCGGGCAATTGCACACCAGACCCAACAACCGTCTGGTTCGAAGGATACTCCCATTTTCAGTGAAGGTATGCGTGACTTTACTCTCTGTATCGCATACCTATATAACCATAATCACTCAATTACAATAATATTTCTCCCCTGCTCCATGATCATAATTACCACGATGTAAGTCATTTTTATGTATTTATCACAATCACCATGAGTCGTTTAAAAATCTCCAATACTATAATATGCTTTTTGTGCCAAAAACAATTTCATTGTTTGTTTAAGTTTAGGTAGGGTTAGTTTGCTCTTTCCAACATTTGGGCAATTTGTTATATAATTGATGCCATGCTAAAAACACTCTTGCGCATAAATGCAGTTTTCGATGTATGTACACACAGCTATCATCACGTCTATTTCTTGGAAATTTGTCTGCCATAAGAGGAAACAAATGTGGATTTGTTTTTACGAACATTGCTATTTCTAATATATAGAGGGGAGACGACAATATGATCATAAATGAGACTTCATATTATAAGTCATGATATTCCCAACCTGCACACAAAAAAATCAAATAAATATATCCAGTAGTTTAGCCACAGGACATTATTTTTCTACAAGCTGTACCTATTGTAAACAGGAGAGCACCAGCTCCTGAAGTTTTTAAAAGTTTTATTTATATTAATTTTTAAGTTATAATTATTCAGCCACGTGTTGGACAAAGTTGCATTACTAAGGAGATAGATATCACTACATTACTTGATGTGACATACTTAGCAATATAGGTGCCGCTACGTGTTTAAAAAAGGAGCCTCTCAAAAAAATAAAATTATTAACTGTAGCTGGGGTCTTACAGTAACCCCCATATTAAACTAAGGGTGTTTGATTTTTAAAATCATTTTTTTTTTGTATTTATTTAACCATTGGTTGATGCCCTTTTTACAACGGTTGCAACATAATGTATCATTTCAACTTCGACATTCATGGCAAAAACTTCATTTAGTTCACCACTGACGCTATATGTCAATTGCCATCATCGCCAGAAATTATGTTTATTACACACAAATGGTATGCAGTATTTTTTATGAGCCAATGTACCTACTAGGTACTGAGAATGTGAATCTAGACATGCAGTCGCGTGTCAAGTAAAGTTCAAGCCAAAAGGAACTGGCGACGCAGCAGCCGTGTGTTAAATTACACGAAACAATTCAACTCAAAATGTATTAAACAGTAACACGTTTTTGATTTATTTATTGAAGTTAGCCCCTTTGCCTTAGCCTAGAAATCCAATTTTCAAACATACCTACAGTTTAAACTGTTATAAAGATATTAACGCCTATTCGGCATTTTTATCACCGAGAATACCCATAGATCAAAAACCTAACTTTCTAGGAAACTTGGAAGTGTCCAAGTTTCCTAGAAAGTTGAAAAAACATCGGACCTGATTATAAAATGCTAAGAATATGAATAGTGAATCATCAATCCTAAGTTGAAAATAGACCTTTTATATTTTAAAAGCCATAAATCATTAAACTTTACTCATATTTCATTACCTTTGAGGTTAAGATACCTGTCTGCAGCCATGACTTGAACCTCAGCTAAAACCGCAAAACTGAATCAATTGCCTTTCTTATCTTTCCATTGTTATGTATCTAAGGCACAAATGCGACACTAGTAGATAAAAACTATCCTAACTTAGTTAAGACTGCTTACTCGACACTTTAATTACAATTCAAGAAGATCTTTGGGAATGTCTGTAAAAGTCTGTAGATCTATAGGTAATTGAAACTATTGCTCCCTACTTAGCTCTAATATTTAACTCTAGTGTAGATCAAGGAGTATTTCCTGATCTCATGAAACACAGTAAAGTCGTTCCACTGTTTAAATCGGGTAATAGTCATGAACCCAACAATTATAGGCCAGTGTCAATCCTGCCGGTTCTCAGTAAGGTGTTCGAAAAGTTAATGCTTAATCAAATGTTACTTCACTTTAATAAAAATTCCATCTTTCATGAACAACAGTGCGGTTTCACCAAAGGGCGTTGTACAACTGACGCCGGTGTCACCCTAATAAAGAACATCTTTAACGTCTGGGAAGATTCAAAAGACGCCTTCGGAATCTTTTGCTACCTCTCGAAGGCGTTCGATTGCGTTAACCATGAGACGCTTTTGTTGAAACTGGAGCATTATGGGATTAGGAATACATCCCTTGATTTGATTAGATCATACTTGAAAGACAGATAGGTTAAAGTCCAGGTAAACGGTGTAAACTCACTAGGGTCTGAAATGACAATGGGCGTTCCACAAGGTTCAATATTGGGTCCATTCCTCTTTTTAGTATAAACGATTTGCCCGAATTGCTTCAAAATCAACCAAAGATGGTGTTATTTGCTGGTGACACATCATTGATATTTAGGATAGACCGACGGTCACAAAGTCTTGATGATGTCAATAACTCTATTTATCAGGTCCAACTTTGGTTTACGACAAACAACTTAGTACTAAATGAAAAAAAGACCAAATGTATTAAATTTACTTTACCAAATGTTAGTAGCAACGAATGTGACATCGTATTGAATGGACAAAACCGGAATTTATTGATCAGACGGTTTTCCTGGGAATCGCTTTAGACGAGAAATTGCAATGGGGACCTCACATAACATCTCTTGCGAGGCGGCTAAGCTCAGCCGCTTATGCTGTTAGAAAGATAAGACAGTTAACAGATGTAGAAACCGCGCGCTTGGTCTATTTTAGTTACTTTCACAGCATTATGTCGTACGGTATTTTGCTGTGGGGTCGTGCTGCTGACAGTGAATCTGTATTTATTTTGCAAAAGCGTGCTGTTAGAGCCATTTACAATCTTTGTCGCCGCGATTCTCTTAGGGAACTTTTTAAAAAGATAAATATTATGACAGTACCTTGTCAATTCATTTATGAGAATATTATGTATGTAAGAAAAAATCGACATCTCTTTAACAAAATTAGTGGTAGACATCATTTTAATACTAGAAATAAAAATAAATTAGATCAAACATTTTATAGATTAGCCAAAGTACGAACATCTTTCATGGGGCACTGTGTTAAATGTTACAACAAAATACCTTGTGACATATTATTGGAACTAAATGAAAGAAAATTTAAAACTTACATTAAAACCACACATTGTTAACAAGCATATTACAAACTAGAGGATTATATTTAAGATAAGAATGCTTGGAAACATGTTGGTCCTGCTCCATAGGACAATCGAGGGTGTAGTAGAAAAAGTCAAACTTGTTTTATTTACTGGTGTACTTTCAGGTTTTTAATATGTAATTTAACTCACACACTGATCCATTGTTTTTAATTATATTGTAAATATGTGAGTACCATGTCCCTTACTAGCAAACTTAATTTTATCCCTGCTGTTATTGCTTTGTACCTATTAGTATATAAGTGTGTGCTGTATTTAGTGTAATGTTGGATGCATTGTGCTCACATAATATAATCAATTGATCAATGTACACAAAATATTGTAAAACTGATATTTGAAAAGAGCAACTATGGAGTTTCTTGTCCGTTCTTCTCCATAAGAATCTACTTTTTGCGAATGGACAACTAGAGTCACTTATATTTTAATTTTAAACTGTAAATTTGACGTTCAAAAGTGCCTTTTAATGGTCTAGTTGAAATAAATGAATTGACTTTGACTTTGAATTAAACAAGTTTTTTTTTTTGTTTTTTTTTTTCGACTCAAGAGTCATCAAAAAACATCAAACACAGCCACCACGTTTGACGTTGGATAATTAGTTGAAAACAAATAACCGTAGAAAAAAAAATTACGTGGTAGAATATTTCTGTTGACAGAACTTGGCACCCATTTAGATCTGAATTCTTTAATCGGTGAAGTCGACAATAACGTATATTCCTAATATTAAACTTGGCCACCATTTTCACTATGTTCTTGATAAGATACGGCCTACAGCAGGCCGTAGGTACGTCAGTTATAACAATACCAGTATAAAACGGAGAAACTCCTTGCTACGCTAGGCTAAGACAAACTACCAGGATGTGCATGTACATCCTAAAGTTACCGTTCTAATTTCATAGAGTAAACAAAAAAAAAACAACACACGGTTATAACGAAAAATAAAAAAAACGACTGTTGTAAATGCTATTTTTTTTATTACATTAGGTATGAGAACCGTTTAAGAAATGCAAATAATATAATATACCCGTGACACTTATTGTTTACGTTTTTAGTTCAATAATTTTATAGCGTTGATATAAATGTCAATTTTAGTAACCTACTTACTAATTATTTTTGTCAAAAAAATAAAATAAGTCATCCGTGAAAGAACTATTTATTTTGCATTTACCAATGATTAATTCCTTTAGCTGCACTGCACCATGTATAAATATCTTTTGCCAAATGTCTTGGGGCATTCCAATAATTTCAATACCTACCGAGGTCGCAAGACCGGGGCCTAAAATGGATTGGGTGGTACGTGGCCGATACGAGGCGTCGATGCTACAGCACCACAGCAGTCAAGTGGCGTGTTACTTGATTTGAGTACATAATAAAAACTGACGATAGTCAGATGAGACGCACCGCCGGCGCCGTCGTGGTCGGTGCCAAAGGACGCCGCATCGTACATAAATCTACATTCACATAACGCCGGCGCAATAGCTACCTACTGTATATAATGGATTCCTAGTCAAATTTCAGTCATGGCGGCCAATCTTAGCGTATACTACATAGCTATTGCGGGTAGTATTAAAGTGTGTGCACTTTAATGCTAGCCGCAATGGCTAGTCACTTTTTTGGCAAACTCTAAATACTGGTGGGCAATGCGACTCTTCCGACTTTTGAACTTTATCCTAGGAATCGATCCAAGGAAACCATGCACAGTTGTGCTGAGACCGCTAGACAACTTTATAAATACACTGACTGTGGAAGAATGTCTCACTGATACTCCGCGGATGAAAATATGTATTTAAAGGTGAGTCTAAAAACCTTTTATAAACCAGTTATTTAACATGTTTTATTATTTTGGATAATAAGTAAGTATACACGGCACAGTTCTGTTTTATGTTGCAATATTACATGGCAATGTTAAATAATGTGGACGTGTTATACAGCATATGTTACAAAACATTCTAGTTAATCTGGAATCACCTTTATATGAACGTATACAACATTACTGCTCGCTGAAAGGTGATTAAGGATAAAATCAGGTCGTATTTATTCTATTTACGTTCTTAATTTTGTTATTTTTCATACTTAAATAAGTTTATTTTAAAAATATGAAATAAAACACAAACATTGTTTCTACCTTTGTCCGTTATAAACTTTGAAACCATCCAACCGATGTGCTTTCGGTTGGATGGTTTCATTAGAAAGGCAACAATGCGAAAATAGTTTTAGACTACTAAAACGGGTTGTGAGCATACGAAGTCGCGAGCAAAAGCTAAGAATCGATTAAAAACCTGCATTCAGCTTAATCGATTTGGATTCTGCAGTGATAAGGGCGACCATAGACGATAATTTTCTGTTGGATCACATACAGGATCACAATAGTTAATTATTGTATTAAATATGTTATTAAATTGATAATCATTGCTCTATTACACCGAAAAAAAAACTATTGTATTTTTACTAGCGTATGAAGGATTCCGTACCATTGATACTATGCCGTTATATTATAATCCAATATTATGCCGTTAAATTCACCCCTTTCATTTTTCAATATGTATTTTTGGCGAATACCAATGTAATCTCTGTGAGCATTTCAAGCGTTTACAAACACGTTTTCAAGTTGGACATTTCATTTTTAATTTATTTTTATCCTCCCTACCGGAGCGCAAACATGGTCATTAACAAAACGTCAAAAGTCCGCACTCGAGGTCTGTCAGCGAGCAATGGAACGAAGTTTTCTTGGAGTCAAAATCAAAGACCGCATAAGGAACAGTTTATTTCGTTCAAAAACTCAAATCGCAGACGTAGGCAACTCAGCTGCCAATCTAAAATGCAACTGGGCTGGCCACATCTGCCGCGTGTCGCAACAAAACTGGGCAAAAGTGGCCACAGATTGGGTTTCAAACAACAGGAACCGGCAACGCGTTAGGACCAGGAGGAGATGGCGGGACGAGTTAGACTCCTACCGCAAGGATTGGTCGGATGTGGCAAAGGACAGAGAACAGTTGAAAAAAGGAAGGGAGGCCTATGCTCTGCACTGGGACACTACAGGCTCATAATAACAATATTTTTTATTATTCGTAGCAGCAACAGAAATACACACTCTGTAAAAAATTCAACTATCTACCTATTACGGTTCATGAGATTCAGCCCGCTGGCAGACTGATAGACGGACGGACAGCGGAGAGTAATATGGTGCCATTGGCCTTTGGGTACGGAACCCTAAAAATTGACTTTTTGTCAGTAAGAGCCCACGACGATCAACCCAAAAAATATTTTATAACATCTGAAAGTTTATCTGTGTATGTCCCCAATTCTTATAGATAAGATCAATCCCCGATGATGAAGTTTGGATCACGGTGGCGTAGGTTTTTTTTCGATGGGCAATCATCAAATGACTCCTTCCGCTCTGGGCGAAGCGGAAGGGAGTGTCAGACTGATACTGACTAAAACTCAACCATGTTCTTCCGAATGCACGGTGACTCTTTTGAACAAATCCCGCAACACATTCGGCTTGGCTAATAAAATAACGAGTCTGATCATCGCACGCTCCTGGAATAGAAATGTGGTCATGATTGTCCATAAATAAATTTATATTTCCATGCATCATGCTGTGCATGGAAATATTTATTTATGTTCTATCTATCTATCTATCTAATGGGGTATGGTTACCGCACTTAGTCCTGATGTTGGACCATTGTGCTTGGGCCATGGCGGCCGTCATTCCAATACAAATTACGCAAAGAATAATGACAAAAGACTGTAGGAGAAAAAGAAAACTATGGGTTCTCAGTATGCAATCATAGCGGTATACTAGAAATATTGGAAAACACTTTTGGCCGACACTTCGAGTTTTGTCATTACCTGTCACGTAATAGTAGTATTAAATACATTATAGAAAATATAGTTAATAAGATACAGCATTATAGCTTAGCTGACTATTGTATTATTATGGCACCGGCGAATCAATTGAAATGGTCAGGTTAATTAGAGAAACTCTCAAAAATGTAACTAATACAAATGTTATTATATGTTGCCCTACATATGTACAAGGGCCTCTGATACACAATTATAAAGTAGAAATGTTTAATAGATTACTTTGCATGGACATAGAAAACCATAATTATGCTTATTTTTTTGACAGTAATCATGACTTATCTGATGAAACATTTTCATATAATACGGGTAAAATTAACAAACTCGGGCAAAAACTTATTTATGACAGTATTTTCCGCCGCTTACTCATTGATATTGAGACCTATCCAACGATAATTATGACTTATGTAATTTTCCAAAATCGCCAATAAAATCCCAAAAAACTCTTTTTCGCCCCGTTATGTAAAAAGGTTATCGATAGTGCTGGCAGTTCGGAAAAAAACAGAAATTTATATTATTGCACCAGAATATAGCTGGGATCTTAAATAAAATTTATTTATTCAAAATCACACTTTCCGACTTAGAAAATCAGATAGACCATATAGATTTTATTTGCTTGAGTGAAACTTTTATAAAATCAGGACATGAATGTAATCTAGCACTTACACATTTTAACGTAGCTTCTAGTTACACCAGACGTGGGGAAAAACGTGGTGGAACATGTGTTTTAGTAAGAAAAGGTCTAATTTTTAGTCCGTTACCGATAACTGATGAACTGGCCAGTGATTTATGTTTCGAATGCTGTGGCATAGAAATATTGAGCCATAATCTAATTATAGTGTGCATTTATAGAATTCCGGATTCCGACGTATTTACATTTTTTTTTAATCTTGAATTATTGTTACGCAATATAACCCGCAAAGTAAAAAAAAAAATATTATATGCGGAGATTGGAATATAGACATACTAAAAGACAATCAATATTCAAAAGAACTAATATCCGTCCTGAACAATTTTAATACCACATGTTAGAATGCCTACTAGGAAAAATACTAGCATAATTGAAATAGCCAGTAATGTTCCTACACTTGATTTGAAATGCAGTACACATAATTTAGCTCTCTCCGATCACGATACCGGTCAATCTATAACTTTTCAACTTCAAGAGACGAATAATAAATCAAAACCTATAAAATTCTGGTATGATAATAAGAGGGATTATAATAAGGACAACATAACAACATTTTTAAATTGCTTAGCAGCCTTAAGTTTTACTGAAATTCACAAAGTGACAGACCCGAATACCTCGTTAAAAAGAGCAATAAACCCATAAAAAACAAATGGCTTAGTACAGGATTAAAAATATAATGTATTAAAAAGAGAGCTTTATATTACGAATATCAACATGATGCTATAAGTAAAGGTAAAAGAAAAAATACCTCAAATACACTAAGATCTTAAAAGAATGCATATCAAAATCACAACAGATAAACAACAACATTTTTTTAAATAACTCCAAATATAAATGTAAAGCGACATGGTCAATCATAAAAAATAATTTAAATAAACCCAATAATAGCAACTATATAAATGAATTAATTAATAATCCTTGATAAAAAATCAATAATCCTGATGACATATGTAACCAATTTAACAATTATTTCATAGAGCTGACACAAAAAAGCACCAATAATAATCGTGACGTACACAACATTAACATTGATAATAATATAAATACTTTATTTCTGACTCCAGTGAATGAAATTGACGTTATTAAATAATTAATTCATTAAATAATACAAATTCTACCGGATATGACGAAGTAACTACTAAAATAATTAAATTAAGCGCGAAAATGATAGCATCCCCACTTAGCTACCTAATAAACCTCTCTTTTGAAGAAGGGGTTTTCCCATCTAGACTAAAAGAGTATAATTAAACCACTATTCAAAAAGGGCAAATCTACTGATATGGGCAATTATAGGCCCATTACACTGATCCCAATATTTGCAAAAGTTTTTGAAAAAGCGATGCATCCCAAAATAAATAGCTTTGTAACTAAATACAATTTAACTGTGGACAGTCAGTTTCGTTTTAGGAAAAACAGTTCCACGACTCTAGCCTGTTTTTCTTTAGTGAAACTAATTACCGAAGCTCGTAATAAAAAAATGTCTACTATATCGGTATTCGTAGATATGAGCAAAGCATTTGATTTTGTATCACACGAACGACTACTCTACAAGCTAGAAAAATATGGCATAAGAGGCAAAGCGCATGAGTGGCTTAAAAGTTATTTATCTGATCGCCAACAGAGAACTGTTATCTCTAGGACAGAAAATGATAAAAGATGACATATTGCTCAGAACTAAAAATTAATAGTTCTGGCGTCCCGCAGGGAAGTGTACTGGGTCCGCTACTATTTATATTATATATTAATGATCTCAAAAAATGTTTAAAATATGAATGTATCCTGAATTTGCTGATGATATTACTTTGAAAATAAAATGTTCCAACAAAACTTAATCGGTATGGTTATTATATTTCATATTTATTAGTTTATTATTTTAGCATATATATGTAGATATTTTATTAGTATTATATATATTATCTGTATATTCTTTCCGAAATGTTAAAATTCAATTTGAATCTTAATTTTATTTATTGTACACCTACCACAGTATAGTCTTTATAACCCAAAGGTTGACTGGTAGAGAATGCCTTGATGCATTAAGTCCGCCCATGTACCACTATTGTACATAAAGTTTAAATAAATAAATAAACAATCTTCATGTTAATATTGAAAAGACCAAAATTTTTCAATTTCAAACATGTAACTTGTCAGTAATACCAACAGCAAGTTGTTGCGTGTTTACTAAGGCCTACGACACAGTGCAGAACATAAGTGATTCATTAAAGTGTGTCAATATTTGTACATACATTTGTATTTTTTAATTTATTTTTGTTTATGTAGACTCATTATTTATTTGTGATTACATTTGTTTTTTTTTTACTTCACTTTCAAATATCTAATATCTCGCTAACGTGACACTTTAGGACACTATGTGGCAAACATTTCTTCTTTGTTCAAGTGTCGTCTACCCATATATACCTGTTTACTGAGCGCCCTGATTTTGTACAAAAATCAAAATGGCGACGGGAGTCTATGCCACAAAGGTTCTATCCCCTTTCTATTGTATATCCAATTTTCGTAATATTATGAATAATTTAACCCGATCCCATACCTAACAATTTTAAAAGGGTAAGAATATTTTTCTATGGGAGCCACTTGTCGCCATTTTGATTTATTTTTAAAGTCACATATCATGGTTTAGGGGGCAATTATAAAAAATCACCTTACCATTCGGTCTCGTATTATACAAGACTGATTGCACGGATGTGCGCATGATTTCAACCAAAAGCTACTTCTTGTTTGACTGTCATCGTTTAAACAGGATCAGTACCTGTACGGAGGCTAAGACCTCTACTGCTTCGTTACCTATTTTGTGGGCCAGGTACTGCTCTGCCTACCGCTCAGTAGTAATTTTGGTAATTTTTATCTTAGGGGATTCGTTTTTTTCAGAAAAACAGATAGTAAATGCTCGTATATGTAACATCCGATTCTCCCCTACTTACATGTAAAATGAAATAATTTTAAAGCTCCCGCAAACAGGTGCAGCAAGACAATAAGACGAATGCGAGTGTCTCGATCATATTCTCAGATATTGTTCGACAGTAAATCCTTACTAATATATCCTTATCCTTAATTATATTATATAATATAATAATATACCTACACTACATATAACTAGCGGTCCTGACAGACGTCCTGTCCGAACGTTTGCTTTGTGTATGACGAAAAATTATAGAAATCGATTGCAGCGCCACCTACCGGGTCCTATTGTGAATCTAAACCATTCTCGAATCCCCTTGAACACACACAATAAATTTCATCAACATCGGTCCAGCCGTTTAGGAGGAGTTCAGTGACATACACACGTACACAAAAAACATTATATTTATACTAGTGGACCCGACAGACGTTGTCCTGTCCGAACGTTTGCTTTGTGTCTGACGAAAAATTATAGAAATCGATTGCAGCGCCACCTACCGGGTCCAATTGTGCATCTAACCCATTCTCGAATCCCCTTGAACACACACAAAAAAAATCATCAACATCGGTCCAGCCGTTTAGGAGGAGTTCACTGTCAACACACATACAGAAGAATTATATATGTATGTAAAAGAAGATTAAGAAAGATATATAATATCCTACTAATATTACAAACGCGAAATTTTGTAAGAATGTATGTATGGATATATGTTTGTTACTCTTTCACGCAAAAACTACGAAACGGATCTTGATGAAATTTGGCACAGAGGTAGATTATAGTCTGGAATAACACATAGGATACTTTTTATCCCGGGAGTATCCTTGGGATAATTTTTGGTCATTAACGTGGACGGAGCCGCGGGCGGTAGGTATAGGTATAGGTATTACATATACCGCAAAATTGTGTCGCTATCTCGCGTCACGCCTGCCTGAGGCTAGTTCGATCCAGCCCGTCCCTAGCTGTCCTCACCCCAGCGACGCCTTAAGCCGAGGCCCGTACCCCACAGGGGGTGCCCTTAGCGTGTAGTCACCTAGTTTGTAAGTTTTAATAAGCCCTGGCTGGAGCCATTAATATTTATATTAAGGCCACCACAGGCAAGCCCGGTTAGGCAGTCGACAACCTCATAGGTTGAACTGCGAGACGCCACTCAAAAAAAAGGCTGCCTGAGAGTGCCGCTATCATTTTTACGATTTACGTTTTTAAAAATTCAGAATTGCTCGGCCAGCTTTCATAGAAAAAAATCAAACACCTTGTTGTCTTTGAAAATTATATTCAATAAATAATAAGTTGTAGCCAGCACGACACTATCGACCATAAAGCACAGTAATTGTTTTTACTAACATTGCTGCAAATATTTTATACTGTGGCGTAGATTTTTCGCGGAGTGTCGGTGGTCATCGGCAGGACATCGTGTATCATCGTCGTGTTAAACGTGAGGGGTTTAAAAAAAGGTTAACATAATCGTTTTGGCACACCATAACAATTAAAGAAAAGCAAAATGGTTGACGATTTAGAACATAAATAAAGTACCGGTTGTGTATATAACTTTCGTGTTATTGGATATGTGTTTGTAAATTTCATTTAGATCTTGTTTTTTTCATAATTATTTGACACCGTATTTTGCATGTGAGTGAGCGATATTAGAGTACAAACTCATTTAGCGCTTAACTTCGATTTAGATATCAAAAAACTCTATAACCACAATTTAATTTGAAACATGGACGAATTTGTCGAATTAACAACTTTGATGTTCAAATCAACCACAAAAGTACTAACTTGAATCCTTGAAAACGTCGACTCCACTGCGGAAATAAATTTCACCAATAGTTCTTGATTGTTTTTTTCACGGACCGACTTTTTACAATGCATTTTTGGTCAATGAGTATTTTCCGTGGATTTCGGAAAAGTCATCACGATTTTGCTAAGACGGTGATGTTTATTTCACTAATTAATGTCCAGCGAAAAGAAACACTTGAAATATAAGGTACACAATAAAAATAATAATTATAGATTTATTTAAATCACTAAAACACAAACATCACACTGACTTCATTTCACTGCCACGTCACAATAAGTAGGTATTATGACGTTCCTTTTTTTTTTCAAAATCTAGAAAGGCGTGCTTGGCTTACAGTTTTTAAGTGTTTACAAATACATAAAAACTTATTAGATGGTAGATAAGAAACAAACAAGCTAGTAGTATAGTAGAAAATATGTATAAATGTACAAGGGGAGTAAAAAAAGGGAGGTCGAATTGATAACCTCCTTTCAAAAGAAGGAGGTTATCAATTCGACTGTGTTTTTTTTTGCGATCTTTCCGTCAATTTATTGTAAATTGATTTTGATGATTCTTTTTTTATTCGAAAGCCTTTACTCCTGAGGTGGTCCCATTGGCACCAAGGCAGAATCTGATGTTGGGATCCCAGGACAAATGTTTGATCAGCGATATTTTCTCCAATTATTGTCAACCGATTTGGATGTTTTTTTTTTGTATAGAAGAGTATTTTTCCAAACTGGCTCCATTTCAATTTGGTGAAGATCTGATGAAGGATTTTGGAGGTAGGCTACGGAACTCTTCAATAAATGATCGCAAATCTCCCGGGATTGCAGAAATTGCATGTCTTTTGATTGTACCAGTTCATAACATAACATCACGCCGGTGCGCTGTGAAGGGGTACGCAGATGCAAACAAGTCAACCTGAATTAACATATTTTTGGGGTTATCTATTCGGGCATAACTTTATTGTATTGTTTATTAACCGATCTTGATGATTCCTATATCATTCATATTGCATATTTCATATTGCATTTACACTGTACTGTGAACTTCAAAGATAAACCAGTGACCTTAAAATCAGTAAAAACTAGTACTTACCAAAGCAAAGTAGATATTTAACAATGAGCTGGTCTGGACTTGGACTGCGAAGACACACAAAGAAACTCCTTAACAGTAAATAGTACAACCACTCATTACCGGAATAATGTCACTTAGTTGACATTATTCCGGTAATGAGTACAATACAAAGTATAAAATAACTTTTTAATAACGTTTTTTGAACAAATTTTCCCACAGAAATTCATTCATGCCAATTTTATAAAACTGTTTGAACCAGCCTGTTCGATCAAATAACTGGAACCGCGTCCTTGGCCCGCATTAGACCGAAAGATAAGCGAAAAGACATTGAGAAAAAATATCTTTCACCATATCGTATGCACTATACGTAGATGTTATAAATTTAAAACATTTATTTGTTCATCGTTGTGATTTGAAATTATATATATTATATTAATACTGGGCTTCTTTGGAGGAGGCCTTCACCCGAGGAGGGGTTCTTGCAGATTAAGTTATTATAAAAATAAGCGTATAATAAATAATAAGTTAGAAAATTATGCAAACTAAACAAAAACAACTCTGTTACTATTTTTTTGCAGGAAATAAAAAGGCTTTTTAATTTTATTTTATTTAAACTAAAACTTTGTACCCATATTTACGAAAATTACGAGGTTGGTTATGAAATTTGGTACAGTTAAATTTTACATGGAGAAGGAGTGCAGAATGCTATTTTTTGTTAATGTTTAAAAATTACATTAAATTATTAAGAAATGTGGTCGACTACTAGTGATTCAATATGTATATTTAAAGTAAGTATTATAATGAGGGCTATCGCGTTTGAATTCGTGGCGCCAGTGTAGCGTGAGGTCTTCGAAATGTCACATTTTACTGTTGGTTGGCTTTTGACCTTTGTGCACTCATTTATGGTGATTTTGTTAATATTTTACTAAAACCTCCTTACTACGACAGATAAAGTTACGGTTCTACCGACCACTACATTGAGTTTTTTTTTCTTTCGGAAATATGTGTACCTATGTCCTTTTTTTACGAACAACACTACGGCACTATCTTTGTTGTGTTAAATTGCGAATTTACGGCTAGGTACCTACTTACATCTACTACTTACTATACATTATTTTACTCTTAACTTTGCTCACGTGCACTTAATAATAACTTTCAATTAATGTTATGCTAAAGGACCTTACTCGCCAGTGGCGCCAACTGGTGAGCATAAAAAACGGTAGCCTTCATTGATTTAAGTAAAAATATATTAGTGCCTCTTTTTTCATAACCTAAGCTAATTCCATCGTCTCTGGTTCTTACAATTCTAAATTCAAACGAAACAATTACGCTTGTCTTTTTTATTCTATTATTAAAATTGTGTTATTTTCCTTCTGCCAAAAGTTCAAACAAAAGTGATGAAGAGATTTATCCTGAATTGACTGAATTTATTATTTTATAACTACAACTACATCCTATGAAATTTTCGTCCTGTTCAACTTTTCTATAACATGGGGCAAAGAAAATGTGATCAAGAGCCATCGTTGAATATTGCTTAGGAATATTGTGGTGGTACAAAATTTGTGATCGTACAAATCTATATATCTGTCAAAGAGATCCTAAACCTATTGAGTATTCTCCTAACCTGAAAGAGTGAGCCACTACTGGCTTGAAGGAGGTTAAAATGGTCGAAGGTAAAGGAGGTGGTGGTGACAAAGGACCACCAAAGAAACAAACAGCAGGAGCTGGATTCGTAAAGGATTTTGTGGCGGGTGGCGTGTCTGCTGCTGTGTCAAAAACTGCGGTGGCTCCCATCGAACGAGTGAAGATTCTTTTACAGGTGCAAGATGTTAACAAACAAGTAAAAAAGGGCAAGGAATATAAAGGTCGGTCGCATTAATACTAATCAGTACGCTTCTTTTTATAGTTTTGTTGTCAATAAGGAACCCTTATAGTTTCGCCATGACTGTCTGTCTGCGGTTTAGCTCAGAGACGCTTAGCACTAGAAAGTTGAAAGTTGGTATGGGTATACATAATTTGAATCATACCAACAAAGTGGTAAAATAAATCTTGAAAATAACGAATCTAACTGGAAAACTATTTTTGGCTTTACCAGTTAACGTGTAATAGTCGAAAACCTATATAATGTACTTGGAGAAGAAAAAATTCTTGTAAAAGACGTTTTTAACCGTTAAACCGTGAGTTCGATTAATGCATTCATAGAATCAAACAAAAAGCACCATTCTAGAGGTGACGACGAAATGGTGATGATCCCTTTCCCAGTTAAGATGTGTGCTATGACTTTTAGTCGGCAATTGTGACGTGCAACTACGGAACCCTACACTGCGCGTGGTCCGACACTCACTTGGCATCTTTGGGCCAGTTATGTTTTTTGTGTCATTTTTATTATAAGTGTAGTGGCCCGTCCGGCTTCGCCTGGACGTATAAATTTTTTCTTATTTTTTTTTTGTAGGAGCCTTCTCCTTACAATAAAATAAAAACAACAATAAAAAAATTGAAATTGGTCCAGATCTTCACGCGTGTCGCCGTGAACAAAGGAAATAGGGATTCATTTATATATCTATATGGATAAACAAAGTTTTAGCTAGACAGACTACCAAGTCTTACAAGCAGTGAGAAGCAGTTGCTACAATGTTTTTACATAGCATGCCAAATGTAATATTATTCGGTGAAGACTTAACAAAAACCCATCTAAAACATAAATATGAAGTAAGAGCCAAGTTCAATTTTGTGATGTATATTAATAATACATTATTTTATTTCAGACATTGCCCATGCATTATTATAAACATTAAAATCCAGTAAAAACACATTACATTAAAATAATCAACATTAAATTAGACGTACACTTTAGTACGTACAATTTACATACAAAATGTCCTAATTATATTAAATATATAAATTAAAATATTATACAAACAATCGTATCACAAAATTAGACACTTACACAATACAAACTTAAAAGCATGTCAAAAAATACGAGGAGAGGCGCAAACATGATGCTGCATCCATTTTTGTATCAGGGACAGGTCCAACCACTCGGACAACACCCTAAGAGGACTGTTCGAGCTGCTTCGTAGGCGACTTAATAGTGAAGCGCTCCGCTTCCTTATGATCGCAAAAAAATCATCGGTCCGCGCCTCAGCAAACATAGTCGAAGCACTACAAAACCGCGGAATCCCTAAAAGTATCCTAAAGGCGTTGTTGTACTGCACGCGCAGTGCGCTGTACGCCCGCTGCGTAAAATTGGTCCACAGGTTGCACGTGTAAAACGACTGACAATATGCCTTAAATAAAGACACCTTCACAGGTTCACAGGTAGTATATCGCGCAAATCTGCGGGCCAACATATCACACTGGATAGACAGCACTCTGCGCTCCCTCTCAATGTCCAGATTGTCACACAAGGCGTCAGAGACCCACTGGCCCAGGTACATGAAATGCTGCACCCTTTTTAAAGAAACGCCGCATAGAGTGACAGGAGGTACAAATGAGTAACATTTGGCTTTGAAGATTATAAATTTACTCTTTTTAAGTTTGCGCAATGCACCAATCGATAGGCTCAGCAACACCATATCAACCGCTTAACTAACATTGTTAATACACACTCCGTCTATCCAATATTAGTGCTGCTGAGCTCTCCGATCAGCCGGTTCATGAACAGGTTAAAGAGGTGAGGCGAGGATAGACCTCTCGCCTTCCAACCCATACACGTCCGATCGCGCACCCGCCCATCTAACGGTATTCTGCTGCTTACTTTACCAGTACCGGAGTAAAGACACAACCTCATTTGGCACATCTGTATTACATTATTTTGACTGGCCTGTTGGTCGAGTGGTTAGTGACCCTGACTGCTTAACCGGAGGTCGTGGGTTCGATTCCCACCCAGGACAAATCTTTGTGTGATGAGCATGATCATTTGTTCTGTGTCTGGGTGTAATTTGTGTATAATATGTATGTATTTAGAAATATATAAGTATGTTTATCAGTTGTCTGGTTGCCATAGTACAGGCTCTGCCTAGTTTGGGATCGGATGACCGTGTGTGAGTTGTCCCAGGATATATTATTATTATTATTATTATTATAGCTTCTGCTACAGCTCGACATAACACACCAGAACAAAAGCTTTTGATAGATCTAAAAAGCATGCATACACTAGTGTTTTTCTGTCCGTATAGTATTGTACAGTTTGCTTGAGACAGAGGATAGCACTACTACCTACTAGTTGATAAACCGGGTCTGAACCTAAACGGAGTGTGTGGAGTTGCTTCTCCAACTGTCGGTCAAGCAAACTATCCAGTACCTTAGCTATAACAGTCAGACAAGTGAGATCGGTCGGTAATTAGACAGATCCGATTAGTCACCCGTCTTGTCCTTAACAATTGGCACTACGACTGTGTACATTAAATCATCGGGTAAATAACTATGACCAACACACAAGTTTAATAATAGTGCAAGGACTCTTGGCAGCTGTACGCCAGCGTACTTCAAATGCTCGATACTAAGACTATCGTGCGAGCGGGCACCTTCGACGCGGACCCGAGCAGTGATACCACACTAAAATGTTGCTGAAAGGCGCAAGTTATGTCCCGCGGCTCATGCGCACCACCAACACTTGCCTGAGAGCCCGAATTTGGATTGTTTATGGGTATTTTTCCAAAAATCACCAAAGCTTTTATTAGCATGATGTTCCACAATGATGTCCATTTTATCTGACATTCATTATTTTGGCAGTACTTTAATGGTGCTACTGAGCGCGTTTGTATGTGGGTCGACGAAGCTGCTGCAGGTCTGTGAAGAGTAAAAACTCAATGTATGGTCTTTGAGGCCAGGGGTGTAAAATGTCCAGAAAGTGTGCCACCTGTCTTTCTTAACGGTTTGCCATTAGACAGAGTGGACCAATGTAAGTACTTAGGGCATATAGTCACTACTGACCTCAAAGATCATGCTGACATTGAACGGGAGCGGAGGGCTCTGTCAGTGAGGGTGAATATGCTGGCCCGCAGGCATATAGTTCCGATCAAGCAAAGATCACTCTTTTCAAAGCATGTTGCACCTCTTTATACACGTGCAGCCTGTAGGCTAGTTATACGCAAGCTAGGTACAGCGCCCTCCACGTCCAGTACAATAATGCGTTTAAGGTGGTGTTGGGGCTGCCCCGTTTCTGCAGCGCCTCGGGTATGATTGCAGAAGTGCGCACCGACTGTTTCCACGCTACCATGCGTAACCGGTGCGCGTCCTTAGTGCGCAGGGTCGCTCCAATGCTGTCCTGGCGACGATCGCTGATCGACTCGACTGTTCGTACATTTGACATTGTTGTGATAGGCACTTATAAAATTATACTAGGCCTTAATTTATCAATTAATTTTTTTAAATTAATTTCAAAACTTTGTCATTTAATCACGTTTTTCGACATACTACTGTTATAAGTGATTTAATTAATGTATTTGTGAGCTGATTTAATATGAAATGCCATATCTAATTCTATTGTATTTATTTAATGTGTGATTGTAAATTGTGCTACGTGATAATTATGGGCTATGCCAGAAATAAATTAATTTTAATAATTTTATTTTATTCATTGTTATTTTTTTCTTAAATAGTTAGATTCAGATATTATTATAATCATTGGCCAGATCTAGGACGACCATAAGAAACCTACGTCTGAAAACAAAGCCTGGCCCACCGATGAGCGTCACCGTGCCTGTACCACTCCGTTACACGCTTAAACGCGCCGCACCTGTTACTATACAGTGATCGAGCTATCGCTGGCACCCGTGCACGTCACTTACAAATGTATTTACGACACAACCACGATTGTTCTGTGCAAAAAGTTAACAACTCATTAATTAGTGAACAGCTCACCTGAATGCGCGTTGAAGTCTCTACAATGAACACATATTCCACATCTTTAGTTTCAATAATCGCGTTTAACTCACTGACACACTCAGTAAACTCGGTCATTTTCGATCGAGTCAGTAGACATGTACACTTATATCACTAGCATAAACCGGTCTTGAAGCCCTACTTTTATCGCAGCGAGACGCACACTAGTAAACGCGATCACAGACACCATTGGAAACATCCCCGCCTTCCTCCACAGCAACCCGACTCCACCATACGGCCTTTCTCTAAGCATTCCAGCGGATGTTTCAACCCCAGACATTCCTGTAAAGGAAAAGAGGCTTCCGGCGACTGGGACCGCAATTAACTAGGACCGCGGTCCCAATCGCCGGATGCGTAAAAATGAAATAATTTTCTTCCGGCGACTGGGACCACTCATAAATGATAACGAAATCAAAAAATGTACAGTCAAACGAAAAGTTTTTAGATGTAATAATTGAAGAAAAATCCTTTTTGATTTAAAAACATCATTTATTGACAAAACAATTTTTTTTTTAAAAACAAACAGCCTTTGACTACAGTTCTGTTATTTAAAACTTTCGTAATAAAAACATACACGAAAATCATGTTAACGTTAAAATATAAAAATCATGCTAACAATAATAAAAAAAAAATAACATGAATCGTGCTTATAATAATAATCAACAATTTTCAAACAATTAACAATCAGTAAGTAATTATTTATCACAAAATCAGTCTTTAAGTAGTACCGTAAATATTAATAAAAAATAACATAAATCACAGTTAGTTTAAAATGGCCGTCATGGCTTCACAGAATCAGTCAAATTATATAAGGACTTTAAACCTACATATTATATGTATATATATATAGATCAATTATACCCATATCCGGAGTCAATGTTTATCGTAATCTCTCCAAAAAATGGCCGATACTTATTTTACAATTAAGTAAGTCTTTATCAGAATTATATTTTTTTTTCATCTTAGCAATCGAAGAATGCTTCCTCTTCGATATTTGGATACCGTTACCTTCCCATATCTTTTAGGAGTCCGTGCAGCAACTGGGCAATGTTTGGCTTTGGTTTGATGTACTTTCTAATGTGACTATTCCATTGCTCGACAGCATTATTTGTTTTGTTTAATTCCCCATAAGTAGTAAATGTACCTGCGAGTATTGAATTTTCTAGCCATGTTTGTACAAAGTAGTCATTAAAGTTTGTAATTTCTGCACTAATTGGCGACTTTTCCATGACATACAACCAGCCATCGGTGACCATATCTAGTGGGAGATGAGAAAGAGCCGAACATAGCTGAACATGATCTTTTCCTGGTTGAGCTTTGTCGACGCCCAATTCCTTCGCTTTACGCCACAAACTTTTTTTGAAGTGATAAAAGCAACCTACTATTTTCACACCAGGGAAAAAATTTTTGACCGCTTGTATTGATGAAACTTCGAAGTCCATGGTCATTACAGCCGGCTCCCATTCGGGTATCTGGCTTTTTATGAGTTCAAAAAGCAACTTATACGTAGATGTCTTCTTATCAGGTAGAAGTGCATAAGCTACTGGAACAACATTTACGTAGTCTTCATTACTTCCAACATCTGCATGTATAGTACAGAGTTGATAAAATGACTTAATACAAATTTTAAATGTGCCATCAATATAGAAATGTTTGCACAGTTTAAAATATTTTTTCATTTCTTCACTTGCAAACACAATTACGCGCTTTTTTGCCCTCTATAGTCAGCAAGCAACAATTTTTGGTACGTTTTTGGTACTTCGACGTCGGCAGCTTTATGAAAAGTGACTTTTTTTTTGCTCCAATAGCATCGTTTCTTTTTTTGTAGAGTCGCTTTTCTATGTTGTGAAAATGTGGTAATTGTGTAACAAAATTTAATCCCTCGTCTATAAGAACTTCCATATTATTTTCAAACACTTTCGCAACAGGGATATTTATGTCCTTTTGAACATCTTCTACACATTTTTGCATTTGGCGGTTCACTTTATCTTTCGCGAAATCAATAGGTTCATGACAATGAGCAGTTTCGTTCAAAATGATATTCATATAAATAATTTAGATTTTTTTTCGTTTGACTGTACCGATTTTGGCTTGAATAATAGATTTTTTTAAGTTATCTATGAGTGGTCCCAGTCGCTGGAAGAAAAACATTTAATTTTTATGGATCCGGTGACTGGGACCGCGGTCCTAGTTAATTGCGGTCCCAGTCGCCGGAAGTCTCAAGGAAAATGCGTCATCAATGCTGCCCAGGAACTGTACCTACATTGTGAGGCAAACGCCAAGTCTCCACAATGTCCGCAGTCTGACAGAGGCACTTTACTTACACATTCCACCGACCTAGTGACACTCTTGCAGTTGAACGTAACAAGCTTAATTTGTACTATCCATTTACTGACGACAATACTCCATTTACCTCCCGGTAGGTAGGTTTGCCCGCGACTGTTTCATTCCATGACTCTTTTAGTAGGTACTTAATAATAATTCGTACATGAAAACTAGCCAAGTCAGATCTTAGGCTTCAATATCGTTATATATTCACGTGAAGACCTTAAAATCCAGATAAAGACCAGCTGTCACCAATGTATTACATTACAGGCACTATAAGTGTTCCTAATAGAATCAATTAATTGAAAAATTATAATAAAATTGTAAAAAATACTAGTTTCCGATTTATACCTTTGTATTCACTCAACTACCAACCTGGTGCCAAATTTGAACTTTCTAGGTCACCTGGAACTGGGTTAGATTTTTGATCTATAGGGCAGTCAGTGATAAAAATGACAATTATTGGACGTTAATATCTTAGTAACCGTTTGAGGTGTGTTTATGAAATTTGGAGCACATACCTATGTATCTCGCAAGTCTCAAAATATGAGCACAATTTGACATGTTTATGTGAAATAGTTTTTGAGTTATGACTATGAGTGAGTCAAAAGCGGCTCTAAATGGTTCGTGTGCTGCTCGCCAGTTCTGTTAGCTTGAACTTGGTTTGACACGCTACAGCGTGTCTAGATAGAGAAGTTAATATTTATTTTTCCACGGTTTTTATTTGTTGAAGTGGTCTACTATCTTTGTCACTCAAAACGTAGCTTGAACTCGCTGGCGCAAATTCCCTATGGCGTGACTTGCGAGTGACGTCACACGTAATAAGAATTGGCGAAATTGGTTCAATCGTTCACATTTTTATATAATGTATATAGATAGATACAAAATATCATATTAAAATATACCAACGCACTTCTGAAGCACCCTGTGTTTATCGCTCCATCTCTCTCCCACAGCAGAATCATGATGGCATTGATACACTTATAGTAAGAGGCAGAAGCCTCACCACGCTGTTGAATGACGTCTACGGGGAACAATATTTGGTATGACCCAGTGGATGACCCAGCCCGTCTTCCTTGAGTTTGGTTTTCTTTTTTGCTAATGTCGTCGGCCATATTGTGTCATACATAAAGCTGTAAGACCGTAGACGTCATCAATTAAATCATCCTAAAAATATCCACTGATGTGCGTAAGCCTTCAACTTTATAGTCATATGTGAACTTTTTTTTCTAAACAGGTATTCTTGATATTCTCTACCGAGTACCAAAAGAGCAAGGATTCTTCTCATTGTGGCGCGGTAACCTTGCGAACGTCATTCGATACTTCCCAACACAAGCCTTGAACTTTGCTTTCAAGGATAAATACAAGCAAATGTTCCTTGGAGGTATAAACAAAAATAAAGAGTTTTGGAAATACTTCGCTGGCAATCTGGCGGCAGGAGGAGCCGCGGGCGCAACTTCTATGTGTTTTGTGTACCCTTTAGATTTTGGAAGAACCAGGTAAATAAAAATAAAGTTACACCTCAATATAAAATGTATTGGATATTTCCATTCGCTATGTGGATTATGGCACACTGACTAAAACCGCTTTCACATAAGGAGTTAGCAGTGCAACAGTAGCGCGGCAGAAGCATATGCTTTCACATTGTAAGAAACCCTACTGTCGCGTTGCGAACGTCCTAATGTAACAGCAAGGCTTGTGACTCAGAAGAGGGACATTGTCCAAATATCATTAATCAAAACTAATTTTACTAACTACTATATCCGAACCAAGGACAGAAAAGTAGCCAATAGTAGTCTATGTTTTTGTTCTATGTGATACATCTACTTGTCACTTTAATATGAAGAAACGCATTATTAAAATATTAAAAAAAACATATTTTTTTTCGCCAGATTAGCAGCAGACATCGGTAAAGGCAAAAATAAGGCGTTCAATGGACTGGTTGACTGTCTTGCCAAGACGTTAAAAACGGACGGACCTCTGGGCTGGTACCGAGGCTTTGTAGTGTCTGTACAGGGTATCATCATCTACCGTGCCACTTACTTCGGATTTTTCGATACCGCAAAAGGCCTTCTCCCTGACCCGCAACACACTCCGCTGCTTTTGACTTGGCTCATCGCTCAGGTTATTGAAATTTTACCACCTAATATTCTATAGGAGGAAAACACTCTGATAGCCCCTGCCCATTAAGTCCTTTTTCTTTTATTTTTCTTTTCAATTAAGGTTACATAATGTTAAGTGTTAGAAAATCAAATCTATTTGGCGGGCTACTTTGCCGCTTTCACGTCTCAAAAATGTGCATTTTAACGTATTTTACATCATCACCTAAAGAATTTATTCCGGGAGGTTTTTTATACTAAATTTATTCAACTCTTCTATGGCAAAGAAATCCCGATTTTATAACATGTCGCCACATCCAGGACATCTGCATGCATCTGTTCCGTCTGCATATGTTCGTGTATTCATCAAGCTACTGCTAGCTTGATGTTCATTATACACAAACTTGATTTCCATCATGCCCTGATGCTTTATGGTGCAAATATACAAGTTTGCGATTGAGTCGCGGTTGCATGCAATTCAATTTTTCTCATTTAAAATACGTGAATTTTCGTTTTGTTTATTTTTTTGTGTTTTGATGCAGACTGTGACTACATTTGCGGGGATTTGCTCGTACCCACTGGATACGGTGCGGCGGCGTATGATGATGCAGTCTGGAGTGCCAGTAGATCAGAGGCAGTACAAGAGTACAGCGGACTGCTGGGCGAAAATTTTAAAAAAGGAAGGTATGGGTGCGTTCTTCAAAGGTGCCTTCTCCAACGTGTTGAGAGGCACCGGAGGGGCATTTGTACTTGTCTTGTACGATGAAATCAAGAAATTCCTATGAGGTCAAGCGAGTGTTACTAATGACTTGTTCCTAGTTTATTCCAATCTAAGATTCAAGCTCAGAAAATGAGATGAATTATGCATTTATGGGTTACCTATGGGCTTGCTATGTATCTATTTTTGATTTATAAAAGGGTGTTGTGTTGGCTCATTTATTTAATACAGTTTTTTTTTAATAACTGTTTTTTTATTTTGTTATATTATGTATTAGCCAAAAAAGTGTAATTTCTCATGCGAAATACTCATCAGCAGCACTGACCGAAAGTCAAAAGTTCAGTTTTCAACAAACAACGCTAAGGTCAGACATATACGGACAGCTTGAAGCAGTCGGGATCGACTGCTTTCGGTTAAAATTACTGCCCATGCTATAATATTCTCATACTACTCGTGTGCGAGTTAACTTTTCATCTGCTTCGAATGACGTTTGAGCAATGGTGTGCAAAATAATTTCGTTTCCATTTCATATTCTTTTAAATTTTTTTTAAACCTTTACACGTTTATATTAGTAATAGTGGAGTGCCTGGGGCATTAAAAACGTGAAAACCTCGGATTTTGGTTACAGTTAATGTTTCGCTCATAATAATTATATACTTACCTATATTTTTTTTGTGCAAATGATTTAATTTATCAAAATTCGATAGTTACACTAATGCAAATAGTAAATACTTATTATGCTTTTGAATATCTATTTATCAAAACCAAGGTAGCGTAGTATTTATATAGAAAGCAGAAAACAGATAAAAAAAGACAGGTCAAGTGCGTGTAGGGCCGGTTCCGAAGATTTCTTTCTCGAAGACAGAAAAAATAATTATATTCGCGTAACATAGTGGCCGAAATATGCCTCCATCACACTTTTTGGTTTCCATACCTCAAACTGAAAAATGGGACCCTTACGGCCGGTTTCAACAGTAGCTGTAACGTCATGTTTGAAAGGCAACCATGACGTTTAAGCTACTTTTGGTAGCTAATTTGGCACTTGATAAAGGTAGATATGTTATTGAGTCCGGCCGTTATAGGATCACTTCGTTGTCCGTCTGTCGGTCTGACAAGAGTTCTGGAGGTATTGAGTTGTAATATCAAGTGCGTTGGTCTGCAATGCGATTCTGTAAACATGTCGAAGTGAAACCTTGGGCAAAGTGAACGACAAGTGAGCTGTCAAACCATACAAACAAGATAGAATGACAGCTCGTTCAGTCCACCTAAAGTGCACGGTGAGATGTTCACAGTGTCGACCAGCTGTACTGGGAATATGAAACTGGAATCAAGATTTAATAT
This sequence comes from Mamestra brassicae, assembly GCA_905163435.1. Classification (NCBI taxonomy): domain Eukaryota; kingdom Metazoa; phylum Arthropoda; class Insecta; order Lepidoptera; family Noctuidae; genus Mamestra; species Mamestra brassicae. The sequence continues at coordinate 9,918,922 of LR990987.1, forward strand.
TGAAAATTATAATGTATTCGAGCTGCGGCTCTTTTAGAAATATTGAGATCGAGTTAGGTTGGGTAATTGAATTGTTCCATTAACTTGAGTAGTACTTAAGTTAATTAAATTGAACAATTAGATTTAGATGAAAATAATATAAACGCAACGGTTACAGTGAAGTTAACGCTACTGACCTCGCACGGCGACTAGGGCGCCGCACGTGGTGTCAAGTTAACTCGCAAGAGTTGTAATTTTTTACATTTCAGAATCCTTTAACCAATGCTCAGTAATACAAATAATGTCAAACATTGTTTTTTCTACAAATAATTCAAATTCCAATGGCCCCGATTTCTTGGCCCCCTTTTTAAGGTTCCGTAGTCAATAAGCAGTCCTTATAGTTTCGCCATGACCGCCTGTCTGTCTGTCCGCGGTTTAGCTCAGAGAAGCCTAGCACTAGAAAGTTGGAATTTGGTATGGGTAGAGATACTAATTACACCGACAAAGTGGTAAAATAAAATCTAGAAAAAAAATATTTTTCCCTACACGTGAAGTGGTAACGATTCTGTGTAGCTTGCTGAGTAGACTTGCGTGCCAGACCCTTTCAAAGGTCTTCGAGATATCAAGCGATACAACAAGTCCTTCGCCGTGTTTCTCGATGGCTCGCCCCAGCAGCTGTCAGGACTTTGGCACCGTTATTTTTTCAAGGGAGAGGTGGAACAATCGTGTCAAAACTGTAGACAGTTCAGGCGCACACTGCCTCAACACTCTCGCTGGATTGCCGTCACGTTCATGTCTAGACTGCACAATACTCTTCGGACCTCTTTAATGTGAACTGCGATCACAGTTGGTGGTCGCTTGGAGCCAGCGTCCATGCGTGAATTGCTAGCAAAAAGAGATGCAAATAAATTTGCTTACTCTTTTAGTCAGGGTCAGACTGACAAAAATTTGAGGTGGTGTTTGCCTACCGGGCCCTAACCTACGCGGGCGGAGCTTGCCACTTGCCAAAAGGATTAAATTGTTTGAGCCAGCAACGGTGCACACAAAACAAACAGTAACAGCATTAGTACTTTATTATATTACATTAAAATAATAAGAATTTAATTTGTACGGAAGAAAGCAAAACTAATTGACGCCCTACATTACAGTCTAAGCTTAAAGTGGCAATGGGCAGGCATCACGATATAACGACAAGCGATGGACAGTAGTTCTACTGTCCAAAAAAGTAGTAGGTATACCTATTTTCATATGAATTTGTGTCACAAAGCTGAAAGTGAAATTAAATTTTGGTCATATGAACCAGTCGAAGGATCAAATTTCGAAGAACTACCCAGAAGCGACGAGAGCAAGGGCAAAGAAAAACATTAAGATAAAATCGTGCAAAGTGTAAATAGTGCTTAGTTAAAAGTGAATATATATAACTACCTCTGTATGAAACACGTATATAATATTGTAATTCATAGGTGAAGGCAAAATAAAAGCCTTGTTATTATCTTATTCACCTTACTGTACATACAAAATTACATTTTTATTGATCTCTTAAAACAAAACAAAGATCGGTTCCTAAAAATTAAAATGTTAAACCGTTTATTTAATAAAAAATACTAACAATGATTCACTTAATATCACACAACAAGGCAACACCTCTGAGGGTCCAATGTCTCGGATTGCTATCAGTTTCGAAGTCGATAGATCCCACGTACTTTGCGTCGGTTCTCTGTGGCTTTCTGTAGATTGGACATTCGTACAACCTGGGATCTTTTCCTGCAGTTGTGTTGATTGCAAAGATGTAGATCACGGGCATCTGTTCGTAGAGGACCTTGGGCTTTGATTCTATCAGCTTACCAGTTTTCCTGTCCAAGGAAGCTCCTGGAAACGAGAGAAGAATATGAACTTCAATACATGTCTCATGCATGAAATGAAAAAACCTTTGGCATGGGACTGATTCAAAAATAATAACCGGACAATGAAGGCTACCGTTTTTATGCTCACCAATTGGTGCCTATGGCGAGGAAGGTCCTAAAGCATAGTTGTTGCTACCGTGAATAAAACCACGTCAAAGGCACTTATCTCACCGCCGACGAGGAAATGATTAGCTATCGACTATTTTCTCGCCGAGGCAACAGACAAAAGATATACAACCCATTTGAGTAAAAGAGACACATACAATTTTATTAGTCGATAGCTGGCTGTTCACACTGCCGGCAAGAATTCTCTTACTATTAGTTTGCCGCAGCGACAAGAGCTATCAAATATAATATTCGCTCAGCGATGCTCGCTTGGCGGTCAAAAGTCAGCACTTACGCCGAGAGTCCAACCAATGTTCATTTATTTCTACTTATAGCGCGGGCCGGAGCGAGTGGTGCGAATAACCGCCTGTCACACAAAAGCACTTGCTTATAACTGAGCGATAAAACTATCGGAACTACACACTCGGTATCATATACATTACAGTTGCACAGTATCTAGTTTCTAGCTTTACTCGCTTTTCGCTGATCGTCGGTGGTGAGTGCCAAAAGCCCACAAGCAGTGCATTTCAAAGATCCTAGAGCACACCCTAGTGCCTCTAGCGCGGCAATTTCAAGCGATAAGCCTCATGGCAAGTAATTTTGTCAAATACTCATTTATACTCATAAACGTTTATTACAAAAATCTTACACAAATTCAATAAGGTATTGTTTATTCCCGACTAAGACAAATCCCACCTTCTAAGAATAGTCCGTAGACGTACACACCCTCGGCAGGCCCTTCGTGGACTTCCTCCCTGTTCAGCTTAGTGATGTGGTTCTGCAGGACCACGGAATCGAGAGCCCATCCCTTGTGGCTACGCGTCACCTCCTGCAAATAGTTAGCAAGGCAAGGGTCAGATTACACTGGCATTAATTCCCAACATATCAGATGAACGCAAAATGTCAGAGACTCAAATATGACAATTGACAAAATATGATTCCAATATTGTGGGAACAATTGTTTCAAGATTATACACTATTATGACTAGAAAGAAGTGTTTGTTACACATAATAAGAAAAATCGAATGCTTCAGCAGTACAAGCGACATACGAAAGCCCACGATGCTCGGACAAATTCGAATACCGCGTCGCGATGCGTTTTTCCTTACCGCTTGTTTAATAAATTCGATAAACGGATTCTAACTTCAAATTCTTATAAATTCAAATAAATTAATGATCTGCTATTTAGAATTTGAACTGAGCGTTTCGTTATTTTTATGACAAAGCATGATAAACCCCCTTTAGCCAGGAGCACAATCTGCAGTTCGATTCTGTAAACCTCTCGTCGTATTAGCTTAGGTTTAGTAAACATAAAGTGAGCTGTGAATGGGGCTACCGTTTTCACGCTCACCAGTTGGCGCCACTGGCGAGAGAGGTCATTAAGCATATAAAGTTGTTATTACACGCATGTGTACATAGTTAGAAGGAAAATAATTTATGATAACGTAAACGTGCGATTTAATACAACATAGATAGTGTTGCAGTGTTACGTGGACCTAAATATTAATAAAATGATCGAAAAAAACGAGATATAACTATTTTAAACAAATATATCTGTCTCATTCGCGAAAACGCCGTTTTATGCAGCTGTATAGGCGTCATTGTATTTGATGTCGGAGTTGGTATCGGACTTCTGTTTCTAATTGTCAACTTTGAAGCTTCATAACTTCATCGTTGATGAAGGTATTTTAAAAACGATTTTATAATTGTTTACTAGAGAGAAATAAAATACTTATGAGAAGTATTTTATTTTAATTGATTGTAGAAGCAATTTGGGTCGTTATAAAAATCAGGCTTCAAAATGGGTTCGCTTAAATTATGTTAGTGAGTGTACTGAAATTATGCTCCATCTTCAACATAAGGTGAGTTAGTGGTCAAACGCGACCTATCAGTAGCAAAAAAATAATATATGAGAACCTGTCTCATGGCTGTGAGGAATCCCTGAGGGTTAAAGAAACCAGTCATCCAAAATGCTGATGGCCTTCCATTCCGAAGCCAAATTCTGTACTGCTGTTCTCGTTCCAACAATTCCGTGTACCAGAAACCGAGAGTTGCCGACTCCCAAGACACCTTTGAAACGAAACAAAAAATATTGAAATTTCGATTCGCCGATTCACTTCCAATATTATGTCACGTCATTGTGAAATCATAAGAATCATAAATTGACACCTGAATTTACCTTGAGCCACTTTTGTGGTATGCGCGCGTCGTACATGGCATCCAATGACTCCCTGAGTCCCTGGCTCATGACGATGGTGCCGTCTATAGCTAACTTAAGGTCACACAACGTGGAGCTGACAGTCTTCACTACCTTCTGTATTCTATCGATTTCTTGTCTGAAAAATAAATAATAAACATAATACATTATACAACGTATTCCTCTTGATATCACATAACTTTAAGGTTACATTCTATCAATAGAAATAATCTTAAATGTCTAAGAAACATGGGTTTCCAAACGCATTGTTACGCAGCTAACACCATGCTTAACTAAAGTAATTCAAAAATATAAAAAACTAAAGTATATCCGTATAGATCCTAAAGTCTTTAAGTACCTAAATGTCATTGATATGTAAGGTCAGTCATCTACTAATTAAGGTAAAAATACGACGTTGTAGGAGAAATAAAAAAGAAAAAGAAATATTAATTTTATTTAATATGCTATTCGATTCCCTTAGGTGGTCTGATTAATACCATTGAGTTATGGGATATCAAAAGGAACACGTGGTATTTATAACGCCAGTATTTTATAGGCATTTTCTAGGCATGCTCGCTCGATCATAGACCTCATTCATCGCTTCCCATCAGGCGTGATCGAGTAGCAAGCCAATATGTCAATAAAAAAAATAAAAAAATGGAGCGATGGTTATCTGACCATGACAATCCAGTTACGTTACCCCTTGGTTGGTCTGGCTTTTAGACTTTCGGGCTTCTGACCAGGTATCCCACCAAAAAGCGTTGCTTCATTATAAACACCAATATACTGGGTTAATAAACTATGCTTGGAGTTGGAGCTTGCGTTATCGACTATTGGTCTAATGAGACATCATTTTACGTGTACTTGGGATTTTATTAAGTAACTAGCTTTTGCCCGCGACTTCGTACGCGCATATCACGGTTTTTTTAGTTCCCGTAGGAATTTCTCGTTCCCGCCCGCTTTTAGCCATGCTCATGAATGTGGCTATCATATACCAATAGAATTTTCCAAATCCGACTGGTAGTTCCAGAGATTAGCGCGCTCAAACAAACAAAGTTTTTAGCTTAATTATATTAGTATAGACAACTAATCACAGTATTACCTCAAGAAAATGTTCATAGGAAGAAAAGCGCCCATTTTTACAAGCGCTTCTCTAACTTCAAAGCTGACGTATTGTTTCGGTAGCTTCTCTAACATGTCTTCAGCCAGACGATACACAATGCTCTCTCTTGTCTCCCCACCCTGGCTACCTCCTTCCTTTGGTTGCACATTTAAGATCGTATCCAAAATATCCTTTGCGCTGTTAATTTGATACGTTATGTCTGCATTACCGTGCAAACCAAATACTTCAGGAGTATCAGTTAGTGGAAGTTGATTGATATAATCTACGTAACCTTGAATATTCCTCGTTGTTGGAACTTTGTACCCTTTATAAAACTCAAAGCCGGGTCGCAACAACACATCACAAAACCATACGTTAGTGAATGTAGTAAGTAGGCGTTTATCAAAATCATCCGTGACTCGTCCTCCGTACATGACTTCTCCAAGCATGTAGCATATTGTTGGCCATGATATACCCTTTTTAGGATCGATTTCATCTAGATGATTTTGGACAAATTGAACACTAGAAGCGTAGTCAGATTGATTGAACTCATACGGTATATTCCAGCCCAAAGGCCCAAACTTTCGCCTTTCTTGTACAATCGTGTGTAAAAAGGCTACTGCGTAAAGAAGTGGCGGCCACTGTGATAAGGATGAGTAATCAAGAGAGTCTTGCGTAATATTTTGGTATGTTCTCTTCATACTGGCTCTGATACCTTGCGGAGGTTCATTGGTAAATTTTATTGCCATTTGTAATAAACCGATCGGAAACTCAGTGTGAACTTCAGTCGTGAGCCAAAGTCTAAATGATTCTTGAATGTGTTCGGTTTCAATGAGAGCATCCATAGCTTCCACACAGAATGGAAGTGATAGATGAATGTTTTGGAGCAGAACCCAACCACCTTCATTCATTGAATCTGATATCATTTTTCTTGCCACTATTTCCTGACCTTGACCCATGGAAACAGATTTTAATACTGTAACAAGAAAAGATTGGTTAATTTTGATATTTCAAGACGAATAGTAATAGTATAGTATTTAAATCTTACCTATTTCTTTAGCTTTTGCAAGTGATGCTATTTGTGCTGAAGGATCAGAACCAATAGACAAAATACAAATGAGAGGAGTACGTGGTTCTGATTCTTCCCAAGTTGTTTCCAGGTTGAGGATGCATCCTTCACCATATTCAGGACCAAGAGAATCTAAAAGTATCATTTTACGTTTTGTTATATGTTTCTTTTGGTGCTAGAGTTATTTATCTGTAAGTAAAGATATTTATACAGAAAATATATATTATCTCACCAACAATATATTTTCTGGCTTGTGACAATGTTCTATCAGGACTCCAGGATCTAATAAGTAAAAGTTTCCTAAATACATCAAGACTTTCTTGGTAACCGCTTGGAAAACTCTCTTCTTCTGGTTTAGCTTTCTCGTACCAAACACGCCACTCTTTCTCATTGCTTGTTATCTGAAAAAAGAAGTAACACGGGCATCCTTTAGTAACAACGTCTTGTTAAAAGTGCAACTGCTATCACAGTTTTAACGAGAGTATAGAGTGCATGATCAAAGTGATCCTTAATGGCACCGATACCTACGTATATTTTTTTATTGAACTTTTTTTATTCGTTCACTGCTGAGCAAAAGCCTCTCTTTGCGCGGTAGTATTATTATTTCTGCCCACCGCGCATGAAAATAGGTATGACTACCCATTATAATATATAAAAATGAATTAAAAACTGATATAAAATGAATTGAAAACTGTTTTTATTACTTACCCTCGGGAGAACGTCGCTAAAAGTTTTCAATTTACTGATTTCAACCAGATTCAACCAAGTGATATCGAGAATCCATCTAAAGGGTTTTGGAGTGACTGCATTTAAATCTAACGATGCACCTCCCTTTATGAACGCCATGAACTCGTCGTGTGATATCAACCCACGTTGGCAGTCTATTTTCATCCCTAACATCAAAGTAAATAATGCCTTGTGCCTTTCGTATAAACTCCGTAGTGTAAAAGCCCATACTTCATGCGTCAAGTGCTTTAGTATGATATTTATTCGTTCTTCAGTAACATTGCATTTTGTAGACTTTGTTATTGAGTTATCAAAAATGGTCAAAAATTGCTTCAATGAATTCTGGTACATGAGGTTTACATTACTCATTTCTACGATCAAAAAGTAAAGTATAGATCCTCTGGCGGCGACCGCTCTGAACTCTTCCCGAGCTTTTATTATCTTTTTCTCCGTAACTTCAGCTACTTTGAGTTTCTCATTTACTTCTTCAGCAGTTGTTTTTGTTATTTGTAACACTTGAATCAAGGCCTCATCATCTACCAAGGAACCTTCAGATGATGTTAAGCGACATAGTAAATTGCTTTCTAACTCTTTCATGCTTCTTTGGTTTTTCATAACAGATTCAAACAAAGCAACTCTTTCTTCCTCTAGGTCAGACTTTTCCATTAATATTACTCTACCGAGTAGCTGGTCTTCTAAACCCCGCATAGTAACAGTAAAGTCGATAATTGATGTTTTCGCACTTATTTCTGGTGAATAAGCAGGATTGGGTAGTTTTGTTGTTATGTACAACATAAATCCAGGCATTACATCACATTCTTTGTCCCCTACAATTACCTTTTCTATAGAACCTGATTTAATGAAGTTCTTTTCAAGGACATTATCTATGACAGGATCTAACTCCACAGCAACATCTTCTATTAGCAGTGGCCTACCCAGGGACAAACTATCTTCCAAATGAGTTCTAAAATATTTGTGATTTAGGGATGTAATCTGTAGTTCATTAGAACTTTCTTTGTTTTTTATCCAATTCTTTCCTTGACTTTGAGGGTCAACTAAAAGCGGATAAGAACTCGATTTAGTCACTATCAATGCATTTTGTACCGACAATTCATCATTTGGAAGACCTTGCAATGTCCATTCTGAAATGGTTGCATTTTCCACTAACATATTGGTAATGTTTAAATCCTGCGTTACTGGTATTTGTTTACTTGTGAGTATTCCCATCCATGTACTAAGTAAGTTATTTCTAAACTCCTGATTATAAGGACCACAATATGATAAAAATCCTGTTGCTAAAACCACATCCCCCACCAGTCTACCAAGCTGCTCTTTGAAGTCTTTACTTTGTTGCGTCCATCGTATTTTTTCACCACCTAATCCATTAATGAGAGCTGTGGCTGCTGTCATTTTTCTCAAGCACACATTAGCTGCATCAGTTAACTGCTGTTTCTCAGAAACTGCCGACTCATATTGTTCCTTAACTTTTCTTAAAGACATTTCTCGTTCTTCCAATTGCCTTTCAGCTGACGCTAAGTCATCCATGGCAACCTACAATAAAATCAAACACTTGTTAATGTACACGGCACGGCATGACGTTTTGTGAGTATTATGAAGTGATACAAACTTTTAACCGAGCTTCTTGCAATAGAAGGTTAGCTTTCAATGGCAAAACTTCCTTATTTACGCTATGAAAGAAAGCCATAGCTTTGGTCCATGACAATAGTCCAGCGACGTCACCACATACTCTTTTCGCCGTGTCCATGTTATAATCTTCCATTTCGAAATATGGAGTTAGGTGTTCCACCATCTCATTATTAATTATATCTTTCGGATAGTTTTGTAGTTGCAACAGGAATGTGGTACTAGCCATCATCTAAAAACATAACTGAAACATTAGCATCTGCGGTATTACCGTTTGTACACGGTGGCAAGATCTTAGTATGCAATTTTTGATTATGTGTCTGATATATACGTGACGAAACCATAGGCATTTTTTTTTGTTATTGAAGCCTTAAATAGTAATTTACAAAACAGTAATCAGTATACTATACCTTTAACGATTCCGCCCACGATGGTTTAGGGCACGGGGCAGCGGTATCCGCTATGACGGGATGTAGCCTTCTTTGGAAGAGAATTAACACACAGTCCATAATTCTCATAATGAGATGTGGTGGTCTGCCTAATTTCCTAACTGTAGCTATGTGAGCTGGCTTAATAGTATTCAATGCAGCCTCGGCTTCCTCTAAAGCCGGTTTTGCAGCTTCTAATTTAATTTCAGCTTTCTCTTTTTCCTCGGCAATATAAGCGACTAATGCTTCTGCCTTTTCTTTTACGATTTGGACTTGGTTCTTGACAATTTCAGCTTGCATTGCCCGGTCAGTTACTTCAGTCAATACTCGGCCTGCTTTTTCTGATGCTATAGCCAAGTCTTGCTCCATGACAGCTAAATCTTTTTTAAGAACTTCAACTGATATCGACGCCTCTCGTAGTTTCTCTAAACCAGTATCCATTCTTAAAGCACCGTCACCTAATTCCTTCTGTTTCATCTGATATATTGTTTTATAGCCTCCGATAAAATTGAGATATGACTTTGGCGTGACGTGAGATGAACGACGAAATCTTTGATAATACTCTACTGAAACTTGAGAGACTACATCCTGTATCGTCCCCAAGACTGTAACTAGCTCCTTTTTGACTTCCTTAGTGCATTCAATTTCAAACTCTGCTAGAAAATGATCAGCTACTGATACTAAGGCATCTTTAGGCCAGGGCTGGAACCAATCTATTGTACAACCAGAAATGAGGGCAGGAAAACGCATAGCGCGATATCTAAATGCTTCACTAACCTGAAAATAGTAAATTGGATTGTTAAAAACATCATTTCATATTCATTAACACCAAAATAAAAAAGAAAAGTACAGTCAATTACCGGTGAAAAACACAAAACCACATGAAGATTCTGACAAGTCCTGTTCAAGAAATATTCCATCACCAATTCATTTGTTAGAGTTCGCTTCTGGTTTTCACGTTTCATAATTGGAGTCAATTCGGAAATGATTTCTTGTTGCTCGTCTTTAGTAAATAGATTTGATATGACACCAGACGAAAGGATATTATTTAAGTATTCCAAGAAGCCTTCCTCTTTGATGTCAAGATCTGTGAATATAAATGTAGTTCCCTTCCCTTGGACACCACAAGATCTGTAGAGCAACTTGAGATCTTCAAGGAAATTACTAACGTTGTAGGATCTGGTCAGCGCGATTTGAAAAGAGCGATAGCCTGCTATAAATGTAGATAGTTTGGTTAAAGATTGTTTCCCGGAACCTCCTACTCCTACAAGCATCACGTTTCCTCTGGGATGTCTTATGACTCGGGAAATTTTTACTAAATGTAGCATAGCGTCGGGGAAGAACACCAGGTCCATGCCTGAACCGCGCACCATTTCATTAAACTGAGCCAGGAACATGTCCAGGCGTTCGCGAAGTTCGGCGTAGTCGAACACTGGCTCGTAAACTTTCGGTAGCTCCATGTCTGTATCTTCACCTTCTTCGCCGGTTGGCTCTGGAGCGTCCCTGTCATACAAGAAAGCATCATGTCATTCTTTCATTAAATGTGTGTACATATTTATCTCGTGATCACAAATAAAATAAGGTTCGAAAATCAATTCTGTTCCGTTCTACACCCGTTCGGAATTAAACAGCTCAGCGCACACGAACAAAGCTGAGGCTAATTAAAGTTCTATCACGTTATACCTAAAATCGATCAACATTCTGCTACGCGACATCATCGGAGAGCGTAATTATTATACATTTCAAAATTCTCTGTGCACCTGGAACTTAGTATCTTTTGTGAAAATTTCATAATTTATTGAAAAGCGAGACTTGCCCAACTCTGAATATTTACACAAATTATTAATAGAAATCTAATCAATTTTTAAATAATATTTACCAAATTGAGAACAATGCTACGTCGGGTTCAATTGGATGAAAAGTCAAATAAAGTAGAACCTGTAGAACATTATATAGTTCAATTGAGTATTTATCATTAAAAATAAGCTTTTTATAACGAAAAACACTGCAATACAGTAAGTGAAGAGGAGTTAACGCAGTGCTACTGTTGTAGGTAGTTTCGTAGGTCAATGGACGAATCCTCAAATTTCACCCTCGTTCACAGCGGCCAATTGGCACAGTTGGTTAGAGCGTCATGCTTATAACGCGAAGGTCGAGGGTTTGATCCCCCCATGGGCCAAACTTTTTGTTATAATTATTGATTTATTAAATTAATATGTTTACTACTAAACTTTTATTTATAAAATTCGTCACGAAGATCTTGCGTCTAAGCGGATTTCAAGTGCTGTACCACAAGTATTATTTATGACATTTCGTTAAAAACATAAAGAAAATAGTTTTTTCTAGCATTGTGTTTTATTTGTGTTTAGTTTCATATGTAACATTTTAATAAGTACTTTTTTGTTTTCCATGGCTAAATTTACGACTATCGGGTTTTAAAGATCATGCAGAAATTGCCATTCCAAATTCTACATACCTACCTACTTTATTTATTCTTATTAGAAAATAATTTACTATCTAGAAATCATACCACAAGCGTTCCCAAGTATAACATTCGTCATCTCTTACGTAAATTTAATTCAAAAAGGGGTGACGGCACACGAGGGACTCGAGACCCCGATCTTCGCATCTCAACCCCGGTCGCGGCGCTCTATCCCGACCTGAGCTAATGTGCCGAGTATAATCATCAACCAAATATGCGTTCGCTATCGCCCTTTTAATTGCATTCAGTGACAGCAGCGCCCTTTGACCATAATTTATAACATGTTTGCAGCTGCGGAGAGAATCGGAACTGAAAATCGGAAACTGATGCTATCATAATAAAACACTTAAGTGAGAATGTTCAATCGTTTTCTTATCACTAACGAACCCATATTTTGTTTTGCTTCAAAAAGTAAATAAAAAGCGAGTAGAAAAAATAAATATGTAATTGATGAAATATTTTATATGAGCAAGACAATTTTATTAACAAAACGATATAATTTTACTCGTTCAAATTTCTCGATGCTTTTGATAAACAATGATTTAGTTTTTCCATTTTCTTGAACATTTGTAGAACCTTGAAAATAAATAACAATAATACTATTACTAAGTTTTCTAAATCTAAACCTATCTGTATTTTTCATTTCCATGACAATCTTCCATGGATACTTTTAAGTTAGTATGAATAGAATTTATTATATTCCAAAATTGTAACACGTCTCTCATAGAATATTTGGTTACGAAAACCTTAAATATAAAATGATGAGGAGCATGATGTTATGGTTGGCATGGTTTTTGTCACAACATCATAATGCTATACAAAAAAACTATGTGTATTTTCCGCAATTATCCACAGAAAATAAACAAGAAAATTCCTAAACTATCATCTTATTCTTTATTCGTGTTACAGACAGAGTGATCGTGAAGTTCGAATATTCGCGACAAGTTTCACAAAAGACAAAAGGATAACATAAAGATATCGGGATAAATTATAATAGATAGTAGGTTTATAACAATAAAAATAAAACTTTATAGTTTACATATTTTCTGAGAAAGACTGACATGTGTCAGTTTACACCCAAAATACCATACATGTTATGCGAAGCTTTAATAAGGTGGTGCCATGAGTTGGTATGATATAATTAAATGGTACGTTTCGAAGATTTTGGAGTCTGTAAATCTGAGCCAAAGAAAACAAGAAAATATTTTCAAGTTTTGCCCCCGAATAGTTCGAATAGTTTATGAGCACGCAAAATCAAAATAAAACAAAGCTTTTGATGAAGTAATCTTATACCATCGGTCATCGTTTCTTTTACCTGTTGCCTATAACACCTTTTGGAGTCACTGTGTCAACATCGTAACGCGGTCACCACAGTAGTACAACTGGCAAAAATGTGTACGATGCTGGCCTACTACCAATTTGCACACATCACGTTTCACTATTCGAATACCCTCTATGATTTATGTTTCCCTAGTAGCCTGAGAAAGTTTGTAGATGGATATTTTGTGGATTCCGCCAAAGATGTTCCAGTTTTAATATCTCGTAGCAGATTGTTACCACTTGATCTTCAAGTTTTCAGCAAGATTTACCAGAAAACTTAAATTCTGGATATTTCTTTTATAGAATTGCTGACTGAATGAACTGACATTGAATAACGGTTACGTTGCTGTCGTTCGAGTACTTGGTACAGAGTGTTTCGAGAATTCTAGTGAAGTTGAATTTATTGATTGATTACCCTGAACCTTAGTCGCTTAATTCTTCGATATCAACAACCAAATGTATTTTGATGAGTAGAATAATAAGAATGAAATATTTGTAAATAAATAAATAAAAACCGTCATAAGAAAAATATTACGGGACATGCAACTGTAGTAGGTCACCACTGGTGACCTACTACACTAACCTAGTTCTGGTGACTCACCAGAACTAGGTTAGTGTGCTTGTTATGATACGTTGCTTGGAAGCTCAGCGTGGCATCGTCTGGCACGTGGACTGCTATCATTGGATATCGCGACTGCGTGAAGAGGAGGCACGACACAGAGTGAGCGCACAAACTTTTTGAGCGACCAGGAGACCAAAGGTGTCGCTTGTTTGAAACAGCAATATTGCAAAGTTCACAACGTAACAGGTAGGCCTGTAGTGTTTTACTAAACTAAACTGTGTTCACGCAGTTTTACAGCATATATTGAGTTGCGAAACTATGTCACTTCATTACAAAACAGCAGAAGCATAATGTTGTTTTGCACGGTTAGAACAAGAGGATTTCAGCATTTTAGTAGAATTTGTTCGGAATAATGACAGAAATGTAGTAAACGATGAATTAAAATCAATGTGTTATTTAATGACGAACAAATATTGTTAACTTTTATGTCTATCCGCAGCGCCGTTTCCCTTATATTGGAAAATTAATGCAAAACGTCCCAATAAGGTATGGCGCTTCAGTTCAGAATGTGGTGCTGCGGCCATTGTATGAGTGCGTGAAGTGATTATTCCTTATTAAACTTAACATATAAAACATGGAAAATATTAAAATTTAAGACGTTAGACGAAAGTTTTAGAAAAATCAAACTTTGCCTATATGGTAGGCGCCAAATAAACTTGAAATTGCGGTCATTGACACACCTACATTTATTGTCATTCGTAATTGCAAACAGGGAAGTTAAGACATAAAGTTGCCCTGAATCAACATCTATCGTGATCCTTTACATTTTCTAGTAATTAAAACGATCCATAATTTATTTTTTGGGCACTTTCGAAAATATATTAGGGAAGATCAATGTATTTTATCGCAAGTTTTACCTGGCGCCTACTCTAGTACTTTTTAATGTGTTTGAATAGATAGAACATTTCGTAGCGGTCGTAGCTAAAATCTACTTCGAAGCTGAGTCGTAGCAGTGACGTTATTACAGACAATCCGGTCTATTTTTAATTCCGAATAATTCCAATGGTTATTTTTCAGCCAGAGTCGCAGGTATTTGGTTTAGACTTCTTTTTACAAGTAATGTAAAATGTATGTATTAACTTACTTAATTTTTGGCTTGGACACTCCTATGAAGTAGTAACCAATGGGAATTAAATAACCTAGATTGTTTTCTAAATAATATAAAATAATTAAATCGCGAGTGTACTCTTTACAAAACTAGGTACAGTTACCTAGTTTTGTAAAGAGTACACTCGCGATAACAATACAATGCGCAGTATACAATAGGTATATCTTTTAAACGAAAGCTGTTCTTTACTCATCTGCCTAGCCTTTTCCCAATTATATTGGGGTCGGCTTCCAGTCAAACCGGATTCAGCTGAATACAAGTATTTTACGTTGAGCGGCTGCCTACCAGACCTCCACAACCCATTAACTGGGTAACACGGTACTCCTTGGCAAGACTGGTGTCAGATTATCTGGCTTCTGACTATCCGTAACGACTGCCAAAGATCTACAAATGACAGCCGGGACCAACGGCTTAACGTGCTTTCCGAGGCACGGAGGAGTCTCGGTATGTTAAGATGGTCACCCATCCACAGACCAACCTCGGCAAGCGTTGCTTAACCTTAAAGATCGACCCATGCGGCTGTTATTATTTAGCCACGAGCTCATCCGCAAAGCTGTTCATTACTCTGGAATATTAATGAAGGCGGAGAAGATTTTTATGCAAATATAACTTTTTACAAGATATGTAAGTAATTAAGTTAATTGCATAAAACATGGGTTAAATAGTGACCACTCAAGTCACGGATGTCTTTAGTCGGCCACCTCTCTCCAGTCGGTAAGTAGGCATTAAGGTCTAGGTTTTCTACTATCTAGGTTTTTGACTTCATGTTTTGCTGGTGCTTCCGGCACGTATACCGTTTCAATGGCAACCACTGATTGGAGCACGTTCATAATAAAATACATACATATATGTAATGCATGAAGTTTGTCACATATCGATGTTTGTACCTATACAACTATTTGTATGCAAGTAAGTAAATGACATTTCCCTTTTGCACCTACGTATTATGGCTATGTGGAACTGGTGACGTATCTGCCTTACAGCCTGGACCTCATACCTGCGGCATCTTTTTGTTTCCAAAAATTAAAGAAAAACTAAGAGGCACACATTTTACGAGCCTTGAATTGGCGGTGAATGCGTTGCATGAAGCCACTGAAGAGGTCCCTAAGGAAGGTCGTCCAACTGTTTTGTAAAAAGATTTCAGCGAATGCAAAAATACATTAATTGCAAGGGAATATACTTTGAAAAACAATAAATGAATTGTAAGTCTTATACCTATGTAGTCTTATTTATCAGAATGTGTTTCAGTATGCCCTAACTATAAGCAAAGCAAGTCAAAGTGACAGCTAGGATTACACCACACGGCGTACATAATATTAAATCACTTGACACTTCGCCTGACACTTCACTCAACCTGCTACATAACATAAGAGTGTAGTGACGTCCCTTAGGGTCGGTACATATCTGACGAAAATTGTATTATCGGTCGCGTAACGTCAAAACAGACAAATAAAACACTCAACCTTTTACACCTAAGCGATGAAACGTTAGTACGTACAGCGGTTGCTCCGTTTCCGTCAACGCGTTGTCGGTCGACGTAAGAGCGGCAACGTCGCGCGTGCCACGCACCTCGTGTATTTTGACTGACGCGTTCAGACTAGGCGTAACATCAGCAGAGATCGTTTGTGTTCAGGCAGTTCGAAGTTTTTTTTTTCATTGAAAATGTTTGATACAGAAAGATTTATCACGGAAGTGCAAAATAAATGATGTCTATGGAACTTAAAAGAAAAATCTTATAGCGACCGACCAGCCAAGAGACGGGCTTGGGAGGAAATTGCAGAAATATTATTAGTTGAGTGGGAGACATATTATGACGAAAAAAGAAAAATTGATCACGTAAGTTAATGTTTTATTTTATGACATATTAGTATCCTTATATATATTGGTCTTGTTATATTCCTTCATTACTAAAATACCATTTAAAAAAATCCCTATTGTTGGTAGTAGTCGTTATTCTAGTTGATGTTCCTGTAGGTAAAGTTTGTAAGTGGCATATTTGAAGGTCATTAAGAAAGCTGTCTCTTCGTCGAAGAACAAAATTATGAAGTATACAAGCAGTCTTCACTATCTCCATAGCAATATCGGATTCGGCGACGATGGCAGTGTGAAGTACTCTCCACTTATTGCATAATAATCCAAATGAACACTCAACACATCTACGCGCTCTACTGAGTCTGTTATTAAAAATACGTTTTGCTCTATCAATATTGCCACTTGGATACGGCCGCATTATATTTCACTGTAAAGGAAACGCTTCGTCTCCAACTAATACAAAGGGTTGTGGGGGTGGTTTATAGAATCCATTAGAATTTGGTAAAGTTTTATTTCCTGGAATATTGAAATCATTTATTAATACTTTTTTACCCTAATTGATTGTTTAAATACGTTGCTATCTGCTTCTTTGCCATAAGCACCGACGTGAATGTCTACAAAATAGTAACTTGCATCGAAAAAAGCCATAAGAACAAAAGAAAAGAACTTCTTATAGTTAAAATATCGGGAACCACTAAGACTCGGAGCTCTTATGCGAATATTTTTCCCATCTACTGCTCTAATACAGTTTGGAAATTAGTTCTTTCATAATATTGATCAGCTATTTTAACCACATTTCTTCATTCGGACAAGGCATTTCTGTTTCTCGCAGCGTCATCCATATCACTTTGCAACATTCCTTAATTATTCCGGCTATTGTAGATAGTCCCACCAGGAAGTCGTGGGATAATGAATAAAAAAACTCATTCCAGTTGATAAATATCTGGAAATAAATTAAACTTAATTAATCAGAAACTAATCCATAACTTAATAAATAAATAATTATTCAGTTTTTATTGTAAATATCATGAACACTTTTTATTTCAGTTGTTGAGCTCCAGAAAAAATGGAAACATCTCCGTGATTACTATGTTAGAGAGAGAAAAAAGAGTCCGATGTCCGCAGTGGAAGTGCTGCTGCTGCAAAGAAGAGGAAAACGCCACTCGTAGAAATGCTTCGTTTCGTACATGTGGTGAGAGAAATGCGTCCTACAACTAGTAATTTAGAAGATAACTTTGATGAAACAAGTGGTGAAGAGAACCAACTACGAGAGACTGGAAGCGAATCATCAAATTCCAATTCCAAGCCTAGCAGTCGCAAAATCCAGAGTATGACACTGTTTCAGAGGTCATTAATTAACAGTATGAAGAAATCCTCATAAGACGATAATGACTCAGATAAACTTTAGTAAAAAGATAAGCTTTAGTAAATTTTGACTTCCGCTTAGACATTATGAATTTGGTAAAAAAATATAGATTTGTTACAACAAGTACCTACAGTGCTACAATATAACATCCTGTACGATCAAGGTAATTACGAACAAAATCGTTTCTCATTGCCACAGACTTCTCAGTTTGAATACAGTGGTTATTATACAACAATCAGCGTCCTCGCAGATTTCTACTGAAGAAGATATTGAAGCACTGATGCAGAGTTAATGCGTTACGTTTATTTTAAATTGGTTGATTTTAGTTTTTTGAATTTTTATAATAAAGTATACATGTCAATAATGTTGAAATACAAATGTCAACAACAAAAACATTTTATTATTACAACTTACCTGTATCTACTCCTGGATATTAGAATGAGACAACTTTACGGATAAAATCGCGGTTTATTATAAACTGATTTTACATTCGTAAAACTCCTGCTAAAGGGTTCGATACGTCATATTAAAAATTTAAAATAAGTTTAAAATAAAACGCGATTTTATCCTTAAAGTTGTCTCATTCTAATAATTCCAGTGCAGTCGCGTAAATATAAGAAAACAACTACTCTATAAAATAATAAGAAAATACCTACTCTTGTATAATTTCTTACCTCAATGTAATGGTCAGTCTTTCTTCTGGAATAATGGCATATCGAAATTTCGTATCATTTTTAATTATGAAACATTTCACAATCATAAGGAGTTCATCAAAAGATTCTACAAGCATACGGTAAAACTGAATAAATGTTGTTGGATACTCTCTTAAAGTTGCATATAGACAATGAAATTGGCCACTTGATATTATTTTAGTATTTAAAGGATGCACCCACTGTCGACGTTTCCTTTTTCGGTCTTGTTCAAAAGCCTCCCAAATAGTTATTATTTCGATAGGCTTCATTTAAAATTCAATATCACACAACACAACCGCTCTGTAGATGCTGAACGCAGATACTGACTAGACGCGTAATGTGGTAGGTCTAATTTCACCGAATAGCCGCGACCGCCATGATACACTCGACGCGTTTCCGTCGATATGTACCGACCCTTATACCGTGCACGACAAAACTAGGGTTTCTGTTCGATAATTCTCGAGAAATTTGTCTTTGTCGAGATGGGAAAAATGAGCCAACGCGTCGAGAACTGGAGAAATAAATTCGGTGCGCTAGATATGTTTAATCGAAAGACTGTGATGTTATTAACATAATAGTTTTATAAATTTATAATGTATTTTTGTATCAAAAGTATAAAAATGTTTCTTTTGTTAAATAAGTATTATAGTAATCTAAACATGTTACTAGTGTTGATTTAATTTTTACTAATTATTTATTATTCAATTAAAGACTGTTTTACATTTGGGAACTGGTAGAGACCCAATTATTATAAAAAGTTCAGTACTACTTTTCAAATAGACCAGCCGCTTATAGTTTGTTTAATTTATTGTTTGTTGTTTTGTTACTTAATAAGTGCAATTTAGGGTAACTTTAAATTGACAATTCGATTGAATTGATCTCATCTATCAGTCTGATTTGTAAAAAAGTTAAAAGAAGAGAAACAGAAATCCTGGTCGAGGATTCTCGTGCCTCGAGAAATAAAAAAGGTCGAGTAAGCAGAAGCCCTAGACAATACTGACAAAACGGAAACCATGACGTATGCAATTTTTTCCCACGCAGCTTGCGATTGACCAGGACGCGCTGTAGACCAGGTCGCATAAGGTTTTCATAGAGTCCAAAAAACTTAAACTTCAAGGTCATATTTGTGTACAGTTTTGCATACAAACAAAGGTATTTATTCAGAAGCAGTACTTGTTAGTGTTATCATTATCATGTTAACTAGCTTTTACCCTCCCCCTACTAGAACCACCCTTAAAGTTCTTACAAATACCTTTTTTTAATAAATAAATAAAAAACTTATTAAACCTTTCAAGTAAGTTATACATAAATTACTTGAAAGTTTTAATAAGCTTCTAAAGAGACATGATATAAATTTGACAACATCTCTATAATTTCTCTTTAACGTCAGATCTAAAATTATTAAAACCTTGTTTATTTTTTCTTCCAATATCTCACTACTCAGCCCCCAATATCTCGCTGCTAAGCAAGAGCCTTCCCTCCCCTACTGGCCTGCTACCTCTTTGTCCAGAACTGCTACGAATCAATCTTAGTTAAAGGGCTCAAGCTCAAGTTGCCATCTCCGTTTGGGCTAGTTACCAGAAGACAGAAGCAAAAAACATGACTAGTCTTCTAAAGTATCCGCAAAGATAATTCAATTAAAAGCAAAATGCATCCTTACTATGCGAAGCTTCAACGGTCGGAAACCAGATACGCTAGAGTTCATTGAGTGTGACGTTTGGGATTTTATATGAGGTGTAAGTGAGGTGTGGCTGCATTCTGATCGTTATTTATAGAATGTGTCGTTAGATAAGCATAACCTCTCAGGTGGTAATAGCTCTACTACAGGTAATAGTGGGGGTATACGTGTAGTTGTGGGTAGTTTCACTTTCTTGGAATCACGCACAATCGAAGCTGAAAGTTTCAGTAATACCTAATTGTATCAACAATTCATCATCAACTTTTAACATTGATGTGCCTAATTTTTCTTTGCGCATTTTGTAAAACAACGGTGTGCCGGAGACTGAATACAAATATACCACAAGACTCCAAGAGGTAAAGTCAAACCTCCAGGTCATATGGTGGCCACTGGTCAGGCATTGAGCGGCCTTACACTTATACAGAAAGTAAAATTCAAGATCCAAAACCATTTTTTTTTTTAAGGATGGGAAATCATCAAATGACTTCTTCCGCTCTGGGTGGAGCGGAAGGGCGTGTCAGACTCTTACTGACTAAAACCCATCCGTGTTTTTTCTAAAGCCCTATGCTTTCCAGGGCGGCGGTGACTCTTTCGAATAAATTCCGCAACCTTGGCAGGATCCAAAACCATACCGCGGCGATAGGAACATTTCATTAGATATTATCTCATCCTGTTAGATTTTAGCTAGCAGATGTTATAGTGGTTGATCAAATTCACAGACCTTCATTATTTTATACTTCTGTAACACTATCAGCAACATCCAAATATATCACAATTCGGAGATGCGGATCAACTACAACCCCCCCCCCCCTCCCATAACCACCACACTCCCACCCGACCACCCCTACCCCTACCCTCATCTCTGAATTGTGATATATTTGGCCCGCAATGTGCTGCAGCGCAGTATGGAAAATAAATGAATTTATTTAGCATAAAGCATCAAGACCTCAAAATATGCAAGGATATATTTAGTGTGATGTAGCTTATAGTGTTACAGAAGTATAAAATGATGAAGGTCTGTGAATTCATACCGATCGTTATTTAACGAGCCTGCCACTAGGACAGCATAAAGTCTATACTGCCACGCGCACACAGGTGCATCCGAGGAGTCGCAGTTTCACTTTCTATGAATTATGCGTTAGAAAGAGATAGCGTTCGTCTAGCCCGAAACAGTTTGTAACGAAGTTTAATAGGTCACTAGTATCACTGTCTCTTTGCTCTCACTTACCTCATAAAATCCACGAAGACAGGTTCCTTGTCCAGCATCATTTTCTTATACTCGGTTCCGAGAACCTCTTCCGTAATATCATACATGGCTTTGTTGAACCAGTCCTTATCCTTCTCATGTGTAAACCGATCGGAGAAAACTCTGGAAAATTCGTGTTTCCACAACAACATCAAACATTTCTCAGACTCAATCACTGTTGGCAGGGTCCCTACCATGCCTTGCCAGACCCTTGAAAGGTCTCTCAAGGAGAAAACGTAGTGGAATTTTGCAGGTGTAGGCAGTAAGTTAGCTCTGGTCCTCGCCCAAAGTTCTCTTGTTAATGGAATTACTTTCTTTATGAGTTGTCTTACTTCAGAAGCAAAACCTCGTTTTGCGTTGTAATGCCCTTCTCCGATGACTTTGAAAATTTTATCTATTGAATCGTTGTTAGGCAACGGACAATTGAATATGGAGAATTGGCGTTTTAGACGGGCTGGAATATCGTTTCTTCCGCCGCCTGAAAGGATAAAATGGTATCATTTTAAAAAGACATGATAGACATCCTTACTTATTATATAAATATAACTAGTGGTTCCGACAGACGTTGTCCTGTCCGAACATTTGCTTTGTGTCTGACGAAAAATTATAGAAATCGATTGCAGCGCCACCTACCGGGCCCAATTGTGAATCTAAACCATCCTCGAATACACATGAACACACACAAAAAAATTCATCAACATCGGTCCAGCCGTTTAGGAGGAGTTATATAAAGATATATATATATTTATATTAATAAATGCGAAAGTTATTCTGTCTGTCTGTCGCGCATTTAAGTATTTGTATGTGTCTTATTTGTAAAACATGTATATTTATTTGAAATAAAAATAAAATCTCCTAACTAAATAAACCCTAAAATATGGCGTCAAAAAATTCATCCGCATCGCTGTCGACTGGAAGTGTACCCAAAAGACTGGCGGCATTGCCACGTTGTAAAATAATTAGCATAAACAATTAAAAATGCCACTCAAAGACACTATTCCAGACAGAGTCGCGGGCACAGCTAGTTATATTAATATATTTAAACTCATTTTACGTACCTGGTTGACCCATAGCAGCAAGAAACAGTATGTCAATGACAGTGGTAAAATCGCCAGGCTTCTCAAGGCTGTAAAAACCATTCATACCCATGGTCTGCCTGACGATTTCATTGGTTATCTGATCACCCCACTCGTTAATCTGTGGTAAGTTGATATCATCAATGAAAACCAACATTTTCTTTCCACCGGGAGGCCCAAACGTCATACCACTGCGTTTCTCAACGTAGCTTTCTATAGTTTTTTGGAACTGGTAAGGGCTTGTGGCTGAAGAGAAATTAAACGAACGTCCAATAAACTGTTCTGGATTACAATTCTTCATATAGGCCTTCATCATTACAGTTTTTGCTGATCCTTGCTCGCCTAACAGCAGTACTGCTTTTCCTTGCTTGGCAATACAGTGAATCAAGTAATTAATTCTAACGTTATCGACTATCGGAACTAAAATGCTCGCATAGTCAGGTGTCGCTGTGTCAGGGTATTGATAGTGCATCATCAATTCGTCCCAAAGCTCCCACTTGCCTGGATGTTTGACGAAAAAGTCGAAAACTATACATGGTTTGTTATTCGGATGTTTCGGAAAGTCCAACATTTCACTGAACTTTTGTCTCAAATAACCATCGAAACGTTTTCTGTCTTCAGTCTCTAGTAATGACCCGAAACCCCAAACAAGACTGAAAACGTAAACCTTGTGCAGGTGTTCAGGCGTAAATAGTATGATCTCCTCGCCTTTATCTTTTTCTTCTTCGTCCTCGTCACCATTGAGAGATTTGTTCCCCGATGGATCCTCCGATTCAACTACTTGCGGAGGTACTAACCCTTCCAGAAGGTTTAATATTTGTGCTATAATGTTGCTTTGAAGTACGCGCATACTAAAGGTGAGGTTTTGTGTGCACCAGGTAAATATTACTGGGAACGTTTCTTCAAATAGTGGAGTGTAAACTTCATTTTCACGCGGCGATCGAGTTTTAAGCCAAGCACGCAGTACTGTAAATGTACAAAATAAATACTTAATAGTTAAAATTACTCATAATAAGTAGGACGTCGTGTCGTAGATATCAAGTAAGCATACAGGATGCAAAAATATTTCTACCTGGATCCCAAGTCAATCCTGACGAGCTCATATACACCATGCCGTTTCTAGACACAGTAGCTGGCGAAGCGTTATCAATATTTTCTGGTTCGAATATGATTTTCGAAGTAGGAGACATCGTCAGACGATCACCGTTGGCCAGAGTTAGTGTTTTATTATCATCGAGTACGGAGTTCAAGTTTTCGATCCATATGCTGTCAACCGGTCCATCAAGCACTAACCAGATATGTTCTCCAGTCCGTATCTTGAGGGTCTTACGCCAAAGGGCTGAAAAGATCCCATCAGTCCAGTCGTTTGTCGCCACGTCCAAACGTCCGAACATCTGAGCGGCGGTAATGGCTTTCGGATTCATTCGCATTTCTCTGCAAACAAATAAATGTAAATGTAAGGTAATGGCGATATATTTAGTCATATTGGTACAGAAACTAGATGATTCAGTATTTAGGCAGTTTTCTCAAATGTTATCTATAAATTACTGAATAAGCATTTTCATTAAAGTAATTAAGAACAAAGGAATAAAGTTTTGTTACATTTTGTTTTTACTGCAGTTACTTTTAGTAATTTTGGACATTACCTACTTCAAGTAACTGCTGTTAAATCGAAATACAGTAAACAGTGTTAAATAAATATGTTTTACCAAAAATATTACAAACATGATGTTTTTAAAACTAGAAGCCGACTACGGATATATGTATATGTGACGCGAAGTATTCATACAAATCTAATGACACCTCTTTTTTCGAGTTACAAAATAAATAATAAACATCCAAATACAACATGAAAACTAAACTCACTTATAAAGTACTTGACTAGTATTCCTGTTTG
The DNA here is from genome assembly GCA_905163435.1 of Mamestra brassicae. Classification (NCBI taxonomy): domain Eukaryota; kingdom Metazoa; phylum Arthropoda; class Insecta; order Lepidoptera; family Noctuidae; genus Mamestra; species Mamestra brassicae. Next base: position 9,943,375 of record LR990987.1, read on the forward strand.
TGACACCACTATTGTGTGGTAACATAAATTAAATGAGTCAGCCACGTAGCAACATGATTAGTTTGACCGAAGATGCAAAAGTAAACGTGTGTCAGGTCAGGATATAATAATAATAACGACGAAAAACTACCGGAGATTGATTGTGAAGGATGGCACGGTTGACATCTGTCGGGCATGTCACCGTCTGGGAGAATCATTTCGCCACATTATCTCTGGTTGTTCTCGTCTACTTAACGGAGAATTCTTGCATAGATATAACCTTGTAGCCAGGATTATCCATCAGCAACTTACTCTGAAATACTCCCTTGTGGACTCGGAGGTGCCGTACTACAGGTACATATGTGCCCGACCCAGTGCTCGATAATGGCAATAACTCATTGTACTGGGATCGGTCCATCATCACAGACAGGACTATTGTGGCCAATAAACCTGATATAGTTGTGGTGGACCGAATCGAGAGGCGCGCAATGATTAAAGACAAAACCGTTTCGCATGATGAGAACCTTGCAAGGTTGTCGACATGTGGGACTAGGTACTTATACAAAGTTGTTCCAGATGCGCCAAAAAGTAAATAATAGAAACAATAGTTGCAACTCATAACCTTCCACTTGCCATTCAATACAATTTCTAAAGAAGTAACTGTTAAACAAGTTGAACAGTTTGCAGCAATAACTTGAGCTTAATCTTGATGCCACCTCTTCACACACAGCTTGAAAAGCCCTTTTCAAAGTTTTAATTCCATTCAATCCAATCAAATAAAAAAAATCATTTATGATAAATACCGAATACAAGTACCACAGTAAGTCATGGTGTCATGAACAACTGAGACCAACCTTTACTAGTGTCGAATTGAGACTGACACTGAAACTATTAAGTTGAAAGTAAATAAACAATCTCATCACGAGGCCGTTACTGCGCCGGCGCCGCAGCATGAACTACAAAGTTTGAGCAACAAAGGTTGACTTCCAATACTAGCGAAGTTAGCAACAAACTTCGACTTCCAATACTAGGAGCTCATGAAGTCGTACAGTATTGAGAAAGAGTATTTCAAATAGTCGTAACGTGACAAGTACTACTTCAGCTTTAAACTAGACTATGCCGTATTCGCGTAACGTTAAGGTCTAAATCTCCTCCGTTTTAATCGAAACTTTGGCTATAATCCCTTTAGTAGAAACATGGTATCCTTCTATTTTATCAGAGTTTTGCAACTTGTTAAGCCATATTCGCAATGATTTTGACATGAATGTACTTGGCAATTACATGAAAGAAAAACAACCTTAACCTTACTTAACCAATTCCAAAAAAATAAAGAATTGAACTTGACTGATTTTACTCGTTAAATATTTTCAATTTTAACAGTCCCGGTCGCCAAAACACTGTTTTGAGGTTATATATTTTGTAACTCGGAAGTTTTACTTCTAGCAAAAATAAAAATTATTGCTTTCCAGTTTAAATCCTCGTATGAAAATTGATAAATATACAGAATTAATACTGTGTATAGGTAGGTACTAGATTAATGTTTTTGTTGAGTCTGTAAACTTTTTTCTCGTTCGCCGTTCGTCGATGCGAGTGGCCGGATGGTGGCCGGTTACATAACTATTACAAATCTATTTATTTCTTCGTGTGTATTTTGTTTAGTTTTATTGTTTAATAGGCACGTTTATATTTTTACTAATATTGGTATGCAGTATACAGTGGCAGATCAAAGAAACATTTTAATATATAGGTACTCGTACCTTGTAGCTGTGTGCACAATTAAGATAATTTTGATTTCATTTGCGCGTATTTATAGCGTAAAAGTTTCTTATCAGTATCACTGACCTCATATAGGAGTCTGTGTAGGTGTTAACTTCGTATCGCCGTAGAATAATTGAAGTAACATTTCTTTAGGCGCGATGAGAACTTTTTGGGAGAACAAAAATCATGGAACTCGCGTCATCGACACCGAACGCTTTCCATGAGCTATATGTATACTGTGTATATGTCACCGAAAAATGGCAAACGCCGTAAGATTGTAAAATATCGCGTAAAATTGATAACTATTTTTTTTCTAAATAAGACACGCTTACATTGGAAACTATTGAATTTGGATGGGATTAATTGTATACAAAACGTTTTTTTTTTTCATAATATGTCGAGAAATTATAATTTAATCAAGATTTATTACAATCTTACGGAGTCTGCAATTTTCCGGTGACATATATATATGTGTACTTTTTGGGTGAACCAAAATCATGGAACTCGCGTCATCGTCACCGAACGCTTTAGCTTTCGCTTAGTTTTCACTTCTATCGGCAGTCCCCAAAGACTGCCCCGCATGTGATTTTTCCTGACGTGTTTTGTTTTTGTCAAGTATCAGAAATGGCGTTGTATTTGAAAGTGTTATTTGTACATATTTTTTTAAAATTATTCCTATCAGGGGAGTAGGGGCAAAGACAAATCCAAGAAACCAAAGATATCAAAACTCGGTCCAGCAGTTCTTGAGTTATAATGGTGTTACTAACCCGACTGTTAAGGGTGTGGATCGATGGTAAAACAACATGTGTGGAGCAAAGGATTTATATTTTCAACTGTTGGGTTGGACAACAAAATTTCAAGATAAGGAAGCGCGCGATGTCATCAGAAATGGCACTACATTATCGCAAATTAAAATGGTGCTTCGGGACTCGCCCCTCCACCCGCTTTGGCCGCGCGCGCTCCCTTTTACAATTTTAGGTTTGAATGTATTGAGTCGTTAACATGTCCCTTTATGCCCCACCCCAGTGCTGATTCAGCAGCACTTACTATCGACTGGTACTCGAGCGACACGCGTGACCGGTCTAGTCAACATTCCTGATTTAGTCTTTAACCGAATCATTCTGACTCGGTCGTCTTTTCCAGGGATCACTTCCTGAATTATTCCCTTGGGCCAAGAGTTGCGGGGACTATCAGGGTCCACTAAAAGCACGAAGTCACCCACTTGTAATTTTTTATGTTCCTCTTGCCATTTCTTGCGGGTTAGCAAGTCTGGCAGTACTTCCTTGACCCATCTGCGCCAGTACATGTCAGCTAATCTTTGTGAAATTTGCCATTGTTGTCGCAGGTAACCATCTGAATCATCAAATTTTCCGATGTGTGGTAAGCCAGACGATGAGCTCAGCAAGAAATGATTAGGAGTTAACGTTTCAGGATCATTTGGGTTTACAGATACGTGAGTTTACGGCCGGCTGTTTACTATGTTCTCTACTTCTGTCAACAGCGTGTTTAAAGTTTCATCTCGGGGAGCGCGTTCTTTTAAAAATATTTTAAGCTGGTTTTTACGCTTCTGATGAGCCTTTCCCACGTCATACCGCCCGCGAGTCCCCACTGGGGTGGAGACCCCAGTGGGGACTCGCGGGCGGTATGAAAGTCTATTTGGTTCCGCGATTTGAGGCCTCATCTTTCAGCAATTCTTCGTCTAGTTCTTTTATAGCCCTTTTTAGCTCCGTATCCGCTCCTCGTAAATTTGTCCCGTTGTCGGAGTACAAATACTGTGACCATCCCCTTCTCGCAGCCATTCTTCGTAATGCCAAAATAAAAGCATCGGTTGTAAGTTTAGTGACAACTTCCAGATGGATTGCCCGTACTGTCAAGCATGTGAATAAGACGCCGTATCTTTTCTCGCGGCGCCTTCCCATCGTGACTTCCATGGGACCAAATAAATCCACACCGCAGTAAGTGAATGTCCGTTCATAATGGGCCATTCGAACACCGGGAATAATATTTAACGATTAATCTCGTAAACGTCGTCTAAAACGTAACTTCGTCCATCTAATATTACAGGGTTTTTTGTTTTATGTAGAATGCCAGGAGCAGCTCCAATGCGGCCGCCGACGCGCATGACTCCGTGTTCGTCCAAGTAAGGAGACAAGGTAAGTATGTTACTCGTTTGGTATACATCTGTTGTTCGTTATTTCAGTTAACTCCCTGCTAAACGATTCAGCTTGTGATTTTTTTAGTAATAATATTTCAGCCTTCTTCATAATGTCGTCGAACTCACAAGTAAGCTTCTTGCATTTATTTATAAATTTGAGTACCAAAGAAGCCGATCGATGTTAGCGAAGCCAGGAACTAAATCTAATACCATCTGGTACGGGTAAGTTAATATCTTGTGCATCTATTGTTATTAAATTAATACACTCCAATACTGTCTCTTTTCTTTCAACCTGTATGACGTCATGCGGCCATTCGTCTTCTTTGCATCGTAAGAATGAATGGATGTACGGACCTACCGTACATCCAATATAAATATAATCTCGCAGGACGGGCCAGGTGTAGTTTTCTCTTGTAGCAGTATCAGCCACGTTCAGTTTTGTGTATCGCCATTCATTCATCTGCGTTGACTCATCAATTTCGCCTAAACGGTTTGCTACGTATACTTTATAGTCGCGAGCATCATTGAAGTTCCAAGCGTGGAATAGTTATCGGTTTGCTTCCTACAACCCGACACTTACTCGCGATGAATGCTACGCGTGCTTTGTCGTCAATCCATCGCCACTACGTGATACGCCTTACTAGAGGCGTCTCAGAATATATGCATGTATAGGTGTCTATAACTATTTTGAGTAACAATCTTTCGGTCATTGATATTGAAACCTGCTGTGCGTCGTAGCACTCGTAGCTGATGTCGCATCTGCTACGTTCGTAGCAATATTCGTAGCACTCGTAGCACTCGTAGCCGTAGCGCTTGAGGTGTATGGCGGGGATATTTCATTTTCCATCTCGCTCACTCCTATGGTAGCAGCCGGATAGTACCTTGGCAAGATAACATCTTGTAATGATTTCAATAAACAAATCCATTTTGACCATTTCTCGAAGATTGTATCGGATATATGATCATCCCAACTGATCTTTAATGTCCATGTTTCTTGTAATATAATTTTTCCATTGATGGTGTACGGTGCTAGAATGCCAAATACGTCAAAATGGACATTATCTCACGTAACATTTCCCTTTTGGTAGGGCTTTGTGTCCCATTTATAATACTTTCGACTATCCGCTTGAAATATACGTCGAATCTCAAAGTATCATCACTTGGATGCTAAATCAATCCAAGCGTGCGTTCGCTTTTATATTGTTTTCCTATTTTCAATTTGACGGCTGCATCGCCCAGTAAATCTTTAGGTAGGCTTGCAAGTACTTGTTTACTGTTACTCTTCCAATTCCGCATTTCGAACCAGTTCAAGTCAAACAATGAGGAGTGAAGTATTGCAGAATCAGGTAAGTAAACATTAGGTAAGTACCCTTCCATGCAGGCACCAACCCAGGGGATTCCGGGTGGCACAGGGTTCATCGGGTCTACCCACCTTTATTTCCAAAGGTAAGAGAAGGTGACAGTTATCTTGTCCAATTAAGACTTGCGGTTGTAGTTGTGTTTTTGTGCATAAATTATTGCTGACGTCACATAGGTGAGTGTAGGTTTCGGTGTTTACTGTAGACAAACTTTTTGGTAGGTTTAAATCTTTAACAATTCGTGCATCAATTGTAAATATCTTGTTATAAACACCACACAAAGACATCTTTGCGCGCTGTGCATTGCACACTAGTTCGGTGTTGTTCCACGCGCCACACAAACGAAGGCATTCGCGGCGGCCGCGCAGCCCCACTTTCTCCGCCAGCGAAACGCTAACCAACGACATAGTCGAGCCGTCGCGGCGCGTTGTGCTCTCACTTCCTTTGGGTCCATGAATGTTTACAGGTACAATTTTCAACATTACGGAACAACTGACATTAATATTTTTTATTGTTTCGGATGCTAGCACGGATTCACTACTGTCTTGACGGGACACATAATGTATTAATTGGTGGTGAGATTGTCCGCAATTGTTTACGTCACAGCTGGGCTGAGCTGTGCACGTGTCCCTACGATGATGCGCTAGTAAACACTGATAACAAATACCGTAACGCTTTACGTGCAGCCATCTGACCTTTCATAGTGATTTTTTAAACTTTTTACATTCAGTTAATTTGTGGTTAGCAGTACGACAATAAAGACACTTTTCTTCACTTTGCCTATCCTGCACTAGGACAGTTTGTACATATATTGTTCACTTTATTACTTAGTTTATGTTGGGAATTGTCCGTTCTAGGTTTTAATAAAGTAGCACTACAGGTTGATATTTTCACAGCTTCTTCGGTGAGGAAATCTGACAGGACATCTAGTCTATGTTTTGGTGATTCGGCAGTGATAAACGGGTAACTATAGTCTGTCCACTTCACGAGCAAGGTAGCTTGAATAGGATAATGTTAGCTACTTCCGTGCCTTGTAGGTATTCATGGCGGCCAAGGGCTCGTACAGCTGCGACGTAGTTCTTTATTTTGACGGAAAAGGGTACTATTTCTGATGGTAATCTGGAGAAAGGTTGTTCATCTGTTTAATATCTGACACGATGCGGGAAAGAATGATATCAACGTTTCCGAATTGCAGTTTCAACGTTGAAATAACGTCTGCGGACGAAGCACCACTGATAAGCAGGCCGGCTACGAATTCATGAGCGGTGCCGCGTAGACATTTACATAACCGCCAAAGGTTTTCTTTTTGGGTGAAATTACAGATTTCTGTGGATTCCATATAAGCTTGCTCGAAATGGAGCCACTCTTTTGGGTCGCCGCTAAAACTAGGGAGTTCTTTCGGTGTGCTGAGACGACTTATTAGTTTGGTATTTTGATGGATGGCGGAGGATGTGACGAGTTCTTTGTTTGCTGGTGGTACTGCGGGTGTTTACCATGTTTCTCCTCGGCGGCAGAGTATTAAACATTCACGATCTGGCTCGAAGACCACCGTCAAGGGTGTGGATCGATGGTAAAACAACGCGTGTTGAGCAAAGGATTTATATTTTTAACTGTCGGGTTGGACAACAAGATTTTAAGATAAGGAAACGCGCGATGCCCGTTAGGTTAGAAATGGCACTGCATTATCGCAAATTAAAATGGTGGTTCGGGACTCGCCCCTCCACCCGCTTTGACCCCGCGCGCTCCCTTTTACAATTTTAGGTGTGAATATATTGAGTCGTTAACACCGACTTTGTTTTATATATAGAGAAGATTACAATCAGTGTTCTGATTTGACTTCAAACTAATTACAAATGAAAACTTTTAAATTTACTAGATAATAATAAACTTAAAGTTGTCTGTCCTCCTTTTTTTAAAGGATGGAAAATCTTCAAATAACTTCTTCCGCTCTGGCCGAAGTGGAAGGGAGTATCAGACTCTTACTTATTAAAAACCATCCGTGTTCCTTCTAATGCCCTTGGCATTCCAGGGCTGCGAGATGTTGCGGAATTTATTCAAAAGAGTCGTCTTTCGAAAAAAATCCGCATCATCTGTCTAAGGGGACAAAGCAGGGTGACAGATCGGAATAATTCGATATAATAACAAGAACTCAATCACTATTTCTAAACTATAAAAATAAATACAAATAAAACTTGCAGAAATCCATCACGATCTACGTTATGTACTGTCAGCATAGACCATAATATTCTTACTTGTGAGGGTTTTCAATTTCTGTGAGTGCGCTCATGAGGGTTTGTATGCAGGTTGTCTTGCCGGCGCCCGGTGGACCCAGCGTCATGATGCCGTGACGTACTCGCTGGGTCTCGTATAGCTGAAATGCACATGTATTTTTGATGGTTTTATTACTTAGATTATTATTCTTCATTTCATACAAGATTCATTATTTGTTTACGTATCTATCGCATGCCCAATGAGCCAATTATCCTTTTGTTGTGGTCGTTGTGTGGTGGCGTGTGTGGGACGAGCTATGCAAAAGAAATAAAAATTAGTCAACAACACTAGTCCCGGACCGAAAAAACAAAAAGCCGTGGAACTTTTGCCCAGCAGTGCAATAATGCAGGTATGCCAGATCTGTTCGATATTACTAAAAGCTGACCTTAAACTAGATATAAAAACAGGTACTAGCTATTGACCGGCTTCGCTCTCGTGAACTAACCCGTAGGGTGCACTCATTTTGGCAGGATGAAAAGTACACATAAATAATTTCAGAACACCTCTATAAAGAAACGTACACAAACAATACCTCTGGTTTCGATGAGAAATAGCCGGAGGTTAAATAAAAATAATTGACTAATTACTGTACTGTACTACTTAATGTCACTCGGCAAATTTCGTGTTTCGGCAGTCGTCGGATTTCTATAAACTGCCCTTTGCCGAAGTCGCAGGCACGACAGATAATTAAAACACGAAGAATCAGGATCCTAAGAATGGTAATTGGTGGTTGTTTGAGAATTTTTAAATCGATATTGGTTGAGGCTATCCAAATTGGAGGCTGTCCGGAGACGTTAAGAAAAAAAAAGATAAGTATTGGTTTTTGATATAAAAAAACAGAAATCAATCGAGGACACTAATTTAAAAAGCATAATATTCGCTCATGGCTCAGCAAAATACCAGCTTGCTGCATTGGACTTGGTGGAACGCAGAGCAAAAGGCTTATAGGCGACGAGACGTCGTCGGGGACTAAGGTTCACAGCCTGGCTCATCGGCGTAGTGTTGCCCGTCTGTCGTTTTTCCACAGCCTGTACTTTGGAGAGTGTGCGCAGCAACTCCACGACTTGATCCCACCATCGCCCTTTTACTACAGGAATACCAGACGATCCGAATCCCGACTAGACTTGTGTTAAATGTTACAACAAAATACCTTCTGACATATTAGAACTAAATGAAAGAAAATTTAAAACTCATGTTAAAAGTACACTTTGTGAACAAGCATATTACAAATTAGAAGATTACGTTCAGGATAAGAATGCTTGGAAACATGCTGGTCCTGCTCCATAGGTGCTGCTCAATCAAACTGGTTGATTAATGTATTAACTTTATAGATATACTGTTTCTTTTTTTGTGTTTTTATTTTTCTGTTGACTCACACACTGTTGTTTAATTAATGGTTCCAATGTTTGTAAATATGTGAGTACCATTTACCTAAATTTCTTTAGGAAATGAATAAGTTTACCTCTGCTGGTGATACTTTGTTCTTATAAGTAGCATACTCTGGGTGCATCGTCCTCACATAATATTAAATTAATTTTTGTACTTATACCAAATTTTGTAAAATAATTATTTGAAAAGAGTAACTTTGGAGTTTCTTGTCCGTTCTTCTCCATAAGAATCTACCTTTCCGAATGGACAGCAGAGTCACTTTATTAATGTTACATTATTATTTTACTGAACTGTAAACGATGACGTTCAAAAGTTCCGTTTAGTGGCCTAATTGAAATAAACGTTTTGACTCTGACTTTGACTAGGCCATTCGTTAACTGGATCGGCCTTTATCCTTTGATTTCTCGGAGATACGTATAGATGTATCTCCGAGAAATCAAAGGATAAAGGCCGATAAAATATTGTCTTCATAGATAAATCATAATATGCATACGTCGCAATCAAGGAAAATCTTGAAAAGATAAAAATAAAAAAGGTGTAAAGAAGCCAATTTGGAAAGGAGAACGTATTATCATTGTTCACGCTGGCAAAGAAAAAGGTTTTGTTCCAGGTGCACTGATGTTGCACAAATATATTGGTAGTGCCGGCGATCACCATAAAGATATCAATGCCGATCGATGTCAAAATTAGCTGCGTGATCAATTAATACCAAATCTACCAGCTGATTGTGTTTTAGTCGTCATATATAATGCACCATACCATAATAAATGATAAGTTAAACCCCCGAACGAAACCAAAAATTATAGCTTAGATGCAGCAACATAACATACCACATACTTAGAATTTGCTATTGATCGCACTATGGAAGCACATGGCCATACCTTTTATGATTGCCAACGTATCATTCGGATTTAAATCCATTTGAAAACATTTGGTCTCAAATTAAAGGATTGCACTGCTAATAATAAGCAACATAAAAATGTTGCAATTAATGTGACAACAATAAAAGAAATTACATTGGGAAAAATCAATATGATTGGCCCGAAAGAATGGAAAAATGTGTAAGTATGTGGTCATTCAATAAAATGTGAGGACAAATTTAGATAATTGAACCAATGTTTGATTCACAAATGGAAATTTTATAATAAATACCTGTTCGAGCAGTGAAGAAAAGGAATATTCCATCGCTAGTGAACATACAGACACAGCTATATCCATAAATAGTTTTTTATATTTCTATGGCTACATCAGATGAAAAAAAATTCTGACTAAATTGAAAAGTAAGTAATAACCAGATAAATACTTATTTTAGTTGCATATCTATATGTCAAACATAAGAAGGTTGATAAGTATTTTATTTTGTTCATATTTGAATTAATTTCCGTGGTATGCTAAACATAATATTTCAAAGGAGTAAATGTTATTACAAATATAAACCACCTTTTTTGAAGTCAGTTAAAAAGGAAAATAGTTTTACAGCTCTATATAGTTCACAAGGAAATCAAAACAAAACAACAATAAAAGACTTAGTTAAAAATTCAAATCAATTATTATATACGATAAATCTAATAATTGATGGACATGGAAATTTGCATTCGTTTGGATTCGGAAATGCGATGATTGCCGAGGGATATTAAGAAAATAGTTATACTGTATTTTTTTTTACTATGGTACTAACACTGAGATAGCGACACATTAATGTATCGTATGGTATTATTCCTTAATACCTTATTTAAAGACGTTATTGACATTATGACCTTATTTAAAGACAGAAAGTGTAGCATTTAGCCTTATTTTGTGGTGATAAAAAGATTCGAATGACGTTATTGCGACGCACGCTATTTTGAAAAACTTTACAAGTGGTACGCCAGTTCGAAAACACATATTCCAATCTGAATTTGTCTGGAGATCGAACTCGCGACCCAGTGATTATCAAGAACTACCTACGCTATGATGATAAAACTGACGCTGAACTAGTTGTCTATACTTACAGTCTTATTTATAAAAACTTATAAGAAATTTATCAGCTTGTTATAAGGAAAATCTTGAAAAGCGTTATTCAAAAACGTCTAAGGAATAACACAAAACCGATCTATATGTGTTCAAAAAATACTTCATAAGTTATAGAAGGATGGACCCTAATATAATCCTCTAATAGAGTAGTAATATGGCCGAATTTACGTAACAGCTGATTTTTGATTGACGTTTCGGGGCATTTGAGGTTTTTAAAAAACGCCAAAAAGTTTTGATATTTATAAAAAAAATGCTTGTAAAAACCGTTTTGTGAAAAAGAGAGTTTTTTGTGGTGTTCGTCGTGACTTCGTACACAGAAAGATTATACAAGCTTTGCAAGCTATAGGCGCCTTTGTATTTAAACTGTCCTGCCATATTTTTAATTGTATGTTTTTGTGTGTAAAAAAAAAACCAGTGGCAATTAAGAAATGTTGTTATGATCTGGGGCAACTCTTCGCTCCAAGGTCGGTTCAGCTCGAATGGTGACCTTATCCTGAATGGCAGCGACTCCTGACTCCTGACGATTCCTGACTCCTGAGATAAAGATCCTTTGCTGTCACCCGGCGCAAGGCTGACATTCCTGAAATTCCTACTTCAAGCCAACATCTGCCTCTGTTGCATGATCTCGTGGCCCTGAACCTGTTCAAAGTGAAGAAGTTCGTCGAAATACTAGGATCTCAGTATACTGGATATCAAGAAAACTAGGATATCAGGGTCAGAAACTCCTCCATACTTTGTGCGTTGCTGTTCATACTGACATTATCAAGTCGGGTGAGCCGTCACGTTACAATGGGGCATTCGATTTTTTTCGCATTACCTACCCCTTTTTATTAGGTTTGTGTTTAGTCTGATAACATGGTGTTAAGGTTTTTTGTTTGTGGTTGTCATAGGAAAAGTGGCAGTGATATTCTTAACCATTAGATAAAACCATGGATATTGACGAAAAAAGCGGTTGAAAATTATAGAAACTGCTCACGCATTTAATTGTGTTTCATTTACCAGCAAAAATAACATTATTTATGTATTTTCTAATTTACTCGTAATACGCTGAAGACTTTTTGAACCCTATGTGACTGTAATAAAATCGACAGTTTCACTCAACGACTGAAATCAGCTTACTGCAGTGTGGTTTGAGTCTATCAATCATGAGTTCAGAGTATCAAAAATGCCCGAAAAAAAAACAATAGTTATAAGTAAAGTATTACCTGTATAATCTTCAACAACCACGGCGGATGACTGATGAGACCAAGTAAATCAACTTGTTTTTTGATAGCCTCTTCCAAGTCATTGTAAGTTGTCTTCTCTAGCGCCTGGTTGGGGAACAAGTCTGCTACTAACGATATGAAGAGAGGCTCGTCTTCATCTATAAGCTTGGACAGGTTCATGTCTCGAAGGACTCGCATGACGATGGTACTCTCGTTGTCCTTGCAGTTGACTCGCTTCACTGCGCCGAGGGTTCGCAATACGGAGAGGATGTTACGGAGACCGAAGTCGTAGTGGACCTGAAGTAGTGGGTACAAGATATTATATCTCTAGAATGTGTGAGAGAATTTTACAGTCTAATGAGTTTTTTATTTAGTGTCACAATTTAGTAAACCGACTAACGTTTACTCCTCACGGTGTTTAAACAAATTATCAAGTATTAAATTTATTTTTTAAAGTGAATTAACCGATTTTAACGAAACGCAAGATACCTAGATCTTAATACATAGTTAGGATGTTTTTGAAAAAGAGTTGAGAGAGAAGGAGAGAGCTGTTTTAAGTTTTCTATAGAAAGTCATACAGCACTTCTTATTCCGCTCTGAACTTTTCAAAAAACCGTGATGTTACTCCTCACGAGCTTTAATATAGTTTGATATGTGAGATATATGGTCTACATTACGTACAACATTGCAGCTGATACCTCAGCACCGAGGTAATGGATGAAATTCACCCTAGATGACTGAGGGTACTTCACATCCATTAAAGAATGGTATAACTTCAAAGCGTATTCACAGGATTCGGCAGAGATACCTAAAGTACGCCGACATTTCCTCAGTTTTTAGGTCTTACATAATATAGGTGACAAACTTTTTGCCTTTAACCTACCATAATCCAGAGTCCCGGCTATAACTGAGAAATTCCAGAAAGAAAACCCAGTAACACTTTACTTTTCGTTAACTTGTTATAGCTTGTTTTAGCCCGCGCCTCCAATATATGTATACACTACACAGTATAATGTATAAACCGTAGGTATTCAGCTACCAGGATGGCATAACCACGACACAGGTGGCGTAGTGTCACGGTGTGTTCGACTTTGGGCGACACTGTGTTCATTTCATTGTGCTGCATGGTTCACTGTGCCACTTATTCAATTTAGTCAATCCACACTACTACAAGTCATTCATCTTAACATTGAATGATACACGTGTCCAGAGAGCCAATTCTTCTAACTTTTTCGGAGGATGAGGAAAAATGAGTAGATTTAGCCCTCAGGTGTACCTTTTTTTTTAAGGTTTAGCCTTTCAGCAGGAAACTAATATAGCGATTTAGGCTTATGTGAACCAACTAGAAATAATATCTTTAAAAAATCAGACTAACCTGTTTCGTCAACTGTTCCTCACACAGTTTGTATAGGGTGTAGAACTTTCTGGCCAGGGTGATGTTCTCCAGAAAGCCACAAGACGCGAGTTTCACCCTGATGATGATCTGTCTGTCAGGCACCATCATCGCTACCGTACGGAACTGGATCTTCAAGTTCTCGGGTAACTCTTTACGACCAGCATACCCAGGGTTCTATTGGGAAAAGGTAAAAAATTACGAGGTATAACTACGATGGTGTTTTTGTTACGCACTATTTTAATTATAATACGAACATCCAAAGAAATGTGTTATAAGAACATGTACTTGACGGCCCAGAATTTTATTTGATATTGTAATATTTCAAACTAGATTTTCACTCGCGGCTTCGCTCCCGTGTCTTTCCCGCCAGATCCGCGCATTTTTTCAAACTATAAAGATGTCATAATCATAGCAATCGTGTTGCTTAACTATGTACATCTTAGTTAAAAACAAAATTAATCAAATCTCTGCTTTCAGAAATTTTCTTTTAAAAATAAACAAACTAATTAACTTTATAATAATCTTTAAGATTCAGATAGTAAAGATGAACCTACCATGGTAATGAATATGCCAAACTCAGGACACATTTCCGAAGTGTCGCCGTCAGTGAAGATGAAGCTCTTCTTCTTCTCCTTCTTGGCAGCGAGCACCACGGCGACTTGCTGCGCAGCCACCGACAGCACCGGCAACTCAATGCGGTTGAACTCGTCGAAGCACCCCCACGACCCTGACTGCGCCAGCCCCTTGTAGATGCGCCCCAGACCTCTGTTAACAGTATTTGTATGGTTATTTATTTCTCTCTGCCTCTTCAGATGAATTCCCAGACCAGTAGTTGCGATTTTGCGAGTGTGGTAGTAGGTAAACCTAAACCTAAGCCTTTATTAAATATTAATTAACAGATTCTTTTTTCATCATTTTTATCGGAGAATTTGAAGTTGTAATCCCTTAAACAGTATTTACACTAGAGAAATATTTTGATTTTTAGAGTTCCGAATCTCAAAAGGAAATAATGTGACTCTTATAGGATCACTTCGTTGTCCGTCTGTCGGTCTGCCACACACCTTTTTCTCAGGAACACGTGGAGGTATCGTATTGAAATTAATATCAAGTACACGTAAGTCTCAAAAGACACTTGGAGCTCTAAAAAAATCAAGATTCTAAGTCAACGCAATATTAAAATATGACAATTTATACATCATTTTTGCTAAATATTTTGATAATCGCAAGTTGGTAAATCAAACCATAGGGTACTTTCCGTTGACCTAGAATCGTGAAATTTGGCAAAAACCTGGGTCTTACTGCACAAGTAAAGGAAAAAGACTGAAAATGTATAGTTTGCAGATTTATCACATAAAACACTTTAAGATTACGAGTACAAACTGATATGGATTTTTCTCAATTGAAAAGTTAAGGTTGTCCTTCAATCTGCAGGTAACCTATCTTTTTGTCAGAGAAATGAAATTGCTTTCATGGTTACACACTTTAGTAGAAATATACCTACTCGTCAAAAAATAATACTCAAGTCCCGTTATGCGGGCCATAAACGTTCAAATAATTTAATCAAACAGGCTGGATAAGTTAAAAGTAATAAAATTATAAAATTGGTATGAATGTCTGTGGAAAAATTTGATCAAAAATGTGTTGTCAAATGGTATGAAGTAATACGAAATTTCGTATCTCTATATTTTGATCAATTTACTTGAACGTTTATGGCCCCCACTATAGACGAATTATGTATTATATGAATGTCTTGACTTGACTGCTTAAGAGTGCTGAAGAGATATTTTCCAGATTGCAAGACGATCTAGAAAGTGCCTCTTTAAGTGACGAGTTATATATACGTACTTACCTACCTAACTGTACGTTTAAAAATATGTTGTAGCACCGAGTTGCCGTGTCTGGCCATACCGCAATTAAACCCGCGATGGTGTGTGTTGGTATGTTTTAATAATAAACATAACATTAAATATATAACATATTATATATACGAGTATGTATGAAGCACACAGTGCGCGCGCCTGATTCGCACTTCACACGCATCCGGGTTTTTTTTTTAATAAAACTGTTTATATCGCAGCTTCTTGACGCGCCTCATAACAATATCAACATCTAATCGATCCAGTAGACCGTAAAGATGATTTCGGTTTGGATTTTTACTTATTTAATGTTAAGGCACTTCAACGACTTACTCACTAAAACATACATACACATAAATCACATGGATTTTTGTATTTAGTGAATTCGTCACTTACAGTTTCAGAAGTGCACAGCACTATCAGAGAACTAAAGACAATATTGGATATCGTTATTTGAATTATTAACAAGTAAGAAAATTAAAGTTAAAATAAATTAAGTTCACAAATACCATGGGAAGAACAGAAAAAAAAAACGTAATTACATATATGGATGGGGAAATGGAAGCGGATAGAATTTTATTATTAGGCGGCTCGTGTCACACTGAGGTCTTGAGATTCCGAGCTGGTTAAAAGTCTCGTACGGAATATGCGGCAAGCGAAAAGACTTCGACGCCGCGGGCTCGTGTTGTGATTTTATTGAAATTTCCCACTAGACGGTTCATGGGTGCGGTAATACCAAGGTTAGTACGACTTGCAGTTGTGGCAAATGTTATGGTCTCGCGACCAGGTCTAATTGTTTTGTACCGAGGTACTGCTATCCTTAATTCTGCTAAAATATCGGAAGCGACAAATGATGGTTGAATAGTTTGTGCGGCACACGTGCCAATTGGCGGGAAACCCAAAGATATGCAGTCCGAGGCTTGTTTCCTAAAACGTGTTTATTGGTCTGACATTTAGAAATTCATGAACATTTCTCAAGCACTTCTGCCATCCGATTAAGCCTAAACTTGTACCTACTTATTTATTTATTTAAACTTTATGTACAGTAGTGGTACATAGGCGGACTTAATGCAACGAGGCATTCTCTACCAGTCAACCTTTGGGTTAAAACGAACTACTTTGTGATAGTTGTACCACAAATAAATTAAATTTAAGATGTTATTACAATCACGTGGGGTACTACCAATTGCACTTATGTGGAAATTACTACGTCAAAGAAAATACTGTATTCACTACTAGGAGTTTATAAAGCATTAAATTTCTGAATTTGTAGGTAATGAGTGTGTAAGACCTCGGTTAGTCAACGCCAAAGTTTACTTTTGGCTGCCACGCGGTGTCTACTTGGTCGCCCTCTTCACGACAGGATTATTTTTACTAAGCCACAATATATTAAATTCCTCAGAATTATGCAGCTGCGTGGAGAGTTTATGGGTTCGTGAATTTCTAAATGCCAATTACGTTTTAAGGAACAAGTCTCGGACTGCATATCTTTGGGTTTCCCGCCAATTGGCACGTGTACGGTAAAAACTATTCAACCATAATTTGTCGCTTCCGATATTTTAGCAGAATCAAGTATAGCAGTACCTCGGTACAAAACAATTAGACCTGGTCGCGAGACCATAACCTTTGCCACAACTGCAAGTCGTACTAACCTTGGTATTACCGCACCCATGAACCGTCTAGTGGGAAATTTCAATAAAATCGCAACACGAGCCCGCGGCGTCGAAGTCTTTTCGCTTGCCGCATATTCCGTACGAGACTTTTAACCAGCTCGGAATCTCAAGACCTCAGTGTGACACGAGCCGCCTAATAATAAAATTCTATCCGCTTCCATTTCCCTATCCATATAATTGTTTTTTTCAACGACAAAAATTTGAAATGTTTATTTCATGTAGATTTTGGCCTAAGCCACCTAAATAATCTACATTTTCTATCTTAGTACACAAAAGTAGAAAATTGTTGTAGAAGTCCAATTTGTTTTATAATGATTTTTTTTTTTAAAGGCGTATTTTCATGCATAGCACACCGCTACAACTATCTTCTACTTTCAGCCGTTGAGGCTACCGGGCCTTACAAATAAATAGACATACACTTATTATATTTTATGCCTTTAACGTATTTCTTTTAATTTCTAAGAATTGATTTATGATAGTCACTTATTTCAATTTATAGCCAATCGTAATTTTAATTATAATCGATTAAATACAAATAAAAAAAAAATAATCGATTAGCATTATCGTTTTGGTACACCCTAACAATAAAAAAACAACTGGTTGACGATTTAGAACACACCTAAATAAATTAGCAAACTTTACGTGTTATTGGATCTGTTTCTGTCACTTGCATTTGGATATGGGCTTTTTCTTATTCTTTGCTTAATAATTTTTACGAGCTGTTTACTAACCCAAAGATATTAGTTAGGTTTTTAAAAGTAGCGATTAAAATTGTTTGAACCAGTTTTAAAACATAATTAAATTAGCTAGTCAACCTTCACTGACGAGGATAATACCTAACGATTTTATGATTATATAAAAATATATTATAACTTTTCTTTTCTTTCTTCATTTTCATTCTTCACTCATATGTACCTACAGCGGCATGTGGTAATTCAGGTACCGGATATAATATTATTTATTTACATCATAATCACACATCATTACCGATAAACTTGAAATGATAATTTAAGTGTTTTTTCTTTTTTTATCATGATTAGAAGTTGATCCTCATGACGTCTATAAAATTTCACAATTAATATACTTACTTGAACTTGGTATGTATACATTGTGTTAATTCCTTATCCGCCAACTGATAGCATGCGCTCTGGTCGGAGCGCCGGCTATCAACCGACTGCCGAGGAAATTGTGCGAGCGACGAACTGCACCTCGTACCTACGTGTGTGTGCAGACCTGTTTGTTCCCTGTGTAATGAACTGCCTATGTGTGCTTCAGCCAGATCAAGCATAACTACCCTAGTACTATTACTTTGTGCACAGATTTTAAGCGCGAAGTTGCTGCCGTTGTAAAATACTAACTTTTAAAGACATTACGGCTCGCATATTAAAGCGTTCGGCAGAGGTGTTTACTACATACCAGAAACCATACCCAGATTTCGGAAATAATGTTAAGTCCCTTTCCCAGCAGAAATCTAGATTCTAAGCTGCCAATTGGTAATTCCAGATTGAAAAACCCAATAACACCCGACCCATCACTTGATTAACGAGGCAGTGTGAAGTTTCTACCGATACCTTTTTAACATTCAAACCACAGTACACATTTGTTTTGTTACCTGTAGTCCATCTGATCGGAGCAGTTGAAGACCACGACGTACTTGGCCAGAGTCTTGCCCATGTCCTTGACTGTCTCCGTCTTGCCAGTACCGGCAGGGCCGCACGGGGCTCCGCCCATGCTCATAGCTAGCGCTTGAGCAAGCGTGATGTAGCACCTGAAAAGTAAAGTAAGACTAACTGAAATATCGTGCTTTTACTTAAATATGTATTAACGACCTGCAACTGCTTCGCTCGGCTGCTATCTCTAAGAATCATTTAATTGATTTCATTGTTAAGAATGACGAAATTCTATTCAATCGTTATTTGCATACCTTTTTTAAACTATTTAGAAAATGCGGAATTTCTCAATACTTTGTAGAGTATTTGCCCTTTTCATAATATTTAAGGTATGGTAGAGCATAATTTTGTGTGTGTGTTGTTCCTCAATTATTTTATTTATTCATTCATTTTCACATACAATATTTTTTACAGGCAAAACCCAAGGTAATAAAAGTAGTCATACAATGCGAAACTCAGGCACGCCCCTCAAAAACTGATCACACACTACTCGCGTCCATGATTGGCCAATCCCAAGTAACGGCTCCGTGTGCCGGCCGGCACATGTTGCATAGAAAACAATACACTAAATGTCACTCTCTGGAATTATTTTTTACAAAATAAGAAGAAAGAAGAATCAGTAGCTCCATGTAAAATAATGCTGAATCCGTTTTGACAGGCAGCCGACGCCAACATAGTGGGGAAAATAATAAGAAGAATATCTGAAATCGAGGAAGACAGTCCGGAAAAACTTGGGGCTGTTCTTTGCCCAGCTCTGGGACAGCAACCGTAACGCTTAGTTAACAAAAGTGGAATAAACAGATTCAACCAACCTTTCTGAATAAAATCCCCAAATGATGGTGAAAATCCAAACATAATCCATGAAATTCCATTGAGTAGTTTCCAAGAATGACTGCGATCACAAAGACTGAATAACAAAAGGCGAATGCATAGGATTGAGCTAAAAAGGGATGAAAAGCTTCTAAGGATTCTGTACCTACGCTTTCTTGAAAGTAGCGCCCTTTAACGAATAAAATGCTGGCAAGTTGTTTCGTTATCAAATTAGCTTATTGCTTGCAAAATTCGGAGAGGGGATTGACAGGGGCGTTGTGTTGGGCCTCTGCGGCGAGGCCGGAATGCGGAACGCGGTGTGCATTTGTTCTTTGTAAGAGTGCTGGTTTCCCTACAGCTTTCTTTCTCTCTTTTTTCTTGATTTAGTCGTCGGGTTCAACGAGGGTATGCCATGTACGGTGAATCTTACTTATCGTTACGTCGTATATCGTGGGAGCGTATTGGTCAGGCGATACGATGAAAGGGTTCTGGTGCCTTACTGCAGATTCGATGAACTGCTTGGAAAAGCGTTTCATGAGCTGCTATGGTCGGGATTTTGAAATCGACATGAAATTGTTTATTCCTAATGGGGCCACGGGGCGCCCGTGGCCTTTCAGAGAAAACGGTTTTGGAGTACTAGCATCCTATGAATCCGGTAAGGCTTAGCTTTCCGAATGCGGCACACGCGTAAGTCATGATCGGACGTATGCACGTAGTGTAAACGCGCAGTTTGCATTTTAGGGACAGTTTGTTGCAAACAAACTGAAGCCTACCGAGCCTACCGAGCCTACCGAGAGTGAAAGCGGCACGAGATCGTACCGTCTTTATGTGCTCACCGAAAGTAAGGTTTCGGTCAAGGATCACGCCTAGATATTTGGCTCGCTTTTCCCCAGGGGATCAATTTACCAAACACCGCGATCGGGCTGGGGGGTTGAGGGATAGGTGCCCGCGGCCTTTGGAACAAAACCACCTGACTTTTCTCGGGATTGACGTAAAATCTCCATTTCCGGAACGAATTGCCTAAGGCATTGGCAGAGTTTTGGAGGGTTTGAGCTATGACCTTTTCGCTTCTGCCGGTGTAGTAGATAGCCGTATCATCGGCAACTATTTGCCGATGATACGGCAACGGTCTGCAACGGTTGCCGAGGTCGGTCTGTCGACTGGTGACCATCTTACCATACCGTTGGTACCGGCTGTCATTTGTAGATCTTTGGCAGTCGTTGCGAAATTTCAGAAACCAGACAATTTTACGCCAGTCTTGCCAAGAACTACCGTGTTCGTGTTTCCCAGTAAATGGGTTGTGGGGTTCTGGTAAGCAGAAGTTCCACGTAGAATACTGATATTCAGTTGAATGAAGTTGGAAAATGGCTCGGCAAGTGATGTGTCCATTTGTACTGTTGTCTGTAATGCTAGTTTTCATTTGCTTAAGGTTGGGTGCACAATCCTGTAAAACAAAATAATTACTACTTTTGTGTCTGACGCTACCGTCGTAACTTACAGGGGCGGACCGGTGATCTGATTGGTTTATCGTGTTCCCACCCACTGAAACCGTTGTTCAGGGTACTAGGACGTTATAAGTGTACAGGAGTCTTTTGATAATTTATTAACTTTTTTTGCCGAAATGGAGAACTAACTTAATCACACTGAATATGACATACTTCCTTGACAAGCAGCGCCACCATTGCATGTACCTTTTAAATATGTCGAAAGATTTTCTTGGAGGTGTGGCTTATTTCGAATATTTGTTGGTGATTTTGGTGCGAACAGTTCGCCCCAAAATCGCCTAGAAATGTGGTCAAGAATTTCGCGGTATTCTTAAAATATGTTAACTATATACAAGCTAAGCGTTTACGGTAGGTATTAGTGAATCAAATTGGTCAAAATTATGTTTTTGGACCCTAACATTGCGTGCACTGACTTAATCATAAGATAAACGTCATGTAGGTACCTAAATGTCCTACAAAATCGTAGGTCACAAAAAGACACCAAATATAATTTCTATTGAATCTATGACAACTCTGTGGCGAAACGGAGTTAATGTTGTTTATTTGTATTTATAAAAACTACTTAGGTAGGTATTCCGCTTGAAACTCTCAAGACGGGTTTCTATTCCATGATGTTTTAATTTGTTTTACTTTTCTGTTTATTTTGTGCGAGTCCCTAATAAATATTTTTCTTTCCTTTTCTTTCTTTAAATAAAGATTTAGTTCCACTTTTCCACCGGCAAGCAACTCGCATTCCAGTTGTCATTTATTGCGGGCTTCCGAGGTATAATGTGATCAATTGCTCCATCGCTACCCGCAATGTAATATTAAACTTGCATATGAGTTGCTTGCAGGTGGAAAAGCGGGCTCAGAGTGGAGCAAACTATAAGTATTTACCATCATTTGCCTAGCCTTTTCTCAACTATACTTTTTATTTAACTTATTAAGGATGGTTAATCATCAAATGACTCCTTCCACTCTAGGTGGAGCGCAAGTGTCAGACTCTTACTACTGACTAAAACCCATCCGTGTTCCTCCTAATGCCTTTTGCGTTCCAGGGACCGCGGTGACTCTTTCGAACAAATTCCGCAGCTCTAGAAGGCTCTGGCCCTAGCGGGGCCCGTCTTCTGTGCTGACATCTCTTGCAGGCGCGCGTTGAATACAATGCGCCGTCGACCCGGGCTAGGCGGGTGGACCGCAGGCTTTGCCTCTAGCCCAGTGATTGGCCGGCTTACCAGCTAAGGCACATACGATGCAGTGTGGCGCGGCGTTGCATGAGCCGGCCCTGAGACCGGGCTGACCATAGTGGAAGCATAGACTTAAAGCTCATTAACAAGGAGATGGCGGAACTAAAGTCTATAAGATTGGCAATCGCAAATGTCATTAACTCCATTGCAGGGATGAAATAATCTCTCGAATTCGTACACGGCTCAGTTAAAGATCTGACTAGCAAAGTTTCGGCATTTGAACTGGAAATAGATAGCTTGAAGATGACCAAAAACGACATTGCCACTCTGCAGGATCGTTGTAGGAGTCTAGAGTTACAGTGTCGTGACAGTGAGCAGAGATCCAGGATCAACAACATTCATCAAAGGCGTTCCTGAATCTAACTCAGAAAACTTGTTTGACGTCATAGCTAAAATAGGGAAAAATTGAATAAATAAAGAAAAAATTCAATAAAATAGAAAAAAGTTGAAAATTAAAGGGTTCCCCATAAAAACATATGTAGTTGACGCCAATTAAGATAGTCCTCTTAGTTGTATGGGCGCTCGTACAAATAAGAGGACTAGCTAAATTTGCACCAACCTCAAATAAGGTAAATAAATTTAAAAAAAAAACGGTTTTTGGTACAGAACCCTCCGTGTAAGAATCTGACTCGTACTTAGCCGGTTTTTATATCCAAATATGCCAGGTGTCTATCTTTTTATAAGGTCGATTTTTGAAAGGTCGCCCTACCACATCCAATCTCGTGGTCTATAGTAACTTTTTGACGGATCATATGTCCAGGAGGGCTCAGGTCTACGTTATATACACTGACTACAGCAAATGCTTTGATCGAATTGATCTTGCGCTTCTAATGCGTAAACTTTTATTGGTTGGTGTGAGGGGTAATTTGTTTAGATGATTCTCATCATACGAGGAGAACAGCTGCCAGACGGTGGTCCTCAATGGGTATACGTCAAGAGTGATGTACATCCCGTCAGGGGTTGGTCAAGGATCCTTAATGGGACCTCTTTTAGTTAATAGATTTATAAATGACATTCTCTCTTGCTTCTTACATTCGATAATTCTGCTGTCTGCGGATGATATGAAGATTCTTGGTCAAATATCAACCATTGAGGACGAACGCCTTTTACAGGATGATTATACCGATTCCACGATTACTGCGCTAGAAATAGATTAGATTTTAATGTTTCCAAATGTTATATATTATGTACATTTACTCGTAAACCAAACCCTATTAAATATGATTATAAGCTATTAAATACCTTAATAGTCAGAGTCAGCGTCATCAGGGTGCTTGGAGTAACTTTTGACTCTAAGCTTTTGTTTAACGAGTAATAAATATCGTAGTAAGCAAGGTTTCTTCTAAAGCCTTGGGTTTTATTTTTTAGGATTGCTACAGATTTTAAGAATATAAAGACACTGATTTTTTTTACTGTGCGTTTGTCTGCAGCCACCTTGAATATGCTTCTCAAATTTGGAATCCCAAATATAATGTGTGCGTTAATCGCCTTGAAAGCATACAAAAGAGATTTTTGAGAAACACTCAATATCGCTCACACTCAAACTTTTTACACCGACTCTTATACTTAGGGAGTAAGGCTCCCTAAGTATAAGAGTCGGTGTTAAAATTTGGCGATGTTATTTAGCGTCATGAATGGATCTACTGACGTCCCTGAGCTTGTGAGCAAAATTGGATTTCGTGTACTGTGTGCGTTTCTACGTAGACCGTCTCCTTCATGTGCCTCAAGTCAAAACGAACTACTGAAAAAACTTGTACATTATAACAGCCTATCGTACGATTAAAGAGTGTGTCAGGATGTCGAGCTTGATTTGTTTATTAGTAGCGTTAAAAAAGTAAAGAAACTTTTAACTGATTGCTTTATTATAACTTAATCACTGTTTTGTGCTTAGTTGTTTATTTGAGCTTGTTTTTATGTTATGTTGTTTTATATAATATTAATGTTGATTTAAATAAATATTGAGCTTTTTTTTGGTTTGAGCGTATTTGCGTTAGTCCTAAGCTATTTTCGTGAGATTGTTTTATTTATTCAAAATATAAATAAGTGAAAGTCAAAGTCAAAGTCAAAACGTTTATTTCAATTAGGCCATTAAACGGCACTTTTGAACGTCATCGTTTACAGTTCAGTAAAAATAATAATATTACATTAATAAAGTGACTCTACTGTCCATTCGGAAAGGTAGATTCTTATGGAGAAGAACAGACAAGAAACTCCATAGTTACTCTTAAAATTTGTAAATGCCCATTTTTTACATATTGTTACTTTTTTATGTAATGATTTAGCTGTAAGTTGTAGTAAAAAATTAATGAAATAAAATAAAATAAGACGTCGGAGATCTCCAGCATCCGAGCCTCAGTTATGGAACCCCGTAGCCGGAGGCCCCCGACGATGCCGAGCTCTCCAAGGTTCACCGCGTCCTTCACCTTGGGGAGCACGTTGCAGTAGGTCACGCTCCTCTTCACCGCGTCCGGCTGTAGAGTGAAAACTACAGCTGCGGTCTTTGGGGCACGAGCCTAGATGCGCCACTTAGCTCTTTTCGCCGTCGCTTTTTCTCCCTTTTCTTGGTCGCCTTTTTTTCTGCCCGGCCAGTTGCCATCCGGTATCGGCCGCAGGAGTGATTGAAGGTGGAGACTACTGTTGCTCCTCTGGCGCTGGAAACTTCGCCGCCTATGCAGCCGCCCTACGCTGCCCTAGCCTACCCTACTACTAAAAGAGGAACCCTGTGACTGCTCACTCTGGGGTGTCGCCCCTCCTCGGCGATCCCATCTGCTCGCTGGTTGGCCTGCCGGGAGGTGGGACCCCTCCCCTTACTTGCCCGTCCGCTCCGCCGCCGCCACCGTTTGCTCCGTTGGAGGTCGACCCCGGTCATCCTCTGAGCCACTTGCGGAAGAACTTTGAGTCGCCAGAGCTCGCTGAGCTGACGCCAGATGCAGAGTCAGAGCCTGACCCCGCATCTCCTCGACGCTATAATGAACTCTTCCTCCAAAATTTTGAGGGAGCCGAATCCACAACAAGGAATTAACTTCTGGTAGCTGGTAACGTATGGTATAGGATTAAGGAAATACATAGATCTGGATTCCAATCTTCAGATGAGACTTTTATATTTTTTTCCACACTAATCTTTATCTGTTCTTTTATTATTAGATAAATTAAAAAACAAGAATAAAAATGTAATTATAATTTGTATTATTATACTGTTATTGAAATAAGGGGTTACGAATTTAAATGTTTAAAAAGTGATTACAAAATGTTTATTTGATAAAACTTTGTTATCACTTTTTATATGATATAAATAAATAAAGATAAAGTATAAATAAATAAACTTCTAGTTAAAACAGCTTATTTTCTCATAATCAGCTAATAATAAGCACCTAATCAGTGAACTTTTATTAATACTGTTTGTGGGTAGTTACCCACAAACAGTATTAATTATTTGCGTAGATTTGCTAGTTGTGTTTTGCTAGTTAACAAAACACAACTAGCAAATCTATCCACGTAAATAAAACAAGAACAAATATAAAAAACTATAACATCGCGTGAGATGCTTGATGCTCCCAAAGGGTGCGTGGCGGATTCTCTAGCTGCTGAGCAGCTGGTACCGCCCTGGGGCAATTGCGTTGCGTCTGTATTTTCCATTTTTTATTTCCTTTTAAGGGTGCGATCCCAATCTCCTCCGCCCTTTCTCAGGGTCCCTCTCTCCCTTTGCTTGCTCACTGTCCTCACAGTCACAAGATTCCTCCCTGAACTGGGTAACACGGTACCTCTTGGCAAGGCTGGTGTCAGATTTTCTGGCTTCTGACAATCCGTAACGACGGCCAAAGATATACAAAATGACAGCCGGAACCAACGGCTTAACCTGCTTTCCGAAGCACGGAGGAATCACGGTATGTTAAGATAGTCACCCATCCACAGAACGACCTCGGCAAGCGTTGCTTAGTTTTGGAGATCGGCCCGTACAGCTATTATTATACCGGAATATATCCACCATTGGTAAAAAAAAGGATGTAAAGGCTTAATACCTTACCTGTCAGTCAAGGGTGTAATCACAAGCCTATCTGTGCAACCCAAGTATTCGTTCTGATAGGTGAATGTGACGTCCGTCACGGAGATCCAGGTCTTATCAGCGTCTTCCTTGAAGTAGAAGCGGCACTGCTTCAGCCATTCGAAGTCGTTTGCCGAACGGACGTTCAGACGACACTGAAAATATTTGATGACTTACTTAAATATTAAAACGTGCAATGAGAATACTTAAAAAACTGGCCAAGTGCGAGTCGGACTCGCGCACGAAGGGTTCAATAACATTATCTATAAAAACGGCAAAAAAAACACGTTTGTTGTATGGGATATTGTATGGGCCCTTAAATATTTCTTTTATTTTAATTGAATTATTTGTTTTTAAGTGAATATTTAACTAAATATTCTGTGAATATTTCAAACGTCTACCTGATGCCGTTATCAAAAACGAGCAAAGAAATCACGTTTGTGGTATGGGACCTCCTTTAAATATTTATTTTATTCTGTTTTTTAGTATTTTTGTTATAGTGGCAACATAAATACATCATCTGTTAAAATTACTACTGTTTAACTATCACGGTTCATGAGATACAGCCTGGTGACAGACGGACAGACAGACAGACGGACGGACAGCGTAGCGTTGCGTAGCGAAGTCTTAGTAATATGGTCCCGTTTTACCCTTTGGGTACGGAACCCTAAAAACAATTGGTTGGAATATTTTTGTGTACCCACCCTATGAACCCATAGGGTGGGTACACAAAAATATTAACTAGGTAACCACCTAGGGTGGCTCTGGCTAAGTTGCTAACAGGACACTGTTAATTAAGTGTTTTGAGGGTTCCGTAGTTAAACAACAAGCAACACTTATAGTTTTGCCAATCACCTTTGTACGCGGGGTAGGCAGAGAAGACCGATCGTATAAAGATTAAAAATGTTTGAAATTAAAATCTAAGATGACGCCAATGAAATTTTGCATTTAAAATGCAAAATTTCATTGGCGTCATCTTAGATTTTAATTTCAAACATTTAATTGCAAAATTTCATGCATGGGTTTCGGGCTAGAAATTTCGGAACAATGTGCGCGGCCCGACATGCGGTTTATCGCCATAATCAGTAGTAGTACTCGTAGGTGTACCACTACGAGTTCATAAGCGTGCGCATACGCTCATGCTAGATGCGCATGATTATGACTAAGGCACTAGTTTAGGAGAGCCTATACTGTGAGTCAAACTATCACCTGCCTAAATTTTTATAGACTTGCATAAAATTGGTCTCGCAGTGCCTTCTACTAAATATAGGTGTATATTTTTTAAACAGTGGTTTTTTACGAGAAACATTGAAACAATGAATGCATATTTTTGTTTGTTGTTCTTGCTTTAACTTTTTGTCAAAAGAGTCCTTGGGTTCAAAAAGTATGACGCTTGGCCAGCTCTCTTGATTTAGTCAACGCAATATGAATGAGGTTCACTAACTATAGAATAACTTGTTGGCAAGGCTCCAAGAAGATCAATATCGAGAGCTTAAACCACCAGAACAACATAGGCGACGACGTTGCATTCGCTGTGACGTATGTTAAACCAACATAGGTATAGGTACCTAGTATAGTGAGACTAGCTTCCGATCGTTATTTATAGAGGGGAAGACTAGGACGACATGAACTCAAAAGTATCAATTTAGTGTAGTGGTCGTAGTAGTTTCACTTTCTACGACCTCGACTGTGAGACTGTGACCCCAAGTTCATGAACGGTCGGCTCGATATAGGTCAGGCGTTCAGCCTACCTACATAGTAATAATAGAAGTTAGCCTACCAGCATATCGAAGATATCTCTTTGATGTACATGTATGGTGATAAGTGTCTCGAATTTGATTCTCTCTATCTTCAGTAAGTTCCTTGTGGTCTGATCGATGAGCGTGTTGAGTAACTCCAAGAACTTATTGTTAGTTTCCATCATTATCTTTTTGTCCTGGCGGGCTGACATTAGAGCAAGTTCAGCATCTCGCGTCCAAATGATTTGAATTCCCAAAAGTCCAATCTGTGAAAATACAAAATTGATCGAGTTTAAGAATCATTGTAGTTGTTTTTACCCGACTGCGCCAGAAGGATGGTTATGTTTTTGAGTATATGTAGATATGTATGTATGTATATTTCTTTGGCACGCTCTGTATCCTAAACGGCTGGATTTTTAGTATTTAGTAATTACTTTTAATTACCGGGTACAGGTACATAAAATATCGTGAATCTTTACAGGAATAAATTGTTTATTCAATTAAAGATTCACGATGCAGGTACAAATGTCAAGGATCAGTTTAAAATTATCTGATCAGATCAGCTTCGAAACAAAATAATCCTAACCTGTGCAGGCATTTTATCTAAGAACAGGAGTAGATTGAAGGCAGGGTCATTGATGACCGCCACCGCGTTTCTGATGATGGAGTGCAAGCTGCCCTGAGCTGACTGCAGCAGCGAGGTGAGCCACGTCTCCACGGAACCCTCGGCTCTCACCGGGCGCTCCAGCTTGATCTCTTCGCCTTCCGACGACACTATTGCTATCATCTTGTTGTATTCTGAAATACATACAAATTTTTGTATTGTTAGTCGTATAAGTGAAAATGAAAAAAATATCTGCGGTTCCCGCGAACTATAGGCCTTTGATATGTCATTAAGATTATTGGGATTATGCGTAATCCCCTGAGCCCTACTTACATAGTGCGATCTTCAAACAAACGTAGGGATATTCAGTTTATTTTGTGAATTGGTATATAACAAGTGCGAGCACCTTTCCTTTACCTTCCGCGTTATACGTGAGACTGATGTCATGTTGGGTCATGAGTAATAATATACACGAGAGTATAGAGCAGTGGTTAAGACAGTAATATCTCAAAAATTAACTCACCTATATCATGAAACTTAACATATCTGATGTTATCAAATATCGATAACAAATGATTTTGAATGGTATGAGAATCAGATGCCTGCCCCAAGATTTCCAATAACGCAGGGTCGGACACGAAGAAGAATCTCGGGAACATAGTTCTTTTCCTCTCCAGGTAGCCGCTGAGACTCTTCTGACACAGTTCTAGCTGTTCCTGAAGATGTGGGAGCAACTGTCTGAGAAGATCATCACCTACACAGCAAGATACCACACCAGGAGTTTCATGGGCTCTTTGCATGATCTTCTGCCACGACTTGTCGATTTTTGAGAATCTTTTTGCTTCCTTGGGCAGTTGCTTGGCAATGTCACCGCCGACGAATACGGCCTCAAGGTAGACCCACATGTTTTGCACTAGCAGCCATCGCTCAAGGATCTCATTAGTGCTCTGGAGATCATATAGCCATTGTTGGATTTGTTTTCTGAAAGGTGCGTTGTAGCTGTGGACGTACGTAGAAATTAGTACTTATAACAACCCATGTAATATACCTTTGAAGTATTTATTGCGATTAAATCTTGGCGATTACATCAATTAAGTGCATGCTTTACTGTGAAATAAAAAGCAAATACTTTCAGACGAAAGTTCCAGAAAACTTTTTCCAATATATCTCTAGCTTCAAATTATTCACAGTATTACTTACAACTTTATGAATTACTTATTACCGGTTAGAAAGTAAGGAACCCAAAATCATAAGACTGTCTTCAAGCTGTCCGATTGTCTCAGCAGTTGTGTCGCCCCTCAGCAGAAGTTCGCCACGATTGTTAAAAGTTTGGAAAGTTAACTCGTGAACCGACCACTCGTTTGTAACTCCACGCAACTTGCCTTCTATGTCTTTTTCTTTCATCGCTGATATACAAATGTCCTGCGGGAAAAGAGTAGACCTTAAAAAATCTACGTGGAAAATTGTCAAATGTAAAATATAATGAGAATATTAAGGAGGAATAGAATAATAATATGTAGTGCACAGACCTCAAGCTGAACTGGAAGAAACTATTCACATATGTGCTTCGTCTCAAATACCAGAATAAATGCTATTTATTTGGCAAAACTAAATGTTTGGGATTTTAATCAAAGTCCAGTTCTGATCAAAAATTTCTGTGTTGTGATAAGCGGTCTGCTATCAAACTCTTCTTGGCCCTTTCATCAAGGGCCCTTTCATCTTAATATCGAGCATGATAACTATTCATCTAGTGACTTTGGATGATTTTTCAATATCGTGTATACTATTTTATTTTTGTTCAATCATTATAGTTCAAGTGCATTATAGTTTACTAATTAAACATTTTTAAAAAAACGTTGAATGCACTTTAATGGTCAAAAAAGTAATTTTACATAATTAATAATAAATAGTACGAGAACCTCGTAAAAGCCGAGAAAGATCAAGCAAATCAAATATCTTGACTTGGCTCGCGATGCTGTCGATGTGTGGGATGTGAAATCAGAAATAATTGTACCGATAGTCGTGTCGGCCAATGGTTTAGGAGCCACAAGCCTCGAACAACACCTTAGTAGGCTCTCGTTAGGTACCTGGATCAAGGGCTTGATTCAGAAAGTGGTACTTCTGGAACCTCTCTCTGTAGCCCTGACTGCAGGGGAGCATGGACCCTGTTCCCGATGCCGGTGGGCTCTACTATTTTTTATATTTTAAAATGATTTTTTTTATAATTTATTTTGAAATGTTTTAAAATATAATTTATGTGTATATTTAATGAATAAACAGAATAATAAATAGTAAACGCAGGTTTGGCTCCCCGCATCCGCAACTAGCTTGTTCCGCATAAATACCAGGATAACATAACTGAAAACAGTTTACTGCGGATGAAACTTAAGCGGGAGAATGCATACGTGGTGCCGTTAGCTGTTTCACTGCCACGGAATTAGGACGATGTCCGTGACAGTGAAACAATTAGCTAGTCAAACAGTTGAATGATTCTGATTGATATACATGAAACCTTCCGAAAAAATCTCTCAATAACGGTTAAAACCAAATGTGAATCCGTCACATTGCTTTTAAAATAAAAACAACGAGTTCTTCAGCCAAACAAAAAAAGCACTTTTACTTTATAATTTGTGTAGATAAATTCATTAAAGTGGTTGTATTATTGCCGATTTAGTGCAACGGCAACCGCTCTTCAGCATCCGCAGGTTCTTAAATCCGCACATCACTCAATCCGCATGTGGAATAGGACATCATGATACACTTAGAGGCTAGATAGAACACAAAGTTTTAACTAAGTACCTACGCAGTAAAAACTTTGTATTTTTAAAGTTAGACAAGTTACACCTGACGAAACACACGGCAGTCGACAGTAAAGTGCTACGACGCGACGTAACATGTAGTTTGTTGAGTCTACGGCGTAGCTCTACGAAATTTAATTTACTTAATCTCATATGGTTCAAATTTGAAGTTGCTGCAAAATATAACATTTTCAGAACTTTAAGTAATATTTAAGTAATATTAACTTTCAACCTAATTATTCATTTTTCATTGCTTTTCCACAACTACTGCAGCACTTCAAGTATGTGTGTGTGTGTGTAAAAGCATAAAGTCGTCATATCTCCCTTACTTCCATTCGGTTTTCTCTTTTTCACTTGTTTGGCACCGCCCCTTCCCCACCCCTAATATTGTTTCCCTTTCACTAATATTTCTCTTTCAGCTAACTTCAACGCTTGGGCACAACATCCTCGATACGTTCCTGTTTCTGCAACCCTGGTACACTATGTGCAATAACAACTTGTTGATAGGCTGGAGCATGCGCACTAATGCGTCCTGAGGGAATTTAGCAATATCACAAAAGTAAATCTTAGTTCACAATCACACTTTTAGGTTTTGGCTATTAAAAGTAATTATTTTATTGAAGTTCAGAGCAGTTTGTTTCGTAATTTAGTCCATCCTTAAATAAAGTAAATAATCTGAAACTGATTTATTTGAGCATTTTATACTCTGTTTTTTATATTTGACTATGCTACACAGTAAAGTGTTGAGCGGTAAAAATATATTGAGAACTAAACTGAGAAATATGGTTGGTTTATAATAATAATTTCCCTTTCACACATTTCTATTAGACAAATAGATTTTGATGACGTTACATAGAATATAAATGAATGAGCATTTATTATCTTCAGTACTAACACCATGATTGATGATGATTACCATAATAAAATTTGTAATCCAATTATTTCTGAACAATTAATGGGATTTTAAGAAGAAATTTTACATTCATATAATTCAAATGACAATTTTGCATTTCGTTTTCCAAACGAATGTGGACTACCCCTTAGTAAATAAGTGTTTGCAGAACAGTAACATATTGGAAGCTACATAGTGAACAATGATGTTACCACATACAAAACCGTTAGTCACACAAAATTTGTTAACTTTAGATTCTATTGCCTAGCAGTAAGGACTAAATTGGAATAAATGTTTAGTGAAGCGTTTATTCATTTTCATAAATCAAAACACCTACTGTAATACTTGCTGTCCTGGTACCGGCATGACGGATACTTCTTTTTTTCATTTTTAAAAAAATGTTAATTAATTTCCCCAGTAATGAGATTAACCACATTGAATTTTATAATTACATCATCACGTTTTCAGCGTTACCGTTAAACCTGTTAACGTATTGGGTGCATACCACGAATTTTATGATTCCCGTTGTGAATAATATTAACCGATGTTGATTATGTTGACGAGAATCGCTTGATTCTTTCTTATAATATGTTCTTCTCCGACTCCGTCTTGATACCAATGTTATAAAGGGTGGTTAGGTAATTGAGTGCGTTTAATCAACTGGTATGTTCCAGTCAAGTGCAACGATGTTGACCCAGTAACTTGGGGTCCAAATTGGGTTGTTTTCGAGTAATCGCACTCTTGTTTATAGGAAGGAAACAGTCAAGAATTTTTATAGTTTGAACTTTACGACGCTTAAATCCCAAAGTAATGGATGTTTTTAGGGTTCCGAACCTCTATATGGAAAAACGGAATCCTTATAGAATCACTCGATTGTCTGTATGTCTGTCCGTCTGTCACAGCCGGTTTTCTCGGAATCTACAGGACCGATTCAGCTGAAATTTAGTAAACAAATAATCTTTGTTGACCCAAACACGGATATGTAACGAAAAATATGTGGTCACTTTTTAGGGAGTGACCCATTATCAATTTTTTTTTATTTTGTCAACGTGAGTAAAACTTAAAAAAAAGTTTTTCCAACTGTACTGTGACATATCAAATATAAGACGGAGGGCGTTTTGTGAGAGTTTCGAATGTATTTTGACATGTCATAATTTAAAAATAAATAGATTTGAAGTAATACAAGAAATTTGACGAAATATGACCTTATCTCCGAAACTACTAGGTCTAAGAAATTTGAAAACAAAATACAGGAAAACTTATAAGTAGTCTATGGTTTGAAAGTAATATGTTACAAAAATTAAATTCGTTCGAAACCCTTTGCACGCGAGTCCGACTCGCACTTGGCCAGTTTTTTTGAGAAATCGTTATTCGAGGGATTTATTAATTCATGAGCTTTCAGAAAAGTAACCCAATTTGGTGCCCAAGTTATCGGGGCTCTCTAATTAGCTATAGAATATGTAATTTACAGGAACGCACTCAATAACAAATCACCGGCCTTCATACACACCTAATTATTTAATATAAAAAGGTTGACTGCAAAAATTTACATTTCTTAGCAGTACAAAAAACATTCATTTAATTAGGAGCTTGTCCCTAATGTTTTAAGAAATCTAAAGTGTTATATAGTATTCTTAACATAAAATTGTGATATGGTGTTGGAGTGTCACTAGAAACCATTTATTTCTGTAAATAACTGTGTGTTTAAATTGTTATTTTTAATAAAACACAAACCCCATGGGCGTAGCTATAGCTTTCGCAAGTTGAAAATGTAGGAATGGTGTGGCGCGTATTATCCATTTATCCATATCCTGTGACGTGTTTCTGAATAAGCTTTGCCAAATCCAGTGTGTTAAATTAAAGTTTTTGTGAATCACCTTTTTTATATCGCAGGTCCGTATGCACATTTGGAAGCTGGCAACTAACTCAGCAACGTGACACTTTAGAGCTTCATGTAGTTAATGCATTTTCTTTCTTTTTAAGTCCTCTACCTCTATACATATGCAGCCAGAGCTATGCCACAAGAGTTCTATCTGGAAATAATTAATCGCATTTGGAATGACGGGTCAGCTTTTCTTTTGAGTTCGACACAGAAAATATTTTGTCCCCTTAGATAATAGAAGAATTATTCAGGAGTATTGAAAGAGTGAGCAAAACGAGATCGAAAAATTTCAATACTTGTCTAGGAAATGTTATGTTTACTTTCAATAATTAAATTCTAAAACTAATATAAAATTCTTCCGTTACATCATCATAATAATGTAGTAGTAGTTTGAAAATGTACGACAAGCGTAGCTAGCTCAACATTTTTTGCACCTCGCCTCGGATTTACTTTGATACAGAATCAGAAGAATGTAGGTCGCCAGAGCGAGCGTAGCGATCTCAAAAATTTAAGTAGCTTCGAAAGACAAGCTTAAAAAGTATGGTTTTGCCTGGCTCCGATTTTGGTGAGAATATGAACGAGCGAAAATATTTTTATACAGATATACTTAATAAATGATGTATTCGTTTTTCTTATTAAAATATCGCTAATAAATTTGCTTAATAAATCAACAGTTTTGGTGATGATTTGCACCTCTGCAATTAGGGTTTTCTGAAATGACGTGCAACTAAGTTGATAGGTCACCTGTCAAATCGCTCAATTTCAAATATTATAGACCAGGCAAATGACGCCGAAAAATTGACTTGTAGGGTAATAACTTGATATGAACTATCATGTTTTTTTTGGAGCATTTGTAGAAAAAGTTGAGTTTTACAAATAGGTCACTTAATTAAAGATTTGTATTAGATATATCCTTACATTAACTGCTTTCTTTTCAAAAATTACTGATTTAAATAAGATAACTTTATTTAGCTAGCTTATATTAAAATAAACTTTTTTTTCATGAAGTCCTGAGGGTTTCCGAAAACGTATTTTTTCATCTGTTTCATGAGTCAAAGAGATTACAAGACATGTTTTTGAGATAAGCGTTAAATTAAACGTGTCCAATGTATAGTAGTAGGTGGTAGATACAAATAAATTGTTGTAGCAATAAGGCCCCTAAGGGTTGACATCTCAAGCGTCATCTGAGTCACGAATGACAGACATATTTTATTTAAAAAATAATTCGAACTCATACTGTATTTCCTTGATTTCCAAATCAAGTAAATACGTGCAAAACATGTAAGCATCTAACTTTCTCTTTTTTTTCGTGGGGTTAGACAAGAACTACAGAATGCAAGGATTTTTTGTTCTACAGTACTATAGTAAAACTACTAGAAGATATAGAGAATCTTTAAAAATAATGAATATAATTATTTATCTAGAACACAATCACGTAGATATTTCTACGATTATGTTTTCTAAAGGACACTAGAACTTTTTTGAGTAGGACCGAAAAGTTAGGTTTATGTTTCAACGAATAAAGAGGATTGAGTAAAATCAGTTTTTGATGATCGGTATTTAATGTAACTATCTACTCGTATCTATTTTTCCTCTAAATTAAGCAAAGTTTATTTAATGAATGTTGCGGTTTGAGTTTAGTTGTCGTAGGGTTATTAGTACACAGCGACACCGATGTAACACTACCTTATTAGAGTAATGTATTGGGTTCAATGATCTCGCCAAGGAAGATGTCAAAGATTTATTTATTATTTCAGTGAGCAGATATCTATGTAGATAGGAGGTATCTGTTTAGATCTGAACCCGTTTTTAGCAATCATTGATGATAATAATAATAGGTTGAAACTATTAAATAAGACTGCCAAAGGTATATAATATTATAACATACTTATTTAAAACTAAACTCTTACTCTTGCAGTTTATGATATCCTGATGATAACTCATTTAAAAAAAATCAAGTCATTATAAAACTTAATTAACAAAAATATTTTTTTTATGCACTTTATTGCCTTATCTCTTTGCGTTTATGCAATCCTGGTATATACAACCCCACTATTACGTCAAACGTGGTGTTGGCGATGCCAATCCCACGATTCAATAATGGGGTAGGCAACTGTCAAAGTGGCGCTAGCGTAGTTTGTTCTCAAAACATTGCATTTTTACACGGTTAAATTCAGAAAACAATTTCAAACAGTAACAATGACGCAAATGGATAAAAAAACGAAGGCTTAAGATAAAAGCCATTCTTTAAGTAAAAAAAAATCCAACAAAAAGTACGAGGTTATGTGGTAAACACTTTGTAGAAAGTGATTATGAAATAACAAGTAAGTAAATACACAGGGATCAAATCAACTTGTGCTCATTTTTCTTCCGATACATTTTTCAGCTTTCACAAGAGTACCTGTGTATGGTTTTATTTGCACATGTAACTGGTTTTCTTTGAACAGTCTTTGAGTGCATACTTCTTGAAGCAAAATAAGTGTATGATGAACCATGTTCTCAATGCCAAGTAAAAGGACTGCAACAAAATATTTTAATACTGCATTTATCCCACTTTCGGCTTGGCATTCACAATGTGATGCTTCAGAATTTCCATTCTTAGGGTTCCGTAGTCAACAATGAACCCTTATAGTTTCGCCATGTCAGTCTGTCTGTCCGTCCGCAGTTTAGCTCAGAGACGTTTAGCGGTAGAAAATTTGGAAATTTGGTACCTATGTATATATATTAATCACGCCGACAAAGTGGTAAAATAAAATCTTGATATAAATTTTTTTTAGGGTTTTTTTATCGTCTACTCCATGGTGTGAAATGTCATTGGATCGATAGGTCGTTTAAAAATATTGAGGGTTTGCGAAAACCATTTTTCCATCCAAGGATCCGTTTGTTTTTGGAGACGTGAAAAAATTCATAGTAATAGCATATATCGAAATAAAAAGGAAAACTCACTGCTACCTAGACTTAACGAGTAATAGTCGACCAACTTGTAAAATGGACCTAGGTAAGTAAAACAATTCTAATAATTCCATAGAAAATGACTTAAAACCAAGTGCATTGGTAACTTTGTAATGTAATAATAGTGAAGTACTTTTTACTATTTTTCTGGCATGTTTAGGAGTCGGGTAACCACGGAACCCTACACTGTGCGTGGTCCAACACAAACTTGGCCGATTTTTTTTTAATTTACATCTTCTTTGTACTGTAGATTATTCATTGTTTTCCTGTGACCAACAACAGAAGATCCTGCCATCAGTAAGTGTCGTGTATGAAACACGCTGCGTAGCCGTTGCTATTTATTTTATTATTATAATTATTGTGTGATAGAAAACAAAGAATTATGTAGTTAAATAAAAGCATGGAAAGAAATTTATTTATTGAAAGATTTAACTTTAACTTTATTTACTAACATAAATAATGCTTTATCATTATCTTGTCCAAAGATGGCAGTGTTGTATCACTGTTTATATATCGATAATATTCTTTTGATTTAAAAATGATAACTAATTTGCACAGCGCCCGTTTTACAAAGACTATAAACCACAATAAAGGTTTCTTTGATGAATTAAAAAAACGAAATTTTTCAATGAGGTCCGCTTTTTTTCCTTGTAAAGTAATAGTTGTAAAAGCGCAGCATTTTTTTAGTTCGTCTTTCAGTTCCTTGACTCGCTAGTTAGAATACATGATGTATAAATATGTGCTCCACTTATTTAAATTGTCTAACAGCTGCCTCAAAGTCACAAAGTAAAGAATTTACACCTTAATTTATACGCTTCCCTGCAATCAACACAATAAAAAAAATACAACAAGAATGACAAGGGAACAAACTATCCATCTGCTTTCAGCTTTCACCAGCCAACCCCATTGATTGGAAAACTTTTGAACGCAAAATGGTTATCATTACGCTACGATTCTTTGAAATGACAGTTCGTGTTGTTAACACTCCTATGTTTGTGATAATTTTGACCCTCGATATCGTTCTGTCAGTATCCCTGTCTATGACATCGCATTATGTATGATTCAAATTAGTTTCTTGCCGTTAAAATTAAACTTCCAATTTAACAGGTTTGTTCAATGGGCATGGTAAATAAGAGTCAGTTTAGCTATTTCGAGGACAAATCAGCGAATCCTAATTTGGGGTTGGGAACTCTACCAAACAATGACATATTTTTGCATTCGATTGTCTCTCGGTATATCGACTACTCGATTAGGGTTCTACAAATATTTCGTTGACAATATAATGATGTGGTAACCTGCTACTCATTAAAACAAACAGAATATTGAGAATATTTATCCCGAATAAACAAGAAAATGATTCTTTTTAAATTGTCAATTAGAATACTATCAAGTGATTTTTTTGGCTTTTTCAAATTACTTAAAGTTTACAAAAATCAACGCATCAATGTTTTTGCATAGACATGGCGTCATGCAAAATTTCAACGCACTGTATCGTTTTCATTCTTTATTTACGTAACAAAAAAAAAGTGCTCAATATTTTTTGGACTTAATACCTACATTTTAATACAACCTACCCTACAGGCCTCAATCAGACATTTTGAACATAATTTTTATGACAAGAAGGTGATCACGGGAAATCTTTAGACATATTTTTTTGACTCGGTGGGTCGATATATCTCTATGTATCTGGAAAATATTTATACGTTTTTGTGGAGGAGGTAATCTCTTGATACTCTGTGTACCTGCTGATATGTCCTTTTATCCCGGAAAAATGTATGGACACATTGGACACTGAGAAAAGCCACGCAAGGGAATTGGCACCAAAAAACTAATAAGTCTAAGTACAATAAATATGAGCAGTTACAAATATTTGTGGAAATAGCGATAACCCACTCAAAGTTTACGGAATGTGTTCAATATACAGTATTCTAAGTGCTTTTTGTTTAGATGCAATGAGGATTTCCTAAAATGACGAGTACCAGGTGATAGCACTGAAGCGTCAAATTCTTCTCAAATTCTTCTGTCAAAACGCTAATGTTCTTTAATATTTGTAAAATAGAAATCAACGTCAAATTACGTCAAAATCAATTTTTCAAGGAAGAGGACCTCCAGCCTTGGCGACAACTGGTCGCATACATTTTCCTGGAAACCCTAATTTTTAAATTCCCAGTGAAACTAAATATTGTGGTAGGTACTCGGCAATTTTAAGCTTTCCATGACTACTCCGACGATATTTCACGTATTTTTGGTTAGTTGTGTGTACAGTATAAGAATTAACCTAAAAGGAACAGAAGTTAATTTTAACAATTAATAATTAATTTTTAATTCTTTATTTTAGAAGATAAATGATTACATATAATTCTTTTTATGCAATTGTAACATTGACACAAACAGCTTGGTTATCCTGCCCTAATTCATTGCTAGGTAACATTTGTTTCTAGTTCTACAGCACATCAAATACAAACGCCCGCTATCATGCACACAACAATGGGTACTGCACATCTCCTTGAGATGACAATCCTAATGTCACCTCTAGGTACTGGACTGTCTTGTTGATTATCGAACAAGCCCACTTCGCTAATGGCCACGTGCACTGCTATCTACATAGTATGTTTTCTATATCTCATACCACGTGCTGTTGTAGACTGTTATCCTAGTTTATTGCCTTGCGATGGCGACCCTGTCTAAGGTTATTTATAGGTTGCTGTGTGACTGGGTCTAGGTCGATGGTTCATTCATTTGTATGTCAGCGTCGGAGTTCACCGGTACCGCGTAAATAAATAAACATTGTGTTTACGTTCAAGATCGTATTTTGAGTGTACATTTATGTAAATTATGTACGTTACAGGTAATTATTGTATGTAGGTAGGTACTGTAGCTATTGTTATTTGTAAATGCATTTATGCTCCTCAGAAAGCTATATACATTACCTATTAATACTTACGTTAACAAGCTATGTTAAGATATTTTATCGCAATTTAACAAACATGACTGTTTCATTGATCGAATGGTCCCAAGTTCATAACGTTACTATTGAGCTTGGCGCCAAGATTTTTAGTTGTATCTCCCAGGCTGATCAGAGGAAAAGGCGTGATGGATGATATCTATCACTATTATGTTACTAACAAAGGTGCAAGCCTTAACGAATAAATAGCATCAGACAAAACAAGAAGTTCATTCTAATGATTGAATCAGTCTTTGTGAAAGATTCGCGCAAACCACAAACGTGTGTTGTGTTTACCTTGAGCACTTAATATAACAATTCGTCATTAAATAGTACCTAGACTCAATTAAAAATACTAGCAGTACACGTTACACCGCGATACGTCACAACAGAGTGAAACATAATGAGCCGTAGACTTTATGCTAAAGAGGGAGAGAAAATGCGGAATGATGGATTAATTACTTTCAAGTTCTGTAGAGCCATGGATTCCCGGTTGCTCATTAAAATTTTCATCGGCGTTTGAGTTCTTATACTTCTGGGTATATCGCTGCTTTTAATGGGGGATATTGGAGTTCAACGTTTTTTTAAATAGGTCAGAGCTTTGACGAACTAATACGTATAGCCTTAAAACCAAGTGCATCTGTAACTTTATAATGTAATAATAGTATTT
This sequence comes from Mamestra brassicae, assembly GCA_905163435.1. NCBI lineage: Eukaryota > Metazoa > Arthropoda > Insecta > Lepidoptera > Noctuidae > Mamestra > Mamestra brassicae. The sequence continues at coordinate 9,984,162 of LR990987.1, forward strand.
TAGGGTTAATTTAGTTGGGAGTTTTTATTTTTATTTCTAGTATATGTTATAGTTAAGTATTTATTGAATAAAATTGAGCAATTATTGTATAAATATTATCTAAATCTCCGAAACGGCTCCAACGATTTTCATGAAATTTAGTGTTCAGGGGGTTTCGGGAGCGATAAATCGATGTAGCTAGATTTTGGGAAACGTTTACCAAAACAGAAACCGAGTCAAGCTCGGTCTTTCAGGTATACATAAAACGCATAACGATAAGTACAAAAAATATTGTATTTGTAAAAAAAAACCTTATTTTTACGGTTCCGAACCTCTGTATGGACAAACTGAACCCTTATAGGATCACTCGGTTGTCTGTCTATCTGTCTGTTTGTCACAGTCGATTTACTCCGATTTAACTAGACCGCTTCAGTAGAAATTTGGTACATATATACCTACTATGACCCAAACACGGATGTTTAACAAAAATAGGGTTCACTTTTTGGGGGGACAATAATAAACATTAAAAAATAGTTTTTTCCAACTATACCGTGTAACATATCAAATCAAAGAACTTTTCATGAGGGTCTCAAAAGTATTTTTATGATTATTTTTAAATATTGCATTACAAAGTTATTGAAGAAAGTAGATTAAATTTTACCATTACCCCCTTATCTCCAAAACTACTGAGTCTTAAATTTACCTGTAGGAAGTAAATGATTTAAAAGTAACAAGGTAAAAAAAATATTCTTCGTCCGGTTTTGCAATGTTCTATTGCTCTTTTTACAGCCATGCATCATGAACTCATGATGGACTTAATGTAGATGTTATAACATTCTATGTATACGTATGGCTGTGAAAAGTTAGGGCTTACGAAACGAATGGACTCTAAGTAAAAATCCATTATCGTCGCCACATAACAGCCGCACAGGTCGATCTTCGAGGTTAAGCAACGCTTGCCGAGGTCGGTTTGTGGATTGATCCCCCATGCCGCGGAAAGCACGTTAAGCCGTTAGTCCCTGCTGTAATTGGTAGATCTTTGCCAGTCGTTACGGATAGCCAAAAGCCAGAAAATCTGACATCGGTCTTGCCAAGAAGTATCGTGTTACCCAGTTACTGGGCTGTGGAGGTCAGATAGGCAATCACTCCACGTAAAATACTGGTATTCAGTTGAATGGGGTCTGACTGAAAACCGATCCTAATATAGTTGGGGAAAAGTCTATGCAAATGATGATGATAGCGCCATCGAATTTACATTTTTTTGGTTATAGTGTTATTTTGTGGTTTTCAGGACGGTTAACTGCGGAACCCTACACTACACGTGGCCTTATTATGTTTTACACATTCAAATCACGACCGTCAAACCAGAAAATTTAAGTAACGCCTTTCTTGGGCAAAAGCACTATTTATGAAAAACGTGCTCTGTAACTTGAAAACTAATGAATATTGAGTAATCTTATGTATGCAACTTATCTTTTTTAAGAAACGTCTATCTCCAGCAGCATTGCTTCTACTACAATAAACATAATTTGGATTAAAACTTTTTATTCCACTTGGATTTATTTCACAGATTGGCGTGAGCCTAACTGTAGTTAGAGATATTTTCCTAAGCTACACTGCATAAGGGTCAAATAAAATCTACATCAATTTCATTCTCTCTCAACATGTACTTTTCCCCAAAAATCACCGGCTTTTCACTTAGAAACTGCCTCGTGGCATTATTTAGATCCGTGCAAGATTCATAACGCAAAACAGCGTCAAAAAATAAAAATAATTCTAAGATGATGAGGACACTCACGGTGCCTGCCCACACACACTTTTACAAAGAACTTGTTGAAGCAAAGGAAGGATTTCGATTTAATCGATTGCCCTATTTATAATATTTAACTTTCTCAGGACACCCACCCCCTACCGGGCATCATCTTAGAATTATTTTTCTTAGTCATTTTCCAAAAAACCCAGTTAAGACAGCATTTTCTTCTTTTCTAAGTAACATCATAATTCCGCGTACGAGGTTCGCGGAAAATTGATTTTAATTAATTCGGTTAAAAAAATACAACAGTAGAAATTTATAGAAATTCCAATGAAAGAAACTCCACTGCTCTATATTTTCGTCTAAAGGCAAAGGGGCGATAAATGCCTTAAAACACTATTACGGAACAAGTAGCTCACAACACATCTCGTTGCTAGAAAAAGAGCTCAACCATGATAGCTATCATTTGTATATTGCGTTGGATGGGCGGGAAAACTTCACGATTTAAGAAATATCATCCAACAAATGCAACGAAGGGAAAAAAGGCACCTAATATTAATTAATTAATGGTTTGAATAATTAAAACATTGTACGATTGTTACTACGACGTATCATCACTATAACATATGTATAATAGCTAAAATAAACACGCCTTAACATTGCACTGAACCTTCGCTCCGCTTGGCGGAGCCACTATCGCGCCACAAACACGTGTCGCGGGTAAGAGCGCAGTCAGTTAGTACCACGCTGGACGTCGGCGATGAAGGTAGCCTGGCCTGTTACTCGTGGAATGCAAAATTGTCCGCGCAAAACTGCTAGCCGTTACTAGGAGTTCATGAAGCATCAGGAGATTGAAATAGACAATACACGTGGTTTGCTTTTCAAGGCGCATGCGTAAAAAGCGAAATCAACAACAGACTTTGTTGTGCGTGATTGTAAACAATGCCACGAGGCAGTTTCTAAGTGAAAAGACGGTGATTTTTGGGCAAAAGTACATGTTGAGAGAGAATTAAATTGATGTAGATTTGATTTGACCCTTATGCAGTGTAGCCTAGGAAAATATCTAACTACAGTTAGGCTCACGCCAATCTGTGAAATAAATCCAAGTGGAGTTAAAGTTTTAATCGGAATTATGTTTATTGCAGTACAAGCAATACTGTGTCAAAGTCGATTCGATCGACGTTTTTTGAAAACTTTATACCTTTTTCAATATAGCATAAGTTGGATTCATAAGAGTAAATAATATTCATTAGTTTTGAACCGACTTCAAAAACGGAGGAGGTTTTCAATTCGACTATGTTTTTTTGTGTATTTCTAATGCGATCATTCCGCCAATATTAATGGATTTAGATGATTCTTTTTTCATTCGAAAGCCTATACTCCTGCAGTAGTCCAATTGGCACCGAGACATAATCTGCTAATGGGATCCCAGGGAAATCGAGGGCAACCCTCGAATTCTAAAGGCACATACAATGTTTTTCATATACTTTCTTACGCAATTCAGATTATTGTGCCTGGTAATAAGAAAGAAAGAAAGAGAGGTTTTTTGTAAAAAAAATCGAAGCTTAATTTAAACAAAACAATAACATTGTGTGTCCCACGGCTGCGCCAAATAGGTCCAGTTCAGCAAAATGTCAGACCTTTAAGAGTTGCCTGACGCTGGTCTTCAACTGAACCTGACGTTGAAGTGTAGGTACGGACGTATGCAAATTTGTAAAGTGCTAAATATACAGGTAAATAGATATTATGTTAATGTGTAGTAAACGATAAATAATAATTTGGTATTAAGTGATAGATTAGTTTGTATAAGTTAAAGTAATAAGAAAAATATTTAAAGTCAATTAAAAGTAAAACCATATTCGCTCAAATCTTTCTGCAAGACAAACGGAAGCCGGTTACGTGTGATTGCCAACCCCCACACTCTTAGCACTCTGCGCAGTACACATATCTAATCTATATGATACCTTTTAACGAGAAATTCTGTTATACTTATATGTATATATCTATCTGAATCTCGGAAACGGCTCCAACGATTTTCATGAAATTTAGTATGCAGGGGGTTTCAGGGGCCATAAATCGATCTAGCTAGGTTCATTTTTAGAAAACAAAAAATACCGGTTATCCAGGTATCACTATTATGCCATGGGCATGATGCCAGCTGAGCGCGGCAGACTATTTTCAAACATTGTTAAATATAAAAAGAAAAAAAATATTAAAGAAAAATACAATACAATAATATCAACATCTCATCTCATATAAGATGATGTTGGAAGGTATAAATAAGTCAGGACCTGATGCTGGAATCCCAGGAAAAATGTTTGTTTGGCGATATTTTCGCCAATTGTCAGCCGATTTGGAAGATTCTTTTGTTGTTTGAAGCTCTGATGAAGAACTTCGAAGGTAGGCCACGGAACTGTTCAATTAATAATAGCAAATCTCCCGGGATTGCTGAAATCGCATGTCTGTTTATTTTTTACACCAGTTCTTAACATAACATCACGCCGGTACGCTCTGAAGTAGTACGCAGACGCATACAAGTCATCCTGAATTAACATGTTTTTGGGATTATTTATTCGGGCATAACTTTTTGCGTTGGGTTTAGTTATTGTAACTATATTGCATTTGACGTTAAACTTCAAAGATAAACCAGTGACCTCCTTAACTTAAAATGTAGTACCAAAGTAAAGTAGAAATTCAACTATGAGCTGGTCTGGACTTGGACTGCGAAGGCATACAAAGTAATTCCTTAACGGCAAATAGTGAAACCACTCATTATGGGAATAATGCCACTTGGTTGTGGGGTATCACCACTAAAAATGAGTAAATAAAAAACTTTTTTACAAAAAATACAACCGACTTCCAAATAAAAAACACTACAAACTATAACTTTAATTGCGAAAGTTGGTGTAAAAAAAAAACAACCAAAAACACTTCTACGACGACTACGACGAAAACAAAGTTTTTTTAAGTTACAGATTCCATTTTTCATTAAAATGTTTTTTAATGTTGTTGCCAAGGAAAGGCGTTACTTATTTTTTCTGGTTTACAGTAGTGATTTAAATGTGTAACACAACAAGGGTACGCACAGTGTAGGGATATGCAGTTTACTGTCCTGAAAACCACAAAACAACACTATAACCAAAAAATATTCGTTGGCGCTATCATGATCATTTGCCTAGAGTTTTTCCCTACTAAGTATATTGGGGTCGGTTTTAAGTCAGACTAAATTCAGCTGAATACCAACCAGTAATTTACGTGGAGTGACTGTCTACCTCCACAAACCAGTAACTGGATAACACGGTATTTCTTGGCAAGACTGGTGTCAGATTTTCTGGCTTTTGGCTATACGTAACGACTGCCAAAGATCTACCAATGACAGCCGGAACTAACGGCTTAATGTGCTTTCCGAGGCATTGGAGTGTCTCGGTATGTTAAGATGTTCACCAATCCAAAACCTCGACATGCGTTGTAGATCGACCAGTGCGGATGTTATTATGTAGCGACGATCTTGGATCGTCGGTGTTTAGGTCATAGAAGGTTAAATGTGTACAAAATTTCTGTGTGTCAAAAATCAATATGTGTAGGTACAAACAGAATCGGTCCAGTAGATTTGGAGAAAATCGACTGTGACAGACAGAAAGACAGACAACCGAGTTATTCTATAATGTTTCGTTTTTCCATACAGAGGTTCGTACGCGTGATTATAATTTTACTTTTCAGACATTCAGCTTCTCATTTTAGCTTCTCATTTTCTATAACATGATGCTTGGACTAAATTATATGGAAAATTACTACGAAAAAGAATTCTAAGATGATGCCGATGAAGATGATGTAAGGGGTGGGTATCCTGAGAAAGTTAATAATTATAAAAAGGGCAATCGACTAAATCGAAATCCTTCCTTTGCCTCATCAATCTCTCTGTAAAAATGTGCCAACTGATCTATTAATTAAAAACCTTAATTTTATTAAATATAATGAAGCAAAACTTTTTAAGAACATTTACCATTTCAAGGATCAAAGCCTAACGTGGTCGTGTGAGTACATTTCACGCACACTAGGTCGAATGTCCCCTCTAGTACGCTAGACAGCAGCACATTAGATGTAGATAGATGTACTTATGTAGAGTACGATGCGAACATATTAATTTAAACTCTTCAATCCTTTGCTGTCCTAGTATCCGATTAACTCGAGCGCGGGCGTTGGGAGGGCACACGACACCTTGAGCGAGGGTTGCTTAAATTAGGGCGTAGTCATGCCTGTGATTGGTTACGAAGGTCAGCGGGCGTTTTTTATCTTGGTGTAAGCTGCGATGGGCATTTAACTTAAAAAAGAAGTGTGTACTCAAAAATGTATAACGAAATATAAATAAATATGATTGCCTTACTTCAATATCTTCCTTGTTTGGCAGTAGCGGTGCCTCCAAAATGTTCTTCAAGCAGAAGTCTTCGTTGTCCAACTCGAAGATGTATTTGGTAACTTCCATGATCCGCTGCCAATGGCGCGGCTTCATCGCTTTGTTGGCCATCAACTCCAGGAGTGGGCACATGTCGTTGAAGTCATCTATGGTTTTCTTTAGCGCGAAGAATGCTGGCCATTCTTTGAGCCTGTGTAAGAAGATTTTAGATTTTTGTTAATGCACTATTCACAATTAATTAATTTTAATGTTGTTACCATAGAATCAAACATGTATAAGGACAAACAGATTAAATAGTAGGTAAGTTTGGATCTGAAACAAACATGAAGTCATGGGACATAAACGCCACCTACTACGATCTTTTACAAATGCGGTTCAGAACACATCTCAGTTTTACTCACCCCTTAGGCAACTTCCTGCATCTGTTCTGGAACTCCATGAGCTCATTGTTGATCTCCTCAATGTTCACCTCTCCCCAGGGTATGTCATAATAACTGCTGACCCTGTCTATGACATCATTATATAGTTTGTACAGCTTCTGAAGAAGGTTCAGTTCTTTTCTGATCTGCGCAAGTTCCGGGTACTCCGTGTGGGGTAGGCCAAAAAGCTCCTCACCATTTTGGTACGTTTGAAGCTTTCGCCACATACCATCAAAGCGGTTCTAAGGAAATACAATGCATAACGTTTGTATTAATAAAAAAACTAGTTTTCAAAATAAAGATGCATAACTGTTTGGACTATTTACCTGGAACAATATCAGTTTATCAGACGCTTCTCTAGGGCTCAACCCTGGCTGCATGGGGCCAGCATATCGATACTCATGGACATACTCCGAGTTGTCTTCTCTGAACCTGTCCAGGTTGCTGTTGAGGTCTGCTTCCAGCTGCGGCTGCATTTTCAGCAGCGTGAAGTGAGAGGCCAGAGCCCTGGCTTGTAGCTGCTGCCACGTGTAGCGAAGGTTGTCTACTTGTTCTATATCTTCTTTGCTGACGGGTAACTCGTAGCGGGTTATGATGTTGAATGCTTCCTGTAATTTGTATCGATCTTAATGATTGGGTGTGAAATTTTGTAGCTCTCCAAAGTATGATTTAAGAAAAATAAAAGGATCCGTTGAAAAATAATCACCGAAATACATTTTTAAGCGAATCACGCCATTAATTTCTTTATTCACACAATCGAGACCAATCCCTTTTATTTTGTAACTCAACCGTACTCATTGCGTGTTATATATTGTTGAGCTGACGAGTTTTAAATTTAATTTTATGAAGCAATGTATTATAAAACTGCCAAGTGCTAGTTTGACTTCACACGAAGGGTTCCGTACCATAAGTCGAAAAAATCATGTTTCTTGTAGGGCCATATGGATAAATTAAAAATAAAAGGGAGCCCTCTTTTATTTTAATTTTATTTCATTTTAATTATTTGTAAATACATCATCTCTGAAAGTTTCAACTGCCTAGCTATCATAGGCTCCCGTTTTTACCGTTTAGGTACAGAACCCTTAAAAAGAATTCGTTTTCAAAGAATTCGACCAGAAAAACTACTAAAATGTTCCGAAGAAATGCTTTTTCAAGCAGTGTGTTACAGTTGGTGAGATCAGACTGCTTGAAAATGTTACTAAGTGCATCAGACTGTTTGAAAAGTCATTTCTTCGGAAGATTTTTGTAGTTTTTATGCTTTATTTTTAAATGTTTATGTTTTGATATGTTTTTCTTAATATCAGCTAGCCAACATCACTCTTAAATATAACTACGCACTTCTGGAACCACCCTGTACACGTATGTATGTGCGGAACTCAAGCCTAGTGAATCGATACCATTTTATTTAAATTTACCTCGACGGGGTCGATCCTGAGTTCCATATCGACCTCTTGCTCTCTAATTTTCTTGAGGGTCTCCATGACAGTTCTGACGTCGTCCAGGTCTCGGATAGGCCGCTCCAACTTGCGCTCCAGGTCATTCATGATGGCGTAAACGTAGTCCATCTCGCGCTTGTATTTCTTGCGCATAGCCTGGCTAATTCTGTGCGTACCATCTAATGAAAGGATTTTTATAAGAAAAAACACTACAACATACTTTCATATTGGCTTTGCGTCTATTTACTGTACTTTTAAACCAACTTGTTCCTTATTTCTTGAAAAACACATGTTATTTCCGAAATATTAATTTACGTTGCTTCGTTTCACTTTATATCTGCTGGAAATAGCAATTTTGTAAGAAGATAGGTAATAGATGCGTCGAATCTATTTCCAATTCGTACGTTTTGTCAACAGAAATAGATACATTAAAATATGGGTTCTTACAACATACAACACTTAATCTTATTCTTACTTTTAAGTTCAGTAGTCAATCCAAGCTTCAACTTTTCCGTGGAAACAGCTAGACAGTTGCCAATGATCAGTACATCTGGTTCAAGCTCGAGCTTAGCTTCAAGCTCGCTGTGCCTCTTCAGAGACAGTTCAAAATCATTCAGGTTCCAGGCAAGCAACTGTCGCAGAGTCTTCTCGCATTTCCACAAGTAATGGTAAGGTCGCCAGCGTTTTACTAAAGTGTTAACTTCCTGGAATATACTTGCTTTACTTTATTGTGAAGGTAAAATAATCTGTGTTTCTTTCTTTATAAACAGCATAATAATAAAGGCGCGAATATATACCTGATAAACTAATTGACATGAATAACTAAAGCAATGTTCTTCAAGGTCATTGTATATACGACCAATAAAGCTATTTTGATCATGATTAGGGCCCTTTTTATGAGTGGCGTTTCGCAGTTCAACCTATGAGGTTGTCGACTGCTTAACCGGCTTGCCTGTGGTGGCCTTAATATAATATTAATGCTTCCAGCCAGAGCTTATAAAAAACTTACAAACTAAGCAACTACACGCTAAGAACACCCCCTGTGGGGTACGGGCCTCGGCTTAGGGCGTCGCTGAGGGGAGGACAGCTAGGGTCGGGCTGGATCGAACTAGAATAATTATTAGGGGACGAATTTAAGACTACCAGGCTTAGCGGCGCGGCCTGACTCGAGCAAGGGTCGGGGCGGTCATGATTAGGGTCAGCAAATAATAAAACTTACGGTTTTTACATTCGCTGAACACAATGACAGTAAAGTTAAAGTCTTAACAATCTCCTTATTCTCCATAATAGAGGGATAAAAATTCTTCTGTTGAAATGGAAATTGCGGCTTCTCCTCTGATTCCAGTCTGTAATGTTTCTTCCTCTTCATCTTGGCCATGTCTACCATCTTCGAAGACTTCTGGGTGGCGTTCGGTGGGGCCGTGACTGATTGGACCTGTTCGTCAAGCTTGGTAACAACGTCTAACAGCGGGTTCGACGGAGGACGAGCGATTTTCTTCCAGCTAACCTATACACATCAAAGCCAGGACGCGAAGCATATTCACAGCATAACAAAAAAAAAATGAAGCCACATCAAGTGCCAGCAAATCACCGTTTAATGCAAAAGCACATAGTTTGCAGACAAAAACACAATCAAATCCACATTGTGCAGAGTGAGACAAACGACACAAGACAATTAACATCACAAGTGGGAAGAGGAAAAGACATCTCATTAGTTTATGCTTAAAGACCTTAAAGAAAGAGAATAAGTTTGCAAAACTACAATAATGTTACTTATATAAAAAACAATTTACCTAATGATAACAAGGAGCATTACTTTAAATCTGATAATATAAAATATTAAAATGAAGATTTATAATTGCTTTTATTTACATTTTGCAAAATTTCAAATTAAATTAGTTAAGGAAAGCTTATTATATGAACATCATAATATTATAGGCATAACGATTTCAAACTCATGAAATATTCCGGATTCATACCCTCGAAGTTTTTCCTCCTGTCCACTGCGCGACTCCCTTCGACAGTCCGGATATTTGTTTGCCTGCTAGCAACAGAACCTCTTGGATGTCATCAAGAGTTGGAGTCACGGACACATTAGGTATCATCAGTGACGCTTGGAGCAGGAAGATTGGTTTCTTTTGCGTGTCTGCGAAATATCATAGCTTAGTCTAAGTCTCGACGATTGCCAATAATGTTCGTACATCGCACATTTTTACATTCCGATAAACTAAGATTTCAACAAGCAACACAGTTTTATTGACAACATGTCTTTCAGCTACCGGTTCTATTTTTCACTGATATTTGTTACGAAGATTGTTTACGAAGGGCTAAAACACAGAACTTCATAAACAATATTCACACGTGGTGAATGTATGATCCCAAAGTTTTTCATTCACAATTTTATTACACTGGCACTTCGCCCGCGTGGAGGTAGTAGGTAATCCACAAACTTCATCGCCCACTCTTTTAAAGGTTAGTTTTGGAAAATTAAAACACAGCGATTTTCATTATTTACCCAGCCATTTTTGCTGTTTTTCTGTGGTCTCGGGATCAGCGTTCACCCCGCCAGGGGTTGATTTTGCAAAAATTATAAGATTTGTTTCAATTATCCCACTTTTAGTTTGTTCATACCAATTTCCACGTAAATTGAAGCAAACAATAATGGAGGACATTACCTAAAACATCACCACCCCTTTTCGCCCCTTTAGGAGTTTATTTTAGAAAAATTCACACATTTGTTATTCTTTTTTCATAGAAATATTAATGCCGTGTTTCAATTTCATCGGACCAAGCATTAAGATTCTCCGCAGTTCGCACAAACCGCAACATTTTTCTTACTCAGAGTATTTTTATACCCATCGTAACTTTTAAACGAAAGGTCCGATTTGAAGAATTAAAAGTTTAATTTACATATACCTAAGCAACCTTAATTATCAAACCTTTAAATGGATATGGATAATATCATGATACCAAAATCACCATTATTCCATTCCATCCTGGTTTTGATTAAATAATTTGAACAAAAAGCGGTCATTGTGACGTAACCATAATAGTTAGACATAATACCGGCGCAATTTTTTTTATAGGTAATAATAAAATGTTATGTATCATCAATAGTTTTCTCAGCGCACGCGCAATAACGAATTTAATAGGCAAAATTTTGCTACAATGGTTTTTGGTTACAATATTACAATTTTCGTAAGGATCTCTATTTTTTTTTTCGAAAACAAGATAAAGCAAATGTTTTAAGTTAATAATGTAGCTTTCTAACGGTGAAAGAATTTTTAAAATCGGCTGAGTAGTTTTTAAGCCAAATCGTAACAAACAAGTAAATTTTACCTCTTTATAATATTAGTTTGGATTTGAATGACTTTAAATTTAACACTCCTATAAATTGACTTAATATAATATCCCGAATCAAATCAAAAGTCATTTATTCAAATTAGGCTGAGTGCAAGCACTTTTTGAACGTCAAAGTTCTACATAAAGACAGTCCCCCAAAAACGCCCGCCCGTCACCACTTCCTAGTGTTTTAGCTGGGAAGAAGAAGTGGCGCAACAAACTCCCCAGCAACACATCTGTCTGTTAGGTTATAAAAACTTGAATTTATACAGCAGTATGCAAGGTTTACAAAACATGACACAGAAAATGATATGTCTATTATGTAAATCAAATTTTATGAAATTAATTGACACTTGTTAGCTAGCACACTCCATTATGCCATCAAAAACAAACAAACTCAATCATTAACAAGTAAATCAAACCAATTAAGCTTTCAGGCATAAATGGCATAATCTAACAACAGGATTGTGACTGGAACCACAAGTGATGAACTAGAGCCAACATAGTTGTTATGATTAACTAAGTTTATCGTTTGATCCGAGATGGATAACCTTTGAAAGAACCCTTAAATTTAAAAACAAAACCGGCCGAGTACGAGTCGTGCTCTCACACGAAGGGTTTCGTTTCATACACTGAAAAAAAAACACGTTGGTTGAGACCCTTTTATTTTTAAATTTTTATTATTGTCATTATAGCCGCAATAGAAATAGACACTGTGAAAATGTCAACCTATTACGGTTCTTGAGATACAGCCCGTCGACAGACAGACGGACAGCGGAGACTTAGTAATAGGGTTCCGTTGGTTACCCTTTGGGTACGGAACCCTGAAAATAATAATGTGGCTATGACGTGACAAAGAATCTTGACTTGGTAATTTAATTAACAACAATGGCAACCCGAATTCGTACAGCAAACGAGATGTTTATAGTTTTATATTTACTTCAATACAGTAAATAGTTAATGGTGATTTCTGCTATCGCAAATATAATATAATGCCAAATATTTTATAATGGCGCGTGCCCGATGTATTTTATCGTGTATTTATCATCTGGCAAGAGCGTACACATAGATCGCCATTTCTCGCCACGGTCACTGGTATTTATAAATTCTCCTACACAAAAGTCACCATGGCCTTTAGTTTCAAAGCGGATACGTAATAAGGGTGTTCTAGTTGACCAATGAAAATTCACCCTTTCGCGTCACGCTGTGGGGAACGCCCCAAATGAACGAACTGCCCCACGAAGTACTAGGACTACATGAACGTGAAGGAGGCGATGGGGTTGAAGTGTCAAGACTTGTCATGCCATTAACAGGTGAGTTACAGTCTGTATCACTAGGAAAGTAGACTGATAAGGAGTTATTAAGGTAAAGTTTGCCACTAGCCGCCTGTTTTCTCAATTTAAATAATATTGTGTTCTCATTCTTTCACAACAGTCCATCCTTTTTCCCGTAGGCGTGGCCTATCCACGATCAGGCATATTTCTTTCCAAATCACTGGGAAACCATGAATATCAAACCGGTAACGGGAAATAGCTTGACAGAAGTCAACTCCACTATGAAGCGCGGGCTTTTAATAGCGCCATACTAACTGGCACTAGCTCGGCAATAATGGGCGAAAAGGTTAAGAAGGCATATTTCCGACCGCTGCTCTAGAAATAGCTAAAAGCTAAAAATTCCTCGTAACACACCTACTTTAGTGTTTACAAGTATACGTTGCATAGAGTCAATGACCCTTTGCACGAGCTACGTGGTTTTACATCAAGACCCATATTTGATACTAGGAATTTAGAATATTATAATAAACATGCCTTAGAGAGGCACCTACGGATCATTCGTCTATCAATAGCTATTAAGATTTGGGCCTGTTTATGTACTTATTATGTTGTGAACGTGGGAGCTTTTTACTTTTGTAAATACTTCCCACTGTGCAGTTTTCCTATTGATCACAGACAACGGCAAAGCCGATCGTTGTTTTAGACAGATTTGACCGATACAGTAGATTTACAACAAAATAAATGACGTCGTTTTCATGCACAAACTCCTTGTCTCAATCATAGTGCTTTCACGGTAATTGGAAAATTAAAAAACTCCGAATCTGCGATTTCAACAAATAAAGTTGGCAGACACCGTAAACGGTTACAACATCATAAAATATTATGAGATTTTGTAATACGTTGTCGTATTACTAAGATAACGTTACTATGCGAGCGAGCATTTATCGATTTTGTACTGTTTTAGTTGCAAAAGCAATCCCTTAAAACCGGTTCCTACCCCGGCGCACGCATTGTTCTAGCACCCTCACCCTCTTTTTGTTTTTTATTATCTAAACCCTTCACGTGGGATTCCTCCACGTGGAGTGCCACTTACTGCGCTTGCGTGTAAATTACTACGATTCAGGAAAATACGATGTTGAACACTAGGAGTTTATAAATCGAAGAATATCCAGTGTTCTACTGGTTTATAGGCTCGTCTTAAACAATAGTTACGGATTTAGCCATCCACGCATACTTTTAAAAATTCACCCTGTTTATGTTTGTATAAATTATGACTGCTTATTGATCACATTTTGAACGAATTTTCTTTTGACTGTGTTTTAAATTGTATTTACGCTTAGTCATATCTGGAAGTAGATACTGATCCGATTACTAAATTACTATAGTACCTAAACTGCACTACAGCTGAGTGCCAGAGCTTTAAAATGGACGGATCCTATCATAGGCTCGTTGAGCAAAGGCATGGGAGAAAGTAACAGCGAAGTGAAAATAAAAATCCACCTGTGAGTGTAACTTCACTTGAATTTATTTCCCACATACACTCTCGTTTTCTTGGGCTTTATAATATACACTATCCCTATATATACATACAATATCCTTTAATACCGCTCTTCCTCGGTAACAAAAAAGATGCAACCAATTTAACTCAATGTGGGGGACATACGTAATAAGTGAGAAGTGAACCACTGTCGGTTTCTACTCCGTGTTGAGGTCGAGGCCATTGCCAGTCAATGACCTGTGACCCCTCAATTGTGCGCATGTGCGATGATAGGGTTCCCCCTACTGAGCTGCAGACAGATACCTATCGGGACTACATAGCCATCGAGGATGTATATTTAACTGACACGCTGACCCGCATTCATGCAGGTTGGGGAGACGTGATGAACTTTTCACTTTCTTTTCAGGTCTTATCGGCTCCAGCCGATATGACCTAGTTTAGGAGGCATCAGTTCGCCCTTTAATGTGACTCTATTGTACAGTATTTCCCTAACCTTTGTGTACTTATGTCTGTCTCTGTGTACAAATAAACATTTTTATTATAATTTATTATTACCTGAAAAGAAAGTGTCCACTAAATGTGAGTCAGGGTATTAATGATTTAAAGTAATTTAAAACTATTTAGCGCTAAACGATGCAATGGGTAAGAACTGAAAAACCACTTATTTATTGCAGTCGGGGAACAGTTATCTGGAACATTTAATTTCTTAATTCGTCCCCCGACTGCAATAAAAAATTGTTGTTTAGTTTTAAATTTTTGGGCACAATACTTGTTTTTAATTTTTAGTTAGTGAATGTTTAGGACATGGCAGTCGTGTTTTTTAATGTTTTTTTTTTTTGTATTTCATACATTTTAGTGATAAAACGATATTTTGATTCGATCAACTAACGCGAAACTAAATCGCGTGATATATTTTGATTGATACCACATTAATACTAAGATATCCGAGGCGATTCAGTACATGGAGAGACTTTCTATGATGTGGCTCGTGATAAGCTTATGTGGATCTAAAACGCCAATTGCCAATCTTATCCCACGCGACTAATGCCCGGTTTCTGAGGTTTTTTTCGGTTGGTTGTACATCCATCCTATTTGTCATAACACCAATGGTTGATTAGTGGTTAACGGTCAGATAAACGACCGATAAAAACCTCAGAAACCGGGCATAAGTGTGAAATAAGCTTAGCCCTAGGCAAACATAGGGCCAGCCAGATCTACGACGACGGTGTACAGTGTCCTCCCTTACGACAATGTGAATTGTTAATGAATAAAATTGAATTGAATCGTTCAAAACGAATTATATCTAGGTGATCCGTGAACAAGTCGAAACGCTACCGTTGTGTTGGCAGATAAGACTATTTGATTAGAGGGATGGTGTCCAACTGAAGAGACGTGGTGGATTTCAGTTTTTGGCCAACTTTCCTTTAGTCGGTAATCACTAATCTTGGTCCGTCTTGAGATTTATATCCTTGAGTAATGTTATATCGAGAATATCGGAACATGATGGGATGGGATGATGGGATCGTGAGGGAAGTGAGTAGAACACATCAGAGCCATGTTGTCAAAAAAAGGTTTGCATTTAGGTTATTTACGACTCTGTCTCTGGCATCGATCGTATAGCACTTCCATGTGGATTGTTTGGCATTGAGATCGTGCACGCATATAACCGTAATGGGATGGGATTTTTTGAAAACTAAGCCTGATCATGAACCGATCAGCATCGTTATCGCTTAATACCATACGCCCTTGATGGTACAGGTAAACTCATTAAAGTAAAATTGCCAACTATCGCTTAGTTGACCTATAAGGTCACATGTCTGCCTAGCTAGAAGGTTTAGTTGACGGTTGCGGAGGAAATTGGTGATCTCATCACGTTCACGTTCGTAGCTAAGCTTTTTGAGTTGGGTCCAGTAGTAGGGTGGGTATCTTTGGGATAAGACTGTTGGCACTTGGGAGGATGGGATCCCCTCAGGTCCGGAACGTTGGCATGCTAAATCAGTTTAGAAGCAAGTTAGTGGGCTTTGAAGCAGCCGCAGTAGTTCGTCGGTCGAATCACGAAAGGGCTTATCTGAGTTTTACCAAATTTTTCAGGAGAGCGATTTTTAATAAAATGTACAATTATGTACCGTCGAAACTTTTTACCTAATTCTTATATGAGATTTATAGAATACTCATTTTGATTAATAGTTAATTCTGTTTATATATTTAATTAACTTTTTTGTGTAAAACAGTTGGCTGTGGAGATATTCGATTTTTTTTGAAAAAAGTTTCACTTACGCCCCTTTATGATGTACAATTAATATCATTAATTTCATTTACGCCCGGTATCTTGGATTTAAATTAAATAAAAAAGGCTAAGTATACTGAAGCTTAATCTTATTTTGTAATATTATAATACTCCAAAAAAATACTTGTACATAAAATAATCAAAAAGGGTCGAAAAACCAATCAAAATAATAATCATAGTACCTAATTCTTATACTCATTCATTAAAGTTGTATTATTTATTAGGTACTAAAACAATCTTCAATCGTGGGGTAAGTTTTCGTAGTAAAAAACATGTTCTCGGTTCCTTATTACCGGTGTATCTCCGCTGCACATTTTCATTAGGTCATTATACTTCTCTTTGGAAATTTTTATTAAAGAGTGGTTTAACTGTTCGACGTTTGTCCTCAACCAATGTACATTACTTCGTTTCAGTGATATAGATTTGTATTGTGTTTCCATGTGACTTGTTTTAAAGAACAGGGTAGTAGGTTGGTTTCTCAATACTCTAAACTCCATGACGTCTGTCCACTTAAATGACTCACCAGTTTGGTCATCTCCCTTTTTTAACTGTAGCAACTTCAGTTTTGAGGCGAGGTCTTTGAAATGTTTGAAATCATCATAATTCAGAAGTCTGACGTCATAAGGCTTTTTACGTGCCAATCGTATGATGGGTTCCAGTTGATTCCAATGCTTCTATAACAGTTACTGTACCATACCACCATCTTTGCTCATACCACATTTTCACTTTCGTCCCAAGTGTTATCTTGTCACGTTTATTAATCGGCAACAATTCTCGTGTACTGACTACATTTTGAGTTCCATCCTTCCACGTCACTAATACATCCATCATTTACGAAAAGTATCCTTCAGGAACAAATACAGTTCGTATCTGTAAGAAACAATAAATTTGTTATTGAAATAACCAATTTATTTACAAATCACACTCTCAATAACTTATGAATAGTCAAACTTTACCAATATATCATTAACATTTTGTGTAGCTAATAAAAAAAAGTGTTTAGAAAAAACTAACCTAAAAAAATGCAGATTTAAGACTAATCTGCTTGAAAAAGAAACAATTTACTGTGACTATTAACTTACCTTGTGATTTGTGCAAAGAACACTTGCAACTAACTATTTATCTGCGGTTTTATTCACTTTCAATAAAGAAATTAATTATTTTACCTCTTATAAACAAACTTTGCAGCTTACAAATTGCACAGTGACTGAATGACAATGAACAAGTTTTGACAGGTCCTTGTTTCATTCGCGCCAAATTACGTTACGCCTATTCGTGAAAAAATATTACTATACATGTACAGGCGTAACTGATGATACGCCTATTCGTGAGGTTTTAAATTAAAGGAATAGTAGATAGGGCTCTTCGCGACTACTCCTAAGTCATTAATGACTGAGATTTTGGTTACGCCTTTTCGTGACATAATAAAACTTGACATCTAGAATTCAATGGTGTAAATAGCTCAAAATACGAAATTTTGTTGGATGCGCCCCTTCGTGATTCGACCGACGAGTTGGCTAGGTGCCCGCACTGTTTGCACCGAACACAGCTTTGTAGTAAGTAAGTGGTCCTGGGGACGGGGGCGATTCGCAGTGCCATGCTCAATCCTTGACGGTACTGGGATTTACGAAGCAATAGCTTTGAAAATGGCCCTATAATTCGCAGCGGTGACACTGACTACGAACTATAGTGGGGGTAAAGAAAAGTGTATGTGTTCCGTAGGTTTTCAAGACAATTAGTGGTGTTTTAGGTCCTTAAGTGCAGTAAACTTCAACAGATGCATCATCGTTTAGAAATGAGTAGCGCCTCAATTGCAATATGTCGACAGGATCTATGATACACCAAAAGGCTAAATTGTGCTTGCAGTGGCCTACTTGGTTCCAAAGACCTATCTACCTAATAAATTAAGAGACTGGAGAGGAAACAGACTGATTTGATAGCACTCCGGGTTCACATCATGAGAATCACCATGTTTTATACTTGCCCACCTCTCGATTTATGTACATAAACGGTGCAGATGGGGACATTTTGAGCTAAAGAACCCTTTGGTGGGCTAAAATGGGCTTATTCTCCGGTAGGAAAAGGAAATATTCCTTAAATGCGGTATCCATTTGTTATTATGTTATTTTGTGTTATTAGGTAGGAAGCAAGCTTAGAAACAAACAAAACGTATTAATTAGTAAACGAATAGATATTTAATACTACTCTAGATCTTGCTTAGTAGATTACAAAAATATAAGAGATACTAAGCATGATCTAGACTAGACGATGATAGTAAGTATACCTACGTAGATTATTTAAGAAAAAAGAGAGTTCCGTTTTTATTGTAAACGAGTAATAAAAATCCCCCTATACTTGTCATGACTAAATAATAACAGCCGCACGGGTCGATCTACAAGGTCACGCAACGCTTGCCGAGGTCGATCTGTGGATGGGTGACCATCTTAACATACCGAGATTCTCCGTGCATCGGAAAAGTCCAAGTCGCGGACGGACGGACTTGGCGAAACTACGAGGATTCCTTGTTGTTTAACTACAGAACCCGAAACATTAACCACCGGCCCAAAAAACCTCAACCCTCATAAAACTTCGTTCTGTATGTCAGTCTAATCGTCGTCTATTTCTATGTCTGAACATGTCTGAGATAAAAAAAATATACACTGAATATCTATAATTCGGTTTCTATTAAAACAATCTACACGTTATGTTTCTTTACTCAAACTACGCAAAGTATGAGTCTGAATTGAATGTAAGTAGTACCTTATATATATGTAAACATCATTCCCTCGCCGACGCCACGTGCCCACTCCACGTGGTTTTTCCCTCACCCCACTTATGTCACGAGGTGCTGTTAAGTCAGCTCGAATACGATGCAAGATACTAGGAGCCCATAAACATTACGAGCTTGGATCGGTAATTTTCAGCAGTCAAATAGTAACAACTACCGCTGTAGCATGATGCCAAACTCGTCTCTGAATTCATCGACTTAAGGTTGAAAATGGGATCCATGTTTTAACATATTGATTTTTCAACTCGCAGTCACAATCGTAGTTACCCGCAATGAAATGAAATTCTTGACATTTTTAGCTGATTTCTTTCGAATTGTGACAGAAATGTACAAAATCTTAATTGAAAAACATGCGTTATGAAATACTGAACACATTTTAGTCAAATAATGTATGGAAAAGTATTCTATTGCGGTTGGATTTGGAATGTTTTCATGGAGCGGCAGTCCAAAATGGCGCTTTTCACGGCCGTTTTCTCATTTCTCTTACATATATTCAGCAAAATATAACAGAAGTGGTATGCAAGATGACACAAAGTTAATGCGTAATTAAATAATGGATGGGTTTCATAAGTTTTTTTTTCGCATACTTGCGTATTATCTTCTGTCTACGTTCTTTTGTCAATGAAAGCGGTGGAAAGTCGTATTCGTAGTACATGTATGCGGTAAAATCCACATCAACCTCAAGGGAGTAAAAATCAAACTGAAGTCGTATAGACTGACATAACTTGTTAAAATATAATTAAAGAGGAATACTTGTTTTGAACTAGTATTTACACAAAAGCAGAATTATGACTTTTTCCAAACAATACTTGGTAGGAATATTCTGCAACATTTCGTAACATTTACTCATAGATATAATTTTTATATTTCTATACATTTACTCATTGGGATACCATGTGAGCGTTCCTCCATACTGGATGAGGAAGCCTAAACCTGGTTCAATTGAGTACTTCTTTCTTCTAGTAAGTTACTATTGTAATAAAAATATGGTTTGAAAATGAATACTTCAATTTATTTACCTTCTGCTGTACTGTCGGAAGTAAATTGTTTGATGATAAGGTCAAGAGTCCTTCTGGTGACCTTGATGAGGACATCGACGACTTTCCTGCTATAGTAGCGTCGCATCTCACTCACTGCGTTTTTCACCATTTCCTGAGAAGTGGAAAAATGTTTTTAGTAAACTTCATCTTCATTTTGCTACTTGTTCCAACCACTGGTAAGTATTGGCCTGCTTCCATAAGAGTAATGTTTCTCTCGAAACGTACCTAAGATGCCGTAATACAGAACATAATGCCCGTAATACAAAAATTATCCCTGTACCTATTCTCTGAAGGGTCGGGCAGAATAGTTTAGATCTGCACACACATTCCGCCAGTTGTGTTAATGAGGCATTAATGAGAGCCAACCTATTCATCTTCAGTTAAAGTCTGAAAAACTACTTTTATTTAGTTAATTGGTTATTATGTAAGTATAATATTTTCTTTACTTCAGTTTTTAAGGTTTTTCAATAGTCAAATTGTCAATCCGCTGCGGCTGCGGAGAACCTCAAGCGGCGGAAATATACTATGTATTTTTTTATGTATTTTTTGTTTATATACATCATAACTCCTTCAATATGAACCGATTTGAAAAATTATTTTATTATGTGAAAGGATATACCGGTACTTTCCTATTGGTCCCATAGAAAATTTATCAAAATCGGTTCAGTAGTTTGGTTTTTAAATCAAAATAGCTGGAAAAAATATGTCATCCAAGTAAACGGAATTGCCTATTTTACTTTCCTGTGACTTTCAGTAGTGTTGTTAGGTGTGGGGTACCACTAAAAATTGGAAAATAAAAACTTTTTGACAAAAAATACAACTTCCAAATAAAAAAAACACTACAAATAAAATTACTCTAGTTTCGGAAGACGGTGTTTAAAAACGAAGAAACATCCAAGACTTTTTTAAATGTTTGGGCATGTTTATGTAAGTGAAGTTTATGTAGATTTTCCTGCAGCCGTATTGTCAGCTGGCCTATCAAACTTCAAGCTGATGCATCGTTTCCATGGCAACCGTAGTAGCGTGCCATGTGCGTCAGACACAGTATTGATCCAGCCAGACTGTAAAATATTTTAGCACTAGGCTCGCATAATAGGATGACAGGTTTTCAGGAATGTTGCAGTCGAGGCCGTAGAACGTAGACGTGCCATAAACATTGAACGTATATTTAACAAAACCTTTATGACATCAGATAGTCTTGGCCTTGGTTACGATATTATTGATATTATGGCTAAATGTCGTCTTAAGTTTGATTAAAAAAAAGACAAGCAATTGTTGTATTTTTATCCTAAATCTTCTAAGAATGTTTTAATCAGGTACATTATATCTTAAAAACCACTAAAGGTGTATTTAATTCCTTGTAAATGAAATAACATTGCTTAATTCAGGTGCATCTCATGAGACTAGAAGTAGACAAATTAAAAAATAATTATTGAAAGAATTAATTACAGGGCTCATAATAAATTCTTTCGGCAGGGTGCTCCATACTTTTCACATGGCTTATTAAAATTACTGATCAATTCCATAGAGAAGGGCGAAATTAAATACTTAGGCGACTAGCAACCTGCATACTCTTCGACAGTCCACCAGCAGGCATAGACAGCAGCCGGTGAGGGCTCTCGAAGCACTCCCATACTGCAGACCAGTCCTGCTGGCCACTCGACGAGGAGTCGTTGACGGTTGAGGTGGCTCCGCTACCCGCTTGACTGTCATCTGATGAAAGAAACAGCATTTGGTTAGCTAATTCTGAAATCTATGGCTAACAACTGTCTCGTATAGCTATAGTGTGTCAAATAATTTAAAAAAATACCGTCAGGTATGAAACAATAACATATTACGTATATTTTTCATGAAATCAATCGCTAAGCCTACCAATACGTGCGTCTTAAAACGTTATTCGATAAATATACGAGCAGCTATGTAATAGTAGATTATGCAAAGAGGGTATAAAGCAGTGTCTTATGTCTAGGGCGTCATAATTATTGAATCCCGAACGTAATTTTTCTTCTTTGTGTCGCTGGCACGACAGTAGTTTAAATTTAGGAGGCCCAAAATATTGCTGTTTTATTTCTCACTTTTTGTCAGTATCTTCCAGTTATTCCCCGATCAACTTTTGCTGACGAACTACACGCATACCTAAAATCATCAAATTTGTGGCGGCACGTAAAGACACTCCAATTGACAACCAACATGTGAGGTTTTTTGCAACAAGATTAAACTGCAATTATGTCTTCGAAGCAATTGTTAGACGCAGTTGACACCTCGACCGGATTCACCACAGATTTCTGTCACTTCACAGATTCGAAATTCCGGAAAAACAGGCTGAATAAGCTCCTCTAGCTTATTCAGCCTGTTTTTCCGGACATAGCGCAAGAGTACAATAACCATAATTGGCTGAGTGAACGAGCAATATTAGCGGCGAAAAACAAAAATATCGATGATCTCAATGCGACCATTCAGAATTTTCCTTCGAGAGAGTTTTATCCTTTAAGTCAACTGTTCCACAGAGTTTTTGAATTCACTGGAATTGCTTGGACTACCACCTCACAATTTGCTATTAAAAGCAGGATCAGTTATCATCATGCTGTGTAACATTAATCAACCTCGACTATGCAATGGAACGAGACTGGCTGTGAAAAAGCTAATGAATAGCAACGACCATAAAGGGAAAATACAAAGGAGATGATGTCTTGATCTCGCGTATACGGATTTATCGTTCGATTTTAAGCGTCTACAATTTCCCGTGCCAATGGCCTTTGCGATGACCATGAATAAATCGCAAGGCCAGTCGTTGGAAGTTTGCGGAATCAATTTGGAGTATCCGTTTCGCGCATGGACGATTCTACGTCGCCTGTTCGCGCGTCAGAAAACCGTCATCTTTGCTCGCCGCAAAAAAAGACAAAAAATATAGTTTATCAGAAAGCTTAAAATGTATTAACTGTTTTGTAATTGTGTTGTATTTAATGTACTTTAGATAGAGATATTTAATTCATTTGAATTGTGGGCAAGTTTCATTTAATGACTGAAGGAAGATAAAACCTTATAAGATATAGCTAGTGTTATCGGCAAACTTTTTTTAGTAAAAACACAATCTGAGGCGGTACGAAGTTCAAATATTAAGTTTACAAGCTTTTAAGCTTTGTAAGAAAATAGTACAGTTTAAAGCCTTTTGCATACATTGAAACAATTTAATGAAATGTATTGGCAATAAGTGTTGGTACAATTTCGGTTTTAACATAAATAATTACAGATCCATAACACTTAGTCATAATAATGTGACATGTAAACATTTGGGTTAATAATACTGACTATATATACTGAGCTAGCTATATATATAGCTTATAGCTATTTTTACTATATAGTGCTGTCTTAGGAATACTATCAAGGATTTATCTTGAACTTTTTGAAAAAGGGTTTGCAAGATTCCCATGGGCCGATTCCCGCTATGGAGCGGCTGCATTTTTTCTATGCGATGAACACTCTCTGACTTTCTGTTAAGTAACCTAATGTAATAAGATCATATCTTAACACAGAACCAACATAAATATATCAAATTAAATATATTAACGCTATACGCGGTACGCGGTATTTCACGCTGTTGTTTTTGAGAGTCCGTATAGAACGTACATGTATTTATTTATTTTGTTGCATACTTTATTGACGTGGGCCTTCCGGTTACAGTGTTTATCAATCGTTATACCGAGAAATGTCGTTTCGTTTACTTCTTTTAATTAAGTCCTCTATAATTAATGACCAAAGACTGATTCTCTCGCTCATATGTACTAAATTGAATAAAATTCGTTTTTGTTAGGTTTACACGTAGATTATTTTCGTCAAATTATTAATAATGTCAGTAGGTATTATTCGATGTCATTATTAACGAAATGTCATCAGCTAACAGAAAACAGGGGTGATGTGACGACAATGTCACGTGCGAGTGCAAAGCTAGATGGCACTATTCTAAAATATAATTCAGGTCGACTTCCTCACAAGTTCTGTTATCCCAGTGCAGAAATCGACGATTTTTGTTGGCTTAAATTGGCGCCAATGTTGGGGATATTGGAGCCAATGCAAACCAACTATGAAAACGTTACTCTTGGCCAACACGTCTAGGGTTTATCGAATCAAAAATCGTTTACATGGAGTATTGGATAAAATTGAAGCAACCAAATGTTCCGCTTCGTTGTGCTTCCTCCATAAAGCGCACCATGTAAGTCGGTCTTTAGATTTCCTCGAGACTTAGGCCTGCAATTTCACTGATGTTACTAGGATAGCAGAAGTTGTCCGGAGGTTTGATGTGTCGGCTGAAACAACGATAGACTACGGTCGGGGTCGGGGTATGAAATGAGTCTTTTGTGTGTGTGAGTACGTTACTACACTTGACTCGCTGTTGACAATTAACTTGCATGTGTGTGTGAAGGTCGCGATGTGTTGAGTTGTGTGGAACTTATTATTTTCTATAAGGGAGGAAAACGCGCTGATTAACGGAGAAACTATAATTCTCTGAAGGTTTTATTAATTAATTGCAGCTCTGCATTAAGTCGTATGTCAATATTTTAGATAAAAACCTTTTTCATATTTTAAGTGAAACTAGGTAGGTATTGCAAAAATCAAAATTTTAAATGGTTGCAAAAATGGCACATGGAACATGACAATTGTTAGGTAAGTATTATTATGAAGGTACGATACGATACAGTTTATGAGAAGTTAAATACATGAAGACTGCGGGGATAAAAAACCGAGCGATTTTTTTACATGTTTTGTTTTGTAACAGATGTAAGGCAAATTATCATAATTATCACATTCACGATTACAATGTTATTATTTCTGAGAATAATTAGCTGAAGTTAAAACGCACGTCAATTTGAGAACAAGCGGATGTAAATTAAGTTGAAAATTGAAACCCGATCACGGTAGATAGTGCCAATCAATAGTAGGTAGTCATCTAAAATATTATTACATCACACTAAGAAAATTTATTTTTTACCGTATGTCCCCGGACACACACGAAGAAATCGTTTAACACTTTATTCATTTAATTCGTTTCAATAGTTAAGACGTTATGGTGAAACACATATATAAATATAACCAAACATGTCTTAGTAGAATAAATAAATGTGTTCCAGTCTGGGGCCTTATTTGTTAAAGTGAACGATCATAACCAAGATAAAGGCTGAGTCTTAAATTTTCCTTTAAACGTAAAATCCGAAAACGCTACTTAAAAGCTTGTCATTCTCAGATGTTCTTCGTCATGATTATTATGAATTCTCTTAATCGGTATGATAATAATATATCATATTTATTATTTTAGCATATATATGTATTTTATTAGTATTATAATTATCTGTATATTCTTTCCGAAATGTTAAAATTCAATTTTAAATCTTATTTTTATTTATTGTACACCTACCACAGTATAGTCTTTATAACCCAAAGGTTGGCTGGTAGAGAATGCCTTGATGCATTAAGTCCGCCCACGTACCACTATTGTACATAAAGTTCAAATAAATAAATAAACTCATTATTGATACTTAGTAGGTATTTTATATATTTAGTTTTTATCTATTCTATTTAGTCCCTTTTGACATCATTCCCATAATGGATCAGTC